>JAPFRF010000022.1:5279270-10079270 GCA_029282475.1 Phrynocephalus forsythii
GGCCAAGTCAATTCTGCCAAATTCAGACTTACAAAGATCCTTTCCACGGTTTTCTAGGCAGAAACACCCAGACATGGTTTACTCTTCCCTTCCTTGGGGTTGATATTGGGCCAGTGCAGCTTGCCCAAGGCAACCCAGGCTGGCTCTACTTGCACAGGGAGGCACAGGGGAGGGGAAATTGCACACTCAAACCTTGGCAAGGCAGCCAGATCCCTAAACCACTGAGCAATCCATCCAGCGAATAAGTGCATGCCATCCAATGGATTCTGACTGATAGTGATCCTTTTTCAAGGTTCTCCAGGTCAAAAGTACTCAGAGGTTGTTTCACCCTTCCCTTCCTTCAGGAGGTGCCCTGGGACGGTGCCGGTTGCCCAAGGCTATATAGGTTGGCTCTACTTCTGGGAGACACCACAAACTATTTGGCAAAGGGCACAACCAGGAATCCTAGCAGGCACTCATTAATTAGCAGCAATCTGCCACTGCAGTTTATGCTCCTGCCCTTGTGCTAGCGTAACCAACATGATTCTGGCCTCCTCGGTGTGTGCTGCCTCCGTTTAGATCAGTGGTTTGTTCTCAACCTGTGGGTCCCCAAATGTTCCTGGACTGCAACTCCCAGGAATCCCTTCTAGCGCAGCAAGTGGTGGAGGCTTCTGGGAGTTGCAGTCCAGGAACATCTGGGGACCCACAGGTTGAGAACCACTGGTTTAGATGCTCCTTGCCTAAAGGGATGCCTGTTTCAGACCAGTGAGGCCAGGGCTGCCCCGATG
The DNA here is from genome assembly GCA_029282475.1 of Phrynocephalus forsythii. Classification (NCBI taxonomy): domain Eukaryota; kingdom Metazoa; phylum Chordata; class Lepidosauria; order Squamata; family Agamidae; genus Phrynocephalus; species Phrynocephalus forsythii. Next base: position 5,280,038 of record JAPFRF010000022.1, read on the forward strand.
TACTTGGAAGCAAGCTTCACAGGAAGAACAGCACTGCCTTCTCCAGAAGGAAAGGACAGGGAACCAGATGGACCAGAGATGTGACCAGGTGAAGCAACTGCTGATGCTCCTGCCTTAGAACGGGTCAAGAATGGGTTCCTCCAACCTCAATCTGCAGGCTCTCGTGGGCAGAGGCTTTCCCCAGCAAAGCTGGCTTGATGCCTGTGAAAGGGAAGACCTCAGGGTGGTATGGAAGAGACCATGTGTCCAAGGCAACCGCATGCGGAGGCTGGTGTGTGTGTGTGTCCTGTATCTCTTCCGTTAATCCTGAAAAAACAGACCCAATAACACAGGCGAGAAGAGGCCCTTCACTGACATAAGCACACATTTTGGGAGGGGGGGAAAGGCTGGTGAGATAAATCCGTCCTTTCCGTCACCCTCATTGCCCATACAACAGGCTGGCGAGAGAAGCGTGTTAGGTGTAACTAATCTGCAGAAAACGTTTTTCAGTACATGACCTAGATTTAAAAAGAAAGAAAAGAAAAGTCACGGACAAGCCGCATCATCTTGAGAAATGTCACAAATCAGCCTTGATGCTGACTAAACCAGAAGCCCTCCTCTGAGTGGCTGTATCTGCCCTGCAGCCATTGTTGCACCTCATGAGCAGGAACACACCCACACATATTCCGACACAAATCCTCCCAGTTTCTAGTGGTGCCTGGGACAGGTAATTCTTCTCCAGCCCGGCCGTTACAGCAGCGGCAAAACAGGTGTTCTCCAAGGCTCAGATAGTTCTGGGTTTGGCAACCCTCTGCTTCAGAGCCCCTTTTCATAAGAACAACATAAGAACAGCTTTGCCGGAACAGGCCGCAGCCCATCCAGTCCAGCATTCTGTCTCACACAGTGGCTCACCCTTTGCTTCAGGGTATTCCCAAGCAGATGTCTTCACCTGCTTATGATTCCCTGGCATTGAGAGAGATATCCTGCCTATCTCTCCAACCCAGAGGTTGTCTTTAGGCATCCATCATGATAGCCATTGATACCCTTGTTCTCCATGAACTTGTCTAATCCTGTCTTAAAGCTGTCAAGGCTGACAGCTGTCACCACTTCTTCTGGCAGTGAGTTCCATAGACCAGTGACCCTCTGGGTGAAAAAGTACTGAAAATATAACATCTTTTGTTACCATGAAATTCCTAAACATAAAAGCAAGGTAAGTGAAATTTCTTGCTGTTTCTTTGTTAGACGCATTCCTCAGTGAAAACATTGAGGCCAAACGTCTACTGCTTTATTAGCGTGAGTGCTGTTTGAAACAGATTGGAAGCCTGAAGTCCTCCTGTTCCCAGAAAACAGTGGACTAGCTGCCACCCAACAAAGCAAGTGTGATCAGCAGCTTAATGATAAGACTTTCCTGAAAGGTCCTGCTCTCGCCTAGGGAAAGATCTGCATTTGGCAAAGCTGGGAGCCCCAGACCTGCAAGGGAGGGCACGCCTCCACCTGGGACCTTATGATGGAGACTGCAATGGCACTGCCATGCCAACTGCCTCCCTGCCATGCCCCCGGTTCCATCCATAGGGAGAAACTACCTTTCTCTCCCCGCCCCTTTTTAAATGGCAAAAGCCTGGAGATGAGCCAAGGTTTGTGCCTGCCCCCTTCCAAATCTCTCTCTCGAGTTGTGCTGCCGAGTTTGACAATGTCATTTCTGCCCTTTGTCTGTGAAGCGGACACACAAATCCCCATTTAACGGATGGGAGAAGCTCTTCCCCTCTCGACACACTGTGATTGAAATCTAATTACACATCACATCACATTAAAAAGCATCTTACCCCACTTTGACACATTTGCCCACCAGCTTCCAAGCCGGGGGGGGGGCTTTGGCCTGCTTCTTGGCTCTCCAGGGTTTGGAGAACTCTGGGAAATTGGCACTCTGGATCCAACCTGGTCTTCCCTCTCTGAAGCTTAAAGGGGCAACTGCACCAGGAATGAAATGCTTGCAAGGAGGAATCAAAAAGCCTTAGAAGCATTAATACACGTTTAAAATCCTATTGGACAAAAGAGTGATGTCTCAATAGGAAAGCTACTGACAAGAAGGTGCAAGTTACATCTGGTGAAGGACTTCTGTAGAACATGTTGCAGAGTTCTAAATTTTGGCTAAATTTTCTCTAGTTGTGCAGTAGAAGTGCAGGGACTTACAGAGGAGAATTAGCTTCAAGTCTTCCCTGAGTAACCACCCCTTTTATCTCATCAACCAGCACTTAGAGTCTCAATAAATCAGAGATATTAGCAAGAGAAAGAATAAAAGTTTTCATTTACTCACAGCTGCATGGATTAAAAACAGCATACTGTGCCAAAAAGACTGCTTACAGCAGCAGGCCTCTCACAGCCTGCGTCCAGCAGACTCCTACAAACCACATTGTAGCATAACTGCCAACAAAATAAAAAGAGAGGGGGAAGGACCCATAAGCAGAAAGGGTGTGTCTTTGAAAAAAAAAGGAGGCAAGGAAAGAACAGTGGGTTACTGCTAGACTGATTGACAGCTACCCAGCCCAGACAAGTCTCTCCCAGTCAAAAGTACTAAAGTCAGCATACAAGGTTGTAATAACTCCAGCGGAACGTCCCCACCCCACCACATCCTATCTCTTTCAAAGTACACAGATGACACCAATCAGGAGCTGCTCTAGAAAAGTGGCCCCATACCTGGGGTCCCCCAGATGTTGTACTCTAACTCCCAGAATCCCTGGCCACTGGACACGCTGCTGGCTGAGGCTTCTGGAGGCTGGTGTCCACTGCGTTGGCTGCCTCTTTATGTTTTGGACTTCCGTACCCATCAGCCACCACTAACATTGCCAAGGATGAAGGATCATGGGCACTGGACTCCACGGAACCTAGGAGAGACCCAAGGTTCAGGAGAGCTGTCCCACAGCATTTCAGACAGCACAGGTGTTGGAAGTGGTTCTGGGGTGTGTCTGACCCAAGGCAGCATGTGGCAGCACCAGCTTCTGTGCAAAACATGCATTTTCCTTACACCACCAGTGCTGCAGAATAATAGTAATTCTAAAGAAAAAACCCAAAGCACTCATCAATAATAGAATTGCCAAGTTCCCCCCTATCCAAATGCCAGGACCCTGTTTACCAAGGCTGGTCCAGGGAAGGAAGGGAAGAGCGATCGCCAATTAGAGCAGCAAAGGGAACCACGGGAAGCAACTCCTAATTACCCACCCTGGATTCGGGCCAGGCCTCGGTCGGCCAGTCTCCCCACCGCCTGTGAAATGTGCCGTGCGGTTTTTAATGAGCTCCTACAAGCAACCATGCCGTCCTCCTCTCCTCTCCCAGGTCTTTCCAGTGGCGCTGCCTCTCCTCACCCCATATAGATCCTCCCCAAGAGGGCAGTCCAGTTGCAAGGAGGAGAGACAAGTGTTCTCAGTGGGTCTGTACCCCCTTGCTCCCCCCCTTCCTCTGCATCTCCTGGAGCCAGACAGCACCCTGCCATCCTTCTTAACTCCCTGCAAGCTGATCTGTGGAGTCCGCTCTCTGGATCCTGAAATGCCACTTTGCCTGATCAACCAGGTCATCAGGGCACACACTGGCCATCCACAGCATCCTTCTTGACAGTCTCCTGTCATTTCAGTTTTGGTCACCCACGTGGCCATCAGCCATCGGTTTCCAGGTGGTTCACAGTTTGGGTGACAGTGGAAGGTGCTGCTCTGAGGTTGTGCCATTACCAGTGGTGCCAGCTCTCCCTCACCTTCTCTGCTATTCATACCACACCTAGTTGCTGTTGACTATCATCATTGGTGACATAGTAGAATAGGCAGGTGCCCGACAGCCAACGACACCTACGCATTCCCATGGCATGGAGATGGCTCTCTGGGCCCACTCCTGCTGCCAGAACCCCATGTCATCCAGAACAACCAGTCCGACAATGGTCTTGTAAAGCTGAGCTCAGAACATCCACATCCCTTAGAGCAGCCGCCACCATTGGTTGCTTCTCCGCCTTCTCTGTTTTCTGCAGAACTTTCCATCCACTTGTGTCCTTGCAGGATGGGAAAGGGCCTCATGTTTCTGCCCTTTCACAGCATTGCTCCCAGCTCCTCTTCTAAGAACCTGCTGTCTACCCAACCTGCCCCTCTGTTTCAGCCTCATTGTTGTTCAGTCGTTCAGTCGTGTCCGACTCTTCGTGACCCCATGGACCAGAGCTCGCCAGGCCTTCCTATCCTCCACTGCCTCCCGGAGTTTTGTCAAATTCATTTTGGTTGCATCGATGACACTGTCCAACTATCTCATTCTCTGTCGTCCTCTTTTCCTTTTGCCTTCGATTTTTCCCAGCATCAGGGACTTTTCCAGGGAGTCCTCTCTTCTCATGAGGTGGCCAAAGTACTGGAGCCTCAGCTTCAAAATCTGTCCTTCCAGTGAACATTCGGGGTTGATTTCTTTCAGAATGGATAGGTTTGATCTCTTTGCAGTCCAGGGGACTCTCAAGACTCTCCTCCAGCACCACAGCTCAAAAGCATCAATTCTGCGGCGATCAGCCTTCTTTATAGTCCAGCTCTCACTTCCATACATCACTACTGGAAAAACCATAGCTTTAACTATCCTGACCTTAGTTGGCAAACTGATGTCTCTGCTCTTTAGTATGCTATCTAGGTTTGCCATTGCTTTCCTCCCAAGAAGCAGGCGTCTTTTTATTTCATTGCTGCAGTCGCCATCTGAAGTGATCAAGGAGCCCAAGAAAATAAACTCTGTCATTGCCTCCATTTCTTCCCCTTCTATTTGCCAGGAGGTGATGGGACCAGTGGCCATGATCTTAGTTTTTTTGATGTTGAGCTTCAGCCCATTTTTTCCACTCTCCTCTTTCACCCTCATTAAGAGGTTCTTTAATTCTTCCTCACTCTCTGCTATTAGAGTAGTATCATCTGCGTATCTGAGGTTGTTGATATTTCGTCCGGCAATCTTAATTCCGGCTTGTGATTCATCCAGACCGGCCTTTCTCATGATGTACTCTGCATATAAGTTAAATAGGCAAGGTGACAGTATACAGCCTTGTCGTACTCCTTTCCCAATTCTAAACCAGTCAGTTGTTCCATATCCAGTTCTGATGGTTGCTGCTTGTCCCACATATAGATTTCTTAGGAGACAGATAAGGTGGTCAGGCACTCCCATTCCTTTAAGGACTTGCCATAGTTTGTTGTGGTCTACACAGTCGAAGGCTTTGGCATAGTCAATGAAGCAGAAGTAGATGTTTTTCTGGAACTCTCTGGCTTTCTCCATAATCCAGCGCATGTTGGCGATTTGATCTCTAGTTCCTCTGCCCCTTGAAATCCAGCTTGTAGTTCTGGAAGTTCTCTTTCCACATACTGCTGAAGCCTGCCTTGTAGAATTTTGAGCATAACCTTGCTAGCATGTGAAATGAGTGCAATTGTGCGATAGTTGGAGCATTCTTTGGCATTTCCTTTCTTTGGGATTGGGATGTAGACCGATCTTTTCCAGTCCTCTGGCCACTGCTGGGTTTTCCAAATTTGCTGGCATATCTTATGCAGCACCTTTACAGCATCCTCTTTTAAGATTTTAAAGAGTTCAATTGGAATGCCGTCACCTCCACTGGCCTTGTTGTTTGCAATGCTTTCTAAGGCCCACTTGACTTCACTTTCCAGGATGTCTGGCTCCAAGTCAGCAATTACGCTATCTTGGTTATCAGGGACATCCAGATCTTTCCGATATAATTCTTCTGTATATTCTTGCCATCTCTTCTTGATCTCTTCTGCTTCAGTTAGGTCCCTACCATTTTTGTCCTTTATCATATCCATCTTTGCACGAAATACCCCTTTAATATCTCCAATTTTCTTGAACAGATCTCTGGTTTTTCCTTTTCTGTTGTTTTCCTCTATTTCTTTGCACTGTTCATTCAAGAAGGCCGCCCTGTCTCTCCTTGCTATTCTTTGGAAGTCTGCATTCAATTTTCTGTATCTTTCCCTTTCTCCCTTGCATTTTGCATCCCTTCTCTCCTCCGCTATTTGTAGGGCCTCGTTGGACAACCACTTTGCTTTCTTGCATTTTCTTTTCTTTGGAATATTTTTCATTGCAGCCTCCTGTACAATGTTACAAGCCTCCATCCATAATTCTTCAGGTGTTCTGTCCACCAAATCTAGTTCCTTGAATCTATTCTTCACTTCCACTGTGTATTCATATGGGATTTGACTTAGGTTATACCTAACTGGCCCAGTGATCTTCCCTACTTTCTTCAATTTAAGTTTGAATTTTGAAATAAGAAGCTGATGATCTGAGCCACAGTCAGCACCAGGTCTTGTTTTTGCTGACTGTATAGAGCTCCTCCATCTTTGGCTGCAGAGAACATAGTCAATCTGATTCCGGTATTGTCCATCTGGTGATGTCCATGTGTAGAGTCGCCTTTTTGTGTTGTTGGAAAAGAGTGTTTGCAATGACCAGCTTGTTCTCTTGACAAAACTCAATTAGCCTTTGCCCTGCTTCATTTGGAACTCCAAGGCCAAACTTGCCAGTTATTCCTTTTATCACTTGACTCCCTACTTTAGCATTCCAATCCCCTATGATGAGAAGAACATCTTTCTTTGGTGTCAGTTCTAGAAGTTGTTGTAAGTCTTCGTAAAATTGGTCAATCTCAGACTCTTCAGCACCGGTAGTTGGTGCATAAACTTGGATTACTGTGATGTTCAAAGGGCTGCCTTGGAATCGTACCGAGATCATTCTATCATTTTTTAGGTTGTATCCCAGCACTGCTTTTCTCACTCTATTGTTGACTATGAAGGCTACTCCATTTCTTCTTTGGAAGAGGCAAAGCTCAAATCATTTGTTTCGTGATAATAAGGGTTGTCCTGAAAAATCCTCTCCAAGGGCATCCCAGTCGTTCAAAATAGTTTACGTTACCCGGGTCTAGCAGTGGTACGTGGATGGACCTGATCTTAGATAGATAGATAGATAGATAGATAGATGATAGATAGATAGATAGATAGATAGATAGATAGATAGATAGATAGATAGATAGATAGATAGATAGATAGATAGATAGATATAGATACTACATTTAACTATTTCATTCATTTCATTTATCTGGAAGTAGAGTCATGGCAACTAGACTTGAGAGACTGAAATGTTTCACTGCTTATCCAAACAACTTCATCAATCTGAGGAAAGCTAATTGTGAATCCTCCATTTTAGAGCTCACTTTGACCTCATGTGACTCTGGTCTGAAATAGGCTCATAAGATAGGCAATGACCTGAATAGGTTAGTTAGGTAGATAATAGTCTCAGTAGGTTCATTAGGTGGACAATGGCTTACGGTGCTTGAAAGTCCCACCTTTACAACCATCCCAACACCCATAAAGTATGAGTCATTAGCTATGGCCTTGCTGGTGGAGGTGTGAAGTATTTTTTGATTTGTGTTTGTAGGTTTGAAGTAAACAGGGATGTTGTGTTTGCAAAAAATCCTTTTAAGCTTCTCTGACACTCCAGCCATGTAAGAAATGACAAGGTTCTTCCGTCGGGTCTGGGTCTCAGACTGATCCCTTGTTCTTCTGGGATGGCCCACTGTTTTGATGAAGGCCCACTTTGGATATCCACAGGCCTTCAGGTGCCTGTCTTCCTTCTTCTTGGCTTCTGTGGAGGTGGGGATGCTCTCTGCTCTGTGGTTTAGGGTCCTGATGACTCCTAATTTTTGCTGTAATGGACTCCTAATTTGTGTTGTAATGGACACTGATCTCTGTCGGTGGATTTCCTGTAAACTTCTACTCCCAGGCCACGTCCAGGTCTGATGATGACTGCACAATCCAGGAAAGCCAGCTGTTGTCTTGGGTGTCCCTAGTGAACTTAATATTAGGGTCCACCGCATTGATGTGGTCCGTAAAGGCCTGTACTTCCTGAGTCTTGATTTTCACCCAAGTATCATCTACATACCTTTCTCCAAGTGTTTTAAGCATTATATTACTTCTTTATTGTAATTGTTGGTGGGGTCTCTTTTTAGCTTTTCATATGTGTGCTGATCATCTAAAAGTGAGATAACCTTTTCGTGGTAGTCCACAGTATTGAGGACGACAGTGCATCTTCCTTTGTCCGCAAGCAAAATGGTGATGTTCTCATCCCTGCTGAGGGATGTTAGAGCACTTCTCTCCTGGCTGGTGAGGTTGGATGCTCGTGGTTGAGCACTAGAGAGTGCACTTTTAGCCCAAGTTGCTCAGCTTCTGATGTTGGCAGATTGTTGCTGCAAATTCAAAGATGAGGATGTATACATATTAGACAGAGAAGAGAGGTGGTTTGAAAGAGGGGCCAGTGAAGCCATTCCTGTGAGCATTGAAAACCCCTCTCTCAACAGAGGTGGGGGGCTCAAGCACAGTCTGCTACTTACCAAGCAGTGATTTCAACAATCACCAGACAAATAAAAATACTTCACACCTCCACCAGCAAGGCCATTGCTAACAACTCATACTTTATGGGTGTTGGGAAGGTTGTAAAGGTGGGCTGTTGTCCACCTAATGGACCTACTGAGACTACTGTCCACATTAACGAGTCTATTGTCCATCTTATGAGCCTATTTCAGACCAGGGTGACATGAGTCCAAAGTGAACTATAAAATGGGGGACTTGCAGCTAGCTTTCCTTAGACTGATGAAGCTACTGGGATGAGCAAAAAAAGTTTCAGTCTCTCAATGAAAAGAAGTCCAGTTGCCACGACTCACCTTCCAGATAAACTCACCTGGATGACTGAGAATCTTCATAGACATATTCATTTATTTTCGTTCATTCACTGAATTTCTATACTACTCCAATGACATACTGTATTATTATGGGCGGTCTGCAACAAGTTGAAAACACACTAACACTCATACCTTAAATAAAGAAGGTAAACAAACCAGAAAAACTTCCAGAGCCATGTATTGTAACAATAAAAGGCAGAGTGTGAGGCAAATAAAAAAACAGGCAAAACAGAAAAAAAAAGAAAACCACATCAGGCAAGATTGTCAAAAAGGCCTCACTGTAACCACATCTCTCCTCGACACTGTTTTTTTTTAAAGATAAAGCTGCAGTCTGTGTTGAGGATGTTTTAGATTTGCAAGTGCAATAAATGGTCATGCAAAAAAAAAGGTTGAAAGTCAGTTACCCCATCACTTCTCCTCTCTCCATTCCCAAACAAGAAGCAGGCAAGGAAACATCCAGCTGAAACTGGGGCCTATGAGGAAACATGGCATGATTCAGGGCAGAGTTTGGAGCAGCGTCCTTTTTTGGTCCACAGCTCCCCAAATCCCACTGCCAGGGGGATTCTGGGAGTTGTAGTCCCAGGCTGCTGCAAGCCCAGGTCTACTCTTGCAACACCTACAGGCCCAGAAGGAGAGGTAAAGCTATCAATGCAGATTTGCAAACGTGGCAGCCAGGAGCAAGGCAGCATGAGAAGAGATGGCAGGAGGGCGGCTTTCAGGATGCAGGCATCCACAGCTCTCTAACAGGCACATCAGCTCTCTAACTGATCATGGCAAGCCCACAGCACTGGGCTCCTCCATGCAAAGCCACTGCCTGTTAATCCTGCCACAGAAATGCGGAATACATTCTGCAATCCAAGCTACCCCGACAGCCACACACAGAACCCGCCATGGCCAAAAAGCAAGCTGCAACTCCCCTCCAGCGAAGCCAAATCCAGGAAGCCCTCCTGTCCAAGGCCCTCCATGGCTCCTCAGCAGCCAGCCTGGCTCAGTGTTTGCTGGCAAGGTCCTCTCCATCCACATCTATGGCAACAGAATCAGCACTACCACCCTTCCAACCCAATTGGGTGTGAAAGGTCCCTCTACAGGGGGCAGGTTTTCTCCAGGACACCTTCAAAGGTTCTTCCCCCTCCTTGTGTCTCTCACAGAGAGAAGGATGTCAACGTGTAAGTGCTGATCTATGATGGTGCCCAGAATCTATGAATTCTGCACCAGAAAGGGAAATAGAAAACTCAGATTCTCCATGAAGGAGACAGGAAGGAAGGAGCTGATGATGTATGGAAGGAAGGAAGGAAGGAACAAACGAACGAACAAGCAAATGACCAAATAAGTGAACAAACAATGGTTATGTGAACTCTGGGTGTAGAGAAAATTCTGACTGTAGGGATGTATTTTGGGGATACTTCCAGTTCTCTTCCCTTTTGTCTTTGTGGCAGTTTTGAGGAATTCTTGAAAAGAGCTGAATTCTAAGGAATGCGGCCACGAAACCTCCCCTTTTAAAACTAGAGGAACCGGAAGAAATGTTCACATATTGTTTTTAGATGGATTGTGCAGCATCTCTAGAAAGATCTGGGCAGGGAGAAGAGACAAAAGCAGGGAGCTGGGGCATCTGCAGGGCAAAGGCAAAGGGGTCTCGAAGGGTATGGGAGAGAGCCAAAGAGGGCAAAAGGCAGAGCCTTTTGGACTGGCATCTGTTTCTCCCCGAACCGACAACAGAGAGGCACCCATTCTCACTCCCAGTTCCACCTGGAGAGCAGACACAAAGCAAAGATTCCAAAGAAGCAAAACGGTGCAGGAGTCAGGAGAAGGAAGTGCCTCTCCAAGGAGCAGCTGGATTACCTGGAGGAGTGCGACTCCGAAGGCACGCTTTGCTGCCCCTCATACTGCTGCACCAGGGCCCGGACGCTCCAGTACGGATGCTCAATCTCTTCATCCAGGCTGCTGTTCCTGGAGGCAAAGTGGGAGGGGTGGGGAAGGTAAAACCACAATGACTCTGCTCTCCATTCTAGACTTCAGGAGGCAGCTCTGGGAAGTGGGGGGGATGAATTTGCATTGTCCCATCATGCTGATTTTGCAAGTCCCACGACCAACCAGGAATTTGCAAAGAGCAAGAGGCCACAAGGTTTCAAACAGACCATGGCTTGCCCAGTTCCATTGCCTGGCCCTCAGCTACGCAAGAAGGCAAGGAACTAAAGGAGAGTTGTAGGGAAGGGCCAATAACAGCCTCTGATCCAAAGTGGAGCCATCAGTTGTCTGCATGGAAGGGGACCTTCGGTTAAACTCTTCCCAGCATCCTGCATTTCCGATATTTATTTATTTCATTTATTTAAAACATCTTTACCCTGCCTTTGAAAAGGACCCGAGGCATGTCATGTCATTTAAAATACAATATTTAAGGCTAAAAACAAACGAGTATAAAAACGGTGGTTAACATCATTCAAAGGAATTATTCAAGGTAAAACAATATGTTGTTGTTTTAAAAAGGCACTCTGAGAAAATACAAACATGGAAAATGCATGTGTGTGTGTGTGTGTGTGTGTGTGTGTGTGTGTGTGTGTGTGTGTGTGTGTGTGTGTGTGTGTGTGTGTGTGTGTGTGTGTGTTGTGTCGTTACAGTCGTGACTGACTCTTCATGACTCCATGTACATGGAGTTTTCTTAGCAGGAATACTGGAGCGGTTTGCCCGTACAGTAGTACTAAAAAAACCCAGTCAAGACAGTAATGTATGACAATCTGTCCAAACAAAAGAGAGAGAAAAATTACAGACAGGTAGCAAAAAGGTATTTGCCTGCCCAGAAGGCCTTGGACATCCACGACAGCAGCCACATTTTAGGGTTGAATACTCCCAAGACACCTCAAGCAAGCAAGCCATGTGGTGTGCTGAAGGAAAAAGCAAAACACCCCTAACTCTTCCCACAACCAGCACCCGAAATAAGGCTGTTAAGCAATCTGGCCAAGGAAAAGGACTTCCAAATAGAGATGGGCACAAAATGATTTTTTTGTTTTGTTTTTCGTTTAATTCCCTAATGAAACGAAAAATGAAGTGACCCATCAAAGAAAATTGAAACAAAATGAAATGGAAATTTTCCTTCCGTTCCATTTCAATTTTTGTTTTCCCATAGGAATGCATTGAAGTAGAGATGGGCATGAAACACCAAAATAGCATTTCGTTTTTCATTGCTGTTGCGGGTTCTTTAAAATGTCTTTGAGCCACTGAGGCAGCCTTGGTGGCTCAAAGACATTTTACTCAACAGACAAAAGAAAATATTTTTTCACCCAGCACGTTGTTAGTCTGTGGAACTCCCTACCCCAGGATGTGGTGATGGCATCTGGCCTGGATGCCTTCAAAAGGGGATTGGACAGATTCCTGGAGGAAAAGTCCATCAAAGGTTACAAACCATGATGGAGATGTGTAATCTCCAGGCTTAAAACCAGGGTCGTTCAAGGACCAGAGGCAGGGGAGTGGTATCAGGAGACAGAGATCTAGTCTCGTGCGTTCCCAGAGGCATCTGGTGGGGCCACTGTGAGATGAAGGAAGCTGGACTAGATGGGCCTTTGGCCTGATCCAGCATGGCTCTTCTTATGTTATGTTCTTATGTAAAGAACCCGCAACAGCAATGAAAAATGAAAACACATGAAAAACAAAATGAGGTTTTTAAAAAAAAACCAATACTGAAAAAAAAATAGGAAACAAAAAACAAAATGAAATGCCATTTTGGTGTTTCGGCCCATCTCTACTTCCGAATCAACAAGAGAGCCATCAGGCAGAAAGGCCAGTGGCCAGTAAAATTGATCAACTACAACATCACCTTGTTTCAGATTCCGTACCTCTGCCGGTTTCTGAACATGTCGCGTCCCAAACGCAAGACCTCCTGGCGGTCGTCTGCCAAAGCAGTCAAGGCAGCTTGAGCGACAGCAGCAGCCGAATGAGGTTGATGGTTGGCGGAGGAATGCATTCCTGTTCCCATTGGACTCCTTCCTGCCACGCCGGTTGCTGCCTGACCCGAAGGTTTGCTTGAGCTGGGCTTAAAATGGGCAGCTAAGGCAAGGATCAACCTCATGGTGCATTTTAGGTTCCCATCCACAATGTCTGCAAAACAACAACGAAATCCCAAAGGGGAAGATGACCTTCCTAAAAACCAGCAGGATTGATGACAGCAATGTACTGGTTTGGTTTTTCCCTTGACCCACCTTAGGGCCTTTTCACACGACCCCTAAGATCCGCTGGCCCCTTAAATTTGGACCAGAGATCTTGGGGGTTCATTGCTCTTCCTTCCTCCCCACCATTCCGCACTTCCTTGCTTCTGTCTGCGTGAGGGGAGGGAGGGAAAAAAAGCCTTAAAAAGGGACAAAAGAATAAAGCCTTACCTCCGGTGCCCGTGGAAGTTGCTCCGAGCCCCGGTCACTTACTGGTTCCTCTTAAAGGGGCGGGAGGCAAAAAACCAACAACAAAAAGAAGCGAGGAGAGCCCGGCACTCTCCGCATCAAAATTTTTCACTCTCCCAGAGCAGGTACTTGAAAGCTGCGCTGGGTCACGCTTTGGTGGGCGGGGTCGCACTTAATTTTCTGTTAGCTCTGGAGCTGGTGGGGAAACATTTTTAAGCTCCGGAGCTGGGAGCCATTTGCAGCAGAGCTTAGGGGTCGTGTATAAACGCCCTTACATGCAACTCAAACAATGCCACACCTTGACATCCTTACAACAAACAGTTCCCGTTTGCATGTGGGGCAACCAACGAAGCTTAAAAAACACATAAGGTCAGGACACAAATTAAGTTGAAACACACTTTGTGGAATGAAAGAGAGAATGGAATTTGGAGCAGTCACTCAGGAGAGTAGTCCCATAACCTTTTAAACATGTGGTTGCTACTCATTAGGACTGTTGAGAAGGCAGCAAGGCAAGGGAGCCACTACAGTGATTTGCAGCCTGCGTTATATTCGAAATCCCAGTCGGTGATCACACAGGGGTTGTGGCCGAATTAGGGACCTGATCCAACTGGATCCAGTGCAGTTGGCATTCCAGCCCTGCTTTCCTTCCTTCCTGAAGTCCCACCTCTGCCAATCTGACAGGGGGCATTAATACTTGAAATAAGACATAACAAGGACAGTAAGATGATAAGGTGATCTAGCACTGATCTCATACATGTAAGCTTTTATTTTTTCAAAAATTAAAAAAAACTCCGAGGACATTCGGAGGCTGGGTTGGGGGTGGTCCCCAGTCCTGAATATCCTGCCCAGCTGCCTATATCACCCAAACAACACCTGCAGACATACACATCTTTACTTGAAAGCATCACAACTAGCCACAAAGGAAAAATTCCTGCTCGAATCTTGCTGGCTTGGGGGAAAAAATAGAAGCCTGCCAGCAGCAGAGAAAAAGAGCCGCTTTGGAAAAAAGGGGGTTAGACTGATTTGAATCAGTTTTATATCAAACAGTCTGTTAAAAATACTTCAAATTCACCCATTTTATAAGCAGGGCAAAAAGCCACAGGACCCGATCAGGTCGTTATTATAGCTGAAGTGATACCCCCCCCCCCATAATCAGCGCTTGCCACCTACAGGACAGGTGTTTAACCCCACAGCGTCTGCATATGTGGAAATGTTTCACACCCACGGGGGATATTGAGTCCCAGCTTGGAGAGGTTCCTTTTTGGATTAACACTCCCAGGACCCCTGAGCTTGAATGGCCAAGTCATTTTTCCAAGTTTTACTTGCAGCAAACCAATCCCAATTTGTAAGTGGGGGAGTGGGGGAGGGGGGGGGGGAGGAAACTCATGCAGCCCCTCCAGGGTGTGGTGTATAAGGGTGCAAAGAGGCCACGGTTCTTTCTCCTCGTGGACTAAGGAGGGTCAGCTGATGCCTCTACCCTGCAGGGTTTGTCCCTCCCCTCCTGGAAAAAAGGGCCACCAGGATCACATGCTTCCTGTTTCCAAAGAAGAAGAAGAAGGAGCCGTTCTCTCCCTTGCTTCCCACGCCCAAAGCCTCAAGGTAAAAATAAAAATCATCAGTTCCGTGCAGGGCCACTTTTAAACTAACTTTACTTCTCTTGGGATTTCCCCCCACCCCACCCTGTGTTCCGCTGTGCTCGGAAATGCTGACAAACCTGAGACAAAAGATGAGTGTTTATTTCTGCTCCCGGGAAGGGGGAGCAGCTCAGCTTCACGGGTTCATCAGGGTTTTCTTGCCCAACAGAACCTCTAATTAGTGGTGGTTAGAGATGTAAAATTTCAGGAAACTTTGAGGAAAAAACGGAGGGTGGGCTCTCTATCCATCTATCGATCGATCGATCAATCAATCAATCTATTTCCCCCTCCCCGGGCTTCAAAATTCAGAGAAGAGAGGAGGAGAAGAGCTTGAGAACTTTCCAGCAGCAAGGCAACCAACAAGATAGAAAAAAAAACTTATGAAGATAATGGACCTAGCAGAAAAAGCGAAGATCCAGAAAGAGAATTTCTACTTAGTAAATCGATTACATACAAAGTTTGTTCTCTGTATTTGATGGTCTAAAGCAGGCCTGGACAACCCCTTGACCGCGGGCGACCGGTATCCCGCAATGCCACCAAAAGTCACCCGCCAGGTCCCTGCCAGAGCGTCTGAGCCATGAAGGGGTCCATGGGGGGGGGAGGGGTTCCACCCGTCCCCGTGTGCCCTCTTGACAGCGGCTGCGGCAGGGGGCGGTGGCGGCCCTGAGGGGAGGGGAGGGGAGGGGAGGGGAGGGAGCTCCCTCCTGGTGACCGTTCAGAAATGGGGGAGAGCTCCCTTCTGGGCCTGGGGGAGTGGGCATACAACTGGGCATGTTCCCACTTTGTCTGCTGGGGAGGGGGCTCCGGGGCCACAGAGGCCTTCGCACCCCAGGAGACAGTGAGGTTGGCAATGAGGTTTCCTACTCCCTGCGTGGCCCTGGGGGTGCTGGGCTCCGCCATCGGGGTGCCTCCCCCTGCTTCGCCAGGATGCTTGAGTGGCCTTTGCGGGCCTGTGGCGAGGGCAGGGAGGAGCGCCTTTGTCTCTCCTGGGGCCGCCCAGTTGCCCAGCCACTGCCTTCTCCTGGGGGACAGGTGCCAGAGGGATGGCAGCTGACCAGCAGGCCTGCTGGCTGGTGGCGCGGACAATGGCCGGGGTCGGCGCAGCTGAAGGGCTGGGCTGGGCTGGGCAGGTGAGGCCACCCCTCCCAGGGTCCCTCCGTTGCCGTCATTGCCCACTCTCTCTCCCTGCTGCATCGAGGGGTCCCGATCTGCCTCTCCGCCCACCACCCCCTGCTCCTCCGGGCCGCCCGCCCGCCCCAGCGCCACCCTTGTCCTCCACAAGGGAGCATCGCCCCACTGATCCTAGAGCAGACGGTCTGCTCGTCCCTCCCTCCATGCCAACGGGAACCCCCTGGGGAAAGGGGGATCAGCCAGGCTGGCTGCTGTTGCTCCCTTCCTCTTGACTGATCCTGCTGCCCCCCCCAATAATCAGCCCATCTAGAGGCCCTTCTTGAGGCTTCTTGGTGGCCTCGGTTGCTCTCGGCAGGCGCCGGTGTCTGCGGAAGGGCAGCACCTTCTGCCTCCTTGCCCCTCCCCCTCCCCCACGCCCTTGCCCCTTCCCCCTCCTTCAGTCTGCCCCTTGGCTTCCTCCCCATTCTGTGCATCTTCTGCTGTTCACATCCAAGTACAGTGGACCTTGTATAACAAACAGTTTGTATAACATAAAATCTGTACAACATAAAAAATTCTGGAGATAGGGGAAATTTACTTGACATAATTGCCTATGGGGAGAATTCATACAACATTAAAATGGGATTACTCTGTTTTCAAAGCTTTGCTATGGGAATTTGCATAAAAGAAATTTTGCTTTAACATAATTTCATTTGGAATGAATTAATTCTTTATACAAGGTACTACTGTAAATGACAGTAGGTTCATAAAAATGGGTGGAGGGAATCCTCCAACTTTATTGGGTTAACATTTAATTTGAAACTATTTTAACCTTGCTTTTCATGTAGTAGCCCTCAGGCACTTTGGGCTGGGAAAAGTAGACCTCAGCCTGTTCAAAGTTGGACAGCCCTGGTCTAAAGCTATGAACCGATCGTCATGATATGGGACATGATAAATGGAACTGTGAAGACCAACTGGAAATATAGATAAATGTTAATCTGTTAGACCTTTAAAAGAATTGTGATAGGTATAGATAGGAACTTTTAAACAAAAAGTGAAATCTATAGACCAAGAGGTAACTCTTTTATAATAGTCCATAAAATACTATTTATTTATTTATTTATTTATTAAATTTATATACTGCTCCATCTAGCTACATGGCTACTCTGGGCGGTTTACAAGCTGAACAGAAATCAAACCATAAGCAGTAAAATACAATATAACAAATAAGCACAACTATATAAATAAAAACACTATAACTAGTAAATAATATATAGCAACAGCATAAAACAGGAGCAAGATGGGCTACAGATAAAAGCAAATAAATATATAATAACAATCACTAGAACAGATTAATATCCGGGGAAAGCCTTCTTAAATAGCCACATCTTTAGATTCTTCAGAAGTTGGTTCCAGAGCCGAGGGGCCACCACTGAGAAAGCCCGATTTCTCGTCAAAGATTTACGGGCCTCCTTCAGCGACAGCACCTTAAATGTCCTGCCTGAGATGATCGGGTATTATGGGCAGTACTTTGTGGCAGGAGCCATTCTGCCAGATAACTTGAGTTATAGAACTCTTTTGAAATTAGGTATCTCTTAGAATACTGTAAAATCTCTTAAATACTGTATACCCTGTTGATGACATTTATTTTATATTATGTCAGCTAAAAATACTAAGATCTCTGGCTAACTGAAGAATCAGGATTGAGTATACTGTTAAGATTAGACAATCTAGTTCAATATTGTTTTTGCTATCTCTAGCTTTTGTATTAGATGGAAATAGATATAAGTGAAAATAGTTAGATTATGGATGGGATATAAAGGAAATTACGTATGAAAGTATGTTCTCTTAAAATGGGAAAGCAAATATGAATTACATCGGGCTGAAATGTTGGGAGAAATTGTGATTGACTTTGTAACATGATAGAAGACATTTATTTTGTTTATGATAGGAAATAAATAAATAAATAAATAAATAAATAAATAAATAAATAAATAAATAAATGAGAAATTTTTCATCTCTAGTCAGCTGGGTCCTGGGAGGGACATTTTGAGCACCCCAAAAAGTAACTTTCCTAAGTTCTTCTTCCTAGCCTCAGGACGGAATAGCCCTCACCTTTAGCTGACGTCTGGTGCATACGGATCTTTTTGGATGCCACAAACTGTAAGACTTTCTCCACATTCTCCTTCATTTCCTGCTGGCTGGTGGGACTGGCCTGTACACCACTCAGCTTCTCTCCGGCTGCAAAAGAGAGAGAGAGAGAGACTTATGATGGTTGTGGAGGATTAATCTGCGAGACAAAAACGGCCAAACCCAGCAGCGGCTGCAGGCGGAGGGGGGTGATTGTTAGCTCCACCGGCCGCTTCTCCTGGGATGCTGAGGGGAAACAAAAAGCAGTGGGTTTTTCTGCCACGCTCCTGGGACGCTGAAAGATGAGCCTGTGCCCTGTCATAAAGCTGACCAGGGAGGGTCTTTGCACATCCATGGTGCCAAATGAGCTGGCTCTCCAGTGCACAAGTGGCTCTGTGACACCTCTGAAAAGACTGGCATTATCCCATGACTTTATTGCAAACCCTACCATTTCCAACTCGTAAATAAATATTATCCCAGGAGGAAACTCAAGGCAGAAAATTTGGGGGGGGGGAATCAAAACAAGCCCCACTATAACCTTGCCTTTGCTTTTGTCTGGAAACAAAAAGGCAATCAGATGAACAAGATGGACACTTCAGCTTCGATCAGTCTCTAACAGAGTCTATTAAAATTAAATCAACAGCAAGTTTAAAAAACAACTACTGTGTGCCTAATGTTGGGACCCTCTCTAAAAATAACTTCCAGATGCTTCGTGTAAATTTCATATCTCCTGTATTCTCTGGGGAAACTTTTTGTTTTTAAATTTTCCACCTGGAACCTGCAACCATTCATTGCTAATGGCTTAGCCGAGATGATCAAGCTCATGCAGCTCTCTGGGAAACTGACTTACAGGGAAGATGGGAGTGGGGTGGGGGTAGTGGACTAATTTGCTTTGGCAACTATGCCCCCCCATGCAGAATACTGGACATGTGGGTAAATATTTGTATTGAAGGTGTTGTTTGCATTTCAGTTCAAATCCCCCAAAATAAAACATAAATACTCTTTAAATGGCATTGTTTACAAACATCAGCAGATTTACTGTTCCATTATAACCTGATGGACATAATTCTTAATCTACAGTTTATTCAGCAGGAAACATTACTTGCTCCCCCCATCCTATTCTGTCTTATGATATTCAATTCTATACACCTAGCACTTCTTACAGGGTCTTATTAAATGCAGGTCATATTACTGCTACTACTACTATGAGCCATGGGAGTGAGCCACAAAAAGCATTTCAGCCTTCACTGGCAAACCACAAAACCCTCCAAATCAACAAGGGATGCAGCAAGGAAATGTGACTGAGGTTTGCCTCTGTGACCCACAACCCATCATCCTCTGAGGGTGCAGCATGCTGAATGGCACACAGAAATGTGAAACCTCTCTGACCTTCAAGGAGTCTTGCCTGATCCATTTCTCTTGCCCAATTCCCACAGGGCATGCTCCCCAAAGTCATGGAAGGATGCGTCCTTAGCAATCCGGGTAGTAGAGATGGACACGAACCACCAGTTCAATGGTTTGCGCCAGGTTGGACCAACAGGGGTTCAGCAGTTCAGTGCCCCGCCCCCTCCTGCAGGCGCCCACTTGGAGGCAGCATCCTGACTTCCCTGCTATGCCTCTTCCGGGCACTGCCTCTGAATGAGCACCCAAGGGAAGGGCCACAGAACACCTGTTGGGTCACCAGCCAAACTGGCACAAACCTTTACATAGAATCATAGAGTTGGAAGAGACCTCAAGGGCCATCTAGTCCAACCCCCTGCCATGCAGGAACACCCATCACAGTATTTCCAACAGGTGGCCATCCAGCCTCTGCTTAAAAACCTCCAAAGGAGGAGACTCCACCACCATTTGTGGCAGCATATTCCACTGCCGAACAGCTCTGTCATGAAGTTCTTCCTAATGTTCAAATGGAATCTCTTTTCCTGTAGTTTGAAACCATTGCCCCGAGTCCTAGTCTCTGAAGCCATGGAAAACAAACCTGTTCCCTTTTCAATATGACATCCTTTCAAATCAATCAATCATTTATTTATTTGTGTTAGCCATGGCCTTATCAAAAAAGGACAACATTTAAATAGATATAAAATTGGCATACCAAAATCATCCTTTCAAATATTTAAACATAGCTATCATATCTCCCCTCAGCCTTCTTTTAGAGAGGCTAAACATTCTCAGTTCCCTAAGCTGTTCCTCATAAGACATTTCCTCCAGACCCTCAACCATCCTGGTCGCCCTCCTCTGCACCCACTCGAGGTTGTCAACATCCTTTTTAAACTGAGGTGCACAGAAGTGGTCACAGTACTCCAGGTGGGGACTGACCAGAGCAGAATAGAGTGGTACTATCACTTCCCTTGCTCTAGAAACGATGCTTCTGTTGATGCAACCAAGAATCACATTGCCTTTCTTGGCCGCTACGTTACACTGCTGATTTGTTTTCAATTTATGGTCCACCCAGATTCCCAGATCCCTTTCACATGTACAATTTTCCAGCCAGTTGTCTCCCATGTTATATCTATGCAGTTCATTTTTTTTACCTAGATGCAGTAAAAAACCCATTCTGTTAGTTGCCCCAGTGGTTCGTGCCCATCTCTACTGGGGACTTCTTTGGCTTGCCATCCCTTCTGAGTACTGACAGTAGATTTTAAACAGAAGCACCTTGGGCAGCTGAACTCTCGACTGCAACCTCTGGAAAGGAGGCAGAGGATGGAAGGTCCCCCCCCCCACAACACACACACACATGCACTGTCTCCTGCCATGTGCACCTTTGCTGTGCCACACTCAAGAGCCTCAGTGGAAGCCATGCTAAAACGTTTGCAAGGAGCAAGACCAACTCCTCATACTGACCAACAATCTCAATGAGAGAAGCCAGGACGACCCCATCTCGGAGATCCTGCCTCAGATCCTGTACTGGCTTAACCGATGGCTTCTTCTTGAGCTGGGCATTTACCCAGGCCACATACGCCTGCAGTTGTTGCTGGGGAGATAAAAGGCAAAAACCACATCAAGGTTAAAATATGCACTGCAGAACTTGGATGGAACTGACACGACTTTTAGAAACCAGAGAAAGACTAGTCTAGCTTTTGGACGATGAAAACCTTTCCACTCATGGCACAGGCACATAAGCACACACAAACTTCATGCAAATCTCTTCCTCTTTGCTTCTAAACGCCTGGCAAAGACAGCTTTGGGGATGCCCTACTAATTGGGGTTTATTGGGGGCATTTGGGGACGTATTTTATGTATTCCACACACTGTGGTTTGTTCCACTCCTTTGTCGCTAGACAAACGGAAGCAAAAAAAAAAAGAGTCATCGGGGGTGTGAAAAGAGGGTCAGTGAGATGGATGCACACCAGGCCATAAGAGAAGCATGCTTCCCCCTCATTTGAACCCATCCTGCAGTTCCTGGGTGGTAAAGCATCACCAGTTGAGTTCCGCGGTATGCGGTCCTTCTTGTAGCATATGGAAGCCGCTCCTCTGTGGCTTATGGTAGCAGTGACGGCTGAAATGTGTTTTTTTCCTTCCCCCAAAAGGCATCTTTATGCACTACCTGATCATGTTCAAACCCATGGATGTGTTCAGATCTTCTTTACAGATGCTGTTTCAGATCCCCACCCCCACCCCACCCCTAGCATTTTATTGCATTCTTAGAAAACTGCAGAACTAGAAAGGGACCTTTTGGATCACAGAGTCCAGCCCCTGTCAGGGAGTCACACAGTGGAGGAACCAAAATCCCGACCTCTGGCTCTGCAGTCAAATGCACTAAACCAATGAGCTCTCCAGCAGTTCCATAATCTTAGAATGGCAGAGCTGGGAGGGACCCTAAGAATCGTGAGTCCAGCCCCTCTCTGCAGCCAGAGACCTAAAACGCAGAATTATCCAGCTACATAGAGGAGGAGGAGGAGGAGGAGGAGGAGGAGGAGGAGGAGGAGGAGACACAAGGAACTCTCAGCTGGGAGTGTTTCATCGGACGCTCTCCCCCTTGCTTCTGGATGCCCAGCCAAGAGCGCTTGGAGGCTGCCCTGGTAACGGGAGGGTTTGTTGGGGGCACTTTCCAAAATTTATGTTTTGTGCACCACATGCATTCTGTAGTTAAATGTTCAGCTAGCCCATGCCTCGGAGATGATTTGGTCACGAAGCCAAATACCAAAACTTGTAAAACCCCACACAAAAGAAAGCACACACCTGCCAGAAGCCCATGTTAAAATCAAAACAGATGATTTGCCTCATTCAGGGCAGCTGCCACACTGAACTCCCTTGGGACACCCTCGAGCTGTGCCTTTCCGGCAATATAATCACATTTTCCCCGTTGATGGGATTCCCTCCCGTTTCCCCATTATTATCCTGACACTGGCGCCCGCATCGTCTCGGCAACGGCAGCCACAGGACATTGTTCCATGCCGCCGGTCTACCCCAAAGTCAGGTTTGGATCATGCCGCCACTTGTAATCATCCTGACAAGGGGAATCCAGATTCAGTGACAGGGCAACGCAAGCCAGGCCTGCCTCGCTCCGTAAGGTGGCCACCCTTGAGGTCAGATGGGTGAGCCTTGCACAGCAAAAAATAAGGGGACATTAGGGGGAAGAGAAGACCACACTTCAACACAATTCACTGCAGAAAATCCAAGAAAATGGCAGAGTGGAACCAAGCACAGGAGGATAGGGCTGAACTGTACTCCCATAGGCCCCCACAGAGCAGGACACGGGCAGGCAGCTACCCTGTGGGGAGAACCACGGAGAGACCATTATACCTCTATTAAGCCTCATGGACCACTCTTATTTGGCTTGGGTTCTCTGGAGGCTTGGTCCAAAGGTGCAGCAGAGCAGTTCCCGCTGGAGTCTCCTGCTCCACCCTCATCTCACTCTGTGAGGAAGCTCTGCACCAAACTCTTGCAAGGAGATTATACCGGCATCCTTTAAAAACAGAGTTTTCCCTGGTGTATGTGCAGTGCATCTTCCCTCAAAATCAGATCACACTCAGCTTAAGGAAGCCGTCAGGAAATCTGTTCTTATTTGGCCAGAATCACAGAAAAGAGCCAACCGTAGTCCGTACACTTGAAAATGTGTTTAAATCATGTTTTGGAACTGTGCTCATTATTAGTTTTATCATTGGTGGAAATGGCACCATTTCTGGAAATTACGTCATTTCGCTGCTTGCATTAAGAACTCTTAAAGCAGCAGGACAGCATAAATATAATTTTTTTAAAAAGACTAACAGAGGACGAAGCCAACAGCAAAGCATGTGTGTCGCTGCAACCCAAAGAGCGCTTCCTCTGGGAAGCTTGTCCAGCCCAATCAAGTGAATCGGGCCCAAACTAATTGAGAGTCGGAGCAGACCTAGAGAAATCAACCAGACTTCCATGAATGGCCAGCTTCGGATCGGTTGACTTCAGGTAGGGTTTTCTCTGAGGGTCTTCTTCAATTGAACCCCACTGGCTTTGCTCGGTTGTGCTCCCAAAGCATAGCGACGTTGTCGCCCTAACCCTGTTGTGCCATGTCTCTGAATCAACACAATTAGGAACTGGGCCACACGTTCCTATCAAAACACCATTTGAGAAGGAAGCTCTCTCTCTCTCTCTCTGGGCCATTGCTTTTGACGGGCCATTCCAGAACACTCTGTCCCAAGGACACGGAGCCCTTTGTGCGGGCAAAGAAATCTGTATTTCATTTTTTTGGTATCTATCTCTGTTATATCCTTCTGCTTTAATAGTTCCTTTTGAAGTCAGGCAGCTTCTCTTGCCTCTGTCAAACTGTGATGCCGGCTGCACAGAGAAGCGACCCTTGCCCCTCCAGTTGCTGCAGACCGTTCTTTAATTATCAACGTGGGTAATCACTTCTCAGCATGCACCAGTTCCCCACCCCACCCCTGCACCACTTGGAGGATTATTATAGAGCCATAAAATGTGCAGCACTTATGATTCTCTTGCAATACTCTACAGAGATTTTTGTTCTTACCAAGGAGGGGGGGGAGGGAATCCCCATTTTTGGCAGCCGAGAGACTGGCAGGTGACATAAGTAAGAAAAGGCTAACGTCTCTTCATTCTAAAATGGCAGAGTCATGTTAAATTGAAGAGAAATAAGAGCACTGACAAGGGCAGAGATTCCTTGATTTTCAAAGTGAAAAGCACCTGGTACAGCCACTTCTTTCCATGCCCATGCATTCGGATTAAACTGTGAAAATGTTAAGAAACACATACAGTATTTACACCCGAGTCCCTAGTCGATGGGCGGAATGCATGGCTTTCTAGAAGCTTTATTTAATAGACCCATTTTGATAAATGAATCTTGCACGCGGAAAAAAGACATTCCTGCATGCTACAAGAAATGGCATTTCTCTCAGTTTAAGGCTGGGAAGAGGGAACCCCCATTTTCTTTAATTCTATTGCATGTACAGCTTGGCTGGATCACCATCAGTTGTTTAAGAGGCAGACTTCATGTCTAAGATGAAAGCCAGGCTATTGTCCACCTTTCATGTTTTGCAGTCACCAGCATGGCTCTGTGGACACAAAAATGCCCGCTTTCATCTATAGAGGAAATACGTTTCTCACGATGATGCACCTGTCAGGCACCAAAGGAGAGCCACATTGTGTGTCTTTTTTCCTATCTAGCATTTTTTGCATTGATGCAAATCATTCCCATTCCTTCTCTCTTTTTATAGATCATTTAAAACATGCTCAGGTTATTGGGCTTTTAAAACAAAACTTTGATTTTGTGTGTTCAACCTGGGGTGAGAAGTTCCTCCCGTTCCTTTGGCTCTGTACAGGGATCAGAGCAGGGCGGGGGGGGGGGGGAGAGGGATAGGAGCCTCATGGTGCAGTGGTTAAATGCCTGTATTGCAGCTGAAACTATGCTCACAACCTGGGGTTCAATCCCAGGTAGCCGGCTGAAGATTGACTCAGCCTTCCATCTGAGGTTGGTAAAATGAGTACCCAGCTTGCTGGGGGGGGGGGGGCAATGTGTAGCCTGCATACTGTAATTTAAAAACTGTAAACTGCCCAGAGACTGCTTGAAGTGGTATGGGGTGGTATATAATCAGAACACTTGGCTTTTTGCTTTGCAAAAAGAGGGATGCCCGTAATTGCCATTGGGGAATTATTTCAGCCAAGATAATGTTATATATGATGTCTGGACAGGACTGCAGGCAACGAAGAAGGCAGGCTGGTCATTACACTCCCTTCCATTCTCCTCCTTGCTGCTGCCTCCCTAGGGAAGATTTCTATGCAGGACTAATTAGCTGCTTTCATCTTTAAAGTCTAAAAATTTACCCACTGTTCTTTTGATTTATGGGTCAGTGAATTCCACTGAAGACCTTCCTTGCGCAGCTGGTCATGAGGACCCAGCTGTCTCCTTATGCAAACAGCCTGGGTGTGCGTTGCCAATTCCGCTAGGATAATCTCCCTCCAGCCTTTGCCAGGCTTTTTTTTTCTTTTTTTACTTACAGGAGAGCCTCTAGATCTCACTTCCTTTCTTTCTCTACAACAACCATTTCCTGTTCCCATCTGCCAAGGTGAGGCACCCTCTACCCAGGGAGTGTTGGCCTTTTGCATTCTATTCCACCTGCAACATGCATGGGCCAAAATCCTGTTGCATAATTACACTGGCAGAAGTTGACAGAGAGCTACACCCAAGTGGTTCTCTGCATGCCTGACGGCACAACTAGCTGTCCACCCGATGGCACAAATCAGCTGCATAGCTGCTCCCAAAGAACTGCATCCTGGATGCAATTTCTGCATCTTTTGCAAGGGCTTGAGCAAACTTCAAAAGATGCAAGCACAGCCAGCTATACTACAGGGTATTGGCTGTGCCACCAAGCTAACAAGGGAAACAAGGCAAGGTGTCATGGCAAAACAGAACAGGATTGTGCAGAAACCAATTTGCAAAATCCTGAAGCTGAGAGACGACCCTTGGGCAAAAGTCATGAGCCATTAGTCCTTATGGATTTTCCAATAACTGGCTTATCTGTAGCAGTCTGTCTCTGCCCGAAGATGCAACCTGACAAAGCAGCATCAGACAGCTCTGTCATTGTCCCCACCTCGTTCAATCAGTGCAATGAAAGCCCTTCTGGTCAGTGGCCACATCACTCGTCCCTCGCACCCAACACCCAGCTTTGCGATAAACAAACGTTCATTCTACAATGATTCTGCCAATAAAAATGCTGAAAGTAAATCCGCCCCGCTTAAACACTTTAGACACTTACTCCGCCCCCCGGCGTCCTTCCGGCCGAACACAAAGCCCCCCTGGGGCCTGTTAGGTAGGCTCTTCTCGGGTTCCTTACGGGCATTTCCAAACAGCATGCCATGGGAAACCTCCCTAAAGCCTTTGGCTGGCTCTGGGCTGCTGCGGGACCAGAACGCTGTGCCCGAGAGTGGCCGTGAGCTGGAGGAGCGAAAGGTCCCTCGCTGTCCCCAGCCGGAGGTCACCTTAGTCCTCTGTGTTTTGCTTCCTTATCTGGTGCTGTCAATAGCAGGGATGGCTCAGGGTTTGGGCCGTAAACCGATCTGGGAGATGGACGGAAGCCCCAAACCAAAAACACTCATGTTTTTCCTCACCCTCATTCTCTGCACACAGAGTGCTCACGGCTGGGATTGCCTGGCGTAATCCTATTTATATTAACACGGCTTTAGGTTCCAAAAGAGGGTATGCTTTACTTAGGTCTACCCAGCGAAAACAGCCGTTCCTTTCAGGTGCCTGCTTCCCTGCTCACCTTTTAGCTCAGCGGCTTCTGGGTGGAGCACGGCAGGCTCCACAAACTGGGTTTACATAATTCTTTTCTTAGAGAGAGAAAAATCTGTGGATCTCCTGACCCTCCATTGCTGAAACAACAATGGATCACTCTGCCACACTTCAAGCCAGCTCTGAAACTGAACCAGACAGGTACATTTTACGATACTTCTCTCAAGAACACCCAGCTGGAGCATGAGGCTAGACCTAAGGTGGAAAAGACCAGGTTCATGCCACCTGCTGTGATGTGCCACTGATCACAACACAAAAGTAAGCCAGATGGAAGAAATGTGTACTGCATCCTGCCACAGAACATTAAGGTCTGTGGATTACAAACTGAAGGCACTTCCTCTAGTCTTGTATCATTCGTAGATATGAAATTTAACCACATTGCATGAAAGGCATATTTTAATCATAATAACCTTCGAAGTGCAGAGCTGGAAGGACCCAAAGGAACAAAGTTCGTCCTAGAGGAAGCTCTGGACTTCACCCCCTTCTCAGGAAGGTTCTCTGAACCCCTGGAGCGCATCTAACTTCTCATATGTCCTTCTTCCTAAAACAAGCAAACAAACTGGGTTTACTTTTCAAAAACCTGGAATTCATTTATGTACAGCCACACAAAAGGGGAGGAGTTGTAGGCAGGTTTTAGGGTCCCTGAGACAAGAATGACAATGAGATGGGTTAGGGTTATGAGATATAATAATATGAAAGCCTATTCAGACCAAGGCAATGTTATACTGTATTTACTCATCTACTACCAGGTTAGTAGCTGGTTGTATAGCTCAGTGATTTAGGTACCTGGTTGTGGAGCGAGCCAGAGGTTGGGCGTTCAGTTCCCCCTCCCCTGGGCCTCCAGGGAGAAGGGCCAGCCTGGGTGTCCTTGGGCAAGCTGCACATAGTCCCACAACTCCCTCGGAAGAAGGGAATGGGAAACCACTTCTGAGTGGGCTGTCTAGCTGGAAAACCATGGGAAAGGGCACCATAGGTAAGAATTGACTTGATGGTGCATTGTGGGGTTTTTTTGTTAACAAATTAGTGGTCCTTCCCTTTCACAGTGTCTCGGACAAAGGACCTTCCCTGATTCTACAGCAATCTACAACAATTGCTGAGGCACAAGCCACTGGTCTCTTGGTGTACCAGTGAGTTAAAAGACAAACAAACAAACAAACAAACAGCAAACTAGCAACCATCCAGTATCAGGCAGTATTAGGTGGTTTGCCAGGTCATGTCCATCAACCCATGCAGCACAAGGGGAAAACAGCAGTATAATTGCCATTATTTTCATTACCATTTCTTAAAGTGGGTCATGGATCTACCTTCCCAAAATCAAAAAACCGGAGCTTTTCCTGGATGGTTTTGCTGTAAACAGGACCCTGAGTGTCTGGGTGTATCACTTAAGCCACTGCCAGATGAGCAGTTTTGGTTCTTTTGTGGCAGTTCATTTTGTCCTTCCTACCAGGGAGAAGCAATCAGAAGAGCTTGAGTGGAAACAAGGGGTCTCAGATATTAATGATTAGCAGGTAATCCA
Source organism: Phrynocephalus forsythii (assembly GCA_029282475.1). Taxonomy (NCBI): domain Eukaryota; kingdom Metazoa; phylum Chordata; class Lepidosauria; order Squamata; family Agamidae; genus Phrynocephalus; species Phrynocephalus forsythii. The sequence continues at coordinate 5,308,236 of JAPFRF010000022.1, forward strand.
TCTCAGACTTTCTCCCCAGCCTATATAATGAGTCCTATTTCCCTTGCCTGAGTACCTCTGCAGTGCCTAGCAACAGGTTCTGTATGTTTAAAAATAGCTGGAACATTTTCCACCTGTTTTTTTCCCTTGGTTTCCAAAGGAGACAGGATTGGGCACAGTCTCGAGACTTACCCACTTCAGATTGGCAAAGAATAACACAAATTGTGTTCTTGCTTAATACCTACAGACTTGCCTTACCTCACTCGCTTTATAAAACTAGACAATAATCAAGGCAAAAGGGCTGGGTCCCCCAAACATGCACACAATATAAAGTATATGTTGTTTGTGCATGTGTGTGTGTGTGTGTGTGTGTGTGTGTGTGTGTGTGTGTGTGTGTGCATGCGTATGTGCATGTGCATGTGTGTGTGCAGACAGACAGACAGACAGACAGACAGACAGACAGATATTTGCACTGTATGTGTACATCTTCTTGCATCATCTATTTGATACAGCCGAAGAAGGTGAAGGAAAGACACCAGGAAATATAATCAACCATTGCCCTTCCTACACTGTTTTGTTAAGGAGAGAATTGTTCTCCATCTTATTACTTCTTCAGGCTGAAAGGCTGTTTCTATCCTCTTGCCCTTCTGGATCACAAGGAACAGATTCTGCCCTTCAGCGCCCTCTTCTCCTCACCGGCTACTGCCTGAGCTTTGAAGCAAAGGGCTTCTTTCATCAGAAAGCTCAAGCCATTCCATCCTAGCCAAGAAATCAAAGGGCTATTTGAAAGCCTGCTAAATCATGCCTCTCTCATGTGCTGCTTCAGGACAAGAAATAATTTAAACACACACACACACACACACACACACACACACACACACACACACACACACACACACACACACACACACACACACACACACACACACACACATTCCATGTATGGCCAAGTCACAGGTTGTTGACAAACGGAATAAAAAAAAACTTTAACATTCTGTCATCATTTCTCACAGACAGCTCACTGTCCGCAGAGAACAGCATTCATTTTTAGATCATGCCTAGATTCTCTAAGCCAGGCTTGCCCAAACTTTGGTCCTCCATATGTTTTGGACCACAACTCCCACAGTCCTTTGCCTTTGGAAATACAGGCTTGGAATTCTGGGAATTGTTGTCCAAAACATCTGGAGTGCCGAAGTTTGGGCATGCCTGCTCTAAGCGCTTCCAATCTCACCTGATTTCGGAAGCTAAGCAGGGGTCGGCCCTGGTTAATACTTGGATGGGCGACCACCAGGGAATACCAGGTGCTGTAGGAGTGGCAAACCACTCCAGTATTCCTGTCCAGAAAACTCCATGGACATGGAGTCACAAAGAGTCAGTAACATCTGTAATGACGTAAACACACACACACACATATCTTCCACCATCTTTCAAGGTGGCCTGGCATATGACTCTGGAGGTAGTAGTGGAGACAATACCCACACAGCTTCCTGGCTGAGAAGAGAGTTGAACCCAGACTTAAGAAAGTCCCAGCTCAATAACCTTGTTCTCTCTCTCTCCATCCACCCCCCTCTCTCTCTCTCTCACACACACACACACAAACACACACACCTCTGAATGTCATTACCAATTTAAAACAAAAGCTCAAACTCTTATATAGAAATCAGTGGGGATAAAATCCTGGCTGCATTTTTCTAATGGCGGAGGAAACAGCTGCTTGGTGCTTAGTGGACAGATGGGCCAGCCATAAACACGCTGGGTGCAGCAGAGAATCTTCCCGAAACCACCGCGAAAGAACGAACAAGAAGTAAATAGTCAACAAGAGTCCTCTCACAGAGGTATTTGAGGTCCATGCCTCAACCTCATGGAAGGACTCCAGAGAACAAAGCTGCTGAATTCTTTTCACACCTTACAGAATGAATACTGCCCCCATTAATTAACAAGGGTTTCGAATGAGGGAAAACTGCATTTGAATCTTGTTAGTATGTTTGAAATCAGGTTTGCTTGTTTTTTAAGGTGACTACACAATGCACATGGAAGCATGGACTTTTTTTATTTTTTTGCCCGGGAAGTATGGTTTTTGGTTGGAAACCAAGGTATTTTGCTTAGTTGCAAGGGTTTGTTTTTTTAACTGGCTTCGTTTTAAATTGATTTGTTTTGAATTGTTTTGGCAGATGTCAGCAGTTCCCAACAGTGTCTATTCCAGGAGTTCTTAGACTGCAACTCCCAGAAACCAGGGCCAACATAGCTGGCGGTGAAAGCTTTTTGGGGCTTGCCATCTAAGAACTTGGCCCTGCTGTCAGATGCACAGGATAGAAATCCAAAACATAAATAAATAAATAAATAAATAAATGCCATCTGAATTACCCAAGGCTGGGAAACCATTAACCCAGTCAAAACCTCTCTGATCAATTTCAGCTTCTCCCCTCTGTTTATTTTGGGGAGTTGTCTTCCTGTTGTTTTACACACCAAACCACAGCCAAGATCCTACTACCTACATTTTTTTCTTGTTGTTTTTTCAAACCTAGCAACCTACCTCTCACCACGCTCTCATGCCACCAACCTTCCAGGAGGAGGAATTATTTAAACTGCCAGTAACAAATAAGAAATAGCAGGAAGGCACCCTAACTGAAGACATCCATCCACTAATGAATGGAGGACTGGCCACTGTGCAGTTCCCGTAGGCCCCCTCCAGCCCTTAAATTGCAACTGCTCCCATTTAAATGAAATGCTGAAGTGATGGCCTCATTTAGCATAAGGGTATTTAAAAGCAAAAGGGCAGGGGCTCCTCTCTGAACCCCCATCTGCAAAGCTCTTTGCAAGTCAAAGAGTATGTTCCTGATGGAGGATCAAGCTGCTTATTATATTAAACATGCACAATTAAAGAAGCATACTTAAGACTGCCATTTATTTTGAAGGGAAACTATCCCACCAACAGCTGCTGTTGGTTTAAAAAAAGAGAGGGGGCTGATTAAACAATAGGCAGTAGTTAACCATACCATCCTTCTAACTCAGAGCACAAGCTGGAAATGTGGGGTGGGGGATCCCCCCCCAAGCTAAGATACCTCCTAGAATCCTCCCCCACCTCTTGCAGCCCTGCTTTTGCACCGGAGCAATGCTGGAGAGGGTGCAAGCGAGAAAAAGCGGCAGGAGAGAAAGAGCTGAAACATTAAACTGCTTTTTAAAAAAGGCATATTTCATGCAAAGTGTTGCCCAAATCGTGAGAAGTTTAAGATTCTGACAAGTATAAAATGCTGCTTTAAAACTGTGATTGATTTGAATAGCTCGATGGCTTAGGAATCGGGCTACAAAGCCAGAGATTAGGAGTTCGATTCCCCTACTGGGGCCCCAACAAAGACATCCAGCCTGGGTAGCCATGGGGAAGCTCCACTGTCTCCCACTGTGACCCCAGAAGAAGAGAACGGGAAATCACTGCCGAGTCTTCTCTACCTGGAAAAGCCTGAAAAAGTGGCCATAAGTCAGAATTGACTTGATGGCACATGGTTATTGTTGTTGTTGATGATGATGATGATGATCAGCAGCAACAGCAGCCTGCTGCATTTCTCAACACTCTTATCTGCACTTGATTTTGCAAATACTGTACAGTACACTGCTTTGAGTACTTCTGTTTCAGTCAATGAAATTAACCATGCAGACCTTCTCCCTACAAAAGGCAAGGCAGGGTCCATTCTCTTTTGCTTCTGAGCCCCTTTCTTGTCAGTTAATGAGACTGGGCTGGTAGCCCACAGACCCTCCAAAGAGCCAAGAGAAAACAAAGGGCATCCGACCAGCTCAGCATCCCGCAGTGCCAGCCACCGTCTAACCGAGGCAGAGGGATGGAGGCACAAAGCCAAACCCACAAAAGCATCTTGGCCTTAAAGAACCCAGAAACAAGGCAGGGAATACAGTACTTGGGAGCCACCGCATGCCCCTCTGTGTCATCTTCACACCCTTCTCGTTTGTGTTTGCATTTATGCACTTTTTCATTCGCCTTCATGCATATGCACCTCTGGTCTCCTTCAATAAAACTGGGAAGTCCTTCAGAGTCCTGTAAGTTTGTTTACAATATAATAAAAATGGGGAAAGTTTCCAAAATAAGGAAACAAAGAGGCCACAGAGATGAAGGTGATGCCACTCCTCCTCCTTCTGCTGTACCTGGACCACTGCTAAAAACATCCTTGAGCTCCTAGGCTCAGTGCCGGTCACTCTGGACTGCTTGAAGGGCAAAGCTTCACCCAGCAGGTCCATCGGCTTCTTTTCAGCTCTTTGTCGCACTTGTGAAAATAACAGTGTAAAATTCAGTTGTTGTGCAGGATGGAGATAGGCCACCGGCTACCACGTTCCTGCTCATGGGGAGATTTTGAACCAGGGTCCTGCTGGCACAGAGACACTTTCCTATGCCCGCTCCCATGGCCGTGCCCTGAAAGGTTCTGCCTTGTGAAAAATGTCCCGGATCATCCCTCTTTTTAGATGAGATGATCACCTACCCACACGTGCCCGGAGGAGACACAGAAGAGGAACAATGGAAGGCCCTTGGCTAACAGATCTATGGGCGTTTATACACGACCCCTAAACTCCGGGGCAAATGGCTCCCAGCTCCGGAGCTTAAAAATGTTTCCCCACCAGCTCCGGAGTTAACAGGAAATTAAGTGCGACCACGCCCACTTTAGCGTGTCCCAGAGCACCTTTCAAGTACCTGCTCTTTGGAGGTGAAAATTATTTGATCAGGTGTAATGATAGTGAGTGCGGGGCTCTCCTCGCTTCTCTTTGTTGTTTTTTGGCTCCCACCCCTTTAAGAGCTACTTTTACAGAGACTGGAATGTTGCCGGCAGGAGCGAAAAGCAGAACGGAGGTGAGCGGCATGCTTTTCTTTCTCTTTTTCTCCCTCCCCTCACGCAGCCAGCAGCCAGGAAGTGCGGAGGGGGTGGGAACGCAGGAAGAGCGACGAACCCCTAAGATCTCTGGTCCGACTTTAAGTGGCCAGCGGATCTTAGGGGTCATGTAAAAAGGCCCTAAGAGGAAAAAACAAATGGGAAAAGGCCAGAAGGGAAAGGGAGGTGGCTACTCACTATTTACCTGCTATTTTTGTTCATTACTCATTTGCTTGTTGCACTGATATCACAGATTAGGTCAAACATCTTCTCCCTTGTATTTGATCTCCACAAAACCCTTGTTAAGGTAAGTTAGGCTGACTTCCACGGTGGCATGGGGATTTGAACCCCAGGGTCCTAGTCCAGGGTCCTTGTCCAAGACTAACATCTACCTACAGAACTACCACATTGGCTAGTTATGTAGGAAGTACTGTACACTTTTCAAAGCATACAGGAAAAAGGGGTGGCTGGGTCTAATGGTTTTTCAAATAAATTCTTCTTTGGGTTCACTTCAGATTCAAATAACATAAAATTATGATACCAATATGAAGAACATTTGAACAGCGAAACTTTGTGCTCGTGTATAAGATCTTTGATGACCAGAAACTAGACAACCAACCAGTTTGTCATTGGTCAACCGTGATAATGAAACACAAACATGAATCCAAAAGATGTAAAAGCATCCTTAATCCAATCAGATTGCAAAAATGAGAAAACATATAAATTACCAGTCATATATATCTGTTTTATATATACAGTACATATACCCAGTGGTACCTTGTATAAAGGAACTGGGAGTTGAGTCATGGCTACTGGACCTCTTTTTTGAGAGATAGAAACGTTTCGTTCCAAATGAAATTCTGTTAAGCAAATTTTCCTTTGTACAAACTTCCCATAGGAATGCATTGAAAACTGAGTAATCCCTATTTGCGACCATTTTTATGTTGTACGGATTCGCCCCATAGGCGGTTCTGTTAAGCAAATTTCCCTTATCTCTGGAATTTTTTATGTTGTACAGATTTTATGTTATACAAACCATTTGTTATACAAGGGTCGACTGTACACTACTGAGACTGGTAGCATAGTGATTAGACTGCAGTACTGCAGTCAAGACTCTCCTCACAACCTGAGTTCATTCCCAAAAAGGCTCTCGGAGCCATTTAGAGGTTGAATCAGCCTCCCAACCTTCTGAGGCTGGTAAATTGAGTGTCCAATTCAGGGGGGGGGGGAAGCACAATGTGTAGCCTGCATAATTAAAATTTGTAAATCACCCCCAAAACAGTCTTTTAAACACCATGGGATGATATATATGAAGCACACTTCACTTTGCTTTACATTACACACACACACACACACACACACACACACACACACACACACACACACACACACACACACACACACACACAACTCAGTACAACAACTCAGTACAAGTTCATGCAGGTGTGAAAGAGCATCCCAGAGAAGAAGCCTTACCAACGATTCTGGGGTCCCCACACTTTTTTTTTGCTTGTACTTCAAAGGGATCTGTACTTATAATTAAAAAAGAGAACCTAACACATCCCAGAGAAGCTGAAGCTGGTACCCGACAGAAGCAGCAACTAAAACAAGACACAAGGACAAATGAGCGACAGAGTGCAATGCAGGTCTTCCAGGAGAGGAAGGGAAAAAAAGAACCCATCCTGATTGTTAACAGGGAGGCCCAGGTTGGTCTCCGGCTGTTTTCAAAGTTCACGTATAGGGGTGGGGGGGGGGAAGCTTTCCTTAACTGTGCTGACTTCACCATCACGGGTCAGTGCCGGCCACCAATGGAAGAAATGGGGCTGGTTTTGTTTCCCAGCTTGGAAGGCAGAGGAGGGGGAATCCCATCTTTCTTCAATGCAGTGCCCAGCCCGGTCCCTCACCACTCCAACCCACCTGCCTTCCTTTGCCCGCCAACCCCCCCCCCATTTCCCTAGAGAGCTCCTTTCCAAGGGGCCCATGTGGCTGAACAAGAGGGGGGGGGAGAAGAGCTAGTGAAACAGCAGAGAGACCTCCTTGTGAAGAAGGGCTTGGCCTGTCCATAAAAGAGGCGATCCGAATGCTAAATGCCTCCAGACCTCTCTGCAACTTCAACAGCACTGGACAGCCAACCTGCTGCATCCCATGGAGTAGCTGGGAGTTGCCTGCACCGATCCATCCCGCCCGAGTGAAGGATGATGCCCTGCAGAGCCTCTCTCTCTCTCTCTCTCTCTCTCTCTCTCTCTCTCTCTGCCCATCTACCTTCCGACTCTACCCCCCCCCGCAGAGGACCTGGACTTGGCCAGAGACGCGAAAAAGAAGCAAGACGGTTCTATTCACCTCACTGCAGCCCTCGTGCAGCAGAGACTCCAGCCAATTTCCTTGGGCTAAACAGGCGAGCATCCTTCACCAGCCCGTAACCCAAAGGGCAGAGTCCTGGCAGCATCCAGAAGCAACTCTCCAGCCTGGAGGGAACAGCCTTCCCCTCCTGTTCCTCCTCCTCCTCTTCCTCCTCCTCTTCCGAAGGAGAAAGAACGGCAGCGCATGGGGGACCTCATGCATAGCCCCATATGTGCAGCCCGTGCACTGCAAACAGGATACTTGAGCCAAACTCGAGACGTGCACTGGGCATGCTCGGGAGGGAGCCACTGGTAGAGCCGCAAGCCTGTTCTGTCGCACTGTTCTGTTCCTATAGGAACACTTGGGCGGGCGGCTTAGCTGAGGCAGGCCCAGGGACCGGTCAGGGGAAAACATCTGAAACCTATTTCCAGAAAACGTCATCCCCCCTTACACACACACACACACACACACACACACACACACACACACACACACACACACACGCTCCTCCATCAGGGACGGCTGTGCAGACTAGGAGCAGCCAGAGGGAAGAAGGAACAGAACTTGAGAGAGGTGTGGGAGGGGAGGGTCAAAACAGACTCTCAGTGAGGAAAGGAAGTGTGTAGGGAAAAAAGAAGCAAGCCCCAACGTGAGAGGCAACTGGGACCGTTCAGAGGACCAAGTTTGTAGAGCAACGCCAGTGTTGCAAAGTGGACAAGAGACGGCACACACATGTACCAGCTAAAACAAGGAAAGGAATACAACTGAAAACAAACCCCGCTGGCTTGGGCTCTGGAAATAATTATGACAACAGCATGGAGAGGGAACGAATGAGGCAGGTCGGCATCCAGTGTGGGCATCCAGTTTATTTTGATGTGATGGAAGCCATTCAGGCTGCATTGCTGTGCATTCATGACCAAGAGTAAATCAAGTCAGAGAGGGACTTGCTTCTGAGTAAGCGTGCACAGGACTGGGCCAACCTATTAAAAATCTCTGTGGCCTGTTTTCCAGATAGCACACTTCTTTCTCTTTGGATTTTTAAGAGCAGTTTGTGAAATGGTTGTGGTGGCTCCACAACGCACACCACAAAACGCGCTGCATGGCAATATTGACGTCTCTGCGAAAAAGCGAAGCTGGTGCCACCAAAATCAAATTAAGCATGCGCACGCACGCACACAAACCGTTGTTTATTTCTTTGTGTTAAATATGCCCACAATACAAGAACCTGTGCATTAACGAACTAACATGCTGAAATATCCTCTCCACAGCACTAAATAACTTAATATCGTAAACAGAGGAGGGGATAATGTATATCGTGAAGGCAAATCTGCTGCATTAGTGCAATGCACTAATGAATCATCTGCGCAAAGAGGTGGCAGATGTCTCTTAAGAGGCCTCTACTTGTGACGGATTTGGTGGCTTGCCACTCTAAAATGTTCTGTTTTCCCATAAATTCTACAATTTGCAGGCCAGTGTTTCCAGAACAAAGAAATTATGAGGATAGGCGGCTGTGCCCTACATCAAAAGCATGGGGGAGGGGTTTCGGGGGGGGGCTCAAAGCAAACCCTCCACCCTTTAAAGAGATTAATCCTTTCTGAATACTATTGATGATAACAGTATGGTGGAGGAGGTGCATGAAGGTCTTAATCTCTTCAAAGGTTTGTTTAAGCAATGAAACAGAAGCAGGCGATGGGGCTGTATCTTTTCTGAGGCCAATATCTTCTGGTGAAGCTTCATTTTCAGCTTTCTAAGGATCCAGAAAAGGTGGCCACAAGAAAAGAATTAAGCTTTGTGCCACCAATTACTTGAGCATAAGAGGTATCAAGCCATGTTTCTTCCATAAATGTGGCCACACTCAGATGTTCTATAGTCCTTTGCAGTTTTGGGTTCATTCTCCCTAGGCAGCTGCTCGTGAAATGAATGGAACACCCCTAATTTCACTTCAGTCCAGTCCAGGTGGACACGTTACTATGGTTCTTAAAAAATCCTTGGTTTCGACCTACGGCATCCACTCTCGGGGCTTCTAGTAGGGAAAACCACATGTTTTGAAAAACACACAGAAGTTCTGGTGGTCTACTGAAAAGCTGTCACACCTGCTCCCCTGTGAAAGGTGTTCAGACTTTCCCACAGGTTTTGCATCTGCTGTTCCACCATGGAAAACCTGGTTTTGTCGATAGATGTGCTGCCCATGAGGACACCATTTCCTTCCCACCTGGCACTGCCTTTGTTACTGGTGAGACGGTGAAGTGAGGGTGCAGAACACCCACCTGAACTGGCTTTGACATTTCAGCAAGACTAGGGGGAACTTGAGCTGAGCCTAGCAGGGGTGCTCCAAGATCTGAAGGGGGTCTAACTGCAATCTTGCACCTTGAGACTCTTTTTAAATGAAGAGATGATCCGGACTGAGCCTGGAGCCTGCAAAATGTGCACTTCCTATGTCCAGATTCCTGAAAATGTAAATTTTCTGGGCTAAAGGTTCCGGATGTCTCCAGCCGGCAGGTAACTTTCCCTATCTGCCTGCATATACAGTACAAGCTTCCTTGCTGATCCTAGTTGCTGGGCCAGCCCTCTTCACCTCTGTGAAAAACTGGGAGCAGGAGAGAGAGCGCGCGCACACACACACACACACAAATCCTTTACTGTAAAGCTGGCATACTGGTTACCTCCCTCTTCTCCCGGCCGAAAATGCGCTGCAGAGCAGAAGCAAAGCAGCCTTTTTTTACCCGACCCCAGCAGTCAATGTTGCCAGCTGTTCTGGAGAGCTTATTCTGCTTCTAAGTCACAGCAGACAATATAACCTTTCATTCAGCTCTACAAGCCAACATAAATGAGCTCACAGGGGAGTCGGGCTCCTCCAGCCTGTCTGGAAGGCAGATTTGCTGCCAACCAAAGTAGGGCTGGGAGAGGCAAGGTAATAAAAATAATCTGAAGTACTAATCCCTAGTTCGAACATGGGGGTCCCATATGGCACTGCCGCCTGGAAAAGCCTGACAAAAACAGGCACAGGGCAGAGACGGGCCGTGGCACAGGGCGTCATCAGTGCCACCTCACCTGGGGAGCCAAGTGTACCTCAGGTTGTAATGGCTCATGCCAAAAAAAGATGGAGACTCTCTCTAGTGGATCATCACCATATTTTTTTCAACACCCAGCACTGATTCAGTGAGATTGGGAGGCAATCCTGCTGGCCCCTTCTTGGGGGGAGGGCATTTTTATTTTCCTAGGTTATTTATCTGTCCTCTTTTATTAGCTGCTCCTCCTTTGCCTTTTGGTATGTCACTGTGGTGCTTTGTTTGGCAAGCCACCCTCAAGATATTTGTACTGAAGGAGAGAATTAACAATGACTGAAGTCTACAAACAACACTTTACTTTGAGAATCAGGCGGGGGGTGGTTATGGATAATGTATCAGTCACAGAAGGAAAGAATCAAGGTTAGCAAATATATAAAATGACACCTGGTCGTTAAGAGAGCAACTGTGTGTGCGTTGTGTCATTACAGTCATGACCGATTCTCCGTGACCCCATGTCCATGGAGTTTTCTTGGCAGGAATACTGGAGTGGTTTGCCAGTTCCTACTCCAGGCGCCCACAACACCTGGTATTCCCTGGTGGTCTCCCATCCAAGTACTAACCAGGGCCGACCCTGCTTAGCTTCCAAAATCAAATGAGATCGCATGTGCTCAGGGCATCTAGGCTGCAAGACAGCAACTACTAGCCTGAAGTTGTATCTTGTTGTTGATGATGATGTTTTAAGTGTTGCAGCACACTGTTGAGGGGGAAGTTTCTTCCTTCTCACCCTGGTCAACACAAATCGATGCCTCCTGTCACAACTGGTGCTGGCCCTGAAGTGAAAACCCACAGCAGTTCCATTCCTGGGGCAAGGGTGGTTTTGTCCAGACCACAGACAAGGAACAAAACAAAAATGACCCTACCTCAACTTGGCCTTGACTAAGAGGCTCTCATAACTACAAGCTTGGAAACGGCCCAACCTGCTAGGAGGACAACCACTCAGGAGCCTGTCCTCAGATGTCTTCCCTGAGATCTGAGGAACGTCCCGTACAGTAGAACGGACCTTTTCATACCAGGCCATGGCATGTATTTTGTACATTGGGATTTTTTTGTTGTTCTAGTTCACTTTGGTTTGTAATACAACAAACCTTTTCTGTGACCAACAATGAATTCATTCCCCTGCTTCCAAACAGGCAATGACTTTACTTGTACCACCACTTACTTTGACAAACAAACAAAAACAACATCCAGAGCAATGCAAGATCAGCCTTGCAACAATATCCCTGAACCATCGTCCTGGCACTATGCTGACTACTCCCTGCAACATTTTAGTGCGGGTATGAACATTTAACCTGCCAGCAAGTGTGCTGGTCAGGGGCGTATCTATGGGGGGCAGAAGGATACATGTGCCCCGGGTGCAGAAATCTGGGGGTGCCTGCCGCGTGCCAGGCGAGCAGCAAAATAGGCAGGCAGGTGTGCGAGCGCGGTGGCTGCGGCACCCATCTCCACCTCCTCCTCCTCCAACTCTTCGTCGCCACCATGCACACACACACACACCTGCGAGCCTGCACACCCCACACCCACGCCTGTGCCCTCCCGCCACTGCACGCCAGGCGAGCAGCGTGCAAGCGCAGTGACTGCGGCGTCCTCATCCTCCTCCAACTCTTCATCGTCACCGCATGCACACACACACACACACACACACACACACACACACACACACACACACACACACACACACACACACACACACATGCACCATGCCCGCCCCATGCCCACAGTATTGCCCCCCCCTTACTCGGTGGATGCAATGTGGTTGGGGAGGGCCGTAGGGGCGCAAAAACAACTTTGTCCCCAGGCGCCCCAAAACCTTGCTATGCCGCTGGTGCTGATGGCGTGGATACATGCCAGGCTTCCCCTGTAATAAAGTTAGTCCCTTCTATAAGCGTGATCCCTTTGATCGGATCCAGACTTTAGACCAATGCAGTAAACTGGCACCGTATTAAGCTAATAAAGCATTGCCAATATGAATAAGAACAAAAATATAGTAGGTTTTAAGAACCTTTGGAAGAATAGATAGTAAAGCCTGAAAAGAATCTTTCCCAGAATTTAGGCTAGAGCTAAGTAAACCCATGTGCGTATGTGTGTGTATATTAATGTTATCTCTTGGTCCTCATCACAGTTGTTGGAGAGAATTTACCAATCAACTATGCAATGAATAAATAAATAAGCACAGCTTTGCCACTGCTCGGATGGAACATTACTTCTAGGTCATGGATTTACAGGATAAAGCTACAGAAAGGAGATCCTGTGGGAAATAAAACCGTTTCCTTCAAAAATAAAAGATACTGTACATACAATTCTCACTATCTCTGTTTGTATTGATTTCAGTCTCAGAAAATCATAGAATCAAAGATTAATGAAGTTGGAAGCGGCCTATATGTCCTTTGAGTCCGACCCCCTGCTCCATGCAGGAATACAAATCAAAGGATCTCTGCCAGGTGGTTGTCTAGATTTCCCTTGGATGCCTCCAGTGTTGGAGCACTCGCCACCTCTTGAGGTCACTGGCTCCATTTTCATACTGCTCTAACAGTTAGGAAGTTTTTCCTGATTTTCACCTAAAAGCTGGGTTCTTTTAACTTGAGCCTGTTGTTGCGCATCCTGCACTCTGGGATGATCGAGAACAGATCCTGTTCCTCCTCTGTATGACAGCTCTTCAAATATTTGAAAAGTGTTTCAGAGAGGATAGCCTTGTTAGTCTTTTCAAGAACTTCAGGCAAAAAGCAAAGAAAAACAAAACAAAACAAAACAAAAGACACAAACATGTGGCACCTTAAAGGCTAACTTTCATATTTTAATGTGACGTGTTATCACTTTTTTCCTTCTTTTTTTTCAGGCTAAACAAACTCAGTTCTTTCAGTCTTTCCTCCTAGAGCTTCCAACCCCCTGATCATCCTTGTCGACCTCCTCTGGGTTTGATCAAGTTTGTCAGCAACCTTCTTGAAGTGCGATGTCCGGAACGGGATACACCATACTCAATATGAGAATTAACATAATTCAACATAAGGACCACATCCTCATCTTCAAGTGTCCTGTCCAACACACACACACACACACACACACACACACACACACACACACACACACAGAATTCCTTCTTGCATCATGTTCAGGCCCTAGCTAGGATCCAAGTACAGTATATAATTAGACTATACTATAAAATCATAGAGTTGGAAGAGACCTCAAGGACCATCCAGTCCAACCCCCTGCCATGCGGGAACCCCCATCAAAGTACTCTCGACAGATGGCCATCCAGCCTCTGCTTAAAAACCTCCAAAGGAGGATCCACTACCCTCCAGGGCAGCATATTCCACTGCCGGACAGCCAAACATTGGACTAGGTTCCAAATGTTTCGCTGAAGCTAATCTTTTAAATATCTTCCTTATAAAAGCTATTGCTTAGAATAGCTAGAAGTGCATAGACAAACGGAGAAAGTGGGGCACTGTGTGAGATATTTTGTTCAGACTGACCACATGTTGCATCCAGAATTTAAAAAGTACAGTACAGCAATACCAACTGGTAGATGGTAGTGACCTCTGGTGGCGACATCACTCTGGACTAAAAAAAAAAAAGTCCATAAAAGCCCAAGTTATAATAAATGCATTAGTCTTTAAGATTCATTTTGAACAAGACAAGATATGCTTGGTAAAAATTCTATACACCTAGGAGTTATCTACAATCTTTATTCTAGTGGTATATAAATGTTCCCATCCAAATCTTCATTTATTGCAGCCGAAAACAATACAAACTCTTGTGATGCCTCCCATACTAAAATGTTTATCAGATACAGTGGGTTATATGACTGTGCAATTAAGCAACTTCTATATATCTGCTGCTCTGCTGTTCCTGGTGGGGTTTCCCCCTCCCAATTTATTATAGCTTAGGAAATCAGTTTTCCATTCAGTTCATGAAGAGTGTTTACTATTGTGGTACTGCATGGTACCGCTAGGATTGAATTTACTGAACTAGCATAATAATAATAGTCCTTTTCCAAGGCGAAAGGTGGGTAAAAATAATAAATAAATAAATAAATAAATGTCTCCAGGTTCTGGCTGTTATTGTTAAGGAAAGCAAGTCATTAAAAAAGCAAAACAAAACACTCTGGAAGTTGAGTCATGGCAACTGGACTTTTTTTTGAGAGAGAGAGAGAGAGATTGAAAGTTTTGCTGCTCATCCAAACAACTTTGCCAGTCTGACTGACGAAGCTGTTTGGATGAGCAGCGAAATGTTTCTATCTCTATCTCTCTCTCTCTCAAAAAAAAAGAAGTCCAGTTGTCGTAACTCAACATCCAAATAAACTCACCTGGATGACTGAGAATCTTCATAGACAAAACAAAACACTGCAATGCTTACCGACGTTTCGGTGGGTTGGGGCTGATTATGGGATGCCCCTTCCAAAACGGTCCCCATGTCAGCTCACCAGGAGCTAGATCAGGAGTACATGAATCCTTCTGTCAAGAAGGAATCCTGGTAGCTCAATAACCAATGAAGGTCCATTTTCAGTCTTTCCAAACAACCTGCAGCGAAGGAAGAAGTCAAATTATTTACATATGCAGTACAAATATGCCTTAATTGGAAGTATCAGATATTTATGCCACAGGAGTTCAAAGTTAGTTAGGCACTCAAAAGTAAATTTAAAAATAATACATTTGGAGGCACAAACTAATCATAGAATCATAGAATCACAGAGTTGGAAGAGACCCCAAGGGCCATCCAGTCCAACCCCCTGCCATGCAGGAACCCCCATCACATCTGTTTGCCCAAGAAGGAACTCATGACAGGAAAGATGAAATATTTGGGACAGTGGTGTATCCAGTTGCAACACCTCCCCAAATATGGATCCATTTTAGCCATCCATTCATTCCTTGAACTTGTATACCACTATTCTGAGCAGTTTACAGAACAGACCTACAATTAAAATGCGAACACATCATAAAAAAGCAAGGTGTTACAAGGAGGAACACGAGTGGCACCACCAACAAAATCTCCACCTATATTCTTATTTGTTCGTTTCACTGAAGGGGTCGTGTGTCTTTTTTGTTTGTTTGTGGCACTGCAAAAAGCAACAACTTTAAAACCCATTGTAGCAACAATCGTACTGTTTTTGTTTTGGAAGGTTTTTTTTCCCTTTTGCAGAAATGTACCATCGCCTCTTGTCGTGTTTTTTAAGAGGCGATGGCAGGGAGGAATCGCTGTGGGAGAATTTGGCGGGGGCAAAAGGAGAAAAGAGGAGGAGGAGGAGGAGGAGGAGGAGGAAGAGGAAGTAAAGCATGCCTCGTTGCATGGCGGTTGCTTGCAATTTGGGGCGCCCTGCCTCTGCAGGATTGGGGCCATGGCTCAGAAAGCAGGAAGCAAAAGGGGGGGCGGTGGAAATGCATCACCTACCTTCTTCTTCTGCAGGAGCAGCAGCAGCAGCAGCCCTAGGGGCGAGGGTTCCCGTCGGCTGCCCTCCCCATGGCTCGCACCCCGGCCTTGGCGCCGCCGGCGCGTTCGCGTTGCCATGGCGACCCCGGCCGGGCCTCGGCCTGCCTCCCCGGCTCTCTCTCCCCCGCCCCCCATCCCCGCGGGCGCCCTTTGGGCAGCTTTTCCACCCCTACGAGGGGCGTCGAGGGGGGAGGGCAGATCCCTTCCTTTGCAACAGCAGCCCCTGACCTACTTCTTTTAAATCTTGGGTTTTTGTTTTTGTTTTAAGACAAAACGTTTGTGTAATTATTCGTTCATTTTATGCTTAACCCGTTTCGTTTGGAGAAAAATGCTGGAAAACCAAATTCCTAGATGGATGCCGTCCTGTGGAGGCTCAATGCTTTCTCCAAAATGAACACCTCCAGGCCCAGACCAGGGTTGCATGGATTTAACAGGTCGACTCGAGTGGGACCATTAAGGTTCTGGCCAGAAGCAGAGAGGAGAAGCCCTCAGATCAAATTTGTAGCATTTATTTTAAATCACGTGGTATGCTTTAATGTGCTTTGTTTTATCAACAGGGCTAATAAACAAATACTGTAGCAGTTACTGTTTCAGGTTAATTTTTTTTAAAAGGAGAGCTGGAAGATAGAAGGTGAGGGAAGGGCAAATCCAAAGAAAGAACAAGGACACCAGATTATTTGGGGGTTAACAAGAGCTTTGAGCTTTCTTGAACAAAACCTTCTCATATTTACAATACCCCCCGCCCCCGTTCAAGAACTAGTTATTCTACCTTGCAGGCATCAGTCCTCTCTTTGCAGGCCTATCACAAGATGGTCCTCTGTGAGGTGATGCCCAATATGTAAACGGATGCCTGATCTAAGCCCCCCCCCCCAAAAAAAACCAGCACAAGCATTAGTGTTAACTATAAAATATTTATTTACAAAATTAGCATTTGCCATTCCTAAAACCAGGAGCCATGAAATTTATTTTTAACTTCTTCCAACAATTTCATGCTTAATTAATCAAGTGCTGAAAGAGACTTTCAGAGACAAAAGTACTTCAAGGCATCCCCTTTTTAGTTCTTTTATAATAAATAGCACTGCATTTCTGGAAGAGACACTATGGATCATGGAGTCCAGCCCTTCTCAGGGAGGCACGGTGTGTGTGTGGGGGGGGGGGTTTGAACCCCCAGTCTCTGGCTCAGAGACCGAAGTAAACTGTCCTCCAGCAGTTCTTTTTATTATACTATTCTTTATGCAAATCATTATATTAAAATTATAATTTTTCAAGATAGATATAGAGATTGATAAATTTCTTCACTTGCTAGCTTTGAGTTTGCTTAAAATAAGCAGGAGCAGCATCACTTCATATAATATTTAGCCAAGTAACAACCTCCTAGCTTAGAACTGCCGCTATGCATCTCTCTCAAGTCACACCATTCATTTAATGATGACCCTCAAGCCCAAGGTTTATTATTCAATGCAAGCAGGAAGGAAGGTAAACATACTGGTAAGTGAGAACAATGATGATCAAAATACATTCTCAGTTTTCCAAAAAAATACCTGATACATTTATCATAGAGGTTCGAGTACCATTGTAAGGGAGGACATTTGACTAATTATATATTTATAAATATATATGGCTGCTTCACTAACCACAGGTATGGACAAGCCCTCATGTATTCACCAACAATGTATTCTAAGCAATACATATATATATATAGCCACACTAGTGACACGAATAATGTAGTTATATTCACTTAAGCACTCCACGTATATATATATATATATACATATATGTATCATATACACATGTATCTACAGTTGTATTCTTGTAAACTTAGAATCTTTGGTCAAGCCTTTCCGGCTAGAATAGAGAAAGGAACTTCCGCTAAGTCAGCTAAGGCAATTATGAATTCAAGGATCCAATTAAGTTCCTAAGCTTTGAGGATCACACACTAGCAATTAACGTGTGTCCAAGGCGTACCAGGGAGGCCTTATCTCAGCGTCTGGTGTTCGTAACTGTCAAATGTCCAAAGACATAAGGATGATCCTACCCTCCCTGCCTGTGAGGGGAGGAGATCAAACGTACCAGTTAGAACTTCTAGGCAAGTGTCAGGAATACAAAATAAATGACCAAAGATGTCAATTAGTGTTTGATGCATGTAACAAATGTATATGACGTAAATTCGGATGGGCGGAGGAAAAGAGTGCTGGAGAAACCTTATAAAAATATCTCCTTTCGTTTTCTGGGTGGACTTCTCACCACCAAAAAGTGTGGAAGTGCCTTGATTGATCAATCAATAAATTCTCGTCTCCTAAGACTCAGACTTGGTCTTTTGCAGCCCATGAAGCGCAGGCACGCTGGCACGGGACCCTCATAAATTTAAATTCCTTACATTTCTGGTGGAGATGCCGGGGAAAGTGCCACTGCCCCAGCGCTCTTGGGAGTCTGACTTAAATCACAGTAAGAATTCATGCTGACCCTGGAACAAATCTAGTCCGGACCCTCTGATTTTGAGAGGAGACTTGTTCTATCAGCATTGGACACAATACTGTTATTTAAGGAGAAAACAAAGCCGGCAGAACAACGGAGGAACTGTAAGAGGACTGCGCAAAAGAAATCTGGTAAGAAGAGAAAACTAGTTGTGGGGTGGCGTGAGTTCGAATCTAACAGCTCTGTGGAGTGGAGAAGATTGCGGATTCTTATGAGTCGGCCCCGGGAGGGAGGAAGACGAGAAGAGACACTTGTGTGTGTCTCTAGCATCCCGCGGACCAGGGAGGACTCAGAGTTGAGAGACTCTGAGGGCCCCGAGGGTGGAGGAGAGCTCCTCTCGAATAACCCTAGTGTCCCCCTCCCCAAGTGTTTGAAGAATTAGAAGCAGAGCACTGCTCTGGCTTCCTCAGAGGATTTACTGATGTTTAAATATATATGTGGGTGTTAAGTTGAATTCTTTTTGGTAACCATAGGGAAGTGGCCATTCCCTGTGTCTTAAGCAGGGGCAAAGACTGGCAATCTTTGCCCCACAATACCAACGAAGTTCCACCATCTTCGTTTGATTTTAGAGAAGTTAGAAAGATCTATTCTTAGGCAAGGGATCGCAGTTAACTGGGGAAACAGAAATGTGGGAGAGTTGTGTATGGTTGCTGAATCACATGTTGGCGTGTATGATGTGCATTTGATTGTTGAGGTGTGAGTCCGTTTGATGCTTGTGTGGGAGAAATCATAGGAACACAGTTAGACCTTTAAAGTAAACCTATGGGGATAAATTAGTGCAGTTTATGCACCCCCTTTTTTGATGTGCGATGTGGTAACATTGGAATTCTGCCACCAGAAGTAATGATTTTAGTATTAAATGGAACATGAGTAAGCTTTAAGAAGAACCCCTCTAACTAGGATGAGGCAGGACTTTACCATCTCAAATTAAGATTCTAGCCCTCAGGGAGGACAGACCAATTATGACCTGCTAGCAAGAGGTGTGTGAATGTACAAGGACGTGCTTAGTTAATTAATATAAGAGACTAAAAACTCTGCCAACTAGGAGACCCCTCCAGCAATTTTGATAATACCAGGGGGAATATGGGCAGTGAGAAAAATACTTTTGAATACTCAGGGATAAACAACATCCCGCATATTTTGTGACTGGCTGGTCACGCAACAAAATTTACCAGCTGAAGGGATATTTTACAAGGAAAAAAAAATAGTAGAAGGAAGGCAGCAAGACAGAAGTGGGATGGATAGGTATGATGTTGAGGGAACGGGAGGAGAGCACGGAGCATTGAGGGGACAGGAAGTGCTAGATGGGGGATGCGTACCCCTGAATTGCCTTATTCAAGCATTCAGGAGGTACTTCCATCCCGCTACGCCAATGCCCAACTCCTTGGATATGGAAGCTTTAAACAGAACTAAGGGTTGCTATGCACCACATGAGGAGATAGGTAGGGACGTTATTTCTGAACTATTAATAGTCAAAAGCAGGGAAATCAAATCTTAGTATCAACTGTTGTGTGTGCTTGATGTGTAATTAATTGAGTGTGAGACCGTTTGGTATGCGGGAGAATTTATGAGCATACTACTAAACCTTTAACAAAAAGGTAGATGGGCATAACTTAATTCAGCTTCTGTGCCCTTTGTTAAGGAACCCTGTGGCAAGATTGGCACATTGCCATAAGGAGACCTGATTTTGATATTGAATGCAACAAATGTAAATTTCAAGAAAGTCCCCTCTGACAAAGGCAGGACTTTAACATCCCAAAGATTAAGTTTCTAGCCCTCAAAGGGGGGAGGGTGGCAAGCCACGTATTGCCTGTTAATATGTCCAGAGGCAGTAAAAATCACCCAAAATGAGAAGACCCCAATTTTATAAACCAGGGAAGTATAGACACTGCAAGAAGATATTTTGAATACTCAAGCCGCATGTTTTGTATAACTTAGCCTGGCTTGTTACACAATATAATTCACCACCTATAGGGACATTTTAAGAAGAAATCATCACAGGGCGTTTGAGAAATACGTTTTTTTTTTTGCGCGGCCGGTCCCATGGGTGAAATGAACATCCACCCCTTTTCAGACCGACTATGTGCTCTGAAAAGACAGCTAGCATTTTTGTACTCATAGCCCAGCAAGCTAGCAATTAAAAAACCAAGTGATAACATCATTCCTTAAGATTTTGCACCTAAAAGGCTTAGGGCAGCCTTTCCCCCCTCCCCTTGCAAGTAAGCCCTGGCTGGAACCATAAGACAATTTAATTTGGAACAAGGAGATTCTTAGGAGCAACTGAAAATAGAATTCCCTCCCATCTCCTACCTAGATCAGGACCTGGGAGATGCCATTAGAACGGGGAGAGGAAAGGAAAGAGAGAGAGAGAGAGAGAGAAAAGAAAATAGTTAAAGGAAACGAGGTAGAAGGAAAGTGTAAGTCAGGGACGAGAATGGGCAGGGTTCATGATGGGCAGACTGAGGCAGCAACCCACAGAACGCTCCAGCAATTGAGAAGCAGAGGCTCTATTTGTATCCCATTACATTATTTAATCCAAGCTTTTAGACAGTTCCTATTTCCCCAACAAAATTTGTCTAAATCTCTGAATATGGAATCTTTATCCAAATCCCTTGTAGTACGTCAGCTCCATGAGGAAAACGAAGGGCCTGAGACTTCTGTGCTGGAAGTGGTCCAAAGCAGGGACTCCCTTCCTCTTTTTAAAGCAGCTGCTAACAGGTTTTTTGAGAGCAGGACAAGGTTTTTTTATTTAGAATACGAAGGGGTTCTTAAAAGCCGCCAAAAGGTAAAAATAACATAAAATAAAATCATTTTTCTTGTTCTCACACTCTGGCTGGAAACGCCTGTGACATTTTTTTTTTTAAGGCGTATCAATAACGCTGGGTCTCACACTCTGGCTCTTGTTTCTTTGTACGAGAGCCATGCATCCCAAATTAGGCTTAAGTAGATAACTTCACAAACCACAGGGATAATAGGTTGCCTTAATTAGTTTAGTGCCCTTTTTCACCTAATTACAGGGTAATTGAAGGGGCTCACCTTCCTGCCTCAGGCTGTGTAATGCAGCCTGCGGGGAGAATTCAAAAGTCCATTGCCCCGCCTTCCTTTTTCTGCCTTCACCCCCTCCTTCCCCTTCACAAAGTTGACCTCATCCCTCTTCCCTCAGGAATTTCAAGCATGCTGGCAACCAGCCTGATTTTTTTACACCTCTTTCACATCCTATATTCCTAAAAATCTCGAGCAGACGTTCTCCTTTTGACTTAATAATGCTCACCTAGCCTTATTTCCGTCTGAGTTTTTTTTTTTTTAACCCTTTCCTTTCCAAGTAGGACACCTGCTGGAAATAGACTCTTAGTTACTTGATAGCTATTAAACTACTATCAGCCTTTTTCCTCTCTTTCTATCTATGTGTGGTCAAGCAGTTTGTGCCATGGCATGTGTCACTCCTAACCAGCCAGCAGAGACACTAGGAGAGGGCTTCCTGCCTTTTCCCCCCCTCTTTTCTCTCTATTGTTTTGTGGGGGAATGGGGGCTTTTGTAAGCACCTGACTTTTACTTTGAGGTGAGGCTGACAGGCCAGCAACTTCACCCTTTTTATACCCTTTTGCGCCAGCATGGAGAACTAGCTGTTTTTGAACCTGGTGACATCGTCACTATTTTTAAACCCATGGCAGATGCCAACATGTGTAAGGCTGTGTACTCGTGGGTGTTTGCATGTATTTTTTCTTGAGTGACGAACCAGAAGAGCTCGTCTTGCCTCGCACACACACACACACCAGCCCCCGACACGCACTAGGACAGATTGGCGCCTTTGCAGCCTTGCAGAGAGACACTAATTCTCTTTTACCATCTTTTTTTTTTCTTTTCTCGCCGTGCCCTTGGGGACTTGGTAGTAATATGAATGTGGTGCCTGCTCCTATTTTTCCCCAATCCTGTATCAGCCGTACTTTTTCCGAGACTATACCACGCCACATTCCAAGCCCATCTCCCCCTGGCGCATTTTGCTTCATGCTCAGAGATCACTTTGCGACCCTGGGACATTTTTGCCTGTTCCATTTTTGATTGTCCCCATGTAGCAGAGCTATTTGACTTTGGGGCTGAGATCTATCTCAGGTGCCTGTTTGGGAACGCCTGAGCCCCTCGCTTGTGAGATCCTGCGAGATCATCTTGCAAGCACTCATCATACACTGCCGACTACAGAGGACATAAACTTTGGCTTCCCCCATTCACAGACTGGTTCTACAAAAACGGAAGCCTTATCCTACCTTTGCAACATTTTTTTTTCCTCTCCTTCCTGTTTCTAAGACTGCCAGATAGACTGTGCCACCCTGCCTTGCAGCACAAAGACAGCTGCGGGGGCATTTCGTGTGTGTTTGTGTTCTGTGTTTGTCTGTGGTCGTGTGTCTGTTCTTCCCTTACCCAGGTACATCCTGGAGGTCGGGTTTTTGCTCTGGGAAAAACGCCCACCCGTTCTTTATTTTTGGATCACGGAGTCGGTCGGGTTTGGAAAGCTGACGCCGCCGGTCGTAGATGCTCAGATGGGGACCCTCCTGCCCTCCATTCTGCCATCCCTCCTGGACCTCCCCTCCCCGCCTTTGATGCCTTTGATGATGCCATCTTCGTGATGACTTCGCTCCGCGGGTTCGATCGATGTGGGCTCCAGGATCCAGTGATGTCAGCCTTTTCACCCAGCCTGACCCGTACCCCGCGACCGAGAGGGAGTGAGGCCTGACCGGTGACGCCTTCTGCCCTCTGCTGTAGATTGCCCCTATGCCTTAGATGACTTCACCCTGGACGGCGGGCGACAACATGAACCTGACCTGTGGTCACCGCATCCTTGCCCATCCTTCCCCAGATGACAGCGTGCGTTTGATACTTCGGAGGGTCCCAAAGCAGCCTGCGGATTCACTTTCAACTCAGGTTGACAGATTAAAATCCTGTCTTCCTGTCTCTCATTTTCTCTTTTTCTTTTCTTTTCTGTTTGTTTATGGGGGGAGAGAGTGGGTCTGAAACAGCCACTGACTCTTGTTTTGGATTGCGGCCAACAGACTTCACGTCTGCAATTTAACCCCCTTTTCACCGGAACAGAGACTTGGGGTTTAAATACTGCTTTCAGACCTTCATTGATGCCTGTGCGCGTGCCCTGGATCACCATGAACTTGTGTTGCCACACACGCACACACCAGCCTCCCAGCATCCGACAAGTGAGCGCTTATTTTTTTTTTTCTTTTCTCCTGCGTACGGTAGGCTCCAGAGCAACTTTAAATATTTACATTACCCTGGGCTCTATTATGATAGTGTTTATTGTCTATTATTGATAGTCACTGTGAAAACTCTTACTGAAGTGCTTCTCTGGATGTGCCTTTTTATGTAATGATCATGCTTGGCCACTGAAAATGCTTTTTACTCACAAAGCATTGAGTGCCAGAGATTATGACTTGCCTTTCTATGCAATTTGTATTGAATGAGAGACATTTTGGTGCCCATGGGTGTTCACGAGCCTTTATACCTAAGAAAAAAGTGGCTTTATGAAGTAGCTATATCTACATTATTTTCTTCACCAAAGACACTGATGAACTAATCTTGGCCCCATGTTTACGGGGCAGATTTTTGTGTGTAAACTATCAGCCACAGAGACATTTCTGACCGGATTTCAACGGCTCATTCATGACTTTACCATGAGAATGTATGGCGCAAGGTGGGTTTTCTAAGCACCATCTAGATGTGTCTTATGCCTTTTTCAGCCTTCATGATATGTATATTACCTTTATTTAGTATCATTGCAAATGTCTATCAATTGAGAATGCACACACAACTGGGTGATTCTGCACAGCCTGCTATTATCTGAGTTTGAATGCACACCACACACACCTAAATAAGGTTGGAAAAAACCTGGCAAAGTAGCCTGGCCCACATATTTCCTTGGTGGGCTAAGAAGGGCATATTTTCCTTATAAGTATTTGGTTTGCAAAATGAACCTACAGTGTGGTGCTTTGTTAGAATTCAGGGTTCTCAGCCTGACTACCAAACACACAAACACGATATCTCACATGTGCACTGCTGTGGCAGGCAAATTAATTTGGGTTTCATGATGGTCCTAAAATAAGGTAATGAACAAATCTGCTGTTTAAAGCATGTTTAATTATCGCTTTGGGACGGGATCGTGATATCCAAGTCTATCACAATATTATCAAAAATTCTTATGCCAGCCCCCTTCAAAAGTTGAGAATTTGGGATCTTTGAGAAGTGTACAACATGGCCTGGGAGGTTACCTGATACTGCTGTGACCACGATGCATTTCTCCAACAGGGGAAACTTAAATGCTGTGGTCCATGGAACATATCCATCCATTGCAGTCTGTGGGTCCGACCAGGGGGGAGTCTTCTTACATCCCAAGCATGGCAACACTTCATCTGTTAACTTAACATTTTACTCTAGAAAGTGCCCTAATGAATTAAGGGGTATTCCCTTGGCCTTCACCTATTTGATGCGTCCCCCTGACTTGAGACGCCACAAATCATTTTATGATAATTCATTTTCTTGAACTGTGCCTATAAGCCCCTTTGGGGAAAAAGGCCTGAGAATGTTTTTCTGACTGCCCTGCCTAAATTTTTGTCAGGAAAATAGAAAGTCCTTCCATGAGCCATGAAGACCATCTCACCCCAGGAATGACATAGGGGGGGCTCACGCAATGTTCACACTTTTGTACATATACCTTTGATATGTTTTGTTCGTCCCTTACAAGTCCATGACGTTTTCTGGGAAATTTACTGGCATAAATTTCCAGAAATCCGTTCAGGCCGAGTGTAAGGGAGGACATTTGACTAATTATATATTTATAAATATATATGGCTGCTTCACTAACCACAGGTATGGACAAGCCCTCATGTATTCACCAACAATGTATTCTAAGCAATACATATATATATATAGCCACACTAGTGACACGAATAATGTAGTTATATTCACTTAAGCACTCCACGTATATATATATATATATATACATATATGTATCATATACACATGTATCTACAGTTGTATTCTTGTAAACTTAGAATCTTTGGTCAAGCCTTTCCGGCTAGAATAGAGAAAGGAACTTCCGCTAAGTCAGCTAAGGCAATTATGAATTCAAGGATCCAATTAAGTTCCTAAGCTTTGAGGATCACACACTAGCAATTAACGTGTGTCCAAGGCGTACCAGGGAGGCCTTATCTCAGCGTCTGGTGTTCGTAACTGTCAAATGTCCAAAGACATAAGGATGATCCTACCCTCCCTGCCTGTGAGGGGAGGAGATCAAACGTACCAGTTAGAACTTCTAGGCAAGTGTCAGGAATACAAAATAAATGACCAAAGATGTCAATTAGTGTTTGATGCATGTAACAAATGTATATGACGTAAATTCGGATGGGCGGAGGGAAAAAGAGTGCTGGAGAAACCTTATAAAAATATCTCCTTTCGTTTTCTGGGTGGACTTCTCACCACCAAAAAGTGTGGAAGTGCCTTGATTGATCAATCAATAAATTCTCGTCTCCTAAGACTCAGACTTGGTCTTTTGCAGCCCATGAAGCGCAGGCACGCTGGCACGGGACCCTCATAAATTTAAATTCCTTACACCATCAAACCATGTAATCCATTTGTTGGCACGAGCCAAAAGTTACCCATCCCAGATAACTTCGCTGGGTTTGTGGGTGAGTTTTATTCAGTGGGACCTCTGATGGACATAAGAACATAAAAAGAGCCATGCCTGATCAGGCCAAAGGCCCATCTAGTCCAGCTTCCTTCGCAGTGGCCCCACCAAATGCCTCTGAGAGCACACGAGACTAGGTATCTGTCTCCTGGTATCTGTCCACATACACCAACAAAATACCTGAAACACACACCCCCAAAAGGCAAGGCAAGAAACATTAAGTGTCTAAAAGTCCCAGTACTGTTTTAAAAAAACATTTATTTTGGTGTATGAAATAGTAGTATATAAATAGGGACAAAGCCAGAAAGCTTACCCATTAAAGATGCTTTGATATAGGAATATTACTGTCCTTATGTTCATATTTCTGAAGCTACAGATGACAGTTGATTTCCATATTTACATTAGTTTATAATTAATCTATTTTGGTAATGTTAATCCTCAAGTAAGAAACATCTTATGCTTCCTCTTAAATTTGTCTAATTTCTAATAGACAAATGTCTTGAAACATTCTGAAGATGTCCAGACACAGAGACTGCAAGTTATACTTCAACGATCCATCATATCATGTTGAGTGATTTGAAAAAAAAAACTTGTCAAAGTGACATACTGTATTATCTTTTTCAGTCTTCAAAGACAGTGCAAATTAACTCTCACTACAGATACAATTTGTCATTGAGAAGATACAATACTGCTGAAAAGCAAAATAACAGGCGTTGTGCTATAAGTTGTGAAATGCATTTCTTACTTCAGTTTTAACAACCAAGTGGCATCAAATGACCAATTCTTTGACTTCTCACCAACTGCCTTTTAAACCAATGGCACAGTTTTCCAATTCCTGAATTCAGGTTTTCAAAACCCTTTTAAAACCAGGAGATGAATTTTAAAATAGCAAGATTTCAGAAAGTGCAACTTTTTATCTCGTTTTTGAATAATTATTGCTTTTGCTCTGTAGAAATCTGAAAACATCCTGTTAAAAATGGAGTTTGAGTTTCTCAAAATTCTGTCACATAAACCTGACAAACATCCTTCAAGGACTCCATATCAGAAGGTTGAATTTCTGGCATCATTTCCAGTTGTAAAATAAATTAGCACAGGCCACTTACAGTATAAGATACTTTCTCCATGAGCTATATAATTCAGTGCAAATGATAAAAATAAATTCTTCAGGTAAATCTTTTCAAAATGCATTATACGTTCACATTTTATCTGCTTGGTACCTTGAAACAGGCAGACATGTTTATTTTTCTCCTCCCCTGCTGGTCATTTGATTTATCTCTTAAATACAATGTACCTCTACCACCAAGCATGTAATACTAGATCAGTCTGCAGGCTTAGAGTTCCCCTGGGCGAGTGAAAATAAAATTCAAGGTCATGCTGTCTATAGATCTTTTGAAAACATTTATTTAAAAACTTTTTAAAAATAGCGTTATTGCTACTGCTTCAAGTGTATAAAATAGCCACATTATCCCATTGCATCAAATGGCATGGCTGGAAACCAATTTTCACATATCTCATTTCCAGTTTGGCTAGTTTTTTTAAAAAAAAAATTTATCCATGACAACCTAAGGCAGTTATGTAGTCGCATGCTCCCAAGAGAAAAGTGACTCAGGGCGCTTTTACACGACCCCTAAAATCCGAGGCAAAGGGCTCCCAGATCCGGAGCTTTAAAATGTTTAACCACCAGTTCAGGACTTTAAAAAAAAATTAAGTACAACCATGCCTACCTAAGCGCGTCCCAGCGCACTTTTCAAGTACCTGGCCTCCAGGAGTTAAAAAATCTTCCAAAGCTGATTGGATAGCTGTGAATGCCGGGCTCCCTTGCCTTCTGTTTGTTTTTTTGTCCCCGCCGCCCCTTTAAGAGACAGGAATCCCCAGGGGCTGCTCGGGGCTGCTTCAACTGGCAGAGGGAGGTGAGCCTGCATTTTTTTCTCCCTCCTCTCACCCAGACAGGAACAATGGAGTGCAGAGGGGTGGGAACAAAGGAAGAGGGCCAAACCCCCACAATCTCTGGTCCGAATTTAAGTTGCCACCAGATTTTAGAGGTCGTGTAAAAGCGCCCTCATTGTGTGGATCTCATCTTTGATGTCTGTTATCTTACCTTTCAGATTGTTTTCTAAAACATGAACACTTTCTTCCACCAGAGCTTAGAGAAGTTCCAATTTTGGTTTTAAATTGCTAGAACCCTGGCAGCAATAAGGTGAGCAGCCATCATGGCTGGGGAATCTGGGTCTAGCACTCCAAAAATGTAACTTTTTCATGGTGTGGTCATCTTCAAGAACCCTATCCTCTCTCTTTCATACAACTTATCATGTTTAAATCAGAATTGGGCTAGACAATCCTTGAAATGGTGCCTGCCTTCAAAGGATGGCCTTCTGTTAGCAGATGGTCCTCCATTAAAAAGGAGATATTGCTGTCCTACCAACTAAGCCCACCAGTAGAGGTGGGGTTCCTGAACACTCAAAAATTCAAGGAGGAAACTAACATACTCTCCAGTTCTTTCCCATGTAGCCTCCTCTCCAGACCTCTGAAGCGCTAGAACAGCCATGGTGAATCGAAAGATGACATTTCCAGAAATGAAGGGCGATACTTTGTTTCTGTTGCTCTGTTTCATATTTCCTAGAAGAAGCCAGCAGCAAGTCCCTTAAAAGGCACTGGCCAAGGCTCAACGCTCAAGGTGATTCTCTGGCAAGACCAGAAAACATGGACAATTCTACCAGACCAGCAGGCTGAAGGAACCTGGTGTATTGCCATCGTTCAGCATGGGCAAAACAGATGGCCATGCTGTGATGCTGCAGGGCAACCACATTTAAAGGGCTGCACATTGCCGATTCTTGGTGTCATTGTAGGGCAGCTTTATAGAATCTTTGGTGTGCCAAAGATTGTTTAACCTAACCTAAAGAAAAAGCTCTTTTAGGATGTAGGGACTTGCAGTTTTTTACTTCATAAGACAACTCAACAGCTTGGGAAACAGGTTGGAAAAAGTGACCTTTCTGTCATAAAATCAGCCTTGCAAACCAAACCTTACATTGACATCATACAATAAACTTCACAGTCACCATTTCGGTTTTCTACCGAATGGTGTGAATAGGAGAGAAAACACAGAATTATTTCTGCATAGGCTAGAGGACAAATGAAAGTGCTTGCGGCAATTTTGTCCCTAAATGTCTTGCAGTAATGTTTTAGAAGATGGTTCGCTTTGTAAAATTCAACCATCTCCTCATTGACTCCTTCATGGTTCTTGCCAGTTGTGATTTGATAACAAAACAAAAAGAAAAAACCTAACCCTGTTTTGTGGCAGTCAAATCCAGCAATTATTGATTCTGGAAAGAAGCAGAAAGTCTCTCAAACATCTGTATTCTTTAAGATTCCAGTTGTGTCCAGTACATCTCACCTCTGGATCTCTCCATCATACCTCCATATTGCACAGGGTCACTCATGAGAGATGACCAGAGTTTCCTCCAGTACCTCTATTATTATCTTGCCCCACGTGGTAATTATCTTGGCACACGCAAGGAAAAGGTTTGGACCTCATCCAAACAACATTCTCCACCTAGAGGTCATGGAAGGCCTTGTGAACCTTCCGGGGCAGAAAACACTGACCACATCTGGACCTCAGGTGCAAAGTCCTCCATATCCGGGTCTGTGTATCAGCTTTCCATTGATGAAGGTTTGGCAAGACAGCTTTCCACATTTACACCAGAGTCCCATTCTTGCTGTCATACTTCAGGGTGGCCCGGGGGAAATTGAGGGTGGCGTATTCTGTGGCATTCTGGGAATGCAGGCCCTTCACCTCCTCCACCGATCGCTCTCGGGCCTTGCTGAAAACCTGGATGTCTGCATAATGGACTGTGCTGTCATCATGCTTCATGTGCTTGGGTTTGCTCACGGTGGCGTAGACGGGGAAGTCAGAGACGTCATCATAAACTGGGGTGACATCAAAGCCCTTCACAGGATGATACAGATACATACATTAAGAAAGTAAATACCCTTCCCCTTTGAGCCAGCCCCAGAAATGCAGCTGCGTGAGGTGGAAAACCTATAACACTCCCCCAACACCTCTCCCGTTAATTCACGTGGAAAAACAGCCCAGTGCCAAATTTCCTTTCTATGCTGCAGCCATTGGGCAGAGCAACAGAAGGGCAAAGCTATGCCAGCACATTCTGGGCTGAGAGGAAATCAAGTATTCTCCTTACTTGTAGCTTGAAAAGTGGGATTCAAATCCATATACAGTACATAAAGAATAAATGTTCTATCACTGAGGTGATGATACCTCGATTACGTCAACTAAGAAGGCAAAACAGCTCTATGCAATATTTGGGAATTGAAAAATAAAACAAAATGGCAGCCACTTATCAAGGTGGCCTTGGGTCACTCATACACTACACTCTTTGAAAATGAAAACAATTTGATGTGCACATCTTCGGAGGCAGTTTACCTTTTTGCTCTCTGGGTGCTGCATACCTGGCTTACTGTTTCTTGCACCTGTAGAAGAAAAGAATAGGCAACAGGGGAGAGTAACATCTGTTATTGTTGTTACTTGCCATCAAGTCAACCCCAAGCCATGGAGTAGTAATGTAGCTGCCCCAAAACAACAGCTTGAGTTTGAGGCTAAGCTAAAATGTACAGAATATATAATCTACTTTGTGCACAAGTTCTTAATTTCTATGCATTTGTCTAAATAGCATACACAAAATTATTTAATTGTGTGTGTATCTAGCTAGCTAGCTGGATGAATGGCTGCATAGACAGACAGACAGACAGACAGACAGACAGACAGACAGACAGACAGACAGACAGACAGACCCCAGAGAGATGGAGTGATTGATCAAGGCTGAAATCCTGTTGCTTAGTATAGTAAGTCACACTAGAGTAGAACCATTGAATCACTGGGGATATTTGGTGAATCAATTCCTCTGTTAATTCCATTGATTCAAATGGGCCTACTCAAGTGTTGCTTAGTACCTAAGCAACAGGGTTTCACTGTGGCATATATGTGACTATATATAATTCTTACAGCCACAACAAACTGCAAAAAAACCCAAACAGGGCTGATAGTCTGCTGTTAAAACAAATGAGATGGCAAAGATGTTTCCAAAACTATCCTCTTTCAATAACAAATTAAATGGCACCTGGATGGGAACTTTCAGGACAGACTGACTCCATTGACTCTGGGCGTTTATACACAACCCCTAAACTCCGGGGCAAATGGCTCCCAGCTCCGGAGCTTAAAAATGTTTCCCCACCAGCTCTGGAGTTAACAGGAAATTAAGTGTGACTCCGCCCACTTTAGCGTGTCCCAGTGCAGCTTTCAGGTACCTGTTTTTTGGAGGTGAATATTATTTGATCCGGTGTAAGGATAGTGAGTGTGGGGCTCTCCTTGCTTCTGTTTGTTGTTTTTTGGCTCCCGCCCCTTTAAGAGCTACTTTTACAGAGACGAGAGGCAGAACGAGGTGAGCGGCATGCTTTTCTTTCTCTTTTTCTCCCTCCCCTCACGCAGCCAGCAACCAGGAAGTGCGGAGGGGGGTGGGGACAGAGGAAGAGCGACGAACCCCTAAGATCTCTGGTCCGAATTTAAGTGGCCAGCGGATCTTAGGGGTCGTGTGAAAAGGCCCTCTGTGAGTGAGAGAGAGTGTGCATGTGTGGATTTTGGTCATTTGTAGCTAAAGAGATTGCACAGCCTTCTTTCACAGCAGCTTTCTGGAAATGTTTAACCCAGAGGCAGCACATGACACACACACACATCCTCCCAGTCTCTTCCTTTGGCAGAAAGCTTTTGGAGAAGGCTCTGAGTTGTCATGGACCACAGAACCCATGGCAACATCAGAAAGGAGGGATATAAAGTGTCCGAGAAGCCTTAGGAACTTTTTGTTTACTTTTCTACTAACATTGCATGTTTTGCAAGGCCTGGGAACAGCCCAGTCGCCCCTCTTGTTTGCAGCTCCTGCTTCCAACTTGTTTTTAAGAAGGATCTTTGCAGCTCTGCACAAAGGGTCCACTTTCTCCGTCCTTACGGAGAAACAGTCCACATGCAGACATGAGGTCCCAGTTTCTACAGGCCCTCCGTCTGTTTGCCTCGCTTTCTTTGATTTGAATTTCTACTCTCTGGTCAGAAAATGCATGGAAATAAAGTCCAGGGGACCGTGAGAAGCACCAGAATTTATATAAGGCCTAGGAGACAGTATAAAAATAAAATGATGTTCATCGTGCTTCTGAGTCGTGCCTGCTTCTTCCTCCCCTTGTTCTTTCCCCTCCCGGCCATCCCAAATTCTCCAGAGCTCAGAAGAGGTTTGTTATTCCTGCTGCTGTTTTTTGCAGGGCATCTCCGCACATCCTGCTAATTAACAGGGAACATTTCTCCAGGCTGCCTTGAGCGGAGGGTGTGAAAGTTACTACTCAAAAACATTTTTATTTTGTTTTTTAAAAATTCCTCAGTTCTGCTTCATTTTGAATGCTCAAAGGCAACTGCGTGTAAAAGTCCCATATGAGGTGAAGCAGAGCTCATGCTAGGCCAGGGTAGATCAGAAAAAGAGAACCTCCATGTTACAGAATGAGTCTGCAAACATCTGTTAAATAACCTCAATTCAGGGATGCTCTAGATCAGTGGTTCTCAACCTGTGGGTCCCCAGATGTTCCTGGACTGCAACTCCCAGAAACCCCTTCCAGCACAGCGAGTGGTGGAGGCTTCTGGGAGTTGCAGTCCAGGAACATCCGGGGACCCACAGGTTGAGAACCACTGCTCTTGATTCTTTGTCTCACTAGGAACTGCGAGAGGGAGACAGATTTACCTGTTTTTTCTTTTTTTCTCTTCAAGGGCGACAGACAGTTCCTGAAACAAAAGAGGGAGGGAAGCGTATGACGTTCAAAGAATTCGAAAGGCAAGCGTGGGGTAGGTGATACCTTCTAGGCTGATAGATTTGAATAATCTTATAACACTTTGCGCCAGGATACCAGGATGCCCATGACAATCAAGATTTAACAACAAAGTTTTATGCAGAGTTGTGTTCTTGTTCATATTTTTCCTTGTGTCACCCTGTGCCTCGTGCTCCTGGTTTTCTTAAACCATTCAACAGCCTTTGATGCATCTCACCATATTAAATGTCAAACATATCAACCCGCTGCTGACACCTCTGATGGCGTGACACTGTTTTAGCTACGGAAGGAGGAGACCCCAGGGAAACAGAATGGCTATTTGCAGGTGTAAAGCACCCCGCCACAAAATGTTGCTGTAGGGATTGCACCCCATTCAAGGTTCCAGCCTTCTCACGCCCTAATGGCGTCCTTGTTCAGCTCCCAGGGAGGACCCGGGGGCTAAGGCAGGATCCTGCCTAAAGCCCTAGTAGGGCCATCCGAAGCGGGCAAAACAAAGCAAGGAGGAACCAAGAATGAGCCACAGGCATTTCCTGTATTCCCAAAATGAGATCTGTCAACGCTGGCTGAGCCGAAAGCCCTACAGTGGCCGGTGTGTTCGGATATGAATGGCTTCATTCTCCTTGTTTCCCTCCCTGCCTCGTCCTGGGTTGTTTGTCCAGGGAATATGTTTTGCAAGTGCAGCAGAGGCCGTGTTGCTCGTGCTGGTTCTTGGCTCTCGCTCGCTTGTTTTCACAGCAACGTTTCCACGGCTCAGCAGCCTGACTGGGGTTCTCCTCCATCCCCGCGCGCAGGACCATCCAAGGCCCTGTGCAGCTGCACCCCTGTGACTATTTCACTACCACTGGGAGAGCAGAACCAAGCTGAGGGGTCACCCATCCCTTCTAACTGTGATCTCCGCACAACAGTCCTGCGAGGTAGAGCAGTACAAGACACAGCAACAGAGGGCGTTTATACACGACCCCTAAGCTGCGCTGCAAATGGCTCCCAGCTCCGGAGCTTAGAAATGTTTTCCCACCAGCTCCGGAGTTTGGAGACAATTAAGTGTGACCCCGCCCACTTTAGCGGGACCCAGCGCATTTTTCATGTACCTGCTCTCTGCAGGTGAAAAAAATTTGATGCGGATAAGAGTGCCAGGCTCTCCTGGCTTGTCTGTTGTTTTTTTGCCTCCCGCCCCTTTAAGAGCTCCTTGAGCCGGAACCAGGAAGTAACGGGGCTGGTGGCAAGTTCAACCGTCACCGGCAGGTTAGTAAAGGCTTCTTTTGTCCTTCCCCCCCCCCACGCTGACAGGAGCAGGAAGTGCTGAGGGGTGGGGACGGAGGAACAGAAACGAACCCCCAAGATCTCTGGTCCGAATTTAAGGGACCAGCGGATCTTAGGGGTCGTGTGAAAAGGCCCTAAGGTTACTCATAGGGCTTAAAGATTTCCTGCATCTCATCCCACCCTCCCTAACCACTAGGCTCCATGTGGACTCTGCAGCCCTCATTTTGTGTTTTTTCTCTCTCTTTCTCTCCCATGCCTTAGAGAGCCTGTGGATTTCTTGTCCCTATGTCACACTCATTTTAATATATGCCCTATATCAGGTTTCAACTGCTGCTGATTTTCCCTTCATATTGTTTCAGGACCCTTGTGGCCTTATTTGTATTCTAATTATTCTCTTTATTCTGCAAAACTGCTTTCCATCTCCTTAGGACAGACTGTGTAGGACAAAAATAAGAGATGCAGTGAGCATTTTAATTTTTTTAATGCATAAGGGAGAATGCAGAGTGACAGACAGGATCACGGGGAGGAGTGAAGGTGGGGACAATAACAAGAAGATGCAAGGGTGTAGTGGCTGTTGGGAAGATCCAGTAACTCCTTTTTCCATGGAAAAAGATCGGCGATCCCAAGGCCGGCTGGGCAGCCAGCCACCCTTAGCATCTCTATGACCTTCCAAAGATTTAAAAATTAAAAATAAAAATCACGTTTATAGTACTACCTCCCCCGCAAAGACAAGTATATAGTCTCTCTCTCTCTCTCTCTCTCTCTCTCTCTCTCTCTCTCTCTCTCTCTGTGTGTGTGTGTGTGTGTGTGTGTGTGTGTGTGAGCACCCAACACACCCATCACCATCAGGGTATTCTTCTGCAAGGCCGTTCACAGCAATTAAAATAACCCAGCTTTAAATATACAGTAACCCCCTAGGCACCCCCTCCCTCACCAGATTCCTGGGAAAGAAAAGGCCCTGTGTCAGCTTTCTGAGATGTTTTTCTCTTGTATGGATTAGCAAAGCAAAGGGTGCCTAGGTTGTTTTTGGGGGATGAGGGTGGGGCTTGCTATTTTTTTTAACCAGCCGCCAGTGAGAGATGGTTATTCTGAGTCTGTCTGCAAGGTAATCCTTGGCTAGGAAGCTATTCCGCATCTCCCAGCTCGGAGTGTGAGTGTCCGAAGGAGAATGGACAAGAGCAGGAGTCTGCCTCTTCAGCCCTTTGACTCTCTCCATGCCAAAAGACACAATGTTCTCAATAAAGCTTAACCCTTCCAGACGAATTCTAGCTTACTCCTCCCTCCCCCTCCCTGACATTTCCCAGATGAATACTGGTCCCCTAGATGTGGTTCTTGACTGCCCATTAGCTGACTGCCCTGTTAGCTGCCCTGCAATGCAAGGTTCCTTATTTTAAGCAGTCTGACCAGGTGGAGTAAAAGCAAGTGCCCTTTCCTTGGTGGATCTGCCTACTGTCCGTGGATCAGCTCTTGAAAAAATTAATTTTTTCGGATTGCAACTCTTGCATGATAGTCTCGCCCTCTGAGGGCAGCAGGTAGGGTGGCTGTCATTGGTGAGAGCAAAGAACTCTGCGCATGCTCCAGAACTCCAGCCTTCCCTAAGCGCTGCTCTTAGCAGTGGCTTTTAGGTATACACTACTGGGGTGTGGTTTTTGTTTGTTTGTTTATGCTCCCCGTGTTCTCTGCAGCTTCCTACTGTGGTTGTATTCGCCGGACAGGTGTTACCTACTAAAGTGGCTTCTTAAACTCGATAAAGAAAAGTTCTCCAGTAACTGACAGAAGAAAGAAAGAAAGAAAGAAAGAAAGAAAGAAAGAAAGAAAGAAAGAAAGAAAGAAAGAAAGAAAGAAAGAACAGCCATTGTTTAGGCTGCCAGGTAGATCTATTCGGTGAGCCTGAGTGACACCTGTCTCTCACTAAGGCCCGCCCCTCTCACACCTCCTCCATCCTCCTTTCCCCAAACCAAAGATGTCCTAAGCGGCGGGAGCGCACCGGGGGAGGCGAGCCTAAGCCCACCTACCCCTTGCGCTGCCTCCTATCCATGTCCCGACGCGCCTTCCTGCGCTTCCCGGCGCTGCCCCCGTGGGCGCACGTCCCGGCGGGGTGGGGTGGGGGGCGGATCGGGCGGATCGGGGTCAGACGAAGCCCCAGCGGGTCGGGGGCGAGCCCCACCCAGTCGAGGGTCGTGGGGCCAGGGGAGCGTTCCCAATCCCAACCAGCTCCCTCGGGCGCGCAGATCAGGACCCCCATCCCCGTCTCCAAAAGCGCAGACCCGCGCGGGCGCGGCGCGCCAAGCGAGCCGTCCGCCCTTCCCCCCCCCCCGGGGATTGGGAGGGTGGGATCGGGCTCTCTCTTTCCCTCCCCTCCTCGCCGAATTGCCCCGGGGACACCAACCCCCCGCCGCCGCGCGCGCACTCACCCGCCTCCGGCGCAGCAGCCACAGCGGTTGCCCATGCTCCTTCCCTCGGCGCGCCCCTGGGGCTGGTGGGGGTGGAGGGCGCGGAACCAGGCGGCGGCGGCGACCGCGGAGGAGGAGGAGGAGGAGGAGGAGGAGGAGAGGCGCTGGACTGGAGCGCAGGAAGGCTGCATTTCCTGGTTCCCAGTTCAGCCCCCCTCGGGGCTCCAGTCCAAGGAAGTGCCTGCCTGCCTGCCTGCCTGCCTGCCTGCCTGGACGGGCGTCTCAGGTTTCTCTCGCCAGCCAGAACGCGCAGGCAAAGCAAGCAGTGGGTGCCATCTGCTGGACGAGATCGCTTGCCCCCCCCATCCCACCCCACCCCGCCGCAGCCCAGCCGATCCCCTGGCTGGGTTCAACCAGGACGGGATGCCCCAAGAGAGCTCCAGGCGATCTCTTTGGGGCGAGGGCGTGGGGGGGCTCCGGCGTCTGACTCCCAGGCCGGTCCACAGAGAAGCAAGGAGGGCCCCTCTCTCTGTCTATTTCTAACCTGTTTTTTTTCTAGTATGAAATCACAATAAAAACTCTCAGGTGTCTCCACCAAGAAGAGTCTGGAAGTTGAGTCATGGCTACTGGACTTCTTTTTTTGAGAGATAGAAACGTTTTGCTGTTCATCCAAACAGCTTCATCTATCTCTCAAAAAAGAAGTCCAGTAGCCATGACTCAACTTCCAGATAAACTCACCTGGATGACTGAGAATCTTCACAGACACCAAGAAGAGAAAAGTCCTCCAAAACCTTTTAAAGCACCCTGAAACTTGGGGAATGCTCATTTGCCCCCCCCCCAAAAGGGGTGATCAGTATCCAATCTGAAATTTACAAGGAGGGAGGGGATTGGTGATGGCTGCCCTGGCTCATTGGTGCTGTTCTGGTCCCATCTCCCAGTTGCAAAGTTGCTTCTTTATTTCAATTTTTTAATTTTAAAATAATTTTAAAACTACAATACAAAAGGCAAAAAAGCAGCATACAGTAAAGTCGCAAAGTGGGATACTGTCCATCTCAGCATTGGACTATTATCCCCATCCATCCCATAATAATACCTGCCTCCTGCCCGCTTCTGTGTGTCCTTGAGGAAACATGCCTCTCTCTGTGGGGAAGAATCCCCTCTTTTGCCCATCACAAGACCCACCATAGATTTCTGTGCCTTCCATGTCACCATCCACACTGGGCACCAGCCATCAACACTGATGTAACATGATCATTCCTCCTGATATGATTTACGTGCCTACTTCTCCTAATTTTCTGGAAAACCTGCTACCTCGATGCAGTTCTCTGAGCAAACAAATAGGTCATGATAATAACCGTAGAACTGTATTGCTGGAAGGGACCCTCCGGATCGTCCCATCCAAGGAGGCCCACCGGGGAATTGAACTCCCAACCTCTGGCACCACAGCCAAAGACCTAAGCCACTGAGCTATCTAGCAGTAAGATGGATGCTAAGGAGGCTGCCCCTTTTATGTTTGGCATTTCTAAAAAAATCAATGGGGGCAAGCAGAGACTAATGAATTTCCAGAGCTTTGAAGCATCACTATCTGAAGATGGTCCCCAGAATGGCTCTGTTGGTGTTGATGGCGAGACTGTTTCTCCAACTTAACGTCTTCCCGCTAGCACTGTGCATTTCTGTGGAACAGTTGAGGGGCTGGGAAGAGAGATTACTGCTTCTTTTAACCCCAGGCAGCACCTGTCCCTTTGGAAAGCGGCAGGGCTCCACTTACAGCCCCATCCACCCAACAGGCAGGAGGGAGCGCCTGGCCCTCGGAATAATCCATCCAAAAATAATGTCAGGGCATTATTTATGTGAAGAGCAATCCAGAACTGGTTCCAATACCCTTGTGTTTTCCTGGTGCGCTCTCTCTCTCTCTCTCTCTGTGTGTGTGTGTGTGTATGTGATTGTGTTGAGTCAGGAACGTAAAGCAAATTCGAAACGTGCAATTCCGTCCCTTTCAGACCTTTTCTGGACACTTGTTCCTGTGTGAATTTAAAAAGAAGAAAACGCTCAACCAGGGAAACGGGGATGGGGATGGGGGAATCCCAGAGCCATCCTAACCCTAACCTCTCCCCTGCCAACTGATTCTTGGCTGCTGGTCCACATTCTCTTTTCATAACATGTCTGCAGGCACAAAAGGGTGTCTGGGTCTCAGTGCCCAGGCTTAGCAAGACAAACGTGACGGTATTTTTATGCTTAGCTAACAAAAGTCTGGGCATCTCGTTTTTCCCCTTCTGGTGTGCTGGGGAGTGACGCCAAGCCCACCCCTTTGGGGACCCACATGCGGAGGGGCAGGGAGGTTCCTCTCGTAAGCAGAAATAAACTGGGCACTGAATAAGGAAGGGCCATGGGCCCCAAAATGGAGGGACTTTGTCAGTCTGGATGCTTGGATGAATAGCAAAACATTTCGATCTCTGAAGAAAAGAAGTCCAGTTGCCATGGCTCAACTTCCAGATAACCTCACCTGAATGACTGGGAATCTTCACAGATATCCCCTGAGTTTTAACACTGCACATCTACAGCCTGGCTTCTTAGATTCAGATTGGTGCCATTTCATATAAACCCACAACATCCTGCCCCATATACTGTATACCTGGAAGTCTCTTGCCCAACAGAAGTCCAACTTGTGAACCTCAAGTCTACCTCACATGTTTGCTGTGGAGGCAAACATGGGGTCAAAAATTAACAATATGTTGCTGTTGTTATGCACCATCACGTGGCATCAGAAGTAGGGTGATCCTGTGGCTGAGTGACCTCTAACAGGTCCTGCCCTCAACTGGCCCATTCAGCTCTTGTCAACTCAATCCTGTGGCTTCCTAAAGGAAGTCAATGCATTTCCTGCCACTATTATTGTTTCCACCACATCTTGCCTTCTTGGGACAGCTTTAATTTCGTCCACTTCACTTCTAAAGAAGATTCAGGCTTGATTTGATCTACGACACACGTCTTTATCTTTCTGGTGGTCCATGGGATCTTGACCTTGGTTTGCAGTTACATCTCCTTACACTCAAAAATCTTTTCCACTTCCTTCATTGCTGTCCATCAGAGTCTGGGTCTTCTTCTGATTTCTTGGCTGCAATCTCCATATGGACCGATGATTTTGAACCAAGGTATAAAAAGTCTTTAACAATTTCAGTTTCTTCATTACCTGCATTAAAGTTGTGTGCTTTTTAAAAGTAGTCATGATTTTTAGGTTCAACTGGAGTCTTGCTTTTGCACTTTCTTTTTCCACTTTCACCAAAAGACAGTTCATGTCATGGCTGCTTAAAAATCCATAGCTAGATGCATAATTTAGTCCAGCAAGCTTGAGACTCAACTCTCCTCTCCATATGTAACCTTCACTGTGAGATATGTCATCGCCATTTTGTTTCTCCTATGGTTTTTGTGCAGACAAATTTAGAGTTGAGTCAGATTCCCCTTCATGTTAGGACCCACCAGCCTGAAATCAGAATATTTTATTTGATTTTTCAAAAAAAATCACATTTAATCCAAAGACAAATTAAAGGTGAAAGAGAAGGAAACAGGATTGCAAGAGACATGGGAAAACTGGGTAATTAGCTTTTGGGGAGACCAGGAGACGACGAACGGTTCTCCAACTTATCGAAACGTGCATGAGCCACCCACGACTCTCCACTAGCATGTGAATAAGATGATGCAAGGCGGGATGATACAATCTTTGCATTCTTGTGTTTGTGCCAGAGCAATTGAGCTCCCCTGGTTTCGGAGGGAAACAAGACACTGAAAGTCATGGAAGGCATGTTCCTATTATTGACTGAAACTGGTCCAAGAGCCTTCTGTTTCTTCAAGGGACTCCTAGCAACAGCTGTTCCATAAAAGAAGGCTAGTGAATTAGTGATAGCCAAATGCTAATGCCTGACATGCCATCACCCACAAGGGCAAAGCGGGCAGCCCCCCCACCCCACCCTGCCCATCCTGATCCAGCTCATCCCCTTACCAAAATAACCGAGCGTAACTGAAAAGTAAGGGCACCAAACCAAGTAACATTTCAGAATAAAGGAGGACTAAAGGACTTTATTGGCAGGACGAGTAACTTTTCCAGTTGTCTTCCAAATTTACTTCTGGGTGTCCCTTTTAAAAGGATTTGTGTGCCCGTTTGTTTTTCATGTTTCATAGCGTTCTCTCCTCATTTCTAAGCTCCGTGATGTGCCTAAGAAGTAACTGAGGGTGAATGAAAAGTTACAGGCAGAGTATCAAGTAACACAAACAAGCGACTCGTCAAGGTCGTGGCAAGCAGAGGCAAGTTTTTACTTTTCATACCCAGCAATGAGCAAGGGAATGAACCGATTTGGAAAAGTAACTTTCCTAGATATAAATAACGTTGAGGATCTCCGGCTGTGCCACCTTCCTGAAGAATAATCCTGGGATTAGCCGGTCTCTTCCAAGTGGTCTCCTTTTCCTTCCTCTGGATATTCTTGACATGTTACTTTCACCTCGTTGATTTTGGCCTTCACTTCCTTTCCCGACCGGGGAGCTTCGATGCAGAGAATGCCGTCGTGGGTCACCGTGGCTTTCACCAAGAGGGGATCCACGTCCAGCGGGAGGATGTAGGTCCTGGTGAACTCCCGGGAGATGAAGCCATGCCTGTCGGCCTTCTGGGGGTGCTGAGCTGTCACCTCGAGGAGGTTGTCCACCGTCCGGATGGTGATTTCGTCCGGGATGAAATGGCAGACGTCCAGAAACACCTGGAACTTGTGGTCATTGAGGGTGACCTCTGAGATCCCTCGGTCCAACTGCTTGTTGATCCGAGGTCTGATGTAGTAGCCGTGATATAAAGTTGGGGCCAGGATGTCTCCGGAGGAAAGACCTACAAGAGAGAAATGAGGTTTTGAGGCAATATGGAAACTGGAGGAAATCCGTTTGATATGCATGTCTGGCGGGGGCATGGGGGGCGTGAGGAGTGTGTTGGCAGTATCAGCAGTGGCAGGGGCCTTCCCAACCACTGAAAGCAGAGAAAAGGAAAATCAGAAGGAACCTGCTGAAGTCCTGAAGACCAGTTACAAAACGGCTGTGACAGCTGCACAGTATCAGCCCTTAAGGGGTTTCGTCTTCTAAGGATGGGCTGTCTATAATGTCTGTTCCTGGATCTTGTGGTCAAAAATAACAACAACCCATCTTCTCCAAGTTTTCATGTGGGCTTCCCAACTCTCCCAATTGTTGAGTTCCCTTCTTCTGCCTTTCCTTTTCCCAGACACTGCTTTTACTGTTGTCACTCCATAGAGCACAGCACAGCTTTCCATTGGGAGGGATGTGCCGTAATTCTATCTGGCACATTTGGCAGGGGACGGAAGCAGAAGAAAAATATAATGAAAATATAATGAAGTGTGTGCGAGGGAGCAACACACAAAAACACAACACACACACACACACACACACACACACACACACACACACACACACACACACACACACACACACACACACACACATATACAGAGAGAGAGAGAGAGAGAGAGAGAGCAGTTCCCAAGTGATCACTGACTGCAGGCTGGCAGCAAGAACAAAAGCTCTTTTATGGCCTTCTGTAATGCTCCCCTCTTTGCATTGCGATGGCGCTGAATCGTCCACGACTGCTTTCTGCATTCTTTCCGGCTGCTGTTTCCTCCTCCCTTC
This sequence comes from Phrynocephalus forsythii, assembly GCA_029282475.1. Taxonomy (NCBI): domain Eukaryota; kingdom Metazoa; phylum Chordata; class Lepidosauria; order Squamata; family Agamidae; genus Phrynocephalus; species Phrynocephalus forsythii. The sequence continues at coordinate 5,350,264 of JAPFRF010000022.1, forward strand.
GGGCTTTGTGTCCAACCCACCAGCTCAGCTTTCCGTCGCTTCTCTGGGCTTTCAAAAAAGACCAAGTAGACAGAGAGGCTGCACTGGGCAGCGTTTTCCTACCCCAGCGTATGTTGCCAAGTGCCTTTCACAAGCTGGATTTGTGGACAGGGTGTGCAGGAGAGGCAGGGTGAGGGAGAGGGGTTTGGGAGAAAGATCTCCTACCCCTGGTGCTCACAGCATTCAGTGGGCGGGCGGGCGGGCAGTTGCCCAGGGGCTGGCAGGCCTATTGGCTTCTCACAGAAAAGAGGTCAAATGAAGTGAGCCTCTGGTTTGATCTTCAAGTCTCAGTCCTCCGGCTTAAGGACTGCAGAAAAAGCGATGGGGAGGGATGGGGAAGAAGGCACTTACATCCATCATCCCCCCCTCTCTGTGACTCACAAGCCTCCTGGTTCTGCATGCCTGGCAGCAACAACACAGGTGGAGGCGGAGCTCTCGGGGCGGGGGGCAAGGGGCGGGGCGGGGGGCACTGCAAGCATCCCAAAAACCCCAGCAGCGGTCTGTATATCAGTTAAAAACTATGGGTTGTCAGACTGCTTCCGATATCTGGTGACCCTATGAAAAAATGGCTTCCAAAAGGTCTGGCCAATTGACAACACTGCTCCATTTTGGAAACTTAAAGCAGTGGCTTCTTTGATTGAGTCTAGCCATTGTAGGCTTGGGGCTATATCTTCTTCTAGTGCTGCTACCAATGGTTCCTGGTACTGTTGTCCTTTGCAGCAACTGTTATCTACTCACAATATGCCTCCAGTGAGAGGGGGGAGAGCCTCAACTTAGGTCCTAGAGGAAGTGCAGGCTCAAGTTTGTTTTCTCTTAAAACTCGCCTATTTACTTTTTATACCCATAAAATTCTCTCCTTACTACCACTGCCTTTCAAATGTTTCCATCCCCCCCCCCAGGGGAGCTTTCCTCTGTTTTCCAACTTTTATACCAGAATCAAACTATAGTTGTTCTTGGTTTTGTTTTGTTATAGACGTAATTCAAAAGAAAACAAAAGAGAGAGAGAGAGAGAGACAGTAACTTTTCTAAGTTTGACTAATGTAGATGATACAAAGAGAAAACCAGAGAGCAGTGAAACAGTTTTAAGAAACAAAACCTATAGCACTGAAAGACAGTTTGGACTGCTGATTCAATCTAGAAGACTCGGTTGTAACTTCTCTTTTAGATAGATAGATAGATAGATAGATAGATAGATAGATAGATAGATAGATAGATAGATAGATAGATAGATAGATAGATAGATAGATAGATGGATAGATAGATAGATAGATAGATTTGTGTAAATATTATTGAAACACCACATTCACCAATACACTATATAAAACACAGGCACAATCAGGGTGTAGTAAGCAAGGGCTTCTATTATGCTTTCCATGCTTGTTCAAAAGGACATTTGGTTAATCTGTTGTTTAGCAGTGATTTGTGGAGCCCTTTTCCCTATTCTTTCAGTTTAACGGTTCTAGAAATGTCATATGCCAATTATGAGGGCAGACGTGCTCTGGCCGAACTTTTGGAACCACGGAAATGTGCTTGTCTCCACCCTGACCAGGAGAAGGCCAAGGGATTTCTCCCGCCTCTTCTTACCTTCTCCAAAATTCTGATCATAAATCTTGCTGGGGTTGGCAAACTCATATTCCACGCTCATGGGGTAGGCGTGAGGGACCGTGCGCGCAGCCATCGTCTCGGTGGAGGGGTGGACCTCTTGGAGTCACCTTTGCCGTGTCTCCTCTCAAAGCCTGCAGAGAGGTTTTGATGTTTTTCATCCGAGCGGACTCTGCTGGGAGGGGGGGGGAACGTGATAAAATAGAGACCGAAATAGACAAGGCAGGCCCTGGAATGCCAAGCTCCCAGGGAGGACTGGGGAAAAAATCCACACTGCCTGATTCCACCCTTCCAAGAGAGATATGGTCTCTCTCTTTGGAGGCGGCAGGAGTTTTGACCCAACAGCTGCAGCTGTTAGAAATGGGAGAAATCTCCAGTCCTGCCCAGTTAGCAGTGCCTGCTGGGACAGCTGGGCAATGGAATCGTATAGAGCAGTGATGGCAAACCTTTTAGAGACCGAGTGCCCAAATTGCGATTCAAAACCCACTAATTTTTTTTTTTTGCAAAGTGCCAGTACAGCAATTTAACCTGTATACAGGTGGCTGTGAAAGGGCAATGTTGGGTGCCCACAGAAAGGGCTCCGAGTGCCACCTTTGGCAGCCGTGTCATAGGTTCGCCAACACTGGTATAGAGGATGGACAGCACAAGGAGGAAGAAGAACCAGAGGGAACCAGAAGGAAAAACCTGACCCCAGCCACAAACTGTGTGGCAGACATGATCCATGTCCACTACTTTGAAGGATGCAAATATTTCTCAGCAGGGGTGTAGTGGTGCAGGGCCCCCAAGGTCAACGCACGGCGTATTTCTGAACAACAAAAACCACGACGTTGCCTTCCTTTGAGGCCCCCTCTCCCATCTCACCTCAGCTGCAATCCCATAATGTCAGGGACAGAAACTGAACTTTCCAAGAACAATATCTTGCTGCAAGTGATTCCTGTTGTAATTGTGAAGTGTTTTAGCATGGGTTGGTCTTAAATGGGCAGTTCAGAGCCGTTGGCTTTACAAAAGACTCATTCCATAATTTGTAAATGGATCTAGCAGCCTACATTTTGGGGCTGTCCCTTTGGTGGTGGTAGGTGGTGGTGGGGACAATGAGCATGAGAGCTTCCTCTGACCCCATGTGCCTTGCATGGGCCCCTGCCAGGTGGTAACAAGCCAAGGCAGCTCATAATCTGAACAGAAAGATGCCCCATGCTAAAATGAGGTGAGTGGGCATGGTCCCCCTTGCCTGGAGCATGTACCACTTTCGGTTAGAAATTTAGGGGCTGCTGCAACCCCAAGGCACAACTTGCAAAACTTAGGGTTAAACACACTGAGAGTGTCTCTGCTGGATGTAAATATAATATAGTTGGCTGCTCTCCTCTGGCATGTCTCAGTTACAGAGTTGAACTCCATGGAATCAGTGGCTGGATGGTCAGGTGTGAACCATCCAGAATTAGCAAAGGGATGCCAGTCATAAAATTAACATCCAGCCACAGGATAAGCATGGGTTTTTATCAGGGGCATGACAACGCTGCCTAGTAGTACATTGGCTCATTTATTTATTTATTTATTTATTTATTTATTAAATTTATATACCGCTCCTTCTAGATGCATGGCTACTCTGGGCAGTTTACAAGGTTGAACAAATATCAATCTAGATACACAATAAATAAACAAACCAATAATAAAAAAGTAATAAAACAATATATAACAGAGCACCAAACAGAAACAAGATGACCTAAAAACAAACAAAAATAATAATAAAGTGCATAAACAGCTAATCTTTAATAGCATATATTAATACCCAGGGAAAGCCTTTTAAAATTAGCCACATCTTTAGATGTTTCTTAAAGACCGTGAGGGAAGATGCCAGACAAATCTCAGGGGGAAGTTGATTGAGTGTGCCACTACAAAGTGAACCCAGCTGGATACATTAAAGTAATACAAAAATGGGTTTACTCCTCCCAATAGCTATCCAGAGCTCTGGGCTCACTGAGACCACTTCTGCAGTGAGAGAGCCAGCTGTAGGGTGGATCCCTTCGGTGCAGAAAGCCACGCTGGTATGATTCCAGTTTAGCTGCCAAGGCTGCATCTGCCAGGATGCTTTCAAAGACACCTCCATGTCCTTCCCCTTTCACTCTGTAGTGACAATTCGCTGATGGAAAAGTCCTCGTGTCCACCTATTTTGCACCACAGACAGGCATGGCACGCATTCGTGGGTAGAATCCGGTGAGTTCGGCCCGGAGGGGGGAGGGGTTAACTCCACCAGCATGCATTTCAGCAGCAAATGTCTGCCAGGGAAGGGGCCAGGACTCTGAGTCATCATCCTAGGCACCTGCTGCCACAGGCGCGTCCCATGAGCTGGCATGCCACAGGAAATGCCCATGCAGCCTTCCTAAATTGAGGTGACAAGCTTCTCACAACGTGAACGCTGATGGGTTTCTGCTGGTGCCAGCATGTGAGAGAGTTTTGACAACTCACGCTAAGCTGACGTTCCTGGGGAACTGGAGATTCCTTCCACGGCTTCTGAGGCAGCAGGTGCCCAGGCATCTCGCCTGCCTGCCTTTCCCCCAAGGGGAAACTGGAGAAGGAAGCCTTTCCAACTGACCTCACCCTCCTGGGGCCACTGTCTGATTCGGGACCGTGTGGAGGACTCCATCCACGGCCCTTTTTCAAAGCACAAAGGAGTCTTGTTTTCCCCAGTGGAAAATGCCAGTCTTCTTCTCAGGCAGTTATGGCAGAACAACCCACCAGGATGTTTGCCGGGTCAGTTTCCTTTGGAATGAAAAGGAACTGCTCCAAGTAACATCTCCTGAGAGTAAGGGAGAGGAGTGAAATAGCTGTGTTTACCCCTCAACCCTTTCAGATATTATGCTTCACAGATAAGCACGTCATTAGAAAAAGGAATTTCCTAAGGATGGGAAAGCATTGTCAAAGCAGTGTCTTTCCACCCTCCTGGAGTTTACCCATTAAGCTTGCTTTGTTTTCCAAGTGCTCCTCTAGAGGTAAATAGGGGCTTCATTTGCAAGTGCCCTTGATTGCTAAAGGCCTGCCTGCATCACATCTCTGGAACACAATAGGTCTCCAGGTTCTGATGACCCTCTGGAATGTATCATTTCACCAGGAAGGAAACCTCAGGCAATCATCTGCTTTGCAGCTGAGGAACCACAAATTACTGCCTTCCCACCCCCCTAAAGTTTTCTTACACCCCAAAGAATAAGAAAATGGGTCTTGTGGTTTTTTTTTTCAATGAAGAAAGCTGAAATTTTAGGCTGGTGAAGTCTGCTCCCTGTGAATGATGGTTGACCACAGGCATGCACTATGCTACTGCTCTAAACTCTTTCCTGAAAATGACAGCTTCTTGTAGCTTTTTTCCTCTTTATAGTTCAGTCCTGTGCATGTCTGCTCTGATGAAGTCCGTTTGAACGACAAGAGCTGACTTCCTGGAATGTGTTGAGGAAACAGTCGTGGGAGCTCAGACGGCTCTGTGCAAACGTGTACTCATGCTTTCTGCTCTTGTAGGGTCACCGTGGAAGAGCGAAAGGTGGAGAAAGGAATTAAACAGCCCTCTGCTCTTCCACTTACTATCACCCTCCAAGCTGTTCCCACCCCCACCCCATCTCTGTTTGTTTTTAAGGTTTGTTTTCTCTTTGGATTTAGGTTGTATTTGATACTCTCTGGTGTGATTTATATGTCAAATAGATGGGCGTCTAGGATGTGAGGATGCAATTTTAGGGGCCAGAGCTTTAGAAGGAAGGCCTTAGCTCCGTGCTAAAGCATATGCTTTGTGTGCAATCCCTGGTGTCACTAGATAGAGCTAGGAAAGGATTCTGAGCCTGTCCAAAGCCCTTAGAGGACCTCTGTCACTTTAGTATCACCAAAACCCAACAGCAACACTGGAGGCACCAATAGTCTAGCTCTATTTATGGCTGCTGCTTGCACTGTCATTTCATGTATTTATACTTTCCTAGGAACCCATGGAACTTGGAGAAGAGTGCCAAAACCCTATGTTGTCCTGGGTCTCAGAGCAGGTGTGGGGGGAGGATGATTACATTTTACAGCTCATAGACCTTGTGGGTTTTTTCTAGGGTGCTCAGACGAATGTGAGAGTCTACAAGCACAACCATGGGTTTTGTTAGAGGAAACACTGAGGTCTGGATGCCACTGATGCGCAACAGTGGTTACACCCTTCCAGACAAAGGGGTGAAGAAGGAGAAGCGGGTTTGGCAGCATTCCGCTTGCACTCAGCTGGAGGTGTTTTCATGGCTGGCACTGGCCCCACTTCTCCTTGGCCGGGATAGTCGGGTTTGGTACTCCCGTGTTTTACATTTAAACTCAGTGGGGTTGGTGAGTCATGCCCCATCCAAAGGGCCCAGCTGCAGGACAGGCCAAGTAGAAGGAAACCACCAGAGCGAAAAGGGCTGCAGGGAAACCCACCGACTGGAGAAGACACGAAGCACCTTCCACCGCTTTTAATTGGGATAATAAAAGATCAGTTCCAGCAGGGGAAACCATGCCTTTCCAGGGAACAAGACTGGAGGACAGTGGAAGGAGCTACATTCACCTGCTGCACAGATTTTAATTAGGTTTTATTTGGCTTAATTTTCAGTGGGGTCTTGCCCACTCCACCAGGTGCAGGGAACACTGTATACCTTTGGGAAGCAGACCTTTACATCGGTTCCAGCAGAGGGGAGGCAGGATGTGAAAAGTAACAGAAATAATCAAGAGCCCAACATAAGAACATAAGAACAGCCGTGCTGGAACAGGCCACAGCCCATCCAGTCCAGCATTTTGTCTCACACATTTGGCTCACCATTTCGTTCAGAGTATTCCCAAGCAGATGTCTTCACATGCTTACGATTCCCCCAATATTCTGCGTATCTCTCCAACCCAGAGGTTGTCCTTAGGCATCCTTAATGATAGCCATTGATGCCCTTGGAAAAAGGCAACCTCCCACAGGAAAAATATAAAACAAAGGTCTAAGACGTGCTGGAAAGTCCACAACATTCTGAAAAAAAGTTATTTTTGATGTTAGATGCTGTTTGGAGCCAGAGAACGGTGCTCTATCTAGAAGGTGAATCACTGATCCCTGGAATGGCAAGCCATTTTTCCTTTTTCCAGGGGAAAGCCATGCTCGGTTGGGGAGGGAGCAAGGGACTCCAGCAGGGCCACAGCTGCGGGAAAAGCACTCTTGGGAGAGCTGCAGGCACTTGGGCTGCCCTTTGCCCACACCACCCTCTTGTCTAGTTCTAGTTTTACAAGGGAAGCCGTAAGAGATCTCTGAGTGACTGTTTACCACCACAAACCATTCTGAGCTGGAAGAACTGCGCTATGAGATGGCATTTTAAACCAGATCCCAATAAACACCAGTCCCTCATGTTCCTGTTTCTAAAGATAGTAAAGACATCAAGAATGGCTTCTAAATACCAAGAGAGTGTGCAGGATTTGCCCTGGCCTCTGAAGCAGAGGAGAGAATGCCAGATCGGTCTGACTGGTCTTTCTTTTCTTTTGGACAGAAAGGAGGGTGATGCGTCGTGTGTGTGTGTGTGTGTGTGTGTGTGTGTGTGTTCATGCTGATGCGCTAGAATTTGGCTGCTGTTCCTTTTTCTCATCCATGTGGGTGCTGAGCAGAGCATTCAGGAGGCTGAATGAGGCCAGCAGGGGAGCCGGGAATAATGAAATGCCTGACATCACCGTTCCAGAGAGTTCAGCCCTGGGCACAGCCTGGCATCCGCGAGCATATAAAGCCCCAGCTCCCTTGGCCGGCTGGACGCGCCCAGCTGCCCACTGCCTCCTTTGGGATCAACCCAGATGGATCTCACCATTCACCACCCTTTCTTCCGCAGACCCTTCCTAGCCTCCTTTCTGCCCAGCCGCATCTTCCACCAGACGTTTGGGGAACACCTGGGAGCCTCTGACCTGCTCCCTGGTTCGGTGTCCTTCGGCTCTTTCTTTTTCAGACCGTTCGTCGTAAGAAATCCTGCCTGGCTAGAGAACAGATTCTCAGAGGTAACCTTTCCCTCTAACTTATCCATCTAATGCATCCCAGTCCCAGCATCTCTACATGGTATAAATCCCTCTCTCTTTCTCACTTCGTCCTGAGGACCACCCTGTCAAGATAGGACTGGCCCAAGCAAAGCAGAGCTGTGCAGCCCTTCCTTCTCCTTGTTATGTTCATGTAATTTCTACGCCGTGGCCCCCTTGTATCCAAAACTCCACTGTCAACATGCATGCAAGAACAAATGAGCGCTGTCTGAACTGGCAGCCCCCAGTCAGGCCCCTTTGGATTGTGTGCATTATGTTCAGCCTCCAATCCAAATCTTCCCTGGAGCTGGGAGTTGGGATCAAGGATAGTGTGCTAGCAAACAACTTGGATGACAAGGTAAACCAAAGAAGGAGAACAAGATGGAAGCAATGAATTATGTCCATGAATTTACTTCTCTTTCTTGCAAGTCCGCCCATTTCTTACTTACATTTCTTATTTCACATTTCTTCCAACGAGTTCAAGAAGGCATATACAGGCCTCCTCCACCTCACTTAAGAGCCCACCAGGCACATCCTAGAGAAATGGTGTGTCCTTCTGGGCATTTAATCCTATCTTCTCCAGTGAGAAAACCATGGGCATTGTTCTTACTGGAAATGCCAACATAGCCTGACCAGAGCTGAATGCTGTAATATGTACCGCATTACAGAAATTATAACTGAATCCAGTATGTGAAGCCTCCTTCACCTTGGAATGTTTTTTATTCTGCATTACAATTGTCCTATGCATTTTTCTATTGTCGCGATAGCCTAAAACTGCAGGGTGTGGTAGACTTTTAAAACAAAAATTGCATACCTTTCCCACTAGCTTATAGGCTAAAAACAAGATGTCTTGCAGAGGAAATGGAGGTAGAGGCAAAGCAGGATCAATCTGGTTAATTTAGGAGAAACAGGTATGTTTTAAAGGATGCATCAATAAAGTGTTGGAGGAATTATTTATTTAATTGAACTATTTTTTAATCTTGCCTTTCTCCTTTAAAAGGACCCAAGGCAGCTTACATCATTAAAAGACAATATAGTATTTAAAAGCGAGAAACAGTAAGTATATAAATAAGAAAAAAAATCAAACAGTATACTAAAAATAGCAAATCAACACACACACACACACACACACACACACACAAACACAAACACCAGATTCAAAGACCATCATGCCATTGAAAACAACAACAACATCCCAGACAGCCAGTCACTGATGAAAAGCTTGTGTGACGAGAAAGGTCCACTTACCTTCTGGTGGCAGGGAATCAAGTAGGAAAAGGCAGGGCAGAATGTGTAATTTTAGGATTAGCCAAAAGAGGTGGTTTGTGCAGAATGAAGAACCCAAGGAGCAGCAGACCCAGAGTTAATTTTGGGATTACACAAACAATGGAAAGTTACTTCTGGACAACAGCTGCCTTGGAGATGTGTTGTAAGTCATTTTCCCAGCTTTTATTTTAGTTCCTTTTTCCTTGGCGCCTTTTCCACCTCCAAAGCAACAGGTAAGAGCGTATCAACCAGCCTTCTATATTGAAAACCAAAAACCAAAAACAGCCTTCAACCTCCCCCGCAAGGTCCATGCCTAGTTCCTTGTGTAAGTGTGGCCCTTAGCAATGCTTAGCACCTGTTACGAGCCATCGCTGTTACCAGACTCTTTGATCAGCAGATGCGACTGGATAAGTTCTCTGTGAACCTGGATGTGAAGCATTTTTCTCCCGAGGAGCTCCAAGTCAAAGTTCTAGGAGACATGATTGAAGTTCACGGGAAGCATGAGGAGCGGCAGGTGGGTTTGCTCGCAGCCAGAAGGCTTCCGGTGGTGGGAGGAGGAGGAGGAGGAGGAAGGGGAGGAAAAGTGCAGCTGAACAAGGATGGAGATGCCAAAGTTACCAGTGTCATAATGAAAAGCCATCTGGGGGTACAGCAAACAGGAAGGCCAGTTCACGGGCTTGTTTTGCTTTAAGCAAGAGAAGTCCAGAACCGAAGATGACCAAGGGATGGTTGGTGCCTCTAGCTCCATGCTGCCTATGGTTCGGGATTAGCGTGCCGTGATTTTAGGAGGGCAGGCCTGAACACACCCAATCTCCTGTGGAAACCGAGGAGGGTTGGGACTGCCAGGAAATGGCACAGATCTCCAACGGAGGTAGGAACCCTGGAGAGCCACTGTCAGCCAGAGCACAATGGACCAGGGGTCTGGCTTACGGTAAAGGCAGCTTGCTGCCTCTATGAGAGGCAGTGTGGTACAGTGGATAGCGAGTAGTAGATGCATCTACTACTATAGCATGCCAGAATAAGACTCAAGGGACCTGGGTTCAACCCCCCCACACACACACACTTGCCAGCATAAACAAACACAGCATCTTCAAGACAGATGCACAGTTATGCGTTCTTTTCTCTCCCTACTCTCTCAAAAAGGATGAACACGGTTACATTGCGAGGGAGTTCAACAGGAAGTACAAGATTCCAGCCGACGTAGACCCCCTCTCCATTACATCCTCCCTCTCCTCGGACGGTGTTCTGACAGTGAACGGACCACGGAAACCCACAGAAGTTCCCGAGCGCACCATTCCCATCACGAGGGAGGAGAAAGCTCCCCTCCCAGCCGCGCAGAAGAAGTAGATGCCTCTCTGAGAACCTGACACCCCTGTCTTTTATATCCAAGGAAGCCTTTTCACTGGACAGAAGCAGTGAACTGAGTCACTGATTAGCTGTTCCTATATGAGCGAAGCAGAGCGAATTAGCTTGTTGACAGAAATAAAATCATGAATAAGCATCCATTGGGAGGCTTCTTCCCTCAGTCTTTGGGGGAGGCTTTACTTGAGATGATCCTGGGGCATGTAAATTGGTTATGTTTGTAAACAGATAAACTCTGAGCACATGCAGAGTTTTATTACTGTTTTGCAGCTACAACTTTTTTTTAAAAATGATTTTTGCATTCATGACTGCACAGTTAAACAGCCAATAGAAATATTCCAGCCACAAAAGCAATTGCCAATGTTGCTTTTTGGAACGTCTACTCCCAGAATCTTCCAGCTAGACAAGGTGGGTGAGAGATTCTAAAAGTTGTAATCCAAAATAATAATGATGATGATAATGATGTTTCTTAGTTCAGACTACGACACAGGTATCAGCTTGCGAGGAGACCCAAGGACTTCCTACTTCCTCTGGTGCACATTCTTTTATTTACAAACACAGTTTAGGAGCCGTCGCAGGGCAGCCTTCCCATGACATGAGCAGGTGGGCAAGGGAAGAGAAGGGGCCACCCAGTCCCATAAGCAAAGTCGTGCAGGCCATCCAGGTCATGCTGAGATTGAGGAGGGTCGTTCCCCCTTCCCCCTCCGCTCCTCATCCTAATTGTGTTGGTTCTGTCCCACTGGGTTCCTTGGGCTTCCCATCCACCAGCTGGGGTCCTCTTTCCTTGCTGTGTGGAGAGTCATAATCTATCATGTAACAGGACCGAGCCGTCGGCTTGACAGGAGGGGGATCCAGTTCTGGCTGGTGTCCCGGGAACCAGTGGGGCTCTCGAATCAACCCTAGGAGAAGAGAGAGGATCGGGGCTGAAAGTCTCAGCGAAGAAGAGGGGAACGGTAAGGGTTGGCACAACAGGATGAAGGCACATGGAGCTAACCGGGCAGAGAAGACAAAGGCAGCCTCCTCTGCTGCTCACCCCCAGTAGCAATGGGCACCTGAGACGGCATGGGGTGGCCGCCCAAGAGGCGCTCCCATTTTGACCCGGGCAGAGGCTGCCATTTGGGACATCTTTCCTACTTACTCCCCTGAAAAACTGCAAGTGGTATTTCCTATCTGCTGCAGATTTAGACTGTTAGGAATGTCACAGCTGCTTTGATTTCTTGACTTGTTTAAACTATGGACTCCCCCCCCCCTTTTCACAGTACTTTCTGGATGAAAAGAGTAGCTGAGAATAAACGGATGATTTTAGAGGGAAAGGGTGTTTGGGACAGTTCCCTTCCACAGCCAGAGTGTTTGCCAGTAACGGCTCCATTTTGCTGGAATGATTCCTCTTTGCTGAACCTCACCTTGACACCTCTCAGTTCCTCCTCTATTTTTACTTTCAACACTAACCTGCCCTTTGGCCACACAAGGGATTCTAGGGCACATACCTTTTCCCCTGCCTTCTTATTTGGACCCATCCATTAGGAATATCTAATGACTCTCTGTACTGGAGTGGGAAACAGACGCCCCCAAGGCCCCCTTTACTTCCCTCAACCTAGATGCATGGATTTCAGTTTTGGGTACGTACTTCTTGTACTGTGTGGCATTTTCTTGGAGTAGTCTGATGAGTAGGTGGATTCAAAGTAGTGACCATACTGAAAAGGAAAGCACAGATTTGAGTGTGTGTTTACTTAAGAGGGCACCTTCATGAAATCATATTGAAACACTAAACGAAACTGCCTTATAACATCTCTGCTTGCCAATCCTTCTGTACACCAGCTCAAAGGTCTGCACACGGGGAGGGTATAAATCCATGACAGAGAGGAAGATTAAATGACACATACAGAAAGAAATGCATGCTTATGCAAAGGGCATTTCCCTTGTTCAACAGACTTTGACCGTACAATAGTGCACAGAACAGAACAGCAACCAAGGAAAATAAAAGAGAGACTGCACAAAGAAGGGAGATGAAGTATGGCAGGAGAGAGAGGAATTAGACTCCCTGATGCTTCATTTGTTCACTCTGCATCTCTATTGATCTCATGATGGAGTGTGATGGAGAAGCAGGGTTCTTAGGTGAGACTTCCCTCAGGGTCTGGATGAGCTGAAATTCAGTTGGGTTCTGATTAAATAAACGACATCTGAGTGATTCTTCTATTTCTACATAAATATAGTTGCATCACCCCTGATGCCCAAGAGGCTCCATGAAATCCATGACATTCTTCTGCTTCCCCCACCTCTTTTATAACTAGAGAGAAACAAAATTGGTGGGTGGGGTAATCTCTTCATGACAGGAAAAGGAAAAGGTCCAGGCTATGTAAACCCAGCAAGCTCATCTCCGAAGAGGTTACCTCACCCACCCTGCTTGGCTTGGATGATTCACAAAGCACCTCAACAAAGGAATGGACCACCTAGCACTGGAAGAGCGATGGTGTTGTTGATGCACACTGCAAGTTGACAGATGAGGAAGTGTATTGGGGGGGGGCGTAGAGAGAGATCCTTCTGACCTGGGAAGGGAGGGGCTTGGGTTGCAGTACCCTCCGAACATCGTAGCGCTCCTCATTCCAGTTCCCCAGGAGAGTTTTGTTGGCATAGGCGTCCTCATTGGTAGTGCACCTCCAGCCGTACTGAAAGAACTTGGCGGTGCTGTTCCAGTCCGTCCACACCTCTCCATGGCCGTTAGCACGCAACAGGCAGCCGTGATGAGGATTAAAGAAACAAGACAGGGACATGGCCTAGGAAAAGACAAGAGAGGTTTAGCAACCACAGCAGCTCTGCTCTCCTAGGGCAAAGCAACACTACAAAAACTCTGCCTGATTTACAGTCCTTCAACTAGTACATCTTCTCATAAATTAACCTGAAAAGTACAGTCATATTTTTAGATACAGTACGAAATTAATTAATTTCTCGAAATGTTTTGTTTTGTGAACATTTTCATATCATGGATCTGAATGGGATGCAATGCACCTTGGGAATTGAAGTCTTCTGCAAAATTTTTGTATCTCGAGTTTTTGTGGTAGTTTTTTTCAGAAGACTTCCATTCCCAGGGTGCATTGTGCCCCATTCAGAACAATGATACGGACATTTTCACTTCCCTTCGCATCTTGAGTTTTTGGTACCTAGGGGCATTCGTATCTAGAGGTACTCACTGTACATACTCAGATGTGCTTTGAATTCTATTACAGATCGTTAACCTGCTTCCTCACACACTCTGAGAAACCCCTTAGAAAGAGGGGTTAAATAGGGTTATGGTTACAATCTTTAAAGATATTCAGAAAGGAGTAAAACCATGGAAATGAGTAAGTCTTATATCAGAGTAAACATACAAAACTACAATATAGGAAATGTCCATTTGATATCAGCATAACGTAACTTCTGGACTCAACAGTCTGTGCAGTAACCTTGTTGGCATCCCATTTGAGTATCTGTGTCAGCCCTAAGTTTTCCCACACGAAACACCTTGCAACAATATTAAACTGTTGAAAGATCAGATTTCTAGCAAGGTCTCTTAGGGATCTATTCTCCTCTGTGGATAAAAGAGAAGCATAGAATCATAGAATATAATCATAGAATCATAGAATCATAGAGTTGGAAGAGACCTCCAGGGCCATCCAAGTCCAACCCCCTGCCATGCAGGAAACCCCATCACAATATTTCCGACAGATGGCCATCCAGCCTCTGCTTAAAAACCTCCAAAAAAGGACACTCCACCACCCTCCTTTGGGGCAGCATATTATTCCACTGCCGAACAGCTCTGTCGTGAAATTATTCCTAATGTTTAAATTGAATCTCTTTTCCTGCAGTTTGAAACCATTTCTCCGTGTCTTAGGGCATTTATACACAACCCCTAAACTCCGGGGCAAATGGCTCCCAGCTCCGGAGCTTAAAAATGTTTACCCACCAGCTCCGGAGTTTACAGGAAATTAGGTGCGACCACGCCCACTTTAGCGCATCCCAGCGCACCTTTCAAGTACCTGCTCTTCCGTCCTGAAAATTCCTTGATGCGGTGTAAAGATAGTGAGTGCGGGGCTCTCCTCGCTTCTGTTTGTTGTTTTTTTGGCTCCCGCCCCTTTAAGAGCTACTTTACAGACACAGGAATCTTGCTGGCAAGAGCGAGAGCCAGAAGGAGAGCCAGAACGGAGGTGAGGCAGGATCTTTTCTTCCTTTTTTTTCCTCCCTCCCCTCACGCAGCCAGCAGCCAGGAAGTGCGGAGGGGTGGTGAAGCAGGAAGAACGACAAGCCCCTAAGATCTCTGGTCCGAATTTAAGTGGCCAGCGGATCTTAGGGGTCGTGTAAAAGCGCCCTAGTCTCTGAAGCCATGGAAAACAAACCAGTCCCTTCTTCAATGTGACATCCTTTCAAATATTTAAACATAGCTATCATATCCCCTCTCAGTCTTTTTTTTGTAAGGCTAAACTTTCCCAGCTCCCTAAGCCGCTCCTCGTAAGATATTTCCTCCAGACCCTCAATCATTCTGGTCGCCCTCCTCTGGACCCATTCAAGCAAACTGAATTGAAACTACATGAGGATCATCGAGAGCTCAAAAAGCAACCACGGAAGGTATTATTCTGAGAAAAGCACAAGAGAAATACCTCTGTCTCAGAAGTAGTCGTTGTATAAGAACTACTGGACTCATTCATCTCCCACATTTCCTTGCTACCCTTAATGGGAGAGCTACTGGCGGGAACTCAGGCTCAAGAACAGCCCCAGTGAAGTGATTTGGAGGGCTATAACTGATGTTAGGAGTGACAAAAGGCTGGAGGAACTGGATCAAGCAACTTGAAAGCCCTCCTGATCACTTGAGTTTGTGATGCAATTTCCAGCTCATAAGCTAGGACTGATGTCACTTGACATCAGGGCACGCTTGGGTGAAAGGGTCTGGGATCTTTGTTTAGAAATCTCAGATTGCTAGCACTGGATTCTGCCAAGAGACCCAAAACATAGTAAGCAATGGATGGGGACTGTAGACCTTTCTGGAAATTTTTCTCCAGTCCCATTGAATTCAAAGGGATCTGCATTTGACTCAGCCCACTCCACAAGGAAAGTACTACACTATGTTTCAAAGGAAGCCTATCAACCCCACATCAATAAGCTTGATCCACAGAATTATATAAAATGTTGGTGGTACTCCATGCCATTTGAATCTCTTAGCGTTGTCCGTTAAGGCTGCAGGGTTGTCTCATAATATCTTACAATTGGAAGTCTTCCCCCTCCTTTTTTTGGTGGTGGGGGGACAACAATTGTGACAGTCCTCTAGCCTGTGGCTACATTGGCTAAGGGGATTTCAGCAGCGGTGAAATGTACAAAAGGGCCCTTCTTCAAGTTCTACTTAGTACGCAATACCCAAGACCTTTTCCTAGTAAATATACTCTGCATTAGGACTTGTATAATTATCCCCCCCCTCCACCAGGTTCATGGATGCTGGTTTCAACTACTCAGGAGGATAACAACAAATGCAATTGCAGATCTCTGAGAGAAAACTATCAACAACAACAACAAATGCAATTGCAGATCTCTGAGAGAAAACTATCAGAGCTACAAAAAACAGCAATATGAACAACAGCACACATACTACGCCAACATTTAAAAGATACAGTACTTTGGCTTTTGGTTAAAATTTGTATCTATAATATCTGTCATGTTATTTATAATTTTGATTAACCCTGTTGGGTATTTTTAGTAACACGAACAAAGGTTCGTGGTCAAATCCTTTTTTTTTTTTTTTGGCGGGGGGAGGGGATGTCATCTACTGCTTATCCTGATAGACTTGAGGAAGGAGCTGCTACCTGTTTTTCAGACCCATCAATTCTCGTTCAACCCCATTTTTGTAGCCCCGTCCTCATTAAAGCGAAGAGGAATGGGAGCAAAACACTGCCACCTTTTAAAAGCCATTAAATATTAAAGCCAGCATCGTAAAAAAAAAAAAAAGAGAACCCACTTAACAATATTTATTTTTTTAAATTAAAAAAAAACATTTAAAGGGCTATAAGGGTGCCCATCCCGTGCAGGGCAGAGGGGCATACCCACGTTCACGGGTCCGACTCGGAGTCGGGGTCCGCCCCGCCGGGCTCCCTTTCTCTTTCCCCGGAGAAAGGGGAAAAAAAAAAAAAACAAAGCCGCTGCCATGGCAACCGCCCAAGCGGCAACAGGCCGGCCATAGGAGGGCGGGGCCCGCGGGGGGCTCCTCCTGGCGGAAGTGACGCAAAAGAGGCGCGCCGCCGGATTTAAAAGGACGACCCTGGCGGGAGAGGCAGGTGAGCGGAAGGGACCGAAAGGGTTAGGGAAGGGTCGCAGGCGAGGGGAAAAAAAGAGGAGGAGGAGGAGGAGGAGGAGGAGGAGGAGGAGGAAAAGAGGAAGAGGAAGGGTGGGCGATGGATAGGCAACCTTGGAATACGAGATATTAATGTTGCTAATAAATGCTGCCATCCAACAGGAGAGAGAGACTTAAACCTGATCCTTCTTAACACCTACTCCTGCATAGGACAAGTTTCCTCTTTCCCACTACTTTAAAACCCCACAGTCCCACTCTATACCCCAGAGCAGAGAGAGAACTCTTAGTTCCCTGAGGGCGTTTATACACGACCCCTAAGCTCCGCCGCAAATGGCTCCAAGCTCCGGAGATTAAAAATGTTTACCCACCAGCTCCGGGGTTTGCAGACAATTAAGTGCGACCCCGCCCACTTTAGCGCGTCCCAGCACAGCTTTCAGGTACCTGCTTTTTGGATGTGACAAATATTTGATCCGGTGTAAGGATAGTGAGTGCGGGGCTCTCCTGGCTTCTGTTTGTTCTTTTTTTGCGCCCCGCCCCTTTAAGAGATCTGAATGCTGCCGGGAACAAAACGGAGGTAAACCGGCATTCTTTTCTTTCTTTTTTCTCCCTCCCTCACGCAGCCAGCAACAAGGAAGTGCGGAGGGGGTTGGGGACAGAGGAAGAGCGAGGAACCCCTAAGATCTCTGGTCCGAATTTAAGTGGCCAGCGGATCTTAGGGGTCGTGTAAAAAGGCCCTCAGGGTCCTCCTCCTTGCCCTCTGACGATGCTGTCCAAAGAGTCCAGCGAAATGTCAGGAAGAAAAACTTCCAGAACAAGGCCAAACAGCCCGAAAATTTTTACAACAGCTATCTAGTCCTTCTTATTTCATGTTCAGATCAAGGTTTGATCTGCTGAAAAGAAGCCACCTTCTTGGCTCTGTCACTGACCAAAACTAGATCCATTATAGGCGCATGATTCTAATTACAGTCGGCTTACCAACAGATAGGCTGGGTCCTGTAGCTCTCCACATGCGCACATTGTGTTGTCATTTGCCAGCAACCCCCCAATGAACCACATTCGTCTTGCATCTCGGTCTTCTAAGCCTCTGTCCGTTCAGAGTTCTCCAAGCACCAAAAGGGAGCTCAGATCCTTCATTTGGTTAATGGCCCAGTGTAGACCACTTGTTGTCTGGCTTGGAGGAGGGAGTCAACATATCAGGCAGAAAGAAAGAAAGAAAGAAAGAAAGAAAGAAAATACAACAGAAACACGTGGGACCTCTTAAATGTTACATTAGTTTTAGCTTATATTAAAATATTGTAATCTTAAAGGTGCCACATGTTTTTGTTTTGTTTCATTGGCTTTTGCCTAATTTTTTTTATCTGGTTCACTGGCTGAAGTCTTGTTGTACAGGTCCTCAGATAGATTAGATGTGGATTACCATAAATTAAGAAATCTCTGAAGGCATTATCTGTTGTACACTGGTAGATTTCAGTAGGCCACAAGCTGTATCTATTGAGTTTTCTTAACTTACGGTGTTACAAAAATAACCTAACGTTCATTTTCCTAAGGCAGGTTCAGTCTCGAGCTATACCTGGGAGAGGGAGAGAAAGACACACAGAGACACCCAAAAGCAGTATACTGAAGTGTCTGGCAAAAGTGATGCTTTGTGCAAATCAAAGACTTTGAAACCAGTCTGATTCCTTTGTTTGTCTCTAAGGTGTTTCTGGGATGAGACCTCAACATCCTCAACCGTGCTTCCTCTTGGTTGGAGAAGGAAACTTCTCCTTCTCTGTTGGTTTGTGTGAAACCAGAGGCTGCGAGGTTCACATTGTTGTTACCTGCTATGACAGTGAAGATGCTGTTTCAAGACAAGCTCTTGTCATGTCCAACGTACAGTACCTGAGAGAGAGAGGTAAAAACTATAACAAAGGTTGATTGCAGGAGAAGTTCTGATTGCCTTTTGAAGGGAAGTTTCTGAAACTTATAGCAATAAGTGGGCTTGAACAGCTCATTGATTTAGGTCTCTGGCTGCGGAATCATAAGTTGGGGGTTTGATTCCCCACTGTGCCTCCAGAGAAAAGAGCCGGCCTGAGTGGCCTTGGCCAAGTTGCAGGGTCCCAGGGCATCTCCAGGAGAAGGGAATGGCAAAGCACTTCTGTGTCTTCTTCATTTGAAATATCTTGAGAAAGGTTGCCATAACAATTGACCTGACAGTACATGGTTGTTATTATTATTTTTGAAAGACAAGTTGTGTTATGACTATGCGTGCCAGAGCAGAGGGAGTGTTGTTGGATTGTAGCCAGATGATTCTGATCAGACCTGATAATTCTGGACAGACCTGTCAAATAAGTAATCTCTACTTCTGCATCCCTGCTTCCTTTATCTCCACATGTTACTGACTGCTACAGCTGGTTATACTTTTGCACCATGAAAGGTGAGAGGGAAGAAGTTTGATGAAGGAATGAGGGGTAGGAAGTGGGCATGCAGGAGAAATCACTGCTATATTATCACCTCCTTTGGGATTTTAGAACTACTGTACCAGTAAATCTCCTGGTTGCAAACAGGGAACATTTCGTGGAGCTTTATTACCATCTGCTCTTGTAAGGGACACTGACAGCTTCATTTTATCATCCAGAGCTGTTTATGGCATGTACTTGTAGCATATTGACCTCAGCTAAAAGTTATACTTCTCAAAATGGCCATTAAGGTATGTTGTTTTATGGCTATTGCTCTGGAATATTAAAAAATGCACGGTATTATATTCATATCATTTTTATTTTTATTTTGTTCTTTGCTAGAGTCCTCCTCCTCCTCTGCTAGAGTCCTCCTCCTCCTCCTCCTCCTCTTCTCCTTCTCCTTCTCTTCCTCCTCCTCATTTGTCCTGCTATTCTTGTTTTGGCCCTCCACTTGATCATGGGGTAGGTCCAGGTGAACCGGGGACATCTTCATGTCATTCTCAGAGGTGTTCGTCCAGCACTGTTTTGGATGACCCCTTGTTTGGGATCCGCTG
Source organism: Phrynocephalus forsythii (assembly GCA_029282475.1). Lineage (NCBI taxonomy): Eukaryota > Metazoa > Chordata > Lepidosauria > Squamata > Agamidae > Phrynocephalus > Phrynocephalus forsythii. Next base: position 5,369,838 of record JAPFRF010000022.1, read on the forward strand.
ACCTGCAGGGCGAAACCCTTGTTGGCCAGAGTTTCCTCATCAGCACACAGGACATGTCCAACCCGGCACAGTAAGGCTTCGTGTCCCTTCGTGTTGGCAATAGGTGCAATGCTGTATTCTGCTCCTTTTGTGTGAGGCCAGAGGTCCATCGCAGCATCTTCGTCTCCGTGACACTAAGGCGACGTTCAGTTTCTTTAATTGCTGGCCAACACTCTGCACCATAGAGTGTAACAGGTCGTACAATGGTGCGATAGATCTTTGATTTTAAACGGTTGCTGATCTTTTTGTCACACTTGATGCTTGATGTTGTATGCCATTTTTGCCAGGCACTGTTGATCCTCAATGTCACCTTGTGACTTAGGCTCCCGTTGCCTGTGATCGTGGAACCAAAGTATTTGAACTTCTCAGTCCTTGGTAGGTCAATACCATCGATTTGGATTGTACCATATTCATTTGGATTGGTCATCAGATATTCTGTCTTCCTCACATTCAGGCGCAGGCCAAACCTTGTCAGACGGTCGCTCCATACTTGAGCTTGGCACTCAAGATCCGCCTTACTCTCTGATGCAGTCATGACGTCATCAGCGTAAAGGAGTGTCCAGGGCACTGGATTATGCAGATCTCAAGTGACTGCATCCATAACTAGAATGAAAAGAAGCAGGGAAAAGTGCCGATCCTTGGTGGACCCCAACTGTGATATGAAAATTTTTCGATATACTGGCAGTGGCCTGTATACAACTCTTCAGCAACTCATAGAGGAGTTTGACCCAACTGACAGCTGCTAGAGTCCACCTTTAAATATTTTTAATAGCAACAATAATAATTGACAATATCCTTCCATCAGCTTCACCTGTATGTCATCTTAAGCCACCCACCTCTTCCTTGTCTTATATTCTAGGTGCTGAAGTTCATTTTGGTGTCGACTGCACACAACTGAAAGAGCACTTCTTCCCAGCTGAGCGGAGGTTCGACTGCATTTATTTCAACTTCCCCCACTGTGGGAGAAAAGCCGGAGTGAAAAAGAACAGGGAACTTCTTGCCAGGTTCTTCTGCAGGTGAGGGAAGAGCAAAGCCAAGCTGTGGGCCTTCTTCTGCCATTGCCTGTACACGAGTTTCTGCATTGTAAGCAATCGGTATCTGAAATGTCGTCTTCAATACCTGTAAACCTGAACCAGCTATGCCTGGATTTGGTCTTTCCACAGGAATAGTCAATCTCAGTTTGAAGTCACATTGAATATCCACACAGCTTTGCTTTATCCGCACAGCATCCTTGTGAGGGAAGTCAAGCTAAGAGAGGATGGTTCATTCCAAGTTACGCCATGCTATCCTGGCCCCAATTACGTGTCTTGTTTTTGCTGCAGCTGTGCTGATGTCCTGGCAGAGAAAGGGGAGGTCCACATGGCACTTTGCAGGGGGCAGGGCGGGACCCCTGCAGACCAGCCCGCAAGGGAGTGGCAGAACAGCTGGCAAGTGGTGGCGATGGCAGCCCAGGCTGGATTCATCCTCAGCAAGGTTCATCCCTTTAATGCCAGAGAGGCTGGTGGATATACCTGTACAGGTTACAGGTAAGATGCAGATGAAATATTTCTAATCCATCCTGTCTTAACAGACACAAAGTGGGTACTGTCAAGACCATCACATGCCCTTTAAATAATTTAAACACAATGGAATACTTTTCTTTCTCTTTGCCAGATGTTCAGGCTAATGGCTAAATTTTAACAAAGTGCCAAATTAAAAGCCTTAATCTGGCCTGCAAGATGAGGGAACTCAGGTGAGAAAGCCCCAGAGGTCCTCAGATCCCACTAGCCTTTCAAAAAGAAGGCTGAGAGGGGATATGATAGCTATGTTTAAATATTTGAAATGATGTCATATTGAAGAGGGAACAGGTTTGTTTTCCATGGCTTCAGAGACTAGGACACGGGACAATGGTTTCAAACTATAGGAAAAGAGATTCCATTTAAACATTAGAAAGAACTTCCTGACAGTTAGAGCTGTTCGGCAGTAGAATATGTTGCCACGAAGGGTGCTGGAGTCTCCTTCTTTGGAGGTTTTTAAGCAGAGGCTGGATGGCCATCTGTCAGAAATATTTTGATGGGGTTCCTGCATGGCAGGGGGTGGACTGGATGGCCCTTGAGGTCTCTTCCAACTCTATGATTCTATGATTCACTAGTTGATTCATGTGATTTGCCTTCACGTTTTGGGCCCTGTGCTCGTGCCAAACAAAAGCTGCCCTTCAACTGCCTCAACATGTCCTTGTCTTGTTTATAGGAGTCAAGATAAGCCATTCTGCATAGAAGGAGCTTTGAACCACATATTCACACAGAGTTGGCACGATCCACACTCGGGGACTGCGGTGAGTCAGACAGAAGTGGAAGGCAAGCTGGTGTCCTTCCTTGTTCCAGAGATCTTTCGAGACAAGATAAACAGGTACATCACTGAGGTTTTTTCTGTGCCTTAAACTGGCACAACACGTCCAGTCCACCAATGTTAGAATTGCCTTAGGACGCATCTGTCTAGGAAGGGGCTGTTGGTCAGCAGTAAACCATGATCTTCACAGGCAATGCTTAATTCCTGCTGCCTTAATCCCAAGCATTTCCAGGTGGACTCGGAAAAAGTGCTGTCTGGAATCCTGAATAGCCTTTGCAGGGCTAAATGGACCAAGGATCTGACTCCCGATAAGGCAGCTTCCTGTCTCCTGATGGTTCTCCAGCATAGGTTCATTGCCGGATGTTGTTATGCCTGTGAAATGGGAACAGTGAGAGGGGTCAGGATATTAGAGCACTTCACACAATTGGTGTTCCCTGAATAGCACAATGTTCTTTGATATAGGAAACCCAATTTCAATGACTCATTCATCCTCATCATCATTTTGACTTTTCTCATTTAACAAAGGGGGTTCCTGGATCTGAATTCTGAACATCCTGTAAGGACACTAAATGAAAAGCTCCTCGTTCAGCTCAGCAAATCTTTCCCAGTTCAGGAGGCAAACTCTTCCCTCCCTTTGGTGTTCCAAGACAGCACCGGCTCTCTTTTCTCTTCAGATGGCTGTTGGATGGTTCCTGTTGCAGAAGAAAATGCAGACCCTCCATCTGTCATTAACAAAACGGCAAAGATCATCCTTCCTTCTGGCTTCCTTCACTGGCTTAGGACTGGTCAAGGTGACGATTTGATCAGTGGGGAAAAGGACTGGGTCTTCAACAAATATTATCTTCGGCCTTCCATGCTTTATCCTCTTCATGCAGTTCTAGTGCAACAAACAGAGCTTCTTCCTAGGACTCTCTTGGTCCTCAGTGGATTGGCCTTTAGGAAATGCAAGATTTCCTCTCATGATCTGCCTGTTTTTCACGAAACAGTCTTTGTCTGCGTGGTTAGTCAAGGTTCAGAAGATGCCTGCATCCAGTGCCTTACAGAAAACATTCTTACTGTTTTAAGCCCTCTGCTCCAAGCTTCTGGTTTCAAGCTGGACTGCACAACGGAGGAGCCAGAAACGCCACCACCAAATACCTTCCTGATTCCTGAACCCCAGCATCGCAATCTGAAATATTTTGTCACGGAGGCCCTTGATCCTTCTGGTGCAGAGCCTCAGAAACTTTGTGTAGGGACTGTCAACGCAGCTTCATGGCTGCCCACGAACATCAGTCAAGAATGTGTTTATGCGTCATTGAATCTTGATCTTCTAGCGATGCAGATATGTGGGATTATGGACTGGCGCATGCTGTGGACCTCTGATGAACGTTTCTTGGCTCAGTTTGGAGGGGGTCATTTGGGCCCTTTTAGAAGCTTTTCACTCTACCCACCCTCCTACGCGCACGACATCAGTTTCTGGGTTCCCAAAGCAGGGCGATTTGATGAAACACAGCTTCACGCCATTGCCAGGTGTGTATCTGGAGAAACCGTTGTGTCCCTGAGGTTGCTCGACAGCTTCCTGCACCCAGGCACAGGCCAAACCAGCCTCTGTTACCGGATCACTTACTGTTCTTGTGACCAAGCACTGAGTGAACAACAGGCGGCTGCCATGCAGATGAACCTTAGGGAGGCCGTGCAGTGGAGTCTAGGGCTGGCTCTGCGATAGTTCCTCATCCTCCTTTATCACAGGCAGGTTTTGTCCGTGATTTAACCAAGACTATATAACAGGAATGGTGAGGAATGACATTAACACCATGTGTTACTTCATGCAAACTATATGCACTTTTTAACGGCTGGGTGGGTTTTTACACATCACTCTTTTCCCCTTTCTGCTCCACAAGATAATAAAGTTCAACCATCTGGAAACCTTGTGTTTATCTGTCTGTGTCCCTTTTTGGTGGGTTTCTTGTGTTTTGATAAGAAATTCACTGCTGCATCTGATTTTTAATTCTAGAACAGCAAATCAGCTGCAAATGTAGGTAATTAAAAGACAAAATCAGAACTAAAATATGGGAAAGTATTGATTAAAGAGAAGACAGTACAAAGCTGCATTGCCCGTTTCTGGTGGCAATTTTTAAACAAGGCAGGCAGGCTTGGAAGACAGCAAAAAGCATGCTGGGGAAACACACACAACTCACTGGCCACATCAAGCTGTACACTCATAGTAAAGGTACTGTCACATGGGGTGATGGTGATCGTTGGCACTTCAGCTGTTCCTGGACTGCAGCTCATATAATTTTTCATTGTTGGCTGGAGAGTCACAATGCCCACATCACTGTTGTAACCATTTTTGCTTGGGACACTTTTGGAGGGTAAGCAAACACCAGCTGCAACACAGACAAGGCATATAACTATTTTTGTCTTGATCCTTGTATCGCAACAGGTGCCTGGCAGAGCACTCGTTTGCATTGAGGGCAAATAAATCCCACAAGGATGGATGGGTATGCAGCCTTCAGATAAAAATCAGGCCACACAAAACTCTCTGTCTTCTTAATACACTTTTATAAGGTTCCACTCAGAATCACGCCTTATGACCCTGTTCTCTTCATTGCTTTCACATTCTACAATGTCATTCATTTTCTACTCAGACATTAAACAGTAACACAAACTGGGAGTTTGTCTGAAAGACGAAGTCATGCATTTCATAAGTGATTGCCTTGAGCATGTTTCTTGGCTGTTAAGTCCTTCTCACCTTGGCTCTGCTCTCCCCTCAGAGCTGATCTGCACCTTGGGAAGTCAGCTGGTGCCGTTCTGGACTGCATAGGTAAAACCTGGAGGAGATTTCTTTTTGCATGGTATCTCCTAGGCTGCCTGTCCTTCCTTGCATGCAGAAAAATAGCACGCCAGGACGATGCTTTGGATATCCCCTTTACAATGCTAGTTTTTTAGATCCATGGATTAATTTTTTTATTATATTTTATTGGAAATTGGGCCATCCCACCCACCCACACCCCTGCAAACTTGGGTGTTACAATCGGCAATGCACCGGCCCCCGGTGTTGGGCAAGAATAGCTCTGTTCACCTGGCAGAAGGCACCAAGCCGGGGAAAGGAGACGAGAAGGAGAGACTGCGCTTGCGCGGGCCCTCCGCCCTTATCCAAGATGGCGCCCGCGGCTTTCAGCTCCGACGTGTCCTCCCGCTAAGCGCAGGCGAAGGCCTCGCCCGGCCCCCTCCGTTGCCCTCACTCGGCATGGCGGCCAAGGGGGCTCGGCAGCGGCCGAGGGGGAGCGGCGGCGGCGATGGGGCGGCTGTTGCCCGGCAACGAGAAGAGGCGCCCCCGCCGCCCCCTGAGGAGACCCAAGCCGAGTGGGTAGCGGCTGAGGGGGGGAGGGGGGGGGAGGCTTATTATGGGATGCCCAGGAGGGATGCAGGGGCTGCCTGGCGCAGTCGGGGTGGGGCGGGTGGTCAATGGGGCGGGTAGGCAGAACTCCAGAAATAACTGCCTTATTATTTTTTGAGGTAACTACAATACCCATAATCCCCCGGCCAGAAAAGGGGAAGAGATAGGAAAGGCGTGATGGGAACCTCTGGAATAGGAGGGGGAGGAAGGGGTAATAATTTCTAAAATTTCGTACTGGTATTATGTTTGTGGGGAGATATCACTGGGGGGTGGGTGCCAGGTCCTTTTTGGGGTCCAGTTCACAGGGTCCCTGGGACGGGGAAGGGGGTGGCAGCTCTTATAATGGGGCTTTACTGACTCCTAAGGGTGTGGGGGGGGGTTGCAGGTGGTAAATGCAATTTACCGTGATCATCAGCCCTAAGTGTCTGGTGAACTACCGGCGCAGTATGTTTGCTGTTTGTAATATTGCTGGGGTTTTTTTGTTGTCCTGATGATGTTATCTCTGTGGTCTGCAACTGCTCCAATGAGTCTGGGTATTATATAGACCAAAAGCTTCTTTTAGAAAAGACTCATGCTCCCTGCCTCATCTCTGTCTGCATCCCCAAATTCCACTGGTATCCTAAAAAGGGATTCCTGGGTTTTTGTCTTTGTTTTTGCTTTATTCATTGTATTAATAATAGTAGTCTTCAGCTCACTTCTGTTTAGTCTGTGGCATTCTTTAGCCCTTTTAAGAGTTTAATTCTCTGGGCAAATCTTAAATGGCTGAGCAGGATGCCCAGTAGCCTTTTGTTCCAAATTGTGGTCACCAGAGTCATACCTGCAGGAAAGAATGCACAGGAGTTCTTGAAATTCTACAGATCTCAGCTCTTCTCTTTCTCTATAGCTCACCCCAATGAATTGTGTCCCTCCCCTCCCCCTTTATGTAACTGACCATATCCTTCAGCTGCAAACCCTGTTCAGTTTGTCTTAAGAGTAAGATGAATGGCTGTTCTCTCCAAATAGATTTGTTCTACACACACCCAAATACCCCATTTGGGGGATTTCTGAAGGGGAGACATACCCTTTCTTTCTCAAGGCCTGTTGGCTTCCATTCATTGATGCATCGGGCATTTGGTTCTCTGAGCTGAAGGCCTCATCCTGTGCTGAGACTCCCCTCTTTCTGCTACCTGCATCCACAGGACATTAGAAAGCCATTTAGCACCCTGGCTCACTAGGCTGGTGGCTTAATCTCTTCTTGAGGAAAGACCAGCCAGCGTTTTATTAGAAGGTTGATGAATTAAGGCTCGCCTCCCAACGCCTTTCCTTGAGCAGTCTGCAAACTCGGGTGAAATGCAAACCCAAATTCACTTTGGGCTTTCTTAGCTGTACGGGCACTGCTGAGTACAAATCTGTCACTATTTCCGAGCAATCACGCTTCTTCTTAAGTTAGTGGTCATCCCCTTGCCCCGAATTCCCTTGTCTTACATCATCCACAGTCAGAGCTAAAGCCCAGGTCTGTGACTTTCTCATGCAGGCCGTCTGGGAGCAAAGCAGGACACGTCTGGGCCCCTGAAGGATCAACCGCCTTCAAGTGTCTAATCTCAGCGAGGTTCTGCGCTGCCCTGCTGAGTAACATCTCCGACTGTGACGAGACCTTCAACTACTGGGAACCTGTGAGTGCCGTTGTGACTGGATCAGACTGACTTGCTGGGTGGGAGTGGGTAAACCTTTAAGCAGCAGACAAATGGATAAGCCACCTTCTTAAGCTGAAGCTGAGAGATCAGCTACGTTGCCTGGCATGACCAGCCTGTGGATACTCATTCTCAAGGAGCAGGGAGGGTTGAAATGTGTTCAACTGCAGAGCTGGAAGGGACCCCCTCTGGATCATTTTGAGTCCAGCCCATGTCTGGGGAGGCTCAGTGGGGAACGCATCTTTAGTGCTTTTCATAAAACTTTGCTCATAACTGGACAGCACTTGAATTGCACAGGTCTGAGCAGCACAGTTTTGGTTATAGTGTATGTGGATTTATTTTCAATCAATCAATATTTCAATAAATAAATAAGTACTCAGTTAAATAAATATTCAGTAAATACGGTGGTGCTATTCAGGAAGTGGCCTGAGAAGAGTAGGCTTTGAATTTTATCATCATCCTTGTTTTAGCACCCAATGGATTCCTTAGTCCAGATCCTGTCAAGGAGGCCCAGTGGGGAACCAAACTCCCAACCTCTGGTTCCTCAGCCAGATATCTAAACCACTGAGTTCTCCAGCAGTCCACTCATAATGTTGTGTCAGGTGACATCGTTTCGGTAGTGCCTCAGGTGAACTGGGCTACAGCGCATGAAAGCTTTTACCAGAGGAACCATGTCAGTCTTTCTTGGTTTTGCTGCAGTAGAGTAATATAGCCACAGAAAAATTCCACCATGCATTTGCCTGTTCTTACCCTTGCACAGACATGTGTGTTGCTACATGAGTTGTTTTTCTCATGTCTGTGTTCCTGTAGATGCATTACCTCGTTTACGGGAAAGGCTTCCAGACATGGGAATACTCGCCCGTGTATGCCATCCGTTCGTACGCCTATCTGTGGCTCCATGCCTTACCAGCCTTGTTCCATGCCCGAGTTTTGCAAACAAACAAGGTAAGGTGCAGATCTTGAGTTCATCTTTGGGTTGGGTACAGCTTGAGTACTTCACAGGGTATCGCCTTTTGTTGATAAACATCTCTGGATGTTGTCCCCTTAATGTCCAGGGTCCAATCTGGGAGTCTCTGTGGATGGATGGATTTGACACCGTTTTGTTTCCAAAAGTGTTCTGACTGTCACCCTTCCTCTTAGGTTCTCATCTTCTATTTCTTGCGCTGCCTTTTGGCCTTCACAAGTTGCGTATGTGAGCTTTACTTTTATAAGTGAGTACAAGGAATACTGATTTCCTTACTGTTGTGAGAGGGGATGATAATATGGCCCACTGGCTCTGGACTGTCCTGACTGACCCCCCTCTTCTTCCTCAGGGCCGTGTGCAAGAAATTTGGACTGCACGTGAGCCGCCTGATGTTGGCTTTTTTGGTCCTCAGTACTGGCATGTTCTGCTCCGCAGCTGGTAAGTTAAAAAGCTTGATCTTGGAATCAGTTACGTAAAGGAAGTTTCTGTTGAATGGGGGTGTTTGTGATTTGCTAGGGCTTGGGAGCTTCTCAGAGCAGCAGTGGTGGTGGTGGGAATAAAACATGGACAAGCTGTTTGTTACTTCTTAGCCTCCGTCAGATTTGGAGGTTACTCTCTGAGCAGTCTCATTTTTAGGGGGACTGTTAGTCTTTAGAAATTGAAGGTTGTCTCCTCTGTTTTGTCTGGCATTGAGGTGGGACAGGGAGTCTCCTCTTCCTTATCTAACGACCTGATTCTTTCCACTAAAAATGCTGTGTCGTTCTTCTCTTTTGCTTTCCAGCCTTCCTTCCCAGTAGCTTCTGCATGTACAGCACGGTCATAGCCATGACAGGGTGGTACATGGACAAGATCTCTCTGGCCGTCCTGGGAGTGGCTGCCGGAGCCATCGTGGGCTGGCCTTTCAGTGCAGTGCTTGGGTAAGCAAAAGGGGAGGCCAGCGGTGGCCGAGGGCCTGGCCCACCCGAAAGACTGTGGAAAGAGGCTGGAAGATGGGTGCTTTGCAGGAAGTGTGAAGCATGGTGCCACAGCCGGCGTGGAGGCCCAGCTCCCTGCCACCACGGGCCGGCTGGGCCACTTAACGGGGTGCCTAAGATAGCTGTCATGCCCAAGCCTGCTCAGTTCATGGACAGATTGTAACAGCTGTCATCACAAGGCAGTCTTTCTCTGCCTTCCCTAGATATGTAGAATTTCTGGACATTTTGACTTTTACTATAGATACAGGATTTTATTTCACTGCTCTTGCCTTCTTCACAGATCACATGTTCCAGGAGTACTTTTTTCCTCTGTATTTGCAAAGACTTTTCTGGTTTCCTATTCCTTTTGCTTCTCTGCATTTTCTTCTTCCCACATTTTCTCCATTTCACTTCCTCCTGTCTCTGCTGTGGAAGTGCATTGCTAAGAGAAGCGCCTTGAATAAGCTAGAAGCAGGGGCTGACCCATTGATCTTTGGGCAGCCTGGGTGCCTTTGCAGGCGAGGTGGAGCAAAGCCCTTCAGTTGGTTCCTTGGGAGCGGGAGATGCACGGTGTGCTCCTCCGCATCCAAGCAGAGAATTGAACATTTGTTGATGAGGATAGGAATGCATCCCAAGTTACTTGCCCTAAAATAACATTTTTTAAAAACCCTCTCGTTGCTAGGCTTCCAATTGCCTTTGACTTCTTGTTTCTGAGGAGAAAGTGGAGGAGCTTTCTCACGTGGAGTCTTGTGGCGCTGGTGGTCTTTCTGGTGAGTTTCCCCAAGCAGGAAGCGTTAGGTGGCGGGGGGGGGGGAGAGAGTCTGCCCTCTCTTGGCTTCCTCAGGCGCCTGCAAATCCCTTCCCTCACCTTCACCTCTGCATGCCTACACAGTAGCGTGACTGCAGGAGTCCCTGGCAATTGTGCCACCCTCTGTGGCACTGCTTTCTGAGCAAGGAAGCTTTCACACAAGCATTTTAGAAGTCACACTGCAGCCTCTGCCTTCCCTCCGGAAGAGCAGGAGTAAAAGAATGTTAGGGCATTCTTAGACTGCTGGGATTTGGCAGCTGTTGGGTGCTTTTAAAAGCCCAAACAAGAGAGTTGATGGCCCCAGGGACTGAGGACGGTTGGTGAACAAACTCAGACACAGAATGCAAGAAGGTTAGCCTGTCCCTTGTAGATTGTAGGAAGAAAGTAGCCCTCTGCCACTCGTGACAACACGGATCCTGTCTGGTTTTGGAAGCTCAGCAGGGTCGGGCCTGGATGGGAGACCACTTGGGCTCTCCTGATAGGGCTAGTGGGAAATCCTGCCTGAAATGTTCCCCAAGCCCTTTCTGAGGCTCGATGGACCAAGAGTCTGGTGCACCCCAAAGTGGGGAGGGCTGGCCCTAGAGAAGCGCAGAGGGCAGCAAGAGCTGAGGTTGACCCTGTACCCAACAGCAGCACACACTGGAACGGCACCACAGGTGTTCCAGAAAGTGTGTGTGTGTGTGTGTGTGTGTGTGTGTGTGTGTGTGTGTGTGTGTGTGTGTGTGTGTGTGTGTGTGTGTGTGTGTGTGTGTGTATAGGGACACACGAGGTGAGGGTGGCATTCCAGTTGTGCATCCTGCATAACCTTTGGTTTAGGTCACTGCCACTCTCTTGCTTGGCTCACACATGCAGAGAAATTCCAAGGCTGGCATGGCATGGCACGGGCCAGACCGTGAGTCCGACCTGTAGGCCTGCTTCTTCTCTCGCCTTGAAGGTTCCCCTGGTGGCTGTGGACAGCTATCACTATGGGAAGCTGGTGATCACTCCTTTCAACATTGTCTTCTATAACGTCTTCACCCCACATGGACCAGATCTTTATGGTGAGTCCACCTGAAGGATAGCTTGGATCTGTTTTTGCTTTATCATTTTTAGTGTGTGTTTTGATTGCAAGCTCCCTTGAGCACTCCCTGGTAGTGGAAAAACAAGATAGAAGCATAATTAACATAATACAGAGAGATGTTTGCGTGTGGTGAGTTTAAATGGATTGACTGCATAAGCTGCTCTGTGAAAGGGATGCAGGCTCTGGAAGGTTATTTGTTGACTAATTAAACCATTTGTTCATTAATTAAAGTGTTTTTGAGCCCAAACCAGGCCGTCCCAGGGTGATGTGCAGAAAATAAGCCTGAGAAAAATACAGACAAGGCATTAAAGCCGAACTTTAATTTAAATACTGGATGGGAGAATCAACATTTTCAAACGACAACAGCCAAAGACACACACACGTTAAAATTTAAAGGGAATGAAACCAGCACCATGTGTATATGGGGACAGGCTTCATGCCTTAGAGAGATTATTCTGGAATCGTCCAAGGGGAGACCTTTCCATGTTGCTACCAATCTATCCTATCCAGCAGTGGCCCCCGCTGCCAGATGAGTGGTATAAAAATCCAAGAAATAAATACATTAAAAAGATCCTCTTGGACTGGTGGTGGGAGATAATTATTCCTAGCTCTGGCCCGGTTTGCTGATCTATGCCAAGCAGCTCAGGCTGCAGGCCGCTGCTGGAGCTGCCGGTGCCGGTGGCCCCTCCTCTGAATGGAGAACAGGAGGAGGAGGAGGTATACAGTGATATCCTTTGGCTTATGACTTTAATGTGTTCCGAATGCACATTCAGAAGTTGAATTTTTCGTAAATCAAGCAGCCGTTTCCCATAGGAATGCATTGAAAATCAATCCATTCCAGAGGGAACGGATTAATGGGTTTTCAATGCATTCTTATGGGAAGGCTGTCCCAACCTCTCTCAATCAAGGGCAGCTGAAGGCTGCTCTCTGCATCCCTGCCAGATAGCTGACTTTGACAGGTTTGACCTGTCAAAATCAGCTCTCTGGCAGGGTTGCAGAGAGCAGCCTTCAGCTGCCCTTGATTGACGGAGATCACCCATTGATCTTTGGGCAGCCTGGGTGCCTTGCAAGGGAAGCACTTACCTCCTGGTAAGCATTTACTTTGCTTACCTCCAGGCTGGCCAAGCAAAGGTAAGCGCTTTTACCTGGAAGTAAGCTTCCCTTGCAAGGCGCCTGGGCTGGCTAAGTTGCATCAGTCCCTGGGAATGCTGCAACTTCGGGCAGCCCGGACGGTTTGGAAGGGAGGCGCAATGGCCACCCACCTCCTCCTCCTCCTCCTCCTCCTCCTCCTCCTCCTCCTCCTCCTCCTTGGTTGCTTTGATCTCTTTTGCTCAGATGGAAGCAACCAACAAGAAGGAGGAGGTGGTGATGGGTAGCGAACGCTGCTCTCTGCTCTGCATAACAGCTGACTTTGACAGTTCTGACCTGTCAGTCAGCTGTCGTGCAGAGCAGAGAACAGCGTTCGTAAGTCAAATTATTTGGTTGTCAAAGCAACCCTAAGTTGAGGTTCCGCTGTCCTTTGGGGAAAGAGGCCCTCCCTTTGCCTCCGAGCGGGATTTGTGCCAAGGCGGTGGCTGGCCTTGGGGATGGTGCCGAAGGCTGTCCCTCCTCAAATGGCCTTTTCCCTCCCCTCCTTTTCCCTCCTGTAGGTACGGAGCCCTGGTCCTTCTACTTTGTCAATGGCTTCTTGAACTTTAATGTGGCTTTTGTGCTGGCCCTCCTGGCCTTACCCCTGACATCCCTCATGGAAAGCTTGCTGCAGAAATTTCACGGTGAGAGGCGGGGCTGTCATTTGGGGGGAGGGGCATCCCGGCGACTGACTGCTCTGTGGACTGACCCCGGCCAGAACTCGGCCCAAGTCAAGCAGGCGGCCCCCTTGAGGTCCCCAGCTGCTCAGCCCATCTAAGGAAGGAGAGGCCGTGTTTCCCAGCGTGCCCACTAGAGTGCAGCAGCCGCCCGCCTGGTGGAGAGGACGTGGTTGCCAGCCCAACCCAGGAATCGGCAGGGGTTGCTTTAACTACCTGTTCCGGGCCTTTCTGCCACGCAGATGGTGTCCCTGAGCAGTGGGGGACCCCTTCTCTTGCACGCCCTCCTCTCACAAGGCTGAGGAAATGTTCTCGGATCTTGATTCCTTGAACACCCCAGGGGCCTTTTCTTTCAGGAGCCGTTGAGTGGCGGCAGTTTCTTTTTCTTCTTTTTTAATACCACATGGAGCAGCCTCCGCAGCCCTTGTAAATAGGAATAATTGCAGTTATTTTCAAATAAATGATTTCCTGCTTCATTGGAGAGGAGATGAAGGGTTTCAATATTTGCTTCTTTTTTTAAGAGCACGCATGTGTGCTCTGAGAGTTCTTGGCAGACTCTGTTGCTGCTGTAATGAAGTGACAGAAATTCAGAAGCACTGATCTCAGTACAGAAGAAAGTAGCTGTGGACGTGAACAAGAAGCAGCCTTCCAATTTGGGTCATACCTGGATTTTTCCAGCAGATCTAATTTGTTTCAGCATCTGAAGCTCCTACAGAGATTTCCCCTTGGGGTGACCACACAGCGTCTACGAGGCCGCTGCTCTTCCCAGGCTTGTCAAACTAGAGTTATTCATTGGCATGTTTTTCCTAATGATGAAAGCTGGGAAAAGTCCATTTTTGGGCACTGTCTTTCAAAATCTCCAGTTAACATGACCCACTGGGGTTTTTTAAAACAGGAAAGATCAGGGGAAATTTGCTGGTCAGAACAATAACCCAGTGTGGGTGGGGTCCTCCCTCAGCTAGCCCTTTCTTTCTTCCAGTTCAGAATCTGGGCCGCCCTTACTGGCTGACACTTTCCCCCATGTACATCTGGATTGTGATCTTCTTCAGCCAGCCTCACAAAGAGGAGCGGTTTCTCTTTCCCGTCTACCCGCTGGTTTGTCTCTGTGGAGCAGTGGGGCTCTCCGCCTTGCAGGTACGTTTCCCAGAGGGAAGCTGGATTCTTGGCAAAGCAGAAGCCGGCGCAGTTCCCTGGCAGTAGGCTGGGCACGTCTTGCGTGGCCTCTTTCCAAAAAGGTTGCATGTGTGTGTAGCCATCACCGGAGAGGTTCTCCTTGAAACCACGTTATTCCGTGGCCAGCGTGGCCTCAAGTCCCTTGTTTTGGTCCCAGTGATGTAGGCTCGTTCCTCTTTTTCTTTCCTTTCCCTTTCAGAAATGCTATCACTTCATCTTCCAACGTTACCGCCTGGAGCACTACACGGTCTCGTCTAACTGGCTCGCGCTGGGCACTGTTTTCGTTTTCGGGCTGCTGTCCTTATCACGTTCGGTGGCTTTATTCAGAGGTTGGTGTCCTTGAGGGAGCCCTGCAGGCTCCCAGCCATGGGCAAAGGAACAAATGTCCTACCTAAGAGATCCCTTCCTTCTCTTCAAGGACCTCTTGGGCCAACCTGGACTGCTGGGCCGTTGGCAGTATCCTGACAACCATTTTTAGGGAATGTTTTGGTTGCTGGGGAAAAAAGGCCACTAATTCCTCTTCTCCCCAAGAATGAAAGTGTTAATTTCAGGGGGGGGTTATTGCTCCTCAAATCCTCCAACTAGCCCGGCTGGCTGGTGACAGCATCCCTGGGGGGTGGGGGGAGTTGCAGTTTTTAACAGGGAGATTTTCTCAACTAGATACACCAACATTCGGACTTGATGTGAAGCAGATTCCTAAGATGCTGACATGATTGCCGGTCACAGATGGGGAGAGTTTGCTATGGATAGTCTTCGGGGCTTGTTGTGTTTGAGGGAAGCTCGTGGTGGCTTTGAACGTCCAGCGAGAGTTTTTCTGCATCCTGCCGGGTCTTCTGACTGTTTCTGATGTGCAGCCTTTCTTCCACATAGCCTACCATGGGCCTCTGGACCTGTACCCCGAATTTCACAGAATTGCCACCGATCCTACAATCCACACGGTGCCGGAGGGAAGGCCAGTTCACGTCTGTGTTGGGAAGGAGTGGTACCGCTTTCCCAGCACCTTCCTCCTGCCTGAGAGGTAAGTTCCTTCTTGAGGAACACATCGGTGTGTGTGTCCCCCGTGGTAGCAGGCATCGTTCTGGCGCGCAAACCCAGAGAAGTTCACTCACGCATGTACACGCATCTGGGCACAGTGGTGCAGAAAGGCAGGTGACGCTGGTCTCCTTGCCCTCAAGTCTGAAAAAAGTTCACCACTCCTGTGAATTTGTCTGGGAGCAGACCAGTTTAAGGGCTGGGAAGGGCCAGCCTGTCCTTGCATTGGAGACAAGGTGGTCCTTCCGGTCCTTGTTGCTGACCATTCACAGCCAGCGCTGGTCTTCCCGCTGCAGCATTCTTTGTTCTCCCTGTGGCACCACTGGCACCACTGTCCTCTTCTAGACCACTGGAACGGATATAAGGTGGGCATGGATGTTGGTAGGATGGAGAGTGGAGAGACTGGCGGGGAGGCGGGGGGGGGAGAGGATGAGGATGCTTGTCCCTCCAGGTGTATATTGCCACACTGCTTCCCCTCATCCTTTACCACCAGCCATGAAGACTGAGGGGTGTTGCCATCCACTAGCACCTGGAACTCAAGACAGATGGGAAACCCCAGTGATGCAGGGTGTGGACTCCAGCTAGGATCAGCATTGGGTTCAGGCCAGGAGGGAGGTTGTGCACAGGAATCAGGTTTCCTGCAAAAAAAAAGGGGGGCGGGTGCGGAGGAACCAGGTCTTTATTTCTGGAACATCACTCCTTGGACAATGGATGCTCTGCCAGCCGTGGGGAAACAAGGGCCAAAAGATTTCCCTGGAGGGCATCCCCTGGGCTTTCAAGGACTGGGCCAGTCTCTGCCCCACCTTTATGCTCCATCATTCCAAACAGCCACTGCTGCGGCTGAAAAGGCGAGAAACAGACCTCCTCCACGGATCACAGTGCAAAACCCAGCTTTTCAAAAAAGCCTGGAATCTGGTAAATGAATATATATTATTAGTTGGAGTATTGATCGATCCAGCATTATATTTGAGTCCTCCTGGCAACGTGGCACTCCCGTCGGATGGCCCTTGTGACGGCCTTCAGTGCTTCAGAGCCAAGGCCCTTTTCCCTGTGGAGACATTGCTGCCGCTGTAAATTTGAGGGTTTAATAAACTAAAGGCTGTTAGCTCATAAAGTGCCAGACGGGGGCCTTTAAAAACGGGAAAAGACAGAAAGAGAACAAGGCATTAAATCCTGGTGCCGTCACAAGGGAGCAGCTATTAAGACAGACAAATTTTGCTCAGATCTGCGTCAAAACGGCCATGGTGTGACAAGAGACAGGAATAGCTTGTGACTTGCAGGCGCACAAGGCCTCCACAGTAGCCCAAGTCCTGGGCCTTGAGCCCCTTCGGGTGCCGAAGCACCTTCGAGCCAGGGAGCGCTGATCCTGACATTTAGCATACCGGTGACGTGTGCATTTCCTGCCGGCCAGCTGTAGCCTGTGCATTTCCCCTCTTCCTGAGAAATAAAGGGTTATATATCTTGTGCTCCCTGGAAGGTCATCCTCCTTTTGCTCCCCTGCCTTCCCTGACCTGTCTCGGCTGCAGACATTCCCAGTTCTCATTGTTTCACAGCCTTCTAAAATAAGAGGGAAGACCTTGAATTTGAATCACGTGAAGAGCCCGAAAGAGCCCCTTTGCTCTCAGGGGTCGAAAAGTGGTTTTCCCAAGAAGGTGAGTTCCCTAAACACCTGTCTTGTGTTGTGCAGAGAGTGGTCCCTGCCCAGCCCATGACATAACAGCAGGATCTGTGCTCAGGGAGGCTTCCTGCAATGGCTGCCCGCCTGTCTCCTTTTCTTGCACGTGAAAAAGCCAATGGGGAAGAGCGGTTTCAGGGACTCTTTCCTGTCTTTGTTTACTCTTGCAGTTGGCAGCTTCAGTTCATTCCTTCCGAATTCAGGGGCCAGTTGCCAAAACCTTATGCCAAGGGACCCACGGCCACCCGCCTCATTCCAACAGACATGAACGACCAAAATCGGGAAGAGCCTTCCAGATACGTAAGAGCCCCTTCTCTTTTCTTGACCCTGTGTCGGCAAGGCTGCCCTGTCCCGTTCCAAAACAAGAGTGCTCTTGCATTCCCAATTGTGGCGGGAGGGAGGGGGGACTGCAAGCGCCTTGCCTGACAAGTGGCAACTTTTTCTGTCTCTTGCACAACAACCCCTAGGAAAGTGCAGCGACTCCCGAAGCGCAGAAAGGTCTTGCCGTTTGGACAAGAGAATTGTGGCTTCTGCACTGGGTGCCTCGATTCTTAGTGTTGCCACTAGCAAAGCAAGCTGGTCCCCACTTGCTGCCTCTCTTGATGACCAACTCCCCGCTGACACAGGCAGCAAACAGTTACGGGAGGCAACGAGGAAGAATTAGGAAGGCTTGAGAACCACCGTTCATAAAACCGAGAGGAGCTTGTTGCACCCCCCCTCAGTTTTTATCTGTATCCCTTCCCACCGTCTGAGCGGCAGGGGCCCCTTGCCTTTTGCATCCCACTCGTGCCCTCGGGTCTTTGCTCCCACAGGCAGCAGTGTTTGGTCTGTGTGTGTGTGTGTGTGTGTTCCCATTGTGACCCCTGGCCCCGAGAGGACAGGGCGTGAAGGACTTAGGCCTTTCCACTGCACAAAATCATCCCAGAGCCTGTCCTTGCAGACACCCTGGATCCTATGCCAGGGTTGCGCTTAGGAAGGAAAAGGGGACTGACTCGCCCTTCCCTCTCTTCCCGTAGTTTGACATTTCCAGGTGCCACTACCTGGTGGATTTAGACACCCCGACAGAGACGCCAAGGGAGCCCAGGTATGCCGCCAACAAAGACGAGTGGATGACGGTCGCTTACAAGCCTTTCCTGGACAGTTCAAGGTGAGAGGAGGAGGGATGCCCCCAGAAGGGAAAGAGAGTTCCAGAGGGCACACAGGCGCTCTGTGTAGAGGGTCTTGACCAATCGTTGGTGGTGGGCTTCAGATCCCTGGGGGTGGGGGCTAGGAAGGGGATTCTAGCAATACTCACCTGGACAAGAAAGCAACTTTAACTGGGGGGGGAGGCTGTGTGTACTTACTTAGGAGCCTTGTGGTGCAGGAGTTAAACTGCAGGACTGCAGCCAAATCTCGTCTCAGACCCTGGGGTTCAATCCCAGGTAGTTGGCTTAAGGTTCACACAGCCTTCCATCCTTGCGAGGCTGGTAAATGGAGTCTCCGACTCGCTGGGAGGGCACTATGTAGCCTGCATAATTAAATTACAAGCCACTTAGAGAGAGCTTGTACCATGGGGTGGTATATGAGCAGCATGCTTTTGTTTTTGCTTTTGAAAAACTCTTGATTGTGGTGGTGGTCCCTGTGTTTGTCTGTTGCAGTCAAAAGGGGGCGGGCTTGTTTTCCATGGCTTCAGAGACTAGGACTCGGGGCAGTGGTTTCAAACTACAGGAAAAGAGATTCCATTTGACCATTAGAAAGAACTTCATGACAGTTAGAGATGTTCAGCAGTGGAAGATGCTGCCACGGAGGGTGGTGGAGTCTCCTCCTTCGGAGGTTTTTACGTAGAGGCTGGATGGTCATCTGTCGGGAGTCCTGTGATGGGGGTTCCTACATGGCAGGGGGTTGGACCTTGACAGATTAGAGTGCTGGGCCAAAGCCAATGGAATAGATTTGAACAGAGGGAAATGTAGGGTGCTACATCTAGGTAAAAAAATGAATTACACAGATATAGGATGGGGGATACTTGACTGGAGGATAGTATCTGTGAAAGGGATCTGGGAGTCTTGGTGGATCACAAATTGAACATGAGTCAGCAGTGTGATGCGGCGGCCAGGAAAGCCAATGCGATTCTTGGTTGCATCAACAGAAGTGATACCACTCTATTCTGCTCTGGTCAGACCCCACCTGGAGTACTGTGTCCAGTTTTGTGCACCTCAATTTAAAAAGGATGTTGACAACCTCAAACGAGTACAGAGGAGGGTGACCAGGATGATTGAGGGTCTGGAGGAAATGTCTTATGAGGAACGGCTTAGGGAATTGGGAATGTTTAGCCTTTCAAAAAGAAGACTGAGAGGGGATATGATAGCTATGTTTAAATATTGAAAGGCTGTCATATTGAAGAGGGAACAGGTTTGTTTTCCATGGCTTCAGAGACTAGGACTCGGGGCAATGGTTTCAAACTACAGGAAAAGAGATTCCAGTTGAACATTAGGAAGAACTTCATGACAGTTAGAGCTGTTCGGCAGTGGAATGTGCTGCCACAAAGGGTGGTGGAATCTCCTTCCTTGGAGGTTTTTAAGCTGAGGCTGGATGGCCATCTGTCAAAAATATTGTGATGGGGTTCCTGCATGGCAGGGGGTTGGACTGGATGGCCCTTGAGGTCTCTTCCAACTCTGTGATTCTATGAAACCAAGAATGAGTCTCTTGATGCTGTCGGACTGCCAGGTTTTATTGGCAAAAGTGCCCGTTGTGGACTCCAGCCTCTGAAGCAGTTGCCTGGAGCCCCCAGACGCTTTTTCCAAATAAAACCTGCTCGTCTTTCCAGTGTCACAAGCCTCCGTTGTTTTACTGGCCCTCTGCTCGGTGGCAATGATGTGGAAGAGCTAGGCCTGGCACTGATGGCACAGATCTAGGAGAAGCAGGAGGCCGAGGCTGTTTCCAGTACCTTAGATCACCAGATCCCAGTTGTACTCAGCCTTGGGCTGATGTGTTGCATTTAAGGTGAAGATGCCTCCTTTCTCCCAGTAGAAAAGATGGTTGAGAGCCAGCAGCAAACCTCTGATCCTCTCTACCGCAATGTATTTATTTTACTGCTTTACCGTTTACTGGCTGTGTTTATAACCCACGTTTCCCCCAGTGAGGTCAGTGGCATTCACCTCCACTCCAGTTCTATCCTTCCGACTTCTGATGACCCTGCGAGGCTGATGAAGCTCAGAGAGAATGAGTGGCTTCAAGAGTTTCATGGGTCAGGAAGGGCTTCCTTCGGCTCCCCCTGCCTGCCTCGTGCTCCCCTCTCTTTTTCTGTCTGTCTGTCTGTCTGTCTGTCCCCGTGGCTAGTACTTGAGTACTAGTACCTGGCCAACAGCTTTCTTGGCCAGGTGGGGTCAAGCAGCCAAGCCCCCCAAGCTCTAGCCCAAGACTCTACAGGCAGCACCTTGTGGCCCTCGTGTGAGCTATGAACTGCTGGAAAATGTTTTTTACTTCATAAGAACATAAAAACATAAGAAGCGCCATGCTGGATCAGGCCAAAGGCCCATCTAGTCCAGCTTCCTGTATCTCACAGTGGCCCCACCAGATGCCCCTGGGAGCGCATGAGACTAGATCTCTGTCTCCTGATACCACTCCCCTGCATCTGGCCCTTGAAGTACCCCGGTTTTAAGCCTGGCGATTACACATCTCCATCATGGTTTGTAACCTGTGATGGACTTTTCCTCCAGGAATCTGTCCAATCCCCTTTTGAAGACATCCAGGCCAGATGCCATCACCACATCCTGTGGCAAGGAGTTCCAATATGCATTAGTTTACATTTTCCTACATTGAAACGCATTTGCCATTTCGCAGCCCATTCCCCCAGTTTGGAGAGATCCTTCTGGAGCTCTTTACAATCTTCTCTGGTTTTTACCACATGGAAAAGTTTTGTGTCACCTGGAAACCTGGCCACCTCACTGCTTATCCCTGTCTCCAGATCATTTATGAACAGATTGAAAAGCACTGGTCCCAGGACAGATCTCTGGGGCACACCGCTTTCAACCTCTCTCCATTGTGAAAATTTCCCATTGACACCTACTCTTTGTCTCCTGGATCTCAACCAGTTCTCAATCCATAAGAAGACCTGCCCTCTTATCCCCTGACTGTGCAATTTTCTCAGCAGCCTTTGGTGAGGGACTGTGTCAAAAACCTTTTGAAAATCCAGATAGACTATATCCACCGGTTCACCCAAATCCACATGCCTGTTGATCTTTTCAAAAAATTCTAAAAGATTTGTCAGACAAGACTTACCCTTACAGAAGCCATGCTGACTTTCTCTCAGCAAGGTTTGTTCTTCTATGTGTTTTAAGATTTTCTCTTGGATGAGGTTTTCCACCATCTTCCCTGGGACAGATGTAAGGTTAACCAGCCTGTAGTTTCCCGGGTCCCCCCTCCTTCCTTTTTTAAAAATTGGTGTGACATCTGCTATCCTCCAGTCCTCTGGCACTGTGGCCGTTTTAAGAGACAAGTTGCATATTACCGTTAAGAGATCTGCAATTTCATGTCTCAGTTCCCTAATAACCCTTGGGTGGATGCCATCTGGGCCCAGTGACTTGTTAATCTTTATCAATTTATCAATTAGTCCTAAAACATCCTCTCTTTTAACCTGTATTTGATTTAATTCTTTAGTCAAGAGGGGCCGTTCAGGCAGAGGAATCTGCTCACGGTCCTCTGTCGTGAAGACAGATGCAAAGAACTCATTTAATTTCTCTGCAATTTCTAAGTCCGCTCTCTCTTCCATTTTAAAGAATGACAGGACAGGACAGAGAAGGGCTTCTTTTTTATTGGGGGGGGGGAATCCTAGCTAAGCATGTGGGCAGGCAGAAAGGCATGGCCTGCATTTCCAGGAGGCAGGAGATGGGGGTGGTGGAGGCAGAGGCGGAGGCAGAGGAAGACGTGTGAACAGGCTGTCGGCTTGCTCGGACACCCAGTTTTCAGTTCCAAGAGATGGTGGCAGGAGGGCACCGCTCAGAAGGTTGGCAGCCAAGAGGGGCAGCCGGAGCCGCCTGTGCTTCAGGGCACTGCTTCCAAGGTGAGCCCGCTGCACCCACCTTTCCAGGAAATCAGTTGCTGCCTTTGGCAGGATTTCCCCAGCTTCTGTCCAGTTGGCCCGAGAAGCGAGCAGCGTCTTTGGCCAGCTTCCTGCTGCTAGTCCCCGAGTCCGTTTGACTGCAAAGATGTTGGTCCTTTCCTCTTTGGGAAGGAAGGAGGGCGCCCGAGCTTCAGGTCTGTCCAGAGCTCACACTTTCCCTTCTGCATGTGCTCAGAGGAAATCCTCTTGTGGTTCCTCCGTGTTTCCCAGAGAACCGGGGGAGGGGGGCTCGCTCTTGAATGGAGGTCGAGGTGCTCACGCCCAAGGTCAGTGCAGAGCCCAAATATTCCTTGAAGAAAATGTGATCCAGCTCTCCCAGCCCCACGTCCTTTCTGTGCCTTTCTTTTTATTGGGTGGTGGTGGTGGTGGTGGTGGTGGTGTGAAGTCCTCCAGCACTGTGACTCTAGCAGAAGCAGCTGCCGGCTCAGGTTCAGAGGGAGGGGAGAGGGAGGGAGAAGCCGAGGAGGGCGCTGGGTCCTGGCAGTCCCTTCTGCATTCTGGCTGCTGCGCCCTTTGCTCCGAACTATTTTCATCCCGAAGGAGCCAAATGGGGAAGAAACAGAAACCTCGAGAGCAGTGGGCTATTTTCAGGGATGAGCTTTGGCACAGGGAGGGGAGACTCACAGGGCCGGTGGCCCCTTGGCCCCACGCCCCTGGCTGGCCTCCCCTGGAGTGCTAACAATAACAACAACAACAATACACACACACACACACACACACACACACACACACACACACACACACACACACACACACACACACACAGAGGCTGGCAACGCCCCAAGAGGGTAGGTGGCCTGCAAGGAGGGTTGCGTGGTTTGAGCCACAGCTGGGAGAGTCCAGGAGAGAGTCCTTGTGCCTGAGCTTTGCCCAGAGAGCGAATGAATACACTGATGGGCATTCATAGTGTCCATAGGCACCCAAGGTGGCCTCAACGTTCTTTCTCAAAGCTGGCGTTCCAGACAACACATTGGAAGGGTGGATTGTTCCCTCCCCTTTGGGACAGGAAGGAAGGAGAGGGAGGCCTGAGCGTGGCGCTAGAGAGCCAAGGAGGGGGTCTGGCCACTCAGAACACACACAGTCACACACACACAGTCACACACACACACACACACACACACACACACACACACACACACACACACACACACACACACACACACACACACAGTCCTTTATCCTTCCTGCAACTGATGCTCCAGGAGACACAATGACCCCGGCTGCCGCATTTTTGCTTGCTGAACCAGAGGCTTCTGGGAGACGCCAAATCCCCTACTGACGTCAGCAAGGGCCTCAGCAACTCCCCGTTGGCCCCGATAAACGATGCCGCTAATTGAATTAGAGAGCACTCAGAGCCACCGACTAATTATGCTACTCAGGTGGCGGCTTTGTCCAGGCCCATTTAATTCTGCCTTGGCTGAGCCCTGCCGTCCGGATAGAGGAGAGGGGAGAGGAGGGATTAGGGCCGCCCGGCTGAAGTGTCCCCCTCCCCCTGCCTTCTCATCACAGACACTCAGGTTGCCCTTCCTCCTCAATTTCTGGAGGGCAAGATGCATGTGGAGTCCTAGCCATCCCGTGGGCAGGGGCTGGTGGGGAGTCTCTTCCTTTATTATGTACTTCTCGTTTTCGAGGTGGAAACCCTAGCCCACCACCACCACCACTTCAATGTTACTGCAGAGTTGCAAAGCCTCCCACTGACCTGCAGCTTCTTTTACTGCCTGAAATTTGCAACGGCAAGAGAGCAATTCCTCCAACAATGGCCGTTGAGGCCTTCCCGGATGCTGCAAGGGTAAAAGGACTCTTGAGCGTTCTTTGCAAAAGCTCTATTGCAGATGTGGCAAATTTCTGTTTCAGCATATTTTTAAACTCTTGAACTTGACGGCCCATGGGCTAAGACACCTATAGAGACTTGAAACGTGAGTTGTGAAGCCAAGCTTTTTGTGACTTTATAACAAGAACAGGGAACCCGAGGCCTTCCAGATTTTCCTGGAGTGCGGCTCACATCGTCTCTTCTGCTTGCATGGTGGGGGTGCTGATGGGACATGTAGTCCAGGAACAGGACCACCAGTGGCCCACTATTGATGTAGAGTGACTTGCCACACTTTTTTAAAATGCACATTTCCTCCTTGGTTTCCCAGGTCCTCAAAGTTCTTTCGAGCCTTCTACATCCCCTTCCTATCTGACCAGCGGACAACTTACGCCAACTACACCATTCTCAAGCCACGACGAGCGAAACAAGCCAGGAAAAAACCTGTCAGCTAGAAGCTCCCGGATCCCCAAAGATCACCCACCAGCTCTTTCTCATTCTGGTCTTCTCCGGGTTTCTGAATCCCAACCCTATTTTTTGGTCAGTCCATCCATGGGGTTGGGGTGGACATGACGGATTTCAACAAAAATGACCCTTGTGAAGGCTTCCCACTTTTGGCTGGCTGTGGTGCCCAAGACAAAGGAGGCTGGAAATGCACCTGGTTGGAGGGTGGGGGTGAGGGTGGGGGTGGGGTCTGCCTTTGTGATGCCCACAAAGTGTGCAGGGAGGCGTGATCTCTTGCTACATCAAACCAGGAGGAGAGGCTTCGCTTTGTGAAACCTGGAGCCTGGCTACGAGAAGCCAAGGCAAAGTGTGTGTGTGTGTGTGTGTGTGTCTACGAGAAGCCAAGGCAAAGTGTGTGTGTGTGTGTGTGTGTGTGTGTGTGTGTGTGTTGGCATTCTCCTTCCAACCAAGAACGTTCTGCCCTGCCCTGCCCTGCCCTGCCCTGCCCAGTGGGAGAGCCATGTGTTGTTGTAGGTTCCTGTTCCTTTCCCGAGAGGCCTTTGGAAAGGGGGTGGGGGTGGGGAACAGCCAGTGGAGTGCCAGTGGGAACGGCAGAGTCCAGGGGTGGGAGTGGGGCGGAGAATGGCCCTTGTCGGCTCCAAGCGATCCGGAGTCACTTGCACTTTTAAAAGCTGTGACTGACAGTGTTAATTACGTAGCCAAGTGAAACATGGATTCGTTGGAGTAGGTTTTATTTCAGTCACACACACACACACACACACACACACACACCCTTCTCTTTACGGTGAGTTGCTGCCCAAACTCAGCTTGTTCAGCAGTTCATTTGGAGACTCCTCCATTTCACATGTTCTTTGTGCAATGCCCGACATTGTCGTGTTTCTCAGTTTGCAAAGAGACAGAAAAAGAAGTGTGTGTTCCTTTTTGCACCCTTCACTGTGGAATACGTTGGGGTTCTCTTCAGTCTACACTGCACTGTGAGACGGTCTTGATTATTTATTAAAACCGTGGCTTCAGCCTCTTCCAAGACGAGCTGCATGATTAGTGGCTGGGAAGTAGAAGGTGGCAGTTATTGTAAAAAACCACCCAACCACCCACTCATCATTTCCTTTCCTTTCCTTTCCTTCCTTCCTTCCTTCCTTCCTTCCTTCCTTCCATCCTTCCATCCATCCATCCATCCATCTATAGAGAATGCATACATGTTGAGTAAAAAGATGCAGAAGTAGTGAAAAGAAAGCCACTGTATTCTTGTGTGTTCACCTGAAATGGATTTCTCTTCTCCAGTGGGCCTGCCTGTGAGGCTTTCATGGTTCCCCTTAGGATTCTAGCTGAAGACCCTCTTTATCTGTGCTTGCTCCTGGTTTCACCCTGACCCATCTCAGGGCCAGCTCCATCAACCTACTGCTTGGTGTGGGTGGGTGTGCACGTGCAAGATACTCCAGTAGAAGCCTTCAGATCCCGAATGCTGTGCCCCAGTTGGGCCAACCAGAACTTTATTATCAGGCCCACTTTGAAACAGAAGCAGCTGGGGATGCATGGCGAGGAGGGTGGTATGGATAACGGCTTTACAAAACTTAAAGCAGGGTGCAGCACAAGCAACTTGGCTGAAGCCAACCAAAGGCACGGCAAACGGACATGGAACCCATGTCTCTTGTTCCAGAAGCGGGCATCATGTTGGCCATCACTGCTCTCCATTGACATACCACCTTTCCTCCATGGCTCTTGATTGCCACAGAGGCATGTAAGAGGAAGGCTTTGCCCACCAATGGGAGTGCCGGACTCTTTGCAGCCACGGTTTGTGGCATGGGATGCCTCCTCCTCCTCCTCCTCCTCCTCGCCTGAGCTTGGGTGTCCCGACCACAGGGCAGGGCTCTACGATTCTGAGGCCAGGGTGTTATCCTAGCAGGACCAGTTGAAGGTCAGATAGGAGATGAGGAGGAGGAAAGCCTGTCAGGTTTCTCATTCAGCCGTGGGCTTCGGCAAGATTCAGAAACCGCGGAGGCTGCCTGTAAGAGATCTTGCATGCAAATCTTATTTTGCTGATTTTTTAAAAAACCCACAAAAGCCTTTAGGGGAGTTACCTAGGAATACCCACAAGTGTGCTGGTGGCTCTTCCATTGCCGACGCTGGTTCCCACGTCACCTTTACCCCTGTCCCCCAGAAGATCACCTCCTGCCTTTTGGATGGCTGGCTGGCTCAGCCAAAGGCAGCAGGGCAGCTTTCCTGATGGACAAATCAGAGGCTGGTTAAACTCTCAGAGGGCCTGACTGTCCTTTCTCAGGGGGCCTCGTTGCTCCCTGGGGTAAACGCCCTTGCTGTCTTACGCTCTGTTCCTTCTCCGCTCCGCACAGCCAGGAGGGGCTCCTGTGGGTGCTTGGCCACGGACAGCTACAGCTGCTGGGCGTCTTCCCAGTCACGACATTGCCCGCGAACGTCCTGGGGACAGGAACAATCCTTTGGGCTGGTTTATGCAACACTGTATGAATCATGCCACCCAGAAGCTCGGGGGCTATTCTTAGATTAGGAAATGGCTGCTTCAAGACAATATTTGCTTATGCATATCAGTTATTTGTTGCCACTGTGCCTACCAAGGAAATGTTGGCCTGGGGAGGCCGTTGTTTCCAATGAATTCCTCTGCGGCTGCCGGGTCCACTCACTTCCTCCTTCTGATGCAGAGCCATCTCCCTCTTTGCATCTCGCTCTTCACATCAGCTGGTTTGATCTGCTGGCAGTGAAAAGCTCTTGGACAAACACAGCCCCAGAGGCACGATGTATCATCATGTGGATGCCCTGACAATGCTCCCACCACTAAGGAAGGGTGCCAGCTCCTTTCTTCCCTACGTATAAATTCCTGAGCATCCCTTGTTCGTTTCCCTCCAGTGCAAAGACCTCAGAAGACCTTCTCCCGGACTGTAATCAGAGCCCCAGGTAGGGTGTGTTGTGTCCCTCTTGGCCTTCTGATCCTCTCCATCCCATTAGCCTCAGCAGCTGTTGGGGGAGGGGGCATGAGAGCTGGAGGTCAACACCAGCTGAATGGCCAGCCTCAAAATGCTGTTGACAAGAGGTGTGGCAAGTGATCACGCATCTGACGCACTAGTCCAAATGACATCCCATAACCCTTGAGCAAGACAGGAGAGACTGAAATATGCAGGAGTGGCTTGGAGTGACATCAAGGTTCCTGAGAGCACAGTAGATGTTGAGTAGACTGCAGACTATTTGTGCCACATTTCACATGCTTGTGTCAGAGTGTACAACGCTGTGCAAGATTTATCCGGATCATCCGATATATAACCCTTTCTGGGATAAATGCCAGCTAAGATGATGACAGGTTTGTAAAGATCTATAGGTGTCCCAAGCATCAGGCTTTCTGATCTGACACCCAGTTCAGTTCAGTTCACCAGCCAGGCCAATGTTACAGGCACCACATTATCTGTGTGTACATGCAGCTGGCCTTATCAACATCCAGATTTCATTAGATGTGCTTCATCCCATCACTGACTTTTCTCCACTTTTCAGGGACTGTTTTCCCTTTCCCCCTTGCAAAATGCTACCCTGCATTTTCCCTAATAAGGTTCTAGTGAGTAACTCTGCCCCCTCCAATAATTATAAATTCCTTTTAATTACTATAGAGTAACTATATTTTGACTTTAAGCAAGCTGCAGAATCCCTTGATGAAGATTTTGCTTCAGGTCACGTGCTGGATTCATGCTTGGACTTTCCCTGGGAAGAAAGCAAACCCACAACATCCTCATGTTCACCTGTTGAAAAATTCCCCCTCCAAAGTTTACAAAACCTGGGATCTCACCCCTCACGCTGAAAACAGCACCTTGGAATATCAGGGAAAATTGCAATGGAAATAATTTGTATTCCCAGTCTTTGCAAGGAACCAGTTGGTGAAGCAGAGGCTTGTCTCAGAAATAAATAAAAAATTGCCACAAGGGTGTCAGGAAACGGTGTCTTGCACCTTGGTAGTTGTGTGAGTAAACTCAGGTGCAACCATACACTTCCCTCCGAGGCAAGCAGGACAAGAGCCACCTTCCAGAGGGAAGGGATGCCAACCAGGGACAGCCCAACGCTCTCTGGAGGCACACAGTCCATCCCTGCTTTAAGAGAGGCATCCAGAAAGGAAAAGAAGGGTGCTCATTTATTGGGGCCACCTGGCTGTTTCTAGCCCAGGACCTAGATGTGCCCTGTCTGTTGGCAAAAGTCAAAAAATCTGCCCAAGGATTGATCTGTGGAGTGGAAGGTCAAGCACTCCGGTTCCCTGACCGTGAAATCTTGACAAATCATGGCCAAGATCCCAACAGGACCTTCCGGATCAACCAACGGAGTGATTCTCTGCCCTGCCGCCACCGCTAACCCCCCTCCCCCATTGTGAATGCTGACAAGCAATGGCTTTCTCAACAAGGCAGAGGGAAGGCAGCGATTGTGCGGCAGCCTTCCAGCAAGCCGGGCCACCCGTCAAAACAAGCACCATCCGGCAAGGAACGCTCTGCTGACAGCTTGTGCCAAAGAGCAAATATTGATGACTGACGGAAGGAAGCGTTTCCTCTGCACCCCGTGCTGTTCCAGGCGAGTTTCTGGCACACGGGGAGAAGCTCTCCCTCGGCAGGGCCCAAGGGGCAGATCATGGCTGTGGCAGAAAGCAGAGGTCAGGGGTGCATGCTGGCGGCCCAGCAGGCGGCCAGGCAGAGGCAGTTTTGGGCCAGCCTTGCCTTGGGCGGCGAAGGTTTTCCCCCTCCGTCCCTTGGCCTTAAACGGCTTACGGCCTTTTTGGGTGAGTTATTCCAGTCGGGGAAACATGTTCAGGCAGAAAGGAAGAAGTGGGGGATGAGTTCAAGGAAGCTTCCTTGGTGAGGTGAAAAACAGCTGTAGTGTGGATTGGCAGAAAGAATATTACATATATCAGGCAAAAGCAAAATTGAAATCAAGAAGACAAAAAAAAAACCACCTTAATATAATTGCTTTATTTTGATGTGAGCTCTTGTTTCCTGGAGGAAAAGTCCATCAAAGGTTACAAACCATGATGGAGATGTATAATCTCCAGGCAAAATGAAATAAAACCAGTTCCATTTCAATTTTTGGACCAGAGGCAGGGGAGTGGATATCAGGAGACCAAGAATAGCATTTCTTTTCATTCTGTTGCGGGTTCTTTAAAAGAGGCATTTGCAGCCTTGGGCCACTGTGAGACACAGGAAGCTGGACTAGATGGGCCTTTGGCCTGATCCAGCATGGCTCTTCTTATGTTCTTATGTGGACACGGTCCACTTCCCCAGACCTGATCAGTGCCATTCTGTTACACCATATTCCTGACCTTCACAGGATGTGTGTAGTTGCAATCTGCTCAACCAGGGGGCATCTTTGCAAGACGAAATGGTGCCTGAGACATATTTAGCCTTCCAAAAAAAGGCAAAGGGCATCTTTGCAAGACGAAATGGTATAACACCCCCCCACACACACACACAAACACACACTATCACTATAATGCTTAAAGTACTCTTTGGGCAGTTTACAATTTAATTATGCGGGGTACACATCCCCCTTCCAAAAAAAGCATGTGTGGTACTGAATTTATCAACCTCTGGAGGATGGAAAGCTAAGCGAACCTTGAGCCTGCTACCTGGAATTGAACCCCAAGTTGTGAGCTGACTTTTGGAGGGAGTGCTGCAGTTTAATCACTGCACCATGAGGCTCCCACTGTGCACTGTAAGTGCTTTGAGATGAGCCAGGAGAGGGAGAGGAACACTCTTTGTCTTCCTAAAAACCTCTCCGCCATTCTGGGTTGAGGAATTCCAAAGGTCTCCTCCTGCGGAGGACTTGGGCCCCTTCGGCTTGCAAGTCCTTCTCATCAATCACCTCCTTGTCTCCTTCAAGTCCTCTTCCAAATTCACATTTTTCCATGGAGTATCAGCCAGGACCCATCAGCAATAAGGCCATGCCGACTTGTTTAAAGGACAAGTTAGGAAAATGCACCCTTGGTGCCGGATGGAGAACACAAAGTGTAGGCTGGCCCCTTAGCACCTTTCATTTTTCACTGCAAGTAAAACAGAAATAAAAAGGTTGGAGTCTGAAATCCCAGGACAGCAGCTAGGCAGCCAGGTCTGCCCTTTCAGAGAGCAAGGTATCAGGTTTCATGTCCTTGCTATGATATTTCTAGAGTTCCTTCAAGGATGTCCATTTCCGAGGGAGTCAGGAGGTAACCCGTCACCACTCATGATCAAACTGCGGAAGAAGATCAGCCAGGTTTGAGGTCTCCAGCGTTTGACAATACAAGGGGAAACAATGCCGTTTTCCTTGACCTCAAATCGTTTCCCAGAAACAACACAGCAAAGTCACGCCACCCACCTTGTAGACCTACAGATTTGATTCAGCATAATCTGTCCCAGGCTGGAGCCCACAAGATGTTTAAGGGGTCCTGGAGACTCTTCCATGTTTTTGCTGTGACAGACAAACACAGCAAACCCCTTGGGATGTGGGGCCCAAACAGAGACAACTTGTGTGGAGTTGCTGTGACTGGGTGAGGGACCCTAAGCTCCCTTCCTGGTATTCAGAACTCACGGCTAGCTTTAGCTTGCCTTGCTTTGGCAGTGGGCGACTTTTGCAGTAACACTCTGGTGAGTTGGCTCAGGGTTGTGTTGAGTTTGGGTGGGGTGGGGTGAGGCCTGGCCTGTCTGCAGCTCTGCTAGGAGATGGAATCTAGACCTACGGAGGCACCGAGGCTTTGAAAAGAGCCCCTGCTGCCCCAAATGTGCAGCAGCAGACATGTTGGATTATCAACAGCGATCCTGCCAGGAAATACACATTCGAAGCTGCTGACAGGGTCCCTTTGCCTCCTGCCCCACACTTCACTTTAAATGCCTTCTCTCCCCACAACCCCTGCTCAAGCCAGGCTCCTTTTTCCAAAGCCAAGAGGCCTGGCCTTAGCTGGCCTCAGCATTGGGCAGGGTCAGTCCTTGGGAAATTGGTGCAGTATACAAATATAAAAATTATAGAATCATAGAATCATAGAGTTGGAAGAGACCTCAAGGGCCATCTAGTCCAACCCCCTGCCATGCAGGAACCCCCATCACAGTATTTCCAACAGATGGCCATCCAGCCTCTGGTTAAAAACCTCCAAAGGAGGAGACTCCACCACCCTCCTCCGTGGCAGCATATTCCACTGCCGAACAGCTCTAACCATCAGGGAGTTCGTAGGGTAAACAGCAACGGTTGCGTCGGGGCACACCAGAGGCGACTCCTCCAGGGAAACTGTTGGCTTGTGGGCTGCTTTTGGCTCCAGACCCTGGTTAGCCTCAATCAGTTTGCTTTCAGGTCGTCCTCCAAGGGCAGAAAGGGCACACTTGGCAAAGGCCCGGGTTCCTCTGGCCCCAGGCACACAAACGTCTGCAAGGGAAGAACGTCACTGTGCCTCTCTCCCTTCGCCTGCATGGTCATGGGACTCCGTTATCGCTGGCTGTACGGTGAATGCTGACGTTCTTGTGTCTTTGTCCACTGGAGCTGCGTGGATATGTGTGTGCATGGACTCACCAGGAAAGCACAAGCCATCTCATGAAAATTGCTCTCCTCCTCAATAGATGTCTTGATTTGGTTGCTTGGTTGCTTGGTTTATTATTAGTGGTGATTGAAATCAAAGGTTCCCAAGGGTGGGCTGTGGGTTGCAGACTGGGTTGCAGACTCTGAGTGTGCATCTCCAGAGCATAAAATGTGTGTGTGTGTGTGTGTGTGTGTGTGTGTGTGTGTGTGTGTGTGTGTGTGTGTGTGTGTGTGTGATTTTAAAAAAGCAAAGCATACTGCTTATATAACCCCCCGCCCCCCACCAGCACGTAAAGCCTTCTCTGGTCAGCTTGTGATTGCCTCGAAAATAAGAAAGAATTTACATCTCATCCTCAAAAGTAACTTGATAATCACTAGTGTTGTTACCTTTTCAATGTAAGTTATAACCTCCTCAAAAAGTAACTAACTGTGCAACCTTAAGATTTAGGCTGCAGCTTGCAAAAGTTAACTCAGACCGTTCCTGAAACTTGCCAGTCGACGACATGACTGGAAGACCCTGTCCCAAAATGTAACATTTCCAAGTGCTTGGGGAGAATTTTCCCACCTTTGGCTTTTGTTACCCTGACTTCTCCTGTTCTACTTTCAAGCTCAATGCCCCTGGGGTAGGGAGCCTCCTTTTTCTGTTCCATAAAGCATGTGGCACTGCACACACTTCATAATTCTGCACGCTCAGTCAGAAGCCATCTCCTTTTGAGACCATCTCTGTTTCTGTGATACTACCAGAGCTTTTTTTTTTTGGCTATCTTCTCTGTTGTGAAGTCTTGATGATCCGACCTCTCTTCTGAGAAATAATCATAATACTGGCAGTGGGGCATCCTTGACACAGCAGAGTCAAAGGGGGGGGGGCTCTGCCTCCTTCCTGCCGTTCTGCAACCCCTTCAGCTCTTTTTCTGCCATCCCTTGGCACTGACGGCCAGAGAGCTCTCAATTGTGCCTCACTGGCCGCTTATCAAAAACATCCTTGTTTTAGAGAGGGTGTTGGTGGTGTTGGAGAAAGAAGTTAACCAACCAAGAGAGGAAGGTTTTGGACTTTGAGCTCAGGGAAGGATCAAGAAGTTAAGAGTCATGGATCTGGGAGCCCCCTGGGCTTTTAAGTGACTCTAGAAACACACACCCAGCAGAGCAAGTAGGCTATTTTGCAAGCTGCCCATGGAGGGTCCTTTCTTTTCTCTTTGCAGAACAACTTGGCTTTGTTTGAAGGAGTCACATCCTCTCAAGGAGATCAGAAACAACCGGAAGCTGAGTTTGGCCAAAATAGCTCAGCTGTCCTCGTCGCTGCCACCCCAACAGTCCTGGGAATAAGATCAGAACCAGATGCTTTCCTAAAGTTTGGGTTCCCAACAAGGCAAAGGGATTTGGCCTGTGGGTGAAACCAAACACCCCTGCATCACTGGATGGGACCCATCTTGAACAGCATCGTGTTGGTCCACAGAGTTGGACCTGGATTCAAATCCCCTCCTGGCCTTGGTCAGATTACTTCTTGGAAAACCTCATCAGCCTAATAAATGCATCTTGGGGGCAACTCGGTAACAGATGAACATCAAGGAGAAGTCTTTGGCCCCTGCTGCTCACCTTAGGGGGTCTGTGGGGTGCAGCAGGCCACCAGCTAGTTGATGTGCTGCCCAGGCAACCGGTCCAGCTGCCTTTTATCTTTCAGAGGAAGAGGCGGGGGGGGGGAGGAAAGGGTGTCGTTTTGAGGCCAGTTTCTCAAATATGGAAGAACCCGTCACATGTTTTTAATAAGTGTGTGAGTGTTGGAGTGGGGGGGGGGCAACCTTGTCTCCATGACAACTGCTGATGTCAATGATGCTGTGCTGAGAGGAAGTGGCAGCTGTGCGGACCCTCTGGAGCCAGCGTCTGGCTTCGGAAGGGGGAGAACAGGAGGAGAGGCACTCGGAAATTAATCACCTGGACCAGAAGTAACACAGGTCAGCAAGATCTGCTGGCTGGCTCCGTGGCTTAGGTCTCAGGCTGCACAGCCAGAGGTTGGGAATTTGATTTCCCACTGAGCCTCCCTGGCAGGGGCTGGGACAGATGATCCAGGGGGGTCCCTTCCAGCTCGGCAGGTCTAAGACCCTGCCTTCGACTCCATCCTGCCTGCCTGGCAGGATGCCAAAGATGAAACACAGCCGGTTTGCTACTTGCCCATCATTCATTCACCTACAAGTCCTGTAGTTGCAGTATGTATGACCTATGCAGCCAGGACAGTGTAAAACGCATGCACATATACACACAAAGTGAGTCCTTATGCCCCCCCCTTCTCCAGAGGGGACACTGAGGTGAAATGACCACCAATCTCCGAGCCTTGAGGCTGAGATAAATATTTGTGAAGATATGTCTGTGAAGATTCTCAGTCATCCAGGTGAGTTTATCTGGGAGTTGAGTCATGGCAACTGGACTTCTTTTTCTTGAGAGACTGAAACGTTTAACTGCTCATTCAAACAGCTTCTTGAGTCTGACAAAGCTGTTTGGGTGAGAAGCAAAATGTTTCAATCTCTCAAGAAAAAGAAGTCCAGTTGCCATGACTCAACGTCCAGATGGGCATCTCTGATTTCTCAGATCCAAACTCACCCCTTGTGGACTGACCCAGTACCTTCTGGCATGGGTCAGTCTTGAAAGCATAAGAACCTCAGCAGAGCCCTGCTGGATCAGTCCCAGGCTGACTCTAGTCCAGCTTCCTGGATCTCACTGTGGGCCCCATCAGATGCCCCCGGGAGCACAGGAGACAACTGGATCCCTGACTGCTGCCTCTCTCCCTTTTCCAAGCGCTCATGATCAATCTTAATCACTCTTTCAATCGCCACAGTTTTGGAGCTGGTGCAATGCACCAAGGAGTGCAAAATTGTGAGCCCAAATTGCAGGTGACCACTGTGCCTGGGTTGAACCATCTATTCTCACCTTCATGGCAAGACCTTTGGGTAGTGGGCGGCATATACATTGTAAATAAATAAATAAATAAATAAATAAATAAATAAGACAGATCACTGCACAGAAGGGCATTTTATCAGGAAAAGCAGGAGAGGATCCTGTCCAATGTCTGGCTTGGACGGTAATAGCCCTTGTGCTCACCGTGCAGCCACCACCACCACCACCACAGGAAAGGAAGCGTGATGCATTATTCAACCTAATCAAAGCGGGGAATGCAATCATAATGGGGGCAGCGGCTTTGCCCCTTCTTGCTCAAGGTGATTGCGGGCCAGGGGCTGGCTGATGAGAGCGCCCAGCGTGTGCATCTCCTTGAAGCGGTTGCCATGTCAACACGCCTGCTGAGGTGATTGTCACTTGTGGAAAGTTTGAGATGAATTAGGAATTTAGCAGCAGAGGAGATGGGGGAGGGAGGGAGGCAGTGTGGAGGGTGGCATTTAACCCTTCCCCGAGGGAAGCACCTACCTCAGGCAGCCTGGCAGCTCAGGAGGGCTGTTTCACTAAGGAAGCCACTTTGGCTGCCAAGGGCAAGCAAGGGCAGTGATTTGCATGAAGTTATATTTGCAAGGACCTCATCTGAACTGAGAAGAAAGCCACCCAGTGGACCGGTGTGCCTGGTCCCCAGGTCATCCTACCTATGGGTGATGGAGAACCTAAAAGATCCCGTCCGTTCTCATCTGGTTCTGCCTTAATCCGAGGTGGACCGGATGGTGTTTTAAACAGAGGAGACCTTGGAATAACCCACTGGTGCCCTGCAAAAGGAGCCTAGCTCCCCCAACCCCCCAAAATACAGGGCACATGGTCACCCCATGCCTAAGGGATAATTGGGAATACTGGGAGGCAGACCAAAGTATCCGGAGTTTGCAGAGCACGTGAAGGCCACGGAATGCAACTGTGGAAACACACAATTGACCTAACCTTGGTTAGAATGGCTCCCCCCCCCTCACCAGAGTACAGCCCAGGCCACACTCACACATTGCAAGCAGGCCACCTGAAGCTGCCAACACTGAGGGAGGCCCACAAGACAATTGGTTCTTTTCGGCGGTGGCCCTGATGAGTCACAATGGAAATGAAAAACATAGAATTATAAAATTGGACACTATTCTTTAACCCTTAAATCAACCAGAGACACGGCCCAGGAAAATCTTCCTGGACTGATGGCTTTTTTCCACCATGCTCTTGGCTCATGAGAGGATGACTTAAAATAACCATCCTCTGACCCCAGGGATGCCCTTTTCCTCTCACAGTTCACCTCCATTATCTTCTCTTGCCTGTATCATGGCCCTGGCCTCTGACCTCAGCTAGCCTTAGCCCCCCGCCCCTCCACTTTCTTTCTCTCTCTCTCTCTCTTCCTCCTTTGTCCTTCTTTCTCTCCCCTTCTCTCTCTCTCTCCCCTGCTCTCCTCCCTCTACCCCACTCACCCTGGGTGTGCTTTAAACGAGTTCCTACACTGCCCTATGTCTCTTTGGACCTTCACCATCTTGGGCATGGGCTCATGGCAGGGGAAGGCAGACATCATGGCGGCTCCACACAAAGACTGCATCTTCCAGAAGGTGAATCCATTGCTCATTCTGGTTCCTGCACATCTCACCACAGCTGCACACTGGATTATCATCAGCTAGAAGCATCTCATTGTTTCAACTCAACACCTCTCAGGAACTGTCTGGCAGCCTCAGGGCTTATCTCATTGACTCTCTGGTTTCCCCATTGACACCTTGATTTCCTCCATTGATTTACTGATTTCCCCATGTTTACCCAGACCCTTGGACAATACTCAGTTTCCCCTTCACCATTGTCACACCCCTGATGGCCCATGAAGGGACGGATTAGGCCAGTCACACTTGAGCAGGTGCCCAGCTCCTGATCCTCAGAAACGCCTTGGGATCACCCAGGACCACCCCTGGACCAGCCTCTGGACCGCATCTATTGGATAATCCCGAAGACTGCCCCCTACCCACCCCTGGGGGAGGCACGCACCTTGGAGGGAGGAGAGGGGAAAGAATAAAAGGGGTCCCATCTTTGTCTCCGGGGCGGAACATCTCTGCACTGTCCTGGTGGGGGTGTTCGCCTGCTGTTTTTTATTGGGCTCAATAAAATCAGTATTTTTCCTGGATCTCTCTCCTGCTGGACTCTTTATTGGGAATAATTATGAGGCCCAGCAGCATACAGCAGGAATAGCCTGCTGCAGACTCAACAGCCCATAGACTGTGGAATCAACTCCCCTTGGAGATCTGACAGGCCCCCACATTGCTGATCTTAAAAAACCAATTAAAGACTTGGTTATTCAAATCTACTTTCCCTGGTTATTGATTGTTTCGCTGTTCCACTCCTTTGACTTGTTCCCGTCTCCCTTTAACCTGTCTTATCTATCTTTGACTTTTATGAGTGATGTTTGACTTAATTATATTTTTACTTGTATAATTTATTTGTTTTTATTATGTTTTTGCATTGCTACATATCGAAAAAGTCTGTTTTATCTTGTAAGCTGCCCTGAATGGCTTTCCGTCAGTTGAGTGGTATGGTATATAAATCAAATGAATAAGAATAAAAATAAAATAAAAACTTGCGGTGCTGGTGATGGGCCTTGCAGCTCTTATTTTGCCCCTCCCAATTCCCACTCAGCTTTGCACAAAAAAGATCTCATTCCCCCAAAGCAAACTGAATGGAATACAAATAAAAAGGCATCCATCTTGCCTCCCGCCCTCTCCTTTGCAGGCAGGTGGAGGCCTTGGCTGGGCCTTGCTAAAAAGGTATAGTCGACTTGGGCTATTTCAAGGCATGGTATCCTTTTCTCAGCTGACGTCACTGGGAGCACATTTGCTGCTTCTCTTCTCTCTGGAAACCTCTGGGATACGAGACACCTGATTCCCCCCTTTTTTACCGGCTCCAACACAGCAAAACCTTCCGTGTACAATACACACTTGCTTTGCTTTTGAGTTTTCAAAGGGAGTTTGGACACGCTGTGATGGTTTCAGGGGTTTTATTCCGTGCGGCTCCTCCCTCGTGGCGACCTCGGCAGTAGCAAGCAGCAACTCCTGCCGCAAAAGTGGTTGTGATGATTTTTCTCCAGTATTTTTTGAACAACGAAAGCTGTCCCAGAATTGTGTTCTGATGCAACAACCCAAGAGGCCTGCCTTCTTGTAACACATTTGGGGTGGGTGGGTTTAAAAGGGAAAGAGGTCCAAGCCCGGGATGGCAGGGCAGGCTGAACCAAGAGCTTGGATAATGCAAGACAAGCTCTTTGCTTTAAGGCACGCCCAAGGGGGGGTTGCACTACAACTCCCATCATTCCTGGCCATTGACTGGACAGGCTCAGGCAAATGGGATCTGAGATCGGATCCACAGCTGGAGATAAGTCCCTTAACTTCCTCTGACTTTCAAGGTTCTAGTTTCCACCAGAAAAAAAAATCTGATGGGGGCCCTCTTTTCCCTCTGGGAAAAGCCTCTCAGAACGGAGCGTCAGGCGACTAGGACACAGAACGCCCTGTCTTTTCTCTTTCCAGCTCCAGGCAGGATTTGGCCGGTGCAAGTAACTCAAGACTTCTTGAAGCTTGTTTACTTCCGTTGTGTTCCTCAGTGGCTCACATGCTGTGCTTGCTCAGACACGTCACGCTGGTTTGCTTGTTTTTACCCAAATGGGCCGGGAAGCGTTTCCCAGGACTCTGGGTGGGTGCAAGACACTGTTTTTCATCAGAGAGCTGTGCTTCCCTCAGAGGGGGAAGGGCTTGGGGTGGTGTTGCAGTGCACGCTCCTTCCAAACTTAAAACGGCGGCTGTGGGGGGTTGGGGTGCAGAGCGCATTCTTTTATCTTTGGCCGGGGCACGGCGTCCTTCAGCTGTCCTGTCTCACCCACCACCCACCACCGCTGGAATGGATTCAACCCCTGATCACACTGGGAAGGTCACACCAAATGCCCCACAGGCTTTTGGGTTCTCCAGATCTCAGGCTAGTTGGGGAGGGTGGGGAAAAAAGGATTAAAACATACCCAACATAGTCAGGCTGCTGCTCCACAGGCAAGGGTTTCCCATGCAGAGAGAGCCATCTGAGAGACTAAGGACCCCCCACTCCCCAGGCACTCTAGGGCAGTGAGGGCGAATCTTTTAGAGACTTACAAGTGCCCAAACTGCCACTCCAAACCCACTAATTTTTTTTGCAAAGTGCCAATAGAGCAATTCAACCTGTATACGGGTGGCGGTGAACGGGTGATGTTGGGTGCTCACAGAAAGGGCTCCGAGTGCCACCTTTGGCACCTGTGCCATAGGTTCAGCAACACTGCTCTAGGGCCCCTTAAGGCCTCTCCTTCTCTGCCCTCCATCCATCTCCAGGTGGGGCTCGGGAAGGATCCTGACAGAAAGCCTGAGATGCCACAGTGAGTGTTGTTAAGATTGAGCTGGTTCTCTGGCTCAGTATCAGGCACCTCATCTTATGTTTTCATACTCCACCAACTGTGGAACTCCCTGCTGCAGGTCGCAAATGGATACCTGTGTTCCAAGCTGCCTTGGTTATGGAGCATCAGTTAGCAGCTGGCATGCCAAATGCTGCTCCGAGCATGTTGCCTCCTCTTGCTGTGGTCAGGGACGAGGAGAAATAGAAGCAGCACCTTGCTTGGCTCAGATTCGTAGCTGATCTAGCCCGCTCCAGGGTGACCTCCTGTACCAAGTCCTCAGTTTTTTTCATGGTCTTTCTGTTCCTTGAATCTTTTTCTTTAAAGGACAGAGGTTGGGCCTTATGTAACTGCAATCAGATTGTTGTTTCTCAAATGTTTAAGATCTTAACTAGATAAAACCTTCTGATTAGCCTATGATTTCTCTACAAAGCAAAGCTCTGTTGTGCACTGCAAACAAGTCTGAATGCAATCAACTCTCCCTCATTAACCCCTGCAATTAATCTGAAATCCCGATGCATCAAAGGAACTGAATTATTCATATCCTAACCAGGGGAGGGGGGGAGGTACCAGAAAAGGAGCATTGTTCCCATGACACTGTGCAAAGCCTACCTACTCATTCCTCTTCCTTCTGAGGACACCGAGGTGACAGATTCCAGGAGGCCACCTGAGTCTCTGTTGAAGGACTACCTTGGGGAGAAAGATTGCTCTCTCTCTCTTTGTGTGTGTGTGTGTGTGTGTGTGCATGTGCGCACGCGCCTGGTGCATATTAAAGGGTCAATTTTTCAGGTCTGGCTGCACCTGAAAAACACAGGGTGAGCGAAATGACAAGCAGCATTGATGTACATACCTGTGTGAGTGAGTGAGAGAGAGGCCCAATGTGACTTGCACCCCCGGCAGAACAGAGGTCTGGAAGAATGAGTTCCTTTTCCTGCCCAGCCCTGTGCCAAGGACCGAGGATCGGAGCCTCCGCAGAGAAGGGCTTCCTGCCACCCCCACACAAAGCACACAGCAACGACAGAGGATGCCACTTCAGCTTGCCAAAAAGTTTAAAAAACAGAAGGTCCATGTTCTTTATTTTGCATTAATACACTGTAATTGCTTTTACAGAGTCCAGCATAACCGACCGCAGGTCAAGACTACAGAGAGAGAGAGAGAGAGAGAGAGAGAGAGAGAGATGCACCCAAAGCGGTGCCTGCAAAAGGAGCGCAGTTCTCCCAAAGCGAAGACTAAACCCTCTGAACAATCTCTCTCTCTCTTTAAAAAATACATTAAAGAACGTACCACACACACACATATTGCACTTGTCTCCATATGAAAAATGTTGTTTTGAACACCCCCCCTTAACATCTCACCAAAGTCTCTTCAAAGGAACCTGTATTAGAACTAATAAAGCTAGTTGTTGTTATACAGTAGTCTACACACAAATCCTCTAAGAACAGACACAGTAGACTCAACAGAAGTGGAGGAAGGGAGGCGGTGGTGGCGCTTGAGGGGCACATGGATTTGGCTGAGGGGAAATGGACTTCCCCTTCTTAGGAAAAGGAACCAACACCCCAAAGGTTCAGGAACACAGGTGGTCAAAGCAGAAGGAGCTGGGGGGGGGGGAAGGAGTCTGCTCTAGGGTTACATTCAGCACTTCTGAACGCACATGTTGAGGTACAAAGCTGCAGAAGGAATCTTTCCTCTCTCGGTGTCGTCAGCGCCAGTCTGTCAGTACGGCTTCGGCTCGGCTGCCAAGTGGGGCTCTGGACGCAGCAGGGGAGCCATGCCGTGCCGACTGGTTCATGGGGATTCCAGGGACAGGGCTGGTTTTCTGGGAGACAGTGCTCAGAATTTCCCCATCAGGACGGCCCTGTTAGCCGGAGGAATCTGGGAGCGTGTCCCCCCCCCCAAAAAAGAAGCCTTTCAGTGTCTGAGTCGCTCTTGGCAAGAATCCCCGGTTCCAGCGGGTCCGTCTTGCCACTTCCTAACCTCGCACCAAGAGTCGCCTGGAGGACCAGCAGGCTGAAGTTCTCCCTCCCTGGCCCGGAAGCAGCAGGAGCTTCCTAAATGTGGGGGGCAGGCAACCCAAGGCCTAGAAGGGGTCGCCAGGCCCCAAAAGGTATGGGCTACTGCTAGCCAGTGTGCCGTGATGTCATCAGTAGGAAGCCGCATTGGACTGAACACAGAACAAAGGCTTCTACTGCCGACCAAGGGGCTTCCTCTGTGCAGCCAAGCAGAGAGAAGGGTCTAGCACATGAAGCCCCCCCCCCAAGAAGGAATAAAGCAAGCATTGAGCAGAGAAGGGCAGATATCTTGGGGGGCATTAGGACTTCTTCCCATGGCTCACAAGGAGATAAGGCATGCTCCCCCGTCCACCCCATGGGAGATGCAGAGGGGCAAAAGACACTGCCGAAGCTTTGGAGGAGACCTCTGGCAAGTGTGCCACACTGCCCTGCGTGGCCAAGAACATCTGGGGGCAAAAAGACCGACCCTTCTCATCCGATCTCCAGGAACAACCGTACCCGACTGGGTGCCTTCCAGCTGTGCTGGAATGAGGTACCCAGAACCCCCCGCCCCAAAAGCCATGGCTGGCACATCTGGAGGACACCTTTCCAAGCATGAATGGCAGCAAGGATCATTTGCAAGACAGAACTCCCCAAGGGCGGACTTCGGTTTAAGCAGCGCCCCATGGGGAGTGGTCTGCACAGCAGCCAAAAAGGGGCCTGGGGGTCAGGGTGAGGAAAAGGGGAGTGGGGAGAGTCAAGCTTCTCCTTTTGAGAAAGGCCCTGCCATCGCCCCAAGGAGGGCATCTGCATCTGGGAGCTGCTGCTGCTGCTGACAAACCGCTGGGTGGGTGGGTGAGCTGCTGCATGAGGACAGGGCAGGAAGTCCTCAGGTGCCAAGAGGGTTTTTGGTACAGAATTGGAGAAGCTGGCCTGACATCAGCAGGCCCTGGGCCTGTGAGGAAGTGTGTGTGTGTTTGTGTGTCTCTGTGTGTGAAGGGATGACACCTTGGTGGCCTGGCAGGCCTCTTGGAACCATTGTGAGGAAGGTTGCAGGGACTAACAGAGAACCAGGCACCCCGAGAAGCAAGACAGCAGCTATTGGAAGTGGTACAGCCCTGCCACGACGAAGGCCGAATGCCTTTGGGGGTGGGAAGGGCCTCTGCCAGCCATGGTTCCCATCAATGCTGCCAGCCCGTTGTTCTTTGTGCTTGAGAAGGTCAGTGTTGTGCTTAAATCTTCATCTGCTCCGACCAGGACAGGATCCGCCTTCCCTCCCTTTGCAGGGTCGCATGGCACGGCGCTGCTGGTGGTAGAGGAGACCCTCCTCTGTGACCTTATCTCAGAGGGATCCTCCGCCTCCTTCCTAGAGATTTGCGGCTGGCCTCTCACCCCACAAAAGCCAAGGCCGAAGGTAGCGAGCAGATGGTTGTCAAAGTGGCTAACAAAACCAACAGTTATTGATCCTGAATATTGCTGTAATACTTCATGACATTTCAGATCAAAGAGATGAACACGTCAGAAACGCTCGAGGGAAAATGTGACACTTGTGCTCCACACGGTGGAACCCGGGCTCTGAAGGGACTTTGGTGTCAGCGGGGGGACATGAAGGGGGATTTTCTAACTCGGGGGGTTGAGGTGATGGCGGTGGGAGAAA
The DNA here is from genome assembly GCA_029282475.1 of Phrynocephalus forsythii. NCBI lineage: Eukaryota > Metazoa > Chordata > Lepidosauria > Squamata > Agamidae > Phrynocephalus > Phrynocephalus forsythii. The sequence goes on from JAPFRF010000022.1 coordinate 5,412,599, forward strand.
GCAAAGGAGAAAAGTTTCAGAAAAGAACCTGAAAAAGGCACAGCACTATCACTTCACATGGGTTTTCTGATAAGCTTATTCTGTATTGTCCTTAAAATGCTACATCCCTAAACAACAGTCCAAATACACAAAGCCTAAGAGACTGCCCGCAATGCACACTGTTGAGTCCAAGTCAAGTTGCCCGTTTTAAAACAAAAGCCAGGAAGGGCAGCTCATAACAGCTTCTCCAGTGATCATTTTCTTTTCTCTGGCAGCCTCTTCTCCTCATGGCCCCCCTTCCATCCTCTCTGCTTGCTGATCTTCAGAGGGCACCCCTCAAAGCACAGGTTGCCCAGGAAAGCTCCCCCTGCCTCCCCCAACACCCTCCCCCCACCGCCCGGCCAAGCACATGGGGCAAGGTGGCCCTTTGGATCCACGACCCTGGGACTGACCAGAGTGGGATTCCCTGGCCTGAGCCACCAGGCAAGAGAAAGAATCAACGGTGCCTTAAGGTGCCAGGTGTTCTCTGAGGATCAGTCGCTCTATGTCGGGGGCTCCGATGCTGGCTGGCAATGTCTACCCCCCCCCCCTTTGCTGAGTCCCAAGGGGAAAAATATTGCTATTATTGCCAAGGCCTGCGTCCTCCCCACCCGTCCGGCATCCTGGGTCAGGGGCTGCATGGGGAACAGAATACCAAAGGATCCCAGAAGGGCCTCCCTTCCTTCCTTCCTTCCTTCCTTCCTTCCTTCCTTCCTTCCTTCCTTCCTTCCTTCCTTCCTTCCTTCCTTCCGCCTCCGGTGTTGGCTGCCTCTTTCCCTTTGAGGACTTCCTGCAGTTCCTTCCTTGTCCTGAAAGGGCCGGGCACCTCTTCTGTGGCCAAGCTTCCTGGCAGCGCGAGGCTCCATCATTCCCTGCTAGTACCTATTGAGAGGGTTCGTAGGTTCTGTCCGTCCAGGTCAAGTGTGGGGTCCTAAGCCATACGTTCTAGGGACAAAAAGTTAAGTGGCAATCCATACGTGTTGCTTCCACCCGCTGGCAGCGCTTCCCGAGGTGCACTCCACAGCCCTGCTAGTTCACCAGGACGTAGCCTCCGTGCTGGGGGTCGACGGCCTCCATCATTTCGCAGTCAAACAGCCCCGGCAGCTCCCCTAGGCCGAGCGACTCGTAGCCCGAGGGGGACCCTGGGGAGTCCGAGCTCCGACAGTCCTCGCTCATGGCTACACTGCTGCTCTGCTGGGCAGGGTCCAGGGGGTAGGGGGGCTGGGGGGCATAATCGCCTTCGGGCGAGGGGCCGACGGGCAACTCGCAAGGGTGGTAGGGGTATGGTGGCTGCAGCGGTTGTGGCGGCTGCATCGGGATGGGAGGCACCAACCGAGAAGCGCTGTGGAGGGCGGGCGAGGGGGCCTGGTCAAGGGACACCTTCTGGTACTGGCCCAGGAAAGGGTCGTATTGCATCTGTTCGGCTGAAGGCTCCAGGACAGGGCTCAGGGGCTGCACCAGGCCGAAGGGAGCCGGGGCCGGGGGCTGGTCTTCGCGGCAGGGAAGGGGAAGCTGGCTTGGCCTGGGGTAGGTGCTTTCTGCAATCTGCATCTGGTTGAAGTAGGCCTGCAGCTGGGACTGCTTCTGCAGGAACAGCCGCTTCTGGTGGAGCCTGGATCAGAGGAGGGAAAGCAAGGGGAAGAAAGGGGCTGAGTCCTTCGTAAAACCCAAAACTCTTTCCGTAGGACTTTTCTCCCCCTCCGCCACAACGCAAGAAAGGCTCTCTGGGTCACGAGGCTTGTGGCAGATGGAAGGAGGGCTCCCGACCCAACCTGTCCTCCTCTAAACTAAGAGCAAGACGCTCCTCCCTCACAGGTTGGCCCCTTGGCAAGCCCTTCTCTGTCTTTCCTTCAATATAGGACAAACTTCCCCTTCCCTCCCCCTGCAAGAACAGGGCCCCCTTCTAACCAGAAACTAAAAACAGAAAGTGAGGAGATGGGAGCCAAGGAATGACCCAGTTCTAACTGAAAGGGTCGGGATCACCCGAGTAGGGCAACCATCAAAAGTGGAACCCGAGTAAGAGGGACCAGGGGCCCCCTTTCCCTCTGGAAGACTGGCTCCCCATTCAGTTCCAAGAATGGATGGTCGGGAGGGGAAACGGGAAGGCTGCTCCCTTCCGCCACCACCACCACCTTTCTAGCCCCTGATCCAGGGCACAGAAGCCTCACCCCTTGATTCGCCCTTGTCTCTGGGGATCTCAGGGCAGCCAAGGCCCGTCCTCCTGGACCTCCTCAGATAATCAAGGAATCCCTGCACGCGCATGCACACGGCTGCCAGGTCAGGCCAAAGGGTCCTTATGGTATGTGCCAACCAGAAAGAGACCTGGGCCCTGGCCAGTCATCTCCTGTTCTCCTGCAAGGACAGCTGCATGGCACGGCCTCAACCAGCCAGTCCTCCCCCTGGGAAGGAGAGGGGGAGGGGCTGCCGGGGCGTGTGTGCCAGGCTTAGTGTTGTGGCTCTGCGGAGCCAGGCTCCTTTCTTGGCTGACACGGTTCCTTTGCTGGCTCAGGCTCTCCTGACCAAGCCTTTCTGCCCCTCTTTTGTTGTTGTTGTTGTTGTTGTTCAGTCGTTCAGTCGTGTCCGACTCTTCGTGACCCCCCCTGGACCAGAGCTCGCCAGACCCTCTTTAGGGGCCCGTATATCCGCAGCACCTGCCTGCTGGCTGACCTGTGCTCCTGCAGCTGCTGCTCCAAGCTCCGGGGCAATTCCTTGCAGAACACCTGGCAAGCATTTTGGGCTTTGGAAAGCAGGCTGGGCTTCTGGAAGAAGGCGGGGGGAGAGAGAGAAGAAGAAGAAAAGTTGTTTCGTTGTAGACACAGCGAGCGAGCCTTTTGTGGCCAAACTTGAAAAGGGCGAGACTGGCGGCAGGCCCGGCGGCACCGCACTTCCCAGGGGCAAGGCAGTGGGTTCAGCCCCAAGGACCACGGCACAGGCCCCACCACAAGCCCACCTCTCCTCAGGCTGGAGAGACGACAGAGTTAGGGTTGCTCACCTGGGCCTGGGCAGGAGGCAAGGGGGCCGTGACACCCACCACCCCCTGCAGATGTTCATGCAGTATCCATTAGGGCGGCGGCGGCGGGGGGGACGTTTCACGTACCTGGAGCCGGTGTTGCAAATACTGCGTTTCTAAGCTCTGTCGCCGAGAGAGCAGCTGGGGATGCAGGCTGTTTGGAAAGGCAGAAGCAGCATCTGGCTGAGGGGACACTTCCTCCTGTGGAGAAGAACAGAAGTGAGGGTGGAAAGACCCCCCCCTCTTCCTCGACTCCCCAGGCCACTCGATGACCTGAACATGTGGCTGAGACGACAAATATCAGAAATGCGGCCGAATCAACCCGCTTTGGAGGGTGGGTGGTGGGTGGGTGGGGGTGTCACCTCCAGGTAGCCAGAACTGAGGCCTCAGAAGAAGCTTCCCAGACCACCACCATTTGCAGCGTGTGCATTTCTGAAGGAGGCCCGGTCCCGGAGAAACCCTGGAGATGCGAAGGGAGGGCTCTCCTGCAACCAGGAGCAAAGTACTTTTTGTGAGGTGCTGACGGGCAGGCAATCTCTTTCCTCTGACAACTTCCAGGTCACACAGGGATTGTCCCAACCCACAAAAAGGCAGCACCAGAAGCTACCAGAGGTCCATCCCCAATTGGTCAGGAGAAAAGGGCTACAGCCTATTTGAAGCAAAGTGTTCTGCTTATGTACCACCTCATAGCGCTTCAAGCACTCTCTGGGTGGTTTACAGTTTAATGATGCAGGCTATGAACAGCATCTCCTTGGGGCTTTCTGGGTGGGGAAATACACCCCTGGAAGTGGGTGGGTTGGGCTTCGGGGGGGGGGCAATGTCTGAGCAGTCAAAACAACAGCCCTGTTGGTCTTTCCAGGCCCTCCATTTCCATGGCCTCGGGTTTCAAGGGCTGCACCTGCCCAGCCTGCAGATCCTCCGACTGACACACAACCTGTGAATATTCTTGGTTCCAGAGAGTGCCAGAAGCTGGCCATGCCGGTGGGAACTTCCTGAAGATGGTCATTGCAATGAGTTACGCTTCCCAAGTTCTGCTGCTCAAGGATACCTGGATCCGACAGCCCCCCCTTATGCTCAGCACCCTGGAAATCCCTTTCCTCCCAGTTACACCGGGGCTGACAGGCCAGGGGGCCAAAGGGGCAGAGGTGAACATGTTCAAGCCTCTGTCCCTTTGAAACCCACATGAAGGCCAAGAAGGCGCATCGCTGGCTCCCTGGATGGAAAGGAGCATCGACAGTCTTGCCATCTGAGAACAGCAGGCCCATAGATATATACACCCCATGTTTGCAGGGCTTCCGGATACCCAGAGCCGCACTGCCAGAGGACACTACCTGGTGGGGGCCATTTCCGGGGTCCTGCAAATGGGGTGAAGCCGAGCCCAGGGCAGGCTCCTCCTCGGACCTCATCTGCTCGTACAGCAGCTGGACTTTGTTCAGCTCCAGGATTCCTTTGGTTCGGGCCAGGTTCTGAAGGTGCTGCCGAAACGCCACGATTCCTGGATTAAACACGATGGGGAACAACGCTTAGAAGCAACGACACCCGGAGTGCTTCAGGCATGTTTGTGAGAGGCCTGGAGCTCCCTCCAACAGATCCTCACCTTTTCTCTACCTGCAGATCTTTGGGGGAGGCACAACCATCCACTTTTCCCTTTTTTAAAGCAGGCCATAAATACTAATAGGCTGGTTTAACACGATGCTATTAAATATACAACCCTACACAGGCACTTAATTGAAAAAAAAAACTCCCAACGAAGCCAATAATAGATTTATGTCTAAGTGAGACATGTGCAGACTTGAGCCATGAGTTATTTCCACAGGTGCTTGTGTTGTTGAGTGTAGAAACCACCACCTCATTCTATCCCGCTGCCCTCAAAATAAACATGGCAAATTTCACAGTTGAAATGCTATGATTCTAGATCTGCAGAGCTGGGGTGGGGACGCCCTCTGGATCACCCAGTCCAGCCCCTCCCTCTCAAGGAGGCCCAGCGGGGAATCGAACTCCCGACCTGTGGCTCCACAGCCAGAGACCTAAGCCGCTGAGCTACCCAGCAGTCCTGGCACCCCAGAACAGCAGGTGTTGTAAAGGGGACAGCGGGGAGTCTGGGATAAGAGATCCTGGCTGAACAATCCCTTGTTGACGTCACTGCCCACTTGATGTACTGCAGCTGCAGGCACAGAGTGCTAAGCAAATAGACAGGATGACCTGGCCTACTGCTGGCTTCTAAGGCTTTAAATGACACAAACACTGTACCATGGCTGTGTATTAAAAGCAATAAACCTTTAAGACGTGACATGACCCAATGACCCAGATGCCTGGTTTGGTGGCAGAAGTATTTAGGAGCTCTACAAGGTGCTTAACCCGATACCTAAAAATACTTTAAGTGGCTTTGATAGCTTTTGAAGTTCCAAAAAGGACCCCGGGCAGATCCCACGAAGCCAGAGTCCCAAGCCACTAATGGCCAAGACAGTTCAGCAAGTTTGCATCTGATATGAGCCACTTTCATGAAAAGCTGTTGCCAAATAAACGTAAGTCTTGCTGGCTGGCTAGCTCAGTACAGTATGACCCCCGCCTCCACTGACTCACCAAACGCAGATTCAGTTATCTGCGGTTGGTGATCAGCGGGTGCAGGGGAGGCCCGAGCTCGGCAGCGAGGAGGGACAAAAAGAAAGCTTACTGACACGGATGCTGGTCGGTTGCCCTCCGCACCGCCACCGCACGCCCACCACCCTCTGGAAGGCTGGGGACTTAAGCGGTCCCACCTGGCCAACCGGCCTTTGAACTTCCACTTGGTTCTCGGGTGGAGGACCGGAAGTTTGAGCGGAGTTCAAAACTTCTGGTCCGCCATCCGTGACCTGAGTAGGAAGTTCAAAGGCCGGTGGGCCAGGCAGGTCCTCTGAAGTCCCCACCCCACTCCTCTGGAGGGCGGCCGTCGTATGGGGTGGTGAGGAGGGTGGCTAGCTGGTGGCAGTGTTTGCTCTTATCCGCAGGGGGTTCCGGAGCCGATCCCCCGCAGCTACAGTGGTCCTACTGTACTTGAGGTCTCTGGCTGCGGAGTCAGAGATTGAGAGTTTGACACACACACACACACACACACACACACACACACACACACACACACACACACACACACACACACACACACACACACACACACCTGGTGTCTCCTTGAAGCAGCATGCCTGCCTTGGGCAAGGCGCTCCATCCCAGGGTGCGTTGCAAAGAAGTGAAACCCCTTCTCAATGCTCTCTACCTAGAAAACCCTGAAAAGGCTGGCCATAAGTCAGAACTGACCACATAGCAGACTGTTATTATGCAGACTATTATTATTATTATTATTATTATTATGACACAAGCTTTTTAAAATTGCTTTGGCCCCTGGTAACAAGGAGGCTTTCACAGGATCCAAACCATGCCATGTATATGCCCTTGGACACACAGGCGGCCTTGCCCCAGAACCATTTTGCTGAAACCCACGGGGGCCCGTCGAGGGTGCTCACCTTGGGTGAGAGAGGTATCCGATGCCCTGCGTCCCTCTCGGAAGCTGACCGGGGAGCGGTTGTGGGCCTCCCGCTTGTGGGACGTCAAGGCCTGCATGGCCGGATTGGTCGGCCTCAGGCCCATGTAGGGAGGGGTGATCCTAGGGGCTGGCGGGTTGGCCAGGACCATTTCCTTCAAGGATGGGGTGTCTTCCAGGAAGTTCAGATCCCTCTGGGTGGATCCCATGTCATATTCAGAGTCAACGCTGCTCAAGGACTGGTTTTCGTCCATGGAGAAGACCTTCCCTTTAGAACCCAGAAAAAGCAACAGGAAGTGGAATGAACAGATACTCAAGTAGAGGCACATAATGCTCTGTTTCGCTGTATAAACTGGGACGTACTTCAAGGCTGACAAACGAGCACCAAACAAAGCAATGTGAGACCAAAAACGGAGGGGAAATGGCCTAGTGAGTTAGCACTGCCTGCTGCATGTGCCATCCGGATGAAATTCCTATTAGCTGGTTGAAGAAATGTAGGTAAATGAACCACATTTTGGGGATAGGCCTTATTCAAAACAAAATGTGTCTAATTTTGTAAGCTAAATGCTTGGGACGCCAGGGGTGGATAGGGAAGAAATCTTTCTGAAAAAGCAGGAGACCGCCCCCCCGCCCCCGCCCCCCTGCCAATCAAAGCTGGCTGGGTGAGGCCACCAGGGCCAAGGGGCTGATGCCGGCCCAGGCAACCTCCCACATTTCAAGGACGGGCCGTTGGAAATGTTTCCAGTGGCGCACAATGCCAAGAATGATGCTTCTGTCCTCACCCAGAGTGGAGACAAGGAAAGATGATCCTGCCTAAAGGAGGGAGAGGAGGAAGGACTCTACCTCATGCCCTTAACTTCTGCTGAGCAATCTTCAGCACCCACATTCCCTGCCAGGATGTTCAGCCCAGCTGGGATGTGTGTGTGTGTGTGAGCCCACCAAGAAACGAAAGGGGCGGCCGAGCATCTCATGCTTCTCAGATCAGTCTGGAGAACCTTAAGCCTGGCTGCTGCCTCGACTTTGCACTTCCAAGAATCAGAAGTGGAGGGGTTACATTTTGAGCTGTGCTTTTACGGGGCAGAAGGAAGCATGCCTGAGACCATCCTTGTCTTTCTTGGGAACAGGCAGCCATGATGGGGAAGCAAGGAATCAAAAGGGAACTGGAATGCCTGGCTGGAGCAGCTTTGCTCCCCTGGAGTGAGGCGAGAGGAGCCACCCTGCGCCAGACAGGATGCAGCAGGCTGCAAAGCGTGGCTGGGAACAGATGTTGGAGGCCAGCTGCCTGGGGAATTCCAGATGCTGAAGTACATTAAAGCCACCCCTTTCCAGATCTGTGCCACATCGGCATCATTCCAGAAATCATCTGGCCTCAGAGACTCTCTCCTGCTTCGACTGCACCTGCATTCAAGATCTGCTCAAATGGGAAGCTCCAGGAAACCGGCAGCTTCCAAACATGAGAGAAGCAGCAGAAACACTGGCTTAAAGGGCAGAAGAGGGAGGGGGACGCCTCGTCCAGCCCACTAGCCTTCATTGCTGCAGTAAAAGCAAGCAAATACACGCACTCTCTCCAGCCTCTTTCTGCTTCGTGGCGCAGCCAAGCCCGGATGACTGGAAGGTGCCACTTGAATCAAAGAGGCATTTTATGCCATCCAACGCTTTGAGAGCAAAGATGGATGTTCTGGGACCCAGACCTACCTGGCAAGTGTGGGACTAAGTTAGAGGTTCTAGCTGTGGTCTGTCGACAACACACAGAAAATGCAGGGGAACTCCCTCGGCTGGTTTATAGGCCTGACCCCTAGGGGTTCTTGAGAGTCTTGTCTGCTCCTCTAGCGATCCGGGCTGGAGGGCTGCCTACTGTATTTCCACCATGAATTACAGTTTTTTTAAAAAAGCAGCTTGCTGTTTGAGTGGTGAGGCAGGAAGCCTGCAGGCGTGGAGCACATCCTGTACCTGCAAGGACCAAGACGCTCCCCGGTCACAAGGGGACAGGGGTGGCCTCCTTCCATTTGCCCTGCCGTGACGGAGCAAGGTGTGCTCTTCAGGGGATTTTCCACTCCCTGTCCCCTGCTACCACGGGCAAGCAGCCTCTTCCCAGGCACTGTTTGCTTCTCCCTGTCTCTGCAGGCTGTCGTGAGACAGTTCAGCAAATCTAGGCGAAACCATCTGTACGTTCACCGAGACGGCCAAAACCTGGCCAGCTCCAAGGTAATCAAAAGGTACAGAAGGGGCTTCTCTTTGTTGGTGGCTGAGCCCACCAAATGCAAAGGGGAGCCTGGGATTTCACACCTGCTCTTCCTGCCATCTTCAATCTTCCTGCCATCTTTCAAACCAAGTCTTGATGTTTAAACAGTTGTGGCTCCAGGAGGCAGAAGGGGCTGAATCCTCAAAAGACACCCCCTGCTCCTGGCCTGGGGATCCCTCACGGGCCTCTTATTTGGGGGATGCTAATAACTGGAATTGGGTGAGCCACCGAGAGGAAGACGAGAAATTCCTCGTACTAACCCATGTTAGAGGAGACGTGGATGAGGGAACCCGCGCCCACCCTTTGGTGCCAGCCCCTGTCTTAGGCTCCCGTCCCCTCCCTGTACCTGTGCCCGGCATGACCACCAGCTGGTTGGTGACCTCAGCCAGCGTGTGGCGCCGCTTCCCGCAGCGCGTGGCTTGGAGGGCGGCAAAGGCCCGCGCAGGGTCCTCTTCAGACTCGCACTCTGTCTCGATCCCTTCGTCAATGGACGTCTCCATCATGCTGCTGGGCAGAGACTGGCACCCCTTCCGCCCCATCATCGGGGGCACAGGGTCCAAGAGGCAGCCGTTCACCTAAGAGCATCCCAACAAATGTGGGGGAGGAGGAGGAGGAGGAGGAGGAGAGAGGCACACGCACAGAGGTCAGATCAGGGATGTAGGGCAGATGGTCAAGACACCGTGCAGCTTGAGCATAAGTAATCATACAGTTTGGGAGGAAAATTCATATTTAATTACTTCCTTGTTGCAGCATGACTTGGCCTTGTGTAACATTTCTGTCCTTCTTGGGGCAGCATATGGGGCTCTGTGTCTCTCAACCTTAATTGCACAACAAACCTGTGAAGCAGGTCCGGCTGAGAGGCCGTGAAAGTACTTCGGGACCAAATGCAGAATTGGAACAACAACTCTGAGTCCTAGTTCAACCCTCTACACTAATGGTGGTGAACCTTCCACACTTCAGATGTTTTGGACCACAACTCCCACAGTCCTTTGCCATTGGCAACAGAAGCTTGGAATTCTGGGAGTGCCAACCGTTCTCCACCACTGCACACTCTCCAGCATGCTGATATTTAAAAACACAGCAGCGTCATCCCCACACGGTAAAGCTGCTGGTTGCCAAGTCCAAGTACACAGCAGGCAGCAGGCCCACCTCATCAAATAACCACGTTCACCTACTACACTTGCCAGGTGATTCCTAAGAGCTATAGTCCAAACAAGTAACTTTCGCCACCTCAGTGTTTGACCAGCTTGCTTTCAAGAGCAATCTACACATAAACAGCCTGGTCACAAACCCGAGAAGCAAGGACAGCTTTTGCAATGGAAGTTTTTAAAAAAATGCCAAACAAGCTCCTAGCTCCTGGCTGAAGGCATCTTCTCAGGAAATAAATGCCAAACCACCTGGGCTTCACCTGGTCATATCTCAGTTGCACCGGCTCTAGAAAAACATGCACAGCTTCTTGGGCAGTTAACTGGGACGCCAGGGAAAGTCACCCACCTCTTCCTTCTGTTCAGGCGCAAGGTGTGAAGGCTTCCACCTTTCTACGGGTGTTACAGCAAGGGTTTCTCTAAGACACTTTTGCTTGTTAGCTACTGTTAGCTCTTCTGTAAAGGAGTTTCAAAGAGCTGTCCACAGGGGAACTCTTTTGAACACCCCCTCAAAACATTAAGAGTAGGCCACCTCATAGGAGGGGTAACCCTTCAAATCATAGAATTGTAAAGTTGGAAGGGGGTCTACAAGGCCACTGAATCCATCCTAACACCCCACCCCCCAGGCAGGAACAGAAATCAAAGGATCTCTGCCAGGTGGCCGTCTAAATTTCCCTTGGATGCCTCCAGCGTTGGAGCCATGGAGTTCCATTGCTGTACTGCTCTAACAGTTAGGGAGTTTTTCCTGATATTCAGCTGAAAGCTGGGTTCTCTTAACTTGCACCCATTGTTGTGTGTTCCACACTCTGGGATGATCGAGAACATGTCCTGCCCCTCCTCTGCATGAGAGCCCTTCAAATATTTGAACAGTACTATCATATAACCTCTCAGTCTTCTTTTCTCTAGGCTAAACATGCCCAGTTCTTTTAAAAACACAGGTAGGCAATGGTGGCCCTCCAGATGGTTTGGATTTGCAGCTGCCATAATTCCTCGCCACAGACTGTGCTGATGGGGGCCAATAGGAGCTGTTATGGGGGAGACCACCTCTACCACAACTGTTCATCACTGACTTTATGGCTGGCCAGGCAAGACCATATTTAAGCCTTACAGGACTGAGGTTATGGCATCCACTCTGATGGCCCCGTTAACCCTCTGGCTTCCCCTTCTGCACTTTTCTTAGGGCCAAACATGAGGACTTTTCAGTAGACTTGCTGGCAATTTCTGTCCCACAGACATCAATTTAGGACCAATGTTAGCTGCACATCCCATGCAGCCTTGGCTTTGCCTCTCTAAAGCCACGAAATGCCACCCTGAGCGAAGCAGGACACGGGCGTTACAGGGGTTTCCGTCCAGTCAAAGCATGGCCAAGGAGGGGAAAGACAACAGGACAGCCTTCCCCTGGGTGTGCATGTCAGGACATATGAAGCCTCCCCCCCCCACCCCGGGGGAAGCGGCTTGCTTTTCGCCAGAAGGCCAGGGAACCAAGCCAACGTACACCAAGTCCATGGCGACGACGGGAAGGAATACAGACGGTGAGCGGTGTCAAGCCCTGCTTGGCGGATTGGATTTGACAATCAAGCACCGAAGAAAAACAGGTTTAGGAGAACACCTCCCGTAGAGGCAGGCCTGGGTATTTCAAGCCACACAGCTCCCAAAGGAGGGCGTGTGAGCTCCCTGCTTCTTCCCTGAGGCAACGCTGTGTTTTCTCTCCCGGCTGGCAACTGCTCACTGGGCAGCGGGGCTGCCCAGGGCCCCTTTCAGGAAAATCACGGGGACTTTGGCACCGTTCAGCTCCCTGAAGGACAACAGCCCCTGAGAGAGTCCTCCGAGAACATCAGCGGTGACCAAAGCCCCTGCCAATGCGGCGGCGGGGGGGCTGCCAATGATGCCAGGAAACAGTTGAAATCAGTAGAGCCATTGCAACTGACAGTCCAGCATCAGTGCATCGATACGCCTTCGGTAGGTATTTTTTTAAAGGACGGATGGGAAATAAGGAACGTTGAAAAGTGGCATGCGAATGCGAAGGGAGCACGTGAGGTTGTGCTCGAATCGGTCCTAAAACTGCAGCTCGTGAGTACTGAGAAACAGGGGCGGGAGCGAAGCGAGAACACGTGACCGCCACGTGACCGCCTCCGAATTCACAGCGAAGGCAAGGTCGGTTCGAAGTGAGGCACTTCGTGAAGTAACGGCCAAAGTAGCTGAATCCTTTTATGGAACCGAGCCCCCTTGGGCAAGCTGGCTTTCCCAGGCTGGACTTCCCACCTGGGCTGAGCAAGTCAAAAGAAAACAATGGAGGGGGGAGGGTTGTTTATTGCCGTCATAAAAGACACCTCAAGGAATGTATCTGCCTTGTCGGCCTGCAGAGCCAGGAGGGTGGACAGCCAGAGCCCTGTCCAAATGGGATCCAGCCAGTGAGAGGGAGCTGTGCACCCGGGGTCCAATCAAGAGAATAGGGAAACCACGCGCCCTCTCTTGATCTGCATGCTGAGAAATGGCTGGAAAGGCTCCCTGACTAAAGGCGGGCTCCGTCTGGCTCACGGGCCCCACACAGAAGCCCCAGCTGGGATTCCGGGAGTCTGTACAACCCCCCCCCCCCAAGTGCCAGGAGACGAGGGGTGGAGGATGTTGGCTTTTTGCTCCTGGAGGTGTCAAAGCTTTTAATTTAGGGAGGTCGGGGTGGGTGGGTTGTCTCCCAAACCTGAAAAAAAAATGTGTTTATTCAAGGACCCCTTGGTTGGATCTTTTTTCTTTTGAGGAGTACGGTTGACCCTTTTTGGGCCTCAAGAAGATCATGGCAGGTGTCCCTCAGCCCAAGCCATGTTGGTTAAGGGAAAGAGAAGGGTCAAATAACGTCCTCTTAAAACAGGTCAATCTATCCGCCTCTCTCTTGTGCGGTGGAAACTCCTGGGCTACCTGGGTGCCTTTCAGAGGTCTGTGGGGTGGTGGTGGCGACCCTTCATTCCCCCCTCCTCATAGCCAGCAGTGGGAGAGGCAGCCATCTTGACACGCTGCAACGCAAACGTCAAGTCCTGCAAGCCTCCTTCTGAGGGGCCTCTTGTTCAGGCAGGACCCCGGGTGAGGCCAGCCAAACGCCTGCTGCTCTGACAAGAAGCAGAGACTCCCGTACTAGCAGACCAGAGGCAGAACTGGGCTGAGAAACCGTCAAACACGCCAATCCTTAACGAGGCCATGCATGAGCTGGAAGAGAACGCGCTGCCTGTCGAGCAGGTACATGCACGGTATCCACTCGCTTCTGGACTATTTTATGCTCATCGTCATGAGAGCTCTGGCGTCCCTCCTGCCAGCCAGCTGGCTCGTGTACATCCTAGCCAGTTCCACCTCCCTTCAGGCCCGCCACTGCAGACCGCACTCAGCCTGAAGTGTGGATGTGCAAAGCTCCCCGGCACAAAACTGCAGCTCAGCACAATGGCAGAGCTGTCACGTCTGATTAATCTCCTCTCTCCAGCCGACCTGGGTGAATGGCAGAGGGGGAAGGAGCCCCCGGAGCCAAAGTTTCCTTCCACGAGCTTGGGAAAGCAAAGCCTAAAAAGATGGCAGGGGAACCCTGGAACCTCCAGGCAACGTGGCGGATTTCTAATTGCAAAGCAGGGGAAACAATGAAAGCAGTTGCTATATAGAGGTAGTGAGTCAGGCGCTGTCAAGTTGGAATTAACTTATAGCGACCCTAGTAGGACTTTCAAGGCAGGTGAGATATTTAAGGAGTGGTTTTACCTGTTCCACGCGCCCAGGGATCTTCCGTGGCCAAGTCAGGATTCAAACCCTGTTCTCCAGAGTCCGTAGTCCATCACTCTATTTACAACACCACACTGGGTAGGCAAAGCCCCTAATATTTTATGGCAAATTGAAGGTCCCTTAGCAAGCTCATTACTGATCATAAACTGAACTAAAAACAAACACTAAGGTTAGCATTTCAATTAAGAAACCTCTCGGTGTCTCATAATGTAAACATAATGCTCATTCTTGAGTGACGGCATCTAAGAGGTGATCTGATTGAAGTTTATAAAAACATACACAGTGTGGACAAAGTAGATAAGGAAAAGTGTTTTTCCCTATCACAGAACAATAGAACTGGGGTCACTCCATGAAACTTTTGGGTGCTCGATCGCAAACAAATAAGAGAAATTGCTTTTTCACCCAGAGGATCAATGGTCTGTGGAACTCCCTGCCAGAAGAAATGGTAAGAGCTGTCAACCTTGACAGCTTTAAGAAAGGATTAGACAAGTTCATGGAGAACAAGGGTATCAATGGCTACCACGATGGATGCCTTAGGACAACCTCCGGGTCGGAGAGATAGCCAGGATATCTCTCAATGCCATTTTGCGGGGAATCGTAAGCAGGTGAAGGCATCTGCTTGGGAATACCCTGAAGCAAATGGTAAGCCACTGTGTGAGACAATGCTGGACTGGATGGGCTGTGGCCTGTTCCAGCAAGGCTGTTCTTAGGTCCTTATGTAAACAGGCAACAAATCAACTGCAGGTGCAGATGAATAAGGAACATGGACATTTTCTACTCGAAGGAAATCCGTAGGCTGGGCATTTTCAGACGTCTCTGCAAGCCAACCTGCCAAAGACAAAGACTCCAACGTCACCTTTGAGACAAGCAGGTTGTGCTTCTGCAACCATAAACCAGCAAGGCTTTATATTACGTCAGCGTGGTTGCTAAGCCCGTCCCCCTCCTCCTCCTCCTCCTCTCACCAGCACACATTTGCATTCACCTGCTTGCTTCTCACTTGGAAAAGGCACCCTTCTGAAGAGACAAAGCCAGTTTGTTTTTTTAAAAAGGGAAAAAAGACAGAACAGCCAGCAGCGTGGACTGCCTCTCTCTCCTTGACAGCCAAATGAGCTGGCAGAGAGAGCATGAGAGAGGCAGGCAGGCAGGCAAGAGCAATTAACTGGTGTCTCCTTTGCCAGGCCAAAGGGTGGTGCCCTCCAGAAAAGAAGGGCCTCACTTTCTACCCAGTGGGTCCCAAAGATGATCAAGTGGTGGAAGCGGCAGGAGGTGATCCAGCCCTCTCCCCCCACCCCCGCCAGCTTGCAGGAGGCCCATCAATTGGGCTCCATGGATGAGAAGGCCTGGCTCACAGAATTCTGTTCTGGATATAGGAGATGGATGGATGGAGGAGGAAGATGGCCCTCTTCCATGGGGTGATAGAACCGACAGCAGAAGGGCAGAGCTTTTGGTTCTTCCCCCTCATGCCATGCCTCGAAGGATAGTCCGTCCACCCACAGCCTTTGGGCCTCCCTGGTCTTCGGCTACAGCCAGCCAAGGGGGCTTTGAGTTGCCCAATGACCCAGTCCTTGTTCAGAAGCGGCAGTGCAGTGAACATGGCAAGCCCTTCACCCCACTGGATTTTCTTCTAAATAAGGTTTTATACTGAGAAAGACAGAAAAGTTCACAGCCACACAAGAAGCAAAGGAAGCCTGGCCAGGTATTAGACAAGAAGTACTTTGACCAGTCCATCAATCTACTAAAACAAAACAAAACACATGCACACACATGCACACATATACAGAGACATTAAATTTTATTCCCTGTCTCTCTCTCTTTGTGAGAGAGTAGTAGGTGGACCACGTGGATGTGTTCCACACTGACAGCCAAGCATGGAATAAGGTCACAGTGGCCTTCTGGCCACTTTTTCCGGTCGCTCACTTATTGCCCAGTCTCTTCCGCTCCCCTGCCAAAGGCAGAGTCGTTGACTATTAAACACCAATAGAAGATGAACAACGGGAAATCCAGTCCCAAGAGCAGTGCTCCCTAAAACAAACCTCTTTCTCAGACAAGAATATTTGTGAAGACAAATGGGCCCTCTTCCACAGGGTGATAGAACCAAGACAAGTAAACCGCCCAGGGACCAACCCCAAGGCACGGCGTTTTCCTGGTGCTGAGAAATCCAGCTGCTGTCATGGATGCAGACATTCTGTTCTCTGAAATGCAAAACCCTTCCACCCCCCACTCCCCACCCCAAATATTAAAAAGTCAATATTTGTCCCTGCCTTTCATGCACTGTGCCTTTCTCATCCAGGCCTCCGTGCCTCCTGACGATTCTCAAACTGTTAAAGAAAAGATAAGTTTTCAGACTACAGCTCCCAGAAGACTCGTCCATTGCAGTCCAAAGCCTAGCTTTCCTTGGCTCTCCTCACTCCTGAGGAAAAGGAAAAACCAAGGAAGAAAGGGACTCCACAACCGGTGGGGCTCCTGAAGACATTTTTCCTGGGTCCACAGCCACGTTGTGGCCCTGTAAACCTCACGGTAATACATGGGAGGTCTTTTCATCCCACATCAACTATTCTTAGAAAATGCCCGCAAACTCACAGGCTCTCTTCTGCCCCCAGGCAACCACGTGTCTTAGAATACTCACTCACATGAAACATGCATGCAACACCTTACAGGAAGCACAGTCTGAGCCCTGAAGTAAACGTGTGGTGTGGTCCATCTTGGTTCTACTCAAAGCCGCTGAACTAGATGTTTAGTTAATGCTTCCAAATTATCTCCACAGGAAGCCCCGAGTTAGTGCTGGAGGACTGTGTCCCAGGTATGTCCCTCCCCCCACCCCCGGGAAGGAGCTGTGGAAGGCGTGGTGGGACATTCCAGTGTGGAAAGATGTGCTCCTCAAGACTGCCCACAAGGGAGCATAAGAATCAATGTCATGGAGTGGGGCAACAGCCACCAACACAGAGAGCTTTCAGAGAAAACTGGATGGAGGATGGAGGGTAGAAAAGAGCCATTATTTGGAGAGTTACCTATTCATAGAATCATAGAGTTGGAAGAGACCTCAAGGGCCATCTAGTCCAACCCCCTGCCATGCAGGAATTCCCATCACAATATTTCCAACAGATGGCCATCCAGCCTCTGCTTAAAAACCTCCAAAGAAGGAGACTCCACCATCCTTTGTGGCAGGATATTCCACTGTTGAACAGCTCTAACTCTCATGAAGTTCTTCCTGATGTTCAAATAGAACCTCTTTTCCTGTAGTTTGAAACCATTGCCCCGAGTCCTAGTCTCTGAAGCCATGGAAAACAAACCTGTTCCCTCTTCAATATGGCATCCTTTCAAATATTTAAACATAGCTATCATATCCCCCCTCAGCCTTCTTTTAGAGAGGCTAAACATTCCCAGTTCCCTAAGCCGTTCCTCATAAGACATTTCCTCCAGACCCTCAACCATCCTGGTCGCCCTCCTCTGCACCCGCTCGAGGTTGTCAACATCCTTTTTAAATTGAGGTGCACAGAACTGGACACAGTACTCCAGGTGGGGTCTGACCAGAGTAGAATAGAGTGGTACTATCACTTCCCTTGATCTAGACCAGTGGTTCTCAACCTGTGGGTCCCCAGATGTTCCTGGACTGCAACTCCCAGAAGCCTCCACCACTCGCTGTGCTGGAAGGGGCTTCTGGGAGTTGTAGTCCAGGAACATCTGGGGAACCACAGGTTGAGAACCACTGATCTAGACACTTGGTTGATGCAACCAAGAATCACATTGGCTTTCTTGGCCGCCGCATCACACTTCCAGACCTTTCTTCCAGACCTTCAGCCATATTGGTCGCCCTCCTCTGTACTCGTTTGAGGTTGTCAACATCCTTTTAAAATTGAGATGCACAGAACTGGACACAGTACTCCGGGTGGGGTCTGACCAGAGCAGAATAGAGTGGTACTATCACTTCCCTTGATCTAGACACTATGCTTCTGTTGATGGAACCAAGAATCGCATTGGCTTTCCTCGCCGTCATGTCACACTGCTGACTCATGTTCAATTTGTGGTCCACCAAGACTCCCAGATCCCTTTCACAGGTACTATTCTCCAACCAAGTATCCCCCATCCTATATCTGTGCAATCCATTCTTTTTACCTACATGTAGCACCCTACATTTCCCCCTGTTGAAATCCATTCCGTTAGCTTTGCCCCAGCATTCTAATCTGTCAAGGTCCTTTTGGATTTTCATCCTATCTTCTTAGGGAATTACCCCCCCTCCAATTTGGTATCATCTGCAAATTTAATTAGCATACTCTCTATTCCTTCCTCCAAGTCATTAATAAAGATATTGAACAGCACTGGACCCAGAACAGAACCCTGGGGCACCCCACTGGTCACATCTCTCCAAGCTGAAGAGAGGCCATTTATGATCACCCTTTGGGTGCGATCAGTCAACCAATTACAAAAGTCCAGATAAGCAATATCCACAGCATTCTCCTCATCCACCAGGCCTGTAATTGTATCAAAGAAAGAGATCAAATTGGTCTGGCATGACTTGTTTTTAAGAAACCCGTGTTGACTTCTTGTAATGACAGCATTGTTTGTTAAATAATTGCATACTGACTGTTTAATAATCTGCTCTAGGATCTTTCCAGGAATTGAAGTCAAGCTGACTGGGTGGTAATTATCTGGGTCCTCTTTTTTCCCCTTTTTGAAGATGGGGACATTAGCCCTCCTTCAATCGATGGGGATACAGAGCAGAGGGGCACACACTCTTCCTATACCCACTGACTAGGAGCTTCTGAATTTCTTATTAGCATCTAGTTGGGTTCTAGGGAGACCTTCTGTTGAACTAGAATTGCCTTTGATTTCACAGGGCTCCCCATATGCTATAGACCAGGGGTCCTCAATCTAAGGCCCCGGGGCGGCCCCACAAGGTCCTGAATCTGGCCCCTGGGACCAATTGCAACCCCCCACCTACCCCCTGTTTTGTTAGCAAGCCAGCCTCCACAGCTGCTTTTGGACTGTGATCCGGCCCCCAGTGGTGTCTGGGTGGTGGTGGACCGGCCCGCTGTTTGAAAACTTTGAGGACCCCTGCTATAGACAGACGATGGGTTGCAGAAGTTATTGACAGATTTCCTCTCCACGGAAATCTTTAGTAAAAGGCGAAAGATTTATACGATCTGAAGAGAAACCACCCCCCTAAAAGGGGCTTTCGATTCAATCCCAAGGACTCTACTGTTGGCCAAACTGGAAAAATCCTCAATTGATAGAAGACTGTTGTTTCTCTTTCAAAAGCTGTATCTCAATACGAGCTGCCAGGTGCCCTATAGCCCTGCTGGGGAACTGTCGGATAGGATCCTAAATAACAAGGGTGTTAAACAGGGTTGCATTTTGGCACCTTATTTATTTAACTTTTTCATCAATGATTTGAGTGATTCCTTGAAACAAGTTCAGCCCCCCAAGTTAGGTTCCCAGCAAATTTCACTACTCCTTTAGGCAGATGACGCAGCAGTTCTATCCCAAACCCAACTGGGTCTTAAGAGGCTCATAATAGCTTTTGCAATTTATTGCGATAACAACAGCCTGTCCATCAACACCCAGAAATCAAAGATTTTAGTTTTTTCAAAGAGGTGGAAAAGACTGCATTGGTCTCTACACAATGACACTCTGGAGCAGGTTAAGGAATACAAGTACCTTGGGATTACTTTTAGATACAACATGAGCTGGGCAGCTCATCGAAGCCACGCCCTTAATCTTGCTAAATGCAGTTCACAAGCAGTGGCTCGGTTTTTCTACAGAAGTGGAGGTCGCCATGTCCAGTCAGCCATTCAAGTTTTTCAAGCAAAAACAAGGGCTCAATTATTATGTGGCATCCCAGTGTGGATCAAAGCATTCAACTCTGAGGTTGAAAAAATTCAATCTGCTTTTTTGTGTCAAATTTTGGGGGTCCCAAACTGCGTACCCTATGCAGTGTTGTGCCTCGAAGCAGGAGTGGGTATATTGGACCAACTGGGGTACGTGTCTAATGTGCTGTCTGATTCTTACCAAAGCCAGTGGCAATCCTTCATTAATCAAAAAATTAGGTCTGTAGGTATCCCGCTTGACCATATCTTGATGTTAGGGCAGAAACAGGCTCTAAGAATTCTTACCCAGAGGCTAAATGACATAGAGGGGCAGGAACTTTTCTCCATGGCACATAGAACCTGCTCCTCTTTGTCACAAGGTGTGTTTCCAACGTATAAGACCCCTGCAGTATATTTAACCTCACTTTGTTCACCACAGGCTTGTAGAGCTTTCATGCTGGCCAGGATGAATGTATTGCCATCAGCACTCCTTCAGGGTAGGTTTACGGGGATTCCGCACCAAGAAAGATTCTGCCCATGTGGAAACCAGTCCCCGGAATTTATACAACACGTGCTTTTATTTTGCCCCTTTCATGATCATATTAGAAACAACTTAATTGCTCCATTGCTGAAGAGGTTCCAAGGCCACCCTTCTAGATGGCTAGTCCAATACTGTTTAATAGATAAGAATTCTTATGTTACAGCCCAGGTAGCAAAGTTTTTTCTGGCCGCCATATGCAAGAGAGCAGAGATTACCTCGATCATTCATCCATCTCCCTGATGTTTTTATCCATTCGTAGTTTTACTCTTTTTCATTAATTTTATGATCTACTGTATATTTGTTTATACGGGTCATATGACCGCAATAAACTTGAAACGTACAGATTTAAACCTCCATCTTCACAGCCATATTGGCAAGTCGCCTGGCATGGAATAAGCCTGGGCGACAAGAGGAGAGCTTGCGATGGACACATCTTCAGTGGTTGAGAGAAGGCCAGGCTTACCTTGGGGGTGTCGATCCTCTCTTCCTCCATGAATGCGGATTCTGCTTGGCAGGCAGAAGAGGGAAAGGAGAAGGTTTCGGTCCCGGAAGGCTGTGGCAGGCCAGGAGACCGCAGCAGCCTGACATTCTGGGGACGCAAGTTGACAGGGGCCACGGCAGCCTGAGCCTAGCAGAAGGAAGAAAGAAGTCACACAGGAAAAGAACCCAAGAAGGTAAACAATACAGCCCCTGGATTGGAAAATGGAAGAGTCCCACCGATAGAGATGGGCAGAAAAAGAACCCACACCAGAGAAAGGGAAGGGCTGGCAACTTAGGAGAAACCATCTGTAACAAATCTAATTTCAATGCAGAACAGTTAATAAGGCCACTTCGCAATTAAAAGATCAAGCCTATTCTTGGTGTCTGCATAATCAACACACAAAGGAAATCTGTTCCCCCCACCCCACCCCCAAGCTCCTAATGAACTTCCAAACCTCTGAAGCTGCAAAGCAACACTGCAGGATGTTTAGACATTGTTTCCTTCTTAAGCCATTTCAGCTTCTAATGGTAAAGCTACTGCCTTGCAAAAGGAAAACAGGGCAGGCCGGATGGCTGAGAGTTCTCTTCGCCAAATCCTGTCCCTTTGCGTGAGAACCATAAAAAACGATCTCAGAGAAGTTATGGTACTTTTTAGCACTATAATTCACACCCACACATCAGCTGCCCCCTAGTGTGGAGAATGTATTCTTTTACGTTGGGGGATTCTGGAAATTGTAGTCCAGCAGAAAAACTTCCCCTAATCTAGGCACGAAGTGGGGAGATGGGCAATAGGAGCCTCTCCTGAACAAGCCCGGATGTTCTTGGCAGCATCTTCCGCCCATCTGGAGCTCATGAAAGTCTCTGTTTCGTGGTCTCCATGCGGCCGAGGCGAGAAGCGCGGAGGGCACAGAGAGCTAAAGGTCTCCAGACCCAGGCTGGGCCTCTACCACTGCTTCAAGAGAGCACTGACTAAGGCTGCCTACGCTGGCGTCATGCTGATTAAAGGACGAGTCAGAGGCTGCAAGACGCCTGCCGGCAAGAGCACAGATAAACATCAACAACCTCTCCTGTCGGCCGACGCTGCCAACCCAAGCCTGCAGGCAGAGGCTGCGTCCCCTTGTCTTCCCCCAGCCTCGCACGCTTGGCTTCTATACATGTAGAAACCGACATGCACAAAGGAGAGACCTCTAGGATATGGAACGAAGGCTCAGGTTCTGAACCACAGTGGGTTTTCAGATCCGGCAAAGGGCCCTTAAGAAATGAAAAGGGGGGAGAGAGAAAGAAAACAGCTCTGGGTTGTGCATGGCTGAAGGAACCCGGTGATATTGTTCAGGAAGGGATCAAGATAACATTATCTGATGTCAACATATAATGGTCAAGAATATTCTATAGATCTTCCACTGCTGGTGACCCAAAGGGAGAAATGGAAGGACTCTGGACCAAAATCAATATTGAGCCTCAAAAATATAACAGCATGAATGTAATCTGATAAATTCACTAATTTTAGTCTATCCTAACCTAATCACAGTCAAATGCCACCTGCAACCAATTCATCTATCACAAGTAAAATATTGATTTAAAAATATATAAAGTACTAACTTCATGGTATCTAACGTGCATGTTTCCCATCCTGATTTTAGCAGCCTTGGCATTATTTTGTGTCAGTGATTGACTGCAACTGTTTTATCTTCCCATGGTTGATGACTCAGGGAATAAAATGTGTTATTTATTTACAATTAATTAATTGGTGATTCCAGGGATTCCACCAGGGCTCGTGACTGAGTAAGAAAAAATTCCTGGCGCTATGCCCCCAGCGTGTCCTGTCCATGGGCTTGGAGGCAATTCTACAGCCTAACTGCTTCCCCCAGACCACTAGCTGGGCTAGCAGGGTGTCCGTGCGGGCCAGTACTTGCTCTTTGCTTTCGGATCCCAGCACTGGCTGCAAACTGCACAGCACGAGAACCACAACATCTGCCCGATGGGAGGGGAAAGCCACCAGGTTCTTCGGGAGCATTTGGCAGCCCTTTGAAGGGGGTCAAACAGCTTCACACATATCTCAGTAATCCCTACTGCGACCCCATAAGGAGGGTCAGCATTATCCTGCTTGTAGTGGAGAACGGGCAATTGGGGGCGGGGTGGGGTGGGGGCTTCCCCAGAAAGAAGGTGGCTTGCCTAACGCTTCCTAGCAAAGTGAGGGCAGAGGCAGGGCTGAGCTGCGAGTCTTCCACGTCAAATCCTCAGCCTGGATACTGACCCAAACCGAACCACCGTTTCTAAAATGTTCAGAAAAAGGTATCAGGGAAAGCAACTGGGCAGCAGCCAAGGTCCACCTTACTGATTAAAACTGACTGACCTAAAGATTTCTGCATGTTTTAAAATTACTTTCACTCTTGTTTTTCAATCTTAATGTATATATAATTGTTTTACTAGAATATTTATATAGTATTTAAAAGACTATTGTTGGCTTTGTGGTTTCAGTTGGTGTGAGTTGCCTTGGGTACCCTATGAGGAGAAAAGTGACATATAAATAATATTAATAAACAATATAAATAAATTGTCGCCCCCCCTGAGCTCTACAAATGTCACTATCTTAAACGTACAATTCTCCAAATTCCTGGCCATCAAAACCATGCCAGATTTCAAATTCTGTCACTTTCAGAAGGCTCCCCGAGCCCCTCCCTAGCATCGCACTGGGGGAAGCCTCCTTTTCAAAATGGACACTGCCTCCCACGGCAAAGAAAAACGTTGCATGGCGGGCACATGGTTTGTACCACGGCTCCCAACACCTGGATTACCAAAGTTTCCGACAGGACTCGAGGCTGCTCTGTGTGGCAGGAGATACAGCACAACAGCGCTGCAGCTCACGGGCAGACGATCCATGCCTCCAGATTCCCCGATAGGCCTTATCAGGGTCAAAGGTGGCCCGCTATCGTCCTTTCCCTCCCTAGATGGGGGCGTTACCTTGGCCACGGTTTGTTCGGCGATGGTACTCGGTCGCCGCTGGCGGGAATCGAGTCGCTGCTCCACAGGGAAGCTGCTGCGATGGGACCTGAGCCTCTCCACCAGCAAGTAATAGATGGCCGCAAAGTGGTTGTAGCTTTTGTTCTGCAGGGACTGGAAAGAGAACGAGGATCCCCGGGTAAGTCAGGCGTGGCCGTTGTCGCTCCTCTTCCTCTGGAGCCACGCGGGAACCACACCACAACATGCCAGCCCAACTGAGCAGGGTTCCACTCAACATCTGCTCGCAAAGATGTGCGCGCCTGCATACCCATAGCTGTATGTGTGTGTCTAGCATGTGGTGCTGCTCAACTTCTAACTGGGGCATGGAGGAAATCTTCCAGGGGGCAAGATCAGCAGGTGAACAGCATCCCACTTCATTCTGTGGCTGAGCCACCTCTGCGAGGGACGACGACTCTGCAGTGCAAGCTAGTTCAGTGCTAAGACGGGATACCTCGTGAGCCCTTTGTGTCAACTCTTCTTTCCCCTGCCAGCCCTCAAGGGCCAAACAGCGCAGGGGCCTGGTGCTACTCCCTGGCTCTTAGGGGGGCCCTTTACGGTGGTACCTGTTACAGAGATCAACTTATCAGCAGCTTATTTATTTATTTATTTTGAATATTTTTACCCCACCTTTCTCTTTGTGTTGGCTGCTCTGTTTCACCTCTGAGCCTGTTTCGTGACCCATAGGAAACAAGCCAACCACCACGTCTGCCAGCTGTTCCAAATTCTGAGCTACAAAGGGAAGGGGAGCCAAGGGGAAGTGAGTGGGAGGGTGGGCAGGGGAGGGAGTGTCAAACGTTTACCTCTCCTCTTCCTCCTCTCGGCACCACTTTCTGGCAGGAAGCATTAATACTGCAGACTCCTCAATGGCTAAAAATATCAGCTTTTCCAAAGGACGTGATCGCTCAGACTCCTCGGGGAGCATATCAGCATTTATTTCTGGTAAGAGACTTGATTTGGAATCCTTGGTCAGACACCAAAATACAGAAGGAAACGGCTCGCTTCCCTAAGGAGGCTTTCCCCCTTTTCACATCTCATGTTGCAAGGAAAAGAGGGGTTCTCTCTCTCTGTGTGTGTTTTAACTTTGGCCAACATATGTATTTCCCAACAGTGGAAAACAAACCCTTACAAGATTTCCCCTAGCTCTATGATAAGCCTGACCTCTGTGTTCCATCAGGGCCAGCTCATTAAAAAAAACCAATCGGTGGGGGGTGTTAAAGAACAGAGGCCTACATTATTTTAAACTACCTTTGGGGTGATCCATTTTAATAATGGAAAATAACTAGTTCCACAGGTGAAAGAGCAAGCTTCTACAAACCAAAGGAGGATGGCTGCTTAAGCTTATGACAGATCTGTGTCCAGAGTCAAGACTGATGGTGGTGCAGACTTCACCCTAGACCTCACAAAAATCCACTGCTGCTGTGCTCAAGTTCTCTGCCATGGATGGGAGGTCTCGTGGCCAAGGGAACCGTGGAAAGTCCAGCTATAGGGGCCCCTGCAAAGTCTCAGATGCTGCAGTAACGTGGCCTGAAACGATTTTGCAAAAGATGCAGTAAATCTGAGAGGGCAGGTTGGTCACGCCACGTTCTTGCCTCTGCCGCGGCACCAGGCCTTCCTCCGGCAACTTCCGGAGAGCCAGGGAGGTGGCGGACTTTCTCTCCCTCCCCTGTGCCAGCAGAGGCTGCTTTACCTCAATGGTCTTTTGCTGGTCAATCCCCAGGCTGTGCATCAGCCGCAGGACCTGCTCGTTGTATTCTCCGATGGAAGGCTCCTTCTCTTGGCCCTGGGGATAGAGGACTGGCCTCTGGATGGGCACCTCCACAAGCATCCACTTGTGCTCCTTAATCTGAGCGATGGTCAGCCTCTTGGACGGGTCCAGGACCAGCATCCTCCGGATCAGGTGCTCACAGTCTGGATGGGAAGAGAAGGGGTGCAGTTGCGTCCGCTGCAGACAGGACCATGCTAAGAGGCCTTCCACGCTGCTCAGCTATACGTCTGACACCTTTCGAGATGAGCTATTAGTAACGGGAAACGGCTTCGTTGAGATGCCAAATCAGTTCCTTCTAAGAATAAAAACAATCTTGATTTGCAGAAAGGGCAAAATCCATTTCTTCCACAGGTAACCCATTACAGGGAAGAGGGCAATTATTTCTAACTGCAGGCGGAATGGAAGGAATAATATTAATTCCTCACACCCATGGGGCCAACTGATGTGCACTAAAGCGTTATACCTACCTTAACCAATGAGTCTCAGAAATAAAGCAGAAAATCACGGCAACGTACAGCTGCTGAAACACCAAGAAATCAGTGGCAGAGAATGCCGCCTTATCCGTTCATCCACACTTCATGGCCAAGGCTGTTGTCTCAGCATGTTCCCGTCGTAATAGCACAGCGTAACTTAATGTTATTTGCCTGACCAGGGATGCTTGAATGTTCACTGGTCCTTTGGGCCCCGTGAAGGAAAGAATTAGAATTCTGCTTCTGCATCAGCAGCGTCTCCACCCGATGTGGGATCCAAGAACAGCCCTTTCCAAAAATTTCTATAGATAATTCCTGAACAAACTAACTTTTAAACCCAGATTGTTTTGGTGGTTTGTTTAGTAAACTACTGTTTAGCTACAAGACAATGCCCAGAATCTGCTAAAGTGAAACTGAAACCAGATATACTCCTCCTTTTATCCTCCTTTTACTTCCAAGGAAAGCTTGACATTTAAAGATGGGTTTGAGTGACTGGAAGCCTCATGGTAGCTATCATTATGCCAGAAATAGGGGTACAGTATTTATCACGGGGGTTAGGTTCTCTGACCACCCACGATAAAAGGAATATCCGCTATATGTGGACACCTCCCATTGCCTCGTTTCCAAAGAGGCTTCCTCCATGAAGCCTCTCCCCACCCCTCCCCACGCTGCAGCCGGGATTCCACCCCAGCCCTAATCACCTCATTTCCAAAGAGATCTCCATGGAGCCTCTCCCTATCCCTTCTGCAGCCCGCATTCCCCAATCACTTAGTATGCAAAAAGATCTCCTCCATGGAGCCTCTTAACTCTCCTTCTGCAGCCCAAACCTTAGCCCAACCACGTAGTTTGCAAAAAGATCTCCTCCATGGAGCCTCTCCCTACCCCTTCTGCAGCCCGCATTCCCCTACCCTAATCACCTCATTTCCAACGAGATCTCCATGGAGCCTCTCCCTACCCCTTCTGCAGCCCGCATTCCCCTACCCTAATCACCTCATTTCCAACAAAGAGATCTCCATGGAGATCTCCCCATGGAGCCTCCCCTCCCTAACCCCTTCTGCAGCCCGCATTACCCCTTCCAGCCCGCAATCACCCTAATCACCTCATTTGCAAAAGATCTCCTCCATGGATTCCCCAATCTTAACTCTCCTTCTGCAGCCTGGATTCCCCAGCCCCAATCACCTCGTTTGCAAAAAGATCTCCAGGCTGCAGAAGAGGTGGTAGAAAGGCTCTATGGAGGAGGCCTTTCTGCAAATGAGGTGAATGGGGCAGGGGCGGAATCCTGGCTACAGCAAGGGAGGGGGAAACTCCCTAGAGGAAACCTCTTTGGGGAAAAGGGAGAAGGTGGTAGCCGGGATGGTGGGGAGAGGCTCCTGGAGGAAGCCTGTTTGTAAACAGTGATGGATTGGGGGGGGGATCCTGGCTGCAGCAGGGGACAGGAAAGGCTCCACACAGGTAACCCATCTCTAAATGAAAATCTGCTATATATCGGCACCGCAACATACGAACCACAATGTAGTGGGGGACTACTGTAGTCACTTGGAAGACTTGCCCAAACACTAAAACCGAGAACAATCTTATTGCCTAGGTGAAAATCAGGATGGGGCCACCTCTCATCCTAGGTTCAAAAAACAACTGGCCGGACAGCAGTATCTATTTTTAACACTGACGGGGGTGGTAGAGCAGTGGTGCAGGCCGCCTTACCTTCTGACATGAAATAAGGGATCCGGAATCTTCCTTCCAGAACCCGCTGCCTCAGGATAGGGAGGGTGGGTCCATCAAAAGGCAGTGCTCCACAAACTAAGACGTAAAGAACGACACCCATGCTCTGGAAAAGATAAGGAGAGGGTTGCCTTTGAAGAAAACCAGTTACAAATGGGAGCAGAGATCAACAGCTCCAAAAGGTACTGTTCAAAAAGAAAATCCATGCAAAATCATTTCCAAAGCATTGACAAGATCTCTAGTGCCTGAAAGAGCATCTTAAGGCATACTTCAAGCATACTGCCCACAAATGACCCTGGATGGCAAGACGGATGATGAGCAGGAGTGGCACCATCAGTCCTTGGAAGGCAAGGGCAAATTTTGGTACCACATCTAGTTTCTTTTTCTAGAACGTTGCAAAAAGGCAGTCTGAATGTCAGAAGAATGATTCACCCCTTGCTTATCTTGGCTACCAAAGCTGCACCAAGGTGGGGGCAAAGAATGACCTCTGGCCCTGGCTGGAGCTACAGGTGGGGAAAGGAGCAAGCTCCAGGCCTGCTTGCAGGGGGGCTTCCTCAGCTTTTGCTACCAACCAGACACGAGCAGGAAGGTCTCACAAGGCCGAGTCAGGGTAGCTGGGTCACTACTGCCTCGCCAGCTCAGGCAGGGCTTTCCCAAGTCTCACTGCATGACTGCGATTCAAACAGCTTGCTGCGGGGTCCTTTTCTCCAGCAAGTTCTCTCTGGCGGTGATGTCCTGGTGACAAGACTCAACACACTGTTCCATCTGCCATTGGAAGGAGGAGGTCTGAAGCAGGGCAACAGCCAGATTAGCACTGTCACTGGACACCACCTCCCTCTGCAATTAGGATTAGAACACTTAACAGAAGTGACATCGTATTCTTAAGAACTACCATAGTGCAAATCTCCTACTGAACACTGTAGATTTAGGACATCAAAAGTGAACCATCCTACAGGAATATTTGCAACTCGGGAACTATCAAAATTGCGAGACTGATAGAGCAGCATGACATTATATTCACTTGAGAGAATATAAGCCACCTTCCACCAGAGGCATTAAGTATTCTTAATCCATGCCTCAAGACCACCCCAAATTGAGCTTGCTCAAAATGCTCAAAATGCAAATCGGATCTTCTCTAGCTCCCAACTTGCAAAAGCTTAAGGGTAGGGGCAAAAAAATCTCAGCCAAAGTCAGGGCAAGAGTGCCTGGCCCTAGTTTTGTGCAAAGCCTGCTAAAAGTTTATTACGTAAGATGGGAGGGCCATGAGGGGGTGAACAGTCAAGTCAAAGGATCACCAGTGTGTGTCAATTGCCAAACTCTTTTGAAAGAGTACACATTCTCTGGGCATGTGAAGTTTTAAAATCAGCCAGACAACTTTGCAGCGCACTGAGGTGGTGGTGGTGGTGGTGGGATGACACAGCGATGAAAGCGCTCATACACAACGTGATACAATTACATGGGCAGTTGTAGGAGGAGTGCAGCTGTGTTAGTCTGGGCCAACATAATAGGTGAAAACCAAATAACAGAAATAAATGATTTTTAAAAAGGACAAAACTGTGGTAGCACCTTTAAGACTAACTTCTCTGTCATGGACAAGTCCACAAAAGCTCACATTAAGGTATTTAAAGTAGACTCTGGTATAACAAACAGTTTGTATAACATAAAATCTGTACAACACAAAACATTCCAGAGATAGGGGGAATCTGCTTAATAAAATCGTCTATGGGGCGAATCCGTACAACATAAAAATGGTCACAATTAGGTTTACTCTGTTTTCAATGCATTCCTATGGGAAATTTTATTAAGGAAAATTTGCTTAACATAATTTCATTTGGAACTAATTAATTCCTTCATACAAGGTACTACTTGCATATAGAAGGTAGTCTTTAAGGTAACACTTTTTTTTACTTCATTTTGTTTTCACCTATACAATTTTATATATGATGTTACACACACTTGTCACTCACTTCCCATGTTTTAATGGTGAGGTTTTCTGTACGTTTGGCCAGAATGTTAGTTCTCTAAACATGTTTTAGCCCATTGCACCATAGGGTGGGTAGGAGTGGGCATAGATGGAAACCCTTCAGTAGAAGAAGCAACACTGCTCAGAGTTTTTTTAAAATGGGAGTTTAAAAAAACTGGTTCCCAGAGATACTTTTCTCAGCAACCTGGCAAAGCCAAGAGCTTTCACAAATATTTTCCTGAATGTCGGTTGTTCCTGCCCACCCTTGTGGATGCCATAAATCCAAGGGCGTGGGGCAGGGTGTGTCCTGAGTTCAGCTGGAAGTTAACCGGGCAGCAGGAGTAACAAGGCTGGGTCTGTTCCATTCCTGAATAACAAATCTTTTCGGGATGAGTGTTTATTTGTTAAACAGCGTGGATGGATTCGCGTGGCCAAAGCTTGCCTCTAAGGCCTGGCTCCTGTCTGGCTCCCGGGCAGCAGGGAGCATTTCTGACGTGGCACATTTCACCTCGAGGCGTGGAGCAGCAACCACCACCAGATGTGTCGTTGAAGCAGGTGGGCAGAGAGCATGCTTGTCGGCTTCGCCTGCCTGCCTGAGCTGGGACAGTACCGCAGCGGCAGAAAACGCCGAGGTGGGTACTGCTGAGACAGTCAGGCTTCCCAAACCCCCCCAGCGCTGCAAAGGGGTCAAAATCCCACAGTGGGGATGCAGGGCTAACATCAGGAGACACCAAGACCCAGCGACAAAGAAAGGGAGGAATAAACGAGGAGGAGCAGCATGCTTGGCAAGGCACCGAAGAGCCGAAGGAAAATGGCTCAGCACATTTCCCCCGCCGGCAGGCCTGCCTGTGAGATCTTTGCATCACCCTGCACGTCCTCCTCCGTTAGGGTCCCATGGAAGCAACCACGCGCCACCACAGAGAAGACCAGCCTTCAGCAGACCCGTTCAAGGCACACAGACAGAGAGGGCAGAGGGTGGCCGTGCGCACGTGGCTCAGACATCCCCTCTGGTCTCCGGCAGACATTCAGTCCGAGCTCACAAGGAAGGAGGCATCCATGTGTCAAAACACAGTGTGGACATTCAGGCCCAGGTTGACGTGGATGGCAGGGAGAGAGAGAGAGAGAGAGAGAGAGAGAGAGAGAGAGAGAGAGAGAGAGAGAGAAGAAAGAGAGAGAGAAAGAAAGAAAGAAAGAAAGAAAGAAAGAAAGAAAGAAAGAAAGAAAGAAAGAGAGGGCTGGCTCCCTTGCTGTCTGACAATGGATGTCAGTTTTCAAAGGAAGCCTCAAAGGTGCTGGGTCTTTGTGATAATGCATGCTATCTGATGATTCAACAGCCACAGATCCAGGGCTCATAAGAGAAAGGAAACATATCCAAAAGGCAGCAGTTGCTTTTAAAAGACCCTTTAATACAACGGAGATACCCAAATATCCAGCTGGGGGCCTTCATACTGCTGTCCTTCAAAGACCTCTGGAGCTGCATAGGGGGGGCTTCCGCACCAAGTGGTCAAAGGTTCTCCACTTTTGTAGAAGTTTCCGAAACCAAAATCTGTTCAAGTGAAAAGAGAAAGAAAGAAAGAAAAAGGAGAGGCTTATCACAAAAGTCTAACAGCTTTGGAAGTTGGAACGGCTGTAGGGGTACCAGGAAAAGGACACAGAGGTGATCTGTGTGGAACAGAAGGTTTTTAATGAACTCACTCCCAAGGATACTACCACAATTCTTTATTATCTTGATGGTTCAGACACACCCTAGCAGTAGAATTTAGACTCAACATACTAATGAAGTTTTCGACTACTAATGGATTGGTTTGTGCTTACTCTCAATGATACTCTTAACATTCTTTAAGCTTTTAAAACACAGTGTGAATAATAAACATAATAAAATTCCTGTAAACATCTAACAAGCCCCTCTCAGAAGAAGTGGGAACATTTTGTTTCTCCTACGGTCGGATCCAGGTTCATTTACAGAGCGGGAAATAAAGATACTAAATACTCCAAACCCCTATGCAGTATTAAGCCCAAACTACCCTTGATTCCATCTGACTCTATATTGAGAGCTGCCTCTGAAGCCTGCAATTAAGCACTGTGAAGTGGTGCTGAGTTGTATCAGTACCAGGCAGGCATCTCAGTGGGTCATACACCTAAGAGTGTCTATTTAAAGCTAGAGGTAGGGAACTGACAACTCCTCCCATTGGCCTTAACGAACACCAGCTTGTTTGCCTCTGGCTTAAATCAATGAAGATAGAGAGCAACTCCCACAAAATTTGACAACAGTGGACATCAGTTTGAGCTGTCAGAAACCATGGTTCTTGCAAGTTAAGAGCTGCCAGTATCACAGGAACTTTCTGAGGACGGCTCTTAGGAATCTCAATTTTAGGCACATCCCCGAGAAAACAGCCTGGTCTCATTTCCCATTTGCACACTTCTGCACTGGATAGAGCTTAATCTACTTGGCACAGGGCTCTGCCGTTCATTCCAACGCCTTTTCAGGAAGCTGCGGCTGAATAAACCACCATGCACAACTCTCAAGTCAGTGAAGTCCTAGAGAGCCTTAAAAGCCGCTAAAATAGCTCCCTACGTAGGCAGAGTGGCTTCCAAGGACAAAATGTATGCCCCAAGAGCCAAGAGGAGGTGCCTGTCCCAGCGGCTGGGCAAAGAGGACACCATGGAGGGAACCCAAGGTTCTCTTTTAGCTTTCAGCATCCCTGATGTGGCTCCAGCACGAGTGGAAACAAAGACGCAAGGGGGGAGCTGACTTGAACCAGCGCTCTTGCTTTAAACACTTCCAGGAGGCAAGCAGGCACAGGCTTCAGTTCCCTCTGTGCTTTATCTTGCTAAAGACTGCTGTCAAAAGTACAGCGTACATTGTTTGCATAATGCTTCTAGCACAGGCTCAGTACCGTGTGGCGTCATACGCTTTCCATCAGCATCACAGGCTGCTTGGCTTACTGCTACGAGAGCCTTTCTCAAAGAGCAGCCCTCGTGACTTTCAAAGGTCGTATTCTCCTGCAGAGCACAGAGGCGCATGAGGCTGGCTTCTCGCTCTGATGCAAATCTTGGCTCCATAGCTTGCCCGCCTGCACACAGCTCTTTCCTCGTGAGGTCCGGGGAAGCTTGGTGGTGGTGGTGGGGGGTTTACCTCTCAGAGAGTCTGGCACCACCCAGAGCTATCGGTCTAGTCTGATCTCCCGTCTCTATAGTCAAGAGGCATGCAGGTGCCACGTGGCATTCAGAGCTAACGGCAGAGCTGACAAATGCTACCAGTTAGGAGACTACCTACACAGGCATCGTGAAGAACACTGTCCCAGCGGTGGGCTTGCTGCCTTCAGTTGGAGAAAAAAAGAATTCCTAGTTCGCCTCCCGTGACCTCCTGCCATGAGACAAAACCAGAACAGCATTCCTAGTTCCCAGTTTGTCTTCCCCTTCCTATCTGACAGAAAGGCGGGGAGGTCAAACCCACTAACCCTTGGCTGCTGAACAGACCTGCAGTCGCGAACAGTTTTTTGGACACCCTAAAGGCACACAGACAGGCCTCTTCTGCAACCCTCTTACCTATTCTCAAAGTTAATCTCAGCCAAACAAGGTGGCTTCATTAACCGTGGTATGCATTTGAACTGCAAGTGCCAGATTCTAAAATCCCTTGTATAGAGAATAAAAAGACAAGGAGAGGCTGTAAGCCTTAAGCTCACTCTGGCTTGTCAATTCGTAATGCTAAACCATAGTTTAGTGCTGTGTTTTAATGTACCAAGGAGGATGGTTTGACAAATGTGCTTTTCAGAAAGCTTCTGACCACGATACAGAACTCCTTGTTTTATGCTGACCTGCTGACACAGGTGTATGTCAGACCCACTTGGTGAACCTAGATTAAGTTGTTAAACTTGCAAAATAAAGCATGTCAGCATAAACCAAGTGAGGACAGCTCAAGGGACTCAAGTGGTTGCCCTTTTCAAAAAGTTGGCTTTCAGAACCATTCACTAAGTGCTCACATACTGATCTTGCTGTTTAGAAGAGGATATATAAGAAGAAAAATCTTGAAAAACAAAGAAGGGCCACATTATTAATTGTAGAAAGGATGAGATGAAACCACAAGTGGAATAAGAATAAATTAAACCCCAGGCGACTCTTATAGAGGTATTGATCTTTTTAACGGTAGCAGTGACCTAATTTACTGTGAGGTCTGTTCTTGCCCTGAAGTCATAATCACCTGGACAGGGAGAAATTTACTTATAATTTACCCAAGAAGGACTGGGAAACCAAATTTTTGCTTTATTTTCTGGCTTCCCCTCTTCAGATTTTAATTCATAGCTGCTGGATTAGGCTGTGAAAAGCTGAGCTCTCTAATTGCTCTGCCAGGTTGTTGTGAAAATGGCTTTTGCAAACTTTGAAAGATATAGGAGCCTTTCTTTCTTGGTGTTTCCTCCCACCATTAACTGCCCCCCCCAACGCATTACATACCCTCCGAAGGCGACAGACGTAGAACGGTGCCTTTCCAAATGCTATCCTACTTACAGATGACTCTGTGGAGAAAGTGGAACAGCCTCACACTCACAACTATAGAATCCTAGAATCCTAGAGTTGGAAGAGACCTCCAGGGCCATCCAGTCCAACCCCTTGCCATGCAGGAACCCCCATCACGGTATTTCTGACAGATGGCTATCCAGCCTCTGCTTAAAAACCTCCAAAGAAGGAGACTCCACCACCCGCCTTTGTGGCAGCATATTCCACTGCCAAACAGCTCTAACTGTCATGAAGTTCTTCCTGATGTTCAAATGGAATCTCTTTTCCTGTAGTTTGAAACCATTACCCCGAGTCCTAGTCTCTGAAGCCATGGAAAACAAAACTGTTCCCTATGTTGAAAGTCATTCAGCAAATGGGTTTGGGTGGGGTGCCAATTGCCCACTCTGACTGTTTGAACTCCGGCATCTGTTCCAAGAAGAACGGGCCACTATCAGGCCCTACTGTTTGGGTCCTGCCTTCCCGTACCCCACCCTGTGACCCTTAAGCCTTCAAAACGTCTGAAGGACCTATGTTCCCATGAACAGAAGGGGTGAAGCACTGGACTGAGCCCTCACAGGCGTGTCTTTCTAAAGGGTTCAGTGAAGCCCGCACAGGAGCAACTAAAATGCATGGGAAACATGCGTCTCCATACTGAGTCACACCGTTCAGCCTGCTCGCGGTTCTAAGATTTTAATCCTCTGGGAGGAATGTCAGAACATTATTAAGCATAAATATAGAACAGCATGGACATTTCTCCTGCTCCTGTGCAGACTTGTAAGCCACAGTTCCCCTGTTGGGAAGGCAAGCAGGCTCTTGGGTGACCACACAGGACAGGTGAGGGCAGGCAGGCCTGATCCAGGAGGTCGTAGAAAAGGGGGGAAACCAAGCCACTCAGTGGGAAGTCCCTGCAGACCTCGTTGGCCGAAGAGGCTCCTCTCTGGAGGCAGAACTTTACCCCCAATGCTTCCTTCCTGGAAGGCAGGCCAGCTCCGTAGGTCCTAACTGGAACAAAGCACGTCCATCCCGAAGCAGAAACGTGGGCTGGCCACGTTTAGGCTGTCTCACCATTCAGCGAGACTCTTGTGGCACTGCAGTGTGACCTTCTGAAGGCGAGGGTGCAGTCCGTGAAGGCTTATGTCAAATTTAAAGAGACAAGGAGTCCTGTCCATTTTAAATGGGTGAATCCCATTGCCAAATAATAAAGAGATCCACACCCCTCTTTGGAGAGAAAGACCAGGAGCGTAACATGCATGGTGAAACATTTACATGCAGAGGCCCACACAGCAAGGCTGTCGTTAAGACCTTAGTTGCTCTAAGAAGGTAGACAATGATCTTCTTTCTCAAAGAAACCACAATAAAAGTGAGCTGCTCTAGCTCACAACCTCTTGATTTTTGCAAGGATGTTACAGAGGCTTTCCGGGGGCCTCATTTTTGTGGCTTTGCCTCCTTTACTCTCCGAGTTCAAACCTTCATCAGAGTAGTGGCTGTCATTACTGAGATCAAGCAAACCGGCACCGGCCTCTTTAAACTCACTCTATCAGTTTGAAATCAAACAAACACAACCAACTTTGGAGGGGGTGGAATCTTTGGCCTCCAACAGAGCCCAAGGAGAGTTTTGAAAGGGAGCAATCGAGAGGCTAGATCTGTTTGCAAACAAAAGTCGACTTACTTGGGAAACATGTGGGCCTTTTCTTATTTAGGTGAGCAAGGCAGTAGCTGCAAAGAGAGGAGGCAGCTGATAAACGGAAAGGTAGCACAGGGACAGAAGGAAATCAACCTGACCTGCCACAGGAGCGGAACAACTGATTCAGTTGTTCTGACGTCAATGCCTGCTCCTCGGCCACCCGCCGCCTCTCCTGGGTTCGCTTTCCTTCAGATGACCTCATGGCAACCAGGTCTGGGCTGTGTCATTCTGCTGCTCCATTCCCCCGTCAACACCCCCCCATGGGTTTAACCCCTCCTGGCCTTTAAAGAGGCTAAAGTGGGCTTCAAGAAGTAGGTTAAGAGTACACAAAGGAGCATCCCCTACAAGAGCAAAGGTGCTGCCGTGACCGACCCTGGGTGTGTGTGTGCGTGTGTGTGCATGCAGGAAGGAGAGACTGTGCTGTGCTCAGGCCATGCAGAATGGAAATTCTCAATCAAAGGCCATCACACATCCCTCAACCTGCTGCAAAATCTAGCCCGAGGAATATTTTCTGAAAGAAATGCTGAGGAGAAGACCTTTTACCAAGAAATGTGATGTCTGACGGAAACCATTAGCCAGCCTTTTATTCCCATGCCTCCTCCCGGGGGGGGGGGTGGGGGGGTGGAATAGCTCAGGGACCACCTTGCCATGGGGACATGAAGGAGAGGCTGCTAAGGTTGCCCAGATTTTTCTTCAGAGAAATTGACAAGAAATCAGATAAAAGCAGGCAGGGAGAGTTAAAGGGATGGTGGAAGGAAGTGGGGTGGAGGTAACTGACTAGGTGGTAAATTGCCCTCTTTATTTTTTAATTTCCCTGCCACCGTCAGTTATTCATGAAAAGCACTCACAGAAATATTAATTGGAAAGCACAAGGTCTTTTCAAAAACAAAAAAAGAAGAAGAAGAGAATAAATGTTTAAAAATAAGGTCAGCATTAATTTGGGTAGATCTGTGCAGAGGAGAGCAGGCAAGATCTTCAGGCAAGTGGATCAGATGCCATTTCAAGCTGTCATCATAACAATTCTTTGAGTTTGAAAATTTAAAAATACACCACATAGTGTGTATAATTTAAGGTTCCCCCTGCACATGTGTGTTAGTCGTGCCAGCATGGCTGAACGGAAGACTGTTTACCTTCCCGCTTCTGGCGGTGGTACCTATTTATCTACTTGCATTTACATGCTTTCAAACTGCTAGGTTGGCAGGAGCTGGGGTGAACAGCAGGATTCGAACCGCCGAGCTGCCAACTTTGCAGCCAACAGTTTTAGCACTCTAGCCTGCTGAGCCACCACACACCCTTGTGTATAATACTGTATACTGTTGAGTAAATTGCATCAGCCATTTGTAAAGCAACTTTTCCTGCTGCTTTTTTTCAGATTTCTTATCAATGATACAAACACACTTTGAGCATAAATTGCAGAAAATGCCATGGGGTGGATATTGACTTTGGTGGTTTTAGAAAGGGATTAGAGCTCCTCTGTGAGTGACAAGCCTACTGGCAACAACAGGCCATGGCCTCTAAATGGAACCTCCATGTTCAGGGGCAGTCTACAACCAAATGTCAGCCAATAAAGGGATGGATGATAGAGGATTTGTGACCCTTAAGGAATCATCGTCAATAGCCTCGGTTGGTAACAGGGTGCTGGAAGAGAGGCAGCTGTGATCTCACGGGCATCTGTGATGTTCAGAAACACAGGTTAGAAGACAGGATCGAACAGAAGAGGGGTGTGCAAAATGTGGGCTGTAAGCCCTTCCAAGCACTAAAGGTCCCAAAATATGGGCATAGGTGGCTTACTGCAACCTCAGAAAGGCTCCTGGTCATTTTTAAGCCCAACCATGTTAGGTGTAAAATTGTTATTGTTTAAAAAAAAAAAAACAGAAGTAACCTTCCCAGTCACTTCTTGATTCAAACAACAGGCAGGTGTGGGCCACCAAGGTTTGAGGAAGAATTAAAATGACCCCACCGACCCTCGGCAGCTGATGTAGGAGGGAAAACTGGATTGAGAAGCAGATGCCCAGGAACCAAATCAAACACGATCTAGCTTGCTTCCCTGGGCCAGGGTGCCTCTTCTCATCCTCATCCAACCCCACAGCATTACTGTGAGGATGCAACAGGGTGTGTGTGATCGGTCAGGTGGGCTTGGAGGATGGGCACAACAACATAAGCAGACTCCTTGTTGACCTCACACATTTTTAGGTCACAATGACTTCATTGTTCTATTTAAGCACTGATTTCTTTTAAATGGAGGGGACTGTGAAGGGTACACAAGCGCGAGCAATCCCAATGAGCCGGGATGCACCAAAAATCGCACAGGGTGTTTGCCATGCAAACAGGAGGAGAAAGATGGGAACTAGCCCTGTTTCCAAGTCTCAGAGGCAGACAGATATCTCACACTCCTCCTCCTGGCACCATGTCTTTAAAAGGCAAATGCCAGGAAAAATTCTGACTGATGAGGACAGGGAGGCTTCCGCAGAACACTACTACTGTACAGGCAAGACCTTCTCCTCTTCCACTTTTCTATCTTTTAAACTCCTTGCTCCCCGCCCCCCCAAAAAAGGATTAAAACAAGATGCAGAAATAGACCCATTGGAGACAGAACTGTGTGTGAGGAACTGAACACTTCCGCTTTGTGATGCATGTGAGACAGAAAACTGAAACAAACTCCAAAGAGAGTTGCAGTTTTGTGTGTCTGCGTTCCATACTCTCTCTTTTGGATACAACTGCGATGTATGTACACCTGTCAAAACACGGGGTAAACCTAGTGAAGGCCATGTGGTGCAATGATTACACTGCAGTGCTGTACTGCTGCCAAATTAGTTTCATGAGCCAGGGTTCAATCCTAGGTGGCCGGCTCAAGGTTCACTCAGCCTTCCATCCTTCCGAGGTCATCAAAATGAGGACCTAGCTCAGTGGGGATGTAACGTATAACTTGAATAACTACCTTATAAACCGCCTGGAGAGTGCTTCAAGCTCTGTGAGCCAGTATATAAGCAGCACACTGGGCTTTTTTGCTTTCTGAAGCCAACTTGAGGGGACATATTAATATTAAATTTTACTGGCTATTCTTTATATATTACTGATCCATCTTTTTCAGAAACACACAAACCAAACACCAAGTACTCTTGTCTTCCCAGCAAAAATGACATTCCATACTCTAAGAATCACAGAATCAAAGAGGCGAGTCTCCAAGGACCACAAAGCCTGACCCCTAACCAGAAATCCACATCCAAAGCATCTCTGACAAGGGGCCACCTCACCATCTTATGCAGTCAGTGGTTTCACTGGGTTTTACTTTCCTCCATAAGTTCCAATATTAAGGTTAATGTTTCAGAGTCCTACTAGCTATTGAATGCCACTCAAGTGTAGAGCAATGTCCCCGAAGGCCTCTTTTACCAGCACAGGGTCTACCACCCTGGAAAGACAGAAGCCCACGTCTGTCAACTGCCATAAGCACCTTAAAAGGCAGGGATGTTGTTTCTGAGAGCAGGAGAAAGGCCCTACAGAACATCCATTGAGACAGACAACCGTGTGTGCTTTCTCCATGACAGCACAGGTAGGTGGACAATAGAGTCGTCTTTCAAATTAATTTTTAATTTCCTGGAAGAGGAGTGTCCACACGTTAACTTGGCAACCACCCTCTTCCTTGGTGCAGCTGCGCTTTCTCTCCACCACTGCTTGCATGTGAAGTAAACGAGGAGACGTCTTTAGCTAGTCACCATTTCTGCTCCCTCCTTTTTGGAGCAAAACACCATCTGGAAAAACTTGCCAGGCATTATGTATCCCAAGAATGCCACCACTCTATAGAACTCTAACCAGCTTTAAAATGTTCTGCTTAAACATTCTCTTGTTTTTGAAATTCTGGTCTGGCGATCCAAGGATCCTTTGCATTGCACTGAGGGAAAAAGAAAATTATCCTTTTGCAAGGAACATCTGCTGTGCCTAAATTTGTAATTAAAATTAAATTAAGCATGCTAAAATAACCCAGAGAGCTTCCATTTTGAGCTTCTCCTTTAATACGGAAGAATTATTTGATTAAATTTGATTGTAACCTGCACATCTGGCAATGGCAGCGAGCTGTCATGGGAGTTACGACAAGGAAGAATAGGGCCTATAAAACAACTGTTGTTTCCTCAAGAAGAGCGAAATAAATACAAGCGGAGCTAGTGTGAACAAGCATTCAGTGTCACCAGCATCCTGCATCGGCCAGAACGCAAAAGGGTCGTGTCTCTCCAGCATTCTATATCCGGTCTTCATACAGGAAGTTGGTAGAGAGAGATGGCATGGAGGACAGGGGAGGAGACACCTCATGAGCCAGCAGGAAAGGAAGGGGATTTTGAGTTCAGTTACCTGCTATTTTAATGTTCATGTTGTTATCAAGCAGGAGGTTTTCCGCTTTGAGGTCACGGTGCACAATCTTCCGACTATGACAGTATTCGACAGCGGAAAGGATCTGCCAGAATTTGCGCCTGGCCTCCGACTCACTCAAACGGCCGTGGCTGGCAAGGTAATCTGTGGAAAGAACAAAGCGTTTCAAAGGGTTAATCTCACTCACTCACACACACGCGCGCGCACACACACACACAGGAGAGAGAGCCTTGAGGTTTTTTTTCCTTTTGCAATCATTCCTCCCAGATAGGACAGACAGCATGTGGTCCCCTTTTCCAAATTAATCACCAAATCCTATGGCAGCAGTGACTGTCTGCATGAGGCGACATATTTGGGCCAAGGTTTAATTTAATGGCTAGGAGGTAGTCGTTTCCCACGGAGAAACAAGCCCCCGTCAACCCTCCTCTGCTTCGACCCTGGGCGTTTTACCCGGCCTGCCCTGTACATTCTGTACCAAACTGCTTATGAGATCAACCAAGGAATCCTCCCTGCTGGGAGATCCCCTGGTTATTCCTATGGATGGCACTAAGGGGGCGGGGTACACTATGGAGCGTTTCCCTTCCCTTTAAAAAAAAAGGGGGGGGGAGAAAAAGAAATGGACAAACAAAAATGTCATAGGTGGCTAGAAAAATAAATAAAAGACCGTCACCATTCTCCGTTTGCATACTCTGAAAGAAGGGACCTTTGTTCTCGTCCAGGCAGGGTGAGACAAAATGGTACATACCTCTTGAGGCATGTTCTCACCCCATTCCACCCCCAGATTTGCACGCAGCCGTGGGAGGAAGGCACAAGGAGCATGTAATGAGCAAACAGAAACATATGTTGTGGGTAACACTCCCACTGGCACATGGAAAGAACCCACTGATTCACAAAATGGCTAGGTGACCAATCCAAAGCAATACACAGTAGGCAGTGCAGGGCAAATACTGGCTTCCTTTTTTGTCTTCTGTGCAAGCCCCTCATCCTCACTAACTTGAGAGCCCTTCTGAACTCTGAGAGAAACTGTTCACCTTCCACAAGAGTAAGGAAAAAGCTGTCGCAGTTGATTGTCCTTGCCTACAAGGACATCGCAGACGACACTCTCCCTAACCGCTTTTATGTTTGAGTTCGACAGTCAGGAGACGGCAACCTTAATAATTACATGACGGTGACAAAAGTGTGGTAAAATGCTACAGATTATGGCAACAGACCATAATCCCCACGTTACTAAAGGGAAAAGTCAGCAGCAGAGAAAAACAACATTTTACATCTCGGAACAGGCATAATTGAAGCTTAATACACTGAGAGAAGGAACAAAACATTTTCCTCTGGCAGTATTTCAGACCCCCCCCCACACACACATACACACAGAGTTGTCAAAAGAACAAATCTAATTTACAGTGTTGGTTAAGCTGTTTGTTTATGGTACAGAATGTAATGAAGGGAACTTAGCTGGCAAAGAACCACAATGAATCAAGGCTGAAATCCACCACAGGCCCGTTTGCTAAAGATAAGCTGCACTGAATGAAGTTTCAGCTGCCTCCACCTCAAAGGAGCTGACCTATGGAATTAGGATGCAAGATGCAGAATGGCCCTCAGTCTCACCCTCACGGGGGAAAGGATGGATCTAGGCAGAGCCCGTGACAAGAGCTGAAGAGGAGAAAGTGGAATTTTGAATGCTCAGCTCAAATCCCTAGAGCAGGGGTGACCAAACTTTTTGTAAGGAGGGCCAGATTTGGTGGCTGAGAATGTGTCAGGGGCCGGTTGCTCCCCGACCCTGCCACCCCACTGCAAGCCCCACCCACTTTCTTTAAAAAAAACATGGGGTGAAGGAGGGGGAGGGAGGGGCGGGCCGGCCAGCCGCGGGCCACTCAGAATGGCCTGGCGGGCCGGATTTGCCCCCCCGGGCCGGACTTTGGGCAGGCCTGCCCTAGAGTATATTGTTGGGGGACATTTAGATTCCTTGTCAGTGTGTCTCTTCAGCATTGGGAAAGAGTGTGACTACATAGAGCAGGAACCCCAGTCGTCTCCTAGAAAAATCTGTCAGGGACTTTCCAGAATGCTAAAATGTCAGCACTCCGGCCCGTTCAAGAACAGAATTAAGGCTCTCTCAGGTTGGCTCACAGGGCACGAAGCCAGGCAAATGGATGCTGAGGCTCATAGCTTGGCAAACAGGCCTCAAGATCAGGAATGAAGTTACGCAAGGTCACACACTGTGCTTGCTCACAGCTTACCTTCCATTCAACCGCACTCTGCCCCGACCATATAGTACACACGTCCACTGCACTGCTATCTATGTTTTGCAAAAACCTTTTATAGCCAGCTCCTTTCGGTACATGGGGTGAAATGACATAGCAGCATTTTGAAGAGCACAAGAAAAGCTGCCTCATGCAAGCTTTAAGGGGTTTATAATCCAAATTTCAACACAAGAAAGATATTTGGAAGAAAGACTAGCAGAGGTGGGAAGGAAGGATAGATTCTGCTTGGTCACAGGTATTTTGATTTAGCTCAGCTTAGCTCACGAAAGGCTTCTCAAGAAATATTTATTCTTTCACTCAACCCACTTCTAAATTTCTTTCCTTCACAAAAGTGTCATTTTGTTGAACTTCACAAAGCAGCTACGTAAGCTGAAATATATTGTGTCTTTTGCCAGGAACACAAGCTCCGCACCTGGATGGGTCTATGACAAATAAGATCATAAGAACAGCCTTGCTAGAACAGGCCACAGCCCATCCAGTCCAGCATTCTGTCTCAGAAAGTGGCACACCATTTGCTTCAGGGTATTCCCAAGCAGATGTCATCACCTGCTTATGATTCCCTACAAAATGGCATTGAGAGATCTCCTGCCTATCTCTCCAAACTGGAGGTTGTCCTAAGGCATCCATCATGATAGCCATTGATACCCTTGTTCTCCATGAACTTGTCCAATCCTTTCTTAAAGCTGTCAAGGTTGACAGCTCTCACCACTTCTTTTGGCAGGGAATTCCACAGACCACTGATCCTCTGGATGAAAAATTACTTTCTCTTATTTGTTTGAGATCTAGCACCCAAAAGTTTCATGGTGCCCCCTAGTTCTAGTGTTGTGCGATAGGAAAACAGTTTTTCCTTATCTACCTTGTCCACACAGTGTATGATTTTAGAAACTTCACTTGGGTCACCTCTTAGGCGCCGTTGTTCAAGAGTGAAGAGGCCCAGCCGTTGCAGCCTCAGATGGTAAGGAAAATGAGGATAAAAAAATAAGGATAGCTTACTACTCCAACTGCTTGTAACAATGGGATGCAGGAGAGAACCTCTATGTCCCAGAGGCAAAGGAAGCATAATGTGGCAACTTCCAGTCTTGTTTGGTAATTCACCGATAAACTAGAAACCCAAGAAATTCTGGGGAAAAAATCTAACAAAAGACAGCACAGAGGTTGACTTTCAAGACTACTGTTTTTGTTATCTTTTAAAAATTGTTACTGCTAGATTACTATAATGTCCTCCTACTTTCTCTTCTTATTTAATTTTTTTGTCTTGACTTCTGTCTCTGTCAAATCTACTGGGATATTTATTGTGGGCAAACTATCCTAATATATATTTGTGGCTGGAATGGAATGTGGCAGCGGAACATGCAGGCTTACCAGGTTCATGACCGGCACAGAGTTACTAGTAAATAGTTTTGATTTTTGTTCATTTTCTGTTCAGTCTTTGAACCATCAACTGATACAGGTTTTTAAGAACACAACTCAAACAATTCTCTTTGCTGCATTTCAATCTAAGCGATATAACAAGTGTATAACAAGTGAAATCCAGATGACAAGATCACATTGGAGCAGGGGAAATGAAGCCACGAGAAAGGAGAAAAGGAGGAGGGGAGAGATTTGAAAACTGACTGCCCCTCAGCAACCCAATGTAGTTGACAGATAAGGTGAATCAAAGTTGATTTATCCATCTATCACTGTTGCCCACGTGATACGGTATACAAAGAGAACCTTGTCGCTCCCTTTGTCTTACTTGTACGGATTGTCAGGACAATGAATTATTGAGCTGACAGAATCAGAACCACCTAGAAAGGCAGGGATGCAGGGCAGCCTTTGCTAATGCCAACAGCTACAGAACAGCCGCCTGGCATGGCAATTGCAGGATGAGGTGGGGAAGTGGCTTCAGATCTTCATTAATTGAATTTTATATGCATGCCCAGGAAAGGATATTTTGAATTTATGGCTTTAAAAAAAAGCTGATGATTTCAAATTGCTTTGGGGGGAAAAAAAGCTGCTGCACACTTCTGGAAAGAACATGTTTTTTCTTTTAATGGAACTACCGGTAACTAGACCAAACCATGTTCAGTTGGCCATTCCTCTTTCTTCATAAACAAACCACTAGTGTAAAAACAGGGCCCCCAACACAAGCAAAGCTGCTTATACAGAGGTAGGACAGTCTTCCAGAACAAACTTCAGCTGAATTTGGAATTCACACGAAGAGGTCAAACCATT
Organism: Phrynocephalus forsythii; assembly: GCA_029282475.1. Lineage (NCBI taxonomy): Eukaryota > Metazoa > Chordata > Lepidosauria > Squamata > Agamidae > Phrynocephalus > Phrynocephalus forsythii. The sequence continues at coordinate 5,457,035 of JAPFRF010000022.1, forward strand.
TGCTTTTTTCAATGTAAACAAAAGGAGATGATGTAATGGTGGCTGGAAGGCTGGCTTCTGTTTGTAATAATCTCATCCAGAAATCTGATTAATGGTTTTACTTACGGATTTTAGTCAAACTGGTTATGCAATTGTGATGGCCAAATGGGGCTGGCCTAGAAAATTTAATTTCCCCACAGCGACAGGTTTGGAAATTCTCTCACTAAGCTGGCCAATTCTGACTGGATCCATTCATTGACATTCTGTCAGAAAAGCATCGCTCCCTGCCCCCCCTTTCCCGACCCTTTCTTCTGCTTGTGATGTCTCCCCTTTTATTCTCCCAATGATTTGCAAAGACCCTCCCCCACCAGCTCTGTGTGCCAGACACAAACTTTATATCAAGAGATGTAAAACACAAGAACGCAGCTGTCAGAATACCTCCTTCGCTAAGGAGATATTCAAGTGCCGCAATCAAGATTTCTCATCACCTATTCAGACATCTTCCTTGCCGAGATGGAGATGAACATCCAACCATGCCACAAACTTGGGTTCCTTCTCCTCCAAAACAAAGCCACAATTTGCTGGCTGTCCTACACTGCCAGCAGCAAAAATGCAGCACAGGCAAAGGTGAGAGGAAGGACTGAAGAAGTGCGTCCCTCTGCCCATCCTTTCTCCTCAAAGGGAGAAAAGGGCACTGCCCCCAAACAGCAGTTCCCAAAATGTTTCAGCTTTGCACCCCAGTTTTACCTCCCTATCTTTCCCTTAGCCCAACCCCCTTAAAACTACTACAAGCAATACCATTCATTATTTTGCATTAAGAGTCAGCACACCCAAAACCTAGTAAACTGTTTTTAAATTCAAGAGGAATGCAAACAATGTGCCTTGTCACAACAACATTGATAACAATGCCATGTCCCTTAAGAGATAACAGAAACAATACACATTTAATATGAAAGATGACACACATGTTTCAACAACTTTGGGAGGTGCCTCTCCCCCAGTTTGGAAACCCATGTTACAGAACTCAAATGCTACACAACAGGGATGGGCAAAATGTGCAATGCCCACCCTCCCTCACCACTGCCTACCTCGGTTAGTGCTGAGTCGGAGATGGAGCCTAACTATGAAAGGCTAGGGTTTTATATTACTCATCCCTGGAGATGCTTCTATGAAGAATATGTGGCTTTTTCATGGATCCTTTACCCTTTCTGGATCAGCAACATCCTTTTTTCTTTCTTTTGAGAAGGCAGCTCTGGCCAGGTGCCGTGGGCACTTGTAGGTTGGAATAGTAAAACATGTTGTGTGAGAGAGGCTGCCCTTAGGAATACCTGGGGTTTGCACAGGGGTAAACTGCAGGCACTGCTAGAGCAAAATTTGAGGCCTGTTTTTTTTCAGGGACAACATATCTGGGGAGATTCTCAAGTCATGCAGGTGAGGTTCTTTGGGAGTTGAGTCATGACAACTGGACCTCTCTCCTTGTGGGATTGAAACATTTCACTACTCGTCCAAGTAGCTTCTTCATTCTTCAGATGACTGAAGAAGCTATCTGGATGAGTAGCAAAACATTTTGATCCTGCCAGAAAAGAAGTCAAGTTGCCATGACTCAACTCCCGGATAGGCACAACATCCCAGCTTTATATCATCTTCTCTTCCAGGCACCATTCATAGCACTGATCAGGCTATGACTTGTAAAGCTAGTTTAAATAGATTAAGGCTAGGAAATTTGGAAGGTGAGTCTTGTCCGGCTCATCCACTCTATTCATCACTACTGACAGTCTGAATGGCATCAAAACTATGGAAGCCCTTTCACAAGGGATCTTATTATTGAGTCTCTCTCATATCGACATTTAAACGGATCTCTTCATTTCACTGGTTTTGCTTCACATCTCTGCTCTAACCTGGGAAGCTCTCTTTCTACTCTCCTTGAGCCTCAAATATTTTTGAAGTTGTAGACCTGGGTAACCCAGGTTTCTTGGACAGAAAACATGGTCAGCACACCTAGTGGTGACAGTTTGTGGGAGCTGCCGTCCAAGAACACTTGTGGTTACCCAAGGTTGGGAACCACTATTGCAGACTATTTCAGTGAAAGGAAGTTGCTTGACTACTGAAAGAAAGTGGTTTGTTTAATGCATGAAAGCACACTTCCAAATTCTACTAGGCAAAATCTCCAACGAAAGGCAGACTTGTAAATCACAAGTGCATCTGAACAGGATTCCAGACAGAAGCCAACGATTTGGGTCTGACAAGAGGCAGCTCCTGCTCCCAAGAAGCATTTTGACACACCAGCTGGACCTTGTTCTAAGGAGATTTGGAAGAGCTGACTGCAAGATAATAATTTAAGCTGCAGCTTTTCTCCAGGGAGGCTGGCTTGCTTATTAGGGATATTGTAAGACCAAGTCAAAAGAACTAGTTTACCAATTTATACGGCCAGGAGCAAACTCCAGGACCAAGAACAAAATACAACACAAACCTCTGATTAACAGAAGCTCAGCAATATGCCTTTTTTTTTAATTAAGCAATTTCACTACAGTGACAAAATATGTAACTTTTATTTATTTAGACAGGATCCTGACACTGCCTATAAGAATGAACTGCCCTCCTGCTGCCATTTACAACAGTTGGTAATACATAGTTAAGACCACACAGAAAACAGCAGCATGTAAAACAATTCAGATAGAAGAACCACACTGGCTTCTGACTAAATGCAATTAATGTTCAAGTCAAAGAAGCAGACAAAACTAATAGACACATTAAAATAGCAGCAGCAGCAAATAAAACAGCACAGTTAAAGTGTTGGCTGGAACAAAGAAGGTGTTCAGACCTTGTCCACGACAAACAGGGACAAAGACTAACTTGATTCCCCTATTATAGAGGGGATCTCAGAGATGGAGACGCCCTATCCTTGGATCTGCCAATCTTAATGCCATGTATGAGTAGTCTGAACCTAGACTCAGCCAGGTACACATTTACAGGCGGATCCTCAGATGCTCTTAGTATGAAAGGTTAATATTACTTAAAATGGATTCAAAAATGAATCGGCAGCCAGAACAGGCATAAAATAGATACAAAGATATTCAAGAAAGCTGCATCCACCAAGTTTTCACACTACCCTGTTTGGCACCGAATAACCTTTTTGGCCCTCTTTAAAGGCAGGCTGACATGGCGTGGGTGACATTTATCCAGGTCTAGATGGAACCAAGACATGCAGCCACGGAAGTGATGTCAGCTTTCTGTAGAAAGCGAGCCAGCAAGAGTCTGTAAAAAGCACTCCCAGGGAAAGAGGTAGTGACAGCTCCGTCTTCCAAGAGACCAGGGAGTCTGGAGGGTGGGCCCAATGGGTACTTCTCCTCTTAGAGAGACCCGACATCCATCAAAATGTGATTTTTTGTAACTTTACACACAAAAGAGCAGCAGCCGAGTTCACCTGAAACCTGGTAAACAAAAGTTCTCTCATCTAGTATTTGGTTCTTGGAAATCTCGCTGTTGTCACTTTCCACCGCATTAAGGACATGGGTGTCGTTTCCTCGTCACATCAATTTATCTGAGGTCATTCAGGAGAAAACACCTCAGACTTAGAACAATGACTGGAGTCAAGAGGCCTTTTAAAACGAAGCGGCTTCCTGTCCTGTTCTCCACAGCATGTTCCTTATTTGGAGAGGTAAAGCATGTGGAAAGCTTTGGAATGGGCTGACATTTCTAAGCATATGACTCAACAGAGATCACATCCAAGGCAGACATCAACAATTAACACTTTTTGTCCATCGAGTACTTTTTCAGCCTTCTTGTGCGCCAGTAGACTGACACAAGACAGTCAGGAAGGGTTGGGGTAAATGTTTGCTGCCAAATATTTTAAAATCAATCACTCAGTCAATCAATCAATCAATCAATCAATCAATCAAAGAATTACGTGCCTGCAAAAATGCGGGGTGAACAGGGTCTTGATGGCATTTTCAGGCTAAATTATATTACAAAAAACATGACAAAGCGGTAGGTATCCAGACGCACATGAAACTCTGGATCAAAATCACAACCATTGTCATTTTGGCTGTGTCAGTAATGGAATAATGAGGATACCTTGGAATATTCAAAGCAGGGTAGAACAACAAATTTCCCATTATGAATTTATCATTTATCAAACAACGTCTTTAATTACATTCCCCCAACATTCATGTCAAGGTTAAAGATATTATTAATACATGCCAATCAGGCTTCACCCATTCTTTCTAGGTTATACACCCCACAAGTTGTTACTACGATTCAAGGTGCTGACCTTGACCTTAACCAACAAAGCACTGTAAGACCTGGGTCCTAGCTACCTCAAAGATCAGATCTCACAGTATGAACCGACTCGGGTGTTAAGGTCATCAGGAGAGGCCCTTTTTTCCATCCCACCACTCTCACAGGTAGGTCTCGTGGGAACCCATGAAAGGGCCTTCTCAACTGCTACACCCAGACTCTGGAACTCCCTCCCACTAGAGGCCAGGACTGCCTCATCTCTGTTGTCCTTCTGGAAACAGGCAAAGACCTTTCTCTTCAGGCAAGCTTTTCCTGAATGATGGACTACCTATTACTGTATGTGTCTTTTATATGAATCTATAGGTTCACATAGACTTTATGTTTATGACTACTTATAACTGTGCTGCTTTAATGTAATGTTGTCTATTAATCCTGTAAGATGTCTCTCAATTCCTTGTTCTCAAATACTTGAACATGTCTTAATTGTACTGGACTGTATATTATCCGGCATTACTGTAAGCCGCCATGAGTCCTTTTCCAAGGAGAAAGGCGGGGTAAAAATACTCTAAAATAAAATAAATTAATAATACTATCTTTGCCCACAATTAGAAAACTAGAGAAATGGTTTTTTATGAGGATTTTAAGTAGCTGTACAAATCATAAACTTGCCTCACTGTGTATTAAATATTGCATTCAAACATATTGGTATATACACTGGCATATTAATATAATTTACTGTCATGTGGAGGCAGAACTTTCTTATGGCTCTCTTTCATTGGGGAGGATTCTGCTTCCAAAGATGCTTTCTTGCATGGAGTTAATTAGTGCCATGATGAATGGACAACAGCAGTGAAACCAGACAGTTTTGAGGTTTAATTAATTTTTCAGATGACCATATCTTGGACAGGGAGTGAAACCTGGCACTCTCCCAATACCCTGGGGGCCACAGTGCTTACTTGGCCAAGGGCAAGGAATATTGAAAGCAGCCACCTGCACTAGGACATAACCAGATAGCAGGATGTGACTCCCTGGCAACCAAAGGAAGTCTTCCTCTGTGTGGATGCTCAGAAGGGACATACATACCCCACAGCGCACACTTCAACTGCTGTCCCTGTGCAAAAGAACTTCTCCTTGCTAGCCAAAATCAACCCATTCCACTTCTTAATAATCAGAACTGTATTTTGATGTCCACAATGACAGATCTATTGAATTATTTCAATACATCAAGGATAGAGATGTAAAATTTCCAGAGATATTGAAACTTGGAAAAAATCCCGTTGTTTTGGTTTGTTTCTCTTGCCGGAAAAAAACGGAAATTTTCAGAAAACTTGAAAAAATGCTACATTAGCACTTTCCTCTCCCCTTTTATAACTTGAAAGTCATTCTGTTACTTTAGGAGCATAAAACATGACTATGGTCAATGTGACTTGGCATAAAATTATCACAACTAGCATATTAAAATATACTGTAGCCAAACAGTTATTACAAACAGAATTTACTTTTTAAATAATATTTATTTGAAATTCTAAGCAACAAATAGGGCAACAATCTCTAGTTTATGCAGAACAAAAGCCTCTAAAAACAATGCTTAAAAATCCAGAATTAACAATTATTCGTATTTCCTCTCTACAGTATTAAATAAAAATAAAATAAAAACCAGATTCTCATAAAAAGAATTGAAGGGGGGATGTATAGTAGGAAGTGGGACGAAGTTTCAATGAATGGGCATGAAATTTAATCAGAATCATTTTTATTGCTCTGTATTTTCTTCCAGTGCTTTGAGGCCTAGTGAAGAGGACAGGACAGAACCAAACATACCCACCCACAATCAAAAACAAAAGTGAGACCTTTTTCTTTTTCTTGTGACAATACTGTAACAGCACCTCCTGAAGAAATGCATCTTGTTCTTGCATTGGAGAGTTCAGTTTGTAACCTAGGGCTTGCTTGTCCTCAGTGAACAGAAATTAGAATGATCTGATACTATGCATATTTTTAGAAACGATTTAGAAAATATTTGAACACTCTATCTTAAAATATTTTATTCATCACATTAAAATAAAACATTCCATAATCATTTTTCTCCCCCAATTTTTGGGAACCCCCCAAAAAAAAAGCTTCAGGGGAAAAATTGAAAAATTAAAAAAATGGAAAATCTGTGTTTTTTAAAATGAATTTTTCAGTTTTTTTCCTGGGCCTTCACATCTCTAATCAAGGACAGGTGAATTATCCACTTCTTTGCATGCTTTGTCTGCTGTCTGTGACTTTCAGAGCCTTCGAAGGGCACTGGCATAAGCAATATTTCTCCTCCCACCACCTCACACAACACACCCGACTGCTGCTGGTGTCCACCCTCTTAACTCGGGCCGGTCAGAAGTATGCAAGGGGAGGCTATGCAATATTAGTCCACACTCTCTGATACCATAAGCCAAAAGCCAGGGACCCACATCCCACTGTGATGCTGCTTACTAGAGGAAGATCACCTGCCTATATAAGCTCCCACAGGTGAGGCAATTTAAAATATGGCAAAATGGGAAGAAAAGGAAGGGGGTGATAGTGAACCAAAAAAACCACCATTCTTACATTCAGTGTTAGATGTGAAGGAATTGGACTGCAGGACCGACATGTTCTTACCATGAGAACAAAACCAAAATGATGCGGGGCTGGTGCTTTCTATCAAAGTCTCAGTCTTTTTGTCTATGTTTGCCTGTGCCTGAGGTACATGTGACCTTCCTATTTCATATTTCCGATGTTAGCAATAGATGTTCCGGTAAACTGCATAACAATATCACCCAGAGTTATAAAACTCTATTTAGTTCTACTCAGAGAAACCAGATAACCAAGCCTTCAAATATATACCTTCCTCAGGTGCTTCATAGGTATATAGTATATAAGTATATGGCCTCCTCCACTGCTCTCTCCCATCCTTTTACAACTCTCTGCCTTGTTCCTTCTGCTTCAGTACGGAGGTCTTACTATGTCTTGCTCGGCAGAGATCCTACCAGAAAGAACAGGACTTTATTTCTCCATAGGTGGATTCTTCTTCCAACAAAGTGACCAACCAACAATGGGGACTGCTGGTACTAACCGAGGAGAGGTGCCTTGTTTGCCCATTGACTGAATATTAGTGGGAAATACAGACATTTAAACCCTTTTAAAAATGCCAGGCAGAGAAAAGGGGCAAGGAAGTCACTATAAGTAAACCTAAAGACAAGCTCCAGAAGAGGCTGCCATCATCACATTTTGCCAACATTAAGGACATACAATATACAGGTGCAACTCTTAGAATCATAAAGTTAGAAGAGACCTCAAGGGCCATCCAGTCCAACCCCCTGCCACGCAGGAACCTCCAGCACCCTCCGTGGAAGCATATTCCACTGCTGAACAGCATTAACCATCATGATGTTCTTCCTAATGTTCAAATGGAATCTCTTTTCCTGTAGTTTGAAACCAATGCCCTGAGTCCTTTGGGGACCAAGGACCCAGAGTCTGGAGGAAGAATAGAGAGGCACACACTGCATGATGCTTGAAGTCTAGTGTGAAGTTTCTGTCTGTGTTGATTTTGGGAGCCATGTCTCCTGCTGGTGTTGGTCCACTGTGTTTCATTAAATCCAGGGTCAACACAGCTGTCTACCAGGAGATTTTGAAGCACTTCATGCTTGCTTCTGCAGACAAGTTTTGTGGGGATGCTGACTTCATTTTCCAGCAGGACTTGGCACATGCCCACATTTGCCAGAAGTACCAAAACCTGGCTCAATGACCATGGGATTACTGTGCTTGATTGGCCAGCAAATTCGCCTGACCTGAACCCCACAGAGAATCTATGGGGCATTGCCAAGAGAAAGATGAGGGATGTGAGACCAAACAATGCAGCGGGGCTGAAGGCCGCTATTGAAGCATCCTGGTCTTCCACAACACCTCAGCAATGCCATAGGCTGACAGCATCCGTGCCACGCCACATTGAGACAGTAATTGATGCAAAAGGGCCCCAAACCAAGTACTGAGTACATATGCATGCTTATACTTTTCAGAGGTCCGATATTATTCTATTTCCAAGCTTTGTGTTATCAATGTCATGTAATATTCTAATTTTCTGAGACTGTGAATTTGGGGTTTTCATAAACTATATGCCATAATCATCACAATTATACCAAAGTAAGACTTGGCATATCTCACTTTGCATGTAATGAGTATATCTCATACATTCGTTTAGTTTCACCTTTTGAGTTGACCTTACTGAAATAAATGAACAGTTGCACAATATTCTTTTTTTTTTTAATTTTACCTGTATGCACAGCCAAAGAATGTGATGCTGTTGCCCAGAGGCCATGAGAAGAAAGCCAAGCAACATCGGCACTGAGGAGGCAGGGTTCAATTTCACAGGCTGCTAAGCTAAGAAGAGTGGTTTTAATATGACCCAATTAAATGTTTTGCACGAAAAAAGACGAAGAGGCTTTTATGCCTGCAAAATGCATTTTTTTTTCTTTTCTTTGCCAGTTTTATCAGCAGCAGCCTTGCTTTTTGGCTCTTGAAGACCATCCTTCTACAATCTGCATGCATGACTGATTAGCACCCAGGATGTTGAAAGGCATGGCTCAGCCATAAGCTTTTACAGAAAATACAGACAAACAATGAAGGCAGATCTTTCGAATTGCAGCAAGTCCAAAACGGCTCCACAGCCAAATCACTAAGCAAACAGGATGGCATCGTCTGCAAGCAACCACCCTCTCTGTTTGCCAATCATATGAGGTCTTCCTGCCACCGGCCAAAGAACCGATTGCTCATCCTGGCAGTCAACTGGGCTCCCTTCCATCCTTCCCCCACCCCAACCAACTGCCTGCAATTTTTATTAATAGCAGCAAATGAACTATATTATCTTCTTGTAGCTGCAGAGGCATTTTCAAGAACAAGTTGGCAATCAAGTAGCTCGCCAAGGGAGCCCAGTTTTTGGGAAGGAACGCTGGTTCCGTTCCTTTCCTGCATGATGTAACCATGCCTTTTTAATACATCATAAATACGTGGACACAGACACAAAATCCCTCTTGACGAGACCTGTTTCCATAACCTCCATGGCAGGGGAAATGTGCATTTTGTAGGATAATTCCTCACATCACAGACTGTTAATCAAGTCATTTCATAGGGACATCATTACGAGCAAGCTTTGCCTTGGAAGAAAATGCCTCTGGAAAAGGCAGCGCCCCTCAGCTTTTTCATCTTGAAAAACCTACAACTCTGTACAATTTTTAAACAAGCACTTCACGAATGGATTTTAAAAGTTTTAAATAGTTAAAAAGTTTTTAGATAGTACCCTCCCCTCGTGCCCACACAAATGCTTCATGGCAATTCGCCAATCCAGAAATGATTACGAAGCAAGAACCTGGCCGTTTTATTTCCCGCTTCACCGTGACATACCACAACCATCTTATGGAAGAGAACAGAGGATAGAAATTATGTGGAAACTGCACTCTGCTACAATGGATGTCATAAAATCTACTCTAGTAATGCCTCCCTGACTGAAGCCATGGGAGACGTCGTAATGCAAAGACCAGCGTACTCCCCCTCAGAAAACAGCTACATTTTATATCTATTTCAGGCCGCATCCAAGCACACTGTATGCCCACTGGGGCGTATGCAGTTTGCTGGAGACATTCATGCTACGTTCAGCAACATACAAATGCCACTGCATACAATGCTCTTGGTTGTTAACCTCATCAAGGGCTGATGCCAAGGAATTACTGGAAGCCTCCTTTATACCGCATGGCTTCAATCCAAAGACAATAACTGCAGAAAAAAGATAAAACTGATAAAAAAAATGGTTGTGTCCCTGCATGCAAGTTGTTGCCCTCATACAAGAATTTCCTCTCAAGGGATTTCTCCCTGAGCCTTGAGGAGATGTATTCCACCCAACGGGCAACAATAAGGATCGGCTCATGTGTCGGATTTCAGAATACTGCTGGAAGGACTAAATGCTCTGAATCTGATTCTCTCTGAACGAGCAGCAACAAGGAATTGGGTTTTCTAAACTATCCTGGTGGAAAGTGTGAAAGATAAATAAAATAAAGATAAGAACAGACAGTAAAAGTCATCCACTGATGGTACTAGAGCGCAGTATATCTCTTGGGGTACCACGTCCTCAAGAGGGGCAAACAGAATCTGGAAGCCCACCCCGCTCCTGAGGAAATATGACTGGAGAGAAACATCCTAAACTACAGTAGTCCCCTGCCCTTTCGCAGTTCATGTACTGCAGTCCCGCTACATCGCAGGACCGCAGTACAGTGGTCCCCTGAAAGGGCTTGAGGGAGGGAGAATTTTTTTAAAAGTCCAGGCTTTTTAAACCTCCCCCCCCCCGTTCCCCAAGCCCCGGACCGCAGCTGATTGGCACTGGTGTGGGGAAACAAAAAAAATTTCTCCCCCACCCCAGTGCCAATCAGCTGGAGCCTGGGGCTTGCCTCCTTGGAGGCATCACATGCTGCTCCCCCACACCCGGGGGGGGGGAATCCGTTGCTTAAAGGCATTTTAAACATCCCCCCCAAGGCCCGACCCAACCTGCATCCGCATATCGTGGATTTTCAATGATCACGGGTCGGGTCAGAGCCCTAACCCCCACGATAGACGGGGGGGCACTGTACTCCCCACCCTGAATCCCTTTACAGAAATCGGTATGAACTCTTTACATTGTCATATCTGACAAAGAAAACATGCTTGTAGTGGACAGTAAAGGAAAACATACCATTTTCCAGAAATGTTCTGGGCTAACAGTTCTATTTTACTTGCTATGTTTCTACCTGTCTTCCTCCTACAGCAGTGATGGCGAACCTATGGCACGGGTGCCAAAGGTGGCACTCGGAGCCCTTTCGGTGGGCACCTGACATTGCCCCTTCATAGCCACCTGTATACAGGTTAAATTACTGTATTGGCACTTTGCAAAAAAATTAGTGGGTTTTGAACTGCAGTTTGGGCACTCAGTCTCTAAAAGGTTTGCCATCACTGTCCTATAGCCTTAAAGTGGGATACAGTGAGTATACACTTCTCAATTACCCTGCTCCAATTAATGTTAGCAAAGGGGGAAGGAGGCCAGGCTGAGGAGCAGCAACTAGCCCAAGGTGTCCTTGACAACTATGTGGGGAAATCCACATCCGTTCTCCAGCACTCCAACCACTGTCCCAAAGTAGCTCTTGTGTCTTTATTCAGGCCAGCTTTAACAGGAAAATTTATGGAAGGCACCCAGAGCAGTCCTTCTGCTGCATTTGAAAACACGCTACTATTCATCACCAAACTATAGGGGTGAAGGCACAATATAAGAAGTGCCCAAGAGATGTAGTATATGAGGACACGTTCTTTAGATAAATCATCCACCATCTGCCATTTGTTTCACAAACCAACAATGAAACAGTGAGTGAGGTTTGCAATGCACCCAAAGGAGGACCATACCCAACCAACACACATGTTGGTTAGAATTAGACTGAAAACATTTTTTGTAGTTTTATTATGATGTTTTACTTTGTTTATTATTGTTGCTATTGTTTTCATTGTTTGCATCTTTGTTGTAAACCGCCCGGAGTTCCTCCAGAAGATGGGAGGTATATCAGTATTAAAATAAATAAATAAATAAATAAATAAATAAATCCAGCACATAAAAACAACAGGTCATGAAATTGACTTTGAAAGAACCAAACTCATCTCCAAAACTAGTCGAATAATCATGGAAGCCATTTAGAGAAACACCCAAACAACATGAATAAACGTGATTCCCGCTTGCCTGACATCTGGAAACTAGCCCTGGTAGCCTCTGTCACAAAGACTACACCAGGTCCAAAAGGACACAAGATGCCACCACCTTCCATCCACACCAAACACAAACCCAGACCCTTCCCACAGATACTGCACCATCTACTGCGGCACCCCACTCCAGTCACCACATGGAGCACACTCACACACCCCAAAAAAACATTGGGAGACCACAGACACGTAGCCAGACCAAAATGAATTCACAAGACACAGGACCCCACTCCACCAAAGCCCAGGATACTGCCAGAACCTACCAGCCATCTAACCCACCAGCATGTAAACAGCCATCTAAACAGCCATCAGCAGTTAATCCCTTTCAGCCACACAGCAGATCACAAAAGAACAAAGGAACAAAGGAACCTACAATCAGCAACAGAGCAAGCAAACCACACCCCCAGCAGTATTTATAGAAGGACTTCAACTGAGACCACACTTTGCTTCAAGAAGAAAGAAGCCAGAACACCAGCCTGAAGATGACGAGTGAGACCTCCTCCAAAACAACCAGAGGAAGTATACCTAACATGCATATATATATATATATATATATATATATATATATATATATATATATATATATATATTTATAATAAATAAATAAATAAATAAATAAATAAATAAATAAATAAATAAATAAATATTTTTAGGCATACTTCTTTTCTTTCGGAGTATATAAATGTCCTTTTTATATACGTTTACTACATTTCTCCCCTCAACAGCAATGGGCTTAGGGGTGCCAGACCCCCTTGTAGTTCATAATCTGTGTATGCCTCTTATGTCCCCAAAATATATTTACAAAGCATGAACAGCTTATTGATTGATTTATTTTATTTCTATACCTCCCATCTGGCAACAAGGCCATGATTAACACATACACACATATTTTCTTCCCTCCAAACCACATTAGCCTCATGGTCTGACCCAGCAACCATAAAATTAGGGGCAATCACACTGCCATCCATCCATCCATCCAATCAATCAATCAATCAATCAATCAATCAATCAATCAATCAATCTGCCAGCCAGCCATCTTAGAAATGCAGAGCTAGAGGGGACCCCCTGGAGCTCCTGTTCAGGAGGCCCAGTGGGGAATCAAACTCCCAAAATCTGGCTCTGCAGCTTGAGACCTAAACTACTGAGCTAATAGGGTCCTAGCAAAGCCCAAGATCCATCTTTCTCAGGCTGCTTCCTGGACAGAAGTAGCAGCACAGTATTTACCTGTACTGCAGGTAAAACTGTGCTCACGACCCTGGGTTCAATCCCAGGTAGCCGGCTCATGGTTGACTCAGCCTTCCATCCATTTTTTCCATCGGTAAAAAGAGTACCCAGCTTGCTGGGGGGAGGATGTGTAGCCTGCATACTGTAATTAAAAACTGTAAACCGCCCAGAGACTACTTGAAGTGGCATGGGGTGGTCTATAAGCAGAACACTTTATTGAATATTTGTTTGCTTGTTGAAAAAGAAATTGTAACAAAAACCACGCTGCTCAGATCCGTGCAATCAGTTCAAGGGAGATGTCTATTAAATTGTTACATATATTTAGTATTATAACGTTGTAATTCACTGTGAGCTCTGGTTTCCATTTCAGGAGAAAGGTAGGAAACAAATGAGTTAACAAACAATTAAGTTCATGGCGGCAAAACCAAGGAGCCCCCTCCCTTCCCTAGGTTGCAGGGACATAAGAGGCAGGAAGTACAATGTTCTGTTTGTCTTGCCAAGTCAGCCAAAAACTGCAGATCCCTAGATGTTCGCAACAAGCAGCCAATCCATCCATCTTTGCTTCTGGCCTGGTGTTATTAGACCAAAACCATAGGCTTTCCCTGATGTGCAAAGGCAGGGCTTTTTATACAAGAGCTTCTCCTCCTGCAACCTCCACCAAGACTTCCAGACACAGGAGCTGCTGGGCCCTCTGCCTAAGGACAAAGAAGCTCCTGCCGTCTCTGTGTACCTGGACCTCGTGCTCGGTAAATCCTTCCAAAGGCAACCCCACAGCAGAAGTTAACAGAGCAGCATTTCCATTCCTGCACATCCTGCACACTGGATAGCTCAGTGGCTTCATTTTAGTTCTGAGGTCTGAGAATCTGGCCGCACAGCCAGAGGCTGGGGGTTCAATTAACGACTGGGCCTCCTTGGCATGGGCCAGACTTGAGGATCCATAAGGACCTTCACAGGATCCTAAGAAACGTGGGAGCAGCCAATGAAGGCCTGTAACAAGCGTTGGTGAAAGAGCCGTTGACACATCAGAATTAAGCTGGTGTTTTACAGCTTCACGGCCACCCTATTTTACCAAGCAACCTGGTCTGACAATAGTTTGCAAGCAAGTACAGTAATACCTTGGATAACGAATGCCCCTGATAATGAATTTTTCAGATAACAAATGGAAATTTCTGGGTATAGGGCTGCTTCAGATAACGAATGTTCCCTATGGGCTGCCTTGGATAAAGAATGTTTTATCATGCCTTTAAGAAAAGTGTACCCAGGATGCATTGCAATCCCCATAGTTTGTGGAGAAGAGTTAGAGTTTTTTTCATGGTGTTTAGGAGCCATTTGGAATATGTTTTGTGGAGGGATCTGGACCTTTTGAACTTTGAAAGGTAGGAAGATGAGGTTTCCTTGCCTTTTCCTATTCATTTCCATTCTTTTCCATTTTTTAACGGAGTGCTGAGCTGAGGTGAGGTTTGCACACGAGGGTCCTGACTTTTTTCTGTTTGCATTCCTTTCAAGTTTGAGTGCAGAAATGAGCTGGGGTTTGCAGAGGAGGTACTAGCTTGTTTCTGTTTCTATTCCTTTCTATTCCAAGCGCTGAGCTGAGCTGGTTTTTTTTTTTCTGTGCATCTGGCAGGAACGACTGGGTGTTGTTGTTTTTTTGGAGCTTGGTTTTATTGATCTTTGAACTGCTTTCCATTGCATTCTTGGTGTGAAATGGCTGGGGTGGTCTTGCTGGTTTCTTTTGTCAAGAAAACTTGGGGGGGGGGTGCTCCAGCATTGCAAGCCTTTAAAGTTCACTTTATAAAGAGGTGTGGAGAAAAAAAAACACCCAGGTTTTTTTGCCTTTTTGGACCTCTGGAACGGATTAATTGGTTTCGCCTCCATTTCAATGGGAAACCACATTTCAGATAACAATTTTTTCCTGATAATGAATTGCCTCTGGGAACCAATTAGATTACAGAGGTACCACTGTACATGTAAAATGCAGTGTATGAAGGAGCAGGATGGAAACAAGCTACTTGTACCTTTGGGGCAGTTTATAAGAGGCAAAGAGATAATCCTGCTCAGGAAATGCACATCCCAAAAGGAAAGCACCTATAGGTCAATTACTGGTAGGAATATAGGGGCATGCGTTCTACTTGGGGTCTTCCTCCATCTTGCTCAGTGCCATCAACGCAGACTAAGAGCGGCTTTTGGGCAGGACGCCACCCAGCATCCCTTGGGAAGAACAGGCATCAAAGCCGGGACTTCCCATGTGTGAAAGCAGGTGCGGTGTCACAGAAAAACACCCCTCTCCCGAGCTTACTATGAACATTTTGTGTGTTCAAGTGAAAGAAAGCTTACGTTTGTTCAACAGCAAGGCTAAATAATACACCAAAAAGTAGAAAGACAAGAAAACAAGATTTCTTATTTGAATTGTGCTAATATTTTAAGAACTTTTTTCTCCAAAGAGGACCATGCCATTATGAGATGGCAGTTTAGCCAGCAACGTCGGGCACAAACACTCTGACGGCAAAGGATGCAAGCAGTCAGCTAAGCAAGTTTGGTCTGGATTAATGCCTGAATGGGAGACAGCCTGGGAGCCTCATAAGCACATCACCTTCAGTTCCATGATGCAAGGCAGGCAGGACAGAACAAAATGAATGAAGAAAACCCAAACCATTTACAAATGCCATCAATAAAAGCATAGTAGTGCTCATGAATTAAGTTCAGTACAAAATCTTCCTTTAAAAGGAAGGTTTAGTCAGCCCCTAAAATGGAATTAAGCCAAAAGAGAGCACAGGGTGGAGTGAGAAGGGGGAAGATGTAAAAGCTTCTATTTTTGAAATGAAAACAATCCACAAATAAGTCACAGAATGCCGTCACGGGAAAAAAAAAAGGGGGTAAGCTATTTTTAAAGCAAGGAGGCTTACCAAATATTTCTCCATTTTTGGCATATTCCGTCACAAGGTACAACATGCTTTTGGTCTCCATCACCTGTGGCAAAGAGAAGTCACACGTTAGCTTAATAGGTAAATAAAAGAGAAAACAAAACCCTGGGATCCTCCTTTCTCAACATGGCTTCCCAAAACCAACACAAGCTATTAGGTGTTTTATCATGCCAGGTTGCTTGACAGTTTCCAGGTCCCTGTCATGGCCAAGTGACTCTTTAGATGGGAATCTAGGCAAGAGGGCCTCAAAGAGCTGCAAGAGAAGGTGGAGTTCCAAAGCTTTTACTAGACTTCAAACTGGTAACAGGGTGGCCTACATCTTCTTCCATTCGTTACTCTCTGCTAGTGAAGGAAACATGACAATTGTCTCGTGCCCCAAGACCTCACTCCAGCAGGATTCTGCTGAAGGAGAGCGAGGAGAACGTTTGAAGGAGAGTGGGGAGAGTGTGAGGAGAATATTTCTGCTTAAGAATGTATAAGGAGGGGTCCTGCAGGTTCAGGGAAATGTTTATCCAATACAGTGGAACCTTGACTTACGTACTGCTTGACTTGCATCATATTTGACTTGCAGCAAGAAGGGGCCTGTTTGACTTGAGTCGCAGGCTTTGACTTACATCTCGGAGCCCCGGCGCAAGGCACCGGAATTGGGCGGCAGCCACAACCCAGCATCGCGGCTGCCGCCTCCAAACTGCTCCTGCCTTCTTCCCCTCCTCCAGCAGTGGCAGCTTCGGCGAGGCCAGCTCAGAGCACCTGGAGCTGGTCCTCGGCCTCACTGAAGCCGCCGCTGCTGCCGGAAGAGAAGAAGGGCCGGGAGCTCGGGGTCTGGACTCGCTGGTTAGACAGTCGGCTCAGTCTTGTAAAAAAATCTGGCTGCAGAAGTCTGGTCCACAATGGGAAGCGTTTTAGTTGGGGAGCTGTAAAGTTGTGGGACTCTAATGGTAAGCATAGAGTTGTTCAGAACTTGGAACGTCAGGTTAAAAATCAGTAAAACTTAAATGTTAGACATTGTTGCTATGAACATTAAAAAGTGGAGGCGTATAATTTGTGGACTATAATTCCACTTCCTCCTCCTCTCTTTGAAGAAACATTTCATTTACATCCCCAGAAGGAATCTCCTATCCCAGTCAAATTTGTGTTAAATTGCTGTTTTCGGGGGTCTTTTTCATCATCTGGAACGGATTAATCCGCTTTCCCATTACTTTCTATGGGAAATGTTCGTTTGACTTAAGTCATGTTTGACTTAAGTCTAGACCACTGGAACGGATTAATGACGTAAGTCAAGGTTCCACTGTACTGGGCCAGTTGAGATGGCGAAAACTCAATCTACAGACACAAAGACAGTATCTAACCATATAGGAAGCAAAGGGCCACAACATGAGTAATCTAAATTAGTATTTCCTCTGAACTATGTTTCAGTGATCTCCTTTTCATCTGTTCAAGAAAGAGCCTAAGTGTTCTATTGTTTTTAACCTACCTTTGCTAAAGGTATGGAAGATGTGTCTTTACATTTTTCAGGCAAAGGCTGCTTCCCTAGGATTCACTGAGGGGCACTATTATTGGACTTTTGCTATGCATATGAAATTCATTGGCTAAGGACAACCTCTGGGTTGGAGAAATAGGCAGGATCTCTCTCCATGCCATTTGCAGAGGATCGTAAGCAAGTGAAGACATCTGCTTGGGAATACCCTGAAGCAAATGGTGAGCCAATGTGTGAGACAGAATGCTGGACTGGATGGGTGATGGCCTGTTCCAGCAAGACTGTTCTTATGTCCCTTTATCTAATTGCTAAACCATAATTGTATATGGTTATATTTCAAAGCTGCAATGAGGGAGATGTCTTATGCGTGCAAAAGTGGCTGGGATGGGACTCTGAGGTCCTCCCTTGCCTCAGCGGCACCTAGGGTACAACGCTCCCTGCCTTCTTTTCCGGGGAGAGACTGTGTAGGCTTCCATGGGATGGGAAGGCACCTGATTATCCGGGATCTGCCCCCACCAACCAGGGGCACTGATCCTCAGAGAGAGAAGAAAATGGTGGGTCACAATGGAAAGTAATTTCTGCATTGTTCACTGGCATAGTATCTGCATGGAAAATGGAACATCCATGTTTGCATCATCCTTAAAACACTTTCTTTTCCCTTATCTCATTTGAATATGGAAATTTATATTAAACAGATAATGGAAAAAAGTGAGATATTCCTGATAACTGTTAAATGTATAATTAGTTATCATGGGATTTCTCATTAGCCTGTTACGTTTGGCTTCAAATCCTTGGTTGACTTCTGAGTGATCCCAAATTATGGTATGTTCCTTAAAAAATATTGCATATTACAACAGAGATGTCTTAAAAGTTGATTGTTTCACAAAAAGAACATAGTCTTAGTCAGCCATTTCATCCACAGCAAAAAACAAATTGTTGTACTGATTTTGCCAAACAAACAACACAGTCATTCCTCAAAGGACTGCTTCAATATGTATAATAAAATCAAACAAAAACGAATTTAAAAAACCAAAGTAATGTGTCCTGGTTGGGATTGCCAGATTTATTATAGTATCAGATTTCACGCAGCAAGACCATAAGAACGTAAGAAGATCCATGCTGGATCAGGCCAAAGGCCCATCTAGTCCAGCTTCCTGTATCTCACAGTGGCCCCACCAGATGCGTCTGGGAGCGCATGAGACTAGATATCTGTCTCCTGATACCACTCCCCTGCATCCGGTCCTTGAAGTACCCCAGTTTTAAGCCTGGAGATTACACCTCTCTATCATAGTTTTTAACCTGTAATGGACTTTTCCTCCAGGAATCTGTCCAATCCCCTTTTGAAGGCATCCAGATGAGATGCCATCACCACATCCTGTGGCAAGCAGTTCCACAGACTCTCCCTGTCTTTCTGTGCACATCAGATTGAGGGTGTGACTTGGGAATATCCAGACCCTTCTTAAGGCAAAAATGGATGGTAACCCAAAAGTGAAATGATCCCTTACAGGCACCTCAGTACTTGCCTTTTTCTTCTCCTTTTGTTTTATATGTCTTCCTTCTGTACTGTATTCCAGTTTGAATAAGCGAAGTCTAGACCACCAGGACAGAGTGCGGACCCAACACACTGCCTATCAGAACTGCTCTGTTGCGGTCCCCCAAATTTTGACTTTCAAGGAACTTCCAAAGTCACGTGGAGACGCAGCTGGCTGGAGCACATCTGGAACTTATGGCTGCTATGGGCCTGTCCCAATTTGCCACAGGGCCTATGCCTGTTGCAAGTCACACCCTCAATCTGATGTGCACATAAAGACAGGGAGAGAATTATTTGAAGGTAGTGAAATTTGAGTCCTCTCCCTTGTCATGCTGACCTGATACGCTAAAATGGGCTTTAATGTGTGCATTTCTGTTTGAAGGCAACTTCATTGTTATAGCCAGTAAGAAGGCTCACTGTTCTTTATGCATTTTTACTTTATTCATTACAGTGGAGAAGGGACTCCAACTCTTAAGATTCTATGATTCAGTGTTGGTGCTATTTTACCACCATCAGTATGATGGCACTTGTGGAGTGATAAAGAAGTGAACATTACATACATACATACATACATACATACATACATACATACATACATACATACATACATACATACATACATACATACATACATACATACATACATACATACATACCATACCATACCACACCATACCATACCACACCACACCATACCATTGATTTATAGGATGCTGTTCAGATTGAGACATGATTTAATAAAATCAATCCAATACAATATTTCTGATAAAAAATTAAAACTACTAGGACAGATCTCATTAAATGAAACCTTTAAATAGCAGGGAAGTTCCCATTCTGCCTGAAGCTCAATGCTTAATGCCAAAAATCTGTTAATGCTACCAGGACACCTCAAAGAAGCACTCAGAACTGAGACTCTATTTAAATTTATAATAGACACAATCTACCTGCATCTTTTTTCATTCAGACATGCTTGAGGAAATTCCATTTACTACATTGAGCACTGCATGGGGGCATTCCTGAACTGCTCTACCTTTTTATTCATATGTATTCAGCATCTAAACCTATTGTTTAGCTGACTCTATGGCATAAGTCAGGAACCTGATGCATGCCAAGTACCTGTTGGCACCAGACCCACAGGCTCAAGCGGAATGCTTTTGGTTCTAGAGAAGTTTTGATGAGAACTTCCAGAACACTGGACACTAAGGGAATCTCTGGCCCCTCTGCACCCACATGCTGCCTGCCTGGATGGGTAATGAAGAAGACAAGATGAAGGGCCTGTCTGCCTAAACAATGTCAGCATTTTCAAAGCTGCTTAACTTCAAGGCTGTTTGCACAAGAAGCTGGGGAGCTTTAGCTCCTTCTATGAAGGGACTAAAGAGGCATATAAACAGAGTTCTCAGAAAAAAAAGTCATTTTATCTTGGGGGAAGCAGTGACACTTCCACTCAGCACGTTTTGTCTCTATGATGCGACAGGCCCTTTGGATCAGAATTAGGCACCTGGAACTCAAACCTTCTAAGAGGATCTGTCTAATATAAAAAAACCTGAGTCATCCTGGAAAGAGGCGGTTTCTCCCCACAACCTTATTTATTACCCAGGTCGAGAGTGAAAGCCAAGCTCTACAAGAGTTAAAAATAAACCAGACAACGTAGGCAGATTGTTTTAAAATGACACACAAATCAACACGACCCCCATTCAAAGTTCCATCTCTTCTTTAGCAGCTCACTGCACAACACCATGAAAATTGTGGAAGTAGGTATTGTACCAATGAACTCTCCATCGCAGACTTATTAGCTTGGGTTGCAGACAGAATAACAAGAAACAGGACCCCAAAATATCATGTCCCACTTTCTCCTGTGACAACTTACTTCAAACCTATCTGGTTAGAAAAGCTACAAGCCAGACATCCTGTTTGGGATGCTATGGGAATGCTTTTTTGCCTTTGGACATTTTTGCTTTGTTTATCCACTCATGCTCACAGAAGGAGCCAAGCTGGAGTGACTGGGCATGCATACCAACTGACTCCTTTGTGGTCACTACAATCCTGAAGACATTTGGCCTAAAAAAAAATTGTGAGAACATTTCAGAGAGGATTTTCTATAGCATGGTCTAAATCTAAGAGGTGACCTGATTGAAGTTTATAAAGTAGATAAGGAAAAATTGTTTTCCCTATCGCACAACACTAGAACAAGGGGGCACTCCATGAAACTTTTGGGTGCTAGATCTCAAACAAATAAGAGAAAGTACTTTTTCACCCAGAGGATCACTGGTCTGTGGAACTCCCTGCCAGAAGAAGTGGTGACAGCTGTCAGCCTTGACAGCTTTAAGAAAGGATTGGACAAGTTCATGGAGAACAAGGGTATCAATGGCTATCATTATGGATGCCTAAAGACAACCTCTGGGTTGGAGAGATAGGCAGGATATCTATCTCTCAATGCTATTTGCAGGTGAAGACATCTGCTTGAGAATACCCTGAAGCAACTGGTGAGCTTCAGGGTATCACTGTGTTAGACAGAATGCTGGATTGGATGGGCTGTGGCCTGTTCCAGCAAGGCTGTTCTTATGTTCTTATGTGTAGAGGGTCTACTCGTGTCAACAAGAGCCTTGTACTGAGGACTTGCCCTCCTTCCCTGAATTATTCAAAACACTTCAGCTATCAACATCCATGGAAAAAGAAAAAGAAAGGGGAAAGCTCCTGAAAATATTGAAATTTTAGCAATTGCTGTAAATCTGCATCAACAAATAACCAGATGAGAATGCCGAGCAACGCAAACCCAACCAGACATACAGTGCAAGGCTTTACTGGGAAAACAGCTTATTTTCCACAAACCCTAAAAACCTGCGTAAGTTGGCTACATACCTGATAAAGCTTGATAATGTGTGGGTGGTCCAGCATTTTCATTATTTGCACTTCACGATATATTTTCTCTAAGTTTACAGAATCTAGCTGAGACTTGTCGATGATTTTTATAGCCACCTGGAACCAAATAGAAGATGCTTTAGTCAGCTTTACCAAACTAGAGTACCAAGATTATAAGCGAGTTTTAAATCATTTCCTCTCCTTTTTTCAAGACTTGCACTTCTTCTGCATAAGGCCCTGAAGTGTCACCCTTACAAAAATGAAGTAGTCCTGTAAATAGGGTGCAAATACTGTCAGCATATTACTACAAAGGTGCTCCATACTTCCCACATGACATAATGAACCATTCCCAAAGCAAACTTTTAGCAAAAACATGGTTTCATTTGTTTATATATAAGGACAATCAACTTACACACCCAATTACACTGGCTAACAAGCAGAGTATTTTAAAATACTGATTTATTCTCCAAGAGAAGCTAAAGAAACATCTAGCCATGTCGGCATTCTGAGTAGTAGCCCCAGAGCTTTGGAAATATCTTCCCATGGTGGTCCACCAGGCATCTATCCTTGCTGGGTTTCAGAAGGCCTTGAAAACACATTTATTTCAACAGGTCTTCCTGACCTAGCAAGGGTGGCTCCCCATTGTGGCCATCATATATAGTGTTGGTATATAATATATTATATAATCTAGATTTATGTGAGTTGGGGTTGGTATTGTGAAAACCTCTACCCGGACGCTTCCACAGACACGTTCTACCTGATTAGCGCAAGATCATTTGCCCAATGCTCATGATTTAGGCCTGGTGATTGCCAGATGTGATATATGTTAATATACTTTATTTATATTAATGATATAGTTAGTTTATTTCTACTTTTATTTTATTCTATTTGATTGTTGTACCTCTGTTATTTTATGTCTTGTCGACCATGTAAATTAAAAAACAATATACAAACCAAAACAAATAAATAAATAATCGCACCAAGCTGGTTCGGTGAAGAATAAATCTTTTAGGGGATGTTCTTGTCACTGAAATGAACTACTGCTTTTCATTTATATAGCTATGCTAGTGGAGACTTGTAATCACACACACACACACACACACACACACACACACACACACACACACACACACACACACACACACACACACACACACACACACACACACACACACACACACACACACAGAGTATTAAAGTTTTAGATATCAAGTCTGAGAACTAATGATAGTTTTGCCACCAGCCACATCTTAGCTACTTTCCTGCTTTCCAGTCAAGAGAATTTGACCATCCAGGACACAATCAGCTGCAATATCTCGGTTGCTTAGTAATGAAAAAATATGTACAGTGGAACCTTGACTTATGTCATTAATCCATTCCAGTGGTCTAGACTTAAGTCAAACATGACTTAAGTCAAATGAACTTTTCCCCTAGAAAGTAATGGGAAAGTGGATTAATCCAGATGATGAAAAAGACCCTCGAAAACAGCAATTTAACACAAATTTGACTGGGACAGGAGATTCCTTCCGGGGATGTAAATGAAAAGTCTCTTCAAAGAGAGGGGGAGGCAGTGGAATTATAGTCCACAAGTTATACACCTCCACTTTTTAATGTTCATAGCAACAATGTCTAACATTTAAGTTTTACTGATTTTTAACCTGACGTTCCAAGTCCTGAACAACCCCATGGTTACCATTAGAGTCCCACAACTGTACAGCTCCCCAACTAAAATGCTTCCATTGTGGACCAGACTTCTGCAGCCAGATTTTTTACAAGACTGAGCCGACTATCTAACCAGCGAGGCCAGCCCCGAGCTCCCGGCCCTTCTTCTTCCCGGCAGCAGCGGCGGATTCGGTGAGGACCGAGGACCACCTCCGGAGGAGAGGAAGAAGGCAGGAGCAGTTTGGAGGTGGCAGCCGCGATGCTGGGTCGTGGATTCCGCCTTGCGCCGGGGCTCCGAGATGTAAGTCAAGGCCTGCGACTCAAGTCAAACAGGCCCCTTCTTGCTGCAAGTCAAATATGCTGTAAGTCAAGCAGTCTGTAAGTCAAGGTTCCACTGTAATCCGATATTACATTTCTTGGTTAGTAACTGAGGGAAACAACAAAGTAAATCCCATGACAACGCCCCAACAAATTGTTCAGATCTCCTCCTGAGCCCAAATCCTAAGTGCCATATCATGCCTGCTGGAGACTCAAGGGGGCTTGTAAAGGATGTTCCTTGAAGGCTGCTGGAAGACTCTCCAATGAAAGCGAAAGGAGCTTCAAAAACAGCCGATGGGTTGAGGGCAAAAGGGACAAAGAAACCACCACAGAGCTCTCCTAAAGTAGTTTTCTGGATCCCTGCCAAACTACTCCATCTCTTCCTCCTCCAAGAAATACACAATTATTTTTGTTAAATCTTATATCCACTATGGCTGTAAGCATCCTCTACCTAACCCCCAAGAGAAAATGGAAAAACAAAACAAAAACAGAAGCCAGCAATCTTAAGCAAATGCTTACATTGCATTCAGTTAGAAAACAAAATCAATGTACCCTGAATGACTACAAGCTCTCAATCTTAACTGTGATTAATGTTTTATATAGACAGTCATTTATAATAACACTACTGAGACGTGAGTGTAAGCTCTCTGCAGGGAAAGACAAGCCACTTAAACACTCTAAATACAGCCCAACTGCATCGGAATCTAGTCTTAGGTTTGCAGAAGTCCAATTTCCTAATAATGTCAGAGAAGCAGTGGAATGGAGAAATGCCAAAGGAGGTTCACACGTGCAAAGAACAGCAAACATAAAAGGGGAGAAACACTCGATCAAAAATGCTGCAGGGATCACTGGACAGCCAAAACTCCAATGCTTGAGCTGTACGACCTCCGAAATGCACCAATAATGTGTACACACACACACACACACACACACACACACACACACACACACACACACACACACACACACACACACACACACACACACACACACACACACAGGGTTGAGGGAGAGAAAGCTAATGCTGTGGAAATGTGTTAGTATCAAAACGCTATAGGTTTTGACAGAAACGGCATGGAAAGTATGTTTTAAGTGGCCCTTCGGACATGGACACTCCCTGAATGGAGTGCCAGAATCTTTCAGAGGTACTGCTCTCTGGGCTGGTTTTCTAATATAAAGACTCCATAGGTTTTATCAGACATTTTATCTGTCAGGATAAACACTCTTCAGCAGTGGCACTGGAATTAGCATACAAAAGTGTGACAGATTTACTGCAACAAGAATCACCCATGGTGGATAGGTTTTCCTCTCTGTCCTATAAACTTAGAAGCTGGAGTCAACGGAAGCTTCTAGTCCACTAGGAAGAGAGAGATGGAACCATGGCCTCAGACTGCTTCAGTTTGCTTCAACAAGATACACAGATGGCTCCTGAACTGCTCGGAAGGGGATTATCAAAAGCTGAGAAGAATAAAGTAGTTAACTCCTACTAGTCATGATGACTACAAAGTGGTGATGGTGGCAGTTTATAGCCATTATGATGATTAAGAGTTGATATTTTCGAGTCAGTATGCTTCTGAGTATCAGTATGAGGAAAACCAAAACCAAAGGGTGCAGCTCTATTTTCTTCCTGTTTCAGGGCTTCCCCCAGATACGTCATCATGACCATTGTGGGAAAAGTTTGGTGTATGAGAAGGAACTTTGGGTTGATCCATGAGAGCTTTTCTTGTGTCCACAATCACCTTTTTCAGACAGGATGAGATCCTGTGCCAGAAATGAATATTTCAGATGTCTTTCAGTCTTACTATTTCTTCAAGAAATGCTCCTGGCCAAAGATCACCTTTACAGCCGAGCCATTATTGCTGGAGAGATAATCTTTTTGTTTTTTAGCTAACATCAATGTGCACACAATAAAATCCACAAAATTAACTTGCCTGCAACAAAATACACCAAAGAAAAAGAAAATGTTGACTCAAAGTAGGCAACTATTAAAGAATGGAAGAATGGAAGCCCTTGTCCTCAACTACAGGGATGAAGTAAGCTTAAGGACAGAAACTTGCAAGGAACTGCTTAAAAGTGGCCATTTCCTTTGTAAAAGATCAAGCCACATTCAAGGAAAGTGAAAATCAACACTCCTTTGAAGAGGAATAAAGCCCACACTTCCTTTTGTTTACCCAACAGATAACCAACCTGTGAAAATGTCACAATATGTCATTAAGATCAGCAATGCTTTTAAAATACAGTATAGCAAACAACAGATGAATCATGAAAAGACAGAAATTTACTAGAAAAAAAGATAGCGCAGACATTCAATGCACCCCAGACACCATGAACACACTATTCACCCAGGGTATCAGGTGAAGTGAAGTAGATAGAAGACCTTGTTTCTCTTTTTAAAAGGAACAGTTTTTAAAATGGAAACAGAATGAAAGTCCAACAAGGCATGAAGCTTACCAGCTGGAGTCTTGGGACTCTTAATAGACTACAGTTCCTGCCCTGTCGCTCACTGATGAGTAATTAAACATTGGTCCTTCGTTTACAACAATTTTCCTTCAGCCTGCTCTCCTAACATCATCAGGGACTCTGAACATACCTGGTCTGATTTCAGAACCTAAATAAAATTAAGCCTGGTTAATACTTGGATGGGAGATCTGCAGGGTTTTCCTGGTAGGGTTAGGAAGGTAGGCCTGGAGAGTTACTACTGGTCCAAGTTGGCTACACTGAGGAAGACACACCAAGGATCAGAGGTGAAGTCAACTTTCCACAGAAAAAGGAAAAATAAGTCCGCAGCAAAAGGAAAAATAAGGAAATGATAGGCTCTCTGCCTGGCGATGATAACCAGTTACTAACAGGAGGCAAAGAAAAGGCAGAACTACTCAACACCTGCTTTGCCTCTGTTTTCTTCAAAAAGGAAAAAAGAGATCCGCTGGGACAAAGAGTAGATGATGTAGGATGGGAATTGCAACATAGAATAGGTAGAGAGGTAGCACAGAAACACCTGGAAACATTAAATCAGGCATGCCCAAACTTTGGCCCTCCAGATGTTTTGGACCACAACTCCCACAGTCCTTTGCTATTTGCAATATAAGCTTAGAATTCTGGGAATTGCGGTTCAAAACATCAGGAGGACTAAACTTTGGACATGCCTGCATTAAATGAATTTAAGTCTCCTGGGCCAGATGAATTACACACAAGGATATTAAAAGAACTGGCAGAAGTAATTTCAGAAACATTGGCAATAATCTTTGAGAAGTCCTGGAGAACAGGGGAAGTCCCCATCGATTGGAAGAGGGCTAATGCTGTCCCCATCTTCAAAAAGGGGAAAAATGGACCCAAATAATTACAGCCCAGTCAGCTTGATTTTAATTCCTGGAAAGATCCAAGAGCAGATTATTAAACAGGCAGTCTGTAATTATTTAGCAAACAATGCTGTCATTACAAGAAGTCAACACGGTTTCTTAAAAACAAGTCATGCCAGACTAATTTGATCTCTCTCTTTGATAGAATTATAGGCCTGGTGGATGAGGGGAATGCAGTGGATATTGTTTATCTGAACTTCAGTAAGGCCTTCAATAAAGTTCCCCATGGTACTCTTGCAAAGAAGTTAGTAGGAAGTGGGATAGATAGTGCTACTGTTAGGTGGATTTGTAATTGGTTGACTAATCGCACCCAAAGGGTGATCATAAATGGCCTTTCTTCATCTTGGAGAGACATGACCAGTGGGGTGCCCCAGGGTTCTGTTCTGGGTCCAGTGCTATTCAATATCTTTATTAATGACCTGGAGGAAGGATTAGAGTGTATGCTAATCAAATCTGCAGATGATACTAAATTGGAGGGGGGGTTGCTAATTCCCTAGAGGATAGGATGAAAATCCAAAAGGACCTTGACAGATTGGAGTGCTAGGCCAAAGCTAACGGAATGGGGTTCCACAGAGGGAAATGTAGGGTGCTGCATCTAGGTAAAAAGATTAAATTTCACAGATATGGGATGAGGGATACATGGCTGGAAAATAGTACCTGTGAAAGGGATCTGGGAGTCTTGGTGGACCACAAATTGAACATGAGTCAGCAGTATGACACGACGGCAAGGAAAGCCAATGCGATTCTTGGTTGCATCAACAGAAGCATAGTGTCTAGATCAAGGGAAGTGATAGTACCACTCTATTCTACTCTGGTCAGACCCCACCTGGAGTACTGTGTCCAGTTCTGTGCATCTCAATTTAAAAAGGATGTTGACAAACTCAAACGAGTACAGAGGAGGGCGACCAATATGGCTGAAGGTCTGGAAGAAACGTCACATGAGGAACGACTTAGGGAGCTGGGAATGTTTAGCCTTTCAAAAAGAAGGCTGAGAGGGGATATGATAGCTATGTTTAAATATTTGAAAGGATGTCATATTGAAGAGGGAACAGGTTTGTTTTCCATGGCTTCAGAGACTAGGACTCGGGGCAATGGTTTCAAACTACAGGAATAAAGATTCCATTTGAACATTAGGAAGAACTTCATGACGGGTTAGAGCTATTTGGCAGTGGAAGATGCTGCCATGGAGGGTGGAGGTTTTTAAGCAGAGGCTGGATGGTCATCTGTCGGAAATACTGTGATGGGGGTTCCTGCATGGCAGGGGGTTGGACTGGATGGCCCTTGAGGTCTCTTCCAACTCTATGATTCTATATGATTCTCCTATGACACTGTCAAGAGATCTTCCCTGTTCCACTACCAGTCATGGGATCATTAGCATGTGGCATATGATCACACAACAATTCATTTGATTTGCCTTTTAATACCAACAAATGTAACACATATTCCTTCAACTAATACATGGACCCAAAAACAATTATTTAGCTTTTCCATTCCCTGAATTTTGCAGTGTAGAACTCGGATCAAAAATGGAACAGAGACCCATTTTGTCCAACTATAGCTGTGAGCCAAGGAAATAAACCCAGCTTTTTGCCCTGGGTCTTTTAAAAACAGCTCCTCAAATCCCCAATGGCTTCTAATTTCTTGGCACCATCATATCTGTAGAGGAACCCCAGTGGTATCCAAAGTGGAAAAGCACTACTGTATATCCATACCTTCCAAGATGTGTAACAAGAATCTAACTCCATGATGATGTGGTGTTCCCAAACTATTAGAAAGCTATTTCTGAAAGCCCGAAGGAGCTTAACTTTAAAGAGTTCAAAATAAGCTGCTGCCGAACATCTGCAGTGTGGAAGATGTATGTTAGGCAATTGCCTGTGAAGTGACCACATGCTTAGGTCAACATTTAGGAAAATTCAGCACAGAAAATCATGTGACCTACAGACACTGCAACAAAAATAACCAGCCAAACTATTTTCATTTCAGTTTTTAAAAATGATATGGCAGTTCAGGAAATGGCTGCAAAAAGACAAGAACATGAGGAATCAGGATTCATAGCTCTAGTCTGCTGAAGCACGTTCTCCTAACATTCCAGTAATTTTTTTCAAAAAAAAAAAAAAAGAATGAAAGATATTCATTTTCCTGGTGCTCATTTAAAGCTATGTTGACCAACAAAGATTTCAGAAAGAATCCTCAATCCAGAGACTATATTTAAAGATTGGAAACATTAGCAGTTTTTACTGTCAGCCTTGGGTTGGATTTCATGGTGCTAATCCTGTCTGCTGTGAGGCCCCTCATTCTCTGCACACGGCAGATATCTGCTAGCAATATAACCTTTCCAAACAATGACGAAATAAATTATTTCTTCTGAAGGTCTGCAAGCTATGCACTTCCAAGAAATGCAGTTCTCAGTAAGTCAGATGCCTCCCAGCAAATCCAAGGAAGTCGGCTTTAATGGCCTCCACGCCTTTCCTCAACTTCTGAAGCTGGTAAGAGCGTGGAGGAGAGGACACAAAATTAATTCCAAAGCATTTCGATGAGAATGAAACTTTCCACTGAGGCTCTCTAATCCCAGTGTGGACTGTCAAATCCATCTTTACAGAACCCACTCTGCTTACCAATGTTTCATGACTGTGTATTTTTTTAACAAGCTTGTCAACTCCCATTTTCATAGACTGTAGCAAACAGTACATTTTTCTTTACAGCAACATTGTTACTAGAGATAGCAATCTTTCAGTATGAACTTGCAAAAGCCATGAAACAAAGTGGTCTGTAAAATTGTATCTGATTTGAGTAACAAAAGTGTTATCAGGTGCTCAGACCATAAAAGTCCACACAGGACAATCTACATAGGATTTACCGCTTTAACACCTAACTCCTCCAAATATACCACCCCAAATCTTCTACCAACACTTTCCTCACAAATCTTCAGACAAGAAACATAATAAAAATCATCATTATCACCCAAAGGCTATCTGCTATATTTTTAATGTGAACTTTTATGAATCAAATCCACATACAGTAATAAACGTCGTCGTCATCACCCTGAAGACTATCTGCTATATTTTTAATGTGAACTTTCATGAATCAAGTCCACTTCCTCAGACATAAGAGTGTGACTGAATAGCAATACATCTGAATGTTTGCCACAACACATATCTGAATAATGAAACTGTACCTGTTTTGGGGAAGCCACTACAGTACTTCTAAATAGGGTCTGCTTCACACACATGCAGACTCACATACATTGCTGAAGACTGATGCAAGGGACACTCTAGTTTGGCAGGCAACTTTTATATTCTTAATATGCAGACTGTACTTTATACAGAGACCAATTCCAAATCTCTATCCAAATAATGGCTTCCCACATGGGCGCTTATAGTACAGTATTAAAGTGCAGAAAGCCGGTCGAGGGGGAATAAAGTAAGGTTTTGGACCATTTAAAAATTATTCACCAGCAGTCTTCAGCCCAAATTCTGAATAACTGCAACCCCCACCCCAAAAAACCCCTTGCTGTTTGAACTAGGAAGCACCTGCATGCTCCCTGCGTGGTTTGAAATACACCAGGTGTGCTGCCAAATAAACATTTGCCGCTCGGTGAAGTGACGATCTCTGATCTGGACAACTTTAGAAGGGAATTAGATAAATTCACAGCTGACAAGCGGCCTGATAGTTATGATAATTATGTTATCTCCGGGATCAGCAAGAGTAGCAGAACAAGAACCAGGAGGGTGCATCTGAGCTCATGCCTCCCTGAGAGGCGTCTCGCAGCCACCTGTGCCGCCACTGTGGGTACCATGGATCAAAGAAAACAGGCCTTGGCTCCAATTTAGCACAGATTTTCTTATGCTGCAATGCCCGGGGCCCAGAATAATCCTTTGGAAGCACTGCAACTTAAAACTGACTACCTTAAAGGCTGCCTTTTGTCACGCTCACAGTGCTGATGATCATCTACCGCCATTATACTGATGTGCTCATGAATCAGTGTAGGAATCAGTCTCAATTCCCTTCAGCTCTTAAGTGTGGTTTTACAGTCACTGCATGGATAGTTTCCCCCCCCTGTATAAAATAACAGTGGCTATTTCTGTTAAGATCTGGCAAAAAACAAATGGGTTGGTTCAAGATTCTCCCATATCTAGGAGCAAACCCAATGAAACAAATACAAGCTAAGTTAACCATTAAATCTCATTGATCCAAAAGGGTCCATGTTCATGACTAAATATTAAACTTAAACCAACTTACCATGTCTCATACAACTAAAAAGGCAGCATAATGGGAAGTGTATACAATCGGAGGGCAGACGTATACTCGCATTGCCAGGGATTAAACTGAACTTACTAGGGCAATCCTCTGCATACCTACACAGAAGTACACGCTACTGAGTTCAGTGATACTGGCACCCAGGTAACCATGTACAGTGTAGATGCAGGTGCAATAATGGTGGGTTTCACAACTAAACTACACAAATATTTGCATAAGCGTCCATAGAGTACTTTATTTTGAGAGCCAAGAAACAAAGATCTCTAAATTACAAACAAAACCACCTTCTCTTTCTGAACTCCCCAGGAGCAAAAAGCTACTTGTTTCTGCAAACAAGAGATATTCCATTAGGTCTCTCATTTAGTATGTCAGTAAGTAGATTACAGCTAAATTTACAGTGGTTGATCTCCACAATAAAATTTTGGCTAACATCTCTGATTCAGAGGCAGACTGCTGCCATAGTTTTAACATCTTAAAAATCATTATAAACCTCCCTTATTTAGTCCTGGCTCACTAGGGTTTGTTGCAGAAAATCTCTTTCCGTGAAAAAAGGCAGCTGATCCAAACTCCTCATCTACACCACTCTTGCTGTAATGTACAGTAATGTATGAGAGGTCACAGAAGTCCACAGATGAGGAAGAGATTTGGCCAGAAAGCCCCGCTCATGGCACAGACACAGAAGTGCATCTGTTCATGCAAGTGGAACTTTGGATCCAAGTTCATGGCAGCATAGACAGGTCACTCAAATCCAATGGTAGATTGTGCTGTGCCTACCAAAGGTTATGCACTATAGCACCTATAACCCAATATCTCAGCCCATGCTGGTTAGGGGGCAGATGGGATTTGGGAGATGAAAAGGCCTAGAGGACCTCAGGTTGCTTAAGTGTGTTATGGGGCTGCAATGTCACATCAGTATTACAGCAACCGTTTAAGGATTTCCAGGATAAGTGAGGCATTTAAAGAGTGGTTTTCCTTGAGCCACACTCCCATGTCAGTTTCCATGGCTAAACGGGGATTCAAACCAAGGTCTCCCAAATCCTAACCTGTCACTCTATCTACTAGATCATTCTGGATTCCTTATCCTCCTCAAATTCATAGTTTAAACCAACAGTGAGCAGTTTTGTTGGGTCTGGGGCATTTTGTCATCAAGGGCTATACCAGTCCTCACTCAGAATGGGCACAAATGATGAAAATAATGTTGGCATTCCACTTATATTTTCATTTTTTTCAGGGAGAATTGTAAGATTTGCATGCTATTTTATCCCAAAACTTAAAGATCCTTTCCATGAGTGATTTTTTAAAAGGGGGGCTTTGTACCACATATGGCCCCAGGCTGCACTTTGTGCACCCTTGCTTTAGAACAATGACAACAAACAAGACTCTCCCACAACAAACTCTACACATGGCCCCTCTTTTTAATGCAAACCCACCTGCATGTGGAAGCTTTCATTTAACTAGTTTGTTGTACAATCCAGATGTGGAACCCTGGATAATATTAACTACAATCACTTTTGTGAGACTGTGGTATAGTGGATGGAGTGACAGCACAAGACCTCGGAAAACCTGGGTTCACATCCCTGCTCAGCCATGAAAATTCACTGGGGGTAGTGGAACTGGTAAAACCACTCCTTCAATAACCCACATACCTTGAAAGACATATTAGGGTCACTAAACGTTGAATGCAAATTGAAGACTCATGGCAACAAGCCATCTTCAGTAAGTATTGCTTGCTGTTGGGTTGCATTTAAATAAGTAGTTAACAAAATGTCTTCACCTGCTTACGATTCCCTGCAAATGGCATTGAGAGATATCCTGCCTATGTCTCAGTTTTAAAAGGATGCTGACAACCTCGAGCGGGTGCAGAGGAGGGCGACCAGGATGGTTGAGGGTCTGGAGGAAATGTCTTATGAGGAACGGCTTAGGGAACTGGGAATGTTTATTTATTTATTTATTTATTTATTGTTATATTTATATTTATATCCCGCCTATCTCCTAAAATAGGACTCTAAGCGGCGAACAGAAAGCGTCCGAGCGCCAACGAACAGAGAATAAAAGTACAACAAAATCCAATAACAACATCAGAATAAGACAGTATAAGACAAATTTAGGATAAAAGTCCTAGTGCCTCCTAATGCATCCCAACACGCCAAAGACGTAAATCCTAACAATTAAAAATTAGAGACACCGGTAGTCATCAATCAATAAAGTAATAGTGATGGCGAGAAAGAAAGAAAAAAGATTAAGATTCGCCAAAGGCCTCTCGAAATAAAAAGGTTTTTAACGTTTTTCGAAAGGCCTGCAGGGACTCTGCAGAGCGCACTTCGCTAGGGATGGAGTTCCATATGGAAGGGGCTGCCACAGAGAAGGCCCGGTTCCGGGTAACCGCCTTCCGGGCCTCTCGAGGGGTGGCAACCCAGAGCGAGTGCGCTCGCACCTGCCGAACTGGACGGGCCGAGGTGGATCGCTGAGCGATACGCTCTGCCAGGTAGCCCAGTCCCAAGCCATGGAGGGTTTTATAAACTAAAACCAAGACCTTGAACCTAATCCGGGCTGCAACGGGCAACCAGTGCAGGCGAGCCAGGACTGGGGTGATGTGGTCATAACGACGCACACCAGCCACCAGCCTGGCCGCCGCATTCTGTACCCACTGCAGACGCCGGAGAAGAGTCAAGGGCAACCCCATGTAGAGGGCGTTGCAGTAGTCCAGCCTCGAGATCACCAGTGCTTGGACCACTGTTCTCAGAGAGTCAACATCCAGGTACGGGCAGATCTGGGCAATCTGGCGAAGATGGTAATAGGCGGCCCTGGTCACCGATGCCACCTGAGCCTCCATGGTCATCACCGGGTCCAGGACCACGCCCAGATTCCGCACCCTCTCCACTGGCTGGAGGCAACCACCCCCAGACGCGGAAGAGGGCCACCGTACCCAGATGGTGAGCTCCCAAAGAACATGACCTCCGTCTTCTCGGGGTTGATCTTAAGCCTGTTTGCCCCGGTCCAAGTCAGGACGGCATCCAAGCACTCATCAAGGATCCTCACAGCTTCCACTGCAGAGGTGGAAAAGGAGAGATAGAGCTGCGTGTCATCAGCGTACTGGTGACAGCAGACTCCAAATCTCCTAATGACCCCAGCCAGTGGCCTTACGTAGATGTTGA
Organism: Phrynocephalus forsythii; assembly: GCA_029282475.1. Classification (NCBI taxonomy): domain Eukaryota; kingdom Metazoa; phylum Chordata; class Lepidosauria; order Squamata; family Agamidae; genus Phrynocephalus; species Phrynocephalus forsythii. The sequence continues at coordinate 5,491,786 of JAPFRF010000022.1, forward strand.
ACAGCATAGGGGACAGCGACGACCCCTGTGGAACCCCACAAGGGAGTATCCAAGGGGCCGACAACTCCCCCCCATGCAGAACGTACTGTGGACGGCCCTCCAGGAAGGATCGGAGCCAACTGCGAGCAGTGCCTCCGATTCCAACCTCAGAGAGCCGATCCAACAGGATACCGTGGTCGACGATATCAAAGGCCGCTGACAAATCCAAGAGAACCAACAGGGTAGAGCAACCCCTGTCGGCCACCCGGATTAGGTCATCTTGCAGTGCGACCAAAGCTGTTTCAGTCCCCCGACGAGGCCTGAACATGGACTGGCAAGGATCGAGGCACTGCTGATCCTCCAGGTATGACTGCAACCGAACCGCCGCCGCCCTCTTGATCACCTTGCCCATAAACGGGACGTTAGCAATTGGACGATAATTGGTTAAATCGTCCTGGGAAAGGCCTGTTTTTTTGAGAATGGGCTTTACCACCGTCTCCTTCAGACGAGAGGGGAAAAACCCCTCGCTGAAGGAGGCGGTGGCGATGACCGAAGCCCATTCGGCCATGGTCCCGCTGGCAGCTTTAATAAGCCAGGCAGGGCAGGGATCGAAAGGAGTGGATGCCGGCCGGCAGTGAGCCATAGCCTTAGAGGCCTTGACAGCAGAAACAGGCCCAAGCGCATCCAACCGAGGCGACGAAGGCGGACCAGCAACTAGGGATGCCGGGGCAGTGCTACTGCAACCGGAGTCGAAGCCGGCCCGGATGGCCTCAATTTTGGAAATCAGTAGGAGGAGGCCTGGCCAGACTAGGATTGGTGAGGTCCCGAACCACCCGGAAAAGCTCCGCCTGGCGGTTAGAGGCCTCACCAATTCTCAGGGAGAAAAAGATCTTTGAGCCTCCCTGATCGCATTGGAATAGCGCCTAGTCTGGGAAACAACAGCAGCCTTATTAATAACCGTCCAGGTTCTTGTCCAGCTGCGCTCTAGTCTTCTCCTCACCTGCTTCATTGCTCGGAGTTCAGTCGTGAACCACGGCGAGGGCCGAGCTCGGCACCGGAGAAGACGCTTAGGGGCGATCCGGTCGATGGTATGGGCAGCTGTATCAAACCAATGGTTGGCCACAACCTCAGCCGGTGCGCCAGTCAGTTCTCCAGGAAACACCCCAAAGACCTCCTGGAACCGAGAAGGGTCCATGAGTCTTTGGGGGCGGGCCAAAACAGGAGGCCGGTGGTCCCCGCGAGGAGGGGCCGGAATCGCCAGGGGGAAAGAAAGCAGGTGGTGGTCTGACCATGACACAGGTAGGGAGACAATGCCCCCAACCTCCAGACTCGAAGTCCCCGACATGGAGGAAAATACCAGATCCAGGATATGGCCAGACCTGTGAGTGGGGCATACAACATGCTGGGACAGACCCATGGAAGCCATGGATCCCATGAACTCCAGAGCTGCACCAGAGAGTTCACCGCCGGCATGCACATTAAAGTCACCCGCAACCAAAAGGCGCAGGGACTTCAATAAAGCAGCCGCGATGAACTCGGAGAGCTCCAGAAGGGATTGTGCTGGGTTACGGGGAGCACGGTAACCCAGCACAATGCCAAATCTGTCCTGCTGTCCCACTAACAGGTGAAGGCACTCTAACCCCTGGCTAACCAATGTCGAGGCCCTGCAGACATAAAGAGAATCCCGGTGGACGATAGCGACCCCTCCTCCCTTCTGACCCTCCAACCTTCCCACACCCTGAACCAGATAACCGGGAGGGCACAGCAGGGAGAGCGAAGCCTCCCCCTCTGCACCCACCCAGGTCTCGGTAATAAGAGCCAGGTCAGCCCGCCCATCTTGGATGGAATCATATATGATAGGGATTTTATTATGGACTGACCTGGCATTCAACAGAATGCAGGAAAGGTTGGAGGCACTGGAGAAGTGACTCCTGGACACGTGGCAGCGAGCCGAGGGGTCAGAACGCGGGACAGGCACAAGATGCCTGACCCGGGTTCTTCTGATCTGACGAACCCCCCGGCTACAAGCGTACCGCCCACGGTCCGACACAGTTGGTATGTGAGTCCCTGCAAACATGGTGGCAACGAGGAGAAAAAAATGGCACAAACACTCACAGCAGTAAAAATTACAAAATTATACAGTAAATCAGTTAATTAACAATAACTGTAAAGCAGACAATAAAATAATAAATAATAGCAATAATAAAAGCAAATCTTACTAAGCCGAATAAAACAATACATGACATAAGCGGGCAAAGCGCCAGGAGAAGATGTAATACACCTGGGAGTGGGGGGAAGGGGGAGGCCAGGTGATCATGGCTCAGATGATTAATGTCAAGGTCACTGCAGTTGGGTGGATAGTCAGGCATTAGAGATGGCAAAATATGCCGGACCAGATTACAACAAATTACGACAGAACCACCCTGGCCCCCAAGATCCGGGCTCGGGGACCCCCAACAGAAAGTTCCCCCTCCATCATACCCCAGCTCCACCAGTAGGCACGCCATCCGAGCCCCAGTCCTCTAGCCCTCCACAGAAGAGAATGGAAGGGTATGATGTAAAAAGTATCCCCCTGGAGCACTAAGCACCTGTCCCTGACAAGGAGAGAATACAGTGGTGGCCAAACTGCCGCCCAGACATCTCCGGCAGAAAGAGAGGGCAGGACGACCCCCAGGCCATGGAGGATGGGCGCCAGCAGCCAACACGCTGCATGAATCCCTGGGGCAGCGAGCCCCGGCGGCAGACATGGTGCCCGAGTCCCTTGGGGCGGCGAGCAGCCCACCGACGGCCAATCTGCTGCCCGGGAACCACCAGCTGCCAGGAGACAGCAAGGGGAGGGGGACCACTGAGGACCCCCGGAAGGGGCGATGGAAAGGCAACCACCGGCAGCTGACATGCCACCCGAGTCCCCCAGGAGAGCGAACAGCGCACCGGCGGCCGAGCTGCCGCCCGAGAACCACTGGCAGAGAGGGAAAGACAGGGAAAGGGGAACCACCTAGAGCCTCCGGGCGGAACGATGGAAGGCAGGCGCCGGCGGCCAACATGCCGCCCGAGTTCCCCAAAGAGCGAGCGGTGCGCCGGCGGCCGAACTGCTGCCCGGGAACCACTGGCAGAGAGGAGGGAAGTGAGCAGAAAGTAGCCGGCAGATAGCTCTGGACGGGCGGTGGGGAAGAGAGTACCGGCGGCCGATACACCGCCCAAGCCTCCAAGATCGACGAGCGGCAGAGATACTCCAGTGCCGGTGTTCGCCCCACTGCCGGGAGCAGATCTTTCAAAGCTCCACGCTCGGCCAGGTGGAAAACCAGGACGCAAGCGGCAACAGGCTGAAGAATAAGTAAGGCGGCCTCGGGAGAGAAAGCGACCCGTCCCGGCAGACAAAATCAGCTCACGCCTCAACTCTAACCTGTGGGGAGGACCTGAAATGGCGGCCACCGTCTCAATCCTCGAGTCTTCCAGACCGTCGAGGATGGACCGGCCGCTCACCCGGGTCTCCCCACAAGAGCGGGCGAGAGGGGCGAGAGGGACTTGCCAGGAAAGGGCCGCTGAGATGTAATGGAGAAGAGAGGAGGGGGGAGGAATGGTGCAGGGGGCCGTTCAAGTCAAAGGGATGCTCGATCGAGGCAACATACCACGTCTTCGCGTCCTTGTCTTCGTCGGCGTCTGAGGCTCGGTAGGAGCCTCGGCGAGCCCTCTCAAGCGAGCTCTAAGCCCCCCCCCAAGTCCACACACCTACCCCAGGTACTCCTGGCAAGCCCAGAAAATTAAATAAAAATAAAAAGCCAGCGGCACAGCTGCAAAACAACAAAAAATAATCAAGCGCTGGGATGCAGAGACGCCGAGGAGCTGCTGCCGCCCGCCATCTTGCTGACCTCTCTAAAAGAAGGTTGAGGGAGGATATGATAGCTATGTTTAAATATTTTAAAGGATGTCATATTGAAGAGGAATCAGGTTTGTTTTCTATGGCTTCAGAGACTAGGACTTGGGGCAATGGTTTCAAACTACAGGAAAAGAGATTCAATTTGAACATTAGGAAGAACTTCATGACAGTTAGAGCTGTTCAGCAGTGGAATATGCTGCCACAAAGGGTGGTGGAGTCTCCTTCTGTGGAGGTTTTTAAGCAGTGGCTGGATGGCCATCTGTCGGAAATATTGTGATGGGGTTCCTGCATGGCAGGAGGTTGTCCTTAGGCATCCATAATGGAAGACTCAAAAAGATATGGCAAAGTAATAGCAAAAGCTTCAAAAATCTTTCCCACTGCTACGTTGAAGAGGAGAAGCGCATGATTAGCAGACTTGCTATGACTCATTCCTGCTCATTCAAACTCGGAGAAACTATGCCTTAGAGTACAGTGCAAATGTTGCCTATAAGTATGTGTCAAAGAAGACTGTGTAACATTGGGACATGGATAAACAAGATTTATATAATTTTCTTTGGTATAGGATTACTGGAAGATGCAACTAGAATATCACAGTCCATTGAGGACTCCAGAATATGCAATAAAGAATATAAACAGAAAGTTGACCTAAGAACAACAGCAGCTGCAGCAAAGAAAGATATTGTCAAGATGATCACAATACTGTAATCTTTCTATCCTACCAGGAACAGTAGGATACAGTAGGAAAAGTAGAACAGGACAGAGAGGACAGTTAGCTTGAGAGAGGGGTCAGGGAAGCCATTCATTTGAGTATTGAAAAAAAAAATCCTCACAACAGAGGTGGGGGGGCGCTCAGGCACAGTCTGTCTGCTAATTATCAAGTGACCATTTCAACAATTCCCAGACAAATCAAGAATACAGTACTGTACTTCACACCTCCACCAACAAGGCCATGGCTAAGGACTCATACTTTATGGGTGTTTGGAAGGTTGTAAAGATGGGCCATTGTCCACCTAATGAGACTATTGTCCACTTAACAAGCCTAATTAGGCCATTGTTCATCTAAAGAGCCTATTTCAGACCAGGGTGGCAGGAGGCCAAAGTGAACTATACAAGGGAGGGCTCGCAACTTGCTTTCCTCAGACTGACAAAGCTGTCTGGATGAGCAGTGAACGTTTCAATCTCTCAAGAAAAGAAGTCCAGTTGCCATGACTCAACTTCCAGATAGGATAGACTTATTATTCCAAGTGAATATAAAATATGAATATGGAACACAGCCTGCACAAGAATAAAAACAGATTGTATGGTCCCTTTAATCAATTCAAATGTTTCCTTGAAATATAGGATCTTATACATGTTCCACTCTTAAGCTGAAAACACCATTTATTCTTCTACTCATCCATCAACACCTGGCTCCTTATGCCTCCTTGTTCCATTTACTTCATGCTAGTAAAAAAAGCTCTAAATACTTTTACATTTTTGCACTGTGTTGCATACAGCTGGTGCTAAATCCAAGTTGATTATTAGCCAAGGTAATAATGATGCCAGGTATTTATATAAATCTTTCCCAATTGCTCAGGAAAGCTTTTTTTTTTTAATTAATGAAGCATGCAAGCTCCAAGTTAAGCTGTTTACAGCTTCTATTATTTTTCATTGCCAAAACAAAAAGCGTAACCTTCTTTGAATCCCCAGGTGCACAAGCATCAAGCTGCCCAATAAAGATGAAATGTAAAACAAAGTTCAAAGAACAGAATCTTTTTAAAAAACGCAATGCGAGAGAATCTATCCAGACTTAGCCACCTTTAAAGCAGGCTCATTGTACTCACTTATTAAGTCTCACTGGTTTCAATCAATCTAGACCAGTGTTGGCGAACCTATGACACAGGTGCCAAAGGTGGCACTCGAAGCCCTTTCTGTAGGCACCCGATATTGCCCCTTCACAGCCACTTGTATTCAGGTTAAGTTGCTGTATAGGCACTTTGTGAAAAATTAGTGGGTTTTCAATAGCAGTCTGGGCACTCGGTCTCTAAAAGGTTTGCTATCACTGATCTAGACTAAGGCTCAGCTCAACCTGTAAGTCTAGGTAATGCAACATTGGAGGAAATATTCCTGCAATACTCAGCCATATACTCAGCAATAATAATAATACTCAGGGTAAATGACTAAGCTTCAAATACTTGCAGACCACCTTTCAAACTTGTTTAGAACTTCAGAAAGCTTCAGAAATAGAGATCAGCCAGGGAATCTTATCTTCCTTCGCAACAAACTTTCAGTTAATTTTTAAAAGGGATGCTTCAGATAATATAAACCCACAGCTTTAATCATTCATTTAACAGTTGACCCAGCTACCTGTTTACCCAATGATCTATAATTATGTGTACCCTCGGTTTTTAACTAACCCCAGAAACTTCCATTGTATTTAATGTGTAGCCTGCTTGTAGCTTCCTATGACCTTTATTTAGTACAAACACAGGATGATTCATATCACTGGGAGGTAAAAGGGAACTGTCCTCTTTGAAGCTGACTTCAGGTCAAGGGAAGTCATCCTGGGATTGGTCTAAAAGGAATCTGCAATTTAACGCTGTGAGGTTTGACGTCTAGGAGTGTGAAGAGGTTAAATAACCTTAGCTTTGCAGCTTCCCTAACAGCTTTCATTCTTATCCCCGGAAATAATGGCAGAAGCAGTTAGTCCTCACCATCGTCCCCCCAGGATGCACCCACAGTCTAGATCTGGGCTATGCAGCCACAAATATTTGCATGACTATGTTTGCTAGGAATAAAACCAGCAACCAAGTGAGGCAAGGTTTGCTGGGCTGGCCTGGCCTGTTTTGGGAGCTCTGAAATGCCAAGGGATCCCTGCTCTCCTGGTTCCTCTTTTCCCTCCATCGTTTCTCTCCGACCACCGGCCACAGAAAACTGGGCGACCCTGAGACAGTGCCAAGGCAGAGCGAGTGCTTTTGCTTCATTTGCTGCCGTTGCTATGAAAAAAAGAAAAGGAAAGGAAAAAAAAGAAGGGACAAAGGAAGTGAGGCTCCCCACCTCATTCCCAAGCTCCCGGAAAGGAAATGGCTGTGGTCAGGGTGACAAGGACAAAAAAACAGAGAAGGCCCTGCCAGAGGTCTGCTGCTGCTGTGCCAGGAGGGAAGACAAATAACCAGCTAAGACTTTATACCCTCTCTCGGAGTGCCAGTTCCTTCCGCAGTATGAGGGATAAGGCTCTGACAAGAGACAAGGACATCCCTTGACCTTGCCCACCCTTCTCCTGCTCAGGAGTAGCCCCTTTCGTCAAGGGGGGGGGTGCTCCTTGTTCTTTTTAGGTCAGACTCTCTGTATGAACCATAACCCCCAGTTTTAAAATTACAGCATCCTTTCCCCATTACAAAGTCACTTGTCTTTCAGATGAACTGCTTCTTAGTTTATGTCCACATCCAGATATTATGCTCAAAAACTGAACACAGGACTGAACGCATAGAGGAACAGGCTACCGTCCATTCAAGTTAAATAAAAAGACACTGTAGGGTGCCACAGAATACCTGCTGCTGCGTCTGCAACAAAATAACATGGGTGGGTGGGTGAGTAGAACCCCTTTAAAAATTATCCCAAAGCGATCTCTTCTCCAAATGCAGGTCCCACTCTCTTGTCAGCTGTGGTGAAATGCCTGGCTTAGTTTTCAGAAAGTTTTCTCCTTTTCCCCTTTTCATTTAAGTTATCCTTACAACGTTCTTCCATCACTGGCCTCTTTTTCACTCCCAACTTTGGGTCCAAATATGTTCTTGGAATGTAACCCCTCGAAACACTGGGCGGCACATACCTAATTGGCCTGCACACTCTCCATATTTCCCATCCTTTTCCTGAATATATTTTCCTTCCCACTTCTCCCTTTTTTGAAAGAAACATACTCAATTCACAAAGGTCTGGAAAATAACCTTGTCTGCCATGTGTGAGGTTCTTCCCCTTATCTTACAGTATTGTGCCATATGTACAGAATCCACCAGCCTTTCCATTCTCATTTTTCTGTGCACAATATCACAATTTTGAAGAAAATGTATGGGGATAATTTGCTGTGGATGACCACACTTCGATACAGCCTGCACATATCAACATATGTGGGGAGGAATACAAGTACTTTCCTTGCTGTTATTGTTGTCGTCCTTAACGTATCTTTCTCTACCACTTTTCATTTGTAAAAACTCCAATGTGGTCTATCACAAGAAAATAAAAACTCCAATGTGGCCTATCACAAGAAAATAAAAAACACAGTATCCGATTGGGGTTGGGGTTAACTCAGTGGGAAAAAACCCTGCTTTCGGCACACACCTAAAGCCTGTCAATTTTATCCACTGAATGGGCATCACTGGGGAAAAGGAGGAGTCCACCGAGAAAAACCTGAAGGGCACAACACAGAGGCGGTGGGGGAAACCCCTTTTATTAGTTTTGCAGTTCTTTCCAAGACATAGTTACCGTATTCTTCTTTAGGAGGCCAAACCTTTGCAGCAGTTCCTGATAGGACAACCTCCTTTAAGGTCACAGCCCCATTCTTTCTGCATCTTTCCTACACATATATTCTTGAATGTTTTTTAAAAAATTGGGAGTGGGAGAGGAGTGTGTCACTTAATGGATGCCTCCTTCACTGAGACACTCCTCTTCCTGCTGCTGCTGCTCTCCAAGGTGTTGCCTTGGAGTGACTCCCACGTTTTTTTAAACTCAGTCATTCCTTTTCCATGGGATACCTCACTCTCATTTCTGAACATGGTGGCTTGCCTTCCCAAACCAGGTGGAAATGGGGAGGGCATTCAAGAAGGCCTTCTTATATCAGGTCTACCAGCAAGGACTCCTGTGGCCAACCGGAGTCAGGCCCATATGGCTGAAGGCAGTCCTTCAAATAACCCTGGTCTCAAACAATAACAACAGAAAATCTCAGGATTGCAGAGCTGAACCCTGCGAGAATTACTGAGTCCAGCCCCTATGAAGGGGACACAGTGGGGAAAGTCTCAACCTTTTCCTCCACTGCCAGATGCCTAACACACACACACACCCGCTATCCAGCAGTTGTTCCCAGAATGGCGGTGAAGAACAATGAGAACTATGGCCCAACAGTATCACAAGGAGCCCAAGTTGTCGGTCCCTGTTTTAAAGATGTAAAGAACCCCTTTGAAATGAATCAGGGAATAAAAAAGAGCCCAGTGTGACAGGAAGAGTCTTAATGCCTGGCCCTCCAAGAACCGTCTACCAGCAAGGTCTTGAAAGGCAACCCCATGCAGCACCAACAGCCACAGTTGGGTCCAATATCCCCGAAGCCTGTCAAACAGGGACACCGCCTGCTCTCTCCCAAGAGTCACAGCTGCCAAACCAGCAGCAGATGGCTGCAAGGCACCTCTCAGCACTGCCACGTTCACCTCCAGGGCGAGTGCCAAAGGCAGCACACGCACCACTTGGGTGCAAAAAAAGGGTGCTCCTAAGTGGGAACGCAGCCAGGGCCAGAACCTGGACTCGGCAGCGCCCGTCCCCATTCAGCCAGATCGGCACATTTCCCCGACCCACCGTATCTGGCTTAGGAGCTTTGTTTTCCTCCCCTTGAATCACCCCAGGATGACCCCGGAAGCCTTTTCTGTCACTGCAGAGCAACCCCCCAGGGAGCAAATGGGAAAGACGGGCAGGGTGGTGGGCTTGCTTTCTCCCTGCTGGCGATGACCCTGCAACCCAGACCTCCGGATGACTTCTCCCACCAAAGGGAGAGAAAATTATGGGGGAACCAGCCAGATCCCTTGAGGCAACCAAGTGGGAGAGCACCAGCCCCCCCCCCAACTCTCCTTGGGTTCTCTGCATCCACAATTATAAGGTGTCGCTGCTTGGGGGGGGGGAGGTGGAAGAAAAAGGAGATCCCACTTCCATCCCTTCTCAATGGACACCTTTTGTTATGCATTGACACCCGTATGACATTTCACTAAGGTAAGCAGGCATCAAGACATATGCCATCAAATAAGCCTAAAACAATATTTGTTATTACTTTTCAGACAGCACTCTTGTTTTCCAGGTTCCTCGACCTTGGGTTTACTTTTCCGGGTGGAGGAGAGAAAGGAAAGGAAGGGTCAAGTTATATTTTTTCTGATTGACTGGATGCATTATATTTTGTATAATTTGATCTTGCTGCTTATTGTTTTCTTTCTGTTGTGAGCCACCCAGAGTGGCTTTGGTAGCCAGACGGGCGGCATATCGATAACTTTCCGGTCTGTAAGCCACCCCCATGTATAAGATGACCCCCACTTTTCCAACCCCAAATTACAACCTCTTGGTTATCTCCCCGGCTTACTTCCTTGTATAAGAAGACGACGCTCAATTTTTAGTCTCACAATTTCAGACAAAAAAAGTATAGCCTTATGCAGGGGGAAAATGTGGGAAACTCACCTTTCCTTCCTCAACCTACTTATGGAACGGGGGAGAGCGGGGTAATAGAGAGAAAGAAAGCTGGCTGTCCCCCCCACCCCCCCAAGAAGAAGGACGGCAGGATCTACTTGGAGGGGGGGTCCCCTAACTGCAAGAGGCGAAGGTGGTGGTGGTGGGGGGAGGGGGAAAGAGAAACGCCCCCTAGTTTTGGGATGGGGGGGAGGGAAAACCTTTACCTGCGTTCCCGACACGTGTGTTGGGGGGGTTTTGTTTGCCTTCTCTTCTCCCCTCCCCCCACCCCCTCCGATCCAACCCCCCCCCACTCCCACCCCCCATGGCTGCCGCCGGGCCTCACCTCGCTGCGGGTGATGCGGTGGCGGCCCAGCTTGACCACGGCGAAGTTGCCCTTGCCCAGGGTGCCCTCGATCTCGTAGAAGCCGACGCGGACGGGGCCCGACCCTCCGCGGGGCGGCTGCAGGAGCAGCGCCGCCGGGGGAAGCCGCCGGGGCTCGGCCATCACCATGCTGCCCGGGCGCGCGCGCCCCCCCCACCCGTCCCGCCGCCGCCGCCGCCGCCGCCGCGCTCCCTCCCTCCCTCCCTCCCCCTGCTCCGCCGCCGCCGCCGCCGCCGCCTCGCCGGGATCCTCACTCGCTCGCTCGCTCCCTCGCCAAGGACGGCCGAGCCGCCACTGCAAGCCCGCCCAGCCGCGCTCGGCCACGCCCCCTCGCGTCACCGCGGACGTCATCGGAGGGGGAGGGGAGGAGAGGCGGGCGTCGCCACGGCAACCCGAGCCAACCGTGGCCGACCTATCCTACAGTCGCCGGCCCGCTCCCTCTCTCTCCCCCGCCCCCCGTCTCTCTCGCCCTTATTTCCAGGTCCAGCGAGCCGTTCCCGCCAAAGGGAGAGGATACCCGTCAGCCCCCGCGCGGCGCTGAAGAGGCTTCGAGGGCTCCTTATTTCTCGCCGTTCCAGCGTTTTCGCCCTTCGCGGGCTTTTCCCTCCTCGGTTAAAGCGGCGGGAAAAGCCCAGAAAAAGGCGGAGGTTAAGAAAGATATTTTCAAAGGAATAAATAAGTGATTTCGTTCAGGGGTCGATGTGTTTCTCTGGCCCCTCATCTTAGGCCTTTTTTTAATTTTTGCTCCTTCTCCTTTTCGACACACTTGAAGGCTTTTACACACACACACACACACACACACTGTATTTTACATCTTGCACACACACACGCACACACACACGCGCGCGCGCGCGCGCACACACACACACACACACACACACACACACACACACACACACACACACACACACACACACACACACACACACACACTGCATTTTACATCTTGCCCTGTTTTGCCCCTCTAATTTTACAGCAAGGTCATATGTGGGCTGTTTTTCTAACAAGGAATGATCTCCCACATTCCAGCAGCCTCTCCGTTGCTTTTCCTGTTAGGTTTCACCACAAATTTTATTACTAATTTTAACACTTTTAAAAAAACTAATATCCAAGACTTGCCCAGCTTTGTCACAATGGACCAAAACCAGTGACCAAGTTTAATAGCAAGGGGCAGATGGGAGAAGTGGTCTAATGTGTGGTCACACTCTTTTAAGTAGAAGTTTGTTTCTTCTTCCTCAGTTTGTGGAGTTTTTTTAATATAAAAAGTCTGGATGCAATGTGGTGCATTACTTCCTTCACTTAATGCCTAACATATGTGTCTAGTGTAGTTTTATGGACATATCTTGGCAGCTATTACATTCCTTGAAGGGAGCATTTTTCTCCTTGTGGCTGTTTACCTCACAGGGAGAGCCTTGGGTTAGTCCTTAAAAAAAGAATTGGAAACTACTGTTGAAATCACAGCAAGCTAATCCCGCTGCAGACTGTTGGATTTCACAAGACCCAATGAAGAAACCCAACACAGAGATCCAGGCAAATATTACCAGTTTATTAGGCCTAATAAAGATGATAAGGTGAATGGATCACCCAAGGCAAAAGTGAGGCGTTCAGCACCCAAAACAGGAAACACACAATCTTTATTTCCTCCCTCCCCCCCCCCCCAGAGTGGCGCCTCCTCTGAGTTGGGCTACGGGTGGTGTCTTGGGACAACCAATGGGGGTCAGTCCAGGAGTCTCTTCGGGAGGTCCTGGGCGTTCCTGATGTCCTGGAACAGGACCCCTTCACAGGTGTGATTAGGTCATAACTAATCCTTTAATGGGTGACTATGGGGACTTTTACACGACCCCTAAGATCCGCTGGCCACTTAAATTCGGACCAGAGATCTTAGGGGCTTGTCGCTCTTCCTGTGTCCCCACCCTGGCTGCTGGCTGCGTGAGGGGAGGGAGAAAAAAAAGGAAGAAAAGATCGTGGCTCACCTCCGTTCTGCCTCCGCTCTTGCCGCGGCAACATTCCTGTCTCTGTAAAGTAGCTCTTAAAGGGGCGGGAGCCAAAAACAACAACAAACAGAAGCGAAGAGAGCCCCGCACTCACTATCATTACACCGCATCAAAGAATTTTCACCTCCAGAGAGCAGGTACTTGAAAGGTGCGCTGGGATGCGCTAAAGTGGGCGTGGTCGCACCTAATTTCCTGTAAACTCTGGAGCTGGTGGAGAAACATTTTAAGCTCCGGAGCTGGGAGCCATTTGCCCCGGAGTTTAGGGGTCGTGTATAAACGCCCTATAGGGGCAACAATAGGGGAGGAAAGAGTCGGTATTGTCCAAGGGCTTGAGTAATCACAGAATAATTAGCAAGTCGATGGGAGACGGAACAGTCACAATGGGGATCTGGGAAGTCACAATGGGGAGCAGGAAAGTCGGTGGAGAGGGGCTTCAGCTGCCAGACAAATCCCTGGCAAATGTGGAAACAAGACAATGGAATGCCTTGGGCTGAGATTTAATCTTTGATACATCCGAGAGTGAGGCGTGCTGAGGCCGTCTTGAAGAAATGGATTCTGTCTGAAGATTCTTCCTTCTTGCCATGTGGTCACCATGCCTTGCCCAAGATGGTGTAGGTCCAGAAAGTAGCAGAGTGCAGGAACACAGTTTTAAGCACACCCAGGGAAGGTGGATGGGGGAAAATAGGAGAGGGAGAGAGAGAGAGAGAGAGAGCTGGGCGGGCATCTTGGGTCAAGCGTTTAGGTCTGCTAAGGCAGAGGTAGAAAGATAGGTTTCTAGAGGTAAGGAGGTCCCTGGTCCTTGAGAATGATTGTTCAGAATCATTCCCTTGAGAGCCAAGAGGGTGAAGGAAATAATTCATCAGTCCAGGAAACATTTCCTGAACTGCGTCTCTGGCTACAGTCTCAGGGCTGGGAAAATAAGGGAAGAGGGTCAGGAAAGGGTTAACTGATACACCAGCAGGGGACATTTCTTATTCCTTGGCGGGAACCCCTGGAACTGAGAAAACCGGATTTCCAGGGGTTTCCGCAAGAAGGGAAACCCTGTCTGGTTGATTCTGGAGCGGGGGTTAGTCTACTGCCATAGAGAAATACAGTAAGCGGAGAAAAAGGGAAAGGGGACCGGGCTACTCATATAGGAACTAATGAGCAGGAGGAGGCATGAATTCTGTGGAACTGCAGCTCGGGTAAGAGGTAGTGAGAGGAGTTGCTACCCTGGGCTGCCTTATCCGGGTGTCTGGAACTGAGAGTCGGGTAGGAAGGGTGGATCTGTACCACTGGTGCTGCTGAAAGGTTGGCCGCTTCCCTGGAACTCAAATCGGTTAGGGTTTTCGAATTTCCCTGGGCAGAGCTATGGTTCATTTTTGGTCGGGGCGGTCTACTCAGCCAATTCAATGGGATAGGGTTCCCCGTCGTGCGCCCCCGCCTGGCCGTAATTAATGAGACATTGATTGATGGTGGGGCCTCTGATTGGTTAAAACATGCAGATGGGCTTATATTCGCTCCCCTGCGGTTTTATGAAGTCTCCGCGGAAATAGACTGCCGTGGTTTATCTGATATAATGTAGCAAGACAAATTGAGTGTAAATTAATGTTTTCTGCCCCCCCTCCCCAGGCTCTCGGCTCTGCCGGCAATGCCTCAGCCGCTCAAGCGGCGGCAAATGTATTCTCCCCGATATCTCGGGAATGGAAGGGAATTTCGGGACCAGGTAAAAAGTGTTGTGCTGTCTAAATTTGTCTGGCAAGGAAAAAGACCGAGAATAAGGTTTAAATTATTAACAGATGCTAAGGAAAGGGGAGGATTTGCCATGCCAGACCTGAGTTTTGGAACCTGTCTCGGTTGGATAAAAGAATTACTTTAGTTTACAGCCTCCATTACAACTCTTCACTACTGCATCTTAAACTACTGTACTGCTATTTCTTTAGTATCTCAGAAAGCCAGTGCAAGCCTACAGATGGGTTTTCCTGCAAGGAAGCTTTCAAGCTGGCTTCTATGAACTGCAAATCACAAACAGTGCTCACAGCAAGGCACAGCAAGCAGGTAAATCAACAGTGCTAGACTGTGGAAGATCTTGAGAAATTGAGAAAATCACTTATTGAGAACAGATGTCCACAAAAGATAATGCTTGTCGTCATCAATGGTGATCTAATCCTCCCCTGCAATGGTGCTGTTGCAGTGGTGCAGGGTGATGGTGAACTCAGCTGGCTTGGATAACGCTCCTCACATACTCTGGGTGCTTTGAAATGTGCCCCACAACCCTCTGAAACACACCAGGTTTCCATAAAGGCAGAGGTGCACCATTTCTTAGCAATTGTCTAACTTAGCATCACTAGTGCGAATCCATCAAGAGGTTGCTTTTTGCAAAGAGGGCCAGATTTGAATGAGGATAAAATGGGCTATGACTATTCAGTCACATTTTGAGTTAGCCAGACTTTGGACAAGACTCTAAATTTAACATGCAATGAGGGCAGGGAGGATGCTGCATAAAAGAAAGGTGGCTGGAAAATGAACAGGATGGGAGGGCAGGCAAACCATAAATCTGCAAAGATGTCTCCATGAAAGATGATTATTGTTGGCCAGCTGGTGCGGATGAGTGACAGGCTGATTTTGGGCATAAGAGGCTGCATCTGTGAGAAAGTGAAAGAATATTGGCCCCGGGATGACTTTGACATGCCTCAAAAAGCATGTTTGGGTGATAACATCCACTGAGACCAAACTAGCAGGAGAGATAAACCCCATGGTTATTGTTGATCAAGTGCCTTTCTGCTTGCAGTCACTATATAGGAGACATGCATTGACTTTACTGGGATTCTGAAAAGATCTGGCACAGAAATATAAGACAAGGATTTGACCAGTCTTTGGAGTTAAAGAGCAAAATACATGAAAGGAGAGTTTGGGTAAAATGTTGCAGTTGTTTAGTTACAGACAATATCCTAGACCAGGGCTGTCCAACTTTGAACAGGCCAAGGTTTACTTTTTCTGGCCCAAAGTGCCTGAGGGCTTAGGGTAAAACCGAGGGACTACTATTTATCCATTCTGAGAACATGCTCATAAGTATATAAAAGGGGTGTGTTTGAAAGAGGAGTGGGAGATGAGGAATGCTTTGAAAATAAGACAATGTATAGCATACTTGTAAAACTTCAACATGTTATAGGAGATTTGTATTTCATTATCAAAAGGTTTTCTAATAAAAGGGCTGTCCAAAAAAGAGGCTGAGGTTCTGATCATGTGGCCGGTGGGGGAGGGGGAGCAGGGGACTGTGACACGGCCCTTGAGCTTATTTACAGGCTACTTTTACAACTCTTCGGGCTACTGGCATCCCCGGTCTACCTGTTGGGCAGGCCTGCCCTAGACCAACATCCTTGTCTAAGCCCAAATAGCAGTTAAAATGGAAGCAGAATAACTACCTTGTATAATGCAGCCTGGGTCAGTATTCTTCTTGGAACATAAACACAATTATTGTGTTCATAGGAGCCCTGTAGTGCAGTGATTAAATGCCTGTACTGCAGGTAAAATTGTGCTCACAATATGGGGTTCAGTCCCAGGTAGCAGGCTCATGGTTAACTCAGCCTTCCGAGGTCGGTAAAATGAGTACCCAGCTTGCTGGGGGGGGGCAATGTGTAGCCTGCATGCTGTAATTAAAACTGTAAAACCCTCTGAAAGAGACTAGGTTTCCATAGTGGCAGGGTGGTATATTTCACAACACTTTGCTTTTTACTTTATGCAAAAGGAGGTTGGAAAGAGAGAGAGAGAGAGAATTAGCTTATTATACCACAGGTTGCAGTTTTGGGGATATCATAGGCATAAACCAAATTAGATGGTTGTTTAATAAAGGGGAAACACACACACACACACACACACACACACACACACACACACACACACACACACACACACACACACACACACACACACACACACACACACACACACTTCTTTTCTCTTGATCCTATAATGCCTGAAACAATTACTTACTGGCAATATTTATGGACTCGGAACTTGAATAGTTGCAAAACTGTTCCCACTTATAAGGGAAAACTGAGCCAGTGTTAGCTGGAAGGGGATTAAGAGAATCCAGGCATGGAGAGCAGAATGAGAGAGTACTTGATTATTAAGATTCTTCTGAGATTTAAGAAAACTAATATGAAGTCTGGCGAAGTGCTACCCAACTGAAACATGTTTGTTTGGGCAGCCATTTGAAAATCCAGAATAAGTATGGAAGTACTTACTTGAGCTCCATTTAACATCTCAATAAAAAGTAGAACTTTGTATGAAAAATTATTGTTCTATTAGTGTTCTACCCTGTTGGTCCTCCTGGATCTGTCAGGGCTGTCCAACTTTGAACAGGCCATCCTTTACCTTTTCTCTGAGGCCCAAAGTGGAGGCACTGCTTGCAGTTGGCTCCGTTCCTTCCTGGAATTTTATCCATTCTGAGCAGCATGGGGAGTTATCGGCCCCTTGGATCCTCCCTTGAGTGGTTCCTCAGGGGTCATCTCTTTGAAAATGACAATGTATAACATCTTGTAAAACTTCAACGGGGTCATCAGGAGATTTGTAGTCTTCTGTCATCAGGAAGAAGTTTGACACGCAGCTCCATCTTTAAGAGGCCACCTCTGCTGTGGAAGCTGGGGGAGGAGCAGGGGACAGGTGCCTGGAGGCCTTGAGCTGGCTTGGACTGAGACAGTGGGCAGGCAAGCTCAGAAATTTGCTGAAGACGGAGTGGTGTTCCTTGGGATGCGGGAGGGAGAGGTGAGGTGGCCCCCTCCCTTGTCTGGGGGGAGTGAACCCTCCAGCTTACTGGAGAGGGTGCGGAATCTGGGTGTGCTCCTGGACTAGACGCTCATCCATGGAGGCTCAGGTAGCAGTTAAAATGGAAGGAGAACCATCTCCTTGGATAATGCAGCCTGGCCAGTATTCTTCTTGGAACAAAACCTGAGAACAGTGTTTCCAAGCTCTGGTGATGATTAAATGGCTGGACTACTGTAAAATTGCCCTCACAACATGGGGTTCAGTCTTCCAGGTAGCAGGCTCATGGTTAACTCAGCCGGCCAGGCTGGTGGTTGTGTACCCAGCTTGCTGACCACATCACCCCAGCCTTGGCCCATCTGCACTAAAACTGTAAACGGCCCGGAGTTAGAAGTGGCAAGGTCTTGTATATAAGCAGAACACTTTGCTTTTTATAAAACCCTCCAGGTTGGGAAGAGACTACCTGGAGAGAGAGAGAATTAGCTTATTATACCACAGGTTGCAGTTTTGGGGATATCATAGGCATAAACCAAATTAGATGGTTTTTTAATAAAGGGAAAAACACTCACACACCCACACACACACACACACGGACACGGGCACACACACACACACCCACAGCCTCTTCTTTTCCATCCCCAGTAATGCCTGAAACAATTCCTTACTGGCAATATTTATGGACCGAACTTGAATAGCTGCAAAACCCATCTTTTCGGGAGGCCTTTGAGCCAGTGTTAGCTGTCTTTTTTTTTAAGAGAATCCAGGCATGGTAATCAGTTTTATCTCCATCACTAGTGAAGTGCTATTTGGTTTTAATATTGAAAACTAATTTAATTTGTCTTGTCTTGTCTTATTTTAATATGTTTTTTGTTTTTTTTCTTTTGAAAATCTCAGAATGGCTATTGCAGCCTTGTGTTACTTGAGCTCCATTTAACGGGATCTAAATTTAATAAAATAAATAAATAAATAAATAAATAAATGATGAGAAGTTGATCATGCTAATTTATTCACAGAGGTGTTGGCTTGGATGGGGTGGAAATGACGCCAGGAACTGGTGATAGCCAGGTCTACTCTGAGAGAAGTGGATAGTCCTTTTGAATTCCAGTCTTCTCCATTAGTGGAAAGAGTGGAATTCTACAGTGGTCTGTTTTATGGTGAACAATGTGATCCAGTGTTCAGATTATACTGGATGCACATTTGTCAAATCATTTTTTAAATCAATTCCTTTAAATTATAGTGCTTAGTTCAGCATGAGATCAGGCTCCAGTGTACTAAGTTTCCTTCCATACTCAGACATTAATTGTTATTTCTCAGTTTCAACTCCTGCCCCTTTCTACCCCACTTCTCCTATAAGGGAAAAAAGTTCTCAAGGTACATAACATAGTTAGAAACAAATCAAGAATAGATAGATCACAATGACCTGTCTTGTCTAGTTGTAAGCTAAGATGAATGAGCAGAGCAAATATAACCTACTACAAGCCTTGGAGATAAGGCAGGACACAGAATCCAATTAATCATTTCTTGTAGCAAATTTGCTCTTTTTATGTAGCTCACACTTCCCTTGGATCATCTCCTGACATGAAAACCTTACTGAATCTTTCTTTGATCATAACATTTCTGGATGGGAATAGGAATCAATAATTAATTTTGAACATGCTCACTGATTTTCATGTATGTAAATATAAGTCCTGGTCATTCCCTTCTTCCCCCAAGCAAACCAAAACAGAGGCTGGGCCCTTCTTGTTATTCTCCATGTTACAGTCGCTCTTATGTCACTAAACAGGAAGGAGGCTGAGTAGCCCTAGCCAATGCGTGATTTTGTCTTAAGATCTCTAAGCAACCCAGTAGTGGGGAGGCAATAACGTTCACAGTGGATGCAAGCTTTATTGGAGGTGACACCCAACTTCACAGCTGCCATCTTGCAAGTAAACCCCCTCCTTTAAAAGAAAGTGATGTCAAAGAAAGCCTGGGACTCAGGACTGCATGGAATATAAATTTGAGGTGACATTCCAAGGCACCATGGGATTGAGCTCTTGAGAGGATTTACAGATCCCACCGTAATGCTAACATGCTTCTCCTAAGATGCTGAAGCAGAACATTTTTCTCTGTGCCAAGCATGGCTTTGACTGGTTTCAACAGCTTATACAGTCCCCTCACTTCACACCTTGGTTCAGTGCTCCCTGTCTGGGAAACAGTTGTTGTGACCTTTTGTGTTTGCCAGAACTTTTGGCTTCTCTACTTAAAGTCAGGTTTCTCTGGTGGCTGTGCTGGGAGCTGTGTTTGTCTTCCAGACACTGTAATGGAAGTGTGACCTAGTCCTTGGCTGAAAATAACCTTTCACAATTAAGTCCATAGATATCAATTTGGCAGTGAACCTTGGGTCACAAGAAGTTGCCCTGGGGTCTTGCTGGGACTGCACAGTTAGTCTAATGACAGACCCATAATCTAGGTATGTGCATTTCCCCCCATTATGCATGACTTAGACTTTATTAAAATAGTCGTGCCATGATTTCCTTCCGAGAGTTGCATGATGCAAAGCAAAAGAACACCGAGTTGTGAAGGCGCCTTCCAGCATCTTCTGCTGGTTTCTTGTTGCTATAAAATATTACTGACCTACTTACATCCAGCATGTCTTAAATTCAGCTGTATGATTAAAAAAAAACTTATAGCTGGTGTTGGACAGCTCAGGAATTTGCTGTACATGCTACCCATGTTGCAATCATTTTGGGGTCTGTTCTGCTCATTCTTCTTTCTTTCTTTTTTTTTTTTAACAAAATGTGAAATCAGATGGTTTTTAATTTGGATTGTTCTGTTAATGGCTAACAGTTGCCTTGCACCCTTCTGCATTTGTCCATTGCAAAATCTTCTAGTGGATAAGGAGCTGCTTCATCAAATGAGTCAGCCTTCTACCTTCTGAAAGAGTTGACGTAACCAAGAGCTGGCTAAGAATAGAGTCCTTATTGGGGTATGGTACACTACTGACGGTCTGTTCTGTTCATAAACCCATTCATTATTGCCTCTCACAGATTGCTATAGTAGTTCATTTGCTCAAGGCATGAGTCTATAATTATTTCTTCATGACACTACCAAAATGACACTGGAAAGTTCCTGCAATAGATTCCCCCGCCCCAAACTCCGCTTCTTCTGGGGTTGTAATTCACCCACATAATTGCAGAAGCATCCCATTCAGCTTAACATTCCTTTATTGGTTTGCTATAAGTGTCCAAAATACATGATCAAAATGTCAGGCCCAGATTTAGCAGGCCATAGGACATGTTTTCCATTAGCCTACATTTTTCTGTCACTGTAAGGATCAAATCAAGAATAGGTGATAGGATTTTATTGTGAAAATTAAAAGACCAAAGCCCACTCTGCACAAGTGGCTTTATTACCATCCAGAAATTTCTTTCTGCAAATATAGCACTGCCATCCAGAACTCTTCAACAGTCACGACTGTATGACCTTTTCTCTGTTCAAAACAGTCAGGACGGAGCTTTGACAAATATGAAACGCAGGCGCCCTCTAGCGATACTCATTTTTCTTCCTTAGGCTTTGTCTTCTCCAGGTCTTTCCCGGGACTGAGCAAAAATGTCCTCCCCAGATTGTCCTACTTACCTACCAAATGGGCGGATACATTTTCTGAGGAGGTGCTCAGAAAAATGGATCAAGAGGCTATTTTCTGAGAAGTTTTACTCCGAAGAATAAACAGAAGAATGCCCGTTCTGATGGTGATAACAAACCATATATATCCAGAGAGGAGACATGCACTGCAGTTGCTATGCACTCTGGAATACACTGATATAGTATCAGTATCTTCCAGTGCACCTGTCTCATGCAGTGCTATTATGTTTTACCATGGAAACTATCTTTGGTTCCAAACTATCCTGCTGCCCTCCCACTCTTTTTGCTTTCTTATGACTCCTGCTTCCATGGATCTTCAACCTGATGCTCCTTATTTCAAGACCATTTGCTTCCTTAAAGTTAAATAGTTTTTGTCACTCCTCCCACATCTATTTTCAAAAGTGACCTTTCTCACAGTCTTGTTTAATCACCCCTCCATACTTCCTCCCTTAATCTCTCCTCATGATCTGAATCAAGCTGTCTCCTTCATTGTTGTTGGAACCATTTTAGCAACCCTAATATTTAATATTTATAATCTTTGTTAGGCTTATAAATGGGGGCACACTGTTACTTTTGTGTCCCGATTGACCAGCGAAGCTACAGAATACAACAGTTTGTGCTGTGCTTCCATCATTGTAAGGCCAATAACACTGGTGACAATGAGGCCTGTAATAAGACATTCTGGGGTAGCAACTGGCAAGCCACTCCAGTATTCCTGCCAAGAAAATTCCATGGACATGAAACAAAAGGCTAAAAGATATGATGCTGGAAGATGAGCCCCTCAGGTCGGAAGGTGTCCAACATGCTCCTGAGGAAGAGCAGAGGACAAGTACAAGTAGTTCCAGAGCTAATGAAGTGGCTGGGCCAAAGCCAAAAGGAGGCCCGGCTGCAAATGTGCCTGGAAGAGAAAGAAAAGTCCAATCCTGCAAAGGAATATACTGCATAGGAAGCTGGAATGTGAGATCTATAAACCAGGGTAAGCTGGATGTGGTCAAGCGTGAGATGGCAAGAATAAACATTGACATCTTGGGCACCAGTGAACTTAAATGGATAGGAATGGGTGAATTCAGCTCAGATGACTATCACATCTACTACTGTGGGCAAGAATCCCATAGAAGAAATGGAGTAGCCCTCATAGTCAACAAAAGAGTGGAAAAACCTGTGTTGGGATACAACCTCAAAAATGATAGAATGATTTCAGTACAATTCCAAGGCAGCCTTTCAACATCATAGTAATCTAAGCTATGCACCAACTACTGGTGCTGAAGAGTCTGAGATTGACCAATTCTATGAAGACTTACAACTCCTTCTAGAACTGACACCAAATAAATATGTTTTTCTCATCATAGGGGATTGGAATGCTAAAGTAGGGAGTCAAGTGATAAAAGGAATAACTGGCAAGTTTGGCATTGGAGTTCCAAATGAAGCACGGCAAAGGCTAATTGAGTTTTGTCAAGAGAACAAGCTGGTAATTGCAAACACTCTTTTCCAGCAACACAAAAGGCGGCTCTACTCATGGACATCACCAGATGGACAATACTGGAATCAGATTGATTATGTTCTCTGCAGCCAAAGATGGAGGAGCTCTATACAGTCAGCAAAAACAAGACCTGGTATTGACTGTGGCTCAGATCATCAGCTTCTTATAGCAAAATTCAAACTTAAACTGAAGAAAGTAGGGAAGGCCACTGGGCCAGTCAGGTACAATCTTAAGTCAAATCCCTTATGAAAACACAGTGGAAGTGAATAATAGATTTAAGGAACTAGATTTGGTTGACAGAGCACCTGAAGAACTATGGATGGAGGCTTGTAACATTGTACAGGAGGCTACAATGAAAACCATTCCAAAGAAAAGAAAATGCAGAAAAGCAAAGTGGCTGTCCAACGAGCTCCTACAAATAGCGGAGGAGAGAAGGGTGCAAAATGCAAGGGAAAGAGGCAGAAAATTGAATGCAGACTTCCAAAGAACAGCGAGGAGAGACAGGGCGGCCTTCTTGAACAAACAGTGCAAAGAAATAGAGGAAACCAATAGAAAGGGAAAAAACAGACATCTATTCAAGAAAATTGGAGATATTAAAGGGGTATTTTGTGCAATGATGGATATGATAAAGAACAAAATGGTAGGGACCTAACAGAAGTAGAAGACATCAAGAAGAGATGGCAAGAATACACAAAGGAATTATATCAGAAAGATCTGGATGTAGTTGCTGACCTGGAGCCAGACATTCTAGAAAGTGAGGTCAAGTGGGCCTTAGGGCGTTTATACACGACCCCTAAACTCTGGGGCAAATGGCTCCCAGCTCCGGAGCTTAAAAATGTTTACCCACCAGCTCCGGAGTTAACAGGAAATTAAGTGCAACCCCGCCCACTTTAGCGCGTCCCAGCGCAGCTTTCAGGTACCTGCTTTTTGGAGGTGAATATTATTTGATCTGGTGTAAGGATAGTGAGTGTGGGGCTCTCCTTGCTTCTTTTTGTTGTTTTTTTGGCTCCTGCCCCTTTAAGAGCTACTTTTACAGAAACGAGAGGCAGAACGAGGTGAGCGGCATGCTTTTCTTTCTCTTTTTCTCCCTCTCCTCACGCAGCCAGCAACCAGGAAGTGCGGAGGGCGGTGGGAACGCCCAAAGAGTGACAAACCCCTAAGATCTCTGGTCCGAATTTAAGTGGCCAGCGGATTTTAGGGGTCGTGTAAAAAGGCCCTTAAAAAAGCATTGCAAACAACAAGGCAAGTGGATGTGATGGCATTCCAATTAATCTATTTAAAATCTTAAAAGAGGATGCTGTAAAGGTGCTACACGCAATATGCCAGCAAATTTGGAAAACTCAGCAGTAGCCAGAGGACTGGAAAAGATTGGTCTACATCCCAATCCCAAAGAAGGGCAATGCCAAAGAATGCTCCAATTGCATTTGTACAATTGTACTAATTTGACACGCTAGCAATATTATGCTCAAAATTCTACAAGGGAGGCTTCAGCAGCATGTGGGCAGAGAACTCCCAGAAGTGCAAGCTGGATTTCGAAGGGGCAGAGGAACTAGAGATCAAATCGCCAACATGCGCTGGATTATGGATAAAGCTAGAGAGTTCCAGAAAAACATCTACTTCTGCTCCATTGACTATTCCAAAGCCTTTGACTGTGTGGACCACAACAAACTATTACATGTTCTTTATGGGAGTTCCTGACCATCTTATCTGTCTCCTAAGAAATCTATATGTGGGACAAGCAGCAACAGTCAGAAATGGATATGGAACAACTGACTTGTTTAAAATTGGGAAAGGAGTACGACAAGGCTGTATACTGTCACCTTGCCTATTTAACTTATTTGCAGAGTACATCATGCGAAAGGCAGGTCTGGATGAATCACAAGACAGAATTAAGATTGCCAGAAGAAATATCAACAACCTCAGATATGCAGAAGATATTACTCTGATAGCAGAAAGTGAGGAGGAATTAAAGAACCTCTTAATGAGGATTAAAGAGGAGAGTGAAAAAATGGGCTGAATCTCAACATAAAAAAACTAAGATGATGACCACCAGTCCCATCACTATATGTGGGATAAGCAGCGACAGTCAGAACTGGATATGGAAAATAGAAGGGGAAGAAATGGAGGCAATGACAGACTTTATTTTCTTGGGCTCCTTGATCACTGCAGATGTTGCCTGCTTCTTGGGAGGAAAGAGATGACAAACCTAGGCAGCATCTTAAAGAGCAGAGACATCTCTTTGCCGACAAAGGTCTGAATAGTCAAAGTTATGGTTTTTCCAGTAGTGCTGTATAGAAGTGAGAGCTGGACTATAAAGAAGGCTGATCACTGCAGAATCGATTACTGTATTTTGAGCTGTGGTGCTGGAGGAGAGTCTTGAGAGTCCCCTGGACTTCAAGGAGATCAAACCTATCCATCCTGAAAGAAATCAACCCCGAACGTTCACTGAAAGGACAGATTTTGAAGCTGCCCAGGATTAATCCTGGACCAGGATTAACAGGCTCAAACTGAATCTGGAGAAGACCGAGGTACTGTTCTTCGGGGCACCCTTGTCCAGGTACAATGGCCTCCTCCCTAGTCTGGGGGGAGTTTCCCTCCAGTCTACGGACAGGGCTAGGAATCTGGGCATGGTCCTGGACTCTGCCCTCTCCCTGGAAGCCCAAGTGATGGCCGTCTCCAGGGCCGCTTTTTTCCAACTCCACAGGATCGCCCAGATCCGTCCATACCTTGATGAGTCCTCCCTGAGGACAGTTGTGCAGGCCCTCGTGATCTCGAGGATTGATTACTGTAACACGCTCCACGCAAGGTTGCCCTTGACCCTTGTCCGGAGACTTCAGTGGGTGCAGAATGCAGCGGCCAGACTGGTAGTGGGTGCTCATAGATACGATCACATCACTCCAGTTCTGGCTCGCCTGCATTGGCTGCCCATGGCTGTCTGGATAAGGTTCAAGGTCCTGGTTTTGGTTTTCAAATCCCTCCACAGCTTGGGTCCTGAATACCTGTCGGAGCGTATCTCCCAGAGGTCAGCTGAGGCCAGGCCCACTCGAATGTCGCAGGCACGCTCACTCAGGGTGCCCACTCCCAGGGAGGTGCGGAGATCGGCTACGCTTAACCGTGCCTTCTCTGTGGTGGTCCCCTCACTATGGAACTATCTCCCGAGTGAGCTGCGCCTTGCAGAGTCCCTGCCCGCCTTCAGAAAGGCTTTGAAAACCATGCTTTTCAGGGAGGCATATTGCGACCATTAAATTCATTTAATTTTTTCCCCTCCTTCTCCTGTCTCCTGCCCATTGATCCATCTTGTTAGGGTTTTCCCTATTTTTTGTACTGTATTGCTATTTTTTTTTACTTGTAAACCGCCCAGAGTTCCAGATTGGAAGATGGGCGGTATAAAAATGAAGCAAATAAATAAATAAATAAATAAATAAATAAATAAATAAATAAATAAATAAATACTTTGGCCACCTCATGAGGAGAGAGGATTCCTTGGAAAAGTTCCTGATGTTGGGAAAGATTGAAGGCAAAAGGAAAAGGGGACGACAGAGAATGAGATGGTTGGACGGTGTCATCGATGCAACAAATATGGATTTGACCAAACTCCAGGAGGCAGTAGAGGACAGGAAGGCCTGGCAAGCTCTGGTCCATGGGGTCACAAAGGCCGTTACTTCACGAACCTCTCGCTGCGCGTCGAGCCGTAATTTCTGTGCGAATTGATCGTTTCAGTCCGCACGCTCCTCCTTTTTGGATGCGGCGCCACCCCGACCAGGCCCCCTAAACCGTGCTCCAAGCGGGGCGAGAGATTCCCCTGCCGGAGGCCGGGAATCTTTTTCGCTTCGCATCCCGCTTCGCATCCAAAGTCACGTGTGGCCAGTTATATATATATATATATATATATATATATGCATGTTAGGGTGGATTCGGGTTTCTTCCCGTGTAGAAATTTGGTTGTTTTGGCGACGTTTCGACGAGGTCTCACTCGTCATCTTCAGGCTGGTGTTCTGGCTTCTTTCTTCTTGAAGCAAAGCGTGATCTCAGTTGAAGTCCTTCTATAAATACTGCTGGG
Source organism: Phrynocephalus forsythii (assembly GCA_029282475.1). NCBI lineage: Eukaryota > Metazoa > Chordata > Lepidosauria > Squamata > Agamidae > Phrynocephalus > Phrynocephalus forsythii. The sequence continues at coordinate 5,518,315 of JAPFRF010000022.1, forward strand.
GGTGTGTGGTTTGCTTGCTCTGTTGCTGATTGTAGGTTCCTTTGTTCTTTTGTGATCTGCTGTGTGGCTGAGGCGATCGTTAAGGGATTAACTGCTGGTGGGTTAGATGGCTGTTTAGAGACATCTTGTGTGGGTGAGGTGCTGGATGTGTGTCTATCAGCCTTTTGTTTCTTAACGACCTTGGTGGTGGGCGTTCTGGCAGCATCCTGGGCTTTGGTGGAGTGGGGTCCTGTGTCTTGTGAATTCATTTTGGTCTGGCTACGTGTCTGTGGTCTCCCAATGTTTTTTTGGCGTGTGTAAGTGTGCTCCATGTGGTGACTGGAGTGGGGTGCCGCAGTAGATGGTGCAGTCGTGGTTTTGTTATTGGATGGTGGTTTCGTTTCATCTGTGGGAAGGGTCTGGGTTTGTGTTTGGTGTGGATGGAAGGTGGTGGCATCTTGTGTCCTTTTGGACCTGGTGTCAGTCTTTGTGACAGAGGCTCGTCTGTTGACCAGGGCTAGTTTCAGATGTCAGGCAAGCGGGAGGTGTCATCACGTTTATTCATGTTGTTTGGGTGTTTCTCTATTTCAATGGCTTCCATGATTATTCGACTGTTGAAGTGTTCAGTTTTGGAGATGAGTTTGGTTCTTTCAAAATCAATTTCATGACCTGTTGTTTTTATGTGCTGGAAGAGAGAGGAAGATTTTTCTTCTTTTTTGACTGCGTTCTTGTGTTCTGCGATGCGTGCGCTTATTCTCCTGTTTGTCTGTCCGATGTATGTGGCTGGGCAGATTTTGCATGGTATTTCGTAGACTCCTTGGTTTTCTAGCTCAATCTTGTCTTTGGGGTTTCTTAAAATGTTGGCTATTTTTTGGTCGGTGCAAAAGGCTGTCTTGATATTGTGTTTGTGGAGAATTTTGCTGATTTTGTCTGTGGTGCCTTTGATGTAAGGGAGGAGGGCGGTGCCGTTGTTCTCTTCTGTTTCTTGGTTCTTGGGGGGTGTTTCCTTTTGGATTAGTTTGGTGATGGTGTTTTTTTGGAATCCGTTCGCAATTAGAACATTCTGAGAGAGTGTGTAATTCAGTTTTTAGGTGGTCTTTGTCAGCGAGGCGTTTGGTTCTGGAGATGAGGGTTTTGCTACGGAGTTGATCTGTGCAGGGTGGTGGTGTGATTGTGCATTTAAGTAGCGGTTTGTGTGTGTTTTTTTCTGGTAGATGGTATGTCCTAAGGAGCCGTCGGGTTTTTGTAGATTAGGACGTCCAGGAAGGGAAGTTGGTTGTTGGCTTCTATTTCCATAGTGAATTGTATTTTGGGGTGTAGGCTGTTGAGATGTGTGAGGAAGTTGTTCAGTTTATCTTTCCCGTGTGGCCAGATAACAAAGGTGTCGTCAACATATCTGAGCCAGAGTTTGGGTTTATGTTCGGACTTCTGTAACGCGTTGGTTTCAAAGTGTTCCATATATAGGTTTGCGATGACCGGTGAGAGGGGTGATCCCATGGGTGCTCCTTCTATCTGTTTGTATCTTTGTCCATTGTGGATGAAGTATGTGTTGGTTAGGCAGTGGTTGGTCAGATCTAGGATGTGCTTGGGGGTTGTATTTGTTGTGGATAGCTATCAAGGCTTCTTGAATGGGCACTTGTGTGAAGAGCGAAACAACATCGAAGCTCACGAGTAGGTCATTGGGTTGTAGGTCTTGTTTCTTTATAATTTCTATGAAGTGGAACGAGTTTTGTACGTATGAAGTGATGGATTCTGCATAGGGCTGGAGTTGTTTGGCAAGAAATTTGGCGAGGTTTTGTAGAGGTGAGCCTATGGAGCTGACAATGGGTCTGAGAGGTGTTCCTTCTTTGTGAATCTTGGGGAGGCCGTAGAGCTTGGGGCATCTGGATGATTTCTCTCTGGGGATGATGCTTGGCTTGATTTCTTCACTTAAGGGAGAGGCTTTTATTTTGGCTTTGGTGGTTTTTTCCAGGTAGGTTGTGGGGTCTGTGTTCAAAGGTATGTAAGCAGGGTCTTGTAGTAGGTTGGATAGTTTGGCTTGGTAGTCAGATGTGTTCATCACCACTGTGGCATTGCCTTTGTCTGCTGGGAGAATGATTATGTTGTTGTCTTTCCTCAGGTTGGTGAGGGCTTTTTGTTCTTCTTTGTGTAAATTGCAAAGGAATCTTTAACTTTTTTTTTTTTTAATCTTCCGCCATTGTAAACTATTTTATCTATCATTATCAGTCATTGAGGTGCCATTAGGTTTTACTTTGCTTAGTGTTATTTTTTTGTTTTATTTTTGTTTTTTTTGGTAATTTATGGCTATTGAGGCCTGATGTTTTGTAAGCCGCTTAGAGTATATATTGTAGATAAGCGGGGTATAAATGCAATAAATAAATAAATAAATAAATAAATAAATAATCACTATTCGGTTCTTCTAACATATTGTATGTTGAAAATAGGGCTTCAGTGTTCAATCAATTAAGTGGAAAAACTAATCTCTTTAAAACTTTCAGCTGCCTGGGGAATTACATTCTTAGATTAAAAACAAAACAGATTTAAATATTACTTTAATTTCTTTAAAAGTAGACAGCAATCTTTTCTGTCTCCTATGCATGCAAAATTTAAGAACAGACATAGCATCCTTCTTTGTAGTCCAATGGCCTCCTCTTCTCCTATACACCTTCCCTCCAATACCCATTATCTTTTTCTTGATTATCAAAGACAGATTCTGAATCTACTGCCTTTGTACCCTAAGAAGACCAAAGGATGGAATTCCAGGCAGGTAGCAAGTCAAGACCATCCCCCACCCTACCTCACCTCCCAAGATGTCCTATATGGCAAAGCAAATCACAGACACACATTTGAATGAAGGGAACTTCTATTCCAGACTAATGACATGTTCTCATAATATATAGGCATCTTCCCCCAGGTCTGTTCCTGTTGCATTCAAAACACTGGCTGTTTCATTAGAACATGTATGACCTTTTCTAAAATTACAAGCCTGCTTTTCTATGCAAACTGTATTTGTAAAACACCTATTTTAGAAATCATACCACAAACCTTATATGGACTGCCTGGTGTGATCTTTGCAAAGACAGAAAGTCACCAGCACTGCCCAAAAATTATGTGACCCTACATTGAAAATGACTACCAAAACACACCAGAACTGGAATCATGGTTTTTCCCATCACTGCTCTTGTTTTCTATCCCTGTTAATTAGCAACAAACAGATGATCCTGAACTTGCCAAACAGGAATTGTCGACAAGAAATAATTAAAACATCTTTTACAAAAATACAAAAAGAGCAAGTGTACCCAACTGCTCCACAAAATATATCACAGGCATAGAAAAGATTGGGCAGATAGCCAAGGGCTTTCACTCAACCGGCCCCCACTTCCATGGTGCCATTTGGCGGCTGTTGCTTAGAAGAGTTCAGACTTTTGGGCTCCCAAGCCCGCTATCCATATGGCCACAGCTTTCAGAAGAGTTTTGCACCTTGACAATTCTGTAGCAACTGAAAATAGAGTTTGTGAGCGCCATGGAGCGGAGATACCTGTGGTACCACATGCTTCCATAAATATGCACATGCCCAATTCGCATAATGGCATTGTTTGAAAGAAATTAATGAGAACAGGATTTTTTTGTTTCCATTAACACACAATGAATAAAGGAAGAGAAATGTGGTAATTGTAACAGGTGTTTAACCACTGTAAGTTAATTGTATATTGGTAATAGTTAACAGAGAAGTATTAAGCGCTGCAGTCCAGCATATTGTGTTAAGGCTAAAGAAAGTACTGTAATATTGTTATATATGCATGTGTGCATTTAACTGAATGACACGTGAACACTGTCTGTACTACTGAGACCATTTGCAAGATCAACCTGGTTCTAGTTTAAGTCTGAGGACTGAAGATCGAAATACCACAATTATATATTTATGTACTTAAAAAGCCGTTTTCCTGATTGATGCGGGTCTTGGAGATTCATTGCAAGATAACCTAACCATTTTTTGCTTACCTTTGGTGTACGATTTTCAAAATACTGAATTGTATCTGTTAGAGGTAGTAACTTGAAATTCTATGTAAGCATGAAAGCAATTAAGTACACAGAAAGTATAGGGAATACAGTATTTAAAAAATGCCTGTGAAACCGAGGAGGCTCCTTACTGTTTGAACAAGGACTGTAATCTACATTGTACTCGCCAAATGATAACTGTATTCACAAAGCAGTCAGTAAATGCTGCACAGCAGTCTTAGGATGCCATATAACACTTGCAGTGAACTATTTCCCCCATTATTTCAAATATTGTTTTTCGTTGTTATTAGATAAATGTACAGTTAGCAAAATGTGGCCAGCCATTGCTTACGTGGCCCTGGTGTAGCTTCGCTTTCCGTTGTGTGAAGGGGGTGGATGGAGGCGTCCGTTCAGAATATTTACTTCATCTCATTCATCCACATGAATTTAGACCTCGTAGCGTCAGAAGTATTGTTTTGGCGAACAGCAATATTGTAGTGCTTTCTGAGGCACTTTGTTTTTGTGTGGCATTCCTCAGCAGTATGCTTATATCCTAACTTTCGAACTCTGCCAAGATTTCTTCATAAATTTCATAATTTCTTTTAAGGGAAGAAAGTGCATATTTTATCTTTGCTTCCTGCCAGATCTTTGGCTGTTTCAGCAGTACCCCAAGTTGACACCCTTTCCCAGATTTGTTTGTGCATTGGCTGTTAATGGGGAGTCCTCATTCTCCATTCCCACAACATGAGTGTCCTGCAATGGAATGTCCTAGATCCTTTTCTCTGATGGTAGAAAAATGGTTGAAGAAGTCCTTGATTAACACATCCCTGTTACTTGCACCAAACACTACATAACATCCTGTTGTTCGACCTAGCCCACTGTAAAATCAGCATTTCAAAGGAATGCTCTAGAGGTGTGTTTGTTTCTTGTAGTAGTGGTGAATGTGACATCTGATTTGCCTTTCAAATCAATTCTTGAGGCCATTTAAGAAATTTAAAAAGGACAAATCATTACTCAAAGGACATGTTGAAATGCTGCGTTTCAAACATTGAGCACTTAGCCATAAGTGACTGTGAGATTTGTTACTCAAAAAGGGTTAATGTCTCTATTTGTGTTTTTCTGTGGGTAATGATTTTAATGCAAATGGATCTCTATTGCCATCCTTTTCCTGTACCAAAATCAATGGTCCTATGTGCTAGGTGCGGATTTCAACAGACAACAAACATCAATGTGATCAGTGTGGAATTTAAATTAAAAGGTCTTGAAACACATGTCAAACAAGTTTATAACATAGTGGTGATTGTTATTTGGAAAAGGAACACTATTATTTATGCAACGTTGCAGTTTCTGAAACTTATCAATGACAACACAGTAATAACAATGGCAACAGTAGTAATGTGTTAGTGTGTAACGCCTTTATTGAGAAACGAGGGATCAGCTTTCCAAAGAAAAAATTTGCGGTGACTTGTGACAATTAACATTGACATGCAGCTGTCCATTTATTAATGCTGAATACAATGATTTCTTGGGGGGGATCTGCAGTTCAACAGTGCAAACAAAATAAGAACTATTTCGTTTTATGTATTTAATAACATTCATCAGATTAATGGTAACTCTTGTCCTACATCACACATGTCCTAACATATGCTCTGTAAAGAAACTCAGGAGTAGGAGGGTAGCTAGCCAAGAATTACCTAAGTTCCTGTGGGTTCTTTTAAAGAAAACAAATGGCCTGAGAGCACCAATTTAATGAAATCCTTTTATTCACTATTCTAAGTTACAAAAATGAAAACATAACTCATAAAAATCAATGAAAACTATAAAAATACTTATCAGATACAATCATATAATATTGCCTGAAAATAACAAAGCCTATGATGTTCTCAGAATCGTAGAATTATGAAAAATTACAAGCCTATGTTGGCTAGGTCTAAATCTAGCTGACTACATCTTGAAGCCAGATTCCAAGCAAGCCTCTCTCATAGACTTAAGTATATACTTTTCTTTTTCCCAGCTCCGAGAATCTTCAAGATGTCATGTGAAAGAAATAACCAATAGTAGCTGTCTAATTTTCTCTAACTTGTATTGTTATGTCTTGACTGTTGCATTCCTTAGATAAGCATCTGGCGAAAAGCTGTAAATGTGCAGTTAATATTGAGCCTTATAAATCACACTATATCCCATCATCCTAATTCTGTTACATGCTCTCTAGATGTATTGGGCCACAAGTACCACAGTCCTTTGCCATTGGCAGTCTAAGCTGAGAATTCTGGGAGTTGTGGTCCAAATCTTCAGGATGGCTGAATTAAGGACATGCCTGTCATTTAGTGAAATTTTACTACAGAGATTATAACTTGGCTGTACAGTTGTGCCCCTTATTTGAGTTCCACAAAGCAAAGTACTAAGTTCCTATATTTAAAAACGGCTTTGAACAAACAAGAAGTGTTGCTGAATAATTGCAGGATAAGCTTGACAACAGTTTGGCACAAATGATGTTAGTTACAAAGAACTACAGTTAGTTTTGCAGCTTAAACCTGTAAATCGAAGCATCGCATTCTTACTGTAATGTGAAAGATGTATGAGTTCAATGCATAAAGTAGTTTTTTGCAGCACATCACTACAGTTATCTCCAAGGTAATGGTGACTGTTTTGTAATGCAAACATTAGTGTCACTAATTAGCAAGGTTTACTAGGGAGAAAAAGTACTTTGCTTATACAAGGGATCATTTGGAGATTTGTGCACAAGGATGTGTTTGTACATGTAACTATAGCTTACTTCACATGTGTAAACAGGTACTCTGCAATTGCCGATCTGACAGCCTCCACTTCCCCTCTGTCATCTGCAGCCCTTTGGAGATCATCAGTCTGATTTGCCCCAATGTCATAATCACAGTAGTTTACGTCATGTTCCTTGTCCTCGGGCAGGGCATGTCTGTTCCTCTCACATATGTTGTGAAGAATCACTGCAGAAGCAATAATGGAGTTTATATTTAGCACGTGTGCCTCCATCCTTACAGATAGTCTTCTGAATCTTGATTTCAGGTGTTCAACAACATTCAGGTGTTCAACAACATTCACTCAACAACATTTCTACAGGGGTTAAACAGCTTGTTATAATGCCTTTCCTTGTCAGTGGTTGATACTGCATAAGGCTTCATCAATCATCTAGATAGTGGATAATCTCCATCTCCCAAAATTGGGGGGGGGGAATCAAAATACCAGTTTAATGAAACATGGGATTTCCTGGAATCAAAGTACCTTCCTCCATCTTTTGGTACAGAAGGGATGTGCAGAAGACATGTGAATTGTGATTAACACTGGAGTGACCAGTTAGCATTGAGGAAAAAAAAAACACCCTCCCCATCACATGCAGCCTGCAGCAGGACCAAATGAAAAGACTTGTGGATGAAATACTGAGGACCCTGCAATTTTGGATTGGTAATCGTCACATGGGTTCCATCTACAGTACCCACACAGTGTGGAAATCCATGCTTCAAAAAAGAGGCAGTCATCTGATGAAAGATAGAGAAATAATGGTTAATAAAAGCAGCTGCATAATTAAAGTGCAACGTAATTGGCATAGATGGAAACATTGCTTGGAGTTACTAGATAATCCATGAGCTGAGAATCACATAAAAAAATAAAGGAAGAAGGAACCACATACCTTGTTGAAGTCTGAAATACGAACTTCCTTACAAAGGAGGGTGTGCTCCATTGGCAAACAAAATTTGACTACAACATTTGCAACTGTGGACATTCCCTTAGAAAAAATGTGTGCCAGTGAACAGTAGCATGGCCTGCTTGCCAAAAAAATAAACATCAATAGCCACCAGTTCCTTAACTGGAATAGCAGAGCGCATCACTGTATCATGCTTCATAAGAAATGGCCAAAACATGTCAGATATTTCAAAAAGTGTCTGACATGTCATGCAGAAATTATCTAACCACTGCCTTTCGTCCAGTAAGGAAGCACTACATTGTGGAACCAAGATGAGTGGCCAGGATAACTCCAGCAAATCCTTTGCATTGGGGAGGTCATTTGCCACTCTGCCACTGTCCAATAAATCGACCTAGTGTAGTCATCACACATCTTCAAAAAAGTAGAAAATTGCTACTCAGTAAAGTCTTTCCGCGCAGACATATTAGAAATGCACTCTATCAGGAACTGGAAGAGCTGCAGAACAGCGTTCAGAACCAGTTTCAAGCGGCAAGGTGCTCTCCTGCAACATCTCTGATGAGTTAGTGTCATGGACACAAGATGTTAGCAGATGCCCAAAAGGCTATGTAAGAACAAAACATTCCATGAAATCAAAGGAGGCAGAAGCACCTGAAATTAGGTACAGTACATTCCTTAAGTTCTCCTGAAATCTGTACCTTGGAGGAACAGCCCCTGAAAGATATATAGGATAACTTTTGAGGACATCTAGTGGTGTCAGGATGTAGAAACATTTAGCAGTGGTTTCGCTACATAAAAACCAATTTTTCTGGAATCAAGATGAAAATGAAAGTTTAAAAAACTGGCATATGAATAACGATTAATCACTTTTTCAATGTATCACATTAGAGTTTTTTTAACAAACAAACAAAAAAGAATATTGCTAGAAGAAAATCAACGATTTGTTTTGGAATTAGACCATGAGGTCACATTTGTCACGCAACTAGTCGTCACAACAATGGGAACGCCGGAAGAGGGACAAAATCACATGACTGCAACAAACTTTGCCATGGAACAAAGGTAGTTGTGGAACAAAAAAGGATGTGAAGTAACTGCCAAAGTCACCAGGCATTTCTCCAAAGAGCTCATGAGGAAAGACAAACTCATTGGATGATGCTGACTAACAAAGGGGCCAAGGGCCAAGGCAGTGATGTGAAATGTATGGCAGGGGCTGCTTAGTGATAGAGCTCCACTCCAGAAAGATGGCAGCCTGAAGTGTTTGTTCTGGTAAGGGATGGCCAACAATATCCTGCAGTTATTTTTGTGGTTATTACAGCATACATTATTCCAGAGTCTTTGACACACCTCAGCTTCCTGGTAGCTTCTGGATTCTGTTTTTAAATCCATCTTGTGGTTCACCTCTCTTCAGTACAACAGGTGATAAAAGCTCTAAGCAGTGGCTTAATCATGACAGTATCTAACAAGACTTCAAGCACGTTGTAAATAGACTTTTGCTGCTAACTGCATACACATGGAAGAGGGACAAATACTTCTTTAGGACAGACACCCTTCCCTTTTAAGCGCAGGTGATGTCAGGAGATGTTATGTGCATTTCTCACATTTCCTCCAGTTGTGCATTGTGACTGTCCATATTCTGCCGTGGAGAGTGCCCCATGACATAGGAAGCTCTGTTAAAACTTGGTTTTCTAAGAAAGACATATTGATGTGAATGCTTGACTTCCAAAACATTTCTACAAAATTAAAATCTATAGATGTAGAGAATGGCTGAATTAACTGTATTAGGTGGTGCAAAGGCTGGCAAGATGAAAGACAGTGAACTGTGCACCACTTGGCAGCTGTCATTCAGCATCATTGAAACTAAGGTTCATCAGAATTTGTGGCCTCTTCGCTTTAAGCAACTCAGGGCTGATTCATACATGCATGCCCATTTCCAGTTGGCTGTAGCACCCAGGTTTGGCTTTCATGGGGGAGATGAAACACAATCCTCTTAGAAAAGCAAAACAAGGGAGTTGAGCTGTGTGGCCATCACAAAACAGAAATATAAAACTAGGCTATAGGCGATACCTTTATAGGCCACTGATAAAAATAAAAACCATTACAAGCTTTCAAGTGCAAAACATTCTTCTTTAAAGCAGGTCCCAAAAAGTTCAAACATGGCAAAAGATGTGCTCTGCCAGGAGGTTATTCTTAAAGTTCTTGGTTAGATGATGATGTATGCCAGGCAAGGAGTCTTCTTAGAGGCAGGAAGTTGGAGAACAGTTGTAAAAGCTGCTTAACATTGGGTTTCACACACCCCTTCTTCAAACAAAGGAACATGGGTCATACACTCCCATTCACTCTCCCCTCATCCCATTTGGCTCTACAAGACAAGTAGGGGTGGATTAACCATTAAGCACAATAAGCACATACTTAGGGGCATCAAGGGAAGAGGGGGCACCACAGAAATTTTCCATAGCCAAATTTGCCATGGGCCATATGGTGCAGTACTGCAAATGGTGCAGCTGAACCAGGATCCGCAAAAAGAGGGCCCCACATTAAATGAAAAAAATATGTACAGATACAGTATATGATACAAGTCCGTGTTGGCGGGGGAGAGAAAAGGGTTGATGTAGAGAATGTAGAATGAGGAATTTCAGTGTGGTTCAGGGTGGTCTGGTAAAGCAATTGCAGCACAAAAGTTAAGACACAAAGGAAAGCCTTGTGGTGTCTTATTTTTTTTAAAACAAACTTTGATGGATAGCATCCCACCCCATCAGTTGCCTCTGTGGCTTCTACAAAGTAAAATGTCTTCCTTGTTAAGCCACCCCACGGCTCTCCTTGGTTGTTTCTGCTCCACCATAATCATAGCAGTTCCCTGGAAAACTCTACAAATCCTATGCGATTCTGGTTAATATGTTCCCGAAATGTCTTCTTCAAGAAGAAATGTATTTCTTGGTAAGAGACACATAGGATTACATTCAAACAGACATAAGAGAAACATGGTAACAGTGAAAAATTGATGTTCGGGATAATATGAGAAGCAACTGAACCCTAAGTGAGGGCTTGAAACAATTACAGTGGTACCTTTTATAAAGGAATTAATTTGTTCCAAATGAAGCAAAATTTCCTTTATACAAATTTCCCATAGGAATGCATTGAAAACGGAGTAATCCCTAATTGCGACCATTTTTAAGTTGTACGGATTTGCCCCATAGGTGATTCTGTTAAGCAAATTTCCCTTATCTCTGGATTTTTTTATGTTGTACTGATTTTATGTTATACAAACCATTTGTTATACAAGGGACCACTATACTATTACATCACCAGTGCCCATGTTGAAACTGGAATGTGTCTAAAGACTCCCAAAGCCAACTACACGATCCTGCTAACATTGGCAACCCAATGGACAAAGTGTGTGTGTGTTGTGTCATTACAATCGTGACCAACTCTTTGTGACCCCATGTCCACAGAGTTTTCTTGGCACGAATACTGGAGTGGTCTGCCGGTTCCTACTCCAGAATGGGCAAAATAGATAAGGAAAAACTGTTTTCCCTGTCGCACAACACTAGAACAAGGGGGCACTCCATGAAACGTTTGGGTGCTAGATCTCAAACAAGTAAGAGAAAGTACTTTTTCACACCGAGGATCACTGGTCTATGGAACTCCCTGCCAGAAGAAATGGTGGCAGCTGTCAGCCTTGACAGCTTTAAGAAAGGACTGGACAAGTTCATGTAGAACAAGGGTGTCAATGGCTATCATGATGGATGCCTAAGGACAACTTCCGAGTTGGAGAGATAGGCAGGATATCTCTCAATGCCATTTGCAATGAATCATAAATAGGTGAAGACATCTGCTTGGGAATACCCTGAAGCAAATGGTGAACCACCGCTGTGTGAGACAGAATGCTGGAATGGATGGGCCGTGGCCTGTTCCAGCAAGGCTGTTCTTATACTCTTATGCAGATATGTTCCATGCCTGTTGAGAGACCTTCCCTCAAAGGTGGTTCTCATATATGTGATACTTCCTATTTACCCAATAAGTGCAAGACATAAATGCTGTGCTTGAATCATTGAAATAACATGTTCATCACAATTCATAACATGGCTGGGAAGCATGCAATGCACATTCGTTTTGTCCGACGTGCGTGTGGACATTCAGACATGCACATCACTCAAAATGATATAGTCTGGGAAGAAACCAGAATAAAACTCCATTTGCCTGTACCTTTGCCCACTGATCCTCAAGCCTAGTTACGAGCCATCTTGCCTATTTCTCCCCTTCATACCAACAGCCTCTTGGCACACCCTTCCATTTCCTTGGCTTGCCCTTTTTTCAGTGAGTTTGCTACTCTTTTTGCTTCACCCAGTATCTTCTTTTCATTCCACGTTCTACTTTCTCCTGGATTGGTTTAGCTATCTTGACTCCACTTATCTCCTCTACCTCTTTAACACTCAGTCAGTTTAACAATCTTAAATTGCTTCCCATTGCCCTCTCTCTTCTCCACTTCACTCTGCTCATGGTATTCTTGAATTCCAGCCTCCCCCCCCCCCGCACTTTCTTCTTCTTCTTCTTAAGGCCAAGGAGGTGAGGAAAAGAAGATCCTTGGCAAAATCACTTTTCCTTTTCCTTACAGGAGGTGTCCTGTTCGTAAGGATCATCCGGAGCTCCATTTTCCCCAAAGATAAGAATTTTCATAAACATTCCATAACATCACAACAGGTTAGTTAACCACTATCAGGGGCTTTGGGTTTCCACTTTGTTATGAAGAAAAAATATCCCTTAGCGTAATGCAATCTAGATTCAACACAGGGTCACTTCACACTGGGATACAAAAGTTTTTATAATCTGATATAACATTGCTGAGCCAGTGCATTAAAGCAGTTCCATAGGACGATTGTTTTCTGTCTTTCTGGAGAACTCAAAGGATGACGTTGTTTCTAAATGCTAAGTGATCCAAGACAATTATTACCCCTGAGTCTAATTTTGTTCTCCATTCATGGATCACATGGCTACTTCTTCCCTGTTTTCTGTTTTTTATCTCTTCTTTATCAAGCAATACAACAGAGCAAATAAAAACATTTCTGTCTTATTTTGACTCACAGCTTCTTCCCTGGAATAGTAGAATAGGGAGCCACAGCACTCCAATTGAAAACTGCAAGCATCCTGGCATCAAATTTTAAACAAACAACAGATAATGGTTGTTCAGGTTTGGTCATTTCCAAGAATAACAACATAGCATTCAACACAGTGGTTTCACAAATTTGTACAGTCACGAAACAGGTGTCAGTCATATAGCCATCCTTCCTTTATTCCTGCCTCTTAATGTGATCTCACCAACATCGTGGGAGGCAGAAACTCAGTGAACTATGAAAGGCAACTATATTCCTTTTTCTGAAACCCCGTGTTTCTTTTCTCCCATCTTATATTGTGCTTCCAAGAGATAAAAGTCAGACCTGCTCCTGGCACTGGCTGAGTGATTGCCCAACTTGGATCATGTCCAGGTTCAAGTTAACATTTTGCAGTTAAGGCCCGTGGTTTTGAAACAACAAAGCCAAAACAAAATCAAGCTGAAGTTAAAGGACAATCTGTTGGATGTTCCGTAACAAAGAAGCACCACTTCTCATGCCACCACGTCGATCACTCTCAAGGATACCGTCTGGCAGAAGAACCCGAAGATCTTCCAGAAGTTAAGCTCTGAAGCAAGGTTTTCACAAGCATTTCTGGTCCCTTCACTTCTAATTGCCTCCTTCAATTGTGCATGTAGCTTTTGAATCCTTTAAATGCAAAACACCAAAGGAATAAGCAATGTTGATAAGGAAAGTGGATTAATGCATGCAAAGCTCTACTTCCTACCCTCCTTATTAAAGAATTACACATCCTCCCCAAGTTTTAGAAGGGCTTGTCAAATTAACATCTTGCTGATGCTACAAATGTGAACTGAAGTCAAAGCAAAGTTATATACAATAGACAAACTGAGGTCTGCAACAAGCCATGCACCTGTTTAATTACAAAGTGGCCTCCAGGCACCGGTGGCCAGTGATCAGATTGGGGAGAAGTCGGGCCACTATTTTAAGGTTAGGTGGCGTTCCTCTACTCACTATGGACATCCTGGGCTTCCAAGGAAGCACACCAGCAAGCTTTAGAGAGGCAAAATGTTGTTTCAATTTATTTGTTTCTGATTTATTTTGATTTTTTAAATTTATTTATTGTTTCTAGGACCACAGACTCCAAAAAGGGCTCCAATGTGACAGCCCTGCTATAAATCCCTTCTTGTTTGTTTCACTGGTTTCATTTATCATTTAAAACAGGGAATTGAGGGGTATCTTACAGCATTAAAAAGCAACATTAAAACTAAAAGAGAATGCAAGCAGTTAAAGAAAAGATTACAGTATAATGGAATTTATACTCTTTAACTGCTCACATTCTCTTTTAGTTTTAACGTTGCCTTTTAATGCTGCAAGATACCCCTCAATTCCCTGTTCTCAAATTTGAATATGTCTTAATTGTACTGGACTGTATACTCATTACTGTAAGCCGCCTTGGGTCCTTTTCCAAGGAGGAATGTGCTGTAAAAATACTCTAAATAAATAATATCATGTAAGAAACCTAATTACAGATCTCTGGCTACCGCAATCGGTTTGGCTCTGAGACAATATGGTGACAAATCAGCAATGGCTTCTACCAAAACCAGATTTATAAAACCCTTCACTGTTTGGGACCACAATACCTGTCAGAGCACCTTTTCCTAAGGTCATCCACCCAGGGACCACCCAGGCCATGACCCCCCCCCCATGTAGCTGCTCCAAGTTAAAGCCATCATCGTTCCCATCTTTCAAAAGATCCCTGAAAACTCTGCTGTACAAAGAGGTCTTTCTAAAGCAACCTTGCACGGTCCAGTTTTTTTTCCCCAGGGTGGTGGTTGCGCTTTTTATGCCCATGCTGCATTTTATTTCACATTTCAGCCACTTGATATGTTGATCATTATTTTGTGTTTTGTTTTTAAATTATTGTTTTAGCTGATGGTAAACGACCCAGAGCAGAGCATCTGCACTAATGGGACAGTATACAAATTTAATAAATAAGTAAGCTTTCAGGTATACACACAGATTTTTAAATGTTACACTGTTTTGTATTCCCAGTCCACACTGCATTCACTTACCTGTTATAGCAATCCAGTCCACCTCAATACTTCTTGAAATGGAACTGTGCCAAACTTAATCACCTTTTCCAGCACCTCAAAGAGTAAAAGAACCAAGATTGTGACAGTAGGTGGTTACATTTCCTCCAAAATTAAGTTACCAGCTTTTAAGCTTTTTATCAAAGCATGCAAGTAAACCGAATTTGTTCAGCAGCAACGATATATAAGGCCACTTAAAAGTACTTTCTTGGGTTGGGCTGCCCCCTTCCCCTGATGCAAGTGTTTTTAGTTTTGTTTAGGTTCAACGTAACATTTCTGAAGGAATGAGTTAGGTGATTCAGCAGCTCCTGCCATACATTTATTGTCTCCATAGAAGTTGCATGTTCTTCAAATGTTGCATTCTTGGGATGATTTTTTTTTCTTTTAGTATGTTGCATATTTAACATTTTATTGGTTTTGATGGCATTTACTTCAGTGTCGGGTGTTAGGAGCACTGGACGTAAGAAAGTCAACGGCTCTCTGTAAAAATAGATACAGCAGAAAGGTGATCAGAAAACAAGAGTCAGTGCAAAGAAACTCTCCCAGTGAAAAATGATTGAATCTCAGAAGGATCAAACAGGTAAAGACTGGAACTAAGCCAATGATCTATCCAAATGGCAGGAGACACAGCATTTTAACTGTAGTGGTGGTGGGGGTGGTGAAACACCAGTGTAACTCACAAATACCATCTGGGAATAGGTAATTAGCCAAAAACACAGGCGTCTGCACATATGTGCATGCTGTTGAGATGCAGAAAAAGGGAGAGACGGTAAAATATTGAGAGATATTGTACGTTTGATAAGGAATGTCACCAAGATTGCACAAGGCCATTTCCTTGCCTGAATAAGGAGCTCTTCATACAAACATTCCCCCATGTTCCAGCTTCAGGAAGAAAAGCTTATAAGAAGAAACAACAGCATTATGTAGTGCAGAAGCACCCTCCTTTGCATACAGGGGGCAAGTCACTATGTGTGCCAGGATCAACTCATTTTGTTTGGCATCCCAAGCACCAGCTGCTTTAATAGCCGTAAATTTCATTTTCTACCCAGGCTGATTCTTTACTTCTCCCCACTCTGTTGCTGCACAGCTCATAGATATCATTGGTGACAAATCCACTTTCCATGCTAGCCAAAGTTACAAAGCCACTCTCTGAAGGATTGACAGCCATGTTGTCATAGTCATCAGAGAGGTCATCAGGAGTCTCTTCTCCACAACGGATCCGGAAAGAAGTGTTCTTAATGTCTGGTCTGGTGCCGGCAAGATCAGCTTCAGACTGGCCTTTAATGACGTTGTGTATCTCCAGGCTGGGGCTTTTCGGTTGCCTTTTGGGGGATCCCCAGGTGTTGTGTTCCTTTTTGTCCACCTCTGTTTGTTCCTGTCTCCTGAACAGGAAATAAAAGGTATTAATTTGATTCCATTTTCTACTAGAGTATGTCACACTTCTTTACAAATATACTGACATAATGGTACTACTTCAGAAAGAGGTATTAAGACACAAAGAAGAAGATACTAATACACAGTCTGTGACTTCATGAGGCCATTGTTCTCTTATTGCTAAAGTGATGGTGAAAAGCTATCATCTTAGAACTGAAGAGCTAGAAAGGACCTATGCATCACTGAATGTAGCCCAGTGGTTCTCAACCTGTGGGTCCCCAGATGTTCCTGGACTGCAACTCCTGGAAGTCTTCTTTGCTAGTTGAGCTGGCCAGGATTTCTGGGAGTTGCAGTCCAGGAACATCTGGGGACCCACAGGTTGAGAACCACTGCTCTAGCCCCTCTCAAAGACGCACATTGGAGAACCGAACTCCCAAGCCATACCTACAGTAGACCACTGAGCTCTCCAGCAGTTCAAGTTGGAGATCTAATCTAATCTGAATTTGAGTGGCAGATTGATGGGCAAGAATAGTAGGAGGCCAGCAATTAATGTTCATTGTTCCTTGAAGCAGAACCTGACTCTTCCAACATGCACAAACGAGCAACAAGGACACAGCCTACCATCCTGGACATGCCTGACCTTGTGTGGGTTCATACGTTAAGTGAGACCAGTCCTTAGTGTTTTTATAGGAGACCCATAGGAACTACTGGTGGTGTGTTAAGAATGATCACTGCCTGTAACCCTAGCAAGCCATTGCTGCCGTTCAGATTTGGCGATATTGTAGTGCAGCAGCTTCCTGGTTCCTAGAGGACACCTTTGCCCAAAAAGTAGCAGGAACCTGGAGAAGGAAACTGGTTGCTGGCCAAGGTGCTGAACTGCATGCACCTGTGTGAGAGATGAGGCCTTACTAGGCCACCAATATGAAGCCTGCCATGGATCACTGCACTGGATAAACATTAACGGTCCAGATTGATCCTAGATGTTTATCAATGGCTTAGGGAACTCGGAATGTTTAGCCTTTCAAAAAGAAGACTGAGAGTGGATATGATAGCTATGTTTAAATATTTGAAAGAATGTCATATTGAAGAGGGAACAGGTTTGTTTTCCATGGCTTCAGAGACTAGGACTCGGGGCAATGGTTTCAAACTATAGGAAAAGAGATTCCATTTGAACATTAGGAAGAACTTCATGACAGTTAGAGCTGTTCGGCAGTGGAATATGCTGCCACAAAGGGTGGTGGAGTCTCCTCCTTTGGAGGTTTTTAAGCAGAGGCTGGATGGCCATCTGTCGGAAATATTGTGATGGGGTTCCTGCATGGCAGGGGGTTGGACTAGATGGCCCTTGAGGTCTCTTCCAACTCTAGGATTCTATGAATTAATCAGTGCAAGGCCACAGAGCACCACAACTCCTGGCTTCAGAATAAAGCACATACATCTGGCTCAGTTACAATGCCATATGCCCCCTTAACTTTAGCATGCTTCAATTCTCTCACTGGCATCTAGTTTCAGGGAGGCCATTGCTGGGAAGCCTGGAAACAGCACATGATGGTCTGTGTTTGAAAACCAGCTTCCACTTGTAGATTGTAGCCCTGACTTGGAAGTCATGCGAAAATCTTGATCTGTTAACTAGGACTGGCTCAGATCCACAAACCAAGGACAGCATCAGCTATTGTTCATCCTTCACTTGAAATATGCTCCAGCCATTCTTGGTGCTCTTCACCTGCTTCCTCTGGCAATGTGTCATGAAACACCACGTGTTAGACAAACTTGCCTTTTTGTGTAAAGCCAAAAGCAGAAAATGGCTGTGATGACCAAAACCAGCAGCAGCACAAGGATACTGGGGGCTAGGATGTACATAAGGCTCCAAGCAGGTTCTAGGGGAGAAAAAAGACCATGTTGTAATTTTTAATGGTAGGAAGAAAGAACAGGCCATTATCTGGTTGGTTGGTTGGTTGGTTTGTCCGTCGGTCTGTTTGTGTGTGCATTTGTTTGTTTGTAAATAAAAACTTTAACTTTTTCTCCATTCAAAACTTTGACCTTTTAAGTTCAGTTCTGGTAAGATGCAGAGGAGCAGGAGAAGAAATGACTTAATTAGCACAAATTCCTCCTAACAATATCTGCTGAATAGTAAAGAAACATTTCCATCTCCTGGAAAACGTTGTGTCTTATTACAATTTATGGTAATAAAGTGGGGAAATTATGCTATATAACATCTACCTTTAGTTTCTTTCAGGATTTTGTTACTTGTATCTTCTTGAATGGGTCCATCTGGGGACGTGAGTGCAAAGGGCTCCGTCACAGCACCTAGAAAAGAAATCTGAGTGTTGACAGTAACAAACACCATTTTGGTAACATAAACCAAATGTTTATGCTTCATTAACCAAATGGATAATGAAGCCCTTACAGAAAAAGTCTGGTTTGTCAGCTACCTTTACAGCCTCCTCCCCGTCTGCCATGTCAGACTCACTCTTTCCAGGCAGGGAAAAGCTCTTATTTCCAACCCATAGCTGATTGGAGACAAGAACATTCCCCTTGCTGAGGGATAACAATAGAAGAGAGAAACATTTTGGTATGAGACAGTGGGACAGTTATGCCGAGGCTGGGGTATGACCACATCCACTGCTGGCATGCCCCGTCCCTGTGGTCTCCCAAGGGACAATTTTGCCTCCTGTCAAGGCAGGTTCTTCACCACTGGCCGACAGTTTAGCAGTGAGACACACATCTTGCATTAAAGGAAATGCCAGGCTTAATCCCTGACATCACCAGGCAGACCTATAGTATCTCTCTGTTTCTCCCTATACTATTTCACATTCCCTACCCCGACAAGCACAGCAGCAGCAGCAGCAGTTTAAGGTCATCAGGGGCACCGGAGAATCCTTGGTTCTAGGGATGGGCATTTCGTTTCAGAACCAGTAGGTTACGAAACAAACCATGCGAGCGCAGGTGGTCCTCAGAACCGGCTGATACAAGCAGAGCCAATTGCTTTATCTTTCTCTGTCTCACACAGGGTTAAAATCCAATGAGGAAGCACACTGCGACGTCATCTTTCCTGCTTCGTGCTGCTGGCCAATCAGAGAGGGAGGCGGGATGATGCCTGTCCCTGCAAAGCTCCTGATTGGCCAGCATCACAGATCTAGCACAGATGATAAGAACCTAAGAACCTAAGAAGAGCCATGCTGGATCAGGCCAAAGGCCCATCTAGTCCAACTTCCTGTATCTCACAGCGGCCCCACCAGATGCGTTTGGGAGCGCATGAGACTAGATATCTGTCTCCTGATACCACTCCCCTGCATCTGGCCCTTGAAGTACCCTGGTTTCTCCATCATGGTTTGTAACCTGTGATGGACTTTTCCTCCAGGAATCTGTCCAATCCCCTTTTGAAGGCATCCAGGCCAGATGCCATCCCCACATCCTGATGATGTTGCAGCATGTGTCCTACTGGTTCTGAAACCAAACGCCCATCCCTACAAGTTGGTTCACACAGTCACAAAGGATTTACAGTACATGTCTACTTTATTGTGGGTGTGTCCAAGACTACACACAATTATTTGGGCCAGATATGGATTACAGTATTTTAAAAGAAGTAAATAAGCATGCTGTAAATGTGTGAGAAGAAAGTTATGCCCTGCATGCACTCTGACCAATGTAAACATTCACCTGCTGGAGAGGTGTCCATCTCAGGGGCAACGGTGAGCTTTTCTGCAAGAGAAAACACACACATCCTAAAAAACTTTATTTTTAAAAATTGTTCTTGTTCTATGATCTCATGATATCAGATACAAATATCACACATAGAGAGAGACACGCAGACACACCCATTTCTGTTTCATCCTCTTATTAAATTTACAGCTTGTCTTTCTCATGAAATGGCACTGGGGGGGTTGTCATAACTGTATATTCTCCAAAATTTACTGCAGCTTTTGTTTCTGGTCCCTTCCCCTGTGCTATCTTTAGGGTCAGTTTCTGGGCTGTAAGTCCCAGAAGACACACACCTTTCTACCCATCCTTTTAAAAGGAACATGCATGTAACTCATGATGGCAACATACACTGCTAAGAAAGAAGTCTTTAGGAAGGGTAGCATCAGCATCATTAACAGCAAAATACTTTGTTTCTGCTGAGTCTCTTAGAAAAATAACCAGTGTGTAAGTATCATCCAAAATTGTTCAGGGTGGCCAGTTTAATCCCCTTGGAGAAAGTTACTTCATGATTAACTCTCTGTGAGTAGCCTTTGTTTTTGGCCTGGAAAAGAAGCTTCACATCTTTTTTCTCTGTATGTTTATTTTGACTCTGGGCATTCATCCAGATAATAATTATTTGAAGTAAGCAGAGTGCTGATTCTTTTTCTAATTCCAGTGTTGCCCTTGTCCATAGGCTGATCAAACTGATAATGAAACTTGAGACAGCTTTTGTTTCAAAATGGCTGTTCTACAGTCAGGACGCTGACTAAGGGTGTTTTACATGACCCCTAAAATCCGAGGCATAGGGCTCCCAGATGCAGAGCTTAAAATTGTTTTCCCACCAGCTGCGCACTTAAAAAAAAAATTAAGTACGACCATGCCCACCTAAGTGCGCCCCAGCGCATTTTAAAAGTACTTGTTCTCCGGAGGTAAAAAAAATTCTGATGCGGATTGTAAAGCAGTGAGTGCCGGGCTGTCCTCGCCTTCTGTTTGTTTTTTTGCCCCCCCCCCGCCCCTTTAAGAGACTGGAATGCTTCCGGGGGGTGAGCCTGCATTCTTTTCTCCCCTTTTTTCTCCCTCCCCTCACGCAGACAGGAGCAAGGAAGTGCAGAGGGGTGGGAACACAGGAAGAACGACAGACCCCCAAGATCTCTGGTCCGAATTTAAGTTGCCAGCGGATCTTAGGGGTCATGTAAAAGTGCCCTAAGAGACAAACCCTTGTTCCAAACTGTTCCACCTCAACCTTTCTTGGTGGAAAATCTTTAGAAAGCTGACTTCAGCAACGTTGTTGTAGATGTGGTCTAGGAGTGAAGGGAAAAATCTGTCTCTTTTGGAGAGTTTTTGTTGCTGGAAGAATGCTGGATTTAAGTGGAGAGATCTGACAATGGCGTATACAGATGATACCCATGGTGGTTCCCTTTCTTAGGTCCCCAGATGTTCTTGGACTACAACTCCCAGAAGCCCTAGCCAGCACAGCTAGTGGTGAAGGCTTCTGGAAGTTCAGCCCAAGCACATCTGGGGACCCAAGGTTTAGAATCCCTGCAATGATAATAACAAAATATCTGTAACTGGCATATTTTCCATTCAGATGACAAGGATGCAGGATAGCCACTCTGCAACCCACAAAAGCTAGAAAGAATATAAGGAGTAAATTGATTCAAATGATCCCACAACACAAGCAAATACAGTGCTTTTACAACACACCCCTCAGGTTCAGTTGCACCACAATTGATTAATCTCTACATCAAGTCATAGGTTACCCTGGGAATATTTGCAGATGAAGTTGTTTCTTATATTGCATCTGTCATCGTTCCACTGAAACATGTAAGGGCCCCCATCGCCATCAGGCGCCGATGGCTGGTGATACATCACGACGCAGGCTTCACTACCACAGGAGGGCTCGTCTGCATACCAGTTTCTATTGAAACAAAGCAGCCCAATAGGTTGATTATTTTTCTCTGCCCCATGATCAAATGCTACCCTATGTAGTTGTTCTAAAATTAATATTATTCTTTCTCAGAGCAGAATGAATGAGATTGTAGCTGCTTTGGCCTTCCATTTGTACTATTTCTTCACCCTAGCTTTCCCTGCCTGTCGGATGTTGGCCGTGGTAGCTGGGGACGATAGAGGTTGTCCAGCAAACTGAAAAAGCCAAATCCATGCGTGTCAAACAGATTGGCAGATGATGTGACCAAGAACCTAAAGTCCTCTTTGTACAGAGCTGACCCGTACACCAAACAACTGGCTCCAGAGATGGGCACGAACCGATTCATCCCCGTTTGTGATGGTCTGTAAAGGCACGGGGGCTGCTGCCCCCAACCCCTGCCTCTTCAGCCAGTCAGCCACTCACCAGCCCCAGCATGCTTCCTCCACTGCTTTGGCTAATCTCCCAGTTAAAAGCAAGAGCACAGACTTCTCTGCCCTGCCCTTTTTGTCTGAGTGGGAGATCAACCAAGGGTGTTTATACACGACCCCTAAACTCCGGGGCAAATGGCTCCCAGCTCCAGAGATTAAAAATGTTTACCCACCAGCTCCGGAGTTAACAGGAAATTAAGTGCGACCCCGCCCACTTTAGCGAGTCCCAGCGCACCTTTCAGGTACCTGGTTTTTGGATGTGACAAATATTTGATCCGGTGTAAGGATAGTGAGTGCGGGGCTCTCCTGGCTTCTGTTTGTTGTTTTTTTGTGCCCCGCCCCTTTAAGAGATCTGAATGCTGCCGGGAACAAAACGGAGGTAAACCGGCATGCTTTTCTTTCTCTTTTTCTCCCTCCCTCATGCAGCCAGCAACCAGGAAGTGCGGAGGGGGGTGGGGACAGAGGAAGAGCGAGGAACCCCTAAGATCTCTGGTCCGAATTTAAGTGGCCAGCGGATCTTAGGGGTCGTATAAAAAGGCCCCATGAGCTGTTGCCGGGACTAGAAGACCTGGTGAGGATCATAAGGCAATGGAGGTAACGGAATGGGCACTGGACAGGGACTTTTCATCAATGCCTGTTGTATCTTGTGGTTATCAACACTTTAATAGTTGTTAATACAAATGTGTTTTATTATTATTGGTGTTTTTATCTCTACTCATTTAAGCTAAGTCATAGTTTTTGGGGAAAGAGAGGATATAAGTCATATCAATCAAACTAATCAGATCAAATCTTCAGTATAAATGGAAGATCAACTATTCACAATAGCTAGCAGGATTTGAATTGCTGGGGTTTTTTTTTGTTTTTTTGTTGAGAAGGATCTTTTTTTTCCTGCCTGCGTGGACTTACCGGAATGTGGATGTGCTCTCATCAGACCAGAAGTATAGGCTCTGGCACTCAGTACTGTTATCTGGATCCTTTTGTCTGGTAAGTCCTATCCAGAAGTCCCCATCAGATGCCGAAAAGGTCCCGATCATCTTCTGGATCAGATGCTGGTCATACTGTGATTCGATACTGAGCAAGTCTCCGCCATCTCTCCGGCAGGCCTGAAGGGCTTCCATAAAACTGACCCTGCGAACCACATCATGCAAATAAACGATCTTGTAGCAGGGGCGCTGGGTTCCTCCCCGGCAGATGGCAGGACCTATATGGGAACGGAAGCAAACCCATTGACAGAGGGTCAGTCCTGTGGGTTTAACACAACCATGACTAAGTCTGAGACTGCTTGTTTGTGTGAAGGCATAGCTCTTCAAGCGAGCCTTTGAAAATATTCTCTGTTTATCAAGAATTATACAAATTGAAATGCTTTTTATTCAACTTATTTTAATGATGTTTATCAGCTGCTTTCAACAGCAGTCCTAACTGAAAAGAAAAGGAATGGAGGGAGAGAAATATCCAAAATTTGAATGGCTTTCCCTGGGTTTGGGTCAACAGATGTTGGGGGGGGTGGAGTGAACATTGGCCCATATAGAAATACGCATTGCACTCTATGAAAAGTGACACAAGCTATAATGTGAAAATTCTGCCAAGACAAAGTAAATGCAAGACTTCTTTTGACTCGTTTGAAGTTGATTTAACTTGGCAATTTGTATAGTTTGTGGGGAGGTAATCTCCCCCACCAAGATTGGATATGTATGTGTGTGTTAAAGGAAGCAAGCAATTATCCTTGCCTATCTATTCTATTTACTAGAAATATTCATGGAATGTCTGCAAATGAGTAAAAAAAAAATCATCTTTTTCGTGGGTCTTCAACCCCCTCCAAAAATTGGGGGGAAAATCACCTCTGAGATATTTAGCCCAGCTATGTGTTACAAAGCTGGTGGTCATATTTTCAGTGTGATCGAAATAAATATGTGAAGCAGCAATGTATCTTGTCCTCATGAACCCAGAAAGCTCAGAAATGCCTTAAAACCAATGAACAAAAGCTAATAATAATAATAATAATAATAATAATAATAATAATAATAATAATAATAATAATAATAATAATAATAATAATAATAATAATTTTAAAATGTTAACCATATTTCCGTATGCTTGATCGCTTAGCTAAGTCTATGCATATACTTTACCTTCAACAGCACAAATACTTTCACAGGGAAGTATTTTGGAAAAAAGAATCATATCCATCTAATACATGCCTTGCTAGTATATAACAACTGGGTAATCCTTGGCTGTATTTATTTTCAGACACTTAACAAGAAAGGGGAAAGGGCTTATTTAAGGAGCCGTTGGAGTGAGGAAATACAAGGATATTTTGAAAGGATGCCTAAAATGCTATCCTATTGAAGTGTATATTCTTCTGCATAATATTTTTAGCAAGGATTGCATGATACACAAATACATCACAGCTGTTCCCCAAAGTGCTCCATTCCCAATTACTGATCTCTGAAAATCTTAGATTTGTGGTTCTGAAAGGAACCCAAGCAGGGAAGTGACCAGTACTGGTCTGAACATTTATTGTGCTCCAATTTTCTGAGAGACTACTCCAAGAAGGTCTCCCCACCTCACACTAGGAAGAATCCCCATGGCTTGGTTAGAAATGTAAAATTTCCAGAATTTTTGAAACCATGGTAAAAACCTGGAGGAATAAAAACCTGAAAAATGGAGGTACTAATTTTTCCAAACCCACCCCAAATTCCCAGAAATGTTACAACTCTGGGCTCTTTTAAAAACAAAACAAAACAAATTACCAATTTCTTTGTGCAGGAAACTGTCACATCCGGGAGAGGGTGTTGCCCTTTCCAGCGAATCCTACACAAGAAAAAAATGCCACTCTACGCAGGAATTACCATCCTATGCAGTTTGGTATTTTCTTTGGGTTGAGTGGGTAGGTGGGGAAAGAAAGACGACAAAACTTTCAGGAAATCCCAGGAGATTGTCCAGGGAGATTTTTCTGATGTTGCACCAAGCAGTCTTTCAAAAAGCAGGAGAGGAACACAATTTCCATCTGAAGGGTCTTCCAGTCCGTCTCCACCAATGAGGGAAAACCAGGAAAGTTGCTGCCTACCCATGCCCAGTAAAGGAAGAGAAATTGTGGTCCTCTGGATACCACTGGAGCTGTCTTGATGCCCTAAGCACATCAGATCTCGCCTGATTTCAGAAGTTAAGCAGGGTCGGCCCTGGTTAGTACTTGGATGGGAGACCACCAGGGAATACCACCTGGAGTAGGAACTGGCAAGCCACTCCAGTATTCCTGCCAAGAAAACGCCATGGTCATGGGGTCACGAAAAGTCGGTCACGACTGTAACGACACCACACACACAGAGAGATACCACTGGACTCTAGTTCACATCACCTCTCCCTTCTGAGTTGATGGTGAGGAATGATGGGAGGAGGATTATATTCCACCATCCGGGAGTCTTCACGTTCACCCCTTGGGCAGACAGACTCCATAGAAGGTGGGACCTTGATAAAGGCCCCAACCTTTAGGACAGGGCTCACTGCTGAGTGGTTTTGTATGTAGAAAGTCCTGAGTTCAAATTCAGACTCAAGAGGTTTGTCATGCACATTCCAGAAAGTTGCCACCCCACCACCACCACCCACCCACCCACATCCACACCCACTTAAGAATAGATAGTGCTGGGCCAGATGTTCAGACTCAGTCTGTAAGCAGCTGGGTGTCCTTTCTTCTTCCACCGCTGATCCCCAGAACTGGAAACGAACTCCTGGTCCTGGATACTGGCTCATGGGGAGCCCTGCCAAGGGTGAGGCTCAGACACTCACCCACCCCGAGTCTTGGTACACATGGGGAACCTGGCAATGCCTCTCTGCCCGGTGCCAAGGGCAGCAAGGCACGTGGCACGGGGCTCCGCCACCAACACCTCAGAGATGCACCTTCACTTCTCCAGCCTCCAAGCCTTGAGCAACCCAGATCGGAGCCTGGAGGGAATCCCACTTCCTCAGCTGCAAAAATAAATGCATCTCCCCGCGCGCATGGTTTCCGCTGGGGTTTGGAAAGATGTACCCAGGCACCCTCGGGTTGGAGCACTTGCCTGGCTGCAGCAGCTGCTAGCCTCCATCCCAGCGGGTGAGCCAGGGCAGGTTTGACGACAAGGAAGCCCCGGGGTTTGGCTGAGCTCCTTTGGGCGCCTTCTTCTGGGCGCTGCTCCAGTCCGACCCTTTCAGCATCAGGAAGGCAGGACCCTCTGGGTGAAGGTGCCTCCAGCAGAAAAGCTCGCCCTCCGCGCCCCGTGGAACCCGGTCCTTCTTCACTTGCTTTTGGGGGAGAGGGAACCCAGACGCGCCCCCCTCCCCTCCAGGCAGCAGTTCCTCAGCCCGGCTGAAAAGAGGGGCACCCCCGAGATCCTCCAGCCGCCCACCCCTCGCCTGCGCCGACGGGTTCCTCTGCTGCGCGCCGCCCGTCTCCCCCCTCCCTGCAGACTCCGGCAGGGCTGCCAGCGCCCGACCTCGCCCCCCCCCCAGTGGCCCCCGATCGCCCGTGTGAGTGTGGGGTGGTGGGGGGCTGTTGTACCCAAGTCCCCTCCCCTCCCGGTCCTCTCTTCTTCCGGGCTGTCCCGGGTCCCCCTCGGAGAGAGACTCACCGCTGGGCAGCCCCGTCCCCGCCGGCGCCCCCTCGCCCGGCGCCATCCTGGCCAGGAGCCGCAGCAGCAGCAGCAGCAGCAGCCGCCGCCGCCACGGGAGGGGCGCCTGGGCCGCCGCCGGGCCGCCCCTTCCCCGCAGCCCCATCCCTGCTCGGCGAGGGCGGCGAGAGAACCCCCAGCCGCGCGCTCCGCCTCCGCTCCGGATCCGTCTCTGGAGCGCCCCGGCCCCGGCGGCGGCTTGGGCTGCGGGGGCTCCGCCTCCCGGGACGCGGGCCAGCCGCCGGGAGGAGGGCCTCGGGGTGGGAGGGAGTTGATCAGGATCAGAAGAAGAAGAGTTCCTCGGGGCCAGGATCCCCCCCACCCCCGACGACGCTCTGGCAGAGGCTTGGAAGGCGCGCCCGCGTTGGCACAGGGCCCTCTTTCCCCAGAGGAAGGGGTCCAGAAGGGGCATTGCAGGCGGGGTCATTATGGTTGCCCGCCAGGGATGCCCGAGGAGTCGCCAGCTGGCAAAGAAAGGCCAAGAAACTGCAAATGCACTCGGCGGTGCCGCCTGTGCCGACGGGAGGGAGCGCAAACAGACCTTAGAAGAGTTAGGGAACCCCCACCCCCGCCACCCCCACCGAGGGGACAGATCTGGAGCGGAGAAGTCCAAAGGAGTAACATCCCAAGCACTGAGAAAGTTTCTGCTCCGCCACAGATCGAGAGACAGACGCCTTCTTTAGGTTAGGATTACGTTTGCCTCTTTTTGGGCAGAGTGAAGACCATGAGAAGCTATAACTTTTAGGAAAGAAGCCAAGTTCAAGTGAACGGCCTGGCTGGTACTATTGGGGGGGTCGGAGGAGGAGGAGGAAAGGGCCACGGGACTGGATCTCACCAGCATTCTTTCTCTGCTGCTGGATACGGAAGAACCCAGCCAAGCCCCGTCCTTCCCACCAGCTCCCAGTGATCCCAGTGCTGACTTTGCATTTCTCCAGCTTGCTTCCTGCGGGTCGGGAAGCTGGCTTGGACTTGCTTCCTGCCTTCCCGGCCAAGTTTCCGCTCGTCCCGGCTCTGAAATGCTCGCAGGATGCCAGAGAGAGGGACAAAAAGAGCAAGGCTGGACGTCAAGCTGCAAATTGCATTACGGCAGCGGAGCTGTCGAAAAGAAAGCCCTGCACTGGGGAACCCCCCCCCGCCGCCGGAAAGAAGGGAGGCCGTTTCATTCTAGACGGGCTTCAGTTCCTCCTGCATCTCATCCCAAGCAACTGCAGTGTGTAAGAACGCTCTGAACCACAGGGCTTCCAGGATGGGGACTCAGGCAGCCAAGCCATGGCCAGTGCAGATAAGGAGAGTTTGAGTCACTGTAGCTTCTAGAGGAGAGGTGGACATGTTTGGTGATCCTGGGGTCCAGGATTTTTTGCCCCCAAGATGCTCCAGTGCTGCAGGCACCTCCAAGAATGCAACAAAAGTGCAAACAATGCAACCAGTTTTGAAAGTTATTTTGGAGTGCGAAAACAATGCAGGGGAACACTGGCATGTTTTAGAGCAAGTTTCTGGAAGTCTTCAGGAACTGATGTTCTTTCTTTTTTTCTTTTTTTTTTTGGTTGGGGAAAAGAGGGCGTGGGAGAGGGGTGGGAGCCACAGAAACAACTGTGAGAGCCCACATGTGGCCCCACAGCTCCCAGTTAGGTAATATCTGTTCTAGGGGAGTCAGATCACCCTCTCCCCATTATTTTTCAAGAAAAGTGTCCCCATTACTGATGGACCATGATGGCCGAAACACGAAAGGTCTGTAATTGTAACAGAGAGACTGTCAGCAATAATGGATGCACACAGTCTTATTTAAAAAGATAGCCTGGCTGCATCTGGATCAGGAGCTTTTAAAGGTTTGCCTGTGGAGACCAAGGTGGATGTGCTATTAGCAATACTGCAGAGACAGACATGATGAATATCTTTCTGAATCTCTCTGTATTCACCTGAGAAGAGTTTCTTGGAAGGCATTGTCTTAATGGCTCCAAAGAACTAACATTAAAAGGCTGCCACACACTCCCTGGAAGAAGCATCAGGAGGAGGGATCTTGAATAATGAACAGTGAGCTCTCTCTCTCTCTCTCTCTCTCTCTCTCTCTCTCTCTCTCTCACACACACACACACACACACACACACACACACACACACACACACACACACACACACACACACACACACACACACACACACACACACACAAGCATACACAGCCAGTCACTCGTCACTAGCTCCTTATAGTCCACACGCAACCTCAGTGAAACTTTATGTTCCAGCCTCTGACAACCAGAAATATGAATTAGGAATCTGCTGCTTTTGATGGGGGGAGGGGAGGCAGTGGGAACTGCAGGGATCACAATTTTTAATGAAGCATGACAAAGCAATTTAAACATCTCACATTCATACAGAGCCTATAATAGTTCTTCCCAAGAGATACTCAGATCTTATGGGTGGAGGAGAATCATGCAGCTCTGTTAAACCTATCACTACAGGCAGGCAAAAGAATATGATCCACAGAGAAACCTTTGCAAGGAAATTGGAACAATTAACAGGTTATTTGCAGGTAGGAACTGCATGGCCACAAATCACCTACATAATGCCGTCTTCCTCTTCAAAACGGGTTTATTGTATTTAATGCTTCTTTAATGGTACCCATGACAGACCAAGACATTTACCAGCCAAACTGAAAAGTGTGCTAGGCTTTTATCAGCATACAGCGGCTAGTTCTCAGAGTGCGAGGTGGGGGACAGCGTCAGGAAAACACCCAAGGGCTCTTCATCTCTAACAAGTGCAGAGTAGAAACCGATGAAAACCAGGGCAGGAATTCCAAAAGGTCACATATTTCTCTTTTCATGTTTTTTTTTCTGGCGCAGATCAAAGTGCTCAGTTGAGCGCCTTCACACTTTCTTTATCCTCAAGTTCAGATTCTGGGATCGGTGCCTTGCTGAAACCAAGCAGGAGAGAAGGTTATAAAGATACAATTCAGGGACGGTGAAAGCAATGTTTAAGTCCTGATCCAGCCGGAGCATTTGTTCCTGACAGACTATACTCAGCATTTGTTTCCGACCATCCAGAAGACGGAGGCCTCTCCGAAGGGTACCAGCAGTGACACACGGTTACAAAACCCTGGGTTTCCAGGCCTTTCAAAACCACCTGCAAGAGGTGATTCTCTTGTTAGTGCTCTTTTGTTTCTGTTGTCCATTTCAACTACTTTAAAAAAAAAAGCCCCACATTACAACATCCAGCACAGAAAAACATCCGTAAAAGGTTTCTTCACATTTTTTGGACATTTATTTTCTTCTGCTCATGGGAACATCAGAAGCTGCCCTTATACTGAGTTCACCTGCTGTAGTACTGCCAGTACAGGGGTACCTCGACTTACGAATTTAATCTGTTCTGAATGCATGCTCTTAAGTCAAACTACTCTTAAGTCGGGGTACCTATCTAAAAATTGAAAAAACAAGTTAAAAAATCCCCAAAATAGAAAAATATATTTGTAAGTCGAGTAGACCATATCTGAATTTGTAAGGCGGCAGTTAAAATGCCAACAGTTTTCTGCTCTTAAGTCAAATTGCTCTTAAGTCGAGCTGCTCTTAAGTCGGGATACCACTGTACAGACAGGAAGGAACAGCTCTACACAGAGGTTTAAAATTCGGATCCTTTCCTAGCCCGATGTGGGTGATTCCTGGAGGACTTATTAGACCAGGGACCTTCTGCAGGCAAGGCAAGAGCTCTGTCAATCAGCTGCCCTTCCCACTGTTAATGAAAAGAAACTGGATCCATTTTTCTTTCCAAGGAAAAAATGAAAAACTCCAAGTCAAACAATAGAATGCCTCACTGTTTTGAAACACTGCAAAGCACCAGTGTGAAATCAACTGAGAACAGGAAGCCTGGGGAGCATCCAGTCCACTGCAAGAGATTAGAGGGCAGCTGCATTCTGAACCACGGCCCCAAAGTCAGTGATAATCCACCTGTTCGGACCCTAATCCCCGTTCTCATTACTGCCGTTTCTCAGACCTGTGGATGCCGCCTGCTTCTTCTTTGCCTTCATGGGAGCTCAAGTGACAAGCAGAAGGGAGTGGAGTGGGCAGTTTCCAAGAGTAGCAAAGGGAAGGGAAAGAGCATCACAGGAAGTAAACTGTTTGAATCCTTGCTATATTTAGCACCATGGAGCAGCATCTACGCCAAGAGGTCCCACAAGACACAAAGAGCAAGGAAGAAAAGGCTGATGGCACATGGAGCATTACAAGCTGCCTAGCATATTTTAAATCAGCACAAAATCAGCTCATGTGCTCCACAAATGCACCCATCAACTCCGTAACTTCTTAATCCCTGCATCACAATACAATGACTAACACCTATTGTCCTGCATAGGACAACCTTCCTCTTTCCCACAACTTTAAGAACCACAGTCTCACTCACTCTATACCCAAGAGCACAGAGAGAAACTCCTAGTTCCCTGAGCTCCTTGCCCTTTGAAGATGCCAGCCACAGAGTCTGGCGAAACGTCAGGAAGACAAACTTCCAGAACATGGCCAAGCAGCCCAAAAAACTCACAACTATCAGATCCTGACCGTGAAAGCCTTCGAGAATGCAAAGATCTTTATTCAAACAATCCCCAATTCTCTGGTACGAAACAGTAGCTAAATACAGTTCTCTCTTCTGGGAGAGAGGTAAAGTGGGTGTCTGAGTCTTCTTCAGATATTTCCTTGTTCAGCCACTATATTGTTATTTAGTTGTACTAAATCATCTGTCAGGCTATTCACCACTCCTACATAAGCCGGGTCTTACTTTTCGGTTTGACCACAGCTCCTTGGGATGTCAAGCAAAAGCACTGCTGACATTAAAAAAAAATGAGGCATAGAAAAAAGTCCCCCTAGAAAGGAGTCTGGTAATTTACTGTTGAATTCCCAGAAGGCCAGCCAGAACAAAACTAAAAGCATTCTCTGTCATCCACTGGAGTGACCACTGTTTTCGCTGTAAACACCAAGAAGCTCAAGACTTGGAGAAATCCAAGAAGCTGACATTGTCATTGCATTTTTCAGTGAATGGCACCAGGAAACCATGTGATTGGGGGGGGGGGATCTGCAACCATGTGAAATATATGTGTTGTCAATAAGGTCACAGTTGACAAGGCATTCGACGGTGCAATGCTACACATATATTTATTTGTTATGTATTTATCTGTGATTTTAGTGGGACTTGCTCCCTAGTAACTACAGAATAGGGGTTTGACTGAGTAACTGACAGCAGAGGAGATGCCAGCATTTTAAAAGGACGTCAATACTGTAACAAGCTGGTCTTGAAATGCACTTTTGCCCCCGTCATATGTTACTGCATCTGGAAAAAAACCCTGCAGTCAATTGACACATTAAAATGAAGAAATTGCTGAGTGAAGGAATGTGAGATGCCAAGTCAGCTTTTCCAGAGAGGCAGTTTTTCAAAAGATGTGGCGTTTAGGCTCATAAAGCTTTCTTCTTCTAACCAACCCTGCCAATGGACGTACTAGTAGAGCATGTGAGCATTTTATCAGGTTTACAGCTTTTGAAGTTGGTGTTGCATAAAAATGAGAAATTTCTTTCATTTTGCTATGAAGATTTCTGTTCTTCAACCTCCTTGTCTTAAAATGCAGGATGAGGCCTTGAATACTCACTGCCCACATCCCTTTCAATGATTCCTTGACATGGATTGAAAAGTCTACACTTTGGGGCCAATTAGTTGAGTCTGTAAAGTGCTCACAACACCATCTAAACGGAGCCACCCCACCATCCTAAGCACCCGGATCCCATCTGATTCCAGAAGCTAAGCATGATTGGCCTTGGTCAGGATCAGGATGGGGCCCCACCGTGGAGTCCCATGGATGTCCAGATCAGGCTGGGAACAAATCTTGCCTGAAACTCTGGAGCAGGGGTGGGGAATCTTCGGCCTTTCCAACTCCCAGAATCCTGAGCCTATATGGCCAATGACAAAGGACTGTAGCACTGGTGGTCCAAAACATCTGGAGGGCCGAAGGTTCCCCACATGTGCTCTGGAGACATGAGACTGGCCAATGCTGGCAGTAGAGTGCTATGTGGGCCAAAGGTCGGATTCTATACTTGATCTGTGTCAGGATAAACCTTATTATGGGGGTTCACAATGTTTCTTATTTGCAGGTGTCATCTAGGGTCCTCAAGCATCCCTGAGCACAGCAAAAAAGAAGAAAGACCAAAGAAGATATTGTATTAATCATAGCACCATAAAGTTGGAAGCAGCCTAGAAGGCCACCGAGTCCAATTCCCTGCTTAATGTAGGAATACAGATCAAAGCAGATCTGCTCAGGGGTTGTCTAAACTTATTTTGAAGGGCTCTACCTCTCCAAGTCATTGGTTCCATTTTCATATTGCTTGAACAGATAGGAAGTTTTTCCTGATATTCAACTGAAATCGGGTGATAAGTTCAAATTAGTTTAAAATAACACTCTATGCTTTGCTGTCTGGGACAAGTAAAGCTTTACTGCAAAACATAGGAAGCTGACACAACACAGAACAGAGAGACAGGAAGCCAGATGGTGGTACCATCCATCTGGGGAATTGGAACCAGCAATACTAATCGTGATTGCAAAGATCCAAGCCATCAAGCTAAATGCATTTAGGGTCACAGAATCTGAGTGACACTAACAGTGGTCACAGAAATTCTGGACCACCAAATGGCCCAGAATACTTCCTTAAATACCCTTCAGCCTGCCACATCCAGAGTCCAAAATCTTCCACACCAGTTCCTCTTTTATGAGAACTAGCTTAGACCAGTTAGCTGATACACTAATAATTGTTCCTTTTTCTTTACCTGATAATATGACCTGGTGTCCCTCTGAGCATGGCTAAAGTTATACTTCTAAAGTGCCACTTCTTTGCTGATTCAGCTTCTTGTCACATAAGCATTTCACATTAGCTCTAGCATTTCACAATTTTGTGGTTTGACCTGTAGCTATGGGCCACCCCACAAGTTGCCAAGCCAACTTTTATCTTGTGGGCCCACATCTCCTGAAGATAGAGAACAACCTTAGGTGCCTATAACATGGTTGGTTCTTTCATCTTCAGTGTCAAACAAGGGAGAGTTCAAGGAAAACCGGGGGGGGGGGGAGTTCCTTCCCGAACAGTAAAAGTGACAAATGTCTGCCATGAACAAATCTGTTACTGAGGGTGTTTATACACGACCCCTAAGCTCCGCCGCAAATGGCTGCAAGCTCCAGAGATTTAAAATGTTTCCCCACCAGCTCCGGAGTTTGCAGGCAATTAAGTGCGACCCCGCCCACTTTAGCGCGACCCAGCGCACTTTTCTTGTACCTTCTCTCTGGAAGTGAAAAATATTTGATGCGCCGACAGGAGCAGGAAGTGCTGAGGGGTGGGGACGCAGGAACAGAAACAAACCCCCAAGATCTCTGGTCCGAATTTAAGTGACCAGCAGATCTTAGGAGTCGTGTGAAAAGGCAAAAAGTTACAAGTAGGGTGAAGGCTTTATCGTTTTTTATTACCTTTCCTGTATCTTGCTCCTCGATTTTTGCAAATTTGAAAAAGACTCTTTCTGAGGGGAAAACAACGAGAAGATTAGAATTTGCTTCAAAAAGAACTCTCTTCTACTGCCATGCTTATATTCTGAGACGGTCTTTCCCCATCCCTCCTTATTCTAGGCTTGTATGTACCCCATTAGATCCTATTGTGGGGACCAACAAAGCTAAACACAATATCACTTTGGGCACACTAAAGACATATCATTTTCTGTGACATTGCATATTAATGTAACACACAGCCCCTGTCCCCTCAAAACTCTTGAGAGATTTCCCTTCAAGAGCTGTGCCAGGAAAATAATAATCTTGCATCTCACCAGAATCCTCTCTTCCCGTTGTTTCTTCAATAAGGCTATTATTTCCTCCCTTCTCTTGGCCTGCAAAGAGGCACATTTGCAACAGTCAAAGGCACAGAAAAAAAAATCAGATCTCTTCCACAGGATCTAATTCAACCTGGCTGAGTAGCGAGAGGGGCAGGTGGAGAAATAGATGATTGTCCCCATATCATAAACTGATGGTGAACCACCCCATTCCTGCTGAAAGAGATGGAATGATTTAATAGCTAAACACAGAAGTGAGACAATCTGTTAAATTCTTCCTCCCTTCTGACAAACCCCCAATTTTAAAAATCCTACCCCTAGCAATTTGCATGGAAAATATGCAAAATACATTTAATTTCAGACCTCCTTCAATTCATAGTCTTTCACTTATGTGGTTCAATCAGGATTTCCAAATGTATATGTTCTGTTGTGCCATCATGTTAGAACAGACTTATAGTGACCCTAATCGAGATGTCAAGGTAAGTAAGATGTTTAAGGACATTTTACCAGCTCCACTGCTCATCCCTGAGAGAATTCCTATGTCCCCAGTTCTCTTGAGTCTGTCGCTCTACCCACTGCCTTACAAAAGCAATATACCTCATCAATAAGAATGATAACAGACCTATTTCAAGTTTTGAAAAAATAGAATGCATTCTCCTCACAACAATGCAGAGAACTCGGTTTAGCTCATCATAACACGATGTGGCTCTACAGAATAATTCCCAAGCCATAATTAACTAGACTTGTTGATGACTTCTATTATGCAGAACTGAACCATCTTGGGGCCACTTGTTTGTAACAATTCAACCACAAACAGCATAATCAGTAAATACATTCACTTCCTATTCATCCAATTTCTACCGCATCGATTTAATGGATTCTAGTGGATGAAATCCATTACATGGTTATTAAATAAGCAGGAATGTTGGCTTGCAAGAATAAAATCTGCAAAGCGCAGCACGTTCCAGGGACTTCTAAGTAGGGATTGCGTTTGGCTCCCTTCACCAACTTAATATAGAAAGGTTTTCATTTTTAATAATGGGGTGAACCCTGGCTTTTTTATCTATATTGAAATGCTAAAATCCTGTACCATTTAGTTATCTGACAGGAACTTCTGCACAATAGCACAGTACAGTATTAGCTAGAAGTGAATGAATGGAGTTGCTTATTCCTGTTGATCCCCCGCCTGATAAATTTATGAGCCAGCCAGTCTGTCTACAAAAGACCATGGTTTCTACCACATGCTTTGGAAACTCATTAGCAAAAGATCAATGTGGTGCACAAAACTGGTTGATTCCCTAAACTATCTGAGGCCGTACCATGAAGCATTCCTGTTCTAGACAGGACTCTAGTCTGTCTAGCACTGATGCAATCCTGGCCGTGGAAGGAGACACCACGGTTTGTTCTTTACCTCCTTTGGCTCTTTTGTTGGCCATTTCTTTTCTTTGATTGACAGATGTCTCCCAACAGTTACTTAGAACTACGGACCTCTGTCAGGTTCTGCCTCTTGTCACCTGCGATCAAACCTGGTTTGCTGTCCTGTCTTTCTGCGATTCACATCTGTTCATTGCTGGGCAGGGGTTGAGCTCATGGGGTGAAATATACTTCTAGGTTTCAACTGCTGCCTGAGTAATAAGGAAGCGCTCAAGAATATATTAAATGTTCACAGCTTCTGTGGGAACACTGCTGTATTAGAAAATGCTGAAGAGAGGTCATTTCATTATTTAAAAGTTTATGTTTCTAACCCAATGCACTGTCTTCTCCTCTCTTAGATTTACAATGCAATTCATTTTCTTCTTACCTCAATTCATTTGTTGGAAAAGATAATCAGACAGAGAGCTTTCTGGAGTGAAATGGCTATCATTATGGATGCCTAAGGACAACCTCACTGTTGGAGAAATAGGCAGGATCTCTCTCAATGCCATTTGCAGGGAATCATAAGCAGGTGAAGACATCAGCAAATGATGAGCCACTGTGTGAGACAGAATGCTGGACTGGATGGGCTGTGGCCTGTTCCAGCAAGACTGTTCTTATGAAAGGTAAACATCAAAGCTCCAAACAACCTTGGTAAACCTTTTCTACAATATAAGAATGACTACTAATTATATTATATTATATTATATTATATTATATTATATTATATTATATTATATTATATTATATTATATTATATTATATTATATTATATTATAATGTCCCTCAAAAATGGCCCTTGAGGTCTCTTCCAACTCTATAATTCTATATTATATTAATTATATTATATTATATTATATCCTTCTTTTTCTTAGGAGGAAGTATATTTATATACAGCTTCTCTCATTAGGCAGAATGAAGCAGCCACCTGAGGTGCCTGATTCTTATGTAAAAGGACAATAAAAACTCCATGATTTCATTGACATTGATTGCATTTTACCAGCATTTTATCAGCAAGAGAGGAGCGCTTGTGAGATCTTCTGCCACAAGGGCCAACATAATGGGCCAAGCAGAGCTTAAGGAAGTGATATTCCCAAGAATTCGGCTTGTGGGCATGTGCTGGGGAATGAATTCGTTCCAAAGTGTAAACTCCCACAGCCTCAGACAAGCCTCGAGTACAACATGCCGTGACTTGGGAAAGGGGCCATTTGCTGCTCCATCTCAGGTGACGAAATATCTTTGGCCAGTCCCAATTCTGAGGGGTGTGTGTGTGTGTCAATTTATTTATTTATTTAAAATATTTCTGCCCTGTCTTTCTCCCCAAAAGGACCCAAGGTCTACCTCACCTTCCTAAGATACTGCTCCTTCACGGCCCTCTTTTCAGCTTGCATAGCTTCCAGGCTTCTCTGTTCTTTACTCTCTAATAAGTCAAGCAACAGAAAGTAAAACACCGCCATGTTTTTAATAATTCAACATTGTTTGGACCGAGATCAGAGCAATAATGTTAAGATATATAATGAAGGCCCTTAACATCAGAATAGTGAATGGATAAAACACACATGCACCCAAGAGAGAAAGTGGGGGTAAAAGGAAGAATGAGATAAGAGTTTACTTGTGCAGAGGAACAATCTGGCTGAGTGGTCTTTAACCTGCCATCCATCATCCTCTGATTCGTGAATCCATTTATGCTAGATACATCTGTAGAAGGATAGGACCGAAGCAGGGAAGACTGTACCATTTCAGACAAAAAAATTATACATGCCATGTGTGAAGGCTCTCAAGTGCAGAAGCTCTATGCAAGGAGAAAACTAGAAGACTCTCTCTCTCTCTCTCTCTCTTTTAAAACTGTGTGTGTGTGTGTGTGTGTGTGTGTGTGTGTGTGTGTGTTCGTTGTCCCTCAGAACCGTTGGGTGCTAGGCGACAGTAGCAGTGGGGGGGGGGGAGGACCAAGGGGGAGGGTTGGGGCAAATGGTGGTGATAGTGGCAGAGGGCGCGAGGGAACCGAGAGGAGGAGGGTTGGGACAAGCGGTGGTGGCGACGGTGGTGGTGGTGGTGGTGGGGTTAAGGAACCAAGGTGGGAGGTTTGGGGCAAGAGGTGGTGGTAGCTGTGGGGGCGGGGGAGAAAGCTGGGGAGGCCCTCCCATTTTACACTGCCCAGCAAGCCGTTGGCCACCATTCATCTAGGCAGTGGCATGGGGAAGCCCTCCCATTATAAAATGCCCTGGGCGCAGCCAGTGCACCAAACATCTGGGTGGCAGCGGGCGGCGGGGGGGGAGCCCTCCCATTTTAAAATGCCCCGTGTGCAGCCGGCATGCCAGTCAACTGGGCAGCAGGGGGAGGGGGGAAGCGGGGAAAGTGACACAGCCCACCGCTTTGAACTGCTTCACCAATAGAAGCAGCAGTGGAAGTCTGCTCAGTACTCCTGGGTTGTGGATGTGAGGGGGGGTCTGCAGTTGTTCCCACAGGTCAGATTCAGAGCTTGGGTGAGAGCCATACCCGGCCTGCGGGCCGTAATTTAAGAACCCCTGCATAGGTCACTAATTTAAAAAAAATGCAAGCTGAGCTTTTGATGGCAAGCCATCTTTATCAAATCATTGCACCAAAATACATTCTTGGCAAAAGATGTAGTCTGCCAGGGGTTGAGATTCGTGGCAAGATGATATCAGGAGGCACGGCTGGTGCTAAAACTGCCTCAAAGTCCTCCCCCACACCCCTCTAGCCAGAGGGACTACTATAGTCTCAAGAGAGCCAAATGGAGGGAAGGGTGGTTGGGTGGGCAGCGTCCCTTGGTTTGGAGAGCTGGGTTTGAAACCCTATTTTGGACTTTGATGCAGTTTTAACACCAGCCGTGCCTCCTGCTCCATCAGAACAGTGCCTGGCTGATATCATCTGATCACGAAGCTCAACGCCTGGCAGACTACATCTTTTGCCAAGAATGAATTTTGGTACAAGGCTTTGATGAAAGATGGCTGTGAGGAAAAACATAAGGAAGAAATGTCTGGAAACAAGGAAATAGACAAAAATAAAGAAATTAAGGGACATGAGAAGTTAATAGAGAGGAATGAAGGAATGAAAGCTATTGTAGAGAAGGAGGAAGATCCAGGGTTGGTGAAAGAAGCTTTGGGTTACTGACAGCTCAGAGGATGATGAGTGGCATGAGAAGAGTGAAGGGGGGTGTTAAAGAGGAGAGGTGGTTAAAGGACGTTAGTACTCACACCAAGGAGAGAGGAAGGAGCAGTTTTATAAGAAAGAATAAGTAGGTTGAACCAATTACATGGTCGCTTCAGGTGAAACCTGTGTTATGGCCCAGCAGTAGAGAAAGCATTCAAACAGGATGGAAGATCACAAGAGCAGAGAATCCCGTGGCTCAATGGGCCAAGCACCCTTGCTGTGGGACTCCATGTTACGGGAAGGATTCCACACATTACCAGTAGATTATGCCGGAGAAATGGTTAAAGAAGACATGCCAGAGATGTTTAGAGTTTAAAAGTTCTATGTTTATTGAAAATAAAGGCAAAGAAGTATAACCAGTATCGAGTGATGTACAAGTCTTAAAATACCAGTAAAAATACAGAGTATTATAATAAAAGTTTATGGAGTTGAGAATCATTTCAAATCGGAACCAGTAATGCCCTTGCTTGAAACCTTATAATGGCTTGCCATCAAAAGCTCATTTTGCATTTTTTTAATTAGTGACCTGTAAAGGTATCACCTCCTAGCCTATTTATAGGAAAGATGCATAGTCTGTGATGTGCCTTCAGATTCTTACTATAATCAATATTAGTGTTATTTTGATAGAGCAACCCAGATACTTACTGTCAAGTGAGTGTCGAGCAGAAGAGGACCCATTTCTTGCTAAAAATGCAAAAGACGGTATCAGCCAACTGGAGAATTGAGAGGGTGAATACTCCCCCAACCCACCCTGGATGTGTCATGAAACTGCCACCCGTTTCCTAATTTGTTACTCCTGTATTTATTATCATGAGCATCTCACTGTACTAGTGCTCTAGTATGTAAAAGCAACTGTATTTCAGGCTTCAGAAATCCATTCTTGCTATAATCCCAGGCATAGCTTTAGCAGCCAGTTTTGAGCAAAAATTGGGGGGAGACCCAGCTTCTTCTCAAGATTCCTTGCCTTGATTTGTGGTCACCTGGAGACCTTTTTTGCTCACCACAGGCAACCAGGAAAGCCTGATGGAGGATGCTTATTGATGAGAATTTTCGAGACACATGTGATTAGGGAATAAGCCAAACACAGTATTACTTTTTAATAGGATCCCCTTTGTCTGTGCACTGAATAAACGGGGCTTTTGCTTTGCCTCTGAAACCCTCCCCTCCTTATTTGCAATACACATCTCACTTGGCAGATCTGCTTTTGCAGAGCTACCAACCCAAATGTCTGTGAAGCCGCCTGAGTCCAGTTAGGTTGGATGCACAGGAGAACAAAGGTCCTGGGCCTTCAAAAGCTGTGCTGAGAGGGAATTCCAGCATGTACTGGTTGACCCTGGCTGAACAGTCCCTTCTTCTCCTTTATTTCAAGCGCCAGAGCCCAGCCTTCTTGCCATTCATTTGGAAGCTCCCAGGGGTGAGTCCTGGGACTTGCTGTCAAGTCGGACTTAAGTCACACCAGGAGACTCAACTTGGGTCCCCCCCCTCCCAATCATTTGGACTCAACTTGTGACTTGGAACCCACTCACCTTGTCCTTTTTTCCTTGCAGGGATTATTTTTTATGATACATTTTTTATTTATTTTCTACATTAAATTACATTAAATAAATACAGTGCTGTGTATTGCTTGTCTCCTATTTTGTTACAAATTCAGTCACAGTTTCCACCAACATTTGAGCCCAGTATAATTCATATCTCCTTTTCCAGCTTGAATAAGCATGCTTGAATAAGCATGAGTATGAAAGTAATGTATGCTTATTCAAAAAAAGATTCTTTTTAATTGGGGACTGGTGGCTTGGGGCTAGAGATGCAAAATTATGTTTTTTTTGGGGGGGGGTACTTTGGAGAACGTTTTTAATTCCACCAAAGTTTTCGGAAAGTTTTCATCTCTGCCGAGTTCCAAAGTCTCAGCCTCGAGGAATTCCCAACCTCCCTGGGACCCCCCGCCGCCGCCGCTCCCCGGGGGCCGAGGGGAGCCCTTTCCTGCCTAGGCAGGGAGCCCCTGTGCCCCCCGCCTCTGCAGCCGGAGGGCGGGCTGGCAAGAGGTTTGCCATGCTCCCAGTTGGGGCCCATGCTCTGGTGTGGCCCATCGGGGGATTGTGGGCTTGGGAGTCCAGGGACCTCTGCAAAGGCTCTGCAAACAAACCTCTTTCCAAGAAGTCCAGGCTCTCACAACCCGCCCGCCCCCCCGAAATCCACCTGAAATCCGGGGACGCGGGGGAGGGATGCGCGCTCCTTGGACCTTCGTCCTGCGCTCTGCCCATGCTCGGGGGCGCCGCCGCCCTCCTCATCTCCCGCCCCCCGCCCCTTGCCCCTTGCCCCTTGCCCGCCTTCGGGTACCCGCCGAGCTTCTCCGGGAGGAGCCGCCGCCGCCGCCGCCGCCGCCGCCCTCGAGGCTGGAGTCCCGGCGCTGGGCCAGGCGCGACTCGAGGGGCGGCTGGAGGGTGACCGAGTTCCAGAAGGTCTTGGCCAGCGCCACGTCCTGGTCCTCGGAGCCCGTGAAGACCAGCGAGCCCCCGGGCGAGCCCGCCCCGCCGCCCTCCATCGCCCGCCCGCCTGCCGCCGTGGCCGCGTCCCGCGCCGTTGCCATGGCGACCGCCGGGCCCGCGCTCGCCCTTCTGCTCCGGATTAATAAGGGGGATCCGGAGCAGAACCCCTCGGGCGCGCTTGTAGCTCCGCAAAGGGGGTCCCGGAAACCCGAAGCCGTTCCTATGCACAGCCTGGAAAAGGGGCCCTCTTTATTAAATCTTTATTTTTATTATTTTATTATTTTTGGAAGACATCTATGACTCGCTGGGGGATTCTGGGAGGTGTAGTCCCCCAAAAGTAACTTTTCCCCACATCTACTCCTCCGCCCACCTGTTCTCTTCAAGCAACCCCCCTCCCCCAATAACCAGCCAGCTGCTTATGCGGTTTTTTGAAGGATTGCTGTGCCTTACTGCTTGGCCAGGATTTGTGTTTGATATTTGTTGTGTTTTAGCAAGCGAGATTGAGGCGTGGGCGGAGCCACAATGGAGTCGCGCGTCTGACGTGACCCAGCCAACCACGAGTAATTGTGGGAACGCGGCAATAGCCAATGAGGTGCACGCCGGGGAAATTATGCGCCCCTTTTAAGCAGGGGGTTGGGCCGTCAGCGCCTGTCTCGTTTTAAGAAATAAAGTTTGGAAGCGACCAGATTGTCCTGCGTTGTTCCTAGACCCCGTATTCAATAGTGGCGACGAGGATGGGATTTTTCTGAGCTGCCGTATCCCCATATCGGGCCTGCCACGTCGTCTTGCGATGTCCTCTCCGGACCGAGGCGCCTCTCGACTGCCGCCGCCCACGCCCTTCCAGGGAGTAGCCGCCATTATGCATGCCCTGGGTGAGTTCGACCCCCGGCACCCCGAGCATTGGGAGGCATACATCGAGCGCCTCCGTTTTTTACTTGAGGCCCATGGCATTACGGAGGACCGCCAGAAGCGGAACATTTTGTTGGGTGGCTGTGGGGCGGCCACCTACATAATTGCTAAAGGGTTGGCGGTCATAACCCGCTGGACTCTTTAGCGTATGATGAAGTGGCGGGATTGCTCACCAACCACTTCATCCCGAAGCCATCAATAGTCTCCCGGAGGCACCGTTTTTTCCTGCGCTCTCAAGGCCCCTCCGAGTCCACCGCGGAGTACCTTGCAGTGCTCCATTCGTTGGCGGGAGAATGTGAATACCCTAACTTGGAGGAGATGATCCGGGACCGATTCATATGGGGTTTACGTAATGAGAAGCTTCAGACCAAGCTGATGGCGCGCGAGACCATCACCTTGAGCGCGCCTACAGCGAAGCTTTTGGCCTACGAGCGGTCGGCTCCACACACGCCAACAAGAAGGCAGCGGAAGTCCACGCCACGGACAGTACGTCGGAGGAAGAGGATACCAGCGTCCACCGCAACCTCAGCAAGTCAGGTACGAGTCGGCGTTTGCCGACCGCCCGCACCCTTGCACGTGCGCTCTACCGGATCGGCCCGAGGAGACTCCTGTTTTGGCTGTGGTGAGGATCACGATCGTCGCTCCTGCCCGCCCGGGATGCCACGTGCGCCCGTTGCGGCAAGGCCGGGCACATCCGCCCGAGTCTGCCGTTCCAAGTTGAAAGGAAACCGGAC
The DNA here is from genome assembly GCA_029282475.1 of Phrynocephalus forsythii. Lineage (NCBI taxonomy): Eukaryota > Metazoa > Chordata > Lepidosauria > Squamata > Agamidae > Phrynocephalus > Phrynocephalus forsythii. The sequence continues at coordinate 5,561,714 of JAPFRF010000022.1, forward strand.
GAAACAGCGCGTACATGAGACTCGGGAGGAAGAGGAGTTGCAGTCGATCATCGCTGCCACGGTAATGCAGGTCTGCACGCGCAACCGTAAGCCCACTAAGGTCAAGTTGGAAGTCAAGATAGAGGGGGCCCCTTGTGTAATGGAGATGGACACGGGCTCCATGTATTCTATTATCTCGGTTAAGACCTTCCGGCGCCTGTGCCCCAGGGGTGGCCCCCCTCTTCGCCCCTCCCCGGTGATCCTCAAGGATTTTCAGAGGAATATAATAAAGACTGTGGGAATGGGCACGTTCCAGGTCCAGTATGGAAGGGTTTCCCAGCGACTGGACCTAATAATTGTGGAAGGCCCTTTTACCAGCCTCCTGGGCTTATCGTGGTTGGAGCCTTTGGGAATTGGGTTTACAGGCATTCATAGTCTCCTTTCCAAGGTGGGCCCGGAAGAGATTTGTAAGGACTTTCCATCCGTTTTCGACGGGTCCTTGGGACAGTATAAGGGCCCCCCGATTTCCCTGCGCTTGAACCCAGAGATTAGTCCCATCCGGGTGAAGGCCCGCCGGGTCCCATTCGCCCTCAAGCCCAAGATTGAGGCGGAGCTGGACCGCCTTGTTGCACAAGGGGTCCTAGAACCGGTGGACTCGGGAACCTGGGAGACTCCCATAGTCACCCCGGTTAAGCCCGATGGGTCGGTTAGGATTTGTGGGGATTATAAGTGCACTCTCAACAAAGCTCTCCGCGACCATGCGTACCCGGTCCCGGTCGTGAGCCATGTTTTGGCCACCCTCGCCGGGGCAAAAGTATTCGGAAAGTTGGATTTGGCACAGGCCTACCAACAACTGCCGGTTGACACAGCTACGGCAGATGCTCAGACGATTGTCACACATAAGGGGGCCTTCCGTGTAAATCGATTACAATTCGGGGTGAGTGTAGCCCCAGGACTTTTCCAGAATATGATGGACCGCCTCCTGAAGGGAATTCCCGGAGTAACTCCGTTTTTTGATGATGTTATAATCGCTGCTCCATCTATGACGGACTTTGGCGCTCGACTCGAACAGTGCTAGAGAGGTTTCGGGGCGGGCCTTAAGGTGAAAAAATCAAAATGCCTGTTGGGAGTAGACAGCGTGGATTTCCTTGGGTTTCACGTCGATGCAACGGGCATACACCCAGCCCGGGACAAACTTCGCGCCATCCGCGAGGCGCCAGAGCCCAAGGGGAAAGCGGAGTTACAGGCTTTTCTAGGACTTCTAAATTTTTATCACGCCTTCCTGCCACATAAGGCGGCCGTCGCGAGCCGTTGCACCGGCTCCTGGACAAAAAGGCGCCCTGGGTGTGGGGTAAGAGACAAAGGAAGGCTTTTCGCGGGGTGAAGGACCTGTTGGTGTCAAATTCTGTACTGGCCCACTTTGATGAGTCCTTGCCGGTCGTGTTGGCTTGTGATGCTTCCCGTATGGAGTGGGCGCCGTTCTGGGTCATCAACTTCCGGACGGAAGAGAAGTTCCGGTGGCGTACTTCTCTCAAACCCTTTCGTCCGCGGAGAGGAACTACGCCCAAATTGATAGGGAGGGGTTAGCCATTGTGAAAGGGGTCAAGAAGTTTCATGAGCGGCCGACCCTTCACAATAGTCACAGACCACAAGCCGTTGTTGGGCCTGTTTGCCGCGGACCGCCAGACCCCCAAGTGCTCTCACCACAGTACTGCGGTGGTCCATCTTTCTGGCTGGATACAATTACGAACTGCAGCACCGGCCCGGGAAGGCGATGGGTCATGCCGATGCCCTTAGCCGTCTGCCGCTACCGGAGTGTGGCCCGGACCCTGCTCCCGCCCACCAGGTCCTAAGGATCCAGGACCTGCCGGATTGTCCCTTGCACGTCCAGGATATCGCCGCCTTAACCCGACGTGATCGAGTGTTGGCTCGTGTTTTGGATTGGGTGGGGAGGGTTTGAATTTGCGGCTTATACGGCCCGGAAAGACGAACTCTCGTCACACAGGGGGTGTGTGCTTTGGGGTGGTCGGGTGGTGGTCCCCCCCTCTTTGAGGACTAAGGTATTGGAGGCCCTTCATGTCGCCCACCCGGGCATTGTCCGCATGAAGGCACTCGCCCGGAGTTATGTTTGGTGGCCGGGCATGGACGCTAAAATCGAAGAGTGGGTGAAGGGGTGTGAACCTTGTCAGGCGTCTCGGCCCGAGCCATCTAAGGCCCCGTACAGGCCTGGGAATCCACGCAAGCCCCTTGGTCCCGATTACATCTAGACTTTGCCGGGCCCTTCCAGGGCCAATATTTTTAATAGTAGTGGATGCAAGGTCCAAGTGGCTAGAAGTGGCCCCTACCTCCACTACATCCACAAAGGCGACAATAAATGTGCTGAGGCGGCTGTTTGCCACCCACGGTTTGCCCGACACAATCGTGAGTGACAACGGAACGGCGTTTACTTCTGCCGAATTTCAGGAGTTTGTCGCTCTAGCGGGTATCAGGCACATTAGGTCCGCCCCGTTTCATCCGGCCACTAACGGCCAAGCTGAGCGCATGGTCCCGTGCGACCAAGGACGCGCTCAGGCGGATCATACAGGGGGACTGGTATTTGTCTTTCACAGTTCTTGTTGGCCCAACATGTCACCCCTAGTGCCGTAACGGGCGTAGCCCTGCAGAGATCCTCATGGGAAGGAGAGGAGACTGACGACGCTCCTTGATCGTCTCCATCCCGACAGGGCACTCGATAAGAGGCCCTCCACGGAGCATAGGGAAGCTCCGAGAGGATTTGCCCAGGCGACCCTGTATATGCCCGAAGTTATGGTCGAGAGCGACGATGGGTTCCTGGAGCGATAGTGGCCTGCTCGGGTCCCACATCTTATGAGGTGGGTTTAGAGGGGTTGGTGTGGCGGCGTCACATCGATCAGATCCGCGTCAGAACAACTGTGGCGCTGGTGCCCCGGAAGATCTAGCCGAGCCAGAGCCCGAGGAAGCTCCGGATTCTGAGCCGGAGCAAGTCAGTGACTTTGAGTCCGGGAGACCAATGAGGTGCCGCCCAGACGGAATGCCGAGTCTCGGTTGCTAACGGGTACCTGCTAACCCGGAGGCACAGGCACAGCCTGATATCCGGGAACTAGCGGTCCCCGTTGTTCCCACATCACCACCTAAGTTGCGGCGGTCCCAGCGAGAGCGTAGAAGACCGGCACATCTGGGGGATTATGTATGTGACTAAAATAGTAGGGTTGATGGTAGTGTTGGTTGTTACTGTGTTGAACCATGGGGGGAGGAATGTTGTGTTTTAGCGAGCGAGATTGAGGCGTGGGCGGAGCCACAATGGAGTCGCGCGTCTGACGTGACCCAGCCAACCACGAGTAATTGTGGGAACGCGGCAATAGCCAATGAGGTGCACGCCGGGGAAATTATGCGCCCCTTTTAAGCAGGGGGTTGGGCCGTCAGCGCCTGTCTCGTTTTAAGAAATAAAGTTTGGAAGCGACCAGATTGTCCTGCGTTGTTCCTAGACCCCGTATTCAATAATATTTTTGTAATGCTTTCCATCCATCCAGAATGGCATTTTTTCTTGTTTCTTTACTTATCATTCTTAGCTTTATTTATTTATTTTATGTATTCATGTATTTATTGGATTTTTATACCACCCATCTGGCAGCAAAGACCACTCTGGGCGGTTGTTGTAAGATAACTTTTCACAGTCATTTTCTTAGTTTTAAATATTGTCCTAAATATGTTAACAACTGTTCTGTACTCATTGTCTCCTGCTTTATATATTGCATATGTTGTCCTTCATTGTTGTAAGCCACCTTAGGTCCTTTCCAAGGAGGAAAGTGGGGTAAAAATATTTTAAATAAGTACATTTCTTTACCCTAACAGTTAGAAACGTTCTGGCCTCCAACTGGAGGGAAAGAGGACAACCAAATATAAGATAGGTTGTTCCAGTAAAAGAAGTCAGTGCTACCTTTTTGTTTATTTGCAAGATTTGAGGCTGTTTGTGGAAACTGCTTGTTCTTCGAGTTACCCTAAGTGGGAAGTGACTTGACCCCAAGGAATGCCAGAATACTGTACGTGCTTGGGCTTCCAGCACCCATCATCCCCAGTCTGTATGGATCATGGTAAAAAGGGTTTTGGCAGCTGTCACTCAGAACATCTGGAAGGCTGAAGGGTACCCACTATTGATGGAATTTGCAGGGTACATAAGAACATAAGAAGAGTCATGCTGGATCAGGTCAAAGGCCCATCTAGTCCAGCTTCCTGTATCTCACAGTGGCCCCACCAGATGCGTTTGGGAGTGCACGAGACTAGATATCTGTCTCCTGATACCACTCCCCTGCATCTGGCCCTTGAAGTGCCCTGGTTTTAAGCCTGGAGATTACACATCTCCATTATGGTTTGTAACCTGTGATGGACTTCTCCTCCAGGAATCTGTCCAATCCCCTTTTGAAGGCATCCAGGCCAGATGCCATCACCACATCCTGTGGCGTGGAGTTCCACAGACTAACGATGCGCTGGGTGAAAAAACATTTTCTAGAAATTGAGAAGTGCGGCAGCAACCCTAAATTGCTTATCTCCCCCAACGCTGGGTGTCAGCATGACAGAAGGGTTTGACAAGTGTGACTCTCCACAGTTGGTGGCCTGCCACATCTGACAGAGATATGAGCATAGCAGATTTTAAAAAATAAAAACAAAAACCTAGAGATCTGATCCAGTTGCCCCATGTTTGGTTTACACAGCCTGTTTCAGTAAAATTAAAAGTAGGCTTGCAGGAATACTGTTGCCAAATGAAATTTGGTTTTTTTTTTTTGAAAGGGCAACTTTTTGTATTTTTTTACCCCAAACAAGCACAACTGCTCCTCCCTAAACTGACTAAGTTGGGAGTGTGTGTTGTTGATTTCCTGCATTTGTATCTACTGCTTTTGTTTACCCCTGAAGTTGAAAGAATCCAATCTATGTTTTTGCGTTGAATCTTGGGGGGGGTCCCTAACTGTGTAGCCTATGCAGTCCTCTGCCTTGAATTAGGAGTAGGTTGCCTGGAAGCTAATATCTGGACTTAGACCTTAAAATCCTGGCTTAGATTGCATTTTTGTGCAGATCAACTGGGGTATGTAAGATAAATCTTTATTGATCCCACATCTGGGGAAATTTACTTGTTACACAGCTCCCAATATAAAAAAAGTAAAGATGGCTAGGTGCACAAAAAAGTGTAAAGTGTGTGTGAGAGAAAACAAAATAGCTAATAGAGGTTAAATAAAATAAGAAACCCAATATACAAATATTACACTAAAAATTTGTATATAAAAATAAATATAAAGAGAAGCTACAGTATACCCCATATGAATATGTTAAACTGTAGAGTGTTGCTCGATTCTTACCAAAGCCAGTGGCAATCCTTCATTAAACAAATAATTAGGTCCATAGGTATCCCTCTTAGAGCCTTTTCACACGACCCCTAAGATCTGCTGGCCACTTAAATTCAGACCAGAGATCTTGGGGGTTTGTCGCTGTTTCTGTGCTTACCTCCATTCTGCTGGTCTCGCTCTGTTCCCGGCAGCATTCAGATCTCTTAAAGGGGCGGGGGCAAAAAAACAACAAACAGAAGCCAGGAGAGCCCGGCACCCTCTATGGGCCTTTTCACACGACCCCTAAGATCCGCTGGTCCCTTAAATTCGGACCAGAGATCTTGGGGGTTCGTTTCTGTTCCTCGGTCCCCACCCCTTAGCACTTCCTGCTCCTGTCGGCGTGAGGGGGGGAGGGAAAAAAAGGACAAAAGAAGCCTTTACTAACCTGCCAGTGAGGTCGAACTTGCCAGAGCCCCGTTACTTCCTGGTTCCTTCTCAAGGGGCTCTTAAAGGGGCGGGAGGCAAAAAAACAACAGACAAGCGAGGAGAGCCCGGCACTCTTATCCTCATCAAATTTTTTTCACCTGCAGAGAGCAGGTACATGAAGAATGCGCTGGGTCGCGCTAAAGTGGGCGGGGTCGCACTTAATTGTCTGCAAACTCCGGAGCTGGTGGGAAAACATTTCTAAGCTCCGGAGCTGGGAGCCATTTGCAGCGCAGCTTAGGGGTCGTGTATAAACGCCCTATGTTAGATCCGCATCAGGGATTTTTCACCCCCGGAGAGCAAGTACCTGAAAAGTGCGCTGGGTCGCGCTTAGGTGGTCGTGGCCGCACTTAATTTTCTGTAAACTCCAGAGCTGGTGGGGAAACAATTTTAAGCTCCGGAGCTGGGAGCCATTTGCCGCAGAGTTTAGGGGTCGTGTGAAAAGGCTCTAGACATATCCTGATGCTAGGGCAGAAACAGGCCCTAACTAAGAAGTCTCACTTTGAGGTTATGGGACATAGAGAGGAAGGACCCTCTTTCGCAGGTGCACAGAACCTGCTCCCCTTTGTCACAAGGTGTTTTCCCATCATAAAGGACCCCTGCAGGATACCTAACTTCATTCTGCGCACCACAAACCTGCAGAGCCTTTATGCTGGCCAGGATGAATGTGGTGCCTCCAGCACTTCTCTAGGGTAGGCTCAAGGGAATTCCATGCCAAGAGAGACTTTGTCCGTGTGGAAATGAGTCCCCTGAATTTCTTCAGCACGTGCTTCTATTTTGTCCATTTTATGAACCCTAATTTGTCCATTGCTGAATAAGCTCCAAGACCACCCTTCCAGATGGTTAGTACAATACTATCTACAGTAGTACATATGTCACAGCACAGGTAGCAAAGTATTTTTCTAGCTGATATTTGCCAAAGGACAGAGATCATTTTGACCATCCATTTTCTCCTAACATTCCTATTTATTAGTAGTCTTCAAAATCCAGTTGTTAGTCCCAAGCAGAGCAGATTCCACAAGCCAGGTACCTAAACCATAGTGTGGACGTGGACTTCTAACTTCTTTTGTGAGTTTTGGCATTTTGTGTGCACAGTATGTGGTCTATGGGCCTCCAGAATGAATCATCTGAGTTTCCATTATTTCTTATGGGGAAATTTGCTTTGTTATACGAGTGTTTTGGTTTATAAGCTTGTTTCTGGAACGGGTTACGCTCATATACCAAGGTACTGTATTACTGTATCTCGAATGCTGTCCCACCTTGCAAATCTCATTCAAGTCAGGAGGACATGGAGCCCCACCTGCAACCTGTTGAACATCTGGTGAAGGATGGGTTATAAATAGGGGAAGGATTTCTATTATATTTCCAAATGTGTAAATAAATATAACCTCCTTGAAAGGACTGCCTCTTTTCTTTTCATGGGCCTCCACCAAGTCTACAATTCTATATAGTGTAATTATGAGCTCTCATTAAGAAGGCTTATGTTATAAGAAATCAGAAGGCTTTGTGCTATAAGAAATCAATGGGTTTTAAGGAGCTTCAAGACTTTACTTTGGAACACCATGTCTGTCTGGAGTAATAAATAAAACCTATTAGTGCCACAAATCTTGGTTGTTTTTGCTGCACAATTTAGTTATTTATTTATTTAATATACTACCATCCTTCCAATTATGTTGACAGTGTGTGGTCTGCAGGACAGTATTGACTTGCCACTTTCACAACCCTTGGATATCAGGATTGTTATGGCTCCTTACCTGACAAATTTTGACTTTGCAAGAACTTCATCCCATGCAGGCAGCGGTTAGGATGTAGATAGAGGCTTTCTGGACTTTAGTAGTATTTCCATTTATTTATACACAATGCAAACAGCACATAAGTTAAGGCACATGCCCCTTTGTTGTTGCAACAGATTCATCACAAGATATCTGAAATCCCAAGTACTGTATTGGCTTCGGGGCAAACCATACCTGAGGGCCTCATCCCAGAAATCTCATGGGAGAACCTTAACACAACACATCCGGCACCTTGAAGCCCGAGGAGAGGAAGGCCATTTCACCTGGCTGTGTTGTTAGTGACTGTTGCTGTGTCAGTCAGCTAACTACACTGCCTGGTAACAAGGCCAGCGTTCACACTCCTTTCCAGCAGCCTAGGGGTCCCCCCCCAAAAAATCATATGAAGATGAATACTGCATGCAGGGGAGGGTCACTAGACGTGAGGTCAAGACATCTTGAGGAGGCGCTTTTTTTGTGGCTTCCGTTGCATAATGCCACATTATTTGGAAGCAGAATAGCCCCCTTCCACCCAGTCTCCCAGGCTTCTACGCAGCCCCAGAGTGCATCTTAAGAAACCAGGCCCTTCGTGAGGTCTCTCCTGTATCCTGGCGAAAACTGTCAGGCAGGCCCAGCTTCTATGTGTAATCCTTCCTTCTGTTTTGGCCCACTTTAGACTCCTCTAAACTGACCCCTACGAAAAAGAAAGATGTTATCAACAGTGACAGCCCTGCTTTGACCTGATGGTCCAGGTCTTTGAATGGCCAGCACTACTAAAGACCACCACACCAGGCTGGAGGGAGGATCTGGGGAGACATTATCCTTCAAAGGTTAAATTTCCCTGCTTTGGGCCACACTGAACCCTTGTCGAAATCTCCACCAATTGGACCATGCCCCGTCTAGCAATGCGATCATAGAGAATTGCCCCTGTGACCATAACATCCCCAGGCCGGCACAGATATTCAGACACATTGGAAGTCCTTATTCAAGCTGGCATCATCCCTTAAAGACCCATTGACTAGTTTGCTGATGAGCTGGTGGCCTCTAATAAAACAGGATATAAGGAACAAAGGGAGCGATTCTTTGGATCTGAGCAAGGAAGGGGCTCCCGGATGTTTTCAGCAGGGGAAATCTGTGCCTTGTTTTGATGACAGTGAAGCTAGTGATTGCCAGAGAACTATACAATCAGCTAACTACACTGCCTGCAAACCAAACGCTATGTCCGCAGGTCCTGAACCTGGAAAAGACACAACATTTTAGTGCCTGCATTTTATAATTCACAAAGTATCACCAGGCCTAACGGAAGAAGACACACAGGTGCAGGATTACAGGCCAAGCTGTGTACATTTGTGTTTTGGCTGCAAGGGCCAAGTGTGATTGGAGGAATGGGGGCCAACCCGACAAGCATCTTTCGCTTTCAAGTTTCAAACAGTAAATTTCTGGTCCCCATGGCTATCAGTAATAAAGGCATCTCATACAATGACTCAGAAGGTGTCAGTGACAACCAAGGGGCTTTGGATCATTTTAATACTAGGCTATTGTAACAGTTACCATTTTGACTGTTTTCTGTGCTGGTTCAGGGGAGGGCTCTACAAATTTCAGGATTCTCTAGGGTGGAAGTCATGATAGCTAACATGACAATGAACCATAATCACTTTCCAGTGCAGCTAGGGTGAGCTGGTGCCATGAATAACTCTTTGCTGTGCTCAGAATTTTAAAATGGTACTTTGGGGGACTATACACCCCACAACCCCACCGCTATCCTGGCTGAAGTATTTCTGGGAGCTGCAGCCCCCTAAATGTAGTTTTCAGCCCTCCATAACATCTGCAACTTGTCAGCAAACTGAAATTTCAAGCAAGGGCACACATGCCCACCTTTACACACACCCCGTTTTTGAACCTTGGTTCTTCTCTTGCTACTTGAATCCCACTGGAGACAAAACAACACTGAAATCATCCAAATTAGCTGGGGGGGGGAGGGCAGGGGACACACAGCACATCCTCATTGTATATACCCCGTTCTTACACAGGAGGCAGTGTTTTATGCTGCTGACTCAAGATACAGAAAAGAAACTGTAGAATTTGTAGGTAAAAAGCTTACCATGCAATAATCCTGCTATAGCACAACCTGTCTTGATAAATAAACGCAGCAGCTTGGGCTCATTCCAGAAGCTGATCTGGCAGGAAAGAATAGACGGTGCCCTGGAGCCTCTGCCCCAATCTGCCCAAAGCTCCAAATCCAACAGAATAAAGAGGGCCTGATTGCTGTCTCAAGATGGATAGAAACGGTCTCATGAAGTAGCTCATCCGTCCCAGGCTCTTGATTCCAAACCCTTTAATGCTGCAAAGACTCTAGAGGTCCCGTAAGGAATAGATCTGGCTCTTCTGCCTTTCCTCTCAAGGAACGCATGTGCTAAACTGCCCCACAAGGCCCGCTGTGGGACAACCCCTGGCCTGGCATTTGTATACACTCTGTAGCCATGGACGCTTAGGTGTGGTTTGTGATCCAGGAGATTAGCGTCCTGAAGGGGGTCACTTGGCTTTATTCTCCAGTGGTTTCCAAGGGCCACCCAAAGGCACAGAGCGGGAAGCAAAAGGCAGGAAGAAACAGGGGCCGTGGCCTTGCAAGTGGGCTGGCTCGATCGTTGGGCAGAAGGAGGCAACTGGGGAGCCAGGAAGCGTTGGAGGAGAGGTCTGTGTGTGTGCCAAGAGCATTACCCTATATTGCAGTGGCCACTTACATGCCCCCAATACATCTTTGGACAACACCCAAAATTCCCAGCCAGCACAACAGCTGGAGGATTCTGGGAGTTGTTTCAAGAAGTAACTTTTTCAGGCTGTGCTGTTCCCAGATATAGAAGCAGGCTGCATCCAATCCAGTTCTGTTTTCCTGAGCACAGAAACAGTTTAGATCAGGCCTGCCCAAAGTCCGCCCCGGTGGGGGGGCAAATCCGGCCCGTCAGGCCATTCTGAGTGGCCCGCGACTGGCTGGCCCGCCCTTCCCTCCCCCAACTTTGCCCCAAGTTTTTTTTTTTAAAAAAATCTTCCGCCAACACTGACACCGCCGGGAACCTTGTGAAGCTCGGCGCGCGCCACCAGGATAGCTGGGAAGCTTGGGTAGCACCACAGGGGAATGTGTAAGGTTGGACGCATGCGTGGGGCAGTAATTGGGCAGGCCGCGCCACCGACACTGCTGGGAAACTTGGGCGGACGGGCAGTCTGCTGCCACCAGCACCGCAGGGGAATGTGTGGAGGTGGGCAGGCCAGCAGGCCTCTGCCACCACCAAGGAGCCTTGGGGTGGGCTGGCAGGCGAGCCGTCGCCACTGCTGGGGAGCTTGGGGGGTGCAAGTTTGCACAGATCGCCTCTTCCAAGGGGTGACCTGTGGCCACGGCTCCCTGTGCTTCCTTTGGTCCCCACCTTCCTTCTTTCCTCCCTCCCTTGGTCCCCACCTTCCTTCTTTCCTCCCTCCCTTGGTCCCCACCTTCCTTCTTTCCTCCCTCCCTTGGTCCCCACCTCCCTCCCTCCCTTGGTCCCCGCCTTCCTTCCTGTGGGTGGGGTTGCAAGGGGTCAGTGGGTGGGGCTTCTGGGTCAGTGGGTGGGGCTTGCAATAGGGTGGCAGGGTCGGGGAGCAACCGGCCCCTGACACATTCTCAGCCACCAAATCTGGCCCTCCTTACAAAAAGTTTGGGCACCCCTGGTTTAGATAATCAGTCATTAAAAGAAAATTCCTTAACTATGGAATGCCTGAGTGCACAACAGAAGCTTTTCTTGCCTCACCAAATTTACAAACAACCTCGCTTTCTTTTGTGGCTGGTCTTTAGGAGTGAAGCACAAGATTCCTTGGAAGTCAAGCTTCTCAGACACAGAAGTCTGCCTGAGTCACGTCTCTCCAACACAGGCATATCTTCATTTTTTACCACTGGCGATCCATAATTTGTCTTTAGAATCTTTACATTCTGTTTCATCTGCATAAGTGCTCAAACAGAAGGAAGATCTCAGTAAAGTCAGATACCTGACCATCCCATCCAGATATAAGAAAGTGCACTGTGTAATCTAAGAATCTCGCTTACATTAAGCAGATATAAAAAGAGGCCCAGGGAACTGAAATTCACTACCTTAGTGATTAATGTTAGGATTCTAGCACCAGTAAAAGCCTAATATTACCACGAACATTCTGTGAAAGAAGCATGGAGAAATCATGGAACACCACAGACATCATATAATTTTTCGGAACATTGGTGAAAACGTTATGGTTTTCACAATGCAAAACTACAGAGTTTCTTTTAGTTAGTTCACTTTTATCATGGCAAAAACTTTTCTTGGCCACAGTATTTACTGCAATATTTAATGTACTACCTTTGTGCATTTACTGTTAACTACAGCAGCAACATTTACACTAAGCAATTCTTACAATTTTGAACTATTAAAGGAATTCTTATTTTTGCTTGTGTCAACTCGCGACATCATCACTGTGATCTATTATGACCATGAAAATTATCAGAAATGATCAGCACCATAACAGAATGCCTGTAAACCTATGCAGGCTTATTTTCAAGAAAACTTGAGAGGGAGCTTTTTGTTTTTGTTAAGGTAACCTTTTATAGTGAGTTGAGAACTGCTGCTATACTTTTTTCATTTGTCTTTTTTAAGAGAAGTCTGGTACACCCACCTCTTTCAGCAGGATGTGTTCTCCATCATTCCTGAGTGTAAAAAAATTCAACAATGGGCTCAATTTGCAGGAAGATTTTGGTTAAATATTATTTATTTATTTTTATTTATTTATTTTTACAGCTTATATGCCGCCCACTACCCAAAGGTCTCAGGAAGACATAAAATATCAATAAATTTTGGCAAAACCTAATACTAAATATTAGGAAAACTTCCTGACTGTTAGAGCAGTACAACAATGGAACCATTGACTTTGGGAGGTGGCGAGTGCTCCAGCACTGGATGCATTCAAGAGATATTTAAACAACCCTCTGGAAGATATTCTTTGATTCATATTCCTGCCTTGAGCAAGAGGTGAACCTGATGGCCTTAGAGCCGCCCTGCAAGTCCACTGTGCTATGATCCGTCTGTCCTGTCATAATGAAGCACAGCTATGTGGACAACAGATAGGACCACTGACTCACAGAGGTATCTACTTGCAGTTTCATTGCAGACTTCAGGTTGTCAACTAGGGCCCTGCCCTAGTTTGCTGCTGCCTACCTCATTTTCGCTGCTGCCAGCCTAGCAGTTCAAAAGCATGTAAATGCAAGTAGATAAATGGGTACTGCTGTAAAAAGCGGGAAGGTAAAACAGTGTTTCCTTGCAGCCATGCTGACCACGTGGCCATGGACTTGCACAACACTGGCTCTTTGTAAAAACCGGGAAGGTAAAACAGTGCTGCAGCCATGCTGGCCACGTGGATGGACTTAAACACTGGCTCTTTAAATAGGTACTGCTGTAAAAAGCGGGAAGGTAAAACAGTGTTTCCTTGCAGCCATGCTGGCCACGTGGCCATGGACTTGCACAACACTGGCTCTTTAAATAGGTACTGCTGTAAAAAGCGGGAAGGTAAAACAGTGTTTCCTTGCAGCCATGCTGGCCACGTGGCCATGGACTTGCACAACACTGGCTCTTTGGCTTGAATACGAAGATGAGGACCACCCCTAGAGTCGGAGATGACTAGCACGCATGTGCGGGGGGGACCTTTACCTTTTTACCTCATTTTCAAGTGGAAGTGGAAGATGGCAATCCTTTCTGCCAACAGTCATGCAACACTTTTGCATAATTGCATCTTTTTACCTCCTTTGATTTGGCAATGAGAAAATACAGGGAGAATTTTGGAATTTACCTATTTTTGAACTATTGCTCCCAAAGTAGCATTTCCAAGTAGCTTCTGTGCCAGTTTTTTTAAAAAAAAAAACATAACTCTGACCCCTCAAAGCAGCTGTTCCTAAAAAATTTCTCAGCATCACACACACCCTTTTTGACTTCTGGTAAACCCTCATGCTTCCCCACCTCTCATTCAGCATCCCACCTACGTCCCTTCTCACAAAAAAATAAGTATAAAAATAGAAATCCCTCACTGAAAATTCCTTGTTGAAAATGAAAGATCTCATCATCTTCGGCTTCCCTCTTGGAAGCTTCCCTAATTGGGAACCAATTTTTGGGGGGCTGATAAAGGAAGTCAACTAAAATATATTTCCTTTTCAAGGTGTGGCTTATTAAAACATAAACGAGTGAAGAATTGTAAACAAGGCTCACTTGGTGCTCCATTAACCCTATTATTGGGGGCAGGCCAGTTAGGGCACATAATGTTGTTCAAAACAGTTATTCCATTTGTGGTTGTCAGAAGCACAGCCCTTATTTTTAAGAGGTATTCTTTATTTTGGAGTTTTGACACCCACAGAAAGGGAGAATTTCCCCCTAAACAAACAAAGAAACAAGCAAACATTCTTTTAGACCCCCCACAGGTCCCCTTGGTTTGGGAATTTCAAACAGGTCCTGTTGACAAATTGTCAAGGGAACAGGCCTTATAGATTATTTTCTTGACCTACCAGCCACATTTCTCTGCCTTGCCTCTCTTGATCTACAGACGCTGAACCTTTTCTTCATTGGAATTTATTTCCACATCTGGAAAATGCATGCAGAACCCACTTAGGAAAAGATCTTCTCATTTACCTACCGTTCTGTCCAGCTGAGCGCCCTAGAAAATGGTTTTTAAAAAGTCCCAGCAGAATCACCTTGCACCATCTTTTGCATCATGTTTGCTTGGGCCAGGCCTGCAGTTGCTAGCGAACAAACGGAGGCATGGTCATTCTCACAGTCATGCCTGGACTTGCCCAGAGATTAGAAAGACCCATAATTTTAATCTAAACAGGAATGCTCAGGGTGAAAGCAAAAGCAAAGTGTTCTGCTTATATACCGCCCCATACCACTTTAAGTAGTCTCTGGCGGTTTACAATTTTAATTACAGTGTCCAGGCTACACATTCCCCCCCCCAGCCAGCTGGGTACTCATTTTACCAACCTTGGAAGGATGGAAGACTGAGTGAACCTTGAGCCTGCTACCTGGGATTGAACCCCAGGTCTTGAGCACAGTTTCACCTGCAGTACAGGCATTTAACCACTGCACCACGAGACTCTTGAAGTAGGAAGATCCCCCCCCAAAACCTTTTGAAAAGGATGGAGATCTTTGGATAATGCAAGGTTTTGCATAAATGCCAAAGGAGTCACTGATGCTCAGAAGAGGAAATGCCCCTTGAAATATGTATAAATAAACAATTGTCTGTAGGGGAGCAGGCGGGCAGCATGCCATGAGTTCTGAGGAAGGTTCCTGATAAAGCAGAACACTTCCTTCTCTGGCACTGCCAAACCAAATCAAAACATCAACCCATTATTTTGGATTTGGCTGGGGCCACTGGCTCAGAGCACCGGCCACCACTGTGACATAGGAAGTAGCCACACAGGAATCAATAATATTAAGATGTGCTTTCCATGAAAATGGCAGCATTTCTTAGAAAGAGCATTTATTTTGTCTGCTGTAGATGCACACCTAGAAAGAGAGAGTCAGCATGGTGTAGAAGCTAAGAGTGCTGGGCTAGGATTCCAGTACAGGGCTAGGATTCCTCCAAGTGTTGCTATCAAATGCAGCCAGGCAAGCAGGCTGGCTGCTCCAAATGCAGGGACCTTTTAGTGGTGACTCTCCATCTGTGGAATCCTCCCCCCGGTTCCCCAGATCTCACTAGCACCAAAGCAAGACTCTTTCATTCCCCTTGGCCTTTGAACCCCATTAGTGTTCCTCAGCAAGTTTCACTGTGTTTGTATTATATGCTCCATTATATTTACACTACCACCTGCTTCTTCCTTAAATTATCTCTTATTTTGCAGCAGCTGTTTGTTATTTTATATTTTCTGTATTTTTGGTGTTTTAAAAAATATCTGTATTTGTAAACCAGCCACAGGACTTTGGTTACTGGAGAACCTATTGTCATAAGAAATAAACAAATAACATATGGGGACAAAATCAGTGCAGCAAAATAACAACCACAGGAAGGCAACACACAAAAAAAAAAGATGCAAAAATCAGCCAATTAAGCTCTTTTTAAAAAGATGAATGAGCAAAGGCTGACCTTTCTAGAAACAAGAGCCAAGCTGAGAAACCTTACTTTCATAGGCTACCACTCCCAGCATCTTGGGATTCTGGGTTTTGTAGTTCAAAAGGGGGCATTTCCAAGCACTAGCAGAGAAGAAACCCAGGTTAACTGCCCAGGAACAGCTAGTGTGAAGACCTTGCTTGTGTTCTCAACACACAGATGGTGCCCCCTGGTTCTTATCTGTTATGGCTCTGGTCAGCTTCTGCATTTCTCCTGCAAGGAGCACGTTGCTGCTACTCCACCAGAATCACCACTGGTTTGTGTCTGTTTCTGTCACTAGGGTTACTCTAAACGAAGCAAGTTTATTTATAGCCTGGCTGGTGGATCCATGGTCATTTGCCAAAGGCTTGGGAGGGAGAGAGGCAAAGCTAGCCAGTTGATGGCTCTTGCGTGGGCCACAAACGCTTGATTAACCATCAGAGTATAATACAATAACAGCCAGACTTGCTCAGGCAAGCTGGGGGAAGGAGACCTACCCTCCTTGTAACAGAGGAACTGGCCTGATCCCATCCCTAGCAGCTTCCACACCAACGTCCCTCCATCTTGGGTGTAACGGAGAATAAAATTATGTATAGCGCTCCTATGATCTTCAGTGTTGTTTTAGAAAACCATGCTGAGATGCAGCCAAACAAACAAATTGTATAAACTTTGCTTGCATCCTCTATTCTGGAGCCACTCGATTCAAATTTTGTTTGGAAAATAAGGAACCTTAAGGATGGGAAAAGGAGAACCCACCCCTCAAACCACCTCTACCGATAGAGCTTTAAGATAGACATCTAAGCAGGCATACAGGGTCTGCTGGCCCCAGTTGTCTCTAGGGTGAGATGGATTGTGTGTCTATAGAAATGATGGTTATACTTCCATGCAGCTATATAAAACACCTCATGTAAATTTCTGGCCTCATCATCCATGCTCCTTTTTGGCAACAGGTAAGTAGCCATCCTGTCAGAAGTCAGCTTTTCTGGTCACCCCACTCTGCTCTGACTGATGGGACAAGAAGTGGCTTCATTTGAGCATTTATTGCCAACAGTAGTAGGTGGATTGCTTACAATCCCTCCTTACTGAAAAAGTTCCACCTGCAGAATGTCTATGAAGATTCTCAGTCATCCAGGTGAGTTTATCTGGAAGTTGAGTCATGGGAACTGGAGAGATTGAAACGTTTTTCTTGAGAGATTGAAACGTTTTGAAACGTTTTGCTGCTCATCACCTGCAGATTGTTCTACCCGACAGCACTGTAAAAAAAACAAGGTTAGGTATGCCATCGAGATGGTGGTGGTGGGAAATCACCCCATAAATATTAATAATATTATTAACAAATAATAAACCTTGCTGCTTACAAAACATTAAAGTTACCACATTAAAGATGCTGAGGGTTCAGTGGAACATCTACTCAGGAGCAATCCTGTACTTCGCAAACAAACAGGGACCTATTGGAATCTGAGCTAGGCAATTTGCTGAGCTCGTCTCCCTGTGCAAATGATGGAGGAGAGCGGACGGAAACTTCTCTTTAACAGGTTGTTACAGGGTAACGTAGCGTGTTCAGTCTACCATCAAAGGCTGAGAGGCACCTTTGGACTGAGTTAAGGCTGCAGATTTATATGGAAACAAATCCTGTTGAAAAGAATGTGACTTCTTAGCATTGGTCTCACAGTAAAATACTGCCCTGTCTCCGGGAATAACACCCCTCCCCTACTTTTGTACCTGCTTCTTCACTACCAAGATGGGACTATCTGCTTATCTCAATATTTGCCATGGAAACAAACTCAATTCACCCTAATTTCTCTCTCTCTCTCTCTCTCTCTCTCTCTCTCTCTCTCTCTCTCTGTGGCATCTGAAAAATCCAGGAGCAGAAAAAGTTGCCAACCTTACCAGCTGAATCCTCTGCTTGAGTTTTTAGGCTCTAAAGCCATCACTCTTTTCTTACAGCTGTTAAAGGCACAGGGTGTCGTGTGAGGAGATCTGTATGTCTTGTGTGTGGGTGGGGTGGGGGAGATGTTTTGTCCTGCACACTCAAAGATGGACATTTAACTGGGACCACAATTCCCAGAATCCACCACTTAGCTATTCTGCTTTGGGGATTCTGAGAGCTGTCTTTGATCAAAGCACCTTTCCACCTTGTTAAATTAACTTTCCTTCTTCTCCTTCTTGATTTTGAAAAGAGGATGCTTTGAAGAATAGGAATGGAGACGGTGTTCTATTTGGGACACACAAAGAAAAAGAGAGAGGAACTTTTATATATATATCAAGGTTCTGTCTGCCTAATTCCTTGGCCTTCTTGCTTTCTAATCATTCAGGTCTACAACACGCACCTGCCCTGGAAGCCAACTGACTCCTAACTCCAACGTATATAAAACAGTAATGGCTCTTCCTTCCATTGGCAAAGGAGCTAAAGCTGGTTAAGAAGAAGGCTGCAAGAACAAAGGGGGGTAATGTAGACTATCAAACCTCAAAGTCTGATAGAAATTTCCCTCCGGTAGATTTTGTGATATAACTTGGAGTTTAGCAGCTTGTTGGCTTTGTGTATCTGAAGGCAGCTGGCTTTTTTTCTAGGAGTGATGTCACTATGTCTTAACAATTAATTAAACCAGTGATTAAACCAATGAAACCATTGATGGAATGAAAAGGAAAAATAACTTGTGTGCTAAAGAAGGATCATTTTAAGGAACTGATGTAGGGACCTCATGGCACTGTGATTAAACTGCTATACTACAGTCAAAACTTGGCTCAGAACCTGGGGTCCAATCCCAGGTAGCCGCCTCAAGGTTCACTCAGCCGTCCATCCTTCCAAGGGTTGGTAAAATAAGAGGAGGGAAGACAATGTGTAGACTGCATAATTAACTTCTTAACAGCCCAGAAAGTGCTTGAAGTGCTGTGTGGTTACAGTCGTGGCCGACTCTTCATGACCCCATGACCATGGAGTTTTCTTGGCAGGAATACTGGAGTGGTTTGCCAGTTCCTACTCCAGGCGCCTAGAGCACCTGGTATTCTATGGGATGGTATATAAATAGCATGCTTTGTGTTATGTGCAAATTATCAGTTAAGGAAGAGGTCACAAGTAAAGTAAAATATGTCTTCTTATATAACCTAAGATCAGAAGTGGGTGCATTTCAGAGTTATTATATTTTATTGCTGCTAGTAAGCTACAAGACCTAAAATAATAAAAACCTGATGCCAAAGATATAGGTCTAAATTTAATTACGGGTCCCAGCTGGAGTAGACTCATTCAACCACTTGTAGAATGGTAAGTCAACACTTACCTAAATGCCACAGATTGAATTGGTCTACTCTAACTGTAACCAGTAATCATATTTAGGAGGTAGAATTAAAGAACAGAGTGTTTCTGAGTGCAGGAGTTTGTTTTAGGTAGAGAATGGGGATCACTCATTCTTCTGGATGCCATAATTTGGAGGTAGCTTGACAGCAGAATGGGACTTAATTTCACTTATAAAAGTTGGCTCCTGGCATCCCACCCCATCTTCTTCTCATTCCAGTGCACTCCTTTGAGTACGCCCCAGAAAGATCAAAAATAGCCATGATTGTTGACATGGCCCTTCCTTCCTTCCTTCCTTCCTTCCTTCCTTCCTTCCTTCCAGGACTGCTGCCAAAGCAGAGGCTATCCAAAAGAGAACATGAAAGATGAAATCGCAGTGACGGTGTTCTTCATCACACGCCTGGTAAAGAGGCAGAACAAGCTGAGCCAGCCCCAGGTGGAGGCGTTTGTCTCCAGTCTGACGGCCGCCCTCTTCAAAAAGTACAAGAACCACTGGTATCCTGACTGCCCCTCGAGAGGACAAGCGTATAGGTGAGCAATCGGACATATGACCTAGCCCCTTCCTTTTGCCCAGCTTTCCTGTGAAACTGGGGGGGGGGGTGGCATTTCTCCAGGGAACTGTGGTTCTAGGTAGTTCTTTGGGTGTTCCTTGGCCCAAGTCCACCTGGTTGCCTGAATGTAATTGAATCTGTGAGAAATAAGGTAAGTATTAGCTCATCGTTTAGTTGCTGATTCAGTGGGTGTACAGTGGTACCTTGAATAAAGGAATTAATTTATTCCAAATGAAATTATGTTAAGCAAATTTCCTTTATACAAATTTCCCATAGGAATGCATTGAAAACAGAGTAATCTCTAATCACGACCATTTTTATGTTGTATGGATTTGCCCCATAGACAATTCTGTTAAGCAAATTTCCCCTATCTCTGGAATTTTTTATGTTATACAGATTTTATATTATACAAACCGTTTGTTATACAAGGGTCCACTGTACTCTAGTTGACACGGGATCTTGCAGACCAATTCCTAATTGTCTCTTTTCTCACTCTGGGGCTCTCTTTTGAGTATTTCAGCTTTGAGTTCCTGATTTCTTACCCGTTGGCTGCACTGCCTGGGACTTGGTTCGTGGCCTTTAAGTTGTAAAATCCCAAATACATGGAGGGCTAGCCCTGAGTTGGAGCATTGGATGGAGACTTGGGAAACCAAGATTCAAAATCTCACGGAGCCATGAAACTCCTTCCATTCCCTCCGATTAAAGCTTTGCAGGCTTGTTGTGAGAAGGAAGGGGTTACAGAAGGATCCATGGAACTAAGGGGAGGAAAACCTAGAGAGAAACAGAGTGTGAAAATAAATCTATTTGTAGGGTGGGAGTGATGATGTGATCCAGCCAGGTCCTGTCTTCCCTTCTTGTCCAGGTGTATCAGGATAAATAGATGCCAGCCAAGAGACCCACTGCTGGAACAGGTGTGCACAGAGAGCGGAGTGGATTTTGACAGCCTCGGTTTGCCAAAGGAGGTGACCATCTGGGTGGATCCCTTTGATGTTTGCTGCAGGTGAGCTCTAAAGCCCCCGGTGATTTAAAAGGGTCAACCAAGAAAGTGGTGGGCAGAGAATGCCTGGAATCTGTGCTGGACAGGAGGCTGGAAAAAGGGGGTTGGAGTACACATCCCAGCATTTCCTAACTAGCAACAACCACGGTGTCAGTCCAAGGGGTTCTGGGAAATGTAGTTTTAACATGCTGCTTTTTCTAGGATCTGTTTAGCATCCCTCCAAGAAGGGGTGCCAATAATTCTGTTTCCCAGGAAGGGTTCAAAGCCTTGATAAGCATACTGGGCAGAAGTCAGTGACAAAAGGAACCCCTTTCCAACCTTTGGGTCCCCCCCCCACCCAGGTGTTGTGGGTTTTAGCTGGGATGGCCTCGGAGCATAATTTCATCCCAGGCATGTCTCCATCTCTGTGCTTCTCAAAACAAACCAAAACCACTGACGGAACCCTTGTCCCTTGTCTCCCTTTTTCTAGATATGGGGAGAAGAACCCGCCGTTCACTGTGGCTCACTTTGAGGGAAACCAGGAGGACCCCGGCCTCTCCCAGTGCATCAGGCAGGCGGTGGAAAAAGCCTCGACTTCTGAGGTGCCCTCCAGCTCTTCTTCAGACGAAGAGGGCTCGGTCGCAGAGCCCAGGAGCATCCCGAAGGTCAGCAACCCCAACAGCATCTACCAGGTGAGAGGCTGCAGGAGGGAGGGAGAGACAGTGCGCCTGTGCTGACGTGCAGCAGCTTGCCCCAAGTGGGCCAGGAACTAGCTGCCATGGGGCTGAACTGTTGCGCGCTGCCTGGGTTACCGTGGGCAACTCCAGGCTTCCTACTGCATGAGTTGGGGGCCTTTGCTTCCGCCAGGGGGTCCCGGAGGCCTCTTTGCCCAGAAACTCAAAGACCTCAACTGGGCATCTGTCCTCCAGTGGCACAAGCAGACAGGCGTCTGCCCTGGGTGCTTAGCCCAACCGAAAACACTTTTCTTGACTTTCCTGCTTAGGACTGACTTGGCAAGGGGAGTATCTTTTGAGCGCGGCTTGGAAAAGTTACTTTTTGGCCTTCAGCTCCCAGAATTCACCAGCCCGAGTAGCCACTACTGGAGGATTCCAGGAGCTTGAATCCAGAAAAGAACATTTTCCAAGCTTAGGACCGAAAAGTAACTTTCTGGAGTCTTATTTACAGTGTTGAACAAGGTGCTTAAGAGAGGAGAGAGGATTTTGCAGGAGAGCTGGAATGGATCTGAGAGCATTGAATGTGAGTGTTACGATCCTGAACTCACAAGAGCAAAAGCAAAAACATGCAGGCACTTTGAAGCCAGACAAACGTACTTCCTTTTGTGTGAGAGTGTGTGGGTCACAATCCACCTTCTCAGGGGCAAAAGAAGTTGTCCGAGTGTCCGAGATCCTTATCCCTGCCTTCTCTTCCACTTCTCTCTGTCTGATCTTAGTGTGGAGAACCTTTCCAAGTCTGGTCCCAGTATTCCCGGAGAAAGGTGCACACTTCGGATGGAGTCCACCAGAATCTGGCCAACGCTTACCATCTTCAGTACAAGACTTACAGAGCCTGCCGGCCGCATGCTCCTTTCACCGGCCCACGGGTAGACCGATACCACTGGGTGAATGCCAACCGATAATGCTGCCCTCGCGCCTCCCTTTTGAGAAGTCTGAGTTGGGCAAGGAAATCTGAACTTTTTCTCCAGGAGCCAAGCCTCTCCAAATGCCTCCAGTGCCTCTCTTATCTTACCTTGTTCTCAGTTTTAAAAAATGAATCCTGTGTCTGTGACTTTTAAAATACACACTTCAAGGCAGAACTCTTTTTAAAAATGATTTTTAGATGTGTTTTTAGTGGGACAATTGAAAGCGGGCATCCACTTGGGGAAAGCATGAAAAAGGAAATTCTTTTACTAATAAAATGAGATGTGTGTTTTTAAAGAAATGGCAACTGTTTGGCTTCTTGGTGGAGGCAAGAGGCGGCCTGGCCTTATAAAAGAAGGATGCAAATGGTCAAAGGGAAAAATATAATGGCATGCATGCTTTCTTCTGAGTCAGAGAATATTTCCCAAGCTACTGAAACAGTCTTGAATTCCAAACTTACTGCCTGTCTTAACCCAGTGCTTCTGTCTTTTTGGCCCATTGGTCATTTTAGACTACATCTCCCAGAGGCCACTCCCACTGGGGATCAAAGGTTGACAAATTTCAGGGGTTGAAAACACCTGGAAGGTATTTGGAATTTTGGAGAAAAAATTGCATTTGATTTGCTCCTTCCAGGTGGATGTGGATCATGGAGTGGGACAGAATCCTAGAGTTGGAAGAGACCTCAAGGGCCATCTAGTCCAACCCCCTGCCATGCAGGAACCTCATCACAATATTTCCAACAGATGGCCATCCAACCTCTGCTTAAAAACCTCCAAAGAAGGAGACTCCACCACCCTCCTATTTGGCAGCATATTCCACTGCCGAACAGCTCTAACTGTCATGAAGTTCTTCCTAATGTTCAGATGTTATCTCTTTTCCTGTAGTTTGAAACCATTGCCCTGAGTCCTAGTCTCTGAAGCCATGGAAAACAAACCTGTTCCCTCTTCAATATGACATCCCAATTGTGATTGGGGTGTCTCGCTTGCTGAATCATAGGGGTCCCCTACTCAGAGTCCATTTAGAAGCCCCTATGTTACAGTTGGAGGCATGGTGGCTCCAAGGGCCAGAGCGCTGAAACTGTCAGATGAAAAGTGAGCAGCTTGGCCCTTCGAATCCCAGGTGCCATGCAGTGGAGCGAGCTCCGCTGTTAACCCCAACTCCTGCCAACCTAGCAGTTCGAAAGCATGTAAATGCAAGTAGTTAAATAGGTACTGCCATAAAAAGCGGAAAGGTAAAACAGTGTTCTGTGCACAGAAATTCATTCAGCCATGCCGGCTACATGGTCACAGACTTGCCCAACACTGGCTCTTTGGTTTAAAAATGGAGATGAGCACCGCCTCTAGAGTCAGGCACAACTAGCACACAAGTGCAGGGGGGGACCATTACCTTTTTATGTTATAATTACTGTGCAGTAATCACCCTCATGATCATGTTCTGTCAAGTCAGTTTGGAACTCTGGTGACCCTTTTCAGTGGTTTTTTTCAAGGTAGAGAAGGCTCAGGAGTTTATTGTTCCCTTCTTGTAGTTACTTTGGAATTTAAAAAGGACACGCCATTCTCACCATAACTTGCCTAAAAACATGATAGCTTGTTGGTCTTCCATTTCTAGCTGCCTCTTTAATCAGATTTTTTTCCAGATCAGAACAGGTTGCATTTGTTGGGCTGTTTAATATGATGCACCCCTGTAGTGTTCTATCACTCTCATTTTCTCTTTCCATAAAGCTGATGACATGTCGATCTCCAGCAAATCTTAGCATTGCAATGACATGTAATAATAAAGTGTGGTAAAGTCAACTCTGATCTACGGCGACACTTTCCAGGGTTTCCCAGGTACAGAGTTCTTGGAAGTGGTTTCCCATTCCTTTCTTCCAGGGGTGCCCTGGAACTATGTGCAGCTGGCCCAAGGCCACCCAGGCTGGCTTTTCTCGCAGGAGGCACAACGGGGAACCAAACTCCCAACCTCTGGCTCCATAGCCATAGAACCCAGCTCACTGAGCTATGCAGCCAGGTTTATTCTGTAATAGGGATGTGAATTTGGATGCCGTTATCAGATTGGATAGAAGCAGTGGCATTTGTTTCCAGCAAGATTTATTTATTTATTTATTTATTTTTATTTTTCTATTTGTATACCCCGCCAATTTCCCTAAGGGAACGCTGGGTGGTTCACATAAAAGATACAACAACAGCAGCAGCAGCAGCAGCAACAACAACAACAACAAGGAAGAAAAAAATACACAATGATAAACAGGTAAATGGCAAGAGGCATAAAATAACTGCTAACATGCACAAACCTCAAAATGGTTTAGCATTTCCATTTAGCAGTGGAAATGGAAAAAAATGCAATCAAGAGCGGCTGAGACAAAAAAGGGAGGGGGGAATGTGTGTCATTGGCTGGGGTTCTTCTTCACCTCCATCTTTGGCTCTCCTGTGGAGCCAACACCTCCCCCGCTCTCCATGGCTTCAGTCACTCCATCCAACCCTTTGGGCAACCCTGTTCTTTTACAGACATGGTTTAAACTTTAAACGCTGAAGGAACATGTTGGACAAGAAGCAAAATGAGAGTGCTTGAATGAAGAAGAAGACCTTTTGGAAATGAGGACAATGCAGGCCAAGGACTCGTGTTAAACTCACAGGGCCAAGGCCAAGATTAGGAGGAGTTCTTTTTGTGTTTTTCTTGGACATTACAAATGCCCCCATCTTCAAATATTTCTATCTGCATTGGCGGTTACTTCACGTCTGTTTTTTGTCTCTAAATGTTGTGCTTCAGAGTGGTACAAAAATATCTTACTTCATGAACATCGCGCAAAAGCTGAAATTTGTCTCGACCACACCCCTAGAACAGGTGCTAAGCGAGACAAATCTGTACCTGGCGCTGGGGTAGGGTATTTCTTTGTCACGGTTTGTTCCCAGTTTCTGTTCCGAGATAAGACACCGTGAGGTAACAACTGTCATGCAACAAAACATCCCTTTCTCTCAGAAAACTGTAGACCGTGTGAGCAGTGAATGAGTTTATCAATATGAAATATGATCAATAACTGTTATGTGAGCAACAATAACTGTGCTGTGATTGTAGTGCTAAGAAAGGATTGTGTTATGTAGCAAGAAATGCTGCTGTTTCCTGTTGATGGCTGGGCACTGTTCAGGAAACGTGTGAGCTTACTGAACGAAAAAGAGGAAGTGCTGTGAGCTTATGAAGCTTCAGAGATGATGGGAATGATGGACAGATGATGGGAGGTTTTGAGGTGTGGCTGGTCAAAGAAGGTGATGTAAGGGTTTTGAGATTGTATAAAAACCCCTTGAAGTGTATGTTCGAGGTCCTTTCTTGACTGTGAGAAGGGACCCCTTTGTGTCTCCCACAAAGGTTCTTGTTCTGCACTTTGCTTCTGCTCAATAAACTCAGCGCTGAAGAACTTCTCCTTTCTGTCTGACTCAGTCTCAATTCTTGGGAAATCTCTGACTTAGCTTCATCTCTGGATATTTTTGACTTAGTCTATTTTTGGGCCTCCACATCCAAAGATTACATTGGTGCATTGAGCCTACGGGCGGTCTGGTCCTCAGACCAGTGCCATCTTTGGGTGTGGCACTTGCTCTGGGAACTGGCCTCTGAGCCCCGGCCTCTTCTCCTTTTCATTTTTCTCCTTTTCACTCATTTTATTTTTCTTATTTCTTCTCATTTTGCCCCTTCTTTTCCCCTTATTTTTTTCAATTTTCTTTTCTTTTCATTTTTGAGATTTCTCTTGAGGCTTTGATCCCCTTAATTTTTTTGCTCCTTTCGTCGTTTGAGTGGCTGACTTTGGTAAGTATGGCAAACCATTCTTTCCTGTCGCTTGAAGTCATGGCTGGTCCAACTTCTGCTAAGCTGTGAGAAAGTGGGGAACGGCCACGAGGTGGTCGGCTGACTGCTAGGTAGGGGAAGAGGGCAAGTACGATTGTGTGCTACCTGAGGAGGTTCCTACGCTATCAGGACAGCTGCTAGAAAACATTGGAACCCTAGCTGGGCAAAACTAGAGAAGGGTTTTGCTCCGTGAGGTCTGATCAACCTCACAGGATCGGGAAAACGCGCTGGGGAGCTGGGCTTGCCCAGATTGCTGTTGTTTTTAGGTCCTTTTAAGTGGTGACGCTAGAGTAGATGCTTTCCTTTTCAGCTTTGACATATTTTTCAAATGTTGGCCCTCTAATTGCCCCCATTGAGGGTTTCCAAATTTTAATTTTTGCTAAGGTCCCCGCTATTGTCTGTTTCTACATTCTTGTTTTAAGTTTTTAATGCCTCCAGATCTGAACCCATCCCTATTTTGCCTTCTGTGGGTTCTGTCATTGTCTTTACCAATGAAGCTGGATGATTTTTCTCCTCCAAGATCTCATGACCATTCCCTTTGCAGATTTCACTGACTCCCCATCTGTAACCTCGAAGATTTGCCTCCAGTTTATATTTTGCCCTTAGGGGACACTGAGTAAACTGGATGATTGAAAATTTCTTTTTTCTTTCTAAGGAGCTCCTCTTCCTCTCCTCTTCCTTTCCTCTTCCTCTCCTCTCTCTCTCTCTCTCTCTCTCTCTTTTTCTTTCTTCTCATTTCTTGTCCTTCTGATTATTATTTAATGTGTGTGTGTGTGTTGTGTGTTCTTTGTTGTTTGTCTAGCTTGTTGGGTGTTGCGCGGTGTAACATTTGTTCGTTTCCGTGATGGGAGGTTTTGAGGTGTGGCTGGTCAAAGAAGGTGATGTAAGGGTTTTGAGATTGTATAAAAACCCCTGGAAGTGTATGTTCGAGGTCCTTTCTTGACTGTGAGGGGGGACCCCTTTGTGTCTCCCACAAAGGTTCTTGTTCTGCACTTTGCTTCTGCTTAATAAACTCAGCGCTGAAGAACTTCTCCTTTCTGTCTGACTCAGTCTCAATTCTTGGGAAATCTCTGATTTAGCTTCATCGCTGGATATTTCTGACTTAGTCTATTTTTGGGCCTCCACATCCAAAGATAACAACCACTACTGCTCTTTAGATTTGAAATGCCTTTTCCTTAAAGACAAATTGACTTAAAAATCACAGTCTGCCTTTCAAATAGCTGTTTCTGAAGAGCCCTCTTGGCCACGCCCATTTTTGACTGCTGTGTTGTTTTTTCTTGTGACGACCACTGGGGGTGGTGTTTTTTTAATCAGTTCCTGCACCCCCTTTTAAAGCGATTTGGTTGTATTTGCATACATACTACGTTGCCTTTAGGTTTAAAGCCTCTAGGTTTAAAGCGGTTCAGCCAAGTGCGAACTGGGGTGTCCCAGGTAGTTAGTTGGGTGTTACATTCAAAGTGCCCACCCACCCCAGATCATCACCACCCCCTTGCCCTCCTCCGTTAAATACCAATAAAACAAACCAAACTTCAAAGCCAGGCAAGAGGGATACCAGACAGACAATTAATTAGCAAGCAAAAGGAATAAAGAACAAAGAAAGCCTGAAGGCTATCACCCGGAGCATTTCAATGAGGCCACGTGGAGAAAGCTAGCCAGACAAACCGCAGGCTCCTTCCCTGCCTGCAAAGATTTTGACTTTTCAGAAGTGAAATATCGAAAAAGAATTTTTAAGTCCCACAAAAAAAGGAAAAAGGAAGCTAGACAAATTCAGTGTTTGCCACGGTACAAGACTGTGAGGTATCACTTGTCACGAGAAAAGTTATCATGTCCATGGGAACACTGAAACAGGGACAAAACCACGTGACCGCAACCAACACTGTCATGGTACAAAACTAGGACGTAAAGTAACTGCCAATTGTCTGCATGTGTCTCCTCTACAAGACAAGGAAACTAGGTTCCTTCCCAGTGATTTCCAGCCACCTTTGTTTCCTTCTTCCAAAGAGTTTGCTCATGTTTTAATTCTTACTCTGAAGACAACTGGAGGCATATTCAAATAAACAGAATTTTTTTTCTATTATGATAGTATGATTTTATTCATGTTCCAGCAGCAGCAAGGTCTGGGTGAGAGAGAAATATTTGTGCCTGAAGTTGCAAACAAATTTTAGGGCTCTCATTTCCTTTTTTTACCGCAAATCTCATTTATTTAAAATTTGTGACATGTTTGTATCATTTTGGGTTCATTGCTTTGCTGGCCAAAGCAAAGAAGCAACCCCCCCCCCGCCTTTTGAGAAGCATTCCTTCAAAGCTGCCTTAACTTTGGAGGTTTTTAATTAGAGGCTGGGTGGCCATCTGTCGGGGGTACTTTGATGGGGGGTTCCTGCATGGCAGGGGGTCGGACTGGATGGCCCTTGAAGTCTTTTCCAGCTCTATGATGCTATGATGATTCTACCTGAGCCAGCATGCATGCAGACAAAATCCATGTTTAACTCCTGGTGATGAATCACAAAACTAAAGCTAGCTAGTGGTGGAGCTAAGTAGGCCTCCCAGTAGAATGTCTTTTGCTTCTTAGAAGAACTCCGCCTGTAATGATGTGTTAACCGCCTTCTCTATGTTGACCTTGAAGAGATGTTACAAGCCTTCTGTTGTCTTCTGTTGCCTTCTTCTCCCACCCTGTGTGCTTTTGTAACACAGCACAGACTCATTCAGGCCTTCTGGCCAAGGCAGTCATTTTGGCCTGATCCAAAAAGTTAATCTCCACCACCTGAGCCCTTGAGAACCTTTTGCTCCTTCTCTAGGACTTTCACTCGTTTCTCTGTCAGTGTGTCCAGCCCGTCTCCTTCTGCTGCTCCTGACCTAGTGGGAGGGCAGCTTTCAGAAGCTGAGCTAAGGAAGGAAAACCACAAACAAGGATGAGTGGGTGTGATTGGCAGAGCAGCAAAGAGTGGCCTCTCTGTGTTAAGACCCCACCCCCACCCCTAGTTCTAGCCTTGCTTGGTCTTGATAGAAGACTTTTAGGTGAGCTGTGCTCTTCCATCCCCCTCTCCATCAGAAGAGAGCTCATTTTTGGCTCCTCAGATATTCTTGGACTACAACTCCCAGGAACCTTCACCACCAGTTGTACTGGGTGAGTTTCTGGGAGTTACAGTCTAAGAGCATCTGGGGTCCCAAGGCTGAGAACCACTCCTTTAGAGGGATGTTGTACTAGTAGTTGAGAGAACGCAAAGAACTTGGAGCACTTAAGAAAAACTCCATTTAATCCACCAGGTGGATAAACATTGGCTTTCCAGACCAAATGACAGGTTCCTGAGATCTTGTGCCATGGGGTGGGACTGGACACCACCCAGAGAACCAAGGTGGGGAAGGTGGTGATGGGAGTTTGCTAAGGGATAGGACATCTCTGGCATTTGAGAAGGTTTGGACTCTGTCTCTCACATGCCCTGGCCAGTGCAGTTAAAGGTAAAGGACAAAAGGAGATGTGGTACAAAACCTCTGAAGGCCATCATTTCTTCCTTCCCCAAAAAGGACTGGAATGGACCAAAGCAGACCACAGCAAACCCACCACCGCAATTCGTACCTCTTTGGTGGGACAATCTCTTGACTCCCACCAGGAAAGAAGTTGGAATAGCTGTCCTGTTTCCTGGGAGACCATCTCTTCTTGGGGAAATCGGCTATCTCTGTGTCACACTGAGTCTCTTGATGTTGCTTCAGGTGCCAAGGTCATATGCATTGTAAAAGAAAGTGACATGAGGCTGAACAATTGGGTTCTCTCCAGAACTTCATCATTTCGGCATCCTGATGACATTTCCCAGAATCCCTCAGTTATTGTAGCCATTTTTATAGCATTATGGAAATACTTTAGGATGGCTCACCTCCCACCCTGGGAGTCTGGCACTCGTGGATTGATCAAATAGATAAATCCACCATCCAAATGCTGACCCCAGGCTTCCAAACATGGATTGTCAAGACAGTTCCCTTGCCCAAACTGGAGGTAGGAGCAGAGAACCCCAAGAACGGAAGAATTAGAAATCTTGGAACTGGTGGGGAAGGACCTAACTCAAGGGAATCCACACAGCCGCATGAAGGCAACATGTTTTCAAGGGGCACAAAATACCCATCAACTCTTTGAGGTCACCAGAAGAATGGAAAAACAGTGGAGAGTGGAAACGGTGCACAGCTCTGCTTCTTTCTAGCCCAGAATCCTAAATAGGAGCAAGGCAACATTTTGTTGCAGCTTTCACTTGGAAGTATTGTACAGAAGAAGGAAAAAAAGGAGAAGCAATGACATCAAAGAACAGCTCAAAAGCTCTCCTCCACTCCAGAGGTAGGTCACAGTGGTCCTCCAGAGGTGATTGAACTCCAGCTCCCATCAGCCAAAGCCAGAATAGCCAAGAGTGAAGGATGATGAGAAGTGAAGTACCAAAACCAGGGGGAACAACAGAGTTGACCATTGCTGGGCAGAACTACAGTTCTCTCTGTAGTAGCCCAGACTTGTCTGTCTGTCTGTCTGTCTGTCTGTCTGTCTGTCTCTCTCTCTCTCTCTCTGTGTGTGTGTGTGTGTGTGTGTGTGTGTGTGTGTGAGAGAGAGAGAGAGAGAGAGAGAGAGAGAGAGAGAGAGAGTGGGTGAGTGGGTTCACTTTGGCATCAAAAAGCCCTAGAAGGAGATTGATTTTCCTCCTCAGTGATCACCTCTTTCTTCAAGAAGACCTCGTTAATCATCCTGGCAGCAGTTTTAGTCTCCTTCATAACTGCTGACATCTGGAGCCGTAGAGAGAACATTTCACCCAGGCAGGCTTTCAATGCCTGAAATGCGTAGATAAATAATAGAGTTAAAAATACACATATACGGACACCCCTCTTGCTTGTGTTCACTCACTGCACCATTACTTCAAGAAAGGAAACAGTGAGAAATGAATCTGTAGGAGAAGCAGGGAGAACGGTGTACAGAACAAATATTTTTGAGCTGAGTTTGAGCTGCAGTCCAGTTTATTAGCTGACAGACATAATTCATATTTCCCAGCTAAATGCGTAAATTGCAACACAGTTATTCTTGAAATCACTGATTTCATTGGATCTTGTCACAATTCCCAACTCAAAAAATCCATATATTGGGGCATGTTACAGATGAATTTCCATGTGGCTTAGCAACAAAAAAGTGACATTTACAATTGCAACGGTTGTGAAATGACAAGAAACCGTATTTAAGCAGGTTCCTTTTTAGCAGCATGATTCCAGAACTCCCATTTTGTTCAGTGTTCAGAGGCTTTGTTGGCCACTGTTTTTTTTTAAATACAGCTAGCACCACTGAAGCATGGGTGGATTTACAGCTCGGGACGATTCTCTACCTGGTAAAAGAGCCTCTGGAAAGCTGGGTTGGAATCTGAGCCGAGATCATCGGCAGCAATGTGGGCTAGGCAATGCACCAGGAGCAGGGCAAAGCTTCCGACGCAACTCAGGCACTTCCTTAAAACAAACAGCTTACGTTCAGGGACCTAAGCGGGCAGAGAGGAAGACATTTTTTAAATGACTCAACAAGGAAGGCATCGGTGTTGAGGTTTGTGTTTAAAGTGCACGTGCAGTGGTAATTGCTTATCTTGAGAAACAGAATTCATTGAAACCATTGCCCCGGGTCCTAGTCTCTGAAGCCATGGAAAACACACCAGCCCCCTCTTCAATGTGATATCCTTTCAAATATTTAAACATGGCTATCATATCCCCTCTCAGCCTTCTTTTTGAAAAGCTAAACATTCCCAGTTCCCTAAGCCGTTCCTCGTAAGACATTTCCTCCAGTCCCTCAATCATCCTGGTTGCCCTCCTCTGTACCTGTTCAAGGTTGTCAACATCCTTTTTAAATTGAGGCGCACAGAACTGGACACAGGACTCCAGGTGGGGTCTGACCAGAGCAGAAAAGAGTGGTACTATCACTTCCCTTGATCTAGACACGATGGTTCTGTTGATGCAACCAAGAATCGCATTGGCTTTCCTGGCCGCCGCATCACACTGCTGACTCTTGTTCAATTTGTGGTCCACAAAGACTCCCAGCTCCTTTTCACGGGTATTATTTTCCATCCAGGTATCTTCCATCCTGTGTCTGTACAATTCATTTTTTTTACCTAGGTGAAGGACCCTACATTTCTCTCTGTTGAAACTCATCTTGTTATCTTTGGCCCAGCACTCTCATCTGTCAAGGTCCTTTTGGATTTTCATCCTATCCTCTAGGGAATTATCTACCCCTCCCAATTTGGTATCATCTGCAAATTTAATCAGCATACTGTCTATTCCTTCCTCCAAGAATAGCACTGGACTCAGTGCGGATGACATGGATCAGCCACTTAATTTGCTATACATATTCAGGCATACCTGATAGTAGAAAGTGTTCCGAAAGGCATTTCCTGGTGCATTGCAGGAAGGAATGCTGGATGCAATGTGCAGGTATACCTCTGGACCCTAAACAGAAAAGTAAGGAGGGTTAAATGAATGGAGATAGCATTGCAATCTGTAGCCAAAGGGAAAGCCACATCTAGAGTAGATGTCCCAAATACATAGCACCCCTACCTTACTTCGAATTTGCCTGTATTGATCATATCCCATGTACAGTCTATGGTCCTGGTCCACATTATGTATTTCCCTACATCCACTCTGCATTGCAAGAGAAAAATACTGCTCTCTGCTTCCAAGGTCATTATTTACAACCCAGAGAAAGAAGGGCAGCATTGGTACATGTGTGTGTGTGTGTGTGTGTGTGTGTGTGTGTGTGTGTGTGTGTGTGTGTGTGTGTGTGTGTGTGTGTGTGTTTTGTGTCATTACAGTTGTGACCAACTCTTCGTTACTTCATGTCCATGGAGTTTTCTTGGCAGGAATACTGGTTTGCCACTTCCTACTCCAGGCACCTACAGCACCTGGTATTCCCTGGTGGTCACCCATCCAAGTAGAATCAACATACAAACACATTATTGTTCTGAATGCATCAGTCAAGAGCCATTAGAACTAAAGAAAGCCAGCCTGTGATAGATATAGGGGAATGGTGGCTCAGTGGACTAAGGCTTCTGAAAACTGTTGGCAGCAAAGTCAGCAGCTCGACGGTTCAAATCCCGGGTGCCATGCAGTGGAGCGAGCTCCCACTGATCACCCCAGCTCCTGCCAACCTAGCAGTTCGAAATCATGCAAATGCAAGGAGATAAATAGGTACCGCCATAAAAAGCGGGAAGGTAAAACAGTGTTTCCTTGCAGCCATGCTGGCCCTGTGGCCATGGACTTGCACAACGCTGGCTCTTCAGCTTGAATATGGAGATGAGCACCACTCCTAGAGTTGGACATGACTAGCACACACGTGTGTGTGTGTGTGGGGACTTTACTTTTTACCTTTTATGATAGATATAGAAATCTGCTTTTAATGGTAACATTGTGGAAGATGAAGAAAACCAAAGTTGTGATTTTGGGATATTCTGAATAGGAACCACATATCTCCCCCCCCGCCCCTCTCTCTCACACACACCGGAGGTGTTTCACCACTTCTGGGACACTTACCCCAATGTGGGTCTGGAGGAACTGAAGAATAACAATGCCATATTGGTATATGACAAATTCCCTCGCAGAAAGGTTAGAGGCAGGCACAGGCACAAACTCCCTGGATTTAGGAGTCATCTGTAGGTCCATGATATCCTGGAAAGAATTTACTGCATCTGTGGGAAAGCAGACTGTTAATTAGATGCTTGTAGATGCATTTTACTGGAAAATCTGAACTGGAGACTGCAGAAATAAAAGGAGAATCACATCTGTCAGAAGGCTGAGTTGCTTGGCAGTTTGTATAGGGCAGTGATGGCGAAACTTTTAGAGACCGAGTGCCCAAACTGCAATTCAAAACCCACTATTTTTTTGCAAAGTGCCAATACAGTAATTTAACCTGTATACAGGTGGCTATGAAGGGGCAATGCCGGGTGCCCACAGAAAAGGCTCCGAGTGCCAGCTTTGGCACCCATGCCATAGGTTCGCCATCACTGGTATAGGAAAACTCTAAACATGGAGAACAAACACAGCTTTGTTTTTAGAAGTCCATATTCCAAAAATCCAATCTCTAGGTATTTGAGTTCTAGCAGATGTAGCTGTACTTATAACAGAAAGCAACAATCACCTTAAAAAGCCTTAATGGAAAGCAATGGCCTTTAATTTGGGTGGGTGGGTAGGTGGGTGGCTGTCCATGGTGCTGAATTCATGTCCTGTCTTGGAACTGTCCAGTTACCTTGTTCCAGATGCTGGTGGTCCAGAAATCCAGCTGCTGCTGCATACTTGTGGAGCTGTTCATTCACATCATTCAGAAGAGTAAGAATATGGGAAGATGTTCCAGTATCAGTTTCCTTCTGGCCTACACAAATTGGGATAAAACACAGATACATTGCTGGTGCATTTAAAAAGCTGCAAATGGCCAAACCATTTCACAACACGACGACCATCTGCTTGGAAGCCATACCAGAAATAAGGAATCTGAATTGGGGGTTCAAGAGGGTTGTTCTTAACAGCACCATGAGTTCAATGTGTTTCAGCATCTTGACATCTGCAAGGGAGCAGAATTTTGGCTAGTTAGTGCCATCCAGGGTCAAGACAGGCAGACAAAATAATAATATTTTTCTCACCCTTTCTGTCTGCCTTGTGCCCTGAAACTTACTCCTTTTTGCACTAATGTAGTTTCTTTATTGTCCTACTTTTACATTCCTTTTTTATTCAATCATGTTTTAATATTATAAATCATTTCAATGTCCTTTTGCATTTGTGGTTTTTAATCTCTTCCTACATTTCATCTCAGAAATGCCTTGACTCCTAGTCTTAGAACAATGGTAGGATGCGACTCTGATCCAGTTTAATCCAATGAATCAATAAAACAGTGAGAGGTAAACCTTGGTTGCAGAGGACATGTCTAAGATGTCTGCTTATCCAAGGGTTGGCCAAAAACTCCCACAATTCTCTGTCATCCTGGCTAAGGATTCTTAGAGATAAAATGTCAAATATTTGGGGATCCAAAATGCTCCCCACTCACTGGCTTCTCCTCCAGGAGAGCCCCACCTGCACCAGGGAGGGCTATATGGAATTCCTTGGCCAAACAAAGGAACTTTAGTTGTGGTCATTTTCAAAAAATCAGTAGCACTGTCAACAAAGGTCTCCATCGTGTTAACAAGTGTGTCCTACTTGCCCTCACTGTTTCACAGACATCAGCAACGGTCATGGGACCGCCAAGGGAAGTTTTGATGTAAAGGAAGAAGATCAGATTTAACTCTCTGACAGTTGCCAATTGAGACTTACATTCTGCCAAGAGGGAGTTGACTTTGTCGCTTGTTGCCAGGGCAGGTTGGTTCTGCCCATGCAGAGGTGCGTCCTTAGCCATTGGGAGACTTCCATCTTCATGATTGGTTTGTCTCCTCTTTTTCTCTTCCTCTGCTCTTCCTCTCCGCTTCTGCAAATCTTGCTGGAATGCTCTTTCCAGGAAGGTCACTGTCTCGTCATGTTCCCTCAAGAGTTCCTAATGGCAAAAAGGGTTGGACAGAGTGTGATCCCAGAAGGAATCTCTGATTTCCTCTCTGCCTTCTAGTATCTGAGTGTCGAATACTTGGGTCACCATTTCTGTGAGAGGTTTTGAGCATCATGAAGGGACTAAGGAATTCTGAGGACCCAGAATTCTTTAAATAAATGTTTTCTATCACACACACACAAAAGTACCCTTTCTAAAAACCCTTGGTTTTTAAGAAGGCATGGCAGTCAAGTAGTCCATTCCAGTTTGCAGTACGGGTGCTCTGAGTGTCAACTGGATCTAGATCTTACAAACACACACATATTTATGCCCTCACCTACAGAAATCATTTCTCCTCCTCCTTTGGCGCCTTTGGTGAAAAGCATGTGGTGGATCAGATTTGCCAGTTTTTAACATCGCAAAACAAGACTCTGTTGTATTTTCTGTTGCACTCTGGAAGAACCTTAAAGTGGCAGTGGATCCTATTTTCCTCCTCTTCTTGCAAATAATGTTCCCACTGAGAGGAGCAAAGTCTTGGAAAGGGTTGGGTTTGTTTTAAGGGCACAGACCATGCCAGCTGTCCATTTGAGAGAGCAGGAACCCAAAAGATGTAACTTTTCCAAGCTCTGGAAAGACCTCTGAAATTTGCTGCCCTAACCTGGTGATATACAGGCAAAGACGGGAGCGCTTAAACCCTTTGCCGTTGGTCTTGTGAAGATACTCTCCAAGTCTTCAAGTGACTAAATCAGTGGTTCTCAACCTGTGGGTCCCCAGATGTTCCTGGACTGCAATTCCCAGAATTCTTCATCACTAACTGAGCTGGCCAGGATTTCTGGGAATTGCAGTCCAGGAACATCTGGGAACCCACAGGTTGAGAACCACTGGACTAAACCCTCTCCCGATTCACCCCAGACCAAGGAACACTTTCTACCCCCCCCCTCACCTGCTTCAACCATGTCTTGATTTCTCCTTTTTCTAGCTGATCTTGCAGTTTGGCCTTTTCTTCCAATATTAGGCCCCAGTAAGATTTCTCCATCTCGGCCAACTGGGCTTCTTGGAAGCTTTCCCACTTCCCTTCCCTTCCTTCCTCTTCCTTTTCTAACAAGGACCTTGCACTCTGCAAGACAGCAAGAGGTGGGCATAAACCAGTTTCACTTGGAAGTTTTAATCATTATGATCATCGTTGTTTGTGTGCCATCAAGTCAGTCCCAGCATATGGTGGCTCTTTGCAGGGTTTTCAAGGGAGTAAGTACAGTAGGACCACCTCCACCCATCAGTATCCACTGATTCATTTATCCACTGGCAGTGGTGCAGCTAGAGTTTGGAGCACCCAGGGACAAAGACAGTGTTTGCGCCCTCTCCTCCCTCCCAGCCCTGTCTTACCCACCCAGCGGGGGGCAGAGGAGGCAGATCCTGGGAGAACAGATGGCAAGGAAGGTGTTCCAGTTCCCTAATCATTCTGGTTGCCCTCCTCTGCACTTTTTCCATTTCCATAATATCCTTCTGGAGGTATGGAGACCAGAACTGTACACAATACTCCAGATGGGGTTCTCACCAAAGATTTATAAAGAGGCAAAATGACACTTGCTGAATTATTTTTTATACCCTTCCTAATGATCCCAACATTGAGTTTGCATTTTTTATGCTGTGGCACACTGGGTTGACACCTTCATTGAGCTGTCCACCAGGACACCAAGTTCCTTTTCCTGGTTTGGTGCAGAGAGTTCAGACCCCATTAGTTTATAAATGTAATTGGGTGAATTGGGTGGTTCCCCCTCCCCAACGTGCATCACTCTGCACTTGCTAATGTTGAAGCTCATTTGCCAGTGGTTTGCCCACTCCCCCAGTGTCAAGAGATCCCTCTGGAGCTCCTCATCATCTCTCTCAGTTTTTACTACCCTGTATAATTTAGTATTGTCGGCAAATGTGAATACCTTGCTATTTATTCCTATTTCTAGACCATTTATGAAGAGGTTGAAAAGCAGGGGTCCCAGTATTGAACTTTGGGGGACCCCACTCTTTACCTCCCTCCACTTGGAGCAGTGTCCATTTAGGGCTACCTTCTCTTTCCTGTCCCCTAGCCAGTGGCCGAACCAGGACAAGACCTGTCCCTTGATTCCAGGTGTGCTCTGAGGACATGCCCATACCAGTGCAGCTGGCTTTCTCTCACTTTCCCAGTAACTAATTGGTAACTAAGGGTGTTTATACACGACCCCTAAGCTCCGCCGCAAATGGCTGCAAGGTCCGGACCTTAAAAATGTTTACCCACCAGCTCCGGATTTTGCAGACAATTAAGTGCGACCCCGCCCACTTTAGCGTGACCAAACAGCAGTTTTCTTGTACCTGCTTTTTGGAGGTGACAAATATTTGATCCGGTGTAAGGATAGTGAGTGTGGGGCTCTCCTGGCTTCCGTTTGTTCTTTTTTTGCGCCCCGCCCCTTTAAGAGATCTGAATGCTGCCCGGAACAAAACGGAGGTAAACCGGCAGTCTTTTCTTTCTTTTTTCTCCCTCCCTCAGGCAGCCAGCAATCAGGAAGTGCGGAGGGGGGTGGAGACAGAGGAAGAGTGAGGAACCCCTAAGATCTCTGGTCCGAATTTAAGTGGCCAGCGGATCTTAGGGGTCGTGTAAAAAGGCCCTAAGTGGTAACTAAGTGGTATCTAGGAAGGAAATCTAGCTACAAAGACAATCTCTTGTTCTCCTTGCCTCCCAGAGAAGGGCTTAAAGTATTATCAATTCACCATTGGCCAAAGGCATGCCTCTTTGTTTGCATCCATTCCCATTGCCCAAAGACACTTCACCAAAGAGAGGAAGGATACATGGCTTCCTTTCTGCTGAACTCACCGCTGCTTGGCCAGCATTGGTCAATGGGTCCTTCTTTGGTTCTTTGTCACCAAGTAGAAATAACTGGTGCAGCTGCTCCATGAGCTCACGGGTTTTCTGCTGCTGAAATGCCTGCAGTTCCTTGGCCATCTGGTTAGCATCCTCCAGCCCCTGCAGGACCCGGATCATGTCCAAAGGGACAGGATGGAAAAAGGAAGGCAATGGAACATATAAGAACATAAGAAGAGCCATGCTGGATCAGGCCAAAGGCCCATCTAGTCCAGCTTCCTGTATCTCACAGTGGCCCCACCAGATGCGTCTGGGAGCGCACGAGACTAGATATCTGTCTCCTGATACCACCACCCTGCATCTGGCCCTTGAACGACCCTGGTTTTAAGCCTGGAGATTACACATCTCCATGATGGTTTGTAACCTGTGATGGACGTTTCCTCCAGGAATCTGTCCAATCCCCTTTCAAAGGCATCCAGGCCAGATGCCATCACCACATCCTGTGGCAGGGAGTTCCACAGACTAACAACAAGCTGGGTAAAAAAAAATTTTTTTTTGTCTGTTCTCACTCTCCCAACCCTCAATTTGAGTGGATGTCCCCTAGTTCTGGTATTTGTGTGAGAGGGAGAAGAGCATCCCTCTATCCACTTGACTCATGGCCTGCATAACTTTGTATGTCTCAATCATATCCCCCCTCAGGTGCCTTTTTTCCAGTAATAGAAGAAGAATGATACAGTAAGGAAAAAAAAACAGATTTCCAGTAGTGGATGATTTAGGAATGACAACAACATTGTTCATTTTCAAAAAATATTTTAAACTTGAATTGTAGTCCAGCCCACACAAAAGACCTCATCATCCGCCTTTCTCGTTTCATCTGACTGAGGATGAAATTTACTCTTGTCTCTGTGGTACAGAGTGTCCTAATTCTGGCATCACTCTCCTTTTGCGCACACATTCACACACACAACCATTGGATCAATGTGTTTCCACCTTGTCTGGTGAATGACCTTGTAGCTTCTGGACCATCTCCTGGAACTGCCTCTTGCGTAGCTGGAGCATCTGAGCTGCCTGTTGCAACTTCAGCACAATGCATGGAAACTGCTTTTGCTCCTCCAGTAGCCGGACAAGGGCTTTCGTATCTTCATCCACCAGTGGCTCCTGGCATGAAATAAAGTTTGAATTCAATGTGGAAGCCCTTCTCTACTCCAAAGAAATAAAGTCACTCCGACTATCCTCCATCTCAGATTGTATGACAAAACTTAAGAAGAAATAAATATCTTACATCCAGGGCAAGGGTTTCTGTATTGCTCCCATCCCCTGGAGTTCTTAGGCCAGTTTTCTGGAGCAGAAGGTCAGCTTCCAATAGCATTGCTTGCTGTAAATGCCACCAACTTAGAAGAAAATATGTCATGGGCCCAAAAGATAGTTTGGTGGCTGGTCTTGCAGCTTTCTGAATTGCTTCCATCACTTTGGCTTCTATCTGGAAAGGGGGAAAATTAAGAAATTGTCTTTCTAATTTTTAAAAACTATTTTAAAACTAGTGTTTCATCTTTGCAACCTCCACAATGTGTCTGACTACAAATCCTAGCATCCCCAACCAGATATGATGTAATAAAGATTCAGTGCCAGACTAGATTGGCGGGTTAGGACTCAAGGCTCCTGGATCCACATCCCCATTCAGCTAGGCAATCTCACTGGGGCGGGGACAATGTTGCTGCTGAAATTACTCTTTGAACATCTCGCAGACCTCAGAAAGTCTTGCTGAGGTCACAGTGAGTCAGAAGCAACGAGGATGCAGGAGAATAACAAAGGATACTACAATGTATTTACTAGAAAGATACATTACATAGAAAATATTATAGAGATTTATTCTCTGCCTTTGTAGGTGATAAACTATGCTTCTGTATTTTAATTCATACATGGCTTGAATTTTTTCCAATAGCTCAAGTTTTCAATACCTGCAATTTTTTATAAGTTGCAAGGACATATTTTAAAATGAACATTTTGGGATTACTGTAATCTTTGATATTTTTTGATATTGGCTGCTGATAAGCATAGAACCCAGAAATGATGTAAAGAAATAGAGCTTGTTCAGAATTAAGAAATTTTGAGGTTGCCTGGAATTATTTATTTATTATTATTACACTTTTATACCGCACCATTTCCCAGAGGGATTTTGGGCAGTTTACAGATTAAAAAGCATCAGATAAAACAGTAATAAAAAAAATAGTGGGAGGACAACAATAAGGGCAGTAGAAGGGAAGACCTCAACAAGAAGCAATGGGCACAATTTTTTTTTTTAAATAGAAATAAGGTCACCATAAGCCTCCTTAAAAAGCATAGGGCTTTATAACGAGATGCCCAGATGTTTGCAATAACTTTTTACTGATTACCCGGTTTCATTCTGGGATTAACCCTTTACTGGGGTAATGCAGGCTATAACGAACTATAGAATCTGCTCTCTTTGCTTGGGAGGGTTATAAATCTCTGTGGGAGTCCTGGGGAGTCCAGGGCCTAAATATACATACAAACAACAAAAAGAAGCTTTGCTGACTGCTCAGAACCTTCTCCTCTATTTGTGCTTGTAGCTCGGTTTGGATCAGGGCCTGCAGCTTTCTCCCTTCGATGTCACCACTTGCACTGAAGGAAAGGGGCAACTCTCCCTCCTCAGTGTGCTTCTGCAGAAAGGCTACAGCTCTCTCCACTTGCGCCTTCTCAGTTGACCGAACCACGTCCCGGGCCACGTTTGCTCCCATGCATACATCACGCGTCGCCTGCAAGGCCTCATCAGGGAAGGTCCATCTCTGGAGGCACACAAGGCAGAGGAGGTCACTGCGAAGTCATTAGTGGATGCCTCTTTTGTGGAAACCCTTATTGGACATAGTTAGATGCAGAGGCAGTGTGGTGTAGTGATTAGAGTGCTGGACTGGGAGTCAGGAGCCTTGGGTTAAAGTTTCCCACCTGGGCAACATTGGGTCATTCACTCTTTCTTAGACAGGCCCAGTTGTCATTATGGGGATATAATAAGGAGAAGGACAGCCAGGGAGGGTGACTTGGGCTCAGGGGAGGAACTGTTGGTTAGAAACACACAACACATGAACATAAACAGAGAATGAAAGTTACAAATAATGTAATGCAGCAAAGTTTCTTTATTGCTGCAATGAATAGCAGTTTCTGGTTACTTTTAAAAGTCACTTTTCAAGAGCATTTTAGAGGGCATTTAACTTTACATCGTTGTGCTGCCATTTCTAAGAACTAAGGGCCTTTTCACACGACCCCTAAAAAACAACAGGCAATATAACATGTTCGTGGCTGTTCATGGTTTTGCAAC
Organism: Phrynocephalus forsythii; assembly: GCA_029282475.1. Taxonomy (NCBI): domain Eukaryota; kingdom Metazoa; phylum Chordata; class Lepidosauria; order Squamata; family Agamidae; genus Phrynocephalus; species Phrynocephalus forsythii. The sequence goes on from JAPFRF010000022.1 coordinate 5,603,346, forward strand.
CATCATGATGGCTGCTTTTTGAAAACACCATTCTTAGGGCCCATAATGAACTACTTAAAATAATAATAATAACCACCAAAGCTCAAGTTCAAGTAAGGTAAAGGAGCAAGGTACCTGATATAAGCTGCAGTAATGGTCCAGGACTTTGTGTACCCAGAGTTGTTTCGCAGCTTCATGCTGAACCATCGTGTTGGCTGTGGCTTGTATTTTCTGAGTCACTAGGCTGGACATTGCCTCCAAAGTTTGCATGCCCTGCAAAACAGGGGAGAAGGTGATACTCCATAAATGCAGAAGTGGTCAGAAAGTGAGAGTGAAGTGCAATACTCCTCAAAGTTATTCACATACAGTTTGAGAAAGTTTGAGAGGGGTGGACTACAACTCCCAGCATCCCCAGCCAGCATGGCCATGGGAGTTGCAGTTGAGAGGGAGAGGGAGAAAGAGAGAAAGAAATGCATCCCAACGCACCAAACTCACATTGCTTTCTTTTGCAGCCTCCACTCTGAAGAGCGAATCTGCCTTTTTCCAAATGGCCCCAAGCGACCTGAGATTCTGCCGGATTTCTTCCCGGGAGAATAAAAGCCCAATTTTGAAGGGGGCATGCCCAAGAGTGAGCCCCGCACATTGCATTTCTTCCCACTGTCGCTGGACCAGCTCTTCTTCCAAGTGGCGATGGTGGTCAGCCAGTTGGTCCAGCAGGTCCTCCCAGTCTTTGGAAGAATCCATGCTCAGGTGCAGCGGGGCTCCCTGGAAACACAATACAGCCATCTCTGCTCAAAGGAGATCACGGTAAACCTTTAGCCTCCCAGCTTTTGCGAAACTGGGAGAGACCTTCCAAAAGCAACACACCCTCCCCAACATCAACAGTCATTCTTCCATACAACAGCCCAGGTGTCTCTCACCAGGCTCTTCTTCAGCTCGATGGATTCACAAAAGCAAGAGATCAGGTCTATTTCCTCTGCCATTAAGGACCACTCAAGCCCCACCATTTCGCTGGCGTGCCTCTCCAAGAAAATCCTGCGCAAAGAAAAGCAGGAGGGGAAAGCAGGTTGACTTGCACTTTAAGGAAGTGCATATGTCGTATAATTAAAGAAACTCAAGAAATGCACCTAGTTGTGTGTGTGGTCTTCTGTGCTGTCAAGTTAGAACCAATTTGTAGTGACTCTTAGGGCCTTTTCACACGACCCCTAAGATCCACTGGTCCCTTAAATTTGGACCAGAGATCTTGGGGGTTCGTTTCTGTTCCTCCGTCCCCACCCCTCAGCACTTCCTGCTCCTGTCGGCGCGAGGGGAGGGAGGGAAAAAAAGGACAAAAGAAGCCTTTACTAACCTGCCGGTGCAGGTCGAAGTTGGCCACGAGCCCCGTTACTTCCTGGTTCCTTCTCAAGGGGCTCTTAAAGGGGTGGGAGGCAAAAAAACAACAGACAAGCCAGGAGAGCCCGGCACTCTTATCCGCATCAAATTTTTTTCACCTGAAGAGAGCAGGTACATGAAAAGTGCGCTGGGTCGCGCTAAAGTGGGCGGGGTCACACTTAATTGTCTGCAAACTCTGGAGCTGGTGGGGAAACATTTCTAAGCTCCGGAGCTGGGAGCCATTTGCAGCGCAGCTTAGGGGTCATGTATAAACGCCCTTAGAGGGCTTTCAAGGCAAGTGAGATATTTAAGGAGTTCCACAGGTCCACAGCCCCAGCGAGTCCCCATGGCGGAGTGGGGATTCAAACCCTGTGCCCCAGAGTCCTAGACCATCAATCTATCCACTACACCACACCAGGAATCTCAGAAAGCAGGACTCTTCCTGGTCTCAGCTATAAGACATATTCCAAAGATGTTGAGAGAGACCTTTGAAAAAACTGGCCACATAAAAAAAACAAGATAAAAGCATTATTGTCCAGGCTTGCTGTATAACCATAACATTTATAAACAAGAATTATTTACAGGAAGAGTCCTAAGACATCAAGACACAACGGGGGAATTTTTTAAAAAAGAGAGTACTGACAACCAACAAGCCAAAGCCAAGACTTGTGATGGTTTTCCAGAAGAGTGACCTCACCATTTGGGCTACACAAGACCTACTTTGACCCCTGAAATCCATGCTGACCTCTCAGGCAAACCTCTCTCCTCTGCTTCTCACCTTGTCTGAATTTCCTGCAGAAGCTGGGACTTGTCTGGAGGGGACTGAGAAGGTGGCACCGGTGAGAGAGCTCCGGTTATAGGGCCCATCTCCTGCTTCATGTTGGTCCTCAACACTTCACTGGGTGCTTCAGACACCTTCAGAGTGCTTCTGGAAGAGTAACCTTTGGGAGGAATGGCAGCTATGAAGGCGGTTTCTTGGAAGGATTATCACTTCCTAACTGGGAAGGGAAAGAGGTAGTCAAAGAGGATGCAGTAGGCATAAGGGAGGCAGGAAAGAACAGGAAGAACATGGAAGAGGTTTGGAGGGCGCTCCTGTGTGCGTGTGTTTGTGTAGACTGCAGCGAAAGCTTTGTGAAACCACTGGGCACCCTCTGTCTCTGAAAGGGAATTAGAAGACAGCCCATCACAATCTTTTTGTGCCATGGAATGTGTTTTAATACAGGAATATTGTGAGGTAGTTTGCCTTGAAGGATTGCATTGGGGAGTTGCCAGTCGATAACAGAAAAATCAGAAGGCAGCAGAGAGAGAGAGAGAGAGAGAGAGAGAGCAGAGAGCAGAGAGCAGAGAGCAGAGAGCAGAGAGAGAGATGAGCTTCTCTAAAGACATATCTGCTGCCTGCTATTAATTCCCCTAATGCAGTTCTGGGCATTTAAACCATCCCCAATTATTTTGAAACGGGCACAATTCCAGCGGCATGTGCCGTGTCTGAATCAGCATCTTCTGTTTGGACATGGATGGCTGGATCCAGGCCCAGGGATCAGCTGAAAGAGAACAGCGTGGATTCCAGAAAACGTCCAAGGTTTAACAGGAATGGTTTGGAAATGTTTGTCCCTGTTACCATCTGGAATGCCACTTTTTCTGAAGAAGCAATACATTATGTGAGGTCACATCTCATTTCCAAAGTATGGTGACCTTTTCAAGATTTCCTAGGTATAAAGTACTCAGACGTGGTCGATCAGTCGCCTCATCAGCCGATGTTCTCAGATCATCGTCCACCTTGCCCAGGGCCACACAGGTGGCAGGTGAGCAATCCCATCATCCATCAATTTTCCAAGTGATATTGGGCGGCTCCTCTCCCAGGAGGTGTGGTGGGACATGAATTCATGATGTCTGGCTTTGCAGCCTAACCTGTGAGCTCTATGATCCTTGGAGAGAAAGGTAGTGTATAAACCCAGTCAGCTGATGACGCAGGTCCTTGAGTGGTTTGACCATGTCAGCCTCAGTTTGTCTCTTTATTTTCCCAATCGCACTAAGAACACCATCCTCTCCTGCCTCACAAGGAAACCCCCATTAAGTTCTGCAATTTAACTACAGACAGGGTTCAGCTTGCATTTATATCTTAATTTCTACCGTTATCAGAAGGCGAATGGCTGCTATTGATATTCTGATGGCTTTTGCTGCCAAGCAGAAGCTAGGAAGACCACTCTCCCAGATGTTGGCTCTCTGACTGAATTAATTGCAATGTCAGGGGCAAAAGAGTTTGCAACAAGTAACCCCTCCCCCCCTTGGAAAGTTCCTTCATGATGTTCCCTTTTAAAAATTCTTGAGAGCTGGAGAGCGGCCAAGGTGTGAAAGAGCCCACAGAAAAATGGCAGCTGTCCCAATGGAGTATTTGTTGTTGTAGTTGTTGTAGTTGCTGTTGTTGCTGTTGCTGTTGCTGTTGTTGTTGTTGTTGTTGCTGCTGTTTTTTTTTTTAACTCCAAGCCTTCATTTGCAGGATGGACTGGAAGCTGACGCAGAAACTGCTTTGGGTTTCATTAACAGTTTCTGCTGCATCTTTTAACCAGACACCTGGAAGACTCCTGGGCTTCCATTCAAACAGTGCTAGAGATAATTGGTTAGTGTTTATTGATTATTTATGTATCCGTTTGTGTTTTTAAAAATATATTCTATTTATTAGTTGCCTTTCTTCCAACAAGCTCACTGCTTCATCTTCCCAAGGATCGTGGAAGGAAGGACAGGATGAGAATGTGCGGACCTGATCCTAGGTAGCCCCAAGGGATTTCATGGCTTATGGATGGGGGGGGGCAAGAAGAACCCAGATCTTCCAAATGCAGTTTAAGAGCTTTGCAAACCAAAGACAGTTGTGGGGCATACCTTCACCCGATCCCAGCCCCAGGAGCATTTCTGGGGCACCTCTTTTGGTCTCTTCCAGTGACTGAACCACAGACTTGAGCAAGGGGATCAGTTTCCGGGTGATGACGGCCCAGCTTCCCTGGGGAGCTCCAGCCACACCGTAGAACCTCGCCCCTGGGTAGTTCACAAAACACTGGGTGGATCCCGAGAGAAGCTCCTGAGATAAGAAAAGGGGTGGGGGATATTTAGCACGATGCATGCTTGCTTTTATTTTGGTCCTCAGCGCACACACACACACACACACACACACACACACACACACACACACACACACACACACACACACACACACACACACACACACACACACACACAGGACATACTGACTTGGGTTACTGCTTGCATCAAACCTCCACCATAACAATGGGAAGAGTGTGTGGTTTCACCCAGCAAATGCTGGGGATTAGCCACTGACTGCTGAGCTCTGAGTTGGGCTCTTGGTGCTTACCTTGGTCTGCAGGGCGACCCTTTCAGACAGGAGCCGGAGGTATTCTAGTTGGCTGTAGCTGCTCTCCAGGTCAGCTTGTTGCTTTGCAAGGTGTCCCTGGATTTCTGCCACCAGGTGCAGCCGAGCCTGGAAGGAAGACAGAAAACCCTTGGCAAGTGGGGAAATGATCCAATTCAACTGGAGCTTCAGAAGAAGTTGCCTGAGTCTTCCAAGAAGTCTGGTCAGCAGTCAGACTGGATACAACAACAACAAGAACACTTTATTGTCAAAGTACAACATGTGTACAATGAGATTAGCTAAGCCTCCCTCATTCACCCTCCAACATAAAGAATCTCACTAACAACCACACAGCCTTGTTGCACCTTGTGGACATCACACAGCACGCCGGCCCCACAAGTCTGTCGTACTATGTTGACATGGAGTTATTTTCCATTTAAAAGTCTGACAGCCCACAGGTAGGAATTATTTTTCAGCTGGCTATACTTCTATATCTCCTGCCCCATGGTAGGAGAGTACTGTGATATCATTTCCCCTTCTATCAGGCCTTAATTGGATCTACCTAGTGGGACATTTTTAAATTCTTCCCCCCCCCAAAGAAACTCCCCCCCCCAGCTTGTTTTTTGTGGTTTTCCATCCATCTCCTGCTTCTAATTTGTTTCTGGCCAACCAGGAGCCTTGTGCTTCGAAAGAGGCAATAGAGATGATGGTTGTAAGCAGGGGGGAGGTGCCCACACCATGCAGCTCTTTGTATGAAACAGCCCGGACCATGCTGCTCTGCCTACCATGAAGAAAACCTGGCCTCCATCTTGCCAGATGAACTTTTAAGATCTCTCTCCTGGCAAATTACATCCTTTGCCATGTTTGGACTTTTATAACCGCTTTGCAAAAGAGGACTTGTGTACTCGAAAGCTCAGCAAACTTTTTTTATTTTTCTACCAGCAGCCTATGAAGGTATCACTCATAGTCTAATTCTAATGGTAGGAGAGTGTCGACCATGTGTCATCCCTGAGAATTTTCCTCACTTTCCTTAGGCAGCGATCCCTAGCGATGTCATCTAGTGGGCTCAGGGGACAGCCCATGATGTTTTGTGCTGTGCTCACCACCCTCTGTAATGTCTTTCTATCTGTGGCTGTCAAACAGGCATACCACACTGTGATGCAATATGAAAGGCCACTTTCTATTGTGGAGCGATAAAAGGAGGTCATCAGTTGTTGTCCAACTTTATTCTTTCGCAAGATCTTAAGGAAATGGAGTTTCTGTTGGGCCTTTCTGGCCACCTGGGTTGTGTTGGTTTTCCAAGTGAGATCTTCACTAAGATAGACTCCCAGGAATTTAAATGAGAAAATCCTCTCTATACCACCTGCCCCGCATATGGGAAACATCTCGTAAGGCATAAGTAAAAAAAGTAACTTTTTCAAGTCAGTAATTTTCTTTACTTTCTTTGCAATCAAATATACACTCAGATGATAGATAGAGATAGATAGATAGATAGATAGATAGATAGATAGATAGATAGATAGATAGATAGATAGATAGATAGATAGATATGCATGTATATGCTGCCATTCAATCATGGGAACCTCCTGGTGATTGAGAGCAGATTTGTGTGTGTGTGTGTGTGTGTGTGTGTGTGTGTGTGTGTGTGTGTGTGTGTGTGTGTGTGTGTGTGAATAACAGCACACACACAGGTGTGCCAATATACATCTGTAAAATAAGTATGTAAGGCTTAATGCCAATCACATCTCATCCAGTCTCGATGGTGGACACCCAACAATCTTCAGTCACTGTGTAGGCACTGGCTGTGGTCTAATAAGGGCTGTAGATGAGTATCATCTTACCCTACATCTCACACTGTACTACGCAGGCTGCTAGGATGGAGTGGCTCAACTGCTGTGGAACTTCTCAAGCTGACTTCTGGGTGGACCCATCTCCGTGGGCACCATGGGTCCACTCTACCCAAGTCTGACCTTACCCTCATCCAGGGAGGTGTTGCAGTTTAGAGAAAGAGCGGCACACATTGGTGTTTCTGGCGCACCACAAAGCCAGGCCTTTGCTGACCTCACCTTTTGAGATTTCTCTTGGATGGCGTCTTGAGGCAGGAGGCTTTGGTTCCATTGTCTCTCGGCCTCCTTCATCTGCATCTGGATCCGGCCTTCTTCCAGCTGCACCCTTTGAACGAACTGAGCCCATCTTTCCAGGGCTTTCCTCAGCAGAAGGCGGACTCGAGTGTCCTGCTCTTGCTCATCCTTCTCCACTGGAGCCATCAAGGACAAAATCAAAGACGGGATGTAGTTGACCCAATCAGAGAGGAGAGGGGAAGTGAAAGGCTCCAGGGGGTTGGGTTGAGTTTGAAGCCCTTCCGCTCTACCCCACTGGCCCGTTAGAAGGCTGCCTCTCCCTACCTCTCATCTGCAGGGATGGTTCAGAGCCCCAAAGCCTCTCCGAGTCCCGACTGGCTCTCCTCCAAGCCTCCTGGGATGCGCCTTCTTCCAGGAAGCGGCAGAGCTGCTCAGCCGGCTTCAGTTTGTCCCTGTATCTGAGCTGCATTGGGGAAAGAAGTTGTTAGAGTTGTTAGGGACTGTGCTGCAGAATTAGCTGGAGTATTTACAGACATTTTTAATCTATCTTTGTTGCAGTGCTCTGTCCCTACTTGCCTGAAGACATCTATTATAGTGCCAGTCCCTAAGCAGTCAGAAGTGGCATCTCTCAATGACTATAGACCAATAGCTTTAACATCTGTTATTATGAAATGTTTTGAGAGATTGGTGCTAGATTATATTAAGGCTAGACTTCCATCTACTCTGGACCCGTTTCAGTTTGCATACAGGAGTAACAGATCCACTGATGATGCTATATCCATTGTTGTCCATACTGTACTGAACCATTTAGAACAACAGGGAACATATGCAAGGCTGTTATTTGTGGATTATAGCTCTGCTTTTAACACAATTCTACCTAATAGGGAATTTTCTGACTGATAGGCCACAGTCAGTAAGGATGGGATCCCACCATTCTTCTACTCTTGTATTAAGTACAGGAGCTCCTCAGGGTTGTGTGCTAAGCCCCTTCCTCTACTCCTTGTACACACATGATTGCACCCCACTGTATAACTCCAACACAATCATCAAATTTGCAGACGATACAACAGTGGTGGGGCTCATTAGTAAGAACGATGAGTCTGCTTATAGGAAAGAAGTACAAGGGTTGACTCAGTGGTGTAAAGAAAACAATCTTATACTTAACACCAAAAAAACTAAAGAACTTATAATTGATTTTAGGAGGAAGAAAGATGTACATTTACCATTGTACATAAATGGTGAGGAGGTGGAGAGGGTTGGTAGCTTTAAATAGCTGGGCACTTACATCTCAGAGGACCTCTCATGGACTGCAAACACCAATATGGTTGTGAAGAAGGCACAGAAGAGGCTGTATTTCCTGAGAATGCTCAGGAAGATGAATTTATCTCAGCATCTACTTCTGTCTTACTATCACAGCACCATTGAGAGTGTCCTAACTTATGGCATGCTATCATGGTATGGGAGCAGCTCTGTAGCGGACAAAAAAGCTCTACAGAGAATAATTAAAATTGCCCAGAATGTTACAGGGCTCCAGCTACCAACCCTGGATTACATCTTCACATCTCGCTGTTTGAGGAAGTCACACAACATTCTGAGGGACTCTACTCATCCTGCTCACAATTTCTTTGAACTGTTGCCTTTTGGCAGAAGATACAGAACAATTAAAACTCGGACCACACGTCTTCTGAACAGCTTTTATCCCAGAGCTATAATTGCACTTAATAATGAACTCAAGAACCACCAGCAGTGAGCACTTGGACAGGATTACCTAGCCTATTGTGTAGATGCTTGTGTTTTTAGGGGGGTGGGGAGGTTGGTGGGTGGGGGAGTGTTCGGGGATTTTTATGTGTGTGTGTTGAAGGGTTTTTTTAAATGTGTGTGAGAGTGTTTGGAGATTTGTGTGTGTGTGTGTGTGTGTGTGTGTGTGTGTGTGTGTGTGTGTGTGTGTGTGTGTGTGTGTGTTGAATCTGGTCTCTGGGTGTCTGAATTTCGTTGTATGTGTATACTGTGTATAGACACACAATGACAATAAATTATTATTATTATTATTATTATTATTAGAAGGGAGCAAGGTTTTGCTAAAAACGACAGGGTGCTTCCGGGATCCACCAGGGAGCCATCAGAAGCTCGTGACCTCGACAGGAATCAGCACAAGGTGCCTGAAAGGCATGTCATGGAGCAGTCAGTGGCCAGGCTAGACCTGAGGGGAACCCCGTGGCCCATGAAATGAGCAGGATTAATCCCACAACAGGATTTCCTTCAGCAGTGGGTTCAAATTCAAACAAAGGAGATTCTGCTTGAAATAATGTGGGAGAACTCCTCAACGAGAGTGGGACAGCCTGTGTCAGAGACTGGAGGATTTCTTGAAGGTTTTTGTAAGCGGAAGTAGTATGGCCTCCTGACAAGGATGCTTGGGCAGTGAGCTTCTTGCTTCAACGGGGTGGTGGTGGTGGTGATGATGCCAATGACGATGATCATGATGATGATTGTTAAAAAATACCCAGCCCAGTCAATCAAAATTATAAAAACATTGACTGGCATTATATAACAGATACGAGTTTTATCCCAAAACTATACATCTTTAAATATCTGTGCAATAAGTATGCTGTTCCTAATACCACCTTTTTGTAGTTCTGGGGATATTGATTGATTGATTGATTGACTGCTTGACTGACTGATTTGACCCATCTTGTTCCCAAGGCAAGAGGGCCTCTGGGCGGTTTACAACGAAAGAATAAGAACAATAGTCATCATTAAATAAAATAAAATACTATATCAAATCATATAAAGGAACAAACATATGATAAACACTATGAACTAGAAGTATTATAACACTTAAATATAACACAAAACATTATAAAACTTAAAAATAACACAGAACATTGACATTTAATGGGCTTGCTTCTCGCTCTACGACTCTGTAATTCTGCGTTCCTTTGGGAGGCCATGTTTACCTGCCAAGGTTCACCTCACCTTTTTCATTTTTCCTTTGCCAGCTGCATCCAGGATAGCCAGGCCTAAGGTGTCCAGTTCTTTAAACATCTCTTCCTCTTTTTCTCTTTGGCCTTGCCAGTAGGACTGCTTGGCAACCCTCTCCTTCTCTAAGGCCGCCAGCTGTAAAGCAAAGCTGTGCTTGAACAGGACGCAAGCAACCAGGTGGGGAGTTGGGATAAAGCAGTGGAGAGAGAAAAAAATTGTTTTGTTCCATATTTTTAAAATTATCATTTAATTTGGAATTGAGGCGTACCAAATCAGGGTCTGGATTTCCTCTCGGTAAACTTCCTAGAGACTGGACAATGGGAACCACAGCGGTTGTCCAAGGGTTGATTTCGGCCCCAATCACAGGCCCCGCCTCCCCTGTGATGGGGTCAATGGTCTTGGACCCCAGGGCAAGAGGTATTAGCCCTGCAAGAACACAGAAATCTCAGCAAGGCTTTACCCTTTTGTTTCTGGGAACACAGAGGTACAAAACATAGCCAAACTATGAGTAACCCATTATTAAGAAGCTGAAATCTCTTAATGCACTCGGCTCGGTTCCAGCTTCCTTCCTCTGCAGATACTGGACACTGCAGATAATAGGGAACACTGCAATCACTGTACAGTACAGTTTGCACTAAGGGGACAGTATACCTACCTACCTACATACATACATACAGTGGACCCTTGTATAACAAACAGCTTGTATAACATAAAATTTGTACAACATAAAAATTCCGGAGATAGGGGAAATTTGCTTAACATAATTGCCTATGGGGAAAATCCGTACAACATAAAAATGGGATCACTCCATTTTCAATGCATTCCTATGGGAATTTGTATAAAGGAAAATTTGCTTAACATAATTTCATTTGGAACCAATTAATTCCTTTATACAAGGTACTACTGTATATACATACACAGCATGGTCTCTGGCTCACTCTAGTGGCCAGTTCTGGTAACTTCATAGTTAGAAATTGGTATTTCTAGGATTTTTTTGGTTTTATTTTTTTCAGACGGTAAATAAGTGAATCAGCAGGTACTGATCTTGGGGATCTTGTTCTCTAAAGAAAGGACTCCTAGTAGATCTTCATAATTACAGTAATTCTGCTTACTTCACAACAATACATCACAAAACAAGGCAAGCTAATACGTAAGCTAGAGGAGCCACGAGAAACTGCTTCTGTAACAATCCAGTACAGTAGTTAAAGAATTCTAGCAATGGGTCCCCTTAAGCCATTTGGCCCTTGGGAACAGGGTGAAAATCAGTGCAAAACATGACCTCACCCCCTACCTTTCCCGTCAGCATCTTCCATGGTCCCTGCTAGTGGGACTGGCTGTCCTGTCTTCCAGTCACATTCCACTCCGAGGATGGGTACCATCAAACTGGAGCCCCCGGGATCTGGGATCTTCATGCCAAACACGGCAGGAATCCACAGTTCTGTGCCGGGGTATTTGATCATCCCTAATTTGGTTTGCAGAAGAAAACAAGCAAGCAAGCAAAAAGCCTGAGTCAGAACTAAATAGAAGTGCTATGGAAGGAAAACCCATCTTGATGCCAGGATGTGTGTTGTATGTGCCCACATGAATGTGATTAGAGAGAGGCCTTATAGATTGTACGGGAGCTTATGGGGATTTATTATTTATTATTAGCCTTATTGATCAATCCTCTCAGCATTGGTCCTTTGATATTTATGCAGCAATTTGAGGGGGCTGGTTTGTCCCCCCCCCGTGGTGTGCTCTGAAATCGGAATCAAGAACGATGGATGCTTTCATATGCATCACACAGATGGCCTTTTGCTGGCTGATTTACGACTGTTTTTTTTTTACAGCTGAGGCTTTTAGTGTTTTGATACTTTAAACCTCATTTCTTTTTATTGTAAGTTTAACTTTTTTAAAACTGCTGTGGGAACCTCTTAGGAACCGATGCCAGTTTTATGGGCAAGTTAAAGGAGTATGCTTAACTCCTGCATAAAATTGGCACTGGTTACAAGGCAGGCCAGCAGATTCATTCAAAATGGATATGCAAGTATATATACATAAAAATAAACATATGGAGATTTGTTAGAACACGACACATTTTTGCAATGCAGCGTGGCTTCTTGATGCAGCTTAGGCCTATGCTATCCTTCAGCTATTTTCTAGGCACAGCAAGGTGCCAGAAGCTATTAACAGAACTTAATTTCCCCTGTCTTCTTTGCATGTTGTATTTCTTCCCTGTGCAAAGCAGCACACATTGCTTTCCAATACATACCGAGCTTTCCACCGGTGCACTTAAGATTTGAAGCACGTTCTTTCTGTTTCTCTAAATTCTGCAGGCAGTAGATCAAATAATCCAGCTTCTGGGCCATTGCCTTCATCATGTCTTCTTCGGCCTCCTTGAAGGCCCTCTGCCCATCTCCAGCATGGCACAGATCCTCACAGATGGCCTCTTTATACTCCTTCAGAGCCTTTGCCACCTGGATCTCGGCCACTAGGAGGTGGGCTTCCAGGGCCACCTGGTAACCCCCAGCCTGGGGAACCACCTTGTCTTCCTGTAAGCACGCTCCTTGGACCCGAACCATCTTCCCACTCAGCGGCTCCATGAAAGAGTCTCCAACAAGAAAGAGGTTCCCGGAGGGGTCCTGGGAGCCCCCCACTGGAAGAACATCTCCTGTATCCAGAGAAGAGCAGAAATGGTTCGTCTGGACCTTTGTTCCATCTCAGGCCAGTGTCATGGTCAGTTTCTGTGTTGTATTTGAACCTAGAGCCTTTTAGATGAAGCTCTGTTGTTTACCAGAGACCCAGAAGTAAACTGGCTATCTAGATTCCTTTTAAGGCAACTTCACCTTTGCCAAAACCATTCTGAGAATTAATTCATCATCGATCTGAACTGATGTATCTGAAAGGGTCTTGAGCGAGTCTCCCTCAGAGTCACAACTTAAGGTATTCTGAGGGGGCTTTGAAACAGAACCAAAACAAAGGTCTGAATGGATCTCCTAAACAGGAGTACAGTGGAACCTTGACTTACATACTGCTTGACTTACAGCATATTTGACTTGCAGCAAGAAGGGGCCTGTTTGACTTGAGTTGCAGGCTTTGACTTACATCTCGGAGCCCCGGCACAAGGCACTGGAATTGGGCGGCATCCACAACCCAGCATCGCGGCTGCCACCTCCAAACTGCTCCTGCCTTCTTCCTCTCCTCCAGAGCTGGTCCTCGGCCTCACCGAATCCGCCGCTGCTACCGGAGGAGAAGAAGGGCTGGAAGCTCGGGGCTGGCCTCGCTGATTAGATAGTCGGCTCAGTCTTGTAAAAAATCTGGCTGGAGAAGTCTGGTCCACAATGGAAGCATGTTAGTTGGGGAGCTGTAAAGTTGTGGGACTCTAATGGTAACCATAGGGTTGTTCAGGACTTGGAACATCAGGTTAAAAATCAGTAAAACTTAAATGTTAGACATTGTTGCTATGAACATTAAAAAGTGCAGGTGTATAACTTGTGGACTATAATTCCACTGCCTCCCCCTCTCTTTGAAGAGACGTTTCATTTACATCCCCGGAAGGAATCTCCTGTCCCAGTCAAATTTGTGTTAAATTGCTGTTTTCGAGGGTCTTTTTCATAATCTAGAACGGATTAATCCACTTTCCCATTACTTTCTATGGGAAAAGTTCGTTTGACTTAAGTCATGTTTGACTTAAGTCTAGACTACTGGAACGGATTAATGACGTAAGTCAAGGTTCCACTGTATTTTGATCTCTATTGATCTAGCTATTTATCCTGCCTTTCTTTCAGCAAGCACAAGGTGGCACATCTGGTTCTCAAATTAATTAAGATCTGGCTGGAATTAAGAAGACCACCATGCCCCCTGTGGCTAGATTTTTGTATCCCTCTGTGAAGTTGGAACAATCAGGATTATAAGGGTTGTAGTTCCTCTACTGCCTTGTGGCTATATCAATTTCTGGAAAAGGCTTCAGGAGTTGACCTTGAGGCAAAATCCAGAGCTGGAGTCCAGAAGATAGTTCATGGTTGTTAATAGAGATGGACATGAAATGCCAAAATAGTGTTTCATTTCGTTTTCATTTTATTCATTTTTGCCTCATTTAAAATGAAACAAATTTTTAAAATTTCATTTTGTTTTTCATTTGTTTTGTTATTCATTTTTTAATTTTTTAAATTTTTTTAAAAACCCCCTTGTGCTGGCCAGCTGGCCCGTGGGCCAGGTCGTTGCTTATTTTATTTTATTTTAATTCATTGTTTAAGTGCCAACTGGCCAACTGGCCATGTTGGACCATGTTGGTTGTTGTTGTTGTTGTTGTTGTTGTTGTTGTTGTTGTTGTTGTTGTTGTTGTTGTTCAAGAGCCATCCAGCTGGCCTGCGGGCTGGGTCAGCGCTTTATTTTATTTTATTTTATTTTATTTTATTGTTCAAGCTCCAGCCAGCTGGCCCATGGGCCGGGTCGGTGCTTTTAATTTTTTTTTAATTTTATTGTTCAAGCGCCAGCCAGCCAGCCCATGGGTTGGATCGGCATTGTTTGTTTGTTTTTTACTCAAGCGCCGATCAGCTGTAGCGTGGGTTGATAGGCACTTTTTTTTTTGCAGGAGGGAGGCCTCTCGAAATTTTTTTCCACTTCATTTTTCTTTGAGGGGCGGTTCATTATTCGTTTCATGAGATAACAAAATGAGTAATGAATAATGAAATGAATTTTTAATTTGTTTCATGCTCAACTTGTGTATAATCATGTTCTGGTAACTCCAGCGACGTAGCTGGAACTAGCTGTATTGGTTCTGCTGTTCCATTAGACTATTCCAGCAATGTGGAGAGGTTTTTGTGGGTTTTTTTGCTGCTGGGGTAACAGTTTAAAGCTCCATATTAATCTACCCAGGCCTTGTGCTCTGAGGAGGCCACTTCAGCTTTGTATGCAGTGTGAAAACAATGCAGTGTATATACAGAGCATGAAACCATAGTCCCTGGAGACTGAAGGATACCTTTACTATACTAAGTTTCTGAGGTAAGTAACAGAGAGCTGCAGAGAGAGAGAGAGAGAGAGATAAATGGTTACTAAGCTCCTCAGCTGGAAGGCCCCCACAAACCTATTTTAATGTGTTTTTATTATTGTAATTGATAAGCTGAACTGCATCCAAGTGAATCAAATTTGCTCTGGCAGTTAAATTAATGGATAGAGTTCTTCTTAAGAGTAGTCAATCATACCCTCAGTTCCATTCCCTCCCTCTGATATGCTCACTGACTTGTATTTATGAAAAGCTTGGAAAATGTCTGAGGTTTGAGGTACTGGAATGGACTGATGAAAAACATATGGTTTTGCCTCAAAAACAAGATGGCAGTGGTTGAAAGAATAGATTTATTTATTTAATTTGTATCATTTCTATACCGCGCCATCTTCCGAGTCGGAACTCTGAGATAGCAGTCTCAGCCTGCCTGGTGCTGTGCCTTGTGGCTCCATCAGACGCACCCTGTGGCTGAACCGCAAGGCCAAAGAGCAGTCTGTCCGGTGAAAACGTCAGGACTACAGGTGCAATTTGAGATAGACCTCCTGGTGGCCAGCTGACGGACACCTAACTTCAATTGGTGTACTTAAATTAAATCCTGCTTAAATTAAAATAATAATTTCCATGTTTTAATTTCCACAATTGCAGGGATAAATTATATGCAAATTACCTTCCTCTTTGGAGTTGACTTTTTTTTTTTTTGATTGGCTATAAGTGGTTGCGTAACCCTTAGGAAGTACTGGCTCAGCCCAAAGGGATGTGGCTAAGAAACAGCAGGGTTGTGAGTAAGAGGTTTTAGCCACAAGAAGCAAGAGAACTGAAGAGGCTGGGGTCTCTGTTGCCACATAGACATCTAAGGCCCTTGTCAACTTGGCCAAGGTTTTTGAAGTCTGCATGCGGAGTGGATGCTTCTATGCTGTGGAAACCCAACTCAGTTGAAGAAGGTATTTTGGATTTTTGTCTCAATTTGAAAATCAGAGGGGCACTGGAACTTTGCACTTTGACAAGCAATTTGAGGAGGCTGGGGGCCTTCAAGGGACAACTGGACAACCATCTGTCAGATCTTCTTTGATTTGTGTTCTTGCCTTGAAGGAGGGGGTTGGACTTGATGGCCTTGCAGACCCACCTCCCAACTCCATGGTTCTAGGATTCTATGACTTGCGTGCACAACTTCTAACCATTGGTTGTTGTTGTAATTATAATTACTCATGTTTTCTGTTATATGACTGCAAGTTAACGGCATGGTTAATGAGTGGAGTTAGAGAGGCTCTAAAGTGCAAGCAGAGGTATTTCCGTAAATAAAAATCCTCCCCAAATGAGGAAAATAAAAAGGGACACGAACTCTGGTAAAAGAAATGTAAGAAGATGATAAGGGGGATTGGACAGATTCCTGGAGGAAAAGTCCATCACAGGTTACAAACCATGATGGAGATGTGTCATCTCCAGGCTTAAAACCAGGGGAATTCAAGGGCCAGATGCAGGGGAGTGGTATCAGGAGACAGATATCTAATCTTGTGCGCTCCCAGAGGCATCTGGTGGGGCCACTGTGAGATACAGGAAACTGGACTAGATGGGTCTTTGGCCTGATCCAGCAGGGCTCTTCTTGTGTTCTTATGCAAGAAGAGATGCATTTTGTGAAATGGAGCTTGCAAGATCCATCAATAGATAGTTAAGCAAACCAAAAACGCCATCAACTTTTAAAATGCTACAGTCACCTTAAAAGCATGGGCTATATCATGCAGCCAGTCCTCTGTTCACAACCTTTCTCCCGACAGCAAACCTGGAAGAATATGTTCAGCAACCAGCTCAAGAGAGAACTGAACTCACCTGTGTTCCTGTCTAGGCTGACTCCAAGGATGGGAACGAGCCTCCCTCCCTCTGGCACCCTCATTGGGGCCCCAATTTCAAGAGGTGTCACCATCCCTGTCAGAGGATTCAGGTACGTCCCACCCAGAGAAAGTTTCTGGCCAGTCTGCGGGTGGACGGTGATGGCCAGGATGGGCACCTCTATCCCCGAAGCAGGATCGTGCATAAGGCCTCCTAGTTTGAACACCTTCTCGGGCTGTAGAATGGGCAAATTGGTCTTTGTCAGCAGTCCAGTGCTGGGGCACACGGGAAATGGCACATAGGGGAAGATGGGGAGGTCTAAGTGATGATCCTCTCCTAAGTGAAGAAGGAAAAGGGGTCACAGGTACACCCAAGCATGAAATAGCAAAACAAGAGCTTGCAAATGGCACAGGATTCAGACTACAGCTTTGAGATGCTTCTAGCCAGACTGGGCTGTGGGGGGTTCTGGGATCTGTAGTCCAAAAGTAGCCTTCCTGAGCTCTGGATAACATTACCTGGGAGTGACTGTAGCTTTGCCTTTCCTTGTTGGACAACATGGCAGAAGAGACCACACCAACTCAGATGGTGGAGAGGGACGGATTGCACTGTCAGAAGCCATACCCCCCTCCCACCAAATCCCAGCTAAAAATAGAACTAGCAGAACTAATTGGACCTCCTCTACCTCATGAAAGACCCAACCTGGAACTGAGCACAGATCACACATGTGACCAGCTTGCAGGCAACCTTGGACTAGCATGACTGACTGAAGGGTTTCTTGGCAGCAGGACCATCAAGAGTGGCTTTTACCTGATACCAAATCAACCATCGGGACAACCTTAGAGCTGATGGTATTGAAACCAACATTTCCAAGTACTGGAAGCAATTTCCCGGTGCCGGGATGTACAAAGTGTCCTGTGGATACATGCTTCATGGATTGGTTGGCCAACAACATGACGGCCTCCTCGTTGGGTATGACCAGTCCAGTGGTAGCATCCCGGTACAGAAGTTCATGTGCCTTCACGAAGCCATCTGGTCCTGAGAACAGAAGTGGAAGCATTGAAGAAATCTGAACCTTAATTCCAAATCTGTTCTTCATTCACTCAGGAATCTGAAAAAGAGATCTGCCAGATCCACACATAAAAATAACAGCATGTGTAAAGAAGTGGCAAAATCTCCGCCTTTTTATTCCAAACCAGTCTTGTTTCCTCAAATACCCACCCCTCTTTTAACAAAGCCCATCTGTTTTGTTTTCTTCTGAAACTGACACAGTGATGTACTGATTGATAATGGGGCTTGCAACATTATTCTACTGCTCTATTTGATCCTTGGAATGTCATTGGTTGATTGGGACTGCTTGTGGGAGACCCAACAAAATGGAGAAGAGTAAACCACCCAAACTCCAAGCTTCCAATGCCATTCTGGTGTATTTTGGAAAGCACCCCATTTTAAAGAGTTTGCATTTACCTATGAGTTCCTCCTTGGCAAAAAGCCTGTTCTTCTCTTGGTTAACCAGGTGAGCCCCTATACCTTCTCCCAGAATTCCCCACAGCATCAGCCTGTGACTCTCCTTAATGACTGTGCTGGACATCTGGTTAGTGGTGTCCTCTATCTGGCTTAATAACCTGAAATCACCAGAAGATCCAAGTTCATCTCTGCAAAGACTCCACCCCAGATGAGCTCAAAGAACCCTCATGGAACAGCCCATCTCTGGTCCTGTTGGGAAAGTCTGCTTCTCACCTATGATGGTCAGGTTTAGGGTCTTCTCCAGATGACAGGGCATTGAAAAGCACCTCCACCAACCTCTTTGCTTCCCGTAGAGCAGAATGAAACGCTATAAAATGCTCATTTTGGCATTTCAGTTCCTGGTTCAGTAAATGGAGCTGTCTGCTCACGTCCTCTTCATATTCTGCTGCCAGGTGCCTCCGGCGTAGAATCTCATCTTCTGCCTAACAGCAAGGTGGGGGAGGGAGAAAGGACAATCAGAGCACGGGACCCCAGGCACAAGGTCAAGGGAGGTGTTTCTCAGAGACTAACTTGCTTCCAGCATTGCATCTCGTGCTTGGGGGTAGAACGTTTGGGCCCCGTTCTGACTCAAGAGGTGAGTTAGGGAATAAAAAAGACTCTGAGTGGTCTCTGAAGCCCACCCCCAAAATATACATGAGTCCTCTTTTATGTTCACTTCCCACCTGTATCAGTGGGATGCTGTAGATGTTAAATGCATTCTGGCACTGGGTTGAGATTTCAGCCTTTGGCAGATTTCATTTGCAGCTGGTGCATTCTTTGCAACATATGGAATTTGCTCACATAATGAAACAAGCCAAGAAATGTGTTTGGAGGAGAAAATTTCTAATGAAAAGAACTTCAGAAATAATGAAGATTGATCTGGAAACTCTGGAAAGGGTTGCCATAAATCACAATTAGCTTGAAGGCATAAAATTATTATTATTATTATTATTATTATTATTATTATTATTATTATTATTATTATTATTATTATTATTATTATTATTATTATTATTAACCACACAGCTAACTACGCTGGATTTTGTAATACAAATCACTAGTTGAACGCTCCCCAAGCGTTTAGGACTATGTGATGTATTGGCGAATTATGTGAGCAGATCACAGTAAGGCAGCTTTCTGCAGCTGACTGATGGTGACTTTGTCAACTCCAATTTCTTCTAAATACTTGCTTAGCTCTTTAGGCACTGCACCCAGCGTGCCGATTACCACTGGGACCACCTGGACCAGTTTATGCCAGAGTCTGAAGTTCAATTTTCAGGTCCTGATATTGGCTATTTTTTTTCAAGTTGTTTCTCGGTGACTCTACTATCACCTTGTATAGCAACATCAATGATCCACACTTTTTTCTTCTCCACAATCACAATATCCGAGGTAATATGCTCCAAAACCCTGTCTGTCTGTATTCGGAAATCCCAAAGTAATTTTGCATGCTCATTTTCAACTACTTTTTCAGGGTTATGATCCCACCAGTTCTTTGCTACGGGCAGATGATAGTTCTGACACAAATTCCAGTGGACCATTTGAGCAACTACATTATGACGCTGTTTGTAATCAGTCTGAGCAATTTTATTATTATTATTATTATTATTATTATTATTATTATTATTATTATTATTATTATTATTATTAATAATAATGATGATGATGATGATGATGATGATGATGATGATGATGATGATGTTTATCCAACCTCATACCTGCTGTTTTGCTTTGACGTAGCTTGCCATCAAGACATCATCGTACAGTTCTGTCGTGTCCGAGACACACACCTTTGCTACCCAGAGGTCTCTGAGGGAGGCAATTTCCCCCAGGAGTTTGTGGTAGAAGGTTTTCAGCTGAAAAGGAAATTAAAGCAGTCAGGACAAGTGGTCAGTCATCTTGATGTGGCTTCATATTTTTTTGCCTTGTATTCCCTGAGCACAGGCAGAGTTATGACACTCATCCACCCCCCCACCAGCATTCACACTTCCCCAGAAGGCTAGGCATGGGGAAATTCAGCCATTGGGCTGATAAAGGCTCCTTATCTAACTCCAGATTCCAGAATGGGTGAGTTAAGAGAACCTTACTTGCTGTTCAGTCAAGGCAACTTATAAACACAATGAATTTACTTCTGCTCCTTGCAAAAGTTCGAAAGGCTGGTAACCCCCATCCCATCAAGGGTCAAGTGAGTGTGGCAGCCTCCTGTCCATATGAAAACTGTTTAGTCTAGTGCAGTGGTTCTCAACCTGTGGGTCCCCAGATGTTCCTGAACTGCAATGTCCAGAAATCCCTTCCAGCACAGCGAGTGGTGGAGGCTTCTGGGAGTTGCAGTCCAGGAAGATCTGGGGACCCACAGGTTGAGAACCACTGGTCTAGTGTGACCTGTCAGCTGATCAAGTATATGCTCAGCCCCATTGACTACAATGCAGAAGCTAACCACCTCTTCCTTAAATTGGCTCAGTTTAGCTGTCACTGCCAGAGACTGTGTCACCAGAATTTCAAAGAAAATGTTGGTATTGAATGAGTCCAGGTCGATTTGTTCTTTGGAGTCCCACCTTTCACACTTCCCTAGGAAGAGAGATCAATTGAATGCTTGATTATTCACAGAAATAGCAATGTTAATGTTAATGTTAATGTTAATGTTATAATAATAATAATAATTAATAATAATAATAATGTTAATGTTCAAATTGTTGATGTGGCATAAGAGTCAGCAGCAAAGAGTTAGAAAAATAACCAAATATCAGGATTTAGAAATAGAAAATAATGGAATAAGAGAAAGCAAGAACAATACCAATAATAATAATGCAATCCCAAAAGATCAACATCTGAAAACCCTTGGCATTGACAAGATCAACATTGGTCAACTACAAATGGCAGCATTATTAGAACACATATTTTCTCAAAAATTGTCAACCTAGGCTCTTGGAAAGAGTATCATTGGAGAAGGCAGGAGCTTAACACAAGAGTCAGCAGATGATGGTGAAGAGATGATGATAAGAGCTATTTCATTTTTTTATTTTTTTAAATTTTTTACATAACAAAAGACAAAATAACCAAATATCAGGACAATTTAGAAAAATAGCAAATCTTCTTAAAGTCCTTTAAAGAACTGTGTTGGGTTATATGGAATAAAGAGATCTATAAAAAACAAGAACAATCAAAACCAAGATAGTTTATCATTTAGGCTATGCACTTCCTTATACCATTCAGCAATTTTAAGGTCTGAAGTTTCCAATAATCAGACCTGTCATAAGATTTGTCAACATCTGATGGTAATGATAAAAAACCCTTGCATTTGACAAGATCAACATTGCCAAAACTTTCAACTACATAAATGAAAATGGCAGCATTATTAGAATATTTTGGATTCATTCTGTTCATTCTGAACATCTTAAAACTAGTTTGAAGTAGTTTTATTTTATTCTGACTGATAATGACCATAAAAAGATATCATTCATCATGTCTTGTTTCAACCTTATTGTGGCTATTCTCAAATGAATCTTGAAAAGAGCAACTGTTCCTTTCCCTGTATTTCCTTTCTCTGATTCATATGTTGTCAGAAAGGTATCCTCTAAGTTGTGTATTTCAGCTAATCCACACCTGGCTAAGCTTCAACCAGGACAATTCCTGAGTTTGCAGAATACGTTTAATTTCTTGTTTTGATGTCATCTTTTAAATCCAATCTTTTGTCTTGCCACTTTCCTTAATTTAAATGATGATGATGGGGAAATTTATCTGATGATGATGGGGAACCTTCCTGTATCAATTTCTTTCCATACTTTTTTCAAGTGAGAGGGAACTTAGAAGAGGATTTTTAATTTACTTTTCCTTTTTGGGGGAAACAAATCAATTTATTTTGTCTTCTTTTAGTTCCTCTGATTGTTTAGTTTTTGAGGAGTATTTCCCCCAGGGAGCTCTGATTCATTAATACATTCTAAGATTAATTACTTTTGAGATCTGTACCATGCTTTTATTTTTCTTGTTTTTTCCATTGCAGAATTTATTTAAAAGATCTTTAAGCTTTAATTTCAATTTCTGTGTATTGAATAGGTAACATTCTAAAAAGAAAATTTATTTTAGGAAGTATTTTCATTTTTACCATTGCTATTCTACCAAACCATGATAAGTTTAATTTGGAGTAATTTTGTAATTTATTTCTAATCTCTTCCTTTATTTTTGTGTAATTTCGTTCTTTCGTTTTACTAATGTCTTTATCTAAAAGTATCCCTAGGTATTTTATACATTTACAAACTTTCATTATTATTGGAGATCTCTTCCATGTTATTATTATTTGATTTTGATTTCTGCCAGTTGACACATAATCCGGTTGTTTCACCAAATTCCTTTAGGTGTGCTTTTATTCTTTATATTTTTACCGGATTTTTTATTGTTAACAAAGCATTATTATAAATAAACTGATTTTTATACCCATACCTTTAATAAGTTGGTCCTCCCTTATTGCATTCTCACTTGCAAAACAGAACTGGCGATAAAGGACATCCCTGTCTTGTTTAGGGTAATTTTTTTCTGTCATCCCATCATTGACAATGATAAGTGCTATTTCAACAGAGAACAGATTTAGTGATACAAATCAATGTTTGCTTGTGTGTTTATTTGAACGAGTCTCATTAACAGAGAAATTACTAGTGTGTGTAATTTTTTGTTTTTTCCTAGAAAATTAGCCACCAACTGGTTAAATTAAATATTAATAATTATAATTAAATAAATTATTATTATTATTATTATTATTATTATTATTATTATTATACTCTGATTCTGTTGCCTGTTGTGAACCGCCCAGAGCTTCGGAAGACGGGTGGTAAAGAAATAAATAAATAAATTTCCATTCTAAAGGATCATACTTTTTCCATTCTGGAGGGAGGAAGTTGGGGAAGGAGTACAGAGATTTTGGTGGAAAGAAATTAATCTACTTCACCCTTGGTTGAGATAGGATTCAAACTCATGTCTTCCTGGTCCAAAGATGACAAAAACTAGCCATCAGGTTGCGTTTCTAATCAGAAAGCTCCCAAATCAGAGATGGGGAACGGGCAGGCCTTCCAGAGTTACAATTCCCATCCTATGTAACTATGAGCAAATGTAATCTAAGATTTATCCGAGTAGAAATTCAATAGGTGCTCAAAGGTCCAAAATAAATTAAAGACAAATTTGCAACAGGGAGGCAACTGGCCATCTAAGCATGCATAAAATCTTAATTATTTGCTCCAGTGCAAGGCCTTTATTGTGTATTTATCACTATAGGAAGAAAAGAGCCACCACACCTTCTCTCTTCTCGAGGTGGCTGTGATTATTCTCTGGACTGCCCTCTTCTTGCCCCCCAGGGTGATATTTTCTGACAGAAATGAGCCTGGATTCTCTGGAGGAATACTGGTCAAAGTTATACTGCAGCTGCCATTTTCGGAAATGTGGGTTGGGACCTCCTTTACTGCACGGGCTCACAGCTGGACAAAGAATCTGCGATATATATATAAATATATAAAGTATATATAAATATATTCATTATTATAACTAATAATACCAACAGGGAAGTGGTTAATCAAAGAGGAATCTTCTCTGTATTCCCAGGGGAATAACGGTCACTTAAAAGCTTGGAAATGTTTAATGCAGTGGTTCTCAAACTCAGGGTCCCCAGATGTTTCTGGACTGCAACTCCCAGAAATCCTGCCCAGATCAGCTAGTGGTGAAGGCTTCTGGGAGTTGCAGTCCAAGAACACGTGGGGACCCACACGTTGAGAACCACTGGTTTAATGGTTGGGGATTTTGGGAGTTGCAGTCCAAAAGGTTTCTGGGTTCTGTTGTCTGAAAAGTTTTCCGTTACTTACAACCAGGAGCAGGCTGATGAGAAGAAGACAGAGGAGTCCTATTATTATTCCAAGAATGGCTTGCCAGTCAGGTTTCAGAATGAGGTCTGGAATCCGTGCAAGGCCCACACGTACAACGTGCCTGGGAGTTGTCGGGAAAAAGGGGCCTTCCTCATAACACGTCCCGCCGTAAGGCATGACCCTGATGTACTTCAGAAGACAAAAGGGGACACACTCAGAAAACCTGGATCTGGGGCCTATGGGACCAAGCGTCTCACCACCATCCAGAAATGGCAGTCGTGGGAAGGTGAGTCCGTCCAGTCTTGAAGGGCCAGGCTAGATTGAATAGTTAAACACAGCAAGGCAATTCCACATGCAACGTGCACAACATCAAGCCTCTCCGAATGTGTCCCGAGGTCGTGTACTTTTCGAAGCTAAGCAGGATCAGGCTCGGTCAGTCCTTGGATGGGGGACCGTCATGGAAGCCCTGGAATTCCCCCACTAAGAAATTGGTCTGCAACCTTGAAAGCCCATCGCTGCCAGTCAGGGTTGCCCACAGGGGCCAAGGTGGACCCAGGGCCTGAATCTGATCAGCTTCCTGAGTTTCAAATGCAGATTTCATAAGGTGAAAACTGCATCTGCTGGGGTTGGTTTAAAAACACAAGTTCAATGAAGGATTGCAGGGGCTCTTGACCCTTTCCCCTCCCTGTTGCAGCCATGAGGGAAAGCCCCCTCTGAAGCTGTGAGGACCTTTCAAAGCGAGAATTGCCCGCTGCACCCCATTGGAGCTTTATTTATTTATTTATTTATTTATTTATTTATTTATTTATTTATTTATTTATTTATTTATTTATTTGACTTATACTGTATACTGAACCACCTGGCGTGGAGGCCACTCGGGCCATTTCCTCATTTCTGCTTTGATCTTATTTTCATCTTCCATACCGTTTGAAAGGAAGGGTGGCTCTTGACGGCACTTGACAGAAGGATTCATAAATCAAACGTCAGGCCAATCTCTTTAACCCCCATTAGAGATGTGAAAGAAACACCCCACCCATTGCAGGTGTTGCCAGGCATGTCATTGGAAACTCTGCTTGGTAAACAAAACACACCACAACCTGAGATGTGTGGACAAACCATTCTTTTGTGCGGGTTGCTACTTAGCCTCAAGACGTAACTTCCCAGAGCGTGGAACTGGTAACAGAAAAGGAGGACGTGGCTGGAGTTTGTGGCCAACTGAGCTTCCTCTGCCAGGCTGCGGAAACCTCCCCAGTCAAATTCTCGGTTTGTGTTGTACAAGTGGTTGCTAGGAACCGACACAAGACAAATGAGTTGGCAGCTGAAGTGGTCTCCGAAGCAAAAATTAAAGGGATCATATCAAGGGTTATCCCACTTCCCTCTTCCAGACAGTGCTCCCAGGCAACTCACAATTATCATAAAGCATTTTTTAAAAACTCAATTTTTAAAAATCCCAATGATCATTAAACATGAACTATGGAACACTAAGTTTCAGGGCTGGTTTAATGCCTCCTAGACTCCCTTTCTAATGCCCTCCCCATCATTTAATGGTTTCCCAGATTTTGTACATCTCTCTCCCACCAGTTTAGAATGCTGTAAAGCCCCTTCATGACCAACAGTCATAGCCTTACATGAAAATAGACCAGCTTTATTGGAGAGACATCATTCAGGCAGTCTTTCATGTCTGAGAAACCAGGCTTCAAAGAAACCTTCAGGTGCTCTTCAGGGCAAAACCAGAACTTACACATCATAGACAGGATAATGATCTTTAGACACCATGAACATGATGGCGTTGTGAATGTTGAGGCACATGGTTGGGTTCAAGATGCCAGTCAAGGTTGTTTCCAGTGGTGGGTTGGTGGCTGGCTGGAGCGATGGGTGGGAAAACCTAGAAGCTTCTTGGTCAGGGGTCCCTGTGAGAACATAAAATCTTGGTGAAGCCCAAGTGGACAGTCCTGAACTGCCTGGCACTTGGGGCGGAATCTTTCAGGAATCAGTATTTCTAAGACTGGAGCTCCATATTTGCAATAAATAAATCTTTTCCTGAAGATGTCTGGATAGCTCAGGGGTTTAGGTTTCCGGCTGTGGAGGAAGAGGTTGGGGAGTTCAATTCCTCACTCTGCCTCCAGGTAGAAGAGTTGGATGTTTTTGGCCTCGGGCAAGCTGCAAAGTCCCAGAAATGCCGCCAGAAGAAAGGAATGGGAAACCACTTCTGAGTACTCTCTACCTGGAAAACCCTGGAAGGGATCACCATAAGTCTGAATTGACTTGTCAACACCTGATTATATTATTATATCAGTGGCTTACATTGTAGGCGACATTGGTGCATCCAGCCAAGGGCAGAGTGCAACATTTCATATTTGTGCACATAGAAATTCACATGAATTAATTTCACACTTGTGCAAATTGCTGTGTTTTACTTCCTTTTGTTTTAGACTATACGTCAATTTATCCATATCCGCAAATTTTAAAATTTTGCTTATTATCTCTTAGCTTGTTGGTGTGCTTTCTTATTTTACATTTGGGTAAAGAACAGATAAAAATGAGTTAATATGTAAAAGATCTCACTGTTTGTTTTTCCTCAAAGCATGCAGGTGTTGACAAATGTTTGTTTTGTGTATGAAATATATATAACAAAAAAAATTCACATGAAATACCTGAGGAAACCGGGGGGTGCCATACATTTTGCGAGGCTGGCAAGATCCCATTTGAGGTGAGGACATCACATAAGAATTCTGGGTCAGGATCGTACACGCCTAAGAACCCGCTTCCTGAAATGATAGGAGTGGATCCATCAGTTGAGTCAATCAGATTTGGATTATCGCAATCCGACTGTCTTAACCTGGATCAGTTTTTCTTGTTTTACCTCAGGATGATATTTGCTTGGGTTTTGTAATGGGAGCTTCAAGAACAAAGAGTGAATGAGGTGCTTTTGATTCCCCTGCCTTATCTCTACAGATCAGCCGTGAGGGCAAATTACCTCAACCAAAACCTGCAAGGGTATTCCTTCTGCGAGTAAGAGATTTAAATTGTGACATATACCATTTCCCCTTAACTATTGCAAGGCTCTCAGGTAAAACAATAGAAAGGTGTCGAAAGGCATGCTGTTAGGCCCAGTACAGCTCCAATTAAAGAAAGAGGGAAAATATTAACAAGATGGAAGGGGGAAAAGCTTGCCTCTTACCATTTGTTTTTACTACATAGATGGGATGGGATCCTCCATTCTCCTCCGAGGTGCAGTCCGTCTGAGTGTGGAAATCTAACATCCGCAGGTTGCCTGCTAAGTCTTCCAAGAAAAGGTTGACCTAAAAAGAATTGAGGGGGGAAATGACAGAGAACCCAAATCTCACCACTCAGTGGCGGGGCTGCCAGAGTAGAAGTATGGGATCAAAATCAAGGATGCAGCAGGCTATGCACAACAGAATTTAAGACTGAAGCTTAAATCAAAGGTGGCCACTCTGGCAGGGAGACCTTGTGAGCTTTAGGGCTGGACTTGAGGGCTCGGTCCACCTACAGATAGGAATGCTGGCCTGGCAGAATGTGTTCCCAGAAGAAAAGATCCCTGTTGAGGGAAAATGGGACTGCTAGGTCAGAGGTTATAATCCGCCTTATCTTCTTGACAATATGTTTTCTTTGCCTTGGATGTCTTTTACACATAGGAATATTCGACAGAATCCATCTCCCACCCTGTAGTCTGAAGTGGGATGCTATAGAAGCCATTTTCTCACTGCAGCTGTCATGAGAACTAGGCAGGCTCTCTCTCAATGCCATTTGCAGGGAATCGTAACCAGGTGGAGACATCTGCTTGGGAACACCCTGAAGCAAGTGGTGAGTCGCTGTGTGAGACAGAATGCTGGACTGGATGGGCTGTGGCCTGTTCCAGCAAGGCTGTTTTTATGTTCTTATGTTCTTATGTGCTGATGCACCATGGATGGGATTTATAAGTGATCTGGGACTCAAGGGGTGGAGAGTGTTTGCTTTAGGGACCCTGGGGCAAGAAGGAAGAAAAGACCCAGTGAGACCCAAGATTCTTGACGGATAATGCTACACCTATCCCTGCTTGCCATGCAGGTGAGGGAATCTGGGATGCAGAGAATTCAAGCTACTTACTAGGGATTAAAGCCCATCTCCTAAAATTTGCCCATGGCAACTATCCCATTCCCAAAAAGAGTGATGGAGCAGTAAGACCTGATGCTAGGCCTTTGGAAACTGAATGGGTGACTTATTCTGACCTTCACCCATTGGTTCACCACTGCTGTGCCCAAGCAGCCTCCTGGCAAAACCGGTAGCAGAATAGCCACCGTGATTATTTATTTATTTATTTATTTATTTATTTATTTATTTATTTATTTATTTACCTACCTGGCTCCCATTTCTGTACGTCAAAGAAAGCTGGGCTGGTTCTTGACCACAGACAAGCTGCAAGATGCGCTTTTGCCTTCTCTGGCACGAGAGGTTGCAAATTCCATCCAGGCTGTCAGCTTGACAAAGGCAGAGGCCGAGAACTTTGTCGTAGCCTCGGTAATCTTCAGGGAGGGAGCAAATCTGGCAGAAGAAATGAGATGAAATCAACACGTCATAGCCATCCCTCCAGGGTGACAGGACACTATCACTTATTAATCTCAGCTCATAACTAGAGATGGGCCCAAAACGGGAAAACAGTCATTTGTGACAGTTAAGAACAGAAGAAGAGCCATGCTGGATCAGGCCAAAGTCCAGCTTCCTGTATCTCACAGTGGCCCCACCAGATGCGTTTGGGAGATGAGACTAGATATCTGGGCATCTGGCTTGAAGTACCCTGGTTTTAAGCCTGGAGAGAATGATGGATCTCTGTCTCCAATCCCCTTTTGAAGGCATCCAGGCCAGATAAGAACATTCATTCATCTAATGAGTTTTTTGTATTAAGGGGCATTTGCCTTATGAGGTACTACTGTATTGCTAGTCACAAGTTCCTCAAAGTATTTCTTTGCTTCTCTTATCAGCTTCTTACATTTCTTTTCATTTTGTGTTTTTAACCTGCATTTCCATTGATGGACTTTTCCTCCAGGAATCTGTCCAATTACTGCTGTTTTAAACAGGCTCCATGCACTCTGGAGAGACTGGATTCTTTTAACCTTTCCAATCCCCTTTCGAAGGCATCCAGGCCAGATGCCATCACCACCTCCTATGGCAGGGAGTTCCTCAGACTAACAATGTGCTGGGTGAAAACAAAATTCTTTTGTCTGTTCTTACTCTCGCCCCCAATTTGAGTGGATGTCCCCTAGTTCTGGTATTTTGTGAGAGGGAGAAGAGCGTCCCTGTATCCACTTCACTCAAGCCCTGCATTATTTTGTACGTCTCAATCATGTCCTCCCTGGGGTGCCTTTTTTCCAGACTAAAGAGCCCCAAATGTTTTAGCCTTTCCTCATAAGGGAGGTGCCCCAGCCCAGTAATCAATTTAGTCATTCCCGGTTCATCACTATTCATGAACTGTGAATCACAACAAACCTTCCAACAAAATGAACTCTTTTGTGGTTCCCTCGATTCGGGACTTCTGGGAATCACAGAACAGCACTTGCCATGAGTTAGAGATGCCAACGTGAAAATCGCCAATGCCAATAATAGTTTGACATTTGGCTTTGTTTTAGCTAGGCTTGTGTCTTCCCCAGTGCTCCCAAACAAGCCATCAAATGGTGCAACTTATGTTTGGTTTGGTTGGTTGGTTGGTTGGTTTCATGCCCATATCCAGCCATTGATAAGTTTAAATTGGTTTTAAAAAATACACTTCAACAACATCTTGCTGTCCAGAGCAAGTACAACTTTATTGCAAAACATAAATAGAAAGCAAAGAGAATTTAAAGATATTAAAACACTTGACAAGACATAAAAACTAAATGCATTTAGGGTCACAGAATTTGGGTGACGCTAACAGCGGTTACAGAAATTCTGGAGAACCATATGGTCCAGAACACTTCCTTAAATACCCTTCAGCCTGCTATATCCAGAGTCCAGAATATTTCACAGCAGTTCTGCTTTTAAGGGAACTAGCTTGGACCAGTTTGCTTATACACTAATAATTGTTCCTTTTTCTTTTCCTGATGTGACCTGGTGTTCCTCTGTGCGTGTTCAAAGTTAAACTTATAAAGTGACACTTCTTTGCTGATTCAACAACTTGTCACATAAGCATTTCTATAATTTCACAATTTTGCAGTTTTGCATCCTGGAAGATATTTTAGTCTTAGAGAATGCAGAAGTTGTCAGCAAGCTGCTTCTGCTGGTTAGCCCAAAATGCTCTGATGTTTAACCCATTTAGAAAATACCTAAAATTTCAAACTTATCACCATCACTCATCAACAGCAACAGTACCTTTTCCCTACAGTAAGATGCCTGTTCTTCTTTCGTTAAGCACTGCCCATCTTGGTTCCGAATGGCAGCATCTCTACAGATCTCATACACCTGCTGGACACAGTCCCATCGTCTGTCTTCAGAAGGACTGTGGTAGCCAGGGCCACAAGGACACTGAGCATCACTGGGCTATAAAAAGAAAAAAAGTTGTATTCCTCTAAAATTTCCAAAAAGAGCAGAGTAACCAAAAGCAAATGGGAGGCAGGACTTATTTCTTCCACGTGGAAAGACTAAAACAACTAGGGCTTTCTAAATAGATAAAGGCCTCTATCCCATGACCTCTAAAATCTGCTTCTTATTTCAAGATAAACTGCCTCCAAAAATCGCGCCTCCACGAGCAGCCAGCTTAAAAACAAAACAAAACAGGACCACGTCCCCTTTAGTGAGTTTCCCAAGTACCAGCCGCAGAGGTGGAAATAATTTGCCTCAGTTCGGATGTGGCTTTTTAGCCAAAGCAAACGTCAGTGGGGACTCTAAAATCCGCTTACGCTTTGAGTAATCTGGCTCTGTAGCAGCAGCAGCAGCAGCAGCAGCAGCAAAGGGACAAGGAGGTGTGTGTGTGTGTGTGTGTGTGTGTGCACGCACACCCACACCCACTGGTGCACAGAGAGAGAAAGAGAGAGAGAGGAGCAGAGGGCAGAGACCACCCACCAGCAGTTCCTCTTTTATCTGTTGAGCACAGAGAGAGAGAGAGAGAGAGAGAGAGAGAGAGAGAGGGGGAGAGAGAGGAGAGAGAGAGAGAGAGAATGGGTATCCTCTGGGGATACCCACCTTGGTTCTTTTATCTCTCCCCCTCCTCCTCCTCCCCCCTTCCCACACTCCCATCCCAGCTGCTTTGTTGCAGCTTCCTGGTTGTGGGGACACATCAGAGGTGGTTAAGAAAACAGAGGCTGCTTTTACACGACCGCTAAAATCCGAGGCAAAAGGCTCCCAGATGCAGAGCTTAAAATTGTTTTCCCACCAGCTGCGGACTTTAAAAAAAATTAAGTGCAGCCACGCCCACCTAAGCATGCCCCAGCGCATTTTAGAAGTACCTGATCTCCGGAGGTAAAAATTTTTCCAATGCAGATTATAAAGCTCTGGATGCCGGGCTCTCCTCACCTTCTGTTTGTTTTTTGTTGTCCTTCCACCCCTTTAACAGCCTGGAATCCCTACCTGGCTGCTCCGATGGCAGATGGAGGTGAGCAAAGGTGAGCCTGCATTCTTTTCTCCCTTTTTTTCTTCCTCCCCTCACCGCAGACAGGAGCAATGGAGTGTGGACAGGTGGGAACACAGGAAGCAGGACAAACCCCCATGATCTGTGGTCCGAATTTAAGTTGCCAGCGGATTTTAGAGGTCGTGTAAAAGCGACACAATAACTGCCTTTAATACCACATGACCATTGTTGCAGCGAAACCACATTTTATTTTAAGCCATTTCTTCAGGCCTTGGGATAGGGGTCAGAGAGAGAGAGAGAGAGAGAGAGAGATTTTGGAAATTATGGAAACACATAATCTAGGTTTATTACATGATGTATGAAGGAGAAAAAGTAGAAAGAGAAGTACACGCCCCCCATCCTTGCTGTATAATTGTCTAGTCAGGGATTCAAAGCAGACAAAATAAAGAAATATTACACCAGAAATGTAGGTGGATTGGGGGATTTTCCATCACATGCTGCATGATATTGGCCACTGATCACCTAGAAAAGTGGTTCCCAACAATGTGTACCCCAAGTGTTCTTTGGACTCCAAATCCCAGAAACCTTTACCACCAGCTGTGCAGGTTGAGGTTTTTGGGAATTGCAGTCCAAGAACACCTGGGCCACCCAACAGTGGGAACCATTCTTTCGTTCTTTCGTTGAGCACTGCCCATATTGGTTCCAAATCTGCTAGACTGTTGTGTTGTGAATGACAGTGAATTGCTGGAGAGGGGGTGCTGGAGAGGCCCATGACTTCCTGGACTTCTTAGATGGCTTCTCAGAAGCTTCTGGTCACCAGGTCTCTTGTTTTCCTTTGGTTCCTTTTAATTTCTGCCCAACAGCAGACTTTCTCTATGAATAACTTGCTCGTTGGAAAGACTTTGAGGTCAGTACCTGAAACACCCGGCCTTCCCGAAGACACACACAGGTGTTTTGGCCTTCCTTGGGTTGCACAGCTTCCGAGCCACATGGAAAGCAAGCTACTTGGCCGACCTTAGCATTGAAGAAATTGATGGGACACGCCACACACTGATGTGGGGGAGACCTTTCCGTTGAGTGGAAGGTGCCTTCTGGACACGGAACAGGGGATAGGTTGCCACTGGGGCAGTAGAAACCTTGAATCAAAAAGCATGAATTGAGACAAGTTAGAATATAGCCGTTAAGGGTGAGATTCTTGGTTGAAAATAATTGCAGAGTGGAAATAAAACACAACCACAGGCTGGCAAGTATCACCATTCAGGTGATGAAAATGAAGTTTACTATTTATGTACATTTCTACCTTCTTGCAATAATTGCTCAACTAATTTTGACTTGGTAGTGTCAGTTGGAGTAGATCAATATTGAATCAATGGACTACTAGTAATTCAGCAGATGTGCTCTGTTGATTCAACGTGACTACTTAGATGAGACTAACCATTAGATGTAGTCTATCTGGCAAGCTTCTTCAGAGTTCAAGATATTATTAATACAATCATGGGGGAGCTGGATTCAGAAATCTTGCAGATGTCTACTCAGAAATAAGAGCACCTGACTTCAGTGTCACTTAATTCCAGCTAAGGCTGTATTGAACTGTGGTTTCTGTTTGTTGAAGTACATTCTGCTGAGATCTGCCAGCCATGATGTAACATCTGCCCCATTGCTTTCAAAGGAAACCAGCTGCAACTAAAATCAAGACTAGTTCTTAGAACAACACGGCTGCAGCTCCAGTATTAAACAAAGGGCGATAAACACACAAGCCTTCCATGAGGTAAACCAAGAGCACGTTTGCTAGATCAACAAATAAAACCACCAAACAAAGGCTATGACTTCCATGCCATTGCTACTCAAAATAATTTATCTGCAGTTTATGGTACATGCAGGTTAAGTTTGGCATCCTGCATTTAGTCTACAGAGATGGGGAGAAGTCATTGTTATTTCAAGAATCTAATTGTATTATTTCCACCTTGACGCTTTCATTTTGCTTGCAAATTCGGCGTCTCAAACAAATCACCAAAGATGTGTGTCAGTTAAAAAAAAATACCACATGAGACCCACAAACACAGAGGAAATAAGTTCAAGGAGGTACCTGCTGGGCAACTAGTGAGGTTTCGTTGTCGTCTTGTGCAATTAAATCCATCTTCACAGTTGTCACTTTGCTGCTGGACTTTCCCAACATGGCAAGCCATGAAAACAGAGGCAAAAAGAAGGCCCCACATCTTCAAGGGGTTCAGAGGGGTTCAAGGGGTTTGGAGCAGGCAACGATACGGTCCTCTGAACGTTGTCAGAAACCTGGAAACTAATATGCACCAGGTTTTTAAATATTTCATAGCGAGGAGATGAAAAGCCAGCCAGAGGGAAGAGGATCCTTTTGTTCTCTTCTGAGGTTCAAATAACACAAGAGGCTTGGCATCCGATTGGCACATTCAATAAGAAGGTCCCTCTGCATGTCATAAATAAAGTGCCAAGGAGCCCATCACAGACTGCTGGGTTTATGTACAGCTTCAGTTGACAGTTGTGTGACTGGAGGGTAGCACGGGCTGCAAAGATAAGTGAATTCACCTCCACAATTGGCACTGCACCTTAGTGGCAAAACACACAGCCAGTGTCCCTGTTCAATCCCTTAGTCTGCTGAACAGAGTGGGGGAAAATATGCTTAGAGAGGCAATAACCAATCATTTCCCCCCATCATTGGATCATGTGGATGAATAATATAAGTTAGTGTAAGATAATTCTTTAGGTTCCTACGTAAATTTAGCCACCTGTTGATAATGTCTTGGAATAATGCATTTTTTTCCTGGCCAGGAGGTGGCAGCATGGCCTTGTTTCTGGGACAAGCAATATGGCCGCTTCAATTGTGCCCCATCCAAGCAAAATCTGTGGGTGGCATTTTGTGCAATCAAATACATTTCGTACAATATTCCAGGCTTATCGTTTTGCCAAGGAAACCAAAATACTGGGTTGGCTCAAATATTGACCCCTATTGGTTCCCTGCCAGAAAATCAGTATGACCAGGGGCAGCTCTTTCCTTTGCTCTAGTTCAAAGATTGTTGCATGGCTAGTCTTTCTGAGAGAGACACTGTGTAGAAAGCTAAAAGATAGAGTGCAAAAGCAGGAAGGCTATGAATGGATGATGCTATGTTTGGACCTTTCTGTTTAATATTTTATGAAATAGGGCAGGTTATTATTCAATACTCAGAAGTCCCCTCCCCTCATCTGAGCATTAAAATGTAGGCTGATGATTGGTTGTATTTAATGTATCTAATGCTGTTTGTAATGGTGTTGAATAGGGATGGGTAGGAAATGAAAAATGAAATGCTTTTTCGCTGTTTTGTTATGTAACAAAATGAAACGAAACCAGGAAGCAGCATTTTGTTATAGATGAAACGAAATGGTCGTTTACCCATTGAAACAAATGGTTTCGTTCTATCGTTTTCGAGCTCCTGCTGAGCTGTCAATGTTTGGAGCCCTTTAAACCTGGCCCGATCAGTACCAGGGGGACCCACTGGTGCCAACTGGGCCAGGTTTAAAGGGCTCCAGCCATTGATAGATCAGCAGGAGCCATTTAAAATGGCTCCCAGAGTCCCGTGCACCAAATCTGGTGCCTCTAGGACCCAGGGGAGCCATTTCATTTCGTATGATTTTTTTTAATCATAAGAAACAAAATGAAACAAAGTGAAACATTATTTTTCCATTTCCTGCCCATCCCTAATGTTGAATTTATGTTGAGGTTTATTATTTTATGATATTTGGTTCATTGATGCTGTTTGTTTAATATTTACTTTGGAATTATGCTGTGTTTTGGTTTCTTGTTCTTTTGTTTCGACTGATTGTTAGCTGCCCAAGTGGCCTTTTTAACAAACAAACAAACAAACAAACAAACAAACAAACAAACAAACAAACAGGTTGAGCCAACCGTAGCAGGCCAAAGCCAAGGCTTTATGGAATAGATTGATTGAATGAATGAATGAATGAATGAATTCTTTATTTATGGTTGTTAGCTATGATATTAAAATATTAAATTTGATACAATAAGACCTTATAGTAATGCATTTAGTAAAAAGATGTGTGTTTCCTGTATATAATAAAGCCAAATATTTATGGAATATAAAGTCTGATCATCTCATGAGATTTGCTGCCTGTGGCAGAGGATCAGCAAATGCAGAGAAGGGTGTGTGTGTGTGTGTGTGTGTGTGTGTGTGTGTGTGTGTGTGTGTGTGTGTGTGTGTGTGTGTGTGTGTGTGTGTGTGTGTGTGTGTGTGTGTGTGTGTCCTCACCTAGCTCAGCCAGCATTCCTGCTAAAAGTTGTAATCCAAAAATGCAGAGTTTTCTGTCTCTGAGTCAATGCCATCCACCATTTACCTTAATTCGGGGTTCATGGTATCCCAAGTCGGCTGAGTTATTTCCGTGTAGTGGCAATAAATACCATAAGGGTCTCTTCTCCTCCTGGGCAGTAAAAAGGTAGTCATAAAAATAATATAATTTTAAAACTGCAGAGCTGGAGGGGACCCTCTGGATCATCCAGTCCAGGCCCTGTCTCGGAGGCTCAGCGGGGGCTTGAACCCCCAACCTCTTGGCTCTGCAGCCAGAGACATAAACCAAGAAAAGGATGCCAGCCATAATGGCAAGAGGTTTGATTTGCTGCTTTTACATTACATCTCAAATCTGCTCCTTCATTTGGTTACCTGACACTTACTAATGGTAGGGCCGGAGCACTCCCCACACATGTGCAGTGCAGATGCCACATGCGTGGAGGGATTTGAAAAAAATTCAGCAAGTTCCTAGATCTCACCAACTCCTCGCTGAAGGGATTGGCTAGCAGGCTGAGTGCCAGCACTGCTCTAGAGGTATGGATGGGATATATGGAGATTAGCAGAATATTCTTCACTCCGTCTTCCCAAGGTGTTCACGGAATAAATAGTATTGTACTAAAAATAATTTCAGATAAAAATCCTATGGAAAATGCAGACATACTTCCCCCAGACCCTTTTAAAACTCTGAAATTTTGAAATTTAGCGAGTGGATTAATGCCAGCAGCCAAATGACCTGGGAAATGCAACTTCATCAACGTCTGGAAAACCTTGTGTTTGTTTGCAGTTTGGAAAGATACTGTACTTAGAAAGAGAATTGGAAAAAAAAATCAAGCCAATAAATAATGAGATGACAAATAATCAAAGTAAGAACAATGAGTCTTAACCAGTCCTGCTTCTTGCCCAGGCCAGCTCTTCCATGGAGATGAAGCAGATGCCTTAGAACCCACCAAGTCCTGGCTGGAGGATTATGGGAGTTGTAGTCCCAAAAGGATTGGTTGCAGATACTGGTCCCAATCCTCTCAACTGGCCTTTTTGCCCTCAGGTGTGGCAGAAATGATCTTCTCGCAGTTGGCATTGAAATCAGGCGTCTGGCACTCAACTCCGCCACTGATAATATGGAATAATGGGAAGGATGCCAAAAGCCTTGGGGTGGCCCAGGCCTATACGTGTGGACACCAGCTGCCTATCTCATTAAAACCTTCGACAATTGTAGTTTTTTTTTCCTTCCAGGTATTTGTTGTGGACACACTTGCTGCTCTTGGCAATTGGCACCCAGCTGGCGGAGATAAGAGTTAATGGCTGTGTAATCATTTTGACAGATTAGTTACCTCTGGCTGTTACCAACAAACAGACCAAGTCCTTTTTTCCCCTGAACAACCACACCCACGGCAGATAAACCATGCATCTGGCAGCTGCTGACGCAGGGCAAAGCCATACAGACAGCTGTGCAGCGCCTGTCCTGTGCCCGTCAAGAATTGGCCTTTTTAAGGAATTCTCCTTTTCAAATAATAATAATAATAATTCTGATCTTTATAAGAACATAAGAACATAAGAACAGCCTTGCTGGAACAGGCCACAGCCCATCCAGGCCAGCATTCTGTCTCTCACAGTAGCTCACCATTTGCTTCACCTGCTTAGGATTCCCTGCAAATGGCACTGAGAGATATTCTGCCTACCTCTCTGACCCGGAGGTTGTTCTTAGGCATCCATCATGATAGCCATGGATACCCTTGTTCTCCATGAACTTGTCCAATCAAGGCTGACAGCTGTTACCATTTCTTCTGGCAGAAGTTCCATAGACCAGTGATCCTCTGGGTGGAAAAAGTGCTTTCTGTTATTTTTTTGGGATCTAGCACCCAAAAGTTTCATGGAGTGCCCCTTAGTTCTAGTGTTGTGCGATAGGGAAAAAAGTTTTTCCTTATCTACTTTGTCCACACCTTGTATGATTTTATAAACTTCAATCAGGTCACCTCTTAGATTCCGTCATTCAAGAGTGAAGAGGCCCAGCCGTTGCAGCCTCAGATGGCAAGGAAGGTGTTCCAGTCCCCTAATCATTCTGGTTGCCCTCCTCTGCACTTTTTCCATTTCCATAATATCCTTCTGGAGGTATGGTGAGGTGACCAGAATTATACACCATACTCCAGATGGGGCCTCACCAAAGATTTATAAAGAGGCAAAATGGCACTGGCTGACTTATTATTTTCTATACCCTTCCAAATGATCCCTAGCTTTGAGTTTGCTTTTTTTTACTGCTGTGGCACACTGGGTTGACGCCTTCATTGAGCTGTCCACCAGAACACAAAGGTCCCTTTCCTGGTTTTTTGCAGAGAGTTCAGACCCGATCAGTTGATAAATGTAATTTGGTTTTTTGCCCCAATGTGCTTCACTCTGCACTTGCTAATGTTGAAGCTCATTTGCCACTGGTTTGCCCACTCCCCCAGTGTCAAGAGACCCCTCTGGAGCTCCTCACAATCTCTCTGTTTTTACTACCTTGTATAATTTAGTGTCATTGACAAATTTGGCTACCTTGCTATTTACTCCTACTTCTAGATTGTTTATGAAGAGGTTGAAAAGCAGGGGTCCCAATACTGAACCTTGGGGGACCCCACCTTTACCTCCCACCACTTGGAGAAGTGTCCATTTAGTGCTAGAAGTGTCCATTATGTTCCTCATAAGAGGTTGCAAGACAGGGAGATACCTGTATAACGAAGGACTTTCCTTAGGTCATGCTTCTGCCTAAGTACCCCTCCCCCCGGTCTCCTGGTGCTCTGGTTCATAAATACAACATATGCATGCACCTGCCTTTGAGCTGTTGATAATGGAATTTGAACTTTGCATAATTGCTTTTCTAAGGAAGCTTCAATGCTTGTCTAGTGACCATATGCACTGTGGCCCATAATACTGTAATATTATTTTTCAGAAAGTCGACCATATAAGTCTGTTTTTGCAAGAATTGGATTTTTGGAAAGAAGCTGACCTTTTAGGCTTTAGCCAACCTGGACCTGAAGTGACTTCAGCTGAACAAGGAGCAAGGCTATCTCTTATATATTCCTTATATATATTATATATATTCAACCTAAAACCATTCAAAAGCCAAGCAATTTTGATTCAAAACAAAGATGGAGCTCATTCAGGGTTGCTGTTTTTTTAATATAGGGAAGGTGGTTCTACAACATAAGTGCTAATTACAGAAAATTCCCTGCTGTTCATACAGTACCCACTTAGGTTGTCCTGATGGTGGGCTGTGTGTGGATCCTCAATCAGGATTTTGGCAGACGGGGCTCTTCACATGGTGTTGGACTACAATTCCCATGAACTCTCAGCTGGAGAACTGATGATGGTGGGGATTCTGAGGTTGGAGTCCAACAATTTCTAGAAGATCTCATCTCCTTTATTCCCATGTGATATGAGGGGCAAGCTGTACCCCCCCCCCCAAGAAATGACAGTACCAGTCAGAGTCAGCTAGATGGTAAGGAGAGTGAGAGTTGCCTGGGAGATTCCTGCTTTTCCCTCTGCCGGTAGTGGATTCCTTCCAACCCTCCACTCCCCAGGTGCATTCCTCTGCAATCCTACTTGCAAAGGAAGCTTATGTTTACCTTCTAGGTAGGGAACTATCAGAGAAAACAGCTAAGTGCAAGATACAGAGGTAAAGAAAAGGGACATGCAATGACAGACATATTTTGCCATTTGAGGTGTCTAGAGGTGCCTAGAGGTGTCTTTGGACGGGCAAAGTTTCCCAGCAGGAAAGAAATGGAGAATTTGGCCTCTCCCTGTTGTAAGGGGGATATGGATTCAAAGAGAGACCAAGCCTGCCCAGGGCTCCCAGATTAACACTACTGGAAAATAACAAGAGCCGTGTTTCTTGGCTAAAGAGGAAACTGGCCACTTAGGGAAAACTTTTGTTTCCTCACCTGGGCATTCTCTGAGCAAAACCCCTGCACATAAGGACACCTCCCTCCTCTTTGTGTCCTAAAGCCCCTTCCCTTCCCTGACGGGGCCACCCAGACTGATATGACATAGCCAGATCCGGACAACAAAGACTCCACCATTAAGCTCATCATTCTCTTCCAATGTCCATCTGTAAACATTGGAACTCAGACTCTTGAGTTCCCCAGCCAGTTGTGATACCTTCTGTATATGTGCTGTTTACATACTGACCTCTTGTATAAACCACTGTGCTCCCCTCCTGTCTTTGTGTATGAACCCTGACACACACACCCCTTGCTCAGGAACAGACCTTCGCCTTGCCTCCTGAAGGTGGTGTCTGTAGTTCCTTTGATGGATCCATTAAACCAGTGGTTCTCAACCTGTGGGTCCCCAGATGTTCCTGGACTGCAACTCCCAGAAGCCTTCAGCACTAGCTGAACTGGCCAGGATTTCTGGGAGTTGCAGTCCAGGAACATCTGGGGGACCCACAGTTTGAGAACCACTGCAGTAAATGAACGCAACCGAACTCTCTCTGTGTCAGATCTTCATTGTCAGTTTAGATCTGGTGTACATTTCCT
Organism: Phrynocephalus forsythii; assembly: GCA_029282475.1. Taxonomy (NCBI): domain Eukaryota; kingdom Metazoa; phylum Chordata; class Lepidosauria; order Squamata; family Agamidae; genus Phrynocephalus; species Phrynocephalus forsythii. Next base: position 5,643,623 of record JAPFRF010000022.1, read on the forward strand.
GGAGACTAGCTCCAGTGACCCAACATGACCCCGTTGAAAAGCAACACGGCTGTAGCCTACATCTGGTTTGATTGTCACACCTCGACAAAAGGCCTGTCCATTTCCAATTAGATTGCAAAACTAACTTAATCACCCAGAGTCCTTACAGTTCAAAGAATCATGCCAACCACCTCACAAGCTACCTCTGTCCAAAAACCACCAGCAGCACCCAAAACGGAAACCAAAGAAAAGAAATTGTCTGATGTTGTGGGTGTTTGCGAAATGAAAGGTCTGCATGCCCAATGCCACAGGAACAACGGGCAAGTGCGGCTCCCAGGTTGGGTGAAAGGGGGGGTTGCCGTCAACCGGTGTGGTGCTGCTACTTGCTAATCTCTTGAGTGGCTCCGAGGATGCAGGATACAACTTGCCTTAATCCACATTGCTAATAATTTCTCGGTTCCAAAGAAATGTTTTATCTGATGTTACATCAGAGAAGGTACATGCTTTTACAAGTGAGTCACCCTCATGCCAAGGTTATTGTGTTATCCTGCTGCTCAAAAACACAAGGCATCCACAGGCCCCTTCCTTCCTCTCGATGGCTTTTGAGGCCCTGCTTTTCAGACATATTGGGGTGTCATCGATTTAACTGACAAGGTCCCTCATGGTGGATGGAAGCACAGAATCTTCTCTTTGGTTTCCGTCACAAGAACCAAACTGAAGCCAGAATTCAAAGGTTAAAGGGATCTCCAAATCTTATGAATTAGAGCTGACAGAAGCAGGAGGAGGCCAGGGCTTAGAAAAGTTACTTTTTTTTTGGAATGACCACTCCCAGTGGCCACGCTGGTGGAAAATTCTTGAAGTGGTCCCAAAAACTCTGGGGATCCCTTTTAAACATGAAAGGGCGGACATTGCACAATTGTTTTCACAAAAATTTGAGAAAAGAATAGCATGCCTCAAGTGGGTATTGAAATATTTATTTTCATTATGATGTATAGTTTCCCTTTTTTGCATTTTTATATCTGATGCTGGCTTCTTTTTATTTTTCAAATATGCAGGACAATGAAGCAAGAATGGTGTGGTAGAACAGATTCACAAATTTTGCTTTACAAACTCTGCATTCCAGAGCCCACACTCAGCAAAGACGGAAGATCCTGGGAGGTGTGTGTGTGTGTGTGTGTGTGTGTGTGTGTGTGTGTGTGTGTGTGTGTGTGTGTGTGTGTGTGTGTGTGTGTGTGTGTGTGAGAGAGAGAGAGAGAGAGAGAGAGAGAGAGAGAGAGAGAGAGAGAGAGAGAGAGAGAGAGAGAGAGAATCTGTATCTATCTATCTATCTGTAGAGAGAGAATATCTTGTATATCACTTTTTTGATCTGGGATTTCGCCTCTGGCACGACCTACACCTCACAGATGAGAGATGACCAACAAACACAGCATCAAAGCAACCATTTGTGAGGAACTTTTGGGAGTGCCAGCTGGGCAACTTTTATAGTTCTTGCGGATCAAACAAAAGCATGCTAAATTGGAAAGAAATACATATTTATTGAAGGTGACGGATGGAGGAAACAGTCAGGAAGCATGCACATCCTCATAGGCAGCAGGAGAAGAAATATCACTTTGTTACAACATTCATAACAATTAGATTATTTGCACATAAGGTAGACCCAAACATTTCACGTCATATGGCATGCCACTCTCTATTCTATCCATAAAATACAAGTGTAAAAATAGGCAACACCTTTATAGAGCACTGGAAAAAACATACAATAGACAAGCTTTTGTCGATTAAAGCGAAGTGTGTTCTGCTTATTTACTGCCCCATACCACTTCAAGTAGTGTCTGGGCTGTTTACAGTGTTTAATTGCAGCATGCAGGCTACACATTGCCCCTCCCCAGCAAGCTGGGTACTCATTTTACCAACCTCAGAAGGATGGAAGGCTGAATCAACCTTCAGCCGGCTACCTGGGATTGAACCCCAGGTCGTTAGCACAGTTTTAGCTGCAGTACAGGCATTTAACCACTGTGCCACAAGACTCCTCTTCATTGGGGTTTGTACCGTTGTGAAGAAGATAGAACCCAAAACTTCAAGTCCAAATGTTCTCAGAAAGATGGATATTGTCAGGCAAGTTTCTCTTAGATGTTGAATCCAGCAGTTCTTGGAATGATGGGTTTCACCTGGCAGGCTTGCTGTCACCATGAATCAGCAACCAGCCAGGCGTCTGGTTGCTGATTCATGGTGACAGCTTAGTCACCTGAGCAATGGGTCTGGCAACGCAAGTTCTCCAAACATGTATGGAATAACACGCCTTGCAATCCCTGCTGGTCCTTTTGGTTTTTACATTGATGATCCCTTTAGCAGCCTATGGTTTTTCTGCCTCTGGACTCACAGTTTGAGACCTCGGAATCCTACTGAGGACTCATTTTGTGAATGGCTAATTTTGGAGTAAATACTTACATGCTGTCAGAAATCAGTTTACTTCATGACTTTTACCATATACTTTAGGTAAATTATTTATTGCACCCATGAAACAAATAAGACTGGTCCCTTAAATTCGGACCAGAGATTTTACCATCAGCACTTACTCCTTAGGTAAATTATTTATTGCACTTCCTGGTTCCAGGGCTCTTGAAGGACAAAGTGAACAGGGACTAAAGAGATAAATCATTTGTAAACGCCCAAAGTGAACAGGGACTAAAGAGATAAATCATTTGTCAACAAAAACTGTCACTTCTTAACACCCAAACCAAATTACATTCATGAATATTTACCACATCAGTCTCACCCTCTGCATGTGAGAACAGTAAACCTAGTTCACAGTCCACCCACCCACAAACCCTGTCCAACAGTCGCAAACCCTGTCCAACAGCAACATGTTTTTCACACCCTACTCAGCATACCTTCATTGTCAGCTGCATCCATGTCAAAATGGGTGCCATTTTCCTGGCAGCTTTTCAAGACCTGTTATTGGAGAAAAAGAATCATCTGTAAGTAATAATGCACATAATAAATAACATAACAAATAACACACAGTTAAGCGTGGAGAGGTCTCAATTAATGTACACATGCAAAAACCAAAACAAAACTGCATCATTTTTCCCTTTTCTTTTTCATGTGAATTAAGGGAAACAACAAACTAGAAAAGCAATAACAGACAACTGGAAGATTCAAACCAAATGTCAAATATAGCAGATCCATGAACCTGAATAAAGTTGGCAAAAAAACAAACCCCCAAACAGCCCCAAACAGATGCTATCCAAATATTCAAGTTAAATGGAAATTGTCAACATGCTGGTAGTATAACTAGTCCAAATATCCACATTTGTGGTAATGTTGGAGTTTGGTATTCTGGGAAGGCCACCTTTAGAAAGAACATTGGAATAAGATTATATTAAATAAGATTAATTTCGAAGTAGCAGCACAGAAACCCAAGTCAAGTCAGTGCATGCTCTGCTCATTCATGGAAAGGAGCAGACGGTATCATGGAAGAGCCTGTTGCCTGGATCTTGTCTATTTCCCACAGGACCCCACCTTTGAACCATGAGGCTCACTGCCTAGTGAGAGCCTGCCGTCTCCAACTGAATGCTAGTTGCTAGGGACATGTTGGCACCAGGGTGTCCTCATCCACATGTGGGTTTCGTTGGGGATGGGGGGGGTTAAACGGCCACCATCATGGCAAGCAAGAAGTTAACCTGGCTGAGCCCATCTCTCTGACGCTTTGTAAATCTTATAAGAGATGGTTGTAGCAAAGCTTGGGAATGTCACCTCTTTGGGACTACAAATCCCAGCATGCACCAGCCAGGGTGTGGTTCAAAACACCTTTGTCTGAGCTCTGCTTCCCAAGCCTGCTAACTCTCTCCCTCCACAAAGTTAGAATAGGCATGGGATTTCATATGAACAAGATGTTAAATCAACACAATTCCATTTTGACAGGAGTGTTCTATTTTCAGACATCCCTTCCTCTTTTCCAATTGGACTAGAAAGGGGGATTCTCTTCACAGCAGAAATGAGGAGCAAATATTTGCTTTCCCAACAAACCTCGTTCTGCAGAAGTGGCTCTTTACACAAAGCCTCTGTCTTTATCTCCACAGAAAATGCCTTTCTATTTGCTGTCAGCAGCTTTATGCTTCTCCAGAACCTCTACACATAAAATTGTCAGCTTGTTTTAAAGAGCAACAACATTAATGAAGCCAGAGGTGGTGGTGGTGGTGGTGGTGGTGGTGGGAGCAGGATGCACCATAGATTTCCCCACCTGGCAATGTAGAGATGGGCACGAGACGAGCAATTTTTCATTTTCGTTTTCGTTTTTTTGTTTCATTACGCAATGAAAACGAAACAATTTTTTTAAAACAAAACGAAAACGAAATGACCAAATTTGCCGTGTTTTTTGTTTTTGTTGCAGCAGATGCATTGAACTAAAAAGAATGCTAACGAAACAGCAATTTTTCATTTTCGTTTTCGTTTTTTGTTTCGTTACCTAACAAAACGAAAATGAAATTTTTAGCAAAAAACATCACGAAAACGAACCGAAACGGACCCCTAAATGACCAAACGACAAACGAAACACCATTTTTTGAGTCATACCCATCTCTACTAGCCAGCATTACTAATGGTGAGGGTTCAAGGGAGCTGCACTCTGAGAAGAGCTGGGTATTCCACACCCAGCTTCTTCAGAACCACGTGGTGACCATCTTTCATCTGGAGTTGATCTTTTAATAAAAATGTTATTGAAGCCAGGCAGGAGGGGAAAAGAAGAGGCCAAAGCAAACCAGAAGGAGAAAACAAGACATGGGGAGGCACCCTCAAGGGCTGCCATTTCTTCAGTGAGGTGGAGCAGGCTGGTGAAGGCAGCCATCTTCTAGTGAGCCAAGTGGTGGATTCAGGATTGGAATCCAGCTCTGCCAAACACGGATCTAACACACACTAACTAGTACACCAGTGGGCCCCTGCCGTCTGTGGGGAAGAGTTACAAATGGGGTGGGCTTTTGCTTGGTCCTCTTGTCAACGAGGAAGGCAGCAGGAAAAGAGGGAGGCCAAACCCAAGATGGAGCAACTTCCAAACGGAAGCCACAGGCTTGCATTTACAAGAGCTGGGGGCAGAGAAATTTTGAAGGCTGTTCAATCATAGAGTGGCCATGTGTCAGAGGCACCTAGACGGCATGTAACAGCAACAAGATTGTGAAGAGCAAAGTCCGCTACTAAGAGCTGACCTGTTCCCGTTATGATGGGTGCCAGCAATTGGTCCACTGCGAGGCTCTTCCGGCAGTTCCCTCCATGCCTGAGCTGGCACTGGGAGAAGGAAATGTCAGAAGCCTCCTGCCTCAGTGACGTCCCTGTGCTTGGCTTTAGATGTCCCCTGTGGCATAAAGTGGCCACATCTCCTTTCAGAGGCCCTGGAGGCGCCCTGCGTCCTAGTGAAGGGCTCCAGGGAGGCTTGACGCTTTGGTCCTAACATTGGGAGCCTTCCAGCAGTTGTTGAATGGCCATGCCCCTTTGCCAGGGTCTTTCCTCCATTCTCTCCTGGAAAGCAGGGCAGGGATCCTGGTGCAGGAGCGAAGATCTCCAGACGAGGCCATGGCCGTTTCCACCAAGGGCATGCAGTGATCTGCACTGACTTGGGAGAGAGAAACAAGGCTGAATCTGGAGAGAGGTCCAGCAGTTTTCAAGTGCTGTGTTGTCCTCGTCTTCCCACAAAGGAGGCTGGATGGCTGGGGGCGCATCCTGGTGGCAGGGGATTGAGGGCAGCAACTCTCGCCTGCAATGGCAGTTTCTCAAGTCTTCCTGAAGGACTTCTACTAGCATGTCCAGATCTTCCACACCTTTTACGGATGCCTGGGTACCAAGTCAGCTCTTTGAAAAAGGAAAGGAAGGAAGGAATGAACACTGTAGGCTTTTCTGTGGAAATGTTGGCTACCGGAGACAAGAAGGAGCACCACTCACTTGCTTGAGATGCTTTTCTGAGGAAGAACTCTTTTTCATTCGGCCTGTGGGAAGAATGAGAAAGAATCAGCAACCGACACCATGATGGCAAACCTTCACAGGAAGTGTGTAACCGGGATAAGGCACTCCCTGTGTACAAGATGGGGAAACATCAAACTTTTCACAGCATTTAAGGCGCAAAGTGCTTTAATATAAAGAATGATTTGAGTTTCCTTCGGTACTTGGGTGCTAACTGGGTGCTAACTGGAAGTCACTCATCCTAAAATAAAATAAATTGCAAAGACTCTTGTATGAAACTAGGACCTTGTGAATAGGAGGGCAAGAGAGAGAAGCAGAAATGGAAAGAGCTGAGCTTATTTTTTTTCATCAACTGAAAAAGCATTCTGGATCTGATTCCAGTTTGTGAGGACTGGCACCTATTACTACTATTTTAAAAAGAGTCATGCAGGCTGCAAAACTCTTTTAAAATAACAGTAATAGGTGATTATTATTAGGAGTAATAGGGAAAGTATGTGTAGTAGGGATGGGCACAAAACGAAAAATGAAATGCTGTTTCATCGTTTTGTTACCTAACAAAGTGAAACGAAACGAAACAAAACAATAAAGCAGCATTTCATTACATACGAAACAAAATGGCTGTTTTCATGTTGAAACAAACCATTTCATTCCGTCTCTAAAATGGTGGCTTACCTGCGGGTGTTCCACCACCACCGCTACCGCCGAGACCACCGAGCCAGGACGGAGAGGTGAGTGGCTGGTAGGCCAGCCTAGGCCTGCCGCCAAAGCCTCCACTTCTACCACTGGAGCCGCCACCACTGCAGCAGGAGAGGGCGAGCGGCCAGCAGGCTGGCCTAGGCCTGCTGTTGCCAGAGTTGCCGTGGCTGCTGCCGTAGCCCTGCCAGCCAGCTGGGCACGCCAGCCTAGGGCCCCCCACTGCTGCTGCCGGAGTCGCCACCAGCCAGCGGACAAAGCCTTTGGAGTTGCTGCCGCACGCAACAAAATGTTTCATTTCATATGAATTTTTGTTGTAAAAATTCGTATGAGACGAAACAAAACAAAATGTGTGTGTGGGGGGGGCTGAAACTGAACAAAACGAAACACCATTTTTCTGTTTTGTGCCCATCCCTAATGTGTAGCAGGAATGAGAAAGAGATATTTTTCAGGGATGAAATGTGCAGTGGGTGAAACAGAACCCTAGACGAGATGGTCAACCTCTCATTTCTTAAGAGACAAGGGCCAACATGGGAGGTCAAGGCGTGGGCCCTTGGTGACAGGAGGCAGGCAAGAATTGGGAGAGAAAATCCACCAGGGCCTGTGGAAAACTCCTGCAGAGTCAGAATGGCATCCCAACGCTTGCCTTGCTAGGAATCGTACAAGAATCTTGATGCGAATGGGGCAAAAAGCCAGCTGGAAGCAAAGAGGAATGGGCAGAGAGCAGGCTGCCTTTTGGAGCAGGCTAGGCACACAAGCTTCTTTAAGATGAGACAGTCTGGTGTAATGGGCAGAGCGGTGGACTACGATGATGAAGAACAGAGTTCAAATCCTCTCTCAGCCATGGAAGCCCACTGGGGGAAGCGGAACTGGTCAAACCACCCCTTAAATATCTCACTTACCATGAATGTTCTACTAGGGTTCCCATAAGTCGGTTCTAACGTGATGGCACATACCAACAAGACAACAACAACAGGGATTCCTAATGCCAGCTTGAAAGAGGCAGGGGTGGTGTTCTGGCTTCAAAGATGGCTACCCATGCTCACACATTCAAAGCAAGTGCTCCTTTCTCCCATCTCTGCCCATCCTGAGATATATGTCCCTGTCTAGGGACCCAAAAGACCATGGCAGAAATCCTAACTCAACACCAGCCCTCACCCTAATCCTGGCCCTGGCCAGAGTGGCTAGCAAGATCTCCACATCAGATATGCTGGCAAAAGTCCCAGATTACGCATCACCCTAAGTGACCCATCATTTACCTGTTTTTCCTGAAGCCTTGTTCGTATCCCCTTTTAGAGATGTTTCCTGTAGAAAGGACATACAAGAATGAACATGAGACTAGAGAGGCAAAATTTCTAGGAACTTTGGGGAAGTTTAATCTATTTGTTATTAATTTTTATTTATTCGAATTTTCTACCACCCATCTGGCAGCGAGACCACTCTGGGCAGTTAGCAACAATTGATCAATACAATGCAATGCAATGCTCTTTTTAGTACTGTGATGATTCTTGGAGTTGCACACTGCCACCATTTAATTTATGCTTAAATCTTTATGCAGCATGAATGGAGACTCACATAAGATTTTAGCATTCAAACAGATAATGTTGTTTATTGTTCACAAATAAAGAAGTAAATAAGCATTGATGACATGTCTCTTGAACAGGTTCAGCACACTGACTTAAGTTACTTTTATACTTTCTCTGTTATATATATTAACAATTGTACATTTTTACAAGATGTTAAACAGTTTTCCTCTACAGACCTTAGCCAAACCCTATATGGTCTCTTTCTGGCCACATCTGACAGTTATTCCATCGGATACACGTTTTTGTATGCTTTAGCCCCACTCACGGCTATTCCATTGGTTACTCAGTTTTTAACATTTGAATATTTTTGTCACCTCTCACCTTTCATCACAGTTACCAAGTCCCCCCCCCCCTTATGACTTCAAAATGTCTGGACATTTTATCCCTCTACATGAGACATTATTCTTGTTTAAACAGAAAGTTTGGATAGAAACTGGACCAGTGTAAAAAAGTTACTGGAGAGATAAATCTCTCAGAATTTTCCTTGATTGCTCAATATAACAAATTCTCAGCTAAAACTTCCTTCCCACTGAATCTCCAGATATCATTCCAGGGTTGCCCTAAGTAGAGCACATTGCAGTAGTCGAAACATTTTGCTGAAGTCTTGCATGTGGTTAATTAATTAATGGAAGGGAGGAATGGCAGGACCTTTGGGGTTTTTCTCTACCTCAGGCTTCAAAATGGACAGGGTCAGCATCCCCTTCCTATTTGGAGAGTGGCATCCCATGTTGACAACAACCCAAGATCTCCCATCGTTAGGGTCAGAAAAAGGGTAAAACCTACCTTGGTGTCACTCAAATCTGTCCCTTTGGAAAGACGTATCTTCCTCACGCACTGGCATTTTCACTCTCACACCCAGATAATTCTTTTGAGATGTGCTGTTGGTCTGCTCTCGGTCTGGTCAGGTGGGGAGGGGAAGAGCAGAATGATACCTTTCAGAGCAATGTTGCAAAAGCCTGTGAGGAGCTGACATGTTTTGGAAAAAGGGGAGATTTCGTGCTTTTGTGTGAGCAGTGTTTTGAGAAAGCAGAGCTTCATGGTGCCATGACACTGGTTTCTTGGTTCTCTTTTTGGTTCAGAGCTGAACAGCTCAGTGGTTCTGGTACGTAGCTACAGAGCCAGAGGTTGGGAGTTTGATTCCCCACTGGGCCTCGTAAGAGAAATAGCCAGCCTGGGTGGCCTTGGGCAAGATGCACAGTCCTAGGGCAACTCCAGCAGAAGGGAATGGGAACCAGTTCTCTAGCTATAATAACCTGAATCAGAATTCCCTTCATGGCACACAATTGTTGCTGCTGCTGTTCTTGTAGTGCCAGAGTGTTGTGTGTATTGTTGCTCTGTGGTCCTCAGGATCAGAGTAGTCTCAGCACCTTCTTTCAAGCCACAACTCCCAAAAGTCTCTACTATAAAACTGATCTGTATTTGTAGAGCAGAATATGCCTTAGTGGGCAAGCCATTGACTTACCCCCAAGTTCATGGCTTCTCTCTGGGAATGGTGTTGGCAACAATGAAGGTACTTCACAGGATGGTTGTCAGGGCAAAGAGCTCTTGAGGGGAATGAGGTACCCTGTCTTGAAGGTCAGTGGATGGAGGGCAGGATATAAAGGTGGACTATTAACATGGTGGATGTGAAGTTAGTTTGTCCGCATGAAGTTCACTGATCATCCCTGATGGTGTTCTCAGAATAAGACCTACCTCGGGTATGCCCCCAAATAGCTTTGGGATCCAGCCTTTCCTCCTGCTGTAGGACATCCTTTGGCCCCCAGAATGTCCATTAAACAATCAAAGTGAGATTCACAATAAAACGGCAGTGTGTTTGCAGTTGACCCTAAAAACCCTCATTGATGTTGCCTCTTTCTAGTTCTTTGAGTTATTAAGGCAGACTTTGGGTGTCTGGGAAACTGCTTGGACCTTTTACCTGATGGTGTGTGTCCAGTCAAATGACCGAGTACAGTCTGGGCAATCTACTAATGTTTTCCCCTTTGGGTTTCCCTTGGAATGTGGAATGACAACACCAACATTGCAATAAGAACATAACATAAGAAGAGCCATGCTGGATCAGGCCAAAGGCCCATCTATCCAGCTTCCTGTATCTCACACTGGCCCCACCAGATGCATCTGGGAGCACACGAGACTAAATATCTATCTGCTGATAACACTCCCCTGCATCTGGTCCTTGAGTATCCCAGTTTTAAGCCTGGAGATTACACATCTCCATTATGGTTTGTTACGTGTAATGGACTTTTCCTCCAGGAATCTGTCCAATCCCCTTTTGAAGGCATCCAGGCCAGATGCCAACACCACATCCTGTGGCAGGGAGTTCCACAGACTAACAACACGCTGAGTAAAAAAAAAATCTTTTGTCTGTTCTTACTCTCCCAACTCTCAATTTGAGTAGATATCCCCTAGTTCTGGTATTTTGTGAGAGGGAGAAGAGCTTCCATCTATCCACTTTACTCATGCCCTGCATTATTTTGTACGTCTCAATTAGAGATGGGCATGAAACAGAAAAATGGCATTTTGGTTTTTCATTTGTCGTTGAGAGGTCTGTTTCGGTTCGTTTCCATTTGTCGGGAATTTTTTGAAAAAATTTGTTACCATTTTTGTTTTTTCGTTTGTCGTTTCTACCCACTTTTTGCACAATTTTTAAAGCATTTCCGTGAGTGGGCATCCCCCAACGCCCCAGACCAGAGGAAAAACCCTAAAAAAAAGGATGCTGGCAGAGACACAGTATAGACTAGGTTCGCAGGGAGGCTGCAAAGGCAGCGGCGGGCTTTGCCCAGGGTGCAAGGCAGCCACAGAGTGACTGCACTGCAGGGCAGGGGAGGGTACTCACCGAGAGGTATGCAGCACACATGCACACAGGGAGGCTGCAGGACTGAAGCTAGAGTCGCAGAGACAGCAATCCCACCCTAACTCCCACCAGAGACTGCAAGGAGGATGGGGGCTGCCAGAGCTTTTTATGCCCTCTGTGGCTGCCAGACCTGCCCGCCCAGTCTGCAACCTGGGCATGCTATTGGTTGAACATGATCCCACATCACATGGCTTGCCTCCATTTTGTGGCTGGTGGCGACATCCATTTTAAAGGGAAAAGAAAAATACATCGCAATGGGAGAAGACAAAAACAAATATTTTAAGGACCCCAACCCCCCTGGTAGGTATTATCAGACAATATAAATAATTATCGCTGCATTTTTACAGATGTCCAGGGCATTTTTTAACATTTAAAACAGTTCATTTCATTGCGCGTCGCCATTAACGGAAACAAAACGTAACGACCACAATTTTCATGGTTCTGTTCGTTTCGTTTCATTTTCATCACAATTTTTGTTTGTCGTTTCGTTACGTAACGGAAATGACAAACAGTAATGGAAACGGAAAAATGTGCGTTCCGTGCCCATCTCTAGTCTCAATCATATCCGCCCACAGGTGCCTTTTTTCCAGACTAAAGAGCCCCAAATGCTGTAGCCTTTCCTCATAAGGGAGGTGCCCCAGCCCAGTAATCATTTTAGTCACTCTCTTCTGCACCTTTTCCAGTTCCATGATGTCTTTTTTGAAATCTGGTGACCAGAATTGTACACAATACTCCAGGTGCGGCCTTACTATCGTTTTGTATAATATTTATTTATTTATTATAATAGCATTATAATGTTGGCTGTTTTATTCCCAATCCCCTTTTTAATAATCCCTAGCATGGAATTGGTCTTCTTCGCTGCTACCACACATTGTGTAGACACTTTGCATGTTGTCTTGTAGAGGCATGGTCTACTGGGAATTTCTTCTGCACAAACTCTACTGAAAGAAGGAGTTGCACAGGAATGCCACCCCTCCTCTCTCTCTCTCTCTCTCTCTCTCTCTCTCTCTCTCTCTCTCACACACACACACACACACACACACACACACACACACACACACACACACACACACACATTCACACTTCCTCCTTTATGGAGTCAATCCCTCTCATGTTTGGTCTTCCTCTTACCCTGCTCCCTTCCACTTTTTCTCATCAGCTGCCTTATCCCTTTATCTTATTTTATTTCCAGGGGTTTGTAGGTGCCTCATACCAAGTCAAAAACCACTGCCCCGTTGACTCCTCTCCCTCAATATTCTTCACATTGACCAGGTTTTCCTGCTATACCTCACAATTTTCAGGATTGAACCCATGATCTTCTGCATGCCCCCAGGGGCCCTGCCACCAAGTCATGCCACCCTCTCAGTTTCATTCTCACCTCTCGTGGCCATGTGCTCTGGAGCCTCCTCTGAAGGTGCATTCAAGTTCGCCGAACCCTCGTTGCTCAACTCAGGTAATGCCGAGGTGGGTAGAGACGGGCCGTACTGAGCATAGCTTTGGGGATGAGCTGGATCCCCTGCAGCAGGGGGTCCTTGACCCAGAGCATCACCACACACCTCCTTGGCCCAGCTATCCAGGTTGGTTATCAACCGAGGAGGCAGCTGACCCATCTTTAGCAAGTTTTCCATCGTGCCAAGGGGAACTTTGTTCTGATTCAGTAGATCTGACTTTTCTTCCTTGCTAAGTGTACATTCCACATACCGATTGTGTCCAAAACAAACTCCCACCAGCTGGGATGAATTCTGGATGGCACCGAGACTCAGGTTGTCTGTTCCTTACAGGTAGCAGGTGGTTGGTGGAAAACACATCTTTTCCTTTTTCCTTGCTCAGTGATGTAAGAGCAAAATTGGTGCAGAATAAAATCAGCCTGGATTATGTCCTGTCAAACTGTGGAAGCTGGGTGTTTCATTGCTGGTTCCCTGCCTAGATTTCTTTCCTCCTTTCCTTTTTAAAAAAACAACATGTGTGGTAAAACTGGAGACAAGTCAGCTGTCACTGAGAAACCCCACCCCTCCTTCCCGCTTTATACTAGAGGAGCAGCTGATAGACAGCTAAACTGGACAATTAAATGGACAGCCAGTCAAGGCTGCAATCTTAGGCACTCTTGCCTGGAAGGAAACACTTCTGAGAACAACAGTGCCTACATTCAGGAAGACCTACCTAGGACTGTGTGATTAATTGTCCTGAAACAGTAACACAAAAGTTTGTATGTGAAGCAATGTAAAATATAACTGGGTTAACATTGTTCTCTTTGAGGTCTGGTTACTCTGGGGGAGAGGAGGATTCAGTGAAGCAGAGATCTGGAATTTGGTAGGTCATCTGAGGACCAGCAGACAGATGGTCTCACTCCAGATGTTTTGTGTCAGGGTGAGGAGCTGGCGACAGCAGACATGAACACAACCAGGTATGTGGCAATTGTGGTCTACTTTCTGAGAGGTGAACTGGTAGGATCACCCATCTTCAAGATTGTCAACTGTAGATTTTCGAGGCCACTAGAACCATGTAAGGTGTGACTTTGAGAAATAAAGGGAGAGGCCAGGGTGTGGCTACACAGGATGATCCACTGTTAATTTACACCTAGAAAGTCAGGTTTCTCCAGGTGAAGTTGGTTGAATTGTCCAAACATAAGTCAGAATGAGGGAGAGAAGGAAATAACCAACTTGTTTGCAGCTTGTTAAGGCAGCTTCAGTGCTAGCCACCCAGATTTGCAGAAGGCGTGGCTACAGCAGAAGCTGCCTTAACAAGCTGCAAAGAAGGGCTGATTGGCATTTTTCTCTTTCTCTTTTTCATTCTTCCCGACTTTACCTTTGTTCACTAAGATGCTCTAGTGCAGCTTCATTCCAATCCCGACACTAAGCCTTTAAAAAGGAAAGGAACAGAAAAGTTTGGAGACCAGGAGGGCTCAACACCCACCTCGCCAACCACTTACACCCTTGCACATGTTTTTCAGCATTGGTACAGTGCCATCACATTGTCTGAACAGATGCCAAAGCATTTACTTGCAAAGAAGGTAGAAGCCCCAGAGGTGGAGAGGGAAAGGTACAGATTGGGGGCAAAAACTCCAGGCTGATTTGCACTGACATGCACATTGTGTGGTCAATGTAAAATAATACAAATCTGTCTCAAATCCTGGAGCTTTGTTCCAATATTATGGGTACAGTATTATTGCTGCTGCAGTTGCCTCCAACAGCATTTTATCTGCTCATTTAGCATGATGATGCCCTCTTGCATCCAAAATGGGTTAAATGTTCTGGAGTACCACACTAACGAAGAGTCCCCTTTGGCTGAAGTGCAATATTTGCTTCCTCATGGCGCAGTGGTTAAATGCCTGTACTGCAGGTAAAACTGTGCTCACGACCTGGGGTTCAATCCCCAGTAGCAGGCTCAAGGTTCACTCAGCCTTCCATCCTTCCGAGGTCGGTAAAATGAGTACCCAGCTCGCTGGGGGGGGCAATGTGTAGCCTGCATGCTGTAATTAAAATTGTAAACCGCCCAGAGACTACTTGTAGTGGTATGGGGCGGTATATAAGCAGAACACTTTGCTTTACAAGCATCCGAGCAAAGAGACTGATTCTACAAGCAAATGTGTTTACCTCCAGCAGATCCACAGCTTCTTAGATCTTCAAAACCTGCCTGTTTTCCTACCTCATTCCCACATCTGATGGTGGAGGGGGGGACTCACCATCTCCAAATTCTGGTGGGTGTCCCAGTCAAAAGGACATCAAGATTCTCTGCCATCAAGAGTTGTTCTCTTAACCATTAGCTGATGCTGTGGATGCAGTTGTGATTAGCTGGTGTCCACGAACCCCCGAACCATGCAGAATTTTAAAGAAATGAACAGTTCATGGTTCATTCAGTTTGGGTCACATCTCTTCATGGGGGTTGCTTTCTGTGTAGCTCAGCTCCATAGAAAGCACACACTTCATGGGGTCCCATCCTGTGCCCCCCTTCATGGAACCTGGCACCTCCCTTACTTGCTCTGGACCTCCTTTTCCCCACTGCTGTTGCCACTCTGACCAGCTGAGTAGGATAGTAGGCTGTCTGGACTCTGCTTCCTGCCTCATTGCTTCCTGGGAGACTTAGAGTAGTCTGGGAAATGTTTCCCATATATAGCCCACTTCTTCTTCAACTGCCCTGTCCTCATAGAATGTTGGCAATCAGTAACCTCATCTTTTTTTTTTGTACAAAGCTATTCTCAATAGAGAAGGTGTTCCCGCTGTGAACCATTGGCTTAAGCCAGAATGTTCTTCTATGCCCGGGGCCACACTTCCCATCTATAAATCCTTGAAGGATAACCTGCAGCAAATGGTATTTGTTACTGTGCATTATGTGGCCTAAACATTTTAATTTTCTTCTTTTTATGGTATTGAGGATGTCTAGAGTTTTTTCCATACACTGTATTGCCACCACATTAATGACTCTGGCTATCCAAGGTATCTTCAGAATTCGTCTGTACATCCATATCCTTTCGGCAGCAAAAACACAAAGTGAAAAGAAATGGCAACAATGAAAACAGCTGGTGTTTTGTTTTCTGAAATTGTGGCTCCGAAAACCACCGATGAAATGAACTGGCTCAATTTGTGGGGTGTTTTGGTTCGTGTTTTGTTTCATGCCCACCTGAAAAACTGACCAGCCTTGGCCATTGCTTCTCGCTTCAGCACCATGGACAGGACAATTTCTCCCCTGGCTCTGAGGGAGCCAGTCTGTTTCTGGAGGGCACAGCAAACGACAGGACACGCCCAGCCCTGCAGGCTCTTGCCGCCTGAGGCACATGGGCCCCTCTGGCTGATGATCTGGCTAGCAGTCCTGCTTGGGAGAAGGTCCCCCGGCTACAACTTTGCCCCACTCTTCCATTTTGATTGAGAAGGAGAAAGCTCCTTCAGCCCAGGGGCCAGATTCAGCCTTTGAGACATGGGGCGGGGGATTTGCTTTGTGGGTGGGTCCAAATGCAAAAGGTATAAAGAAGTTATAGAGATATTTACATGAAACTTGTTGTGCATAATCAGTGTCATTGCCATGCATACTTGTGCAAATATCAAACCTTTATCTAAGCTAATTTTCTTTCCATAGGCTGTACAAGACATCAACCTGCATGATGAACAAAATTGAAGCTCGAAGTGTCATAAAGTTCCTCCATTTGAAAGGCAACAACGCACGCCAAATCCACGATGAAATGAAAGCTGTCTGTGGGGATGAAAGCCCATCATATGACACGGTTGTGAGGTGGAAGAGGAACTTTCAAAGTGGTCACATGTCCCTGACAGACGAGCCATGAGCGGGTAGACCCTAAATCAAGGATGATCTTGCCATGGTTAAGAAAGTGGAGGCCGTTATCTTCGACGACAGAAGATCCACCATGGAAAGAGTGATGGCGGAAACTGGACTAAGTTACGGAACTGCGTGGAGGATTATTCATGAGGAACTGCACATGAATAAGGTGTCTGCATGCTGGGTGCCTCTCTTGTTGATACCTCTTCAAAAGCAAACTCGCCATAACTTTTCCCAGCAGAATTTGACTCTGTTGGAGCAGAATGAAGACAATTTTTTTGCTTGTCTTGTCATTATGGACGAGTGCTGGGTATACCTCTACAATCCGGAGACCAAAGAAATGAGCAATGAGTGGAAACATCCATCCTCCCCCCCTCCCAAGAAGGTGAATGTCCAGAAATCTGCTGGGAAGGTGATGCTGTTGTCAGCTGTGACATTGCTAATCAATAAAAAAAATGTAATCAATAAGTACTATGGATATGTATAGCAATATGTATTCAATATGTAATGCAATTAAAGTGTGATATTATGCAACCACAAAACTGAAGAAGCTAGACCACAGCCTGGCAACACATTGAAACAAAATTGCTTAAGATAGGAGATGACTCGAAAAAGAGGAAGTTGCAGGAACTTCCTGGCTGACAATTCACCTGGGGATGTGATTGATGGGCAGTGTCTGAAGGTCGGCCATGCAGAAAAGGGGTCTGAAACTGTTGCAGCTGGAAACCTTATTCAGGTCTTCTCTCATTGTGACTTCTTCCTCTTTCCCAAGATGAAGAAGGCCACTTTGCTTTTGCTAAATAAATGACAGAGAAAATCTCATTTTCTGACTTAGTCTCATTGGTTTCTTGGGAAATCTCAAACTTGCCTCATCTCTGAATCTTTTAACTTAGACTATTTTTCTACCACTGAACCACAATCTCACACTGTCCATTTTTTGGGATAGCCGTGGGGTAATCTTAACCTATTACCTTCTGAAGGGCAAGAGGTCAACAGCGATTACTACTGCAACCTCCTGGAGAAACTATCTGATGCATTGAAACAAAAACGTTGTGGCATGACTCTCAGCAAAGCCCTCCAGCATGTTCCTGGCTGACAAATGCACCTGTCCATCTGGCCCAAGCATCTGTTGTCACCCCAGGCTTCTGGCTATGAACTTTTGCAGCATCCACCTTATTGCTGATCTTGTTGGAGGCTTCCTCTTTCCCAAGATGAAGAAAGTTCTTTGAGACCATGGGATTTGATGAGAGAGAAGATGTCATTTTCAGAAGTGGAACAGTGGTTTTTGCCGGCCAGAGACTCAAATCTGGTTTTCAAACAGGTTGAAGAAATGGGCAAAAATGTGTGACTGCATTTAGTAACAGTCCCTTTCTCAAGATCTGAAACCAGACTGGTGAGGTGGGGGAGGTGGAGTGGCCATTGTTTACAGAAACATCTTTGAGGTGGTCAGTCTCTCTTCCTTGGCGATTCCTGGTCTGGAGACTCTCCATGTGCCCTCCAGCATGTTCCTTTCTGGAGCAGAATAGCCTTCATCTCGGCGGCACTGTTGGGAACCCCCAGGCTTCTGGTCCTGGGGGATTTCAACATCCATGGTGAGTTGGAGGCTCCAGGTCCAGCTGTAGAGTTCTTGGAGACCATGGGCTGCTTGGACCTCTCCCAACATGTCATCAGAACAACACAGGTGGCCGGCCAGACTCTGGATCTGGTTTTCACCACAGGGTTGAGAGATAATGGTCCAACAGTGACTGACCTAGTAACAGTCCCTTTGTCATGGCTGGACCAAACTACAATGCCACCTGATAATGACACAATTGCACCCAAACTCCCTCTCCGCAGCAGAGCCCAACCAGCTGGGTGGTATGATCACCATCTTCGGGTAATGAAGCAGAATAGGAGGCGGCTAGAGGCCAATTGGCGCTGGGCCCCAACACAGGAAAATCAGAAAGCTGTGAAGGCCTTCTCTAAACGTTACCTCTCTAAAGTTAGAAAGGCTAGAAGGGCCCACTTTACCAACCGGATAAATCAGACCTAAGATCCTTGTGTGGAACTATTTCGAATTGTCTGTGAAATATCTGGTAATGACCACAATGTAAGGCCTCTAGAGAGTATAGCCTGTGATCAGTTCGCAGCATTTTTTAAAGCTAAAGTGGAGGCCATCTGTCAGGGCCTGGAAAGCCAACCTTGTACAGTAGAGTCGATTGAGTTGTCCAGTGCACCACCTTGCTCATTAGGCTTGGATTCCTTTCAGCCTGGGACACTGCACGAGGTGGACAGAGTGCTTCAGTATTGGCCCACCTCCTCCTCCTTAGAGCCTTGACCTGCCTGGCTGATTAAATCTGCCAGGCCAGTTACCATGGAGTGGGCTGTGGCTATTGTTATTCAATCCCTCCCTGAGGGTTGGGTCTCCTGTCCCCTCAAGGAGATGATAATTAGGCCGTTATGGGAAAAGCCAAATTTAGCAACAGATGATATTAACAATTACAGGCCTGTCACTAACATCCAATTCCTGGGCAAGGTCATGGAAAGGGTGGTGGCCAATCAACTTGAGTCACTTCTGAAGGAAACCAGTGCCCTTGACTCATTCCAGGCCACAGCATGGCATGGAAACGGCTATGGTCACTCTGCAGGATGTCTTCTTGAGGGAGGCTGACAGGAGCAACATGTCCTTGTTGGTCCTCCTCGACATCTCAGGGGCCTTTGATACTGTCGACCACAGTAACCTCCTGGAGAGGCTCTCTGGATTGGGATTTGGTGGCCTGGCCCTGGCCTGGCTCTGTTCCTGTCTGGAGGACTGCCCCCCCCCCCGAGAGTTCAGCTTGGTGAGATGGTCTCTACCTCTTGGAGAATTGATTGTGGAGTTCCCCAGGGGTCAATCCCCTGGGGAACTCCTCAAGGCTATTTAATGTTTATATGAGTCCGCTGGGTAAAGTTATCCGGGGAGATGGAGCTTTGTGTCATCAATATGCTGATGACATACAGCCCTATCGCTTCTTCCATCCTACTGCAGATGAAGCTGTCCCATGCATTGAGCGCTGTCTTGGCACCGTGATGGAGTGGATGAGGGAAAACAGGCTGAGGCTGAACCCAGCCAAGACAGTCTGTGCCCCCCCCCAGCAGTCTGTAGGTTGGGAACATCTCTCTCCTCTGGGGGGGGGGATATTTAAACGTCTCTGCAGGGGAGCAGACATGCAGTTGGGGTGTCATCTTGGCCCCAGCACTATCCATGGATTTCCAGGTGGCTTCTGTGGTCTGGTCCACCTTTTTCTATCTTAGGCGTATTGCCCAACTGCACCCATAACCTGAACATCAGAAGCCTAACCACCTTGGTTCACATACTGGTAATCCCAAGGCTTGACTACTGTGACTGCCTATATGTGGGGCTGCCCTTGAGGCTGGTGTGGAGACTTCGCCAGGTGCAGAATGCAGTGGCCAGACTTCTAATGGGGTTGAGATATAACAATCATATCTCCCCCGTTGCATTGGCTGCCTGTACATTTCCGCACCAGGTTCAAGGTGATGACTTTCACGTATAAAGCTCTGAATGGTTTGAGACCCTGTTACCTGTCAGAATGCCTTTGTACACTCAGATCTGCCCATGACGATGACCTGCGACCCCAAGAGAGGCACAAAAAGAGAAAACAAGAGCTCTGTGGCCTGCACATTGTGGAATGAACTCCTGCCCAAGATTTGACTGGCTCCTTTCCTGGTGTCATTCAAAAGAGGCTTTAAAACCTGGCTCTTCCAGCAGGCCTACCCAAGCTAGTTATGCCATCCTAGTCATGGCTCTGCTTTTAAATCCCTCTTTTCTACTTTTTAGATTTTTATTTTATTTAGTTTACCCTGCAATTTTAACTGTATGTAAGATCAATTGAAGTACTGAATATGGTTTTATAATGCATTCTATGATTGATATTCTTTTGTAATAGTTTAATTATTTGTCTGTTATCTTAGTTTATCATATTGTAGGTTTGTTATGTTTTTGATATGCGTTCTGTTCAGCCCTGTTGTAAGCCACCCAGAGTGGCTAGATGGCTAGATGGCCAGGGTATAAGTTTAACAAACAAACAAACACACACACAAACAGATATATTTTATTTATCATGATAATTTTTCTGCTTTTTCTTTCCAAAATCTTCTAAGACTCAATGCTGCCCCTCAGTGGTCTGCTGTGCTATAGTTATTTTCCATAGTCCATAGCTTTTCCGCTGTTGACTCATGGGCAATTTTGAGTTAATGGCTGGAATCAAGAAGTCACATGTAGCAAAGAACCATCATATCTGTGACATTTTGTGAGTCAATTCCCTTGTAAGTCCCACTACTTTCTCCTCAATATTGTAGCTTATTGCTTCACTGATAATTCTGTATCTCAGCTTCCTGCATTTACTTCTTCCAACTCAACCTGGTTTTGTTTTTGACGTACAGCTCCTTCCAACTCAGTTTGAATGTTGGTGAATATTCCATGACATCCCAGCTCCCCTTCCCTGTTTTGACCCTTTGCATCTGCTTCCCTCATTGCTACAATGTTGAGTGATGCTTAGAGAAATGGTGCCCTGCGAGGTCAGAGGTTTTGTGGCTGAGCAGGATGTCAGAGTCACCAACCACTAGATGGTGCTGACAGTTCAAAGAAGCCAAGATCCCTGAGCAGGCAGATTCCTCCACATCACCACTGGCTTTCAAGAAGCAAAAATAAAAATATAAAAGCATAGATACAGCTCAGCATTCGCAAGGCGTATACTGGCTTTGTCCAGGCGGATTACTGGATATGCAGGGCCACAACTCCCAAAAGATCATCACAGGGAATCAATGCTGGCCTGGTGCCTCTGGGAGCTGTAGCCCAACAGATCTGAGGGTGCTGGCTTCTGAGGATCTGAGTCTACCCTGTCCTCTGCAACAATTCTGCTACTTAACCCATTCTTGCTTTGCCGATGTGATCGACATCTGTGTTTCCATGGTCTTCTGACTTCCATTTCAAGTTCTGACTTTACAGTTGTTGACAAGTCCTTGCGTCCAAGTGCCAAGGCCAAATCCAAGTCTTTGGGACCAAGTCCAGAGTGGAGTGTCTATTAAAAAGAAGAAAAATAGGGAAGGGTCAAGTGGGTTCTGAGTCATGAGTCCAAGTCTTTGAAAGCAAAACAACCCCAAGTTGAGTCCAAGTCGAGCCACCGGTGGACTTAAGTCCGACTTGACAATAACTCACCATGACGCCGAGTCCTTCTTGCTGCTTTTGGCTCTTCCTTCTGCTGCCACTCCAGCGCCTAACTAGAGCCAGGCACGCAGCTGACGTTGGGCTCCTGAAGACTATCCTAAAACTTTTCAAGGTCTGGGCCTACCCCTTGGCAAATCAGCTCACCCTCGTTTAACAACTTCAGCCTTTGTTTTAACTCCTTTACTGCCGTCTGCACAAAGCTTCTACTGCTCACGTCCTCTGTCTGCCCCTTTTCTATCCAAACACCCACCATTTAAGCCATTCTCTGAAAGTACACCATTTGTTGACATGGGCCTCTCCCCATTTGCCAGTTGGACTGTTTGTGAACATTCTGTGACATCATAGTGTTCTGTAAGCACATTGGTTGCAGGGGGCTAGCAGATAGGCAAATAACTAGTGGCTTTATTGGGTCAATGTGATTTGATAATTAAACTCTGGGACTCCCTGATTAGTTGGTTGGTTGGTTGGTTGAATGTATATATGTACAGTGGACCCTTGTATAACAAACAGTTTGTATAACATAAAATCTGTATAACATAAAAAATTCCAGAGATAGGGGAAATTTGCTTAACAGAATGGCCTATGGGGTGAATCCTACAACATAAAATGGCGGTGATTAGGGATTACTCTGTTTTCAATGCACTCCTATGGGAAATTTGTATAAAGGAAAATTTTGTTTAACATAATTTCATTTGGAATGAATTAATTCCAAGGTACCACTGTACATACTGTCTGTCTGGCCACAGGGCCACTTTGGATGGTTCACAACAAGGCAAGATAATAATAACAGCCACAAAAGATAACTAAATGAACATTAATGTACTATAAAAATAGAAGGGGTGTGGTAGCTCAGTGGACTAAGGCTCCAAAAACAGTCAGCTGCAAAGTCGGCAGCTCGGTGGTTTGAATCCCGGGTGCCATGCAGTGGAGCGAGCTCCCGGTGTTAACCCCAGCTCCTGCCAACCTAGCAGTTCGAAAGCATGTCAATGCAAGTACAGTGACTCCCCGGCGCCTATCATGGGGGTTAGGGACCCAACCTGAGCCGCGATAATTGAAAATCCGCGATATGCGGATGCAGGTCGGGTTAGGCCTGGGGCACCTAGCTGGGGGCTCTTGAACTTACTCCCAGCCTGGTGCTGCCCCAAACGGGCCTCCGAGGGCCTTTCCAGGTCTTTTGCAGGCTCCAAAAGGGTCTCCCTGCAAACTGGAAGTCATTTCTGAGGCCTCCGACAGGCCCTTCCCCCCTTACCCCTGGGGGTCTTTTTTCATATACTGTGGTCCCGTGATATAGCGGGACCGTAGTATATGAACCGCGAATGGATGGGGACCACTGCAGATAAATAGGTACCACCATAAAAAGTGGGAAGGTAAAACAGTGTTTCCTTGCAGCCATGCCAGCCATGTGGCCATGGACTTGCACAACACTGGCTCTTTTGGCTTGAATACAGAGATGAGCACTGCCCCTAGAGTCAGACATCACTAGCACGCATGTGCGGGAGAACCTTTACCATTTATACTATAAAAATAAGCAGGAGTACAGTACTAATCATCAAAATTAAAACTTAACAGAAGCAACATTTTAAAACTTTTTATCAACTCTACAAACGCAATGCAGGAGAAGTAGGCTGTTTCTCACACAATTTCTTCTTCTCTCTAATCCTTCCAAGAGATGGATGGAATAACAAAGATTTCAGCTTACATTGGCAGGCCGCAAGGTTTAGGGGAAAACACAGAACATGAATATGTGGCAGCTGAAACAGGATTTCTGAGCCAAGAAAACTCTAGAGGAAGTTGCTGCATAATATGTTCTGGCCACGCTGCCTAGATGCCCTAAGCACATCCGACCTTGCCTGGTTTCAGAAGCTAAAAAGGGTTG
Source organism: Phrynocephalus forsythii (assembly GCA_029282475.1). Lineage (NCBI taxonomy): Eukaryota > Metazoa > Chordata > Lepidosauria > Squamata > Agamidae > Phrynocephalus > Phrynocephalus forsythii. The sequence goes on from JAPFRF010000022.1 coordinate 5,667,031, forward strand.
GCTCTGGTTAGTACTTGGATGGGAGACCACCAGGGAATACCAGGTGCTGTGGGTGCCTGGAGTAGGAACAGGCAAGCCACTCTAGTATTCCTGCCAAGAAAATTCCATGGATGTCGAGTCACAAAGGGTCAGACATGAGTGTAATGACACAACACACACACAACACACAAGTTCTGGACACATTTCACAAAGATTTTAAGAAAAGATGGACAAATTTGTTTTTTAGCCTCCAACTAAATGGAAGATTACTGGCTAGTGACCTAGAACCAAAGGGGACAGGGTAATTTCTTATGCTGATATGTTTGTTTCTTGGTAGCTTCCACTGCGATTTTATAATTTTTTTCTCCAGGGAAATGTTTAAAAATTAGGTGCAGAGGAAGGTTCCTGCAAGATGCAGGAGGTGTTTAGAGAAGAAAAACCTCTTATTAGAGAAGCAATTTTAGGCTCCTCCTCCTGGTTTCCCTATGTAAGGGAGGCCATGTATTCCAGAGAGGAGCCACATATTCATGAATTACATTTCTCGTCCACCTTTCCTTCAATGAGAAGGATTCGAACCTAGGCTTCCTGCGAGATCACTCTCTCCACTGCACCATCATACTGTGTTCAGGTGGGATTCCTGTAATTAGGCATCTCTGCTCACATGTTAATGTTGAGTCACAAGATGCATCATTCCATGGTGATTTCAGAAATGGCCAGCTAAGACGACAGCAGCTTTGAGTTAACTGAGATGCAGGAACAAGCCATGGTTTGTTGTGATGTCCAAACCAGCAAACCATGATTTAAAAATCAAACTGTGATCTGAAGCCATATTTTGAATCCTCTCTACAAATCACCACTTGGTCAGAGTGCCATTTGAGACTCAAACCTAACCAACCAACCATGTTTTTGGTATTTCTGCTCCATCCTCCTGGAGAAGGAATGACAGTTCAGGAGAAGGGTTGGAAATACATGATTTGGAAATAAATTTTGAAGAAACTCCAGTCTGGAATGACTTCTGAATCAACCGTTTGTGTAGTTTGTTCAATGGATCCTTAGACATCCTGCAACCAGGAACAATAGGCCCTTTTGATTTCACTCTGTTTTCTTTTTGTTTCCAGTGAGTACACAACATTCCAGCAAATGAAACAAAACCCTTAAAATGAACTTGTATTTATAGAGGGATAAATAATCCTTAAATCAACTGCTCCCTATTTGAGGATAATAACAAGAGCAACCTATCCATCAGTAATGGGCAGGTGAAGGAAATTTATCCTTGGAAGGATGACCTGAAAGGCCACCAATAACAATGGCCCATAATCCCAGGTTAGGTTTCACAGGTTGGTTCTCACAAGTGAGGATTACAACCGTATTCTCCACTCCATGATGGCAGCAGTGAATACTCTTAATATCATGGCAAATGAATTAAAAATGCAAGACCCAAATACATCCTCTCTTTTGCTGGACTGAGGCTGTCCTTTTTGTATTTGGAGAAATGGGCATGAGAAAGATGTCCAAGTAAAAGAACAGCAATGGAGCAGGGGAACCCAGCTGGCATTCCTCTTATGCCTTTAATTGAAGCTTGGTTTCCATAGGCCAGTAGGTGAATTTTTCCTTGCTTATTTCCAAAGGTTTGTAGGGGGGAGGGGCAACAAAGATTAAAAAGTTAGGTTTTTGTTTGAGAAGACCAAGATAAGCACAGAAGCACTGGCTAGTTACTAAGAAAGACTCCAGCTACCCACCCTTTCTTTCCAGTTCTTTCATAAGCCAGCAATCGTCAACAGGATGGTCAGTTTGTACAGTTTGCAAATTTGCCCAGTTTTGTGCAAAACTCAGGCAATTTTGCACAAAAATGGTGCACTTTGCAAAACATCTTTCCTTCCCAAATTTCCAGGTCATTTGTCATCCTCCCCCCCACACACACACACTTGGGTGGGAAAAGTTGGTTACCCTCTCCCATAATAGCCTGGTTTTCCAAAAATACAAAAGCAGATCCTGCAGGGCAAAAGTGAGCAATGGGTTTGCAAAGTGAGGCCCTGGCATTCACACTGATGAGATCGGGAGGAAGAGCCGGACTGCCCATTTGAATAAAAAACTGAGTCACCAGGTCCTGGCCTGTTGCCAACATTTCTATTGTCTGTGTGCATAGAAAGGCCACCTGACACCAGCCCGAAAACCATCTGGGTAAGATTTGGTGGAGGTATGCCAGGTTGCTGTATTTATTTAAGGCCATGTTAAATCCAGACTTCTGAGTAATTGTGACATCTGCTATTTACCTTTTCTTTCTTTCTTTCTTTCTTTCTTTCTTTCTTTCTTTCTTTCTTTCTTTCTTTCTTTCTTTCTTTCTTTCTTTCTTTCTTTCTTTCTTTCTTTCTTTCTTTCTTTCTTTTGAAGGTTTATTACAGGCGATTTAATTGGCAAGACCAAGCAATGTACTCAGCTGCTTTTCAAACTTCTATAGCAGAGGTTCCCAAATTTTTTCACCCTGTAGACCACTTGCCATTTTTTTTTCTGTAGACCCTCTGCCTGCCTAATATTGAATTTTCCTAAACTTATTAACTTCAAATGTGTTTTTGACAGCTGACACAGAGCTACTCACTTTGATAGGGGCCTTTGTAGCATGGACAATTGTAAAAGAAAGAAAGAAAGAAAGAAAGAAAAACATGTACAATTTTTATTCATACCTTTAGTGGAAATGTAAGTAAATATTTGGATTTGAAATGAAACAAATAAGAACCTAATAAAATTCTTACATAAAATTAATACACAAATAATGATGTTAATAGGAGGGATGAGCCTGATGCTCTGATAGCAATTGTTCAATATTTGGCTTCCAATTAGTGAGGTATAGGGCGTTTATACACAACCCCTAAGCTCTTACATAAAATGGCTGCAAGCTCCGGACCTTAAAAATGTTTACCCACCAGCTCCGGAGTTTTAGCGCGACCCAGCGCACTTTTCTTGACCTGCTTTTTGATGGTGAAAATATTTGATGCGGAGAGTGCCTGAGCTCTCCTTGCTTCTTTCTGTTGTTTTCTTTTGCCTCCGCCCCTTAAAGAGGAACCAGGAAGTTCGGAGCAACCTCCACCAGCACCGGAGGTAAGAATGCATTCTTTTGTCTCTGTCTAAGGCTTTTTTCCCCTCCCTCCCCTCACGCAGACAGAACAAAGAAGTGCGGAGCGGGTGGGGACGGAGGAACAGCTTCCATTTAAGGGACCAGTGGATCTTAGGGTCGTGTAAAAAGGCCCATAGTCTTAAATCTCCACGTTTAGTTTTTGCAAGTGATTTCTTTTTTCGTAAGAAGATTGGCAACCACGCTAAACCCCCTTTCCACAAGGTATGAAGATGGAAAAGCTATCAAAAACTTTCCTGCATTAGTCTATAATGCAGGATAAGCAACAGGTATATATTTCTGAAGCCAGAACTGCTGATGCCCCATTCTGAACTGTAACTTAAGTTCTTTGTTAGTGCTTATTCCAATCAGTTCTTCTTGTAATGTGACATCCGATTCTTCAATGTCACCATATGGATTGATAATCCACTGTGGTATTTCCATAGTCAAAACATCCTGGTTTTAAAGTCTGTGTGAAGGACACTTAAATGTTGAATGAAGACCAAAACATCATCATCCTGGACATTTGTCAATGACAAGGTGGGGAACTGGGAAAAATTAGTTTAATTAGATTAATTATAGCAAGAAAAGCTGCAATGATTGACTTTGTTTTTATTAAATTCAGACAGTCATCTTGTAACTGCAAGTTAACCTTATTAAATTTAGTAAACAAATGTCTTAAATAAGCAATGTCTAGTTTCCATTTGATTAAATTTTCTTTCAAAATGGGATCTTTAGCATCCAAAAACTCTAAAACTGTCTCAAAAAGTGAAAAAAACTTGTCAAATATAAGCCTTTCGAGAGCCAGCATACTGCAATGTTAAGGGGTAATCGATGAAAGTCCTCATCATTTTCTTCACACAACTGTGTAAATAACCTAGAATTCAATGTGTTGATATGGCTCTTGTTTATGCATTTATGACAAATTGAAGAGATATTTGCAATCTGGTACTCAGATTTTTAGCTACTAAATGTTGTCAATGCATGGCACAGTGAATTGCAAACACCCCCCCCAGTACATTTTGTTTTAAGTGGCTTATAAAACCAAGATAACGCCCAAACATAGATGGTGCTCCATCTGCTGCTCCTGATATTATATTTGATAAAGGGATGGCTTTTTCCATGAAATAATATTTCAAAACATTGAATGTTGATTTGCCTTTAGTGTCTGTTGTCAAAGTTCTCGCAAAGAGCAGTTCTTCATGGATTTCTTGGTCCATAAAAAATGAACACATGCCAATAATAGTGCTTCATTGCCAGGTAAAGTTGACTCATGCAGCTGAATAGAGAAATGGTTTGTTTTCAGATGATTACACAAGCTTTCAATATCATGACTCATTTCATCAACATGTCTTTGAATTGTGTTGTTGCTCAAAGGAATTCTTTTGAGTATTTCATATGCAGGCTTTTGTAGAACAGTTTTTAAAACCTCTTCAATGGCTGGTAAAATCAGCTCTTCCCCAATAGTATGAGGTTTTCCTGATTTTGCTATGAGTCGTGAGATATTGTAAGATGGCCGCAAACCATCATAGTCCCTTTTTAATGTTGAAGTGAACATACTGTCCACCATGGTTCTCTTCTGAAGTTTTTCTTTCAGTGTTTTAAAGTATGTCAAATCTTTATCTGTTGTATCAGGGTGACACCTCAGATGGTCCTCCAGGATGGATGGATTCATAGCATCATTGTTTAAAATTCTGTTGCACAAAAGGCACATGGGCAGACGTTTGTCTGACAGGGATGGAATGAAGCCAAACTTCAAATAATCAACACGATACTGCCTATATTTCTTTTTAGCCTCAGCCATGTGGAGTAGAAGTTATCTGTTGACAAAAATAAAGCTATTTAAATATGATAAGACAGAGCAGTTCAAAACTGATTCCTACCCAGGTAGCATATAAATATTTTAAAAACATTTTAAATCATTTTGGTGACATTGGAAATATTTTTAAACTATTACTAAAAGTGTTGAAATGTCTGCAAAAATACCTTACAGAAATATTTATGAAAAATATTTTGAAATACTGTGATTATTAAGTTTGCAGATGATGCCACCATAATGGGTCTTATTACAGGGGAAGACGAATGAATGTACAGGAATGAGGTCCAAAAATTATCCACATGGTGCCTAGAAAACAACTTGCATCTAAATATTACCAAGACAAAGGAGATGGTGCTGGACTTCTGGAGGAAGAGAAAGGAGCCAGCCCCATTGTACATCCAGGGGAGCTATGTAGAGAGAGTTTCTTCCTTTAAATTCCTGGGAGTTTACCTCAGTGAAGACCTCTCCTGGGGAATCAATACAACCAAAATAGTCAGGAAGGCCCAGCAGAGACTGCATTTCCTCAGGGTCTTGCGTAAGAACAAAGTGAAGCAACAACTGATGATCTCCTTTTACCGGTCCACAATTGAAAGCATCCTCACATATTGCATTACCGTTTGGTATGCTGGATTGACAGCTGCTGACAGGAAGACACTACAGAGGGTGGTAAGCACAGCTCAATATATCATGGGCTGTCCCCTAAGTGCACTGGACAACATCACTAGGAATCGTTGCCTCAAGAGGGTTGAAAAAATTCTTAAGGATGATTCACACCCCGGTCAGCACCTCTACCTTGTTACCATCAGGCAGAAGATATCGTAGTATAGCCTGCCACAACAACAGACTGAGGAACAGTTTTTATCCATGGGCTGTCAGACTGCTGAATGGGAAATAATCCCAGGACAAGTCTAGAAGAACTGACCTGTGGGCTGGCGCATTCTGTGTCAAGTACACAGGGTGCAATAAGACTGAGTGGTTGCTAGTGGGGGGGGGGGTGTGGGAAAGAGAGACTCAGCCAAAAGGAGACTCAGCCAATTTCACTGTGCACATGTTGTACATTGACAATAAAGGTGTTTATTATTATTATTATTATTATTATTATTATTATTATTATTATTATTATTATTATTATTATTATTATTATTATTATTATTATTGAAATGTGTGATATTTGGGTGGAGTCCATCCTTATTTAAGTCTTTAGTTTGGTAGATATAGAGAGGAATCAGGATAAAGAAAATGTTGCTTGTGTAGTGGTTCTGTGTAAGTGTCGGTGGTGCAATTTCAAAAGGTGTGGACTGAGATGACTGGGTCCCTGGTTCAGTCCTGTCTGTACCATGCACCAATGAATCTTATCTATAAAGATTTAAGTATAATGTTGATTACTAAAATAGTGAAGGGAACCCCATTAAGGAAAACATGTGTACAGTAGTACCTTGGTTAAAGAACATAATCCGTTCCGGAAGCATGCTTGAAACCAAAATGCTTGCATATCAAAACAAATTAATCCATAGGAAATAATGGAAACTCAGATGATTCATTCCACAGCCCAAAAATATTTGATTACAATACTGTAATATAATACAAGGTACTAAATAAAATACAAAATACACTACAGTACAAAGAACAAAATAGAGCACAGTACAAAGAAAAATAACTTGCATTTGAAAACCTTTGTGGCAGGTGCAGAGAAATGGAGGAAGCTTCCATGGAGGGGTCTGTTTTAAAAATGGGGCCATGGGAGGAATCCCAGCTATAAGAACATAAGATCATAAGAACAGCCTTGCTGGAACAGCCCACAGCCCATCCAGTCCAGCATTCTGTCTCACACAGCGGCTCACCATTTGCTTCAGGATATTCCGAAGCAGATGTCTTCACCTGCTTATGATTCCCTGCAAATGGCATTGAGAGATATCCTTCCTATTTCCCCAACCCAGAGGTTGTCCTTAGGCATCCATCATGATAGCCACTGATACCCTTTTTCTCCATGAACTTATCTAATCCTTTCTTAAAGCTGTCAAGGCTGACAGTTGTCCCCACTTCTTCTGGCAGGGAGTTCCACAGACCAGTGATCCTCTGGGTGAAAAAGTACTTTCTGTTATTTTTTTGAGATCTAGCACCCAAAAGTTTCATGAAGTATCCCCTAGTTCTACTGTTATGCGATAGGGAAAACCGCTTTTCCTTATCTACTTTGTCCACATACTTCAATCAGGTCACCTCTTAGGTGCCATTGTTCAAGAGTGAAGAGGCCCAGCCGTTGCAGCCTCAGATGGCAAGGAAGGTGTTCCAGTCCCCTAATCATTCTGGTTGCCCTCCCCTGCACTTTTTCCATTTCCATAATATCCTTCTGGAGGTATGGTGACCAGAATTGTACACCATACTCCAGATGGGGCCTCACCATAGATTTATAAAGAGGCAAAATGACACTTTTCTATACCTAATGATCCCTAGCACTGAGTTTGCTTTTTTCACTGCTGCAGCACACTGGGTTGACACCTTCATTGAGCTGTCCACCAGGACACCAAGGTCCCTTTCCTGGTTTGTTGCAGAGAGCTATAGCAGAGGGGGGGAAGCATCTATGGAGGGGGCTGTTTTAAAAATGGGAGGATGGGAGGAATCCTAAGTAGAGAAGAGGAGGGGAGAAAAAACTCCACGGAGGGGGCTGTTTTAAAAATGGAGCACTGGGGGAAATCCCAGCTAGAACAGAGGAGGGGGGAGCCTCCGTGGAGGGGGTTGTTTAAAAATGGGGTGACGGGGGTGGTGGCAGTGGTGGTGGCAGGGATGGTGTAGAGAGGCCCCATGGAGGTGGCCTCTTTGGGGACAGGGGTTGATGGGGGTGGCAACTGTTCATACACAGAGAGAAGAAGGCGGGGATTGTGTGCCTTTAGTGGGAAAGTGGGAAAGAGGAAACTTTGAGAAGGTGTACATTGTCTTTTAAGCACCACCATGGAAACGCTTGCTTCTGTATGACTATTAAACATACTGGAGCTTGGATCCCTTTATCCATGAGGTCACTCTGTATGTGGCACCCTCCCTGAAAGGTGTCCAAAGGGATTTCAGAAGGTGGTGGTGGGGAGACAGAGGGGCTGCGCCATCATGACCATGCATAGGCAAAGGTGCTGAGTGGGTGGAGGCACTCGGCATAGTTTCGTGGCCTTGTATCCAGACATGACTTTGACACCCACTTAACCATGCCACAGGTGCAGCCTCTGTGGTGCCACTGGTCCCGTTCTGCAAAAGCATCCTGATTCCCCTTTGCCTTCTGCCGGGATGCTCAGCAGTGGAAACTGACAGATCAGTTTCCCAAGCTCTGATCCTATCACAAATGCTCTCTGTCTCCTCCAGTGCATCTATAAGCCTTGCTTTGCCAAAGGATTGCCAGGAGGTAGCCGTGTCCATGTATTAACTTGGAGGAGGATGGCCAACTGACCGGAATAAACTAGACTGGTCAGTTCTTCTCCTTTTCCACGGCCACAGGAGCTGTGGAAGGAAACCAGCCGGAACAACTTGCAAAAGGCATGGAGGCTGAGGGGCACTCACAGGTCCTCAATCTGCAGATAAAAATCCCGAAAAGGCTAGTGATCCCAAATTGATCTACTTTGGTTCTTCTGTAGGCCAAACTTTTTTTTACAGTTTGTTTTCAGCTGTCAGGGCAGAGGTCGTTGACTGGCAATATTGGCAGGGTTTTGCATCTGGTGGTTGTTGGTTCACCCTCCCATTTCTTTTCCTTCCATGCTTCATATACTCGGCTAGATTTGCTGATAAGAACTTGATCTATTACTCTCAGGAAGCCAATTCCAAGTTCGAGCCAGTTCCCCCCGCCCAACACACACACTGCCAACATTGGTTAAGAACAGCAGTTCTTGCCCTGTTAAGTGCTCTCAAAACAATGAGTTCTCATGAAATTCTCGACATCTCTCCGGGCACTAAAACTGGATGTTTCATTATGATAAATCATTTGGAGCACCAGCTGTATTATTCTGTGTGAAATATAAGTTCAGGTAGCTGTCTATTGCACATGTCAAACAAATTTGTCACTTTAAACCTCTCAGATGATTCTTTCCGATCTCCTTATTATAAACCCTACTTTTCACATGGATGTAACTCTTCAGAACCCTGAGGCCCCTCCATCTTTTGTCATCACAGAATGGGGAAAGGAACAAAATCCATAGGTATGACAGGTGGACTCCAGGGAGGTGGTTATCCATTGCCTCCCTTCCTCAACCAGATTCCTTTTGCTTTTCTCCTAGGATCTCAGGTTGAATACATTCTGGGGGAAGAATCTGATGTTACAGATAACCCTTTGTTGAAAGAGGAAGTTTGCTTAACTGCTGAAAACATCTGAGTGTGTAGCAGAAATTTTCTCATGGCATTTAATTTGCAAACTGCTTTGCTTGGTTCCTGCTTTCACGATTTCTTCTTCTTCTTCTCCAAGTGTCATGTCCTCCTAGAATGTAGGCGATCAGTAGCCAGAACTGGTTTCGAACTAAAGCTATTCTAAACGGAGCAGCTGTGTTCACTGTGGACCATTGGCTTCAGTTCATAAGCCAGAATGTTCTTCTATACCCCAGAACATGCTTCCCATCTATTTTTCCTTGAAGGATAACCTGCAGCAGGTGGTGTTTCTGTTTGTGCATTATGTGTCTAAAATATTGCAAATTTCTTTTCTTTAGGGTAAGCTTTTCATTCATGTGCTGTAATACAGCCACATTAGGTCCAAGGTGTTCTCAGACTTCGTCTGTATGTCCATATTTCGAATGCTTCCAGTTTCCTGCATAATGTGTCTGTAAGGGTCTAAGTTTCAACACCATAGAGAAGTATACTGAATACATAGGATCAAAGTATTTGAGTATGAAGTCTGATAGATAAGTCCTGGTTTGTCAATAATTTCCTCATTAATTTCTTTATTTTAATGGTTGGAGAGAAGAAATAATGCATTAGGTGGTACTAAGACACAACGTAATTAATAAGTGCACCCAGACAATATGATGAAAGATAAATGGAAATAGTTTGTAGAAATTAATTTGGAAATATCAATTGTTAAGATGATGGAATATTAATAAACTTATTAAAAATTCCTCATTAATTTCAGGATTTAGATAAGAGATTCTTCAATGGTCTGATTTTTCAAACCCCAAAGTCTGTCTGAATCGTATCTCTCCACAGACTCCAATCATGGGCTCTGTGTCTGTTTTCTGCCCCAGAATCCCTTCCTACGGCTGATGCCAACGTTGTTCCTATAAATGTGATATTAAATCACTCTCACACTTTGTACTAAGTGAAATGTTAAACAGACCTTAACCTGGCTGTTTGCCAGCTGTGCTTTAACTGTAGGTTCCCGCATTGCTGTGGATTGAGCTCAATGGCCCTTGAGACCTCATCCAGTGCAACAAGGCTAAGACAAAGTAAGAATCCTGACAGAAGGCCCTGGACATTTTGAGGGAAGCAAACCCAATTGCTACAAGGCCAACTAGCATTTCTGAAGCAATGGGGTGACAGGTGGTAAGAGGGAGACATTGACCTTTGCTCCTGAATTTTGCCTGTTGCAAAGCTTCTAAGGAAGATTGGAAGAATCAACCATCTAAGACAGTGAAAGGAGAGAAAATGGAGGAGGAGATCAGTTGGGAAGATCAGAGAGAATAAGTGCAGGATCACACAATGATCGATTGAGGGGCCGTGGTCCTCCAGGAGCATTTGCACTGATGAAATCTAGCAACATCACTCCCTTCCTAGGCTGTTACCCCACATCCACTTTGTACTGCAACTAACTAAAATGTGTAATAAATCTTGTAGCGGTCATGTGGTTTTGTTGCTGTTCCTGCATCCCCAAGGATGCACTTTATTGTTACGTAATTTCTGTGACGGAGTTTGCATCAAAGTGCATTTCTTTTTGTTTTCCTGCGGCACTTAAAAAAAAAACCTGATAGGTAGGTATATCAGTATATTGATTTTCATTTGTCATTTGTTGAACTTCGAATACTTCTTGTTTGGCTTCTTTCCATGCATAGTGGCTTCTCGTCAGGGATAAGGGAGAAAGCTCCCTTATCGTCCAGGAGAAGGAACTGCAGCAAGTTTTCCATTTTCTTTTCTTTTCTTTCTTCTGTTTTTTCAAGTAACTGACCTTATTTAGTCAAGATGGAGGCTCAGGGGGCAGATGTAGTTGCTTGTATCATCTGCGGGTTTTTTTTTTTTTTTTTTTTGCCAAACCAAGTGCCATGTTACACATCCTCAAAGTGCAAGCTAGTAGCCCTCTTGGAGGACAAGGTCAGTCAGCTGGAGGCCTGTGTTTCTAATCTTCGCAATGTTAGGGAACAGGAGGTTTTTTTGCAGGAAATAGAGAAAAACTTTGCCCACACAGGTGACAGGGGTAATCTCAATCAGGACGACGGCGTTTCACAAATACAGGAGACAGACACTTGGAAGACTATCACAGTAAGAAAGGGAAGAACTAGGAAACAGATAGGAAGTTTGCAGTTGCAAAATAGATTCCAACCTCTCTCCCTTATCAGCCAGGAGAAGGAACTGCAGCAAGATCAGTCTCAAGACTTGCAAAGAGGAATCAGAATCCAACAGCACACCAAGGGGCATCTACCAAGCCTTGGAGGAGGCAACTGGTGGTGATTGGGGATTCCTTGTTTAGAGGAACAGAAGCGGTCATCTGCAGGCATGACAAAATGAACTGAGAGGTCTGCTGCCTCCCTGGAGCCAACATTCAGGATGTAACGGAGAGATTGACAAGAGGAATAGAGAGTGTGCTAATTAAATTTGCAGATGATACCAAATTGTTGTTTTGCATTCTTCTTTTCATTTTTAAAATATATATTCTTAGTGTACTGTTGTAAACTGCCCAGAGTTCTGCTGGAAGACAGGTGGTAAATAAATAAATAAATAAATAAATAAATAAATAAATAAATAGGGAGGGGTTGCTAATTCCCTAGAGGATAGGATGAAAATCCAAAATGACCTTGACAAATTAGAGTGCTGGGCCACAGTGACGGAATGGGTTTCAACAGAGGGAAATGAAGGGTGGTGCATCTAGGTAAAAAGAATGAATTGCACAGATATAGGATGGGAGATACCTGGCTGGAAAATTATACCTGTGAAAGGGATCTGGGAGTCTTGGTGGACCAAAATTGGACATGAGTCAGCAGTGTGATGCGACGGTGAGGAAAGCCAATGCAATTCTTGGTTGCATCAACAGAACCATAGTGTCAAGATCAAGGGAAGTAATAATACCACTCTATTCTGCTCTGGTCAGACCCCACCTGGAGTACTGTGTCCAGTTCTGTGTGCCTTAATTTAAAAAGAATGCTGACAACCTCAAGTGGGTCCAGAGGAGGGCAACCAGGATGGTTGAAGGACTGGAAGAAATGTCTTATGAAGAACGGCTTAGGGAACTGGGAATGTTTAGCCTCTCTGAAAGAAGGCTGAGGGGGGATATGATAGCTATGTTTAAATATTTGAAAGGGATGTCATATTGAAGAGGGAACAGGTTTGTTTTCCATGGCTTCAGAGACTAGGGCACAGGGCAATGGTCTCAAACTACAGGAAAAAGAGATTCCATTTGAATAGTATAAATTACTTTCTGGTGGTTACAGCCGTCCAGCAGTGGAGCATGCTGACACGGTGGGTGGTGGAGTCTCCTTCTTTGGAGGTTTTTAAGCAGAGGCTGGATGGCCATATGTCCGGAGACCTGTCATGGGGGTTCCTGCATGGCAGGGGGTTGGTCTGGATGGTCCTCGAGGTCTCTTCCAACTCTATGAGTCTGTGATTCATACTGTGAATTTACTGTCATGTGGCTGCTCCAAGTAGTGCCACTGGGGGGCCCTATGGCAAGGAAACAATTATGCTGCAGATTAAAAGGTACTCCATGGCGCATGTACTGGTTTAAAAACTACAATGGAACAGTGACAAAGATTGCACCACACCGAGGCCAGGTACAAGGAAGATGTGCTGAGTTGCATTTTGGGGAGCATGGTCTCACTTTACTTTGCTTAAAGCGTGATGGACATGGAGGAACAATTTTAAGATCTGAAGATCCGCATCTCAGAGCACTTTTTAGAGCAACAAAGTGGATATGGGGTAACAGCCCTAGTCTTCCTTTACATCCAGGTCGCCTTGGGGTTTCTCCAGATGTCTTTTTGTCCTCTGCAGTTGTCTGCGGAGAGCGTGGACACTCAGATTGTAAGCAAGCGATGCCATAACCCAAAGATGCGGCTGCTGTCGGCACCCACAGCCTCCTGTTTGACTTGACCAAAGGTGAGTTTGCACAGGGAAATGAGAGATGGCTGGCAGGCCCAGGTGTTCTTTGGAATTAGCACCACTTGATCCCAACAAGCAGAGGAGGCTCATAGAAGGCCAATTAAAAGCAAGGAATGTGTGTGTGGGGATAGGGGACAGCTTCCCCCTCCTCCAAGATCAAATATTGACTCAGTCAAAGAAATGCCGGACTACCCAGTCAATATGCCATTTGTTTTCCCCCTTATCATTCAGCAATTCGTAACAATAACCCCAAGCAGTAGTGGTATCAAAAATCAGGTTGAGGCGCCACACCAGTGCAATGGATGGGTACACACATGGGCTCACTTCCCCCAAGCATCTATACCAGCAGTGATGGCAAACCTTTCAGAGACCAAGTGCCCAAACTGCCATTCAAAATCCACTATTTTTTTTTACAAAGTGCCAATGTGGCAATTTAAACTGAATACAGGTGGCTGTGAAGGGGTGATGTTGGGTGCCCACAGAACAGGCTCCGAGTGCCACCTTTGGCACCCATGCCATAGGTTCACCAACACTGGCCTATACACACTAGCACTCTAACACACACAACTATGGCGATATGGGCTGTGGTTTTCTCAGAGCATTGTTACGCAAGGGTCAATGATGGTAATGGGTTTTCCACTGCTGGGTTTGGAAAGAGGACTCCTGGCTGCTGATCCCATGCCCCTCAAATACAAAATGGACACTCTGACCCCTTGAATACATTCCCTCTGGTTCAGGTTAATCTAAGCTAAAGGATACTTCTCTTCCTGGCTCCTCCCACCACAGAGAAGCTATGCTAGGGACCACCACATCTTGTGGCAGTGAGTTCCCATGAGGAGAACAGGGGCTTCAGATTGGCCCATCCACAAAGACCAAGCAGGTCAGCAGCGGACTTAGTCTCAGGCTGTTTCTGCTTGAGAGAGAGGTGCTGTAATTTGCAGCAAATTGTTATTGCCAGGGTCTACTATAGCTTCTAAACCAGCCACCTTATTCATAATATATAGAGGGGGACCTTCTCCAGTTATCAATGTAAGTGTGTTTCACGTAGAGGTCAGGGGCCATTGGTGTCCATGGGCTGTGTCCCAGAATGCAGTATGCCCCCACCCGAGGGCCCAGGCTGAAGGTGATGAGCCCAGACCTTCTGTCTGTGGCAAATGCTAAAGGGAAGCCCTGCCCTGCCATGCCCTGAACTGTGTGTGTGTGTGTGTGTGTGTGTGTGTGTGTGTGTGTGTGTGTGTGTGTGATTGTGTGTGTGAGCAATGCCTAGGATCCCATTCCATGTGGCTTTTGTTATTATTTGCAAACCGAGTGCAAGCAAGCGTCTCTTATTAAAAAGCCACACAATCCAGGCCCATGTTTGATGCCCAGCGGTCCAGCCCTTCCCTCCATGGGAAGAACAAACAAGGCCGCCAACGGAGGTGGCGGCCGCAGGAGTTATCGCTTCGAGCGATTGTATCAGCTGCCTGCCATTCGGCTGGCTGGAAACAAAGGCTATTTTGTCCCAGGAGAAAAGACCACGCTCCCCATGCCATGCACGTGACCTGGGAGGAAGAGGATGTAACAGCAGGCGTGATCCTTCCGTTTCTTCAAACACGGCTGTTCTTCTTTCATTTGCTTCCACCTTGCAGTTCAAGTTGTGGCAAAGGAAGGAAATGAATCAGGGTCACGGGAAACCCTGACTGGTCTTCTGCAAAACCTTTCGGGGGGGGGGGAATAGGAGCCAATCTTCCTACTAAGATACAGTCTAGAGATGGGCATGAGCCAGGGAGACGGTGGTTCGTGGTTCGTTGCTACCCACAAACCACAAATGTCAGTCAACATTCCAATGAAATGAACCGAATCGTGGTTCGTGCAGTTCAGGATTTCTGGGAGAGATAGAACGGGCCCCACGTGAGTCAGCAGTGCCAAGCCCCCCATAGGTCTTTGGCTGGGTCTCCTCCCCACCCCAGCTGCTAAAAAGCACTTCCGGGGTGGGAGTGGGAGGGTGGGGGAGGACGACATTTGGGAGGATATGCCTCAGATGACCATAGGCAGCAAAATTATGTGTGGGGAAATTGTGTGTGGAGAAATTATGTTTCCCAGACTCTCCCAGGCAGCTGCTGTTGGAAGAAGTACTGTTTCCTAAGCCTTTCTGCCTTTGAATGTGTATCGGCCATAAGAAGCTCATGGCAACATCACCATATCTTTGGAAAGGAAATGGCACAGAATAAAGAGCCAGCCCTTTGGAGAAACCAGGACAGCACTTGCTATCTCAGATGGTCTACGTGTGTCCAGCTTCAGTCCTCCCCTCTGCCCATCTTCCATCTAACTCTGTTTTTGCTTTGGATGTTTCAGAGCTTATTCATGGCATTTAGAAAAGTCTACCTGGGCTGCTTTCAAATATGTTTAAATATCTGAAAGGATGTCATATCAAAGAGGGGGCTTACTTGTTTTCCATGGGTTCAGAGACTAGGACTCAGGGAAATGGCTTCAAACTGCAGGAAAAGAAAGAGGTTCAATCTGAACATTCGGAAGAACTTCCTGATGGTTAGAGCTGTCCGCCAGTGGAACATGCTGCCACAAAGGAGGGTGATGGAGTCTCCTTCTTTGGAGGTTTTTTAGCAAAGGCTGGATGGCCATCTGTCGGGAGTCCTGTGATGGGGGTTCCTGCATGGCAGGGGGTTGGACTGGATGGCCCTTGAGGTCTCTTCCAACTCTATGATTCTATTATTCCTTTCCATGTCATTTCAGCACTTCAGAAATTTGCTGATGGTTGTGACCCACTCTAAAGAATGGCAAAGATCCCCAGGAAAACTCTGGAGTTAAATTTAATTTTTTTTCTCACTCGAGATGCTTCCATTTCACCAGTAACAGCTACCCCCAATGACCAACAACGCTCCGCAAATCATCATCCTGTGTTTTTTTTTTTTTGTCCCTTCATAAAAGGTAGGAATGTGTCCTGTTGTCTGAAGGGAAGGCCTATTGTGTCCAGGACAGGCCTCTGTCTGTTGTGGTTTGGGGAAGATGCGTAGCACCTGTAGTTTGTTTGCGTTGTCACAAAAGCAGTTGAAAGGAACAGCAAAGAACAGGACAGGCGTGCCTCAGAGGTAGGGCGCCAGGCGTCTACCCAACCTGTGACCTGGTGAGGAGAACCACATGGACATCAAGGACTTCTTGATCCTTCCGGTGTTCTTTTAAAAAAAGCTTTTGAAATGTATGATGCTTGGGTTAGCAAAGCAAACTGGCACAGCTCCGGCTCAGTCACTAGGGAGAAGGAGGCAGCCACTGTAAGCATCTGGCCCAGGGCATCCTGAAGAAACATCATTCTGGGGTGCTTCCTAAACGCCTTAATGTTATGGTGTGTTTTTAACCCACAGGAAAGAATTCTTGTTTTTCTCTCGGGTTGAAGCTGGCAATGTTCTAAGCATCTCAATTCAGACAGAATTGGAAGGGGCTACCACTTGCCCCTGCCTGACACAACCGGCAACACTTCATGCTGGACTGCTCAAATATTTAACTGTTTGTATTTGAAACAAGGGGTCCTGGAGAGCTCAAACATTTAACTGTTTGTATTTGAAGGAAGGCACAAGGGGGTCCATGCCCCTCGGATGTAGGTTAGAATTTGCAAGCGGAGTTATTTGCCCGTGTACTCCCCAGGTGTTTCCTTCTGAGGATTTGGAAAATCACATTCCGAGCATAAGTCAACAATAAGTCATGCGAAGAACCCGTACCAATAATGCTTTATGTCTTTGGAGGAGCAGCTGGCGGCTAGAGGCGGCCTGGCTGGACGAGGTGTTCCTTTAGTGTCCCCATAAAACATGCCCTGTCCTGCCTTGTTGCTAACAAAATTTCCAACTTGCTCCAGGCACCCTTGAACTGGAGGAGAGATGGGAAGGAGAAGGTGGGCTCCTGCCCCTGAAAACGCTCAACACAATGCGTAAAAATGGCTAGTGTTCATGGTGTGTCAGGATGGCCTGAGCTGGATGAGAACTGAACAAGCTGTTTCTATTCTTTCTGGCCACTGCATATTTTCCCACCTTTCCTGAAAAGGTCCACATCAGCCCACACAACAGACGTCTGAGGCAGACCAGAGCGAGAAACTAGGACCGGTACAGGGATGGAAAAATGGAAGATGATGTTCTCCAAATAACATTACTGGTCATTATACTGTAGCTATCTGTCACTTTGTGTATGTGTGTGTGTGTCGGGGTGGGGGGGACGAGAGATCAGATTTACCATTTCCAGATTTCCCGAGAAGCACACCTGACTTCCTCAGTAACCTGGATTCCTAAACTAACTGTACTTTGGATTGCTAATGTATAAACAACGTGTTTAATATGTAATCTAAGCCACGCTGGGCACTGCCCAATATGGAAATCTTGCCTTTCTGTAAACATCAGAATAGAATTTTTAAAAAGTACTCTTCCTGTATAAATCGCCAGATCCAAGCCTAATTCCGGAGAAGGCAACACAAAACACACACACACACACACACACACACACACACACACACACACACACACACACACACACACACACACACACACACACACACACACACACACACACACACACACCTTTTTTAAACAAGAAGAAATCTATGTCGGTGTACAAAGCCATTTCTGATGGGTGGGTGGGTGCTCCCATAATTCTGAAGAAAATTAGCCAGCAACAAGGAGACATATGGTGAGGTGGCCACAGGCAGAACAGAGAGTCATTTGGATATTTTCATTGTCAGGGATGGTTGAAAAGGTCTGGGGGATTTTCTGCCTTTGGTTAGTCTTGGATACTTTGCCCCACAGGTTATAGAGAAGGGGCACCATTCCCTGGCCAGCCCCTGGCTGCAAAATCTCAGGGGGGAGCATTTCCCACACAGCATACCCCTCCTCCTGTCCTATAGGAGACAGTACATTTATGCAGGGATATTTTGCGTGAACTGCAGAAATTTTGACAGGGGGGAAAAATAGTACAAGCCCCTGGCCTCAGTCTGGAAAGGAGGACTCAGTATAAGCTGCCTTGTGTCTTGTGTAAGGAGAAAAATGAGGGTGAAAATAAGTAAGTAAGTAAGTAAGTAGAGTCCAACTGCTTACTCAAACCAGGAATACAAATCAAAGGGTATCTGCCAGGTGGTTGTCTATCCTTTCTCTTGAATGCCTCCAGTGTTGGAGTGCTCACCACCTCTTGTGCTCATTGGTTCCATTGTTGTACTGCTCTAACCGTCAAGAAGTTTTTCCTGGTATTCGTCTGAGATCTGGCTTCCTATAACTTGAGCCCTTTGTTACAGTAGAATAGGCACAGTCCTCCAACGTAGCTCATGCTAAATAGTTTGTGAGAAGGTGAGAAGGTTGTGATCCATCATGTTCCAGGTTAAATATCTCAATAGAGCTGTGTGTGTGCATGTGGTTTTGGACCTTGTTTATACCAAACTCCACTACATCCCACTGGAAATAAAATAAACCCCTTAAGAGGCTGTATTGCAAAGGCTAGCATTTAGTGACCACCTTTGGCGGTTACTTCACATCCTATCTTCTTTCGCCATTACGTTTGTACCATGACAGTGTTGTTCGCAGTCACGTGGTTTTGTCCCTGTTCAGACCCTGTTTCCATTTACTCACAGGCATGATTACTTGTCTTGTGACAGCTGTTACTTCACTGTCTTGTTCCGTGACAAATTCTGAATTTGTCTTGCTTTCTTAACCCTCTTTTAATGTTGTAAATAAAACTTTTTCGATATTTCGATTTACTGGTCTTCTGGGATTTACGCGTCAATGCTACAGAATTTTCAGTACTTTCTTTAATAAACATTTGCACTGCATGGTGTTTCCCGTAGGGATACTAATGTTGAATGCCGCTTCAGCTGCTGACCACTAGGTGGACATTGGTGTGTGTGTGTGTGTGTTGTGTCGTTACAGGAGTCATCCTGCTGATGCTCCATCCTCTGCTTGGCTCCGTCTATGATGGTCTCAGGGGGATGGACGCAGCTGCTTGCTTTCTCCTGTGTTGTGTGTGTGTGTGTGTGTGTGTGTGTGTGTGTGTGTGTGTGTGTGTGTGTGTGTGTGTGTACAGTGTGTGACTAACGACTCTACATGACTCCATGTCCATGGAGTTTTCTTGGCAGGAGTACTGGAGTGGCTTGCCAGTTCCTACTCCAGGTGCCTACAGCACCTGGTATTCCCTGGTGGTCACCCATCCAAGTACTAACCAGGGCAACACTAGGTGGACACTGGTTGTTGCGTGACAGTTATTACCACACGGTCCCTTGTCTTGGAACAGGAACCAGGAACAAACTGTGACAAGAGAATTCCCCAGCCCAGGGGCAGGTATGGCTTGTCACACTCTGTTCCCAGTTCCGGCGGCATGGTCGAGACAACTTTTTGCTGTCACACTATGGACATGAAGTAAGGTTTTTTTGAACCGGTCCCAAGCGGGACAGCAAGGAGGGACGAAGAGGACGTGAAGTAACCGCCTTTGTCAGAGAATCTCCTTCAGCTGGGAATCTTTAACGGGCATACTGCACTGCCCTCTGGGATTTTGAAAACAAATGCAATTAATCTTCAGAGAGTCATGCTTTGGGGCTATTCCAAAAGTTTGGGCTTTTTTTTTTTAATAAGAAAGGGTACAGAGAATCACTGTTTACCCGGAAGGCCAACGGACATCGCTGGCAACAAAAGGTAGAGAAGGGGCCTTCTCAGTGCCAGGAAAGTAGAGGAAGAGGCCTGGCCAATCTTTGCTGTGCCTTTCTGCCCTGAGAGAGAGTCAGTTGGTCTAGGGCTTGCAAGATTTATAGCCACCATGTTCTCAGAACCTGAGCCCCTTTAAAATCCAAAGGTTTTGGCACAAAGCTGAAGACTGAAGAACGTATGATATCAATTTGCTCCATAAGTTGTTGCTGTTGTGTCTTTACAGTTGTGACCGAATTTCGTGACCATGGAGTTTTCTTGGCAGCAATACTGGAGTGGTTTGGCAATTCCTACTCCAGGCACATACAGCACCTGTTATTCCCTGGTGGTCTCCCATCCAAGTACTAACCAGGGCCGACCCTGCTTAGCTTCTGAAATCAGGCAAGATCGGATGCGCTTAGGGCATCTAGGTAGCTTTGCTCCAAAGGTACTAACAAATAAAGGAGAAAGCAGATCTTGTTCCTTACCATAATAATTCACATGGAGAGATTTAGTGGATGCATTTGTGTGGTACAAAGGGCAAGGCACATATGGAACAAATAAAAAATGTCCTCAAATAGATATGCTGCAGTTGTACCAATGGAAACTTCCATTCTGAACCAAACTGCAAGTCAATTGTTTTTAGGATTCTAGTATTGAATGAGGGAAACTATTAAGCCTCTTCCAGTTTCCTATAGTCCTATGACTGATTAGTAATTTTCTGCATTTAAAAAACCTTAATGGCAATGGCAGGATTAATGTCATATTTAATTAAGGGGCTTCTAAGGTCAAATTTTTTTGGGGGTGGCTCAGCAGGCTAGAGCACTGAAAACTGTGAGATACAAAGTCGGTAGCTCAGCGGTTCAAATCCCAGGTGCCATACAGCGGAACGAGCTCCCACTGATAACCCCAGATCCTGGCAACAAATGCATGTAAATGCAAGTAGATAAATAGGTACCGCCCTAAAAAGCGGGAAGATAAAACAGTGTTTCCTTTCAGCCCTGCTGGCCACATGGCCATGGACTTACACAACACTGGCTTTTCAGCTTGAATATGGAGATGAGCGCTGCCCCTAGAGTTGGACACGACCAGCATGCATGTGTGTGTGGGAACCTTTACCTTTACTTTAAGGCCAAAGAATCAACCTAAATCTAAACCAGCACTGTGAGAAGGAGAAGAGAAGCAGCTTGTAATGGCAACATGTTATCAGGGCCCAAACTTTGCCCTAAGAAACTCCTTTGGTCATGGATGCCAAGTGCTGTAGCCAGACTGGACATTACTGTGGATGACTGTCATCTGAAGAGGAAATTGCTTAACTGTGAAAGGCATCTGATTTCCCCAGCAGGAGCTTTACTCCCTCTCCTGTGGGTTGCAGAATTGCTTTGCTTTGCGACTGGTTGCCAGGAAGTAAACGTGGGCTTCATTTGCATGTCTCTTTTCTCAGACACCAAGCTCTCCACCAGTCCCTCTACTGCTGCGGTGATTTCCATTCCAGTGACAGCTTATCTGGATTGTAATTTGGCACTCAGGCTGGGTCTGGAGGTTCCCTGAGATGCCTGCTGTTTTCTGCAACTTCTGTTCCCTCCTTGGCCCAGGTAGAAAAACCGGGCAATCCTTTCATCTACTGGAAACCCTTGAGTTTCCCTGCAATGTGCCTGTACAACCACATTTGAGTGAGACGGCAAGGCTGTGAGGGAGTCTCATAACCTTCCGATAACACTGGTGTCATCCATCTTCTTCTGACTGATCTAAATCCTTCTACTTAATATTTCAAGCTCATCCGTTCGCTGGCTGCCAGAAAAGCAGTTTTCCTCTTTCTCTTGCTCTTTCAGACAGGATCATATCACAAATGCGTATTCTTTCCTCAGGGGATGTCATGCAGCACCTGTTTTTAGAATCATCTTCTCGATCATGAAGCCTTTTCAGGCTAAAGAAACACTCCGTCCGTCCATCCCTGTTGATGTTACTTTAAGGGACTCCACGTCACGCCTCTAGCTCTGGATTGGTCAGAAAGACCCAAAGAAAAGCCATTCATTTCATATAGTGGGAACTCTTTTAGGCTAGCAACTCTAATGTTGGCAATTTTGGGGGTCTAAGGCCATGTTCCTCCCTCCCCCCCTCAAAAAAATAGGGGAGCGCGGGCGGGTTTCGAGTCGCAAATCAGGTCCAAGTCAAACCGAAGTCAAATTTCTGCTGCAACTCAAGCCCAGCTTGACAGCAAGACCCACTACTTGTTCCCTCAACCCTGGTTGGCTGGGTTTTAGGTGGTTACTTAATGTCTGTTTTGTCTCTGTTAGTGTTCCACTTAGGAGCAGTACAAAAAAATGTTACTTCATGTCCATCATACAACTACTGAAATTTGTCCTGACCACGCCCCTGGAACAGGTGCTAAGTGCAACAATCCTGTACCTGGTGCTGGGGTAGGGCTTTCCCTTGTCACTCTTTGTGCCTGCTTTCTGTTCCGAGATAAGACACCGTGTAGTAACGACTGTCACGCAACAAAACATTCATTTCTCTCAGAAAACTGTGTCCGTTTTTTTTTAATTTTGACTTTCCAGAAGTGAAATATCAAAAATTATTTTTAAGCCCTCCCCAAAACAGGAAAAAGGAAGCTAGATAAATTCAGTACCTGTCACTGTACAAGACCGTGAGGCAACACTTGTCACAAGACAAGTGATCCCGAAGATCATGGGAACACTGAAACAAGGACAACCACTGAACAAAATGTTCAAAAATAACTATTTAAATCAGTTCCCCAGGTGCTATATCTTCAGTACCTGGGAGAAATCTTTGAAAAAAAAATCATCATCATCATCAGAATCATCATCAAAATCAAAATCATCATCATCATGATCCAGCTGCAGAAGACCACCTTAATGATCTGCTCACAAATTCACCAATACATTTAAAACGTTGGAAGCGTTCAACTAGTGATTTGTAATACAAAATCCAATGCAGTTATCTTGTCTGCTGTGTGATGATGAATAATCAATTAATTGATGATGATGATGATGATGATGATAGTTTGCCCCTTTGCCTGTAAACATGGCTTGCGGCTGCTGTTTCTTGGCCCTCTTCAGCCACAACTATGAGAAGACGATGGAAAAGTTTTTCATGGAACACCTTCTCCTGAAAGGCTCAGGCGTGGTTCCTGGCTTGGAGGCAAGGGGCGTGATCTGGTCCAGCAGATCATGCACAGAATCTAGGGCTGATGGGGTCGTGTGTATTGCCCTCTGTGTGTTTCTGAGGCACCTCAGAACCAAACAGGTGGCTGGGTTGGTTCTGGAGCACCTCTAAAAAGAGGGACTGAGAACCATTCCTGAGTACCTTATACCTTTAGGGAACCCTGAAAGGGTCCCCTAAAGTAGAGAGCCTTGGGGGGCAGCAGTTAAGCTGCAGTACTGCATCCGACACTCTGCTCACAAACCTTGTTTCAGTCCCAAGTAGATGGCCCAAGGTTGACTCAGCCTCCTGAGGTTGGTAAAATGAATACCCAGTTTGTTGAGAGGGTGAATGGGGGAATGTGTAGCCTGCTTAATTAACTTGTAAGCCACCCAGAGAGTGGTTGATAAGCAGCGCACTTTGCTTTTTTGCTTTTTATTTATTTATTTAATTCATTTATTGGATTTGTATACCGCCCATCTGGCTGCAAAGGCCACCCTGAGTAGTGAGCAACAATACTGAACAAAATGCAAAATAACTATTTAAACGGTTGCATATATCTAGTCCAACAGTTAAGAATAAAAATAAAACAATATCGACATATAAGTAATGATCACAAATTTTAAAGTTGGAATCAACCTGGCAACCCAACAATCAATTAATCAAGATACAGCAGTGCTTGTTTGTCCCTGTATGCATGTATTAACTAAACAGCTGGAGAGCTCACTGGTTTAGGGCATCTGGCAGCAG
This sequence comes from Phrynocephalus forsythii, assembly GCA_029282475.1. NCBI lineage: Eukaryota > Metazoa > Chordata > Lepidosauria > Squamata > Agamidae > Phrynocephalus > Phrynocephalus forsythii. Next base: position 5,690,750 of record JAPFRF010000022.1, read on the forward strand.
GGCCAGAAGGTTGGGCGTAGGGGTGGGCAAGAAACGAAAAACAAAATGCTTTTTTGTTGTTTTGTTACATAACGAAATAAAATGTAACAAAACAAAACATGGAAGCAGCATTTTGTTATAGACAAAACGAAACAGTCATTTCCCCATTGAAACGAACTGTTTTGTTCCATCATTTTGGGGCTTAAAAATGGCCCCCGGAGTCCCGGACACCAAATCTGGTGCCTCTAGGACCCAGGGGAATCATTTTGTTTCATTTCTTTTCATTTTGTATGAATTTAAAAAAAATCATATGTAATGAAACAAAACAAAACGGGCTGAGCACGAAATGGAACGAAACATTATTTTTCCGTTTCGTGCCCATCCCTAGTTGGGAGTTCAATTCCCCGCTGGGCCTCCTCCATGACAGGGGCTGGACCTGATAATCCATAAACTGCCTTGCAGTTCTGCAGTTCAAAGGTTGTTGCTGTTCCTGTGCCCGCTTTTACCTCTGCCACTGCCTGGCACCCCTGGCGAGGCCCCTCATCGACTGATGTGCCTTCTGCCCCACTTGCTGTGATAGGCACCAGCTACCCCACCAAAAGGCTCAGTAAGGATGGGTGGAAGCCACATCCCTTGCCAGTCTTGGGTTTTTTAGTTTCTTGGCTTGTGGAAGGCAGAGAAGCTCCGTTCACCTTAAGAACTTGAGATGGCCAAGCCTGGGTCACGTATTCTGTGCTCTTTTCCTCTCCTCCTTAATCTTGCCTTGATATATGCACAAACCATAATCCCGCCTGTAATTTATCTTGCTTCTGGATGTGCACCGCTGTGCCTTTAAAAGGTGATATATATTTATATATTTTAAAAAGAAACATAGTTGGTTTTTTTAAAAAAATGCTTCTGTCGTGGAAAGAAAGCAAATGCTTCTTTCCTGCAGGAACATGTTCAGAAGAAGGGAGGGTTTTTATAACGAATGCAAATACGGGAGGGTGGGGGTGGGGGTGGGGGAATGTCTTTTACTCACTTGCTTCCTGGTTTTTGCAGCGTAACTTTATTGGAGGCAGCGACATTAGCAGATTCCCAATATGGCAGCAGAATCAATTAACTGTGGGAGTGATTACTGTAGAAAATTAATTTAAAAAGGGGAGGTTTTCTCCCCCAAAACGAGAAATGAAGCTAAAAAGCAGAAGCCTTCCAAAAATAAAAAAAGAAACCAAGATTCATTCAACGTGCAAAGATTTCTAAGGGGGAATCTCTTTATTTTAATGTTGTTGTTTTTTTAAATTAAAGATAACAGGTCAGGGCAGATGATGTCATCATGAACCTTATGGGCAAAGAGCTGTGATTCTGTCCCTTAAAAAAAAATCAACCCAAGGCCTCCTGGAATGTTTAAATAACTGCATTTTTTCATGGATATATAAAAATGTAATAAAAGGATGCAACCTGCAGTCATACACCAGGGAGTGAACACCACTTAACGGAGTTAGGCTTTTGTGATCTTGCCTGATTTCAGATGCTAAGCAGGGTTGACCCTGGTTAGTACAGTGGTACCTAGTATAAAGGAATTAATTCATTCCAAATAAAATTCCGTTAAGCAAAATTTCCTTTATACAAATTTCCCATAGGAATATATTGAAAACAGAGTAATCTCTAATTGCAACCATTTTTATGTTGTATGGATTCGCTCCATAGGGGATTCTGTTAAGAAAGTTTCACCTATCTCCAGAATGTTTTATGTTGTACAGATTTTATGTTATATAAACCGTCCCTAGTTGGGAGGGCTGGGGCACCTCCCTTATGAGGAAAGGCTAAAAATATTTGGGCCTCTTTAGTCTGGGAAAAAGGCGCCTGTGGGGGGATATGATTGAGACGTACAAAATTATGCAGGGCATGAGTAAAGTGGATAGAGAGAAGCTCTTCTCCCTCTCACAAAATACCAGAACTAGGGAACATCCACTCAAATTGAGGGCTGGGAGAGTAAGAACAGAAAAAGAAAATATTTTTTCACCCAGCGCGTTGTTAGTCTGTGGAACTCCCTGCCACAGGATGTGGTGATGGCTTGGGTGCCTTCAAAAGGGGATTGGACAGATTCCTGGAGGAAAAGTCCATCACAGGTTACAAACCATGATGGAGATGTGTAATCTCCAGGCTTAAAACCAGGGTACTTCAAGGGCTAGATGCAGGGGAGTGGTATCAGGAGACAGATATGATCACATCACCCCAGTCCTGGCTCGCCTGCATTGGCTGCCCGTTGCATCCCGGATCAGATTCAAGGTCCTGGTTTTAGTTTATAAAACCCTCCATGGCTGCAGAGTCCCTGCTAGCTTTTCGCCGAGCATTAAAAAGCCTGCTCTTTAGCGAGGCTTTTGGCAATTTAGTTTAAGTTTTTTTTTCCTTGCCCTCGCCATCTGTACTGCTCGCCTGACTATGCGCTGTCGCAGAGCTTTCGGTTGCTTTATGATGCCCAAGTTGTCTATTATGCTGTTTTTAAATTGTTTGTTGTCCCAGTCTGTATGGTTTGCTGACGTGTTCAGCCCTGTAAGCCGCCCAGAGTTCCCCGTGGGAAGATGGGTGGGATATAAATTCAATAAATAAAAAAATAAAAAAATAAAAAAGATATCTAGTCTCGTGTGCTCCCAGACGCATCTGGTGGGGCCACTGTGAGATACAGAAAGCTGGACTAGATGGGCCGTTGGCCTGATCCAGCATGGCTCTTCTTATGTTCTTATGTTCTTATTTGTTATACAAGGGTCCACTGTACTTGGATGGGAGACCAACAGGGAATACCGGGTGCTGTAGGCGCCTGGAGTAGGAACTGGCAAACCACTCCAGTGTTCCTGCCAAGAAAACTCCGTGGACATGGGGTCACAAAGAGTCAGTCACGACTGTCACGACACAAAACACGCACATACACATCCAATTGATTGCACCACCCCTGTTTTTAAATTGTCTACTCTTCTACCTTTCTTGATGAAGAGGCCTACATAACACAGTCATTTGCCTATTTGTGTGTGTGTGTGTGTGTGTGTGTGTGTGTGTGTGTGTGTGTGTGTGTGTGTGTGTGTGTGTGTGTGTGTGTGAACCTGCATCCCAGCAGCGAGCCCTGTATGTGATCTTGCAAATATGAATTCAACAGACTCTCTGGCAAGTCGAACAAAAGCAGAGGGGAGGGGGGGGAAGAAACATTCCAATGGGGAACCATTAATTCTCCCACTATCTTCACCTCCGCACCCAAGGAAGGGTAGGCCGTAAACAGAATTCTCTCGTCAAACCTGGAGAAAGGAGGTTGTCTTTTCACTGCCAAAGGAAGAGGGAGGAGAATTCCAAGGCTTAGGGCTGTTAATCTAAAACCCACCTGGAACTTTTGTAGAGACATGGATTACAAGGTTTGGGGTTTATTGCTACTAAACATTTCCAACCTTTTCTGAAAACTCATTAAGGTTTTTTTTTTTATATTGTTAGTAAACACTGGAAGTGAAGAGCCACGCAACAGGTTTCACAAAACATAAGCATACCAAGTTAAACTTATGGGGTGAGGTGTGGGGAGTGAAACGCCTTATCGCTCCTGCATTACTGAAGATCTTTCTTAGAGTGGCTGTACATAAAAGTTCATATAAGGCTGTTTAATATTTTTTCTTGCCCTCTGCAGCTGTGCTGACATTCCCCCAGCAGCTCAAAGCCCTAAAAGTAAAGTACGTTCTCACCATAAGCAGTTCAGGGGGGCCTTGGGAGACCCTTCAGGCCTCCACATTGTGGGAAACATTTGTGCTGACCCTTAGTTTCCGTAAATGTGCCACATAAATAGCTGAGCCTCAGTCTGGAAATGTGCCACATGGACAGCTGAACAGCCAACCTGAAATTATTCCCAGCTTCCTCACTGGCAAGGTCAGGAAGCTAAATATCAGAGGTATCAAAGCAATCTGAAAGCTGATCCAAAAATATAGGGTTTGGGTATGTTCGGGCGTTTTGGGAGGGGACAAAAATCTTTCAGTCCCTGTGCTCCATTCAACTTTTGGAAAAGGAATAGTGTGTGTGGTTGTATCAGTTCGCCATCTTGGGTGAGGCAAATGTATTAGTTAGGCACCCAAATGGCTTATCATTACTGTATAGAACACAGAAGTGGATGATTATCCATCCAGTGCCCACAAAGTGTGAGCTGTGCTGTCCTTTTTAAATTATGGAGAACTTCTTCCTTCTCAATAACCCACTAAAAGTGCTGAAGAACCAAAGCATGGCCTCAGTTTGCTTAAAGGTCAAGATCTCAAAAGGCATCTTGACGAAATCAGAAGATACTGACTTTTCTTTCTGTAAATGGCTTCCCCTGTGCCGTATCCCACGTTGACTTGCCGAAGCTGAGTTTCCAAAACATTGCAATCTTCTGAGTTCTCAAGAAATCTTCTGCAGGTGTCAGTAACCCAAAAACTGAGAACTGGGCAAAAAGAGATGTATATACATGTATTGAGGCCAACGTAACAGGTATTGTTCTTAAGACAGAACGTTGGGGATGTTATGAGCCATCAAGTTGCCTCTCACTTATGTATAAGAGACCTCCAAAGTGCCCTGGACTTCAGTTGCCCCACTTGGGTCTTTGAAGCTCTATGCTGCGGCTTTCGTTAAATCAATCCATCTCATATTTGGTATTACTCTTTCCCTCCTACTTTCCACCTTTCCCAGCAAATTTGGTGAATCGTTGCTTGGCAGGCACCATTCATTGAGGGTAAAGAAAGTTAGTGCTTTTTTCTGGGTTTGTTTTGTTCCTGATTTTCCAGAGATGTCAGCAAGATGCAACTTGGAAAAAACACTTTTAGAGGCTACTCCTCCCAACATTGGCCATACTGGATGACGCTGGAGGTGGCTGCTGGAAGCGTGCAGTTTTCCAAGACACGTCAATGAGGTGAAAAAAATGGTATTCCTTCTGCTTCCATGTACCCAAGTCAGATAGCCTGGAAGGATGCTGGTGGTGGGACAGAGAGTCTTCCCTTGGACCTGAAAACTGTGGGTTAACCTACTAGGCACAAGGAGGGGTCTTCTACATGGCGCACATACAGTTCCCCACTGCTTGCAACTACCTCCTTGTACCTGCCACCAGAGACTGCTGCTTTACCCTGCCTTACTGGCTGGCCCATGTTGCCAACAAGATGGCTGGACATGATCTGCTTTTCATCGAAGCATCACAACATGCCTTATTTTCCCTCGACCAAAGCTTTCCTTCAGCCTAGTTGGGGGCCCTTTCGCTTCTCAGTGTGTCAAGAGTGCTCATGTTGTTGAAAAAGATGGTCAAACCCAGATGTCCACCGCTCCAACGCCTGTTCTCGGAGAGGAAGTGTTATATTTTAGACATACACAAACAAACCTGAAAGCAGTGGGTTCTTCTTGTCCAACGAGGCGGGAAGGCCTTCAGCAGATGTTTCCTCCCAGCTTCTGGCATGGTGGCCCAGGGGACTTCAGATTCTTGTAAAGATGACGAAGAAGGAAAGTGGGTAAAGGAGAAAAAAGGGTGGTGGGAGGACACGGAAGGACCCACCATCCCTGGTTCTCTCTTTCAAACGGGTTGAGCATCTCTGGGCCAAGTTCTTCATCTGGCGCAAAGAAGGAGAACCATGTCATGTCTCCAAATATTGCCCAGGTCAGAGTTCTCTGCTTTCCCTGGTAACCATCCCCCACAGCCTCACACAGAGAAAAAGAGACCTTGCATTTCTCTTTTCTTGATCCCAAATCCTTTTAACCAGAGGATTAGGTGAATCAAATTAGACTCTGTAGATCAAATCTAGAGCTTCCTACACCACAGGATGTGGACCTCTGGTTTCTTCCTCATAGTCCTTCTGGTTCTCAGGACTGCAAGATCCTAGAAGCTGGTTCTCGGGAGCCTCGTGGCGCAGTGGTTAAATGCATGTACTGCAGCTAAAACTGTGCTCACGACCTGGGGTTCAATCCCAGGTAGCAGGCTCAAGGTTCACCCAGGTCAGTAAAATGAGTACCCAGCTTGCAAGGGGGGGGCAATGTGTAGTCTGCATACTGTAATTAAAACTGTAAACCGCCCAGAGACTCCGTGAAGTAGTATGGGGCAGTATATGTGCAGAACACTTTGCTTTTCCTTTTTTTTTTTTTTTTGGTCCCTTGGGTTAATTTGGAATCTAACAATTATTTCTCACAAAACAAATGCATGCAAATTCCTGTGACCAACAGGTGTGTTTCTCAGGCCTCTTTTAGCGGTGGGTTGGTGTGTGTTTCTTCTTTGTGTGTGTGGTGGTGGTGTTTCAAATGCTCCAATAATCAAATTTGTCATTTGGGGGGGCACAACACCGTCTGCTTTACAGCAACTTTGGAGGAACTGTATGTAGTGGTGAAAGTCGGGGGGGGGAAGAGTGCGACGCAAAAGGGAGGGGAAACACACACACACACACACACACACACACACACACACACACACACACACACACACACACACACACACTTTTCAAGTGCTTGTGGTTAGAGAATGTGACAACGTCACACCACGGCTGTTCAGTGGGAACACAGTCCTTTTTAAAAAAAGCCAAAAAGGAACATCTTGACAGTTATCATACAAAGGTGCAAAAAGCACCAGAGAGAGCGCGAGAGCGGCCAATACGAACTCCATCCTGCACCCAAAATATGCACTGGGAAAAGGGTGAGTGCTGGGCTTCTCCAATGCTTTGCCTTCTGTTGCTCTTCCTCTTCCTCCTTCATCGTTTGTCATTAGAGCAAATATACAAAGACCACACAAAGAATGTTGCCCGTTAAGGGAGAACCAACTGTGTTTCATCCTCCCAAAGGCATTTTGGGTATTATGTTATTGGACTTGAAATGTATGAAAGGCTGTTATAGTTACTCTGCAACCAGGGCAACTGCATTGGAGAAGTCAGGGATGGTTAAGTCCACCATACAGATGCCTTTTGTGGATAAGTGTTGGGAGCACCTGCAGATCGGTGGTTTACAGCAAGGGTTCCCCACCTTGGGTTCCCCAGATGTTCTTGGACAAAAACTTCCAGAAGCATTCCTCGCCCGCTGGGGTGGCCAGGAAGAGGTCTGAGGTCTGAAAGTGGAGCCTGGAAGACCCACGTCTTCTTTGGAGGTGGCAGGGGTTATCGGTTGCTACAGGATGGGCAACACTGCCTATGCAACTGACTTCTGCTCTCGCGGTATTTTTGATTGATGGAGATGCTCAAAAGGTCAAGACCTGGTCAGGTTTTGGAAATGCAAGGTTGTGGTGTCTTTAACCAAGTCCATCTTGGTTTTGGACTTGGACTTGTCTTTGATCTTCCTCTTGCCTTCCTGCTGCATTTAATTCCTGCCAATGTTACTGTGTTCCCTGAGAAGCCTTCTCTTCTTGTGACGTGTTCATAGTGCAATATAGGTTTTGGAATTTTTCACATATAGAGAGAACCCAGGGTGGATTTTATCTTGTGCTCATTTACTTGTCTTTGTGATCAACCAGGGTATCTGTAAGGCCTTCCTCCCCTGCCACTCAAAAAGCCTCTGGGGAAAAAATACGCAAATTAATTTCTAGAATTAATTTCTAAAATTCTTTTTTTCAAAAGTTTCTCTCTTTTTTACACCGTAAAGCCAAATTCTAACTATAAATCAAGTTTTCATCTATAGTATGGGCAGTCTTATTTAAGGAGGTGCTCCGATGCCTGTTTTCTCAGAAGCAAGTCTCCTTGACTTTGATGGGGTTTACTCCCAGGTCAGTGAGCGTGGCATCTCAACCTCCACTTTGCCAATGTAGGCAAGACCAGGTGTGATGGCACTCAACGTAGCAAGATTACTACAAAGGGGGTGGGTGGGGGTGGGGAGTTGAAGTGGGATTTAGAACAAATACTGTATGTAGAGTGTGGCTGGGATTCTCAGAGTGGATACTGTGATTGGCTATTTATTTCTTTAAAATATTTTTACCCTGCCTTTCTCCTTGGAAAGAGCCCAAGGCGGCTTACAACAACTGTTCCCTGAGAACAGTTGTGCAGGCCCTTGTGATTTCAAGGATCGACTATTGCAATGCCCTCTACGCGGGGTTGCCCTTGACCCTTGTCCAGAGGCTCCAACGGGTGCAGAATGCGGCGGCCAGGCTGGTGGTGGGTACTCGTAGATTCGAGCGCATCACCCCGGTCCTGGCTCGCCTGCATTGGCTACCCGTTGTCCTCCGGATAAGGTTCAAGGTCCTGGTTTTGACTTTCCAAGCCCTCCACGGCTTGGGACCAGAGTACCTGTTGGAGCGTATCTCTCAGAGATCGACTGGGACCAGACCCACGAGAATGGTGCAGGCACGCTCACTGAGGGTGGCCATACCCAGGGAGGCACAGAAGTCGCTCACACGTAACCGTGCCTTATCTGTGGTGGGCCATACATTGTGGAACCAACTACCTAGTGAGCTGTGCCTTGCAGTGTCCCTGCCGACCTTTAAAAAAGCCTTGAAAATCTATCTGTTCAAGGAGGCATATGGCAACCTTTTTGTTTAATTTTTTTCTCTCTCTCTGTTGCCGCCCATGCCATTCTGTGTGGAGAACATTGTACTCTCCTATTTCTTTTTATTGTACACCGCCCCGAGTTCCGTCTCGGAAGATGGGGCAGTATATAAATATAATAATAAATAAATAAATAAATACTGAACAAAGCTGGGGACAATGAGTGTACAACAGTTACCAAGAAACATGTAGTATTCAAGGCTAAGAACAATGATTATGTAGGACTCGGGGAGGGGGGCAGAGTTGGGTTCGATTCCTTGCTCAGCCAAAAAACAAGAAAAACAAAAAAACTGGCTTGAATAACTCACTTACCTTGAAAGCCCTACCAGAGTCACTATAAATCAGTTGGCACAGAACACCAATGCTGTTTGTATACCTAAGCGTTACTAGTATTCACTACCTTAACATCGCAAACTGAAGGAATGAGAAATTCTGTTTTTCAGGCAGGGGAATTGATGGCCCAGGAAAGGGGGCCAAGGAAGGCTGGGTCACAGCTAGAACAGCAGGGAGATGTGTCCACGGTCGGAGAAACCTCCAGATAAAATTGATTTCGTTTTACTTAACGGCTAAATAAACAACCTGCTCTAACATTTCATCTGGAGAGTTCTCCCACAGCACCGCCCAATCAAGAGATGAAGGATGACAGACAAGCAAGATAATGTACATTCAATTGTACATTTCGAGTTTATATAAGAGCCTTGAAAACAATGACTATTTCCAATGCTTTTGTCAGGATTAGTCACTAAGAAATCAAATGTCACTGTATGATTCACAGCTGCAATTTAAAAAAAAATTAAAAAGGGCTACAGTGGTTGCAAATGAAAGAATTTCCATTTTAGAAAGTGAAAACCTTATCTCTGGCATCTACCTTCTAGATAATACGAAATAATGAGCAAACACTTAAATGCCGAGGCAGTGTTGAAGCCATTGTTAGCTCCTCTTGGCTGGCACAAGCATTTAAGCATGCTTGGATAGATGCGGAGTAGCAGGCTGCTTAATCAGCAAGGCTTTTTGCGTATCCACCACACCACCCTAGACCTATCCACTGAGTGAGATGACCCCCCTTGTGTTCAATAAGACTTAAGAACATAAGAACAGCCATACTGGATCAGGCCAAAGGCCCATCTAGTCCAGCTTCCTGTATTTCACAGTTGCCCAACCAAATGCCTCTGGGAACACACAAGACTAGATATCTGTTTCCTGATACCACTCCCCACCATCTGGTCCTTGAAGTACCCCGGTTTTAAACCTGGAGATTACTCATCTCCATCATGGTTTGTAACCTGTGATGGACTTCTCCTCCAGGAATCTTAAAGGCAACCAGGCCAGATGCCATCACCACATCCTGTGGCAGGGAGTTCCCACAGACGAACAAGACACTGGGTGAAAAAATATTTTCTTTTGTCTGTTCTTACTCTCCCAGCCCTCAATTTAAGTGGATGTCCCCTAGTTCTGGGATTTTGTGAGAGGGAGATGAATGTCCCTCTATCTACATTACTCATGTCCTACATTATTTTGTACGTCTCAATCATATCCCCCTTCAGGCACCTTTTTTCCAGACTAAAGAGCCCCAAATGCTGTAGTCTTTCCTCATAAGGGAAGTGCCCCAGACCAGTAATCATTTTAGTCGCTCTCATCTGCGCCTTTTCCAGTTCCACTATGTCTTTTTTTGTACACAATATCCCAAGTGCGGCCTTACTATTGTTTTGTACAATGGTATTATAATGTTGGGTGTTTTGTTTTCAATCCCCTTTTCTTACATTCTGTGGCTTACACCGAAGCCAGGCAAACAGAAGGACTATCCACCAGTCTGTGGGCCTTGAACACAAAATAAGTCTAGCACACAAGGGCACTGCTTATATAGAAATTTTAGCAGCCAGTAGCAGGCACTAAAAATGGCATTTACAAGCAATCTAAATTATTGGGATAGGAAAGTAAATCTCATTTACCTCTGGGCCTTACCTCTGGATAGGATTACCCTACCAAAAACATTTACATAGGGAAATCCAGTGTAAATAAATAAATAAACAGACAGAGCTGGGCAGCAGAGCAGGTGGGAATCAGAGAGATGGCCGTTTCCCGCTTTGGAAATGGAACATGGGATGGCCAAAATAATCCTAAAATGTTACTTTCAGACAGTATAAAAGCGACTTGATCTTCCCCAAGTGGCATGAGAGTAATTTTTACAAGCATAAAATTTAAGTACTCCACCAGTGGACCAATCTGTTTCTCAGTCCCCAGGCTCATCAGCATGAGGACACCTATTTAATCAGCAGCACAGACAGAAACCCCATTGATTTCAATGGCTCTGCCTGAGATGCTATCGAAATTGGATTTAAGCTAATTTTCACTCCTGCTGCAAGGAGCCTCCAACCTGTTCTTTGGATGCAACCCAGCCAGAGCGAAGCTGGTTTGTCAGATGCACAGGTTGCGGTGGAAAGGATTTGCTGCACCGTCCTAGGCATGTCGACTGGGAGGCAAATTTGATTGACTTCAGGCGGGTGTCCTCACTCAGACGTATGTAGGGTGGCTGTCTTAAGAACACAGGAAACTCTTCTTCCACTGGAAACCACAGGATTTGTAAAGGCTTAACTTCTGCTAGATAGATAAACTCATGACAACACCTCCTGCCTACCTCCTGTGATTGTGCGATGTGCTTCTCCCCCTTTTCATGGGAGTTTTATGTGCAATCCAGCCTGGCGGTGCTTATCACCCAACACACCTTCATAGGGTGCCCAGTCCACTTTTAGGTGGATGGGACATCTGAAGCAATGAGCCTCAGAGCATAAATAAATCATTTATTGTCTTGGTGGTCCCAGGATTCGGTGGACATTAGCTTAGGTGTCAAAAAAAGTTACCAAAAAAACAACTCAGCAGCTATGCGGCTGATAAGACTTGAGTCATTCTGACTATATGGAATGTATAGGTTAAAGCACAGTGGCTGGAATTCGGTTGTGATCCTACAATACTACAACAGGATTGAAATCCTACAATCCTGTTGTTGTAGTACCATCATCATCATCATCATCATCATCATCATCATCATCATCATCATCATCATCATCTTAGAACAGAGGAGCTGGAAGCGACCCAATAGATTCTATTATGTTGTACTAGAGTAAGTCTATTTAAATCAATGGAAATTACAGAGGAGTTGATCAATGGGCCTACTCTATTCTCTCTCTCTCTATATATATGCCTTCTGTCCATCTGTCCGTCCATCCGTCCATCAGAGAGTCAGCGCCATGGGCTCCGTGGGCTTTAGAGCCACTATGAAGGAGAGACCAGATCAGATGGACCTTTTGCTTGACCCGGCCATGGGACTCTCCTCAAGTTCTTAAATGGCATTTGTGATATGAACCCAACAAACTGAGCAGTTGGGATCTTTTGCTGCAGAAGACCTGCTGAAATGAAAAATTAGTTTGCCAGGAGATCAAGCCCTTTTCCAAAAGCAAAAGAGCAAAAGAGCAAAAGAGCACTGCTGATATACTGCTCTATAGCACTTAAAGCATTCTCTGGGCAGTTTACAAGTTACCATAATTTTATGTCGGCTACACATTGCCCCCACTCCTAGCAAGCTGGATGCATATTTTACCGACCTTGGAAGGATGGAAGGCTGAGTCAACCTTGAGCCGGCTACCTGGGATTGAACCCCAGGTCGTGAGCAGAGTTTGGGCTGCAGTACAGAGGTTTCACCCCTGCGCCACGAGGCACAGAAGTACATCTCCTGCTGCAACAAGACAGGTGGGCGATGGGGACCTGGTTCTGAAAGTCTTTACTAACGATACTGAAATATGAAACTGTCATGTGTGGGATCATGTGAGTGTCCGTTCCCGGCTCACCGCCTCAGGAAAACTGCAGGTGGAAGAGACCTGATGAACAAAGTAGTCAGAGGCTTTGTCAACCAGCTGCTCAAGTGCCAGCAAGGCTCTTGGGCTTTCAATGAGCACATCAAGGTGAGTGCATTGGCAACAAAACACATGGCAGGAGAGCTGCCAGTGATGCTTGGCATTTCAACATTTCTGTGCTTCATCGGTGCCCCTGTAGGAGGGTAGCATGACCCTGGCAGCTTTCTGGCACTCAGCTTCCCTTTCTTGACCAAACCCCACAACAGTTCAAGTCAGGATACCAACCCTGTTCTGGGATTCTCTCCTGTGATTCTGGAGGGCCCTTTCTCCATCATACCTTGCCCTTTAACTCTAATGTCTGTTGCAAAAGTGCCTCAGAGCCTGGAGTCCAGATGATGTGGATCGGTCTCGTGTTTGAGTCAAGATGGCCAGATTTTAATGTGCCTGCTGAAGTCTCAGAGAACTGCCAGGCCAGGGAGACATAAGTGGAGGAAGAGAATGTTTTTATGTATTTTGTGAGGGTTCGAGTTGCCATCTTCATGCGTTTGCAGTGGTGCTTCCTCCCATTGCACTGAGGGGGTTGCATCGGTGTTCTGTTTGCACAATGTTGGTGCTCAAAATAAACATAAGGAGGCTTAAGGAGAAAGCAAGCAGCTGCATCCATCCCCCTGAGACCATCATAGATGGAGCCAAGCAGGGGATGAAGCATCAGCAGGATGACTCCTTAGTCTTCTTGCTGTGTTGCCAGGTCTAGAATATGCTTCCCTGTAGGCTGGTGGAGAGCCTTTTATAAATCTGTGCTCTACACATCAGTCCCTCTAAGAGCTTGGGGACTTTCGGCTACAAATCTCACCCTCACCCCCGAAAAAACTCTCAAATTCTAGGCGGTGTAGAAGCTCCATTAAAACTTCACGGCACAACCCCCAGCAACACTGATTGTTACATCAGAGATAGTGGCCTGTGTGTAACTTCTCATCAGTTTTCCTCCTCTGTAAAAAAAAAATCCTCCTGACTAGATATTTACTTTAGTGCTTTTTGTTGGGTTACACATTTGTTGAAGCCCTTCTCTGCTCTCTGTGAAAAGAGACAAAGCTCTTGGAACAGTTCCTCACCACCTCAAGTTGTCAGCTTTGTTCCCAAACTGTAATGAATGATCCCTGGGAAAAGCTTGATCTGTGTGAGGTTCCCAAGAGGGCCTCCAGGTTCCCTCCAGCCAACAGGCCCAAACATGCCCCAACATACGTCATGTTGATGTAGTGAGGGGATCAGAGCGTTCTGGGAGACAAGCATGGCATCCATTTCAGGCTGTGAACTAAATGACAAGGTGATAGAGCGATTGACAACCAAGAAAACAAGGCTTGTCTTTCCCATGTTGACATAGCGCTGAGCTGACACCAGCGTACGAGGCCGAAGTTGTTCCCACACAGGCTACCTGTTACACAGCAGAATGCCGGCCAAATCACATGCAGAAACTAGAGAGACTGCAGCGTGATCTCTTTCCTGGTCCTCTCTTCAAAAGTATTATTGGACTTTCCTTCAAGATCTTGAAGGCTGATTGAACAAGAATCAACCTTCTGTCTACTTCTACAAGTGGCAACTTGTTGTCATGATGTACCAATGACCAACAAAGGTAGCTAGGCAGAACCATCAGTTTTTCAGGACGGGCCTTGGAAAAGTGGTGTGTGCATTTGGACTATAACTCCCAGAATCCCCCACCCGACATCCACTGGTTGACCAAAATGTTCTGGAAAGGTGTTAAAAGGGAGAGGACACCACCATGGCCTGGTTCTCAGGAACCTGAAAGACAAAGTATCCTAGCAGGGAGAGCATGGGAAAAAGCTCCCTATTTTTTGGGGGGGGGGCACTCAGTTCCTGCCATTAGCACAAGGACCTGGAATAGCAGATGATGCAAACACATCTTCCCCCCTTTAGAGCCTTGTGGCCAATTGGAATAAACAATATTGACCAATTGCTTTCGCAGCTGGAGGTGGATAATAGCTTTCATGGCTGTTTGCTCAAACTATTGACTTCATAGATGGTTCCTCCAACATTCAAGCCATGATGGCTGTCTTTATCCTCCCTTCCTGTTTGATTTCATGCCTGTTGCACTCCCCACCCCACAACATGCTGGTGGTTCTGGCTCTCAGATTCAGGGCTTCTCGGGGTCTTCCTACAGTGAGTTTCTGGCTGAAGACACTGGCAAGCCTTTGGGTCTAAAAGTCCTGAGCCCCAAGTCCCTATTCAAAACAAGCTTTTCTCTCCCAGGGGAAAAAAAAGGATGAGGTGGGTGCGTTCCGAATCATGAGTTGAGTTGAAGTCATGGAAAGAAAAACAAGTCTGAGTCAAGTCACAGATGCAACTTAAGTCTGACTTGACAGCAAGTCCCGCAACTCAAGACCTTACCCCTGATTCTGGTCAAACCCAGTTGATAAACTATGGTGGCTACTAGAGATGGGCACGACCAGGAAAAATTATGTTTCGAGTTGTCGTGTGTCGGAGCCGGCCCGTTTCGGCTCATTTCCATTTTTCGCAAAATTTTCCAAAAATTTGTCATTTCATTTGTCATTTTTTCATCTGTTGTTAGTACTGGTTTTGGGGGGGGGCTCCTGGAGGCACCTCTCTGGGGTGGGTGCCTCCTCTGGCCCGCCATGAAGGGAAAGCGGGCTCCTGGAGGCACCTCTCTGGGGTGGGTGCCTCCTCTGGCTCACACAAAATGGCATGCATAGCCAATTGGATATGCATACCATTAAGTTGCAGTTACAGCAGGCAGAGGCACCTCTCTTTCGGGTGCCTCTGTGACTCACTGCCTGCACTTGGGCTGGGGAACGAAGTGAGAGAGGACCCCTATGGGCGCCCGCTGTGACTCACTAAGAAGGGAAGTGTACTTGCTGTAGTGCAATGCGAGTACACAGATCTGGCTTGGGGTTAGGGGTTAGCGCAAGGGCTAGGCTTAGGGTTACTGGTAAGGTTAGGGTGAGTTACTGGGGTGCACCTCTGGGTGCCTCTCTGACCCACTAAGAAGGACAGTGTACTGGCGTATGGGTTAGGGTTAGGGTTCGGGTTCGGGTTCGGGCTAGGGTTAGTGGGCTTTTTATGCCTGACTGGCACATCCCAGAAGTCTCGGTCAAAACCTGGCCAAGTGGCCATGCAATTGGTGGAATGGCTCAAAAAAATTGCATGGTCCACTCCCACAGCCAGCCCATCATTGCGCAGGTGTAAAAAAATAAAAATAAAAATAAAATAAAATAAAATAAATGGAGACGTTTTGTTGCAAGAAAAACCCACTGCTGCCTGCTACTGTAAAAATTCAGGCAGTTTTAAAATAGCTATTTTCACATGTTTCTGTGGTACTTTGGTGTGTTTTTGGACCACGCGATTTCAAAATAAATATTGTGGTCACCCCATTTTGGATCCCCCGCCCGCACCGCATGGCATGGCGCGAGTTGGCGAGACGACGAGGATGCACAGCCCAGGAGAGGAGGGGGGAGGCCGGGGACCCCCCCCCCAGAAACCACCCCTCTGGTAGGTGCCCTCACTGAGACAGGCATATTTTCGCCTGCTTTTTTGGCCGGGAATCGGTTTTTTTTTTAGTTTTAAAACTTTTTTTCTGTGCCGCGCCGCTTCGAGGATGCGCACTTTGCGCAGCCCAGGAGAGGAGGGGGGGAGGCCGGGGACCCCCCCCCCAGAAACCACCCCTCTGGTAGGTGCCCTCAGGCAGGCATATTTTCACCTGCTTTTTTGGCCGAGAATCGGGTTTTTTTAAAAACTTTTTTTCTGTGCCACGCCGCTTGGCGAGTTGCGACTCGACAAGGATGCGCACTTTGCGCAGCCCAGGAGAGGAGAGGGGGGGAGGCCGGGGACCCCCCCCCAGAAACCCCCCCTCTGGTAGGTGCCCTCAGGCAGGCATATTTTCGCCTCATTTTTGGCCGGGAATCGTTTTTTTTTTTTAATTTTTAAAACTTTTTTCCTGTGCCGCTTGGCATTGCGTGATCACTGCGATGCCAGGAACGACAACAACAAATCAGACCCAATTTTTCTTTAGTCGGTTCGAGTTCGAGTTCTGGCGGAGTAATTGTCGTTACCGTTTCCGTTACGTAACGGAAACGAGAAACGGAAACGGAAATGAGAATTTCGCCAAGTCGTGCCCATCTCTAGTGGCTACTTCACATTCTTCCTTGTTCCGCGATTACGTTTGTACCATGACAGTGTTGTTCGCGGTCACATGGTTTTGTCCCTGTTCATTCCCTGTTTCCGTTTACTCAGTCGTGATAACTTGTCTCGTGGCCTTGTTTCGTGACAAGATCTGCTTTTTTGAAGAAGAAAAAAACATAAAAATAAAGGGCACACCACACCCCCTGTGCTTTGTCTATTCAAAATGTTGATCCACAGCACTCAAAAGTACGAGAGAAATGGACGGACGCAAGATCACGAGTGGAAGATTGTCTTCATTGCGTAACAGTTGTTACCTCACGGGACCTTGTCCCAGAACAGGAACAGAGACAAAACTGGTCGAGACAACTTTTTGCTGTCGTGCTATGGACATGAAGTAATTTTTTTTTTGTACCAGTCCCAAGCGGGACAGCAAGGAGGGACAAACGGGACGTGAAGTAACCGCCCTTGTCTGTTTTCGATGCTGACAAATGAGGACGGGTTTTTTTTAGTCCACTTGAAACCAGATTTTTAAAAAAAATGAGACAGGAGCCAAGCATAATTTTGGAGAAGCCACTGCAACAAATGCCTTGTCACCCATGTACAACCATCTAGTAGCACTCGTTGTTTCCGTAAATATACTCCATCTCAGTCTTTAAATGGCTGTCTACTATTCCACAAGATACTAATGGGATGACATTGAAATACTACTCACATGATTCTTCCTACAGATCCCTCTTTCTGTCTGGGCGGCTCTGGACGCTTCTAAATCTCTATAATTCCAACCTGCCCTTTCTTATCCCATCGCTTTCCAGTATGCGACGCCCACCTTCACATCACAAACTTCTTTGCTTCTGCACAGCTGCAGCACTCCGGTTTTACCTGGTGGTGGAATAACTCAGCTCTATAGATTGCTGCTCCTTGAATCGAGAAAGGGATCAGCGGGTACTATTTCTCTATTGGTCCCGTAATCCAGATGGGCAGTGCAGTGCAGTCACGATTAGAAATGGGCATCAAGTTTTTTAAAGATGTATTGAAAAATGTGTCTAAAATCACAAATTAATTGAAAATCTATGGTTTCATACTTGTCAGACATGACAACGCCAACAAATACAAATTGATTATTTTTAACAACTTTGATTCATCAATTCATTTTTAATTTTGGGCTTTTCGATGTTCTGTTTTGTTTTGGGGCTTTGGGGGCTTTTGGGGTGAGACAAAATGGAAATTTGATTTGTCAGTTCATCAAAAATTCACAAATTTGTGATTTGTAATTTGTCAACCTTGATGAATTAGGAATCGCAAGGATTTTTTTGCAATTCGTGCTCATCTCTAGTCATGACCTTCAATGGCTGAGGATTCATTTAGGCTAGAATCTACAATGGTCCCAGTCTGGAAGTGTTGCTTTTTGGATCTACCCACAAACTAATAAAGCCATCCTGGCTGGGAAATTCTGGGTACTGTAGTTTTTTTTTTAAAGTAAGTTTCTCAATTTCAGAGGCTTTTATATAGCAGACATGAATGCCATAGATAGCATTTTTGGGTTGGAGAGATATGGTTCAGGTAGGTATTTCATTTCAAAGGAATTGTGTGCTTCACTCACAGAGACCAATCACAAAATGAAGCAAGCTTATCTGCAGATTTGGAAAGGTGAGGAAAATTTACTGCATTCAGCAGTTCATGACTGTAGTCATGATGCATCTGCAATGTCTATTTCTACCCTAAGCCACACAACTTTCTATAGTGAATCATGGCAGTTGTCGGTTGATAAACTACAGTTCCCAGGGGAAATGCCAGTCCTCTCGGTTGAAGCCTGGAGTGTGGGTATGCCCCAAATCATGATTTAAGCCTTGGTACGTCAGTGTATTTACGCAGCTATTGCATGGGAGGGATTAGACCCCGGTATACAAACTAAGGAATAGTTTATTTTCTTTTGAACACACACACAGAGCAAACCACTAGGTGAGGAGGTATGAGAAAGTACTTGGTGAATTTCATTTCTTAAAGATGTGAGCCAAGTTTCCCAGTTGGGTTGCTTATAGAACATAGGATTTCTTTTCTTTTCTTTTCTTTAAATTGACCATTCTCCTCCTTCCCACGTTTTGTTTGTGTTGTGTTTTGTTATCAAGTGAATATTTACTTTCCGAGTCTTTTGCAAACAGGAAAAAGATTTCCATTGTGCCGACTCAAAAGCTTATTATTTTAATGTTTCTGCGTCTTGGTGTGGCGATTATACTGGAGAGGCGAGAGGAGGAACAAAAACAATGGTGTGGTCTGATTCCAGATACACACACACACACACACACACACACACACACACACACACACAAATTTGATAAATTTGTCACCTGCCAAAGCATGAGGATCAGGAGAGGGGAGCGGCCTCACAACGAGTGTGTGCTTTGAGGCTTGGATGGTAACCGGCCAACCGTGCAAACCCTTACAGAATGAGTGTGCGTGCCCTTGGGGGTAGGGGAAGCTGGCTCAGTGGGCTATTGTAGTGACTCATCTTAGGGGAGAAAATACCCCATCCATCCATCCATCCCTCCACCCAACCATCCATTTCAACTCACTAACAGCAGGAGTCCTTTGCAGGTTGGAGGGAGGGCAAGTTAGGGGAGTGCCCTGAAGCTGATAGACCAGAGAAAGGTAGGTCCTGCACCCAGTGGGGGGTGAAGATCTCCTAAAGCAGACCCACGGCATTCAGAGCACCACCTTACAGTAGAGGAAGACCAAGCAGGAATTGCCCTTGGCCGCTGAGCAGCAGAGCAAAATTTGCAAGACGATGGAGAGTAACTTTCCTTGTGCGTGGAAACAGCCATCCTCTAGAATAGTGGTTCTCAATCTGTGGGTCCCCAGATGTTCCTGGACTGCAACTCCCAGACGTCTTCATCACTAACTGAGCTAGTGGCCAGGGTTTCTGGGAGATGCAGTCCAGGAACGTCTGGGGACCCACAGGCTGAGAACCACTGCTCTAGAATGCAACAGAAAATGGTCTCCTTTCTCAGACTTTGAGGCCCCTTCCCACATTTTTTATTCTGCATAGGGATCAACCCCTGGAAAGGAGCAAGGAGGAGTCAGGAAAGGCATTGGATTCTGCTGGTAGGTTGCAAAGAAGGATTGTTCTGGGTGCTTCCTCCTCTCCTTTCCCTCCCCTGGCAGCTGTGGCGCTTGGCACACCAGACGGAAGGGCATGGAGCATTTTCCAGTGAAGGCCAGCCAGGCAGAAGATTCACACCTTTCTCGGTGCCCTTGGTCGCCAAATCCTCCACCACCACCTCCAAATCCTACAGCGGCCCCATCAATATGCCTTGAGTTTGTCTTTTCCTTTTGTCTGGGTGTTCTTCCCAGATGTAGTCCTTAATATAAGAACATAAGAAGAGCCATGCTTGGTCAGGTCAAAGGCCCATCTAGTCCAGCTTCCTGTATCTCACAGAGGCCCCACCAAATGTATCTGGGAGCTCACGAGACTAGATATCTGTCTCCTGATACCACTCCCCTGCCTCTGGCCCTTGAAGTACCCCAGTTTTAAGCCTGGAGATTACAAATCTCCATCATTATTTGTAACCTGGGATGGACTTTTCCTCCAGGAATCTGTCCAATCCCCTTTTGAAGGCATCCAGGCCAGATGCCATCATCACCTCCTGTGGCAGGGAGTTCCACAGACTAACAACGCTCTGGATGAAAAAAGATATTTTCTTTTATCTGTTCTTACCCTCCCAGCCCTCAATTTGAGTGTATGTCCCCTAGTTTTGGTATTTTGTGAGAGGGAGAAGAGCTTCCCTCTATCCACTTTACTCATGTTCTGCATTATTTAGTACGTCTCAATCCTTGTCCCAGGACATCCTGTGTTTCCTTTTTCCAGATGAAAAATGTGATGCTTTAATTGCACTCATAAATAAGACACCAGTCCCAAGGGTCAGACTGCCCTAGAACTCAGAAAGTGGCCATTATTCTGATGGAGAGCGTGCATGCACTGATGGGTCTCTTCAGAGGTCCGAATTGGATAATTATAGATGACCAGGTTGGCTGTAATTAATTCCCTCTTCACATCACAAAGAAACAACTGCATTGAACCACAGTTTAACATTTTTCCCCTCTTTGGACTGCAACTTTGGGCTACTTTTGCAGTTATTCTAAATCACTGGTTGCCAAACCTCTTTGACTTACTAGTCACTGTCCATGGCTCCCCCCAATACGATACATTGCGTGAGGCAGATCATATGAGTGGCAGAAACCCTGGATTCCACGTTTGGTGGCTCTTCTGGCTGTGATTGGCAGCACCCCCGGGCGCCATGGGGCCCAGGTAGGGAACCCAAGTTCTGAATGGATGGGTGACTGCATTTATAGTCTGCTTATTCTCAAGTGAACTACTTAAGGCATGATGCACGCCAATTGTTTCCACAGGAATGTGGTGAGGTAAGTCACAAAGAGAGGGGATAATAGTGACTGGCCAAGCATCAAATGCTGAGTATCAGGGCTCCTGAGATGTGACTCTGGATTTCCTAAGTCCAAGGGAAATGCTCTAACCACTGCACCTAGCTCTCCCCTTATCTCCTGTTCTCACTTCAAAATCATTTCTTTAAGCTCTTCCAACATGGACAGCTCTATGAAGGTGTCTACCCAATGTGTGGCAGCAGTGAAGAAGGCCAATTCCATGCTAGGGATTATCAAAAAGGGGATTGAAAATAAAACATCCAATGTTGTAATGCCATTGTACAAAATGATAGTAAGGCTGCACCTGTACAATTCTGGTCACCACATTTCAAAAAAGACATAGTGGAACTGGAAAAGGTGCAAAAGAGAGTGACTAAAATGATTACTGGGATGGGGGACCTCCCTTATGAGGAAAGGCTAAAAACATTTGGAGCTCTTTAGTCTGGAAAAAAGGTGCCTGAGGGGGGGGGCGTACAAAATAATGCAGGGCATGAGTAAAATGGATAGAGGGACGCTCTTCTCCCTCCCACAAAATACCAGAACTAGGGGACAGCCACTCAAATTGAGGGCTGGGAGAGTGAGAACAGACACCAGCGTGTTGTTAGTCTGTGGAACTCCCTGCCACAGGATGTGGTGATGGCATCTGGCCTGGATGCCTTCAAAAGGGGATTGGACAGATTACTGGAGGAAATGTCCACCACAGATTACAAATCATGATGGGGATGTGTAATCTCCAGGTGTAAAACCGGGGTACTCCAAGGGCCAGATGCAGGGGAGTGGTATCAGGAGACAGATATCTAGTCTCCTGCACTCCCAGAGGCATTTGGTGGGGCCACTGTGAGATACAGGAAACTGGACTAGATGGGCCTTTGGCCTGATCCAGCATGGCTCTTCTTATGTTCTTATGCTCTTAATTTAATTAATTTTCATTTATCCATTTTTTTACCGCCCATCTTCCTGAAGGAACTCCAGGCGGTGAACAAAAGGACAAAGCAGACCCAAAAGGACACAATACAACAGTCAAAACGAAAATAAAAAAGCAGGTACTGTATATAGGAAAAGAAATATAAATATATATAATAAAGAAATATAAATATATATAATATATAATAAAAACACCTCATCAAGGGAATCAAAAAGTCAATGGCAAGATGGCAAAAAAACCCTAATCCAGGTTGCCAAATTCCTCCCTAAAAAGCAAGGTTTTTAACGCTTTTTTGAAGGCGGGCAGGGACTGGGCAAGGCGCACCACAGAGAAGGTGCGGTTATGGGTAGCTGATTTCCGCACCTCCCTGGGCGTGGCTACTCGGAGTGAGAATTCCTGCGACATTCTAGTGGGCCGGGCCTCAGTTGACCTATGGGAGATATGCTCCGACAGGTATTCAGGTCCCAAGCCATGGAGGGTTTTGTAAACCAAAACCAAGACCTTGAACCTTATCCGGAGCACAACGGGCAGCCAGTGCAGACAAGCCAGAATTGGGGTGATGCGATCATAACAACGCGCGCCAACTACCAATCTGGCCAGCGCGTTCTGTACCCGCTGAAGTCTCTGGAGAAGGGTCAAGGGCAACCCCACACAGAGAGCGTTGCAGTAGTCAATCCTCGAGATCACAAGAGCCTGCACAACTGTTCTGAGGGAGGCCTCATCCAGGTACATACGGATCTGGGCGATCTAACGCAGATGGAAAAAGGCTTTCCTGGAAACGGCCATCACCTGATCTTCCATGGATAAGGCTGGATCCAGGACCACTCCCAGATTCCTGGTCCTATCTGCAAGCCAGAGGGTAGCACCCCCCACTTGGGAAGAGGGCCACTGTACCCCACAGAGGACGCCCCAAAGAACAGAACCTCGGTCTTCTCCGGGTTAAGCTTCAGCCTGTTAGTCCTGGTCCATTCCATGTTCTTATGTTTATGTTCTTAACATATGTACATGGCTTTTAAATGCAAATTCTCAAACAGGCTACCAACCATTTTTTAAAAGCTTCCTGCTTTGAAATGGAGTAACCAAAGGAAGCAGCAGCAGCAGCAGCAGCAGCATCACTCTCTTAAAAGGAGTGAGTGACTTAAAAGCTAAACCAAGCAAAAAAGCAACAGCAGCAGTTTAAAGCAGCAGTGGAACAAGAAATAAAACAGTAATTCAGAAAGCAGATAAAACCTTTGATAAAACAATATGTAAACACTGAGCCTATCCAACATGCCATCTGGCTGTTTATTAAAAAAGCTGAAGCAAATTAAATGGCCTGACTTTTAGTATTTAAAATGCAAATCATGGTGTGTGTGTGTGTGGGGGGGGAAATCATGGAAAAAATCATAGAAAAAAATGAATGTACGAAGTTGCCTGGTACTAAATCAATTCACTGCTTACACCCAGGATGGCCAACTCTTGGCAGGATCTCTCTAGAAACTGGGGCAAAAGAAAGAAAGAAAGAAAGAAAGAAAGAAAAGAAAGAAAGAAAGAAAGAAAGAAAGAAAGAAAGAAAGAAAGAAAGAAAGAAAGAAAGAAAGAAAGAAAGAAAGAAAGAAAGAAAGAAAGAAAGAAAGAACCTGCTCACCACTTGACAGGGAGAGGCAGATCCATCAGGGTTATTTTACCCATCATTCAGCTTCTTCAACATTTGGAAAACATCTGAACAAAATGAGAGCAAACTGAAATTTCCACCTGCCTGTAGCAAATTGACTGGTTTTACTTTCTCACGTGTTCCAAGATGGAGGGAACAGAACGGAAAGCAGAGTCTGGGAGTGGAGTGGGGGGGGGGTTATACTAAAATTCCCAGAATCCCCTTGGGTGGCCATAGGTCCATACCCAAATTCAGAAAAGCAGAAGCAAAGCAATGTGTGCTGCTTATATACCTCCCCATTGTGCTTAAAGCACTGTCTAAATGGTTTACGATTTAATTATGCAGGCCACCCATTGCTCCCCCAGCGAGCTGGGTAAACACTTTACAGACCTTGAAAGGATGGAAGGCTGAGCAAACCTTGAGCTGGCTACCTGAGATTGACACCCCCGTCATGAATGCAATTTTTGCTGCAGTACAGTAGTTTAATTGTGAGGCTCATACCCCTTGTCAATATGTGGACCAGGGGCTAGCGGAGCCGGGGACTCATGGAGTCACAAGACTCACTGTCATGTTGGATTTAAGTTGCTCCAGTAACTCGACTCAGGGCTGTTGTTCCTTTCAATGGCTCAGACTTGATTGAGTCTTGACTCAAAATCCATCCACGCTCCTCCTTTTTTTTCAGGGGTTGGGGGGAGGAGGACTTTGTTTGGAAGCTCCACCCTGGAGATTGGCACTTGGAACCAAAGGCTTGCCAACATCTTGGGAGGCTAAGATCAGGTGGTCTTCTTTGGGCACTTCTGCTTGGACGACCACTCCCTACTTCCCAAGGCGGGCTAGGGGAGCCTGGAAATTGTAGTCCAAATACATTCCCCCTCCTTTCGGAAGCCCAACTGATCCTCCTCCAACACCTGGCGAACGTGGCTGACTCTGCCCTGTGAGTGGGGAGCCTTGCCTCACACCCCTGTGCATTGGGGTTGTCTTCCCCACCCCAATCTGCATTGCTATTCCTTTCCCGGTGGACCTCAGCTGCCTTCGTCTGTATTTGGCTTCAGCATGAAAGGATAAGTGCATTTTCTGCATTCCATAGTTCAAATAGTTTACGCTTTGATACTGAGGTAAAGAGATAGGAGGGATGTGGGATTTCTCTGGGAACAAGCAAGCCTTCTGCTCCTTTGTTTAGTTAACCGTACCGGGACCTGCTGGGATGTACACATAAAGCACTTTTCAGGTTGAAACCCTTGCCTCCGTATGCTTGCTGTGCTATCAGAGGGCTTATCAATATTTCCTTAGTTTCCTTTCCTTTGATATGGCACCACTTTGCTGCTACCGGAGACGTTTACGTGCGATACCGCTTAACGGCTTGAGAGGCAGGCTTGAACCTGGCTTCCTTGTGAGTCATGACTCTCTCAAAGCCTTCGCGGTGGCTTTTAGGCTAGCTGCCAGAGATATTATGCAGCAGAGGATTTATTAGCAACCTGTTCTCTCACAGGCCACAATCAGCCATTCTTCTGGTCGAGCTAACACAGCGAGGGGAAACTGGGCCGGTCTCAGTGCAGCCCAGGGGTCACACTCCCCTTCCAAAGGGTGATAATCAGTGCTATAGAAAGTCCTCCTCTTCCTCCCCCCCCTGCCCATTTTGTTGGATCTGAAGGAGTGGGACATGTGCTTGGTTCTATTGCAAGCCCGCCACAACTGGAAGCTCCCATGAGATGTATTCCTCACAGGCGGTTGGCAAGATTCCCAGACAGAATGGCATTAAAAATGCCGGCATGGGGGGGGGGAGGCATGGTCTCCCGGGTTTCAACGTGGCCTCCTCCGCTTTTCCCAGGACCTAGAGGCCACACCTTGGCTCTTGAAGGAAGGTTGGACAGCTTTGCGTTGTCATTGTAGGTCAGTACATCCTCCAAGTTACCGAGAGGAAGACACACGAAGGGGAGGATGCAGTCTTGGTCTGACATGAACTGGAACGGCACAGTCTCTGGGACACAAGACGGCCCAGGGCAGAAGCTGGAGGCATGGCCCCACTTTCCCCTTGCACAGCTTTGTTCCCATGAATCAACAGGAACACAACAAAAATAATCTTAGAACTGCAGAACTGGAAGGGACTCTGGTAGGGACCAGCCCCTGTCATGGGGACCCAGTGGAGGATCGAACTCCCAGCCTCTGGCTCTGCCCATATCACTGGGTTCTCCAGCAGTTCTGGGAAATACAGTAATTTAAGGGACCTGCCAGCGGGTGTCTACCAAAGGGTTTTTAGCAAGCCATTCACTGCTAGCTATTTAACAATGAAACGAGCAGATAAATATCTTCACAGTGAAATGGGTTATTTGCTTGCTTGTTTGTTTGTTTATATACTGCCAGATCTTCCCAGGCGGGAACTCAGGGCGGTTAACAAGAAATAGCATACAACAATATACTGAGAAAAATAATAATCGATTCCACAATATGACATAAAGATCAAAAACAAACTCAACAACAATTTAAATCAACATTTAAAAAGCTAAAAATACAAAACATTACTAAGGCAAGATGGCGAAAAAAGGGAAGGCAAACAAACTCATAACACCTACTTATAAAAATAAATCAACCTCCTTGATCGCTGAACGTGGCCATATAAAGCCAAGTTTTTAACAGCTTCTTAAATGCCGGGAGGGACTCCACAGTCCTAATTTTACTCAGAAGGTAGTTCCATAGGGTTGGACCCACCACAGAGAAAGTGCGGTTCCGGGTGAAGGTTTGACGAGCCTCCTGGGGGATGGCGACCTGGAGCGGAAGGAACTGAGATGTTCTGGTGGGCCAAGCTGACGTTGACCTCCAGATGATACGCTCCGTCAGATATTCTGGTCCCAAGCCATGGAGGGTTTTGTAAATCAAAACCAATACCTTGAACCTTATTCGGGAGGCAACGGGTAACGAATGCAAGTGAGCCAAAATGGGGGTGATGTGGTCATATTGGCCTGCACCAACCACCAATCTGGCCGCAGCATTCCCCACCCGCTGCAATCTCCGAACAAGGGTAAAGAGAAGCCCCATGTACAGAGTGTTACAGTAGTATATCCTCGCGATGACCAGCGCTTGCACGACTGTCCTCAGGGAGCCCTTGTCAAGGTAAGGGCAGATCTGGGCGATTAGCCTGAGTGGGTAAAATCCTGCCCTGGACACGGCTGCCACCTGGGACTCCAGGGACAATGCTGGGTCCAGGACAACACCCAGATTCCTCACTCTCTCCGCCAGCTGGAGTGGAGTCCCACCCAAGCTGGGGGGGCACTATACCTATCCGGGGAACCCCCAAAGAACAGAACCTTGGTCTTCTCGGGGTTGAGTTTGAGCCTGTTAGTCCTGGTCCTTTCCAAAACCGCATCCAGGCAGCAGTCAAGGTTGCCTTGATAGAGTTGCCTCCTAGAATCACACATTTAGGCTTTGGTAGATGGAGTTGGCACTCTGCACATGAGAAAAGGAACTCTCGACACTATCCTTGTCCTGGTGCTAAACTTTGGTTTAAACAATAGGAGCTGGCATTCTTGAGTAACTTGGTTCAAGTTAAGTAGTGTTTCCCCACCCCACCTCCACTTCAGATTGCAAAACTAAGAACAAGTTACTTCTTTGGTCTAGGTTCCTGGAATCCTGTGGGTAGCCTGGCTGCCAGGTTTGATGACAGCAGGCTTCTGGGAGTTATGGTCCCGAGAAGTAACTTTCCTGAACTCTAGCTTGGTCCTGTTTGGCAATGGTTTGTGACGCTTCATCTCAGCCATGAGCAGAATCCCACCAGCTCTCTTTTGGGGGAATGTTTGGAAGAATGGCTCTGGGAAGGGTGTTTGGAGATCATTATTATGATTAGTTTAAAGCAGAATAATAATAATCAATGTGTTTTCTTAGCTTCGACAGCTGAACAGTCGCCACCGCCACGCCCCTACCAAGGCGTCCGCGTGAAAGAGCCGGTCAAGGAACTCCTCAAGAGAAAACGAGGTGGCACTCCAAATGCAAACCTGGCAGCAGCTGCCACAACGGTAGGAAAGGCCAAAGGACCCATCGGGATTCCAAAAGCCTCTTGATTTCCAAGTCTTGGCATGGCAGATTAAGGGCCCAGCTGTGTGTGACAGACAGTTCAACTCTTAGAGAGAAAGATCCCTTAGGTGTGGGCTACAGAAGTGTCCCAGCAGGTGTTTTTCTCACCTTCTGTAATTAAAAAAACAGCAACCTACCTTGCTTTGTTTTGTGAAGTGTCCTCAGGCCCAAAGCATGTTCTTCCTCCCTAAATTTGCTTTCTGAGCTGTGAAAGACAGCTTCAGTCCCATGCCTGAAACCTGATGCTCCCCCAACCCCCAAAGTTCTAAATGATGTTTATTTTGGCCCTGCATGAATGTCCTGTGATGGGGGTCCCTGCATGGCAGGGGGTTGGACTAGATGGCCCTTGAGGTGTCTTCCAACTCTGTGATTCTATGGCGGTTACTTCACATTCATTTTGTCTCTGTTAGTGTTGCACTTAGGAGTGGTACAAAAAATGTTACTTCACGTCTGTCGCACAGCTACTGAAATTTGTCTCGACCACACCCCCGGAATGGGTGCTAAGCATGACAATCCTGTACCTGGTGCTGGGGTAGGGTTTTCCCTTGTCACTCTTTGTCCCCGCTTTCTGTTCCAAGACAAGACACTGTGTAGTAATGACTGTCACGCAACAAAACATTTGTTTCTCTCAGAAAACTGTGTCCGGGTTTTTTTTTAATTTTGACTTTTCAGAAGCGACATATCAAAAAAGATTTTTAAGCCCCCCTCCCCAAAAGGACAAAGGAAGCTAGACAAATGCGGTGTTTGACACAGTACAAGACCGTGAGGTAACACTTGTCACGAGACAAGTTATCATGACCAAGGGAACACTGAAACAGGGACAAAACCACGTGTTTGCGACCAACAGCAAGTCCCACAACATGAAAAAAGCGACTTGTTTCTACAATAGCCCCGCCCCCCAAGTGTCCCAGGCCATGTTGTTAGGGGGATTCTGGGACCCGTGGTCAAACAACCTATCCGCTCTCACCTTCTGCCATCTCATGCCCGTTTTTCCTTTTGTGAACGGAACTGGTTCGTTGGCTGGAATGGGTTTTGGGTCACAGTCTGAAAAATGACTGATTTTACTTTCCAGCTTGATCTCTGAGTAATAGTTTCTGTGGTGCTTTATTGTTCTTGAATAACCCATGTCAAACTCTGATTTTCCTTTAGGTGTTTTTCCCCCATCAGCCGCTCCCGCCCTACTCACCCACGGGTAAGGGTTTCAGAATATAGTTTGGTTTCAATTTATTTTTTTCCCACCCACTCCTTTGTTCTCTGCTTTGATTTGTGACCTTCTTTTCCTTTTCCTTTTCCTGATCCTCACTCACTCTCTGGTCTCCTCTTTGGGTTCTAGGCCAGGTCTGTAGCGAGCTGGAATGTCTCCCGTCTTCTCTGCCGGTGATGGAGGACGGATCACTCTACTCGGGGTGGCTGGCACAACCGCCGCCGGCTTCCCTGCAGCCTTTGACCCAGTGGGCGTCCTACCCCGAGTACACATCGGCCGAAGCCGTCGCCTGCCCTTACACGGCCGACATGTACGTCCAGCCGGTCTGCCCCAGTTACACGCTGGTCGGGACCTCTTCCGTGCTGACCTACGCGTCCCAGCCGCTCATCACAAACTTTGTGGTGAGTTGACCTCCTCTAGCTGACCCAAGCGCCCCAATTTCCACTCACTCTGTTTACATTATTCTTCTGAAGCCTTGAAAATCTTCAATCCTAACTTCCCCCAGCCCTGATTTCCACACTGAAGGTGTGAATTTGGCTTTGAAATCCACCCAGCAAATGGGAAAGCTTTTTCTCCAGGCTGCGTGTCATCCGTCAAAAAGGGTCAGGCAATACGATGCCGAGCTGATAAATGCCATCCCTTAAAATCAAGTGGCCTTGAATACCAAACACACCACATGATGCCACCAAGGAGTGTACTTGGCTATCAAATTAACACCAGGATTCCCAGACAGTCATCAGGAGGATAATTTGGGGGATCCATGCTTTTTTTTTTTAGTCAATCTCAAGCACAGGCCGGTATCGGCAAAAGCTTTTTCGTGAGAGAAAGAAAAGCATTTGTGAACAGCCATTGTTTGCAGCTCAGAAGGGAGAAGGGAGACAACAAGAAAGGTGCATGTACAGCCATCAGCTTAAAAGAAAAGCATTGGCTAGGCAAGAAGTCTCACGTTTTCAATTTTCTGTTTTAACATTGTTGTAATTAAAGGGAACCATAAATTCCATTGTCCTGTTTTGCCACCCAGAATATTGAATATCGGATTTGAATATCAGGACAGAGAACCTGGATGATATATTTCAGTTTTCTTCCCAGTTGGTTTTGGAGGGATATTTCCACAACGTAACTTGCAGCTGCCTTTTGAATGCAATTAATAATCAGGTTCTTCCATGCCTTTTGCTACACATATATGGCCTAAAGATTAAGGCAGGAGGAAAAAGAACCTGAAATGCAGTTGAAGACACGCCAAGAACTTGCATGGTTGCAGGCCTGTTGTTGTGTATCAAACTACAATGGAGAAGCTAGATGGGATCTCCTAAAGCAGGCCTGCACAATGCATCAACTGTGGTGCCGTTGGAGGTTGCCCACTGGGTCCTTGCTGGCTTCCTGGCGCACCGCCTGTGGTGGCATGCTGGGGGGAGTCCCCTTCACTTGTGCACCAGCAAGGCATGTGGGAGCCTGGGTTGGCACTAGGCTGCCTGGGGGGGGGCTGTGGCCTCAGCCCCACTGAGGCCAGGCACCTCACCCCAGCCGCCCCCTGCGCCCTTGGCCTCTCCAGTGGCAGCGTCGGGGAGCTGCCCGCCAAGCTGGGAGGGGTGGCTGCCAGCAGGGGTGACCACCACTGGGAGGGGGGAGGTGGTGGTGGGGAGGGGGACCACCACTGCTGCTTCCCGGCTCCTCCTGCCCTGCACCTCCTTGGCTTCCACCACAGCTGCCTCCACCAACTGGGGCCCAGCCTGGCCTGCACCGTCCCAGCCCTCCAGGAGCTGTTGCTGGCTGGCAGCACGTCTGCGCCCACCCCTGGGGGCTCTTGTCCACCTTTGAGCCTGGCGGCGCCTGGCACTGAAGACCTCGGGATGGCGGAGAGAAAGCAGACCCTAAACGAGAAATTGCTATTATTATTTCTATAACAGCTTTTCCCCCTAAACATGATGGTCTTCTAAAAGCCCCCCCCCCATATCAAACACTTTAAGACTCTAGGAATGATGGTGGTTTTCTTTGCAAGTCTCTGTTTGCCTGCCCTGCGGGGTGGTTATTTGCACACGCTGGGCAGAAGAAGGGTGAAGGGCTTGTGTGTGTGGAACGGAGGTGTGTGTGAGTGCGTGTGCCCACGCGAATGCTTTCAGTGAGAGGATGAGTCCAAGGGCTAGATGGGATAGACCAGCGTTTTTCAACCACTGTTCCGTGGCACACTAGTGTGCCGCGAGATGTTGCCTGGTGTGCCGCAGGAAAAATGGAAAAATTCTAAAAAAATTCAACCCAGGGCCGGCGGGCGGCCCACAGCTGGGAGGCGGGATAAATAGCGTTTGGCTCCTCCCCGAGGCCCACGGCGCTGGCGTTACTTCCTCCCGGCCGGACCTGGCCCCACTCATTCTCTTAGTGTTTGCCCTGTGCCTGCCGCCGCCGCCGTTCCTTTTTTACCCTGGACCACCACCACCCCTTTCCTGGGAGCTACGAATGGACTGATCGCCCAACACGAGCCGGCCGGGAGCCCCAGCCCAGAACAAACCACCAGGTGAGGGGAAGGGGAGGAGGGGCGCCCGGCTGCCCCACGAGCACCGCGGCAGGGCTGCGAGGAGGAGGGGATGGAGGAGGCCTCTGCCAGGCCTGGGATGCTGCTGGCTGGGGCCGGCCGGCCGGCCGGCCTTTAGGGTCCGGGAGGGGAAGAGCCATCTCTGAGGGGGTAGGGATGGGTTCCTTGAAGTCTTGCCCCTTTCTTTCTGTCTTGGGTCGCCCTCTTCTCTCTCTCTGTCTTTTCTTTCTTTTTTCCCCACCTCTCTTTCCATTCGTACCCTTTCCCCTCTTCATAGAAACGTGCTCATTTCTAGCCTGCATATGTGTATGTCTAGCAGCCTGCCTACTGTAATTAAAACTGTAAACCTCCCAGAGACTCCTTGAAGTGGTATGGGGCGGTATACAAGCAGAACACTTTCTGCCTTCTTTCCTTCCTGCCTTCCTTCATCCTCCTCCCCTCCTGTCGCTGGACTTGCTGAAGGCATCTGCCTTGGCCACAGTGTGGAGAGCAAGATGGGCTTTTGGGTCTTATTTGTGTTCCTGGAGAGTCAGTGCCCCTTCTCAGGTCTCCACTGGACACAGAAGTCCAAGCAGGGCAAAATGTCTTTAAAAAAACAACACAGGTAAGTGGGAACTGGGTGCTAGAGAGCGGGCTGCCTCAATCTGTGGCCCCTCTGTCCTGCTTCTCCCTACACCAGCAATGGCGAACCTTTTAGAGACTGATATAGGCACAGAGTTAAATTTTTTATCATTTTCCAATGGTGGTGTGCCTCGTTATTTTTTTCATGAAACAAGTGTGCCTTTGCCCAAAAAAGGTTGAAAAACACTGGGATAGACGAACGGCCTCCCCCCCCCCCCCGGGCCCGCCACTGCTTACTTAGGCTAATGGAGATCCTGCCATTCATTGCGCTGGGAGATGGGACAAATATTTGTCCTCCCCCTACCTCCTTCCATGACCCCCTTGGCACGCAGGTTCCTTTCTTCAGGAGCCACCATTAAAACATCCCTCAGCTGGGCTGACATCAATTGGAAAAGTTGCTGGACTGGGGCCCTCCCTAAGGCACTCGAGGTAGGGTAGGGAAGAGAAGGCCAGACCTGTAGGTGGCAGGAGGGAGAGGGGTCCTTGCCAAGAAGGAAATGGCCCAGGCCACCTCTGTTCCCTTTGGCACCGGCCCTGCGGCCGCCCGGATCAGCCTGAGCCTCCACCTGTTGCTTTGCATCAACCTCGGCTCCGCTCATCCGCTTCCCAAGCCAATAATCTGGTGATCTCTTGGGCTTATAAATAATAACGCCAGTCCCTGCTGCCTCCTCTTCTGCCACCACTGCCACCCATCACGTCCCTCAAGGTCTGGAGGGGAAGCGGCTCACCTTGGCTTGAGAGACCATCAGAAGGGGGCCTGTGCGGGCTCCAACGTTCCCAATTAGGGGGGAGCTGCAGGTTTTTGTAAACTTTTTTGCAGCCAAAGCAAGCGCTGATTGCCGCCATCGGCGCTTGGTTCGGTAGCAAAAAAAAAAAAAAGTTTTAAAAGCCTGTGGCTCCCCCACACCACCAACTGGGCGCATTGGAAGGAAGCCGCAAGATTAGGGGAGAAAGGCAACATAAAAATAAAGTTGTTGTTGTTGTTGTTGTTTGTTGTTGTTAATTATTGAAAAATGAAAAATGAAAACTGAAAAAACTAAATGATTATTTTAAAAAAAATCATTTTGTATGAAACAGAACCCCTTAACGAAATGAAAAAGAAACAATTTTTTTCCGTTTCGTGCCCATCTCTATTTGTAACCAAAACCCATGCGTACCCAACCAGCGACCAATTAGAATAAAACACTAGCAAATTTGCAAAGCTACAACCCCCCCCCGCTGTGACAACAATATCTACCGAGCATTTAAGGAATTCTCTCTTCTAATGACAGGCAACTTGTAACTTCTAATTTGCCCCCACAGTTGCAAATATTTGCAAAACCTACAAAGAACCACACCTGACGGATCTGTGTATTTGTTCTGACAGGCAAGGCCGAGCTCCTCACCAACCGTTGTCTCCCACTTCGATATGACAGACCAGCAAGCTCCCCTGAGCTACTTCCCGTGGACT
This sequence comes from Phrynocephalus forsythii, assembly GCA_029282475.1. Lineage (NCBI taxonomy): Eukaryota > Metazoa > Chordata > Lepidosauria > Squamata > Agamidae > Phrynocephalus > Phrynocephalus forsythii. Next base: position 5,724,065 of record JAPFRF010000022.1, read on the forward strand.
CAGCCCATCTCCACCCTGCCAACGCCTTCCTTACAGTACCAGCCCACACCAACTGCTCTTCCTGGCTCCCAACTGGTGCCTCTTCCTTTTTCGGTTTCTGAATCCACCCCACATGAGCCGGAGGATGCAAGGAAAGAGATGGCACCGGTGACCCTTGAGAAGCTGCTCCTGCAGGATGGAAGCAATGGGACGTACGATTTGAGCAGCCTCCCGGTTGAAGGGCTTTAAAGCCTGCCTCTGCGCCAGTACGAATGCGTGAAAGTTCTCCAGCTGAATTCCATTCTCTCTCTTTTTCTCTTTCTTCTTTCTTTCGCTCACAAATGTGAAATCCAGCTTATCTGATGTTGAATCTCTTCCCAGCATCTCAGAAAATGTCTTAGTAAATAGATGCACAGCATGGCCGAGTGGCTAGAGTGACCAGAACTCGAGGAGCCTGGGTTTCAGATTGCTGCTCAGCCACATAAACTCATCAGGGAGTTGAAAGTGGGAAGCCACTCCTGAATATATCTCCCTTAATTTGGAAAGCACAGTTAGGGTTGCTATAATTCGGCTCTAACTTGGGGACAGAGAGCAGCAACCCATACAAGTGGGGTAGACGGGCCTTGGACATGTCATGCTTCCACAAAGAAATAGCCACCTTTGGCCTTACCCTGCCCTACAGCTGTTCTGCTAACTGCCCCCCCCCTTCCCTTCTAAATTTAGGGGCATGGAAAGATCAAGGTAGTTTGAAAGCAAGCTCAACGTTGTGCCTCAAGTACAATCCGGAAAAGTTCACTGCTGCTACTCCTAAATTTCCAAGACACAAAAGCGCAGCTGCTTGAAGTTTCATTCAGAACAGATGTTCCAGTTGTGCTCATCCAGAAGGTCATCTAGTTGTGCTCACCCAGAAGATGTTATGCAGAGTGTGTTCAGCAGAGGAGTAAGCAAAAAGTGCTCTGTGCGTTGCCCATTCACCAACAAACACAATCTAACTTGCAACATGTGGCGCTGAAACAACCATGTACAAGGACAAGGAAAGGTATATTATGTCTTATGGCAGCTCTGCTGCCAATAACTAGAATGCTGTCACCCACCAATATTCCTTTCATCTGCCTCTGCAGATTGTTCTTTGGACTTGTTCAAATACCACTCAGCCCTTATCAATACGTTTCTTGCAGGAAGGAAGGAAGGAAGGAAGGAAGGAAGGAAGGAAGGAAGGAAGGAAGGAAGGAAGGAAGGAAGGAAGGAACAGTTGACTTTGACATTCTGTCTCTACATTCTTTGCAATCTTTGATGTTTGGCTTTAAGTCTATCTTATGATTTTATTGCCTCAATCAAGATATTCAAGAGTGGTATCACAAATATTTGTGTGCAAATATTTGCTGGGGATAAATTGTTTACTATTGTGACAACACAAGCTGGACTTCTATTGTTTTTGGAACCTGGATTATTTTTGTCTAGATGAATGTGGTATAATATATCTGTAGGAGAAAATAGTAATAAAACTTCAGCATTATGTAGCAGATCTGAAACATCAAAAGGATTCCGTGTTCCTTGAGCGTTTCTTCTAATGTGGGTACTTAGATACTGCCAGAGAGAGAGGGGGGGGGGCAGAAACAACAATGAAAGATGATGCCGCTTTGCATAAATTTGCTAATTAATAGAAAAGGTGCAAGAGTGTAAATAGTCACACAACATTGCCTAGAGGGGGCTGCGTAGTTGTTTAGAAGCAACTACCAAAAAAGGTCCATAGGGTACTTCTAGGCCCTTAGTGTGCATTCATAGAGATGCTTATTTGCTGAATGATACTAGCAGGAATCACACAAGAAAGACTGCAGCCCCATTAGCTGTAGCTAGAAGAGTCTGTGGTGGAGGAGGATGGGATGTGCCATCCAGAAATGTCTGGAGGACTGCATATCCCCTGCTTCTGATGAGTGTCAAAGTTGAAGGGGCCCATCCTGTGCAGAGAAATGAGGGATCACCCCCCCAAATCCTGGTGTCTCCTGAGATCGGTTGGAAGGATTTCTCTTCCTGCCTTGAGCAGGGTGTGTGTGTGTGTGTGTGTGCACTTGATGGCCTTGGAGGTCCCTCCCAACTTCATTACTGGAGGGTCCTGTGAACCTCTACTATCCCCAGCCACCCTCCTCAACCACCTGGTGATCCAGCTCATCTGCCAGACACCAGGATGGGGATTCCCCCCCCCCTTTTATAAAAGGAAGTCCACCCTTCTAATCTGTTCGGAGCCTTATCTCGGCCACAGTCCTTGCCTCACTTCTGAACGCAATGTTGACATTCTGAGCCTCTGTGCTGTAAAGTGTGTGTGTGTGTGTGTGTGTGTGTGTGTGTGTGTGTGTGTGTGTGTGTGTGTGTGTGTGTGTGTGTGTGTGTGTGTGTACGATACAACCATCCAGGGACAAACCTAACTTTCCAGGATCTGAGGGCCAAGGAGAGGGTTTTTTAAAAAGGTTTTAAGACTCACCCCCTCTCCACCTCTACAGTATATATGTTAGCTGAGAGACACAAAATTGCCTCTTTGTTTGGAATGCTATGTTGTAATTTTTCATGTCAGGAACAACACTGTTGAGTAGAAACAGCGGAGTCTCATTCCTCTGGCTGAGGCCTGAATGGTAGACTGCTTCCCTGGTCATCATCCTCTGGTCTTCACTTCCTCAAAGGCACTTCCAAGGAGAACCCCCCCCTCCCGGCATTATCCATCAGATGGTATGGAGCAGCAGCCCCCTCTTTCCTGCTTTCAAAGACCTTCACACTACAAATGGTACTTTTGAAAAAAATGGAGGAAGCTGTGGGGGGGAAATATCTACCATCCCTGTGTCTGATGGTGAATCAAAAAAAAAAAAAAAACTCTGGGTCAAACTACAAGCTGGAGCTCATATTTCATTTTAGGAGGACTCAGCTATAGATGATACTTTTATAGGTCACTAATAATAATAATTAAAAAACAGCAATTCTTGACTTCAGATGCAGCTTTACAACAGCCCAGTTGCTTCCTGCCTCATCCAAGACAGATATGCCTGGCAAAAAACATCTTGCCAAGAATACCTCTAAGAATGCTCTCCTGACAAGCCACATCTTTTGCCATGTTTAGTACATGCTTTGAAGAAGTGCATGAAAGCTTGCAATGATTTTTTTTTAATTAGCGGCCTATACAGGTATATCATCTGTACCCTAGTCTTGCACTTGTTTTTTGTAATGGCCACATGGCTTCCCCTTTTTATGTCATTCTACCTGAAATCCCAATCATTGTTCAAAAGATCTCAGAAGCTGTTTTCCTCCGGAGGGTCAAAGTGTTGAGGTTGTGATTAAGAAGAGGGTGTTTCGAAAGCATCTGATCTTCACAAGAGCTATTTAATGCTTCTTGTAAATTGCAAAGAAGCCTGCTTTGTCTTGGGATGGGCTTTATGGATGTAAACACGCTCTTTGTGTACACAGGCCTGATTGCTCAGCTTCGGAAACCTGCTGGAATTGTGTAACATGTTATCTGGACAACATTGTTCGACTGTGAGAAATTGGACCTTAATGTCCCAGCATGCATGTGTATGAAAAGCTCCTCTGTGAAAATCAGGCTCTAAAGCACATTAGGAGTTTCTTAGCCAGTTCCTGGAGAAAGGATTCTTGTGTTTTTTAAAAAGATGACATGTGGGTTTTGGCTGTAAAATTTGAATTGCTGACATAGGTATTTATTTGAACCTCTGCTTTGGAGAAAATGATAAGGCTAGGAGAAGTTGCAAGCCAGAAGAGAAGACGAACATCAAAGAGAAGATGGGTTGACTTTGTCAAGAGAAGCCACAGCTTTGAGTTCACAGGAGCTGAGCAAGGTTTGGGACAATTTGGGAGTCACTCCTTCAGAGGGTGGCCATGGGGTGGAGGCAACTGGGTGGCATTTAAAAACAACACTGGCAGCCAATCTGTTTCTGGGCACAATTCTCACTTATAAAGCCCTAAACAGCTTGGGTGTGAGTTAGCTCAGGAGCACATCTCCTGGCAGGAGCCTGCTCAAGATCATCTGGAAATGATCTTAATGAGGAGAGGCCTTTCTCTTGGTCCCACCATGTTCACCGGTGCATTGAATGGGGACACAGGAGGTGGCCTTCTCTGTGTCTGCTCCCAGACTCTGGAACTCCCTCCCACTGGAGGGCAGCCTGGCCCCATCTTTGCTGCCCTTCTGCGAGCAGGCGAAGACCTTTTTAAAAGTGTAAGGCATGTTAAAACAATGAATGATAAATAAATGAACCATGGTGTCCTGTGTCCCGAGATTCTGCCGAAGAATCCACCCAGGTGGGCATCAACAAACACCAGGGACCGTTACATGTCAACAGTCCAATAGTGATGACTCCTGAAATAGAAATAGGAGCTGAGCACCTCGTCGTCCCATTTCAGGGTGGGGTGCTGCCTTCTTTGCACCAGGGACAAGCTCCTGATGACTGTTTATGGCTCGGGCCCTTCTACTGTACAGCCTCTGATTCCTCCTCCTTCTCAAGATATGTACGCCAGGCGTGTGTAATCTGCACCCAAGCAAAAGCCACTGCAAATCAAAGCAGGTGGCTTTTTAAAAACGTGGTCCTGGAGCTACAAATATTTATTTGCTATATTGCCCCGGAACCCGAGGGTTATAAAGACAAGGAATTTAAAGTAGGACAAAAAAAAGTGGAAAGAAAGAAAATCAAGATAAAGCAGATGATGAAAAAGTGGAAGGTGGCCTCCAGGCACATTTTACAAGAGATAGGAGAGCCTCTCCTCCGAGGGAGATTCTTATCTTCCTTTTAAAGAAAAGGTTTTATTTATTTTGTAGAGGCCAAGGAACAAACACCCTTGTGCCCCCCCCCCGCTCTTGACCATGGATGGAAGTGGAATGGTTCACCGCCATAGCTCAGTAAAGAGGTTGAGAGAATGCTTTATTCTGATAGCAATGGACAGGTGGGTTTAGAGATGCATTTTTAAAAATATACTGTATATGATTACACAATGGAATGGAGTACAGTATCTGGATGCAGATGGGTATTAACCTAGGAAGCTGAAGAGAACGGCCATGTCTGAAAACAGAGAATAAAAGAGACCTTAATGATATTTATATGGTTGGTTGGTTGGTTGGTTGGTTGAAAATATTTTTTAAAAGGACCCAAGGCAGCCTACATCAAACTCACCTGGATGGCTGAGAATCTTCACAGACAATTCCGTTTAAAAACAAACAAACACAGATACGCTGTAATATATCATAATAACTAAACAAATTGCAATGTGAAAACCCAACAGTTGAATTAAAAGAACTTTACAAAGTCTGGTCCCTCTCCCACCCAATCACCCAAAGTTAAACTGAGCAATGGAGGTCTGGAGCAGCTGGCAGAAGGCAGGGAGGCCCTCCGCCTGGGAGCTGCCACTGAGAAGGCCCTGGCTTGAATTCCCGCCAAATAGGCCTTAGAATATGGCACTGCTGAGAGAAGGGCCTTCCCAGAAGACTTTGACAGGCTTGGCAGCCTCATATAGAATACATCCCTTCATGTCATATATTTGTGGCTTTTTCTAGGGTGGTCACTGTCAGTAACCAGTTACTGTCACCGCCCTGTCCAATTAGTTGTTGTGACACTTAAGAATAGAACATCTGTGCTTAGTTGCAGTCCGTATCACCAGCTGGGAATAAACATGGGGCATACTGCTGCTGCCATGCTATTGGGCCATTAAAAATAAGGTTGCAAAAAAACACAAAATCCGGCAACCCAGTCCTTGCGACAATTTCCTATAAAAGAACATTGCCATGGTCTGTGATCCAACAGTCAAGCCCACAACTTTTTTTTTCAGGACTGAAATTATCTTGTGTTTCATGCCAACCTCCAGATGGCATGAAACGTCGACTCTGTTGCCTATATTTCCCCTTGGTTAAAATGAGGATTTTCGGAATAATTGAAGGGAATAACAATGAAATAAAAGAGTCCTGTCCATGGCAGCGTTGCTCTCGTCTTTGAACTGTGTCCGGGTCAACAATATGTCTTGTCTCGGCCTCCCTAAACTCAAATTTGGACAAGTATGAGACCTTGTAAACCGCCCAGAGTGGCCTCGTTGCTAGATGGTGCAGTATATAAATCTAATAAGTAAATAAATAAAAGGTGGTTTCCAAAGAAAGAAAGAAAGAAAAACCCAAAGGCGCTGTTGACCGTGAATGTCAGCAATGTCTTTCACAATGCAAAGTGGGCCAAAAGACATTGCTCTGCTCCTGATAGCGATGTCCCGTTTCTACACATGCATTTTTCCTTTATCTTTTCTGAAGGCAGGGCAGGAGAAATGCCTCATCCATTACAGCCTTTAGGCCTGCCACTGTCTCCTGATCTGGGAGGAGATTCTCCAGCTCTCTGTGACAGAATTGCTTGCAAATTATGCCTTTATCTCTGCAGTTGGGTCAGGAACGTGCGTTTTCCCCTGGGGAACACGCAACCTTTTCTTGCCCCTTTCCTGCAACAAGAAGGGGGGAAAACTGAATAATTTGTGAAACAGTAACACCTGGTCTTCCTTACCTGGTCTGGATTCTTTTGGGACAGATTCAGCATAGTTGATTGGTTGAGTGCCAGTGAGTCGGAACTGACTTACAACCAATTTTGACAGGACTTTTGCAGCAAATGAGTTGCTAAAAAGTGATTTTTTCCATTCCAGTGAGTTTCAAGAGTTGAGCAGGGATTTGAACCCAGGTTTCCTGAACCCACGTATGACATTCTGTCCAAAAACCCCACACTGGGCCCATAGACCGGATGATGCAGCTGAATTTCTCTACTCTTTTCCAGTGTGTGCAACAGTACGGTGCAATGGTTAGAGGTTTGGGTAGCGCTGCAGAGATCTACAAGGATCAAAGCTGGCAAGGGAATTGTAGCATTGATTTGAACTCGGGAGAGTTTACAAATGCGAAAAACAAACACATCCCTTTTAAGGGATTTGGAGACCTACTGCCTGAGACCCGGGATGCACAGTATAAACTCTCATTGATGCTAAATTTTCACAGCCGTAGGGAGCAGGTGCAATGGCTCAGCCCCAAATGTGAGTGTGGATCTGTGTCGTGTTACGTAAATACTGTATAATGATCTCCAAGTGAGAGGCCATACATTTTGACCACATTCAGTCAGAAGAACGGCATCGTCCTGGAGTCAGCTGCCTGTCCTTCAGCGTGAAAGCAAGTTGCGTGGAGCACCTTTTTGCAAAGGTATGCTCGGATATGAGGCAGAACCATACCTTTGAGGTACCGGCAGAAGAGAAACGGGCTGGCTTCATGTGCAGGAATGAGCAGAAATGGTTTGGTGGACTCCCCAAGGAAATGGAGCCTGGTTGACTTCAGCCTCTCGGCAAATCAACAGGTGTCTGGGGGTAAACACAAGGCTGAATACCGGCGTGACAGCTCAGAAGGAAGCTGCCCTCCATCTGTTGTGAGTTAATGGTTATTCGGTGCTGCTTGATAACAGGCGAAGGGAAGCAAAAAGCTTATAACAATTAAACTGGTTTCCGTCTGTTAGAATGGCACCTGGGAAACTGACATCCTTCCTCCACTTCTTTAAATGATCACACACACACACACACACACACACACACACACACACACACACTGCTGTGGAAGGGATTTGTGTAAAAAATGGGGGAAAATCTGGGTTTACAAAGGAATGTTGCATTTCAAAAGTGAGGAAGGAATCATGATTGCTCTTCCCACCCCTGGCACGCTTCAGACAAGGCTGACTATATACGTGTGGGAAGTAGAGATGGGCACGACTTGAAAAAAAAATTTTCGAGTTGTCGTTAGTCGGGCCGGTCCCGTTTCGGCTCGTTTCCGGTTTTCGCGAAAATTCGCAAAAATTAGTCAGTTCGTTTTTTCATTTTTTCGTTGTCGTTAGTACTGGTTTTGGGGGAGCGGGCTCCTGGAGGCACCTCTGTGGGGTGGGTGCCTCCTCTGGCCCGCTATAAAGGGAAAGTGGGCTCCTTGGAGGCACCCGTGGGTGCCTCCTATCTTCACCCACTAGGAAGGGGAAGCAGGCTCCAAGAGACCCCTCAACATGGGGGTCTCCCCTCCTCACCTGCTGCTGCTGCAAAATGGTATGCATGGTCGTCCACTCCCACATGGCTGGCCACTCGGCCAGCCCATCATTGCGCAGGTGTAAAAAAAATAAAATAAAATAAAATCAATGGAGGACAGAGGAGGAGAGGAGAGACATTTTGTTGCAAGAAAAAACTCACTGCTACTGTGAAAAATCTGGCAGTTTATAAATTTTCGCGTGTTTCTGTTGTGCTTGTGTGTTTTTGGACCACGATTTCAAAAACAATATTGCGTTCGCCGCCCCATTTTGGATCCCCCGCCCGCACCGCATGGCATGGCGATTGGCGACTCGAGTCCGGCTGCCCAGGACGGGGGGGGAGGTGGGACCCCCCCTCCAGAAACCACCCCTCCGGTAGGTGCCCTGCGCCCTTAGTCAAGCAGGCATTTTTCCGCCTGCTTTTTTGGCCCGGGAATGGGTGGGGGGAGAGTTTAAAAGTTTTTTCCTGTGCCGTCTGTGCCGCTTGCTTGCGCTTTAATTGCGGCGGCCGGTGGCCGGCGAGACTGGGCTTTTTGCTGGCTGCCTGCGAGCCTGCAGCGAGTCCCACCAGAGCAGCCCAGGATGGGGGATGGGGGGGGGGAGGCCGGGGACCTCCATAAACAACCCCTCTGGTAGGTGCCCTGAGGCACGGCAGGCATTTTTCCGCCTGCTTTTTGGCCGGGAACCGGTTTTTTTTTAACTTTTAAAAACTTTTTTTCTGTACCGCGTGGCATTGCGCGCAAGGAACGAGCACGACAAATCAGACCAAAATTGTTCGTTCGTCGGTTCGAGCTAGAAGTCTGGCGGAGTAATTCCTGTTACCGTTTCCATAGAGTAACGGAAACGAGTAACGGAAACGGAAACGGGAATACCGCTAAGTCGTGCCCATCTCTAGTGGGAAGCAATCTGGCAACCCTGTTGTGTTTTGTGTAGACCACACCAAAGGCTTCTTCCTGGATAGGAACCTAGTTTACCCCCAAAGTCTTCATCTGTGTTGCATCGCATAATCCACTCTGGGTGGTCACCTATACACCAAAAATATTGCTCACTGATTAGTCTAGAGAAACAGCGCTCAAGAGCAACCATCAGTAAGAAATACAAAACCTGGCATGTGCTGCAGGTGGCCAGCAGAGGTCGCTCACACACACACACACACATGTTTGCATATACCCAACCTTTCTTCTTCAAAGGACCCAAGGTAGTTTACATTATTAAAAGGACAATATTTAAAAGCTAAAAACAATAAGTATGGAAATATTTTTTTAAAAAGTGAAGAATTTTATTAAGAGCCACTATCTATCCAATCTTGCCTGATTTCAGAAGCTAAGCTGGTTAGTACTTGGATGGGCAACCACCATGGAATACCAGGAGATGTAGGCATCTGGAGTAGGAACTGGCAATCCACTCCAGTATTCCTGCCAAAAAACCTCCATGGACATGGGGTCATGAAGAGCCGGTCATGACTATAAGGACACAACACACATACACACACACACACATCTATCTATCTATCTATCTATCTATCTATCTATCTATCTATCTATCTATCTATCTATCTATCTATCTATCTATCTATCTATCCACTTTCTTCCACATTCACATGTGGGGGTTCAAGCATACGCAGTTCCATGTAAATATTAGGACTTTGCAGCCCCATCTCCTGGGGTTTGTAGGGCCAGCCTCCACCCACTCTGCCACCCTGCCACAAACCTCAGACCAGTCTCCAGCCTTCCAGGCTGCTATAAAGATTCCTTTTAGGACTCCAAAAGATAGGAACCATGTTATTTCTAACCTCAGGGAGAAGGCATGCAACCCCCACAGGGAAAATGTGGTGGAGGCGAGGAGCTGTTCAAGCATTCCAATTTCCAATGGAATCTGGTGGAAGCCAGACGTCCTGAAAACCAAGACGGAGAGCCAGGCTGAATTTCAAAGAAGTTTGGAGGGGACTCAAGACATTTTTAGGATAACTGAGCCTAAAAGTTAAAGGAACAGGGTCTGCGCTTTAGAAGAGGCATCTCAACTTTTGTATTGTCTTTGCAAATGCCAAACCACATCAGGACCTCCAAATATGAGATTATTTATGTCTACTTTAAATGAACACATAAGGGCAGATCCGGTGTCCCCTCCCCACCCCCAGTTGCTTGTCACTCTCTTCCCCCACTCCAGCTGATGCCAACCTTGTAGCCCTCACACAACCTCCTTGTGAGCAAGGCAGCATGACGTGCTTGACCGGGGGGGGGGCAATTTGCATGTGGAACTCCTTGCCTCCAGAAATGGTGCTGGACACCAGCTGAAATGGCTTTTGGGGATAGGCACCCAGCTACAGAGAGGTGGGTTGTGACGGCTGTCCAGTGAGTGGAATTTCCATGTTCAGGGGCAGAGTCTATCTTGAGGGTCCCAGGCCTCTGAAGACCAGAGGCTTATATGTCTTTCAGGGGTTGGAGGAGAGCTCCGAAGGGAAGCTGACAGACCTTTTGTTGCAAAGGAACTGAGAGACGAGGCAGGCAGCGCTTGCTCCCGTTGTAAAAGCATGACATAGAGCTGGAAGTTGAGTCATGGCAAGTGGACTTCTTTTCTTGAGAGACTTGAAACGTTTTGCTGCTCTCCCAAACAGCTTCTTCAGTCTGAGGAAAGCTAGTGGCAAGTCCTTCATTTTATAGTTCACTTTGACCTCACATCACCACCCTGGTCTGAAATAGGCTTTAAGTTTCTCTTTGGAACTGCGACTCCCAGCACAAGCTTTCCTGGCTGGGGAAGGAAGAGGGGTCACCTTATTTCCCAAGCTCTGCTCACGAAAGATTCTCAAGTCGGTAATTAGTAGTCTTGCCATTTTCCCACAACCAAGCTCAGAGCAAGTGTTTACGCTGGGGGAGGAAATACGTGGGCCTCTACATGGTGCTGGACTAAATGCCCCATCATCCCACACCGCTAGTGATGATGGCTCAGGAGAGACATTCCTGCAGCACTCAGCCTCCCTGATCTGTAGCATGCATTGACACCCATGGGCAGGGAAGCCCATCCACCCAAATCTAACAGAGGAACATGGAGCCCCAATAGTGAAAGAGTTCCAGTGCTTTAAGAGCTGTTCCACTGGAAGAATTTTCCTCTGGGCTCAGTCACGTGTGGGCAGAATGACTTGTTGGTTTACTCTGTTATTATTTCTTTCTTGCTGTCCTTCCTTCCACTGTGAGCTCAGTTTACCCTCAAAACAACAACCTTATGAGGTAGGGAAGGCTGAGAGAAGTGTGGCCTCGGTCCCCTAGTATGTTTCATGGCGGAGAGGAGATTTGAACCCAGGCTGCTTGTTGGTTCAAACCATCCATGTTTGGGCTGTGAGGATATATATTTTTAAAACACACACACACACTCACACACACACGTGCGTGCCTATACACATAGGCTGGCATTTGTTTAATGGCCTCTTAATACAAAACAACAGAAGAATCATGGCAATGTGGTTTATAAGCACTGCTTGTGTCCCTGAATGAACCCTAGAGAAAACACCACTGGAAAGCATAGGTAAGGCAGTTATAAATGTGCAGAGATAACATGCGGGCTTATCGGATCAGAATGCAACTGAATAAATGCATTTATGGGAAATATGAAGCAGGCAAAGGTTCTTTTTTTTTTTTTTTTAGCAGTATGCAAGCCTTCAGCTTTCACAAAATCCTTCCTCCCGTAGAGTGTGACGAGCATTCTGTCCCAGGATATCTGCTAGGCTGGATGACAAGCAAGCATTTTGCAATGTGCTCTCTATTATGGCTTATGCGTATATCACAAAATCCAGGTATTTGCTGAATATGCTGATAAATGCAAAATGCAGCTGTGTGGAAATCTCATTGTTTTTATTTTCTAAATTACGGTTCCTCTTCAGGCCATGGCATTGCCCTTCACTTTCCCACAACCAATCAAAGCAGAATAAATTATACAAAACAAGATGCAGAAACGTGCACCGTTGTTAGATAGGTTGCAGGATTCAGCTTTGTTTGGCATAGAATTGGGGGCATTTTTAATAAACGAGAACGCCAAACAATGTTAATGCTTTCCCATTGAGCCTAACGAAGAATGCTGTGAAACCCAAAAGCTTGCACACTCGACAGTGATGATTTATTTATTTTTACCTACTCGGCATGTTATGGACTTGGGGACCAATAAAAAAAACCTGACAGCCACAGTCTGTGAATCCCCTGCGTTTACGGCAGTGGGCGGGTGCTTCTCCCTTAACTGTAGCAGGTGTCCCAGCTCCTGTCTCTTCCGAAGCAATCATCCCCCACAGAGACAGACGAAGCGTAATCCCTGCAGTCCGTGTTGGCGTAGGGGAAATAGTCAGGTACTCTGAAACTGTCCAAGTGCCGGGAGCCACAAGATGCGCAGCAACAGGAAGGAGCAGCAGGGTGATACTGGGCGTCATGCGGCTGGAGGGGGATTCCCTCTGAGGACGGGTACATGCAGCTCTTGGGCCCCAGAGGGGGAGGGTCGGCGTAACCGCCAGGAGCATATGGAGGGGGCTGCGGTGGGGAGTAGGTGTAGTCGAAGGAGCTGGAGGGAGCAGAGGGATCCGGGGATCCAGGCCCCTGAAAAGAAAAAAAAAAAGGAAAGATGAAAAGGAAGGATCATAAGGCTGAACTAAAACAACCTGCTAAGCTTTGCAATTAGGCGATAAGTCGAGGTGGGCACGAACCAGAAAACCCATGGTTCGGGTTCGTCTGGTTCGGGCCCACCCTTGGTTCGTTTGGGGGTTTTTTTTAAAAAAAAAATCATATGAACCTGAACCGGTTTGGGTGGCTCTTACCGGTGACAGCGGCGGCAGATCCTTGCCCCTGCGGCAGGGGCTTTTTGAGGCGCTGGCATGGGGCCAGCGCCTCCCCCCCAAGTGCCCACCGCGCGGCCCCTGGGTCCAGGTGGGTGCTTCTTTTTTATTTTTTATTTTTTAACTATTTTAGGGTGCCATCCCAGCCACCCCTGGGGCCGGGTCGGCGCTCCTTTTTAAAAAAAAAATTATTTGATTTTTATTTTTGTTTGTTTGTTTGTTTGTTTACTTCTGAGTTTGGGCTCCACGCTACAGCTGTAGCGTCGTGCATTTTTGTTGTTTTTGTTTTCTTTAAGCACTGACCGCATATATATATATAAAGATTTTAGGGTGCCGATCAGGCCACCCCTGAGGCCCGGTCGGCGGTCCTTTTTTATTTTTATTTTATTTTTATTTTTATTTTTATTTTATTTTCACTGCCGACCATGTGGCCGCGCTACAGCTGTAGCGTGGCCGTCGGCTTTCCCCCGTTCTGGTTGCCGTCCCTGAAGGACCTCTGGACCAGCACCAGGTAGGAGACATCTCTGCCCCCCCATGAACGAAACAAACCTAACCAAACCAATTTTTTTCGTTTCGTTTCGTTTTAAATTTACCCCCTAGGTTTGTTATTCATTTGATTATGTAATGAAATTAATAACAAATAACGAAACGAACTAAAAGTTCACTTTGTGCCCATTTCTAGTGATAAGACATTGGTTCTCTGGAGACAAAATCCTTCAGAGCTGCTCTGCTTGCAGAACCAGGTAGTCCTTATCTCCCAATGACTAATCACCAAACAAAAACAATTTGCAGAGCTACAAGACTTCAATAAAGGAATTGAAACTCTCAAGAGAGCTACTCTTTTCATCATGAGCATCTCCCTCTTGTGCTGGTCTTGACCCCAGTAAAGAGAACCTTTGCAGACTTCAATCAGTAAACCATCCCAGCATCTATTTGATCAGGTAAAGGTAAAGGTAATGGTTCTCTCCAGGGCTTGGCTAAAAGTGGTCCTGTTTTATCCACTGGACACTGAGTGACGGAGGCTGGCATCATCGGAAGGGAGGGGGTCCGCATGATCCAACATGCAGGGGACCTGCAGGCAAAAGCCACTGAACGTATGCCTCCTCCTCCTCCTCCTCCTCCTCTTGCGCCTTGATTCCCCTGCAAGGCCAACCAGACGGAAGATCAGCTCTGTACTAAGAACTGGCCCACACACTTTGCTGAGCTGGCTTGCGGCCTGAGCCATCCGACCTGCTAAGAAAGCCCCAGTTGACCTCCTGGCTACCAATCACAAAGCACAGCAAGCCACCGTGCCAGGCCCTGGGAGAAAAGCTGGTGTGTGTGTGTGCGCGCGCGTGCACGCGTGTGCTCAGAAGGCAAAGCCCTCATCCCGTCTGGCCCCAATTCTACCCCGGAAGGTGGTCACGGCCAAAAGGTGTGGAAGAGGAGATGCCACGGCTCGTTTGCTCAGACGCTCTCTGCCTGGCATGCGCCCGCAGGTGGGAGCAATCCAGAAGGGGCGTCATGGACAGGCAGCAATAAGGGGGGAGGGGGGAGAGCGGGTGATGCCAGCGGGACCAGGGAGGGAGGAGCCATGAGGAATGTCTCGCCCGAGGCCCACCCAAATCCAAAGCGGATGCTGGCGGCCCTCCAAGGTTTCTCCGAGCCCTTTCCTGGCCCGACCTGGAGGAGAAGGAGATTAAAAACCGAGCCCTTCAGGAGGAATGCAAATAAACTCCCCCACCACCCTGCAGAGGGAGATGGAAGGAGAGCGCCCTTCCTTGTTCTGAACGTCCGGCCATGGAACCTTCAGGAAAGGTCGGGTGGGCTGTCCTTCCCTCCTTATGAAAAGTAGCCCATCCTCTGGACCCGTTTGTCTGGCTTTGCTGGGGAGGGGGGTGTTGGGGTACCCCAAGGTGGGAAAACAGACCCTGGAGGACTCTTGGGGGTGGTCCACTTACAGACCTCCTGCCAGGCGATGCCCAGAGTGATCCCTTTCTAGCCTTTCCTTGGTAGTGGCGTCGGGCATTGAGAAATGGGAATTATTGGATGTTCAAAGCAGAAGCTCTACCACTCTGCCACAGTCTCTCCCCCAAGTTGTACAATCTCAATTGTCAAGATAAAGAGGAAATGTACAGACACACATATCTTGTTTGAGCTAGAGCCAGAGTCTCCCCAGGGTTGTCTTTTTAGCAAGGTGCTCAAGCTTATATTTTAATTTGGCAATCTTTATCCAGCATTGTATTGGGGCATGGTGGCTCAGTGAACTAAGGCTTCCGAAAACTGTCAGCTGCAAAGTCAGCAGGTCGGCGGTTCAAATCCCAGGTGCCATACAGTGGAGTAAGCTCCTGCTGTTCACCCCAGCTCCTGCCAACCTAGCAGTTCGAAAGCAAGTAAATGCAAGTAGATAAATAGGTACCACTGTAAAAAGTGGGAAGGTAAAATTGTTTCCTTGCAGCCATGCCGGCCACGTGACCATGGACTTGCACAACACTGGCTCTTCAGCTTTAATATGGAGATTAGCATTGCCCCTAGAGTCGGACACGACTAGCACGCATGTGTGGAGGGGGGAACCTTTACCTTTAGCTTTATCCCACAACATTTTTCACCCTCATCTTTAACAGAAGTCTCCCTAAGGCCATTAAAAACAACAACAACTGGCATCCAGTTACCAAGCTTTGGCTGAGGCAAAGAGGGCTCGGTTGATAGCTCTCAGGGGAACACGGCAAGCTGCCCGGGACGACACCCAACGAAGCGTCCAGGGGTGGCTCGGTTTGCATGCAGGAGTCCACCAGTTGCTCCAAATAACTTGGGATCTCTTCGCAGGACAGGCAGCTCTGGAAAGCCCAGGGTTGCAAACACCCAACAGGAGATGAGGACTCAAGGCCCCCATCCACAAAAGGCACTAAGGAAGTCAGAGAAGAAGAAAAGGCATCTCAAAGACATGTTATATTCACTCATTAAGCTGACCCACACTTGTTCTTCCCCTTGCCTGTAAGATGGTGAGCAAGACTTTTTTTTTGCACCAGTGTTAGAGGGAGTTCTCACATTTGTGCAATCTGCTCCTGAGCAAAATTGGTGACATTTGCTACTGCATTGCATGGCCACTGAAGAAGCAGCGGATGGGTTGCTTCAGTCGTGCTGATCAACCAGCCTCATTGTTTTAGCACTTGGTGTCTGTGCAGGGGCTTTGCTCCACATAGGGGGAAACTATTCATTTTGCACCAAAAGTTCAAGTTTCTTACAGGCATAGAAGCTTTCAAGGGAAGCTCTCTTTGCTCAGTCTTGAAGAATCTCAGCCAGGCTGAACTTACGCTTGACCTCCTGTACAAAACCACCTTTCCTTGGATCTGCTGCCAGGGCTTTTTCAATCAACTCAAGAGGTCACTTATTAGATTCTGGCTGGGTTTTCTGCACTCCCTCTGCCAGTTGCTGACACAATTCCTACCCTCCCTTCCAGGAACAAGGGGGTGACCAGTGTTGCCTCTCCACTGAAACCTTCCTTCATTGGCGACTACGGTTGCCAAAATTTGCTAGCCAGCAGTGGCCAGTGACTTTTCCACTAACACTGAACCACGTTGCCTGCAGCAGATAAAAAAAAAGCTGCAACCCTTTCAGAAACCCTTCAAAGGCTACGCTAGGTGATACCTAGGTGCTTTTGTATTTTGTAATGGCTACATGGCTCCCCCCCCCACACACACACACAATTTTTTCCCTTCAAAGGCTGTGGCTCTTGGCTTCCTGAATTGCAGCTTGTTGTGGCCTCAATGAACCTAGTGATTCTGTTCTTAGTGTCCAAAGATAATGTTTTAACCACCTGAAGACAAGGGCTGAGAGTCAAACCAACATAAGCAAACGGGTCTCACAAACATTCTCTCTCTCTCTCTCTCTCTCTCTCTCTCTCTCTCTCTCTCTCTCTGTGTGTGTGTGTGTGTGTGTGTGTGTGTGTGTGTGTGTGTGTGTGTGTGTGTGTGTGTGTGTGTGTTTTGCCTTGCTTAGTTGCTGTCAACATCTAAAAGAAGGAAGGAAGGAAGGAAGGAAGGAAGGAAAGGAAGGAAGGAACTGAAAGATCCTGTACATGTTATTGTTAACCTTCTCTGGATTTATAGGAAGAGAGAGAAGGGTGAAAGTGAATAGCTGGGCAAGAAGCAAGCCTGGGGGTCTGGAATCTGAATGATTTAAAGGACCCAGCAATAACTGCACAACCCTTTATGGCAAGAAGGGAAGAAAGACAAGAGTGAGGTTTGCCTTGTGTCTGACCTCAGGTGGGTTGGGGGAATTGGATAGGAACAAATTTAAAGACAAACAGCAAAGCATTAAGAAGGGATAAAAAGACAAACTTATCAGCTTCTTCCCCCACCCCCATTTCCTCATCTGCATTCGGAAAGCTCTTTCCACGGTTTCAATTGGTCAGCAAAATGTTTACAGGAGCCCCAGCCCCCGACCCCCATCCTGGATTCAAGATGCACCTTCTGCGAAGCAGTTTCGGGACGCTGTGTGGCAAGGATTGGCAGGAGGAGGGGGTGTTATTTACTTATCTATTTATTTTGTACCAACCTGGGCAGGGAGGAGAAAAGCCCTCTGGAATCTGGACGCTGCTGCTGCCTTCTCCAGAAACCTGGAAATAATATATAGATACAGTATTTGTTTAAAAGAAACAGAGCAAAAGGAAAGTTGGGCGTTTTGTCCCATGCAAAAACAAAACAAAACAGAATTACCTCTTCTTGCCTTTATTTCCTTACAGAGTGGAAGATCCCAGCCTGTGCAAAAGCTGAGAGAGTGCATTGGACAGAACCACCTGGAGAGGACTTAGCTGCTCCCAACCTGTGTGTGTTCCCACTGAGACTATTCTGGATGTTTTTCGTGATTCATCGTCCAGTTAATGGGATGCCTGCTTCCCACCCCACAAACACTCTGAGAGTGTTTAAACACCACCGTTTCTGGCAATACTGAAGCGGGGGCTGTTCTCTGGTTGCTGCGAGGAAATATCTAGGTGTCTGTATTTGCAACAACCATCTTCAAAATGTCTCTTTTTTTAAAAAAAAATGTTGCTGTTAAGCCACACCACAGAGCAAGAAACATAAAAAGGTAAGTGGAAGGTCGACCACAAGGAACGGCTCCTATCTAACAGACTCGTGATTCCCCTGGGATTTACAGCTCTGTTTGGCTTTCCTGCTGTTAGGTCTGTAAAAGCAGGGTGTTCCCGACAGATGTTTCTCTGTGTGAAGCTGCAAGTGGATCTGTTGAGCTCCAGATGTCTAGAGGTGACCGCTGAGGTTCAACTGAAGGGGGGGGGGCGACAGCATTGCCCCAAAGCTCGGTCTGCCAATGGTGAAAGGCTGGGATGGTTTTCCAGTGAAATTTTCTCAAGAGTAGGTAGAGCTTTGCCTACCTCTGGTTGGGTATTTTTTGTTGCTAAAAGTGGACATAGCATTCGTTGCGAAATTCACCTTTCACAAGGGCCCCTCTGGGGGTGTTTGTGTATTTATTATTACACGACTTACATTGTTTCATTCTGCCGCACCTCACAGGCAGGAAACAAACTATCTTTTTTTCTTTTCAAAAATACAAACGAATTGAGCAATGTTAAATGACTTTTTTGGACCTTGCATCGGTGGCAGAAAGAAAGAGCGCAGCACTCTCAGCAAGGAAGGATTTCATTTTCCCCCCTCGGGGTTTAAGGAAAAATGGATGGTGTGAAAAAAGATGAAGGGGAAAAGCCGTGAATAGGCTGGATATATTTCAAGTAAAGGGGGTGCTGGTTTACTTATTTTTTTTTCCTGTCAGAAAAAAATGAGTTTTCTGTTGCAAAAGCTTCCCTTTTGCAGCCTGGAATAAAGAAGAACTTGACACTGATGCAGCCTTTGAAATGTTTCTGACGCACCTCACAACGCTTTTATCGGGCTGCTTTCGACAAAGAGTTTGTGCTTGTCGGTGGTGGCTCCCCGATTGCTCTCCCTTGGCGGGCTCCATTCCCTTTATACCTTCCACCAACAGCAGAAGACCCATCTCTTCAGGCAGGCTTTTGACCACTGTGACTTTAAGTCCTTAAGTGCCTTCTTGTTCTCAATGTTTACTTGCTTTCTAATTATTCAGTTGTACAGTATCTCAACTAGCGTATCGTTCAACTGGTTTTTAATGTTCAATGTATTGTGTTTTAATTCTATTGTGAGCCGCATTGCCTTGTTGGGAGAAAGGTGGCCTATAAAACAAGCTCATGACAAACTGCATCACTAAGTCCTTGAGCCACAAGTATCACGCACACGGGAAGCACAACCCCTCGAGCCGAACGCACAGCTCCACAAGCCTGCATGGCAGCCTCCTGGCGCTAGGGCTTCTGGCTAGGGGCCAAGCAGCTGAGGTAGTCCTCGGCAGCCATAGAAGGTGACCCATTTCAAACCCACAGCACCACCGGCAGTCACGGGCTGAAAATCCTGGAGGACCCATGCCATTCAGCGTGAAGGCGTTCTGCGTGTGCGCGCGCAGGCCAGCCTGTTCTAAACACATACACATACACATGCACAGACACACACACCAACACACACAGACACAGACACACACACAGAGAGACACACAGAGAGAC
This sequence comes from Phrynocephalus forsythii, assembly GCA_029282475.1. Classification (NCBI taxonomy): domain Eukaryota; kingdom Metazoa; phylum Chordata; class Lepidosauria; order Squamata; family Agamidae; genus Phrynocephalus; species Phrynocephalus forsythii. The sequence goes on from JAPFRF010000022.1 coordinate 5,743,473, forward strand.
ACACACACACTGCTGAATTGTGCCATTCCGGACCACAGATGGAGGAGACTTTCCTGGTTGCATTTTTTGGAGGAGATACTGCATTGCTCCTTGACATGCTAGCTTTCTACATCAAGGGATTTCTTGTCACTCTCTTCTTCTGCTGCTGCTAGAAATATTTGGACCAACCACACCCTGGCCTCAGCAACCTGATGAGGCTCTGCCCTAGGGGCGGCAGGACTGCAATCTCGAGCGCTGAGGCTCCGACTGGTGCACAAACTGGGGGGGGGGTCATTATCCACCCACTCGCCCAGCCCATCTCCCTCCACCCTAAAACTGCCCCTCAAACATGGCAGAGGGGGGAAAGAGGCTTACAGCTTCCGCTTGCTTGGCTCGCCTCTGCTGAAGAAGCTCCTTTACTGTGATCTTGACTCGCACGCCTTGGTAGACCTTGGGTTTCCCTGGAAGGAAAAGGATTTTTACAAAATGAGATTTATTTATTTATTTATTTATTTATCTATTTATTTTTGTAGAGAAGGGAAACAGCATGAGCGCAGAACTGTGGCAAACAGGGTGTGAAACAGTTTTGGACACCATCTCCTATCTTTCTCTTGACCACCCATGGCCACTGGGGATTCTGGGACTTGCAGTAGTAGTAGTAGTAGTAGTAGTAGTAGTAGTAGTAGTAGTAGTAGTAGTAGTAGTAGTAATAATGTCAGCTGCACTTTAAAAGGGGCACTTAAGACTTATTGCCTGTGTGGTTGAGTTCTCGCCTTGGCTTTTCTTGCGTTACTTCTTTTCCTGCATGGAGCTTTATCTCTGGGTCTTGCCTTCAAACAGGCTACATGTAAACACAGCAAAGCCAAAATACAAGAAATGCCAAACAAGCCTTGATGCCTCTTTTTAACTGGTATAGGTATTTCTTCTTATTAAAGTGACATCAAATGCTGCTCTCTAAAACTCCATTGCTGCTGGTCACAGAAACAGCTTCCTTGGGTGAGCGGGAGGGGGGAACAGATTGGGGAAATAAAGATTATGGTTCCCTCTTTTGAGCTCACTGCTAGTTGATCACAGTTCGCAATCTTGCCAGTCTCTCAAAGGAGCTCCCGGAGGCCTGTGCACCTCCGAAGGAGTTCCTGCATTCATTTTGTCCAATAAGGCAAGGAAGAGGAAGAGTCAAGATTGTTTTGCCGGTCACCATCGAGCAATTTTGGATGGCCAGTAGGATTCTTTTATAGCAAGGCTACAGCAAAAAACCCTGCCTGCCCGCCTTGTCTTTTTCTCCATCGATTTTTAACAAAATACAAGATGGAAGGATTGGAACTGGAAGGCAGTCAGATCTGGAACCCTTGTGAAATTCTGCATTTGAGAATGATTGCCTAACTCAAACCTCACTTGGGAAGCCCAGCAAAAATTGTCTCTGGATACCAACCATGTAACTTTGAGGCCTCCTGCACACGGATCGTGTTGTATGTGGAATGACTGGGGAAGAAAGCAGATTTTCAGTATGACTGATGGGGACCCAACTCCAATCAGGAGTGGCCCCATTCGTGTTTTACAACTACAGTGCCCAGAATAGCCTTAACTTCATGGACAGAAGTTAAGGTCACCAGGGTGCATCGTGAGTCAGCCTGACCATGGGGTGCCCATTGCTTCAGGCGGCAGGTACCAAGAGGAGGCAGAGAGCAGTTCAGGGAGAGAGCTGGGTGCCGGCCAGGCAGACTGACCTGCGTTCACAGGACCCAGCCTGGCTGTTCCTCTGTGAAGAATAATGCTCCCCCCATTTTATGCACTGAAATCAGCTGCCCCCACCCCTCAGCTGTCTTTTGCACATGGAAAGGGAGGTGGCACTACCTTCTTTGCCTCAGGCAGCCCAATGTCTTGGGCTGCCCCTGCAAGCTGGGAATCTGCACTAAATCCAGAGACAGCAGCCTTTGTCAAGGATCCCATCTCCACCCACATAATTAAAAAGTTACTCTTTTTTTGGGGGACTCCCATTCTTCAAATCCACTCTGCCTGGCATGAACAGCAACTCTGTCAGCTAGAGGATTCTGGGACATGTAATAAAATAAAAATTAAAAAAATATTTTCCAACTTCTGCTTTATATATGAAATGGGTACAGGACACTTCCTTGCTCCTTGGTAACATCTCTCGTCTTCTGTCCAAGCCATAACGACATAATTTGGCCAGGAACACAAAAATGCTTGAAAACACACCCTGAATCTTACAATGAACACAGCTGGCTAAAGTCACTCCCTAGCCTCAGTCTTACTCCTTGCTATCTGTAGAATGGGCCCAGTTATTGTGAGCTGCATGTGAGCCTACATGTTATTGTGAGCTGGCTGGATAACTCATTGGTGTAGGTACCTGGCTGAGGAACTAGAGGATGGGAGTTTGATTCCCCCGCCCCCGGGCCTTCTAAGTGAAGAGCCAACCCAGAGTGACCCCAGAAGAAGGGAAGGACAAACCACTTCTGCAGATTCTCTATCTAGAAAACCCTGAAAAGGGGTCGCCTGAAGTCAGAATTGACAGCACATGTCACATGACTATTATGACATGTTATGGTTGTTCCAATCTATGAAGGAAAAAGATGATGGTGGCTGTGTGGGGGGGGGGGGGAGACCACAATTGCAGGGATGCATCAAATTAATCAGCCCAACAAATGCAACCTGTTCTGAGCTGAGAAATGATCTGATAAAGCAGCTGGAAAAGGAAAAGCAGTGGACCATTGTGTTTTTAAACAGGCCTTGGTAAGAAAGGAGGTGTGTCTTTTGTTAATTGGCCCACAGGGGAAAAATATGTTTCTGAAAGCCTGTTGAGGCTGAGATAAGCTTAACCAGTGGAAGCAATCTGACAAATAAAAAGTTTAATTATCTTATTTCTGAACGCTGGAGAGGGGAGTGTGCAGTGCTGGATGAACCTTTCAAGAATGTAAGAGCCACATTGAATTAGTCCGCCACGAACTGTGTGGCCACACAGATGCTAACGAGGGAGAGAGGAGTGTGAAAGATACATTTTCTGTGCTTGTTCACCAGCAAATACTCTTTTTGAGATAATATGAAGTTAGGGTGGCTAGCAGCCATAGAGAATCTTGCCTTCCAGAATGGTAATTCCCTATTAAGGCCACTCCTTAATAGGGAGTTAATTTCTCCCTAATTAATAGGCAGCCATTACCACTTCTGGTGGAGTTCCACAGAGGAAAAAGACGCTGCTTTTCAACTGCCGTTAATCCTTGTACGCCAAGTGCCAGGACACAAACCCGGCTCTAGCATTATGAAGGAGTCTTGAAAGAAAACATTTCCTTCCTCTGCAGTAAACATTATTTTATACACCTGTAACAACTTGTCCAGATGGCATCTGAAGTGCCTCTCTGCTTGCAAACACTGAAAATATATCCTGCTAGAGATTTCTCTTTGAAGAAAAAGCCTTTTAGGTTGCTGTCATAGGGGAGGAGGGGAGAAATTAATTATTCTTTTGTCAGAATATTTAAAAGTGGCATTCTAGAGGCCCTGATTTTCACACCAAAGCCTCTTGGATACAGACTTCGGCTTCCAAAAGTTACTATTTTTGGACTACAAAACCCAGCATCCCAGCATGCGGGGAGTTGTAGTATGCTCTGAGAAGAGCTGGGATGGTTCAGTTCCTTCCCTGGTGGGCAATTAATAGTTTGCTGTCTTGGGGTTTTTTTTTTTTAAAGTAGACCCCCCACACACCTGACCCAATTCTGCTTGGATCTCAGGAACAAGATTGCCTCTGAGCACATGGTGAGCCCAGGAGTTTGGTTTCAGAGGTGGAATTGAAGAACCTTCACACACACACACACACACACACACACACACACACACACACACACACACACACACACACACACACACACACACACACACACAGAGAGAGAGAGAGAGAGAGAGAGAGAGAGAGAGAGAGAGAGAGAGAGAGAGAGAGTATAAAAGATAAGTAGGACGCCTTATCTGTCCTGCCTGCCTGACCAGAATTTGGAAAAGTTACATGTTTTTTGTTACCTCGCCCAGAACTCTCCAAAGGGAATGCGGAGCGGGGCAATTCTAGTTTCCCAAAGTAATTATTTCATGCCCTCACCCGGACTCATCAGCGCCGATTCTCCGCCGCCTTAGAAACGAGGGTGCAACCCCCGCCCTGGCGGAGGGTCTCCCTTTGGTTCGCCGCCCCTGAAGGGTCTCTGGCTCTGGGAGATATATTTTTTGTCTCTGTACCGGAGAGCCAAGCGCCTTTGGCACTCTCCCTGGCTCTCGCCGTTTCTCACGATACAAAGACTCGTGTGTTACAGCGCGCAAATCCCACATTATTAACTCGAGGAGACGGGGCCGGAGGAGAGGGTCGAGAGCCTGTTCCTGAGTATCAAGAAGAAGAAAGCGGCGAGAAAGGAAAGGAGCTGAGCACCATTTAGGGGCTCTCCTCCGGCTCGATAAATAATGATTGCAAAAAGGGCGCAAAGGGCGCGGATCGAGCCGCGCAACGCCCGGGCGCTGGGTAGGAAGCCGCGCGGACACCGGCGGGGTGTCCACTCCCGTGCAAGTGCGCACAGGATCGTAGCCTGCACACCCCTCCCCCCCTGCCCCTTCCAGCCCGCATCCCCGCGCCGTGCGCAAGGCTGGCTCGGCCAAAGGCGACGCGGGAAGCGCGGGCCGTGCAGCCGGAGCGTCTCCCCACGTCGGGGCCCAGGTGGCGGGAGGCGGTCGCGTTCCAAGTTCGGCTCAGGTGCAGGACGCGGCGTGAGTAGTCGTAGCCAAGTTAGGCAAACCCCCCCCCTTTCTTTCCTATCGGCTGCCGCCGCCGCCTCTCTTCGGTTTTCCGCGGAGCTCCGCGCTCTTCCGCGGTTTGGGCCGCGGGCGCGCTCTCGCGGCCCCTTTTGGCTGCCCGGACGGCTCCTGCGAGGTTCCCCTCCCAGCTCGCGGATGTGGGGGAGGCGTGGGTGGACCGGGAACGGATCCAGACGCCGGGCTTCCGCCTCGGGGGAGGGGGAGCAAGCCGGCAGTTTTCCCCCCATGCCAGCTCAGAAGGGGGGACGTCCGCATCCACGCGTCACAGTCCCTCGGCGGAGCGAAGGGGTCTCTAGGGTCCCAAGCTGTGCTTACTCGCGAGTAAAAGTGCGCTGCCTCGTGAGGCTGCCTCGAGGGACGTCCGTCGTGGCAGCTCTAAAACCTACCCACGCTTCCCGCTTCCGCTTGGTCTTCCGCGCAAATTACGCGCGGCCGGGGGTAGGGGCGCGCAATTAAAAAGGGGGCGCGCGGATCGGTTAAAGAGAGAGCGGCAGAGCCTCGTGGCTTAAACTTCCGACGTTACGTTCGCCCTCCCATCCCGCGCAGCGACAGGCTCTTGTGCATTTATTCACGGGGAACAGGTCTTTTCGGCAACCCAATCCACAACCCGTAGCCACAACTCTTGTTTCTCTCCCTTATTGGCTCCGCGCTGCAACAGCCCCACCTGGCTTGCCGAGTGGCTGCCCGATCTCTCCCTCTCTCTCTCCCCCCCCCTCTCTCTCTCTCTCTCACACACACACACACACACACACACACACACACACACACACACGCCGCGCGTAACTTGCGCGGAGGACCAAGCGGGAGCAGTAAGCGTGGGAAAGCGGAGCGCTTCTACCCCGCTTGGGACGCGCGCTGGATCCCCGGGAGGTTGCGCGGCAGCGCCGCTATTGGCCGGTGGAGGAATAACCACGGGGTAGAAGTAGAAGAAATGCTCTGATGTTGGAAACCGGGATTATACCCCCGGTTTTTTTTTTTTTAAAATTGCCCCTCTGTTGTGCATTCAGAGGTCCCTTCGTCAGCCGCCCCTTTTGCTCCGGGCGCGCTCTGGGCGGCTGTAGCGAGTCTTCCTGGCTCGCGATGCCCTTACAGGGGAGGGCGGTTGGGGGAGATTAAATATCCACTGAATATTAAAATATTTAGGCAAAAAGTCTTCACCGGAGCCTTCGCTAGCCGAAAGAACTGGAGGAAACTCCTTCCTCCTTTGAGATCTGGTTCTGGCAGCGGGGGGGGGGCGCTGTCGCTTGATAAGAGGGGGGCGAATGTAAAGCAGCTGCGGATTAATTCTGCGCAAGCCCCCCCCTCCTCGCGCGCTTTTAGGAAGGCAGGAGCAAGCGCAGTCTAACGAAACTTTCCCCTCTCGCCCTGGCGCAATGGCGCGCGCGCGCGCGCGCGTGTGTGTGCACGCGCGCGCGCGAAGGCGACCGTGCGTATATTTTATGTATATGAGTTTGCATCGGTTCGCTTTACTTAAAACCCATTTGATTTCCATGGCTGTTTTGCAGCCAGGGGACTTCCTTCTGCTTCTCTCACTCACTCACACCTCTTCCCCACCTCGCTTTCTTTCCTCCACCCTTTTTTTATTTGAAGGTAAACTTATCCAAAAACACATGGAAGTGGATTAATCCTCCCACTTCCAAACCCCACAAAGTGTCTGAAAAGCCACTTACCTGACATTTTTTGCAGGAGGAGAAGATGGACAAAGTCCCCCCCCCAAAAAAAAAGCAAAACAAAAAACAGACACACCAGACCAAGAAGAAAGAGAGGGAGTCCTCAGCTTGGCTTCCTTGCTGCCAGACGGGAAGCCCTCAAGAAAACTAGATTTTTCTCAATTAAAAAATCATTTCAAATCTTTTCCGGAGGTCCCGAGTGGGAGACGAACAATATTAAAGTTTTATACCTACAGATATAAGTTTGAATTTTTCTGTCCACAACCCAAGTATTTAAAACCTCTAGAAACCAATGATTTGACAATCAATGATTGCGCGATAGTTTCAATTTGAATATTCAAAGGCTCCACAAAATGGACTAACTTGCAGTGAAACTCAGCATCTTCCCACCTTGCCAAGGGTCTTAGGGAATAGGATTCATGGCCTGGGCCCCCCATTCTTGCTGTTTTGGGGGGCTTTCCCCACTTTTTAGTTTCCCGGCCCCCAACAAGGCCGAGACCCTGAAAGGTGCTCCAGATTTTGCCTCCAAAAGAAGACCAGCTGCCTCTCAATGCCCTCGATTCTCCTGCAGACGGCTGGGGTCACCCCTGCAACTAATTGGTGGGGTTTGGGGCTCACGGGCCACTTTGGCAGACCACGAAAGAGATGGGGGGGCAAGGCAGCCCTTGGAGGGTGCCATGTCTGCAGGAAAGAAGGTTGAGGCCTGCAGAGGGAGATTTCTCGATCACATTGGGTTGTGATTGCACTTTCCCCAGAAATGTGAAATTTGCACTCCCACCCCACCTGGCAGACATTTCAACTTCCCTCATCCAGCCATTCTAGGATTTGCATTCTGGGAATTGGCTGCCGTGGGATCATTTGATTCCCCCCCCCCCAATTGAAGTAAGAGGATTTTCACATGGAGAGGGCATTTCTGAAACTGGATACAGTGTTTTCCCACTTTTTCTGACCAGGACCCTCCCTCCAAGGCCGCAGAAGATGCCAGGGGTAGGTGGGTCAACCCGAACGTAGGCGGCACAGTTAATCATCTACTATGAATATAGTTTGGCAATTGTTCCGTTTATTTATTTTTAAAAAAAATGAAGTTCAACAAATATCTTTGGTTTGAGTTAGGAAGCGGTTAGTTGAGTTCAGATCAGAAACATTCCTTTTTTGCTCTCTTATGTTTTTTTGATCACTATAGTTTCCTTTGGGCAGGAGAAAATGCAGTATTAGCTCTTTCTTTTTCTTTCTTTCTTTCTTTCTTTCTTTCTTTCTTTCTTTCTTTCTTTCTTTCTTTCTTTCTTTCTTTCTTTCTTTCTTTCTTTCTTTCTTTCTTTGCCAAATCTCTCAAAAAGCAATGGTGATGGAGGCAATTAAAAGAATCTTTAGAGACACAAGTACAGCCCAGGATGCCTGTGCAAAAATAGGTTCCCCACATTGGGTGGGGTTTCGGTGATTTCGGAGAAAACCTATAACCAGTAATGGGAAGGTGAGATGACAGCATGGGTCATGGTGAGGTGAGGGTCAGGGGCTTAGCCAAAAGCACCGCCAAGCCCTCACATTTTGAGCAGTTCTCCTATAAAACAGAGGGTGTCTCATTTTTGCCCAGATGTAAACACAATGGAGTCAGTAGCAGCTGGGAGTTGATTTTTAACCAGAGAGGTGCCAGCTTGCAAACCACCTGGGTAGAATCTGGTTTTTGAGGCCAATTTTCCTCCACCTGAGCAGGAAGAAAACAGAGGCACTTTTAAAGCACGCCCAACAATGCAAACCAGATGATCTGGGACCCTTTGCTGCTTTTCACTGGGTGGGTTGAAAGAGTTTGCAGAGCCAAGCCTGAAGAGACTTCTTGGTCGACTTCTGGGGTTGCTCCATCAAGTTGCTTTTAAAAACACTTATGGTCCACCTTTCTAGTTATCACAGAACGTGGGATGGCATCGCAAGAGGTTCCTTGGCAGCCTCCCGTCCAGGTGTTGGCATGTGCGATGGCTCCATCACAATCCTTCGGTGACTGTGTGTTTGCTTGTATGTTTGTTTGTATGCATGCCATATTTATACTGTAGTTTTCCTTCTGTGAGAACAAGTCAGCCCATCTGGCTCTACTCTTTTTCTGTTTTTACAACAGCACTGCCAGATAGGGCAGGTGGAGAAAAGGGTGTCTGGGGCAAGATTTCCCAGCGAGTCCCATGGCAAAGTGCAGATTTGAACCCAGGACTCTTGATCTTAATCCAAAATACTAAAAAAAAGGGGGAGGGGACCACTTTGGAGCACCTGTGCAATATCTACAGGCAGACAGACTGATTGACTAGTTGGTTGGTTGGATGCCTCAGAATAGGCAGTGGTGCTTTATTTTGGAGGCCATCCAGGATTTACTCCACAATTTGACATTAGGAACTGCTTGAATGCTCAGCGGTTTGGATTTCTGGCTGCGGAGCCAAAGGCTGAGTGTTCGATTCCCCACTGGGCCTCCTTGACAGGGCTAAACACGGGTGATTAATAGGGTCTCCTCCAGTTTTGCAGTTCCGGAATGATGGTGATTCGTAAGGCCACGGTCCTGTGATCACTTAAATGGGGGCTGGCTCTTTCTGGCTGTGCTGGCTGGGGGATTCTGGGTGTTGTAGTCCAAAAGGAGAGGCTATGATTTAGCTGCCACGGTGATTCCTGCAGTAGCCTGAAGCCATGCTGCTCTGCTCTGCGCACCCTGCATGCAGCTAAATGGCCAATCATCCCCGTCTGTCTGATGTGCGTGGATTGTGAGACTGGAGGCTGCTGCAGAGAGTGCCTCTGAGGGCCATAAACAGAGGAGGAGGGAAGAGGAAAAGAAGATTTCTCCCCAGATCTCTGAAACATCTGGCCACTCTTGAGTATTACTGCTGATACTGCTCCCATGGCATGCCAGAGTGCGCTCTGCACATGGTCAGAGTACTTATAAAGCTGCACTAGAGCTTTTAATAGCAAGTAGTGGGGTGGTGGTCTGTGTGTCCCTCTTCCCCCAAAAACCATTGCCCATGCTAGTCAAGGGATTTGTAGAGTTGTAGTACAAGAAGGAATGTACTACATTACATTTTGGGGTGGGGGAGCCAGAATCAGCATGGGCCAGCAGAGATGAGTCATTTCCTTGAAAATAATCTTGTAGAAATGTGGGTCCCCGTTTCCAGGGTCCCATGTTGCACTCGGTACATGCTCAGCAGTGTCCTTTTCTTTCTCGCTAGCTCACATATTCCAGTTTGAAGCTTATGGTTTAAGGGGTGGGTGCACAGGTGAGTCCTGTCTCACTGCTGTTGGGCACAGGATGCTGCTGGAAACATCATTAGCTCAAGGTGACATATCGATGGCTCCCTTCGTTTCGTCTTGTGACAACCCTACAGGTTAGACCAGGCTCAGAGAGAAACTGGGCAGTGTTCGCCCAGCGAGGATGGATGGCTTCACACGGAGCTGAACGTAGACTTCCTCAGTTTCCCTGCCAGGAGCTGCCTTTCATCAGGAGAGGCCCTTCTCTCCATCCTGCCACCTTTACAGGTACATTTTGTGGGAACCCATGAAAGGGCCTTCTCGGCTGCTACACCCAGACTCTGGAACTCCCTCCCACTAGAGGCCAGGACTGCCTCATCTCTGTTTTCCTTCTGGAAACAGGCAAAGACCTTTCTCTTTAGGTAAGCTCTCCCTGAATGATGGTCTACCTATTATGTGTCTTTTATATGAATCTACAGGATCACATAGACTTTGTGTTTATAACTACTTATAATATTATCTGATTACATTGACACTATGTTTTCAATGTTAGTTTCCATCACTCATAACTTTACATGGAACTTTACTCTCCCTTTAACTGCTCACGTTCTCTTATAGCTTTAATGTAATGTTGTCTATCAATGCTGTAAGATGTCCCTCAATTCCTTGTTCTCAAATACTTGAACATGTCTTATTTGTACTGGACTGGATATTTTCCCTCGTTCTGTAAGCCGCCTTGGGTCCTTTTCCCAAGGAGAAAGGTGGGGTAAAAATACTCTAAAATAAAATAAATCTGTCGCGGCTCCCCTGACTCTTTTGCTGTCAGGGTTGCCCGAAGCCCTGGTGGAATCCCTCCGCCACCCTCCTTCAGTCCGTTTTCCCCATCAGGACCCATTGGATTGCAGTTCCCATTTTCCCCAGCCACCGCTGAGCATGCAGACAGGGAAGGCATGAGTGCTGCAATCCCCGACATGCAGAAGGCGCCAGGTGGGAGAAGCCTGCCTTATCTGTTGGCCCCGGGAGTGCAGGTCTTGCCGATAAGCATCAGGGACCACAGCAGTTATCCGGCACAATCAGGCACGCTCAAGCCCAGGCCTCATCAAGGCCATGGCGTCTGCGTTCTTCGGCCCATTTAACTTGGGGGCAAAGTCCAAGATTACCTGGGGGGGGCAATTAGAATATATATATATATATATTCTTTCTATATTCTTTCTCTTTGTGTGTGTGTGTGTGTGTGTGTGTGTGTATTTTTCTTTTGGTTATTTTCCTCTTCAGGTCTCGCTTGGGGAAAGTTTCCAAAAAGTTGTTGCAACAGCTCAAAATAACTGGAGAAGGTTGGGTCAGCTGTGTGTGTGTGTGTGTGTGTGTGTGACACACACACACACACACACACACACACACACACACACACACACACACACACACACACACACACACACACACACACACACACACAAAGAGAGAGAGAGAGAGAGAGAGAGAGAGAGAGAGAGACAAACGCACACCGTGTGCCTGCAGGGATGGTGTAGCCAAGCAAGCCCAAACAGGCATTGGAAGGAAATCCAGATATCCAAGGCAGAGAAGGAATGCGTGGTTTCCCCCTGTGTCCCAGAGCTTGAACCCAAATGAATGGCCCCCGTTTTCCTGTTTCTGGCCGGCCAGTCCACAGCCTGAAAAAACAAAGTCCTTTTTCAGTTTTTTTGCACAACCGCTCTTAAAAGTCCTGTGGCCAGCCTAGCCACTGGCCTGGTAGTTTGGGCGATTCCGGAAGGTATAACCTGAAGGAAATGGTTGTTCTAAGCCTGGGGGGAGGGGGGGCTTATGATTTGTGCAGAAGTCTATAGGATCCCTACACCCCTTACATCCATTTATTTATATAAACCAACGAACCGATCAATGATTTAAACAAATATCGGCAAAGATCCTGGGTGTTTTCCATCCAACCTTCCATTGGTGCAGCTGGGTCTTCAATTAAGAAGACAATACCCTGTTTCCCTGAAAATAAGACCTCCCCCAAAAATAAGCCCTAGCAGGATTTCTATGCATTTGTTAAATACAAGCCCTACCCTGATAATAAAACCTAGTGATGGGCGTGGCTATGGTTGTGTGCAGGTTTGACATTTAAGCATGTTATACTTAATAAAAGTAAGACATCCCCTGAAAATAAGCCCTAGTGTGTCTTCTTGAGGAAAAATAAATATAAGACAATGTCTTATTTTCGGGGAAACACGGGTATAACCTGATACCATTGGAGGGTGTTTGGGGACAACCCGATTTAATCAGGCAGGAGAGGCGGAATCGGTGCTATTAAAACTGGGTTCTTCATCCTCGGGAGAGTTAGCTCTCCTTCAACGAAAGAGAGTGAAAATGTGCATGGGTTGAAGAGGGAAACCACATCATCCTCCCATCCATCATCCTGCTTTTGCATGCCCATAACCAGCACATAGGTTGGAGGAAGAAGTTTCAGGCGCCTTCCCAGTGGGTTGCCAAACTTGGTTGTTCTTGCCACCTGCGCGAGATAAATCAAGGATGGGTGAAACAGCTCTTTCCTTTCATTGCTGGTCAGGTGCAATCAAGAGCCGCCAGAGTGTTGCATCAGTTCGGGTTGCAACTCTGCACCTGAGAACAAGGCTGCAGAATTTTCCTCCTGTTAGACAAGGGGGCTGCGCGTGGATCACTGTCTTAAGGACATGAGAGAGAAGAAATGCTTCCTTCTTCAGGAATAACTGGTGAAAACCAGGCTCTTGGAACAGCATGCACTGCATTATACTTCATTTCATTTTAGTGTTAAGTTGTGCAGCTTAGAGAAACCGCTGCACCCTTGGAAAAGTCGCTTTTAGAATAGCTCTGGAAATAGCTCTGCCTGGTGTGTTTGAAGGAATCTGGGAGATAACGTTCCAAAAATTTCTTTTCCAACGCCAAATTTCGGGACTCTCAAAATTGTGCTATTTCAGATATATTTATGTACTTCTCCACTTGGAAAATTCCCTGCAGGTTGTAATCATAGCAGTACTGGCGGTGCTCCATCTTTGTCCTGCCGTGCTGCATTTTTTCAAGTGGGGAATGTTGAATTTAAAGGGGGAGCATTTGAAATAAGTAGGGGGGAAACAGTTATAATTCTACATTCTTCTACTCTTCCTTATAGACAGAAGATATAAACCCTTTGTGAGCGGAAATGTTTTCACTGCTTCTTCAGTGTAGGGCTGATGTACATAATCATTGCAGTAAAGTGTACAAAACTCACATTTTAAAAGAGCTGGCCATGTAGACTTTTCTGTATCATATTGATATCTTCCTGCCGTGAAGGGATTCTTCCTACCTAGAATTCTGAGTGGAAATTTCCAAGCACATGATACCGGGTGAAGGATTAACCTGCATCCTCACAGCCAGTTTGTCACCAGATGGAAACACGTGTGGATCAGGCTTGGTGACTTTTGCCATGAATTTTTGGGACACTGGCTTATAATTTTTCTGCACTCCTCACAGGGAGCGTGTGGGGTGCCTGAAGAAGTGGATTCTTCATCCACAAAAGCTTGCATTGATTTTTCATGGTATTTAAAAAAAAAAACAGTTGCAGTTGGGATCCTGTAATTGTCACATGGGTTCTTTCAGGATCCCCCCTCCCCCATGTTGGATTTGCCTGCAGGGGGATCGTCCTGGAATCGGTCAGCACTGCAGAGGAGGGCGGGTGGGGCGCTGCTGGCCTTCTTTGGGAGGCCACACGATGAATGCAATTCAGAAAGAAAAGTATCCAAGTCTCAAGAAGGCAAAAACTTGATACAAAGGTATCACCCTATCCTAGTGTTGGCGAACCTATGGCAGGGGTGCCAAAGATGGCACTCAGAGCCCTTTCTGTGGGCACCCGACATTGCCCCTTCACAGCCACCCGTATTCAGATAAAAATTGATGTATTGGCACTTTGCAAAATAATCAGTGGGTTTTGAATCACAGTTTGGGCACTTGTGGTCTCTAAAAGGTTTGCCATCGCTGCTTATAGCATTGGGTTTGTATAAATGTTGCAGCTGCTTTAGATAAATGCTGCCACCTCGTGTCCATATTTGGGAACGCAACTGAAACCCAGTCATCTTATCACGCTGGTTATGATGTGAAATCCCTGGGTTTTAAAATATTTTCATAAAGCACCTGCCTGGTGGAAGGGATGATGCCCTCCTTCTCTTGGTCTGGCCATCTTCTCAGCCTCTTCCATCCCAGATGCCGCCGTAAAGAGAAACGTGCCAGGATTTAGGAGCACCAGATTGCGCCAGGCCCTCCTGTGTCCTCTAGTGAAAATCACGCTTCCTGCTACTTTTGGAAGGTTGATCAGAGCTGGGAATAAAGGTCCGAATGAGGGTCCAATCAGAAAGTGCAATTCAGAAATCCAGAGGCAGAAAACCGAAAGAGGACAACCAGTTTGGGGCTTGAACGCTTGAAAAGCAGAAAGCCAGAAGAGAGAACAAAGATTCTTGAAGACTCATTCATTTATTAGGGTACCAAAGGTTTAGGGAGTGGGGTGTGGTGGCTCAGCAGACTAAGGCTCTGAAAACTGTCAGCTGCAAAGTCAGCAGCTCGGCAGTTCAAATCCCTGCCGAGTGAGCTCCTGCTGATAACCCCAGCTCCTGCCAACCTAGCAGTTTGAAAGCATGTAAATGCAAGTAAATAAATAGGTACCGCCGTAAAAAGCGGGAAGGTAAAACTGTGTTTCCTTGCAGCCATGCTGGCCACGTGGCCATGGACATGCGTAACACTGGCTCCTCGGCTTGAATGGAGATGAGTGCCACCCATAGCTTCAGAAACAACCAGCACACATGTGTGGGGGAATCTTTACCTTTCTTAAGGGCTTCATCAGATGCCAAGCCTGTGTGCTACCAAGGTTTACAGAGCCAAAACTCATCAGTGAGCTGATGCAAAGAGGGACTTTGCATCGTTCCTCTTGGGAATAACATATGGAGAAAGGCCAAGGCATTTCCCACTGAATTCCTAAATAGATTTAAGTTGAGAACTACGGCTACATGCATACATTATTTGCACTCAACTGTGATCTGTGACCCACGGAACATGGCTAGCGGAAAGCCTGTTCAGTTCTTTTCGGCATTCTATCTTGCAGTGACTGGAAAGGACAACATTTCTGCCAGCGATTATTTAGAGCAGAAAGGAGCACAACAAGTATCACGTTGGCCCTGCTTGGTGGATGATGGAATGGGATGTGCCAGCGGAGGACTCAAGCAGGAGTTGGTGCACAGCTCCCCCTGCTGGCCACAAGGAGGTCTCAAGTTTTTAATTACTCTGTGGAACAAGAATGGGGAATTTTGTACCAGCCTTTGGAAAACAGACATCCCCAAGCAATCTCACACAGCTTTATACAGGTGGGTGGGAACGCTCTCAAACTAGAAAGCAAACTGACTGATGTTTCCATCTCTACTGCAGAATCTGCTTCAATCCCTCTGTTTGCAGGGTTTGAATAGGGCAGTGATGGTGAACTTTTTAGAGACTGAGTGCCCAAACTGCAATTCAAAACCCACTAATTATTCGCAAAGTGCCATTACAGCAGTTTAACCTGAATACAAGCGGCTGTGAAGGGGCGATGTTTCACAAAGGGTTCCGAGTGCCACCTTGGGCACCCATGCCATAGGTTCGTCAAAACTGGAATAGAGTCTCCAGTTGTCATACAGAGCTATGTCCAAAGTAATCCCAGGAAGCATCTGCATAGTTCCCCAGTCATGACTGTTTGGAGCGACATTTCTTTTAAAACAAAAGGGGGCTGATGGAGGTTGCTCTACTTTGTTGGTCCTCTTGGATCGTCAGCAGCCTTTGATACTGTTGACCACGGTATCCTGCTGGGTCGGCTTTCTGAGCTGGGGAATGGAGGCACGGCTCTTAGCTGGCTCCGGTCCTTCCTTGGTGGCAATTCCCAGTGTGTTAAGCTGAGGGAAGAGTTGTCGGCTCCCTGTGGGGTGCCCCAGGGGTCGGCAATCTCCCCCATGCTGTTCAACATCTATATGAGGCTGCTGCCTGAGGTCATTAGGGGATTTACAGTTTGCTGTCATCAGTATGCTGATGACACACAGCTCTATCTCTCCTTTACCACCTCTGCAGCGGAGGCAGTGCAGACCCTCAACTCCTGCCTGGATGTGTTCATGGAATGGACCAGGACTAACAGGCTCAGACTCAACCTGGAGAAGACCGAGGTTCTGTTTTTTTGGGAGTCCTCTGCTGGGTACAGTGGTCCTCTCCCCAGTCTGGAGGGTGAGATTAGCTGGTGGATAGAGTCAGGAATCTGGGTGTGGTCTTGGATCCAGCTTTATCCCTGGAACCCTAGGTGATGGTCATTTCCAAGTCCACCTTTTTCCATCTTAGGCAGATCACCCAGGTTTGCCCATACCTGGATGAGGCCTCCCTGAGAACAGTTGTGCAGGCACTTGTGACAAATTGATAAACTGAAGATCAATAAGTCACTGGGCCCAGATGGCATCCATCCTAGGGTTATTAGGGAACTGAGAAATGAAATTGCAGATCTCTTAACAGTAATATGCAACTTGTCTCTTAAAACGGCCACAGTGCCGGAGGACTGGAGGATAGTGGATATCACACCAATTTTTTAAAAAGGAAGGAGGGGGGACCCAGGAAACTACAGGCCAGTTAGCGTTACATCTGTCCCAGGGAAGATGGTGGAAAGCCTCATCCAAGAGAAAATCTTAAAACACATAGAAGAACAAACCTTGCTGAGAGAAAATCAGCATGGTTTCTGTAAGGGTAAGTCTTGCCTGACAAATATTTTAGAATTTTTTGAAAAGGTCAACAGGCATGTGGATTTGGGTGAACCAGTGGATATAGTCTATCTGGATTTTCAGAAGGCTTTTGACACAGTCCCTCACCAAAGGCTGCTGAGAAAATTGCATAGTCAGGGGATAAGATGGCAGGTCCTCTTATGGACTGAGAACTGGTTGAGATCCAGGAAACAAAGAGTAGGTATCAATGGGAAATTTTCACAATGGAGATAAGTGAAAAGCAGTGTGCCCCAGGGATCTGTCCTGGGACCAGTGCTTTTCAATCTGTTCAAGGTACTGGTTTTGATTTACAAAACCCTCCATGGCTTGGGACCTGAATACCTGGCAGAGCGGATTTCCCAGAGGTCAACTGAAGCCCAACCCACCAGAATATCGTGGGCATTCTCACTTCGGGTGGCAACACCTAAGGAGGCCCAGAACTTGATCATTCAAAACCAGTCCTTCTCTGTGGCTGGCCCTGCGCTTTGGAACAATCTGCCAAGTGAGCTGCGGCTAGCACAGTCCCTGCTGGCCTTCAAAAAAGCACTTAAGGCCTTGCTTTTTAGAGAGGCATTTGGCGACCATTAGGTTATTTTCCCCCTTCCCCCTGCCACGGTCTTGACCAATTTTTATTTTGGTTTTATTTGCTTTTTGCTTTTTTATTATTATTAGTTTTGTTTCTGATGATGATGTATTGACACTTGGTAATTTGTTTTATTGATATATGTGATTGTTGTAAACCGCCTGGAGTTCCACCTGGAAGACGGGTGGTATACAAATATAATAAATACATATATAATAAATAAATAAACTTTCTTCAGTGGCATGAACATGGACTTGGACTGATCCAATGAGAAAACTTGGATCTTTGATTTTACCACCATTCTTTTATGTGATTTCAGAGAGAGAGAGAGAGAATGAATGTGCTTAAGGAATATGTTAGTTAATAGCTATGTAGAATTATTCCAAGATTTATGAACCTTATGGTCCTTTTTGAGATCCCAAATGGAAAATATCCTAAAGCTTTTAAATGAAGGAATTGTTATGTCAGAAAAGTTGCAGTTATCCAGAATATATCACCTTCCACAGATGGCCTTTATTGTTCTTACATTGCTATTTGAATTACATCAGTCTAGAGGGAATGGGTGGGTGGGAGGTACCTCACCTTTGAATATCAGAATTAGGGAAAGTAACATTTGGAGGGCAACACCCAGATTACCCTAGCCAGCCCACCAGTGGCCATGTTGGCTGAAGGGGTAGTCCGGAAACCTTTTTTTAAAATGAGGTCTGATTTGTATTGAGAAAAGTATTGTGCTAAAGGGAGTCCCTCCCTGCAGGAGCACCTGACACCCATCAGGGCTGGCAGGGCAGAGGTGGAGCCAACTATATCTATTCCACACACACCATTACGACCTACACCAACGGTTGAGATGGGAGTTGGAGGCCATAGGAGTGGCTAGAGCCAACCCTACAGCTGAGTATTGCCTACTTTGGCTGCAACAGTTGGGTTTCCATCAAAAGGTGCTGTTTTCCACTTTCCTTTCCCTGAATCTTTCCCCCTTGGGGCTTTCAGGAGGGAAGAGGTGAGCCTCTCCACATTCACACAGCCCACCAGTCTTCTGGAAAGTACGTCATGATCTGAATTGCGCAGATTAGCTGGCAAGCAGGGTTGGCCCACGAGGACTTGGCCCTCACTCTAGCCCCCTCCACAACTAGAAACAGTTGTAGTTGTCTGCGCTCTTTGCCATGTGCTGTTGGCTTGTCCCCTTTGGTTTAGTAGGCCCGTCGGCATTCATACGGCCCCCAAAGTGGACCCCCATCTTCCTTCGGCCAAAGGGTGTTGTCATCATGGAGAGGGGTTGTGTCCAGAGGCTCTTCTGAGGAAGCGTGGAGCATCTTGGGAGGGGAATCGCTGGCGACCGTGGTCATGAAGGACGAGAAGGCATAAGGGGTGGCAGCAGAGTAGCTGGCCGCATAGTGGACATCATCAAGAGCATGGAAAGAGTAGGACTGAGTTCCAGAAATGGGTGAACCCCAGCTGGGGTTCCTATATTGGGAGGAACCGCCTGGCTCCTGAGAGGAGAGGCAGCCCACAGCAGAAGAGGACGATAAGGATTCTGAACAAGCATCCGATTGACTGAGGCCGTCGGGCATGGACTGTTCCCAGGAGTCTCTCTGAAAGGAAGAACAAGGACCAGAGTTTACAATTCTCAGAAAGGTGGTCAGGTATTCTTACAATGGACCAAAAAAACCCTGAACAAAACACTCCTTTCATGTGTCTGTAGTCACTTTCAGCTGAGATAATGGCTTCTCTCAAACACAGTGAAGGTGGGGGAAGTAGCAAAGCAGGGCTAAACTCTTCAAGGCATTGCAGGCCTGGTAGTTTCCTGACAGACACCCTGTAGGGGTCTTCACTGTGCCCAAGGGAAGCCATTATTTCTAAGTTGAAAGTGGTTACAGAACCCCAAAAGGGAAGCCATTATTTCTAAGTTGAAAGTGGTTACAGAACCCCAAAAGTCTAACTGGGGATGGGAGGTTGAAGACCTCTGGGGCTTGTAGTCCATGAATCCCAGAATTTTCATGTCTAGTCTGTATTACTATGCAAGGAGAAAATTGAGGATCTGGGAGTTGAGTCATGGCAACTGGACTTCTTTTCTTGTGGGATTGAAACATTTTGCTACTCATCCAAGTAATTTAATCGCTGCTTGGATGAGTACACTTGAGGAAGTTTGTCTAAATTTACTTCATTGCATCGATGTAGCCAAGTAGCCAATTAGTGAAAATATCAATCAATCAATTTTATTTTACAGCCAAAGGCCCGATAAAATACAGTATACATTCAAACAAGTACACATTCCAATAAATAAAAGAAACTTAAAATTAGTTAAGCACCAGAATTCTCTTTCGTGTTTTTTGGACTGAGAGAAGGAATTTGGCCACAAGTTCTGTAATGGACTTATTTCTGTCTTCTAAAAGATATCTTGTATACCAGTCCAAGGATCTGCCCGGTAGACCTCTCGTTACAGGGTAAAGAAGCCTGATACGTGCATCCCTGTAATAACTACATCTAAAAAGAACATGCTGCAATGTTTCAATTTATTTATGATTGCAGGGGCATAATCAATTTTCATATGGTATGCCACTGTAGCGACCTTCTAAAACTGCAGATGGAAGACAGTTAAATCTGGCTCTTGAAAAAAATCTGTCGGTATTTTGGGATTGTCAGTTTTCCCAAATATTTAGCACTTTGATGAAATTCAAGATTTAAACCAAAATGCATGGGTGAACAAATTTTCTGAGCCTTCTCTGTAGAAGACTGGAAATCAATATCTTTAATTCGCTTTTCAATGATGGACTTAACTGTCTTCAATTCATAAATGTGAAAAAAATCCATAGACAGGCCTAAGAAATGCAATTTGGTTGAAAAGATTTTTAACCAGGAGCAGGTGTAAACATCTTTCATCAAAAGATGTAGATATCCAGAGGAAGTGTCAGCATATAACACTTTTTAGTTTTAACTGAAAGCTAATTGGGAAGTCCTCACCAGGAATCAACTTCAGCTAGAAAGAGCCATAGACAGAAACTCCACCTGCCCACTCTGTGGAAACCAATACTAAAAATGAACCATGTTTTCAGGAGGGACAGAAAGGTGTGACAAGTTATGGAAAGTTGCTATACTAAGTGAGACAAGAGGAACATTTTATGGATGTCAGAAAAAATACTGATAAGAGTTAGTGTGGTCTATGGTAAAGGATGCCCATCTTTTCTGTATTTCACAGAGGCTGCTTCATCTACTCACAGATAAAAAGTGTGTGGAGTCACTCGGAAAGGAGGACATGACTGATGTCAGGGACGAGGTACCAAAGAGAGAAGAGGTTCCCGAGGTAACGGATGCTGCACGGTGGTCAGCATATTGGTCCATGAAATGGGCATCAATCAGGGAAGAGTATCCCTGAACTACTGGCGATTCGTAGGCAAATGGTTTGGACACGAGAGAAGATGTGTAGGCCTCGCTAGCAAGTGGCTTATTGCTTTGTAAATCCATCTCTGCCACCAAGGACCGGCGAACGCTGTAGTAATTCGACATAGCAGAAGCACCTGTGGGCATGGAAGACATTGGTTACCAACACATGGAGGCAAAAAGGCATTCGATCGGATTGAGGCTGAATAACATTATTATCATTTCTTTCTTTTGGGGGCAGGGAGGGGAGTGTGGTCTGATAGTCACAGAGCTTGTGGCACAGTGGTGCAACTGCAGCGCAAGAGCCAAAATTCAGCAAGGGAAGGGAAGGGAAGGGAAGCCCATAACGGTGATCTGAGCACATGAGAGAAAAGGGGAGGCTTTGCATGTAACTAATAAATGAATGTCTTGGTGGCAGCTTTAATAAA
Source organism: Phrynocephalus forsythii (assembly GCA_029282475.1). Taxonomy (NCBI): domain Eukaryota; kingdom Metazoa; phylum Chordata; class Lepidosauria; order Squamata; family Agamidae; genus Phrynocephalus; species Phrynocephalus forsythii. Next base: position 5,764,288 of record JAPFRF010000022.1, read on the forward strand.
GAAATAATTACTGCAGGTATTCCGTTTTGGAATTTATTTTAAGTTTTATTTATTGCCTGTTGGGTGTTTGATCAGTTATTTATTTAAGAGTGCACTTTTATATTTCCGTCTGGAAGATGGGCGGTATAGAAATATAATAAATAAATAAATAAATAAATAAATAAATAAATAAATAAATAAATATGCAGTGTGACAAATAGCTCTCACTTTTTGCCAGTTTTGTCATACTGATTGTCCATTAAATTAGATTTATATCCTGATATTCCTTGTCCAGAGCAGCTGACAAGGCTATAAAAAGATGCTTGTTTCAGGAGGGGGGAAACTTTGTGAAGATATTGGATCCCTAATGTCCTTGCTGACCTCCAACACAACCCACACAACCCACCAGAAATATGGAGCCAGCCCTTTTCCAGACAGGCATTCTTCTCTCATTCCCACAGTTGTCCAAACGGGAAAATGGCCCCCAGTCCTCTGGCCACCTCTAGCTTATTGGGTGACCTCTCCCCTCTCTCTCTCTCAGTCTAAACTCCCTTGCAGAGTTGTTGTGAGGAAAGGAAGCAATGTTGATAGCCTCTAAGGACATGCTAGAGATGGGGTTCGGGACCAACAGATACCATAATGCTTAATGCCAAGAGTCTGCCTTGCAGGCACATTGCAAACCTCTAAATGTGACACACACACTTCCTGTCCCTGCCTCAGTGCTGGCTGGCTGCTTTGAGCAGGAAGCCTGGGCAGAGTGAGGTCTAGCAGAGCCCCCAAAACTTGCAATTTAGGCCTTTCTCCCAAGTGAGCAAAATGTAAGTGTTTGCAAGCTGTCTGCAAGGTAGGTGTAACTCCCAAGGTGGGTGAAATGTGGGGTTTGTAGTCCAGAAAAACAAACAAAAAAACCCTAAGGAGTCAGGCTCATTGAGAGAACAAAAACGAATCAAGTAGATAATATTTCTTTGTGCAAATATGCTTACCCTGCAGTGGGACAAATGGTGACTGCGTTGGGGTGGCACTACCCTGAAAAGAAATGGGGAAAGAGTGTTAAAAAGGAAACTCTTGACTGAGTTATGTCATGCAAATCCTAACAACATGCCACAGTTCAAAGAGAAAGATTGGTTGATTAATTGACTTTTAGGCGTTTATATCCACTCACAGATTATTATTATTATTATTATTATTATTATTATTATTATTATTATTATTATTATTATTATTATTATTATTATTATTATTATAGCACAAAACATTAAAAGCTAATATAGACACCTATGAATAAACTGAAATATGAAACAGATATTAAAGAGTATTTATTTATTTATTTATTTATTTATTTATTTATTAGACAGTCCATCAGCTGCTTAGTGAACAAGACTGGTTTAAAACTGTTCTTTAAAATGAATACAGAACAAAACAAAAGCAAAACATTAAGGACTGCTTTTTAGGCCACTGGTTCATGAAGAAAACCCAGCCTGCGGGAAGTGTCCTGCTCAGAGCCTTCCCATCCTATGCAGAACAGGTTACACCCCAAGGCATAAACCTGGTCATGGTGCCTTTTCTTCTTGAAAAACCCAGACTGCTTTCTAGATTCTAATGCTGCTGCCACCACCCTCACCAATTAAAAATTAGTTTGACAACATCAAGGGATAAATACCCTCCCCCAAAAGTTCAGAGAACTGGAACGGGGCAGAGCGGAGCCTTTGCCAGTTTGCATATTGTCGACAGGAGCGTCCTGCTGTCCGTGGCACACAACCAAATTTAGAGGTTTAGATTTGAATTAACATTTGCCAGTGTCAAGACTTCCTTTTGGTGAGCAGCGCTCAGCTCCCACTTGGAGGTGGGTTCCCTCATGGAAGAAGGAGGAGAAGATGAAAAAGCTCCTGAGAATGAATCTCCATTACAAACCATGCTTGGAAATAATTTTTTAAAATACACACGAACACATGCAAAAGCAAAAAGCAAAGTGTTCTGCTTATATACCCTAACCCTAACCCTAACCCTAACCCTAACCCTAACCCTATACCACTTCAAGTAGTCTCTGGGCGGTTTACAGTGTTTACTTACAGCATGCAGGCTACACATTGCCCTCCCCCAGCAAGCTGGGTACTCATTTTACTGACCTCAGAAGGATGGAAAGCTGAGTCAACCATGAGCCTGCTACCTGGGATTGAACCCCAGGTCGTGAGCACAGTTTTAACTGCAGTACAGGCATTTAACCACTGCGCCACAGGGCTCCCCAATCTCTCTTGCGCACATGCACAATCAATATATCTCTCTCTCTCCCTCCCTCCCTCTCTCTCTAACTTGACAGAAAAGCAAAGGAGCTAAGCATCCCACTGGTTTAGCTCCTTTGCTTCTCTGTTTTGTGATCTCATTAATGCTGGCATTGCTCTCAGGTCCCAGATCCAACACAGCTGATGGGCACTGGGTAAGGGAAGTCTAATGCAGAGTTGATACGTGTTACTTTTTTTAGTTTTTGCTTGCTTGTATGCTTTGTTGTCCCCCCCCCCTCTGATCCCCAGAGTCGCATCTTCTGGGTTGATGTAGGCCAATATTGTTTACTCGAGCTGGCAGCAAAGAGATTGGAATGTCATTTTGGGTCTCTTTCTGGGTTTTCATGGTCTTTCCCATTACCTGGTAACTGACCCTTCAGAGATGCCAGGGGTCTTCATGGCAAACTTTGCTGCTGATCTACAGCCATTTTCTGTGGCGCATAGCTCACCATCGTACAGATATAGCCCCTGTGATTGTTCTGCAGGCCTAGCCTTCACAATCTGGACGAATATTTGACCGTTCTGATGGGTGATTTATCAAGAGCTCAACTGCTAAGTCAAACACATGGTTGTGTCAGTGCACTTTGCTCCCCTGCAGGCTCAGGAAGCATCTGCTCCATCCAGAATGGTGCTTTGCCAAATGGGGAGGGTTTAACCACACTCCCAAATTCTGAGGAAAAGGCAGCTCCCATTTTTTATCAGATGCCCAGGCCACAGTCCCTCACCTGGTGTTTGTTCATGGGTTCTAGTATCTGTTTTGTGATCTCTGTGTCTGTTTAGGCAGGATAACACCGTTGCAAGCCCGCCTGAAAGCTGTCTGTGCAAATAAGGAAGTTTGCCCTGAACTGTAACTTTTGAATTGGATTACAAGGGCTTATTGATCGCAGCTGCAGCACGCGGACTAGGAGCCAGGATTGCAGCATTGGAAGCTGTTTGATCCTCTCTCCAAACCGCAAGGCTGGAAGAGACCCCCCTGGATCATCCAAGTCAACAAGGCCCAGCGGGGAATCAAACTCCCAACCTCTGACTCCACTGCTAGAGGCATAAACCACTGAGCTACCCAGCCGGAGTCTTAGTCCCCGTGCCTTGCCAACAGTATGGGGGCAACCACTGTGTTTAAGGCTGGGTGCTGGGTTGGGGCTTCAGAATTTATCCTGGCACATTCTGGAGACATTTGTACCTCTTCTGACTTGACCAACTGCTTGTTTACAGTTGTCACATCAATGCATTGACATGCCCTGGACCATTGTAACTCCTCCTCCTCCTCCTCCTCCTCCTCCTCCTCCTCCTCCTCCTCCTCCTCCTCTGCAGTGATATGCAAGGCTTCGGGAGGCATTCTAAACCCTAAAACAGAAAAAAAGCTGAAAGATTTTAGTCAACTAGCATCAAGAGTTTGTGAACTCAGCAGTGTTTAGATTGGCTATTTTAAAATGGGAAAACTTTGTGTGATTTCTGCCCCAAGTCCAACCATGTGAGTTCAAAAATAAATAAATAAATAAATAAAATAAAATAAAATAAAATAAAATAAAACCAACTCAGCTCCCAGTTCTTTCAATAGTCCAGCTGCACTGGAGCAAAACCCATTCTCTGGAACCGATCAGCTTGATTAGGTCTGATTTATATAAAGATCCAACCAAATGGGTCAGATTTGATTCTGGGGCAAAATGGAACGAATCTACAAATGAATTTGGATTTGGGGCACCAGTCAAACCAATGGGGTGTCATTGTGGCCACCTCTGTCGGCTGTGAGTGCGGTGGTGGCTCGACCTCAATGATGTAAGGGGTGCTGGCCCACCTGTGTGGGGGGGGGAGTAGCTGGAGGAAACACCAGGTTGTCCCCTCAGCTCGGCCTAGTACTTATGGCTATGCCTCCCACCCCACTAGGTGCTAGATGCCATGGGGCAGCCAATCTTCCATCTCATCACAGTCTTTGCCTGCATCAGCAAAAGACTGCCACCCTTCTGAAAATGCCAAGGTATTTGGAAAGGTATTTAAAGCAGGTTCCTGGCTGATGGGACATTCACAACCACTGGACATTTTTGCACTCATTTTTCACCATCGGGGATGCTATTTGGGGTGGACAGAAGCTGCCCCCCAACAGTCTCTGGGCAGGGTGGGGCAAATGTTCTCTGCTCTTTACCTAACATTTTCCAGGTGCAGCAGGAAGATTTAAAAATATATCTGCCCTCCCACACAACTGTAGGTTCACAATTGAATGCACAACTCATAAAAATATAAAAGGAAAGTGGAGCCTGGAGCCCGGAGGTGGGGGTGGTATTCAGGTGCCAATTTTTCTGGTGAGAAAAAGTTACCTTATTGTTAATCTAGTCACCAGCTCTTCTCAAAGTTGCATTTTGGGGCTGCAACTCTCGGTGTGCTTGTTCTTTAAAAAATCAGAGAACCAGAATCTATGGTCTATCTGGATTGGCTGCTAAAATGTTAAGGAAGACAGACCACTTTTGTTTACAAGCCAGGATGAGGATGGATGGGACCTTGGTGTCTCTCTTTTCTCTTGAGGTCTGTGAGATAGGAGGGTCTGCTGAGGAGAAATTTCTCCATCTGGAAGACCGCCTGGCATTTGTTCCCTGGCCCTTGATTATTGATGGACTCTCCCTGGTAGTTGAGGGTTCAAGATCCAAGCACCAACTAGACCAGTTCAGGGTGACTGGAGGACTTGGGTTTTGCAATGTGTGTATCTGTGAATCTGTTCCAGCCTTGGGCCTGAGCTTTACAGGAGCTGTCCAGGGTGCTGAACTGTCATTCCCAAAGAACACCTGGACAATTCCTTCACAACCTTTGGGCTGCAATTTGGAGTGCTTATCCTGTGAGGTCAGACACACCCCCAAGGCTGCTGCCCTGGGACCAGGAAGCCCCTTTCAAAATGTTCACTTACGTTTGACCGTGAGTTGCCACTCGTCTGTCTGGAACGCTTTTCGGCCAGCAAATCTTTCACAGTGTGCTTGACCCGGACGCCTTGATAAACCCGTTTGCTGTAATCTGCAGAGACTAAACCAAGGGAGGGAGCATCAGCAGGGGTGCATCAGAAAGGCAAAGAATTCCATGAAGGAAGGTGTCTTTAAGTACGGAAGCCCAAGGCCTGCCTCCTCCTTTTGGAATGGTGGTTAACCAGCCTACACCGATGAGAATGCAATTATTTCCCACTGGAATGAATTAAGAATCAACCGGTTGTATATTGGGTTGGTTTCTTTAAAATTTCTCAAAGGAAGCCCCTCCAGAGCTGGGAAGAAATTATATAATTAAAATACAAATGAGATGTTTGGGAGCTATTCCTCAAATATAACAACTTAATTCAAGGCCTGCATAAAATGTGGCCTCAGTAGCCTAACCTGGGGACAAATGGCCATGCTGCTTTGAGGATTCTGGGAACTGTAGTCCTTAGGGTTAACTTTCTAAGGCCTGCTTCAGGTCATTGTGGTTCAAATCCTTGGCTTCTGGTTGACAGACCAGCTTTTACATAAGAACGTAAGAACATAAGAAGAGCCCTGCTGGATCAGGCCAAAGGCCCATCGGGTCCAGCTTCCTGTATCTCACAGTGGCCCCACCAGATGCACCTGGGAGCATACAAGACTAGATTATCTGTCTCCTGATACCACTCCCCTGCATCTGGCCCTTGAAGTACCCTGGTTTTAAGCCTGGAGATTACGCATCTCCATCATGGTTTGTAACCTGTGATGGACTTTTCCTCCAGGAATCTGTCCAATCCCCTTTTGAAGGCATCCAGGCCAGATGCCATCACCACATCTTGAGGCAGGAAGTTCCACAGACTAACAACATGCTAGATTAAAAAAAAAACTCTTTTGTCTGTTCATACTCTCCCATCCCACAAGTTGAATGGATGTCCCCTATTTCTGGTAGTTTGTGAGAGGGAGAAGAGCATATCTCTGTCCACTTTACTCGTGCTGTGCATTATTTTGTACGTCTCAATCATATCCCCCCTCAGGCACCTTTTTTCCAGACTAAAGAGGCCCAAATGTTTTAGCCTTTCCTCATGTTAGGTCCCCCAGGCCAGTAATCATTTTAGTCGCTCTCTTTTGCACCTTTTCCAGTTCCAGTCTTTTTTGAGATGCGGTGACCAGAATTGTACACACTGTACTCCAGGTGCGGCCTTACTATTGTTTTGTACAATGACATTATAATGTTGGCTGTTTTATTTTCAATCCCCTGTGATAATCTTTTGCCATCCATGAGTTTAAAAAAAATCAACAGTTTAATTTAGGTTTGCACAGATGCTGTTTTAACTTGTTGTAGTGTTTCCCCACTCTGCTGCTTAAACAGTTCTTAAATACTGGTTGTATTTTTGCTACATTCAAATGGTGGAATTCTCCCCCCCAACCTCTCAAAATAGAAAATTAATAATAGAAGTTGTGGAACGATTAAATAGCAGCAGAAGTTGGGACATATATACAGATAGATAGATAGATAGATAGATAGATAGATAGATAGATAGATAGATAGATAGATAGATAGATAGATAGATCACACACACACACACACACACACACACACACACACACACACATCCTCGAGTAAGCCATGATGAGATCTCGATGGTTTATATATATCCTTTCAAGCGGTGCCTTTAAACCAGCCATTTGTCTGTTCATTTTCATTTCAAGACTGGCCAACCCTCTGCCTGTCAGCCTAAGATAATGAGTTTTCCCTTTCAGTAGGGAGTCAGCCCATGGAAAGAACCTGCACCTGCAGAAAGCTGTGCAGGGGCACACCAAGAGCTTTTAGTCAAATGTTGTCGACAGGAACTTGATGATCGACAAAAGAAGAAGAACTGGAACACTTCCTGAACGCAAACAAACATGCCTGCCCAATGGGGAAATGGTTTGATCTTTTCACGCTATAGTTTACATTTCCAAATACAAGCCTTCGGGTGAGGTAGAGTAGGATCAGAATAGGGCTCTTTTTTTAAAGGGTTGGGTCAAACCTCATTTGAAGAATTAGATACTCTGTAAGTGGGAAAAGTAAAGTCAAAGCTGCTCATCCTGTTTCTAGCTCTCTGCCAGCTGAGGTTGGAAGGTGGTCTAAAATGGCAGCAAATCACAGCATTTTCAGAAACAGTTGGCCTCTCTTAAAAAGTAACTTTAAAAGATGTATTATTGAAAGTCCTCCTTTTCTTCCAGGTTCCCAGGGTTGTTGTTCTTTCCTGTTAACAGCCCCAAAGGCAAGACGTGAGCAGTGCTTTGCAAAGAAAAACAAAACAAACAAACAAACAAACAAACAAAACCTCTACTAATTCCCACACTTTTATTTGAATCTATGTCCCCACCCTCTTTCCATTTTTAGTGTTTATTGTACAAATGGAAAGAGAGGAATGTTAACACTCCCCCATTTACATGCTAAGATACAAAGGAGTAGGAGCTGGTTTTCCTGCCAAGTATTCCTGCCAAGAAAACTCCATGGACATGGAGTCACGAAAAGTCAGTCACAACTGTAACGACACAACACAACACATACAAAGGAACTGACCAAATGGATTGCTGGTTGATTCAGAATGGGTAAAAGAAAACCTTTCACGTATATTATAATTAGTTTCTTGAATTTGCTAAATTTGTTGCAGCAATATAACCAAAAATGTTACTTTTCTGGAATCCTCCACACATCCTAGCCTCACTTATGCTGAGTCAAATTCACCAGAAGCAGAAAGTTAGCATGCTATTTTAAAACAGCATAATATTATATGCTGTTTTATGTTATTTATTAGTTTCTTCTGGCCAGCAAGCACTATGGTTATGATAACAAGGGGAATCAGGGAGTTGTTGTCCAAAATAATTTTGCTAAGCTTTTGACGGAATCTAGAGATGGGCATGAAACCAACTACAGACAAGAAACAAAAAAAAAAAAAAAAACCCACCCAGTGAACCGGGCTGGTTTGTGGTTCATTTCACCACACAATTCAGGGATCCTGTTTTGCCAAACCAAACAAAAGGCAAGCTTTTTCTCTTATGTCATTTTATTTCCTTTGGGAAAAGGGGGTGCCCATCTGCCCACTTCCAACTGCCCCGTTTTCTCCCTGCAGCACCCATCTTCCCTGCCCATGGTGGGAGGAGAGATGGCAGGTGGCAGGAACAGGTAGTGCCCCCCCCAAGCACAAACCAGAAAAACAAACTTTGATCCAGTTTGTTCTTCTGCTGGCTTTGTGGTGGTTCATGGTTAGCTACAAACCAAAAACCATCATGAGCCACCAGCTTTCTGGTTCGTGCCCGCAGAGTCATAAAATCATAGAATCACAGAGTTGGAAGAGACCTCAAGGGCCATCCAGCTCAACCACCTGCCATGCAGGAACCCCCATCAAAGTACTCCTGACAGATGGCCATCCAGCCTCTGCTTAAAAACCTCCAAAGAATGAGACTCCACCACCCTCCGTGTCAGCATATTCCACTGACGGACAGCTCTAACCATCAGGAAGTTCTTCCTAATATGGAATCTCTTTTCCTGTAGATTGAAACCACTGCTCTGAGTCCTAGTCTCTGAAGCCATGGAATACAAACCAGCCCCCTCTTTGATATGACATCCTTTCAAATATTTAAACATGGCTATCATATCCCACCTCAACTCCCATTCTCTCCCCCCTCTCTTCCACCCCTCACCCTGCTCTAATCTGATCTGGTTTCTGTCTCTTGAGGAATTTACCCTGAAGCCATAATACCACACTTAACATATCAACAGATCCTGACCAAAGAGCCATAAAACTATACTTAACATATCTACAGATCATCACCAAACCCTCCTTCCCACCATCTCTACTAATCAATTCTCCCTCCTTGTCTTCCCCTCCTTCTCTCCCCTCTCCCCTATCCATGCCTCAACTCTCTATATACTACAGCCAATGAATATCTGGTGTGAAACGTATATCCCATGACATATAATATTGCAAACCTCATTCTGCTGTTATATGTCTGAAGAAGTGGATGTGTCCATGAAAAGTTACATTAAAATATGAAAGTTAGTCTTTAAGGTGCCAAATGTTTTGTGTCTTTTGTTTTGTTTTATGTTTTTCTTTATTTTTGCCTGAAAACCTTCTTTTTGTAAGACTAAACATTCCAAGATCCCTAAGCTGCTCCTCATAAGACATATGTTCCAGATTTTAACCATCCTGATCACCTTCCTCTGGACCTGCTCGAGTTTGTCAGCATCGTTTTTAAATTGAGGTGCACAGAACTGGATACAGCACTCCAGGTGGGGTCTGACCAGAGCAGAATAGAGTGATACTATCACTTCCCTTGCTCTATAAACTATGTTTCTTTTTATGAAACCAAGAAGTGCATTGACTTTCTTAACCACCACGTCATACTGCTGACTCACGTTCAACTGTGGTTCACCCAGACTCCCAGATCCCTTTCAGAGGTACTATTCTCCAGCCAGATGTCTCCCATCCTATATCTGTGCAGTTCATTTTTTCTGCCTAGATGCAGGATTTCTCTCTGTTGAAACTCATTGTATTTGCTTTGGCCCAGCACTCTAATCTGTCAATGTCATTTTGGATTTTTATCCTATCCTCTGGGGAATTAGCCACCCCTCCCAAATTGTTATGATCTGCAAATTTAATCAGTCTACTCTTTATTCCTTCATCCAAGTCATTAATAAACATGATAGCACAGGTCCCAGAACAGAACCCTGGGGCACCCCTCTCCATGCTGAGGAGAAGAAATTTATGATCACCCTTTATGTGCGATCTGTCAACCAATTACAAATCCACCTAAAAGTAGCTTTATCTATGCCACATTCTACTAACTTCTTTGCAAGAATACTATGTGGAACCTTATCAAAGGCCTTACTGAAGTCCAGATAAGCAATATCCACAACATTCCCCTCATCCACCAGGTCTGTAATTTTATCAAAGAAAGTGATCAAATTAGTCTGGCATGACTTGTTTTTAAGAAACCCATGTTGACTTCTTGAAATGACAGCATTGTTTGTTAAATAATTACAGACTGTCTGTTTAATAATCTGCTGTAGGATCTTTCCAGGAACTTGAAGTCAAGCTGACTGGGTGGTAATTATTTGGGTCCTCTTTTTCCCTCTTTTTGAAGATGGGGACAACATTAGCCCTCCTCCCATCAATGTGGACTTCCCTTGTTCTCCAGGAATTCTCAAAGATTATTGCCAATGTTTGTGAAATTACTTCTGCCAGTTCTTTTAATATCCTTGGGTGTAATTCATCTGGCCCAGGAGACTTAAATTCATTTATGTTTCCAGGTGTTCCTCTACTACCTCTCTATCTATTCTATGTTGCAATTCCTATCCTACCTCATCTACTGTTTGTCCCAGCGGAACTCTTTTTTCCTTTATGGATAAAATGGAGGTGGTTACTTCACATAAGGCAGTTAGTAAAGCTGTTACTTCACGTCCTTCTTTGTTCCGCAACTAGTTTTGTACCATGATAGCATTGGTTGCAATCACAGGGTTTTGTCCCTGTTTCCAGTGTTCCCATGGTCGTGATAACTTGTCTCATGACAAGTGTTACTTCACAGTCTTGAAAAGTGACAAACACTGAATTTGTCTAGCTTCCTTTTTTCCTTTTTTTGGGGGGGGGGCTTAAAATTATTTTTTGATGTTTTGCTTCTGAAAAGACAAAATAAAAAAAACAGACACAGTTTTCTGAGAGAAACAAATGTTTTGTTGTGTGACAGTCGTTACTACATGGTGTCTTGTCTGGAACAGAAAGTGGGAACAAAGAGTGACAAGGGAAAATCAACCCAGTGCCAGGTACAGTATTGTCGTGCTGAGCACCCATTCCGGGGGCGTAGTCGAGACAAATTTCAGTAGTTGCATGACGGACGTGAATTAACATTTTTTTGTACCACTCCTAAGCACAACACTAACAGAGCCAAAACGGATGTGAAGTAACCGCCTAATTGGTTATCATCACCATGCAGAGAGCCTATCATTTCCTTATTTTTCCCTTTGCTGTGGACATAACTAAAGAACCCCTTTTTACTATCTTTAATCTCTCTGGCAAATCTAAGTTCATTCTGTGCTTTATCTTTTTTTTAACCATCCCCCTGCATATATTAGCTATTTGCTTATACAGTGGACCCTCGTATAACAAATGGTTTGTATAACATAAAATCTGTACAACATAAAAGAATTCTGGAGATAGGGGAAATTTTCTTAACAGAATTGCCTATGGGGTGAATCTGTACAAGATAAAAATGGTCACAATTAGGTATTACTCTGTTTTCAATGCATTCCATTGGAAAATTTGTATAAAGGAAAATTTGCTTAACATGGTACCACTGTATTCCTTTTTGGTGCATTCCCCATTTTTCCATTTCCTGTACTTGTTTTTCTTTGTACTGTACTTAGCTTAGTTGAAAGTTCTCTAGTCAACCATTGCAGTTTTCTTAGACATCTCCCATTTTTTTCTTCTTGTCAGAAAAGTTTTAGGTTGTGCCTTTAATATCTCACCTTTAAGGAATTCCCATCCATCTTGGACTCCCTTCTCTTTCAGTGTTTCAGTCTGTGGAATCATGGCCAATAATTCCCTAAGTTTACAAAAATTGGTTTTCTTACAGTCCAAGATTCTTGTCTGGCTATGTTTAGCTTCACTTTTGCACTATATAACAAATTCCAAGAGGACGTGGTCACTTTTACCTAAAGATCCCACCACTTCGACCCCGTTGACGAGGTCCTCCCTACTGATTAAGACCAGATCTAAAATGGCTGTTCCTCTTGTTGCCTACATATATTGGGATAGTTAAAATCTCCCATTAGTACTATATCTCTCCCTTTTGACTATGTGGCCATCTGCTCACAGAAGGCATCATCCCACTCCTCCGGCCAACTTGGGGGTCTATAATATACCCCCACAGTGACATCTCTCTCATTTTTCTCACCCTTAATTCTCACCACGCAGAGACCCTATCATTTCCTTATTTTTCCTTTTGCTGCGGACATAACTAAAAAACCCTCTTTACTATATTTAATCTCTCTGGCAAGTCATAAGTCATATCCAACAGAATCATTTAAATACTGTGTTCCTCAGCTTTTAATGTTCTGTTTCGTGTATCATGGCTTGGGCAATGGGATGTAATCCATGAAAGCTCACAGCCTGTCCTGTCCTTTGGTCTTAATGGTGGCCTGAGATGCTTAGACATGAGCATGGTATTCTTCCCAACAGCTCCATCAGGTCGGCCATGGTTATTTTCCCTCCTATGGATGAAAAGCTGAGACTCAAGCCAGGGTGGAGCAGTGAGGGTTTGGCTCCAGGCTCGCGATTTTAGGAGATGCACAGTTCAAGATATGAGTCAAATGATGGAAGTTAGGAAAATAAATGGCAGCGCCTTTTCACTTCTTCTTCTTCTTCTTCTTCTTCTTCTTCTTCTTCTTCTTCTTCCTTCCTTCCTTCTTCTTCTTCTTCCTTCCTTCTTCTTCCTTCCTTCCTTCCTTCCTTCCTTCCTTTCCTTCTTTCTTTCTTTCTTTTGGTGGGGCACCCCCTTCCCCTCCTTTTTATTGAGAGAGTTCTCCCACCCACCCATCTGGTCGGGGCAGATGGGAGAGAGAAGTGATGGCTCTTGGTGACTAGATGACTGGATGCAGCTCCACTGAGACTTAGGGCCTTTTCACACGACCCCTAAGATCCGCTGATCCCTTAAATTCAGACCAGAGATCTTGGGGGTTCATTTCTGTTCCTCTGTCCCCACCCCTCAGCACTTCCTGCTCCTGTCGGCGTGAGGTGGGGGAGGGAAAAAAAGGACAAAAGAAGCCTTTACTAACCTGCCGGTGCCGGTCGAACTTGCCACGAGCCCCCTTACTTCCTGGTTCCATCTCAAGGAGCTCTTAAAGGGGTGGGAGGCAAAAAGACAAGCCAGGAGAGCCCGGCACTCTTATCCACATCAAATTTTTTTCACCTGCAGAGAGCAGGTACATGAAAAATGCGCTGGGTCGCGCTAAAGTGGGCAGGGTCGCACTTAATTGTCTCCAAACTCCGGAGCTGGTGGGAAAAATTTCTAAGCTCCAGAGCTGGGAGCCATTTGCAGCGCAGCTTAGGGGTCGTGTATAAACGCCCTTAGCAAGAGCACTCGGCCTTCTGCCACTCAGGGAGTCAGGATTTAAACATGGGTCTTCCCAGTGACTACCACCCATTCTTGCCCCCCAGCTTGATCAACTCTAGATCTGGCCTTAAAAAGCACTCCTTCAAGACTGGGAAGAGCTATGCCTTCAATCTAAGGAGACTGTAAAGGTGCCCAAATACTTTGAATTTTTTAAAATATATATTTTGGGGACATTTTCTCCCATAGTCTTTTGCCATCAATCTGCCACCACTAGCCACACTTACCAGCCTCCATGGTCAGCTGTGTCAGTTCCCTCTTCTGTTTTTTCCCTTTTACTTGGGGAAAACCAGCCTTCTTGAGCTTTGCGTCTGAGACTGATGCTGCAGCAAAGGTGCGTCCTGGTCAGGTTATGATTTCCATCCACAGAGAAATGACCCCTTTCTCTGCTCACCTCCTTCCCCCTCCCCCTCCCCACTAACAATTTTTTAGTGATGCCTCTGAGATGGCAGGGCTGGGATTTGTATACATGCAAATCCTTTGATGTCTGTTTAGATCCTATTTGCATGGCTGGCGGGGCATAGAGTGAAAAGCCTCTTTCACTGAACCAAAAGGAGAAGATTTTAAAAAAAAGGAAAAAGGAAAATTAACAACAAATGAAATGTGATATACATGATATAGTCAAGTGTAGATCTCTTAAGTACAGCAGGATCTGCAATGCAATTATCAAGTGCTTTTAAATGAAAGTTTCTCAGGTCATGGGTGCCTCAGTGGAAGACACATAGCCCAAAACTGTTTGTTTAGATTATTGTTAGAATTGATCAGGGCTTGGAAAATTTACTTTTTTAAAAAACTACAACTCTCACAAATTATAATTGTTGGGTTTTTAAAGGGATTTTTCCAAGCTCTAGAAGATATATCTAGTGCTTGTGATTCCATTACTTACAGACTGTTTTAGAGCTGAGGATTAAAGGTCCCACACACAAGGTCACTTATGTTATGCAGATTGATGCATGCCTACTCAAAGTGAGCTCTGTTAAATTAAAAGTGACTTGTGTGTCTTGCAGCACCATCCTGTACAGTTCTCCACAGAAGTTTCATTAAGTTTATCAGGTTTTGTTCTCAGATAAGCATGGAAAGGATTGTGGTGTTTTAGGGTCCCACATCTGTGAAAATAATGGAGGAAGCCCACATCTGTGAAAATAATGCTAGGAAGAATACAAGTTTTATTATGATGCTAAGTACACGATGTAACCATTGCATTTTTGTGTTGCCAGGTGCTTTTCACTCTAATGCAATTGGCTAGATGATGGCTGATCAGTGCCATCTTCCAGTGAGTTTCCAGGGTTGAACTTGAACACTGGTCTCATGACTCCTCATCTGGCACACCACACCACATCACACACAATAGAATAGAAACTCAGCCAAATCTGTGGCCCCATGTGCAGTCAATTTGCCTGGAATTCTACAGTGTGAAACCAAAACAAAAGTATATATACCGTAACCACAGACCTAAAACAACTGTTCTCCCCAACCACTCCATAATCATGTAATTATTAGAAGCCCCTTTCTTCTATATAGGTTTGCATCATATAAAGAGAGTTTTAAAAAACATTTAACCTTACTTCTCAATTGAAACTTTCTTCCTTCATTTGTTTTATTTATTGTGATTCTTAGAGATCATGAAATATTTTTTGTAAACTGCTGTCAGAGAAAAGTCTGTTTGCTTTTTCATTTTGTTTAATAATGACATTTATATGCTGACTCATGATAGAGTGCTCCCTGGGTGATTTACAGTATAGAAGAATAAAACAATTTAAATAAAGTACAGTGAAAAGTGTTATGTTCTTTAAAATATAAATGCAGCAGCAACAACAAAAGGAGCAGCTGAGGTTTTAAAAGATCTAAGCTGCAACACTGTATATAAAAGGTGTCAGTAAACAATATTGTTTGCTAGGGTTGCAAGAACAACAAATAGGATGCCAGCAAATCCATAATATCTGCATTTCAAAACAATGTTGAAATGAAACTTTGTACTAATTTGGTAATTCCAATTCACCCCAACAGTTCTCAGATCTTCAAATAATTCTGTGCTGTTGTTTGGACAACTATTGTTACATTTTGACAGCTATTGTTTTATTGGGTTGAAGAGCATGATTAATGAGATTTACTTGAATAGCTTGCTCCATTGAGTTCACTGGAATTAATGTAAACCAAACTAGGTCTAAACCAGTCAACTATTCATCTTCAGCATAAACCATCAACTTGACAAATAATAGTTTGTGTTTCCTCTGCTTTGATGGTAAACTACAGCTACCACGAGGTGGATTGTATTATGGGCTGGTGGAAAACATAGTCAGTTATTTACATAGTATCCTTCCTTTTCCCTTCCTGACATGCCAAGCAATTACAGTGGAACCTTGACTTACATGCTGCTTGACTTACAGCATATTTGACTTACAGCAAGAAGGGGCCTGTTTGATTTGAGTCGCAGGTAGACTTGTTACACAACGAAACGACAAATGAATTTTGTCTCCAAAATGAAACGAAATGAAGAGAAACACCTGAAATTTTGTCGTGCGTTTCATTTTCGTTACTGCAATACAGTGAACTGCTTTAAATGCTAAAAAACTCACAAAAATGAAATAAATGGTAACAAAACGGTAACGAAATGAACGAAAATGAAAACAGTTTTTGTAAAAATTCACGAAAAACGGAAACGAACCAAAATGGACCCTCCAAACGACAAACGACAAATGAAACATCATTTTTTTAAATTCGTGCCCATCTCTAGTCGCAGGCTTTGACTTACAGCATGGAACCTCAGCGCAAGGCCCCAGAATCTGGCAGCAGCCACGACCCAGCATCGCGGCTGCTGTCTCCAAACTGCTCCTGCCTTCTTCCGGCAGTGGTGGCTTCGGTGAAGCCAGCTCCGAGCACCTGGAGCTGGTCTTCGGCCTCACCGAAGCCGCCGCTGCTGCCGGAGGAGAAGAAGGGCCAGGAGCTCGGGGCTGGCCTCGCTGGTTAGACAGTTGGCTCAGTCTTGTAAAAATCTGGCTGCAGAAGTCTGGTCCACAATGGAAGCATTTTAGTTGGGGAGCTGTACAGTTGTGGGACTCTAATAGTAAGCATAGAGTTGTTCAGAACTTGGAACGTCAGGTTAAAATCAGTAAAACTTAAATGTTAGACATTGTTGCTATGATCATTAAAAAGTGGAGGTGTATAACTTGTGGACTATAATTCCACTGCCTCCTCCTCTCTTTGAAGAGACATTTCATGTACATCCCTGGAAGGAATCTCCTATCCCAGTCAAATTTGTGTTAAATTGCTGTTTTCGGGGGCCTTTTTCATCATCTGGAATGGATTAATCCACTTTCCCATTACTTTCTATGGGAAAAGTTCATTTGACTTAAGTCATGTTTGACTTATGTCTAGACCTCCGGAACGGATCGGCTTGCAGGATAGAAAGTAAGTGTTGAATAAATACTTTGACTAGTTTTATAGAAAATACATGTGAATGATAATTCGATTCACACTAGAGTGTGGAAAATCCTGGACATGATTACACCCAACTTTATTCCTGAGTGAGGTGGCAGGATCCCAGGACTTGGCTAGTCAGATCATGCAAGGATTTATTTGTAAGACATAAGGAAGAATAGCTTTGCAAGCAATCAGCACCATAATTTAAGACAGAGCTGGGGGAGGGTTAATCACAGTGGAGACCAAACTCTGCACCCGAAAGAAATCTGATCAAGGCACTTATGTTTCCACAAGCTTCAAAGTCCTGTTTGCTGATGCAGACTTTCCAGCAAAACTGCAATTTTTATTCAGTGGTGCCCAGAGTTGTGGAACCCAGAGGCTGATAAAATTGGCAGCCCTATTTGCAATCCCTTAAGATTGACGGGCTAAGCTTTAGTAAATGAGTATCATTTACAACAATTTTACAATGTCGTGTTTCAGAATACTGTACCTTATTTTGTTTTTCTGTTTTTTTTAAAAAATATTTTTCGATATAAGGATTTTTCTTAGTTATAGAGCCTTTTAAAAAAAATCAAAATGAACAGTAGTCTTCTGGCCTTGTAAAGATGGACAGGTTTTATGGTTACCCTATAAAATATTTCAACAGGTGGCAAAACTACTATTTGTGAAGAACTGGAATTGCATCAATCAGGTCAGCATGGAAGAATGGTATAGAGAAAAGAAGTCGAGTTGCCATGACTCAACTTCCACCTGGATGACTGAGAATCCTCACAGACATTAGAAGAGGGACGTTAAAGAAATATTTTAGGATCATATGGAATCCATTTCTAGAATATGTTTCTGGAGACATGATGTGGCATGAACTGTAAAAATTAAAAGTTCTGGAGCCTAGTCCCAAAGGCACTGGGTGGAGAGAAATATAAAGTGCAAGATGATGGAAGAAAAGTGTATTTAATAAGTGCACTACAGTGTGTGTCTCAATTTTTATTGTTTTGTTTTGAATGTGTCCCTTTTTATTATCAAAAGTAAAATAAAAAAATAAAGTATCACAAGATCCCTTCCTGTATTTGAGCAACAAATCTGCACCAGAGAGACAGGACTAATCCCCTGAAAAGGGGGGTGAGTGGGAACAATGAGCATTCAGCTAAAGGCCGGAACCAACGTTTTGGGGATCCCTGTTCCCCACCGGACGTGTCTAGGCACTGCTCTCTGTTGTTTTGACAACCCGCGCTCGACGCGATTGGCTGCCCGGACGGCTCCTGGCGCTCTCATTGGTTTAGAAGCTTCATCCGGGAATTTCGCAGCCGCCCAGCTTCAGGAAGTTAATGCGCCTCTGGAATTCGGAAGGGGGGGAGAAACGGACAGTAACTATGGAAACGAGGCCTAGTTCCTCTTCGGAGAACCTGGATCCAAGGCCCAAAAGCTTTGTACGACCGGGAGCAGGGGGTTCTTCCCCGGCTGGGCCGGGAGGGAACCGGAGCGTCCTTTCAAGGTCCTGATTGCGCCAAAAGAAGCCGGAGAAAATCGGGTAGGGCGACAGGGCCTGGCCGGGGAAGGGGCGGATGGAACGAGGTGGTGGAACATGGTGGTGGAAGGGTGGGTTCGTGCGTATGTCTTTCTGGAAAGGGAAGCTCTGGTGCACGAAGTATTTAATCTGTAATCCGGACCCGGGATGCTGTAGTCGTTAGGGTGGGGTCAAGGCTCTAGTCCGCATGAACCCCCCCCCCGATGACCTTGAGGGAAAGGAGAGACCCAGTTGGCACCCACCTCGCAGGGTTGTTGTTTTTGTGCCACCAAAATTGGGGGGGGGGAGGAGGAGGAGGAGGAGGAAGAAAAGCTGGTACAGTGGACCCTTGTATAACAAACAGCTTGTATAACATAAAATTTGTACAACACAAAAAATTCTGGAGATAGGGGAAATTTGCTTAACATAATCGCCTATGGGGAGAATCTGTACAACATAAAAATGGGATCACTTTGTTTTCAATGCATTCCTATGGGAATCTGTATAAAGGAAAATTAGCTTAACATAATTTCATTTGGAACGAATTAATTCCTTTATACAAGGTACCACTGTATTTCACTTTGATCTTAAGGGAGAGAAGATGTGAATTATATAAATATATAGAAAAATGAAACAGGTGATACCATTTTTGTTGTTCAGTCGTTCAGTCGTGTCCGACTCTTCGTGACCCCATGGACCAGAGCTCGCCAGGCCTTCCTATCCTCCACTGCCTCCCGGAGTTTTGTCAAATTCATTTTGGTTGCATCGATGACACCGTCCAACCATCTCATTCTCTGTCTTCCTCTTTTCCTTTTGCCTTCGATCTTTCCCAGCATCAGGGACTTTTCCAGGGAGTCCTCTCTTCTCATGAGGTGGCCAAAGTACTGGAGCCTCAGCTTCAAAATCTGTCCTTCCAGTGAACATTCGGGGTTGATTTCTTTCAGAATGGATAGGTTTGATCTCTTTGCAGTCCAGGGACTCTCAAGACTCTCCTCCAGCACCACAGCTCAAAAGCATCAAACGATCAGCCTTCTTTATAGTCCAGCTCTCACTTCCATACATCACTACTGGAAAAACCATAGCTTTAACCATCCTGACCTTAGTTGGCAAACTGATGTCTCTGCTCTTTAGGATGCTATCTAGGTTTGCCATTGCTTTCCTCCCAAGAAGCAGGCGTCTTTTTATTTCATTGCTGCAGTCGCCATCTGAAGTGATCAAGGAGCCCAAGAAAATAAACTCTGTCATTGCCTCCATTTCTTCCCCTTCTATTTGCCAGGAGGTGATGGGACCAGTGGCCATGATCTTAGTTTTTTTGATGTTGAGCTTCAGCCCATTTTTTCCACTCTCCTCTTTCACCCTCATTAAGAGGTTCTTTAATTCTTCCTCACTCTCTGCTATTAGAGTAGTATCATCTGCGTATCTGAGGTTGTTGATATTTGGTCCGGCAATCTTAATTCCGGCTTGTGATTCATCCAGACCGGCCTTTCTCATGATGTACTCTGCATATAAGTTAAATAGGCAAGGTGACAGTATACAGCCTTGTCGTACTCCTTTCCCAATTCTAAACCAGTCAGTTGTTCCATATCCAGTTCTGACGGTTGCTGCTTGTCCCACATATAGATTTCTTAGGAGACAGATAAGGTGGTCAGGCACTCCCATTCCTTTAAGGACTTGCCATAGTTTGTTGTGGTCTACACAGTCGAAGGCTTTGGCATAGTCAATGAAGCAGAAGTAGATGTTTTTCTGGAACTCTCTGGCTTTCTCCATAATCCAGCGCATGTTGGCGATTTGATCTCTAGTTCCTCTGCCCCTTGAAATCCAGCTTGTAGTTCTGGAAGTTCTCTTTCCACATACTGCTGAAGCCTGCCTTGTAGAATTTTGAGCATAACCTTGCTAGCATGTGAAATGAGTGCAATTGTGCGATAGTTGGAGCATTCTCTGGCATTTCCTTTCTTTGGGATTGGGATGTAGACCGATCTTTTCCAGTCCTCTGGCCACTGCTGGGTTTTCCAAATTTGCTGGCATATCTTATGCAGCACCTTTACAGCATCCTCTTTTAAGATTTTAAAGAGTTCAATTGGAATGCCGTCACCTCCACTGGCCTTGTTGTTTGCAATGCTTTCTAAGGCCCACTTGACTTCACTTTCCAGGATGTCTGGCTCCAAGTCAGCAATTACGCTATCTTAGTTATCAGGGACATCCAGATCTTTCCGATATAATTCTTCCATATATTCTTGCCATCTCTTCTTGATCTCTTCTGCTTCAGTTAGGTCCCTACCATTTTTGTCCTTTAAAAAATACCCCTTTAATATCTCCAATTTTCTTGAACAGATCTCTGGTTTTTCCTTTTCTGTTGTTTTCCTCTATTTCTTTGCACTGTTCATTCAAGAAGGCCGCCCTGTCTCTCCTTGCTATTCTTTGGAAGTCTGCATTCAATTTTCTGTATCTTTCCCTTTCTCCCTTGCATTTTGCATCCCTTCTCTCCTCCGCTATTTGTAGGGCCTCGTTGGACAACCACTTTGCTTTCTTGCATTTTCTTTTCTTTGGAATATTTTTCATTGCAGCCTCCTGTACAATGTTACAAGCCTCCATCCATAATTCTTCAGGTGTTCTGTCCACCAAATCTAGTTCCTTGAATCTATTCTTCACTTCCACTGTGTATTCATATGGGATTTGACTTAGGTTATACCTAACTGGCCCAGTGATCTTCCCTACTGTCTTCAGTTTAAGTTTGAATTTTGAAATAAGAAGCTGATGATCTGAGCCACAGTCAGCACCAGGTCTTGTTTTTGCTGACTGTATAGAGCTCCTCCATCTTTGGCTGCAGAGAACATAGTCAATCTGATTCCGGTATTGTCCATCTGGTGATGTCCATGTGTAGAGTCGCCTTTTGTGTTGTTGGAAAAGAGTGTTTGCAATGACCAGCTTGTTCTCTTGACAAAACTCAATTAGCCTTTGCCCTGCTTCATTTGGAACTCCAAGGCCAAACTTGCCAGTTATTCCTTTTATCACTTGACTCCCTACTTTAGCATTCCAATCCCCTATGATGAGAAGAACATCTTTCTTTGGTGTCAGTTCTAGAAGTTCTTGTAAGTCTTCGTAAAATTGGTCAATCTCAGACTCTTCAGCTGGTGCATGAACTTGGATTACTGTGATGTTCAAAGGGCTGCCTTGGAATCGTACCGAGATCATTCTATCATTTTTTAGGTTGTATCCCAGCACTGCTTTTCTCACTCTATTGTTGACTATGAAGGCTACTCCATTTCTTCTTTGGGATTCTTGCCCACAGTAGTAGATGTGATAGTCATCTGAACTGAATTCACCCATTCCTGTCCATTTAAGTTCACTGATACCCAGGATGTCAATGTTTATTCTTTCCATCTCACGTTTGACCACATCCAGCTTACCCTGGTTCATAGATCTCACATTCCAGGTTCCTATGCAGTATATTTCTTTGCAGCATTGGACTTTCCTTTCTCTTCCAGGCACGTCTGCAGCTGAGCGTCCTTTCGGCTTTGGCCCAGCCACTTCATTAGCTCTGGAGCTACTTGTACTTGTCCTCCGCTCTTCCTCAGTAGCATGTTGGACACCTTCCGACCTGAGGGGCTCATCTTCCAGTGTCATATCTTTTAGCCTTTTGTTTCTGACCATGGGATGTTCTTGGCAGGGATACCGGGGTGGCTTGCCAGTTCCTACCCCAGGAAGTCTTATTACAGGCCTCATTGTCAGCAGTGTAATTAGCCTTACAATGATGAAAGCACAGTTCAGCCTGTTTTATTTTGTAGCCTCACTGATCAACTGGGACACAAAAGTAGAAATGTGCCCCATTTATAAGATATTCCAGACTGAGGCAGGGTGATACCATTAGGCTACTATAAAAATAACAAAAAAAAAATAGTGCTAATATTTTGAGGGCAAAACCCACTTCCTCAGAGCAGTACCGATAGGTTATAACATGGCAAAATATGGATTTGCCAGGAGTTATTTCTTAGATGTATATTCCTTTTTAATAAATATATAGAGACAGAGATATATAAATATATAAATATAGATAGAGCTGGGAAAGTGGCCTTTCCTACTCTGCCTGGGATGTGGACTTCACCATGATTTTAAAAGATGGTGCGGAGGTTTGTGGTTCAGCAGCTGGAAGACTGAGAAGTATCAAGTTTCAGGCATCGTAGTGCAAAAATATTTGTTGCAAATCCTGTACAAGTTCACCTTTCAAGCAGAAATAGGTTACTACTGTAAAATTTCAAGAAATTAACGTGAGGTAGACAATATTCTCTGCCACGTAGGCTGTATCTGTCGATTCTTGCTTTTTAAAAAACCACATTTTTAAAAATAAATAAATTGGTTGAGATAATTCTCGGTTTATCAGAGGGCAGCCGGAAGTTTGCCACTGTCTCTGGTTGCTGTTCTCAAGAGAATGTCTTCTCTGTCTCCCTGCAGCACTCTTACCATGCCACCTGGGAAGGTGGGTAACAGGGACGCCTTGATTTTGCAGTGTGAATGGGACATGTGCAGCTTTGTGGCCTCAAAGATGGAGGAGTTCTGTGAGCACGTGTCAAAGCACTTGCAACAGCATCTCCGCGGGAAGGACGAGGAGGTGGATTCCCTTGGTAAGAGACTCGGGGTGTGCTAAAAATGATGATGACACTGACTTGAAAAAAATGTGTACACCAACTTTTGGTGTAAAGTTGCCACCTTGTTTGTGCAGTACCTCTATACATAGCTTTGCCCCTCCTTGCCACATAATGGGACTGGCTAGAAAATATTTAGTTAGAATCTGGATTGTTTCAATGATTCAGAAACTGGAGCCCAAACTTCCTAAGATGGACGTCAGAAGCGGATGTGTACAGATTTTGAGGGGCCTGTCAAATACAATATACAGTAGTGTTTTGGAGCATATTTCCCAGAATCCCCCAGCACATGCGGCCATGTTGGTGTGGGGTTTCTGAGAGGTGCAGTCCAAGAGAAGGAAAATAGTCAAGTTCCGTGTACGCAACTTTCTGCATGTGGTATTGGTTATAAATAACCCTGTAAACTCAGTCCTTCGCATCTTGCAACCTGATTGTGATCCTGTCTAGTTGTGGTTTTGTCTCCTCCTGCGTTGATCAGTATAGAACTTACGTAATGTGAGGATGATACAAATGGCAGAAGCAAAAATGCTACAGCTGACGTTGCAAACTATGATTTATGTTGGACTGTCTGTTGCTTTAACATAATTTATCCCAAGATGCTAAAAAGAGGCTCAGGAAACAGAGGCCATGTGGAGTCAGGCTGCAGTTCTGCTTCCGCTGTCATGTTTGAGGATATCTGCAGGTTCTTGGAGCAAAGGCATCCATGTGTCGTTCTTAAGAGACCCTCCCTGACCTGCCTCGCGGGCTTGTTTTTGCCTTCCAGAAGAATATGCCTGCCTCTGGCGGGAATGTGGGTTCTGTTCTCCCGAGAGCCCGGCGGAGCTGGTCCGCCATGTTTACTTCCACTGTTACCACACCAAACTGAAGCAGTGGGGGCTGCATGCTTTGCAGACTCAGTCCGATCTGGGCCCGTGTCAGGTGGACCTCCAGAGCCGCAACATCATCCCTGAGATTCAGGAGAGCTTCTTCTGCCTGTGGGAGTACTGTGAGGTAAGAGGGAACAGGAGGGTGGGGGGACGGGGCCAGAGGCCCCTCTGGGTGAGGCATCGTCCGGTGTTCCCATTGCCTGCTTGGCTCCCTCAGGTTGGGTGAGACTAGAGGACAGCTCAGCTCTCTTCTCTCTCCGCTTCTAGTGATGACCCACCTGTAGACCTGGAGTGAAAACATTTGATGTGAAACCTGATATTGCTGCACCTCAACCAGATTGTTCACATTTTGAGTTTCTACCTTGGAACTTTAGTTTAAGGACCTTGGAATCTTTGTACGCCACAACCTGAATATCAACCAGCAATGTGATGTGGCTACACAAAAGGCCAACACTGTTTTAGTCCGCGTTAACAGAAGTGTACTCTCCAAATCCCATGAGATGGTAGTTCCCCCCCCCCCAAAATGGCACTGGTTAGGCCTCATCTAGTTTCAACAAACCAGATTTCTGTTGAATATCAGGAAAAGCTTCCTGACTGTTAGAGAAGTACAACAACGGAATTAATGACCTTGAGAGATGGTGAGTGCTCCAGTGCTGGAGGCCTTCAAGAGAGGTTTAGACAACCATGTGACAGATATCCTTTGATTTGTATTCTTGCATGGGGCAGAAGTTGGATTTGATGGCCTTAGAGGTCCCTTCCAGGTTCATGATTCTAGGATTAATTTGACTCCAATGCCTTCAATGCCTAGCCAGAATGATTTTCTTCTTTTTCCCTGCCTCCAACCACACAGGACCACCTTCTGTAATGTCCACCCTGATGACGAATCCTGGAGATTCACTTTTAAAATAGCACTTTAGTGGCCCAGTGAAGATGTTATACAGCATATCATGTTTAATAGTACTTTTTAAAAATCCATGTAGAATTCTTGGGAACATTGGATGAAATGGAAATTTATGGGAATCAAATTCCTTTTATAGATCCACATATTTGAAACCTGCCCCATTTGCTGAAGTCCAGGGGTCATCTGAGAAAAAGGGTCTGTTTGTTTGGGCTTTCCCCCATTCAGAGTGTACTGGGAGAACATCAGCGTTTGTTTTTCTTCCCATCAGCGCGCTTTTGACAACCCCGAGTGGTTCTACCGGCACGTTGAGGACCACAGTTTCTGCACAGAATATAAGGCGGTTGGGAAGGAGAACCACATGGTCTTCTGCGGCTGGAAAGGTAGGGGTGGAGCTTCTGTGGACAATTCTGGGTCTCCAGGTGGGCGGAGTCCCGTTTGAAGCTCCTTAGCAGCCCCAATAACAAAATGTGCAATTTTATAAAATTGTCCCAAATTTGCAAAACATGAAGCAGCCGTTAGTGACAGCTGCTACTGTTCGGGTTCTGCTCTGCAATTTGGTAGCCCAAATATTTTGCCAGCATGTCTGTAAGCCATGTCAAATGCTTGTTTTTTCTTGCATAGAGATAGATATAGGTGCTTTTAAGCAATTTAAACATTTGTCACCAAAGAGAATGGAACCATTTGTGTTATTTAGTTTTTGGAGGCATCTATGCAGTGTATCATAATAATCACGTGGATTCTGAGTTCTGGTGGCCCTTTTCAGGATTTTCCAGATAGAGCCTATTTGGAAGTGGTTTCCCATGTCCTTCTTCTAAAGGAGGCTCTGGAGCTAGCATACTACCTCAACCCCCCCCCCAGAAAAGCTGTTCTCCCAGGAGGCAGAATGGGTAACAAACTCCCACCCCCCCCCTCTGCACCCATTAGCCAAACGACTGAGCTATCTAGCCAGTTCGTGCAGCCTCTAAGACCCGCCTTCTGCTTCTCATGCATTAAATGCCAAAAGGGAAGCCTCCAGGTGGGGGAAGAAGCCTCTGGAAAGTTTATTGGAGCAGTGCAGCCTCCGTGAGTATCTAAAGGGAGCAGCCTTTGCTCCCTTTAATGACCTGGAGGAAGGAATCAAAAGTATGCTCATTAAATTTGCAGATGATACCAAATTGGAAGGGATTGCTAATTCCCTACAATAGGATGAACATCCAAAATGACCTTGACAGACTAGAGTGCTAGGCCAAAGCTAACGGACTCTAGAGAAATGTAGGGTGCTGCATCTAGGTAAAAAAAATGAATTGCACACATATAAGATGGAAGACACCTGGCTGGAAAATAATACATGTGAAAGGGATCTGGGGGTCTTAGTGGACCACAAATTGAACATGAGTCAGCAGTGTGATGCGGCGGCCAGGAATGCCAATGCGATTCTTGGTTGCATCAACAGAACCATAGTGTTTAGAACAAGGGAAGTGATAGTACCACTCTTTCTGCTCTGGTCAGACCCCACCTGGAGTACTGTGTACAGTTCTGTACTTCTCAATTTAAAAAAGATGTTGACAACCTCGAGCGGGTCCAGAGGAGGGCAACCAGGATGGTTAACAGTCTGGAAGAAATGTCTTACGAGGAGTGGCTTAGGGAGCTGGGAATGTTTAGCCTTACAAAGAGAAGGCTGAGAGGGGATAGAGCCATGTTTAAATATTTGAAAGGTGTCATATCGAAGAGGGGACTAGTTTGTTTTTCATTGCTTCAGAGACTAGGACTCAGGGCAGTGGTTTCAAACTGCAGGGGGGAAAAAGATTCCATTTGAACATTGGGAAGAACTTCCTGATGGTTAGAGCTGTTCAGCAGTGGAATATGCTGCCACGGAGGGTAGTTGAGTCTCTTTCTTCGGAGGTGTTTAAGCAGAGGCTGGATGCCCACCTGTTGGGAGCACTTTGATGGGGGTTCTTGCTTGGCAGGGGGTTGGACTGCATGGCTCTTGGGGTCTCTTCCAACTCTATGATTCTATGCATCGATGTATCTTGTCCACTTGTCTGGCAAAAGTCTGGTGCACCTTTGGGCTCTCCCCTACTTCACAGTGATGAATTTAAATGTTGTGCCTCTCAGATTGTGACTGCACCTTCAAGGGCCGATGTAAATTGCGCGAACACTTGCGCAGCCACACGCAGGAGAAGGTTGTGGCGTGTCCCACCTGCGGCGGGATGTTCTCCAACAACACCAAGTTCTTTGACCACATCCGCAGGCAGACAGCTTTAGAACGTAAGTCTTTAGCTCAGTCTTGTGTCTGAAATCCTTGCCTTGTTCAGGAAAGGCTGCCTTTGTTTATGAGAATGGATTTATTTATATTTATTTATTTATTTTATACTTATTAACCGCCCGATTTTCCCTCGGGATGTATTTCGCAAGGCAGTAAAACTGGACTGGATTTTGACGGAACTCACTTGCTGCGTTCTTTTTGGAAACCTTTTTTGGATTTTTCTAGCCTGAAGTCCCTACAAAAACTAGAAGCATGTTTTCAATAATAAATTGATAAAGCGTAAGCTGGAATTCCTAGGATAACAAACAGTGCCTGAGATGATGGGAGCCCTTACTGTTGTGAGACAAAGTATATGGGCCAGCGTGCCTAGTTCTAGGTTTATTTATTTATTTATTTATTTATTTATTTTATTTAGCTTGTATGCCGCCCACTACCCAAAGGTTGCCTCAGCTTTGTAGTTATTGCTACAAAAAATAGACAAACAGAACCATAGTGTGCTTTCCTATAGTGCTTAAAGTGCTTTCTGGGTGTTTTTCCTTTGTAATGGTACAGGCTACACATTGCCCGCCCACAACCTGTGTCCTCAATTAACTGGCCTTAGAAAGATGGATAGCTGAGTCAGCCTTGAGCCAACTCTACCTGATCCCGTCAGGATCAAACTTGAGTCATGAGCAGAGTCTTGCCTACAGTACTGCAGTGTAACCATTGTGTCACGAAGAAGGGCATGATGACCAGAACGCCAAACAATTGTTCACCCGTGCCCGCTTTTCCCTCTATATAGAACAGCGATTCCAGTGCTCCCACTGCTCCAAAAGGTTTGCCACCGAGAGGCTGTTGCGAGATCACATGAGGAACCATGGTAAGTGGAGGCTGCTTTGTCCACCTCTGGGTCCTCCCCTCCTCCTGGCTCCTCCTGGCAAAGTTGACCTCTCCTCTTGCATGGTGCTCAGAATGGGCAGTAAGCCCATGGAAGGGGTGGGGCTGCAAAGCAGGGGGGGTAAGAAATAAGAAGCAAGCAAATAAAAGGGAATTAAGGTGGAATGGTAAGGCCAAAATAGGTGATGAGAAAGATCAATGGGAGGAGACATGAGATTCCTCTCATTAAACATTAATGGAATGTCTTCTCAGGCAAAACGAATGAAATTAGCACAGCTGTTAAATAAAGAAAAGGTGAAGATTCTATTTCTACAGGAAACTCATATGGACAAAACAGAAAATAGAGTGTTATTCTCCCACCCAGCATGGCCTACCAAATGGCAGTTTCAATCGAAAGGAACAAAGAAATCAAGAGGGGTTGGATTATTATTTAGAAATGACCTGGATGTCCAAGTGAAAGAAATAAGGATTGATACTCAAGGAAGATTTATAATGGTCAAATGTTTAATTTGGGGTCAAAAATATACTTTAGCCTCGATCTATGCTCCCAATAAAGGTCAAGTTAGATTCTTGAAAAAATCTTTAAGTAAAATTGAACAAGTCTCTGAGGGGTTGATGATAGTGGCTGGAGACTTTAATTTGAATATACAGGACAATAAGGAAACTCAACAGTACTGTAGATCTCATTTATGGAGTAATGTGGCTAGCATAGAAGGCAAACAGGGGGATCCAACGTTTTATTCAAACAGGCACAAAAAGTTTAGCGTAATAGATTTTATGCTGGTGAGGGAGGAACTTAAAGAAACAATCTCAAAATTTCAAGTGGGGGGTATATTTCTATCAGATCATGCTCATTTGCTAATGCAATTAGATTCAAACCTTCCAAAAAAGGACTGGAAATGGAGATTTGACTCAAGAATAATTTCTTCAAAAGTTAAGAGAAGGGAAATGGAAAATAAGATAAAAAGAGTATTTAGGGAAAATGATGTAGAAGAAATTAAGTCATCCCTTTTATGAGATGCCTCAAAATCGGTTATAAAGGGCTTGTGTCTAGAGGAAGAGAGGAGATATAAGAAGGAATTGAGTGAGAAAAAAGATAAAGCTATGGAGGAATTATTAGAATTACAGAAAAAAATTACAAAATAATTATTCAAAAAAGATAGAAAAGCAAATAAGGGAACAAAGAGGAAAATTAGATGAAATAAACAATTTACTCCTATGGAAGAAACAAGCCCTGGTTAAAAATGAATTCCAAAGGACGACAATTCAGGCAGGGAAAAGATTTATATCTTATTTAAAAATACAGAAAAGTAAAAACTTCATTAGAAGATTAAAAAATAAAAAAGGGGAATGTAAATATAAAGAAGAGGGGGAAAAAGAATTATGACTGAATATTTTAAGGAAGCGTTCCAAAAGAAAAGACAATGTGATGAAGATTTACAAGTCAGAAGTAAAATTTCTGAAATACAGAAGAAGAGGCTAAATGAAAAGATCACAGTAGAGGAAATTAAGGAGGTAATTGGAACATTAAAAATGGGGAAGGCTCCAGGCTTAGATGGTTTTACGACTCTGTTTTATCGACAGTTTCAAGAGGTGTTAGGAGAAAGAATGGAGAAATTATTCAATGATATAATGCAAGGGGAAGGAATTCCAGAAACATGGAAGGAGACAGAAATTATCCCTATCAAAAAGCAAGGTAAAGCAGAAGAACAAGTAGCTTCATATAGACCAATCACATTGGCTAATCAAGATTACAAAATTTTTACAAAAATATTAGCTAAAAGATTAGAGGATGCAATTCCAGATCTAACACAGGAGGATCAATATGGGTTTGTTAAGGGAAGATATATAGGTGATCCAATAAGAATAGTAATGAATATAATGGCAGATGCCAAGAGGAAACAAAGTAAAGTAACAATGGTAAAATTGGATATTAAACAAGCTTTTGACTCGGTAGAAAGAGAGTATCTATTAAAATTATTAAAACAGATGGATATTATAGGTCCCTATGCAAATGCAGTAAAGGAAATTTATAAAGAAAACTTTGCAAGGGTAAGAATAAATGGATCATTAACGGAAAAGTTTAAAGTGGAAAGAGGTACAAAGCAGGGATGCCCTTTATCCCCCCCATTATTTGCATTAGCGATGGAACCATTGGCCCAAAATTTGAGAGAATGTGCTCAAATAAAAGGGTATAAAATAGGAAAAGAGGAAATAAAGTTAAACATGTTTGCGGATGATTTAATTTTAATATTGACTAACCCATTAGAAGCGGCAGGCCCCCTGATTAATATATTAAAGAAATTTGAAAAAATATCAGGATTAGAAGTAAACTTACAAAAATCAGAAATTTTGTTTCTAAACGTTCCTAGGAAGGAGCAAGATCAATTAAAATTACAAATGAAAATGGGGAATGGTGTTAAAAATGATTTATTTAGGAGTGGTATTAACAAAAAATTGGGAAAAACTAGGGAGGAAAATTATAACAAAACTTGGAGAAAGATCCAGAAAATAATAAAGGGCTGGAAAGATTAAAAAAATGGGAATACTGTCAAAAATTAGGGCTTTGAAAATCTTTATAGTTTCAAAACTGTTATATTTATTTCAGGTTCTCCCAATATTACTTTCAGAAAAGATATTAAAGAAATGGGACACATCATTAAGGAAATGGGCTTTTGGCAAGAAAAATCAAAGAATTAAACATAAAATCCTATATGCAATAAAAGAAGAAGGAGGATGGAGTATGCCCTCTTTGGAAAAGTATTATATAGCCTTCCAATTAAAATGGGCAATGAAGGTGGAGGAATACCCCACACCCAAATGGAAAAGAGTAGAAGATGCAATAAATAACTCAGCAGGTTATTTAGGGATATTTGATAGAGATAAAAGAATATTGAAAGAAGTTAAGGGACCAAGGCAAGTAACAATGGAGATTTTAATAAAGAGGATGAAAATAGGTGGAGTATCGAATTGGGGCCCTTTAGAACAGTTTAATAAAGAGGGGAAGATTTTGTCACAAAAAGATATAAAGAATCTAAAAGAGAAAGGATATTATAAAATCCAAGACATGCATGAATTAATGTCAACAGGAGGGGGGATAAATAAATTAAAAGGGATATTAGGGAATCAAAAATGGATGGTGGCAGAAAGTATGAAAAGGAGATATGATCAATGGTTCCATTCTCTTAAGGGAAAAGAAGATAGACAATGGGAAGTGGTGTATAAGAAATATGAAGAAAAAAAGGTCGGAGCAGGAGAGATCCACAGATATTTGGTCAGATTGGGAAATCAGAATGAAAATTTAATTAAATATAATTGGGAAGGAGATATGGATTTAAATACAGAAAAGATTCAGGCTATATTATGGGGATAAGAGAGGTAAAATTGGAAAAAATTAAGGATATGCAATTGAAGATATTGCATAAATGGTATTATACCCCACAGAAATTAAATAGAATAAATAATAACATATCACAAAATTGTTGGCATTGTAAAAAAGAAAAAGGTACTTTTGCACACATGATATGGAACTGCGAGAAAATACAAACATATTGGAGGAAAGTAGAAAATTGGTTATCAGAAATTACAAAGAAAAGGATTGAACTAAAAATAGACTATATTTTCTTAGGGTTAGTAGATAGAGAAAAAAAATGGAGAAGCGTAAAAAAGATTGTCTACTACGGAATAGCAGCAGCTATAATGGTACTAACGGGTGGATGGAAGGACCAAAGGAAATGGAAATATAAATGGAAAGATTATATACATTATTTTTTTCAAAATAATTGGATACAAATTATGCAAGAAGAAAACATAGAAGGGAAACATTCTAAAGGAGTGCGAGAAATATATAAATTGGATAAAAGGGAAGCCTGAGAACGAGAAATGGGCTAGACTATTCCATCATGCCTTAATAATGTTCAACATGAAAGGATAGTGAATTTTGCTTGCTGGGGGGGGAGGGTTAATGAGGAAGCGACTAAAGGATGATGTAATGTTTTAGAAACATGTAAAGACTGGAAATATATGCTGTTACTTCCTCAATAAAACAAACATAATAATAAAAAAAACCCTCTCCTCTTGTGTCTTTTGAACAGTCAACCACTATAAGTGCCCACTGTGCGACATGACTTGCCCGCTGCCCTCCTCTCTGCGCAACCACATCCGCTTCCGGCACAGCGAGGAGCGGCCCTTCAAGTGCAATTACTGTGACCACAGGTAGGCTGGTCAGGGGAGAGGGGAGCCTGCAGGGGCGGCGGGGTGGGAGAGCTTATTCCAGGATGGCAGGGACAGGTGAAGAAGTCCAGGTGTTTCCCAAGCAGATGGCAAATGGCATTTGTTGCAATTCGCATGAGATGCCCCCCCCCTTTTGGTTGCTGGCTTTTTCTTCCCATTTTTAAAACTATTCAGCTGTTTGCCAGCATCCTTAGACTTCACAACATGATTGGCACTATCTAGGCAGCAGAAAGTGTGGGTGTTTAAGCAGACTAAAATGATACAGTAACCCCCCCCCCGGTGTGTTGCAGGGGGTTAGGGACCCGACCTGACCCGCATTCATTGAAATCCATGATATGCGGATGCAGGTCAGGTCGGGGTGGTGGGGGTGGTGCACAATGTTTAAAATGTCTTTAAGCAATGGAGCCAAGCGCTTGGCTCCATCACTTAAAGACATTTTAAACATTGTGTGCTGCTTCTCCCGACCAGCTACCCAGGGCGCAGGGGAGCGGCGTGCGATGCCTCCATGGAGGCAAGCCCCAGGCTCCACCTGATTGGCACTGGGGTGGGGGAGAAAAACCTTTTGTTTCCGCACACCAGCGCCAATCAGCTGGAGCCTGAGGCTTGGGGAAAGGGGGAGGTTTAAAAGGCCCGGGCTTTTAAAACCTTTCCCCCCCTCCCTCAAGCCCTGGGGTCCAGCTGATTGGCGCTGGGGTGGGGGAGAAAAACTGGACTGCAGTCCCACGATATAGCAGGACTGCAGTATATGAGCCACGAAAGGGCAGGGGACCACTGTACTGTCAGTCCATAAAACCCCTATTCCATCTGGTTATCTAACATGGAAGGATCAACTTAATAGTGCACACCAGGAGGGTCAATATAAGTGATATTCACCTTTTTCAGGAGGCCTGCTCTGTTAATCTAGCCTTCTCTAACTTGGGCTTTCCTGAGCTTTGGATGGCAAGGACCATCCCTGACCCTTAGGCTACAGTACCCCAGATGGATGTGTGTTGTAATCCAAAATATCAGAAGAACACCAGGTGGACAATGGCAGCTAGTCCCACATTGTCTTATTCTTGGTAGGTGATGTGTGATTTATTTATTTATTTAGCCTGTGTCATCCTTCAGGGTAGAGTTGGCTGGATGACATATACGTTGCCTTAGCAAAATCAACAAACATAAACAGATAATTATTGTGAACATACTTACCATCTTTTTAAAACAAAGTTAAAAATAGGAGCAGAAATTGAGTTGTTTATAGAGCTGCAATAGTTGTTTATAAATTGAGTTGCATGTTATAAATAGAGTTGCAATAGTTGCTGTCAAGGCCACAATATGCAGGGCTATGTTTCTGGATGATATTGGTATAAATTGCCATAAAGATTTAGAGGGATGAACATAGTACCAGACATAAATCAAATGTCATATGCTAAAGATTTTAAAGTTTTATTTTTTGTAATTATCTCAGGCCCCCAGTTAACTTGGTTTAAACAACCAAACAATCATTTTATGTTAAGTTGCTGCATTAGTCTTGCATTGATCTGCTGATTGCACAAGGAAGATTTTGTCTGGAAACATAACCTGGCAGAATGCAGTCCAAGAAACTAGTCAAGTTAAGTGTGATGGACAATGTTTGGGCCAGAGTTTTAGGAGCTTTTGTCTTCTTTTCAGCTGTAAGAATCTGATTGACCTGCGGAAGCATTTGGATACGCACAGCAAAGAACCCGCCTACCGCTGTGAGTTTGAGTCCTGCAGCTTCAGTGCCCGGTCCCTCTGCTCCATCAAACTCCACTACAAGAAGGTCCATGAGGTAAGCAGAGAGAAGGAAGGAATCACACCACCCAGGGTTTGTTCTTTCTGGTACCTTAAAGACCGACCTCTCTATTGTTAACGTCAGCTTTCATAGATTTTTTTTGGTCATCTTTATTTCTTCTTCTGTCTTTGCCTGATATGCTAGCACAGACTAATGTCTAAAACTGCAGCTGGTGCGTTTCTTAGGCCTTTGGTGTCTTTTTGCTCCCTCCAGGGTGACTGTGAGCCCCGTTACAAGTGCCACGTCTGCGACAAATGCTTCACGCGTGGCAACAATCTGACGGTGCACCTTAGGAAAAAGCACCAGTTCAAGTGGCCTTCGGGTCATCCTCGCTTCAGGTAAGTGGATGTAAAGGTGCTTGAAAAACCTTCCTTCCAAGAAGGTTTTTTTTTGGGGGTGATTTTCTTCCATGAGTGATGCAAGATTTCTCTCCCACCAAAGGAAAGTTCATTAAACCTTTGGCCAGCTGGTGACTTCCGACATGTACCCCAAATGGCATTTGGTAGAGAGTGGCCACTGGCAGCCTGCTGGCAGTTCAAGTATTTGCAGTCAGCTTGTCCCCCAGATGTGTGTCCCCCCCACCACCACACCCAGAAAACAAGCTGTGGGAGACAATTTCAGTTTTGTTGTCTCTTTGTTTGTGACCTTCTCAAGGCACCTGGTGCCAGCCTCAAGCAGGAGACCAGGGGGGTGACCGGTGGAAGGGGCTGGTGCTTCCAGACCGAGGGGATTGTGGCGAGTGGGAAGACCTTAGATGTAGGAAGGAAGAGGTTGCCGCCACGCCTTGTGGCATGAAGAATTTTTGTCAGGCAGGGCTGGAGGAATATCTGGGTCTCCGTATGTTGTTGGACGAGGACATGGAGACTTCCCACCCCATCCCTGTTAGAAGATGATCCATGAGGATAAGATTGCAGCCGTTTTCATACAGTCACCACTAGGTGGGGCAGCTTGGTGTCTTCTTAGCATCACAAAATGTGCAAGTCCTTTCTCTAACAGAAGTGCGACCCATTTCCTGCAAAGGTAACGTGAGCCACTTCTATAGGGCTGCATGCCATCTCTAAGGCAAGGAATGGCAACTGCGTCATCTGACGTGGTGAGATTTTGACACTGCAGAATTGTTTGTGCCTTGGCCCTCTCGGTGGTGCGACTTTCTTCTTGTGCATCCCAGGGGTTTGGATACGTTGGCCCTTCCTGAGCTGCCGCATCTCACCCTGCAGGTTCCCCTATCAGACAGCCTTTGGAGCCGTCTCCCCTGGCAGCCTGGCCCCAAGGCCTCCCCATCCCCAATAACCCCTTCCTCTGCCCCCCACCCAGGTACAAGGAGCACGAGGACGGCTACATGCGGCTCCAGCTGGTCCGCTACGAAAGTGTGGAGTTGACGGAGCAGCTGCTGAAGGACCGCGAGAAGCAGGGCGAGGGGCTGGACGACCCCGCCCAGTGTGTGGTGCTGGCGGGAGCCGAGAGCAGCCTGCAGGGCATCATCCTGGAGCCACCCACAGAGGAGACCCCTGACGCCAACCTGCCCACCGCCATGTCCCCCCAAGGCTCGGTCCAGCCAGGTGCGGACCATGAACTCAGCGCCCCGTCCAGCCCCATCATCCGTGTTGTGAGCAGGACCAATGAGCACGGGGAGAGCGAGACTGTCTACTATGTCATGGCCAATACCCCCTCGGAGAACCGGGGGGCCGTGCCGAGTGGGTTTGCCTCGGAGTCGGAGGAAACCGTGATGGACCGGCTCCAAAAGACAGCCGAAGAGCTGGGCATTCAAATTGTATGAGGCACTTGATCGTGGATGGAACACCAGGCTTCCCCACCACCCCACCCCCACCCCCACCCCCACCCCACACACTGCCCTGAGTCCTAGGGGAGGGCACACCTTGGTTGGCTTCCCTTTATCTCTTCAAGGACACGTCCTGACACCCAAATGCTCAGCCAGGGCAGAAAGAGACGGTGGTGCCTTCAAACAGCATGCCATGCGCTCCTCTTTCTGTTGGCAGTTTCCTATTGTCCCATCCCTGCCGGCACCTTCTGCATCTTTATATGATCTGAGTTTTCATGGCAGGTGGTTTTGTAAAGGGAAAGGAGACCCTCTAGAAGGGACACTGTGGAGGGCAGGGATTACTTCACCAGACAGTGGGGAAAGGTACTGTTTCACTATGCAGCTGTACGGCAGCTATCCTCTGCTCACAACCCAGCATTCCATCCCAGGTTGCCGGCTCAAGGTTTGCACAGCCTTCCGTCCTTCCGTGGCTGGTAAAGGGAGCACCTAGCTTGCTGGGAAGGCAATGTGTCACCTACATAATCAACTGATAAGCCACCTGGAGAGTGCTTTAAGCACTACAGGGTGGTGGGTAAGCAGCGCACTTTACATCTGTTGTGCCACAGAGTCCTTCTGGGGAATTGCCCCACCTTTTTTCAGTGGAATGCCAAAACCCGGCTTTCCCAACTCCTTGTGCGTTGGTCCTTTGTTTCCTCTTCAGCCGGGCTCTGTCTGCCACTGCGTGTCCCCAGCATTGGCCGTCGGCATCCCACTGATTCCACCTGGCAGAAGGTCCCACCAGTGCATTAACAGTGGGCAGGTTTTCTTGTCCTAAAGCGGTAGTCTCCACCTGCCTTCTGCTTAGACTTCCCTTGTGCCGGTAGGGTTTTCTGTACAGCAGGATCTCAGTAGGATCCTAACCTGCAAAGCTGCTTCTTCCCGATTTTTCTGCTCTCCTCAACCCAAAAGAGTTCCACCCTTCATTATCATCGTTGCTCGTTTTCCCTGGGCAAGGAGCTGGAGGCTTTGAAACCGGTCGTCTCCCGTTGCAGCTCCACAACCTCTTTGTCACCACCTTTTCGTCACCAGTGCATCTTCCGCGCCTGGTGCCTTTCAGCCCTGAGAGCTTCACGGGTTGGGTCGAAACCTGTGGGTTGTGTGGACGGAGCCGACTCGGGCTTCTGCCCTATGATCTGAGCGGTGTGGGGAGGAGAGATGCAGTGCCATGAACATGTGTAGCAAATTAGAAGTGTGCATGTGGTGCTGGGGGGCAATAATGCTGGCCCTTCCCCCACATTGGGGTCCCTGCTCCGGAGTTGTCAAGTTTGCATTACAACAAAAATATGGTAATAAACAAGAATTTTAAAAACACCCCTGCATTCTTGTCTCCTTGTCAAAAGTTACTTGTGATCTGTCTTGGGGATGAAGCCTTTGGAAAGATGTGCAAATAGATTTGTTGCCCACCCTTGATGTCCGGTGAACAGCTGTACTAGTGCTGCGACAGGGGACCTTCTGTGTAGGTGCCTCTTCTGGAAGTCGGAGGAGGAGGATTCCTTTCCTCCTCTGTGCGTAGCTTGCTTGCTTCTTGAATCTCCTGCAGCAGCTTGCTTGGCCAGTAAAGCTCTGGAAGGTTGCTGTTCGTGAACTATGGCTCCCCCAGACTCCACCATCTGGCAGTGCCAGTAACTGTGCTTGCTGTTGGTTTCTGGGTGTTGTAGTTCAAGAAAGAATCATCATGACTCTTCTGTCCTCAGGGCAAATGCCCCAAATCAAGGGCGAAAATGGTCTAAGGGATTTTGTTCTTCCCCAGGATCACCTGTGAACGTCTGATGCTATTGGCATTCTGGCCCAGCCTAGCCCAGCAGCGGAGTCCCTTCTCAGAAGAGTGGGTAGCATTCCCCCCCCAGTGATGTTCACACCTGGAAAGGTGGCCCTTTGCCATCTTGACCCCTGAAATGGCTGACTGGGGCAGCTAAATTTAAAAATACATGTGCTCACACAACCCAAAGGGCCGTGCTTTCGGTGTGTTTGGGTCGCGTCTTGGTCTTTCAGGCTAGCAATGCTCTCTGGGTCGTCTCACCATTTGCTGTGCTGCAGAATTATACAGAGTGAAGGGGGGGAAGAGAGGAAAGGGTTAAATCTAAATAAACGGAGATACAACCTCATCCTAGGCACAGTTCAGCTAGCTAGCGTCTGGTGCTTCACCATTAAAGGTGGAATGAAATTGATTCCTTTGCACCCATCAAAAATCTGGGGCGTTCTGGCACCAAATACATGGCAGCGTTTCCAGAAGTCATTAAAATAACAGAATCCACTAGTATTGGGCTTTTTCTCCTAACCCTGCTGTTGCTTTCTTGATCGGAGTGTGGCCAGCACAGTGAGAAACCTGGCACTCTTCTAGTAGAGCCAAGTGTAAATCGCATTATCCGGCTCTTGTCAGTGTTCACCTTACAAGGAAGCTTGCCTTCTGTTCAGAGGTTATCTTGGGTTGCTCTCTCTGAAAAGCACCACAAGGTCTTCTTGAGGCATTGTAGCCTCACCAAAACCCAGCAAAACAGCTCACAGCGGCTAGAAAGTCACGGTTTTATTCAGAACTGGCTGGTTCAAATATTAAATTTGTGCCAGAATGTAGAAAAATTTCCTTTGGGGGACCACAACACGCATACGCAATTCCTGCCCTAAGCATGTCCAGGGTGGCCCATGCTAGCTGGAGGATTCTGGGAGTTGTAGTCCAAAGAAGTTCCTTTTCCAGTCTTTCGCTGGAGCCATGGTCCGGAGACCCTGAAGGACAAAAGGGAGACTCCAGTTGAGGCATCCTCCTTTTGCTGTCTCTTCTGTGCAAAAATTCCAGGCCCTGTCAATCCTGCAAGGTGTCTGCAAGTCGAGTCAATAATCACTTGGGATTATCTCCGTCCAGGAGGGGTCATTAGAAGGATTAATGGAAGCTTCCCGGCCTCTCCTCGTGTTTGGTTTTCCTGCTCTGCACAGTATCTTGATTGGGAGAAGCAAAGATCATTCTCAGCATGCCAAGGATGGCTCTCGGCCACCGCAAGGCCCCCGAGTGACCCCCTTGGCCAAGCCCATGCGGGCCGGCAAAGAAACTCGCTCCCCCAAACACTGATGGTCTTTGGAAGGGTTCAAGGCAGTGAAATGGAGGGCTGCCCCCTCGCACATTCTATGGGTCTTGGGGTCCTCTTCTCCTCCTCCTCCTCCTCCTCTCTTCCTCTGAGTTCATCTCCTGCGAAGAATCGGAAGGTAAGTCACAGAAAAGCAGGCTGGGATTTCCCATGTGTTGGCAGCCACGCTTATCGTGGTTTATCAGGGTTAAGAAGTAAGGCATTTTAAATCTGCAGTTGCAGAAGACAGCTAAGCCTGGCACCTTCACATGCCAACTATGCAAATACAACTTCCAGGATGTCGGTCCAAGTCCCTCACGGACCTTTTAAATTCCACCTCAGCTCCTTGGCTGACCTTGGACAACCTCCAGCCTCTGCTTCAGCTGGTGGACTGCAAGATGAGCATTGCTTTTGCAATGCTCGGAAAGTTTGCAAGGGAGGAGTCACTTCTGTATTGTTCTGGTGCATGTTCCCCATAAACCGAAAGCAAACTTAACAGATCTAGTTTTGCAGGGCAATCAATCAAAACATTTTGGAAACGTTTTATACATTTTCACAGGAAACGCTGTTGTATGTTGCAGTGATATTTCCATCTGGAAATTGAAATAGTATGCAAATTTGGAGTTTGGCACATATTTCAAAAGTTGCAGTGTCAAACTTTTTTAAATTTGGAATTTGAAGTTAAAATTTAAAGTTTTCTTTTTTAAAAAAAAACCTCTTAGTCATTTTCAAAAGAAGAGCTTAAGGATTTCTCAGGTTATTTCTGTCTCTCTCCAGAGATAAAATTCAATATTATCCATGAACTGGAAAAGCAGAGAAGGGCATAAATGGAATATTCAAGAATATCAACTCAAAATTTGGAACTAAATTGATAACAACCTACAATATTGGGGGTTGTACTCTTTCTGAACATTTTAATTCCATTTTTATGGTGCACTTTCTGTTTTGCTATTGTACCATTTGCACATTTTCTTTGATGGTGATAGGATCGGTTTGGTTTCGTTTTGGCCTGATGCCTGTGTGAGTTTATCCTTTTATTAAAACGATATTGAAGGTTTTGTTGACATCCAAGTACAATATGTTAAATAAGTACAAGATTACTAAGCCAAATTATTTGCAGTATGTACCAACCTTGGTTCTTCTCCCCACTGCCTGTATCTTAATTGTACATATATATGCATCTGGCTGGTGAAACTGAGTGTTGGATTCCAGAAGAATAGAAGTTGTTTACCATGAATTTCTTATTTAATTGCTATTTTTTAATTTCATTGTAATACAGGAGTTGAGTCGTGGCAACTGGACTTCTTTTTCTTGTGGGATCAAAACGTTTCGCTACTCATCCAAGTGGCTTCATCAGTCTGAAAAAAAGTTGGTGGAAGGGGTCAGGAAAAGCCATTCATGTGTGTATAGAAAATCCCTCGTTTATCAAGGGTGTCACACACAGAGGCATAGCGAGGGTTTTCAGTGGCCTGGGACAAAGTCAGTGTTTGCGTCCCCCCCCCAAGGGACAGGGAGGAGCTAAGGCACCGTGGAGAAGGTAGTGGTGGTGGTGGTGGCTGGGGTGCCCTCCACACCAGCCCTGGCAGGTCACCTGTGATGCACCTTCCCATGGCTCCTGAGCAGGGAGCCGTTTGGCACCCAATTTGGCCCCCTCAGATGCTGTGCCTGGGGACAAATGTGCCCCTTGCCCCCCTCCCCAGCTATGCCACTGTGGGGGTCTCAGGCACCATCTGTCTGCTACTTACCAAGCTGCCCTTCCATCAATCCCTGGGCAAATCAGAAGCACTATAGCCTACAGGCGAGAGATTGAACAAGTAGTTTTATGGTGTACTCAAAATAATCTTGAATTAAACACATGCAAAACTGTTGAAATGGTGGTGGGTTTTAGGAGGACCCACTCTATGCAACCACCTCTTATAACTTAGTGTCAATAGTGGAGTCCTTTAAGTTTTTAAGTACTATTATATCTCAAGATTTAAAATGGTCATCTAATATTAAAATTATTATTAGGAAATCACAACAAAGAATTTTTTTTCTGCATCAACTTAGGAAGTTCAGACTGCCAAAAGAACTGTTGATTCAATTTTATTGAGGTGTTATTGAATTTATCATCTGTTCCTCTATAGCTGTCTGGTTTAGTTCTGCGACTAAGCAGGACAGATATAGACTTCAACAGATAATTGGAACTGCGGGGAAAAATATTGCTACTAATTTGCCATCTATTGTGGAATTGTATACCACACGAGCTAAAAAGAGGGTGATGAAGATATATACAGATTCCACGCATCCTGGACATAATCTGTTTCAATTGTTACCCTCAGGGCAACGTTTTAGGGCACTGCATACTAGGACAACTAGATATAAAGATAGTTTCTTTCCAAGTGCTCTCAAACTGTTGAATAATTAATTTTTTCTTCTTTTCTTCCTTTTTAATAATAGGTTATATTGTGTTGTTGTACTGTGTTTTTATTGTTGAATATATGATTCTTATATTTCCTTCTTATATACGGAGAGCATTATTTACCAAGAAATGCTCTCCATATATAAATTCCAGGTGTGTCCAACTATACTTGGCCAATAAAAATTCTTCTTCTTCTTCTTCTTCTTCTTCTTCTTCTTCTTCTTCTTCTTCTTCTTCTTCTTCTTCTTCTTCTTCTTCGGCAGCCAGGAAAGCCAATGCGATTCTTGGTTGTATCAACAGAACCATAGTGTCTAGAAGATCAAGGGAAGTGATAGTACCACTCTATTCTGCTCTTGTCAGACCCCACCTGGAGTACTGTGTCCAGTTCTGTGTGCCTCAATTTTAAAAGGATGTTGACAACCTCGAGCGGGTGCAGAGGAGGGCTACCAGGATGGTTGAGGGTCTGGAGGAAATGTCTTATGAGGAACGGCTTAGGGAACTGGGAATGTTTAGACTCTCTAAAAGAAGACTGAGAGGGGATATGATAGCTATGTTTAAATATTTGAAAGGATGTCATATTGAAGAGGGAACAGGTTTGTTTTCCATGGCTTTAGAGACTAGGACTCGGGGCAATGGTTTCAAACTACAGGAAAAGAGATTCCATTTGAACATTAGGAAGAACTTCATGACAGTTAGAGCTACTCGGCAGTGGAAT
The DNA here is from genome assembly GCA_029282475.1 of Phrynocephalus forsythii. Lineage (NCBI taxonomy): Eukaryota > Metazoa > Chordata > Lepidosauria > Squamata > Agamidae > Phrynocephalus > Phrynocephalus forsythii. Next base: position 5,806,098 of record JAPFRF010000022.1, read on the forward strand.
ATGCTGCCGCGGAGGGTGGTTGAGTCTCCTTCTTTGGAGGTTTTTAAGCAGAGGCTGGATGGCCATCTGTCGGATTGTGATGGGGGGTTCCTGCATGGCAGGGGGTTGGACTAGATGCCCTTGAGGTCTCTTCCAACTCTATGATTCTATGAATCTATGATTCTATGACTTCCCACCTCTGCCAGGAAAGCCCCAGGTAACGACCCATAACTAATGGTGTTGGGAAAGGGTTGAATAGGTGGGACTTTTACACATCCCTGGCCATTGTACATCTAATGACCCTATTCAGGCCATTGTCTACCTAATGAGCCCATTCAGGCCAGGGTGATGTGAAATCAAGGTGAACTATACATTGGAGGCCTCACTCCCAGAGGCATTTGGTGGGGCCACTGTGAGATGATGATGATGATGATGATGATGATGATGATGATGATGATGATGATGATGATGATGATGATGATAATAATAATAATAATAATAATAATAATAATAATAATAACAACAACAACTTATTTTTTTATGCCGCCTTTCTCCCCGGAGGGACCCAAGGCGGCTTACAACAAATTCATAAAAGTACAATAAAAGCAGTACAATGTAAAAACAACACAATACCTATAAAATACTATAAAATACTATACAGTATAATACAGTAAAACAAGATTAAAAAACAGTAGCTGCAGCAGAGTTAAAAGCTCCCCAGCCAATGAAACTAAAAAGGTAAGATATTATAAAAGTTGGTGAATGCTGGAGGCTCAGAAGACCTGCCTAAATAAATAAGTCTTAAGGCCTTGCTTGAATATTTCAAGGGAGGAGGCAGTTTTCAACTCAAAGGGGAGGGAATTCCATAGTATCGGTGCCACTACTGAGAAGGCCCTATTTCTTGCCGCCGCCCCTCGCACTTCCTTGGGTGGCGGTACTCGTAGAAGGGCCTTCTCCGATGACCAAAGGGGGCGGACCGGATTATATGGAAGAAGGCGGTCTCTCAGATAACCTGGTCCTGAGCTGTACAGGGCTTTAAAGGTCATAACCAGCACCTTGAATTGGGCCCGGAAACGAATGGGCAGCCAATGTAGTCCCTGGAGAAGCGGCCCAACAGAGTCGTACCGCCGAGCTCCAGTAACCACCTGGGCTGCCGCATTCTGTACCAATTGTAGTTTCTGAACCATCTTCAAAGGCAGCCCCACATAGAGCACGTTGCAATAGTCTAATCTTGATGTCACCATGGCATGGATCACCGTGGCCAGGTCTGCACAACCCAAGTACGGCCGCAGCTGGCGCACCAGCCGAAGCCGGGCAAAGGCCCCCCTGGCCACAGCCGCTACCTGGGAATCCAGGAGCAGCTCTGAATCCAGGAGGACCCCCAAGCTGCGGACCTGCTCCTTCAGAGGGAGTGCAACCCCGTTCAGAGCAGGACGATATTCCAGCACCTGCATCGAAGATTTCCGAACCAGGAGAACCTCTGTCTTGTCTGGATTTAATTTCAGTTTGTTAGCCCTCATCCAGATCCCCACCGACTCCAGACAGCGCTCTAGGACTTCCACTGCCCCTCCCCGGAATCTGGGGGAAAGGAGAGATATAACTGGGTGTCATCAGCATATTGATGGCACCCAACTCCAAATCCCCAGATGACCTCTCCCAGCGGTTTCATGTACATGTTAAATAGCATGGGGGACAGAATAGAGCCCTGTGGCACCCCACACTTCAAGGGCCAGGGTGCCGAACAGGCATCCCCCAGCACCACCATCTGGGACCGATCCTCCAAGTAGGAGCGGAACCACAGCAGGACAGTGCCTCCAACTTCCAACTCAGCCAATCGGCCCAGAAGGACACCATGGTCGATGGTATTGAAAGCCGCTGAGAGGTCCAGCAGGACCAACAGGGATGCACTCCCCCTATCTAGTCCCCGGCGTAGGTCATCCACCAAGGCGACCAGGGCAGTTTCTGTCCCATAGCCTGGTCTGAAACCTGATTGAAAAGGATCTAGATAATCAGCTTCATCCAAAACCCTTTGGAGTTGAGACTCCACCATCCGCTCAATCACCTTGCCCAAGAATGGAATGTTAGAGACTGGCCGGTAATTATCTAATATAGTGGGATCCAGGGAGGGCTTTTTTAGGAGGGGTCTAACCACCGCCTGCTTCAAAGCAGGTGAGAGAACCCCCTCCGTCAAGGAGGAATTAACCACCTTCCCTGTCCACTCAGCCAGTCCCGCCCGGGAAGCTCTAATGAGCCAGCCTGGGCAAGGGTCGAGCCGGCAGGTGGACGGCCTCACACTCCAAAGAAGCCTGTCCACATCCTCAGGCTGCACAAGCTGAAAAGAATCCCACAAAACTGGACAGACAGTTGCCAGGGGGACATCAACAGACATAAATGCTAATGTGGCATCCAAGTCATGTCGAATCCGATCGATTTTGTCTGCAAAGTGTTTAGCGAACTCGCCACAGCGGGAAACTGTGTGTGCTTCTTGATCCACAGGGGGGGCCGGATGGACTAGGCCCCGCACCACACGAAACAGTCCTGCTGGGCGGTTCCCGGCAGACGCAATGGTAGCAGAGAAGAAAGATCTTTTTGCTGCTACCACTGCCATGGAGTAGGCTCTGTAATGAGCTCTACACCTTGCTCGGTCGGCTTCATCATGGGTTTTCCGCCACCGTCGCTCTAGACGCCTGCCCTGCCGCTTCATCAGTCGCAGCTCATCAGTAAAGCAAGGGGCTGCTCTGAGTCTTCGACAAGGCGGGGGTTGCTCAGGCACAATCTCATCCACTGCCCTGGCCATTTCTCCATTCCAAAGATCAACCAGGGCCGTGGTTGAGTTGGCTGTCTTGGCAGCTGGAAAATCCCCCAGAGCCCTCAGGAAACCTTCTGGATCCATTACCCTCCAGGGTCGGACCATAGAATACGGTCCCACGCCTCTGCGGAGGGATGAGGCCGCAACCAGCCTAAACCCTACCAGGAAATGATCTGTCCATGACAATGGAGTGATGTTGATCCCCACCACATCCAGATCACTGCCCTCTTGTTCAGCTATAAACACCAGGTCCAATACATGTCCTGCTGCGTGTGTTGGGGCCAAAATCTTCTGGGACAGGCCCATGGTTGTCATGGCGGCCATGAAGTCCTGAGCTGAACCAGACTCTGGGGCCTCAGCATGAACATTGAAGTCCCCCAGCACTAAGAGGCGGGGGGACTCCAATGCCACTGCCGAGACCACCGATGTCAGCTCAGGTAGGGAGACTGTTGGGTTGCAGGGCGAGCGGTACACCAACAGAATCCCTATCCTGTCCGGTCCACTCAACACCACATGCAGACACTCGAACCCGACGAAATGCTGAACTGGGCGCCTGGTAAGGGAGATGGACTCACGAAAGACCACTGCGACTCCCCCTCCCTGCCTCTGCGATCGAGGCTGCTGCAGAACCTGGTATCCTTGAGGACAGAGCTGGGAGAGGCCAACCCCTCCCGCGTCGTCCAACCAGGTTTCCGTAATACATGCCAGGTCAGCTTTCTCATCCAGGATTAAGTCCTGGATGATCTGAGTTTTGTTATTAACCGACCTGGCCTTCAGCAGCAGCAGCTTCAGATCCAGAGAATCACAGCTGCCAAGAACACCAGGTATCTGGAGATTAGAGGCCAGACCAGGAGGAGAGACAATTCGTCTTTGATGGACCCTCCTCCTCCTGTAATGGCATGTCTAACCCCTACCGCCATATCTTCCTTGGACCGTCACCCTCTGAATAGTGGCACCACTTCTTCCCTCCCCAAGACTCCCCCCTGAAACAAGGCACATGGTAAGCCAAGCCTCCAACCTGAACTCGCTGCTGCACAGGGAGAGGAACTCCTCCTCTATAGAGGTAAACCAGAAGCAGATTGGAAAACTGTTAGAGGGGCCCCTAGTAGGTGTCTTAAAAAGCCCAGGATGAGTGTCCTGAGCCCAGCTCCTCCTCCGCACAGCAGCAGGTGGCCAACTGCTCCGGTGACTCTCGCAGGGGAGAAGTGTGGGTCTTGGCTGGCAGGTGCAGATACAGGAAACTGGACTAGATGGGCCTTTGGCCTGATCCAGCATGGCTCTTCTTATGTTTTTATGTTAAGGCTGCATTGCCCTAACCGGGGGGGGGGGGGGGCTATGAATCTAGCAACCAAACTCGCAACCTTTCTGCTTCTTTTAGCTGACGTGGACACCTACTGGTCCGGCACAGCCCCCATCTGCTTGGGTGGCTGTAAAGGGAAACATAAAGAGCTGAAAAGGAGCCAGTGTGGGAACGGAAGTTGCTGCTGGATTGGCTACAAGTCCTTCTGCCGAGGTATAGCCTGCGGGTCGGTTCGAGCACCGCTCTTAGTTCTGTGGCCCCGAGTTCAAATTCTACCTCCATTGCCCTCAGCACGACCCTCCTGTCCCGGGAAAATCTGGAGCAGGGTAACAGCTGTATGCGTTAAAAAGGACACACCAAACTGAGAGGGTGAAGCATGTAGCAGGAAGGCAGGCCTGTCCAAAGGCAGGCCTGGGGGCCAAATGCGGCCCATTTTCAAATTTTGAGCAGCCCGCAGCCTCTTCTCCCCGCTAGCTCAGCCTGTCATGCATCCCCGCCAGCTGGATGGAGATGTCAGCTTGCAGTTTTACAGTCTGCCTGCCTGCCTTGCCTCTGTCCATCCTGCCCAGCCTACTTGCCCCTGGCTCCGATGCTGCATCCTCCTCCTCACCTCCTTGCATGTCCTAGAGCAGTGATGGTGAACCTTTTAGAGTCTTGAGTGCCCAAAATGCGATACAAAACCCACTAATTTTTTGCAAAGTACCAATGCAGCAATTTAACCTGCATACAGGTGGCTGTGAAGGGGTGTTGCCGGGTACCCACAGAAAGGGCTCTGAGTGCCACCTTTGGCACCCGTGCCATAGGTTCGCCAACACTGTCCTAGAGGCTTGTCCAAAGTCCAGCCCAGGGCCCAAATGCAGCAGAATGGTCAGCCCCCACACATTTTCACCTCACCAAATCTGGCCCTGCTTGCAAAAAGTTTGGACACCCTTGGTCTAAGGGGAATGACAGAGAGAGCAATCTTTTTTGGAAAAATTGCTTGTGTTAGGGATGAGATGAGGATTAGGGATAAGACACACAGTGGCTGTCTTGGTGCATTTGGAGTAAGGAAAAGGTTTGTTTTGAAACAAGGAACCCCAGCATTCCTAGTTAATAATGCCATTGGGCCTTGGAAGGCTCACCCAGTTGGGTGCCTGGGCACCAGATGATGGCAAGCCCAACGCCGGGCTCCTTTCTTTTCCCAGTCAATTGTGGGCGGCCGGAGGCAGAGTTCCACTCGGTGGTCTACGGCAATGATTGGTGGGTCGGGTCAGTGGTGCGCTACAACTGCCAGCCCGGCTTCCTGCTGGTGGGAGACCCAGCCAGCGCCTGCCAGTCCAACGGCCAGTGGACTCCCAAACCAACTTGCCTGCGTAAGTAAAGACACACGCATCCCACAAAGTCGGCGGAATTTGGCGTGATTTGTAGCCCCAAATTGGGCTACAGTTGTGTCCCCACTTCCATCCCATCATCTTCTTCTCTCCTTCAAGGGATCTGCCTTCAGGGTCGGATAGAAATCAACGAGCGGGACATTGACGGGAGCTGCTCCTCCACTTGCCCCAACAAAGTCCACCTGGGGGCTTTTCTGAACCACGGCTGCCTCAAAATCTCCTCCTGCGTCACCAAGCAATCGGGTTGGACCCGCTGGTTCTCCCGCTGTGACTTCTGCCAGTGCGACTGCTATGTGGCCTGCGGTAAGCTTTCTGTACATCTATGCCAGCCTGGAAGGGGCAGCAGTGATGGCGGCGGCGGCAATGGTGGCAGCATGAGACACGATCTGTTCTCGATCATCCCAGAGTGCAGGCACATAAGAACATATAAGAACATAGGAACATAAGAACATAAGAGGAGCCAGGCTGGATCAGGCCAAAGGCCCACCTAGTCCAGCTTCCTGTATCTCACAGTGGCCCCACCAGATGCGTCTGGGAGCGCACGAGACTCGATATCTGTCTCCTGATACCACTGCCCTGCCTCTGGCTCTTGAAGTACCCTGGTTTTAAGCCTGGAGATTACACATCCCCATCATGGCTTGTAACCTGTGATGGACTTTTCCTCCAGGAATCTGTCCAATCCCCTTTTGAAGGCATCCAGGCCAGATGCCATCCCCACATCCTGTTGCAGGGAGTTCCACAGACTAACAACGCGCTGGTTAAAAAAAATTATTTTCTTTTGTCTGTTCTAACTCCCCCAGCCCTCAATTTGCATGTATGTCCCTTAGTTCTGGTATTCTGTGAGAGGAAGAAGAATGTCCACCTATCCACTTTATTCATGCCCTCCATTATTTTGTATGTCTCAGTCATATCCCCCCTCAGGAGCCTTTTTTCCAGACTAAAGAGCCCCAAATGCTTTAACCTTTCCTCATAAGGGAGGTCCCCTAGCCCAGTGATCATTTTAGTCGCTCTCTTCAGCACCTTTTCCAGTTCCATTATGCCTTTTTTGAGATACGGTGACCAGAATTGTGCGCTCAAGCTACAGGACACCAGAGTTAGACTGAATATCAGGAAAAACTCCCTAACTGTTAAAGCAGTACGACAATGGAACCAGTGATCTCAAGAGGTGGTGAGTGTTAGAATACTGGAGGCCTTTAAGAGAAATTTGGACAACCACCGGTCATTTTGCCTCTTTATATATCTGTGATGAGGCCCCATCTGGAGTACTGTATGCAGTTCTGGTCACCATACCTCCAGAAGGATATTACGGAAATGGAAAAAGTGCAGAGGAGGGCAACCAGAATGATTAGGGGACTGGAACACCTTCCTTACCATCTGAGGGTGCAACGGCTGGGCCTCTTCACTCTTGAACAACGGCGCCTCAGAGGAGACGTGATTGAAGTTTATAAAATCATACTTTGTATGGACAAAGTAGATAAGGAAAAATTGTTTTCCCTATCGCACAACACTAGAACTAGGGGGATGGGCTGTGGCTGTTCTTATGTTCTTATTAGATATCCTTTGATTTGTATTCCTACATGGAGCAAGGGGTTGGACCCAGTGACTGTGTAGACCCTTTCCAACTACATAATACTGTGATTCTAAGATAAGAAGGCTGCACTAAGAAAAAGGTGGATTTTGCACTGTGTAACTCTATGGAGCAAGGTTGCATATCCTGGCATAACTTCTCCTCTTCTCCTTTGTTTCTTGGTGGTTGGAGATGATGGGCGTTGTAGTCTAGGTACCTGGTTGGTGAAGGGTGTACAATGTCTTCTCAGTAGCAACTGAGAATTCCCAGCAAGCTTGTGGTTAAAATGGTACAAGACCAGGATACCTTTGTCGTGTGTACGAGGCGGTGGTCTGGTGCCAGAAGGGGGGGTTCTTGGGTGTTTGAATCATGGCTGGGAATGTTCACACTCTCCCTCTACCCCATGTTCTGTTTTGCAGCTTCCTCCGGATAAAAGATGACACCGAGGGAGGTAGATGTGGCAACACAGAAGTCAGCCGACGTCTCCGTAAGATTTGGACGCACACAGGTTTACGGCCGCAGCCTTAACATGGTTCGAAGAAGCAATTTTTTTTAACATGTCAAGAAAAAAAATTAAGGAAGAAAAGGGACAACCGTGGGTATTTGGATTAAAATCTGGCAGTCCATTTTTGGAAGTAAATTTTGATTCCCCCCCACCCCCCCAATATACATGACAAGCATTGTTGGGATAGAGGTGTAGCTGATGTGCTTCTATGTGGTGGAGGAGTGTATCTTCTAAGACGTTATTAGCTGATAAATAGATTTGGACCAGAGCATCTTGCCCAGCAGCCTGCCCTGCAGGCAAAAACAGAGGATTTAAGAGGCAGGTGGCAGATATTTCTTAATTATTGCCACCTAAAGTCACTAAAATCCGGCTTGTTAGCTCAATGGTTTAGGAGTTCTATTCTCCCCATGTGCCTCTCAGGGGATGAGCCAGCTGTAGAAGAAGGGAACGGTAAATTACTTCTGAGTATTCCCTACCTGGAAAACCTTGAAAAGGACCACCATTAAGTCAGAATCGGCTTGAGGGCACTCAGTTACGATTTTATTATTAAAGTCACTAAGCATTGATGTGCCCCAAATCATTACACAGATGAGAGACTTTTTAAAAAAATATTGTGGTGTCTTTCCCAGTGCTATGCAGTGCAAAGCAGTGAGAAGTTTAATTTGGGATTCAAAGGTTAACAAATTATCAGACACTTTGCGTTCCAAGTTTGGATCAGTTTAGAAAATAACCCAAGCCTTGTTAAAAATTGTTTTCTTTCTTCAGCAAATGCAGCTATTCAACTGTACGGAAATCTATGGAACTTGTTTAAATCCATGTGTTCATCAGCTAATATCTTTTTAATATGGGTGTGAGAGAAAGAGTTCCAATTTTATCTTTTATTTCTCGTTCTCTGATGATATTGATATGTGGATAAGATATCTGCACCGGTTTGTCCCTTTTCTCCACCTAACTGTTGTCTGGCATGGAGGTGGCTTATGATGATTTAATTGTCCATGAATAAATCCCATTGCAAGGCATAATTTTTGGCTTTTGTGGCAGACAGGTGGCTTCTCTGGACACATGTAATGGGAAGCTCCCAGGGGACTGGTGTCTTCCACACTTAAGAACAAAATGCCATGATGGATCATCTAATTCCTATGCTGAAAATCTTAAATTTGATTCTTAGCATCAAGGATCTCGGAAAGTGATCCTCAGCCATGCACCACCATCTCCAGTGGGATGAGAACCTAGGGTTCAGCAAAGGGAAGCAGCCTGCATTACCACCATTGACTGCCATACTGCCCATCCTGATACAGTAGTACACAAGAAAAACAGAGGAGAGAGCAGCTTTGCAATTAGAAAGGGATGAAACATCAGCACCCCAGAGCTGCATTCTTAACAAGCTAGAGCATGTCATCAAGAATCTGGTGACAACAGATGGTTTGCTATTTCCTTCAGATGGGCTGTTGGAGGGGATTGGGTGCACCTCACCACTGCTAGAAGGAATATTTTTGCCAAGAGGCTTGCAGATTTGATAAGGAGGGCTTTAAACTGCATCTGCAGGGGGAGGGAGAAAACTTTCTTATAGAGATCCAGAAAGGGTTGTGGGGAATAGCCCAAATGTTGAAGTACAAGCAGGACAAGGAGTATTATAGACCATCAGTGTGAGGAAAAACGGGTTAAGCAAAGGGCTTATAAGAAGCACACACAGCCTTAAATGTCTCTACACCAATGCAGAGAGCATAGGAAACAAACAGGAGGAGCTGGAACTCCTAATATAGCAAAATAAATATGACATAATTGGCATCACCGAAACCTGGCGGGATGAGACTTATGATTGGAATGTAGTTATTGAAGGGTATAACCTGTTTCAAAGGAACAGACCTAGATATGTAGCTTTGTATGTTAAGGAAGTTTATAGTGCTGAAGAAATCCAATATATACAACAGGGAAAGCATTTGGGTGAAAATGAAGGGTGAGAAAACTAGGAGGGATGTCACTGTGGGGGAGTATTATAGACCCCCAAACCAGATGGAGGAGTGGGATGATGCCTTCTGTGAGCAGATGGCCACACAGTCAAAAGGGAGAGATGTAGTACTGATGAAAAATTTTAACTATCCCGATATATGTAGGTAACAAGAGGAACAGCCATTTTTAATCTGGTCTTAATCAGTAGGGAGGACCTTGTAAATGGGGTTGAAGTGGTGGGATCTTTAGGTAAAAGTGACAATACCCTATTGGAATTTGTTATACAGTGCAAAAGTGAAGCTAAGCATAGCTGGACAAGAATCCTGGATTTAAAGGAAGCCAATTTTTGTAAACTTAGGGAATTATTGGCCATGATTCCATGGACTGAAACACTGAGACAGAAGGTAGTCCAAGATGGATGGGATTTCCTTAAAAGTGAAATATTAAAGGCACAATCTAAAACTGTTCCAACAAGAAGAAAAAATGGGAGATGTCTAAGGAAACTGCAATGGTTGATGAGAACTTTCAGCTAAGCTAAGTACAGTACAAAGAAAAACAAGTACAGCAAATGGAAAAATAAGGAATGTACCAAAGAGGAATATAAGCAAATATATATGGGGGAATGGTAAAAAAGCTAAAGCGCACAATGAACTTAGACTTGCCAGAGAGATTAAAGATAGTAAAAAGGGGTTCTTTAGTTATGTCCACAGCAAAAGGAAAAATAAGGAAATGATAGGCTCTCTGCGTGGTGATGATGACCAATTACTAACAGGAGACAGGGACAAGGCAGAACTACTCAACACCTTATTTACCTCCGATTTCTCTAAAAAGGAAAAAAGAGTTCCGTTGGGACAAAGAGTAGATGATGTAGGAAAGGAATTGCAACATAGACTAGGTAGAGAGGTAGTAGAGGAACACCTGAAAATATTAAATGAATGTAAGTCTCCTGGGTCAGATGAATTACAGCCAAGTATATTAAAAGAAATGGCAGAAGTAATTTCAGAACCATTGGCAATAATCTTTGTGAAGTCCTGGAGAACAGGGGAAGTCCCCATCGGTTGGAGGAGAGCGAATGTTGTCCCCATCTTCTAAAAAGGGAAAAGGGAGGACCAAAATAATTACCGCCCCATCAGCTTGACTTCAATTCCTGGAAAGATCCTAGAGCAGATTATTAAGTACAGAGTCTGTGATTATTTAACAAGCAATGCTATCATTATGAGAAATCAGCATAGGTTTCTTAAAAACAAGTTATGTCAGACTAATTTGATCTCTCTTTGATGGAATTACAGGCCTGGTGGATGAGGGGAATGCTGGGGATATTGCTTATCTAGATTTCAGTAAGGCCTTTGATAAGGTTCCCCATGGTATACTTGCAAAGAAGTTAGTAGAATGTGGGATAGCTAGTGCTACTGTTAGGTGGATTTGTAGTTGGTTGACTGATCACACCCAAAGAGTGATAATAAATGGCTTATCTTCAGCATGGAGAGGGGTGACCATTGGGGTGCCCCAGGGTTCTGTTCTGGGTCCGGTGCTATTCAATATCTTTATTAATGACTTTGAGGAAGGAATAGAGAGTATGCTGATTAAATTCACAGATTATACCAAATTGGGAGGGGCTGCTAATTCCCTAGAGGATAGAATGAAAATCCAAAATGACCTTGACAGATTAGAGTGCTGGGCCAAAGCAAATATAATGAGTTTCAACAGAGATAAATGTACGGTGCTGCATCTAGTTAAAAATGAATTGCACAGATATAGGATGAGAGACATCTGGATGGAAAATAGTACATGTGAAAGGGATCTGGGAGTCTGGGTGGACCACAAATTGAACATGAGTCAGCAGTGTGACACAGTGGCCAAGAAAGCCAATGTGATTCTAGACTGCATCAACAGAAGCATAGTTTATAGAGCAAGGGAGGTGATGGTACCTCTCCATTCTGCTCTGGTCAGACCCTCCCCCCCCCAAATCTGGAGTACTGTGTCCAGTTCTGTGCACTTCAATTTAAAAAGGATGTTGACAACCTCAAACAAGTCCAGAGGAGGGCAACCAAGATGGTTAAAGGTCTGGGACATATGTCTCACCAGGAGCAGCTTGGAGAGCCAGGAATATTTAGTCTTACAAAAAAAAAGGCTAAGACGGATTATAATAGCCATATTTAAATATTTGAAAGGATGTAGCATTGAAGAGAGGGCTGGCTTGCTTTCCATGGCTTCAGAGACTATAATGTGAGGCAATGGTTTCAAACTACAGGAAAAGAGATTCCATTTGAACATGAGGAAGAACTTCCTGACAGTTAGAGCTGTTCAGCAGTGGAATATGTTGCCACAAAGGGTGGTGGAGTCTCCTTCTTTGGAGGTTTTTAAGCAGAGGCTGGATGGCCATCTGCCGGAAGTCCAGTGATGGGGGTTCCTGCATGGCAGGGGGTTGGATTGGATGGCCCTTGAGGTCTCTTCCAACTCTATGATTCTATGATTCTGTGAGCTAATCGGCACTTTGCAGAGCTGCCAAGCAACTGTTGGAGGGTGGTTCTTCCAAAGGCAGCTTGGTTTCTAGTGGCAAAACTGCTGTCTTACCTGCTTCAGCAGATAAGTAGCCTTACTTCCTTGATCTGCCTCGTCGGAAGTCCCCTTTCTGTGCCTGAAATGCATCTTTCTTTCCATCCTTGGCCAGAGTGGGTGTTTTCTCCTGTTCAGTGTCTTTCAAGTAAAGCCCTGGGACAAAGCTTGCAAAAAGAGAGGGATTCTTCTTCTTCTTCTTCTTCTTCTTCTTCTTCTTCTTCTTCTTCTTCTTCTTCTTCTCCTCCTCCTCCTCCTCCTCCTCCTCCTCCTCCTCCTCCTCCTCTCTCTCTCTCTCTCTCTCTGTCTCTCTCTCTCACTCACTCACTAACACACACACTCACACACATACACATTCTCTGCCCGTTTCAGCAGCTGCAGAAGAGTCGGAATATTCCCCTTGATTTACTCTGCATTGTCCCCTCCACTCTCGGCAGCCTGGCCAGAGATGGGAGGGATCTGGAGACAGCCAGAGGAGATGTTTCTTCCAAGGTGAACAAGGAGGGCAAAGCAAGACCTGCTGGGATTTCATGGCAAATACACTCGCTGCCGCTGCACTGCTGCTGGGAGCCTGCCTTTCTTCCCCACCCCCACCCCCACCCCTCCACAACCCTTTGGCTAACAAGGAGGCTCATGGCAAGCCAACACCATTAGCTAACATCACAAGCCCTGCAGAGGTGGGGGTGGTGCCGCCGCCTCTCCCTCCACCCCTGAGACTGCTCGAGGCCGGCCCTACCTTTCCAAGGTAAACAGCCTTTGCTGGGAGGAGGAGAGCTGGGAGCAGGTGGCAGGTGGAAGATTGGGATTCAGGGCACCACAGGGCACAGCATGGCACAGCACAAGCGGCCACAACTTTTGCAAACGAGACATGCTGATGCACCACAGAGAGAGAGGAGAACATCCCTGGGAGGGCTCAGAATTATTTTCCTCTTCTCCTGCTGCTTCTGAATAATAGCAGTCTGGTTTTATTTTATTCAACAGAAGGAACTCTAAATAAATAAATAAATAAATAAATAGTGGGGATGACTTTTTTGAGGGGGGAATGGACCACTAAAATGACCACTGGCCATGTTGGCTAGAGAAGAGGATGGGAGTTGTTGTCCAAAAAGATAACTTTTCAAAGGAACCCCTCTCTAAGATAAAAATTCTGTCATTTCAGTTACTTCTTAAGTCCTGCAAAAACACACACAGAGATTTTGGGAACAAAACAGACCCAGGGTTTCATTCTTTATATTTATTTATTTATTTTTATTTAATTTGAATATTTTACCCCACTTTTCTCCTTGGAAATGGACCCAAGGTGGCTTACAATAATGAGGAGCAATATACAGCCTGGAACATTTAAGACATACTCAAGTTAAGGACAGGGAAATAAAAGAGGCATCTTAGAACATTAAAAGGTAACAGTAGAACCACAAAGACCACACAAAAAGAAAAGAAAAATCCATTATGAGGGGTGAAAAGCAACACAGAAAACACAAATGTTCTTATGAAATCAATCAATACAGTCATACATAGTAGGAAGTCCCTCGTTCAGGGAAAGCTTGCCTGAAGAGGAAGGTGTTTGCCTGCTTCCGAAAAGGCAGCAGAGATGAGGCAGTCCTGGCCTCCAGTGGGAGGGAGTTCCAAAGTCTGGGAAACGCAACAGAGAAGACCCTCTCATGTATTCTTTTGAGGCACACCTGTGAAGGTGGCGAGTGTTGTGTATTCATCTGTATTCCTATTGGTTTTTGTTCCTGTTCCAAAGGGAACAGGCCTATTGGTTTATTCAAGTTGCTGCATTTGGATCCTCAATCCTATTGGTCTCTGCCAAAAGGCAGCTTTGTGATTGGTTGTAATTGTTCCCTCCAAAATGTATCTTTTCCTAGCCAGTCCTGGCTCCTATAAATGTAGCTCCCTCTCCCCAGTCCCCAGTCTTGTTCTCTCCCTGAATAAAGAGCTGTCACACTAGAACCTGTCTCCAGCCTGCTATGTCTAAGAGCTGAAATCACTGCTGAAATCACTAAAACCCACGCTACTACACTGGCGACAAGGATGGGATCCAGAATGCTGAGAAGCAGAGGATCATCACGCTGACTCAGAGTCCAGATCGCAGTGGAGAACAAGACTCACCAGCCGGCTTAGAAGACGACCCTGCCCACCTGGAGAATGGAAAGTCCACGGGTATTGGAGCCCTTCCAAGCCATCGGAGCTCCACACTTGGGAGGACTGTGTTGAACGCTTCAAGTTCTTCGTGATGGCTCAAGGAATCACTGGTGCCAGCAAAAGAAGGGCCACGTTCCTGAGTTGCTGTGGGCATGAGACCTTCATGTTGGCCAAGGCACTGCTCGCCCCAGCAAAGCTGAGTGAGACATCACTCACAAACATTTTCGCCCGGCTGACAAGCCACTTGGCACCTACCAAAACCAAGATGGCCTGGCGGATGGAGTTCCAGAAAGGGCAGCAGCAAGCCGGAGAATCTGTGGCTGCATTCCTGACAGGACTCCGGGAACTTGCTCAGCACTGTGGCTTCCCAAATCTTGAAGACACTCTCTTGAATCGATTTGTTGGGGGGCTCAGCAGCAAAAAAGCCCGAAGGTGCATTGTGGCAAAGGAAGATGTCACCCTTGCCTCCGCCTTGAAAGAGGCCACCGTCACAGAGCATTATGAGCAGGAAGAGCTCAATGCCAGTTGCAAGTCCACGAAGCTGCGGGTAGAGGCTGCCCATGCCATGGATGAACCAAAGGCTAGTCCAAGCCAGAGCCCAGTCCGTGGTGTTGAGTTGGTGTGTCAGGCTGATGCACGGCCCAAAGATCGCCGAGGCGCTTGCCCAGGCTGTGGCGGTAACCATGAGCGGAAAAGCTGCCGTTTTCATGATGCTACGTGCAGGGCATGTGGAAAGTCAGGACACATCGCCAGGGCCTGTAGGTTGGTGGCAGCTGGAACAACGGGATTACCTAGATCAACGCGTCGCAGATCATCCACCACGACTCTCCTGGACGACTGCAATTATCTCACAGAGATCAATGGAGAGACCGTGCAGTTCCCGGCGCAAGGCAAAACATCCGTCAAAGTGAAGATTGAAGGTCAACCATGCAACATGGAGGTGGATTCCGGATCTGGATTCACCATTGTTTCAGACCAGACTGCAAGGGGGCTCTTCCCTGGGGGTAAGTTCTCATCTCTGGAACCATTCCCAGCAACCTTGCAATCATACACAGCTGGCTGCATCCACATTCTAGGAATGTGTGCGGTGAGGGTACAATTCCGGGAGAAACAGGTTGTGCTTAAATTGGTGATTGCAAAGGGGAGTCGCCCCAGTCTCCTGGGTACTGACTGGTTTCCCGCCTTGGGACTGTGTATATCAGGGCTCAACTCAGTCCAAACTTCCCCAGAGTTGGGCAAGGCGTTAGGCCAGGAATTTGCCGAACTCTTCAGTGGAAAACTGGGTTGTTATAAAGGGCCTCCAATTGATTTTGAGCTGGACCCCCACCCAGGGTGGCCCAATCCGACTCAAGCCAAGGCGAGTGCCATTTGCGCTGCAACCCAAGATTGAGGCGGAACTGGACAAATTGGTCAAACAGGGAGTTCTTTCACCTGTGGACTCTTCTAAGTGGGAGACTCCTATCGTCACACCCCTTAAGGCAAATGGGGAAGTGAGAATTTGTGCAGATTACAAATGTACTATCAACAAGGCACTCAGGGGAAATTCATACCCCATTCCAGTCGTCTCACAGCTGTTGGCAAAACTAGCTGGGGGAAAAATTTTCGCCAAACTTGACCTGGCACAAGCTTACCAGCAGCTGCCAGTGACTCCGCAATCTGCGGAAGCACAGACTATCGTAACACACAAAGGGGCTTTCCGAGTAAACAGGTTACAGTTTGGAGTTTGTGTGGCCCCAGGGATTTTTCAAGGACTAATGGAGCACCTGTTAAGGGTCTGCCAGGGGTCTTGCCATTTTTGATGATGTTCTGATTGCTGGGAAAGACCCCCAGGAACTAGTTGGGCATATCCGTGCTGTGTTACTCAAATTTAAAGAGGTGGGGCTGCAGCTAAAAAAGGAAAATGCAGTTTTGGGGTGCCATCTGTGGATTTCTTGGGGTTTAAAATTGATGCAACGGGCATCCACCCCACTGACTCTAAAATTAAAGCCATTACTGAGGCACCATGCCCACGGAACAAGACGGAGTTACAGTCATTCCTGGGACTTATTAACTTTTATCATTCATTCCTACCTCAGAAAGCTTCAATAGCGGAACCGTTGCACAAACTATTGAAGAAAAAGAGTGTGTGGCGTTGGGCTCAGGCACAGCAGAAGGCTTTTAACACCTTGCAGGGCATGCTGACTAGCAGGAGCATCCTTGCTCATTATGACGAGTCAAAACCTCTTGTCCTGGCATGTGATGCCTCTCAGTATGGGCTGGGAGCTCTGCTGAGCCATAGGGAAGCGGATGGGTCAGAAAAGCCCATCTCGATCTATTCTCGTACGTTGTCGCCAATGGAGTGCAACTATGCACAAATTGACAAGGAAACCCTGGCAATAGTGGCAGGGATTAAAAAGTTTCATGAGTATTTATACGGTCGCCACTTCTTCCTTGAAACTGACCACAAGCCTCTGTTAGGATTGTTCAACCCGAACAAGCAGACGCCGCAGATTCTCTTCCCCAGAATGTTGCGCTGGTCTATATTCCTGAATGGGTTCCAGTACACCCTGACCCATGTTCCAGGGAAAAGGTTGTGCCATGCTGATGCACTAAGTCGCTTGCCCCTTCCTGGTGTGAGCGATGCGGATCCTGCCCCAGCGGAACGAGTGATAATGCTGGAAACACTTCCGGGGGGCCCTGTAACTGCCACTGAAATAGCTGAGAGAACGAGGAAAGATCCCACTCTCTCCCGTGTGCTCACTTGGGTGGGGAGGGGATGGCCAGGTGGCCCGCATGAAGAAAAATTTAGACCATACGCAACAAGGCAACATGAGCTATCCCTGCATAAGGGCTGTCTCCTGTGGGGGAGACAGGGTGATCATCCCAGCACCACTGAGAAACAGGGTTCTGGATACACTGCACATGGGGCATCCAGGAATGGTCAGGATGAAGTCGCTGGCCCGGTGCTATGTATGGTGGCCTGGGATGGACCAAGATGTTGAACAATGGGTACGGACATGCAAGGCATGTCAGGAAGTGCGCCCAGAAGTGGCCAGAGCACCAGTCTACTGGTGGGAGCAGACCCGGACTCCCTGGAGCCGGCTGCACTTAGATTTTGCTGGGCCATTCCAAGGAAAGTTTTTTTTGGTTATCGTTGATGCGTATTCTAAATGGTTAGAGGTGGCTATGGTTCCCAGCAGGTCGTCAGCTGCAGTCATCAAAGT
This sequence comes from Phrynocephalus forsythii, assembly GCA_029282475.1. Lineage (NCBI taxonomy): Eukaryota > Metazoa > Chordata > Lepidosauria > Squamata > Agamidae > Phrynocephalus > Phrynocephalus forsythii. The sequence continues at coordinate 5,823,482 of JAPFRF010000022.1, forward strand.
GTTGAGACAGCTGTTCGCAACCCACGGGTTGCCCGAGACCATTGTGTCAGACAATGGAGCAGCCTTTGTATCCCAAGAATTCAGGGCATTCCTGGCTGATAATTTCATAAGAGGGGTCACCTCAGCTCCTTTTCATCCCTCATCCAATGGGCAGGCTGAGCGCATGATGCAGACAGCCAAAGGATCTATTGCACGCTTGATGGAGGGTGACTGGTCAACGCGCATTGCCCGAATGTTGTTCTTGCAGCATGCGACACCATGTACTACTACGGGCAAGTTGCCAGCAGAGCTGCTCCTAGGTAGAAGGCTGGTAACAGTGCTGGACTATGTCTACCCAGACAAAATGCCAAACCGCAATGCTAGAGCACCTCCACAGGCAGAGAGCGACTCTACAAGGTATTTTGCTCCTGAAGATTTGGTCTGGGTGAGAAATTATGCCAGAGGTCCCCTGTGGGTGCGAGGGGTGATCACCAGAGCGTCTGGGCCAGTCTCTTATTACGTGACCATTGAGGATGGCAGGGTCTGTCGTAGGCATGTGGACCAAAAGAGGCGCAGAGCGCCCAGTAGAGTTGGTACAGGTGTGGGAGAATTGCAGCCCGAGAGTGACACTACCCCCATGAATGAGTCACAGCTGCAAGATCAGAGCGGAGATGCCCCAGGAGTGCAGGTACCAGTGGCTTCAGCAAATGAATCTGCTCCTGCAAGTCCTCCTGGTGCCGAGGAACAGATCAGGGACACTGAGTTGTCTGAAACCCCCTCCGTGTCAGACGAAGCTATTACAGTAGACTCTCCACCACAGACACTGCCTGCTCAAGCCCCTGCAATACCCGTAGTCAGGAGATCAATTAGAAGTTGCAGGGCCCCACAATATCTAAAGGATTATGTGTGCTGTGCTCACCAGGGGGGAAGGGGTGTTGTGTATTGATCTGTATCCCTATTGGTTTCTGTTCCTGTTCCAAAGGGAACAGGCCTATTGGTTTATTCAAGTTGCTGCATTTGGATCCGCAATCCTATTGGTCTCTGCCAAAAGGCAGCTTTGTGATTGGTTGTAATTGTTCCCTCCAAAATGTATCTTTTCCTATCCAGTCCTGGCTCCTATAAATGTAGCTCCCTCTCCCCTGTCCCCAGTCTTGTTCTCTCCCTGAATAAAGAGCTGTTACACTAGAAGCTGTCTCCAGCCTGCTATGTCTAAGAGCTGAAATCACTGCTGAAATCACTAAAACCCACGCTACTACAGCGAGATGGAGAGAAAGGCCTCTGCTGATGATCTTAACACCCAAGCTGGTTCATACTGCAAGATTCCATCTTTGCGGTAGCTTGGGCACAGGCCGTTTTGTGCTTTGTAGGTTAAGGTCAGCATCTTGAATTGTGCCCGGGAGGTGATTGGGAATAAAGATATAAAATATTGAAATGTGTGTGCATGTGTGTCTTTGCTTTTTACTTGCTGTGATCTTCCTGCATCACTTAAAGATACAAATGAATAGAGTCACAAGGCAGGGATAAAATTTACTGGCCAATGAGACCCCTGGCTGGAAGGGAGGAATGAGGAGGGCATTCGGAGAGTAGGCCAGCCTTCACATTTGCATTAGGTTCCATTTTGGCCATTGTCAACTTTCCCTCATTCGCTGTAGCCCCGACTCAATAGCTGGGCCTGAATTATCTTTCTGGACAACCCCCCCTGTCTCTTGCTCAACCTCTAGGTTGCTCAAATATGGTCCCACATGTGAGATGTGTTACATAAGAACATAAGAAGAGCCATGCTGGATCAGGCCAAAGGCCCATCTAGTCCAGCCTCCCGTATCTCACAGTGGCCCCACCAAATATGTCTGGGAGCACACAAGACTAGATTTCTGTCTCCTGATACCACTCCCCTGCATTTGGCCCTTGAAGTACCCTGGTTTTAAGCCTGGAGATGACACATCTCCATCATGGTTTGTCACCTGTGATGGATTTTTCCTCCTTTGGAATCTGTCCAATCCCCTTTTGAAGGCCTTCAAGCCAGATGCCTCCTTTTGCAACAGGAGGGCCAAGCATCCTCAGCAGTCCGTGTCCCACAGCTGCTTTGGATTTGGTGAGGTGATCAGTGGGCTAAAGCACTGAAAACTGTCAGCTGCAAGGTCAGCAGCTCAGCGGTTCAAATCCCAGGTGTCATGCAGCGGAGCAAGCTTCCACAGTTCACCCCAGCTCCTGCCAACCTAGCAGTTTGAAAGTATGTAAACGCAAATAGATAAATAGGTACCGCCGGAAAAAGCAGGAAGGTAAAACAGTGTTTCCTTTCAGCCATGCCGGCCACGTGGCCATGGACTTGCACAACACTGGTTCTTTGGCTTGGATAGAGAGATGAACACCACCCCTTGAGTTGGACATGACTAGCACACATGTGTGAGGGGGAACCTTTACCTTTTCTTTTTGTTTACACCTGAAAGGGGAGCCTTACCAGTTGGGCTACCAGGCCTGGCCAGGCAGGACCGTTCTCCAGTTAAGCCACTGGGGCATGCATTCCTCAGAGCGTGCCTCATGGCACCTGGAATCCTGTCCCCCAACAGAGACTAGCGACTGGGAGATGTCAGGGGAAGTGGGTGAGGAGAGCCCGACCCACCCAGCCACTGCCACCTATAGCTGCATGGCTCACTTGCCCCCTGGTAGGTTTGACTAATTCCAGGCTTCAAAGCAGGCTGAAGCGAGCCAAGCCATGCCAGAAGCACTGTGTGCCTGTGGGGACCCCCTAAAACAGTGTTGGTGAATCTATGGCACGTGTGTCAAAGGTGGCACTCGGAGCCCGTTCTCTGGGCACCCAACATCGACTCTTCACAGCCACCTGTATTCAGGTTAAATTGCTATATTGGTCACTTTGAGAAAAAATTAGTGGGTTTTGAATCACAGTTTGGACACTCAGTCTCTAAAAGGTTCTCCATCACTGCCCTAAAGCCTGCTTAGACCCTAAACCAGTTCCTCTTATGCTCTTAGTTTTCAGCCTCTGTTGCCTGCTTTCTCCCCTGGACTCCCGCATGGAAATGTTTGAATTCCTGTACTGGCATTGTGTTAGTCTAGGTGACTTGTGGTGTCTCTTGGAAGATTAAAATTTTGCAATCCCTGGAGCAATCTGGAGTGGGCTTTTCTGTGAGTTAACTGTGCATGCCAGAAGGAAGGAAGGAAGGAAGGAAGGAAGGAAGGAAGGAAGGAAGGAAGGAAGGAAGGAAGGAAGGAAAGTTAGAGGCAAGACTGGAGATGTATGTATGTTGTGTCATTACAGTTGTGACCGACTCTTTGTGATCCCATGTCCATGGAGTGTTCTTGGCAGGAATACTAGAGTGGTTTGCCAGTTCCTTCTCAGGCACTTACAGCACCTGGTATTCTCCGGTGGTCACCCATCCAAGTACTAGCCAGGCCCGACCCTGCTTAGCTTCCGAAATCAGGCGTGATCAGATGTGCTTAGGGCATACATGTCTACATAAACTGAAGGTGTGTCCAAACTTTTTGCAAGGAGGGCCAGAGTTGGTGAGGTGAAAATGTGTGGGGGGCCTACCATTCAGCTGCATTTGGCCCCCGGACTGGACTTTGGACAAGCCTCTAGGCTCTAGGGCATGCAAGGAGGTGGGGAGGGTGCTGCAGCAACGGAGCTGGGGGCAGGTAGGCTGGGCAGGTAGCTGGGGGAGATGGAGGGAGACAGGGAGGGCAAGCAAACTGTAAAACTGCAAGCTGACACCTCCATCCTGTATGGGGGTAGGTTTGAGCTGGCGGACAGAAGAGTTTGTGGGCTGCTCGAAATTTGCAAGCGGGCCACATTTGGCCCCCAGACCTCACTTTGGACATGCCTGGCATAATGATTCAGGAGGTCACCTTTTAGCCCAGCTAAAATTCTGAGCAGGGATTCCATGGGGATGCAGCATGTTCCGCTTTGCAGAGATTCTACAGCAAAAACTGAAATCTGGTGCATGTTAAACACACCTCCCACTTGGTGCCTTGATAAGCATATAGACTGGCATACTAATAGGCAGGAGTTGATGGGTAGGCAGTATGCTTGAGCAGCGGCCATGCCCCATGTTACAAAAGCCATTCCTCTGTCCAAACACTTCTTTTACTTGGAGGGTGAACCCCATTCGGATATGCCTTGAAGATACGCATCCCCAAGACAGCAGACTGAGAAGCTGCATGGGGGAGGTCACCTGCCTGGCTGGAATTTCATTATCCAAGCCGTACTGAGGACCAGACAACTGGGACTTGGAGCCAAGATGCCAAATTTTAGAGGGTGCCAATTTGGAAGGGCCTAAACCCACCCACCCCAACGCCCTATACCAGGCCAAACCCTTTCTGTCCAGGCAGGGGGGGGAAACACAGAACAGTGACGCTCAGGTTGGCCAATGCTGGACATTGTATTTTTTTAATAAAGTAAATTTTATTATAAAACCAATCACCAACACCCCAGACAAAAACAGTGACCCCCAGGCATCCGATACATTGGATATACATTAATAATAAAACAAATTCAAATTAACAATATGTACAATTCTATATAAATTAACAATTAACAATCCACAAGGTTTACTTAGCTTTTAACGTTTTAATTACCCCAAATTGGTCAAACATATTCATATAATTCAGTAGCTTCTCAAACCATTCCTCCTCTTTCTCATTGACCTTAAACCCTTTCATTCTGTGTATCTTCATAGTTAGGTTAGGTATTCTAAAATTATAATATTATTTAATTTTTTCCTCCATTGGATCACTGCTAGTTCTTCTGCATTTTTCCAATTACTTGCTATGACCTGTCTGGCTGCAATTACCATCAGGTTTACCCATTTACATTCTTCTTTTGTTTTTAACTCTGTGCTACCCAGGCTAATGAGAACCATTAATTTAAATATTTCCACTTTCCTTCCCACAATTTTCGATATTTCTCTACCAATCTGTCTCCAAAAATTATTAACTAGAGGACAATCCCACCACATATGACTGTACGTTCCCATTACTCCACACTTCCTCCAGCAATTTTTGCTTCCTAACTTTGTAATATGATACAACCTTACTGGTGTGTAATACCATTTTTGTATCAGCTTCAACCCCTGCTCCTGGATTATCCTAGAGGTCGTAACAAAGGGCGGTTGCTGAAAGATTCTATCCCAATCTCCATCTAAAATTTGTTCCTGAATATCTAGCTCCCAATATTCTTTTAAGCTTTCCTTTAGTGATTTCCCCATATTTAATAAAACCTTATACAATTTTGAAACTATTTTGGTCCTATCTATCCTGTATCCTTTCACTAATTCCTCGAAGGGGGTAATATTTCTTTTACCACAATTTTTAACTTCTTTCTCCTTCAACAAGGAGGAGATTTGTTTTTGTTTTTTTTTGTAACCAATTAATCTTATTCCAAATTCCACTTTCCTCTTCCATCATATTTTCTGTTTCCCAAATTTTATCCATATTCTGGATTGAAATCTCCTTTAATTTATCCCCTACCTCTTTTGGGATGAGCTTCCTTAATGGGGCAAATTTATCATAATACCATATTTTGGTAAGTGGTGAGAGGTCAGGAAAAAGCTTTTTTCCCCCAAAAGATACCAATGTTGATAATTTTTCCTCTTTTCTTTTCTTTATCCTCCTTTCAAAGATTCTTATTTTCCCTCCTACTGCTTCCAAATTCTCCTGCTCCATACATCCCAAATCTTCCCCCTGTTCTCCCTCCAACCAAATCATAAGATGTCTCAGCTGGTAAACTTCATAATATAAAATCAAATTGGGAATCCCCCATCCTCCATCTTGGATCCTATGGTACCTATATCTACCAGCTGTCCTTGGTTTCTTGGATGCAAAAACAAATCTATCTATTGACCTTTGCCACCCCTTCAGAATCCATTCTGGTATGTGCCAAGGCAATACATAAAAAAGGTAAGTTAATCTGGGTAGCAGAAACATTTTAACTAAAGCAATTCTTGAGCTGATTGAGTCCTTCCTTTTCTCCCATGTTCTCAGCTTTGATTGAATACTACTCCATTTTTTAAATAATTATGTTCAAATATTTTCTTCATATTTTTAGTTATCATTACCCCTAAATACTTTACCTTCTTATTTGCTATAGGAATACCCAATGATTTAGAGGCTTCTAACTGAGTTTTAGGTTTCACATTTAAGCACATCATTGATGATTTAGAAAAATTAACTTTTAACCCTGATACTTTTTCAAATCCTTGAAAATTTTCTTTTAACGGCACAATTGCAGTCCCCAGGTCCTTAACTGTCACCATCATATCATCTGCATACATTGTCAGAAGCTCCCCTTCTGCTCTCCCTTTCCCTGGTGTTTCAAATCCTTTAATCTCACTATTCTTTTTAAGTTTAATTGCTAATGGTTCTAATGCTAAAATAAAGAGCATGGGAGAAAGTGGACAACCTTGCTTTGTACCACTTAACACTTGGGCACACCCCCTTTCCGACCCACTAATTCCTATCATTGCTTTGAGCTCTGTATATATTGCTTCAATTATATTTTGAAAATTTTCTCCAAATTTATATTTTTTAAATATATATTTCAAATAATTCCAATCCACCGAATCAAATGCTTTATAAATATCCAATGACAGGAGAGTAAGAGGCAAATCCTTATTTTTTGCTAAATATACCATACCCATTACCTTCCTAACTGCATCCACCAAGTACTTCTGGGGTATAAACCCATATTGATCTTCTCCCACTAATTGTGCAATACATTTTTTAAACCTTGTTGCCATAGCTTTAGCAAATATTCTATAATCCATATTAGTAACAGATATTGGTCTATAGGAGTCTGGCAGGGTTTGATCTTTTCCCGGTTTGGGAATCAATACCAACCTTGATTCCAATCAGGTAGGTGGAGTTGAAGCTCCATTCAAAATACTTTGTACAGTACAGTAATATGTGGCACCAATATATCCTTAAAATGCTTATAATATACCGCATTAAACCTATCCAGTCCGGGTGCCGATTGCACATTCATAGAATCAATTGCTATCCTAACTTCCTCCTCTGTTGTATCCTTATCTAGTTCCCTTCTATTTTCTTCACTTATTTTGGGGAGCTCCAATCCCTCACAAAATTGATCAACCTCTTCTTCCTTAATTCCTTTACAGTGGAACCTTGACTTACATACTGCTTGACTTACAGCATATTTGACTTGCAGCAAGAAGGGGCCTGTTTGACTTGAGTCGCAGGCTTTGACTTACATCTCGGAGCCCCGCGCAAGGCACCGGAATCGGGCGGCATCCACGACCCAGCATCGCGGCTGCCACCTCCAAACTGCTCCTGCCTTCTTCCTCTCCTCCGGAGCTGGTCCTCGGCCTCACCGAATCCGCCGCTGCTGCCGGAGGAGAAGAAGGGTCGGGAGCTCAGGGCTGGCCTCGCTGGTTAGATAGTCGGCTCAGTCTTGTAAAAAATCAGGCTTCAGAAGTCTGGTCCACAATGGAAGCATTTTAGTTGGGGAGCTGTACAGTTGTGGAACTCTAATGGTAACCATGGGGTTGTTCAGGACTTGGAACGTCAGGTTAAAAATCAGTAAAACTTAAATGTTAGACATTGTTGCTATGAACATTAAAAAGTGGAGGTGTATAACTTGTGGACTATAATTCCACTGCCTCCCCCTCTCTTTGAAGAGATGTTTCATTTACATCCCCGGAAGGAATCTCCTGTCCCAGTCAAATTTGTGTTAAATTGCTGTTTCCGAGGGTCTTTTTCATCATCTGGAACGGATTAATCAACTTTTCCATTACTTTCTATGGGAAAAGTTTGTTTGACTTAAGTCATGTTTGACTTAAGTCTAGGCCACTGGAACGGATTAATGACGTAAGTCAAGGTTCCACTGTATTTGCATACAGTCTGTTATAAAATCCTAAGAAGGTCTCCAATGTCTTCTTAGAATCTGTTTCCAATCCCCCCTTATTATCTCTAATAGCCCTAATATTTTTCCTCACCTGATAATTCCTAATTTTATTTGCTAATATTTTCCCTCCTTTTCCTTCAAATTCATAATATTTTTGTTTGCTATACCACATCTTTAATGTGGTTCTATTAATATCTAAAACTTTCATCTCTTCTCTTTTTTGGTCTAATTTTTCCCTATCTGTCTTTTGCTTAGATTTCCTGAATTTTTCTTCCAATAACCTTACTTCTTCTTCTACCTCCTTAATCCTCCCATCTTTTCTTTTTCTTAAAATTGTCAGACTCTGAATGCATTCTCCCCTAATCACAGCCTTCATTGATTCCCATTTTATTGTTAATGGGATATCTGGGTCTTGATTCTCCTCAAAATACCTTTCTACTGCTGTTTTAATTTTTAACTTACTCTGCTCGCCTGCAACCAACCAAGTGTTAAACCTCCAAGAGTAAGACCTATTAATATGACCTATTTGAAGATAAGCCGATATGGGGGCATGGTCAGTAATTTTAATCATTCCAATATCCATCCCCTTCACCCAATTCCTAGCCTCTTGCAATATTAAGATACCATCCAATCTTGAAAATGTTCCATGTTGGCTAGAATAAAATGAATACAAATAATCCTTAGGGAACAACTCCATCCATAGTTCCAATAATCCAAATTTCCCACATAGTTTTTTAAACTTCACAACCTAATTTTTTGGGGGACTGTTCCCCCCTTGCAGATTAACATTAAAATCTCCCCCAACAACTTTTGTACAAGGCGAGAATTTCTCAAGCTTCTGTAAACACTTGTAAAGAAAATCCAGCTGGTGCTTATTTGGGAGGTAAATTGATGCTAATGCTACCGGCTCTCCCTCTAAGCAACCTTGAACAAAAACAAACCTTCCGTTCTTATCTCTTAACACTTTATTCTCAGCAAAGTCCACCTTGGAGTTAATTACTATTCCCACCCCTCTACTTTTTGATGTTCCGGGAGCCATAAATTTTTCCCTTTCCCAAAGCCAGGAAAATTTACCTCCCTCCCCCCCCCCCATTATATGATTTTTGCAGAAAAACAACATCAGCCTTCAGTTCTTGAATATACTTCTCAATTCTCACTCGCTTCACCTGATTACCCAAACCTCTGACATTAAGAGTTGTACAAATAATATTCACATTCTTCATTATATCTTTTCCAACCATCTCACTTCTCTGTTTCCCTCCATTTGTACCATACCAGCCTAGAGATAAACCCAACCCCAACCACCTTCCCAATCAACTCTACTGTGAACCCTACGCTTCCATCCCAACACAGAAGTCCAGGCAAAAAGAACAAGAGAATAAGTGTATGCCACATTGCTGGGCATACCTCTTGCACCTGGAGCACAACCCAATATGCTTCCATACATTTTCACACTTATTCCTCCAACTGCTCCTCTCCTCTGTCTTCTCACTACTTTCAGACCATCCATATCCACATACACACAACACACCCTTAACATATTCATTGCTCTCCATTCACCCCCACTCACTCCCCTACCCACCCCCAACAACATAACATACCACAACAAAACTCTTCCACAGTCACTCATCCATCCAACACTCACTCCCATATTGGGGGAGGGGGTAAGATGGAAGGGAGCTTGCAAGTTCCCCTAAACCTGAGGAAAGAAAGAAAAAAACAGCCCAGCTGAGCTGCCCCAGTTCTCCTTCTTTCTATTTTCCTCCTTCTTTAATTCTTCACTTCTTATATTTAGCCCTGTCTCTAAGGTCCCAGGATATTTTCTCAATCTGTTTTTCTTTCTTCTTTTTCTTCTGCCCCTGAACTTGTCCAGTCTCTTCTCTTAAGTCATTTTCTTCCTTGGAGTTAGGAGTCTCCTTAAAGTCCTTTGGCAACTGCAATCCCACATGGTTAAATAAGACCACCATCTGCTGTTGATCTTTGGCAATCAATGTCTTTCCTTTATACTGCATTCTTAAAGCAAATTGTGCTATTCTCCAATTGTATTTAATGTCCTTCTCTTGCAGCACCTTAGTAAATGCCCGTATATTCTTTTTCCTTTTAATTGTTTCCTGAGACAGGTCATCATAAACCATCACTTTCTTGCCATTATACAGCAATTGATTAAGTCTATCCAAAGCTTTCAGTGCTTTGAAAACCTGCTCTCTCTGTGTATATCTTCCAAAGCACATAACCACATCTCTTGGCCAAGTTGCCTCATTTCTTTGCTTCCCAACTCTATGTATACGGTCAAAGGAGTCTTTGGAAATTCCCAGCTCCAGCAACAACTTAGCCATCCACTCAATAACTTTGTCCATATCTTCTGGCTCTGGAACATTTTTAAATGTAAATTCGACCATCTGGCTCTATTTACTAAGTCCATTAACTTATCAGTAACATACTTACTGTGCATTTCCAATTTCCTGGCCTGCTTTTACAATGCTTTAATTTTCTGTTCGTTTGCCTGTGCTATTTCCCAGGTAGTATTAACAGTCTCTGCCATAAGTTCCACTGTATCAGCTAACTTAGAAAGTTTATCTTCAACAACATTTGTAATTGCCTCAGTAATGCTGTTTTTTGCTTCTTCCACAGCTTTTTAAATTTCTTTTTGAAAGTCCTTAGGATTAATTAACTCCATGTCACTTTCAGCCTCCGAGTCTGTGGCCGCCATTGCTTTCACTTCCAAGCAGCACACAGAAGCAAATATTTCTCTTACTCCAACTCTTATCAGTATTCAAGATGCTTTCTCCTCCTCCCAAGCAGACCAGGTCATAAAATTATCAGGGCTTTGTTATTTTTCCAACCTTATCATCAAAAGGAAGAAGTTTCTTTATCTTTTTCTTCACATTTCACCGGGAGCTCAGCAGAGACGCGTCTTCCCCCTCAGCCAAGCATACCATGCTGGACATTGTAGTCCATGAAAGGACCATTCCACATATCAGTTCCAAAGAAAAATACTCCTCGTCATTTTTTTCCTTTGCATGTTGTCTGAAAGGGTCTGAAAAGAAAGATGAGCTCAAGTCAACTGATGAACACACTATAAAATTGGGAGAAAGATGGGCCAAAGTGGCCAAGAAAAAAATATCCTTTCTGGAATCCTTTTGCAATGTGTTCTTATTTAAACCAGTCTTTCCTCCCCAGTTTGGAAGGTGATTCTCAAAGGTGTAACCTGATAAAAGTCAAGAGAGGCAGGCTGGAGGTGGTGACTTTGACAAGAGGCTCCTGCCTCTTGGCCGCTCCGGAGGGTGAGCAAAGGGTTGAACGAATCCTGGGGTTTCCAGACAGAGTAATCAATGGCAATCAGAAGAGGTGGCTGGTATGGGTTAAACCCGGAGGATGCTCTCCTGCGCTGGGTGACTTTAGGGTCAAGAGAGGAAGATGCCCGCTCTAGTCAGATGTCCAGTCTGGCCAGAAGGGGGCAGATTAAGGCCACCCACTTGGATGGAGCTGGAGCTGGGGCATGGAAGGAGCCTAACCCTAATTCCTGGCTTCTTCCCTGGGGTTTTAGGTCTATCTTTCCCCATGGGTCCCTGGCTTCTGCCCCACCCAGGGGATAAAGCCTCCTCTCTCTCTCTCTCTCTCTCTCTCTCTCTCTCTCTCTCTCTCTCTCTCTCTCCTGCCTTTGCTCTGCCTTGGCTACTGCACTGCCTTTCCCGTTCAACAAGGTGCCTCTGCAGAAGGACCCGGGTTCCGATCTCACGGTCCCCAAGTGGCAAGGAAAAAACTAGCAGCTCAAGATAGCTTCCCACCTGAGGCAAAAGAGAAAAAAACAATACCCCCTTGCCGTTCCATGGAGAGAAGCTGAATCAGACTACCAATGCTGTGTGTGTGTGTGCCCACCCTCACAAGAGAGCCATTGCTTCCTCCCAGAGCCCATCCTGTTGCATCCTTTTCCGAGTTTGACCACTCTGGAAGGGTCCTGCATGAAAAGAGTCTGTCAAAGTCATTTGAGAAATTTATCTGCTTGCCAGTGGCTCCTTTTGCATCCATTGGGGGATTCTGGGAGTTGTAGTCCAAAACAATGGCACTTCTGTACTCTCTGTGCTTTGCAGCTGCCTCACTGCTCTGGCACACAAAACCCCCGGCAGCAGATGACAATTGCCAAACGTGGCATCGACGAGCACCACTCCCTTCCATCTGCTTTCATTTTCCAGGCAAGGTGAGCGTGGGCAAAACATATGATGTACAAGGGATGGTGAGAGCCAACTGGGACCAGTTCCTGCAATGGCGGGAAGCCAACACATTGTCGTCGTATTCCCCACCACGTCATCAGCTGGCGGAATGAGAGAACTCGACTGAGTTCATGCAGAAGAGTCTCTGCCTGCAAGATGCTTGCAAGGTGCCATCAATTTGTGGCGGGTGGAGAGTGGGCAGCGGGGCATCAAACAAACTTACGTCTGGCCTTCTGGCAGATGGTAAGTATAAAAATTTAGAACAGCGTTTCTGCTAAGAAGCAGAAATAATCTGGGAGGGATGCAAAAGTGTTTCAGGAACACAAAATTATAAATTGATTATTTGGGTGGTGGGGACGGTTATGTGTATTTGCCTGTTAGCAGCAACATTTATTCCCAACAACAGTGCCCAATGTCTTTTATTTATTATCTTCTGTTTATTATTCCACACTGACTGCTGTGACTCAACACTCCTGTTAGTTAGTTTTTGGCTACTAAGGGCGTTTATACACGACCCCTAAGCTCCGCCGCAAATGGCTGCAAGCTCCGGTCATTAAAATGTTTCCCCACCAGCTCCGGAGTTTGCAGACAATTAAGTGCGACCCCGCCCACCTAAGCACGACCCAGCGCACTTTTCTTGTACCTGCTCTTTGATGGTGAAAAATATTTGATGCGGAGAGTGCCTGAGCTCTCCTCGCTTCTTTCTGTTGTTTTTCTTTTGCCTCCGCCCCTTAAAGAGGAACCAGGAAGTAAACGGAGGTCGGAGCAACTTCCACCGGCACCGGAGGTAAGGCTTTATTCTTTTGTCCCTGTCTAAGGCTTTTTTTCCCTCCCTCCCCTCACGCAGACAGAACAAAGAAGTGCGGAGCGGGTGGGGACGGAGGAACAGCAACGAACCCTCAAGATCTCTGGTCCGAATTTAAGGGACCAGCGGATCTTAGGGGTCGTGTAAAAAGGCCATAACAGGATTGTTGTGCTTGTCTGTAAAACTTACCAGCTGTGGTAAATATAGTAACTGATGGCCTGTAAATGTCCCCCTTTGGAAACGTGGACTTGTTTGTTTCTGTTGTGGTGGAACTCGGGTTCTTTGATAGAGTGGCTGAGATATGAACATACCAAACAATACCAAAACACCTGGTTTGGAGGATAAACCAAAAGCTACATAGAAAAAGGGAGTTTCCAAACAAAATGGAAAGAATGGATCAGCATAGTCCCCCCCCCGGGATTAATAAAAGGTTTCCCATTTGAAATCAGAGAAAGCAAGCCACTGCAATGTTTTGTTGTAACAGAGCCAGGAGTATTGAGGTTGAAAATCTGGGATTTAAGAAAAAAAAGTTAGGAAAGAAGGTGGTCTTATCTGCCTTTTACCAAAGAATCTCAGACCCATTTGATTTTAGTGGCAAAGTTCACAGTAGCAGCAGGGGAACAGAAAGGTTTGTTTTCCATTAAAAATACAGTATACACATGAGCTATTCCTGGGTTTTGAAGTGCATTCATCTTGAATGAGCAATTGAGATCCATTAGCTTTACACAAGACCCACTCCTAGGACATTTTTGCCGAAATGCACAGTGGTTGACATTCCTGCGCCCCATTGTGTGCGTTTTTAACTCTCCTGTTGCCGGGAGAACTGTTGCAATGTGTATTGCCTCTTCAAAATCAAGTAACACAAAATGCTCAGTCAATTCCCATTAAAGAATTGCTTAATCCCCAAGGAATTTTCTTCAGATGATCACTGCAATTCCCGGACTTTGGCTGGGCTTCCTCTCACATTTATATCCAGAAGATTTGTTATTCGTGTCATTGGCTTTTTCTGCTCAAGGGATGGATGGCTCTCAGCCAAGGCAGGCAGGTGCCAAAATGAGCTGGCAGTGTGGGCATTGTACTGCAGTGTCCTGGGATGGGGTGTGTGTGTGTGTGTGTGTGTGTGCGCGCGCATGGTGCACTTCTTCAGATCCTCGAGCGCTGAATTGGGCCCCACTTGTGAGCCTCCCTTCCTTTAAATGGTCTGATGGGTTCCATGTCCCCATGGAATAAGGCCAGCAACCGTAATAGCCAATATGGGTTCTTGGCATCTTTCCTTTTCTCGATCCTTAGCTGGCTTGAGAACTCCATTGTTTAGGTCTCTAGCTGAGGAGCCAGCGTTTGGGAGTTCAGCCCACCTGGGTGGCCTTGAGCAAAAGCTGCACAGTCCCAGGACAACACACACATACACACACAGGAATAAGGGAAAGATAAACCCCTGCCAAGGACTCTCAACCTGGAAAACTCTGAAAAGAGTCACCATAAATCAGGCTGGATGTGATGACACATGATGATGATTATTTCCCCCTTACAATGTTTATGCTTAGTAATTGAACACACGACAGTTCATAACTCTGATTTGTTCACAACATGTGGATGCATCTGAGAAACAAAACCAAAATCCTACAATTCTAAAACACACCCACGCACACCCAGCCATTATGGCCACTGTCTCGGGCATGCGTGGCCACCAAGCGTGGCACAGGGCAGCTAAAACTGTGCTCACGACCTGGGGTTCAATCCCAGGTAGCAGGCTCATACTTGACCCAGCCTTCCATCCTCCCAAGGTTGGTAAAATGAGTACCCAGCTTTAGGGTGGTATATAAGCAGAACACTTTGCTTTTTTCTTTTTTCTGCTCCACCCCTATCCCCATATTCATTATTTAAATAAGTGAGGATATCTCCACTGCCCAGAAACTTAAGGATGTTTGGCTAATTGCAGCTAATTGATGAGCTACCTAGCCCTGAGGACTAGGAGCTTGAGGCTCTTAAGAAAAGCAAAGCTCAGCTTTTAAAAACAAGGGTGGGAAGAAGGTCCCCGCCCCCGCCCCCCAAGTGACTTTAGATTCCTTGTTCAGAAGCTTCTCTCAGGCCCCTGGGAGGAAGGATAGCTGGGGGCGATGGGGCTTCCACAGACACCGACGCCAGCTTCACTCCAAAGCACATCATCCCCCGCCTCCCTGCTCCTTTAAGGCAAGTGCTCTTCCGCCCGGCTGAGACAGCGGCAGGATTATGCGCCGGCCCGGCCCTCCTTCCTCCCCCACCCCGGTTGGGGACAGGATCCAAGCCCGAGGAGATGAACCTGGAGGGAACCAGGAGGAGGAGGAGGAGGAGGAGGAGGAGGCGCAGAGAGAGGAGGTATCGCCGGGGAAAGGAGCGGAGGGAGGAGGAGGAGGCGGTGGGGGCGTGGATGGTGTCGGCTCTCCCGCTGCCCGGGGGCTGCGATCCCCAGCAAGGTTAGCGGGACTGCGCGGGTGAGGAGGGGCTTCCCTCACCTCTTCTAAACCCACCGCCCTTTTCCGGACCGCCGCGGGGGGGGGGGAAGGGGGGAACCGCGAAAGAGTGAGACCGCGGGCAGACAACGCCCGCCGCGGACGCTGCCGGAGGAAGGATGGAGGCGAGCGGGGAGGCGGCGGCGGCGGCGGCGGGCGGCCAGCCTGGGCAGAGCCCGCAGGAGCGGAGCTACTAACTAGACGCTCGCCGGCCCTGCAGGGTGCCTTGGGCCGGCAGCCGGACTGGTCCAGGCCGGGCGGGGCGGCGGCCGAGCAGCAGCATCCTTCCAGCCTCGCCGGCTTCCGATCCCCCCACCCCCACCACCCCACCACCACCGCCCCCACCCCCACCATTCCAGGGCTCAGACGCCGCTAAGAGAGGGGACGTCCTGGAAAACTACCCCCCCAACGCCGGCGCCGCCCAGACCCTCTCTGCTCCTCGTTCATCCCCCCCCCACCCGCGCCCCACATCCATGCCTGCGACTCGGGGGCCAGCCAGAAGCGGCTAGATAGGAGAGGCCATCCGGCATCAGGAGGACCAGACGCCCGGCGAGAAGAAAGGTACGTCTGAACGAGGCGGGCGGGAGATCTGCGGTATTTTCATCTAGCATCCCCCTAGCCTCTGCCTCCCTCCATCGCTCGGACCTTTTGTTGGGCTCTTTGTGTGTGTGTGTGTGTGTGTGTGTGTGTGTGTGTGTGTGTGTGTGTGTGTGTGTGTGTGTGTGTGTGTGATGGGGAGGGGGTTTGCACCGGTTAGGCGAGGTGGGGGCCTTGCGTTCCTGGGTGGGCGGCGTGCGTGTGTGTGTGAGGGGGTCTGCAGAGGGAGGACACCAAGGTGACACCGAAGGCCACCTTTCCTACTAGAGAGTCTTCCACAGTCCCCAGGGATGGAAACTTTTTGACATTCCTTTTGGAAACTCAGAGATGATGGGGGGGGGGTGACAGCAATCCCTGAAATGTCCTTCCTATGCAAGCATCTTGGAGCCTTTGCCTGTCCTGGCGGTTGTGGGGTGAGGGGGTGGGGAGAGAAGCAGAGCCAGGGGTGGGTGGGTCCGGCATCTCCACCTTGGCTTGGTCTGCAGGGGTGGTGGTGCTGCTGGAGGGGGTGTGAAGAGGCCTCCGTTCAGTCCCCTGGGTAGGATCCTGGCACAACAAAGGTGGGTGACGGGAAGTGTCCAGGTCGGATGCCTTCTTTCCCCTTGAGCTGCCCAGAGGCTCTGCTTTCCAGCCAGATCCTCCTCAGATCTCATTTGCGTGGCTCAAAAAGGAAAGATTCCCTCTACAGTACCTCTCTCTTATCTCAGAAGGAGGGCACGCTTGAGTTTCTCAGCCTTGGGTGTGCTTAAAAGATGGCTGTAACACCATCTCCATGTGTTGGTGGAAGAGAATCCCAGCTCATCCTTAAAGGATTTTGCTTCCTGGCAAATTGGGGCAAGATTAGACACCCCCCCAAAAAAAGTGGGAAGTATTTAAATTGCAAAGGCCAGCAAGCCCAGTAATCATTTTCAGCCTGGGGCTTCTGTGCAGGCTGGGGGGTGGGAGTGGGGACAATGACAAAAGACCCACACATCTGGGTTGAGATCTGTACCCCTAACCCCCATAGCTTTCTGCATAGGTTGAATGCAGGATGCTGGAACTTGTCATGTACCATCTCAGGTTGGGTGGGAGGGAGGGGGTAGAAGGATGTTACCGTAAAGGACTGACTGTCAAGCTCAAATTGCAATTTTAAGTGATGCATTTTAGTGCCCTCTTTGCGCTAAGCAGAAAAGAAAACATAATGGCATGGGGTTTTAAAAGCGGTGTGTGTGTGTGTGTGTGTGTGTGTGTGTGTGTGTGTGTGTGTGTGTGTGTGTGTGTGTGTGTGTGTGTGTGTGTGTGTGTGTGTGTGTGTGTGTGGTAGTGCCTTATTGGTAAAAGAATCCCTCCTCCTCTACCCTTTCCATATTTGCCTGGCCCATCTGCCAGAAAATAGCAGGCTAGGGAAGTATATTTTGGTGTGAGTTTTTTTTAATAAAAATATTATTCTGTAATTGGAGGCAGAATAGAGATGGAGGGGGATATTTGGAGGGGGGGATCTCTGTGGAATTTGAATTCTGAGGAACAGGCCAGGACAGAGGCAGGCCCGGGGTCCCATTATCTGGAGGGAGGTGTTCTCTATTCACCAGTGGCTCAGATCCCTGTAAAGCTGACCGTGGCATCTTTGTGAGAGCCGCTGTTGGAGAGGCGGTAGGGGGAGGGGGGTTCCCTTCAGGCTCCCCCTCCTCCCCTCCCAATCAGAAATCTGAGGATGCTCCCCGGCCCAGACCCCCCTACCCCTACCCCCACCCCAGCCCTACCCCCACCATCCTTGATCATCACAGGATCCGGTTCCCCTGAAGCCCTTCTGGAATGTCAGCTTGAGTTCTCCAGGCCCAGAGGAGAGGGGGCATCAAGAGGCATGTGTGTGAGTAGGTGGGTGGAACTACAACACCCATCACCCTCTACTATGGTGGTGCTCCTTGGGGGCAGTGGGGGCTTGTAGTCCAACCCAACAGGGGGACTCTAAGCCTTTCCCAGGGGTGCGGAGTGGTTTTACAGTTGAACTTTTCTAGAACAGTAGAGTGCATAGGAGGGCTGATTTTTGGTGTGAAATTTGGCTTCATTTTTATTCTAATTAAATGTTCTGGTTTGCCAGCTTAATTGAGGGTGGGGTGGGAGGCTCTGGTAAGTTCTTTTATTTGTGTATGTATTTTTAAGATTTAGAAGGTTTGGGGCATAAGTCACCAACCTCTTCTCTTATATATCTTCTCTAGTGGCTGCATCATCAGCTCACCTTTGGACGGAGCTCCTAACTCTGCATTCAGGTCTTACTGAGGATGAAATCTGTATTTAAACCATCATGGGGTGGGGAGAGCAGCTGGGATTACATTTGGGCTGTTTGCTTGCGGTCTTTGGAAATTATCCAACAGTTTGCTCTGAGACAGGTTTTTCCTCTCTTTCTGTCCCCCCCACCCCATCTCTCTTCCGCTTTCAAGATTGTATCTAAAATCAGAGCAAATTATTGGGGTGGTGGGGGGAGAGAGATGAGGAGTGGCTGAGGCCACAGGTTGGGAGTTTGATTTCCCACTGGGTCCCCCAATTTGATTGTCCATCGAGTCCCTTCCAGTTCTCCAATTCAAATGTTGTTGTTCTTGTTGTCATCGCCGTCATCTTCCCTGCCTGCTCTTTGTCACTTAGGGCCTTTTCACACGACCCCTAAGATCCGCTGGCCCCTTAAATTCGGACCAAAGATCTTAGGGGTTCATTGCTCTTCCTTCCTCCCCACCAGAGAAAGAGAGGAAAAAATGCAGCTCACCTGGAGGAGCTTCCGGAGCTCCCTTTCTCTTCTCTTCATTTCTCTTCTGCTTGCTTTTTTTCCTCCCACCTCTTCTCTTAAAGGGGCGGGAGGCAAAAAAAAAAACACAAGCAGAAGCCAGGAGAGCCCCGCACTGACCAGATTAAATCCGGACCTGGGGATTTTCACCCACCTCAAGCAGGTACAAGAAAGTGCAGCTGGGTCGCGCTGAGGTGGGCGGGGTCGCACTTAATTTCCTGCAAACTCCGGAGCTGGTGGGAAAACACTTGTAAGGTCCGGAGTTTGCAGCCATTTGCTGCGGAGTTTAGGGGTCGTGTATAAAGGCCCTATGTAATCGTAGCACCTTCCTCCCCACCTTGCAAGGGAAGAGAGAGGACTTACTCATTTGCTCTCCCAAAGCCGGGACAAGTTTCTGGTATGTTGTCCGATATCTTGCAGGACAACCCAATTTTTAAAGCAGCAACCGCTGTCTGTGTCCACTCCCTGACTGCTTTAGCCCTGTGTTTAAGAACTCACTGGGTCGCCAGGGGTGAGTAGGGAATCCAGGTAGGCGAGTAAGCGAGCTAGCAAAAGAAGGCTTGGTCTTCTCTCCTCTTCTGTGGAACTTAAGGTGACTTGGTGTTTTGGGACACTATTAAAACATTAAAAAGTTCAAATTTATTGTTTTGGCGGGCTTATGGGCAGGGTAACGTTGATCTGATGGGCACTCTGTTCTGACTGTTATCATCTGTATTTGCTGATGCTGTGATAGTGTCATACTGCCTCTTAAGCAAATTACTGGTGTTGTTGTCGTTTTTTGTTTGGCTGAAAGGTATCTTTTCCCACTCTTCTCCGGTTGCCTGAGAATTGTCATCATTTCAAAACCTCAACTGTTTTAGCTTCTTGCTAACCGGACAAGGCTGCACCCTTAAAAAGGAACAATGATAACAACTTAGATTTATTTATTTATTTATTTATTTATTTATTATTACATTTGTACCCCGCCCATCTTCCCAAAGGGAGCTCTGGGCGGCTAACACAGCTGAACAAGTCAGCAAATACACAATACAATACAGTATAATAAAACAAATTAACCAACAAATCAATACATATAGATTAAAAGAAACGGCAGCAGGGGAGCACCCTTAATGTCCAAAACCCAGCTAAATACACTAACTAAATATACTCATAATTCAGATACAATGGGAATTCATAACAATTGCTTACAATTTGCTATACAGTACAGCAAACATGACTGAGGAAAGGTCCAAACTCCATGATACATGGTCAGGCTTAATTATTAGGATACAGTACCGGAAATCCATCTTTTATACAATCCCCAACATTTTTTTTACTCTACATGCAATCAAGGGTTGCTGTCCAGTTTGACCAACTTCAGCCCAGGAACCGCACTGTGAAAGGAAAACTTTTTTCAGTTCTGACCTTTCACTTCTCCAAAGGCCTCTTAAAGAAACCAAGTCTTACTGGCAAAAACCTGTTAGTTCAAAGTGCCAGTTTCATACCATCCTGAAACCTTTTGTGATAGGAGACATTTAGCAGGGTCAGATCTGGTTAGA
This sequence comes from Phrynocephalus forsythii, assembly GCA_029282475.1. Lineage (NCBI taxonomy): Eukaryota > Metazoa > Chordata > Lepidosauria > Squamata > Agamidae > Phrynocephalus > Phrynocephalus forsythii. The sequence goes on from JAPFRF010000022.1 coordinate 5,843,729, forward strand.
ACTTGCACAAGAAACCACCAGGAAATTCCAGAGATGTCCAGGTAAGAGTGGGAAAGTATTCTGCTCGAAAGCCTGTACTTTACCAGTCAGATCTTACACAGATTACGGATCTGACCCTGTAGAGAGGAAGCTCCTTTGTTCCTAGAACTGTTAGTTTTGCTGTAGGTAACAAAGCCTATGTGAAACTGATCTTTCCCCTTCAGGCCCAATGCCTTGTTTTTAGATCTCCAGCACTGCTTCTGCTGTTATTTCAATATATTGGTTACAAGCTTCCATATACAGTACTGTATAAGAGGTGACTTTTCTGTAAGTTAAAACACATCTTGTGGATTTTTACTTATATGAACTTCCAGTAGATCAGGTCTTGGTTCACTAACTCCCCCATCAAGAGACTACTAAACGTCCTGCTTCTAAAAGAATACTGGGAAGAACAGCAATTATTTGCTGACATGGCATCTGTAAGCCCCCTGTAAAAAGCAAAGCAAAGTGTTCTGCTTATATATCACCCCATACCACTCCAAGTAGTCTCTGGGCGGTTTACAGTTTTTAATTACAGTATGCAGGCTACACATTTTTAGTCCCCGTTTCAAAGAATTGAAGGTAAACACCAAAACACTTTCATAAATCTGATCTAAACCAAGTTTACTGCCAAAAAGGGATCCTACAAAAACAAACAGCATCCTTATATAAACCACAGAAAGTAGATTCTACTTCTACCTACCTTTGCACAGATGGGCAAACCATGAAGTTCATTTATATAAAATCTTAACCCTCATTTTTGGTCCTTGTTGCTGTATCACACAGGCCAATCCAATACTTTATATTTCAAGATGAACTGATAGGTTTCTTGTGCAATATCCTTCCCTCACTTGTACACAAGGAAGCCCTTGTTTCCTGCACTCTGTTTTGTAAACTGTAAGGTATTTCATGGAAGGTATATGGGACAGACATACAGAATATAATCTGAAGCATGCCTACTCAGAAACAGGGTGAGCTCTGTTCAGTGGACCAACTGAGAATTTGATTTCAACTAAACATTGGTATTTCATAACAGCAGCCTAGAACTCAAGCAAAGCAATACCGTATACTCTATTATGCAACACTGAACCATAAGGGTTTCAATAGTTACATCACATTGAAGAATTAAAAATATCTCCCAAAAGACAAGAAAAAAAACCCTACCCCACCTGCCACCAGCATTCAGGTATTCTTTTACCTGGGTTGATACTGTTATAACTTTTACAGGACTTTAAACTGTACAGCACTTTATATTCTTCATACTTATTCCTATAGCCCACGGAAGGTTTACCACACAACAGAGCTACAGCAGTGGCATAACCTGAATCAAACTTCACCAGAGGTTCCTCGTTGGGTTATCTCTGCCTCCTGTGTTTGGGGACATGGCCTTGTCAGTGGCAGCCCCTTCTTTGTGGACTCCTTTTCTCATTCAGCAGAATGGGCAGGGATGGAATGGGGAAGAATAGGTTATATTATACCCATCCGGGGCTTAGTTGAAGCTGCTCTATGAGGTGGAGGAGAGGTAAGATGGGGGGAGGTAGGAAGCCATCTCCATCTGCTGGCCCCTCCTGTCCAAGGTAATTATTAGGTGGTTTTTATATGTCTTCTGATGCCTTTTGGAATGCTTTAATTACTGTGTTGTTGTCATAAGTTTATTTTTGACTGCCTGGCTGCTCCCCAATGGCTGGGCTGCCCCATCCCCATACCTGGGTGCAGCGAACCTCTGCAGATAGAGGACCGCCTAGCCAACAGACATCCAGGCATATTGATAGGTCAAAGGTGAGAGGGTGACCCACCCGTCGCTGTTGCTCCTATGGAACCCCTTGCTAGGATCCATTCCGGAAATGACAATTCTGTACTTGCCTTTTTCCTCAGGGGATGGGAGGGCATCTGAAAGGAGAGAGCCATGGAAAACCAGGCTGTGCTTTGCTGAGAGCCGAAGTACTGCCAGGTTCCAAAGCCCCGGGTGCTTAGGCAGTGGTCCATTCCAAGAGGAAGAAGGAAAGCCGTGGGTGCAGGGGAGGTGGGGAGAAAAGAGAGTCCATAGGTCAGTGGTGGTGGAGGACAGACTGGGCAGCCTGAAGGGCCCAGGGCCTTCTCATTGGTCCTTAGCGGTAAGGGAGCATCAGGGACGGCCCTGGCCTTAGGCAGGGTGAGCCATCTGTCTCAGGGCCTGCTGGCTGCAGGGTCTGGCGGGAAGAAGCAGTGAGATAATAATGGATGGGGTTGTGGTTGACTGGAAACCTGCCTCTGCCCTCCAAGGGAATTACATGCTCCAGGAAAGAAAGGCGGGTGCCAGCTGGTTATCTCGGCTGGAGCAGAAGTCAAACCACAGCCTACTTGGAATGGGGTGGTGCCACCTTCCCTTTTACCCCGGGCAGCAAAATGTCTTGGGTGGTACCTGGGAAGTGGGCATCACTGGAGAGCTACTGCCGTCCTACTGGTGAGCTACTGCCATCCTACTGGTCATGGGTGGTCTGACTCAGGGGGCTTGGAAAAAGAACTTTGGTACCACACCTTCCACTGAGGATTCGGGGCCGTGGGAAAGTCTGGAAGCCGGGATCCATAAAGTTATTGTTTGAAAGTGCTACTATTTTATTGGACAGTTTGGGAAGAGGGTACGCGCCCAGGGACTGCGCCCGGCAGAGTAGGTGTCTCTCGGGGCTGTCCATAACCCTGGTCGGCAACTAGGGATGGCCAAACAGCTCCTCTAAAAAAAGAGGAAAGCAGATCAAGGCTCTGTCCCTCTGCCCCAGGACGAATGCCCGAATCCTCATGTTTTTGCAGCTATGGTGGCTCCACCAAGGAGCAGGCCACTTTCCACCCAGGAGGCCAGATTTGCCCCAAGGGCTGCCAGCTGCCAATCCCGACTATTCAGCTGCCCTTTGTATGTGGGGTGGAGGCGATCTATGCACAGTTAACCAGCTGTGTGCCAATAGAACTATGAGGCATTATACTTGTGGATGAACCCTTCCGTGTGTTTGGGGGGGGAGGGTGGAACTGTGGCTGAGCAATCAAACTTTTCAAAAGTAATCTTTTAGTAAAACAACAATATTTTCCTGATTCTACAGATGGTTTAGCTTCGTGGGGTTTTTTTTTTTTTACACTGTGTGTGATTGTGGATACTCTTGATGGCCTTGATTCCCTCTGCCCTTTCTGACTCCCCCAGCTGAGCAACCATGGCTGAGAGGACCATGGATCCTTCCTGCGTCTCCATCGCTCTGGAGGACCCCGTCTGCAATTCCGGCACACAGGACGCCGCTTTCCTCACCACCCACCTGAAGAAGGTGGAGAACCACATCACGGAAGCCCAGCGCTTCTCCCATCTGCCCAAACGCTCTGCCGTGGACATTGAGTTCGTCGACCTGTCCTACTCGGTCCGCGAGGGCTCTTGGTGGCGGAAGAGAGGTAAGACATTCAGCCGTCTGTCCAATCTGCTTTGGTTTGAATTCTTGTGTTGATGGGCTTCTTGCCCTCCCTTTATTTGAGGGTCGTATGCTCTGTGCATGGCACAGATCCTCAGAAGAAGAACATGCACCTCTTTCTGAGATGGTTACCTGTCTCTATGGATTGCTCCTTGATCCAGTGGAGGGTTATGCTTTTGATCGAATATTGCAAAACACAATCCCCTGTGTCAAGATTGGACATTTGGAGCCAAGTAATGAACACACAACAATAACACAAAACTTGTTCCCAGCTAAGGGGCTACATAAACACCCAGTGTTGTGTGTCTCTACATGAGGGTAAATTACTTTAAAAAAAATATTGCATGTTACTCTCCAGCTGAGGACCTGGTTCATGAAAGCATGTATGTAAAAGCATGCCTAGGCATGTCTACAAGTATGCATTGTGGTGGTGGGGGAGGAAGGATTTGGGCTTTGTTGGTGTCTCTTTTAAGCAGCAATATAATGCAGGTGGTGGAAAGAATTGTGACTAATGTACCAACAGAGATGCGTCTGCTTCTGAGTCATAAGAAAAGCAAGGTCTCCTTATGGTCTGTCCAAGACATATTGCCTGTATGAGAGATTCCGCAGTTTAGGCAAATGTTATACACTGGACCCTTGTATAACAAACAGTTTGTATAACATAAAATCTGTACAACATAAAAAATTCTGGAGATAGGGGAAATTTGCTTAACAGAATTGCCTATGGGGCGAATCCGTACAACATTAAAATGGTCGTGATTAGGGATGACTCTGTTTTCAATCCATTCCTGTGGGAAATTTGTATAAAGGAAAATTTGCTTAACAGAACTTCATTGGGAACAAATTAATTCCTTTATACAAGGTACCACTGTATACAGAAAAGTGAGCCCTGCAATAAAATGTTGTAGGGTGAACTTCTGGTTGCAGTGTCCCACCTTCCTCTGTGATCTTTTCTGATTCAACTCTTAGTTCTCAGTGAAAAATCCTTGCCTGTTGAGCAGCCAGACTTTTAGGGAAGGGAGGTAGGTTCTCGCGCAGTGGCTTCTTCTGATTTTATTCTATCTATCGTTGGAAACTCCAGAGTCATCCTAACTTGTAGACCAACTTGTTGACAAGTCGAGCTGCTTGTGCTTTCCATTTTTAGTTTTCTTATTAAGACATTTCTTTTTTTTTGTTTGTTTAATTGTTCACGTATTGTTCTCAAATCTTTTTTTAATGGTGCAAGATGCCTCTTCACATCCACTGTTCTTTGCTTTGAACATTGTCTTTAATATTTTTTGGTTCCATGTTGCCCTTCAGTGTCGTAGGCTGCCTTGGGTCCTTTCCAAGGAGAAAGGTGGGGTTAAAACATTTGGATTTGATTAATTAATTAAAATCAACTCATTGTAGTACCAGCAGTGCAAGGCCCTCACTGTGCTTTCTGGGCTTCCCTGCTAGCGTCAGCCAGTGCATTGAGTCTGAGCTTTTGGCGTTGCATACTCCAGATAAGATTCACATGCATCCAAAAAGTTTGTGGTGTGAAGCAGGAAGGGAGGAAGCCTGCCCTGCTGTCAAGCTCTTCCTAATTCAAGGAGCCCCGCACAAGGGAACACAGCAAATCTCTGGTTGAGACTCTCTCCTTGGATTCCACTGGCCACTTGGGTTTACCAAAGAGAGGCGATTCTCTTGGGTGGCCAGGTGGGAACTAAGGAACAGCCCTTCCCAGAGCTTGGAAAAGTTACTTCCAGAATCCTCCAGATGGTACGGCTACTGCTCTCTCTCTTTTTGCTCTGTCCAGCACAGTATCTCCTCTAGGGTTTGGAACGGAGCCACGGATTGTCTGTCCTAGGCATGGTGATATTTCTGCAGGGCCAACCCCGTTATCTGCCACCCTGTTGAGATCCTTGTGCCTTTTGAGCTTAGCTGCGATGCTTGTGGTAGTCTGCTGTGAGGATGGGAGCGTGCCCAGCCCCAGTCTTAGAGGTGTGAGCCATCCTGGTCGGTCTTTGTAGAACATATCTGGAATTGGCTGACGATTGAGTAGGCAGTTAAGGTTAGGTTTACAAAAGACCTGCTCCTGGCACAGAGCGGCATGGTTGTGGATGTGGCTCCATGGCTATCTGAGGAGAGGGTGGCTTTGGGCAGACACCACCCCTTCTGTGCTGACCCTTCCATCGCTGGCTGCTGGCTGGCAGTATCACCCTCTCCTGCGGATCCCAGGCAAAGAACTGAGATATATATTTTTTTTCCTCTCTGCACTGGTGGAATCTGGGAGCTTCTACCTAGAAAGCAGGGGGTGTCCTGCTTTGCTCACGCACAGCCCTGCCATCTTTTCCTGGCCACAGTGGGAAACAAATAGTGTCCGTGGTACCTCCTGGACTGGAGGTATTACAACCCAGGACACAGGACAGGGCATCTGGAGGTAGGAAGTGAAGCTACAGACCTTCACGTAGGCAGGGAAGGGGGACTCCCCTGCAAAGATGGGGTTTTCTCAATCTACTCCGTTCTTGGGAAGAACTTAAGCCTGAAGCTGGTAATAATCATGAGGTGATAAATTTAGCATCTGTTTCCTACCCCAGCCATGGGTAAATTCATTCTCTCTCTCTCTCCCTCTCCCTCTCCCCCTCTCTCTCTGAAATCTCCAGGGATCCTTCTCCTGCGTAGGTGTCCCCTCCCCCCGCTGCTCCGTGCATATAAATAAGTGCTGCAGAGAACTGGGGGAGGGGCATGGCGGGTGGGAGGCAGTGGCCTGCCTTAATTAGCACTTCTTAATGGGAAATGAGTCCAAAAAGAGTGAAGGGTGGAGTGAGGCGGGATGTTTACGGCGGAGGGGAGGTTTTGCTATTTTTCAGGACTACAGCCTATCTTCTCTGTCTGCCTCACCTGTGGCTCAGGAAACCCACCATTTTTATTCGGCTGGAGGGGTGGCAGGCTCTTTGGTTGCGTGGGGTCAGATGCAAAGTTTACAAAACCGGTTGGTCTTTTCGTCTTCCAGGAGGCTCCCAGTTTTGCTGTGAGAGGCTGACACAGTAACCGAGTTGGAAACAATTAAATATAACCACCCAGTCGAGAAAGACACACAATTATACCATAAGTAACAAAATTGCCTCCTGGTATTTATGAATGATGCAATCTTATTTATTTACTAAATGCATTGGCATATTTTACCTAAACTTTGAGGATGTTGTTAAGGAAATAGAAACATCCTAGACATAAAGTCAATGTCTGACATGTTAACTACATGGAAGGGTCACACTTTTCTCCTCATTTATTCGATACTATTCTTCCCTCCCCCCACCCCACCCTAAAATGAAGAGACTTTCTGAGGGATGATGACTTGCACACCTGTGCAAAACCACATAGTTGGGTTTCCCATTAAATTTTAATTTTATTGCAACTAAAATGGCACAACTCAGCAGTGTGGCTGGTTTGCCGAATTATCCTGCTTTGTTTCTTAGCAGGAACGGACACAAGTTTTGTTCAGAGTAGAACCCTAGTGCCACAGCTGCACCCATTCCTGGAGAAGTCCAATCTGGCCAGGGTGACATGCCTTTGTTGCATCTTGGCTGGACTACTGTAACACACTCTACATGGAGCTACCTTGAAAAAAATGTCCAGAAACTTCCACAGGGTGAAAATGCAGCAACTGGATTGTTGACAGGCTGGTTACAGGAATCACATCGCACCCTTGTTACAGCAGTTCCACTCGCTGCCAATCAAAGCAAAAGCAAAGTGTTCTTCTTATATACCACCCCTATAACACTTCAAGTAGTCTCTGGGTGGTTTACCGCTTTTAATTACAGCATGCAGGCTATACATTGCCCCCCCCCCAGCAAGCTGGGTACTCATTTTACCAACCTCAGAAGGATGGAAAGAGTGTCAACCATGAGCCTGCTGGCTGGGTACCTGGGTATCAGTGTCCAGGCATAATCCAAAGTGCTGGTCTTAACCTAAACAGCCCTAGATGACCTGGGTCCAAACTATCTCAAGGACTGCCTCTCTCTTTGTGAGCCTGCTCTGGGTGCTAAGATCATCAGGAAAGGTCTTTATCGTGGTCTTATCACCTTCACAGATGCATCCGATGAGAACACAGGAGAGGGCCTTTTCTGTGGCTGCTCCCAGACTTTGGAACTCCCTCCCTCTGGAGGCCAGCCTGGCCCCATCTTGGCTGTCCTTCCGCAAGCAGGCAAATAAATTTTCTCTTTAGTCAAGTGTTCCTTCAATGCCTGTCTTCCCTAGTGGGGTTTTTGATGGATTCGTGTGCCTTCCTGCTTTGAATGTGTTTCTGGTGTTTACTGACTTTTAGTGTGGTATTTGTTTGATCCTTTTAAGTATGTGTGTACTTACTGCATTTAAATTTAAACTTTGATGCAAGCCACCTCAGGGCCTTTTGAAAGAGAAAATTGGAGCAGCCAAAGATGGCAAGAAGGAAGAACTCAACCATTGTTTACAGCCCTAGCCTGCAAGAATCACCTGCTGCTCACACCTGCACAGTTGGACAATATATTGGTGCAACAAATGTGTGGGGTCTCCTCAACCTCCAATGTGAGGTGTCTTGCAGTTGGTGGAACCCACCACACCAAAGCTGCCCACTGGCAATTTAGGCTGCTCTTCCCTTCACTTGATGAACTTCCTGGTTTGGCCCACAATGCAGGAATGCAAATTTAGAGGGGGAATCATCCAGTTCTCCATCCAGCAGTAAGGGGACAGCTTTTACCTCCTGAGTCCAGTGTGATCCTGCCCTCCCATGTGGCATAGTGGTTCAACTATGGTACTACAGCTAGAGCTGTGCTCATGACCTGGGGTTCAATCCTAGGTAGACAGCTCAAGGTTCACTCAGCCTTCCATCCATCCAAGGTTGGAAAAATGAGTATTCAGCTTACTGGGGTATGTGTGCAATGTGTGGCCTGCATAAATAAATTGTAAGCCACCCTGAGAGTTCTTTAAGGGCTATGGGGCAGTATAAATGCAGCTTGCTTTGGTTTGGTTTGCTCCCTGTTTCTTGGGTGTTGATCTCATTTCCTCTAGCTTTTTTGGGGAAAAGGAAGGTGGAGGTGGGTTGGAAGTGGCAGCCAGCCGCTGTCCTCCTCTGTCGGAAAAGAGCCCTTTACTACTTAAGCTGGTGAGATCCAGGTTAATCCTTCTTGGAGCTGACTTTCTGAAGGCCTTGAAGGGGGGATTTCTACCATCATCCTTGCTTGGGGATAAACATCCGCCCAGAGTCAGCTGGCTGGCTAGGTGACCCTGCTTTCCTAATCCTGATCAAGAGATCTGGGAGAGACAGAGCTTTATTACCTGCTCCCCTGAAGGCATGAGGCAGCTGGTGGAAAGGTCCCACAGCCTTTTTTATTGCACCCAGAGGGAGCCTTGGTCCCAAGCGCTGGCCTGTGCTTGCACCCAGTTTGTTTTGGCCCCCTCACATGCATGCTTTGTGCCTCCCAAAGCTCACAGAAGCAGAGAAGGGATCGGCCACTGGCCAGCTTCTGTTCCAAAACATGAAGGTGGGGGCCTCATCCTGTCTCCTCAAACTAAGCGCTCTTCAAGTTGCAGGGGCAAGTGGAGCCAGGGTGCCTACAGATTATGTTATGGCTTTCTGGGGCATCCTCTCTACCACCAAGATTCCCTGAGCGTAGTCTCAACCCTCACAGGAGCTGGGAGGCAAAATGGATTCTCCCAGAAAATATTATGCAGTTGCACCCTGTCTCTGCTGTTGTGCAAAGTATTGGCGGGGTGTTTGGGGGCAATTGAGAGCTGATAGTGTGATAAAAGACCTGCTTCCAGTGGAAACCACCACTGTTCAAACTTAATCATTTATATGGATCAATTCAGCTGACTGGATTTATCATCATCATCATCATCATCATCATCATCATCATCATCATCATCATCATCATCATCATCATCATCTCTTTGGCTTGGCCGTGGGCTCTGTCATCATGTGTGCAGCCTTTGCCACTGTCATGTGGGAGAATGGTTTCCATCACTCCTAGCCACTTAGTTCATGGGAGTTGTTCTCCCACACATCTGGAGGCATCTGGTTTGGGAAGATATACCCGCCCCATCCAACTCAGCCAAAGGTGAATCTCATAGCTTGGTGGCTGCACACTTTCCTTGCAGTCTGTAGGGTGCCAACACGTTCCATTTCTAGTGCTGCCAACCAGCCAGTTATGAAGAAATGCCAGCCTCTGCGAGGCCTGCAGTCAGCTGGACTTTCATGGAACTGGGGTTGGTGGACCGAAGGCCTGACTCCATGCACCCATTATCTCTGCCAAGAGGTCATCAACATCATGGAAGGAATTATGGCCACCTCCCAGGGGCCACCCATTCTGAACTGATGTCACCAGTCCTGGACTGATGAGCTCCTGCTTTTCACTGACCAAAAAGAAGCTCCCTCTCTTCTGCCTCCTGACCCGTCAGGCCCCCTATGGGTGGGCCTCAGTCCCCCATTCCCCTCCTGTTGGGAGATTAAAGAAGGCAAGGTGCTCAAGCCAAACTGGGCCAAGGCCCAGCAGAAACCTGGCTGTTTTACTGATGGATTCCCTAGATAACTATACCAAGTGTAAGGGGGCTATTTGTCCTCTCCTCTCCCAAGGAGGGTCCCATCTCTGCCCTTTTGCATGCCCTGGCAACTTTGTGCATGGACATGCCTCTGCACAGGCACGAAATTGCCCCTCCCTCCCGTGAAGGAACCACTCATTCCAAGGGTGGAGTTCGGGAAGGGAAGACAGCCGTTGGCTGGATCCGCAGAAACCAGTTGTCCCAGGATGCTGGTGGCTCTGGCTGCTGGGCTCATCATAGCACTTGGGTTAAAAAAAGCACTGCAGGGAAAGGTATCTCCTCTCTCAGCCTCTCTCTAGTTCTGTCTGTTCCTGAGCTGAGCCGCCTTCCCAGCTGCTGTGCTAGAGGCAGGCTGAGGTTACTGGCAGTCAATGAACTCAAGTAACCACACAGGCTCACCGCCGCAGTTGGGCTCTGAGCGGCAGGCAGGCGAAAGCGAGCGAGCGAGCGAATGCTGTGGAGCTGTACTAGTGCTGCTTGCCGGCTCTCATGCAATCGCCCACAGCTTGCAGGCGGCTGCAAAACCGCGAGGCTTTTGCAAAAAAGGCCGCTGCTTACCTCTCAAAAAGATAGATAGATAGATAGATAGATAGATAGATAGATAGATAGATAGATAGATAGATAGATAGATAGATAGATACTTTATTGCCATTGTACATAGTACAACAAAATTGCATACTATCACAGGAACTGGGAATGTTTAGCCTTTCAAAAAGAAGGCTGAGAGGGGATATGATAGCTATGTTTAAATATTTGAAAGGATGTCATATTGAAAAGGGAACAGGTTTGTTTTCCATGGCTTCAGAGACTAGGACTCAGGGCAATGGTTTCAAACTACAGGAAAAAAGATTCAATTTAAACATTAGGAATAATATCATGACGGTTAGAGCTGTTCGGCAGTGGAATATGCTGCCAGGGAGGGTGGTGGGGTCTCCTTCTTTGGAGGTTTTTAAGCAGAGGCTGGATGGCCGTCTGTCTGGGTTACTTTGATGGGGGTTCCTGCATGGCAGGGGGTTGGACTGGGTGGCCCTTGAGGTCTCTTCCAACTGTGTGATTCTATGATTCTATGACCCTGGTGCAATTAAAAAGATAAAAAAACATTTAAAAGGTAAAGAGGATTAAAAGCATTCATACATATTCATCACAACAAAAAAGGGCAAGGCACACATTTAGTTTGGAGGCTTTTCCATCAAGTTGTTGGGGCTTTGTCACAAGACAGGGCTGCATCTCCAGACCCATTTCTCTGCCATGCTTGGAGCCTGGGGTGTTTTCAGCACCAGGCATCAGCTGTGTGGCCTGTCGTAGGGGCAAGAAAGGGGTCCAAGGGGAGAGCTTTGCTCCAAGGCTCGTGTCCGGCACTCAGCAACCACAGACTTTGGAGTTTTGGGTTGTCCTGGCCAAAGGGGACATGGGGCCAATGTGAGCTCCAGGACCCATCTGCTCAAAGGGTTTGCTTTTGGAAATTATGCAGGGACTAGTTGGTTACCCTGGAAATTGATAGAGGGGTTTGTTGTGGTTGATCCTTGTTCCATGTGTCATTTAGCGCCATCAAAGGCCTGTCTTTGCATGAAATGAAGCAATTCTCACCTTTCTGTGATTTATAGGTATTGGAAATGGTGGAGGATTTTGTCCCCTCTCCTCAAACTTATTGCAAATTGGATCTGACCATTGGCCAGACAGATGAAGGGACAACTCTTAATCCTGGCTTCAATCATTTAAAAGGGTTGGTTGGTTTCTATTCTTCTATGGTCTCAACAGACGAATGGGATTCGGAGTTCCAAAGAGCCTGTCTGCTTTTGCAGACTCATGGTGTGCTCAGAGCTCTTTCAAAACCCCTGATTAGCGAGAAGGAAAAAGAAGGCTTAGAGAAGGATCGGCTCTACAAAGGGAGGTCAGATTAGGTGGATCACAAATCCTCCAGTCTTCTGACCTACTGAAAAAGGAGAGCCACGGGTTGGCCAGCAATATTGTTCCTTTCCTCTCTGCCCCCTTTGTTTTATGGAATGACTTCTTATGGCCACATCTGGATGGTCCAGAGGTTTAGGTTTCTGGCTGAGGAGCCAGAGGTCGGGAGTTCAATTCCCCCATTGGGCTTTCTGGACAAGGATTGGACTCCATGACTCATTTGATCCCTCCCATCTCTGCAACTCCTTGACTAATTACATTAATATATTTCCCTTTTGCACAGCATGGCTCAGTCTAACCCATCCCTAGATAGCCTTTTGCATAAAGCACCCCTTTCTGATAGCAACAGGTTCTATGTTTTCATCAAGAACCTCCCTGCAAAGAGTTGTAAAACACTGCCTTTTCTTGTCTGGTCACTTGGAGATAATTCTCACTTACCCTAGGCGACCAGCTGGGTGGTCCTTTATAAACCCAACTGTTAAAAACTGAATCTGTGCTGGGTTTGTCTATTAGAGTCTATTTTCTGTTGTAATTCTGCATTTTGCTTTGAGGTTCTCAGGGAAGTTCCAGGGAATGGCATTTAAGGATTTTCTTGTCAATACTAAATGCAATGGAGCCCCGAAAAATCCACAATTCAGAAACGCACAGATACAGAAGAGGCATTTTGCCAGCTATTTTTTGTAAGGCAAGAGGAGAGGGGAAAAGGCCACTTGAATTTTAAATTGTTTCATTTGTCTAATTGTTGCAGCAATATTTTAGTGGGGGCTGTACCTGTTGGTATATTTAAATTTAGCTGTTCTGTAGGCAAAACCCATTTGCTGGGAATCTGTACTTTTGGATTCGTTCACATGGGAAGACAGCAAATCTATGCAAATGTCAAAGTGACACATTTTTTCACTTGGCACTTCAATTATGCAGTCTTTTTGCTTACCCCCTTGATTTTTTCATCTTCCTTTGTGATGATGCCTTCAGTCCTTTTATAAAAAATCACTCATTTAGATTTTTGCTCCAAGAATCCCATCGTCAGCAAAGCTAATAGCCATACATCCGGAAGGTTTCTTAGAGCCATACCTGTCAAGTTTTGGGTTTGAAAATAAGGGAAATTTTCCAACATCCACTGCAAGCCATCCCATCACCACCACCAAGTTCCAGTATCTCTCAAATTTTAAGATAGGTATACAAACTATCTGAATATTGTATGTAAGTATGTAAAGAAACCTATAGTATAAATTCAACAGGCAGCAGTAACTGAATTCTGCTTTTCTCCTTACAGGGCTTACAATGTTCTTATACGCACATTCCTCATACTATAATCTTTTATTCTTTCATACGTCCACTTCATCTGTTGTTTCTCTGAAATAAAATGTCTTAGTGTCTGAGCTTAAGCAGAGTTCAAATGAGATAGCCTTTGTCTAGGCAGAGATGGCTCTATTCTTCCCCCCTTCCTTCTTAGTCAAAGAGGGGATTTCCTTCTCAGGTTGTTCCTTTTGTCACATCAGGCAGGCTAAACAATAGCCCTTCTCTGGCAGAGGTAGCCAGAGAGGTGCACTTCTAAAGCTGTTTTCCAGGTTTTAGGACCTAATCTTTACAACAACTAAAGAATTAGTCTGTCAACTGTGAATGGCTTGCCTGGCAGGTACCAGATTTTTAAAAATTACAGGACATTTCCGGAAAAATAATCATCCAGGAAAGAGGGGTAAAAATGGGATTTTCCCAGGCAATACAGGACACTTGACAGGTATGCTTAGAGTTTTGGTGGTTTTTCAAGCTCTTCCTCCTTTACTGCCAACATTAGAAGACATCTGGTGGCTGTAGTTCTAGAACACAGACCTCACACCTCTCATTTGGTCCTCTGTCCATGTAACCCCATGGAGCTGTTCACTCTGCTGCCTCAGGGAATCTGTTCTGAGTTTTAGTCTGAACTTCAAAGGAGTTGCCCAGAATGTAGAACCTCTTTGGGGAATAGGATTCAGCACTTTGGAGAAAGTGCCTATAAAATTCAGACCCAAACCTGAAATACATTCACCCCCTTCTGCAAAAACTGGAGTCTCTAACATGCAGTGAGGCCAGTCTGTTTCCCTGTAACAGTGGTTTCCAACCTTGGGCCCTCTGATGTTATTGAATTAAAACTCCCAGAAGCCTTCATTACTAGCTGCAGTGTTTCTGGGAGCTGTAGTCCAAGAACATCTGGAGAGCCTAGGTTGGGAACCACTGCCCTACAGCTACCAGAATTCCACAGTTTGCACAGCCAATCCTTTTCTGCAATAACCCTTCTACCCTTTTAATTAGAAGCTTCCTGTTTCTGACTTATCCTATTGCTGCATTCTTTCCCTTTCAAGTACCACCCAGTGTGGCCTACCCATGGTCTCAGTGGCCATTTTGGCAGTTGCAAGGGACAGTGGGAAGAGAATGTTAAATTGCTAGTCAGCTGCAGAGAACTGGTGCACTGAAGAAAGTTGGTTCCAGGGAGCGCGGGAGGGGGAGGGGGAGTTCGAAGAAACTCATGACTGTGAGCCAAGAAGGAGGAGGAAAAACTGCATTTTCTCTCTGTCATCTTGCTGAGGTTGGTGCACAGAGACCTTTTAACACTGACCTTAAATAAGCTGGAAGAGGGCAAAAACTCTGTCTACTCTCAAGACAGAAGCAGAGAAAGGGGGCACTTTTTTTGGACCAGAGCTTCCAGAATCTCATGGCACACATGTCCAGGCCTTTTCCACAAAAGCACTTGTGCCGTTTGAATTAGAAGCTTCCTTCTTGTGGCTTTGGATTTTCCCCTGTATTTTTTTTTTTTTTTTTTTTGGGGGGTGGAGCTAATTTTTGTTTGTGCCTTAACTGAAATCTTCCACTCCGTTTGTGGGGGAAAGTGTTACTTCCTCTCTCTCTCTCTCTCTCTTTTTTTCTGTTTCATTTATTGGTAAATCTACTTTTATTTTTTCAGGGTAATTTTGCAGGAACATGGAGAGAAATTGTAAGGATGAGTAAGCAAAGTCCTCCCCCTCCCTGTTCCTTTGGGAACAAGAACTGAGTAATTAAATGGCAATTTATAGGTAATTAATGAAGCCTGAATCCTCAGCTATGATGAACAGAAGCAATGAAAGGGAGGATCCTTGCAGGGATTGTGCTGGCACTGAAACTCTTGGACAAATTTAACAACTTGGGGGGAAATCTGGGCCTTTATGCATCTTTATGAAGCTGCATCTCTTGACCCACTGCAGCATCCCTTAGTGGCTGTTATGCCTTTTGCACCAACCCAATGCAATACAGCAGAAAAGGCCATACCTTCCCTGGTTTGTAAAATTGATATGAGTTTTCAATTGAAGCCAAACATATTTGCTTATAACTTTCTTTCCCCCATTTCTTCTTTTAATTCAAAGAAATTGCCTTTCAGGTGGTGCATTGTTGTGTCTCCTTTTTTTGGTTGCCTGGTGGGGACAATCATCAAGACTTCTATGTAGCGCTAAAGAGTTTTAGTGCTATACTGATAGCTCGATGACCAACTTCTCACTTGCTTGAGTCTGGCAAACTTTCTGCTTCTCTTGATTGCTGTCGATGGGTGCTTCTGTGTTGTTTGTTGGATGTTGCCCTAGCACTGATGCTTGGGAAACTCCACCACAATATACAGTGTCCCATCCACTACAATGCACTACACAGCATATGCTTTGGTTGTGGGAAGGACAAAAAGGTGCAGACGTTCATTTTCAGAAAGGGTAGTACGAGGAACATCATTTAAATACTGGATAAACTTTGTCTCTGTTTATTTGTCTGAAAGCACTCAGTACAAAATAAGACCCTCTCAAGTAAAAACCTATAGGATTAAGTGGCTGGTCTCATTTTTGCTCCTGGCCCTTCATAGGACACGTGTTTTCTCCCACAGACGGAGAAAAGTTGATGCTGGCCGTAAGCTGACTGGCCTCTTTCTGAGACAAGGAAATACTAATCAGATACTTAAATCCCTATTAAAACTAAGTGAGATTAGTGAATCCTAGTGAAGTCTCTGGACGGATGTTTGAGAGGTCACTGTCGGTCGTTGATCTTGCTGGTGCAGGTGAGAGCGCTGAGTCCTCCAAGATCACGAGGGGATATGGGAGGTGATGGGAACAGGCTGGTGGTAGAGTGGACCCATCGGGGTTCACATGCCAATAGGCCACAGGGAATTTTTCATTTACTGAGCTTTACTCGGGGCAATGGTTTCAAACTACAGGAAAAGAGATTCCATTTGAACATTAGGAAGAACTTCATGACAATTAGAGCTGTTCAGCAGTGGAATATACTGCTGCAAAGGGTGGTGGAGTCTCCTTCTTTGGAGGTTTTTAAGCCGAGGCTGGATGGACATCTGTCAGGAGCACTGTGATGGGGGTTCCTGCATGGTAGGGGGTTGGACTGGATGGCCCTTGAGGTCTCTTCCAACTCTATGACTCTATGATTCTATAATTCTATGATTTAGGACCAATTTCAACTCAGAGAAGTGAACACGCCAGCCCTGCAAAGTGGGAGTGTAGTCTTCGAGCTGTTAACTGGGTTTTGCACCCACTACCAATCCCTGATCAGGGTGGCTCTACTCTGAAAGTGAAGAACCTTAAGCTTTAGAGGGTCCTAATATTTCGGGGGGGGGTGTGTGTGTGTCCAGAAGTGACTTTAGTTCACATTTTAGAAGAGTTGTGGGGATCAGTCCTGGAACAACCCAATGGAATAAGATAACAGTGATGGCCCAAACCTGGTTGAGAAGGGGTCCCATCACAGTTCAAATGTCAGGCCCCATAAAATGGAGGTCCACCACAAAATAATGTAGGTCCATGTACACAATAATGCAGGACATGAGTAAAGTGGATAGAGGGACACTCTTCTCCCTCTCACAAAATACCAGAACTAGGGGACATCCACTCAAATTGAGGGCTGGGAGAGTGAGAACAGACAAAAGAAAATATTTTTTCATCCAGCATGTTGTTAGCCTGTGGAACTCCCTGCCACAGGAGGTGGTGATGGCATCTGGCCTGGATACCTTCCAAAGGGGATTGGACAGATTCCTGGAGGAAAAGTCCATCACAGGTTATAAACCATGATGGAGATGTATCATCTCCAGGCTTAAAACTGGGGTACTTCAAGGGCCAGATGCAGGGGAAGGGTATCAGGAGACAGATATCTAGCCTCGTGTGCTCCCAGAGGCATCTGGTGGGGACACTCTGAGATACAGGAAGGTAGACTAGATGGGTCTTTGGCCTGATCCAGCATGGCTCTATGTTCTTATGTTCTTATGCACCATCAGGCCTGATGGTCATTGGAGTCCAACATCCCAAGTAAGGCAGGTCAGTCTGATGATCCCCGCCTTGTCTATGAGGGTTGAGCTAAAGGTTTACATTGCTGGAAGACTTCCAATCTGGCATTTTTCAGACCGCATGGCAGGGCCCGTCAGCTGTTCTAATTAGCAGCTCCGAAAGGAGAGGAGCAGATGGTGATGAGGCTGAGGCAAAAAACTGCACCAAGGGGGAAGGTGAATCCTTCCTGGCTCTTCAGTTACATCTCTGACATTTCTCCAGCACACTGAGCGATGGCCTCGTGATTCTTAATCTTTTGGGCCTCTGACCACTCTGAAGCTCTTCCCATTTTACAAACACTGAAGGGAATCTGCAAGGTTCAGAGACGCTCAAAGAAGCCAACAGCCAAATAAGATCCTTCCAGTCCAAGACGCTGACAGGCATCATCCTACCGGCCTCCATCCCACTACCCTTTACTGATCAGGGCAGCTGTGAACTAGTGCTTAGGAAAATGATTTTGATTGGCTTTAATTTTTGGACTGCCGAGTTTTCCTGGAGGATTATGGGAACTTTAATTCATGGAAATGCTTCCAACATCTCGGAATCTTCCCCAGATCTGACAGGTGTGATAACTTTTAACTTGATCTTGGGAAAATGTAGGCTTGGGACTACATGTCTCAAAATCCCCAAGCCATTTGGGGGAAGAGGGGATGCTGGGTGTTCCAGTCCAAAATTTCCACTCCTTAAGAACATAAGAATATAAGAAGAGCCATGCTGGATCAGGCCAAAGGCCCATCTACTCCAGCTTCCTGTATCTCACAGTGGCCTCACCAAATGCATCTGGGAGTGCACAAGGCTAGATATCTGTCTCCTGATACCAATCCCCTGCATCTAGTCCTTGAAATACCCCAGTTTTAAGCCTGGAGATTACTCATCTCCATCATGGTTTAAGGCACTCCTTACGTATGGCTGCCACCTTTCTGACCTTGGGGGTGTCTCCAGTTCCCAAATGGAGGGAAAGGTGTGTCATTGTCAATGAGAGTTTGGTGTGGAACCTTTCCCCCTTTCGTGGATTTAATGGAAAAGAACCACAATTGGCATGAGTTGTGTGATTGATTGTTTGTATGTGTGTGTACCTTAAACTACCTGCCCTGGACTGACTGTGGAGGAGGTTGATGATGAACTCCACAACTGCTCAGCAGTTGAGTGCATGCTTTGCAATTCTGAAGCACAGAGGTCCATTCCGGGGCATTTGCCAGGAATTGCTGGAAATGATTCTAGCCTGGAGCCCTGGAAAGCTGGGCTGCCCATCAGCCCCTATGTATGAAGTTTGGCCTCCTTGAGAGTGAATGGAGGATTTGACCCACTGCATTGGAAGGTGCCTATGAAAAAAAGAATGATGGTGCTCCACTGCCTCCTAGTGGAAGTACTCGAGGACAGCAGCACTTCAGGCCTGACTCAGTTTTTCCTGACTTTTACAACTGCCCTTCCTGCCTCTTACAAGACTTCTGCCCTGGCTGCAACACCAATCTACAGTAGCCAAGGATTTTAAGAACATCTAAAAGTTACATTCTGGTAAAGCACATATTTTTACCATGTCTGAATTTCTGGTACCTGCTTTGAAGAAAAGTTATTTAAACTCGAAAAGTTGCAATGTTCCTCGTTTTTATTTTTAATAGTGGCCTATACAGGTATCGCCTGTAACCTATTTTTGCAATTGTGTTTTGACTTTATGGAGTGATACAATGAGAGATGCCTGTGTGAATACATGACAGATGTAACAGTACACATAAAGTCTAAGTAGTGGATTCTACACCATCTGCAGAAATCTCTAGAGGGGTAGTCTAACTCAGGGAAAACCACACAAAAAAACTCATGGTTCTATAAAGATTAATAATTTATCTTGAGTCCTGTGGAGATGCAGCCCTCTTCATTGGGAGCATCTGATCCCTGTAATAGTCCTTATGGTGCCACAGGACTCTTGGCCCTGACTGTACATTTGGCCACATATCAACTTGGGATGATAAGATCAGAAGACCCTGAATTCTTCTAAAATCCACATGATCGGGTGCTACAAAACCACTGGTCTTCCCTGGGGCACCTCCCTTATGAGGAAAGGCTAAAACATTTGGGGGTCTTTAGTCTGGAAAACAGGCGCCTGAGTGGGGATATGATTGAGATGTACAAAATAATGCAGGGCATGAGTAAAGTGGATAGAGGGACGCTCTTCTCCCTCTCACAAAATACCAGAACTAGGGGACATCCCCTCAAACTGATGGCTGGGAGAGTAAGAACAGACAAAAGAAAACATTTTTTCATCCAGCGTGTTGTTGGTATGTGGAACTCCCTGTCACAGGAGGTAGTGATGGCATCTGGCTTGGATGCCTTCAAAAGGGGATTGGACAGATTCCTGGAGGAAAAGTCCATCACAGGTTACAAGCCATGATGGAGATGCGTAATCTCCAGGCTTAAAACCAGGGTACTTCAAGGGCCAGATGCAGGGGAGTGGTATCAGGAGACAGATATCTAGTCTCATGTGCTCCCAAACGCATCTGGTGGGGCCACTATGAGATACAGGAAGCTGGACTAGATGGGCCGTTGGCCTGATTCAGCATGGCTCTTCTTATGTTCTTATGTTCTTATGTTCTCTCTTCTTCCTTCCCCAGGTAAAACCAAGTCTTATTTGTGTTTGTCAGTGGGTGGGGTGATTTTTATGGAAAGGAAGGAGCCATTATGATACATTATGATACCTCTGTGCTCTCCACTTCCAAGGCCCCGTCTTCACATTTAATTTGTCGACATTTCCATGTGGCTGTGCCACCGAGGCTCTGGTCTGGCTTGAGCCTCTTCAGTTATCCTAGAAAAAAATCAGCTGGGATATACAGCTCCACTGTCCAGATGGCTGGGACCTAAATCGGAGAAAGCAAGGCCTGGTCTGCAGTTGCAGGGGAAACCTCGTTTGTCTTATCGGACCCATCGATCATAATAAAGGAGCTGTCAGATTATAGCTTAGTAGAATGAGAGCAGATCTCAGTTTGGTCTAGGTGTGAGTAAGACACACGGAGGGAGGTTGCTTCCAGTTCAGTGGTGGAAGGAAGAGGAGGGAATCAAGGCATGAGGAAAAAGAGGTGCTGTAGTTCAGGAATCTTTCTTGCAGAGATCTTTTCCATTTTTTAAACCTGAAGATGTTGGCCTCTGAACCTGCCATGTTGGGGCCCAAAGGCTTTTTTGCAGAATTATGGCGAGCCAGAGCGACACGCTTGGACTATACAAATAACCCTTCCGGGGGCATTCTGCAAGTGAATACCCCCATTTTAAAAAAAATCTAAATTTCCCAGACTTTGAGTAGGAAAAGCCATGCTGCGCATCACCAGACAGCTGCTACGGTGGACATCTGGATTGCTTTTGGCTTGCTAACATCTCTTTCCATAACATAAGGACATAAGAACAGCCATGCTGGATCAGGCCAAAGGCCCATCTAGTCCAGCTTCCTGTATCTTACAGTGGCTCTGCCAAATGTGTCTGGGAGTGAATGAGACTAGATATCTGTCTCCTGATACCACTCCCCTGCATCTGGCCCTTGAAGTACCCTGGTTTTAAGCCTGGAGATGACACATCTCCATCATGGTTTGTCACCTGGGATGGAGTTTTCCTCCAGGAATGCCTTTTGAAGGCACCCAGGCTAGATGCCATCCCCACATCTTGTGGCAGGGGATTCCACAGACTAACACCACACTGGGTAAAATAATATTTCCTTTTGTCTGTTTTCACTCTCCTAACCCTGAATTTGAGTGGATGTTCCTGAGTTCTGGCATTTTGTGAGAGGGAGAAGAGCCTCCCTCTATCTACTTTACTTATGCCCTGCATTATTTTGTACATCTCAATCATATTCCCCCTTCAGGTGCCTTTTTCCCAGACTAAAGAGCCCCAAATGCTGTAGCCTTTCCTGATAAGGTATAGTCATTCCCTCTATCCTTGCTCATGTTCTCCTCATCCCTTGTGTCGTTTCATCCTCTTGTGTGGCTTGGGAAGAAAGTAGCTGGCTGGCTTGAAAACCGGCCAGACCCTGCGGTCTGTGTGGAGGAAGGAGGTGCCAGAGGTGATGACCTCCACTGCCTCTTCCCTGGAACTCAGCACCACCTGCCATCAGCTGGGCTTACACTGCATAAAGGGAAGGGCATTGCAATGTGTGGATTTTGGAACGAGAGGGTTTATTTATTTCAAAAGGGCCTTTGAGGTGTGTGAGGTGTTTATGGAATTGTTTCTCTCTCTCTCTCTCTCTCTCTCTCTCTCTCTCTCTCTCTGACACACACACACACACACACACAATCACACACACACACACACACACACACACACACACACACACACACACACACACAAACAAATAATTAGTTTCCATGGTTGAGCAGGATTTGAATGCAGGTTGCCTGAGTCCCTCACATCCTTGTTGCTGTTCCTTGCTGCTGTTTTAAAGCATTGCATGCCTAGCCCTCCGCTGCTTTTTGTTTGCTTTTGTTGAGTCCAACACCACCACCACCACCACCACTTTTAACAGACAGGAATCCTAACGGGCTGGAACAATTGGCTGCTGCCCATGGCAGGCAGAGGTGAGCCTGCATTTTTTTCTCTCTCCCCTCACTGCAGACAGAAGCAATAGAATCAGAGTGCGGGAGGTGGGAACACAGGAAGCAGAACAAAAACCTCGTAGGGAGGGATCTGCATTTAAGTTGCCAGCGGATTTTAGGGGTTCTGTAAAAGCAGCTTCAGTCACTTTATCTGTTAACCTTTGCTGGCTCTCACACACCCCTCCTAAACTTATATCAATGGAAACAGGAATGAGAGGCCATCCAAGATTTAAGATGCTTTGTCTTATTGTTTCTTTTTAGAAAGGATGGTATAGCAAAGATGCATTTCACAAATAATGAGTAGGGGTCTTGTTATTTGTTGTTGGTGCAACAAGTAACAATGTACCGTTAGTTACTTTTTGAAATTACCTTTAAAAAGGGGGGTATTTGAAAAAAAAATGCTACTTTTTAAATTTTATTTCATTTTTTTTACACTTCTGTACAAATCTCCTGGCCAAATGATCACTCTGGGTGGCGTGCAACAGTAAGATAATAAACCAACATCACATACCAGATAAAACATACAATGCTGTTCTCTTATGCGCCCTAGTTTAATTTTAACGTAAGGGAAAGCAGGACAGCGAATGATATAAGGAGCTGGGCAAGATCCTACTTGTTGGCCAGAATCATCAAAGGCAGTGGTTCTCAACCTGTGGGTCCCCAGATGTTCCTGGACTGCAACTCCCAGAAATCCTGGCCAGCTCAGCAAGTGATGAAGACTTCTGGGAGTTGAAGTCCAGGAACATCTGGGGACCCAAAGGTTGAGGACTACTGCTGTAAGGCAGTGCTCCCCAACCTTTTTGTCTCCACGGACCGGTATTTGTTTGATTATTTTCCCGTGGCCCGGGGGTGGGGGTGGGGAAGGGGGAGATGGGGGTGTGGGGGGCAGGGGAGGGTGTGGGGGGGGGGAGGGGGGGGGGGGAGGAGGAGATGTGGGGGGGCTTGGCGTGTGTACCTTGGGGGGGCCACGGGAGCGGGAGCGGTGGTGGCGCCGCCGGCTGGGGCGTCGGGCATGCGCTCCCCC
Source organism: Phrynocephalus forsythii (assembly GCA_029282475.1). Classification (NCBI taxonomy): domain Eukaryota; kingdom Metazoa; phylum Chordata; class Lepidosauria; order Squamata; family Agamidae; genus Phrynocephalus; species Phrynocephalus forsythii. The sequence continues at coordinate 5,866,518 of JAPFRF010000022.1, forward strand.
TGCGCGCACGGGCGGGGGGAGCCCGGGGCTCCTGGGTGGGCGGGCAGGCACCCGCCTCCTCCTCCTGTCGGCGGCCGGAGGCAAGCGGCGGCACAGAGGTGCCCCAACCGAGGCGGGCCGTGGTGGCTGCGGCCGCGGCCACGGCAGCCGCCCGGGTTCGGCTGTGGCTCCGCGGCCGGTGGCGGGGGCGCCCCGCGGCCGCCGTCGCCGCCCGCCTCGGTGGGGCACCTCTGCGCCGCCGCTTGCCTCCGGCCACCCGAATTGTTTCCCCACCTCCTCTGGCCTCAGTTGGGAGGCATGCCTCTACCCAACAGTCATCAAAAGTCAACAGTGTTCATTTCAAGAAGCATCTCCTCACTCTTGAGCCCAATTAAAGAAAATCTATCCCATTGTTGTAGTGGTAGTAGATGTTCAAAAATTCAAGGCATTTGTCTAGTTTTATATAACATGTATAGGTTTTCATCAAAAACTTAATCTCAATAAACATCACAGTAATATGTACGCTAATATGTTCCTAATACAGCCGGTTTTTGCCGCTCTGGTGATGTCATCTCAGAGATCTGCTGTTGAATTATTATTACTGCATAGTTATCTGTCAGAAGAAGTGGCCTTGATCCATGAAAGCTCATAATAAATTGAGCAGTTGGCCTTTAAAGTGTCATAGTGTTTTCATCCTTTCTTTTTTCACTTCCCTTTTGTTTTTGAATGCCAGACTTACATGGACACCTCTTCTAAAGTAGAATTAGAGTACTGTAATAGTATTCCTCATAAATAATCCAGGTTTGGACAAGTTACTTTTGAATTAAAATGTTTTACTGATATTGTACACTGCCCAGAGTGTCCCCCCCCACTGGGCCAAATTGTTTTGCAGTCTAGAAATCAAATCAAAATAAATAAATAAATAAATAAATAAATAAATAAATAAATAAATAAATAGTCAGAATTGCTTGACTAGCACAATCACCCTGTAGGTGTACATCCAAAATAGTGTTTCCTTGCAGCATTGCTGGCCATGTGACCATGGACTTGCACAACACTGGCTCTTCAGCTTGAATATGGAGATGAGCACCACCCCTAGAGTCGAACACGACTAGCATGCATGTATGTGTGTGTGTGTGTGGGGGACTTTTACCTTTTTTACACCCTTGCCATAGAATGATGGTTATTGGGTGGTCAAAAAAAAATCACAAATATTTACATAAAAGGCCTTATGCTCCCTTGGGACACCCCTTTTTGGGGGGGAGATAAAAAATAAAATTCATTTTTTTCCAGGATACAAGACGCTGCTGAAATGTCTGTCTGGAAAATTCTGCCGCCGAGAACTGATTGGGATTATGGGCCCTTCTGGAGCGGGGAAATCCACCCTGATGAATATTCTGGCTGGTTACCGGTAAGGCAACCCTTTGACTCTCAGGAAAGCTGCTTTTTAGGAGATCTTTGCCTCTGCAAGGGCTGCTACAGTTCCTGTATGGTCCGTTTCATGTCAGACCATTAATGGGCGCTCTTATGGCAGGGCTGCATTTCCAAGCTTCCCTTCCTACAGATCCTGAAAAATGAACAACACTGTTTTAACAGCAAATTTTCTCCATAACATGGCCTCTCCCTCTCCCTCTATTACCAGTTCTGCTAGGGATACTGCTTAAAAATGGAAATCTATTTGGGATTTTTCTTTTACTATTCCTAATATTTTCAGACTGTGGAAGAGAAAATCTGTGGAGAGTCCTCATTCCCCTTGGTACACACTGTCTTGGAAGGACAAGAGACCTTGATAAAGAATTTCAAAGCTCCACAAGTTTCCTAATTTCTACCCAAAAGCCACAGAAAGATTTTTTTAAAAAAAAATCTTTCAAGATCTCTGGGCAAAATTTCTTTTGTGGCCTTGTCCTTTGAGAAGAAAGGACAGACATGCAGCTGGCACAGAAGGAACGCCTGGCTGATTGTTAGGAAAGACATGAGCAACCCATCCAGTGCTTCAGATTCTTAAAGAAAACAGCCATCCTCTTGGTGTTGGGAGTTTTGGCCAACTTGCACAATTTAAAAATGGCCCCACTTGCACAGTTTTGCCCAAGATAATGTGTAAGTGAGGTTTACACCGATGGAGTAAGAGTAGGAAGACAGTTCCATGCCTCAGGAGGCTTCTGGTCTAATAAGCCACCTGAAGCAGGAGGTGAAAGGGGAACATACCATTGTCATGTGCCATCAGGTTGTCTCCAACATGCTCAGCTCTTGCAAATGCAAGCCTGTGGCTTCCTTGAGGGTGTCAAACCATCTTGTATTTGGTCTTCTTCTTTCCCTGCTGCCTTCAACCTTTTCCAGCATGGAAGGCTAAAATGTGCATTCAGTTTGTGTACAAATATGTGGGCGGGCTAGTCTCAGCAGATGAAAACCAAGAGCCTGCTTTTTATGGGAAAAGGTTTGAGGAAACATGTTAACTGGATCTCCTTCCATGTCTTGCTGGATTGGAACTCCTGTTAACCCTACAGTGGATGCTATGGCAGTACAAGGACCGACGGTTGCCACAGCCTGTCCTTCCTGGGATAGCCTGGGTCCCCTTTGTTTTCCCCAAACAGATATGAAACTTAATGCCCAGCTTCAGAAAGTCTACTCTTCTGGATTACATCTCCCAAAATCCCCTAGCCGCTGTGCTCAACAGAATCCTAGGAGCCGTGGTCCCTAAAGCTAACTTTTCCAACCAATGGCTTTATCTTGCGTTGGCATCCATGCAGTGTTGCAAAATGTCTGACTCAGAGACATCACAGGATTGTGGATGCAAGCAACCTATTTGAGGCTCCATGGTTGCCTGTGGACAGGGAAGGCAGCCCATGGTCATGGATGCCACCAACCTGGCAAACGGGTAGAATGTCAGTTGTTATTCAGACCCAACTGCTGGTTACTTTCAGGGAGACGGGAATGAAAGGGCAGATTCTGGTGAACGGGCGGCAGAGGGAGCTGCGTACTTTCCGGAAGATGTCTTGCTACATCATGCAAGATGACATGCTCTTGCCTCATCTTACTGTCCGAGAGGCCATGATGGTGAGTGAGGATCTGAAGAAGCCAATGTATATCGAACCATGCCCTTGGCCCATCCAGTCTAGTTGTCCAGACTGATTGGCATTCAAGCTGGAATTCTGTCCAAACCCTGTCTGGAGCAGCTGGGGCTTGAACCTTAAACTTTCTGCATGTGAAATTTGTGCTCTGTCTCTGAGCTACCACTCTGCCTTCCCCAGTGCAGAACCAAGTCTTCCTTGGTGGTCTGCTTTCAGGATAAATCAGATCTGACCCCTGTTTTAGCTTCCAAAACTGGGTGAGTTCAGGATTGTTTTAAGGGAAGACTGGAGGTTTAGAAGAAAGGAATGTAGAATCTCTGCGGCCTGCCAAGGTTAGAACTGAAAGACACAACGTCCTACTCAAAAATGCTGAGGTGCCTCCATTTGGGAGAATGACCCTTACTCTCACCCCAAAAAAGCAGTTGTGGAAGTACCACAAATAGGCAGGCTTGCATCCTGAGCCTCTGACCACTTCCGTGAGTCAAAAAAATGGAAAATAAAAAAGTCTTCCTATTGCACAACTGTTGGGTTCGCTTCCTCAACTGGACCTTGACTCTTTCTCACCCAGGTGTCGGCCAACTTGAAGCTGAATGAGAAACAGGAGGTGAAGAAGGAGCTGGTAAGTTTACCTGTCTCCCAAACTTGAGAACCGGCAATCAACCCGGTATTCCCCGATCCAAAATGAGCGGTAAAACAAAAACATGGGGCTGAATAATTTCCATTCCTTCAATTGATTATAAAAATCCCAACCCTTCCTCCAAAAACAATTCTCAAGATTCTTCTCTCATTTATTTGATTCCTGACTTAATGCAGCTTTCAACGTTGGTGATTAAGGTTCAAAAGCTTTCTGGTCCAGGTGGGTTTTCAAACAGGAGTTGCTAATGTGATGGCCAAGGTTTGTGAAGGTTCAAAAGAATTTTAATTACTCCATTTGCTGTTTCATTTTGGAACAATTCACCTAATCCCCTCCCCAAGACACTTCTTATTCTCAGTACCGTTGAGGAGTTAACAAATGATAGGGTTCACCACCCAAACTGGCCACACAGGAAGTGACAGCATCTTCTTCCGTGTTGATTGGAAATAGTGTTGTTATCTGTTTATTGCAAGGTTCATCCTGCCTTCCCTTGAGGGATCTCAAAGCTAGATAGAAGGTATTCCACTGCACCCCCTTTCCCTCTTACAACAGCCCTTTGAGGTAGGTTGTGCTGAGAGGGAAACAGAAGCTGGTCCTGGCTCATTCACTGAGCTTCTCAGCTGAGTGGAGCTTTGAAACTGTGTTCCATAGCACTGGGCCAACTATACTGGGACGGCTAGATCCAGCACTAGGAACATGGGGCCAACCTACTTGTTGTCCATTAAGGATAGTCTGACCTTTGATCTAAAGATCACTTGTTTTCCTTTTTTTTCGGGATCCAGGTCAACGAGATCTTAACGGCGTTGAGTCTTCTGGAATGTTCCTACACCCGCACCATGTCTTTGTCTGGGGGCCAACGGAAGCGCCTGGCCATCGCTCTGGAACTGGTCAACAATCCTCCAGTCATGTTTTTTGATGAGCCCACCAGGTATGAGCTGGTCTCTCCAGGCCTCCTTGGTTGTGGTCCATCACCCCGACCTTGAGCTGGACAGAATATGGGTGATGGTTCTGGAAGGATGAGATGTGATGGTAGGACCAGGTTCCTTTCCATGTGAAGTACATAGTTCATTGGGTACCAAGAAGCCAGAGGTATGAGGCGTTCCAAGGATAGGAAGCTGAAGATGAACCCAGAAGGTTTGCATGAGCTCATCTGAGGTGGCTTCTTAGGAGCTGAGATGGTTCATAGGACAGTTCCTTGGGAAGGAAGGCAGCCGATCACAGAGAAAGTAAAGGCAGAAAAGCAGAGATCCCACAATCAAGGATAGAAGGGTCAGTGTCTTTTTAGGCAGTCTGACGTCGAGCTCATGAGAAAAATCCAGGTGCCAGGGGATCAGAAAGCAAACCATAGAAAAACTGTTTCCCCCACAAATCTGGCAGCTGTGGGTCAAAGTAATCTTTCCTGAGCTCTGCTTGAGAGTGAGAGGATGCTTATGGCTAACTTGCTAGACCCACCCCATGACTCCTTGCCCATCGCAATAGCAACCCCTGTTTGAAAACCCACCTAAAAGACACAAATGTCCCAACAGGTGGGTGGCCTTCCAACTGAAGGCCCCTTGGAAGGCCTTGGGCTGGCTCTCCCTCCTTCTCCCTGTCACCACCTCTCACCACCTCCTCTTCTCTCGCTCTGCCTCCCCAGTGGACTGGACAGCTCCTCCTGCTTCCAGGTGGTCTCCCTGTTGAAGTCGCTGGCCCAAGGCGGGCGAACCATCATCTGCACCATCCACCAGCCCAGTGCCAAGCTCTTCGAGAAGTTTGACAAGGTGAGGCTTTCCCCATTCCTCATGTGAACCTTCTATGATGGGGGTTCCTCCGTGGCAGGGGGTTGGACTGGATGGCCCTTGAAGTCTCTTCCAACTCTATGATTATTTCTACCACCCTGTTTCTTCTCTGGCTTTCCCAGTCCGCCTGGCACACTGACGGCTCAGGGCCCACATGTATGGGTCTTCAGCAGGAAGTGGAGAAAAGTTACATTTTTTGAACTACGCTTCATGGCGTGCCAAGCTTCCTAAGAAATTCTGGCAGTTGTTACCCAAAAAAGTAACTTTTTCCTGACTCTGTAAATAAGATTACTGATATTTTGTTCCTTCACACACAAACAGCCCCCTGTCTGGCTTTTCAGGTTTCAGCTGGCATTTCCCTTCCACAGAATTATGGGACACACACAGTCCTGCTAAAACAGTGCCCCAGAAATTAAGAGCTAGTCTTCCTGTGAGGTAGCGGTGTGTGCCCGGTGGGTTTTTTGCTTCCGTAAGCAGAAAATTAAGGAAAGTTATTTTGGGAGGGGCTTCCCAGCTGGGGCATTTTAGAAGATCCACATTATTAATGCCTGGATGGTGTTGATGGTGCCATCTTGTCCACCTCAGACAGAAAAATGATTTGGGCCAGCCCTAGCTACAGTTCCTCTGGGTTGCTCACATGCCAGGAGCAAACAGGTATTTGCCCTTTCTTTGGGACACTGCCCAGGGTTAGAAGAGTACCATCATGCCCTCTGTCCAAACAGCTGGTGAAACTTTGGCCCTTCAGACACGTTTGAGCTGCCACTCCATTGTCTTTTATCTTTGGCAATCCATGCTGGGGATTTTGGGAGCTGGAGTCTGGAGTTCCAAAGGTTTGCCACCCCAGAAGTCAGCAGCTGTGGTCTGCCCAAGGACCATCTTAATGGACCACAACTCCTGTTGGCCCCAGGCTGAATGACCGATTGTGAGGCTGAGGCTAAAGGGGGTGCAATTAAACTGCATCTGGATGGTCTTAATTTAATGCCTCATAGGGTTTTGGTGTATGTGTGTGTGTGGGGGTGCAATTGTATTTGTTATTCTTTCCTGGATGGCCTGGTGAGGAACAGCAGATGGTTCCCTTGAGGTGTCTCCCATGTGGACATCTGTTGACGTTCCTCAGAGTTCAACATGGATTTGCAGAATTGTAGTACGCATGCTTGGATCGATAGTCACCCTCTTCCACTCACTTCTTTCTTTTCCTTCCTTCCAGCTGTACATCTTGAGCCAGGGCCAGTGTATCTTCAAGGGAGCTGTGCCCAACCTCATCCCCTACCTGAAAGGCCTGGGCCTCCACTGCCCCACCTACCATAACCCCGCCGATTTCAGTAAGTGATGGCGGCCACGGGTGGCCTTCCTTGTCCAAGGCTCTGGCCCACCTTGTCAATCAGTTCTGGGATCTGCTGGGCTCATGGCTGCTACTCAGTGCTGCTAGATGGACCCTCCATGTTCTGAGGTTGCGTATCTGTGTAAATACAATGGTATTGAGGGCTGCAGGTCAAGAGTACGTTAAGACTTCTGCTTTCACACAACCTGGTTGGGCTTGGATCACACAGGAGGGACACAGAAATCACCCCACACAGAATCTGTGAAATTTGGAAACCAGGAGATGCAGTGCATGTGTGTTTGTTTCTAAAGCAAATAGCATAAGAAACGCAACTGTAGATGCTCGCAATTAATGGAAGGGGCCTATAATATAAAAATGGCATACATATACAGTATAACATTATTTATGTATGCCAGTTGCCGTCCAGTAGCCCCGTTACAACAGTTGGGTGCTGTGTTCTGGAAACAGAACACAGGATGTCATGGCCCATTGGCCCAATCTATTTTTGAGCATAGTGAAAATAGAGCTTCTATGTTCAGGAGCAGTATGTTCCAAAATGCTAGTGGTCTTTCTAAGACCATGGGAATTTTAAAGGTGCGAAGGAAGAAGCATTTTGATAGTGTGGTACGCAGTTCAGGATGAAGGACAGCAGCTACTAGGAAGGGATTGTGGACTTACATGGCCAGACTTGGTGGCCAACGCTGCCTGCTCCTTTGCAGTTATCGAAGTGGCCTCCGGAGAATACGGCGACCTCAACCCTCTCCTGTTCCAAGCTGTTCAGAACGGGCTGTGCGCCATGGCTGACAAGAAGAGCAGCCCGGACAAAACAGATTCCTCGTGTGCGGGACCGTGCGTGGCAGTGAGTAACCGAGAACCCCGCCTTGATCATCCTAACGCTAATTCCTGAAGTAGCTTTATCTGCTCCAGATCAAGAGCGGTGCTGGGCACTGCAGTTCGTCCTTGGCATCACCATTAGGGGGAGCCATATTTGCCAGTCAAATTCCAGCTTTTTCCAGATCCTGGCTTTTGAGCTGAGCTTCCGATTTGACGTTGCCGTCTTTAAATGTTGTGAAAATTGCAAACAAAGCCCTCTGATAGACTGGAGAAACTTGGAAAGGACAATTCCTAGAATCCTACCTGCTGAAAGAGGCAGTCCAAAAAGAGAGACGTGGTGCCTTGTTGTTGAATTAAAGTATTCAGATGTGCCTGCTGCCCAAATGCTTGTCTCTGTGCTGCTTCTTATTTCCTTCCTTACAAAAGTCCATCATCATGGCATGCATGGAAGCCTGGACAGCCTTGATTATCTTGGTTCTGAGCTTCCTGCAAACCCCGCCCCCCCGTGCTCCTCCCACTAGGAATTCCTGTTAAAAAAGAAACAAATCTTTATTGCCTGTGGGTGGCGCTGTTCTGGTTCCATATGGGTTGCCAGTGGGATAATTGACATCATGGTGAGGCTTGCATTTGGTTGGCATTTTGGTTGGATGGAAAGGGCTGGATAGAATAAATATGAACCATGAAATCTAGGGCATTTTTAAAAAAAAAATGTTTTATGGGAAATGTTCGTGCTGTGGTGCTCCCTACCAAGGGACACTCGCTGGTTTCCTCTCCATTTTGCTTGAGAGCAAGTCAAGACCTTCTCATTTGGGGAAAACTCTGGAGAGGCACTGGTGTGGCCACTAGGCATCACTTCCTTCCCACTTTCTGTTAATGGAATGGCTTTTAATTACTTTTTTTAAAAGCTGCTGTTACTCAGCTGGGTTGCCGTCCCCCTTTGATTCCTGCTTTTTGGGAGGCGAGTGGTGCCTAAAAAGGCTCGGTGGCCAACCCGTGACATTTGGGGCATTTCCTTGCCAGAAAGGGAAAAGAGGTCCCCTGATGTTCCTCTCTTTGGCACTTTCAGGACTTGGATCACATCGAGAGCCACACGTTCGCCACCAGCACCCTCACCCAGTTCTGCATCCTCTTCAAAAGGACATTTTTGTCCATCCTGAGAGACACGGTGAGGACGGAAAGTCGTGGGGTGGAGGAGTGGGCCTTGGGTTGCAGCAGTCAAAGGGGCAAGCTGTTGCAGGATTTTCTGGCTTAAATCCCCCTGGCTGCAGAACAGAAGTGCGGGGATTCCCAGAGCAAAATAGCTTCACTTTCCCCAGTGTAGTCTACCTCTTTTCTCATTAACTGGCACTTATAGTCTCAATAACGCACTCAAAGACATTTGTAGTAGAAAGAATAATGTTTAGTTACTTACAGTTCTGAACAGACCAACAGCAAACTAAACAAAGAAACTGACTGCTTCCACAGACTTCAATAGATTCTAGAGAAGGGAAAAGCACTGAGCAGAGCTGTAGGGCTGTCTTTGAATTCAGAGGCAGGAGGGAACTATGAGTTACGGATGGATAGACTGACTGTCACCCTAGCTCAGATAGGTCCCTCCCAGCTCACCTACTAAAGGCAGGGTGCAAGGCTGTAAAAATTCCAGCACATGCAGATGGAAGGCTTGAACTGTTTTCCTGGGGACCTTCCTAAGGATTTTGGAAGTAGCCAGGATGGAAGGTGAGGACATACCAGACAAGGAACATTACTTCAAGTTTTTTTCAGAGCAGAGTTTAAAGAAGTGACCTTTTTGGATTAAACTTACCCAAACCCCCAGCTCGCATGGTGGCTATTTGGTAGCCCCCAAAAGTAACTTTTTAAAGATCTGTTTCAGAAGCCAGGGAAACAGCCCAAACTGCCCCCCCCATCTGCATGTGCTGTGATGTTTGCAACCTCACAGGCTGCCTTTAGTAGGTTTGGCTGGGAGGGAACTCCTTTTCTGGCAGGAGAGGAAGCAAAACCTAGCCCAAGCAGAAGCATCTGCGTTTTCTGGTGGGTGTTGTCCCCACCACCGGCCTCATCCTTTTGAGATGGGCTGAGGATCTTGTAGGTAGGGCAAGCAAGGCTTATGCTGCTTGATTTGGTCCGTATCTCCCCTCCAGCTAGGAATACAGACAGGGCCTCCTCTACGAGGGGTGCTGTACTGCTGTGGCTTACGAGATTACCCTAGGGCAGGGGTGTCCAGACTTTTTGCAAGGAGGGCCAGATTTGGTGAGGTGAATGTGTGGGGGCCGACCATTCAGTCTGAAGGGGGGAGAAAGGACATGGTCCATGCACATCTGCAACAGCTGCAAATACTCCGTTTTCAAGGTGCCCAAAGGCCCAGCGGCTGTTGCACAGCCCGGAAATCAGCCCATGCACACCCAAGATGCACCACTGCTCGCATATGCTGCCCTCCCTCACAAGGAGGTGGGGAAGACGCTGCAGCAACGGAGCCAGGAGCAGGTAGTCAGGGCGGGTAGCTGAGGGGATGGACGGAGGCAGAGAGGGCAGGCAAACCATCAAACTGCAAGCTGATGACTCTAGCCAGCATGGGGAAGGGCGAGCCGCTAGGCATGAGTGACAGGCTGAGCTGACAGGGAGAAGAGGCTGAGGGCCACTCAAAATTTTAAATCGGGTCGCATTTGGCCTCCAGGCCAGACTTTGGACATGCCCGCCCTAGGGCAGGGGTGGTGAACCTTCGGACCTCCAGATGTTTTGGAACACAAGTCCCACAGTCCTTTGTCCCTTGTCCAGGCTTGGAATTCTGGGAGTTGTGCTCCAAAACATCTGGAGTGCCGAAGGTTCACCACCCCTGCCCTAGGGCAAACATAAAGCACCGGCAGGATTCTGGCCCATGTCTGTGAAAGCTTTCACAAAAGCCACAGCAATTAACAAGACGCATGCCATGCCTGGCTTCCCACACAGGTGCTAACCCACCTGCGGTTCATGTCCCACATCTGCATCGGCGTGCTGATCGGCCTGCTCTACCTGCACATCGGCAACGACGCAGCCAAAGTCTTCAACAACACGGGCTTCCTTTTTTTCTCCATGCTCTTCCTCATGTTTGCTGCACTGATGCCCACCGTCCTCACCTGTGAGTGCCTTCTCCCCTTTTACTTAGAATCATAGAGTCACAGAGTTGGAAGAGACCTCAAGGGCCATCTTGTCCAACCTCCTGCCATGCAGGAACCCCCATCACAGGACTCCCGACAGATGGCCATCCAGCCTCTGCTTAAAAACCTCCAAAGAAGGAGACTCCACCACCCTTTGTGGCAACATATTCCACTGCCAAACAGCTCTAACTGTCAGGAAGTTCTTGTGTGTGTGTGTGTGTGTGTGTGTGTGTGTGTGTGTGTGTTGTGTCGTTACAGTCGTGACCGACTCTTCGTGACCCCATGTCCATGAGGTTTTCTTGGCAGGAATACTGGAGTGGCTTGCCAGTTCCTACTCCAGGCGCCTACAGCACCTGGTATTCCCTGGTGGTCTCCCATCCAAGTACTTCCGAATGTTCAAATGGAATCTCTTTTCCTGTAGTTTGAAACCACTGCCCCACGTCTTGGTCTCTGAAGCCATGGGAAACACACCAGCCCCCTCTTTGATGTGATATCCTTTCAAATATTTAAACATGGCTATCATATCCCCTCTCAGCCTTCTCTTTGTAAGACAAAACATTCCCAGATCCCTAAGCCACTCCTCGTTAAGACCTACAGTATGTTCGAGACCTTAAACCATCCTGGTCACCCTCCTCTGGACTTGTTCGAGGTTGTCAACATCTTTTTTAAATTGAGGCGCACAGAACTGGACACAGTACTCCAGGTGGGGTCTGACCAGAGCAGAATAGAGAGGTACTATCACTTCCTTTGATCTAGACACTATGGGCGCTTTTACACGGCCCCTAAAATCCGAGGCATAGGGCTCCCAGATGCGGAGCTTAAAATTGTTTTCCCACCAGCTGCACACTTTAAAAAAAAATTAAGTATGACCATGCCCACCTAAACACCCCCAGCACATTTTAAAAGTACTTGGTCTCCAGAGGAAAAAAAAATTCTGATGCGGATTGTAAAGCAGTGAGTGCCAGGCTGTCCTCACCTTCTGTTTGGCTCCCCCCCACCACCACCACTTTAAGAGACTGGAATGCTTCCAGGGCTGCTCCTGCATTCTTTTCTCCCTTTTTTCCTCCCTGCCCTCTCCGCAAACAGGAGCAATGGCATGCGGAGGGGTGGGAAGACAGCAAGAGGAGCAAACCCCCAAGGTCTCTGGTCCGAATTTAAGTTGCCAGCGGATCTTACGGGTCGTGTAAAAGCACCCTATGCTTCTGTTGATGCAACCAAGAATCACATTGGCTTTCTTGGTCGCCATGTCACACTGCTGACTCATATTCAATTTGTGATCCACCCAGACACCCAGATCCCTTTCACAGGTACTATTTTTCAGCAAGGTGTCTCCCATGCTATATCTGTGAAATTCACTTTTTTTTTACCTAGATACAGCACCTTATATTTCCCTCTGTTGAAATCCATTCCGTTAGCCTTGGCCCAGGACTGTAATCTGTCAAGGTCATTTTGGATTTTCATCCTATCCTCTAGGGAATTAGCCACCCCTCCCAATTTGGTGTCATCTGCAAATTGAACCAGTCTACTCTCTATTCCTTTGTCCAGGTCATTATTAAAGATGTTGAGTAGCTCCGGACCCAGAACAGAACTCAGTGGCATTTCTGAGTGTATTTTATGAGGGAGGGAGGGAGGGGGCCTAATGCCTCACTCTGTGCCATTAGCGCTATTTGCATTTTGCTGGCTTCAGAGGCCAAGAATGGCTTGCAGAGGGTGCCAGTATTTGCTGTAGACAGGCCCGGCCCTACCATGAGAACAGAGAGAGATGAACAAGCAATATACAGTGAACAGTTTGAATGGTTGAAATTCCAGTTCAAGTGCCACAGCAGAGGAAAGGTGCATGCGTGTGTGCATGCCCCTTAGATGTCAAAGGAGCAATTACAGTGTCAGGACAGCTCAAAGGTTTAAGTCTCTGGCTGCGGATCCAGAGGTTGGGAGTTTGGTTCCCCACTGGGCCTCCTTGACCAAGGATGGACTTGGATGATCCAAAAGGTCCCTTCCAGCTGTAGTTCTGTAGATATTCTGATACTATATACCTGGACTTTGGTCACAGGACAAGAGAGCTATTGGTTGCTGTGCCTGTGGCAATATACCATTTTAGCTGAACCAGGCTGAGCAGAGTAACACCTTGCTAAGTGGTCAGGAAGTGTTGTAGGAAAATTGAGCATTAACCAGTGCTGCATGGTGTCATTTTAACATGACACCTTGTGCCATGGGCTCCAGAGGCTGGTCTACATCTGGCACAGGGCAGGTAGACCAGTCTCCAGGTGTTCTGGCAGTCCACCTTACCTGTGATGTGGGAGTTGAGGGCCCAGGTCATTCAGAAGCCCAGTCCGTCCCCTACATTTGGAGTGGGTATAATTGCTCCCCAGGACTCCCAGAGGCCCATCTTGCCTCCTCCACGAGGCACCACAAAGTGGCTACCTGAGAGCAGGCACCGTCGTGCATCAGGGCTACACAGGCTGATCTTTTTGGAGATACTACTGTCATAGGTTGACATGCTTCATAAGAACATAAGAAGAGCCATGCGGGATCAGGCTAAAGACCCATCTAGTCCAGCTTCCTGTATCTCACAGTGGCCCCACCCCCTGGACCAGATATCTGTCTCCTAATACCGGGAGCGGTTTTAAGCCTGGAGAAGATTTCCCTCATGGATATCTGTGATGGACTTTTCCTCCAGGAATCTGTCCAATCCTCTTTTGAAGGCCTCCAGGCTAGATGCCATCACTACCTCTTGTGGCAGGGAGTTCCACAGACTAACAACACAGACTAACTCTAGGACAGCAGTGACTGCAGCCCCTTGGCTCTGCCTCTTTCTCTCCACAGTCCCTCTGGAGATGTCCGTGTTCCTGAGAGAGCATCTCAATTACTGGTACAGCCTGAAAGCCTATTTCCTGGCCAAAACCATGGCGGATGTTCCTTTCCAGGTGAGGGAGATGCGTGACACCGATTCTGCATCCAGGCTTGGGCCACCTCCCTTTGCCCGCAATACCAGCACCCCCAACCCTCGGTGCCTTGAATAAGACAGACAGAAATGGAATTGGCCTTTCTCGTTTCAGATCATTTGCCCCATCACTTACTGTAGCATCGTCTACTGGATGACAGGCCAACCCCCGGAAGCCACCCGCTTTCTGCTCTTCTCTGCTCTCGCCACCTCCACAGCCTTGGTGGCCCAGTCCCTAGGGCTCGTGATCGGAGCTGCATCCACCTCTTTACAGGTGAGGCTGGGCCACAGGGCTGGTTGGGGGGAGGGAATCCAGCCCACGGATGAAGTTCCAAAGGAATGCAATAATTCCTTCACTGGATCCAGCCAGGTGGTCTCCCTGTATCCTATTTTCAACTGGGGACAGAAAGAGAGACCTCCCTGGAATGCAAAGGGTCTTGCGAGATAGCTCTGTGCTTTAAATCTCTGGCTGTGGAGCCAGAGGTTGGAAGTTTGGTTCCCCACTGGGCCACCTTGACGAGGGATGGACTCAGTGTGACCCATAGGACTCCTTCCAGTCCTGCATCAAGGATGAGGGCTAAAAATATAAAAATGCTTTTAAAATGGTGTTTGGAAGTATTTTGGTGTTACTACTCATTACCACCTATAAGTAACTTTAACCACTAGCTTTGTCAGGTTATTATATGAAAGTAACTAGTGATAAGTAACTCACTACTTATAACTAGTTACATTCAAGGTCTGGGACAGCTTCAGGCAATTTTACCCAGGCCTTTAAAATTTCACCCTTAGTTTATGCCACCCATCATTTGCCAAACGGGGTTTTGCTTTTATACGATTATTTCAAAAATGTATCTATGTAACTTTAAAACAACAGCCCTAAGGCAGCCTTTAAGATACAGGCTGATGTATGCCTTTCCTAACTTCCATCTCAGAAAGAGCTGCCTGTGAAAATCCATCTTGCTGACCCATTTTGGACTAGACGTTCTTCACAAGGGTAGAAGTGGCCCTGATCCACGGAAGTGTGCAGATTGTATGATGTTTTGATAACGGTTGTGAGTTTTTGGGCTGTTTGGATGTGTTCTGGAACTTCCAGAACACGGCCAAACAGCCCAAAAAGCTGGAAACAGCTACCAGATCCTGGCCATGAAAGCCTTTGAGAATACATTGTATGATTTTGTTTTTTTTTAGTAGTCTATAAAGGCATTGCCTACTCTTATATTCTTTTACCTTGCATTGGCCCCTGTATTGAAACTGCAATATGTTTGTTGAAAAATAGCCCATGATCCATTACATGGATCCTCCTGTCTTTTGGGCCCAGGGCTTTATAAGTGGATCACTTTCTCTCTCTCTCTCTTTCCCCTCCCCATTCCTCCTGATCTGCTTCCTAGGTGGCCACCTTCGTGGGTCCTGTGACAGCCATCCCGGTTCTTCTCTTCTCCGGCTTCTTTGTCAGTTTCAAGACCATCCCGACCTACTTGCAGTGGAGTTCCTACGTCTCTTATGTCAGGTGGTCCCTCCTGTTGACCGATTCATGACGGGTGGAGATGGGTTGTCCCTCGGGTTTCCTAGTGGTTTCCCATCCATGGATGTTCCGGTCCCCCAACCCTCGAGATGGCTTTGGGGTTTTATGCCATTCGCTTCCTAGGCCGCTGTGGGTCAGGCAGCAACCTACCTTGGGGTCCTCCTTGGCCTGGTGTGAGTCAACGGCATCCTGACCCTTTCCCCCCTCCCATCCTGGCCCAGGTACGGCTTTGAAGGCGTCATCCTCACCATCTACTCCTTGGAACGGGAGGAGCTGGAGTGCAAAGTGCCCGAATGCCCCTTCAAAGACCCCATCAAGATACTCAAGGAGTTGGACGTGGAGGAAGCTAAGCTCTACCTGGACTTCATTGTCCTGGGCATCTTCTTCATCATCCTCAGGCTTCTAGCTTACCTGATTCTCAAGTACAAGGTGAAGGCCGAGAGATAAAAAGGGGGGAGCCATCACCCACCCACCCCGATGCCCTTTGGCGGACGCTTCCCAGCAGGGCAACCCACCCATCCCGAGTGACAGGTCAAACTCTGCGGGCCAAAGAGGGAAGGTGGCCAGGGGCCTGCGGTGGCTGGTGTCACATGCTCAGTCGAGAAGGGTTGTCGAGACGTCTCGGAACTATTTTATCCTTTACACACATTTGCGTCATTGCAAAAATGGCCTCCTCTCATCCTCTCTCTTTTTTTTGTACAATTCTGGAATGTGTCAAACTTTGTTCCTGGAGCAATATCGTTGGAGGGAAGTGGTCCCCGTTCACGGACACCCCCTCCCCAATAGGCCATGGATCAGATTTTTTTTCAAGGTCAGCTTTGGACCGAGGGGAGCGAAGTGTGTGTGGGGGGCAGCCTGGTTTCTGTTCCGCTGGGGGAAGGGGAAGGGGTTTGGGGGTGGGGGAAGCGTAGATGCTAGAATCAGACTGGGCAGCGCCCAGGGTGTGGGTGGGTGGGTGGGAGGGAGGGAGGGAGGGAGGGAGGGAAAGCAGGGGGTGGAGGGGGTGGAGGGGGAGGCGCAAGGGCGCTGCGCCAGGCCAAGATGCCCCCTTGCAAAGCACAGTTTTGTAGCGCTGTTGTTTCCGTGCTGTTTTTGACTTGCTTGCTTGCAGATGTAACTGTTAGCATGTGCAGCTTCACTATTAAGATGCTGAAAGGCCTATTTAGGAGTGAGCCCTTCACAAGGCTTTTAAATATTTACTATCACCATAGTAGCAGAGAATATTTTGCATTTCATCTTCCTCTTCTCATCCTCTTTTTCCCCTTCCTTTACATTAAACTTTTATCTTTTCCTTTTTTCTTCTCCTTACCTCCCTCCCTCCCTCCCTCCCTTTCTTCCTTCCTTTCTTTGGCATTCTTTAGGAGATACCAAAAGGCCATTTTGTAAGCAATTATTTAGCAAAATTTCCAGGCTAGGAGAACGTAAGACCAGCCCCGCCCTGCCCCGTCCCAGGTCGATTCTAGAGGGAGAATTGAGGCCTCCCTTGGGCCTAAGACCAGGCAGGGCTTAATGATTATTTTAAGACCTACAGCTTCAGTGGGGCCAGAAAGGGTCAGGCAGGCTGGGTTTTTCCCCTTAACTGTGCTTGAGCACTGAACATTGTGTCAGGTTGCCAAATCTGTCTCTTTTGGCATCTTAGCTTTGAGGCTGGAGAAACAGCTGCTCCTCACAAACCTTTTACCTGCGTGGCGATGATCGAAATTGGGATAAACCGTTCATCAATAGTGAAAAGTCATGGAATGCGTTATGCAAAAAAATTAATATGTTTATACAGTATATATGGGCAAATTGAGCAGTTTTGCATTTGTGCAGGCAAGATGCGGAATTTTGTTTGGTGCAGAATTTATGGGTGCCCCACTTTTAATGAAACGGGTCTTATTTCTATAGAAGCATGAAGTGGATTAGCTTCATTTACAGACGGGAGACAATCATGAACATTCACACTGATACAACTAACCAAGCCATCATTAGTCACATGGTGCCCTCGCCTCTACTTCATCCTCCCATTGTCTGGGATTAAACAGGCTCTGCAGGTTTTTCAGAGTGTGGTGTAAACCTGAACCAAATGCTGAGAAATAACACGAACAAAGGCGACATGAGCCACAACGACTGGAACGTTGTAGTATTTCTGCTGTGTTCAGACCTCCTGGAACACTGTAATATTTCTGGCTGCTGTAGGGAGGGGTGTGTGTGAAATGCTGGTTCAAAATCTTGTGACATATTCCGGTTGGTTTGGATTTCCACATTCGGCACAATAATGCCAAACGACACCTGAAGGTTGCCATCTTTCCTATGCTAAAATGCAATCATTCGAAGTACAGAGACTATCGGTATTTTTGTTCCCTCCATCCTGCCGTCTTGTTTTGTGATGCTACCGGGCTTTAAAACATGCAGAAGTGCTGAGTGGTCTTTTCTGGGGCAGCCCTGGCAAAAAAACTGTGAAGACATGTGTTCCCATTTTACAGGCAGCAGGACTGAGGCACAGCGCTGTTTGCCTCAGGCCATGCAGGGAGAAGATCTGGATCCAAATTTCTAGCCCTCTGTCCAAAAAAGGAAATGCTGCTTTAAAACTGGTGGTTTGGGAACTGCGTGGTTCTTTCAATCAGTTGTTTCTTTTAAAAAAATTATCTCTTCTATCGAAGAGCCCAGTGTGACTGGCAAGCTTGTGCAGTATTATTGTAACGACAAATCGACATGTTCCTTGTGCCATGTCCTTTTATCCCACAGGACTCATCCTGGCACTCCGAGAAATAGATGCATGGTCAATGCTTCGGTCTTTATTTTCCTGGCACTCTGACGGGTTGGCCCTGGTTTTGGGGGATATCTCCTTGGCTACCTCTGATGCATGGGAAGGCGACAGGTCGTCCTCAAGGGGATACCCACAAATGCACTGCTTCTTCCTCAACTGTGTTTCTCTCTGTGAAGTCAAGAGAAGCCCACCGCCATAGGAAGCAGAAACAGGAGATCCTCACGCCAAGAGTTTCAGAGGCAGCTCAGCCAGATCTTGCTCCTTGTGAATAGATTGCGATGCACTTTTAAGAAGTCTGTTCCTGGGAAAGGAGAGGCAGCAGATGAGTTTTGCATTGGACTTTTCTCTCCTGCCCCTTCAGTATCCCATTTCTCCCTAAATCAGCACTTTTCATTTCTCCGGACTGCTAGGAATGACTTGTTTGAACACTTATAGTAGAGTTGCCTAGATGCCCTAAGCACATCTGATCTCGCCTGTTTTAAGAAGCTAAGCAGGGTCAGGACTGGTTAGTACTTGGATGGGCAACCACCAGGGAATACCAGGTGCTGTAGGTGCCTGGAGTAGGAACTGGCAAACCACTACAATATTCCTGCCAAGAAAACTCCATGGACATGGGGTCACGAAGAGTCGGTCATGACTGTAACAACACTACACAACAGTAGAGTTTAAGGAGTGGGTGGATTTGAAAGTAGGCAGTGAGGGGGATGATGATCTTTTCCAAACTATAGGAATATTTATTGGAATCATCCAGTATTCTGCATCCTAGGAAGAAAGGTGTCGAAGGAACTTTGGCTAGCTGTTCAAGCAGGAGAAAAAGGAAGAGGGCAATTAATAGCAATTTAACAGCTTGCTATCTTGCTAAGGTCTGATGAGATCGGCGTCATTTCTTCAACTCACTTATCTTCATCAGTGTTTGCATTTCTTCCCATTTATAAATCTGGAAACTAATGTCTCATATATATCAATAATGTCAATGTATAGGGTGGCTAAGATGTTATCAAAAGTAGAAATCAATGCAACCGCTTTTGGAAGGGCACGGAGATTATCCCCTATCCTGTTGTTGTAAGCAAATCAGAGATGAAGCCTGGCCATGCAAACAGGGAGCCATCCTTACCATTGGTACTAAGAGGGAGGCAACAAGGAAGCAAGGTGGGGTGTGAGGACAGGGGCCAATCTGTTTCCTCTCCGTCCCTTCAAAGTTAGGCAGTAATAAAGCATGTTCTTGATTCTCCTCGGTTGTGCTGCGGATTTGGGGAGAGAGGGGTAGCTGTCTTCCTAGAAAGCTCTACATCTCACATTATTGTCTCTGTAGTAGTAATAATAATACTCACCATCACCACCACCACCATCATAATAATATATTGATCCTTCCCAGGGCTTTCCAGGTAGAGAGTCCTCGGAAGGGGGTGACCCTTCCCTTCTGGGGAATCAAAATTCCCAACCAACCGCTGCCTCCAGAGCCAGAGACCTAAACTGCTCAGCTCTCCAGTCAGCTCTTGTTTCTGTAGCCGGGGACCTCTGGAAACAAGTGTAGTCTGCCTCCATTCTCAGTGTTTTTGGCCTGTTAGGGTTCTACCGTATTTTGACTTTCAAAACCCTCCATGGCTTGGGACCTGAATAACTGGCGGAGCGAATCTCCTTAAGATCAGCTGCAGGCCATCCCACCAGAGCGTTGCAGGCATTCTCACTTCTGGTGGCCACGTGTAGAGAGGCCCGAAAAATCATCACTAGGAGTCGGGCCTTCTCCGTGATTGCCCCAACATGATGGAAGCAGCTTCCGAGTGAGATTCGCCTTGCAGGGTCCTTGCCTGCCTTTAAGAAAGCAGTTAAAACACTGGTTTTTAGAGAGGCATTTGATGACCTTTAATTTTAATTTTTTTTTTTGGCCAATAGCTTAGACTGCTTGTCAGCTTGTTATTAATGTGTGTTTTATTATTATGTTTACTGTTGTTTTGCTCTTTTATTTTTATTGCATTATTGTAAGCTGCCCGGACATCTGTTAGAAGATGGGCGGTATATAAATCAATCAATCAGTCAATCAACAGGAACAACAAACGCCATGGCCCACTTCAATCGCTCCTTGACAGAAAGATCATACTTGGTGGTTAAAAACTGCAACAAAGAGATCAGCCCAAATTGTAAACAGGGAATGTAAACATCACCAAGAGTCTTATGCATGCTTGCACCAAAGTAAGTCCCACTACATTCAAGGTTATGTTTTGGGGATGGCCTCGCCCTGCACAGATTGGGGGTGTATTAGTTTTGGGGCAGAGCGGCATAGCCATGTCACAGAAAGCACCAGCTGTGGGAACAGTCGGACCCCAAAAGTAACTTCTAGATAAATAAATGTCAGTTTTCTTTGGGCCTTTTTACACAACCCCTAAGATCCGCTGGCCACTTAAATTCGGACCAGAGATCTTAGGGGTTCCTCACTCTTCCTCTGTCCCCACCCCCCTCCGCACTTCCTGGTTGCTGGCTGCCTGAGGGAGGGAGAAAAAAGAAAGAAAAGAATGCTGGTTTACTCCGTTTTGTTCCAGGCAGCATTCAGATCTCTTAAAGGGGCGGGACGCAAAAAAAGACAAAACAGAAGCCAGGAGAGCCCAGCACTCACTATCCTTACACCGGATCAAAAATTTGTCACATCCAAAAAGCAGGTACAAGAAAACTGCTCTGGGTCGCGCTAAAGTGGGCGGGGTCGCACTTAATTGTCTGCAAAGTCCGGAGCTGGTGGGTAAACATTTTTAAGGTCCAAACCTTGCAGCCATTTGCAGCGGAGCTTAGGGGTCGTGTATAAACGCCCTTTGTCTTTGTAATGCAATCTGAAATAAGTCGACCCTTGGAATATTAGGGAGGCCCATGGATTTTAAATCCAAGGACATGTGTTTACAATAATATATTTGGGTGTGTGTTTTTCCAGATCCTCTTCCATGTGACACTTATTGATGGCTTCCACAAATTGCCGGCTTCCAATAGGAAAGGCTGCCAAATTTGGCCAAGTCCGTCTTAAATTCCACTCCGCCTTTGGGGTCTGTCTTTAAAACAACAACAACAACAACAAAACTTGAGGCATGTGGGGTGAAGCCAATTTCTCTTAGCTTTGAGAACTTTTCACATTTGCACAAGGCAGGGAAAGGATTCAAGGCCATACAGCCGAGCAGACCAGGTGAAGAAACGCAAGGTCACCCACACTGGATGCTGGGTTCTGTCGATGCCACAGGTGCAGCTGGTCAGAATTGCACCTGACCTGGCTGGTCTTTGCTGTTTGTTTCATTCGTGCGTGCTAGGATTTCACATGTTAATAAAACCTATATTTATACTTGACTCTTCTCTCTTGTTTCTGGGGGGCATGTGCAAAATGCAGGAGGGTGGGAGAAGGAGTAGTTGAGTGTTTTTTGAAATGCATGGTGAAATACAGTAGTAGCATCCTGACATCATCGTTAGTAATATTATTGAAATATATAAGTACTTTTTCTCTGGCCTCAGAGGGAACAACAGCAGGAAAGAGTTGCACATAAATAATACACCTCTGAAAGAAAGACCGGCTGTCCCATTTCCGCTCTGTTTCTTATTTCCTGAAGACCTGCCGGAACAGGAACATCTGCAACTCTTCTGACTCACTTCTCCATGAGATGCCCTCCCTTCCGTCCAAGTTGCAAGACCTTTTGTGCACCTGCTTTTTGAAAGAAGCGCAGGAGAAGTAAAGGAAGGATGGGGGGTGGGAGATAAAGCTCTCTCTGGAGAGTTTGGCTGTAATTTGCTCCCCCACACAAAAAAGTTTGGTATGAAATGGTACCATTTGCTAGAACCTGCTAGCAAACCTATCTTAGCATCTGGGACAGGTGAACTTCTCAGGGATCCAAGAGGTAGTCTTAACATTCAGTCAGGACAGGTAAAGCAGCCCCTGCAGCCACCCATTGCCAGTGGTCCACACACCTTAGGATTGCCATGTCTCCAATTCTGGGCCTGTGACTCTGCAGTTAGGAGCTTCCAGAAATCTCAAGGAATGGAGAAGCCCAACACTTTAGATGTTGGGGTTCATTCTTATGGCTTCAGGTGATGCCATTTAGACATGCTCAGAAATCCCTTTGGCTTTTTCCACCTCCGGCCTGCTCTGGAGCTCTTGCCACTGCTGGAAATAGCCAATTGGCTTTGAAATTCATTATCAACTCTTTGGGGTTGTCTAGCTGACCCTCTAACTTTCTCTCTCTCACACAGATATGCATGCAGATTTTTCCTGGGCTGAGACTGAGGTCCCAGAACATTTCAAGGGTTGGCCTTTTGTCTCAAGTCTGGAAATCTTTCTCTCTCTTTTTTAATTTTATTAAATATTATAAAACTACAATACCAAAAAACAGATAAAACAAGAAAATATCATAAAGGAAACAAAGTATTAATCAAAACACACACACACACACACACACACACACAAAATAAAAATATAACAAATATAACAGACAAAACCCCGTGCAACCCACCCCCCTCAGGACTTTAACAAAATTACAACTCTCATGATATTGACCATTCCATTTCCCTCCAGAAATACATTGAGTCTTCTCCGGGTGTATACCCTTTACCATTTTGAAATACATATACCAACAGTTTATCCCATATTACATTAAAGTCATTAAACTACTCAGACCTATCCTAATTTTAATTTCACGGGTCAGTTTATCCTTAATAGCTAGATTCGATAACTCCTTATACCATTTTTCCATTACTAATTAATTATTAGATCTCCAATATTTGGCAAAAATCAGCCTTGCAGTCGCGTAACCATTATAATTACCAATTCTGGAAATCTCTAGGTTTGAAATTTAAGCAATACTTATACCCATGATGACTAACCCATCCAGCCTGAATCATGGGCTAAACCAGAACAGCTGGAACACCATCATTTCTGATGATCTGGTTTCCCTGGGAATGGCTTTACAACCGGAAAGGGCACTGCGACTCAGCATTGCACATAGACAGGGTGCTGAGCTGGAAATGCTACCCTCAGCCCCATCATCTAATTCTAAACTATCAAAAAAAGGGGGGAGTTGCTTTTTGCTGCATGTATGTTCAGTCCCTGCAAAACCAGTTCTGCCTCTCTTTAAATAGATTCATAAGAACATAAGAACAGTCTTGCTGGAACAGGCCACAGCCCATCCAGTCCAGCATTCTGTCTCACACAGCAGCTCACCCTTTGCTTCAGGGTATTCCCAAGCAGATGTCTTCACCTGCTTACAATTCCCTGCAAATGGCATTGAGAGAGAGACTGCCTATCTCTCCAACCCAGAGGTTGTCCTTAGGCATCCATCATGATAGCCATTGATACCCTTGTTCACCATGAATTTGTCTAATCCTTTCTTAAAGCTGTCAAAGCTGACAGCTGTCACCACTTCCTCTGGCAGGGAGTTCCACAGACCAGTTATCCACTGGGTGAAAAAGTACTTTCTCGTATTTGTTTGACTCAATGATGGAGGAGAACAGTCCCATTCACTCTATATTCCAGAGCACAGAAATAACTCCTAGTTCCCTGTGCTCCTTAACCTCTGAAGATGCCAGTCTGGTGAAACTTCAGGAAGAAAAACTTCCAGAACACGGCCAAACAGCCCGAAAAATTCAGGATCAGGTCAAGGATTCTTGTACCTCTAGCTGGGTCTTCAACCATTTGTTCCTTGGGAAAAAAATCATTTTTAGCATATCTAGGAACTTTACCTTTGCTTGTTGGTGGCCATTTTTGAAGTGCTTCATTTTACATGTTTGGGCTCTCAAGGCAGAACTGACTTCTTGCAACTCTAAGAGAGCGTTAAGGAGTGGTTTGAGCTGTTCCACACATCCCCAATGGGTTTCCATGGCTCAGCAGGGATTCAAACCCTCTTCTTCTGGATCCTAGTCTATCACTCAATCCACTATGTCACATCGGGAATCATTTAAAATATCACCAGTTGCAAAAGAAGTGTTCCCATTCTCTCAAGGATTCCACTGAAGCTTCTGTCTTCCCATAGGCAAATGGCAGCCAGAGCAGGAGAGAATCACCACCAAAAAGTTAGATGTGATGAGCTTACCAGGTCCCCTTTTCCCATCTGTGTCAGAGAGAAGAGTCGTTTTTAAACTGGCCGATGGTACGTTTACTGCCATGACTAAGAATGGGGCATCTACATTCAGGGAGAGTCTATCTTTCTCCCCTTTTAGGCCCAGGGGCTGGGGTGCCAAAGGGTTCAGTGTCTCATTTGTGCATCCCAGAAGAGCCAGCCTGGGTGGCCTTCGGCAGGCTGCAGAGTCACAGGACACGCCCCAGAAAAAGGGAATGATAGACTGCTTCTACATACTCTACCTAGAAAACCCTGGGAAGGGTAGCCTACCTTAGAATGGATTTGTCAGCACATGATGCTGCTGATCTTAACTGCCACCCGTGCCCTGCATCTCTTAAAGGAAGCCCTTACTCAAAAATACGCAAACATCATATACAGAAGCATGACATTTGTCTCTTAGGCTGCTGATGCTTTTAAGGTTAGAGTGCTTTCGTCTTTTCTGGGTCTGTTGAGCAAAGGTATCTGAGAGTCTCAAACTCTTGAAGTTTCTTCCTGGTGGGTGATGAATGGAACCGTGTAGGTTCCTTTAAAAGGAGAATGTGTACATCTCACCCCCCACTTTTTTCTCCCAACCCCTTGGCTTCACTGACCCTTTTAACATCTGCACCGTAGATATTTTGGGAACGGTTCCCTGGATGAAACTCAGCAGGGCTGGCTTGATCCAGCCCCTGGGAGCCCTGCGTCAGAGCGAGACCTAAATCCAATCCAATGGACTCCTTCCAGAGAGGCAGTCAGGATAAAACGGCAGCTTGGTGCTGCAACGTAGGCAGAGGATCTGGTGGCGCTTTTAAAGACGACCGGGGTTTTTTTGGGGGCATCGGCAGAAGGAGGGGGCCTGCCGCCCATGGAGTCCTGCCAAAGGAAGACGAGGCTGTCAACCCCCCTTGGGTCTGTCTTGCCGTGCTGCAGCTCGGATTTCGGCTTCTTCTGTCCAGCTGTTAAAATCAAAATGCAGGAGCACCAGCCGGAGGGAGAGGGAGAGGGCCCAGCTGTCAACAGCTGCCAGCCATGTATGGCAATCGCTCTCTTCTCTGCATTCACCCAGGGCAGCCTGTCTTGCTTTTTGTAAGTCTACACTTTGCTCGAGGGTGGTGGTTTTGGAAACGCTCCCAGCCGGGTGCCTCTGTCTGTGCCAGAGTGCCAGAACCAGTTGTGAAAGCGGAGTGGGAAGGGGTGGGCCTCCTCCCCACAGGAAGTTACAGTTGCAAAGGAGGTGTCAGAGTTGTTTGTTTTTATTTTTTTGAAGAGCCAGAAGGAAAACCATTGGAGGAAGAGAGAGAGAGAGAGAGAGAGAGAGAGAGAGAGAGAGAATTTGGCCACAAATTCCATGCAGGCCTGAGAGAATTGGGAGAGAAGTAAAAGAAAATCCCCCACAGGGACACCCAGTGGACATGAGCGCATTTCCAGCAGAGAAGAGGACCCCGGGACTCCGGACGTCAGCCAGCAAAAAGCTTCCCTGGAGGAGGTAACCCAACAGGAGGGTCTCAAGGATCGCGAAACAGATGGGAGGGCTGGAGCTCCTTCTGGCTTTTCTGGTGGGGAGGTGTGGGCTGGCGCCTCTCCTCCTGCTCTTTTTGGAGGCCCTCCGTTTTGGCCCAAGCAGAAGGAAGTGCCGCCGGCAAACAGGAATGAATTGGAAACATGATTTCATCCAGACTTCCTCCCGGTGGGTGGCGGGAGTGTTGCAGGAGGGGTGGCAAGGCGGACGACGGGTGGGATGCAGAGGACATTGGGCGTCTTTGCAGTGCTTCCGCCCACCCACCCCCCCACCCCACCCCGTCACTGATTTTGTCACCACAATGAGCTCCAGGAGGGTGCGGGGAAGGGAGAACCAAGGGGAGAAGGTCAAACAAATAAGCAACATTGGCAGGAGGCCTTCCTGCGCTGGTCACCTTGGAGATCCCATAGCCTTAGCAATGCAGCTACTCTTCAGATTTTAACAGCTGGACAGCACTAGTACTCACACAGCAAGGATTCTTTTGGGGGGATGGGGGTGGTGGTGGTGGAACAGCTCTGAATCACAGCCAGGTTGATAGGGAGGACTCTCTGTCACTTTGAGAGGGGCCAAAGGGCAGGTCTCGGAGATGCTACATGATCCTCTTGGGGGGGGGGCGGCGGCAGCCGATTTAAGAGTAAACGGAGGGATCAGAGAGAAGTTATTCAAGACTGCAGCCCTCTTTTGGAATTGTTAGTTTGTACAAACAGAGGCAGAGGCTTGTAGAAGGACAGGAGAACAGAAATATAAATGTCCCTCTGAAAATTTCAAGGAGAGTAAACTCAACATTTCAAGGAAGTAACTGGTTTTTCATTGATTGATTGATTTTGTTTCTATACCACTTATCTGGCTGTAAAGGCACTCTGGGCAGTTTATGTAAACAATACAATACAATGACAAACAAATAATATAAAGGACAAATAATTGATTCATAATTCTGAATTGCTCAGCCAGTAAGACTCGCTGGATGGCCCTAGGCCAGTTTCACTCATTCAGTTCTGGCTTGCCTCACAGGGTTCTTGTGAAAATGCCTTGTGGAGGAGGAGACCCAGATACACAGCCTGGATATCATGGGAAGGAAATGTAACAAACAAATATTAAAAACAACAACAGAACACAGGAATAAAACAGCAAAATCAATAACAAAGCATCCTCCAGGGGAAAAGGTTTCCAAACATCATCCAAAGATGGAGAAATCTGTCCACTTTAATTTTGCTTTTCAGAGGTTTGAAGATTTTTGTTTCTGGAGTACAACCCCCAGAATTCCCCAGGTACTGTAGCTGCCCGGGGAATTATGGGAGATGTAGTCCAAAAGCAGATATCTGTTTCCCTCCACTGGGCATCCAGAATGACATTTTCCTTATAGCATTTGTCATCACTCTTTCTTGTTTCCCAAAAGGTAGAAATTCTTAATTCGATTCTTCCTTGCTCAGGCCCAAAGCAGAGCGGACAATTCAATATTGATCTCCTTTGTCTCTGGACAAATGAGGCGAGAACGGCTGTTGGACTGGGAAACCGTGGCGTACCAGTTCCGGTGCGGATAATGGCAGATAGTCAGTGGGTTGATTGTTCTCTCAGCCAGCCAGCTAGCCTTGCTTTGTACTGAGGCTCAAGCATTATCATGGACACCAGACTTTGGGGGAAGAAATTCAGAGTCCCTCTGAGTAGAAGGAGCATGATGGTGACCCCCAAATGAAAGGTTAGGCCTGGCATGTCCAAACTTTGGCCCTCCAGATGTTTTGGACCACAACTCCCACAGTCCTTGGCCATTGGAAATACAGGCTTGGAATTCTGGGAGTTGTGGTCCAAAACATCTAGAGGGCCGAAGTTTGGACGTGCCAGGGTTAGGCATTTCGAAGTGAGTCAAGTAACACATGCAACTAGGTAAAGAAGGCTGTTGGAACAAATAAATCTGCAAGTAATAAAAATGGCCAGATTATTGAAGTGGATTGCTTATCTGCACCATTGTGAATTCCTCAACTTATACTGTGGTTTAAAAACCAATCAATCTCTCTCACACACAAACACACACACCCTGGGGTCTGGAGAAAGCCAATGAAAACAACAGCACCTTTCGAGATGGCCCCCAAATTGCAGTAATGATAGGTGTGTGTGCTGGCACACCTCCAGTGCTGAGATGCTCTGAAATTAACTCCCAGGAGATCTTCCAAGGGGCAGCCACTCACCCATCCTAGCCTCCTCCCTCCACCTGCTTTATTTATCTCAGATGGGTAGGCAGCAGAGGAGGAGAACGGAGCTCCATGGGGGCAAAAAGTAGACGAGAGGCCACCGCTTTGTGTGTAGCTACGTGAAAGAGACCCTGGCTTTTCCTTCCTGCTCTTGATGTCAAGGGGATTTAAGAAGCATCCTCCGTAAAGATTTGCAGCGACATGCCACTCTTTTTGCATGTGTCCCTTTTGAAAAAATAAATAAACACATTTCTTCCTCCAGTTGCTTTCAACTTCTCATCAGGCTCTCCTCCTTTTCACTTCCTGTCTCCTTTCTTCCACCTCCTAACCTCTACCTCCATCTTTTCTTTCCTGCCACGGGAACAGCATTGCCCTCCCCCGAGAGGAAAGCGAGACCCACTAGCTGCCACCAGTGGCTTTGGCCCCTTGCGCGTGCGCTCAAAGCTAAGCATGCAAGGGGATGCAGCCTGAAGTTCCCCTGGAAGAAAATTCCTTTTTGTGCTGGCTCAAAATGGCAAGATATTGGCTGGAATTTATTTTGGTTTTGGCTTTTTAAAAACCAGTGGTGCCTTGATCCATGCCAGTCCGGGTTTAGGCCTGGCCGAGGGACCGAGACAGCTCTGGTCACGCTGCAAGATGACCTTATCCGGGCGGCCGACAGGGGTTGCTCTACCCTGTTGGTTCTCCTGGATTTTTCAGCGGCCTTCGATACCGTCGACCACGGTATCCTACTGGACCGGCTTTCTGAGGTTGGTATCGGAGGCACTGTCCGCAGTTGGCTCCGGTCCTTCCTGGAGGGTCAGCTCCAGTATGTGCAGCATGGTGGAGAGTTGTCGGCCCCGTGGACACTCCCTTGTGGGGTTCCGCAGGGCTCGTCTCTCTCCCCCATGCTGTTCAACATCTATGTAAGACCGCTGGCGGGGGTCATTCGGAGATTTGGAGTCTGCTGTCACCAGTACGCTGATGACACGTAGCTCTATTTCTCCTTTTCCACCACTGCAGTGGAAGCTGTCCGGACTCTCGACCAGTGCCTGGAGGCGGTCATGGCTTGGACCAGGGCCAACAGGCTCAAACTCAATCCCGAGAAGACCGAGGTGATGTTCTTTGGGAGTTCTCCTTCTGGATACAGAGGCCCTCTCCCCAGCCTCAAGGGTGTTTCCCTGCAGCTGGCGGACAGGGTTTGGAACCTGGGCGTGGTCCTGGATCCGGCACTATCCTTGGATGCCCAGGTGGCTGCCGTGACCCGGACCACGTTTTATCACCTACGCCAAATTGCCCAGATCCGCCCGTACCTAGATGGCAACTCTCTGAGAACAGTGGTGCAAGCGCTGGTGATCTCGAGGTTGAACTACTGCTACACCCTCTACATGGGGTTGCCCTTGATTCTCCTCCGGCGTCTGCAGCGGGTACAAAATGCAGCAGCCAGACTGGTGGTGGGTGCGTGTCGCTATGCCCACATCACCCCAGTCTTGGCCCGCTTGCATTGGTTGCCCATTGCGTCCCGGATCAGATTCAAGGTCTTGGTTTTAGTTTATAAAACCCTCCATGGCTTGGGCCCAGACTACCTGGCAGAGCGGATCCCCCAGCAATCAATTTCGGCCCGACCAGTTCGGCAGTCGCGAGCACACTCGCTTCAGGTTGCCACTCCCCGAGAGGCCCAAAGAACTTCTACCTGCAATCGGGCCTTCTCGGTGGCTGCCCCTTCATTGTGGAACAGCCTCCCCAGTGAAGTGCGCTCTGCAGAGTCCCTGCTGGCCTTTCGCAGAGCGTTGAAAACCATCTTGTTCTGCGAGGCCTTTGGTGACCAAGTTTAATTGTGTCCCCCCCCCCGCCACCACCATCTGCTGCTAGTTAGCTTAATCAATGTGATGTTCTTCACCTGAGCTACATATGTTTTTGACAAGGGTGCAAATGTTTTTATCTTTTTGTTGTTGTATTTGTTCATTGTCCGTTTGTTCTTTATATTTCACTGATCTGATCAGCCTTTGTAAGCCGCCCAGAGTTCCCTAGGGAAGATGGGCGGGGTAAATTCAATAATAAATAAATAAATAAATAAATAAATAAATAAATAAATAAAAAATAAATAAATAAATAAAAATAAATATAAGTTCAGCTTTTGAGCAAAATAAAGAGAAATTGCCCACCCCCCAGAAAACCTTTGCTGTGTGTGTGGTTCTTTTAAACAGTACACTATTGCTGAGGGAAGTGGAATACTTGATAGTCCACAAAATTTGACCCTCAGAACGGATAACTAGCTTGAAGCAACTGCTTCTGACACTCACTTTCCAGAGGACAGTGTCTTGCTTTGCCCAACGGTAGAGCCAGCCCATATTATTCCAAACAAGCCAAGAGCAATCTGCCCAGCCCTGAATGGAAAAAGAATGCAGATTTAACATGTCAGGGTTTGCTTGTTTGTTTTCCTGTGGTTTGTCTGTTTTTATTGTCATATTCCATTGGCTATTCTGTCTTGTCTTGTCAGTTTGTAAAGCTGCATCTGTGTTGTTGTCCCCCCCCCCTCTCTCTGTCAAGCACACACAGACAGACACCCACCATTCTTATGGATGTGAAGTGCTCTGAAAGGGCAGGCTAAAAATATAGATAATAGATGAGAGGCGAGAGGTAAAAGCCTGATCCGGAGAAGTCCAAGGAGAAAACACAGCCCCCCCCCAACCTTGATGGTGACTGGTTTTAGGAAGAGGGGATTGATATAGGTTAAAGGAGTAAGGAGCTCTGTTTTTATGACCTTAATGTGACATATTTTCAGGTAAAGAGCCGGATCCTGCTGCCATGCCATTCAGGAGATGGCTCCCTCAGGGGAGGATGAGCTGGAGCCACCTGAAGCAAATGGATACCAGGTGCAAGGGCGGGGGCATCGTAGCTTCAACCATACCCATGGACTTGGTGCTAGGTAAGGATGAACGGCTCAGAAGATCTGGGTTTGAATCCCCAGTCGGCTATGGAATCTCATTTGAGGTGGTGGGGTGAAACTGGTGACACCTCATCTCACTTCCCTCAAAAGCCCTAGTAAGGTTGCCACAAGTCCGTTCTGACCTGATGGCTCAGAACATTAACAAGGATGAGTTCAATTCTGGGACCTCTTGTGCGTGTGAAAGAGAAAGAGAGTATTGGAAATCTTTAAAAGAAGAAGAGGGTCTCTGAGCATGTCTAGAACATGTACCCTGCCTGCTCCTTATCCCTACTACAGCACCCACCTTCAATTCCTGGGTGGTGGTGTCACTTGTCTTCCCTCTTCACCTTCACGACCTTCCTCAGAGTTCATCTCCTCCATAAAACCATTGGTCTCTGCTCCCTTTGTCTTCCACCTGACAGCATGCCCCCCCTTTTTTACATTCATATGCACTAGAAACTTGATTTAAAAAAACAAAACATAACATTGTTTATTCATTCATTTGTTTGTTTCCACAGGTATGCGTTGCCTTGTATATTCAAAGCAGTTGACTGTTTCAAATATTTAACGCAAACAATGCCACTGTAGATTATATTCCATTGTGCATTGTCATATATCTTGGTGGCACCATGTCTATGTAGTAGTAGTAGTAGTAGTAGTAGTAGTAGTAGTAGTAGTAGTAGTAGTAGTAGTAGTAGTAGTAATTCAGGTTGTGGCTTCCTTTCAGGAGTCAATCCATCAACTGCTGGATCGCTCAGTGGTTCAGGTCTCTGGCTGAGGAGCCAGAGGTTGCAAGATCGATTCTCCGCTGGGCCTCCTTGACCGAGAATGGACTTTTATTTATTTATTTATTTATTTATTTACATCTTATATGTCGCCCACCACCCAAAGGTCTCTGGGCGGCATATAAGCTGTAAAAATAAATACTATAAATAAACGAATAAGGCCCTCCTTGGTCAAGGAGGCCCAGCGGAGAATCGATCTCGCAACCTCTGGCTCCGCAGGTGATCCATAGTGTCCATTCCAGCTCTGCAGTTCTAAGAGGAGTGGTTAGATTAGAAGCTAGTAGTCTATAGTAATAGCAGCAGTGGTAGTAATTAGTAGTGTGTAAATAATGGTGCCAGATCCATAGAATGTGACAGTGTCCTGCTGGTATTCCTTCTCTGAGATCCAGGGAGAAGACTTGACCTGAAGCGGCTGTTGCACGTGGGCTGGACTCGTCACTCCTTAAAGCCCCCCCTCAGGTAAGGGACGGATGCCCTCCTTGGATGCTGTTGAGCTCCAAGAGCTGCCTTGAAGCGGTCTACACTAGGGGGATGTCTTGCTGCTGCGTGGATGGACGTGGCTGCCCCCAGTGGCTTCCTGGGGTTGCCATTTGATGGAGGCCGCTGCAATTCTGAGCGATGGTCCATGGAAGGGCAGGAACACACTCCTGGGAAGCCGGCATGCCTTGCCAAGCTATGAATCCAAGAAGTCCTAGAACCACAGCCTTTAAAGTGGTCATAGTAGTGTGGAGGCCATTGTTCGAGAACAGGACGGATGGGAAGGAGGAGTGATACCCCCCGATATTCAGAGCCTGCAGCGCATGTACGGAATGGGGTGAATTGATCACCTTGCTCCATTATTCCACCTCGTATTCAGAGTTGTTTGGGCCTCCGTGCTCCTGACACTGGTGGTGACGTATGCACATAACTCTGTGCCTTGAACATGTGTTCTGTCTGCAGAGGGTTCAATCCCCACCAGCTCCAGTTAGAAGAACCAGGGTAGCAGGGAGTGGAGAGAAAAGCTATCTTGCAAAGGAGCACCATGAAAGCCATTCCACCCCTCTGGGTGGGATTGGGGTTTATATGACAAGAAACATTCACACCTCCTTGGAACTGGAGCCATCATTCCTCCAGTGGTGATTGTGTGCATCAGGAGCTTTCCTCGCCTCCCGTGTCTCTTGCGAACAAGGTTGCTCTGTTGGGCACTTGTTCTTCAGGAGGTAAACAAGGGGTTTGCTTTGCAAATCTGGATGAAAGTCGGCCTGGACCCTGTCTCTGAAATGGTTATCTGTAACATCCATTTGGGCTCCTGTGCCCAGACCACAGAAAGGCCAATCTTCTCAACCATTGTGTCCCTTCTTCTCCTCCAGTGCCTCTGCCTGTCCCATTGGGGGACACCAACAGGCACCAGCTCCTTCTTCCTCCTCCACACTGAGACAGACGGCACTGAAGAATGTGGGCACTGCTGGTAAAAAAAACTTCAGCCTTATACACACTGTATTTTTTTCATCTATAACAGGGGTGTCCAAACTTTTTTCAAGGAGGGCCAGATCTGGTGAGGTGAAAACGTGTGAGGGCCGACCATTCATCCGCATTTGGCCTCCAGGCCAGACTTTGGACAAACCTCTAGGTCATGCAAGGAGGTGGGGAGGACACTGCAGCAATTGAGCCGAGGG
Source organism: Phrynocephalus forsythii (assembly GCA_029282475.1). Lineage (NCBI taxonomy): Eukaryota > Metazoa > Chordata > Lepidosauria > Squamata > Agamidae > Phrynocephalus > Phrynocephalus forsythii. The sequence continues at coordinate 5,899,584 of JAPFRF010000022.1, forward strand.
CGGGTAGGCTGGGCATGTGGATGGGGTGGGGGGGGTGGGGAACCGACAGGCAAACTGTAAATCTGCAAGCTGACATCTCTTTCCGGTATGGGGAGGGGCCAGCTAGCAGGGATGTGTGACAGGCTGAGCTGGTGGGGAGATGAAGCTGCGGGCCATTCAAAATTTGAAAACAGACCGCATTTGGTCCCTGGGCCTGACTTTGGACATGCCTGATCTATAAGATGCACCCATGTATAGGTTGACCCCCACACAAAAACTTTTCCAATCCAAAATTACAGTTTTCCAACTGTGCAGTCCTCTTCTCAGCTTACCTCCATGTATAAGATGACCCTCAATTTTTAATCTAAGACTTTTAGACAAGAATATACTGCTTATACATGGGGAAATGCCCTATGTTTAGAGGCTCAGGTCATATTCAAGAGTATGCCTGGAACTCGGGTGCCTTTAAAGGTGGAGTGAAAATAAAATCAATAGAATTGAACAATTCTAGATGGAGATTCAAGACATAACAGGAGAATGCCTCTTATTGGCATGGGAATGCATCTTCCTCTCCTGTTTCTTTTGGGATTGGGAGACACGGATGGGTACGAGATGCATGTTCCTCTTGCTTGCATTCCCAGATAGAGAAATGCAGTGGGGAAGCCTCTTCCTTCTACTCTCTTGTAGGAAAAATGTGTCAGGATAGATCCTGGTAGTGTGAGGATGTCTCTTCCTTTCAGATCTTGGATTGGGGATGGCTCTTCCTCTCACCTATCTTCCGTTTGCTCTCCTTCAGAGGCCATCCGGAAACATCAAGCGAGCCTCGCGGATTGGTTCCGCCAGCAGCCCAATGAGGAGAGACAGTTTGGCCCCTCCTTCGCCTTGGGCGCAATCCACGTGGACCCAGTGATCCGGGAAAGCTCCCTGGAAGAGATCCTAAAACCCTCTCCTGAGCTGACGATCCAGAACCAGCTCCAGGCCTCCTGCAACCAGACCATTGGCCTCCAGAACCTCTTTGACGTGGATGCCTGTGGGCAGCAGGTGAAGAACGTGGTACTGTACGGGACGGTGGGCACCGGGAAGAGCACCCTCATCAAGAAGATGGTGATGGATTGGTGCCACGGGCGCCTGCCACGCTTCCAGTTGCTCATCCCGTTCTCCTGTGAAGACCTCTCCCAAAGCAATGCGCCCATCTCCTTGCGACGCCTGATCACCAAGAAGTATCTCCATCTCCGAGAGGTGGTGCCTGCCTTGGGGACCTCCAGCCTCAAGGTGCTGTTCATCCTCAATGGCCTGGACCGCCTCAACCTGGACTTCCGCCTGGCCCGCACGGAGCTCTGCTGTGACCCCAACGAGCCCATCCCTCCCTCCGCCATCGTGGTCAACCTGCTCAGGAAGTACATGCTGCCGGAGGTATGCGGCGTTTTGTGGAAACGTAGTACAGTGATCCCCCGCCTATTGCGGAGGTTAGGGACCTGACCCGCGATAATTAAAAATCCACGATATGCGGATGCAGGTTGAGTCAGGCCTGGGGGGACCTAGCTGGGGCCTCTTGTACTTACCCCCAGCCTGGCCCTACCCTGAATGGGCCTGTGAGAGCCTTCCTGGGACTTCTGGAAGCCCCAAAAGGGCCTCCCTGCGAACCGGAAGTGACTTCCAGTAAACTGGAAATCATTTCTGAGGCCTCCGACAGGTGCAGAAAGGCTCTCTGAGGCCTCAGAAATGATTTTCAGTGATCTGGAAGTCACTTCTGATTTTCAGGGAGGCCCTTTTGGGGCTTCCAGAAGGCCCAAGAAGGCCCCCACAGGCCTGTTCAGGGCACCTCCAATCCTGGGATAAGTATGGGAGGCTTGAAACAGGACTTTCCCCCTTTACCCTAGGGGGGCTTTTTTTTTCATACACTGCGGTCCTGCGATATAGCGGGACCACAGTATATGAACCGCGAAAGGGCAAGGGACCACTGTAACTCCCTTATTCTGAGTCGTGTCTCTGACCTAGCCTTCTCAGCTGTCTTGGCCAACAGGCTTCTAGGCTTCCACATCGTAGGATGATTCTTCTAGCCCTTCTTGGACATTCCTGGCATTTCCAGGCGGCCTCCCATCCACCAAGTGGTGATCAAGCCTGACCCTGCTTAGTGAGCAAAATGAGACCAAATCGCTTCAGGGAGGTCTGGTGTAGATCAAATGCCCCATCAAGAAACTGCATGCATAAGGTTGGGTTAGTTAATTGACTCACTTAATATTTATGCTCTTTTTCACATTGGCTTGTAAGCAACAATTTCTTGAAAAAGGCACATTGGGCATCTTTGTAAACAATTCCAGAACACTGGTTTCTTATAATTTCATGTCAGAGTTTTGTGAGACTGAGTTAATAATATAGTAATTGCTTGTAGGGATAGGCATTTTGTTTTGGAACCAGAAGGTTACGAAATGAAGCACGTGAGCCCAGGTGGTCCTCGGAACCGGCTGATACATGCAGATCCAATTACTTTACCTTTCTCTGTCTCGTGCAGGGTTAAAATCCAAGGAGGAAGCATGTTGTGACATCATCTGTGCTTGATCTGTGATGCTAGCCAATCAGGAGCTGTGCAGGGACATGCATCACCCCGCCTCCCTCTCTGATTGGCCAGCAGCACAGAGCAGGAAAGATGACGCTCCGCAGCACGCTTCCTCATTGCAGCTCAGCTCTGTGCAGGCAGAGAGAAAGGTAAAGCAACTGGATCCACATGTATCAGCTGGTTCCGAGCACCACCTGGGCTCGCATGGTTCATTTCGTAACCTACTGTTTCCAAAATAAAATGACCATCCCTACTTGCATGCCGTTACGTTGATTCCAAGTTACAGTGACCATTTCCATGGTATTAAAGCCATGGAGTTCCTTTGGGAAGACTGGCTGTATACAGATGTATAAAATAAAGTAAGTAAATAAATATTATTGCCAGAGAATGCTCAGAAGTGGTTTGCCCTTCCCATCTTCTGGGGCTGCCCTGGGACTGTGCAGGTTGTCCCCAAGGCCACCCAGGCTGGCTTTTCCTCCTAGGAGGCCTTGGGAGAATCAAGCTCCCAACTTCAGGCTATTTAGTCACATACCTAAACTGCCTTTGTACACCAACCAAAAGGGATGTATAAGAAAATGGCACACATGTTTGCAACAAATACTCAAGCTTTAAGGTACACTGGCCCTTTGTTGGGTGAATTGGTAAAAGCCACTAGGACCGGAGCGCATGGGAGAGTGGAGGGGAGGCCGGTCTTAAGTCCTGCTTTGTTTATTTTCTGCTTTCCACCAGCCAGAGAGTCTGAAAGTTCAGGCTGGGCGGGTGTGGTTTTGCAGTTTGCGGTTGGACGTTTGAGTCACTTAAGCTGAAGGACTCGACGTCTCTAACTTCCTCATCCTCATTGAGGACAAACTAGAACTCCTGGCCTCTGACTCCACAGCCAGATGCCCAAACCACTGAGCTACCCAGCCAGCTCAGTTGGGATCAGGGATATTGATTTCATAAGAAGCTCCTCCCCCCACTGTTTCAAAGTTTGGAAACATCACCTTCCTTTTTTAAAAAACTACATTCTCCAGAATTCCTGGGAACAAGAGGAAACAACTTACGTTTGCAAGGTATGACAGTGACAAATCATAAAAGAAACCATGGATGGCCGTTGACCAACGGCACTGTTCCACCCCTTGTGCCTGTTCCCTTTCCTCCAGGCGAGCATCATCGTCACCACGCGTCCTTCCGCCGTGCGTCGGGTCCCCAGCAAATTCGTGGGCCGCTACGTGGAGGTCTGTGGTTTCTCCGACATCCACCTCCAGAAGCTCTACTTCCAGATGCGCTTGCGCCAGCCCGAATGCGTCGGAGCGTCCGGCCCCCCGACAGCCGAGGAAGCCAGCGAGCAAGAGAACCTGGTGGAGATGCTCTCCAGGAACCTGGAGAGGCACAATCAGATTGCGGCAGCCTGCTTCCTGCCCTCCTACTGCTGGCTGGTGTGCACCACCTTGCACTTCCTTTACTTCACCTGGTCGGTGCCTCCTCCGCAGACCCTCACCGGCATCTACACCAGCTTCCTGAGGCTCAACTTCAGCGGGGAGGTGCTGGACAGCACGGACCCTTCCAACATCTCCATGATGAAGTACGTGGCAAAGACGGTGGGCAAGCTGGCCTACGAGGGGGTGGTGTCCCGGCAGACCTCCTTCTCCGAGGCAGACCTCCGCCGCTGCTTCGAGGTGGAGATGAAGACGGAGAGCGAACTCAACCTCCTGAACGTCTTCCGTACGGACGTCTTCCGGTTCTTCTTGACCCCCTGCGTGCAGTCGGGGAAGCAGCACACGTTCGTCTTCACCATCCCAGCCATGCAGGAGTACTTAGCCGCCCTCTACGTGGTGCTGGGTGAGAAGAAGACTCTGGCTCAACGAGTGGGCAAGGAAGTCTCGGAGGTCATCGGCAAGGTGAGCGAAGACGTGGCCCTGGTGATCAGCCTGGCCTCCAAAGTCTTGCCCTTGCGCCTCCTGCCGCTTCTCTTCAACCTCATCAAGATGTTCCCCCGTTACTTCAGCCGGTTCGGCAGCAAGGACCGCGACACCATCGCCCGCACCATGGCGGTGGAGATGTTCAACGAGGAGGACTACTTCAATGATGACGTGCTGGACCAGATCAACTTCAGCATCCTCGGGGTGGAAGGCCCCATGCGGCATCCGGACGACGCACCCGACGACGAGGTCTTTGAGCTCTTCCCCATCTTCATGGGGGGCTTGCTCTCTCGGCGCAACCGGGCCCTTTTGGACCAGCTGGGCTGCCCCATCAAGAACCTCGCAGCGTTTGAGATCGCCAAGGCCATGAAGAAGACGGTCATCCAGAACAGCCGCAAGGGCTTGCCCCCCTCCGAGCTCATGGACTACCTCGTCTTCCTCCACGAGTTCCAGAATGAGCGCTTCACCGCGGAAGCTGTCCAGTCCTTGAGGACCATCAACCTCTCCTCGGTGAAGATGACCCCTCTCAAATGCTGTGTCCTGGCCTCCGTGGTGGGCACCACCAGCCATCCGGTGGAGGAGCTGAACCTGGCGTCTTGCCACCTCGACGCCAGCAGCCTGCAGATTCTCTTCCCTGTCTTGCTGCGGTGCAAGAAGCTCCAGTAAGTGCATGGCAGGACGTCACGCTTGGTATACAACATTAAAGGAGAGCTGCCGGGCAACGGTGTCTCCCTGTGTTCTCCCGGCTCTGGCTGTAGCTCAGAAAGAGCTGCAAGGTTAAACAGCTGCACGGGGAAGCTGTTAGGGTACAAAGCATGGCTGGCTGGCTATGGCGCCAGAGGTTGGGAGTTCAATTCCCCCTCTCCTGCACCTCCAGGGAGAAGAGCCAGCCTGGGTGGCCTTGGGCACGCTGCACATAGTCCCAGGACACAGACGCAGAAGAAGGGAACAGGGAAGCTCTTCCGAGTTCTCTTTACCTAGGACAGTGGTGGTGAACCTTTGGCACTCCAGATGTTTTGGACCACAACTCCCAGAATTCCGTGCCTAGACTGCCAATGACAAAGGGCAGTGGGAGTTGTGGTCCAAAACATCTGGAGTGCCAAAGGTTTGCCACCACTGACCTAGGACATTTTGGTAGAGGTCCCATACATCATAATTGACCTGATGGCATGCAATGTGTTATTCTTCCCATCAAGGTCTCTGTAGCAGAACAAGCAACAAAGATTTCTCAAGATTTACTACCCAGTTCTTTTAACTGGAAATGCCTGCGTAGTGCCTGGAAAAGTTAATTTGTTTAGATTAAAATTACCAGAATGCCCCCCCCCAGCTAGCATGATCACACTGTTTTTTCTTGCAACTATAGACTGTAAAATTGATTATTATTTATTTCTTTAAAATATTTCTATCTTGCCGTTTATTACCAAGAAATAGCTTCAACGCTTTGGGTGCTAGATCTCAAACAAATAAGAGAAAGTAATTTTTCATCCAGAGGATCAGTGGTCTGTGGAACTCCCTGCCAGAAGAAGTGGTGACAGCTGTCAGCCTTGACAGCTTTAAGAAAGGATTGGACAAGTTCATGGAGAACAACAGTATCAGTGGCTATCATTATGGATGCCTAAGGACAACCTCCAGGTTGGAGAGAGACGCAGGATATCTCTCAGTGCCATTTGCAGGGAATCTTAAGCAGGTGAAGACATCTGCTTGGGAATATCCTGAAGCAAATGGTGAGCTGCTGTGTGAGACAGAATGCTGGACTGGATGGGCTGTGGGCTGTTCCGGCAAGGCTGTTCTTATGTTCGGTGGCTTGCAGTATTGCCTTTTTGCCAGAGGGTGGCCAACGGCAATCCAGATGTGATAACTGGAGTGTTTGACTCACCTTAGAAGTTTCTTGTGTTTTCTTTTCCAGCTTGCAGCTTAACAGTTTGGGACCGGAAGCGTGCAAAGTGATCAGGGATCTGCTCTTGCACAACAAGTGTGCAGTGAACACCTTAAGGTGAGTGAAGGAAGGCTGACGGGAAAAGTGTGTTTCCAAAACATGTGAGCAGAAGCTGGAAGGAGCTAGCTGGGAAGAATTCGTTTTTTGAAATTATTTCCTTTTCCCTTAATAACTAAGGCCTTGTATTACCTTTGGGTGATAACTGAGTGCTGATTATATCATGTCTTTTCTAATGTAGCTAACTTCTTAGAGATGTTTAAAACCACCCGAGTTACGAATTAATTTGGACATTTGCTCACAGAAATGGGCATCTTAATTATGTCTTGTCTTCTGAGAAAAGCACTTGGCCGATGTTTGATTGGGGTTCCAATCCACATTGTTAGGCCAGTCCCAGTTTCTTAGGCCTGACCTCCCTCACAGGGTTGTTGTGCATTAAGCAGGAAAGAAGAGCCTTCTGCACCGCTTTGAGGTGTAGTATTGATGGAACCAGTCAGTAATCCATGGAAATGTGCTTCTTAAAATGTATCTTATTTTATTTTTAATTGCATACCACCCTATTAGTGCAAAAGTGCTATGCTATGGGGGAGGTTAAATAAGTTAAAACAAAGTACAACCCCAAACAACAATTAAAAACATGAATAGCATAGAAAACCTGGTGGCACCTGAACAATTTACAAAAGCAAGCAGTAAGCAAATTTACAAAAGCAAGCAAAATATCAACCTGGGTCTGCATGAAAGGCCTCCTTAAAGAGAAACATCTTAAGTTTACTTCAAAATGACAGAAGGGAGGGAGCTGAGCGTAGCTGCTCCAGTAGCTGATTCCACAAAGTTGGAGCCACCTTAGAGAAGGCCCTGCCTCCAGCAGAAGACATCCAGGCCTCCCTTGGGGTGGCAACAGGGAGAAGCCTAGACTTGGAGGATCTGGAGGCTCAGGCAGATGACGTTGAAGGTCAGATCCTCCAACAAGTAACATCAAGTAAATTTGCAATAAATAGTTCCTAAATCGATGTTTGGGGTCATGGAGTGAGAAATGCCATGGACCCCCCTTTAAAAAAGCAACTTCCTAATCTTGGCTCGCTGTTCTTGATCTCCCCTTGCATCCACCTCCCAGGCTCGCAGACAATCCCTTATCGGAGCAAGGTGCCCGCTACCTGGCAGAAGGTCTCGCTGGTAACACCTCTTTGAACCACCTCTCTCTGTTGCACACCTCCCTGGGCAACCCAGGGGTGGAGGTGATCACTCAGCACCTGGCGCAGAACCAGAACCTGCGGGAGCTGGATGTGGCCTATAACTCCGTGACAGACGAGGCCGCGCTGGCCCTGGTGGAAGAAGCCAAGAGGCACGCAACGCTGGAACTGGTGCAGTGAGTTTGGGCTACGTCCCCGTGAGATTTATCCTGTTACAAAGTCCAACTAGGTGTGTGCACAGCTCAGACTGGAACATCTGATTTGGCTTGGAATCCTTCCAAGAACAGAGCAATTTTTTTTAATGTCTTGACACCCTGGTGAATTTTGATACGTCTGGTAATTTTGATTATCCGGCATCATACTGGAATTAACCCTTTTGGGGATAGATGCCAGCTAGGATGAACACATGCTTCTGATTCCCCCCGCCCCCAGAAGTCTATACAAGTCTATAGGATGCTGTTCAAGCATCAGACTTCTGACCTGACATGTAGACTCCCAAGCCTTCAGAGAGAGTGTGCCCAAGTTATCCAAGAATGCTTGTAAGGATCATATCTTTCATTGGGTTAGTCTGGCCCTCCCCATGTGGTTTATTGCAGCCCCCATCATCCTGCAACCAGTAGAGCTACCTATCCAAGTTGCTCATCCCTCTCCTAAACTGATGAGGTTGATGGATATAGGAAGTCTTCATTTCATTCCTAGTTAGGAGTGTCTTTTATTGTTGGCTTCTCAGTTGCCAGTTCTCCTCCTCTGCTTCTCTTTTTTATTGGTAGGCAAAGACTTTGAGAATCTGCTTAAGCTCCTCCCTTGTTTCTCTCATGCAATCTAGCTTATATTTCAACGAGATCAGCGAGGAAGGGAAGCAAGCCCTGCACAAGATGCGTAAGGAGCGCGACGGCGTCAAGGTGCTCATCTTCCTGACAATGGGGGCCGACGTCTCGGACTACTGGGCCATCATCCTGAACGTGGTCCAGAAGAACCTGCCCATCTGGGACCGGGACCGGGTGCAGCGCCACCTCACCCTGCTCTTGGAGGATCTGCAGAGCAGCTGCCAGCAGACCATCAACCCGTGGAAGAAAGCCAAGTTCATGCGGGTGGAGAAGGAGGTCAAGCGGATGCTGGCAGACCTTCAGAAAGGGTCTCTCTAATGCTCGGCCAGTCTGGGGAAGATGGACGGAGGGCAGTGTGGGTGAGAAGGTGACCCACCAAAGATCCATATAAATATGGGATTCCCAACTGGAAACAGAGAATATTTTGATCCTTGTGGGATTCCAGACCTTGCCTGTGTGCTTCTCAGGAAGATCTGTGGGCTACTGTTGGCTGCAGGATGCTGCATTAGAGCTAAATTGTTCCTAATCCATCTTTAGAACTCTTACTTAGCTGTAAACCAGGTGGGTCTTCTTCCTTCACTATGCAGATGACAGACATCCGTGCCAGTGATGTAGTGTCAGCCATATCCTGTCTTCCAGGAGCCTCTGGTTTCTTGCCTTGTGTGTTTGTACAAGTATTTTATCTATCCATGTTCATCGAGATCAGGCTTCTCCAATTTGGTGGGCTCCTCATGTGCTGGACTGCAACTCTCATTGCTACCAGCCTTGATCTAGCACTTTGGTAGGCCATCATGCTGAAGAAAGCTGATCTAAAGTTTCATCTGTCACATTACTGGTGTTTTTAAAGCAAAAGATAAAAAAACAGTTTTTTAAAAAGATTGGAAACTGGTGATGGAACAGTCACTGACCCCTCAGTGCTGTGCATAGTTCTACCCATCCACAGACTGGACTTCATACAGTTTGACTCTGAGGCATACATTATTGATTTGCAGATAAAGTAACTCCATCCCTAAAATAATGTTCTCTTCAAGTGGACCCATAGAAAACATGGGGCTTGCAGGCATCCACAAAGGATCAACACAGAAGGTGGATGCACCCCGACATCCTTAGTACATATATTTGGCTTGCTCTTCACTGCACTATAAGGTTCCAAGCAGGAGATATTGGCTTTGGAAAAGGGTCTTGCTAAGGAATTTGAGCTTGTCCTTTAAAATAAATTTAAAAATCACATCAGCAAATCTAAGGGAAAAGGTGGTGTTCCCCCAGTTGGTCCAGGGAGGCTGGGATGGAACTGAGAAGATGCTTCTGTATTGCCACGACCCTTTGCATCCCTGCTGCCTCCCATGTCATACCTGGTGTTCTCCAATTCATATCCATGCTCTGATGGGTTTGATGGCTGAGATGTGGGGTGGCTTGTTCACCTCTCTGACGACTAGCAGTATGTGGAATTCAGGGGTCTCTAGTCCTCCTTCGGGGGGGAGAAAGTTGCTCCCAGTGGATAGCCCTATATCTATGCAGTATGTGTGCCAGAAGCTTGTTTTTCTGAGCTCTGGTTTTACTGCCAGAAGAACATAAGAACATAAGAAGAGCCATGCTGGATCAGGCCAAAGGCCCATCTAGTCCAGCTTCCTGTATCTCACAGTGGCCCCACCAGATGCGTCTGGGAGCGCACGAGACTAGATATCTGTCTCCTGATACCACTCCCCTGCATCTGGCCCTTGAAGTACCCCAGTTTTAAGCCTGGCGATTACACATCTCCATCATGGTTTGTAACCTGTGATGGACTTCTCCTCCAGGAATCTGTCCAATCCCCTTTTGAAGGCATCCAGGCCAGATGCCATCACCACATCCTGTGGCAGGCAGATAGATGGGCTCTCTTGAAAAGGCACAAAAGGCTCAATCAGATTGTTTGGCACATGTCTTATTGTTCATTTCACAGCATCCATTTTTCACAGCATCCATCTAGGGATGTTCAGATCAGGCCTGCCCAGATGGAAACAGCAGGAAAAATGAACTCTGGGGAATGTGTATGGGGTGGGAATACCTCTGCCATTGTGCCTGCCCCGAAATAAAAACCTTGTGTTTCAAAGGATCACATCTCCTGTGTATTGTTTTAAGTATGTCCTTTATTTCATATGTGTGTGTGGAGCAAAGCCACTACAAACTGAGCATGAGGGGCAGACCAAAGCAACTTTTAGTTTGCGCCACAGATAACCAGACGTTGGAATCTGATACCATCAGAGGCTCTAATAGTTACTGGCTTTGTTGACTTCCTGAAAAATGGCAAAACACACCCACCAAAATTAAATATCATTGGCTCGTTCTTGGGAGAACTAGATAAAACCTCCAGATCCCAAGGCAGTATATCTTAGAATGCTGATTTTGGGACACAGGCCATATACAGATGGTTATTGTTGAGGACTTCACGCCTTGCCGATGGATTGTGTGGGAGTCGTTGTCCAATTTATTGCAGCCTTATTTGGTGGTGGCTTATGTATCACTCTGTGTGCACATGTGCACAGGGATGCAGGCATGTGTACCCACACAAACACCCCCCACAATCATTTTGCTAGCAAGTAAGATTTAAAAAAATCTTCCCCCTCTTCCCCATTAAATACACTGCATTTGCATTACACTGTAACCTTTATTTTTATGATTGTTTTTCTGCAGTAGGCACATGTAATAACATCAAATAAATCATAGAATCATAGAGTTGGAAGAGACATCAAGGGCCATCCAGTCCAACCCCCTACCATGCAGGAACCCCATCACAGTATTTCTGACAGATGTCCATCCAGCCTCTGCTTAAAAACCTCCAGAGAAGGAGACTCCACCACCCACCTTTGGGGCAGCATTTTCCACTGCTGAACAGCAATAACTGTCATGAAGTTCTTCCTAATGTTCAAATGGAATCTCTTTTCTTGTACAGTGATGCCTCGCCTACTGCGGGGGTTAGGGACCCGACCCGACCCGCAATAATTGAAAATCCGCAACATGTGAATGCAGGTCGGGTTGGGCGTGGGAGGAGCCTAACGGGGGGCTCTTGTACTTACCCCCCAGCCTGGCACTGCCTCGAACAGGCCTCTGAGGGCCTTCCCATGCCTTCTAGAGACCCCCAAAAGCCCCCCCCCCGAGAATCAGATGTGACTTCTGGGTCGCCAAAAATCATTTCTGAGGCCTCTGACAGGCCCACAAAGGCCCTTGAAGGCCTCAGAAATGATTTTCAGTGACTCGGAAGTCACTTCTGGTTTGCAGGGAGGCCCTTTTGGGGCATCCAGAAGGCCTGGGAAGACCCTCGCAAGCCCGTTCGGGGCAGCCCCAGTCCTGGGGTAAGTATAGGTGGCCTGAAACAGACCTTTGCCCCTTACCCCATGGGGCCTTTTTTCATATACTATGGTCCCGCGATATAGCGGGACCACAGTATATGAACCATGAAAGGTTGGGGGACCACTGTAGTTTGAAACCATTGCCCCGAGTCCTAGTCTCTGAAGCCATGGAAAACAAGCCTGTTCCCTCTTCAGTATGACAGCCTTTCAAATATTTAAACATAGCTATCATATCCCCCCTCAGCCTTCTTTTTGAAAGGCTAAACATTCCCAGTTCCCTAAGCCATTCCTCGTCAGACATCTCTTCCAGACCTTCAACCATCCTGGTCGCCCTCCTCTGTTGAGGTTGTCAACAATGCAACAGTCAAACCAAAAATCCTGGAGATAGGGGAAATTTGCTTAACAGAATTGTCTATGGGGTGAATCTGTACAGCATAAAAATGGTTGCGATTAGGGATTATTCCGTTTTCAATGCATTCCTATGGGAAATTTGTATAAAGGAAAATTTGCTTAACAGAATTTCATTTGGAACGAATTAGTTCCTTTATACAAGGTACCAATGTATATATGCTCTATATTGCTTCCATTGTGGAGCATCTGGTTCCCAGCGCCTCGATTTCCACGGAGGCCAACGACCCTCCTTCTTCACTGCTGTCCGTGGTCGAGCTTCCCTGCTTCCCAAGAGCAGTGGAGCGCTGGTTTTCCTATTCTCACGGAACTCTTGGGAGGTCCTGAGGTGTGTATGTGTGTGTGTGTGTGGGGGGGTTAAGGATAATGGTTCTAGAGAAGATGCCTGGCCTGTTTAAACATTAATCCTTGGCAATCTCTTAGAAAAAAAGGTGGGGTGCCCAAGTCAAGTGGCCACTTCATGCTGGACCTTGGACTCCAGACACTTAAGCAGTGATGAAGCCGCAAAAAGGTAAGCTGCTTCAGGGGGAATGGGGCTGGGGGCACACACGCATGCACACACACACATACATACACACACACACACACACACACACACACACACACACACACACACATACAGAGAGAGAGAGAGAGAGAGAGAGAGAAAGAGGATTTTTGTGTGTTGAGAGAGCTTTCCCCCTGGCTTTTCTTTCAGGCACCGTCTCAGGGCGTGGGAATAATCACAGAAAGCTGAAACTTCACTTTAGAGTCCAGTTCGAAAGCCTTATGTGGGATCTGTTTTTAAATAAGTACCTGTAACAATGTTTGTGTAAACTGTGACAAGAGTTCAGATCAAGCCAGTTTTGTGCGAGACACGGCAGACGCTGATAAGTTGGGTGGCCACCTTTTCAACTAGCAGGGTTCCTATGCTGTGAATAATGGCATGAAAGGCAGAGACAGTTGAAGGGTATGGGGTCTACTCTCCCCACACACCTTCACTGGATCCCACACAAGATGGATCCCACAGGAAGGGGCTGTCAGCTGACGTCAATCAGCCCAAATGATGGCCTTTTTTTCTTTTTCTTTCTTTTTTTGCTTTAAGTCAAACTTTATTTTTGTTTGCTTAAACAAAAGGGGAAGTAGATATTAAAAGCCTTGCAATGTTTGTGAGTATGAGGGATCAGGAATGGATACTACACATTGGGTGGGTGGATGGATAGATGGACAGATGGACAGACAGGTGGGCAGGCAGGCAGACAGGCATAGATAGATAGATGTGTTGTGTCATTACAGTTGTGACTGACTTTTCGTGATTCCATGTCCATGGAGTTTTCTTGGCAGGAGTATTGGAGTGTTTGCCAGTTCCTTTTCCAGGCACCTACAGCGCCTGGTATTCCCTGGTGGTCTCCCATCCAAGTACTGTACTAACCAGGGCCAACCCTGCTTCTGAAATCAGGCGAGATGGGATGTGCTTAGGGCATCTAGGCAGCTCAGATAGATAGATAGATAGATAGATAGAGAGAGAGAGAGAGAGAGAGAGAGAGAGAGAGAGAGAGAGAGAGAGAGAGAGAGAGAGAGAGAGAGAGAGAGAGATCTGCTAGGGTTTCAGTGTGTGTGGGCCCCACTGTCCTTATTTTGGATCAGGCAGTGAAACTGGAGAAATTGGAGTTGCATGGAAGTGTATTTACATGTTGAGAATTTTTAAATTAATGCACATCTTTATTTGTTGATCTGTGTAACTTTTGCATTTCCTGCCATTGACTGCAGTCTGTGCAATCCCCCTTTAATTCTGCACCTTGCAGCCATTCGCATTTTGAAACTGTACATTTTGTCACTTCTGAAGCACTTTATGAACCCTATTAACATGTGCTATCTCAAGGTGAGATGTATTTCTTCTCAAGGGTTCGAAGCCCAGTGAAAAAGTTCCAATCCCTGTAGGGAAAAAAATAACAACAATTAATCCATCCCATCCATAACGTCACCTGAGGAGCTTTTTAAGTCTAGTGAGGAAGTTATCCCCACCAAACCTTTGAACTTTTCTGAGAAGCTGGTCCTGGGACTGAAATCGCTGGAAGTCTCAAATGCTTAATGGCTGGCAGGGGTGTCACCAAGGCAGGGCAACTGTGCTTCTGCCCCTGAGTACCAAAATTCAGCAAACCCCCCCCCCCCAATCTACTGATGAATCTACAGGTGAGTGTTGGCAACATCTCTCAAACTTCCTCGCTTTCTTTAAAGAATAAAAATAAACATCGCCTTTTGACTGAAGGCTGGTTCCAGAGACAGAAACCAAGCACTAAGTCTTGGAATAGTAGCCTGCCTAGATGCCCTAAGCACATCCGATCTCACCTGATTTTGGAAGCTAAGCAGGGTTGGCCCTGGTCAGCACTTGGATGGGAGACCACCAGGGAATACCAGGTGCTGTAGGCGCCTGGAGTGTGTGTGTGTGTGTGTTGTGTCATTACAGTCGTGACCGACTCTTTGTGACCCCATGACCATGGAGTTTTCTTGGCAGGAATACTGGAGTGGCTTTGCCAGTTCCTACTCCAGGCGCCTACAGCACCTGGTATCCCCTGGTGGTCTCCCATCCAAGTACTGACCAGGGCTGACCCTGCTTAGCTTCCGAAATCAGGCGAGATCAGATGTACGTAGGGCATCTAGGCTTTAGGCAGGCGCCTGGAGTAGGGACTGGCAAACCACTCCAGTATTCCTGCCGAGAAAACTCCATGGACAGGTCGGTCACGACTGTAATGACACAACACACACAAGTCTTGGAAGCTGAAGCGTCTGATGATAAACTAGGCTGGTCCAGGGGAGCAACTCTCTGGCATTTTTCTCAGTTCAGTTCTCTTGTGACTCTCGGGAGCTCCATTAGGACCACGTGCTCTTTCGCTGAACTGCAGGCTTTCCCCTAAACCTAAAGCCATCATTCCCACTGATAAGTTGAATCCCTTTGGCTGATGTTGATCCAGGTAGCCTTAATTAAGGCAGGCTCCGGTAATCAGGCTGGCTGCTCCCTCCCTTTTGTCCTTCCACCTACAGCTGAAGACCCCCCTCCCCCTTTTTTTTTCAGGCAGGCTTAAGCAGTCACAACCGAATCCCTGAATGCTGTTGGGTTTCTTAAGGATAATTTTAATGTTTCACATGTTTTTAATCATTTAACCTTTCCCAAACAGTTTTACAGTTTAGTTGTGTTTAATGTATAACTTATTATGTTTTCCGTTCTCTGCTTTTTAATATGGTGAGACCCCCCCCCCCCCCAGGAGTCCCCTTTCCAGGAGATAGGCAGCCTATGGATAAGACAGGCAAGCCGACAAACTGTAACAAAAAGTTTGCAGTGCAAAGAGCTTCTTTCTGGGATTCCATCCCCCTGACTGCATCAGGTTTTCTGTCCCACAGTGACTTGAGATCATCCCCCCGGCTGATCCCAGAGGTCAAATCTAGATGCCCTGGTCTCAAGATTGGGTTGGTAATAAGTAGTGGAATAATCCAGTCAGGTCAAGGAAAGCCAACACCAACTTGGAAGCTCCCAGGGTACCATGTTGGGTTATAAAGAACTGGGCATGTTTAGCCAGGAGAAAAGGAGACCGAGGGGTGATAGGACAGCACTTTTCAAATATTTGAAGGGCTGTCACGCAGAGGAGGGGCAGGATCTGTTCACAGTCATCCTACAGTGCAGGATGCACAACAATGGCTCAACCAGCATTTAGCTGAATATCAGGAAAAATTTCCTAACTATTAGAGCAGTACAGCAGTGGAACCCATGACTTCGAGGGGTGGTGAGTGCTCCAACATT
This sequence comes from Phrynocephalus forsythii, assembly GCA_029282475.1. NCBI lineage: Eukaryota > Metazoa > Chordata > Lepidosauria > Squamata > Agamidae > Phrynocephalus > Phrynocephalus forsythii. Next base: position 5,915,480 of record JAPFRF010000022.1, read on the forward strand.
GGAGGCATTCAAGAGAAATCTGGACAGCCACTTGGCAGAGATCCTTTGACCTGTATTCCTGCACGGAGCAGGGGGTTGGGCCTGATCACAGTAGGACTCCCATATCCACTGATTCATTATCCACTGATTCACGTATCAGGAAAAAATAAATAAATAAATAATTCAGCAGCCGCAAAGCAAGCTACTGTCACAGGCAGCAGTTGTAAAGCAAACTGCTCTCATAAAACAGCAGTGTAAAGCAAGCTACGGTTGCAAACAGCAGCCAGAAAGCAAGCTACTGTCACAAAACAGCAGGGTTTTTTTTGGGGGGGTTGACGTTCTCTCTTATGCACAGATTTCATTATCCACAATAAGGGTAGGCCTGGAACCAAGTGGATACTGGGGTCCTACTGTATGCTATGATTGTTTGATATTTGTATAAATTAATACCCCAACAAATATTAATTGATGGATTTTTAGCAATGTTTGATTTGTTGGGCTATAAACTGTCCCCTCAAGGGACATAGAGACACCATATTTGCAGGGAACTTTCCCTTGACTTTCCTCTACAAGCCCTCCAAGTTTGGCGAAGATTGGGTTTCCCCAAGCCAGTTACTAAAGGGCACTTTCCTTTTATTGTGAGGGAGCTCAACTTGTCTTAGAATAAAGATGCTGTTTTTAATCACTTGTTAAGGACATTCTGTTCCTAATGGTGAGTCATCTATAATGTGCTCTAGTTGGTAGAGAGAGTTTTTTTTCCTGACCCAGGTTCTCTTTTCCTTTTTTTTTTTTGCAGGTCTCCAGGACACCACAGAATTAGCCACGTAAGAGCCAAAAGGAAATAGTAATTTATTTTAATAGCCATCTCTGTTTACTGATTCTTTAATTATATTCTGTCTTCCTCCTGGGGCACAAGGCAATAGATGGCCATCCTTTTTTAAAATAAAGCTACCGACCCCCTGTGATTCATCATGTTACAGGGTTAAAATCCATGAAATACAATAAAAGCAGGCAAGGGGGAGGGGAATGGAATGGTAAAACGATAAAGCCATAAAGCATTTAATTAAAACCACAAAGGGGAAGCATCACAGGGTAAGTTATGAGGGAAACACCTGATGTTCCAGCACTAAAAAAAATGAGAAAACAATTAGTTTCTCTTCCCAGCTGTTTCTGTTGCATGCCAGGGTGCGCGTTGACACATGAACGTCCACCAAGTTGTTGACTTGAGCAATCGAAGGTTGCTATTTGAGCATGCCACCCAGGTTCATTTCATGAGCAAACATCCCGGGGGTTTCAAATCTGTCAATAATGTGCCGTTTAGAAGGTTGGTCTGGCAGCATCAGCAGCTTCTTTTTGGAGCAATAAAGCTGTGGGAGGCAGGGAGGCCCTTGACCATCTCCTGGCCAAAAGGCGACACGTACCCTCTTCTTTGTGGTATTACAGGAAATTTGAATTTAACCCGAAAGATGGGATCGATAACCCGGCTCTATCACTGGCAGAGGACTCAGGTAACAGGAGAGATGCTTGCAGCTTTTGTCTGCGTGGGAAGGGCCAGCAGCTTCTTTTGTGGTGCTTGCAAAGAGCGACAATTGCTCCTGATAAAGGCGACTCTTGTCATACCTCTGACATTCTCTTATTCTGTCTCTGATTAAGTGGCACAGGTATCTGGCCTGACTCCCTCTCCATCCCCAGTGTCTTTGGGAGACCTTGTCTGTTTCGGAGTCTCTGAAATGATCCATGCATTCATAGAATCATAGAGTTGGAAGAGACCTCAGGGCCATCCAGTCCAACCCTCTGCCATGGAGAAACCCCCATCACAGGACTCCTGACAGATGGCCATCCAGCTTTTGCTTAAAAACCTCCAAAGAAGGAGACTCCACCACCCTCCGTGGCAGCATATTCCATTGCCAAACAGCTCTAACTGTCATGAAGTTCTTCCTAATGTTTAAATTAAATATATTTTCCTGTAGTTTGAGACCATTTTTCCTGCCCTAATCTCTGAAGCCATGGAAAATAAACTAGTCCCTTCTTCAATGTGACATCCTTTCAAATATTTAAACATAACTATCATATCCCCTCTCAAGTCTTCTTTTTGTAAGGCTACACATTCCCAGCTCCCTAAGCCGCTCCTCGTAAGACATTTCTTCTGGCTAGGGGATGCAATATTTGCCTTCCCTGGGTTGCTGGCAACCCACACCACGCCACTGACCTCTCTGCCCTCTGCAGAGTCCAATGAAGCATCCAAGCTGCGGTTCTGCTTTCTGAAGAAAGAAGATGGGGAGAGTTTTGGGTTCTGGTTGCGTCAGGAGGCAGGCAAGAGTGGGCATATCGTATGGCAGGTGATCCCGGGGGGGCTTGCCCACCGGAGAGGCTTACGGAACGGGGACAGGATCCTTGAAGTGAACGGTGCCTCTGTTGACACGATGGAGCATTTTAGGGTAAGTCTGGGATCAGAGCAGTGGCTCCACCTAACGTTTTATGGGGTAGCTTCCCATGTGAGGGACAACAGATGTCCCATCCATTGACATTCTCTTGCTTGTTGTGGTGAGTCCCAACTAGTATAAACCTGCTGAAACAGTGGGAATTTGGTGACTCAACTCTGTTGTAAGTTCCATTGTGTCAGTGGGTGTGTATGTTAAGCAACAAAATTTCAACCAGGGATGGCGAGTCGGAACCGACTTGGAACCAACCCACCTCTCCCATTTTCCTGCAGCCAAAGACCTGGATTTAGACTCATCCATTTCGGATGATGATGGCCTGGGGACATCAAACAATGTTCTGATACAGCATGGGATGGTAATACAAATGGAGAAATATCCTTGCCCTGTGACTCCACTGGGCAAATCGCAGCTTCATGGGAGGGATTTAGACTGGGAAAACCGCTTGGGAACACATCGCTTTCCAGCTTTCCGTGAGTCTTTTGAGTTGGTCTCATATAGGTTTCAGTCCAGTATGGCTCTGTTCTTTGTTTTATGGGAAAGACAACTACTGCTACTTCTACATCCCACAGCGTCCTTCTAAAGCGGTGGTTGCCAACCTTAGGTCCCCCAGATGTTCTGGGACTAAAACTCCCAGAAGCCTTCACTGCCAACTGTGCTGGTCAGGAGTTCTGGGAGTTGTAGTTCAAGAGCATCTGAAGACCCAAGGCTGAGACCTTCTGTTTCAGAGCCTCCTCTATTCTTTGTAGTGCTCTCTCTCTCTCTCTCTCTCTCTCTCTCTCTCTCTCTCTCTCTCTCTCTCTCTCTCTCTCTCTCTCTCTGCTTCATAGGTTGTTTGGAAGATCAAGAGCAGTGGAAAGCAGGTCTCCTTGACCGTTCTGGATGGGCATACCTACGAGCTGGCAAAAGCCCTCGACCGAGACCTTGACCAACTCTTGTCCACCCACAACAGGCCACAGCTGTGCTGCATCACCAGAGAGCCAAGTGGCTTCGGCATCAGCGTTTCGGCTCCGGATGGTAGGACAAGCTGATTTTCTCCCCAAAGAGGGGAAAAAGCAAAACCAAATGGCTGGACCATGCTTTATTAGAATGCATGGCCCAGCCATTTGCATGCACCGGATTATCTCTGCATAATTTAATAGGCTTCCAATGACATTTGAGAATGTGTGATTTGGGGGAACATTTTTCTAGTGTAAGTTGATATGTTTAATTTGATTTGGCACTGTTATTATGTTGTGAGTTTATTCAAAATTTGTTATTTGTTGTTTTATTACATTGAGATGCGCCCAAAGTGACCTTTCATCCAGATGGGGGGAGAGAGAGAGAGAGAGAGAGAGAGAGAGAGAGAGAGAGAGAGACCCAGACTGTAGGTAGCTAGTAGCTTGGCTAGCTAGGTAGCTAGGTAGCTAGCTAGCTAGATAGATAGATAGATAGATGGCATTTCTGCTTGCCTTACTTCAGTGGCCTATAAATACAGTATTAGGTTCCCACAGGGGGACTGCCATATTTTCTCTCAGCAGGGTTGTTTCTACTGTGGTGTCACTTTCAGGTGTGAAGGGCACATTTCGCCTATCGGTGCCAAAGGATGGCCCAGCTTATAAGGCAGGAGTGCCAGATGGTTCCTGGCTTTTGGAACTCAACGGTGCCCGCGTGGAGAGCTGGACGTCTGCTCAGCTGAACAAAAAGGTGCATGGGGGGGATGTCAGTGGAGGTTGCGGGGGCCTCTCAGGTTGAGCAATGAAGCGTCAGCTTTTCAGCGTCCTGGTGACGCAGGTGGTTGGCCCTCCACACCAGTTCCCATCCTCCCTAAGCAGCAGGATCGAGGATGATGGGTGATGCCATCCAAAACTGCAGGAGACAGCACAAGGGTGAAGAATGCTGTTTCAGAATGCAGGCATATTCCACAGAATGGAGCAACTGTATGCTGATGTTTGCGTACGTTGCCTTATTGCCTTCCTCCAAAGAATATCTTAGGAGTTAAGTTAATCGGTTTATTACCTGAAAGTATTTCTATGGCCAGATAGAGAAAAAAAATCTCTCTCCCTTATTATACATGATATTAAACTACAGCAACAACTTCTTTTAATTGCTTGATCTCATACATTAAAACCCTGAAACAAAAGGAAAGACATAGAGGTCAAGGCATGTACAGAGATTGTGAACCCAATGCTTACAGCAATTGACCACTAAAAATTAATGCCACTTAAGTTATGCTGGGGGCTACTTTTTAAGACAGCAGAAAAAAGATGGCAGGGAATGATTATTCACATTCTATAGCAGTGATGGCGAACCTATGGCACGGGTGCCAAAGGTGGCACTTGGAGCCCTTTCTGTGGGCACCCGGCATTGCCCCTTCATAGCCACCTGTATACAAGTTAAATTGGCACTTTGCAAAAAAATTAGTGGGTTTTGAATTGCAGTTTGGGCACTCGGTCTCTAAAAGGTTCACCATCACTGTTCTATAGCAAGCAACAGAAATTACTCTTAAAAGATTCAGTTTGCAAGCTCTAGTGTCTTCTTTGATGAGACGCTGGCTGTATGTTCAGGATCCCTGCCTTTTCCCACCCCCCTCTCCCTGCTCCTTTGGCGTCTGACTCTGCTTTTCAGCTGAAACACAGCCCCAGCCCCATGGGACTCTTGGTGATCGAACCCAAGTCGGAAGCGTTCTACCGCCAGCACGGTGTTAAGGTCACTGCCACCATGGCCGATGCCTCCCGGGTTCCTTTCCAAGTGAGGAAGCTGCATATGAGGAGGAGCCCAGAGGGGTACGGATTCTTGCTGAAAGAGGAAAAACATGCCTCTGGAAAGACAGGTAAGTCATCCATCTGGGGGGACACCTGGGGAAGAGCATGTGGTGGCTTCGGTATTTAATGAAAGTACCATGGAGGTGACTTGGAGATCCAATGAGAGGGTGTCAGTGGCAAGAAGGTGCTCAGTGCTTCTCCTACATCTGCAAAATGGAGGCAGCAAGAGTGTAATGGTTAGAGCAATGGACAGGAATTTGGGGGATCTAAGCTGATAAGAGTCTGATCTCTGTTTCTGGGTAAAATTTCCATGTCTGCCTAGCCCATTGTGACTTGCATGTGGCTAACTGAGATGGGTTGATGCTAGATTGGGCATTGTCTAGCAACTGGTAGGCCCTTTCCAGGAAGGCTTCCCTTAATTCTATGTCAACGACCCCCCCCCAAAAAAAATTGTCTCACCCGTCTCAACTTGCAGGCCAGTTTTTGAGAGAAGTGGACAGAGGGCTGCCAGCTGAGAAGGCAGGGATGAGAGATGGGGATCGCCTCTTGGCTGTCAATGGGGAGATCACCGAAGATCTTGACCACCAGGAGGTGGTGTTGCACATCCGTGCGGACAGCAGTCAGGTGACCCTCTTGGTCATCGAGGAGGAAGGAAGCAACTTCTACGATTTGGTAAACACTGGAGAGCTGTGGAGCACTGGGGGTGGGGTGGGTGGGGTGGGGGTTGGATCCTCCTTTGAAAAGGCTGGCCCTCCATCTCTACCATAAAGACTGCAGTAAAAACCATGGAGAAGCCCATCCCCAAGAACCGGGCAAGTAACCCCTAGTTGTTGGTTTGCCTGGTGCTCTTTTGGGGATGGGGCACAGCAGGCAGATTGATTTAACAGCCATTGTCTTCACCTCACATATAATTCTTACTACTGCAGGGTTCTTTTTTGGGGAGGGCCCTTATTTTGCCATTAACTGGCAAAAAATTGATAGAAACTAGAAGAACACCATGTGAATGCCGTGAATATTCTCTGGATAGCAGCGGGCTGAAGGAGATGATTCATTGATTCTCTTCAGGATTTATTTATTATTAAATTTATTTATTAAATTTATATACCGCACCATCTAGCTACACAGCTACTCTGGGCAGTTAATAATTACTTTTGGGCAAAACATCACAATCAATTCTCTCACCAGCAAGGCTCATGACAGGCTAGGGTATTTTGGGAGGTTTTTGCCCTATGCAGTAACGTTGCTACGTTCCCATACTCCTCCACGAGTCTGTAGCATTCAGGAGACTCGTAAGTTTTGCTAGTGATGTCCTAAGTCTATTGGTGTGGCTCTTTCTTGGCTTTCCAGGTTGGTTTATCACCTCTCCTTTTCTACGATGAAGTAGATCCTCCAATAGCTTTATGTGTCCTCCACGCCTCCTCCTCCTCTTCCAACATGATTCAGAAAAACAGCAGCCCAACCTCAATGCCGTGCTTTTGTCACCGCAGTCAGGGATCCTGTAGGCATCAGCTGCTACTACAGCAGCCCAGCAATGGTCCGTGTACCTTTGCAGGAAAGGTAAACAATGCCAATCGCCTGCATAACAAGGTGCTGTTGTTGTTGTTGTTGTTGTTGTTGTTGACATCTTATCTCATCTTATTCAAGGCTCTGTCTCTCAAGAGCTGACCTTCTCCATCAGCAGATCTTGAGGTGATGATCTTTGGTGGGGTGGGGCGGGGGTGGGGGCTGTGCAATCTTTCAAAATGAGGGATTACTTTGTCATTTAAAAAAACTAAACCCAGAGGAATTGATGAATGCAAGTATAGCAAGTATACATGCTGGTGTTTGAGTCCTTTGACTAGAGATGTTGGCAACTCTTTGGGTCCAAGTCCTAAGTCCCAGCTCTTGGTACCAAGTCCCAAGTCTGAGTCTTTGGTACCATGTCTTGAGTCCCAAGTCCCAAGTCTGAGTCCCTATTAAAAATAAGCTTCCACCTCCCCCCAGAAAAAAAGGGAGGAGAAGATGGGTTTTGTTTCATAAATCAAGTATGAGTCATTGAAAAATAAAAAGAATCAAATCCCCAGTGTGACTTAAGTTTGACTGAAGCCCCCGTCCCCCAGGCTTGGCCTGGGCAGGCTGGTTCCTCAGCCTTCAGCTCCTCCTTCTAGTTGGAATTCCAACCCCCAGAATGCGTTCCAGGCCTCATGATTTGGGCTCATCATCAGGTCTTCTGGGAGAGGAAGTCCAAAATTAGCAAGAGGATCAAAAGTTGAAAACCGTTCATTTAAAACATACTGCCGTCAGCCCCAAATCAAGCTCTTCCAGTTTCCTTCTGCTCCGGCTTGCTTGGGGCATTTTTACTCACTATAGGACAGCACCTTAAATCACTGTAACATTTGAATCTTCTTCAGAAGGTCAGCTTGGTGGTCCACCAAGCCCAACAGAGTCAACACCAACTGGCAGCAAAAGTGATTCTAACCCATCTTGGGCAATATTCTTTCATAACCCTACTTAGAGATTCCTGGAACTGGGACCTTTTGCAATCAAATCATACCATCTACTGCTGCAGAGGCTTATTTTTAAGCATATTTTAAATGCAACCTTCAAACAGCAGGCCAGGTTTGAACTGCATCCTCTTTCATTCCCACAGAGCCAAGATGGACTGAGCCAGGCGTTCTAGTGGCTGTCTAAGCATTGCCTTTCCCACACTTAAGCGGCCTTGCAGAGATTCCCTACAAGGCAACGGGATCCCTCATTCCCACGGCTTGATCCTTCCTGCCACGCTCATGGGTTCTCCCCCAGCTCTGAAAAATACATCCTGCACATCCTTGCGAGCAAGCTTTGAGGCAGGCTGGCCTCGACCAGAAATCAAATGTATGGGACTCAACAGGAAGCAGCTATTTTAGGCTACGACTCCAGAACACAAGGGGAAGGAAGACTTGAAATTCAGCAATGGCTTCTTCTCCTCGCCTGAGGTTTGACATGAATGTGAAGAGGAACTAAGCGATGCTAAATAGAAACTGCCCCCGGTTTTGAAACATTGCGGTTGCTAAGAAGAGAGAAGCAGAAGGGCCTCTGTCATCTGGAAGCTCTGTCTTGTTAGTCTGAGATGTTCCAGGAGAGGATAAGGTGAATTATTATTTATATTTGCTGCCTGCATTCTCACCAGGGGCGCATGTGGTGAGGATGTGCTACTTTATTTTCCCATTAACTTGGTGGGTTTAGTTGGGCAAGAGCAGAAGTGATGGGTCAAAGGTCATGTCTTGCATTTTGTGACCCAATTAAGAAGTTGAAAGTGGACCTTCCAGGTCCCAGCAAAACACTCTCAGCACTCCCTCACGCTGTCAGGTGACATTCAGGACAACCGCATACACACAAAAAGCACTCTGCACCTCCGGCAACACACTTTATTGTTACTACCACTCCAGGGGTGCTACAACCAATCCCCAATTCAAAATAGGTTCTTAATCTAGAATATTAAACTGGGCTGCACCTGAGGAAGAGGCAAGGGTGGGTTCTTCAGGCTACCCTTTCAGAACTCGAGAGGGTTGAGTCCAAATTCTTTCAGCCGGTCTTTATACTCCAGATGGATGGCCGTAGCCTCTTTCTCCCAGCCAATTCTGGCCGTTTGCAGCTTGGAAACCACACGGTCCAGGCTGGCCTGGAAAAAGTGGGGGGGGGAGAAGCAACAGACACAGTGGGGCCCTCGGCATGTACTTTGAGGTCACGGGATGCTAGCTAAGGTGGAAGATCTCACAGCTCCGTGGCTGTGTTCCAGAAACACAAAAGGAACTCAGCAACTGCTAGGGAACAGCTGCAAAACTATTACTTGAGGAAAGCCCTGCTTTAGGAATGCCTGTTTCCGTAGCCATTTGTTAGGCATAATAATCTCCACAGCGACGGCCAGAATTTTTTGAGATGCACATTAATAGCATTCTGTTTCACAGAGCTTTTGAGAAGGACTCGGTTGCCTCTCCAGGCAATGTGGGCTCTGTGAACTAGGATATGGGGAGATGCACAAGCCAAACTCACATGGAGGACTTTTTCGTATCCCGTTTCCATCTCCTCCATCTTGCGCTGCATCTCGGAGATGGCTCTGTCCTTCTCCTCCAGCATGTTTGCCTTCTCCACCTGACTCTGCCGCACTTCCTCCTGGCAGGCAGCTGCCGAGCAGAAATGGGGAGCATGGAATGAGAGATGGGCGAGAAAGAGCCGATGGCAGGAGAGGAGTTGGAGGTCACAGCTGTCTCAGAAACAGGGAAAGCAAAGAATCTCGAGACTTGTTGGAGAGGGATGGGTCGAGGAAGGGCCCTGCTTCCAATTCTTGTAGATACCCTACTGCAAGCATGTCCAGAGTCAGGCCTGGTGGCCAAATGCGGCCCGTTCTCAAATTCTGAGTGGCCCACAACCTGTTCTCCCTGCCAGCTGAGCCTGTCATTCATCCCTGCCAGCTGGCCTCTCCCCATACTGGATGGAGAAATCAGCTTACAGTTCTACAGTTTGCCCACCCTGCCTGCCTCCATCTGTCCCCCCAGCCATCTGCCTAGCCTACCTGCCCCTGGCTCCATTGCTGCAGCATCCTCCCCACCTCTTTGCATGCCCTAGAGGCTTGCCCAAAGTCTGGCCCAGGGGCCAAATGCGGCTGATTGGTCGGCCCCCACACATTTTCTTCTCACCAAATCTGGCCCTTCTTGCAAAATGTTTGGACACTCCTGCCCTACTGCATTTAGATAACACAAGACTTCAATATCAGCTGGACCTTAGTTCCATAAGTTAAGGTTACTACGGCCACACTTCAGTTCTTATGGGGGATGGGATGGAATAATGTTATAACACCATTGTAGAAAATGATAGTAAGGCTGAACCTGGAGTATTGCATACAGGTCTGGTCCCTGCACGTAAAAAAAAACACATAGTGGAACTGGAAAAGGTGCAGAAGGTTGCATTTAAAATATGCTGAATATGTATAACAAACAGCTTGCATAACATAAAATTTGTACAAAATAAAAAATTCCGGAGATAGAGGAAATTTGCTTAACATAATCTCCTATGGGGAGAATCTGTACAACATAAAAATGGGATCACTCCATTTTCAATGCATTCCTATGGAAATTTGTATAAAGGAAAATTTGCTTAACATAATTTCATTTGGAACGAATTAATTCCTTTATACAAGGTACCACTGTACAAAATTATGCAGGGCATGAGTAAAGTGGATAGTGGGATGCTCTTTTCTCTCTCACAAAATACCAGAACTAGGGGACATCCACTCCAACTGAGGGTTGGGAGAGTGAGAACAGACATAAGAAAATATTTTTTCACCCAGCGTGTTATTAGTCTGTGGAACTTCCTGCCGTACGATGTGGTGATGACATCAGGCCTGGATGCCTTCAAAAGGGGATTGGACAGATTCCTGGAGGAAAAGTCCATCATAGGTTACAAACCATGATGGAGATGTGTCATCTTCAGGCTTAAAACCAGGGTACTCCAAGGGCCAGAGGCAGGGGAGTGGTATCAGGAGACAGACTCTCTCTCTCTCTCTCTCTCTCTCTCTCTCTCTCTCTCTCTGTGTGTGTGTGTGTGTGTGTGTGTGTGTGTGTGTGTGTGTGTGTGTGTGTGCTTACCATTGATCTTTTATGGCAAATATTATTTATTCACTAACACTGACTGGCCTCAATTGTGCAAATATGTCTCCTCTCCATATTCTGGGGACCCGAAGAGCAGAAAGCAATGGATGAAAGCCGTAAACTTATTCCTTCTCCCTTTCCAAAGGAAAATCAGAGATGGCTAAAAATGGTTCGTTATCAACATCATCCTCTTTAAGCGGAGGGTGTGCGGGGTGTAAATCCAAGTGTAATACCAAGCTTTCCATGCAAGTTCTGGTTCTCCATTTCTAGTCGCTGTATTTGAGTCTCTGTCTGGCATTGAAGGTGCTGGTACTGGCGGATCATCTCTGCAATGCAAGTGGAGACAAGAAATAAGCAGAAGGAAAGCCTGAAAGGTCACCTTTTCTCATCATCAACCTCACCCTAGAGCAGGCACGTCCAAACTTCGGCCCTCATGATGTTTTGAACCACAACTCCCAGAATTCCAAGCCTGTATTTCCAATGGCAAAAGACTGTGGGAGTTTTGTTCCAAAACATCTGGAGGGCCGAAGTTTGGACATGCCTGCCCTAGAGGTTCTCTGGGATGAGCTGAAGACAGAGAGAACCCTGCCCCTCTGGAAGGTTACAGTGAACCTTTCAGTAGAGGCAGAACGATGGAGGAACAGGGAGGAACAGGAAGGAACAGGGAAGCATCACCAAGGATTTCTCTATACGGAATACAAGCCACACCTTCGACTCCAGTTGTAAACTCTAAGTTCACAAAGCTAAAGTTCAATTATGCGACAGACTGCGCTGAGACGAGAGCCTTGCAACATTTTAAGGAGTGGTTGCTGCATGGTGTGGTGAACGTTCACAGACAGAAGCCCACCACAACAGATGCTCACAGGGAATGGGGAAATAGTTGAGCTACAGTGGAGAGGAGGCCCGGTTAGTGAACTAAGGTGGGGGGAGGGGAGGGAGAGATGGATGCAAAATGTATGTTCCGGTAAATGACCTAGGAAGAATTAGCTCTGATCTTATATAAGGCAAATCAGAAAGATCCCTAACGTTCATGCAAATGCAGCTTAAAGAGATTTACTGGAATTGCAAATTGGTGCTAAGATCTGCATAACATGGTAATGCTGATTATTTGCAGACACCCTCATATTTTGAATGATCCCATAAGATGTGTGTGTGTAAAAGAGAGAGAGAGAGAGAGAGAGAGAGAGAGAGAGAGAGAGAGAGAGAGAGAGAGAGAGAGAGAAAGCACACGGAAGAGAGAAGAAAGCATTAGATTGTCTTTTATGATGATTTTTACTAAAGGGTGGCCAAATGCGGCCCTGTAGCAGAAAATCCAGAGATCCCTGCAAAAGGATGAAATAACTGGCCATTCATTTATGATTGCCTTCATTTGAGGTAACTGGCCTCACTTCTGCAAATGGCCAATCTGACCCTGGGGCCAAGGAGAGGGTATATCACCCACTGTAAATACTGTACAAACACGCCTTCATAAATATCCTTCTTGTCTCCTTGAGCTCTTTCCAGTTCTGCCTCCAGATCAGCCAACTTCTGCTTCAGTTTTCCGCTGTCCGATACTGCTTTCCTGGCAATATCCCTCTGGAGAACTGTAAGCCAGACAATCTCATATGATACACGTACTTATCCATTCAGTTATGTCTTTGTTTTGCCCCCCACCCCCAATCCTTCCAATTCCTTCTTGACACAAGTCATTATTTTTGCACCTGTGTTGCAGACATGGCGACAGGGTGTACCTTTTTATTTTGTTCACCCCAAAGTGTGCCAACTTCCAGGTTACATAGATCTCTTCAACAGATGGGAAGGAACCCTCCCCCCACATAAAATTCTTACCTTTGTTAGGAAGGGGAGGCCCACACAATTATAAGAAGATGCTCGAGGCAGTTGTTTGATATTATAGACAGCCCCTCGCTTGCAAATATGCATGGAGTTATTTGCCATTTTCATGGAAATGCGCCATCAAGTTGATAGGGAAGGGGATAGCCAGGCCCCCAAAAGGGTGTTTAATGAACCAGAGTGGTCTTTGGTTAGATGGGTGGTAAATAAATAAATAAATAAATACTATGAAGAGCCCTTGGGTGACACAAGGTCAGTGCCCAGCCTTCCTCCCTGGTTTTTGTGACCTAAAGATAAGGCCTGCCCCTCTTTGCCCCTTCATATGTTGGCATGGCGCCCACTGGGTCTCCTCACCGAGGTGCTGCTTCAGAGCATCAATGTCCAGCGTTGTCTTCCGGTGCTGTTCATCATCTGAGGGGAGAAAGAGATGGAGGAAAGATGGAGGAAAAAGGGGCAGAGGCAAACTGTGGAACTCTCTGCCACAAGACGTCATGAGGATTGCCCACAGGGATGGCTTCAAGAAGGGGCCAGATAAATCCAGGAAAGCTAGAGCCCCCAATGGCTGTGAGTCGGTGGGGGGTGGGGGGTGGGAGAGTTCATCTCCAACATCAAACATCGCGTGCCTCTGGGTACCATTTCTTGGGGAAAGGGAGGCCGCGGCACTTCCGTCCTGCTGGATGACTCTCCAGAGGCATTGTCAAACCTTTGCTTTTTGAACCGGCGCACAATTTAGAGAAGGACTAAGAACCTAAGAAGAGCCCTCATGCCGGATCAGGCCAAAGGCCCATCTAGTCCAGCTTTCTGTATCTCACAGTGGCCCCACCAGATCTTCAGGGATCATTATCCCCTAAATCACAAAAAAACAAAGCGGGGGGAAGGCCCCCAGCATGAACCCACCCTGTGTTAAGATTTAATATATAATTATTGGGCAGCTCTAATGTATTTGAGGAGAAATGACAGATTTCTGAGTCCAGCAAGGCTTTTCGTCAAGTTGGGCACTATTATGGAACATGAAAGGGCACAGGGAAGGATCAAAAACACCGAGGGTCCAAAAGTCATCTGGAACTGATCTTGCAGGGTTAGAGTTTGACCCCTGAACGAGTCACTTCACACATACACGGGGTTGTTGGGAGTTTGTGGCATCTTACCTGGTGCCATCTTTTTCTTCTGCTTCCCTGCTTTCTTCCTTTTCCCCTTCTTTGTGGGAGCCATTCTCCAACTCCCTCCCTGTGTGTTGCAAACAGAGATGGAAGCAAAACATAGATGCATTTCGATTCCAAACAGGAGCTGACTCAATGCTGTGCTGGCTACTTGAGCCGGCATTAATAAAGAGAGATCAGAGGATGCATTTTTGATATGCACAAACTGTCAGTCCTTCGTGGGCTCCTCTGGCACTATTTCTATCCGTGCACATAAATCTCTAATTTCGAGAGAAGAAAGCTGGAGGGAAAAGTACCTGGAAGAGAAGCGATCCTGCCTTTGCGGTGAGTTGTCGCCCGGCAGGAAATACAAAATCTACTTTTGCCTGAGTGTCATGGGCAGCAGCCAATGCAAAAGGAAGGGTTGCATTTCAGAAGTCTATCCCAGTAGGCATAAGCCGAGGGAGGGGGTTTTACCAGTGTCACTAGGCAACCGTCCCCTAGGCAACCCAAGGAAGCTTTGCAGACATCAGTTCCAGGGAAGGAAGTCTAGGAAGGTGCAGCTAACACAACCTGCAAGACTTTCGGGAATGTGGGATTAAATGCACACACAATCCTGAACCAGGGACCAGATGGCCATTTTTCTGATTGGCTGCTGGCCTTACTTTGAGAAATGTGGTAGCGTTCTTCCGATAAAAAGATGACGGCCCACAAAAGGTTATGGGGTGGAGTGTTTGTTCACAGATTTGGGTATTCTTTCCCAGAATTTTGACAGCCAATGTAGCACCATGATTAGTGAGTTGACAAGGACCTGAGAGACTTTTAGTTCCAGTCCCTGTGGGTGACAGGGTAATTAACCACGTGTGGTGGTCTTGAACTTCAGCAGGAAACACACACACACACACACCACAATCTGCCACTTAAAGCTCAGTGCATGGCCAGTTTCCTCTTCTGCCACCTTATTGTTCTTCCTTTCCTATCCTTTGTTTGAGGACGGTCTTCACACTCTCTGTTTCCCATGTGTTTGGTAGTCATCACCTCTGCTTTCCCCTCCCTTTCTGTTTTTACCTACTAGAGACGCTCACAAGTTTGCAGAGAACAGGATATCCTGTGAAAAGGAGGGTTTTTAGCTGTGAGGTCAGAGCGCAGCAACGTCCGGAGGCCAATGAGGTTGCCTGGCACCTCTGGGCTGGTGGGTTAGGAACCTGGCGCTGGACCTCTTCCCTGTCCTAAGCAAAGGGGTTGTAATAAATACACCAGTCATGGCACCTCCTCCTTAACACAGCCCTCCCTTGAGCACACATGGTGGCCTCAGCATGCTTTATTGTTTGGCTGCGTTTCCATGTTGTTTCTCTCACAGCAAGTTCAAAGCAGAGTACCTGTTTCTCTCCTCCACCCATTTTATTCCCACAACCACCCTGTGAGGTAGACGAGGCCCAGAGAATGGGACCAACCCAGGGCTCCACAGAGAAAACTAGCCGATATCTTCTCCATGATCCCTGAAAGCTAGTCCTACACCACTCTAAACACTGACCCACAGTTTTCGAGACAATTAAGTGCAAATAAATAAATAAATTAAGGATTGTGTTAACAAAGCAATAATTGATTCTTGGCTGCAAAACATTTGCATAACTTAAAATAGAAGCAAGGATAAAATGCTTTTCCCCTGCCAAAGTGCCACATCTACTTACGAGCATATCAAATTAAGAGCAATTCGACTTGAGAGCAAAATCTTGCGTTTTAACTGCTGCCTTACAAATTTTACATTCGGTCTGCTCTATGTACAAGTTTTTATTTTTTTCAATTTTTAATATCTTTTTTTTATTTTTTTTAGACAGGGATGTTCAACTTAAGAGCATGCATTCAGAATGGATTAAACTCGTCAATAGAGGTGCCACTGTACTGCATTGGCTACCTTGCCCACACTTATCATGGCCGATGAAGCAGCCACAATTCACTACTGCGCATGCTCAGAGCCCGTTCATTCCACAGAGCACGCGCAACCACAGACATAACAAACCGGAGGCATTTAAAAAGAACGGGCGTGGCTATGATAATTATAATCACGAGGCGTGTCCTCCTCCTCCTCCTCCTCAGCTCTCTTGGCAACTGTTTCTTTTTCTGCCCCCCCTTCAGCTTCGCTCCAGCCAATCAGATGCGAGTCTGCCGGTTCCGTTTCAGTCCGTCGCGCGCCCGGGCCCTCCCCCTCCCCTCCCCCTCGTGCGCGAGCGTTCCAAATCGCCCCGCCCATTTCCTTTGGGCGCCGGCCAATCCGAATGCGTCGCGCCTCCGAGCGGAAAACGAAGGGTGGGGGTGGGGGGGGGGTGAGGTGGGGGTTAGGAATTTTATTTAAAAATACAGTAAATCCATAATAAAAGAAGGAAGCCCCACCTACCCACCCACCCACCAGCCCCTTCTCAAAAGGAGGGGGGAGGATGGAGGGGGGGCGCAGTGATGGATTCTGCGACCAATCAGAACTTGCCTTCCCTCAGGGAAGGAGGCAAGCGGACGGAAGCGAGCGGACCAATGAGAACGCCCAAGAGGGAGAGGGGGCGGGCGGGAGGTGATAGGCAGGGCTGGCCTTTCTTTCCCCTGGTGGTGGTACAGGAGTGATGAAGAAGGGTGGAAGGGAGCAGGCCCCGCCCCCGGGACCCGGCTCAGCCAATCAGGGCGCGGCGTGGAGGGAGGCTCGCGCGGCCTGTCACGGGCGGGCTCGCGCCCGGCGGCGCCGGCGGCGGCGGCGGCGGAGAAGGGCGGGGGGGAAGAGAAGGTCCCGCCCACCCGCGAGCGGGGGCGCGCGCTTGCCTGCCTGCCTGCTTCCCTCCCTCCCTTCCCGCTTCCCTTTTCTTCGTCAGTCGGGCGCGTCCCCGGCGCCGCCGCCGCCGCCGCCGCCGCTGCTTCCTCGGTTCTCCTCAGCTCAGCTCCGTTCGCCCTTCCTTCTTTCCCTCAGGAGAAGCCGCGGGGAAGAAGGACCCGCCGAGGAGGAGGAGGAGGAGGAGGAGGAGGGCGAGCCTTCGGGGTCTCCTTTTTATCCCCTCAGGCCCGGCCTTGCCTTGCCTTGCCTCGCCTCGCCCGGGGGGAGGCGGGGGGTGAGGGAGCAGCAGCGGGCGACTCCCCTCCCGCCCCCTCACCCGGCCCTTCGCCCCCCCCCTCCTCCCGCGCCCCCCCGCCCCCCCCCCGCGCCCCATGTCGGCCCCGCTGAAGAAAGGCCCCGGCGGGCTGATCGGGCTGATGAAAGACGCCTTCCAGCCCCCCACCACCACCACCACCACCACCACCTCGGCCCCCACCAGCCCGGCACGGTGGACAAGAAGATGGTGGAGAAATGCTGGAAGCTGATGGACAAGGTGTGCGGGGATGGGGGGGGGAGGGGGAGGGGAGGGGCTGGGCTGGGAAAGGGTTGGGGGGTCTGGGGGCGGAAGGGCAGGCAGGCAGGCAGGCAGGCAGGCAAAGAGCCCTTCCCGAGGAAGAGGGGTCGGTCGTGCCCAGGAAGTGAGCATTTCCAAAAGCCTCCGCTCGACCCATCCTGGCCATTCCCAGAACCTCCTTCCTTCCTTCCTTCCCTTCCCTTCCCTTCCCTTTCATCATCAGCTCCTTCCTTCCATTCCTTTTCCTCCCTTCCTTTTCTTATCTCCCTTCCATTCACCTTATCTCCTTCCTTCCATCATCAGGGGACTCTGGAGGCTTCAGGAGAAATACAAAACATATCGAGAATGATCCTTCCTTGTGTTCTCCTTTTCCTTCCTTCGTTGGCTCAAAATTAAAATAACATAAAATATTGGGAGGAGGCATCGTGCCTATGAGGAATATCATAAATAACAGGCGACAACTACATTTCAGGAGTGTTTTAAATACAAAACATAACTTGAGAATGATTGAAAGGAGCTGGAGGGTGGGGGGCTCAAAAGGAGCTTGGGGGTGTTGCTAGGCCATGCCATAACATCTTAGGACAGAAAAGCACACAGTGTCACCCACCCACCCAGGGAATGGGACACAAAACCAGACACTAAATAAAATAAAATAAAATAAAATAAAATAAATAAATTACAGCAGCAACCCATTGGAACATAGGAATGAGAGGCACTGATAAAGATTTAGGATTCATTGTAAGAATGTAAGATTGGTGTTAAAAACAAGAAAGGGATGGGTCCTTTGTGTCAGGACATCGCCATCAGTTTTGGAACTGGAAGAACAGAGAAGAGAAATAGGAATGAAGTGGAAGGCAACTGTGCTGGCCGAATTCTAGCATTCTAGCAAAAAATAAAAACATAAAAAAATAAAAATAAATAAAATAAAAAGTTGGGGCCGGTCTTGTACATCTGTAAGGGTAGGGAGGATAACTGAAGTGGGTTAACTGAAGCAAATGCACCTTTGTGGCAGGAGATGTGATGTACTTGGAATCTGAGCAGATGTGGAACTGGACAGCTAGAGGTTGTCATGGTGAGGAGCTGTTGAGAGGTGGAGGTTGCATTAAGATTGCAGGTTAAGATGGGAAAGTGAGATTGAGGAATAATCGATCTGGGATGGAAATTGTGATACTTACTACAAAGACGTGATAGGTTAATCTCATATAAGATAATGTCTGAGGCAAAGGAAATTTGAAGCGGTAAAGAATTGGGAAGATTATGTGGAATACTAAGGTTATTAATAGGGAGAGGAGAACTAGATTGATTCTTCATTACAATTTAAGCCCTGCCACTTTTTTACCATTCTTAAATTTCAGGATCAACAGCGTAATAAGTAACAAGGGCCAATTTACTGGGCTTCTAATCTTAGTTATTGACCTTAAGTGCTGCTGAAGAAAATAAAATAGAGGGAGACTGCAGGAGAGGACAGCTCAGAATTGGATTCATAGAGGGTGGAAAATATGGGTAATAATGGAAAGGGGTTGTGAAGCCTTCTCAGCTCTGTGACACACTGACTTGATGGCAATATCATAGCTCATAACAGTAAGGAAGCACATGTGGCAACGTTGCAGTCCTGAAGGTTTTTATCATTAATGGAACCGCAGGATTAAGGAATACTCCAGGCTTTTGTAGGATTTATATAGGTGGTTGATTTCTTAAGCTTTCGAATTTTCTTGACCATTCTCATAATTTATTCACTTGGATATGCTCTCCTTTTGAATTGTCAAGTAATCACTCCTGCTTAGGATTTTAGAGTAGGTGCACTGATAATTTGAGAAGTATATCCTCTTATGCTGGTGGATGGAGAATACAGTTTGAAAATAAGGTTAGTTGTTTAGTCCAGCTCTGAATAGGTGAATGGTATTTCACCCCGAGAGAGAAGGGAGACTCATAAAACTGATGTTGCTGTCTTTTTAGTAGGTCATGGAAACAGAGGATTTGTTTGTAAGTTAGAATGCTATGCAAGTTTGAAGGACTAAAATTGCCAGTGATAAGTGGCACTAAACCATATTATTTAGATCCTTTTCTGAAGATAGGATGAGTAAGAAGGGACATAAAAACTTTATAAGATAATGCATATTAGGATGGAAAATGTGCACAGAACATTTTTGTCCATAATAATAGGACTGGCAGTCAAACAATAAAACTGCTTGGAAAATGTTTGCTGTCATAGGGTGCTGTGGTCATGGTTGCCAGTTTATATGGCTTTAATATCAGTAGATACACTATGACTTCTTCCAATCCCTAGAGCACCAAAGTCTGCTGCAAGGTTGTAGGCCCTCATCCCTGGCTGAATATGATTGCAGGAGGATTAGCCTACACCTGTCCCTCAGGTGCAGAGAGCTTACTTCCACCTTTCCTGTCAGACATACTGCTCTCTTCCCACTACCAGAGTCTATTTGCTTTCCTTCTGCTTTTGTTTCATGTTTGTCAGAATGTGACCTTGTGGGATGGGATTTATTATAGTGCCTGGTAATTTTTGAATCTTTATAATTACTAAATTTAAGATCTTTCAGCTGTCATTCTGAAGTCCTGTGATAGGCTGTGTTTGGGTTGTTGTTGTTGTTGTTTTGGGAAACAATAGCAGAGCAGAGTGATGTTTGTATTGAGTTTCTAGAAGAAATTTATGGGGCATGGTGGCTCAGTGGGCTAGACTGCTGCTGTAATGTCAGCTGCAAAGTTGGCACCTTGGTGGTCCGAATCCCGGGTTCCATGCAGTGAAGTGAGCTCCCACTGTTAACCCCAGCTCCTCCCAACCTAGCAGTTTGACAGCATGTAAATGCAAGTAGATCAATAGGAACTGCTGTAAAAAGTGAGAAGGTAAACTGTTTCGTGCACAGAAATGCGTTCAGCCATGCCGGCCACCTGGCCATGGATTTGCACAACACTGGCTCTTTGGCTTGGAAACAGATGAGCACTGCCCCTAGAGTCAGACATTATTAGCACACATGTGTGTGGGGAAACTTTACCTAGAAGAAATTTGGGGAACCATGTAGGGAACAGGATGCTGCTCTAGATAGCTTGTTAGTCTTATCTGTCTCTTCAGATTTGCCTAAAAAATAGGAGAGAGATGTTGCAATGCATATTTCATAGAATCAGAATCATAGAATTATAGAGTTGGAAGAGACCTCAAAGGCCATCCAGTCCAACCCTCTGCCATGCAGGAACCCCCATCAAAGTACTCTTGACCCATGGCCATCCAGCCTCTGGTTAAAAACCTCCAAAGAAGGAGACTCCACCACCGTCTGTGGCAGCATATTCCACTGCTGAACAGCTCTAACCATCAGGAAGTTCTTCCTAATGTTCAAATGGAATCTTTTTTCCTGTGGTTTGAAATGATTGTTCCAAGTCCTAGTCTCTGAAGCCCTGGTAAACAAGTCAGCCCCCTCTTCGATATGACATCCTTTCAGATATTTAAACATGGATTTCATATCCCCTCTCAACCTTCTTTTTGTAAGACTAAACATTTCCCCTATTCCTAGCTGCTCCTCGTAAGACATATGTTCCAGACCTTTAAAAGTCCTGATTGCCGTCCTCCCTATTTGACTAGAGAGGTTAGTGTGTTAAACTTGTATGGTGCTAAGCTATAAGTAAAGTTATAAATAGATATCCTGCCGAGCAGTACATTGTTGTGATACGTGGAAACAATGCTATAAAATAAATATATTGGCAAGGATGTTGCAAATAGCTTTTGGCATTTGTCATTATTACGCGTTTTGGAAAATAAGCATCTGTTATGAATATACTATCATATTGCTTGAAGTTTGTTTGCCACCTGCATTCTTCTTTTCCACAGATACACCATATGTACAGTAGTCTTGTTTTGTCCAGTTAGGATGCAGTATTTTACCGAGATTCCTGGAATTAAGCTCCACTGCATGGAATTTGACTTAAGTTTGAGAAAGCATGTGTAAGGTTGTTCTGTTGAATATTCCAAGAAAGGAAGATTTTCTGGAGGAACAAGGGCATATATAGAGTTCTGGAAATGGAGAAGATCAAGAGGGCAGCATGAACATTATTAAATACATGTCCTACAGAAGTGGTCAGAATCAGATGTAACATGTTAGGATAGTTGGAACAAGTAAAACGTCATTTTTAAATGAGTTTCCACCTAAAGTATTATCATATATATATATAAACCAATTGTAATAGTTTGCAAGTAACCCAGGCATGTCCAAACTTTGGCCCTCCAGGTGTTTTAGACCACAACTCCCATAGTCCTTTGCCACTGGCAATCTAAGCTTAGAATTTTGGGAGTTGCAGTCCAAAACATCAGGAGGGCCAAAGTTTGGACATGCCTGAAGTAACCTTTTATGGTATCTAATACTTTATCATACATGACATGTCACTCAATCAATATGCACTTTCTAGTAAGTAAGCAATGTGGACTTTGATATACATGTCATAAGAACATAAGAACAGCCTTGTTGGAACAGGCCACAGCCCATCAAGTCCAGCATCCTGTTTCACACAGTGGCTCACCATTTGCTTCAGGATATTCCCAAGCAGATGTCCTCATCTGCTTATGAGATCTCCTGTCTGTCTCTCCAACCCGGAGGTTGTCCTTAGACATCCATAATGATAGCCATTGATACCCCTGTTCTCCATGAACTTGTCTAATCCTTTCTTAAAGCTGTCAAGTTTGACAGCTGTCACCACTTCTTCTGGCAGGGAGTTCCACAGACCAGTGGTCCTCTGGGTGAAAAAGTGCTTTTTCTTATTTGTTTGAGATTTAGCACCCAGAAGTTTCACGGAGTGCCCCGTAGTTCTAGTGTTTTGTGATAGGGAAAATGGTTTTTCCTTATCTACTTTGTCCACACCGTGTATGGTTTTATAAACTTCAATCAGGTCACCTCTTAGACACTGTTATTCAAGAGTGAAGAGGCCCAGCCGTTGCAGCCTCCGATGGTAAGGAAGGTGTTCCAGTCACCTCATCATTCTGGTTGCCCTTCTGTGCATATTTTCCATTTCTATAATATCCTCCTGGAGGTATGGTGACCAGAATTGTACACAGTACTCCAGATGGGGTCCCCCCCATAGATTTATAAAGAGGCAAAATGACACTTGCTGACTTATTTTCTAAACCCTTCCTAATGATTTCTTGGACTGTATCAATCGTGAAGTTTGCGATTTTTCCTGAAAAGTCAATTTCATGTGGAACAAGAAGAGAGAGGTGATCTATTCTATAGGACTTCTCCCTCCCTCTTTTATTCCCATCCCCCACAAACTTAGTGCATTATGTATTTGAATTTTAAGGAAATGTATCCACTTAGAGAAGACAATCATTATCAGCTGTTGACTGATTTACCTTAATACTGAAATCTCATCTTCGGTTGAGTTAACTGAATTGCACTACAAGCAGAATTTGAGCACTAAAACCTGTTATGAATTCTGCATTCCTCCTAAAAGGATGAAGATGAGA
This sequence comes from Phrynocephalus forsythii, assembly GCA_029282475.1. Lineage (NCBI taxonomy): Eukaryota > Metazoa > Chordata > Lepidosauria > Squamata > Agamidae > Phrynocephalus > Phrynocephalus forsythii. The sequence continues at coordinate 5,938,045 of JAPFRF010000022.1, forward strand.
ACAAGTTGGACTTTTATGGAATGTTGGACAATTTTAACAATCAGTTCCATGAATGGAAACGTGACTATAGATTTTATTGGTTGGGGAACATTTAGCTCTAGATCATTGGAGAAGAACTCTTGGCTCTCTTATCAGTGTGTCAGCTAGAACTGAAGTCCAAACAATCTGGATGGTCAAGGCATTTAGGCTCCTGATCTGGGTAGGTTGATCTGAATAATACTTCGAAAGTGCTAAAAGCTGATTCCTCAAGGCCCAGAAGGATCTATTGGGATCTATTGGGAAGATGGGTGGAGTATAAATCTAATAATAAATAAGAATAAAGGTGGTACCTATGGGATGTAGTTTTACAGCATAGCCATGCAAAATACAGGATGTAGGCCTCTGTATCTGTTTTCCTGCATGTGCAAGTAGCATTTTTCAAGTGGAATTTTTATCCATGTCCATGTTTGCTTACCTAGATTAGAGAAGAATTTGTTCAGTAGTGAGAATGATTCCCACCCCAGCTGCTTAGTGTTGCTTAATAAAAATGGGAAGTATGACTGGCATGGTGACAAGTCCCTTTTTGCTAGCGGAGTTTTTCCATCAAGCTGACAGGGACCAAGAAATGCTGCTGTTGTTAACCCATATATGGCTTACTGCTGCCATGTTGCAGGATTATAGCCACAAATACAATGGGCAGACATTTCATGGGCTGAAGAAGCACATGTTTGTGGTCTCTGGGATCTCCAATTGCCTGGCAAGAAAACATCAAAAGGGGAACAGAGATATAAAGGCAATATTTATACCATAAACATTGGTTTTTGTCCTCTTCAGCTATTGTGGCTTTGGTGAAACTTGGTAGATACAGTGGACCCTCATATAACAAGAGGTTTGTTTAACAGAAAATCCGTTTAAAGGAAAAAATTCCAGATAACAGGGAAAATTGCTTAACAGAATCGCCTATGTGGCGATTCTGTATAAGAGAAAAATGGTCGCAATTAGGGATTAATCCATTTTCAATACATCCCCATGGAAAATTTGTACAAATGAAATTTTATTTATTTATTTATTTATTTATTTATTTAGCTTGTATGCCGCCCACTACCCAAAGGTCTCTGGGCGGCTCACAATAAGAATAAACAGTTAAAACATCAAATACAATAAAATTAGAACAATAAAACATGTAGATGCAATAAATACGATACATTAAAAACACACCACTAAAATTGCCATCAGGGCCCACAATCATTAGTTAAAAAACTTTTGGAATAGGAGGGTTTTTACCTGGCGCCGAAATGTTAGCAACGTCGGTGCCAGGCGAGTCTCATATGGGAGGGTATTCCATAGTCTGGGGGCAGTTGCTGAAAAGCCCTATTCCTGCAAGCCATCCCCTTCACCTCCTTAAGGGATGGCTCTTTCAGGAGGGCTCCCTGACTAGATCTTAATTGCCGGGTAGGTTCATATGGAAGGAGGCGGTCCTTCAGGTATCTAGGTCCTAAGCCGTTTAGGGCTTTATATGTCAAAACAAGCACTTTGAATTGGGCTCGGGCAGCAACTGGTAACCAGTGAAGGTTATACAGAATCGGCGTGATGTGTTCCTTGGTGGCCCTACCACTCACCAGCCGTGCCGCACGATTCTGAACCAGTTGCAATCGCCGAACCGTCTTCAGAGGCAGCCCCACGTAAAGCGCATTACAGTAATCTATACGGGATGTTACCAGTGCATGTGTAACTGTCATGAGGCTCCGTTCATCTAGGTAGGGCGCAGCTGGTATATATTCCGCAGCTGGAGAAAGGCACCCTGGCCACCAAGTCCACCTGGGCTTCCAGAGTTAGACCGGGGTCCAGGAGCACCCCCAAGCTACGGACCCTGTCCCTTAGGGGGAGTGCAACCCCATCCAGAACAGGGAAGTGGCCCTCTAGCCTGTCTGACGAAGCACCCACTAACAGCACTTCCGTCTTGTCTGGATTGAGTTTCAATTTATTAACCCTCATCCAGTCCATTATCTGGCCCAGACACGAGTTCAGAACAGAAACCGCCTCACCTGGATTGGTGGAGAACGAGAGGTAGAGCTGAGTATCATCAGCATATTGCTGACTCCTCAGCCCAAACCTCCTGATGACCTCTCCCAGCGGTTCCATGTAGATGTTAAACAGCATGGGGGATAGTATTGAGCCCTGTGGAACCCCATGACGTAAACACCAAGGGGCAGAGCTACTATCCCCCAGCACCACCTTCTGGACACGGTCAGCCAGGAAGGATCGGAACCACCGCAAAGCGGTGCCTCCAACTCCCAACCTGGCCAGCCTATCCAGAAGGACACCATGGTCGATGGTGTCGAAAGCCGCTGAGAGGTCCAGGAGTATCAACAGGGTTGCACTCCCCCTGTCTCTCTCCCGGCAAAGGTAATCGTACAGGGCGACCAAGGCAGTCTCTGTTCCAAAACCCGGCCTGAAACCAGATTGAAATGGATCTAGAAAATCCGTTTCATCCAGCAGCGCCTGGAGCTGTTCGGCCACCACCCGCTCCAACACCTTGCCCAAATAAGGAAGGTTCGCTACTGGTCGGTAGTTGACCACCAGTCCTGGGTCCAGGTTAGGTTTTTTTAGGAGTGGTCTGATTACTGCCTCTTTTAAGGCAGCAGGGACCACTCCCTCTCTTAAAGAGGCATTTACAGCTTCTTGGACCCAGGTGCGAACCCCCTTGGCAGATCTTTCAATTAGCCAAGAAGGGCAAGGGTCGAGCAGCGTGGTGGTGGAACGGACAGATCCAAGCACCCTGTCCACATCCTCGGGTCTCAACAATTGAAACTCATCCAATAACACTGGACCTAAGCACGGTGCACTGGACACATCCCTTGATACTGTATCAATAGTGGAGTCCAGTTCACTGCGAATCTGAGCAATTTTTCCCTCAAAGTGAACAGCAAACTCCTCACAGCGTGCCGCCGAATGGTCCTGGGCCTCCACCCTATCTCCTGGCTGAAGAAGTTCCCGGACCACCCGAAACAGCTCCGCTGGTCGGCACTCTGAGGAAGCAATACGGTTGGCGAAATACTGCCTTTTCGCCAACCGTATAGCCACGGAATAGGCTCGATAATGGGCTCTAAGCCGTGTTTGATCAGACTCACTGCGATAATTTCTCCACTTGCGCTCCAGCCGTCTCCCCTCCCGCTTCATTGCCCGCAACTCAGATGTATACCACGGAGCTGTCCGGGCTCTGCGTAGGGGGAGACTTAGGTGCGATCATGTCAACTGCCCGGGTCATCTCCCTATTCCATAAGGTGACCTGAGCTTCGACAGGAGCGCCGATCATGTCAGCTGGATAATCCCCCAGAGCTTTCAGGAAACCATCCGGATCCATTAGTCTCTGAGGGCGGATCAACTTAATGGATCCCCCACCCTTGCAGAGGGTTGGAGTAGCTAATAGCCTAAACTTGACCAGGAAGTGGTCTGACCATGACAATGGAGTCAAAGCCAACCCCTCCACATCCAAACCACCATCCCCAGTCCCGTTGAGAATACTAGGTCCAGGGTATGACCCTTCTCATGTGTTGGGCCGATGACATGTTGAGACAGCCCCATGGTTGTCATGGCGGCCATGAAGTCCTGAGCTGCTCCAGTTAAGGTAGCCTCGGCATGGATGTTGAGATCCCCAGTACCAACAGTCTGGGGTCTTCAACACCAGGTCCGAGACCACCTCTGTCAGCTCAGGCAGGGAGACTGTTGGAATGCAGCAGGGTGGGCGGTACACCAACAGAATCCCCAATCTGTCTCGTGAGCCCAACACACAATATAGGCCCTCCAGACCTTTTCCCAAGGAAACAGGAAGCCTGGCCAAGGAAATGGAACTCCTGTAGACTATAGCAACTCCACCTCCCGGCCCACCGGGCGACACTGGTGCTGGACTGAGTACCCAGGTGGGCATAGCTGGGAAAGGGGACTCCACCCTCCTCTCCCACCCAGGTCTCAGTAATACATGCCAGGTCAGCACCCTCATCCAAAATGACATCATGGATGAGGGTGGTCTTATTTTGTACTGACCTGGCATTTAACAACAGCACCATGTGGCCCATGGGCTCGCTGACATGGTCACCTGATTCCTTCTGGCTAGAAGTGGGACCAGAAGAGGGGATAGATGTAAAATATCTAACCCCTCTTCTCCTACGCAGGCATGTTCCACTCCTACCACCATACCTTCCCCTACCCAGCACAATTTCAATGGCTGCCCCCTCCATTGCCCTCCCCCCTTCCTGTTCTTTCAGTTCCATTGTGGGTCCCAACCACCTACACCTAATGGCAAAAAAACAAAAAGCAAAAAATAAAAATAAAAAACAAAAACAAAAAACAGATGCACCTAACAATTCAGCTAAAAAGCCTTAGGTGGGAGTCCCTCTTCTTCAGCCCCTCCCTTCCGATGTTATCCGGCCCTGCTCCTCCAGGTGTCTCTCTCACCGACACCAGAGTAGTAGGAAAAGGAGCAGTCGAAGAGGAAAGGCAACTCCTCCAGGCTTAGTCCAGTAGCAGCAGCAGCAAGAGTGTTTGCTGGATGATGTTGTGGCTGCCAGGAGCTGAGGTCAGCTAAAAAGCCTTAGGTGGGAGTCCCTCTTCTTCAGCCCCTCCCTTCCGATGTTATCCGGCTCTGCTCCTCCAGGTGTCCCTCTCACCGACACCAGAGTAGTAGGAAAAGGAGCAGTCGAAGAGGAAAGGCAACTCCTCCAGGCTTAGTCCGGTAGCAGCAGCAGCAAGAGTGTTTGCTGGATGATGTTGTGGCTGCCAGGAGCTGAGGTCAGCTAAAAAGCCTTAGGTGGGAGTCCCTCTTCTTCAGCCCCTCCCTTCCGATGTTATCCGGCTCTGCTCCTCCAGGTGTCCCTCTCACCGACACCAGAGTAGTAGGAAAAGGAGCAGTCGAAGAGGAAAGGCAACTCCTCCAGGTTTAGTCCAGTAGCAGCAGCAGCAAGAGTGTTTGCTGGATGATGTTGTGGCTGCCAGGAGCTGAGGTCAGCTAAAAAGCCTTAGGTGGGAGTCCCTCTTCTTCAGCCCCTCCCTTCCGATGTTATCCGGCTCTGCTCCTCCAGGTGTCCCTCTCACCGACACCAGAGTAGTAGGAGAAGGAGCAGTCGAAGAGGAAAGGCAACTCCTCCAGGCTTAGTCCAGTAGCAGCAGCAGCAAGAGTGTTTGCTGGATGATGTTGATTTTGCTTAACAGAATTTCATTTGGAACAAATGAAATCCTTTATACAAGGTATCACTGTATAGTCTTTTCAGAGTAAGGATCATTTATTTGGAAATTCTTTATCTCCTCTCAGAACTGCTGTTCCCAGGGTTCTTGATGAGAAACTAGAACAGAGGTTGATTTTGACTTGAACTGTAGGTTCATCTTACTGAGCAACGTGATGCTAGGCGGATGCTTTAAATGACCCTTAGTAGCTAGAATCCCATTGCAGGACCTTTGATGATGTCATCAATTGCAGTCATTTGGGGAGATTACAAGCTTCCTGTCCCCCTCCCAGGAAACAGCAGTGGTGATTTCTGGGCATTAAAATTTCCTTCCCTGTTCCTTAACTCTCAGAAGGTTCTCCTGTAGAGTCAGCCTGTGTGGCCTTGGGCAAGCTGCATACAGTAGTACCAAGATGCCCTCAGAAGGGAAAGAATGGAAAGAGTACTTCTGAGTACTCTCTACTTGGCAACCCTGAAAAGGGTTGCCAATAAGTCAGAATTGGCTTTACAGCAGATGATTATTATTTGCTTAAAAACACAGTTCTAGATTTGAAAAAAAAATCTGATTGGTGTAACTGAATCATACACAATGTGTGATAAGTGTGTTGTTTGTGTAAATATCTGTTGCTAGTGCAACAGTCTTATATGTCAGTGATGGGAAGCCTTGTGCCATACACATGTTGATTACCTGATCCCATCATTTCTCACTATTGACTAGACTGGGTAAAACTGATGAGGTTAGGAGTTCAGCAATATCTGGAGAGTTAAAGGATCCCTAGCTATGTATTATGTGGTCTGGCAAAGGCTGACAGCAGTTAACCAAGGCAGTGTATTAGCAGGGGAAACTCCCTTATCTTACATCCTGGCTGTGTACTCCTTTGCAGGTGACTATGTTGGTCAGCAGGTGATCTGTCCCTACCATTCTTCCTTCACCTGGAGCCCTCAAGATGTATTGCACTACAGTTCCTATCCACCCCTGCTGGCATGGTCACTGGTCAAGGATTACAGAAAAGTTTGAGCAAAACATCTGGAGAGCAAGTTATGCATTTGGGCAAGCATCCGAGTCGGGAGGTTTTAAGAAGTTGTTCTTGTCATAGGCACCATGTCAGGTGAAAGGTCTGTTAACACCTCTGACAGTTGTCTGAGTGCCTTGATAAATGCTTGTTGCACTTTGCCTGTTGGCAGGATGGCATAGTAAAACAAGTCATTATCTTAATTTAGTCTGCAGATAATGTATGAGGAACTGTTTTCCTTGGCTTTACTATGCAAGTTGCTTTCTCGTGTTGCATTCAGACATACAGTGTAACATGCAATATACTTTTCATTACTTTAGTAGAAGGTAGTACATTTTGTGACATGTGTTCTTTAACAATAGTCTAAGGAACAAAAGAAAAAGGATTGTGATGGCTTCCAGTTTGCTCGTGCAATACTGCTTCCTCAAATTTATTGTTATTTTTAGGAGTGGTGGTGTTCTCCAAAGACACACAAAGGGAGCTAAATAAAAGAGCAATGCTTTCTTTTATTTATTGGAGAATCAAGTCAGATACTGTGCTTTGGTCTGGTTTGGAGGGGACGCTAAGCCATAGTGAGGAATTTATAAAGCATGGCCTCTGACTTACCTGAACCCACAGAAAAGTCTTCGTTATTGTGGCCAAACTAGATTCATGCCACAGTATATGAAGCTGACTTGATTCATGAACAGTTAGAGTTGTGTTTAGATAATATATTGAACGAATATTAATCTAAAATGGAGTCAGAAGCACCCCTCTTACAACAGAGTGAAAGCTTTTGGCAAATTTAGAGACTGGTTTTCTGCTCATAGGATGTAGGAGAAAATAAGTTAACTTTTGATGAGTTGGTGTTTTAAGTGTTTAGTTCTTTAGGAAGCCCCCAAATTTCCCATATTTCAAAATTTTGGAGGGCTGCTTATTTTGCAATTTGAAAGGTGAATGCCTTCAACTGGAGGCTTCAAGGAGCAGGAATTCACTTTTTCTTTCTGGGAAAGGGAATGTGATGGCACCAAGAGCCTCACAACCTCCAAGAGGAGGGCAGGAACCAACTTGCCTCCAAGTTACACTTTCTTTACCCTTGCTTTCCAGCCGTTCTGGAGGAGGAGAGAGGATGAGAGACCTATACAAGGTCAAAATTGTCCAAACTGTATTCACTTACACTAAATAATAGTTTAGCCTGAGGTCCAAATGGATCCATTGTTAGTACAGTTGCAGGGAGCAATACTGCACTTCTGTTTATTTTAGTATTTAACAAAAGTTTGGATTTAGATTCTTTTTCAGAAGTGGTAATTTGGCTAATTAATTTTGATAGCTTTTTATTGTATACCTTAGCACACTCTTAACTATTGGCAGGAAGGTATTTATTCTGTGCACAGTATTCTGGTTTCTAGAGACAATGAGAATTTTGACTTCTGAAATCTGTTCCTAATGAAATGTCTTTATAGCCTATGTATCTGTTTATGACTTAGCAGGACTGAAAGGTGAGTTTTTGGATTGCGTTATTTCCTGCTGTATCTGCCCAGTTTTTCAGTCATATATGTTATGCAGTTTTAAAATTACAAAGTATATCTGTAAAAAGGTGTCATGTGCTTTTTAGTATATGTTCAAAGTCTCCAACTTGTTTTCGCCTTTCTTGAAGCATGGTATTCTGAAGGTTGCATGGTTGTGCCCTCCTGAAACATAACTGACTTGAGTATTCCGTTTCTCCCTCCCTATTGAAAGGGCCGCTCATATTGTAGAGCTGCAGAAATATTCAAGTGACGTTATTTCCCCACCCCCATCCCAAAGAGCAAACTGCCATGTTATACCATAAACTGCTTTCACCGTTTCTTTGGATTTCAACATCAGTTGCCTCATATATCATTGTGTGCATCTGCATATATTTGGAAGGGGAGGTGCATTCAAGAAGTGAAATGGTCTGCTGAGAATATGAAACTGGGGTACTGTAGTTGAAGGAGAAGAACGAAACTAAGGAGGGCCACAATGGCCCAGGGAATCAGTGAGGAATTCACAGTTGCGCTTTTACTAGGGCCAGCCAATGAGCCACAGAAGTGTGTAAGCCTTTGAGTGTGTGTATGTATTGCATCGTTACAGTCATGACCAACTCTTCATGACCCCATGTCCATGGGGTTTTCTCTGTAGGAATACTGGAGTGGCTTGCCAGTTCCTACTCCAGAAGCCTTTGAGGAAGGGATCCAAAAATGTAGGCAATGGGGAGGAAACAGATGAAGTTCAAAACTAGGACAGATGTTGTGGCTGTAATATCTGCTGCAAAATGAAGTCCTGAATTGGAGCTTTCAGACAGAAGGAATCCCTGTCATGAGTGCAAGTATCTGATCACACCCAGCATTATGCCCTTTCTTTAACGAAACAATAGCTGACGTCTACATTGAAAAATACCAAGGAGGTGACTGATAGTTGATTTTTCCTGCTTAGAAACAAGGGATGATTAGAAGGTGCACATGCTAACATTTGTCAATAATCAGATCCAAGTTAGAATTGATTCTTATTAAAATAGGGGAAATCTTGGTCAGCATAGTAACTGGTGTTCTAGTGAATGACTCAAAAATTCCCAGTGAATTAATTTTTTTCCTGAGTTTGTGAATGGTTATAGTGGATAGATTGCTTGAATTATCGTGTTAGTATCTTCCAAGTAAAGTCTTTTTGCTAATAACAATCTAAGGCATTAGTTATTTATTTGTTTGTTTCATTTCTATACCACCCCACTTCCAATATGGAACTCTGGGTGGTGTACATGATAAAAACAAATAAAAATGATAGATCAAGATAGTAAATCCTTTCATCAAGGTGGGGGGGATGGAAAGCTCTTTTCAATACTGTGTGAGGATTAGAAAATGCAACTGGTTGTATCTTAAAATAATGCAGTATTTTGGATATGGCTTAGTTGCATCTTTCCCAAATAGTTATTTTTGTTTTGTTAAATATTTTATGAATAATTGGTTGTTTATTTCTCATGGTCACCTCATTTTTGCTATTTTGGGTGCTGAGTGCTATGTGTACATAAACAGTAGATGGATTTCAGATTAAAGTGGTAGTTTGTGCTTGTTTCTTTCTACTTTATATTTATGATCAATATAAGGAAGTGCTATCAGACTGGGTAGCTTTGTGCATTGCTACAGAACCAGAGGCTGGAAGTTCAATTCCTCACTGTGCACCCCCAGAAAAGCCAGCCTGGGCAAGCTGCACAGTCCCAGAGCACCCCTGAGAAAAAGTAAATGGTAAACCACTTCTTATTACTTGGAAAACCCTGAAAAGGGTTGCCATAAGTCAGAATTCAAAGTGTGCAGACCACATCGCTTTTACAAAGTAAGATAAAATAATTTGTGAGCCTGCCAAACTGGAAGGGTCAATAGTGAGCCAGAGAATCTTATTCTTACAAATGATTGCCATTTCCATTTTCTCACTACAGAAGAAATATATTTTTATTACATTCTGTAGCCATCATGTACCTCCTTGCTTTCTAGGGCTAGGAAAGTGATGATGAGTTCATCTGGTATAGTCCTTTCAGATTATCAGAAAAATGTGATGAGTTTGTCTACTATGTGTTGTCTCTTCAGCATAGCATGTAACAACAGTACATGTCTAAAACTGTCTGCTAATCAAAATCTTTTTCTTGGGTGTTGTGATGGAATGTAAAAAGGTACTTTGAAAGTATATAAGTATGTAAAAGTATGAAAGGAATATGAACTATAAATAAATAAATAAATAAATAAATAAATAAATAAATAAATAAATAAATAAATAAACACTTCATGAATATTTAATGTTTTGTACAGTGTAGCCAATAAGATAGCTCATGGGTGGGGCTGGCAAAGGTATATAAGCAAGTCTCTATGGGAATGACAGTTGGATAGGGACTGGATAGGATCTAGTTAGGTTATAGGTCATGTATTGTCAAAACTGGTCAGGAGTTAAAGAATAAAGTAACAGGAAAACTAGTAAGTATCTTTTAAGACCTTTACTTAAGCTTGTTCAAATGCAGTGTTTTCAATGAATATTTATTCACTTCTGTTTAATGAATAAATGAATCATTCTCTCCCCCCCTTCCACATATACCCTCACCCTCTCTGATCTGATCTGGTTTCTGTCTCCTGAGGAATTTACCTCTGAGCCATAATACCATACTTAACATATAAACAGATCCTGGCCTCAAAGCCATAAAACTATACTTTACATCTCTACAGACCCTGGCCTAATCTTCCTTCACACCATCTCTACTAATCCACTCACCCTCCTCTTCTTCCCACTCCTCCTCCCTGCCCCCCAACTCTATATATTACAGCCAATGACTATCTGGTATGAAATGTATATCCTATCCCATATTATATTGCACACTTCATTATGCTGCTATATGTCTGAAGAAGTGGACACATCCATGAAAAGTTACATTAAAATATGAAAGCTAGTCTTTAAGGTGCCACATGTTTTGTGTCGCTCGTTTTCCTTTGTTTTTCTTGGATTTTTGTCTGAAATTCTTGAAAAGATGGCTACCCTCTCTGAAACGTACAATTGTTTGAAAATTTAAACACCATATCAGACTCCATTCCTATTATATAAATATTTAACTAATTTAAAATGGTGGCAGCATTTCAACCCAGGTTCATCACAGGTATACACAAAGATTTTGATAAGAGGTTGCTTTTAAATGTGTAGCCTCTCATTTTGTATTTAATGTTATTTCTATGCTTGTAAATACTAAATGAGAGGCTATGCATTTAAAAGCAACCTCTTATGCCTGTATGTCATATATGTGAACTGCCTAGATGCCCTGAGCACATCCGATCTCGCCTGATTACGGAAGCTAAGCAGGGTCGGCCCTGGTTAGTACTTGGAATGGAGACTACCAGGGAATACCAGGTGCTGTAGGCACTTGGAATAGGAACTGGCAAGCCACTCCAGTATTTCTGCCAAGAAAACCCCATGGACATGGGCTGTGGTGACACAACAACAACAGCAACATTAACAACAACAACAAATATGTGGAGATGTTACTTCTTACAGCTATGAGGTTTGCTGTTAAGTTATGGCACAGTATTCACCCACCTTAGACTTAAGAGTGTAACAACTTGGCTCAAACAGTATATTTAAAAATGTTTCATATCTTGCTGAAAATTTAAGAGGTGGACACATACATTTTGCAAATATTTTTCCATCTCTGTCTACCTTGTGCTCTATATTTTCCTCTGACTTTCTTTCACTTCCCTGTCAATTCAGCAGTTTGGCTTTCCTTGTTGCTATTTTATGTTGGTCACTGATCGGTCATGTGTACAGCCAGTTGAAGCTTCCTTTCTTCATAGAAAGTCAAGTAACTGCTGGCTTTTTAAAGATTGGAGAGAAAATGTCTGAGATTTCCATGTGCCTGATTGGTAGCATGGCTAAAGTATCTTCCTCTGGAACTCAGAGGGCCCACTAGTTACTTGGCTAGAGGTGCATGCACTACTCTTGATTGCTTGTAGGAGACAAGACATGGATAGTGTGTAGTGCTGGTCAGCATCCTTCTGTAAGTAGGGCTGGTATCTTTCAATCACCATTTGTGGTGGCTTTCTGTGTCAATTCTTTCTTTGCAAAGAAAGAAGTTAAAAGACAGTGGTGTGGTTTATTTGAGTAGCTTCAGCAACATTTACATTGTAACTCCAAGTCTTTGATTAAGCAAAGTCAACATTGTAGCAGATAAGCAACTTAGAAAATACTACTTATTTCAAATTATCTTAATATGCTATATTAAAAAAAAACCCTTTGTAGCTGTAGAGCCGGTGAATAGGCTTATAGTTTCCAGCTTTCATAGTTTCTGGAAATTACCGTAAATTAATTGTGCTGACCTCTTGATTACTAATCCACTAATTACATTTTCAGATAGAATCATACATGTAAAGCTACTGCTTCTTATACTTTTTCTAGGTTGTGCGTTTATGTCAGAATCCTAAGTTGGCGCTAAAAAACAGCCCACCATACATTCTGGACCTGCTTCCTGACACTTATCAACATCTGCGAACCATCCTGTCCCGCTATGAGGGGAAGATGGAGACCCTGGGAGAGAATGAATACTTTAGAGTGTTCATGGAAAATCTGATGAAAAAAACAAAACAAACCATCAGTCTCTTTAAAGAAGGAAAAGAGCGGATGTATGAGGAGAATTCACAACCTAGGTAATGCAAATCTGTTTTGTTTTCTGTTTTTGATAATTAAAATGTTCATGGCAAATGGGAGAGCAAGGCTGCAAAGTTCCTTGTCTTAATGGATGCTTTGTTTTGCACACTTCTGGTTATGTTCTGAACACATTTCCCTGTTAGTTCATGACTATTCATTGGATTGGCAATTCTGATTAACATTTGTCACTGAAATTTCTGTGTTGGTGTTATAATTTCAAGTTGCAGTACTTATTAGTAGGAGACAAAAGCAGGAAGAAATTTGAAAAGCACTTAATGCTTTGACAGATGTGGGAGTTGTTTGAGCTCATGAACTAGTTAACATTACATAGCATTTCTACTACAGCAGAAATGTTTAATATACATTGACTTTGATTCTGTATGTATTTTACATTATGGTTGCATGTATTTGTATGCAGCATATAAAATAATATTGCCACATTAGAGACCAAAGAAATTTATTTTTTTTTGCTCTACTTGAATGCTCAGATGACTTCCAAAACATAATTAGAAACAAGAAAGAGGCTTTTAAAAATATACAGAGAAAATAGTCAGGTTACAATTTCTAAAAACAGCAGCAATCTAATATCCAACTCACAACAGTTTTAAGCAAATGCAGATTGAAACAAATAATGTTTCAAGGTTTATTTAAATGTTAAGAGAAGAAGGTACAGTATGTACAGTATATTTCTTTTGAAACGCAGAGTTCCAAAAACTGGTGCACTGCTGAAAGGAAGCTCTGCCTTTTTCTGCCATTAGTTCCTTTGTTGGTGAACCTATAGCATGGGTGCCAAAGGTGGCACTCAGAGCCCTTTCTGTGGGCACCTGACATCAACCCTTCATAGCCACCTGTATTCAGTTTAATTTGCTGTATTGGCACTTTGCAAAAAAATTAGTGGGTTTTGAATCACAGTTTGGGCACTTGGTCTCTAAAAGGTTCGCCATCACTGCTATAGAGGCTACTTATAAGGCTCTGACAGATTCAGAATCCTTTCAATCCTTGTGTACTGTCGAGTTGCTTCTCAGTTCTGGCAATCATTATGGGGTTCCTGAGGTATGTGAGATATTCGAGTAGTTTGCCATTGCCACCCTCCAGAGATTTTATGTGGCCAAGGAGGGATTTGAATTCAGTTTCCTGTACTCTTGTCTCCTAGGACACATGGGTTCTCAATGAACTGGTCCCAAAAGAGAATGAGGATGACAATGGTGAGTTGTAGGTAAACAGCAACCAGTCGAATGATATGGAAGACCTGCCTGTAGTCTCATATTGTGGCTAGGAAGTTATATGGGAAGAAGACCATGTTTACGCAACATGCAAAGCAATTTGGCAGGTCAAACTCTTTTCCAAATCCTGCCTCTAAGTGCTACTGGAGAATCCAGTTCTTCTTCCAAAAAGGACATTGACAGAAATTTTATGGTGTTAACATTGCATCTTTGTTTCTTTTTGGATGGTAGGTAAAATTCTAGAGTCTAAAAAATAAAATCATAAGTTGTCTGTTAGCTCAGTAAAACAGGTGTTTCCATGTTTTTCCTTAGAAACATCTGGTAAAATAACTTTTCAGAAAGCTTACCCTGTTGTCATTAAAACCATAAATGGATGTAGGTGCTGTTCTCCAGTGTTCTATAAACTCAAGAGATGAGGTTCCTTTCTTAGCTCATGGTTTTTGTAACTTGATGTGATAAAAACAAACAGTGTGAAGAAATTCAGTGCAAGTGGCAGTTGGCTTATGATGAGGTTTTTTTGTACCTTCACTGTGTTCACACACACACACACCACAATAGTCATCTGCCTTATTTAGAGGCTTCTGGTGGTGGTGGTGGTGTTATCTTAAGTTGCTCTCATTTATGCAGCTGTTTAAAGTCTTTGTAACACATTATGCTGTGATCTCCTTGCCTTGTAGGCGTGTTATACTGAAGAGTAGATTAGTAGCTTTTGACTTTAGTAAACTATTTGCCATCTTGAGTTGTGTCAGTGAACAGCACAGAATAGGTGCAGTGCTGGTAGAGGCATAGAACTCTTTTTTACTGTTGTGTGAGATTAAATTACTCTTGTTAAGTGCTTGCAACCTGCAATTGAGGTGTTTTCCTATAGCTTCAGCATTTCCATTTTCTTGTTAGGCCAAGGACTAGGATGCCAAAGCTACTAACGAGGCCATCTAGCAAGTACTGTGTCAGTGATTGATCATACAGTGGATTGACCAGCTAATTTCACCCATAAATCAATTCCAACCACATTTGCGTCCACTAACCTCTTCATAAGCTATCAAACTTGGGAGATTTCTTGAATATTACTTATCTGGAAATGCAGGCTATACATGTTCATAAATTCCCCATCCCTATAGAGAGATTTGAGTAGCAAAGATCCAGCCCTTCACACTGTAATCAATCTGTGACAAAGGTGAACGTGGTTATGTTAAGTGGTTTAACTGCTGTAAGGATGTGCTGTCTCAGTACTCCTAAATCAAACCTATCCCCTGGCCTGTTTCGGAAACAGGATGATCTGGCCTGTGTGGAGCTGTAGCTGGCACTCTGAATGTAAATGGCAGCCAAAGCGTTCAGCTTGGAACATGTGTTGTCTCTCCTTGCAGCAAGACTTGTGGGGCTGCTGTCTCAGCAAGATTTCAAACTCCTCATTACCTTGAGGGCACAGAGGAATACTGTACATCCATACAGGAAATGCTGCCGATATTAAGTATCTTTCTGTGTATGAAAAGTGCATAGCCTCTTAAATGCTGACAGGCTCACTTAGGAAGGAAACTGCTAGTGCAGGGGGCTTGATTATCTTAAATGCTGGGTAGGTTTGAAGTTAAAAGAGCTATACTTTTCAGTCTCCAGTAAAGCATTCAAAGCCATGAAGTGCAGAAACAAGCCAGTATTGAAAATTTTGTCTAATTTGGAGTGGGGAGTTGCTTAGAAAAACACTAAAAAGCATTGTAAAGGCTGGTGTGAAAGAGTCTCCTGTCGCTTTCTTCAGATGAAACTCGCACTTCAGAATGTAGAAAACTTGTGGAGCCTACTTCTGCATTTCAATTAGAGTATCTTAGAGGACATTCAAAAGCTGCCCATGAAAAAGCAGCCTTGAATGCCAGGTTGTTCCATATGAACGTGAACAGCTTGCTGCCTAAATGGAGCCAGAACCATGAAGAAAATGCACTTCAGTTGTGATCTGGGGTGCTCAAATTAAGATGGGGAGGAAAATCCTGGGAGTTCTAGCTTCTATTTTAATCTTCTCGTTCTTCATGCCTTCAGAAAGAGCAGAAAACTTGATAAGAAAATAAAAAAGCTCAAGGAAATAAAATGAAGATCAAAATGGCCCAGCATTATTTAAAGAGGTGATGGGAATGTATATTTCTGAGGGTAACACTATTCAAACTATGCCATATTGGTTTTATATCATGGCTTCGTATGTCAAGATCATTGTAAGCAAATGGCTTGTATAACATAAAATCTGTACAACCTGAAAAATTCCAGAGCTAGGGGAAATTTGCTTAACAGAATTGTCTATGGGGTGAATCTGTACAACATAAAAATGGTTGCGATTAGGGATTACTCCGTTTTCAATGCATTCCTGTGGGAAATTTGTATAAAGGAACATTTGCTTAACAGAATTTCATTTGGAACAAATTAGTTACTTTGTACAAGGTACCACTGTATATTGGTTGCTCTATATTTCTCTGGAAGGTAACTTTTGCCGCTGTCAGTAAGAGCAAAGTGGAATTTCATTCACTTCCTGTGCTGTAACTGTAGTCGTATACAGTTCCGTTGTGTATCTATTTTTAAAAACTGATTGCTCTGTAATGCAGGTTCTGAAGCTGGACGGAGCTTATAAATGTTGACATAGGATGTTTATGTATGACTACTCAGCACTTTGTTACAAGGGTAAGAGTTGATTTGATATCAGCAGGATGGTTCTTGTATATGTGCAGTATTCTTCTATTGCAAGCATGCTGTTTAGCCATTTGTCTCTCACAGTGGATTTCTACATGTTAAAGGAGAAGTGAAAAACACAGGGCCTGTTTCCAGTATTTGGGGCTCTTTGTGAGGATTAATCCTGCACACTGACCATTAATTATTATTGGAGGGCGGTTTTAATGGATTCTGACAGAATATAGTGGCAAAGATACAGTTACAGTGAATAACTAGTCAAGATTGTTGCCTAATTAGAAGCTGCAATTAATGCTTCTCATTCACTTTCTCATTGTCTTATAGTCTAGCATTGGATTGTATTTAGGTAGCCTCACTGAAACATCACAGCCTCCCTTCCTCAGAGGAGATTAAATTAATGAGATTGTGATGGGAGAAGTGGTTTCTAAAGTATGTTTAGCCTAGAGTTTATAGGTTAGTAAAACCTCTAAATTGTGTTGGGAAGATCAAACATCTAGTAAAGATGTGGTGCTTGGAGGAGAGTTGTGTAGAGAGTACATTGCAGTTTCTTGTGTGCATGTTAGCGTGAAATTAGGGGACTGAGAAGGATGTTTTTTTTTCTGGAAAATGGAATACTGGCCTCTAAATCAAGCCTGTTCTGTTCCTCATTTGAGGTTGAAAATGAACTAAATTCACTCTTGAAATGCTTCTTTGTTAAGAGATCTAACGTCCCTGTAATCTAATTTTTCTGTGTCAGCTCACTTCCTTGCAAAGACAGATGTAAGATTTTGGCACATGTTTGCTCCACTAGCCTGTCTTAAATTGTTGTTGCAATAGACAAGCACATGATATTGTGAGGTAGCATCACATGTTGGTACTATTGCAACACTCCCGAAGGGTACAATGCTTTCTGGTGTAGCATTTCTTCCCTTGAGGTGCATGCTGTTCTTGTTCATAATACTGACGAAGGCTCTCAATATGTGGTTTTAACTGTGCATCTCATCCATCAGGTGTTTGAGAATTCAGTCCTTGACTTCCATCTTTGTCTCACTTGGACAGACTCAATCAAGACTTGCCAGATATTACTGAGCTTGAGGGAACACCCAAGCTGGTAATCAGAAGACTGAGTTTTAATTGATTAGCTCTAAATTAGATGATATTGGACAAATCGTTTTGCCTTCTTTGGATCCTGCCTGTCTAGTACTGGCTTCTTCTAATATGATTTTTGTAATAATGCTTTTTAAAAATCATGATGATATTTGTGCAAGGAAGTCTAGACATGTATAGGTCTGTTTTGGATGTTGGTACTGACTGTCTTAAATCTGCATTGAGCTGATGTTTTTGATTGCAAAATATTGTCTTCTGTACCTAGCAGTTTGAGAAAATGTTCCAGCTCTTTTTTTCCCTTTCTTGATAGGAGTATACAGTAATATTATAGTAGCAGTGGGATATGTACCCAGTCAATGAATAGTTCACAGGAGTCATTTAGCATTACTTCATCTCAAGTCTGGTGTGACTGGACCTGAAGTAATCAAGTACTACCTCTTACTTGATATTAATCCTGTGGGCTGTCAATGTCCACTTTGAGATCCTGAGCCTTA
Organism: Phrynocephalus forsythii; assembly: GCA_029282475.1. Taxonomy (NCBI): domain Eukaryota; kingdom Metazoa; phylum Chordata; class Lepidosauria; order Squamata; family Agamidae; genus Phrynocephalus; species Phrynocephalus forsythii. The sequence continues at coordinate 5,955,885 of JAPFRF010000022.1, forward strand.
TCCATAACTGGAAAAATATGTCTTTAACTTATAAATAGCTTGTGTTCCTCTTCGTCCTTCTAGAATGGAATAAAACTGCCCTGAGCCAGAACATCTGGATTATTTGAGAGAAGTTTGATATGTGTTTAAAGTTAACAGAACAGGTCCGGAGTGAGAACATGCATTACCTTTCTGTGGGAATAAAATTCTAGTTTCCCATCATCTGTTTTGATGTTGGACTCTTTGAATAAACAGTGCTTGAAGAGACCAACTTTTGCTTACACAAACTGACCCCAGGTATCTTTTCATTCTTCCTTACAGAATGTAAATAAGGAAGTGAGTTTATTTTTAAACAGGATATTTGTAGTTCCAGGAGTCTCCTGCACTTTTAAATCTGTTCATAGAATTAATGTGTACAGTGGGGCCTCTACTTAAAAATTTAATGCATTCCAAATGCATGCTCTTAAGTCGAACAACTCTTAAGTAGAGCAGTCCTATCTGTAAATAAATAAATAAATAAATAAATAAATAAATAAATAAATAAATAAATGTAAGTAGAGCAGACCACATCTAAAATTTGTAAGGCAGCAGTTAAAACACCAACACTTTTTCACTCTTAAGTCGAATTGCTCTTATGTAGAGCCACTAATAAGTAGAGGCACCACTGTATATAAAATTAGATACTTTGGTTGTTTCTTTATTTTTTCTATTTGTGCATAGCAAATTTATGATGAACTCTGTTTGTGACCTTTTTTCTTCTGACTTTTGAAATATGGAATCATTTTGTTCTTTCTTGTGATTGCATTAACATTTTAATTTTGGCCAGACTTTTCAAATCATAAGATAATATAAATATGTTAGTTTAAGAAAAGACCAGGATTGTACTTACATGTTTAATTCTGATATATTTATACAAAGAAAATGGCTGTGTATAAAAGGAGCTTTCTGTTGGTGCTTACAGTAACGCATGTTAACTCCTTTCTGTGCTGAGGTTATCACCATCACAAATCTAGTTCACTTCAGAAAGCTTTATGGTGGAATCACATGGGTGTTGTAGGCAGCCATAAGTCCTGTTGGAGGCTGGTTAATTGTAGCATATCTTTGCTTTGGGGTTTTATATACTGTATCCTTCAAACATTCTACATCATAAGAGAGTTATGATATTATGAGTTCTATAAATCATGATTTTGCAAATTAAGCAAACTTGTTCATGATCTGCTGCATAACTTTGCTTCTCCAAGCCACAAGGAAAAGAGAGGACTGTATAAGACATTGAACCATGCTCCCTCACTCAGGTCTTCTATGAAAATGCTTCCAAGCTTATTTGCATCTATTAAACTTTTCCCCCAAAACAAAACAGCTAAAGTTGAGAATGCAAAGTGGTGTGCCCTTTTGATAGAGTCTGTAACTGAAATCCAGTTTGGTCCCAACTTGGTTTAGAGTTTTTAATGCAAGTGTCAGCGTTGATTTAACAGGCCTCATTCATTCACATAGTATGCTCTAGTTGGGACTAACATTTGGATTTATCCTTGATGCTTAACTTTGGGTGTTTATACACGACCCCTAAGCTCCGCCGCAAATGGCTGCAAGCTCCGGACAATAAAAATGTTTACCCACCAGCTCCGGAGTTTGCAGACAATTAAGTGCGACCACGCCCACTTAGCGCGACCAAACAGCAGTTTTCTTGTACCTGCTTTTTTATAGTGAAAATATTTGATGCGGAGATTGCCTGAGCTCTCCTCGCTTCTTTCTGTTGTTTTTCTTTTCCTTCCGCCCCTTAAAGAGGAACCAGGAAGTAAACGGAGGTCGGAGCAACCGGAGGTAAGCCTTTTATTCTTTTGTCTCTGTCTAAGGCTTTTTTTCCCTCCCCCCCTCACACAGACAGAACAAAGAAGTGCCCAGCGGGTGGGGAGGGAGGAACAGCAACGAACCCTCAAGATCTCTGGTCCGAATTTAAGGGACCAGCGGATCTTAGGGGTCGTGTAAAAAGACCCTTTGTTCTCTCTACCAGAGCTCACCCTTGTACTCTCGTCTGCACAGTATGCTTCTACAGCAGTCTGTTGAATCTAAGGCTGCTAAATATTGCTAGTTGTTAGTTGACTCTTGTGGAAAAAATGAAAATTAGTTCTGGGGCACCCCCCCTTCCCCGCAACAATTTTTGTGAAGTCCTGGAGGGACTGGTTGAGTTTGTAGAGTTGTCCTAAGTGATTTAATTGAAGAAAACTTCCTGATGTGGAGAAAGACATGAGGGGTTGAAGTGTGACTCTGACTAGTGCAAGACAGACTCTTACAGTGGAAGAATGCTTTTATCCAGCAAACAGGAAACCGGAAAGGAACAGCCTGCTATAGGTCAGAGGGGAACAGCAACAGAAAACTGAAGTAGGGGAAGTGGGGGCCCATTTAGAGGCTGCCCTGAAGAATTTCAGTATGGCTTGGAGGACTTTGTTGACCTGTTGACTTCCTTCAAGTCATGTGAAGCCAAAACAGTAATGAAGAAGGGAAGGAAGTCGTACAACCGCAGCACAGAGGGGAGAGAGTTAGAGTGCTGAGGACAATATCCGTTTAGTGTCTTCATAACTGGATCTGTTGCAGCTTGTCTTATTCTTAATCTTGTTATCAGATCAGGCTGCTTTGTCTACAAGAGGTTGTTACTTGAATGTTTAGAAACCGGACACCGTAAAGCTCAGTGGGATGTGAGCATGGTTTGTTTCAACTCCCCATTGTCCATAACAGATTTCATGCTAGAATTGTAGTAAAATCTGTCTTTTTCCGAAGACTTGATTGACTGGGATTACCCTGTGATGAATCCTAGAAGGAGATGGAGTAACAAGAAGGGAGGGAGGCGGTGCTACAGAAGCAGTCACAAATCAGCAAACAAGTAGGAAAAGGCAAACATCCTCACAAGTTTCAACAGTATTTCTTCCCCTACAAAGTTGGGATTGTATCCCAGAAGCAGCTGTTCCTTGTCATCTTTTGAAGATGAGCTGCGTTTTTTTCAACCAGCAGATTTCAGCAGAGAAACATTCTGTGTTGTCTTACCTTAGAATAAACACAAAGGCCCTCATGAATGGTTGTTTCTCTCCTTTATGCCACAAGGAACAGCTGCTTCTAGGAAGCACTGTTATGAAAGTCATCCCATAAACTTTTGATGTTACATAAATATTTTCAAGTAAAATGTGTAACGTGCTTTATGTGTTCCAAGCACTTCCTCCATAGGCTGATTGCACTCCTTTCAGCAGTGCACCCATATTTGGAACTCTGCCTTTCAAAAGAAATCTATATGGCTTCTTCTATGTTAGCATTTAAATAAACCTTGAAACATTATCTGTTTCAATTTGCATTTGATTAAAACTGTTGTGAGTCGGGTATTAGATTGCTGCTGTTTTTAGATTTTGTAACCTGACTATTTTCTTTCTATTTTTCAACCCTCTTTCTTGGTTCTAATAATGCTTTGCATCTAGGGAGAACATTGTTCTGAACAGAACATTCAAGTTCAGCAAACAAAGTCAACTCCTTTGGTCTCCAAATGTGGTAAAACTAATTTGATATGCTGCACTCAGAGCTACTGAGATTATATATACAATTATAATATAAAATACCTATGTACATTAAATATAATATAAAGTCAATGTACATTAAATATTACTGCTATAGTAGAAATACTATATAACGTTAACTAGTTTATGAGCGTAGTGTGTTTCTGCTAACCCAACTTCCCACATTTGTCAAAGTGTCAAGTGTCTTCGACCTTTCTTCCTGTTTTTGTCTCCAACTCCTAAGTAATTTGAGATTATAAGAATTCTACAGGATGGAGCCATGACCCTTAAAATGGCAAGAAATATATCTCTGTAGCATAGATACAATTAGTCAGTGGTGAAGAAGGTTGGCAAGGAAGATGGCTGGATGCCTCATGAAAGGTTTTGCTATTTGATTTGATAAGCAAAAGAAAGTTGATTTATGAATCCTAAGGTTGAGGTGGCAAAGCTGGGTGATAGCAGCCACGTTTGTACAGAAAGCACAAGGTGAGTCATGAGGATAAAGCCTTTCCCCTGGGACTTGGTGCCTGATGAAACTAGCTGGTACTAGTCTCCTGGAAAACATTGAAGTTTGATTTAGGAAACCTCTGACATTGATCATGTTCCACACATTTTACTGTACCTATCACACAGGAGCAAGATCAGACTTGAATGGGTGGATGCTCTTGGTGAGTTCAAGATCCCATCGTCATATTGCTGTTTGAATGTTTTGATCTCCTTTTATAGGAGACACAACAATGTGGCTGTTGATACAATAGCCATAGATTTCTTCCTACCTCTCATCTTATTGTTTTGAAGGAAGCAAACATGATTTACCTTGACAAATAACCTGTATGTGTAAAAACAGTGCATCATATACTGTTACAGGTGAATTCTGAATTTTGCAGCCTGAACAGTTTCTTTTGCAAACATATTTGTCCTTTGCCTGGAAGCCATATGCTCATAAAATTGGCATTCAGAATTTTACCTTTGCCTTAGGCCAAGGTACATTGTAATTTTATGTCCTTGCTTATACTTGCAAATAATGCTCACATGTATGCTGCCTAAGTACCGGAGAGCAAATGTTTACAAGTTAGCTTTTAAACACTTGCACTCCAAGTTAATCATGTTGTTCAGTTATAATTGCTTCAGTTTCCTGAGGTGGGTGGGGGGTGGAGGTGGGGAGACAATTTCCATCAGCAAAATCCAGTAAGGTTTCATTTTTCCTATTTGGGCATGGGAAAATTTGCTGCTAAGTTAAATAAGAACATAAGGAAAAAAAAGCAAAACCTTTCAAAGCTATGTTTCATTTAAAAAAATTAACATGCATTATGGTCCTCCAGGAGAACCTTTCTCCTTGCCTTGAGTACATTTAGTGCTCCTTCCTAAACAATTCCACGTGTGTCGGTTAGTCTGAATAAGGAAATGTAAAAGACACCATGCATGGAAGGACATATGAAAGTGTTGTTTACACACTGTAACCATTTCCTTATTCAGTAGTGCATCCTCTCATGTCATTCAGGGTTGGAGGCAGAAGGAAATAGAACCATAAGGAACTTTTAGAATGAATTCCATTCTAAGGAAACAAAAAGAGACTAAAGTCAGATTGGCGAGTGGGTCCTTGCGCTGACGGCTGTAGCTCAGTGAAAGAAAAGGAGGAGGAGGAGGAGGGAGATGATGCTGGGAGCTAACCTGGATTTGTTGGTTGTGCACTGACCCAGGCAAGATGCACACCGATGGCACAGCCAATAAAACAAAGCCCAAGCATCGGTGTAGTTCATGAACTTTCGGAGAAGGTTCATTTCTCACTTAACCATGCACTGGAGGAATGGGTCTGGAATACCTGGAAAGAGATGCCCATAAGGGCTGCTCACGTACAGCAGTGAACAAGAGTGGGTGCCTCTAAGGCAGAATAGAGCATTATAAGCATTAATAAGCATCTGTGGCAGATACGGGAGAAAATGATACACATTTTTATATCAGGTGTGGCTTCCGTTGAGGAACATGAGCATGGCTTACCAGTTGTGATGTGTTCTCTGAGGAGTCTTGATAATGTGCTCATTACATTACATTTGCTCGTATAATAAGGTTGCTTTCTGGCTTTGTGCTTCACAAACACTTTCCTGTTGTGAAGGAGTCAGGAATGAGCAGTGGCAATCCTCTCTTCTCTGCTTCCTGAGGCGAGAGAGATGCTTCCACTTCTGTCCGTCCTCCTTTGATCTCACTGCCTTTCCCCCCCCTTCCTGCCAGCTCACTACAGGCAGGTCTTCCGTATCATTCGACTGGTTGCTCTTTACCTACAACTCACCATTGTCATCCTCTCCCCCCTCCCCAATCTGTGGCTGTGTGGGCTCCTTGGTCTTGGCCAGGTCTTTTGCAAGATGGCCAGCTTTGGCTCTCTCAATGTGGGTCTGGAGCCCTCCTGGGGTGAAGTACTGCAGTTTGCTGCTACTGCAGCTCCATCATCTGGAGTCGCTACTTCCTTTTGCCTAGCACAAAAAGTGCTTCCGGCCATGGCTTCATTGAGTGCTTCTTAGAAGATGGGTTATCTGCATATTGCCAAGTGGGGGTTGTAATCAGGTGTGTTCATTGAGCGTGTTTTCAGCATCTTTAAAATACTTAAGTCACACTGTTGAAGAGTGTAAAATACTTTCTGGGAACAAAATCCCAGGGTATCCCAGGTTTTCGTGATTACTTCTTGAGATACAGTCCAGTCGGGCCGATGTTTCCGAAGCTGCCACAAACATTCTCAGCATTGTGTAGGCAAATCACAGGATGTTGATGAACTTTCGTAAACTCTTGCATTCTGTGTTGTAAATGCACAATTATAATGGGGAGAGAGAGAGGAAAGTGTACAGTAGCATTGAAAGTTTTTTCCCTTCCCTATTTCGCACAAACTGTTCAAGTATAAAATAATTTCTAGCATCTCTTGTAGTATTGATTGATTAAAAAGCTGCAAAGAGTGGCTGCTTGATTGACTGTCTCCTTTCTTGACACGGAAAAAGATGGGCAGAGAGTTTGAAATGAAGAGTGCAAGTGAGTGTAGTCTGGACGTGGAGATTAGGCAGGGGGTGGGGCTTGGCCTCCCACTGCTGTGCACTGGAGATCAGTGATAAGACACTGTGTTCTGATAGCTGTTGCTGAGACTGGGAGCCTCTGGTTTCTTTGCAGCATCAGGTTTTATCTGACTTAATATATTTACTTCTAAAAAGCAAGGCGTCTTAGCCTTAAATGCCTCCTTTTCTATTTTTAAAGAAAGGTGTATGTGTGTGTGTGTGTGTGTGTGTACAGACTTCTGAAATTGCATTCATGGTTGGAGAAGCCTTGACAAAGTGAGGCCGCATACGTAGGTAGGAAGCAGTAGCAGCTACTGATGTTGGAATGGTATGTGTGTTCAGGTATCAAAACTCAAGTGTAAAACTAAGTAAAGGTTTCCTTCAAGGATTTAGCAGTTAAATAGAGATAAATAGCTGCTACGTGCTAATCCTTTCATTCGCCTGTTACCAGTTTGGCCTTGTCTTTTGTATCAGGTTGGATGATACTCTCTTTTCTTATCACCACTGTTAGATGTGGGGTGCAGAACAGGCTTCCAGGTTTCCTTCTGTGTAATTCTGCTTTTTAAAATTATTTGTTTGTATTGCTGAGCCAGTTCTCTGAAAAAGGACTTTCTGTATTTGCCTGGCTTATGTATGGCTATTTTACAAAAGAGATGCAAACATTCCTTTGAATCAGAAACCACAAGGGTAGAAGGTAGCCCCAAAACACTGCATGGAGCAAAAAGTTGGTAAGTTCGATACTGGTCATATCCCTCCATGGCTTTGACAATATTTAAATATTTTCATTGTGTATCTAGCAGTGAACAGAATATCTTCCACAAGGGGCCTGTTAGTTGAAGCTCCATCTCCCAAACCTCTCTGTGTTAGCATATTGCAACTCAAGTCGCAAGGATGCAGTCCCAAACGTGACTTGGTGATGGAGCTTCCTCCTTCTCTCTTGGCTGTTTTGTTTCACATTTCAAGGCAGATCTGCTTTTGCAATCCTGCAGGCGCAACCTGACTAAACTGTCCCTCATCTTCAGCCATATGCTGGCGGAACTGAAAGGCATTTTCCCGAGTGGGCTGTTCCAGGGAGACACATTCCGGATCACAAAGGCAGATGCTGCCGAGTTCTGGAGAAAAGCTTTCGGGGAAAAGTAAGTACAGTATGCTTTCTTCCCCCTTAAAATATTATGCTGCTTGTGGTCCTGCCCCCCAGTTCTTCAGCACAAGGGAGTTTGTAACTGGGCAATATCTCCCGAAGGCACCTTTCCCCATGCTTTAGCATCGGTGAATATTATAAGAAATGATAAAGAAAAAAACACCAGGAAGCTTGCAAGGGAGTGCCTACCACCGATTTGTGCCCGCATAGCCATTATGGTAGAAGGATCAAGCACAGCAGTTTTCTTGTCAAGTGGTCAGACTTGCTTATGCTGTCAAAGGAACAGGGATGCTGGCTGCTGTGCCATTGTTCCGCCCTGCAACTCTGTCTTACTGATTAGGTTGTTTCTGAGACAACAGTGGGCTGTGGCGAATAGCAGCAGTACGTGCCAGTCCACACAAAAGAGTGGAAAAAAATACACCTGGCATTTTTCATCTTCCTATCAGTTCTGTAGGCTGCAGTAGAATTAAACAGTGTGCTTAAATCTGCTGCACATGGAAGTGAAATATTAAGCTGTGAGGAAGTAAGACTGTCACAATTCCAAATGGTTTTCTCTAGAGATAAAAGTTAGTGTAGGTGGAACACAAAAGCATATGCTTCTTTCTAATGGAGCCTATATTTATGAAACATTTATTGCAAATCTATAAAAAGATTGTTAGGTGCTGGTTCTAAAAACATTCACTGTTAGTCCTTCCTCTTATGTTGTTGTTGCTTTTCTTGATTTCTAGCACTTGTCACTTGCTTACTTTTTGGAAAAGTTTAGTTAGACTTGAGAAACCTTGTCTACATGAAGGTTGGAACAAGCCCGTTAGCTTGCTGCTTCAGTAATAGCCATCCAGATGTTTTAATAATTTGTTGCTTCCGCTGCTGTGAACCAATTTACAATTAGAGCTGTTGCTGTCCATTTGCACTTAAATGAAACTCAGTCATGTTCATCTTACACTGTGGATGTTCTCAGGATTGCCTTTTCTTCCTTGCCAGAACAATTGTCCCATGGAAGACCTTCCGTCAAGCCCTACATGAAGTACATCCCATAAGTTCGGGCTTAGAGGCAATGGCATTGAAATCAACCATTGACTTGACATGCAATGACTATATCTCAGTATTTGAATTTGATATTTTTACCCGTCTCTTTCAGGTAAGGAACAAAAAGGGGTGGCTTTCTTGAACAGAGTGAAACTTCCCTACTAAAAATCTTTGCTTGTTCTGTAGTGCTGTGAACACAAATGTTAGCAGTTTTCACTTGGCCTTTTTTGTACTTGCCAATACTTGGAATATCAGTATAGGCAATGAATCAGGAGCAGCACTGGTTCATTGCCTTTTTTCCACTGCCATTTCAAAAGACTTACAAACGTTGGAGACAGCTGCTCCTCCTTAGGGCAGCATTGACCACAGTGGCCCATCATCGGCCCTTGTTCTCTTCAGAATGTTAGTGTGCGTTATGGTGAGATTTGCTGGTTTAAAATCTGAGCTCAGCCACCAACTCACACTCAGCAAATTCCTGATTCACAGCCTGTGATTCTACGGATAGTTGGGACGGATGAGCAGGGTTTAAAGATTGGTATCACCTCCCAAAATCCTCTTTAAAAGCTGCATTTTTAAACAGTGTACACCCTTTTACAGAAGAATGAGCTCCATTCAGTTTAGTTGGGCTGAATTCTCCATAAAGCTCCATGGGCCCTGGCTCCGTGGGAAGGAGCAGCAGTGGCCTACTCTGGTGTCAGTTTGCTTTAATTTGTTCTGTGACGGAAAGGGAGTGATCCGAAGACAAGTGGTGCTGTTGAAATGCCTGGCTAAACGATAGTACTCTTCCTCCTCAGCCATGGTCGTCTTTGCTTAGGAACTGGAACAGTCTTGCTGTGACTCACCCGGGCTACATGGCCTTCCTGACTTACGATGAGGTCAAGGCACGGCTTCAGAAATTCATTCACAAACCTGGCAGGTGAGCTCCCGAAGTCAGCTTCCTTTTCTGAAGCCTCCCACAGACGTTCTGTCTCGTGCATTGCACTCTGTCAGAGGAACTCTTGACACATGTCAAGGGCTGCACAAGCACATGGGGTGTGTGGCCATTCATCTAATTTTAAAGCAAGACATATTGCCTTTTAGCATTAGATTGAATCTATTTTTACTCATAAGCTTCAGCTGTAAAAATGGTTGGAGAAAGTAAAAACTGCTTAATGAAATAATCCAAGTTGATTTATGGCATTTGGGATTGGGTGGATTTGGCTGGGAATAGCCAACGACCGGATAGCTCAGTGGTTTAGGAGTCTGTCTGTAGAGCCAGAGGGTGGGAATTTCATTTCCTTCTGTGACTCCTTGACAGGATCATAGAGTTCTTTCCAGCTTTGCAGTTCAAAATTATTCAAAGGCTATTTATGTTGCTGATAAGGTGGCAGCAGAGGAGAATGGTGATTAGGGACCAAGTGTGGGAAATGCATTTTTCGTTTGGGTTGTGATGGACACCCAAAGCATTGCACACTGTATGGCCTCAGTTATGCCACCGGATTTAATTTCCAGTGCTAGCACCTGTTTATTTCAAGTTCCAGCTTCACTCCTGTACAGTAAGCCTTCCCCCTTTTATTTCATATCACAATGTGGAATTTGACATCCAGAGGCAGCAGTTCTGTGAAACGTGTCTCACACCCAGGGGAATCAAAAGCAAAACAGGATAAGTCCTGGTTCCAAATACAGATCTGGACCTGTTTGCTATTCTGGACCACATTGGCATCATGTCCTGAGGGCCCTGGGACATCGACTCAGTTTCTTCCTTCTGTTACTGAAAAGGGGAATCCTTGGTTTTCCATTTAAAAATGAAACTTCCTATATAATTTTTAATTCTCAACATGGAAGAAGTAGGCTTGCAAGGTTAGACAAATCTCAGTTTTCAAATATTTGAATAGTTTCTGTCTTGCTGTAGGATTCTTGCTTTTTTTTACAGATGAAATCAATTGAAAGCATAATCAGAAAAAATGATTTTCAGTTCTTCCATTTTAAGCAAGGGACTGTGTGGATAGGTTGTTCAGCTAGCAGGTTTGTTCGACAGGTGGAATTTGTGTTTATTTTTGTTTTCAGTTACATTTTCCGTCTGAGCTGCACGCGACTGGGTCAGTGGGCGATTGGTTATGTCACGGCGGATGGAAATATTCTCCAGACGATCCCCCACAATAAACCTCTTTTTCAAGCACTAATTGATGGCTTCAGGGAAGGCTTGTAAGTAATTCCTCAGTGCTGTTTGCCCCAACTCCTGCTGTTCTTGTTACTGAGCTGGTAAGATGGTTCGACCCAGTTGCAGGTTTTGCACTGTACTTCCTTAGGTCCGAATTCTTGGGAAACGGAAGAGAACAAGTTAATTTATTCTGCTGTGGTCTGGAGAAGATGTAATATTTCTGGAAAACAAGGCAGTGACCTTCAAGTTTCAAAATACATGCTTTCAAATTAAGCATATATAAAGCCTTGAAAAAAAAGCATATATGAAATCCCAAATTGGGTTGCTTTAAGTCGGTTTTAATTTAATGGCACTCGATTATTATTATGTATTAAGCATATGCTTAATTATGGCAACTGATTGTTGGACAGAGTCTGACCCAGAGATTGGTCTTCCAGTCCTCAAAGACATAGCAAACCTAGTTTCAGTTCAGGCTTTCCAGTGTGCGGCTGCGATGTTCAGGCCATTAAGAAAAAAACAGAACTGAAATTTGGCCCTTTGACACAGTGTTTTGGTTAAGGTGTTAGAGCAATGGGGGAGGAGCTTGAAACTTGTCATTTTCCAGCACACTTAGGTCAGCAGATGGGGAACAACAAGACGAACCTTCACTTTATGTATTCTTAGCTTTGCAGGCAATAGTCTTTAACAAAGTTCATTTTCATAATTTTTTTCCCTCGAGCACTCCCCCTCCCGTGTTTTTCAAGTCCTTTTCCTAAGACACATTCAAGGGCTTCCACTGTAGACAGGAGTGATTATTTCTCTTGAATAATCTTGCATTCTGCTCTGTAGTTACTTGTATCCTGATGGACGGAATCAGAATCCTGACCTGACAGGTCTGTGTGAGCCCACACCCCAGGACCACATCAAAGTTACACAGGTGAGCAGAAGCTGCAACCTCTTTTTTCTCTTAGCCACATATTGGCGCATACCGATGCTTTGGGGCTGCTCCAAGCCAGCAATGAAAGCTTCTTCCAGATACCTTGCTTAGGATGCGAGTCCCCCGGGGCTTGGGAAGAAAGAGGGCAAGACATGATTTGATGCCAGGTTAGTCTGGTACCTCATGAGAAGTGAAGAGTTTGCTTTTAACATTAAATTTTCCTCCATCTCCCAAGTCCACAATTTGGACATTTTGTATGTGGGGAGGATGCCAGTATATATACATTAAAAATCATTCCATATTGTCTGATGGCATTGTTTGGACTTCAGTGTCTTTAGAGGGAATAATAGGTTGCCGGAGATACACATTTTTAAATACATGGAAGCCTTAAAATGGTCAGTTGCCAGAATTTAAGCTGAGCTTTTTAACAGCATTGGTACAAGTAAAGAGCAATATTGTCTCTTTGAGAATTCTGAGGAGGGGGGGAGGTAAGTTCTTCAGCAGTTATTTTAAAGAGGGCTATTACGCTTCCTTCAACTTCTTTTTCATCCTTTCCAGGAACAATACGAATTGTACTGTGAGATGGGCTCCACCTTCCAGCTCTGTAAAATCTGTGCAGAAAACGATAAAGATGTGAAGATAGAACCCTGCGGCCACCTGATGTGCACTTCCTGCCTCACGGCCTGGCAGGTAACGGCATACAGTCTCTTTCAGATTAGAATTGTCGGTCGGCTTAGTCCTCTGCTCTCTGTATGCACCGCGAGGCCTCTCTGCTTGTGCCTTTTCTGTCTCGGCATAACTACTTCTGACCTCGCAAAAGGGTGTGCATGAGGGGTCGTCTTCAGCCAGTTGTGCCTCAAAGCCGTTAGATTTTGTGCTGTGCCCTGAGCTGGTTGGAGCCAGTTGGTGTTCACTCTCCTCCACCTCTGTTGAACAAAGCACGAGAGACATGGTGTAGGCCTCTGGTACAGCTGTCTGAAGGCAATGGCCTTTTTATAATGGTCTTTCTCCCCCTTTCTTTTGAATAGCCCTGCAGGGGACACTAAGAGGGCCACAGACTTGTCTTGTAGGTCAGATTGGGTACCCAGTGTTTCTTCCTGCCGGGGAGCGTGGATGCTTGGCGATCTCGTTGCTCACTCTCCTTCCCCCCCCCCCCCTTCCATTTTCCCTCCAGGAGTCAGAAGGGCAGGGCTGTCCCTTCTGCCGCTGCGAAATCAAAGGCACTGAGCCCATTGTGGTCGACCCATTTGATCCGAGAGGAGGGGGAGGCTTGCTGCGGCAGGGGGCTGAGGGGGCCCCCTCTCCAAACTACGACGATGACGACGACGACAGAGCGGATGAGTCGCTCTTCATGATGAAAGAATTGGCTGGTTCAAAGGTAACTGGAATAAAACTGGATGGGCAACTCTGAAGGGGTGGTGGTGACGGGGTTTCCTCTCAGGGGGTCCTCGCCTTGACTCCCTTCACCATGGTCGCTGCTTCACGTGCCTTCAGCGCATGCTTCGTGACTTAATTGTCTTCTGTTGAACATCTTATTCTTAATGGCATAGCATGTTTGACTAAAAAGAAGCAGGTCCTGTGATAAAAAACAGGGCCCCGTGGAATGCTCCTGGTTCCAGGGCCAGCCCAGCTTGCCAGGCATTGCTCCAGGCGGCTCTGTTGCCCCTCCTGTCTTCCATAGGAACTCCCTCTTGGCTGCCCCTCCCGCATTGCCTGGCCATAGATGAGGCTCTGTTCCCCTGGGGCTGCTTTCCGTTGTCCTCTCCAGTAGGGAGTTTGCCTCTAAAGGCCTCCTTGTACTGCTTCTCCCAATCTGGGTTCCTCTGAAGCTGCCCCGTACTTCCCTCTTCAGCCTGAGTTTGGTTTTGGTTTTATTTTTCTGGTCCACATAAGCATTTGCATATGGAGAATATTTCCAGTCTTAGCATATAGGATTTGGCCTTCATTAAAGTTCTTGCATCGCTGTGTAACATGGGAGATCACATTAACACTTTCTGTGAGAGTCACAGCAGAGACCAGGGTGCACTTTTGCTGTTTGTATTCCAGCTCTGCTGAACTGCTTGTCTAAAAACCTTTATATAACAAGGTTCGTGCTGCTTTGGACTCACTTTCTCTCACTTCCTGAACAAACGTTCCCGAAGGTCAGCTGGAATCTAAGCCTAGGGTGGCACAGAGTGTGACACCGGTGCCTGCTGCAGACACATTGCCCATGTGGTAGAGCAGTTTCCAAGCCACACAGAATAGATTGTGTATTCTTAACCTTTTCTTTTGAGGTGAGCTGTCAGGGCTGCAGGAAAAATCTGAAGATATATTTTCAGTATATTTAGAGCAGTGTGTTCCTGACTTCAGATCATTATGGGATGACTCACAGGTCTAAAGCAAAAGGAACCTTGTTGTATTGAGTTTTTAAGGACAACCTCTGGGTTGGAGAGAGAGGCAGGAGATCTCTCAATGCCATTTGTGGGGAATCTTAAGCAGGTGAAGACATCTGCTTGGGAATACCCTGAAGCAATTGGTGATCCACTGTGTGAGACAGAATGCTGGAGTAGATGGGCTGTGGTCTGTTCCAGCAAGGCTGTTCTTATGGTTTTATAGACAAGTGCTTCAACTAGGACTTTTTTGGCTTCTTTACAGGTCGAACGTCCACCATCTCCATTTTCCGTGGCTCCACAAGCGTCGTCACTACCCCCAGTACCTCCACGATTAGACCTTCTTCAGCAAAGAGTATCCAACCCACCTGGAGCGTCTAGTCCTGGGACTACTTCAAAGGTACAAAGGGGCCTCTGAGGTTTAGTGGCCTCTGACCAATCCCCAAGATCTCCTCTATGGTGGTGGAAGTGGGAAAGGACTCAACCCTTCCCGAATGTGGTGTTCTTCTTTGTTCCTGCAGTGATTCCAGTCTTCTGAGTTGTGGGGAAGCTCACTCTTTTCCATTATTTTGCCAATGAACCTCTGTCTTTAAAGGTACCCTTGGCCTGTGCGCAGTTGCCAAATGATTCATCCAGAGGAAAATCAAACCAGCCTCAACTTCAGATCATCATCTCGATGGATGTTTGAAGTCCAGCCAGGGTCCCACTTAGTCTTTCTGCCATGATGCTGGGAATAGCTTTGCTCACATGACTTAGCTGTGTTCCGCTGGCCTTCCAGGAAACCTTTTCTCAGCCCCCTCTTTTCTGGTTCCTCCTGTAGCAACAGAGCATGGGATTCTTACGAAGCAGCAGGACCCTGATTCCAAGGCCTTCTTCATTTCTCTCTCTCTCTCTCTCTCTCTCTCTCTGTCTGTCTGTCTGTAGGCTGCACCTGGTTCCCTGCACAAAGATAAGCCTTTGCCGATCCCACCAACACATCGAGATCTTCCTCCTCCTCCTCCTCCTGACAGGCCTCATCCTATTGGGGCAGATGGTCGTCCTCAGCGGCGGCCCTTGCCGTGCACACCAGGAGATTGCCCTGCCAGAGACAAGCTGCCCCCTGTACCCTGTAACCGCCAGGGGGAGCTTTGGCCACTGCGGCCAATCCCCAAAGCTCCCGCTGTAGCATTAAGTCCCGGTGAGCCTTGGGCGAGCAGGGACCTTACCAACCGGCATTCGCTCCCTTTCTCGCTGCCTTCTCAAATAGACACCAGGGCTGAGGCTCACCGGCATGGGAGCACTCTGAGCCTGGACAACGCCATGGTAAGAGGCCTCCCATGGGCCAGCGTTCTTCCTCAGGCGCGCGTGTAGCTGCACACCATCCTGAAGAGCTGCTTGTGTAGATGAGGAGCCATTTTGATGTGTTGCTCATGAGGAGTCCGCTGCCTTGTTCTGCCCTGAAGGGCTTCCGA
The DNA here is from genome assembly GCA_029282475.1 of Phrynocephalus forsythii. Taxonomy (NCBI): domain Eukaryota; kingdom Metazoa; phylum Chordata; class Lepidosauria; order Squamata; family Agamidae; genus Phrynocephalus; species Phrynocephalus forsythii. The sequence goes on from JAPFRF010000022.1 coordinate 5,971,478, forward strand.
TGCCGTAGGTCCTGATGTGACAGACTGGGAGTTGGCTCTCACACACGGTTCCAGTCTCTACCTACTGCTGCTGCCTGGGGGGCAGGACTTCTATGCATGGCCTCCATGCCTTCCCCTTAATGTGCTGGAGATACAGGTTGTATGAACATCAGTGGGACCTTAGTCTGGTATTTTAAGAGGCAAGATTGCAGAAGTTGTGCATGCCAGATGTTCACACCCCACGTTATGCCATAGACTCTTTAAGTGGTGTGCGTGTGCGTGCTGGCACTCTTTTATCCCACTCAGACATGGAGTAGGCATCAAGGTAATTGGCCAACATCATTGCACATTAAATGGCTTAATTCTTCGGTTAAAACTTTGCTCGAATCAGGGAGACAGTCTTGGGAATGAGGAAGAGAAAGGCATATGAAATGCCTCTGGCGCCACATGGAGACTCCCACATTTTTGGCTGTTTGTAGCATTTTGCCCCCAGAGGGCTTACAGTCCTGCTGATAGCATTTTGGTTCAGTTTTTTTATAGTATCTGCCTCCTGGATACAGTGAAATATCTTGGCAGCCTTATCATTCACTTAAGTTACAAGCTTTCCCAGATCATAAACAATCCCGTTGGGATTGTTTCCCTTGATAAGGTTCCCAATGGTATTCTTGCAAAGAAGTTAGTAGAACATGGGATGGATAGTGTTACTGTTAGGTGGATTTGTAATTGATTGCACCCAAAGGGTGATCATAAATGATCTCTCTTCAGCTTGGAGAGACGTGACCCGTGGGGTGCCCCAGCGTTCTGTTCTGGGTCCAGTGCTGTTCAATATCTTTATTAATGACTTGGAGGAAGGAATAGGGAGTATGCTAATTACATTTGCAGATGATATCAAATTGGAAAGGGTTGCTAATTCCCTAGAGGATAGGATGAAAACCGCAAATGACCTTGAGAGATTAGAGTGCTAGGCCAAAGCTAACAGAATGGGTGTCAACAGAAGGAAACGTAAGGTGCTGCATCTAGGTAAAAATAATGAATTGTGCAGATATAGGATGGAAGATACCAGGCTGGAAAATAGTACCTGTGAAAGGGATCTGGGAGTCTTGGTGGACCACAAATTGAACATGAGTCAGCAGTGTGACACGGCGGCCAAGAAAGCCAATGCGATTCTTGGTTGCATCAACAGAACCATAGTGTCTAGAACAAGGCAAGTGATAGTACCACTCTATTCTGCTCTGGTCAGACCCCACCTGGAGCACTGTGTCCAGTTCTGTGCACCACAATTTAAAAAGGATGTTGACACCCTCGAGCGGGTACAAAGGAGGGCGACCAGAATGGTTGAAGGTCTGGCAGAAATGTCTTACGAGGAATGGCTTAGGGAGCTGGGAATGTTTAGCCTTACAAACAGAAGACTGAGAGGGGATATGAGCTATGTTTAAATATTTGAAAGGATGTATTGAAGAGGGAACAGGTTTGTTTTCCATGGCTTCAGAGACTAGGACTAAGGAGAATGGTTTCAAACTACAGGAAAAGAGATTCAATTTAAACATTAGGAAGAACTTCATGACAGAGCTGTTTGGCAGTGGAATATGCAGCCATGGGGTGGTGAAGTCCTTCTTTGGAGGTTTTTAAGCAGAGGCTGGGTGGCCATCTGTTGGAAGTCCTGTGATGGGGGTTCCTGCATGGCAGGGGGTTGGACTTGGATGGCCCTTGAGGTCTCTTCCCACTCTATGATTCTGTGATTCTCATGAAGCCAGCTTCCTTGCTGTGTACATGGCCAGTGATTTCTCCCACAAAGTCAATAGAGAACCTTCCCTGGAACAGGTGGATTTGCTTCTTTTCCCCTTGGTCAGAGGCTGTTCCAGCCAACAGAAGACCAGAGAAATGGACAGCAAGTATATTTAAATATTTGTGAGTTTTTCTTGCTGACGTGCAGTTCCTTGACATGGCCAACACTAGTGATGCTTGGAAGCACCTTCCATCAGGAAGAAAACCTAGATCTGCCTGCTGTTTTGCTTTGTTTCTTAAACCACTGGCCAGATATGGAGTTTGCTCTCTCTCTCTCTCCGTCCCTCTTTGCAGAACCCGCCTAGTGGACTTCCACCTGGGTCAGACAGTGAGCTTGCAAAAATAAAGCCTTCTTCATCTGCCAATGCCATCTACTCTCTTGCCGTAAGGTATGTTCCCTTATATAGAAACTTTCCTGATCAACATTTGTAAGAAAGTGCAGCTCATATAGGGTGACTTACACAGTCACCAGTGGCTGCACTTTGGCGGCTGACTTCTCGCTTACTGTGGTGCTAAAATTCACAGAACAGAGTGGATCATTTTACAATAAGCAGCTTCTGTTGGTGTTTCAGCTAGTGCTGTGTGTTGCATGGTTTCAGTGGGCAATACTCATTACAAGTGCCAGGAACGCCAGAGCTGCCTATGCGTATTAATCATGGGTTGGGGGAAGGAGCAAGGAAACCATCATGGCTACAAAAAAGCAAGAGTTGCTGATCTGATTGCATTCGGCATCCTTTTCTCTTCTCCTTCTAGACCATTGCTTGTGCCAAAGCTGCCCCCCGGAGAGCCCTCTGAAAATGAGGAAGACACAGAGTACATGTCGCCTTCCTCCTTACCCCTTGTGCCTCCTGGTTCTGCTGGACAAAAGCCAGAGGCCAAATTACCTTTGGAAATGAGCCAGGGTTTGCGGTGAGCCATGACCCATGGGGGTGGGGGCAAACTGATGACTGTATTTCAGGAAGGCTGGGTCCACTTCCTTGTGGTGCTCTTAACTTGCTAGATTTGTGTTTTTGTGTCCCAAGGATTCTAAGTGGGCAGGGACATGGAGGAGGAGAAGTAAAGGGTCTAAGAAGGCCTCTGATCCTGTAATTTAAAACTATGGGAACCCTGGTGGCAAAAGACAGACTTGCAGAAAGATCTTTCCAGAAGATGCTTCCTTGTCTACTTTTGGCTTGAGCATCAGATTCATGCCACTGTGTGAAGCCTAAATGTTTAAATATGACCATAGAGGTAGAAGATAAGTTTACTACACAAGGATAACCCTATAGTTCTAGAAGGTATTCCAGTTGTCAGCTTGCATCAGCTAAAGAATTAAGTTCAATTTTAACTTACTAAATTATTATTCATAGAGTACATCATATAGCAAACCCACCTCATGGTGACTTGAGTCTACTCTGTGTGTGTGTGTGTTGTGTGTGTGTGTGTGTGTGTGTGTGTGTGTGTGTGTGTGTGTGTGTGTGTGAGAGAGAGAGAGAGAGAGAGAGAGAGAAAGAATTGTATTTGTGTTGAAAATATCTACGCACCTTATATAAAATTACAAATATTTAACATACACAGCTAGACAAATATACAACTGGACCCTTGCAGTAAAATGACACTTATAAGTGTGGCACCAGTGGAGGTTGAAAGGGTGCTGCAATATGTGGGACAAAAAGATACTTCTTAGGCAGTTTTCAGGAGGCAACCAGCGCTTGTTTGCAGTGTGTACACACACCCCTCACCCAAGAGAGGATCCAGCCAAATTCTTGCAGCAAACATACGTCCTCTCTCTTTGTCCAGAGGGCTGGAGTGTGATGAGGAAGTAGACGGGTGCACCTACGAAGCAATGTTCAACATCCACTCCCAGGCAGCAGCGTCCGGCTCTGAGGCTGCCAGTCTTCCTGGTAAGTTTTCAGAGCAGAGGGGCTCTCATGGTACCCAGGAGGACATGGAAAGACCGGTGTTCCTCCAAGCTGTTACTTTGGCCTTAAGGGATCTTGGTCCTCTCCTCCCACCCCACTGTGTGACTAAAGAAGGCAAGGTATCGGTAAAGGTTGACTCATGTGGAAAGGAGGAAGTTTCCCTGGAGCCTTCAGAACAATTTAAAAAATGTTGAATGTATTCCCAGAGAGTTCTTAGTTCTATCTCCCTGAGACAGAATGTGTGGGGAGTTCTTTTAAGGCCAGGGCAAGGGTGCAGATTCTGGGGCTTTTGGTTAGGGCTGCTGCTACTTCATGGAGGAAGTGGGTGGGCGGGCGGCTGGGTGGTTACCAGTTGCTAGTCTGGGACTGAGACGGCCATGAAGTGGGGACTGCAAACAAGAATGCAAGGGGCCTTCTACCGACCAAGGATAAAGCAGCAGGCAGGCGTATAGCCTTGCTTTTATCCGTGTTGCTGATTATTTGCACAAAAGTATTTGTAAACATTAGCATTTTAGTATAAGATACTGTATTGAAAGAGTATCCTTAGCCCAAATAGACCAGCAAGACCATGTTAAAAAAGAACTTAAGGCCCTGTTAAAAGGTAGGTCAAAACACTCCAGAATCATGGCTAATCAACCCCATCTCTTTTCTTTGGGGGCAAGAGCCTCCATGCCACATGTCAGCTAGACATCTATTCCTGGAAAGAGTCTAGAACAGATTATTAAGCAGACAGTCTGTGATTATTTAACAAGAAATGCTGTCGTTACTAGAAGTCAACACAGGTTTCTCAAAAACAAGTTATGCCAGACTGATTTGATCTCTTTCTTTGATAGAGTTACAGGCCTGGTAGATGAGGGGAATGCTATGGATGTTGTTTATCTTGATTTCAGTAAGGCCTTCTTCAATAAGGTTCCCCCATGGCATATTTGTAAAGAAGTTAGTAGAATGTGGGATTGATAATGCTACTGTTAGATGGGTTTGTAATTGGTTGACAGATTCTACGCAAAGGGTGATCTTAAATGGCTTCTCCTCAGCATAGAGAGGGGTGACCAGTGGGGTACTTCCAGGTTCTGTTCTGGGTCTGGTGCTATTCAACATCTTTATTAATGACTTGGATGAAGGAATGAGAGTAGACTGATTAAATTTGCAGATGATACCAAATTGGAAGGGATGGCTAATTCCCTAGAGGATACAATATCCAAAATGACCTTGACAGATTAGAGTGCTGGGTGAAATAGAATGATTTTCAGCAGAGGGAAATGTAAGGTGCTGCATCTAGGTAAAAATAATGAATTGTGCAGATATAGGATGGAAGATACCTGGCTGGAAAACAGTACCTGTGAAAGGGATCTGGGAGTCTTGGTGGACCACAAATTGAACATGAGTCAGCAGTGGCCAAGAAAGCCAGTGCAATTCTTGGTTGCATCGACAGCAGCATAGTTTCTAGAGCAAGGGAAGTGATAGTACCACTCTATTCTGCTCTGGTCAGACCCCATCTGGAGTATCGTGTACAGTTCTGCACTCCTCAGTTTAAAAAGGATGTTGACAACCTTGAGCATGTCCAGAGGAGGGCACTCAGGATAGTTAAAAGTCTGGAACATACGTCGTACAAGGAGTGGCTTAGGAATCTGGGAATGTTTAGTCTTACAAAATGAAGGTTCTTCTTCGAGACGTCTGTGGCTTCACACTTAGGGTTTTGCTGCGCCTGCGCAGTGGCCACCGGCATGTTTCAGGCTTCTGCAGTATAGGGCCTCCCCCTCCTCTGTGCGCATGCTTCTCCTTTCCCGCGCTGCGTGTTCAGTTCCATTTTTTCCGCCGCTCCATTCGGTCACCGAATTTCGAGCTCCTGCGGAAGAAATATTTTTCTTAGTCCTTTTGGGCTAAATTCACTTCGTGGATTATTTTAACCCTTTTAGGGTTATTTTCTCTTCATTTCACGACCTCCTCCTCCTTGAATCATTGGTTGGTGAGTCGTCCCCGCCCACCTCCCCTTCCCCGGGCGCCATTTTATGGCCTCTGCACCCGTTTTTAAGAGGTGCACGGTGTGCCCCGACAAGGTTCCCCTCGCCGACGGGCACGACCTCTGCCTTTATTGCCTGGGGGAGGCACACCAGCCCAACCAGTGCAGTCATTGCAAAAAACGTACTAAGACTGCCTTGAAACTCCGGCTGGGTAGTCTTAGGGCATACCTCTGGGAAAGGTCCCTTGCCCCTATGGAGAAGCAGACCGAGCACGCCTCCTTGGCTGTTGCGGGTACTTCCCGACCGCAGAAGCAGAAATCCCCCACGAGGGATCACCCTTCTTCTCCCTCTACTCCGGCCCCTCCGAAGGAAAAGAAAAAGGCAAAAATACCAACTTCTGTCCTCACTAAGGCACAGAGAAAAGAGGCTAACACTCATGCCTCGCCCATTGACCCGGCCCGCAACTCATCCCTTGCTGCGGCCGTTCCTTCGGAGCATTTGGAGGATGTTTCTCTTCCCTCCGCTCAGCTGGCACTCTCCCCGTGGTCCAACAGTTCTTCGAACTGGGGAGAGGATTCCATAGCCGAGTTTCTTGGAAGCCACACCATGTCCCATGGCTCAGTGGCGGACGCCACAGCCTCCCTGACTCCAGACCGTACGGCTCACCAACCTCGTACATCTACCCTGGCGGTAGTCTGCGCCGTGGTCGCCACGGACTTCGCTGACTTCCAGGACGCCCCTCCAAAACGGGACGCCAAAGACAAGAGTTCGTCTTCAAACCACCACTAGACGCTCTCCGACTCCGGAGCGCACCATGCGCCATAGGGAGGACGAGTCCTACGATGATGAACACTGTGCTCGCCAGCGCCAGCGCTCACCTCCCTCGGTGTCCCCTCCTCGACGTCAACAGAGGCCTCAGGAGCGCCGCACAACTGATGCCGAACAGACAACACAAGAACGCCCAGGCCACCAGACGCACTCTCCTTCGCGCCGTTGAGCGAGAAGGGATGATTACTCTCCATCCCCCGACACCGGGACTACCATGACGTCGAGCACTCTCCTTGATGCCCCTGCTGCCGTCACGACTCCTCTCCACAGCGCCAGGAACGCCAGCTTACTCCATCTTCACCCGTTCGACGTCGTTTGGATGAGGATGGCCATCCTCGACGTCATACTGACCACCAGGCAGTCGTAACTCCACCTTGACGCCAACACTACTCTGACATCGAAACCTCTCCTTGATGTCGACATTATTCTGATGTCGAGGCCTCTCCTAAACGGGTTGATGCCCCTCGACGTCGAGAGGACACCTCCACTTCCGACCACCTTCCGCCTCCTAAGAGGGGCTTCAAGTACTTTCAGGTCCCCATCTCCCCTAGGGAGAGTCACATCGTCGACATCGAACTCCGTCACCTCGCCCCCCGGCTAAACAACCACGACATGCTCGTATGCCTGGACGTTCCTCCGCCCCCTCGTCTTCGGGGGTGGGCCGACATGAGCCTCAGGAAGTTCGGGACAGGCCAAGGTCTCCCCCACCTCACCTACATAGTCAGGAGTACCTTGACCGTACTCAACATGCCGAGTCACCAATGTCCATGGATGAACAACTACCTGAGCTTTCAGAGTATGATGATGATGACTGTTCGTATTGCTCTGAATCGTCCTCTCCTATGAACCTTCTGACTCCGAAGTCGGATGTCGCCGATACTCAGCCTCCATCACCATCTGAAGACCTCAAGCTTACTCTCAAGCTATACATAAAATTGCTAAGGTCATGGACCTCCAACTCCAGCAGGATGACACTACCGACAACTGCAGATTTTTCGGTCACCTGAACAAAAACTAGGCGCCACCCCTTCGGCTGGCTTTCATTCCATCCTTGCTCAAACGAATCAAGGAACCCTGGTCGACGCCGTCTTCTATCCCTCTGATGTCTAGACGGGTTGATACCATGTACAGAACTCACGGTGAAGGGACCACATTCCTAGACAAGCACCCACTCCCCAACTCTGTCATCGTCGACGCCGTGCAAAACCGTGCTAAGGGACGATCTTCTGCAGCACCCAGCAACAAGGAGGGCCGCAAACTAGACCTTATCGGCCGTCGTCACTATTCATTAGCTTCCTTCTCGCTTCGCACCTCTAACTATCTGTGTGCGATGGAGGCATATCCCAGACTCCTCCTGACAGAGATACTACCAGTTATTAACTCTGTTCCCGAAGAGCAGAAATCTAAACTCATAGCCTTCCACTCTGAAGTCCTGTCATTGGTCGATTATGAAACCATTGCAGGCCGACACCTGGAGGATGCAGCGTCCAAACAGCTAGCCACAGCCATCCATCTCAGGCAACATGCTTGGCTGCGCACAACAAACATTACAGACGATGCCAGAAACAGAATAGAAGATTCCCCCTTCGATGCAGAAGGGCTCTTTGCTTCTACGACTGACCAAGGCATTGACAACCTCATTAAGATGAGGAAGAATGCCAAATCCATTTCTAACCAACCACAACAATCTTACTGGCACCCACAACAGACTTGGCACCGACAGGCCCATACTGCTGCCCAACGTCCGCAACAATGGCCTCACCAAAATTACTCATCACCGTCATACCGACCCACCGCTCAAAAAACTCGGCAGCCTCAGTCAAATAGGCGCTTCGACCGGAAGGTCAAGCAGAACCTTTGACTGCCCTCCAATACAACATCCACCCTTGCCGGACGTCCGACTGCAACCCTCCCCCCGTTGGTCTCAGGTCACCACGGACTCTTGGGTCCTCACTATCGTTTGAGAGGGCTACACCATCGAATTCGTCACCCTTCCTCCTTTGGGACAAGTAATCGCTACACCATCCTCGCCAGCTCTGCTCGCAGAGATCGACTCTCTCCTGGTCAAACAAGCCATAGAACCTGTCGATCACAACGACACCTACGGGTTCTACTCCAAGTACTTTACTGTCCCAAAAAAGGACGGTGGATTGCATACTATCCTCGACCTACGGGACCTGAACACCTTCATCTCTCCAACCCGCTTCCTTTTTTTTTATTATTATTATTTTGTCTCTCAGGGTTTCATATTTTCTTTTTTTTATAGTTTTTTATTAAATTTTATTTTAGTTTAAAAAAACATATACAAATTACATAAAAGAGGAACAAACATTGACAACAGTGCACCTCTTCACCAACAGGATCGCTCTTCAGATTTACATTCATCATCCTCCCCTCCAGAACAGAATTGATTGTTGCGTGGAAACCTTACACTTATTCCGTACAAGTACATATTCAATGAATCTACCCCATATATCATAGAAAATATCTCTTTTTAACTCTCCTTTTTTAACCTTGAGAGAGCAGGTCAATTTATCATTTAAAGCTATATTCCATACTTCATTATACCATTCTTCCAAACATAGTTCATATTTAGATTTCCAATTTCTAGCAATTATTAATCTAGCTGCTGTCAACAAATTTGTAATCAACTCTTTAGTTTTAACATCATAATTATGGTCCACAAATATTGATAACAAAGCAATTTCAGATTTAGGCTCTATGGTCATTTCTAATATATCACTTAATTCTTTAAAGATACATTTCCAAAATTTCTGTATCTTTTTACATTCCCACCACAAATGATAAAAGGTACCAATCTCATTATCACATTTCCAACAAAGCTTAGAAAAGTTTACATTCATTTTATTCAATTTCACTGGCGTCATATACCATCTTAAACTTATTTTAAAGAAATTTTCCTTTATTCTAACAGACAAAGATCTGAATATTCTCATTCTCCACATTTTAGCCCAGTCTTCTTCTCTTATTTCTTTTTTAATATCTTGTTCCCACATTAATTTTGATCCAGGTCCTCCCCTATTATCATCTAAATCCGAAATAATTTTATATAGTTTGCTAACAATACCTTTTACTACCATTTCGTTCTGAGTATCCTCGTACAACAGTAAAAGCTGTTCATATTTTGTGTACTCTCTACATTTATTATTTTTCTTTAACCAGGTATCAGTCCATTTCTTTAATTGTATAAAATTGAACCATGATATATCCCTACCTTGGAGAACTTCATTCATTTGTTCTTTCCCTCTCATCTTGTCTATCCAGTCTTTCAATCTAATCACTTGTTTATCCCTAAATACTTTTTTAAAAACTTTCAAATTTGTAGGGAAATTCTCCATTTCAGTTACAGATCTCAATGGTGAGTCTGAGGGACATAATTTTTTCTTGTGCAAATACCATGCATTTAACATAGATCTAAGAAAGGGGTTGTTAATCTCATTTAACTTTGATTTCTTAGTAGTGCCGAATAGGTATTTTTCAATATCCTCCTTTATTTCCGATGATTCCATTTACCACCATATTAATCTTTCTGGATTAAACACAATATCCCCAATAAACCTTATTTGATTTGCTAAATAATAATTTTTAACATTCGGTAAACCTATACCACCTTTAGTCTGAGCCATATACCAATATTTTTTGTTTATTCTAGCTTTTTTACCACTGTTACAATAGTTCTTAATTAAATCTTGCCAAAATTTAAGGTCATCCTTACTTAGCTGTATTGGAAGCATCATAAAAAGAAAATTTAACTTTGGTAAAATTTTCATTTTCATCAATGCAATCTTCCCAAACCAAGAAAGTTTTAAACTTGAATATTCTAACATTTTATTCTTAATTTCTTTCTTCAGTTTACTATAATTAAATTCCTTTTAGTTTCTGTGTATCCTTTGCTAATTCTATACCTAAATACTTAATTGAATTACTTATCTCAGTGTTTTTCAACCTTTTTTGGGCAAAGGCACACTTGTTTCATGAAAAAAAATCACGAGGCACACCACCATTAGAAAATGTTAAAAAATTTAACCTATATTGACTATATATAAAGTAATTCTCTTGAATAGGAATCAAATAAACACAAAGAAAGTATTTTATAATTACTTTATTATGAAATAGTAAACAGAAATATGAAAAATTATAAAATACTTTATTCAGTGCGCAACCTGGGCCTGTTTGGCTGAACACAAAGCTGATATTCTTCAGCTTTTCCAACGGCACACCAGGCAACATCTCGCGGCACACTAGTGTGCCGCGGAACAGTGGTTGAAAAACACTGACTTATCTTACATCCATAGTTGTGGGTAAACACTTCTTGTTCTTCCTTGTTATGATTAAACAGCATCACCTGAGATTTCTGCCAGTTAACCCTCAATCCAGATATTGACCCAAATTTCTCCAAATGATATTTAAGTCTGTCCATACTCTCTAGTGGGTTTTTAATTGTCAATAAGGAATCATCTGCAAATAAATTAATCTTTACTTTGTTATCAATACCTAGTCCGCTAATTAACTCATCATTTCTTATTTTATCCGCTAACATTTTGATCATTAAGCAAAATAAAACTGGGGAGAGGGGGCAACCTTGTCTAGTACCTCGGCCTAGAGATATCCTATCTGAAATCCCGTCATTAATTATTATCTCCGATGTATTTTCAGAATATAATTGATCTATCACACCTCTAAATTTCACTCCAAACCCCCAATTTTCAATCACTGTTTTTAGTGTTGGCCATTCCACACAATCGAAAGCCTTAAATATATCCAATGATAAAATGCCAGCCTTCCGTTTGTTCATTTCTATATCATATATAATATTCAGCACTCTTCTAGTTAAATTAGACATTTGTCTTCCCTTTAAAAACCCATTTTGATCTTCCTTAATATATCTTGTAATGAACCCATTCATTCTGTTCGCTAATATTGCAGTAAAAATCTTAGCATCTTGATTTATTAATGAGATAGGTCTATATGAACTAGGGTCCATCACATCCTTATTAGGTTTTGGAATAAGAATTGTTAATGAATGTTTCCAAGATAATGGTATTATATCTCCTTGTAAGATTCTATTGAAAAGTATTTTTAATCTTGGAACTAAAACTGATTTAAACAATTTGTAGAAATCTGAATCCAGTCCATCACAACCCGGGGTTTTACCATTTTTTAGCTTATCAATAATTGCTCCAATCTCTTCCTCTTGAATTGGTTTTTCTAATTCTCTCATGTCTATCTCTAGTATCTTATCTTTAACAATTTCTTTAACATACTTTTCTATGTCTGCTTTTGAGGCATTACCTCCCTTATATAACTCTTCATAAAATTCTTGAAATATTTGCAATTTATCTTTCATCAGGCTACACTTCTTTCCTAATTTATCTCTAATCGCACCTATTGCATTTTTTGCTCTTCTAGCTTGACATAGCCGTGCCAAAAATCTAGAATTTTTATTACTAAATTCAAAATAATTTCTCTTCATATACATTAAATCCCTCTGAACTTTGTCTAATTCTATACTATCTAGTTCTTTTCTTTTAGCTTGAAGTTCTAAAAACGTTCTATTATCTCTATTTACAAGATACTTATGCTCCAAGTTTTTAATTACGTCTTCTAACTTTTTAATATTCTCCTCTTTTGATCTTTTGAATTTACACATTTCCTTTGTAATTAATCCCCTAATAACTGACTTCATAGTGTTATCTATCGTTCGAGAGGGCTACGCCATCGAATTCGTCACCCTTCCTCCTTTGGGACAAGTAATTGCTACACCATCCTCGCCAGCTTTGCTCGCAGAGATCGACTCTCTCCTTGTCAAACAGGCCATAGAACCCGTCGATCACAACGACACCTACGGGTTCTACTCCAAGTACTTTACTGTCCCAAAAAAGGACGGTGGATTGCATCCTATCCTCGACCTACGGGACCTGAACACCTTCATCTCTCCAACCCGCTTCCGAATGACTACTCTAGAGAACATTCTACCGCTTCTCCAACGCGGAAATTGGTTTGCAGTCATAGACCTCCAAGACGCGTACTTCCATGTTACCATCCGGAAGTCTTACAGAAAATATCTACGATTCCAGGTCGACCACCACGCTTATCAATTCAAGGCTCTACCCTTTGGCCTCTCCACCGCCCCCAGGGTCTTTACCAAATGTCTCACACCAGTCGCCACATTTCTACGCCTTCAGGGAGTCAATGAATTTCTCTATCTCGACGACTGGCTGATTGTATCGCCCACCAGAGATCAAGTCAAGCGAGACATCGTATACACCGTTCAAACTCTCAAAGCCCTAGGCCTGCAAATCAACGAAGAAAAGTCGACACTGCAACCTCGTCAAATCATCCAATACATCGGGGCCATCTTGGACTCCCTACAGGGCAAAGCGTTCCTGCCAGGTGAACGCAAAACCAGGATCCTACGAGCCCTGGACAACTTTCTCCCGGACTCCTTCGTTCCCGCCAGGACGATCCAACACCTGTCGGGCCTCATAGCTTCCACCACTTCCATCCTCACACAGGCAAGGCTTCGCCTACGTGTACTGCAATCCTGCCTCCTCATGCAGTTCAACCCTCTCTCGGACCCTCCCCACAAACTCATTTGGATGAGCCACCATGTATATCGCACCCTACTCTGGTGGCGGTCCCCAACTCACCTCTCAGAAGGCCGACCATTCACTCCTCGCCCGATCACCCGGTCGGTCACTACCGACGCCAGTCCGTCCGGATGGGGAGCCCACTGCGGAGATGCCCACATTCACGGCACCTGGAACGACAAAGAAAAGACGAAACATATCAACTACCTAGAACTTCTTACCATTTTCAAGGCCATGAAGTCCTTCGAACCCCTTATCCGCAACCAAGCGATTCAGGTTATCACGGACAACACGACCGCCCTCTGGTACCTCAACAAACAGGGAGGGACACACTCCAGATCCCTCCTGCTCCTCACAATCAAACTGTGGGAATGGTGTTGCCAGAGGAACATCTTACCAACAGCAATACACATATCGTCGACAGCCAACTACACGGCAGACCGTCTCAGTCGCCTAGACTCCGACACTCACGAGTGGACACTCCTCGACAAAGTTTTCCTCAACATTTGCCGGAGGTGGGGCCACCCCCTCATCGACCTCTTTGCCAGGCCGTCCAATGCAAAATGCCTGCAGTACTGCACAAGAGCGGGCAAGGGACCAGGCTCCCTCAGAGATGCGTTTGCGATCAAGTGGGACTCCACGCTTCTCTACGCGTTCCCACCCATACCCATGATTCAGAAGACTGTAGTCAAGGCCCTACAGGAGAACTCCAACCTCATTCTGATCTCTCTCTTTTGGCCTCGACAACCATGGTTCGCGACCCTCCGATCGCTGGCAATCGACTACCTTCACCTACCACTATTTCCCGATCTCCTTTCACAGAGCAACAGCACGGTGCTGCACCCGGACCTTCCCTCTCTACGCCCCACGGCATGGAGACTGAGCTCACGTTAGACTACGTTATGGCTAACGTTCGAAGGTCCTCCACTAATACCGTTTATGCATACAAATGGAGGGATTTCATCCATTTCACCAAAGCCCACGCTTTACCAAGCTCTCCAACTGACCTGGACACCGTCCTTACGTTCCTTCTCCGCCTCTCGAACAAGGGCCTGACCATCTCCACTCTGCGAGTGTATCTCACAGCCATCGTAGCTAACCAACCTCCTCACTCTGAGGCCGTGAAACTCTTCCAGCACCCTGATCTAAAACGATTTTTCAGAGGCCTCAGAAATGTTCGACCGATGCCCCGAACACCATTACCCCAATGGTCGCTCAACCTCGTCCTCAACAGGCTCACGAAGCCCCCTTTTGAACCTCTTGCTTCGGTTCCCCTCTATATGCTGACACTTAAAACAGCCTTCCTCGTGGCAGTCACCTCTGCCAGAAGAGCTTCGGAGTTGGTGGCCCTCTGTACAGACCTGCCGTTTCTTCAGTTTCAACCTCTGAAGGTCACCTTCTTCCCAGACGTCTCTTTCTTACCTAAGGTTGCTTTGGACTTTCACCTTCGTCAGCCTCTCATTTTGCCTACCTTCTTCCCTGAACCTTCCTCTAACATCGAGAAGTCTTTGCATACTTTGGACGTAAGGAGAGCCCTCCTATACTACTTGTCCCGGACTAAATCCATTAGAAGGTCCAAAAGACTTTTCATTCGTTCCTCCAACCCTCAGGAGGGCATGCCAGTGTGTTCCCAGATGATCTCAAAGTGGATAACCCACACGATCCGCCTGGCGTATGAAGCAGCTGCAGTGCCACTACCGACTGCGTTCAGAGGTCACTCCAGCAGAGCCATGGCAGCGTCTACCGCCTACTTGAGAGGCATAGCCATAGACGACATCTGTAAGGCTGCCACCTGGTCTAATCCGTCCACCTTTTCAGACATTATAGACTGGACACCAGGGCCAGGTCTGATGCTGCCTTTGGACGGGCTGTTCTTTCTACCTCTTTATAAGTGACGGCCCTCCTCCGGTAAGTGAGCTGGCTACTCACCCTAAGTGTGAAGCCACAGACGTCTCGAAGAAGAAATGGAAGTTACCTACCTGTAACTGTAGTTCTTCGAGATCACGTCTGTGGATTCACACACCCTACCTGCCTCCCCTCTATCTGTCACTCTTCTTTCCTCTCTTTCAGTGGCGGATATTTGGGGAACTGAACATGCAGCGTGGGAAAGTAGGAGCATGCACACAGAGGAGGGGGAGGTCCTATACTGCAGAAGCTTGAAACATGCCGGTGGCCACTGCGCAGGCGCAGCAAAACCCTAAGTGTGAATCCACAGACGTGATCTCGAAGAACTACAGTTACAGGTAGGTAACTTCCATTTTTCAGGCAAAAAAACAAAGAAAACAGAACAAAACAAAATAGAAGACACAAAACATGTGGCACTTTAAAGATTAAGTTTCATATTTTAATGTAACTTTTTGTGGACATGTCCACTTCTTCAGACATATAACAGCAGAATGATGTATGCAGTATAATATGTCATGGGATAGAGCGGGTCCAGAGGAGGGCCACCAGGATGGTTAAAGGTCTGGAAGAAATGTCTTACGAGGAGCAGCTTAGGGAGCTGGGAATGTTTAGCCTTACAAAAAGAAGGTTGAGAGGGGATATGATAGCTATGTTTAAATATACGAAAGGATGTTACATTGAAGAAGGGAGTGGTTTGTTTTCCATGGCTTCAGAGACTAGGACGCGGGGCATTGGTCTCAAACTACAGGAAAAGAGATTCAATTTAAACATTAGGAAGAACTTCATGACGGTTAGACCTTTTCGGCAGTGGAATATGCTGTCACAAAGGAGGGTGGTGGGGTCTCCTTATTTGGAGGTTTTTAAGCAGATGCTGAGTGACCATCTGTCAGGAGCACTGTGATGGGGGGTTCCTGCATGGCAGGGGGTTGGACTTGGATGGCCCTTGAGGTCTCTTCCAACTCTGTGATTATCTATGAAAAAAGATACCATTTGAACATTAGGAAGAACTTCATGACGGATCAGAGCTCTCTGGCAGTGGAAAATGCTGCCACAAAGGAGGGTGGGGGAGTCTCCTTCTTTGGAGGTTTTTAAGCAGAGGCTGGATGGCCATCTGTTGGGGTTACTTTGATGGGGGATCCTGGATGGCAGGGGGTTGGACTGGATGGCCTTCGAGGTCTCTTTCAACTCTATGATTCTATGAGATCACCCCTGTGGCTACTGTGTGCTTTGTAAACACTTGTTTTTCTGGTTACCAAAGAGTCGGCTCTCTTGGGCACTTTTCTCCCTGCAGCAGAATAGGGATGACCTATCACTGAATGCCCCTGTGGAGAGAAACATGTAGCCAATGGCTATGAAATCTCCTTAGGATGAAATCTAAATGATGAAGATGAAGGAAAGGGTTCCTTTTAGGAGGAGTGATCAGTTGGATTAACAAATTGAATAATCTGTCCCATGGGGCTTTAAATGATCTTCTAGAGTACAGAAGAGCATTTTAAAAGAAATCAGGGTTCCTCAGTCCTTCAGCCTTGTGCCGTATCCTCCAGGTGTATATTTTACTGTAGGAGTATCATTTGTTAAGGAAGAATGGATCTTTTCTTTTGACCAGGGCTAGCCTTGTGGAGCAATGGGTAGATTGCAGTGCTGCAATCAAAACTGTCCATAACCCAGGTTTAGTCCCAAGTGGCCTGGCTTTCCATCCTTACGTGGTTGGTAAACTGAATGTCCAGCTTGGGGGTCGGGGAAGAGACAACAATGTGTAGCCTGCATAATTAAATTGTAAACTGCCAAGAGAGTGCTTTAGGCACAGTTGAGAGGTATATACTGTAAGGAGCACATTTGGCCTTTGCTTTATTATTAGTCAGAATGAGGTTTCTACTTTTTGGGCAGCAGATGATTAGCGCAACAAATGAATTTTTTTAGTTTCCATTTTTGTAGATTCATTGCCAGGGAAAGGGAAGAGGATTTTCTTTAGAATTTTGGTTGTCTCCACGTACTATGTAGCTTGACATAAGACAATTGTTGCATAGTTTGGGGTGGGTGGAGTGTCCTTTCTTCCTGCAAGAAAACAAACATACTAGGCATTTTGTTCTTCCCAGAGCAGTGGCATTTGGAAAGGCTTTGCTCTTCATTGCACCATGAACTGATGGCGTGCAATTTTGCTGGTTTGAAGTTTTGGCTGTTCCTCAAGGGGGACATACTCTCTAAAGCAGTGGTTCCCAACGTGGGGGTCGGGACCCCTTTGGGGTCAAATGACCATTTCACAGGGGTCACCATGAACCAGTGAAGAAAAAGGCACAAACGGCTTGGGTCTGGAGGACGAGGGGGAGGAAGGGGGGAGAGTGAGTTACAGCTTGATTGGTTGGATGGCATGTCAGTCAATGGCACTGGAGGCTGTCATTGATTGGCTGAGGGTGCTTGTAGAGGGGCAGTTCTCTATGGCACCTGCGGCAGTGACTTACCGAAGGGGGCTTGTGGCCTCTTCCAACCACATCATGAGGAACTGTATTAAAGGGTTGCAGCATTAGGAAGGTTAAGAACCACTGCAATAAAGCAAGTTTCCCCTTAGAATGTACTGGTAGGGCAGTGGGTGGTAGCTGACTGTGTTCTCCTAATTCATTTTCTCTCTTTTCCCCCCTAAGAGGGCAGTGATGCAGCAGCTGGCCAGGCCACCAATGGGCCTGAAGAATCTGAGAACGAAGAGGATGGTTATGACGTCCCCCGGCCTGCCGCCCATGCAACAGTGGCTCGTCGCACGCTCTCCGATATCTCCAACGCAACCTCTGCCTTCAGCCGGGCCTCTCTAGATGGTGATGTTCTTGCAGGTGTGTGGCCCTTGAGGTTTGGTGGCGTGGGAGAGGGCGCTGGCGGTATTCCTTTGCGATGTGTGTGCTTTCATTACCCATAAACAGCGTCGGTGAGATTCGGCAGTGTTGCTGGCTGGCTGTTCCCAGCCTTTTCCCCCAAGGTCTTTGCGGTGGGTTTGTGACGTTGTTCTTGTGGCTCCTGAACTGACAGAGCAGATCTGTCTCCCTTTCTTCTCTGGAAACAGCCCCGAGGGATGCTCTCACCCGTACTTCCCCTCTCTAGCAGGTGATGTGGTTTTGAGCTGTTCCTTTTAACTTTCAAGAAAGTTGTTCTGCTTCAGTGTGCATTTCTCACAACCTCCAGAGCAAGAGGGCAACTTCTGCTTACTACCTGCATGTCAAATACTACCCATTTCAGACAACCTAATAACTCACAAGGCTGCTCTCTTCTTCCATCCACAAGGGCCACCTCAGGGGGGACCAAGAGTGGATTCCCACTCCTGCGCAGAGAACTAGATATTCTAGTGCCTGAAAGAGCCAGTATGTGAAATGCTGTCTGACTCCTCCAGACACACGGGCACTATAGCGGAGAAGGGAAGTACATGAGTGGTTCCCACTCTGCCGGCTGTCTCTTATGGCTAAAGAATGGGCACCACGAAAACCCAATCTCTCTCTTTTCTCTCTTTCCTGTTGCTTCCGGAAGAGGTGCCCACACTTTGTCTTCTGGTCCTCCGGGCCAATCTTGTACAGGAAGGCATCAGTTTAGAACGGCCATTGTTGAGCCTGGTGCTGAGCCTGGACCGTGGCAGGAAGAAGCCCCTGGCTGTGCCTTCCCCCAATTCTGGCTTAGCCTGTGCCCCTCCAGGAGTGCAAAGCTGCTTCCGACTGAGGGTGACCTCCCCCCCCCCCGCCCCCAGGGCCTGCTAGGCAATGCATACTGAGGAGGAGTTTACCCGTCCTTCCTCCCGGTGGTGCTCTTGGTACTGCAGGGCTGGCCGTCCTATTGAGGGGTTGCTGCTGGAAAGAGTTAAAGTCCTGAAGTGTGAGAGCCTTGGGAAAGGGGTCCCTGCTAGGGTTAGGGTTCCTCTCTGTCCCTAAAATGCTGGTGCTCTTCTGTGGAATGATATCGTCGGCCCTTTCTTCTCCAGGTTTCTCCGACGGCTCCCAGGTTCCAGAGAGGCCCCCCAAACCTTTGCCTCGGCGGATGAACTCGGAGCGGAAGGCAGGCAGCTGCCTGCAAGGCAGTGGGGCAGGGCTGGTCTCTGCGGTCTCCCCACAACTCTCCAGCGAGATCGAGAGCCTGATGAGCCAAGGCTATTCATATCAGGACATCCAGAAGGCACTCGTCATTGCCCATAACAATATTGACATGGCCAAAAATATTCTCCGTGAATTTGTCTCCATTTCCTCCCCTGCCCACGTGGCCACATAGCACATCCTCTGGCCCGGCCTGGGAACCCCCTGTGCATCAGCCTCCCTGGGCACTCTCCTGCCCGGCTTCTACCTAGAGGAGATGGTGGGCTCCTTGAGAGACTTCCTGAGAAGTCTCTGCCTCTTCAGAGAATCGGTCATCAGGGTTTTATGCGATTCCAGGTTTCGAAGCGAGTGGGATGAAACAGAGCCAAGCAATGTGCCCTTGATGGTCTGTGCGCCTTTCGGGGGGTCTCTCCCCCACCGCACCCCCAATCCTTTCCACAGTTTGATCCCTCTCTTCCTGCCCTGCACTTTCTAGTTTGAGAGAACAAATGTGTTGCTTTGGATCGATACCTCGGGCTCCCTGTGCTGGTGGACCAGGAGGGGGCTGGGAGAGATGTCTTTTGTGCTGTGAATTCAGACCGGATGCCCGTGTGTCAAACGGCATCTCCGCATTGCTTGTGTCGTGCCCTCTGTGGTTCAGGGCGCCTCTTTGCTGCTGTATGTTTTGGCTCAGGCTTTTGAGGCCGCCTGCTACCGGGTACAGATTCTCGATGGAGGAAGAGGTTCTGACGGCTTCCTTTGGCTGTAACCTCTCTTTCCTTTTCTCTTCCACCCGCTGCTTCCTCCTTTTGGCCTTTGTGGTAACTTCCAGCTTCTCGCAGCGCGGCCGGGCCTCCCCTCTGTTGCCAAGATTGCTTGCCACACACACTGGATCTGAAGGCACTGGAGATGCTGGACTTCTCAGGGGTTGTTGCCAAGCCAGATGAATGCTTGACTTCCTAGTCCTAAGCATTCTGCGCTGTAGTGCTCCACTGTAACCCATGCAGTTGAGGATTTGCAGCGCTTTCTTTCAACCCCTGCATTCCTCTGGCTGGTGGACCTGATGCTTAGGAGCATTGGAAAGCCTTGTGGCCGTTCCCTCTTTCCCAAAGGCCTCTTTCAGCATTTAGCCACCTTTGGGATTTGTGTAAGGAAGGGTGTTTAGCGCCGGTGTAAATCTCTTGCTGCTCAACAGTGGTCCATGGCTTTTATCAAGTGCTGTGAAAGACGCAGGGTGGCGGCGGCGGTGTTCTTTGTCCTCCTCTCTTCTCCCGTCACTGAAAAGGAGTTGAGATCCTTTGGCAGACTAAAAGTGGGCAGGAAGAGATCAGTGTTGTGTTTGAAAAAGTGCTGATTTCATAACACCCTTTTAAACGTTTGAAGCTCTTGCCGCTTAGGGCAGGCCGGCAGGAGTCACAGAGGAAGAGGGTGCTTTGGGGCCCTTGAGAACTGATCCAGCTGACAAGATGGCAGGCAGAGGACCTATTTCTCTCTCTCATTCATGCATGCCCTGGGTTTTCCCAGTGCAGGGTCTGCAAACAGCCACAACCTGAAGATCTGTGTTGCATTTTTGGTGTTTCCCTGTGGTTGCCTGCTGTACAACTTCCCCTGGTTCCTCTGCCTGCGATAAGAATACTGACTTTTTCTTCCAGAAGAGGGTGCTACGGACAACATCTCTGCTTGTGTGGGCTCTCTCCAGCTGGGCAGCCACAAGCACTTGGGGTCCCTGGGAGATACCTGTGGAGGACTCTTTCATAAGGACACTACTGTTCATGGCAGCCATCAGGAACAGGAACACACCTGGGCCAAAAGCCAAGCTGCTGCTCTCACCATATGTAGCCCCACGTAAAGCCTCGAACTGCCTGGTTTTCTGATGCCAACACCTTGCAAAGGTCCTGGGAGCCCCTTCCATGCATAGGACACAGGCAACATCAGTCCCACCTGGCGGCTGTCCACACGAAGCACCTCGAAGATGTCTTTGCCCTTGCAGGCCTCAGCCAGCGCGTGTCTTACTGCTGTCCTTGGCCACCCTGATGGCCTTTGGGAACAAACAAGGGAATGAAGAAGCCCTGTTCTTCTGAAAACAGCAGCAGGCTCAGCAGTTGTGGCAGAGCCGTTTTTAAAGAATTGCGTGGCCTGCACTTTCCTTTGCAGAGAAAAGGCAAGACTCGCCTGGGATTCTCCTGTTAGCCGTTTCTCCCTGAAGCATCTGCTGACTCCTTGTCGGCTCAGGGATCTGTTTGCAATGGCTGGGGGCTTGGTGAAGTTAGATTTTCCTTGTCAGCTGGAGAAGCTCCTTGTTATCGGATGGGGGGAACTCCTTGACAGCCAGAATTAACGGCTAGCTAGCTCATGAGTAGACTCACCTGCTGCAGGAGCAGCAGCAGCACCGCCGCTGTCGCCACAGATACGCCTCTGCAGGCAGACCGCTTGCGAGGTATTCTGGGTGCCTTTTCTGGGTTGGGACCAACGCACAGGGAAGAGATCTGCACTGTTGAGCGTTGCAGCATGTGTCCCTGGCCAGACTCTTGCATGTGTCCCTCTGGTCCACCTGTGTCTTAAACTTCCACAAGGAAACTTGTCGAGTGGCTCTTTCTCCTCGAACCACATGAATGTCTTTGTTTGCAAGCACAAGGGAAGACGAACAGGAATGCTCCCTGAGCTGTCATCCCTGCTGCTTTTACAAAATTGCCCACGTGACACTCCCCCCTCCCTCCTGCCCCCGTGTCTCTTGATCTGGAAAGGTGGCCGTCCTTTTACTTAAAACCAAATGTCTAGTGCCTTTTGATGGAGGAGTCTGCAGACGCACTGAAAATATGGCCACTTGGGAAAGCGGCCACGTGGAAGGAACCCAAGCCAAGGTGGCAGGAGGGGGTGCAGCAAGCCAGCCCCAGCGAGCTCTGCTTATTCATGGCAGGGGCTGCCTGCTGCCCAGGCCACACGTGAAGGCAGTGCAGCCCTGATCCAGGGTTTTAGCCAGCCAAGGGCTGGGACAGCTCATAAGAAAATCAAAAGCCCCAGCTGTTCCTCTTCCGCTCACTGGAGCAGAACCGACACCTGTGTGGCATCTGCCTGGAAGCAAGCGGGCCTTGGGTTGCCTTTTCTGCCGTCTTCAGGAGCTCTTTCGGCAAGAGCTGTGGGGACCGAGCCCAGTTGGCCAGCATCCCCTTATGCCGTGGTCCCTTGACAGCTCAACAACTGTTTCCACCTGTGCATGCACCCGCAAGGCATTTCCTCTGGGTTGAGTCCATCACGGGCAAAACTCTTCACTTTGTAGAGGTTTCTATGGGCAGCGGCTGCCTCCCTGTGTCTTAACACCTACTGCTGCTGCTGCTGCTGCTGCATTGGCAGAATTTGCCTGTGGCTTGATGAATGTCGCCCTTCCTGTGGCTGATTTTGGAGCAGTGGAATTAGCCCCTGGGGGCCGTTATAACCTACCAGTGAAGAAGCGTTGATCTTCTTGTGACTAAAACCACAAGAGGGAGAATAGGGAAGAGCGAAATATTAAATCTATAAGTTCCTTTCCTTGGGTGGGAGAGAGGTTAATAAGTAGTTCTGTTTCTCCTGAAGGTTGAGAACCAATTTTAATATCAGTGTTTAAAAAAAATCAGATTTTCACTGACTATTTTAAAATTATAATGTCATTAATATAAAAATATTAGCAGTATTTAATCCTTTCGGACCTGTAAAGAATAAGAACAGAAGGTAAATATTCTTACAGAGTAGCTGAGCTTTAAGGTTCATTTGGTCTAAAGTCCTCATTTTGTTTTGCAAAGGCAATGTTAATGTTTTAGAGGTTATAACTAATGTTATTTATTTTTTATTTTTCATTCTGGTAAGCTGCCCACTAAAGATCTCGTGGGGGATGATGGATGGGTGGGTGTATTAGGGTATTCCATGTGTGTCTGTAAAAGGAAAAAAAACCACAAAGTTTTATTTTTAAATAAATTTCTTTGTTGTAGCATATTTCTCATGGTGTGTCCATTTGAAGGGTAGATTGTCCCAGGAGTCTCTGCATGAAAACTGAGGGTGTTTCTAAAAACTGTAGAAAGAACCCGGTTTGTGTGGTATGAGAACCTAGAAATCCATCACTAAAGAAAAAAGTTGGCCAAGGGTATGGGTTTTTCCTCAGAGGCCCTAACCCTGTGCCACTGGTTTCCTCCGTGAAAACTCCATCACAAGAAATCCACTCCTCCTGGGTTAAAAGGTTCAAAAATAAAAGGGTCTGGAGCAGTGTGTGTATTAGGGTTCCATTTTCTTTCCATGCATGTACCACCCAGCAAAGAGCTCAATACTGAAGATGTTTTAAACTTTTTTTATTTTTCATATATTTATTATATATATATAAACCCTGCAACTCAGACACTCTTAAATTTACACACACATCAACAAAAAAATATATATATATAACAAAAGCTTTGCTTTTGATAATTTTGTAGCTTACAAGTAAAGCGCAACACCCCTTCCCATCCCATTTTTGGTTAACGAGTTTGCTCTTTTTCAACCCTTAAGAAAGCAAAATTTTAACCAATTTTGCCCACCTTCTAGGTTCAGTGCTGTAACTGGGTGGCTGCAATATATTTAAAGCGTGATGCCCATTTTCAATTTGGGGAATAAGGAAAGCACAAATAGAGAATAATGACCTTCGTTTCTCAGCACCCGGCCTGCTGAACCAGCAGAGGGAACTTTGCCCTCACAGGCAAACTTTTGAAGAAGAAAAAGCGTTGCATCGCTTTGATGGCTGTGCAACTTGTAAGGTCCAGAATGAGCGGCAACCCTTTTTTCATGTTTGGTGTCTCTCTTGCTACCCTCTTTGCATTTATTTTCCTCTGTCTACCGCAGCAGAGGTGCCAAACTCAAGACTAAAGGGTAGCAGAAACTATTCTAAAGGACTAACTCCATGCTTCAGTGCCCCATGTTTTTAACACACACAAAACTTCTGTGGGGCCTGATCGGAGATGGCTTCTCCAAGGATTCACAAGTGCTGCTTCTAGGGAAGGTACCTGAGGAGTGGTGGAAGTGGGCAGGAGAGGGGTTTCTTGGCAGAGTTGAGGGGAGGAAAAAAAATCTTAAGTTCTCAGGTAGAAATATGCAACTATACAGATTTATACAAAAAAAAGAGAGAGAGAGAGAACAGAAATGGGTCCTTCGGCTCAGCGCCTCTTGCCTATTCCCAGCCATTCTCAAGCCCCCTGGCCTTTTAAATCCTACTTCTCGACAATCTTGTCTGTGAGGAATTAGAAGAGATAGACCACGAGCAAGCCCAGAGCCAATCTTTGGGGAAACCAACCCCTGGGTCAGCTTTTCTCCCAGGGGTCTTGGCGATAAAACGTCTCAGTTTAGCTCTGGATGGCTTTGCCTGGCAAGCAGTTCAATGACTACGAGTTGTTGTTGTTTTTTAACTCCCCTCTCTTAAACTGGAGGTGGTGGTGGTGTTTGGGAAACACCTCATTGTACAGCACAGCCAAGTTTTTGCCGTCAGATACCCTGAAGTAATCTCCCTCCTTTTTTGGCCTGCAAGGAGCCAAGGCAGCCAATCCGTTGTATTTAGTCCTGTCGTCTGTCAAAGCTCGTTGAGGGGGTCGCCGAGGGGGTCTCGGCTACGGAGCGGTTTCTTGCGTGTTCGTCGGGGAGGCAGGCGTTGAGAAGTCAGGAGAGATCTTGAAGAAAGGTGCGGGGCTGTTCTCTTCCTCTCAGTTCCTCAGATTGATATATTCCTCGCCCTTGGAAAGTCAGGGAGCCCAAACAGAACCATAATTACACAGCGATGCTATTAACAGACAAAACAACTCCACCCCCACCACCCGAGTCAGTCTCAGGTATTCCCCCCCTCCCCCACATGATTAATGTGGGCAGGGAAACAAGGCAAAATGTTGCAGCCATTCTGATAATGAGAGGGAGTGATCAAGCTCGGAAGCACCGCCGAGCCCACGCGGGGGGGCAATGTCCTCCATTAGGACCTGAGGATCCCTCTTGCCAGGGCATGGCCAGTGAGCCCAGCCTTGATGCAGCAGTTCAGGATGGAGGATGAACAGGAGCCAAGGGGTGGGAGCCCACCCACCCCAGTTACAGTGCCCGGACTGTGCCTGGCAAGTGGCTCCACAGCATGCTGGCATGACCAGTGGAGGCAAAGTGCAGGAGGCACCAGCGGGCAGCTGCCTGGTTTGCCCAGAAGTGCGGCAAGTGTGCCTACTGCATCCACCTCGGGCAGCTCCAGTGCCTCTTTAAAGTGCCCACTGAAGACCCAGGGCCAAGATGTGTAGGAAGTGTCGCATGCCCTCTGCCCACCTTGTGTTTTTGTAGTCCTGAGTGCAGTGAGCTGCAAGCCCTTCCACGGTTCTCAAACACCCAGGACCTCCCCCAGGTACCTTCTAGTCCAGTGGTTCTCAATCTGTGGGTGCCCAGATGTTCCTGGACTGCAACTCCCAGAAACCCCTTCCAGCACAGAGAGAGGTGGAGGCTTCTGGGAGCTACAGTCCAAGAACATCTGAGGACCCACAGGTTGAGAACCATTGTTCTAGCCAAACACAAACCAGCCCTCTGGCGCGGCTGCTGAAACTCAGCAGAGGGACAGGACCAGAAAGAGCAAGGCGGTGCCCACCTGTGATGGCTACCACCTGGTATTTGCATTCAGAAGGGGCCGTAGGAGCCAAACAGAAGGCACGTCGGGAGACAAGAGCCTCCATGTCAGGATTTCAAGGGGCACCGCCCTGCATTAAGGTAACCGAGCATGCCGCCGGGGCCGTTGCAGCTGGGCCTACCTGGTCACCTGCGGATTTCTTCTCACCGTTGGCACCTTGCAGGAGGCCCGCCTCTTCGGAAGGCTTATCCGACTTCACTTCGACTACAATCTCGTCTTTATGGGCGTCGGGCCTGGTGCTAGGAGCAGGGAGGGCAACAGCGTTGAGGACATCCAAACTGGGCTCTAGGCTGATGAGGGGGCACGGTGGGACAGAGGAGGGGCCGCAGGCAAATCGGAGGGAGTGTGTGCCCTGGCCAATGTCCCCCTCCCACATGATCTCTGCAATGTGGAACACTCATGCTCAACAGCAAGTTAAATAACACTGGGCAGCTCTCGGAATGTTCCTTTCTGTGCCCCACACCAGTCAAGGCTGCAAGCTAGCCTGACCTCAACGCACCCCCACACAGAAAGAGAGACCCTTGAGCACTCTCTGGGGCTGGCTGTCCAGCAACACCAAGCCCAGGAGAAGCTCTGGATGGCTGTTTCCCAAAGAGGGAGCTGAAGGCAGCGCAAACACCCTCAAGGTGGGCTCTCTTCTGTCACTATGGGATTGGGAGCCAGAACCCAGACCAGAAGGCCAGAATCCTACCCTGAGTTCAAGGGGGAACGAGGATGCAAGTCGCAATTCAGTAACGAGGGGTGAATCACAGCTGTAATTTGATGCATCTGCATTCACCACCATGGTAGCTAACCAACGTGATTCTGTGTATGTGGTACTAGCCATGTTATGACTGGTAGCTAGTTACCCTTTGGGGTAATTAGGGTGTCACAAGAGGTACATTTCAGAACTGGAGTAATGAGCAATGTTTTCCAGCTACTTTCACTTATAAGGGGTAATTTTGACAGCACTTATTTTATAAGGACCAGTGGGACAATTAACAAGTTGGGTTGTTTTCAGGTTTGCATTGCCAGTGAATGACAAGAATGGATTCCATCTGTTAAGCACTGCAGTGCACAACCCACACCAATTACATTTGAAAAGTAACTTTCCAAGCTCTGGTTGAAAATCTGCCTGACATTGGCCAAGGAATGACATGTTAAAGCAAGCTGCTTCCAACACTGGGAGGTGCCCTGGACTTGCCGAGGTGGAAGTTCCAGAGGAACCGTGTCCTGGTGCAGGACTAGCCAGCCACTTCCCCTGTCAAAAATGAGGAGAAGCCGGCTGCTGAGGGCAGCCCGACAGGGAAGCGTGTCGATGAGAGGGCAGGGAGTGGGGAACGGCGAGGGAAAGGCAGGGTTTGCTTACATCTCTTGCTTCCCGGACCGTCCGCACGGAAGCTTCCCTTTCTTGTGCAAGAAGTAAAGGACGGCTCCCAGGATGGAAACCGCCATGATGCACACAATGACCGCCACAATGATGACACCTTTGCTTTCCCGACTCGGTTCTATGCAGGGAGACAAGGAGAAACGGAATCAACCTTCCCAAGCCTAAAAAAAGCCTTCGAGAGTCCCTTTGCTTTCTCCCAAAGCTTAGCCTGAGGCTTGCAAGGTGAAGTATTCATTTAAAAAGTCTCCCCCCCCCAGGTGGGTCTCGAGTGCCTCAAGAGGACACTTGGGTACTGCAGAACTTGGGTGTTTCACTCGGCCTGTTTTGCTTCGGAAGGAATATCGCCACGTGCTTCTTGCCGTCACGCAAGAGCGGCGGTCCTTGGGAGAAAGCAAGAGAGGAAGAGGAGGCCTTTTCAGGAGGGGTCCAGCTAGGGATTGTCCAACTGAAAGGGCTACACCAGAGGGCGGCATATGATGGAGGGGCATCAATCCAACAGCACAAACACTGCATCAGATGTTGGAGGGTGCGGAGAGTCTTGGCCTTCTGGCTGTCTCTCCCTCGCCCCCTGCAACAAAGGTACCCCCTGATCCACTGCACCCGAGGACTGGGTCTGCTCTGCGCAGGGCCATATGCCTGCCACATTTCCAAACCATGTAGGGACAAAAAGCCACAGGAGAAGGCATTCCAATTTGACTTCCATTACTTTGTTTTTAAAAGCAAGTTCCTAGCCCTCGTGATTGTGGAGCATGGGGGCGGGAGGTCGAAGTTCCAGCTGAACTCCCAGGAGCTGAAATAAGAGAGATTCGGGGAGGAAAGTCGCCTGGTGGCACTCTCGGGTTGAGAAAACAAACACTGCAAAGGAGGAGCAACACATGCATGTTTGCAGAGCAGCTCTTACTGCAAGGGTCGCCGTCTTGGCATTTTCTCAGAGCAAATTGAAACCCCTTTTTAAAAACCACATCGTGATCTACAAGGCCCACATGGAACACTTTTGAGTTTGGACCCAGAGGATGGTTCTGTGGGGTGCTGAGAAACGGCTCAAGCAAGCGCTGCTTAGGGGCTCAGGAGACCACGAGGCAGTGAGTTGCCCCTTACCATAGAATGAAAGCTGCTCCAGCCAAAGTAAAACAGAGGGGTTTTATTTGCGGGATAATTTCCAACTGTACCTTCTTCCCCTTCTCCAGGAGTGGTCTGGTTGTACCCAGACCCTGCCGTATCATTTCCTGGCCAGGTTACATTAGAGGAAACATCTGGAGAGGGTCCCATTGGGGTGGGAATGAGGGAAACATCTGGAGAGGGTCCTGGCAGGGTGGGAGTGAGGGAAACATCTGGAGAGGGTCCTGGCAGGGTGGGAGTGAGGGAAACATCTGGAAAGGGTCCTGGCAGGGTGGGAGTGAGGGGAAATGAAGAGGATTCTAGCGAGTCAGGAACAGGGAAGACATCTGGAGAGCAGCAGATGGAGAAGGAAGGCACCGTTAGATGGTGGGGAAAACCGGGCTTCTCAAGGCGCTATGGACTTCTCAGAATGAAAGAAGAGCTGAGCCGGGCCAGGATCAACATCCTGACCCACGATAGGCAACCAGAGGCCCGCAGGCAGGACGCTGGCGCTACATACTAGAGGCGGCTTTCACGCTTGCTCCCTTGCCACCAGCCCTGGGAAGAAATGTTGCTGCCTGGGAGATCCCAGGAAGGATATAAATCTAGTTCCCATGTGGCCTTGTTTGCCAAAGGGATGACCCCTGAGAGGACCCCCTTTCCTCTGCCCTTCCTGAAGCAGTGCTTTAAAAAAAAAAGAGAGAGAGAAGAGGTTGAGTTATATAAAGATTCCTGTCCAAGGCTGTGCTTGATGGAACCTGTTGCCGGACTTACGACATAATGGATCAGCAAGTCAAAGTTGTGGAGCTTCTATGAGAAAAGCCAGCCTGGCTGGTCTCGGGGAAGCAGCCCAGTCCCAGCGCAACCCCCAGAAAAAAAGGGATAGGAAACCACTTCTAAGTATTCTAGTCTCTACCAGGGAAACCCTGGAAAGGGTCGCCATGAGTTGGAACTGATTTGACAGCACCATTTAAAACAAAACAAAACAAGAACGCAAGAAGAAAGTCAAAAGGCATTTCCACTTAGGGCTCCAAACCAGCTTTAGAATGATTCAAGCAGGTCTTCATAAGGCATAATGAAGTCTAGGAACTGTTTGGCTTCCGTTTATTAATATAGTGATTGAATATTTTTTGAAAGAAAACTTGTCTTTAAAAAAGGTATGCATGTTCTCCTATTAAAGTGGGTGTCAGTACAGCCTGAAATAAGCATAATCAGAGATGCAGTACCTGGATCCACGATGGTTCCGTTTCATGAAAAGACATAAACGACAATCCTGAAAGGTCACATCAAATACTCCCCTTCTGTTATGCAGCCTGTTCCCAAAGTGTTCCTCTGAATGCACCAAACTGGACCGGATTGTCTTTAAAATGCACCAAGGGAACTTTTTGGGGGATGGTGGCGGTGTGGGTGGGTGGGTGGGGGGATAGGGTCAAGGTCCAGTCTGGGAGCCCCATTTGAGTTAAACAGAACACTCTGACCACACAATAGTGAGCTCTTGTTTAGACTACTGCAATGCTGTCTACAGGGGGCTGCCCTTCAAGGTGATGTAGAGGCTGCAACAAGCGTCATAAGCCTCAACGTGACTGCCACCAGGAACACCTACTGGAAACTGAAAACGCCCGTCCTGAAAGGATGGCCTTGGCTACCCAGGGGCTTCCAGGCTGAGCTCAAGCTGTTGAGAGTAACCTTTAAAGCCCTAAACAGTTTGGGACCTCAATACAGTGATGCCTTGAATTACAAATGACTTGAATTGTAGTATGCTCATCCACCCTTCTTTGGTCTGTGGTTTACAGATGAAGTTAACGTATGCATCAATTTCTTCCTTGCAATCCTTTGCCTTCCACTCTGGAGAAATGCAAAGGCTAGGAGCACGGCAGCTACCAGTCCGTCTCTCCTCCAGGCACTGAATCAGCTCGCCTCTCCCAAGATCTGACCCAGCCAACTGGGGTCCAGGACCTTCACGTGATCCAGCTTCATTTTGAGAACCCACCCTCGAATCCTTTTCTGGGAATGCATGAACTACCAACCACCCAATACCTCACTGCCCTATTCAGAATGAGGGGGGATACTCACTGGTCTTCTCACCAGGCGGCACGACTTCTGGCCCTTTAGCAAAGAGACAAAAAAAGAATGCCATGAAGCAGCAAGATTTGTCTCCTTAGTTGCTCTCTGCCCCGAGACCTAAGAGGTGACCATGTGCTTTATACCAAGACAGGCAGGAAAAAAAAAGGGGGGGGGGGTCTCATTGCAAAGCGTGGCACACTGGTTCCATCTTTCTTCAGGATTTGCATCGCATTCTGCTGTCTCTCCTGTCAACTCGAAATAACACCAGGGGTCGCCTTTACAGTGATAAAAGTCAACGATGACCTTACCCCATGCTAAAATATTTCAGCCAGTATCCTATGATAGAAAAGTGTAGCAGAAGGATCACAGCACCCTTCCACCATTTCTTTCTGCAATAGGATACTGGCCTTGGTATAATGGGACGTAAATGGAATTCTCCAGCCCACATTAATTAAACACATCAAGAACATATGAACATGAAAAAAAGCCTTGCTTACCATTGTTTAGTAATTGAGGTGCTATAAGGTTTTAACTTTGTCTAGCGTTATTATTATTTGTTTTTATCTGTGCATTTCTTGTAATTTGTTGCTATTGGCCTTGAAGGTAAGCCGCTTAGAGTACACAATGTAGATAAGCGGGGTATAAATGCAACAAACAAACAAACAAATAAATAAATAAATAGACCAGCTTCCTGTATCTCACCATGATTATTGGCTGATGGTGGTGGACAGTTAGTAGATCTCCTGTTGGGAGATCGTGGTCTGACTGTCCCAGTTTTTCCTACAAAAACATGCACGGAATACCCCACTGGGACTTGCTCTCAGTCCGGAAATGCTGGGCTTACTCTGTTCCAGCAGGAACTGGTGTTGAACTGAGCCGAGCCTGTTTTCCGCAGAGCAGTTGATCCCCGACGCCAAAAGCGCCTCCGTGACCTGGACGGAGATGGTGCTGTTGTGCTGGTGATTCTGGGAGACGGGTGGGTGGCCCTGGAAGGAAGGAGGGGGAAAAAATGAAGCAAGAACTTTTTAGCAAGGTCCCCACAGGAACCCTAGACGGGGCAATTCTGCTCAACAGGAAGGCTGGTTGGCGCAGGGCTACGGATCGCCGACCTTGGGCTAGCGGGCAGAAAGTGAAGCCAGCCCACGGGATGTACAGAGAACAGCCTTCCCTCGGCTGACACAGCCGCTCATTCTCCTCACGTCCGCCTCTTGCTGTGGGCGTGCTTGTTGGTGAACAACGGGGAAACAGTTCTCAAAAATGCAAGGGGAGATGATCTTTCATTATAATCATCATTATTAATGCCATAAACATGAGAAGGTAGACGATTGATCATAATCACCCCCAAATTTACGAAACATTGGAGCATATATTCTTACTACAGACCCTGCAGGCTTGATTGGGATCCTCGTATGGTTTTGTAGCCATGGGGAAAGGGTGGATGGATAGCGAGGAAGACCTATGGAAGTAGGGACTTTCTGGAACCCCCGAGAGTTCTGGATGAAGCAAATCTTCAACTTGCACCACGTTGCTGTTGCTTTCTTTAAGCCATTTGGGGAGCCCAGCCGCTGCCTCCTCCTGCCCAGCCCAGCCCAGCCCAACGTACCGTTACGTTTTTTGCCGTCCAGGAGAATTTGGGCTTGAGGACAGAGAAGACGCTGCAGGTCAAGTTCAGGAGTTCGCCCTCCTGGACGTACAGCACCTTCTCCGGCACGGTCAGTTTCGGCTTCGCTGCAAGGGAACAAAGCGAGAGACAGCAGGGTGCCGCTCGGCCCCACAGCTTAGGGGGCAGCCAAGAAAAAAAGAGGGCGGTGGGAGAAAGACCTGCTTACAGTGTATGGTGACGGAAGCCACCTTCGAGCGGGTGAGGCCAGGGACCCTTGGCATCCTAACCCGGCAGGTGTAGTCCCCCATGTCCTGGTAGGTCACCTCGGTCAGCTTCAGCGGGTTCTCCTCAGAAAGCAGTTTTCCCTTCTGGAAAAGAGAGCCAGGGGAGGACCGGGTGGGGGTGGGGGTGGGGGTGGCAGAAAGGGAGAGCAGAAAAGATTTCCCGTCAGCCAAGAAAAAAGCTGAGAATAAAATCGCCGAAGGGGAAGCCTGGAAGAAGCTGCCTCTTGAAGCCTCAGGGGGAGCTAAGCTGCAGCTATAAAGCCAGACATGATGGGATCTGGAGTCCAGACACATCCCATATCTGGTGAGCCACAAGGAGGAACCAAATGCAGCAGTACCTCGACTTAAGAGCAGCTCAACTTAAGAGCAATTCAACTTAAGAGCAGAAAACTGTTGTCATTTTAATTGCCTCCTTACAAATTTTAGATATGGTCTTTTTCATTTTTTTTTCATTTTTGACTTATTTTTTCAATTTTTAGATAGGTACCCCGACTTAAGAGCAGCTCGACTTAAGAGCATGCATTCGGAACGGATTAAATTCATAAGTTGAGGTACCACTGTATTTAAACACAGAGGGCCTGATAATAATAATAATAATAATAATAATAATAATAATAATAATAATAATAATAATAATAATAATAATAATAATAATAATAATAATAATTTATTGTTGTTGCTGTTGTTGTTGTTTAATCACTGAATATTTGTCTCAGGATGTTGGTAAAATCCAGGGATGAGTGTCTTGTATTTCACATCAACTTCCCCCCACCCACCCCTGGCCTGCCTTCCCATTCTTGGCTCATGGGAAAAAAATAATCCAGTAATCAATCTGTGAGCTTTCTGTTCCTTGTGTTCTGTGGAGGAATCCTGATTTCAGTGAAGTAGAGGTGCTGCCCAGGCCAAGCTGAGCCACCAAGTTTGGGGAGGTTCCTTGCTTTGGCCTTTTGACACAACCTGACAGCCTCCTCCCAAGACAAACACTTTCAAAGCAGGGACCTTCCCAGCCCTCCAGAGGCTGCCTCCAATATTTCAAACAGGAAGCAGGCTCACACAGGCCTCAGGTGGCATGGAAGGGGAGAGCCAGTCTAGGCTGGCATCCCACAGTGAGAAACGTTTTGGTCTATCCTTGATAGGCTAGCTTTCTGCTTGCGGGGCTGGTCCCCAGAAGGGATTCTCGGAAAACGGTGCCTCTATTGCCTCTCCCTCTTGCGCTATAGGTACAATGTGTGAGAAAGGGCGCCTCAGCCCTTCTCCCCTTTTGTTCTTTATCCTGCTCTAGGGCCGGGGCATGGCCCAGCTACGACGCAGGAGGCAGCACAGGTTTTTTAAAAAATTCAGCCTGCCAGGGAAGGATAGGACTCGTTCCACTTGGCCAGGGGGGTGGTCAAGCTGACTCCTCTGATCTGGACTGATTTCACCAGTTAGACACATTCACATAGAAACAAAGTCCTGGAAAGTAAGCAGGAAGCCCCAGAGTGCAACCCCGTCCCTCTCCAAATAAGCCTGTACTCGTCCAGGGGCACGTGGCCACAGGCAGGCCTGCAGGCAACAGGTGCTTAAGAGGAAGCCTTTTTATTGTAAAGCCACCATGCTCCACCACAAATAAATAAATAAATAAATAAGTGAGTAAGTGAGTAAGTAAGTAACTAAGTAAGAAAGAAGGAACCGGAGTTTGGAAAAGCAGTACAGTTTTATGTACTATTGCTAGTGTGTTTCATTCCCCCCCGCCTTGCCCCGAACAGGCCTTCAAGAGCAGCATTGAAGGGGGAGTACCTTTTCCCACTGGAATTCCACTGGCTCCGAGCTGGTTGTGTTGCAGGTGAGGATCACGGTGTCCCCTTCTCGTGGGTGCCTACGCTGCTGGTTTTCCGCGTCCACCGCGATGCCCCTGACTGTGGGCACGTCCAGATCTGAAGGAGAGAAATCCCTCCAGGTGACCCACCCAAGCCAAGTATCCTTCATCGGCACCCTCACCTTGGCACTCGCCGGTCAGGTCCTCCGACCTTCCCATGGAGCTTCTCCGTGGCCCTGGCTGCTACACCCCACCCACCACCACCACCACTACCACCTCCCGGCTAGGACATTTTGCATGGACTCCAGACTCCTTTGCCCTGCACTCCACCCTAAATGTGACTCTAGATGTCTCCAGGGCATCCCTGCTATTTCCTCTATTTTTAAAGAGACAGGTTTGTCCTCTGCCTCGGATCCAAAACAGAAAGACAGCCAGTCTGGGAAGATTTTCCCACGAGACAGCTCATACAGGGTGCAGGGACTCTTATCCTTCACCCCCCAGTACTCAACAGTACTCTTACTCCCCTTTACAGCCCTGAGTCTGGAGCAGTGTTGGCGAACCTATGACACGGGTGCCAAATGTGGCACTCGGAGGGCACCCAACATTGCCCATTCACAGCCACTTGTGTTCAGGTTAAACTGCTGTATTGGCACTTTGCAAAAAAAATTAATGGGTTTTGAATTGCAGTTTAGGCACTTGATCCCTAAAAGGTTCACCATCACTGGTCTAGAGTGTGGACAAGTGACCTATTAGGAATGAAACATCCAGAATCCATCAAAGCAAAGCAAAGCAAAAGCAAAGCAAAGTGTTCTGCTTATATACCACCCCATGCCACTTCAAGTAGTCTCTGGGCAGTTTACAGTTTTAATTACAGTAATGCAGGCTACACATTGTGCACCCCCCCAGCAGGCCAGGTACTCATTTTACCAACCTGGGAAGGATGAGTCAACCTTGAGCCAGCTACCTGGGATTGAACCCCAGGTCATGAGCACAGTTTTACCAGCAGTGCAGGCATTTAACCACTGCGCCACGGGGCTCCTAGGGTGGCCATTGAGGGTGTTGCTGCTTTGGGAATGACAATCCAAAATGTTGCATTTCCGAGCCCAACCAGAACGTGGATTCTATCATGAGAGGCAGCTGCCATGTTGAGGTGGGGGTGGGCCTCCTCAATATAAATTTTCAGTTTGGGGTGTAAATTGTACGAGATGCAAATCTTAACCTCGTCTCAGGACAGGATTGCCTCTTTCAAGGCATGGCAGACCCGACCCTCCTCTCCTCGTAGTCCATGGGGTTAACAATGGGGACAGCCTAAGAAGCCCAAACAAGGAAGCAGGCTTTTTTTTTTGTGGTGGCCTCTTCCCTTTGGAACATACTTCCAACAGAGGCTCAACCGTTGCTTTTAAGAAAGTGGCATAAAAACAGCATTATTCACAACTGACTTTTGTCAACCACCAGGGACTTTCAAATCTTAATTTGTTTGATTTTATTGCAAGATAGGCTTTGGCTACAGAAAGGGTTTTATCTCTACTTGATGTATTCCTAGTTGGCTGTTTGTTATATTTATGTGAGTTTCTTTAACATGCTGCAACCTCTCCGAAGGTGGTGTGTGCTATGACCAGTATGTAAAGTGACTGAACAAACTAGGGAACAAATAAACAAGATGAGCTCAGAAGGAAAGGGAAAAGGCGTTTTCAAATTTCAAAGTTCTTGTAAGCATCCTGTAATGTTTAAAGTTATTGTAATGTCGCAGGCGCTCTCACTCCGAGTGGCCACGCCCAGGGAGGCGCAGAAATCAATCACTCGTAACCGCGCCTTCTCTGTGGCTGGGCCCTCGCTCTGGAACCATCTCCTGAGTGAGCTGCGCCTTGCATAGTCCCTGCCCGCCTTCAAAAAAGCATTAAAAACCTTGCTTTTCAGGGAGGCATTGGGCAACCTGGTTTAGTTTTTTTTTTCCTTTTCCCCACCATCTTGCAGATGATTTTTCGACTCCTTTGTTGAGTTGTTTTACACTACATACCATATTTTACTCTTATTTTTTTTGGTTTTTATTTTCTTTTCATTGAGGTATTGTTCCTTTTGAGTCTGTCTTGCCCTTTTTGTTCACCACCCGGAGTTCCTTCGGGAAGACGAGCAGTATAAAAATGAATATATAAATAAATAAATAATAAATAAATAAGCCTTTGGCTATGGGTTCTTTCCACCAGCAGTCACCTCTAAGAAAAGCCCAGCAGCAGGGGGCGATGGGACACTTTCCCCAGAATAAACTAGCACCACCTAATGATCCCTGCCCGGCTGTACTTACAGTGCACAAAGAGATTGACCGACTTGTTGAGCTCCGCGAAGGATTGCAAGTCGAGGGCTTTGCACAGGTAGATGCCGCTCTGATTCCTGCTGACGTTCCGGAGGACCACTTTCCCTCCGCTGGCATCCAAGGGCAGCTCCTCCTCCCCATCCTTCAGATCACCAAGACAGAGAAGTGGCCGGGGGGGGGGAGACGAGAGGAAGGCGGTGAACAGCATGGATGTCACTGACAAGGTAGCAAGTCCTCCCTGGGTTGAAGAGGCCCATCGTCTACAGGCGTTACCTACACTCATGCCCATTGGCTTGGCTCACTTTGCAAATACTGGCAAGGGATTTTACTGGGAAGGGAACATGGCACGCTTCTAGATCTCATGATTGGAGGCAGAAGCCAGGAAGGGGCACCAGACACTTCCATGGGATTCCAAGGAAACCACGCAAAGAAAGTGATTCGCACCCGCTACAAGAGAGCCCTTCTCCAGATAAGAAACCATGGAGTTTAAAAAAATTACAGTTTTGGGCCATAAGTTCCTGCGTTCGCCTCTTTATGGGGCACGTGAACAGCCTTTTGAACCCAGACAGAGTCTGGCAAGAGAAAAGATCAAGGAGGTCCCTTAAACCGGGCATCTGCCTGCCCCTACAGACCCCACCGCCTGACTGCCCACCAAGGCAGCCACTTTGTTCTGATCCACTGCCTCACCTGGACCTGGACCAAAGTGTACTCCGGGGTGGGTTCCCATCGGCTTTGCAGTGGAGGGTCACACTGTCCCCCTCCTTCACCACCGGGCTGGGTGGGCTGATCTCAAAGCTGATCTCCTCCGAGGGGTCTGCGGAGCAAACGGAGACAGGATCAGCTCCAAGCAGCTAATTCTCGGCTGCCCTCCTGCTCTGAGCAGAGAGTGGAGGCACAGACATCCCAGATGTATTAGGACAGGTTTGCCCAAACTTTGGCCCTCCAGATGCTTTGGACCACAACTCCCAGAATTCCAAGCCTGTAGTGCCAATGGCAAAGGACTGTGGGAGTTGTGGTCCAAAACATCTGGAGGGCAGAAGTTTAGACATGCCTGTATTAGGACTTGTGACTCCCCCGCCACACTCCATGCAATTCTATGGCCGTCAAGAAAAACAAGGTGACAGTTGCTTGGAGAGCCACTCTGTGGACACCACGTTTCAAGGAAATCACAGCCGGGTTTTCCGGAGGTGCGTCCAAAGCTGCAGAGTGCAGACCAATCTGAATGTGTAACAACATGTAAGCAGGCACGGGGGGGCTTTACAAAAATGTCACCATCCTGTTGAAAATTCCGTGTCCCTTTAGTGGACAAAGAAAAGGGGCAACTAGGGGCTGGACCAAAACACCACATAGCCCAGCCACCTCCCGGATTGGTTAAAGGCCACCATCTATTACTGCAGAATTACGCAGTGGTTTATAAGGGTTCAGGAAAGCCACAACTAAGGACCACCACCTGGGAATGCCCCACCGTCAAAGTAGGTCTTTGGCTGCAGCTTCCGGGAAGCCCTCAAGGGTTCTTTTTGAACCTGTGTGTGCCTGGGGGCTCTGGGTTTCTCCAAGAAACCACACAAGGGACAAGAACCCCCTTCTTTCATCAGCCCACGCAGCAGCATCTTGGGAAGCCAGCAGCCACGAACCGAGCAAAGTGCACAGCACACACCCGCCTTCCATCCAGCTCTGACTTACAATGAATGTTGATGGTGAAGTTTCTGGACACGGCGGTCTTGTTCATCCCCATCAAGCTGTAATCCACCTGGCAGTGGAAGATGGCGTGGCGGTCGTCTTTGGTGACCTGCGCCAAAAGAGTGCTCTCCACCGTGTATAACCCGCTCGATTCCATAATATGCCGAGGCAGGATTTCAATGTCTAATAGTGAGGAGGAGGAGGAGGAGGAGGAGGAGAGAGAGAGAGAGAGAGAGAGAGAGAGAGAGAGAGAGAGAGAGAGAGGGCAGGAGAAGGAATGAGACATGTCCCAAAACCCTGTGCCTAAACCTGTACAGTGGACCCTTGTATAACAAACAGTTTGTATAACATAAAATCTGTACTACATAAAAAATTCCAGAGATAGGGGGAATTTGCTTAACATAATTGCCTACAGGGAGAATCCGTACAACATAAAATGGGATTACTCCATTTTCAATGCATTCCTATGGGAATTTGTATAAAGGAATATTTGCTTAACATAATTTCATTTGGAACGAATTAATTCCTTTATACAAGGTACCACTATATTTCGAAGGCTTCTGTCTACTGTTTGTTTCTTTACTGTAACCCCTACTGAATGCCAGTATTCCCTGTCAGGCAGCAAAACAGAGCATCATCCCACGTGCATTCGCAAAGCCCTTTTAAGATTTACCTTTCCCGTTTTCAGTCAAAGGCTCTTCATCTTTGTACCACGTGACGGTTGAGGCCGGGTAGCCGTTGCGGCTGATGCATTTTGCAATCTGAAAGAGAAGCCGGCAATCTCAAGCAACACTTCGCTGTGAGCTTCGCGGTTCACTTAATGCTTTAGGGCCCACTCTGGATGGGATGGTGTACAATCCTCTTTGCTAAATGCTAGGAAAACATTCCCCCTCAATCTGTGCTCGGGGAATGTCACATGAGCCATTCCCCTGTATCTTAACTATGGCTTGTGCATGCCAGAGATGCCGTCTCATGCCAATTTGTGCTCCAGACCAAGAATTTTTAGCACTGACATTAGGAACTCTGTCTGCTTTACCAAACAACATCCACCACCACCACCTTTGAACTGCTTTGCTGGAGGGGAACCTCTGGATCACAGAGTCCAGTTCCTGCAAGGGAGGCCCAGCAGGGAACTGAACCCCGACTTCTGGCTCCCCAGTTAGAAGCCCTAATCAACAAACTATCTAGCAGTTCCACCATTAATACAAACCCAATTAACAGCGATAGCCTGATATAGCATTTTGAGACTCTTGGCTTTCCTTGTTAAGTTTTTAGAGAAACCAGCTGCCTCATGTTCAGAAATTTACTTTTGTCAGAACAGACAAAAGAAAATATTTTTTTCACCCAGCATGTTGTTAGTCTGTGGAACTCCCTGCCACAAGATGTGGTGATGGTATCTGTCCTGGATGCCTTCCAAAGGGGATTGGACAAATTCCTAGAGGAAAAGTCCATCACAGGTTACAAACCATGATGGGAATATGTAATCTCCAGGTTTAAAACAAGGGCCAGATGCAGGGGAGGGGTATCAGGAGGCAGAGATCTAGTCTCGTGCGCTCCCAAACGCATCTGGTGGGGCCGCTGTGAGATACAGGAAGCTGGACTAGATGGGTCTTTGAATCTGTCCAATCCCCCTTTGAAGGCATCCAGGCCAGTTGCCATCACCACATCCTGTGGCAGGGAGTTCCACAGACTAACAACACACTGGGTAAAAAGCCCTCAAAGGTGATTCCAATTTGCACCTGACAGTATGACCAAGAAGAAAACCGGGAAGCCAGAATGCAGAGGCATCTTTTGCTTCCGTTCATCCTCTGTAACTTTCCTTCATGGAAGGAAACCGCAAATCTCGATTGGCCACGAGGAATCTAACAGGGCTTTGGAGTCATTCCACCTGTTTATGATTGACCTTAAACACCGGCCTGCAAACCTGCAACGTTTACGTGTTTGAAAAAGGAAAAAACACGGAATGGGAGGAAGAGGACCTTCTGCAGAGACCAAACCCAACCCTGTGAGGCCTGAGGATGCATACACCAAACGCATCCACCCTCACCATCGGCCCAGTTCTTACCTCATACTTCTCAGAGTCAGACGCCATGATGCCTCTGTCTGTCTTCTGAATGACTGGTGGTTCTGGAGCTTCTAGAGTAGGACAAGCGTAGGACAGGGTTCATAACAATATTTATATGTTGTTCTATGTTTGTCTTCTCTTGTTTACTGTACACTGCCCAGAGTGGCCCTTGGGCCAGATGGCTTTGCAGTTTATCAATCAATCAATCAATCAATCAATCAATCAATCAATCAATCAAATAATGAGGCCAACGAGGCCAAAACAAAACCACAACCCATCTGCTCCACGTTCCCCTGCTTCTTCTAAATGCTCCCTCCTCATCCCTCTCTGCTGCCAAGCCTCCATCCATGGTGGTGTCCACTTACTTGAGACCCGCAGCCTGGTCCGGTTCTCGGCGACACCAAGGATACCCAAGCCCACCTGGCAGATGTAGACCGTGGCATCCTGAAGGACCACCTTGCGGATTTCGAGGGAGAAATTGGCTGTGATGCTCAGCCTGTCCTTGAGTTTGGGGTCCTCGCTCTGCTCTTTGCTCTTCAGAAGGGAGATGATCCGCTTCCGTTGGGCCTTGTCCAACTGAAATGGTGAGAAGAACGAGGGTCGGTTCAGAAGCCCCCAAGTGGGGCAGGAGGTGTGTCCCCCGGAGAAGCTCTGCTGGGCTCCCCCGTGGACACCAGCCCACCAAGGGATGCAAACGGGGTCCCAAAAGCCACCGTGGCCTCTTGGATTCTTGGGATTTGTCACCCAAGAGGTAACACAGCAAGGATCTGTGCTGGATTTCCTCCTTCCAATCCAAAACTGCCTACATTCCTTATGCTGCCTCAGAAGTAGCGGTGTTAGGCTGTTCCAGCAACAACAAAATCAAATTAAACAGAGAGCGGTTCTTGAAGACGAGCACAGCTAATTCCATCTGTCCTGAGGATTGCAAGCCAGTTAGTTCTTCAGACACCTGAAGCACCTGGAGACGTGGCCTGTAATCCCACAAAAGCTGCCACACAAACACAGTTATGTGTCTTAGGCTTCTTATACACGACCCCTAAGCTCCGCCGCAAATGGCTGCAAGGTCTGGACCTTAAAAATGTTTACCCACCAGCTCTGGACTTTGCAGACAATTAAGTGCGACCCCGCCCACTTAGCGCGACCAAACTGCACTTTTCTTGTACCTGCTTTTTGGATGTGACAAATATTTGATCCGGTGTAAGGATAGTGAGTGCGGGGCTCTCCTGGCTTCTGTTTGTTCTTTTTTTGCACCCCACCCCTTTAAGAGATCTGAATGCTGCCGGGAACAAAACGGAGGTAAACCAGCATTCTTTTCTTTCTTTTTTCTCCCTCCCTCAGGCAGCCAGCAACCAGGAAGTGCGGAGGGGGGTGGGGACAGAGGAAGAGGGAGGAACCCCTAAGATCTCTGGTCCGAATTTAAGTGGCCAGCGGATCTTAGGGGTCGTGTAAAAAGGCCCTTAATGGTGCCACCATAGTTCTGATGAGCTTCTGCTTTTGTAGATTAGAGGGTTCAGCCCTGGTTGTATTTACTTCAGATGAGGTCCCGCCATATCAGATTTGCTTCTGGGTGGACATGCCTCGCTTTGAGGGTGGGGTGGGGTCCCTGCATCATCTTTAGCACTGATTCATTTGCACGGCGCTCTGGAGATGGTTGTCTTGGGAAAGGGTGTGTAAAAACTTTGCAAATAAATGCAAGCAGTGGTAAGCAGGCAACTAAAACATCCAGGCATTAAATCATGAAGGTTCAAGACTTGAAAGAAGAATCCATCTCATTCTACACTATTTACAATGTATCTGCTGTAAACAGCCGAACAACCAAACCTAAATCTAGATTAAATCAGGGCTAAACCAGACAGGGCAGGCCTCCCTCCTGGCGTGACTGCACGGTGGAGGAGTGGCCACATGGGGGCAATCTTGGCCGTTTGGGTGTTCTAATGCGGGTCAAGAGAAACAAGAAAGTGAGTGCTACTGAAATGGGAATGAAGATGGGACTCAAGGAAGAGCTGGTACGAACAGGGAGGATGCCAAAAGGAAAAAAAAACTAGCAGGGAAGACAGGACAG
The DNA here is from genome assembly GCA_029282475.1 of Phrynocephalus forsythii. Classification (NCBI taxonomy): domain Eukaryota; kingdom Metazoa; phylum Chordata; class Lepidosauria; order Squamata; family Agamidae; genus Phrynocephalus; species Phrynocephalus forsythii. The sequence continues at coordinate 6,013,459 of JAPFRF010000022.1, forward strand.
CCAGGGATCAAGAAACAAAGAGACAACAGAGGCCAGCGATGGAGCATACTTGATGAACAGCTTTGTGTTCCTCAAAAGCTTACATGCAATCTCAACTCTAACAGAATCTAGAGTGAGAGCAGAAAAAACCAGGGTGCTTCCCAAACCCACCCTGTTTCTGCAAAATCCATCTGCGTGCATATTTAGAACCGTGACTCTCAAGCAGTGGGTCACCAGCTGTTCCTGGACTGCAACTCCCAGAAGCCTCCACCACTCTCTGTGCTGAAAGGGATTTCTGGGAGTTACAGTTCAGGAACATCTGGGGACCCACAGGTTGAGAACCACTGATTTAGAACATAAGAACAGCTTTGCTGGAACAGACCAAGGACCATCCAGTCCAGCGTTTTGTCTCACACAGTGGCTCACCATTCACTTCAGGGTATTCCCAAGCAGATGCCTTCACCTGCTTAAGATTCCCTGCAAATAGCATTGAGAGATCCCCTGCCTCTCTCTCCAACCCGGAGGTTGTCCTTAGTCATCCAGAATGATAAGTGTGCTACACTTACGGAGTACCAGTGGATATAAGCATAGCTGCCATTCTCTGGGAGGGAGAACCGGCACGGGATCAGGGCCGTCTGCCCCACTTCTGCCTCCACCACCTCGGGCATGGAGACTTCCCCTTCTCCTGAAACTCCTGCAACAAAGAGACAAGCCAGAGGTGAGATAAAGCCATCAGAAACACCCTGTTCGCATCCCTTCTCCCTTCCGGCTCTGGCGTTTGCAGCTGGACTTGGCAAGAAAAGCTGGCCTCTGGAAGGAACAGAACCGGCACACCCGAGCTCTCCTAGCCATTTTGTGGCAAAAAACCACACCAGAGCTATTGCTAGCCACTTGGGCACCAGGGACAAAATCCCACCCGCTGCACGCGGAGGCACGGCCATGAGCCGCCACCTGTCACAAACATGGCTGGATTCGAATGGGGAGTCCCCTCTCCCCATAAGCTGAAAAGAGAGAGAAGAGAGAGAGAGAGAGAGAGAGAGAGAGAGAAGTTGATGCTTTAAAAAAAAGGACATTGTGAAGAAGGGGAGGGGATGTGCCTTAAGTTTCCCAACCTCCTCCCGCAGATTCATTTCTAGTTTGGAGCCTTTTAACTTCTCATGCCCTGGGGCAACACTCCAGTTGCTCCACCGCCACCGGCTCCACCTGTTCAGCAAACCTGAAGGTCTGGAAGAAATGTCCTATGAGGAGAGGCCTAGGGAACTGGGAATGTTTAGCCTTTCAAAAAGAAGGCTGAGGAGGGATATGATAGCTATGTTTAAATATTTGAAAGGCTGTTGTATTGAAGAGGGAACAGGTTTGTTTTCCATGGCTTCAAAGACTAGAACTTGGGGACATGGTTTCAAACTGAAGGAAAAAAGGTTCAATCTGAACATTCGGAAGAACTTCCTGACGGTTAGAGCTGTTCGGCAGAAGAATATGCTGCCAGAAAGGAGGATGGTGGGGTCTCCTTCTTCGGAGGGTTTTAAGGAGAGGCTGGATGGCCATCTGTCGGGAGTCCTGTGATGGGGTCCCTGCATGGCAGGAGGTTGGACTAGATGGCCCTGGAGGTCCCTTCCAACTCTAGGATTCCATAAGTTCTGTAAGTTCCTGGCACAGTGGTTAAACAGCTGCACTGCAGCCATAACTGTGCTCACGACCTGAGATTCAATCCCAGGTAGCCGTCTCATGGTTGACTCAGCCTTCCATCCTTCCGAGGTTGGTAAAATGAGTATTCAGGTCGCTAGGAGTGGTGATTCTATGATTCTGTCAAGGGGCAGGCAAGTTCTAAGGATCCCGTGGGCCATTTTCTCAGCTCCAGGACAGTACCCAAAGCCTGCTTCCTTTGCACCTGGCCGATGGCTCCTTTCCCCCCTCCCTGCCCGTTAAAGCAAAAGACAACATTAAAAAAAAACACACAATGGTTTCCATGACTTCCAGGGGAAAGGAGAGAGAGAAAATAAGAAGGCACAGGGGGCACACTGAAATGCCTCTCAATTTAGTCAGGATGTATTAAAACTGAGCTCAAGAGACCCCTTGTACGTCCCTTGCAGGGCTTGCCAGGGGATGCGGAGGCCACTGGCCTACACAGGCCTCTTGCACAGAGGCTGAGAGCGGTCAATGTGTATACATGCCACAATTGCGACCGGTGTGAACTCATTCCTTCTTTCTAGGAAACCATTTGGGGGAGGGAGAGCTGAGGAATTCTTCACGGCCATACACTGCAAGCCTCAGGACCATTTGGGGCAGGAGGGGGGGGAACCATGACAGTTAAAATGGGCACAGCACGAGCTTAAGAGGTACACATCTCCAACACGCTGGTGCTGGAGTAGAAACAACTTCATAATAGCAAGATTTTCATCTTAAACACAAGCACACCGGAGCACGGGCAAAATGCCCTTTGCTTAGAACTGGTCTGCTCCCCTGTTCAGTCAACCCTGCACCTGGTGAAGGGCTCTCCCCACCACCACTACTCATTTTGATCAACAAGGTCCAGTTAAACTCAACCACACCTCTTCTATCCAACATCTATATCTTCTGCTCCTGTGCGTCAAGTCTGTTGCCAAGGGAATAAAATAACCAGTGTGGAAAACACTGTGTGTATTTGTTTCCCCTTTCCCCTTCCATCCTGAAGGGCGGGGGGGGTCCATAGTTTCTTTCAGATTCTCAAAGACACCCCCACACACACTGCTGCAAAAAAGGCAGTGAATCCACATATTTAAAGACAGCTTCCTTTCCAAAACAAAAGCAAAAAAACAACAACCCTTTTCTTGCTTCCTCTTTCTTCCCAAAGAGACTGGGGTGGAAATCCTGCCCATTAACCATGGCTTCTCCTCAGAATTTGCCCCCCCCCCAACAAGGGAGATGTGGGTTTAGTCTTGATTTTTAAGGCCCTGAAAGGGGCGAAGGAAGCAGTGCCAGCTGCGTTTCCTTCAAGACAGACACGAAGAAGCTGCTGTTTCCATCAGTCGCAAGGAAGGGGGAAATGGCCTGCTCCCATCCAGAAAACTTCCCTTGTTAGCAAGGAAAACAGGTGTCGGTTTGGGATTTGGGCTGTGAGACACACACACACACACACACACACACACACACACACACACACACACACACACACACACACACACACACACACACACACACACACACACGCAAGCTGCTGGCAAAACAGTTGGAGATGTCCAATGATCCTCCTCTTCCTCCTCGCATCCCATCTTGCTTTTCCCCACCTCCAAAATTGCTTTGGGGGTGAGTGGGGGGCAAGACCCCACCCTAAACAGACTGTCAACCTGGGCCCATTTCCCTTCTCTGGAGGATACAGGGCTGTGGCATTGTTTGCTGACCACCAGCTGGGGGGTGGGGGTGGGGGTAAAGGTGTCAGAGACGGACAGCTGGGGGAAGCTTGATATGTGCTTTGAGCTTGGGGAATTAAGACCTCCCTCTCCTTTCCATCCTGAAAGGAAATCCCCAAGTTAGGTCTAGGGGTGTTTTGATTTATCCAGACATTTCCCTCCTTTCTTCTCTCTCCCCCCACCCTTCCCCAATCTGAATAACCAAGCTGGAAAGGCAGATGTCGTTTCTATGGGCTATTGAGGCAGGGCCCTCACGTGACACAAATGTGTCTTTTCTTTTCAAAAGCTGTCAACAAGATTGGCCACAACCTCTTTTCTTGGCCTGCACTAGGTGTGAAGTTGTGCAACTGAAAGAGACCTGGGGCAAACAAACCAAAACCAAAACAACCCCCAAAGAACAAATAATTAAAAAGCCTTCTGCAGCTACCAAAGTCTTGGTTTCATACAATCATGAAGTTGACCTGTAAGGCCACCAATTTAAACCCCCCATCCCAATGAAGGCGATGCGTAAATGATGAGATACAACTCAAAAGTGTGCCTTGAATAGAGTACTAAACAGAACATTCTAGTAAAAATGGCTCTTTCCAAAAGGGAGGGAGGGTGGAATAAGGAAGACATATTTCCTATTAGCAAGGAGAATTTCCCAGAGTTGAGAGCTTGTTACCCTTCTTGTTTTTTAAGATGGAGACCACAGGGCAGACACCTTTTCCTCTTTCCACCTGACAGAATGGCGAAATAACATTTTCTGGTAAAGAACAGACGTGCAGGAAAGGGACCGCGAGGTTTCCATGCTTCCCGTGTGGAGGAAGGTCTGTCATACATGATGACACTCCCAAAGAGCTGAGGGTCACGGCTGCTAGAAGGCTTTTTCTCCACTCCACGAACCTCAGCAGCTCTGGGATTCATTCATTTACTTCAAATGTTTATCTATCACCCCACCCAAAGATTGAGTTACCCATTCCAGCAAGTTGATGACACCCAGAAATTTCACCATCAAAACTGTTTTCCCAACGAGGGCCAGGTCTCCAAAATTAAGAATGTTAAATGCCAGCAAGAAAACGTCAACAGCAAAAAGGGTGATTGAAATGCACTGCAAGGTCAAGGCCTCCTGCCAGGAGTAGAACTTGGGGCCCTGGCATCTCTATGTGCCTTGTGGCGCAGTGGTGACGCTGCTACACTGCAGCCCGAACTGTGCTCACGACCTGGGGTTCAATCCCAGGTAGCCGGCTCAAGGTTCACTCAGCCTTCCAGCCTTCCGAGGTTGGTAAAATGAGTATTCAGGATGTTAGGACTTGGGGCAATGTGTAGCCTGCATAATTAAATTGTAAACCACCCAGAGAGTGCTTTAAGCGTTACGGAACAGTATATAAGCAGCACACTTTGCTTTTTTGCTTTTTTAAAATGGTGCCAGAAGCAGGACCCCAAGCAGGTTTGTTTTGGGAGGGCGTTCCACAAATGGGTGTAGGAGAGGGGGGGCGACACCAAGAGAAGTGGTGTGCCCCACGGTTATTGATGGCATCACCCAGGGAATGGCAGCCGATGGAAGCATGGGAAGGGGCACATCCCAAGGAGCTGCCTTTAAAAAAAGCAAGGCGATCTGAAGCAGATGGCAGGGGGAAGCTGGGGAGGGGCCTCCGGCATTGGTGGAAGGAGAGTGGGTGGGTGGGTAGGAGGGAGGGAGGGCTGCACAGAGCCAGGCTGCTAAACAAGCCCTTCTGTGCTCTCTTGTTTGCACACTGCAAAGGCAGAGAGCGCAGGAGAAAGGGTGGCGCCCGGCCATGAGACTGGCTCGGATGAAACTGGATCCGGTTTGCAAACCGGAAGCCGATTTGGGGTTCAGGCAATCCAAGCGCTAAGGCATGGCTCCCTTTCCAAGCTGCTGCCCCCCCAATTCTCCCCAATGGGGAGGGGGCCCCTCCTCTTGATCCATTTGCTTCAAAAGACCGTGAACGAAGGAGTCGGGAGAGGAGAGTACGGAAGCTGGCCGGTGGGCCAGCGGTAGGGCTTCTTCCTGGCTCATCCGCACCAGTAATGCAGTCTCTGGCCGGATTCCAGAAAAGGTAATGGGTTTGCATCGACCCAGGGCTAGGATTGGGCCCCAGGGAGCCCAGGCAGGAACGGGAGTGTAAAGCGATCCACGGTACACAAAACAGGATAACCAGACCTATGAAAGAGAACACACACACAGAGAGGGGGGGGGAGAGAGGGAGAGAGGGGGAGACCGGCCGACCAACCAACCCAGAACTGGTAGCATGATTCCATCTCCTCCAGAACAGTTGTGGAAACACATCCAGGGGAATAAGACTTTCAGGAGGACACATGTCCCTCTTGCCCAAGGTTAGATGGCCAGAAGATGTGCATTTTCCTCCTCCTCCTCCTCCTCCTCCATACACCCCTGAATGGTCCTTTCCTGGATCAAGTGACCAGAGATAACGGCCACCAGGAATAGAGTGGTAGAAGCAGCTCGCTCAAATTGGGCTGTGAGATCTGGGGAAATTGTGGCGCCAGCATTGAAGGGACATTAAGCAGAGATGCGAACGAGGGGGGCAAAGCAAAACAGTCTACTCCGCAGGTTGCTCCCCGAAGATGCTTGCTTAGAAAACAGACAAGACAGAGGGAGACGTCGCGGGACAGAGACAGTGCCCAGCAGCAGGGGCGCAAAGGGTGGGATGTTGTTGTTGTTTTCATTTAAAGGGACTGAGCAGAGGCTCTTAAAATGGTTGGTGCCTAGCACTGGTGCCCCATTCCCCTTTCATGGGGGGGGGGTTTGATCCATATAAGCACCAGCTGTATCCGTTCATCCTGTGAAATTCCCACCACATCGGTTATTGTTTCAAAGGAAGGAACCAGAGCTTGGAAGTGTTACTGCTGGATGGGGTTAAAAAACAGTTCAAAGCTTTAGGACAAAGAAGCACTTCAAGTTCACTTGCATGTTTTTCAGCACTGATAATTCATTTAAAGTTTGCACCTGAGGAAGACTGGAGGGGGGACACAAAGTTTTTTTTTTTAAAGACAGGGCTGATGTCTTACCCTCCCCCTTGCACTAGAACATAAAGAACATAAGAAGAGCCATGCTGGATCAGGCCAAAGGCCCATCTAGTTCAGCTTCCTGTATCTCACAGTGGCCCCACCAGATGCGACTAGATATCTGTCTTGTGATACCACTCCCCTGCCTCTGGCCCTTGGAGTACCCTGGTTTTAAGTCTGGAGATAACACATCTCCCTCATGGTTTGTAGCCTGTGATTTTCTCCGGAAATCTGCCCAATCCCCTTTTGAAAGCATCCAGGCCAGAAGCCATCACCACCTCCTGTGGCAGGGAGTTCCACAGACTAACAGCCGAGCCACTGTGCATGAGGGACAGCCATAGAAGGTGACCCCACCCTGCCCTTGTGCCTTTTCTTGCCCCTGAATAATTTCAAGTTGAGAAAAGATACTTTTCTGGATGGCAAGCTCCAGAAACCCCATCAGGGAGTGCAGCAAAGCAATTTTTCCTCATTCCATGCTCTGCCCACAGTAGGAAAAAGGGAACAGCCTGACTTGAAAGTGTGATGCACAGCTCCACCTTCTCAGCTCGATGAAGGAAAGGGTGCAAAAAGGATGGAAATGGAGGCAGAAGGCTGCTGGACCACAAGGTGGCCTTAATGGGCCACCTGCCGAAGGATAGGAGCCACGTCTCCATGGCAGGAGAAGACCGGAAAGCTTTCCTGCTCCCTCTTTCTTTGAGCTATACCATTAGTGGAATGGAGGATCAATATTCGTGCTACATTTAGCCGCAAGGCTGTTAGAACCTCCTCCGCCACAGGAAAGCTATTCATGTCTCAAGGAGACCAAGATTTGTAGGTTTGCAAGAAGGATAAATTGCAATACCCAGCATTTTCTCTGAGATTTCCAAGAACTGCTCTCCTGAAACTCCCCAAAGTATCCGGGTCTCTTGGAGCCAGCTTTTCCAAGACAGGCTGGCTGGTGCATTTCGGCCCTCCAAAGCTCAGGTAGGCAACCAGAGGTTGGCGGTTCAATTCCCCTGCCGGGCCTCCTTGACAGGGTTGGATGATCCGGAGTGTCCCTCCCAACTCTACAGGTCAAAGGTGGTTGTTAGTTGTTGTTGTTAGTTATTATTATTATTATTATTTAACCACACAGCTATCTACGCTGGATTTTATATTACCAATCACTAGTTGAACGCTTCCCAAGAGTTTAGGACTCAGTGATGTATCGGCGAATTATGCGAGCAGATCCCAGTAAGGTGGCTTTCTGCATCTGACTGATGGTGACTTTGTCCACTCCAATTTCTTCTAGATACTTGCTTAGGTCTTTGGACACCGCACCCAGCGTGCCAATTACCACTGGGACCACCCATACTGGTTTATGCCAGAGTCTCTGAAGTTCAATTTTGAGATCCTGATATTGGGTAATTTTTTCAAGCTGTTTCTCAGTGACTTTACCATCTCCTGGTATAGCAACATCAATGATCCACACTTTTGCTATTATTATTATTATTATTATTATTATTATTATTATTATTATTATTATTATTATTATTATTATTATTATTATTATTATTATTATTATAAACCTAACTTTCTCAATCTCTGGGGTGGCTTATGAGCAAGCTCTGCGCAGATGCCAGCATGGAGAATGGTACAGGGAAGGAAGGAAGGAAGGTTACACAGTGGTATTTCAACTTACGAATTTAATCCATTCCAAATGCATGCTCTTAAGTCGAACTACTCTTACGTCAGGGTACCTATCTTAAAAATTGAAAAAATAAGTTAAAAAATGAAAAAAATGTAACTCGAGCAGACCATATATAAAATTTGTAAGGCAGCAGTTAAAATGCCAACAGTTTTCCCCTCTTAAGTCGAGTTGCTCCTAAGTCGGGGTACCACAGTACAGTACTCAAAATGTTATTCCTGTTGCAAAATCTTGGCTTGTTATGGGAAGTGATGACTATTTTTATCTTTAAGATGGTCCAAGCAAGCAGCTGGTGAATGTACAAAGGTGCAAGCTTCCATGCTCCTCAGAATTCTTCATCCGGGCAGGGTTCCCAAATCACTTTGATTTGACCCCAAGAGGGATGGCATAATCACCCAGCCACTGATGTAACTCCCTCCTGCCAAAAACACGGCTCATTTCCTGCACAGGCCATGAGCTCATGGCCTGAGAACGCCCAGCATGCGGCACGACATGCCGGCCAGCAAAACGTGCCTTTTGTTCGCTTCCTGTCCCAAAGGCTGGCAGGCGGCTTGCGGCCAGCACGTCCAAGCAGCTGCTGCCAAAGGATGGGGTGGGGGTGGGAGGGGCAGCACGTGGGCAGGAGATATGCCAGTTGGCCATCGCGGGGAAAACCTTCTGGTTTTCTGCCAGCTCGGCTCCAGCAGGAGAGGGTGACTGGACAAAAGGCCCTTTGGCCCTTCTGGGGACGGCCGATTTTGGAAACACTGGCTCAACCACTTCCTCCTCTTCCTTTTTGGAACTGAGAACTGGCTCCTTTGCCTGACCCCCCCACCACCTCCCACCCCCTGTTCCTGGGGAAGATAGTTCTTTTGAGGTGCAGGGCAGCCCTTGGGTCTCAAACAGAGTTCAGAGGCCTCTGTCTCCCACCCAGTTTTCAGAAAATCAGGGCTGTGGAGTGGGGGGGTTGTCCACCAACACAATGGCTTCATTGAAGGACTCAAGGAGCCCCCCCCCCCCCGAACTTTCCAAGCTGGGGCAAAGGACTCCGTCAAGGCCCGATGGCAAACAGAGAACTCATTCTCATTGGAAAAAAAGAAAAACAAAACAAAAAACCTCTCTTGTTTCCAAAACGCCCACCCAGCTAAGAGAAGGGAGGACTGTCCAGCAGGGATGGGGTAGGGGGAGCCTCCATGGAGGACTTTGACATCCAATCCAACCCCAGCCAAGGTCCTTCTTGGTTCCCACAGGAGGCCGCTGCTGGGCGACTAGGTCCCATTAACCTGTCCCGTAAAAACTGAACAAAGGAAAGGAGGTTGGGGTGGGGGGGGGGCTGCAGGTGTGAATTTATGAGCGTGACAAAGGACAGCCAGGGATTGAATGGTTTTGAGGCCAAAGGAGAATCTTGTATCCACCAGGAGGGAAGACACCGAGATGGGTCTCATGAATTAAAAGGCTCAACGGAGGGGAAGGTTCGTTTTCCATCACGAGAACATGGAAAAGCTGCAAAATCCACGCAAGTTGAGCTAGAGGTAAATGCAACAAAGAAAGAGTTTAAACTACATCCACTTAACACAGATCACACCTTTATACTAAGGTGGCTTCCCTGCAGTGCTCAATTTGGTACAAGGTGGCACTAGATAAACATAGAGCTACCTCAGGGGATAAATGAGCATCAAGTCTTTTGCAGGATACAGCAGATCAAGCCCTTGATTTACGAAAGAAACACTCATAGAACTTGGCTGCAAGAAAAGTTACTGAATTCCAAAAACCTATTTTCTTTATTTCTTTCCTTGATCTCGGCTGCCACCGAGTCCCGGCAGCCAGGCTTCTTGATTCCCAGAAAAGGAGTCCTTAATACTTATTAGCTTTTGTCTAATTGAATGAAATGGAAGGAGAGGAGGAAAATGAGTCCAGAAACACAATCCTGCACCAGAACAGGTGGGCGTTGGAGACTGGCAGCTTGTATTTTATTTGCTTTGAAAGCATCCTGTCAAAAGCTGCTAAAAAGGCCATCAAACCCATAACAACAACATTGTGATGGAAAGCAGCAGAAATCACATTTGAGAGAGAGAGAGAGAGAGAGAGAGTGAGAGGCAGAATCTGAAGTCTGGCTTAACATGATCTAAAGGAGGAAGAGTGGCTGTGCTGGCTCAGGGAAGATGGGAGTTGTAGTCCAAAAAGCAGAGACAACAACAAGTACTCCCACCTATGAATAAGAGTGTAAGGGCAAAAAAAATGGGCATCAATTCCATAATCTAACCCCCCCCATCCTCCAAAGCACAACATTTGGAAGTTATTTTAAATTGTAAGCTGGAAACCAAGGAAGTGATGCAGAAACGAGGCATGTATAAAGGGTTAAGTGGGGAGAGAGGGAGGGAGAGAGAGAGATGTCTAGGTTAATCATGAATTGTTCAATTTCATCTCAAGAACCTTGTAAGGTGGGCTACTCTGTCTTGAAGGGATTTTGCAAAGCAAATGTTGCAAGGAGGCTTCAGAAAGGTTTGCAAACATATGCATTATGCAGGGCAGAAATGCTCTTTCTTCTCCCTAAACTTTGAAGTCTCCTCAGAAGCAAGGGGCTGGAGAGGTATGGCATTTTGTGATAACACACGTTTTGTCCGCAACTCTTAAATGTCCATATTGCAACCACCAAGAGATTACCAAGAAATTACCCCTCCCTATCAAATACCACAAGAAAGCCATCTTCTCCCATGGGGGACCAGTCCTAGCAACCTACCCTCTACTCGGAGTCAGGTCCAGCACAGACTCATCAACAACTCCTGACTTGGATTAGTTTTTATTGTTCTCATCTCAACGAAGATATTCCTCAGAGGAGCAAAAGTAGAAGAGCACCCCCCCCCGATGCAAGTCTTGCTTTGGGGCTTCAGAACCTGGGTGCAATAGCTTTTCTCAATCCTCCAGGCTGGTTGAGAGATGCTGAGAGGTATCATCTAAAAATCAACGCATAGCCAAGCTTTATGGGGCTTCCAAGGGACAGCAAGTTGTCCACCAGAGGTGGCCAAGATGCTAGGGAACCGGCTGGATGTGGTTCTCCTGAGGCTGGAAATTACAATTCCCATCTGCCCTAGCCAGCACAGACAGTGACGCTGGACACTGTAACATCTGGGAAGCTGTGTGTTTGCTCACCCTGTTGCAGGTAGACTTTTTAGCCAGCCACACAAGGCGCCCTTGATGTTTTGAGACAAACCATTCAGAGTCCATCGTCAGGTTAAAGCAGGGATGCCTAATCTTTGCCCCTCCAGATGTTTTGGACCGCAACTCCCAGAATTCCAAGCCTAGATTGCCAATGACAAGGAACTGTGGGAGTTGTGGTCTAAAACATCTGGAGGGCCAGAGTTTGGACACCACTGGGTTAAAGCATATTCTGAGCAACTCCAATGGGCCAGTTTTGGAAGTGGTTCCATTTCCCAGCTCCTGTCCGACCCTAGGAGAGCAATGCCCATCCTCCACTCATGCTGTTTGACACCAAACAAAACACAATGGCAGGTTAACAGCTTGGCTTCCTGGGAGGTGCAGTTCTTGCCTGGCACACTCCAGCAAGAGAGAAGCAGGGCAAACGGGGACGAAGCTTCCCGCACCTGCCTCCTCCTCCTCCTCCTCCTCCTCCTCCTCAAAAGAGGACTCTCCAAGATCGGATGCCCGAGAACGCTCTCTCCCGGCATGTGCAGAGAAGATGCAAAGAGGGGACAGAGGGCCATGGGAGAAAGCACACAGCCGCCCAACTCACACAGAGGTTAACCATATTTAGGCTGCCTGGGAACCGTTGAGGACACAAACCTTGCTTGCCAGCCAAGCCTGACGGAGCTCTGCCCTAAGCCACCCTCAAGCATCCCAAGCACAGGAGTGAGGTGGGTCGGCTCCTCGCCTCCACATGCTGGTCTGGAAAGGCTTTTTTGGGGGTAACTGAGGGGACCTTGTCCCCCCCCCGTGGGGAATCAACTTGCTACGCTAAGGGAAAATGGCAAGACTGCAGGGAGGAGAGAGAGAGAGCAGCAATTGGATGAAGGGAAAGCGTCAAATAATAGGCATGCCAGAGGGCTGAAAAACAACATCTGGGAGGGGGATTTTTTTAAAAAAGGAGTAAGGAAGTCCACTTGGAAGGAAAATCTCCATAGAAGGGAAAGCCACGATGCTCTCTCTGCGGACCTGATTAAGAATGAGTAGCACATCTGATTATTTATACAGGATGCTGCACGCACTGTGTTATGAGTATTATTTATAGCACACCACCCTGTGTGCAACATGTTCGGCAAAAGAGGGAGGAGGCCACACCCTGGCTTTGAGGAGTTTGCAACCTTAAAAAAATTGAAACAATAGATAGAGGACAATGAGACGAGAGGGTGAACGGGAGAAGGATCCACTCTTTCATGTACACAGACTCCGGCTTAGCAAGTTGTCAATGCTGGAGCAGCGCCAGAGGCCTCACCAGCAAGGAAGAAAATTCTGTTTATGTATCAACACACCTGCCAAGCTTTGGGTATGAACCGGTCAAGTTTCTGGGAGAATCTATCCTCTCTCCAGACACGAAAGGAGCAACAGAGCCTTCCTAAAACTCACTGGAGGAAGATATAAGGTTGTGACCTCAGTGAGAATGCCCTGATTTTAGCGTTTCAAACTCTGATCTGATGCCACAATCTCTGGAGTAAAACCAGAGGCCGGAAGGAATGCATTGTAAGAAATGTAGTCGGCTGTAGGGAAGGGGTTTCTGTCAACAGTGAAGAGGAACCAAATTGCCGTACGGTACTTTATTTGTGCAATTCAAGCCTGGGTGCCTTTTGTGTTTGCCTCGGGAGGCCGTTTCCATCACCCTTGGGATCGGCTGAGGACCCCAAAGATTCCCTTCGGCTTGGAAGGAGGCTCCTTGGTTTGGAGCAATGTATCCTCAGAGGCCTTCTCGGGGGGGGCTGAGACCTATTTCACACTCAAAACTGCTGCTACTAGTGGGAGCTAAGGTTGGAAAATTAGTTTCATTTGCTGGAGAAAAAACAAACTTTGGCCAGGGTCAGGAGTCTGGTGGTAAAAATAAAATCTGTGGTGAGAAGAAGACAATGCAGTCCAAGTTTACACTTGATGTAAAGGCAATAAGCAGCAGTTTCTAATTACTGTACCACATACAGTGGACCCTCGTATTAACAAACGGTTTGTATAACATAAAATCTGTACAACATAAGAAATTCCAGAGATAGGGGAAATTTGCTTAACAGAATAATCTATGGGACAAATCCATACAACATACAAATGGTTGCAATTAGACATTATTCTGTTTTCAATGCATTCCTATGGGAAATTTGTATAAAGGAATATTTGCTGAACAGAATTTCATTTGGAATGAATTAATTCCTTTATACAAGATACCACTGTAGTTATATTTGTAAGATATATGCAAAGCCATTTGTTCTGGCAAACATTTTTCAATATAGATTCCATTCTCTTCTGTATCCCAAGACATTTTCTTTCAAATCATGAAAAGTTAACAGAAAATGTTAAGCAACTCAAGAGAGCTACGTCTTTGCCGCTGCAAGGAGTGACGGGTAATTAATCATTTTTATAACACCCGAATAAGCCATGAAACAAATTACTTTCAAAAGTTGGCTTTCTAAGGTTGGGGCAAAACATACAGTGTGGATGTAGATATACACAGCATCAGGCCCCAGGGTCTCCATTTAAAAAGAGCAGTCTTGGTAGAAAGACAGGTGTATGGAACAATTCCCTTTTTGATTACAGCTCCCAGAATCCACTGGGCACTTGTGACAGGGAGATTTGGGGGCTTGTAGTTAATAAAAGAAAGAGCATTTCCATGCTCTGAGGCAGCTCTTTCTTTTTGCCAAATGAGGTTGTGTTGTTTTGTGGCTTGCTCTCTACTTCTACGGTGTTGTTGCTAAAAGGAACAGCAATCAAACTCAGCCTAAGACATCATATGCATGTGTTCATGCTCTCTCTCTCTCTCTTTCTCTCTCAGCACGACTGGAATGGAAGGGAGTGAGCAGGGTTGGGATGGGCTGTGCAGAGTTACTAATACAGAGCACAGCCGTGCCTTCAACATCCCTGGCTTCAGTGTTACAATACAGTCCTACAAAGCAAGGCTTCCCTCCTGCCTCCCCCTTCCTTTTTTTTCCAATTTAAGAGTTTAAAACAACCAGGGGAGGAGAGCTGGGAAGCTCAGGTAGACAGAATTTGCCGTGCAAACCAAACACATCCTGAGTTGTCCCTGAAAACAGCCCTTTTTGCCTCTGCGTTTCATTCACAGAAGCCAAGGGGCTGAAGCCCACAGGATCATCCTTCCATGTTCCCACGGCCACCGTCATGTCCACACTAAACCTTTTGGAAGCTCCCGAGAACCCCCGAAATCGTCTTACTCCTGGAACATTTGCCCTTCTAGAATCCAGAGCCTAAACTCTCGGCAAAGGTCCGATACCAAACTGCTTTCAAATCACAACAGTTCAATTGCTGCAAGTTTCAAGACAGAAACCGGAGTTGATTCTAAGGGACATTTTCTTCTTCTTTTTTCTTTCAACACAAGGGTGGAAGAAGGCAGGGGGACAGAACATTTGGTCTGTTGCAAGACAAAAGGGTCTGGTAGCTCTTTGCAGACTAGAATGGTTTATTTTGTGTAAGCTTCCGTAGATGATTTCGGCAGTCTTTTAAAAAAAAATGGAAAGCAAGTGCCAAGGAAATCTGGCTCGTCTTTAAGCGGCTGCAGGACCCAAGTTACTCCCTCTTCCTTTCAAAGCAAGGGTGTTCTCAAAGGCTGTAGGGCTGGGACAGCCCCAGGTGGCAGCAGGCTGTCCCTGAGCACAGAAAAAAACAGTGATGTTAAGAAGCAAACCCTCCCAGGACTCTTGGGCGCTGTCGTCACAATTCTTGCAAACATCCACTGGAAACATCCTGCCCTCCGCCCTCTGCAGCCTCAGTGGTCTTCACACACTGGTCTCCTGAAGATGCTCAGAAGCTTGGCTGGGGGTGTGCAAAGTGTTGGAGAGGCCCTTCCCTTTAGTAAAGAGAAGGGAGGGGAATGTCAGGCCCGAGTCCACAAAACGGGGCTTCTTGGAGGATCTGGGATGAGGGCGAAATCAGAGCTCCTTTGTTACTTGGGACATCCACTGTGTATCTCCCCCCCAGCTGCACAATTCTTCCCATTCTTGGAAGGTATATCATATTCATATCTGCTGGTTTGCTTGATATTTTTCCATTTAGAGGGTAGGGCAGGAGAGGAATTTGAAATACAGAATTTAGACTGAACCTCATCCAGAAAAGAAGTACAAGTGCTTTCACACCCACAAGGCAGAGCACTGCACAGGTCAGCACGGAACCAAATAAGTTCTCTGGATCCAAGTTACTTTGGAGAGTCCTCTATTCTCTGCCAAACTAGCTTCAGAATCTTTAGCGCAGGGATTTCCAAGCATGGATGCTACAGATACCATAAACTAAACAGTTATTTAAGAAGCAGTTGCCATAAAAATGAAGAAAATGATTCAATTTCCCAGGACAGTCTAATACTATTATCAGAAGCCATTGCAGATAAAAGGAATTTCAAAGACAGCTAGATAGCTAGGGTATGCCTAAAAATTTCAGAGTGCAGCTTGAATCTTAAACAGAGACTGGGGATTCTTTGCAGACCACGTATATTTATGCATATACCAATTTTCACATACAGCCAAAAACCTAGCCTTCTTTGGCAAAAATAAGCTGGCCTTAGCAGATTTTATTGCTTTGATACTACAAAGAAAAAACTCTGTGTATGAGCTACAGGTTTCCTGGATAGCTAATGACTCTACCAGTTGCATGGCTGCCTGTGTAATAAACATGTTGTAAATTTATTGTCTACCAGTTTTCAACTTGCAATTTCTATCTTCTCCATCCCATCTTTCCTACTACAGTGTGCACTTTACTTACGGTTTGAATACATTGCAGGTTTGAAGAACTTTTTTGTAATCGATGGAAACTCATGCTGAAATAAATCTAGTACTGTAGTCATAAAAAGGCTAGAGTTGTGTTTGTTCCACCAGTGGCTGTATGGGTCTCCTTTATGCACAGTACTACTGAGTTACAAGTCTCCCCATTCTGGAAATCAAAGAAACAAGCGCAGGTGGACCTACAACAAGGAGTAGACCAAAACCTCAGATATACAGCTGATGCGACAGCATGTCTCACGTCTAGAGAAAGCTGTAGATGGCCTTTGGGAATAAAGTTTCCAGAATTCCACTGCCATCATGACTGGTAGTCTCCGACACAGCAGTCTGAAATCCACAAGCCAGATATTTCTTGTTTATCTTTAAGATGCCACCAATGAAAGTCAGACCATCAGAAGTTCAAGGAAGCATTTTTCCCAAGCTAGCCAACCACTGTTTGCCTTCATTGGGGCCAGTCCTGCAAGAACTGTGGCAGATAGGAAGGCCCATTCCAATTAGCATGCCCTTTCTTAAGGGGAGGGGGTCAGTGATTGATGCTTGCAAAGCACATCCCCCCAGGCCTGTCCACCCAGACAGCCTTCTGGCTTCAGCCACAATCCCTCCCAGCACTCATGAATCCATCCTCTAAATGACCCATGGACCCATTGACAGCGGAGGGTGCAAAACCAGACCTCTGCCAAGTGGCGCTCTAGGACAAAAAGAGCAAAATGCTCACCTCTGAGCCCTGTCGGCGGCAAGGAAACGACTGAAGTCTCTTCCCATGAAACTTTATGATCTCTGCAGGCTCCCTGCTCCAGGACCCCTCCTTCCCCGAAGAGGGCGCAGGGTTGGCTCACCTCACACAAGGACTTTTTCATGGTAGCCACAAACCTCTCGGACTTTCTGAGTCCATTTGGGGGTTGGCTGTCGGACAGAAAGCCAAGAGTTCATAGAAGCCATTTCAGCTTCCCAACAGGGATTGGGGGGTGGGTGGGGGGGGGCACAGAGGATGCCTGCTGTTCATAATACATACAACACTTCTGGAAACAAAAGGGAAAAGCACACCACTAAGACCATGAGTAGGTAAGAGCTGTTCAACATGTAGAGAACAGTGGTTTAGGCAGTAGGTGTGCTGTCATGACTTTATTGGATTTCTCAACTGCTTACTATGCATTCACAAGACCACTCTTGGTAAGGAGGCCTTAAATAAAGGCTGAATGGTTGTTGTCCAGGATGCTGCACTTATATTCTATATTGTGCAAAGGTGGGGTCAGATAACCTAAGGCCTCTCTGATCCCCATAATTCCGCCTATCCATGCTTTAAGGCACCATCAGTGGCACGACGCAGCTGCATTTCTGAAATCTATACCATGGTGCACAAAACAAGGATCCCCTTTCCTAGGGCATAAACCACACATACACCCCTCAAGAGCACATCTGGGCCAGACCGTCATCAGGATCAATACAAAGGCCACCCAATTGTCCTGCAAACTGACAATTTTGCCAACAACAGCTGCTTGGGAAGAGGGTGAAGACTTTTCTTAACTGGAGTGGAGGTGGAAGAAGAGGATTCAGGAAGGATCATCATCCCAGGAAGGAGGGAGAGAATGAGAGAGAGAGAGAGAGAGAGAGAGAGAGAGAGAGAGAGAGAGAGAGAGAGAGAGAGAGAGAGAGAGAGAGGATCATGCACGTTTGCTGCAGGAACACTGTGTCATATTGTTGAAGCTGAAAACCCTGCCATCCAGCTCAGAAGCAAACGACCTCTTTTCTTTCTATCCCTCTAGCTGCGTGGCAGACGGGGCCGTTGTGTTCCCAGACAGACGCCCAGATTGTGCGGTGTGCTGAGAATCCCCCAGTGGCCCAATTCTGTGGGCAGGGAGGGGGGTATCGGTGGCAGCGGGTGGAGGCAGGGCTGAGGCACCTGTCGCACCAAGAGGGTGCTTCTGAGCAGCCAGCAACGCCCCCCCCCCAAGGAAGGCGCAGCCCCGCGTCTCCATCCAAACTCGGGCTTGGCGTTTCCTCCCGACTACCAGAAGAAGGGATGGGTGGGTGGCACCCTTTTCCTGACAGAGGGGGGGGGCTCATTCCCTGCAACTGTAAACTACGCCTCCTTGGGTTTAGGTTAGGACAAAGCCTGCAGGGTTGCGTTCAGCCCCCCCCCCCCCGCTAAATGCCTCCTTCACCCAGATTGCTCTCTACAGCACCCGCAGGAAAGGAAGGGGCCAGGGGCAGGTCTCATCCTTCAGCCTGCTGCACCCAAAATGTGCAATAAGTAATCCCCTGGGGAGTGGGAGGGTGGGGTGGGGTGGGGGCATTAAGTATGTTTTATCCCGAGGGAGGGAGGGAGAGACGGACGGACGGGAGGGGAGGTTTATCCCAGAACCGCCACCACGCCGGTTCCCCTCAAAAGAAAGACTTCACAGCGCCCAAGTGCTCCAAGGGAGGAGGGTTTGGCAACCGCAAGCACCTCAATCATCATCACCAGCCGGGTGATTTTTTTAAGGCAAGGAGTTGCACAGGGCGCAACCTCTCTTCTGCAGGGTCCCAAATATATATATTTATTTGTTTAATATATTTTTCATCCCACCTTTCGCCTTTAAAAGACCTTTTTAAAAACGCACGCACGCACGCGCATCTTTCAGCATGCTTTCAACTTCTGTTGCAACATGCTGGCAAGAGAACCCCACCAGGGAGCTGGAACAAAAGCCTAACCTAAGGGTGTGTGTGTGTGGGGGGGAAAGAAACCACCCCCTCCCCAAAGGCACACCGAAGGCAGCTGCTTGCTGCCTCACCCCACGGCCGCCGCCGCCGCCTCCTTCCTCCCTACCCAAAAGAGGGGTCGGTTTACCCCAGGTTTGCTACCGATCACCCGCCGGCCCCGACGCCATCCAAGGCGAGAGGAGACGGGGGGAAAAGAGGGGGTGGGTCGTTTGCCGAACAGAGCAGGAGGTCTCCCCTGGTTTTTGTTTTAATTTTTAACAGAAACCCGAGACCCCCGCCGCAGCCCCCCAAAGGGCCTCCGCCGACCTGCTGGCGGCGGATTCGCTCGCACGCCAAGGCAGCTCAGCCCACCCGCCTCCTTTTGGGTCGTCCCTTTTTTGTTTCCCCTTTTCGCTTTTCCACCAGTTGCAAAGCGCTTCCAGGCGCTACCGTTCCTCCCGGGGGGGGAGAGAGAGAGAGAAAGAAAGAAAGAAAGAGAGAAAGAAAGAAAGAAAGAAAGAAAGAAAGAAAGAAAAAGGTGGGAAGAGGGGGAGAGGAGAGGGAAGGTGGGTGTGTTTGATTTGGGTAGGACGCACCCTGCAAAACTGGGCGGCAGGGAAAGAGCGAAAAACCTTCCTTTCTTTGCAAATCAGCGGATCCTGGGGTTTTCACCCCTCAAAGCATCTCTTCCTCGTCCTCCTCCTGGCTTAGGGCGAAATGCTAAATAAATAAATATATGGCAACCCTAACCGCCGACCCCCGTTTCCAAAAAACACTTTCCCGCTTCCAAGCCTTTCCGGATTCTGGAATTGGAGGCGATCGCCGCAGATGGGGAACGAGGCGGGAAGAAAAGGCGAGGGCACTTGAAAAGGAGCTGCCGAGGCGACACACTTTTCCAGAGGGGTGGGTGGTTTGCTGGGTTTTTTTTTTTTTGTTCGAGGTGCGTTGCAAAATTCCCAACCTCGACTTTTTTTAAAAAAAAAAAAGAGAAATCTGCACTGATGGAGTTGGGGTGGGTTTTTTTTTTGGGGGGGGGTTCCGGAGCCTGCACCCTTCCCGCTTCCCTTCCGCGGCACCGCGTCCACGCTCCCCGCCTTCCCGCCCCTCCGTCCGCGCCCCTGGTCTCCTTGTGGCTCGGCGTGTCCGTGTGAACGCGCTCGCCGGCGCCGCGCCTCCTCCTCTCCGATCGACTCACCTCCGGGGCCGTAGGTGGCGGCGGCGGCGAAGAGGCAGCAGAGGCAGCCCAAGGCGACGCGTCCTGCCCGGCTGCGCCCCATGGTCTCCCCGGCGCCGGAGCTCAAATGCGCGGAGGGAAGGACGGGCCGGGGGAAGAGAAAAACCCCAAAAAGGCTGACGTCAGGTGCGACGGCGGGGGGGGGAGGAGGGAGGGGGAGGGGGAGGGGCCGGCCGGCGGGAGGAGGGGGGGGAGGAGGTTGCCCGGCTGCGCGCCGAAGCCCCCCCTCTACCCGCGCGCGCCCCTGCAAAGAAAGCCCCGCCTCGCCTGCCACCGAGAAGGGGCCGAGCGGAGCCAAGGGCGCGCATCCGAGGCGAGGCAAACGCCCACCTGGGACAACCCCAACCCCCAACCCCGATCTGGCCCGCAGCTCTTCCTAATTCCAGAAAAAAGCCCCCCTTTTTCCCCCTGGATCTGATGCTTGAAGTTCCCGGCTGCTCCACCGACCACCCATCCCTTTTGTTCAGGGCACCGGAGGTTGCCAAAAACATAATAAAATAAATAAATACACACACACACCCCGGGAAGGTTTGGTTTAGCTTCTGTGCATCGTGGGACCTCGCCTTCTGCAAGAAGAGGTTTATTTTCCAGGGGGTGGGGTGGGGTGGGGTGGGTGTCCGTGGCAACCCAAGCGACCCCTCTGGTGGCCCGTTCAAGACGAGCAGGTTCGTTGATTTCGATGTTGAGTGGCTTGCAACGCGCATCTTCAGGAGAGGAGTGCCAGGGGGTCTGTCTGGCCGTCCTCATAACGCCCCTGTAAGGTAGGGTCAGCCTCAGCCTGTGAGGGGCCAGAGCCATGCCTGTGAATTTCATAGCTAGGCAAGGATGTGAATCTGGGCAGGGTTGGTTGCTAACCCCTAGGCCAGTGATGGCGAACCTTTTAGAGACCGAGTGCCCAAACTGCAATTCAAAACCCACTAATTTTTTTTTTTTTTTGCAAAGTGCCAATACAGTAATTTAACCTGTATACAAGTGGCTATGAAAGGCAATGTTGGGTGCCCACAGAAAGGGCTCTGAGTGCCACCTTTGGCACCCATGCCATAGGTTCGCCATCACTGCCCTAGGCTGTACTGCCAAGTGGCATGAGGGTACTGTATATGTGCATCAAAACACAGGTGCCATAAAGACATGGGTTTGTCCATGGTAGGTTGGAAATGGTTCTCAGTAAGTACTGCAAAAGCTCTTAATTTTCTGCATCCCGTTGCCTTGCCTGCCTTTTAAATCATTATGGTTTTGGCTTCTGTCCTTCTCCCTTGTTGGATTTTACTGGCTTTCACTTGGAATTCCGGAGACACGGCACCTTTTCCCGGTTTCCACATGTGCACGCTTAAAAGATTCTTGAAGCGCAGGATGACCTGACCTCTGGCCCTCTGCAAGTCGGTTGCTTCAGGGAACCCTGGGTCACATGAAAAACACAGCTGAGTCTGGCCAGGTTGACTCTTGGCCCTGTTTTGCTGTCCAACTGGATTTGAAGAAAGCTCCTTGTCTACCTGCGTCTTGTGGTGGTAGTGTTGGTCTAGAGACTTTGGAAGGGCATGTTGCGCATAGCCAGATGGTGAAAAAACAGCTGGAAGCAAACTGCACCGCATGCCACTTGATATAGTGAGGCCAAGGAAATTACTGGTTGGGGCATTTATTTATTTATTTATTTATTTATTTATTTATTTATTTATTTATTTATTTGGCTTTTATACTGTCCAGCTAGCAAATAGCTGCAGTACTATGGGCAGTGTACAGGCAGGTCAATCTAACAAAACAGTAATGCAATGAAAAAACAAATTACACATGGGATGTGTGTGTTGTGTCTTTACAGTCGTGACCGACTTTTCGTGACCCCATGCCCATGGAGTTGTCTTGTCAGGAATACTGGAGTGGTTTGCCAGTTCCTACTCCAGGCACCTACAGCACCTATTATTCCCTGCTCCCATCCAAGTACTAACCAGGGCCGACCCTGCTCAGCTTCTGAAATCTGGCGAGATCGGATGTGCTCAGGGCATCTAGGCAGCTCACACATATGATACACACCATAAAATCACCATTTAACTAAAATAAACCAACACCAAATCAAATATTTGTTTTGCAGGAGATGAGATCCAAGACAGTAACTTGCCCAATCTCTGTCTTAAATTTGCATTTGAGTTTTGCTGTGCTCAGTGGGAGAAAGACAGTGGCCTGGGTGAGTTATGTTTGTCTGTACCTAGTGGATTTAAGTGAGGATGTGTTGTCAAGTTGATTCTGGCTTTCAAAGGTAAAGGTTCCCCCCCGCACTTGTGTGCTAGTCGTGTCTGACTCTAGGGGCTGTGCTTATATTCAAGCCGAAGAGCCAGTGTTGTGCAAGTCCGTGGCCAGCATGGCTGCAAGGAAACACTGTTTTACCTTCCCGCTTTTTACGGCAGTACCTATTTATCTACTTGCATTTACATGCTTTCAAACAGCTAGGTTTGCAGGAGCAGGGGTTAACAGTGTGAGCTCACTCCGCTGCATGGCACCCAGGATTCGAACCGCTGAGCTGCCGACTTTACAGCTGACAGTTTTGAGTGATCTAGCCCGCTGAGCCACCATGCCCCACCTTATGGCTTATGGCGACCCTTTTGGGGGGTTTCCAGGTAGAGAGTATTCAGAAGTGGTTTCCCATTCCTTTCTTCCAGGGGTGCCCTGGGACTATGTGCAGCTGGCCCAAGACCATCCAGGCTGGCTCTTCTCGCAGGAGGCACAGAGGGGAATCAAACTCCCAACCTCTGGCTCTCCTAAACCACTGTCCTATGCTAGTTGCAATGATTTTGGCTCTAGAAGAGGAGCGCCAGCACTGGGTGTCAGCTGGGTGGGCGCACGGTGGGCAGGGTCGCCCTTCCAGTCTTGCTCACTTTGTTGAAATCCTTCCAAACATCCACGCAAGGTGGGTTGTTTTGACCCTCACCCCCCACCTTTCACCTGCAAACAGGGATAAGAGAAGGATAGCTTCTAATAACAGCCTAATCCCCTTCCAGACATCATAATAACAAGTGGAGGACACGGATCAAGATTGTGGATGTCTGGCTTGCGGTGAGTTCACAGCAAGGAAAGAGACATTAAGATAGAAGTCCTCTGCGACCCTAGGTCTGCCTCTCTGACTGGCCAAGGCCACTGCTTCTTTTGGGGGGGGTCCCAAATGCATGGAAAGAATTTTATTCTAGGTTTTTAGCACCTATTATGAACGCATGGAACATAGTTTGGAAGAGTCAAGTCTTGGCCTTCAGCTCGTAGAATCTCCCAGCCAGAAGTTGACTGGGGGGAATTCTGGATGTTGCAGTCCAGAAAGCATTTTTTTCTGAGCATGGTGCAGCCTGCTCCCCTCGGCCTCATCAGAAGGCGCTCCAGTCGTTTATGGTAGAAGAGAAATTCAAACCAATGTGCCTATGCTATGCAGTTACAGCAGTTTGATAGTGCTTTAACCAACGCAGTTGCATCCTGCAGAATCTGAGGACACGTGGTTTGATGGGGAAATTTAGGATTTCCTCCTGAAATTCAAGGCAGTGCACAAGAGATGTCTAGCAGAGGATTCCAACTATCTTGCCAAACTATCAAATCCAAGGAGTATATAGGATGGAGCCACCAATGTGGTTTAAAGCTGTTGTAATTGTGTCGTGCTGTTACACTGTTAAGAGCCAAGTTGTTTTGAGCTGGAATATAGCTTCTTAGTTCTTCTGAAGGCCACCAGAAATCTCCTTCCACCAACAGCGTCATCGCCTGTGCTCCTGTTACATGCTTATAAGATGCTGTCAGGTTTCTCTTCCTGCCTCATAAAAAGCTTCTGTAATTCGTATGGCAGAGGAAATGCCAGGCTCGGGGTTGGAACATCCAATTTGTTTTCATTGCTTTAACTCCATCAGAGCTTGCTAATATCCACTTAGCTGAGGTGGCTGGACATGTGTATGGAATATCCCTGTCTATAGAGAACCCTCGGGCATTGGGAGAAGGAAGCAGCAGCATCTTGTCTCTGCTGTCTTCTCTCTCTCATTCAGTCCCAGAGTTCACAGCGGTGGTTGTATCTGAATGGACCTTCCTGGGGCCATGTAAGACTTGGGCACGAAAACGCTTGATCCATAAATATCGCCAGACACTTATCTCACACACTGGTGTATTTATTCAGTCTGTTAAATCCGAGATAAACACCCATTTAACATGCTTCAACCTCCATTGTATTTGCACATAATCAACAGCCTAATCGGCAGAGGGAAGAGAACAGATAAGATTGAGCAATGCATGCAACATTATCTCAATTGGGAAACAGATTTAACACTTGGGCTTAAAAATTAGAAAAACCTAGCATGGTCAAACCAAATACTGTCTCTGTAAAGATTCTCAGGCATCCAGGTGAGTTCATCTGAAGTTGAGTCATGGCAACTGGACTTTGGGTTTTTGTTTTGTTTTGTTTTGTTTTTTTGTTTGTTTGTTTTTTGACTCATCCAAGCAGCTTCATCAGTCTGAGGAATGCTGCATCCTTCAGGATCAGCTGGCTCAGACCATCTTCCCTTCCTGACTATCACCAGTTTAAACTTACCACTGGGGCCTGGCAAACAGGAGGCATTCTGCCACTCTTGTTGTTGTTGTTCAGTCGTTCAGTCGTGTCTGACTCTTCGTGACCCCATGGACCAGAGCTCGCCAGGCCTTCCTATCTTCCACTGCCTCCCGGAGTTTGGTCAAATCCATATTGGTTGCATCAATGACACCGTCCAACCATCTCATTCTCTGCCGTCCTCTTTTCCTTTTGCCTTCAGTCTTTCCCAGCATCAGGGACTTTTCCAAGGAGTCCTCTGTCCTCATTAGGTGGCCAAAGTACTGGAGCCTCAGCTTCCAGTGAATATTCGGGGTTGGTTTCTTTCAGGATGGATAGGTTTGATTTCTCAAGAGTCTCCTCCAGCACCACAGCTCAAAAGCATCGATTCTGTGGCGATCAGCCTTCTTTATAGTCCAGCTTTCACTTCCATACATCACTACTGGAAAAACCATAGCTTTGACTATCCTGACCTTAGTTGGCAAAGTGATGTCTCTGCTCTTTAGGATGCTATCTAGGTTTGCCATTGCTTTCCTCCCTAGAAGCAGGCATCTTTTTATTTCGTTGCTGCAGTCGCCATCTGCAGTGATCAAGGAGCCCAAGAAAATAAACTCTGTCATTGCCTCCATTTTTTCCCCTTCTATTTGCCAGGAGGTGATGGGACCGGTGGCCATGATCCTAGTTTTTTTTTCCACTAGTGAGTCTTTCGCAGCCTTTTTAAAATCCAAGATAGAGGCCATCCGTTCCAAGCTGGACGCCGGTGGCATGGATCCACTCTCCGCTGTGGCTGGTGCCTTGCCTCCTCGGTTGCCCTGGTTCGTTGAGTTTGGGCCTGTTATACCTGTGGATGCCTCCAGGACCCTGGGACACTGCAGGCCTGCGGCTTCTCCGTTTGAACCTTGCCCGTCCTAGCTGATTAAGACCGCCGGAGGGAGCATGCCGGAATGGGCTTCACTAATTGCCTCTGCTTCCTTCAGAGACGGGATTTTCCCCAGTCTTCTGAAGGAGACGGTGGTGAAGCCCATCATTAAAAGACCTGGCTTGGCTGTGGATGATATGTCCAACTATCGCCCCATAGCCAATGTTCCCTTTATGGGCAAGGTGATCGAGCGAGTCGCCGCCCTGCGTCTCCAGTCGTTCATGGAGGAGAACCATGTCCTGGATCCCTTTAAATCCGGGTTTAGGCCGCGTCATGGGACTGAGACGGCTCTGGTCGCTCTGCACGATGATCTGTTGAGGAAGGCTGACAGGGGTTGCTCTACCCTGCTGGTCCTTCTCGACCTGTCAGCGGCTTTTGATACCGTCGACCACGGTATCCTGCTGGGGCGGCTCTCGGAGGTTGGGATTGGAGGCCAGGCCTTGTGCTGGCTCCGGTCCTTCCTTGGGGGCCGCACCCAGCGAGTGAGCTTGGGGGGGGTGAGTTGTCGGCTCCCTGGACACTCTCTTGTGGGGTGCCTCAGGGGTCGTCACTCTCCCCAATGCTCTTTAACATCTATATGAAGCCGCTGGCTGAGATCATCCGGAGTTATGGAGCCTGCTGCCATCAGTACGCTGATGACACGCAGCTCTATCTCTCCTTTTCCACCTGTCCAGTGGAGGCCGTTCAGAACCTTGATCGCTGCCTGGCCGCAGTTTTGGACTGGACCAGGACTCACAGACTCAGATACAACCCTGGAAAGACTGAGGTTCTGTTCTTCGGGGGCGGCCCGGATGGGTACTGTGGCCCTCTTCCCAGTCTGGGTGGGTCCGCCCTCCAGCTGGCGCAAAGTTTGAGGAGTCTGGGTGTTGTCCTGGATCCGGATCTGTCCCTGGAATCCCAGGTGGCAGCTGTGACCAGGTTGGCCTTTTATCACCTTAGGCTTATCACCCAGATTAGCCCGTACCTTGATGGGAGCTCCCTGAGGACAGTGGTACAGGCGCTGGTCATATCAAGGTTGGATTACTGTAACGCTCTCTACATGGGGCTCCCCTTGAACCTTGTTCGGCAACTGCAGCGCGTCCAGAATGCGGCGGCCAGGTTGGTGGTCGGTGCACGTCGGTACGACCACATCACCCCCATCTTGACTCGCCTTCACTGGTTGCCCGTTGGTTAAATAAGGTTTAAGGTGTTGGTTTTGGTTTATAAAACCCTCCATGGCTTGGCCCCTGTCTATTTGGCAG
Organism: Phrynocephalus forsythii; assembly: GCA_029282475.1. Lineage (NCBI taxonomy): Eukaryota > Metazoa > Chordata > Lepidosauria > Squamata > Agamidae > Phrynocephalus > Phrynocephalus forsythii. Next base: position 6,040,037 of record JAPFRF010000022.1, read on the forward strand.
AGCGCATTTCCCGACAATTAGATCTGGCCCGACCCACTCGATCCTCTCTGGCCCTTTTGCTTCGGACCGTTACCCCAAAGGAGGCCCGTAAAACGAGCACTCACAAACGGGCCTTCTCGGTAGCTGGTCCTACCATCTGGAATTCTTTGCCGAGCGAGCTACGGCAGGCTCCGTCGTTGGTGTCGTTCAAGAAAGCCCTAAAGACCTTGCTGTTTACGGAAGCCTTCGACAATGACTAGGGATGCAGGTTTCTCTCTCTCTCTCTCTCTCTCTCTCTCTCTCTCTCTCTCTCTCTCTTTTTTGGCCCGCCATGTTTGTTTGCCTGCTCGGATGCCACTGTTATTGTGATTATTTTATCCTTTTAATACTTTTGTGTGAACCGCCCTGAGTTCTCGCTTGGGAAATAGGTGTGGTATATAAGTCTGAAAATAAATAAATAAATAAATAAATAAATAAATAAATAAATAAATAAATAAATAAATAAATAAATAAATGTTGAGCTTCAGCCCATTTTTCAGTCTCCTCTTTAATCTTCATTAAGAGGTTCTTTAATTCCTCCTCACTTTCTGCTATCAGAGTAGTATCATCTGTGTATCTGAGGTTGTTGATATTTCTTCCGGCAATCTTAATTCCGGCTTGTGATTCATCCAGACCTGCCTTTCGCATGATGTACTCTGCATATAAGTTAAATAGGCAAGGTGACAGTATACAGCCTTGTCGTACTCCTTTCCCAATTTTAAACCAGTCAGTTGTTCCATATCCAGTTCTGACGGTTGCCGCTTGTCCCACAAATAGATTTCTTAGGAGACAGATAAGGTGGTCAGGCACTCCCATTCCTTTAAGAACTTGCCATACTTTGTTGTGGTCCACACAGTCAAAGGCTTTGGCATAGTCGATGAAGCAGAAGTAGATGTTTTTCTGGAACTCTCTGGCTTTCTCCATAATCCAGCACATGTTGGCGATTTGATCTCTAGTTCCTCTGCCCCTTCGAAATCCCGCTTGCAGTTCTGCCACTCTTAGGGGACCACATTATAATCAGACCCAGAAGGAACACAACAGGGCAAACCTCAGGGCATACACAGAGCTGTGCCCAAAATTAATTCACTGTTGCCTCCTTCCTGCCCTCCTTCTACAGCTGCTGGCTCAAGTGGCAGAATTATTTTGCCAAGGGTAAGGCCCACCCAAGAGTTTGCAAACATGTCGTTTAAAAGTAATTTCTTCCCTTTATTTGTTTTACTATTTCCAGAGTAATGTCTTGTTTCCAATTTATTTCCCATTGTTTTTGTTACTTTGAAAAACAACTTTAGGATCAATAAGAATCTGACAATAAATTGGAAACATTCCTGCCCCAGTGGCTAACAGCATCCAAACATGTTACCTTTTAAAGGGTGCTTTTGAAAAATAGCTAGAAAGCTATGAGTTGTTGCAGAAATAACAGTGTCACCCCAACATAATACATTTGCTTTGTTAAATCCCTGCTCACAGAGGCAGCAGCTCCAAGCCACCCTGAGACCCGTGAGATGGAAATGTCATAAATAAACAGTAATTATAATCCCAAAGGTACAGTATGCCTTCTATTGTAAAGAACAGGATAAGAAGCCCTTATATTATAAGGCTTAAGATAGAGGCAAGCTTTGAGAGTATAATATATCATTTACAGTACTTTCATTATTGTTGTCCAGGGCCTGAATACAGGAAACCGAGACATAAATAATTAGGGGCCCTTGACTTTCCTTTGTTTCTTCTGTACAAATAAATCAGCCTTCCTGGTAACAGAGTGCTAATTATTCAAAACATTAAGAGGTTTGGTTAGACTTTGCATCTTCACTGCCAACGAACAGAAACCTAACAGTTAGTAATCAAATCAAAACAAAACAGAGCAGGCAAAAACAATGTGGCACCTTAAAGACCAACTGCTATCTTCTGGTGTCAGCTTTTGTGAATCCAGGCCACCTCCTCAGAAATATGAGTGAAACTAGATGATAATCGTTTATATGTGGGGTTTTTTTTTGGGGGGGTGACTCCCAAATGCATGGAAAGAAGGTTATGCTTGGGGTATACGCATGTAATAAAAATAAAAATAAAATAATGGCCCCATGACCAGGTGGGGATACAGAAGGACAAGGGGGCAAGGGGTAGTTGGTATTGGAGATGCAAGTTAGAAATTGAGTGGGGTATCTCAGTCTTGGTAATGACTTAGTGTGTTAGGTCTCTGGCTGCGGGAACCAGAGGGCGGGAGTTCAATTCCCCACGGGTGCTTCTGGGAGTTGAGCCAGCCTTGGGCAAAAGGCACAGCGGTGTGGCAACCCTAGAAAACAGGAATGGGAAACCCTTCTGAGTATTCTCTATCTGGGAAACCCTGAGAAGGATTGCAGTAAGTAGAAACTGACACAGCCATGGTTAATGATTTGAGGCCCCCTGATTGATATTCAACCCTTTTAAGTGGGTTTCTTTCCCTTTGAAGTTTTGTTCTCTGCAAAGTGACGATCGTAGTTTGCTGGTGATCCGAAACGTAAGATTCATTATCCATAAGATTTGGGAATTATTCATGTCAGCATCATTTTATCTTGTACTTACAAATCATCTTTGAAGTGGCATAGCCAATAAAGTATTCCTTTGGATCAAGGGTGGGCATGCAGTCTGTTTCTGTGAACAAAATGAAAGATTCATAGACATCAGCAGGGAATCTTGTCCTTGGGGGATATGGTGAGGTCCTGGGGCATAGATCCTGAGACCATTGAAGAAAACAACATGCTGTGTACCTCATGTCTGTATTTCAGCAGGTATCAAATTAATACTATCAGCTGAAAATCTAGATTTAGAGGCCTAGCGTTTGTTTAACAGATCTATGTACTGAACATAAGAACATAAGAAGAGCCATGCTGGATCAGGTCAAAGGCCCATCTAGTCCAGCTTCTTGTATCTCACAGTGGCCCCACCAAATGCCTCTGGGAGCGCACGAGACTAGATCTCTGTCTCCTGATACCACCCCCCTGCATCTGGTCTTTCAAGTACCCCAGTTTTAAGCCTGGAGATTACCACATCTCCATCATGGTTTGTGACCTGTAATGGACTTTTCCTCCAGGAATCTGTCCAGTCCCCTTTTGAAGCCATCCAGGCCAGATGCCATCACCACATCCTGTGGCAGGGAGTTCCACAGACTTACAACGCGCTGGGTGAAAAAATATTTTCTTTTGTCTGTTCTTACTCCCCCAGCCCTCAATTTGAGTGTTCATGCAGTAATTTTCTGGTTGGTCAACAGCAAATACAGCTCGCAACTAAAATGACCCAAGAAGCAATAACTAGAGTTACGTATTTTTAATTTATTCTAATAACCTCCCAATGTCATTTTGCATCAGAGAAACCCAAATTCTTCCATCTACTGAAGAGGCATGGTTTAAAAAAAAAACAGAAAACTATGTGCATTTTATATACAGTCATTCTGCAGCTTAATGAGCTGAGCAAAATAGCACCGGTGGGTCTCTGCGCTGCACAATCTGCAGGCTTTTGGCCTGGGGGGGAAATGTCCAGGGGGGAAAAGCACTCATGGGATTTGCTGTGACGCTCTTGGTGCCACCACCATACTAGGCCATGGCCTGTGAACCTTGTGGCCTCGTGTCTCTTTGCCTTTCCCTGCTGGTCCCAGTTATGGGGCGGAGAAGCTTGCAAGAAAAGGCCACATGCACAAAGAGCGTCCCTGCCGATGACACATAGATCACGTTGGATTGAAATGGCTGGGCACAATAGCTCGGTAAAACATTTGTGTCGTGCTCTCCTTCTCTTTCCAGTGTGAAATCGTGAAATCGGGCAGAGGATAAAGTGGTTCTCTCTCTCTCTCTCCAACACACCACACACACACACACACACACACACACACACACACAAGCCAAACCCCTGCAGCTGTTGGGTCATGCCTGGCGTGGCGGCTGTGGGAGAGCCATTATGTGTTCTGAAAAGCAGCCGGGGGGGACTTCATAAAAGAGGACAGAAACGGCTGCACCATCTTAGCACCACTGCACGACTTTCAGACAAGGCCTCCACTGTATGGCAACGAGCCCCCTCGTCAGCAAACCCTTGAAAGCACAGCTTCTTCCAAGGCTGCTGTGGGCGTGATGGTCCCGTTTCTCCTCCTGAGCCTGAAACGGCCCATTCACCGTCCTCTGTGTTGCGATGCTGCCGGCCAACCAATAAATGCCAGGAAGAACCAGGGCCAAGAAATGAGGCTGCTTTTTGGCTCACAGGTCTCCTGAACCGGGGTCTTTCCTCCACTGGTATATCCAGCGCTTTCCCCAAGGACAGCTGCATCCACCTGGCACACGATTTCGTGATGATAATGTCTCTTTGTGTTCATTCACTTCCATAAGAGAAAAACAGCTCACTGACAGCTGCTGCTCCATATTAGTTTCGCACTGGAGCTTTAAAAGGATGCTTCTTTGGGCAGCATTTGTGGGAATTTCCCTAAAAGCACCAGCTGGGGAGTTTGGGGTGAGTAGCAGCCACCACCACCACCACCACCACCACCACCACCACCACCACCCTGCAAAAGATCTTCTCCAAACCCTGGACATTCCGTATTGCTCTACTATCAGCCCCCTTTGATTTTGGTTTTGGAAGAAAAGCAAATAAAGAAATAACCAGTGGATGAGGAACATGACAATTGTCTGCCTTTAATTAGGGACATGGCCAAGTTGGCCACAGCTGTCATCCAAAAAAAGGGACTTCTCAGGTTGTGGGGGGAAGTGGGTGCGTTATAGTAATAGGCTGGCAGAATTTCCTATTTGTTTAATTCTGATACGCATCAGCTGCATTTCCTTTTTTAATTATTGAGCTTCCACCCAAGGTCCTCCTCTGAACCTAGTAGTACAGTGGTACCCCGACTTAAGAGCAGCTCAACTTAAGAGCAATTAGACTTAGGAGTGGAAAACTGTTGGTGTTTTAACTGCCGCCTTACAAGGTATGGTCTGCTCTACTTTACAAATATTTTTTTCATTTTTTTCATTTTTTAAAACCTATTTTTTCAATTTTTTAGATAGGTACCCCTACTTACGATTAGTTCAACTTAAGAGCATGCATTCAGAATGGATTAAATTCGTAAGTTGAGGTCCCACTGTACAAGGTTCTCTTCAGCCTCTGCCAGCCTCCTGCTCTCCGACAGCCTGCAGGTGCCAAACACAAACAATTGAGCTTTCTGGTGCAGAGGTGAAACTGCAGTACTGCAGCCAAAACTCTGCTCACCACCTGGATTCAATCCCAGGTAGTCTGCTCAGGGGTTTACTGATCCTTCCAAGGCTGGTAAATTGACAACCGTAGCTTGCTCGCGGTGTGTGGGGGGGGCAATTAGTAGTCTGTAAGGTAATGGAAAAATCTTGTAGTTGAGCCCGGCCAGCCCTGGTTGTTTATTTGGCATAATGTACGCAAACTGCATTGATTAAAGATGGTTATTGGATTCCCTACCATGGATGGACTTGTAGAAGCACTAACTAAAAAGCGTCCGCATACAACTCTTCTTTGATGCGTGTTTTTTCCAGGGCCTCCTACCTCCTTCGCCTGGGATAAAGGCTTGTCCATTGTGAGACGCAGACTTTCCCTTGCCTCCTCCAACGGAGAGATCAGGCATGCCTGGGATAATCAGCAACACTTTCTCTGATATTCCATTGTCCTGCCCCCACTCCCCACCCCCTTCACTTTCCCTTGACAAACATGTCCCATCAGCCGGCATCTTTTGTCTCCTCGTTTATATGCAACCCTTTTGTCTTGGGCCAGATGGGAGAAAGGAAGAGAGGCAAATTGGGGGTGGGGGTGGGTGGGCAGATGATTGACAAAGGGCATTAGCAACAAAAACAGAACCCTAGCAAGGTTTTAAGCACAAGACAACAGCCTTCCAGTTACTTACCATCTTTCTGTTGTAAGGGAATGACTCGCTCTGCATGCTCAGGATTTTGCCCTGCCATTTTATTAGGACTGGGAGTTCTTAAATGGGTTGATCGAGCTCCTAAAGCTTTGGTTAATTTATTGATAGAAAGCGTTTTTAAAGGCTAGCAAGGGCATATATCTAAAAAAGCTGTGGTGGTTATTAAAGCCCCCCTCCCCATCTGTTTTAATCCAGAATTTATAGAGAAAGGAGTTTGCCATGTTAACTTAATGGAGCAAAAACAACCGTGAGTTGTTTGGGCTCTTTAAAAATGAACAGGTTTTATTTGGGATACCCTTTTATGGGCAGCAGCTGCCTTGATGAGATGTGTGGACCTGGAATATGCACTGTTTGCATCTGATGACACAGCAGCATCAATCCACATAAATTTATCCTGAATAAAGCCTAGTCTTTCAAGAGTCCCAGGTCGCTGATGTTTTTGATTTGGAATTCTTCTGAAATGGGGAGTGGCCACATACAACGAAGTGGCTTCCTAGGGCAAGGAATTGACTTAAAATTGTTAACAAGACAATACAGTGATACCTCAACTTACAAATTTAATTGGTTCCAAATGCATGCACTTAAGTCAAACTACTCTTAAGTCTGGGTACCTATCTAAAAAATTGAAAAAAGTTAAAAAGAAAAAAAAAAAAGTTAAGTTGAGCAGACCAGATCTAAAATTTGTAAGGCAGCAGTTAAAACGCCAACAGTTTTCTGCTCTTAAGTAAAATTGCTCTTAAGTCGAGCTGCTCTTAAGTCGGGGCACCGCTGTATTGGCATTTGGGCTGAGATTTTGGCAGCGTGTTGTTTGAATTTCAATTTACCTTTCTGCTAAAGGGCAGATAGTTTGATCCTTCCTTCGCTTTCCCGCTAAATGGCAAATAATTCTTACGTCTTATGTCCTGTTGCAGAGGGGCACACAAGAGTTGTTTTTGGTAATCCTAAAGTTTCCGTTTGGTTTGACTAGCTGAAACAACCCCTTTATCTCCTCCATTCTGAGCATGTGGGAGCCCGTAACTCAGATCCTTAGGCAGGTAAACAGACTTTCAAGGTCTCTGTCTCAGGTGGTAGGCCTGGACAATTAGAGACTTGAGGTGCACCTTACAATGGAGCCGCTTCCCAGTGTTCAACAAACAAAGGTCAGTTTATTCTGAGCCACCCCAACCCACCCTAGAGCCAGGTTTGAGTGGGACGTGCATTTCTCCTTGCAATAGCCAGCTCCTTTGTCATCCTTTCAGGCTCCTTCTCTCCTCTTGGAGTGGAAAGAGTTCAGATGAGTCATCTGAAATGATTAATCCCCGCCTTTTAAATGAGATTAGTTGCTTAAAATGGCATCATTGGGTTGAGATAAGATTTCGGGCACCAGCATGTTCCCTCTCTTGGGCAAGAGAGGCTGGAAGTGCAGCCGTTCAAAAGTGGAATTTGGACCAACAAGAAGCAAGGGAGGAGGGCTTGTCTCAGAAACCCTACAGGAAGGCAATCCGGTGACAGCAGCTGAAATCTTTCCAAAGTGCTGCGCTGGTCACACAGCAGCCCTGTAGCTTGCCGGAGACAGGACAATGAATTAACAGATGCATTCATCACATAAGAATGCATACCTGCATTCTTACAGAGACACATTAGTCATATCAATACCACAGAATCTCAGGATTCAGAAAGAACTGTACAGGGAACAATCAACTCTCTATGTAGGGCACTTTATCTTCATAATCCACTCTCTCCCGCTTGCGGACCCTTCTCCGAGGAAATTAGTGTGAAGCACAAGTATTGTCCCAAAAGGGTGAGGCAGTGCCATCCATAACCCCCTTGTTACAGCAATTCCACTGGCTGCCAATCAGTTTCTGCGGCAGAATTCAAAATTCCTGTATTAACCTACAAAGCCCTAAATGGCCTTTGGGTCTAAGCCAGGCCTGTCCAAAGTCCGGCCCGGGGGCCAAATCCGGCCCGTCAGGCCATTCTGAGTGGCCCGCGGCTGGCTGGCCCCCCCCCCTCCCTCCCCCTGCTTCACCCCATGTTTATTTTTGGGTCAGTGGGTGAGGCTTGCAGTGGGGTGGCAGGGTCGGGGAGCAACCGGCCCCTGACACATTCTCAGCCACCAAATCTGGCCCTCCTTACAAAAAGTTTGGGCACCCCTGGTCTAAGCTATCTCAAAGACTGAGTCCCCCACTATAAGCTGGTTTAGGTGTCAAGAAGATCATCAGAGGAGGACTTTCTCTGGGTCCTTCCACCTTCACAGGTGAATCTGATAGAGAAGTGGAAGAGGTTGAGGAGACCATGAAATAATAAAGACTAAGAGATTTAAGTGAACCAAAGTGATGCCCCGTTGATTCCTCTGGATGCCTTGTATCTGTACCTTATTGTGCTTGTAAGCTGCCTAAAACTGTTTCAACTTTATTGGAATGTGTGCCTCGGCAAGAGTGAAAGAAGAAGAGCCTGTGTAAAATGTTCAAAGACATCAGACTATTAATGCTGTAAGATGTCCCTCAATTCTCTGTTCTCAATACTTGAACATGTCTTAATTATATTGAACTGTATATTGTCCCTCATTATTGTAAGCTGCCTTGGGTCCGTTTCCAAGGAGAAATAAGAACAGCCTTGCTGGAACAGGCCACAGCCCATCCAGGCCAGCATTCTGTCTCGCACAGTGGCTCACCATTTGCTTCAGGGTATTCCCAAGCAGATAGCTTCACTTCATTGTCCTTAACTTTAAATACTGTCTTTTAATGATGCAAACAACTTATTGTTTTCAGCTTTAAATGCTGTCTTTCAAGGATATAAGCCGCCTTGGTTCCTTTTTGAGGAGAAAGGCAGGGTAAAAACATTTTAAACAAATAAAATAGATTATTCTTATCCTTGTTCAAGGGTTGGCACAGCTTACAGGCTGTCCAAAGTCCAATGCTATTAAGCTTTCTTTCCCCCACTGATATTCTTGAAAAAAATGCCTCAAAAGAGGGGCCATGCCCTTGTCTGCCTCCATAGCCTTTGTCCTTTTATTTTCTCAGTGTCTGTTGTCTTAAGCTCTGCAGTTTGCTGTTAAAACAAATAGCTGATTAGGGAGCAAAGAAGGTCAACTGGTTTCATTTCCATTCAGACAGCTGGAGTTCAGGAGTTCAAACCAGACCAGAGTTTTCCTGGAGGAGAGGCAGTATGCCAAGGATGAAAACCAGAAAGGTGTTCCATGTTCAGGAAGTAGATGTGGATTTATTTTATTTTATTTTATTTTATTTTTGCTGGACAAGCCTTTGTGATGGGGTAGCGAAGCGATACGCTGATGCTGTGCCAAGTCATACAAAAGTTCAGTCCGTTGTAGCCCTCTGTATCTTGTACAGATGCCCCCTGTAAAAAGCTCATGAACCGTCAAGAGATGACAACTGCCCAGGGCCAGCCCTACCATTGGATATCTGATCCCGTTTGTTACGGAAGAGAAGAAAATTCCTAATTAATGAATTTGTTACTACTTTATTTAGAACATAACTTGCCCAGCTTTTTTCAGCCACCCATTATCTCTCAGTCATGCCCTCCGCTTTTACCCTCTTAACCTCCATTCCCTTTTCTTTTAATTAAAGGAAATTATACATCACAAATAATATAAGTGCAACATGTCCCGGGTAACATTCATTAATACAAAAAAGGGGGGGATGGAAGCAAGAAAAAGCACACAAAGAAGAAATAACATATACTTATGTAACTTTGTGTTCCCTTCTGACTCTTCCTCTTATCACTTAACAATTTATAATAGTACAGTACTGTATTAACTTGCTTATTAATATCTATCATGTTGTTTCCCCCATTCTCTCCAGAAATACATTGAATTTTCATTGGGAGAGTGGCCTTTTCGTTTCTCCAATATGTATGTCAAGAAGGTATTCCATATAATACTCCCCCATTTATTGTGGGAGTTATGTGCCTGACCCACCCACCATAAAGGAAAATCCAACAAATGCAGACACCTCAGCAAACCTTCTGCTGGTGTGCACTTTCAAAGAGAGGCTTTTAACCCCTTCCTGACACTGCAGCAAACAGACCTTGGGCTGCTCCTCCTGGCTGCACTTCCAAAGAGAGGCTTTTAACCCCTTCCTGACACCGCATCAAACAGACCTTGGGCTGCTCCTGCTGGCTACACTTCCAAAGAGAGGCTTTTAACCCCCTCCTGACACCTCAGCAAACAGACCTTAGGCTGCGCTTCCAAAGAGAGGCTTTTAAACCCCCCCACACACACACCTTAGCAAACAGACATTGGGCTGCTCCTCCTGGCTGCACTTCCAAAGAGAGGCTTTTAACCTCCTCCTGACACCTCAGCAAACAGACCTTGGGCTTCTCCTGCTGGTGTGCACTTCCAAATAGAGGCATTAACCCCCTCCTGACATCCCAGCAAGCAGACCTGGGGCTGCTGCTGCTGGCACCCGTAAAGGTGTACAAGAATCAATGTAGAAAAATTCCATGAGCAGAAGCTGGAAAGAGTTGTTGCAGAAGCCGTGTGGTTGGCCCAGGACAGATTAATGATTAGAAGATCTTCCCTCACATACACAGTTCTTCCTGCCCACACCAAAACTGCATTTCTGACTGATATGGCACCTGCCCAAAAGTGAAAAACCTTCTCCAGGTTCTGGTGTTGTATAGCTGCAATGGAACAGCGTGTGAAAATAAGACTGCAAGAATGACAAACACAGTTCTCCTGGTTGCAATTCCACAGGGGAAAACAAAAACGCTTATCTTGATTTCAAAGAAAACATAACGGGGACCAGAGGCCATCGGGGGTGTTTATGATTTCTGCTGGGGAAAATATCCACACACTTTGTTTTCCACCCACCTGCTCTTGCTCCCACACTGGCTATCAAGACTTAAGAAAATACACCAAGGGCGGAAAATGTGACAAAAGCAGCAGGATACATCTTCCTGTTGGGATAACATCAGGTTACCATGGTGTTATCAGGCTTTCTCAGGGATACGGGCAAAACCTGATCTTAAAATGGTACTTGCCATTCTCCCCAGGCCCATCTGGGTGATGAAACAGGCACCTGTTAAGTCTGGCTGTCTACACAGTTGGAGGAAAACCAAGGTGAACATGGCCTGTTCCTCTTTCTTCCTTGCGGAACACAGAAAGCTTTGAAGGAAGCTTCATTGGATGCTCGCCACACTCTTGGCTTGGGTGTGCTTTATTCACACACATCTGATCTGACCATGTTATGGCTGCCAGGTAGGTTGCTTGCTTACAGTTCTCATTGCAAGGTTTGTACTTTTGGCTAGTGTAATTTAAGTACAGCAATCTATCTGCATGGTTCGGAAATAAAAATGTTGGATGTTGGATCTGAAGCCAAGTAAAAGTCTTTCTTCGCAGTTTGTACAAATTATTCAGAGTTGCACACATGATGCTTATCTGTTTTGCTTCTTTTAGTGAATGTGGAATGATGAAAAGATTATTTTGCAAATACAGGGATTCTGGATGGGTTTCTCCCTGTACTGGCCACATCCAGGTTTCACTGAAGCTTAGAAATATTCTTTTTTTTTTTTTGGACTACAGTTCCCAGGATTCCCCTGCCAAGAGAGACTAAGATCCTGCCTCCTATCCTCTTTCTTGCTTTTATTTTCAAATCATCAACTCCTTACTGGGAGCCATTAATTACATAGCATGGAAGAATGCTATGGAAAAGGGAGGGAGAAGGAGTTTGAATTATAATCCACCACATTCCCCACCTTTTCTACTAGATGCAAGCATATATAAACCTGTTGCAAGCCCAGTCTTGTCCCAATCTATTCAATCTTATTGGTTGATTAGGTTTCCCTGCATCCCATAAGGAGCTCTCAGAAATCTGCAGTGCCTCTGGTAACTCTGTTGCCCGGCTCTCTTGACTACAGCATGCTCCCCCCCTTCAGTTGCCAGAGCAGCTGGCCAACAGCATCTGTTCACACAAACATCCCTGCCTTTCATTCATTCCCTCCTGATTAAACAACCTCTCCCAAAGCAGTGCTGGCCCCCCTCGGCAGAGGGAGGGCACGAAGCAGAAGGAATTGGCGTGCTCACGGGCAATTTGGTCCAGCCGTGGGTGTGTTCAGCACCCCCTACACTTCTTAAAAAGGCACAATTTCTCCAGCTCCCTCCTGGCAGCCCTAGCTTTATTCATTTCTTGGTTCCGTTTGTCTCCTGACTTCCCTTGCAGCATCTGTGGCTTCCCTACAGACCTCTGAGGAGGGCCAGGCTGACAGGCTGTGTGGGGCCAGCACTACTAGATCTTTCATTGCCTGGCAGCCCCCCAAATCTCTCTTGTTTATAAGGGCAGCCAGGCTGCTTTTGGCCCATGTTGCAGAAAGGGGCTTCTCCCCCTCTCCCTGGGAGTAAAAGTATACTGGTAACAACAAAGTCAAAAACTAAGCCTGAACGATACTTTAGAATAGATAACCCAGCACCGAATGTTCACTGGAAGGACAGATAACCCAGCACTAGAGAAGGAGGAAAAGTCCCTGATGCTGGGAAAAATCGAAGGCAAAAGGAAAAGAGGACGACAGAGAATGAGATGGTTGGAATGCAAAATGAATTTGACAAAACTCGGGAGGCAGTGGAAGAGTTTGTGAACAACAACAAACCCAGCACTAGAGAAAGGACCTTCTTGAATGCTCCTCAGAAGAGTTTGTCACAGCACAAGTTTTTCTCAGCTCTCTTAGCTTAGTCTGTTTTGTGACTTGTCTTCAGGCCATCAAGATGGTTCCCCCCCTTTAAAGTTGGATTTTCCAGATCCAAACGACTTCCTCTGCCACATCAGCCAAATGCCAGCAAGAATTTAGCTCTTGACAGGCTCTCTATAGATGCATCTTAGCTGTCAGAATTTGAGGCTCGCTTATGAGACCCTAGCTAGGGGCATGGTGGCTCAGCGGGCTAGAGCACAAACAAACAAACAAACAAACTGTTGGCTGCAAAGTCAGCAGCTTGGCGGTTCGAATCCCAGGTGCCACGCAGCGGAGTGAGCTCCCACTGTTAACCCCAGCTCCTGCCAACCTAGCAGCTTGAAAGCACGTAAAGTAGATAAACAGGTACCGCCGTAAAAAGCGGGAAGGTAAAACAGTGTTTCCTTGCAGCCATGCCGGCCACGTGGTCACGGACTTGCACAACATCTGGAAGTTGAGTCATGACAACTAGACTTCTTTGTCTTGAGAGATGGAAACGTTTTGCTGCTCATCCAAACAGCTTCATCAGTCTGAGCACCTTAGGCTATTGTTCGCCTTAAGGATATTGACTGTTGTCTACCTAACAAGCCTATTCATGCCATTGTTCATCCTATGAGCCTATTTCAGATCAGGGTGACAAGAGGTCAAAGGTGGACTATAAGATGGAAGACTCGCAACTAGCTTTATTCAGACTGATGAAGCTCTTTGGATGAGCAGTGAAATGTTTCTATCTCTCAAGAAAAAGAAGTCTACTTGCCATGACACAACTTCCAGATAAACTCACCTGGATGACTGAAAACCTTCATAAATGACTTGCACAACACTGGCTCCTTGGCTTGAATACAGAGATGAAAACAACCCTTAGAGTTGCTGCCTGAGGTGGCCACCTCACTCTGCCTAATGATGGGTTCAGCATTGTTGGTGTGATAGCTAGGCAGCTTGATGGGGCACCCGAGGGACTTAGGTGTGTGTGAGAGAGATTGCCATCTCCTGTAGCATGTGCTGCTTGATGGTAGCTACCATATTAGGCGCAACAGCCTTACAGTCAAGCCCTAGGATTTATTTACTTATGTTTTGCTTAGACATCGGAAGGAATGACAGGTGAGACAGGCACTGAAGCCATTCCAGAGATCATAGGTGAGGTTACAAAGAATGCCAAGCCATCACCAGTAGGTACTGAAGTATTCCCATATGATAGGGGTCTTAGGGACTCCAGCCCTTCCCTCTGGGGGAGGCCAGGAGGAAGGAGCTCCTGTGTCTATTTTGAGCTCTGTTTTTTCCTTGGGAGAGGAGAAATGTCCTTGCATTGATTCTCTCCTTGGCACAAGCCCTGGCTGTCCCAGAGCCAAAGTCACAAGCAAGGCAGTTGTCTCCACAAAGGCTAGGTTTATAGGGCCAGCCAAGAGTGAACAGTGGGTGGTGTGAGGAGAAGGAGCCCACAGGCAAGGCAGCAGCTGCTGATCCGCCTTCTTGTGCTAATGAACTAATTAATCTAATTAATCACAGTAAATAAGGCTGGCAATCAGCTCCATGCTAATGGAGAGCTGGGGGCCAGGCAGGAGGACGGCTCAGGTGGCAGGCTGTCTCAACAACCAGGAAAGTCCCCAAGCCCTGCATGGGGATAGGAGGTTATGTCACTGCCAATCAGCCTTCTGACTGGTGCCTGAGCTGCTCCCACTGTGATGACTCTGGGCAAACAGACACGGATTGAGGCCTGATCAAATAGTTCTTCTGAGGAACCTGCTCAGCCAACTCAAGATCTTACCAGCCAGGACACTTCGGGATGGAAGCCTTTCCTGAGTTGCAGAAAACATTGATCTAGGAAAAACAGACCAAGAAGAACTGTGAAAGTTGCACCTTGAATGGATGGATGGATGGATGGATGGATGGATGGAGAGAGGAACAATTAGAATGACATTTATTTATTTATTTATTTATTTACTTACTTACTTACTTACTTACTTACTTACTTACTTACTTACTTACTTACTTACTTGTGTGTGTGTGTGTGTGTGTGTGTGTGTGTGTGTGTGTGTGTGTGTGTGTGTGTGTGTGTGTGTGTGTGTGTGTGTGTGTGTGTTGCATCGTTACAGTCATGACCAACCCTTCGTGACCCCACATCTATGGAGTTTTCTTGGCAGGAGTACCAGAGTGGTTTGCCAGTTCCTACTCCAGGCGCCTACAGCACCTGATATTCCCTGCTCCCATCCACGTACTAACCAGGGTTGACCCTGCTTAGCTTCCAAAATCAGGCGAGATCGGATGTGCTTACTTACTGTGAAATACCATCTGGCCCAAAGACCACTTTGGGTGGTTTACAATATTTTAAAATACAAAATACAGTGTAAGAGAGAGAGAGAGAGAGAGAGAGAGACCCCAAAACAAAAACCAATTTAACATTAACATTAACCCCAATGTACAAATAATCCAAATTAGATAGATAGATAGATAGATAGATAGATAGATAGATAGATAGATAGATAGATAGATAGATAGATAAAGTTGGAACTGATTTATAGTGGCCCTAATAGGGCTCTCAAGGGGCCTTTTTACACGACCCCTAAGATCCGCTGGCCACTTAAATTTGGACCAGAGATCTTAGGGGTTCCTCGCTCTTCCTCTGTCCCCACCCCCTCCGCACTTCCTGGTTGCTGGCTGCCTGAGGGAGGGAGAAAAAAGAAAGAAAAGAATGCCGGTTTACCTCCATTTTGTTCCCAGCAGCATTCAGATCTCTTAAAGGGGTGGGGTGCAAAAAAAGAACAAACAGAAGCGAGGAGAGCCCCACACTCACTATCCTTACACTGGATCAAATATTTGTCACATCCAAAAAGCAGGTACAAGAAAACTGCTCTGGGTCGCGCTAAAGTGGGCGGGGTCGCACTTAATTGTCTGCAAAGTCCGGAGCTGGTGGGTAAACATTTTTAAGGTCCGGAGCTTGCAGCCATTTGCGGCGGAGCTTAGGGGTCGTGTATAAATGCCCAAGGTAAGTGAAATATTAAGGAGAGTTTTACCAGTTCTGTGTTGCATAGTGAGCTTCCTTAGCTGAGCATCCAGGCCTCCTGAATCCTAGTTTGACACCCTGTCCGCTGCATATATCCAGATGTTGCCTCTGAAATAGGAACCCTGTGCCAGTGAAACAACACCTTTGCCTTTGTCTCTTTCAAATATGCACAGGCAGTGTTTTGTCAATATGGGGATACAGTACTTCCAAAGAAAAGCTGAGCTGAAGAATAATGAGAGCAGAGGAAACACCGGGACACATTTCCCCTGGAATCATTCCCAGTGCTTCATTTCTAAAATGAGAAGCACCTTAGCTGAAGGCCAGGCAGGCAAGCTGTTTCATCTGACCTCAAGTGCCTTCAGTTTAAGGCCAAATGTCGAAGAACCGGCCACAGTTAATCCATTGGTGGAAGGAGAGGCACTCTGCACGTAACCAGAGGGACTCTTACAATTTTTCATGTTTTTGGGAGAAGCCGTAGTTTTCAAAAACAGGCTACACAGCTGTGTTCTGGTTCTCTGTTAGATGTCTTCTAATTATCCTTCCAGATGCTCAGAGCAGCTCACCTGTGCTCTCAAAATGCAGACCCAGGCTAGGCCTGCATCACCACTGGTGCAGGAACAAAGTCCACGCTGAGCATGGGTGGTGGATCTCACTAAGGTATTCACAGACCAACAATAGCCTGGATGCTCATGCGTTTCCTGGTACCATCTTTCCAATGCTCTGGTGGGTTTTGTAATCCCTGCTTGGCAGGAAAAAGAGCGGTAGAGAGTATAACAGCTCCATTATGCTTTGGGCCAGTGGTTAGTCACAAGCCCCCTTGGTCTGCCACAGCAGGGAAACCAGAAGAGAGAAGCTGCCTAGGCTGGCCATAGTTTTGATATGTCATCCTTCCGGACAGGATTTTAAATAATCCTGCCGGGCACTGCATTGCTCTTTTACATTAAGCACTCCAGACAGCAGTCTGATTGCTCGCCTGTTGGCCAAGATGTCTATGACTTCACACTTTTCACTGAATGGCTTTCTGGAATGTGCCTGAATGACTGTGTGGTTGGTATGTGAGTATGACATGGAACCAATGAGAGGAAAAGCTGGAATAAAATGGAGCATCGCTGGGTAGTGAACACTAAGACCATGTGACCATTTATTTATTTATTTATTTATTTATTTATTTATTTATTTATTTATTTATTTATTTATTTGTTGGTTGAACTTTTATACCACCCATCTAGCAAATAGCTACTCTGGGCGTTTTACAATTTCCCCGTTTTCTGTATCGTTTCAATGACAAATTTATACCGAAGCTCTGTCCTCTTGTTTCCTAGACCAGTGATGGCAAACCTTTTAGAGACTGAGTGCCCAAACTGTGGTTTGAAACTCACTAATTTTTCGCAAAGTGCCAATACTGTACAGCAATTTAACCTGAATACAGGTGGCTGTGAAGAGGTGATGTCAGGTGCCCACAGAAACTGCTCTGAATGCTACCTTTGGCACCTGTGCTAGAGGTTTGCCAGCACTGTCCTAAACCAAACACCCACAATTGGATTAGGAATAGAAGAAATGGCTTTCTGAGTGCCTACACAACATTCAGAGCCTTAATTAGCTAATTTATACCTGAAGGAACAATAAAAAGTGCATTCCACTGCACTTGCATAGTAGTTAACATGGTAGAAAGGTCAATATGTAAATAAGAAACATTTATTTATTTATTTATTTATTTATTTATTTATTTATTTATTTATTTATTTATTTATTTAAGAATATTTTACCCCACCTTTCTCCTTAAAAAAGGACCCGGCAGGTCCTTTTTAATTTGATCATGAGATCTACATGCAGTAACTGGTGAATAAATAAGAAGCAAATATCGTGCATAGAATCCCTGTTGATTTTCACATGCATACATTACGTTGCACAATAATTAATGAAGTACTGGTTTATATGCCTATTGCATAACATAATGTGTGCCTTGTAACATGATTGGCAACCAGTTAAAAGCAATTCACGGGAGAAGGGGGTATTTTGCAGTTTCTCAATTCAATTATCAGTCTTGATCAACAAGCCATTAATAAGAGTATCAAAAGCACCTATCTGATCTGTAATCCACCCAAAATTACACTGAACTGCACCACCTGGTCCACCTTCTCTCTAGACCAATTCAGTTTACCCTAGACTAGCAGTGTAACCATTTCTACTTGATAATAACACTAAGTGAAACTATGTGCAAGACCCTTCACTGTTAATCTGGTTAAATTAAACGACAACTAATATATCCATTAGTAAAGTCTGAAAGAAATGGGGAATGCTGATTTTGTCATCAGAACATTGCATTCCGTAAATGTTGCCTTTTTTCAAAGCCTTTTTATAGGTTTAACATCAATAAGGCATCTTGGGAATTTCAGATAGATCTATCTAATTAACGGTAATGGAAAATATTTGCTGTAGCAAGTACACTCTTGAAGCCTTGGTAATAATTTCATTACCGGGCGACAAAAACAATGTCTGTATGGTAGTAGTAGGACTGTTATTATCACTGATGGAAAGTGTACCAAACTCAAGCATGGAGCTTTAGTAGTCTTATACTTCTTAAGGATATTTAGGGTTCTTTTAATAGCAAAAGGTGTCTTAACTCGGTGTCCTGTTCTGCTTGTTAAATGCAAAGTCTGGCAATCTGTATGTGCCACATGGCAGTTCATCTTTGTGAATAGGGAAAGAGAAGCTCCTTAACAATGGGATGGAGAAATTAAAGAATCAGGATGACAAGAGAGATTTGTCCAAGCAAGCTTTTCCCAGGAATTTAAAGATTCTTTCCCATGGTTATACTTGGAGACTTTCCAAAACAGCTATTAAAGATCTTCCTCCATGTTATTTTGGGATCATCCTTTGACACACAGGGAACCATCTAGTCCTATAATCCATGACCAGTATTTTTTTAAAAAAACCAACTAGTTCCAAAACCCAGTTCTCAGGCAGCAAGCCCGAGCAATAGAAAAATCATAGCAGAAAGGCAGCTGGTTGTCCTAGCTGTTGTAGGAGAGAGTACCTTATGACTGGGCTTTAAGTTAGATTCTGATGATTTTAGATTTGGGGGGTTTACAAAAGCTCCTAATAGGAACAGAAGTGTGTGGTGCTTACCAGCTTACATGATAGCTCTTATTTACCAGGGAAGGACTGCTATAAATTAAAGTTAAGCTGCTGTTGAATAGATGGACTATAAAGATAAATGAAAGATGACACGGTAAAAAGAAACTTGAAAAAATGGTGCTTTAAAAAAAAGAATGGCAGTAGTTACCTGTTTAGGAAGATGGTTCCATCGGGGGCGGGGGGAGGGGGTAGCCAGGAGAATGGGCAAAGTAATTAGACAGAGCAGAATGCATTTTATCATGCTGTTGTTTTTAAACATTTTCTATTTTATGCAGCATTACAGTGTTTCCATGCGTCTAACTTTGCTTTATAGACAGACTTCACCATGGAAGACAGGTAAGGTTTTGCAGTAATGGCCCTTCCCTCCTTTTTAATTTGGAATGCTTCTCGTTTGCTAGTTATGTATCTTGCCATTTCTGCCTTTGATGAGTCACATGTTCCAGCTTTTATATCTGGAGATTCCGGAGCAGATGCTGGCTTTACATCTGACCATCATGAGAAAGGACAAAAATGAGATAGAACTGGGCAATGATCTGATTGCTTGTTAATGTTGCTTTTATGAAATCATACTGAACTTCTCAAATGTATAAATGTATAAATGAACTTCTCAAAAGCAGCTACAATGGAACAGGGGGAACTGACCATAACTTTTTATCCCATTAGTGATCTCTGATATAGACTGCAGGTGATCTCTAAAGACTCCTACAGGTTGTTTGAGCATCAGGGTTCCAGACCATCAGGAGAGCCTGAAAGTACTGTATAGATGAAGTCTGAAGCATTGCCATATTGCAAGCATCCATCTCTTGAAGAAGTATTGCATTTTCTTGATAAAGGTTGAAAGGTGGGGCGGGGGGGCACAGCAAGGAAAAGCATGCAAGCCTTCAACAGGAGTTAAAATTGGGGAAGCAAGACATGGTTAATAGTATGAAGGATCTTCATAGTATGACCAAAAGACCAAACTAAGTACTCTGCTATGTGGTGCCACAAACTTGATAGAGCAGCTAGAACAAGATAAAGACATGGCAATGGCAGAAACAAAAAGGTGAACGCACAAAAAAAACTAGAAATGAAGGAAGAAGAAATTGACTCACATTCATATCAAGCAACTTGTTTTTCAAGGATGCTTTGATAAAACACACACCATAAAGGCAAGTGGATATCCCCCCACACACACACATACTACACGTATCCAACTCAGCCATCATTTGAAACAGGGTGCAAAGGGTAAATGAATCGTGCCAATTATGATGTAAAATGTGCAGGCCCAGAGGATGTCCCAGTCAAGAACGGAAGCTTCCCACCAGAAGGGAATTCCTGATAAGGATCCTGAGCCAAACTAAAACAGCATCACCTAGCCTAGATACTGACCAGCTGCAAGCAAACAAACCTTTGGACCTCAGTTTACTCTATGGAGCTCCTGCCAACCTAGCAGTTCAAAAGCATGTAAATAAATGCAAGTAGATAAATAGGTACCACTGTAAAAAGCGGGAAGGTAAAATAGTGTTCCGTGCGCAAAAATGCATTCAGCCATGCTGGCTACACGCCCATGGATTTGTACAACACTGGCTCTTTGGCTTGAAAGCGAAAATGAGTGCCACCCTGAAAGTCAGACATGACTAGCGCGCATGTGTGGGTGAACCTTTACTTTTACCTTACTAT
The DNA here is from genome assembly GCA_029282475.1 of Phrynocephalus forsythii. Classification (NCBI taxonomy): domain Eukaryota; kingdom Metazoa; phylum Chordata; class Lepidosauria; order Squamata; family Agamidae; genus Phrynocephalus; species Phrynocephalus forsythii. The sequence goes on from JAPFRF010000022.1 coordinate 6,060,406, forward strand.
GCAACATTCCAGGGAAACTGCCATGAAATGTGTGAGTCTGTGTCTCTCTCTCTCTTTGTGTGTGTGTGTGTGTGTGTGTGTGTGTGTGTGTGTGTGTGTGTGTTTGTTCCATAATTATTTGCCTTGTGTGTGTGTGTTTTTGAGCTCAGATCCACTTTTGATAATTATTTGCCATCTGCCCATTTTTGAGCTCAGATCCACTAGAGATGCTATTTGCATCTGCCCATGACTGAAGTAGCTGCAAATGAATGGTTACAACTGGCTATAGCATTCTGAGACTTCTGGTTCAAAAACGCAGCTCTCTCTCTCTCTCTCTCTCTCTCAATATCTGTCTATCTATATCTATATCTATATCTATATATTCTCTCCTTTGTACATGAAAACAAAGGGGCATTACTCATATCCTCAGCAGAAAATGCTTGTGCACTGAACAATACTGGTGTTTCCTTCAAGAAAGCTATTTGTCATCCATTGGGGCTCATTATATTCTAGCATTTTGTAGTAGCTCATTTCCCTGATTCCACTGACACCCACGTAGTCCATTCTCAGAGATTCTTTTGGGATCAATCCCACCCTCTGGAGGTCAACCAGAATCCTATTTGGTTGCTGGTGTGAGCTTTTAACTCTTTACATGCTTCTGGTCCGAATCCTCTTCATGGGCCATGAAAGGGTTGCCCCATCTGCAGCAGGGTGAAAACCTGAAAACAGGCATGAGGCTTCCTTCCATCACAGGGGCAGGCAAGCACGGGGAATGGGTCTCTAACCTGGTTCGGAACCACCTCTTGGGCCACTGATCATGGAAACCAGCAGGGGGTGGTCTGGAATGAGACAAAAATCCAACCTATGGAGGAGGAAAAACACACTGCTCTCTTCTGTGGAATATGAGCTGAGCATTTCCCGTGGTTTGATCCTGAAGCTGCATCATTTCAGATGACACATTTCCATTAATCAAATTCCCATTCTCCATGAAATAAAATTCCCTTGAAACAAAAAATGAGGTATTAGCCTGGAAAGTGGTACTGTACATTCCAAACTGATGGGTCTGTCTCTCCCTGTCTGTCTGTCTGTCCATCTGTCCAGTTTTATTTCTGAAAAGTAACATTTCAAGTTCTTATAACTCTGGACCTCTGGAGTACTTAGGACTCTTTTAGGATAGGATTAACTCTTTTAGTATGTAAGCACCTCACTCTGCATCCTGAGCCAATTAGTACACAAAGCATACTTTTCTAAGAAAAACAAACAATTTTTCTTAGGCTTTCTAACAACAGAAGTCCTGGAAATTAACCAGGAGTTGCCCACACTTATCAGGGCAATGAACTCAAAAGTGGTGATTCATTTTTGAGTCTGTAGCCATATATAGGGCCCTTTCAAGCTATTGCAATTCTATGATAAGGATGTTGACAATCCCATTTTTGTTGCTGTAGTTGCCTTCTTCCCGTCCCCCTTCCCCAGTTCCACATTTTAACAATAACCCTCAGAGAGGGACGCAGCTGAGGATAAGAGTCTGCTCGGAATCTAATGACAAAGCAATGAATGAAGTTGGGAACTGGAAAGACAGCAGGGCTGCATGCTGAGCAAATATCAGCCACCTGCCCACCAGTGACAGATCTGCAGGGCTTGCCACCAGCTGGACACACCTCTCCTCCTTCATCCTCATTAATTTTCTCCAATGTTATCAGCCTTTGTGTGTGTGTGTGTGTGTGTGTGTGTGCATGTGCGTGCATGCATGCATGCAGCGCAATATACAGTCCCCAAAGAAATTTATTTTAAAAACCCCAGAGTAATATCCCACCTGATGGGGTACTAAAAATAATGATTCATACCGCCGGTTTTGGTTTTCTAAACTGTGGCCTGCTCATCACAATAAAATTAATGCATAGTAATGAGGGCACAACTTCATTCTACATACCTTTCATAGCTTTGAAGGTCTGTGACCCTCCAAAAATATCATTTGGATCTTCTGTATCCCATTTCAGTTTGTCTGGTCTCCACACACACCATTGTGGTCAAGTTTGCACAACACCTGCAGTTTGAATACTGTGCACTGTGCGTGTGAAGAAACTGGGTGTTATTCACAGCAGATTAGGTTAAAATATATATTTTAGTCTTAAAGAGACCTACCACAGGGCTTTCTTTTTTAGTACTAAAGAGGAAGTACTCTATCCTTTCTGGTGCAAAATGGTTTGAGTGCCTGGAAAATATGATACTCAAGCAACAAGAGAGAAACATTAGGCATTCATTGCTCAGACTTATGCAAATAACACTAAGCAGAAACAGTCAATTATTGAATGGTAACCATGCAACACTCACTGCCTATGAGTGTAAGGAACTATTCAGAAGACTCTTATCTCATTTGCAAACAGGAAAAATGGCAGAGCACCTGGAGAGAAAGTGTTCTTATTAATTTCTCTTTCTTTCTCTTCCTGCACTGAAGGTTCAAGCAAGTCACCTTCTGATTCTTTGGCTTCCTCTCTTTGATGCTGATGCCTGGAATTCTGGCTAGTTTCAATGCCAGTTCCCAGAGCTGTTCTGTTCCATTGCTTTGCCCCTGCCCTCCCTCCACAAAATGAGTTTAAATGACTTCTAATGAGGTTAAATAATGCTCAGGCTGTTCATTTCAGAACGAAGCATGATGCAGATCTAGGAAATGCAGTCAGTTCTTAAAAAAACCAAATGCAGCAGTAAATCACCGAGAGGCATCTGCCTTAGGTGAGCGTAAGAGGAAGTTATAAAGAAAATTCCACAAAACCAGATGCAACCACTTTCAACAAGCTGCCTGAAATAAGAAGTTCCAAATCATGCAATTTCCATGCAGCAGGGGAAGCATGTGCAGTGCTGTCATTCCCTCCACTATGTGGAAGTCCTCAGCTGTTTCAGTGTGAACAGACAAGCCTTATCAACATTGCCCTCCTACTGCCAAGAGCTGATGTTGTGCCTCTTTTATATGTCAGAGATTCCCTCATTCTGTGACATAACGGGGTGAGGCAGAATGAAGGAACAAAAGCTATGATTATGAGTCAAGAAACGTTGTGGCATAGCTTTCCGGGAACGAAACTGACACATTTGTGATGTGACAATGACCCTGTAAGCCAGGAGACTAGACCCTGCTGGCATACAATGAACAGATTGGCAGAATGAAGGGGATGTGGAAAACCAGAAGTACCACACATGAAGATCCAAATGAGGAGCAGGAGATAAGGTGGCTGTGCCATCTAGGCTTTTATGGATCTGTTTCCCCCGCTTTAGCAACTAAATAAGGTGATGAGTCTGGCGGGTAAGGCCACAGGCATCTGGCATGGAACCTTTAAAGGATTGCTGTTGAAGAGGGTTAAGTCTTGACTTAGGGAGATAGTTCCTTATCTTATAATCTTCAGACATCCATGTTTTTAGTGGAGATTTTTAATGGACAAATCCAACCCACTGTCTTTTTCAACTTGTCTTAATTCTTCTAGCTATTGTTGTCTTGATCTGCAATGTTTGTTACAGTAGTGTTTTCATCTTGTAGTTTTAATCATAAACTGCCATAGGCTGTGCCTCTGGAATCAGTTTAAACAGAGAAAATAATTTACTGCATATAGCCTCAGGAGTTTCACAGCACGAGATGTCCCCTTGTAGGCAACCTTGTACAATGCTGGAACCCAAAAGATCCTCACAGGCCTAGCCTTAACCAGAAGAACTATGGAGGCTCAATGGCAGAGTTCATGATTTGAGTGCAGAAGGTCCAGGCAATATAGATGGGCAAATGGCATGACAGGAACTAGGGCAGTGTTGGCGAACCTTTGGCACGCCAGATGTTTTTGACCACGTCTCCCACAGTCCTTTGTCATTGGCAACACAGGCTTGGAATTTTGGAAGTTGTGGTCCAAAACATCTGGAGTGCCGAAGGTTCGCCACCACTGACCTAGGGCAGCTTTCTGTGCTTCTCCCTATCAATTATCAGGTTTCCGAAGTGAACCTCCAAACAGAACACAACATGTGATTTTCCTTTCTTTGAAGCCTTCCTCTCAAATCCAGTGCCTACTGGAAGTATAAAAGAAGGCAGAAGGAGAATCCTTCTTCTGGCTAAGAAGGAACAATGCATGGGACTGGAATAAGGATTAAAAATATCCAACAACATAGAGGAGGAGCAATATGGCACACAGAGCAATAGGAATGATTGTTTTTTAAAAAAACAGAACAAAAAAGCATAAATGCAGGGCCTAGAGGGAAGAACTTACTTAAGAGCTCATGGAAATTTGAAAGTGCAGTTCTGGTATGCTTCATTTCTCCAGCTCAAATAAAACTGTGAATGAAATGGAGAGCGGCCTTTAAAAAAAAGAAGAAAAAAGAAGTCACAAACCCAAACATTACCATAAATGCTGAAAGCATTTCCATTGCATGCATGGGGTGAGAAGACGAAGAGGAATGGATGGCACAAGAAGAAAGACATGCACGGAGGGGAGCTTTAAAAAATCACGAAACCCAATCATTCCAAAGGGTCAACAAAAAGGAAACTAAGAAAAAAGATCAGATAGCAATAGGAAAATATTTTCTTTTCTGAGAAGTAGGGGAGATTAGCTCAGGGCAGAAATTTATAATCTCGAGGCTGTGACGTTAATGTGCCAGTGTTTTTTTTTATATATAGTAAGCATTGTGTGGCTTGGATTATTAGTATAAGAGTAACATCAGTGTTGCATATGTAGCTGGTGCTGTTGTTTCACGAGATGGATAACATACCAAAAGAGGCTGTGGTTTAGTTCCAGAATCCAATCAGCTACGTCTTCTGCCCCTCTCCTTGAAACACTGCAAAGTGCTCAGAGTATGTGCTAGGAGTGGTGAGTAACAAGCACAAACATTCTTATCACCCAGGGGTAAGCAACTGCATGAGCCAATTGCAAACTGAGATCTGATGGTGGGGAAATGAAACCTGGGTGTCCTGTAAACATTTCAGAGCAAAGAGTCTCAATCTATCACAGACTTAGAATTGTTCTGGAAAATAATAACATTAAAATGAAGACAACCAGCTGCTTAGGAAGTGAAGCTAAATTCTTGTTCTATGACCGTGGGTAAGCTGATCAGAGAGAAAGGAAAGAGTGAAAATTATAGGCATTGACACTTTGGGAAATACGATTGAAAGATAATGGTTCTGTCTCCCATAATACAAAAAAATCCTTAAAAAATACCCATACTGAAAGAAAGAAAGAAAGAAAGAAAGAAAGAAAGAAAGAAAGAAAGAAAGAAAAAAGAAAATTTTTTTTCCTGCTTCCTAATTCCAAAGCTGTTGTAATTATTATACCTCAGGCATTTAGCATCCATCTGCCTGGCATATGATGTACAATATATTTAATTTAAGCCCTGAACTTTTGCAGCATCTTCAATCACACAGCTTATCTTAACCTGTTGTTCAAGAAGATTGATCTTGGATCTTGCAGTATAATATGTAGCCCAGGCATGTCCAAACTTTGGCCCTCCTGATGTTTTCGACCACAACTCCCAGAATTCTAAGCTTAGACTGCCAATGAAAAAGGACTATTGGACATGCCTAATGTAGCCTAAACCAAAAACAGTGGTACCTCTACTTAAGAGTGGCTCAATTTAAGAGCATTTCCCCTTAACAGCAGAAAACCATGGGCATTTTAACTGCTACCTTACGAATTTTAGATGTGGTCTGCTCTACTTACATTTTTTTATTTTATCAATTTTTTAAATTTTATTTTGATTTTTTAGATAGGGCTGTTCTATTTAAGAGTTGTTCGACTTAAGATCATGCATTCGGAACATATTAAGAAGAGGTACCACTGTAAGAGTTCAGTACGGATCAACAATGCACAGCAGAAAATGTCTCCTTAACCAGGAAGGTTGAGTAGGTCTGGTGTCAATGGATAAAATTCTTTGGCAATCATCCCATAAGTCATTCTTCTCTAACCCCTTCCCTTTCCTTAAATAGACGTGGGCTAAGGGTCTTGGTCCAGCAACAAGGACCTTGTCATCACCAACTCCAGAGGTTGATGGGTGTGGAATGCCTCCCCCCCCCGCCTCCAGAACCCCTTGGGTCAACCCCAGCCTTCACTTTATTGGTTTTTAATTCGTTTCTCTCTCTCAGGTTGAGAAAGGAACACCATTCTCTAGCAATGGAATGTAAGCTTGCTTCCTTTGAATCTTTGAACCCACTTGAGATGACACTCAGATTATTATGGGTGCATGGAAAAATTAAAAGGAAAATGTTTTTCAGTTTCAAACAAGCCAGAGCCCCTTTGAAAAGATTTAGTGAGCTCAGCTAGGGAAGGGCTGAAATCATATTGCAGTTAAGAGAATCTGGGAACTGGTCATAAAAAGTAATGCTCCTGATGACAGCATAATACCAGCTATGTGGCTGTGCTTCTTCCATGACCAAACTCTACAATCACAAAACACAAAGGCTGACAAAGCCCATCCTGACTGCTTTTAATCTCAGGTCTAGTTTTATCTGCTGCCTAGATGCCCAAAGCACATCCGATCTCGCCTGATTTCGGAAGCTAAGCAGGGTTGGCCCTGGTTAGTACTTGGATGGGAGACCACCAGGGAATACCAGGCACTGTAGGTGCCTGCAGTAGGAACTGGAAACCACTCCAGTATTCCTGCCAAGAAAACTCCATGGACATGGGGTCACGAAGAGGGTCACGACTGTAACGACACAACACACACACTAGTTTTATCTATATATTTCTTATCATGTATTGGAAGACAATGCTGTGTATTAGATAGAGGGAGGGCTTGGGAGGTAAAGGTAAAGGTCCCCCCCCGCACAAGTGTGCTAGTCATGTCCGACTCTAGGGGTGGCGCTCACCTCCATATTCAAGCCAAAGAGCCAGTGTCCACTGAGCCACCACACCCCTGGCTTGGGAGACTGGGGTTCAAATCCCACTTAGCCACTGGAATTCACTGGGCATGTGGAACTGGTAAAACCACTCCTTAAATATTTAACATAGCCTGACATCCCAATTAGGGTAGGTGCAAACTGTACTTAGCTTGATGGCAGTATTACCATGTTCTGAATCTCAGTTCTTGCAAATTCTGCTTGTCTGTCTCTATCTACTTTGGTTTGCTACAGCCCACTCCTGTGTCATCTCAAATGTAATGTTTCTGGCCATTTACTCCCTCGTGGTATTTTCATTTTGACTGTTTTATGGTGATTGAGCTACATCTGAATAAAATCTCTCTTGCACTTTCTATCTCAATCACATATCCAGTGCAATAAAAATATATTGTAAGAAAGTGAGTTTATGGCTCCATGACTGTCTCCTCTGCTTCTTCAAGCAACACGTATTTTATTCAACTTATATGTCCCCTTTCCACTAAAAATTCACCTTCATTTCTGGTCCCCATTACTCATTTATTGCTAAGCCCACCGTTTTAGCATAGCCAGGCAAGAGAGCTGTTATATCTTAATTCTTCAGCATCTCTTTTTTGTCTATTGACTTCATCACGATGATGACTCAGTTCTGCTGGACAAACGGAGTGGAGCTGCTGAGCATGCTGATATACAGTCCTGCCTTTAAGACCAGGGCATCTGGCTTCAACAGGCCCCTCATTCTGTTAAGTCAATTAAATCAAGATTTGCTTCTCCCAGACAGACCAGGCTTCAGAGAAAAAGGGCACCTGCATAAACAGTACAAACCTCTCCTCATAAAGGAAAAGTACAAACAGTGGAAGGAGACAGGGAAAGCAGAGACCAGGGAAACCGGCAGGGAAGGCAGCTTTAGGAGTAGTAATAGGAGAATGTTGCTAGGGACGCCACTGAGTGGCAGGACTGAAGGGGAGCCAAGAGGTTTTTCCATTACCTTGGCACAAAGTAATTATTAACCCTGCCATTTCCTTATATAAAGCACTCTCTTCCAGTAGAGCATGGCATTTCCCATGCTTTTTCTGGCTGGACTCTTTTTTGCATCACCACTCCATCACAAGTACGGAAAGCCATGACCACAAGAGGCAGAGTGTTCTGCAGGTTTGCCAGTAACCACAGTGTTATGGAAAACGATCTCTTCTGGTAAGAAAAGCACAAACTGGAGAGAAGAAGTTGGCTTTCTTCTCCACAACACCAGCAGCACTACTGTGTGTGTTTGTGTGTGTTTCTGTGTGTCCTGAACAGGCGTGGTCATTTGCACATCTTACAAGACCCAAAGAAATCTAAGATAAATTTGAATGTTGAATCCCCACACATCATAAACCCTAGCAACAAACACGCGGACCAAAAGGCTTTCCATATCAGGTGTTGTGCTCAAGGCTTAATATGCAATGCTTTCTGCACATAGTCTTCTGTATAAACTGAGACATCTCATGAATTCTGGAAGGAGTGGCAAAATATTTTACAGCTCAAGTCATAGCTCTTCTGAGGAATTATCAACCATGTCAGAATAGTGTATATAAACACCTTGAAACAAAAACGAAAAATGAAAACAAGCACTAGTCTAAAAATATCTCTTTTGGTTTAGTCCAAATAAACTGTCACACCGCTTTCTTTCTTGCTTGCTTTCTTACTGCCAGACAGGGAAAAGGTCCCTATTTTTCTTGTATTTTGTTCAGGCTATTAAATTATTAACAGAGTTGCTGTTTTCATTTTACATTCACACGTTTAATTTTGTTTGCTACAAAGTTTGGGATTGTTACTGTATGTTGTAATTTGTTTTGACAAACTATTTTAACAAGGAAGAGAGTACTAAGAGTTACATAAAAGATACATGTCACTTTCACTGTTCAGGAGAATATAAACATAATACAGAAGTGGGGGAGAGTGGTCATTTTATCTTGAAAACTGTAGCCCCGTTATGCAATTTATTACTGCATTATCTTCAAAAGGTAGTTTTTCTTGTTGAATCTACAAGTGAATCTACAAAATAAATCACGTGCTGCAAAGAAACAGCACTTGTCCCTGATGTAGAAGGCTAAATCAGGTTTATAAACATGTTACATGCTGTCTTAGCACTGCACATCTGGAAGGGACCTTGTGGGTCACTGAGTCCAGCTCCTGTCAGGGAAGGCCAGTCGGGAATCAAATTCCCAAACTCTGGCTCCACATCCCAGAAACATAAACTACTGAGCCACATGGAAGAGATGCTTATCTGCAATAATGGACTGCTGCTGCTAAATGAAACCTCCATGTTCAGAGGCAGTATATCATTGAACATCTTGGGAGTCCAAATTTACATGATGGCTGGCCATTGTGAAGAAGCACACCCATCTTTTAATGGTTGAGCAAAGCTCTTCTAAACATTCTTATACAGTATTCCTTTCCTTAGAAAAACAAAGAGCAACATGTCTCGATAATATCACTAAAGTAACCACAACCTGCAAACATTAGCTCAACAAATGCTGTTTAATGCATCACTTCTGTTTTAGCCTTGAATATAGCCAGCAGTAAGCTCTGTATTGCATCCTGAGCTAAAAATGAAGGTCTTTCTCCCCAGTTTCCCTCGACATGCACAAGACATTTTATATCTCAGATAAAATTACCCTGCAGGTTTGGCCTGCAACATGTTAGAACAGGTTTTATGAACTCCAGAGGTTATTTTTAAAAAAAAAGATACATGAGTTCAACCTTTAGATCAGCAGCCAAGCAGACTTTGTTTGCTGTTGCCATGTCAGTGGGATAAAGTATGTGAGAAAGGGGAGCTGGGTGTCTCTCTCTCTCTTTTTTAACAGCCTTCACATTAAAAGGGGGGACCCGATCAGCTTTCTTCCTGAGGTTCAGAGTGCAGTCCTCCAGAGCTCAAAGATGCCATTTGCAAAGAAGGGGAAAGAACAAAGCAGTGCTTGGTGAATTAGAAGCATGCACGGTGCCAGGGTTTGGAAAAGCCCAACTTAGCTGTAAGGTTCACATAGTCAGTGGCCTTGCACCGGCCATCCTCAGTCTGCTTGGTCTAGCTCCCAAAGTTGTTTTGCTGCTAAAATTGAGAGGCACGTGCAAGAGAAATAAAAAGAGCAATGCAACTATCTGGAAATAGTTATTTTTAATAGTTAAACGCAAGATAGTTAAAATGCATCAAAAGTGCATTTGTTACAGTCTGAGGGTGTTCACCTATCACATTGTCCAACAGAGAAAGGGTGCATACTAAAATATTATACTGGGATGTGCTCGGACTCAAGTTATGTTGAACTTTCACTATGCAGGCATAGTCTACCACTAACTTTTCACTGATCGTTATGGAAAATAGGGCTCAACTCACTCTAGCCTCCCTGCATTTTTTTTTGTCCTGCTGCAAAAACAGGTAAGATGTAATGACGAAAACAGGTGTGAATCTGCCTGTGTGCTAAGAGTTCTGCAGAAACCAAAAGCCTAAAGTGTTGCCTGCAAATTCTTATTTTGGCAAATGGTCCTTTGGGGACCCAAGGCCAGGAAAGGGCAAGAGGCCTTGCCATGTGCAAAATGGCGTTTCTTTTCTCAGAAATGTCTCCTTTGTGTGATTACTGAACACTGTGGTCTGTGGTTTCCCCCCCACCCCTACATTTTCCCCGCACAATTAAATCCCACAAAGCGTTTAATTCTGAAAATTTAGTGTGTGTGCGGGGGGGGAGGGATTCTCGCCTCGCCCTGAGGCAAAATGGCGCCTCAGACTAAAATGCCTGGAAATCTTTCTGCCTCGATTTCCTCAGGGGAGAAAAGGGCGGGAAGTCCCAAACGCTCCCCCGCCCCCTCCGAAGAGACGGTTATTCCCTAAACACAAGCCCCGCCCCATCAGCGATCACGTGCCCTATCCAGCGGGAGGGCCCAGCCCGGTTTGCTTCGAACGGGCGGAGCTTTCACCCTCTAACGCCTCCTTGAAGCCACGCCTTCTTATCTATATATGTGTGGGGGGGGGGAGGGTGAACTGGCGTCAACCGCCGCCTGGCGTTTTTCAAAACTGCCCAATCGGGAGGCGGAGGCAAGAACACCCCCCCTTCTCGCTTCCTCCTCCAAATAACGGCCGACCCAAACGTGCCAACCAATCATCAGCCTGGCCGTTTTGACGTCCGCCGGGTTTCCGGTTGCTGATTGGGTGGGTGGGTGGGTGGGTGGGTACGTGGACAGGTGAGGGCAGTGCGGGCTCCTCCTCCCAAGATGGCGGCGCCCATTCGTGAGGAGTGGAGAGCTTCGCGTCCAGGTGCGAGTAGGAGCTGCGGGGACGGTTGAAGAACGGGGAGGGGGTGTCCCTTTTCCCCGCCGGGGCCGCCTTTCCTCCCTTCCAGCGAGAGAGGCGAGGGCGAGAAGGGGGCGGCGGTTGACAAGGCCAGGAGTGGCGCCCCCCCCTTCGATTTATTGGTTGGAGGAAGAAGCAGGCAGCGGTGACGCCTCTTCGCTGGCCGCCCCGAGCTTCCCTCAGGGACCCTCTGAAGGCGGCCCTCCCACATTGAGGTGGGCAGCGGGAGGGGAAGTGCCGCCCAGTGACGGGGGGCTTTCCATCCAGCTCCTTTCCCCAATCTAGGGGTGCCCCCTCCCCCCCAACCCCGCTTTGAAGGTCGTTCCCTCCTCACGCGAAGGAACATGTCCTGACAAGTCCCTGCCGTCAAGTCGGCTGCGCCTCATCCTGAGCAGCACCCCCACCCCCGCCGATTGCCATCCAATAAATCCACCCACCCACTCACCTGTCCGCGTTTCTGCAGCACTTGGGAAGATGGGGGTCCTTCTCCGGGGCTGTTCTGCCCAGGACTGGCCCCCCTTCACCGCCACCTGTAATTAAAAGCTGTCGATCAAGCACTTTCTATGTTTCTGTGGACAACTTTGACACAAAACAGGAAACCTCTTCTTGCCTCTTCAGACCTCAAAGTAGTTGAGTGAGAGAAGAGACTGTTTTTTTAGTCTCAGACCACTGAGGCAGAGTCTCACGACCAGACAGAAGGAACTATGACTGGCCATCCCAAGGAAATGTTTTGTTCCTTCCCAGACAGCTTTCCTAGAAAGGATGCCTAAACACACAAGATAAGGGTGCAGATCAATATATGAACAAATATCCAGACTTAAACATGTCTTTTAGGTTCTGAAGAAGGATCAGAGGGTTAGGGTGTATAAACACCTGTCTGCACAGTGTTTTCCATTTTCTTGCCAAAGCATTTCCTCGGCTCCCCAAATATTAGGTACCCCATGTACCTAGGACATTGAATCTCATTCCAGAAGTTTCAGGAAGTGGCGGTAACTTGCCTCAGTGACCATCCGAACCGCGTTAACTCAGTTCATCTTGTCTTTGCCAGCTGTTCCTTTGGAATTCAGCCATGGAGCTGGTGTTTCTGGTTATCAGCGGTGCTGAGATGATATTAAATCTCCTAGTAATCCTGCTGGATGTCAACTTCTTCCTTGTTTCTACCTTGGTTTCCACTCTGTTTTGGACTGTTGCATTTATTTACAACCTACCCAATACCTTAGCAGCCTGTGTGGTGCACTGTTGGAACTGGACTGTGCTGTTTTTACTATGCATTGCTGAAGCGTCCTATTACTTGGCTTTTGTTTCTGTACACACCATTTTCAACTTGCTGAGGGGTTTCTGCTCCACCATGGAAAGCTTGAAATTAGTGGGTCACCTGTTCAACTATATAACCCTGCGAAGCAAAGAGATTATGCACAGAGGTTTCTGGAATCTGGTTGGGTCTGGCCAGTCCCTTCTGAGGCAAGTGTGTGAAGTATGTGCCATTGCTATGAGCCTTGTGGCTTACTTCATCAACAGCATCATAAACATCTGCCTCATTGGTACCCAGAACCTCTTTTCCCTTGGCCTCATTCTCTGGGAAACGATTGCTGGCCCATTTCTGAGAGTCATTGAGGTTTTTGCTGCCCTTGTTGCGCGGCTCTCCAGCAGTGCCATTGCTATGTCCATCCTTCTGTGGACTCCTTGCCAGCTAGTGTTTGACCTTCTGACCTCCATGAGCAAGTTGCTGCTTAACATCTTCTTCCTTAACCTTTATGGCTTGGTGTTGCTCTCTGTGATTGTAGCCACCAGTATCTTGATCCTCAATCCTCAACTGTCTTGGACACTGGCGAACCAGGTGTCTGGCTACTTGAACACTATGCCCTCCTACCACCGCCTGCTCAGGGACTTACGTCGCCTCTATCAGATTGTGCTCTTGTCGCTAGAGATGGTCCTGAGCTCCCTGGCATGGCGAAGGCTGGCTGACTGGAGTCTTCAGATGGCCAGCTGGAATAGAGGTGGCCGTGGTGGAGACCACCAGGGAGAAAGAGAGCAACTGTTTGTGGTTGAGGGTAATGAAGAAAGGCCAGGAATAGCGGCTGTGGTTCATAGACAAGCTCCTCCTGCCGCAGCTCATCCAAGGAGACAAGGTGCCCGTCAAAGACAGGGCATCAGGGACCAGCACAGAACAGATGTTGATCTGGGATCAGCCCCACAACGGAGTATGTTGCCAGAGCAACTCCATCCCCCTCCTGGGGAAGGACCAAGCACATCACATGCCAGACCTGCCACAAAAGAGCAGCTCAATGCTTTGGAGGAGGACAGTGACCCATGGCTGCTGCTTAAGGAACAAGAAGAACGGAAGAAGTGTGTCATCTGCCAGGACCAAACAAAGACCGTCTTGCTCCTTCCCTGCCGGCACCTTTGCTTGTGCCAAGAATGCACTGAAATCCTGCTGCAACAGGCCATCTACCAGCGCAACTGTCCGCTCTGCCGGCAGATGATCCTACAGACTCTCAATGTTTACCTGTGAACAATTGGCGGGACAGCTTCATCTGCATTCCTTTGGACTCGGTGCATTGGCCACAGCATGTGAAGTGTCTGGCCTCTGTGCCTTCAGTTTTCGGTGGAGAGCAACTCCATGCTGATCAGTGGGGTCAGCACTGGCTCTTTTTTTATTCCCAAAGAACTGGTCACACATACTATCGGTGGCATCTATCACCTCTTGTTTTCATTTTCTTCTTGAAAGAACAGAAGCTGATCAGAGTAAAAGTGTGAAACATTACTGTGGCTAGGGTGTGGAGTTTTTCTGATAAGCCATCTTGCTGAATGTTCAGAATGGGGTTAAAACATATCAGGTCCATGTGAGTGGATTTCTGGCAAGGGCTTGGCTTCTGCAAAGGGAACAGGTGCTAACATTCCAGTTGTTTTTGAATTTCTACAAATGAATTTGCAATAGAATAAATCCAGGCTTGACTAGTGAATATGTGTGGGAGAAACTAGGGTAAGTGTGTCCCTTATTCCTTTCTTATAAGGATGGAGGGGTGTTCTTACCAAACATTTTCTTTTAGAGCAGGCTTTTGAACCTGGAGCCCTGATTTTGGACTGCAACTGCCATCGTCCCTGACCCTTAACCCTTTGGGCTGGAGTTGATGTCAAAAACACCTTAAAGACACTGAGTTTTGAAAGACTGTCTTAGAGCTTGTAGCTCCATTGTGAGCTTACATCATTGTGAGCTTGCAGCTCCACAGATCTGCTCAGCGGTCCAGTTTAAGAGATTCCTGCATAATAATTTTGTGTTCTGCTAATATTGTCCATACAAGTTCCAATCTTTTGGTGATCTTCATAGAAAATGACTTAATGAGAGGTCTTAGCTTATTCTTACAGAAAGCAACTAGGAGGCAATTCCTTTTTTTAAATACACAGAGAGAGGAGGGGGTACCTCTACTTACAAGCAATTTGACTTAAGAGCAGAAAACTATTGATGTTTTAATTGCTGCCTTACAAATTTTAGATGCAGTCTGATTTTTACAATTTTTATTTTATTTTTTCAATTTTTTTGTTTTTTAAAGATATGGCTGCTCTACTTACAAGTTGTTCGACATATGAGCATGCATTTAGAGCGGATTAAACTTGTAAATAGAGGTACCTCTCTCTGTGTGTGTGTGTGTGTGTGTGTGTGTGTGTGTGCGCACACACACACACACACACACACACACACACACACACACACACACACACACACACACACACACACGCTTGCTCATCAGTTAATATTTGATCTCTTAGTTAAAAACAAAACAACCAGGAAGAATATATGAGACAGATCTTCTCCCCAGATTTTCTTGGTGCATTACTAAAGTTACCAAATAATGAGACAGACAAGCATGAAACTAAAAGCACACACAAGCTTTTCAGAGTGCTTTAGTTTCAAATTAAATCGGGATTCTGTTAAAACTCTGGTTAGCTAACCTTCACAAGTTGGATGCAAAACTACCATTCCAGTTGGATGCAAAACTACCATTCCATATATATTTATATTTTAACTACTAACAAATGACAGTATTCTATCAACAATACTGGTGACTAAATAGTTTAGGGGTGTGTACTGACATATTCGTCAGAAAAAAACACAATTTATAGCTCTTCAATTGGGTTGGGTTGGATTTGAGCGGGGTGATGACCTCACTAAAAAAAAATCCCAGCTTTGAATCCCAATCAGGTTGTCTGCAACAAGCAATCCTGTTTCTGGTTGAGCAAGTATAAAAGTAGCCACGAGGGGAGGAAAGCATGTTAGCTAGAGTTGTTTGTCTCCTTCACTTGGCATAACAGTATATCTGATTTTCTCCCCCATAGGCTTTGGTGGCTAAACTTCACTTTGTAAAATGAGAGTAAAGAATGAAGCGTCCGAGCAGTACTTCCTATCCTGGTTGCCAAGTATTTTAACCACGTGCGCTGCTTGTTAACTCTGGAGAGTTTGAAAAGGAAGGCTTCAAAAGTGAGGAAGAAATATTTCCTTCCTTTGAGATGAACTTTAACATTTACTTGCAAAAGGAGCATCATGTACATCAACTAGATTTTGCTGTTGTTTACCTCTGCAGAACAGTCAAGGATGCAGCAAAATCTCTTGGCCAGCCTTGTAACACTTTCCAGTCTATAGAATTTTTTACCTCTGAAAGAAATATACATTGTTTTCACCCCTAGTCTAGATATGGACCAGTTGTGGGATTTTGTAAATCTGAACAACGAACTTAGTATTATCAGTTACTGAACAGGTGACTATTTAAAGAGCTGGATGGAGGTTACAATGGTGTCCCTCTCCCAGAGTCTACAAATGTGACAGGCTTATGGCCTGTCCAGGCCTAAGCTGGCAAACACTGAGCCAAGTGGGACCTGCAGGGACCCTCACTCCCAGTTTGCATGGAAACACAGTGTTTTGTGTTTAGGGTTTTTTAAACAAAGGTTTTAAACCCTGGAGGTAAATCAGCAGAAACATGTTGAATTGTATTGGGGCGATTTTCAAGCTCTTTGGAGTTGAGGCAAACTATAGTATCTCGAGAGGATATTTGCTGTTTTGTGTGCAAATTGGGCAGTTGAACAACCATTCTGAACAAGTACTGAACATGAGTGCCTTAACTGGTGGATCAGACAGGGAGACAGGGCTGAATGTGAGTCAGTTGTGGAACTTTCACATGCTCCCGTGAGAACTGAATTCATTCTCTCTGTCATGTGTTTTTAAGATTCTTGATGAACTTTTCTACATGTCAACAAAGAAGACGAATAGTGAGGGCAGGGAAAGCTTCCGCAGCAGAGTTCCCCAGCCTAAATCTTTGTCTTGTCCTGTCGCCCCGGCTTGATACGGGTGATGCTGGAGAGGAAAATATATTTTCCAAGGCATAGGAAGGGTGTGATTTGGGAGAAAGATGCTGTTGTCCATCCTGCCCCACACTTGATTGTCTTTCTACTCACAGTTTGTGCAAGTGTGTGTGTGTGTGTGTGTGTGTTTCAAATGGAGAAGGAACATTCAGTGTTGGGAACCTGAGTATCTGTGGTCTGCATTGGTAGAGCCATCTCTTCCTGATAGTCTAGCTTGGGTGTGTGCAGACCCAACGTGCAAAATACAAGAGATTTATTTGCTCTGATCTGTACCAAGGGAAGGGAGCAGTTTAACTTAGAAGAGTATGTCCCCATTGACCTCTGAAAAATATTCCAGCTTGTTTAAGCAGCTTTTTTGCCTACAGAATTAACTGCAGCTCACTGAAGGGAGAACTGGGAAGGAAGTGCTTGGTTTTGCAGCAAACGCCTTCCTGCTGTCCTCCTAGATCTGGCCCCTTGCTCCTGATTTGTGCCTTCTTCCAACTGCCCCATTCTGATTGTCTTGTTGCATTTTCTTATCCAGGAAGACTCACTCCAGCCCCTCACACGATTCTGTTGCAATCGCCCTTCCGATGCCTCTGGTAGGGCTCTTTGTTTGCTTGTGTGGTCTTTGCACTGTATAAATGATTATTTCAAAATTAAAAAGAAATTTGTTTTTCATAAATATTTTTGTATGCTTTTCTGTTTAAATGATCAAAGTTGCAACGGCACAACACTTCATGCCTTGCCTTTTGATTTGGAAAGCACTTACAAGTTCTCATTTTGCTTCCCCTGTTTGCATAGTGTAGAGTGATGGACTAGGACACAGGGAACCCTGGTTCAAATTCCCACTGAGCCATAGAAATTCTGACAAAGCCACTCTTTAAGTATCTCGCCTTGAAGGCCCTGTTATGGTTGCTATGTGTTGGCTCTGACTTGTGCATATCAAGAAAAGACCCGTGCTTGGACAAAAGACCCAATTTCCTGTTGGGTTTGGCTTTAGGGACCTTTCTGGCCTCAATTCTCTAATGATGTATGAAATTCTTGGGAATCTTCCATAAACACTGCTGAACACAAATTATTCTTACTGCCCTCAGG
Source organism: Phrynocephalus forsythii (assembly GCA_029282475.1). Taxonomy (NCBI): domain Eukaryota; kingdom Metazoa; phylum Chordata; class Lepidosauria; order Squamata; family Agamidae; genus Phrynocephalus; species Phrynocephalus forsythii. Next base: position 6,077,970 of record JAPFRF010000022.1, read on the forward strand.
GCTAGTAACTTGTGTTGTGTCATTACAGTCCTGACCAACTCTTCGTGACCCCATGACCATGGAGTTTTCTTGGCAGGAGTACTGGAGTGGCTTGCCAGTTTCTACTCCAGGCGCCTACAGCACCTGGTATTCCCTGGTGGTCTCCCATCCAAGTACTAACCAGGGCCGACCCTGCTTAGCTTCCGAAATCGGGTGAGATCAGATGTGCTTAGGAGTACTGTATATGGCCCGAATGCCATTTTCTGCATAAAATCCTGGCTGCAGCGTGAAGGTCCCTATAGGCTAGAGCTGCTGCCTTGGTATTTTCCAGCCCTAGATTTTTAATCCCTAGCTCTCATCTGGTAAAATGGATTCCGTATTTGTATTCTGACTTGGGGCTGCTGTGGGTTAAATTGCATCAATCATTTTCTCCCAAGTGAAAGCCCTTTTTAAAAGGCAAATGGAATCCAGCCAGACCAGATCACCGTGGCCCTCCTCTGACATGGCGGCCGTGTCTCTCTTTTGTGAATTTGAGACAAAAAGCCCTAACGTGAAGTCAAGTGACTCACTGTGGAATTCTCCACTGCAAAAAGAGAAACTGGGTGAGTTTCCAGAGGAAGCTGAGAAAACGCTGGAAGAGAGTTGTAAAAATATACTGGGGTCATGGGGTGAGCTTTGGTAAGGAATCATTTGCTTCATCCACTACTTTTTTCATCCATTGCTACTACGAATAAATATATTTGTGTTCAATGTGAAATTTGCATAAAGGCTGAATGCCAGAGCCATCTAAGAGGTACGTGTGTTGGGCTGGGGCATGAAAAAACCAGCCTCCGAGTCTAGATCTTGCTGAGCCATAAATCTTACCCTGATCTTGGTAGACAACAAAAAGTGCCGGTTGTTACAGTTCATTCATCCTAGCCCTAGAGGTTCTCAGACTTGGGTTTCAGATGTTCATGGACTGAATCTCCCCAAAGTCCCGAGTGCTGGCTGTGCTGGCTAGGTCTTGTGGGAGTCATAGTCCAAGAATATTTGTAGCCCCTGGCTTAAGAACCACTGCTGCTGAGCGATCCTGATCATTAGGTTGGTGGTATTGTCCCTGCAGTATAGAGCACAAGAGGAGCCCAGAGGCTGGGGCAGAAAGATATGGTTTGTGTTGGTTTTGTTTTTCCACCACAAGCAGTATCAGGAGGTTGCGTTTTTTATACAGGGCCAGAATAAAGCACCCAAAAGCCTAAATGCTACAATGCTACAATTTTGGAAGCTAAATTAAATAAGATGTGTGGAAATAGAAAGTGTTCAGTGTTGAGTTTTGTTTCTTATTTTTAAGAGTTTGAATTCGGCCAGGGCAAAATGTTTCTCAAGAGATTTAATTTTATTTGCACACCCAGGAATGGTTCTGATTAATTGTCTCAGATATTACTGACATTTTGTTCACCTTTCAGGAGAGATAGGCACATATTTCTTAAAGGCCAAGTGGGGGGTATAATGATCTCATTCTGTTGCAAGAATAGCAAGGTGGAAATTTCCTGAGGCATGTGGAAATTTCCTGAGAAACGCCGGTACACTCCACTAAGAACAGCTTAATGTTTACTCACAAAGAATCTTGAGCCTTGTTTTGTGGGAGGAAACCTACTAAGTTAGGGTGCTCCCCAAAAGCAGAAGTCCTCAGGAAAGCTTAAAGATGAATCTAGTAGTGCAGGCCTGCCCAACAGGTAGCCCGCAGGCTACTGGTAGCCCGCGAAGGGTTCAAAAGTAGCCCGCTGGCCATCAATTTAAAAAGTGAGGGGATAAGTTCTCCATCCCTCCCTATCCCATCCCAAGGACAACCACTGCCCCAGCAAAGTTCTAAGTCTTCCAGCCCAGTGTATTTGCTGAGCGGGGCAATTCAAGGGCCATGGCACATTGAAATCTGTTCCCTCCAGAACAGATTAATTGGTTTTCAATGCATTCATACTTACAAAAGTTTTCACTTATGAGAACGTGCTTGGAATGGATAAAATTCGTAAATAGAGGCTTTAGTGTAGTAGCCCTCAGGCACTTTGGGCTGGAAAAAGTAGACCTTGTCCTGTTCATAGTTGAACAGCCCTGTAGTAGTGCATGCAGATTTATGCCAGAATTTTTTCCTGCAGTGACGTGGCATGAGTAGCCTTCCCTGAAACTAGTATGAGAATCCGAATTTTACAGTCTTGTCAGATTCAAAGTTGGCTCTTGGTAAAAGTCAGTTATGTGGAGAAGTATTAATTACTTGTAGAGGAGGTATGACTTGAGTACTGATGGAGAACATTTTTGACATGAGCTAGTGGTTCTCCAGCCAGCCCTTGGACATCTGGGAAGGAGCATTGGGGCTTTTCAGACAGGCGCTATAATCTCCTGTAAGACTATCTGAAAAACATCTCCTTTTGACAGGTCTAGGGCCTTGAGCAGTTGACTTATCTCAGCTCCTGCTAATGTACACAAAGGGTCAGGTCAGCATTTAAAAGAAGCAGATAAAGCCATTTAAGTCGAAACAACAGCTGTCGTGGGACTGCAACCGGCTTCCAGAGACGAGACTGTGCAAAAAAAAAAAAAGAGTTTTAAACAAGTCCTTTCACATACAAAACATTACACATTATGTCAATCAAACTGCTTTGCCTCATTTCATTAAGTTGCTTTTGAAGCTGGACTTTGTTAGGCCTTGGCCAACAAAAAGGGCAGCCTGTAATTGCCAATTAATTAAGCAGCAATTAAATGGGTAATTATGTCCATTATTTCCAAGCTTCACAAATCACCCAGTATGCTACAAGGTTTTGGATGAGAGTCACTCAACTGAGATAATAATGAAAAGCCAAAATCCTGTTGCAGCCATGAAACGTATCAGGCGGCCATCATGTAAACAGTGTGGCTGGTCCTAACGAATGTCCATTCCATGCGTAGTTCTGTGTGGTCCTGTGCTAAGATGGCTAGAAAACGACATAAAGAATTGTGTGGTTTCCCTTATGTGTGCAGTATTTCATAATGGTTGTTTGGTCCATCCAGCAAGATGTTCTATATAATTTAAACGTAGATTTTTTCCCCCAGGCCTGTGTGGTCCAGATGTAAGGGACATTTGGATGGATATCTCTCTTCCTCTGCTCAACTTGCCAAGCTATCTCTCTCCACTGGTTCCACCTTCAAAGTATATTCCTCTTTCTCATCCAGTTAGGAGCACTGTTTTGAGACATATAAATCCCCCCTCCTGCTGCTTTGAGTTGGGTGTTGTTGTTTTTCAAGACAAATTCTTTGTTCTTCCTACCCGCTCCACCCACACCCTATTTATAAAGTATTCCAGAAGTTTATAAAGCCCCAGTTCTAGTCCCAAAGGAATTCTCTTGTCCAGATTTGCTGAACTGGTGGGAACAGAGATCTGTAACATGAGAGACTCAAATCCATGCACTTGAATCTGATTTGATGAAGGCTCTAGTATTCCAAGAGGAATTGACTTAACAATTTCATCTACTTAGGGCTTTGCTGGGGGTGAGGGAATGGGATGGGTGAACTGCATTTTTTAGTCTCCTTGTCACTGTTACAAGAATGACCCCACCAGGACTTACCCAGAATTTTTCATTGTTACTGCAAGACTATTGGTGTTGAAGCTATCTATCTATCTATCTGTCTGTCTGTCTACTTGATTTATACACCACACAGTCTAGCCCAAAGGCTACTCTGGGCAGTTTACAATAATAGAAATATACAAGTTATAAACAAAACAATAACTAAAAAATAGAGAACAAAGCCCAAAAATACAAATTAATATACATTTTCGAAACATTCCTAGTCACTAACAGACTGCAGCTAAAGGGTGGCAGGATAATCAGAGTGTATCAATTACTGCAGGGTATTCTACAGTAGAGTGTGGCTGGTAATAGCAGTGCAGGAAAAATAAACCACCCAACCATATATTGCTAAATTGATACAACATTTGGAAATATTTCGCCTTTAGAGAAGAGGTACATGGAAGAGATAATGAGGGACTCCTCGAAGCATACAAGATTTTTTCCCAGTCTTTATACCTGGAATATGATTATGATTTTCCTGGTAAAACTTTGTCATCTAGACCTTGAGCATGACTACCATGGAGAAAGGTGGGGGTACAGAAATGATGAAAAAGACAATATTTACAGATCAATCTTATTAGTTACAATGACAAACTATAGTAAATTGAAAAACCAACACCACTGCAAAGCTGCTCCTGCATCCAATGCTGAAACCGCCAGCGATGGCGTTTGACCTCTTACTTGAGAGGAACAAACACACAAGATGAAGGCGGCACCGATGCCATCTGCCAGGACTGTTGCAGGGCACCAGAGGAAGTCCCCACACAATATCCTCTCTCTGTGCCCAAGAGTATGGAAGGAAGAGCTGCAAGAAAACAGATAACCATTTCACATAACAGGAGCATTGAAAGATCAAAAAGAAGGCTTCGTTTTTGTTTAAACTGAGCAGAGCTACTCTTTTGTGTGGAGAAGATGGATTACTTCTGCTCATTTCTGGCACAAGGATGGGTGGCAGAGTGCCCGGACATAGGAGGCCAAAGGCTGTGCTTTTCTCCCTCCTCTTCCTCCTCCTCCTCTTTGTCATGTGCCATCAAGTCAATACTGTACTGACTTATGACAGCGCTTTATGCAGGGTTCCCTGGGTAATGAACAGAGGTGGTTTCCCATTCACTTCTTCCGGGTTGCGCCCTGGGTCTGTGCAGCTTGCCCAAAGTCACCCAGGTGGGCTCTGCTCCCAAGAGGCACAGGGAGTAGAGCCAGCCTGAGACCCAAACCACACAGCAATCCAGATAGCTCTTCTATTTATACTGTACTACTATATGCTTAACATCCAGCCTAACTCAAGAATAGTCTCTTGGGTTAGTTCAAGAGGCCCTCCCTCCTATCGTACTTGCTTCTTTGCCCAGAGGGAGTATGGTCTCTACCCATCCAACCCTTTGCAGCTGGGGGGTGTGGTGAGCTGGGCTCCTTGGCCCCCATGAATCTGCCTCTGCAGCTTTGAGGACAAATGAAAGAAATGAACCTGACTGTTCTGATGAGGGAGGGAGGGAGGGAGAGGAAGAAAGCATGGACATATATGCTGGTTGTGGATGAAAATGACCTTCTTTGTGCTGGTGCCTGTGACTCACCAGTTGATCAGTTTGGGGGTGAAGATGGAGATGACACGGATGTGGTTCCCAGTGCCTACAATACTCCACAGGGGCTCACTTGTTCACATTTGTGATGCATTATGTGTTCTGCACAAAGAAAGCACAACACATGACTTTTCTGGGGCATCAGACCTGCAAAAAGCTTACATTTTAATCTTTGCTTGGCCAACATCTGGGCTACCATGTAACCTTTGGTGGATTTTCTTCTGAACCTGCTGGACCTGAGTTCCTCAGAGGTGGGTGGAAAATGGTAGACAGCCTGTGTGACACAGTCTTGGAAAGTAGGAAGGTGACCCTTATAGCTCTCTGATACAAACTTCCCAGATCCAGGTTAATTCATTTTCATTCATTCATTCATTCATTTTTTCGCACAGCATTCATGCAAAGCGCAGGACCAAAAGAGCAACGAAGGGCATCACTTTACTGCACTGTTTTCCATGTGCAACGAGAAAGGTCAAGAGATTTCCACAGTTTGCAAGAATGCCCAATGCCTGGTCTTTTCCCCTTCAAATGACCACTAAGTGACCCTGGCCGTTCCTTGGATGGCAACATCGCCAAGGTCAGGCCTCCCATCCATAGTTCTTTGACAAAGTGGATGAACGCAATCCCCACAAACCAGGAAACCTCTGAACACCACCTGCCAGAGGACACACGGACACACGGGGAAAAGTCCTGCCCAGCTCTTGAGTGTCTGAGAGGCATCTCGTGATGAAAACAGAATGCTGAACTCAAGGGACCTTTAGCCGGAGCCTCCAAGGCCAGTTTCCACCGTCCTTAGACCTGCCTGAAGTCACGGCTCCTGACCTTAAATTCTTTTCTTTAATCCTCTGTGTGACAGAAGATAAAGTAAAGGGATCTTCTCTGCCAACAAGGCCAGAGAAGGGAAAAGTCTTCACATCAGATCTGGATTGGAAAATCCACCAGAGAGAGGATGCCTCCACAATAGGAGACAGCAACACTACGGGGCTCTTCTTTCATCTCACTGGCATGCTTAGGTCTCCTTCTAGGTTAGTTCCTGCGAAAGCTGTTCACTTTTACACATATTTTTTGTACCCTGAGTCAAAATCCATTTGCTCTTTTAGTACTAATCACTTGCCCCAAATGCTGTGATCCTGGTGTCAAACGCTGATTTCAGGCCTAAACTGACCTCGGGCTCACAGGGGAGGGCTGTGAAAATTGCGCACAAAGCAAGACTCAGAAAGCAAGCATCGATGAGAGGGAAACCCTCTTTAGAAATGGGCAGTCAGTTTGCCTCAGTTGTGTTGTGGCAGGAATTATTTAATCTTGAGAAGTTGTGTGATCTGAATGGGGATACAGGTATAGGATGGGAGACACCTGGCTGGAAAACAGTACCTGTGAAAGGGATCTGGGAGTCTGGGTGGACCACAAATTGAACATGAGTCAGCAGTGTGATGTGGTGGCCAAGAAAGCCAATGTGATTCTTGGTTGCATCAACAGAACCATAGTGTCTAGATCAAGGGAAGTGATAGTACCACTCTATTCTGCTCTGGTCAGACCCCACCCGGAGTACTGTGTCCAGTTCTGTGCGCCTCAGTTTAAAAAAGGATGTTGACAACCTCGAGTGGGTACAGAGGAGGGCAACCAGGATGGTTGAAGCTCTCAAAGAAATGTCTTACGAGGAACTGGGAATGTTTAGCCTTTCAAAAAGAAGGCTGAGAGGGGATATGATAGCTATGTTTAAATATTTGAAAGGATTTCATATTGAAGAGGGAACAGGTTTGTTTTCCATGGCTTCAGAAACTAGGACGTGGATCAGTGGTTTCAAACTGCAGGAAAAGAGATTCCATTTGAACATTAGGAAGAACTTCCTGATGGCTAGAACTGTTCAGCAGTGGAATATGCTGCCACAAAGGGTGGTGGAGTCTCCTTCTTTGGAGGGTTTTAAGCAGAGACTGGATGGCATCTGTCGGGAGTCCTGTGATGGGGGTTCCTGCATGGCAGGGGGTTGGACTGGGTGGCCCTTGAGGTCTCTTCCAACTCTGATTCTATGATTTGAGATGGACTCTGGAACTGGCTGGACTAACAATAGGTTTCAAAACATGAGAAAGGATGAAGGTGGGTGGCAAGTAACCTGGAACAAACAAGCCATATGTTTTCCTCCTCCAGCCTTCCTTGGCCTGAGGTCCCCACCCCACCCCCACCCCGAGGTCACAGGGAAGCCAGCGGTCCTTGGAAAGCTTGAAAAGGAACAAAATGGGCAGCACTATTGTTTGTGTGCACAGAAAAAAGGCCTGGAGAGAAAAACAAGAGGAGAGGAGCAGACAACCACATAATGAACAAGACCAGAGGGACACAATTAATGGGAGACAGGGATCACAGATCAAGAGCTAGGATGGTGCATTGGAAACACCTGGGGCAGCTGTCAAATGCCTGGCCTGATCCAAACCTGGAGGGGGCTGAATTTTTTTGGGGGGGCTTTGCCCCCCACTTACAAGACATTAATTAGTCTTACATTCTCAGTTTGCTCAGGAAAATAAAAGGAGGGAGACAGCTGTACTCAATACCAAGTTTTCCCAATTATCCACATGCTGCCGTAAGGTTTATTTAATTTGGAATTAATCTTATTGGATCCAAAACCGCTTGCTTCTGAGGAAACAAGTCTGGCTAAGGATCCAGGATGATGCAAGTTACCAAACTCTTGTCAGGCCTCCGGGCAGCCATGATGTACGGCAACAAAGAGGTTGCCAGTATTGGCTTTGAGGGTCTCTCTTGCACTTGATCACAGCCTCCTTCATTATGGCAAGAGTTCCCTTTGATGTGAGCTTACACCAGGCTCTGATTTATGCCTCTAAAGCCCCCTTCTTTTATCTCTCCCCCTTCACTGCCTTTGTCTGGCCAGATTCCGAGCCGTGGGGGGTAAGATCAGGCAGCAATTTTAATGAGGATGGACTTCTCTGACTTTCAAATTCTCCTCACCCATCCAACGTTTGATACAAAGCCTGTCTCTGGTGGGTTGGGGGTCTCTTCTCCCCATCTCATCTATAATTAAGGGGGTGTCAGCCATATCCCGCATCACCGCTCAGAGCAAGGGAATAATCTAATGAGGCTGCAGTACCTCCACAGCCAGACACAACACAGCTGAGCCACGAGGATTAAAGCAGGGAGGCACCAGGATCTTCACAGAAGCAGCACGCAGCAGGATTTGTCCACTGTGTTTCTGCCTTTTTTATTTGTTTGTCCATCTGCCCGTTTGTTTATTTTGATCTATAGCTGGAGATGGGCACAAGCCACTGGTTCGACGATTAGTGATGATTCGTACTTTGTCAGAACAGGTGTCTGGCGCTTCCAAGCCCTGCCTCCTCTGATGAGCACCCACTCAGGGGAAGCGTCCCGGCTTCCTTGCATGTCCATCACCGGGCACAGTCATCAGGGAAAAGTACAGATTGTTACAGCTGATCATTTGACATAAAATAAGTGGGAAGGAAATGGAGTGAACGGAAGAGCTCCAGGGATGAAAAACCTGGAGGATGGGTTTGGATGCAGAACAACATTGTGTAGAACCTTCTGTAGGAGAAGAAGTGAAGGCAACAAAGGTGTTGATGATTTATTAGTGTGTATATGCCTCTCCCTAGTTCTGTTTTAACTTTTCTCCCCTTCTCTTTGGTTTACTTAAAAGTTACAAGGAGTTAACATAGAATGAAATAACCAAGTCTAAAGATAGCCAAGAGGCCAGCAAAGTAAATCAAAGGAGCTTGTATTAAAACAAATGCTAGTTCAGAATAAACACCTTATTTTAAAACTCGGAACGGAGGAAATGTCAGCAAGATGGGAACACTGTAGGGTCAAGAAGCTTCTCTAAAGAAGTCCCTAGCAGAGTCCCTGCCCACCTTCAAAAAGGCCCTGAAGACTCACCTTTTCAGGGAGGCGTTTGGCGACCTTTCCATTTAATTAAACTTTTTTTTTTGCCCGCACCTCTTTCTAAAGCAGGGCACCATCCTCTTTTTACTAAATTGTTTGTCTTTTTTTCTGGCCGCCCAGAGTTCCCTCCTATATACTTAATGAATAAATAAATAAATAAATAAAATAAAGAAGGACAGTATTCTTTACTAAATTGTTGTCTTTCTTTCTGGTTATATACTTCCTTTTCTTTTGTGAAAATTCTAGTTTGGGAAACTCTTAAGCTTGGAAACAAGACCGGCTCAACCATTAGGAAGAGTGAAGAAGCCCCATGAGGCAGCAGATTGTTTGTTATTTAATGTGTTTCATTTGAATGAGGTTTGTTTTCATTTTTAAAAATTTGTTTGCTTCTGTGAAATTATTGCCAAGAAGAGGAGAAGGTGTGTGACAGCTTGACTGGAGTCACTCCAGGGGTTGCTTGGTTGCGGATTCCAGTTCCCAAAAACCCATCACTACTACTAGCACCAGGGACAGATTTTGCCCACCACAAAAAAGTAACTTTCCTAAGTTTGGCCTAGTCCCCTAGGAGAGTTGCCCTTTGGCTCCTAGAGATGCAACTAGCCCCAAAGCTGTGGAAGGAGTTTTTATGCCAGATCTTTGTGCCAGCCAGTTTGCCATGACAGCAAACAGGAGCTCCTTCATCTACGGAGGCACAGTAGCTGGCCACAGATGCTTAGAGGTCAACTGTCACTTGAAGCGAAAATCCTGCCCCCCCCCAGCCGCCACCCCCAGCAAGGCTTGGCCTTGGTGAGCCTTCTTCCTCTCCAAGGCCAGCACTCACCTAGGTATTGATCTGTGGATTCACTTAGGCACTCTGGAAACATCTTCGCTTAGGAAAACATATCCGCACCGCAAGGAGCCATCAGCAAATCTTTCCGCCTTCCAGGAAAGAAGCTCGTGTACCCCAGAGACAGGTTGAAGATGTTCACCCTGGCTCCGATATGTGTGTGTGTTTGTGTGTGTTTCTAATGCACACACCCACCCCTGGGTTTTCTCCAAGGAGATATCAGCTCATACTCAAACCGTTATTGCAAAGCACAGGAAGGTATGATGTCCTCTCTCTGTGTTCATGTATGTGCCCAGCTGTTCCCTGTTGCTCTGATAAAATGGACAACCAAGGAGATCAGGAGCAGGTGGAGAAGGACACACATTTTCTTGAGTTCTCCATTGCTCTCTGAAATTCACTGCCGTCGTTGGTTGGAATGGACACTGTCCAATAGGGTATATGCTGGTCTGGCTGTGACAACTACCAATGGTGAGTCAAGAAACTGGCTGTGTTCCTTTGGAGGCCCTTACTTCATGGACGGTACAGAACGCGGCGGCCAGACTGGTGGTGGGTGCTCGTTGATACGAGCACATCACCCCAGTGCTTGGCCCACTTGCACTGGTTGCCTGTGGCCCTCCGGATAAGGTTCAAGGTCTTGGTTTTGGTCTTCAAAACCCTCCACGGCTTGGGTCTTGAATACATGCCGGAGCGTATCTCCCAGAGGTCATCTGAGGCTAGACCCACTCGGATGTCGCAGGCGCACTCACTCAGGGTGCCCACTCCCAGGGAGGTGCGGAGATCGGCTATGCGTAACCGTGCCTTCTCTGTGGTGGGCCCCTCTCCAGGGCACAGGGGTTCTAGGGCAGGTGCTGAGCGATTGGCTTTTGAGTGCGTATTGGGATGGGGCTCTGGGGAGAGGTAGTGACCCTCCAAGGATGGTCCCTGAACCTTAAGAAATCACTCCGCTCTAATCCAGTTAGTTTTAAAGATGTCTCAATACAGTCCTGGGAAAGATCTCAGAGCATCAGTGCATCAGTGCCTGGAATAAAAATGTAGATGGTCTACTGAACTACCTCAGAGAGTCAATTTAGAGTTAGAAATTGTGAGGGATGAGGTAGGTACTGCCTTGAGGCTCCTTGAGGGAAGATTTAGTGTAATTAATCCATGGATAAAATTTGTTGAATTGGGAATGAGGCAGTGCCAAGGTTGTGGATACCGCAAGAATGGAGGGTGATTTTCTTCATGTACAGCTGATGGATTTTCCTGAGGTAACTTGCTGAACATCCTCAGACGCAGAGCTTAGAAAAATTCCTTTTTAAAATTATCATTCCCAGAATTTGTCACTGGTTAGGGTGTTCTGGAAGGCATCGTATTAAAGAAGGACCTTTTCTGGACTGATTCCAGAGTGGTCATTTCCAGAAGCCCCCAAAACCGTCAGCTGGCTCAGTAAAGAAACAGGGCGCCTCTGTGAAGCCACGAAATTCAGAATTTAAAATGATCTAAGATCAAGATTCATTCCGGCAAGCCTTAATGTTCTTGCCCAAATGAACAAAACTTTGTGAAACTGAATCTCACCCACCTCCCTTGCTCTCAGCACCCTGCAGCCTTCCCGCAGGATGGGAACCAGGGAGGCTTTTTGCTGGCGTGGATGGTGCTCAGCTCCTGACCCCCCAGTGCCAAAACCCACAGGGCGCAGGGACAGAACATGGCTTTGTTGTGATGCTGCGGATGCTGCCCGGGGCTTTCGTTGTCCGGGAACCAAGAGTCCTTTGCAGCTGACGACTGCCGTCAGAGCTGACCCCAGCGATGCCTGGAGGTCACTCCCTTTGTGACAGAGATGGCCTCCGGGTTGGGTTTGAAACCGCACCATGACGTGGATTCAACCTCAGTCTCTCTAGTGCTGGTCGGATCATCTGCGTTCCTCTCCCACCTCTTCCACCTCAAATATGTCTTTAAGTTCTCAGCCAAGCTTACAAGTGCTTTAAAAGCCACAAGGTGGTTGAAATTGACTTTAAAGAATAAAACCAGATGGTAGTGATTGATTGATTAATTATATAAATAAAAACTGGTGTGGTGAAGAGCCTAATGTGTACCTGTTCGGCCAAGAGGCTGGAAATGTGGCTTTTTTGGAACCACAATGTGCAGAGTCACCCAGCCAGATTCTGGGTGCAGTATTTCCAAAACCTTGTTTGGTGCAATGGCCCTCAATAGCGGATACCAAAGTTTTCTTCATTCTCGGCATCCTCAGAGCCTCCACGTGAGATGCCCTGAATTTCCAAGGATTTGGGAGCTCAGCTGTGAGGCACTTCCTCCTGCCGTTGGTCATCTTCCAAAACTGGCCCTTGGGGGGGAAAAGGCTCAGAGGCCTGTTTGGGGGGGGGGATACAGTGCGCTTCCTTCCCTTGCTAAAAATAAAAGACCTTTCTGCTCAACCCTGCAAGCTGAGCGGCTGTTCTCACACTGGAGAAGTGGAGAGCGCAGAGGGAGAAATGGTCCCCCAAGGCCAAACCAATGTGACCTCCCCATGGGTCACTTTTGTGTGGCCAGGCACCAGTTGGCACAGCTGAGGGGAGATGTTTGGGAGGACCCACAAACCCTGCTGTGCACATTTATCGTCCCCCCCCCATCAAGGAGAAAAACAAAGAGAACCAGCCTGCTGCTGCTGCTGTTAGTGGGCTGAAGCTGGGGAGGTCTGGGTTCAGATCCTCCGTTGCCTTTAAGCCTGGCTGGATCACCCTGGGCCCATTCCTCTTTCTCAGAATCTAAACCAGTGGTTCTCGACCTGTGGGTCCCCAGATACTCCTGAACTGCAACTGCCAGAAATCCCTCCCAGGACAGGGAGTAGTGGAAGCTTCTGGGAGTTGCAGTCCAGGAACATCAGGGGACCCACAGGTTGAGAACCACTCATCTAAACCTACCTGGCGATTCTGTTAGGAAGATGAAAATGTGGACATAGACCATGCATGTGTTCTTCAGCATCTTCAAGGAAAGGAAAAATTGAAACGTTAAGACACGCTGGCTTGCCTTCCTTTCATATTTTCGTAAAAAGAATAATAGAAAAAGCCGGACTGCATTGCTAGTTTGTTGACTGCTAAGCAGTTCAAGGCAAGCTTCAGCTAAAGGGTGTTACCAGACTTTTTAAAAGTTTCTAATAAATGGCACCACCATATTCTGAATTTAAGTTACTTTTCTTGGAGTCCTAACTCCTAGCCTCCCCTTTGGCTAGCTTAACCCCTCACCCCACCCCATGGTGCCTGGTGTGTGGTGGGGATTCAGAACAATGGATTCCATCCCAAAAATTCTCACAAGATTTTATTTGCCAGGAGAGCTAATTCCCTGGACATGTGCCATTCAGCAAAAGGGAAAGCGGATATCCTGAAATAAAGAGCCTGTCTGCAGTGGCATATAGTTATGATATATAGTTTCCAGACAACCCTGTTTTGCGCAGGGAGAAAACGCTTTCATCCACTTATGATGGTTACTTCACGTCCCTCTCATCGCAGTTCGCTGTCCCGCTTGGGAGTGGTATGATAAAATGTTACTGCACATCCATTACATGATGGCAGGAGTTCATCCCAACCACTCCCCCTGAACTGGGATTTAAAGGTGATGAGCCATACCTCTCCCTGACCTCGGGAATTCTCTTGGTTCCTGTTTCGAGACAAGTGCCCATGAAGTAAGACTGGTCAAGCAATGTGCGCATTCTCCATCTAGTGGCAGGAGTGCAAAGTTGCATTCTCCAGTACAACTTTGCTGCTTAACGCATGAAAGGCAAAGTTACGGAGAATCAAAATATTGAAAAACGGAAGGTTGGACCAAAAAAAAGGGGTGGGACGAAGGCAGGGAAGTACAGATGTTGTCACGAAACAAGGACATGAAGTAACAGTCATCACGATACCATCAATCACGCCCGTGGGTAAACGGAAACAGGGACAGAACCGGGACAAGACCATATGACCACAAACAACATTATCACAAAACGAACATAATCTCGGAACAAGGAAGGACGTGAAGTAACCGTCTATGTTTCTGCTTAAAATGATCAACCTTTTCCCCTTTAAGAGCTGTCCTGTATCTTTCCGACACAGAGCTAGGGCATGCAATCTTTTTGGGATGATTCATTGAGATGCAAAATAGCTCTTTGTTCAGCCTTTACCTCTTTGGGTATCAAAAATTTAAATAGATCTCACTGAAGACAAGGATCTTTTAAGAACCAGCTGGATCGCACCAAAATTTACAGTTTGAACAGGCCCTAAGATTTTATGGATCAGTTGAACCATATTCAACTGACCAGTCAGTTCAGAGACAGAGGGTTTGTAAAATCAAGAGTTCCATATGTTTTCTGGCATCCAACAGTATTATCAGCTGAAGCTTCCTCCCTTACTTCTTAAATCCACGGAGAGACAAAAGTTGCCAACTTACTAGGGCAACACTAAAAGGACAGTGGTGCATGCAGCTTAAGCAAAGAGACACAGGAGTAATCTAAATCTGATATTAGCCAGGAAAAAATAAAAATAAAATCTTGACACTTTTTCCAAAGGATGGTTATGTTGGTTTATATTTTTCCTCATCTACAAATAAACAAACTGCTTTAATTACATTGAAGAATTTTTTTAAACCAGACAAACAATGAAAGAAGATGGAGGCTATGAATATATATCTATACACACCCACTTTAACACAGTAAGAATCATCAAGTGGAGTTACATCTTTGTGTAAGAAAAAGTGCCATTGATGAAATGAGTTAACTTATAAACAAGAAATATTATTTAATGTTTTGGTGGCCTGAAATGTTTAATCTTTTGGGTCAGGGCACCCCCTAGTGGATAATTCACCGGAGCTCACATTGTTTTTATTTTTTGGGGAAGACGTGCGTTTGTGAATAATTTTCAGAGCTTGGAAAAATTACTTCTTGGACTACTGTTCCCAGAATCCCCAGGGTGGCATGGCCATCGGAAGGTGTGGGGGAGCTCAGTCAAAAAAGTAACTCTTCAAAACTCCAGATTTGGGGAACATATTTGGAGCGAATAAGAAAAGCAACAAAGAAAGGACTAAGCTTGACGGATGCTTTAGTTCTTTTGGGGGGATAAATGAAACAGAATGAAATGTGTTTGCTATGTTTGTTTTTATAGCTGTTATAAAGGCATGTTAGGTGCACAGTTGACAGCTCCCGTTGTTAAAAACCAATGGCCTCCACAGGTACTGTGTGGCTTCTGTACATGAGACACCCCATTTAGAGGATAAGGTAGGAACAGACCCACCTGTATCATTTTTGTTGTTGTTGTTTTAAATAATCATCTTGGAGGCATGGCTTGCATATAAAACAAGGATGCCATAAAGCACTTGGGGCTGGACAGGATTTTGAACCCGGCCCTCTGTCTCATGCTGACCTTCCTTACCTGTCTTTTGGGTGTTGGAGGAACAGTGGGAATGGTGCCATTTGAGCAGCTTCTAAGGACACCACCTGAACACAACCGGTCTTGTCTGCTTCCAGAAGCAGGCCCTGGTCCGGTTATCTCTTGGAATGCAAAACCACCTGGGAGTACCAGGGAAAGTCCGTCTGAAGCCCCTGGGCAGCTTTGGCTGCCAGTCAGAGTTGGCACCATTGGCCTAGATAGACCAAGGGCAGGGCTCAGGATAAGACCTTTCCTAGAGCCCCAAGAGAATGAAAGAATGGGTGGCCCAGTTAACCTGCAGGACTGCAGCCAAAACTTGGCTCATGAGCAGGGTTCAACCCCAGATCACCTGTTCAAGGTTCATTCAGCCTCCCATCCTCCCAAGGTTGATGCAGTGGGTAGTGGTGGTGGAGGAATATGTATAGCGTTCATACTTACATTGTAATCTACCCAGAGGGTGCTTTAAGCGCTATGGGGTGGTATATAATCAGCTTACCTTGCTTGTTTGCTTTCCTCAAAGAATGCACTCAGTTTATGAGGGCATCATGGTGAGTAACACACAAAACAAAGCCCCTTCCATGCCGGGAATCCTGGAAAGACCCTCCCACCTTTGATATATAGGTTGGCTAAAAGAGCCCGATGCCCCTTGGGTGAGGGAAACCCATTTCTCTTGGCAGAGCCAAAGGTGAATACCCAGACGTTCTCTCCGCGTGTCGTGAGGCCTTGGCAGGGCTGGCCTTCTGCCATTCATGCAAAGACGGGAGAGTTTTGCCAATAGGAGTACACCAGAAATCCAGTGAAGGTGCTGTCGGTCTTCACGCTGGAGTAGAAGCCGGTGTAATCTCCGACCGCCACCTGGACCCAAACTTCGTCTTCCGGTTCTAGGTGCACCAAGGCGCCTCCTGACAAGGAGGTTGGCTTGGGCCAGTTCCCGTAGAACTGGAAGAAAGAAGCCACCGACTTCCCATTCTTCATAATGTCGAACTGGAGGCTCATCCGGTAGACAGTGGCATGGACAGCAAAGTAGTAAACCCCGGGGATTTCGCACAGGAACTTCCCCGTGTTGCCGTCATAGTGGCCCTGCTCGTTGATTAGTATGACGTCAAAGACGATGGGCTGGTCAGGCAGGGGAGGGCTGCGGGACTCCGAGCGCTTGGCGCTGAAGGCGGATCGGGGAGCCACGGCACATTCCCCTGGTGCCCCCTTCTCTCCCGGGGAGCCGTTTGTGCCAGCGCTGCCTTGTTCTCCCCGTGGGCCAGGTGGTCCTTTAAGGGGAAGGAAAAGGATTGTTCTGCATCACTCTTTTTGTGCTTGTGGCTGCTACTAATAGCCCTGTGGGTAGAACTTCATTCATTCATTCACACAGCCATTCAGTTTGTCTCCCACCCCTTTCTCAGGACAGCTAACAAGCTACGTAAAACCCCCTAGCTCAAATCAAAAATCACAGATTGCTGAAATCACAATGTGTGAGTGTCTGTTCAAATACCGGACCATGGCATCCATGAGGAATTGGTTCCTGTGGATGCCAGAAAGTGAAGATACCCTACATCAGGGCTGTCCAACTTTGAACAGGCCAAGGTCTACTTTTTCCGGCCCAAAGTGCCTGAGGTTCTACTACACTAAAACCTCTACTTACAAATTTTATATGTTCTGAGCACATTCTCATAAGTAAAAAAGCTTTTTTAAGTAGAGCAGCGGTTTCCAATAGGAATGCATTGAAAACCAATTAATCTGTTCTGGAGGGAACAGATTTCAATGTGCCATGGCCCTTGAACTGCCCCGCTTGGCTTACACATTGGGCAGGCGGACCCATAACTTTGCTGGGGCAGTGGTGGTCCTTGGGACGGGTGAGGGAGGGGTAGAGAACTTATCCCCTCACTTTTTTATCGATGGCTGGTGAGCTACTTTTGAACCCTTCGTGGGCTACCAGTTGGGCAGGCCTGCCTTATATATAGCATAGACTGTGGTTCCCCCTAGTGGCTAATTATGATAGTACATCTTGGAAATACATATTTCTGGGGGGGAGTTATTTATTATTTTCAGGCAGTAGATAAGTGAAACTAATGAACAATGGCATAATTCCAGAATGTTTTATACAAATAGATTACAAACATTCTTGGGACACCTTAAAGACTGTCACATTTATATGGCATGCGTTTTCAGGAATTGTGACCCACTATATCAGCTGTCCTGCGGCATCCTGAAACTTAAATCCCAAGAAGCTTGCTACACAGATCTTTGGTATACAAAGTGGTGTGGGGGGGACAAGAAAGAGATTGAGGTGGGTTTTAAAAAATGTTTTTGCTACCACAGATGAAAGCTGGCACCCTCAACAAAGCCCACACATGTTGGCCTTCTTACCTGTATGGCCAATGTCACCCTTTTCCCCTGGCATCCCTGTGGCTCCATCTCGACCGTCACGCCCATCTCTACCGGGTAGGCCTTGGTTCCCATGGATACCAGGGGCCCCTGGGAGTCCGGGTTGCCCAGCACACAGGCTGGGGATCTTGTTGTCTTCAATCTGAGCAGAGTCCTTGGCCAGAGTCAGGAGGAAGAAGAGGGAGATGGTGTGGTCCATGTTCACGATGCTGGCTGAGGAGTTCAAGGACACTAGAGTTGAAAGAAGCCTCCAGGACCATCTTCTCCATGGCTTCTCACCTATGGTGAGTCCCCCTGAAGTCTGGGACTTGGAGGTATTTGAAAGTCATCACACACCCCGCCCCTGCTGGCTGGAGCTTTTAAGATCAAAAGTCCACTGTTCCAAAGTACCCTTTCTCCAACCTGATGCCCTCTGGACATTTTGAATGTCTACCTCCCTATATGCCTGATCACCAGCTATCCTGGCAGAAGCTTCTTAAGGTAGAAGACCCTTGTGGCACAGTGGCTATGTTGCTGTACTGCAGCCGTAACTGTGCTCATGATGACCTGGGGTTCAATCCTAGGTAGCTGGTTCAAGGTTCACTCAGCTTTCCATTATCCTTCCAAGGTTGGTAAAATGAGTACCCAGCTTGCTGCAGGAGAGGGGAGAATGTGTAGCCTGCATAATTGAATTGAAACCACCCAGAGAGCACTGTAAGTGCTCTGGGGTGCTATATAAACAGCACACTTTTTATTGCTCTGTACCTGATTGATGCCCATCCAGTCTTCACTTGAAACCCCTTAGTGAAAATCAGTCCACCACCCATGGGGACCATCTGTTCCATGGCTGATCGGCTGGCAAAAAGTCTGCCTAATTTTTTAGCCTCAAAATATTAAGCTTGACCAGCCCAAATCTCTCCAAAAGGGCAGCCGGTCCCATCCAAGCCTCCAAATACCTTTGACACGGTTCTCATTGGCAGCATTGGTGGCTCCCAGCCACTCCAAACCTTGTGGGATTCCTTATGGCAGAGTTTTTCCAAAGAAATGAAGGGCAGCCCGGGAGGGTAAACTTAAGCAAGGGCTTAGGGGTGTGATGGCGAACTTTTTAGGGACCGGGTGCCCAAACTGCGATTCAAAGCTCACTAATTTTTCGAAGTGCCAATACAGCAATTTAACCTGAATACAGGTGGCTGTGAAGGGGTGATGTCGGTGCCCTGCCACAGGTTTGTCAGCACTGGCTTAGGATCTCAGGATCCCAGCTTCCTCCCTCCCTCCCGCCCTGGGATCAGAAGGAGGAAAACAGCCTCCCAAGGGGCTAGTCCTCCAGAAGGACAGCAGAGTCCAGGAGCTGCCTGCCCCCCATGGTCTCCACCCATAGAGTCAGCCACCAGCCAGGAAACGTTCTCACCCTCTGTGCCTTCTGCTTGCCGGCCTCTCCAAAAAAAAATTCTGCTCATCTAACCTGCTCCTGCTTCCCAAACTTTGGGAAAATTAAGGATTTTTCGGAGAACCCCCCCCCAGTCCCACCGGCCAAGCTGTCTGGCCAACATTATTGGGACGGGTGGAGCAGAAAAAGAAAAGTTTATCTCTGTCTTTAAAAATCTCTCTCTCTTGCTCGGTCTCAGGCGGGGTGCCTTCCTGTCTCCCCCACCCCACCGCCCAAGTGCCCAGGTCGTCTCGGGAGCCTCAGACGTCTTGGCTCCCGAGGGCCGCTTGAGCTCAGGCCGCTGGAATGCCAGGATCCCATCCAAACGTTTTTTGGCTTTCCGTGCTTCGCTTCAGGCGGCCTCCGTCGGGCACTGGGAACGTGGGGGAGCCGGCAAACTTTGTCGTTGTTGCGGCGAGCGGGGATGGTTTAATCTGGGGCTGAAAGGGGGCGGGGGGTCTGTGTGCAAGCTTCGGTCTTGTTGAGATCTTTTAAGGAGGGGGTACCCAGAGGATCGCTGAGAGAATCCGCGCAGCGCAGAGAGGACGGGAAAACAAAACGAACCCCGGACTCAGCCAACCAGACCGCCTTCCTCCGCGCAGCATCGGCACAGAGCCGCGCGTCCCCGCGCCCTCGGCGCGCTCTGTGCGCGTCCCCGCCGTGGCTCCTTCTTACCTGGCTGGCTGGGCGCTCTCCTCGGAGGAGAGGAGGATCGGCGCGCTGCACGGAGCGCAGGATTCCCCCTTTCGCCGAGGCCTCGAGTGGCGCCGCCGGCCGGCCGGCCTCCCTTCTCTCCAATTCCCTCTCTTCGCCCTTGACACCCCACCCCGCCCTTCCCTTCTCTCTCCCCCGCTTCCAAACTCCAAAAGAAACTGGAGAGCCCAGCCAAACGCCACAACGCCCCAGCAGAGGAACAGGCGAAGAAGGGGCAGGGAACGGGTAGGAGAGGGTTGGCGATGGGGAGGAGAGGCGGAAAGAAGAGGGAAGCGTTATATATATGTACCTTCCAGGGCCCCAGCCGGAGTTTTGGGCTAGGGAACAAGCCTGAATCCCTTAACTTGGTACCCATTGGCAGTTCACCCGATCTCCATTTTTCTATCTGCTAGCTTCCCTGCGGACACAAGGGCAATGGGTATTATATCTGGCCAGATGCACGTGCCTGGGTACGCCTATGGGTACCTTTGGGCTCCTTTCCTCGTCCCCACCCTGGCCCCAACTTTTGTACCATCTATCTGACCCCCAGCAGAAATGCCCTGGAGAACTCAAAAGCTGGCCTAGTTGGCAGTATCTAACCAAGAATACAGCTGCCTAGATGCCCAAAAGCACATCCGATCTGGCCTGATTTTGGAAGCTAATCAGGGTCGGCCCTGGCTAGAACTTGGATGGGAGACCACCAGGGAATACCAGCAGCTGTAGGTGCCTGGAGTAGAAACTGGCAAACCACTCCAGGATTCCTGCCAAGAAAACTCCATGGACATGGGGTCACGAAGGGTTGGTCACGGCTGTAATGACACAACACACACACACACACACACACACACACACACACACACACACACACACACACACACACAAGAATAATCACCTGCTGCCAGTTCCATTCTGACCATAGCCACCCTCTTCAGGGACTCCCAGGTGGAGAACACTTGGAAGTGGTTTACTATTCCCTTCTTGTTGGGGGGGGGGTTTGCCCTGGGACTGAGCAGCTAGCCCAAGGCCACTCAGGTTAGCGTTCATCCCAGGAGGCCCAGTGGGGAATCTAACGCCCAACCTCTGGCTCCTCAACCACGGAGCTATCCAGCCAACATATCGAATGCAACATCTGAGTGATCCCCAAAATGTATGGCTCAGCCCAGAATTACATACCCACAATGGATGCAGCGGAAAGTCCAGAGAGCTCCCCACCCCACCCCACCCCGTGGAGAAAGAGGGGATGAAACATGTAAGGACACGGTTTGTTTGTTTGCCAGAAGAGAGGTAAGGCCACCACACCCTGTCACTCGCACCCTTGACAGGGTGCACAAGCCACACATGTGCACAGATGTACGGCGAAACACAGGGCTGGGTGCTGTTCCCAGTCTGCTTGCAATGTTCCATGGACTGGTGTCAGCAACCAGTTCTTACGCGGTGAGTCCCTACACCTTTTTCCTGCTTTGGCAGGGGCTGCCATACTGGCCCTCACTGCCTGGCCACTTTCCCAGGCAGCTCCTCCCTTGCCTTGGGATGACCGCCTCCCAGATTGAAGGACAGGCCTCAAATGGCCTCAGAGGTCACCTGTTCTTGGGGTGGGGCGGTGGCAGAGAACCACACCACACATGTGGCGCAGGGCTTCTGCACGTTGAGGATTGTATATTCATCTCCCAACCTCTCCCGACTCTTGCCGTAGATGCCAGGGATAGTCAGACACCCTTGGGTTGTTCTTACAGGTAGTCAAATTGCTTCTTGCAAAAGACTGATCTTCAGAAAGGTCCTGCCTGGAACGAGACCTGCTCAGGTCTTGCAAACTCAAGGCTGTGGTTTCCTTTTTTCTCTTTCTTGAATCAATAGATTTCATATTTGGCTTTTCTCTTCTCCTGCTGCCTTCCACGTTCCCCAGCATTATTGTCTGTGCCTTAGGGCATTCATACAGACCTAAACTCGGGGCAAATGGCTCTCCGGAGCTTAAAAATGTTTACCCACCAGCTCCTGAGTTTCCTTTTTCTCTTTCTTGAATCAATACATTTCATATTTGTCCCAGCACACTTTTCTTGTACCTGCTCTGGGACAGTGAAAATTATTTGGTCCGGTGTAAAGATAGTGAGTGCGGGGCTCTCCTTGCTTCTGTTTGTTGTTTGCCTTCTTTAAGAGTTCTTTTACAGAGAGGAGAGGCAGGAGGTGAGTGGCATGCTTTTCTTTCTCTTTATTGTCACGCAACCAGCAGCCAGGAAGTCCGGAGGAGGTGGGAACGCCGAAGAGCGAAGAACCCCTAAGATCTCTGGTCCGAATTTAAGTGGCCAGCGGATCTTAGGGGTCGTGTAAAAAGGCACTTAGTAGAATCCAGCAGGGGCACTTCCTCTTTGACCCTGAGCGGTCTTCTGGATTGGCTTCCATGCTTTATCTTCTCTGGCCCAGCATCCACCCAGGGCTGAAGAACTGGGCACTGCCCCCCGATGATGCTGGACTACAAATACTATGACCCTTGACTATTGCTCACGCTGGTCCCAGTGAATGACTGGTCCGAGTCCAAGAAAAGCTGCAAGTTTTATCACCCTGAAAATTTCCCAACTTATTGAGAGGCAAACTGAAGAATGAGTCTTAAATTCTTAGCTCAGAATGTCTGGGACGGGAAGAAAATGTCAAAGATGGGTTTGGGGACACAGGAAAGATTGGAAATCCACCCCCTAGCATTAATCTGCATTAGAGATGGGCACAAATCTGAGGTTCAGCAGTTTGTATGGCTTCGTTGATCGGGCAAACAGACTTCCAAGCCCCACTTACCCAAGCAGGCACCCACTCGGAGGCAGTTGTTACCTGGTTCTCCTGCCACATCTTCTCCAGGCACGGCCTCTGAGTGGACATTTGGCCAAGGAGCAAGGCTTTGAAGCACCAAACACTGGTTTGGCCAATAAATGAAACAGTGTGAACTGTCAAACCCATGGTTTGTGCCCGGCTCCAATCTACCTCATTTCAAAAGCTGTGCTGTAAAACTCAGCTTCAACAGCTTCGAAGGTGGCCACTTCCAGTTCTTCCTTATCCAGAAGCAATCATTGTTCAGCCAGATGTATTTGGGTTTGAAATGCATTCAGCAGAGATTTTATGGGGGTGGGTGGGGAAACGGAGCACATGTCATGATTACATGTGAGAGAAAACTCACAGAATGTGGTTTGGGGTGGTGAACTTGGCTTCCTGAGAATCCCAGCTGTCACTAATAAAACTGAAAAAAGGAAATCAGACTTCTCGTCCTTAAGATGGGCTTGAAAATAAACAGACAATGCTTATGGAAACTGTTAGGACCAGCATATATTTTGGAGAATTAGGAGGAAATGGGCTAATTTTGACTTCCATAGTATGTATAGGTTGCAAAATGCAGCTTTCTTGGGACAGGAATGTATGATGTTTTCTGTTTTAGGAGCACAGACAGTCCATGTGACTTTGTCATCCAGTCAGTGGTGGCCTTGATACAACCTTGCACGGCATTACAGTAGGATGTTTTTTGTGCTGATATACCATCAAGAATTATTACTGAGTCTTTGGTACCTGCTTTTTGGATGTGACAAATATTTGATCTTTTTTAAAGGAAGTAATTTTGGCTTTGTTTGTTTTTTTTTGGGGGAAACAAGAGATCTGAGGGCTGCTGGGAACAAAGGAGCATTCTTTTTTTCTTTTTTACATTGAATATATCAGGCCAAAAATAATGATTTAACATATTAACAAATCACCAAATAATATCTCAATGCTAATAGGTTTGTTACTGGCTTGCGGATCTTTTCCGAGAAATCTCCCTTTGTCATCCCTTTAGTGGCCTTGAGTCAACCGATTTCAATGCATTACAGTAGGATGTTTTTTGTGCTGATATACCATCAAGAATTATTACTGAGTCTTTGGTTTGATGAAGGACATCTTAGTGCATTAATTGGAAACCCTTTAAATTAACTCTGCATAAATTTGCAGGTAAATAATGTGATTTTGAGGAAGAAAGCATTCATGTTTTTTGTTTGTTTGCTTATTTTTTGTTTTCTCATGAGGGAGGGGCAAATTTGCTCTTCCAGAATTCAGCCCACAGGCCGTAGAATCCTATGTACAGTGGTACCATGTATAAAGGAATTAATTCGTTCCAAATGAAATTCTTTTAAGCAAATTTCCTTTATACAAATTTCCCATAGGAATGCATTGAAAACGGAGTAATCCCTAACTGCAACCATTTTTATGTTGTGCAGTTTTGCCCCATAGGTGATTCTGTTAAGCAAATTTCCCCTATCTCCGGAATTTTTATGTTGTACAGATTTTATGTCATACAAACCATTTGTTATACGAGGGTCCACTGTATTTGCAATAAAACCTGTAAATTGAAAACCAGTGACTGGATCATTTCAGAGGACGCTTTATGACACCAAGCAAAAAGACATTTAAATGAATTCGACTAGACTGATTTTATTGATGACGGAAAGCCCTGCAGCCACTCTCGAAGCATTATCATTCAGTGTGTTTATGGAGCACCTTCAGGATGCCCTGGGTTTCCCAGGAGGAACAAGGAGAGACCTCTGTCCTGAGGGGCTTACAATCTGAGACTCAACAGACAGAACAGACAGGATGGTATTCAAGAGACTTCTAACATTTCTGCCTTTTCTCCTTCGACTGAGATTCTTTGTCCAAGGAGATCCCGGGGGTAATGTTCCAGTGTTGGAACCAAAAGTTGGAGCAAAGCGACAGGACTGTTTTTGCCCAAATCTCTTCTGGCCAGTGGCTTAGTCTTAGAAGGGAGGCTTCAACTCTTGAGAAAGGGAAGAAACCGATTCAAAAGCTGGAGATTCTTCGAGGAAGGGGGTGGGGCTATCTGGGCAACCCCAGAGGGCCAGGCCCGGATTGCAGGGGGCGGGGAAGGCGGATTTGGCCTCAGGGCTGGTAGTTCCAAAGGAAGAGACTTTCAGAAGCCACCAATTGGCATGTCACCCAAGGTGACCCATAGCCCCAAAAGGCTCTGGGATCTTATGGTTTGGGACTTTCGTGTAGGAAGTGGGTGCCTCCGGAGAAGTCTTTTCCCAAACTGGGGGTGTCGGGCTGAGCAGCCCACCCACCCACCCCCACTTTTCAAGGCACGAAGCACTCCAGAGGGTTGTTGGAGTCGGGCAAGACGTTGCAGTTCAGAGGCCAGGGGACGCCCAGGAGGGTGAGCGACTGCTGGCAGCGCTGCTCGGCCCCCAGGCAGACGGAGCGGCAGGGCTGCAGGGTGCCCCCCTCCGGCGTGCATTTGGGGACAAAGAGGCTGCAGATGAGCAAGCGCAGGTCAGGGTAGCACGTCAGGTCCTTCAGCATCTGGAAAAGAAGAGCCAGAGGTTGATAGGGCGCCGTTAGGTGGGGGTTCAAACCAGGCTCCCACGTGTGTGTGTGTGTGTGTGTGTGTGTGTGTGTGTGTGTGTGTGTGTGTGTGTGTGTGTGTGTGTGTGTGTGTGTGTGTGTGTGTGTGTGTGTGTGACCTTGGCTTCTCCTGGGCTGGGCTTCCCAGGCCTTAAAAGCCATGCCTGGAGAGCTGTGACCACAAGACAGTTTTTAGCTTCCTTTGAAAAAAGGGTGTCACCAGGCAGGGAAGATAGCTCACGTTTTGGTCCACTTTGGCTTTCCCTCAGAGATCATGGGACATACGGGAGATTGTAAGCCAGCTTGATCCTGATCTGTGCCCAGGACAAACCTTTTCGGTTCAGCCAACTAGGGCCAACTTTTTTTTTAAAAGGGGGCAGGCAGGGAGGGATCGCTGTGCTGCAGTAATTCCTGCATGGACACACGGTTTGTTTGAAGTAAGATTGCTCCCTTCTCCATTGTGACCAGTAGTGATCCTTTCTAACTTACCAATGGCACCCTGGATCTCCTTGGCTTCTTTTACGCCCCCCCCCCAGAAGCGCTGAGATCCAGGAATCATTTTAGACAGAAGCACTGAGCCCTGGTTTCCTGTGCCCAGACATTATTATTCTGCCAGGAGATGGTTGTGCTTGTGTGTTAAGCAGCCACACACCCTGTCCCAGGAATGCCTTGAGCCAAAAATGGCAGGAGGGGGGGAAAACCACAACCCAATATCATTGACATGAGCAGAAAGCAGTGCACTATCACACAAGAGCATCCAGGTGCACGAGTGTCCAGAATGCTTCCCATCCACTCCATTGCCACTGCAATGACCACAACGGGACAGGAGGCAGCAGTGGCATAAACCAGCACCGGAACCATGTGATCACCCCCCCCTCCAACATTTGTCCTAGCCTCAGTTGCACCATGAATGCATCTCTCTGTGTGTGACAAATGTAAGGTATTGTTATATGTTAGAGACTGAAAAAAAGGAGTTGACTAGTTCTTTATAACTAGGGGCTTCTCTGGGAATAATGCAGCAGGGGATGTGATGGTGGGTGGATTTTCAAAATTGTTCTTTAGCACGAAGCATTGGGTATGAGGCTCTTCCTAGGTGCCTAGCTGTCATCTCATCTCTCTCTCTTTCTCTTTCCTCCTACCTGTCTCCCCCCACCAAAAAAGCCCCCTGCTTCCCCCCCCCCTGCACCTTCTGCTAGACTCACCAGATAGTCTTGGAGTATCTCTTCTGCTCCCTGCTGATCTGGGATTGTCAGCCAGATGTTGGGAAAGGAGGTGGTGTTGTAGCTGAGGCCGAAACACATCTCCACCTCAATGGGCTCGCAAGAGGGTTCTGTCAGTGGAACGGGAGAAGAGAACCTCCATGCACCACACGGCACGGGAACAGAGGGGTGTGCCCCATCGATCAGACCAGGGCTCCAGCCCAGCCACAGTATGGAGGGGGGAGGGCATCTGTGCGCATGTGTCTTGAGGGGTGAGGTTGTGCATGAGTAACATGCAGGCGACACCCAGGCCTTTTTTACATTTTACTTTGCAATTAAAGCCCAAGTAGAAATCCAGAACTGGTGTCTGGGTATAGAAACAGAGAGGACGTGGGCTAAAAAAAAACCCCAGAGACTGAATACAGACAAAACCCAAGAGTTAGCTGACAAGCTGGTTTGGGGAACCAATAAACGGTGAATTTCAGGAGGGGTTGTTAATCCACCAGAGGATCCCATTAGGAGCCAGGGAGTGTGCCATGGTTTGGGATTTATTTATTTATTTATTTGACTTATACCCCACCCATTAGGGTGGTTCCCAACCTGTGGGTCCCCAGATGTTCCTGGACTGCAACTCCAAGAAATCCTGGCCAGCTCAGCTCATGATGAAGGCTTCTGGGAGTTGCAGTCCAGGAACATTTGGGGACCCACAGGTTGAGAACCACTGCATTAGGCCATCTGGCCACTCTTGTGCATACCTAGCCAGTTGCAATGGCTTGGATGAATGCCTATGCCCATCTTTAGCTGCTGTGCCCACTTGCAAACAGATAAAGCCAGGATATCCCTTCCAGATGGTGATTATGTGCCACCAAGTTGCCTCAGAGTTCTGCTAACCTTGTGAACAAGCAGTTGCCCTGGGCAGACTCAAGCCCTGTGGCTTCCTTTAGGAAGTCGGTCCATCTCATATTTAGTATTACTCCTTTCCTGCTGCCTTCCACCTTTCCCCAGAACTTTATTTATTTATTTATTTATTAAGTATTTTTACCCCACCTTTCTCCTTGGAAAAGGACCCAAAGCGGCTAAAAGTTAAGAGAGTTAAAAGGTAAAGGTAAAGGTTCCCCCCTGCACATGCATGCTAGTCATGTCCGACTCTAGGGGCGTTGCTCATCTCCATATTCAAGCCAAAGAGCCAGTGTTGTGCAAGTCTGTGGCCACATGGCTGGCATGGCTGCAAGGAAACACTGTTTTACCTTCCCATTTTTTACAGCGGTACCTATTTAGCTACTTACATTTACATGCTTTCAAACTGCTAGGTTGGCAGGAACTGGGGTGATCAGCGGGAGCTCACTCCGCTACGTGGCACCTGGGATTCGAACCGCCAAGCTGCCGACTTTGCAGGTGACTGTTTCGGCACCTTAGTCCACTGAGCCACCATGCCCCCAATTATTATCTAAAAAACCCTAATCAGCCTGGTGCCAAGATGAACAGAATCTACTTCTTTCTGTGTGATTCCCTCCCAGTGATTGTGTTCACCATCACCGACTTTGTGTTCTCTGTTCTTTATTCATCTTCCAAATGGAAGCTGGTATTTCTCACAAATATTTGCCAGCATTTTTACTCTATACTATATATAGTCAATATTTAGTATTCATATTAAATATTCATATTCTTATTACATCTTCATATTTATCACATAAATAGCTTGGCCATGTAAGGTACTGCTGAGAGAGAACAGCCAGGATCGATTGGGAAGCTCTCAGCAGGGCAATAAGAAGAACTATCACCCATTATTTTTATCATCGTCATCATCATCATCATCATCATCATCATCTTAAAACTGCAGAGCTGGAAGGGACCTTATGGATTAATGAGTCCAGCCCCTGTCAAGAAGTCCCAGTGGGGGAATCGAACTCTCAACCAGAGGCTTAAACCACTGACATAGTCAGGCCATCTCTCAATTGGCAGGTTGGAAAGGTATGAGAACACACAAGGAGGTGGTTGCTGGGTCCAACCAGAGGCCTGTTTGGCCCATGGTGCTGTTTGCACAGTGGCCATTCAGTTGCCCACAGAGGGTCTTTGAGCAGGACAAGAGTGTAGCTGAACCCTTTGTTTTCCATTTCCCGGAAACTGATGTGGATGAGCAGGCATTTTCTGAGATGCTGAAAGTGATGTAGAATTCCTCTGACTAGCATCCACGGAGGGCCCTAATCTCCCTGAATTTGGTTTGCCCTCCTTCTTACAGTCACCCAGGTTGGCAAGCTGCCATTGCATCTTGTGGCAGTGAGTTCCTCAGTGTAGCAAAAAGAAGGATTTCTTTGCATCTGCCCTAAATCTCCCACTGTTTGGCTTCACTGAATGACCCCACTGCCTTCTAATGTGATGGGGAAAAAGGGGGGGAATGAAACCTGTCGTTCTCCCTCAGAAAATCACAAGATTTGCAAAAGCAGAGCCATAAATGGGCAAAACATTAAGAAAATGCCAACAGCCTGAAAAATCAGTTTCATATGTTTGATGAAGAGCTAACTCTAGAATTACTGTAGGTGGATCTCATCATTCAGATCTGGGCTCAAGGTTAAAGACTCCTGCTTGAGAAGGTTCAAAGAAGAGCAGGGCTCACACTCATGACTTTATTGCTACAGCAGCTCTTTTAGGTCAGCCGAATCATGGATGGAGGGGCCAAAGGAAGGGCCAAAAGGCCGTGGCAGGGAGGCATTGTGATTCAGAACTCAGTTTCTCCTCTCTGTTGGCAGACTTCA
This sequence comes from Phrynocephalus forsythii, assembly GCA_029282475.1. Lineage (NCBI taxonomy): Eukaryota > Metazoa > Chordata > Lepidosauria > Squamata > Agamidae > Phrynocephalus > Phrynocephalus forsythii. Next base: position 6,106,980 of record JAPFRF010000022.1, read on the forward strand.
TTCTACACTACTGGATTAATTCTGGTTCCGTGACGGAGGAGGAAGACTTACGGAAAGACGGGTAGGTGAGGGTGGTACAGTTTGCTTCGTCACTCGCGTCCGGGCAGTCATGCCAACCATCACACACCAGGTTCTGCGGCTGGCACTCCCCGTTTTGACAGGCAAATTCCAAAGGGCCACATGTTTCTGGGGTGGTGGTGGGAAGGATGGGGAGTGGAAGAAGAGGAAATGGGAGATGGAAGAGAACAGCAGAAGTGATTGTGAACTGCACACCAGAACGCTAAGGATGTCACATAATATTGTCCATTGGGATATTTGAATCCCCTTAGGTCAGGGGAGCCCAAACTTTTTGTAAGGAGGGCCAGATTTGGTGGCTGAGAATGTGTCAGGGGCCAGTTGCTCCCCGACCCTGCCATCCCACTGCAAGCCCCACCCACTGATCCATAAGCCCCACCTACTGACCCCTTGCAACCCCACCTGCAGGAAGGAAGGTGGGGACCAAGGGAGGGAGGTGGAAACAAAGAGAGGAAGGAAGGAAGGCGGGGACCAAGGGAGGGAGGGAGGAAGGAAGGAAGGTGGGGACCAAAGGAAGCACAGGGAGCCGTGGCCACAGGTCGCCCCTTGGAAGAGCCGATCTGTGCGACCTTGCACCCCCCCCCAAGCTCCCCAGCGGTGGCGACGGCTCGCCTGCCAGCCCACCCCAAGGCTCCTTGGTGGTGGCAGAGGCCTGCTGGCCTGCCCACCCCCACACTTTCCCCTGCGGTGCTGGTGGCAGCAGACCGCCCAGCCACCCAAGCTTCCCAGCGGTGTCAGCGTTGGCAGAATTTTTTTTTAAAAAAATCATGGGGCAAAGGAGGGGGAGGGAGGGGCGGGCCAGCCAGCTGCAGGCCACTCAGAATGGCCTGACGGGCCGGATTTGCCCCCCCCCCGGGGCCGGACTTTGGGCAGGCCTGCCTTAGGTCAACTCATCTCTGCCAAGTAGAGATGGGCATGAAATGCCAAAATGGCATTTCATTTCCTTTTCCATTTTTTATTTGCTTCGTTTGGAACGAAATTAATTTTTTTGAACAAAATTCATTTCATTATTTGTTTTGTTTCATTAAAAATGTTTTATACAGCCAACCACCCACACCGGTTGGTGGTGTTTTTTCCTATTTTTCCCTACCACCAACCAGCCGGCCCATGGGCTGGGTCGGGCTCCCGGCCCCCAGGGCCAACCAGCTGGCCCATGGCACTTGTCAAAATAAATAATGTTTTGGAAACTCTATGTACATGAAAATGAATATGACAAAGGCATCTTAAAACCTGCATGCCTTTAACTTCCAAAATTGAGGAAGAACAGCCTTGCTGGAACAGGCCACAGCCCATCCAGTCCAGCATTCTGTCTCACCCAGTGCCTCACCAGTTGTTTCAGAGTATTCCCAAGCAGATGTCTTCACCTGATTACGATTCCCTGCAAATGGTAATGAGAGATATCCTGCCTATCTCTCCAACCCAGAGGTTTTCCTTAGGCATCCATAATGATAGCCATTGATACCCTTGTTCTCCATGAACTTGTCTAATCCTTTCTTAAAGCTGTCAAGGCTGACAGCTGTCACCACTTCTTCTGGCAGGGAAGGGAGGATGACAGTTTTGCATTTCACAGAAGTAGCTTGGAGGAATTTCCCCCACTAGGATAATATGAAGTCTGTGTGAGAACCTAATCTGTGGGGTTTCCCTAAGGATGTTTGCCCTCCCTCTCACCTCCAATACACTGGAACGCTCTGGGGTTAAGGAATAATCAGTAATTATGGGACTTGGTAAACAAAAAAGCCCTTAACTGCCAAAGTATATGTAATCCCAGAAGAGTTGGAGTTTGTGAATAAACAAATACAGCTGTTCTCAGGAGATGCAGGCCAGCGCTATCTCCTTCTCTGTGGTCTCCATCAAGGCTGTGTGATCTGTCACCCCACAGTCTCTGCACCCTTGCAGAGAGGAGAGGACGTGGCCGGAAGATTCCAGTTCCTAGATGGGGAGTCGAAACTGGGAACAGAGGCAGGAGCCAGCGCATCCTTCCAATTAGATCACTGGGCTGAGAGCAAGGATATTTGGCTGCTTCTGAGCTCACTGGGAGAGCTTGGGCTGCTCCTTCTCCCGCAGCTTGCTCTACCTCACAGGACTGTTGTGAGGATAAAGTAGGGTGAAGAAGGTCCAGTGCAAAAAAAAAAAAAGAAAAAAAAGGAAGGGTGGAGAAAGTTCATTGCAAAATAATGGTGGCTGGTCAATTCTACCTCAGTTATGGATAGACAAAGGCTCTGCAAAAAATTATAATGGAATCATGTTTCTTGGACTAAAAAGGTAATGGTAAAGGTAAAAGTCCCCCCCCCGCACATGTGTGCTAGTCGTGTCCAACTCTAGGGGTGGTGCTCATCTCCGTTTTCAAGCCAAAGAGCCAGTGTTGTGCAAGTCCATGGCCACATGGCCGGCATGGCTGCAAGGAAACACTGTTTTACCTTCCTGCTTTTTACCGCGGTACCTATTTATCTACTTGCATTTGCATGCTTTTGAACTGCTAGGTTGGCAGGAGCTGGGGTGAACAGCGGGAGCTCACTCCGCTGCGTGGCACCCGGGATTCGAACCACCGAGCTGCCAACTTTGCAGCCGCCAGTTTTCGGACCCTTAGTCCACTGAGCCACCAGATCCCTTAATTCCTCATTCTGGGAGTTCAATACAATTTACACACACCACTTGTGGATACCTAAATGGGTCTCACTTGGGAAACGGTGCCGGAAACTGGAAAGTGTTGAGGCTGAGCTTGGCGTGGCTTCACCCAAAGCCTTCCTGCCTAGGCCTTTCTCCCCAGTGAGCCACATTGAGCTATCCATAAAAGGTGTGTATAAATCGCGTAGAACTGCAGAATGGGGGCTCGTGAGAGTTGTAGTGCAAGAAAACCAGAAGTCCTCTCCCTAACGGGGATGTCGTCACCTACTTTCCGTGGCATTGTAGGCCCGATAGACAGCGAAAAACCCATCGTCCGCAATTCCCTCGTCGGCCACAAAGAGGACCGTCATGACGTGCTGAGAGGAGGTGAGCACCGGCGGCACCTTGGAACTGCAGAACCTGCCAAAGAAAAAGGAGGAGGAGGGAGAACTTGCCACGGAACTGACCAATTTCCACACGGCAATCCCCACGTGGCCACCAAAATCCAGTTTTTTATTGGTCGTGGGACAACATATCTGTTGAAAGAAGTCTGTGCTAGTCCTGAGGGCGGGCTCTGCCTTTTTACTTACTACCTTTATGGGCGGATATGTAACAAAAATGCTCTCAGAGCGAAGACAAGAGACAAAACACTAAAGAAAATCACATGTCATGTATGTAATGTAAGACTTCTATCAGCAATTGCAGAGCAGCCCAAACAACCATACTTGCTAATACCTTTCATTGAGGAATACAGAAAAGAATAAAAACCCTATTGATTTACTAATATAAAGAGAATTGATTTCTCCCTGCTGCTTCAGTGGTGCAAACTCCATGAAAATATCCTAGCTGTTAAGATAACAAACTCTCAAAAAACCCTGAAGATGGACAAAAGGTGTCTCCCTGCCCCACCACCCACTGAAAAGATATCCATAGTTTCATCCAGTGACCCTTCTTTAAAGCTTGAGTGTCATAGAATCATAGAACCACAGAGATGGAAGAGACCTCGAGTGAGTGGGTCCCAAGGTATAAAACGAAGCCAGTGGAGAAGCCAAAGAGAAGAAGGAAGCCTGAGGGAACCGTTTGCAAATGGGACCTGTTCATGGACCACTCGTCTCAGAATTGTCTGGCTCTAGGAGATTCTGGGATTTGTGGTCCCATTTCCTGTCCACCCTTCCTGGCAACAAACATCTGAAGGAGGGGTACAGTTTGGATTTCATTCCCACCGCTGATGATCCGTTGGGACCTCCATCCCCTCTGGAAGCACCCGGGAACGGCCATGTTCTGAAAAAAGGCCGTTCTTTGATTATTATTTTTTGCCCTTTGATTTTTTTGGGAACTCCCCCCTCCCCACCAATAAATAAATAAATAAATCCATACCTTCCCATCATGCTAGTGGTGCCCATCCCTGCGCTGTCGTAGACCTCCACGAAGTCGTAATTGCACTCCTCCTCTGACTCCAGGCTGAAGTTTTGGAAGTGCAGATCGATGATGTGGCCCACCGGCACCGTGATGTGCCAGAGGCAGAGCTGGAAAGGGGGAAACATCCCTCTGAGGACCTCTCTGGGCCCAGCCCACCTTCGTGCATCCCTGAGATACGGGGTGGGGGGGGGGGGTAGGGGTGTCGCTCTCCAGTCCATCTAGCCCACCCTCTCCACCCTGGCTAGAGTCAAAGACAGGGCTCTATCTTCAGTTTAAGCCCACCCCACCCCACTCACCTGAAGATGTGGGTATGGTTGAGGATAATTGGGGGAGGAAAACTGACCCTCCAAGCTATTCAGGATTCCCCCACAACCTGGAAGAAGATCAAAAACATGGTGGAAAAGGCTGGGCACAAATCGGTGACAAAATTTGTGCTGATCTATGACAAGCAGTTCCGGAAGGCTCCAACAGCTGGTCTTTTTGGGTACATCTCAAGCCAGCCAGCCAGCCAATAAAAGCACCACCCAAACCAGACCTTAGTCTTGGACTCCACCAGGATTGCAGTTTGATTGCCCCTGGAACGATGATGCCTCCATCCTAAAGAATCCTGCTGGGTTTGGTCGGAGAATTCTGTGGGAACTTTTACAACCTCACCTCCTGCCTCTAGTGGCTGAGGTTGGGAGGGATCTGGCATTTATACACGACCCCTAAACTCCGGGGCAAATGGCTCCCAGCTCCGGAGCTTAAAAATGTTTACCCACCAGCTCCGGAGTTTACAGGAAATTAAGTGCGAACACGCCCACTTTAGCGCGTCCCAGAGCACCTTTCAAGTACCTGCTCTTTGGAGGTGAAAATTATTTGATCCGGTGTAAGGATAGTGAGTGCGGGGCTCTCCTTGCTTCTGTTTGTTGTTTTTTGGCTCCCGCCCCTTTAAGAGCTACTTTTACAGAGACGAGAGGCAGAAGGAGGTGAGAGGCATGCTTTTCTTTCTCTTTTTCTCCCTCCCCTCACGCAGCCAGCAACCAGGAAGTGCGGAGGGGGGTGGGAACGCCTGAAGAGCGACGAACCCCCAAGATCTCTGGTCCAAATTTAAGTGGCCAGCGGATCTTAGGGGTCGTGTAAAAAGGCCCTAGGTTGGGGTGACTGTCTGTCAATTCAGCAGTGACCAAGTATTCCCTCCTGCCTCTGATTCAAAGAATGCCTTGCTTCTCTGCTCTCCCGCCTCTCTGTAGTCTGTTGGGACCCGTTGCTGAGAGCTGTTTTCTGCTCATTGTAAGTCAATGAAATCTTTATTCTTTCTAATATTAATGGCATAAGGTGAACTACTGAGACTGTAAGTGCCAGTTAGTGAGAAAAGAGGCAGTCTACTCTGGGGAACTTGGAGCTCTGTGATTCCCTGAACCTCTGATGCACAGGTAGAGGAATTTAACCATCATTCAAAACTTTGCAACAAATTGTTTCCTGCAGAACCAAAACCCTGAATTCCATTGTGTGTCTAGGAATTCATTTGAGGGCTCTTTCCAGCCATTGGTTCCATCACTTGTTAGTACTCAGAGCCCTCTTCCAACTCTAAATGTGTGGAAACAGGCATTCAAGCAAGCATGAACCTTGAGGAGAAGGAAATAGGAGTTATTGAACTTCCTGCATTATTTCAGCTTGTGAAGTGGGACATGGTGGTCACCGCTGATTCTGTCATGCTGATCCTGTATCGAGAAGCAGTGCACCCATAACAGAACAAAACTGTCTGATTATGATAACAGGAGCTCACATTTGGTAAATGAACTCCCCCCCTTTATTGGCCAGCTAGAAATCAGCATTTCTATTTTATTTGCATTTCAGTTTTATTTGCACATCATATGTTTCAGGGAGTGTAGCAGTGAGATGTTTGCGTGTTTTGTAAGAGGGGAAAAATGTACATTTACCATAATCCTTTAGCCTCAGCAAACTTTTATGCTTCCTAGAGCGAGCCTGTAATTCTCTTTAGATGTGTGTGTATTTGGAAATGGGTGCTTGTTCAAAAGTAATGGAAATGATGCCTCTGTGTTACAGACAATTCCCTTTAGCATCCCTCAAATAAAATAAAACAAAATAAAAATCTGGGGCATTGTGGTTTGGTTTGGGTGTGGGACGTTTTCCTCTTGAGGCCCAGCCCTCCTGATTCCATATTCTTGGAGCCTCAGTTCTGAGCTTCAAAGCTAAAGGCCTGGAAAGTTAAACAGGGATTTAAAATGTCTGGATGTGCAGCATGGCTATGGGTTTAAGACTTCGGGCTTGAAAGGAAAAATGGAACGGCGGAAAAGGCAACAATGGAGAAGGCAGTGGATGCAAACAGAACTTGGAAAAGTTCCTTTTATAGACCACAAAACCCATATTGGCTGGGGGATTCTTGTTGGGGAAAGTTGAGCTTTAAAAATATTTTCATTTCAGAAGGTTCCCAGAATTAGCTTTGTGGGCAAACAAAGGATCATGGGCTGCATTATGCCTCCCCTTGATGTAAAAACAACAACAAGAACACTGCATCCCATGGGGGAAAAGGGAACAGAGATAAACTTGCTTCGGGGCATCTAGAATTTGTGGCCGTCACTTTAAAAACCAACTCAGTGTCCATGTAATTGATCCAGGATAGATAAAAAGGGACCTTCCTCCAAACCCAGTGCTGTTAACGGAATTTGCTGCTATGAAATTGGACAAATTTTAAAAGGGCCGGGGCAAATCCTTGGAGTAATAACGGTTAGTGAGACCATATAGAACCTCCGTTCTTAGAAGCAGAGTATACCTTCAAATGCAGATTACTAAGGGGCAGCAGGAGGAAAAAACTATGCCTTTCATACCCAGAGGCAAGGGTTTCTGAACTCTTATTATTCAGCCTGGCCTTTGGTTTTCAAAATTGATTTTTCAACCCAATTTAAAATAATTTAATTTGTCTCTGGTTTTTACTGGGCTGTTTTATGGTGCTTCACCTTAGGGGCCCCTGATGGCCAGAAAAACACCAGGTCGACGGTACATGCCACCAAGAAGCATCTCCCACCCACTGAGCCATGGAGGTCTCCGGATTACTCTGAGCTGGCCCGCCTCACAGGGGTGTGGGTGTCACTTACACATTAAAAGAAAGTTACTGTGTGTGTTTTGGGGGAGTTAGATGGTTCGATGTATTATCGTCTGCCCCTTCCCTGAGCCGATGGTCTGACTGGAGGCGTGGTTTGCCAAGGGCTGGTTCGCCGTCCCTACCTTTGTGCTTTGAGCTACAGTTCGCCTCGTCCTTCTTGTCCTGGCAGTTGTTATAACCATCACAGACATACTCGGAGAGGAGACACAGCCCGTGGTCGCAGAGAAACTCATTCCAGGAACAGTTCTCTAGAACGAGACAAACACTTCTGGAGGACAAGGAGTCACCACTTAAAACCCCAGCTTCAGACTTGAAGCTTTCTTTTTTTGAAAAAGCAATTCTTTTATAATTTTATTGTTTATTTATTTATAGGATTTCTATGCTGCCCTTGTAGCTCCTGGGCTACGTTAAGTTACATTTTAATTCCACACTCCAAAGTAGTTAGTCACCATTGCCATAGGTGTTTGAGAAAAGTAACTCTTCAATCTCAAGGACTTCTTTGGTCTTTGACTGTAAATATTTAATAAAATAAACCCCAAGGACCTGTAGTCGTTACTTTTCGTCCCTTCTCTTTCTCCCCTTGTGACAAGCGGGGGAGGGGGGCACTTACTTTCGTTGGGTGGAATGGCCCGATAGCGTGCCATGAAGCCCGAAGGTGCGATATTGCCGTCGGAGACAAAAGCCACCTGCATCCGGCTGGAGTTGGTGTTGATGGTGGCAGGCGCCACGGTGCCACAGTACCTGAAACGAGGGTGTGTGTGTAAAGCCATTTGTTTCTCATGGCAGAGCCTCATGGCACAGTGGTTAGATTGCTGAACTGCAGCTAAAACTGTGCTCAGAACTTGGGGTTCAATCCCAGGTAGCCGGCTCAAGGTTCACTCAGCCTTCCATCCCTCCAAGATCAGTAAAGTGAGCCCCCAGCTTGCTGGGGGTGGGGACAATGTGTAGCCTGCACAATTAAATTGTAAACTGCCCAGAGAGTGCTTTAAGAGAGTGCTATGGGGCAGTATATAAGCAGAATGCTTTGCTTTGCTATGGCCCAAGGCAGAACCGATGGAGATGCTAAGAGATTGTCCAAACACATTCGTTTTGAGAGTCCTGGAATACAGCACAGGGTGTGATGATCGCCTTTTCTATTAGCTCTGCTCTGCTGCTTTGGGCCACAGCCAATCTGTGCTGTTTTCTGTCACATGGGAAATCTTTATCTATTTCCATCTTGGCATTCATTTTTTGTTTTAAATAAAAAAGAATAGCCCTCAAGGCAACTCACAAACATCAGAAAAGAAGCCCACAAGCAAGCTGGAATTTGCACTCGGTGCCTCCACTCAATTATTGTCTAACTCCGCACCCATTACGTCAGACTGCCTGTGACCTCCAACAACCATCCATCAAAACCGTGCTCCTCCCTATGCAAAAGGTCCAGATCAGAAGTTCCAAACTTCATAGGAGAAATTCAGAAGGGCTTGAAACTCAACAGGTTGAATAAGTCCAGGAATGTGGCAGGGTTTTTGTCGCTGTGCTAAATAAATGCTGGCAAAAACCTCCCTGCTCAGAGGAATTCCTCACTCCTGGCACATCCCAGTTCCCACCACGAGAGGGACTCTTTCACAAAGCAGCCATCCCTGTTTGAAAATCACCAGCCAGAAAACAAAATACATTTTTGACAACTATGGCAGTAATATATGGAAGGAAGTGAGAGCTGGACTATAAAGAAGGCTGATCGCTGCAGAATTGATGCTTTTGAGCTGTGGTGCTGGAGGAGAGTCTTGAGAGTCCCCTGGACTGCAAGGAGATCAAACCTATCCATCCTGAAAGAAATCAACCCCGAATGTCCACTGGAAAGACAGATTTTGGAGCTGAGGCTCCAGTACTTTGGCCACCTCATGAGGAGAGAGGAATCCCTGGAAAAGTCCCTGATGTTGGGAAAGATTGAAGGCAAAAGGAAAAGAGGACGGCAGAGAATGAGATGGTTGGACGGTGTCATCGATGCAACCAATATGGATTTGACCAAACTCTGGGAGGCAGTGGAAGATAGGAAGGCCTGGCGAGCTCTGGTCCATGGGGTCCTGAAGAGTCAGACATGACTGAACGACTGAACAACAACAACAATGTTTTCTAAACCAAAGGTGTAAACAGAATACATTGGGATCTACAGGTGCTCAGTCTGCCTTGGAGATGTCCAGTACTGGGCAATTATGGTAGGTCAGTTTATGCCAGTACTGTAGCACATGCTTTAGGTTCCTCTAGAATAAAGCAGGGTGTAAGAAAAAAATATTTCTAGCTGTTAACTGAATTCTGGAATCTCTGTTCTGATTAACAGTTAAAAGGGGGTGTGAGAAAGAGAACATCAGTAGAGAAGGTTTGATAAAAATAGAAAAGAGAATCAAAGCAATCATGTGGATGTGTGTTAATTTAATTACAATCAGGAGATTAAAATGATTGTTTTGCAGCAGGAGAGAGGAATCTTTGGAAAAGTCCCTGATGTTGGGAAAGATTGAAGGCAAAAGGAAAAGAGGATGGCAGAGAATGAGATGGTTGGACGGTGTCATCGATGCAACCAATATGGATTTGACCAAACTCTGGGAGGCAGTGGAAGATAGGAAGGGCTGGCGAGCTCTGGTCCATGGGGTCACAAAGAGTCGGACACGACTGAACGACTGAACAACAACGAATGGCAGAAATCTTACCTTTTCCTTCTTACTGAGCTCTGCAACAGTAGCTAGGCTGCAGACTACCCACCCCTCTTTTTGCCTCGGAAACAAGCAGAAGGGAGATATAAAAGTGTTTGTTGCCCCTCTCCCAGGCATTACTCAATTAAATTGAGTAATGCATCTTGTAGTTTAATACCCCCCAACTATGCAGTCTGTCTTCAACTAGCCTAACGTTTTCGGTGTTGTAGGTAGTTTGTGCGTTTCCTTGGAATGAGGCATGCCATTTTGTCCTTGGCCTCAGGCAGAAAAATGCCTTGGGTCAGGGTTGAGACATGCCCCAGATTCCTGATCTCATTGTTATTTTTTAAAAAATATATATATTATTATAATAAAAAATACAAAAAATAAGCATCAAAACCACTAGATGCCCTAAGCACATCCGATCTCGCCCGATTTCAGAAGCTAAGCAGGGTCGGCCCTGGTTAGTACTTGGATGGGAGACCACCAGGGAATACCAGGTGCTGTAGGAGCCTGGAGTAGGAACTGGCAAACCACTCCAGTATTCCTGCCAAGAAAACTCCATGGACATGGGGTCTGAAGAGTCGGTCACAACTGTAATGACACAACACACACACACACAAGCATAAAAAGGAAAACCAGGAAAAACAACAAAAAGAAAAGAAAAAACATATAAAACAGTTTTACAATACAGTGGACCCTTGTATAACAAGCAGTTTGTTTAACAGAAACCCTGCTTAAAGGAAAAAAATTCCTGAGATAGGGGAAAATCACTTAACAGAATCGCCTATGGGAAGAATCCGTACAACAGAAAAATGGTCGTGATTAGGGATTAATTCATTTTCAATGCATTCCTATGGGAAATTTGTACAAAGGAAATTTTGCTTAACAGAATTTTGTTTGAAACGAATTAATTCCTTTATAAAATGTACCACTGTATAACATATCTCGTTTGGTGAGTTTTTATCAGTGACATTCTAATCTTGTTCTCATTGTTATTATTTACTGTTTTTGATCCTTCCTTCCTTCCTTCCTTCCTTCCTTCCACACCCCTGGGCTTTCACAGCCCTTAATAAAGAACATTTAGTGATGGTCCCAGTGAAATATATTCAATGAGATGAAGATTCCCGTATTACCAGGTGCTCCCGTCCCACAAAGAGGCATCATCCTGTTCCTTGTAGATCTCCAGCCGATCATAGAGACATGAGGCCGAATTCTCCACCTCCAGCACCTCCACCTTCAGCTGGATCACCATCCCTGCCGCCACCTGGATGTGCCATTTGCAGAGGACGTTGGGAGGGTAGGGGTCAGGGTAATTGGGGGAGCTGAAGGAACCTTCCGGGCCATCTAGGATTCCCCCACAGACTGCAACAGAAAGAGGAGAGAAAAACAGCAACCTTAAAACCAAGACTGGCAGAATAGATGCCCTTGTGCCCATATTGCTTGAAGCGGAGTCCAAATGATGTGTCGGTTCCATCATCCTTCTCTAATTTGGGGCCTTTTCACATGACCCCTAAGATCCGCTGGCCACTTAAATTCGGACCAGAGATCTTAGGGGTTTGTCACTGTTCCTGCGTTCCCACCCCCTCCGCACCCCTGGCTGCTGGCTGCTGGCTGTGTGAGGGGAGGGAGAAAAAAAGGAAGAAAAGAATGCTGCTCACCTCCATTCTGCTGTCCCGGCACTGCATTCAGATCTCTTAAAGGGGCGGTGGGCAAAAAAAGAACAAACAGAAGCAAGGAGAGCTGGACAGTCACTACGTTATATCCGCATCAGGAATTTTCACCTCCAGAGAGCAGGTACTTGAAAAGTGTGCTGGGACGCGCTTAGGTGGGAGTGATTGCACTTAATTATCTGTAAACTCCGGAGCTGGTAGGGAAACAATTTTAAGCTCCGGAGCTGGGAGCCATTTGCGGCGGAGTTTAGGGGTCGTGTACAAAGAGCCTTGGTGCCCACGTGGCCGGGTAATGCTAACCTAACAGTCTGGGAAAGTTACTTTATCGAACTGCAACTCCCATAATCTACCAACCGATGTGGCCAATAGACAGAGTGTTTGCAAGCCAGTCTGAAAAAAAAAGTTTGATAATCCCTCACCAGATGGAAATGATGGCAGCTGTGAGTCAGCCCATTTGAAAGGGTCAAAGAGAATAAGAATAAAGGTTAAATTACACATTACACACAGCACTTTGTGAATGAATTTCATGGGATAGGTGGGGGGGACGACCCACAACCACATTCCCAAACAATCAGGGAGCTCAGAGGGACTTGGAGTCAGTCACCACGTCTCCGACCAATCTATCCTGCAGGGCTGTTGTGACAGTCAAAGTGGGGAAGGACCATGGAAGCCACTCTGAGCTTTTTTTGGGGGGGCATGCGGATGGGGGCACTTTTTATGTGCCATTTGTAAGATAACACCTCTGGTGTTATCATTTCCTAGGAACCATTTCGGGGGGGGGCATGTTTTCCAAAATTCTGGCATTTCAAGCAAAGGGCTTCTGAATATGTGCAGAGTGAACCACTGATTATGAGGGGACAGGACACCATTTTTTCCCTTAATGGTCCAGTGGCCTTGAGCATGTGCAGAGTGTTATTCGCATAAGAACATAAGAAGAGCCCTGCTGGATCAGGCCAAAGGCCCATCTAGTCCAGCTTCCTGTATCTCACAGTGGCCCCACCAAATGCGTTTGGGAGCACATGAGACTAGATATCTGTCTCCTGATACCACTTCCCTGCATCTGGCCCTTGAAGTACCCTGGTTTTAAGCCTGGAGATGACACATCCCCATCATGGTTTGTCACCTGTGATGGACTTTTCCTCCAGGAATCTGTCCAGTCCCCTTTTGAAGGCATCCAGGCCAGATGCCATCACCACATCCTGTGGCAGGGAGTTCCACAGACTAACGGCACACTTTGTAAAAAAAAAAATTTTCTTTTGTCTGGTATTTATTCTCCAAGCACATGGACCAAATTTGCAAAGAAGCTCATGGCAAACATAGCATTCTTAGAAAGCTTGGCTCTTCTATTCTCTCGCTCTTTTTATTTTTAATTCTTCTGTTTGACAGAAAGCAGGCACCCCCCCCCATCCCCAGGTGGAGCATGCTGCTATGAGGAAACTTCTCCACCTAAAAAAGGACCTACACCTCCCCTTCCAAGGGCAGCTTCAGTGGAAAGAGTCTACTCACGAGGAGCTGCCGTTGTGCTTCCACGCAGGTCTTGGTGGGTCGGTGTGGTTGTGGGCACAGGGCTTGACGTGGTTCTGGGCAGGGACGCGGCAGTGGCGTTGGGGGTGGTGTGGGCATACGACGCCTCTGGGGAGGGCTTGACAGGACGGGTGGATTTCTGCTCTGCTGCCCCGAAAAACAAAACAAAAGACATTTTTGAAAATGGAAAGAGAATTTAAAAGAGGAGGGGATGTCTGAGGTTAGATAAGAGAGACAGTGGTTTGGTGCTCAACCAAAATCTCATCCTGTCCGCATCTCCCCTTGCTGTTTTATCCAGACATTGGGAATGTGCATATTTTTAAAAAACTAAGAACTTAAGAAGAGCTGTTCCGCTTTAGTCCATAGGCCAATCTCGTCCTTTGTTTGGTTCCCAGACCGGTTTAGTTAAACCACAAAACAGGGCTGGCTACCAGATGCAGAATACAAAAACCAAACCCACCCAGAGAGCTCACTCCTGTGCTGTTTCTTATGCAGACAAAGGCCAACCCCAAGCAGCTTTCGAGAAAAAAAGAACAGATGCAATAAACACATCTAACAGCACTGTGACAGTGTAAGAAGAGGCAGCATGGTGTAATGGGTAGTGCTGGACTAGTCAACCTGGGTTTGAATCCCAACTCAGCGTGAAAACTTCTGGGGTGGAGGCTTAACACTGGTTAACCTTAAATATCTTACTGGCCTTGAAGACTGTCGGTTCCAACTATAAGTATAAAAGTCTCCCCACCTCACCCTGGCCGTCCATTACAAATCTTTCTTGGAGAACAGCCCAGCTCTGCCCACTGCTGGGAAGCCATCCGCGATAAGTCTTGGCGCTGAGCACTTACGAGAGACAACGATGATGCCCACCAGTAATGCTAGAAGCAGCAGCAGGATGGTGCTGAGAATGGCCACGCAGAACCAAGAGAACTTGCAGTCGGGTTTGAACTTCCGGCTCGCCACGTCCCGCACCTGTTGAGCTGCAGGGAAAGAAGTAAGCACATCCGGTCACAAGGAAGTCATGGAGAAAAGCCCACCTACCATCGCCACCCCATCAAGACAACAGGAAATGCTTTTTACCGCTGGGAGAGATCGTTTTATCTTTCTGTTGCAGCTTGGGAAAATTAGGGTCTTCTGGGACTTTACAGTAGGATGCTCAGAGCTGTGGGGGGTTGGTTTCAAGTCCCCCTGCGGATGCCAAAAAACATGGATAATAGGGAACCATATACATAGGATGGTCTCTGGCTCCCTCTAGTTGTGGCTCCTGGTAAATACACCATGGAAATATGTACAGTATTTCTGGGGTTTTAAAATATATATATATATTTCATATTTCCAGGCTGTGGGTAAATGAAACAACAGGTACAGAGTGCTCCTGTAACCCCAAAAAGGAACTGTAACATGGAGATTAGAAACCACAATTAAAACCACACTGAAGAATTATGTGTATGTTCCTCTGAATTTGTCAGAAAGGTGTTAGTTTCACCAGAGAACATTAATGGGGCTTTAAAGCTATGATTTGCAGAAGCTCTACTGGCATCCAATTTGTGCACTGGCATTAATTTTACAAGACTGGCTTTGAACCTAGCCAATGGCACACCTGCTCTTAGTGAGACCATCCAGAGTCCCAGCCCTGTCCCACCCCACCGGTTCCGACTTCCTCCTTCCATACCGAAACCGTTGGCGGTGGCTTTCATGCTGTTTGAATTCTCTGCTTCTGGGTGATTCTGAGTCGGCGCCTCCCCGTCTTCTTCAAAGACAGGATTGGAGAATTCGGTCAGCAGGAACTGAGGTGACGATGGGGGCGTCAGCGGGCTGGCATTTTCCTGGAGGAAACCAGGTAGAAGTGAGACACACATGCCTGCCAAGGGTCATCTGGGGGAAGAGACACGGCTTGGAAACTTTTTTTGGTGGGGGGAATCCAACTTCCCAGAAGCCACCCATAACCAGGCTGGGTGGAGGGCAGGGAGGTTGAATTCTTTCCCATTTTTCCAATGTGATGGGGAAAATCTAATTTATTGGCTTTTTGGTCTTGAAAGTGGAATGGAAGATGTGATGTTTCACAGCCAAACAACTTTGCCATGTGTGTATATATTTTGTGAAGTATGCATCTGAAAGGATGTGTGTGTGCATGTGGGGGGGGGAGGGAGGGAGGGAGGGAGGGAGGGAGGGAGTTAAGAGTGTCTAATATTAGCGGTGGGTCCCAGCTCACACCAAGCCTCAACATCCCCTGAAAATAAGACCTAGGGCGTTTGTACACGACCCCCAAACTCCGGGGCAAATGGCTCCCAGCTCCGGAGCTTTAAAATGTTTCCCCACCAGCTCCGGAGTTAACAGGAAATTAAGTGCGGCCACACCCACTTTAGCGCGTCCCAGCGCACCTTTCAAGTACCTGCTCTCTGGAGGTGAAAATTGCTTGATGCGGTGTAATGATAGTGAGTGCGGGGCTCTCCTCGCTTCTGTTTGTTGTTTTTTTGGCTCCCGACCCTTTAAGAGCTACTTTACAGAGACAGGAATGTTGCCGCGGCAAGAGTGGAGGCAGAACGGAGGTGAGCAGCCAACAGCCAGGGTGGGGACACAGGAAGAGCGAGAAGCCCCTAAGATCTCTGGTCCGAATTTAAGTGGCCAGCAGATCTTAGGGGTCGTGTAAAAGCGCCCCTACTTACAGTTTTGCCTCTCACTGAATTATAAGACATACCCCCCAAAATAAGACCTCCCTGATAATAAGGCCTCCCCCCGAACATAAGGCCTCCCCGATAATAAGGCCCCCCAAAGCTACCATAACTCTGGACTCTGGATCATAGTGGTGGGCGCCACTGTGCAGCTCACTCTTGGCTGCAGCACAGCTGGAGCAGACAGGAAGTGGAAGGTCTCTTTTAATCAGCGAGCCTGCGCTGCCAACAGAACAAGCTGCCACCTGCTGCTCGCTCTGAAGGAGTCTGGCTGACTCACAATTAGACAGTGGGTTGCATGGGACAGAAGTCGGGCACATTGTGTGGGCACACAGGGTTGAAATGGGGGAAATGTCTGATAAAGGGGTGGGGGAGATGTCTGGTGAAGGTGTCCACTGGCACAGGGGTGGGGGAGGGGGATCACTTAAAATGATCATGGAAAAATGAGACATCCCCTGAAAATAAGACCTAGCACATCTTTGGGAGCAAAAATTAATATAAGACACTATCTTATTTTTGGGGAAACAGGGTACATCTGGAGGCAAAAACACTGAAATTGAATCTGTCCTACATTGTGAGAAGGCAGGATTCCCGGGAAAGGACGAGACTGCTGAGAAAGATGGAAAACAGCAGGGAAAGAGGAAGACGAAACATGATATGGACTGACTTCCTAAAAGAAGCCACAGGGTGGGCCTGCAGGAGCTGAGCAGGGCAGCCCAGGATGGATCGTTCTGGAGATCACTTATTCAGCAACAAAATATTAGGGCTCTAGCCAGACATGGAACAAATGCCCGGAGCCTGTGCGCATGTACAGACTCCAGGAAATCACACACTGAAAGGTGCCGTCACATCAAACGCTTGTCGCATTGGGCCTTCCGATGCTGCCCTGCCTGGCTTCTGGCAACAGCTGGCGTGGCCCAAGGCATTTTGCAGCCTGAGGCAGCAGTGTTGCTTTTCAAAGGGTGGCCAACTCTCTCATCCTCGCAGCTGAGCGGATCGTGGCTGGGGATGGGCATGAAACAGAAAAATAAAGTTTCATTTCATTTCGCTTTGTGCCCAACCCTGTTTCATTTTGTTTCATTGCTTACAATTTTTTTTTAAAAAATCATATGAAACGAAATGAAACAAAACGAAGGCTCCCCTGGGTCCTAGAGGCACCGGATTTGGTGCCCAGGAACCATTTTTAAAGGGGTCCAGCTGAGCTCTCAATGGCTGTACTCCTTTAAAACTGGCCTAGGGCATTTATACACGACCCCTAAACTCCGGGGCAAATGGCTCCCAGCTCCGGAGCTTAAAAATGTTTCCCCACCAGCTCCGGAGTTAACAGGAAATTAAGTGCGACCACGCCCACTTTAGCGCATCCCAGCGCAGCTTTCAGGTACCTGCTCTTTGGAGGTGAAAATTATTTGATCTGGTGTAACGATAGTGAGTGCGGGGCTCTCCTTGTTTCTGTTTGTTGTTTTTTGGCTCCCACCCCTTTAAGAGCTACTTTTACAGAGACTGGAATGTTGCCGGCAGGAGCGAAAGGCAGAACGGAGGTGAGTGGCATGCTTTTCTTTCTCTTTTTCTCCCTCCCCTCACGCAGCCAGCAGCCAGGAAGTGCGGAGGGGTGGGGACACAGGAAGAGCGACGAACCCCTAAGATCTTTGGTCAGAATTTAAGTGGCCAGCGGATCTTAGGGGTCGTGTGAAAAGGCCCCTAGTCACCACTAGGGAATCCCCTTGGTGGCAACTGGGCAATTTTTAAAGGGGTACTGCCAATGACAGCTCGTCTGGACCCCTCTGAAAATGGCTCCCCAGCACCAAATCGGGTGCCTCTAGGACCCAGGGGAGTCACCCCCACCCACCTCCCAGCTGAGAGGAGGCCAGAAGCTGGGGCTGAGAGGAGGAGGCAGGGAGCAGCGGAGCAGCGGCAGGGACCCACCTCCTCCTCTTCCTTCTCCTGGACTCCAGCGGCAGTGGCGGCTCATTGCGAGCTCAGCAGGTAAGGGACCCCTTTTACAGAGGGAACGAAACAGTTCATTGCAACAACCAAAAAAATGACAGTTTCGTTTCGCCTGTAACAAAATGCTGCTTCCTTGTTTCGTTTCGTTTCGTTACCTAATGAAATGACGAAGCAGCATTTCGTTTTTTGTTTTGTGCCCATCCCTAATTGTGGCCTTCCTCCTTCTGAAGAAGAAATGAGCATAGAAATGAGCAATGTGCCTGGGCCACTTTGTCACCTATGAAGGGGAGGGGCCAAAGGACCGAGATCAGTCATTTCTGCCCTCCCAGTATCTGCCTCCTGAGGCAGTGACTTAATGTGCTCTGCCCTGGGGCCAGCCCTGGTGGAGGATAAATAATGCATCAGAGAAAAATTATGGGCTGCTTGTATGAGGTTTGGAATTCCTCACCATCAATGTATGCGAAGATTCTCAGTCATCCAGGTGAGTTTATCTGGAAGTTGAGCCATGGCAACTGGACTTCTTTTTTTGAAAGATTGAAATGTTTCGCTGCTCATCCAAACAGCTTTGTCAGTCTGAGGAAAGTTGGGGCCTTTTCACACAACCCCTAAAATCCGCAGCAAATGGCTCCCAGATCCGGAGCTTAAAATTGTTTCCCCACCAGCTCCGGAGTTTACAAAAAATTAAGTGCGACCATGTCCACCTAAGTGCGTCCCAGTGCGCTTTTCAAGTACCTGCTCTCCGGGGGTGAAAAATTCCTGATGCGGATGTAACGTAGTGAGGGCCTGGCTCTCCTCGCTTCTGTTTGTTTTTTTTTTGCCCCCCGCCCCTTTAACAGATCTGAATGCAGTGCTGACAGCAGAACGGAGGTGAGTGGCATTCTTTTCTTTCTTTTTTTCTCCCTCCCCTCACGCAGACTGCAGCCAGGAGTGCGGAGGGGGTGGGAACATAGGAACAGCGACAAACCCCCAAGATCTCTGGTCTGAATTTAAGTGGCCAGCGGATCTTAGGGTCGTGTGAAAAAGGCCCTTGGTTGAGAGCCCTCCATTTTATAGTTCACTTTGACCTCATGTGATCCTGGTCTGAAATAGGCTCATAAGATGGACAATTTATTTATTTATTTATTTATTTATTTATTTATTTATTTATTTATTTATTTATTTGACCTCATGTGATCCTGGTCTGAACACAAGGCATTTTCAAAATAAGATGGACAATGGCCTGGATAGGCTTGTTAGGTGGACAATAGTCTCAGTAGCCCATTAGGTGGAGAATGGCCCACCTTTGCAACCTTCACAATACCCATAAAGTATGAGTCGTTAGCCATGGTCTTGTTGGTGGAGGTGGGAAGTATTCTTGATTTGTCGGGGGATTGTTGAAATGGCCTCTTGAAAAGCTTAAAAGGATTTTTGGCAAACACCACATCCCTCTTTATATCAAACCCACAAACACACTAAGGCAGAGACTTGTCCATCCAAAGGTCCCAACACCAGAACACAAAAGGAGCAATATAGTATATGTAGTACAATGCACTGAGGAGTGTGCAGACCTCTACACTGAAGAAACTAAATAGCCATTAAACAGGAGGATGGCCCAGTACACAGGATCAGAATTAGCAGTATACTTCCACCTGAAGGACAAAGGGCACTCATTCAAAGATGAAGATGTACACATATTAGACACAGAAGAGAGGTGGTTTGAGAGAGGGGCCAGGGAAGCCATTCATGTGAGTACTGAAAACCCCTCTCTCAACAGAGGTGGGGTGGGGGGCTCAGGCCCACTCTATCTGCTACTTATCAGGCAGTGATTTCAACAATCTCCAGACAAATCAAAAATACTTCACACCTCCACCAGAAAGGCCATGGCTAAAAACTCATACTTTATGGGTGTTGGGAAGGTTGCAATGGTGGGACTTTCACACATTTAGGCCATTGTCCACCTAATGAGACTATTGAGACTATTGTCCACCTAATGAGCCTATTCAGGCCATTGTCCATCTTATGAACCTATTTAAGATCAGGGTGACATGAGGTGAAATTGGGCTCTAAAATGGAGGACTCGCAACTAGCTTTCCTGAGACTGACGAAGCTGTTTGGATGAGCAGTGAAACGTTTCAATTTCTCAAGAAAAGAAATCCAGTTGCCATGATTCAACTTCCAAATCCTCACCATCTACTAACTCTCTCTCTCTCTCTCTCTCTCTCTCTCTCTCTCTGTGTGTGTGGGGGGGGATTTTAGCTTCACTTATGTCCATTTCCTTAAGACTGTGGGACAGGATTAAGGGCCAACGGCCTGGTGAATCCTTGGACTTTTTCCAGACCTTGGAAAAGAGACTCATTTGAACCACAACCTCCAGAGTGCTGGGGGGGATTTGCGGGTTTGTAGTCCATACAAGCAACTATTTCAATCTTGGGTCTACTTGAGCACCCACCAAGATGTGCTAGATTGTCCTCGAGAGAGTGCAGAGGAGGGAGACAAGGATGGTAGAGAGTCTGGAGGAAATGTCTTATGAGGAACGGCTTAGGGAACTGGGAATGTTTAGCCTCTAAAAGAAGGCTGAGGGGGGATATGATAGCTAATATGTTTAAATATTTGAAAGGATGTCATATTGAAGAGGGAACAGGTTTGTTTTCCATGGTTTCAGAGACTAGGATTCGGGGCAATGGTTTCAAACTACAGGAAAAAAGATTGCATTTGAATATTATGAATTACTTCCTGGTGGTTACAGCCGTCCAGCAGTGGAACATGCTGCCACAAAGGGTGGTGGGGTCTCCTTCTTTGGAGGTTTTTAAGCAGAGGCTGGATGGCCATCTGTTGGAAATATAGTGATGGGGTTCCTGCAGGGCAGGGGGTTGGACTGGATGGCCCTTGAGGTCTCTTCCAACTCTATGATTCTATGAAAGAGTGTTTGCTCTGGATGAGCAGTTTCTCCCCTTCTTTGGCTCTCCAGATGGTTTGTTCTTCACCTGCCCCGGCCAGCAACAGCAAACAGCCAAGCCTTCCTGGAACTGAGGTTCCAACAATACAGAGGCTTCAAGATGGAAAAAATGTCTTACTGAGTCTCATCAAGGCTCCACTTCCACAGCAGCATCTTCACCTAAACCAGTGGTTCTCAACCTGTGGGTCCCCAGATGTTCCTGGACTGCAACTCCGAGAAGCCTCCGCCACTCACTGCACTGGAAGGGGTTTCTGGGAGCTGCAGTATGAGAACCAATGACCTAAACCCTGCTCTTTAGATGGTCCACAGAACCAACAACTGTCTCATTAAAGTCTGCCCTCTTCATGCGGAAAAGGGCCTGGATTTTGAAACCTGCCCATGTGTTGCTGCCTCCCACCAAGTAGACCTTGAACCCTCTAACCCCCTCCCCCCTCCCCCATCCCTTGGATCAACCTTCTTTCTAGGGTTACTGTGATGATCTAATGTGGGAGGGAGAGATCACCGTGCATTCTTGCCTCTGACTTGACGGATCAAAGGCAAGAGGGAAAAGGAGTAGAAATGAAAGAATCAGACCAGACGCACAGCTGAAAGTGCTTAATCAAAAATGCATTCATCAGCAGTTCCCCCTCTAGCGGTCCATTAAAACCTAAGCATGAAATCCTGCTTTGAATTTTTAAAACACTTGGAAACTGGTTTCCAGGCAGAAAAAGGGAAACACAGACAGTTGGAAATAGCAAATGCTAAACTGCATTTGGGCCACCATGGAGAGCCTGGGAAAGTTCCTCTTTTTTGAATCACAAGTCCCAAAATCCTTTGCCAGCAGTGTCCGCAGTTGAAGAATCCGAGAACCTGTGGTTCAAAAAGAATCCTCTTTAGCTCTGCAGATGAGTTCTCTCTCTCTCTCTCTCTCTCTCTCTCTCTCCCTTTGTGATGGCCAAGCAAAGATTAAAAAGTAAGCTTTCTGCAGATCTGATGCCCCAGAAAACATAAGAACATAAGTCCAGCTTCCTGTATCTCACAGTGGCCCCACCAAATGCCTCTGGGAGCACATGAGACTAGATATCTGTCTCCTGATACCACTCCCCTGCATCTGATCCTTGAAGTACCCTGGTTTTAAGCCTGGAGATGATATATCTCTATCATGGTTTGTAACCTGTGATGGACTTTTCCTCCAGGAATCTGTCCAATCACCTTTGGAAGGCATCCAGGCCAGATGTCATCACCACCTCCTGTGTCAGGGAGTTCCACAGACTAACAATGCGCTGGGTGAAAAAATATTTTCTTTTGTCTGTTCTTACTCTCCCAGCCATCAGTTTGAATGTATGTCCCCTAGTTCTGGTATTTTGTGAGAGGGAGAAGAGTGTCCCTCTATCCACTTTACTCATGCCCTGCATTATTTTGTATATCTCAATCATATCCCCCCTCAGGTGCCTTTTTCCACACTAAAGAGCCCCAAATGTTTTAGCCTTTCCTCATAAGGAAATGTGCTTTCTCTGTGCAGAACACACAACACATCACAAGTGTGAACAAGTGAGCCCCTGTGGAGTATTGTGGGCACTGGGAACCAGATCCGTGTCATCTCTGTCTTCACCCCTGAACCGCTCGACTGGTGAGTTACAGGCACCAGCATACAGAATGTCATTTTCATCCACAACCAGTGTATACGTTCATCCTTTCTCCCCCCACTCTCGTGTATGTTGGGTTGATCCCCTTTAAACCATAACAGTGTGGCTTCTGATAGGGAAAAATTGGCTGGATCCACTTGTGCATACTTTCACAATGGGATAATTGGTTTTATTTTTACGAGTGGTTGGAATGAGAGCAATCTCTTGAATTGAAGCAGGAAAAAAGTAATAGCAGATTGCTATCAGGCACCAGCTGGATCTACAGGCAGAAAAGAAGCAGAGACACCCCAAGGTGTTGTCACAGGGCACAGTTTTGAACAGTTAGCAACAGCCGGCAGCTGTTATTTCATCTAGCAAGAACTGCCCTGCGGGTCCTTTTGGGTAGAAAAGTGGGGTAGAAATATTTGAAATAAATAAATAAATTACTGGGACCATGTCCCAGAGAGTGGTACGGTGCATGACAGAGATTTGAACTCAGAATGCACTCCATCACTACTCTTCTTCTTAGCAACTGCATTAATTCAATGGTGAGACGGAGAGACACTGACAGACCTGTAAAAGCCCTGCCTCACGTTTTCCCCATCGCCCCTGATATGTCCCCTGCAGTCACTTGGGGCTGGAGCCTCCATGCCTTTCTCTGTGGTGGCTTGTGGCGGCGTGCATGCGCAACACCCACCACACGTATGCACAGATGGCTTGCACATCTTTCTTTCTCGATCCTCTGATTTTACAGAAAATGCCAATGTAACCTGAGCTTTATTCTTGGGTGAAAAGCCCCAGGCTGCCAGTTCTCACACCCATCAACACTCAGCTGAATTTATTTGTTTGTACAGTTTTCCCCCTCCCTCTGCAACACCTGCGGAAGCCAAGGAACAGCCTGTCCTTTTGGTTAAGGATATCAGAGAGACAAGGGATGACTTTTCTCAAGTAGATTCTCAACAATGCTGACATCTCCTCAGTCACTCTAGAAAAACCACTCTACACCCCTTCCTTCCTTCCTTCCTTCTTTCCTTCCTTCCTTTTCCTTCCTTCCTTCCTTCCTTCTTTTGCATTCCCATTTCTTATTTTGAAAGCCTGTGGGCTGGGTTACATTGGGTTTTTTTCAAATTTTGTTGGAATCCACTGGAATCCAGTAGATTAGATGGGGAGCAGCTGACTCATGATGCAAGGAGCACCTGGAAAGATTGTTTGCATTGCTGTTCCCAGATGTGCAGTAATAAAATAAAATAATAACAATAACAATAAAAAAATACAAAGTGCTGCTTATATACTGCCCTGTAGTGGTTAAACCACTCTCTGGGTGGCTTAGAAGTTAATTATGCAGGCTACACATTGCCCCCTCCCCCCACTGTAAGCTGGGTACTCATTTTTACCAATCTCAAAAGGACAGAAGGCTGAGTTGACCATGAGCCGGCTACCTGGGATGGAACCCCAAGCTGTGAGCTGAGTTTTAGCTGCAGGGGGGCAATTTAACCACTGCGCCACAAGGTTCCTACAGTGTAAGTAGGATGACTTTTCTGAACTCTGCCCATGAGATTTATGGCTAGGATAGCCTCTAAGTATGAACTCAATAACTTTCCTTACAGTATTACACTGCACTGTGCAAGGGCATTGGAACATTGATGTACGACAGCTCCTGACATGCATTCCATACCGTCCGTCTGTTCACAGACTAAAAAGCTTTGTGTACCTGCCTGTGCACGCGCACATGTCTGCATGGGTGGGTTGGGTATTTGTGCCACCCTCCGTCCTTGCACCCTGATCATCCTCTCTCTCCAGAACATGCTGCGGAAGGTTCTTCAAATACTCTGGGCCAGATTGATTTGTTGCGTGACATCCCACATCCTGGTACATGAGCGAGAGGCTTTGCTGTCCTACACTGGACCTCTGCCATGCTCCAGCAAGGTAGGCCAGGCGGAATGAGCGTGGCGGGCTCAAGGTCACCCTGTGAGTTTCGTGGCTGTGTGAGGACCAGAACCTGGCCCTCTTGGGCCCTCATCCCAAACGTCAAACCTTTCCTTCCGGACTGGCAGCAGAAGAGAAAACTTTACGCAATCGAGGACAACACATTCTGAAAAGACATGCAACAAAATTTGTGGTCCCTTCCCAAACAAAAACCCAAGATAAGAAAAATGTGGGCCATATTTTATCAAGTGACAAGGACCACATCATGCATATGAAAAATTCATATGCATGGTGGACACACACAAGAATGGATTAAACAAAAGTCTGGGTTTCTTGAGTCATTATCCAATTTATTATTACTATATTGCCAATTTTTTTCATGGAAAGTTTATCTCCCACCTGGATCCTAAGGTAGAAAACTCCCACTCTCTCACCCCTCTCTTCCACCACCACCTTCACCCCACTCTATCTGGTTCTGGTTTTTGACTCTTGAGGAATTTACCTTAAAACCACACTTAACATTTTTACAGACCCTGGCCACAGAACCATTAACAATACTTAACATATCTATGAACCCTAGCCAAACCTTCCTGCCTGCCCACCATTTGTACAAGTAATCATCTATCCCTCCTCCACAGACCCCATTAACAATGCTTAACATATCTACGACCCCTGGCCAAATCCTCCCACCATTTCTTCAACTCATCATCTCTCCTTCCTCTTCCCCCTCCCCTATCCACCAATGAACATCTGGTTTGAAACATATATCTCATCACATATTATATTACACACCTCATTCTGCTGCTACATGTCTGAAGAAGTGGACGTGTCCAAGAAATGTTACATTAAAATATGAAAGTTAGCCTTTAAGGTGCTGCATGTTTTGTGTCTTTTGTTTTGCCTGCAACTAAAGAAAGATGGTGGGGACAAAAAAATGGGTTCTCGTGCTATGCTGTCCCCCATCCCGCAGATCTTTTGCCCTACCTTGCTTTGTTCCTGGGTTTCAGGATAAAGGATGACCTCTGTGTAATCCTTCATGGCCGTCAGCGAGGGTGTTGGGAAGGTGGACAAGATCCCTGCCCGTCCAAGGCTCCCGCATCCCCCCACCTCCTGCGGCATTGGATGCTCTCTCTCTCTCTCTCTCTCTCTCTCTCTCTCTCTCTGTTGTGGTGGCCGCTGGTTCTCCTTTGGCCTCCTGGGTTTCACCACATTGGCAAGAAAGGAGCAGCCTTTGGGGGGTCTCCTCAACCACCTTGGCCTCCTCCTCCTCCACCACCTTCAAGGATGCCCAAGGCGAGGGTGAGGTCTGTCTCTGGAGAGCCTGCCAGGGGAATTGAACCCACGGTGCCTGGCGTTGCTTCTTCCACCACCCAGGACCATGCTGGTCCGCTGGGCTCTTGGAACAAGGGGCCCTGTCAAGCCGCTGAGCGGTGAAAGAATGTACAAGCATTAAAGTCACCAACCTTCCCCCCCCCACCCCCAACCAATGCCTTAATCCATCTCAGCTGAGCAGGACAAGGTCAGAGACCCTGGCATCGGCAACTGCCGTCTTAAAGGTGCAGCATTGCCAATTGTTTGGATCTGTTTCCTTGCCCGCCAGGGAGCCCAGAGCCCAGATGCACAGCCTGTTATATTTCAAGTTCTGGACAGGTTATGCATAACTGTATGTGTTGCATGAGAGTTGAGTAATGCTGAACCGATGTCTGTGAAAAATTGCACATCATAAAATCTGAGCATCGTTGAAGGTGATTGGAGCCTCTTGTGTGGGTCTGGGGTTTAGCTTTACTGGATTCCGAGAAAATAACAGGCGGGATGAGTTTTCTTGAAGCGAAGATGTTGTATACTTTGGGGAGAAGGTGAACAGCAAACGACTTCAGATCGACAGAATCATTACCAATACAACCTGCCTCTTAGGCTGTGGACGGATCCTGGAAATGCCCACCGTGTTTCTTTCCAGAGATGGTTATGCCATTCAGGAGAAGGCTGCTGGAGCAGGAACATCCCATCTTCTGAGATATGAGGATTGAAAGCTGAGCTCTCTTGGGAAGTACAACAGTGCAGCAGGCCAAGGTTGGGGGGCCCTGAAGCTATTTCTGGTCCAGCCATTCATGTGGAACGAGACGGTGAGAGAAATCTGGATGGATGGGTCCTGAATCCAATGTCCAACCTGGCTCATGGGTGAACAGGACCTCTGTCGATCATGTGTCTAATCAGCTCATAGGCGTCTCCTCGGGCTTGTGGAAGGTTCTCCAGAACCCCACAGGGTAGTTATTTCCTCCCGTGGATGTTTCCAGGGCTTGGAGGAGAGGAAGTCTCATGAGTTATGGCCACAGTGCTCTGGAAGTTATCAAAATCCTGAGTGTGCACACTCTCAGCAACGTTATGAACCACGGCTGGATCAACCCCTTGAGTTTGCCACTTGGCGGCAGAAGGAAAGATGCCTGCAAGGGTTGGTCCCTACTCTGCCAGAGAGTCACACATCAAGGTGGAAAGAAAACCCTTTCCCAAGTGGCTTGGGTCCCCAGATGTTCTTGGATTAAAACTCCCAGAGGCCTCCACCGCCACCACCAGCTCGGCTGGCCAGGATTTCTGGGAGTGGCAGCCCCAGAGCCTCTGGAGATGCAAGGTGGGCAACCACTGGTTTAGTGTTACCAAACTACGGCTTAACCTGCTGAAGGTTTAACTGCTGGACTCTGGTGGCTTAAACCTTTTAGCAACGTCAGCCTTTGCCTGTCACTGCAACTGGCACCCCCATACGGCTTTTGCAGCGTTCTGTTGCTAAGTCGGGCGCATTCCAAGAGACGCTGAGCACAAAATCTGTTTTTCCCTGCTGCTAAAGCAAGAGAGAAAGAGGCCATTGTTTGACCGCGAGCTTGCCCCGGGAGGGAGGGAAGGAAGGAGGGAGGGGAACCGGCTCCGTATGAGCACTGGTGGTCAGAGAGGGGAGTTTCTTTTTTTTTTTTAAAGGATTACACAGGAGGCTTGTGGCCCATTCCCTCATGGTCTTTCAGACTCCCCAGGGAGCTTTCGTAACACAGAACGAGGTGGTCACTCCAGGCCAGAGAAGACCAGGTACGCTTCAGAAAACAGAAAGGGCTCCAGGCGGCTCCCGTGAGTGAGTCTAGCTACGTCCGATGGCAGCAATGTGTTTGCCTTTTTTACCACAGTGGAAAGAGCCTTGGATAGGATTTGGGACACATGAGTTGAAGATCCATACACCGCAAGCTACAACAGCCAATGGGGGGGACCTTGGTCCTGCCACCGTCTCTCAACCCTGACCCTTTAGGAAGGGGAACGGTGGCTCACTTAAGCTATGAGACTATGATAAAATTGTAAGGCTGCAACTATTTTCTTTCTAGGTTCATGGGGTGTGCATGGATTCTCCATAAGGGACATTGAAACCAGTGCTTGGGAAAGTTACTTGTTTGAATCTTTGATCAACAACTTTCAAAAGGCATTTATAAGGTATTCCCAGGCGTATATACCTTTCTTTTATCCATCCCTAGCTGCAGATAAAATTAGTCTTCTTTGCTTTTGAGCCCTTTTACACGACACCTAAAATCCACTGCAAAACACTTGCAGATCCGGAGCATAAAATTGTTCTCCCACCAGCAGCGGACTTTAAAAATAGTAAAGTACGCCCAGGCCCACTAAAGTGCGCCCCAGCGCACTTAAGAAGTACCTGGTCTCTGAAAGTAAAAAAATTTATGATGCAGGTTGTAAAGCTGTGGATGCTGGGCTCTCCTCGCCTTCTGTTTGTTTTTGTTGTCCCTGCTGCCCCTTTAACAGACAGGAATCCCTATGAGGCTGCTCCGATGGCAGGCGGAGGTGAGCCTGCATTTTTTCCTCCCTTTTTTCTCCCTCCCCTCACCGCAGACAGAAGCAACAGAGCACGAAAGGGTGGGAACACAGGAAGAGGAACAAAACCCACATGATATCTGGCTGGGGGGATCCGAACTTAAGCTACCAGCGGATCTTAGGGGTCGTGTAAAAGGGCTCTCTGTCTTCTATTTTTTTAAAAATATTTCCAAGGTACAATATCAGGACTGGCCACTAGAGGGAAGCACAGAATAGGCACTGCATTTTTTTCGGGTCTGCTGGCAAGGACAACAGAATGTGTTAGGGCCTTTTCACACGACCCCTAAGATCCACTGGCCACTTAAATCCGGACCAGAGATCTTAGGGTTTGTCGCTGTTCCTGCGTTCCCACCCCCTCTGCACTCCTGGCTGCTGGCTGCGTGAGGGGAGGGAGAAAAAAAGGAAGAAAAGAATGCCGCTCACCTCCGTTCTGCTGTCCCGGCACTGCATTCAGATCTCTTAAAGGGGTGGGGGCAAAAAAAGAACAAACAGAAGCAAGGAGAGCCGGGCAGTCACTATGTTAGATCCACATCAGGAATTTTCACCTCCAGAGAGCAGGTACCTGAAAAGTGCGCTGGGATGTGCTTAGGTGGGAGTGGTCACACTTAATTATCTGTAAACTCCGGAGCTGGTGGGGAAACAATTTTAAGCTCCAGAGCTGGGAGCCATTGGCGGCGGAGTTTAGGGGTCGTGTGAAAAGGGCCTTAATAATGCACAGCACAACAAATTACTTGCAACGATAAGGCTGAATGGCATCTCTTGGTTGCCAAGACGCAATGAATAATCCATTGAGTTCCTTGTAAAATGTAACATTCTGAACTCTGCTGAGAATGATGCACTCTTCCCAAACTTTCCTTCCTGGAATAATTCGATAAAAAGAGAAGATGGTCTCTGGATTGTATTTCAAGAACGCTCAAGAATAGACGGGGCTCTTTCTCTAGATATGTGTCCATTTAGGCCAACTACCCAGTGCCAAAAGATTTCTGATTCTTCCAAAAGAGCATCGCTTGGAGAACAGACTGTAATTTGGACTTGTCTGTCTGCAGCTGGGAAATCTCCAGTGAACTTTCCAAAAACCCATTTGTGATCTGAGCCAGCATTTATTGATTTATTACAGTATTTTGAATTCTATACTGCCCCATCAGCATGAATGCTTTCAGGGCGGGGGTGGTTTCACAACCCATCAAAACAGAATTACAGCCGTAGAAACAAAGAGGAAAGTTCAATAAATGCAATAAAAGCCCCACCAGCCTCGACCAACTTTTGCTGATGAAGGGAACTGGGTAACTGTATTTTAAAAAGAGAGTAATTTTTATGGTCTGCATGTATCGGATGCAAAGCGGGCCACTGACAACAGATAAAAGACACAGGAAGGCATTTACAGACCGAAGGACCCCCCTCCTCCTCCCACACACGCACACATGTAAACCCAAATAGACACCCAAAAGCCAGTGAGATGTTTACCAAGCTACAGTTTTATTTCTGTACATATCTCCCTTGGGAGCGGCACAATCCCTTCCCTAAACTTGCTTACACAGTAAACAAGGCATATTAAGTCAAACTGAAGGGGGAAGAAAGAACCCCTAATTGAGAAAGGCTTCCTTTCACAAACCATTTACACCTCGGGTTACTCTCCACCCCTGGAAGTCGTTCGCGCCCACCATGTTGAAATGGAGTGAAAAGAGACAACGGAGGAAACAGCCTGGAACGTCAACTTGGAACGTCAACTTAGTCCGGGGGTGCGGGGAAGGAAGGATGTAGGATTTGGAGCAGTAACCCACCATTTGTATTTACTTGGCTAAAAACAAACCAGTGTCCTGATTTGCACATATAATCATAATAATACTCTGCCTGATTCAATGTTAAGGCTCCCTTTCTGTTCTTCTCCGAGACATGCCCCTTTAATGGCTTCATGCCCGGAAGACTGGGTGGGGACAAGAGAGTGCAAAATGAGGCCCCTCTAGCCCAGCACGGAGCTGCAACAAGAAGGGGAAAGCTACACCTGTTGAATTCTACCAAAGCGGTTCATGAACCTTACTGCATTTCTTCCCTGCCAGGTGCACGCATCAGATCGAGCAGTTGGGCTGGAAAGCTCTCAGCCCATCCTCTCTCTCTCTGTGTGTGTACAGAATAAATAAAAGGCAAAAACGAGTGACTGACAGTCATCGGTTGACCAAAGTCGGTAGTTTCAAAGTTCTACGCCTCCGGAGGGCCATGTGGTGTAGCTGGACAATCCATAGCCCACACATGGTTTGTGGTGCTGGCTTGTTGCCACGGGGAACCAGAGGCAAAAGGAAACCTCAGCAGCTGCCTTCGGAGAAAACTGAGTCCAAGCTGCCCGAATGGGGGAGAGCAGGAGGAAAGGATGTCTGCAGCTTATATACTCTGTGCTCCTTCCAAGGGACGCGTTGATTCACCCAGAACACCTCTTTTCTCTTTTGAGATGGTTTAAGGCACTGTTGTGAGAACAGACAGGTAGACATTCGCTCAGAGCACAAACGCTTGGGTTGGACTCCATTAAAATCCAGCCGGATCGAAGTGCTCCACGTTTTATTGGGATAAGAAATGTTGTTTTTATCTTTTGAAATAAAAATAAGCCAAGAAACATGCCTCCAAGTGCAAGGGGTCGAGAGGACGCTCGCTGGAGATTTGTAGGAAGCCAGCGCATGTGCGCATGCGGATTTTGAAACCCAAACGAACGTGGCACAAATGCATTTCACTCATCCGTCGGGAAGGGCAGCTCCCTCCCTGGTGTCCCACACCGCCATTTTGGGCTGGAGACGTAGAGATGGGAGGCACCAACAGCTGGAGAGGCAGAGGTTTGGACGCTGCGACTCTTGCGATGTTTCTTGTGGCTTTTCCCCAACATTTGTGTCCATCTCCAGAGGGCACCCCATTCCATGGGAAGAAGAGAGAGCATGAGGCACCTGTGCCCCCAAACTTGTGGCAGTTTCGGGGCATATATGGATAAAACAGGAGAGACAGGTTCCTGCCCCACAATCGAGCTGCTTGCCTATGGATTTATTACACACCAACGAGGGGGTAAGAGCGGAGGAGAGAACTGAGAGATAGAGAGGTGGGGAAAACAAACACACAAGAGAGAAAATGGAAAAACCACCCCTAACAGGAGTAGAATTTCAGAAGCTGTGAGGTGCCCTGGGCCCACAGCCAGAGGGGTCTTCTCTCTGGGGCATGGGTGAACCCAGGGGGGTCATACCAATTCTTCCTCAGGCACGAAAGCTGTAGAAAGGTGCTTCTGTAAAAGTCAACCTGTTTAGTCAAGGTTTTATTAGGAGTTTCTCCTTCTTCTTTTTGTGTGCATTTTGTTTTTGAATTTTTTTAAGAAAAAAAAAGAGAGAAAAACAAAACGATATATGTGTGTGTGTGTAGGGGGAGTCCCTCTGGTCACCACTGTCCTGGGTCAGTCCCCACCCTTGGAGTCTGTGAGCTGGTGCCTGGCCACCTTCCTCCTCTTTCAAGGCTTGGTGGCACTGCAGGTCGTACGGAAGGGGTGTGTGTGTGTGTGTTTCCTGGAACTACATTCGGGAGGACGGGCTGGCCAGCTCATAGAAAAGCAGGTAGGCATCGCTGCTCCGGACGTGGCTGGAAGAGAGCGGGGTGACCCTGGGGGAAGGATGGAAAGAAGGGAGGCCGTTAGAGAGGCAGGTGAGGAGTGAGGGGTCATGGCATCCGTGCTTCTGTGATGGAATGCCAGTCCTTGATTAATGTACTGAAGTCTTTTAGAGATGGACACAAACTGAAAAAATGGCGATTGGTTTTGGTTTGGTTTATTTTAGGTTTTGGTTCAGTTCGTCTAGTTTTTAACAATTTTTTTTGAAAAATTTGTTTTGTTGGTTCATTGACTTGCTTTTCGTTTTCCCCCACTTTACGCAATTTAATCCATTTGACAGCGTGCCGGATCAGGGTTTGTTTTTGGTTTCTTTGATTTTTTTTTCATGCACCAACCGTGCGGCCCATGGGGCCAGGTCGGCACTAGTTTTATTTTTTATATTTTTTCCTTTATTTTAGAGCAGCAACCCGGCCACCCCTGGGGCCAAGTTGGCACTCCTTTTTAGTTTTTGTTAATTTTTGTTAATTTTTTTTTTTTTTTTTTTACCGTGGCCGCGCTATAGCTGTAGCGCGGACCGGTGAGCTTTCCCCCCTCTTCTGGTCGCCCCCCCTGCAGACAGGAAGACCGGACCTCCAGGAAGGACAAGCACCAGGAAGGAGACATCTCCGGTGCCACCAGTAACGAACTGAACCGAACCAATTTTTTTCGTTTCGGTTCGTTTCATTCTAAATCCACTCTGGGGTTCGTTATTCATTTTGTTATGTAACAAAATGAATAACGAATAATGAAACAAACTAAAAGTTTGTTTCGTGCCCATCTCTAAAGTATTTACATCACGTCCAACACCAGTAGGTTTCAGGGCGGAGAATGATTGATACAACTGAAATAAAAGAACTGGAAACTCTTCAAGAACTTTAAAACTATTGAAAACATTTTTTTTTAAAAAAAGACTTAATGGTCAGAATCCTGCAGCTGGTATAAATAATAATAACCAGAGCTGGGTGGGACCCTGTGGATCACTGAGTCCAGCCCTCTCAAGGAGGACCAGGGGGGAATCAAACACCCAACCTCTGGCTCCATACCCAGAGACCTAAACCCTGGAGCTGTAAGAGAAATTGCCCAACCAGGAATTTGTGATGGAGCGGCAATTATATATCCAGGTTTTAAATCTGCTGCTGACCTCTTGGGTTGAGGCACAGAAAAGTTAGCAAGACAGTTTGGTGGATGTCGTAGACTACAAACCCCATCAGTCCTAGCCCACGATAAAGGATGATGGGCAGCATACTCCAAAACCTAATTAGAGGGCGTTAGGTTGCCCGCTTCTGAATTGGGGCATCGGGAGTTTCAGCAAAGTAAGAAACAGAAGGAATCCTTTGAAAGGCCAAAGTTTTAAACCCCAAGAGAAAAATTGGTGGGAGTCCTTTGAAGTTCAAAGGAGGGCTGAAAGACAATGCTACCTTTAGCACTTGGTTTGGAGGGGCCTTTTTAAAAGGACCAACAGAGTTTCCTCAACAGAGAGGGACATTTGCCCCGTACAGGCACCTAATCTTCAGATGCAAAAGGGTGTTTTCCCCCCAGCTTTGTGAGCTGAGATGGTTTCGAGATTACAAGGTTTGGATGGGAAAACCCCTGCATGGCACAGGCCTCCCCTCTGCCCACGAGTTGCCGGTCCCCGCCTGGCACCAGAGAGCCGCTCCGATCCCCAGCCTTACCGTGAGTCATTGAACGCATGCCACTCTCCGGAGATGGGGTTTTTGCAGTAGGCTGTGTAATGGCCACCCATGGTCGTCCCACTGTGGTTGGAGACGGCGTACAGGTTGTAAACAGCGTGATCTGCAGAGGGACCGGTTGGAATACAGTAAGGCATACACTCACCTCCATCCGCTCCCATCACACAGATGCCTGAACTGCCTGGTCTGTATCCTGGGTGAGGGACCTTTGCACCCCCCCCCTTGTTGCTGGATCACAGATCCCATCAGCATAGCTGGTGGTTAAGGACGATGGGATTGGCAGTCCAAAACCAATTTGAAAGCATGCATGCCCCAAGCACTGGAAAAGCTCCAGTTATTCCATCCCTGTCTTACAGTGACTGTTTTTGGAACTTGGTTGATTCTCTAAGCTTCCCAAAAGTTTTAAGGAATGAGTTGAAGTTCTTTTTTTTCAGAAAAAAAAAGAAAAAAAAGGAAGGAAGGAAGGAAGGAAGGAAGGAAGGAAGGAAGGAAGGAAGGAAGGAAGGAAGGAAGGGTCAATGTCCCCATCAATGAACACTAAATTAAATATCAATTAAATATTTAAAAACATAAAACCACATTTATTTCTTTAAAGAATAAATGTATAGGAGCTTTGAGGACTATGCCATTTGAATTTGATTACTGCTGAAGAAGAAACAGCAGAAGGTGTTCACATAAGAGAAATTTGCAAAAAGATTGTTTAAGTAACAAAGAAAAAAATGTCACTGATTGATAACTAGGGAAAGGGGAGCTGGGGGAAAGGACTGAATCTGAGGACAATTAGATGTTTCCTCTTCCAGTCAACACTGCAAACCCTTTCCTCCCACCGGGTCCTGGGTCCTCAGAGATGCAAAGAGCTTCAAAGCTGCAAAAAGGGGTGGGTGGGTGGTGTAGGTGGCCCACCCCCATTCTAGCTGCTGTAATAGGGGGTGTCATTAAACCCTGTTTGTTTATTTTGGTTTTGTTTGGTTTAACTCTCCTGGCAAGAGTTTGGTAAGAAGGTCTGGAAGAAATGCCTTATGAGGAATGGCTTAGGGAGCTGGGAATGTTTAGCCTTACAAAAAGAAGGCTTGGAGGGGATATGATAGCTATGCTTAAATATCTGAATGGATGTCACATTGAAGTGAGGACTGGTTTTCTCTCCATGGCTTTTGAGATGAGGACGTGGGGCAATGGTTTCAAACTACATTAGGGAGAACTTGCTGACAGTTAGAGCTGTTCGGCAGTGGAATATGCTGTCACAAAGGAGGGTGGTGGAGTCTCCTTCTCTGGAGGTTTTTAAGCAGAGGCTGGATGGCCATCTGCCAGGAGTCCTGTGATGGAGGTTCCTGCATGGCAGGGGGTTGGACTGGATGGCCCTGGAGGTCCCTTCCAACTCTAGGATTCCATAAGTTCTGTAAGTTCCTGGCACAGTCGTTAAACAGCTGCACTGCAGCCATAACTGTGCTCACGACCTGAGATTCAATCCCAGGTAGCCGTCTCATGGTTGACTCAGCCTTCCATCCTTCCGAGGTTGGTAAAATGAGTATTCAGGTCGCTAGGAGTGGGGGCAATGTGTAGCCTGAATAATTAAATTGTAAACTATCCAGAGACCGCTTTAAGCACTACAGAGCAGTATATAAGCAGAACACTTTGCTGGTTGAGGACAGACCCTGAAATTAGGCTAATTCTTTCTCCTTGGCCTGCTGTCTTCCCCTCCTCCTGAGTTGCTCACCCACCACCACCACTCATTTTGGCTGCCAACCCCTCTCCCAGTACCCCCCATCCCGCCCACACCTGTCCCTCCCCCCTTGAGCTCCCTCCAAAACACTCACTGCAGCTGTGGGAAGCAAACTCCCTCAAGTCCAGGTCCTTGAGAGGGAAGTTCACGAAGGCGGTGAGTTTGCTGGAGCGCATCCTGGCTTCGGAGAAACGCTTCAGGTCTGGGAGGAGAGACGTTGAGGAAGACAAAAAGGCAAGTGGCCAGGAAGGACAGAGGGGAGGAGGGATGGAGGGCATACCTTGGGAAGGAGCGCTATGTTTTGGGGAATTTAATCACAAGCCCGCGGAAACTTTTTTGCAGGGGGCGACACATGGACCAAGTGACCTGCATGCCTTAAGTCGGTGGTCCGGATGTTGCCGCTGTCTCTGGATGATGGGACACTTCATGGCCTGGAGTGTCAGGCTTCTGGTTGGTGCTCCATCTTCACAACAGGCTGGCATCGGAGGGTCCTTCAAACAGAGGACCCCATCGGAAGGAGAGCGTCTCTCTGGGGCAGCTCTACCAATGGAGGACTGTTCATCCAAGTTGAATAAATAAATAAATAAATGTGCCCATGCTTCTTTAGGGAGCAGTGGGAAGGGGCTTTGCACTCAAGCAAAACAGCTGTCTGAATACTATAATCAGAACTCATGATGGGCACCAACCGCTGGTTCGTGCCATTTCGTTTAGTGGCTGAACAGATGCTCGGTGCTTCAAAGCCTCACCTTCTCCCATGGAGTCCCACTCAGAGGCAGCGCCTGGAGGAGGCGGGGTGAAGAAGCCAGCCTCCTGCCTCTGAGTGGGCGCCTGCTGGAGGAGGCGGGGCTTCGAAGCACCAAACACCAGTTTGGCTGCTCAACGAACTGTCACAAACTGCCAAACTGGAGTCTCGTGCCCATCTCTCATCAGAAGGGAATCTTCTACTATGCTTTAAACGGGCTTCTTAAGAAAATTGACACATTTCCTTGCCTTATTTTGAATAATCTCTTCTGCTCCTAGCATTTGAAACAAAATTAACCACATTTTTAACCTTTCAAGTTGCTGAGGGTGATGTGTAGACAGTCCCCCCCCCTCGACACTTATGTTACTGATGGGCCACAGTCATCCAGGAAGCTGCAGACCTGCCTGGCCACAAATATACAAAGCAGGCCACTAGACAGAGGCAAACATTGAGTTAATCTGGTGTCCAGTGTCCTGCTGTGGGCAACCAGATCCACACCGGAAAGCCACACGTGGGGAGACACGGGATCAAGAGTACCCTTCATCGCATGGTCCTCTGGCCAGTGGTACAGAGCCCATGTGCCACTTTCTGGAGCCAGAGGTAGCTTTAGGCTGCCTGTTACACACACACACACACGCACGCGCGCGCGCACACACACACACACACACGTGTCTATTTTTGGCCTGAAGGAGGCCACATCCAAGAAGGCAGTCAAGGATACGTAACACCAAAATCTTTGGGAATCGCTGGATGCTGAACTTCTTTGTACATTTCGTCCTGGCCTTGCAGTGGCAGCAGGTCTATGGGGGACAAAAGGGAAGCCCAATTAGCAGAGATAAAAAAAAACCACCTAGCAGATAAAACGGTGCCGTCTTCCCATTCACGCGTGGAAGCTGGCTGGTCTGGCAGCAGAACTCTACGTCCACGCTGGCAATGGGCAGAGTCTGGAAACGGTATTTAGAAGCAGAGCATCGTTTCTGAACCTCCTAGCTAGCACTTCCCACTGATCACTTTGGATGAGCGATTCGAGGTGATTTGGCTCCCAAACCTAATTTCCCCAGGAAATGCAACATGGGAATCTGTCATTGCACCGGAAGCAGCAGGGATATTTTAGGAGGGCAGGAATAGGTTACATCACTGCCTTCCTAAGGGAGAGGGAAAGCTGAAAACCCTGCTGCTCCTTCCACCCCATGATGTCTTCTTTCTCACTCTTCCCTATGGTAGGGCTGGCCTTGAGCGATATATAACAAAGGCTTCTGCTTCTTGGGAATCACTTCCACTGGGCCTCTTTCTAGCATTAAGAGCCTTGTGGCGCCGTGGTTCAATGCCTGTCCTGCAGGTAAAACTGTGCTCATGACCTGGGATTCAATCCCCGGTAGCCGGCTCATGGTTGTCTCATCCTTCCATCCTTCCGAGGTTGGTAAAATGAGTACCCAGCTTGCTGTGGGGGGGGGGCAATGTGTAGCCTGCATAATTAAACTGTAAACCTCCCAGAGACTACTTGAAGTGGTATGGGGTGGTATATAAGCAGAACACTTTGTTACACAGACGTCTGCAAGCATATACTGACAGCAGCTCCATTGGAAAACACGGCCACCAGATTTAGGGTTCGGGGCTGCCATGACTAGTGGTTGTGGTAGCAGGGGGTCTCTTATAACTATAATAAAAACAGAATACTTCCTGGAGTCAAACACACACACACACACACAAGTCTGGCTCTGGCTGTAGAACTAAAGATAAAGACAGTTTCTCTGCTGCCTTGGGGCTGAGGAGAAGCAAAAACTTAGCACACAAAGGTTGCATAAAAAAACTCCTGCAGTGCTCTCTGGGGAGCTTATGTGCTGAATGCCTCCTTCCCACATTTCTGGACCTCTTATAAAAATTTCCCCAGAGGTGATGAACTAATTTCCAGCATCTTTTTTTTTTTTTTTTTTTTAACAAAAAGGACCTGGAGCAAAACCAGAGACTGCAGGGCAGGTGGATGCTCCTGGAGCAAGTAAGCTACCCCGGTTCCAATGCTTTAAATAAACAAATAAACAAACCCCAACTCCTGAGAATGGAATACCAGATGCCAGGCCAAGGAGCCTGCCTGCAGGAGAAGCAGGCCTGTTGGGATATTTTTAAGTAGGGATGGGCACGAAACGGAAAAATAATGTTTCGTTTTGTGCTCACCCCCGTTTTGTTTTGTTCAGTGTTTCTTATGATTTTTTTTTAAAAAAAATTGTATGAAACAAAATGAAACAAAACGAAACTGCTCCCCTGGCTCCAAGATGCACCAGATTTGGTGCCCGGGACTCCAGGAGCCATTTTAAAGGGCTCTTGCCGAGCTGTCAATGGCGGGGGCCCTTTAAACGTGGCCCAGTTGGCACCAGGGGGTCCCCGTGGTACCAAGTGGGCCAGGTTTAAAGGGTTCCAGCCATTGATAAAGTGGCAGGAGCCCTCAGAAAATAGTGCAGAGGGCTGTGCGACTGCCGGAACTGCCATCCGCACCATATTTTGAGGGCTCCTGCCAAGCTGTCAAAGGTGGCCTTTAAACGTGGCCCAGTCGGCACCATAGGGTCCCCCTGGTACCGACTGGGCCAGGTTTAAAGGGCTCCAGCCATTGACAGCTCAGCAGGAGCCTGAAAATGATGGAATGAAACATTTCGTTTCAATGGGAAAACGACCATTTCGTTTCATCTATAATGAAATGCTGTTTCTTTGTTTCGTTTCGTTACTTAACGAAATGACAAAATAGCACTTTGTTTTTTTGTTTCCTGCCCATCCCTATTTTAAAGGATAATTTACTGCTATGGTCCTCATTTTTTTTTTTATCAAGTCATCACCATTGCCTTCTCGGTGTCACACCATCCATAGTTGCCTTGGGGACTTTCTCGCCTCAGGCAGGACTGGGCCCCTTACCGGTTTCTCATCTCCATCCAGGATGTCTTCTTTGGTGAAGAGCCTCATGCAATCAATCAAGTTCACCTCCCCGTAGCATTTCTAAGGAGGGGGAAAAGAGGGGGGAGGGAGATGAGGAGAGGCACGGTCAAGAGGGTTGAAGAAGTCCAGCTGCCAAGGGGGAGGGCTTCCGACGTGCGGGAGTGGGTGAGAGGGGAAGCTCAAGGGAGGCGAGGGAGTCATGGGGGAGCGCCACGTGCAAGTGCATACCTTGGCGATGGGCAGGGAGAGGTCCCAGAAAGGATCGAAGGCCGTAGAGCAGTGTCCGCAGGCGCTGCACGTCAGGGAACTTTTCAGCTGCCCCACAAAAAGATCTGAAGAGACAGAAGGGTTGGGGGAATGCATGAGGGGCCACCCCATGGCCAAAGGGGGAAGCTGCCTACAGCTGCCACGCATCCCGGAAAGGCCTTTGCTAGGACAAGTTTAAAGATCTGGACCCATTTTCCGACAAGAAGGGGGACACCAATCCATTCAGCCTGGCACAACGAGAAAAGGCAGGTAGCTGCGGAGAGCCCTGACGTGAGATCTGCCCAAGGAGGCAGTTTTATCTAGCCCTTGCTGTGCTGCTTGCCACTCGGCTGCTCCTTCTGACCACAAGGGATTGGTATTCGCATGACTTGGAACCTGCTGACTTCTGGTTTTCCTATTCTGGCAGGGACCAAATCTTTCAGATTTCATCTCGAACCTCAGATGTTGCCTTTGGAGCCATCTCCTGTTGCAACTCTGGTTAGTCCTTCTTGGTTGGTTTCAGCCATTCACAAAATGGGCTCATGAGTCATGACCTGAGACTCCCCCCCCCACTATATTGCCCCCTCTTTAGAGATATGTGACCCACCAAACAGAATGGCAAATAAAGCCCAAATTTACCTTCCAAGGACCAGTCACATTGATCCAAGTGTGCTAAATCCGAGGCACAAAGATGAGGAAAGGGGTACGCTATGACAAACATACCCTGTTTCACCACTTATGAGAGCTGATTTTCTATACATGTTTTTCACATTTCATATTTTTATATCCAAATGTTATCGTGTATACAGTATTTGTATATTGGAGGTTTTTTAAATTTTATCTAATCTCTATTATCTATTTTTCTTTTTCACTTTACACTTTTTGTGCACCTACCCTTCTTAATCATTAATATAACATTTAATGATTCAGTAAACAGTTTTTCTCTTTGCTTTTTTTGTCCTGGAACAAATGGATCAGATCAGAGTTGCACAATTTCTAAAAGGGCGCAAAATGACATAAAGCAACGTCATAGTAGCATTTTGTAAATCAATCAGCCGATGGAAGGGGCTTCACGAAAGAGTCCAAAGCTCCATTCACTGGGCTGATGAAGAATGTGGCTATGTGAAATAATGAGTCACATTTGGTCAAAAGTCAGTTTGGTAACTTACAAGAACTGCTGACTGGCTCTGTGGTTTAGGGGCATCTGACTGCAGAGCTAAAGGTTGAGAGTTCGTTTCCCCCACTGGTCATCATTGAGAGGGGCTGGACTCATAGAAGCATAGAATTGTAGAGTTGGAAGAGACCTCATGGGCCAGCCAGTCCAACCCCCTGCCATGCAGGAACCCCCATCACAGTGCTCCCGACAGATGGCCATCCAGCCTCTGCTTAAAAACCTCCGAAGAAGGAGATTCCACCACTCTCCATGGCAGCACATTCCACTGCTGAACAGCTCTAATTGGTCATGAAGTTCTTCCTAATGTTCAAATGGAATCTCTTTTCCTGTGTTTTGAAACTACTAATTTTACGAAGCGGCATGAATTGGGACAAGGCAGTTTGTGCCCATCTCTAGTTTTGATATTGGGTGGCTCACCCCCCCACCCCCCGCACACAATTTTTCTAAAAAACAGATCCCATGCCAAATGCTTACCCCCAATCCGGCTGTCTTCCCTGGCCAGGTATTTCATCCACATCTGCCTGCCTTTTTCTTCATCACTGCGAGAGAGACGGGAGAAGCAGAGAGAGTGAAATTAGTTCTTCCAACGGATAGCGGGATTTTCTGTGACCAAGGGCGTTTATACATGACCCCTAAGCTCCGCCGCAAATGGCTGCAAGGTCCGGACCTTAAAAATGTTTACCCACCAGCTCCGGACTTTGCAGAAAATTAAGTGCGACCCCGCCCACTTTAGCGCGACCAAACAGCAGTTTTCTTGTACCTTCTCTTTGGAGGTGACAAATATTTGATCCGGTGTAAGGATAGTGAGTGCAGGGCTCTCCTGGCTTCTGTTTGTTCTTTTTTTGCGCCCCGCCCCTTTAAGAGATCTGAATGCTGCCGGGAACAAAACGGAGGTAAACCGGCATTCTTTTCTTTCTTTTTTCTCCCTCCCTCAGGCAGCCAGCAACCAGGAAGTGCCGAGGGGGTGGGGACAGAGGAAGAGCGAGGAACCCCTAAGATCTCTGGTCCGAATTTAAGTGGCCAGCGGATCTTAGGGGTCGTGTAAAAAGGCCCCAAGAGAAAAATGAGCACAAAAACAACACCTAGATCAAATGCCACCCAGAGACTCCCCTCGATAAGCTGCTTGTGCCTCCCAGCACGCCTTCTGTAATTCTGTCAATGCAGGAAGGTGTGTGGGGCCCAAAATGGCCAGATGTGCCCCCTAGAGGCTGTGACAGGTCACTCCAGGCTTTAACAATGGGGAGTGCGAGGTCAGGATGGGGTAAGGGGGCACAGGTCACGCTCCCTGGGTCAGTGGAAATGGCCCACCCTGAGAAAAGCGGTATGCTGCAAATCACATCCTACTGCCAGGCCAATGTGCACAGCGTCCCTGAACACGCACAGAGTTCGTTTAAAGGAGAGTGTTGTGTTAGACCAGGAGAAGCAGTGCACCCTGCTAAGCTGGAAGGCTGAAGACTAGGCTGCCCCAAACTCAACAAAACTAGGCAGGCGTCAATATTGGCCATAAATTGGCAGTATGTCCTGTGCGGTTTTGCATGTTTCTCTGAGCCTTCTCTGGCTACATCTACCCAGCAGGAATGACCTGCGCCCCCAGATCCTTAACCATGCTGAGTAAGGAGGAGCACAGGATGAAGTGCCTTGGCAAGCTTCCACCCTGTTCTCCATTAGGGGCACATACCTCACCCTGTCCAACAGGAGGGCCCCTGCCGTTCCTGTCCCGGAAAGAGGGAATGCTCCACTCTGTGATTTATGTTTGCACTGTCTGTGCCTAGGGCTCTGTCCTTCTGCATTCTGCCACCTGGGCAGCTTCGGGCAAGCCATACACTCACAAAGTGTCCGCCCCCAAAGGAAGGTCTGGGGAAACTACGGATTGATCCTGGGAAAACCCTGGGAGGGTCAGAAATCAAATGTACCCTACAGACTCAAGAGTTGGGGAAGGAGGCTGCAAATGCAGAGTTCTTGCCCCAGACGAGTCAAATGACTTTGCCTCTTGTGCCTTGCTCCTTGCCTCCCTGCCTCCCTCCCCCTTTTCTGCAGTCTTGCATTGGACTGTGACTCACGGGAGATGGTCCAGGTTGTCGCTGCTGCCTCCGCTTTTGGGGCGCACCAGAACGCGGTTGACCTCGCTGTGAAGGCCATCAAGGAGGAACCGTAAGAACTCTTGAGCATCCTGCTGGCTACAGAGGGGAGAGAGAGAGAGAGAGAGAGAGAGAGAGAGAGAGAGAGAGAGAGAGAGAGAGAGAGAGAAGCAGGCATTAACAGGGATGCAGTGCATTTACCCCATGCCTCAGGAACTGGGAACTCCCTACTCCGGGCACTTCAACTGCTTTGCTTTCGCCTTGCAACCATACATTATAGGCTGCCTGTCACTGGAAGCTGGAACTCATGTGTGCTCTAGAGATGCAGTCCTTATAGACATCTATGACTCAGCTTTCCTACTTGCTCAAGAACCCCGTCTTTATGTCTAGAAAAGCAAATAACCAATCAAATCAAACTAATTTGCAAAATATGGAAGATGTCAAAGCTCCTGCTGTGACAATCCCATGATTTTCAGCACCTGGGCAACGGCCTCTGATAACGTCTGCTGCTTTGTAATGTATAGGTTGGTCCTTGTGGGCAAATTAGACAATACAACTAGCAGCTGCTTCTAGAAAGAAGAACAGGCCATTTGATCACGAGAGAGTTCTTCAGTGTCAGTGTAACACTGTAGCACTCTAC
Source organism: Phrynocephalus forsythii (assembly GCA_029282475.1). NCBI lineage: Eukaryota > Metazoa > Chordata > Lepidosauria > Squamata > Agamidae > Phrynocephalus > Phrynocephalus forsythii. The sequence goes on from JAPFRF010000022.1 coordinate 6,149,806, forward strand.
ACTTAGCCATGGTCCAAATCTTGGCTTGTTCTACTGCACTTATCCGAGTGTAAGAAATAACGCTACTAATAATAGAAAAGGCATGGCTGTAAAGATGGCCTGGTTTAATCCATGAATTTTCATATGCCTGCTTCTGATAACAGGTTCAGGGAGAAAAACAACCCTGTTTTTAGAGGAACTCCAACTGCAGATGAAGCTGTCCTGTGCCCCGAGGGCTGTCTTGGGGCTGTGATGGAGTGGATGAGGCTGAGGCTGAACCCGGCCAAGACGGAGATCCTTCACGTGCCGTCCCCCAGCAGTCTGTAGGTTGGGAACATCTCTCTACTTTTTTTGGGGGGGGGTAACCCTCTCTGCAGGGGAGCAGGTTTGGGTGTCGTCCTGGACCCAGCACTATCCATGGATTTCCAGGTGGCGTCTGTGGTCTGGTCTGCCCTTTTCCATCTTAGGCATATTGCCCAACTGCTCCCATACCTGGACACCAGTAGCCTCACTACCTTGGTTCCCATGCTGGTAGTAATCCCAAGGCTTGACTACTGTAATGGCCTCTATGTGGGGCTGCCCTTGAAACTAGTGTGGAGACTTCAGCAGGTGCAGAATGCAGCCACTAGAATTCTAATGGGGTTGAGATGTAACGATCATATCTCCCCCACTCTGGCTGCGTTGCATTGGCTGCCTGTACATTTCCGCACCAGATTCAAGGTGATGACTCTCACCTATAAAGCCCTGGCTTAATGGTTTGGGACCCTGTTATCTGTCAGAATGCCTGCTTCCAGCAAGAACTGCCCATGATACACGTTCTTCCCAGACCGGGGGCCTAAGATCTCTCACCCCTAAATAGGCATGTAAGTTAAAAACAAGATCTTGTGCTTTTTCAGTGATCACACCAACTTTGTGGAAGGAGCTTCCACCTGATATTCAGCTAGGAGCCCCTTCCGTGGCTTTATTTAAAAGACCCTTGAAAACCTGGCTCTTTAACAGGCCTTCCTGGGCATTTACCTGAATATCATTTTGGTCATGGTCTTGTTATCTCAAATTGCCTTTTAATCTTAGGCACAGATTTATTTGACTTGTTTTTTGGCTTTGTTTTGTTTTGTTGTGGTTTTATTGTATTAATTTACTTATATCTGATTGCATTTTTTATAATGTTTTAAACCTTTGTTGCAAACCGCCCGGAGTTCCTTCTGGAAGACAGGCGGTATATAAGCACTAAAATAAATAAACAAAATAACTAAATAAACTGCCCAAAGAGGGCAGATGGCCAGATGGTGGGATACAAATCTAATAAATAAAATAATATATAAATAAATAAACTGGTGGACACAGAGAGGGTTCACAACTCTTAATTTTTCCTACTTATTCTAAAAATTACCTTCCTTATGTTTCTTCTGTGATCAAATGCCACCATCAAGTGCCCTCTTGACATATGGCAACCCTACGCATGAGAGATCTCCAAAACTTTCACATCAACCCGGGGGGGGGGGAAACAGATCCATTCTTACCCATCCTTACGACATTCAAAGGAACATATGCTAAAGTAAGAGAAGAGTTTGCTCCTTAAATTTGGGATCAAGCCGTTCCTTGCAGTCAGAAGATCACAAGAAACTGAAATCACGGGGAGCTGATTTGGGTCTGAGCAGGTCAGTGTTTACCACCAGAGGGCCGATCACAAAACACAGCAAGCTAGCCGACAACCAGACATCTTTTAGCACTTGAGGGATTCCCTCTTTGAAGGGCGAGCTACCTGCCCTGTACAACTTGACCCTTTCTCATTTGGCCAAGTTTTTTGAGGATTGGTATACATGTGAAGCAAACTGGAAGCAGAAACCCACGGCTGTGATCCATGCAGGATGTGTGCCTGCACATGCCTCATTCTGAAACAGCCAGGGCAAGCCAAGCCGTGGCATGCATCTTTTGGAACAATGACTGAAGCTAGCTGAAACCCATGCCACCTTCTTAAAACAATGGCAACCACCATCACCCTGAAGGCAGGCACAGGAAGCAGCAAAGGAAGAGGCTTCCTTACTTGTAACCGACAAAGCGGGGAGCGTATCTCTGAATCTGTGTCTTGAATTCGGAAGGACTCACAGATTCGTTCGGTGAGGACGTCCACAAGGCTTGGATGAGCTTGGCAAACTCTGGAAGGAGGTGGGAGTCAGTGAGGGGGAGGACATGGACACACACACACACACACACACACACACACACACACACACACACACACACACACACACACACACACAGAGAGAGAGAGAGAGAGAGAGAGAGAGAGAGAGAGAGAGAGAGAGAGATTATTTTTTATTAATTAGATTTATATGTGTGTGTGTGTTGTGAGAGAGAGTCATGAGACTCTCCGTGACTCCATGTCCATGGAGCAGGAATACTGGAGTGGTTTGAGTTCCTACTACCCAGGCGCCTAACAGCACCTGGATTCCCTGGTTTTATTAACCAACCCTGCTTAGCTAGAAATCAGGTGAGATCGGATGTGCTTAGGGCATACTGCCCATCTAGCTACAAGATGTCATGAGGTTAGTTTCTACAAAGTAGAAAAATGCCTCTGTTCTAGGATATAACTAGACAACACTAGCAAAGGAAACACCCAAGATCTGGTCTGGTCTGGATCATAGGAGTGAGACATCCCCCAGGTATGGATGGAGATCACAGAAGCTTCTGTAACCTTCCAGATTTTGCTACATGTCTGCAAATGCAAAAAACCTGAATTCAGCTTTTCATGGAGTGGTTGGTAGGACTGAGGAAGACCGACTTAGGCAGTTACTTCACGTCCTTCTTTGTTCTGCAACTAGTTTTGTACCGTGACAGCGTTGGTTATGATCACATGGTTTTGTCCCTGTTTCAGTGTTTCCATGGTCGTGATAACTTGTCTCATGACAAGTGTTACCTCATGGTCTTGTACTGTGACAAAGACTGAATTTGTCTAGTTTCCTTTTTCCTTGTTTTGGGGCTTAAAAAATTCTTTTTTGATATTTCACTTCTGAAAAATCAAAATTCAAAAAACCCAGTTTTCTGACAGAAATGAATGTATTGTTGCGTGACAGTCGTTAATACATGATGTCTTGTCTCAGAACAGAAAGCGGGAACAAAGAGTGACAAGGGAAAACCTTACCCCAGCACCAGGTACAGGACTGTCGCGCTGAGCACCTGTTCCGGGGGCGTGGTCGAGACAAATTTCAGTAGCTCCGCGACAGACATGAAGTAGCATTTTTTTAATACTGCTCCTAAGCACAATACTAACAGAGCCAAACCGGACGTGAAGTAACTGCCTTTGGCAGCAGATAGATAGATAATAATTAGTATGTGCCGTCAAAAGAATTCTAACTTATGGCAATCCTTTGCATGGTCTTCTAGGTGTAGAGCACTCAAAGCAAAAAGCAAAGTGTTCTGCTTATATACCGCCCCATGCCACTTCAAGTAGTCTCTGGGTGGTTTACAGTTTTAATTACAGTAATGCAGGCTACACGTCCCTTGCCCCCGCAAGCTGGGTACTCATTTTACTGACCTCAGAAAGATGGAAGGCTGAGTGAACCTTGAACCTGCTGCCTGGGATTGAACCCTAGGTCGCGAGCACAGTTTTGCCTGCAGTACAGGCATTTAACCACTGCGCCACGGGGCTCATTTGTAGTGGCTTTCCCTCCCCTCCTCTGGGACTGTGCAGGTTGCCCCAAGGGACACCTGGGCTGGCTCTAGTCTCAGAGGAGGCCCAGTGGGAAATCAAACTTCCAACCTCTGGCTCTGCAGCCAGAGACCTAACTCACTGCACTGTCCAGCCTGCAAGATATACAGAGAGGGAGCTTCATTGTGTCAAGATGTGGGCCACAGGAAGATGACCAAGATGGTCAAGGGTCTGGAAACCAAGCCCTACAAGGAAGGAGTTGGCCATGTTTCATCTAGAGGAGATGGAGAGACCCGATGGGGCAACCATCTTCCAATATCAAAAAGGCAGCTACGTGGGAGATGGCATGAATTTGTGTTCCCCTGCTCCAGAGGGCAGAACATAAACCAACAGGTACAACGGATGAGAAAAGTGATTGTGGATCAATTATAGCAAGCAGTTCTTTATAGCAAGAGCTATTCAGAAGTGGACCAGATGATGGTGGCCTTGCCTTTTGGGGGGTTTTTTGAAGAGAGGCTCAGTGGCCACTCATTGGAGACCTGGTTGTAGATTTCCTGCAATGGGAGGAGCTCAATCTAGCTGACCCTGGAGATCCTTCTCAACTCTATAATTCCATGATTCAACGCCTTTATTAAGACACTTGTGGATCTCGGAGCACAGGTTTGTTTGGCTGTTGTCTGGCCTGGTATCAAAGGTAGAAAACAGCAACTCCCAAACCTGATTTTGCAAACGGAGTCTTTTTAGCTCCGTTCAGAGTTGTTCGGACTCTTCCCCCCTTCTGTTGCTAAAAAACAGCCACTTTTCCTTCCCGCTGCCTTCTGCAAATCATTTCGCTCTGCAGCCTCCCACTCATTCCTGCTGGAGGCCCCACTTGTGGCTAGAACCACCCCACGACACGGAGCCTGGCTCGCAGTTGGGCACTGGCTCGGTGGGCGCACCGGTGCCCCAAACCCACGTCCCTTACCGGCCATGAGAGCCATCTGCAGGCGGCTGTTATTGTTGAGGTCACGCAGGTACTGGTTCTGCAGGCAGTAATCCCGAAGCTCTTTGGTGTTACTCAGACACTGCAGGATTGAGTTCATGAAACACTGCGGAGGGCAAGGGGGGGGAAAAGGGCACTAGTAAAAGGAGCCCCCTGGCACAACCCCATCAGATGAGGAAAACCTTTTCCTTCTCTACAATAACTCTGCTCCTCATGCCTGTAAGACTCCTGCCCCATCCCCACCCCTGGTGACATCACGGGCCATTCCTGCACCAGTCGCAGTGCCAGATGGGTCAAATTCCATCCCTTAAAAGAGCTATCTCCCCACCTCCCAAGACAGAAACTCTGTGGAATCTCTTTTCTCAACCCTTCAAGCCAGATGTCTCCCTCTCTGGACATGGACGATGTATCAAGAACCAAATGGTCCTGTCTGATTAAATGTACAGTGGTACCTTGGATAAAGGAATTAATTTGTTCCAAATGAAATTCTGTTCAGCAAAATTTCCTTTGTACAAATTTCCCATAGGAAATGCATTGAAAACGGATTACAGTGGACACTCGTATAACAAATGGTTTGTATAACATAAAATCTGTACAACATAAAATATTACGGACTAGGAGATGGGGGAAATTTGCTTAACAGAATCTCCTATGGGGAGAATCCGTACAACATAAAAATGGTTGCAATTAGGGATTGCTCTGTTTTCAATACATTGGGAAATTTGCATAAAGGAAAATTTGCTTAACAGAATTTCATTTGGAATGAATTAATTCCTTTATACAAGGTACCACTGTAATCCCTAATCGCGACTGTTTTTCTGTTGTATGGATTCGCCCCATAGGTAATTCTGTTAAACCATTTCCCTCTATTTCTGGAATTTTTTTCCTTTAAATGGATTTTCTGTTAAACAAACCGCTTGTTATACGAGGGTCCACTGTATCTTTCCTTGGGCTGCAGGGGACAGGGCTGGTATACAGCAAGGTTGCATTCCGTAGGCGGAGCAACGTTTCCCCTTTTCTGCTTCGTTCTAGTGCTGAAGAAAACCCCCCTTTGCTCCAAGGTTTCCTGTTTGCCTTGCAATGAACATTTGCACTGGTCCCTGGGGATGGGTGTGTGTGTTTTCACGTCCCTTGCAAGTGCCAGCCTCAGAAGTGGGGGTTTCATGGGCCTTGCAGCAAAGGGAGGAAAAGGTTAAAGCCCCCCTTCTTCTCTGCTTGGATTGTGTTGATTATCACCCACTCTCCTGCTTATGCAATCTGGCTTTTTTGAAAAAAGTAGATGCTAAAATAGGCAATACCTTTACAGACCACTAAAACCAACCCATCACACCATAAATAAAGGAGCTTTCGTGGATTAGACACCACCTCATCAGGTTTGAACCAGTGTGAAGAACATAGAACCCAAAACTTCAAGTCCAAATGTTCTCGGAAAGATGGACACGTTGCTCTTAAATGTTGAGTCCAGCGGTTCTTGGCATGATGGGTTTTGCCTGGCAGGTTTGCCTCATAGATGGAAGCCAGAGGATTGGTTGCTGATTCATGGTGACAGCTTAGGCATCTGAGGAATGAGTGTGGCCACTCAAGTTCCATCTCCCCATGAAAATTTGGACTTTAAATTTTGGACTTGCAGTTCTTCACACTGGTACAAACCCGATGAAGTGGTCTGGAAGTTGAGTCGTGGCAACTGGACTTCTTTTTCTTGAGAGATAGAAACGTTTCACTTCTCATCCAAACAGGCTGATGAAACTGTTTGGATGAGCAGCAAAACGTTTCTATCTCTCAGGAAAAAGAAGTCCAGTTGTCATGAATCAACTTACCTTCCAGATAAACTCACCTGGGATATTCAGCTAAGAGCCCCTTTGCATGGGAATTGTGCAACATGAATCTTCACAGACATACTGATGAAAGTGGTCTTTTAGTCCACAAATGATTTTTTATTGCATGATTTATTTATGATTGTTTTAGTAATCTATAAAGGTATTGCCTATTGTTGCATGTTCTTTTGCTTGGACCTACACCACTACCCTTTACTTTTAAAAAGCTGCATGCGTTAAAGGTGAAGGTGCCTGTAAGTGTCAGATTGTGGGTGTGAGGGCAAGCAGGAGGCCACTTCCTGAGACGGTTACACCACCGTGACCACACCGCTCTCTCGCTCTCTCGCTCTCCTTTGTGTGCGCCTGCATGAAATGAAGGCAAGGGGATCCCCAGCTGTGCGTCATCTGAGGAGAAGAGGAAATGAGGTGTAAGCAGCTGAGGAAAGATCTGTTGAATCATCCCTTGCTGGCATCCTTCAGACTCTCTAAACAGGCTCACAGGAGCCTGTGACAATTTATTTATCCTTGGCTTATTGACTTGATTTATATCCTGCTTTTCTTTGCTTTCTTTGACATTTATAGACCGCCTTCCTTGTATAAAAACAACTCAAGGAGGTCATACCACACCAGGGAATGGTTTCAAGGTGGTGTGCAACAGCTAGGAAGCACACACTTCAAAGCACAGTAGGTCAAGATATTAATGTTTAAAAAAAAAAAAACAGGAATTGAAGCAGGAAATATATTTTATTTGGACTACAACTCCCATTGACCACGGTAGCTGGGGGTTCTGGGTGCTGCAGTCCAAAAAAGGCAACTCCCCCCAAACTCTCTCCACGAGGCTCAAGGACCAAGTGTTTTGGCTGGGGTGAGACATATGGGGAAGTGTAATGGAGACCCCCAAGAGGGAAGGCCGACCCTGATGCCACCCTGGAGCTCTCAGAACCGGACGGGCCAGCTTTTGCAAGGTGGCTGCAGTCATGTCAATGGTTGCCGCCGCAAGGTGACTCTCCCTGCGCATGGTCCCTGGGCCACCACGGCTGCACTGCAAGGCATTCCCTCCAGTCAACAGGGGCAACTCTGAGGAGATCCAACCTAGAATGGCAAACTTCTATCCCCCGGATTTCTTTGTGAGCACTTTGAGGCTGTGGGTCAGGATCCAGAATCAGGATGGGGAGTGTCCTGTTTTGTGCTTTTAAAGGTCGCTACCACTTAGGTGAGGGATTGAGGATCTTTTCCCATCGTGCCTCAGAACTACAAATCCCAGGCTCCCCAGAATGGCGTTAAAAGGTGGACAGGACCAGACACGCCAAAGGAGTGTGTGGACTTACCGTATTCCCCAAGTTACGGAGGCCGGTCAAACCCTGGACTGTTTTGGAATTCTGTGGAGAAAGGAGAACACAGGTGTGAGGACGCAGAGCTCTGGATGCAGGGTTGGGTACAAAGGGAGGCAAAGGGAAGGACACGCAAGACCCAAAGCGAGAGAAGGAGGTGATCAGGTCCCCAAATGCATGGATTCTGAGACCAAAATGGCTGCAGCTTCAACACTCCTCTTGGTGCTGAGGTTTGGGGATGAAGAGGTAATCAAAACCACCACCACCACCAAGTTACAGCTGTCTTCTACCCCAAACACCAGAAAGGAAAGTCTCTAAATCTTGCAGCAGCTACTCTATGATGGTGTTTTGCTCTCTATCAGATGTTTTGGAAATTCTTATCTCCCAGACTCTGTCAAGACATTTCAAAGCTAATTTAAGGAGCTAGACAGTGCCTGCAATGAAGCATTTGCCAAATAATGTTTTCTAGGTCTAAGTGATGCAGTGGTTGGATTAGGACTGAGGACATCTCCTTTTGGATCGTCACTTAAGGCGATTTTACACGACCCCTAAGATCCGCTGGCAACTAGGGAGAAAAAAGGGAGAAAATAATGCAGGCTCACCTCCTTCTGCTGTCGGAAGCAGCCACGGAAGTATTCCAGTCTCTTAAAAGGGCAGGGGACACTGCTTTGCAATCCGCATCAGAAAAATTTTCACCTCCGGAGACCAGGTACTTTTAAAATGTGCTGGGGCGTGCTTAGGTGGGCGTGGTTGTACTTAATTTTTTAAAAGGTGCGCAGCTGGTGGGAAAACAATTTTAAGCTCTGCATCTGGGAGACATCTGCCTTGGATTTTAGGGGTCGTGTAAAAGCACCCATTGCCATGGAACTGTAGGGATGCTTTACAACCTTGCAGGCTGCCTTTCGTAGGTTTGGTGCTGGGAAGGACCTTTCTAGGCTGGACTGACTATCTATCCAGCATTAAGCAATCATTCCCTCTTACCTCTAAACTCAAAAAGAGCCTTACTTTTCTGCTCAGAACACTTTCCTCTCTTTGGTCTGTTACAAAGCAGTAGTCTGTTGACGTCTGTTGCTGAAAGCAGCTATGTTTGTCAGTTTGCTGTTTGATCTGTTTAGTTGTAAGGAATGAGACTTTCTTCTTACAAATATTCTGAGAGAGAGTTATTGAGATTCTAAGTCTCAGTTGATGAGAAAAAGGAGTGATTTACTCAGGGACCTGAAACTATTTTGTTCAAATCCCCACACTGTGGCTGCACAACTAGTGGAATTTAACCAGAAATACAAAACATGGCAACAGAAACTGACCAGGGGGGTTCTTGTGCAATCAGGTTCTCTTATGCTAACCTTCCTCAGAAGAAAAATAAAGTAGGGAGGAGAGGAAAGGAAAGTGGGATATAAACACAACAGACAAAACATTATAGATAAGCAAATACATTGAGTCACCAGATAAAAATGGTTCTTTCTGACTAGCCATCCAATACTAATGATGACACCTATTTTTGTTTTGTTTTATTTTGTTCTGTGTTTCTTTCCCCCTCGCTTCTTATGTTTTTCTTTTCCTTTCATCCTAGTTGCGGTTATTTTTTATGCAGACGTTTGTTTTCATGGACTAGTTCGAAGCTGCCTCAAGGGCCTGAGTGGACAATGGCAGTAGCTGGAATGTTTTAGACAAACAGATGAAATAAAATAAACATGTCCCAACGAATCTCGTAGCTTAGGGGGGAGTTTCCATATAAGCTGCATTCACCCTTCAGTCTCTCCTCTCTGTGTGTGAGTGTGCGCACGCGCGTGCACACACACCCTGGGGACTTCCTTTGACCCCCTTTGAGAAGGAGTCAGGGCTGGGCAAAGTCTTATTTCGAGAGTCTGTGCCACAGACTCCAACCGCAGCATGGTTGGCGGCTGCTCCCGGCAAATTCTGGTCGCCAGCTGCACCTTGGCAGTTTCTCATGCTTGGAATCTAAACCCCTGGCACCATCCAGCTGGCAACCAGTACAGGGGCAGAGGTCATCCCAGCCTCAGGAGGACGGCAGGAGCAACGGAGGAGCCGTACAAGCAAGGAGGGAATCACTCCAGCCTGGCGGAGAAACCTCCTGGTTTTGGGGGACCAAGGTTCTCGGGAGTACACCATGTCCAAAAATGCAACCACAGGATAACGAAGGATGAGGAATAGGATTAGGGGCATGAACTGGTTCACGCCAGTTCATCAGAATTTGTAATGGCAGCAGCACAGGTGCTCCTGCCCCCCTCCCCCAGGCCCATCTGCCACTCATAGGCTAGCTTCTTGCAGCTCCTTAGCTGGTGTTCCATTCCCAGCAACCGCTCGAGTTTCTCTCCTCCAGCCTCTTGGCTGATCTCCCACATGGACCAAAGGGCAGAGCAGAGAGGTTTGTGCTCTTGCACATTTATTTATTTATTTATTTATTTATTTTTGCATTTATACCCCGCTTATCTTCTTTGCGAACTCTAAGCGGCTAAGCGGAGGTGGAGGAAGCTAGCAAACTGGGGCTGGTGAGTGCCTGGTTGGCTGAGGAGGGGAGGGGAGCAAAAGCACCTGTGCTGCCACCTTTACGAACCAGGACAAACCAGTTCGTGCCCATCTCTAATTAGGAGGGCTTTTCTGAGCCTGGGCAGGAGCTCACCTTCCCCAGCTCCCTCCCTGAGCTGTAGTGTTTTGGGAAAGCTGTCTGGGTGAGGTCCACAGGCGTCCCTTTCCTTCCCTGCTGCTGGCCTGGGCTTCAGTGTGGAGCAACTCTTCTCTCTCTCTCTCTCTCTCTCTCTCTCTCTGGATTGCCATGGCTGCTGGCACCCCAGAAAGTGAGGAGGAGGGGAGGGGGGCGGTGGCGGCTGTGCTAGCAGATCAGAAATAGCAGCACTTGGCACAGGCCGGTGTGGGAGGGAAGCTGCGCTCCTTCCTGTCCCCTGGCAACGGCTCAAAACAGACACGCTCCAAATGGCACCCAGTTCTCGCTCTCAACAGCAGCCTCCTGTTGCGCGTTGCAGGAAGGTGAGGTGGCCAACGGGACCCCTCACATCCCTCTCTCGGGATGTTCGGGACACGAATTACGGGATCTGGGCAGAGCCTTGTTCCACCTCGAAGGAGCAGGACCAGTAACAATGATGATATGTGACCATGTTGATCATTGGGACCGAACTAGGTTTAAAAGACTCAGAGGTGGTTTCCCAGTTCCTCCTGCTGGTGGCACTCCAGGGACCACCTTGCCCAAGGCCACACGCAACAGGGCACCTCACACCGTTGGCCACGCACAATCCCAGGTGACTGGCATTTCTCCTGGGAGGCACCGTGGGGATTGCAACGCCCAACTCCTGGCTCCACAGCCCAGTCCTCCAACCCTCCGAGGTGCATCTGATGGCCCATGAATTTTAGGGGACCCCTGGCTCCCTACTCTTGTAAGATCAGTCACAGGGGATGACGTGAACATCCCTGCTCTGAAGGAAGGGCATGTTGAAGAGAAGCTGGAGTAGTGGCCAGATGGTGTGAGGGGTGTCATGAAACTCATGCTGTGTCTTTAGGACAATCTCCGTCTCCCTTTGTTTCAAGCAAGCCTACCTCCTAAGGCTGTTGTGAAGGGCTAGGGAAGCAGGAGAAAAAGAAAACAAGCCGAGAATCTGCAGAATAAAACTTCAGTAGTGTCACCCCCTGCCGTGCACCTTTGGCCCCAGGTGGATTTGAAATCCAAACCCTATTTCCCCAGAGAACTTGTGACCCTCTCTAGGGTCAAAAATAGCCAACCGTTGGCCCATTTTCTGAGCATCACCCTGTACCTGTGAGCCCGGTGAAGCCCGGGGGTGTGGCTCCTTGGGGGTCATTGCCACCAGCTTGTCTTGGATGGTGCTGAGAGGTGGATACTCTGGCTGATGGGTGTCCAATGGGGGACTATAGGTTAGCAGGGAGAGCAAATGGCATTCTCCCGGACCCCAAAGGCACACATTGAATGCAAGATGTCCTGGCAACAGAAAACCACAGCCCTCAGGAACAATGTCTGGATCCCGTGTGGTCAACAGAGTCATGAACTGGGATTAGACCAAAAGCAACTCATGAGAGAATATTGGTAATCTTCAGGTTACAATCCTAATCCCCCCCAACCTGGAATCCAATAAACTCCTCACTAAATATCCTTTGGATGTAGTAGAGGCTGTGGGTCGTTCCCCACCTCCGTAATATTTCCAAGCAGGAGACAAGAGGCTAAGGGTGAAGGTGAAGGCAGTGTGGTGTAGTGGTTAGTTAGGGAGTGTTGGCTTGTGTTCTAGTCTTAAGACCACCGGGTGGCCTTGGGCCTGTCCTTCTCTCTCTCTCTCTCTCTCTCTCTCTGTCCTACTTCACACGGTGGCACAGAAGAAAAGGTCAGTCTTAGCAGCTGTACAGGTAGTGTAGGAGAAGAGCATTTACAGTATTAGGCTGAAGAACAGGGACCTGTTCAGATGCAACCCAAAACCATCACTTGCAATGGCTGCATCTAGATCTGTACTAGGTACAATATGACCTCTGACCTCTGGCAGGAGAGGAGCAAGAAAAGGAGGCAAGCAGGGTGCTTTGCCATTTGGCAAGGAGCAGAATGATGAGGGTCCTGGAAACGCAGCCCTAGAAGGAAAGACTGAGAAAAGAAGAATGAGGGGAGACAGGAGAGCTCTTTTTCAAATACTATGGCACAGAGGAAGGGCAGGATCTGTTTTCGATGATCCCCAAGTTCAGGATACACAATAATGGCTCTAAATTACAGCAAGCCAGACTTTGGTCGAATACAGTAGGACCTTCGTATCCACTGATCCATTAACCACTGATTCAGTTATCCACAGCTGACAGGAAAATAAATAAATAAATAAATAATTCAGCAGCCACAAAGCGAGCTACTGTCACAAAACAGCAGCCATAAAGCAAACTATTGCCACAAAACATCAGTTTTGGGATTTTTGGGGTGTTCTCTCTTATCCACAGTTTCTGCTATCCACGCGGAGGCCTGGAACCAATCCCCAGAGGATACTGGGTTTCTACTGTATCAGGAAAAACTCCTTAACTGCTAGAGCAGTACGAGACTGGGGGCCATTACCTTGAGAGTTGGTGAGTGCTCCAACACTGGAGACATTCAATAGGAAATTGGACAACCATCTGTCAGATCTGCTTTGATTTGTATTCCTGTGTTGAGTGGAGGTGGGGGAGGGTGCCACCTCGATGGCTTACTTAGCCCCCTTTCAACTTCACGATCCAATGATTCATTGACCCTAGGCCTCCTTCCAAGCACATGAGAATTGCCTTAGGACATCCTGCACTGAGCGGCAGCTGGCCCAAGCAGGCTTAACTCTTTAGGGGCTTGCAAGGTGCCTCTTTACACCGACATTTACTTTGGAGCAGTGTCCTAGCTCTGCACCATCGCCGCTTCCTCCCTGCTAAGCGCAAAAGGATTGTCTGTAGGTCCTCTTCTGGCCTAAAGCAAAGCCTGTGAGCTGGTGTTTTCCCTAAGCAAACAGCTGGTGTTTTCCCTAAGCGTTTCCACGTGGGGGCCAAGGGCTTGCCCCGCCTTCAGGTGGACAAATGTTAGATGCGGTCCATCAAGGTTCCTTTGTTCCCAGGAGGCAGGCGATGCTCAGGCCAAGGCCAGGTGCCTTTTCCCAGGTGGGTGGGAATCACCATCCCTCCAAGCTCCATCTCCCAGCAGAAGTGTGCCTAGCAGAGTCCCTGCCTGCCTTCCGGAAGGCTTTGAAAACCCTTCTCTTCCAGGAGGCGTTTGGATGATTCCCCCCCCCCCGCCATCGCCATTTCCTGCAATTGTTGTCTCATCTGCTTAGTTTATTAGCTCATGCAATTTGTTTTCCTTAATTTGTTGTAAACCGCCCGGAGTTCCCCCCCAGGAAGACGGGCGGTATATAAGTCCCATAATAAATAAATAAATAAGAGTCTGTGAGAGGACCACAAAGGGAATCTGTATCATTCCACGCTCAGATCTTCATCCCTCGAAACTAAGAACCCTCTGCACACAAACCGGAGGACTGAATGTTCTGTTTTCCTGTTTTTGAAGGAGGAGACTGGCAAAGTCCATCACAGGAGACAAACCATGATGGAGATGTGGAATCTCCAGGCTTAAAACCAGGGTACTTCAAGGGCCAGATGCAGGGGAGTGGTTTCAGGACACAGATATCCCTAAAAACGCATGCTAAAATAAACCAAGAGGTACAATAGCAGAGACCTAAGGGAAAATAAATCTGTGCTCAGTCGTCAAACTGCCAGAACTTTCTCGTGCTTCCTTATAATCTAGCATAATAATTTTTCCATGGCCTGTCCAGGAATGCTTGCGCCTAAGGCATCTTTGGTTTTATAACCTGCCAGGTTTTGGTATGAAAAACAACACATTACAACCTCTCATTCTTCTCGTTCTTTTTAGGGAAGTAAAAAGAAAAGGCTGCCCCCCCGGGCAAACCACCCAGCGTTTCCAAGGAGCACGGGGCTCTCTCGCCCTGTTTTTCTCCATGTGTTGCTTCTTTCCTCCCCCCACCCCACTCCCCCCAGCTTGCTCTGATGGTGCTTTCGCTCTCTGTCTCTCTCCCTCCGAACCAGCTGGAGGCAAGGAAGTGCCAACAACGGGCAGCGCCAAGCGAAGGAGGCTGACGGCTCTTACATAACTCTCTTGACGCCCTTCATTGGGGCAGACAAAAGCGACTGGACCTGGCCGGCAATGCCACAAGTGGTGCCTCTGCCAAAGAAGGATGCCTGTTACATAAGGGTGGCACAAAGGCGCTCCGAAATGACACCGGCCCAAAGAGGTCAGGAAGAGTGGGCCAGCGGGGAAGGCAGGGGCCCGGAGGATGACGACACCAGGGCAGCTGAAGCGGGAAGCCAGGACTCCCGGTGCCCGCCGGACCTCTCCAAAACCCGAAAAGCGGAACTCTTCGAAAGCATGCCTTGAGATCGGACTGGTCTGCTTCCAAGTTATCTAGAATAACCGTGGCACGTGGCATTCGGGAAGAAGGTTCCCACCCACCCTCCTGCATGGGCCACAAGGGTTTTCAGGTGAAGCCAGGAGTTCAAAAGGTAAAAGGTGAAGGAATGAGCTCATGGCCTGACGGGATCGGAGGCCACCCTGTTATCAGGCGAATTCCAGACAGAGGTGCACAGATGTGTTGTTTGTGGGAGCAACAGCCCTTCCCCACCAATCCTAAATAAAACTCTACTCTCGAATGACTGGAGGGACCAAATTCTGGCTCAGGTGGATATTGAAACCGAGGAGGACAACAAGAAAAGAAGTCTGCTGCACTTAGGCCAGGATTTTAGGACCAGCACCAGAATCAAGCTCATGATGTCCTTTCAGTCGAAAATCCCCATCCGGTTCCCTGCCTGACCCTCCAACATCTATTTTCTCCATTCTGGAAGGAAGAACATGTTTTGAAAAGCTTGCTATTTTTAGGCAACTGGCAGTGAGACACCTCGGCCAGCATTTTTTGCCCGTCACACGGAAACCTGCCGGTCGATCTCGATCAATGCACTGCCCATGACTCCTTGCGGTCACTGAGGCTGCCTTCTCTCAAAGGGAGATTAGAGACCCAGGACGTCCAGACCTTGAGCCCCAGAGATCTCGCCCTCAGCAAA
This sequence comes from Phrynocephalus forsythii, assembly GCA_029282475.1. Taxonomy (NCBI): domain Eukaryota; kingdom Metazoa; phylum Chordata; class Lepidosauria; order Squamata; family Agamidae; genus Phrynocephalus; species Phrynocephalus forsythii. The sequence continues at coordinate 6,165,160 of JAPFRF010000022.1, forward strand.
CCTTGCAAAGTTGCCTGCTTCCAGAGGCCAAGCAAGGACAGGCCTGGTTAATAATTGGATGAGTGACTAACAGAGATCTCCAGGGGGAGCCAAGGGTAAGGCGAGGGTGACGTCGAGGGCAGGGCTACTACGACTAGGAAAGGATCCCGCGCTGAACTTCAGGAAACCCCGTGGCTTCCCGTCAAAGTGGGGAATACCAGGACAGAAGGACCAAGGCTCTCAATCCGACTAAGGTCGTTTCTTATATTCTTAGGTCTCTTCCTGCAGGAAAGTGCACCTTTTCTTTGCAAAGGAAACACCCCACCATGCTTACAAGACAGTAACAGCTGATTGCACGGTAGAAGCTAGAAGAGGCTTAGACCTGGAGCCAGTTCTCTAGGACTTGGACAAAGGCCATCTTTCACAGCAAGGAGGCCCTGGCTCTTTCTCCTTCTTGGAGACCTCCTGGTCCTTCTGGCAGCACTTCCTCCGTGTGCCATGATCCAGCTGGACGGAGCGGGCGGGAAATCCATGCCCTCTCTCGCCCTCCTCCTGCTGAAACACCTGGCAGGAGTCTAGCAGGCTAACTCACACATCAAAGCCAACATCTCTTGATAGTGCCCAACCCATTCCCAGGGTCGGATTCAGAAAGAGTTCCCCAGCCCTGCCCAAAGATGCAATGAATTGAACCTGATATACTGCTGGGATACAAAATATGTGCCTCAGGCCTAAGGCTGCTCCCTCCGTTTCAGGGCTAAGAGAGATCAGAGCTAGTTCTATTTCTGACATTTGGTTTTGCTGCTGTTCACCATTGCCCTCGGCTTCACCCGCTCTCCGGCCAAACGGAGAGAGTTAACTAACTGTCCAAAGTCCATGTGATGAAATCGGTGGCAGAGCCTCACCGGGTGCCCTGCAGCTGCTGAGCTGGTTCCCGCCCCCCATCACCCCCACCTGCCTCCCTCTTTCCAGGGGTCCTGCTTCAGCTTCCTGGCAACCGATGATGACTCCCCCCCCCATGGAAAGTCTGGGAGAGCTCCTTGTCAAATCTGGCTCCATGGGACAATCGGGGAGGCTGGCAAGGCGGAAGGGTAGACCGGGACATCAGGCCGTACCTTAGCTTTGTTGAGTACCAGTCCGACGAAGGTGGAGACCAAGAGAGAACCCGGCATGGGTGTCTTGCTCCGCAGGTCCTTGTGGGTGCCAAGGAAAGCCGGGACGGGGGGCTCTTCAGGAAGGGTGACCGTGTAAGAATTCCGCATGCTGCACCCTCTCTGCCCACCCTCTCTCCTCCTGGGGTGGAGGTCCTTCCCCAAAGGTCTCGAGAGGGACCCACGTGGGAGAAACTTTGGTCCGTTGGGTTCCGCTCAACGCCGTCTGTATGTGGAGAGCGGTGGGGCACCGTCTTCGGAGGTGGGCAGCTGATGGACCCACAAAAAATACTGGGGGACCTCCCCAGGCGATAGAAGAGGGCCGCCTGCCACACCGAGAGCAGCTGTCAGGACTCCACAGCTGGTTGTGCTTTAATTTTGAGTTGAGGAAGGAAGTTGGGCGGTTTCCCCTGGCTGTCCCTGGGAGCAGGGGATCCTCCACGCTTTGAACGGGCAGGTGGGTTGCAATCTTTCTTCCTGACTGGTCTTCCAAGAGAGCTTTCCAAAACCCTGTAAGTGTTAAAGCTGCTGCCGCTGGTGAGCTTCTCTCTCTCTCTCTCTCTCTCTCTCTCTCTCTCTCTCTCTGTTCTCCTGCCTCCTTCGGAGTCTCTGGTTTGCTGAGGCTCTGCTGCTGCTGCTGCTGCTGCTGACGGCACCTGCATCGCTTTCTGACACCAAGCAGGAAGGAGGTGGGACAGATGCCCCGGGTGGCTTGCACAGGAGGGCTCCCTCGAGGGAGGTACGGACAGCCAAGGCGCCGGGTGCGCCTGGGGGGAAAAGAGAAGGGGGAAGCCAGGGGGAACTGCGAGGGGTGGCTTGGCTCTTTTCCCGGCAGGCAGGGCTGTCACATAGCAACCTGGCTCAACAGGCCTAGAGAGAGACTTAAAACGCCCAAACCAAAACCACACCACCGCCCAGTCCGGGTACAGGACATGTAGAAATCAGGGGTGATTTCACAGGACATGAAGAAATCCCTTTCGGTGGGATGACGATTCTTAATTTAGCAAGATCTTTCTGCAGAAATGCTCAGGGAAGCCACCCTGGGTCTGTGTTCATTGCCATTGTTCAAAATACGAGGCACAGTCAATCAAAATCATAAAAACATGGACTGGTGTTACATAAGAGATGCCAAGTTTTAACCTAAAACCTAATAATCTGTTCAACATCAGTGCAGTATGTATGCTGTCCTTAATGCTGCCGGGTTTTGTAGCTCTGGTGCTGTTCGTTGTGAGTTCTGCAACTTCTTGTAATACTGTGTAAAATCCCTTCATATTGTTCCCAAAGCCTGAGCAACACTGAGGTGTGTTTCATCCACAAGAATGGTGTTTCACCAAGTGAGGAGGAGGAGGAGGAGGAGGAGGAGGAGGAGGAGGAGGAGGAGGAGGAGAAGGAGAAGAAGAAGAATATTGCCACCCTGAGTAGGTGTTGGAAATAACCTTTTTTAAAAATGAAGAGATCCATCTAAAAACATTGAAAACGTCTGTGCAGCAACCATGAAGGACCAGAGCCTAAAATTAGCTAACCACTTTGCTCCTTGGGCAGAAAGATGTGAGGGGGTAGCCCCACATTTAACCTAAAAAACAGCAAAGTGAATTCCCCAAGTCCACACTGCAAGAGCGTAGCAACATCCAAGACCAAACGGGGCTGTTGCAAGAAACGCTGACTCAGCTTTGATCACCAAACCCTTGGGATCGAATGACGGCCTGCACGGGCACCCCATCAAGCGTGGCAGATCTGTGGGCCAAGGGGTCCACGTCTTCTTCCTGGGTTGTTTGGTTGTTGCGGGTGGGCCACTGCAGAGTGCATACCTGGCTTATGAATGTGTTTGTGTGTTATCTACAGACAGCTCCCTTCTGCAGCACCCAATATATGACAGTACTTGGTAGGATTTTCCCCAGCCAGTTGCAGCGGCAGCACAACTTGAATAAGAACATGAGAACATAAGAAGAGCCATCCTTCTGGATCAGGCCAAAGGCCCATCGAGTCCAGCTTCCTGTATCTCACAGTGGCCCCACCAGATGCGTCTGGGAGCACATGAGACTAGATATCTGTCTCCTGATACCACTCCCCTGCCTCTGGCCCTTGAAGTACCCTGGTTTTAAGCCTGGAGATGACACATCCCCATCATGGTTTGTCACCTGTGATGGACTTTTCCTCCAGGAATCTGTCCAATCCCCTTTTGAAGGCATCCGGGCCAGACGCCATCACCACATCCTGTGGCAGGGAGTTCCACAGATTAACAACATGCTGGGTAAAAAAAATATATTTTCTTTTGTCTGTTCTCGCTCTCCCAACACTCAATTTGAGTGGATGTCCCCTGGTATTTTTGTGAGAGGGAGAAGAGTGTCCCTCTATCCACTTGACTCATGCCCTGCATTATTTTGTACGTCTCAATCATATTCCCCCCTCATGCACCTTTTTTCCAGACTAAAGAGCCACAAATGTTTTAGCCTTTCCTCATAAGGGAGATCCCCCAGCCCAGTAATCATTTTAGTATAATAATAGAGTAATAATCACAGAGCGGGAAGGGACCCTAAGGATAATCCAGTCCATCCCCCGTGAAGGAAGAGAGAGTGGAGGAATTGAATGCCCAACCTCTCGCTCCACAGCCAGAGAATTCAACCACTGAGCTATCCAGCTGCTTATGCCAGATCTCTCTCTGCTACTCAAGTTCTGACGTGAAAGTCAACTTTTGTTCCCATTTCAGTGTCTAATCTTTCCTCTACAGAGGAGCAAACTCTTGAACTGACGGCACTGGCAGGGAAGGAAGAAGAAAGTGAGATACCTCGATGAGTCCGAAGGGGGAAAGCCACGCAGAATGATGTATGGAGCACAAGAAAAACCACTTGGAGATTTCGCCTCCTGTGTTCTTCTGCCCATTTCCTGCCTGTTTCTTGCAAAACTGTCCACTTTCCTTAACTCTCAGAGCAGCCCTGCTCCTGTGCTGCATATTTCCCATCAAGCAGGGATGTAACTGACTCTAACACCTTGAACTTTATGAGCTGCCAGGTAAAAGATCCACGTTACACCCCCTTGCATCTTCATTCAAAGATGAGGAGGATGTACACATATTAGACAGAGAAGATAGATGGTTTGAGAGAGGGGCCAGGGAAGCCATTCATGTCAGAATTGAAAACCCCTCTCTCAACAGAGGTGGAGGCCTCAGGCACAGTCTATCTGCCACTTATCAGGCTGTGATTTCAACAATACCTAGACAAATCAAAAAGACTTCACACCTTCACCACCAGGGCCGTAGCTAATACTTTATGGGTTTCAGTACTTTAGGCCGGATCGGCACCGGGCCGCCTGGGGAGGCCGGGGAGGCTCCTCCCCTTTTCCTCCGCCACCCTCCTCCTCCTCCTCTTCTCTCCCGCAGGCAGCCAGTGGAGGAGGAAGGCTGGAGGAGCGCAGGAGCCGCCGCCGCCGCCGCCTTTGCCTTTGCCTCCCTCCTCTGCCCGGCGGCGGCGGCGCGTCCTCCTCCTCCTCCGCTGCCGCCCTCCTCCTCCTCCTCTTCTCTCCCACTGGCAGCCAATGGAAGAAGAAGGCTGGAGGAGCACAGGAGGAGCCGCCCGCCGCCCGAAGGACAGAGAGCGTGGTCATGCGGCTGCTGCCCCGGGCGCCTCCGCCGCCTTCGCCTTCGCTGCTGCCGCTGCACTTCGCTCTGGCCCTGACGGTGCTGCTCAGCGCCACCGCCGCCTCCTCCTCCTCGTCCCCATCGTCCCAGTCGAGGTCGGTGCTGCTGCTGCTGCCGGCGGGAGTGCTGGACTCGTTGGGGCCTTCGCCTGCCAAGGAGGCCGGCAGCTGCGCCGGCCGCGCCGGGCGCCGAGGGCAAGCCGGAGGAGTAGTAGCCGCCGCCGGGCACGACGTCCTCAAAGGGTAGGAAGAAGCGGCGGGGAACCCCGTTTGGCCCGCTTGCCCCTCCTCGCCTTCTCCCGGCCCCTCCCCCCCTGCCCTGGGGGCCGAGCGCACGGGGGCCGGCGGGGAGGAGGGCGCGCGCGCAGGAGACGCGAGGAACAGGGGAGGGATGAGGGAAGCCCCCGCCAGGCCCCGCTGGAGGAGAGGAGAGGAGAGGCCGGGGTGGGGGGCCGGGAGCCGGAACACCGCTGCCGCCACCACCGCTCCGCTGGGAGAGGGAGAAGGAAGGAGCGGCCGCTCCCGTCCCCCGCCCCCCCCACAGAGAGAGAGAGAGGCCAGGCCCCCGAACCCCCCCCAACCAGAGTGTGCGTGCGCTGGCCGTCCGTCCGGCCAGCGCAGAGACACCACCCCCCACCGGCCTCCCTCCCCTCCCCCTCCCGCTCACCTGCCCGAAGGCCCGAGGGCATTACCGGGACCGCCGAGCCGCCGCTGGCGGTGGCGCAGAGGCGCCCCACCAAGGCGGGTGGCGGCGGCGGCGGCAGCGGCGGCGGCCGAACCCGGGCGGCTGCCGTGGCCACCGCGGCCGCCGACAGGAGGAGGAGGCGGGGCCCACCCGCCCAGGAGCCCGGGCTCCCCCCCACCCTGCCCATGCACTTGGGAGCGGCACGCCCGCCGCCCCAGCCGGCGCGCGGCGCCGCCGCCGCCGCCACTCCCGTGCCCCCCGCAAGGCACACACGCCAAGCCCCCCCGCTCCCCCTCCTCCCTCCCCCATCCCCCGCCCCCCACACCCTCCCCTGCCCCCCGCCCGACCCATCTGCACCCCCATCTCCCCCTCCCCACGCCCACCCCCAGCCCCGGGCCACGGAAAAATCATCAAACATTTACTGGTCCGTGGGGACAAAAAGGTTGGGGAGCACTGCTTTAGGCCATTGTTCACCTTAAGGCTATTGAGGCTGTTGTCTACCTAACGAGCCTATTCAGGCCATTGTTCATCTTATGACTCTATTTCACACCAGGGTGACAAGAGGTCAAAGTGAGCTATAAAATGGAGGACTCGCAACCAGTTTTTTTCAGACTGGCAAAGCTGTTTGCATGAGCAGCAAAATGTTTCAATCTCTCAAGAAAAAGGAGCCCAATTGCAATGATGACTCAACTTCCAGACCCCCCTCGCTTACATTTCTTGGTTGGCCTCAAGACGATTCCAGAATGCAGGACAGACTTTGGAAACCTCTGGGCATTATTTTGCATGATCTTGTTTTGAATGCGCAAAAGAATCCACACAACATGCAGAGACTGGAACGATGTTCTATAACTCAGAGCATGGGTGAGTTACTTTTTGTCCAGCTGTAACTCCCAGGAAATAGAGCCCCTTTTGCAAGTAGTGATATAACTGTTTGCAGTTTCCCCCAAAACCATCCTCAACCCAGGTAGACATTCTTCTGCACTTGAGCCACAACCTTGTAGAGATGTGACGGGAGAAATTCATGAGCCACTTGATCTTTTAATGATGGGCTGCACTTAGGAACATTGTGAGAATACCAAATAGACATCTCAGCATCTTGCTGCATAAAAAAGCATAGCCAGCAGCGAAAGACCGCCACTGGAGGTGAAAACAAATGTTGAGTTTTTAAAAAATACAATTGCTGAAGAATTTGCTCAAGATTCAGTCCCGCCCCCCAAATTCCTACGATGCCTAACGGTGGTCAAAACTTAGTTCAAGACCTACTGATGGGGCTCCAGGTGGCTGGCATGGGTTTCAAACTTCCAACGGATGAATGAGATTGTTGTTCTTGTGTGGCATCAGCTCCCCTCTGAGCTCATGGTGACCCTATGAGTGAGCGCTCTCCAGAATGTCCTGCCCCAAGCCACCTTGCTCCATTCTTGCAGGCTCAAGCCCTGTGGCTTCCTTAGGGAGTCAGTCCACCTTGTATTTAGTCTTCCTCTTTCCCCCCTGCCTCCCACTTTCCCCAGCATTATTTTCCTTTCCAGAGAATCCTGCCTTCTCATGATGTCCCCAAAGGACGACAGCCTCCAGAGATAGTTTGGGCTTGGTTTGTTCTAGGGCCCTCTTGTCTGTCTTTCTGGCAGTCCACAGTATCCACTACGGCTCTCCTCCAGCACCATATTTCAAACAAATCACTTCTTTTTTTCCAACTTTGCTTTCTGATTAACAATTAAAAATCTCTCAGCTTTTCTCTCTTCTCTCTCCCACTCTACCTCCTTGCCTAGTTTCAGAAGCAGATTTCTAGATCGAAAGGCTAAGAGCACTGGCAAGTGACTCCTGGGCTAACTATATGCTGCTCAGAGGAACTCTTTCCATTTCTTTGATGTCAACCTTAATAGGGTCCCACTGATCTGTGGTGCAATTGCTCCACTTCATTCGAAACGTCCCAAAGGCCTGTTAAATATCGTCTCCAAAAATCAAAGGCCCACCTAAATCTCCTTTAGTTATGGTCTTCCAAGCTGTGTCAGCATCCTCCACCATTACCTAAACCCACTGCGCAAATAAGAGAAGTGAATTCCCCCAACATGTACTGAGCAAGCCTCCATATTTAGAAGTAAGTGGTCCTATGTTCAATAAGTCATACTCCCAGCCTAGGTAAGCAGGTAGAGGGCTATGCCTCTTGCAGGCATGTCCAAACTTTGGCCCTCTGGATGTTTTGGACCACAACTCCCAGAATTCTAAGCTTAGACTGCCAATGACAAAGGACTGTGGGAGTTGTGGTCCAAAACATCTTGAGGGCCAAAGTTTGAACAGGTTTGCTCTAGTGAATTCTATTCTAGCAGATATTTGGACTGGATTACTTCTTCTAGCCGATACACATTTCTTCTTTCGAGATCACAAACAAATTGACATTCCAATCAAGCCCCAAACAGGGTGCAGAAAGAGCTCCTAGGAGCCTAACAAGAGTGCCACCCTGTTCTCCTTGCCTGTGTTGTGCGCAAGCAAACCAACATGTACCACAATACAGCGTCTGAAAGAAGAGTCAGCCTTTCTCTGCCTTTTTCCGCCAATCAGCTCAACGCCTCTCTCTCTCTCTCTCTCTCTCTCTCTGTCTCTCTCTCTCTCTGTCTCTCCACAGCTGCCCTCCGGCCAAATCCTTTTGCACAGACGCAGCAGAGAAGCTAACTTTAGCTTGGATGAGGTAAAGCTATTTTTGGCTCTGTTAAAAATAAATCCAGGGAGGCTGGCTGGTGTGTGTGTGTGTGTGTTTCAGCATTATTTATCTGGAGAAATCTGAAAGGCAGTCTCAGCATGCTTTGGCAGGCGTTGCCTGCAAGCGCACAGATAAACACACTCGTGGTGCAATGCTCATGGTGGACCAGGCACCCTGACAACCAGTAGGCACAATGGCTGCTGCGCACGCACAGAGCAGAGGTGCACGCAAGACCATATGTTGCTATAGAAGATACCCAGAACTGAGCACCATAGCGATGACTGGATGATGCTCAATAACCAGGCACAGAGCTGGTTGGGCAACTCAATGAGTTAGGTTTCTGGCTACAGAGCCATAGGTCGTGAGTTCGATGCCCCATGGGTCCTCCTGAGAAGGACCAACCTTGGTGGCCTTGGAAAAGCTGTGCAGTGGTCCCAGGGCAACCCCAGAAGAAGGCAATCGGAAACCACTTCTGAGTACTATCCACCGAGAAGACCCTGAAAAGGGTTGCCATAACTCTGAACTGACTTGATGACACAGGAGGATGATTAACTATGCACAGGCAGCCCTGCAGCAGGCTCGGAGTCGGTACAGTCGGGTTTGGGGCACACAGCTGGATCGTGAAACGTGCCACCAACACGGAGTCACATGCCCAGAAAGGCTCATGGCTCATAAATCCAATGTTCCGATTGATAGGGTCCTTGTAAGAAAAGACTTTTTAAAAAATTACATTCCGTGACCCTGCTGGGGCTTGCTGATGGGTCTAAAATGGCAACCCTTCTCTCGAGTCATCGATTCATCCCCCTCTTTCCTTCCAGAGGGAAGAGAGAGGAAAAAACAAGCCAACATGTTGGCCTGGAGTCTTAGTCTCACAGGAGCACCAAAAGGTGGTGGTGGTGGGGAGGCGATTCCCAGTCCCTCAAGGTCCCCTTGGAGGGCCCTTTGCTCGCCTAGGGTGGGGAAGCTAGCAGGATCACCCAAGATATTTTGCTCAACTCTTTCTTCTTTTCTAGTCTGAAAATATGGTAATTCTCAGGACCCCCTCAGAATCACCTCCCATATTGGCAAGGGTCAGATCAGATGACCTTTTAGCTCCCATTCAATCCCAGGCATTGAAAAGAAGAGGAAGGAAGGCCAGCGTGCCAAGGGGGAATGAGAGCTGGATCTTCCCTTCCTGCTGATGCCAGTTCCCCCATAGAACTGATCTTGTTTACTGTTTTATATATTAAATTAGTTTTTAAAGATAAAACATATTATGCTTACTACTTTTGGCTTTTAAATGTCGTCCTTTCAATAATGTAAGCTGCCCTGGCTCCTTTTAAAGAGAAAGGGGGGGGAGTGTCAAAATAAATAAATACAGAAATACAGAAATAAAGACAGGAATAGAAAAGGAATATTATTATTTTTTCCTTCCTGGCTATGTCAGTTATGCTGTCCTAGCCTGAAGTGAGCTGGGCTATTTTCTGCCATCTCATATCTTCTTTTACATCACTGATACCACATTCTGGAGGGGCGTGGTGGCTCAGTGGACTAAGGCTCCGAAACTGTTGACTGCAAAGTCGGCAGCTCGGTGGTTCGAATCCCAGGTGCCACGCAGCAGAGTGAGCTCCCACTGATAACCCCAGCTCCTGCCAACCTAGCCGTTCAAAAGCATGTTAATGCAAGTCGATAAATAGGTACCGCCGTAAAAAGCGGGAAGTTAAAAACAGTGTTTCCTTGCAGCCATGCCGGCCATATGGCCATGGACTTGCACAACACTGGCACTTTGTCTTGAATACAGAGATGAGCACTGCCCCTAGAGTCGGACACAACTAGTAGACATGTGCGGGGAGGGGGACCTTTACCTTTACCACATTCTGGACAATGGCATGTGTGACCTCAGTCTGAAAATGAAAAAGTTCCTTTGTTTGGACGATGACTCCCAGATTCCTCCGGCTGGCCTGGCCCGGTGTGTCTGGGAGACTTCAGTCATTTTTCTATGTTGCAAAGCAGAGAAACAGCTACAAAACAGTGGTTCCTCCCACCCCCCCAAGCTTCTTGAATCTCTTCACCATGGCTAGTCTCAGGCCAACCTTACAGGGGCAGCGCCACCGTATGCAGCGGGAAGCAACCTAGCCGTTCGCATGCGCCACGATCACATGTCGGTAGCGTGATCTGCCATAGCCGAAGATTCATGGCATGGAACCCACGGGCAGCAGCCTCTCCCACCTGCCATAAAACTCAGATTTCTTTTTCCCAGCCGTTTGCATCGCAATTTACCATTTAACTGATTTCTCTTTAAGATGCCGTCTTATTTTGCTTCCTGGCTCGGAAAACTAAAAAGAAAAAGAAAGGGGGGAAGCCCCAAGACTGGAAAAACAGAAAGAAGGCTCATTAAATTCCCCCTTAGCCTCCCCTTCCCTTCAGGCACTGCTGTATCCAGTGAGCCAACAGCTTACCATCAAGGTAGCCAGAAAATGCAGCTAGCTATAACCTCAGGTGACCTAGAGAGCCATACCAGAGGTATTCCTATATTAAACTTTCTTTGAGGCCTTGGCCATTTTAGGATGGCAAAGAGGGAGGGACCATTGCCCCCCCACCCCAGGAATGCTCCTGACTAAAAATCCAAATGACACTGAATAAGCAATAAGCAGCATGCTACCCCCACCCACCCCCATCGCGTTTTCAGGGATAAACGATATGCTACCGCTAGCTGGTCATCAGAAGAAAAAACCTGAGCGTTCAAAAAATAATGACGCAACAAATGCACACACATTTTCTCGCTCTGTGTGACGACGGGTGTTTTGATGCATCAAGACAGGCTTGACAGAAAGAAACAAGCAAGCGCTAGGAAATTCTTTACCTGAGTTAAAAAATAATAATCAGTACTTCCCCTGCCAGCAGGAGCCTTTTTGGGTGGGGTGGGGGGTGGGGAAATGTATTTTCACCCACTTTTGCATTGAAAATCTTGCAGTCCGCGCAGAACACACAGGGCGCTGTTGGGCAGCAGAAAGCCTCTGCTGAAATCCGCCAAGAAGTGCCAAAATGGGGGGGCGGGGAGGACCAACTCTCCTACAACCTCATCAAGCTGCCAAACTTGGACCGTTTCGCTCTCGGATGCGAGAACTTAGGAACACTTTTGTCACTGAAGGCTCCTGCCCAGAAAGCTTGTGTTGACCTCCCGATGGGAGGGCATGAGTTAAGTGGCTAGAGGGACGCTCTTCTCCCTCTCACAAAATACCAGAACTAGGGGACATCCACTCAAATTGGGTGCTGGGAGAGTGAGAACAGACAAAAGAAATATTTTTTTCACCCAGCGTATTGTTAATCTGTGGAACTCCCTGCCACAGGATGTGGTGATGGCATCTGGTCTGGATGCCTTCAAAAGGGGATTGGACAGATTCCTGGAGGAAAAGTCCATCACAGGTTACAAACCATGATGGAGATGTGTCATCTCCAGGCTTAAAACCAGGGTACTTCAAGGGCCAGAGGCAGGGGAGTGCTATCAGGAGACAGATATCTGGTCTCATGCGCTCCCAGACGCATCTGGTGGGGTGTGAGCCTAAGGCTAATCCGCAAAGTCCCAATGTCAGTGGGTCGTATGCAGGAAAGGAAGAAGTGGTGAAAGAGGGAGAAGAAAAACCAGGAAAACTGTTTTGGGAAACAAAAGGTCAAAATGATGATGAGGGGAAGGGAGAGGAAAAGAAACAAGAATGGGATAGAAAGATGAAAGAATGTTATTTGGCTACAGTCCGGAGAGTGATGTTATGGGATGATATAAAAACAGGATTGATAGAGATATGTACGGATTTAAAGAATACAGGAATACAAACAGAAGAGGAAAAGAGGTGGAATAAACAGAGGGCAGAGGTTTCTGTACAGGTGGGAAGAAAATACAATATATTGAGAAGCTTAGGGGTTCAAACGGAGACAGAGAATAGAGGGAGACAGGTAGGAGTCCAGACGATGATAGAAAACAAGAAACATTATAGGAGCATGGTTACACAGACAGAGGATAAGGAAGAATGTAAGGTATATAAGGAGATTGGAATTCAAGTTGAGGAAGGTGAGATGGGAGGGGGAGTGAGAAGAGAGTTAGGGGGAGGAGCAGGAGGAGCACGAGGAGGAAGGGCGGTTGGAGGTTTAACGGTAGTGAGGGAAAAGGGGATTCAGACGGAGATAAGACAAGGAAGAGGGGGAGTCTTAACTTCAGCACCTCTAGTGGAGGATGAATCCAATGAAGGATTAAACCCGGAAAGATATATGTATACCCGATATTCCCAAAGGAGTAGAGATCCTAATCCTCCGGGATGGATACCGGGTTGGGGTTGGGTTCACCCCATGCAAGCTCAAACCTCAGTCCGAGGGAACCGGAATGGTGGCTTCAGGAAGAACTGTTGAATGAGCCTGAAGAAGGAATTAGTAACCCCTTTAAGAAGGGTAAAAGAAATGTTGTTGTAAGTTCTTCTCCCAGTTCAATAATACCTGTTTTAACCCCTCATGTAACTGACAATGCAAGAAATGAAAAAAGACACGCAAGTGACGAATGGTTTAATAAAGATTTATTGGTTGAAACTTATGCACCAGACGAGCCTGATATTTTCAATAAGCAAGAACCTTTACATATTGGCGCCCAACGGGTAGAAAATCATACCAGAAAAACGGAAGTAGAGACAACATGGTTGCAAGATACGATACAACGACAAGAAAAGATGATTGAGACTCTGGTACAACAAAATAATAACCTAATGGCTCGTATACCAACCGAATGGCGTGATAATGGACGAACAAACATCTCGCATAACGCGGAGGAAGACTCAAAAAGCAACTTCCAGGCAACGAAATTCCCGTTGAAAATACAAAAAATGACAGAAGAAGATGAAATAGAAACGTATCTCAATACGTTTGAAAGAACAGCAACGGCAGCCAATTGGCCGAAAACTCAATGGGCTATAATACTGACACCAGCGCTTACAGCAAGTTTACAAACGGTGGTGGACGCATTAAACCCGAAAGATGCTGTGGACTATGACAAGGTAAAACAGACCATTCTGTTGACATATAACATATCCACAGACACATACAGGAAAAAATTTCGGGAAATGAGATTACAAACAGGACAGCATCCGAGGCCATTAGCATATAAAATGAAAGCAAATGTCATCAAGTGGTTACAGCCAGAGGAAAAAACTTTCGAGGAAGGGATTGATCAAATCGTAATCGAACAATTACTTACCTCAACGACGCCATCTGTGCAAAATTGGGTAAGAAGGAATCAACCGAAGACATTAGAAGCAGTAATTGTACTCCTAGAAAATTACCATCAAGCAACAGAGCGGACACCAGGATATCGCGAGACTACTGCAGGCTTCGAAAGACCGCGAGATTACGACAGACCGAGAGATAAGATGGCGGCGTCCGGAACGAAAGATTTATCCCAGGAGATTGCAAGCAAAAAGGCGACAAATCCGACACCGGAACCAAAGAAAATACAACCGCAATATCAACAAATGAGACAACAGACAGGGGGAGGCATGGACCGCCCAGCCGGACGAGGACAGATACAAAGAGAACGAAGACCTGTATGTTTTTATTGCGGATCTCCAGAACATTACAAACGGGACTGCCCAATATTAAATTGTGCGTGGGGGTCAATAGGGGAAAATACAATGGATAGAAAGCCACAGGGGTGGGAGCTAGAAGTAAAATTAAATGGTGAAACAAAAACGGCATTGCTTGACACGGGATCAGGACAGACGTTGGTAAAAGAACTGACTGGCCAAAGGCCTAGGGAACGAATACTAGTAAAGTGCATACATGGAGACGCCAAATCATACGAGACGGCATGGGCGGATATAGAAATTAATGATAGAATATATAAGATGAAAGTAGGAATTGTGCCATCATTGCCAAGGGATGTATTGTTGGGAAGAGATTGGAAGGGGTTAAATGATTTTTTATTGTCCCAGGATGTTCTATGCTCCGGAGTGACACCTCCTGAATGCAGGCCTTGGAAAGAAACACCACGAGCTTGGGAAGAACTGACACAGGCCAATAAAGAACGGGTGAGACTATGGCAACAAGACGATACATCATTAGAGAATTTACGAAATCAGTCGCGTATGGAAGGGACAACACAAAAAGGGGAAATGGGAATAGAGTGGCGGAATGGGTTATTATATTATATAGATAAAGAAGGAAACGAGAAATTGATTGTACCAACAGCAGGAAGACAGTTGGTATTAATGTTGGCACATGATGTTCCTGTTGCAGGGCATTTAGCTTATGAAAAAACTTTGGCTAGGATAACAGATAAATTTTATTGGCCAAACATAGTCCGAGATGTTCAAAACTATTGTAAAACATGCAGCAAATGTCAGATAACACAACCTAAACCACAAAAAGGGGGTTATTTGGTACCGATGCCGTTGATAGATAAACCGTTCGAGAGAATAGGTTTAGACATAATTGGACCACTAAAGAGATCCGCAGGAGGACACACCCATATATTGGTTTTGATAGATTATGCCACACGATACCCAGAGGCAGTTCCATTACGCTCAACAACAGCCAAAGTATTGGCTAGAGAATTACTGCAAATTTTTACAAGACTAGGTTTCCCAAAAGAAATTTTGACGGATCAAGGCTCAAATTTCATGAGCCAAACACTTAAAGAGATGTGGAAAATATTAGATGTCAGGCCATTACGTACGACAGTATATCATCCGCAGTGTAATGGATTAGTGGAGAGATTTAATAAGACACTAAAACAAATGCTACGTAAAATAATAAATGAGTCACCATCCAAATGGCATTTGATGATAGCCCCTTTAATGTTTGCCATACGGGAAGTACCACAATCGTCCACAGGATATTCCCCATTTGAACTATTATATGGATCAAATCCAAGAGGAATCTTGGATTTAATAAGGGAACGGTGGGAAGAAGGGGAAGATCATTCCACATGTACTATAAGACATGTGATTGAAATGAGAGAAAGATTGAAATATGTCAGAGATTTGGCAACAAAAAACTTATATAACAAACAAGGGGCACAAAAAAACAGATATGATTCAAAAGTAAAACTAAGGGAATTGAGGGAAGGCCAAAAGGTACTATTATTACTCCCGACAGATCAATCTAAATTATTTGCACAATGGCAAGGCCCATATACAGTATTGAGAAAGATTAATAATGTGGACTATGAAATTGCAACACCAGACAAAAAGAAAACAACTGGAATATATCACATAAATTTATTAAAACTATGGGAAGAAAGGGAAGTATATGAGGCACAGATTGAGGAAGATGTCCTCGGCCCAGACTGGGGTACAAGCACGGGCAACTTAACAGTATGTCAGGAATTAGGAAATGACAAATGTGAGGACTTGAAAGTTCTACAAAGGGAGTTCTCAGACGTATTCTCAGATAAACCAGGGAAAACAAATTGGATAGAACATAAAATAGAAACACCACCGGGGGTTGTAATCAGGGATAATGGGAGACAATGGCCAAGGCACTTGGTACCGGTTATTAAAGAGGAAGTAGATAAAATGTTAGAGTTAGGAGTTATCGAGGCGTCAACTAGTCCATGGCGCAGTCATCCCGTGGTGGTCCCAAAATCCGATGGTACTATAAGGTTCTGCATAGATTTTAGAAGAATAAATAAAGTGTCAAAATTCGACGCATATCCTATGCCTCGCATAGATAACGTGTTAGATAAATTAGGGGAAGCTGGAGTACTATCAAGTCTAGATCTGACCAAAGGATATTGGCAGGTACCATTACGAAAAGAAGATAAGGAAAAGACGGCTTTTGCCACGCCACAAGGACTTTTTAATTTCACATTCATGCCATTTGGATTACATGGAGCAGGGGCAACCTTTCAAAGATTAATGGATAAGGTTTTAGCACCAGTACAGGACTTTGCAGTCGCATATATAGATGACATTATAATATATAGTAAAAATTGGGAAGAGCACTTAACACATTTGAGACAGGTGTTAGAACGGCTAAGACAAGCAGGGTTGCGGGTGAATCCAAAAAAATGCAAGATAGCGAGAGATACAATTGATTTCCTGGGACACAAAATTCAACAAGGTAGAATATTTCCACAGGGGGATAAAATAGATAAATTATCTATATGGCCCGTTCCAAAGACAAAAAGACAAGTACAACAATTCTTAGGCTTGGCAGGGTACTACCGTAAATTTATAAAAGGATTTTCTTCAATAGCGGCGCCCTTAACAGATTTAACTAGAAAGAATAAAAAGAAAATAGTCCAATGGGGATGGAAAGAACAAGAAGCTTACGACATACTGAAAAGGAAATTGTGCACATATCCAGTAAGATATGCCCCAGATTATAATTATCCGTTTATACTACAAACCGATGCTTCGGAAAGAGGGATAGGAGCAGTTTTAACCCAAACCGTGAAAGGAGAGGAACATCCAGTCTTATATTTGAGTAGAAAATTGACAGATAAAGAATTAAGGTACTCCACAATTGAAAAAGAAGCATTAGCCGTGAAATGGGCGGTAAATGAATTACAATATTATCTGTTGGGGACAAAGTTTACCCTAGTAACAGACCACGCCCCGTTAGTATGGTTAAACAGGATGAAGAATTGTAATCCGAGACTCACCAGATGGTATTTAAGTCTACAACCTTTTGCTTTTGACGTACAATATAGGAAGGGGACTGAGCATTCTAACGCAGATTATTTTTCCCGACAGGGCCCCTGGGTGACAGAAGATAACCCACAAACGACCAACTTGGCGGGGGGTGTGTGTGAGCCTAAGGCTAATCCGCAAAGTCCCAATGTCAGTGGGTCGTTTGCAGGAAAGGAAGAAGTGGTGAAAGAGGGAGAAGAAAAACCAGGAAAACTGTTTTGGGAAACAAAAGGTCAAAATGATGATGAGGGGAAGGGAGAGGAAAAGAAACAAGAATGGGATAGAAAGATGAAAGAATGTTATTTGGCTACAGTCCGGAGAGTGATGTTATGGGATGATATAAAAACAGGATTGATAGAGATATGTACGGATTTAAAGAATACAGGAATACAAACAGAAGAGGAAAAGAGGTGGAATAAACAGAGGGCAGAGGTTTCTGTACAGGTGGGAAGAAAATACAATATATTGAGAAGCTTAGGGGTTCAAACGGAGACAGAGAATAGAGGGAGACAGGTAGGAGTCCAGACGATGATAGAAAACAAGAAACATTATAGGAGCATGGTTACACAGACAGAGGATAAGGAAGAATGTAAGGTATATAAGGAGATTGGAATTCAAGTTGAGGAAGGTGAGATGGGAGGGGGAGTGAGAAGAGAGTTAGGGGGAGGAGCAGGAGGAGCACGAGGAGGAAGGGCGGTTGGAGGTTTAACGGTAGTGAGGGAAAAGGGGATTCAGACGGAGATAAGACAAGGAAGAGGGGGAGTCTTAACTTCAGCACCTCTAGTGGAGGATGAATCCAATGAAGGATTAAACCCGGAAAGATATATGTATACCCGATATTCCCAAAGGAGTAGAGATCCTAATCCTCCGGGATGGATACCGGGTTGGGGTTGGGTTCACCCCATGCAAGCTCAAACCTCAGTCCGAGGGAACCGGAATGGTGGCTTCAGGAAGAACTGTTGAATGAGCCTGAAGAAGGAATTAGTAACCCCTTTAAGAAGGGTAAAAGAAATGTTGTTGTAAGTTCTTCTCCCAGTTCAATAATACCTGTTTTAACCCCTCATGTAACTGACAATGCAAGAAATGAAAAAAGACACGCAAGTGACGAATGGTTTAATAAAGATTTATTGGTTGAAACTTATGCACCAGACGAGCCTGATATTTTCAATAAGCAAGAACCTTTACATGGGGCCACTGTGAGATACAGGAAGCTGGACTAGATGGGCCTTTGGCCTGATCCAGCGTGGCTCTTCTGATGTTCTTATGGCCAGCCGTAAAATTAAGTGAGCGAATTGGCAATGGACACGGTGGTAAAGTTAAGAAAAACCCTTGGTGTGACATTCACATCATGTGTCCAGTAAGTAAGGCACCACATTCCTTTCCTCTTTTCCCTTGGCCCATTCTCCTTAATGTTCTCTCCCCCAACAAAAGCAGGTGGCATGCCCGTCCATGTGAGGAGGCATGGGCCAGCAAGGAGAGGCAGGTTAGGGTTAGGGTTAGGGTTAGGGTTAGCCAGCCGGCCACTCCTCTCCAACAACCACCTCATGTGAGGCTCTAGCTGCCAGGAACCCAAGCGGGCAGGGGAGGAAGAAAGGGGGAGGACGCTGCGTCTGGACTGTGAATCTGCTGAGCAGGCAGGAGGGAGAGGATTTTTCAAGGGAGGAGGATAACCGGCACCATTAAAATAAGCTGTCTGTGAAACGGATTAACTGGGATCCCCGGCAGCAGAGACCGGAGAGGTGCAGTGCTTAAGCAGGGCAGGCAGAGATCAAGGCAAAGCCAAGCAGCAGCACAAAAAACATTTGACTCACTTATTTCCCCCATAACAACCAGGTGGAACCTTCTGTGCCTTTGGTCCCTGAGCACATGACCAAAGCCTTTCTTTCAGCTCCTGGCTTTTGAGGCACTTTTATTATTATTTTGCCGGCTTTGTTCTCTCTCCTTGGGACTTCTCCATCGGTCACCCTTTGGATCCAAGAAACACTGAGCCTCCCAGAGAGAAATCTGCATTTACAACAAGGTTTTCTGTCTTTTCAAGAGCTGACAGAGTTCAGACCCCGGATTCCAAGAAGGCAGTAGAACCATGAAAAAAAAAAGAATGCAATATGCACCCCACAAGCTAATTTAGGTTTGTTCTGCTGGTTATGTTCTTATCTTCAGCAAGCTGCTCTGGGCCATCTCTATAGTCTGATTTTTATTGGCAGGGTCAAAATCCAATTCTTTGTTCTTTCAAATTCAAGCTCCTGATATTCCTCTCTCATCAAAGCAAAAAAAAAAAAAAAAGGGGTGGTGGTGGGGGGTGGGGTGAGCCGCGTGGCCATCACAAAACACAACTGCAGAAATAGGTTACAGGCGATACCTTCATAGGCCGCTATTAAAAATAAAAAAAGAAACATTGCAAGCTTTCGAGTGTAAATCACCCTTCTTCAAAGCAAGTCCCAGAAGTTCAGACATGGTAAAAGATGTGCTTTACAAGGAAGTTACTTTTAAAGTCCTTGTTTAGATGATGTTCTTAAAGTCCATGGCTAGATGATGTTGCAGCCAGGGCAGGAGTCTTGTTAGAGGCAAGATGGGCAGTTGTAAAAAAAGCTGCTTCTTAAGTCACACCCCCGTTCTTCAAACAAAGGAACATGGGTCATATACCAC
Source organism: Phrynocephalus forsythii (assembly GCA_029282475.1). Classification (NCBI taxonomy): domain Eukaryota; kingdom Metazoa; phylum Chordata; class Lepidosauria; order Squamata; family Agamidae; genus Phrynocephalus; species Phrynocephalus forsythii. Next base: position 6,184,597 of record JAPFRF010000022.1, read on the forward strand.
CCCCATTCCTTTACCCAGCTCCATTTGGCACAAGACATACAAATCTCTTTTGGCCTGGGGGTGGTATTTGTACTTGCTAGCCAGCTCTGCTCTTTGGGGTCTTTTACTGCATCCAGCTTGCTTTTAAGGATCTGCATTGATCTCCTGACCTGGTAGGAGTGCAAATGAGGACGTATGGATTGACGCACCGACATTTGACCCATCTCTGTTGGGACCTATGTGTTGGCATTTGTGTATTTCTGGATCTGGGGTGGGGGTGGGGAATCTTCCGGTGAACAGGGGAATGCTGGGTTGCATGGCACCCTCAGACTTTATTTATTTATATTTATTTACATTTGTACTTGTTAACTGCCTGATTTTCCCTCAGGAACTCTGGGTGGTGTCCAGCAGATAACAAATACGAGAATCCAATCTAAAACCCCATTATAAACAAGCATATATCAAAGTAAAAAACGATAACAACACAAATGATACGACAACAAAGAATCCAGCATGAAAAAGGGCAGGGACAAAATGAAAGGACCAACGACAACTCACAACGACAAATCACCAAAGGATTGCACAACAGGCCAAGGCTTTATGGCTTTCCTAAAGGCCGGCAGAGACTCCACCAGCCTAATCTCTGGCGGCAACCTATTTCAGAGTGTCGGGACGGCTGCCGAGAAGGCCCGATTACGAGTACAGGCCTCCCTCCGCCTTGTTTCTGGAGGAAGCAATGTGCTCACCCCCCCAGCCTGGAAAACACAAGGAAGGGAGCAGCAGCAGGTATCACGAGCTTGGCCCACACCTCTCCCACAAGGGGGTGTGAGAGAAAAAGAGAGATTTTAGCCTCTGAGGGTGAACCACTCAAACTCTGCATGGAAGTGCAGGCATTCATGCACACAGGTGCGTGCGCACCCTTGGTTCTGCTACTGTCACTAGGATTTTAACAAGAAGCAGGGATGGCTGGGGGGGGGAGAGAGAACATTTAAGAACACAAAGTTTGGGCAATAGATTACACTAGTGAAAGTGTCTGCTTACGTTGTAGCTGATCACCAACAACAAAGGAGCAGCAGCTGCAGCCCGAGGACCTGCTCCAGACACCCTCAGCAAATGTGCAGGAGAGATTTTATACGCCGGAGCAGGAACCTTTGCCGACAGCTCGGCCTCTTCCTTACAAGGCGCCGATGCTTGAAGACTCCTCTTCCCCTGTTCATAATTGCACAGCATCTTTTAAATGTTCACGTTCCTGACCCCAGGAGTTCTAAATTTAAGATTTGGGCTGGTGGTGCCCCCCACCCCCCGCATAGGTGACTCTGAGCTCTTTGTTCCACCCATCCCATGGCCGTCACAGAAATGCCCGTACGGCCCCGATTCGGTTCCGTGTCTACACAATGCTCCAAGAAAGGCGCCAATGCCATCTTTTAACAGGTGACAAAGCCCTTCTGCTTTCCTAATACCAGTATTCATTTGCGGACTGGATTCACGATTTAATTCATCAACTCAGTCATGTAAGCTTCCCTCTGTCAGCTGGTCGTCTTCGATCGCCTGGCCAGCCGGCCGCCGACCGGCGCTTCTGCCCGCCTTCCGCGTGCCAGGCTGTGGCTCTAAATGAGCAAGGATTTAGACATGGCACAGGCCAAAGTGGTGCAGCCTCTTCTCCCACGTCTGGATCCTGCCTTGAAGTGGGTGGGTGGTGGACTCGCCAGGCCTGAAGGGCTGGGCCGGCGCGTCCATTAAGGTGAACTAGGCAGTTGCCTAGGGCGCCAAAATGGAGAGAGGGCACTGGCCAGCCTGCTGTCCCCCCACTGCCCCTCCCCCGCCACTGGCCATCGCCGTCCGTCCCCCACCGCCCGCCAGTCACTGTCCGCCCATTGCCCCCCGCCCATTGCCGTCCCCCTCCCCGCCCGCCCCCCGCTGCCCCCACCCGCCCCCCGCCCCCACCCCTTGCCTAGGGGCACAAGAAAACCTAGTGCTGGCCCTGCCTGAAGGGCTGGGCCCACCAACCTCCATGCAATAAACCTCCCATGGTGTCCCCCCTCCCCTTTCTCCACTAGAATGGCCTTCAAAAGAAGTGGGAAGCTTGGGCATCAAGGTGGAAAGGACAAGATACCCCTTGCATGCAAAGGTGAGCCTCTCCTGGCTCATTCCTTCCTCTGCCAGGCTGCTCCCGAGAGTGTAAGTTTACTCAAAACACGCCAAGCCCTCCAGAAATCCTCTTGAGGGCCAAAGCCCAGTATTTAACACCAAACAATCTCCCTCCTGCCAACACCATCCCAAGAGAGGGTCTAATCTCAACATAGGGTTCTGAAGAGACGAGCGCTGAGCAGGCGTGGCCTGGCCTGACGCGCACGTGGCAACAATGCCTCTGAGCATGTTTTGAGAGGCTTGCTTTTGAGCCACCAAAATGATCCTGCTGCACTACGCAAAGCGTGGCCCACGTGGCCTCCTGGCTTTTGCACCTTGTGGGCTAGGAACTTGCTTTTAAAGATAAAAGCAACTCTGGGGGTTCTGAGCTGTTTCCTAGAGATGTATTTCTGTATCTGTGTCAAACTGAAGAATCCAGGGGATCCCCTGGGGGCAGCTACTCCATCGGGATGCAAGGGTGGTGTTGCGGTGAGGGAAAACCACTCTGCCCAGGCTCAGAAGCAATCTTGCACTCCCTGATCAATTATTTTGGGGGGGGGAGGGGGCTGGGGAAAAGCAGTTCAGCTCATAAACACAGGCTGGGTTTCAGTGGGCTTCCCCGCATTGCTTTGGAAAGAGTGAATGTGCGAGTGACTTCACAGATATGGGGAGGGAATCGCAGGTCACGGGAGGTGGAGGGAGAGGCAGTGGGCAGGAATGGCAAGACCTCTGCCTCGTTTGCAGTGAGCGGTGCCAGCTGGATGGACCATCAGGAAAGAGCCTTCTCTGACAGCCACCTCAAGTGCAGGGCTGGTTATGTCATCCCAGCAAGTATTCAGAAGCCATCAGCTGAGGGGCAGAATGTACCAGGGCTGGAGGCCTGGCCTGGGATGGGCCTCTGTGGATTTCTTCCCTGAAGCCTCCTGGTTGAGAGTCCCAGGACTGTAGATCTCGGAGGGGACCCCCCCGAACGTTCATCCAGGCCAGCCTCCCAAAGATGCAAAACAACATTCACAGCTCAAACATCTCCAGTTTCCCATCTTCTGTTTGAAAGCCTCCTGAGAAGATGGGCCCATCTAAGAAAGTCCCAGCCACATTGGGTGCTTTTACACGACCCCTAAGATCCGCTGGTCACTTAAATTCGGACCAAAGATCTTAGGGGTTTGTCGCTCTTCGTGTGTCCCCACCCCTCCGCACTTCCTGGCTGCTGGCTGCGTGAGGGGAGGGAGAAAAAAAGGGACAAAAGAATAAAGGCTTACCTCCCGGTGCCGGTGGAAGCTGCCGGGAGCCCCGTCACTTCCTGGTTCCTTCTCTTAAAGGGGCGGGAGGCAAAAAACAACAACAAAAAGAAGCGAGGAGAGCCGGGCACATCCGCATCAAGATTTTTCACCCTTGGAGAGCAGGTACAAGAAAAGTGCGCTGGGACGCGCTTAGGTGGGCGTGGTCGCACTTAATTTTCAGTAAACTCCGGAGATGGTGGGTAAACAATTTTAAGCTCCGGAGCTGGGAGCCATTTGCGGCGGAGTTTAGCGGTCGTGTAAAAAGGCCCATTCATGCACTGCCAGGGGGATTCCTCATACTGTTTAGTGGAAACATTTCTTCTTGAAATCTGATTTTTTTCTGCTGGGATTTTGCCCTCTCACGATACAGGAAAGCAACCCCATTGCCCTTGGGATAGACCTTCAGAGACTGGAAGACAGCTGTCTTACTACCTCTCAACCTTCTCTTCTGTAGGATAAAAATACTCTTTCTTATATGGAATTATTTCAGATGATTTTCCATGTTGGTTACTCTTAGCTGGACGCCTTCTACCACATCAATGTTCTCCTGAATTTTGGTGCCTAGAACCAGACACACTATGCCAGGTGAGGACAGCTGAAGCGGAACAGAATGGGATGATCACTACAATGTATATCTGTTGATGCAGCCAAGAATCGCATTAGCCCTTTTTGCTGCTGCTGGCTCATGTTCAACTTGTGGTCTGCTGTTTGGAATGGTACTCAGACGTGGCTTAATTGTAATGGAGAAGGGGTGCAGAACTGCGGCTTCCCTTTGAAACAGCAACCTCTTCACTTGTTTGTTACATTTCCATGGGCTCCTCCAGGTGATGTACCTGGTTCTCTCCCTCCTTCTCACAATAACCCTGTGGGGTTGGCCTGGCTGAGAGAGTGACTGACTGGCCCAAGGAAATCTTAGTACGCTTCACCGTTCAATGTGGGACTTAAATCTGTATCTTCCCGGTCACAGTTCAGTTCTCCAATGCATTGTGTAAGAAAGTTGTACTTGTTTATTATTAATCTATTTAAACATATTTACATCAGGCATCTCTGATGCACCATATCCAGCTGGCAAAAACAGGAGGAGGGGCTGTGGGTTGTTTAGAAAACAGGGGTCTAGTTAGAAAACAGGGGTCATTCGGGTGCTTTTAGGGGATTCTGGGAGGTCCATTCCAGAAAGGAACTTTTGCAAACTTTGGGTGGGAATGACTGTCAGCCGAGCACTACAAAAGGCCCTTAACGAGTCCAAGGTCTCTGGTTGTGCTGAGATGAAGGTCAACCAAAGCTCCAGAGAGTGAGATTCACCAACACCGCACCCCCCAATTTTGCATAGGGTTGAGACCACCTGGGAAAGGCTGCCTGATCTAGCCCTATTCCTGGCTGGGGGACGCCCGAGAGCAGATCCTGGTAACAAAAGGTGAGTCCTCCTTGCCCGGGATCTGGGGAGTGTAATTAGAGCTGCTTTTCAGCCTGGATTGCTCTCACCTTGGCACTGGGCCCTGGAGCTTACGCAACCAGTCTAATTGTTCCAGGCTTGAGAGAACACACACACACACAGAGAGAGAGAGAGACACACACACAGAGAGTGACTTTGTGCTGTGTCAACAGGTCTCCGAGATGAGGTAGTGTTTGCGGTGGGATTCTCTGCAGATGCAGGACAGACCCAGGCAGCTGCCTCAGCATGTGAACAGGGTGAGTGGGCTGGGCCCTGTGTGTGTGTGTGTGGTGTGTGTGTGTGTGTGTGTGTGTGTGTGTGTGTGTGTGATGGTGTGAGCAAGAGTTGTTGTGTGTTTTGGCAATGAAGCAGGGGTGTCTATTCTTCCTCAGTGGAGCCAAGTCATGTGTAGGTCCTTCCACTTTGTGGAGGGGGACAGGCAGGTTCTACACCCCCAATGTTTCCAAGCCTTCAGGATGCTGCCTTTAGCACAAGTCGGGTTCTAAACCTGTGCCTGCCCTCCTGACCCCGGGACCTTTTTTTAAGCCTCTGCAATCTCCCCACCTCTTGCCTTGTTTTGCTCCTGGGGGCCTCCAGAAGCAGCCGGTTCTGCACCCAACACCCAAATGCCCCCTTGCAAATGCTGTGCCCTTGAAACGAAAAGAACAAAGCTCCAGATGGAGCCCTGTCAATTTCACGGTTCATTTTGTTTTGTTTCTGCACTTTAAGGGATGTTGTCGCAGGACACCTGGTTGCCTCTCTCTTGGAACTGAGGAACACCACCACTCCTCCAGAGGGTGGGAAAAAAGGAGAGGAATATGTTGTGCAAATGAGCATTCTGACCGTGCCTTTCAAAGCATCGGAAGTACAACCCACCCCTTTAAATGAGAAGTCCCTGGAGACCTTGGAAGCAGACGTTATGAGTAACTACTTATGGATCATCTAAGTAACATAAATGCAAATATTAATGTCTAGTTATTGCCTAAGGACACTTCAAGGCATTTTAAGAGACATTTTGACAGAAATGTTTCAATTTTTATGTCCTCCTCTTACTAATCCCAAAGGGCCAAGAAAAGACCCTTTGCTTTTGCCTCTTGTATTTCCAGAAACATTTTCAGCAAGCAATATCAGAACTGACCACTAGAAGGAACCAGAGAGTACTTCCCAGCAAATTTCTGGCCACTAGGAAGACAAATACAATGTACTAGAGTTGGGCACGAAACAAATAGAAATTTTGTTCCATGATTCGTTATTCATTTTGTTACGTAACAAAACGATGAACAAACAGCCCCCTCAAAGAAAAATGAAACGAAACGAAGCAGAAATTTCCATTTTGTTTGGTTTGTTTTTTTGTCCCACCCACTGGTTGTCCGGGCCAGGGAGGACTCTTGGCCACCCAGCGCCGCTCCTGCAGCCAACTACCCCCCCCCCGAGGGGTGTTCAGAGGCCTCACGCCAGATCCGAGAGTGGCTAGCACTGACAAGAAACCTCTGTGGAGAGGGCTACGGAGGCAGCGGTGAGGCCTACCGCTGCCCAGTGTGGCTGCTGCCACGGCTCCAGAGGCGGCGGCGGCAAGGTCTACCCCCACCCAGAGCGGCCGCTGCCAGGGCCTTCTGGGCAGCCACTGCCGCTGCCACCAATCTGCTGAGGTGCGGCCTGGCGAGGCTGCGAGGAGGCTTCTGAGCGGCTGCCACTGCCGCGGCCGGAACTCCACTGGCCAGCTGGAGTGCCCGAGCAGCCGGCAGGCTGGCCTAGGCCCCCCGCCGCCACTGGGATCACCGCCACCACCACCACTGCCACCGGGATTGCTGCTGCCACCAGCCAGGTAACTCAAACCAGTTCGTTTTGGGTCAGTTTGCATGAATTTTTGTTTTAAAAATTCATACAAAACAAAACAAAATGAACTGGAGGGGGGTAAACCGGAACGAACCAAATCATCGTTTTTCTGTTTCTTGCCCACCTCTACAATATACCAAATGTAATGAATTGCTGGTGACCTACAGGTCACAGTTTGAGCCGCTGCTCTGTGAGCCAGAATCTCAATGAGGTGAACTTGTGCTCGACTGAAGTTTCCATTGCCTCCAGTTAAAGATGTACAAGGTCTGGCCACTTCGACTTCAAGCATGAGGAGTTAGCAGGGGGCTGGGCTCCATCCGTGAGGAAGTCCTGCCTCACAGTTTGTTCCTCAGATGTCCTGAACTTGAGAACATGGATTGCCCAAGGCTAAACCTGGGCACCAAACAAATGACCCAAATTTGGGCACATTGACCTGACTGTGGTACAGTCAAATCAGGTCGCTGTGCTGCAAACCTCTTGTCCAATGGGCATCATGGCAAAAGCTGCCTAGCTCCTTCATAAGAACATAAGAACAGCCTTGCCGGAACAGGCCACAGCCCATCCAGTCCAGCATTCTGTCTCACATAGCGGTTCACCATTTGCTTCAGGGTATTCCCAAGCAGATGTCTTCATCTGCTTATGATTCCCCACAAATAGTATTGAGAGATATCCTGCCTATCTCTCCAACCTGGAGGTTGTCCTTAGGCATCCATAATGATAGCCATTGATACCCTTGTTCTCCATGAACTTGTCCAATCCTTTCTTAAAGCTGTCAAGGCTGACAGCTGTCACCACTTCTTCTGGCAGGGAGTTCCACAGACCAGTGATCCTCTGGGTGAAAAAAATATTTTCTCTTATTTGTTTGAGATCTAGCACACAAAAGTTTTATGGAATGCACCCTAGTTCTGGTGTTGGGCAATAGGGGAAACCGTTTTTCCTTATCTACTCTGTCCACACCATGTATGGTTTTACAAACTTCAATGAGGTCACCTCTTAGGCGCCGTCGTTCAAGAGTGAAGAGGCCCAGCCATTGCAGCCTCAGATGCTAAGGAACACATTCCAGTCCCTTAATCATTCTGGTTGACCTCCTCTGAAATGGTTTTGGAAAAACAGCTCTCACCTCTCCCTTGATGATGTTCAGGTTGTAAGGTACATAGGGATGTTGAACCAAATACACGAAGAGAGGGTTGGGGTGCCATAAAAAACTATTTAGAAAGATTTGGGAATTTTTTTGGGATGAGTTACTCTTGGAAAAGAGAGCTACCCCAGGCACTGAGTTCTGCCCCCCCCCCAAAAGAGTGCATTCTAGCAAAATCATTCCTGTAGTCCATTGTCTGGAACAGCACAGTGGAAATCATGGAGACATTTATTACGAAGGTTAATTTGTGGCACTGAAGGAGGATATCGTTCAGAAGCCTTGTTAGGCAAAACAACATTGCCTGCCAATGTAGAATTCTCCTTTGTACCTGGAAATTGGTTTTTAAAAACACAAGCTGTCCCCCAACTAGATTCAGCCCCTCAGACCAATGTTTTAAACTTCAGAATAAAGATGGACTTGCCCTCCTGGAAGGACCAGAGTTACCTGTTTCTCCTGGAATTGGAATGTGGGACCACTTGTGCGCAGAGCACACCGTCGGTGCCTGAACCCCTGACCCTTTGCCCCAATGCCCTGACCGTGAGACCTACCGCAAAGAAATGCGCTGGCCTTACCGAAGTCTCCTTGGTCAAGAGGTCCGTCCGGCTGTTGGTTGACTCCCATGGCTGGAGCGAGCTGTGGCTGGTGGGCCTCAACGTTGGGGTGATCACCTCCTGGGTGGAGCCATGCAGGCTGGAGACAGGGGAGCGCCCAGCCTTACGCCCGGAAGCCTCCAGGTAGTCCTTGACGTAGTCCGAGCGCTGGGCCGAGGGGTAGAGGCCCTGCAAGGTGCACAAATCCGGCCGGGTGCGGGCTGTGAAGGGGCCCCCTTGGGTGAAGGGCGAGGACAACGGTGAGGAGGGGTCCGCGTGGTAGGAACTGGAAGAGAGGTGGATGCCGGAGAAGCCCCGGGCCAAATCGGAATGGCTGCTCGACTTCTTGCGGACCAGCGTGCTGCCATAGCTGGTGGAGGCCCCGTTGCCGAAGGAGTAGCCAGCCGCTCCGCCACTCAGACCCCCGCTGCCAGGGGGTCTCACGGGCACCCGGCCGTAGCTGGGGCTGAGCCGGATGCCCGAGTCCGGGCGCTGGAGAAGCCGCCCGCTCAAGGAGGAGGTGGAGGAGGTGGGTCCCGTCGTCCTCAGGTGAGTGGACGTCAGGTAACTCGAGGAAGGGCCGGGCTTGTAGCCCCCTTTCTCCTTGTCCGAGTATGAGGAGGAGAGGTGGGAGGTGTAGGAGTAGCAGGCGCCATAGCTGGTCGAGGCCTTGGTGTAGGACGTGGGGTCGGCGTAACGGGGCGAGTTGGTGTAGCGTTTCAAGGTGGAGGACAGCTGGGACATTGTGAGGGGCAGGGGGTCGGGATTGGCGCTGGTGACATCGACTAGGAGAGAGAGAGAGAGAGAGAGAGAGAGAGAGGGGGAGGGGACAGCCGTCAGAGAGAAAAGGGGACAACATTTCACAAACACCTCCCAAGCTCTTCCCCGTCAGATCCTGGTCTACCTCAGTGATCCTGTTGGTCTACGAGATGGCCTGGTGTGCTGTTGGAAAAATTGAAAATTCACCAGAATTCTCACCCACTAGGCGGGGAGGCATGTCCTGAAGGAGTCTCTTGGCTCTGAGGCATTGGCGCTCCTCAGGGGGACACCCCCCTTTTCTGATCTCCGGGCTGTGATTGGTCAAGACTCCAGCCTGGGCATGAGAACATCCCTTGCTGGATCAGCAGCGGAGAGAAGGCGAGTCACCAAAAGGGCCCGGAGACCAGGACTCTGTGTCGTGATTTTTTTCATGAAACAAGTGTGCCTTTGCCCAAAAAAGGTTGAAAAACACTGGTCTACCTGACCCAGCGTCACCAGCTCTGGTGGGAGGCAGCTGCTCTCTTGGCTCTGGGAGAAACCCCCCCCCTTTTCTTTACCTTGAGAGCCCTGGCATGAGAACATCCCTGCTGGATCAGGCCAAGGGCCCATCTGGTCGAGTTTCCCGGAGCTCTCCATGGCCCCACCAGGAGCCTCTGGGAGAACACGAGACAGCAAGATCCCTGTCTCCTGATGCCTCTCCCCCTGCGTCTGGCACTTTCAGGTACCCTCCTTTTAACACATCTCCCCATCATGACTTGTCACCAGTGATGGACATTTCCTCCAGAAATCACTCCAACCCCCTTTTAAAAGGCATCTTGCCAGATGCCATCACCACATCATGGGGCAAGGCATTTCACAGACTAACTGCACCCTGGGCTTCCCCACTGTCCCCCTTTCTAGTATTCAACAGGATGGATCTCCCCAGAAAGGCCCACCAGACATCGACACTGCAATCTTTTCCAGCACCACTCCACGGGCTTTTTTATTCTCCAAGGGAGCTGAAGAACAGTTTTAGTGAAAGCAACAACAACAAAAACAACAGAAAGAACAAAAAGCAAAATTAAGAGGGGGAAATAGGACTTCTGAAGTTCCGTATGTATGTATGTATGTATGTATGTATGTATGTATGTATGTATGTATGTATGTATGTATGTATGTATGTATGCATTTGCTCACTCCCTTGCTCGCTCACTCATTCATTCACTCTTTTGTTTGTTTGTTTCTACCCTGTCCCTCCAGTAATAGAGCACAACTCTGGGAAGCTAACAGCAATAAAGAAATAATAATAACAAAGTACAGAACCACCATTAATAAAAAATAACAAAACCAAACTATTCAGTCCAGCTACTATGGGAGGAACAACAACCCCCATTCTCCTTTGCACCGTCCCATTACAGCTATGGCAGGGACTCCAGAGCCCATCCTTCAGATCCACTGCCAACGTTGTTATGTTGTAGATGCACTGGCCTAAGCCTAAGGGTGGACAGAGCTGTCCTGGGATTTGGGAGAGCTGAATTCAAATTCTCCCTTGGCTGTATGTTTCTCCAGGTGATCTTGGGCCTGTCCTGCTACTTTGCAGGCCTGTTGTTGTAAAGATAAAGCAGTGGGGGTGGGGGTGGGGGTGGGGGGGGGGGGGGAGAGGTATGAACTCTGCCTCAATGGAAAGAACAGAAGGATATAAAGTTTAACTGATAAATAGATAAGATTCTGCTCGGTACCCTGTGGGTTCAAACAGCACACGTAACACATCCGTTATGGAACGAAATATTTCCCGTGGGGACTCTGCGTGATTTCAGATAGAAATCATGATTAGGGCTTTTGAGAAAACCACCACCAGGCGCAGAGAAAAACAGCCCCAGTGATAACTCCAATGAGTTAATGTCAAAAACGGGAACAACAGGTGGCATAAACAGAAACCCAACACTCGGGGAGGGGCCAGATTAGGTTTTGTTTTGAATTCTCCGAGGAGATAGAAGGTCACTAATGCCTCCTGTGGAAGAGCTCCATTTTCTCTTTTTTGCCAGAGGGCCACAATTGAAAAACCAGAGCTCCTTAAGGGTGTCTCTTGACCTGATCGGGTCTGCTGAGGGCTCAGTTAGGTTAAAATTAGGATCAGAGCTTGTCTGTGGAGCCTGTTGTCCAAGTACTCCTAGTGCAGTGTTGGCGATTCTGTGGCATGGGTGCCAAAGGTGGCACTCGGAGCCCTTTCTGTGGGCACGCAACATTGCCCCTTCACAGCCACCTGTATTCAGGTTAAATTGCTGTATTGGCACTTTGCAAAAAAAAAATATTTTTATTTTTATTTTGACAAATTGGTGATTTTAAATTAATATCAGAATTTGTGTTTTGATTTGTGCCGCTACGGCTACCCCTTCAAAGGAGGATGCCTTCCTTATGAAGGAAAATACATTGCCATCCTAATCTGGAAGTACCAATGATCCTGGAGGTGGTGACTGAAGGACCTAATTAATTATTGGGTCAAACGTGAGCAATCCTTCGTCTGATCTTGGAATAATTCAACATCACCCTTCTTCCTCGGCCCCTTTTTCTCTGCACCCTGAGGAGATCAGCCACTGCTTTCCAGACATGTCCAAACTTCGGCCCTCCAGATGTTTTGGACCACAACTCCCACTGTCCTTTGCCATTGGAAATACAGGCTTGGAATTCTGGGAGTTGTGGTCCAAAACATCAGGAGGGCTGAAGTCTGGACATGCCTGCCGGATATGCTAATCTCACATGGAGGTAGGGTGGGCAGAAGAGGCTCCGCGTGTTGTATTCCTGCCTGCCATGAAGTGATGTCAGACACAGAGACTTTGGCGGCGACAACAAACGCCGGTCGGCCTTATTGAAGTGTCGCATCTACAAGGCATTAACGCCTCCGATGATCTGGGAACAAGGTGTTCTCGGATTAACTTCCTCCCCTGCTGCAGCCCAGGTAAACATCCACTTGTCCCCGCCCTGCTCCCTGGCTCCCAGTCCCAGGGCCTGGCCACGCCGGGAGTTTGCCCGTTTGCCACCAGGTGGAGACACAAGAGGGACCACATGCAGGTCCCCGTGGCAGGCTGTCACTCAGAGCTCAGGAGGTGCCCGCGGGTGCTGGAGGGCCTTCTGCACTTCAGACCTCTTTTCCTAGGCAAGGGATGCCAGAGGTGAAGGCCTGCCCCCTAGTGGCCAGTAAGCCTCTCTTGGTTACTTTAATCCAGGGTTGAACCCTCAAATGTCTGTTTCGTCCTCCCGAGGATTCTCCCTTTGGTGGAAAAAAAAGGGAGAGAAGCAGTTCCTGCAAGGGAGAGATTGGACCCAGGCCACCGGCCTCAATCTCCACTGCTTCATGTCCCCAAATGACAACTTTTGACTATGCATCCACCTTTCGTTTTTCTTGCTCAAAGCAAAGCAGAGTGTGTTGTTGATATATGTAACTGCCTCATAGTGCTTAAAGCACTCTCTGGGAAGTTAATGGTTTAATTATGCAGATTACATACTGCCCCCCCCAACCACACAAAACTAAGTATTCAATTTACTGACCTCAGAACCTTGAGCTGGCTACCTGAGCTCTTCCGGATCAAAATCAGGTTGCGACCAGAGTCTAGACTGCAGCACTGCAGTTTAGCCACTGCACAATTATTCTGCCCCATTTAAAAGAAGGGTGTCTTTTTTGGGGGAGGGGGTCTATGAGCCTTTGTACACGACCCCTAAATGCCGCAGCAAATGGCTGCAAGCTCCGGAGTTTACAATGGTTTCCCCACCAGCTCCGGAGTTTGCAGGAAATTAAGTGCGACCACGCCCACCTAAGCGTGTCCCAGCGCACCTTTCTTCTACCTGCTCGAGGAGGGTGAAAATTGCCAGGTCCGGATTTAATCTGGTCAGTGCGGGGCTCTCCTGGCTTCTGTTTTTTTTTTTTTTCCCGCCCCTTTAAGGGCCTTTAAGAGAAGGGGCTAAAGCAACAAAAAAAGACCTTACAAACACCAAAGAGTTTGAAGGAATCAGCGACCCCGCCCACCTAAGGAGCCCAGCAGCACTTTCTTACCTGCTTGAGGTGGGTGAAAATCCCCAAGTGAGTCTGGCATTCTCCTGGCTTCTGCTTGTTTTTTTTTTGCCTCCCCCCTTTCCCCTCAGGAGACAGGAGAATGGAAGAGAAGGAGCTCCAGGAAGCTCCTCCAGGTGAGCTGCATTTTTTCCTCTCTTTCTCTGGTGGGGAGGAAGGAAGAGCAATGAACCCCTAAGATCTCTGGTCCGAATTTAAGTGGCCAGCGGATCTTAGGGGTCGTGTGAAAAGGCCCTATGTGGCAGACTCCTCACCTTCAAGTCATACCACATTCTGTTCTCTTCCCCACAGAGGTTGGAAATTCCCACTTTGGACTGAAACTCTGGTGCTTCCCTTTCCAGGATGGCTGTTGCTAATCAAAGGGCCGAGAAGGTCTCTTTACTTTGACTTCCTGCAGCTCCCACCAGCCTCAGCTAACATGGCTGAGGGCAAAAGGAAAGCATGGACAAATTCCTTTCTTTGGTGTATCACTTCTAGATTCTTCTATCAAGGATGCCCAGTAACACAGAGTAACCTTTCTAAGCCCTGAATGAGGGGATTCCAGAAGCTGAAGCTGAAAACATTAGGAAGGTAGATGGAAGAGGAAAGATGCAATACTGACATCTCCATTTTAGTGCATGACTGTTTGCACTGAAATACACATAAGGGGTGCTCAGTGGGTGTCTTAATCATGGTCTGATTGTCACATTGGTAGCCCAAAGAATTATCCTCCCCTTGGTCAAACCAATTGGTGACTGTGTGGTTCCTCTCTTATTTTGCCAGCATCTGACCTGGCTCACTTGGTTGAGTCATTCAGAACTATTTTGCATGGCAAGCATCTTTCGACTGCCTGCCTGCCAGGGCCACCCTGAGATCTGAATCACAAAAAATTATCACTCGTATATTACGGGAGCTCAGGCTGTGTGAACTTCGGACGTCCGAGCTGAATTGCCTATGTGCACAAAATGACACCAACCAGCAGGAAAGTGCAGAGTCAGCAAGGAGAATTGAGTGCCAAGAGTGGCGACTATTCTATACTTCCCTTCGGGGACCGAAGAGAGATGCCCAGAACCAATTGAAGAAGAATAAGCTTATGTTAACCCTACCCAGTCAGAGGTTCTCCTCTACCTGGGAGGAGCAGCCGGACACCAGCCGAAAGTGTTATGTTAAAACCCTTCATTATAAAACCAGAAGGTCACCAACAGTGTCTTTGGAAATCGGGGGTGGGGGTGGGGGGAGAACAAATGCTGCTGCTGCTGTTAGTGTTTGGTAATGAACCAATGAATGAACATTATTGTTTACAGCTTTTTTTAAAAAAATGCATCATTTTGGCAAACAAGCAAAGTAGCAATTAAAAAATTAAAGGGATAAAAAGGGATTAAGTAGTAGTAGTAGTAGTAGTAGTAGTAGTAGTAGTAGTAGTAAGGTACACAATGTCCCCCCCCGCACATTGGTGTCACAAAGTGACAATGCTGGCATGTGTGTTGCCTCTTGGCACGCAGGATACTAAGCTACTAGCGCCCCTGCACAGTCTCATTCTCAGTGGACAACTGACTGCATACAAAATTCCCCCTGCTTTTATTTATTTGCGGGTGGGGAGAGTTTCCCCCCTTTGATTTCATAACCCTTGACGGAGGTCTACACTCACTAAGTGCTCTTGTTATTATTGTATGTAAAAAAGGTAAAGGTTCCCCCCTCTGCACATGAGTGCTAGTCGTGTCCAACTCTAGGGGCAGTGCTCATCTCCATAGTCAAGCTGAAGAGCCAGTGTTGGGCAAGTCCATGGCCACATGGCCGGCATGGCTGCAAGGAAACACTGTTTTACCTTCCCGCTTTTTACGGTGGTTCCTATTTAATCTACTTGCATATTACATGCTTTCAAACTGCTAGGTTGGCAGGAGCTGGTGCAAGAGCTCACTCCACTGCATGGCACCCTAGGTCAGGGGATTCGGTCCACCACCACCCAGACACCACTGGGGGTGGTGACTTTCCAAAAGCAGCTTTTGGAGCCTTAGGGGGTCTGGGGGGTTGCAGTTGGTCCCAGTGATCATCATCCCCGGGGCATCATCAGGACCCCATCAGGTGGTGACTCATCATCGACAGTTTTTGGAGCCTTAGTCTGCTGAGTAGTAGTGATCATCATCATCATCATCATCATCATCATCATCATCATCATCATCCATTCAACAACAACAATGGTGATCTCAAATCTTCTGTACTATCAAGTCCAGGGGACTTATGGTGATCCCTTTCATGGTACTGCAGGTAGTGTGTGTGTGAAGGATCCCTGTGTGTGTGTGTGTGTGTGTGTGTGTGTGTGTGTGTGTGTGTGTGTGTGCGTGCTGGGGCTGTGCAGGTTTCCCAAGACCACCCAGGCTGGCTCTTCTCCTAGGAGACCCAGTGGGGAGCTCACAACCTTCGGCTTTGCATCCAGGCCCCTTCTTCGTTGTACCTCTTTACCCCCCCTGATCTGGTAGAATCGCAGCATCCAGGGCTCCCAAGGAGGCAGACAAGAGGTTTAGCGCTGCCTCCCTTTTAAGATATTAAGCCCCAGATGAGCCAAATGGAGGAAAGGCATAAAAGGGAAACTGCCGGGTTCCTTGCGAGCGGTCAAGGAGGGCGTTTAGAGATGATGTTTCTCTAATGCCAAGGTGGAGGAGTTGGGAGCTATTAACCAAAAGGGAGAAATATTTTTTCCCCTGCCCGCTGATCCAAGTTCACCATTCAGAGCCAAAACTAGCTGGAGAGAAAAGAGAACGTACCTCAAGTTGGGCTTAGCTCCCCAACGCAGAATCAGTGGCAGGTGCCCACAAAGAGATGCCGCCTATCAGGAATCAGAGTTTTCAGCCAAGCCTGATCCCCGGGGCTGGGGAGGGGAGATGGAGTGCCAGCCAAGGGGGAAGCCGAGCCCCTTCAGAGCCTGGGCATTCACCCCCTGGGTAACCCTCCACCTCAACGAGACTTCCTCCTCTTTTACTTTCAGGTCAGACGCTGGCAGGGCAGCAAAGAGTCCCTCGTTGCTGGGGCAATGGCCCTCTTTCACTGAGCCCGTTCAGGTTGGCCGGTGGCCAGTGGCGGATGCTTGCTTGGGGATTGGCTGGGCTCGCTGGCCGGGCTCTGGCACGTGGGGCCAGGGAAACAAACAGGCACAGACAGGCGCCCCAGGGGGAAGGGACACAGGCCAGTGGCTTGAGAAATGCCTTGGGGGGCGGGGAGGGTTCCGGCTGGATTCCCTGAGGTGTGCTGTGGACTTCCTGTCCGTTCTCATGGGGTAGCCCAGATAGTTCCCTTAGGGCCCTCTGAGGCACGGCACCCCAAAAACACACGATTAAGGTGATAACATGCCGTGTTCCCTTCCAAAACACATCAGATGATAACTATAAAACATGGCCACAAGTATCAACAGCAGGAGGAGGAGGAGGAGGAGGACGGCAGAAACCAATGTTACTATCAAATAAAAGAGATAACAAAACATGTCACTCCTGCTCCATTTGCAAGTGGTTTCTCTTCTGACCAGGGAACCAGAAACCCAGTGCCCTTTTCCAGACAAGAGTTTAAAATTCCAGACTGGTGCTTTGAGCCAACAAAACACACATGCCGTTCTCAAAGCTGGGGTTCAAATCCCTGCTTGGCAATGGAAACTTGGATGGGGGGGTGAGTGACGGCAGTAAAACCACTCCTTAAATATCTCACATAGCTTGCAAACCTATGAGGTTTCCCATAAGTTGAGTGTGACTTGATGGGGAGTAGCATTACACAACAGACAACAAATAAACAACAACAGCTGCTCCCCCCCAAAAAAAATATTCTTTCAGGCCTGACACAAATGTAGTTTTTCAACTTGTAACTCTGCATTTAGGGTCCCACACAGGGACTGTGTTGCCCTATCTAAGAAGCTCCTCTCTACAAGCTCCATGAGGACTAGCGTGATGCCACTGACGCCTTGAGGCTTGGCACAGACCATTCAGGGGACACAGAGACCCCGCCACTGTTCTCTACATCATGATGGAAACAAAATGAAAGCTAAAGAAATCCTTACAAGCAGGGCAATCTGAAAAATACATTTTTACAACCACAAACCCCACAGTCCCCCAGTATTAAAATTTCTTTTCTGTTCCATTTTTTTAAAAAAACCACTGCCTTCTTCTTTCTTGGAACTGCAGAGCTGGAAGGAATTTTATTTATTTATTTATTTATTTATTTATTTATTTATTTATTTATTTATTTATTTATTTATTTATTATATTTGTATCCTGCTTATCTTCTAGAAATAGAACTCTAAGCGGCGAACAGAGGGCGAACCAAGTGCGAAACAAACAACAATGAAATACAACAAAATCAAATGTAAACAGTATCAGTAAAACAGTATAAAAACAGATAGAGGATATAAGAGCCTCCCAGCACCCCAGGAAGGCATAAATCCTAACCGTTAAAATTGGGAAGCAGCACTGGGTCGATAAATCAGTAGCGATGGCAGAATAAAAAAAAATTCTTTGCGCTATCCAGCTGTTCCATAATTTTAGAACTGTGGAACCAGAAGGGACCCTTTGGATCATCACGACATCCAACCTCTCCCAAGGAGGCCGAATGGGGGAATTGAACTCCCAGCCTCCAGCACCACAGCCAGAGACTTCAACCCCTATGCTGCCTTTTCTCCAGTGAACTCAAGGTGACGTCCACGACCCTCTTCCCCTCCTTTCTCCTTCCTGTCCTCACAACCACCCTGTGAGATAGGACAGAGAGAAACAGAGAGAGGAGTCATAGAATCACAGGATCATAGAGTTGGAAGAGACCTCAAGGGCCATCTAGTCCAACCCCCTGCCATGCAGGAACCCCATCACAGGACTCCCGACAGATGTCCATCCAGCCTCTGCTTAAAAACCTCCAAAGAAGGAGACTCCACCACCCTCCTCCGTGGCAGCATATTCCACTGCTCAACAGCTCTAACTGTCATGAAGTTCTTCCTAATGTTCAAATGGAATCTCTTTTCCTGTAGTTTGAAACCATTGCTCTGAGTCCTGGTCTCTGAAGCCACGGAAAACAAACCAGTCCCTTCTTCAATGTGACATCCTTTCAAATATTTAAACATAGCTATCATATCCCCTCTCAGCCTTTTTTTTGAAAGGCACTGTTGATTCAGTGGTGACATGAAGCGGCATTCCCCAGGGTCTGAAGTGACCCCATGGGAACCACATCACACGGACCATCTGTTTCTGCTCCTCCTTCCAGCAGGGATGGGGTATTGTGGACCGCTCTGGTCTCGTAAGCGAAGCGAAGCAAAACAAAACCCTTTCCCAACCTCCATGAGTTTCGAATCCAAACTCAGCTGGGATCCAAACACCCTGCTGCGTACGACACCATCCATTCCACCTCTCATCCTCCCACAGCACAAACCACTTTGCTCTCAAGACAGCCAAGAGGACTCAGCAGGATGAGTGGGGCTCCTCGCGGCCGCCGTTAGCAATCCCGGCTCGAGGCGCTCAGCCCTGGCACGAAGTCAGGCATAGGATCTGGGTACCTTTCCCATTGCTGGGGGCGAGGTAGTCCTCCACACTCAGCTCCAGGAGGCAGCAGTTTCTGGGGAGGAACATCCCTCAGCGGCTGCCGGCAGGCGAAGAAGGCACAAACAAGTCTAGCAAGGCAACCGGGCGGGCAGGATATAATTAAGGTGGATGGAATTTGGCACGCGCAACCAAGCCGACACCTCAGAAAGGTAACGCTGGCACGTCATTAGCCCAGTAAGGCCAACAGTATGTTTCCCTAACGCAACTCTCTCTCTCTCTCTCTCTCTCTCTCTCTCTCTCTCTCTCTCTCTGTCACTGTGTGTGTGTCACTGTGTATGTGTGCGTCACAGAGTCCTTTTCCAGTGAAGTGTATAACACACACACACACACACACACACACACACACAGAGAGAGAGAGAGAGAGAGAGAGAGAGAGAGAGAGAGAGAGAGAGAGAGAGAGAGAGAGAGGCATAAGTGGTGTGAAAAACACCCCCATGCCCTTCTCACAGGAGGGGAAAAGAAGGGCTACCTCCATGGGCTAGAGCCAGGGGGCAAGAGTTTGACCCCCCCCAATTGGTCTTCCTAGGAGAGAGGCTGATTGAGATGGCCCAGGGCAAGTGCAGGGGATGGGATGATGAGCCACATCATTTCAGTGGCCTTGGGCAAGGTGGATGTCCCAGAGCAACCCCAGAAGAACAGACCTGGAGATGGTTGCAGAGTATTTCCTGCCTAGAAAACCTTGAGTGGGTTGCCCTAGGTCAGAATCCCCTTGATCGCATGCCATTATTAGAACGTCTGGAGAGCACAGTGGCTGAGATCTCTGCCTTTGGAGAGGTTGGGAGTTCAATTCCCGAGTTGGGCCTCCTTGACAAGGGTTGACTATGGGTGATTCATAGGCTCCCTTCCAGCTCTGCAGTTCTATGATTGATGATGATGATGATGATGATGATGATGATGATGATGATGATGATGATGATGATGATGATGATGATGATGATGATGATTCAAAAATACCAGGCACAGTTGATCAAAATTATAAAAACATTGCCTAGCATTATATAACAGATACAAGTTTGAATCCAAAGGCTAAGTATCCGTTAAATATCTGCAACATGTATACTGTTCCTAATACAATATTTCCAATTTATTTTTGGTAGCTCTGTTGCCATTAGGGCACTCTTTGTTTTGAGTGTGTGTGTGTGTGCCATCCAGGAAACAGGATTGCACCATGACTGTGGAGGGACCCCCACCTCTGACATAGGGGTTCCCTGGTTCAATCCTCACCATCTCCAGCCAGGGCTGGGAAGTGGGGCCAGCCTCCCACCAAGAACTCTGGAGAAGCAGCTGCCAAGGGTGTGAAAAGGGTGCCATGCTTGATGGGCCCCTGGCCTCGAATCAATGTGAGGCAGATTTTCCTGTACGTGACCTGGGTTCAAAGAAAGGTGCCTCTTGGGTTACAACTCCCAGGATTTGATGGTGCCACCGGTGCTTTCCTGAAGCTCTGCTCCTCCAATCTACCTGAACATAAGAAGAGCCATGCTGGATCAGGCCAAAGTCCCATCTAGTCCAGCTTCCTGTATCTCACAGTGGCCCCACCAAATGCCTCTGGGAGCACATAAGACTAGATATCTGTCTCTTCATACCATCCCCCTGCCTCTGGTCCTTGAAGTACCATGGTTTTAAGCCTGGAGATTACACATCTCCACCAGGGTTTGTTACCTGTTATGGACTTTTCTTCCAGGAATCTGTCCAATCCCCTTTGGAAGGCATCCAGGCCAGATGCCATCACCACATCCTGTGGCAGGGAGTTCCACAGATTAACAATATGCTGGGTGAAAAAAATATTTTCTTTTGTCTGTTCTCACTCTCCCAACCCTCAATTTGAGTGGATGTCCCCTAATTCTGGAATTCTGTGAGAGGGAGAAGAGCGTCCCTCTATCCACTTTACTCCTGCCCTGCATTATTTCGTACGTCTCAATCCTATCCCCCCTCAGGCGCCTTTTTTTCCAGACTAAAGAGCCCCAAATGTTTTATCCTTTCCTCATAAGGGAGGTGCCCCAGCCCAGTAATCATTTTAGTTGCTCTCTTCTGCACCTTTTCCAGTTCCACTATGTCTTTTTTGAGATGCGGTGACCAGAATTGTACACAATACTCCAGGTGTGGCCCTACCACCATTTTGTACAATGGCATTATAATGTTGGTTGTTTTATTTTCAGTCCCCTTTTTGATGATCCCTAGCATGGAACTGGCCTTCTTCACCGCTGCCATGCACAAGGCAGAAGCCCTCTATCTCAGCATCAACTCCACCCTCCCCCACCTAGCCCCTCCTCTTGCCCCCCTCCTCCTGTCCCTCTTGCTTGGGATGCTTACCCTCGGTGACGGCTGGGTACTCAAAAAGTGAGGGTGAGCTGCCGTTGCGAGGATGTTAGAAGCGGGTTAGCACGGCACCATCCTGGGTGCTGGGGCTGGAGGAGGGAAAGCAGAGGAGGCAGGGTGAAACACACACAAACCCACACCCCCACACCCCCGTGAGAACCCAGAGAGTTCTTGTACATCACTTTGCCGGCAGAGAACGCGGCCACCTTCCGGCCTTAGCACGGCTCCCCCTCCTTCTCCATGTCCAATATCACTATCACCTGACAGTTCCAGAAAGCTTGGGAGGGGTTGCAAGGTTGAGCTTGTGTAGGCTGGCCAGGTACGCTACCCTTGTTCCCATTGTGCAGGAAGAGATACTGAGGCACACCATTGGGGGAGAGGCTGCCGGAACACTGCCATAAGCTTAGTCAACAGACTCAAGGGGACTAAGGCTTCTAGATTCCCCGTGAATGATAGTACCAAGACAAGCAAACACAGCCTGCAACAGCTCTGGAGGTCAGAGAGGAGGGAAAGACCCGTGTGAGCCTAGGAAGAAGAGGCAACATGATCACAGCTCTGTTATGGGCAAAAGGGTTGTTGCACAGCCCTCCCCTCCTTCCCGGCAAAGCAGGTATTTTCCAGAGAACCCCCAGGGACAACTGCCATATGAGACTGACGCCTGGAGTATGTCCATCCTTGTTTGGCCACGAGCAGAAAAACAAGCCATCGTCAACAAAGGTAACCTGGGTTTCTACCCACTCTTCACAACAGCCCAGGATGGCTTTCCAAGCTATTATTGGAATGCAGGAAAGCAAAGCTGGACTCAGAGCAATGGATCCTAAACTGTTAAGGGAGTCCAAACTCTGTCAGGGAGGCAAACTCTGGAATGACAGCCAGAGACCAAACGGTCGTAGATCCCTGCTGGCTGAGAGGCAGGGGTCACTGAAAGCTTACTATTGGTCCCCTAACCATTGCAGATGCAGAGAATCAGTGGGATCTAAGCACTGACTTGCCATTCTGCAGCTGATTCCCTCTAGTCAGAAGCTAAATAGCTTGATTCTTGTATGCCTACGTGTATCTATGGATCTAGAATCAGAATCATAGAGTTGGAAGAGACCTCAAGGGCCATCCAGTCCAACCCCCTGCCATGCAGGAGCCCCCATCACAGGACTCCCAACAGATGGCCATCCAGCCTCTGCTTAAAAACCTCCAAAGAAGGAGATTCCATCACCCTCCATGGCAGCATATCACACTGCCAGACAGCTCTAACCATCATGAAGTTTTTCCTAATGTTCAAATGGAATCTCTTTTCCTGTAGTTTGAAACCATTGCTCCGAGTTCTAGTCTCTGAAGCCATGGAAAACAAACCTGTTCCCTCTTCAATATGACATCCTTTCAGATATTTAAACATGATTATCATATCCCCTCTCAGCCTTCTTTTTGTAAGGCTGAACATTCCCAGCTCCCTAGGCCGCTCCTCATAAGACATTTCTTTCAGACCTTTAACCATCCTGGTCACCCTGCTCTGGACCCATTCAAGGTCTAAACAGAACTCTCAGCACTGTCAATGCACTGGGTTTCCCACAATCCTCTGGGAGAGGCCATGGCAGTTAGAATGGCTATAAAAACTGATTCTAGTCCACAGAACACGGACAAAGGTCACACCCGGTATGCAACGGACATCCCTGCCATCCAATCTCCAGATGCAGCAACATTTGGGATATGCTTAGAGGCACAGTTCTCTTGATCATCATTCCAAACACTTTCTGCGTGACATCAGAAACAGGTTCCTGACCTCAAAGAGAGGGCTTCCAGAATATTTTGAGGCAAAGATGGAACTCAGGGTTTGTGAAACTTGAGGTATGTATGCAGGGCTTGATAACATGACTTTTTGGATTACAGAACCCAGAATCCTGGACACTGTGAGGTGTGTATCTATGCAGTCATGCAAAGTACTTGTTTATTGCTCTGCCCATCAGGATATCTACATATGCTCACACCGTTGGGTGTTGGGTGTTCTCCAACTCCAACCTGGCCCCTCATGGTGGTGGACCACGAAAGGTGGCCTTAGTACAGAATCTCAGATTCCAATCAGGCACTTGGGGGAGGAAACAGTCTTTCTGGCATCCTAAAACGTGATGATGCCCTGGTTCCTTCACCCTCCCCACATTAAAAAAAGCATAGCCTGACTTCACACTGTACATCACCTCACAGTGCAGAGCACGCATCAATGGGCTCAAGTTGCAGGAATCCAGATTTTTGGTTGGATATCAGGAAAAATACCTCTTAACTGTTAGAGCAGTATGACAATGGAACCAATAACCTTGGGAGGCGGTGCGCGGTGGGTGCTCCCAGTGCTTGGAGGCATTCAAGAGAGAACCGGGTAACCCTCTGTAAGATCTGCTTTGACCTGGGATCCCAGCCTTGTAGGCCCCTTCCAACTCCATTGTTCTAGGATTCTATGAGGTCTGAACTTCTGTATAAGCTTTGGGCCATCATGAATGATGTGCCTTCCTCTCCAGAAATGGGTCTCATTGGAGAAAGAATGGTTTGGGGCTGGCACACAGATGCGCATAAGGAACATGGGGGTCCTATAACCCTAAGAGCCAAAGATCTACAGGAGGATCGAGAGATCAAACTCCAGTATCATCAAGGGAAGGCTTATGGATGCAGATCCCACTTTCAGCCCATGGGACCCCTTTTGGGCATTGGCCTTGCTCAGCACCCACCAGCCAGTGATGCCTGTCCAGCCTCCCTCCTTCCCCCTGCCGCTGGGGCTCCCGAGAGCGGTGTCATGACCTGGCTGCACTCTCTCACAGCCCTTGTTACTCTCCGTTCCCTTGGCTCGTGGAAAGAATGAACATCCCGGCTGACGTCACCTGAGGACACCTTCCTCCATCCCCGAGGAGGCCAAGAGACTCCCTCAGACGAGGTGAACTAATAACAGCTTAGCTCCCCAGTTATGACCCTCCCTCGGTGATCTCCTGTGAGAACCCCACCACATGCTCAGAAGAAAGAGAGGGGCTTTGTTTTCATGTCTCATGGTGTTAAGAGGTGATTTTTCACTGAAACCCAAATGCAAGGGGCTTGATAGGAGTGGGGAATTGATGGATTGGTTTTTGTCTCTGGGGGAGCTGAAGGGCCTGGGCGATGCACGTTTACTCCAAGAGCCCACCAGAGAGAGAGAGAGAGAGAGAGAGAGAGAGATTCTCCCACAAACTCCCTAGTCTGCCTCTCTCAACTGTGCCCAAAGTTCGGGAAGGACCGGAGAATGCCGGTGCTGTTGCTCGAGGTAACCTAAGAAAAGCAATGCCTGGGCTTTTCTGACTCTCTCGCCCAAAATCTGCCACCTCCCTCCCTGCAGCACCCGGCTGCTTTGTACCCACCTGCGTCCAGAGCACGAGGAGTCTCACGGGGAGCTGAGGCAGAAGGCCGATGAGCCGGATCCAAGGGAGTCCTTCAGCCCCGTCCGGACCCGCTGCTTTGGCCGGGAAAAGGATGGCGCAAAAGTGGAGGAAGAAAGAAGGCAGATGGATTTAAAAGGCATCACAGTTACACACTAACCTGTTGGTAATGTGGATTTTTCGCCCCAGGAGCCCGGCAAGGAATGGATCGGGAGCGAGAGGCACAACTTCTCAGCACAGAATAAACTCAAAAGGCATCGTCCGGGTGAGACGCAGCAGCAGAAAAACTCCAGGCTCAGGTTACCGGCTAGATAAATATAGTGTCTTATCTGACCTCACAGGAGGGCTGGAGTGCTCTCACATTCCAGGGCCGGGGAGACTTTTAAAGGGGCAGTGCAGAAGGGCCAGGTATTTATTTATTTATTTATTGGCAGAGGCACCCCTGGAATGGGAAGGTGCAGGGGAGGCAGGGCTGGCCACCTGAGTTGGAGGGTTTCTGGGGTAAGATGGGAAGAGGGCCAGTTTGGATGGGGCCTGGCCTTCTGTGGCACGGTGGCTACAAGCCACGTGGGAGCAGGAGGCTCAGAGGAACAGAGAGACACTTGGAAGATATGTGGGTAAGGAATGGATTGCTCCCCAAGTAATGCACTCCTGGTAATCTATAAGGACTAGACGCTTGGAGTGAAAGAATAAAAGCAGACATTTATCACAGTCTCATCACTGTCCTGAAAATCAGTTTCTTGATTGGTTTCACTGACTTGAAAGCACAGAGAAGAGACCTCAGTGTGCTGTCTTTGAAATGGGCACACCAGCAAGCCAATCTGCTCCTGGACCTGTTGGGATGACAGCTGAGAAATGGGACACAAAATTATCCTAATTAAACATCAGGGTGCAAAAGAAAAGCAGCCTGCCCCTGTGGCCAGAGGAGCAAGCGAGACTGATATCTAATCCCGTGTGCTCCCAGAGGCATTTGGTGGGGCCACTGTGAGATACAGCAAGCTGATCTAGATGGGCCTTTGGCCTGATCCAGCATGGGTCTTGTTAGGTTCTTAGGTTCTTATGAGACGGATTAGAGCCATGACATACAATCTGCCTTTTCAGCAGCTGAAAGTGTCTCAAGGCCAGAAAGCATCATTAGAGACAGCCTGTCATTGGGAGAGGAAAATCCTTAACTTAAGGACAGCATCTGAGGCCCGGAAGGAGAATGTGTTTCTCCCCCAGGATTACCCAGATTAGCTGGCTTTGTCCGGTGATTAATCTTCAGGGTTTAAGCACAGGATTCCTTTCCAGCCTAAATAACCAAGAGGCCTGTGACACATTTAGGACTGCAAGCTTCTGACACCAGCTTTTTATGATGAGATCCCACTATTCCAGGTGCATGGTTTGGAGAAAGAGGCCGGCTGCAGCCCCAGCATTTCGAGAGAGGACTGGTTAACCTTAACCTTGCTAGTCCAGAGGGTGCTGCAAAACTCTTTATAATCTCCAGGAAAAAAAATCCTTGGGTGTTATCCCTCCAGGAGTGTAACAAGGATCCAGGCCACAGGGTGTTGAGGCCTAGGAGGGCCATGATTGCCTTGTTTGCTCCAGGGCAGATTCTTGCTTCAGGGCATATGCCAGGCAGTGACTCATCAGTCACAATAACAGGGGAGGGTTTAACAAACCCAACGTCATCTTCTCTGCAGTAATTATGCCTCTGTCTTCCTTTCCCAAATACAGCAAATCAGTCCAGTCCAGAAGAATACCCAGGTTTGGGGGTCAGATTCTGGGCTCGGTTTAGATCAAAACTTGCGCCTTTCCTTGCTTCCCAGTCCATAAAATGGGTCCAAAGGACAAGAAATGAGAAAGCACGACATCCAAAGCTGTATGGACAGCGCCTTGTTCTCGTGCTTAAAGACTATGCCTCCACGACAACATTTAAAAAGAAAACCCACCACATGTACAAGTAAGCAGAAAGCTCAGTGAAAAATTCAACACCCGGTCCTATAATCTACAGAGAATGAAAGTGAAACAAAACAAAACAAAACAAAAATAAAAACTACTAATGTACAGGGGTATCATCAGGAGTGTAGACACCAGCCTGCATCTTGAGACACGCCCTAATCCGCATAAACTCACATGGATACAAGTCTAGGTGTCCAAGTGCCACAAACATTTGGCCAGGGGGAAAAAGGAACATGTCTGCCTGTGTGTGTTTCTGTCTAGTATAGTAGTTTGTTTATTTAAACACTTCCATTTATTTCTAGATACGTTTTAGTGACTTATACACAACTTTTGTTATATTGTGGCAAATGGACTACATGTAGGCCCCCTGCAGGAACCAGATGCCATTAAGGATAACAAGAAATCGCATATGATAGAAGCACATGCGTAAGGTTGGAGAGACTTGTTTATTTATTTATTTATTTATTTATTTATTTATTTATTTATTTATTTATTTATTTATTTGAGTTAATAAAAGAAAGTACTTGATGTTGCTGGCCGATAGTTCCCATCAACCCCAGCTGCCACACAGCCAATTGGAAGCGGGGGGTTTATCATGGCCGAGAGAATTAGGAGGGCCAGAGTCACCTAGGATTGCTGTTACATTGTGTGTGTGCATGTTTCTGGTTCAACATTGTGCTTTGCTTTATTTATTTCTTTATTTTACAAGAGCGCCAGCGCCATGCTGTGCTTTGTGACTCTTTGTCATCTGGAAGACCCAGGTTCAAATCGACGCTGGGCTCCCAACTTCACAGGGCAACCTCCGTCACTACCGCTTGGCTGGACCTACCTTGGAGGGATGTTGTGAAGATCCATGAGGATGTGCGGAGGGGTGTGTGTCCCTTCTGATGTCACCCTCAGGGGTGGGGTGGGGGGGTAGGAGTGGAAGAGGTGTCCTTGAGCACAGTTCTCTGCAAACTCACCCCTATAGGCAAATAGAGTTGAGTTTGCAGGGACCTGTGCTCAAGGACATTATTAAGAAGGGCAGCACCAGTGGGTGGTGAACACTTTCTGCCATTAAAAAAAAAGAATTATCATGTGCATCCTTGAGAATGAAAGCTATGGCTCTTAATAGTATCTTAATAATTTGACCTGTTAAAAGAAGCGCTCTTTCCCCCCCAAGGAAGACTAAATGTTGAAAACGACAGGGGGGGGATCTGAGAAAGAAAGAAAAATCTAATTTTATTTTTGAGTGTGTTTGGCTCCCGGGAACCCCTGAGAAGCGGATCCATGGGACTTGTAGTGTTCTGGGACGGTGTCCTCCTTTTTCCACCCCTGGCTCTCAACGCCCCAACCTCCGCCCCACTGCTGTTGGAGGGGAGTCCCCTGGTCTACCTCTGTGCTCCAGGGTGTACTCGGAATACTTTTGGGAGTGAAAGGGTGAAAAGGGATCCCGTCTCCATCTCTCTTCCCCTGAGCCCATCAACGGGGTGGGGTGGGGGGCGTCACGAGTCCCGGAGTTCCGCCGGCCAGGGGAGCCCCTCTCGCTCCGTCCCGGCCTCTCCCCTGGCGGGACGGGGAATGGGGATCCCCGCCCTCACTCACCTGGCTCTCTCCGGGGGTTGGGGGTCGGGACGGTTCGAAGGGAATCGAATCCCGGCCGGATCCATGGGGCGCCTTGGCCCCCCCGCCGCCGCCGCCGCCGCCGCCGGGGCTTGATGTCACAATCCGGGCGCGGGTGACGCCGCTTGCCTGCCTGCCTGGACCGCACGTCCGGAGCCGGACCCGCGCGGAGGGAGGACGGCCCGGCGAACTGGCGGGCGCGATGCCGCCGTCGGGACGCGTCCGGAGCTCAACCCCAGCCTCCTGACCCTCATTTCCCTGGACGAGTGGGCTGCCTCGAAAGGAGCGCTCCTCCTGGGCGCGTGTAGAAGGCACTTCTAAGCAGGAACGCCTTCTGCACACGCCCAGGAACACCCTGCCTTGAGAGGAAACGGCCACTCTGCCCCCTCCCTCCGAATAACTTATGCTAAGGGAATGTTGGAGAGGCCGCCTTGGCGACCTATAATGTACAGTGCAGAGCTTGGAAAAGTTACTTTTCTTTGATGGCCCCTCTCCTTGTGTGGGAAAAGAGGGTTGAACTTTCCTTTGGGTTTCTGGGTGGGAATTGTTTTTTTTTCTTGATTATACTAGAACCTCAAAGCCAGTATAATCAGCTTCAGTCCAAGAAAGGTACTCTTTGCAAACCAGAAAAACAATCATCTCTTTATATCTTGGAGGTAAAAAGTAACTTTCACATTCTGCTACAAGGACTAGTTACTCGAGACCCAATTCTGTTATGGGAATGTGTTTCAGCTCCTACTTGTATTTTAAATTGCTCACCAAGTTATTTAAAAGACTGCCAACTGTTTTAAACTGTTTATTGTTTGTAAGTCACCCAGAGATCTTTTGATACACAGTAGAAGTAGTGATGCCCTAAGCACATCTGATCTGGCCTGATTTCGGAAGCTAAGCAGGGTCGGCCCGGGTTAGTACTTGGATGGGAGACCACCAGGGAATACCAGGTTCTGTAGGTGCCTGGAGTAGGAACTGGCAAACCACTCCACTATTCCTGCCAAGAAAACTCCATGGACATGGGGTCACGAAGAGTCGGTCACGACATAACACACATACACACACAGAAGTAGTTGAGCACAGAAATCAATAAGTAAGCAAGCCACTTCTTGATTCACACCAATAGCATATGCCCCCCTTTAAATTAAGTGGCATATTAAAGAAACAGAAGATTTTAAAACCTGGCTGTTTGCGCATGGGCAGAGAAGCAGTGGGAAGAGACTTGGGGAATGGATTGGGGATGTTTTTAGGCTGAGCTGGACCCAGTCAGTCCATTGCGGGCTGGAAAAGCAACCAAGTGCAGCCTCCAAAGGACCCTCCTCTCCCGCAAACCAGATCTGCTCTAGAGAGACCAGGGCGACAGTGATGAGGCTCTTAAGGAAGGCAAAACAGCAGAATTTTTGCTGAGAGGAAGGAATTTCCATGTTTGTCCACTGTCAAATAAAGCCCCTCTTGGGACCATTTGTTTATGTTTTCTATCAGCCTTGGTCTCTAGTCAGTGGTGATAGTGTATTACAGTATGTACTGCAAGCCAACATCTGGAGGACCAGATGTTGGCACCATCATTGCTGAAAGGGGGAAGGTCCATAGTTTGGTGACTGGGTACATTGGAGGAGAATGGAAAGGGAGGAATCCAAAAGAAGAATAGTTGATGGAGAATGAATGAGGTGATGGCACGGGGAGGAGAGGATGAATGAGGTGATGGCACGGGGAGGAGAGGATGGGCTCTGCTTCTGTCCCCAGACATTTCCAGGCAGGACTGGGAATGAAGATCGGAAGAGCTGTTGCTAAATGGACTCAGCAATCCTGCCTTAGGCGACCCGCTCCAATTTACTATATTGTACCGCATTTCTTGGGGGAGATGAGATGTTTGGCCTTAGGGCTTCATAAGAACAGCCTTGCCGGAACAGGTCACAGCCCATCCAGCCCAGCATTCTGCCTCACACAGCGCTTCACCATTTGCTTCAGGGTATTCCCAAGCAGATGTCTTCAACTGCCTATGATTCCCTGCAAATGGCATTGAGATCTCCTGCCTATCTCTCCAACCTGGAGGTTGTCCTTAGGCATCCATCATGATAGCCATGGATACCCTTGTTCTCCATGAACTTGTCCAATCCTTTCTTAAAGCTGTCAAGGCTGACAGCTGTCACCACTTCTTCTGGCAGGGAGTTCCACAGACCAGTGATCCTCTGGGTGAAAAAGTACTTTCTCTTATTTGTTTGAGATCTAGCACCCAAAAGTTTCATGGAGTGCCCCCTAGTTCTAGGGTTGTGCGATACAGAAGTTTTTCCTTATCTACTTTGTCCACACCGTGTATGATTTTATAAACTTCAATCAGGTCACCTCTTAGGCGCCGCTGTTCAAGGGTGAAGAGGCCCAGCCCTTGCAGCCTCAGATGGTAAGGAAGGGCCACTGTTCACAGTGAAGAATCCAACTGAAAGTCTCAAGGAGGCACATGGAGCAGTAGCATCAGGTCACCCAAGTAGATACGGAGGTTGGGGTTTACCAGGTCCCACCTGCCTATGCAAGCCAGCAAAGGCCCACCAGGTTTGAAAGGCACTGCGACCAGCTGGCCCAAATCTTTGGACTAGCACACGTGCCAGGAAAGGGTGTGCAAGTTTCGGAGTCCTTCTGGGGAAGCCTTTAAAAATAGGGATACAGGGGGGAAACCAAGAGAAATGTTAAATGTTAGGTGAGACCAATATGGTCTGCTGTTGAGACTTAGTCTTAAGATGGAGATGGCCTGCTCACCAGGTCACAGCCATCTTCATCTTAATGGGATGTATGGAAAAGGTGTTAAGACTGGTGGGTGGAGGACTCAGGTGATACCTAGCCTTCTGAGAATAAGGAAGCGACAGTTAACCTCCCCTTCCTTTCCCTAAAAACAGACAGATCCCTGTCCCGGAAATCTGGGTGAATTTTACAAATTCTGGGTGGATAAGCATAGAAATAAAGAGAAAAAGACACCATTTTTATTAGCAAAGCTGGAAATTAAGCAGCACACTCCATGAATCTGGGGACAAAGGGCAGTATGTGGGCTGGATGGAAAGGGTGGTAAGATGCCACATTTCAAAGGGTTTCCTCAATCTCCCTCCGCCTTACTACAAGCCCTAAATCCCACCCCCTGGAGCCAGTGGCAAGAACGCTGTCACTTAATATTTAAGACTCTTCAGGAATTATTTCAGATCCTGTCATTCTGATCATACTGAACCATGCTCCTAACAATGCCAAGTCACTAAACCCCACATGGGTTCCTTCTAAATGAACAGGACTTGACTTGCCAACCCTATCATTAATCCAATTGATTTCAGCAGGTCGACTGTAGATCTTAGCCCCCGGCTTTCATCACTTTTGGACTAAAATTTAGAATAGAGAGAGTACATCCTTCCGCCCACTCCTGGCTGAGTCAAATAAGGGAAACTGTAATGTTTTTCAGAGCCAAAAGGAAGAACCCAGCATCTGGGCAGCCACCTGAGAAGGAGGGTGCTACCCAGTGTATCCTGCATTGAGCAGGGGCTTGAGTGAGATGATTCCCAAGACCCTGTTCTCAGAGGAGTCCAGGGGCTCCGGTTCCTCGTGTGGGATATGAATCCCCTTGAGGTTTTAGTTTGAACTTGGCTGGTGGTGGTGCTGAGCCACATGCTCTCGATTGCTTCAGAACAGTGGACAGCTCTCCTAGTCTCAAGCCTAGAGCAAATTCCCTGGCCCTATAAAATCTGAGGCAGCGACCCTTGTGGAAATTGGTGGAAAACAGGTCTTGGCTGACCATCAGAGGGAGGTTCCCTCTCTGGCTGCTGGGGTTCCCCTTTTGCAACACCCCTGCCAGCAAGTTTGGGAAAGAGGAGAGAGAGAGAGAGAGAGAGAGAGAGAGAGAGAGAGGGGAAAGAGAGAGAGCCCTCTACAACTTTTCTTTGCTAGTCATGGGGCAAGAGGTAAAGATGGGTCAACCTTTTACTTGAGGAAGAACTGCTGGGGAGTTGATGTGCAGACTTTGAGAATTTTCTATTTTCTTTTGCACTACAAACCCCAGAATCCCAAGCCAACATGGGGATTCTGGGATTTGTAGTCAGTTTGTTTTTTTAAAGGTCTACTCAAACTAGAGCATTTGGAGCACAGAACTGCTCCCAGTTAAGTCTTTAAAATGCACTCATCCAGAGTCACAATTTGATTTTGTGCTGTTTTGAGAGTGAGGCAGAATCCAGGCTCGATTTTTCCTTCTATGTGCAAATCCCAATCCATTCAAGGATTCTATTCTTCCACGTCTAATCTCGATGGAGTGGGGGAAAAATCTAGCCTCCTTTCCAAAGCAGGATCCATCTGATCTCTGTTGTAAGCATCCTGCCCCCTCTCAGCTCCCTCATCCACTGAATAACTCCTTGGCTTGAAGGAAGGTGAGAAATCTCGCTGGCATGGCTTGCCTCTCACAAATGGCAATGGGCAGCAGGAGGGCTTCAGAAATGTGGGGTTTAAACTGGCATGGTTGTTACCAAAAGGGAGATGCCCTGTTTTCCTTCCCTGGCTAACCACGACTCCTCATCTCAATGTCAGCAGAGGAAGGGAAGGCCATGCTTGGTCCAAGACCACGAGCCACACAGTGGATGATGGGACCCCCAGGGAGAGTCATTTAAACCTCTCTACTTATTGTACACACTCCAGGTTGCTTGAAGAAGTTACTGTTTTTGTCCTGGGCAAATCTCACACCCAGAACAAGACAGAAAGGTTTCTATTCTTTTATCTTCCTCTCCCAGCGGAAGAATGCTTAGGGTCCATCTCTTCCACTGCAGAAACCTGCCCAACATCTCTTGGGTTGAATTTTTTTTCTTTTTGAAACTCAGTTTCTATCCTTCCCTTCCCTTTAGCCTCCAGCCCGAGAGCTCATCTGATTCCCGAGGGCAAAAATGAGTGTGAGAAGCCATGCCTTCATCTTTCATCTTTGGCGGGCAGGGTGAGGGGTTAAAAACACAAGGTCAACTGGAAAGTTCATGGTTGGCTTTGCGGGTAGGGTAGGGTGTGCATGTGGGGAAGCAGTGCCACAGAGAAGGCCATCATGCTTGCCTCTTATTTCCCTACGGGGTGTAGAGGATTCCTCCTTTCCTGCTGCAACCATCTTCCCCTCGGACATATTTCTGGCATGGGATGGGGGCTCTTAGCGTGAATCAGTCCCTTGTGATAGCTAGGCAACTCTGAGATACATAGATAGCTAGAGAGAGAGAAGAGAGAGAAACAGAAAGACATAGTATTGAGCGATGCAGTCTGGTTTTGGTTCCAAACCCTCCTCCTTCTGACTCCTCCTCCTCCTCCTCCTCTCCTTCTTCCCCGAAACAAAAACACACAAAGGGCCACGTTGTTCCAGTGCTAGGATTTGGGTTTGTTTGTACGATGGCTCTCCTGCTTCTCCTCGCCCTCCTTGCATGGCCTGGTTCCTTCCTTCCTTCCTTCCGTCACAGGGACACAAAGTCCACCGCTTGCAGCAGAGGCAAGGAGAGGAGTAAGAAGAGCAGCCAGGAGGTGTTCTGGATCAAGAGACTAATCCCAGCACATTTCTCCAGCCGGTCTGCAAAAGAGAAAAGAGAGAGAGAGAGAGAGAGAGAGAGAGAGAGAGAAGTCCACAAAATAAGAATAGAGTTTGCCTCCATCCCAATAGCCTCTGCAGGCTTTGCTGTTTTAATGTCTTCATTTTGAACTTTACATCATTCAGTTTTAAATTGTTTAAAGATTACTTA
Source organism: Phrynocephalus forsythii (assembly GCA_029282475.1). Classification (NCBI taxonomy): domain Eukaryota; kingdom Metazoa; phylum Chordata; class Lepidosauria; order Squamata; family Agamidae; genus Phrynocephalus; species Phrynocephalus forsythii. The sequence continues at coordinate 6,218,282 of JAPFRF010000022.1, forward strand.
CTTACTTACTTACTTACTTACTTACTTACTTACTTACTTACCTACCACCCTGTTATCCAAAGCACTATTCTGGGTGGCTCACGTAACTTAAAACTACAAAGATTGATAAATGAGTTGAGTCACAGGACCTGGACTTCTTTCCTTGTGGGACTGAAACTTTTTGCTACTCATCCAAGTAACTTCTTCCATCTTCATTCTTTGGATGACTGAAGAAGCTACCTGGAGGAGTAGTGAAATGTTTTGATCCATCAAGAAAAGAAGTCCTGTTGCCATGACTCAACCCCCAGGATAACCTCAACTGGATATCCACAGAGGAATCCAGGTGTGAGAAGAACTTCACAGAATCTCCACGGAAATAATTGCTAAATCTAACATAAAAGCACTCCATAACCTGCCCTGAGATCTGCTGGAAGTTTTACTGACAACCTAGCATGTGGCTTGATGTTTGTTTGACTTGGAAGCATTTTTCTCAGCTGAGAAAAGTGTCTGTCTGCTCAACATTAACCAATCACTCATTCTGGCTTTTGATTTCAATAAACGCCCCAACCTCTCTGCTAAGGGTTCTTTGCTGTTGATCTGTACAGATAGTTGCTAAGTATATGTGCAGTAAAGAAAACAGCATGCATAAATCTATAATTTCAAGCAGCTGTATGTAAATAAATTTATTTTATTCTTTGTGCTGCAAATGTCTAAGAGTGACTTAATGGCCAATGGTAAAGTGCCAATTGATGAGAATGGGGTAGAATCCGTGGGACATGTAGTTACTATCATCTGCGGATCTCTGTACTCATATTGTGTGCAAAAGAGATTTTACCTGAAATTAAGAACTCTGCAACAAGATCCTCTGTGAGGTTTAGTCTCTCCCCGCTCCCCCCAAAAGCAACTTTTTCAAGCGCTGCATCTCCCCCCCCCGGGAGAACTTTTGCTCACCTTTGAAGACAGAGACATTCCGGGCCGTTAGGCCATAATCATTGGTGATCCTCAACTTGCAGACGTAGTTGCCTTCGTCGCTGTTGGTGAAGCCGTGAAGGTAGAGGCACACCAGGTTCTTGTCCGTCGTGACGTTTGTGCGGCTCTTGTAGGCGGCGTTGGCCACATTCATGTTGCTGGCGACCACCAGGCCCTCGCTGGAGTCCTTGCTCAGGCGGAACTCGTAATTGACGGGGTTGTCCGTCTTCCGCTCGTAACGGCAGTCCACCCGCAGGCTCTGCCCACTCAGGCAGGCGGTCAGGCTTTTGATCTTCTGGCACCAGCTGAGTTGGAGCGCTGAGGGAAGCAAGCAGGGGCCTCGTCACAGGGCTGGAGAAGCCAACAGTGAGCCAGCTGGGCTGCAAAGCTTAGGGCTGGCATGTCCAAACTTCAGCCCTCCTGATGTTTTGGACAACAACTCCCAGAATTCTAAGCTTAGCTTGCCAATGACAAAGGACGGTGGGAGTTGTGGCCCAAAACATCTGGAGGGCCGAAGTTTGGACATGCCTGGCTTAGGGGGAGCTGCCCTGCTTCTGCAGAATCTCCTAGACAGGGGTTATGTGAACCAGGGAACTGGAAAACCACTATTGGATCGTAAGAGTTGGAAAAGGCCATGGAGTCCAACACTCTGCTCAAGGCATGATTCCAAATCAAAGCAGACCTAACCGATGGCTGTTGAATTTTCTCTTGAATGCCTCCTGCATTGAGCGCTTACCACCTCTCAAGGGAAAGCTTCCATTGTACTGCTCTAACAGTTAAGAAGTCTCTCCCCTTGATATTGTGCCTAAATCTGTCCTCCTGTAGCTTGAGCCTGTTATTATACACTTGGGGTGATCGAGATCAGACCCTGCCCCTCTTTATATAGGACTACCTTTCAAGTATTTGAAAAGCACTACCCTCTCTTCCTCCAGTCTTTTTATCTCAAGGCTAAACATGTCCTTCTGTCTTTCCTCTTTGCGCTTGGCTTCCAGCCCCCTGACCTTCCTTGTCATCTTCCTCTGAACTTGCTCCAATTTGTGGGCATCCTTCTTAGAGTTCAGTCTCCAGAACTGAACTTTAAGGAGGACGCCAACTCCTCCTGTCCTTCAGAATGCATGCTGGTTGGTCTGGGAGCCCGTTGATGCAGCCTGTCTCTCCCATGTGCAAAAGCTAGAGAAGAAGTATTTCTCCGTGTGGACTCCTCTTCCTCCCACTGAGAATTGGCTCTTCTTTACATAAGAACATAAGAAGAGCCATGCTGGATCAGGCCAAAAGCCCATCTAGTCCAGCTTCCTGTATCTCACAGTGGCTCTGCCAAATGTGTCTGGGAGTGGATGAGACTAGATATCTGTCTCCTGATACCACTCCCCTGCATCTGGCCCTTGAAGTACCCCACTTTTAAGCCTGGAGATTACACATCTCCTTCATGGTTTGTAACCTGTGATGGACATTTCCTCCAGGAATCTGTCCAATCCAATTCCTTGTTCTTCCCTGCCAGCTTCTGAAAGCTGCCGGCAGGAAGGGAAGTTCCCAGAAAGATTATGAAACCCCAGTTCCAGCTGTGTTTCATTGTTCCTACCTAAAACAATGATACCATATGGTACCTGTCCAGGACCTTTAATCATGTCATTTTGAGAACATCTGCTACTTGCTGAGAACCCCATGATCTTGGGTTCTTTTGCGTTAATCATCTGCTGAAGAACCATAACATTTATTTTTAATCACACCACTCATTGGGCTTCTTTCCCAGCATTTATGGATTTCTGATTTGGGGGATACCCTCGAGAGAAGACACCTTACCCCCAAGTTGAAGACAGTCTGGCATGGCCTGGATGGCGGCATCCAAGCGCCGTTGAGAAGCAGTTCCACTACTTCCCCCTCTTTGTTTTTACCTGCCAAAAGGATGGCTAAGCCAATGGTAGACTTCATTTTCCTCTCCTGGTCTGTCTTCTAGCAAGCAGCCTGATTGCGGAGGAAATCTAGGGGTGGAAGAGACATCGGTTAGAGTAAAGGAGATGGCAGCCAAAACTGGCAAATCCATAACATTCCACCCATTCACTTGTGTGTTTCCACATTTGTGTGGAGGTCCAGAGGAGCAAGAAATGGGCATTCAGCTCCTAGGCCAGTGGTGGTGAACCTTTGGCACTCCAGAATGTTTTGGACCACAACTCCCAGAATTCCGAGCCTAGATTGCCAGTGACAAAGGACTGTGGGAGTTGTGGTCCAAAACATCTGGAGTGCCAAAGGTTTGCCATCACTATCCTAGGCCAAGACACAGGAACTTCGTGGCACAGTGGTTAATCTGCAGTACTGCAGCCAAAACTCTGCTTGTGAACCCAGTTCAACCCCAGGTCGCTGGCTAGCGGTTCATTGAGCCTTCCTTTCTTCTGAGGCCAGTAAACTGAGTACCCAACCCACTTGGGGGTGGAAGGAATGTGTATTTAAGCAGCACACGTTTCTTTCTTCTTTTGAAGTATAAACCAACACATGGAGGGCTATGGAGGCCTCCAGAGCTCCCCTCCCCTACCTCAGTGTCCGTGCATTATCAAGCAGGGACATGGGAGGGTTGCCAACAGATTCAAAGAAGCCAAGCCTAGCCTGCTCCTGTGCTTTTTAACAGATGCCGGATCCACAACATGTCAGCTAGGGATGCTTTTTCATGCCAGCTGGGAAAGTTTGTGGGCCAGCAGATCGCTGAGCTGTGGGCCAGCAGATCGCTGAGCTTCTAAATCACAGCACAACCTGGGACCCTAAAACTGGGGGGAGAGGAAGAGAAAAGTCTTAAGCCAGTCTTTTTAACCCTTTTCCTTTCAGGCATTTATTTGGGATTACAGGGCCTATTACCTCAGGAAGCACGGCTGCTTTCCCGGGATGATGGCATTGAAGTCCAGTCCACCTTGAAGCTGCTGATTGGGGGAAAAACAATTGAAGGAGCCGTTGTAGCCATCACAAAAAATAATAATACAAAAGTGGAACAGGGGATACCTTTAGGCTACTATAAAAATAACAAAACATTGCTAATATTTCGGGGGCAAAACCCTCTTCCTCAGAGCAGTACCAATAGGTAATAATATGGCAAAAGATGGATTTGCCAGGAATCATTTCTTAGGTGTAGAGTCCATGGCAAGATGGAACATCCAAGCTCCGTGCCTGAGGTAAACTGTCTGGCTTTTTTCCATCTTGCCATGGACCCTACATGTAAGAAATAATTCCTGGCAAATCCATCTTTTGCCATGTTATTACCTATTGGTACTGCTGTGAGGAAGGGAGTTTTGTCCCCGAAATATTAGCAATGTTTTGTTATGTTTATAGTAGCCTAAAGGTATCACCTGTTCCACTTTTGTATTTGTCGTATTGGGGGGAAGTTACTGAAAAGGTTGGAGTTGGTCAAAGGAGAGGGTGATAACAAGAACAATAAAATACTTAGCAGTCTGGAAACAAAGGAAGGAAATGAGGTCAAATCAGTCAATTTCCTCATCAGCAGGATCCCCTCAGAGGCAGGCAGAAGGCACAAGGCAGAAAAACCTCTGGCTGCAGACAATCCCATCGCTCTGCGGAAGCTGATGTGAATTCAAGAACACTGTGGGCGTTTATACACGACCCCTAAGCTCCGCCGCAAATGGCTGCAAGCTCCGGACGATAAAAATGTTTACCCACCAGCTCCGGAGTTTGCAGACAATTAAGTGCGACCCCGCCCACTTAGCGCGACCAAACTGCACTTTTCTTGTACCTGCTTTTTTATAGTGAAAATATTTGATGCGGAGACTGCCTGAGCTCTCCTCGCTTCTTTCTGTTGTTTTTCTTTTGTCTCCGCCCCTTAAAGAGGAACCAGGAAGTAGACGGAGGTCGGAGCAACCGGAGGTTAGCCTTTTATTCTTTTGTCTCTGTCTAAGGCTCCCCCCCCCCCCAGACAGAACAAAGAAGTGCCCAGCGGGTGGGGAGGGAGGAACAGCAATGAACCCTCAAGATCTCTGGTCCGAATTTAAGGGACCAGAGGATCTTAGGGGTCGTGTAAAAAGGCCCTGTGTTTTGCAATCTGTAACTCACTGGGACTCATTGCCACTAGAACTGATCAATAGGATGAATATCAGCGATGATGATCTCGAAGAAGCAAACACAGGAAAAGTGCACCCGCCTTGCTCGAGGCATCCGAACACAAAATAGACATCGCTATTAAACCAAGTGCTGCCGGCACTGCACTTAGAATAACTGTGTCTAGTTCTAAAAGTTTCATGTCATAAGATCCTAGCAAGCTGGGGGAAAAGGACAGTTGAAAGGACAGAAACAGATACTTGCCATATAAGGGGAAAGGTTAAGTATTTGGAGGTTTTTAGTTTAATGAGCGGAAAAACCATTAAGCAGGCGGTGACGTAATCAAGGTTTCTAAATCGATGCCACTGCGGAGAAGCTAGGTAGAGAGAAACTTCGGTCAGATCTAGATCTCAGGGGATTAAGCGATAAAATTGGCAGGCAGCAGATTTAGGACAGGGACATGTAGTGTAGTGGATAGCGTGTGGGGGTGGGCGGCGGGGGGGGGGAGAGAGCAAGACGCAGGAGACCTGGATTCAAATCTTCCTTTGCTGGGATCATCATCACAAGGGTGATGGTGATCACAGCAAAAGCAGACCACAAAAACCATATTTGGGGTGTCATAATTCAGAAGTAACTTGGCAGGCCAGGGCGGGGCAGCAGATTTGAAGGAAACCGAACCTTCAGTCTGTTTTCCTCTCATACGGATTATCTAATCCTCTCATCTCCCATATTTCACCATCTTTCATTGTACTGATAGGGCCAGCCCAATCAATTCTGCCACCTGAGAGAAAAGAGGAGATTGAAACAACCGATGTTCTAGGGGAAAAAAATTGATCTCACCATTTTGGAGGGGATTGTGCCCACCAGGGCATCTCTAACCCTCCCCCCAACTCACAGGAACAGCCGCCTGAAGCACAAAGCACTCCCACCCATTCTCAAAGCTAGGCTTGGCCCCATGCAATGGGTCCCACTGGGCAGGGGGAGCGAAGCATGCAGTGATTCATCCCGGGCCGTTGCTGCAGTCGGGAACAAGGCCAAGAAGACAGCCAAGGAGGAGGCGAGTGAAACAAGAAGGGCAGAATATGTGTCGGGTTTTTGGCAAAAAGGAGGATTTGAAACGCATCCCAGCCTTTCCATCAAACCTTGAGTGCCGTGTGAGTGTGTGCTTCAACCCAAGAATGATTGTATTAGGCTGGAAATGCCAATCAGCTGACTGGGTGGGTGGACATTCATGGGAAAGAAGAAGACACCCACCTACCCACCCGCCAGCCATGCACAGCTGAAGGAAGTGTGCCAAGCTCCACCCTGACTTGGTACCAGAAAGAGGATGCTTTTTAGAAATATCTGTCTCCTTCTCCACAAGGCCGGCCCAAGTACAATATCTCTTTGAAGACCCTCAAGCTCAGAATGGCTGGACAGTTCCGTGGTTTAGGTGCCTGGCTGCAGAGCCAGAGGTTGGGGGTTCGATTCCCCGTCAGTGCCCCCATACGGTTCCTTCCCGTTCTGCATTTCTAAGACGATGAAGAAGTAGGTCCTAGATCAAGTCAAGATAGAACTGTCACTAGAAGCAAGAACAATGAATCTGGGGTCTAGCCTGCGCTGGGCCTGTCATGAGAAGACCAGGCTCATTAGAAATGACAATAATATTGGAAAGGTGGGGGTGCCTACAGGAAGAAAGGAAGGCCTAACAGGCCGTGGATGGACGGAATGAAGGAAAGAATCCAACAGCTCTCAGCTTTCCACAGGACCATTTGGAAGTGGTTATCTTAGACGGTTGCTGTAAATTTTTAAAAAATAACTCATTGGCAGCTACCAATGACATTTCCCAAAGTGGCTCAGCCACGATCCCAAAAGACAGTAAGAACCAGAAGGACATCGGGAAAGGACCCAGCTGGAGTCAATGGGAATCTATCAAACTCAATCCCCGATAGCACATAAAAGGCAATGTTTGGATGCTGAGAAAACTTGCTCCATGGGGCGGGGAGCACTTTGCAGATGCATAGAAAAGCCCTGGATCACGACCATCAGCTTTGAGATCAGGGATGAGGAGCCTGTACTGCTCCAGATGTTGGTAGGCTAGAACAGTGGCCCTCAAACGTGGGGGTCTCCAGATGTTCTGAGACTGCAACTCCTAGATGCCGTTGTCCTCGAAAGTCAGTAATGAAGGCTTCTGGGAGTTGCAGACAAAGACCATCTGGAGACCCCAAACGTGAGATCAAGGGGGCTAGAACACCCATCATAACTGGCTGCCCTGCCTGGGGTTCATGGGATGTGTAGTCCAAAGCCACCTGGACCTCTACAGAATCACCCCACTGAGTGAAGAAGATTTCCAACAATAGTGGGCTGGGTTCAGCAAAGAAGAGCATGCTCTGCATGCAGGTTCTGGGCTTGGGTTCTGCTTGAGACCCCCAAGAAGAGCTGCCAAGGGTCTTACTCTGTCCAAGGCAGTTGCTTAGGTTGGAGGAGGCTGTTCTACAGCAGGCAATGTGCGCTGAGCATACCTGTCTCACTGTGTTCTGCGTTTAAATGCTCAACCATCTCTGTGGAACTCTTTGCCTCAGGATGTGGTGATGGCATCTGGCCTAGATGCCTTCAAAAGGGGATTGGGCAGATTTCTGGAGGAAAAAGTCCATCGTAGGTGATAATCCATGATGGGAATATGTGCCATCTCCAGGCTTAAAAGAAGGGTACCTCATCACGGCAGACTCAGGGGAGTGCCATCAGGAGACAGGCCTCTAGTTGTCTCATGTGCTCCCAGAGGTATCTGGTGGGGTGCCTGGGAGATACAGGAAGCTGGACTAGATGGGGTCTGAGCCGGATCCAGCAGGGCTCTGCTTAGAATCTTATGAAATGCCCTGTGTACTCCAACTACTGAAAGTGTGTGGGGGAGCTATTTAGGGGCATCCATGGTGCCAAATCTCCCAATGGAGGGAGATGGTGTGAAAAGGAAAAAGACTCTGTCATGACTTTATAAGCATCTGCACCACAAAGCCCCCAAGCACTGCCTTCCTGATGCTGGCGGGCCATATCTGTCACCAGCTCTCTGCCACTGGATCTGCTATTTTAATAAGGGCCACATTCTGTGCACTCTGGTCTGCGGAAGGCAGGAGGCAACTGGGGGACATTGAGAGACACAAGGAGTCCAGCATCGTTGCAGACACCAAAACAGGCGGGCCAGAAGCCAGGAGAGCACCGGCAACACTTGTTTGGGGGTGGGGTGGGGTGAGCCATGTAGCCATTGCAAATCACAAAAGCAGTGGCTTTTAAACACTGGATTTCTTCAGAGGACAAGCACAGTTCAGCCCTTTTTCTGTGTCCCCCAAAACTAGGATCTCTTGAACGCATTCCAGCCTGCTCTCTCTGGAATAGATCAAAAGGGTCTTCTCGGCTCCCCCACCGGTCTCTCCACACATTCCTTTAGTGACTAGAACTGCTTTTTCCAACCTCGGGTTTCTTCATTGCTTTGGAATCTGGGAGCTGAGATATAGATGAGTCATAGTGCTCAACCAAATGGGTTGCAAGCCCCGGATAAGGACTCATCCCATTCCATTTGTTTTACAGAACTAATTATTAGCCCCAAGCGGGAAATCTGGGGAGTAATTGTGTGTGTGTGTGTGTGTGTGTGTGTGTGTGTGTGTGTGTGTGTGTGTGTGTGTGTGTGTGTGTGTGTGTGTGTGTGTGTGTGTGTGTGTGTGTGTGTGTGTGTGTGTGTATCTAGCTTAAATTTCAAAGAAGCTTGGAGTTCTGCAGAGAAAAAGCTGGAGCAGGCGGGGAAAAGGGATCTGCATCTAGGAAAGGCAGAGGAGAAAAAGATGACAAATCTTTTCTTTCAGCATGAAGAGAGACAGACAGACAGACAGACAGACAGACAATGCAATGTTAATGGACAGCATTTCCAGGAAGGAGTCAGAAGACCTAGTTTAAATTTTTGCTTCAGACTCGGTTAATGACACCCCTAGCCTGCCCTACTTCACAAGGTTGTTGTAAGGATAAAATGGGGCAGGGTGAGGGAGCTGGGGACAAAAGAACTACAGGACAGTGCAGTGTTTTAGCAATCTGCCTGGGGAGCCAGAGGTTGGGAGTTCAGTTCCCCAGTATGCCTTCTTGAGAGGGGCTGGACTGGATGACCCACAGGATCCCTACGAGCTTTGAAATTCAAAGGTTTTTGTTGTCATAGTATTTTTCTGTGTATACGATTATATTTTTGTCTAAAACTGTTAGACTAAAAATTCAGGGTCGTCTTATACATGGAAGTAAGCTGAGGGAAGAAGTGTGCAGTTGCGAAACTGTAGTTTTGGGTTGGGAAAGTGGGGGTCGTCTTATGCATGGGGGCATCAGCTTTGCTTTGGAAACTGGGCCCCCACCACTAAGCACCTTCTTGGCTTGCCATCGGAGCTCCTCCTCCACCTGCCACATTTCTGGTGAAAGATGGCATTTCAGCGAGTGACCTGGCCTGGCAGTGCCGAGCTGCTGAAAAAGAACAGAGCGACTCAAGGCACAGGTGCCTTCTCCCCCTTTACATGTGGCCTCCTTACTTGTCCTTCTCTCCTTCCTTTTTCTGGCATCACAGCTGCTGTTGAGGGGAGTCAAGAGGCACCCATTATGAGGATGTCTCGAGACATTCAAGGTTACCTTGAGCTTTGCAGGTGCACCTGCTCGGTCACCCTCTTCCCTCCCTTGCAAAGAACAAGTCACAGAGCGCTGAAGATCAGCTGGGAAAATAATTAGGGCAGGAATGGAATCTTCTCCTGGATGTGCCGTGGTTCCAATTCTGCCCTCATGATATTAGGACATCTCTGTCCTTTTGCTCTTCTTTGGAAACAAGGATTCCACCACAAGATGGGAGAGGAAGAATGGCAGGCGCTCAGGGTGGACAGGAAGACAAGCTCAGATTGGCTCCCTAGCCGTGATGTCTCCCTTGGAATACGATCAGTCTCATTTCACCCACAGCTGGCACTCCCATGTTTCTGCAGAGCCAGGAGCAATGGCAGAGAAACACAGACCCACGCTCGTCACATTTCTAAAGCATCTCCAGACTGCTAAGTACTTTAAAATAATAATTATAATACAAAACTCCCACGCCCGAGTGGAATGGAATCAGTCTAGTGCAAGCAGCCCCTAAAGAAAGAGGCGATTTCTAAAAGATGGGGTTGGCATCAAGATAAACACACAGAGAGACACCTTTCAGCTTGCTTTTGCATACTGCAGGGACCCAGCAGTGCAAAATTGTGCATGTATATGTGTGCTTGTGTGTGTGCTTGTGTGTGTGTGTGTGTGGGGGGGGTAAGGCAGGGGTCAGTTGCCATCTATTTCACCCCCTGGTCAGTCTATCCTTGCCCTTTCCTAACGCTGACCCCTCTGGGGACCAAGGAGGGCAATCCCTCTGTTAGATCCATTCCTGGTATCCACTTGGGGGCGGTTAGAGGGTTGGGGGACCACAGAGACCAAGGCAGTCTTGTTTGGCACCTTCTTTGGCCCACCCTCAGCACCCTCGGGCACCATCCGGCCTTTGACCAGGAGAGGCCTTGGGTGACCTGTGGATAAAGCCTGCGGGGAGGTGGTGGTGGGGAAGCGAAGCAATCTCTCCATCGCCATATTTTACAGCATCTGCGGGGGCTGGTCCTGATGACTCCAGCACAAGCCAGGAGCTGCGGATGGAAGGGATCCGATTACTGGCTTCAGGGCGCTCCTGCCTCCGCCGCCTCCCTCTCCCCCACTCCCCCCCCCGTTGGACTGCGGCAGTTGGGCGATGTCTCTGTCCCCACCAAGACTCAGAGGTCTGCCTTCAGATGTAACCTGCCCGAGACAGGCTGGGATCCGGCCCCTTGCCAGGCCGACCCACCCGACCCGCAGCGCTCCTCTGGGGCTCTCCAGCTGCCCCTCGCCCAATCCGCTTCCTTTCGACTGGGCGCTGCGCGGGTGCGCAGGAAATGCGCAGCTTCAAGGTGGGCTGCGGGGGAGGGGTCAGAAGAGGAGGGGGCGGCGGCGAGTCCTTTCCCTTGGCCTGGGGCATCCTGCTCACGGAGGTCTCCGCTGCGCTGGGCGCAAAGGTGAGGCGGCGGCTCCAAGCCACCAGAGGAAGGAGGCGCGCTTTTCCCGGAGAGCTGCGCGCAAGGCGGGGACCCCCCCCACTTTGACTCAGACAGGTAGCAGAGGGGCCGGCCTCTGCAGAGGAAAAAGCCAGAAGCCTCTTGGGCGAAAGCAAAGCAACCCCGTCCCCTCTCGGGCACCCTCTCCCGCCCTTTGCTCCGGGGATCCTTCCGTTCCCAGCTTCATCTCCTCCCGCCCAAATTCCCCCCCCTCCCCGCCGCCGTCTCCCTTCGCCTCTCCCTTCCACCCTTCTCGTCTCCTCGACTTGGCTCCCGACTGCCAGCCTGCGCATCTTCCCGGGCCATGCGGCCCCGCGGGATTTTTACGGGCAAAGCGCAGGTGGGCGCATTAAGGTGCGCCTTCTTCCCCCGTGGGCTCTCTCTCTCTCTCTCTCTCTCTCTCCGCCTTCCTTGCTCATCCCTGCATATCCTCACCTTCCACGGGTTTCTGCAGCATCCCTCCGCCCTCCATATCACCCCCAAATCCTTCCTCCCGCCCGGTCCAAAAGGAGCCGGCTGGCCGCCGGAGGGAAGCGCTCTCCCCTTTCCCCGATCTTCCTTCTGCGCCCCGATCCCGCGACAGAGCGGCTCGGGCGACCCACCCCGCCTCGGCCTCCGCAAGCCCCGTTACCTGTCGCCCGGCGCGCCTCTTAATTCCTGCAGTCTGGGGCAGGCGAAGGCGACGCCGCGAGGGGAAACCGCGGAAGGGCGGGGCTCCGGGAGATGCACCGCCCCCTTCGGTCCCAAGCCCCGCCCCATGCGGTACAAAGGCTTCTCTGCATGGGTGATGCTATGGCTATGGGGAACGTTGGGGGTGGGGGAAGGTGTGGGCGTCCCTTTTTCCTGGACAGAAGCTCTACGGATGCGCCGTGCTCCGGCCAAGGTGGTCCTGAGAACGGAGAGGCTGGAAAATGCGCAGGGAAGCCATGGAGGGTTGATTGGAGGGGGATGGGGTCGCATTGATCCGGTGACATCAATTGCGGGGGGAGGGCGGGGAGCAAGGATGGAGAAGCAAACCTACAAGGCTCTTCCATTTCTCCAACGGTGGGGCGCGACCTTCCTGCCTATAATTTGAAAGGGATGCTGGAAGGGTCTGGATTGCACCCTCTGGGTTTAAAAAAGAGAAGGGGGGGAGCAAGTGTCCTTCCCTGCCCTCGTTGCGTTCCCAAGCTTTTAATTTTAATCAGTAAAATGGGAAGAAATGAGAGAGAGAGAGAGAGAGAGAGAGAGATAATGAGAGAGGGATTCTGATACACTCAGTGGAAAAAATGTGGTTTGAGCCCTGTGACCAGAAGAACAATTCCATAAACAGACTAGGTGATACCTTTATTGATCACTACTAAAACAAAAAATGTAAGCTAAGCTTTCGATAGCAACTGCTATCTTTATCAAAGCATTGTACCAGAAATGCAATCTTGATAGAGGATGTTGTCTATCAGGCGCTGAGAATCTTTGGTTGAGATGGAACACACCAGATGATGGTATCAGGAGGCACGCTGGTGTTAAGACTGCTTCAAAGTCCCGGATACGGTTTAACACTCAGCATATAAAAAAAAGCAGCATTGTCCTTGACTACCACGCCTTCCTTCTTCCCACCCTCAATTTGGCTGTTACAAGACTAATGGGGGGGGGAGGTGATGCAAAAAGCATGTGTTCCATTTGAAAGTGTGGAAAATTTTAGCAAAACTCACTAGGAATAATCAGGGCCAGATTAAAAAGAAGCAATTTTACCTAGTGGCTGCAGTCCAGGCCTCTGGTGGCAAGAATGTGCCTCTTTCTTCATGGTACATAGGCAGAGCGGCTCTTTACTTGGTATCTTCATCAATCCATTAAAAAATTGTGGTTTGAGTTGTGTGACCAGAAGAACAATTCCATAAGTAACACATGCTTTTTTGCATCACCCCCCCAATTCCCTCAGGTGAGCAGGGACTTTTAGTCTTGAAACAGCCAAATTGAGGGTGGGAAGAAGGGAAGGGGGGTGGTCAAGGATGCTGGTGCTTTGTTTGATATTCTTGGTGTTAAACCGTATCCGGGACTTTGAAGCAGTCTTAACACCAGCGTGCCTCCTGATACCATCATCTGGTGTGTTCCATCTCAACCAAAGATTCTCAGCGCCTGATAGACAACATCCTCTATCAAGATTGCATTTCTGGTACAATGCTTTGATAAAGATAGCAGTTGCTATCGAAAGCTTAGCTTACATTTTTTGTTTTAGTAGTGACCAATAAAGGTATCACCTAGTCTACTCAGTGGAAAGAGGCAGCAGGAGGGCTGCGAGCTGGACTCTTGGTGGGGGACTCTTGGTAGCCAAGAGTGGGAGAGGAGGGCAGGTCATCTAGGGAAGAGGTAGCCAGAGGAAGCAGGGCAGAGAGGCCCTGTGATGAAGAAAGGAAGAGCAGAGTTTGGTTGACGCCAAGGGCGGGAGGCCTGGGGCAAAGGAGAGTGGAATGAAAGAGAAAGTCCAGAGCATTTTGGCAAGGGACTTGAAGGAAAGAGGGTGCTTTGAGGAGGGCTGTAGCTCAGTGCCCAGGTGGTTATCATGTTTGGGTACATGGGATACTGCCCCCCCCGCCTGAAGTCCAGTACCCCTCCCAACCTGCCAGGATCCCGTTGAGCTCCAGCTCCTGTCTCACCTGCCATGACATTGAGATGCCCACCGATGCCTCCCACAAGACAGCATGGCTTATCCTGATGGGACATCTGCTGATTTAGGTTCCCGAATGTGAAATCGGAGGGTCTGGTTGTTGTTGTTTTTTAAAGACCTTAAACAGAACTATAAAGGTAAAAGATTTTCCCCGCCCATGCATGCTAGTTGTGTCCAACTCTAGGGACGGTGCTCATCTCCGTTTTCAAGCTGAAGAGCCAGTGTTGTGCAAGTCCATGGCCATGTGGCCGGCATGGCTGCAAGGAAACACTGTTTTACCTTCCCGCTTTTTATGGCAATACTTATTTATCTACTTGCATTTTCATGCTTTCCAACTGCTAGGTTGGCAGGAGCTGGGGTTATCAGCGAGAGCTCGCTCCGCTGCACGGCACCCAGGATTCGAACCGCTGAGCTGCCGACTTTGCAGCTGACAGTTTTCAGTGCTCTAGCCCACTGAGCCACCCCCCCCTCCAAAACAGAAATATGCTGTACCCAAAATAGGGGACAGTGTGACCTGGTGACCCTTGTGCCTTTGCAGTCTGTGGCCCGGTGTGGATGATGGGCACTGTTAAGGTCCCCAATGTCTCCCGTAGTGTTTATATCAGCACGTTCCTCAAGCATCTGCTCTTCCGACAGAGAAGAGCCCTTGAAAAAAAAGGACCAGGGACCTTCCTTCCTGGGCTTGGGAGCAGGAAGAAGTGATGGGACTTCCCCAGCCTGAATGGAGCATGGTGTCATGTTTCCCCCGCCCCAAATGATCCATCTCTCTCCATCCTGAGCTCCCACTCCTCACTGCCAGAGACATTTGGCAGAAGCAGGCATGCCCATCTGGAGATGTTGAGTGTATTTGCAAGGGAAGGGTGCGTTGTCTGGTTGTTGTGTGTGCAGCCCCTGCCGTGTGCATCTTCACGGTCCCATCACACTTTTATTCAACAAGATCCCCTCCCTCTATGAAATGTCTCTGGAAATCTTCCCATTTTTGGATCACCCTTAATTTTATCTCTGCCAGCATTGTTCCCAGGAATTCTAAAAATGACAGCTCTCTCTCTTTTTTTCTTGGCTGCTTTGTCCCTGCCAAAATGGTGTCCTTTTCTCATTCCTCTTTCCGTCCTTGATGGAATTTTTCCGGTGAGCGTCTGGCAAAAAACAGCCCTTTCCTTTGGGGAGGAAGAAGCAAACTCATCAGCCTCATCTTGGCGGAGGCAGCTATCTTGGTAGAAAACTTACAGGATGTCAGCTGCCCGAATGCAATTAAAAATAGGAAAAAGAGGAGGAGGAGGCAGCGGCGAGGGCGGTATTAAAAAATCTGCATCAATGGGCCACCAGTGTTCACAGCCCTTCAGAACAGAGAGTTCACGTGCTTCTCTCTTGGAATTATGCTTGCAGTTGCAATCAGAGATGGAAGAATGATTTCTGGGACTAGAACTCCCAGAATCATAAGAACACAAGAACATAAGAAGAGCCATGCTGGATCAGGCCAAAGGTCCATCTAGTCCAGCTTCCTGTATCTCAAAGTGGCCCCACCAGGTGCCTCTGGGAGCGCACAAGGCTAGATATTTGTCTCCTGATACCCCTCCCCTGCCTCTGGCCCTTGAAGTACCCCGGTTTTAAGCCTGGAGATTACACATCTCCCTCATGGTTTGTTTGTTTGTTTATTTATTTATTTATTTATTTATTTATTTATTTATTTATTTATTTATTTATTTATTTATTTGCTTGTTTGTTTGTTTGTTTATTTGTTTGTTACACTTATATCCCACCCATCTTCCGAAATGGAACTTTGGGCGGCTAACAATAAAACAATACTACATAAAGGAGAACAAGCAATCAGAAGAAAAAAACCTGTGTAATAACCTGTGACGGACTTTTCCTCCAGGAATCTGTCCAAACCCCTTTTGAAGGCATCCAGGCCAGATGCCATCACCACATTCTGTGGCAGGGAGTTCCATAGACTAACAACACCCCTGCTAAAGAAGTATTTTCTTTTTTCTGTTCTCAGTCTTCCAACCATCAGTTTGAGTGGATGTCCCTGTTTCTGGTATCTTGTGAGAGGGAGAAGAGTGTCCCTCTATCAACTTTACTCATGCCCTTATTTATACTGGGAGGCTAAAGGCAACAGCCCTCAATGTTGCACCCAAATGCACTTGGAGTCCTTTCTCAGACTCCATGCTCCCACCCTTTCCCTCTCTTTTAGCCTTGTATGGGGTCTGCACAAAGGCTGTGCCATAGATTCCAGAGCCTAGCACCTGCTAGATCTCTCTGTGTGGGAGGTCTATGTGGATCATGAGCCCATGGTGTGATGCAGAGGCGGAAAAGGCAAGCATGATCTTAGGATGGCTTGACAGAAGTATAGTATCCAGATCACACCCATGGCTTGATAGCCCTGCCTCCTCGCAAGGTAAGGCATTTGATAATCAGAAGGGCTCCTGTGGTCCAATGGATACAACCCTGATGTAAGTTTCAGGCTTCAGGAATGGAATTCAGCCATGCCAGCCAAGCCAGTGTATCTGATACAATAATTCATTTTAACTGCAGCTTCTTTGCGATGGGATGGTATTCCTGCGGGAGGTTTGCTTTCCCTCGACACTGGTCTGCCATTTGCTGGGGAGATTGTGATTGGCAGCTGCTTGCCTTGCAAGCCTTTAGCAAGGAGTTGGACAAGATAATTTCCCAGATCCCTCTCCTTCTGCACTTCTGGAACTGCCACGGCCACTTAACCAAGAAGCCCTTCTCCCTGATATGGCAAGGGCTTTTGAACTCGTAACTCAGACCGTGAAGAAGCTGCAGAGCTTGTTAAAAACTGGAAAACAGGCAAAAGAAATATGACCCAAGTCAGGCGAGAATGAAGACAAGAGGTGAAGAACAAGGGGACACATAATGGAGGCAGATGGGTTCAAATCAGTTTTATACCAAAGGACTTTTATATGAGTCTGGAGAAGCTGCAGTGTTGGCAGAAATGAGAAGTTGGAGCTGTGAGATAAGGGGAAGTTGGACTTGCTTGTGCAGAAATAAGCAAGTCTGTTATCCCTGCTATCTCAATATTGGAGAGAGATAGCCAGGCTAACAGAAGGAGGAAACAGCCACATGGGTGCAGGAATCCAGCCCAGAACCAACATGGGTTCAGGAGTCTACCCCAGTACCATCAGGATTTACTATAAGGGGAACAAGAGGGTGTGCCTAGATTCTGTCAACTGCTGTGAGCAGACATCTACCCATTTGGCAAAGGACTGGCCAATCTTTTGAGCAAAGTGTCCCCTGGTAAGTAAGTATGCCTTGAGTGAATGGTGGAGTGAAAGAACCCTTTCTTTGATTCATTAGGACTGTATTCAATAGGCAATAAAAATGAAATCTTACTCCAGTACTGATCTCCTTGGCATTCTTGTGTGCATAATGGCTTATCACTGTTTGGTATCCAAAGAATCCCCTTGACTGGTGTCCGAAATGTTGTCAGAAGTGGGATATTAAACATATTGGCATAGCACACAAGAAAAAGCAAAGGAGAGACCCTTGCTTTGATGAGGCTTTGAAAGAAGTGGGAGTGTTTTTATGTCTTGCTTCTTTGTTTTCCATGGCTTCAGAGACTAGGACACGGGGCAATGTTTTCAAACTACAGGAAAAGATATTCCATTTGAACATTCCGAAGAACTTATTGATAGTTAGAGCTGTTCGGCAGTGGAATAAAATGCTGCCACAAAGGAGGGTGGTGGAGTCTCCTTCTTTGGAGGTTTTTAAGCAGAGGCTGCATGGCCATCTCTCGGAAATACTGTGATGGGGTGGCAGGAGGTTGGACTGGATGGCCCTTGAGGTCTCTTCCAACTCTATGATTCTATGAAAACTAAAACTAAAATGTAGGAAATGGTCTGATAGGCAGGCAACATTGTAGGTAAATGTGGCCTCCGTTTACTCACACATAAATAGGTGCCTGGATTTCCCCCCTCCTTTCTTTCTTTCTTCTCCTCCCTTTGTCTACAGTGTAGCATTGAATGTCCAGTTCTTTGAAATACTAACATACTGCAGTTACTAGTTTAGGGAGAAGGCTTGTGTGATCAGTAAGTGCAACCCCTCAATGGAAAGATAGTACACATGAAAGTACTTGGACTTTTTCTTTCCTTGTTATGATGAACCAAGGACATACCAGAGTATTAACTTTGAGTGACTCTGGGAAGGATATACCAGAGTATAAACTTTGGGAACACTCAGAGGCTTGTCCAAAGTCCAGCCCAGGGCCCAAATACAGCTGAATGGTCAGCCCCCACACATTTTCACTTCACCAAATCTGGCCCTCCTTGCAAAACGTTTGGACATCCCTGGTTTAGGGTTTATATAAGGGAGAAATTACAGGACAGTGCAAAGTTTAAAATTCAAATAATTGCTGACAAACTTGCGTTGCCCATTGTGAATGAAATAGTAACACACATCTGTGGCTATACAGCCCAGCCCAAATGAAAAGGGTTTTTTTTTTTTGATAACATTTACCTAAGTTCTTGTTTGTTACAGGTGCATGATGAGCCTACTGTATGTGGGTTCATTGACCTTAAGATACTTTGAAATCTGCACATGTGTAACTAACCTGACTCACTTTTCTTAAAAGTTTCAAAAGTGGCCTCCAACGGAGAGAAGAATCGATGCTGGCCAGCTGTGTTTTGTGTCTTGTGTTGTGTCTTTTGTTTCACTTCTAGGAAACAGTTATGGTTTTTGATTTTTTAAATTTTGAATTTTGAGTTTTGGATTCCGAACGTTGAATTTTATTTTTGTTCTTTTTGTATTTTTATTTCTTTCGGGGACACTTGGGTTTGCTTACATTGCTTACATTGTGGTACTGTCCTTTGAGGGGGAATTTGTACTATTGGACTGGCTCACTACAAAGGTAATTTGATCAACAATGATTTGCTGCTATTGCTCAATTTTGGCTTAAAACTTTGTTCACAGGTGTTATTGTGTTTGCTGTCATCATGTTATTTGCTGTATATTTAATCATTTGTTTATGTTGTATGATAACTGCTAAGATTATGCCTGGTGTCACTCGGATACAATTAAAGAATGGAAATTCTGCTAGACATGAAAACCATGCTTTTGTAATTGACAGAGGATCTATGGAAAAGTTACTCCAATGCACAAGATGGCTTATTAGAGCAATTACAACTTGCCCATTCAGAATGGAATTGTTTAGATCTGGATGATAATGTGGGGTTGGGGTTGGTAATGGGAAACATCCCATTAACAGGTGAGCAACAGGGATCCAAGACGTAGCTTTCCCTTTTGTTGCCATGAGCACCAGCTTGGCCTTTTGGCAGAGGGAGGCAAGCCCCTTGGATGGCAAGTACTGATGGGTAGGATAAAAGACCAATGTTCCACTGGGGTCCGATGGACACTGTAGTCTTTTGGAGGACAAAGCTGTTTTTGCCGGCCACATGCCTTCCCTCCCCCCCCTCGCTGTTGGCTTACCGCCCTCGGCCGCAGTGGAGAACATGGCTCTTTGGCCTGAGGACTGGAGCATGATGCCAATGCAAGACCACTGGCTCCCCGGGCACTCTTGCGCTTCTAACTGGCTTTCCTTTGTTCTCTCTTGCGATTGTCTTAATTGTCCAGAGTGACAGACTGGGACCCTGGACGACAGGGTTCGATCCCCACTTGGCCTTGAGAACTCACTTGGGAAGTGGAACTGGTGAATCGATTCCTACAATAGCTCATTTACCTTGAAAGCCCTACAAGGGTCTCTGTATGGCCGTTACTTCACGAAGTGCCTCGCTTTGAACCGACCTTGCCTTCGCTGTGAATTCGGAGGCGGTCACGTGGCGGTCACGTGTTCTCGCTTCGCTCCCGCCCCTGTTTCTCAGTACTCACGAGCTGCAGTTTTAGGACCAATTCGAGCACAACCTCACGTGCTCCCTTCACATTCGCATGCCACTTTTCAACAGTGATGGCATCAGATAACCACCCCAGGTTTGCTATGTAGAAGGGCGGCTGTCTTGACTCATGACTTAGAAGCAAAAACAAATCTATGCCCTTTGTATTTGGTGGAAAAATCTAACTGGACAGCACATTTTTCAGGCTAATTGGTTTGTGAAGATGCAGCCTCTCAACATACCTAGGTGCATAGTCCCAAAGGCAGGAAACTGGGCTCCTTTTAAATGTCGGAGGGCCATTTGTCAGGAGTCCTGTGATGGGGGTTTCTGCATGACAGGGGGTTGGACTGTATGGCCCTTGAGGTCTCTTCAAACTCTATGATTCTATGATTCTATGGTTGTATTTTGATCCCATGTACAAACATGCAGAGTTCATTGATGCAATTAGTGGATGACTCAAGCCAGTTGTTATGATCTTTTTAATTAGATAAAAGTCAGTGATATGTCGCTCCCCGAAGGGTGGCATCATTCATATATTTAATATATCCCCTCCCTGCCATCCATGGCCTTCTTGTGACCTCACTGATGGGAAGGGATAGAATCATAGAATCATAGAGTTGGAAGAGACCTCAAGGGCCATCCAATCCAACCCCCTGCAATGCAGGAACCCCCATCACAGTATTTCTGACAGATGGCCATCCAGCCTCTGCTTAAAAACCTCCGAAGGAGGAGACTCCACCACCCTTCTTTGTGGCAGCATATTCCACTGCTGAACTGCTCTAACTGTCATGAAGTTCTTCCTAATGTTTAAATTGAATCTCTTTTCCTGTAGTTTGAGGCCATTGCCACGAGTCCTAGTCTCTGAAGCCATGGCAAACAAACCAGTCCCCTCTTCAATGTGACATCCTGTCATATATTTAAACATAGCTATCATATCCCCTCTCAGCCTTCTTTTTGTAAGGCTAAACATTCCCAGCTCCCTTAACCGCCCCTTGTTAGACATTACAATAGGAACTAAAACTCCCAGAATCCGCCAAGCTGTATGTATGCCCAGTGACCACGTGGCTTAGAGCAGTGCTCCCCAACCTTTTTGTCTCCACGGACCGGTATTTGTTTGATTATTTCCCGTGGCCCGGGGCTGGGGGTGGGGAGGGGGTAGGGCGGTGTGGGGGGCAGGGGAGGTGTGGGGGGCAGGGGATGGGGGGGAGGAGGGGGGAGGAGGAGGTGCGGGGGCTTGGCGTGTGTACCTTGGGGGCCACGGGAGCGGCAGCGGTGGCGGCGGCGGCGCGCTTGCCAGCTGGGGCGTCGGGCGTGCGCTCCCCCACGCGCACGGGCGGGGGAGCCCGGGGCTCCTGGGCGGGCGGGGCCCCGCCTCCTCCTCCTGTCGGCGGCCGGAGGCAAGCGGCGGCACAGAGGTGCCCCAACTGAGGCGGGCCGCGGCGGCGCGGCCGCGCGCCACGGCAGCCATGGCTCCGCGGCCGGGCGGCAGGGGCGCCCGCGGCCGCTGCCACCGCCCGCCCGGTGGGGCACCTCTGTGCCACCGCTTGCCTCCGGCTGCGGCTGCCGGGCAGGTGAGCGGGAGGGGGGGGAGGGAGGCCGGTGGGGGTGGCGTCTCCCGCCCGAGGGCGCCACCGGGACCGCCAGAGCCCGGCGCTGCGGCGGCGGGGCGCCCCGCCGCAGGCCGCGGAGTCGCGGCTGAACCCGGGCGGCTGCCGTGGCCACCGCGGCCGCCGACAGGAGGAGGAGGCGGGGCCCGACCGCCCAGAAGCCCCGGGCTCCCCCCCACCCCGCCCGTGCGCTGTGCCCGGCGGCGGCGACTTCTCCGGCTGCCCGTGGGAGAAAGGAGGAGGAGGAGGAGGGCGGCGGAGGAAAAGGGGAGGAGCCTCCCCGGCCTCCCCAGGCGGCCCGGTGCCAACCGGTCCACGGACCGGCACCGGTCCGCGGCCCGGGGGTTGGGGACCACTGGCTTAGAGAATTTGGAAGCTAAAATCCCCCTTTTTAGCCATGCCAGTGTCACCACCATGTTTGGTCTGATTGCACCATGTCATTTGGTACTATGAGCTCAGTGAATGATCCCTGATTGGTTGGGACCCTTTAGGTGATTGAAGGAAGGGATGAATGAGGCAGATGCGATGAAAGTTGGAGATTGCCACCAAGGCATTTTCCATTCAAAAAGGATTTGCATCTTAGCTAGGCCTGGCTCTGCCTTGCTTCCTGTTGAGAAAAACCCCAGCGCACACTGGAGCAGGAATAGAAAGCTAGGATGGAGCTTGGCCTTGCTGGGCCTCCATGCTTCTGGTTTGGGTCTTTTCTCCAGGTGACCCACATTTAGATATCTATAATGTGTAAGTGAAGTAGATCTTTTAGAACAGATAATTGTGTGGTGCATAGTCTAAGGCAGTGGTTCCCAACCTTCCTAATGCCGCAACCATTTAATAACAGTTCCTCATGTTGTGGTGACCCCTTGCCCTGCTTGGAAGAGGCCACAAGCCCCCTTTGGCTGGCCACAGCTGCAAGTGTCATAGAGAACTTTCCTCTATATAGGCACCCTCAGCCAACCGCAGCCTCCGGTGCCATTGGCTGACATCCCCTCCAACCTATCAAGCTGTAACCCACCCCCAGTCCTCCCCCTCCTACTCCAGACCCAAGCCGTTTGTGCCTTTTTCTTCACTGGCTCACGGTGACCCCTGTGAAATGGTCATTTGACCCCCAAAGGGGTCCCAACCCCCCAGGTTGGGAACCACTGGTCTGAGAAGTCCAAACCTCAGTCGGAAGCAGACAGAGAAAACTGACTTGGCAGAAGATTATAGGAAAAATTGTGATTATTTGAAGAAAATGTGTCAGGGAAGCTTTTTCTTTTCCACCAACATATCGGATTTTAGCCACACCATTATAAACTGAGAATATTTGGTGCATGTACATGAAAAAGGCTACAATTTAACAACAACAACAAAAGGGAGTGCAGTTGGAGTTGTGACAATTAACACACGGAGAGTACCATTGGGCACCTGCAACACAGTAACATTCATGGCTCCGTTTCCAGAAAGCAAAATCTGTGCATGGCAACCGCCTTCTGGCTGGGAATCAATGTTCTAGAAGCAGCCACGATTTTTCAGAATTAAGGCTCATCTGGAAGTCATTGCCAAAAGCCAGAAGGAAGCATCTTCTAGGAGCAGATGGAGAGGTTCTAAGAAATGAGATGAATTTCTTGGCCTTTTCCCCACCTTCATTCTTATTTCTTTGGAAGGCAATGAACAGGGCATGAAGTGCTCTAGCAAAGAGGGCTGTTCCAGCTCTAGCCGGGCCTGGCCAAAGGCCAGTGCTCTCTCCCAGGCTCCCCATAAATGGATCATTTGGATAAATGCCTCATCTTTCACACAGTTCTTCTCCATTGCACAACGCTTTTCTGTACAGCCAGACCCCCTATATCTGTGGGGGACTGAGCTCTCACTGCAGATACTGAAATTCACGGATAGTAGGAAACTCTAAATATATAGTATAGTAAAGGGGTGGGAAAATTCAGAAAAATATCATAATGTGCATTATCAGAATTGGTCACTATGTGGCGCCAGATACCACACCAGGTATAATATTTTCAGACCTTGTATAAGTGAAACTGAATCGCAGGCACAGTGGTGGTAAGTGTTGTAATCTTTCCTGTCCAGAAAAGCCTTGAAAAAAGTCTCTTAAAATATAAACAGATGCTGCTAAAAAGCCTTGCGCAAGTGCACCCAAGGCAGCCATAATCTATTCCCATGCCTTCCCCTGGCTTGTGATGTCTTGTACAATTACCGGGTAATTAATATGTTGTGGTTTGGAAGGCATCATCGCATGCTGGTTTCCCACGCAGCGCTGTGTGCCTTTGTGCTGTGAATTCCTCCTCTGTTCTCCATGCTGGATTTCTTTACTCTAACCAGTGGTATTCATGTTCATGTGGCAGAAACTACTGTTTAGGGCCTCAGATTAGGAGGGTCCTCCGTGTTTCAATTTAGAACCACTTCTTTGGAGGGTTTTCTGGATCCCACAGTCCTTCACAGCCCTGTGCAGCTCCTGCAAACCTATCCCAGCCCATCTTGCCCAAAGTATAACAACATCACTTTCATCATTTTGATTCAGGCCTTATTTGATTTGCCAAGCTTTTCTTCTCAAAGCCATCCATCAGAAAGTTCCAGGCAAGGCAAAGCTTTCTTGAAGGTGCTTCTAGATGCTTCCCTGGTGTCACTGCAAGAGGCCAGAGATTCAGTAGCACAGATGAACAGTGGTGGTTACCCTCCAAATATTTGTTGAACAGAAAACAGGCAAAAAAAGAGTGGGGCTTACATTAAAGGTAAAGTCCCCCTCCCGCACATATGTACTAGTTGTGTCCGACTCTAGGGGCAGTGCTCATTTCTGTTTCCAAGCCAAAGAGCCATTGTTGTTCAAGTCCATGACCATGTGGCCAGCATGGCTGAACGGAACATTGTTTAGCTTCCCACTTTTTACAGCGGTACCTATTTATCTACTTTGTATTTACATGCTTTCAATCTGCTAGGTTGGCAGGAGCTGGGGTTGTCAGTGGGAGCTCACTCCGCTGTGTGGCACCCGGGATTCGAACTGCTGAGCTGTTGATTTTGCAGTCAACAGTTTTGGAGTCCACAATATCTTAGTCCACTGAGCCACCGTGCCCCATTATGGAGTCTCTAAACCATGCATAGGCGCTCAGCAGGTCATCATCCGGCAGGCAAGCTGACTATTTTCTTATTTTCCTTCTTCACACAAAGCTGATTTTGCACATGCCTCATTTATTTTAAGGTGCTATATGCAACTTGCCCCTCTGTTTTTAATTTTTCTTTAAATGGAGTGGAAGGCATGAGAGTACCCCTGAGGGACCTGAGTATGGCCTTTAGCATTGTCACCGGAAAAGATATATGTTAAAATGTTATTTCTTATGTTAAAAAACTTAAGCAATAATTAACATTTATCTAATTCGTTCCGTGGCTGCATGTCCCATTGCCGCGGCTGCCCCCCTTGGCATCTCCCCCTCACCACTGTGGCCACCACTGTCACCGTCATGCCCTCGCCATGGCAAGGTGTGTGGGGCGGTGGCAAGGGGCACGTGGCCGCAGCTGCAGTGGCAACGGTGGGGGAGATTTCACAGTAAAATGAACACCTCCAGTGCTCATTTTACAAGGCATAGCTCGCAAGCTAAAGCAACATTTTTCTTAATTCATAAAATTTTGCTTGTCTTATAAAATCCTCAGACACCAAGGTACTCATAAATCAAGGTATTATTGTATTTGTAAAGTATTTGTAAATGGAAATCCCAGAATCTAGTATTATAGTATATGTAGTAAAAAAGCCACACATGCTAAAATCCCCTCTCGAGTTTCATCGAGGTGACAATCCTAAATATAACTTGAACACTTCGATTTGGGGGGAACAACAACTCCCAGAATTGTGGAAATGTTGGCTGGGAGATTTGGGGAGGCATTGTGAAACCAAACCTCACAGCCCTTCTGCATTGAATGGACACAGAAAGCACAGAATGGCTGAGTTCTAAGTGGTGCAAGGCTGGCATCTAGTGGCTACTTCTAACAGGCATTCTTTGGGCATAAAACCCAATAGAAATGCCTTGTGGAGGAGGAATTGTGAGAAGCACTGGGTCCTGAATCAAGAGACATGTGGGGTTAATGGGGGATCTCTTGGAATCCCGTCCCCAAAGCTGAAGACCATCCTTCAGAAGCTGGGAGGGCAAACGGTGGGTGTGAGCTGAGATTTTGCCTGGGCAAAGTTCGAAGCTATGTAAGACTGTTAATCCACGTTCCTTTCATCGTGGTTCATGGTCCCGCTTGGTACTGGTATGAAGTAATCTTACCGCACGTCCATTGCGTGATGACGGGAGTTCGTCCTGACCATGCCCCCTGAACTGCGATTTAAGCGGGATGAGCGATTCCCCTCCCTGGCCTCGGTAATCTGCTCATCTCGCTTCTCGTTCTGAGACGAGATCCTGTGAAATAAGGGCCTTTTCACACGACCCCTAAGATCCGCTGGTCCCTTAAATTCGGACCAGAGATCTTGGGGGTTCGTTTCTGTTCCTCCGTCCCCACCCCTCAGCACTTCCTGCTCCTGTCGGCGTGAGGGGGGGGGGAGGACAAAAGAAGCCTTTACTAACCTGTTGGTGCAGGTCGAAGTTGGCCACGAGCCCCGTTACTTCCTGGTTCCTTCTCAAGGAGCTCTTAAAGGGGCGGGAGGCAAAAAAACAACAGACAAGCCAGGAGAGCCTGGCACTCTTATCCGCATCAATTTTTTTTCACCTGCAGAGAGCAGGTACATGAAAAATGTGCTGGTTCGTGCTAAAGTGGGCAGGGTCGCACTTAATTGTCTCCAAACTCTGGAGCTGGTGGGAAAACATTTCTAAGCTCCGGAGCTGGGAACCATTTGCAGCGCAGCTTAGGGGTCGTGTATAAACACCCTAAGTCTCTCACAGAACGAGTGCCGATTGTAGCTCGTTGCCATCTAGTGGCAGGAGTGTGAAGTGACATTCACCAGTAACTCCCTATGGAGTTAGCAATGCAGTGTTGAGATTTTAAAAGACAAATGCCTCGAAGTTTGCTCTGTAACGCATTGAAGGCAAGCCTTCAGAGAATCGAAACATTGAAAAATGGAAGGTTGGACTGAAAAAAAAAAGAGAAAACAAAGGCATAGAATTTCACATCTCATCACGGAACCAGAACGTGCGGTAACAATCATCCCAGTATCATCAATCATGCCCGTGGGTACACGGGAACAGGGACAGAAGTGGGAGAAGACTACGTGACCATGACCGACGTCAACACGCAATGAACTTCCTCCAGGAATGAGAATGGATGTGAAGTAACCGTCTAAGGCACGTTCTTGGTCCTTGGCTTGGAAGAGCATCTAGGGCAAGCCAAGGTGCAGGCTGCGACTCGTATTCTTGGGACCTTGCTATGGCCTTGGAAAGACCAGGAGCACGACCAGCACTTGAGCAATAAGTGGCAGGTTTCTGCCAAGACGTTGGCATTGTTACCCCTGTAGAAACAAGCTGAAAGAGCCCCCTCTTCGCCAGTTGCTCAGCATCTTGGCTATGGGTCAGAGAAGGCTCCTGGGCTCCGTATTTCTCTAAATGAGAAAGCCGGGATGCCTGTAGGATGGCCCCAGGACACTTAAAAGTGGTGCCACACTGCTGGAACTGAGGAATGCAAAGCCGAACCAGGGAGGAGCACCAATTTTGTAAAACTGTGGACGGGAACACCATGATTTTTCTCAGCTTGGCATTGCCCAAGGCTTCAGATGGCCTGATTGCCTCGGAGAAGCATCTCACAGCGTGGGTCACTTGTGATTCCAGTACCCTTGTATGATAAGAGACACACACACCCTTACACAACACACACACTGAATCGTAGGCATTTTGCAAGTCCTCTGTGACCTCTCTGGAGAAGAGTCTGGGAGCCTTCCAAGAGAATATCCGGTGAGATCTGTGCAGCTAAATTTCTGTTAGGATGGCTGCCGCACAGGAGAGAGCCCATTTGTTCCAAAACCAGTTTGCTGAAGAGATGGCGGGAATGACCTGTGGCCCCCAGTCTCGGGGTGAAGGGCGTGAATTATGCACCCCCAGAAAAAGGATGAGGGCTGCGCAGTGCTGTGTGAATGAATTTAGAAAAGCAGAGAGTGGATTTGAAAGGAGTGATGACGGTCAGGGAAAGCAATGCAATCTTGTTCTCTGCAGCTCCTGGAATTAAAATTTGTGGCACGGGTATTCACTCACGCCCTGTGGAAGTAAGCATTGTGAACTGCTCTGACAGCTCAGCGAGATCTTAAGAAAGTTACATTTTTGAATAAGAGTCACAGAGAGGCCAGTCTCCAGAGTGGCTGGAGGACCCTGGGAAATATAACGCCCCCAAAAGCAACCCTTTAAATGACCATGTCGGCTGGGAGATTTGCAGTGTTTCCATACCCTGGGGTAGTCTAGCAAGTGCGTGCCAAACACATTCACACAAATAGTTTTGATATGTGAAAGGAATGTCCTAATCCTTGCCCATGCTCTGTGCCTGCTATTCAGAAGGATAGACTTCCTCTGTTGCTGGGAGTTCAGCTGTTGTGACATGGCTTCCCGAATTAGGTTGCATTTCTTGCAGAAATAGGACCATAGTACAACGTTTGTATCTGTAGGGGATTGTTTCAAGTTCTGCCTCACAGAGGCAGAAAACAGCAGAGAAGAGTGAATGCTATATATATCATGGTAAAAGAAAAAGAAAAATCCAGATGTGTATTTTCACCATGTATATTACCAGAACTGGAACATTTACAAAAGAGGGAGCAAGAGACTATGGCATGTCCAAACTTCGGCTCTCCAGATGTTTTGCACCACAACTCCCACAGGTCCTTTGTCATGGGCAATCTAAGCTTAGAGTTTTGGGAGTTGTGGTCCAAAACCCCAGGAGGGCTGAAGTTTGGACCTGCTGCATACATAGCATGCGTTCTGGTTCCCTCTAGTGGCCAGGTTTGGTAACTACATTATTAAATTATGTATTTCTAGTTTTCTTCTTTTAATTTTTAAAAAATTTCAGGCTCCAAGTAAGTGAGGTGTCCTACTACAGAGATGCAGGGTTTATACTGCAATTGAAAAGGAGTGGGTTAAGTGCTGGTCATGTGCCCGGCCATGAAACTGGCACATGACCTGGGCCATACCTGGCACCGCATTATAGCTGCCATTTGTTTCCATGCTTTCATTTCCTCCACAATAAAATAGGATTCGGTCCACTAGAACATTTTTATTGCACTTGTCTTGCCCAAGGGTGGAGCAGTGCACGAGTCCCCTGGGAAGCAGGGTCTGAATCATAGAATCATAGAATCATAAAGTTGGAAGAGACCTCAAGGGCCATCTAGTCCAACCCCCTGCCATGCAGGAACCCCCATCACAATATTTCCGACAGATGGCCATCCAGCCTCTGCTTAAAAACCTCCAAAGAAGGAGACTCAACCACCCTTCGCGGCAGCATATTCCACTGCCGAATAGCTCTAACTGTCATTTAGTTCTTCCTAATGTTCAAATGGAATCTCTTTGCCTGTAGATTGAAACCATTGCCCCGAGCCCTAGTCTCTGAAGCCATGGAAAACAAACCTGTTCCCTCTTCAATATGACATCCTTTCAAATATTTAAACATAGCTATCATATCCCCTCTCAGTCTTCTTTTAGAGAGGCTAAACATTCCCAGTTCCCTAAGCCGTTCCTCATAAGACATTTCCTCCAGACCCTCAACCATCCTGGTAGCCCTCCTCTGCACCCGCTTGAGGTTGTCAACATCCTTTTTAAATTGAGGCGCACAGAACTGGACACAGTACTCCAGGTGGGGTCTGACCAGAGCAGAATAGAGTGGTACTATCACTTCCCTTGATCTAGACACTATGGTTCTGTTGATACAACCAAGAATCGAATTGGCTTTCCTGGGCGCCGCATCACACTGCTGACTCATGTTCAATTTGTGGTCCACCAAGACTCCCAGATCCCTTTCACAGGTACTATCCTCCAGCCAAGTATCCCCCATCTTATATTTGTGCAATTCATTTTTTTACCTAAATGTAGTACCCTACATTTCCCTCTAGTGAGACACACAGAAGAATTGTGACCAGCTGCTGCCATCTCCTCCCCACCATGTCTGAGCTGGGATTCAAACTCCATCTCCTCCATTCCTTTTGGGATCACACCTCCCAGAATACCTTTTAGGTGCCCCTATCAATGCTGGAGGCAGGATTCTGGGGGCCGTAGTCCCCAGAGTTATATTTCCAGCCTTCAGGGGCTCTTTAGTCTGGAAAAAAGACGCCGGAGGGGGGATATGATTGAGATGTACAAAATAATGCAGGGCATGAGTAAAGTGGATAGGGGGATGCTCTTCTCCCTCTCACAAAATACCAGAACTAGGGGGTATCAACTCAAATTGAGGGCTGGGAGAGTAAGGACAAAAGAAAATATTTTTTCACCCAGAGTGTTGTTAGTCTGTGGAACTCCCTGCCACAGGATGTGGGGATGGCATCTGGACTGGATGCCTTCCAAAGGGGATTGGACAGATTCCTGGAGCAAACGTCCATCACAGGTTACAAACGATGAGGGAGATGTGTAATCTCCAGGCTTAAAACCAGGGTACTCCAAGGACCAGATGCAGGGGAGTGGTAACAGGAGACAGATATCTAGTCTCATGCGCTCCCAGAGGCATTTGGTGGGGCCATTGTGAGATACAGGAAGCTGGACTAGATGGGACTTTGGCCTGACCCAGCATGGCTCTTCTTATGTTCTTATGTTCAGTAAAGCTACACAGACTCAGCTGTTTCTTGAATTGCTTGGAGGCTATGCTAGGCTCAAAAGGAGAGTATAGTTGGTGAACCCTACCTGGGTCACATGTCTGGTGACAGCAGGTAGCACCTGTCAGTTCTTAGAACAGGGTGGGAATGGGGTGACCAGTCTGTTTTCTTGAAATTCCATTTTCCCTGAGAAGGAGGACAAGTAAGAATGGAGAGGACATGTGTATAAGAGAATACTGTAATGTCTTTTTCTGGTGATGTTTCCCTGGACATGTGGGTGCAGACATCCAATTAAGAGGTGCATAATCACCAACCCACAAAACTTCTGGTTTCCATAGTTTGGAGTACACCCAAAGGGTATTTTTATTGACTTCTCACACAGTCCTGCGATTGATGAGAAACAAAGCATTTCTTTTTCATTTCTTTCTCATTTTGGGGGAGAGACAATGAGAACGGGGGTGGGGGGGAGAGCACACACGCTCACTTGCTCGCACAAAGACACACCTCCATGCAGGCGTGCACCCCGACTGCGCCATAATGAAAAGGAGATTTATTTAATATTTCCAGCAAGGTAATCTGGGTTTTGCAGCCACAATATTTAACAAACAGAGCTATGGACGATTTAAATGCAATAGTTCCTTGCCGCTAGAGCAACATTTGCAAAAACACATCTGAGATAAATCACGAAGAGAGGCATTAAAAGCTACCCAAGATGTGTAAACAGGAATTAAATCAAGTGTGAAAGTCCCATAAATACTTCACATCCCCCTGAACTCTCCCTGCTTCCCCCCTGCAGTCTTGGAGGCATGGGTGCAGAATGGCCTTCAGAATGGAGCTATTTTAATTACTTTCCCCCCTTCCTCCTGCCCACACTGAGGATCACATGCAAAATAGCAGGTCGTTGTACCACCAAGCACCCCTTGTAAAGTGGGAGTCAAATGTCTGGTCTGGGGATGCCCTGCAAACCTGGGGCCAGATCTAGTGCCATGGTGGACACATCCCTCGGGCATCTGGAATGGCAGTGTTTTAACATGGGTTGGAGAAATGGCCAGCCTGCCAGGAGACTTGTGCTGGTGACCTGTAATTGCCCTTGGTGGAGAAAAGAAACCTCAGGAAAGTAGTGAAAGAGATGAAGAACTTAGAAGAAAAGCACCAACGGTGGTCTAGGTTCTTCTGGTCCAGCAATGGTTGTAAGTAGTGGACCACTTGATTTATTGAGTCATCCAATTTATATACAGCAGGACCCCTGTAACTGCACGGGATTGGTTCTACACTTTATTGCAGATGCTGAAAACTTTGGATAATAGCTATCCATAGCATGGTGAAAGAAGCAGTTATACATAGCAGGGTAAATAGTTATATGTAGCATGATAAAAGAAAAAAATGCAGAAAATGGTATTTTCACCATGTATTATTTGCACTTGCCACCAGAGGGGCAAAGACACAATGCAATATTTATTTATTTATTTATTTTATTTTAGAGTATTTTTACCCTGCCTTTCTCCTTGGAAAAGGACCCAAGGCAGCTTACATTAATGAGGGATAATATACAGTTTAGTACAATTAAGACATGTTCAAGTATTGAGAACAGGGAATTGAGGGACATCTTACATCTAGACAGCTACAAGTGAAGTGAGCAGTTAAAATGAGAGTAAAATTCCATGTAAAGTTATGAGTGATGGAAACTAACATTGAAAACATAGTGTCAATGTCACCACACAAGGTTATAAGTGGTTGAAAGACACATAACAGGTAGTCCATTATTCAGGGAAAGCTTGCCTGAAGAGAAAGGTCTTTGCCTGTTTCTGGAAAGACATCAGAGATGGGGCAGTCCTGGCCTCCAGCAGGAGGGAGTTCCAGAGTCTGGGCGCAGCAGCTGAGAAGGCCCTTTCATGGGTTCCCATGAGACATACCTGTGAGGGTAGCGGGATGGAGAGACGGGCCTCTCCAGATGACCTTAACACCCGGGCCGGTTTATACTGTGAGATTTGATCTTTGAGGTAGCTTGTACGCAGGCCATTTTGTGCTTTGTAGGTTAAAACCAGCACCTTGAATTGTGCCAGGTAGGTGATTGGCAGCCAGTGGAGCTGTTGTAATAGGGGTGTAATGTGATCTCTGTATCCTGCCCAGTCAGCAATCTGGCTGCTGCATTTTGGACCTGTTGAAGTTTCCTGAGACTTTTCATTGGTAGCCCCACATAGAGTGCAGTACAGTAGTCCAGCTGGGACATCACTAGGGCATGCATCACCGTGGCCAGAGCTGGTTTCTCAAGAAATGGGCGTAACTAGTATACTAGCGCTAATTGTGCAAATGGCTCCTGGCCACAGCTGTGACCTGGGCATCCAAGCTCAAGGATGAGTATTCTTGTTAGAGAATGCATAGCATAATCTCTGGCTCACCCTAATACACCGTGAATAGACATACTGTATTTCTATTTTTTTCTTTTAATTTTTATTATCTTTTCAGACCTCAGATAAGTGAAGCTGTAGATACAGATCCCACAGCCTCAGGGCTCCGACTGTGCTGCCCAGTTGTGTGGTGTGCACTTAGAGTGGTTGACAACCAGCATAAATATTCTACAAAGCAGAACAACACTGCATAGAAGCATCCACTGCAATAAGCAAGAAAAGAACTGTGGGACTGTCCAAACCTAACACAAGTGATTTAAACCACAGTTGGACATTGGGCAATATGCAGTGATACAATATGCATTAATGAAAGTCTTGTTTTAGGAAGCCAATGATGAGCCTTTCCATGGAACTTACATGGCTCCCCAGGGATGCCTCTGCATTGAGAAAGACTCCCAGATTGATCTGCTGAGGGAACTCTACACATTCCCAAACAGGTGGTACAATGTAGACCGAAGAATCACCTGCCCACAGAGTCTCCATCTTTTCTAGGTTTAATTTTGGGGTTGGTGGGGTTTGGACCTTTTTTAGTAGCCTGTTAGGGACCCCAGATTCTTGTGTAGATGGGTGACTTAGGGCGCTTTTACACAACCCCTAAGATCCGCTGGTCACTTAAATTCGGACCAGAGATCTTAGGGGTTTGTCGCTCTTCGTGCGTCCCCACCCCTCCGCACTTCCTGGCTGCTGGCTGCATGAGGGGAGGGAGAAAAAAAGGGACAAAAGAATAAAGGCTTACCTCCCGGTGCTGGTGGAAGCTTCCGGGAGCCCCGTCACTTCCTGGTTCCTTCTCTTAAAGGGGCGGGAGGCAAAAAACAACAACAAAAAGAAGCAAGGAGAGCCCGGCACATCCGCATCAAGATTTTTCACGCTTGGAGAGCAGGTACATGAAAAGTGCACTAGGACCCGCTTAGGTGGGCATGGTCGCACTTAATTTTCAGTAAACTCCGGAGCTGGTGGGTAAACAATTTTAAGCTCCGGAGCTGGGAGCCATTTGCGGCGGAGTTTAGGGGTCGTGTAAAAAGGCCCTTGTTCGATTACCCAAAAGACCGGGGGAACTGCCTTTATGAGCACACATCCTGAGGCCCAACTCAGCAAGTATGGCAACTGAAGATTGATCTGTAAAAGAGCATTTTGGGAAATCTGGAGCTTGGAGGTCACAAAGTCATGGTTATTATGGGCTAGGATGCTTGGGGCCGACCATGAGATCCATAACATTGGTGGCTGTGGCCATGGAATCTCCTTTCTTCTGGAATCGTCTTCTGCAAACCGCCTGGGTATGAAGAGTTATAATGGAAAACAAATTTTATAAATAATAATTGGAGCGGTTCCAAGACCCATCGGAACCGCCCAAATATGCCCCACACTGCCACAAGCACGACACTCTTTTCCCCATCCAAAATTTCCAAACCGTTCCCGAGATATTGGGAAAAATACAAACTGCCGCTTTTTGCCGGCTGAGAGGCCTTGCGAGCAGGGGCTCGGCAAGTGGAAACCTCCAATTTACACCTAATTTGTCCATTTACATAGTATCTAGTTTGCCGCAGCAGTTCATTTCTGCGGAGACTCCATAAAACAGCAGGAGGGTGAAGATAAGCCCGTCTGCGCGTATTAACCAATCAATGCCCCCGCCATCTATCAATGTCTTATTAATTACGGCCGGATGGGGGCGCACAGCGGGGAACCCTATTCCATTGAATTGGCTGAGTAGACCGCCCCCACCAAAAAGAACCATAGCGCTTCCCCGGGGAAATTTGAAAACTCTAGCCACTTCGGGTTCCAGAGAGGCGGCTAACCTTCCAGCAGCGCCAGCGGTACAAATCCACCCTTCCTACCCAACTCTCAGTTCCACAAACTCAGGGAAGGCAGCTGAGGGTAGCGACTCCTCTCACTACCTCTTACCCGAGCTGCAGTTCCACAGAATTCATACCTCCTCCCGGCCATTCATTCCTATAGCGGTAGACCAACCCCCTTTCCACTTTTTCTCCACTTGCCATATTTCTCTATGACAGTAGACTACCCCTCGCTCCCAAATCGACCAGACAGGGTTTCCCTTCTTGTGAAAACCCCTGAAAATCCGTCTCTCCCGGTTCCAGGGGTTCCCACTGGGGAATAAGAAATGTCCCTTACTGGTGTATCGGTTAACCCTTTCCTGCCCCCTCTTCCCTTACTCTCCCAACCCTGAAATCTCAGCCAGAGACGCAGTTCAGGCGGAATTCTTCCTGAACTGATGAATTATTTCCTCCATGCTCTGGCTTGCAAGGGAATGATTCTGAGCAATCATTCTCAAGGATCAGGGGCTCCCTTACCCTCAGAAACCTGGTTCCCCTGCCTCTGCCAAAAACAGATCCAAGACTCCTGACTCAAAGGGCGCCCCCCATCCTCTCTCTCTCTCTCTCTCTTTCTCCTTTCTCTTTCTCCTCCCACTCCTTCTTCCCTGGGTGTGCTTAAACATGTTCCTGCTCTATCCTATGGATTCTGTGCTTATAATCTGGGGCAAAGGGGGTTATGGCACAAGGAGACAGACATCATGGCGGTCCTATGGAGCAAGTCACATCTTCTAGAAGGAATCCATCTTCTACTAAGTTCCTGGCACGTCCACAACAGATGCTCACCGGATTACGCCACAGCCTGGGGGCTCTTCATTATCACCTCTCCGCATCCACAAAGGACTGTCCAGCCACCTCCGGATGATTTCATCAGCTTTCCGGCTCCCCATTGACTTCTGTATTGACCTTCCCCAACCCTCTATTGACTTTCCAATTTCCTCAGTTTACCCAGTCTCCAGAACAATACCCTGTTTCCCTTCTCCATTGTCATATCCTGATGGCCTAATTAAAAGACACTTTGACTCATCAACACCTGGGCAGGCCTCCAGTTCCAACCTGCTAGGGGGGGCTTCCTCCTGACCGCCCAGGACATGCCTCTGGACAGCCCCCGGACCGCACCAATTGGACCATCTGAAGAACCGTCCCCTTGCCCACCCCTGGGTGGCACCACTTGGGGGAGGGAAGAGGGGGAACTAATAAAAATGTGGTTCTCTTTGTGTTCGGGGTCGGACATCTTTGCTCTGTTTCTGGCTTGTGTCCACCTACTGTCTTTTTATTAGGCCTAATAAAAGCAGTATTCTCTTCAGGATCTCTCTCTCGTTGGACTCTTCATTGGGCATTTGGGGTCCAGCGGAACTCAGCAGGACTAGCCTGGCTGAAATATAATTTTAACTTTATTTTGAATTCAACAGGTATAGCCAGAGGTTGCAACAGCTGTAGCATAAAAATATTTTGTGTGTAGTTCAGACGGTACCTTTTCCAAACTTCAGCAAAGTTAACCATGATGGTACCAAGCATTTTCCAAAAGGCGTGAGATGAAATGTTTATTAGGTCACCCAAAATGGCACCAAAAAGCTCTAACGTTTTGCGAATACTACCTCTCAGTCAAGCAACAGACATTCTTTGTCTGCTGTGGTCTGGTGGTAAATCAGGAAGTGCAGTGCTCAATTTGACAGCCTCTGACATGTAAGGGAAACCCAGCAGTTCAGCTCTTTGGACCAGTCCATATTGATTAATAAACTGCAACTTTGTAAAGTTAACGGCTTTGAGTTTCCTACTGAAGACCAAACTTATGTTTCATACTTCTCATGGCAGCAGAAATGGCTCACGACAATGTACTGTTCCAGAAAAAGCAAAAAAGCAAAGTGTTCTGCTTATATACCGCCCCATACCACTACAAGTCATCTCTGGGCGGTTTACAATTTTAATTACAGCGTGCAGGCTACACATTCAGTTTCTCCTGCAGTGACACTCAGAGAGAACTCTAAAAAGGAACTGCAGGTGCAGTTGTGATCTCTCCTCCTTTAAACATCCTGGAGGTGTGACCCTGTGATCTCAGGTTTGAGGACATTGTTCTCTGCACTTTGCCCTGGGGTGTATTGGAAAAGAGATGCTGAAACCCATGAAATAGTAATTTGGTGGGTTTAAATTTCACCCAGGGCAGCCAGCCCATCCATTCACAGACACTGGGAAAGTTAGAAGCTTTCGGTGTCTCACCTTCCACCAAGAAGCTTTCCACGGTGAAACCAGATCCGCCTCCCTGATTTCCTGTGCACTTTGCTCCCTCCTCAGTGGAAAACAGAAAGCCATTGGTCAGACATGCTGTTGCCAGTGCTGGAGCCAGCCCAGGTTTGCACTGGGCAAAGGGGTGCAAATCCAGGTTAGGTCCTTGTGGGAGTGACATGCAGGAGCCCTGATTTTGGGTCGGGTTTTCTGCCTGCTGTGCGGGACAGAACAGCCACGCTGGGAGAGGACTCCTGGTGTCACCTTGTCATCCTGGAAGGGAGCTTCGGGGCTGGGGAACTGGTTGCCTTTTTGACCAGCTGCCAGCAGAGGTCACTGTTGGCCTTTGCTAAAAAGGTGCCCAGAAAGACTGCTATATACACCACCCCTGGAAAGTGGAGCAGGCAGAGAGAGAGAGAGAGAGAGAGAGAGAGAGAGAGAGAGAGAGAGAGAGAGAGAGAGAGACAGAGACATGTTTTCATTGCAGAATTGGAGTGATCTCAATTGTTTTTCTGCCAAACAGGAGGCTGTGGCTCTATAGCCAGGGACCGGCTTTAGCCAGTGTGGTGTTGTGCACAGAGTGATACCCTGCATCTCAGGAGGCCTGGGTTCAGATCCCACTGGGGATCAGACCAGGGGGAGGTGTGTCACTTTCAAGGCTGGGGTTTCTTTTTTTGGTGTGTGTGTGTGTGTGTGTGTGTGTGTGTGTGTGTGTGTGTGTGTGTGTGTGTGTGTGTGTGTGTGTGTGTGTGTGTGGCTTCACCCTCCATCATGAAACACCTGCCGTTTTCCTGGCCATATGGAGCAAATCCCACAAACCCTACATTATTTATTTATTTATTTATTTATTTATTTATTTATTTATTTATTTATTTATTTATTTATTTGTGCTGTTAAATAATTTTCCTTCCAGGCATGTGAGTCCTTCACGGTGCTGACCCCGAGCAATCTGACTTGCCAACGAGGCTCCTGTTTACTAGGGGTGAGGACTCAAGTTGCAGGACTCCCTGTCAAGTTGGACTTAATTTGTGCCAGTGACTTGACTCAGTGGTTGTTGTTTTGTTGTTGTTGTTGTTGTTGTTGTTAGTCACTGCGGTGCAGAACCCCCACCCCATCCCTCCCTTTCTACTGGAGGAAAAAAAGCTTCTTTTTAATACACCAGAGTCTGGGCGTGGGATTTGGAACTCAGCACTTTGTAGTAAAGACTTCGAACTGGGCTCAAAGACCTGCCAATATCGCTGCTGTTTACCCAATCCTCCCTGACAGCCCATCCCAAAACCAAAGCAAGCCAATTTGCTCCAGGCGAAGGGAAGCAAGGAGGCAAAGAGGGCTGGCAGAGTAGAGTGGGAGAGAGTTCACTTACACCGTAGCCAAGGGTTGGCCCACCCTGGTTTAAAATATGGCAATAATAAACCCGGCAGGCTTTGGATAATTCTTTCACCCTTGCGCTCTGGCACTGAGTAATATGTTACTGCGTCCCACTGCATTTTCATGACAACGGTCTCTGGATAAAGCCATACAGCACTCTTCTGTGGTTTTGAGGGCAAACTTAGTATCAACAGATAAAATGTTCAGTAAATTTGCTGTGTGTGTGTGTGTGTGTGTGTGTGTGTGTGTGTGTGTGTGTGTGTGTGTGTGTGTGTGTGTGTGTGTCGGGGGGAAGTAGACCTTTTGGCCGAAGAAATGGCCAACCCCTTTGGGAGTTGATTAGCGGCTCCTTCGTTTTCTCAAGACGGCGTTTCCTTCCTCGTTGCTTGCAAATGCGGTGTTGTTTTTCCCTCTTGGATCGCTCTCTCCCCGAAGCCCGGAGGCCTGGCAAACTCCCCGAGAATGTTAATCAGGGCTCGTTTGTGATGGCTATGAACTCTTGCGTTTCGTGGCCTGCATCCTAAAACCTGCGCTCTAATTCCCCACAGGAGCGAGATTTACACTTTCAATTTTATGTCTAGTTGGTTAATGGGCCATTACTGTCAGAAGGATCAGGCGCAAGAAGTTAAATCCAGGGAGATTTATGATAAGGAGGGAGCCTCAAGACGCCGACGGCAAACAAGGAGAGACCAAGGTAACTGGTAGGAGTCACCTTTTCCTGGAAAACAGAAAACCCCTTTGAGATTTGGCCAAGGAAAGATGCCAGGAACAAAGGGGGCATTTTAAGATCTCAGCCTGCAAGCAAGGAAGACTCGTGAAAAACCCACTTTTGGGAAGTCATGGCCCTCGCAATGCCTGGAAAGACACTATGGTGGACATGCTTTCATCCTGAGGTGCTGTCTTTCTCATAAACCCATTCATGGACATGGATCAGGGAAATGACCTGGTGTGGTACCGCGGCACTGCCTGTTTTTAACACGCTGCACAGTACAAGGTAAACCATTATTTCTGAGCCTGGTAAGAATACGTTGCACTCAACACTTCTCCATCAGAGCTTCCTGTCACTTCTGGATAAGACAAGAGGACAGGCTCCGAATCTCTGGTACCTAATTTATGACTGCTGAATTATTGGTGCTTGGGAGGGCACCAATGTGTTGTGCTGACAACAGGATTCTGCATTCTGAAAGCCAACTCGAAAAACAGGGGTGCCATTCACCAATGTGGAAAAACAGCCCTGACCATTGCTCTGCATTTGGGTGAGAACTGGTCAACTGATGGGGGAAAAAAAAGACTCCGTTTATGAAGTTTCCCCTTGCATGGTCTCTCTTGGTGAACAATGGTGAGCACAAGAGGGTGTCCTGCAGACCATCTTGACTGCTGCCATTGGTGCCATCAACATGCAGGCTGCCCTTTGCTACGTAAGGCTTGGCATCCCTTTTCCTGCTGGCAATGGCGGCACAATATTGTACAGCAATATTGGGTCATCTCTTGGCTATTTGAATTGTGGGTACAGAGGCAGAATATCCCACATTCATAAACCAGATCTCTCTCTCTCTCTCTCTCTCTCCCTCCCCTGTGTGTGTGTGTGTGTGTGTGTGTGTGTGTGTGTGTGTGTGTGTGTGTGTGTGTGTGTGTGTGTGTGTGTGAAAGAATAAATGAAGAGGTTTGGGGTATTATTTACGTTGCACTTGGTCTACAGGCATCCACCAAAACTGCTTTTAAAGCTCCTAGCCTCATCTTACTCCTTTGCACTTTCAATAACACCCCCCTCGGAAAGTAAGATGACTTACAATGCTCTTAGGAGCAGTGATCACAGTTCCCTAAGATATGTCAACACCCCCAAAACCCAAAGCAAACTTCTGCCTACTTGAATGTCTGCCTGCCTGCCTACCTGTCTTTCTTTAGATTGAACTCTCTCTCTTTCTGTGCCTTTAAAAAAATATCATACATGGATGCACACATGTGATCCTGTTTCCCACTGCTGCTGTGCATCTGTGCTTTGCTTCTAGACCTGCAGCATCAAAGCCGCAATGCTGAAAGGTCTGTCAACATTACCAACCTGTCGTCAGCGGGAGAGGGTTTATTGCTCGGCCATAAGCAGCCTTCACAGAACCTTAAGCGAATCCCCAAACGAGGCAGGGAAATAGAGGCATTTTATTTATTTTGCAAACAACTGAACTCTTTATTTTTGGGAGGCTGTAATCTTGAGCAGCAGAGGAAAGCGTTTTGGCAAGGAAGTGGCTGGATCTCAAAACTGCCACCTGCCACCAGTGTGGCACCAACTAGAGCCAATGGGCAGGTGCTACCTTCAGCCTTGCAGCATCCCAACTTGGGCAACCCATGTGTTCTTGGACTTCAACTCCCAGAGGGCTTCACCACGAACCAGGCTGGCCAGGATTTCTGGGAGTTTTAGTCCAGAAACATCTGGACAACCAAGGTTGGGAAGCACTGCTTTAGTCATTTGGGAAAGGAGAGAATTCTCACACTTCCAGCTTCCTCTGGTCATCTACTATTGTAGGGATGAAGAAACTAAATAGATAAGTAGAGATAAGAAGGGAGGGAGGGGCAGATGGATGGATGTGCAGATGTGAATCTTTGACTTGGTGATATGCCGTTCCTTTCTAAAATGAAAGAACGCACCAAAGATAGAAAACAGTGGCTGAAATCCAGTTGCAAGTCACCACAGCCATTGATTGAATGGCTCTTGCTAAGCAGTTGACTTGCCAATATCCCACGGATTCAATGGTCCTACTCTAATGTTGACATACGGCTGGATTTAAGCCACTGTGTGTACAAGCAAAGGCATAACTAAAACATGTTCTTGACCATGACCGTGAGACAGAATTTTATTCCCTCTGTAGTCGTTCACAGATACCGTTTTCCCTAGCGGCAGGAAATTTCAAGGTGGCCTCGGGCCAGATAAACTTTTTTGGAGGGATGGAAGAGCGTTGTGGTGTTTTTCTTACTATTTATCTCTGCATCCGTGCAAGTGGAGGGTTGTGAAGCAGGAGCTGGCTTATCACACACAGAGAGGCAGTCTTTTGATGCCACGGAAATCTTTCCAAACGGAACGGTGGGCTCAGTTGCATCTTGAGCCAAGCTGCAGTCTTTATTTATCTTTCTAATTAAATAAGAGACCACCCTGGCACCTCTCCAAGGCCACCATTCAGACAGCAGCTCAGCTCTTGGCTGGATTTAAACCAAAGGCTCTTCAGTCAGTTGGAGCAAAGAGATTTAGAGAAGAGCAGCATCACAAATGATGTTGTGAACCGCCCAGAGTCCCCATTGTGGGAATGGGGCGGTATACAAGCGTAAATAATAAATAAAAATAAATAAATAAATAAATAGTGCGATGGACCACACTGTGAAAGAGCAGAAAGGCTCTGAAGAGCTCTTAATACGTAGTTGCAGAGGAGGCTGCCTGTTTTCACCCTGGATGAGTTGATGTTCTCTGGGCTTACCTCCTCCCAGTTGGCTCATTCTGCACTGTCTCTCCATTGAGTGCTTTTGGAGCGAACACTGGCTGCTGACATGGCACCGGAGAAGTCTTGGGCCTTTGTTGGACCTCCCTGTGAAAGAGTGCCTTATGCCACCACTGGTTTACAGTGTCCAGAATCCCTGAGACCAGCCCAAGAAAGAGCAACATTTCCATAATAGCGGTATGCATGTCAGCATGTTGGAAATACAGTTTGTGAAACAGGATTGCTGCTGGTACCAAGTTGGCTCAAAAATCCACCAGGCTCCACATTAGAGGGTCCTTGGGCTGATATGTAGGTGAGAGTGCCTTGTGGCATGCAGCAGGGAGGTGGAGGTGAGGGATGCAGAGAGAGAATCAGGCCTTGCACTGATTGTGTCCTCCTTGAGCCCTAGAGAGCCATGCTGGCTGATTAAAAACTAATTACCTACCCTTCTTGGAAACGACTTGCAGCCCCAAGGCCTCCCAGGCATTAATCAAGCTCCCTCCCTCTTGAAACGGAAACTTAGTTTGGTATTCAGTCCATCATCATTAGCTGCTCCGGGAACTGGCTTGATGGAGGTCTACTAAAGTGGATGCGATCATACCAAGGGGGTGGGGTGGCAGGGTGTATGGTGTTTGATTTTCTCTTTTGGATGGGAGAGTTCAAGAGATGTCCAAAAGAGAAGTATGGGCACCCAGGCGTTTCTGGCTCCTAATGGGTCTCTAGGATGGATCGGAATCCAAAATGGGCTGAAGCTGAAGTCTCAGGTGCCTCTCAGAGACCCTCCCCCTGCTTGTAGTCTATCTGGCCCCACCACACCCAGGACCCTTTGGGTGTTTTGTCAAATTTCTGTTAATAGATATTTGTGGACTCTATTGTTGAGACATCAGATTAGGTCTGGTGGAGATGCTATCAAAGGGTGTGAGTTCAGAGGGAAATAGATCACATTTTGGACTGCCTCTGCTTTGCAGTGATCACATAGAATCATAGAATCATAGAGTTGGAAGAGACCTCAAGGGCCATGTAGTCCAATTCCCTGCCATGCAGGAACCCCCATCACAGGACTCCCGACAGATGGCCATCCAGCCTCTGCTTAAAAACCTCCACAAGAGACTCCATCACCCTCCTTTGTGGCAGCATCTTCCACTGCCAAAGAGCTCTAACCGTCATGAAGTTCTTCCTAATGTTCAAATGGAATCTCTTTTCCTGTAGTTCGAAACCATTGCCCCAAGTCCTAGTCGCTGAAGACATGGAAAACAAACCTATTCCCTCTTCAATATGACATCCTTTCATATGGCATATGGATAAATGTGCTCCAGCTCAACTTCCATCTGTGCCCAAGCTGGATGATTTTGGCCCAGTCATAGGACTTCTCCTTTCTGGAGGCCTGGACTGGAGCACTTCCCTGACAGATGGAAGGGGTGCTTTTAGGGAGATCGCTCCTTGCAACATGACCATTTCATTTGCCATCAGATGTGCCCCTCCACTGTCATCTGATGGTACTCTTCGTCTCCCTCTCAGGAAGGAGGCCACTTGATTAAGACCTGGGAGACTTTCCAATTGAATTGTTTCTCTTATCCTTTGTCCCTAATCCTTGATTGGCCTTTGACAAGGAGAGAGACTCTGATGGCATTTCCCATGAGGCCATGTTCTCCAGTCCTTCATTGGCTTCTGAGAGGAAGGAGTGGATCCAGTTATCATTTTTCAATCATCATACCTCTTTGATTTTTGATTGGCTCTTGAGAACGTCTTAGGGCCCTTTTACACGACCC
Source organism: Phrynocephalus forsythii (assembly GCA_029282475.1). Lineage (NCBI taxonomy): Eukaryota > Metazoa > Chordata > Lepidosauria > Squamata > Agamidae > Phrynocephalus > Phrynocephalus forsythii. The sequence goes on from JAPFRF010000022.1 coordinate 6,261,192, forward strand.
CTAAGCTCCGCCACAAATGGCTGCAAGGTCCGGACCTTAAAAATGTTTACCCACCAGCTCCGGACTTTGCAGAACCCCGCCCACTTTTGGCCCAGAGCAGTTTTCTTGTACCTGCTTTTTGGATGTGACAAATTTTTGATCTGGTTAAGGATAGTGAGTGCGGGGCTCTCCTGGCTTCTATTTGTTCTTTTTGCGCCCGCCCCTTTAAGAGATCTGAATGCTGCCGGGAACAAAATGGAGGTTGGCATTCTTTTCTTTCTTTTTCTCCCTCCCTCAGGCAGCCAGCAACCAGGAAGTGCGGAGGGGGGTGGGGACAGAGGAAGAGCGAGGAACCCCTAAGATCTCTGGTCCGAATTTAAGTGGCCAGCGGATCTTAGGGGTCGTGTAAAAAGGCCCTTAGGCATGGATTGGATGTTCCGTGTCTCCACACATCTCTGATTGGCTCCTCAGACCAGGGGTGGGGCTAGAATTAATTCAAGACAGTGTTTCCCAACCTCGACTCCCCAGATGTTCCTGGACTACAGCTCCTGGCCAGCCCAGCTGGTGGTGAAGGGAGTCCAAGAACATCTGGAGAGCCAAGGTTGGGAACCTCTGCTTTAAGAGAACCTTCCAACACCCTACTATAAATGAAGTTGCAGAAACAGTAAGTCTTTCTTCTTCAGGTACAGCCTAGAACATGTTGCCAAGGATGAACCCATTCATCACCTCCGTATTTGGAAAGGAACTTGGTGGATCAAAAGAGTTTCCTGTGCCAGAGAATCAATCTTAATTTTGGCAGGCAGTTTTGGCATAAGATAAAAAACAGACTCCTTCTAGTTTAGGCCTCCCTATCCGGAGCCAAGGTTAGTTTTCATTCTTATTATTATCATTAGGAAGCTTAACGCCATGGATCCTGAAGCTTCATATGAAAAAAAAATCACTCCCCAAATGGCTCAGGAGAAGCTGTTAAATGGGCAGTCCGGATTGTTTTTGTTTTTGGTTGTTTGTTCTTGAAATGCAACTTGACAAGATGAATCTGTGAGGAGATGACTCCGCGTCAGAAAGACGGATCGTCCCGGCTTGGATAAATGTGTTAAACTGGGTGACAAACAGCTTGGTCGGGTAGCAGGTGCTATATTTATGCTATGCAAATCAGGCCCAGCTGCTAATTTATTTAATTATGGGATGTTTGAGGGATACCACAAGGGGCTGCTACAGATCTTGCGAAGCGTAAGGAAGGGTAAGCCATGTATTCCTGTCAAGGTCCTGAAATGCCAACCGAGAGAAGGCAATAAAAACAGTGGTGGAAAAGGCTCCTGTTTTGGACCGCAAGAGTTCTGTACGTTGGTTAGGATTAAGACCACTGGCGTTGCTCAGCCTGGCATCCAAAGAAGTGGGTAATAGAGATGGGCACGGAACACTAAAATGGTGTTTTGTTTTGATTTTCATTTTGTTTGTCCTCGTTTCAGTTCATTTCATTTGTAATGATTTTTTTTAAAACCATTTCATTGTTTGTTTTTATTTGTTATTTATTTCCCCCTAATTGGGCTCATGCGGGAGGGGGAGCACATGGGTTTTAAACTATCTTTGAGCCACCGAAGCAAGCAGTGATGGTAGCCACTGGCGCTTGCTTTGGTGGCTCAAGGACTGTTGGAAAACCCTGCGCCTCCCCCCACCATTGGGCATGTTGGGGAAACGAAAAATGACATGAAACAAACCAAAATTTTCCAGTTTGTTTCTTTTTCTTTTTCTTTTTAAAAAATCAGTTCGTTTTTCGTTTCATTCTGAAATGAAATTAGAAAAAAAAACATTTCGTGCCCATCTCTAGTGGGTAAGCCTACAAATGCTTACAGAGAAGACAAGATGTTGGCTGAAATTGGGTCGCCTCTGGGGTTGCCAAAAGGGACACCTGTGGAACTCTGCAGGGAGTTGAGCTCTAGAACTGAGCATTACAAGCTGGAGGGTGTGATGGACTGCACAACTGGTTGCCCAACGACATCTGTGACTTGGTTGCTGGATGGGATTTCTACCTCAGTGGGACTACCGCACCGGCTTGTGTAGCGCTGAGTTACACAGACGTAGCTACACAACAGGATTTTGGCCAAGGGGACAGCAGAGTCGCTGCTTGCTGTCTCTCAAAGTGACTTGTCCAAAGCTTTCCTGAATTCTCAGGGCTTTGAGCGAGGAGGACGACCTTGGGGGTCACTCAAGTCTTTCTTTATGGGCAAGTTTCAGAATATTATGTTGGCTGGGAGAAGAGAAGGGTGCAACATCATTGATCCCAACCCTCGTCAAAGAGGCCCAATGGGCATCTAGAGACCTTAACCTTGAACTCTCCAAAGCAGAGGGTGGGCCCCTTTCTGCTTCCAGTGCTGGGCATCCACCACTGCCAGCCTCAAACATCCACACTGAGATCCTGAATTGTGGGGGATGAAGATCAGGGCTTCCAAGCATATTTGTCCGCACCCCCTTCCAATTTTTTTTTTTTTTTTTGGTTGGGAGTTTCGTTGCCGTTCTGCTTTGTTCCCCAGTCTCAACCAGATGGGGGCTGGGCTTTATTTTGCTCTCTTGTGTTTTAATGGAAACAGAGCGCTGGGCTCCGACTAATTAATTTGCTGCTCTCTGCCATTTGCCAGCCCATCTTTTATTCATGCTTGCGTAGCGCAGAAGCGAGTTGCTGCCATAACAAAATATAGCAATAATATATAATCCCTGGACAAAACACCACCCTGGTTTTTAGTATGAAGGAAAGCACAACACTTGTAGATCTCTGTTGTGAAGTCCAGTAGAAAGTGGAATTCAGGGCTGGGATTCCTGCAGGAGCCCCTTCTTCTGTATGAAAGTTTCAGGGGCATGTAAATGTTTCCAGTAGGCAGACGTTCAAAAGCTCCTGCATTGATTGTAGTATTAGATGACAGAGTAGATTAGCAGACGATTGGAAATAGAGCTCCCTTATGACTGAAAATAGAGGAACCTTTTTATCCTGACGTAAGCTTGCCATGCTCCACATTTTCCCCATTATCTTGGGGTTTTTTGGGGTGGTGGGTGGTGGTGGAGGTGTATCCAGACTATATATGCAAGTCTGGTTGCTCAGGGATGGGGTTTTGAAGGAATTGTGTCTCTGGAGGGAAAACATTTCCATTTAATCAGCGATTTTGACCCTTGATGGGAGAACATCTCCTGCACTCATCAAACAGGTTTAAGTGGAAGCAACAGAGAGCCTGCAATGGGATCAGGGAAGACTTCTTCCAACCATGACATGTTGGGTTGAGGTGCCCCTTTGCTCACATCATCAACCACTCTTACTCCCAGTGAAGGCTTGCTTCTAGAACAGTGGTGGCCAAACTTCAGCCCTCCAGATGTTTTGGACCACAACTGCCACACTCCTTTGTCATTGGCAATACAGGCTTGGAATTCTGGGAGTTGTGGTCCAAAGCATCTGGAAGGCCGAAGTTTGGCCACCACTGTTCTAGATGATGCCTTTCCCTTGGATGCTGTGTGCTTATAGTTCCTTCTGTTCATGAAGAGCAGGAATCAGACCTCATATCTCTTGCAGGATGTATGCCTCCTCCTACCATCGGGTTGAGGCTATTGTAGAGTGAGAATATTTCAGCATTCCACCATACCCCGCTTTGTCCTCCCCATGACTAGAAAAAACAGAATAGACAATGCAGAGGGAAAAAAGATCTAGCATGTTTCTGCCATTTGCAAGCCGCTCACCTTTCCCCATATCAGAAATAGAAATCTGTTACTGGAAAGAATATGCTGTCAGCATTTTCAGCTTCCTGGACATGCTGGAGGTGGATTGCAGGGAATTCCTGGCTCACAACAAGAGGCCTTTAACCCCACTGTAAATGCATGGAGAGAGAACCCTGACATTTACAATATGCGGAGTGGCTCAGGCGCAGCCTATCTGCCACCCTTGCTCTGTTGGCAAGGCGCCTCTGATCTTGGTGAAGGGCTGCAGGTAGACCAAAGTATGCCCTGCATGGTGTAGATTTTGAAGTATGAGGGGTGCTTCTGTTTACTGTTGGGTGACTGCTTTGGATCAGCGGGAAGGAGAAGAATGAACACTGGTTTAAAGAAAACTTCAGATATCATGTAGGCACAGATGCCAAGATAGATCTTTTTTTTAAAAAAATAATAATAATAGTTGAAACAGAATGATAATACACTTCACTCAACAGTAACTGGGTGATGTCCATTCCTGCTGCTTAGTCCAATCTGCTGATGTCGCTCGCTGTGGGTGATGGACTTCTTCCAATAATCTCTCATCTACCTCTTTCGGCTTCACCTTTAAACCAGACTGAAACTAGGCTGCCTTTCAAAAAAGGACCCCGACCAATGGAGGAGGGTCCTCCCGAAAAGAAGGAGACCTTCTGACTGACCTTTCTGTGGGCACCTGGCATTGCCCCTTCACAGCTACCTATTCAGCTTAAATTGCTGTGTCGGCACTTTGCAAAATAAATAAATAAAAAAAGAGTGGGTTTTGACCCCCAGTTTGGGCGCTTGGTCTCTAAAAGGTTTGCGGTCACTGCTCTAGATCATCGAGTCTAACCTGTGTCAAGGAGGCCCAGTGGGGAATTGAACCCCCAACCTCTGGCTCTGCAACCAGAGACCCAAACCACTCAGCTATCCAGCAGTTCTACTAATTACATCCTATCAAGGAGATTCTGATCTCGCGCAACCTAAACCATTGCGACAGAGAGGGAAAACACGGTGGTGCTGATATGAATCACATTGTTCTTGTGTTTCTTGTTCAGTGTGAATGTGTTTGTGTGTGTGTGTGGGGGGTTCAACATGTGGGACATGGTACGTAAATATGAAAGGCAAATTCTACACCCGGCGGTGGGCGGGGTGGGGGAGGGAGGGAATTAATGAGTGTGGCTGCAGGAGCCGGATGGTGGAGGCTGCGATCAGCAGAATTTCCCCACAGCCTCTTCAGCGATGTCTAAATTAAATGTCAGATTTGCATATCATTTGGGCAAGTCTGAAGGCTCCTGCACAGCTGCAAAGGAAATGTACAAGGGAAAGGCAAGGTAGAGAGACATCTTGGCAGGCAAACAGATTTTGGGATCTGTCCAGAAGATACAGGTAGGCGGACTGGAGCTGAACTGACTCACATGCCAATTAATAGTTCACTCTACATTCCTGGAGAAATGGCAGGTCTTTCCCCTCCCAGATAGACTCTGCCTTCCAAAAAAGTTCCATTTCCCCTGCCCTGCTGTATTCTTGTGGCATTTTAACCCATTTTCTTCAAGCAGTGTTGTCCCTTTACAAATAAAAGTTTAACTCCTGGGAACAGGTGTCTTTCTGAAGACTACAAAGCTCATGACACACTGTGGTTATGGGAGGAACACTTGTCCTTCGGAACATCCCGTGTCTTCCTGACAGAGAGTTGCTGATGATATTGAATTGACTGGAGCACAAACGTCGCCCACAGAAACGTGAACCCGGAGCTTTGCTTCAAAATCAGAACAAACAGATTGTGTATAGGAGAACATTTGAGAGTGCTTCCTCTTCCTTCTCTCAACTATTATGGTTGCAAGAGTGTGGGCACAGGAGGCCTGTCCCCAGAGCTACCCCAGCCCTCACAACGTCTGAGTTTCCGCACTGCAATTCTTCCCTTAATGACCAAAGCATGGCGTGAAAAGAATTGATGCAATTACTCGTCCAATGAGTTCCTCATTATAGAAAGTTCCAAGAGGGATTAGACCAGTGCTCCTCCCGCCCCATAGTTAATTTAAGACCTGTATTCAGATAAGTGCATGAGAGACAGCACAAGGCAGAGCCGTGTGTGTCTGGTTAGGGAGGGAGGCAAGCTCAGCCCAGCCCTGTCACCATCCAGGGCACATTTGTTCCATCCACAACAGCACATGCAATGGATAAGTAATGGGTAATCTGTGCTAGTGCACCCATTGCATAAACCATAGCTTTAAACACACACACACACACCCTCGCCAGCATTGGAGTCTGCGCAGACCAAGTTGCCATGGACTAGGAACGACACAAGAGAGGTAGCAACTATAACAAATCCTTATGCTTTCACTTGGTCTCGTGTGGGCGGAGGTGGATCAGATGGTTCAGGATAGCCAAATGGAAATCAGCGTTGCTTTCAACAGCAGTCGCTGGGAGGAACCAGTGACCAGTAAGAGCTTCTAGTGTTACTCCCCTTCTGTTACTCCAATCTGTCTGGAGACTTTTGACCAGCCATGGCCATATGCAAAGCAGTGAGAGCACTGGGAGAACTGGAAAGGTTCTCAGTGCTAGTCCAGTGGCACCAATGCAGGAAATCCACAACTGAAGCATCACAGAGAGATGTCCATATATTAATCATAGAATAATTGTGCTACAAGGGACCACGAGGTCTTCACATACAACCCCCTGCTATTGTAGGGACCCAAATCCAAGCAGATATATAATTGGACCACAGAGGGTCTTCCATTGTTCTATAGAAGCTTCCTGTGTTGGAACGTTCACCATCTCCAGAGGGAACTGGCTCCGTTGTCGTGGTGCTCTAACAGTTAGGAAGCTTTTTTTCTGACATTCTGCCTAAAACTAGCTTCCTGTAACTTCCTGTAACTAGCCCATTGTTGCGCACCCTACACTCTGGGATGCTCGAGAAGAGATCCTGCCCTTCCTCTGTAGGACCATATTTGAACAACACTGCTCTACCTCCCTACAGTCTTCTTGTTTCGAGGGTCAACATGCCCAGTTCTTCCAGCCTTTCTTCAACGGGCTGGGTTTCCAGTCCCCCTGATCAGCCTTTTCTGCATCTCCTGCTTTCTGGAGCAGCAGAAAGGAAGCCTGGTACGATGGCCGTTGAGCTATTTGGAGGTGACTGTCTTTCACCTCATCACCTTTCCTTCTGGGTTTAGAGTTCACCCCTTCTCTGAACCCTCCTGTCTCGGGCTTGGTTTCCAGATCTTTTGCCACAGAGGGCCTCCCCCTCCCCTTCCTCCTCCTCCTTCTCTCATCATGCTCCAGCTGGCTGGCAGCCTCCTTAAATTGTGCTGCTCCGGAATGGACCCGACACTGGAGGCAAAGCAGTTCATAGTGATGGTCCCTGTCAGCCAAAGCACCTGCACAGTACACAGAGGATAAAACAGGAGCACGGAAAGAAGAAGAAGAGAGTTAATAAAAGAAAGCTGAGCAAAAGAAAGCTATTGATTTGCAGCTGTCGACTTGGGATTTCGAGGAGAGACCCACGCCAGTAGAGTCTCCTGCGACCCCACCAGGATGAAGGGTAGGATACTTCACTGGGTGGGTCGATGGGCCATTCAGCTCACTCCTGGAAAGGAAGTGGTACCCTCTTGCTCCTTCAATCCAAGCAGCCTTTTCCCCAGAAGGTTTGCTGGGTTTTTCTTCTTCTTGTCCATCTCATCCACGAGACTCTGTTACCAGCATCAGCCGATGGTGTGGGGCATTTGACAAGGCACACTCCCTAGCAGAGGCCCCACTGCTGCGTGCCTGCAAACTCCTGGTGCCACCTTTTTCCGTGGCAGCCTCTCCTCTTTGTTTTCTTGGCAGTGTCATGGACTGGGGCCTCAGGGTCAAGAGTGGGCAGTGCATGGACATAATCAAGATCAGCAAAGAGCCAGTAGAAATGATTTGTGCTCATCCAAACCTGGGGCATGTCTCGTCCAGCATGGCTGTCCCTTAGGGGCAGTGGCTCTGTCTGGTTGGTTTCCTAGCCTTACTCCTATCTAAGGATGCTGGGATTTGGGTCCAGGACCTTCTGAATGCAAAGCTGCTGGTTTGCTACCAACGAGTAGCCCATTCTGAATCACAGCACTCAATGGTCTCTACCTAGCAGTCCCCCATCTGAGTACTAACCAGGTTCAGCTCTGCTTACCTTCCAACATCAAACACGAACAAAGGGTTTTCTGGGTGATATGATGATGTGTGTTGACAGGGGGTGGTGGTTGCTGGTGAGATCCAAAGATGTTCCCAAACTCAGGACCCAACACTGAGTACCCACGCATATGCAAGTCATGCCCAAGAAACAAGTCAACACAACACCCAGTTGCCTCCCACCGAAAAGCTCAACCACGAAGCAAAGAAGGCATGGATTGTTCTAAAAGTATATTTTTTTTTATTAAAGAAAGATGCTTCTCGCTCCACTCCAGGTTCATCCGAGGTGGCTTTTCTCACCACAACTTCAGCAGTGCTGAGTCTCACCAAGGCTGCTCCCTTCCCTGAAGGAAAGGCCAGATTTCTTGTTAGCAGCTTGCTGAAGGAAGAGGCACCAGCATCTCCTCCCCTCCCCATCCCTGGAGGAGGCGATTGCAGGTTTCTTAGAACTCCCTGCCTAATAAGAGGTGACAAGATCTTTTCAGCTGAAGAAGAAGGAGAGGAGGTGGAGAAAGAAGCCTATGCTGACATTTTAAGGGCTATTTCTGTCCCTCTCTTTTGGGTGGCAAGCAGCCCTTTTAAGGCGCGTGGTTCTTCTCAAGTTTCTACTGCCTGGATTCTGCTGCTCTGCCATGCAGATGGGTGGGTGGGTTGACTCCTCTGAATCAGTGGGTTATTAGAAGCGGGGGAAAGCCCAAATGCACAGGTAGCTGATAAGCTGATATCTTGAGATCTGGACACACCAAATCAGGGATGTTAGCAAGTCATTTATGCCAAGTCCGAGTCTCTGATACCAAGTCCCAATTCCAAGACTTTGGTGCCAATTCTGAAGTCTAAGTGTTTGGTGAAAAGTCTATAGTTTGAGTCTCAGTCTTGGTCACCAAGTCCTGAGTCTTAATCTGAGACTTGGTACCAAGTCCCAAGTCTACGCCCAAGTCTCAGGTGCTAATTCCAAAGTCTGAGTCTTAATCTTTGGTACCAAGTCCTGAATCCCAAGTCCCTGAAATAAGGGAGGAGGTGGATAGGTTCAGAGCCATGGGTCTGAGTCATTAAAAGGAACCTGCATTGAGTCCAGTTTGAATCAGCAGTGTAACTTAAGTTCAACTTGATAGTGAGTCCTGCAGCTTAAAGCTCCATCCCTGCCCCAGATTGTACTGAGATCTTGGAAGCTTGTCATTTCAACTCAGATTTCTCCCAGGGGCATCTCTCTAGCTGCTGCTCAATTCTCCTTGCACATTGTCTTCCAGGTGGGATGGGACTGTGTCACACTGCCCCTCCATGAACACACCTATAGCCATCCGATTTCAGAAAGCAAGCCTGGCCAGGCCTATCTTGAGATGGTCTTTTTTGGGTGGGAATGACAAGAAGCTGCCTGACACAGTACAGAACCAGCTGGTCTAAATAAGAACAGCAAGAGCTTCACCTGTAAACATATGGATTTACATGAAAATTCATTTGTCCGTAGCAGTCCCTGCTACAATGTATGCTGATGGCTAATGTCTTAGATCCGTGGTTATCCTCCTCACATCTCCAGATGTTCTTAGACTATAGCTCCCAGAAATCTTGGCCAGCATAGCTAATGGCAAAGGCTTCTGGGAGCTTTAGTCCAAGAACATCTGGGCACCCAAGTTTGGGAATAGAGATGGGCAGGAAATGAACAATTTTTTGTTTTCTTTTTCTTTTTTCATTTCGTTACATAACAAAATGACAAACGAATTTTGTCTCTAAAATGAAACGAAACGAACTATGGCGTTTCCGTTACTGCAATATGAGTGAATTGCTTAAAATCCTAAAAAAATCACAAAAAAAGAAATAAATGGTAATGAAATGGTAACAAAATGAATGAAAACGAAAATGAATTTTTTGCAAAAATTCACGAAAAACGGAAACGAACTGAAACGGACCCTCCAAACGACAAAAGACAAACAAAATGCCATTTTTTTGATTCGTGCCCATCTCTATTTGGGAACCACTTCCTTAGATGGATACTGACTGTGGCAGATGGGAGTTAGAGTCTAAAATGGCTGAAAAGCCATGAGTTGACCTGGAGGTTCCGTGAGGTAGATCTGACCGAAAGCAGCAGCTTATGCCCTGCTGCTGTTCTCACACAACAGGGGAGTTCAAGGTAACTTAGTGGCACATCCAGTTAGCTGTGAGATATTGCTTGCTGGCTAGCGTGCTCTCATGCAGCCCAGCTTGTCCATCCTCTCCCTTCAGAGAGATAGGGGAAGACAGCTGCCTTCAGGCTTCTGGAAATGCAGTGGCTCAGCCCAGCTGGGAAAGCTTGTCACATCTCTAAGGGGCCAGATGACACCAAACCGTCAAGCGTGGACTATCCTTAACAAGGTCAGAGAGAGAGAGAGAGAGAGAGAGAGAGAGAGAGAGAGAGAGAGAGAGAGAGAGAGAGAGAGAGAGAGAGATGGCAGGAAGTGCTCCTGGCTAATTTGGGTGATGATGACACTGAAGTGACAGAAGAACCTCTGGAAAGGAAGATGCCTGCGAGGCACAAAGGGTGAGGGAGGAGTGAAGCTGTTAAACCAAGGCCTGCCAAGGAATGCACTTTGTCCACTGCAGTCCTGTATTAACTGGAGTCCAGTATTAGCTGGAAACTTCATCTGGCCCCCAAACCAAGCCATCACCATGCATTGCTCTTTGTTTTTAGGCATCAGAGGTTGGGAGTTTGATTCCCCCTTGATGCCTCCTTGACGGGGGCTGGGCTCAATTATCTATAGGATCCCTTCTAGCTCTGCAGCTCTAAGAGGATGGCAGTGATGCGAAACATCCCGGGGTGGATAACCATTAAGCACATTAAGAATGGGTTTAGGGGCATCAAGGGAAGAAAGAGCACCACAGAAATTTTCCATAGCTGAATTTACCATAAGCCATGGGCCGGAGGGGCGTGGTGGCTGAGCGGACTAAGGCTCCGAAAACTGTCAGCTGCAAGGTCGGCAGCTCAGCGGTTCGAATCCTGGGTGCCACACAACAGAGTGAGCTCCCGCTGATAACCCCAGCTCTTGCTAACCTAGCCATTTCAAAGCATGTAAATGCAAGTAGATAAATAGGTAACATCCTAAAGCGGGTTCCTTGCAATCAGGCCGGCCACATGGCCATGGACTTGCACGACACTGGCTCTTTGTCTTGAATAAAGAGATGAGCAACGCTCGTAGAGTCGGACATGACTAGCATGCATGTGCAGGGGGAACCTTTAACTTTTTTATGCACAATAATAACAAGAGCACTCAGAGAGTGTAGACCTCCGTCAAGGGTTATGAAATCAAAGGGGAAAAAACTCTCCCCACCCGCTAATAAATGAAAGGGGGAATTTTGTATGCAGTCAGTTGTCCACTGAGATTGAGATTATGCAGGGGCGCTAGTAGCTCACTCAGTATCCAGCATGCCAAGAGACAACAACACATATGCTTGCTAACATTGTCACTTTGTGTCAGGATCTGGCCTCCATGGCCCTGGTAACTGCAGGATCAGGGCCAGTCTGACCCAGGAATTGCCTGGTATTTGCAGGCTCAAGTCCTGGCCCCAGCAGCAGCTACTAGGCCATTCATTAGGCCCACCTGGAAGCCTGGATGGAGATTTTATTTTATGCTTTATTATTGTTTATATTTTAAATTACATATACAGTGGACCCTTGTATAACAAACAGCTTGTATAACATAAAATTTGTACAACATAAAATTTCTGGAGATAGGGGAAATTTGCTTAACATAATCGCCTATGGGGAAAATCCGTACAACATAAAAATGGGATCACTCCGTTTTCAATGCATTCCTATAGGAATTTGTATAAAGGAAAATTTGCTTAACACAATTTCATTTGGAACAAATTAATTCCTTTATACAAGGTACCACTGTATATGGAGGGGGGGAAAGCACCAAAATCTTTTAAGTGCTTAGGGCCTCTAAAGGTCTTAATCCAGCCCTGGAAACATCCAGATTATGGTCCAGTCATTTAGCTGGCTAGATAGCGTGGTGGTTCAGGTCTCTGGCTGTGGAGCCAGAGGTTGGGAGTTTGATTCCTTGCAGGGCCTCCTTGACTAGGGCTGGACTGGATGACCTCGGAGGTCCCTTCCAGCTCTGTGGTTCTTCTCAGTTGATTACGCTCTTGTGTACCTGCAGCCTGCCAAACGTCTGTAGGAAGCCAATAGACAGGCAATCCAGGTAGCAACCCTGGCCGTGCTTCTCAAGCTGTCAGGCGCTTCCAGTTGGCTTAAATAGAGAACTCTGTTGCTGGATCCCACCTAGTGCAGCACAGGACGGGGAAACCACCAGCCAGGTTGCAAAAGGGTTTTGGAGTTGGCCTCTTCAGGGGCGCCCACTGATGCCCTCGGAGCCCTGCATGTGTGAATGCCCTGGGCTCTTTGTTTCTGACTCATGCTGGGATTCGGAGGCCAGGGAGGAGGAAGAGAGAGAGGGAGGGGAGCAGGCCATGGAGGAGAGGCAGCAGGCTTGCGCCCCTGGAGGGTTTGGGTGAAACAAGCCAGGCGAGGCGTCCCACGTGCCCGGCTCGGTGAAAGGGAACAAGGCAGGCCGTGGCTTTCACCAGGCAGGCCTTTTGTGCCTGCTTCTATTCAGGCCCCTGAAGAAGAGGCCGGCCACTCAGTATCTGTCTTCCTGTCAGAAAATCCTTAGCCTTTGAATAGATTTATTCTCCAATCTGTAAGCTATTTAGCACAAAGCCTGCCTAATAAAAAGCGAGGCAAATGAGTCTGGCACGTTTATCGGCAGGCCTGGAGAGTCCGATCGCTTCTCATCGACTGGGCTATTTTTATACGGAGATTACCAGAGAGGGCGGGATGGATAACTCCGTATCTCTGTTGCCGGCCTCGGAAAACAGGGTAGCGAGATAACGGCCAGGGCAGGACGAGAACCAGCAAAGATGGACCAACTAAAATAGGAATGGGAGGAGGTGGTGTGTGTGTGTGAGCTTGCCTGCCTTTTGTGACCTGTGAGCTCAAAGATGGGATGTGGGGAGAAATGAGAAAAATAAACCCATGGAAAGAACAACCTTTTCTCTCTGAAATATTGAAAGGGTTCTTTTATACTGAATGGGAGTTCAATCATTGCGTCTTTGGGCACAGGTGTCTTAGTTGAAAAACAAAATGCCAAGCACAATTTTAAGGGCTCCTGCCCAGGCTGGTAACCTGGACAAAGGTTTATGGTTTTTGGACCACAACTCCCAGTATCCTCCAGGCATCATACCCATTGGCCATGCCAGCTGAGAGGTCATGGTGGTTGGGGGGGGGAAGTTTCTCCCAGCTGTCAGTGAACCTCTGGAGTGAAATGCATTTCCCTTCACGACAGAGGAGATTGTTTAAGGAAAAGATTTATTGGAAGGAGATTGCCTGGCTTTGATGTTAGGATCAGCCTACGTGCTCACCTTGGAAACAAGGTAATGGGAAAAAAAGAAAAGAAAAATGGGTTTAAAAAAAAGATGGAAGACTTAAAGGGTACAGCGTTCCCATCTCGGGAGGCCTTGGTTGTAAGGAGATGCTTGTAAGAGACCAAAGAGATAATGATGACAGCTCAGCTTCCTGTTAGCAGAGCAGGGACCTGATTTGTCAAACTTCAAAACTGATTCCTATCTGGTTTGGAGATGTGATTGGCGAGAAAGAGGCAGAAGGGCTCTCAAATTAGCTCTGACAGCCTGGCAGTATTGGGGTCGGGTGGATATTGTGCTCCAGATAAACCCGGCCTCATGCCGAAACCTACTTCCAGTAGAAGGCGCAGGTGTAACAACCCTGGTGATGACTTCTGGGGATGGTGAGTAGCCCTGTTAAGCCTGTTGCAGTGAAACCAACAAGAATGGCAAGGCCGGTGGTTTGTGGCTAACCACGAACCATCACAAACTGCCAGAAAAATGAACCAGTCTGCAGTTTATTTCCCCCGTTTGTGCCAGTTACCCACCTGCTCCTGCCTTATGCCTTGTCTGATGCCCACTCATGACCTTCCCACTGCCCCTGTTGCCTCCCTTGCTGTTGCCTCCTCCTCCTCTGACACTTCCATCCTCAGAGATAGCAGGCCCGGCTTCCCTTCCTGGCACGGTCTCTGAGGATGGGTGGTAGCAGCGATGGTGACGGCAGAAGGAGCAGGTTAGGGAGGCAACAAGGGCCATGGGAAGGTGGCCAGAAGACTCCCGTCCATGTTGCCAAAGCAAAAGGAAACATGGAGGGGGAAAGTTCAGCACTTCATTTTGCTTTGACACAACTGTATCCCCAAACCGTGTCATGAACCGAATTGTGAACCCAACTGAGTTTGTTGGTTTTTCTGATTTGCGGTCCAGTTTGTGCCCATCTCTAAAACCAACCATGAGCCTTTTGGTGTTGGGAAGACTGACATGTTTTCAATGGAAGGAATTCCTGTGGACATCATTCCAGCAAAGTGGGCTAGAATCCATGGAATTGTATGTCAAAACACACTGAAGTTAAAAATGCCATAAGGATTCTCTCCTATGAATGCCACCTGTTTAAAGGGCACATTGCTTCTGTTTATTTTATTCAGAACTTATTTTTCTTCCACCACGGGAATAGAGGAGGGTGAGCAGGACTTTCCCAGGCAGTCTCCCATCCAGTATCTGACGAGCCATCAATCTGCTTAGCTTTAGCAAACGGGTAGCACCTCAGATCAAACTCTTTGGGAAGAACAGAAAGAGAAGGGAAAAGTCCCTTCTTGCAGGAGCTTACAATTCATAACTCTGCAGGTATGTTTGATCTGGGTTTGTACAAATTTTGCATGGGGAGGGAGTGTCCTGACCAAGAGATAGATTTAGGAAAGCCCTTCTGGGTGGAAAAAGCAGAGTGCGATCGATTGGCCGGAGAAGAAAGCTGTTGAATCTGCAAAAGCAGAGATGTGGAGAATGCGTGAAAATGCTTCAGAACAATTCAACCTGTTGTGCCATGGCCACACGACAATTATTTAGGTCTCCATCCCACTGCAGTTTTTGCTTCCAAATGAGGGGAGTGATGAACGGGGATGCTGTGGCATCTGGGAAACAATGGTGGTGGTGGTGGGGGACCCCTGAAGAGGCTGCAGGAGGGGAGGGAGGGATACCTTTGTGAAAGGAAAGGAACACCAGATGTTAGAAAGCTCTATGGCCATAGGAAACCCAGGGATGAGAGAGGGAAAATGAGGAACAGGGACCTGAAAGGGAGAGGCAGGCAAGGACAGACAGACAGTAACGACCCATGGATAGAGGGGTTAGAGATTAAAAGAGATGTGACATAGTAGTCATGCCATCTTTGAGAGGGTTGAAGCTCTGGTGTGTGTGTGTGTGTGTGTGTGTGTGTGTGTGTGTGTGTGTGTGTGTGTGTGTGTGTGTGTGTGTGTGTGTGTGTGTGTGTGTGTGTGTGTGTGTGTGCCTCCCTCCCTCCCTCTCTCTTGGCTTTGTCTTGGCAATTCCTCCATCTGCTCCTGCCAGGTAGCTTGTTAGGGAGGCCTCTCCTTCATACATGTGTAATTTTTTTCCTTTCCTTTCTGACAGCTGCTGCTGAGGAGGAGTTAATCGTGCAGTCATAGGATCATAAAGTTGGACGGGGGCCTCTGAGGCCATTGGATCCACACCCCTTTCTCAAGGCAGGCATCCAGACCTGACAGAGGGTTGTCCTATTTTCTCTTGAAAGCCTCCAGCATTACAGCATTTACCACCTCCCAAGGTCATGGGTTTTATGGAGGAAAGCTACCTGGGAATCTGTGGGCAGTGCTTGAAACCAACAACTGTGTGAGAATGAGAGGATCTATATCTTTGCTGGAAGCTCTGTGGATGGAATGGTCTGCCATCTTGTTTAACTCTTCCTGTTCTTCTCCTTTGAGAGCACCCTCTCCCCAAACATACCACCGTGCTTGGCTGGAGATGGCTGAGTGTGGCAGTCTAAAGTACCAGCTGATCAGGTGTGGTTGATGGGATCAGTAGTCTGACATGATTCGAGGTAGGTTACGGGAGCCACAGTTACCTGCCTCCAAAAGACACAATGTTGGGGAAGACGGCTGTTACCCGACAGATCTTGGAAGGGTTTATTTCTGGACTGCAAAGCCCAGAATCCTTCTCCTGGAGGATCTTGTAGTCCAAAATTAACTTTCCAAAGTTCCGGCAGTATGTGTCCACTCATCTACAGCTTCAAGAATAGCTGGAAATGGCATAAGCTGTTCATATCTCCCCAGAAGGAGAAACAGTCTGATCTGTATGTTACAGAAACATTCCACACTTCATGCTAGTCTCTTCCTAACCAGCTACATACATCCCTTCCCATCTGTTTGACTGTTAAGGGGTTCTCTTCCCCTCACTCCTCAGCTGAGTTGTCTTTCCCCATGGCCCCACACGGCTCATATAGTGGTGGCTGTAAAAAAAGATGACACGCCTGAGGTGAAGCAGGGGACTTCAGCTCGTTATATGCAACATTAAAATTAAAAATAGGCCAAACTCACCGGGATGCTGTCATTAAAAACAGGCAGCACTTTATAGCTCATCTATTATTGCCAGATAAATAATGCTTCAGGTGGGGTGGTTAAATAATTTCTGGAATAAGAAGCATCTAGATGGAGTGAAGCAGAGGGGGTAATTCTTGCGCTCAACAGCCTAATAAACCTGCTTTGGCGGGCACGATCTATCTTCTGGCCTCCCTCTGTACCATCACTCACCACAGTCCCTGGTTTTGGAACCATAAGCTGAACTTTAAGAAACTTCAGATTATATGAGTGGAGGCTGGTTCAGATTGCTGGTGTGGAATGAAAAGAAACATTTCTCTGTTAGGGCCAGTTGACTGATAGTAGCCTTTTGGGGAGGATGGTGCTTTGGTGAAACATATGCGTAGCTTCCCACATGGCAGTAAGAAGGGTCCTGTTGGGTCCAAATGGTGGGACGTGGACTGGGTGTTAACTGGTCCCCTCCCATCCTCCAACATCGAGTGGCATAGCAACTCCGGATTTTTTTTTTTTTGTCCATATATTTCCACTGTTCCTTGGCCGGCCTTTGTTGGCAAGACGCCAGGGTTGGAGGGCCCGAAGTCTGAATAAAACCCATCTCCACAAATTTGTAAAGGCTGTCTAAATAAAAGAGGAAATAGCCCTAGTAAAAACAGGACAACCGCTTAAGCCCAATAAAACAAGCCAAAATATAAAACGGGATGGAAGGAAATGAGCATCTATATGCCAATAACAAACAACTGTCCTGTTCCTGCTCTCATTCCTTTCACCTCCCTTAGGTTGTCGGTGTGTAGAACAGGTGTGCACAAGGGGATGGAAGGCGTTGTTGCCTAGCAATGCTAGGGTCTCCCACATCCACCCACTGGAAGGATGAGCTGTTGCTAAGCAACCTCAGGGTGCTTCCTGCAACCCCTGAATAGGGAAGTGAGATACATGTGAGCTGCCTTGGATGGGAACCAGGATGGGAATCTGCCAAGCGCATCCTGGTTATTTGTAACCTGGTCAGATGGGTGGGATATAAGTACAATAAGTAAATAAATAAATAAATAAATAAATAAATAAATAAATAAATAAATAAATAAATAAATAAATAAATTAAATAAATAAATAAATAAATAAATAAAATAAAATAAAAAAACCCACCAGCAAATGATGAAATATAATCTTGTCTGCCTCCTTTGAGTTCAAGAAGCCGCATCTCTTCCATTCCAAAACCACAAACCATCGAGGGAGACCCATGTGCACTGCCAGCCATCTGCTCTCACTAGAGGCTGCTGTTGGTAACACATCCATCTGCTCCTTCTTTGCTGATGCTAAACGGACTGCAGCCCTCTTCAGTTATTTCCACCCAGTACAATGGAATTGAACAGGAGGCTAATTCTCCCTGCAGGGCTGGTTGTGTTGTTCATGGTAGAGCTGTGACTCCAAAGAGTTTCAATTGCATTTGCTAAATATCTGTCTGGGCTGTTAAAAGGGGTGGGGGTGGGGCAAAGAGAGAGAGAGAGAGAGAGAGAGAGAGAGAGAGAGAGAGAGAGAGAGAGAGAGGCAGGAAAAAATCCCATTTCCCTTCAACATCATTGCATCCACACCAAGTAAGAAGAGAGAGGACGCCTGAAGAGTTCTTAAGCATTCAGGTGCACACTAAGTGAATCTATAAAAACAATAACAACACATGGCAGGCCATGTTGGATGCAAGAGAGACCTTTGTTGTTATATACTGACAAGTCACTTTTGACTTATGGCAGCCCTACGAATGAGCCGTCTTCCACAGTGCCCTATTTCCAAGCTTTGCTCTGTGCCTCTGGTTTCCTTTGGCGAGTCAGTCCATCTTGTATTTGTTCTTCCTCTTTTGCCACTGTTGTTGCCTCTCACAGAGAATCTGGCCTTCTCATGAGGTGCCAAAATCTGGGACAGCCTCAGTTTCAACAATTTTTTTTTGCTTCCAGAGAATGTTCAGGCTGGCTTTGATCTAAGAGCCACTTGTTTATCTTGGTGGAAGCCCAAGGCATCCTCAAAGCTCTCATCCAGCACCACATTTCAAAGGAATTACAGTATTTCGTGCCTGTCAGCTTTCTTCACTGTCCAGCTTTCACCCGTATATTTATTTATTTATTTTAGAGTATTTTTAGCCCACCTTTCTCCTTGGAAAAGGACCCAAGGCGGCTTACAGTAATGCGGGATAATATACAGTCCAGTACAATTAAGACATGTTCAAATATTTGAGAACAAGGAATTGAAGGACATCTTACATTAAAGCAACACGGTTATAAGTAGTCATAAACACAAAGTCTGTGTGAACCCATAGATTCATATAAAATACACATGGTAGTCCATCATTCAGGGAAAGCTTGCCTGAAGATACTCTTAGACTGCAACTCCTAGGAGCTGTTGTCTTCCCAGGTTGTCGTGAAGGCTCCTGGGACTTGCAAGTCCAAGAACTTCTGGGGACCATTGGACTAGATCAGTGGTTCTCACCCTGTGGGTCCCCAGATGTTCCTGTACTGCAACTCCCAGAAATCCTGGCCAGCTCAGCTAGTGATGAAGACTTCTGGGAGTTGCAGTCCAGGAACATCTGGGAACCCACAGGTTGAGAACCACTGGCCTAGATGATGAGAGAAGTTACTTTTGTGGTGGAACATCCCTGCCGGGAAAGTGAAGATGCATGCATGGACATGCACATACACATAAGTGCGTGCGTGTCCACCCATGCACATGTCAAGCAGTCCTGTTTCTTGGTGGTTCCAAGAAAGTTCTCTTAAACCCCATCACATAGCAGTTGGCTTGGAAAACCTGCCCGGACCCAGACCTTGAATGGTGCCAGATGCTTAAGTGTATCTTTCAAACCTCTGGATAGTTGAAATGGTAGGTTGGACTGGCTTCACGCTTCATTCCCCTCTCCCTCCCCGACAACTCCTTATTGCTTATTGCTTTTTAATGCCAGGAACCAGCCTGTCAGAACCGAAGGACTTTGCTTCGCGGCCTTTTGTTATCTGTCAACAGAGAGGCACTAAGATGTAGCCTTGAAGAAGGAGGAGGTGGCAGTCCGGTGGGCAAGTTGGGTTCTAATCTGTTAGAAAGGACAATTCCTTCCTGGCTCAATACGGCAGTCTTGAGGCAGGACTGCCCTGCCAGCCCAAGCGTTAGGCAGAAGGTGGCAGTCAAATTGTGACTCTGATGTTGTGGCCACAGAGGTGGATTTTCTCTGAGTCATTCATTGGCATCCTTCAGTCTCGAAAGACTATGGTATCATGCCTGGAGTAGAGATCCTAAAAACAACACCTAGTGTGACTAAATAGACCAATTCGGGAATGGCAGTCTCTACCGCACTGGGGGCAGATATATTCTGTTTCTTGCCTCGTCCTCGAGTTTCGTTCTTTCCGTGCCTGCCTCTTTTCCTCTGCCTGTTGGACAAACACCTCTTCAAATTTATGTAGACCATGCTGTATCTCTTGCCTCCAGACAGTGTGATCGGAGGTCAGGGTTTCCCAACTGTTGAGGTCCATTCCCAAGGCCTTCAGGTCCCTCTTACAGATATCCTTATACCGCAGCTGTGGTCTCCCTCTGGGGCGCTTTCCCTTCATTAGTTCTCCATATAGAAGATCTTTTGGGATCCGACCGTCATCCATTCTCACAACGTGTCCAAGCCAGCGTAGGCGTTGCTGTTTCTCTCTCTGAGTATCAGCTTGCATTTAAAGGAGCTTGTTCAAGGTGATGAACCATCCCTGCCCAAGTAGCACCTTGTAGGATTCCAGAAAAGTTCCGTACCAAAACCCGGAGTGAGAAAGAACCAACTGCTGCAGGCCACAGGAGCTGGCCTGAAACAGGTGGCAGTGGGGCCATTCTGACTGCTCCTTTCAAACAGCTCAGGACTCCCTATCACTTGCAATGCACCCACTGAGCAAACATCTAACCATTAGCTCCATGCGGGGCCACTGGCCATCCCCACCAAATACAGGGGGAGGGTACTTAAGTGGATCACATCTTCCAGAATTGCCTGGCTGTGATAGCTATGGGATTCTGTCAGTCTGACCCCCCCCCCAAATGCAACTGCCCCTGATCAGGAGGAAATCTTTTTAGAGAATTTCAGCCTCACAGTGAAGGCTCTGATACTGTAAGGCAGCTAATCCACTGTGGGTTTCAGACTGAACTTTCAAGGCACTATCCAAATTGTGGCAATTTTTTTGGAAATTGGTTTCAACACCTTGGAATATTGCTGCCTCGCTTTTTTGTTTTCCTCTTCTCCTGTCCCATCTTCTCTCTGTTGCCTGCTTATTACATTTCTTCCTTTCTTCCAGTGCAAGGCAGGCCAGGCTGGAGACTGTGCCTGGCAGGAGGCCCTCCAGCTGTGTTCTATGGCTGAGCTGAGATTGGAACCCAACCCAGGTCTTCAGAGTTTGAATCCAATACTTGACTAACTGCTAGAGAGGTGGCTGGTGAAGGCATCTGGCTGCAGCGCCAGAGGTTGGAAGTTAGATCCTCCCGACTGTGCCTTCTTGACAAGGACTGGGTTCGGTGACCCACCGAGTCCTTTCCAGTGAGGCATCTCTAAGATTAATATACTATGCCATAGTGTCTATTCAACGTATGTTTTTATTTTAAAAACAAAAAAGCCTTCAAACATGTATTAGCAGAAAGACCGTAGATCTCGTAATGAGGATTGGGATCAGCCAGGAAGGTACAAAGCACCCCCGCTGTGCAAAACCAGGTGTGGGGGTTCTTTTACCATCCAGTCTAAGCCATCACTCCCCCCCCCCCTTGAAGCCTATTTCACTTTCAGATTTCTGTGCCGGAGCCTGGGTCATAATGCCCATCTTTTGCGGCTTAGCATCCTTTTCTTCTTCTCTAGCCAGGCATCCATACCCCCACCCCCACCCCACCCTTAGCCTCACCATGTTGCCATAGGGAGAAGGAAAAAGAGAGGCCGAGACATCTTATAAAGGCAAATAAATTGAATGCAAGTCAACAAGGCAGGAATAATACCTTCCCTACTCCCCTCCCCTTCATATTTAATGAAAGCAACCCTGATTTCTGAAAAAGTCTTTCCAGCAACGGCTTCAAAGCAAAACAATCTCCCTGCCTCCCTGCCTCTCTGCCTTTCCTTCCTTCCTTCCTTCTTTCTTCCTTCCTTCCTTCCTTCCTGCCTGCCTGCCTGCCTGCCTGCTCTGCCTTCCTTCCTTCCTTCCTTCCTTCTGTCCTTCCTTCTTTCTTTCCTTCTTTCTTTCTTTCCTTCCTTCCTTCCTTCCTTCCTTCCTTCCTTGCTTCCTGTCTGTCTGTCTGTCTGTCTGTCTGTCTGTCTGTCTGTCTGTCTGTCTGTCTGTCTGTCTACCATCTGCCTCTTTCTTTCTTTCTTTCTTTCTTTCTTTCTTTCTTTCTTTCTTTCTTCCTTCCTTCCTTCCTTCTTCCTGTCTGTTTCTTTCTGTCTACCATCTCTTTCTTTCTTTCTTTCTTTCTTTCTTTCTTTCTTTCTTTTCCTTTTCTTCCTTCCTTCCTTCCTTCTGTCTGTCTGTCTTCCTACCTTCCTTTCTTTCCTTCCTTCCTTCCTTCCTTCCTGTCTGTCTGTCTGTCTGTCTGTCTGTCTGTCTACCATCTGCCTCTTTCTTTCTTTCTTTCTTTCTTTCTTTCTTTCTTTCTTTCTTTCTTTCCCTTCCTTCCTTCCTGTCTGTCTGTCTGTCTGTCTGTCTGTCTGTCTACCATCTGCCTCTTTCTTTCTTTCTTTCTTTCTTTCTTTCTTTCTTTCTTTCTTTCTTTCTTTCTTTCTTTCTTTCTTTCTTTCTTTCTTCCTTCCTTCCTTCCTTCCTTCCTTCCTTCCTTCCTTCCTTCCTTCTGTCCTTCCTTGTCTTCTGTCTTTCTTTCTTTCTTTCTTTCTTTCTTTCTTTCTTTCTTTCTTTCTTTCTTTCTTTCTTTCTTTCTTTCTTTCTTTCTTTCTTTCTTTCTTTCTTTCTTTTTTTTTCCTTCCTTCCTTCCTTCCTTCCTTCCTTCCTTCCTTCCTTCCTTCCTTCCTTCTTCTGTCTGTCTGTGTCTTTGTCTTTCTTTCTTTGTCTGTCTGTCTGTCTGTCTACCACCTGTCCTCTTTCCACCTTCTTTCTTTCTTTCTTTCTTTCTTTTCTTTCTTTCTTTCTTTCTTTCTTTCTTTCTTTCTTTCTTTCTTTCTTTCTTTCTTTCTTTCTTTCTTGCAAACTATCAGATGAGGGAGTTCCCTCTGCAGCCGGCTGCCTGCCATCGCTCCAGAAGAGGCAACAAGCCTCCCTATCCAGAGAGGACCAGGGACAAACACAAGCTGCTATACCCAACTGTGGCTGGGGCGGCCAGTGGAATAATGGTCAATTGTGACTGGTTTAATTAGCCGAGGTCTGCTTGCTTTGGAGACACAAATGAGGATTGAGTTTTTGTGTCTGTACGGTGTGAGAGGTGGTCTCTCTTTCTCACTGTCTCTTTTGAGTGAATTCTTTTCTTGCATTACCAAAAAACGATACGATCCTGATGAGGTTCCTCTTCCAGAACGGGTGCTTTGATGAATAGCAGCAGAAAACAATGGGTAAGAATGAGCTTGCCCAGGTGACGAGGTGTTCTGGCAACCACAATGGGAAGTCCAAGGCGGGGGGCGTATTCTAAAACGAGGTTATCTATCACACACATATGCAGTTCCATGGTGCCAGGCCTTTGGCACACGATGCAATGCTCAAGACCACTCCTGGCAGTGCAATAATAGTCCTGGGCCTGTGAGAAGGACCCAGAGACGTACTGCCATCTTAGAAAGGAATTATCATTTCATGATCCTGTGCCACCTCTCTAAAATAGCATCCTGAGGTGGTTCAGTGCCAGCAGATGGACCTCTTGGAAGGAAAAACCCAGATGGGCTACTTTGGGAAATGGGACACGATAGAATTTTGACCTTCAATTACACTGACTTCAAGGTCTGCTCAATGAGATTTCTCTCATACTGAAAACTGGGAGATCCCAACTTGGAGGTCACAACCCCCAAGAGGGTTGCAATATTTATTATGTTACTGTATTATATGTTTTTATTGTATGAATTATTTGAATTCATTTATTAATTGTAAACCACCCAGAGTGACTGTGCTGCCAGATGGGCGGTATAAAAATCCAACAAACAAACAAACAAACAGATAAATAAATAAATAAAATGTTTTCTGGGGAGTCAAGCGTTACCTTATGTGTGTCGTAGGCCTTGTTAAATAATTTATTCCATGACAATTCAAAGGTGGGTATCAAAGTTTGTGTTTGTGTGTATAGACAAGAAACAAACCCTTTAGAAGCATGTGCTTTCTGAGAAAGGACGAGTTTACCTTATTAAAATTGCCTTTTGATGCACATGTGGTTGGGTGTGTGTCGCTATTATAAAAGGAGGTGACAGGTGAGAAAAGGTTGGCGAGCACTGATCTAAACAGTAAATGCTTAGGATGTTTTTAAACAGTATGTTTCCTTATGTGGTCAAGGGCATTTGCTGCCGTCAGCTCCTTGAGCTTCCCAATTCTATATCTTGCATTTCCTGAGCTTTGTGTATGGAAAGTGGATATGGACTTAATCTGCAAAGAACTGTTCATCATCATGGTCATTATCCTCATCAATTATCCTCATCATGATCCTTGTTGTAATCATCCTCAGAACACAAGAATGCGATTAGAGATGGGCACAAGCCATGGGTTGAGCAGTTCATGCTGGTTTGTTGCCCGACCCAACAGGCGTTGTGTAGCGCACCCGCTGAAATGGTTAGGCTGATGGGTTCAAGAAACAGGGGTTCCTCTGAATCTCAGTGATGGGGCTCATTCTTCATAAGAACATAAGAAGAGCCATGCTGGATCAGTCCAAAGGCCCATCTAGTCCAGCTTCCTGTGTCTCACAGTGGCCCCACCAGATGCATCTGGGAGCGCACAAGACTAGATATCTGTCTCTTGATACCATTCCCCTACATCTGGTCCTTGAAGTACCCTTGTTTTATGCCTGGAGATTACACACCTCCATCCTGGTTTGTAACCTGTGATGGACTTTTCCTACAGGAATCTGTTCAATCCCCTTTTGAAGGCATCTAGGCCAGATGCCATCACCACATCCTGTGGCAGCCATTTTGCCCTTGTGGACACAGCCTTTGGTCTCATCTGGAGCTGGAGGGTTAGCGAGGCACCTGGGAGCATCCTTAGAAGACTGGCAAGGTGGACTCAGAGGAGCAGAAGGGGGGCTTCATGGACAGCTGTGCTGGAGATCTCAGCCCCAAAGCCTAGTGGTTAGAGCAAGTGATAAGGCAAGGATAGACAACTTTGGTGGTTCTGGTGGTCCATTTCCTGGCCTTGTGGTCTTCCAGAGAGCCAAAGGAATCCCTAAAATGCCCCACCTCCCATGAAAGTGGCTGTGATCATAATGATCCCTTCCAGGTTTTATTTTTTTTTATTTTATTTTATTTATTTGACTTTTATACCACCCATCTAGACCCAGGGTTAGTCTGGGTGGTTTACAACACAAAATAGTGAAATAACAAAGTAAGCCATTAAAAAAACCAAAATACAAATAACATAATATAAACAAATTATACATAAATTGACATTTTGGTTTGAAGAATGGAAACCGGAAAGCAGGGCTGTTGCTCCTGGATCCCCATGATTGACACACAGCAAAACAGCACCCATTCCCCCCCCTCCAGTTGTGCTGACTTTTAATGTCTACTACAGGCAGGAAGGCTGATGGCAAGAACGAAGCAGTGAAGCGGGTCGTTTGGTTGCTACTGGAGGCATTTTATGGACTGACTTTTACACTCCCTTTTAAAAGGCAATGAATTTTGTATGGCATCCTGATTGTTTCTCCATGAAAGCAGAAGAGAAGTGGTGAATAAGCAGGCAAAAGAAACAAGTGTGGCTGGGTTGAACCATGGTCACGGCTCCACTCCATGGACCCCAAATAGTCCCAGGAACTGTAGGCTGCCGAGAATGACCTTCTGCCTATCCTTCCTGAGTGACAGCCTTCATCCTATCACCAGCATGCAAGACAGGAGTCCCTGCTAAAGAATGCTGGAGTTGGTTCTCCCCTCCAGCAGCTGGGCATAGTTATCAGCTTCAGAACCTTTCTGGACTCTGCATTTCAGTGTCAGACGCAGAGGAGGATGTCGGAAGTGGGAATTTAAAAAAAAGAAAAAGCTTCAGCATGGTGGTTGCTAAACCGGTTGAGGATGATGACTGCTGATGCAGGTTAAGATGGTCCCAGAGGTCGGTCTTCCAGAGCCCCTGGAAGGCTGCTGGTGAAAGAAGGGGGAGTCATTTTTGCCATTGTTCCTGCCTTCCTCTTCCTTCCATGAGCGCAAATTGCACCTGATGAGATGTGCCGTGAGGGAAGGAGATTGCAATTTCCCGCGTCATGCCAGCTGTCCATCAGGAGAACAATACCCACCTAATGAAATGGCAGCCGCTCCGGCTGCCTTGGAACAGGAGATTGTTAGTGGTTTTCACTGTCCAGGGATAAAGAAAGAAGGAAAAGAGGAGGAGGAGGAGGAGGAGGAGGAGGAGGAGGAGGAGGAGGAGGAGGTTTGGAGTGGAACTGGGCTTGTGCTAAATTTAGGCATTTACGCATGTTCTACTGAGTCATCCAGAGAACAACTGCTGGGGTGAAGAGGTCCTGATTTCTCTGTTTGTCGAGTGTGAAAGTGGCACAGTGACAAAGAGATGCACAGCACGATCCTGATGCCCAGATCAGCTGGCAGGAAGGGGGGCATATCTGCTCCCGAGACCTGGTGAGGTGGATGGAAGGCGCCATGCACATAAATTGGGATGCAAGCAGTGTTTTGCCTTGGGATGGAGACCTAGTCCTTTGGGGCCTGTGACAGACACACACACAGAGACACACACACACACACACACACACACACACACACACACACACACACACACACACACACACACACACACACACATTCTGAAAGGTGACAATGAGTTGGCAGTACTCAGGATGTGTAGCAGGAGTTCATTGGTGGTGGAAGGGGGTCAGACTAGGTCCCTGTACTATGCGATTTCAGCAAAGGGCATGACAACAAACTAGGTCACCCTTTGTGGTGCCTTCTAGCACTACCATTCCAACCCAACTGGGGGATCTGAGTGGGCAATTATTTTTTAGGCTTCTCTCTGTCCCCAAACAGACTAGATGTCTTCTTCCTAAGTCCAGGGCAAGTACTGTGGCCCAGTGGGAGAGCATCAGATTTGCATGGAGAAGATCCCCAGATCTGCAGATAGGAATGGGGAAAACCTTTGCTCCCTAAACCCTGGATAAGGCAATGTAGGACCTGATTGGATCCCTGGGAAATGAGTGGCATTTTGCCCCCTGCATCTGGGAAAAGCAGCCTAGCTGGGGGAAAAGGTCAGGGGGAAAAACCCAGCCTGTCTCTGCTTGGCCCAGTTGAGATATGCTATTACATTCTGCTTTATTGGGATGGCTCTATAAGCAAAGATCCTCCAACACTGGCATCCCTGAAAGCGCATGCAGGTCCTGTGTCTGGCAGTTGGTTGTGCCACTTTTATCAAGGCTGGTCTACCTCACAGGGCTGTTGTAAAGATTACTGAGGAAAGTTACTTCGGTAGGAGACCCAAGAAGAGTGACTGTTCCAGTTAACTCGAGGAGAAGAATCTGCTGTGGGTTTGAATTGAATTCTAATTCTAGAAGGTCCTGAACCTCTGAAGATGGTAGGGATCAGCACCACGGACAACTCCTGTAGCATGAGGACACAGCTGGGTTACGAATGAATGTTTCCTTCTGAACCATTTCTTTGCTCTAAATTTTCTCCCTAAAGTTCCAGACTCTCCTCTGATGGGAACGAGCTGGCTGGAAGGAGTTCCTGTCCCTTTTAGTAGACTTGCCAATCCAGGGTGGATTTTAGTCCAGCTACTAACACAGGTGCCCGTGATGTATCTCAGGGAAAAAAAACACTGAACAGGAAAAGACAATACGCATTCTCCCAGGACAGGTCACACACCAAGAACCAAGGGGTAGATGCAAAAGCGGTTTGGATTACTTCCTGAGATTCAGAGGCCTGGATCCTCCTGTATGGAGGCTGAGTGGCAGGGGAGCTGTCCAGCAGAATCAGCAAAGTCAGAGGACAGCGGAGGGCGGAGGGCTTTGTGCAAAGGAGTTCTCCAGAAGGTTGTGAGAACCAAGACCACCGCTGATCAGGAGCTGGACCCATCCAAGGAGCCAGTTCTCTGGTACTTCAGCATCCAAATGGTTCCACTGTAGGAGAACTTGGTGGCTTAGCCAGAGGTTGGGAGTTTGCGTCCTTACTGTGCTGGACATGACGATCCACAGTTCCACAGTTCAAAGGTTGTCATTATTAAGATCCTGGGCATTTGGTGTGGATGGAAATGAAGCACGAGAGAAAACTGCCTACATGCGTTTGTCTTAAGCAAGAAATCCATCGCTTCTATGTAAATCCCAGCAACCCCTGTTGGGACGTTCGGGTGAAGGGATGCTATTTTCTTTTTGGAGGTCAGAGACGGCCGCCCCACATGTAGTTCTCGGCTAGATCGTGTTGTTAGCATCCTAATGGAGTGGCAGAGCAGGGGCGGGTTGTATGAATTCCTAAAGATAGGGAGGAAACCCCAGAGGAGCAATTAAGGAGTTTTAGCCCTGTGTTTTGTTTCCTCGTCTTTTCTCTGTTTCTGTTGCTGAGGTTTTAGAAGGGAAATCACACTCTTTGGGGTTTTGCAGGCAGGAAAGTAAGACGGGGTTGGATAGAAAGTTTTGGGTTTTGACAATACTTCTGCTGCCCTATATTATTTTTGCCCAGCGTCAATTTCCCCACTCCCTTTCCTTTTTCTATTACCTCTGTAATCTGAGAACCGGCTTGGTGGAGATCTATTTCTTTTCTCTGCGGTACCTGCACCTTGGAAAGAAAAAAAAAAAAAAGCACATGAAGAATGATCAAAAAACAACCTTTTGCCACTTTGGGTATGGTTTTAAATGCAGTTCTGGAAGGAAAGAAAGGGGAAAAGAAGAAGAAGGGGGACAGCTTTCCCCCTTTGAAAAAAAGAGAGAGAAGAAGCTGAGAAAGAAGGTGGTGGAAAAAAGCAATTTTCTCTTTAAACTGCCAGCTGATTCGAAACAGATACATCAGGCAGAGAAAGATGGGGGGGGGGGAGAGAAGAAACTGAAAAAGTGCCAGTCCTTAAAAAAAAAGAAGAAACTACAGTGCAATAAAATAGAATGTGTTTGGGCTGTTGTAAAACAATAAGCCTTATATCTATGGTAGGGAGGGCTATAATTTATCGGAGTGCTTGGGCGCTTGTTGTAGTAGTTGTAGTTGTAGTTGTTGTTGTTGTTGTTCAGTCATTCAGTCATGTTTGACACTTCGTGACCCCATGGACCAGAGCTCGTCAGGCCTTCCTATCTTCTACTGCCTCCCAGAGTTTGGTCAAATCCATATTGGTTGCATCAATGACACCGTCCAACCATCTCATTCTCTGCCATCCTCTTTTCCTTTTGCCTTCAATCTTTCCCAACATCAGGGACTTTTCCAAGGACTCCTCTCTCCTCATGAGGTGGCCAAAGTACTGGAGCCTCAGCTTCAAAATCTGTCCTTCCAGTGAACATTCAGGGTTGATTTCTTTCAGGATGGATTGGTTTGATCTCCTTGCAGTCCAGGGGACTCTCAAGACTCTCCTCCAGCACCACAGCTCAAAAGCATCAATTCTGTGGCGATCAGCCTTCTTTATAGTCCAGCTCTCACTTCCATACATCACTACTGGAAAAACCATAGATTTGACTATCCTGACCTTAGCTGGCAAAGTGATGTCTCTGCTCTTTAGGATGCTATCTAGGTTTGCCATTGCTTTCCTCCCAAGAAGCTTGGGTGCTACTATTAAGCAAACAGAGACAGAGAACTCCAACCTTATGCCTTTTATGATTGCCAACTGACCAGGAAACCTGGCCTTCATTTCCTCCTTTCTCTTTTTCCATGCAGATCAATGATCGAAATGCCAGGCAATCAGCTTTTGACCTCTGTGTGTTTTTTTTTAAATGAGTTGCCTGCTTGAAGCAGCCTTCCTCAAACTGATCAAGAAAATATATAAATATATCTTGGAGCTCAAGAATAAAGATGAAATCATGAAAGATTGTATGGTTTAATGGGCACAAAATATAGGGCATAATATTGAATTAATGCATTGGATGCAGCTATGGGAAAATAATGAAAAATATACAAAAGCTGTGAGCTTGAAAGAAAGTGTATATAAAATGTTTATAGATGGCATATGACACAACAAAAATTAGCAAAAATGTATGGAAATGTGTTGGATAGGTGCTGGAAATGCAAAGATAAAGAAGGAATGTAAAGATAAAGAAGGAACTTTTTAATCACAGGTTACAAACCATGATGGAGATGTATAATCTCCAGGCTTAAAACCAGGGTACATCAAGGGCCAGATGCAGGGGAGTGGTATCAGAAGACAGATATTCCCGTGCACTCCCAGAGGCATTTGGTGGGGCCTCTGTGAGATACAGGAAGCTGGACTAGATGAGCCTTTGGCCTGATCCAGCATGGTTCTTCTTATGTGGCCTGGATGCCTTCAAAAAGGGATTGGACAAATTCCTGGAGGAAAAGTCCATCACAGTTTACAAGCCATGATGGTGATGTGTAATCTCCAGGCTTAAAACCAGGCTACTTCAAGGGCTAGGTGCACGGGAGTGGTATCAGGAGACAGCTATCTAGTCTCGGGTGCTCCCAGTGGCATTTGGTGGGGCCACTGTGAGATACAGGAAGCTGGACTAGATGGGCCTTTGGCCTGATCCAGCACGGCTCTTCTTATGTTCTTATATTTTGCCTCCTAAAGAATTTGGAAAAGTTGCTGTATGGACTACAAATCCCACTGGTACCAGCCAGCCTGGTCAGTTTTGTGGCCAGTGATCCTCCATAGCGTTGCCATCAAGACACCTTGAGATTAAGAATCAGAATCAGAATCAGAATCAGAATCAGAATACTTTGATTGGCCAAGTGTGGATGGACACACCCAGAATTTGTTTTGGTAAAATATGTTCTCTCTATATAAAAGGAAATATAAGAATCATATAGTCAACAATAAAAACACAGTACAACAATACAATATAACCTGTTATTTAAAAAGGAAGAAGAAAAGTAAAAATTAATTATTCAACAGTTTGATAGCACTTGGAAAGAAACTATCTTTATATCTAGTTGTCCTAGTGTGCAATGCCCTAAGAGAGCATTCATGGTATGTGGATGTCTGTGGAGACTCTCGGTCATCCAGGTGAGGTTATCCGAGAGTTGAGTCATGGCAACTGGACTTCTTTTCTGGTGGAATCAAAATGTTTTGCTACTCATTCAAGTAGCTTATTCAGTCATCTGAAGAATGAAGACCTAAGAAGCTCCTTGGATGAGTAGTGAAACGTTTCGCTCCCACAAGAAAAGAAGTCCACTTGCCATGACTCAACTCCCAGATGATACGGGGATGGACTTATTCATGGGTAAAAATGTAGAGACCTAAGAAGGTACTGCACAAAACCTGAGGTTGGCTATCAGGTCAGTGGTCTTGGATAGCCATTCATGTCAAGTGACTTAGGGTGCCATTCTTATTTAGGGGTTTGGTCATGCCAGGCTCGAACGATGGCACTGCCTCACAACCTTGGGTTCTCAGATGCTCTTGGGCTGCAACTCTCAAAAATCCTGGCCAGCATGGCTAGTGGTGAAGGCTTCTGGGATTTTGAATCTGAGAATCCAAGGTTCTTGGGACCCAAGGTTGAGAGCTACTTGATCCATGTCATTCAGCCATCTCCAGATGACACTCAACACCGAAGGCAGTTCAAGTCAAGCTGAATGTTATGTACCCTCCAGTCCCTGCAAAATGGTCTTGGTTATGCCCCAGAACCTCTCTTGACCTGTCTCACTGTGCAGGAAACTAGCTAACCATGCTTTTGATTGAGTCCCAGAAGGGCTGGTCAAAAAGACAAAAAGAGTGAGGGGTGTGTGTGTGTGTGTGTGTGTGTGTGTGTGTGTGTGTGTGTGTGTGTGTGTGTGTGTGTGTGTGTGTGTGTGTGTGTGTGTGTGTGTGAGAGAGAGAGAGAGAGAGAGAGAGAGAGAGAGAGAGAGAGAGAGAGAGAGAGAGAAATCATAGAAATGTTGTCCTCACCACACCTGGAGAATCTATTCCTCCCCAGTTGAATAGATTGCAGAGGTGGATTCTGCCCCCAAGAAAACTGAGAACTTTAATTAGCTAGAAAATGAAAACAAAATGGGTTCATTTAGTGCTTTTTTTTTTTTAATCAATTGCTTCCACTTGTATATGCCCATGCCTGCCCTGAAAACCATGTGGTAGCTCAGCAAAAGAGGAGCAGCCTGAAATGTATTGAACCGGCTGGTTGGGTGAGTATTATAATGGCTGGGAGTTTTGGTTTTCGCTACCAGGATTTAAAAGGTGGAACAGTATATGCATTTAGGTGCAGTTTTGGTGTCGGTGCAAGACCTAGTTCCTTATTTAGATGATTCATTGCACACACTATACTATGAGATTTCAGCACAGGATATAACAAAAAGCAATTTAGAGCTATTTAAAACATAAAGCTGGTTGAACAATTTAAAACAGAATACTCCAGTCAAGGTAATATTACTGTATCTTTGGAACAGATGGAGACATAAGAACATAAGAACAGCCTTGCTGGAACAGGCCACAGCCCATCCAGTCCATCATTCTGGCTCACCATTTGCTTCAGGGTATTCCCAAGCAGATGTCTTCACCTGCTTACAATTCCCTGAAAATGGCATTGAGAGATATATTCATGTCTATCTCTCCAACCCAGAGGTTGTCCTTAGGTATCCATCATGATAGCCATTGATACCCTTGTTCTCCATGAACTTGTCCAATCCTTTCTTAAAGCTGTCAAGGCTGACAGCTGTCACCACTTCTTCTGGCAGGGAGTTCCACAGACCAGTGATCCTCTGGGTGAAAAAGTACTGTCTCTTATTTTTTTGAGATCTAGCACCCAAAAATTTCATGGAGTGCCCTCTAGTTCCAGTGTTGTGCGATGGGGAAAACACTTTTTCCTTATCTATTTTGTCCACACCGTGTATGATTTTAGAAACTTCAGTCAGGTCACCTCTTAGGCGCCCTCGTTCAAGAGTGAAGAGGCCCAGACGTTGCAGCCTCTGATGGTAAGGAAGGTGTTCCAGTCTCCTCATCATTCTGGTTGCCCTCCTCTGCACTTTTTCCATTTCCATAATATCCTTCTGGAGGTATGGTAACCAGAATTGTACACCATACTCCAGATGGGGCCTCACCATAGATTTATAAAGAGGCAAAATGACACTTGCTGACTTCCTAATGATCCCTAGCATTGAGTTTGCTTTTTTTTTACTGCTGCAGCACACTGAGTTGACACCTTCATTGACCTGTCCACCAGGACACCAAGGTCCGTTTTCTGGTTTGTTGAAAAGAGTTCAGACCCCATCCATTTATAAATGTAATTGGTTTTTTTTTTTGCCCCAACGTGCATCACTGCACTTGCTAATGTAGAAGCTCATTTGCCAGTGGTTTGTCCACTCCTCCAGTGTCAAGAGATCCTTCTGGAGCTCCTCACAATCTCTCTCAGTTTTTACTACTCTGTATAATTTAGTGTCATCAGCAAATTTGGCTACCTTGCTATTTACTTCTAGATCATTTATGAATAGGTTGAAAAGCAGGGGTCCCAGTACAGAATCTTGGGGGATTCCACTCCACTTGGAGAAGTGGCCATTTAGTGTTACCCTCTGTTTCCTTTCCCTTAGCCAGTTGCTGATCCAGGACAAGTCCTATCTCTTGATTCCATGACAATGTCTGATTTAAGGGAAAGATTACATATTTTGGCTAGGACCTCAGCAATTTCATCTTTTCATCTTTAAGTTCTTTGAGAACATCTGGTCCTGGTGATTTGTTAGCACTTACTTTAACAAGACATGCAAGAACCTCCTCCCTGGTTATTTCTATCTGGCTTAATTATTTGGTTTTCCTTCCTATCAAGACAGGCTCTGTTTTGGGCATTTGGTCTCTCTCTTCTTCAGTGAATACTGAAGCAAATAGTTCATTGAGTCTCTCTGCAATCTCTGTTTCCTCTTTAATTATCCCTTGTCTTCCATTGTCATCAATGGCCTTCCTAGTTGGGTTCTTACCTTCTAATGTACTTAAAAAAAAGTCCTCATTATTTCTTTGAGTGTTTTTAGCTATATGCTCCTCGAAGTCTTGCTTTGCTTTCCTGAGTGTTGCCTTGCATTTGTTCTGCCAGAATTTATGTTTCTGTCTGTTGTCCTCGTTTGGACAAGCCTTCCATCTTCTAAATGAGCTTTT
The DNA here is from genome assembly GCA_029282475.1 of Phrynocephalus forsythii. Lineage (NCBI taxonomy): Eukaryota > Metazoa > Chordata > Lepidosauria > Squamata > Agamidae > Phrynocephalus > Phrynocephalus forsythii. Next base: position 6,294,775 of record JAPFRF010000022.1, read on the forward strand.
CTTGCTTTTGATCACTTTCCGAACAGCGCCTGTAAGCCACATCGGAGTCCTCCTTTTCCTTATGAGTATGCATTCCAATTGGGCTTCTGTTGTTTTTGTGAGCAGCCACCATGCCTCTTGCAGTGTTTGGACTCTCTCAGTTTTCCCTTTCCGCTTTTTTACTAGTTTCCTCATCTTTGGGAAATTGCCTTTTTGAAAATTTAAGGTCTCTGTGTTAGATTTTATCAGTGATTGGCAGTCTATGATTAAGTTAAAAGTAATTGTGTTGTGGTCACTGTTCCCTATTGGATCAGTCACATTAACATTTTGCACCAGATCCTGTGAATTATTCAGGATCAAGTCAAGGATTCTTGTACCTCTAGTTGGGTCTTCAATAATCTGTTCCAGGGAACAACCATTTAGCATATCTAGGAACTTTATCTCTTTACAGTGACCCCCGCCATTTCGCGGTTCAGGGATTGTGGTCCCGCTATATCGCAGGACCGCAGGACCTGCACCGTGGGGGGTGGGGTGGGGGCCCAGCCGGGTTGCTCTGCGCCACCCCCTGCACCTCCGAGAAGCCTCCGGGGTGCGTGGGAGGGCGAGGGGGGGTGCCCGCCTGCACTAATAAAAAGTGACCTATGACTAAGAGAAAGAGACCTGTCCAAGGTCACTCCCTCCCACCCCCCTGGGTGGGAGGGAGGGCAGCGCGGAGCAATCCGATCACTCTGCGCTCCCCCCCCCAGAAGCCTCCGGGGTGGGTGGAAGGGTGGCATCAAGTGCTCCATGCCGCCCCCATGCTCTTCCACAGCCCCACCCCCCAGCCCCCCACCCCCCTGCCCCCAGCCCCGCCCCCCCACCCACTTCCACATATCGCAGATTTTCATGGACCGTGGGTGGGGTGGGTCCCTAACCCCCGTGATCGGCGGGGGTTTACTGTATCATGTTTTGAACAACACTTCACCCAGTCTCTGTGAGGGTAATTGAAGTCCCCCATTATAACCAGGCTTCCCTTCTTGGATGCACCCCCATGCATCATTCTCCAGCTGCCATTCTCCCTCAGGGGCTTGGAAAGGAGGCCGATGGCATATGCCTACTGTTAGACCATCCTTGTGGCCTCATAGTCTTATCCATAGATTTTCTGATGGTGATGACTCCAAATCATCTGGATATTCCAATTTGTACGATTTTATCACTTCTTTGACATACAAGGCTACACCACCTCCTGTTTGCCCCTTCCAGTCCTTCCAGTACAGTTTACAGCCTGGGATAACCATATCCCACGGGTTATCATCCGTCCACCAGGTTTCAGTGATGCCAGTTATATCAATATTTTTATCTATTGCTAATTATTCTGGCTATTTTGTTCTGGAGGCTTCTGGCATCTGCATACAAGCATTTATATGTGCTTTTCTTTTGACTCCAGTTACATCATTAGACTGCCTCTTGCAGTCTGTTACCAGTGGGCCAAGACTGAAGATTGCACACAGCCTTCCATCTCAATCAAGAAGAATAAGGCTGCAATCTTATCCATACTTCCTGTAACGCTGATGTTTGTTGTCAAATAAGTTCTGACTTATGGTTACCCTTTTCCGGATTTTCTAGGGAGACAATACTCAATACTATCCCATTCCTTTCTTCCGGCATCCTCTAAGACCACCCAGCAGCTTGCCCAAGGCCACTCAGGCTGACTCTTCTCCCCAGAGGCAAAGTGGCAAACTGAACTTCCAGCCTCTGACTCTGTAGCTAGAGACCTAACCCACTAACACACATTTACCTGGGAGTAAATCCCACTGTGATTGAATGTATGTTATGGGTAGAGATGAACTGCACTGTGTTTTATTGCTAGACCACCTGGGTCCCTCCAGGGAGAAAGGTGGCATAAAAATAAAGTTGTTATTATTATTATTATTATTATTATTATTATTATTATTATTATTATTATTATTATTATTATTATTATTATTATTATTATTAGATAAATGCCTTTTGAGCAACGTTAGACCCAATTTCAGCAATCGCCTGTACGGTTAGACTGTCAAGACATGTGCTGTCATCTGCAGTCCCTCTCATCTTATGCTTCCTTTCCTCTGTGCTCCTCATATTTCCTTGGTGTCACGGGTTGAGACCAGGACTGGAATACAGGAAATGGAGGTTGCATTTCTCATTCAGAAATGCAATATATGGGGTGACCTTGGACAGGTCTCTTTCTCTTGGTCATAGGTCACTTTTTATTAGTGCAGGCGGTCACCCCCCCATCTGAAAAATTCTGGGAGAACATACCCTTCCCCTTGGCTTGGAACATGATCTGCTCTTATTTCCAGTCTGTCCTACCTAGAACGGGTGCTGTGATATGACAGTTCTAACTCCCTGGAAGAAAGGTGGTGCATGCATGTCAATAGCAACATCAATGAGAAGGATGTGTTTGGTATGTGCTCTGGTGCTTATCTTTGGACCTTTTTACACGACCCCTAAGATCCGCTGGTCCCTTAAATTCAGACCAGAGATCTTGAGGGTTTGTCGCTCTCCCTGCACTTATCTTTGTCTGGTTCCTCTGCAAAATTATTTCTGAGGAAGGAGGTCTGCACTTAATTTTCTGTTAGCCGGAGCTGGTGGGGAAACATTTTTAAGCTCCGGAGCTGGGAGCCATTTGCAGCAGAGCTTAGGGGTCGTGTATAAACGCCCAAAATTTGTCTCTGCTTCTGAGGGAGGAGTCTGCAGCCAGGATCGGCTGGTGCCAGACGGGACCTGTTAGGCTTTAAGATGCCTGGGGTTCTTCTTGGTTATTTTTGCACTTGTCACCCTGTCACAGGCTGTGGGGCTTTGTGGAGCTGTGGGACTTTGTCGAAGTCCTACAACAAACAAATAAAAAAAAGGGGGAGCCAAAATGAAGGTGAATGAAGCCAAATCTTTGTCATAGTGGGAAGAGTCCCTGAGCGTGCCTCCACCCACTTTGAGCTGTTGCTTTGTGACAGCATGTGCAGTTCATCTACGAAGTGCAACCTTGCTTCCTTCCCTTCGCAGAAGGGAATGACTCTTACCCTCCCTAATAATGTCTCTGCATGCTTATCCAGGGGACCTTCTGACACCCTGAGGTGAGATGAAACCACAAGAAATATCCCCTCCCCCCCCGCTCCAACTCTTTGGTGTTCCTGCTCTAGGATGGCACATGAACATGTACTCACTAGCTTTAGGAGGCTTTTAGCGTAATGACTGTGGCTTTTCCAGACCTCCTTCCTCATCCCCACGCTCATGCCTGCCCTGTCTGCCTCCAGGGTATGTCACGCGGGCCACATCACAGTAACCAGAGCAGCAAAGCAGAAGCAATGAGACAAAAGACCCTTCGGAAGAGAGGGGAGTTGTGTGCTATTAGGCTCAAAAGAACGAGACGCTTCAACCAGCTGTTGCAAGAGCAGCTGTCCGCCCAGAGGAATACCAATTTGGAGCTTTATTTCAGCGAGCCTCTGGACTTCCCTGCCAGGCTGCGTGGGTGAGGATGTGTGTGTGCGAGCATGCACGGACGCACACGTGCGTGCCTGCCAACATCTGGGAGGGCTGAGTTAGAATATCTGATTACCAGGTTAAATTACTGGTTGAAAGCTCCAGGCCAACTGCGTGGTGTGGGTGCAGATTTCCATCTGTTCTATGGGGAAGCGTGAATTTAACGGTGTGTAACCCAAATCCTAGAGAAGGCCGGGTGCCTCTCCTTTTGTCTTTTCACACAATCAACTCCCACCAGTCAGAAGCCCCCCCCCATGAGGTGGGGAGACTAAGACTAATCCCGAGTCCATAATGTAAGTGAGCACCATTGTTCCTGGCTGGTCCAGAGCACGGTAGTGCACAGTGTGTTTGTTTGGGACTCTAGCCACTCCATTGTGTGTGTTGAGGGGTGTCAGCCACAGCTGCTGTGGCCTTCTGGTGGAACTCAGAGAGGTATCTGCCAGACAATCTGCCTTCCACCTCCTAAGCCTATCTTGCTGCCTTACCAGGAATGGAAAATGCTACTCCACCATCACTCGTTAAGCCAAACTCACCCTCTGGTTGGGTTAGATGGAGGAGGGAAACCCCTGTCTTGTTTTTCCAGATCAGGCTGCAAAGTGCACTGGGTCAGCTTTGGATAGATCAGCCACAGCTTAATACAGGGTCACTTGCTGTGGGGCGGATGGTGCCTTGAATGACGGGCTCTTCAGCTTTGGAGCTGATTCGGAGCCAGCTCTTCCATTGGGCAGGCAGAGGAGGGGCCGATGGGCAGCCGACACTGGGAGACAGGCTCAGTGGTAAGAGGAAAGACCTATGTGTTCGGCGTCCTTCCTCATGAACTTGGAATTAGTGGCAAAAATCGTTTCCAAGCTCTTCTGAAAGGCACGCCAGAAATAAACAAAAAATGAATGAAGATTTGCTGCCTTCTCTGCCCGATGGAGTAATTCAAGCCAGCGGGCTGTGTGTGGGTGTGCAGATGAAGGGGAGTGGTGCAATGCATGGAGGAGTCCAGTGAAATTAAAAGAGAAGATGATAGAGGTCTTAAATAAGGACCCATTTCCAGACACTCTCTGCCACTATGTGCCAGCCAGACATGAACAAATGTTCTCCTTATAGCTGTTGTCTTGTGAGTTTTTCGGGCTGTTTGGTTTTGTTCTGGAAGTTTTTCTTCCTGACGTTTCACCAGACTCTGTGGCCGCCATCTTCAGAGGTCAAGGAACTCAGGGAACTAGGAATTCTCTCTGTGCCCTGGAATATAGAGTAAATGGGACTGTTCTCCTTCATCGTTGAGTCAACCAAGTCAGAGAAAGTACTTTTTCACCCAGAGGATCACTGGTCTGTGGAACTCCCTGCCAGAAGAAGTGGTGGCAGCTGTCGGCCTTGACAGCTTTAAGAAAGGATTGGACAAGTTCATGGAGAACAAGGGTATCAATGGCTATCATGATGGATGCCTAAGGACAACCTCCGGGTTGGAGAGATAGGCACTGACAGGATATCTCTCAGTGCCATTTGCAGGGAATTGTAAGCAGGTGAAGACATCTGCTTGGGAACACCCTGAAGCAAATGTTGAGCCACTGTGTGAGCCAGAATGCTGGACTGGATGGGCTGTGGCCTCTTCCAGCAAGGCTGTTCTTATGTTCTTATTGCTGTTTCTGTCCTGTTATGAAGGAATGTGGAGTCTTGAGGGGGCTCCTGAGTGCAGCTCTAGAGGTGCAGGGACCAACTTGAGATTCGCAACCTCCTATGATTTAAGCATATGACCCCTACCCAGCAGACAGGAGATGCTCCCATTGAACAATCTTCCTGTTCACTTGTGCCAGAAGAGCTGGAGTGCTCTGTGGCTTAGTTCTCTGGTTGGGGACCCCAACGCTGGGAGTTTGATCCTGCCTCTGGGCCTCCTTGACAGGGGGGGACTCCATGATCCATTGGGTACCTTCCAGCTCTGCAGTGCTAAGTTAATGGTGGAGGTAATGATGGTAACTGAAGCAAGGTGCCTGGGTTTTGGAGCCAGGGTGCTGAAATGCAGAGGGTAGAGAAACATTTGCTGCTAGAAGAATACTAACCCACTTGTGTATATTTGCTGCTGGAAAGACACAAATACACCTGACCCGGGCATTTATACCACCACCAGCTGCTTCTCTCTAGCAAAAGGAAACACCCCATAGGTACAGTTATTTTGGACAGCCACAGCTGTCAGGTGCCAAGCATCCCTCCTCATTTTGATTTCCCCTCCTCAAGGTCTTTGAAGGGGAACATAAGAACATAAGAAGAGCCATGCTGGATCAGGCCAAAGACCTATCTAGTCCAGCTTCCTGTATCTCACAGTGGCCCCACCAGATGCGTCTGGGAGCGCATGAGACTAGATATCTGTCTCCTGATTCCACTCCCCTGCACTTGGCCCTTGGAGAACCCCGGTTTTAAGCCTGGAGATTACACATCTCCATCATGGCTTGTAACCTGTGATTGACTTTTCTTCCACGAAATTGTCCAATCCCCTTTTGAAGGCATCCAGGCTAGATGCCATCACCACATCTTGTGGCAGGGAGTTCCACAGATACACTGGGTAAAAAAAAATTCCTTTGTCTGTCCTTACTCTCCCAGCCCTCAATTTGAGTGGATGTCCTTTAGTTCTGGTATTTTGTGAGAGGGAGAAGAGCGTCCCTCTATCTACTTGACTCATGCCCTGCATTATTTTGTACGTCTCAATCATATTCCCCCTCAGGTGCCTTTTTTCCAGACTAAAGAGCCCCAAATGTTTTAGCCTTTCCTCATAATTGGAAGAGAGCATTGCAATTTTCTCTGTTTCCAAATAACTCTTGTGCCTGATGATGTCATGAATTCTAAACAGAGCCACCAGTGGAATGGGAAGCTCACGGTTCTCTGCGTCTCCCTAATAGCAAAACTGTTAAAAATAATAATAATTAGCAAGAAGAAAACAACCCTGCATGTGATGTGGGCGATTCTAGAGCACAGAAATCTGGACTGGGTCACATTACTCTTCTGGACATCTTGTTTGACCAATTCAAGACAAATGCAGGGGCTCAAGACTAGACCTCAAGACGGAGTATTGCTGTGTGAGTGACTTAGCCTCATGGAAAAAGCTAGATAAGTTTTTGAAGAGTTTGAGGCAGGTCTCCAATGCTATGTGTCTCCTATACAAAACTGCAAAGCAAATGGCTCAGAACAGCCCAAAGTGCACAGACCGCTATGCCCTGGTTATATCCTATTGCTGAAAGCATGGCAGGGGTTTGGACTGGATGGCCCTTGAGGTCTCTTCCAACTCTATGATTCTATAATCCTCCAGCCAAGATGGAGGCATCGGCATGGAATAATGAACCTTGCACCACGGCAGAGGTGAAAGAATGAGAGAAGTAGCCTGATGCTCTGGCCTCTGTCAACGAATGAAGATTTTTTTGCACTGCTTGTTCAGCTCATGCATCCCTAGAAAAGCTCCAATTTCTTTTAGTGGCCTTTCTTTTCCCTCCCCTCTAAGATGGAGTATTGAGTGTCAGAAAGGAAAAAGAATCAGGTTTGACGTTCGCAAACGAAACGACAGAGAGTGAGGGGAAAAAAAGGATTGGAGTGGGGACATGTCCTTTTTAATAGTCTGCTGACAGCTTGGCTCCTTCCCCACAATGAAACAAAAAAAAAAGGGTCCTTTTAAAATATTGACTTTTCTGACCTCTTTATTTATTTAGTTATTTTGGCAGGGAGAATATTGCCTGAAAGGACCAGGTGAGCCACACTAAGGATACAGGTGCCCCCGTTGTTGTTTTTTGGCGGCTTTCATTTAGCTATAATATTAATCCATTCCCACTGGATAGAGAGAGAGAGAGAGTGTGTGTGTGGCGGATTAGGAGTCATGAGGCTTGGGTTCAAATCTCTGCTCAGCCATGGAAACGCACTGGAGTGGTGGTGGTGGTGGTGGTGGTGGTGGTGGTGGTGGTGGTGGTGGTGGTAGACATGGCAAAAGCACTCCGTAAATGGCTCCCTTACCTTCAAAGCCCTTTTAGGGTTGCTATAAATGGCACAGAACACAACAGCAGCAGCAGCAGCAGCAGCAGCAACAACCTCTGAGAAAGACATAGTGGAAATGGAAAAGGTGACTCGCCCACATACATTGTAAACTATTGATCAACCAAACCACCACCATCTTACTGTCTTAATTTGACTGTCATGTTGCTATTGATATGCTATTGTTATGATTTGATGCTCTCTTATATATTTTATGACTGTTTCTTATATTACATTTTATGATATATGTTTTTGCTAATTAGAATGTATTCACATGCTGTTTTATTTTTCATTTATGGTCAGCATTGAATGTGGCCACCCGGCTAGATGGGTGGGAAATAAATGCAAAAAGCAAACAAGCAAGCAAGCTAGCTAGCAAGTAAACAAGCAAACAAGAATTCCTTCAAGCAAATTCTGACTTATGGTGATTGGTGGTGGTGGTGGTGTGTGTGTGTGTGTGTGTGTGTGTGTGTGTGTGTGTGTGTGTGTGTGTGTGTGTGTGTGTGTGTGTGTGTGTGTGTGTGGAGGCCTAGGTGGAGAATTGTCTGAGGTGGTTTCCCATTGCCTTCTTCTGGAAGTGCTTTGGGATCACTATGCAACTTGCCCAAGATTCTTAAACCATAGAGCTATTCAGACTTAGGTGAAAAGTAAAGTTTCCCTCTGATGATTAACTCTAGATTTTGCTGGCTCTAGGGGCTGCTGCTCATCTCCGTTTATAAGCTGAAGAGCCAGCATTTGCTCATAGACATATTTTATGTGGTCACGTGGCTGTCCTGACTAAAAGCATGAGTGCATGGGAGGCTGTGAACTTCCACCTCTGAAGTGGTCTCTATTCATCTACTTGCATTTTAAGTGCTTTTGAACTGCTAGGTTGGCAATAGTGCCATGCAAGAACTCCCATCGCAGTTTTTCTGACAGATGGCCATCCAGCCTCTGCTTAAAAAACCCCAAAGAAGGAGACTCCACCACCCTCCTTTGTGGCAGCATATTCCACTGCTGAACAGCTCTAACCATCATGAAGTTCTTCCTAATGTTCAAATGGAATCTCTTTTCCTGTAGTTTGAAACCATTGCCCCGAGCCCTAGTCTCTGAAGCCATGGAAAACAAACCTGTTCCCTCTTCAATATGAGACAGGCAGACAGCCGGCATGGTGTTGTCCTAAATCACATTGGACTAGGACAGTGGTGGTGAACCTTCAGCACTCCAGATGTTTTGGACCACCACTCCCACAGTCGTTTGGATTCCCAATTCCCAATTCTGAGAATTGTGGTCCAAACCATTTGGAGTGCTGAAGGTTCTCCACCACTGGACTAGGACTTTGGATCCTTGGGCTTGGATCTCCCCTTTATCCACTGAGTGATTCTTAGGTAGTCACAGTCTCTTGGCCTGTCCTGCCTCATAGAACTGCTGGGGAGGTAAAGTTGGGGAGAAGGGCAGGGAAATAATGCAGTCCCCGAAGAAAGGATGTGCAACGAATGAATGAATGAATGAATGAATGAATGAATGCCTTGGGGTTTTTTTTTATGAGTAAGGCTTTCCTTGGCAAGCAGCTAATGAAATTAGAGAGAAGTTCCTTTTTTCTTCCCCCTTAGGAGGCCACGTGAAGGTTGGCACCAGCACATAGGGGACAACACAGTCTCTTGGCCTGTCTCCATTCAATGAATGAATGAATGAATGAATGAATGAATTGAATGAATGAATGAATGCCTTGGGTTTTTTTTTTTAGGCACACGAAGGTTGGCACCAGCACATAGGGGACAAGCATTCCAACACTGAGGACCAGAAGCTTGCCGTTGCCCTAAACCCCCAATCTCTACACAGCCTCTACCTCCATCTACATTCATATTAAAATCTTCACCTAATTATCTCTCCATTGGCAGGAAGACAGAGGTGCAAATAACCGAGCCAGAGTTGTGAAGGTGAGGACCTTTTGTTCCACTGACATGTTATTGGTTTTCTGAATACGTCAGGCTTGATGAAAAAACATGTAGAGCAAAACATCCCTTCCTAGCATTTAAATTGGTCCTCTTAAAGGGAGAAAAGTCATTTATCCTGGTCTCTCTCTCTCTCTCTCTCTCTCTCTCTTTCTCTCTCTCTCTCTCTCTGTGTGTGTGTGTCTGTGCCCAACGTCAATTCTTCTGGCAGTGGCAGGCTACAGTCCCTTCTGTTACTTAGAATTAGTTAGAATTATTTAGAATTATGTTCTGCTCCATCTATCATGTCATGCTTTGCATCTCTGGTTTTCTCCTTTTTGAACTGAGTCGGCTTTGCAGAGGGATGCTCCGGCATGGAGGTTAATATATGTATTTTTTTTTTTTTAAAAAAGATGAGCTGGAAAACAGCAGATGAGAAATAAGATCCAGAACTCCATTGATTACAAGACTAATCAGCACTCTGCACGTGGAGCCGGCGGTGTGCCCTGCTCTGATAGTGTTGCCCTCTCTTTCACATGACCCACTACATCTTTCTCAGAGAACCAACAGGGTGCTTGGGAAGTGTGTGTGTGTGTGTGTGTGTGTGTGTGTGCTTTTCAACTTGAGGTCTGCTTTTCAACTTGTGGCCAAACTTCCCAGTTGCGCCCCGACTGGTGCAACCAACAGAGCTGATAATGAGATCCGTTGCAGAGCCAATCAAGGCTGTAAGCAGCAGATCGGACTCCGGCTGTGCCCTCTCTTTGCAGACAGAGACGGCTGGCCATCAGGCAGAAGGGTGGTGGTGGCAACCAGTTTAGCCCAGGAGTTCGTCTCTCGTCCCTGCCGGTAGCTCTTCTTCGTTTGCCGCCGCGAGATGCAATTACATGTAATTATTGAACTGGAGCACCCAGCAGGGGAAGGGGGCTGCAGGGGAGCAAGAAAGCTGGGAGGGAAAAGGAGGGAAAGCGCTGGTGGTGTATGAAATTGGAAAGCTTTGAAAAAGGGGGGAAAAAAGAAAGGAAAAGGTTCCGACTTCAGAAGGTAGGGTGAGGGACCAACCTCAGCAACATTTTATCGAAAGCTTCGCTCGGAGAGATTGGACTTAAAAGCTCGGTGGCCCACAAATCGCTATCTCGGCTCCGCACCTTTGCAGCTGCTTCCACCCAGGAGGGTTTTTTGTTCCGCTGCTTTGGTGATATTTTTGTACACTTGGTGATTTCTCCCCGCAGAGATCTTAAGAAGCATTTGAGCAGAGCGCGCGGGGGTGGGGGTGGCGGAAGGGAAGCGACGTCCCTTCGGTAGACACCAGGCGCCACGGAAATAAACAGAGTTGGGGTGCCTCCGTCTTATTCTGGCCCCCCTTTGTGGCTATTTGAGAATGTGCGGGGGGCACACGGACATGGGCTGCCTCCACTAGGTTTTGTGGCTCCATATTCATCACCCATCAGCCAGAATCCTGTTGCCGATTCATGTTGCTTGGATCAAGGAATTGGTATAAGCCTTGGCTGCACATTGCTGCTCGTTAATGAGCTGCTTGCTGGGTTTCTGAGCAGTCTCTCAACTGGGGGCACAGCTAGGAATGCAGCCCGTACCTAATTAACGAGTGGCAGTTTGCCACCAAGGAGGGAAATTGAAGAAGTCTTGCATCTTGCATTTACAGCCTCTTATTTTGTTAAAAATATGTAAGGAGTTTTTGTGCAAACAAGACAAACAAAAATGCACACAAACACACAAAAAACCACCCATAAATGCTTCAGTTATTTTTATAGGTAAAATATAGCCAGCCACAGTTTGGAAAAATGCATAAAATCTCTCATAACCTGACTCAGAGATCCAAGAGCTCTAGGCATTCCCCCCCCCCCCATTCTATGGGAACAACATACACGAAGACTGATATCTCTAGAATGCATTCTATATATATGAATGAAGACATGTATATATATATATATATATTATATATATATATATAGATATATATATATATATATATATATACCCATATATATATATATATATATATATATATATATATATATATATATGTTTTCTGGGTAAGGTATGCATGTTAGGGTGGATTCGGGTTTCCCTTGTAGAAATCTGGTTGTTTTGGCGACGTTTCGACCAGGTCTCACTCGTCATCTTCAGGCTGGTGTTCTGGCTTCTTTCTTCTTGAAGCAAAGCGTGGACTCAGTTGAAGTCCTTCTATAAATACTGCTGGGGGGGTGTGGTTTGCTTGCTTTGTTGCTGATTGCAGGTTCCTTTGTTCCTTTGTTCTTTTGTGATCTGCTGTGTGGCTGAGGCGATCGTTAAGGGATTAACTGCTGGTGGCTGTTTAGATGGCTGTTTAGATGCTGGTGGGTTAGATGGCTGGTGGGTTCTGGCAGTATCCTGGGCTTTGGTGGAGTGGGGTCCTGTGTCTTGTGAATTCATTTTGGTCTGGCTACGTGTCTGTGGTCTCCCAATGTTTTTTTGGGGTGTGTGAGTGTGCTCCATGTGGTGACTGGAGTGGGGTGCCGCAGTAGGTGGTGCAATGGTTTTGTTATTGGATGGTGGTTTGTTTCATCTGTGGGAAGGGTCTGGGTTTGTGTTTGGTGTGGATGGAAGGTGGTGGCATCTTGTGTTTTTTTGGACCTGGTGTCAGTCTTTGTGACAGAGGCTTCTGTTGACCAGGGCTAGTTTCCAGATGTCAGGCAAGCGGGAGGTGTCATCACGTTTATTCATGTTGTTTGGGTGTTTCTCTATTTCAATGGCTTCCATGATTATTCGACTGTTGAAGTGTTCAGTTTTGGAGATGAGTTTGGTTCTTTCAAAGTCACTTTCATGACCTGTTGTTTTTATGTGCTGGAAGAGAGAGGAAGATTTTTCTTCTTTTTGACTGCGTTCTTGTGTTCCCCGATCGTGCGCTTATTCTCCTGTTTGTCTGTCCGATCCATGTGGCTGGACAGACTTTGCATGGTATTTTAGACTCCTTGGTTTTCTAGCTCAATCTTGTCTTTGGGGTTTCTTAAAATGTTGGCTATTTTTTGGTCGGTGCAAAAGGCTGTCTTGATATTGTGTTTGTGGAGAATTTTGCTGATTTTGTCTGTGGTGCCTTTGATGTAAGGAGGAGGGCGGACCTTTTTGTTCTCTTCTGTTTCTTGGTTCTTGGGGGTGTTTTTTTGGATTAGTTTGGTGATGGTGTTTTTTTGGAATGCAATTAAAACATTGAGAGAGTGTGTAATTCAGTTTTTAGGTGGTCTTTGTCAGCTAGGCATTCTGGAGATGAGGGTTTTTACGGAGTTGATCTGTGCAGGGTGGTGGTGTGATTGTGCATTTAAGTAGCGGTTTGTATGTGTTTTTTTCTGGTAGATGGTATGTCCTAAGGAGCCGTCGGGTTTTTTGTAGATTAGGACGTCCAGGAAGGGAAGTTGGTTGTTGGCTTCTATTTCCATAGTGAATTGTATTTTGGGGTGTAGGCTGTTGAGATGTGTGAGGAAGTTGTTCAGTTTATCTTTCCCTGTGGCCAGATAACAAAGGTGTCGTCAACATATCTGAGCCAGAGTTTGGGTTTATGTTCGGACTTTACGCGTTGGTTTCAAAGTGTTCCATATATAGGTTTATGACCGGTGAGAGGGGTGATCCCATGGGTGCTCCTTCTATCTGTTTGTATCTTTGTCCATTGTGGATGAAGTATGTGAGTTAGGCAGTGGTTGGTCAGATCTAGGATGTGCTTGGGGGTTGTATTTGTTGTGGATAGCTGTCAAGGCTTCTTGAATGGGCACTTGTGTGAAGAGCGAAACAACATCGAAGCTCACGAGTAGGTCATTGGGTTGTAGGTCTTGTTTCTTTATAATTTCTATGAAGTGGAACAGTTTTGTACGTAGATGAAGTGATGGATTCTGCATAGGGCTGGAGTTGTTTGGCAAGAAATTTGGCGAGGTTTTGTAGAGGTGAGCCTATGGAGCTGACTATAGGTCTGAGAGGTGTTCCTTCTTTGTGAATCTTGGGAGGCCGTAGAGCTTGGGGCATCTGGATGATTTCTCTCTGGGGATGATGCTTGGCTTGATTTCTTCACTTAAGGGAGAGGCTTTTATTTTGGCTTTGGTGGTTTTTTCCAGGTAGGTGGTGGGGTCTGTGTTCAAAGGTATGTGTGGGTCTTGTAGTAGGTTGGATAGTTTGGCTTGGTAGTCGGATGTGTTCATCACCACTGTGGCATTGCCTTTGTCTGCTGGGAGAATGATTATGTTGTTGTCTTTCCTCAGGTTGTTGAGGGCTTTTTGTTCTTCTTTGTGTAAATTGCTTCTGGGTGGTTTGCTGGAGCAGAGGACATTGGTGACTTGAGTCTGATTTTGTTGGCTTCATCTGGGTTGATTTTGGTTAGGCTGGCTTCCACTCCGCATATGATGTTTTCAGTGGGGATGTGTCTGGGGGCGACTGCAAAGTTGATTCCTTTGGAGAGGACTTTGGTCTCTGCGATGGTGAGTGTCCTATCTGATATGTTGTGAACTGTTTGTTTCATGGGCTGTTGTGGGGGGGGGGTTTGGGCTTCTGGCGTTTTTCCAGTTTGTGGAGTTTGTTGGTGTGTGTGTCTGTCTTGTGGGAGGTCTCTGTTTCAGCTCTCCAGGCGGCGAGTTGCTTGGATTTGTTCCAGAGTGTTGGGTGGATTTTGTTGCTGAGTTTGAGGTGGAGAGTGAGTAGGTCTCTGTTGGTTTGATCTAGTAGGTATCTTTTCCTGTGTAGTTCGCTTCTGATTAGGGCTAGTTCTGTTCTTTTCAGGATCCTTTCGCTGGATGGGGTTTTTGAGTGGAATTTCAGTTGGAAGCTTGTGGGGATCACATTTTTGTCTCGGCAGTTGCCGACATGACCTACTCGTGAGCTTCGATGTTGTTTCGCTCTTCACACAAGTGCCCATTCAAGAAGCCTTGACAGCTATCCACAACAAATACAACCCCCCCAAGCACATCCTAGATCTGACCAACCACTGCCTAACCAACACATACTTCATCCACAATGGACAAAGATACAAACAGATAGAAGGAGCACCCATGGGATCACCCCTCTCACCGGTCATCGCAAACCTATATATGGAACACTTTGAAACCAACGCGTTACAGAAGTCCGAACATAAACCCAAACTCTGGCTCAGATATGTTGACGACACCTTTGTTATCTGGCCACACGGGAAAGATAAACTGAACAACTTCCTCACACATCTCAACAGCCTACACCCCAAAATACAATTCACTATGGAAATAGAAGCCAACAACCAACTTCCCTTCCTGGACGTCCTAATCTACAAAAACCCGCTGCTCCTTAGGACATACCATCTACCAGAAAAAAACACATACAAACCGCTACTTAAATGCACAATCACACCACCACCCTGCACAGATCAACTCCGTAGCAAAACCCTCATCTCCAGAACCAAACGCCTCGCTGACAAAGACCACCTAAAAACACTCTCGGATGTTTTAATTGCGAACGGATTCCAAAAAACACCATCACCAAACTAATCCAAAAGGAAACACCCCCAAGAACCAAGAAACAGAAGAGAACAACGGCACCGCCCTCCTCCCTTACATCAAAGGCACCACAGACAAAATCAGCAAAATTCTCCACAAACACAATATCAAGACAGCCTTTTGCACCGACCAAAAAATAGCCAACATTTTAAGAAACCCCAAAGACAAGATTGAGCTAGAAAACCAAGGAGTCTACGAAATACCATGCAAAGTCTGTCCAGCCACATACATCGGACAGACAAACAGGAGAACACGCATCGCAGAACACAAGAACGCAGTCAAAAAGAAGAAAAATCTTCCTCTCTCTTCCAGCACATAAAAACAACAGGTCATGAAATTGACTTTGAAAGAACCAAACTCATCTCCAAAACTGAACACTTCAACAGTCGAATAATCATGGAAGCCATTGAAATAGAGAAACACCCAAACAACATGAATAAACGTGATGACACCTCCCACTTGCCTGACATCTGAAACTAGCCCTGGTCAACAGACAGCCTCTGTCACAAAGACTGACACCAGGTCCAAAAGGACACAAGATGCCACCACCTTCCATCCACACCAAACACAAACCCAGACCCTTCCCACAGATGAAACGAAAAACCACCATCCAATAACAAAACCACGACTGCACCACCTTGCGGCACCCCACTCCAGTCACCACATGGAGCACACTCCCACACACCCCAAAAAACATTGGGAGACCACAGACACGTAGCCAGACCAAAATGAATTCACAAGACACAGGACCCCACTCCACCAAAGCCCAGGATACTGCCAGAACCCACCAGCCATCTAATCCACCAGCATCTAAACAGCCATCTAAACAGCCACCAGCAGTTAATTTAACGATCGCCTCAGCCACACAGCAGATCACAAAAGAACAAAGGAACAAAGGAACCTGCAATCAGCAACAAAGCAAGCAAACCACACCCCCAGCAGTATTTATAGAAGGACTTCAACTGAGACCACGCTTTGCTTCAAGAAGAAAAAGCCAGAACACCAGCCTGAAGATTTGGAGTGAGACCTGCGAAACGTCGCCAAAACAACCAGATTTCTACACGGGAAGAAACTCGAATCCATCCTAACATGCTATATATATATCCCCCATTATATATATAATATATATATATATATATATATATATATATATATATATATATATATATATATATATAACAATCAATAACCACTCCTTGGAGTTAGCAAGTGTTTGTTTTTCACAATCGGTTTTTTACACAATCTCAGAACAAGCATAGGCAGCATGGGAGCTGCAATCGAAACAACTTGGGTGAATGTCCAAGATCCACTGATTAGGGTCTGGTCCCCATTGGGCACTCAGGTATGCACCTGGACATGGAGACCTTCTGTCAGATTGCACCATTGAGCCTCCATCTCTGCAGACACCTGTGTGATGGAAGCCTCCAACCCACAACATAGATCTTGCACAATGGGGCAGGGTGATTCAGAAGGTGCTGCTAGGGAGGCCCATTGCCACCTGTAGATCTCCCACCTTGTATGCAGCAATTGGGTGATTGCCCACCCCACCCCCAAAAGCACATCCGTTTTGCAACACTGCCTGCTCTAGCGTATGTGCCCATCAGGCTCCTCACCAAACATCTTCCCTTCACCCTTTTTCCAAGGAGGCTCAAGTTGCGTCCCCATCCCCCATCCCCTTAACCATACAACTGCCTGTTGGGGCAAGTAAATATGAAAGATGGCACTTGGCCTAAGGTGAATCTTTGTGGGTGAAGAAGGAATTTAAATGAGGATCTTCACATTTTCTCCATCGTTTGCTAAACCGCTATCTCATGGAAATATTTCTTCATCCAATTATGAACTGCTGGGTAGCTCTGTGGTTTAGCTATCTGACTCCCAACCTAGAAGGTTAGGAGTTCATAGAATCATAGAATCATAGGAAGAGACCTCCAGGACCATCCAGTCCAACCCCCTGCCATGCAGGAACCCCCATCAAAGTACCCATGAGAGATAGCCATGGGTAAAAAATCCTCAAAAAACCTCCATGCCTAAAAACCTCCAAAGAAGGAGACTCCACCCCTCCATGGCAGCATATTCCACTGCTGAACAGCTCTAACCATCACAAAATTCTTCCGAATGTTCAAATGGAATCACTTTTCCAGCACAAGTCACACCATTGCATGCTGTCTTCTTTCCCCTAACTCCTTCCTCCACCACCTCCACCCTCTAAGGAGGTGGAGTGCTGGGATCAGAATAATCATGGCTGAGTTTGGAAAACAGACTATCGTCGATGTTGCATCAGCCAAGGAGTGGAAGAAATGCATTCCGATCATCTCCCAGTAACAAGCCGGCACTCCTGTATCAGTCCATCAGCAAGCTCATGTATGCATAGGCTCCCTTCTGCCTCACTTTGCTTCTGTCTGCCTATTGTATCAGGGTCGGAAGGGTATTGTGGGAAACATCCCTTTCTCATGCAAAGCAGAGGCACTTCATTATGTGTGTTGCTGAACTCCAAGATGTCAGAGAGGAAACAGTCCCCCCCCTTTAATTGATTCAACTCACTTTGCTTTGAAGGCTCTTCCCAGTTCACTTCCTTATTTGTGTCTGTTTCAATCCACATGTGCTTCCAGCAGATCCACTTGGATTATCGCCCCTTTGCACTCCCAAACAGAAACAGAATCTGACCTTTTTATTGTGTCATTTGTTACCTGCATTTGGATGCAAAGACTCTGGGTAAACAGGGTTCCAAGCATCACCAGAATTCAGCTCCTCCACATGCTTTCAATGTGGCAATGCTGAGTATGTCCTTCTCCAATTCAAATTTCTCAAAGGATTTCAGGATTCCACCCAAAGTAATCCAATGCCTGTTTACTCAGAAATCAGCTCCTTTGGGCAGCATCCGATTGCTTTTCCTAACCGAAGGAGACTCATTGACTGAATGGGATTTAGGTCAGTCTGGTAGGACCATTCAGCAATTGATGTGCGAGGGTACGTAAGATAACTCTTCAGCCAACATCAACATTTCCCCACCCCATGCTTTGGATACTTCTAGAAGTAGAAGCTACTTGGAAACACTTGAATCAGGGTTCAAACTTTCATATTGCTGCCCGTCATCCCACTTGAAGAAGGAGGCAGAGATCAAGTGAAATACACACAATGTCTGAACCACACCTCTAGGTTCACAACTAGGGTCTGTGGCACCCAGGGCAAACATGGATTTTGTGCCTCCCTCCCATGGCCGGGAGGGGGAGCATGTGGAATATAAAATAGTACAAATACTACTTTGTTATTTTGTCCCCACCCCGGCACAAAGCCCGGGACACGTGCCCCTCCCCCAGCTGTGACCCTGCTCACCTTCCCTTCTCTATTCTTCTGCCCTGTTGGTACTCAGCAAATGGGAAACTAGTTTCATGTCTCTGTAATATCGGCTCTTCCTTCCCCCAGACAGCTTGATGTGACATCAGTCTGTATCATAAATATTCTGAAAACGGCATAAAAAGAGCTGTGAGATCCCCTCCGATTTCCCTTGCTGCCTCTGCCCCTCTCAGGTACTCAACCCAGTTCCTAGAGGCAGATGTTGTGTTCAGAAAATCAGGAAGACGCAGAGCTGGCAGCCAGATCGTTTGACAAAAGGCGCTCCCGGGGAAACCCAGCTCCTAAAATAGAAGGCACAGTTGAAGAGCAAGTGCTTTGTCTGTTTGCTAGAATCAGAGGGATATGTTGCACATCTGTGTTTGTGCCAAAACAAACAGATGTTCTAATAGAATGGCGCTTTCCAAGGACGTTCATACTTCTTTCATGATCCGTCACCCTTCATCGTGTGTTGGGAGTGAGACAACAACCGCGTGGAAGAAAGGGGGGGAGGAAACACACAGTGTCACACAGCTCCACACAAATGCCAAAGGACTGTTTAGAATTCATCTGCAAGCGCTTCATGTGCTCAGGCAGCAGTACATAAGAACATAAGAAGAGCCATTCTGGATCAGGCCAAAGGCCCATCTAGTCCATCTTCCTGTATCTCACAGTGGCCCCACCAGAAGCATCTGGGAGCGCATGAGACTAGATATCTGTCTCCTGATACCACTCCCCTGCATCTGGCCCTTGAAGTACCATGGTTTTAAGACTGGAGATTACACATCTCCATCATGGTTTGTAACCTGTGATGGATGTTTCTCCAGGAATCTGTCCAATCCCCTTTTGAAGGTATCCAGGCCAGATGCCATCACCACATCCTTTGGCAGGGAGTTCAACAGACTAACAACACGCTGGGTAAAAAGAAATGTTTTATTTTGTCTGTTCTCACTCTCTCAGCCCTCAATTTGAGTGTATATCCCCTAGTTCTGGTATTTTGTGAGAGGGAGAAGAGCGTCCCTCTATCCACTTTACATTAGCGCTACTAATGATGCCACATGTTGATGTAGCACCAAACTTCAACTGATGCTGAAAGAGGAAAAAACCAAGAAGGAACATAGTCTGATGGAGCTTTGGTGGTGTCTTGCCTCCACAAGAGCCCTGTCGGTGAGGACACAATGATTCATACTTCCCAGACCAGACAGTGTCAGGATGATGCCCCAATGCCTAGACAATCCTTCAGCAGATACTGAGCTTAAATTGAGGTTGCAGTCAATGATGAGTCACTGGGTTTGCTGTTTCAGGGCCGGAAGTTAAAAATATGAGTCCATATTGTAGACCATGGTCATTATCTGCATTAAATGTTCATCCAACACACTTGGCCACTGAGAGACATGCAATATGGTTCATAGGGGCCAGCCAATCAGTGATCCGGCACTTAGATCACTGATAGACTATCACCTTGACATCATCTCTGTAAGAAAAGAATGGCACTCTTTGTCCCAATGCAGGCATGCCATCCTGGTCCTTTCATAGAATACCCTCTGCTGAAATGAAAACCACAGCTCCCAAATCAATTGATGGCAAGAGGCATTTAAAGAAAAAACATTAGGCGGGCGAGAGGGAGGAGGTGTAATTAAAACCTGATAAGAGAAGATTGAAAAGTGTGATGGGTCAGGAAAGGGGCTGAAATCCCTGGGTTGCTCCGAGATGCTTTAGCAATAAAATCACGAGGCTCTGGCAGCTGCACAAAAGGAAATTGGCAGAGTAAAATATTTCTCTCCTTGCTGTCTCCCATTTACATGTTTATAATAGAGGTTTTTAAGCCCCTAATGAGAAAGATGCCCATTGTGGGGAGAGGATGATTAAAGCACCAACAGATGGGGGAAGGGATTGCAGGCAATCACACAGGGGGTGTTAATTACATCAAAGGAGCAGGGAGGGCAAATGGGTGTGGGGGGGTTTCCGCAGTCCCCAACCTCCCGGGAATGGGTGACCTTTGCTCTCCCTGGCCTTTCTGCCATTTCCAAATGGTACCAAAAAGTTCATTTGCCAATTTGCAGCTTTTGTGAAAAGAGTAGAAGGAGAAAGGCCTTCCCTCCCAGAAAAACAAGAGACCTAAAAGTGTTAGAGAAGCATGCGTATGTGTGTGTTTGTGGAAACAGGAGTAAAAACCCACCCCTCTGCTGCCTGTGACCGACAGAGGAAAAACAGATCAATTCTGCAAGCACATGTGGGAATTACACCTTTGTTCCGAACCTGGTGGGCTGGTAATGCCCGTGTTTCCCTGTATGCAGGTCTGTCCTGTCAACATGGTGTATGTGTGTGCATTTAACTGAACAGGGAAGTAAAAGTGAAGAGATGCAAAATGAGACCAGTAAGAATCTCAGTCAAAAATTCACCTTTGTTTAAATTACGTCTGGAATTCTCCCTTGGTTGGGGTTTGCTTTCTCTTTGTAAACTGCTTTCCAACACTACATTGATATACAAATCCATATATAAATTTGTTAAATAAAAAAACAAGTCAATTAATTAATTAATTAATTTTGATTCTTATTTATTTATTTATTTATTATTGAATTTATACCCCACCCATCTTCCCGAGGGAACTCTGGACGGCTTACAGAAGGCTGATTGGATCAGCAAATATCAAAGAACAAATGAACAAATGAACAAATAAACAACATTAAGATAAAAACACATTGGCACCCTTGTCTAAAAACATATATAGCTCAAGTGGAGAACATCACAATAGTTGAGCTAACTAGCAGCAGATGGCGGGGGGGGGAAGCATTAAACTTGGTCACCAAAGGCCTCACAGAACAAGATGGTTTTCAACGCTCTGCACAAGGCCAGCAGGGACTCTGCAGAGCGCACTTCACTGGGGAGGCTGTTCCACAATGAAGGGGCAGTCACTGAGAAGGCCCGATTGCGGGTAGAAGTTCTTCGGGCCTCTTGGGGAGTGGCAACCCGAAGTGAGTGCGCTCGCGATTGCCGAACTTGTCGGGCCGAAGTTGATTGCTGGGCGATCCTCTCTGCCAGGTAGTCCGGGCCCAAGCCATGGAGGGTTTGTCATCCCCCCCAACCTGTCTTTCTTTCTGATCTCCAGCTTCTCAAGCTCTTCTTCTTTCTCCATTTCTTTCCTGCCAACAGTTTTTACTCTTGAGGTCTAGCACCATGACATTTACTGATGCATCATGGGAAAGTGGGCAGCCACAGATGTCTTGTGGAAGGACTCAACGAGCAGTCTTTGCTTGACCTTGAGAATCTAAAGCATGGATGGACAGAGGCTGCATCACCGGGATGGATGGAGCTGGTGACCTTCGGGCATCTTTTCCCCATTGGACCAGTCCATCAGGTGAGGCCTAAGCAGGCTCCTGCCAAAGCAACAACATTAAAATTTGATATCTTCTCAACTTGAGCAATTAAAGGGAGGGATGCAGGCACTGAAATGTGGCCCAAAGGAGAAGCTTGAATATTTAATACCCTTCTTGACTTTGAAAGTCCCAAACAAACCAGCAGGATGGTGAGAAACAGATGACAGATTTATCTTAATAATAAGAGTTGGGGAAGAATCCCACATTAAAGGTAGCATGTGGGGAGTGAAGGAAAAGCTGGTGATAAGAATACAGAGGTGATGTGTCAGAAGCGAGCACACGGGCCAGGCTGCAGCTGAGAGATGGGACCTGGCATGGCTGTTGCTTTATGGCAATGAACCCCAAGGCGGGGGTGGAGGTGGGGAAAAGGGGAAGCACATGGCTCATGTGGCGTAGGTGGAATCCGTTTCTGCTGAGATCATTTAAATGAATGCAACACACAGGCTTGGCTGAACTCTGCGTAGACGGCTGCCTGGAAGAGGGTCACCGGGAACTTTAGGAATTGCGCCATGGGGTAGTTTGTGGCAGAAGAACGGGGTGAGGAGATAAATCCAGTGGATATTTTTTTTTAAACCAAGGAAACCCAGTTTTCACACTGAGTCAATTTCTATAGCCATGATAAATTCTTCTACTTGGAACCAGTGATCTGGACCCTGTTAGCTATGGAGTGGTGGTGGTGGTGCCAGGGAATATTCTGCCAATTAGGATTATTGGGATGCTGAGAGGCATCTGGTATCTGCCATTATGTGAAAAGGCATCCTCCAAGACGAAGGAAGAAATAGAAAATTCTCCCCTGGGACCTCTTGCATCTACCATCTTTCCTGAGTTGAATCAGCAAAAGACTGAAGCCCCAGTTGCATCCACTGATGACTGTGTATAGGTGTACAGTATCTGCCGGCACTAAAGGTGTAAAAAAGGAATCTCCCCATTGCTGAGGTCCTGGTTGGAACAAACATTCTTGACAAAGGAATGTTTAGAGGAGGCTCTGGATATTTCAGGAAACCTCTGCTCCATCTGAAGACCACCATGCAAAAAATAAAAGCCCGTCTTAACAATAAAAGGGTGGAGCTTAGAAAGAAACTTGCAGCTACTATCAGCGTGGGCAGGAGGAAAAGCTGCTTAGAAGAATAGGAAGGTTAATTTTGTTTCTGCTCAGATACAGATTGTTCCCTTGGCTTTTGCAAAGCCAAGCACAAAGGGAAGGCTGATGGCTCACAAAGACACAAACAACCCATCATCTCCTAAAGGATCTACCAATACATCTACCAGTCTGCTGAATCACAGCAAAGTGCTCAAAAGAAAATTTGTTTTGAAGATTTCTTTCTTACCTTTATATTGCATCTTGTCCCTCATTACTGTAAGCCGCCATGGGTCCTTTTCCAAGGAAAAGGATGGGGTAAAATACTCTGAAACAAACAAACAAACAAACAAACAAACAAACAAACACCATCTGAAAACAGATTGACTCAAAATGTACACTTTGATCCAAAATTGTAATATATATATTGTGCCATCTAGCCTATAGGCTCCTCTGGATGGTGAAACAGAGTCTTCCCTCCTCTTCAGGTGACTGAAGCTAAATAGAACCAGAAGTTGGGCAAACCTAATTCAGGAATGGACCACTTACTTTGGCTCGGTCTGCACCCCAGTACCACCCATAGGATGCCAGGGCAGAGGGATACAACCCACGTCCCTGGGTTTCCAAAGCTCTGGGAAAAGTTTCTAACTTGGCAGCTCCATTGTCCTGGCGTACACTAAGAGGAGGAAAAAGTCATCTCAGGAAGAGCCAGAGCAATGAAGGAAATGGCTCTAACAGTGTGAGTCGTGGAGGAAGCTGCGCAAGACTTACCTGCAGGGAAGGCGAAGATAAAGGAGCAATGTGACAAGAGTTTTCAAACACTTAAAAGGCACTCTATAAAAATGATGGAGCATGACTCTTCACAGCCATCACTGAGGGAAGAAAGAAAGAGGCAAGAGGTTTAAATCATGGCCTCTGGATTTATTAGTGAATATTCACGAAAAACACACACACACAGACACACACAGACACACACAGACACACACAGAGTAGCCATTAAGAATGAATGGCTGATGGAACAGCTTCCGTGGGAAGTCAAGAAGTTGTTGGATAGGGACTCTTGAGGGACTTCAAAGCAGGAGTGTTACCTTTTGGATTTACTTTGTATATTTTCTCTGGCAAGAGGTCAGGAGGAGATGCAACCAACTGAACCAAAGTCCAATTTTATTGATATGTTTAATACGAATCAGCTAGGGTCTTCTCTTAATGGCAGAGAAAGACCCCAAACATAAAGTGTAAAATGGTTTTATACTACAACAAACAAAGAGTCCTAAAGTATACAACCTTATTGGATAATATTTACATACAGTTTGGATCCTATATCTAATTGGCTGAAAACGTGAAGAACTCATTGGCTCTCCTATAAAGATGGGGCATCCTTTTCTTTCCTTAATGATTTCACCTTCTGGAAGTTGCCATAGTGTCTGGAATAAATTCCTTATTCTCTTGATATGCATGTTACCAGGATGAGCCTTCCTCCCAGAGACTATAGCTCCCTGCTGGGCTTTCTAAGAGGGGCAGTGGGAGGGTGAATCATGGGTACTTGAGTACCCTGATCAATTCTAAAGGCCAAGGTGGAAATGGTACCAGAAAGTAATATCTGTAAAGAAAGAGTGATCAGACCTTTGTTCTATGATTTGGCCAGAAAGAGGTTACTTTTGGGTCGCATACAGGTACCAGGAGCATTTACCTGCCTGGAGAGGAGGTCCTGGATTCGAAGACTCCCTCCAAGTTCATTCACAGCCTACGGGAAGCAAAACAAAGCTCAGGAAGGATCCCCAGAAGACTTGGAAATGCAACATTCTGATGAGCTGCACTGAGTAAGCGCTGGTGGCAATAAAAGGTATGCTTGTCTCCCAGATGCAGCTTCAGCTACGGATCTCACAGAATTAGAGTGTGTTTGCAGATATAATGGTGCAATAACACTTGCAGTGCTTGTGAAATGCTCGGGGGCTGAAGTTTGGGAATACTGTATAATGGACATCTTTGCTGTCGCTTAACAGAGGGTGCTGGAGATTCCTAGTAGAGGATTCAAATGGATTCAGCACGCCATAAATCATTAGGGTGGACTCCACATCAGTTAAAAAAGAATGCAAATGCTCCCTCTCTTAACAGGGGTGGGGGATGTAGGCACAACCTGCCTCCCATTTATCATGCTGCCATTTCAATGATCCACAGACAAATCAGAACCATTCCACACCCCCACCAAGGAGGAGACTACTAATAACCCAAGCTGAATGGGTTTTGGGTAAAACACATCCCAGGCTATTGTACATCTAATGAGAATGTGGTTCCACAGGCTGAATATAGTTGAAAAAGGAGTGCCTTCTTTTGCTATGCTAGGCCAGATCTTCCATAGAAGCCTTCATTTCATTTTAGCCAAAGTCTGAGAAAGTTGTATTTTTGACTACAACCCCCAGAATCCTCTAGTCATTGTGGCTCCTGTCTGCTGGATTCTGGGACCTCTAGTCCACAAAGGATTTCTCTGACCTTGGATCAAAGGCTTCAACAGAGTGAAGAGAGCTTGACATTCTCAGTCCTTTATAGTTCTTCCTTGGGGACTCCAGAGATCCGAGTCACCTGCCATCTTTGCAACTTATTCTTGTGAGAGTTCTCTCTCTCTGTGCCAGTCAATTAAATCATTTCCCACTATGCCAGCACCCCTCTTGCCATTACTTCACACATCAGTCCCTTTCTTCCCCCCTTTCCCTTCCTGTCTTTGTGTGCTTGTAATGAATTGTGAGGAAATGCCACCGAGAGGTGTCAGAACAATTTCTATTAAACCTAATTTCCTAATGAAAAGGTTACAAGCAAGAGTGTCACAGCTAATCAGTCTTTAATTCTCTGCGTCAACCAGTCGGAGTGTGAATGGATTCAGGTTTATCTTTCCCAAGCAGCCCAGAGATGCATGACTACCAATAGGGACCACAGGTTTAGATATCAACTGGGGGTATCCTTTGGCAGTTGCTATGACAACCAGCACCTCAACAGTGCCCACCACTATCCTGGGCCTTCTTTCCTTATTTTTATAGGCTGTGGTCTTTCTTTTCAAGAGGTTTCAGCTGGATGCTATCTTTTGTTTTCACCCAAAGATGAGTCTGCCTCTGAACCTTGTGAGGGGAAACCAACATAGGGGTAGGAAACCCATCGTAGCCACCATATTTGTGCCCAAAAGATGGAAGTCATGATATTGTGGTTCCCCTGCATCTCCTTGGGATTTTGCTGATATCATATCCCTGTTGTATGGGTGGTGGTGATGATGGGAATGGCTACCACCTTGAGTGGCCAATACCTCCAGTGACTCCTCTTCCCAGGACTCATGGAATCTATAAGCTGAAGATACCGACTGGATGAGAGTTTTCCTCATTAATCTCTGACCATTCTTTGTGCCGCAGAGAAGACCAAGGAAGGAAAATAAGAAGCAGGATGTGCAATAAAAGGAGAACAGGATCGAGTAAGGCTATCAAAATTCAGAAAAGTCATTTTTTGGACTATGACTCCAAGAATCCCCATTCTACACGGATATCATGTTTTTTTGTGTGTGTGTAAATGAAGAGAGAAAGGTAGCCCTTGTGGGCTCTAGAGTTTATACCTATGAGTGCAGCTCCATCTTACATATAGGCTGGTTTTGCAGTAGCATTCACCTAACAAACTGGGACCCAGGGAGGTCCTTGTTACGCAGTGGATTGGTCTCTGGTGCAGACAACAAATATAAAAGTCATCCAGGAAGATTAGGAAAGTGAGTTGTGCACCACACACGCTGAAGTAATCTTACTGCTCCCTTCTGCTCAGATCAAATCTTTCTGCTTTTCAAAGGAACTCAGAACATCCCTGGCTGTGCATATGCAGTGTAGGTAGGAAGATATGAGGTTGACATTAAATGGACTTTGCCTGGAAGGAAATGGTTCAGCCATATAATACAGCTGTCCTTGGGAGGAAAAGCCACAGTGAAGAGCAGATGGAATATCAGGCTGAATATCAGGGGAAAAAACTACTTAACTGTTATCTGGAAGTTGAGTCATGGCTACTGGACTTCTTTTTTTGAGAGATAGAAACGTTTCACTGCTCATCCAAACAGCTTAATCAGACTGATGAAGCTGTTTGGATGAGCAGCGGAATGTTTCTATCTCTCAAAAAAAGAAGTCCAGTAGCCATGACTCAACTTCCAGGTAAACTCACCTGGATGACTGAGAATCTTCACAGACATACTTAACTGTTAGAGTAGTACAACAATGAAACCAATGACCTCGGGAGATGGTGAGCACTCCAATACTAGAGGCATTCAAGAGAAAATTGGGTTACCATTTTTCAGATCTGCTTTGATTTGGATTCCTGCGTTGGACTGGGAGGTTGGACCCAATAGCCTTAGAGGCCCCTTCCAACTCCATGGTTGTAGGATTCTGGGAAAGGGTTTGGGATTTCAGTGGGCTGAGCCCCCAGCTCCCTGCTACCTATCCCTGTCTGGAAAGCTGTACTTGCCTCATGTGGAGTGCCCCCCCATTGACTGCTCTAGGCTCTATCTAGTCTCTCACCTGCTACCCCTGCAAAGGATCAGAGCTTTTGAGTTTCTGCACCTTACCGGTCCCCCTCCTCTCCTGTATTCTGCATGGATCTCCACCAGAAAATCTCCTGAGGCAGGAATTTATTAGCTCTTTAAGTGCTTGGAAAGAAGAACTTGCAACCTTTATAATAAGATTTCAGCTTCTCTTGGGCCATCTCTTTCAAAGTTCTCCAAAGACCTTGCAAGTTGTAATTCTGCTCCTTCACTCACCAGTTGCTCTTTCACTTCCTAATCTGGGAAGGAACTAAGTGAAGGGGAGAGGGGAAGAAAAGGGACTTGACAAAGGTCATTTTCTCTTTCTCTCTCTCACTTGCACAGATGAAGGGAAAGCACATGGTGGAGGATGGATCTGAAAGTTATGAACTGCTGGAGAGTTCAGTCATTTAGCTCTCTGGCTGGGGAGCCAAAGCTTGGGAGTTGGATTCCCCACTTGACGGGGGCTGGATTGGATCATCCTTAGGACCCTTTCCAGTTTGGCCATTATAAGACGATCATGATGATGTCCCCCTTGCTGTCCCTTTGCAAGTAGGAAAAGGCCTTCCTTTTCAGGCAAGCTTTGGTTTAACATTTTTAGTGTGATATTTGTCTGATCCTTTCTAGTATTTGTCTATGGACTGCATTTAGCTTTGAATGTTGTCTTTTCCCGTGATTTAGCTAGCCTTTGTCTACTTGTATTTCTTAGCCTTAAACATTGTCTTTAAATGCAGTAAGCTGCCTTGGGTGCTTTTTAAGGGCAAAGGTGGGGCAAAAATAGTTTAAATAAAAGAATCAAATAGATGATGATTATGAAGCAGCAGCAGCAGCAGCAGCAGCAGCAGAAGAAGAAGAAGAAGAAGAAGAAAAAGAAGAAGAAGAAGAAGAAGAAGAAGAAGAAGAAGAAGAAGAAGAAGAAGAAGAAGAATGTTTTTGTAGCTACACAGCTGTTGGGTTCTTTTCTCAGCATCTCCAGCCAGTATGTTTCATCATTTCCCCAGGACTCCTTATTGGCCACTGCAAGGGGGAGTAGTAGATAGAGTATTGGACTAGAATTCAAGTCAACTGGGTTCAGATACAATCTCCGCTACTTATTGCCATGAACCAGCATTTTCTCTGCAGGCATGAAGGTGTTGCTCTCTGGAAGAGGTCAATGCAAGGCCAGTTGAGAAGACCTACTGATCACCCATGTCTTTACCTTGAAAGAAATGCCACTCTTTTCTCCATGGTCAAAAAAACCAAACCCAAAGCGAGCCTCCTGCAGAACGGATAACTTCACATTTTACAACTGCCTATCCGAAATCAGTAGGCCTCTTAATCTGGCTTCTGGCGTATCACTTTGGAGGTGTAATTGTGCAGAAGAAAGAAAGAGATTAAAATGCAAAACACCTCACCATACGCTTCTTTTTAGAAATATTAAATCCCTGGTCCCCGTCCCCCTTTTCTTCAGATTTTATAAGAGTGGGTTTTCTGAAATTATTTCATACATGCATGCCTGCGTCTTTTCCACAAAAGGTATGAGTGAGGCATGCAGAGAGAATAATTTCGGTTTCTTCATAAATCTTCAAAATGAATAGTTAAATTTGAAGCAAAGACAAAACATTCATATACCTTTAATTTCCACTCCATGAAAATATAATGGGAAAGGCTGATTATTTTTAATTCTCTCCTTTAATAATTCTGCAACAGAGTGGTTTAAGGCATGGGGATGATAATTACCTTTCCAACCCCAGCTTGATGGTAAATGGAGTTTTAATAAGAAACAGGAGCGGATATGACAGCATTCATGCAAATGGGCTAGTGGTAGGTCATCCATAGTGTCAGGTGTGTATATCATTTATCTCCAAAAGGAAATCATGTTGCCTTTTTTTAAAAAAGGGGGATTCCCAGCTGATATAGGGCATGTATGTGCCAGGAGGGATGCCACTGTATCATTTTTTCAGCTAGCCAAAGGGACAGAGAAAGAGACAGCCTTATGTGTGCTAACTAGAATCGTAGAATCACGAAGTGGCTTGTGAGGTCACTGAGTCCACCCCCTGCTCAAGGCAGGAATCCAAACTACAGGATATTGGCCAGGTGGTTTTCGATGTTTCCCTTGAAGGCCTCCAGTGTTCAAAGAATCACAGAATCATAGAGTTGGAAGAGACCTCAAGGGCCATCCAGTCCAACCTCCTGCCATGCAGGAACCCCCATCATAGGACTCCCGAGAGATGGCCATCCAGCCTCTCCTTAAAAACCTCCGAAGAAGGAGACCCCACCCCCTCCGTGGCAGCATATTCCACTGCCAAACAGCTCTAACTGTCATGAAGTTCTTCCTGATGTTCAAATGGAATCTCTTTTCCTGTAGTTTGAAACCATTGCCCCGAGTCCTAGTCTCTGAAGCCATGGAAAACAAACCTGTTCCCTCTTCAATATGACATCCTTTCAAATATTTAAACACAGCTATCATATCCCCCCTCGGCCTTCTTTTTGAAAGGCTAAACATTCCCAGTTCCCTAAGCCATTCCTCATATGACATTTCTTCCAGACCTTCAGCCATCCTGGTTGCCCTCCTCTGTACCCGCTCGAGGTTGTCAACATCCTTTTTAAATTGTGGTGCACAGAACTGGAAACAGTACTCCAGGTGGGGTCTGACCAGAGTAGAATAGAGTGGTACTATCACTTCCCTTGATCTATTTATTTATTTATTTATTTATTTATTATTGAATTTATATCCCGCCCATCTTCCCAGCGGGAACTCTGGGCAGCGAACAATAGAGGCAAGTCATAATACACATAGTTAATACAACAAATACAAAGGCATAGTCAGCGAACAAACATGAAACAATAAAAACAATAGAAAAACCGCAGCAGGGGCGCACCCTTTAAATCTAGCCTCACCGCTGCAATGGCAGAAAGTCCTGATTATCGATGGTGGTAAAAAAAAAAAAAAAAGGTTAAGCTAGGTCACCAAAGGCCTCGCGGAATAGGATGGTCTTCACCGCTTTACGGAAGGCCAGCAGGGACTCTGCAGAGTGCACTTCGCTAGGTAGGCTGTTCCATATAACTGGAGCAGCCACCGAGAAAGCCCGGTTCCGGGTACGGGACCGCCTGGCCTCTCGGATAGATGGAACCTGAAGCGAGTGCGCCCGCGACTGCCGAACCGGTCGGGCCGATGTTGACCGCTGGGTGATCCGCTCCGCCAGGTAGTCCGGGCCCAGGCCATGGAGGGTTTTATAAACTAAAACCAGGACCTTGAATCTGATCCAGGAGGCAACGGGTAGCCAATGCAGCCGGGCCAGAACCGGGGTGATGCGGTCATAACGACGCGCACCCGCCACCAGTCTGGCCGCTGCATTTTGCACCCGCTGCAATCGCTGGAGGAGAGTCAAGGGCAACCCCATGTAGAGAGCATTACAGTAGTCCAGCCTCGAGATCACCAGCGCCTGGACCACTGTCCTCAGGGAGTCCCCGTCTAGGTAGGGGCGAATCTGGGCGATCTGACAAAGATGATAGAATGCGGACCTGGTCACAGCCGCCACCTGGGCATCCAGGGACAAGGCAGGATCCAGGATCACGCCCAGATTCCGGACCCTCTCCGCCAGTTGAAGGGAAACTCCCTCCAAACTGGGGAGGGGGCCCTCATACCCAGACGGGGAGCTCCCGAAGAACATCACCTCGGTCTTCCCAGGGTTGAGTTTGAGCCTGTTGGCCTTGGTCCAAGCCATGACCGCCTCCAGACACTGGTCGAGGGACCGGACAGCTTCCACTGCAGAGGTGGAAAAACAGAGATAGAGCTGCGTGTCATCAGCGTACTGATGACAACGCAGCCCAAATCTCCTGATGACCCCCGTCAGCGGCCTTACATAGATGTTAAACAGCATGGGGGAGAGAGACGAGCCCTGCGGAACCCCACAAGGGAGTGTCCACGGGGCCGACAACTCTCCTCCATGCTGTACATACTGGGGCCGACCCTGAAGGAAGGACCGGAGCCAACTGAGAACGTTGCCTCCGATCCCTACCTCCCGGAGCCGGTCCAGTAGGATACCGTGGTCGACGGTATCAAAGGCCGCTGACAGATCCAGGAGGACCAACAGGGTAGAGCAACCCCTGTCGGCCGCCCGGATTAGGTCATCTTGCAGCGCGACCAGAGCTGTCTCGGTACCCCGGCCAGGCCTGAAGCCAGACTGGCAAGGATCAAGGCACCGCTGTTCCTCCAAGAATGATTGAATCCGCACCGCGGCCACCCTCTCAATGACCTTGCCCATGAAGGGAACGTTGGCGATCGGTCGGTAGTTGGACAATTGAAAACGCCAGTCCCGGTTTTTTCAAAATGGGCTTGATCACCGTCTCCTTCAGACGAGAGGGGAAGACCCCCTCGCCGAAGGAGGCGGTGGCGATGGCAGCGGCCCACTCGGGCATGCTCCCTCCGGCAGATTTGATTAGCCAAGATGGGCAAGGATCGAAGGGGGTGGTCGCGGGACGGCAATGGGCAATAGCCCTGGAGGCATCCAAAGGAGAGACAGGCCCAAACTCAACCAGTTGAGAAGAGCGGGGGTAAGGGGGCTGGGGATGGCGAGGAGGGGCTAGTGTTACTGGAGTCAAAGTCGGCACGGATGGCCTCTATTTTGGATCTAAAGAAGACTGCGAAATTCTCGCTACTGAAATCAGTAGGAGGAGGCCTAGCCAGACTAGGATTGGTGAGGTCCCGAACCACCCGGAAGAGTTCTGCCTGGCGGTTCGAGGCCTCACCAATTCTCAGGGAGTAATAAGATCTTCTAGCCTCCCTGATCGCTGAGTAGCGCCTAGTCTGGATCACAACAGCAGTCTTATTATTCTCCGTCCGGCTCTGTCTCCAGATGCTCTCCAGTCTCCTCCGTTCTTGCTTCATCGCTCTTAGCTCCGCCGTGAACCACGGCGAGGTTCGAGCTCTGCCACGGAGGAGACGCTTGGGGGCGGTCGGTCGATGGCCGGCAGCTGACATAAACCATTGGTTGGCCAAGGCCTCGGCCGAATCGTCAGCCAGACCACCAGGGGGCTCACCGAAGGCTTCCCGAACCGAGCTGGATCAAGAAGCCTTCGGGGCGGGCCATACAAGGGGACAGGGGAGGGGCCGCCATTGACAGGGAGAAAGACAACAGGTAATGATCTGACCATGACACAGGTGTGGGAACAAGGTCCCGCACCTCCAGATGAGAATCCCCCGACATGGAGGTAAATACCAGATCCAGGGTATGCCCGTTCCTGTGGGTGGGACAAACAACATGCTGGGATAGGCTCATGGACGTCATGGATTCCATGAATTCCAGAGCTACGCCGGCGAGCCCATCGCCAGCATGCACGTTGAAGTCCCCGACGACCAAAAGCCGGGGGACTTCACAGCGCAGCGGCGATGAACTCCGCGAGCTCTGGCAGGGATTGTGCTGGGTTGCGGGAGCGCGGTAGCCCAGCACAATGCCAAATCTATCCCGCTGCCCCACCAACAAGTGGAGGCATTCTAACCCCGGAATCACCAATGTCGAGGCCCTGGTCACTTGAAGCGATTCCCTGTATACAACGATGACTCCTCCCCCCTTCTGACCCTCCAACCTGCCCACTCCATGAACCAGGAACCCAGGAGGGCACAGCTGGGTAAGGAAGCCCCCTCTGAGCCCACCCAGGTCTCCGTGATACAGGCCAGGTCGGCCCTGCTGTCAGCGATGGTATAAAAAATGACAGCGGTCTTATTATGGACCGACCTGGCATTGAAGAGGAGGCAGGACAGGTTGGAGGCACTGGTGGATTGGCTCCCAGGCACATGGCGGTGAGTCAGGGGGTCAGAACGCGGGACAGGCGCAAGATGCCTGACCCTAGTTCTTCTTAGCTGACTAACCCCCTGACTCCGAGCGTATCGTCCACGGCCCAACACGGTTGGTATATGAGCCCCTGCCAACATGGTGACCTAGCGGGAGGGGGAAAGAAAAAGAAAAAAAAGCGACAACTCAGGCTAAACTCAGAATAAACCAAACTCAAAGCAGGTAGGTTACAAATAATAATACAAAGATAGCAAAAATAGATAACTGCTGCCGGGGGAGATGTAACACACCTGGGAGAGAGGTAGCCAGGTGATCCTGGGCTGAGCTAATTATTGCCAAGGACACATCTATTAGCTACAGCCTGGCAGAGCCTAACAGAATCCTAAACTAGCAGATTAAACAGACCAAGCAAAATAAAATAGCAAATAAACAGAACAACAATAACAAAGTAAAAGTACAAAGCTAAACAAAATAAAATAAAATAGAATAAAATAAAATAAAATAAAGGGCAGCGTAGCCAGGGCGCAGCTGGAGAACAACGGGGGAAAGAGGGAGGGGGGAAAAACAGAGGGACAAAAGACAGGGGTAGAGGGGAGAAACCCCCTGGGGCCAGAAGTTGGGGTACAGAGATATTAAAGATGGAATGGGGGAGCGTGAAAAAGATGGAATACACCTGCATTAAGTTCCCCCCTCCCGACCCCCGACCCTATCCTCCATGGGCGAGGAGTCTCTAGAAGCCAAGAAATGGCGAAACAAGTCCGCCACCGATAGAAAGGACTGAGCCCGGGACCGGAGGAAAGCAGGAGGTGCCGGTGACCAGATGGCCACTCGAACCCCGGTGGCGGGCGGCGGCTGCTTCGTACACCCGCAACCGATCAGCCATCCGTTAGCGGCAGGGAGCAGATGGTACGCTCCAGGAGAAGAATCAGCAGAACGGCAGCAGCCGGACCGCCGCTCGAGCAATCCATTCCACCGAATCGCCGGCGACCGAGCCGCCGCCCAAGCTCCTGGGCCGGCCACTGGCCAATGCCAGCGTCCGTCCCGACCATCAAGGCGCCGGCGGCCAAACCGCCGCCCGAGTAGCCTAGTCCAAGGGGTCAGGGGCGGCCGAACCGCCGCCCAAGCTCCCGCACCGGTCACCGGCCAATGCCGGCAGCCGGTCCGGGCAGCAAGTCGCCGGCAGTCGAGCCACCGCCCGAGCTCCAGGAGTAGCAGCAGATCGAAAAAGCCAACAGGCGCGGCGGGGAAGAAAGCCGCCAGCACGGCGATCGAATGGGGCAGCCGCTCGACACTCATATTCCGCGGCTGCACTCCTCCGTCCCTCCAAAGAGTCCGCAAGGAGAAAAACAGGACCACCGGGAGCCAGATGGATGGGAAGGCCCCCGACGGACAGCAGACAGTCACGGCTCCAGCAGGCTGCAGTCCCGGGAGGGAGACAAAGGAGGGGGCCATGGACCGCAGATCCTCGGGTCCTCGAAAACAGCCAAGGAGCGCGAGCCACAACGCACTCCTGGGCTCCCCCATGTCACAGCCGATGATCCAACAGAGGAGCCGGATAAAAAGGTAGGAGGTAGCGCAGGAGGGGAAGGGTCACTCAGCGGAGTTCGGTCGAGGGTACAGCGGGCCGGTTCGATAGTTCAGCGGACCGGGCCGGTGGCGGAATCTCACGTAAGATGGTGAATGTAGAGCCGCCCGCGTTCGGCTGGTCGAACACTTCGAACCGCTTCGAGCCGCTCGGTGCTTCCAGTTGGTAGTTGGTAAAAACTCTTCAACAACCTCCGTGAGCCCCTTTTCCCCCCCCTCCTAGGCCCCCGGTAGTCAGCCCTGGCAGGCCCCGAAAAATTAGATAAAAAACATCATTAACGGCAGCGCTAGACACAAAAAATACAAGAGCGTAAGGGTGCAGTAAAAACAGAAGCTGCTGCCGTCCGCCATCTTGAACATGACTCTTTATGAGTCATGTCTAGACCAGTGGTTCTCAACCTGTGGGTCCCCAGATGTTCCCGGACTGCAACTCCCAGAAGCCTCCACCACTCGCTGTGCTGGAAGGGGCTTCTGGGAGTTGCAGTCCAGGAACATCTGGGGACCCACAGGTTGAGAACCACTGATCTAGACACTATGGATCTGTTGATGCAACCAAGAATCGCATTGGCTTTCCTGGCCGCTGCATCACACTGCAGACTCATGTTCAATTTGTGGTCCACCAAGACTCCCAGATCCCTTTCACAGATACTATTCTCCAGCCAAGTATCCCCCATCTTATATTTGTGCAATTCATTCTTTTTACCTAGATGTAGCACTCTACATTTCCCTCTGTTGAAATGCATTCCATTAGGTTTGGCCCAGCATTCTAATCTGTCAAGGTCTTTTTGGATTTTCAGCACTCACCACCTCCTGAGGTCATGGGTTCCATTGGCATACTTCTCTAACAGTTGGGAAGTGATATTCAGCTGAAATCTGACTGACCTTGAGGCCATTGTTGTGTGTCCTGCACTCTGGGATGATCAAGAACAGACCCTGCCCTTCCTTTGCATGACAGCCGTTCAAGTACAGTATTTGAAGAGTATTCTCTTATCTCCCCTCCTCCGTCTTTTCTCAAGGCTGAACATGCCCATTTCATTCAATCTTTCCTCATAGGGTTTGGTTTCCAGTCCCCTGATCCTCCTTGTTGACTTCCTCTGAACTTGTTCCAATTTGTCAGCATCTTTCTTGGAAGCACGGTGTCTAGAACTGGACACAATAATTGAGATGAAGCCGAACCAGTGCTGAATGGAGGGGAATGAGCACATCTGTTCTTCTATTAATGCAGCATAAATGGCATTCACCTTTTTTTATAGTCACATCACACTGTCAGTTCATATTCAACTTGTGCTCTAAGATGATTCCAATATCCTTCTTGCTCTCAGTATTGCTGAGCCAGATATTCCCCCATCTTGTAACTTGATGCTTGATTGTTTTTTCCTGGGTTCAGTACTTTTCATTTACCCCTGTTAAATGTCATGTTGTTGTTTTCACCCCATATAGTTTTGAAGAAAATGTCTCTGCTACAGGCAGAAATGTACAATAAAATAATGTCCTGGATGGCGTTGACATTTTTTCAGAGGTTTTAGAAGCTCCCTTTCTTTAATTTTGGACTGCTTTCCCCAGAAGTCTTTAGCCATCATGGGTAAAATTTGTATATAGCAATAAAATACATACTTTTTTGTACAAGGGGTGTCTTAGAACTCCATATGAAACTTTGTGCTAGCACAACAAACATACCTTCAATCTCCAGGTACACATTAGGATTTTCACCACTGTAGTAGGAAGGAAGGAAGGAAAACAAAGTGTTCTGCTTATATACTGCCCCATACCACTTCAAGTAGTCTCTGGGCAGTTTACAGTTTTAATTACAGTATGCAGGCTACACAGTGCCCCCCCCCCAGCTAGCTGGGTACTCATTTTACTGACTTCAGAAGAATGGAAGGCTGAGTCAACCATGAGCCTGCTACCTGGGATTGAACCCCAGGTTGTGAGCACAGTTTTACCTGCAGTACAGGCATTTAACCACTGCGCCAAGGAAGGGAAGGAAGGAAGGAAGGAAGGAAGGAAGGAAGGAAGGAAGGAAGGAAGGAAGGAAGGAAGGAAGGAAGGAAGGAGTGTCTTAGCATATTTTACAGTAATCAAGCTTGAATGTTATGGATATATGATGACAACATTGCTCTTTGTTTTAGTTGTTATTAAGTTTTCTGAAATAATCATGTCACATGTCTTTTAAGCTCAGTACATCATCTCCAGCAGTTGTAGAGATGGAGTCCAGACAGCAGCAGAACAGCTCTAGTGTGTGTCACAATCCCCAGCTTGTTGGCAACATCTTCCCACATTACTCTCCATGTTCTGTCTGAAGAATAAAACCTGGACAGACAAATGAATTGGGAGCTCTCCAAAGTGCTGATCTTTTTGGCCAAGCTTGGCCAACCTGGGAAACCTATATCACTTTGAAGCCCATATTCAGTTTTAGAGAAGTCTTTTCTTGGGGTGCTTTGGGGTGTGGAGGGAGGCGGAACCCACCCTAAAAACCTCATATCTTGCAGGCATCATGAAATCTCAAGACGGGAAAATCAAGACAATTGAACCAGGCATTAAACCATAAACAATTCCCTCCTCGAAATAGATGCAGCATCTTGGGCAGCTCCTTGAACATTCAGGCAAAAAGCCTGGTGCTGATTCATTGTACCCTTCATTGCATTTCTTGTAACATCTCAGTTGGGCACCAAGATCTTTGATCAATAGAACACACACCCCTTCCCCTGGCCTCCACTTCCAGTCATGGCTAATCCTTCTGGTTCCCTCTTTGGATTCTCAGCCAGCAAGAGCAGCCGTGATGGTGGTGGCGGTGATGATTAAAAATTTCATGTGCATTAAATGCAGCCAGCCCAGCCCCCAATTAAGCACCAGGATGGGGAAAAGTTTCAGCTACTCCAGATCTGATTCTCCACAAGTGCATGTTAATGATGCCTTTTAAAATGTCAAGCAGTTTTGTATCCTGCTTCTTTTCATAAATAATTTCCACCGTCCTGGCTCGAGCAGCAGAGGTACTCATCTGATGCCATCAGCCCCCACACAATGATATGTTATTTCCGTGGCATCTGAGCAAGGCTTGAGAAGAGAGAGGAACAGCAGCGATGGCTGGCAGAAAATCTTCTCGGCCCACCTTCTCTGGAAAGGTAAAAGGGGTTATGGATCATCTTTTCCAAAGAACTGTGTCAGGGTCTGACCTATACCTCTCTTTCTCATAGTCTAGGTTTTGTCTAGGTAATGACATGGGATGAGCTAGGAAGTCACACCAGCCGACATTCCTAGCTGAACTCTTCACCTCTCACACTTATGGAATAGATAGAGTTGTGGGCTTATGCTGTTGATTTCTGTTTTCAAAATATGCAAGCAAAGTTTAGTCTGGGGCCACCCTGGAGTAAATCATCTTAAGAGAAGCAGGACATTTATTTTGGATATTTATTGCAGTTTGACACCCCTTAATCTGCGATGGCTCCTTCCCCAACATTGGATACAGTGGGCTACAGCTTAAAAAAGCTTTGGTGAAAACCTGCGCAATTTCCAGTTGCTGCAAGACTTTGGGAGGCTCTCTAATGAGGATTGCAAGATCCATGGGGGAGAAGTCCATTGGTTTGAAGGGAAGGATCCAACCTTTGAATTCCAAAGCATGGAGGTACAGTGGACCCTCGTCTAAAAAATGGTTTATATAACATAAAATCTGTACAACATAAAAAAATTCTGGAGATAATTGTATGTAAGAGGTATCATTTGTACTAACAATAATGTTATCTGCCTCCTGGTTAATGCCAGGTCGGCTCATAACAAAACAGCCATTATCCACGATGCTGCCGTGGATATGCGAGCTGACCTGGCCTGTATTACTGAGACCTAGGTGGGCGCTGAGGGAGGGGCGGTAGACCGGATTGCCCCCAAGCGCCTCCTGCGCTGTGGAGACCACTCCTCGCCGTGGTATACGGCTGAGCTGCGGTCGATGAAACAAGAACGCAGGAGGCTTGAGGTCATTTGGAGGACGAAACGGATGGCAGTGAGTAGGGCTGAACTTCAGCAGCTCACCGGCCACTATGTTCGTGTGATCAGGGACGCTAGAACAGCTTATGTCTCCCTGAGAATTGGCAAGGCCTCAAACTGCCAGGCGGAGTTGTTCCGGGTGGTTCGGGACCTCTCCAATCCTGGTCAGCTGAGGCCTCCTCCTAGTGAGTTCACTAGTGAGCAATTTGCAGCCCATTTTAGATCGAAAATAGAGGCCATCCATTCTGATTTGCCCTCCAGCTGCTCTAGTTGATCCCCTGATGTCCCTGGGGCCCCACCCCCTCGGTCTCCCCTCCTGGTTGAGTTTGGGCCAGTTTTTCCAGCGGAGGCCTCCAGAGTTATGGCTTGTTGCCGGTCGACGGCTACCCCTTTTGACCCTTGCCCAGCTTGGCTCATCAAATCAGCCGAAGGGAACATGCTGGAGTGGGTTTAGGCCATTGCCACGGATTCCTTCAGGGAGGGACTTTTCCCTTCCTGTCTGAAGGAGACTGTGGTGAAGCCCACTTTAAAAAAGCCCGGCTTGGCGTCAGACAATTTATCCAGCTATCGTCCGATTGCCATTGTTCCCTTCCTGGGCAAGGTAGTCGAGTGGGTGGCTGCTGTCCGGCTTCAGTCATACCTGGAGGAAAATCATATCCTGGATCCCTTCCAGTCTGGGTTCAGGCCGTTTCGTGGGACTGAGACTGCCCTGGTCACTCTGCAGGATGACCTCCTCAGGGAGGCTGACAGGGGGTGCTCCTCCCTGTAGGTTCTCCTTGATCTGTCAGCTGCCTTTGATACCATCAACCATGGTAACCTGCTGGTCCGGCTCACTGAGGCGGGAATTGGGGGCCTGGCTTTGTCCTGGCTCCGTTCCTTCCTTGATGGTCGGTCTCAGCGGGTTCAGCTGGGTGATGACTTGTCATCTCCTTGGACTCTTCCTTGTGGGGTGCCCCAGGGGTTGGCAATCTCACCCGTGCTGTTCAACGTTTATATGAGGCCGCTGGTGGAGGTCATCAGGAGATTTGCAGTCTGCTGTCATCAGTACGCTGATGACACACAACTCTATCTCTCCTTTTCGTCTTCTGCAGAGGAGGCAGTTCGCTCCCTCGACCTGTGCCTGGAGGTGGTATTGGAATGGACCAGGACTAACCGGCTCAAGCTGAATCAGGAGAAGACAGAGGTTCTGTTCTTTGGGGCATCCTCATCCGGGTACAATGGCCCCCTCCCTAGACTGGGGGGAGTTTCCTTCCAGCCTATGGACAGGCCCAGGAATCTGGGCATGGTCCTGGATTCAGCCCTCTCCCTGGAAGCCCAGGTGATGGCAGTCTCCAGGGCCACTATTATCTATCTCCGCAGGATCACCCAGATCCACCAGTACCTCGATGAGTCCTCCCTGAGGACAGTCGTGCAGGCCCTCGTGATATCGAGGATCGACTATTGCAATGCCCTCTATGTGGGGTTGCCCTTGACCCTTGTCCGGAGGTTACAGCGGGTGCAGAATGTGGCGGCCAGGCTGGTGGTGGGTGCTCGGAGATTTGAGCACATCACCCCAGTTCTGTTCCGCCTGCATTGGCTTCCCATCGTCTTCCGGATAAGGTTCAAGGTCCTGGTTTTGATTTTCAAAGCCCTCCACGGCTTGGGACCAGAGTACCTGTTGGAGCGTTTCTCCCAGAGATCAACTGGGACCAGGCCCACTAGAATGGCGCAGGCGTGCTCACTGAGAGTGGCCACACCCAGAGAGGCGTGGAAATCGTGTACGTGTGACCGCGCCTTCTTCTGTGGTGGGCCCCACGCTGTGGAATCATCTTCCCAGTGAGCTGCGACTTGCAGAGTCCCTGCCCACCTTTAAAAAGGCTTTGAAAACTTACCTTTTTAAGGAGGCATTTGGAGACCTGTCTACTTAAGTTCCTTATTTTTTTTTTCTTGCCGCCTGCGCTATCCCACTGGAGGGTTGCTTCCCCCTCTTTGTATAATCTGTGATTGTTTTTTATTGCTTTGTTGTATTGTTAGCCACCCAGAGTTCCGATTCGGAAGATGGGCGGGATACAAGTGTTTTAAATAAATAAATAATAAATAATAAATAAATAAATTTGCTTAACAGAATCATCTATGGGGTGAATCCGTACAACATAAAAATGGTTGCAACTAGTGATTACTCTGTTTTCAATGGATTCCTATGGGAAATTTGTATCAAGGAAAATTTGTTGAACATAATTTCATTTGGAATGAATTAATTCCTTTATACAAGGTACCACTGTAGATAGTAACAGGAGTCCAACCCTTGAATCATGGAAACACATAATAATTGATTGGGGAGGCTATAAAGTGATTGAGTCCAACCCCCTGCTCAATGCAGGAATAGAAATCAAAGCAGGTCTGATAGATGCCTACAGTATTGGAGTAGTCAGCACCTCCAGAAGTCATTGCTTCCCTTGTCATGCTACTCTAACCGTTAAGAAGTGCCCCCTGATACTTATT
Organism: Phrynocephalus forsythii; assembly: GCA_029282475.1. NCBI lineage: Eukaryota > Metazoa > Chordata > Lepidosauria > Squamata > Agamidae > Phrynocephalus > Phrynocephalus forsythii. The sequence goes on from JAPFRF010000022.1 coordinate 6,335,798, forward strand.
GAAACCTGTCTTCCTGTAACTTGAGTCCAATATTACTTGCATCACATGTCCTTCCTGTGAGGTTGCTCCAAAGGGTTCTTATTAGTTGCCTCCTTTGGGCTTAGAGCTGGCATTTGATCCATCTGAAAGAGCCTGCTCTAATCTTCTTAAAGACCCATCTTGTCCTCTCGGCTTGGGCGCCTGGGTTGACTGGGATGGAGAGGCACTCATCCAAAGCCAAACTCTCCTGATTGTAAATGATAGACGCTGCCTCCCGCACGCTGTGTGCTAATATTTCTTTAGCTGCTTCTCATTTAAGGTCAGGTCTTATACATCGTTTCCTAGGGAGCTCAAGCAAATGATTGCATCGGCCGCGTCACAGACTCATTCTGTAAACACAAATGCAGCTCCCTGACTCGGGCAATGAACCGATCAGCCATCAAATCATGAAGTGGTGGAGCCAACATCTTTTTGTCTGGGGCCGCTGAGAGTGCAGGGTGAAATGCTTCATGTGGGAGCGATTGATGGGAGCCCAGCTCTGAGTGGCTACTATTTATGCACAGACAAATGTGGCTTGTCAAAGGCTCTCCTCTTTCCTATCTTTTAAATCCTTCCGTAACCCAGGCCCGGGGATTGAGAAAATGCCAACGTTGTCAAAACCACATTGCAAATTTTGAAAAGGGGAGGGCAGGATGGGAGGGGAGAGCATCTCAGAGTGGAGGCTGTTTTTCTCAAATGCTTTTCACGGTGTCAAAAGTCTCTGTTTTGATGTGCGTTCTTGGCGGCGGTGTGTGTGTGTGTGGGGGAAGAGAGTGATTCCTTCATATTATTTGTTTCTGATTCCACTCCCAGTTGGCTTCCTCTGCCATTAGTGATGTGATCACTCAGTCACATCAGATCAGTGCATCCCCGACTTCTCCCTGGCACTGCCCCAAATGTCCTCCTAAGCATGCATAGGCTGCCGCAGTTCTTACTGGTCTGGTTTCCCCATTCGGCATCTAATGGGGACAGAGTGGGTGGTCTGCCTAGTTTTTTAAAGTTTATCTCATCAATAAAGCGATTACTATTTGGCCAGCCTGTTTTAGATTAATCCAGAACAAGTATCGATGCTCAGAAGGGCTGGAAAGAAGGCATGCAATAAGACAGCACAACAATTGTAGGCTGCATTTTTTGAGTGTGGGGGGGGGACCGTTTCTTCTCACCTGACCATCAGAATTGCAGGATGTTCCTCGCAACTCTCCCACACGTGTGACAAATATTCAACTGCTTTCGTCCAAAATAGTGCTTTCAGGAGAAAGTAATGTGTGTTTGTTCTGGGGTGGGTGGGGGGAAGCAAACATACAATGTTATATCTTGATAGTGCTTTTTTTGTTTTGGCTAAACTTTGGGTGTGTTCCATACCTTTTTCTCTTGGATTGGGTGATGCTAGGTAGTCAGGGATCATGGAGAACACTCCAAAATCCCAGCCAATCAGGATTTGTTCTCTTCAAAGAAGGTACAACTGTAAGCATGCTATTACTGGGTCAAACCTGGGACTGGAGGCTGAAGGAGGGAGTTAATGCTGCTCTTGGCTACTGTTTGGCGCCAAACAATTTTATTTTTCTGGAAAATAGCAGCTTCAGCAGTCCAACTGCCATGTCAAAATAGGTATTTCAGATGACTGGAAGGGAAAGAGGAAGAGAAAGAGAGAAATCTATCATTGTTGGAATTTTTGAAGCCTCGAAGCTGCAGCATGAGTGGAGAAGAACAAGGGCTGGCCAACGGTTTATTCGGATGAAAAGCAACTATCGGTATCATTGTCACAGCATGGAAAAGCTAGGGTTGTTTGGGCAGCAACTTCAATGGCCCTGCTGGGTTTAGCAGTCTGGGAATTACAGTAATCCTGGGTCAGCTGAGCTGTCAAGGAGGCCCGGAGGGGGAATTGAACTCCCCACCTCTGGCTCCGCAGTCCAGTACCTAAACCACTGAGATATCCAGCAGTTTAATGTTTGATCAAGTAACATTTCTGTAGAATGCTTTGATAAAGATAGCAAGTTGCTATCGAAAGCTTAGCTTACTTTTTGTTTTGTTTTAGTAGTGACCAATAAATGTATCACCTAGTCTACTTATTAACATTTCTGTGAAATACCTACAGAGTTGGCTACACCCCCCGTCATCAGAATGTACACTTCTGCTGTGTGGCCTTTGAAAGACCCACACTTTTTCCAGGGGCCTCAGTCTCCTGCCCTCTCCCTCCGCTTTGCCCATGTTCCCTTTTGAGCTCACTTAAGCAGGCCTCCCCCACCCCCGTCCGCTGTCCCCCTTGCCTGGTGTGGTAATGATGTGCAGCAAGTCACTGGCACATTTTCGGTCTGCTGAATTTTTTATGCGCCTCATCGTCTCCCGGGGCCTAGCGAGGCCCGCTAATCAAACAGCCAGCTGAGCGGATGGGATCCTCCTGCCTGCTCCCACTACCCCTGGCCCGCCTGCTCTTCTTTATAATTATTGTCCATTCTCTTCTGAGCAACTGGGACCCTGGCAGCAGGTTCTGGAGAGGCGGTTGGGCGCAGCTTTAATGGAGGGGCAGCTTGCGATGGACCACACTGATTCGGAAACCAGGCCTGTGTTAATTGGGCCAGCTTGCCATCGGAAGTGTGGCGAGGGTTAAAGCAATGTGCAGTCTTGGGAAAATAAAATAATTTGTGTTTTTCTTCACTTCCCTGTGAAGTTTGGGGAGGTAGCCTGGGGGGGCAGTAAGGAGAAACAGCCGCCACAGTTCACGTCTCTTCCTGTGCAAATGAACAGCCCCCACCCTGGGGAGAGTGTTCCAAAATGTATTCTCATGATAGGAAAACAATGTTTCCCAGATCACCTGCCCAGTCTATTAGCAGAGAAGTTGATGAATTTCCCTCCTCTCCAAGATTCTTTGTAAATGCCATTTTTAATAATGCAGCAAATGTTGAAAACAATGAACCAGTGTCAGTTTTTCTGCAACACCTTCCACTTCTACCTCACCTTGCAACCTGTAACAAAGTGCCCTGAGCATAGGTATGCCTCTTTGAAGCTCTATCACAGTGGTTCCCAACCTTGGGACTCCAGAAGTTCTTGGACTACAACTCCCAGAAATCCTAGCCAGCCCAGCCAGTGGTGAAGGCTTCTGGGTGTTTTACTCCAAGAACATCTGGGGACCAAAGGTTGGGAATCACATCCCTAAGAGGATAGATACTTTTACAAGGAGATGGGTTAAAACCAGTGAAAGCCCATGATCTAATAAACCCAGCTGGCCTGAAAGGTGCCACAGGACTTTGTATATATAGCATCATAAAATTTGTTCCACATACTTTAATGTTGGCTTCAAAATTTAGATTTGTGCTAGTCAGACCCCATTCTTTAAAGGGAGGAGCCTTGTGGCACAGGGGTTGAACTGTGCTCATGACCTGGGGTCAATCCCAGGTAATCAGCTCAAGTTTCAACTCAGCCTTCTGTCCTTCTGATATTGGTAAAATGAGTACCCAGCTCATGGGGAGTGGGCATGGAGAATGCATAATTAAAATGTAAACCACACAGATAATGCTTTAAGTGCAATAGGAGGTAAACAGCACACTTTGCTTTTTGGCTTTTTGATGAATGTGCTTATGTGTGAGACAGGATTGTCTAGTATTTGTGGATGATCCATCCATCCATCCATCCATCCATCCATCCATCCATCCATCCATCCATCCATCCATCCATCACCACCTTGAGAAAGGGATAGAAATATTTTAAATAAAATGAAGACATAAATTCATTGACATCTTTCATAGCTTGCTTACTGTTCAAAAGTCCTGATCAATAGTCTTGCTTTTTTCTTTCCAATCAGACCTTGGAAAATCCATTTGTCATCTTAGAAAATGGGATGTCTGATTCAATTCATCACAGAGCTCGATTCTGAAATAGTCAAAAGAAAGGCCATCATCCTCAGATTAAACACGACAGCTTCAGGGCCTATTCAAGAATCACAATATCTGACACAAGTGTTTGTCTCCTTATCTTGTTTCGTGGAAGGAACTCCAGTGTGTGATGAGAAAGTCCCTGAACCCTATACAGGTTGGCCTATATTCAAAACAAATCTAACAAGTAAAATACAAAGATCAGGGAATTCAAATATTCAGCCTACAGCTATCATGCCAACCCAGGAAATGGTGCATAGTGGTTTTTGCTCCACATGATTTTATTTTTCAGTTTTCTGCTCTCCTGTCTCAGTGCATCTGGCTCTGCTAGTCACATGACAAAGCAAGATCTCATATGACTCCTCCCACCAAATTTTGGAATTCTTATCCATTTCTCTCTCAGGTTACAGAAAATATCTGAGGATATCCTGCCACCATGAGGACTAGGAGCTTCAACAAAAAGAAAGGGGTGGAAAAGGGCCTTCTCCGGGTTCTGAATTGTTTACCCAGTTCTGCATTCATTCTGTTCTTGAACTCCCCCTTCCCCCCCCATGTTGGCAGACATCTTTTCCCTGTAGCAAAGAATGACTGCAAACTGGGAAAGAGAGTAGATTACAAAGGAGTTGTGCACAGGCTGCCTCCCTCCCTTTTTTCACCATCCCATGCTGCCTAAGGATATTGTCTGTACTTTCTCAGCCAGTTCTAAGATGGCGTCAATCAACGAGAGGCCTAAGAAGGAAGGCATCTTTATCTGACCTCCCTCAGTCTCAGTCTAGGCTGATCGGTCACCAAGATACATAAAGCAGCTAGTCCTCTGGATCAATGTCATCTCCTTTATCACAGCCCAAGGCTGAGAAGCAGATTCTAAATGTCTTGGCCTTGTCCCTTAATTGTCTGCGGAGACAAATTCTTGCTAGCCAGACATGCATGTGCCTGTGCCCTCTCTCTCTATCTTGGGTGCGTTTGACAGCAATGAGCTCCTGCCATCCCCATGCTAGGCTTCCGAGTAGAGATGGGCACGAAATGAACAATTTTTCATTTCTGTTTTCGTTTTTTCATTTTGTTACGCAACGAAACGACAAATGAATTTTATCTCTAAAATGAAACGAAACGAACAGAAACACCAGAAATTTTGTCATCCGTTTCATTTCTGTTATGGCAATCCATTGAACTGCTTTAAAAGCTAAAAAAAAATCACAAAAATTGAAATAAATGGTCACAAAATGGTAATGAAACGAACAAAAATGAATTTTTTGCAAAAATTTGCGAAAAACGGAAACAAACCGAAATGGACCCCCTAAACGACAAACAAAACACCATTTTTTGATTCGTGCCCATCTCTACTCCTGAGTTTTAAAATGGCTACAGCCCACCCTCCCCAAACTGGAGGAGACCCTAGAGCAGGTTTTGAAACCCTTAAGCTGGCCAAAGCTATACAACAGTACTGTAGTAAGAAGTGAGCAGTGCTGTTGTTTACAGGTCTAGAAATGGCAGGACGATATAAGAAGATGGTGTTAGCATTCTGCTTGCCCAGGTGCATGCTGGGAAGGAAATGGGCCTTTGGTCTGATGAGCTTCATAACATCCGGATAAAAAAGGTAAAAGTTTCCCCCCGCACATGTGTGCTAGTCGTGTCCGACTCTAGGAGTGGTGCTCATCTCCGTATTCAAGCCAAAGAGCCAGTGTTGTGCAAGTCCATGGCCACGTGGCCGGCGTGGCTGCAAGGAAACACTGTTTTACCTTTCCTCTTTTTACGGCGGTACCTATTTATCTACTTGCATTGATATGCTTTTGAACTGCTACGTTGGCAGGAGCTGGGGTTATCAGTAGGAGCGTGCTCCGCTGTGGGGCACCCAGGATTTGAACCACCGAGCTGCCAACTATGCAGCCAACGGTTTTCGGAAGCCTTAGTCCATTGAGCCACCATGCCCCCTAACATCTGGATTGTGGAGCCCTAATAAATGTTTCAAATAATTAAAGGGCAGGGTTGGGTGGGAGGTCAGATGAACCTCTGCTTTTTTCATCTACATGCAGATTGTTCCTCTTTGGCTCACATCCTTCCTTTTTCTTCCCCCTGAGGTCGCTTGCCGTTTGTTCCCACCCTTGAGATGCAGCAGTGCATCGCTTCTTGAACACGACTGCTGAAGCAGCTCAAGGAGGTCCCACCAATCACATCTTTTTCAGCCTGAGCTAACCACAATGGGATTTCAGCATATTTCCCCCTTAAAGTTTTTGTTGGCACCAGCATCAGAGCTTAAGGTGGGGGACTTGCATCCACTGAGAAGGGCAGAAACCTCGCATAGAAGCCAGGAAGCCACCAGCTATGAGGAACCCCAAAGTTGACTGGACAGAGATGGGGAAATCTCTTTTATAACCTCTGTTTTTTTTTTTTAAGACGAGAAAGAAGCAGGGGCATTCTGGTTGTCCATTCCTTCAGGAGCAGCCTGTCATGTACTCATGCTGCTTGTTCCTCTCTCTAAGTAGACATAACCTGGTGCCAGCTATTCTTTCAGCATTGAATCTAGAGATGGGCACAAAATGCTAAAATAGCGTTTCATCGTGTTTTTCATTTCGTTCCATTCTGTTTTGTTTTGTTTCATTTGAAACATATTTTTTTAAAAATTCATTTCATTTTTTATTTTGTTCCATTTTTCACTTATGTACTGTGTGTGTGTGTGTGTGTGTGTGTGTGTGTGTGTGTGTGTGTGTGTGTGTGTGTGTGTGTGTGTGTGTGTGTGTGTGTGCGCGTGCATGTATGCATGCATGCACATGTGGTGCTTGTGTAACACCCAACACCTGATTTGCAAACATTTGTTTGCTGCCCTAAGCACCAATCAGCTGGCTTGGGGTGGCAAAAAAAGTTTTAAATCATGCCTATTCCCCCTCCTGATCAGGTGGGGGGGGAAGGAGGGATTTTTAAACTCCCCCGCAGCACCAATCAGCTGTAGCCGGAATTGTGAGACTGGGTGGGGAAAAAGGCAGGATTTTAACATTTTTTTCCACTGAACCCCAGGCACCAATTGTAGTGTGGGCAGTTTTTTAAAAACAAGTGCTGGCACTGCTACAGCTGATCAGCGCTGCTGCTTTGGAAGCCCCCTCGCAGGGGTTGGTCAACAGCTTGGGGAAACAAAAAACAAAACAAACAAAATGAAAATGTTTGTTTCATTTCCTTTCGTTTTCCTTCGAGGAAGTAGTTTGTTATTTATTTCATCACGTAACCAAATGAATAACAAATAACTACTACAAATAAAAAATCATTTTGTGCCCATCCCTAATTGAATCCTCCCATTCTTTCCCACCTCTGCCTATGCCTGCAGACCCCCATGATTTATTCAACCTTCCCCTCCTCCTATTTACATTTCTACTGAATAATTTAAAACCACTTGCCCATTTCCATATATGGTTCCTTTGAAGGTAAGGAAAATGCCCAATGGTTACCACATACCTTCGGGGCAGGAGGCCTAACTATGCCTGAACTGACACGCTTGTGCCAGCTATTCTTCCAGCATTGGTTGTGGAAGGCAAGGAAGAGAAACCAGGGGTGAGAAAGGTGGATAGAGCTATGTGCAGTGTGGGAAAAGACAATAACAACAACCTAAGAGCTGCAGAGCTGCAAAGAACCCTGGGGATCATCAAGCCCCAACCCCTGTCAAGGAGTCAGGTGCCTAAAGCACGGAGTGATCTAGCTGTTCCCTGATCATAGAATCATAGAATCATAGAGTTGGAAGAAACCTCAAGGGCCATCCAGTCCAACCCCCTGGCAGGCAGGAACTCCCATCAAGGTACTCCCGACAGATGGCCATCCAGCCTCTGCTTAAAAACCTCCAAAGAAGGAGACTCCACCCCCCTCCGTGGCAGCATATTCCACTGCTGAAGAGCTCCAACCGTCATGAAGTTTTTCCTAATGTTAAAATGGAATCTCTTTTCCTGAAGTTTGAAACCATTGCCCCGAATCCTAATCTCTGAAGCCATGGAAAACAAACCCGTTCCCTCTTTAATATGACATCCTTTCAAATATTTAAACATATCCCCTCCCAGTCTTCTTTTTGTATGGCTAAACATTCCCAGCTCCCTAAGCTGTTCCTTGTAAGACATTTCTTCCAGACCTTCAACCATCCTGGTTGCCTTCCTCTGGACACCTTCAAAGTTGTCAACAACCTTTTTAAATTGAATCATAGAATCATAGAGTTGGAAGAGACCTCAAGGGCCATCTAGTCCAGCCCCCTGCCAGGCAGGAACCCCCATCACAGTATTTCCGACAGGTGGCCATACAACCTCTGCTTAGAAACCTCCATAGAAGGAGACTCCACCACCCTCTTTTGTGGCAGCATATTCCACTGCAGAACAGCTCAAAACATCACAAAGTTCTTCCAAATGTTGAAATGGAATCTCTATTCCTGCAGTTTGAAACCATTGCCCCGAGTCCTAGTCTCTGAAGCCATGGAAAACAAGCCTGTTCCCTCTTCTATATGTCCTCCTTAGAACTGTATAGCCAGAAGGGACCCTCTGGATCCTAGAGTCCAAAAGCGGCCCAGTGGGGAACGCGGTCTCCATAGCCAGAGGCCTAAACCACTGGGCAAGATGGAATTCATTCCCTGAGGATAGTCTGAAGGAGAAATGCGTATCTTCTTAGATTCTGGATTCTCCAAGGAATCACAGAAAGTTGAGCAGGCTCCGTCTAGCTTGTGTTCTCTTTGGGCTCTGTGGCTTCTCCGAAAGTTGCCTGCAAGCCACCGAATGGAAAAAAAAATGGCTGCTTACCTGCATACTAGGAAAATGAATATTCCCTTCCTTGCCAATGCCACGAAGGCTCATCACCCCCTACATCCACCTGCTGTTTTCCTCCTCTTCATCTTTTACCATTTCAGGCATAAAGATTAATTATAATTGTAATATTGCCATTCATTATGCTCCTGGCAGAACATGCCGAGAAATAAATTTAGCTGGAGCAGCAATAGTGATTACTGTGTCCGCTCTTAAAAGCCTTCTGAGGTTGCCGCTGTTATTAATGAAATATTATTGACGAATTCAACTGAATTTGGCAATAGGTCCCGTTCCCACCCACCTCCGCCCCCCGGCCTCATCATCTCCTTCTTCCCCTCCCTATGCAAGGAAGGGGGTAGAAGGCTTTGGAATAAAGCCGGACTCCCTGAAAACCTTCCTCATCAAGGCACATGAAAAGATGATGAACTTCACTTTCATTTTTTAAAAGAAATAACAAACCTTGAAGCCTTTCCACCTCCCTCTAGCTCCCTCCCTTCTCTTTCTCATCTGCTTCTCCGAAATCCAATACTCGGCCTTCGGAGTAGTATTTCATGTCACGGGGCATGGATACCCATTTAATTAACTCTGTAATTGCACCATAACTGCCAGCCACATGAATCTGAAGTCAGCTACCTGGATAGATTATGAACCTAGCATCCCCCAGAGAATATCCTTGCTTGCCATCCGATGGCCCTCCGGGGCTCCTGTTTCATTATCCGTTTAGGTAAAAATTGTCATGGGGGTGCTCAGAACATCCGGTTCTGAAAACATGAAAGGGTTACCACTCCCTTGAACCTGATGGTCTGATGGTCAGAACCCTGCCAGTGATTATAACTAGATTAAAAAGCATAAATCAGCGGGGTTTGGAACTGTGGTGTGGAAAGAGGCAGGGGAGGTGTTGACTCCAAAGATATGAGGAGGATGGATCCAACCATGATAATTAGAAGATCTCTCCAAGGTGCTGAATCTGTTTTGAGGGTTGGTTGTGGAACATTGCAGAGCTCTGGATGGTTTAGGTTAAAATCAGGAGCGGATTTATCACTTTCTTGATACTGAAGTCATTGGTTTCTGCTGGTTCAATCAGACCAATGAGCTATCTAGGCCAAGCTGTCATCCCGTCAGCTGCCAAAGAGATACCGGAGAAGCCAATAAGTGAGACACGGGGATGTAGAAGAAACACGGAGCTGAAAGCTCACTTAGCAGCCCTTTATGTGTGCCTTGGAACACATGGGAAGCATCTGCTGTTGATGGCATTTGTCAAATATGTAATCTATTGGCATTTTCTTTTCGAGAAGCCTGCAAGTCATCTTTGCAAAGGCCACAGAACTGTGAGCTCGCTTGATGCAGTGAGCAGGGGGCCCTTGAGGGAATTTGTGGTTTAGCGTTCCAGGTGATCGTTCATTTACTTTGAGCTCCCAACCGCTCCCGAAAACCATGTGTATTTCCTCGGTGTTAATAAAAGCCTAAATGATTCTTCATTAAGGAGCCCATTAAGGAGCCTGCCGTTCCTAAAAAGCTCATTAGAGGGGTATTCTTGCTACTAAATTATCACATGGGAGTTTTGAGCAAAGATGCCCCATTGTGATTAATTCACAATAGATTTCCCTCTTCTTTTGATACAGTTGATTTTTTGTTAATTCCCATCTATCATGGAATACAAAACTCACCCACCAGTTCTAAAAAAATTGTGGGGGCTTGGTTTGCGCCATGACTGGCCCTCATTCTTGAAATTCGTTTTTGTGGAAACTGAGTCATCACGTTGCTAACACAGAAGGCTCCTCTAAGCAGCACGCTTCACAATCCCTCCTGCCTTCGTGGGTTTCAATGCTTCTGACAGAAATGGTCCTTTGAATGAAAGGTTTGATATTTTCCATGGAAGGACCGACTCGAGGGTTGACAACCCCCCCCCATAAATAGGAGATCCAGTTCAGGGACCCTGGGACACCGTCTTCCTGCAGGGATTAAATCGACTGAAGGGTGAACTTCTGTGAGATAGTGGCAGCAGATCTGTGAGATAAAAAGTGTCTTTTTGTGCCTCAGCAGTGAAGTCTGTGCATTAAGGCTTCCCCCTCCTGCTTCATATCCTGGAAGATTGCTTAATGACCAATGAGTGTATAGATTTCACCATTCATTGGACTGTAGATCAAACCCTGGAGTTTTGTTATGACCTATGGCCACAAACCAATGAATTCCACCTACCTGTCTCAGAAATTTAACACTGCTTGTTTCGTTGGCTCTGTAAGCAGACACCTGCAATCAATTGTGTATCTACCTCATTGCCTAAGGAGCTGGGTTATTTTTGTTTTTGTTTCAGTTTTTTCAGTTTTCTTGCTTGCTGCCTCCATCGCTTACATGTTTCTTGAGGATTTATTATTTCGAGGGCATCAGGACCACAAACATGTTATTGGTGATACCCTTTCTGTTTAAAAAAAATTAGTGTTTAACCATCATGACAGAATACAAAAGCCCATGCTCCTCATCTTCAAATCCTATGTCTGCTTGAGTATTTTGTTAGACATCTCTTGTCCCAGCGTGACCATGGCAACTGACACACTGATCCTTGTACAGGGCTCTGTGCATTTTATTTATCTTGGATTTAATGGGTGCCAATTAAACAATTTCCATAGGCATTATATGCCATGAATTAATAACAGGAGAATAAGGAGACCGAAACAGTTTAAAAATTGACATCTGCTGTGACTCTTGGCTCAGAATTCTGGAAAGAGTGTAGAGCCATGAGGGATTTCATATAAATTCCAGATTGAAGTGATATCTTCTTCTTCTTCTTCTTCTTCTTCTTCTTCTTCTTCTTCTTCTTCTTCTTCTTCTTCTACTACTACTACTACTACTACTACTACTACTACTACTACTACTACTACTACTACTACTACTACTACTACTACTACTACTACAGGAGTAAAAGCTTGCGTATTTTTCTGTACCTCTGTCCATGGTGCTGAAATACCTGTCCTTAGCACTGGAAGATGCCGCCTCCACCTGACTCAAACAAACTGGGTGGTGGTGGTGGTGGAAACACACTGTCATACATCCACTTGGCCTTAGAAAGACGAGGAGAGAGCTCCTGCCATAAAAGCTACATGCTGTTGTTCCACATGACTCACACAACCCGATGAGATGATCGTGGTGGGAATGAGTCATTAGTGAAACATGGTCGCTCTCATCTCTCAAGGCCAAACCGGTTATTACCTTTCACTGTCATTAGAATGGAGTTTCTCTTTAAAGGCAAAAGGTTGCTTTGCTTGCATGTTGGAGTTCGCTGGCTTTCATTTTGTGATTGGTCATTAGGCAGGAAACAGGTACTCCATTTACATGCCTGGCTGCCGAAGCACAAAGCTTGGAAGGAAATGGCAGACAAGGTGAGCTTTCCTTAGCATCCAATCTGACCCACATTTCTGTCTCTTAAAAATGTCAGCAGAGAAGTAAGGAGTGTGCTGTGAACCTGGTTTCCAGTGGGAAGAGGGACAAAACACGGGTGTCAAATCTTCCTCTGCTAGCTCCACAAGACAGTAGTGGAAAATCGTCTGGAAATTCACACCCACTTTCCCCTTGGGATTCATCAGAAGCCCCTTGGAATCCCCTTGGGATTCATCAGAAGCCCAAGGTAAGATCTCCAGAACCTACCTTCACAATCTACTACTTCTCCATGGAAGTCCAAGAAGAATCTACGTGCACATCTCATTCAGCCCAGATAGCTCCTGCAGCAAGGAGGCACCAATAAACTCTGCCAACTTTGTGTATTTGGTCTGCAAAGAATACTCACCAACAATAAAATTTGTTGGACTGTGGTAGATGCCACCAAATCTTCCCCAGGGCTAGATTCTTAGAGAGACAAAAATCTAGAACTGGCAATGACTGCTGGTACTTGCCTCTCCCTTCTAGGTTTTCTGTTTCAACTGTTGTGGGTCTTTTGTGTAGGAAGTACAATGGATCTTAAATTTTAGGAATGGAAGAACATAAGAACAAAAGAACATAAGAAGAGCCATGCTGGATCAGGCCAAAGGCCTATCTAGTGCAGCTTCCTGTATCTCACAGTGGCTCCATCAGATGCCTCTGGGAGCACACGAGACTAGATATCTGTCTCCTGATACCACTCCCCTGCCTCTGGCCCTTTAAGTACCCCAGTTTTTAGCCTGGGGATTACACATCTTCATCATGGTTTGTAACCTGTGATGGACTTTTCCTCCAGGAATCTGTCCAATCCCCTCTTGAAGTCATCCAGGCCAGATGCCATCACCACATCCTGTGGCAGCGAGTTCCAGAGACTAACAACACACTGGGTGAAAAAAATATTTTCTTTTGTCTGTTCTTATTCTCCCAGCCCTCAATTTGAGTGTATGTCCCCTAGTTCTGGTATTTTGTGAGAGGGAGAAGAGTGTTCCTCTAGCCACTTGACTCATGCCCTGCATTATTTTGTACGTCTCCATCATATTCCCCCTCACGTGGCTTTTTTCCAGACTAAAGAGCCCCAAATATTTTAGCCTTTCCTCATAAGGGAGGTGCCCCAGGCCTTTAATCATTTTAGTCACTCTCTTTTGCACCTTTTCCAGTTCCACTATGTCTTTTTTGAGATACGGTGACCAGAATTGTACATAATACTCCAGGTGTGGCCTTACTATCATTTTGTACAACGGCATTATAATGTTGGCTGTTTTATTTTCAATCCCCTTTTTGATAATCCTTAGCATGGAATTGGCCTTCTTCACCGCTGCCTCACATTATGTAGACACCTTAATTGAGCTGTCCACCAACACACCAATATCTCTTTCCTGATCTGTCACGGATAGCTCAGAGCCCATAAGTTGATAGATAAAGTTTTGATTGCTTGCCCCAATATGCATTACTTTATATTTTGCTACATTGAAACACATTTGCCATTTCGCAGCCCATTCCTCACATTAGCTTTAACTAACATGCACTCAGCACCATACATACATCAGGGATTGACTTGTTACTGCTGTTGTACATTTATGAAGCATGACCAGCTGCATCTCCCTGGTGTGTGCACACTTGTCAGCCTGTTCTCTACCCTTTTGGCTCTTGTGACGGCGACTCTTGGCCAACCACCAGAGTGCTGGCTGGGTCACACAATTGTACTGTTTCTTTGTGCACTTGCTGATAGGGAGAGGCTGACCACCCTTGGCACTTGGATGTGACAATGTGAATTTGACCAATAGGTTCACCTTAGCTGATCTCCCCCCAGGATTTGAATTGTGTGCGGGGATGAACCTGAATAAGGCGAGCTGTCAAAGGCATTAGGTTTACCCCAAGGAGAGGACTGACAGATCTGGGGACTCTCAAGCTTTCTACTTCCACTCCACTTTAAACGTACAACCCAGACTTGGGGGATAAAAAAAAAATAATACTCGGTCAATGCTGTAATTTTTCCTGCAAGTATTAAAATCTCATTTTGTGGTGCATTATATGCTTGGCCTTCTGAACAATCAATGACCATAAATGATATTTGTGTCCCGAAGCCATATCTAGGGACAGAGTGAGCAATAATCAGTCTGGCTGAAGAACAGGGAACAAGAGGGCTGTTGCAACACCATTATTTACGTCCATGCCAAAGCTTGGGAGAAATTAAGTGCATTAACAGGGGCCGACAGGCTCCTTTTTGAATGGAGCTTTAAACAGTATTGATGCTGTGCTAATGGGGACACTGTTTGTCTTCTATATATGGTGCAGCTCTGCAGTGGAAGCTGCAAGGTAAGTGTGAGGAAACCTCTGGGGTCTGGAGAGCTATTGTTTCAAAGTTGGTCCAGATCATAGGGAGTCAAAGCACTGTGTATGGTACAGGCCCATTGTTTTTAGAATCCCAGTCAGTGGGGGTAGACGACTATGATTTTACACTAGCCGGGTTTTCATCCAAACTTTAAGGTTACCCAAGGTGCTGAACTCATTTTCAGGGGGTGAGAGTCCTTAGATTATTTATGTAAACCCTGGAAGGGAATTCTTCCTGCTGCAACTTGAGAGTACCAAACCATCAAATGTGCCTCACATTTTAATTTGTAGGGATATAAAATGCCCTCTGTCTTGTTGCGTGGCAATCCTTTCCCTTCACTTTGCTGGCAATCAGATTAATTTGGTTTGGGAGGATGAAGGAAGGGATGCAAAATGATCATACCAGCGTGGTTTCCAGTGTTAGACCAAATTTGAATTGGATTCACTTTGAAGCAAATGGTACAGATTGCATTATCAGTAGTGGATAAAATGAAAAAGCTTGAAAAAAAGGATATTAATTTTTATATAATTGATGCAGCATGCAGTTCTTTAGGGATAGTCTACCAGAGTCCTTAAAAAAACCTTCTCTCCTACCCTTATGCTGAAGAGCAGAAGAAGACTTCAATTTGGCAATATCCTGAAGTGGCTTACTTATTAAGCCACTTCAGGATACTAGAAATTCAAAATGGAATAGACCTTGACAGCCAGAAAGATCTCATTTGGTCCACTCTCAGTGATCACAGATGCTAGAAATGGATCAAACTAGAGTCACCCTATCTGTATATATGACAAAGTAGGCCATGAGAGGGCCTCAGAATGGTGTGGTAAGATTGCGCTGGGTATGATTGCATCATGTGGTCGATGGTAAGAGGAGTGAACCAGTTGTTCTGACTGAACCAGTAGAATCTAGTTCAGAGAAAAGTTTTTCAGTGCCTTCATTTCTCAAAGGGGTCTTTTGCCGATTGACGTGACCATGAACTCAGCTGTGCTAACAGGGATTTCCTTTGGAGCAAACATGCTTGCTTTCCTCTGTGGCCTAAAAAATGCCCCACTTAGTCCCAGAACTTGGAGAAATGACTGGTTTTAGACTACAAACTCCAGAATCCCCAACTCCCATGGGAGCTATAATCAAGAAATGTCATTTCCCCAAGCTCAGATAAACCTTATTGCAGACCAGATCGGGTGCCAGTCTTTTCCAATTTCCTAAAGGCCTAGGTTAAACAAACAGACCCAGATTCAACATATAGCATCTCACATCTCCCAGCCTCCCTCCCTCCCTCCCTCCCTCCCTCCCTCCCTTCGTTCCTTCCTTCCTTCCTCTGCTGTTTTCCCCTCCGTGACTATTTTGATCCTAAGGCTAACGATGCCAGCATTTGCTGGTTCTTATCCTTAAAGCTGCTGCAAAATTACTTTTCAATTGTTTTAAAATTGGGTTTTTACTCCCAAGCTGCCCAGTTGAGGCAGTCGAGCTCCAAATTGGGAAAGAGGTTTGATGAGGGAAGGGCCAGTGAGGGGAAAGGAGGTCTATGGGACAGCCCTTCGGGAGCTCAGAAAGAGACAAGCTGAAAGGGAAAGTGAGAAGGTAGGGAAGAAAGAGAGAGCAAAGCTGCAACCGGAGCAGTCGAGAGAGGGAGGAGGGACAGCAGCATATGTGAGCTGCCTCAAAATGTTGCAGCATAAGGAACTCCTGGGATATGAATCCTGTTCTCTGGGGCCTGAGTCTGACACTCCATCCAATATGCCACACTGGGAATCCCTTTCTTCCTCTTAGTTTTCTTGCACTTGCCCAAGGCCTGCCTACACAATAAGTGGTATGTCGGTGGAAAGACATCTAGACCGATTTATCCATGAAAGAGAACTGGTGCAGATCAAGTCATGTATCATTTCCTTACCGTGCATTTTAAGGCAGCCATCTTCAAATCTGTATCCTTTGGAGGTGTGGGATTAGGACTCCTGCCAGCTTTTTATGGCATGGTCAGAATTTTTTTCCAGCACCCACAGGTAGGTGGGTGGGTAGATCAGTGGTTTAGGTCTCTTTAAGTGGAGTCAGAGGCTGGGGGTTTAATGGCTTCAAGGGAAAAGGGCCAAGCTGGGTGGTCTCAGGCAAGTTGCACAGTCCCAGTGGACCCACCGAAGAAGGGAATGTAACATTCTGGCACTGGCGTATCCAGCGAGTGGGGCGGCTTTACTTCATTCCCTGGAATCATGAGACAACCAGGTCTCACCTGGGGTGAGACAGGGAGAGTAGGCTACTTAAGCCCCCTTCCCTGGACTTCAGCATCAGCATCAGCCTACAGACCCCATCCCTCCATCCCTGTCACCAGTGTGGGTGTAACTGCTCACCTGTTGGGGTCCGGATAGGAACTTTTTACCCTTATCTCTAGATTGACTGCAGAGATGGTTCCTCCCCCACTTATCCCACACTGGTTGGGGGCTTATTTTAGTACTAGGAAGTGCATGGAGTTGGTACCATGCTGGTTGGTCACACTGGCGGCTAGTGAGGAGAGGGTAGTGCTGTGAGTCCAACTTAACGATGTCATCCAAGCCCATCCAATTTAACAATCCTGCGATTAATTTCCTCTAGATGTGCTGGGGTTATAACCTGGGCCAAGGGTTACCAATTGATGGAGCCAAATGCCTGGTGGGTATTGGAACATTGTACCGGTGCTGTCTGTTAGATGCCGCAAATGAGGGGTATGGGACTCGCCCAAGAAAGAAGCTGGGGGTGGGGGGTCAAGGGTGACCTCGGTGGCCCAGCTGGTAATCCACACTACTCAAGCCCCTCTCTGGTTAAGTTTCAAGTTGCTAACTAATAAAGTGTGGCCCTGTTTAAAACCTACCACTTGTGTCTTGCCTCTCATTCCGGGGTTGGGGGCAAAGGCAAGCCACTTCTAAATATTCTGTACCCAGGAAATCCTGGACAGGGTCGCTATAAGCCAGAATTGACTTGATGGCACATTATTATTATTATTATTATTATTATTATTATTATTATTATTATTATTATTATTATTATTATTATTATTATTATTATTATTAATAATAATAATAATAATAATAATAATAATAATAATAATAATAATAATAATAATAATAATAATCAATCAATCAATCAATCAATCAATCAATCAATCAATCACACAGCAGACAAGATAACTACCCTGGATTTTGTATTACAAATAATTAGTCAAATGCTTCCCGAGCGTTTAGGATAGGGATGGGCAGGAAACAAGAAAGGAAATGCTGTTTTGTCATTTTGTTATGTAACATTTTGCAGCATTTAGTTATAGACAAAATGAAAATGTCATTTTTGCATTGAAATGAACCCTTTCATTCCATCATTTTCTGAGGGCTCCTGCCAAGCTATCAATGGCTGGAGCCCTTTAAACTTGGCCTATCCAGCACCAGGGAGTTCCTCTGGTACCGAATGGGCCAGGTTTAAAAGGGTAGAGCCATTGACAGCTTGGCAGGAGCCTTCTGAAAATGCTTGGGAGGGCAGCATGATTGCTGGAACTGCCCTCCTGACCATTTTCAGAGGGCTCCTGCTGAGCTGTCAATGGCTGGACCCTTTTAAACCTGTCCCATTTGGTATGAGGGGATCCCCCTGGTGCCAACTGGGCCAGTTTTAAAGGGGTCCAGTCAATAAGAGCTTGGCTGGACCCTTTTAATAATGGCTCCCGGGCACAAAATCTGGTGCCTCTAGGACCCAGGGGAGCCATTTCGTTTGTTTCATTTTGTGTTGTAGAATTAAAAAAAATTTTTTTTCATAAGAAACAAAACAAAATAAAATGGGAGTGAGCATGAAATGAAACAAAATGAAACTTTATTTTTCCGTTTCGTGCCCATCCCTAGTTTAGGACTACTTGATGTATCGGCAAATTACGTGCACAGATCCTAGTAAGGTGGCCTTCTGCAGCTTATTATTATTATTATTATTATTATTATTATTATTATTATTATTATTATTATTATTATTATTATTATTATTATTATTATTATTATTATTTAACCACACAGCTATCTACGCTGGATTTTATATTACTAATACCAATCACTAGTTGAAAGGTGGCTTGGGAAGCATTCTGCAGCTTATTATTATTATTATTATTATTATTATTATTATTATTATTATTATTATTATTATTATTATTATTATTATTATTATTATTTAACCACACAGCTATCTACGCTGGATTTTATATTACTAATACCAATCACTAGTTGAATGCTTCCATCACTGAGTCCTAAACGCTTGGGAAGCATTCGACTAGTGATTGGTATTATTATTATTATTATTATTATTATTATTATTATTATTATTATTATTATTATTATTATTATTATTATTTAACCACACAGCTAACGCTGGATTTTATATTACTAATACCAATCACTAGTCGAATGCTTCCATCACTGAGTCCTAAACGCTTGGGAAGCATTCGACTAGTGATTGGTATTATTATTATTATTATTATTATTATTATTATTATTATTATTATTATTATTATTATTATTATTATTATTATTATTATTATTTAGGAAGATGTCAAGCTGGAGGTTTGCACTACACCTTGCTTTCAAAAGACATTCCTGGTCCTTGGGCCTCATAGTTTGGACCATCTAATGTCCATCAGGAACTGGCCAAACTTGACTGGATTAGTTGATAGTTTTTGGATAGTTTTCTGCAGCTGGAATCTACCCAAACTCTCCAGCTTCCATCAAGGAACACGGAGACACAGTTTATGATGAGAACCCGGCTTCCTCCCAACAGATGCCTGCACAATAATAACCTGAAGTGGCAAGTGTGTGGAATACATCAGCTTCGGCTTGCCCATAAACCAATTCTGAGCCTTGCCAAGGTGCGTTGAGAGTTCGCAGTGTGGTACAAAGCTTGCGTGGGTTCTGAAATTGTTCTTGAGCTCCACAATTGGTCCTTCTCCCCCCTCTGGGAAGGCTGCCGTTAATGCCGAGGCTTATGGAGGGTGTGCATGCACAAACCAGCTTTTAGGTAAACCTGGTCCTTATCTAATGTAACAACAGAGGAGTGAAGATTCCCTGCTAGTGTGCTTGTGCCCCATTGTGCCAGTGTCTAAACGGCCATGAAAGCAGTAGCACAAGACGGTGTGCAGGAACCCGTGGAAGAAATACTGCTGGCTTTTGTTGCTTCTTCACCAGAGATGGGGAAAAATAGCCCTGATCTTCACATGACCTCATCCTTCACTTCCATCCTTTGGGGCAGATCTAAGCCCATGGAAGAAATGCAAGGTCCCAACAAGTTCCTTTTTAGGAACAAGCTGGAACTAGGTTGTTTGTGAGTTTGCCTACGGGAGTCCTGGAGGGAGAAGACTGGACCAACATGCTCAGGGGGCCGGAGAGAACATTAAGCATTGCCATTCATTGAACAATCACAGGAGGGATTGTGTAGGATATGGGGAGCTGGACAATCAGAGCCACCAACACGGATCAGGAAATTAGGGCGAAGAGACACTGGCAGAGCTGCTGCTTGAGGATTAGCCTCTTCTTATGGGTTGAGCTGGGTGGGGAGGCTAGACAAGGAGACAGTACCCATGGAGCTACACCACGAGAGGCTCTCGCAAGAGACCACCCAGCCTGGCAGGCCAGCAGAGCCGAGCCACGCTGTTGCACAATATCACTTTGCTGCTCCCTCAACCTTTGGCTGTTGCTTGCAGGGTTTGTTTTCTGGATCAATAAACAAAGCCAGAGGGTAGTTTGCTGAAATCCACTAATAAGGCCCCAACCCTTTTCTATCCAGGCCTTCAGGCAAGGGGTAAAACTTTGTAAGCCAAGAAGACTGAATTTCTTTTACTATAATCTCTCTCTCTCTCTCTCTCTCTCTCTCTCTCTCTCTCTCATTTATCAATTATTGTAGAGCTTTTTAAAGTTACTATTTTAGACCAAAACTTCCAGAACTGGTTAAAAGCCATCGTACTATTTGGAGAATCTAAGAATTGTAGTGTGAACTCTGTAACTTTCCCACAGGTGTGTTTTCCCAAGTTTCAAGTTAAGGTGTAAGGGTTTTGTTGGCAGAATATTTTGCAACATTTCCCTGATTTGCATGCATTAGGCCCTGGGTTAATTTCCTCTAGATAAAAAAAGAAGCACACATAATACAGCTGGAGGAGATGTTTCTCTGAGACCTTGAGAGAAGCTGTGTGGCTCCTCAGAAGAATTTTGCTGAAGGCATAGAAGTAGCATTATGTAATGCATATGTATGAGGAACTGGTAGGGTACAAAGAGTAAGGTTTTCAGCCAATAGGAAGTCTGTCCAGAAAACCCACCTGGGGACTTTGGCCCTCTAACACCCATTTATACTGTCCTTGTTGTCACGTTAGGCATCACCTAACATTTGAAGTTCATAAAATCATATATGGTGTGGACAAAGTAGATAAGGAAAATCTGTCTTCCCTATCGCACAACTCTAGAACTAGGGAGCACTCGGGTGCTAGATCTCACACAAATAAGAGGAAATACTTTTTCACCCAGAGGATCAGTGGTCTGTGGAACTCCCTGCCAGAAGAAGTAGGGACAGCTGTCAGCCTTGACAACTTTCAGAAAGGATTGGACAAGTTCATGGAGAACAAGGGTATCAATGGCTATCATGATGGATGCCTTAGGACAACCTCTGGGTTGGAGAGATAGGCAGGGTATCTCTCAGTGCTATTTGCAGGGAATCATAAGCAGGTGAAGATATCTGCTTGGGAATACCCTGAAGCAAATGGTGAGCTTCTCTGTGAGACAGAATGCTGGACTGGATGGGCTGTGGCCTGTTCTAGCAAGGTTGTTATGTTCTTATGTACCTTGATTGTGACATTAAAGCAAGGATGGGAAGAACCCTGAATGCAAATTGAGCACTTTGGGGAGGGAAAAAAGTGGGATAAGAGTCTATTAAATGGGTAAATAAAAATAAATGCACTCATTGGCACTCATGGCTGCAGGAAGGCCCAATGGTTGCATTTTACGGAGCAAAGGAAGAGACGGATGCAAGGAAGCCTTATTTTTAACCCAGATCAGCATCTGACCTCTGCACAGATGGGCTCTTGGCTATCTTCTTATTCAAGTGCCTTGTCCTCGTAGAATGTTGGCAACCAGTGGCACAAGCTGATTTTTAGCTATTCTAAATAGAGAATCTGTGCTCACTGCAGACTTTTCTTCTATGCCCCAGGCCATGCTTCCCATCTATTTTTCCTTGAAGGATAACCTGCAGCAGATGGTATTTGTTATTGTGCATTATGTGACTGAAATACAGTAACTTTCTTCTCTTTACGGTATTGAGAATTTCTAGCTTTTTATTCATATGTTTTATTACGGCCACATTAGTGACTGTGGCTGTCCAAGGTATCTTCCGAATTTGTTGGTACATCCACATCGCAAATGCTTCCAGCCTCCTATATAATGCTCCTGTAAGGGTCCATGTTTCAGCATCATAGAGAAATATACTGAATACATAAGATCAAAGTATTCGGATACGATGTCTGATAGATAAGTCTCAGCCTGTCAAGACTTACCTCATTTTCTGGAGTGAATTTCTAGCTTTTTCAAATTGACAACAAACTGAGGCCTTTGATCCAGGCCATTCCCAGCTCCTTCCATTTCCCCCTAATTAACAAGAAACCATGGGCAGGATAAGGATGTGCCACTGCGTCCCCCGAGCAAAATATTCCTTTTCTCCTTGCTGGCGAAGAGGTGCAATGTTTTTGTGAGTAAGCATAAACACATTCCCCACAACAAGCTGGTCTGCACAGGAAACCAAATGCCCAACTGATGGGTAATTAACCCAGTTAGCAGAGATGTTGATCTGTGGTGAATCTGCAAAACCAGCTTATTATCTGGGGCACTAATGAGCCAGGGAGGAGCAGATCCTAGAATCCTGCTGGAAAGGCAGATTTTTGTAGGGTAGAGGAGAGCAAAGGAGAGCAAATACGTCCTTGGCTGCTTTCATTTCTCATGTCAGTGCCTTCCGTTTTCCTTCTGCCACTGGCATGGGAAGGCTGATATTCACGTCACCCCAAACACACCATTAAAATGTAGGCTGTTAGAAGCAGACTTAATTAAAAAAAGTTTTTAAAGGATGGATGCTAGACCCACATTTTCCTCAGACTCGCATAGTTCCTATAAATTCCATATTTGGGGGCTACAGGTCTTCCTAAATGAGTGTTGGAGAGGAAAGAGAGTTGCTAGGCAACCAGTCTTTTAAAGGCCTACTACTAAATCCCCCTTAAAAACAAAGCAAAACAAAACCAGCACAAGAGTCTAAAAAGCTCCTCAGCTCTTCGGCTCCAACAATGCATGACCTCCCTCGATATTTTATTTACACATTCAAACAGAACCATGATCCTTGTCTTTGATCTAGGTGGTCCAGAGCGCTTAAGGGAGAAAAAAAAAGAAAAAAGGCATTTTGAGGTGATGACTCCATACGTGTCAGGGATTCTAAGAATCATAGTCCCAAATAGTAAACTTCCGGAGCTTTGAGGGGGCCTCAGAGCATCCTAGGACAGAAAGCACGAAGGCCTGTTTTGTACTATTGTTGGAGAAATGTCCGTGGGGGGGGGCTGGAGAAGAAAATCAAGGGATATTTGTGTGATTTTGGGGTGGAGCAAAGACACATTGGTTGCCCAACCAGGTGGAGCAACATCTCCACAGATCCTTTGTGTGGCATCCAGAATCCTGGAGATTTTAAAAGGTTTTAATCAAACATGCCTAGCGATTTGAACTGAAAAAATGAGTTTGAAAAAATGGGTTTTGGCTCCAACGACGATGAATGGCGGCTGAACCTCCCAATAAAAACCAAATCTGCCCTGAGCAGCCCAGCCACTAGGGAGGGCTTAGAGTGAAGTCCAATGACTTCTAGGTCTGTCTGTAGGAAGTCTCACCAGCTCTTTCATGTAAGGATCGAGCAAAGGGAAACTTCTTTCTTTCCTTCCTTGTTCAGCTTCATTTGCTCAACAGTTGCCTGTGGGGTTGAGCTTGTGTGTGACTGTGGAGGAATGGCCATGTTGTTCTTTAATGGGCTTCCAGAGGCAACATCTGAATGAGTGCCCGAGGGTCTGCTGTTCCTTCTTCTGCATTTTGAATGGGCGGGTCTCATTGCCGGCTGCCCTTTGCACAATTGCTAGGGGGATGCCTGGGGAACATAAGGAACATAAGAAGAGCCCTGCTGGATCAGGCCAAAGGCCCATCGAGTCCAGCTTCCTGGATCTCACGGTGGCCCCACCAAATGCCTCTGGGAGGGCACGAGACTAGATATCTGTCTCCTGATACCACTACCCTGCATCTGGTCCTTGAAATACCCTGGTTTTAAGCCTGGAGATTACACATTTCCATCATGGTTTGTAACCTGTGATGGACTTTTCCTTCAGGAATCTGTCTAGTCCTCTTTTGAAGGCATCCAGGCCAGATGCCATCACCACATCCTGTGGCAGGAAGTTCCACAGATTAACAACACGCAGGGTAAAAATATTTTCTTTTGTCTGTTCTCACTCTTCCAACCCTCAATTTTAGTGTTTGTCCCCTAGTTATGGTATTTTGTGAGAGGGAGAAGAGTGTTCCTCTATCCACTTTACTCATGCCCTGCATAATTTTGTACGTCTGAATCATATCCAACACTTGCCAGTCACAACCAATGGAACTCTTGGTGTGGTGTAGTAGCTCCTCCAACTAAGTTGCAGCAGTCTCTGCTTTCCCACATTCGAGGCCGTGGTAGTTTCCCAGAGAGAGGGGGGAACACACTAGTGCCCTTATGAGTGTGGATTGTGGTGGAGGCTCAAGGAGGGTCAAACTCTGTGTGCCCTCCTTTGGTTATGAGCAATGGGTGTGCGAGCGCTTTACTCCTCAGCAAATACTAAAATGAAAACACACACACACACACACACACACACACAAGCAAAGAAGGAAATCAGTGTGTAAAATGATATTCATAAAAACAACAACTTTTTAGGGCTTTTTGGGTAGATATAGTAGTGAGAAGTGGCCACACATTCCCTTCTTCTGGGGTTGCCCTGGGACTGTGGAGCTCACCCAAGGCCACCCAGGCTGGCTGTTCTGCCAAGAGCCACAGGGGAATTGAACTCCCAGCTTCTGCCTCTGAAGCCAGATACCCAAACTACAAAGCTATCCAGGCACCTATGACTATAGATACCTTTAAGATCAAATGAGTCAACAGAAGAAACTTTATGTGGCTCCTAAAAGGGGTCCAGGAGGAAGATCATAAGGAGAACATTTGTGAACCATCACAAACAAGACCTGCTGTCCACTGTCTGATGCCTGACTTCTTGAAGATGTTTTCATTTCCTCCCACTGGCCTTTGTCATTCAATGCCTCCACTTTTTTTTTCTATTGAGTGTTTAATAGGAAATAGTTGGCATTTATCCTAAAGGCTACACACCAGCTTTGGCCAGACCCTGAATGATGCTAACCCAATAAGCCTGGTTCATAGGAGACAAAACCCTGAATGATTACCAACTAGGGATGGGCACAAAAAGGAAAACTTGAGTTTCGTTTCTTTTTGTTTCATTCCCTGCGTTTTTTTTCATATCGTAAGGAATGAAATTTTTCAAAAGAATTTTGTTACTTATGACAGGAAACAAAACAAAATGAGGCAAGGGGATCAATCCCCCAGCAGGGGCTGAAAGGGTAATGCTGACATTAGGACTCTCCCTCTCATCTCCCCTCTCATCTCCCACCACCTCCCAGCTGGGAGGCGGCAGCGGCAGCTCCTCCCTCTCCATCTGGGCTTGGTTGCGACTGTGAGCCCAGCAGGTAAGGGAGCCGTTTACAGTGGAATGAAACAGCTGTTTTAAACGGAAAAGCACACCGTTTCCTTTTATTTGTAACAAAAATGCTGCTTCTTTGTTTTGTTTCATTTTGTTTTGTTACGCAACAAATCGCCAAATCAGCATTTCATTTTTCGTTTTGTGCCCATCCCTAATACCAACCCTGATTTAGCCTGATTCATAGTAGGTTATGGTCAAGACACAATACACACACACACACACACACACAAATCTGCTTCTGAAGCAAAGCAAAGCAAAGCTAAGCGAATGTACAAGCTGATTCCAAACTGGAGCTCAGATCAAATTGGATGGAGCACAAGTCACTTCATACTACTTTTTGGTTTTAGAAGTAAAATTTAAAGTACGTAGGAAGAAACCTTTATAGCTAAATGTCTGAAGCCTGGCAGCTTTACTCTCCTCTGTAGGATCTATCATCTCTTTAAATACCAAATGCAACTGTTATAGAAACAAAAAAGGCAGACTCCTTTTGCTTTCCTAAGGCAGGGGAATGAGAGTCTTACCGATCAACCAGGATTCAAAGCACAGATCAAATCAAACAGCTTACAAATAGCTCTGGACTGACCTGGAATCCATTTCAAAGCCACACACTGGACTCCGGGCTGATTGTGGGTGGATGGTGTACAGCCCCGTTTGTTGCACTCAAAGGTGCTAGTCTTGTAAGAAGGGAAGCCCTCTGTAGAAACTCCACTGGTCTCTTTCAAAGGGTCTTGAAAACTCATTTGAAGGCAACTTCAGAAGATAAACACACTGATAATTGTTTCGACAAAAGGCAAAATCCCATTTGTCCAAGGTGAAAACCACATCAGTGAATGGCTCCTACTCAATTCTTGGCTATTTTGTGGAAGACATCAGTTGCCCAACGGACAAGGGAATCATGGCAGTGGAGTGAGATGAGACCAGAAAAGAGGAGGGGGAAAAAAACACATTCCAGCTTGAGTTCAGGTTGAGCTTGTCCGGCCACTTATTTATTTATTTATTTATTTATTTATTTATTTATTTATTTATTTATTTATTTATTTATTTATATACCACCCAGCTTCCAGAAGAACTACAGACAGTTTACAACAGGTAACAAGCATAAAGACCAAAAGAGGACAATAACAAAATATTAAACATATAAAGCATAATAATAATAATAATAATAATAATAATAATAATAATAATAATAATAATAATAATAATAATAATAATAATAATAATAATAATAATAAGCTGGTGTGATGGCAGGGTAATTGTGAAAAAAAAGGATTAACTGTCACCAAATTGCTGATTCACCATTTCTACCTGCTGATTTACATATGCACCCTTAAAAAAACAAAACCCCAAACCTGTGCTGTTGTATATAAGGAACCCACACATAGACTACAGAGGTCCGATTTACACACTTAGAAGGAGAAGCGGTAACAAGAAAATAGATTGAAAAGGCAATAATGAGTCAAGAGTGTATCTCAAACCCAGATAAGAGTTTCCGTTTTGACGAGAAAAGGAGAAAATTGTGCTTTATTCATTTGTTGCCCTTGGAGCTGTTGCAGTGAGGTTAGTGACGGGAGAACAAAGCTAATTTACTCATTGCCCTGATGGGATAGGAAAGGCACAATGGTGGTTTATTGGAGAGCCATTGACCCTGCTCTGGCGTGGTTACTCATCTCCAGCTGTTCCTCAACCTTCCCAAACCCTGAAGTCATTATATGGTGCTGCCCGATAAGCAATTAGGCCACAGCATATTACAAATGCCATTGTTCTTTTGAGAATGTCCTCAGGAGAAGTGAGATGTGTAATCAGGCTTAAAACCAGGGTACTTCAAGTGCCAGATGTGGAGGAGTGGTGTCAGGAGGCAGATATCTAGTCTTGTGTGCTCCCAGACACATTTGGTGGGGCCACTGTGAGATACAGGAAGCTGGCCTGGATGGGTCTTTGGCCTGATCCAGCAAGGCTCTTGTTTGAATAAGAGCTTGTTCTTATGTTCTTATGAGAAACATGCTCTTCTAGACCTGGATATTAGGCATTTTTCTATGCAGGCTCTTTGTGCCGTGCAATCACAGAACGGTAGAGAAGGCATACCTCTAGATGACAACTAAGTTCATCTAGTCCAGTGGTTCTCAATTTGTGGGTCCCCAGATGTTCCTGGACTGCAACTCTCAGAAACCCCTTCCAGCAGAGTGAGTGGTGGAGGCTTCTGGGAGTTGCAGTCCAAGAACATCTGGGGGCCCACAGGTTGAGAACCACTGATCTAGTCTATCCCCAGCCAGAACAGGAAAATTACAAGGAAGGCATCCTTGACCGATGGCTAACAATGTACATTTCAAAAATCTCACTTGAATGACAGTTCACCATTCCACTGCTCTTGATAGCAACAGAAAAAGAAGCTTGTTCCATCTTTCCCATGAAAGCCCTTCAAACCTTGGATGGTTGCTGCTCTATCATTTTCTGAATCTTCTTCTACTGCTGCAGGTTGAAATGCCCAGGCGCTTGAACTGTCCTCATGACATCCGGATGTTGGGTCATGGCAACTGGACTTCTTTTTCCTTGAGAGAT
The DNA here is from genome assembly GCA_029282475.1 of Phrynocephalus forsythii. Classification (NCBI taxonomy): domain Eukaryota; kingdom Metazoa; phylum Chordata; class Lepidosauria; order Squamata; family Agamidae; genus Phrynocephalus; species Phrynocephalus forsythii. The sequence continues at coordinate 6,363,536 of JAPFRF010000022.1, forward strand.
CGAAAAACATTTCATTATTACTCATCCAAGCAGCTTCATCTGTCCTCATTGTACTTCATTTCCATATCATGTCCCATCTTGACCACCCTGTTCTGCACAGATACCCAGTTTCTGAACACAGTATGACCAAAGCAAAGCAGAATACAATGCTGGCCTCCCCCTCTCCAGACTATGCTTCCTGGTCAAGAGAAGTAATACCTGAGAGAATCATGTGTATGGCCTCACTGAGAGAAATGCAGGAATACAAAGTAGCTGGGGTGGACAGACAGCATCTGAATAAAGATCCCACAATTGTGTCTTCTAATATATAGTAAATGGAGGGAGGCAGTTTCGGATGTAAACTGGCGGGAGAAGTTAAATCATTTTTGAGAGTTGAGTCAGGGCAACTGGACTTCTTTATTTGTGGGATGAACCCCACAAGAAAAGAAGTCCAGTTGCAATGACTCAACTCCCATATAACCTCGCCTGGATGACTGAGAATCTTCACTGACTTAACTGTTTCTTTACCATACAATGATGCTCCAGCATATTTCCCCTACAGCCTAGCTATATGAGAAGCTGCCCAGATGGAGGAAGGGCTCAAGGTACATTCCACAGGCGGGGAAAACATTACTTAGAATCAGTTGGGGTGGGGGGCAATTTAGGGCCTTCCAGGTGCTGTTGGGTTCAAAATCCCATCAGCCCCAGCCAGCATGTGCCCTGGTCAGGGTTGATGGGACACTTAGTCCAATGATAGCCGGAAGTCCACAGGTCCTTTCTGCCCACCTCCTGTGTCCTGCTTAGGACCTTCATGTGTCCACAGCATTCTTCTTTGGATATTTCCATCTTACTTTCAGAGCGATGTACAACTTTCCCCCTTCCCAAAGCAGGGACAAACTGGAAGGTGCTTTAAAACAGATGACTAGTCCAGCTGTTTTTGTTGAAATTTGTCCTTTTTTTTACCCTTCAAGTAGTTTTTTTTTAAAGAGAGAGAGGGAAACAGAGGGAGAAAGAGAAAGAGGAACATAGCAAAGGCAAACCCCTGAGGATGGATCGACAGCATCTCTTCACGGAGGTGCTCTTCTCGCTCCTTGTGTGCAGGTCACACATATAAATGAGCATTAATTAATCCAAAGGCAGCTGCTTCAACGACTCTTGCCTGGCCTCTAACACAGCTGGGCTGGCTGCTCGCAACCCCATGGTGGATAATTCATTACCAAATGGCACAGGTTAAACAAATAACCCTCCTCCCCCACATTTCTCCTGCTGGCTGGTGCATTATGAGGACTCGTCCTCTGGTTTATGTGCTCTCCCTGGTCAGAGGAAGGGTATGGTGACCCAGTGGGGGCAGAAGGGGGCATGGCTTCTTCAGAGTGTGATTCTCTGATCTCCCTGCTCCCACATGAGAGAAGGACAGGGAATTTCCTATGTGGACCGCCAACTGCATCTCAATCCAAGGAAAGATCAATTACTTTTTCTCCAGACGAGTCCAGCTAGCAAGGCCAGACTGGAACACATATTCTGACAGTCTAAGCTTTTCCAGGTGGGTTCAGACTAAAAGAACGGAGATCCTAACAACACATTAGCAAGACATTCTTCTGAGGGGGAGTGGAAGGTCTTGGAAGGGTCTGGGCTGTGCTTTGTGGGAAGCTTTTAAACAGCAGACGGGTGGCCATCTCTCATGGTTGTTCACACTGTGGTTGTCCCGTAGTGGTCAAGTATAATAAGACTAGATGCTATGGTTTTGTTTTGTTTTGCTTTTGGGTTTCTGCTTCTGGAGCAGATTATAGATCAATTAGATCTGGACCGACATACTGTACATGGATTAAAGCTGTTGTTCTCTCAGGTCCTGCTCTGCACTTGGGAGCTGCTTCAGGGAAGCAGAAACATCTCCTTGAGTATAATTAAGGTCTCCTTTTAGATGCCATCTGTCGTGGCTGGAAAGTCAGTCTACCAACCCTGGGAGCCTTGGGTACACCTCCCCTCTACTGCTTGAGGGAGCTTGGATCTGTTGGAAGCTTTTCCTTCTCCACCAGTTTGATGACACTGGCTCCGAGGTCACTGAAAATTAGGAAGAGTGTCTGAAAGGCTTGGTCTACCACCATTGCTGCCTATGGTGGTCAACTGGGCAGCCATGTCAACCTCTGAAGTCCAAGGAAAGGAGCCCCCTTTATTCATTTGGTACCCTTGTTGTTGTTCAGTCATTAAGTTGTGCCCAACTCTTTGTGACTCCATGGATCAGATCATATCCATCCCTCCTGTCTTCTTGGTAATCTTGGACAAAGCCGAAATGGTGCCACCTTATAATTTGCCTCCACAGTTTAGGACGGAGATCTTTAAAATTCATTAAAAAAGTTTTGAAGTCCCTGCCAGAGAAATACCAGCCAGCCTACTGACTGGGGATTCTGGGAGTTATAGTCCCCATAACACTCCCCCGTGGTGTTGTCTGAGCCTGTTGCACTCATCTCTTTCCGACAGGAGGCTCTGAGTTGCCTGCATTTACTGTTGCTGCTCTCTCTTATTTTTTTAAGCCTTTGGAACAATGCACAGAGGGCACTTTGATCATTATCTTGTCATGCCTGCACAATAATACCTCCCCCCACCCCGGAAGGTCAGAGTCCTCACCCTACCCCCAGTTTGCAGAGGAGATTGGCTTTTCCAAGGACAAAGCAAATGCAATGTTAATGTGCCATTTTGTGTCAAGCCTTCAGCGACATAACATCCTGGGGTGTGGGAGCATGGAGAGGCATCCAGAGGGGGAATTTAGCTACTGCATCCCCAGCAAATTCTGGCTGGAGAGAAAATGACCGGCTGAGCCAAGAGACTAGCAAATGCAACCTTGTGAAGGAACGACAACACACCCACAAGGATTGAAGCAACTCTTTGTCCAACGAGGCAAGGAAGGAGGTGAGACAATGTTGGAGGTGGCTGCTTCATTTGAAAAACAAAACAAAACAAAACAAAACAAAAAACAATACAGAGTTAAGTAATTAAGGTGTATACAATTACGCCTGGTGTGTTAAAATGCACGGGGAAAGGTTTTTCTTTGTTTCTCATAATGTTGGAACTTGGAACGCAACAGCAGAAGTCAATGGTGTGAGATTCCAGGCACAGGGGGAGACTGAATGAGAAGACTACCTCACTCACCCCGAGGTCATACTGGGGAACTCACCAACACATGATGCACTGATATCTTCCAGTCTAGACAACTTTAAAAGGGATTGGCTTGTATAAAGCTTTAAAAAGGGATTGGCTTGTATAAAGCTATAAAAGGATGGGGCAGATAGGAATCTCAATGGAAGAAGAGTACAAAGGCGGGGATAAAAAAATAACTTTTGGGGGGGACTACATCTCCCAGAATCCCCAAGCCAACATGGCGTCTGGAGCCATGCCTTTTCCATGCTTTTAAAACTGTGTCCAGGGGATGTCATTGTACGCTATGAGACAGAATATGAATAATAACACCGTTAGGCTATTATCATGGAATAAAGAAGTAAATGGCTAGAATGAGGAGGAATCATTTTTGGCTCCTCTCCTTCCAGGGGGAATTGTGGGCACTCCAGAACCCCCCCCCCCTGATGCTTGCCACAGTGTGGCAGTGATGTGAAAGCCCCAATTGCCTGTGACATGTGTCATGTCGTACAGCATGGGGCTTGTCGCTTGTTTAACATTGTTCTGGCTGAAGTCATTACAGCGCAAAATTGATACTGCTCATCTGCGGAGGCCGAGGAGATAAGGTGCGTGGCATCTGTACAAAGCCCGGACCCGATACCATCGCCACAGGGGGAAATTAAAACTCCTCGCTGTGGCGGTCTGACCTGATGTGCCTGAAGCAAGCCTGGCTGCTCCCGGTGGGACTGGCAAGGGAGGGGCCGGCTGCACAGCCCGGAGTAAGTGACAGAGAGCTAGCTCAGAGCTCCTGAGCACTGTGAAGAACCCAACGCACCCTTCGTATTGTTATTCAGAGCATGGGGAATTTGCTTTCTTGGAGTAAACCTCCCTAAATTCTCCTGCTCCTATCAGCTTTACGATGCTTTCCCTCCAGTCATGCAATTCCTTCCAAGCTCTGTGCCTCAGCAACACTGGTCACGAAGCAAAATGACACTATCCTGCAATGGGTGGAGGTGGGATGCACTTCTGTGGGACAAATACAGTAGCAATCTTTCGCAGCTTAAGGGAGCACTGCTTTAAATGATGGGATAACTTGATTTTCTACATTGATCATGAGCTATGGTTAAATCTACTAAAAAATTCTACCTAAGGACAAATGTTGGGGTAACTTTGGAGGTTCCTGTTTGGGTGAAACATCATGGGAAATTCTTCTTGAGAGAGGATGATGGCATATCTTCCTTCCCTTGAAAAAACTGACCTGTCGGGTAACTAGCAATTTATATTCATTCAGAACCTTCTTTCTTCTACCCCATTTTTCTCTTTCTGATTCCTCATTTTTCTTATTCCTCAAGGAGATGGGCATGAACCATTGGTTTGGCAGTTCATGCCAGTTTGGTGAATGGCCAAAAAGGTGTTATGTGTCTACCTCCTCTGGTGGGTGACCACTGAGAGGCAGTGCCTGGAGGAGATGGATCAGGGAGTCAAGGACGCTGCCTCTAAATGAAGGGGTGCTGAGTGCTGAACCCCTGAACATCTGTTTCACCAAACAGGTGGTTCTTGCCCATCTCTAGAGCCCTCTTTTGTCTCATTTGGGCTTTTATGATTTTTTTCTTTACTATTTCTCTCTCACATATGGCGATACCATGAATGAATGAATGTGCAAAAGGCCTGTGATGAAAGTAAACACATCCTTTTTAAGAAGGGAAGCTTTTGAAGATCTTATGAAATGGCAGAGACTGTGTCCAAAAGGGCAGAATGAATTAAGTGGAGAAGTGAAAAAGATGGCTTTAAAGCTCATGCCAGGGTGTGTTAAAGATGTACATATTGATCCATACCTGCTTATAATATTTCTTCAGTCCCGCCATCTGCTGTTGTTGCTTTTAAAGATGTTGATTTACTTTGCTGTCTTTGTAAAGAAGTTTCGTTGTAAACCGCCCGGAGGAGCATTGTATAAATAAATAAATAAATAAATAAATAATGTTGATAAAGACAAGAAGTTCTTGCTCATCTCTAATTCAAGAAGGTCTTGCTCATCTCTAATTCAAAGAATTTTGGCTCTTCTCTGTTTGCAAAACTTTTGGCCATGGCAGTAAAAGTTCCTGCATCACACGTGAGTGGCCTGCCCAGGGAAGGACGCTGGCATACTTTCATGAGATGTGTGTTCCCATGGCATTGCTTCCCTGCCTTGCATTCCCGGCCTTGCATTTTGTGCTGCCTCCCCCCCCCCCCCCCCCCCAAGCTCCAGAAGGGGCTACCTTGTCACCGTCACACACATGGATTTGTCAGAGAGACAGATGGCTCCAAGAAACCCAGGGTGTATTAATGTAATTTTAATTAAACTTACTTTCTTAGCAATGTGGGCCTGGGGGGACTCGGGACACAGCAGAGCAAAACAACTCTGCCCAAACTTGGCATAGATCCTTCTGTCGCTTCCCTCTTCCTACTGTCCTTCTTCCTCTTGGAACCCAGGAGGCATCTTCGGAACAGGTGCCCCCCCCCACCTCCAGTCTTTTGAAATTGAAGGGAAGCAAAACATGCCTTGAAGGCTGCTTATAAGGAAGGACTAGCAGGTGAGACCACAAAGACCATGGTTTCTCTCCAGCTAGACTTTCAAAGAATGCGGTGTCAGATGAAATCGAAACTGGCCAAGAACGGCTATGCTGGCAGAAGTAGTGTTGTGTGAGCTGGCATTTAAAAGGTAGCTTTTCCAAGCTCTACTTACTGGGATCATTGTGTTGGAGTTATAGCAACCTTGTAGGCTGCCCACAAGTCTAGACGGTCATTCCCCCACTCCTCAGAGTCACAGCCAGTCCATTCATTTGAAGAAGTGTCATTGGGCTCCTTAAGTCTTAAAGGTGTTAGAGTACTTTTGTTTTTTCACAATGGCTAATTCTTTGCCTGTTGCCCCCAAAAGCCTTTTATACCCACTGCTCTGAAGCCGTGCTTCATTGGAACAAAGGCAAGCACTTCCTCGCTTTAGGTTTTATTGTTGGCCTTGCCATTATGGCTTTGCAATCCTTCTCATATTTTATTAGACTTCATATTGCTGCGGTGATTTTTTTTAAAAAAACCATGTTTTATGACCAGCTTGTTATTTTCCTGTACAGTACTGTTGCTTTTACTGTATTTTATTGTTCGTGGCTGTTGCCTTGAACTGTATGAAGGAAAGTGGGGTATGAATATATTAAATAAATCAATGCAAAATTATAAAGTTAGGTGGCCAAAAATTAGACCAGGGCTGGCCAGTCTGCACAACCTAGAGAATTTACTGTTTTAGGCTACAGCCTCTGAGTGGCAAAAATAAAAAAATAAAAAAATAAAATAAAAAAACCAAATTCTGCACTTGAAAATTACTGTTTCGCCTGCCAAATTAAAGCAGGCATGGCAGAGCTACAGTATGTGTAAACTATACTTGATGATGGGGTGTCTCTGGGCGTGTGCCATTTCCCCCCTGCATAATCACCAATGGGCGTATGACCCAGGACAGCATAGCATGACTCAAAGAAACCTCTAGGGGGGAAATGGTGGCCACTTGCTGTCTAGAAGTGATTCAGCAGCAAGAAAGGTGCTATCCCGAAACTATCCATGAATGGAAAGGAAAGCAGGGCAGCGAGCACTTGCCTCTCACCTCTTGGTAAGAACAGACAAAAGAAAAATAAGTAAGAACAGACAAAAGAAAATATTTTTTCACCCAGCGCATTGTTAGTCTGTGGAACTCCCTGCCACAGGGTGGTGGTGATGGTATCTATAGAGGAGTCAGGAGTTATTTCTTATTACCTTCTTCTGGGGTGTGCCCTGGGATTGTGCAGCTTGTAGTACAAAATAATGCAGGGCATGAGTAAAGTGGATAGAGTGACGCTCTTCTCCCTGTCCCAAAATACCAGAACTAGGGGACATCCACTCAAACTAAGGGTTGGGAGAGTGAGAACAGACAAAATAATTTTTTTTTTACCCAGCGTGTTGTTAGTCTGCGGAACTCCCTGCCACAGGATGTGGAGATGGCATCTAGCCTGGATGCCTTCAAAAGGGGATTGGACAGATTCCGGGAGGAAAAGTCCATCACAGGTTACAAACCATGATGGAGATGTGTCATCTCCAGGCTTAAAACCGGGGTACTTTAAGGACCAGATGCAGGGGAGTGGTATCAGGAGACAGATATCTAGTCTCATGCATTCCCAGACACATCTGGTGTGGCCACTGTGAGATACAGGAAGCTGGCGTAGATGGGCCTTTGGCCTGATGCAGCATGGCTCTTCTTGTGTTCTTGTGTTCTTATGTTCTGGTTCTATAAATTTAGAATAAAAGTCAACATGTAGGAACTCTTATCTCAATGCCTCAGACTCCTTGGTGACTACACAAAATTCATGCCAGATTCTGCTTTTTCTGTGTCCAAGGATCTTCAGTAGAAGGTTTCATTCCCACATCTCCATCCTGTTCAGGCAGTCGGTTTCATTTTGAGATCATAGAACCAAGGAATTGGAAAGGGTCTAGAAGGCCAGATTCCAGCATCCAGCAATCTGACAGGAACCTCCAGGAATCTGAGAGATGGTTGTCCAAATTTCTCTTGAATACTTTCAGCATCAGAACAATCACCACCTCTCAAGAGCATGGGTTCCAATGCCATACTAGTCTGTCAGTTAGGGAGTCCCCGCCCCCCCAGATATCCAAACAAAATATGTCTTCCTCGATCTTCAGACCATGATTACATGCCCGGCACTCTGGGATGATCAAAAACAGATCTTGCCCCTCCTCCCTTTATCTCAAAATAAAACCAAGTAAACCCCTCCTTGTCTCATCCTGGAGTATGATAAATGAGAAGCACTGCAAATCTTTCCACTGAGGTGGTGACAGGATGGCTACTGCCATCTTGGGACATTTTCACATTTAGAACATTTTTTGTGTGTGTTTGTGCGACTGGGGAGATTTTGGTGCAGAAGATGGTGACTGCTCTGTTACTGCACTGATAAAAGAAGTAGCCTGGGTTGGGTTGTTTGTATCTTTTTGCTCCATCAATCATCCCTTCTGCGCTCAAAGATGTGCTTAGCTTTACAAAGAGAAACGATGCTAGTCTGCATACAGTTTTTCCCCACCAACTGGAGGGAAACCAGACAAAACGAGAGAGAGAGAGAGAGAGAGAGAGAGAGAGAGAGAGAGAGAGAGAGAGAGAGAGAGAGAGAGAGAGAGAGAGAGAGAGAGAGAACTGACTTAAGTGATAACTGAGAACATCAGCAGTGAAAGCATTTGAAGGAGTCAAGTTAGCAGTTCTTCAACAGGCTGTCGCAACATGTCCAAGCGAGGATGCAAGGAGTAATCATAATTTTCCCATCCTTGCCAAAAAAAAAAGTGTTGAGACACTCTGTTGAAAACACAGACACACATTCACACACACAACCAGTCACTTTGATGAGAGTTTTGGCTCTCACATGAGGATGAAAAAGAAAAGAAAAAGAGCAACATTTTTTCACATCATCAACTGTTTTAGCAAAACATATGCACCTCACTTTTTAAACCCTCTTATTTTGCACAGGACACTAAATGTTTGTGTTTGGAAAAGTACAACTCTTTGTGCTGAAGTCACTTCTTAATATGCTGAAGTCACTTCCACTGTTCTTCTTTTACAACTGTTGTACTGAAGAGATGCACACATACATGAGCTCTCTCTCTCTCTCTCTCTCTCTCACACACACACACACACACACACACACACACACACACACACACACACACACACACACACACACACACACACACACACACACACACACACACACCTCTTGAGATCTTACCTTGCTAGGAAAAAGCCTTTGAATTTTTAAGTCTTGTCTGTGAGAATAAAATAGTCAAAGGTTTTTATATCCCTAGACCAGACAGCCTGTTTTGACCAAGAATGAAAAATATAACAAAATTTCCTCCACATTCCAGCTCATGCTTAGGGATGTAAAACATCGCATACAATGATGAGTAAGGAAAAAAGGCACATGGTTTCATGGTAGCGAGGACATTAACAGATTTTTATGTTTTATTTTTTGGATGACAAAACCGACTTACTAACACTTTGTGTGTTGCATTGTTATAATCGTGCAACACTATAGAATTTTCTTGGCAAAAATACTGGAGTAGTTTGCCAGTTCCTATTCCAGGTGCCTACAGTACCTGGTATTCTCTGGTGGTCGCCCATCCAAATACTAACCAGGCCCGACCCTGCTTAGCTTCCAAAAATCAGACGAGATCGGATGTGCTTAGGGCAGGTACCTAAACATGGTTTACCTGGAGAAAAGGCCTACATTGGAAGGCAGTGAGTCTGTTTCCCGCCCCAGTGCTGGCTCAGAACTTTCCTTCTGAACAAGAAACTAGGCATATAGCTAGACAGTGCAATGTCCCAAAACTTTCCAATTTAGGCCTTTTATCCCAAGTGAACCACATTTAGGCATCAGAAAGAACTCAGAGAGTAAGGAATTATGAAATAGCCAAAATCTCCCCAGGTGCACACTAAGAATTCTGAAAATTTAATCCCTGGTCCTGGAAGACTATCCGAAGGCATGGGGGGAGGGTGATACATTTATCGGAGCACTAAAACATATACAGTATATACATCATAAATATAAGCCTGCTTTTCATTGCTTCATTAGTACAGAAGAACACAAAAGGTCTGAAAATCAGGGCCCTGTGTGAGATGGTTCTTTCTCCCAATTGTGTGAGGCAGAGGATTACCACTCATCCACCACCTTCCCTGCCTTCACAAGCTTTCCCCCCCTTGCAGATGAGAATGGAAAGAAAAATTCACAAGTTTTTGACAGCAGGAGAGTTTTTGTGCATTTTTTCCATACCTGAGAGGGTTTGTTTTGAAAGATGGATTACAGGAATAGTTTTTTTTTGTCTTTTGCACAGGCACTCTGTATTTTGTACAAAACTCTTTGTGTTTTACAAGGGGGGAACCCTATGTGTTATCGAAGGAGACAGAACCAATAATATACAGAAGTTTGAAGTGGTTGCAGAGCCTCGTGGCACAGTGGTTAAATGCCTGTACTGCAGGTAAAACTGTGCTCACGACCTGGGTTCAATCCCAGGTAGCAGGTTTATGGCTGACTGGGCCTTCCATCTGTCGGTAAAATGAGTACCCAGCTTGCTGGGGGCAATGTGTAGCCTGCATTACTGTAATTAAAAAAACTGTAAACCGCCCAGAGACTACTTGAAGTGGCATGGGGTGGTATATAAGCAGAACACTATGCTTTGCTTTATTTTTAGGACTCTTAAGTGGTGGCTAGATATGTTGGCTGGGGATTCTGGGAATTGTAGTACTGCAAATCATCTTTTGAAAGCTCTTAGCACTCTTTTTATAAGGCTAAGTAAAGGTAAAGTCCCCCTTTCACATGTGTGCTAGTCGTGTCCAACTCTAGGGACAGTGCTCATCTCCGTTTCCAAGCCAGAGAGCCAGTGTTCTGCAAGTCCATGGCCATGTGGCTGGCATGGCTGAATGCATTTCTGTGCACAGAACACAGTTTACCTTCCCGCTTTTTATGGCAGTACCAATTTATTTACCTGCATTTACAAGCTTTCGAACTGCTAGGTTGGCAGGAGCTGGGGTTAACAGCAAGAGCTCTCTCCACTGTGTGGCACCCAGGATTCGAACCGCTGAGCTGCCGACTTTGCAACAGAAAGTTTCAGTACTCTAGCCCACTGAGCCACCACACCCCCATTTATAAGGCAATGGGCATTCATATCCAGAGATAATTTGATCAAGCAATGTTCCATGGAAAATCCCTTGGGGTCGCTCCTTCCTTTTGCTTAGGGAATTCTAAGAACTGGATGGACCAATTAACAGTTCCAGGAGAAGTGCGATTAATCAATTAATGAGGGGCACAGTAGCAACATCCATCTTCTCTGAACAAGTATATGTACCAAGCTGGTTAATTCAAGGGACTGAGATGCATAAAGATTCCAGCCCCAGTGAAAGGCAGCTGGACTCGGTGACCTTACGTCTTCATGAATGTGGCAGAACTGGGTTGTGGAGCATAGCCAAGGGAGCCCAGCTGCCTGAGATGCCAACTGGAATGAATTTTGATGGAGGCCAGGAGAAGGAGAAGGGGAAAAGAGACAGAGCCCTCTCCTCCTCTTGATTGATGATGGAATAGTCAGAAAGTGATGGGGCAGCGAGACAAGGCGATTTGCAATTACAACTCCTGCCAGCCGCCCCCTTGATCTCTGGGGAAATGTGTCAAACCAATCTCCTGATACGAACACAGAGATGGGGGGGAGGGAAGGAACAGCCCTGACACAGGGATTGTGTCCAGAGAGGGGGCATCAGAATCATTTCACAGAAAAGGACATGGCAATCCTTGGATTGGTTATTTTTTATATAACTCTTGGAGTTATTTATTTTCTACACTAAATTGCATAAAACAAATATATTGCTTGTCTCCTGTCATGTTACCTCTTCAAACACAGTTTTCCCCAATATTTGAGTACAATACAATTCATATCTCCCTTCCTGGCTTAAATGAGCATACTTTCATACTTAGCTTCCTTATTATCTCACCCCTATTCTATCTATCTTTACTTATATCTATTTTAATACAAAGAATATAGCCCATCTAATCTCAACAAGCTATTCAATCTCTCTGTTTAGTTTTTCAATACTAAGCAATTTAGGATAGATTTGGCTAACTCTATATATTCTATATATCATCCACACTATATTTACTGATTCTTCCAAACAATGCCTAATTTCAGCAATCATCACTAATTCAAGTTAATAGTTATGGGCTATCATAAGAGAGCTACCTTCTGGTTTATATGTTTCACTTTGTGCATAGAAGTTCTTGTCTATACCTAAATACATCTATTCTTTTAAAAATCTAACAGATTAACATTTGTTTATATATCAGGTTTATCTTCACATTTCCATTTTCTGTTTCCCCATATTTTAGCAATTAACTAGTGGCCTTAGACTACAGAAAACAGTTTTTTATGTAATAGATTCACTAAGCCAGAAATTTTTTTAATTACCCCTTTTTCTGTCAAGTCCCTTATCTTCACAGGTTGTTCTCCCACTGTCAAATCCTTTATCTTCATAGGTTGCTGTATTATCTTGATAGTAATCTTGATGTCTGCTCAGCTACTGAAAAAGTCCCAGATTTTCTTCTTTTTGGCACCCATATTAAGTAAAACAGATGCGCTTATCATATTCCATGGACTTGGCACATCTAAGGGTTTAGCCTGCACCATTCATGTCATGTTTGTCTTCATGTTGAGATCCATCTTTTGTTCTGGTTTAATCTCTTTATTCAAGCTGATTTCAGTAGATGTGTTTATTATATTTTGTGAAATTGGTATATCTAAAGATTTATCACACATCAATCTTGTTGTGTTTGTCAGTAGAAAAAGATTAGCTATGTGTTTCTTTCAGCTCAATCTCCTGATCAGAACTAATTTCAGTATTTTCTAGAGATCCACTGTTATCCACCACTCCTTCTTGAATGATCTGTTTTGCCTCTGTCACTTTATCAGAACTGAAAATCTCTGTATCTTCAGAGGTTCAGTCTGTGTAGATATCTATCTATCTATCTATCTATATATATATTTTTTTTTTGCAAACCAGATAGAATTATTTTGGCAAAATCTTCTTCTGAGATGTTTTCCTAATCCATTGTGTTTTATAGCTCACAAGACAGGGTTAATAATGCTTGTAATAGTTTCTGCCACTTAGTATTTAAATAAGAGAGGTACAGAGGTGAAGTAACTAGACTAAATTGAAGCCAAAGCAGCAAGGAACAGCCTTCAAATGTTGTTTTCAAAACATGTGGTTACTCCAAGGTCAGATGATGTTTTTTGAGAAAACAACTTTCCCAATGCTGTTCTTACAGTTGAGTCTTTAAATTAAACATGTAGAAAGCACAGAGGCATGAGGTAGTTTCCTTTAATTTTTGTCTTTAAATCCACCACATACTGTATAAAGAGCAGCAAAGGCATAAAATATTTTTCCACAAAAAGGAAAAAATAGGCAGAAAGGCAAGTTCATGAAATAATGTGAAAACAGCCACTTCTTCTGCACTTGTCTTTCAAAAATATTCACCCCTCTTTTTGCTAAAAGCTGCTTGTTTGAAGGAAAGATTTTCCAGATACCAAGTAGAAGCTTCGCATAGAAAGAGACAGAAGCATTCTACTTACAACATGCCAAATATTTATAGCTTTAATGTCCGACACCAACAGCTTCACCTTCACCATAGCAAAGGTCTTCCCCCAGTGGGAGATGAAGTATTTTCCTGCTTCCACAAAATTTGCCACTGCTCCTTTCATGGTCTGCAGTTGCTGCCTCTTCTTCGTTTCCCCTCCAAGGAAACTTTACCCTTATTAGGGTCCCTTTATCTGGAGGAAGTCTGGTGGGAGGGTTATTTTGATCCTGCAAAGTGTTGTGGCCATTTGTTTGGATTCCAGATTGGAGGCCAATCAAGATCTTTTCAGAGAGTGATATTGATATGAAAGAAGTGAGTGCCAATGCTTGTCAGAAAATGTGCACATATATGAGAAACACATGTGTAGATGTTTCTGTTTCAGGCATGGCAGAAGACTCTATTCTGTCCTATTGCTTCCAAAAACCTGTTATCTGTTCCCAGATTCACCACTCAGTCCGAAGGCAGCTGGACCCAGAAAGGACCCAATTCTGCAGGCTAGCAATAGGGACACTGGATGTGCCTATTCCCTGCTTTTCTCTGGAGGCAAGAACAGACGAAAGGGCTGAGGAAGAGCGAGAAGATCACAACAGGAAACAGGCATCCTTGTGGTTCGAAATGAGCTTCATTGGGAGTGGACAATTGCAATGGAAGACCATGTGCGGCAGGACAGACTGATGCACAACCCATGTGTTTACAAGTCTAATTTCGTAGAAGTATGCCATGTTTTGCGTTGCTGCTAATCCTAAAATGATTGTCAGTCTCTCCCTCTGTTATTTTCTTCTGCTTTGTAATACTAGCAACATTTATTAGGAGCTTCTCAAATCAACGCACCTGCCAATTTAAAGCTTTGTCGTTCTGATAAAAGCAAGCTCACTATTTAAGGGGGGAGAATCACCTCCCATTTTTGCTTGGCCTACCTGTGTCTGTCTGTCTGTCTGTCTGTCTGCCTGCCTGCCTGCCTGCCTGCCTGCCTGCCTGCCTGCCTGCCTGCCTATCTATCTATCTATCTATCTATCTATCTATCTATCTATCTATCTATCTATCTATCTATCTATCTATCTATCTATCTATCTATCTATCTATCTATCTATCTATCTATCATCTATCTATCTATCTATCTGTTGCTTTAATATGTCATTCTTCTGCCTAAGAATGCCCACATCTATCCACACACAGGATAGATAGATAGATAGATAGATAGATAGATAGATAGATAGATAGATAGATAGATAGATAGATAGATAGATAGATAGATAGATAGATAGATAGATAGAAGAACAGTGAATTCCCTCTATCCACACACTAACACATTTTTAAGTTGAGGTATATACAGTGCATGATTTCATCTCCAAGCACATGCAAAATCTATCTGAAAGCCAAATCTACATAAAACAAAAAGAAAAGAAAGGATAACAGCCTTCCACTTATTATCTTTTGATTTTAATCAGATGCCGAATACCATCATGTTTCAACACTTAGGAAGAACATAGATATTTCATAAGGTAGAACTTTTTGCTCTCTTATGTATATTCTTCAAACATTCCTCATTCTCTAGTTCCGTCCAGCAGACGTGATCCCACATTTAGTACTAGGCTCTAAACCTCGTTGCCTTTGTCAATTTCTTTTTCTTTCTTTCTTTCTTTCTTTCTTTCTTTCTTTCTTTCTTTCTTTCTTTCTTTCTTTCTTTCTTTCTTTCTTTCTTTCTTTCTTTGATTAGTCATACAGGTGGTTCCTTCCAAACAATTAGGGATCCAGCAGAGGATGAAATGATGCCATGGGACCACCCAGCTAACTGGCTTTGGGGACTCCAGTGACAGGAAGTCAGGATATCTGCAGGTGAACATTTTTGTAAGAATGTGACTAATTGACTAGAAAGGCAACCAGTAGTCCCCCCCTCCGCTTCCGATGAATGCTCAGGAAAAGCAGAGTAATTTTGTTTCAATGCCAACCTGGAAGGAAATTTTGTATTGTTTGGCTTTATAAATTGTTACATGTCTCTGCCTTCTGGTGGGAGACTATTAGCATAAGAAGTCTAATGTAAGAAGAAATGTAATAAGTTTAAAGAAATAAAAGCTACTTTCCTGAAAAAAATATATATGCAAAAACACTGTAATTGTATATTGATTGGGTTAAAAAACTGTTACCATTTTGCCCAGAGCCTTCACTCCCTGTCTGTCATGGAATATTCATGAGCATTCAAACTGATGGGGTGGAAAATGTTGTAGATAGTTGTTATCTATAGGTGCCTGTTTCTGTTTCATATAAGTGTGCACGTGTACACACATGCACAGGGAGTATAAAAGACACAGTTATTGGTGCCTTTGCCTTCATCCATGAATGTCTAGTCAAACATTACTAATAAATAACTTTTCCAGCAGAAGTGAAGGGTTGCAAACAGGAGAAGGTTTAATTAGTTTATGTATTGCAGCAAGGTCTTGGATCACATTTGCAGAGTTCTTTTTTAAAAACATGATGGTTTAAAACATCCCAGAATCTTCCAGGCAGCAGGGGGTGGATGGCTGGAGGCAGACTCCCTGGCTATACTCATGACAAATATAATAAAACAAAACAAACACAGTTCCACAGACAATATCACTCTGAGGAGAAAAGGATGGTTCCCTTCCCTCTCCTTGGCTTCTCACAGAGAACAAGAGCATGGGAGATCCACAAGTCTGCTAGACAGGTTGTTATTAGAATCAGAAATGGCTTACATGTTAAAAGCCATCTGATTATCATCACACAAGATTTTCTGAGCTTCTGTAGTTTGCATGTGCTCTTGCATTGTTTTCTAATTAGTCCTTGGGCACTAAGGAACACATCACATTGATTCTGCATAAGCTACATTGGTTACCAGTTGCTGCCCGAGCCCAATTCAAAGTGCTTGTTTTGACATATAAAGCCCTAAACGGCTTAGGACCTAGATACCTGAAGGACCGCTTCCTTCCATATGAACCTACCCGGCAATTAAGATCTAGCCAGGAAGCCCTCCTGAAAGAGCCATCCCTTAAGGAGGTGAAAGGGATGGCTTGAAGATATAGGGCCTTTTGGACAGCTGCCCGCACCCTTCCAAGTGAGACCTGCCTGGCGCCGACATTGATAACATTTTGGCGCCTGATAAAAACCTTCCTGTTCCATAAGTTTTTAAACTTTTGATTGTGGGTCCTGATGGCAATTTTAATGTTGTGTTTTAATGTATTGTATTTATTGTATTTATATGTTTTCATTGTTCTAATTTTATTGTAATTTTGATGTTTTAATTGTTTATTTTGATTGTGAGCCACCCAGAGACCTTTGGGTAGTGGGCAGCATACAAGCTATATACATAAATAAATAAATTGTTCCCATTCTGATTGGTCAGACGCAAAGCTTCCAGCTGCAGAAACAGGGCCTTTCTTGAACACAAGCTGGGCTTCCTCTGTGAAATACATCTGTAGAGATTCTCACTGAGGTTATCTAGGAGTTCAGTCATGGCAACTGGACTTCTTTTCTTGTGGGATCAAAATGTTTTGCTACTCCTCCAAGTAGCTTCTTCAGTTCGTCATTGGCTTCCTCTTTGAACAATGTGCCACTCACGGGATTAGGTTTGACCCTAAGAAAATAATCTGCTCCAACAAACAGGCCCATTTCAAGAAGATCCATTCTGAACGACATGCGAACCACATGTCTGGTCTGACCTTGCAGCTTGCATCCAAGTTCTACTCTCCAAGTTCAGTGGGAACAAACCCATGGAATCAACTGGAATAACAGCTGTTTTGTAGGTCTACTTTAATTGGCACAAGGAATGGGGTTTACACCTGAGCCTTTTGTTGGTTTTTTTTTAATCTCCACTACAATGCAGCCATGCATGAAACCTCTTTCCCATTAATAGCCTGCTTCTTTCTAGAACTGTGTCTCTCAGGCTATTGTGCTATCACCTGCCCCGGCCCCTTTTCTATGACTATAAGGGAAGGTCCTACTTTTCCTGTTCTCAGCCTTGCTGAGGCTAGATGATGGCATCTAGCCTGGATGCCTTCAAAAGGGGTTTGGACAGATTCATGTAGGAGAAGTCCATCACAGGTTACAAACCATGATGGAGATGTGTCATCTCCAGGCTTAAAACTGGAATACTTCAAGGGCCATATGGAGGGGAGTAGCATCAGGAGACAGACAGGGCCGGCACTAGGTTTTTTTGCACCCTAGGCGAGGGGCGGGGTGGCGGTAGGGGGTGGGGCAGGAGGCGGGGGGCAGGGGAGCAGGGGGGCGGCGGATGGCAGGGGATGGCGATGGGCACGGGGAGCGGTGGTCGGACGGTGACGGGCGGCGGGGGGGGCAGCAGGCTGGCCAGCGCCCCTCTCCATTTTGATGCCCTAGGCAACTGCCTAGTTCGCCTTAATGGACGTGCCGGCCCTGGAGACAGAGATCTAGTCTTGTGCGCTCCCAGACGCATCTGGTGGGGCCACTGTGAGATACAGGAAGCTGGACTAAGTGGGCCTTTGGCCTGATCCAGCATGGCTCTTCTTATGTTCTTATGCTTCAGATCAGCGTTGCTTGCCTTTGCTCGCCTCAGCCACGCCTTGCTAGCCAGCTGCGCCAGCCACCTGCCTTACTCCTCATTCCTGACCCAACTGCTGTTGCTGCCTTTCTTTCTCTACACAAGCTAAGCTAAGTATTTTTGTACCTTTTGAATATTTATTGTTGTTTCTTCTTGGCTTGTCCTTGTATTTTTAGTAAAGCTTTGTTATATTTTTCTATACAAGCTGTTTTGTTCTTCTCATTTAAGCCGTGCATAGCAACTGGGTGTGTGAGTGTGCTTGCTACTCTATAGTAGATATATTTGGGTTACTCTCCCTCCTTTTGTGATTACTTGCTGACGTCTTCCATCCACCTTTGCTGCGCTGAGTGTTCCATGTGACTGTGGCTACTCTGATGATTTATCCCAGCACTCTGCAAATATCTTTTAATGGCCATTACTCTCCAACACCTTTTGCAACTGATTCCTACTGAATTCTTGCGTCCTTCCTTTCCTAACTGAGTTCTTCTTAGCCCCACCACCAGCTTACCAGGAATGGTAGGTTCTCCTCTTGTGTTGTGTCCTCAGCTTCCGTGTCCCAATTCACTTGAAGACCCATAAGTACATCACCATCAGATATGCACCCACCCACCCACACCCACACAGGGGATTATTTCCATGGCCCAATTGCTTTCTAATCATGGTGCTACATATTATTCATAATGTGAGAGCCCCAAAGACTGATAAATCTGGGGACCGTGAAACCTACTTGGGTCCTTTGCTTTGTGTGTGTGTGTGTGTGTGTGTGTGTGTGTGTGTGTGTGTGTGTGTGTGTGTGTGTGTGAAGATTATGAGAATTATCCCGGCACCTAATTGAATCCATCAGAAATGAGCCGTGTGGCCTTAATCTTTAGATTTTCTGTTATAAGTGCACAAGTGGAAATCCCTATTAATTCCTCATTTAGTTGTTTTATCTAAGAAGGTAATCAAGGCAAAGAGGTGAAGGGAAAGAATGCAGAGACGCCTGGGTTAATTATGTGGAAAACTAGAACAATAGTATTTGGGTTTCTTTTATGTCGCGCCTGTTCCATCTGGTGCCGGCTGCCTCTCCCAATTCTCTCTGTTAAGACAGAATCAGGGCTGGATTTACCAACTGACGGCCTACCCAAGGGCCTCTGTTTTTTGGGGACTCAGAATCCCTGGAAGAGGGTGCTAACAATGTCATATCAAACAGAGAAGAAAGACTTGGGTGGATTACGGAGCACGGCTCATTTTAAGTCCTCCTCCTGCCTTTCTTACAACAGTTCAGTGGCTGCAAACAGTGTTGTCCTCTTTAATGCACTCTGATACAGGCCAGGGGATACACATACAAACGAATAAATGATCAGATAGACAAGTGTCTGTCCTGGGTGCCTGAGTGGAGAAGGAGCTGGTAAAAACAACAAAAAAACAGGTTTGCTGTGAAATTAAATCTGAGGAGGTGGCCACTGGCTTTAAGAACAGGGGGGAACAAGATGGAGTCCCTAGACTCACTTAACGCCAAAGGGAGTTCGGTGGCCCCTGAGCTGGGTTCTGATCCTCAAACCCACTGAACCTGTTTGCCTGTGGGGTGAAGGACTGTGCTGTAGTCAACCTGGACCACAGGCAGGCCTGTCTACCTCACACCAAGTCAGATAAAAGTGTGGCACATCAAAGCTTACAAATGGTGAAGGATGAAGGCTAGCCAGAGGGGCAGGAGAGCTGGATGAGCGCTGAACTAAAGGAAGTAGGGCAAAGAGGGGTACAGGGGTACACTAAGCAGATCTTGAGGTAGGTGAGTGTTATTTGGGACTAGGTGAGAATCAGTGGCCTCTAGCCTTGAACTTGCACAATAGAGTCCCTGCTGGAAAGACCATCGGGGCCTCAAAAGCAGCTTGTGTGTGTGTGTGTGTGTGTGTGTGTGTGTGTGTGTGTGTGTGTGTGTGTGTGTGTGTGTGTGTGTGTGTGTGTGTGTGTTTGCTTGTTTGTATATGCTACAAAGCTGTCTGGTGGGAGCACAATAGCACTTCTTGCCCCAAGCACCCTTGATTCTGTCGCCAACCCTCTGAATAATTCCAGCACCCATCAGCCCTGGTGGCGAGGCTTGATGGGAGTTATAGTCCAACTGCATCTGGAGAGACACATGTTCCCAATCCCCTATTAAAATGCCAAACAAAAGCTCTTTCAACATGGGAGTCTTGGCTCAGGACCTTTGAAAGAAGACCAAAAATCCCATTCATTTATTGACTCAATCCCATCCATTTCTTAGACTAATTTTCACACTTTATTAAGACCTAATAGACTTTTTCCATTTTCATTTTACGTCTCCTTCACTCATCTAATTTCCAGTGAGGATTATTTCATAATGTAGTGCCTCAGCATAATAGGCAGGTCTGGTTGCAGTACATCTTGATTCCAGGTTTGTCTGGTCTTCTTTTCTTTTCTTTTCTTTTTTCTCATTTCAACAACACTGCCTGAAATAAATATGTTCAGTTTGCCATACAAGATTTCAAAATCAGACAGATAGACTGACAGGAGGATGGGCGGATGGACAGACGGACAGGCAGGCAGGTGGACAGACAGGTACATTGGTAGGAGGGGGATGCAATGCATGGCTTGTATCATAATGATTCAATTTCATGAAATTTCACCCTATTGCCTATAGTGTGCTTGGGGAGATTATTATCATTTTTATTTCTTGTACTAATAGCTCCACTTTATGTTGGTGTGGGATTCTGGGATTTGTGTTCCAAACTGCTGCTGCGTTTTGAAATTCTGGTTGTATTCTTTTTGCTACTCAGCAGGAATATTCACAGAGAAGAACTGCTTCAAATTCCACAGATAGTCCACCCCTTACTCATTAACTGGCACTTAAGGTTCCAATAGCTCCCTTTGAGGCATTTATAGAAGAAAGAATATTTAAAAAGGTTCATTACTTACAGCTATAAACAGACCTACAGCAAACAGAGCAACAAATCAGCAGATAAAAGAGAATGACAGAGAAGGACTCAGAGAAGGTGGGACTCTCATTGAACTAAGAGGTGGGAAGAAATGATTGGTTAGTACTGGACAGATAGACAGTCACTGCAGCCCAGTACAGCCCCCCTCAGACACCCCTACTAAAGGCAGCATGCAAGGTTGTAAAAACTCCAACACAAACCAGTTACATTTTCCAGCTCCATGTGCTGGTGAGATGGGAGTGGGTGAGGGGATAGGAGAGGTGGTGAGGATGGCCCTTTCCAGATGTCCACTTTTTCAATTTCATCCAGGACTTTGCCATGTTTTGGACAAAACTTGCTGTCTAAGGCTCAGCAATATGAAGGGCAGATGAGCTACTCATACGTGCTAGATTTGTTTTCCAGTAGAATAGGCTTTCATACGACACCTCCACCCTGCTTAATGAAATAATAAAGCATTATGCAAAAGAAAAGGCAATCTGTATTGAAAGGTGATGTGAAAATCTCTAGACCAGAAAAAAAAAAATAACTCCCAAGAAAAAATTAACTAGAGGGGAAAGACAGTTGTGTTAAACAAAAGAGCCCTTTAAACATAATTAAGCATTTATTGTCAGTGATGTATGCGTGCAAAAGGATTGCTCCATTTGGGAACAGACTTGATTCTGAGACTGTTGAGTGTCCTATTAACTAATGCCCATACTGAATCCTGTTTCTAGAATTTTTCATCCATTCTTTTCCATGATCAGTCTTTTTATTTAATAATAATAAAAATTTTCTATCACTCATCCCAATGCAGTGAGACACATCCATTAGGAATCCTTATCCTTTGTGAGCCCCATCAAGACAAAAGGAACCATGCAAGAGGCAGTGTGATGCAGTGGTATGAGCAGCCTTCCCTGAGCTCATGCCCTCCAAATGGGGTGGAGTGCAATTCCTTTTGTCCTTATCTAGCATAAGCATGATGAACATTGTAGTTCAACACTGCATGAAGGAATAGGGTTGGATAAGCCTAAATCAAACCCTTAAGATAAAATATAGTTTCAGGGAAAACAAGTTTTCCTGCTCCTACAATGTTTTTCATCTAGCAATGTGAGGCCCTTTGAAATGTCACTGTTTACATGCCAATGGCCAATCATTATTCTGCCTTTGATGTGCTTTCACCAATCATACCATTTTCACCACTTGATGGAGCACTGCTTCTACATACAGGGTCAGCATCTTGTTTAGTCTGACCCTTAGTCTTGCACTTGAGCTGGAGGACTTAATTTGAAGTCCTTGTTTGGCACAAAAGCAGACAAAATGATGCTGGCCAACTCTACACCCTCCTCACTCTAATCTATAGGACATCTTAGTTTTTGAAGGCATTAAAAAAAGAGTTAAATCTTGGAAGTCCTAAAAAGTAATGTTCCAAATCTTATGATTCACAAAGCCTGCAACAAGTTAAATCACAAAAATCATAGTCAGGAATGGCCAGTAATGAAGAAGTTAAGGCTTGCATTTATCAGTGAATGCCAAGTCATAATAAGGAATATCAGCATTCTTAACTTGCAGTGATTTTGCCAACATGATTGATGCCACTGGAGTGTAAAGAACAGGATTCTGGGCAACCTTTTCCAAAGTCTGTTAACTACCTAGTCACAAGCCAAGAATCAATGGAACTGTTTTCTCTTTCAAGCTCTCTTTGTTGCCTGCATCTTGCAGGTTTCATTTCCTCTTCATTCTTTCTCCTTCTGGTTCCTCCAAGATGCATCTAACTCAGCTGCTGATTATTCTGTCCTTCTGACCTGCTGGCAACCTGGAGTGATGGGGGACACATCCCCCTGACGTGGCAAGGTGAAATGCAACTTCCTCAGACCATGGACAATTGCTACCTTGAACCCAGTCCTATAAGGTCCATTAACCATCATTCTACTTATCTCTCTGCACTTTTCTACTTTCATACCATCTTCCTTGAGAATTACTTCAGCCCTGGAAGAAGCAGCAGTCTCCTGCTTGCTTTTCCACGGTTCCTCTGCACTTGGCTTTTCATCTATAAGCCCTTCTTCCTACACCATCCACAGATGTATGGGGAAATACTAGGACTTATGGAAAATGCTTTATACACTCTCTGTGGTGCCCGTATTACTGCCGCAGCTGAGCCCTGGCCTGTAAAACAAACCAGAACTACCCATCCAAAACTAGCCCACCTCGAGGTCAGATCATTAAATTGTCTCTCCCACGTACACATCACTCTCTGCAATGCACCTCTCTAGGAACAGTAACATCCCTGATGAATTGCTTCTCACTTCATCAGAGAAAATTAATTTCCACCAAGAAATCAAACATCTTTCATAAAGTCACTGAAGTGTAGGGATCATCTCCCAGGGCCCCTAGGTTCTCCCAGCCTCCTCCTGATGTTGGACTTTCCACCGGGAACTGCTGGCAATGCTTCAGGCGTGTTTTCATTAATTATCATGAGCTTGTTACCCGCAGGGTGATGATAGATTCTATTCATGTGTTGCTGGCTTGGAACTGCACCACTGGAGGGGGGACAAGAAGACGTTATCAAGTTCCCATCCCTTGGGGGTGGTGGGGGTGGTGGGGAACAGATCTCCAAGCC
Organism: Phrynocephalus forsythii; assembly: GCA_029282475.1. Lineage (NCBI taxonomy): Eukaryota > Metazoa > Chordata > Lepidosauria > Squamata > Agamidae > Phrynocephalus > Phrynocephalus forsythii. The sequence continues at coordinate 6,386,861 of JAPFRF010000022.1, forward strand.
AGGTCTGCCAGCGTTGGTGTGCTGGAACCAGACACAAAGAAAGTTCCTTAGTTGGATCTTCATCCCCCTCTGCGAGTGTGGCCAGGTTTGGTTATGTTGACTGACTGGATAGGGGGTTCTAGAAGATGAAGTTCCCTTGCCAGCCTAGAACACTTCTGGGCAACCACAGAAGGATGGTTAGCAACCTTTCCTCATGACCTAGTGTGAACATGGAAGAGAGACCAATGGATCTTCAGTTGGCCAACAAAAAAGTTGCATAGATGCCTCTCCGTGCATATTAGAGATTGTCTGTGTAAGGAACATGGCTACCGACATCCCCTTGAGGATCAGACTCACCTGCTTTGCTTGTGGAGCATCCCAACCTTGGTCTTATGGACTTAAGTGAAGTTCAAAGATCGGGGGAACAAGATGGCCGCGATCAGCAGAGACGCTAGCTGAAGCAGTCCCAGCTAACGTCAATGTACCCCAGGTCCCAAGAGGGTTATATTCCATTCAAGACGACCCGCTGGGAGCAGAATCCATCCCAGAACCGATCCGGGGCACCCAGGCGTGGTTCCTTCTCCATCGGGAGAGGTTTGAAACCCCTGGTGCAATTCCTGTGCGGCTGAGACCTTGGGAGGTCCCGACGGAAGTCCGAGCTGCCTCTATTCCTCCAGAAATCGTGAGTGGCTTTTTCCCATCCGAAAGCCCCTTCAAATATATTAATCAAGCAACTTACCTAAAGAATTTGCCTCTATTCAATCATCTTTCCTGTTTTATCTGTTACCATCTGCCTCTCGGAGGACTGCAACTATTGGTTTCACTTTCATATTCATCTAACGGCAGATTTAACCCTAAAGCTCCCGATTTCACCATCCACTATATTCCTCGGACTCTGTTGGCAAAAGTGGGTATAGCACGCCATCTACTGGATTTTTCCATGTTTGCGACTCCACATATATTTCTTGAAAGCAGCAAACCAACTAGATTAGATTAACCCCTTCAACATGAGTAAAACCCCAATTATACAAAAGAAATCTGTTTTTGTTCCTTTGGCCCACCCAGCAGCTATGACCCAGCAATCAAGTCAATTAAGCCAATCTAGTCAGATCCTAGATGCGCTTAATCAATTGAATCTCACTCAAGTTAAAATGATTTCAGACCAAAGCACTGGGTTTTCCAACTTAAGAGCAGAAATGAAAGAGGGTTTCTCAAATGTGGACGCCAAACTAGAAACCTTTGGTGGTCGTTTACAAGCGTTGGAAGAGAACATGAATGTCACTGACTTTCGTCTTGGAGAAATTGAAGCCACAATGGAATCAACAAGTAGACTGGTACTTACACAGGAAATCGAAGCCTCTTCCAAAATTCTAAGAATTCAAAACCTTACTGTGGACAAAGATGAAAACCTCTACACCACAGTTGGAAACAGCCTGGCCACCCTACTAGAGGCACCTGTTGAAGATTTTCTTCGTGAGGTAGACTTGATCTACCGTCAACCAACGGCTTATACCAGAAGAAACAAACTTCCCCCTGAGGTAATAATCAAATTGGTTAGAAGATACACTCGTGATTGCATCCTTAAGGCTACTCAGGATAAGGAGGTGGAAATCAATAAATCCAAAGTGACAATACTAAAAGATGTCCCTTGGGAGGTTCGTCAACTGCGGAAAGAATATACATTTCTTACCAAACTTCTGCTCAAGCACGACATAAGATATAAGTGGCTCTACCCCCAAGGTTTGTCCTTCCAATGGGAAGGTAAACTACAGAAAATTGAATCCCATCAGAAAGCTAGAGCCTTCGTTGAAAAAAATGCAAGGAAGTTGGGTTACTCCCCCTCTTCTTCCTCATTATCCTCCACTGAAGGTGAGGACATGACCGGAACTCAAACCACTACCAAAGAAGACAACCGTGACAATCAGACTTCGAAACAAGAGACTTCAAAACATGACCAAGATTCTTGTGGCGCAGTGGGAGGCGCCAGGCCGAAGCACTATCTCAGGCCAAAATCAGGGAAGAAGAAATATCGCTGGAAGTAGTAAGATGGCTCAAAAATTCTAACATGGAATATCAATGGTTTGAACACTCCCAGAAGATCGGAAAACTTTCAATTTCCTCCAAAAACAACAATGTTCAATCATCTGCCTACAGGAAACCCACATATTGAGAAAACATGAACATTATTTAATACAAAATAAATTGGGAAAGCTATTTTCCACATCAAACAAAGAAAAGAAGCAAAATGGGGTGGCACTGTATATTAAACCAGAGCTTTCTCCAACCCTTCTGGAAAAGGATGAATCAGGCAGATGGATTCTTGTCCAAGTTAAAATTCAATCTAAAAGAAACAACTATCGCTGGTATATACGCCCCCAACGATAAACACGGAAGACAAACCCTTTTTGAACAACTGACTCAGAAACTGTTGCAATATGGGAATCATCAGCTTATAATATTGGGAGATTTTAATGCTGTACATATTCCCTCAGTAGACAGGAAAACACCAAAAGGGAAAAAATTCAAGACTTCATTTTCCACACTGCCCAAATCGTTCTTGGACATGTCCGATATTTTAGAACTTCATGATATCTGGAGAAGGAAAAATCCACTAAAAGATGGTTACACCTTTTACTCAAGACAACATGCTTCCTTCTCCCGTATAGATATGTGTTGGGCCACATCTGATCTTCTACTAAATACAAGGGATATAGAAACCTTACCTCGAATGCTATCTGACCACAATGCTATTTTATGGACATTGAAATCTTCAGGTATGCCCAGGCACTGGAAAATTAACTCAACACTTTGGACCAATAAAGAATTCATTTCAGAGGCTGCTAGAGATCTGAACTTGTATTTTGAAACTAATCTAAATAAGGGTACACCACTCAAAACGGTATGGGATGCCTTTAAACCATATTTCAGAGGATTTGTTATCCAATATATGGCAAAACGGAATAAAGAGAGGAAAAAGAAATATGAATCAATTCTTAATATGATGAAAAAGCTTGAAATGGACTTAACACAAGACCCCCGTAATGACAAGCTGAACAAAGACCTGGCCTCTTGTAGGCATGAACTCAACCTGATCCTGACTGCAGATATAGCTCACAAAATTAAGCTGGCCAAACTGAATTTTGTGGAAAAATGCAAACAAACCAGGTAGATGGTTAGCGTATAGGTTAAAAAAGGTACAATCACAAAAATTCATATTTTCACTCAAAGACAAAACTGGGGAAAATCAGACAGAGCAACTATTAATCCAAAAATCATAGAGGAATATTACCAAAGATTATTCAAGCCGGAGATGATTGACAAAGATGCTATCTTCCAATATCTTGAACAAGCCAACTTTCCAAAACTTACTGAAGAACAGAGAGCCCAGACGAATGCTCCTATCACAATGATGGAAATAACAGAGGCTATTAATCATCAAAAATTGAATAAAGCGCCGGGACCTGACCAAATACCAGCCATATTTTACAAAAAATTTTCGGAGACAATCTCTGGAAATATGAAAAATCTCTTTACATCTATATTTGAAGGCGAAGATATACCAGATTCCTGGAAATCATCACATACGACACTGATTCCCAAAGAAGGGAAATCCAAAGATTTGATACAGAATTACAGGCCAATTGCCCTCCTAAATGTGGATTACAAAATTTTTGCAACCATTCTGGCTAATAGATGGCGGATGATTTTACCTTCTCTGATATCACGCGACCAGACTGGCTTCCTTCCGAAAAGGAATCTCCAATCCAATATTAGAACTTTTCTTAATGTGTTGGAATATTACGAATCTCACCCCGAGAAGCAAGTAGCTTTTGCATTCATCGACGCTGAGAAAGCCTTCGATAATGTATCCTGGTCTTTACTCAAAACTCAATTAGATTACCTCCAGTGTGGCCATAGAATGTTGCGAGCTATTGAACAAATCTATTCTACTCAAAATACCAGGATTGTAGTCAATGGTCACCTTACAGACAAAGTTAATATACACAAAGGTACTAGGCAAGGATGTCCCCTTTCCCCTCTTTTGTTTATAACTACCCTGGAAGTTCTTCTTCACGTTATAAGGGGAAACCCTGACATTCAAGGCCTACAAAAGAAGGGAGAAGTTTACAAGGTACAAGCCTTTGCAGATGACATGATGGTTATCATGGAGAACCCTCAGACATCCTCCGTAGAACTTCTAAAGACCCTGGAGGCATATTCTAAAATCTCTGGATTAAAGGTGAATAGAGAAAAAACATTGATTTTAACCAAAAATATGACTCCATCCATGATTCAAAAATTGGTAAATCAATCTGGTTTTCAACATTCAAATAGGGTAAAATACTTGGGTATTACTATATCTAACCGATGTAACTCTTTACTCAAAGACAATTATGTCAATGTTATAAAAACAATCAAAGCTGACCTCGAAACTTGGTCAAGACTTCAGCTATCCCTAATGGGCAGAATCGCTGCAGTTAAAATGAATGTCTTACCTAAACTGCTTTTTTTGTTTCAATCTCTGCCTATATTGCCAAACTTTAAGATCATTTCAGATCTGGAAAAAAGTATACGTATATTTATATGGCAAAAGAAAAAAGCAAGGATTAAAAATATTTATTTGCAGGATAGAACCAAATTTGGTGGTTTTGCCCTTCCTAATTTGGTACTATACTATAAGGCTGCTGCCTTGACTTGGATTAAGGATTGGATCTTGATGACAAATAAAAGAATATTGCAGCTTGAGAGTTATGGTCTTGATAAGGGCTGGCATCACTATTTGTGGCATAGGGGAAATTTACCTACCCTCTTTAAAAAGCACTGGATAAGGAATGCCTTACTCAAAATATGGCTAATGATTAAAAACAATTTTACCTCAAAGCACCTATGTGGTTATCCCCACTGGGAGCAATTTACAGCTCCCAGGCAAGTGAAATCTCAAATGTTATAACCTACAGACACCTTCTGAATGATGACTTCTCATTGAAACCACTAGGGAAATTAGTATCAGAAGGCTATAATCTGGATTGGTGGAAATATCAACAAATACATTCACACTTCAAAGAGCTTTCCAAAGAGGGTGGTTTTATGACTACTGATACCTCATTTGATAAAATACTTTCCTCTGGTGACTCCAAGCTTCTTAGTAAATTCTATAGCATGTTGATAAATGAAAAAATGATTGATACACTGGTTAAAGACTGTATGATAAGATGGGCAGAAAACTTAGGCTATACTATTCATTTAAATAAATGGGACTCTCTGTGGAACACAGTTAAAATCTTTAAATCTATTTCGTTCAAGGAAAATTGTTATAAGATGTTTTATAGATGGCATTTCGCGCCTCATCGTTTATCCAAGATGTATAACTGTTCACCTAAATGTTGGAAATGTAATTATGACTGTGGAACCTTTTATCATATGTGGTGGACTTGTAAAGAAGCTAAGGCGTATTGGAACATGGTAAAACTTTTCTTAGAAAGATCTTTGAAAATTAAAATAGAGTCTAGACCAGAACTATTTCTGTTAAATATAGTAGATATGAATATTTCTTATGATCAGAGATATGTACTTCATCATGTAATTGTTGCTGCAAGAATACTGTACGCGAAATTTTGGAAACAACCAATCACGCCAACAGAGAAGGATCTTCATGGAAAGATAAGAGAATGCATCGAAATTGATAAACTCTCTGGTTATTTAAAGGGAGACTACGACGAGATCTTTCGGGAAAGATGGCAAGAAGTAACAAATTTATTAGTATTGTGACAACATTTGGCAATTTTAGCAATATGTTTAATTACTATTTCTATTTTGCTTGATACACTCAATGTAAATCTTAAAAACTGTATCCCCCCTTTCTTTCCTTCTTTTCTTTTTCCTCTTACCCATACTCCTTCCCTTTGTTCCCCTCTTAAAAATCCAATAAAAATTTATTAATAAAAAAAAATCAAAGATCAGAGTGCCCCTTCTTCCTTCTCAGGCTAATCCTTTCTGGTTGTAAAAGTCTAGATCAGTGATGGCACACCTTTTAGAGACCGAGTGCCCAAACTGCAATTCAAAACCCACTAATTTCCCCCAAAGTGCCAATACAGCAATTTAACCTGAATACGGGTGGCTGTGAAGGGGTGATGTTGGGTGGCCCATAGAAAGGGCTCCAAGTGCCACCTCTGACGCCCATGCCATAGGTTCACCAACACTGCTGTAGAGCCTCCTGATGCAAAAGTTGCAGCTATGACCTAGTGGAATAGACCAGCCAGTTGCTTCTGGCTTGTTAAGATAAGGCCTTTTGAAGTCAGTAGCAGATGGAATTGGGACACAGTCAGGCAAATCTTGCCTTACAGACCCTTCTAAGCAATGTGGCTTGTAGTCCTGGAGCAATTTTAGAAGCGTCTCAAGAGTGCTTTGGTCTTACTATGGAGCTGTAGTCACAGTTCTTGGACACTGCTTGTGGCACTCAGGCCACATCTTTTCAACTGCAGCTCCAAGTGATGGCCACAGAGCAGAAAGCGTTCAAGTCATTCCTAAAGTTCAGTGGAAACCTTTGCTTTGTTCTTCAAGCCAAAGAATCACAGGACAGAGTACGAGGAAGAATGTCTGTCTGGGATCCTTGAAGCAAAAAGACCACCTTCTTTTTCCTTATGTGAAGGTAGACCAGTGGTTCCCAACCTTCCTAAAACTCCCAGATGCCCTGGTGGCTAATTTTTCTGGGAGTTTTAGTCCAAGAACCTCTGGGGAGCCAGGGTTGGAAGCCATTCATGTAGACCATAAGATCCATGGAGTATAGTGGTTTGCTTCCTTTAGGCATGAGACAGGCAGCTGGTGATCTAGGGAGAAAATACAATGAGTGCATCTACACTACCAGTTATATAGTCTCTGTTCCCACTTTAACTGGCCTGGCTTCCTTCTAGGGAACCCTGTGAGTTGTCACTGTGGTGGGACTTGGCCTTCTCTGATGTTGTTCAAGGGAACGGATGAGAGCTTTCTTGTAGAGGATTCCAAGTCTCCCTTCAAACTGTGAATTGGAGGGTTCTGATGGATGGAACCACAATGGTTACCGTGTTGTCAAATGCTAGAACCATTGAGTGCAGAGACCTAGGTTCAAAATAGTAACATCATCTTAGGGCCTTTTCACACGACCCCTAAGATCCGCTGGCCACTTAAATTCGGACCAGAGATCTTAGGGGTTTGTCGCTGTTCCTGTGTTCCCACCCCCTCCGCACTCCTGGCTGCTGGCTGCGTGAGGGGAGGGAGAAAAAAAGGAAGAAAAGAATGCTGCTCACCTCCATTCTGCCATCTCGCTTTGCTCCCGGCACTGCATTCAGATCTCTTAAAGGGGCGGGGGGCAAAAAAAGAACAAACAGAAGCAAGGAGAGCCCGGCAGTCACTACTGTTATATCCGCATCAGGAATTTTCACCCCCCGAGAGCAGGTACATGAAAAGTGCGCTGGGACGCGCTTAGGTGGGCGTGGTCGCACTTAATTATCTGTAAACTCCGGAGCTGGTGGGGAAATAATTTTAAGCTCCGGAGCTGGGAGCCATTTGCCGCAGAGTTTAGGGGTCGTGTGAAAAGGCCCTTAGACATGCAGAGCTGGAAGGGACCATCACTGTCAAGGAGGTTCAGTAGGGAATTGAACTCCCAGCCTCTGGCTCCGCAGCCAGAGACCCCAAACCACTGAGCTGTCCAGCAGTTCATGTGACATTGAGATATAATTCAGGAGAGAAACCAGATGGTGTGTGGTTTTGAAAGGGGAGTTCTGGGGAGCCTGAAGAACAAAAGATTAGAGGCTTCCATTGCCATCCTACGATCTGCAGGCAGACATTAAGAGATCCCCGCCCGTCCATTGACACATGACGTTGGCATCAAAGAATGAAGGATGAGTGCCTAACTGTAGGCCAGCTCTGCGCATCTGAGTCTTTGTTCCCAGCCAAATGCAGCCGTATTACAGCAAATAACTCCCTCTGGATCCTGGTGTTCAACTGGCTTCATGACCCATGTCAAAGTGCTCAAACAAAAGGCAGGATCTTTGTGTTAATTGCCGTTCTCTTGTTATGCAAAGTCATAAGCGGACTAATGTCCCATGTTATTACAAGAAATCACAGATGCCACAATTCAAACAGAAAGCTGAGTGGGTTGCAAAGCGAACAAGCATCCCCAGCCCTTGAGAGTGACCTGTTCGGAGCAGAATGGTGGATACGGGGTATGGGCCCATGGCATCCCAGCTCAGTAGGTTGAGAAGGAGGGCTGGCCATGGGAAATATTTATGGCGTCGCTTAGGTGAGGCTGTTATGGCGAGATAGAGCGTGATCTATTGTATAAAGACAGGCAAGAAACAAACCAATTTCTGTAGGTCAGAAGTAATGGGACTGAATAAAGGAAAATTGTAGCATCAATGCAACAACATAAACACACCCTTGCTGTGTACTTTGGAGCCATTATTTGGGATGTTTCTGCCATGTGTGTAATGAGACATTTCAGGGACATTTGTTGGGTAGATGTGTCACCTCCAGGAAAAATGGCAAGGAGGAGAAGGGGACAGTTAAATCGCTTCCAGGCTTCATGTAGTTGAGCTGCAGATAAATAATAGCCATTCCAACTGGAATGCAGGCGACAGCCTCTGAAAAGGTCATGTCAGATTAAATTTGCAAATCTTTCAGGTGGGATAAACAGTGTGGTGTAGTGAATAGAGTAACAGACTGGGACTCAGCCAGGCTGGTTTTGAATCCCTGCTCAGCTACCGTATGGAAGCTCCTTAGATGCTGCACATACTTTGAAAGTCTTATAACCTGGTTCTGACCTGATGGCACATAACATAGATCCAGATCTTTAGGATGACACGAGAGTCCTTATGTTACAATCATGATCTTATCTTATCTTGCTTTTAACAGAAATTTTCCATGTGGCCTATTAAATGAAAACTCAAGTCAAACTAATTGGGATTATAGTATAAATGGAGAAAATTACCCTAAAATTGTAATCTAGGCTCACACACATAAAGCATTTGTTTGGTATGTTTAAAATATAGTTATCCCTCCTTTCTCCTTAGAAAGGAGCCAAGGTGTTATACATACTTAGATATATACACACACACACAAACACACACCACAATAGAGCAAATTCCCCACCTCGTTTTGTGGATCACAATTTGAACATGAGACAGTAGTGTGATGAGGCAGCCAAGAAAGACTGTGTGATTCCTGGTTGCATCAATAGAGGCATCGTGTCTAGATCGAGGGAAGTGACAGTACTACTCTATTCTGCTCTGGTCAGCCCCACCTGGAGCACTGTATCCAGTTCTGCACACCTCAATCCAAAATTGATGTTGACACCCTTGAACGGGTCCAGAGGAAGGTGACCAGGATGGTTAAAGATGTGGAAGAAATGTCTTACAAGGAACGGCTTAGGGAGCTGGGAATGTTTAGCCTTACAAAAAGAAGGCTGTGAGGGAATATGATAGTCATGTTAAATATTTGAAAGGATATCATATCGAACAGGGGACAGGTTTGTTTTCCATGGCTTCAGAGACTAGGACTCAGGGAAATGGTTTCAAACTACAGGAAAAGAGATTCCATTTGAACATCAGGAAGAACTACATGACGGCTAGAGCAGTTCCGCAGTGGAATGTGCTGACACAAAGGAGGGTGGTGGCGTCTCCTTCTTTGGAGGTTTTTAAGGAGAGACTGGATTGCCATCTGTCAGGCCATCCAGCCTGACAGGCCATCTCCTTGTTGGGGGTTCCTGCATGGAAGGGGTTGGACTGGATCGCCCTTGAGGTCCCTTCCAATTCTATGATTATATGTCTCTAAGATTCTTCTTAAATGGTGCACTCCTTGGAAAGGGGTGTGTGTGTACAGAATGACATTCTCAACTTCGCATTGACCTTTTTGTTATTTGATTTATCTTATATGCTTATCTTCTACCATTCAGCCAGAAGACTCAAGGGAGCTTACAATTTAAAGGTTATAATCTAATAGACAAATACATAACAGGAGAAAAAGATGAGTTAGCAGGGTAGGGGATCGAAAAAAAGAAACATGGGATATTCAGATGTTTATTCTTCACCTTAAGAAGAGGCTGTAGCATGGTAGTGAAGCAAAGTGTTGTGCTTATATACCATCCCATAGTGCTTCACACACTCTCTGGGGTGTTTGCCCTTTAATTATTCAGGCCACAGCTTGTTCACACACACTCCAGCAAGCTGGGTGCTCATTTTGCTGACTTTGGAAGAATGGGAGGCTGAGTGAACCTTGAGCTGGCTACCTGGGATTGAACCCTAGGCTGTGAGCAGAGTTTTGATTGCACTACGGTATTTTAACCATGAGGCTCCTTGGTGCTGGAGATATGAAAAGAATCACGACCGTCCCCTGTTGTCTTCAAGTATGGCTGTTAAAGGAGCATCTATGAAACCATCTTGTGACTTTGGATGGAGTGGGGGCACCATGAAGTTTCCATGGATCCCCCTGCCCATGGCTAAGAATATTCTCCCACGCACCCCCTGAATTCCAGCTCCACAGCAGTGTGGCAGTGGCCCCACGGAAACAAGGTCTGCTTGCAATGTCTTAGAACTGAATCACATTCCTTGAGGTTCTGTCTAATTATTCTAGTTATTGACTCACCTGCTTTGCATCCCACCTGAGTGGGATGCCAGGCAGCTGATAGTGAGATTATCCCCCCCTCCCCATGAAAGGACACACATGGCAGTGCAGAAAAGGGCAGATAATGAGATGCAATTGGATTAAAAGCAATGCCCAGCCCAGCTGTAGAAATGCAAAGTGCCCCCCCTTAGAAGCTTTGCCTTCACTTCTCTCTGTGTTGCCAAAAGACTACCTGGGGGAAGGATGATAGCAAGAGAGATCGCCTACCTTCCTTTAGAAGGGACTCCTTTATTGTTTTAATTTAACTTATATACTTCCCCATAAGCCTAGAGCACTCTCTGAGTGGTTTAGGGCACCATTATTCAAGGACTACTTTGTGAGCTGGCTACTTAATTTTATGACCTCAGAGGGATGGAAGGGTGAGTCAAACTTAAGCCAGCTAACTGAACCCTTTGAGGTCCACCTCAGGTTGTGAGCAAAGAGTCTTAACTGCAGTACTGCACTTTAACCATTTCTGTTGTCTGGGAGTCACCACCAAAAAGGCCCTCCTTCAACCTATTTCGGTAAAGAGGTGAGTTTGGTAGAAACAAGGTGTCTGCCTCCCCAGATGAAGTACAGTGCCAAATCCCGGTGCTGCACAGCAGTAAGAGGTCTATGACTCCTGGTAGGATCTGATGATAGAAGGCCAGATGTTGACCCTAAGACCCACCCAAATGGCTCATCTCTTTGTAGACAAAAATCAAATCAGGTGGACCATTTCCAAGGGCAAACCACGGCGAGCTCTGATTTTGCGAAAGTGTTGAATCCATTCTGAGTTTTAGCTCAGACTTATCATGAGCTAGCTAAGATGCTGTTTGCAGGTTAGGCTTCAGCACTTTGAACAGCTCCTGCAAAGTTCAGAGTCAAAACCAGAGGAAACATACTACCCACCCATGCAAAATCAGGCTCTCCTGCCTCCATGGCACCAAACTAAACATTTAAAAGAATGCCAGTTCCTTCGGAGGCACCATTTCCCCCTCCCACAACAGAATATCCTTGTGGTACACTCCTCAGCAATGAGATGTGCTAAGTAAGGCTGTGTCTACCAGCATGATGTAAGGCAAAACACAAATCAATTCCGAATACATAATGGATACCCGTCACCACATGAGGGAGCACCTCTTCTAAAAAACTGTTTAAATTGATGGTGTACTTTGAGGCCGATTCCAGCACAAGGCAGGACCCTCAAGGGTGCCATGCAATGAGAAGGTGGAATCGCCATTTAGGAGACAATTCTGGGGCAGAATTGGGCCATTTTACAAATCTGGGGCAGAATTGGGCCATTATACAAAACAATAGTAAGGCCGCACCTGGAGTATTGTGTACAATTCTGGTCACCGCATCTCAAGAAAGACATAGTGGAACTGGAAAAGGTGCAGAAGAGAGCGACTAAAATGATGACTGGGCTGGGGCACCTCCCTTATGAGGAAAGGCTAAAACATTTGGGGCTCTTTAGTCTGGAAAAAAGGCGGTTGAGGGGGGATATGATTGAGACATACAAAATAATGCAGGGTATGAGTAAAGTGGATAGAGGGAAGCTCTTCTCCCTCTCTCAAAATACCAGAACTAGGGGACATACACTCAAATTGAGTGCTGGGAGAGTAAGGACTGACAAAAGAAAATATTTTTTCACCCAGCGCGTTGTAAGTCTATGGAACTCCTTGCCACAGGATGTGGTGATGGCATCTGGCCTGGATGCCTTCCAAAGGGGATTGGACAGATTCCTAGAGGAAAAGTCCATCACGGGTTACAAACCATGATGGAGATGTGTAATCTCTAGGCTTTAAACCATGGTACTTCAAGGGCCAGATGCAGGGGAGTGGAATCAGGACACAGATATCTAGTCATGTGTACTCTCAGTGGCATTTGGTGGGGCCACTGTGAGATCCAGGAAGCTGGATTAGATGGGCCTTTGGCCTGATCCAGCACAGCTCTTCTTATGTTCTTATGTTCTTATGTTCTAACCCATTACCAATACCTAATTTCATATCAATTTGATTTGCACTTCTTTGAGCTGAAAATATGAATCGAGGCCTGGCTTTGCATGCCAACTCCAAGAAGAAGTCTAGCAACACTGACTTGGGCCAAAATCTGTTCAAAGTTGATATTTCAGCAAGGAAGTCAGATGTGAGAGTCTACTTTGTGTATACACCCTTGCATTTACTCCTTGGGTGGACATCTCTGCAATAGGAAAGCAGACCATTCTTCATATCTTCCTGCTGCCCAGCCCATAATATTGCTGTGTGTTAGTTTCAGATGTGTCAAGCTCCTAAAGAACTTGGCTTGATTTGGGCCAATTGGTATGATATCCAGATCCAAACAAATTGGAGCCTAACTTGATTTCAGAGCAAATTTGCAAACTGACTTCAATCTAGGGCACTTTTACACGTCCCCTAAGACCCGCTGGCAACTTAAATTTGGACCAGAGATCTTGGGGGTTTGCTCCTCTTGCTGTGTTCCCACCCCTCCGCACTCCCTTGCTCCTGTCTGTGTGAGGGGAGGGAGGAAAAAAAGGGAGAAAAGAATGCAGGCTCACCTCCACTCTGCCCTGCCATCAGGGAGCTGCCCCGGGAAGCATTCCAGTCTCTTAAAGGGGGGGGGGGCAAAAAACAAACAAACAGAAGGCAGGGAGAGCCTGGCACTTCCTGCTTTGCAACCCGCATCAGAAAATTTTCACCTATGGAGACCAGGTACTTGGAAAATGTGCTGGGACGCGCTTAGGTGGGTGTGGTCATACTTAATTTTTCTAAAGTCCGGAGGTGGTGGGAAAACAATTTTAAGCTCTGCATCTGGGAGCCCTTTGCCTCAGATTTTAGGGGCCGTGTAAAAGCGCCCCTAGAGAACACAAATTGTAAAAGCAAAAAGCAAAGCAAAGTGTTCTGCTTATGTACCACCCCATAATCTCTGGGTGATAGTCTCTGGAAGGCACACACACTGCAACTCAAGCTGGGCACAAACTTAATCGCATACTAGAAAAACCAACAAATCAGTCTGGGTAATGATCCAGTCCATAACTACGTATGGGGAGCCTGTTTTGTTGCAATGAAATGAAGCACCGAACTTTGTTGGTGGTGAAAGAGGGCAGGTGAACTTGTTTGGCTTTCTGATTGTTTCCTGGTTTTTCTTGGCTTATCATGAACCATCACAAACCTACATTTCTGAAGTTCATGTCCATCTCTAATTGCAACTCATTTTTCTGGACTGAATTTTTTTGAACGTGCAAACCACGGTCTGAAATTCAGCAGCCCGAATGACTTTTTTAAAAATCTATCTTGTCTATAGGTTTCACCAGAAGCATTGTAGCTGCTTTTTTTTCTAATGCATCTGGCTTCACCAATTCACAAATCGGCTGAGATGCAGAACTCAGATCAAACTGGATGGAGCATGGACCACTGTGGACTAAACTGGAATACAGTCTCAGAATGTCTGTTTCAGCCATGATGGATCCCTGGGCAGCCCTTCCCTGTATTTCAGCCTGTATGCATACAGCTGCAACAATCCCTCCCCTTTCTCTGCTGTTTTCCCTGTGTTAAAATTTAAATTGGATTTTATTTGGGGTCAGGGGCCTAACCTCTTGTGCTGTACGAAGCATTATGCACACTGCTGGAGCAAGAATTACAATGACAAGGAGAAGATATGTAAATGAGATGATATTCAGATTCTTTAACAAATGAATTAAAAGCAAACCAGACCTAAGCAAAATGAAACAAACAGAAAATAGCAGTATAATAGCGAAAAGCAGAAGCCCCTGATCAATTAGTATCTACATCTGGTGATGTAGCTGGCTGGAGAACTCAGTGGCTTAGGGATCTGGCTATGGAGGGAGAGCTTGTGAGTTCGATTCCCCACTGGGTCTCCTGGGAGAAGGGCCAGCCTGGGTGGCCTTGGGCAAGTTGCACAATGGTCCCAAGGCAACCCCAGAAGAAGGCAATAGGAAACTACTTCTGAGTTTGCTCTATCTGGAAAATCTGAAAAGGGACACCATAAGACAAAATTGACTTCTTCTTGTTGCTTCTGCTGCTGTCGTCATCGTCATCATCATCATCATCATCATCATCATGGTTGGATCTTGTCTGTTCACAGGGACACAATGCTATGCTGAACATTTCTCTTACATCTATTCCAAACATTCTCACTGAATTTGGTCGAAAACAGGTTGCTTTGCTTTTTTACCCCAAAGGAGAACAATATTTCCCTGGGGAAGAAGAATGGGGATGAGGGTGTCTTGTGATTAGCTGAGCTGCAAGAGTGTCCAAGGGTTTGTATATGTGATGATGACTTGATTGTCCACAGCAAATCCCTTTGGTCTCAATCTGCAGTGACCTCAGCTGCACATGCATCAGTTCAAGCCCAGCAAAAAAAGGTCACCAAATAGCTCCACTCTTGTGGCTTTTTCAGATCCAGACATGTGGGTGGCCAAAGACGCTGGCATTCAAAGGGGGATGCATGACAGAAGGACAAAAACACATATACTGGCAAACCAGAATGGAGGGTCATCACACTATACACTAAGCTAAAAAGATCCACACCACCACCACTGAAAGCATTCAAAAGAAATTCTAAAGCACCCCGAGGAAGAGGCAGAAAGATAGATGTCCCTTTCTTTCACACTGGAGAGAAATCTGTTTGAAACAGGTCAGATTTTCATATGTGCCACAACCAGGCGGAATTGTCCTGGAAATAATCCTTAGAAAGAGGAATGAATGGAATATAATGGAGAGAAAAGAAAACATTTGTGAGATGAAGAAATAGAAAAACCATAGTCAGCCAAAGAAGGAGACTGTTGTCAACCCTGGGGATTGAGAAAGAAATGGACGCCACTGCCATGGAAATCAAGTCAATATTAGAATCTCCTGTGCTGAGATCTTTGTTCCTGGCATTCTAATATTTGCCGTTGTGCCTGGTTTCCAAACAGAGTATTATTGTTTCGTGAGGATTTGTCCTGAAGGTGGTCTTGCTACGTGGAAATGCAAAAACCAAGGGAGGGAATCCAGGTGTACTGGAACAGGCCAGCATCCCTGAGGACCACCAAGCCTGAGGTGTTCTGCTAGTCATAGGTTGTGGCCCACTTAGATGCTCAAGAAATTATCTGATTTTATGCCTGCCCACCCAGCCTGATGGTAAACCCAGGCCATTTTATGGGTCCCTTGACGGACTGCCATGGGTTGCATCCTGGATGGATCCATGTGCTACTAATGAGTGATGAAGAAACCAGAAGAAACTGGAAGCAAGTGATGAAACTGAACCAGAAGGAGAGACCGACTCTCCTGAGGTAGAAGAGATGGGTTTCATTTTGTTTGTGCATTTTCAACATGGAGTATCCCATTTCCCCCCAAAGCTAGACGAAGGTCCACCCAACCTTCCTCCTCAGAAAGAAAGTTCCCAGCTAGCGCTAGGGCAGGAACAGGAAGTTTGAGTGGAGCTCAGCCTCAAAGATTCTCTATTAAGGCCTTGCTCCCAGGTGAGACACACTGAAGAGTCTGAAAGGTGTCTGTAAAGCAGGGGGAATTCCTGGAAAGAAGAATTATAGTATTTGTAATCCAGAAAAATTAAAACAACATCCCAGTTCTACCTATAACCCTGCCACAAGTATGCTAGTTCCTGCATGGCAGGGGGTTGGACTAGATGGCCCTTGAGGTCTCTTCCAACTCTATGATTCTATGATTCTAGACACTAAAGTCCCCACTTGGCACTGCAGAGATATCTGGTTGAGAAATTAAGGAGTTTGAAGATGCGTAGGTAAATAAAATAAAAGAAGTGTCATTGCCAGGAGGTGCAGGAAGCATTTTGATGTATTGCTCTCCATGATGCCAGGCCTAGGTTAACTAGCCAAACAGGTGGTTAGAAAGATTCCCAAATTCGATGCAATCTGTCCATGGTCCAGGTTTCCTTCTGGCCATGAGAAAGGAAAGCTGAATGTACGGAGGCCTCTCAGCGTATCAATCACGGTTTAATGAAACAACTGCCTTGGCACTCTCTCTCTCTCTCTCTCTCTCTCCTGTTACCTCTGGCCTGGGGCCCCCTCTGATCTGCTGCAAAAACATGTGTTTAAATTGCACCATGCAATTCTCAGGCTCTTACCTTCACTCCGGAGAGCTGTCCAATTTTTCAAACAGCTTCAAAGGAGAGATGTGTGGCACTTTCTAGAGCTTGGAAAAGTTAATTGTGTGTGTGTGTGCATGTGTGGTGTGTTTGCATACTCTCTTCCTCCCTGAAAACTCAGTTTGAGAATATTTGGAGCCCTTTGCATTGGAAATACTCGGAACAAGAAATGGCACACGGGTGGACAAAAGACCAAGCATGCTCTTCTCTTCCCCTGTATGGTCACGTGTGGCTTTTCTTGATCTCCTTGTGGACAGATCTTTGGACTGAATGAAGCTATTTCCATCTTGTTCCCCAAGAAATGAGAGGGAGGGAGACAGAAAGGCAGGCAGACCAACAGATGGACAGAGCCTGCCTGGAACCCTGTCCATTGGCCAACGCTAAGAGGTCGGGTACCGCTATCTGCCACACCTGGGCCCATCCATCAAGAGTGATTGCTACAGTTGGAGGTGCCAGACAAAATTCTGTGTCATGTAATTTCTTTGAATCAGCCCTCCCTCTCTGTTCTTCCTCTCCTTTCCCTTTCCCCCACCATGCTGGCCGAGGCGTTCAGAAAGGAAATACTTGGAACCTCAGCTATAAGGATCAGGTGCAAGATCACATCAGAAGCGGCGTCCAAGACTTGATGCTGGAATTGCAAGGAAGGTGGGTGGCCTGCCTCAAATGGCACCCATTCCCTATCTGTCTTCCTGTGCCCAGAAGCCCATCCTCTTCTATAAATCTGGATGAGGCAAAGGGTGTGTGTGTGTGCGTCAAAGATTTATACCACCCCCAAACCTCATAGGGGTCCCTTCGACCTACAACACTGTGTTTCTCCTGGTCTCCTTTTTCTCCTACTCCAAAGGGCATACACAAATCCAAGAATGATGAGCCTCCGGTTGGCTCTTTGGGGTTTTCTGGCACTGTTCTTCCTTCATTAGGGGAATTTTAAGTGCACAACACTGTGGGTGATTACCGCCGGATGCAATGTCTTTTGCTTTGATCATCCCATCGTGGCAGTGGCAGTGGCGGCGGCGGCAGCAGCAGAGGAGGAGGAGGAGGAGGAGGAGGAAGCCGCTGGTATATCTGCTGATGTGCCGTCTTTATGCAGCTGCTGTTAGAAGTGGCTAGTCTTATCACCATGCACCCCCTCTTCTCCCCCACCCTTCTCTGCATCTCCTGGCAAAGTTTTGAACTCCTCGTTGCTTGTTTATGATTCATGGAGCGAATTGCCAGTGGATTAAAAAAAATTGCAGAAAATCTCCTAATTAATGCCATGGGCTAAATGCCTAGAAGGCCCACTTCTTGACAGAGCTGAGGAAGTCTTAAGACTGGTTTTGGTTTTGGTGTGGATGAAGGGGAAAATATCCCTAAAATGCAAGCAATCAACCCAAACAAGCAATGTCTTCAGGAACTAGCGATGGGGAATTACAAACATAAAAGACTCCAGACTGGTGTGTCGGTTCCACTGTTTGTCCAAGTTTTCCCCATCATGTTTCTGAAGAAGTTTTGTGGCATTCAGAAGGTTCTCATCAACAAAGGAACCAAACAAATCCATACCCTCCCATAATGTTTATATCCACAACGCTGCCTCCAAGGCTATCCCTGTGTAATTCAGCAGTGGTGCTCCATTTCTAGTGACGGAGTTGCAATATATAAAAGGTGTTTTCATAATAGACCTGTCATTGTCACCAGTTGAAATGACATTTTAATTAGAAGGAGAGCCTTGCAAGTACATGTTATTTAAACTCTTGGAGGGAAGCAGGAAACCCCATCAAAGAAAAGGAATGGGATGGCTGAGATCAACTTGAAAATGTCCATTCTTTGAGCTCCTGTGTTGTAAGTGGCCATGAATAATAAAATGATTTGAAAGCCTCCACATCACCTCACTTGCCAGAGCATGCTTTAGAGTTGTGTTTTCCCATTGTTCTTCTACTTGTGAGTCACTGGCCTTCAAGGGAAGCAAGATTCTGGATTAAAGGGCCTGATACAGCAGGGCTCATATGCCCTTTAGCACACTCATAGCTCATGAATGAGATTGCATCCTCACAATTTGACATATACAGTGCATCCAGTATTTAGGCCCCTGGACTTACTGCCCAAGGCCCCCCAAATCTTAATAGATGGTTAAATAATTTGATTCAGTCTATGGGATTCATTGCTTCTTAGTCTCTCCAATATTGCATTCACCCTACCAGAAGAACATCAGCCTAGCAGGTTTATTTCTTACCATACCAGAGCCTGGCAATGTTCCTCTAATCCAGTGATTTCCACACTTGAGTCCCCAGATATTCTTCAACTACAGCTTCCAGATATCCTTGTTAACACAGCTAATGGTGAAGGCTTCTGGGAGTTGCAGTCCCAGAATAATTGGGGAGCCAAGGATGGGAAGCACTGCTTTACTCAGTTAAAGTCCCCAGAGTTCCCCTTGGCTGGGGCATTCTAACAATTGTGGAACACTTTCCACCCCATGTAGTCATGTTGTAGGAGTGAAGCAAAAAGTAGCCCAAATTTCTGGGAGATTATGAGATTATGGGTAGATTTTTCTTAAGCAACTGGAAGGAGATTTGAGGAGGATCTCCCAAATTCTGGGGGTTCTGGACACAGTGATTCAAGAAAAAAAGTAACTGCTAGGGAGTGATTTGAAAATGTTTTAACAAGCTCTGAAGTGATAGATTTGTGTCCTAGAGCCTGAGTGCCCAGGTCTCGGCAGTGGCTGCTTCCACAATTAAATGAGCGCACCAGCTACAGTATGTCAGTTTCTTGAGACATCTGTTCTGGCCACAGTGACACACATAACGTAGTCACTTCCTGGCTGGATTACTATCATAGGATCATAGAATCATAGAATCATAGAGTTGGAATAGACTTCAAGGGCCATCCAGTCTGACCCCCTGCCATGCAAGAACCCCATCACAATATTTCCGACAGATGGCCATCCAGCCTCTGCTTAAAAAACTCCAAAGAACGAGACTCCACCACCCTCCTTTGTGGCAGCATATTCCACTGCTGAACAGCTCTAACTGTCATGAAGTTCTTCCTAATGTTCAAATGGAATCTCTTTTCCTGTAGTTTGAAACCATTGCCCTGAGTCCTAGTCTCAAGCCATGGAAAACAAACCTGTTCCCTCTTCAATGGATTCTACATGGGGCTGCTGGCTGGGGCAGGTTACAGGGATCACATAACTCTTTTGTTACAGCAGCTCCCTAAATGGCCTGGGTCCAAACTATCTGAAGGACAGCCTCTCAATTTATGAGCCTGATGGGGCAGTAAGACCATCAGGAAAGGCTTTTATCTCGGTCCGGTCACCTTCACAAATGGCTCTGATGGGGATGCAGGAGAGGGCCTTTTGTGTTGCTGCTCCAGAAGTGGGATTCTGTGATTCTGCAGGGATTCAACCCCCTCCACACAAGCTGCCTGCATGTTCCATAACACCCCAGAAACAGGGACAAGGTGGTCTTTGCTTATTTATTTATATTTGACCCACACCGCTGTTCTGCTGCAGCTGGACCTACCTGTACCATCTGGCCGATCTCTGCTTGGGACTGGAACAAAGTCTCTTAAATCGGGTTCCGGCAAGTACCGCCTGTGGATTGCTGATGCCAGAAAAGAGCAGCGGGGCCATTCCGATTCTGTGTGAAGGAGATTTAAATGGAGCCAAGAACTCGCTTCGACTCTGTGCTCGGAAATAAGTTATGCAAATCTAGAAATTCTATGCAAATTGGCTTCTTTGGAGTAAATCTCTTTCATATGTGGGCTTTTATTCTGCACCTGATATGGGCACGAAAGCTAATAAACAGGGGAGGGGGAGGACTTTGGTTCTAAGGCAGAAATCAAGGAAGCCACCGGACGCCTCCGTGGAAGAGAGGCAGCCCAACATCTCCTGCGCCTTGAGCCAGGAGGAGAAATATGGCTGCCTGTTGCTCCCTGCTGATGTCCTCTCTCCAGTCCCCCCCCCAACCCCCATCATCATCTTTGCCTAAAACCCATTTATGGTTCTGCTGCTGCTACTCTCCTATGTCATCCAAGGAAGGACTTGGTGGAGGGAAACCTTGAACAGACACAGCTGGCCTCCAAGGACCCCTCAGAGCCGTCCACTGTCTGAGACACAAGCTGCTTCCCTTTGATTAGCCCATCAATGATGCCCAGCTCTGAGCAGTCCTCAAAGCCCAGGGGTTAGAAAACCAGTCTCTCCCCCCCCGCCTTCAAAAAAACAGTTACCATTGACAGACATTAAAGAGGTTTATAGCTTGCTAATCCGTCCCTGCTTTTGGTCCCTTGCCTCATTATTCCTATTGATTTTTCATTAGACATTGTTTTATTCCATCTTATACAATGATGCTTCAGTGTATTCGTCACATTGTATTTACTGTTTGTCATTTACATGTATTGTTTTGCACATTTCTGCATTTTTCTTCTCAATGAATGTTTACTACCCAGAGTGGCCTTTGGGCCAGATGGTTGTGGTATTGAAATCAGATAGATAGATAGTGATAAGAATAAAATTGATCTAAAAATTGGTATTGGTGGTTTTCTTTGTAAGTTGCCAATGCACCATTATAAATTGTCAATGCATCATTGGTGGTTCATCAAAATTGCCACACTGAGTTAGTTATATAGCAAAAGGTTTATTAAAGACAAATAGAAATAGATCATAGACAGTACAGAACATAGACAGTACAGAGAATGGGTTAGCTTAGGATCTGAGGGCAGCACTGCCGGCCTTGCTGCTCTTATTGATGGTGAGTGGTCTCCTTTTTATACCTTTCTGTAGCCGCAGCTTACGTATTTCGTGCGTATGTCATACGTAATCATACCTGGTAAGTTATCATAATTCTTAGAAATGGCTTTTGTTTATTCTTTAGTTCCCATTGCTTGCTGTTAACAAAATGGCACTTTTGGTGCCATAAGATGGTGCCCACATATCTGTGTTGTCTTCGCTTCCCCGTTGGCTCTATCTCGGTTAACCACAAATATCTGCTACACTCTACAGGCTGGCATCTTCTTTTGTGTTTATGCCAACCTGACCCTGTGAGCTCATTTGGGTCTACTTATAATATATTTTGATTTTGAGGCATGTTAACCCGTTCCTATCAATAGATAGATAGATAGATAGATAGATAGATAGATAGATAGATAGATAGATAGATAGATAGATAGATAAAGTGGCAGCAGTTTCTGGAGTGGCCCGTATGTTGGCGAGTTGTGTGCTGGCCATCAGACACCCACCTCAGTCTGCCCAGTTGCAGGGCCAGCCCAGTTATCAACAAATCTTGGGGAATACACCTTGGCGGCCCTGGATTGATGCTTGTATCAGTTGTATCGGTAATCAGAGGGCCAAAGTTGAACATAACATGTGTGATGGGTGGTGGTGGGGACACCCTTGAAGAAATATATTAGTTCAAAAAGAAAGTCTTACACTGGAGTGGGTCAGGTATAGCAGAGTTCTGTCAAAACACAGCTGTGCAGAAACCATTATTAGGGACACACAGGCAGTGATGCATAAAATACAGACACACTTAATCTCTTGCGAAAGGGGCCATGTGTACAAGTCAATGCTAATCCCTTTTGTAATATCTGGGAAAAGATCAAGCAAGAATCTAGTCGTAGCTGAAAAATTGCTATTTGGCAAGGCAAATATACAGTATATTGAAAATTGTCCGGTTTCTCTGGGAGATCTCACTGCCAGGTGAAGATTTAAGATGCCAGCCTTTTCCTCTAAGGTGGTTTCTGGGTGGGGAAAATATAATTTGTGCAAAACGAATGCCTTGATTCCCTTTGTGAGGCAAAGGATACAGAAACATGCATAGAGCAAGCGCCACAGACTAAGCTAATTGACCACAAAGGAAAAACATTACTGGTCAAACTTGAACACTGGATCAGAAAAAAGAGAGAACCCAAACACTGTTCCTCCTTCTACTGTAAGGTAACAATGGTTGCTGCCGGTTTTATAAATATCTGAAGAAATTACTACTTGAAATCAATATATTCTCTCCAAGGAAGAACAGCAATAAAAACTTTACCATCTCATGGCTGTTAATAATAATAATAATAATAATAATAATAATAATAATAATAATAATAATAATAATAATAATAATAATAATATAATTTATTGTCATTGTGTGTATATACACAGTATACACATACAACGAAATTCAGACACCCAGAGACCAGATTCAACACGCACACACACAAATCTCCAAACACTCTCACACACATTAAAAACAAAAAACAAAAAACCCTTCAACAAACACACATAAAAATCCCTGAACACTCCCCCACCCACCAACCCCCCCTTAAAAACACCCCCCCCCCTTAAAAACACAAGCATCTACACAACAGGCTAGGTAATTCTGTCCAAGTGCTCACTACTGGTGGTTCATGAGTTCATTATTGTGCAATTATAGCTCTGGGATCGTATCATGGCAAAATTCTTTTCTATGTTATGTGGTTTCCCTCAAAAGGATGAAAAAGACGAGGATTTAGATTCCTAACTGACCCAAACCAGGCTGATTCAGTCAGTAATTTGGATTGTTCTGAATATGGTACTCACCACTGCCTAGAATATTCTGGAAGCTCAACCCTCCCCACCCACCAAAACAAAGCAAACAAGCATGCAAAAACAAAGACAAAACCCTCCCCTATCTTTGACATGGTTCAAGGGCACTGCAAAATTTTGGGACTGTGGTGAAGGAGCGAACCATTCATTTTGGTGGTCCCAGGCCTGATCTGGAGAGCAAAACAGGTCCGTCCTTGAAATTTGGCACCAGGACTTGGGAAATCATCAGTACCCAAGGAGCCAATGAAGCCAGCTGAATGCTGCATCCCAAAGGAACAGTTTCAGTTGTGCTCGCAACCAAATCCTTAACACCAGCAGAGGGAAAAACAAAAGCCTCCACATTTTCCCACTATTAGGAAGTCTGTTTACTTCTTTGCAAACCTCCAGCATGACAAGTAGTCAACCCTGTTGTATTAATAAACTATTAATGCATCAGACATTCCCGAACAGTATGTATAGGCTTTCCATAGGTTAATTAGGCCATATTTCAAGATAATCATGGCAGTATATTTCAGCACTAATTAAGTGGCTTTAAACCATACCCACACCTTGGCTCACTGCATCATAATTAGACTTCTCTTCTTCCCATCCTGTACTACAGAACTAATACTTCTAAAGTCCCAAATGTGATTCCTTGCCAAAAGTAAATTAGGCCGCATGACTCTACGGAGAGTATCTTTTTATATGTATGTGTTAGGGAAAAAAACCCCTGCAGAATCATGTACAAATTATTCTGCATGAATACATTAATCATCAAATTCTTTTGTGTCTTCTCTAACTGTGCTCATTCCCAGGATCAGCAGTGGGTGGCAAAGCCTTCCCGCAGCTGATGGGGGGGGTGTAGCCAAAAAAAGTCCCACCAGGATGTTACTGAGTTTTCTGTCGTCCCCCAATATTCAGCAGGCTTGGGAAAAACTCTCTCCTGTTTTCAAGTAGCTCTACCCCAGCACTCCTTGCAACAGGAATGTGATGAAATTTATTTATTTATTTATTTATTAGATTTCTTACTGTGCCATTTAGCCCGGAGGCTACTCTGGGCAAGGCACATATGGGTGGGTCGATGGCTTGTACAAATACAAACAACCCATCCATGGCTTTGATGTGTTCAATGCCTGTTCAACCAGGGAGCAGTGACCATAGCTTTGAGTTCTGAACAATGGTAAAGAAAAGAAAAGAAAAGAAAAGAAAAGAAAAGAGGTCTCTCTCAAAATTCATGAGAACTTTTTTTAACCCTCTGTCATTTAAATTGTGAGTTTGAGAGTGATCAACATTTAAGCCAATGCCATATGAACAATGTTTAGTCACTGATGCTGTTACTGCTGGTTGGATTTTGATTGGCCTTCACTGCCACTCAGAGGCACCGCATGTAGTCAAATATGTCTCACGGAAGTTGACCTTGTGCACTGCCATTCCATTCCATTGTCTTCTAGGCCAGAAGGCAGTTCTGTAGCATGTGATGCTTCACCCCCCAGGTTGGGCGTTTGATTCCCCCCTGTGTTTGGGACAGGGCCTAATGATCCATAAGGTCCCTTCCACCTCTGCCATCATCACCATCATCTCCTTAAGTCTTAGCATTTGTGTTTACCTCAAACAGCTCCTTATCCCTGCTCAGATTTGTTTTTAAAAAGGAAGGGGGCAGTGGGGGTAACATGGTAAATTTGGACAACTCCCAGAATCTTTAAACAACATGGCCATGCATTCTGGGAGTGATACCTATATATACATAAACATCTCTGTCTGTCTGTCTGTCTGTTTCCAGGTTTTGGTTGTTCTGCGACTTATTGATTGGTTCAACCACATACTGTAAGGTGAAATGGAAATAAAAACAGAGGAGTAAATGGAAACAAAACCAACCTCTGGAAAGTCTTAATTCTGAACTTTCTGAATGTCAGACCATTTGGCTCTAAAGGAGGAAAATGCTGAGTTATGCAAATTCTACAGGCATAGAAAATTCAATAAATTTGTCAAAGGTCAGAGATTTGAAATGTATGCATTTCTTGTTGCACAGTCAATTCAGTTTGGACTGGAATCCTTTTGAAATGTGTTCTGTTTTGCCAGAATTGCCAGCCTCTGCATTTCTGGCATGTAAATGGGAAAGAACTTGGATTCTTCTGCATCCAAATTCCAGTTTCTAAGAGTGCCTCACCAGATGCTTTCTGGGAAGTCTGTTCTAGCGTATTAGAATTTTCCCTGAAAGAGTCTTCAGTTTCTTTTTGCTCCTCTTCTGTCTTTTCCACACCAAATGGGTCATCATTCAAAAAGCTATCGGTTTCCCCTGGAGAGCTTTCAGACAAAGTTTATTTGAGCAAGCTGAAATCTTTGGGACCTGTGAAATACCACCTCAACCTCATAAAACATAGATGTTTACCTCAGGATTCATACCCCTCCCCCATTTTTGGAAATCTGGAAGGTCAAGTACCTTGAAAAAATTGATATTTTTTGGGTTGACATATGTTGGGATATGGGTTGTATTGGTGGGTGGAGGTGGGGAGATAGGAAATAGAGTACCCATGAGAAATCAAAATAATGCTGATGGCTACATACATCCTATGAGCCTCTTCCTCCCCCCCACCGCAAAGATTACAGCTATAATTTCATAAGGACATTGAGCTTTGAAATTCTCTTTCCATTCTGGTTGGATGCCACAACAGAGTTGAGCTTCCAAAATCTGGGATGATGGATTTCCGTGTCCTCTTCCTGGAAGAGAGAACACCAACCATTGAAATTCCCTACAATGCTTCTTAAAGTAAAAAAGAAGAAAGAGGGAAGAAATATCTGAGGAAAACTTATCTGTCGGGGCTTATTTTCTTCCCAAGTAGCCTTGTTAAACTTCTGAGAAACACCAAGATGTGATATCCAGTATTCTGAACCATTGTCCTCCTGGCCCGGACCTTAGAACATAACTAAGTTGCATGGATTCTGAAGAACTCATTATGTTTTGCGAACATTTTCTGCAGATTGAAAGGGTTTGCTTGCTTCTGCCTTTTTTTCTTCAAGGCAGGCAGTACCTACCCCTTTGCCTTCTGTTTTTTTCTCCCCTTTCCCATTGGTTTCCCTGGCCCTGGATGGCATCACCCCCCCCCAATCCATTCCACAGGGCTATATAACATTGACGCCAGCATCCTGGTCAACGTTTGGATGAGGCCACCTGGGCCACAAAATAAACAGTGGCCAGGAGAAGCCACTGCATCCAACTGGAATGGAAAGAGAATTTCAGCTTGATGTCCTTATGAAATCCTTCTTCCCACCACACTATTTCTTCAGCTGCACAATGAAACTGGAGGGTGTTTGGTGCACCAGCATTATCCAAAAAGATAAAAGGGGAGGTGTCCCTTGATCCCAGGTGACCATTGCAGTTTGTAAAGGTGGATGGATCTGCGGTTTTATGTTGGGAGGTTGGACATGTTGATGCTACTACAGATAAATGTGAGTCTTCCAAAATGGAGAGAAAACAATGGGAACGATCCAACAGCTTATCTCGTTGACATCTGGCTGTAAGCTTGTGACTAATTGGTCCCATTTGGAATTCCCTCCCTCAGCTTGCAAATGTTTCTGTCGAATAGATTGACTTACAGGCACATGGCAGAGTGAAAGCAGTGCAGACTCCGAAGGGACAGTGGGTTTGTGTACAGACAGAGCTGAACAGATCGGCCTAAAGAGGAGGCAGGGATTAGAAATTCACTGGCACAACATTCAACAAACGTGACTCTCAAAAATTCTGGGGATTATGGGACTTGCTTAGAAACATTCCAGTTTTGGACTAGAATTGGCAGGAGCCAGCAGCCAGCATGGTGATGGGTAGACACCCATGCCACTGGGATTGTTGGAGGAGTTTGCCCCTTTGCAGCTGCCAAGGGATGCTGGACAGTGATGCCAGCACTGTTGCTATGGCAACCCAGGAACTCCATGGTGAGCCGCAGCATCCCTCCAAATTCTGTTGCTACCCAGTTATTTGATATGCCATGGTTGTTGTCCATAGCAAAACCATTATTTATTTATTTATTTATTTATTTATTTATTTATTTATTTATTTATTTATTTATTTATTGCTAGGAGATGACAAGGTGATAATCTTGTCCTTTCCCCATTCCTCTCCAACTGGAGATGGATGGATTCCCAGTTCTCCTGTGGGTGTGGCACAAGTCTTCAGTCTCTCTCTCTCTCTCTCTCTCTCTCTCTCTCTCTCTCTCTCTCTCTCTCTGTGTGTGTGTGTGTGTGTGTGTGTGTGTGTGTGTGTGTGTGTGTGTGTGTGTGTGTGTGTGTGTGTGAGAGAGAGAGAGAGAGAGAGAGAGAGAGAGAGAGAGAGAGAGAGAGAGAGAGAGTTTTAAAGAATGGTTCAGAGACAAAGGATGCTCAGTTGAGGGAAACCAACATCCCTGCCCTGTTTGAACCAGACGAGACAATCGGGCCCTTGTTGAAGGCAATGTCAACACAATTAGGACACATTTAACCCCCCCCCCCCGCCCCATGCTGGTTAAGCAAATAAAGACATTTTTCCCACAGAAAAAAATGACAATTGCACAATGGGCTCCTCAACAGGAGGCTTCTTATCACGTGGACATGGGGTTTTGAACCCAAAGCATGGGCGCTGAATTTGATGGAAATGTGTGTGTGTGTGTGTGTGTGTGTGTGTGTGTGTGTGTGTGTGTGTGTGTGTGTGTGTGTGTGTGTGAAGATGTGGCCAATGCGGTCCTCAAGGGGGATTTTGGGGTGGGACATAGGCTCTTCAGCAGAATGATCGGTGGGATGCCATTAGTGGCTGAGAATGGCGAACTGCAGAGAAAGGAACATCTCTCTGGGCCTGGCAGTGACAGCCCTCACTTTCCTCCCTGCCCCAACCCGAAAATAAATTGCATGAGTAATAGATTAAGTCCAAGGAACTAAAGATATGTTTGAGCTGTTAAAAAAAACCCCTATCACCCTGGGCAGTTTTAATAAAATGGTAATCAAATAAAGAGCCAGCGACAATAAATTAATGTGTTTTATCCGGGAAGGCAGGGCCAGGAAATGTCTCTTTTTGAAGCGGCTGTCGGTGGTATAATCAGAGCGGGCAGAGGGGAGGAGCAGGTAGAAGGCGAGAGAAAGCATTTAACCTCCTGTGTTCGACATTTGGATCTTGTGTCTCATTTGGGATAGACTTACACCATGTGCATGCTCTGATAAGACCCTGTGTGAAATTGACAGTTCGGCCCAAGCTGTCTGTCAAGGATTTGTTATTTATTTATTTATTTAAAGCCCACTACCCAGTTTCTTTATTGGGTAGATAAAGGACCTGGCTTGGCTGTGTAGCGCTGCATGATTAAACTTTTCATCCAAAGGAAGAAAAGGCAAAGAAAAAATGCACGGCTCTTGAAGTCAGTGCTATTAGCTAATGATGGAGGGAAGGAAGAGACTGTCATGCCCAGGAGATGGAATCCGTCCCTCTGTCTCGTGGTTCTGGATCAGTTCCTTTAGCCACACAGCAAAATTGCAGGGATTGACAGAGCCAAATGAGCTACCAAGCTAGCTACAGGAAATGAGGTCCTTTCCCCAATAATGAAGGTACAACTAAGTTACCTTGTGTGGAGTAGGCTAGCAGGCAAGGCCTGGGGAGGCCGGGGTTCAAACCCCCTCTCAGCCATGGAAGCTCACTCAGGGTGGAGAAATGGCCAAGCAACCAGGATGGTTGAAGGTCTGGAAGAAATGTCTAATGAGGAGGAGCTTAGGGAGTTGGGAATGTTTAGCCTTTCAAAAAGAAGGCTGAGGGGGATATGATAGCTATGTTTAAATATTTGAAAGGATGTCATATTAAAAGAGGAGAATGGTTTGTTTTCCATGGCTTCAGAGACTAGGACTTGGGGCCATGGTTTCAAACTACAGGAAAAGAGATTCCATTTGAACATTAGGAAGAACTTCATGACAGTTAGAGCTGTTCAGCAGTGGAATATGCTGCCACAAAGGTGGTGGTGGAGTCTCCTTCTTTGGAGGTTTTTAAGCAGAGGCTGGATGGCCACCTGTCAGAAATACTGTGATGAGGGTTCCTGCATGGCAGGGGGTTGGACTAGATGGCCCTTGAGGTCTCTATAATTTTATGATTCTATGTAAATTAACAAGGGTACTTTCACTGCTTTTGTGATTGAACTCCACAGTTTTTGCTACTTGGTAGTGATGGGTGAACAACCTCTCAAAATGATAGCTTCCCCCTGCACACACATGCTAGTCATGTCTGACTCTAGGGGCGGTGTTCATCTCCGTTTTCAAGCCAAAGAGCCAGCGTTGTGCAAGTCCGTGGCCATGTGGCTGGCATGGCTGCAAGGAAACACTGTTTT
Source organism: Phrynocephalus forsythii (assembly GCA_029282475.1). Lineage (NCBI taxonomy): Eukaryota > Metazoa > Chordata > Lepidosauria > Squamata > Agamidae > Phrynocephalus > Phrynocephalus forsythii. The sequence continues at coordinate 6,416,426 of JAPFRF010000022.1, forward strand.
ACCTTCCCACTTTTTATGGCGGTACCTATTTATCTACTTGCATTGACATGCTTTTGAACTGCTAGGTTGGCAGGAGCTGGGGTTAACAGTGGGAGCTCACTCCGCTGTGTGGCACCCAGGATTCGTACCACCAGGCTGCCAACTCTGCAGCCAACTGTTTCAGTATTCCAGTCCACTGAGCCACCACACACACCCCTGATAGAGGAGGGTTAACCTATGTTCTTATGCAGTTCTTCATGTACTGTCTTGTGTTCTGTTATGGGTGTCAAAGTGAATGGGAAGAGTATTCGCCTCAATAAGTGTCCAGATCAATGGTCCCCAACCCTGGCTCCCCAGGTGTTCTCAGACTACAGCACCCAGAAATCCAAGCCAGTAGAGCTAGCAGTGAAGGCTTCTGGGAGTTTTTATTCCAGAACATCTGGGGACCCAAAATTGGGATGCAGGGGTCTAGATGCATTTTTAAAACCAGTTAGAAGCAGCATGGGTGTTTACTGTTGAAGAACGGGCAGCAGCTGAGAAATCACACTTCCTTAGGAACTGATTTCTTTTGAGGCCCTGGCTGTAGAACGGTAACAAGTGACTTTTTAAAAAGCCACTTCCAAAACATTGCTCCCCAGACGTACCCCTGGAAAGCTCCTTCGGGAAGAGACCTACCCAGTGTCCAAGGATAACCAATATCGGTTGTTGTTCTTGTTATTCATAGGAGTAGAGTTCTGGGAATAAAAGCATCCCTTTGTGAACCGTGCCAGTGTCTTGAAGGAACGGCCAATGCTCTTCTCTGCCCTGCTTTCTACCAGAGGCATCTCCTTTGTGGCAGAACGCAGTGTGGCATCAGAGACAATGGAACTGCGGCACGACAGCCCCCACCCCACGCTCCACGAAAGCGTCTTCCACCCCACCCCCTGCCCCTGCCATCCCCCACTGCTAATGGACACTTTGATAGGAGAGCAAATAGCCAGAAGCATCTTTCTCCATTCAGAGCTTGGGAGAAGCCGGTTAAATGAGGCCAGAGGGTTACATTAGCTGTGCAAGAGACTGGCTGTCTGTCCGTCACCAGCGGGAGGGTGGGGGGGGGGCTAGATCCAAGCTTTCCCATCTTCCTTGCAAGTCTTAAATAGCATCCCCTTGGAAATTATGCTTGCCGGGTGCGTCAAGTTAGAGCAAGCGAGGGAGCAAGCCAGAGGAAAGGCCGGGGAGTAGCAGCAAGGCAGAGAGAAAAGTGGCCCCCAACCTCCTCTCCCCACCTGCCTCTGGCTTTGCCGTATTGCTAAACTGAAGACCCTCTTGCCATCCAAAGTCATTTCACAGCTGGGGCTGGGGCTGGGGGCTTCAAAGGCAGATGGCGGGAGAGACCCTGGACAGGAGACACAAGCCAAGGAATGAGGCCCTTCCATTTGGAGAATAGAGCCTTTGCTGCTTGTGGACCACCACCCATGATATTCCCAGTGTGTGTTGGTGAGGAAGGGAGAGACAGAGAGCTGAGAAGCTCCTGCAGGTGAGGGTGTGTTTTATTTCCCTTCATTTCCCATCCCTGTGCGAGCGTGTCTGTCCAAATGGGCACCATAATCGCCGTTTGCCTGCCACTGTCTCCGCCAGCTGCTGCTCTTGACAGGCATCCGATAAGGCATCACAGCTGCAGCTTGGCTCCTGTTTTCATTGTTTGCTTGCTTATTTATTTCAAATGACGAAAGGGGTGGGAAACACCACACACCAGCCAGGCTTTCTCCCCGCATCTGGCTGTTATCTCCTTTTGTGCCGGCACAAAGGGAGATAACAGTCAGATTGGGGGAGAAAGCCTGGCTCCTGTGTGGTGAGGAAGGAGAGGCATGGAGGCAGTCAGCAGCATTGTTTGGAGCTCTTGTATGGCTCAGTAGCAATGGGGTTCTGGGGAAGACCCCACAGTCCTCAGGAATACTGGGGGTGTGGCTGGCTTTTCGTGCCACCAGCTTGCTGCAGGGGCCCAGGTGGCCAAGAGGGGCCCGCTTGCCTTTGGCCCAAAAAGGAAGGCACCAGCAAGGCGAATAAAGGAGAGGAGATTCATTAGTATCCGAATGCACATAGCAGTTTAAAGGCATGAAGAAATATCTATCTATCTATCTATCTATCTATCTATCTATCTATCTATCTATCTATCTATCTATCTATCTATCTATCTATCTATCTATCTATCTATCTATCTATCATTTTAGGGGAGGAGGTGTTTTTTAAGAGAGCTCAAGTCTGTCTCATTCCAGTAGGATGCTCAGCAATCAAATGTGAAGTGCAGTGTGACGAGTCGGCTGTCTAGGTGATGCCTGCTGGAGATAATGGACCATGATCTGTTGCCTTCTTACTGTTTTTGATCCTTGAGTGACACCAGAACTGGACCAACCTTCAAAGGAAGGACATTTTGTCCAAAAAGAGTAGATGAGGCTGCTCTAATTCAGGGACACATGCCTGCTGTAGGGGCTAGATTGAAAACGAGAAGCCGAGGCAATTAAGTTGGGGCTGAGTTGAGCCCCAAGTCTTCTTCAGAGATAGAAAGAAGCGTAGCTTCGAATATTGTGATGCACCCATGTTCACCTAAAACCTAGGATGGGTGAGAGAGAAGTCACTTGATGCTTCTTAGATTTTTATGCGAATTGGAACAGTCACCATATGAATAATGCAAGTATTCTGTTGCTGCAATGCAATTGTTTCTTCCAAATTCAAGAAAAAAATTGCATGCAAAAGTTGCCTGTTAGGGAAATTTGCAAATAAAAATGCTTACACCTGGGGGAATTGCTTGGGGAAGGCCAGGTCTGAGTGGGAGGGGGGAATCTGAACCTCCAGATATCAGGACGAGACCCACCCACCCCAACTGCTATTTGTACCATAAGCTGCCCCTGGGGAAAAATGCACATGAGAGCAAACACACATTCTGTTTTTAAAATTGATTGTCTGCAGGTTGGAGGATGAGTGGCATGTAGAGATTGGCATTAACCAGTTTGTCCCAGGTAATCTCGGTTCATAAAGATGGTAACACAGGTGCTGTTGTTTCTCTTCCCCATCTTCCCTGGCTCAGTCAGCCACTCATCAGGCCTGAGCGTGCTGGCTTCCTGCACCTTCTGAGTTGATCTGCCAGTCCCAGCAACAGCTCAGGCTTCTCTGCCCTGCCCTCTTGGCTGATCTCCCGTTGAGACAAAAAGGGCAGGGCAGATAAGTCTGTGCTCTTGCTTTTGCCTGGGAGATTAGCCGAAGCAGTGGAGGAAGCTAGCCGACTGGGGCTGGTGAGTGGCTGATCAGCTGAGGAGGCAGGGGTTGGGAGCACAAACTGCCATGTGCCAGCACAAACTGATTCATGCCCATCTAGAGGCATAGCCTGACCTTTAAGTGGAATCCACACTGGTTCCAATCCCATGCTCAAATATGTGGTTGGTTTAAGTTCCCAACATTGGGTCCCCAGATGCTATTGGTCTAAATTCCCAGGAGCCTTCTGCAGCAGCTGTGCTGGCCAAAACATAGAATCACAGAATCATAGAGCTGAAAGAGACCTCTCAGAGTTGTACATCAGCTCGGTCTTGGTTGCAAATTATGGTCCCTTTAACCTTCTTGAAACTGTTTATTTCTAAATTATGGAGGTGGGGGGGATAGGTGAGGGGGCTGGATTTAAACAGAGCCATTCTGCTTCTCAAATTTCTCCTGTGACATACTCAACAAAGAAAACAACCAACAAATGCCCCAGGATTTTTCGAGATGTTCAACCAGAAGACTAGGAAGTTGATGGGTTTTTTGGTTGTTTTTTTGGCTGGGCATGGGTTGTGGTCTCTCTTCTCTTCATGGACCCCAAGTGACAATTACAGAGGTACTTTATCTACATGACCCCTACAGGGTTGGATGGTTATGATCTGAAACAGCCCATGTTGTTTCGCTTCTGGGGGAAAGGAAATGAGACAAGCCGCTTAGGGTGGGGATGTAGCCCCCCTGCAGATTTTAATTTCACAGTGGCGTCTTCTGGGTGATGGACGGACAAAGGGAACAAAACCACCTGGGACTTTGATTTCAGGCACCTGTCTTTAGAGATAAAGTGACATCACACCACAGCAGGTCTCAAGGCGGGTGTTCAACAGGGTGGCTGGAGCAGTGGGAAAGTTCAATTTTGGGATTCTAGCTCCCAGAACGGCCTGGCCAGCAGAGCCAGAGGCTGAGTCCCCTCCGGGATGTGGAGAGTGCTTGACCTAAAAGGTAATTTTCCAATCTCTGACCTTGATGACAATTTTTTGAAAGCAATCTGTTTTCTGTAGAAGATGGAACTCTCTCAAGGGTATCATTCCGGCAGCAGGTTTTTTTCCCCCTTTTCACCCTTTTCTGATACTCTCTCTTCCTTTCTAACACTGTTTCTCTCTCTCTCTCTCTCTCTCTCTCTTGCTTTCTGTCACAGAATCATAGAGTTGGAAGAGACCTCAAGGTCCATCTAGTCCACCCCCCCAGGACTCCCAACAGATGGCCATCCAGCCTCTGCTTAAAAACCTCCAAAGAAGGAGACTCAAACACCCTCCATGGCAGCATATTCCACTGCTGAACAGCTCTAGCCATCATGAAATTCTTCCTAATGTTTAAATGGAATCCCTTTTCCTGTAGTTTGAAACCATTGCCCCAAGTCCTAGTCTCTGAAACCATGGAAAACAAACCTGTTCCCTCTTCAATATGACATCCTTTCAAATATTTAAACATATTAGCTATCATATCCCCCCTCAGCCTTCTTTTAGAGAGGCTAAACATTCCCAGTTCCCTAAGCCGTTCCTCATAAGACATTTCCTCCAGACTCTCAACCATCCTGGTCACCCTCCTCTGGACCCACTCGGGGTTGTCAACATCCTTTTTAAATTGAGGTGCACAGAACTGGACACAGGACTCCAGGTGGGTTCTGACCAGAGCAGAATAGAGTGGTACAATCACTTCCCTTGATCTAGAAAAGATTTTGGAGCCCGCTCAGCTCTTGCAAACTCAAGTCCAAGGCTCCTTTCAGATCAGTCCATCACCTATTTCCTCTTCCTCTTTTCCTGCTTTGTCCCACTTTTCCCAGGGTGGCTTTCTTTTTTCTAGAACATCCTATCTTTACACGATGTGGCAGAAGCAGGACAACAGTTTTGCCTAGAGAGGCATTTGAGGCTTGATCTGGTCTAAGGTCCACTTCTTTGTCTTTCTGGCAAACCAGGGTATCCACAAAGCCCTCCTCCAGCTTCAGATTTCAAAGAAATCTTTTTTTTTTTTTTTTTTGTCTCTCAGCTTCCATTACTGTCCAGTTTTCACCTCACCTCCATACATGGGGATTTGAAATCCAAAAGTGGCAATGATCTTGGTGTAGTCTTCAGTGACACATCATTACACTTGATTATCCTTTCTAGTTCCTTCCTTACTGCATTTCTTTTTCTGTGCACCCTCTGCCTTTTCTAGGGCCTTTGCCATTCTCTCTCTGACACCTGTTCACTATTTCTTCTTTTTCTCACATCCCAGAACCCCTGCCTCCCTCTTTGATCTTGTTCCCACCACTCCTTCCTGTCCCACTTTCTGCAACCCCTTTATCCCTTCTAGTGACCCCTCTCCTTATTCCAGCACCCTTTCTGGATCTGCACCATGCCATCCCTTGTTATCCTCTGCCCTCCCACCCAGGAGGCTGCCAGGAAGGGGACACCTCACCAGTGACCTGAACTGATTGTTTTACTGGAGGCTTTTTAAAGGAGGCCAAAGGCCGGATGTAGCATTGAGATTCCAGTTGCCCTCCCCCGCGAGCAAGAGCTCCCATGTTAGAAACAGAGAGAAGATGGAAGAATCCAAGGAAATAATGAGGACTCCGAAAGAAGTTGTGGGTCTCCCATCAAGACAAAGCTTGCATTTGGTGTAGGCAGCAGAGCAGGATGGGAGATCAAGATGCCAACTGCCAGCTGGTGGATAGCTCAATGTAGGTGTCTACCCAGTGTGTGGCAGCAGTGAAGAAGGCCAATTCCATCAAAAAGGGGATTGAAAATAAAACAGCCAACATTATAATTTGAGATGGGCACGAAACATAAAAATGGCATTTCGGTTTTTTGTTTGTCGTTGAGAGGTCTGTTTCGGTTCGTTTCCATTTGTCTGGAATTTTTTAAAAAATTTCGTTACCGTTTTTTGTATTTTCGTTTGTCGTTTCTACCCGCTTTTTGCGTGATTTTTAAAACATTTCTGTGTGCAGGCATCCCCCAACGCCCCAGACCAGAGGGAAAACACTAAAAAAAATTGATGCTGGCAGAGACACAGTATAGACTAAGTATGCAGGGAGGCTGCAAAGGCAGTGGCGGGCATTGCCCAGGGTGCAAGGCAGCCGCAGAGTGACTGCACTGTGGGGCAAGGGAGGGTACTCACCGAGAGGTACGCAGCACACATGCACACAGGGAGGCTGCAGGACTGAACCTAGAGTTGCAGAGCCAGAGACAGCAATCCCACCCTAACTCCCACCAGAGACTGCAAGGAGGACGGGGGCTGCCAGAGCTTTTTATGCCCTCTGTGGCTGCCAGACCTGCCAGCCCAGTCTGCAACCTGGGCATGCTATTGGTTGAACATGATCTCACATCACATGGCTTGCCTCCATTTTGTGGCTGGTGGCGACATCCATTTTAAAGGGAAAAGAAAAATACATCGCAATGGGGGAAGACAAAAACAAACGTTTTAAGGACCCCAACCCCCCTGGTAGGTATTATCAGACAATATAAATAATTATCGCTGTGTTTTTACGGATGTCCAGGGCGTTTTTTAACATTTAAAACAGCTTATTTCATTGCGCGTCGCCATTAACAGAAACGAAACGTAACGACCACAGTTTTCGTGGTCCTGTTCGTTTCGTTTCATTTTCATCACAATTTTCGTTTGTCATTTCGTTACGTAATGGAAACGACAAACAGTAACAGAAACAAAAAATGTTTGTTCCATGCCCATCTCTAATTATAATGCCATTGTACAAAACGATTGTAAGGCCGTACCTGGAGTATTGTGTTCTATTCTGGTCACCGCATCTCAAAAAAGACATAGTGGAACTGGAAAGGGTGCAGAAGAGAGTGACTAAAATGATTACTGGGCTGGGGCACCTCCCTTACGAGGAAAGGCTAAAACATTTGGGGCTCTTTAGTCTGGAAAAAAGGAGCCTGAGGGGGGATATGATTGAGACGTACAAAATAATGCAGGGCATGAGTCAAGTGGATAGAGGGACACTCTTCTCCCTCTCACAAAATACCAGAACTAGGGGACAACAAAAACTCAGATTTGGGAGAGTGAGAACAGACAAAAGAATTTTTTTTTACCCAGCGTGTTGTTAGTCTGTGGAACTCGCTGCCACAGGATGTGGTGATGGAATCTGGCCTGGATGCCTTCAAAAGGGGATTGGACAGATTCCTGGGGGAAAAGTCCATCACGTGGGACCGCAGTACCCTGAAAGGGCTTAAGGGAAAGGGGAGCCATCGCGTGCAGCTCGCCGGCTCTCCCCTCGGGGGTGCGGGCAGCAGCGGGTGATGTTTAAAGGGCTCTGGGCCACGGAGACAAGCTCTTGTCTCCGCAGCCAGAGCCCTCTCCAAAGATCGTTCCCCACCTGCCTGCCCTCCCCTGGGGGTTGCAGGCGTGCGGGGAACGATGTCGGCTCTGGGCAGCACCCAGTGGTGGCAGGGGATGGGATCCCCCACGCCCCTGCTGCGCGCTGCTCCAGGGCAGCTCTGGGCAGTGTGGGCAGGGGATCCAAACCCCCACACCACCGCCGGGTGCTGCTCCTAGGTGGCTCTGTGCAGTGTGCGGTGGTGGCCCCTCGCCCTCAGCCCCCCCGACCTGCATCCGCATATCGTGGATTTTCAGCCATCGTGGGTCGGGTGGGTCCCTAACCCCTGCAATAGGCGGGGGGTTACTGTACTTCAAGGGCTAGATGCAGGGGAGTGGTATCAGGACACAGATATCTAGTATTTGGCCTGATCCAGCATGACTCTTGTTATGTTCTTATGTTCAACTCTCTTTTGAGTGGATTAGGCCACCGAGCAGGGATTTCACAAAGACCAAATGTCTCAAAAAGGTTAAAAATGGGGAAACAAAGATAAACAGTGACAAGAATCTAGAGTCAGTGAATAGAAAGGAAGACTTTGTTAGCTCTGGTAGGGAAACAGAAGAAAGCTTTTGCCTGCCAATTGGTGCTTTGTGGGTCGGACAGAAAGCAGAGTGTGAGGCATAGACATGCACTGGAGGGCTGAGTGGCCCTGACAGCGTTCTCCAGTTGCATTACACCACACAAGGCAGTTGTCAAGCGAGAGGAGGCATTCACAGGAAAGAGCCAGATGATTCTGGGGCTGCTGCAGGGTATGTATATGTGCACGTGAAAATGTGAAGACTAGTGGTCTGGGAGAAGAAATTTTGATTTCGACTGTCACATTGAAAGGTGACTGACTGAAAATGGCTGAAATGGTGCAGAACAACACCCCTCCCCCACCATCTGCACACACATTGGGTATGTGGAGATGTGTGGTTGTGGTGACTTTGTGTTGCCAGATTGGCAGCTGCGAAATTACAAGGCCAAAATCTCTGTGACATCAGGGGGGCCCTGCCCTAGGAAGGCTGCCCACTGTGGTGGCAGGGCCCTTGGGGTGATCACTGAGGTGAGCTGGGTGACTGGTATGGCACCAGAGCCTGCTGATTGGGGAAACGGGCATGAGAAGAACATGGACTGATTGGACCAGAGTCCAGAGAAAACCAAGTGAGCCAGATCATACAAACCAACTCAGGGGGTCCCCTTTGGCTCTCAAGCTCTCCAAGGGAGACATGGGTTGGCTTCCATTCATGAGTTTAAGCAAGGCACCCCTTTCAACTTGAATGCTGCACTTACTTTCAGAGGAGGGGATGCTTTTCAGTGGTGGTCTGGAAGGACGAGACCCTAAATCCAGCACAATTTTAGGACCCACCACCTGAAATTCTCTTCCCTCCAATCTTGGCTATGATCGGTCTCTGACCCTTCTTTTTTCACCTCTTGCAACATTTATTCAGAGCAGCCAAAGAGTTGTGGCTTTCACATCCCAATCATCTGCTTCAGATACAACTTGACAACAGCACTCCTGCACCCTGCCTCATGCAATACAGACATGCCAAGAACTTTACATCGAAGATTACCCTCTTGGAAAACTGCATCTTGCACTTTGGGTACTTGCCTTGAAGAAGTGGATATTGTCCACGAAAGCTTGAAATGATTTTTCTTTAAATTTCTATTAGTGGTCTATAAAGGTATCAGCTCTACCTTATTCTTGCATTTTAACAACATTGTTTCTGCTGCATTCCGAGTTGGTCAGTTGAGTGTCATTTGGCTCTTCCTTCCATTGTGTTTCCTAGATTGAGGTGCTTTCCCAACAGTGGGCATGTTTGCAGTTCGAATGGCTAGCTGAACCCAGGGAGGAAAGATAGCCAGTGATCCTTGTTTGCTTAGGGAGAAAAGGTTGGAGGAGGCTGGATCAGTCCCTCCCAGGCATTCCAGCCCCATAGCTGTCAGACTGGGGTGAGGAGAGGTGACCATTAATGGCACCATGAAACAGCTCAGAAAAGCAGCTCAGGGGATGAAGAGAAACAGATAATAACCCATCATTTTACTTGAGGGGGGAAAGCAGAGATGGCATCTCTCTGTTCATTTCTGATCCTTCGATGCTGCTCTCAAATATTGAGGTGACTTTGGAATAGGAACATTATAAAGAATACTCATAAATTTTCTCAACCTTGATCAGAAAAACTACTTTGGCAGTTCAACCCTTCAGGAAAATCTGTCAGCTAGATCAAGACTCCCCCTAACCCATACAAGAGTGGGAGAACAACTGCTTTTAAAAATAATCAGAAGCAGAAATGGCAGAAAGCATATTTTGTACATCACAGTTTGTGCAAAGGGGCTGTCTCAGTGGGTTAGGTTTCTGGTTTCAGAGCCAGAAGTTGGGAAATTTGATTCCCCACTTTACCCCATGTGAGGAAAGCCATGGGAAACCAGCCCCGGAAGAATCATAGAAATAGAATCATAGAGTTGGAAGAGACCTCAAGGGCCATCCAGTCCAACCCCCTGCCATGCAGGAACCTCCATCGCAGTGCTCCTGACAGATGGCCATCTATTCTCTGCTTACAAACCTCCAAAGAAGGAGACTCCACCACCCACCATGGCAGCATATTCCACTGCCGAACAGCTCTAACCATCAGGAAGTTCTTCCTAATGTTCAAATGGAATCCCTTTTCCTGTAGTTTGAAACCATTGCCTTGAGTCCTAGTCTCTGAAGCCATGGAAAACAAACCTGTTCCCTCTTCAAACATCCTTTCAAATATTAAACATAGCTGTCATATCCCCCCCTCAGCCTTCTTTTTGTAAGGCTAAACATTCCGAGCTACCTAAGCTGTTCCTCGTAGGACATTTCTTCCAGACAGGAACTCTGCCACCGGAAAAGCAACAAAGAGGGTTCCATCGCCTCAAATACAAGCCAATTTTATCTGAAGTGGGCGGCCGTTTAGGAAAACGTTTGCCCAATAGAACTTGGTCATCTTTAAGGTGCCACGAGACTTCCCCCTGTCTGGGTTTCTTTCTTGTGCTCTGGATGATCCCTGCCTTTTCACCTTGCCCAGAGGAACCGACAAATGGGCTCCTTTCCAAACTCTTCTGCTGGAACAAAAGCAGTGCCATTTGCAACCCGCCTTCGATCTTTTGGACCATCTGGGTGAGCTATTAGTGCAGCCTAAAGTTCTTAACTCCAGAGGTCAGGCTGCCGGGCGGGCGGGCGGGCGGGCGGGCAGGCGGGCGGGCGGACAAAGTAGATTTTCCTGAGCTGCAAATCCTGCCTGCTCCAGCCAAGGGATAAAGGGAGCCGGAAAGAGAGAAGGAGAATTACTCTGACATTGGGCCAACTGAGTCATTTGAGAGTGCTTCTGATGGATCTATGTCCAAAGGGAGACAACTGAGCCAGCAGGTAGAAGACTATCTGATGAACCATGGAAAAGTCCTGTTTTAAGCCTGCAAGTCTCTGATGTCTTCCCCTTTGAAAACAACCACAATGCCATAGTTTAGACACGGCTCCCTAGAGTTACTTCCCTTTTTCCTTAACAAGGCCATTATCAGGCAGGGAGAAAGCCACACATGGGCAAGCATGAATACAGCTTGCTCTCAGCCACCTTTCCCTCCATTCAGCCACAATACAAAAAGATGCAGGGGGAAAATAATATATACCCAACCCCATCTCCTACTCCCAGCTCTATTGTTTGGGATCCAAAATCGCCTACCTTTTTGCCTTTTCAAGGCTCAGATTGTTCCGCAACAGAGCCAAGGCGGCCAGCAATGAATGAGAAGAAGCCCTGATGGCGGCGCATGCCATTAAGCAGATGGGGAGCTCTTTTGTTCTCAGATGGAAGGTTGGAAGTGGAGCTCCTGAGGGCAAGAAGGGATGTTGCTGCAGCATTGCAAAATAAGGCAGGCATGTAATTGCATAGGAGATACTCAAAGTAGGACAAAGGGAGAAGGAAAAGCTGGTGGGTGGAGCTGAAGAATGGAGGATTGACTCTTTGGTTCTCTTTCAACCACAGGACTCCATGTAGGACCAACAAGACTGACCAGGTTGTAGACTGAAATAAGCTTAGTCTATAATGCAAACCATAAGAACTGTTGAAACCATCCATCCATCCATCCATCCATCCATCCATCCATCCAGCCAGCCAGCCAGTCAGCCAACCAACCAACCAACCAACCAACCACATTGCATCTCAACCTTGACATTCTTCTATTGCATCTCAGCTGAGACCTCCTTCTATTGCAACTCTTTCATTTGGGTTATAGCTTGCCATATCCCTTGGGCTTTGGTGGGTAACAATTTTTAATTGTGAAAGCTGACAGTGATTAGACTCTGCCTTGCTCAATTTCCCTCTGTGATAGTCCACCCAAACCCAAACTGGATGGAAAAGACTTCCTCTAAATTTGTAAATCATGCATCAATGTTGGGAAGACCTTGGCTTTAAACATTTGAATGGAGGTGAAAATGAAACAGCCAACTTTTACATCCCTGTCTGTGTGCCATCACCTGTACCTTATGGAAGGAAGAAGTGCTGGGGGGGGGTTTCCACTTCTTAGGATCACTGGACTGTCATGATTGGCTAGAAAGCTCATGTGATGAAAGTCAAAAAGAAGCTGGAATCACCCCATCCTGGATTGTCCCATCATAGGGTTGTACTTTGGCCACATCATGAGGATGCAGAAAGATTGCTTGGAAAATTTGAAGTCAGCAGGAAAAGAGGAAGAGCCAATATGAAAGTTGTAACAAGGAGTAGGGACTTCTCGGTGGTTGCTCCCCAGTTATGCAACCATCTACCCCCTGAAATTCAGCTGGCGCCCTTGCTTCAATAAAAAAACTATTGAAGACCTGGTTGTATATAATGGCCTTTCCTGATTTCTCAAACATCCAGTAAGGGCCTTTTCACACGACCCCTAAGATCCGCTGGCCACTTAAATTCAGACCAGAGATCTTAGGGGTTTGTCGCTGTTCCTGCGTTCCCACCCCCTCCACACTCCTGGCTTCTGGCTGCGTGAGGGGAGGGAGAAAAAAAGGAAGAAAAGAATGCCGCTCACCTCCGTTTTGCCATCCCGGCACTGCATTCAGATCTCTTAAAGGGGCGGAGGGCAAAAAAAGAACAAACAGAAGCAAGGAGAGCCGGGCAGGCACTACATTATATCCACATCAGGAATTTTCACCTCCAGAGAGCAGGTACCTGAAAAGTGCGCTGGGACGCGCTTAGGTGGGCGTGGTTGCACTTAATTATCTGTAAACTCCGTAGCTGGTGGGGAAACAATTTTAAGCTCTGGAGCTGGGAGCCATTTGCGGAGGAGTTTAGGAGTCGTGTACAAAGGGCCTTAGACACTATTCTTTTTGCCGCTTATCTGTCTCTCCCCCCCCCATTTTATCAATCTCTTGCTATTTTTATCTTTGTTTTAGCCTAATTTTAGTTTATTGCTCTTGATTTATGTATATGTTGTTTTATTATCCTCCTTATATTTTGGGTTTTTTTATATGTATTCCTTTGTCAGCTTGTTATGTGATCCCATGTTGTAAACCATCCAGACTAGCACTAGGGCTAGATGTCTTGGCTGACAAACCTTTTAGAATTTTTTGAAAAGGTCAACAGGCATGTAGATTTGGGTGAACCAGTGGATATAGTCTATCTGGATTTTCAAAAGGCTTTTGACACAGTCCCTCACCAAAGGCTGCTGAGAAAATTGCACAGTCAGGGAATAAGAGGGGAGGTCCTCTTATGGATTGAGAACTGGTTGAGATCCAGGAAACAAAGAGTAGGTGTCAATGGGAAATTTTCACAATGGAGAGAAGTGAAAAGCGATGTGCCCCAGGGATCTGTTCTGGGACCGGTGCATTTCAATCTGTTCATAAATGACCTGGAGACAGGGATAAGTAGTGAGGTGGCCAAGTTTGCCGATTACATGAAACTTTTCCATGTGGTAAAAACCAGAGAAGATTGTGAGGAGCTCCAGGAGGATCTCTCCAAAATGGGGGAATGGGCTGCCAAATGGCAAATGTGTTTCAATGTAGCAAAATGTAAAGTAATGCATATTGGGGCAAAATTCCAAACTTTATCTATCAACTCATGGGCTCTGAGCTATCCGTGATGGATCAGGAAAGAGATCTTGGTGTGTTGGTTGACAGCTCAATGAAGGTGTCTACCCAATGTGTGGCAGCGATGAAGAAGGCCAATTCCATGCTAGGGATGATCAAAAAGGAGATTGAAAATAAAACAGCCAACATTATAATGCCATTATACAAAAAGTTAGTAAGGCCACACCTGGAGTATTGTGTACAATTCTGGTCACCACATCTCAAAAAAGACATAGTGGAACTGGAAAAGGTGCAGAAGAGAGCAACTAAAATGATTACTGGGCTGGGGCACCTCCTTTATGAGGAAAGGCTAAAACATTTGGGGCTCTTTAGTCTGGAAAAAAGCCACTTGAGGGTGGGGGATATGATTGAAATGTACAAAATTATGCAGGGCATGAGTCAAGTGGATAGAGTGACACTCTTCTCCCTCTCACAAAATACCAGAACTAAGGGACAACAAAAACTCAGATTTGGGAGAGTGAGAACAGACAAAAGAATTTTTTTTTACCCAGCGCATTGTTAGTCTGTGGAACTCCCTGCCACAGGATGTGGTGATGGCATCTGGCCTGGATGCCTTCAAAAGGGGATTGGACTGATTCTTGTAGGAAATGTCCATCACAGGTTACAAACCATGATGGAGATGTGTAATCTCCAGGCTTAAAACTGGGGTACTTCAAGGGCTAGATGCAGGGGAGTGGAATCAGGACACAGATATCTAGTCATGTGTACTCTCAGTGGCATTTGGTGGGGCCACTGTGAGATCCAGGAAGCTGGATTAGATGGGCCTTTGGCCTGATCCAGCACAGCTCTTCTTATGTTCTTATGTTCTTATGGGTGGTATAAAAGTCAAATAAATAATTAAAATAAATAAAGACAGCTATGGCCTTACATTTTTTTGCCAGTGGACCAGGTCTCTTAAGAGAGGTCACTCATGCATAGGCTTGCCACCACCACCACCACCACCACCCTGGAACTGCAGAGCTAGAAGGGACCCTGTTGACCATTGAGTCCAGCGGCTAAAGAGGCACTGTGGGGGAACTGAACACTCAACATCTGGCTCTAAGCCATGGAGCTATTCTGCAGTTCACATTGGGGGAGAGCTGTTGGCTTGTAACAAGGTCAACAGCACATCACATCTGTATCCATTGTGTCCCTTGGAGGCAAAGAAGCACCCTACATTACACCTCAGTTGTTATTCCAAGCCAAAAGATAATTTTGACCATGCTGTTTCCTTTATCACCTCGGCTTCTGCAATCAAAGTGGCAGAAAGGGGGAAACTCGGAGGAGCCGCTCCAGAAATCTAAAAATAAGACAGGCCAACAGGGGAGCAAATGCTGAGAGCAAAGGATAGACCAGGGAGTCAGGGGGAAAGTGGCATTTGGCTGCAATCATAGCGATCAGTTTGTTGGTGGAACATTTGTGCCAATTGGGGGTGTGTGTAAAGGAGCCATAGAATTCTTCTTTTGGGAATGGGCCACTGATCTGGGTGGGAAAAAAGCCATCCAAAGAGATTCTTCTGAGTCATGTTGGAAGGAAATTCACCTTCCCCATCCAGAACTTCTTTTCGGGAGCCAGCCAGCAAACTGTGCCCAGATCATATTAATACTAATAAAACCCATAAGATGCTTTCCTCTGTTAATGCATCAGCCTTTATTAAGGCATGTACTGAGTGAGAACAGCTGGATTGTTCTGCCTTGATTTTTTTCTCCCACTCCAGGTTAGATAAGGCATTCTTCCTCGGATCTCTTGAATCACGTCAATGTTCTAAAAAAAGGATTTTGAGAGAGGCAAAGTCCGGGAACATTTCACAGGCCAACAAAGATCTCAGCAAGACCCCTTTAGCTTAGCAACGTGAAAGGCAAGGTTTTTTTTTTTTTTTAAAGCACATCGGAAGAATCAGTGAGGTTTCATTTGACCCACATTCAAAAGAAGCCGCTACTGACATTAGAACTCACTGACAGGTTGGGTTGTGTTCTCTTTTATTTTACCCTAGAAGAGATCCTGTGCCTTTAACATTGGCATGGCAGAGCAATGACTGAGGAGCTGAAGCCTTCCCTACCACTTCATCCACACCATGAAAAAAACCTTCCAGCAGCCAACAGACAGAGGTGCCAGAGAAAGAAGAAACGTTGGTAACCTTAAGCAGAGTGTGAAGAAGTTACTACTTTTGGAATCTCCTAACCAGCTAAGAGATCCTGCATTAGTTAAAAAAAGTAACTTTCTCAGATATTTAGCCTCGGGTATATGTTCTGCATGCACATATGTATAAATAAAGCAAAAGTGCTTTAATTCAAATAATTCATATTGTGCGAAATGATGACAGTTTCTGCTTCGGCACTCAATAGTTTTAAAGGACTGGAGGCGTCATGAGACAACTCTTAAACCAGCATCCAATCGTTCTGTGCCTGTTCCTTGTATGCACGTTGCTCCAGGAAAAGACACAACTTTGCAGAGTCTCTGTAAATCCAGACACCAATCCACTTTGTTACCTTCTTTTAAATCATTTAAAAAAATAGTCCTGCTCTCATTGGAAGGCCAGGAATCTCACGAGGCTTCAAAATTTCACATCATGGTATCTTGTCAAGACTGCCTAAATCAACAGGAACAAATTTAGGGAAAAGTCTTTAATCCTTCCATGAAAATCCTCAACAGTACTTCACTGTGCCAAGGGATACAAAATGAGACTGTATAACCCCCCGTGTTCCTACAGATTTGTGAAAGGGGAACTGCTTTATTTCTCCTCCTTGCATCAGTGATCATTGGGGCCAAAAGCAGGGTGGCTGGTGACTCCGGGTTTTTGATGGCGATGAATCCACTCCCGTCTTTAGTATGAGTCTTTAAAGGAGCTCTCCAAGGTACTGATCCTGGTCTTCCAAATAGGTTCAGCACCTTGCATAGCTCCTATTAAGGTAAGACTAAAACCTGGGGTGGATTTACCATTCCTGCAGCAGTAGAGTCCATCAGTCACCTCCAGCTAAATAGATGCTTGGTTGCATCATGTGAAACAGCCTAATTCACAGCAATGATACTTAACAAGGTGTGGAGTGGCAGAGAGGAAGCGAAGGGCTATAAATGACATTGATGGTTCCACTGTGGCCCTCAAAGTGTATTGCATGTACTCCAAGCACTTGGATGAGCTGTTGGACTACACTGGTTTTCCTCTTTTATTGGCTTCAGATAGCCTTGTTACCTTGGCTGTTTTTGAGAATTAAGACCTGAGGCATAGCTCAATAATGCAACTTGTTGCCATTATGCAAAGCAGTGCTTTTTGTGGCCTTCAGTTTTTTAAAAAAGACAACTGACAGAGCTGGTGGCTGCCTGCAAAACTGTGTTTTGAAAACTCAGACATTCAAAAGTAACATGGTTGATTCACTGATGCAATGCCTTGCAGCACCTTTTAAATTTTCCTTTAAAGGCCATTTTAGACATTTGGAGAAGCATTTCAACACAAGTTATTGAGGTTATCATGCCATTCACTTGCATCAACACACACACACACACACACACACACACACACACACACACACACACACACACACACACACACACACACACACACACACACACACACACACACACATATATATATATATATATATGTTTTCGTAGATTTTCACGGGTATAGGTATGCATGTTAGGGTGGATTCGGGTTTCTTCCCGTGTAGAAATCTGGTTGTTTTGGCGACGTTTCGACGAGGTCTCACTCGTCATCTTCAGGCTGGTGTTCTGGCTTCTTTCTTCTTGAAGCAAAGCGTGATCTCAGTTGAAGTCCTTCTATAAAAACTGCTGGGGGGTGTGGTTTGCTTGCTCTGTTGCTGATTGTAGGTTCCTTTGTTCCTTTGTTCCTTTGTTCTTTTGTGATCTGCTGTGTGGCTGAGGCGATCGTTAAGGGATTAACTGCTGGTGGCTGTTTAGATGGCTGTTTAGATGCTGGTGGGTTAGATGGCTGGTGGGTTCTGGCAGTATCCTGGGCTTTGGTGGAGTGGGGTCCTGTGTCTTGTGAATTCATTTTGGTCTGGCTACGTGTCTGTGGTCTCCCAATGTTTTTTTGGGGTGTGTGAGTGTGCTCCATGTGGTGACTGGAGTGGGGTGCCGCAGTAGATGGTGCAGTCGTGGTTTTGTTATTGGATGGTGGTTTCGTTTCATCTGTGGGAAGGGTCTGGGTTTGTGTTTGGTGTGGATGGAAGGTGGTGGCATCTTGTGTCCTTTTGGACCTGGTGTCAGTCTTTGTGACAGAGGCTCGTCTGTTGACCAGGGCTAGTTTCAGATGTCAGGCAAGCGGGAGGTGTCATCACGTTTATTCATGTTGTTTGGGTGTTTCTCTATTTCAATGGCTTCCATGATTATTCGACTGTTGAAGTGTTCAGTTTTGGAGATGAGTTTGGTTCTTTCAAAGTCAATTTCATGACCTGTTGTTTTTATGTGCTGGAAGAGAGAGGAAGATTTTTCTTCTTTTTTGACTGCGTTCTTGTGTTCTGCGATGCGTGCGCTTATTCTCCTGTTTGTCTGTCCGATGTATGTGGCTGGACAGACTTTGCATGGTATTTCGTAGACTCCTTGGTTTTCTAGCTCAATCTTGTCTTTGGGGTTTCTTAAAATGTTGGCTATTTTTTGGTCGGTGCAAAAGGCTGTCTTGATATTGTGTTTGTGGAGAATTTTGCTGATTTTGTCTGTGGTGCCTTTGATGTAAGGGAGGAGGGCGGTGCCGTTGTTCTCTTCTGTTTCTTGGTTCTTGGGGGGTGTTTCCTTTTGGATTAGTTTGGTGATGGTGTTTTTTTGGAATCCGTTCACAATTAAAACATTCGAGAGAGTGTGTAATTCAGTTTTTAGGTGGTCTTTGTCAGCGAAAGCCACCAAAGCCCAGGATACTGCCAGAACCCACCAGCCATCTAACCCACCAGCATCTAAACAGCCATCTAAACAGCCACCAGCAGTTAATCCCTTAACGATCGCCTCAGCCACACAGCAGATCACAAAAGAACAAAGGAACAAAGGAACAAAGGAACCTACAATCAGCAACAGAGCAAGCAAACCACACCCCCAGCAGTTTTTATAGAAGGACTTCAACTGAGATCACGCTTTGCTTCAAGAAGAAAGAAGCCAGAACACCAGCCTGAAGATGACGAGTGAGACCTCGTCGAAACGTCGCCAAAACAACCAGATTTCTACACGGGAAGAAACCCGAATCCACCCTAACATGCATACCTATACCCGTGAAAATCTACGAAAACAAATATCCGACCTCTACGGGGAGGAAACCTTCCAGCTGACCAGAACCTACGAGAAACTAGAAGTCCGAAGAGCCACCATCTTATGTGACATTGCATTCCTACGCAACTGCCGAGACAAAAATGTGATCCCCACAAGCTTCCAACTGAAATTCCACTCAAAAACCCCATCCAGCGAAAGGATCCTGAAAAGAACAGAACTAGCCCTAATCAGAAGCGAACTACACAGGAAAAGATACCTACTAGATCAAACCAACAGAGACCTACTCACTCTCCACCTCAAACTCAGCAACAAAATCCACCCAACACTCTGGAACAAATCCAAGCAACTCGCCGCCTGGAGAGCTGAAACAGAGACCTCCCACAAGACAGACACACACACCAACAAACTCCACAAACTGGAAAAACGCCAGAAGCCCAACCCCCCCCAACAACAACCCATGAAACAAACAGTTCACAACATATCAGACAGGACACTCACCATCGCAGAGACCAAAGTCCTTTCCAAAGGATTCAACTTTGCAGTCGCCCCCAGACACATCCCCACCGAAAACATCATATGCGGAGTGGAAGCCAGCCTAACCAAAATCAACCCAGATGAAGCCAACAAAATCAGACTCGAAGTCACCAATGTCCTCTGCTCCAGCAAACCACCCAGAAGCAATTTACACAAAGAAGAACAAAAAGCCCTCACCAACCTGAGGAAAGATAACAACATAATCATTCTCCCAGCAGACAAAGGCAATGCCACAGTGGTGATGAACACATCCGACTACCAAGCCAAACTATCCAACCTACTACAAGACCCTGCTTACATACCTTTGAACACAGACCCCACCACCTACCTGGAAAAAACCACCAAAGCCAAAATAAAAGCCTCTCCCTTAAGTGAAGAAATCAAGCCAAGCATCATCCCCAGAGAGAAATCATCCAGATGCCCCAAGCTCTACGGCCTCCCAAGATTCACAAAGAAGGAACACCTCTCAGACCCATAGTCAGCTCCATAGGCTCACCTCTACAAAACCTCACCAAATTTCTTGCCAAACAACTCCAGCCCTATGCAGAATCCATCACTTCATACGTACAAAACTCGTTCCACTTCATAGAAATTATAAAGAAACAAGACCTACAACCCAATGACCTACTCGTGAGCTTCGATGTTGTTTCGCTCTTCACACAAGTGCCCATTCAAGAAGCCTTGACAGCTATCCACAACAAATACAAACCCCCAAGCACATCCTAGATCTGACCAACCACTGCCTAACCAACACATACTTCATCCACAATGGACAAAGATACAAACAGATAGAAGGAGCACCCATGGATCACCCTCTCACCGGTCATCGCAAACCTATATATGGAACACTTTGAAACCAACGCGTTACAGAAGTCCGAACATAAACCCAAACTCTGGCTCAGATATGTTGACGACACCTTTGTTATCTGGCCACACGGGAAAGATAAACTGAACAACTTCCTCACACATCTCAACAGCCTACACCCCAAAATACAATTCACTATGGAAATAGAAGCCAACAACCAACTTCCCTTCCTGGACGTCCTAATCTACAAAAACCCGACGGCTCCTTAGGACATACCATCTACCAGAAAAAACACATACAAACCGCTACTTAAATGCACAATCACACCACCACCCTGCACAGATCAACTCCGTAGCAAAAACCCTCATCTCCAGAACCAAACGCCTCGCTGACAAAGACCACCTAAAAACTGAATTACACACTCTCTCGAATGTTTTAATTGCGAACGGATTCAAAAAAACACCATCACCAAACTAATCCAAAAGGAAACACCCCCAAGAACCAAGAAACAGAAGAGAACAACGGCACCGCCCTCCTCCCCCTTACATCAAAGGCACCACAGACAAAATCAGCAAAATTCTCCACAAACACAATATCAAGACAGCCTTTTGCACCGACCAAAAAATAGCCAACATTTTAAGAAACCCCAAAGACAAGATTGAGCTAGAAAACCAAGGAGTCTACGAAAAATACCATGCAAAGTCTGTCCAGCCACATACATCGGACAGACAAACAGGAGAATAAGCGCACGCATCGCAGAACACAAGAACGCAGTCAAAAAAAGAAGAAAAATCTTCCTCTCTCTTCCAGCACATAAAAACAACAGGTCATGAAATTGACTTTGAAAGAACCAAACTCATCTCCAAAACTGAACACTTCAACAGTCGAATAATCATGGAAGCCATTGAAATAGAGAAACACCCAAACAACATGAATAAACGTGATGACACCTCCCGCTTGCCTGACATCTGGAAACTAGCCCTGGTCAACAGACGAGCCTCTGTCACAAAGACTGACACCAGGTCCAAAAGGACACAAGATGCCACCACCTTCCATCCACACCAAACACAAACCCAGACCCTTCCCACAGATGAAACGAAACCACCATCCAATAACAAAACCACGACTGCACCATCTACTGCGGCACCCCACTCCAGTCACCACATGGAGCACACTCACACACCCCAAAAAAACATTGGGAGACCACAGACACGTAGCCAGACCAAAATGAATTCACAAGACACAGGACCCCACTCCACCAAAGCCCAGGATACTGCCAGAACCTACCAGCCATCTAACCCACCAGCATGTAAACAGCCATCTAAACAGCCATCAGCAGTTAATCCCTTAACGATCGCCTCAGCCACACAGCAGATCACAAAAGAACAAAGGAACAAAGGAACCTGCAATCAGCAACAGAGCAAGCAAACCACACACCCCCAGCAGTATTTATAGAAGGACTTCAACTGAGACCACACTTTGCTTCAAGAAGAAAGAAGCCAGAACACCAGCCTGAAGATGACGAGTGAGACCTCGTCGAAACGCCGCCAAAACAACCAGATTTCTACACGGGGAAGAAACCCGAATCCACCCTAACATGCATACCTATACCCGTGAAAATCTATCTTGAAAATATATATATATATATATATATATATATATATATATATATATATATATATATATATATATATATATATATATATATATATATATATATATATGCATGTTAGGTGGATTCGGTTTCTTCCCGTAGAAATCTGGTTGTTTTGGCGACGCTTCGACGAGGTCTCACTGGCCATCTTCAGGCTGGTGTTCTGGCTTCTTTCTTCTTGAAGCAAAGTGTGGTCTCAGTTGAAGTCCTTCTATAAATACTGCTGGGGGTGTGGTTTGCTTGCTCTGTTGCTGATTGTAGGTTCCTTTGTTCCTTTGTTCTTTTGTGATCTGCTGTGTGGCTGAGGCGATCGTTAAGGGATTAACTGCTGATGGCTGTTTAGATGGCTGTTTAGATGCTGGTGGGTTAGATGGCTGGTAGGTTCTGGCAGTATCCTGGGCTTTGGTGGAGTGGGGTCCTGTGTCTTGTGAATTCATTTTGGTCTGGCTACGTGTCTGTGGTCTCCCAATGTTTTTTTGGGGTGTGTGAGTGTGCTCCATGTGGTGACTGGAGTGGGGTGCCGCAGTAGATGGTGCAGTCGTGGTTTTGTTATTGGATGGTGGTTTCGTTTCATCTGTGGGAAGGGTCTGGGTTTGTGTTTGGTGTGGATGGAAGGTGGTGGCATCTTGTGTCCTTTTGGACCTGGTGTCAGTCTTTGTGACAGAGGCTCGTCTGTTGACCAGGGCTAGTTTCCAGATGTCAGGCAAGCGGGAGGTGTCATCACGTTTATTCATGTTGTTTGGGTGTTTCTCTATTTCAATGGCTTCCATGATTATTCGACTGTTGAAGTGTTCAGTTTTGGAGATGAGTTTGGTTCTTTCAAAGTCAATTTCATGACCTGTTGTTTTTATGTGCTGGAAGAGAGAGGAAGATTTTTCTTCTTTTTTGACTGCGTTCTTGTGTTCTGCGATGCGTGCGCTTATTCTCCTGTTTGTCTGTCCGATGTATGTGGCTGGACAGACTTTGCATGGTATTTCGTAGACTCCTTGGTTTTCTAGCTCAATCTTGTCTTTGGGGTTTCTTAAAATGTTGGCTATTTTTTGGTCGGTGCAAAAGGCTGTCTTGATATTGTGTTTGTGGAGAATTTTGCTGATTTTGTCTGTGGTGCCTTTGATGTAAGGGAGGAGGGCGGTGCCGTTGTTCTCTTCTGTTTCTTGGTTCTTGGGGGGTGTTTCCTTTTGGATTAGTTTGGTGATGGTGTTTTTTTGGAATCCGTTCACAATTAAAACATTCGAGAGAGTGTGTAATTCAGTTTTTAGGTGGTCTTTGTCACTGGAGAAAGCCACCAAAGCCCAGGATACTGCCAGAACCCACCAGCCATCTAACCCACCAGCATCTAAACAGCCATCTAAACAGCCACCAGCAGTTAATCCCTTAACGATCGCCTCAGCCACACAGCAGATCACAAAAGAACAAAGGAACAAAGGAACAAAGGAACCTACAATCAGCAACAGAGCAAGCAAACCACACCCCCCAGCAGTTTTTATAGAAGGACTTCAACTGAGATCACGCTTTGCTTCAAGAAGAAAGAAGCCAGAACACCAGCCTGAAGATGACGAGTGAGACCTCGTCGAAACGTCGCCAAAACAACCAGATTTCTACACGGGAAGAAACCCGAATCCACCCTAACATGCATACCTATACCCGTGAAAATCTACGAAAACAAATATCCGACCTCTACGGGGAGGAAACCTTCCAGCTGACCAGAACCTACGAGAAACTAGAAGTCCGAAGAGCCACCATCTTATGTGACATTGCATTCCTACGCAACTGCCGAGACAAAAATGTGATCCCCACAAGCTTCCAACTGAAATTCCACTCAAAAACCCCATCCAGCGAAAGGATCCTGAAAAGAACAGAACTAGCCCTAATCAGAAGCGAACTACACAGGAAAAGATACCTACTAGATCAAACCAACAGAGACCTACTCACTCTCCACCTCAAACTCAGCAACAAAATCCACCCAACACTCTGGAACAAATCCAAGCAACTCGCCGCCTGGAGAGCTGAAACAGAGACCTCCCACAAGACAGACACACACACCAACAAACTCCACAAACTGGAAAACGCCAGAAGCCCAACCCCCCAACAACAACCCATGAAACAAACAGTTCACAACATATCAGACAGGACACTCACCATCGCAGAGACCAAAGTCCTTTCCAAAGGATTCAACTTTGCAGTCGCCCCCAGACACATCCCCACCGAAAACATCATATGCGGAGTGGAAGCCAGCCTAACCAAAATCAACCCAGATGAAGCCAACAAAATCAGACTCGAAGTCACCAATGTCCTCTGCTCCAGCAAACCACCCAGAAGCAATTTACACAAAGAAGAACAAAAGCCCTCACCAACCTGAGGAAAGATAACAACATAATCATTCTCCCAGCAGACAAAGGCAATGCCACAGTGGTGATGAACACATCCGACTACCAAGCCAAACTATCCAACCTACTACAAGACCCTGCTTACATACCTTTGAACACAGACCCCACCACCTACCTGGAAAAAACCACCAAAGCCAAAATAAAAGCCTCTCCCTTAAGTGAAGAAATCAAGCCAAGCATCATCCCCAGAGAGAAATCATCCAGATGCCCCAAGCTCTACGGCCTCCCAAGATTCACAAAGAAGGAACACCTCTCAGACCCATAGTCAGCTCCATAGGCTCACCTCTACAAAACCTCACCAAATTTCTTGCCAAACAACTCCAGCCCTATGCAGAATCCATCACTTCATACGTACAAAAACTCGTTCCACTTCATAGAAATTATAAAGAAACAAGACCTACAACCCAATGACCTACTCGTGAGCTTCGATGTTGTTTCGCTCTTCACACAAGTGCCCATTCAAGAAGCCTTGACAGCTATCCACAACAAATACAAAACCCCCAAGCACATCCTAGATCTGACCAACCACTGCCTAACTAACACATACTTCATCCACAATGGACAAAGATACAAACAGATAGAAGGAGCACCCATGGGATCACCCTCTCACCGGTCATCGCAAACCTATATATGGAACACTTTGAAACCAACGCGTTACAGAAGTCCGAACATAAACCCAAACTCTGGCTCAGATATGTTGACGACACCTTTGTTATCTGGCCACACGGGAAAGATAAACTGAACAACTTCCTCACACATCTCAACAGCCTACACCCCAAAATACAATTCACTATGGAAATAGAAGCCAACAACCAACTTCCCTTCCTGGACGTCCTAATCTACAAAAAACCCGACGGCTCCTTAGGACATACCATCTACCAGAAAAAAACACATACAAACCGCTACTTAAATGCACAATCACACCACCACCCTGCACAGATCAACTCCGTAGCAAAAACCCTCATCTCCAGAACCAAACGCCCGCTGACAAAGACCACCTAAAAACTGAATTACACACTCTCTCGAATGTTTTAATTGCGAACGGATTCCAAAAAAACACCATCACCAAACTAATCCAAAAGGAAACACCCCCAAGAACCAAGAAACAGAAGAGAACAACGGCACCGCCTCCTCCCTTACATCAAAGGCACCACAGACAAAATCAGCAAAATTCTCCACAAACACAATATCAAGACAGCCTTTTGCACCGACCAAAAAATAGCCAACATTTTAAGAAACCCCAAAGACAAGATTGAGCTAGAAAACCAAGGAGTCTACGAAATACCATGCAAAGTCTGTCCAGCCACATACATCGGACAGACAAACAGGAGAATAAGCGCACGCATCGCAGAACACAAGAACGCAGTCAAAAAGAAGAAAAATCTTCCTCTCTCTTCCAGCACATAAAAACAACAGGTCATGAAATTGACTTTGAAAGAACCAAACTCATCTCCAAAACTGAACACTTCAACAGTCGAATAATCATGGAAGCCATTGAAATAGAGAAACACCCAAACAACATGAATAAACGTGATGACACCTCCCGCTTGCCTGACATCTGGAAACTAGCCCTGGTCAACAGACGAGCCTCTGTCACAAAGACTGACACCAGGTCCAAAAGGACACAAGATGCCACCACCTTCCATCCACACCAAACACAAACCCAGACCCTTCCCACAGATGAAACGAAACCACCATCCAATAACAAAACCACGACTGCACCATCTACTGCGGCACCCCACTCCAGTCACCACATGGAGCACACTCACACACCCCAAAAAAACATTGGGAGACCACAGACACGTAGCCAGACCAAAATGAATTCACAAGACACAGGACCCCACTCCACCAAAGCCCAGGATACTGCCAGAACCCACCAGCCATCTAACCCACCAGCATCTAAACAGCCATCTAAACAGCCACCAGCAGTTAATCCCTTAACGATCGCCTCAGCCACACAGCAGATCACAAAAGAACAAAGGAACAAAGGAACAAAGGAACCTACAATCAGCAACAGAGCAAGCAAACCACACCCCCAGCAGTTTTTATAGAAGGACTTCAACTGAGATCACGCTTTGCTTCAAGAAGAAAGAAGCCAGAACACCAGCCTGAAGATGACGAGTGAGACCTCGTCGAAACGTCGCCAAAACAACCAGATTTCTACACGGGAAGAAACCCGAATCCACCCTAACATGCATACCTATACCCGTGAAAATCTACGAAAACAAATATCCGACCTCTACGGGGAGGAAACCTTCCAGCTGACCAGAACCTACGAGAAACTAGAAGTCCGAAGAGCCACCATCTTATGTGACATTGCATTCCTACGCAACTGCCGAGACAAAATGTGATCCCCACAAGCTTCCAACTGAAATTCCACTCAAAACCCCATCCAGCGAAAGGATCCTGAAAAGAACAGAACTAGCCCTAATCAGAAGCGAACTACACAGGAAAAGATACCTACTAGATCAAACCAACAGAGATCTACTCACTCTCCACCTCAAACTCAGCAACAAAATCCACCCAACACTCTGGAACAAATCCAAGCAACTCGCCGCCTGGAGAGCTGAAACAGAGACCTCCCACAAGACAGACACACACACCAACAAACTCCACAAACTGGAAAAACGCCAGAAGCCCAACCCCCCACACAACAACCCATGAAACAAACAGTTCACAACATATCAGACAGGACACTCACCATCGCAGAGACCAAAGTCCTTTCCAAAGGATTCAACTTTGCAGTCGCCCCAGACACATCCCCACCGAAAACATCATATGCGGAGTGGAAGCCAGCCTAACCAAAATCAACCCAGATGAAGCCAACAAAATCAGACTCGAAGTCACCAATGTCCTCTGCTCCAGCAAACCACCCAGAAGCAATTTACACAAAGAAGAACAAAAGCCCTCACCAACCTGAGGAAAGACCACAACATAATCATTCTCCCAGCAGACAAAGGCAATGCCACAGTGGTGATGAACACATCCGACTACTAAGCCAAATTATCCAACCTACTACAAGACCCTGCTTACATACCTTTGAACACAGACCCCACCACCTACCTGGAAAAAACCACCAAAGCCAAAATAAAAGCCTCTCCCTTAAGTGAAGAAATCAAGCCAAGCATCATCCCCAGAGAGAAATCATCCAGATGCCCCAAGCTCTACGGCCTCCCAAGATTCACAAAGAAGGAACACCTCTCAGACCCATAGTCAGCTCCATAGGCTCACCTCTACAAAACCTCGCCAAATTTCTTGCCAAACAACTCCAGCCCTATGCAGAATCCATCACTTCATACGTACAAAACTCGTTCCACTTCATAGAAATTATAAAGAAACAAGACCTACAACCCAATGACCTACTCGTGAGCTTCGATGTTGTTTCGCTCTTCACACAAGTGCCCATTCAAGAAGCCTTGACAGCTATCCACAACAAATACAACCCCCAAGCACATCCTAGATCTGACCAACCACTGCCTAACCAACACATACTTCATCCACAATGGACAAAGATACAAACAGATAGAAGGAGCACCCATGGGATCACCCCTCTCACCGGTCATCGCAAACCTATATATGGAACACTTTGAAACCAACGCGTTACAGAAGTCCGAACATAAACCCAAACTCTGGCTCAGATATGTTGACGACACCTTTGTTATCTGGCCACACGGGAAAGATAAACTGAACAACTTCCTCACACATCTCAACAGCCTACACCCCAAAATACAATTCACTATGGAAATAGAAGCCAACAACCAACTTCCCTTCCTGGACGTCCTAATCTACAAAAAACCCGACGGCTCCTTAGGACATACAATCTACCAGAAAAAAAACACATTAAAACCGCTACTTAAATGCACAATCACACCACCACCCTGCACAGATCAACTCCGTAGCAAAAACCTTCATCTCCAGAACCAAACGCCTCGCTGACAAAGACCACCTAAAAACTGAATTACACACTCTCTCGAATGTTTTAATTGCGAACGGATTCCAAAAAAACACCATCACCAAACTAATCCAAAAGGAAACACCCCCAAGAACCAAGAAACAGAAGAGAACAACGGCACCGCCCTCCTCCCTTACATCAAAGGCACCACAGACAAAATCAGCAAAATTCTCCACAAACACAATATCAAGACAGCCTTTTGCACCGACCAAAAAATAGCCAACATCTTAAGAAACCCCAAAGACAAGATTGAGCTAGAAAACCAAGGAGTCTACGAAATACCATGCAAAGTCTGTCCAGCCACATACATCGGACAAACAAACAGGAGAATAAGCGCACGCATCGCAGAACACAAGAACGCAGTCAAAAAGAAGAAAAATCTTCCTCTCTCTTCCAGCACATAAAAACAACAGGTCATGAAATTGACTTTGAAAGAACCAAACTCATCTCCAAAACTGAACACTTCAACAGTCGAATAATCATGGAAGCCATTGAAATAGAGAAACACCCAAACAACATGAATAAACGTGATGACACCTCCCGCTTGCCTGACATCTGGAAACTAGCCCTGGTCAACAGACGAGCCTCTGTCACAAAGACTGACACCAGGTCCAAAAGGACACAAGATGCCACCACCTTCCATCCACACCAAACACAAACCCAGACCCTTCCCACAGATGAAACGAAACCACCATCCAATAACAAAACCACGACTGCACCATCTACTGCGGCACCCCACTCCAGTCACCACATGGAGCACACTCACACACCCCAAAAAAACATTGGGAGACCACAGACACGTAGCCAGACCAAAATGAATTCACAAGACACAGGACCCCACTCCACCAAAGCCCAGGATACTGCCAGAACCTACCAGCCATCTAACCCACCAGCATGTAAACAGCCATCTAAACAGCCATCAGCAGTTAATCCCTTAACGATCGCCTCAGCCACACAGCAGATCACAAAAGAACAAAGGAACAAAGCAACCTGCAATCAGCAACAGAGCAAGCAAACCACACCCCCCCAGCAGTATTTATAGAAGGACTTCAACTGAGACCACACTTTGCTTCAAGAAGAAAGAAGCCAGAACACCAGCCTGAAGATGACGAGTGAGACCTCGTCGAAACGTCGCCAGAACAACCAGATTTCTACACGGGAAGAAACCCGAATCCACCCTAACATGCATACCTATACCCGTGAAAATCTACGAAAACATATATATATATATATATATATATGCATGTTAGGGTGGATTCGGGTTTCGAGTATATATATATATACTCAGAGAAAGCCTGGATATTACCATACCAAAGGCCTGGTGGTCTGATCAGCAGGGAACAGAGGCACAAATGCCTTCAGCTTTCTCATCTTCATAATGATGGACCATCAAGTCAACTCTGGATTTTCCAGGAAGAAAACACCCAAAAGTAGTTTCCTGATTTCCTTCTTCTTGGGTTGTCCTGGGACTATGTGCAGCTTGCCCAAGGCCACCCAGGCTGGCTCTTCTCCCAGGAGCTTTCTACAAATATGTTTCTTCTTTTCATCACCAGGTTTTTCAATCACTGGCATGAAAAAGCAATGGCGCTTGCAGAAGGTGTTTCTGGGCTGCATAGTGGAAAGCAGGAAGCTTCTCGCTGTTGGTTTTTGAGAAGACACCTTGGCAGGCTCCTTCTGCTAAAGCACTCCTCCTTTGTCTTTGCCGTTGCCATGAAGATTACACAAAAGAGAGAGGTCTTTATTATAGGGATTATGACTGGAAGTAGGTTAAACTGCCATTAAGAGCACAGGCAACCCTAAGCAAGGAGGCATTTGTTTGGACTCATCCAATTCTTCTCCCCTATAAGTCTCCTCCATCTGCCTCCCCTGGGACAAGAAATTGGGAACTTAGGGGCAGATGTGCCTTGGCTCACATCTCAAGCCGATAAAAGATCCCATAAATTAGGCAGGCAAGCAGGCAGGCAGGCAGGCAGGCAGGCAGGCAGACAGGCAGGCAGGCAGGCAGGCAGGCAGATAGATAGATAGATAGATAGATAGATAGATAGATAGATAGATAGATAGATAGATAGATAGATAGATAGATAGATAGATAGATAGATAGATAGATGGGGAGGAGAGTGAGAGCGAGAGCATAGTTTTTTTGATCATTATTGAACCATATTGGGTTTTCTCTCTCACACTCTTTCTGTTCCCCTCTCTAAGATTATTGCAGACATATTTCCTTCCAGCACAAGCCCTGGTCTGTGAAAGAAGGGATATGGCTTTTCTTTCTTCAGGGAAGCTGACTCTTTTAGCTTCTTCTGAGAGTAGCGGTGCTGGCGGTGGCAGCTGGATAGCCGACTTCTTGGGAGACTCATAAAAGAGGACATAAAGTGTCCTCATTGGCTTCATGCAGTCTTGTGGCCTTGGCTTCTATTGTGAAGGAAGACCTGACACTGAACCCAAAAAAGTTAATTGTAACAGAGCTCCTCTCTGGCCAATGGCCTCGTTAGTGATTCTGATAACTGACTTAAGTTAAAGAAATCTGACTGGAGCAACCATGTGCATTTTAGATAACTACCCCATTCATTTCCTTTAATTATATTTCAGGTATAATGAGGGCTATGCCCTAAAATCACTCTTCAGTTATGTTAACTATACAGATTGATCAATCCATCCATCCATCCATCCATCCATCTATCTATCTATCTATCTATCTATCTATCTATCTATCTATCTATCTATCTATCTATCTATCTATCTATCTAAATCCAACTCTTAGCCACTATACTCTCCGCATGTGTATGTATACTGTACACAAGACTGTACAGTATCTCTGGACAGATGTGAAAATACAGAGCTCATCCTAGGGAGCTCCATGTTTCTGTGGTAACCACAGGGTGGAGCAAAGGGCTGAGAAGCAGTCAAGGGAATGAACAAGGCATCCAAAGCTCAAGGCCTGCCTTGTTGAGATTAATCTGTAAGTCACCCTGGAAAACTTTATCATCGAACAATCGGCTGTAACTGCTTTGGCTAAAGATGAAAAAAGATATACATTCAATATGCAGTTTAATTGACAAAGTGTCACCATTTGGTACAGGAACTCAAGCAGGCAAGCAAATAACATCTGTAACATCTATGATTCTATGAAGACAGACCAGAGACATATTCCCTGATAGAACTTAACCCGATTAATATATACTTCTATACAGCAGGGCCATTCTGGCACCAGAGCCCAACTCTGAGCGATTTATAGAGAGGTTTGCCAACATATAAGCCATAAAAAATGAACACTCTACAAAAGTGAACAATACAGTATGGCACAACAAGTAAAAATACTAAATTTTGTGCCTGCTAAGCACCTGTAGCCCACGTAACATGGAAGGGCCCTTCTGCATGCTCAGCAATTCTGAAAATCAGCATCTGCTTTTGTTCACACATGAAAGCCACCTTGGGCCTGCTGAGCACGTAATTTTTTTTTTTGCCCCATCAGTGCCTTTGTTCCTGCCTGCATATGCTTCTGAAAAGAGTGAGGGAGCCAAGTATTTATGCAACTGAATGTCTTTTTTTTCCAAAGGAACATGAGCACACACGCTCCAAGATGTGATTAGGGTCACAGCTGGTTTTGTTCATGCTTGACAGAAGTCGATTCGAAGCAAAGTGCAGAAAGTGGGCTTCAATCATTTCAAAAGGAACTTTGCCACTGATGCGGTGCTGGTGGGGTGGACCAGGGTCTTCTTCCTGCAGAAAAAAACATCTCTCCCCCACCCCCACGGAGTTGAGTGAGGGCATATTGGGCATTGTCCCGTTGTAGGCAGGCTGAAGGGATACTAAGTCAGGCGACACATTGCCCCTGCCCCAGTGAGCTGGGCACTCATTTTACTGACCTTAGAATACTAGACGTCTCAGTCAACTATGAGCTGGGTACCTGGGATTGATCCCTGGCCTGTGAGCACAGTTTTGCCTGCAGTACAGCAGTTTAACCCCTGTGCCACAAGATTCAAGGTCAAGAATGTCAGGACCATGGACAGCTCATGGGAACGAGAGGTGTTGCTCCAGAAGCTGAACTAAAGTGTATCCAATTACAGTATATCCAATGCCTTATACCAGCAGAGCCACATTCATGAGGAAAATAAGTAACTTGCAGTTTTGGGCCTCAGATTATGATGGGCTTCCTGATGATGATGATGATGATGATGATGATGATGATGAGAAGAAGAAGAAGAAGAAGAAGAAGAAGAAGAAGAAGAAGAAGAAGAAGAAGAAGAAGAAGAAGAAGAAGAAGAAGAAGAATGGGTAATGCAGAGGGGTCTCCCAAAATGGCACACCTTATATCCTTTGCATGTTTTAAACCACCCCTAGTGTTTTTTGACTTGGCACTCTCCAGATATATTTTGATTATAGTTCCATTGTTCCTCAACTCGTCATGTTACCTGGTAGCATGGGAGTTGTACTCTAACACAGTTGGAAGGGATGCACCTGGGAAAGACTGCAAGGAATTTAAAGATCTAGTGTCATGGGTTCCAGAACTGTGTACCACAATGCGGTTAAGAGCTGTCAAAATGCACATTTCTCCTGCTCTATAAGACATCTGAAGGAGAGGCAGTGTGGCGGAGGAAATGAACAGAAGTCCTGTTATCTTAGCTCAAAATCATCCAGAAACTGCTTCTATTAGAGCACTCCCATCTGTATTCTTTAGCTTTCTCTTCTGAGTTCCAATGAGACATGCACTTTGATGGCTCAGACATGTGCACTATTGCCATTGGTTTCAGGAATTCTGCTCCCCTCCCCTTCAAAAGCAAGGCTTACAGGAACAACAAGGAATTTTATGCACTTAGCTGAAAGAATTGATGGCCATGCCTCTTCTGTATGGTCCAGGCCACCTAGCAGGAAATGAACAATATCAAAACCTAACAGCACAGATCTTGTTTTAGATCTAGAATTTAGAAACACAGAGACAGAGTTGCAGTTCAGAAATCTACCTCTTCCATGATCTGGTTGGGGATTTTCACCATGAAGTATCACAGTGGTCCATGAATTTTCCATGAAGCTTTGTGAGAGGTCCCCCTCCCCCATGGAGAATAATGGTTTCAACCTCATCTGGCAGGCTTTCTGGTCACTGCATTTTCATATGGGAATTCAAATTAGAATTAGGTATCTGTAGAATAATGCTGGAATGATGCTCAAGACACAAAATTCCCAAGGATTATGGACTGAAGAAAATCATTTTACAAATCTGGGTCACTCCCCTCCCAATTGGGTCTGTTGCTATATGCCTGAAGAAGTGGATGTGTCCACAAAATGTTACATTAAGTATAGAGATATCCCCTTGGGGGGGCAGAGACTGCACCCCAGCTGGCTGCATGGGCAAGGCCTTTTGGGAATCATTACCCCTCCCCATCTGTGCAGGGAGGCCCCACGTGGAAGAGGAAATGAATTCTATGGGGCCTCATACCCAGGAAGCCATGCTTGGTTTTATCTCTTCTCTCAGATCAGCCAGGAATGGGTTTTGTAGGAAACAACAAGTTGGCTACTGAGATAAGCCTTCCCAGGATTCACCAGCCTACACCATCCTGACACGTAGACCCTCGCTCCACCTCTGATGCTCTGCCATTGTAACTACGGTAATAAAAAAGCCTTGCCTCATGCTTGCAAAGAGAGCAGCTGCTGAGGCCTGGCTTGCCTGAACCCGACAATGTGTCTATGGGCCTTTTCACACGACCCCTAAGATCCGCTGGTCCCTTAAATTCAGACCAGAGATCTTGGGGGTTCGTTTCTGTTCCTCCGTCCCCACCCCTCAGCACTTCCTGCTCCTGTCGGCGTGAGGGGGGGAGGGAAAAAAAGGACAAAAGAAGCCTTTACTAACCTGCCGGTGCCGGTCGAACTTGCCACGAGCCCTGTTACTTCCTGGTTCCGGCTCAAGGAGCTCTTAAAGGGGCGGGAGGCAAAAAAACAACAGACAAGCCAGGAGAGCCCGGCACTCTTATCCGCATCAAATTTTTTTCACCTGCAGAGAGCAGGTACATGAAAAATGCGCTGGGTCATGCTAAAGTGGGTGGGGTCGCACTTAATTGTCTCCAAACTCCGGAGCTGGTGGGAAAACATTTCTAAGTTCCGGAGCTGGGAGCCATTTGCAGCGCAGCTTAGGGGTCGTGTATAAACACCCTATGTGGACTCCTACAATTAAGATATGAAAGTTAGTCTTTAAGGTGCCACATGTTTTGTGTCTTTTGTTTTCTTTAGTTTTTCTTTGATTTTTTCCTGCAATTCTTGGAAAGACCAACACAGCTACCCTCTCTGAAACTTCTGGAAATGCCATTGGTTCTCTCTCTCTGAAGGATTGTCATGGATTCCTCTCTCAAAAGGGTTGCAGTGCTACTCACCCCTTCTCATAAGGGCCTTCGTGGAGACCCCACAGGCTGCTTGCTGTCAAGAAACACAGTGGGCAAGCTGTGTTGTTTTTGTCAAGATAAATTAAGAAGAATTAGCTTGATCGATCCATGGCGTGACTCCCCACAAAAGGCTCTCTTCTTCAACCCCAAACTGGTAGTTCTCAATCTTTCTTATACCCTACCCACTGCTCTTTCAAGGGCATTAAATAATTACAGACTGCCTGTTTAATAATCTAGGATCTTTCCAGCTTGACTTCAATTCCTGGAAAGATCCTAGAGCAGATTATTAAGCAGGCAGCCTGTAATTATTTATCAAACAATGCTGTCATTACAAGAAGTCAACACGAGTTTCTTAAAAAAAAGTCATGCCAGACTAATTTGATCTCTTTCTTTGATAAAAGTATAGGCCTGGTAGATCAGGGGAATGCTGTGGATATTGCTTATCTGGACTTCAGTACGCCCTTTGATATGGTTCCTCATGGTATTCTTGCCAAGAAGTTAGTAGAAAGTACAATAGATAGTGCTACTGTTAGGTGAATTTGTAATTGGTTGACTGATCGCACCCAAGGGGTAATCATAAATGGCCTCTCTTCAGCTTGGAGAGATGTGACCAGTGGGGTGCCCCAGGGTTCTGTTCTGGGTCCAGTGCTGTTCAATATCTTCATTAATTACTTGGAGGAAGGAATAGAGATAATATGCTAATTAACTTTGCAGATGATACCAAATTGGGAGGGGTTGCTAATTCCCTAGAGGATAGGATGAAAATCCAAAAGGACCTTGACAGATTAGAATGCTGGGCCAAAGCTAACGGAATGGATTTCAACAGAGGGAAATGTAGGGTGTTGCATATAGGTAAAAAGAATGAATTGCACAGATATAGGATGGGAGACACCTGGCTGGAAAACAGTACCTGTGAAAGGGATTTGAGAGATTCCATTTGAACATTAGGAAGAACTTCCTGAGGGTTAGAGCTGTTGGGAAGTGGAATATGCTGCCACAAAGGGTGGTGGAATCTCCTTCTTTGGAGATTTTTAAGCAGAGGCTGGATGGCCATCTGTCTCAGGAGTACTTTGATGGGGGTTCCTGCATGGCAGGAGGTTGGATTGGATGGCCCTTGAGGTCTCTTCCAACTCTATGATTCTATGATTTTATGATTAAGAACTGTAGCTCTATTTGCTGGAAGTATACAAAAGTAGTTACTGACCTAAGGGAAAGGACACTAGCTTCTGCATTTGTAAGAGACCATGAGAAGTGAGGAAATGTGAATTCTTAATAATTCTGAAGAAAACCCTGCATCTTACTCATTTATGACTTTTTTGTTAGGTCCCACTAGTGGTACATATGCTTCTGGTTGAACAACACTTGAGATAGAAGGCCATCCAAGTCCCCTTCAGAAAGGTTGGGACTGGAGGTCATCTCTTTTGACACCACTCACAGCAGCAGTATTTGGGTTTCATTTCATCATCTAGGACTTGAGTCCCCAGAAGTTCTTGGACTACAGTTCCCAGAAATCCTGGCTGGCACAGCTAGAGGTGTAGGCTTTGGGAAAGTTTGGTCCAAGAACATCTGGAGCCCTGATATTTGGTGAACTGCTGATCTAAGTGTCTTGCTTGATATTGAGACTATATGTGTGTCCTTAGCAGAACACTTTGATGGGGCATGTTTTAAAAAACTGCAGCTCAGGGACCAAAATCAAAGTACTCTCACTTGCTTCTGTTAAAATTCTTACTGGACCAGGGATAAAGCTGCATTGAAATTTTGCAATTAGACAGAAGACCAAATGCACGTTGGTCATCTCAGAAGATGGCCAGAACAATAAAAAATGGGAGTAAGATGATTTCTTATTAATTAACTCTACAGCATCTTCCCTGATCTTTCCTCAAGCAAGAATGGGAAAAGAGATTGCATTTTTAAATAAACCATTCCTGGAAACAGATTTGAAATATTCCTGAGGGGATAAGAGCAACAGAATGAATGCAATGGGGGGGTTATGGGAATATTGTAATAAAAATAATGATAAATAATACGTTACAAGTGTGTTTACTGTAAAATGGACTACTCTACATGTGGACAGTTTGAACCTCAGCTTGCCTTGAACATCTGGAGAAACCACCCCCCGCCTCCTGTCTGCTCCAACACTGGCTGCCTCCCAGCTTGCTGCTGGCCTGCATTCCCATGCATCTGGAATGCCTGCCCCTTCAGTGTGCAAGTCAAATAGTTTCTGACAAAGGTGCAATCCACACTTAGGACCAGGTGGCTGCTTCCTCTGTCTGGAGGCAGCAACAGCAGCTCACCTGAGTGGTTTACCTGAGCTTAAGTTGGACATCTTTTGTATGAATGAATTATTGAGGCACAAATGTGCATCCTGATCTCAGGTGCTATGCTGTCATTTGTCTTTACTTTTAGCCCTGCAGGTATGGACACATCATGTTTCTGATGAGGGGACTGGAACACCTGCCTTACCATCTGTGGATGCAACTGCTGGGCCTCTTCACTCTTTAACTACAGCACCTAAAAGGTGACCTGATTGAAGTTTATAAAATCATATATGGTCTGGACAAAGCAGATAAGGAAAAACTGTTTTCCCTATTGCCCAACACTGTGGCCTGTTCCAGCAAAGCTGTTCTTATGTTCTTCCTTTTGAAACAGCTCTGCTGAAGCTTCTCTGTAGATGGAAGCATCCATGCTTAACCATACTGAAGTTTGAAATGCATAAGCTAGCTTCCATCAATTAAACAAATCCAGATGTTTGCTCTACATTTCACCCATGTTTCCTCCCACTCAGCACACCTGGAGGCATGGCCCTTCTGCAACCAGGACAGTTCACAACAATTTTAGGGTGTATTTGTTTTGGCTATGGCTTCTGAGAGCTGAAGTCCAATGCAACTAAAGGATCTCCTTCCCTTTGGTCTAGATCAGAGGTTCCCAACCTTGGGTCCCCAGATGTTCTTGGACTGAAATTCCAAGAAGCCATCTCATCCAGCTGTGCTGTCTGGGAATTGCCATCCAAGAACATCTGGGGACCCAAGGTTGATAGCCACTGGTCTAGATGAAGTCACTTACCACTTGTACAACACCTTTGTAAACATTCCCCATTGCCTTCTCCTGCAGATCTATCTTAACACACAAAGCAACAAGCCACTAGACACCATTTGTCAGACAAAACCATGCCACCACTGAGGAATTATTTTCATGCTTGGTTTGTGGATTCTCCATAGGCATCTGTCAGGCCACTGTGGGGATCAGGATCCTGGGCTGGTGGACCTCTGGTCTAATCAGAGGCAGCTTCATTCACATTCTTCAGCCTTGCAACAGCCCTGACAGGTGTGGTAAATAATACCCAAGTTGCAGCAAGTCAGCTACTAAAGAGTGACGTGTTTAGATCAACCCCTACGAAAGAAAGAAAGAAAGAAAGAAAGAAAGAAAGAAAGAAAGAAAGAAAGAAAGAAAGAAAGAAAGAAAGAAAGAAAGAAAGAAAGAAAGAAAGAAAAAGTTCAGCTCTTCAATAATTTGGGACCTCTGCTCCCAGGAGCTCTGGCCAGCATAGACAATGATCTGGAGGGTCATAGAACACATGACCTTGTAGCTTCATGGCAAAAGCAGGACTCAAAGGATCTTCTGGATTGGGTTGATGCCAATGAAAATATCCTGTAGATTCACCGTTTGCTTTTTTGGGGGGGCTGGTGCTGGGCATTGAGGGATTCCCCAACTGACTGAAGGATTGCTTTAAGAGCGATCAGTCCCATTAAAGCACCCTCTTCCAGAGCATCCAGCTGTGCACCTCTGGAGCCATTGGATCACACCCTTTTCTTCCTGAGGTTCTTCACTTCAACACAATGCCCAGCACCTGATGATCTCCGAACACTGAGAATCCCAGAAGAGCTTGATGGAAAAAACCCAATTTGTGTGTGCTTCATGGCATTTGTGACCTTTCTCTGTGGGTCAGAAACAGAGTTGATATCTATAGGTCAGATCTGTTGAGCAAGATCTTTTCCCCTTCCAGCAGCTGTGCCACTGATTTCTCAAAGGAGCCAGAAACTTTAATTTGCAATAGGGGTGGAGGGATGTTTCTCGAGCTCCTTCTCCTGTCATCTTTTTGATAAGCAGTTGTTGGTGCATA
Organism: Phrynocephalus forsythii; assembly: GCA_029282475.1. NCBI lineage: Eukaryota > Metazoa > Chordata > Lepidosauria > Squamata > Agamidae > Phrynocephalus > Phrynocephalus forsythii. The sequence continues at coordinate 6,455,085 of JAPFRF010000022.1, forward strand.
AGCATACCGATTAAACTGGTAAGGACACCTTTAAGCTGTAGGTCTAAATTATGACACAGTTAAAATAAAAATCCCGGAGATCATCTTGAGGAGCATCTTCCTGATTTATGCACAGTGCTGCAAAGATAATTACATTTCAGCGTGATATATCTAAATGGGCACCTGAGAAGGTTTTGAAGAATTAGCACGTTTTTTCTTTGAGACCCGTGAAGCTCCAAGCAGCTCCTGGATCGTTATTTTGCAGCAATCAAGCAAACAGAGGTATACAGAGAAGGGCTGGCTCAGCCACATTCCAGATGAACTGGCGAGACGGAGAGGCAGAAAATGCAAAGAGTTCAAAAGAGGACATTCATGACTCAGTTCCTCACTTCGTTTCTTCTTATTAGGACTGCATCCTATTCTGCAAGAATAACCTGAGAAACAACTAGGTTCTGCCTTGCATATTTTATCTGTACAGGTATGCTTCCCTCCAAGGAGTTGAAAGGAATGTGAGCAGGTCTTTCTCTCTTCTACCTTGTGGCTGGGTTTTGAATTCCTGGTTGACTTCCTCTAGCTGCATAGTAGAAGTTCAGGGATTCGCCAAGCAGAATTAGCTTCAAGTTCTCCAGAGTAGCCCACTCCTTTTTCTCATCAACTGGCAGATGTTGTCACAATAACTCACTCTGAGACATTAGGAATGGAAAGAAGGAGAGGTTTCATGACTTACAATTGAACAGATCAAGCAGCAGACTGACAAACATGACCGACTGCTTTCAACAACAAACTACAGCAGACTGACGGCTATCTACAGACTCTAAAGAGGGGGGAAAGACACTGAGCAGAGAGGATGGAAGAACTGGTTACTGATGGATAGATTGATGGTCCCCTCAGCTCAGAAAGGTCCCACTCAGCCAAACCTACTAAAGGCAGCGGGCAAGGTTGTAAAAACTCAATTACACTTCACCTACACTACAACCCAGTAAGGTAGATCAGGCTGATAGCATGTTACTGGCTGATTGACGGCATCTCCAAGATAGAGTTGTGGGAGTCCCCAGCTTTGGGGGACAATGGTGCACTGCTGATGCTCTTTTATTTGTCTTGTGGACAGCCCAGCTACGGAAACACACAAATACAAACATCACACACACACATACACACACGGTTCATCATTCTTTCTAATTAGACACCTCTGACACTTGCTTAATCCTATTTGCCTGCAGGCCTTTTAATCTTTCCTCATACTTTTATCGGGCAGGGAATTAGACGTGGTTAGTATGTGAAGAGCATTGTGCCAAGCCAGCTTTCCGGGAGCTAAGAGACTTTTGGAGAGGCAAAGTCCAAGTGGGGCTTGGAAAACGTCGGCTCAAAGTAATTAATTTCTCTCTGCCTCTTATTTGTTATAATTGGGAAGATTAGGGTGGCCTTCTTGTGATGCCGGCCAAAGGCCCGAGACAGCCCATGCAAGCCAGAGAGATGCAGAGGGTGGGATGAAGTCAGGTGCACAGAGGACAAAAACTTAGAATAAAAAAGGGTTCCGGGTGATCATCTAGCCGACCCCCTGCGGATGGATGAAAACCATATCTGAAGCATCTCTGACAGGTGGACAGCTAACCTATGGTTTAAAACCATTGAAAGAGTCCAGCACCTCCCACTTTTGCAGTTCCTAACGTTCAGCTAGAACCCCCTGGCTGTTTGAATCTTTAGATTTCAGAATCAGAAGCACCAAAAAGCAAGCTTGTTCCATGCAGTACCTTTGCAGGTACCTGTTGACAATGATATCCCGGAAGTGGCAGGAGAAATGGAAATCAAAGCCTCCACTGCAGAATTTGATTCCTGCCCAAGGAGATTACAGCCGGGACTGCCAGCAAGGGATGAATGAATTGCCCTCTTCTATCCTGTTCTACGTGCCCTTCTTCTGCAGTGCCTTTCACTCTATCTGACTTATTCCGGTCGACCATGGAGAATTTCTGACATTCCTTCCAGCATTGGTGCATGTGCAGCCCCTTAGATGTAGTGGAGAAACTGATCTACAAAAGGCAACTGAATGGTTAATCCATCAATGCATTGTAGCAAACAGCACCAGGTAAGCCACAACCTGAAAAGACTTGAGGGGGATGGATATGGAAGAGGAGGATTCCATAAACATCTGTGAGAGCCAACACATTCAATTGTAGGAACAGAAGAACATCTGTGTATGAGCAGACCAAAAGCCTACTTAGGCCAGCATCTGGTGGCCTCCAGCCACCAATCAGATGCTTCTAGGAAACCTGTAAGGATGTAGAACTGATGGGTGGCTCAGTGGTTTAGGCATCTGGCTGCGGAACCAGAGGTTGGGAGTTCAATTCCCCCAGTGTGCCTCCTTGACAGCAGTTGGGTTTGATGATGATCCATAGGGTCTCTTCCATTCCTACAATTCTGAGATGATGAAGAAGTGCAACTGCACCCTTCCAGCTGGCAGCTGGTATATGAAAGCTTGACCAACCCTGAAGGCCATTGGGACAAGTGGATTTATCCACTGTGGAAAGTGTTGGGTTTCATTTTGTTACCCTTGGGGAATGTAAGGAAGAAACCACAAACTTTCATTGAAAATATATGTTCTAAGAGGGAGATATGAAGGAAGGGAGAAGAGAAAAACATCTTTGCTTTCTAAGAGTGCCTCCTAGCAGCATAGGATATCATTTTGGGAGAATTATTGAAGAAAGTAAGAGACTTTGACATTGCTGTGATTCGCAGCATTCAGAAAGTGAAGGCTGGACATAGTTCTATGGTGCTGCAGCAAAAACATGGAGACAAAATAATTTTTTTAAACCCAGCTTGTTGTTAGTCTGTGGAACTCCCTGCCACAGGATGTGGTGATGGCATCTGGCCTGGATGCCTTCAAAAAAGGGGACTGGACAGATTCCTGGAGGAAAAGTCCATCACAGGCTACAAATCATGATGGAGATGTGTAATCTCCAAGCTTAAAACCAGGGTGCTTCAAGGGCCAGATGCAGGGGAGTGGTAGCAGGAGACAGATATCTAGTCTTGTGTGCTCCCAGAGGCATTTGGTGGGACCACTGTGAGATACAGGAAGCTGGACTAGATGGGCCTTTGGCCTGATCCAGCATGGCTCTTCTTATGTTCTTATGTGCTTATTCATTCCCACTCCTTGGGGATGCGGAAAATTGAAGATTATAGGGAACTCTATACATAGTATGGTCTTTCTCTTCCTCTAGTGACCAGTTGTGGTTATTTCATCTTTAGACACATATATTTCTAGGATTTTTCTTTTAATATTTTTAATAGTTTTTGACTGTGGATAATTGGATTAGTAGATCAATGGCATGGATATGGAGGCCCTAGTGTATTTAAAAGCTAGCACCTTTTAAAAAAGGTTTTAAAGACAAGGTGGAGGAGTTAAAAGAACCAAAATGGGTTCAAGCACTTGTGTTTAGCTTCTGGTTGCACTGCATCATGGTTTTTGTGGTTTCAGACTTGCACTGGTAGTTTAACCTTCTTACAGATCAACTGGTGCCTTGCTTCGAATATGAAAATAGAGATGGCTTACGGCAAGTTTTACAGCAAACACGTGTTGTGCGGCTTTCTGTTTTGACATGGCACTCTCCCGACAGCCCTGTGAAGTAGGTCAAGCAGAAGGAGAGAGACAGAAGGGTTGGCTTACGGGCATCCAGACAGTGTCATGGCTCCGTGGGGAGCAGAATCTAGATTTCTCGAGTCTCTGCTTAGCTCTCTAACAACCACACCACTCTGCCTATACAAATACACTACAGCATGTTCACCAAGGCAAATGGCCCCAGCTAGTCGTTGGTCCTCAGCTTCCCCCCCTCTGTATCTTGAGCCCATTGTGGTGTGCCCTGCATTCAGGGATGATCGAGAACAGATCCTGGCCCTCTGCTGTAGGACTTCCTTTCATGTCTTTGGAAAGTACACACCTGTCCCCTCCCCCCTTCCCCCGGTCTCCTTTTCCCAAGGCTAAGCCTGCCCAGTTCTTTCATTCTTTCCTCCCAGGGCTTTCCTGTCCCCAGACCATCCCAACTGCCTTCTTCTGAACTTGGCATCCATCTTCAAGTGCCACGTCTAGTCTATTGCAGAGAAGCCCAAGTGAGAGAAGAGATTTCCGGTCAGATCAGAGCAGGGTTTGGGGACGGTGTTGCTTTACGGATGGAGGCCCCACACCCCTCCCTCGCTGACAGCGGGAGTAGGGCTCATTTCATTTCACTTAAGGCACTCATTCATTGAATCCCTTTCACCATGTAAAATCCATCACAGTCTCCTGATTAATCCTTCCAAGCAGAGGCACTTACTTCCGCCGTAATCCTCCCCTACCATTGTATCTCCTCGGCGCTGATTCTCTTCATCTGCTTAACAAATTCTCTGATTTTAATACAATATCCGAAGCTGAACATGCTGGGCATGAAAAAAGGAACCTTCCCTGGCCCCCTTTACGGCCGCCTTGCCTTCTTCTTGGGTGGCCTCATTTCACCACTTTAAAGTCATATAAAGCAGGATTGTAAGAAAGCCTCCAAGATGTTTCCATGGGCCTCCCAGCCCCTTTAGCAAAAGGGCATGGAGAAGAGGCCATTAAATGGATTTGAAACCTCATTGTATGGGGTCCCATACAGCACAAGATGGAACTATGCCTCTTCTGAAGAGATCCTAGTGAGATGAGGTTAGAACACAAATTAATTCAGCCCCATTAATTCCTGCTCAAATATACCCCCCTCTGATATTGAATGCCTAGCACACTCTGGCATTCTTACAGATAGAAGAATCTGTAAGAATGCCAGATAGAAGAGATACATGTTGATAGAAGAGCCATGTTGAATCAGTTGCTGGGTGGTCTGTACCAACACATGCATAAACCCCATTCATTCAACTGCTCTCCTCTTTTGGCTTCTACCAAATGGATTTAGCTCATGATATTTTATATGGCTATGTCATACAGTAGTTGGTGTGGATATTCCATTGGCTTGTTTGAGATCCAGGGGAAAGATTCTTGGCTTGATTCTGCATTTGTCCATGTTGAGAAAGTCCATGAACTGAAATGTCCAGGCTGAGCCTTGCTTCATGAACCATCCCTGCAGAGTAGGCTATTCTAAATTAATATCCCTTCTTAACCCTGATGTTGGTGGTGGTGGTGGTGGTTAGAACTGGACATGTGGACAGTGAATGCAAACCACTGACAACCTGGTAGTCTCTGATCCCACATGCCACCATGATGGGTTAACCTGACATCTGGATGCCCCCCACCAAACATTGACCATTCAAATTGCCCATGAGTTCTCAGGTGACATTAAAGGGTCATTCCCCAAAAGAACCTGTGTCGGGTGAGATGAAACACACCTCCTTCTGGACAAATTAAAATTGATCTCAGTGTGTTTTGTTTGATCAGTGGTGGGTTCTCTTTCTCTTGGCTGGGCGAACAGATTGGTGGAATTGGGGTGGCCGTAAGGACACAGAATCCAATTAAAAATGTTGGCACAGGGTTTCCCCCCTCCGTTTTTATTTTATTTTATTTTATTTTATTTTATTTTATTTTATTTTATTTTATTTTATTTTATTTTGCTTGTTTCAGGGTCTCTGCTTGTTGCTGCAGAGGAGGCCTATCTATCATCCTCGGTCAGGAAAGATATAGGAATCTTAAGAGGGCCCTATAGAGGAAGTGAGCATCCCTTGGAATCAACCCCCTGACACTTTTCTCAGTGTAATCAGAATCATAAGAATCCCAGTCTCAAGCTTGCACTTGAAAAGCAAGTTCTCTCAGGACAGTTGACAAAGTTATGAAAAGGTAACCAGCATTTCCTTAGTCTTCTCATTGGGAGTTGTGTCTGTGGCCCACGTAGACCAGACCACCTGGTTCTGGGAGAGGTGGCACTACAACCCCTTTAGACACTGCCTATTTATCTATTCTAAATGCATTTTATCTTCACATGCCAAGGAAGACATGGTTGAGTGTTCTACGTGCGCTGTGCTTTTTCATGAAGACAGGCACTCAGAAAGTGGAAGCATTATATTGTTTTGTTTTCAGTGCCTTCCACCCTTTGGCCCCCTGGGGCTACCACTTTTGCCACCTCCATCTATGACAGCCTTACACCATCTGGTGGTCTTTCAAAGTGCTGAACTGTAAACTCTGTCATCCCCCAAGAAAGTCCTTGGAGGCACCAGGGGCAGAAGGGGGTATGGCACACAGTGGGCAAGACAAAGCTGCTTCCCTGTGTAAATTATTGACCAGTTGACCCAAGGCTGTTGACTTTGACCATCAGTGGCCATCTGAGACCAACCATTGTTGGTGGTTGGTGGGGACTGCATTTAGGATTAGGTGTTTTGTCATCCCATAGCTGTAGGCCTTCCTCCAATGGGATACCTACCACTTCAACAAAGAGTGGCCAGTAGGCTATATGGTCCTCAGCATTGCCCCCCAGAAATGGAAAGAAAAATGGAAAAACGGGAACACAACCACAGGCAAGGATGAACTGGAAAGGAAAGGAAGCACAAATCCCCTATCAGTTGCACCTTGTTTCTCTGGCAACTTGATTCTCACAGCAATAGGAGCCGGATCCATCTGGCTTCCAAGTGAGACCCATGTGTACCATAAGAACATAAGAATAGCCTTGCCAGAACAGGCCACAGCCCATCCGGTCCAGCATTCTGTCTCACACAGTGGCTCACTATTTGCTTCAAGGTATTCCCAAGCAGATGTCTTCACCTGCTTATGATTCCCTGCAAATGGCATTGAGAGATATCCTGCCTATCTCTCCAACCCAAAGGTTGTCCTTAGGAATCCATAATGAAAGCTATTGATACCCCTGTTCTCCATGAACTTGTCCAATCCTTTCTTAAAGCTGTCAAGGCTGACAGTTGCCACCACTTCTTCTGGCAGGGTGTTCCACAGACCAGTTATCTTCTGGGTGAAAAAGTACTTTATATTATTTGTTTGAGATCTAACACCCAAAAGTCTCACTGAGTGCCCCGTAGTTCTAGTGTTGTGCAGTAGGGAAAACTGCTTTTCCTTATCTACTTTGTCTACACCGTGTATGACTTTATAAACTTCAATCTGGTCACCTGTTAGGCACCGTCATTCAAGAGTGAAGAGGGCCCGTCGTTGCAGCCTCAGATGGTAAGGAAGGTGTTCCAGTCCCCGAATCATCCTGGTTGCCCTCCTCTGCACTTTTTCCATTTCCATAACATCCTTCTGGAGGAATGACCAGAACTTCCATTGGGCAACCATGAAACCAGGCTCGTAGCATTTTCAGAAGTGCTACCTGTTCCTTGTGCAGGACCCGCCAGGCAGGCAGAACTCAGAAGCCTCAATGCGTGGATGAGGCAATGGTGTCGAGAGGAGGGCTTTAGATTTGTCAGGAACTGGAGAACATTTTGGGACAAGCCAAACCTGTTCAGGAGGGATGGGTTGCACTTGAATCATGATGGGACCAGATTGCTGGCACTCAACCTCAAAAAGGCTGCAGAGCAGCTTTTAAACTGATAACTGGGGGAAAGCCGACAGGAGCTGAATGGCATCCAGTTCGGAACACCTCATCCTCGGGGAATGAGGTTGGAAAGGGTAGAGAATCACATAGTGATGACATAGCAGGCATTAGCACTGGGAGAATAATGGACTGTGACAGTTTTCTACTGAAAATAAAAGCTGTGAGGGGAAAAGAACAAGGCAGCAGCTGTTGTTGCGGGACCCACTGTACAGGTGCTTCTACACCAGTGCTCGAAGCCTCCGAGCAAAATTGGGAGAACTTGAACATTTGGCAGCTAGGAATAACATAGATATAATAGCCATAACGGAAACCTGGTGGAATGTGGAGAACCAGTGGGATACAGCAATCCCAGGCTATAAACTCTATAGAAGGGATAGAGAGGGGCGGGTTGGAGGAGGAGTGGCCATCTATGTCAAAGAAGGGGTAAAATCCAGCAGAATGGAGATGGACAGAGGGTCCGACTCCACCATAGAATCACTGTGGGTTAAACTACCAGGTCCCAGGAGTGATGTGATAGTTGGAGTATTCTATCGTCCACCAGATTAAAAACTTGAGGGGGACCTTGAAATGAGGAGAGAAATCATGGAGGTGGCTAAGAGGGATAGGATAGTAATCATGGGGGACTTCAGTTATCCCCACATTGACTGGGCCAATGCGAGCTCTGGGCAAGAAAGAGAAACTGGGTTTCTTGACTTGCTGAATGACTGTGCCTTAGACTGTGCCTTAGACTGTGCCTTAGTCATGGAGCCCACTCGAGAACAGGCAACTCTGGATCTAATACTGTGTGATACTCAGGACCTGGTCAGGGATGTGAATGTCACTGAGCCTCTGGGGAACAGTGACCATGCTGCAATTTCCTTTGCCATGCATGTCGGAGGAAGAGTGTCAACCAAATCAGACATAAAAACCCTTGATTTTCGAAGGGCAAACTTCCCTCAGATGAGGAAACTAGTTAGAGAGAAATTGAAGGGGAAGGTTAGAAGAATCCAATCTCTTCAGAGTGCATGGAGCCTGTTTAAAACAACAATAATAGAGGCCCAGCACAAGTGCATACCACAAAGAAAGAAGAGCTCATTTAAGTCCAAGAGGACACCAGCTTGGTTAACGAGTGGAGTTAGAGAGGCTCTAAAGTGCAAGGAGAGGTCTTTCTGTAAATGGAAATCCTCCCCAAATGAGGAAAATAAAAAGGAACACAAACTCTGGCAAAAGAAATGTAAGAAGATAATAATGGAGGCAAAGAAAGATTTTGAGGAACGCATGGCTAGCAATATAAAGGGTAATAATAAAAGCTTATTTAAATATGTTAGAAGTAGAAAACTGGCCAGAGAACTAGTTGGCCCTCTGGATGGTGAGGGAGGAAAAGGGGAGGTTAAGGAGGACTTGGACATTGCAGAGAAATTGAATGACTTCTTTGCATCTGTCTTCACGACAGAGGACCTTGAGCGGATTCCGCTGACTGAGCCGCCCCTCTTGACTAAAGAATTAAATAAAATACAGGTTAAAAGAGAGGAGGTTTTAGGACTAATAGATAAATTGAGGATTAACAAGTCACCGGGCCCAGATGGCATCCACCCAAGGGTTATTAGGGAACAGAGAAATGAAATTGCAGATCTCTTAACGGTTATATGCAACTTGTCTCTTAAAACGGCCACAGTGCCGGAGGACTGGAGGATGGCAGATGTCACACCAATTTTTAAAAAAGGAAGGAGGGGGGACCCAGGAAACTACAGGCCAGTTAGCCTTACATCTGTCCCAGGGAAGATGGTGGAAAGCCTCATCCAAGAGAAAATCTTAAAACACATAAAAGAACAAACCTTGCTGAGAGAAAATCAGCATGGCTTCTGTAAGGGTAAATCTTGTCTGTCAAACCTTTTAGAATTATTTGAAAAGGTCAACAGGCACGTGGATCTGGGTGAACCGGTGGATATAGTCTATCTGGATTTTCAAAAGGCTTTTGACACAGTCCCTCACCATAGGCTGCTGAGAAAATTGCACAGTCAGGGGATAAGAGGACAGGTCCTCTTATGGATTGAGAACTGGTTGAGATCCCGGAAACAAAGAGTAGGTGTCAATGGGAAATTTTCACAATGGAGAGAAGTGAAAAGCGGTGTGCCCCAGGGCTCTGTCCTGGGACCGGTGCTTTTCAATCTGTTCATAAATGACCTGGAGACAGGGATAAACAGTGAGGTGGCCAAGTTTGCAGATGACACAAAACTTTTCCATGTGGTGAAAACCAGAGAAGATTGTGAAGAGCTCCAGAAGGATCTCTCCAAACTGGGGAAATGGGCTGAGAAATGGCAAATGCGTTTTAATGTAACCAAATGTAAAGCAATGCATATTGGGGCAAAAAATCCAAACTTCATCTATCAACTCATGGGCTCTGAGTTATCCGTGACGGATCAGGAAAGAGATCTTGGTGTGTTGGTGGACAGCTCCATGAAGGTGTCTCCCCAATGTGCGGCAGCAGTGAAGAAGGCCAATTCCATGCTAGGGATTATCAAAAAGGGGATTGAAAATAAAACAACCAACATTATAATGCCATTGTACAAAATGGTGGTAGGGGTGCACCTGGAGTATTGTGTACAATTCTGGTCACCGCATCTCAAAAAAGACATAGTGGAACTGGAAAAGGTGCAGAAGAGAGCGACTAAAACGATTACTGGGCTGGGGGACCTCCCTTATGAGGAAAGGCTAGAACATTTGTGCCTCTTTAGTCTGGAAAAAAGGCGCTTGAGGGGAGATATGATTGAGACATACAAAATAATGCAGGGTATGAGTAAAGTGGATAGAGGGAAGCTCTTCTCTCTCTCCCAAAATACCAGAACTAGGGGACATACACTCAAATTGAGGGCTGGGAGAGTAAGAACTGACAAAAGAAAATATTTTTTCACCCAGCGCGTTGTAAGTCTATGGAACTCCCTGCCACAGGATGTGGTGATGGCATCTGGCCTGGATGCCTTCAAAAGGGGATTGGACAGATTCCTGGAGGAAAAGTCCATCACAGGTTACAAACCATGATGGAGAAACCAGGGTACTTCAAGGGCCAGATGCAGGGGAGTGGTATCAGGAGACAGATATCTAGTCTCATGCGCTCCCAAACGCATCTTGTGGGGCCACTGTGAGATACAGGAAGCTGTATAAAGACCAAGCTGTTCGGCAGGCCGTTCGTTCATCTGCTCTCTTGGCATAGTGTGATGTTTTGTCCTTCAAATACCACTGCCTGGTCTCGACACGAACTTCCCCATTTTAAAAGCAAACTTCCCCCTAGAAATGTTTCATTTGCTCCCCAAATTTACTTTGATCTCACCTCTGAATGTTTAATCTCTTCCCATTGTATTTGGGTGTCTAATCTTGCTTTACAACCTGTGATCCGTCTCCAATTTTTTGTATAAATTTGCTGTTCAACGTGACATTTGCACAGCACTAAAGCAGCACCTGAGTATTTACAGAGAGAAGGCGCTACAGTGGAAAATCAACACCAATGGGGGGATCACTGCTGTTGGATCAGAAAGCCCAACCAGGCTTGGTTTAATTTTTTTCTTTAGATGGAAGAAACTCTCTCTCTCTCTCTCTCTCTCTCTCTCTCTCTCTCTGTGTGTGTGTGTGTGTGTGTGTGTGTGTGTGTGTGTGTGTGCGTGTGTGTGTGTGTGCGTGTGCGCGTGTGTGACTGTGTGTGTGTGTTTAAAAACAACATACGAAATATTTTTTTATTATATTCCTCCCCCTCCCATAAACAACTGGGACCATCTCCAAGGAGGCTGAAAATATATTTGTTTGGCTTTCACTGATTTCAACAAAGAATAGCAGTGGAGGGGAGAAATGTCTTGTCCAAACAGTTTGGATGATCGCAGGATGCATCGAACCAACCCAAACAGTGAGAGGAGGAAAACATGATCCCTGACAAGAGGGCTGTGGTTCAGGGTTCGGCAAATCCTTCGTGATCATTGGAATTGGCCTAATTTGGACAAATTTGTTGGAGGTCTTCATAGACATGGCATGGCCGGGTTCTGCTCCAGAGAGAAGTGAAGCAAACGTAAAAATCAATTTGTGTCAGGCGCTGATCCTTGAATCGGACAGGTTGCAAATGGTTCTAGCCTGTTCTGTTGTTGGTGAAAAAAGAGAGAGTAGTAAATTTAAAAGGTTCCTGGTCTCCAAAGCCCCAGATGCTAGCTAGCTTTCTGGGGTTTTACAGGTCTACTCTCCTCTTTAGGCTCAGCTATGGAGCATGGTGGCTTAGTGGACTAGAGTGCTGAAACTGTTGGCTGCAAAGTCGACAGTTCGGCGCTTCGAATCCCAGGTGCCACACAGTGGAGTGAGCTCCTTCTGTTAACCCCAGCTCCTGCCAAGCTAGCAGTTCAAAAGCATGTAAATGCAAGTAGATAAATAGGTACCGCCTTAAAATGCGGGAAGGTATCATAGAATAATAATAGAGTTGGAAGAGACCTCAAGGGCCATCTAGTCCAACCCCCTGCCCTGCAGGAACCCCATCACAATATTTCCGACAGATGGCCATCCAGCCTCTGCTTAAAAACCACCAAAGAAGGAGACTCCACCACCCTCCTTTGTGGCAGCATATTCCACTGCTGAACAGCTCTAATTGTCATGAAGTTCTTCCTAATGTTCAAATGGAATCTCTTTTCCTGTAGTTTGAAACCATTGCCCCGAGTCCTAGTCTCTGAATACATGGAAAACAAACCTGTTCCCTCTTCAATATGACATCCTTTCAAATATTTAAACATAGCTATCATATCATAAAACAGTGTTTCCTTGCAGCCATGCCAGCCACATGACCATGGACTTGCACAACACTGGTTCTTTGGCTTGAAAACAGAGATGAGCACTGCCCCTAGAGTAGGACACAAATAGCATGCATGTGCAGGCGGAATCTTTACTTTTACCTTTTTATGGCTCCAAACTGCACGCAGATCTCTGAAAAAAAATCTGAGACTTGGAAGTTGTTGTCCTTGACATCCTCCAGAAAGTTGGAAGTCACAACATAGTTGGGGTCCATTGCATTTGATGGGGCCCAGATTGCTCTGGACCAAACTACTGTAGATTCCCAAGCCCCAGTTTTGCCTCTGTAATAATAATAATAATAATAATAATAATAATAATAATAATAATAATAATAATAATAATAATAATAATAATAATAATAATAATAATAATAAAAAACTTTATTTCTATGCCACCTTTCTCCCTGAAGGGACCTAAGGCAGCTTACAACAGTACAATTCAGTACAACATTTAAAAACAACAATAAAAAACACTATAAACACAATACTAAAACAGCTGCCTCAGCAGAATTTAAAGCCCCTCTAGCCAATAAAACTGAATATTAATATGTTAGAGATAAAAAAAAATTGTAAAAGGCTGGAGGCTCAGAAGGCTTGCCTAAATAAAAATGTCTTAAGGCCTTGCTTAAATGTTTAAATTAGAGATGGGCATGACTTAAGGCCGTTTCCGTTTCTGTTTAAATGTTTAAATGTTTCCACCTAGGAACCGATGAACAAACAATTTGGTCTGAGTTCTCAGCGGTGATCGCGCAATGCCAAGCGGCACAGAAATAAAGTTTTAAAAGTTAAAAAAAAAAAAAAACACGATTCCCGGCCCTAAAAGTAGCGAAAACTGTCTGAGGGCACCTACCAGGCCAGAAGGGTGTTTTATTTGGGGGTTTGCCGCCCCCTCAGGAGGCTGCTGCGCTACCAGGCTGCATCCATTTGCCCGGGGATCCAAAATGGCCCAATATTTTTTTGAAATCACAAAACCTCACCAAAGCACCACAGAAACATGAAAATTAGCTATTTTAAATGCTTGAATTTTTACAGTAGCAAGGGTTTTTCTTGCAAAAAAAGTCTCTGTTGATTTTATTTTATTTTATTTTATTTTTTTACACCTGCACATTTGCAATGATGGGCTCGCCCATGGGAGTGGACCATGCAAATTTTCCACCAATCGCATGGCCACTTGGCCAGGTTGACCACAGAGACTTCTGGGATGTGCCAATCGGGCATAAACAGCCCACTAATCGTAGCCCAAACCCGAACCCTAAGCCTAAGCCCAACCCATACGCCAGTACACTGTCCTTCTAAGTGGGTCAGAGAGGCACCCAGAGGTGCACCCCAATACTCACCCTAACCTCACCCGTAACTAGCCTAACCCTAGCCCTTTCGCTAACCCGTCTTAACCCTAAGCCAGATCTACTTGCATTGCACTACATGCAAGTAAGTTCTGGTGCAAAGAGTCTTCCGTCACTTGTGGCTCTGGCTGACTCCTGCAGCTCCCTCCAGGAGCCTGCTACCCCCAAACTAGTACTAACGACAAAAAAAAAAAAAAAGGGCCGAAATTTCACGAAAAACGGAAACGAGCCAAAACAGACTGCCTCCGACACATGACAACTCGAAAATGTCATTTTCCCTAGTCGTGCCCATCTCTAGTTTAAATGTTTCTAGGGAGGAGGCAGTTCTCAGCTCAAAGGGGATAGAGTTCCATAGTAGCAGTGCCACTACTCAGGAGGCCCTATTTGTTCCCACTGCCCCATGCACCTCCCTGGGTGGTGGCACTCATAGAAGGGCCTTCTCCAATTATCTAAGGAAGGCATGTCCAAACTTCGGCCCTCCAGATGTTTTGGACCATAACTCCCACAGTTCTTTGCCATTGGCAATCTAAGCTTAGAATTCTGGGAGTTGTGGTCCAAAACATCAGGAGGGCCAAAGTTTGGAAATGCCTGATCTAAGGGGATGGACCGGATTATATGGAAGTAGGCAGTTTCTCAGATATCCTGGCCCAGAGCTATATAGGGCTTTAAAGGTCATAACCAGCACCTTGAATTGGGCCTGGAAACGAATGGGCAGACAATGCAGTCACGGGAGAAGTGGCCCAACAGAGTTCAGTAACAACATGGGCTGAGGCATTCTGTAACCATTGTAGTTTCCAAACCATCTTCAAGGTCAGAGCGTGTTACAATAGTCTAACCTTGATGTCACCGTAGCATGGATCACCGTAGCCAGGTCTGCATGACCCAGGTACAGTCAAAGTCGCACTGAATCAGGGGGTCTGTGTACAGTTATGTTTGAAACGACATGGTTGCAGATTCAATCCTTGCAGTTTTGGTAGACAAATGTCTCTAGAAGCCAGTAGAAGAGAGAAGAAAATGTCAGCACTGTGCAACGGTTATAGTCAAGGACTGGGAGTGCAAAAGTTTTACCAATATTTAGCCTAAATTTGACTTCCTGTAGTTTGGATGCAATACTACATGTCCTGCACTCTGGGATGACAGAGAATGGACCCTGAACCTCATATTTCAGGTATTTGGGCTTACCTTTCCAAGGTGGCCACCTTCTTCAGGACCTTCACATTTAAGGATGCTATGCAGAACATTTGTGGACTTGCCCAGTGGAAAAAGGGGAACAAATAATCCTCATCTGGTGATCCTGCCAAGATCCCCACTCCCCACATGCCATCAAGTGACTTTTCCTGATGGAGCAGATAAATGCATTCAGATTGTGGTATAATGGAGAGAAAATTCAGTATCTAATGAATGGATGGTGAGGGACTGTAGAGATGAGTTATGGCATCTCCTCTTTGAAAACTCCTTTTGGTTTTAAAAAATATTGCTTCTTGCAAAAAAAAAGAAGTCAGAGAGAGGAGAGGAGGGGGAGGGGGGCAGTATATAGATTTCACAGCGTAGCCAGAGAACACGCACCCAACACAAAACTGTCAGGCTGAAATTGCTTCATATATCATTGGCCAACACCAAGCAGATAATGGGAAACAAGTTCTGATCTGGGAGCGATTATGGTTGCTGATTTGGAGAGATGATGGCGGAGAGAAGCAGCCAAACTGTGTTCTCTTAAACCAGATTGACCTCACATGGCTGAGATTAATGATAGGTTTGCATTGACCAGCTGGAATGAGGTGTCATTGTGATGGAGAAGCCATCAAATGAGTTAGTCATCTTTATCTCTCACTTTCTTTCCAATGAGATTCTCTTTCTCTCTTGCATCTTTTCTGCTGGAAGGATCTCTCTCTCTCTCTCTCTCTCTCTCTCTCTCTCTCTCTCTCTCTCTCTCTGTGTGTGTGTGTTTGTGTTGGTAGTAAAACATCTCTGCCTCTCTGTCAGAAGATGAATTATATTGAAAATTACCCCTCCCTAGCTGGGGGATTTGTGGTCAGATGAGTTATCAAAATGCAGATGCTCATCAAAATGGGAATGAAAGAGGGGGAGATGATTGGCTCATTTATTTTAATGTCAGGTTGCTCTTCTCCACCTAATCTGATGTGATATCCAAATGCTGTGATAGCTTCCATGATATGGGAGACAATACACACACACACAGAAAGACATCTATGCTTTCTCTTTTCTGCACAAATCACAGATGGTGTTTTATTTTTGAGAAGGCAAAAGGAAAAGTGATAAGTGCCAGTTTTATGAAACTTTCTCTCTCTCTCTCTCCTCCTCCTCCTCTCTCTCTCTCTCCTAATTTGGGATTGGAAGAAACACAACAGAGGTTTTATTAAGAGCTGAGGATTTCTTGAAGCTGGTTAGAGACTGTGTTTATTTTCCAATATCTATTTGGTGGCTGTTATGGCAATCTGTTTGTAAAGCAGGGAAAACAAAAGAAAAGATGATTTCCCTTTTAGAATTAAATCCTAGAGATGAGGCCGAAGTTGTTTTGTTAAAGTCCCTTAACATTAAAGTCAAAGCCTAGCAAAACAGAAGTTGTGTAATAGAAGTAACTCTGAAAAAAATGAAACCAAGGAAGCCCATTCAGTAAAAGTGCCATTATGTTCTCAAGATTTAAACAATATTTCTATGCAGTTATGAAAGATAGAAATCTTATACCCTTAAAAATGGAAATAGATTTTTGGGAGGGTGAACTGTGTTGATGTTTTGTTTCCTAAATCTCATAATTATTCATTCAGAGGTTGGTGGGCCCATATTAAGGACTATGCATGTAATCCTATGTGAACCCTCTTGACACCTTCAAGAGAGGACTTGTCCCCATTGAGTGAGTAGCATCACCCTAGCCACAAGGAACACTTGCTTTTGTGATCCTCTGCAGATGGACAAATATTTGTTCAAACTTAGGTAGGCCTTTGGCCTTGATTAAGCTGACCTCTTTTAGTCCATTTGAATGAGTTTTAATTGACTGTTGCTGTCTTCATTGATCAGGCAAGACCTTGGCTTTGGTAGGTTCTAAATGTGATTGCTTTTATGTTGTTAGCTGCTTTGGTGCTATGCAGAAAGGGTGGGATCAAATTCTATGTGATAAATAAACCAGACAACAAGCACAAGGTGTTTGACACAGAATATAAGCTAAGGTGAGGTGCATGTTTATTTGTTTTGGTCTGTTAAAGCCCAAGTGAGATAGGAAATCTCAACAATAACTGTGGTGCTGATTGATAGCTCCAACCCTCTTTGGTGTTTGTTTTTCTAAAGCCTGTGTGGTGCTGATGGACAGCTCCTTCTCTTCTGCCTCCATCATGGGAGAAACAGATGCCAACTCAAGGTGCATGGATGGCTACAAATCAGCGAACTCTCCATATGTTTGTGGTCCCATTTGCCTGTGTGAAAAGAAGATGCAGGGAAGCACACATATCAAAACAACCGCCTGCAAAACAACAATGAAAACAGATTTATTTCTATGTGGGAGCTTTTGTGGGTTATTTTCCCTTCCTCAAAAACAGCCTGAAGCAGATTTTTTTAATCAGCTGAAGCAAATGTTTGCAATTCTGTTTCTTTGGCATGAGAATCACAAAACTGTCGAGCTGGGAAAAAAAATCCAGGGCCATCTACTCCATCCATTGGCCAGTGTAAAAGTCCACAGTTTAAGTATACTTGACAGGTGGCCATCCAAGCTTGTCTGAAGGCCTCACATGACAAAGTGTCCACCACCTTACAGAAATGAATGTTCACTCCCCCCAAGGAGTCCAGATGTTACTAGTTACACCTCCCACTATCATTGACTCTAAAAGGGCTTCATTGTCCTCTAGTATCTCTGGTTGGGCAGATGCTGCTCCCAGCCAGAGCCAGCATTTGAATCTGTGAATCTATTCAGCTAAGAATAGTCAAGCACAGGCAAAGATGCTTGCTGTTGGCCCCATAACTTAAAGTTACTTTGTTGGGCAAGAATTCTGCACATCCCCCAGATAGATGGAGGGGATCAACAAGGATCAGGGTGGAGTTCCAAACATGTGTTGGGTGTTTGGATAGATGGGAAAGAATAATGTATGAAGCCAGGAATGGCTGAAACTCCCCAGGCATCATTTCCATTGTCCATCTTTAAAGGCAGGAGACCTTGGATGTTGAGAACATGGAAAAGAAAGGAAGGTGACCATGGGCCCCTAGAATAGAAGCACTAGAGGACAGAGCAGCTTCTTAAAGCATATCAAGATTCTATTGCTAGAAGAGATGGACAATTAAGCTGCTTTATGGCACAAAAAGACACCTCTTTGTGCCCAGACAGCAAAATCACACACCATTAGAAACATCTCAGTTTGAGCATCCCATGGTTTCTATACCTCATCCCTCCACAACTTTCACTCTCATCTGAGTCCCTGGCCAAGAAGAGCATGGTGTTCCAATTTAAATCAACACTGTCTTTGTGTTTTGTTGCAAACATAGTCAGTGCTCATCTTGTTTTAAGCTGCCTCCAAGTTTTCTAGATGATTTCTGCCTGGAATCATGGGTGATTGTCCTTTGTGGGGTGATCATGGGGTGAAATGAAGAGCCACTGGTTGCTCAGGGGGCAAAGCCATGCTGCCATAATAATCAGAACTATCTCTGATTTGCAATCTGGAGAACAGGAAAGTCAAGGTAGAGTAAAAGGAGAGAAAGAGTAGAGGACAGACTCCTTGCATTGCCCTTTTAAGGATGAATGAAAAAGCAGTCTGTGCCCATTGCCCTTTTGAAGATCCTCACTCACTCCCTTCCCAGTGGGAATGGACAGATTGCTTCAAGTAATCAGGGGTGGAACTTGGTGATTTCATTAAGAGCTCTGTTGCATCCCCTTCTGAAATCTCTGGGCACTGAATTCAAGATTTTTTTGCACAAGCAGTGGATTTTCTAGGTGAGAAATTCTCCTGATCATTCAGATTTGGGGTTGTTCCTTCTTGAATTGCTCCCAATGAGTCACAGGTTGTTAGGCTGCTAATAATTTTCAAACCTCCCATGTTAGCAGCTGACCAGCTCAACTATATACCCTTTCCATTCATAATCATGGATGTGCTGTTTGTAATCACAGTGGATGATGGCCTTTGTAGTTGGGCCAAGGTTATGGACCTCTGGGTTTATATCCTTACTGGCAGTGAAGCTCACTACGTGACCTCAAGCCACTTACTCTCTGTTTTCTTAACCTACATTACAGGGGTGTTGTGAAAATATAATAACATTTTATTAAAATAATATTAAGGAGGATGGTCGTGTGCTAGCTTGTGCTCCTTTGGGCAGATATAAATACCCCATTGCTTACTGAAGTTATTTTTTTTTTGCACCACATATTTCCAAACTCTCCAGCCAGCTTAGTCAGCTGTCCATGTTTTTGGGGTGATTTGGGGACAAAGCATCCAAAGAATTGCCACATTTTCCCATCTATAAAATGCCCCCATGTATAAGATGACCACCCACTTTGCCAACCCAGAATTACAATTTCACAACTGTGTGGTTCTCTCCTTCTGTGTATAAGATGACTCTCAATTTTTAGTTTAACAATTTTAGACAAAAATATAGTCTTATACACGGAAAAATATGGTCACATTTTCAAGTTAAAAATGCAAGATAATGGGAAATGAGTCACAGGTTGTTAGGCTGCTAATAATTTTCAAACCACAACACCAACTCAAGGGTATTTCCTGGATCAACCTCTTAGGGGAGTAAAATGGATTTCAGCTGGCTTCTGCATGCAATTTGGAAGCACAAGAATGTATGGATAAAAATCTGAATTCCACAACGGCCTTAAGTCCAGTGAAGCCCAAAACCAGTTGAAAAGCTTGAGTGACTCTTCCCTTTGCCCTGGCACTTTTGATCAGTCCAAGACTCCAGTTACCTGGATGGACAGTTTAGCATTAAGCTCACAGGGGATGGAGGGACTGAATTAGCCCAGTTCCCCTGGCGAAAAGAAAGAGGTTTTCTCAAGCCATCACTTCACAGGGCCAGGAGAACACTGTGGCTGTAAACCAGTGAGGGAGTCTTTCCACGCTAGTGAGCTTGATAAAAGCATGAAGCTCTGGCTGCCAAGGGATGCTGGGCAGAAAAAGACAAACAAGTCAAGAACGTTGGCCTTCGGTCGCTCCGTCGACAAATTAAAACTAATTGAATGATCCCGGGCATTCATGAAAGAGCCAAAATGGTTCCTACAAGCGCCGGTTTCCACAAAGACTCTTTTGTGCCATTAAGATAAAAATCACATTGCACTTGCCTTTTCTTGTAAAGATAAAGAAGGAGGGAGGGAGCAAAACAGAGAGAGAGGGAGGGAGAGAGAGAGGGAGGGAGGGAAGAATGATACAATTTGTATGGGCTTAGGAAGATGGTCATACAAGGATAATTATAATATCATCCATTGGACTTGGCTGTTCCTGCTCGTTCAGACAAACCGCCCGAAATAACAACTGGTAACACTCCTCATTCTTCTTTGCACAGATGCTCAACTGCAACTAGCAATTTGGTGCACAAAGAGACTGGGAAGAGAGAATGGAAATAAATAAACAGAAAGGGGTCGGAATGGATATTAGACGCAACAGGGAAATTCAACTGTCCTATTAGGGCCCTGTGGGTTTCCCTGAAAACACAGCAAATTGGAGGAAAGGACCAGAGGGGTGAATGCTATGTGTTTCTCTGTTCTTTTGGTGGTTTGGAAGGCCTTTTGTGTACCCTCTTCCCCCGCCTCTTAATAACTGCCATAACGTTGCATTACTTTGTCTGACACATGCGATGCCTTAACTTGCTCCCCCCTCTCTTTCACATACATAGTTTTTTTTTAATTATTGTGATCAAAATATTGCTTCAAATGGAAGGCAGCTGTGTTCGTTTCCGTCATATATCATAATTGCAATGGCAAATTGGGAAATGGAACATTTCCTGGTGCCACCGTGAGTCATGGGACTGAAACCATTATGGAAGGAGAGAGATAAATAAACAGGGGGCAGATCTATAAAACTCAGCAAAAGCAAGTTAAAAGGATAATTATGGGAGCAAGCAGGAGGACTGGCAGTTTGAAGCAGCAAAATATTTCACAGCTCAATCAAAATGTCGTTTGCATAGTCCTTTGCACAAAACGGTAGTTGAGAACAAGGCAAAGAGCATGGACATGGGGCTGTTGGGGTTTCATGGTTTTCCTGTCCGTACTTCTTAAGGCTGCCATGCCATGGGCCTTTATACACGACCCCTAAACTCCGGGGCAAATGGCTCCCAGCTCCGGAGCTTAAAAATGTTTCCCCACCAGCTCCAGAGTTTACAGGAAATTAAGTGCGACCACGCCCACTTTAGCACGTCCCAGCGCACCTTCCAAGTACCTGCTCTCTGGAGGTGAAAATTCTTTGATGTGGTGTAATGATAGTGAGTATGGGGCTCTCCTCGCTTCTGTTTGTTGTTTTTTTGGCTCCCGCCCCTTTAAGAGCTACTTAAGAGACTGGAATGTTGCCGCGGCAAGAGCGAGAGGCAGAACGGAGGTGAGCCACGTCTCTTTTCTTCCTGTTTTTTCTCCCTCCCCTCATGCAGCCAGCAGCCAGGAGTGCAGAGGGGGTGGGAACGCAGGAACAGCGACAAACCCCTAAGATCTCTGGTCCGAATTTAAGTGGCCAGCAGATCTTAGGGGTCGTGTGAAAAGGCCCATAATAGTCACAAAAGAGATCAGGCTGGATCTAAAAACTGCCACCTTGATAAAGTCTTGCATGGGGAGCAGGGATGTTGGAAAGTGTTTGGGTCTGAGTCTCAGTCTTTGGTCTCAAGTCCCAAGTCCCAAGTCCAAGTCTTTGGTTACAACAAGTCCCAAATCCAAGTCTTTGGGGCCAAGTCCCCAGTCCAGGTACAGTATTTGGTGCCAAGTCCCAAGTCAGAGTCTGAGACTTTGGTCCCAAATCCCAAGCCCAAGCCCAAGTCTTTGGTGCCAAATCATAAACCTCAAGTCCCAAGTCTGATTTGCTATTAAAAACAAGCTTCCCCATCCCCAGAAAAAAGTGACAAGGTGGCCAAGTTCTGAGTCACGAGACAAGTCTGAGTCAATTAAAAAAAAACCTGAGTTGAGTTGCCAGTGCAACTTAATTCTGATTTGACAATGAGTCTCGTGACTCAAGTCCTCATCCATGGTATAGAGTGGCTTCTTCCTCTCCTCTTACTATTTCTGCCTAAGCTGATTGTCATTATAAGACTGCTGTTGTTTCAAACATGACTGCCTGAGCTTGCTGGTTTCCCTCTCACCTCCCCAGTCCCCATTCCTTTCTCCTTTTGTGGTGTGCCTTTTTGATGGTAAATCTGCAAAGAAATATTGTCTTGTTTGCCAGTGTTGTTGTGGGAGCCGTTCTGGGATGTCATTGATCTTCTCTGGCCAGACCCCACCTGGAGTGCCATGTCCAGTTCTGCGCTCCTCAATTTTAAAAGGATGTTGACAACCTCAAGTGGGTCCAGAGGAGGGCAACTAGGATGGTTGAAGGACTGGAAGAAATGTCTTACGAGGAGTGGCTTAGGGGGCCGGAATGTTTAGCTTTACAAAAAGAAGTCTGAGAGGGGATATGATAGCCATGTTTAAATATGTAAAAAGATGTCATATCGAAGAGGGGGCTGGCTTGTTTTCCATGGCTTCAGAGACTAGGCATGGTTTTAAATTATAGGAAAAGAGATTCCATTTGAACATTAGGAAGAACTTAATGACAGTTAGAGCCATCCAGAGGTGGAATATGCTAACACAAAGGAGGGAGGTGGAGTCTCCTTTTTTGGAGGTTTTTAAGCAGAGGCTGGATGGCCATCAGTCGGGAGTCCTGTGATGGGAGGTTTCCTGCATAGCAGGGGGTTGGACTGGATGGCCCTTGAGTTCTTTACCAACCCTATGATTCTATGATTCAAGGTAAATATAAAGATTCCCCCCACACATGCGTGCTAGTCGTGTCTGACACTAGGGGCGGTGCTTATCTCTGTATTCAAGTCAAAGAGACAGTATTGTGCAAGTCCATGGCCACATGGCCGGCATGGGTGCAAGGAGACACTGTTTTACCTTTCCGCTTTTTATGGTGATACCTAGTTATCTACTTGCACTTACATGCTTTTGAACTGCTAGCTTGGCAGGAGCTGGGGTACCAGTGGGAGTTCGCTCTGCTGAGTGGCACCTGGAATTCAAACTGCCAAGCTGCTGACTTTGCAGCCTTAGTCCGCTGAGCCACCATGCTCATGATTTTAAAGGGAGATAAAACAATACTTTAAAGACATAATAAAAATACTGTACAAATGAAGACCTCCCATCTGCCCTAAGTATTCTAATTTTGGACTGCATGAGTTTACATTTTTACGCTAATTTAACATCTGCTATATTTCTGTTCTAGCTGCCTAGATGCCCTAAGCACATCCGATCTCGCCTGATTTCAGAAGCTAAGCAGGGTCGGCCCTGGTTAGTACTTGGATGGGAGACCACCAGGGAATACCAGGTGCTGTAGGTGCCTGGAGTAGGAACTGGCAAGTCACTCAATTATTCCTGCCAAGAAAACTCCATGGACATGGGGTCACAAAGAGTCGGTCACAACTGTAATGTTGCAACACACACATACTTCTGTTCTATCTTGAAGGATCACTTCTGTTTCTAGAAGACTCCAGTGCTTGCCAGGTATCCAGAGGAGTTGATTGTAGTCAGTAATAAGGATGTGAAATTGTGAACAAGCTGAAAGTTCTCGCAAATGCTTCTCATTGATATTCTGGAACTAAAAAGAGAACATTGCTCATTTAAAAAATCTTTCAAAATGCCATTCTTGGTGTTCTATTTCCCCTGGGTTATTTTTGTTTGGAAAGGTGGGATAAAAATATTAGGAAGGAAGTAGATAAATAATCCCAGTTTCAAAATTAAGTTCTGCTGTTTCCTTTGATCACGGGCAAGGCACCCCTCTTAACCGGAGGGCTGTGTTTTCTCGTGGGGAACATTCCGGAGGCTCCACATAGAGATTAGGATTTGGCCTTTTCTTCCTGCTGTGCTTGTTGGGATTCAAATCAGCCCACCTGTGTAGCCTTGGGGAAGCAGCACAGTCCCCCGAGCACCCCGAAGGAGACGGAAATGGCAAAACTGCCTAGTTCCCCTGCCTAGTCGATAACCCTAGAAAGGATATCCAAATTTGGAATTAGCTGGATGACATGGCATTGGGATAAGCAACCCACAAGACAAATATTGTCAAGTCTTTGGTCATATGCCAGGAGGGCTGGAGGCAGTGATTGGGGGGTGGGGGGAAAACCAACAAGCAAACCAGCAAAAAACAAAACAAAAAAACCACCAATAAAAAATGCCCAGAAGACCTGGGAAATTAACAAAAGCATAAGAAGGGTTGCATTGGTTGCTTTGCTTTGCTTTTTTCCATCCTCGGAGCTGGAACTTTGCCAGTGGAACAGCAGGGGCCCTCCATGAGCCTGGGGAGATAAGCAGGCCATTTGTACTTATTCCGTTTGAGAATATGGGTAAATTGGGAAGAAATATGGGAAGCCCTTCAGTGGGAGGCAGCCGAGCAGCGTCGCTTGAAAGGAAACATTTGATTGTGCAGATGGAGGAAGAGAGGGTATGACAGAGAGGGACAGGCAGAGGCAGACCATTGGGCAGACAGATGGACAGCATGGGTCGATCCAAGGTAGCTGCACCCTCAAGGAACCTGAGGATGAAATCTGGCCAAGTTGGGACTTTTCCACCTTTTCAACTGTACTTCCATGTTGGAGTTCAAAGTCTGGGCCTTAGTAGCGTGGTGCAATTCTTTCTCCAGCCTGGTGAGCAAGCCTCTTGGGTATTCATGAAGACCTGGAGAAGAGCCAATGTTGTGGAAGCCTAGAACCATGGAAAGTCCAGGAGTTTGCTGAAAGAACAGCTGTCTGAGTTGACCCAAGGCATATAGGGTTGAACACCTTGCTGCCTAGGTAGCCTTGGGCAAGCATCACAGTCTAAGAGTGTTCCCGGAGGGTGAGCCACTCCCAAGTGCTTGATAGCTAGAAAACCCCAGGGACTGGAACACCTTCCTTACCATCTGAGGCTGCAACGGCTGGGCCACTTTAGTCTTGAATGACAGTGCCTAAGAGGTGACCTGATTCAAGTTTAATCATCCATGGTGCGGACAAAGCAGATAAGGAAAAACTGTTTTCCCTATCACCCAAAACTAGAACTAGGGGGAATACTGTGAAACCTTTGGGTGCTAGAACTCAAACAAATAAGAGAAAGTACTTTTTTTGCCCAGAGGATCACTGGTCTGTGGAACTCCCTGCCAGAAGAAGTGGTGACAGCTGTCAGCCTTGACAGCTTTAAGAAAGGATTGGACACGTTCATGGAGAACAAGGGTATCCATTAGAGATGGGCATGAAACGAACAATTTTTCGTTTCCATTTTCATTTTTTTGTTTCATTACACAACGAAACGACAAACGAATTTTGTGTCCAAAATGAAACGAAATGAACAGAAACACCGGAAGTTTTGTCGTGCGTTTCGTTTCCGTTACTGCAATACAGTGAACTGCTTTAAATGCTAAAAAATCACAAAAAATTAAAATAAATGGTAACAAAACAGTAACAAAACAACCGAAAAACAAAGATGAATTTTTTGCAAAAATTTGCGAAAACAGAAACAACCGAAACCGACAAATGAAACATCATTACTTTGATTCGTGCCTATCTCTAGTATCAATGGCTATTGTGATGGATGCTTAAGGACAACCTCCAGGTTGGAGAGATAGGCAGGCTATCTCTCAATGCCATTTGCAAGGAATCATAACCAAGTGAAGACATCTGCTTGGGAATACCCTGAAGCCACTGTGTGAGACAGAATGCTGGATTGGATGGGCTGTAGCCTGTTCCGGCAAAGCTGTTCTTCTGTTAAATAGGAATCAACGTGTGCCACTTCACTGTGATGGTTAATGTTCTAAAACAATGGGAAGAACTGTGCAAATGAGTCATTAAGCTTCATGCTGAATGGTTCTCATCCTCACCCGTTGAAGAAGTGTAACCCCTAGGACTCAGGCTCTCCAACATGAGGAAGGATGGGTCAAGAGGGCATTAGAAATGCACGAAAAGCGTTCCTTATTTTGCAGGCGAGCTGGCACTCAGGCATTTCTGTCTGACAAGGTCTGGTCACCCAAAGCCGATGGGCTGACACCATGCCAGGCAAAACAGACCTCTGCATCATCACAGGCCTCCCCGAGGCGTAGCTGGAGACAGCTCGTTCAGGGTCTTCATATTGCATGTGACTCTAATAGCTCCCTGCCTTCCTCTTTCCTCTGTGACGTTTGACTCCCTGATTACAGTCATTAGGAAGGCTGTCGGAATCTGGGAGGTGCTAAGATGACGGGAGATGGCCAATCGACGGTCACCACCAGCCAAATGCATTGGGGAGGGTCATGGGAATGGTTAGATTTCTGGTTGGCGGTCCATTCCTTGAAGCTTTCCTGCCTGAGTGTCTAAACACAAAGTGATTCGGGGATGGAAGGATGTCTCCCTGATGAATTCCAGTGGGATTCAAACACTTCCCATGGTCACCGAGACAAGGGTTTGGTGGTGTGGCCTTGACTTAGCTTTAAGTGACATGGGTGGTGGCCTTGGGGGTGAAACTGCTGAGCTGCTGGGCTTGTCAATCAAAAAGGTCAGCAGTTTGAACTCACGTGATGGGGTGAGCCCCCATGACTTGTCCCAGCTCCTGCTAAGCAAGCAGTTCGAAAGCACATACTAAGAATCTGGCTAGATACGTAGGAAGCATTTTCGTGGAGAGGTAATGGTATTCTGTGCAGGCAGACTTGGCTTCTTAAGTTATGCCAGCTGTGTGACCACGGAAATATGTCTATGGACACACATAGGCTCTTCATCTTATAACAGGGATGAGCACCGGTCCCTGGAGTTAGAAATGACTGGACTTAAGTGTCAGGGGCAGCTGCCAAATGCCCTAAGTCAGGCATGTCCAAAGTCAGGCCCGGGGGCCAAATGCGGCCCATTTTCAAATTTCAAGAGGCCCACAGCCTCTTCTCCCCGCTAGCTCAGCCTGTCACACATCCCTGCCAGCTGGCCCCTCCCCATACCAGATGGAGACATCAGCTTGCAGTTTTACAGTTTTCCTGCCCTCCCTGCCTCTGTCCGTCCCCACCCCACAGCCACCTGCCCAGCCTACCTGCTCCCGGCTCCGATGCTGCAGCATCCTCCCCACCTCCTTGCATGTCCTAGAGGCTTGTCCAAAGTCCGGCCTGGGGCCAAATGTGGCTGAATGGTTGGCCCACACACTTTTCCACCTCACCAATTCTGGCCCTCCTTGCAAAAAGTTTGGATACTCCTGCCCTAAGTACATCCAATCTTGCCTGATTTTGGAAGCTAAGCAGGGTTGGGCCTGGTTAGTACTTGCATGGGTGAAAACCAGGGAATACCAGGTGCTGTCGGCACCTGGAGTAGGAATTGGCAAGCCACTCCATTATTCCTGCCAAGAAAACTCCATGGACATGGGGTCACAAAGAGTTGGTCACAACTGTAATGGCACCACACACACACACACACACACACACACACACACACACACACACACACACACACACACACACACACACACACACACATACGTGTTGGGGTAACCTTTACCTTGTAACCAGTTGTAGCCTTTAACTTGGTGGAGTACAGATTTACCCCAAACCCAAAGGGGACACACAGCCATCTCCCGACAATAAAATCCACCCCACCCTCTTCCACTTCACCAGTGAGGGAGTGAACTGCAGTTTAGACTTGAGTTAATGAACCAACCATTCTGGCTTAATGGGTTTTCTGCTGCAGAGAAATAATTAATATAATTAGCACATCTATGAAAATGATGGTCCCGAGTATATAGGATAGATTTATCTTGGTCTTACACGGTCCATGGTTGTTTTTCCAGAGAGGGTGCCGGCGATGGCTGACATCAAAACAGGTCTTCTATATTCTGTGTCTCCTCTTTCATCCACAATGTTTACTCGTATCAAGAGAGAAGAGTTGATCTGATCACTTTTGATGAGGTCTCCCACACTTGATCTTTGGGGACCAGTTGGGGAGACCATCCATGGCATCATGGCATACCTTTAGCCCATTCTATCCGAGCCTAACCTAATACAGTAAACAGAGCTGTTAATCTTGTGGCACCTTAAAGCCCAGCAAACTCTACTTAGAATATATTTTCTGTGGTCTACAAATCCTCTCTTCAGAAATATCTAAAAATATGGGCTCCGGGACCTGAAAGCTTAGGCCAGACAACATGTGTTAGGTTTTAGGCGCCGTTTGACAGTAAGATACGTCTGTGTTAAATTCATCTACTGAGACCTCCCTTTCCTGAACCTCTTCAAGCTTATTGATCCTTCCTTATACCCAAGGTTGCTTTACTCAACTAAAATATGAAGAATTTTGTGGCCTTTTAAGACTAATTTTAGTGGGTCCGAACTGTGGTGCTGGAGGAGAGTCTTGAGAGTCCCCTGGACTGCAAGGACATCAAACCTATCCATCCTGAAAGAAATCAACCCTGAATGTTCACTGGAAGGACAGATTTTGAGGCTGAGGCTCCAGTACTTTGGCCACCTCATGAGGAGAGAGGAGTCCTTGGAAAAGTCCCTGATGTTGGGAAAGATTGAAGGCAAAAGGAAAAGAGGACGGCAGAGAATGAGATGGTTGGACGGTGTCATCGATGCAACCAATATGGATTTGACCAAGCTCCGGGAGGCAGTGGAAGATAGGAAGGCCTGGCGAGCTCTGGTCCATGGGGTCACAAAGAGTCGGACACGACTGAACGACTGAACAACAACAAAGATCAAATGCAGCCTGAACCACATGAGAGTTCACAAGAAGGCAGGATTCTCTGGAAAAGACCATAACGGGGAAAAGGTGGAAGGCAGCAGGAAAGAAGGAAGACTAAATATGAGATGCATCAACTCTCTTAAGGAAACCACAGACTTTTGTTTGCAAGACCTGAGTAGGGTAGTGGCAGCCAGGGCATTTTGGAGAGGGCTCCGTCATATGGCTGCTGTGAGTTGGAGGTGACTTGACACAACAATAACAGCAACAATAACCAACCAACCAACCAACCAACCAACCAACCAACCAAGCAAGCAAGCAAGCAACCAACCAAACAAACAAACAAACAAACAAAGGCTAACTGATTAAGCTTGTTTGTCTTAGATGTGTCACAATGCTTGTTTTTTTTTGGGGGGGGGGTAGTAAAACAGACAAAACCAGTGAAGTCTTTGAAACACATTTGTGGGCTTCAGATCCCAGAATGTTCAAACAGATATGAGTGGTAGCCAAACAGTTGACTTTCCTGAGTTCAGCCTGGACCTGTGTCCCATTGCATCATCTCCTGTCAGTATCTCCTCCTGCTCTCTGCCCCCCCCCAACTTCTCTGACTTCCATCTCCTATTTGAAAAGGCCTACTTCCCACCCAAATCCTGCAGCTCCTGAAGCCACCTCCGCCGCCGTTGCCACCACCACTGGTGCTCTCCATCTCTCTTTCACCTGTGATTAATCCAGGGAAGCTGTGCACAAATGTTTGTTGGGGAAGGAGCACCAGGAGATGTTTGATCACTGCTGGTGCCACCTGCAAAAGCAGCCAGTGAGCAGCCACAGTGATTCATGGGCCATGGTGGAGTATGTAATTAAACGGGAACTGTCTCCTTTCCCTGGTCTACCGATGGAGGAACCGGCAGCGTTCGCTGCTCAACTGTGATGCCTCCTTGATGTTTTCCATGCGGCTTGTCAGCTCAAGACAAGGCCTGTCAAACATCACCTTGAAGCAAAGATGTGCGCAGTGCATTAATCAATCCAAGCATTGCACTGTTGGGGAAGAATTTTCTCCTGCTGTTTTTCAACTCCTTACAAGATGTAGAGGCAAATGGAGGCAAAGGGGGAGATGCAGGAATTGAGCATGGGAAGGGGACACAACTTCACACCAGAGCCATTGTGAAAGCAGGGCATCTGGGTCTTTAACCCACAGCGGTGAGATTCAGAAGGTGCCGAAATGTGCTGCTACGAGGGTGTGAACTCATTCCTTGGTCTTTGCTGCTCCAAGGGTGCAAGCCCACCCACCTTGAGGGCATGTGCCAACTCCAGTTCATTGACCACTGGGAGAAAGAAACAGTAACCAGGATGGAGAGAAAGGTGGTGTTAGTCAGTGTCAACCATGCTGGCGTAAACATAAGGGAAGAAGAGACATTATAATTAGAGATGGGCACGAATAGAAAAAATGACATTTCAGTTATTATTCATTATTTGTTGTGGGTCCCGTTTCAGTTTGTTTTTGTTTCTCGTGAATTTTTTGAAAAAAAAATCGTTTCTTTTTTTGTTTTTCATTTTAACCCGCTTTTTGCGCGATTTAAAGCATTTCTGCACGTGGGCATCCCCCAATGCCCCAGAAAACACTAAAAAATGATGCTGGCAGAGACACAGTATAGACTAGGTATGCAGGGAGGCTGCAAAGGCAGCGGTGGGCATTGCCCAGGGCGTAAGGCAGCCGCAGAGTGACTGCACTGCAGGACAGGGGAGGGTACTCACCGAGAGGTACGCATGCACACAGGGAGGCTGCAAGAGAAATCTCTTCTTTCTCTCCCCTAAGAGCCAGGCTGCAGCCAGCAGGAAGACAGAGACACACAGCTGCCTGGCTGGCCTAAAGTTATGAGTCACAGAGACAGCAATCCCACCCTAACTCCCACTGCAGACTGCAAGGAGGACGGGGGCTGCCAGAACTTTTTATGCCCTCTGTGGCTGCCACACCTACCCAGTCTGCAACCTGGGCATGCTATTGGTTGAAATTGTCCAAGAATTTACATGATCCCATCACATGGCTTGCATCCATTTTGTGGCTGGGATCCATTTTGTGTCATCCTTAAAGGGAAAAGAAAAAATCCATCACGATGGGAGAAAGACAAAAACAAAAGTTTTAAGGACCCCAACCCCCTGGTAGGTAATAATTTCAAATACTTATTGCTGCATTTTTATGGATGTCCAGGGCGTTTTAATACCCAAGAAATCAATATTAGGCATCTGGGAGCCATTTTGGGTCGATGTCCCCTAACTCCCCTTAAAGGAAAAAATACAGCGATCTGAGAAAATACATAAATGCACGTTTTAAGGTAGGTATTATCTCAGGAAGAATAAATAATTATCGCTGGGTTTTTACGGATATGCAGGACATTTTTTAACATTTAAAAACAGCTCTTTTCATTGCATGACACCATTAACGAAAATGAAATGTAACGAACCTAATTTTCGTGGTTCTGTTCTGTTCATTCCAATTTCATCACAATTTTCGTTATTCGTTTCATTACATAACGAAATGAATAACGAATAATGGAACATTTTGTTTTGTTTCGTGCCCATCTCTAATTATAATATCGCAGAAGCAGCCGCAACAACAATATTCTGTTGTCAACTATAACATATGGTGGCCCTTTTCAGGCTTTTCTAGGTAGAGAGGAGTCAGGAGTTATTTCTCATTACCTTCTTCTGGGGTGTGCCCTGGGACTGTGCAGCTTGTAGTACAAAATAATGCAGGGCATGAGTAAAGTGGATAGAGTGACGCTCTTCTCCCTATCCCAAAATACCAGAACTAGGGGACATCCACTCAAACTAAGGGTTGGGAGAGTGAGAACAGACAAAAGAAAATATTTTTTTTTACCCAGTGTGTTGTTAGTCTGCGGAACTCCCTGCCACAGGATGTGGAGATGGCATCTAGCCTGGATGCCTTCAAAAGGGGATTGGACAGATTCCTGGAGGAGAAGTCCATCACAGGTTACAAACCATGGTGGAGATGTGTAATCTCCAGGCTTAAAACCAGGGTACTTCAAGGGCCAGATGCAGGGAAGTGGTACCAGGAGACAGATATCTAGTCTCATGTGCTCCCAGACGCATCTGGTGGGGCCACTGTGAGATACAGGAAGTTGGACTAGATGAGCCTTTGGCCTGATCCAGCATGGCTCTTCTTATGTTCTTATGTGCTTATGCCTGGAGCATCTGGCTCTTTTCCATAGTGGGGAATTAAACCTCTTGCTCCACCATTGGATACATAAACCACCAAGACATCCATCAAGTCAATTCTGGGTTTTCCAGGTAGAGTGTGTTCAGAAATAGTTTCCCCTTCCCTTCTTCTGAGGTGCACCCGGAGACTGTGCAGCTTGCTCAAGGCCATCCAGGCTGGCTCCTCTCCTAGGAGGCACAGTAGGGGTTTGAACCACCAACCTCTGTTCCACAGTGAGATACGTAAACTGCTAGAAGAAGGAAATGCTTACTGCTAGATTTTTCCAATCATGGACCTGATTCACATAAGTGTTTATTTGTATCAATTGGCATTAAAAAGAAGTTGACTGGTGGACTGTTAGGCCTGACGCACACATGCCTGTTCATTGTTTGACCCCCTTGAGTGTGCCTGCATGGCCCATCAGAGAAGTGATAGACAAGGAAGAACAATTGTCTCTCTCCTTACATGAATACAATGGGCTCTCTGGTGCATGACCATGTTTTCTTCAGCTACTCACTCAAGGAACTGAGTACTGAGAAATAAATCATGCTTGAAGGAATCCATCATGGAGGAGTGGCAGATGTATCCCTACCACCACCCCCCTGTGTGTGTGTGTGTGTGTGTGTGTGTGTGTGTGTGTGTGTGTGTGTGTGTGTGTGTGTGTGTGTGTACACCAACTCCATCAAGAAGAATGTTGGTTCAGAACATGCAAAGTGGTAATTGAATTCTGTCTGTGGCATTTGATCAGGAGTGATTTATTTACCAGGGCACAGCACAGCTCTGTACTATGTTGAAAGCTTCATCCCCAAACAAGCCTTAACCTACTATGTTTTGCTGCAAACAGAGCAGGGAAGCAGTTGTAAATCTCATGTCACCTTTTACTTAAGCATAATGGCCCAGTCTCACCATCAAAGCCAATGGCAATGATGTTTTCAGTGAGCAAGGTAATACACCTTGTAGTTATTGCTTCACCTTGCGTGAAGCAAGACATAAGAAGAGAACAGGGGACTTACCAACCAAATTAAACCACCACCTCTTGGGACCCTCATTTTTCAAAGAGTAGGTTCATCGAGTCAGCGGCTCCTGTATAAGAGCATTGAGTTATTCAATCCCATTGATCTGATGGGTCTACTCTGGCTGGCACTAACAAATGGATCAGGTCTGCTACTTCAACTCTTGTTGGCCATCCGTGGTGTTTGGAGGTGATATATTTCCAAGATTACTAACAAACATTAACTGTTAGGAGTGGATGGTCCTCAGGGGTGTCATGTCCCTGTGGCATCAATCAGAAACCAGAGCAACCCCTGTGGGAGCTTTGAGTAGCTTGGGAAAACCAAAATGTTGCACTGGGGGGGCAGTAAAATAGTTGGCTTCACGTTCACTCCCAGCCTTGAAATTTCACAGCCTGGTCTCCCTGTTTTTCTCTTCTTAGGCACACCTGGATGGAGAATGACCTCATTTCGATACATATGACAGAACTTCAGAAAGGTATCTGAAATCTCAAGCTCCCCCAGCTCACATGGCTGGTGGCAACCTCAAGTGAAGGAATTCTGAGAGTCATGTTTAAGGTCGCAACCTGTCTTCTTTTAAGGATGACAATCTTCAACATGAAGTCTGGTCAAGAGGTTAGATTTGTTCTCAAGGTCTCCTCCCTCTGCCCTTTCCTGCTGTGGGTTAAACATCTAGTAGGATATAGGGGGAGATCATCTTGAAGTTGGTCATGCACCTGAAAAGCCACCTCAGTAGCAGGCCTATCTTTCAACTGGATCCTGCCTTCCCTGTATATTTTCATAGCCCAACTGGGCTTTGACACCTGGTCTCCTGTATCCTAGGCCAGTGTTGGTGAATCCATGGCATGGGTGCCAAAGGTGGCATGTGGAGCCCTTTCTGTGGGCACATGACATCACCCCTTCCCAGCCACAACTCTTCCCCCTATGCTCGGAGCACACTACTGTGCTCCGTGCAGAGATCCGAGTGAAGGGGAGGCAGCGGCTTGTAGGCTCCTTCCTAGCCCCAGTTTACTCTCCAGCCACATTGCTCTGGGCATCACAAAAGTGGTGTGGCTTGAGATTTCAGTGCTGTTTCAATATCCACAAGCACCCTCGCTGTGGCCACAGGAAATTCAAAAGCATGTTCTTTGATCCTCGTTTTCCCGAAGGGTAGCACCCGAAGCATTTGTAAGCCAGGGTACCACTGTATTCAGGTTAAATTGCCGTATCGTAAATTTGAAAAACAAAAGTGGATTTTGAACTGCAATTTGGGAACTTGGTTTCTAAAAGGTTCACCATCACTGCCCTAGGCCAATATTCTATTCACCAAACTGCATTGGCTCTTATCTAGGTTTTAGGGACGCCCCCTCCCCAAGGGTGTGTGAAAAACTCTCAAAGAATATATTGGTTTGAATATTTTGAATATTCAGAATTACTTGCGGTATGCACAGATGATAGCAGACCATGGCCATCTCAACTTGCAGATGGTGTCATATTAGTAAGAAAAGAGAATAGTCTAACACTTGGGGGGGGGAAAGGAAGATGACGCAACAAGATACAATCAGACAGACAAGATAATTGGAATGACTTAAATCATTTAGGATTTAATTGAGGAGGGAGGGTCATATATTTAAAGTGCTAACATATTTTCACAACCCTCTTTCCCCTCCCCCGCAGGAACATTCCATGCTGTGGCTGACATTAGATTCACGACAGCGATAAATGCTACGGCCATCTTTGGGTGAGGAAAACCTTTGCTTCGCGGAAGTCATTCGGTGGAGGCAGCCGGATCGTGGGGGGAGTTTGGGCGGGAAGAAGACCAAGAGCACCATTTGTTCTGATATCAAAGCTTCCTCCGACGGCCAACCCATGTCCTGCCTCAGACTGGTGGAGGTGGCCTCCCAGATTCGGGCATCCCTGTTCTGAACCCAAAGGAATCTGAGGAGTTTGTGGCCACAGGAGGTGCCGCCATCTTGCTTCTGGTTTTGGTCCTCATCGGCTTGACACACACACACACACACACACACACACACACACACACACACACACACACACACACACACACACACACACACACACATTAGAGATGGGCACGAAACAAGCAATTTTTCGTTTTCGTTTTCATTTTTTCGTTTCGTTATGTGACGAAAACGAAACGAATTTTTTTAAAACAAAACGAAAATGAAAACGAAACGACCAAATTTGCCATGTTTTTTGTTTTCGTTGCAGCAGATGCATTGAACTAAAAAGAATGCTAATGAAACAGCAATTTTTTGTTTTTGTTTTTGTTTTTGTTTTTCGTTTTGTTACCTAACGAAACAAAAATGATTTTTTTTGCAAAAAACATCACAAAAACGAAAATGAACCAAAACGGACCCCTAAACGACCAAACGACAAACGAAACACCATTTTTTGAGTCGTGCCCATCTCTAATATATATATATATGTGTGTGTGTGTGTCAAGCCGATGAGGACCATATATAAAGCTTGCAGGACATGGCTGAGGTAGTGTGAAATACAGCTGAGTTTGTGTGTCAGTGTGGGGATGAGGAAGCTAAACCTTAGGGTGGTGGTAGGGCGGGAGACTTCCGGTGAGGCAAAATCGAAAGTGAGGATCCAAAGTGCATGGAAATTCACGGGGATGCCAAGAGCATCAGTAGCTCATCAGCCTTCTCCAGGCGAATATAGAAAAATAAACATTGATTTCTCTGGGTTGCAACAGCTTCTCCTGTATCGCTTGCAAGTCTCCTCCATCATGTGGAACACATAAAACTATATCGTGAAGGGATGGAGCTTATTTGGAGAGAGTGCCCTTTGCCCCAATGTCCAGTTGGCTCATTGGC
The DNA here is from genome assembly GCA_029282475.1 of Phrynocephalus forsythii. NCBI lineage: Eukaryota > Metazoa > Chordata > Lepidosauria > Squamata > Agamidae > Phrynocephalus > Phrynocephalus forsythii. The sequence continues at coordinate 6,490,547 of JAPFRF010000022.1, forward strand.
AGAAAGACACTCAAATCTTGGTCCGAACAAGAAGGGAAGATAATCTTAACGACAGACACTCTTGTTTATAAAGATGCGCCAGTGGTTCACATCCTCCAGGTGGGACTGAAATCCATCATGGTTTATCTTCACCCTTGTCACTCTCTCTCCTCCACCTTCTCTTTCTGCTCACCATCCACCCCTCCCCTCCCCCGCAGCCCCCAGCCCCTATGGCATACAATCGTATTGCTTATGGACAAAGGAGAGAGACCAAGTTCCTTTTTGGTAACATTCGGGAATCCAGAAATACACATCCAGTCTTACAACCACCCGTTCTTACAACAAATCCACAAGCAGTCCACAACCAGTACAAAGAAAAAAAGAAGACAAAACAAAAGTGGCAACAGCCTAATCCTGGGTTGGCTTTCATCCTTCGTTAAGAGCAAGGAGGTTGTAACCTGAAATTATAATTCGTTCCTACCTGCCTGAGTTTTCCAGAGAATTCCCAATCCAAAGTGTGCATAGCGAAACTGGAGAACTTGTGAGTTGGTTTTAGCCTACACAATGGAAACAACAAAGAGTTCTAAGAGGGACGCCTTACCCTTTCTAATTTGGGTCTTTCCCATTTGGTCCTGGATTAAAAAAATTGTTTTCTTTGAATCCATGTGTGTCACCATCCTCCAAGGTCCATAATGTCCCTAGGAATTCAACAGAAAGAGGTGGGTGCAATGGGGAACAGCGGGGACTATGGATCCTTTTGCTTCACATAAATGTCCACCAGAGCATTTTGTTTTTGTGACACTCTTTGCATCCAGTGGTGCTCCCTTGTGTTGTAGTGTGCTGCATTTTCTCTCAATAAGGACTACATTTGTAGGAATGAAGGAAACAGGCTAGAGATTTTGGTCCCCCAAATGTGACCTTTCTTCAAAGATTGCTTAGCCTCAGGTCAGGGGTCAACAAGCGAGCAGTGTGTAAGGATAACTAGACATAGAACCATAGTGCAAATGCATAAATAGGGAAAGAGGTGGTGGACCTATGAGTCGGTCTGACACATTCCATCCAGCAAAGGGCAGTGGTGTACACACACACACACACACACACACACACACACACACACACAGAGACACAGAGAGAGAGAGAGAGAGAGAGAGAGAGAGAGAGAGAGAGAGAGAGAGAGAGAGAGAGAGAGAGAGAGAGGAACAACTGTACAAAGTCTTTCCAGGATGGAAAGAGGCTCAAAGCGGCCAAAATCAGTGGGAAGGAAAAGCAATGAGAATCAAGGGAAGGTAGGCGTGGTTTGGCCACGTGGGCCAAAAAGAGGGATGTTCCTTCACAAACAAGGCAGAAGCTTATGGCACAATCCTATGCATGTTATAATAGGCATGAGCTCCACTGTGTTACACATGGCCCCCTTCCTTCCTATTGCATGTATTTGGGACTGAGCCTTCGTCTAACCACAGAAAGTACAAACACACCAAAACTGTCATCATCAACAACATTAAGGTGAAATAAGCCATGGGGTTGCCACCGTCATATGACAACATTCACCCAAACAGGCACACAGACAAACACACCCCAAGGTTCCCATCCATGGGGAAATGGTGAACTGGACAAAAGGCCTTAGGGGATGCATGAGCCCGCGGAAGATGTCCGAAGGCTTCTTCTTGTTCTTCTCTTGTTCCCTCAGCTTGATGGTGGGCACAGTTCTTTTAAACATATTGCTCCTTGGGACAGATGTACGGTGCCCTGGATCCTGGCGGCGGGCAACAGAAGGATGTGCTGGTACACTGAGATGAGTAGACCTCTTTGGGGAGATATGAGTAGGGACTATAAACATAAGGTATTTTTGTCAGATACTGGTTTTCGTGTGAGTCGCGGCAGGTCAAGTAATCACCCGCATCCGGTATCTCTGAGTGACACTTTCTAAAGTTCTGCAGGGGAGAGATAGAAAAGGAGTAAAGGCAGTAGAAAGCAAAGCAAAGGCAAAAGCAAAAAAACAAAGTTGACTTTAATATCATTGTCTAGCTATTTCCAACCTGTCCTGTCCAATGTAGGTCACCAAAAGTACAAAGAGCAATCTTATCATCCCTATAAGTAACTTTTGCTCCTTGGAATTTGCAGCACCTCACCCAGCACAGCCTCCATTTAGAGAGACCTTTACAAAAAATAAGGATTCATAGAATCATAACTGGGTCTGAAGGAACCTCTCCAACCCCCTGCTCAACAGGGAAATCCAAATCAAGGCAGATCTGACAGGTGGTTGCTCAATGTTCTCGTGAATGCCTCCTGTGCCGGAGTGCTCACGGTTCCACCGTTCTACTGCTCTAACAGTAGAAAAGTCTTTCCTGATATTTGGCTGAAATATGGATTCTTGTAGCTTTATTACAGGCTCTGAACTCTGGGATGATCAAATGCAGATCAGGGCCCTCATTTGTGTGGCTACCTTTTGAGGATTTGAAAAGAGCTCTCCTATCTCCCCTCAGCCTACTTTCCTGGAGGGTAAACATGCCCAGGGCTTTCAGTCTTTCCTCAAAGGGCTTGGCTTCCAGTCTCCTGGTCATCTGGTTGCCCTCCTCTGAATGGGATCCACTTTGTAAGTGTCCTTAAACTGTGGTGTCCATAACAGGACACAGTGCTCTAGTGCCAGCTTTAAAGACCTGGCTTTACCGAGAGACCTTGGGTGTTTTTTTGGCATTGTCGTCTTTGTTTGGTTTTGCCTGGACACCTTTATTTTTGAGTTTATGCTTTAACCAATTTGATTGGGTATTTTGTTAAATTGTATTTTATTGCTTATTGCTTATTTGCTACTTTTATGCTTGTTTATTTTTTATTTTATTTTATTTTATTTTATTTTATTTTATTTTATTTTATTTTATTTTATTTTATTGCACACTGCCTTGAGTCTTCTTTGTACACACTGGTGATATATAAATGCTAAATAAAGATGAGGCCAACCAGTAGAGGGGAAGTGAGGATGGAGGAAGAATATTTGGAAATATAAAGAATAGTACAAGAGGGAAGATTTCTGAGTCACCTGACCCAACTGATGGGTAGAATGTCCAGAAGGAGACTTTCAGAACAACAGAAAGGCCTTCTTAAATGGTGTCAGATTTGTGTTTATTTCCCCAGATGACTCAGTTTTAAAAGCTTATTTTAGTGCTTTCCGGATGTCAGCCCCTAAAATTGCTAGTTTGATCCTGAGTGGGGTTTGAAAATAATGGGTTAGGTTCAACACATTAATATTATTTTGCATTAACTGGAAGGTAATCCAGCTGATGCGTCCAAAGAACCAGTCTTGAAAAGCCCTATTTTTTTAACCTTTTCATGCCAATTTCAAGCTATTATTTTGCAAAGGTTTAGGCGCATGCTCCCTGCCACCTGCAAAAGGAACAAATTAAGGCTTAATGAGGTAGACTATCATGTTATTTCCCAACCCTGATCTTGGTGTCCTTTAACTTGTTTTTATGCCCAACTTGTACATCTTCCAGATCATGGATCTTTTGTTTCTTTCCCTGTACACCGCTCAGAGGACATATTGTTAATGACCCCCCCCCAATGCTATCAATAGTGCCAAAAAATAAATGGATGGATGGGATTTATTGCCACAAGATGGGGTTGAAATTGTTAACAGAGCCAAGATGAGCCTCCTGTTGCAATATCTAAAGAGGCAAACTCACCTCCTAGATGATTGACTCTCACCTTCAACCACCTGTCAAGAAACCTGATGAATATTGACTTCCACTATTTTATTGGATCTTTTTTTTTCTGTTTCTGTTCGATTTTTTGTTTTTCCACTATTGTGGTTTTGTATTCTGTTAGCCGCCCAGAGTTCCAATCAGGAAGATGGGCGGGATACAAGTACAACAAATAAATAAATAATAAATAATAAATAAACCCCTGCTGCTACCTCCACCAAAGTTTGGTGACAGCTATCTAGCCACCTGATCCAAATCTAGCCCTAAAGCCAATGTCAAAATGGCTCATCTAATCTGATGGTTGTGATTTTGCTGATTCTTTGCAAGACATGATGAGAAAACATGGGATTGGAATATTTGAGGAAAGATGAAAGAGCCAGATGAAACAATAATTGTTCTGGGGAAATATATATGGGGTTTTTTTGGGGGTGGGGTGGGGGGACAGTTGAAAAATGTTGAATATGTTCAAATAATATCATGGGAGGTAGGCCAATGTTGAGAAGAGGTAGCCTTACTTTTAACTCATGGTTAACAAACAATAGAAATGGAAAGCCTCCTGCATGGGAGAACATTTGCCTAGTTCCCAGAGAGGAAAATCAGTAGAATAAATCCTCCCACTTTGGCCCCAGAAAGTGGATCTATCCAAGGAGTCGAGCATCACCTGGGGCTTTCAAAGGGTTACAGCACAGGGAGAAATGGACCTTGGTTCAAGACTTCCTGGCTGTGAAGTATCGAATCATTTCATACCATCCATTAGGTTGATGAGGCAACATCATCTACAAGGATATCTTTGTAGGAGGGAGTCAACAACAGGTCCAGGAAGGTATGTGGCCAAGGAAACAGCCTACACCAATGTAAAGTACAAAATGGTGTTGAGTGCTTACTCAACTTCTTTAGCCTGCTTAACTATAAGGAGACACTATCCTAGTAAAAACTGCTTAGCTGAACTAGCCAGACCATTGAATCACTGGCTGAATGTCAGATCAAGATTTAAGGCCCAATTGATCCAATGTGCCTAGTCTAATTAGGGCTACCAGCTGGATTTATGCTCTTTTTAGCATACATGTTGAAGGTGCTGGAGAAAGGATCTACCTAAGTCAGGCATGTTCAAACCTTGGCCTTCCAGATATCTTGGACCTCAACTCCCACAGTCCTTTGCCATTGGCAATCTAAACTTAGAATTATGGGAGTTGTGGTCCAAAACATCAGGAGGATCTAAGTTTGGACATGCCTGACCTAGGTGGTCACTCAACAGCAGGCAAATGGCCCTGAGCTCACTCTTTTCCAAATGAGGGCATGCTCTAAATATAGACACTAAACCTGGGACTATCCCGTAAGCTCTCACTTGCAGCAGACCTCCCATTATATCCACTTTTGTAAATTGCTGCTCAGATTGACCAAGTGGGTGTGAAGACTGGGACCGTGACAGCAACATGCAATTCAGAAGACCATTTCATGTGTCGCTTTTGGACTCTGCATTGGCTGCAAGAGAGAGCATCCATTCAACTTCCCTTCCCCAGCAGAGGTGCCATTTTCTACAGCCAGTGGTGATCCATGGTCCAGCCCATGGGACATGGTAGCAGAGCATGCACTTCCCCACATGCAACCTTCATGCTTGCTCATCCCCCTTCCTCCCATTCCCATTGGCTCCCCACCACTCAAGAAACTGAAACCAGCACAACAACAGGGACAGGAAAGAGACAGGAAGCAATGTGCTCTAAACGCTAAGGGGAAAGGGGGCTTCCACTTTGCTGTGGGGAGACAAGCCCAGGAGATGTTGGCACCACATATTGGAAAAGTGAAAAACAGAGTTGTTTTTTTTAAACAGATCACATTTTGGGGTGGTGGTGGTTGTTTCATTTTAGGACTGACAACACAGAGCAAAGTGCCTCTGGTAGCCTCCAAAGCAGACCAAAAACACAGTTCCTTGGGGTTCCACCCAGCATTGGTGGGGTTTAAAGAGCTTTAGAAGAAGTTGCAGAAATGGGACCTTGGAAGTAATGCAGTAACAGGAGACTCAACCGCCAGCACCAAAGCAACTGACGGCTCCACCATCTAACAAAGCCCAAGTATCTTAGGAGGACAGCCCAACCATGGAACCATTGGAGGGCCCAGATTGAGGTCAATGGTTAGTACAGTGCATATTCCCAAAAAGCCACTCAGCTGGCCATTTTGTATATTTGGAAGCGGGGGGGGGGCTCATGGACCAGGGGAAAGGGATGGCTCCCCCCCAAAAAAAAATCAGGGCAACTGCTACCCATCATCATGGGCTGCCATCAATTGCAGACAAATTGGGAGAGTTCTCTTGTTGTATAGATTGCTTTTGTATTTTAGATTCCCTCCCCCACATGGTTCTCAGCTAAAAAATGTTTAACTTTACTAAAAGCATTATTAGGATCACCTGGATGAACATCTCCAGATGAACGTTACTCTACGACCTTTGAGTGGCTTGGTCACAACCATGTCCACATTAGGGTCTGATTCCCCCCCCTCATTCTGGTTACTATATTCCCCTTCTTTCTTTACCTAAGGCAGTGTAAATACCACTGCCTGCTCTTCCTTGTGCTTTCTGCCCCAATGAAACAGATAAGATAGGTAGATATTGAGAAGGGCAGAATGTCCACTAAAGGGCCCCCATATTTGTGCCCTTTATTTGGGCATAGCCTGTTATAAATCATATCTACTAAGTCTAACATTTGAGGTGTTTTGACTCTCACCACAGCTGATGAGGAAAAAAACCATGGGTGTTCAGACTGCATTTAGCCTAAAGTCCCAAGAAAATGAAGCAAAGGGTAGTGCCTCCACATTCAAGGGCTTGGGGTAAAGGTAGCAGTTGCTAGATCGGAAGGGTTTTGGTGCCTCGGCAATTTCCATCCCCTTAATTTTGCCTAAACAAAAAGCAGAATCCTATAGTCAAGACCTTTTCTGGAAAACAAGCCCCTCTCTGGAATATTTTTGGAGACATGAGGCAAAGGAGGGTGTGATTTCTTGTGGACTTCTGCATGTCCTTCAGAGAGCAGTGAGGAGGTTGAGTTGGATGACCATTTGTAGATAAAGCAGTAGATGGACCCATTGCATGGGATTCTGTCCTGCAGTGAATCTGATGATGATTACTATGTAAAACCAAGGCACCTTCACCAATATCATCAATCCACTGCTGACAGCACATATCTGAGAAGTACCTCTGTGACTGCCCCTAACTCCTCTTTTTATGGACCTTCACCCGAAACAAGTGTGCTACCAGTTCTTCTAGGGCTCATCCCAGGGGAGGATTTGTCCTCTTTTATCACTGATGGTTTTTGTATCTTCCCTACCCCCCTGATGATACATGGTTTAACCTGGCATGATCTCTGCATCTTCTCTGCTTTTCTACCTGGCTTTGTGTGCTAGTGTGTGTTCCTAAGACTGTGGGTTTTTTTAACCACCCCCTTAATGGAAATTGTTTCAGGAGGCTGCTAGAGTGTTTCCTATGGAGAGTTTGAGCCTCTGGATGGGAGATTTTTAATTAGCACACCATTTGAGCATTTTATCAGAATAAATATTGAAGCTCCAGCAGGGAAATTGATTTCTAGCCAGGAGTTTAAACATTGCCCAAAGGAATGTGGCTCCTAGAGACGTCTCTGTTTAAAAATGCCTGGTGGACATGAATTCCGGGAAACTGCAGGAGCAATGATGAGAACTTAGGACCAAGAGAGGGTGATGGAACTGTGCGTCATCTAGACAAGCCCTTGGGTTTGCAGTGGGGGAAAAAGAGGGACAGTTTGGGTTGAGTTTTGGATTCTGTCCCAACTTCCTTTGACTTCTACATTCATGCTCAATTTTCTGGCTCTCTCTTCCTCTGACCCTTTCAAGGACTTTTCCAACTGTCAAGAACCTGGTGAGATACGAGGGCTTGTTGGATCTGGGGAACTCCCAGAAGCTGAGGTGTCCAGGACCCCAAATGTTTCCCATTGCTTTACTCCAGTCCCTTCAGCCGGCTCCCTTGTCTTGGACTCTGGCTGCCACTTGGCAGCAGCAGTGGAAGTATCAGACGCCCATCACATGCCAGTCTCAGAGCTGGCTTTGGAAAGGTCTAGGCCCCAGCTTCCAGGTTGCGATCTGACAAGCTCTTGACTGGACCAGCAGGACTGAAGGTAAAGTGCCCTTCCTCGCCATCTTCTTTTGTCCACAGTCCAGTTTTCATGGAGCTGCACGGCTGCTTTTAGCAGACCCTTGAGTTGTTTCCAAGAGAAAGTGGGAAGAGGAGGAAAGGGGAAGCCATGTTTATTAGAATGCCTGCCAGCCTGCGGGCCATCCTTCTTCCCAGTCCCTCCACGAACCTCCTGCAGCCTCATTTACCTTTTAACAAAAGTTTGAAATTAAATTAAGGGTAATGAGCTAATTAAATTTAACTGGCACCAGTGTCTCGTTCCTTCCCTGTTCCCCCTTACTTCCTCCCCTCCTCCTCCTGCCCTTTATCTATAAATGCGATTCCCACACAAAGCTCAATTACCTCATTGCTATTATTATTTTTAATGGAATGTCAAAAGATGCAGGCCCTTCCCTTAAACAGCTTGGCGAATTTGGGTTTAAAAGGCCTTCATTTGACAGGTTTGCAGAAGCTCAGGCTGAAAAGACCCACCCACCCCCTTCTTCTGATCCATGACAGCTCCCGTGCATCTAAAAATGGTGTGAAAATGCACCAGGAGAAGGTTTACCCAGCCTGAAAATGTCACATAAGAGGGAAAACATGCCACTATCGAATTTTAGGTAACTGCTGAGAGGTTGCTCAAACTGCATGGGGACGGAAAGTTTTTAAAAAATCCAGAATAACTCTTCTCGTTTAGCGTTAAAGTTCTTGACAAACTCCTGCCTCAGATGGGCACACAAATCTCTTCTCTTCCTTTCGACGTCATGGTTCCACAAGGTGAGAAGCAACTTTCCATCCCTTCTGAGCAAAGAGACAATGCAACCTTGCTGGCAGTTCTACAGCAGCTTCCATCACTTGATTGGCTGTCTAAAGGGATCACCTGATTGGCCCAGGAGAATTCTGGGATGTGGTGTCAACATCCCAGATGGAACTGCCTGTCCTTCCCCCTTTGGGCCAGTAGGGGAGGATGAAAACTCAGCCTTACACAAATCTTGGGTTTCTTTCCATTGTTCCCCAGTCACCAGGGAAATAAATGAATTTTCTCCAAAATCAATACCTTTTCTTCCATCTTTTCTAAATCCTGGGTAAGCAGTGTGCTCCTTTTCTGGTGTCTGGTATGTCTCTGCCCCACAAGGATAGGAAAAAACTCTCAAAAGGGAGGAATGAAAATCTCTAAAAGCAGCCCTGAGAGAAGATTAACGTCCCTGTTTTTATGGAACATGCTTCAGCTGGGAAATTTCACTGCAAGGAGATTACATTTTTCAAAGAGCCATATGACTGGCTTTATTTCTTACTTCAGAAGAACTGGGAGGGTTCCCAAATGTGGATTTTGCAGGATTACCATCCTTTCACTGACAATAAAAATCATCCACCTCTAGAATCATCATAATAAAAAGCGAGACCTCCCAAAATGGATTAAGGAGAAGCTCATCTCATCTGTTTCACGAGGGGCAAATTCCCAGAGCACACAGAGAAATGCCAAGAATGGGGGAAGGAGAAAATTGGAGGCGGGGGGGGGAGGGAGCGAGTTTTCAGGCACTTTGTGTCTTTTTGTGTGTGCTGGCAAATGGCAAGAATATTTGACAGAGGGAATCCAATGACGGCTGTTTTCACAAAGGTCATGAAATCTTAGTGCTGCCTTTGCTTCAAATGGAGCCTCAGATTCCTGCCGAATTCAGCTTGTTTCTTCGCTCTGAGCTGAGCTTTGCAAGTCACAGCCATCTGCTTCTCAACCTTTGATCTTGCATTTACACCTGAATCATGAACAGAACTGTTGGCATCTAAGAAGAAAGGGGGGGCTTGTTGGTCCCCTGCATGATGTCCTGTTTGGGACAAGCCATCTTCCATTCAGTTTCTGCAGAAGAAGGGCTGGGAATTCCTCCTGATGAGGCCATCAGATCCTATCTGATCCTCCAACTCTTCCTGATGTGAAAATACATCCATCAATAAACAATCATTTTTATCCAAAAGGAGGTTTTCTTTCTTTTGGATAAAAATTATTATTTTTTGTGCTTAAACTACAGCTGCCACAACCCTCCCAGCCAGCATGCCTTGCAGGAAGCCGCACACGGACAGAGTTAATGCTTCCCATCTCTGTGCCTGAGTCACAAAGTGCTCGCCTTTGCTTTATTCCAAATGGAGGATCAAGAGGTGAAAAGGCCCACAAACTGGGAATGGATTCCACCCTCCCTGGTAGGCTGGACTGCCTAGATCAGAAGCCGGTTGGAAAGCCCTTCCCTGGTCCCGGGAGCTTGTGGAAAGACTCTGCCCCTGTGCCTTGAGTTGGAACAGGTGGTGCCTGGGAGCATGCAGTAGCAGCAGAATAGGCTACACAACAGCAGTGGTGGTGTATGGAAGAGAAGGGGGCAGGATTGTCCCCTATGTGGTTGAAATTGAGAGGAGCAGGTGGAAATTCTTCATGCATTCTCTCATCTCCTTCAGGATGTCACTGCTATTAGATGTGGAAGAACCTCTGGCTGATGGAAGAACCGACTCAGTGGGAATCAGGTGGACTCACGGAGAAGGACACCTGCCTGCACCTCTTTATTGAGTTACTGCAGGCAAGTACAAAGGGAAATAATCAAGAAGGACAAGTATGACGAATAGGGATAAGATTTGAGGATTGGTTTTTTTAATAAAAACCACTCTCCATTCTGGAAGGTCTACCACAGTGGTTCTCAACCTGTGGGTCCCCAGATGTTCCTGGACTGCAGCTCCCAGAAATCCTGAGAATCCAACTGAGAAGGGGACTTATTTATTTGTTTAGCACATGTATCAACTTTCTGCACAGCTTGCAATAGGATACATGGAACACATGCCTTCAGAGGCTGTCACAAGTCTTGGAAATGTGTCTTTGGGGACTACGTCGCCCTACATGCCTCATCCCAACAGAGCAATCATGTGATCTGAATTCGATTCCACTGAATATTGGCTGCTTGGGTGGAAATAAACTTAGGGGGTGAACTCAGGAAGAGGCATCACCTCATTTACTGCTTCCAAGCTTCCTGAAATCATCTGGCTGCATGACTGCTGGAAGTGGGATGGAGGGCCATCCAAGAAGACCCTTCTTGCAGAACCAGAAATTGGGACAGACAATCCTTCTAAAATCTCAAATTGGTGTTTTTTTAGTAACTCACTTGAACTCTGAAGTCTCCCAAGAAAGGGCAAAAGAAAAGAAAAGAAAAGAGAACTTACTGTCCACTCTCGCTTGTTACGTCTACGAAGACCTTGATCCTCATCCTGAAAGCAGGACGTAGGTGAGATACCATAAAACAGAAAAGTTACTTTGGCTGTACCGGAGCCAAGCAGGCAGCAGATGCATTTGCCTAGAGTCTTGGGTTTCTGTCTATCGCACTCTCAGCAGGCTCTATGGGACTAGAGGCATTGCAGGGACACAGAAGGAGCTACAGGCATGGAGAGAGGCTCACCCAGCAGAAATGGCCCTCCTCAGGTTGCTTGTTCCTTGCTCAGACAACAAGAGCTAACATAGAGCAAACACACCCCTTTCCTCCATCAACCTCGATCTAGACCTTCTTGAAATATCCACACCAGCTAGGACTTGGGAAGATGCCCCCAAAACCCACCCAGTGTCATCCATAGAAGGATTCCTGGGTTGCCTTCCAGCCAATGTGAGCATGGAGTGGAGACGATGGCTTCATTCCTCTTAATGTCACTGCCTTCTCTAGTATTGCTAGCTAACCTCATTATAGTAAAGTTCCCATATCCACGGGGATCCATTCCACGTCCTGCACGTGGATGCTGAAACATGTGGATGATAGCAAGAGCCATCTTCATAGTTCACACTACCCATAGCATAGTCTCTGGCTCCCCCGAGTGGCCAGATTTGGTAATGACATTGTTTCTCTTGTGAACTCTACCCATAGTACAGTTTTTGGCTCCCTCCAGTTCTTGTGACTTCGCCTTTAGACATTATGTCTTAATTTTATATATAATTTAGACATAATGTCTAAAACCTATAATATAGTTTTTTTATTTTAGTATTTTTTTAGTATTTTCAAAATGTGGATTGGTGAATCAGTGGCTATGCAACTTGCCTTTAACAGCAGGAAAAATGGGGATGGGGGGTCTGGAGCAAAACACCTTCAGGACTCAAAAAAGGGGCTCTTTCACTAACACGGACATGGTGGAGGCATCCACAAAAGAATTACAACAGATATATACCATATTTGCCCAGAGCAGGGCAGCCCATGGAAATAAACTTTCTCTCAATCAGTGTGATCAAGGGGAAGCGAGACGCAGAGGAGCAGGACCTCTCCTGGAATGGTAGGCCTGCCAGGGATTGGTGTCACTTTTGTTCTGAGTGGCTAGTCAATCTGGTGGCAGTTTAAGCCCAATCTTGAACTCTCCAGGGTGCTGCAGGGATGTTACAGGCAAAGCTCTGCTGGAGGGGTAGATCTTTCACAATCTGGACTAAAACCTGGACTGGATTCAGAGCCTGTGTGGAATCAGACTCACTAGCCACCTGCAGAGCAGTGTCTGGAGGAGTGGGGTCTGGACTTTCTGCCCCCCCCCCCGTTGGATCAGTACTCTCACGGGTAAAACTTCTGTCCTGAAACCCAAGCCACATCTAACCTGGTGCTTCGGTTTTAAACTCCTTTTCTTTTGCCGAATTCCATCAGAACTGGGGAGCCACGTTTTTGCCCTCCCTCCCACATCCACCCCATTCCTTTGAAAGGAAAGCAAAGAAAAGGACACATGCATTCAAGTTTTCAAGGGTATGCCAAGGCTTTAAGCCCTTATTTGTGTTCGGCTTCAACCATCCATGGTCTCCAGCATTACACAGACGCCATGGCCAGCTCTGATGGAATCTGAAGTCCAGCAGATGTGAAGGATTGGATGCTGTAGCACACTGCAAACTAGTACAGTGTGACCCTGTGCTTGCTTATACATCCTCTTTTAAAATTAAAAGTGGTTAAAGTGCAACACTGCAGCCAAAACTCTGCTCACGACCCCGGGCTCAATCCCAGGTAGCTGACTCAAGGTTCACTCAGCCTTCCATCCTATATTTCCCTATGAAAATATTTCTTTTTCCCTTTGAAAATTTTTTTCCCTTTGAAAATATTTCCTACAAGAGACAGATTATTCGTAGTTTTGTTGTTTTTAGAGACTATCTGCTCATATCATCACTAACACCCTAGGCTTTCTTTTTCTCTTCTAGGTTATAATGTTTCCTTTATTGTCTATACCCCAAATTTATAATACTTGCATTGAACATAATCCTTTTCTTTATAAGCAGATTACTGGTTGATTTATCAGGAGACCTTTCCCAGCATTCCGCAAATATTTACTTTTTGCTGTTAAACACTGCAATATATATGACCTCTCTGTTTTAATTTCCGTCCGGATGTATGTGATACCATGCATGCAAGATTCACCCAAATTTCCAACATTTTAAATGTTGAGAGGATTTCAGATGTCATTCAAAAACAGAGGAACATTTAATAATCTCAAGTGCTTATAAGTCATGCAAATACAGTTCAGTGCATTACAGCCTGTAATTCTAGACTCTCAATAGACCTAGATACCTGAAGGACCGCCTCCTTCCATACGAACCTACCCGGCAATTAAGATCTAGCCAGGGGGCCCATTTGAAAGAGCCATCCCTCAAGGAGGTTAGAGGGATGGCTTGTAGACATAGGGCCTTCTCGGCAGCTGCTCCCAAGCTATGGAATGCCCTCCCGATCGAGATCCGCCTGGCGCCAACACTGATTACAATCCGGCACCAGGTAAAAACCTTCCTGTTCCAGAAGGTTTTTAATTGATATACTATAGACTGTGGGTCCGCTGATGACAATTTTAGGATAATGATTTTAGTGTAAGGTTTATATTGATGATTTATTTTAAATTGTTTTATTCTTTGGACTGTAAGCCGCCCAGAGACCTTTGGGTAGTTGGCGGCATATAAGTTAAATAAATAAATAAATAAATAAATAAATAAATAAATAAATAAATAAATAAATATCCAAAAATGCCTGTAACCAAGCATGCTATGAAAAAAATCCCAATTCAGACAGGACTTCAGAGATATTGAAGCAAATTGGGAGCTGTTGGTGTATGAAAATTCCCTTTTGAGCTGCTACTGGGCAATAGTTGCAAAAAGCAGCACCAGTGACCTGCTGCCACCCTCCAATACACACCACTTGAAGTGGCTACCACTTCACTTGGCCCAATGGTAGGACCGGGCCTGACTAGACTCTCACTATGCGGTTTTCATTAGAATCGCACTCTACTATCAAACCATCCTCCCTCGCGTTCAGTAGCCTTCACCCTTCTCATCTTGACTCTCCAGCTGGCACCAGAGTTGAAGAAACACAGCTTTCAACCTCAGATGTCTTTCTCACTTCCTCTAGTCCACCCCTTGGTTGATCCAGAAGTCCATTCTGACCCATCTTCCTCATATGCCCATTTGTGCAGTTCAGACCCCCTCCAGAAACAAAAGTTGGCCCAAAAAAATTGAAGACGACAGTCTCAACCACGATCTTCTGTGGTCTTCCCACTTCCAACATCTCTCTATCTTGCCATTTGTCCCATCGTCATCCTTTCAAGTCTGGGCATGGAGGCTGGTTTGAAAAGCCAACCTCCTTGTCCTCTGTTCCTTTTCTCTCCTTCCTTGAAGGAAGCTTCAGCCCCCTCCTCTCCCTCTCTCGTTTTCTTCCATTCCTTCTCGACCTGGAATGGTAAACAAGCGTTCTCTCCCCAGCCTTCTTCCCTCCTCTCTTCCACTGTCCAAACAATCCATGCTGTTAAGAGCGACATGCATGAAGCACCAGGCAAAGCCAGCCTGAATTGTGGGGGTGGGGGGTCCGCTGGCTTTGTGCACCAAAGGGGAAACCATCCATTACAAGGAGCATGCACACTCATGGCAGGGGGAAAGCAGGGAGAGGTGAGGAAAGGCTGGAAACACTGGGAACATTGATTCCCCCCCACGGTTTTGCCAGGGAAAGCCAGAAGGCCAGAAAAGGAAGAAACAGACAAGGAAAGAGGGGAATCAGGTCATGGGAGGGGGGGGGAAACAGTGCTTTGATTGTTGTATACCTTGAGGCCAGAATCTGAGAGGGGGGAAAGGCCTACAGTGTCATGCGCTAGCATAAGTTAGCCTGGATGGTTGCATACTCGACAAGGTCTCCGCCAGCATGGATGGAGGTTCTTGGGCTTGGCGACGTCGCCAGAGCGGAGGTGTCCAACTCTGCATATTGGACGTCGGAATCCTTGCTGTTGCTTGGGTTCTGGAGATGAGAGAGCGGCAAGGCATGGACACGTCGGAGGAGGAGGGTTTGGAAAGGTGGGAGGGAGGAAAGAAGGTGACCAAGACATGGGACAGAGGTGGGTGATGTGAGGAGACACAATGGTGGGTGGGGAGAGGTGGGATGCGTGCACACACACACACACACACACACAGACAGACACACACGGACACATTAACAGGCACCGACGGAACACACAACCGATGGAGTTGTGCCACAAAACAGAAAAAAGTAAAGTCAACAAAAGAAAGAAAGGAAGAGACAGAGAGGGAGGTGGGGGGCAGGTGGGGGGCAGGGAGTGAAGAAGACAATAAAGAACAATAGTGGGAAAAAGATAAAAACAGGTTTAAAATGAACAATACAGCTGGCATTTCACAATCCCAGGATCTGAAAGTCTCCCCGCTAACTGTGAGCTTGAGTGCCTCAGTTCACACCACGACCTCACCCGTATGCAAACCTGGATGAAATGCACCCAACCAACTTTGGTATTTCTTGCTGTGATAGAAATGGGTTTAGCAGTCAAATCCTCTCTCAGATTTTTATTTAAATACATCTAAACAGAGGAAGAGAGTGCCGACGAAAACAATCTGCTGGTTTCGGTAAAGAAGCATGCCTCTGTGTGGGGGCTTGTGTGAACGCACATGCATGTATATTTCTCAGGACATTTGAATCTAGAATCTCCGGCCAGCAAGGGATGCTCCTAATTGTATTTTGCTTTCCATATGTTTCCAAATGGAGGTCTTGTGTCCTTATTAAGACCCTGTGGATAAACCAGTGGAAGAGTCAAAGGGCAGATCCATGTAACACAGACTGACTGTGGTTCTTACCAAAGCAGAGAAGGGCACGAACTGTGATTTGGCAGTTTGTGTTGGTTTGTTTCCCAGCCAAACAGGCGTTCAGTGTTTCCCAGATCCACCTCCTCCAACAGGCTGTATCCCTGCTGCCTTGCCCCACCCCCTCTTGTCACAGCCTTTGAGTGGGTGCCCACAGAGGAGGCGGGTTTAGGAACCATCAAATACCTGCTTAGCCGGGGAACATTTTAATGCCATTATACAAAAGGATACTAAGGCCCCACCTGGAATATTGTGTACAATTCTGGTAACCGCATCTCAAGAAAGCCATAGTGGAACTGGAAAAGGTGCAGAAGAGAGCGACTAAAATTATTACTGGGCTGGGGCACCTCCCTTATGAGGAAAGGCTAAAACATTTGGGCCTCTTTAGTCTGGAAAAAGGCACCTGAGGGGAGATATGATTGAGACATACAAAATAATGCAGGGCATGAGTAAAAGTGGATGGAGGGAGGCTCTTCTCCCTTTCACAAAATGCCAGAACTAGGGGACATCCACTCAAATTGAGGGCTGGGAGAGTAAAAACAGACAAAAGAAAATATTTTTTTCACCCATCGTGTTGTTAGTCTGTGGAACCCCCTGCCACAGGAGGCGGTGATGGCATCTGGCCTGGATGCCTTCAAAAAGGGATTGGACAGATTCCTGGAGGAAAAGTCCATCACAGGTGACAAACCATGATGGAGATATGTAATCTCCAGGCTTAAAACCAGGCTACTTCAAGGGCTAGGTGCACGGGAGTGGTATCAGGAGACAGCTATCTAGTCTCATGTGCTCCCAGACACATCTGGTGGGGCCACTGTGAGATACAGGAAGCTGGACAAGATGGGCCTTTGACCTGACCCAGCAAGGCTCTTCTTATGTTCTTATGTTCTTATGAATCTACCGGCATGGACCACTGAACCAGCAGTTCATGCCCACCTCATTGCCAAAGCATTCTGCCATGTGACTTTTGGTATTCCTTTATAATAAGCAGACTTATTAAAAACCAGAGTAGCCAAGTCCCTCTTTTAAAATGTGAGCTAAGGAGAAAGGCCAGGGAGGTGATATAGTGAAGGCTTCTGGTGTCAGTTTCATGGGGGCATTATGGAATTTGAGCCCTTGGAGTCATCCAAGGTGCTGCTTCTGATCTATTTGGGGCCTAGCATTCAGCACCTTGGACAGTGCACACAAACAGCAACCTAGCTTAGATGAATCTCTTCCCTCCCATCAATGTGGAATGGCTCAAAGTGGCTTCCTCCTCCTCCTTTTGAAGACCAGGGAATTTGGGTGGCATTGTTGGTGCTGATTGCAAAAGGCACTCCTGCCCCTGATGGCTGAGCCTTCCCCTTGCAATCTCAGGACCAGTCACAGCTCTCCAGTGGGTTGCACTTCTGCCCTGTGGCAGCAATTATGCACCAAAAGTATTTCATTCCAGACTAGCTCCCTTCCCTTTGAGAATGGTGCACAGCCATTTACCAGCTGTGGGGAAGCCATTCCTGGAAGTTTATGGCTCCATAACAAGCGCTCTAAAGCATGTTGCTTGGAGGGTTGATTTGCAAAGAAATGGCCTTTCATGGAATGCATCACATCCTGGGCTTTTTCCTCTTTTGCTCTTTCTTTCATGGGAAAGAGGCACCCCTTTGTCCTGCATCTTGACTCCAGGCTAAGAATCATATAGGGAGACTGTCCCATCTTGGTGTCATGTTTCCAAGGCAGGCAGATACTCAACAGGAAAAGCTTTGCCCTGCCCTGAAGGGCAGTTGAGGAGGACCCCAGAAATTTTCCTTCCTGAGGCCAAGGACAAAATGGCACTCCCATCCATGTGTCTTCCCAGTTCCAAATACAAAAGCCACCTGAGTAGGTGATGAAGTATTCCGGCAGCATAGGGACAGCACTGGGTGAGGAGATCTCAGGGCAGAAGGGTGCCTATAGCAACACAGGGCAGGCCAGAAGCAAGGAGGTATAACTTTTGCCTTCTCTCAAGTCCTCCCACATTTGCGTCTTATCCTTATTTGATAATGGGTTGCAAGATGGGTCTCTCTCTTTCTCACTCCCTCACACAGACTTCTGCACCCCCTGGAGATTTCTGCATATTGCAAGATCCACTTTTTTCATCCCCATGGCTTAACGTCTTCACTTTGTGCAATTACCCTCCTGACAAGGACATGTTTCTGCCCAGATTCTGCCTCCGGAGGTGTCTGCATTTATTTGTGCACAATTTGAAAAGAGCCCAAAAAACTCAGCACAAAGAGGCATCTACTCCATGCATGTCCTTCCCAGGGAGAGAAAGATTTCCTTAACATGTGTCAAGGTAAGACACACATGCACCTAGATTTCCAAAACATGGCTGCTGATCACTGCCTGCAAGCATCGCCTGCCTCCCAGGGCCTAATATTAGGCCCAGCTCTTGATCAGATCTTGGAAGGCACAAGAAGGCCAAGGGGGAAGAGGCAAAAGAATGTGTAGCAGTGGGCTGTAGCTGTTCTTTTGGGCCAATTTGGACCCCCTCCCCCGTTCCATCAGGAATGGTCCCTGTCCAGAAAAGGAACTACATTTATCTCAGTCCTTGGCATGCACTGCCAGGTTTACGGGAGCCGAGCTGCAGTAGGCCAGGCTCTAGATTATCTGCAAGTGGGCTCTGGGCTCTAGGGGCCTGATCCATTCCAGGCCCAACCAAGAATGTGAATCCCTGCCTTGGGAATTTCTCCAGCAATCCTGAAATGATATCAGGCTGGATTTGAGATTGTCTGTGGGAGACAGTAGGGATCCAGGAGAGGAATCTTGGCAGATCCAAGTGAGCCAAGCTGTTTTCCTCTCCCATATTTACTTTGGCAGTCCAGGGAGAAAAGTGGCCGGCCAGCCAGCCAGCCAGCCAGCCAACCAAGGGGTCAGCTGGTCAGCACAGGCAGTAAAAAGGACCAGCTTCCTTCTTTCATCATGCCCTCTCAGCACACCGCTCACCACTACCAGCTCTGCATAGATCCAACAGAAAGGATGCACAACGGTCTCTGCTTTCATCCAAGGAGCTGAAAACATTCATGTTATGTATTGTTCCTAGGTGCTCTGCCAAGTGTAGGTACGTGCATTGCTCAAGTAAGGAAGGGCAATACCAGCCCATAATGTTCTTCTCTCCTGAAGCAACCCTCTGACTCCACAACACGAGATCCGATGATGGAGTTGCAAGGACTGGTGCTGTCCAGGAAACTGATTCCTGGAAAGAAACCAAGGAAAGAAACCAAGTGGTTGGGAAAGTGGAGGGTTTTGGTGATCAATTAGAAGAGGACACCATGCAGTGTTGGAGAAGGACTCTGCAGTCATTTTGATTCCTGGGAGAAGATGTGGGTTCTTTTTCCCCAGCTTCTCTTTTCATCATCTTTCTCTTCCTTTTATATTTTGCTTCCAACCAGATGTTGAGGCTTTGAGCTTTGGCTGGCTTCTAGGTGAGGTGAACCCAGAGCTCGAGGGAAAAGTTACTTTTCCAGAGCTTTGGAAACTTACTAGCTGAGTGAGGAAAATAAATTTCAGTAGCTCTGAACAATGTGTAGATTTGAATCCATGAAGGTTTGGGTTGTTACTCAGGGGATGGGCCTGCTTTGTACTTAGATGGGAGGCCACCAAGGAACACTAGAGGCCTTCAGGGAGGCATAGGATGGAATCCTGCCTCATGTCCTGGGGCCCCTTCTCCAGTCAGACTGCAAGCAACTCCAAATGGCACTGAGGTGACCAATCTGCTCCAGATTTTAGACTGAACTTGGCATAACCTATTGCAAGCAACAAACCTTATCTTCAAAATAGGTTAGGCACCTTGAATTGGCCCTTTGACATCCAGAACTTAGCCCAGAATGGACTGAGTTAACAATCCTAGACTAGATAGAATGATGATCTGAAAGCTAAGGTAGATTCCTATGCACTTATCTGCTTGGAGTGTATCTCAGAATCCCCTTTTCAGTTGTTGTGGGACTGACTTTTTTAAAGTTTCCAAACTCTGGGAGTCCTTACCTCCCCTGCAACCACTCCAGAAATTCTTTCTCTCACACCCATATAGTACTTCTTTCTTGGTTCTCCACTGCTTATTTTTCCTATGCCACCAAACTCTGACTCATTCCTTGGCTGTATGTGATCATCACCCTAGGGACCAGAAAAACATTCACACGTCCTTGGTCTAAATCTCATTTCCCTTTCAAAGGAGAAGACAATTTGGGGAAGTAACAAACAAATGGGTGCCATCTCTTCTTTATCACTCCTACAACACATGCTTAAGTGTGCCATAAGCTTTCCATACAATAGTGCTGCCAAGAGAGCTGTGATGATCTCCTCCATTCCCCAGCTCCCTTGTTCACTCTCACCTCTACTCCCCAAGTTCCATTCCCATAATCTTTCTCTAGCACCACCCCCTAAGAAAAACAAAAAAACTTCAGCTGCAATGCAGACAGGGATGCAGCTTTCCATGGTCATCTGTTACAATGAATTTTGGTGGATTGCATGGGTGAGTAGAACAGTGGTGCAACCCCACATTTGTCTCATTTCCCTGTCCAGGAACCAGAAACCACTGTGCTTCTTTCCTCAGCTGCAACATGGAAAGAGGATTTCTCCCAATAGACACTCAAGTCATGAATCCCTGAGAGATCATGCACTTGTGAGAATAACTGATGCACATATGCCTAGTTGTATAAAACAATGACAGCTGACGCTTGCAAAAATCAAAAGGCCCAGATAGGTTGTTTGTGACTTTTTGATCAATCAGCCTGACTTTCTATACTTGTAGCATGTGTGTGTGCTGGTCATCCCACATAGTGCCCTCCATCCTTCCTCTGTGGTGGTGGTGGTGGTGAGGTGTGATCAGGACCCATTCTTTTCCTTGAGGTGCCCATCTCAGCCAGTCTTGAATAAGGAATGTCGCAGTTTGGCCAAGCGTCTTACAGATCACATAGCCAAGCTCATCTCTGGCTCTGAGAAGCATCGGTCTCGCCTCGCCTGTTCTATGCTCATCTCCCTTCCCCAGCTCAACCCTCTGCTAAACTGGCTTTAGCTTTGACGGACCTGCCCCCTCTCCCTTAATCTCCCTGCTGTTGCTCCTGCCTTGCATTATCATCTGAAACCAATTCATACAAAACAAGGTCTTCCCATAAAAAGAAAAAGAAGGAGCGCTGTCCTCATTTAGCAGTCATGCACTGGTACACTCCAGTGGGCAGATAACCCATCTGCCAGGACATTTCCCCCTCCCTTTCTCTGCCTCTCTCTCTCTCTGCCTCTCTGCCCCCCCTCTCTCTCTGAGTGTATGTGTGCAAATGTCTTCTCAGCCTAGGGCACTGCTTACTGCCGAGCGTCTCTCTGCGCTGTTGTTGCCCTATAGCCAAATGTCTCCCTCAGGGACTAAAAACACAGCCTTCCTCCTCACCCGTCCTTGCTGTTTTCAAATCAGTCTTGCCAACAGTCTGAGGTGTTGCTTGCCCACTCGCAGAAGGCTCAGCACAATGAACAGCAGTGTGTGTGTGTGTGTGTGTGTGTGTGTGTGTGTGTGTGTGTGTGTGTGTGTGTGTGTGTGTGTGTGTGTGTGTGTGTGTGTGTGTGTGTGTGTGTGTGTGTGTGTGTGTGTGTGTGTGTGAAGGCCTAGGGCAGCCCTCAAGGGGTTCCCACTACCACCCCATCTGTACCCCCCCCCAAATACTAAGAGGATTGCTTCTCCTTGGATTTGCATCTGTTATTTCTCCCAGAGGGAAAGCGGGAAGAAGTCCTATCCTATCACACTGGTTCTTGGCCCCCATCTAATATATTCTGGGAGAGGCTCACGGGACACATCAACATGGAAGAAACAGCCCTGATCCAATGAGACACCTCTATGATCACCAGAAACCAGATGTGTGACAAAGTGCCTCACTATCACTGCAGTTTTGTTCTCTTTTTTTGCCAGCTTAGTACACAGCTGGCTGACATGGGTTTTGACATCCTATTTGTCCCAACAACAATTTTGTAACGTAGGCTTAGCTAAATGGAAGTGGCAGACTGGGGATTTACTTTGGATCTTCCAGTCTGAAATCCAGAGTGAGAATCGTTACACTTTACGGCTTTATGTTGTTAAGTAGACCGTTGGCTGCTATATAAATGCTATAGAGGCTGGGATACAGTAGTAGAGGGGGAAATGTAATATGTAAACGTGCTTCATTTGTAGATTGACTGAAACTTTAATACTGTGCTTCACCTATATAATCATGCAGATCAGACTACTAGAGTTGGGAAACTATAACATGTTAGTCTTAAACCGAGGGGATACAGTGCCAGCCATTTGATATATATGTAGCTCTGTTCCCCAAGGCATCCCTGTTCCTTTGCAGTATCTCTCACCCGGGTGGCTGCCTAACTCTGTCTCGTGTTAGGGCCGGTCCCGTATCAATCAGGGGAGATAGATCCCAGCATATGGAAGTGAGTCCCTCCAGGGGTTTACCAGCAAACTGATCCTCTGTTTAGCATCGACCTAATGGCATGGAATGAAGGCACCACTTGGAAAAGTTAACTTTTGGGATTACAATACCCAGCATCCAGCAGCCCAGCATGGGAACTGTAGTCCATTAAGGTCAGCTTTCTGAGGTCAAAGGAAGGATCAATGTGGAGGTAATTGAAGGCCAATTCTTCTAACAGCCTTGTTCCTTACCATTTTGTCAATGTTTGGAGCAGGTTCGGTGGCAGCCATGTCATAGTAGGGGGGTTGTGGAGGCAACTTCTGAATCTCTTCCTCTGGTTCTTTCATGTTGTCCAGGTGCACAACCTGTGGTTGGCAGGATACGTAAAATTCAAGAGGTCATCCAAACACAAAGAGAAAGCTGTCACCATGGGATGAGAAGGACCAGACTAGACCTGTCCACCTGTTCCCCTACAAAAGACATCAACATGACAGACAAGGCCATGCAATTTTGGAAAGCTCTCTACCATCCTCTGCTTTTCTTCTGCCTGCTGTACTTCCCCCATCCTCATCTATGACTCAACCAAGAAATGGAATTTGGTAGCTGATTGAGAGCGAATAAGGGATATACCCACTAACAGGATATGAGATCGGGTACGTTCCTTTTTTGGGTTACCATTTCTAGAACTGACCATGTTGGCTGGGGAGATTCTTGGATTGAAGCCTAAACAGGGATAATGCTGTGAGGTCCTAGACGGTCTCTGGATAGCAGGAAGGACTATTAAGACTTCCTTTTTGGGATAATATAGTCTTTCATAACCATAACCCCTTCCCCGGCTTTTTTGCTCCCTAACTCTGCTTTAACTCTTTCTTCCACCACATGACTTTTGGCTACCGCTCAACACCTGGTCTACTGATCAGCCTTGGCATGTGTTGTAAGATTATCTGCCAAGCAGAGCCCTGTTGGATGCCTTTATCCTAGACAGGATCAATACAGAGCAGCTGTCCTGCAGGAACTGGGAGATACAATCCCATTAGTTGGAAGGTTCCCCAAAAAGAATCAACACTGCTTACAGACTGCCCATCACCTTCCAGAAAACATGTCCAGAAGATCCTTCCAGAAGATGAAGAGGACAATTGGAAAACATCATTTCAGATGAGCAGAATGCCTCGGTTCATTTTGAGGGTACAACTTGGTGCTCTACGATACTATGGTTATGGAGCACCAGGCTTTGAGACGTAATGATTTTGATTACCAATGACCATTGTAATGGTTCTATCATTTACTTTGTTTTCTGATTCTGTTTCTTTGCTTTGATTCTTTTTAAAAAAATGATGTTGGTTCTGCTGCATTATTTACTGATGCTAGCTGCATTAATTTAATGTGGAAATATCAATCAATCAATCAATCAATCAATCAATCAATCAATCAATCAATCAATCAATCAATCAATCAGTCCCAGATACATCCCTCCACAACCGAGGCACTCTTTGTTTTTTCTAATACCTACATATCTCCTTTAAAAATGTTTTTATCTTTCTTCTGGCTCAAAAGCATCCTTGTAGCTTCCAAGGTCAGTGGGCAGCAATTTTGCAATCTCCTTGGGACCAACCTCCCCCCCACCCCCTCTACACCCACAATTGTAGTTATTTCTTTTTTGGACACTAGGGGGCAAACCTGGGCTTTTTCATGTACCCCTCCCATTTTTATTACTGAGAAAATGAAAAGGGGAGGAGTCACAGAAGTGGCATGGCTGTCCATGGTCCACAGATGACCATGTGGCCCTCCCCCAGACCTTAGGAGGTTGGCTGCCTGCCAATCCATGTTGATGGATTGTCATTCCAGAAGACAAAAGCCTACCTTTCTGCATCTCCAATCTATTTGTCAACCTGAAAGGAGGAGGCCAACATGACCTGTAGAAACAGCTGTTGAAGCCTGCCTCCGTCTGGGGTGCGCAAGCCCATGGATGGGAAAGATACCTGGATATCTTCAGCCGTCAGGTGACTTTTCATCTCTTGCTTCCTCTTGGGAGGTGGAGGAGCTGGCTTGTGGGAAGGAGGAAGGTCAATCCTGTAGGGAAAGACGTGGTCAGCTGGGGAGGTGGCCGAGAATCAGAGCCTGCTTAAAATCTCAGCCATGAGATCACCCATTCAGTCTTATGTCTCAATCCCGCTCACTCTCAAGAAGCTATTAAGCACCCCCAGAATCTCAGCCAATACCATGGCTGTGCATGATGACATTTGAGCCAGAATGTGTGCTCAGTGGTGGAAGGGGCCAGGCTTGCATGGGGAAGGGAAATGAATTTGCAAAAATGGGCCATGCCATATTTTAGTACAACAGCGGCTTTCCAGGCCATCGGGTCTCTCAAGGAAGGAGTGAGAAGCAAGAGAGAGGCACACAAGGAGGAGGGGGAGGCAGAAATGTCTGCACTCCACTGGGGAAAGAAGGGTTGTTGTTTTTAATGGACCTGATGACCTAGTTGAAAGAGGGGAAATGAGATGAAAGCTTGTGAGCCTGGGACAGGGAGATGGGGAAATGATTTGCCACTTAAATGACTTGAAAGCAGACAAGAAGAAAGGAAGGGACTGAGGCAGCCAAAGTGTTTCCTCTGTGCTGGATGTGCATTGCCTGTATAGGAGCAGGAGGCAGCTCTTGGTGTGAATCTTGGGAGAGCAGCACCACGGACAGCTCTCTCACCTCCTTTATTTATTGGGCTGCTGAGCATGGTCTCTCTGCAGAAGGGTGCCCAGCTAATAATGTCATGCACAAGTGGCAATAATGCATGCAATTTGCAGCAGTCACCCTCATGGAGGCCTAAATGTGATTCTTCCCCCTTCTCTGTGGTAAATCGTGGCAGAGTGTACGATACTCACAGGTCGTTGTCGGCTTCCGTGTGGCTCTTTTGCTGCCGTCTGTAAATGACGAAGACAGTGGCAGCGACACTGATGATGAGAATAGCAGCGATCACCACGCCCAGGATTCCAAAAATACCCCCTACTCCTCTTTGGGGCAACGGCTTATCTGCAAGAAAGAAGAGGAAGCAACATGAAAGCACAACTGTGTGACCCCTACTTCTTGGTCTGCACCGGCATTGAAGATGTTGGAATGAGTCCGCTGGAAGACATCAAAGAAGGTCAAGGGAACTGGTGAGCAACACCTACGGAAACTGGGTAGGATTAGCCTGGAGAAAGTAAGTTGGTCAGAGTTGGTCTAAAACCATTTTCAAAAAGTCAAAGACCTCTGAAGGGCTCCCATGATGACGATGGAGCAAGTTGGTTGCCTGCGATCCCAGACAGAGAAAGGCAGTCAAAATGCCAAGAAGAAGAAAAAGATTCTTAAAAAATAACAACCACTAGGAAGAACTTCTTGATAGTACTTTGGACATGAAATGAGAAGATGGCATTCAGTTGAGCATTGTACCAACCCTGCATCATAGAACTTTCTTCTAGGAGCAACTCCGGGAAGATCATCACTCGGTAGTAATACACCTGCTTATGTCTGGGATTCATGGCATCTATGTGGAGGTCGAAACCATGAAAAGCTGTTGCAAATGAGTATATAGGCACCACTAATCTACATGGGCCAAAGATCTAGTTTTTCACATTTACATGCTTCAGCATGTTCTGGTGCCCTACAGAGTCTGGCAAGTTCAATTTCATGATGGTGCCTAGTAGGGTTCAGATCGGGCGGGGGGGGGGTAACTTTGATAGAGTTTGGACTAAAACCCAAAGTGGAGTTCTGTATGAAGTCCAAGTCACCAGACTCCACTGTGATCAGTCAAAGTTCTCGTGCATTTGCAATTGGCTCAGCTGTTTTATGGTTGTGGCCCTGTCTGGATGGATCTGTATGCTTTTCAGGATACTTGTTGACAAGTCTTTCTCTCTTTTCAAATCCCTCCCCCAAATTCCACCTGTTTTCCCAAAGTGATCTGCATAACTTCTCATAGGAATGTGATTTTCAAATAGAATAGTTTATACCAATTCAAAAGGGAGTCCTGAAAAAAAAAAGAAGGGGACAGAGGAAAAGGTAATAAATATTTTCAAATAAAAATATGTTGGAAGAAGACTGTGGCCTGTCTTTCCTCAGGTTTGCTAGTTTCCTGCTTAAAGCGAAGTTACTCTTCGCTTTTTAAAATCAAGCAATGTTCAAATAGGTGTCATTCCCTTCCCTCCCTTCTTCCCACCTGTGAATTAAAAGCAGTGTCATCCTTTTCATTTGTTTTAACTACAGACTAAGCCTAAGCTGCAAATCAGCTACAGCATGAAATCAAGGTGCCAAGGGTCCTCTCAGACTTAACTCTGGAGGGCCCAGGTTGCAGCAGTAAGTTCCAAATAGCATAGTCCTGAATCGAGCTGGAATCCCTAGCATGTATACTTTATTGAAACAGAGATGCCTACGCTGGCTTGGACACGTTGTGAGAATGGACAATGGCCGGATCCCAAAAGATCTTCTATATGGAGAATTAGTGCAGGGAAAGCGCTCCAGAGGGAGACCACAGCTGCGGTATAAGGATATCTGTAAGAGGGACTTGAAGGCCTTGGGAATGGACCTGAATACATGGGAAACCCTGACCTCCGATCGCACTGTCTGGAGGCAAGAGATACAGCATGGTCTACATAAATTTGAAGAGGTGTTTGTCCAACAGGCAGAGGAAAAGAGGCAGGCATGGAAACAACAAAACTCGAGGACCGGGCAAGAAACAGAATACATCTGTCCCCAGTGTGGTAGAGACTGCCATTCCCAAATTGGTCTATTTAGTCACACTAGGTGTTGTTTTTAGGATCTCTACTCCAGGCATGATACCATAGTCTTTTGAGACTGAAGGATGCCAAGGAAGGAGAGTTCCTTGGGATGATCACACCCAAAGGGTGATCATAAATGGCCTCTCTTCAGCTTGGAGAGACATGACCAGTGGGGTGCCCCAGGATTCTGTTCTGGGTGCAGTGCTATTCAATATCTTTATTAATGTCATGGAGGAAGGAGTCAAGAGTGTGCTGATTAAATTTGCAGATGATACCAAATTGGGAGGGGTTGCTAATTCTCTAGAGGATAGAATGAGAACCCAAAATGGCTTGACAGATTAGAGTGCTGGGCCAAAGCTAACAGAATGGGTTTCAACAGAGGGAAATGTAGGGAATTGCACAGATATAGGATGGAGGACACCTGGCTGGAAAATAGTACCTGTGGAAAGGATCTGGGAGCTTGGGTGGAACATTAGGAAGAACTTCCTGATGGTTAGCGCTGTTTGGCAGTGGAATATGCTGCCACAGAGGATGATGGAGTCCCCTTTTTTGTAGGTTTTTAAGCAGAGGCTGGATGGCCATCTGCCGGGAATACTGTGAAGGGTGTTCCTGCATGGCAGGGGGTTGGACTGGATGGCCCTTGAGGTCTCTTCCAACTCTATGATTCTATGATTTCCACAGCTCTTCTTCTTGTGGTTGTTCTTAGGCAGAAGAATGGCATATTAAAGCAATAGATAGATAGATAGATAGATAGATAGATAGATAGATAGATAGATAGATAGATAGATAGATAGATAGATAGATAGATAGATAGATAGATGGGGAATGCTTCTGGGCTAAGAAAAATTAAGAGGATATATTGCAACATGTTCCTACAAGTTACATTTCTCATTCTTAATCTCCATCATTTCTGGATATTATATAGTAGCAGTGGATATTATACAGTTATACAGTAGATAGATCAGCCTCAATATCATCACCCTGGAGACCCCAGGGTAGCATATGACATCACTGCCCTTGTTAATAAAATGTCTAGGCACTTCCTTGTGTGTTTCTTCTGCCTTCTTGAAAATGGTTCTTAATTGCTTCTTGTATTCTAGTCTTTATTGGATGGGTTATTTTAATTGCTTTATATTCCACAGAGAGACATTGGAGGCTATGCACTGAAATGACAAAATGATAGAAAGATGGACCAACAGAGAGGTATGTCTATGCATGCATAGATACATATACAGGATTATGGGAAAGTTGTTGTTGTTGTTGTTGTTGTAGTAGTAGTAGTAGTTGTTGTTGTTGATGATGATGATGATGATGATGATGATGATGATGATGATGATGATGATGATGATGATGATGATGATGGTCTACATCTGCCAAACTCCCTCAGCCAGGGAGGTTCTCAGTGTTCCCCAGGGCGAGGGGTTTGGAAGATTTTAAGTTTTTTTTTGGTAAATTTGTCCAAGCTTGTAGATGCACAAGCAGGCAGACAGATAGGCAGAGAAGATCTTCAACAATAGTACCTAGAACCCAGCCCCTAAAATTGCAACTAGAATTTGGCCCCGGTCCTGCTCTTCCCAGTGGAATGTGGTGGCTCAGCGGGCTAGAGCACTGAAAACTGTTGGCTACAAAGTCGGCAGCTCAGCAGTTTGAATCCCGAATGCTACGCAGCAGAGTGAGGACCTGCTGTTTACCCCAGCACCTGTCAACCTAGCAGTTCGAAAGCATGTACAATGCAAGTAGATAAATAGGTGCCACCATAAAAAAGTGGGAAGGTAAAACAGGGTTTCCTTGGAGCCATGCCAGCCACATGCCAGCTCTTTGGCTTGAAAACGGAGATGAGCACCTTCCCTAGAGTTGGACATGACTAGCACACACACGTGTGTGTGGGGTGGTGGGGGGAATATTTCCTTTACCTTACCTGGTCTTCCCGAACTTGAATCTAACCTACGAACTGGAACTGGGGTCTTTCATCTGCTGACACTTGGGCTGAAAAATAAGCAGAGCCAAATGTTTCAGCAGAGGCAAGCCCTCTGCGTTCTTTTGCTCCTACCTGTGATTTTATACAACACGGTGTGCTTTCTTCCCTTGCAGAAAAAACAGAGAAAGATAACCTCTTAAAATAATAATAATAATCTTGGGCGCCTTAGTAAGAATGGCTGGAGGGGGCCAGATCCAGAAGAGGATGGGAGGGAAGGAGGGTTTGGTCCTCTCCCTTCCACAGAGATCAGACAGTCCCTTTTCTCCGCTTTCTGGGCAAGATAGAGACTGTGTGTGTGTGTGTGTAGGGGGTGGAGTTTGACCCTGGGTTGTAAAGCCAACCGTTTCTTCCAAGCGGCCAATTCCAGTGTGGGTGCAGAGGGGAAGTGGGAGGAGGAGGGGCTTGGATGGGAAAAGAGCTTTGAAACATATGATAAAAGGATTTAATTTGCTCTACCTTCCAAGCTAATTAAAGTTGAAAACCAGCTAATTGGTACTTTGTACTTGCAGCTCCAGTGGTGATGAAAGGGAAAGATAATTGGGGGAGAGGGGAGGGGGGATTAAAATACAAGCAAGGAGGGAAAGCAGGGAGCAACATGGTCAGGTCTCCCCCCAATCACTGGCTTGCTGGCAGCACAAGGTGGGTGGGAGAGAGAGGGGGAGGGAGGGGGAGGGGGGTATCAGCTCAACACATCTAAGCTAGAAACCTTAAAGGTTCCTCTGGGGATGAGAAGCAGAGAACAACATAATAAACACAGAAGAGTATGAACTTGATAAGTTTCTTAACATAAACACAGGCATGCAAACATAATGCTGAATGAGCAAGAAATCTGTAGTATAATATGTTGGGGTTGTTTTTGTTTTTTAACAGCCTCGCATACTGCTTGTAGAAGGTGGGAGGGGCCTTTCGGGTTGGGGTGACTGTCAAAGTATTCAGCATTAACCAATTGTTCCCTTCTGCCTTCAAATTCAAAGAGAGCCCCACCTCTCTGCCCAGTCCTTTCACCCCTCTCTGAAGTTGGTCAATGCCCCCCTTTAGTTTTTGCTGGAAGCAGTCAAGTTTATCTGATTGTTCTTTGGTCTGTTCAATGGTAAGCAATGAAACCTCTTATTCTTTTTCCACCAAATAGCTCAGAGTGAGACATTTTATGAAGTTTCAGTTGATTAAAAAAAAAGATGTGGGGTACTCTGGAGAACCTCAAGCTATCTTGCTCCTTAAATTCCTGGTGCACATCTAGAGGAACTAAACCAAAATTCAAAACTCTGCAATATAATAAGACATACCACACCTGAACTGCTGGCACATTTCATGCGGTCTGCTAACATGGTGCATCAAGCACTTCGCCTGTGCCATCCTTTCTAGAGTAGGACGTAAGCCAGAGAACCTGATCTTTGACATAGTCGGTAATGCCAAAATCTTGCACCCATTCTTAAATTGGTAATGAGGAGATTCTCCACTCATCATTCCCCAACAGTGAATCAATGGAGCCTGCTGTCTCTGGCAGTGCTGTGTGTAGATCAGTGGTGTCCAAACTTCAGCCCTCCAGATATTTTGGACCACAATTCCCATGGTCCTTTGTCATTGGCAATACAGGCTTGGAATTCTGGGAATTGTGGTACTAACCATCAGGAGGGCTGAAGTTTGGACACCCCTGGTGTAGATGATCTCAACTAGTAGATGATGATTCCATGAGTTAGTCTAAGCCCCTTTTCCCCTTTAACTGCATCCATGTTGGCAACCATTATTCCTTCTTGTGGAATGATGGCTGTCAAAATGTGGAATGTCACCCCCTCTCCCAATGGGACCCTGATGGACCCATTTTCTTGATGGTCCAAAGCCTGGCCTTCCTAGACCACTCCATCAACCCCTACAACCACCGTTATCAAATGGACAAATGGGAGCTAAAATAACCATCATTACCATCATCATCACACTTGAACTGCAGAGATGGACAGGAGGGCAACCAGAATGGTTAAAGGTGCAGAAGAAATGTCTTATGAGAAAGGAGCTGGGAATGTTTAGTCTTACAAAGAGAAGGCTGAAAGGAGATATGATAGCCATGTTTAAATATTTGAAAGGATGTCATATGGATGAGGGGTAGGTTTGTTTTCCATGGTTTCAGAGACTATGACTCAGAGCAATGGTTTCAAACTACAGGAAAAGAGATGCAATGTAAACATTAGGACAGTGGTGTCCAAACTTCAACCCTTCAGATGTTTTGGACCACAACTCCCACAGTCCTTTTTCATTGTCAATACAGGCTTGGAATTCTGGGAATTGTGGTCCAAAACATCTGGAGGGACACCCCTGCTTTAGGATGAACTTCCTGATGGTTAGAGCTGTTCAGTGGTGGAATAGGCTGCCACAAAGGAGGGTGGTGGAGTCTCCTTCTTTGGAGGTTTTTAAGCAGAGGCTGATTGGTCACCTGTCGGGAGTCCTGTGATGGGGGTTCCTGCATGGCAGGGGGTTGGACTGGATGGCCCTTGAGGTCTCTTCCAACTCTAGGATTCTATGATTCTATGAAAGCATCCTTATGAACCATTGAGTCCAGCTCCTCTCAATGAAGCAGGCCCTGTTGGCCTTCCTTGTCCAGCTGCAAACAAATGGATGGAAGGCATCTTCCCATCACCAGCTGCTTTTCTTGTATTTAACAGCAACACCCTTAGAACTGCAGAGCTGGAAGGGACCCTGTACATCAGGCATGTCCAAAATTCAGCCCCCCAGATGTTTTGGACCACAACTCCCACAGTTCTTTTACGTTGGAAATACAGGCTTGGAATTCTGGGAGTTGTGGTCCAAAACATCAGGAAGGCCAAAGTTTGGACACGCCTGCTGTAGATAATCAAGTCCATCCTTGGTCAGGAGGCCCAGTGGGGAATTGAACTCCCAGCCTCTGGTTCCACAGCCAGAGACCTCAGCCGCTGAGCTGTCCAGCAGTTCCTTCATTAACAATGCAAGATTGATCATTTCCTTTCTCCTTGCTCTACCTCATTTTATCTCCTTGCCTTCCTTGGGCTGTGCCACTCTATTTCTTTCCCCCCAAACCCCACTGCCCCATAAATAATATTTCTGCTGCAAGACAGTTCACTTAACTGCGGGACCTAAGCAGACAGCTGGAATGATGCAATATGGTCCCTGTGAAAATGTTAGAGATTGTGACCGGCGAGGAGACAGCAAAGTGCCAGACAGTGGTGGGGGGCGTTACCTTGTTTGGAATGGGGGGGGGAGGGGAGTCTTTTTTTTTCTATGATGGATGGGTATCTAAAGGCCATCGCGAGAGCAAGTAGTGAGGAGGAGAGGGGTGACACTCACTCCCCAGGGACGCTTAGACATCTAATCAGGTGCTTTGAATTCAAACACCTCAGATAGGAGCGGAGCATAAATAAAGAAAATGTGAACTTTTGCTGCATGTGGAGGTGAAGGATGCGCTGTGGCAAAAGGGGGAAGCGGATCTGGAAAGGCAAGAGGAGGCAAGATGAGATCGCCAGAGCTGCAAAATACCCCTCCCCAGGGGATAGGATCCCTCCAGTCAGCATGGCCCACTTGGGGATTGTGGGAGTGGTAGTCTGGAAAAGGAATTATCTCAGGCATTGGGTGTTGAGATGCTCCTACCCTATCGGACTCTTTGGAGGACCCATGAATATTTCCATCCCACCTGCAAGATGCTTTTTCCAGTTGGACTTCAATCTATATCATTTTTCACCACTGTCCTTTCAATCAAGAAGCCCCGGGCTGGACAGCTTCCCCCCTCCAATTGTCTGAGTTTCGTGCACCCCTTTAGACACATCTATTCCTCTGGAACAGGAATATTCACAGATAGACTTGCTCTGATGATGGAGGATTCCCACAGCTGTCCAACTACAGTTTTTTTTTTTTTTTTTTTGGAAAAGTGGGTGCCTGTCCTGTCTCCTCTCTCTCTCTCTGTGTGTGTGTGTGTGTGTGTGTGTGTGAGAGAGAGAGAGAGAGAGAGAGAGAGAGAACAAACAAGAAAGTGGATGAAAAACAACAACCGTCACCTTTCAGATAAGACCAATTCAGGTGCTTGTGTTCCTCCCACAAGATACGGTTTCCACATCTTTCTTTTCTTAACTCTCTCTCTCCCAAATCACGTATGTGTGTGTGTGTGTGTGTGTGTGTGTGTGTGTGTGTGTGTGTGTGTGTGTGTGTGTGTGTGTGTGTGTGTGTGTGTGTGTGTGTGTGTGTTTTCCTTCCACTCTGGCCACTTTTGGCCTCTCCTGTCCTTGGACATTCAAAGGCAATTTAATCTTGAGATTACAATGCAAGTCGATGCTCCCCCTGCTTGGAGAGAAAAAAAAAGGGAGGGCATCATTATGAGCTGCAGGAGCAGAGCTGTGGAACTCCACGACATAGACTCCAGCAGCCAGCATCCACAGCCAAGGGCTGGGGTTGATGAGACTTGGAGGGCGGTAGGTTCGCTTTCAGTGGCGTCAGGAGCGATGCTATCCAGTTTGGGGGTGATTTAACCTGGGGTCTCCAGAGACTTGTGATTGCACGGTTCTGATGCAGAAGCCACGAGGATGGATGAGATGCTGCCAAGGTGGGCCCTCCTCTCCCTTCTTCCTCTGCTGTGGACTGCGAGCTATTAAATTTTCCAGTAGAATGGTTGCTCCAGGGCTGATGTTTCCATTTCCAATGACAAGGATCTGCCCTAGATTTACTGTCCTGTCCAATAAAACAGCAACTCTAGCACTGCTTCTGGTGCCATAACTGTGTGTATGTGTGTGTTATTCAAGCACCCGATAGCCACAGGGCGAAGGAGCAGGGAAAGACAAAAGAGGTCTCAGTCTAAAAGGAATGATAGAAGCAGAATGGAAGGTAGCCAATTCCAAAGAAAGAATGGGACTTTTAGAAAAATCAACTCTTTTAAAGTCATAAAATTGGAATAGGCATAGTTAAAGAGATCCATCCAAGGCACCCAGCATTGTCATTGGGTTGGCCTGCTTAGCATGCACATTGCTGTACCTCAAGGGGGAGGAATCAGCTGCCAAGAAGCACTGTGTCCAACGTCTCTCTCTTTTGCTGACGGCATTCCAGCTGCCACATTACGCCTGCCTCCCTCTCCAGAGCTTTAACTAGGAATTGGATTTTCAGATGTCTTTGGATGGCAAATCCCATAATTCTCCACGCCAGGTGTTCCACCTGACAGGCACTGTACAAACATGAGGATGGGTCTTGCCTGGCTAAGGGGCCTGAACTGGGAGCCTGGGGGGGACGAATCAATAGGCCTCGCTCTACCCAAACTTCCCGTTCCTGCGCTGGTAGGAGACAGCCGCCATGTTGGTGTCTGAGGTTTCCCTCTGGTGCTGCTGACATGGTGGAGGCCACATAAGACTGGGGAAGATGGAGGAACAGGGAAGCTCTGGGTGTGAGCCAGTCTGGTTCTGTCTTCTTTCTACCCAGGCTGGAGGCAGGATAGTTTGGGAAACTACTTAGAATGCTCTATTCTTCAAGGGGATGGACTAACTGAGGCCTCTGGAGAATGTTATTGTGCTACAAAATCCCAGGTTTCAAAAGGGCACCATGATGGTTAGAAGTGATCTGAAATGGTCACAACTGCCCTGTCCAAACACACTTCAAGACACTGGTGCAGTCTGTGTGCACTCTGTACTTGAGGGCAGGCAGCTGTCTCTTCTGGGAGGGGAGCCCCGGAGGTTTTCAAGCTGGCCAATGTGTTTGAAATTATCGGGGATTTCATGCACATTCCTTCGATAGCTGGAACAATTCCTTTCCAGGGGACAGTGCTCCAGGAAGGACAGAGGCATGTGCCTAAAAGTATGCCAAAGGTCAATCGATGACCAGGAAGGATGATGGATGTGAAGGAAAGCTCAAGGTGTTGTGTATAAAAACTCAAGATTTGAGATTTTCTTTAAAAAAAATGAATGGGTGGGTGGTCCATGCTAGTTTCACTGTCTGCTCCAGATGTTTTATTGAGCAGACTAGAGAAAGCAGTTGAGAGTGTGTGTGGGGGGGTGCATCCCTAGTAACAAAGTTGTGGGGTGTGCCATGCTTTCCTTGGGTTACTAAAAATGTAGACATGGTACTGTGTTGAATTCTGCAGAACTTTATCTGGAGGGTTGGTTGTTGCTGGTTCCTTATGCTGTAACAGAGAGATTGGCAACTTGCCAACCCTCCATAGGTACAGAGGACAACTCGCATGAGCCCCAACCGCAATGCCAGGGCTCAGAGATTGTGGGAGTTATGGGATGTGCATGAAATCTCAGATAATTTCAAACACAT
This sequence comes from Phrynocephalus forsythii, assembly GCA_029282475.1. NCBI lineage: Eukaryota > Metazoa > Chordata > Lepidosauria > Squamata > Agamidae > Phrynocephalus > Phrynocephalus forsythii. Next base: position 6,525,818 of record JAPFRF010000022.1, read on the forward strand.
GGTCGAAACATGGGCATACCGCTCGGTCCTGGCCCTTGCTCATGAGCGTCCTGCGGAGTTTCTGAATGCACCAAAGGTGACGTTTGACTCCCTCCCTCTCCTTTGTTTTCCAGGCGAAGCAGTTAAACTGTCTCTGGATATGGTGGTGGTGGGGTATTATCTCTTTGGAATGCAGCTTGACCCCCTGTGCCCTTTCTTGTCAATTTCGCTTTGAATGGGGTCCAGAGAGCGACTTTACCAGCAGCAGCAAAAGGAAGCAGAGTGGGCCTGAGTATTATTGAGAGATCATGGGGGGGGGGCTGAGTGCTGGGGAATGACTCCAGCAATTTCTGCAGATATTTAGCCTGATTGGGATGGGTGGGTTACAAAATAAGACAAAAGTTTCCTATGGCTTTTCCTGCCTTTATCTCCTCTTAAACTCAGCATTGGATGGATTTTTGGACCAGGCCTTGGGTAACGGACAAAGCAGCGGTCCTTCTCTGCCTTCAGTATTTCTCCCTCACCTATTTTTCAAGTACCAGGTATACGTGCCCTGGGAAGTAGCCCCTCCTTCCCCCCACTCCCAATAGTTTGCCCTTTGCTGGTCTACAGATGACACATGATGATGGTGGGCCTGCCTTCAGGTCTTGAAAGAAAAGGTCAGCCATGGAATGGTTTCTGGCCATCATGGCCTCCTGTTAACACCTTCTCCCTCCAGGCCAAAGCTCAGTGTTCTCTTGATAGTGCTGGGCTGCCAGGGCCATCATCCCTCACCACTTGCAGTGCTCTGGAGGATGGTCTCCACCTGTCAACATAACTTTCCGTGGTCCACTGATGAGAAAGCTTTGCCTTCAGTGTCCATCCAGGCGAGAGTGTCCACCAGCTTCTGGGTTGAGGGAGATCAGGTATAAACATCCTCGCTGTCTAGGCTCCAGTAGGGTCCCATGACACTCCCAGGCTGGCTCTGAGACTCAGGACAGCTTCCCCCTTCTCACCTCTTTCTTGGGATGAGAAGAAAGCAAGAATCAGAAGAACACCTGGCAGTTGAGGGACACTGAAGGTTAAAAGCAAATCTGTGGAAAGCCTTTGCAGTTGTTGTCGTCATCCAGAGGAATTCCAACCTGGAAAGGGTCTCCATGGTGGATTTTTTAAAACTAATTTCTACTACCAATAAGCTCAAAATGCACATTGCAGTTGCATGCAAGCCTCTTCATCATGAACCCTAATGCAGCTGTGCCCCATCCTGCAAAGCATGGCTTGGCCCTGTGCTTTACACAGATGGCTCCTGAGTCTGCAAATCACAGATCTGTTTCATGTGTGAGCTTCCCAGGCTGCCAACCTGAGTCCAGTGGGGCGCCACTGCTTCAAGCCTGCTGCCCCAACCCACATAACAGCTTCTCGGACTGGGAACCGGAGCTGGCTTCTGGGAGGGAGTGTTGCCAACTAGGGGAGCAGCGTTCACAACCAACTCTGAGGGAAGTGCGGGCAGGCCAGGCGTGTCCCTTCCAGAGTCTCCTGATCCTAGGCAAAGGAGCATCACAAGACAATGACAAGGCAAGGGGGAGGGTGTGGATCTGCCAGGCCTGCTCTTCAGGTAGCCGTTGCAAAGCTGAGAGGGTTTGGGATTTTTAAAAATGATTATATAAATTTTTTTATTATTTTTTGGCCAAGGTTTTTAGGTCAGAGATAATTGGGAACCTGCCATGCATTCCTATAAAACACCCTTGAACTTGCTGGCACTATCCATGTTAAATGCCAATTAAGAACCTCCGTATGCTTCCTGGCTGCCATGTATTAATAACACAATTAAGCATGCATTGCTTCGGATGCAAATGTTTAAAAATGGAAGTTAATCAGATGCTACGGCAACCCCAGGAATTGTCCACTTAGAAAACTAATATCTGCTTAATTAGTGCGCCCCCAATAGTAACCTTAAACATGCACATCCTTCTGCCCCCTCTTTGTTTCCCTGGCGCTCGCTGCCCAATTATAACACTTGCTTGAGGTATTCCATCTTGGCTTCCCCACTTCTTTAGCTGCAATGCAAGCTCTCCAGCAGCTGCTGAAAAGCTTTAAAGCTCAGCAGGGCCCCTGGCAGGGCCCCTTTTTGTCTTCCCTGTCCAGCTGCAAACAGCTGGAAGGAAGGCATCTTCCCACCACCATCAGCTTTCCTGGTACTTAACAGCACTAAAGTTGCATTTGTGACGACACAAACTGGGGGTCCTGTAGTCCATAAATGTAACTTTTCCAAGGTTTTCTGCTTTTGTTGCCTTCCAGCTTCTACAAAGTGCCAGTTGCGATGGTATGCAGCGTGCCACGCCCTGGACCAGTAAGGTGGCTGAGGTAGTTTTTAAGGCGTTTTCACAGTTTTAATAAATTATTTCAATGCTAACACGTGTTTTAAGTGTTTTTGAAACACACTGTAAGCTATATTTTCTAACTGGCTTATCTTTTAATTATTTGCAAGCCGCCTTGGGTCTTGTAACTGGGAGAAAGGTGGTATAGAAATAGATGAAGCAGATAGTACAATAGGTCTCTGGGTGAACGTTTTCTCCCAACAAACGTGATTGTGTGTGTAAGACACACACACATGCACACGCACACACACACGCACACACACACAAACACACACACACACACACACACACACACACACACACACAGAGAGAGAGAGAGAGAGAGAGAGAGAGAGAGAGAGAGAGAGAGAGAGAGAGAGAGAGAGAGATGAATACCTTATGTCATTTCGATATATTGGCTGTTGTGCACAGCCAACTGAGTGCATCACAGAAGATACTCCCCCCACCCCATCCCAAACTCAAATTTTGGCTCAAGTAATGGGACACCCTCACTCAGCCACTTCAAAGTTGCTGTTTAAAACGTCAGACAATCCAATCACAAATATTTTCGATGCAGTCCATTTAGCTTTGGTCCAGAGCCAACCTTAACTTGCATAGGCCGCTGAGAGGATAAGATGGATCCTAGTGGAAGTCCTTCAAGTCAGGACATGACAGATTAATATTTCCTGAATTGATAGGTCAAGTGCCTTTTGTTGCTAGGGCCAGAGCACAGCAAGCAAGCAAGCAAGCAAACACCCCACCCCAGCAGAAGTGATTATAAGATGTAAGAGACTTTTAAAAATTGTTATCACTTGCTTTCTCCTGCTGGTTTCCATACAGAACCCTAGGAAATTCTTTTACTGGATTATGGCTTCAAAATTCACCCAGCCAAGAAGCTGACGTGGTTGAACAAAGAGGGTTTGAATCCCAAACTTTTAAAGACAAGAGTCTTGATGGATGGGTTTCTCCATTTTGTTTTGTGTTTTAATGACAAATTAGTTTTGAAATCTCCCATTTTGTGTCCCGCAAATGTGAAGAGTTTCTTAAATGTTGGCATATGCAAAGAAATGAAATTCTCATGAGCATTCTGGAATGAGGGACAGCTCATTTGAGGAGTCTCACTCACCCTTATTCATAGAATCATAGAATCATAAAGTTCCCTCCTAATTGGATTGAAAAAAGCCAACCTGTGATGGTCATCACATGTTGAGGGGCACTGTGGTGCAGTGATGAGAGGACAGGGTTAGAGCTTGGGGGCTCTGGGTTCAAATCCCCACTTAGGTATGGAGTACAAAAGGGTGTCCTTGGGCCTCTCTCACCTTGTTTGACCTTTCTCAGGAAAGCTGTGCAGGTGACTTTTATCTCAGAGGGAAATGCATGATGCAAACTGGGCAAACACACAACGAAAGCCACAGTTTGAAATGTGAGTTAGCTCCTGGCAGGGAGGGTTGGAGCATGGGGCAAAATGGCTGTGGCACCTCAAAACGCACAAGCCCAAAGGCTAATTTGAGCCACATCCTGCCATGTCCATGCGGTCACGCTTGCCCAGCCCACAGTAATGGAAAACATCACATGTTCCCTTGTCTTGGGGAGATGGGAGCAATTTCCCCCAGGTCTGCACCGGCTGGAGTCTCTCAGTGACGGGTGATCAGTTCAGACTGACAGGTGTGAAGTTGGCAATTTTCTCTGCTGAAACAGCCAGATCAACAGGCTGGCGGCAGTCCGAAGTGATGGAGAAGGACACCGAGATAAGCCCGGGTGGGGGCCAGGGAGAGGGGAGCAGGAAAGATGGGCAGCTGGAGCCCATCACTCAGCCAGGTTTGTCACAGACCAGAGGCAGGCCAGAGGATTAGCCCTCAACGGACTGGCCCACCCACCAGAAGCAAGCCCCCCCCCCAGAAGAGGCCAGTTATTGATCCAAGACCCTTTCGGATGAAGGACAGGCCCTCTTTTAAGCCTTGCACAGAGGAGGTCAGCTGGAAACAGTAACTATCATCTGTCTTGGTTTTTATCAAAAAGCTGCCCTGCCACAGATGTTCAGTGAGTTAAACATTCATCCTGCAATTTCTGTTTTCAAGAGGCCCAATGTGTTTTTCTTCTGAAGTGGTAATGTTCTGAAAAATAACAACAATGGCTCAAAGAGGCTCAGTACTATTTTTACCCCATCAGATCATCTTTGGATTACCTTGGTTCAATTAGGAATCCCTGTTTGTTTTTGTTTATTTGTCCTTCCTTCCTTCCTTCCTTCCTTCCTTCCTTCCTTCCTTCCTTCCTTCCTTCCTTCCTTCCTTCCTTCCTTCCTTCTCTTAAAAGTCTCCAATAATTCCCTAAGACAGAAGTTCCAGCTCTCAGGCCCATACCTACAGACACTTGAATTTCTCCCGGGCAAAAATCAAAGAAAAATAAAACAATACAAAAAAAGATACAAAAATGTCTCCTTAGCTTATCTTCCAAGTTACACAGCTGATTCAGGTTTTGTTTCCTGTTAACTTTTTTTTTAAAATGAATTTGGCATGGTTCTTCACGGGAGCTGTAGTGCCGCTGTCCTTTAGGCTCTATAAAGTCCTGTTGGACTTTGACAATAGGAAGCAAGGCCCAGAGGTTCATGCCGCCTGGGAGAGAGAGACCCTGCGGCAGGCGAGTGAAATGCAGAGGCTTGTAGGTGAGGGTCTGTGGGCTGGAATGCCCAGAATTTTGCCTGGGGAATTTTGGGACATGGATTTAAAGAAAAATCAAGAAATTTGAGTGGGTGCCCAAAGCCAGCTACACATAGGTGCATGTTTTCTGAAAATAAAGGAGAAAGAAAGAAAGCAACCATGCCATTTTACTGCAAAGCACAGGCTGGATTATTATTTGTCCTCGATTCTCTGTTTTTTCCCTCCTTCCATCTTGATCTTACACTGAATAAAGGGGTTGCACTAGATGATTACTAAGGACCTTACCTAGTCTAAAACTTCATAAGTGCATCATTGTAAGGCTAATATCTCTCCCTTGAACACTGGAACGATCAAAACCTTTATCATGCATTACTAGGATGACTTGGTGTATGTCTTGATTTAGGTGTTAACAGTGCAAGCCACAGTAATTAAAAAGTAGGAAATCATGTTCCAAGGTTAATATCAAATGTTCTAATTATTTTGAGTTAAGCCATGCTTCACGGTGCTCTGGATGATTCTACAGCATGGATCTTCTTTAAGATTTCCCCTGTGAGCTGGGGCTAAATCAGTTATCAAAGTATTGCTAGCTTAAAGCAGAACTGGCTTGCAATAATCTCCACCACAGGTGAGTCCCAGGAGAAGGAAGGAGTGATTCTGTGCCTGCACCTGGGACTCAGGCTGCAAGACCTCCCATTCCATTTGAAAGCATATTGGGGGGGGGGAGTAGGAAATGGAAAGGGGGAGACTACACCCCCCCATTTAAACATCCATCTCAACATTAAAATCCCCTTCCTCATCAGGCAGGCAGTGGCCCAAGGTCTGCCTGAATCAAAATACAAGAGGGAGGAACCAGAACTACATCTGGTGGCAGGGAGTTCCAGAGTCCATGAGGATACTGGGAAAGAGAAAAGGGGTTTCCCCAAGGAGGTTACGACACAGAGAGGGAGAATATGGTAGAACAAGAGTCTCTGGATACTTTGAACCAAGCTGTGCCGGGTTCCAGAGGTTATGGTCAGGACCAAGAAGGTAGATAATAAAGATAAAGATGGTACAACCAAATGGGTTTTCTTTCCACAGAGAATAGGTACGCCAGGGCTCTATTATATTAAAGGGACATCTTGGGGGACTACATCTCCCAGAATCGCCCTGAACAGTGGGTTATAGGAATTGTAGTCCATCTAATGATAAAACGTCCAAGCTATGGAAGTGAAAGTCAGCCAGTACTGCCACCTATAAGCTATGGGCAGGATGTGTCCCCCTCCGTCTCTCCTCTGTGAGAATTAGAGACTCACACCTGTTCCTCCTTCCTTCCAGGGAAACCCAGGCATGGCTGCCTCCAGCTCCAGTTTTCTGTGGCTACGAGTCTCCGACAGAGTGGCTGAGAGACGCTCACGTGATGGATTTATCCATCATCACTCAGCTGGGAGACAGAGAGAGAGGCCTGGGAACTGAGGGCCGGACATTCCCCTGGGGTTTGTCTCTGCATCGCCATGCAGGCCTTTCTCTGCCTCTTTGCACCTCCTCAGTTTTCTAGCTCAGAGACCATTCTGTGCCTCTTTTTGTTTCCACAGCTACCCTTGGCTGGCTGGCTGGCTGGAACCAGCTGTTAGGAATGGAGATTGATGCACACAGAGAGTTTGTCTTGTAGGGCCTCTCCCTCCTCCACTGTGATGGGACGTTTCCCAGCCTGGACCCAACATAAAATGTCATTTTCGCCCTGCAATCATTGTTCCTTTCTCAAGAGCAGGAACTCATGCATAAATTTATTATTTACATTTAGGATACAAGTACAGTGGTACGTTGTATAAAAGAATTTGTTCATTCCAAATGAAATTCTGTTAAGCAAATTTTCCTTTATACAAATTTCCCATAGGAATGCATTGAAAACAGAGTAGCCCCTAATCACGACCATTTTGATGTTGTACAGATTTTCCCCATAGGCAATTCTGTTAAGCAAATTTCCCTATCTCCAGAATTTTTTATGTTGTACAGATTTTTTGTTATACAAACCGTTTGTTATATGAGGGTCCACTGTACAGGATAACACTAGATCAACTATTCCAGCCCCCACAAAAATACCTGTCCTCCTTTTAAACCTCTCTAAGAGTGTCCAAGGTTCATGTAAAGGGTTGAACTAGCCTCTCATTAGAAGCCCAGCTCTCTTACAGAGGCAAAATTATTTATTTAGAGTATTTTAACCCCACCTTTCTCCTTGGAAAAGAACCCAAGGTGGCTTATTTATCCTAGCATGAGGTGTTTTCTGCCCCACTGGTTGCAAATTAGCTTGCTTTTGGTTTGGGATTGGCCACCAGGAGGGGAGCATGGTTTTTGTTTAGAGGTGCAATGGTTCAGGTGCAGCTATTTTGGAAGATTGCATCTGTGGAAATAAATGTTTTAATGCTCTCTGACTGAGAAGCTTGTCTTTTGTTTAGTTTAGTTGCAAGCACTTGCTACGGCTTCTGGCCAGAGAGAGCCACAAAAGGTCTTGGAAAATCACATTTATGTTCATTTTCCGTTTCTGGTTCCCAGAAAAGACAAGGGGTAGGACATTTGTCAGAAATTTCACTAGCCTCACAGGCACACCGTTTGCTTTCAGCGACATTTTTGTGACAGGCTTCCAAACTTGTTCTGAGTGTTCCTTGAGGCACAATCCAGGGACATCCTGGAATGCACAGAGAAGTTTAAGTGCTAATTATAGCATATTAACACCTACATCACACAGGCTACTTTAATCCACTGGAATCTTCCATATATGGGGAGTTGGTCAGAGCACCAAACCATGAAGAGGGAACAGGTTTGTTTTCCATGGCTTCAGAGACTAGGACTCGGGGCAATGATTTCAAACAGCAGGAAAAGAGATTCCATTTGAACATTAGGAAGAACTTCATGACAGTTAGAGCTGTTCGGCAGTGGAATAATATGCTGCCAAGGAGGGTGGTGGATGGCCACCTGTCGGGAGTCCAGTGATGGAGGTTCCTGCATGGCAGGGGGTTGGGCTGGATGGCCCTTGAGGTCTCTTCCAATTCTATGATTCTATGAGTCTATGATTCTATGGCTTAAGAAGTGTGGATTCCAATCCTCTTCTGACCATGATGCTGACAGGATAGTCTAGGGTCCATCCTCACACCCTTTCACCTGACTGACATCACTTTCTTATTGTGAGGATCAAGTGAGCAGGAAGTGGGGTGGTTGGTGACTCCAGCTTTGGAGGTTCTGTGAGCCCACCCCACTGGTTTGATAGCTCAGTGGATCCTGTATCTGGCTGTGGAGCCAGAAGTTGGAAGTTCAATTCCCCACTGGGCCTCCTGAGTGCTGATCAACACCCTGTGGCCTTGGCCAAACTGTACAGCCTGAGGATATTCCCAGAAGAAGGGGATGGGAAAATGCCCACTCTTTTCCTGGAAGACAACCCCCAAAAGGTCAACAAGTCAGAACTGAATTGATGACATAGGGCAGTGATGGCGAACCTTTTAGAGACTGAGGGCCCAAACTGCAATTCAAAGCCCACAAATCATTCTCAAAGTGGCAATACAACAATTTAAACTGAATACAGATGGCTGTGAAGGGGCGATGTCGGGTGCCCACAGAAAGGGCTCCGAATGCAATCTTTGCCTCCTGTGCCATAAGTTTGCCAAAACTGGAATAGGGTGATGATTGTTATGAGTCTATCCCAGTCCCCCCACTGCACCTTAAGCAGGAGATTGTCATGGCACTAGCCTTCATTTGGAAACAGGGTTCAGTACCTTGGACAGCTCCAATACAGCGTGAGACAAAACCCAGAGTGGAGGCATCCCACCTCTAGAATCAACATCTCCAGCCTCCACTGGAAGGAGGAGAGCCTTTGAATCCACCACTGGAACTCACTGGGAGAAAGAAAGGTGAGGTACATATGTATTTAATAATGAACTAGTTGATTAATGAAACCCTGCTTGAGTTTTAGAAGGTCCCTCAAAAGAAGCTTTCCCCTCTCTCAGTGGGAACTTCCCAGGACCTTTCTACCAACTTCTGTCAGGCTGCAGAACCCCCTGCAGAGGGATGCCAAGCTAACTCAGCAGCTCCACTTGGATGGAGCAAACTTGGCATTTCATGTAAGGGATATCTCAATAGTAGGGGTTTTGCTACACAAGTCTTGTCTCGTGGAACTCTGGGGCCAGCGAGACTTGCTGCAGGGCCTTTTGTGAAGAGCTCAAGGGCTGGATTGGTTGACAGAGGAGGGCATGGTCCTCAGTTGCCCTGGCTACAAGGCCTTGAGTTCAGAACCACTGCCTTGAATGGAGACCAGAAGCACAACGAAAGCCAGTCCAGTTGGTTCAAGACCAATGAGAAGAGGTATCTAAAGCACATGCCAGGCACTCAGAGCAAACCAATCTCATAGCTAACATGGCTGTCTCTGCTCAAATTCTGAATTTGAGAGATGGCAGCAGAAGCAGAGATTCCTAGGATATAGATAAAGGACGTTCGTTTCACTTACTGACCAAAATAAGGAGGGGCGGACAGATAAGGGAAGAAAAGACCAAGATGGCTGCAAGGAGCCTAACCTGTCACTTCTACAGGTGATCCTGAAGAAAACATGAAACCAGCTCTTATCTGTCTGGACACCCCCCCGCCTACTGCCTTTACCTATCTATTCATCTATTTGTCTGTCCATCTGTCCATCCCCCTGCCCACCAAAGAATGGCAGTGACAACAAGTCCCCAGCTGGCATTTGGAAGGACACACAGCTGCTTTTTCTACTGGCAAGTAACCTAATGACACATCCAAGCGGTCAACAGTGAGGCTGTGGCTGAGAGAGGCCAAGGTCATCTCCCAGTGGAATAGTGCAGGAGTGGGTGGCACATGGGCAAATGCACAGATGGGGAGGATGGGAAATGGTGTTGTATGATAATGGGGGTGGGTGGGAAGTTAATGGAGACAGCTGGAGAAGTGGCCCAGGAAGGAGAGATGGAGAAGAAGTCTACCGCTGTCCCACACCAAAGCTTAGAGTCAAGGTAAAGACATACACAAAGGATGCTGGAGAGTCCCTTGGGTAAAGTGGGCAGGCTGCTTTCAGACCTGTGACCCTTACATCACCTACAGAGTTGCTAGGTTTGCCAAACCACTAGGAAAGTTCGTGCCAACTTTCTGAGTACAATTGCCGTGAGCTGTGTAGGGGACTCTCTGATATGAGATGGTATCAGTGCTCTCTCCTGCCCCCAGGTATATATATATATATAACTGGTATATATATATATAACTGGTATATATATATATATAACTGGTATCTATCTATCTATCTATCTATCTATCTATCTATCTATCTATCTATCTATCTATCTATCTATCTATCTATCTATCTATCTATATAATTTAATGTCATGATTGTTTTATCTATTTATCCCTTTTTTGTAATCTTTGATTGTGATGGCTTGTAGCCAAGACAATAAACTTTATATTGATTGAAGGTAAAGACGTACACAAAGGATGCTGGATTATTTATGCTCATCTGTCGCTTTCCAAAATGGTGGCTGTGAACGGTAATGGCTACATCCTGTCTGGCTACGACCACCAGTCTGACAGTAGAGTAACAGAGGCTACAGGAAATGAAAGGGAATGGCACCATCTGCTCCCAGGTTCTCTCACCCAGAACCTCATGTCCCCATCCTGGGCCCCATATCCTTCCATTTTCCCAACTTGAACACGATTGTTTTTCAGACGGTCCAGGCGCTGGATGGAGCCCGGCTTTCCCACTGCTGCTGGTGGTGGTGGTGGTGGTGGTGGGGACAGGGTATCATGATTTGGCTTCCCAAAGAGAGAACAGGACGTCTGGTTTGGCTTCCTTGTTTTAAAATTCTTTATTTATAAAAAAGTACATTTCTTTCCACAGTCGAACCGCTATTTCTCTTTCGTAAATTTTATTTTATACAAGTAAAAGAAGGCAAAGGTGTCACTTCCTCCAAATGAAAATTCCCCAGTTCACCCCGAACGTAAACAAAAGAGGGTTAATACAAACAATTGGGGTGGTGGTGAAAGAACCCAAAAACAAAAACATAATATAAAAAACAAAAGAAAAACGAAAGCAATTTTCAGTCCATAACATTATTCATAATATTCTTCTGTCTCTCTCTCATTCTCTCTTTCAAGCTCTTCTTTTTAATTTTTTTTTTACAAAAAGCACTTACAACACAGATTACCAAAAAAAAAAGTAGATTTGTTGAATCTTTTTTTATTATTTATCTTATGCCACAATGACCATTACAGCAGAAGTGTGTTGGATGGCAGGGGAGAGAAAAGGTGTGGATACAGCCACTGGAGTTGGGAAAAAAAAACACTTTCGGGAGAAAGAAATGAAGAAAATAAGAAGAAAATTCATGATTTTGGTGTGTAAATTACTTTCATGGACGTCTATTTACACCAGTCAAGCATCTCACCCTAGACAGCCGGCACATATACATTTCAAGAGAAGAACCCTGCAGAACGTTCTAGAAAAGAGAGTTTCCTGCTCTCCCCCTACGTTAGCACCATGTATGCAAAATTACATCCTTGTCCTGTTGGGTTTGCCCCAAATTAGTAACTTCCTGCCTGGCTTCCAAAAGCAGTATGGACCTCAGGGGGATGGAACGATAATTTGGAGTGTGCAAATTCAGTGGCAACGTTCCCTGTGATTGGTAGGTAGGATGATGACCTGGGATGGGACAATTCAGGTATAAAAACCACATGCTACTCATCCTTCTAGTTTTGGAAAGTCAACAGGAGGAGCCCTCCAACGTCCCCAGTCAAGGCACTAACCTTAACCTGTCAGGGCTTATCCCACGGCTGGGGTGGCTCAGGATCCAAATGGTTTTCCCGTCCAGATTAGCAAGTGGTCTTCCCATCTGCCCAGCCTCGTAGACCGCCCACAGAAGCACCAATTGTCTGTCTGTAATGAGCGGAACGGCCTCTTTGCTAAGCGATTTGACAAGAGAAATAGGCAAACCATGGGCAAAAAATGATTGGATCAGCTCCTCCTCCAACTCCACCAAACAAGAGCCTTGCTTTCTGATCCAGTCCACCCACCCCCAGTGCTTGTGTTTGCTTCTCTTTGGGTTCCTTTGCTCTTTCTTGAAATGGGCTGAATAAAAAGGGAGTCAAAAGCAGGAGGATGGAAAACCAGCCTGGTAATTAAATCAGGGAAGTGAAATTGCCACGGCAAATTGCAAAGGGTAAATCCCCGTCATAAATCCCACCAGGGAAACACCTGCTACGTTTTGTTTCAGGCAAATTGGATTTGGTCTCCAAACACAGCACGTTCTGTTTGCTGCCTGCCCAGCAAATGGGAGAGGGTGGGTGGGTAGGGAGGGTGGGCGGGCGTGGGCTGGAGGTGGGTGCAGCTGGGCTTCTGCCCAGAAGCAAAACTCTTCCCCCCCAACTGCCTGCCCCACATCTGTGGGATGGAGGGCCTGTCCATCAAGCTGGCCTGCCTCCGTTTCTTCTTCTTGCACAGAAAAAGCAAAGCAAAGTGTTCTGCTTATATATCGCCCCATACCACTTCAAGTGGTCTCTGGGCAGTTTACAGTTTCATTACAGTATGCAGGTTACACATTGCCCCAACCCCCCCCCCCAGCAAGCCGGGGTAGTCATTTTACCGACCTTGGAAGGATGGAAGGCTGAGTGAACCTTGAGCCTGCTACCTGAGATTGAGCTCCAGGTTGTGAGCACAGTTTTACCTGCAGTACAGTCTTGGACTGCAGGTCCTTTTGTCCCCAGAAGTCAACCGGAGCTTGGGAAGGATGGCTCTTTTCCTCCCAGAATCTCTCCGCCAGCATAATTACTCTACTATACTATAGAGCAGTGGTGGCAAACCTTCAGCACTCCAGATGTTTTGGACCACAGCTCCCAGAATTCCAAGCCTGTATTGCCAATGGCAAAGGACTGTGGGAGTTGTGGTCCAAAACATGTGGAGTGCCGAAGGTTCGCCACCACTGCTATAGACACTGTTAGAAGAGGGATCGTACACAGGCTGGGACATCTCTCATCCAGTGGTTTCATGAGTGAGGGGACATCACCCTCCAGGGAACTTGTGGGTCAGGATGCAGCCCCCAGAAGGCCTTTATCCCTCTCTAGTGCTAGATGGAGCACTTCCAGGAGAACCTGAGGCTCCCCTTCCAAGGGCTCAGAGATGTATGAGGAGGAAAATCAGGGAAGATGGTACAGAATTATAGGGTGGGAAAGACTCTACCAAGACAACTCAACCCTCAACACTTGTTTCTGTGTGCTTTCTTCTGGGGTCGGGGTGCATCTGGTGTCTTCCCAGAAGGCTGCAAAAAAGTGCAGCCAAGAAGCAGGACCCTTACTCCTAGTTGGCTTGAGAATGATGCAACACCCGTACAAGGCACTGCAGGAAGGAGCTTGCCCTTGCTCTGAAAGGGTTTCTGGGAAAGGCAAAATGGTGGCTGAGACCCCTTGGAAGAGAACGGTGGCCACCACAGAGAACGTTTCACCACTTTGGCCTTCTTTCGCCAAGGACCCGCCACCCTGGCACTGAATCTATGAGATGCTGAAACCAGCCAGTTTGTTTTGGCTCTGCGCTCTTGTTGCAACTTCTCTTTGCACCTGGTCAGGATGTGGCGGTGGGACTCCAGGATCAGGAGAACTCCTGGTTCTAGTCATAGTGACCCCTGCCAAGGGGAGAAGGAGCCATGCACTTCGGAGGAAAATGACAGAAGTGTTGCAGTGGTGCAGTGCCATGGGTTGTACAGGATCGGTCTCATTTCTCTGTCCGTTTGGTTTCCAGACCTGACTTCACACTGCCTTTGCAAATTTCTGAATCATGAGTTGAGCTTTATACATACAAAACATTGATTGGCATTTTTTTCTGTTGCTGTTGGCAGTGAGAGAGGGGTGCCTGCTTTTCCAAGATGCCCGGAGGAGCCCCAGTCTTTACAGAAGTTCCCAATGTTTTTCCAAGAGGTTCAGAGCTTTTGGGGATTGCAAAAGAATCTGACCTAAAGCAAAACTGAAGGGAAGCCAGAGGATGCTGGTGGAATATCAGTGGGGATTTTAAACCGTCATCTTGGAACCTGTGCTCCCACAATCCTGCCAGCTCTTGGCTCATGCTTGTTTGGGGATGATGATGGTTGGTGTTTGAAAAAGGAACTTTTCCAAGTTCTGATGGAATTGGGAACAGACTCTGGTCAGACTGGTGCCAACAGTCTTGGATCACATGATGCCCTTTCCTATCTCTATGTCTAGGGTGGCTTTTAGGGTTAGGGTTAGCAAGGGAATAAACATCAAAGTTTTCCACGTGATACTGAACCCAGCGGTGGCCGCGGATGCTTCTACTGTGTTAGGGCCCTGCACAGACAAAAGCCTTGATCTGTAATTTATTTCCACCACCCCCACCACTGTTTTTCAGCAGGCATCTAATTTCACACTGTAGATTAACTGCGAATCATTTAGCCTTGCTAATTAAGGTCCCACGAGGGTCTTGCATCCTATTCAGGGCTGCTTAATACATGCCAAATTTTCCACACCGATTATCAATGCTGTGTAAGGGGATGTGCGTTCATATGGGCACACCTACCGATGCCACGTGTGGCTCTCTTTGATGGATCTGGAGCATTTTGCATCTCACTGTAACCTTGACAATCTCTCCCTCCCCCTCCCTTACCAGCGGGCAGGGAAGTGGAGTAGAGTGATGAAACAATTCAAGGGGTGAGAAGCCAGAACAAGTGGCAAAGGAAGATGCAGCCGGTTTGTCTTTTGATGGCATGGTGGATGGAACAGAGCAGAGAAATCATGGGATTAAGGCTTACCGGCTGCGTAGCAAAGACAGAAGTAATTGACTATTTTTTTAAAAAAGTTACAGTTCCCAAAATATCCCAACCAATATGGTTGTGCTGGATGGATCTTCGGGGTGCTGGAATCCCAAAAAGTAACCTTTCTGTTCTTTTCTTTATCAATTTTGAAGGTGGAAAATTTGTAACATGGAGAAATGCTTAAAGGAGTGGTACCTGACCTTAGGAAATGCAGCTGTTCCTGGACTACAACTCCCAGATGTCTTCCCCACCAGCTGTGCTGGCTGAGGTTTCTGGGAGTTGCAGTCCAAGAATGCCAATGTGACCCAAGGTTGGCTTTTTGCCTATCTTAGAACCATGCCTGCTTTTCAAAGGATCCTGGGAAATGTAGCTTGTTAGGGTGTTGTTAAAAAATGACCTAGCCTCCCCTTTGCCTATGGAACGGGAATTCCCAGGGCGCTCCTGAGAAAGACCGAGAGTGCCAGTGACTGTCTGCTGAGTCGATGTCCCCAAGAGGAATCTAGCAGAGACACGGTTCCTCAGCTAAACCGATACTGGAGGCACTGAGGCTGTGTTTAGATCACGGTGTCTGTGTGCTCATGATTGTGCACATGCACACATCGCAAAACTTGGGCTGATTGTTTGAAAGCTCAGCTTGTGGTGGTGGTGGTTTTTTTAGGCGGACCATTTCACAAGGCCAGTAGGCGGACACTGTAGATCTTGGACGGGGAAAGATTTCACAAACAGGAAACATGCTGCTCATGATTCCTGGATGTGCATGCATGTGGGACATGGGTGGAAGTCCTGCTTCAGGTCCACTCTGATCCCTTGGATGTGGAATGCAAGCAGCAGGCTCAGGTTTCTAGTCCTCATGGGAAGAGTTAAGTTCCATTATTATGAACTCCAGCTCTGAAAATCCTTTGGCCAGCACGGGAGTGCTGACAGTGGGGTGTTCCTGGGGGGTGTAATCTGGGAAAAGTAGCTTTTGCAACTCGGCTCCAGAAAAGTGATTTACTTTCAAAGTGTCTCAAGTTGCCTCCAGGTCTAAACATGCCCACGGACCAGAGAAATGGGAGCTGAGCTGTATGCAGAGGGATAACAGCAGTAGTTTGAGCTTCAGATGCCAAAATGCTTTCTTCTCGGTGGCAATTGGTGGTGCCAACTGGTGTGCACCTGTCCAAATCAAGTCCTGAGCTGACATCTAGCTCACTGGTTTGGCGATCAGGCTGCACACTCAGAGGTTTGGGAAGTTCAATTTCCCCTCTGTGCTTCCTTGAGACTGGCTAGATTCAAAGATCAATAGGTTTTGGTGGCCCCCGCAGATACTGAAACCTGTGGATAATAGTGAATGCTAAACATATAGTATAGTAAAGGGGGGGGGACCCAGAAAAATATTTTAATATGCATTACCAGAACTGGCCATCCACACTATGAATAATATTTTCAGAATGCGGATGTGAGGGAATGTGGATAGTGAATCTGTGCATATGGGGGTTCTACTGTAATATTATTATACCCCATAGATTCAGTGGGTCTGCTCTAGATGGGGGCTACCCTGGGGGTTTGAACCATGGTATTTAGGAAGGAGGAAAAGAGGAAGCCTAAGCAGGAAACACCTTGACTCTATGAAGGAAGCCATGGACTTGAGTTCGCAAGAGCTGAGCAGGGCTATTGATCAGTGGCCATTTGGGAAGTCATTCATTTATAAGGTCACCATTAAATGGGAGGCAGATTGACAGGACAAAACATAAAAGAATGCCTGGTACTTCAAGGTTTGCATTTCTGCTTAACAAACATAGGCAGATGAATGCCAAGGCTTGGTCAGCTCTTGGGAGGAACAATGTTCATTTTGAGCCCTTAGATATCTCTTGGTCCTTCTGAAGGCAATGGCTGGGCATAAAATAGGAGATCTTGCACTGAGTGAGACTGGAAGTCCATTTAAAGTCAGATTTCAGATAAATTCCACCCATTGACCACAAGTCCCATTGTCCCCAGGCAGTGCAGTCAGTCCTGAATAGAAACAGCTTTCCAGGGTGGATCTTCTTATCAATTTCTTGCTGCCTCTCTCTCCCTTTTATAATGGCAGAGGGTCTGAGGATCAAAACATACAGCCCTCAGAAGGTCGAGGGCAGCCACAGAGATGTGGCTTCTGAAAGCCAACTGAGGTCAACTTTTCCTGCTCCTTCAGCAGAGGCAGGATTCGAACCAGGGGCTGCTGTGTAGGAGCGCAGGAAGAAACCAACCCATTAGCCTTGGGGAGGTTCGCTACAGGGCATTTGGTGCCTGCAGGGAGATGCTGGAGCCATGCCTCGCTTTGATCCAGGCATGTCTTCACAAGCACTGCAGTCAAGACTGGGTTCCCAGGTGTGGAACTTCATGATGGGCACCATATAGAGCAGTGCTGGCGAACCTATGGCATGCGACATCGCCCCTTCACAGCCACCTTTATTCAGGTTAAATGACTGTATTGGCACTTGGCAAAAATTAGTGGGTTTTGAATTGCAGTTTGGGCACTCGGCCTCTAAAAGGTTTGCCATCACTGATAGAGAGGGAGACACCTCCATCGAACTCGGCGGGGCTTTGTCAAGGTACACAACACTGATCTATAAGGCAGAAGCCCAGGACCACCTTCCAACAATGAAGCTGGTACCCATGACAAAGGCAGCCCCACCCCATGGCCAGACCTGTTCTGCAGGAGAGAGCCCTTGAATGGGCTGCTGTCAACCGAGGTCAGGGAATCGGGATGGAAATGGACCCTTACAAGGCCTACGGACATTGGTTCTAACCCTTGGCTTATGCTGTCCGTAGTCAAGAATGGGGGCCTCTTTCCACCTGAGGTTTGAACCCAGTTTCAGAGAAATGTTGAGGGTCGGGTCGGGGGGGGGGCTCCATTCTAGCCATGAATGGGGCCGAAAGGGAAAGGATGAGCCCTGAATCAGTAGCACATAGTAGTGTCAAGTTTTGGGGCCCCCAAACCAGCATTCGGAAAGCCCCTGCCACTTTTTCTCAGTTTTGTGGGTAGAAAGGATGTGACAGAGGAAAGGGCTGTCACCAAGAAGAGAGCCTGACTGTCCGGGGAAGCATGGGGTGGTGGTGGATGGGGATCTCGGGGGGTGGGGCACATTCCTCTTCCCGATCCAGGTTTTTTTGGGGGTGGGGAGAGGAAGGCAAACATGAAAAGCATGGGGAAAGGAAGGAACTTGGACCAAGAGCATTGTGATGTATGCACGTTGCACTTGACTTCCCCACTTGCATTTATAAAACAGTAAATGGTGTGTGTGTGGGGGGGGAGAAAGCCAGAGAAAACCCTCAGGATAATTGTTGCTATACCTGTGCTTCCTTGGTCTCATGCTTGTCCCTGCTTCATGTACAGGGTTGTTTTCTTGAGGAGGACGTCATTCCTTACGCAGACGATTTTTATTATTATTATTATTATTGAGAGGCCGGTGGGTTTTCCCTCCTCCTTTCCGCTTGTGCAGAAGGGGCAATGGAGGGGCAGAAGAACACCGGTCAACTTGTTTGCCTACCCTGGGTGAGCTTTTGTGCTTTCTGTCTCTTAGAACTCGGGCCCATCTTCCAAAGTCTATTTGGCTTGTCTTTGGCTTCCCTCCCCTGCACAACGTTAAGACGATATATAAATTCCAGTGTTTTTTCGGGAGGGCCAGGGCAGGGGAACCCCAAAGACGGACAAGGAGACACCTTAAGACAGCAACGGGAGTTGAAGAAGGGGTTGGGGAGGGGGAGCAGGTATATCATACAAGGATGGGCAGTAGTCATTCAAAGCAAAAAAAAACAAAACAAAATATATATATATTAACACCAAAGTCACCAGTCAACACAAACATGGTGGGGACAGGTATGGGTTGGAAAAGTTAAGCAGGGAATGGGGAGGGGAAGAGAGGAGGAGAAACCCCCTCCATTCTCCCATGCCCCCAGGAACAAAAATAAAGGTTTAACTCAAATGCCCGGCCCTCCCACAGCCTGGTTGCCTCTAAACCAGTGACATTTCTTGCCCCTACTCCCCAGAAGAAGAAGAAGAAGAAGAAGAAGAAGAAGAAGAAGAAGAAGAAGAAGAAGAAGAAGAGAGTTAGTCTCTGCACGCTTCCGGGCTGATGCATGTGTCAATGCGCGTGCATGGGCGTGCGTGAGTGTTTGGGGACGCCACAGGGCTGAGCCACTGGCCCCGGAGTGGATGGTTGGCTCGGAGGCAGTGTTTGGCCGGGAAGTGGGGGAGGCAAGTGAGTGAGAGAGGGAGGGCCTGGTGGCGGAGCAGGTTAGACGTACCACTCTTTTTTGGAAATAAAAGATCCATCATTCTGAGAGACCATGTTATCGGCTACGTCCAGCTGCTCGGGGTCGTACTGGAAGCCGAGTGTCCTGTCGTCGTAGGCCTCCGGGTGGGCCTCCCCCTCGTCCACGGTGAAGTAAGGCCGCTTGGAGTCGTCATCATACTTGCCGGGGCCGCCGCCGCCGAGCTTCCGGTCTCCCCCGGCTCCGCCGCCCTCCTCGTCCTCGTCCTCGTAGCTGTTGCCCCCCAGCGGGCCGGCTTTCTTCTCGTCGTCCGAGTCGTCCGGGTACTGGAGGTTCTGGGCCATGGGCGGGTGATGCTGCGGGATGCCGGCCTTGCTGTAGCCATTGCCGTAGACGTGCTTCTTGGTGCTGTAGTCGCCCTTGAAGGTGTGCCGCCGGTGCCGCAGCACTACCAGGACCACCACGGCGAGCACCACGACCAGCGAGGCGCCTCCCACCACACCCCCAATCACGGCCGTGGGGAGGGTCGACTGTGCCACGGAGGTGCCCGGTGGAGACGGGGTGTAGGGGAATTCTGGGCAGGAAAAGACAGATGGAAGGGGGAACAAGCATCAGTCTGTGAGGAAACATGCTTTTCGGACTCCAAAAACAAAACAAAAAAAAAATAAAATTTAAAAAGCCGGGTGGCGGGTCGGGGCGGGGAGATGAGGAGAAGGGAACAAGGCTGGAAAAGTCAGGGAAGGGAAAGGCAGGGCGGCGCAGCCCCGGCGGGCGCTCGGCTGTGTGCGTCAGCTGGGGGCCTGGGTGTTGCGCATGGTCCGTGGGGCTGGCATGCTGCCACTGCCTAACCAGTGCAAGCAGCTTGCCTCATGCATAAGCCCTGTGTGCAG
This sequence comes from Phrynocephalus forsythii, assembly GCA_029282475.1. NCBI lineage: Eukaryota > Metazoa > Chordata > Lepidosauria > Squamata > Agamidae > Phrynocephalus > Phrynocephalus forsythii. The sequence continues at coordinate 6,545,683 of JAPFRF010000022.1, forward strand.
GAACACAACCCGGCCACGTCTCTCTCTGTACCACGAGGCTATGGTTTCAAGGACATGCATTCCCACACAACACAACCCCCTGCCCACCCGCCCCAATGATGTCCACAGCTGAAACCAATCGGCCCCCACGCCGAGAATCCTCCTGACAGGTTAGGGCACCAGGCATCCTCCAGGTCTCCCCAGAGTTGTTCAAAACCTTGTTTGTCAAACAGTCTCCAGTGGATAATTCTCAGTTTCACTGTTTGGCAAGATCTGAGAGTACCGTTCCAGCAGTCAACCGGAGGAGCCAGAAGTTGAGATTTTGGGGTTTTCAGACCGATTTGTGTGTCAGAAATGAGACTTGGTGGCTGCAATAGGCCAACTAGCCTACTCCCCCAAAGCACTGAAGCTGAATGCTCACAAACTCCAGTTTGCCATTCAGATCCTGCCGTTGACAGCTGGCTGGCACAATGGAAAGTGGAAGTATATTTTGGGGAATTTTGTCAATGGACCACATTTTGCTCAATGTCCTCTTTAGCCTTGCTGGCTAAAGTCCACAACCACAGGTTTCAGTGTCCCTGGAGTACACTCAGCAAGGAAAAACTGTGGCTGTATTTTCCGCTCAGCCATGCAAGTCACCCTGGCTGGACGTAACTCCTTTCACACCAATGTCCACGTCATGCCACCCCTCTCCTTCATAAAGGGATGGAGAGATTGTGAGGAAGATGTGATGTGATGTGCATGGTGGAGAGGAACATTGGTGGCTTGACCTCCCATTAGATCATCCCCATCATCATGGCAGAAATGTCCAGGAAGCTTGGACATTGGTGGTAGTGATCTGTTTTGTGAAACCACTGCTAAAGCTTTGCATTAAAGATATCCCACCAGAGAGTGTAGTATCTTGTATGTAGTAGCAAGATTGTGCAAAAGCTTCTCGTCAGACATTCCTGCTGATGACTTTGGCTCTACTTCTGAACAAAGAGGAGGCATGGGCACAGTCAACTCAACCCCAATGGACTGCATTCGCTTGTGCGTCCCTGTTCCATGTTATTCCAGGCCTCAAATGTTCACTGCTTTGGCACACTAAGGCTTCAGCTGTCTGCTGCCATCCTGACTAATAGTGACTGAGACCTCCTTATTCGCCCCATGGATTTGTCTAATCCCCCCAGGGTGATCGACAGGTCAGATGGCAGTAAGTTCTGTACACCCGCGATATACTGTGATGAAAAGTTTTTTTTTATCCTCCTTGATTCCCTGCCCCCTCCAGTGGTGGGACTTGACCCTGAATTTTAGCCAGGTCTAGCCATCCGAGACAGAGAAAAATGTTTATTCCATGCTTGTTCCCCAGACCCCTTAGTATGATTTCCCCAAACCCAGTGGTCCTTTCCTGCTGATGTCTTGTTTGTTTCTTGAGCATCAAATCCCACCATCCCCTCCCTTTCTTGGTAGAGCTTGGCGTCTTGGGTTCAGTTCCACAACATGGGGAGGGAGGAGGCCTCCCCATCGCAAGATTCAGGACAGAGGGTGGTGGTGGTGGTGGTGGAGGGTGCCCAAGCCAAAGTGCCCAAGCCAACCAGCAGCAAGAATTGAGAGAACAGGGTGAAGATGCAGAGGTGCAGAGATCAAGTAAAGCAGCCCTGCCCAATGTCTGGCCCGGGGGCCAAATCCAGCCCGTCAGGCCATTCTGAGTGGCCCGTGGCTGGCTGGCCCGCCCCTCCCTCCCCCTCCTTTGCCCCCTTTTTGTAAAAAAATTCTTCCGCCAACACTGACACCACCAGGAAGCTTGAGGGGCTGGGCAGGCCAGCCGGCCGGTGAGCAGAAGCTTGTGGTGCTGGGTGGGCAGGCGAGGGGGCGGGCCACCACCACCAGCACCGCTGGGAAGCTTGTGGGGCTGGGTGCGCACACGCAGAGGGGGGGCACACAAGTGGCCCATCGCCACTGACATACCCAGGAACACTGTAAGGTTTGGCGCACACGCGGGGCAGTGATCGGGTGGGCCGCGCCACCAGCACCGGCACCGGCACCGGCACCACTGGAAAGCTTGGACGGCTGGGCGGACGGGTGGTCTTCTGCCACCGGCACCGCAGGGGAATGTGTGGGGGTGGGCAGGCCAGCAGGCCTCTGCCACCACCAAGGAGCCTTGGGGTGGGCTGGCAGGCGAGCCATCGCCACCGCTGGGGAGCTTGGGAGGGTGCTAGGTCGCACAGATCACCTCTTCCAAGGGGCGACCTGTGGCCACGGCTCCCTGTGCTTCCATTGGTCCCCACCTTCCTTCTTTCCTCCCTCCCTTGGTCCCCACCTTCCTTCCTTCCTCTCTTGGTTTCCACCTCCCTCCCTTGGTCCCCACCTTCCTTCCTGCAGGTGGGGTTGCAAGGGGTCAGTGGGTGGGGCTTGCAGTGGGGTGGCAGGGTCCTCTTCAAGGTGAGGACAACTGCAACCATACAAACCCTACTAGCAGAACTAACAGAACTAGTAGCAGAACTCAGTGGCTTATTTCCGGTACTTAATGAGGTACCACTTGTATTCCTTGTCTTGCACCTGCTACAGGAGTTGGTGCCTGACAAGGGATGCAAGTAGCAACTTATTAGCCAGTGGTAACTTGCCACTCCTGTTTATGCCACTGCAATTATGACAGAACTAACCCACAGGGTTTTTGGCCAGGATGTTGCTAATCAATCCTGCTAACCACATACTTTGACTCAGGGAGTCTGCTCTCTAAATCCCACTGATATAAGTGGTGGTGGTTTTGGGGTGTCATGAAAATGGACTCTAAAACATGCTCAGAGGTACCCTTTCCTTTCATATATTATGTTTCCAAGTGCAGCCCTGGTGCTCAGAAAGGGGATCTGCACCAAGCACCCAAGGACTCTTGAGAAGAACCTTGTTTTGGCCATGGGGCATTCCTTAAACCAAGAAGGGGTTCCAGAAAGTGGGAGAGAGCATGTGTTTGGGAGAGACTGTGCATGGAGTATTTAAATCAAACTAACACTCAAGATTGGGGGCCAAGGGTGTTGCATGAGGAAGTTTGGGTAAAGTTGCTTGCCACTCAGCAGGACAAGTATGTGCAATGGGTAAATCCCGTGGAGCCAGAGGTTTGACCCCCCACTGAGCTTTCTTGACAAGGGTCCCTTCCAGCTCTGCAGTTCTGAGATTATTATAATGGCAGGGGTGACACCTTTCCTTCTGTGGCCAGGATGGAGCCAGGACTGGTTGCCAGGACTGTTAGGGCCACAGGGGAAGGCAGAGGTGCTATGGCTCTTGAGACATTTGGCAACCTTGCATAGGCAACCGTGTATATTTTTGGTTGTAGGGATCAGGAAAAACTGGATCCAACTGGGAAGAACTTGAAGCTCCTGGCTAGCTGAGGTTGGGGGCAAAAGAAGATGTTGTGGGTCAATGGTGTTGGGGAGGGAATGGAGGCTGAGGATGGTCATGGATGTGAATGTCACTGAGCCTCTGGGGAACAGTGATCATGCTGCAATTTCTTTTGCCATGCATGTTGGAGGAAGAGTGTCAACCAAATCAGACATAAAAACCCTTGATTTTCGAGGGGCAAACTTCCCTCAAATGAGGAAACTAGTTAGAGAGAAATTGAAGGGGAAAGTTAGAAGAATCCAATCTCTTCAGAGTGCATGGAGCCTGTTTAAAACAACAATAATAGAGGCCCAGCACAAGTGCATACCACAAAGAAAGAAGAGCTCATTTAAGTCCAAGAGGACACTGGCATGGTTAACGAGTGGAGTTAGAGAGGCTCTAAAGCGCAAGGAGAGGTCTTTCTGTAAATGGAAATCCTCCCCAAATGAGGAAAATAAAAAGGAACACAAACTCTGGCAAAAGAAATGTAAGAAGATGATAAGGGAGGCAAAGAAAGACTTTGAGGAACGAATGGCTAGCAATATAAAGGGTAATAATAAAAGCTTCTTTAAATATGTTAGAAGTAGAAAACCTGCCAGAGAACCAGTTGGCCCTCTGGATGGTGAGGGAGGAAAAGGGGAGGTTAGGGAGGGCTTGGAAATTGCAGAGAAATTAAATGAGTTCTTTGCATCTGTCTTCACGACAGAAGACCTCGAGCAGATTCCGCTGCCTGAACCACCCACCTTGACTAAACAATTAAATCAAATACAGGTTAAAAGAGAGGATGTTTTAGGACTAATTGATAAATTGAAGATTAACAAGTCACCAGGCCCAGATGGCATCCACGCCAGGGTTATTAGGGAACTGAGAAATGAAATTGCAGATCTCTTAACGGTTATATGCAACTTGTCTCTTAAAACGGCCACAGTGCCGGAGGACTGGAGGATAACAGATGTCACACCGATTTTTTAAAAAGGAAGGAGGGGGGACCCAGGAAACTACAGGCCAGTTAGCCTTACATCTGTTCCAGGGAAGATGGTGGAAAGCCTCATCCAAGAGAAACTCTTAAAACACAGAAGAACAAACCTTGCTGAGAGAAAACCAGCATGGCTTCTGTAAGGGTAAGTCTTGTCTGACAAATCTTTTAGAATTATTTGAAAAGGTCAGCAGGCATGTGGATTTGGGTGACCGGTGGATATAGTCTATCTTGATTTTCAAAAGGCTTTTGACACAGTCCCTCACCAGAGGCTGTTGAGAAAATTGCACAGTCAGGGGATAAGAGGGCAGGTCCTCTTATGGATTGAGAACTTGTTGAGATCCAGGAAACAAAGAGTAGGTGTCAATGGGAAATTTTCACAATGGAGGGAAGTGAAAAGCGGTGTGCCCCAGGGCTCTGTCCTGGGACCAGTGCTTTTCAATCTGTTCATAAATGACCTGGAGACAGGGATAAACAGTGGGGTGGCCAAGTTTGCAGATGACACGAAAGTTTTCCGTGTGATAAAAACCAGAGACGATTGTGAAGAGCTCCAGAAGGATCTCTCCAAACTGGGGGAATGGGCTGCGAAATGGCAAGTGCGTTTTAATATAGCCAAATGTAAAGTAATGCATATTAAGGCAAAAAATCCAAACTTTATCTATCAACTCATGGGCTCTGAGTTATCCGTGATGGATCAGGAAAGAGATCTTGGTTTGTTGGTGGACAGCTCCTTGAAGGTGTCTCCCCAATGTGTGGCAGCAGTGAAGAAGGCCAATTCCATGCTAGGGATTATCAAAAAGGGGACTGAAAATAAAACAGCCAACATTATAATGCCATTATACAAAACAATAGTAAGGCCACACCTGGAGTATTGTGTACAATTCTGGTCACCGCATCTCAAAAAAGACATAGTGGAACTGGAAAAGGTGCAGAAGAGAGCGACTAAAATGATTACTGGGCTGGGGCACCTCCGTTATGAGGAAAGGCTAAAACATTTGGGCCTCTTTAGTCTGGAAAAAAGACACCTGAGGGGGATAACATTTGGGCCTCTTTAGTCTGGAAAAAAGGCACCTGAGGGGGGATATGATTGAGATATACAAAATAATGCAGGACATGAGTAAAGTGGATAGAGGGAAGCTCTTCTCCCTCTCCCAAAATACCAGAACTAGGGGACATACACTCAAATTGAGGGCTGGGAGAGTAAGAACTGACAAAAGAAAATATTTTTTCACCCAGCGCGTTGTAAGTCTATGGAACTCCCTGCCACAGGATGTGGTGATGGCATCTGGCCTGGATGCCTTCAAAAGGGGATTGGACAGATTCCTGGTGGAAAACTCCATCACAGGTTACAAACCATGATGGAGATATGTAATCTCCAGGCTTAAAACCAGGCTACTTCAAGGGCCAGACACAGGGGAGTAGTATCAGGAGACAGGTATCTAGTCTCATGCACTCCCAAACGCATCTGGTGGGGCCGCTGTGAGATACAGGAAGCTGGACTAGATGGGCCTTTGGCCTGATCCAGCATGGCTCTTCTTATGTTCTTATGATTTGATCTGATTTGATTTGATTTGATTTGATAGATGGGAGGATGAATGAAAGGAATGTACCCAACACCACCACGGGGGGGCAGAAGAGACCACCTCTGTGATCCTAAGCCTTAGGAGTACAGTACTTAAAATTTCTCCATCCCCTGCAGTCAATATGCCCTCAATCCCATCCTTCATCAACAGAGATGTGTTGCCTTCTCTCCTTTTTTAATTAAAGACTTCAGTTGCAGCCCAAGTTTCTCTCCCAGGGTGGAAAACCCAAATAGAAGTGTTTCCCTTTAAAGATCCTCAGGTTGCCCCTAAGACTTTTGTTTATTGCTCAGCCATGGGCGAATCTAAGGTTTCTGAGGTCCCGAAACTCATGAGCAGGTCAACAAATGGAACTATACGGAGTTGATGGCTCCTGTTTGCCTTCTTGCCTTGAGGGACAGGCCCAAGAGCTTGAGAAGCCCAGACCGATGGTCCCGGGCCATAATTATTCTAAGCCCTGATCCAGAACCCATGGAGCTCCCAAACATGAACCTTGGAGGGGATCTGAAGGGAAGTTGGAGACATTGCCCTTGGGTCTTTGATCTTTCTCACCCTCTTTCATGATCACGTTGGAGGCCTTCAGCTGTTCAACCTTCAGCACTGTTTTTTGTACATTAAGGGGGAGGGGGGAGGACTTGTTCAGAATCACAAAGACCAGAATTTCAGCACTGGCTGTCACAGGAGAAATACAGCATTGAGGGATTCTGGGAATGGCCTTCCTAAAGGAAGGTGTCTCTCGACACTTGGTAGGACCAGATGGTCCCCTAAGGCCATGTTCAGTGTTATCAACCCATGACCCTCTCCTCCTCATCTGCTGGGTTTTCACTCAGTGCCACAAACCCACCACCCATGGCCACAGCTGGCCCTCTGTAGCCCAATTCCCAGTCACACTTGCCAAGTGACCCGAGGAGACTGAGAGCCACAGCACTAGGTTTTCATATAGTGTAGGGTTGAACACAAAATGTGCATTGGGGGGTGGGGGGCAGAAGTACAGTTGGAAACGGATAGATAAATCCTGATGCCATCCTAGAGGCATCACATTTCTTCTGAGTTGACCTCGACTAGTTTGCAACTACTGTATTTATTTTATTTATTTAAATAAATGCATAAATGAAGTTAACAAACTGCGCCTTTTATGTTCAGTAGCGCCACTTGAAAACAATTCAATAAGCACCACCTGCCTACTTTGATGCCTTATTTCCCTCCAAGTCTGTTCTTATCAAGCGCAGCTGATAAGTTCCTTATCCCCTCACCTGCTGGCCTGCCTCAGCCTCTGTGCTGAATCCTCCGTGAGTCATTTGCCATCAAGTACAAATCTGCTGGCGATCAAGGCAAGTTGTCCTACTGTGTGCCCTGTTTCCAGCTGGTAGCTGACTGGGGCCAAGAAGAGTCTTTCTTGCGCCTGGATCTTTCAGAAACACCAGAGATCAAGCCAGAGAGAGCTTCCTCTCAGAGGGAAACGGTGCCGTTGGCTATCAAGCAAGGGACTCTGCCCTATGGTCCAGTTCGTTTCCTGCCCAACCCCCCCATCAGTAAGGGTGGGTGGGCCTTAGGGCATCTCAGCTTGGACACCCAAGCCAGCTTGGTCCCACTCTAGTATGGGGCTGTAGCCTTCCTGGCTTCCAGAGAGGATGCCTGCAAGGGACTGTTGAGATGCAATGCTGCGTTAGGAGTTGCAGGCTAAGAGAAACAAACCTTGAGGAAGATGATGATTTGGAGATGATTAAAACACAGCTGTGGCAGGGAAAGTTCAGGCGGACAGGCTGATTCTGTTGGAGTTTTACAGCCTCACATGCTGCCCATAGATCGGCTGGGAGGAGCTTTTCTGGACTGAGGTGACAGTCAATCTGTACAGCACTAACCAATCATTATTTTGCACCTCTGAAATCAAAGAGAACCTCACCCCTCTTAGTGTCCCTCCTTGTCTGTTGTTTATTAGTTTTCTGCTTTCTCTTCTCAACAGTAAGTAATGAAACATTTTTATTCTTTCTACTGCTAATACTTCTGAGCCTGTTGTGGAGGCTGTAAGTGCCAGTTAATGAGAAAAGGGGTGGACGATCTGGGAAATGGATGCTAGGTTTTGCTGTGAATCTCTGCACGTCTGTGCATCACACACACAAAAAAATCAATGCTCTTCAACAGTTTAAGAGATTGCTTAAGGATTTTTTTTTCCAGCATGGAGACCTCATTGGGCCTCCCTCTTGAATGGGAAAAAGAGACTGTGGGCATTACAAGGCAGCTGCCTTGGATCCACCCCCCCTCCACCCCACACCAAACTCAGCCTCACCGCCTTCCAACAACTGTTGCATTCAGCTAAAGGTTCTTGTTCCCGCGCCAAGATGCAGTCCCTGAGGGCAACAGCTGGAGGTCAAGACAACAGAGGGAGAACCTCTGGATTTGATCTCGGGAATGGTGGAGACTTGGCAGCGTTCCTTTGATCCCCATCAAAAAGAAAGAGAAAGTGTGGTGGTTACAAATGAGCCTCCCTGGGAGCTGAGGGGTCTCCTTTCCCAGGCATGAAGGTTTCACTTTCTAAGTTCCACTCCAGCATCCCACCTGTTGGGACGGGCAGCTGGAGAGGACATTCAGCCAAGCAAATGATATGCTTATATTGCTTCTCCCAAACAGCTGGAAAGGAAGGCAACCCCCCCCCAAACACACAGTGCCACTTGAGCCTCCTGACACAGTGTTTAAATGTCTGTACTGCAGGTTCAATCCCAGGTAGCAAGCTCATGGTTGACTCAGCCTTCCATCCTTCTGAGGTCAGTCAAATGAGTACCCAGCTTGCTGGGGGGGGGCAATGTGTAGCCTGCATACTGTAACTAAAACTGCAAACCGCCCAGTGAGACTACTTGGAGTGGTATGGGGCGGTATATAAATATAACACTTTGCTTTTGCTTTTTGATTGCATTTATTCTGGATGCTTCCCCTCTGCAGAGCCCCACACTTCCAAACCTAGTGTAGTCCAGACACCCATCTCTGGCCCGGCCCCAAAGGGGAGGGGGTATGCAGCTCTGCCTATTTTTTTTTCCACTTGACAACTTTTCTCACTTGACAACCTCACATGCCTAAGAATGACAACAAGATTTCCTTTTGGGGAACACACCCCTCCCCACCAAGATTTCTCATATGAAAGGAACATCCTTAACACATCAACGGTGGAGCACTCTGCCTTCCTTTGTGGCAGTCAAGGGTCTAGTCCTCGTTGTTATTAGCAAAACCTGACCACCAACTGCACTGAGAGACGTCTAAAATCCCACCATGCACTGTTTCCCAGAAATAAAAAAAAAGAGCAACAGAGTTTCACACCCTTCAAGAAGTCATACTCTCTGATATGTGAGGAGGGTGAGCACCCTACACATGCACAGGGAAACTCTTTTTTGTTCAGAGCTGACCTCAGCTAGCAAAGCAGATTCTCTCATTTGAATGTCACAGCAAAATTCCACTTGATGTTCTTACCATTGCCCTCAAATGAATGAATGAATGAATGAATGAATAGAATAGAATAGAACAGAACAGAACAGAATAGAAACAAATATCAAGAGGATGTGGGCTTTTCGATCATGGGAAAATCCCCATCTCTGGGACCTAAACCACGGAGCCATCCAACGTGGCCTCATTCTTGTGCCCTCTTCCTTCTATTGCACTATGTGTGAATGCGGGCATTCTGCCCCCCCCCATTTAAATTACACCACTGTTCCCTTCAGTAATTTGCAAAGCCTCGAGTGGATTGTTTAAAGGAACACTTCCCGCTGCCATGCCCATTGAGATGAGAAGGCAGTCCTGAGACGAATGAAGGCAAGTTTCTATAAAGTTTTATGGTCAATGGGATCCAAAGTAAGCAGAAAGGTGAGGAGATGTGTGGCTCCCCCACTCCCTATCTGGTCTGGATTTGTCCCGCAGAGTTGGTGTTTTCTGCATGACACTGCTGGAAACTCACCCAGAGGTTCAGCAGCTGCTGTTGGCATCTCAGAATCCCGCCACGGGTTTCAGGACAGATGCCAGATGGGTTTTAGGATTAAGTCTTTCGGCTGGGGTCACCTATCACATGTCAATCAAGAACTTCCTGGCAGAGAGGGAGGGAGAGGGTCCTTCTGCCTCCAGCCCTCCAGACAAGGCCCAGGGTGACTTGATCAGAAAATGGAAACCGTTGGCCAAACAACCCCCCACCCCACCCCACCCCAGGGCAAACGAGTAGCGGGTGGAGTGGGTCTCCCCCAATGGGATCTGTCTGCTGCTGTGCCTGCCTGATGCCTTCATTCACGGGTTCTTCAGAGCCTGCTCCCCTCCCTCTCCCCTCCTCTCTCCAACTTTTGAGGTTTTTATTTGCCGTCAGTAAACACTGTTGGCAGACATTTCTAGAGGAGCAGCCAAGGTCGCCTCTTGCAGCAAAACCAACAACAGCCCGCGTTGTTTGCTCATTCCACTGAAAACTGAACCCAAGGCAAGGGCGGGCAATCCATTTAGAGGGCCACTTAAAAACCCACAAACGTAGGCTAGCTTTCGATCCCATACAGGGCTTTATCAGGCTGGGCACTGTGGAACTGCAGATGGCACAGGGGTGGACTTCCCTCCCACTGGAGGCCGGGACTGCCCCATATCTGCTGTCTTTTGGGAAGCAGGCAAAGTCCTTCCTCTTCAGGCAAGCTTTCTGTGAATGAGGGACTTCCTACTATGTGACTTTTATATGGATTACCATGCATGACTACATTGACTGATTTCATAAGAACACTAGTGTTCTCCAGGTTGCTTTTCACCCCTCCTAATGGATTTTTCTTTTCTTCTTGTCTACTCTTTGTAGCTCTAATGTTACCCTTTTTAATGTTCTAAGATGCCTCTTCAAATTCCCTGTTCTTAACTTGAATGTGTCTTAAATGTTCTGGGCTGTATATTGTCTCTCATTATTATAAGGCATCTTGACTCCTTTTCCAAGGAGAAAGGTGGGGTAAAAATACTCAAAATAATTAATAAATAATAACTGCAGATGGCTCGGGGGTGAAATAAGAATTTCATAAATTGTGCTTGTGTGTCTTTTATTTTATTTTTGCTAAAAGTGAGTTTCAAGAGGGGGCTGCACCATTCACAGTTCTCTACAGAGTCAAAAGCTAAGCTCAGACTTGTGGTTTTATTAAAGTGGTCAAATAAATGTCTCTGCCTGTGAAGCCAGAGGTTGGGAGTTTGATCAGGTGGTATAGCAATATCAATGATCCACACTTTTTTCTTCTCCACAATCATAATTTGTTATGGGCAAATGATAGTTGTGACACAAATTCCAGTGGACCATTTGAGCAGCTACATTATGACACTGTAATCAGTCTGAGCAATTTTTTGCAATGACTCAATTATTATTATTATTATTATTATTATTATTATTATTATTATTATTATTATTATTATTATTATTATTATTATTATTATTATTAAATTACAGGTATCACTCACCCTTGCCTTTGATTTGGTTTCCAGTGTAATGAACAAAAACTACATGAGCCGGATCTCTTGGCCTCCAGAATGCGTTTTAAGGACCAGGCAGCTCTCTGTCCCTCTTTTCTGCTGAGACCAACCATCTCTGAGATCTCAGTCAAGGAGGGCCTTCTTTCACTGCACCAGGTGGGCCCCCACAGTGCTGCCTTTCTGTCTGCAACCATATGGCCATGGCACAGGGATAAAAGAAGTTGCAGGTCTGCCAGGAGAAGGTGAACCCAAGAGATAAGTGACTTGCTTACAGTGTGTGATGTCTGGGGCTGGTGAGTCCAATTTCATGGTGTGTGTGTGTGTGTGTGTGTGTGTGTGTGTGTGTGTGTGTGTGTGTGTGTGTGTGTGTGTGTGTGTGTGTGAGTACGCTCTGGGTTTCAGTCCAAACTTATTCAAAACCCAGATCCCCCAAATAGGTCCAGCATCTTGGATAGCTCCCTCAAAGTTTGGTGTAGTATAGTCAGTCACAACCAGAGTAGACCCACTTGAATTGATGGAACTTACAGGGGTGTCGACTCAGCACCTCCCCACTGATTCAACTGCCCTAGTCCAGCATGACTTACCGTCCTAGGCAACCGGATTTCAGGCTCTGTTCTGCTTTCGTTTCCTGCTCGCCTAATGCATCACCAGGCCCAAAATAGCTACGAAGGAAACTTCATACCTAAATAATGCCCCTATGAGATATAATTACCGACGTCTTTCATTAAATTTACTTAATTCTGCACTTTGTTCATTTAAAGCATATCTGCTTGAAAGTCCCATTGAGTAGGGCTGGGATCACTCCTGAGCAGGTGTGTGCAGAGAGAGACAGGATCTTATCAATTTACTTTAGAACAACAGTCTTCCCCCAACTTGGTCAGCTCCAGGTGGTTTGGACTAACTCTCATTCGCCCCTGTTAGCATGGCCAATGGTTAGAGAAGATGGGAATGAAAACTGAAAACATTCCAAGGGCACTTAATTGGAGGAGGCTGATAGCAAAGCTTTCTGCCTGAGAATTTACATGGGTTTGCATGCAGGCCGCTGCGGTCCTGAGTGTGAATTATTCCTTCCTGAGAGGCTTAGGGCTTAGGGAGGAGTGCCACAGAGAAGCAGGTCCATCTGAGTGCACGCCTGCAGTCCAAAGGGCAATGTGGGCTCTCTGTTTTTGGACTACAACTCCCAGAAGGCTGGGTGTGGTTGGTGCAGGATTCTGGGAGCTGCAGTCGAAACACTGCCCAACTCAGTTTCGAGAGGACAAAAGCTCTGCCTTCCTTTTGACTCTAGCGCTCCGGTGGGGGGTTCCCTCGCCTGTGCATCCGTGCGTGAAGCTCTCCGATGCCGCGTGCTTGTGCCCATGGGCCCACACGGGCCCAGTGAAGCGTGCGCTCCTGCAAGGCAACACGCGTAACCTCAGGAGCAGCTTACCGAATCATGCGTAGCCTCAGTTGCCTCTTCCCTCCCCTCCTCCCCTCCCCTCCCTCCAAGACTCCTGATTAAGTCCCCTACAAGCACCCCCTCCCCGTAATAAAGGGGCATCGCTCGCTCCGTGGATGCCGTTGACAAATGTCCTGCACAGCCAGCAAAGCTATGATGTGAACAGATTGCAGGAATAAAATATTAAACTTCCGCTTATCCATCTTTTTAATGTGCGGCCATTGTAATGGCCGCTTTTCAGCCTTTGCTCGGAGCGAAGCATCCGAGTGCAGAGCGAGCCAACCGAGCGTATTCCGGCGCAGGGCGGCCTGATTGCGTCGCTGGGGTGGAAAAGTATGGCAGGCAATTGTGCGCGCATGTGTGCAGGGCCTGGGAAGTCACAAGTAACATTGTTACCTGTGACTAATTGCTTATTCTGGGTAGGACTGGTGTTGTGGTGTGCCATCGTGTTATGACAAACCCTCTTCTACAGCCTCACTCAGGTCCTGCCATGGCTTTCTTTATTGTGTCAATGTCCCTCTTATCAGATCTTCCTCTTTTCTTACCGCCTTTAATCTTCCCAGCATTATTATCTTTTCCAGTGAGTTTTGTTTCTCCTGGTAGGCCCAAAACATGATGAACTGAGCCTAGCAGTTTCACTGGAACAAAATAACAAGGATGCATCCAGGATTTTTGCATCACCCCTCATTGTCCGTAGACAAGTGACACAGATGTGCGAGGCTCTGTCTGAGAAACATCCGTGGAAAACGTGCCGGGTCCTTTTTGTCTCTCTGTCCGCTCAGATCATGCACAGGCTGTCGAACACTTTGAAAACCTACCATGGCCGTTTGACTAGAGCACAAGGGTCACGAAACCCTTTCAAGCACAGGGACTGTTCTGGATCTATTCCTCTTTCCTTATAATTTTCTGGGGAAACGAGGATTGATCTGGACACACGGCCTCTGTTACTCAGAGTAGGCTCGCTGCCTGCCTGCCCATTCCAGCCGTGTTGACGTCAATCTATCCTATGGGGAGCTTTTGCACCTTCTGCGCATGGCGAGTGCATTGCACAAGCTCCAAACAAATCTACCTGGAGTAGCCGGGCAAAGCTGCCAGAACCCGCTCCGTTGCCAGCCTAATCGGCCCTTGGGGAACGCCGGATAAACACACTCTGAAGCCACAAATGATTAACAAGGATTCTTACTTTGCATATCCCAGCCTAATGAAGCAGCTGCTAATCCCCTCGAACCTTCCAACCTTTGGCTGATGTTACCAGCAAAAACATCCCACTCCATCCTGCCACTTTGGGCTTCCCCCACTGTCTCTAAGGCTGGTGCTGGATATTTATTATTATGATTTGTCAAGTAATGTAACTTTTTACAAAATGTATGTAATATAATATTTAACCGATTCAAAATAGTTTCTGTGTATAAATGCATTGCCATTTGCCATGACACAGGTGAATAGTGTAATCACATGAAAAGGTCAGAATAATTATATCCAGGTACCATGGAAAACTGCTTAACATTGTCTGCCCGTGTGTACTCATGTGATTGGTTTATATGATGTCTGCCATCTGTATAAAAAGCAGGATTGTAACCCATTTTTACTTTGGGACTGCTTTTTAGAGAGATGAGCAGTTTCCCCACTACTCTGTAAAATATATGCTGTGTGTTTTATCTTTTTGTGTATTTGTGTATGTTTTGGGAATACAAGTGTTTATGCTAAAGTTTATTTTTTTCTCCCAGCTTCAAATATGTGCTTAGCAATTATCTTTCCACACCAATGCATAACTCTGATAATCTCTGAAACATTTAAAGCCCAACCACCACTTTTATTATTATTATTATTATTATTATTATTATTATTATTATTATTATTATTATTATTATTATTATTATTATTATTAGTAGTAGTAGTAGTAGTAGTAGTAGTAGTAGTAGTAGTAGTAGTAAAAATAACCAAAATCATAAAAGCCCTGACTGGTATTATATAAAAGAGTCACATTTTAGCAAAAAAACCTAAGGCTCTGGTTAAGATCCGTGTCGTATGCAAGCTGTTCCTTATATTGCTGTTTTTGTTGCCATTAGAAAAAAAGATAGAAATCTCCAAGACTGAAATCCACAACAATTTTCTCCTCTTTGTTCTGTTCTACAGACACAAAAAACCTGCCGCTCAAATGGTGCCGGATGATTTCATATCAATTTACCAAGTTCATCTCCCCAACCAACCACCCCCACCACTCTTGAAGTTCCTTCCTGGGCCTGTAAACTGTCCTCTCTTTCCTTCCTGCATGGCCCTCCCTTTTCACTTCTCTTGCCTCTGTCCCTCCTGCCGGCCACCCGCCCTTCCCCTCACCTCCCTGGTATCCCCTCCTTCCTGCTTGCCCCACCTCCGGCTTGGCTTATTTATTTATTTATTTATTTATTTATTTGTTGGCTTATCTACATTGTTCTCTTCTTACAGCCTACAAATCAGCCCTCTGGGTGGAACCTTCCATTGCTGCAGCTCAGGGCAGCTCTCCCCTTCAGCATCTTGCTTGGTGATTTCACGGCAGCTCAGCCAGAGGTGCTCTCTCACTCTCTCACACAGACAGACACACCTTTTACCATGTTTGGCTGTAAAAACATGCACGAAAGCTTGCAGGTTTGGCTCAGACAGGAGCCTACCAGTCCAGCAAAGGGAAAGCCTGGGCTCCATCTTGTTGAAGTTCATAAAATCATACACGGTGTGGACAAAGTAGGTAAGGAAAAAATGTTTTCCATATCGCACAGCACTAGAACTAGGGGCATTCCATGAAACTTTTGGGTGCTAGATCTCAAACAAATAAGAGAAAGTACTTTTTCACCCCGACGATCGCTGGTCTGTGGAACTCCCTGCCAGCAGAAGTGGTGAGAGCTGTCAGCCTTGACAGCTTTAAGAAAGGATTGGACAAGTTCATGGAGAACAAGGGTATCGGTGGCTATCATTATGGATGCCTAAGGACAACCTCCGGGTTGGAGAGATAGGCAGGATCTCTCTCAATGCCATTTGCAGGGAATCGTAAGCAGGTGAAGACATCTATTTGCAGGAGAAGCAAATGGTGGGCCACTGTGTGAGACAGAATGCTGGAATGGATGGACTGCAGCCTGTTCCAGCAAGGCTGTTCTTATGTTCATATGTAGCTATATGCCTTGGGGAGGGAAGGGGTATTCCAGCATTCCACAACACTGAGCCTTTGAATGTCATCCACCAGGGAAGACAAAACAACACAAATTGGTGTGTGTGTGTGTGTGTGTGTGTGTGTGTGTGACTAGGACACAGTTACTTCTCTATGGGGTAGTGGCTTCAACTAGGCTTAACTCTGACTCCTGCCTTTGCAAGGTGTGTTCCCTACTCCACTTGCCCACCTGATTTCCTCTCTACCACTTCAAGCTTATCTGTTGATTATTCCCATGTCCTCCACTTTCCTCCAAGGTGGTGCCCACAGCTCTCTCTACCTATGACCCTGCGAGATTAACCAGGCTGGGAGATGTTGCCTGGCCCGAGGCGACCCGTGAGTTTTGACTGGCTAAGCTGGGGTTGGAACTCGAGTCTCACAAGGCATGGCCCGGCATTCTGACCAAGACCCCACACCGTTTGACCATGAGTCTTGAACAACAGAGTGCCAGGGTAGTTTTTTTCGACTATGCATCCCAGAATCCCCACTGCCCCACAGCTATGTTTTCATATTTGGGGCAACAGCGAAGCCGAGAGCGGGGATGAGGGTGGACTTGGTGTGACCATGTTCTCAGAAGCAAGTCTCTTAAAAAATGAAAACAAAAACAAAATGCCAACAAACTGCAGACTCAACAGATCTGTGAAAAATGAACAGCATTGTTTATGACAGGTAACCTCTCTTTGGGAGGCTTCTTAGAAATACTGCCAGCTCAACCAGACGTGCACTTTTTGCTCTGCCCTTGTATGACACCCTTCAGACTCTGCTTTTCTCTCTCTTTCTTTCTCATCTCCTTATTTTACTCCTTGCTCTCTCCCAGCACCCAACCTGGCCTTAACACTGTCGTTCATTTGAACCAGAGGTGGAAAATAAAAACAAGGGAAGACAAGATGAATCGAAGAATCTGTAAACAAAAAGCACAACAGTGCAAGAAAGGAGAGGCAACAGCAGAGGTCCATGACGGGAGACACCCTCCCTCCCTTTGGAAATGCCCAAGGATCTGAGAAGAAGCATTTGAGATGTGACAGTGAGACATGGGGGGGGGGGATTGTGCACAACTTAAAGAATCGTCTTGGCCACAACCTACACCTGACTGTTTTCCAAGAAAGTTCCTACCTGTGACATTCACTTCCACCAGGCCCGATCGTGTGCCGATGGTATTGGTGGCCTCGCAGATGTAGGTCCCGGCCAGGTTGTAGGTGATGGGTCCCTTGAAGAACAAGGTGCTGTTCTGAACCTCCACGTTGTCTGGAAGGGAGCCATTCATTCTGCCACAGAAGGAGAGCCATTGGTTAGTGAGAAAATTCGCTTGGGCAGCCAACAAACTGTGGCCATCGAATTCTGCAACCTGAATACATTGCGCAAGCCGAGGGGTTTGCGCAGAACTGTGTGGATGTACGGTTTATGCCACGAAAGAAATGAGCGAGGCATTAGACTGCAGAGTTTCCAAACCAAAGCCTGCACCACCGGGAAACCCAATCAACCCTCCAGAATTATGACTTCTGAGATTGGTTGCACTCTTTCATGCTCACCTTCCAAATCTTAGGGGCTAGAAACTTGGTTCTATCAAAACTTGGCAGCCAAGCAATGATTTTGTAGATTTCAAAGGCAACTTTTCATTTGTCTGAATTCCATGGTGTACTCTTTTCAATAATCTTGCCTTGCTTTTCTTCTTATTACAGTGGTACCTTGTATAAATGAATTAACTTGTTCCAAATGAAATTGTGTTGAGCAAATTTTCCTTTATACAAATTTCCCATAGGAATGCATTGAAAACAGAGTAATCCCTAATAGCAACCATTTTTATGTTGTATGGATTTGTTCCATAGGAGATTATGTTAACCAAATTTCCCCTATCTCCGGAATTTTTTATTTTGTACAGATTTTATGTTATACAAACCGTTTGTTATACGAAGGTCCACTGTATTTATTTTGATACTTTCTCAATCTAGCAAAAGCTATGATTTTAGTCCAGAATAAAATGGGAGTAACTCCAGATGAACCGGTTTCTAAACTGTGGTTCAGCAGTGATACCACTTGCATAAAATGGAAGGGACTCCATAAGGAATCAATCGCAGAAGCATTTTGGAAAGTCAAAGAATCCACCAGTGTCAACATTAGTGCATCTACCCAGCTGAAGAATGACACAGTTAATTGCCGATGCAAGGTAAAGCAACTACCTTTGTTAAAGCAATCTCCCGGCCTGCAATTCAGTTAAGCAGCCACCTGTGCGATCTTGAGTTCAAGAAAATGCCAATTAAAGAGTGAGGAAGCAGGAACTGCAGATATCCATTCCCTGACTTGGACGTTCAACATACATCACCCAGCAAAAGGCATTATTAAATAGTGCATTATTCCACCTTAGAAAAAGGTCTTGCATACACCAGTTCTGGTTTTGTTAGGTTCCTGTTAACATGCACTGGGCTTGTGACTGATACGAGCAAGCCGCTGGGAATAAGAGTTCCAGCGTAACCACATTGGCACCATCAATCCAGGAAAAGCAGTGCTCAGAAAGAGGAAACGTGTACTTAGCCCCATGGGGACTAAAACTGGAGGACAAAAGGGAGAGTGTGGCTGATGCCAGTTTTGCAGAGAAGCCAGTTAAGTCACTAGTCCACCGGAAATTAAACGGCCTGCTCACCTAGCCATATCTACTTTAGCCCACGGGTTCCTGAAAGAAAGGAAAGGAAGACTTTTGTCAAGTTTTGACCTGGCTACTGCTAATAAGCTACAGTGTTGTTCCCCGAGCTCTCCAGAGTGTCGTCAGCTTCTTCCGCAACACAGAGGAAAGAGGCGAATAAAAGAGGAGAGCATCACAAAAGATCCACACTAGCTCCTTTTGCACGCCAACTCAACTGTCTTGAATTCCCAACTGCACAGCAGTTAATGATTGGAGCTGAAATGCCTCCTAAAGTCTGCAATGCCAGGGGGCTGTGGCAGTGGGGATGGGAGACAAAATGGAAGGATCTTATTGATTTTGAGCGGGAGCAACTGGAAGGGTCACTCGTCCAGTTCTGATCTGGTTAGTGGCTCCAGTTCTCCTTCACTCCACCCCACCCCCACTGTCCTTTGGGTCCCAACGTTTGGGCAAGCATTCTCCCTGACACCCTAGCTTTCTGCACACAGAGCACCTGTTTTTCCAAAACACTCCCTCCTCTCCACTCCCAATGTCCTTTGAGTCTCAACCTTTGGGCGAGCATTCTCCCTGACACCCTAGCTTTCTACATGCAGAGCACCTATTTCTCCAAAAAGCAAACAAAAATGGTGGGATGCTCAGTTCTGCAGGCTGCAGCTACAGTCCAAAACTATTCAGTTCCTTGCTCATATGGGATCGAGCCCCTTGGCTTACTCAACTCATTCATCCAGTTCCATCCAGGTCTTCTCAGGTGATCAGACGTGTGAGTCACTGGTGGCTGATCCAACCCATCTACTTAGAATACACACGCACACACACACACACACACACACACACACACACACACACACACACACACACACACACACACACACACACCTCATTTCCCCCATGGTCCCCGAGGGATGCTCATTGAGGTGGAAATCCACCTCCCTGACACATCCTGAGATGCTAAGTGAGGATGAAGGAATATTATTGAAAACATCCCGAGGGTGCTGAGAACAGACAAGCCGGTGCCAGCCCATCTTGTTTTCATCTCAGCTCCATCCACCCACCCGAGTTAGGTGGAAGAGACCCGCTGGGGTGAAACCGATGACTAAGGGTTGCGAGGGTACCTGTTGTTTGGACACCCCTCCCCCCAGAATCGACCACCCGGAATAGCTGCTCGCCCTACCAATGCTTCGCTGCAACCCACAGGAGTAGGCGGAGTTAAAACAGATCCGCTAAGGAGGGTCTGATGGGAATTGTAGTCCAAAAAGAGCATATTCTCTACTAATTATCTGCTGCTCCCCTACTAGTTGCTCTGCAACTAGAGCTCCAAGGAACGCTTTTCTCGCGATAGTCAGCCATTCCCTTTGAGACCTGGCATGCATCTCGGAAGACCCTTCTATGGCCAAAGAGTTACCTATTGATTTCTAACACTGCTGCTCTTTCTGCAAGCCAGGAGGGGCTTCCCAGAAGGTGGTTGTCTCCCATCATAGAATCATACAATCATAAAGTTGGAAGAGACCTCAAGGGCCATCCAGTCCAACCCCCTGCCATGCAGGGACCCCCATCACTTCCTAGGAAGGAACAAGTGTGCCCTGTAGGCTACATATGGCTCAATCCACCATTGGGGGAAACCTCTCCCATTCTCCTTTGTCACCCATCTGAGCCAAAATGGCCCATTACACCTTTGGGAGGATTCTGGTGCCGAGATTGTCTATTTTACCAGGATTGCCATTTTTCTGGTCTCTGAAAGTTGTCCACCTTGCACCTGGAACCAGTTTTGGTCCCTTCAGAGGTGGAATAACTGCATCTCATTTGTTCCTCTTCACATGGGACCTGGGAATGTGTGGCATGCAATAATTTTTCAAAAGCAACACTCTGCATACAGACAAGTAGCAGATCAGTGAACAGGCTGCATTCGATCTCCGCCTTCCTGGAAAACTAGCTTTCTAAGTGCAAAGGATGGATTCTCCCTTCTGTTAGAGAGCAGATTCCAGTCAGGAGAGCATACACCTGTGAAAATAGGATAACCTCCTCCCAATTTTCAGAGAAACCTTCATGTGATCTGAAGCTCCACCAGTTCCTGAAGATCTGGAAGCAACAGTGAGGTGCCAAACAGGGCTGATCCCTGACTGGTCCACTTCCCATCTCTGATCAGGATTGCTCTGCCTTGAGTTACAGGCAGTCCAGAGGAGCTTGAAAAGTTGTTCAGGGCCTTCTGGTACTCACAGCTTCCACTGGTACAGGGTAGCAGGTGGGTTAGCCTCTGCGATGCATGTCAGCTTCACATCTTTCCGGTTCAGGTACCAGTTGCCATCAAAGCCATCGATCCGAACTTCAGGCTCGTCTGTGAGAGCAGCGAGAAGGTGGGAGTGGGTCCCCCAAGGGCGGGAAAGTGAGGGAGGAGCAAAGGCCAAAGGGGAGAGAGGGGTGGGAAAGCCAGAACAGAAAAGGTGATGAGTGGAAGAGAAATGAAAGAGGAGGAAGGAGGAAAGGAGAAAGGTTCCAAGGGAGGAGTGAGGAGAAGAAAAGAGGATCAGGAAAGGGTGAAGGAGAAGAACAGGTTACTAGTCACTCTCTGGGTCATCTTGAGCAAGCAGGTCATTCTAGAGCTTAGGAAAGTTACTTTTTTGCCCACAAAAGTCCATCAGCTGGGGTAAGCCTTGTGGTCCGCTTAAATCTATAAAGACAATTACTGGAGCAACAGCGCAACAGTGCTATCAATGCCTGAAGAATCAAAGAGTTTGGATGTCACAACCAAGAAGAGCAAAAGAGGCCTTCTTCCCTGCTTCTAGCAGGGGAAACCTTGTCATTCCAGCACAGGTCCTGCTTTTCCAAGGTGCAAAATAAAAGTAGCTAGTCCTCCTTGACCAGGACACGAATCTGACCACGGACCGATGCACCACCATGACCCCAAAAGCCGTGGCGACCCTGCTCTTGCCTCTCCAAGACAGCAGCTCCGCTGTGTGGCCACCATGAGATCCACAGCCTCCCCGCCTCTCCCACTTACACAGCACGTTGAGGGTCATGCTGTCGGTGAACCGCTCTGTCTGGTAGTTGACCACGCACATGAGCTGCTGCCGATGGGCCTCCCGGCTCGGCAGGAGGCGGTACCGGCTGATCACCGTGACGGTGCCATTGGGGTTGCGGATTTCCTGGAACTCCGCCTCCCCTTTCAGCTTGGTGTCCCAGCTCACAGTGCTGGGCGGCTTCCCGTTGGAGGAGGTGCAGGTGGCGACCACGATCTTCTGCGTCATGCCAGCCCTGGCAATGAGTGACTTCGAGGTCCTCTCCATCCGGTTTGTTGGCTTGGCTGGAGGCAAGGTAAGAGAGAAGAGAGGAGGAAATACTGTGCTATTGTCAACACAAGAACCATGGGATACAACAACTGAGTGGCCCTGGAGCTAATTTCTCAAGTCCGGAAGTGGTACCAGTCCATAAACACTGGACTGATTCACCCTAACATTCAATAGCTTCCCTGGCCTTCCACGGCAGGTCCATTTTCAACATTTTGCAAAACCTACAACAAAAGAGGGGGGGATCCAAACTCTGCTGTGGAATTATCTCTTTAAAAGAAAACAAAGGGGAAAGGACTCTGTGATTTGTACCCTCATCATCTGACCCTCTGCTAACTTGCTACATCGTTCTCTCAAGTGTGGCAGACTGGTGGATTTGTCCAACTATTGTTCCCACAATCTTCAATCATTAAGACTTCCATCCTACCACTTGTTGTTGTTGTTATCATCATCATCATCATCATCATCATCATCATCATCATCATCATCATCATCATCATCATCATCATCATCATCATCACCACACAGCTAACTACGCTGGATTTTGTAGTACAAATCACGAGTCGAACGTTTTATTATTATTATTATTATTATTATTATTATTATTATTATTATTATTATTATTATTATTATTATTATTAATTAATAATAATAATAATAATAATAATAATAATAATAATAATAATAATAATAATAATAATAATAATAATAATAATAATAATCCACACATGAGTCCTTCTGAGGATATACTCTGTGACGGCCAGATGAAACAGACACCCTAAAACATTCTCATCTTTATTATAGATAATTCATGTCATAAAAGGGAGCAACAGGATGTGAAAAAAGTAAAGTCTTCTGCTTATATACCACCCCAGAGCGCTTAAAGCACTCTCTGGGCAGTTTAGAATTTATTTATGCAGGCTACACAGTGCCTCCACCCCCACCCCCACCCCCACCCCAGCGAGCTGGGTACTCATTTGACCAACTTCAGAAGGATGGAAGGCTAAGTGAACCGTGAGCCGGCTACCTGGGATTGAACCCTAGGCTGTGAGCAGCACAGTTATAGCTGCAGTACAGCTGTTTAACCACTGCCCCACAAGGATCTTCTCAGGCAAGTGGCGGGGCTCAACCTTCAGACCCACATGTTTCTCAAGACTCCAGCTGCGAAGGAAACCAAAGGGACCCTTGGGCAGCCCTCTCCCATGCCAACCCTTGTCAAGATAACACAAGGGGGAAGAATGCATACACCTAGGTTGAATCCGATCTACATTCCCTCCATAAGCAAAGCATTGCAGACACGGTTGCCACTGCCTCCTACTGCTCAAAGCAACAAGAGGGAAAATAAATGCCAGGAAGGATTTCGGAGGACAAATTCCAGGGTGGACTTTTGCACATGAATATCATCCACCTTCACAGACGGCTTCTCTGCTGGAAAAGGCTCGAAGCCACGTCTGACTGGACTCCAATGTTCAACACAGTCTGAGAAGGACCTCTGTTTTTTCTTTGCAAAGAACGATGCAGATGCAGAGTGTGTCAGCCCCTTTTGCTCATGTTTCCTTCTGCAGGAGTTACATAAGAAACTCCCCACCCCCACCCCCTATACTCACCCCCAGATTCTGCCCTCTGGGCAACAAGGGAAGGGAAGGGCTGGGCCAGCTTTACACCACCAGTTCACTGATGCTGGTGAGAAAAAGGCAAGCCCTTTGTTGAGAACAAGGGACGAGGTTGGTTGAACGAATACAGACCACAAGATGAGGTTCATGTTGACACTCTGTAGGTAGAGATGGCCTGTGACAAAAGGTAAAGGGCGGGGCAGGCATCCTGAAATATTCTTGTCTCACCCTTTACTTGGGCCTTTAACCAAAAGACTTAATGCCCTTCCTCCAATTGTCTCCTTTTCCATATGGTTCCTCCAACGCACGAAATAATGATTCTTCCTGGATACATAATCCCAAAGATCACGGTTTTTGGATAGTGTCCATAAATCCCTCAATAAAAATGAAGGAGAGCTTTCAAAAGCCCAACCTCACTCACATCCCCTTGCTGAAACAGTGACAGGGGGCCATATGGAGGATATGGGCAAAACTGTCGAAGAGCCCTCTAAAAACAGTAAGGTGTGTGGGTCCCATTCCCGTCGCCTTCAAGTAGCTAAAATAATGCTTGAGATTACAAACAACTATATGAATAGAGGGAAATGGGCAAATAGACAGAAAGTTGTATCCTCCCTAAGCTCTCTCCTCAGAACGACACCATCACAAATTGATCTAAAATCCATTGTGCCCTTACCTGCATCACGCAACTCCACAAGGCTGCTTTTATAATTTGATGCATCTACAATTCCTCTTGTGCTTTTTAAAATGAGGGACTTTTTGAACACTCTCTGCATAAGAACTAGAAGAGTTTTTAGCGAGGACACTCTAAAACCACTGTTATCATTGGAAAAGCTTCCTTTGCTAAACGCTGCCTCCATGCCAAGGCCACATCAAGTTGGCTGCTTGCCAAACCACAACTCTGCAGATAACCAAAAAGAGGACCTGCAGCTACTACAGTTAACCCCTGAAAGGCAGCTTCCACCTGAAATTGAGTCCTTGAGAAAGTTAACCTCTTCTCTGGAAGAATCCCTTGCAAAATTCACGGAGTCCTTAACAGTCTGGAGTCAAGTACCGACTGATAAGACAATGAGACGATCACAAGGAAAACCTGCTTCCAATGTCATCTCATGAGGCACTAGCATACCGGAGGGAAAACCAAATCAAGATTCGGATTTGTCTTTTGCTGCTACTTCGCATAATCTGGAAATAACGGAGGGCTGTCGTAAAGAGGTATCTCACCCCTTGGAAGAAGACCTACTTCTGCACCTTGACGTGGACGTGGACGGGGATAATATAACTACTGCCGCCTTTAAAAGCCTCTCTTGGACAGAACAAACTAAGATCATCTCGTCCCTAGACAAAGTTAGGTCTGAGCTGTCCCACAATATGAACAATGCCTTAACTCAACCTATTACTTCTCCCAAAGCTGCCATACTCTTACCTCCAGATATTAATTTTATGCACAGGCCAGTTCCTGCCCAACCCAGCACCCCCCCACACTTGTGTTCAGAACATGCTAGTGGTGCTGCTATATCTAATTGACTCTCTCCCCCTTCCCTCCGTCTCCATCTAGTATCAAACTGGTCTCATGGAACATTGCAGGTTGGGAGAGGAAAAGGAACAACCCCGATTTTATACAATATCTCTCCAGGCATGATATTATTTTTCTCCAGGAAACCTGGTCCATCACAGGCCCCAGTGTTCCTGGATTTGTTTCCTACAATCTTCCTGCTTTTAAACTAAATAAGTTGGGTCGTCCCCGCTCTGGCTTAAGCTGTCTAGTGAAACCCTCCTCCTCCTTTGTTTTGTCCCCTTTTACCTCTCACTCCCCTTATGTTCAAGCCTTTCTATTTAATAATAGTGAGCGCCACATCCTCATGATGAATGTTTACATCCCTCCCTATGGTTCTACTTCCACAGATCCATGGACAGAAGTAAAAAGAATTACTGAGCAAGTACTAGTATCCAATCCCTCTATCTCTCTTCTCTTTGCTGGTGATTTTAACTCTAGGCTAGGAGCAAATAATCTAAGCCTTGCCAAATATATGAATTGGGATATGGAGGAGATGATTCCTCCTTCTTTCTCGGGGGTCAGGAAGTCCAAGGACCTTTCCATCAATAAGAATGCCTTATTAATGGTCGATCTATGTCTAAGTTATGATCTCCATATTTTGAACGGTGCCCCTGATTACCCTCTTTCAGGTGATTTTACCTTCTTCTCACCCTTAGGGTTGAGCGTGGTCGATTATATATTAACTTCCCCTGACCTTCTTGCGGAGACTTCCGATTTTGAACTTAGCCCGCGCACCGATAGTGACCATATCCCTCTGCAGGTGTCATTATTGAACCCCCTCTCAGATCCTTCCAGTAGCGACTCCCCCACTGATCTTTTTGTATCTCCTAAGTGGACCTCTAGATCTTCACTGGCCTTCCAACAATGGTACAGATCACTAGAAACTGTTCGCCAGTGTGCAACTATTCAATCAACCAACTCCCCCGATGTTGCTATCCAAGCATATTCCGCAATTATCTCACACTTAACCAACTCACTGAACCCTCCCCGTCCACACACAGGGAAGAGCAAACCACTTATTCTCCTTTGTTTGCTCTCATCCTTCTTCTGAGGCACTTACATTTTATTTTTCAGTTAGAAAGTCCTTCCATCTTTTCTTGGAAGAGAAACAGCACATTTTTGCTCTAAATCAGTGGGATAGGTTATTCGACACCATCTCCTCCAAGAACAGCAGAGTATTTTGGCAACTGGTGTCTCGTTCCAACCCGCCCCCCCCTTAATTGATGTTCCTCCCATTTCTCCCTCTGCTTGGACTACACACTATTCTAAAATCTTTGCTGCTTCTGACCTGGTATTCCCTTTTCCTCCCCTGCCCCCTGACCTTCCCCCTTGGCCTCCCGTTTTAGAATCTGAAATACTAGAACTGATTAGCACCTTGAAACCTGGAAAAGCCCCAGGACCCGATGGGATTGTAAGCGAAATACTGATTAATGCCCATGACTGGTGGGCTCCCTTCCTGGCTAAACTATTTACCTTGATTAACCATTTTGGGATTTTCCCAGAATCATGGTTATCTTCGATTTTAGTACCAATTTTCAAAAAGGATGACCCTACATCCCCGTCCAACTATAGGCCTATTAGTCTCCTTTCCACTATAGGTAAACTCTATGCAAAATTCCTTCTCAAACGTTTAGTAGCCTGGGCGGAGGTGAAGTGCCTTCCCGGCAAGGAGCAAATTGGTTTCCGTCCAGGATCATCCACTTTAGACCATGCACTTTTGCTGTCTTTCCTTGCGGAAAAATATTCTTTTCACTTTAAAGGGAAATTCTACGCTGCTTTCATCGATCTGAGAGGTGTGTTTGATTCTATCAATAGGAACCTATTATGGCACAAACTTGCTTCTTGGGGAATTGACTCTCGACTGCTTTTCTTAATTAGGAATCTTCACTCCTCCAATTCATGTCGGGTCCGTATAAATCACAAGGGCTCCCTTTCTGAAAAGATTACTGTATCCAAAGGTGTCCGTCAGGGTTGTATACTAGAGCCCCAACTATTCAATCTCTTCCTTGCCGATTTACGTTCTCAACTATCTCATTGTGATAAGTACGCCCCTTGTTTGAGTAATTCCCCATTACCAATTCTCCTTTATGCTGATGATTCTGTCCTTCTCTCCATCTCCAAAATCGGGCTACGGCACCTCCTATCTGCTTTTCATTCTTATTGTATATCTAATGATCTAATAATCAACTCCGAAAAAACCAAAATATTGGTTTTTTCTCATCTATGGAAACCACTATCCTGGAGCATTGACAGCAGACCAGTCGAACAAGTTAAAACATTCAAATATTTAGGTATACATTTCCACCACCGATTAGAATGGAATTTCCATAGAGACTTGGCAATATCTTCAACCAAACTCCATTTGAATGCAGTATCCCGTTTTCATTACCATAGTGGCAACCAGTATGTACCTGCGGCCCTCAAGGTTCTTCAGACAAAGACCTTGAGTCAGCTTCTGTACGGAGTTCCAATTTGGATCAAGGCAGCTTCCACAAAAGTAGACTTGGTAATTTCCCCCTTTTTAAGGCAAATGCTAGGTGTTCCCAACACAATCAAACTCTCAACCATGATCCTTGAGTAGGGCATTCACTTACCTTCCACTTTGGCATGGTCTCGGGCCATCAAATACTGGTTAGCCCTCCATTATAATTCCTCCCCTGGTTCCTTACTTTTCGATCTTTTAAAGGATCCCTTTACGTCCACCTGGGATTCCCTCTTTGTAAACAAACTCCACAACTTAGGCTTTACTCTTGACTATTTTGCCAACTTTGACTTTAAAAGAGCTTACTTGACCATTAAGGCAAAATTATTTGAAGAAGAAACTGAATCACTTTCCTCTAATCTAAATTGGACCTGCTCTCCACATTTCTTTAACCTATCCCCGGTCTTTGGCCATGATCTCTGTTATTTCCGCAAGCTAATTAATCCAAATAAGAGACGTGCTTTCATGTTGGCCAGACTCAATATTTTCCCCTCCTCAGTACTCTCAGGAAGATACTTGGGTATACCACTGTCCCAGAGGCTTTGTAAATTTTGCCAACTTGAACCAGACACAGTCCCTCATATACTGTGCCGTTGCCCTGCCCATACTAGGTTACACAAAGAGTTTTTAGACCCAATTATGTCTATGTTCTCTGGCCCTCCAGAGGAATACACAAGCTTTTTACTTTGCTACAATTCCAAATGGGTCACCTTACAAGTTGCAGATTTTCTAGTAGCTGTTATTAATAATGAAATGAGAGTGTATCCCCTTTTTGGCTTTTACCTATTGTTTTACTTGACAATGGTTTACCATCACTGTTTTGGTTGTGTTCTATTTTCTTTGTTTTAATGCCAATAAAGGTGTATGTATGTATGTATGTATGTATGTATGTATGTATGTATGTATGTATGTATGTATGTATGTATGTATGTATGTATGTATGTATGTATCCCATTGTGTGATGTCACAGCATCACATAGCCAGTGATGTAGCGATGCCGTGATCTCACCAAGCCAAGACAAAGGGAGGGCAACATTTCTTCTTACCCTTACTCTGAATGGGGCCACGTTGTTTCTGTCATTCAAAACCATCACCCAAAGGATGTCTGGGTGCATGTGTGTGTGTGTGTGTGTGTGTGTGTGTGTGTGTGTGTGTGTGTGTGTGTGTGTGTGTTTTCACAGAGAGCAACATTTGTGAAACGTGCTGCTTAGTTTTGGCTAAGCTTCATACAATGCACCAGGGAAGTAAACAAGCATTTTTATTTTTATTTTTTTGCCTTGGAGCCTTGGGGAGCAGATCACTGTTTGCACAGGTGGGGCACCGAGATTTCATGAAGAGACAAGCAAGGTTCCTTCGAAATAGAAAGGCCTCAGTGGGAAAACAAACCAGCCCCCTCATTTCTTTTCTCCCTACTTAAGTTCCACAAAACAGAACAAATCTTCCTTTTCAGTTATGGCGCACAGCCTTAATCTACGAAAATCGTACAAACTGCCAGATAGCACAGCTTCCTTTGCTGAGTCATAAATAATCTCCTTTATGGTATTAATGCTAAAGAAACATGTGCCATCAAGTCAGTTCTGATGGTGACCCTTTTCAGGCTCTTCCAGACAGAGAGGAGCCAGAAATGGTCGACCATTCTCTTCTTCCAGGAGTGCTCTGGGACTGGCCAGCTTTTGCCCAAGGCCACCCAGGCTGGCTCTTCTCCCAAAGGGCACTGGGGGAAACCAAACTCCCAACCTCAGGCTCCTTAGGTGAACAAAGGAGATAATAGCTCCCACCGAAACTTCATAGGTGGTGGATATCTAGACCACTCTCCCCCCCACCCCCATACCGCAGCAGCCACTCAGGAAAGGTGGCTCGGTAACTGAGAACATTTCCTGCATAAAACAAGAGAAGGGAAGGAGGGCGTAAGAAACCTAGGATGCAACTTCCTGTCCTGTCTGAAGAGAAGAACACAAGCCTGTGGAACTCCCTGCCACAAGAGGTGGTGATGGCATCTGGCCTGGATGCCTTCAAAGGAGGATTGGACAGATTCTTGGAGGAGAAGTCCATCACGGGTTACAAACCATGATGGAGATGTGTAATCTCCAAGCTTAAAACCAGGGTACTTCAAGGGCCAAACGCAGGGGGGTAGTATCAGGAGACAGATATCTAGTCTCATGCACTCTCAAACGCATCTGGTGGGGCCGCTGTGAGATACAGGAAGCTGGACTAGATGGGCCTTTGGCCTGATCCAGCATGGCTCTTCTTATGTTCTTATGTTCTTAGAGACAACAAGAACACCTTATACAAAAACATTAATCCTACTGCCGTCGCTCGGGGCTTCTAGTAGCAGCATTTCCATGTTTTGCAAATATTTCTGCCCCTCCTAACTCCTCAATTGAAATTTATTTATTTATTTTCACACTTATATACTACACCTATTTCCCACATAGGGGACTCAGGGCAGTTTACAACAAAGGAAGATAAAACAGATAAAACAGATAAAACAGCTAAAACAGTAATATCCAAGATCAGATAAGCGGGCCATGGCACAGGGGAAAAAAAAAGAACTGAATCTCTAGGCATTGCCGAAGGCATCCTGAAAAAGAAGAGTCTTTAAGTTTTTCTTGAACGATGCCAACGTCATTCTTTTTTTACTCAATGGGAAAAAATGGCAACTGAAAACCATTTCATGGCTCAGAGCGGCCCACAGCATGGCTCAGGGTGAACACGTTGCTCCTAGGCTTGACAAAGTTGCCTACTCTTGCACTAAACCATGGTCTGATGCAACTATGGCTTGTTGCTTTAGCCATGAATTGTCACAGAAACATGTGTATCCCTTTGCCAGGGTCTTTGGGGTCTGAGTGGCAAACTGGAGAAACAAACCAGGGACAAAATGCCACTCCTGATTCTGATATAAGGACAAGCCATGGCTTACGCAGGCCAAAATTCATAAGCCACCAACCAACTGTGGCTTCTAATTGTGGTTTGCAGCCATCTGTTTCTGAGGATAGGCCTGGACACACAAATAAGCCAAAACAACAACGGAAACTACTGGATGATCTTGCTTTAATGTGTGAATATGGATGATGGGCAGTGAAGACATTGGTTCAGTGTACAGGACCAGGAACTACAAATATAGGAAGTAACTTTTCTGCACTAGAGCTCCCAGATTAGCCTGGCCAGCATGGGTGTGACCATTCTGGCTGGTCTTTTTGGGAGTTCTAGTCAAGGAAAGCAGCACTGCTCACATCTGCCTGGGACCTTGGGCTCCCAAGAAGGAGACGTCAAAATGCTGACTTTGCCCTGCCAAGGTCAGGCTGATCCCTTGGGCTAAGGGGATCTCAGAAGGTCTTCCTGTGACCACTTACCTAGCACGGTGAGGTTGAGCTGGTTCTCCCGGTTGCCGGCAGGGAAGGTGGCAAACTCACAGATGTAAACTCCTTCATCCTCCAGCTCGAGGCGTGACAGCTGGATGGTCCCGTCTTTGTTGGAGGAGTTTCGGAAAGTCACCCGCTCCCGGTAGGGAGCCAAGATAGAGATGCCCATGTTGGGGTTGAAGATGGCCACGTTCTGCTTGGAGCCATTGGTGGCCTTCTGCCAAGTGACCTGGGTGATCTTCACGTTGGGGGCAGGGTTGGTCATGGTGCAGTGAAGCATCACGTTGGTCCCGATGTACCCGGAGACGGTCTCGTTCACCAGCACCATTTGAGCCCAAAGCCCTGAAACGAGAGGAGGGGGAAGAGGGGAAAAGGAGTCAGACGGGGAGAGGAAAACTTCTTAGTGGCTGGGAGATCCTGCCAGGCTGTTCTGTCCAATTAATTCTCCCTCCTTGTAGCTTGAGAGCAGCGGGTTCCCACAAGCCTTCTAAATATGGCTCCTGGCTACGGGGATAAATTGGAAGTCAGAGAGACAAAGAGAGGCTGAGGCTGAGAGAGAGAGAGAGAGAGAGAGAGAGAGAGAGAGAGAGAGAGAGAGAGAGAGAGAGAGAGAGAGAGAGAACGGGAGATGATTTCCCTCTCCTGACAGGTAGATTTTTTTATTATTATTTACAGAAAACCAACTGGATGCTAAGCCTGCCTTGCCAACTATTTGGCAAAACCAGGAATCCCCATTTTAACTGGTCCTCATTTCTCTGTAACAATGAGGTGGCCGAGGAAGCCATCTGTAAAATTGCCTGGCCTGATCACCAATGAGGTTCTTACTTGTCAGGGACGTGACCATTCCAGAATAACAGCATTGCTGTTGGATTCATTGGCAGACTCACACAAGCACCTTCACCGAGGGTTGGCTGCAGCACTTGGGGGAGACTTGCACATGTGAATGAGTCAAGGTGGATACAACACGGCGTTCCTCAATGGATGCTCTGGAGGCACCTCTGGATAGCTCATTGTCCCAGTCACTAGGCACTGAGTCTGGAGCAACCGTGGGAAACGGAGGGCCCCATTCCCACCAATTAAGTGCCTCTGATGCAAAAGCAGTCCTGCACACACGAATGTATGTATGACATACAGGGTTTTGTGGTTAGAGCACACCATCCCACATTTCCATTATGATGAGCTAATGAGCTGGAGTAAAGGGGCCAGGAGTTTGATCCCCTATACTGCATCCCAGGAGAGCAGCCAGCCTGCCTTGCCTTGGGCAAGTTATGCAGCCAACCTGTGTAGCCCTGGGCAAGTTGCACAGCCCAGGGCGCCCCCCAGAAGAAGGAACGGTAAAGCACCTCTGAGTCCTCGATACCTAGAAAAACCTGGAAGAAGTCACTGCAAGTAGGAACCAACTTGATACCATGCAATTATTATAATGATTATGAGCCAACTAACTGGGCTGTTTGCTTTCTCTCTGGAATGTCAAACAAGATGACAGGAGGAAGGAAAGAAAAAGGCAAAAGAAATGCAGGGGGAAAATAGGTGAAATGCCAGAAGATGCAAATGTGTTTAATTTATACAATTTACGCAGGGGGCAGAATAGCCATCTATGTTATGGAGGGTGATATTCACTTTAAAATAATCTCATAACACAACCTGGGGCATTTTTCTTCAGGAAGATGACTGGAACTTATTTTCCCAGTGTGTTTTGTTGTGGAAACATCAGCTGATTAATAGTGTAGGTTTTAGGTGATTATCTGCTACTGTTACATAGGCAGAGAGAAAAAGAAAGAGACTGGAATATAACTCAGGAAAGCAGAATACACTTTGGAAGGGCAGGATGGGAGGGTGATTAAGAGTGCCTGTGCAGAACATCACATTTATTTATATTTTAAATCACTGACATTATTCCATCTTAGGTGCTGCTTTTCCTGTCTACCAGGACAGAGAAAAGATAATCAACACTTTAATTCATCACTCCCCCCCTTCCCTTCACATTTCTGCTGCTTCTGTGTCTCTCCTTAATCTCTGTGTTTAAAGATAACACGCCAATAATTATACAGCTGGTATTTATATTTGAAACAGAAAGAGACGAGGGCGGGTGGGGTGGAGGCAGGACAGGCGCTAAGGGTGCAAGGGAGAACCGGAAGAACAAGTCCTCTCACAAAAGGAGAGGTGTGGTGAGATGTGGAAGAACTGAGGGAGGAAGGAAAGGAGGGGAAAGCAAGCAAGATGGGGAAAAACAGAGACAGGAACAAACTGGGGAAAGGGGGTTTCGTGGTAGTTTTGTTTTAGGTGGCTACTCACAAAGCATCACAAACCACCTAAAACTGAACTGGTTTTCAGTTCATTTTTTTCCGGGTTTGTGATGGGAAGGACCACCTGCCCAGCCCTGCCCACAACTCCAATTGCCTCCCTGTCTGATCCTGTGGCCAATATTACTTCTGCCATCCATTCTGCCAAAGCAAAATCTTCCTCTGCCCATTTGAATAAACAGGAGAGTGGAAGGGGTTGAGACAGAGAGAATGGGGGAGGACAGTGGGAAGGGCAGGGCAAAAATGTCCTGCCTTGTCACCATCCATTCTGCCAAAGCAAAATGAAGCCCAGATAATTGTGGAGGATGTGTGATACCTCCTGAGTTCACACCAGACACTGGACCGGCCTGTTGGACAGGATTGGCTTCCTTCGCCCTGTACAGAAGGAGCATACAACCGCCACCACATTTTGCCTGGCTGAGTATTGTTGGGAAAACAGGTCCCAGCCTGAACCAGCCTGATTTATCAGTGGAAGATTCCAAGGGAAAGCAAAAACTGACATGCACATCCAAAACAGGTGGCCGAAGAACCTTCTTCTGCCACTGGCAGAATGCCGTTTTATGGAGGACAATTGTCTGTCTAAACGGCTGCCAGAGGACCATCTGAAGATGCCCTCCATCTGTTCACACCATGCCTTGTTTCATGATCAAGAAACAGAAGAAGGGGACACGTGGTCAGAGATCTTCACATGGCCTAGCATCCCCCATGAGCAGCTCCTGGGCAGCAGACACGCAAAGCCCCGGGGCTGGAGTCCTTCCCTCTGGAGTGAGAGGCATAGTAATTCCATTTAAATTATTTAAAATATGTCTGATTTTGTATCTGTTCCTCAAAATAAGCCTACACATTTATCAGCAGTCTCTTTTCTTCTTCTTTTTGGTGACGGGGAAGAGGCCTACTTATGGCACAAGCATTCACAAGTCAGGGTGTTTGCAAAAGTGGTCTTTCCTATCAGGTGAGCAGACTGGGGTATGAATGGGCTGTCACCAGCTCCTTCCTCCTGCCCAGCTCCTCTTAGGACCCCACCACCACCAATGGTTGTTGTTGTTGCTGTTGTTGTTGTTGACAACATCAGCAGTGCTCTTCTCCTTTCGCCTTGTGCACACATACTGTGGTTGCTCTTTCTGGACAACAACCCCAGGACCCCCTAGGGCCAGGCTACGGGACCCATGGGAGCTGCAGTCCACAACTGTTGCATGTTAGAGGTGGGTGGTCATCCATGAAAATTAGGTGCAATAGAGCTTATGAGGCTCAAAAATGCCACTAAATGTACTGATTGTGTGTGTGTGTGTGTGTGTGTGTGTGTGTGTGTGTGTGTGTGTGTGTGTGTGTGTGTGTGTGTGTGTGTGTGTGTGTGTGTTTGGAGGGGGTCTGACTCACACTGCTATGATTTCCATGCAAAAGATGCAGAGATACAGCACGGGGAAACCTCATTGTTGGTACTAAAATGCCCAGGATTCTGTACTTGACATCAATGTACGGGCTGGAAGGGATTTCCAGAAGCCCCGCCCCCACTCAAAAGCTCACACTCTGTGCACACACACACACACACACACACACACACACACACACACACACACACACACACAGCATGAGGAAATTAAGAGGTGTGGACGCCTCTCCAGCCAAATATTTATGAATCCCTCGGATGGCCAGCTTGCTTCATTTTTCGAGAGACGGTGCGCTGTCGTGGCCTGTTCCCTTGGCAGACAATTCCTGAATGCAAACCCTGCGAAACGTTTACAACCCGCAGGTGCCATCTGGTGCCCATGGCACAGCAACCATTTATCTGGAAACACCTTCCCACCCACCCCCACCCCACCGGGAGCTGGCTGGAAGCCACGGGTTAGCTGCAGACATCCCTTCGGGTGTGCAAACAAAACGACGCAGGCAAGAGGACCCAGGCTTAAGAGCGCTGTTGCCCCACACCTGGCATTGCTAAAGATGCCAGGGGAACAGCGGGCATCCACTGGCAGTGGAGGAGGTGGAAATGGTTCCTCCCCCACCCCCACCCCTTTAGGAAACCTGTCTGACTGACACACATTCCTTCCCACCTCTGTGAGCCATTTTGACCAAGGATTCCGCCAGCCTCTCCTGCCTACCCCAGGCAAATATGCCAGTATGCCATTCAAGGGGAAAGGGTTCAAAGCAATGCATGGCTTTGCCTCCACTAAGACCTTCCTGCCTAAACATTTTCCAACAGAAGGCTGGATTTTGCCAGGATGTATCCTGCCAATGATGGTTGTCTCCACTTTGAAAGTTCTTCTAGAGCAGTGATGGTGAGCCTTTTAGAGACCTTTTAGACGGCGCACCTTTTAGAAAACCCACTCATTTTTCGAAAAGTGCCAATACAGCAATTTAACCTGAATACAGGTGGCTGTGAAGGGGCGATGTCGGGTGCCCACTAGAGGTGGGCATGAAACAGAAAACATATGGTTCAGGTGGGGAAATAAAAAAGGGACGGTATGAAATGGAAATTTCCATTTCATTTCGTCATCCTTAGAGGGGGCTGTTCGTCATTTTGTTACCCAACGAAACAAATAATGAAAGATTTTTTTATTCATTTCATGCCCATCTCTAGTGCCCACAGAAAGAGCTCTGAGTGCCACCCTTGGCACCCATGCCATAGGTTTGCCAACAATGTTCTAGAGTATGAGCTAAGTTTGTATGTTAAATTAAGATGAAATGAATTACATCGAGCTGTTCCCTCTGGCCCAGGGAAATCTTGTCTCACTACTTTTATTCTGGCTACTAAGATGCCAGCAGGTACTGCTTAATTTCTTTCCTAAGCCTCATTCATTCATTCATTCATTCATTCATTCATTCATTCATTCATTCATTCATTCATTCATTCAAAGAAGCTAGAAACTTCCCTTCCCTTCCACTGACAACCCATCAAACAAGCCAATTTGGACTGCAACCCACAAAACCTTATGTCAAGTAAGACATGAAAGTCTTTGAGGTGCCCCAAGGTTCTTTCCAGCCTTGATGCAAACATAGGCTTGTCTGTTTATTTGTTTGTGTGTGTTTCTCTTCAAATCACTGATGGGCAACCAGGATTAGCAAGGAAGTGATGTCATGCCAAGACCTCCAGAATTGATCTTCTTTTTGTGAAGAATTTTAATTGCCTGTTGCTGGTGTTTTGTGTTGCCTACTGTCTTGGGGATGCTGCGTGCAGGTACCAGCCCATCACCCCAAACACACTGGCCTTGTCTGATTTCAGAAGCTAAGCAGGGTCAAGTCTGGCGAGTTCTTGGATGGGAGACTGCCATGGGGTCCCAAGGGGCTCCCGATAGGGCTAGAGCAGTGATGGCGAACCTTTTAGAGACCGAGTGCCCAAACTGAGATTCAAAATCCACTAATGTTTCACAAAGTGCCAATAGAGCAATTTAACCTGTATACAGGTGGCTGTGAAGGGGCAATGTCGGGTGCCCATAGAAAGGGCTCCAAGTGTCACCTTTGGCACCTGTGCCATCGGCTCACCAACACTGGGATAGAGGGTGCACCATCTTGCAACCTGAAACAGCCAAAGCTAGATGAATGAATGGCTTAACACTGTAGCAGGCAGCCCCCGTGTCCTTAGGGTTTCCAGGAAATAACACAACTTGGAAAAGTGACTTTTTTGGGGAGTGCATCCCTAGAATCTTCCACTCAGCATGGCTGTTCCAGCAAGAGTAACCCCAACATACTGTTGTTCCACTCTTTCTGCCCAGCTGGGGAGCAAAGCTCTCACCCCTGCATTTGCCTACGCCTGTCAATGATGAGGGAGGGCCTGCCAAGCATCTCAGCTCGGAACCGTTTGTGGCTTCGCCGAACATGTGCCTGCTTGTTGGTGAGCAAGAACCATCATGTAGGAGGAGGCCTGGGAACAGCCTCTTTGCCTCAAACATCTCCCAGGCCTTTGGGGGGGGGAGGGCCTTCAGGGCAACTCATTCCCCACCTTCTCCTTGTTCTTGAGGCCCAGCCAAGAAGACAAGGTGACTCAACCTCTTGTTCAAACAGCATCACCGAGAAGCTCTCGACTTAAAACAGGACTGGTCACTTGAAGTCTCAGGAAATCAGCTCCAAGTGCATGAAACCAACTCTTCCAATATATCCACATATTTCCCCGACCCCTGCATATTTTTATGGACCGTTGGCCTGCCTGTGGGCTTTTCTTAGAAGTGTCTGGGCTTTGCCACCTAGACATGACGTATCAGAGGATGGCCGATGTCTGTGGCAGGAACTATTCTGGAATGTTTGCCCCCCAAAAGTAACTTCCCTGAGCTCTGAGGTCAATTTTTTCTTCTGATTCAATTTATGCACGACTGTGGCTTTGACATTTTAATGCAGCTGTTGCTTTTTAGAATCTTTTATCTTCTTATGTTGGTTTACTGACTGTCATAAACCACCTTGGCAGAATAATTTATGCTGAAAGGTGTGCTGAAGAATCCATTAAATAAAGGGAGGGGGGTGGGCAGGGGTAGTAAATTCATGGGAAACAAGAAAACAATCCAAACAAGAACAGAGAGAGAGAGAGGAGAGAGAGAGAGAGAGAGAGAGAGAGAGAGAGGAAATCCTAACTGTAGCAGCAAACAGAAACATATTGTTTTAAGTGAAGGTAACAATACAGATCTATTTATTTTGTTGTTTAAGTGCTCAAGGGTTTTCTCATTAGCCCAGCCCTAATTAACCAACAATTTGACAGCAGCGAACAGGAGGAGCATCAGAGCACATAAGGAGGGCAAAGGTACCACCAAATCTTGTCTGCATCAAGTGAAGAGAACTTTTCCCTCTAGATGTGATGGGTGAAACTACTTCTTGCTCACATGGGATTTGTAGTCTGGCACACAAGTGGGGAGGTGAGGATGGGAGAAGGCTGTTTTAAATGAAATCAACACTGGACCTGGGCAGAGAAGGGCCTTTACCTCCATGCCACTCTGCCCCTCCTCCCATGTTGATGATCTTGCAAGGCAGCTCGTTGGGGATGTTTTGACGGCGGGTGGTACAGAAGAGCTGAGATTTTCAAGGTTTCCAAGATAAACCCTGTGGCAGCTGCAAAAAATGGGCCACTCCAAACAGGGCTTCCCTGCCAGGTTGGCTTGCAAGAGGCCACCTCAAGCTCCTGCATGCCCTCTTTTCAAAACATCACATTCCACAATTCTAGACTTGAGGGGAAAGAGCGAGCGAGCAGAGGAATGCAGCTGAGATCCTGGAAACCAAACTTCCACCCAAGACAATCAAAAACACAGTGAGGGCAGATGCTCTACTCCATTGCTAAACCCATGATACAGGACTGTGAATGGTGGGAAGAACTGAACCCAAGACAGCAGTGGCAAACACACCTTTCCTCTGTGATGGGTGTCTCTAGGGCAGAATATGTCCACACAACAGAGAGATCTGCTTCAAGGACACTCTGATCCATGTCCCCCAACTCAAGCCACTGGCTCAAAACATACCAAGGTACTGGTGTCCACTGCATGGCCAACAAGCTGCAGGTTCAAATCCCTACATGGCTATTAAGGCAATGAAGTGACCTTGGGGTGGTTATGTCCTTTTAGCTGGCCCTGAATCGTATGGCAGTTGTGAAGCTAAAAGGGAATATAATTGCTTGCACTATTTAGGACGTAAGGGCTCTCTGGACAGAAGCTTATTAAATAAATAGAGTGGGCTAAAACATGGCTCAGCTGCATTAGAAAGACTAGGGTTCAGTTCACAAACAGGTTTCTTGTTACCCCCCTTAAGTTCTCTATGCTTTGTGCTTGTATACAGTCAAATCCTACAAACAACCCTCTTTGGAAGGGCAGACTGAGAGATAGCAAGGACTGCTGGATAGCTCGATGGCTTAGGTATCCAGCTGCAGAGCCAGAGGTTGGGAGTTCAATTCTCCATTGGGTCTCCTTGTGAGGAGCTAGATTCAATCATAGAATCATAGAGTTGGAAGAGACCTCAAGGGCCATCCAGTCCAACCCCCTTGCCATGCAGGAAGCCCATCACAAAATTTCCGACAGATGGCCATCCAGCTTCTGCTTAAAAACCTCCAAAGAAGGAGACTCCACCACCCTCCTTTGGGGCAGCATATCCCTTCCAGCTCTCCAGTTCTGATGATGATTAGAGATGGCCACAAGATGAATTAATTTTGTTTTATTTTTGTTTTTCATTTTGTTTCAGAATGAAACAAAAAATGAAATGATTTTTAAAGAAAAATGAAACGAAACTAACTGGAAATTTTCCGTTTGTTCCATTTTGTTTTTCGTTAAGTTCCCCAAAGGAATTAGAGATGGGCATGAAATGATTTTTTTTTATTTCATTTTTTGTTTCTGTTTCATTTCAGAATTAAACAAAAAACAAAATGATTTTAAAAAAAACAAAATGAAACAAACTGGAAATTTTCCATTCACTCCATTTCGTTGTTTCTTAGGCTTCCCATAGGAACGCATTGAGCAATGCATTCCTATGGAAAACCATTTTAAACAACCTGTACCTCCTTCTCCTCCCCCTCCCCAAATGGGTGCATTTGGGGAAAGCCACAGTGGGGGTTTTAAAACTTTTTTTTAGCCACTGAAGCAAGCGCTGATGGGTGTGTTGGGGAGAAAAGATGCAGACACAGGGCTAAAATTGAAAAACAAAATAAAATGAAAAATGAAACACATTTTTTAAAAAATGTTTCAAATGAAACAAAATGAAACAAAGCCCAACAAAACAAAATGCAAAATGAAAC
Organism: Phrynocephalus forsythii; assembly: GCA_029282475.1. Lineage (NCBI taxonomy): Eukaryota > Metazoa > Chordata > Lepidosauria > Squamata > Agamidae > Phrynocephalus > Phrynocephalus forsythii. The sequence goes on from JAPFRF010000022.1 coordinate 6,585,564, forward strand.
ACGAGGAGGATGAGGATGAGGAGGAGGAGGAGGAGGATGAGGAGGAGGAGGAGGAGGAGGAGGAGGAGGAGGAGGAGGAGGAGAAGAAGAAGAAGAAGAAGAAGAAGAAGAAGAAGAAGAAGAAGAAGAAGAAGAAGAAGAAGAAGAAGAAGAAATTGTCCAAAATCGACCAGAGATGATGATGGGGCGAAAGTCATGGTCCGCCAAAGGGAAGCCAGCCATGTCATGCTTGCTGAGCAAAATTGTCCCATACACAGGATCTCAGCACACCTGAAACTCTTGTCCGTGCTGGTTAAGAGCAGTACTGGGGGCTGAGGGGCAAGTGTCTTTGTTCCTAGATGCTAAGGCTGTCACTGCCAAAAGTCCCTTTTCTCTGTCTTTATGAGTTGCTTTCGTCCTGCCCGTAAGGACCACAGAGGACAATCTATCAGCAGAGCTCTCTGCAGTGGGTGGAAAACAACCCTCTCTTCCCTCCTTTCTCTTCCTCCCTTGCTTTCAGGGTCAAAAAGCAGCTGAGTGCCTGAGACATTGTGGTGCCAGGCTGTCATTATTGGAGACCTTGGCCTTCGTTCCTCCATCGATGCTTCTGAAGTGGTGGGTCTGGCGTGCCTGCACCAGAGGAAGAGAAAGGCTGGCTGGGTCTTGCAACAATGGCTCTCTTAGAAGAAGCATGCAGGCCGCCATCCGCATGTGCTTATCCTGGGGGGGAAAAATAGGGGGCCTAACCAAGTATCAGAAAACTGTAGCAAGCTGGCGTTATCTGTACAAAGGGGGATTGCTTCATGTCAAGTCTGTCTGCATGTGCTTCATATGGGCATTAGAAAGGCCTGCCAGTTGGGGCAGATGGCGATCTCCAGTGGTTGGATTCTGCTCCCCATTGTGTTGAACCCCCCCAGGATCCCAAAATTTCTCATGATCTAGACTAGGGATTTTGGAATTTCTTGGACTACAAATCCTTAACTTGCCATCTTGGGTGGCAAGTGAACAGTCAGACACTTAGGGTCTTTTCACACGACCCCTAAGATCCACTGGCCACTTAAATTCGGACCAGGGATCTTGGGGGTTCGTTGCTCTTCCTGCGTCCCCACCCCTCCGCACTTCCTTGATCCTGTCTGCGTGAGGGGAGGGAGGAAGAAAGAGAGGAAAAAATGCAGGCTCACCTCCGAAGCCGGTCGAAGCCCCGTCGTCCTGATTCCTTCTGTTCTGTTTTTTTTTTGCCTCCCGCCCCTTCTCTTAAAGGGGCGGGAGGCAAAAAACAAACAGAAGCGAGGAGAGCCCCGCACTCACCAGATTAAATCCGGACCTGGGGATTTTCACTCTTCTAGAGCAGGTACAAGAAAAGTGTGCTGGGACGCGCTTAGGTGGGCGTGGTCGCACTTAATTTCCTGCAAACTCCGGAGCTGGTGGGGAAACAATTGTAAGCTCCGGAGCTGGCAGCCATTTATTTATTTATTTATTTATTTATTTATTTATTTATTCTTGTATTTATATCCCGCTTATCTACTACATGTAGTACTCTAAGCGGCTAACAAAAGCAATACATACCAAATCAACAACAATAGAATACATCAGATATAAAGCATAAACAACATAGAATTATTAAAACAACAAAACATATAAAAATCCTCCTGCGTCCCGGCATGCGGAGGAGCAAATTCTAGCAGAATTAAAAATAGATATGGCAAAACAGACTAATTTGAAAGTGGTGACGAAGGCGGGGAGAAAAAAAAAAACCTTGGTTCTGTCTTCAGACCAAATGAAGATTTCAGCCAAGAAATTTAGAGTCGATTAAGAATTGGAAGTGCAGCAAGGATGGAACGCTGTTGCTGCCGCCCGCCATCTTGCAATTCATCCTGTCTAAAAAGCCCTCCAAGGGGGCAGAAGCTGGAGGCTCTTCAAGGACCGGGCACACCTCTCAGCCGACACAAGCCCCAGGTGGAACAAAGGGAGGGAGAGGGTCCTCAGTGAAGAGTCCAGCCAGTCTAAAAAGCCCTCCAAGGGAGCAGAAGCTGAAGGCTCTTCAAGGGCCAGGCACACCTCTCAGCCAACACAAACCCCAGGTGGAACAAAGGGAGGGAGAGGGTCCTCAGTGAAGAGTCCAGCCGGTCTAAAAAGCCCTCCAAGGGAGCAGAAGCTGAAGGCTCTTCAAGGGCCAGGCACACCTCTCAGCCGACACAAACCCCAGGTGGAACAAAGGGAGGGAGAGGGTCCTCAGTGAAGAGTCCAGCCGGTCTAAAAAGCCCTCCAAGGGGGCAGAAGCTGAAGGCTCTTCAAGGACCGGGCACACCTCTCAGCCGACACAAGCCCCAGGTGGAACAAAGGGAGGGAGAGGGTCCTCAGTGAAGAGTCCAGCCAGTCTAAAAAGCCCTCCAAGGGAGCAGAAGCTGAAGGCTCTTCAAGGGCCAGGCACACCTCTCAGCCGACACAAGCCCCAGGTGGAACAAAGGGAGGGAGAGGGTCCTCAGTGAAGAGTCCAGCCGGTCTAAAAAGCCCTCCAAGGGGGCAGAAGCTGAAGGCTCTTCAAGGACCGGGCACACCTCTCAGCCGACACAAACCCCAGGTGGAACAAAGGGAGGGAGAGGGTCCTCAGTGAAGAGTCCAGCCAGTCTAAAAAGCCCTCCAAGGGAGCAGAAGCTGAAGGCTCTTCAAGGGCCAGGCACACCTCTCAGCCGACACAAGCCCCAGGTGGAACAAAGGGAGGGAGAGGGTCCTCAGTGAAGAGTCCAGCCGGTCTAAAAAGCCCTCCAAGGGAGCAGAAGCTGAAGGCTCTTCAAGGGCCAGGCACACCTCTCAGCCGACACAAACCCCAGGTGGAACAAAGGGAGGGAGAGGGTCCTCAGTGAAGAGTCCAGCCGGTCTAAAAAGCCCTCCAAGGGGGCAGAAGCTGAAGGCTCTTCAAGGACCGGGCACACCTCTCAGCCGACACAAGCCCCAGGTGGAACAAAGGGAGGGAGAGGGTCCTCAGTGAAGAGTCCAGCCGGTCTAAAAAGCCCTCCAAGGGAGCAGAAGCTGAAGGCTCTTCAAGGGCCAGGCACACCTCTCAGCCAACACAAACCCCAGGTGGAACAAAGGGAGGGAGAGGGTCCTCAGTGAAGAGTCCAGCCGGTCTAAAAAGCCCTCCAAGGGAGCAGAAGCTGAAGGCTCTTCAAGGGCCAGGCACACCTCTCAGCCGACACAAACCCCAGGTGGAACAAAGGGAGGGAGAGTTTAGGGGTCGTGTACAAAGGGCCTTACAGACACCTCAGTGTGATTTGCCTTGAGAAAAAGACCTCAATGGGAAAGCTTTGAGGCTTAGTTCTACTTAATCTTCCTCTTCCTGCCCCAGAGTGCACTGAGAACTTTCTTTCTGAACAGGAAACTAGACAGCGCTAGTCCGAGCTCAGCCTCAAAGCCTTCCAGTTGAGGTCTTCCTTGCAGGTGAGCTTCGTTTTAGGTTCTTCAAGGTGCCTGGGTCAGGAAGAAATCTCAGAATGCAGAATTTTGGGACATGCAGTCCAGGAATCCCCTAAATCTCACTGAGAGTCGAGGCAGCAAATTAATTTCCCTTAATAGTCCAGCTGTGCCCAAGGATAGTAAAATGTGAAAAAGATCCTTCAGCAAACATACGGAGTCCCACATACCCTCCTACCTCATGGCTGGGGGTAAACAGTGGGGCACTGAAAGGTCGCTATGACTGGGGACCTGAAATGAAGAATCTGCATGCGTTTACATTTCAACTGTCTTTGTGCCTTTGACATTTTCTCATTCCAGCCTTCACACAGGAAAATGGTCTCAAACCAGGGAAACCGCTGCGTCGTTTGCATGTGAACAATAAAATCCTGCCAGTTTTTCCCTTTTTTGAAAAGGTCACACATTGTGCTCCAACTTCCCAAACTCAGAGGCCGAGCCTCACGACATGATGTCCAGCCTGAGACTTCCTCTTCCCTATGCCAACCTCGAGAAGAGAGACACTTAGCAAATGTTACTGTGGTAAGAAAACAGCAACAGCAACAGTGACACACATTTGTGTCCTGATCCACTCAGCACCCCCCCCCATGTAATCAGAAGGCTTTCCACCCCTTTGCACCATAATTCAGTGTGGGAAGACTGTGGAGGTTTATTATTCCCCTTCTTCTCCAGAAAAACAACACAGCACAATGTTTGCGCCCCACATCCCTCGAATTGTTGTGGAAATGTGGAAAACATAAACCAAAATTAGCTCACACAGTCCAAATGCCTAAGAAAAAGTAATTGGTAAGTCACTTATTGACTCTTGTCTACTCTTTTGCATTTGCATGCTGTTATTCCTTGGTGGTGGCTCAAGAAGTGTACACTGGGGTTGCTGCCGTGGCAGGGTCACAAGGAAAGCAGGACAATGTCCCCTTGAAATTTTGGGGAGATCCCTGTCTTTGCTACACAGAGACAAGATACCAACCAAGAATCATAGAATCACAGAGTTGGAAGAGACCTCAAGGGCCATCCAGTCCAACCCCCTGCCATGCAGGAGCCCCATCACAATATTTCCGGCAGATGGCCATCCAGCCTCTGCTTAAAAACCTCCAAAGAAGGAGATGCCACCACCCTCCTTTGTGGCAGCCTATTCCACTGCCGGACAGCTCTAACCATCATGAAGTTCTTCCTAATGTTCAAATGGAATCTCTTTTCCTGTAGTTTGCAACCATTGCCCCGTGTCCTAGTTTCTGAAGCCATGGAAAACAAACCTGTTGCCTCTTCAATATGACATCCTTTCAAATATTTAAACATAGCTATCATATCTCCCTTCTTCTCGAGAAAAACAACAGCACAGGGCAGAGGGGTTCTGGTGAACCAGTCAGAGATTCACTGGTGGCATGTAAGTCCCTGCATTCTATTGAGACATTGGACTGGTAAGAAGCCGCCTAGTCCGCTGGTCTTGTCAAGCCTCAAAACCAATGCTTGACCAGGCAGCCTTAACATCCAGTCATTTCACGGCTGACAATCTTTCTTCAGGGCTTTTAACACAGAGATGTTGGTGGAAAGCATCCATGTTTTAAAACAACAACCGCATAAACATAAGTGTCCACACACGGACTGTGTTAAACAATCACGTCCTTGAAAATTCTACTTTGTCACTCCCCTCAAATGCATTGTCCACTACCTGAGACACCTGGCATAAAGAAAACATGTAAAACACTATAACTAGCTATGGTAACTAAGGTATTCAGTGGCACGCGTTTTGGAGACCTGGGTGCCTCCAGATCTTATGGACTACAACCTCCCTAATCCCTGGAGGTTGATGCCTGCAAACTGGCACCAGCTTGCCCACTATGTGGAAAAGGGTTCAGGGGTACGAATGGGTCCTTGGGATAACCCCACCTTCTCCTAGTTCTCCCAACTTCAGAGGCATGGATGGAACAGCTACTCCTTTGCTACCTCTGGTGGAAGCCGAGGATAGAGATGGCTCCCTCAGAACATGGAAGCATTCGCTGTCTGCACACAGGGGCCTTGAGCACTTGAGCTGAAGGAGAGGGGTATGTGTGTTACTTGGCACTCAAGAGCCTCACTTGACAAGCTTAGGAGTTGATCTTCAGTCATGAGGAAAAGGAGACAGATGTTCTCGGCTACTATGCCACCACTTCATGTCGGTGCCTCTCTCTTTGTGTGGAAGGTCAGTAGGAACCTAAAGTGGCTTGCTTTCAGCCAGCTTGTTGTGGATTCTGCCCCCCCCGTCTCTTTTCCCAGGTAACTCATCCTTCCTGCTGGGCCCTAAGGCACTGGATCCACTACTGACACCCCTCCTCCCTGGCCTTGCCGCCTGCTGCTGTGAGAGATGTAGCAAGAGCACGTCTTGCTAATGGCTGTGTCATTGGGTTTGGAGACATTAAAAGGTGATGGAGCAAGTGACTCAGCTGTGGGGAGGGGGAGAAAGAAAGGAGCAGCTTTCTGTGAACAGCCTGAGTTCCAACAGTGAAAAATGCTGTATCCTTAAGAGGAGGTCCACACTCCCTCAGTAAGTGGAATCCATCGCGCCAGGAACAAATAGGGTGTGCTGCCCCATCTGCTGTGGTATGTGGTCTTCTTTTTCTTTGCCCAGGATGGGAAGGTCAGTGGTGCAGCACTGTGTTATTCCAACCGAAGATGATGTTTGTGAAGATTCTCAGTCAGCCAGGAGAGGTTATATGGAAGTTTAGGCATGGCAACTGGACATCTTTTTTGTGTGAGATCAAGGCATTTTGCTACTCATCCAAGCAGCTTTGTCAGTCTGACGAAACTGCTTGGATGCAACTTCCAGATAACCCAAGATGATGTCCCACAGGTTGGACCCTGGAGCCCTGGTGGAGGTTTTCAATCAGAGATAGGCACCAAACCTCACTTTGGAGGTTCACAGCAGTTCGTAAAAAGCAGCAGCACATATGCTGCTTTTCCCAACTCCACCTCCTCAGCTGATCAGCTACTCACCAGGCCCAGCTTACTTGAACTTCCCACCTCCCCAGCTAATCTCTCCATCAGTAGCAAGAGCACATACTTGTTTATTTATTTATTTATTTATTTATTTATTTATTTATTTATTTATTTATTCATTCATTTACTTGTTAACTGCCCGATTTTCCCACAGGAACTCTGGGCGGTTTACAACAAATAACAAAAAACAACAACCCAGACTAAGCCCCCCATCACAACAAACGAAATAAAAAGCTAAAAATGGAACAACACAAATAATACAAGAAGAAAGAATTTGGCGAGAAGAAGGGCAGGGAAAAGATAATACAGCCAACAACTCACAGATGTATGCTCAGAAATTACCAAAGGATTCTACATAAAGCCAGGTCTTTAAGGCTTTTCTAAAGGCCGGCAGAGACTCCACCAACCTAATATCCAGTGGCAACTTATTCCAGAGTGCTGGGGCAGCCACCAAGAAGGCCCAATTACAGGTAGAAACCCTTCAGGCCTCTCTAGGTGTGGCCACCTGGAGTGAGAGGGAAAGCAAAGCTCTGGTTGTTCAGGACAAAGTTGACCTCTGGGAGATCTGCTCCACCAGATAGTCAGGTCCCAAGCCATGGAGGGTTTTGTAAACCAAAACCAGTAGCTTGAACCTTATCTGGGCGGCAACGGGTAGCCCACACCAACCATGAGCCTGGCCGCAGCACTCTGCACCCGCTGCAGTCGCCAAACAAGGGTCAATGGTAACCCCATGTAGAGAGCGTTACAGTAGTCTATCCTCAAGATCACCAGCACCTGCACTACTGTCCTAAGGGAATCCACGTCCAGGTATGGGTGAATCTGGGTAATAAGCCTAAGCTGGTAAAAGGCTGCCCTAGATGGAGCTGCCACCTGGGCATCCAGGGACAAAGCTGGATCCAGCACATTGCCCAGATTCCTCACTCAATCCGCTAGCTGCAGGGACAACCCCCCACACTGGGGAGAGGGCCGTTGTACCCACCCAGGGATCCCCTGAGGAACAGAACCTCAGTCTCCCTGGGGTTGAGTTTGGGCCTGTTAGTCCTGGTCCATTCCATGACTGCGGCCAGGCAGCGGTTAAGGGTCCACACAGCCTCTGTTGCACCTTGCACCTCTCCTGCAGTGGCCCAAAGCAAGGCAAGGAAGAGGAGGAGGAGGAGGAGGAGGAGGAGGAGAAGGAGCTTGCTGCGGTCACCGTGCTCCCTGCATGCCTTCCTTCCTGCCTGCATTGCCACTTGCCTGGTGTGCATTGGCGGAGGCGGTCCCGTCACCAAGCCTTAGCCAGGGGAAAGGAGGACTGCTGGTGGGAGGGCGCACAGCTTCCTCCTCCTGCTCCCCCTCCAGGCGCCCCCAGATTGCTGCACCCCAGGACAAATGCACCCTTCTGCCCCCCTAGATACACTCTTGGTTCCAGACTACTAATCCCACCATTCCTGACTCCTGAGCATGCTTGCTGGGTTTTCTAAGAGATGTTGCATTAAGGCACCCAGTTGCACACCCCTGGCCTTTTATCAGGCCAGGCAACTAACAATTCTCATTATACCTTTATGTAGAATATAGTACAGTATGACCCCCCGCATCTGCTGATTCACCAACTGCAGATTCAGTTATCCACATTTGATGATCAGTGGGTGCAGAGGTGGTCCGAGCGACAATGAGAAGGGAGAGAAAAGAGAGAAAGAAAACTTACCGCCACCGATGCTGGCCAGCCACCCTCATTGCTGCTTCAGCCGCCACTGGCCAGCCACCGTCAGGAGGGGTGGGGTGGTGACTTAAGAGGGCCCACTTGGCCAACCAACCTTTGACTTTCCCACTTGGGTCTCAGGCAGAGGGCCTGAAGTTTGAGCTCAAGCAGGAAGTTCAAAACATTTGGGCTGCCACCCGGGACCCGACCGGGAAGTTCAAAGGCCAGTTGGCCAGGCGGGTCCTCTTAAGTCACTACCCCATCCCTCCGGAAGGTGCCTGGCCAGTGGCAGCAAGTTTTTATCTTTTTTCTCCCTGCCCCCACTGCACTGCCGCCCCCACAGGCCGGCCGCTGAGCTCAGCGGTGTGGAGGGTGGCCTGCAGATGTCACTATCCTCGGGATGTGTGTGTCCAAGAATCGATCCCCCAGAGATACGGCGGTCCTACTGTAAACCTTAATTATCATTATACCTCTGTTTTCCTCATGACCACTACTTGCAAGCTGAGGGCCCTTTCTTGGCCCAGATGATTTGGTAACTTCTTTTGTTTGCTTCCCCTCCCCCACCTTGTCCCATCAGACAAAGACAGCTGCCAGACTCGAAAGTTTGCCCTTTTAAAGAATGACATTTAGTAATCCCATAAAATGTCTGAGCCAACCTTCATATTATGAATACGATCGTGACCCTATTACTCGGGAGGTCATGATTTCTACAAGAGCAAAATAATTCATCCAATTTTAGTGCCACCAGCAATTCCCAGGAGCTGTGGAATCAGGAACCAAGCCAGCTCCTGAAAGATGCGGACTTCACATTCCTGGCGAGTTATGGTTCATGGGTCTTTGTTCCTGATTTGTTTATGGAGCCAGTTCCCTCTGCAATTTGGTATCTACCGATGTGTGCCTGATTTCAGAAGCTAAGCAGGGTCAGCCCTAGTTAGTACTTGAATGGGAGACCACCAGGGAGTACCAGGTGCTGTAGGCGCCTGGAGTAGGAACTAGCAAACCACTCCAGTGTTCCTGCCAAGAAAACACCATGGACATGGAGTCATGACTATAACGGCTCAACACACACAGAGAGATATGTGTGCATATTCTCGACTTCCTCATATCTAGAAGCTTCCTACCTCTGGTGTAAGCTTAAATGTTATGCAAATTCTTTATCTCCCCCCCCGCCCCCATTCATTCCCACTTCTTCTTGCCAGCCTGCATGCGGTACAGGGAAAGAAGTTTGAGCAAGAAGCAGTGATAATTACTCAATCCACGAGACCAATGTCTCTCCAAAACAAAACCACTGGAGACCAAAGTTGTCCAATGGAAGGGATGAAGATAGAAGCCAAGGAGAAAAAGAAAATCCCTGTGCCGGGAGATTAGCGGGGAATGGAAGCCAGCAACTCACATATCTTGGCTGGTAGAGTTGATGAGTCATCCAAGAGTACAATTGGAAGCATGACATAAGCCGAAACCAAGCTGAGTCAACTTGTAAAGAAAAGGAGGGCTGTGTGAGTTTTCCCACCCTTGCCGCCTCGGTGCCCATTGCAACTCGATGGGAGGCCATAAGGACCTAACCCAGAGAATGTTCATCCTGTTTCTTTCTGCTTAATTCTTCTATAGCCATGATTCCCAACCTTGGATCCCCAGAGGTTCATGGACTACAGCTCCCAGAAATCCTGGCCATCAAAGACAGTACTGAAAGCTTCTGGGAGTTTTGGTCCAAGGACATCTGGGGACTCAAGTTCAGGATCCAATGTTCTAAGGAGAGATGCTGAGGGCACTGAACCAGAATCTGCTGACCTGTGCACTACCACTGGTTCCCTGCTGCATACTGTATTTCTTTATTTACATAGGCTGCTTTTACACGACCCCTAAAATCCGAGGCAAAGGGCTCCCAGATCCAGAGCTTAAAATTGTTTTCCCACCAGCTGCAGACTTTAAAAAAAATTAAGTACAACCACGTCCACCTAAGTGCGCCCCAGCGCACTTTAGAAGTACCTGGTCTCCAGAGATAAAAAATCTTCTGATGCGGATTGTAAAGCTGTGAATGCCAGGCTACCCTTGCCTTCTGTTTGTTTGTTTGTTTTTTGTCCCCACTGCCCCTTTAAGAGACAGGCATCCCTTACGGGGCTGTTAGGGGCTGCTCGGATGGCAGACGGAGGTGAGCGGAGGTGAGCCTGCATTTTTCTCTCCCTTTTTTTCCCCCTCCCCTAATGCAGACTGGAACAATGGAGTGCGGAGGGGTGGGAACGCAGGAAGAGGGACAAACCCCCACAATCTCTGGTCCGAATTTAAGTTGCCAGCATATTTTAGAGGTTGTGTAAAAGTACCCATAGTTCACTTAGACAGAGATCCACAGAAATAATTGCAGAAACAGATCTTACTCAACCCACATCACAAAGTTAACATGCAAATAAATTATCAGAAGATTGAAACCAGCAAACAAATACAGAGGCAGTGGGATGTAGTGGTTAGAGTGTCAGACAAAGGCTTTAAACACAGGAATGTCCAAACTTTGGCCCTCCAGATGTTTTGGACTACAGCTCACACAGTCCTTTGCCATAGGCAATCTAGGCTTAGAATTCTGGGAGTTGTGGTCCAAAACATCAGGAGGGCCGAAGTTTGGACATGCCTGCTTTAAGGCATTGGTGGCCAAGCTTCAGCCCTCCAGACGTTTTGGACCACAACTCCCAGAATTCCAAGTCTGTATTGCCAATGAAAAATTACTGTGGGAGTTGTGGTCCAAAACATCTGGAGGGCCAAACTTTTGGCCACCACTGCTCTAAGGAGTCCTGCATTCAAATCCTCACGCAGCCACAGGGATTCTTTGGGGTGACCACAGTGGGATGCTCTTTTGAACATCCAACATACTTCAAGATTTTTTTAAATTGTTTTAATTATTGTAATTTTTGTGTGGCTTTATAGCCGTTGTAAGCTGCTTAGAGTTTGCGAAGAAGATAAGCGGGGTATAAATGCAAAAATAAATAAATAAATAAAATAAGATCCCTATTAGGATTGCCATGGGTAGACACAACATGACAGCATATGCCAAAAATAAGGAGGTTCAAAACTTTTAAAAAACACATCAGAAAAGGGTAAGCAATGGGGCATTCACTTCATTAAAGTCACCTTTCTTCACAGCCCATTCTGCTGTCATCCAATATCCTCAGATCTAGTAATAACTGGCTATTTGGCAGTGGTCAGCTTACAGCCTGCATCCTGGCCACAGCTTGCAACATGCACTGGCTCTGCTGGATGGCAGTGGAGGGGTTTTGCCCGTCCTATTTTAAGAAAGCAACCAAAGGCAGCAGAAGACGGAAGAGAAAAGATGACAGGATTCAAAAGGAAAGCAACAAACTCCATAAGTGGTTTATGGCAGATGAAAGGTGAGGGTTGGCTGAAGGAAGTGGGCTTACTTAGCTTAGAGAAAAGAAGATTAAATGAGGTGGGGGGGGGGAGGAAGGAAGGACCACAACAGCTTCCAAAGACTCAAATCACTGCCATCAGAACAGGGAACACCAGCAACCATTTTACGGAGCTAGTGCAGGAAGGCTAGGAAACAAGGAACATAATCCAGGGGGGTGCAAATGCCACTGCAATCACTTTTGTGCAATCAAGCTCCATCCCTCTGACGCCAACGAGATGAATGGAGCTGGCCTAAGCCCCATTGATTTCAAGGGGACTTGAGGACACTTCTCATTGGCTTTACTTGATTTACCACCACCCGGAACAGTTTCCAAGGAGTTCATTTTCGAGGAGTTCTAAGTCCTAGTAACCGAGATCTTGAGCCGATAAGAAAGAAGCGTTCCCTCTTGACTGTAGAGGTGGTTGAGCAACAGGGAGGCCCAGGCCGGGAGGGGTTTTGAAATGATCTCCCAGGTAAAACAGTTACTTTTGCGGTTTCACAGCAGGGATTTTTGAGGACTGGCCCTTTGAGGTGGCTTGGTCCCTCTTGGAAAATGTTCTGATAGTGAAACAAAAGGTAGCAGCAAACAAAAAGAAGACAGAATGTTTCCATCACCAATGCTGCAAAACTCAATCAGCTATTCTAAGAAGCTTGAGTGCTGGATGATAGCGAATGAGACCTGGGTTCAAATCCTAATTTGGCCATGAAATTGTCTTCATCCTTCTTCGGACTGCCTGCCTCACAAAGTTATCAAGAGGAACATGGAGTGCGGGGGACCTAGACAGCTTCAGCTTCTTAGGAGAAAGGGGAGGGATTCATGTATCAATAAAGAAAAGAAAGCTGCTGCTGCTGCTGCTGCTGCTGCTGCTGATGATGATGATGATGGTGATGATCTGAGATTGTAAGATTGTAATTATCAAGTTTGTGAAAATCAATTCAAAAAAAGTATAGATGATGAGGATGAGGATGACAACAGCAACAATAACAATAAGAACAACAACTAGATGACAGATGAAAAGGAAATGGTGCATTGGTGAACTCTGGAGGGAGGACAGTTTTAATCAAGAAAAGACAACGGCCAGGCAACTGGACATTGGGATTTCTTCAAATATTATTTTTAACACAAATACTCCATAAGACAAGTGGGACTTTAGAAGATACACTCTTGATTTTCTCTTGGAAAAGGGGATCTCAACTCATTGCAACTAAGCTCCATCTCTTTAAAAGGACATTTAAAAAATGATGGTACAACTTTCAGCAAATATGTACTCTGCCAAAACCCAAAGAACATACTTGTAGCTTCAGCTTCAGAAAACATGCTCTGCTGATTTGCTTGAATGGTGAGTTGATTGATAGGTGACAACTCATCACATTAATTGACTCAGATGTGTTTTATCAAATAGATGGATGCCCTATTCATGACTGCATGTGATGAAATATGACTGGGAAAAACCCTGAAGGTCCCCAGTAAAAGGCTTTGAAATTCAGCCCCTCCCATCATAAGAGAGAAGTTCTGGAAGATCAGTCAATGGAGAATCATACAGTTGGATGGGTCTTCCTGGGACACAAAACCCCAAGATGATTCTCAAAACTCATTATAAGGTTACAGCACTGCACATGGTGAAATGGCAGAATTTATCACAAGTGTTGGTCCTAAGAGTTATCAACTGTTTTCACAGTACGCAAGAATACAAGTTGGTTGGGAACGTGAGCAGGGGAGCACTACCTCATTCAGCTCTTTCTCACAAGCTTCTGAGAGGCATGAGGTTGATCAGGTTCTCAGCTTTTGATGTTTGAGAGGATCCATTCCGAGAACCAGCAGGCAGAAGGACCAATGGAAGAGATTGTGGGAGGCGAAAGTCCAAAATATCTGTTGGGCTAGAGGTTGAGAGGCCAATGAACTAAAGGCATTGAATGTTAGACTAGATCAGTGTTGGTGAACCTATGGCACGAGTGCCAAAGGTGGCACTCAGAGCCCTTTCTGTGGGCACCCGATATCAGCCCTTCACAGCCGCCTGTATTCAGATTAAATTGCTGTCCTTAAGAACATAAGAAGAGCCATGGTGGAGCCAACTGTCAGGCCAAAGGTCCATCTAGTCCAGCTTCCTGTATCTCACAGTGGCCCCCACCAAATGCAACTGGGAGCACACAAGACTAGAGATATGTCTCCTGATACCACCCCTCTGCATCTGATTCTTAAAGTACCCTGGTTTGAAGCCTGGAAATTACACATCTCCATCATGGTTTGTAACCTCCAGGAATCTGTCCAATCCCCTTTTGAAGGCATCCAGGCCAGATGCCATCACCAAGTCCTATGGCAGGGAGTTCCACAGACTAACAACACACTGGGTAAATTTTTTTTTGTTTCATCTGTTCTCACTCTCCCAGCCCTCAATTTGAGTGTATGCCCCCTAGTTCTGCTTTTTTGCAAGAGGGAGAAGAGTGTCCCTCTATCCATTTTGCATTGGCATTTTGCAAAAAATTAGTGGGTTTTGAATTGCAGTTTGGGCACTCGGTCTCTAAAAAGTTTGCCATCACTGGACTAGATGCACTTTTGGCCTCATTCAAGGATCTCCTTCTGTTCACAAGTTGATCAGGTCCACAACATTGGAAAACATCCCATCCCCACCTCCTTGGGCAGGCTCATCTCGCCCCACCTCCCCATTCATGGCTGAGGATTAGAGTTTGCAAAGGAACCTTGGAGAACCTTGTTCCCTTCCCCACCAGGACTGGACTGAAGATACGATGTTCAAAGAATGGGACAGCAGTGCAGAATGGATTGTCTGCTCTTTCAAATTTTCCTATAAATTCATCCTAGACAAAGTGGACTCTCAGGCTGCCAAACTGCTAGCTATTCCCCCAGAAATCAAGAGGCCATGTTGCCTACAAGCACCTCACCCTCCCTCATATTTAGCCACCTTGAGTGTCTGCAGCTTGGAGTCGAGGAAACCTCCTGTTGAAAAGTTCTTGCTTGTCCTCAGTCTGTTGGACCCACCCAGAAGAGTAATACAAACTATTTACAAAGAGCTTTGCATCATCAAAGAGTCCCCCTCCCTCACCCTGACACATGCACTAATTAATCTGCCCAGCACTCTGGGAAGGCAAAGCAATGCCATTCAACTGTCATGGAAAGCTAAGGCTGACAAGGAATGGAAATCGTACTTTCCGAGGCCACCCAAGGCGTTTGAAGGGATTTGAAATATGGTGTGGCAAACCTATAAGCTCCTGGCATCTCTCACTCGCTCCTCTGCCAAACACCCTCAAGATTAAGTCTGAACCCAGTCATGGATTTTTAGGAATCAGACCAAGTACCTGGAGAGCCTCTCTGGGATGATTCCTTTAGGTCAAGAATGGCCGTGTTGGAGACGGTCACATGGACAGCTCACATTGCAGAGACATGGACTCAAGTGTGTTACATGGCTGGAGGCAAGACTGAGCATCCTGTCCCCAAGTTTCCAGTGGAGCATCATGGTTTCTTGTTCATTTCTACACAGCCAAGAGGTCTAGAAACATCTTTCTTTCTTTGATGGAAAAGTGGATTCTTAGCCATTTGAGGAGATGCCTGTATTATTTTGTTGAAGCAAAAACAACAAAGCACCTTGTACCCCCTTAAAGATAAACAAGTTTTATTGAAGATAACTTTCCATGGATATCTTTTTTTAAAAAATTGAATATTGAAATGTTGAAGAGTTCTAAACCCAGAGTGTATCTTAAAGCTGATTCCCCCCCCTCCATCTTTTTTCTAGATATGTTCTCTCTTTCCATAAAAGAGAGAACATATCTAGTGTGCAGGGCTCTCCTATGGGTTACTGGACTGAGTATAAGGATCTTACAAATACTCTGAAATGTCCTTAGCCTAGATGAAAAATTGTCACCTTCCAAAAGGAGTATAAATCTTGATTCTCTCTGATTCAAATCCAAACAGCAAATCTGTAGGTCTCAGAATCTAAAAGAAAGTTCCCTGATTTTGGGCTTGGCTGCAATGATGCAAAGGTCTGAAAGCAATTCCTACAGAAATACAGACAAGAAAGATTTCCCAGAAAAAAAGATGACAGATCGGCATGTCACGGCATGGGTAGCTTCCTGTTTCAAAAGATCTCCACCGTCAGAAACCTCCCAAAAGAAGGAAGAGTTCCAGATTTTCCCTTTTCCTTCCTGCAAGCCAATGTGATTGGGAGACAGCTGCAGCCTCCAGATGACTCATTGTCTCCTGCTAGGTTCTCATTTACTTTCAAGTGAACCAGCCACAAAAGCCTGTTTGGTAGAATTCCTTGCTTGCCTGGAGCTGGCTAACCTGGAGGACAGGAAAGTTGGTCTGAAAAAAGTTTTTCAGCCGCTGCTATCTGGTCTAGCTCAGGTGTTTTTATCTTATGCAGTTCTGAGACCCGGATATAACTCAACCTATTACAACAGCATGGTGGCTCAGTGGACTAAGGCTTCCAAAAACGGTCAGATGCAAAGTCAGCGGCTCAGCGGTTCGAATCCCGGATCCCACGCAGCAGAGCAAGCTCCCGCTGATATCCCAGCTCCTGCCAACCTCGCAGTTTGAAAGCATGTACATGCAAGTAGGTAAATAGGTATCACTGTAAAAGCGGGAAGGTAAAACAGTGTTTCCTTGCAGCCATGCTGGCCACATGGCCATAGACCTGCACAACACTGGCTCTTTGGCTTGAATGCAGAGATGAGCACTGCCCCTAGAGTCGGACATGAGTAGCACACATGTGCGGGGGAAACCTTTACCTTTTTACTACAACAGCGAAGCCTAGAGAGGTCTGGGATGGTCCCTTAAAAATTAGCCCCAAGATATTATGCTACTGTCTTCTCTCTTTGTGAAGCCAGAAGACACAGAAAACACCAAAATGAGTGGGTGACGGACCCAAAAGAGCCACCCCCAAGGCCTCTTGTGTTCATAAATCCATGCCACAAAGCCGTGCCAATCCCAGTCTGGATGTGCAGCTCACACAATTTATACGACTTGTGCTAAATGCACTGTCACAAACGTTGGTACTGTCACTGAGAATGCCAAGGGAACTCCAGGGTGGTGTGAGAAAAGCAGGCACTTATATCCCTGATGGAAATGCACTTCACTCCTCTGTCCCCCAACCATGGAAGTCACCCTGGAGGATGATAAGCCAAGCCCTCTTCCCAGACTTCCAGCCCAGCCGGCTAATTCTTGCTGATCCCCTTGCGAGACGGCTGCTGAAGGCACCATCCATTTGCAAGAAAGGAAAATTGGTACGGGGTGGTAATTTTGGGTTTGCCTCCTGGGATTATGCATGCCGCGGGGCTGAGCCAGCAGTGGTGAGTAACGGGAAGGCAACCAAACATCCAGGCTGATAGGAGAAGATCAGAGCTCTCTGCCGCGGCTTCATGGGGCTCCATTATCCCCCTTGGAGGCAGCCAAACTTTGCTCTCCCAGGCAGCCTGGAGCCAAGCGAGATCAATGGTGAAAAAAAAGCTCTTGAAGGTGGACCAGCTGGAGCTGGAATTACAGGTTGCACTGAATGACTCAATGGGAGGGTTATCACCTGGGTGAAGCACCATTAACTTTCTGTTCTGTGCCTCTATGTGTGTGTGTGTCTCTATGGGCGTTTATACACGACCCCTAAACTCCGGGGCAAATGGCTCCCAGCTCCGGAGCTTAAAAATGTTTACCCACCAGCTCCGGAGTTTACAGGAAATTAAGTGCAACCCCGCCCACTTTAGCGCATCCCAGCGCACCTTTCAGGTACCTGCTCTTCTGTCCTGAAAATTATTTGATCCGGTGTAAGGATAGTGAGTGCGGGGCTCTCCTTGCTTCTGTTTGTTGTTTTTTGGCTCCCGCCCCTTTAAGAGCTACTTTTACAGAGACGAGAGGCAGAACCAGGTGAGCAGCATGCTTTTCTTTCTCTTTTTCTCCCTCCCCTCACACAGCCAGCAGCCAGGAAGTGCGGAGGGGGGTGGGGACAGAGGAAGAGCGACGAACCCCTAAGATCTCTGGTCCGAATTTAAGTGGCCAGCGGATCTTAGGGGTCGTGTAAAAAGGCCCTATGTCAGCTAAGCACACTGAAAACACACACACGGAAGATTTCTAACTGTTCTTGTTCCGTCACATCAACAGAGACCCATTGGCGCTTCCAGAGTGGAAGGATCAGCCAGCAGAGTGCTGTTGTTGCCCAGGGAGGCCCGAATGTGTTCATGGTCATAGAATCACAGAATCATGAAGCTGGACGAAGCCTACAAGGCCATCACATCCAACCCCCCCCCCGCTTCTTATATCAGAGCCTGCCAGAGCCAACAATTCTCCAGGGTCATAGAATCATAGAATCATAGAGTTGGAAGAGACCTCAAGGGCCATCTAGTCCAACTCCCTGCCATACAGGAACCCTCATCACAATATTTCCGACAGATGGCCATCCAGCCTCTGCTTAAAAACCTCCAAGGAAGGAGACTCCATTACCCTCCTTTGTGGCAGCATCTATCACTGCTAAACAGGTCTAACTGTCAGGATATAGCAGTAAAGCCACACACCATGTGGGATGATCTTAGCTTTTACAGTACACAGTGCCTGTTTCGGGTGGAGCATGGCATTCTGATGCCCAAGACAATAAATCTTAATTCTCCTGGGTACATTAAAAATCACTGAAAAGATATTGACTGTGGGATTTGTTTGGCCTCTGTGGACCAGTAAGGTCTAACTAGAAGCTCTCTGTAAACAGTTTGGGGGAAAGTCCTCATACTTTCCACCACTCATAATGGATTTTTCTCTTCTTTTTGCATGCTCTTTGTAGTTCTACTGTTACATTTAATGTTCTAAGATGCCTCTTTTAGTTCCCTGTTCTTAACTTGAATATGTCTTAAAAGTTCTGGACTGTATATTGCCCCTCATTATTGGAAGCCACCTTGAGTCCTTTTCCAAGGAGAAAGGTGGAGTAAAAGTATTCAAAATAAAATAAAATAAAATAAAATAAATGGGGGAACCAGCTGCTGAGGACAGCGGGTTCCTGTCTCTGGCTCTCCAGATGTTCTTGGACTGCAGCTCCCAGAAATCTTGGCCAGCACAGCTAGTGGTGGGGGCTTTTGGGAGTTTTAGTCCATGAATACCTGGGGAGGAAAGAATGGGAATTGATAGCTCATAGATATGACCTGATCTCATAAAAGAGTTGGAAGGACCACATTACGCATTACAAAACCCTAAGTCTATGATTCTTAGTTTCTCCAGATATCAGAGATTTGAACCTATATTCCTGACCAGTCATGATCCTCTGTAGGTACAGGTCATTGTGCTGAACATGGAAATGTGATGATGCAATTTACTGATGCTTGATGCTTTGGAATATCTGTAGGCACTGATTATGTGCAGCCCAAATTGCACTTATTTTCTTGGAGGCCCTGCTGTGCTGATTTTGCTGTACAGTACAGCTATTTCAGTTGGCGCTACACACAGACAGCCCGAGATAGGAATGCTGCAGTCAGACAGCCTAAGGAGTGTCTTGCGCTAATGCCACAAGCATTGCTCCAAGATGTGATGCTCAGATGCAACCTCCCTGTGCAAGAGTCGTTTGGCCAGTGAAAAATAGCTGTTGGGAAATAAGGTCAGGAAGAGTGATTGGCTTTGAGCCTTGCTGTTGGGCCCAACAAGGGCCTCCATTTGGCCACTGTGGACCATATAGAGCTGAACTAATGATCTCCTGGGTAGCCCAATGGTTTAAGTCTTTGGCTGCCACTGGGCCTCCTTGACAGGGACTGGACTTGAAGATCCATAATTTGCTTTCTACTCTGCAGTTCTAAGACAAACTACTCCCAGAATCTACTAGCTATCCATAATCACTGGATCGAGCCCTGGAGCAGAGCAGAATGCAGACAGGTTACATTTCTGGACTCCCCAGATTGCCAAGTTTGCTGTTTCTTATATGTCTGTGCTACAACCCTACTGACTAGGGGTGGTGGATTCATGGCTTCTAGAACCTTAATGTTTCCAAAGTCTGTATCAAAGGAATTGACCACAGAGCAACAACAAGAATAACTAACGGGTGTCTCCTGTAGTCACGAGGCAGGCGAGGAACGTTAAAAACCATTCCACCAAAAGCCGACGCAACGACACATGAAATGAATTTGACATCCCCAACTTAGGGTCACTTCATGCACACACAAAAAGCAGTGTTCAAAGAGAATGTCAGGCTATATAACCTGGCTCTTTAATCTGCTAGGCTTGCACGCAACGAGAGTCAATGGATTTGATACAGAAGGATGACATTCAAGTGCTCAGTTCCTCCAGAAATCAGTCATGGAAATGCCCAGAAACAGAAGCATGTCGTGATGTGGTAGACCAGAAGTCCTCAAACGTTTTGGCATCAGGGAACTTCCTCCCCCCCCCTTGCTCAACTGAATGGCCTTTTTTCTTGTGTGCACATGGGGCACATGCGTGCAACTCTCCCTCTCAAGTGGTTCTACTTATCTGAAAATATTAATAATATTAAAAGAAAATCCCAGAAATATGTGTTCCTACAATGTAGAAGGAGCTAGAGATTACCCTAACCAATCCCGCACAGATACCTGGGTCCTGTTGTATTTCTAACCCACCTTGTGGATGTGCCACACAGCTCTTGATTCTAACTGCACCCTGATGAGTTAGGTCAGGCTCAGATTCAGAGGCCTGACAGCACTCAATGAGTTTCATGGCACATTGGGTACTAGTTGTCAGATGTTCTTGGCCCCAGCCCACCATGTAACCACTAGACCACACTGTCCTCTTTAAGCCTACATAAGGCTTCTCTTCCTCCCCACCTGTACGGCTTCGCGAATCCGCTTGTGGCATTATTGGCACAATCAAGGCTACTGTGAAAAAAAAGCAAAACAATTCAAGACCTTGTTTATTTGTATCCAAGCAGAGGAAAACCAAAACAAGGGAACTCGGCACTTGAGCTTTGCTTCCAAAACAGTCTTGCCCAATCCTTTGGCTGGCTGTTTACTGCTCTCTCCTTCCTGGCTGAATAAGCACTTCTGATTTCTTGCACATACGGTTTCGCTCCACCCAATACTGGATACTCTATGGGTCCCTGCTGCTCTCCGTCTGCTGGGTGCATTTTTCTTGGGGGTCCATACGGGAGCCTGTTCCCAAAGAATTTGTGTTCCTTCAGTTCCTTTGTGGTGGCAGTGGTTCCTGCTCAGATAAGAACACAAATCAAACTGTTTCATTTTTCAGTAGGCACGCCAGTTTGGATGCTCCTCCAGCAAAGTTTGCATTTTTAATTACAAACGTCCCTTCCCAGCCCACGGCAAATGTCAAGCGGTTCTGCAGGCAGAAGTAAAATGTGTGTGTGTGTGTGTGTGTGTGTGTGTGTGTGTGTGTGTGTGTGTGTGTGTGTGTGTGTGTGTGTGTGTGTGTGTGTGTGTGTGTGTGTTTGTAAGAGTTGCCTTGTTGGAAGCCAACAATTTCTCATTTAATTTTTTTCTCATTTAATTTTCTGTCGTAAACTCTTCTGTAGCCCACAGTTCAACAGGGGAAAGATCCTCCTACAAAAATTCACGGGATAACTACATTGGAAGGAGATTATAAGGCCATCAACTACAATCCCCTACTCAACAGAGGAATTCAAATAAAAGATGTGATAGACAGAGGTCCACTATTACTCTTGAATGCCACAAGCATTGGGGCACTCACCCCCTCCTGAGGTAACCACTCTCATGGTCATACTGCTCCATCAGTTAAGATGTTTTTCCTGATATTCAGCCTAAATCTGGCTTCCTGTCGCTAGAGCCCATGATTATGTCTCCTTAATCTGTAGGATGGTTGAGAAGAGATCCTGCTCCACTTCTATTGGACTGTGTGTGTGTGTGTGTGTGTGTGTGTGTGTGTGTGTGTGTGTGTGTGTGTGTGTGTGTGTGTGTGTGTGTGTGTGTGTTGTGTCATTACAGTCGTGACCGACTCTTCGTGACTCCATGTCCATGGAGTTTTTTGGCAGGAATAATGGAGTGGTTTGCCAGTTCCTACTCCAGGCGCCTACAGCACCTGGTATTCCCTGGTGGTCTCCCATTCAAGTACTAACCAGGGCCAACCCTGCTTAGCTTCCCAAATCAGGCGAGATCAGGTGTGCTTAGGGCATACCTTTCAAGTACTTGAAAAGTGCTCTCCTATCTCTCCCCCCTCTTCTTTTCCCAAAGCTAAACAGCTGCTGTTCTTTCAGTACCCCTATAAAACAGCCAGCATTCTAATGCCATTGTACAAAATGATAGTAAGGCTGCACCTGGAGTATTGTGTATAATTCTGGTGACTGCATCTCAAAAAAGACATAGTGGAACTGGAAAAGGTGCAGAGGAGAGGGAATAAAATGATTACTGGGCTGGGGCACCTCCCTTATGAGGAAAGGTTAAAACATTTGGGGCTCTTTAGTCTGGAAAAAAGGCGCCTGAGGGGGGATATGATTGAGACTTACAAAATAATACAGGGTATGAGTAAAATGGATAGAGGAATGCTCTTCTCCCTCTCACAAAATACCAGAATTAGGGGACATCCACTCAAAATGAGGGTTGGGAGAATGAGAACAGGCAAAAGAAAATATTTTTTACCCATTGTGTTGTTAGTCTGTGGAACTCCTTGCCACAGAGTGTGGTGATGGTACCTGGCCTGGATTCCTTCAAAAGGAAATTGGACAGATTCCTGGAGAAGTCCATCACAGGTTACAAACCATGATGGAGATGTGTAATCTCTAGGCTTAAAACCGGGGTGCTTCAAGGACCAGATGCAGGGCGTGGTATCAGGAGACAGATATTTAGTCTCGTGCTCTCCGGGACACATTTGGTGGGGCCACTGTGAAATACAGGAAGCTGGACTAGATGGGCCTTTGGCCTGATCCAGCAGGGCTCTTCTTATGCTCTTATTCTCACCCCAACCTCCAATAAAATTAGAATGTATGGTACATCTCATTCAGAAACCCTAAAATGGTAAGGTGCTGAAGACCAGACCAAGATTAAGGTTAGATAGAGTACCACCAAGTAGAGTTCTGGGGCAGAGTGGAATGGCAAGATTATAGTGCATGAAAAGCCTCTGTTGACTGAGAGAATAAATAGTTTTCCAAAGGCTGCTCCCCACTCCATTCTTACTGTTTGGCAGCCTCCCTGGTTGGCCCCACAAAGGGCGCCAACTCTCTCTCTCACCCTCTGAATTAAGAATCACATGGATAAGTAAAGCCCAAGGGTTCTTTCACTCAGCCAGGCAAGATGTGGAGAGCTCGTTGCTCCCCTGAATCTCTTCCTGTGCTCATTCTGTCCAATTAGAACATGAACGTTTTATCAGAGAATAAATGTTTTCCCCCAAAATATTTACAGGCGTTGATTTGGCAGCTGAGTTAATTGGTCCCGGGAGCATTTCCCTGCCAATATTAATTCCACGGTGAAGGGTTTTGGGGAAAGCACCTGGCAAGATTCCACAAGTACATCCAAACCACTGTGAGGTTTCCCTGAGTCATGGCATTTGCCAAATTCTGTGTCAACCCAACAGGCATGCTAGCCAAATGCCTTTGGTTTTTAGCCACCTGGCCGTCCAACTAACACAGTCAATGGCAGGTGGGGTGAAAAGCATGACAGGAGCCCATCAGAAAAGCTACTCTGCACACTCTGTGTACACACAACAGCCAGTGGGGTGCAGTGGTGAAAGAGTTGCACGAGGGCTCGGGAGACTCAGGTTCAAATCCCCATCTAGGCATGAAACATACTGGGTAAGATTGGGGCAGCGCTCCTTTATTATTGATCTATCCTGCAAGATTGTTGTTTTGAACAAAACGGAGAGAGGAAAAGAGCCACACAGGGTGGTCTGATCTCATTGGCAGAAAGGCAGACTAAAAAGAGGACCAAATATAAGGGAAAGGGGACACAAACTCATTATTTTTTTTCTTGATTGCATCAGGTAAACCTGCTATTCCTAATCTGTATTACACGATTATGTTGCATTTTATTTATATGTTCTCTTTTCTCCAAGAATAGGAATCAAAGCATTTAGCAGCTCTGGTCCTCTCCAGCATGAACAGCCAATGGACTTAGCATTCATTAAGGGTTTGCCTGTTTTAATTATTAAGGGCCTTTTTACACGACCCCTAAGATCCGCTGGCCACTTAAATTCGGACCAGAGATCTTAGGGGTTCCTCACTCTTCCTCTGTCCCCACCCCCCTCCGCACTTCCTGGTTGCTGGCTGCCTGAGGGACGGAGAAAAAAGAAAGAAAAGAATGCCTTCTTACCTCCGTTTTGTTCCGGGCAGCATTCAGATCTCTTAAAGGGGCGGGGCGCAAAAAAAGAACAAACGGAAGCCAGGAGAGCCCGGCACTCACTATCCTTACTCCGGATCAAATATTTGTCACCTCCAAAAAGCAGGCACAAGAAAACTGCTGTTTGGTCTTGCTAAAGTGGGTGGGGTCGCAACTAATTGTCTGCAAAGTCCGGAGCTGGTGGGTAAACATTTTTAAGGTCCGGACCTTGCAGCCATTTGCGGCGGAGCTTAGGGGTCGTGTATAAATGCCCTAAGTGAACTTCAGGGAATGTCTTCTCTGTATTTGATGCTCAACATTGTTCTTTCTCGGTCTCCACCCCTCCCTTTCACTGGAGAACCGTGTTTTTGAGGAACACCACCCATCAGAGAAAGTGTACATTCCCCGTTTCTGCTCCCCCCTCTTTCCAATAAGTCTCTTTCAGAGAAAGCCTACCCCCCCAAGGGCAAAGGAGTGTCTCTTCAAGCCCATTTTTGGCCTCTAAGACACGATGCAATCAGGGCAGGTTTGGCTGGGCAGCATTAAACAAGGAAATACATGGAAGGAATTCATAGCAAGCACCATTTGTCGATGGTAGAACAAATACTTTGGTTAATCGGCCACTTATACTAATGATGCTGGACCATATGCTCTAGAATGATAAATTCATTGCACTACAGCTGGACATGTTCAAACTGTTCTGCTTATATACCACCCCATACCACTTCAAGTAGTCTCTGGGCAGTTCACAGTTTAATTATGCAGGCTACACATTGGCCCCTCCCTAGCAAGCTGGGTACTCATTTTACTGACCTCGGAAGGATGGAAGGCTGAGTCAACCATGAGCCATCTACCGGAGATTGAACCCAGGTTGTGAGCACAGTTTTACCTGAAGTACAGGCATTTAACCACTGCGCCGTGAGGCTGAAACAGAACTGAGACTCACATACTACCATTTCTGGAGCTGTATTCCATAAGTTTATCCAGTTCTAGAACAAAGGCAGGTGGGAAGGTCTGTGCATGATAAGTATAGAATAGAGATAAATTGCAAAACTTGTTCAAAAATGGCAAATTCATCAATTTGTATTTGCACAAATTGATACCCGTAATGAATATGAATTAGGGATGAGCACAAAATGGAAAAATAATGTTTTGTTTTGTTTTGTGCTCACCCCCATTTTGTTTCATTTTGTTTCTTACAAAATTAAAAAAATCGTATGAAACAAAACAAAACAAAATGGCTCCCCTAGGTCCTAGAGGAACCAGATTTGGTTCCAGGGACTCCGGGAGCCATTTTTAAAGGGCTCCTGCTGAGCTGTCAATGGTTGGAGCCCTTTAAATCTGGCCTAGTGAGTACCAGAGGGTCACCCTGGTACCTACTGGGTCAGGTTTAAAGGGCTCCCGCCATTAACAGCTCGGGAGGAGCCCAAAAACAATGGAATGAAATGGTTCGTTTCAATGAAAAAAACAACCATTTCGATTAGTCTATAACGAAATGCTGCTTCCTCATTTAGTTTCATTTCGTTTCGTTTCATTTCATTACGTAACAAAATGACAAAACAGCATTTTGTTTTTCATTTCCTGCCCATCCCTAAAATGTATTGATCATTTTTAGCTATTTTTGATTTATTGATCAATTGGGCTATAAAATGATGCCCACATCACCTAGAGATGCTGACATTTCATGGAACCTTCCCCTGACTCTTTTCTACTATTCCTCCAAGTTTAGGGAAAACTGGATTTTTGGTTTCTGAGTTATGCACTGCCAAAGAGTCCCCTCCCCATTGGAAAGCTTTCCCCTGGCCACCTAGAGATACCATACTTGCAAAGAGGTTTGTAAAAGTCCCCTACAATCCCCTCAAGTTTCATAAAGATTGGGTTTCCCCAAGCCAGTTGCTAAAGGGCAATTTTCTAGGCCAGGCACTTGGTGTGTGTGTATAACTGAGATGTCTGAAATCCAATCTTCACCAAAGGCACAGAGCTTGTAAAAGACAGCCATGAGAGCCTCCTCTGCAAATCTGATAGGTCTAGGTGCCTTGCAGGCCAAGGGTTTAAAAATTAAAAAAAAATGAATTTCTTATGAATCAATTCATCGACGTGTCAGAAAAAGATGAGAAATTCATTTTTGTGTGATTCGTTGACCTTGATGAATCATGAATCAAAACGAATCACCATTTTTCTAATTTGTCCCGATCTCTAAGTCAGAAAAAGGACCTGGTCAAGAGTATATACGAGTAGACCTAGCAGATTAAAGAAGCTGGGATCTAAGATCCAGGAACAGTTAGTTCTCATGCTTCCGGACTGCTTAGTTTGAAGTGGGCTTTAAGAGCAGTATATATGCAGCTATCCTAAGAGATGTTCCTAGGGGAGAGAGATATTGATGAGTGGATGGTAGGCCCTTCCACCCTGGAAGAGGGCCATTTCTCTTGATTTCTCATAATGGCCAATTCTCATGTGCATATGTAGAGGATTCTGGCAGCCTTAATACAAAAAAATTGTCTATTTGAAGGCTTGCACCCCCCCCCCCGAGTCAACTCAGCTTTTAAGAGCTTCTGGGGAGGTCCTTCTCTCTTGGTTCCACCAGCTTCCCAACCTTATTGGTGAGGACACAAGACAGGGCCTTCTTGGTGGCTGCTCCCCGATTTCGGAATGGACTTCCCTGAGAAGCCAGGTTGCCCCCTAACTTGTCCTTCTGTCAATAGGCAAATACCTTCTTTTTCAGGCAGGCTTTTAATCAATGGGTCAGGGTTTAGAAAATGTTCCACTTATGAAATTTTAAAATCTTTAGATTGCTTTGATGTTTCTAAAATTGGTTTTAATCTTGGTTAGTGGTTAATTGTTTTTTAAAATACACATTTGTATAACATTTTAAAATAATTATGCAGTTTTAATTGTTGTGAGCCTCCTTAGGTCCCCTATGAGGAGAAGAGTGGCATATAAAATATAAATCAGTAATATATAACAGGGAAACTAAACCAATCAATGGTATTTCCCTTTTCTTGTCCTACCATCTGCATAGCCTTAAGAGAAATAACTAGCCTGGGATATTATATTTACTCTACACACCATCATAGATTAGACCAAGAAAAGGCTCTGTGTTGCAAACGTGTATGTCGCAACACAGCTGCTGGCTGATTTAAAACTGGGCTGAGTAATCTGCAAAGCAAATGGAAGCTAATAGGAAAAAGAGGAAGACTCAGCAGGAGGGGCTTGGAGTCTAACAGAAACTCACTGCCTTGAGTTTGCAAGAACTAATCAGGGCAGTTCAGGATAGGATCCCTGGAAGGGTCTTGAATAGGCATGGGATTTTTGTAATTCATGGGCTACTGCTGCCAGAAATCTGCAGGAATCCCCCTAGCCAGACTTGTGGTGTGTTTTGATTACAAAATCCTGACATATATTTTCAGGGTTTTTTTTTTTTATTTACAGTTAATGAATTTGAACTCTAGCACCCATTTACAACCTGGGGAGAAGATTCAAAGGATTATGGGTCAGTATTTTTTTCTTTTACAGTCTTCCTGTGCAAAATCTAATGAGCTGAGACTACCACATCTACAGTATAATCCCTTATATCTCACACAGATCTTGGGCCACCTATTGCTACGTTCGCTAGTTGTATGAATTGGAAAACACCTGTCAGGACCTTGATTTCTTCATCAAAGCCAAGAAGAACGGCTGGGGAAATTCCAGCAGATTTCTGGGCTGTGTAGTCCACAAATCCCAAAAACTCAGGGGCTCCAAAGTCATCAAGTCCTACAGATGCTGTAAATCAGAATCAAAAGGATGGCATATAAAATACACACATGTGGTCGTCTTCCTAGTACCCTATGCCAACTGGTTGGGGATAATGGGACCTGCAGTCCACTGCTTCCCTGCCCCAGTTTTAGGGAGACGGGAGATTCCAATTAATCCCCTCCTCCTGAGTTTTAAGTGGGCAACACATGATTCAATCTTGGCATGCTCCCTTCCCATCTTGAGATGGATTATATAGTTGATGGTCTTGGCTGATTTCTGGAGAGCTGCAGCATCATTCCGCCACCCTCACAGGTATATCTTGTACGTCCCATGAAAGGACCTTCTCGGCTGCTGCACCCAGACTCTGGAACTCCCTCCCACTAGAGGCCAGGACTGCCTTATCTCTGTTGTCCTTCTGGAAACAGGCAAAGACCTTTCTCTTCAGGCAAGCTTTCCCTGAATGATGGACTACCTATTATGTGTCTTTTATATGAATCTACCATGTGATCACATAGACTTTGTGTTTATAGATTTTATGACTGCATTGACAATATGTTTTCATTGTTAGTTTCCCTCACGCATAACCTTTACACTCTCTTTTTAAAAGCTTTGTTCTCTTGTAACTTTAATGTAATGTTGTCTTTTAATGTTGTAAGATGTCCCACAATTCACTGCTCTCAATTACAGTACTTGAATATGTATTAATTGTATTGGAAAGTATATTGTCCCTCATTACTGGGGGTCGTTTTCCAAGGAAAAAGGCAAGGTAAAATACTCTAAAACAATAAATAAAATAATATTTATCTTGCCACCTACATTTCCCACCCATTCCCTTTGAGATCAAGGTCTTTTAAGCTCCTCTCCACACCCCACCCCACCCCACCCCACCCTCCTGGCTCCAAATTCCTTGCCATTTAAGGCAAATCACTATTACGCCCCCCTCCACGATCCTCTGATCGGTTGAATTATAAGGTCTGCCTCCCTCCTTGTCTCGTTCTTTTTCATGAACGAAAGGTCTCCTGTGTAGCCTGGTGAGTCCGTCTGGAGACAGCTGTTTGGCTTATAGGGCCGTTAAGCCATTTTAATTACCTCGGATCAGTGGAAAAAGCAGGCCAGGGATGAGGCAAGCCTGGTGCCCCCACAGGGCCTGGGATATCTCGCTAAGAGCTGCTTGTTGATGTTCTGTTTGATTAAATTTTGACATGCGAGGAGGGAAGCACCGGCTTGTGGCTGGGAGAACTAATCTAACAAAACCTTCAAGAGACACAGGAGAGCGAGAGAGTGAGTGCAAGAATGAGAATGAGATCTAGCTAGACCCATCTCTGAGTTTAGAAGAATCAGAGACCTATTTGTGCACAGCAAACAGGATAAAGCCCGGCGACTCTGGCCAACCTCACAATTTACTCTTTTATGAAACTCTGAGCGGCCGCTGGGAAATTAAGCTAGACGAGAGTTTATTTGAAGGCTGGGAGTTGGCAGAATAGATCTGCATGCAATTGGGGAACAAGCGAACCCAAGCCTTTCTGTGAAATGGCTGGCAATTTCACAGAAATGGCAATACCAGCACCTTGCAACATATATATGACATGCAAGTATGTATTAAAAACAATAGAGATGGGCACAAAAACCAAAAAATGAAATGCTGTTTCGTCATGTTGTTACATAATGAAACGAAACAAAACAAAATGACACGAGGAAGCAGCATGTTGTTACAGGTGAAACGAAATGGTGTTTGTTTTTTGAAACAAATCATTTTGTTCGATCTGTATTTATTTATTTATTTATTTATTTATTTATTTATTTATTTATTTATTTATTTATTTATTTATTTTTGCATTTTTATACCACTCCCATTTTCCGAAGGGAACTCTGGGTGGTTCACACAAAAAGGTTAAAAGCAAGAAATTCAGTAAAAAATATAAGAGGTATTAGGCAAGAGGCATAACACTTGACAATAAAACAAACAAACAAACAAACAAAAAACCTTTGTGCAATCCTAGCAGTCGCCAAAGGCATCCCTGAACAGCCAAGTTTTAAGGGCTGTAAGCCGCTTGGGGGAGGGAAAAAGTTTTTTAAAAAAGCTCCAGGCTTAAAAAACCTTTTTCCCCTCCCCCAAGCCACTGATCGGCGATAGGGTGGGGGAAAAAGATTCCTCCTCCCACCCCAGTGTCAATCAGCTGGTAGGTAGGCCTTGGGGGAGGGGAAAAGATTTTTAAAAAATCCCAGGGCTTTTTTTTTAAAAAAAAAAACCTTTTGTCCCTCCACCACTTTCCAGCCTTCCCCCCCTCACTGTGAACCACTTCGTTAGTGGTTTGTTTTGTACAATTTTTTTTTGAAAAACCTTGTATGAAACGGAACTAAAAAAAAATGGGGGGGGGGAGAGGAAAGGAAAGGAAATGAAACATAATCTTTTCATTTTGTGCCCATCCCTGAAAAAACAACTCTGCCTATACTCTCTGCAACTTATCTTGCGAATGGTCGGAAAAGAAGGTTCTTAGGGGAAGGTGAAAGCGGAAGAGGGGAAGGCACTCATGAGGGATGCAGGTGAAAGGCCTCAAGTTTGGCCTTCTGCAATGACAATCATAGGATCTCAGGGGACTACTGATGAGAAGAACCTATTGCAATGTCCATAGCCGGGTTCGACATCAGGCAGCTTTGTATGCTCAGAGGATACCTTCCCAGGCACTCTGTATACTGGAAGGAGACTCCACTTCCTCTCAGCTGTCAAACTGGTAAGACCTAGTTTGTTGCTGTTCTGTCTGAGCATATTAAATTGCACTAACAATTCTGCAGAAATTGCATCCTGGCGTTCATTCACGATATCTGAAGTCCTATTGCATAAAACAAATGTATCTATTTTGCTCTGTCTCTCAGCAATAAATAAAGAATCCTGGTGCAGTTGGGTTGTGCCTGCCTGCGTCAAACTACAGTACTGTGTATGTGAACCATGTTGGCATGCCATTGAGAATCGTAGTGGGGGCTCTTTATTTACCCGGGAGGAACAAAGTGCAAATTGCAAATTTGCTGACATTATTCAATATGATTTTAGCCCATGTGTGGGCAGAAGACAGATGCCCAAATTTAGGGCTAGACTAGAAGGTCCACCAGTCTCAGTGAGCGTAGCTCATAGATAGTGAGCCGTGCTGAGGAATCATTGCTATATAGAAGCTTCAATAAGAAAACATTTCTTGTCATATGCAAACATACAAGTCACTGTTAAACTAGGTAAATAAATTACAAATAAATAGATTGATACATTCCAGGTACATGAGAATTAGAAGGTGGTTTGGTCCTGAATAGACATGGGCACGACCTGAAAAAATGACGTTTCGAGTTTTCGTTTGTCGGAACGGGTCCGTTTTGGGTCGTTTCCGTTTGTCCTGAATTTTTTCAAAAATTTGTTGTTTCGTTTGTCGTTTGTCGTTTCCACAGTGATTTAGCGCAATTTGACTTCCCAGAGCATAGGGGCGTCCCGCAATCAGGGCCGGCGCTAGGTGTTTTTGCGCCCTAGGTGGCGGGCGGGGCGGGTGGGGCGGGCAGCGGGGGGGAGGTGCGGGCGGGTGGCGGGGGCAGGGGGCCATGGGTGGGCGGCGGCTGTGGGCGGGCGAGTGGGCGGGCGGTGGCGCGGGCGAGTGGGCGAGTGGGCAGTTAGGATATCACTTAGGATAGAGGTTCTGTTCTTGGCTTGCACCCCAAATGTGTGTGTGTGTGCAAGCAAATTGAAGTTGGGAAAATAGAAAATAAATGGTAGTATATAATATATTTTAAAAATAAATCCACACCTCCCACTCCCAGTCGAACCTCCCCCTTTATCCAATATCAGAAAAAAACCCTCACAAACTGCCAGAGAAGAAATAAAGAATAAACTGCTATTCCCTTCAGCAGACAAAGCTGCAGGGAATCAAAAAAATTATTTTCTAAATTCAATTCCCTCCCTGCCTGCCTAACTAAAATCCTAAAGCCTCAGCCTCCCTCCTCAATCTCGATCGGATCACACCAGCACCAGCAGCCAGCCCTCCTCCCTCAACCACATCCATACACCCGACTGCGATTTCTGGAAGGTGCCTCGGCTTTTTATGCCCTCCGAGACATCCAGAAGTGTCAGTCAAAAACCTGGTGATGCCATTGGTGGAATGGTTCAAACAATTTGCATGGTCCCATCCCATGCCCAGCCCAAATGGGCAGGTCTAAAAAAATAAAAAATAAAACAAAATAAAATAAAATCAATACGACGTTTTATTGCTATTAAAAAACCCACTGCTGCTACTATTAAAAGCCAGGCATTTAAAATAAATAAATTTCACATGTTTCTGTGGTGATTTGGTGTGTTTTTTGACTACGATTTCAAAAGAAAAATTGTGGTCGCCATTTTGGATCCCCCCACCGCATGGCATGGCGAGACGACGAGAATGACCCCCCCCCCCCAGCCTGGTGCAAGCAGCCCAGGACAGGAGAAGAGGGAGGAAAAGGCCAGGACCCCCCCCAGAAACCACCCCTCTGGTAGGTGGCAAAGCCTCAGGCAGGCATATTTTCGCCTGCTTTTTTGGCCTGGAGTCAGGTTGTT
Organism: Phrynocephalus forsythii; assembly: GCA_029282475.1. Lineage (NCBI taxonomy): Eukaryota > Metazoa > Chordata > Lepidosauria > Squamata > Agamidae > Phrynocephalus > Phrynocephalus forsythii. Next base: position 6,617,577 of record JAPFRF010000022.1, read on the forward strand.
TTAAAAAAGTTTTAAAAACTTTTTCTGTGCTTCGCATTGCGCGATCGCCGCAATGCCACAAATGGAAACGAAAAACCCGACCAAATTTTTCTTTTTTTGGTTCGAGTTCGACTTCTGACGGCTTAATTATCGTTACTGTTTCCGTTACGTAACGGAAACGATAACCGAAAACGGAAATGACAATTTCGCCGAGTCATGCCCATGTCTAGTCCTGAATAAGCAAGGAAGAGCCATTGGCTTTGCAAAACACCCACACCTGGTAGAAACAAAGCACTTGAGAACTCATCTGTTGACTGAGATTGAGCCAGCTCTCTCTTTTGTGTTTGGATTCTACACTTGCAGAATGACTGCATACACTTGCAGAATTCACTGTGATGCTACTAGTAGTGGGAATGAGTTCAGTCGATAGTCCAACAGTCCTGCGAAACAGGCCAATCGTATTGTCCCCAAGCTGCATACTGGGAAAGAAAATGCCTGAGAACACAGCAAAGTGAGATTTGAACCACTGGGCTCCTCTTTCAGCATCTGAAATGAAACGACAATTTCTACCTCTGAATCAGTGCTCTTTCCCTGTTTTTTGTGTTTTTAATAATTTCCAAAGACTGTAACTTGCAGTTTTACCCACCCCTTTTGAAAGACCCTTTTTTGAGGGTCGAACTGAGGGTCAACGAAATAATTTGAAATAACATTTCATTTCCACTGCAACAGGAGGGATGGCCAATCATGTCATCACTGTGCCTGAAGTGACAGGTCACAAACTATACCGGCCAGCTCCACAATGGGTGCCAGTTACAATTCAAACTCAATTTTAAAGATAAATCATCATCATCATCATCATCATCATCATCATCATCATCATCATCATCATCATCATCATCATCACCACCACCACCACCACCACCACCATCACCATCATCACCACAACCGGTGATGAAACCAAATGAAAGATTTGTATCAGTCCAATCAATTAACACTTCTATTGATAAGCTGAACACATTGTTTGATGCTCAGCAATTAGCCGGGAGGCAACTACAGCACAGTACAAAAGAACGATTGATCTTGATCAACCAGGCCTCTGGTTCCTTGAGGCCATCTAATTTAAAGCCGAGGGCCTGTATTCGAGCTGCAGCCATCAGGGGCAGGAGGGGGATGGTGGACCGCAAGGCTGTGCTGCCCACAGACATTCTGCTCTCCTTGTGCGTGACAAGCCCTAACACATAATTCATCAAAACGATATTTGCCAGAACCTTGCATTCAGCTCTCCAAATGTCTCCGGACATCAAAGGCAGCCTTCCAAGATCCATCTGGTGCCAATGAGTAAACATGGAGATATTGTACCAGTGTCTGGCCGAACACAGCCTAAGACCTGCATTAAAGTCCTGGGCGGTAGTCATGTACACAAACATGTACACAAACACACGTACACACACAGACACAGGCGGAGGCCTTTAGCGTTGGGTCAGCCAGCAAATGCTTCTGGGGTGATTTATAAGCCAAAGCCCTCGAGGTGAGTTCCCTCGAATTTCCAGGCCAGATTTGGGAAAGGTCCTATCCATGCTAGCATCACTAGACAGACCAAGGGGGACCCAAGGACCTAACTTAGCACCAGGCAGCTTCTTCACTCAGAGATGGGAACACTGCCTTCAGGGGACACCTCCCAGAACCCGAAGGTCAGCACAGCTTCCGGGAGGCTTCCTGCAAAAAAGCTAGGTTTCCTATCTTCAGTTTGGTTTTGTCCTGAGTGCAAGGGTCCCCTCGGCACCCTGCTCAGGAGGCTCTCCTTTTCTTTCTTTCTTTCTCTCTGCCTACGTGTGCTTCCACCTTCTCCCACGCTGTCTTCTCTCTCTGCTTTCTGTCCCCCGGGCTTTAAGAGCAGTACAGTTTCACTCTCGTGGGAGCTGGGGTCCCCCGGCGGTACCTCTCGGGCCTCCCTACCCCCCCCCAAAAAAAAAAATTCAGTACTGGCGGTGGTGAAAGTGCTTGAGCTGTGGGAAGCCGCACCCAGCTTGGTTCCAGCTGGAACTTGCAGGCTTTCAAGTGCTGGCTGGCTTTTGCAGCACAGGCTGGGACCTGCAGCCGGAGCCACCACCTCTGCCTCCACCTTCCTTGGAACAGACACCTCAACTGGGGAGGCAGAAGGGAAGCAGCTGCACAATCTCACCAAGACAACCTTGCACAAAGGCCATCCCTAGCAACAAGGCTTAGGAAAGTGTGGACGGCCATCTTGGCATCCCCCGGGCATGATCACCCCTTGGCTGGGGGGTTTGGGGAAAGTCATTGCCCATACAATTGCTTCTTCAGGCTTAGCAACAGATCCTGGTGAAAAGGATCAGGTAACAGTAAAGTTCCTACTGTGCTGAATGCTCAAAGGAGCTATTGCTCATCAAAAGAGGAGGAGAGACCATCCCTGCTTCTCCAGATGTTCCAGGATTCTCATGGTCATCGGCCTTAGCCAACAATGGTTGAGAGGATGGGATTTAGAGTCCAACAATACCCAGAAGCAGACTATAGATCTCACCTTGGGAGGCCCTTAAATGAAAGGGCCAGGTGCAGGGGAGTGGTATCAGGAGACAGATATCTAGTCTCATGCATTTCTAGATCCTTTTGGCAGGGCCACTGTGAGATACAGGAAGCTGGACTAGATGGGCCTTTGGCCTGATCCAGCATGGCTCTTCTTATGAAAGCCATAGCTGTGCCTGTCGCATCCTGGGTTCCATTTCTCTGTTAGGTTCAGCAAGACTTGCTCAACAGATACGTGAAAAACAGCAGCATGTATGGGTCGAAAAGCCACACACAGGGGGCTATGGTCTCCAAAATAATCCAAGACAGTGATCGGAAGTGTAAGTCCCCCAGCTAAGGCTGACAGAAGTTGTAGTCCAACACCATGTTGAGGGGCATTCATTCCCCACTCCTAATCTGCAAGTCAGACGTCCCTCTTGGAAGTCCACCTTGGGGTTTCTGAAATGATTCATAGCATGAGCAGGAAGGCAAAGAAAGAGATTCACCTTGGACACAGCACTGTTAGGACATAGCATGTTCTGGAGAAGTAGTCGCCTGCTTTTCTGTATTTTAACTTAGAACCTCACTCCATCAGGCTGGAATGGAGGAAGGATTTGTGCCACATTTTAGCACATTGTTTTCTCTGAAATGATTATATTTTATGCTCCCTGCCCTGCCCAGAACAGGTTAGGTTTGAGACATGCCAACAAGGAATGACAGCAGCCCATACCTAGCTTCTCACAGCAGACAAAAAAGTAAATAATATGTCTCACTCACACTGAGTCCCTGTCCGTTGTCCATCATCCTGTACCCTTTGCCAGTGTTGCCTTCCTGTGTCTGTTAGAGACTGCACCACAAATAGGTCAGTAAGCTAAGCCTGGTTCCTGATTGAGCTTTCCCTGGTTTAAATCAAAGCCACTTAAAGATGTCACAAACTCCTCTGCCACTGCCCATCCCAGTGAGCTTCTGCCACTCTTGGTCCAAACCAAGGTCTGCTTTGCTGGTCATTGGTCTGGACCAACCTTGGCTCACTCCCATTATCCAAGTTCGGCCACATCCAAAGTGAACAGCATGACAAATACACACTGACTGGGAAAGTCTTGATTCATTGGATCGAACCACCAGATCAGAAATCTGCTGCTATATGTCTGAAGAAGTGGACGTGTAGTCTAATGAAGCATTACATTAAAATAAATAAATAATAAATAAATAATACGAAAGTTAGTCTTTAAGGTGCCACGTGTTTTGTGTCTTTTGTTTTGTTTTTCTTTGATTTTGCCGGAAATCAGAAATCTAGACACCTAAAGGACTTCTGGGGCTGAATAGAACTCAGCACTGAAGTCATTGCCTTGGAACCAAAATAAATTGTCCTCAGATCTATTTTAATTGCTCTAGCCTTCAACAGAAGCAAACAGACAAGGGATGGACTTTTATGAAGTGGCAGGGAGTTCTCTAATCAAGGAATTAATTTCAAAGCTTGAAAAAGTCTCTCTCTCTCTCTCTCTCTCTCTCTCTCTCTCTCTCTCTCTCTCTCTCTCTCTCTCTCTCTGTGAGAAAGCTTCCAGAATGCCTCAGCCACCAAAGAAAGCAGTATACCCCAAATCTGGAATTCATCACCTATGGAACTGCAGGCCCTATGATTAATGGAGAAATCGTGACACTTAAGCTGCCTGTATACAGAATATAGATTGGCCTTGTGGATGTTTCAGTTTTTAGTTCTTTCGGATGCCATTAAAAGTTTCTCCCAAAATATACTCCTTCAAAGTCCCTAGGTCTGCAGGATACAAGTTGGGGTGGCACTTCACCAAAGGCATCAGATTGCCCGAATGGTGGGAGGAAAGAAAAAAGAAAAATGAACCCAGGGGAGGGGGCTGCTTGCTTCCTTTCCCTTCCGACTTTCCTCTGCCTCTGAAACCGAGGTAATTGCATTTTGCTGAGGGATGAAAGAAAAATTGATGAGAAGGAACAAGAAAAGGAGAGAGGGGGCTTGCTGTAATTGAAATGGTGGCATGTTCTCCAGCACGGGCCAGACAAAAATAGTCACACTGGATTTTTATCAAGCAAAAGGGTTGCTGTGTATGGCCAACAAGAAAGGAACCAGCAAAACTGCTTTGCAGGATCCTGCTTTTTCCACACTCGAAAGAAGGAAGGTAGACATTTTTGAAATATTTGGTGGAGCTCAGGATTGGCTCTCCAACCCATGAAGCCCATTCTTTTACTTTGGGTTTTGGCCTCCTACACAGCACCCATATTTACTTCCTCTAAAGATAACATCTGGTGGGCTAATGCCAAGGGACTTGTGTCCAAATTGGGAGGCCACCAAGATGGAAACTCTCGTTTGGGTGGAAGTTTGCAGAGATATGGATGAACTACCAAACCACCGGGCACAAACCTTCAGGGCTAGAGGATGGAAACCTTCCAAGTCAAAGACTTCCGTAAGGACTCAGCCTGTTCAGCAGCACAGGTAAGTTTCCCCCTGCATATGTGTGCTAGTTGTGTCCGACTCTAGGGGCAGTGCTCATCTCCATATTCAAGCTGAAGGGGCAGTGTTGTGCAAGTCTATGGCCACGTGGTCACTATGGCTGCAAGGAAACACTGTTTTACCTTCCTGCTTTTTACGGTGGTACCTATTTATTTCCTTGCATTTGCATGCTTTCAAACTGCTAGGTTGGCAGGAGCTGGGGTTATCAGCGGGCGCTTGCTCCGCTGTGTGGCATCTGGGATTTGAACTGCCGAGCTGCCGACTTTGCAGCCAACAGTTTCAGACCGATAGAAAATGGTGGGTGGTAGAAAAGAGCATTGTAGAAGAATCGACACTTAAATCATGCATTTGCTGGAGAAACAAGAGAAAGATGGCCTTCTCTGTGGCTGCTCCCAGACATTGGAACTCCCTCCCACAGGAGGCCAGCCTTGCCCCGTCTTGGCTGTCCTTCTGCAAGCAGGCAAAGGCCTTTCTCTACAGATAAGCTTTCCCTCAGTGACTGCCTGCCTGAGATGGGCTTTTAAATGAATGGTTTTGCCTTACTGCTTAGAAATTGCTTTTGGTATTGATCTGGTTTACTGCTTCTCTTAATGCTACTTGTTTGATGCTTTTCCCTGTGGCACAGTGGTTAAATGCCTGTACTGCTGGTAAAACTGTGCTCATGAGCTGGGGTTCAATCCCAGGTAACAGGCTCAAGGTTCAGTCAGACTTCCATCCTTCCAATGTGTACGGCAATGTGTACGCCTGCATAGTGTAATTAAAACTGTAAACCACCCAGAGACTACTTGAAGTGGTATGGGGCGGTATATAAGCAGGACACTTTTTGCTTTTAGTATTTGTATACTCCCTGTTGTTAGCTTTAAATATGCCATCAGAATTGGTGTAAGCCACCTTGGGTCCATATTAAAGAGAAAAGCAGGGAACAGATAGATAGATAGATAGATAGATAGATAGATAGATAGATAGATAGATAGATAGATAGATAGATAGATAGATAGATAGATAGATAGATAGATAGATAGATAGATAGGGAATGCTTCTGGGCTAAGAAAAATTAAGAGGATATATTGCAACATGTTCCTACAAGTTACATTTCTCATTCTTAATCTCAATCATTTCTGGATATTATACAGTAGCTAAAGAGCCTGCTTCTCTCACAGGAACATAGAAACAGGTCTTGGAGCTGCCAAACAGGAACATTTACTTTGTCACCCGGTGTGTGTCTTTATTCACAGAAACACGACCTAGATATTTCATGAACACAATTTGGGTGATTATCTTCTCACAAGGCATGGAGAAAAGAAAACCTGTCTATAGCCACAATGGTAGAGCACACAACAAGCAGCAGATGCCGTCCCTATTTCTAGAGTCCACTAGAAGGACAAATGTCTCAATTTTCTTTCTTTCTTTGTCATGATTTATTTTATTTTATTTATACCTGGCATGTGTGTGTCTCTGTGTGTGGAAATTGCAAGATGAGGTGGTGAATTCAGCCTAGACAGAGTTTCGAAATGGCAGGGCCATGATGTACGGATGGCAGGGCGGGGGAGAGGAAGGAGAGACTGAAGCATTCAAGTAAGATTAAAAGAGATGTCCCCAGAACAGTATTGTTCATTCGCTTGGCTGCTTCTCGGCTCTCCCTTCTGGGAACAAAAAGCGGTGCTGCTGACCTTAGCAGCAGCTACAAGGGGGCACCTCAGTTCAACGTCTGAAAAATAAAAAAGGAGGCCCTTTCCTTATTGAAAGAGCAGCATAAGGATAAAAGCCGGGGGGGGGGGGAGAAGAGGAGGAGGAAACAGCTCAGGCCCAAATCCAGTCCACCTTTTCCATGACCCCCCCCCTCCCCAAGCCTCTCTAAGGACATTGAGGATAAGAAACCCAAGAGCCTGGGACCCTGTCCGGTTTCCTAGCAACCTAAGATGGGCCCATGACTGGACACCAGGTACCTCCTCTTCCCATCCACCCCCTGCCCTTTTCATTCTCCTAAAGCCACATACAAGCTGTGGTGGTGGGAGGAGGAGAAGGAGGAGGAGGAGACAGCAGCAGGGCAGTCCTTGACATCTCTAATCAGAGATGTCTTCTTTCTTATCGATTTAGGCCCTCTCAACCTGACCATGAGATGTTGCCAGCTTGAGAGGGCTTAAATCTTCTGTGAATGTCTTACTGCCTCTGTCTTGGCAAGGGTGAGGAAAGGAAGGTTCTCTCTTCCTTTGCTCTAATTCCCCTCTCCAAAATGAGCATCCTTTCCTTTGGAGCAGCCAAGCACAGAGCAAGTGAAGAAGAACTGGAGGGCTCTTCCAACAGAGGGCAACAACCTCAGGGACATTTCTAATCTGTAAAAACCTCAAGCAGCCAAGAAGCCACTTTCCCGGTCTTGTGCAATTTGGGCTAAAAGCCTTGCTTTGCTTCCTGGTGCCTGAAATAAAATCATTCTCATTCTCTCCTCACATCTAGGGCCTCGTTTTCTCTGCCCCTCCAAGAAGGTGGGAGTCCTCCTTCGATGCCGTGATCTTATGCCAGAGAAAGGAGACGAGGGGAAAAGCTGAGCTGGCTTTGACAGGAGTTGTTGACCCACAACACACAGCCGTCGCTGTTTCCTCCAAAGGAGTTTACCTTAGCCTGCATGGCTAACATGGCTCATGTGTTCCTGGAAGCAACCACATTGAACCCAGAGGTTAATCCCTGGTCCAAAGAGGACAGCTTTTTGCAGGACTGGCAAAACACTGGCCTCCAGAGATAGATATATTGGTTGAACCCTCACTCCATGATCTCGAACTGCTGGGAGTGTCGGTCCACTAGCATCAAGCGGACCACACTGTGGTCCTGCTGCCCAATGGGCAGTAATAAATAAATAAATAAATAAATAAATAAATAAATAAATAAATAAATAAATAAATAAATGCCTCTCTGGACACATTGCTAGTAGGTCCTAGTATCATTTTGGTCTCAATCGCTTGCTCGCTCACTCACTCCTATCTATCTATCTATCTATCTATCTATCTATCTATCTATCTATCTATCTATCTATCTATCTATCTATCTATCTATCTATCTATCTGTTGTTGTTGTTGTTGTTGTTTTGTTCAGTCATTCAGTCGTGTCCGACTCTTCGTGACCCCATGGACCAGAGCAAGCCAGGCCTTCCTATCTTCCACTGCCTCCTACTACTCTATTACTCTATTACTCTATTACTCTACCTACCTACCTACCTACTTACCTACCTACCTACCTACAGTGATACCTCTTCTAACAAGTTTAATCTTTTCGAAATGCACGCTCATAAGGTGAACAACTCATAAGTAGAGCAGCCGTATCTAAAAAATAACATAAAATAAAATAAAAATGTATGTTCAGCAGACCACATCTAAAATTTGTAAAGCAGCAGTTAAAACGCCAACAGTTTTGTGCTCTTAAGTTGAATTGCTTGTAAGTAGAGCCACTCGTAAGTAGAGGTGTCACTCTTATCTATCTAATACGCGGAGGATGGGTCTCTAAGGAGAACCGGATTCCTTAGTGGCTTTCAGAACATGTCCTGAGTCTGCTGAGCCCCAGCTTAAAAAGCACAATTTAAAACTAATCCCTCCCTTTTCCCTTCCATTTTTACTGACTGGGGAAGGTTTTTAAAAGTTCAGAGTTTCCTGCAGGTCTGAACCCATCCCTCTGTTCCCAGGTTCCAAGAGGACTTGCCTTCATCTCTTCCCCTCCCCAAGACCTGCAACGTGTGTGTGTGTGTGTGTGTGTGTGTGATTGGTTTTGCTTTGTTTTCTTCACTTGCTCTCTAGAACAGGAACAAAGGTGGCCCGGCCTGAAAAATGGGCCTCTTGCTTCAACTTGCCCAGCCAAAAACCAGAGTTACAGCCTGAAACCTCAGAGGCAGAGGGAGGGAAAGGCGTGAGCAATTGCAAAGCCTTCTCCTGGATCGGGACCTGGGTAAACAAGGAAGGGGTTGCGCAGTGGAGTGGAAGGAGGTCTGTCATAGCTTGCAAAGGAATTTACCAATTATTCACTACCTTTAAAAAATAACACAGATAAAAAATGCAGTTGCCTTTTCCGCTGGGACAACACCCCTGTGCCCACGCTCTCTCCGTCGTTCAGACACTTTTATCGCTGCAGAGATGTAAAAACAGCCCAATCTAAGGCTGTGAGAGGCAGGCCTCAACTCTTCCCCTCATCTTATCATACTTTTAAAGCTTCCCTTAGAATGTCTCAAGTTTTTTGCTCAATCCAAACCATACAATTCACCTTTTACAGGATCTGTAGCAAGTGAGGGTGATTAAAAAACAAACAAACATCTTGGATCCTTTTGGGGACCCAAAAATATTAAATATTTTTAATAAATAAATTAATTAATTTAAAAATGCTTCACCCAGCCTGAAGAAAATGTGTTCGAGTGGCTTCAACATCTCAGTGGTCTTTAACATAAGGCTGTTGGGGGCAAGTCTGGCAGGACAAGAGGGCTTATCCACACCCCAGGGGACTGCTTTTGGAAAAGTCACTTTTTAGGGGAATGACACTCCCTGGATCCCCTTAAAGAGCACTTGGGGGTTTCTTGACAGCAACTCCCAGGGGTTTGGAGATGTGTGTAATCCTCAAGGCACTTTTTGCAAAGGCGGATCAAGAGGAGAGTCAAGACAAAGCAGGGATGTCTCTTGTGTTTGTTGCAAAGCCCGCTCCCTGCCCTGAGAATCCGGCGTAGCCTGTTGCGTCTCTTGGCAGCTCCCAAGTCAACAAAAGGCTGGAGAGGACAGAGAGCCACAGGATGTGCGATCGGTCTGTGGGAAAGCCGAGCCTCTTGAGCTTTTGTGGTTCCAGCGGGGGACATAATGACAAGCTCGAGACTCCGCCTGATCTTCATCAGTGCCTTCTTTGAGGTTCATGAGGCAAAGCTCCCGGAGGCCACGCTCAGACCCACTTCCCAGCACCACCGAGGCTGCCTTGTGGTGCCCACGGTGGCGTCAGGTGACCCACTCCTTCAGCCAGGCCTGGCTGAACATCTTTTCTTTTTATTGGATGGAGAGACACGGGCTGACGCTGGTGGCGTGTTTCAGGGAGGACGATAACAAGCATGGCTGGAGAGATGATGCGTTCCTGCAACTGGACCTTCCAGCCCGACAGACAGGCCCTGAAACTGCCTCCTCTGTTCCCTCCCCAGTCTCAGCACCTTCCCCGTCAGGCAGAAAACCCTGACAAGGTTTCCATGTTGTCCTCTGCGTTAGCAACAGTCAGGTTTACCAAGCAGTCGTCCAAGGAGGCGATACTCGATGCGGGAGGGAGAGGGAGAGAGGTACAAAACATGAAGCCAACGTGCCTGCATGGCAGTTTCACCTTCACAGTCGAGTCATCACTTCTTCCCATATTCCCGTGGCACCCAACCATGGGCACCAGATATTCTTGGACTCAAACTCCCAGAAGCTTTCACAAGCAGATGTCCTGACCAGGAATCTTAGGAGTTGTGGTCCAGGAACCATTGAGGACTCAAGACTGAGAACCACTGCTTTCACTGTGTCCACCACCTCATTCTACCAACTATACCAAGTGTTTTCCAACCTTGGGTCCCCAGATGTTCTTGGGCTAAAACTCCCCGAAAATTTCACCACTCTGCTCGCCAGGATTTTTTGGAGTTGCAGTCCAAGAACATCTAAAGGCCCACCATTGGCAACCTCCGCCTTAACCGAAAATAAGGGCAGAATTTGGGGTCACAGTAACAGACTTTCTGCAAACCAGAACTACTCACATCCTATGCCCAGATTAAGGAATGTGCATTGATTCTGGAGGTCTGTGGATGAGACACAAAGAGCTGGCAAGACTGGGCTGATGGAGGGACTGTTGTTGTGACTCTAGAATCTTTTCCACACCTGCCTGCACCCACTTCTGTCCCATCACAGTTTTTGGAGAAGTGCTTTGAAGCCCTTGTCCGGACCACTTTGGGAGCTATAGAAACATAACTTTGCTAAGCTCTGCTCTTACCTCATCGCCACCTATGCTCAATGTCCTGTTTTTGCAAGTAGCCCAAGAGTATCACATGCCCAAAAGATTCTTCTGTATTATCATCACCAAATTAAGCCCAAAGGAATGGCACTTTTCCATACTTGCACCCTATGGCTCCCCACAGCTTTTGACCAATCACAGATCAATAGCCATCATTGTGAGGAGGGATAGAGGACAATGTAGGAAGGGGTATTGTAACAATTAGCTTCATGTAACTTGAATAACTTATTTTGAGCTTTTAAAAAGTCTGCTTTTAATATTCCTTATAACTTTTCCCAACTGTTGCACCAGTGGAAATTTCCTGCCAGTGCAGAAAGCAGATCAGAGGAACTGTTGTCTAGGATCACAACTGAAATGGGGGAAAACACAACTAAAAACCATACAAATCCCATATATTTATCCAGTTAACACAGCCATCCCTGAAGGCTCTCATCCTAATAAGAACCGTGCATAATTCCCTGTGTACTACATAAAAACCCCAAAGACCTTAGATGTTCAGCTTGCTTGCAAAGATGAATTTAGTGCAATGTGTAATTTGGCCCTGATTCTTTATCACCACTGGCTAAGGCAACTCCTCATTCTCAAGACTCAGAGAATCTCCAAGTAAACCAGACAGTAATATGCAGAGTACACTCATCATAAGGAGGTTGAGGCAATCAATGTTCTGACCAGGGCTGTTGCCTGGCAGAAACATGATCCGTTACATGTGTATACATGTGTAATTTGACTCGAGTAACCCAGATGGACATTGAGTAGCTGGATAGCTCAGTGGTCTAGTAATCTCACTATGGGGCCAGAAAATGGGAGTTCAATATCCCACTGGTCCTCCTTGACAAGGGGTGGACTTGATTATCCATAGGGTCTTATCCACTTCTCCTGTTCCAAGATGATGATATGTTGCTGTTCTCAGTTCACAAGTTGTTTTTTTTTTTTTTGAGACTGACTAAAAAGAACCAAATAAGAAAGAAAGACCAAAGCTGGCTTAATCTCTCCATCCAAAAAGGAGCTGTGCAAAAGCAGGTCCTACCTTGACTACTTGCTGGGCAGAAAAAATTAATCGCTGAGCCTCTCCCCCTTCCTTCTTTGCCTTCCCCTCCCTCTATCTCCCCCTCCCTCCCCTGGCTCCCTGCCCCAAGGCTATAATAATCCCTTTCTGACTTGGTTAGCAAATATTTGCCCCTTTCCAATCACAATCCCTGCACGCTGGATTCTCTCTCTCTCCCTCTTTCCCTCTCCAGCAGTCTCTTGCTCAATTTTAACTCATTTGCAGGGTGATAAGTGGGGAATTAAATCATCGCTCAGGCCCCTGAGAGGGGAATTTAGATCTGAGAGAGGAGAGAGTGGGGGGGGGGAGAGAAAGGCAAATCAGTGAGGGAGCCTGTGTTCAAAGGAGGAGGTGGGAGCAAGTGAAACTCTTAGAGCGGGCAATAAAGTTTTCGAACTGAGGAGGGTGGGATTGTGGGGGGGAGGCAAGGAAAAGCAATCACCATGAGCTAAATAAGAGCTCCATAGTGGAGACTGTAGAATAAAGGAGTTGGAAGGGACTTATAAGACCATCAGGTCTTAACCCTTCCTCAAGACAGGAATCCAAATTAAAGTAGATTTGACGTATGGTTGTCCCATTTCCTTTTGAAGGCCCCTAAATGGAGTGCTCCCCACCTCTCGGGATCATGGGTTCCATTGCCATACTGCTCTAACCGCAAACAAAGTTTCTCTCTCTCTGATACTCTGCTGAAATCTGACTTCCTGTAGCTGGAGCTTATTATTCCATGTCCCGCACTTTTCAAGGAACAGGTCCTAACAGGGATTCTGGAAGTTGTTGCCTTAAAAGATAACTTTTCCAATTTACTGAGTGAGATAGAACTATAACATATATTACTGTAATAATTGTTGCAATTAATCATCCTTACTAACTTTTAATTCAATTGAAAACCCCACCACCACCTTTCTTCCATAGAACTATGAATTACAATGCCAGGTGGCTTTCCATTCCAGGTTCTCAACACGCCCAGAATTGTTTAGCTCTGGCTTTGATGAGTTGATGAGTACAAGATTTGTCCACCCTCCGCCCCCAGGTTAGGTGTTTCATTGAGAAAGTCTTCTGTGATCCTTCACTAGGCTTGCAGCTGGCGGTTCTTAGTTCAATGAAAGAATGGGGTTTCAGAATCTGGGATGGTTTGGGCAGGTTCACTGCTCAGGGACTGAACACACGGTGCCTGAGTGTAAACCATGCCACATTGGCATCCACCATCCTTTTTGGAAGGAAAAGGAAAAGGAGAGAAAGGGAGGAGAAGGAGGAGTCCCAAATTATGCAAAGTACACCTTTCATATGTGGAGCTCAACAAAGAGCGAATGAAAGAAATGTCCTCTCTCAAGATGCGGGATCATAACAAAAAACATTTTGACATTTCCAGCGGAGGTCTTTTGTTTCCCCAGTGTCGATCTGCTTCCTGCGTCATACGTTACCACCCCCAAGGTGCCAACTGGCAGAGGCATCTGAAGGAGGGATGCTTCCCCCTGCTTCCCTGCCTCCAGGCATCAGTTCCAAATGGCAGTGGAACGTCAGTCACAGTTTTTGAGCTGAGATTCCCAGAAACAGGCGGAAACAGGAAGAGTTTTGGAGAACGGAGTGGCCTGGTGGTTCCAGTCAAAACACATGAGCTTGCTGTGTGGTCAGAACATGGAAATCTACCTCCTGTCACATCCAGACCCCTCTAAGCTCACCTCTGCCAATTGCAGCCTTCACCAACCTGCTGCTCTTCTAATATGTTGGGTATAACACGCCTCAGCCCCTGGCCACATGGCTGTCTTGGAGAGATGGTGTGATAGAATGGCTGGATAGCTCAGTGGTTTAGGAACTTGGCTGCAGAGCTATAGTTTAGGAGTTTGATTCCCCATTATGCCTTCCTGACCGGGGGGAGGGGGGGCAGGACTCAACAATTCATAGACTCCCTTCCAGCTCCGTGGTTCGAAAATGATGATGATGATGATGTAGAGGGCACTCAGATGAGGGAGGCAGGCCTATGGGGCGGGAAAACTCCAGCGTCATGGCCTGTAGATGGTGGAATCTGACACCTATGGTCGAACTTTTCCAAGGTCTGACCAGGACAAGTGGCTCTCTAGAAGGTCTCAGAATGAGAAAACCATTTACTCTATTAATACAGTAGTAACCATGTGCTGTCAAGTCAATAAGGACTTATGGTGACCCTTTTCAAGGTTACATCTTGGCCAAGGCCACACAGGTTGGCTCGATTCACAGCAGGCAAAGCAAGGAATCGAACTCCCAACCTTTGGATCCTCAGCAAGATATCTAAATCACTGAGCTATCCAGCCAGCTAGTTGTGGACCATCAATTTAATTCCAACTTAGGTCAACCTTTTCCGGGGATGTCCAGGTAGAGAGTCCTCAGAAGTGGTTTACTCTTCCCTTCTTCTGGGGCTGTCGTGGGACTGCATAGCTTGCCCAGGTCCACGCAGGCTGGTTCTTCTCCCAGGAGGCACCATGGGGAATCCAACTCCCAACCTCTGGGACCACAACGAGATTCCTAACTCACTGAGCTATCTAGGTTTTAAAAAAAATCTCACCGCCGTTGACCTTTGCTCCAACAGGATGTCTTGACTTGTCACAGCTGTGTTTCTCCATGGCAGGCATGGGTCCCTTGACACAATCCCTCTCCTTTCTGGATGTTCTGCAGATCAATCTACATTTACTTTTGGGCGAGGCCATGCTTCCTGGCGAATGGCTTTGAGCATAAGGTAGACGGAAATACCCATACAAATAAAACTCCTCTGACTGTTAACCATCTGTGCCTATGGCAGTTTAATGGCTAGAAGCGACTGTTCCCGTCAAGAATATGAGAGGCACCAAATTTTCAGTGACACGCAGTGAACATCGTTCATTCCACCCACCCAGCTGTTAACTTTATTTAAAAAATGATCACAGACTTTTAAGACCGTGGGGACGAGTGGCAAGTAAACTCTTAGTCTTGGTTACAACGGTTTCTCTGATATACTCTTGCGAGCTCAAGTGGCGTGTGTGACTAACCAAGGTCACCCAGTGAGTTTAATGGTCTGCATGTCCTACAGGCACTGAATAGCATCCCATTTGGATTTTTAATCAGTATTTTTAGACTAGTGCCCCGCTGATGTTGAATCTCAACGTGGCTGATTTGGGGATTGCCATGCAATTTGGCACTTCTGCTCCCGCCCAGCATCAGAATGATGTCTCTTGACTGGAAAGGAAGGAATGATGTTTGGAAGTCCACTCTATGTCTAGGTAGAGATAAGGAAGCCTTTGAGGTGCTTATCACAGCCACACCTCACACCTAGCTCTCCAGTCTTGGAGTCTGCATCTCAGAACTTAAGTAACTAAAGCTCCCGGGGCTACAACATTTGGCCAGGATGAATTCATAAATAGGCTGTTTCTCTTTGATATTTTGATGGCCTAATAAAAGTTGTTAGTCAGCTCTTGCCGCCGCTGGTTCAGTTTCTTAGATTTCCCAACTTCCAGTATTCCTCTTGTTTTTTCAAGTAGTCCTTCAAAACAGCAGACTAGAAAACTGTAATTTTCTACTAGAGATGCCCCCTTCCTAATCCCAAAATCTTTCAGTAGTAGACGAGATGGCATGAAAACTCAGAAGCAGAAATGCTTAGTTCGTATTTCGGTGGCAAGTAGAAATACCCTCACCAACTCAAATAAAAAAGAAATGCATAGCTTTTCTTTCCTGCCACAAAAGAACACTGCAGACCTGGCACGCTTGCCAGAGTCACAGCTACTCTCTTGGGTATAATCCTGCAACTGGCCAAAAGGATATTTCTTAAGCAGGAGGAAAAATCTCTCTCTCTCTCTCTCTCTCTCTCTCTTTCTCTCTCAGATCTGTGTCCTGTCCTTCTTCAAGAAATAAATACAATTTAAATATGCAGTTTCCCCCAGGGTGGATGAAAATCAATTTTTTTGTTTTTAAATATCAACTCGATTTAAATCACAATTTACATTTTAAAAATGATTTCTCAACATTTAAATGGTCACAAAAATCTGATTTTTAAAACTGACACTGGGACTTCATTTACAACTTAAATCGATTCGATTTAAATTAAACCCAGCTTTCCTCCCCCTCTTTTCTTTCGAAGCTTGGAAGTAACAGGTTACAAGTCAGACACCTATTAGTAACAGATTCCTTTTTGGGTCATAGGGATGTTTCTGAGTTAACATTTCAGAAGCAAGACCACAGACCAAGAACTTAAGTTGTTTTAATGCTTCCAGTTGGTTTTGCAAAAACAATCACTCTGAGAAGTTATTTTAAATCCATTTTCAGAGCCCTCTGGAGCAGATTGTTTCACATTTTCCACTACATTCTGGTCCATTCTAAATGTTTTCCCCACCTTTTCCCCCAAATCAATCAATCAATCAACCAATCAATCAAACAAACAAACAAACAAACAAAAAAGCAAGATTAATGAAAGGTAGTGAAAATGTAGTAAGCTGCCGAGGATGCGAGGTACCAAGTTACTTTTCTTCCCAAGTTTGGAACAAGTTACAGCAGCACGCTACATTCCTAGGAAAGGTGAGAGAATGCTTCAGAAGAAATGACATTCTGAACTCGGATAGAAATAGGCCTGGAATAAGCGGGTGGCTATCAGTAGCATGGGCAACTTATCTTTCCTTGGTAGTTGGCAGGGGATGCTCCCCAGGTGAGGATGGGCACAGCCACTGTAGAGCCAAACCAGAGGCATCGCAGGTGCTCTCTGAACCTCAAATATAGTCCTTTTTTCATCCCCTGCCCCTCTGAGAACATGTCAGCATGCCTCTTTAACTCCTCTATGTGGGGGTTCCTAAGCACCCTGGAAGACTACCAGGATGGGTGCCCAAGAGCCTGTTTACCAGGGCCAGGGAGAGAGAAAGTGGCCGACATGTACTGCTCTAAGGCTTCCAGGACCATCATCATCTGAGCACTGTAGAGCTGGGAGGGGGCCTCTGGATCATCAAGTCTCACCCGTGTCAAAGAGGCCCTATCGGGAATTGAACTCCCGACCTCTGGGTCTGCAGCCGGATGCCTAAAACCACTGAGCTATCCAGCAGCTGAGGAGCAGAAAAAAAAAAAAGAAAACACAGTTCCTTCAAGAGCCCAGCACTGTTATCCCTTGCAAGAATTTGGGGAAGGCTGTGATAAGGACCTGCAATGAAGTGATATATATATATATCAACATCCCACCGTAAGCAGGTCTGCCGGTCATTCCCATATCCTGAAGAGAAGGCCTGCCTTTTCTTGTTCATTCTGGGGCTCCTTTCCAGGCACTCTTTTCAAGTAGAGACAAGACGACGCCGTAGCCCAGAGCAACCCAGAGGAAAACAACCTGGAAGAATCTGTGCCCACATCCCTTCTACCCCCGGGGGAAAACAGCACCACATTCTACCTAGCCAGGGTTGACCTGAACAAGCCACGACCTCTCCTACATCTTGCTTGAGGCGCCAGGAGGTGACAGGGTTTTAAGGCTGCTCAGAGGGCATTTAAAATGAACATGAAAATCCCAGCATGTGACACTGACAAAACAGGGACAGATTTCAGTCCTGTTCACTCCTGTTTCATACACACCCCACTGGGCAACAAAACAAAACAAAAGGCACCCGGTTCAGTCTGCCACTGCTAGAGTTCTCTACAGACTTAATTCTTCCCAAAGGCCGACCCAAGATCCATCGGCACTACAGAGGCTAGAGCATTTTGAGACCATTTTGCCATGGGCTCCATTGTATGGGATTCGGAGATGTGTAGGTGCCCCCAACTCGTTCTTTTGGGTGTGTCCTGGGACTATGCAGCTTGCCCAATGCCATACAGGCTGGCTCTTCAGGGATGCACATAAGAAGAGCCATGCTGGATCAGGCCAAAGGCCCATCGAGTCCAGCTTCCTGTATCTCACAGTGGCCCCACCAAATGAGTCTGGGAGTGCACAAGACTAGATATCTGTCTCCTGATACCACACCCCTGCATCTGGTCCTTGAAATACCCTGGTTTTAAGCCTGGAGATTACACATCTCCATCATGGTTTGTAACCTGTGATGGACTTTTCCTCCAGGAATCTGTCCAACCCCCTTATGAAGGCATCAGGGCCAGATGTCATCATCATATCCTGTGGCAGGGAGTTCCACAGACTAACAACACAATGCGAAATCGTAACATCAACCTCTGGCGCCTCAGCAAGAGACCTAAACCACCAAGTTATCCAGCCAGCCCTATAAACCCAACCAGGATACACATCTCAGGATGGGCTACCACAGTTAGAAGTGGTATCAAAATGCTAGAGACTCTTCCGTGGAGATCCACGAAGGCGGTGCTCCCTTCGTCAAGACAAAGGAGTGATGCAGCCCTGCCCGTCTGAGGCAGCCTGCCTATTTTTTTTTCCTGCCTGTCTTCTGCTCTCCTTGATAGGACATCATCTGGGCTCTGAGCTACAGAAAAAAGGAGAGGTGCCATGGCACCTCCGTCCTCTCCTGTTCTGCATGACAAAAGCAAGGTGAAAAGAGAATCCAGTCATCGAGTTTCGGACGTTGCAAAACTGCTCCTCTTGACAATCATGAGGAGAGCAATGATCATGTGCCGTCAAGTCAGTTCTGAGTCATGGAGACCCTTTCCAGAGTTTTCTGGGTAGAGAGTACTCAGAAACGGTTTCCCATTCCCATTTTCTGGAGATGCCCTGGGACTGGGCAGGTGGCCCATGGCCGTGCAGGAGGGGGTCTTCACCCATGGAGCACAGTGAGGAATGGATCTCCCAACCACTGACTCCACACCCAGAGGCCTAGACCACTGAGCAATCCAGCCACATATGGCTTATCTTAACCAGCCCTTGGCTTCCCACTTCCTCTTTCACCCTCTCCAGCATCCTCTGATTTTTATTTTATTTTTTTGTTTAAACCTCCCGCCCACGCCATCATGCCATGGAAAGCACAAGAGTAAAGCAGCACCCAGATATTTCAAAGACTGACATGAGCCTGAGAGCTGGCATGCCCGAAGTGACTGCAGTGTCATACTCAGGAGTGAGGTGACAGGGGGTTCACATCCCAATCAGCTGTGAAACTGACCTGCCTTGCAGGGTTGGTCTATGGACAAAGGAAGGTGAACGCCACCTGTGCAACAGTGTTTCCAGGGGTATGTAAACCCATCTACAAACAAGGATTTCAGACAGGGGTGCAAACTAGTGGCCCCTTATATGGTCCAATAAAGGATGCCACCTAGATATGTTCTGAGTGCATGCAATCTACAGCCTCCCTCTAAATATTTAGGGCCATATAGCCATTAAATCTATAGGGGTTTTTTTCAAGGGGCATCCCTATGGTTATAGAATACAGAAACACAGCTGCTGGCATTTTTATATATAAAAAAGCTGGAACCCTGAACAAGAAGGGAGTTCTTGACCTACCTCACCAACGTATACCAGCATGAGATGATTAAAAGACTCATTTCTAGGATGCTGGAAACACATCTTTAGATGGGTATAAAACTTAGGAGAGCCTGACAGATATTGTAGGATGGGCTGATCTCAAACTTGGTTGCCACCTTGCTGCTATCTCCCCGCCACCTCCGCTGTGACAAACCTCCCCTTCAAGCTGACATGTCATGAACTTCAACAGGATCAGCCCCATTCTCACTTTGAAGCACCACTGGGACACCACTGACCGGCTCCAGGGCAACCTTTTTGTCTGCAGCTTCCAGCTTTTCATGGAGCTCAGCTGGACATACAGACAAAAAAGGTTTGTTTTAAATCAACCACAGCAGCGGCAGCAGCAGCAGCAGCAGCAGCAGCGAGATTTACAATTCCTCAACTGTGTTATAAAACCCCAGCAAAGGAGGGGTCTCCCCCAACCCAAGAAAATTTTGGAATGGAAATTTTGCTGTGTGATTTTTTTCTAGGGTGTTTGTTTGACTCATCTTCACCAAGGAGACCATTGTAAATGTTTTTAATTGACTTAGATTTACCAAGCCAAACTGTTAACTCTCCCATCAACACGTAAATATTTGAACAGAAATATATGATTGGGTCAATGGTAGAAGCAAAAGAGAAACAACATTTGCGAAACATCTCAAGCACACTACTGGCTCGTTTAGAGGCTTCACTGAGCATTTTGTGAGGATCAGAACTGCCTTATTTTACATCCATCGTCTTGTCTCTGTTTGCTACGCTGTGGTGCAATGAGGCCAATCTCCATTTGATTCCCATTGATTGCATTGATTAGTGAAGGGGCAGGCAAGGAGGTTAATGGTCAAAGGATGGCAATTAGTAGTGACACACTCACAACTGTGATTAAAAGGGGACTCCATTGATTCTTTGCATACCCTTTGCACCTCTGGTGGCTGGAGGGTGGAGGAGGGTGAGTTGGCTCTCTGCATGAAAATAAAATTTAGAATGGATTCTGAGCAACAAGAACCACCACCACCACAACGAAAAGGTGTGTTGAATTGCCCTTCAAAACCTCAGGCCAAGGTCCTGCTTGGGGGATGTATGGGTTGAATGTGAGTAGAACAATCATGGTGCAAGGTGGTCTCCGTTCCTCTCCCTGCCCCCCCCCCCGGTGTTTTGTTGCACAGCTGACTCTGTACCAGTTGGAAAACTAGTTGTGTGACATGTCGTGCAACTGATGTCCCAGCACATGAGAGGAACGCCTCCAGCAGTTGTCATTGCATGCATCTTTTCCCTGTGCAAATGGGTTTTGTTCTACTGATTTTGGGACAGTGGGAAGGAAAAGATGTTGAAATGACATGATGTGAACTTAGAAATTTAACCCCAGAAGGATCAAGAGGAAGAGGAAGATATTTCCACCCACCCACCAATCTATGCATGCATGCATGCATCCATCCATCCATCCATCCATCCATCCATCCATCCATCGCTCTATCTCTTTGTCTGTTTATATTAATTTATTCCATCTTTCTCCTTAAAAAGGACCCAAAGAGGCCCACACCATTCAAAGACAAAACTTAACGATAAAAACACCAAGGATAGAAATATTAGAAAGGGCCATAGACCATATTACAACACAATAAACAAACAAACAAAAAAACCCCACACCCATTTTATTAAATGGGGCCTGCTTCCGGCACCAAATTAGAAGGAGTGTTCCGAGATTCTTGTGAAAAGTCAGCTCTGGCTTGAGTTAAGTGATGTGCAACATTCTCCAAAATATGAAATTTACAAGTGGGAAAACCACAAGGCTCTTGTAACCCTTGAGAAGGAAGCAACAGAGGAAGGACAAAGCACAGTTTGAAGGAGAGACCATGTCTCAGGACAGCAAAAATAAAATATGGGCTTTACGGGACTTCTGTATCTCAAGCTGAGTCAACCGTGACCCTGAAAATATCTGCTGCTCTCAGAGTTTCTTTTCTTTTTCTTTTAAAAAAGTCAAACAACAAACAGCTGTAATAAGAGAATAACCTATAAATATAGGACCTTCCTGCCCGGATGTCATCAGATACGACAGAGAGAAATCTGGAAAGCGACTGCCAGAGACCTCTGTACCTCTTGTTCATTTAGTGGTAAGTTGAAAACCCATTACAAACCTGCACAAGATGGAAATGTTTTTAGCTTGGTGTCAGATAAATGTATCCTCATGGTGCTGATTGGATTGTCCCCCTGTTCTTTTAATAGGACCCAACGAAGGCCATAAAATAATAATCAGATGATCAGGCTGGCTGGAATGTGCTGGACTTTTTAATATAAATAAAAACCCACTGTTCCATATCCAAAGCCTTTGTTAGGCCTCCAATGGGTTTTCAGGAGAACAAAACGGCCCTGTGGATCAGCCCAGCACCCACTACACCCCCCTCTCCCTGCCGTCCGCTCTATTATCTGCACAGGTGGCCGTGGTGAATGCTTCATTGCTCTGGCCCCTGGGTAGTCAGGAGGATAAAAGGATTCCTTCCCCTCCTTTACCCCACCTACTGCCAGGAAAGACTACCCCATCACTCAATTTGGAGCACCAGGGAATGATGAATAACGTCAGATTAGGCCCCTACGAGCTGGTCACAGCCGGGCCAAGGATTGGAAGATGAACAAAAGGAAGAGAAGAAGAAAAAGAATTGGAGTCCCACAATTCTTAAATGCCTACAAAGTCATCTGTTTTATGTGTGTGTGTGCTTTCCTCACAAACTTGACTATTTTATTTAATTATTTGTGTGAAGTATTTTAAGCCAAGGCTGCTTGCACCATTAAAATACAATATTTAGACTTAAAAACAATGAGTATACAAACATTAATGAGGAACAAACAAATACGACTCTGAGAAATGGCAGACAAAAAGCAATAGTAAAAACACCTTGAAAGCCATAAGGCATAACAATCCATTAAAAAAAAATCCCACTCAGAAAGCTACTCATTTCAGGGAAAGCTTGCCTCAAGAGAAAAGTCTTTGCCTACTTGAGGAAGGACAGCTAAGATGGGATCAGGCTGGCCTCCTGTGGGAGGGAGTTCCAGAGTCTGGGAGCAGACACAGAGAAGGCCACCTCCTGTGTCCCCATGAAACACACCTGCAAAGCTGGTGGGCCTGAGAGAAAGTCCTCTACTGATGTGTCACCATGGCCAGATCAGACCTCTCCAAGAACTAGAGCCAAAAGACTGTTCCCTGAATTGAAATGGAAAGTTTGTGTTACCGATGCAAGCTGAAAAGTCTACTTATGCTTTCAGTGGTTTAAAGCGGCACCCACTAGCATAACTAAGGAGGGACAGAAGAGTGCATTTGCCCTGGGGCGCGCAGCAATCTGGGGGCACCTGGAGGAGGAACAGGAGGAGGAAGCCATGCACCACTCTGCCAGCAGTCCTCCTTTTACCCTGCTAAGGCTTGGCGATCCTTAGTTGGGGGAAAGGATGAGAGGGAAACAGGTATTTTTCTTTTCTTTTCAAGCAGCACTTCCATTGATGGCTCCCCCTCCTTCTCCCCACCCCTGCTAAGGCTTGGCAATCATTAGTCGGGGAAAGGAGGAGAGGGAAGTGTGCAACTGAGGTGCTGCTTGGGGAAAAATCCAATTGCCTGCTTCCCTCTCCTCCTTTCCCCAGGCTAATGATCGCCAAGCATTAGCCAGGAGAAAGGAGGAGGGGGAAGCGTGCTACAGAGGAGATGCTTGGAATTTTTTTTGCCTAATTGGCATTATCTCTGTGCTGTGCAGTTTTGCATAGGAGAGCCTTGTCTGGGAGACCCCTGAAGAGGGTTTGAGAATGAAGGACTCTTCTCCCCCTCCCCCGCTGTTCCCCCAGGATCAGGCACCCCTCGCTTGGTGGGTGAGACACAGGTGGGTGGTGAGTGGGAGGGGGTGCAAAAACTGACTTTGTCCCAGGGCACTCCAAACCCTAGCTATGCCTCTGGGGGCACCAATCCTCAAAAGACTCACCTCCTTGTGCTTCCATGGGAATCAATGGCCAGAGAACATCATGATTTTGGAAAGAAGTGAGTCTAAAGACAAACCTTTTCAGAACAGCTTTCTACTGAGCTCAAAAGATCACCACATTTCCTCTGTGAATGTGCTAGGCAGCTCCTGGGGACAGCTTATGGATGGGTTTGGTGGCCCTGTACACCTTCCCTATACCAACCAGAGGAGTGCAAGTCAGGATAGGGAATATCCCTCTCTCTCCATTGCTCCTGAATGATGTTTCTCCCTAGAAAACATTTTGAATTTGCTTTCCCCAGCCCCCTTTTCTTTTCTTTTGTCATCACTGCAAGACATGACTGTCACCCTTTTGGAGGAGGTAGGGAAACGGAACAGCTGTTGAGATTTCGAAGCCGGGTAATAAAGTTTGATCGCAATATTTTGCAATGCTAATTTCTTAATGTTCCATTTTGTAACACTGTCAGGCACAAGAGAACAAAGGAGCTTTCTTTTTTTCGGGAGATCTCAGGGCAGGATGAGTGGAGGGGGGAGGAAGGATGACACCCCAGCAGAGTTTGCTCAAGGCCTGGAGCATAACCCACCTCACAAGGTTCCTGCAAACACCAATCAGCGCGAGAGAGACTAGCACAAAGCCTCAAGTTCGTGGGAAACAACTAGTATGGAAATAAACAAAACAACTATTTAAATGAGACCAAAATCATTATTTCTGTACGCAAGATTACAGGGTGGTAGTAACGGTTAAATTTGAGGGAGAATCTACACTGGGATTTCCTCTGCAGGCTTTTTTGAGGCCACCACTCTGTCATTCATTGTTGGCTTCTCCAACCCATTCTACACTTTATGTTTTGTACTGCAGTTCCCATCATCCACTTTCAGAGGACCTGTTTGGCCATGCTTGCTAGGAGTGATGGGACTTGAAGTCTGATGTCTCTGGAGGGCACCTGCTTGGGAAAGGTTGGCGGATGGGGTGCTTATGATAGAGCCATTCCCCACATACACACTTCCTCCGTTCTTTCTGAATCCATCACACCTTTGGCTGGCAGCTCATTCAATGTGAGTTTTTAACTCAGTAGAGTGAGCAGGTGGAAGGGAACAGAACTGAAATCTTTCTTTTCAGGTGTACCAAAGAGTATGCATTGATGAGGCTGGAACAAGCTGTTGGGAAGGATCCTAGCTCAGTAAGAAAAGAGCATCCAGTTTGTATGCAGAAGCTTCCATGTTCAAGCCATGGCACTTACAGTTTGAAAGATATCAGGTAGCAGGTTAATCCCCAAGACCCTTATCTGCCATACAGAGGAGTAGTCCAAAGACTGGACTTCAGTTCCCAGAATCCCTTAACATAAGAACATAAGAAGAGCCATGCTGGATCAGGCCAAAGGCCCATCTAGTCCAGCTTCCTGTATCTCACAGCGGCCCCACCAGATGCGTTTGGGAGCGCATGAGACTAGATATCTGTCTCCTGATACCACTCCACTGCATCTGGCCCTTGAAGTACCCTGGTTTAAAGCCTAGAGATTACACATCCCCATCATGATTTGTAACCCGTGATGGACTTTTCCTCTAGGAATCTGTCCAATCCCCTTTTGAAGGCATCCAGGCCAGATGCCATCACCACATCCTGTGGCAGGGAGTTCCATAGACTTACAACGCGCTGGGTGAAAAAATATTTTCTTTTGTCAGTTCTTACTCTCCCAGCACTCAATTTGAGTGTATGTCACTGGTCATGCTGGCTGGAACTTCTAGGCGTTGAAATCCAAACAGTCTAGAACCATATGTTTCAGTCTTGGATCCCCCGCATGGACGACAACACCCAGAAATCTTGGCCAGCACGAGCTAATGGTAAAGGCTTCTGGGAATTTTCAGCCACAAACATCTGGATATCCAAGGCTGGGAACCAGCAGGCTAGATTATGAAAGAGTGAGAGTCAATACTGGTCTTGAAGGTCATCTGGTCGTACCTGATCTAAAGTAGAGTCACATCTTCCATCTACATCTGAGTCTGGGCAGGTTCCCTTTCTGGACTATAACACTGGGAATCTGTAGGCAATGCACAGCCTGTGTCACAGAGCTCTGTCTGATCTCCTCTTTTCCGTAGCTGTTTAATAATTAAGACTGGACACATTTGTCTTTTCAGCATCCAGATGGAACAAAGGGGAAAGACCATTGCCAAGAGTTACAGATGGAACTCAAACCTTTCCAGCTCGGTCTGTGACCAAGAGAAGCCCAAACACTGCCCAACATGGTGCATGTGGGCAGCTGCCTGCCAGAGCAGTCCGAGAGCAAACTGGGACATTACTCCCTTGGGTTATTCTGGCACGCAACTCAGCTAGAAACAAGGAGCTGCTGGAATGATGGTCTGGAGAGCTTGGACCTTGCACCGTGGCAAGAACTCATGCACATTTGAGACTCAAGGTGTTTCTAGGCCCATGGTCCCCCAACTCTGCGGTCCAGATGATCTTCAACTACAACTTCCAGAAGTCATGGGGGGAGGGAAGCCAAGGGTCAAGACTTACGGGAGTTGTGGTCCATGTTGAAAGTTCCAAGTCAGGGGAACTTTTGTTCTAAGAAACAAATTCATTGCCCAACCACTGTGGTAAAGTGATTCAAGTGCTGGCATAGACCTTGGGAGATCAAGGTTCCATCCCCTAGTGCAGTAGTTCCCAACCTTGGGTAACCCAGGCATTCTTGGACTTCAACTGCCAGAAACCCTGGCCAGCACAGATGATGGTCAAGGATTCTGGGAGTTGTGGTCCAAGAACACCTGTGTTATCCAAGGTTGGGAACCACTGCCCTAGTGCATCATTAAAAACTCACTGGATGAATCTGGATGAGGTCTGCAATTTTATGATTGTCTAGTTAAAGCTCCCAGAATTCCACACCCAGAGGACAAGCCCTGACCACAGTGGTTAATTAGTACTCTTGATTGTCCAGATAACATGGATCTGTATTTCATCAGTCCCACCATCACAGCTATGATAACGACTTCCCCCTCCTCCACCACCACCATCCCCATTGTCATCATTTCCCCAAGTTCTTAACTACTGGCCCTGTGTGTTGGGATGTCAGATGGTTGCAGTCCAAAATATGTGGGCAGCACCAAGAGGGTTATTAGTCCAGCCCTCATTCAGCCCTGATGTTCATCCATTGAGACGGAATCCCCCACAGGCTGCAGACGGGTTTGGCTCACTGATTGGAATGATGGACTGGGACACAGTGGGTTCTAGTCCCCGCACAGCCACCAAACTCAGCAGAGGACCTGGGCCGACTATTCTCTTTCAGTCTTACAACAGGATTGTTGTCACAATGAGTGGAGAGAGAGAGAGAGCCGCTGGGGGAGGGGGAGAGAAAGAGAGAGGGAGAGGGAGAGAGAGAGACCCATGAATTTCCCTTGAGCACATTTGGAGGAAAGGCAGAAGGGGGAAAGTAATAAATAAATAAATAATAAAATAAATAACCAATGCAACATAGCTGTCAAGATAAAGTAAGGATTGGTTATGAATGCTACCCTAAGCTTCCCGGAGGAAACATAAGATGAAAACATAATAAATAGTTCACAACAAATATTTTTAGATGAAACATCAATATGTTTGGATTTAGTGTCACTGCCTCACAGTAATGGCTATCTAAGTTTGTTACTTCTCTCTCGTAACCTCAAACCAGGTGAAGATGATTTCTGCTCTTTTTCATTGTGTTAATGCTTCAAAAATAATTGACCATTATTTGACAATATGCGCTTGGCGAATGGTCCGATTGAAGCTCTCATCTCTGCTCAGCCTGCAGGCTTGGAGCAACCCGATTTCACTTAATAGACAGTTCAATATTAAAGGGAAGAGCAGGTTATATTTCCCCAATGTGATAACAGCACGATGATTAGTCTTTGCTGAAATGAAAGTCTGGACCCAAATATTTAAAAAAGAAAAGAAAAGCTGCCTGCAAGAAACGGTGAGTTTTCTCTGGATGCAGCTGTGAACTTCTCTGAAGGCAATGTGGAACAATTTCAAAAACAAAAAACACTGTTCTAGCGCTAATGGAGATAAGAAACAAAGAAAAGATGGGGAAAGAGAACGAGTGGGAGGAAGAAAGATTCAACTATACCACCCAGCCTATTTCAAGAACCTTATGAAATATTTAAAACTCAGCTGAGATCAACCGAAAAACCCAGTCACTCTTTATTGATTCACGGGTGATTCACGGTCAACAGACGTGACCCTTCTCAGTTAACAACCTTGGCACCTCCATGTCTCCGAAGCCAGTCTCGCCTCACTTGGCGGGCAAAGGGTTAATCTAAGAGGCGACATCTGACAACTCTGCTCCTAGGTGCCCTTCCTTTGTCTCACTGGAAAAGGGAGGGGTACGGACACCATGATCTGGGAATAAATTATGCAAATTCAGAGTCTCTGCCAGAGCCAGCTGCATAAGGTTCTTCTATTCCAGCTGCAAGTTGGGAGTGTGTTTATGCACGCATTGCATATGCATAGGCAACACCTACAAGTGGCACATGGAGTGAGGATGCACCATTATAAGTGGCTGGACCACAGGGGAGGAGAAGGTGTGATCCAGACCCCCTCCTAGTTAGCAGCAGGGGAGGCGGAGAGACACTTTGTGCATTTCTGTCCAGCATGCTCTGCTCCGGTGATGCGTCCCCCAAATAGGAGCACACCCATGTCACGGCTGCCCCAGAACACATCTGGAACCACACAAACACCAAACATGCCAAATTAAGATCATGGGTCTACCCATAACCAGGCACTCTGAATTCTTTGGATGGCTGAAACTTAACAGCACAGATATTGATTTTTTCCTTATTTCCTTCTCCTAAGCAAGAACAAAAACTTTCAAAAGCTTTCTTGGTACTGGGTGAGATTTATTTGTGGTTTTTTTTTCAATCTTTTCCATTTTGGTACAATTGCTTTATAGTTTTTTATTACACATACTACTTTGATTGTGGGTTTTATTGTGAACTGCCTCGAGTAATGCTGTGGCACTAACGGAAGCTGAATATTGAACTGAAACAATGGATAAATAGATAAATTTGGATAAAAAGTAAAGGTAAAGGTTCCCAACACACATACGTGCTGGTCATGTCTGACTGTATGGGCAGGGCTCATTTATGTTTTCAACCCTAAGTGCCAGTGTTGTCCAAGTCCATGGCCATGTGGCTGGCATGGCTAAATGCATTTCTGTGCACGGAACACTGTTTACTGTTTACCTTCCCACTTTTTATGGCGGTACCTATTTATCTACTTGAATGCTTTTGAACTGCTAGGTTGGCAAGAGCTGGGGTTAACAGCAGGAGCTCACTCTGCTGTGTGGCACCCGGGATTCGAACCAATGAGCTCCTGACTTTGCAGCCAACAGTTTCAGCACTCTAGCCCACTGAGCCACCACCAATTTGGATACCCCCCTCCAATAAACAAAAACAAGTTTTGTGGAAAACCCAAACTGTGCAAAACTAAAAAATAAATATTTGCACAAGGTAGGGAGAATATTTTCTGCACCAATCATAATGCATTTTGTCTTTTACACAACACTCATATTTTATGCGGAAGCTAAGGCTGATTTTTCAAAAATGCTGGTCTTTTCACTCTCCTGCAGAAGTGAAAAGCCTGACCGTTGTTTCAGTGAACGACAGTCTCTTTTCCTTGGTGAAGCGAAAACTAGTACTGTATTTGTTACACATCAAGCATGTCCTTCCTCCTGACTTAGCAAACCAACTTACTGAAGAAGACTGTAAGGTGGAGGGAGGGAGGTGGGGAAGCCACCCAGGGGCCCTTGTAATCCAAGCATCATGGAGTGAACAAACACTTTGTACTTTTCCAATGTCACAAGACGCACACACAAGGTTAGAGGCAACTCTTTGTGACTGGTTCCGGGATGCTGGTTTGGCTGGATGGAAGGTGCTGAGGCATCTCCATCAGTGTGATGTTTCCACCGTCAGCTCTGCCCAGGGTCTTTTTCACGTGCCCTCGTTCAGGGCCCCGGAGCAAAGACACAGAACTGGATTGTTCCCTTTCCAGTTTCTGATTATTACTGAAGAAGGAGAACGACAGAAAGAGGAAGGAGCAGCAGCAGCTGTGTCTCCACCGGGCCAGGTGCCAGCGCCCCACCTGGATCTTGATCACAGATGGGCAACTTTCCTGCCACACAGAGATCAAATAACTCATCACTCAAAAGCGAGATATTATCCCCAATTACTATTCAATGCAGACTCCAAACAAGCCCTCCGCTTCCCAGATTAAAAGCCAATTAACAAACTTTGCTGTTCAAGGAGATGGGTGACTAAGGTTCCCTTTCTCTGCTGCTGTTGTTCCTGGGGGGACTCACCTCCTAGGAGGGCTCGCCGAAATCAACCTCATTAGAAAAACTAAACCCCAGAACGCCAGCTCCGTTTTTTTTAAGCTTTTCGGATTTGCTTTGCAGGAGAAATGCATCCTCTGAAGGAGGTGGTAAGAAAGGAGCGGGGGGGGGGAGCAGAGTTCTTTCAGGCTAAGAGAATGACTCACGGACCCACCTGCCTACAAGGAGGCTCCCATTCCCTTGGATTCTCCTAGATGTGGCTCATGCCAATGAAGAAGGGGGAAAGGAAAAGGAAGAAAAAAGCTCCCACAGATGGGACAGCTCCAAGAACACTAAAGGACTGATCCTGGTTAATGAGATGGGTAAAGTGGATAGAGGGAAGCTCTTCTCCCTCTCACAAAATACCAGAACTAGGGGACATACAGTCAAATTGAGGGCTGGGAGAGTAAGAACAGACAAAAGAAAATATTTTTTCACCCAGCACGTTGTTAGTCTGTGGAACTCCCTGCCACAGGATGTGGTGATGGCATCTGACCTGGATGCCTTTAAAAGGGGATTGGACAGATTCCTGGAGGAAAAGTCCATCACAGGTTACAAACCGTGATGGAGATGTGTCATCTCCAGGCTTAAAATTGGGGTACTTCAAGGGCCAGATGAAGGGGAGTGATATCAGGAAACAGAGATCTAGTCTCATGCGCTCCCAAATGCATCTGGTGGGGCCACAGTGAGATACAGGAAGCTGGACTAGATGGGCCTTTGGCCTGATCCAGCATGGCTGTTTTTATGTTCTTATGTTATGTTCTTATGTTGAGATGAAAGAGTGCCTAAGTTAGACCTCAAATCCGGAGAAGGTAGCTTTTGGACTATGGCACTCATAACCCACCTGTGTGGGTCACCACCATATCTCCCTTTCTGTACAGGTTTTCCTAACCCTAACCCGAACCCAAAGCCGAAGCCGAACCCTCATCCCACCCCACACAGAAGATAAGCTTCTCTGCCAGGCCCACCACCCCTCCAGAACAGTTGGATAGCTCCATGGTTTAGTTTTAGTCTGGTGGTTTGAGAATCTGGGTGCAGAACCAGAGGCTGGGTGTTCAGTTCCCCATGATGGAGGCTCCTTGGGCTGGGCTCAACGATCCATAAGGCCCTTTCCAGCTTCGTGGTTCTAAGATGGCGGTGATGTGGTGATGATATTTTCCATTAATTCAGTGAGTATGGAGGGAGAAAATTCAATTTATGAAATAGGATTTGGACTCCGGGAATTGAAAAGAACCCAAAATGTTTTCTTGTGTAGTTTGCCTCCACACAAAAAGAGGACCAAACAGCCCTCCCCGAGTGAGAAGAATTGGGAGAGGAAAAGGGCATTACATCACTCCATGTGTCCAGCCAAGAGCTCCACGTGCCTCAAGTGAGTGAGTCCAACCACACCTGAGGCAAAGCAGATCTACAAGGCAATGCTTTCCAGGCAACTCTTACATTGGAAAAGTTACATTGGAACAGTTACAACTGTTAAAGGGAAAAGTACAATGTTTTAGTTCTAAATGGGTTCTAATAATGGCCCTCCTTGTTTCCTTCCTTCCTTTCTTCACCCACTTTGCAAAGGTGAGGTGTTTGCAGCACCAGGAAGCTGAGGGGGGGGGGGGATCAGTCTTCCACTTCAAGGTCATATCTGAGACATCAATAGCCATTACAGTACACCAATATTCCTTCCCATCTCAACCTATCCGTAGCAACTGACATGATTTCTACAACATACGCCAATGAAGCTCATGGTTAATGGGTCCAAAAATCAAATCATTGTGAGCAGAGGTCTCTAGCCATAAACAAACAACTCGTAGAGCTGTTCCATGGCAGTCCCATTATTTGGTGGACATTTCTTAGTAATATGTTGTTGGATATATAAAAAATGTCATCTTTAAGGCTAGACACAAACCAAGATTCGAGTCCTTATGGACAGGGAGGAAGACCTACAGGTATTTTCATAGAGACAGTAGAGAGCTATAATTATGAAAGCTAAACAACCATCTACCCATACATTTAAAAGGTAGGGAGAGAACATGGTAAGATGCTATCACTCACAGAGCTGGCGTCTTAAGGTGAAAAAGTATAGCAGCTATTGGCAGGTGTTGTTATGGTCCTTGTGAGGTCCACCATGACATCCTAAACACAGAGGTGTCACCTGACTTCTGAAGCTAAGCAGGGTCTGACGTGGTTAAGTCCTTGGATGGGAGAGCAATAGGAATCTCCAGGTAGGGCGATCAGAGCTGGTAGTCCTGGTCTAAATGAGCCAAGGTCATGAGGCAGCATTTGTTTACATTTGTTCTGAAGAAATACTTCCTGATGGCGAGAGCCATTCAACAGTGCTTGGAGACCACCTCTGAAATGGACCCTACTTATTTTTGGAAAGTTCTAAGCAGAGATTGGCCAGTCCTGTGCCAGGCAGGCTTTTCTGTGGCTCTCCCATGGTGAGGAACAGACTAGATGAATCCTGGATCCCTTCTGTTGCTACGATTCTATTGTTCCATGACTCGAAGAGTAGCATGGAGCTCTCTGAAAACCAGATGGCAAGCACCTCCTTCATCCCTCCCTAGCAAGGGAGGGGTGAATTGAAGGCAGAAAATCTGGATTTGCCAGGAAAGATTATGGGTTTTTTTTTATTTGTTTTTGTACCTGCTTTCTCTTGAGTGTGCATAAATCCACCACATCTAAGCATGAGTGGCTCTAGGCAAATGTCTATGTTTCTTGTTTCCCTTGCTGTGGTCTTTTCTGACAAGGCTTCCACCAAGAGGAATCAGTTCTCACCCCCCCTTTTAAAGTTGGTCTGTGCCAAACTTTGCTATGAGCTCCTTTTGAAAAGGAACTAAGTTTGCAGCCTAATCTAGCCCGACAAAGGACTCTTTCAACAAAAACAGAAAATACAGGATAACAAAGCCCAGTGGGTTTTGATGGTGTGTATGTGTGTGTGTATATATATATATATACACACCGTAGATGTACTAAGGCAACCACAACATAATGACTGGGAATCTCAGTGATTAGAGATGATAGAATTTCATCACAGCTGTGTGCAGGAGGCAGGAGGGTGCGGAAATCAGGGCAGAGACGAAGGCAGCATGTGGAGATGTGGAGCGAGGGGGAAGATGTGGAAGGGGGTGCAAAGGATGAAGGATGGGCATTGTAGTCTGGCAGAGCTAGAAGTCAAAATCTGTGCAAGAATACCCAGAAATACAGGCACAAACTCTGACTCACAACTTCAAATAATGAAAGCAAAGCCACTGGAAAAATTTGACTAGTTTAAGTAACTACACATCTCATTTTCCGCTAATTTTCAAAGCTGGGGCTCATAATCCTCTAGTGGAACCCAAGGTGTTCCATGAAGAATCTGCAATTCCAAAGGTTTCCAGGTGAGAAGAGCAGAATATCCACTAAAGCTAGCTTATGGTCAGTACATTGTCAACATCCTGCTTCAGAAGGCAGAAGAGGACACGCCGCCGTTGCAGGATAAATCAATACTGCAAACAGGCTTTAGAAACTTCTATCCAGCCAAGAGAAGAGGTGTGTGTGTGTGTGTGTGTGTGTGTGTGTGTGTGTGTGTGTGTGTGTGTGTGTGTGTGTGTGTGTGTGTGAGAGAGAGAGAGAGAGAGAGAGAGAGAGAGAGAGAGAGAGAGAGAGAGAGAGAATGTGTGTGGTTTTGGGGGGGATGGGGAAGTGATCAGACTGCAATCCCTTGAGCCAAATTCTGTGGGTGTTTACTCAGATGTAAATGTAACCAAACAAGCCCACTGCTAGGTCCCCGGAAAGATGGCGTCCATGTCTATGTGAGGATGAGAGCTATGTCACATCCAGCCAGGCGTGCTCTAGCTTTTCTCGGTGAAACAGCTAAGGTGACGGACAAGCACCCGTGTGCTGCTTCTTTCCCTGGACCTTTAGAAAAGGACAAGCGTCTGGCTTGTTTTCCCAAGGCTGTGGCAGAAAGAATGTTAAGCATCACTTCTCCATTTGCCTTTGCCGAGGGATCAGCAATTACCACCACCAGAAAGAAAGAATACAGCCAAGCCGGTGGTGGTGGGGGTGCGGAATGATTAGGATCTGGAAACCATCTGTTTGTTTGAATTAAGATTGTAAGCTCCTAGGGGCAGAGGCCTGCCTTTCTGCTTCGAAAGCCCCATCTGGCTCGTAGGCACCGCTCAAGAGAGATGGAAGAGAGTTATCTGCAAATCTTGCCACCTCAGTGGGCACCCTTTGGGCAACCGCAACTTGCCGATCCACGCGATGCAGATAACACAAACTGACACCGGAGAAGATCGTTGTGAGAATGACAGAATCCTGCGCAAGAGGTGTCCTGAAAGAGCTCGGCCCATCTAAGTCCCAGATCTTCTGCATTCTTTCCTTCCTATCTATTGATGATGAATCATGGACGTGTAGGTATGGTGGACGTGAACAGTAAGAGATGCATAGCTACTCGTTCAATCATTTCAGAAATCTCATCTTGATAGTCAGAGCTGGTATGCTCAGGCTGCACGCAGAGAACTGAGGTGGTTGAGTTCTTTAGGGTTTGGGCAGGACCAGGAAGGCTTCCACCCAAATCCTGATGGACCCATGAAGTTGCAGGAAGCACCGAGAAACGGTTGCTTCTTCTCAGTCTACCTCACAGGGCTGGTAAGGGTGTGCACATCTGAACAGCTGCATTTTCCCCAACCCTGTTTGAAGCTGCACATGGATGCCGAGATAGACTGCTACCTCCCCCAGAATCAAGAACAATACAGAGGAGGGGGCAGTCTATCTCGGCAGCTTGCCTATTGATGGAGGAGCTCAATCTGTCCTCTCTCCTGGGCACAAGATCCAGAGCTGAGCAGCATCTAAAGCCTAGGCTGCCCACAAGGACAAGGACTGTGGGTTTCTCACATGCTAGCGGTCCATGGTCTTAGACCAATGGTTCCTGACCTTGGGTCGTCAGATGCTCTTGGACTGCAATTCTCAGAAATCCTTGCCAGCACAATCAATGGTGAAGGCTTCTTGGAGTTTCAGTCGAAGAACACCTGAGGACCTAAGATTGGGAACCACTGTCTCAAACAAGCATCTACTATTGCCTACTTCCTTCCCTTCCCTTTCATCCAGAATGGTGCCATAGAAGAAAACAAAGTAGTGGGTCAAGCAGAGGCGCATTGCTCGGTCAGCTTCCTTGGAGCAGACAGGAATGTTGAGGAGGGAGCCAAGGAGATGATAAACTCAGGTCACCAGTCTGGTCATGGAGATTGCAGAATAGATAGAGATGTTCAAGCTTGAACCTGCCCATAAACAACCATCGTCCAAGAAACCTAATAGAATGCAGAGGGAAAGAGTCTCCTGATGGTTCTCAGCCATGGATGATGGGAAAAGCTTTGACAAGCTATTTGGTCTCCTCCTGACGATGCCTCCAGTTGGCATAGGCATAGGATTATATTTATTTATTTATTTTTACAACTTATATGCCACCCACTACCCAAAGGCATATCAGCTGTAGATCCAAAACAGAGACCCTCCAAGATTCAAGATCAGAGAAATGGCCCTTCAAAGCAGCTCTCAAGTTGGGTTGCAGTTGTCTTTGAGGCCACACCATACATGCACCCCTTTGTCCTGGGGAGTCCATATGGGTGCAGATGACTCTTCTTTCCCAACACACCCAGAAAGAGTTAAGTAATGAACAATATCATTTCTGCTGCCCTCAATCTTTCATAATGTGAACTAATCAGTATTTAAATGAAGGTCTCCATGCACAGCTGGCAGTACCCGAAATGCAGGCAATTCAAGCCAGGAGACCTGAATACATTAATTTTACAACTGCTAAGACACACACTCACACACACACCAACTTCTCAGTGAGCTGAATAGATAATGGCTGACCCGGTCATTTTACGCATTTATTTCTGGCGCACACACCCAGGAGAACTCAGGAGCCATAGCTTACTTCAACCACCAAGCTTCCAGGTGTGTGTGTGTGTGTGTGTGTGTGTGTGTGTGTGTGTGTGTGTGTGTGTGTGTGTGTGTGTGTGTGTGTGTGTGTGTGTGTGTGTGTGTGTGTGTGTGTGTGGACTACAAAGCCCACTCCTTCCACCACCATGGCCACCTGGTTGTAGAATGTCTGCCTTGTGTACTCTATTGGTCCAGTTAAAACCCTGTCTGGATGGAGCTTTTTGGGTGGGTGGTGGCAGGGATTACAATGGGAAGGGTCCCCTCCTCTGCTTCATATGATACTAGCATTTGAGACCACTCCAAATAAATTGATCATCCCTAGGGCTCACGGTCCTTTCCCACAAAATGCATAAATCATGCGTAGAGCTCAGCCACAGGATGAGGTAGCATAGATGGCTTTAAAAGGGAATCAGGCAGAAACTGATCAGCAGCTCCAGCTTCTAAAAGAAGGCTGAGCGGGGATATGATAGCTATGTTTAAATATTTGAAAGGATGTTTGAAGAGGGAACAGGTTTGTTTTCCGTGGCTTCAGAGACTAAGACCCGGGGCAATGGTTTCAAACTACAGGAAAAGAGATTCCATTTGAACATTAGGAAGAACTTCATGACAGTTAGAGCTGTTCAGCAGTGGAAAATGCTGCCACAAAGGGTGGTGGAGTCTCCTTCTTTGGAGGTTTTTAAGCAGAGGCTGGATGGTCATCTGTCCAAAATATTGTGATGGGGTTCCTGCATGGCAGGGGGTTGGACTAGATGGCCCTTGAGGTCTCTTCCAACTCTGTGATTCTATGATTCTATGAATGGGACAACCAAACTTGGAGAAGTTGTTTCTGAAGAACTGTCACTCCTGTATTCTCTCATGGGCTGGTGGGGGTCACACCAGGATAGCTCCGTGGCAAAGCTATTCGGGAGTTCGATTCCCCAGTCTGCCTCTTTGACAAGGGCTGGACTCAGTGATCCGCCGGGTCTCTTCCAATGTTGCATTCTAAGACTTTTGCAAGTAATACACCAGAATCTTGTTTTGCTAAGCCAATGCCATGGTGCTACTGAGCACCAGCTGCTGAGTACCAGCAACAAATGGGAGCCTCTATTCTCCTGCCCCAGCCCCACAGCAGACTTCCTGGGCCTGGTTGACCATTTCATAAAGCGAGATGGAGGATTGGGCTGATCTTTCTCATTTGATAGTTAGAGCCCAGGCTTCTTTTTTTGCTTATTCAGGTGAAATTGTTTCTGTTAAAGAAAGGGAGCATACTGATCTTCCCTGGATATCTATTTTAAAGAGTTCATTTGGATTTTAATCTAGACTCCAAGCTCTGGAATTCATCTGAAGCTGGATTTCAGCTTGGATGACTTCCCACCTGGAACTGAACTACCAATAGCCCTGTCCTATGCAGCACTATAAACATCTTTCTTTCTTTCTTCTTTTTAAACCTGGGACAAGGGTGGGAAAAATAATCCACCCAACCATCTGTTTCATATTTCAAAATCCCTGATTTATCATCAAAAACTATTTAGGTCACCCTGAGGAGGAGGAAGGACAGACCTTTGAGTCAATCTACCACCAAGACTGTCGAGAAGACAGTCATGGAGTAGGCATGACCAAACTTCGGCCCTCCAGATGTTTTGGACCACAGCTCCCACAGTCCTTTGTCATTGGCAATCTAAGCTTAGAATTCTGGGAGTTGTGGTCTAAAACATCAGGAGGGCCGAAGTCTGGACGCTAAATGCACGCAAGTGGGCACGTGTGCAGTCCTTTGTGGTACGTTGCCTCCTGGTTACTGAGCCACGGGAGGTGCCCACAGGAGCAAGCAAGAATTGCTGGATAGCTTAGTGGCTTAGGTCTCTGACCGCAGAGGCAGAGGTTGGGAGTTCAATTCCCCCACTCTGCCTCCTTGACAGAGCCTGGATTTGGAGATCCGCAAGGTCTCCCAGCACTGCAGTTCAAAGATTATTGTTACTATTATTGCTTGGAAAACTTTACCTGTTTTGGATTAAAAATCCCAGAATCCTCAAGACATCATGTCTTGGGGATTTCAGGACCTATAATCCAGAAGGTCCCTTCCCCACAGTCCAAATGCAACCTTGAGGAGGGTGGCAGGACCATGACGCCTGACCTGTGCTATCACAAAGGCAACTACAGTCTTTCCTTTTGAAGGGCTCCCAGAGGACAAATTGCTTTTAAACCTCTCTCTGTCTGAAAGGTCATTCAGTCCTAGTCTGGGCTAGAAGTCAAAAATATGAGGAGGGGGTTTGGGGTTCTAGAAGTCACCCATCATCCACAAAGAGCAGCATGTGACCACAGAGTCTATAAAGACGTAGATTCCCCCCCTTTGACAGTCTTTTCCAGTTAAATGAACTGCAATTCTTTTTTTTAAAAAAGCATACCTAATTTAGCCTCTGTGCACATAAATAGGCATAACTGTATGCAAAGGAGAGCTGTTTTTTCACACACACCCTTATTTTTACAACATGTAGGTGGTTGTCCTACAAAACCCCCTTTTTTCTGTCCAGGATGCTACCGTAGGGTGCGACTGCTGGGGAGAACACCACATGCTGCCTGTCCATCTTCAGCAAGAAGGAGACGCAATCACAAAACACCAATGCACTCTCACACCCTGTTTGTTCCATGCAGACAGTTCTCGGGCAGCTGTGGCTTTCTCCTTGGATTCTATCCGGCTTGTGATGGATGGCCCTTAAGAACCAAACTGGCACCTCCTCTCCGTTTGTCCTTCCAAGGAGGAGAAACCCACACATCCCCCCAACAAGGCTCCTGGCCACCAAGGTCAGCCGACGGGGACAAATGCTTTCTCAAACCAGCATGTGGAGGTGAGAGACAGACACAGATGACCCCAGAGAGAAGGGTGATGAGAACGAGAGACCTTGCTGTCGTAGGTCAAGGATCATGACAGAGCTGCTTGCTTCTTCCACCTCTGCCTTGACTGGATGCAGTTAGAGCATGCCACTTCCACTGAAACTCCCAAGCAGGAGGAGCAATGAACCCAAAATGATGAAAAAAGCACCGTTGGTTTGCTCACTCTCTCTGACCTAGACCAACCTATCTTTCCTGCACATCCATAAGGATGTAATAATCACAGAGAATCCCCCCCCCCCTGCTGCCCCAATCTTGGGTTCCTTGGCTATAGCAAAATGTCTTACTGCTTTACTGCCAGAGGACATGCAATATACAAAGGGTGTGGTGGCTCAGTGGACTAAGGCTTCCAAAAACTGTCGGCTGCAAAGTCAGCACCTTGGCTATTCGAATCCCACGTGCCATGCAGCAGAGTGAGCTCCTGCTGATGACCCCAGCTCCTGCCAACCTAGCAGTTCAAAAGCATGTAAATGCAAGTAGATAAATTGGCACTGCCATAAAAGTGGGAAGGCAAAACAGTGTTTCCTTGCACCATTACCTCAGTGAAGACCTCTCCTGGGGGAATCAATACAACCAAAGTAGTCAGGAAGGCCCAGCAGAGACTGCATTTCCTCAGGGTCTTGCATAAGAACAAAGTGAAGCAACAACTGATGATCTCCTTTTACCGGTCCACAATTGAAAGCATCCTCACATATTGCATTACCGTTTGGTATGCTAGATTGACAGCTGCTGACAGGAAGACACTACAGAGGGTGGTAAGCACAGCTCAAAATATCACGGGCTGTCCCCTAAGTGCACTGGACAACATCGCTAGGGATCGTTGTCTCAGGAGGGTTGAAAAAATTCTTAAGGATGATTCACACCCCAGTCAGCACCTCTTTACCTTGTTACCATCAGGCAGAAGATATCATAGTATAGCCTGCCGCAACAACAGACTGAAGAACAGTTTTTATCCATGGGCTGTCAGACTGCTGAATGGGAAATAATTCCAGGACAAGTATAGAAGAATTGACTTGTGGGCTGGCGCATTATGTGTCAAGTACACAGGGTGCAATAAGACTGAGTGGTTGCTAGTGGGGTTGGGGGTGGGGTGGGGGTGGGGGTGGGAAAGGGAGACTCAGCCAATTTCATTGTGCACATGTTGTACATTGACAATAAAGGTATTATTATTATGCTGGCCACATGGCCATGGACTTGCACAACACTGGCCCCTAGAGTCGGACACAACACACATGCATGTGTGGGGGAACCTTTACCTTTTTTCTGCATGCAATATGCAAGATATTCCACGCAAGCTACCCCTAGCAGAAAACCACAGCTCCTCTGAAGGACAAAATCCCTTCAACTGAGATGATTCCCCCCCCCCCCCGAATACCAGCTTGGAGGTTTGGGATAATCCTAGAACCCTCCTTGATTTGTAGTGTCCTTGATCAGAAAGGCCCCAAATCCCACAGGGGATGTTGTGACCCTGTGCAAGACATCCCAGTGACCAATGGTCTTTTGGGGTTATGATGGGAGTCAAACAGGACATTGGGTCCGTGTTCTAGAGCTGCCCCCCCCCAAAAGGCAGGGTCTTGGGCTTCCCCTCGGGATGGCCTCCATTACAAATAAAATAAATTAAAACATTTTTTTAAAAAAACGATTCACGTTCTTCGACTGGGATGCTCTCTCTAATTACTGGTATAAAGGGAATAAATCCTTGAGAAGGGAACGTTGCTGGATGGAAGAGAGGAACTTCTGTTTTCCCACATCACTTGGAAGCAGCAATTATAAATCTCACTGCACATCCTTGGGCTAGGAATATTTTTTAAACTCCAAGAAGGAGGCAGATGGGTGAAGAGAACCATAAACATTCTTTTTTAAAAATGCATTTCTTCTGAGAGCTAAAAAACAGAGATGAATTTTTAATTCCAGGCCTGCAGGCCAGCACTGTGCAGCGTCAAAGACAAGGAGAGAAGTGGGGCAAAAGAGACCTCCTCCATTTCAACCCATGGAATTTGAAGATGGGAACGCTGTCAGGTGGAAAACACCACCTGGAACATGTTGCCTTGGCTACTGTGCTGGAACATACCTGGACCTTGCTGGAACATACCTATGGGGAGAAATCTCCTTTATGTTTGGGGAAAATCCTCATGCTCAACTTCCTTGATCTCCAGTTCAAAAGACGAGAACTGGGAAAAGTAATTTTTGGATGATATGGTCCCAGAAACCTTCTAGCAGCCTGACGTAGCCACTGCCTAACATCAAGACCTTGAAAAACCAACTGTTCCAGATTACAGCTTCCAGACTCTCCCAGTTAGCATGGGCTGACCATGCCTGCCCATCTGTTCCCTCCCAGAACCCGGGGAAGTAATTTTAGGACATAAAGTGCCCAGAATCCCCAAGCCACCATGACTTGATGATGAGCTCCTATGCTCTTCTGCAGCTTGCAAGACCGATGCCTGCATTGTGCGGATTGCTCAGTCCCAGTATTTAATTGACCCTCTCTGGGACTTGGCACAGCTTTGACTGAAACTGCCACTGCAAACAGAATTGACTTGTTATGCACCTACTTGTCTAAATTGTAGGTCAATATGGTAGGGCCAGATTGAGTTACAGAAATGAATTTGAGGGCATACTGAATGGGGCACCCAACACTTCAAGTTTTTCTTCTTTTTTTAAAAGAAAGCCGATGTTAAAAATGTCCAGAATACAAACTCTTAAAGCTAGCTGCCCAAGATTGAGATGACTCACTCCCCTCTTTTGGGCCTCTTGTGCCGTGAAGTTTCGTGCATCTCAAGGCAAAAATCAAACAGTTACTACCTTTTTTTTGTTTTTCAACTTCAAGTCAGTCGGGAGGCCCGCAATCTGAATTGGCAAACTGACCCAGCTCTGGAAGAGAAATCAAACCAGAAGGGGGGGCAGATCTCGCCAGACTGAATCAGAATCCATTCCCAAGCCCTACATTGGTCTACAAATTGAAATGGTAGACCTCCATGTTGCCCTACTCTATAATTCTTCTCATGACTGACAGCACTGTAGATCTGTGGGGCAGGCAATTATTTTCCATCTACTGCTTCTAATCTTACCATAAATGTGGTCGTCTCTTCCCCGTGTCTTGAAATGACCTAAAGCAGGCATGTCCAAACTTTGGCCCTCCAGATGTTTTGGACCACAACTCCCACAGTCCTTTGCCATTGGATATACAGGCTTGGAATTCTGGGAGTTGTGGTCCATAACATCTGGAGGGGTGAAGTTTGGACATGCCTGACCTAAGAGTTCCTTGGGAGCTTTACAGGAGCACCCCATTTGAGAAGAAGATCAGCTGTGTGGAGAAAGATGGCTTGAAAAGGGGACTACCTTCAAAATATTCATCCGCAAGAGATGGTTGGATGGAGGCTAGACTCAGTCAACATCACATGAAGGGGGAACATCTTATCACCTGAGAACCAACTGGCTCAAGGAGCAGACGAATGAGTCCATGGCGGCTGCACACCCTAGATGGTGCAATACTATAAATGCATGACCATGCAAAGATAGAGCTGCCATCAGTATCTCCCATTTTCTTCTGCGAGGCATGGCTGTGCCAGCTGCACCAGACTTTGGTTGCCAAACATGAGCAGAATCAATGCTGTGAACCAGCCCAGCAAAATGGAGCATTTCAAGAGGTGGATTGAGCAACAGGTTTGAAATCAATCGAGAGCTGGCAGACCTCTTCAAAGCCTGATCCCACTAATAACGATACTAATCTGGGGCTGTCAAGTCAATTCTGACTTGACAGAATTGATAGGTCGTGGGCACTTTATGTGCTCACGACCTGGGTTCAATCCCCGGTAGCAGGCTCAAGGTTCACTCAGCCTTCCATCCTTCCGAGGTCGGTAAAATGAGTACCCAGCTTGCTGGGGGGGGCAATGTGTAGCCTGCACTCTGTAATTAAAATTGTAAACCGCCCAGAGACTACTTGTAGTGGTATGGGGCGGTATATAAGCAGAACACTTTGCTTTGCTTTTTGCTTTTATGGCGATCCTTTCCAGGGTTTTCTAGAGAGCGAGTACTCAGAAAGGGTCAACCATTCCCTTCTTCGAAGGGTGAACTGTGACTGTTGGTGAACTGTGACTGTACAAGGCTGTGTGAACCTTGAGCCAGCTACCTGGGATGGAACCCCAGGTCGTGAGCATAGTTTTACCTGCAGTACAGGCGTTTAACCACTGTGCCACATGCCAGAGTGGCACTGGTGCCAGATGGGTGGTATAGAAATTTAAGAAATCTAAGAAATCTAAGAAAGAAAGAAAGAAAGAAAGA
This sequence comes from Phrynocephalus forsythii, assembly GCA_029282475.1. NCBI lineage: Eukaryota > Metazoa > Chordata > Lepidosauria > Squamata > Agamidae > Phrynocephalus > Phrynocephalus forsythii. The sequence continues at coordinate 6,660,307 of JAPFRF010000022.1, forward strand.
AAGAAAGAAAGAAAGAAAGAAAGAAAGAAAGAAAGAAAGAAAGAAAGCTGAGAATTCAATTTTTAGACATTTCTAGTCCTTATGTCTTTCTTCATCGGCTTCCTAACTTCCAACGCTCCTGCACTGTTCTGCCTTCCAAGACTATGCTATTCCAGCCATTGGCAGAAGGAAGAAGAGTCAAATTTCTGAACTACTGCTTTAATCAGTTACAGCACCAGAATGCTGAAAAGGGCACCTTAGGAATAATAATTAGAAAACATAGTATAGGCACATCAAACTAAACAATTGCTGAAAAAATACATTAAAACAAAATTGAAGTGATTAGAGATGGGCATGAATAACCGGTTCAGCAGTTTGAGGTTCGTCTGTCTGCCGAATAGGTGCTTGGCACCTCCCTGCCCCATCTCCTCTGGTGGGATCCCAATTTCAGGCAGCACATGGAGAAGGTGGGGCAGGGATGGTGGGATGTTGCCTCTGAGTGGGAACACAAATACCCCCAGAGGAGGCAGGGGTTTGAAGCATTGAACACCTGTCCGGCGGCTAAACGAACTGGTGCTTCGTGCCCAGCTCCAGAACTGACCTCTAACACTCTAGCTTTTCCAGGCTTCTGACATTCCAGGAGACCTGTGTCCAGATGCTTCCATGCCCATTTTCCTTCATAATGTCAAGGTCTAGCAACTTGAGCACACATGCATGAATGATGCTGTGCTCTGTTAGAATGATGAACTGTGTCCCTGCTCATCCCTGGAGTGACAACATGAATACAGCCTGCCTTTTAAGGACAGAGAATCCCAAACCACCACAGGCAGTTGGACTCCATTACTGAGTTGAATATGGAGGTTTCTTTGAACCTTTATCCTCAGTTGACCTTCCTGTAATGCAAATCCCTCTTTTTTCCCCCTGCCTTGTTCTTTGTGCATGCAGTTAATGATTATTTTGGTGTATTCCTTTCAGTCTGCTTTGGGACATCTGAATACTCCCCAAACCGCCAGTGAAGTCAAGCAGTTAAGAAAGAGAGAAAACCCTTGTATTTTTACAAAGGTTGGGGACTCTAAGAGGCAAGTGTGGCCCAATTTTCAGATCATAGAAGGCATGGTTTCCAAAACTCAGGGCTGCTGTGATCTACTCAATTTCCCTAGGACGTTTGTTACTCGTAGGCTAGCTCTGTTGAGCCTAACACTGGGTTGAAGGCCAACAAATAGCACATCCACTTCTACAATATTTCCTTCACCCACCAAAACAACAATTTTATTTGGCAAACAACTGGGGGCCCTTGACCACTGTCACCAGATGCCAAGACCAAAGAGCCAAACTCCTAAACTGCACCTTTTGCAAAGGCATAGCATGACCCTCATATTAGGAAAGCCATGAGGGGGGTTTCTAAAATGGGAGTAGTTCTCTCAATGATACAGTTTGATTGGGAGAACAAACTCAAGGGTACTAGTTGGGCCGCCAAAGCCACAGGTGTTTTCTTTTGCGGGGTCTTGGAGGAAAGAAAGCAGAAAGGCTGTTTTCCATTGAAAATGGCTAATCTGTATCCTAGGGAATTTCCCACAGAGAACTGTATGCTCGGGATCACACCTAAACTTGCACCTCACTATTGGCTGTCATTTCTAGACCTGTTTATTAGGGGCAGGATTGTCTGATATATGTATATATAGGAATAGGCTCTTCAATTTGGAAGCTACCAGTTCCAAAATGACACGCACGACCCCAGGTGGTGTTTGAAAACCTCCAAAATGCAATCAGCCAATCCCTTACCTTGCTCTGCGGCTGCACAGGACTGATATCCAACAAGGAAGAAGCCTCCAATGTCATTGTTCCTTCTCCCTGGTGCTGGCCAATGAGAAGCTGTGCAGGAAAATGTATCATTCTGCCTCCCAGTTTGATTGGCCAGCACCCAGGGAGAAGGAATGTTGATGTTGGAGGCTTCTTCCTCATTGGAGCACAGCCCCATGTGGGTGCAGAGCAGTGTACGGGATTGGCTGATTGTGTTTCGGAGGCTTCCGAATACCACCTGGGCTCGTATGAGTCATTTTAGAACTGGTAGCTTCCGAAATGACTAGCCCATCCCTATTTATTTATTTATTTGGACTGCAGATTCCATAATTCTCCATTTTGGGACATCAGTCTGACAGATTTGTTACAGACATTAAATATGGCTTGGCTGGGAGAAAGGCCAACATTGAAAATACCAAGGAAGTTAAGTCATGGTAACTGGACTTCTTTTCTTGTTTGAAACATTTTGCTGCTCATCCAAGCAGCTTCGTCAGTCTGAGGAAAGCTACTTATTTTATTTATTTATTTATTATATTTATATCCCGCTTATCTTCAATTTGAACTCTACTTGCGAGTCCAGCATTTTATAGTTCACTTTGACCTCTTGTCACCATACAGGGCTTCTGTAGTTGGAAGGGGAAATTCAAATATCTTGTCGCTACTGATTATTCTTGACAGAGGAACTCTGCACATTGGAACACCAAACTGGGTTAGGAGTTAAACCCCTGTTCTGATTTAGCTTAACCAGTTATCTCTCCATAGCTCCATCTTGTGGGTTCTATCTTTTGGCCCTGCTATGGAGTGCCTGCAATCTGGAAGAGTGCCGTGGAACACCGGGGACTGTTTTTTTAAAATAGAGAGAAACAGCATTCAGTTCTTTCTCAGCTCTCAATTCCTGCAGTTTTAAGCCTCTCCATTTGGCCTTTCCCGGCCACTGTCGTGCACAGCATAAGAACGAGGGGCTCCCAGCATCCCCAGGAAGAGGCTTTGGCTCCGGAGACACAGAGATCCAAATGCAAAGTGGAAGGAGATGGAAAGCTACCCTCTGTGCTCCGATCATCTCCTCTGGAAAGGGACCAAGACAAGCTTTGCCTGTGACTCAGCTTCAGTTCCACTCCAGAAAGAAACGGGAAGTCACACTTCCCTGTCAGGCATCGACGCAGGGTTAGCAGGAACTGGGGTGTCCAGATGCGCCTCTCCCCACTTCCTAGTTTTTCAGACCATCCCCAAAGAAAATGATGCAATCCTGCCGCCGCCAACCCCCCCCCCCAGGTGCACTGCAACCGACACCACCTTTGTCCCCAGTCCTAAAGCATGTGCACCATACCAAGCAGGGGGAACAGAAACAGAGAAATGCAGAACTCTGGAACGAGTGCATTTTCATCTTTGACTATAAATAACATGCCGCGGGAGAGCGGCAGGTCCGGCACGGAGCAAAAGAGGCCAAGGAGAACATCTGTGCAATGTGGCAAAGAGGCAAAAGCAATGGGAGGTTGAAAAAAAAGGAAGGAGAACATGCGCAGGGGAGCGGGCTAGAAAAGAACAAGGCACAAATCCAGCTGCAGGCAAGGCAGAGGGCCCGTGCTCAGCGAGTGTCAATTTGGGAGCAAACAAAGCTCGCGCCGACCCCACCACACCTGCACACAAAACGCGTGTGAGTTCCCAGGACGCGTCTCAACCCAGACAGCAAATCCAGCAAGCAGCCATAGATGCCGGGGCAAGTTTTAATCTAGGGCATCATCAGCGGCTTATCAGGATCAGCAAAGATTTGTTTCCCTCCATCATATTTTTCCTCAGGAGCATGGAAAACAACCACGCCCTGAGAGGCTGCTTTGGCTGCCGGGGAAAAGCAGCAGAGGAGAAGCCTTTTAGATGTCGATGATGGCCAAGTGTCCACCAGTGAGCTGCCATTTTCTGGACTAATGGTGACAAGCCCAGACAAATTGTCCTAGGTCTGAGGGAGAGAGAGGTTGAGGGCCCAGCTTAAGGAGAGTATGTTTGCTTTGTGTGGGGGTCTCCACCACACCTGAAACCAAGTGTGACTCTGAGAGTCCTCCTGAGCTATAATTTTCCCACTTTGGGGCAAGAAGTCTCTCCAATTTTTGGTGGAAAGATTTGCCGTCTAGAACAGTGGTTCTCAACCTGTGGGTCCCCAGATGTTCCTGGACTGCAACTCCCAGAAACCCCTTCCAGCACAACAAGTGGTGGAGGCTTCTGGGAGTTGCAGACCAGGAGAATCTGGGGACCCACAGGTTGAGAACCACTGGTCTAGAAGGACTCCAAAGGCCATCTTTTGGGAATGGCCCTCTGATTCTGGGTAGCCTGGTGGTTTAGGTCTCTGGTTGTGAAGGTTAGGAATTCAATTCCCCCTTGATGCTTCCTTGACTGGAATGGGGCTTGAGAATCCCTCCCAGCGCTGCAGTTCTATGAGGATGAGGAACCCTATCCCCTGATGTAGAAGCATCACATTTTTAAAAGCATCACTAATTGAAAGCTGTCAGAGAACAGAGATTTTTCAGAACTGCAATCAGTCCAAGCAGACAATACAAGGACCCAAGGAGAGGGGATATGATAGCTATGTTTGAATATGTGAAAGGATGTCATATTGAAGAGGGAACAGGTTTGTTTTCCATGGCTTCAGAGACTAGAACGCGGGGCCATGGTCTCAAACTGCAGGAAAAGAGATTCCATTTGAACATTAGGAAGAACTTCATGACAGTCAGAGCTGTCCGGCAGTGGAATATGCTGCCACAAAGGGCAGTGGAGTCTCCTTCTTTGGAGGTTTTTAAGCAGAGGCTGGATGGCCATCTGTCGGAAATACTGTGATGGGAGTTCCTGCATGGCAGGAGGTTGGACTGGATGGCCCTTGAGGTCTCTTCCAACTCTATGATTCTATGATTATATGGTGTGATGCCAGATTGTTACATCATTAACACACCCTGTAATCAAAATGGAGGCAAGTCCTGCTCCACTGGCATCTGTGGCTGTCCATTTTCTCACCTCTCTTAGCACGGCCACATTGTCTAATAGAGTTGCCACTCCTAAATATTCCCTCAGGGCTTCTTCCAGTCCATATTCCTGATCTAGCACAATATAGAGCTGGTCAAGTAACGCCTCCCAAAGACTAGGGGGTAGCTTGCACGTTCACTTCTCCGAACTAGCATTTCCTGCATTCCAGGGAAACGGACGTGAGGTTGGATTTTGCATCCTTCAAGGACAACAGCATGCTGTTTCTACTGCTTGTTGTTTTGTCCAGAGATTATATATCTCCTTGGGAGCTCAGGGCCATGAGAAAGATGCCACAAAGATGATAAGCTTCTAAATGTGGTAGGGGATGCTCTCTCTCTCTCTCTCTCTCTCTCTCTCTCTCTCTCACTCACACACACACACACACACACACACACACACACACACACACACACACACACACACACACTCCTCCTGTGTGTGTGTGTGTGTGTGTGTGTGTGTGTGTGTGTGTGTGTGTGTGTGTGCGCGCGCACGCGTGCATGTGTGTGTGTGTGTGTGTGCATGTGTGCAATAAACTCCTGGTCTTTCCAGTCAATTGCCATCAAAGGAACAGGGAAACAAGTTTCCCCTCTCTCTCTCTCTCTCTCTCTCATTCATTTGGAGCTACTCTTTCTTGGCTGAATCCCCAAGCCAGAAGGTACTGCCTGCAGGCTGGCCTCTGAACACTCCTTTCTTGGTTTCTCCAACTGGCAACTCCTTAGTGGACGTGGGCTGTGAAGACAATTAGCTGTCTCTCACCCCAGCGGAGCATCTTGGACATTTGGCTTCTCAAAGCCCTGACTCAGAATGGGTGGGGGGGAGAAAGCCAGGACACTTTCTTTTGCATCTTGACATGCTGAAGCTTGTCGTCTGGATGCAGAGTTCTGGGCAGAGAGCGTGCAATGTCCCAGAACCCCTGATGCTGATACAACCAAATTGCAACAGCATTTACTGGGGAGAGCACAGAGGAGGCTTTGGCCACCAAAGCACTGACGGATCTAAAGGGGTGCAAATACCAGCCATCCCATCTCAACAAATGACCCTATAATTGTCATGTAGGGGGCTTGGTTCTTTGATATAAAACACCTGCACCTAAGAAGGCCCCATTCTAGAGCACCTGTTATTTGCACTTCTGGAGGATGATTACTGATCCAGCCACCTTTCTCACATCAAGCGCTGGGAAGTCTTGACAACAACCAGGAGTTGGCAACCTTCATCCCATGGCTGCTGTGGGAAAGCCACACTCATTTTTGCACCACCCCAAGAAAGGTGGGCGGAGAGCAGATAGGGAAGGTGGCTTTTGGGGCTACAGTTTCCAGAATGCAAAGCTTTCCCCATCTCTGGGAGGGAAATATGTCCCTTTAAGAAGTGTACTCCATCGGTGTATTGATCAAATAGGGGGAAAGGGTAGATCAAAAGAATAGGAAGTTGGCAACATGCAGATGGAGGGATATTCATTCCTCCCGCCAACCGAGGAGAACTTAGATCAAGCCAAGGTTCTCAACCCCTGGCTGTAAAGCAACACCATTTGTAACTCTGGGCGGTCATGAAGAGCTTTCCTGCAACCCCTTGGATTTTCCACCAAAACAGATGTACTGTACTATTGTATCCCATGCCACCATGGGCCATTTGGGTGAAAAGGAGTATCCCAAAGTTAGCCCTTTGCTGTGGAATTGAGCACCTGCTCCTCCCATCTTGGACATTCTGTCCAAAGACCACCACTTGGCATCAGCATTCAAGGGAACTCAAGAGACACCGGTTCTATCAGCATCCAGTACGAAGGATGTTGACAAGTCCTTGGGTCCAGGTCCAAAGTCTGAGTCTGAGTCTTTGGTACCAAGTCCCAAGTCCAAGTCTTCAGGGCCAAGTCTCAAGTCCAAGTCCCTGATTATCTGGCGGAGCATATCTCCCTCAGATCACCTGTGGCCTGACCCACCAGAGCTTCTCAGCTCTCGCACTTTGGGCAGCCACTCTTAGAGAAGCCCACAAAGCAGTCATGCAGAACTGGGCCTTTTCTGCGGCTGGCCCGTCATTGTGGAATTCCATCCCCAACAAGATTTGTGTGATGCAGTCCCTGCCTGCCTTCAGGAGAGCTTTGAAGACCTGGCTCTACAAGGAGGCATTTGGTGACCAGTTATGTTGTTGTTCTCTTGTATTGTTTTGACGGGTGCCTCTGTTTATGTTTTTCACATATTTTCACGTTTCTGATGTTGCTGATTATCCTTTGTTATTCTTGTTGCTTTTTTATCTCCTTGAAGTTGTGCACCACCCTGAGTTGCCTCTGTGCAAGCAGGTGGTATATAAATTTCAACTAAACTAAGCCAATTTGGGTGTTAAGGTCATCAGGAGAGGCCCTTTTTTCCATCCCACCACTCTCACAGGTAGGTCTCATGGGAACACATGAAAAGCTTAAAGATATTATTAATATTATTAATACATGCCAATCAGGCTTCACCCATTCTTTCTAGGTCATACACCCCACAAGCTGTTACTACGATTCAAGGTGCTGACCTTGACCTTGACTTACAAAGCACTGTAAGACCTGGGTCCTAGCTACCTCAAAGATCGGATCTCACAGTATGAACTGACTCGGGTGTTAAGATCATCATGAGAGGCCCTTCTCTCCATCCCGCTACCCTCACAGGTACGTCTCGTGGGAAACCATGAAAGGGCCTTCTCAACTACTGCACCCAGACTCTGGAACTCCCTCCCACTAGAGGCCAGGACTGCCTTATCTCTGTTGTCCTTCTGGAAACAGGCAAAGACCTTTCTCTTCAGGCAAGCTTTCCCTGAATGATGGACTACCTATTACTGTATGTGTCTTTTATATGAATCTATAGGTTCACATAGACTTTGTGTTCATAACTAACTATAACCTTGTAGCTTTAATGCAATGTTGCCTATTAATGCTGTAAGATGTCCCTCAATTCCTTGTTCTCAAATACTTGAACATGTCTTAATAATCGTACTGGGCTGTATATTATCCCTCATTACTCTAAGACGCCTTGGTTCCTTTTCCAAGGAGAAAGGCGAGGTTAAATATATGCTAAAATAAAAAAAAAAAAAAATAACATAAACTATAAGTCTTTGGTACCAAGTACACAGTACCAAGTCCAAGTTCCTGGTACAAAGACCCAAGTCTGAGTCCCTATTAAAAATAAGCCCCCCCCTCCCCAGAAAAAAGGGAGGGGTAGGTGGGTTCCAAGTCACAAGCTGAGTCTGAGTCATTGGGAGACAAGAGACCTGAGCCAAACTACCAGTGTGCCTCCAGTCCGACTAGACAGCGAGTCCTGCCACTCGAGTCTCCATCCCTGCCCAGTGTTCTCTTTCCTCCACAGACCTGACAGGCTGAGTGACATGTTGAGAGAGTGTCCTCTCGGTTGCAATACCTGCCTGTCTGAACGTGCTGCCAGATGATGCAGGCCAATCCCAGCTTGCCAGACTTCATGGGAGACACCCCACCCCTCCGGCTGCAGACCAGCCCGTGCAGCCTTGGCAACTGGCCTTGTGCTGGTCAGACTCCCCTGCCCCCTTCAAATTGGACAATGCATCAGCCTGCATTCCTCACCTCTTTTTTGGTCTAGGCATGGAGCTTTCGTCTAGCACAGGCATGTCCAAAGTCAGGCCCGGGGACCAAATGTGGCCCATTTTCAAATTTCAGGCAGCCCACAGCCTCTTCTCCCTGCCGGCTCAGCCTGTCATGCATCCCCGCCAGCTGCCCCCTCCCCATACTGGATACAGACGTCAGCTTGCAGTTTTATGGTTTGCCTGCCCTCCCTGCCTCTGTCTCCCCCAGCCACCTGCTCAAGCCTTCCCACCCCCAGCTCCATTGCTGCAGCGTCCTCCGGGCCTCCTTGCATGTCCTAGAGCAGTGTTTTTCAACCTTTTTGGGGCAAAGGCACACTTGTTTCATGAAAAAAATCACGAGGCACACCACCATTAGAAAATGTTAAAAAATTTAACTCTGTGCCTATATTGACTATATATAAAGCAGCACACCAGGCAACATCTTCCGGGCCTGCCACGGAACAGTGGTTGAAAAACACTGTCCTAGAGGCTTGTCCAAAGTCCGGCCTGGGGGCCAAATGCAGCTGAATGGTCGGCCCCCACACATTTTCACCTCACCAAATCTGGCCCTCCTTGCAAAAAGTTTGGACACCCCTGGTCTAGCAGATAGCTCCCTGCATCCCGGCAGCAATGGCTGAGGCCCAGGGCTGGGAAATAATCTGTTTACAATCAATCTGTTATCCCAAATTCATTAAAATGTGTAAAAAAAAAAAAACAGTTGTTTTAATCATTAAACATAAGTAACATATAGCTTTTGAAAAAAAACAATTGGCGTCCCAATTTAATTTAATTTGTATTGTGATAAGTTTGCAGACTGAAGTTGTTTTTGTCTGTTTTTTTGTAATTCTAATTGGTGCTTGATGATTTTAAATTAACACGTCAATAACAACCAGGGTAACGGATTGTTCCAAGTTTTGCTTAATGTTTTCATGTAAGCATGCTGAATTCATTGCAACACTTCTACAGGAGCGCATTAGTCCCCATATGTTTCTGAGCACTGCCGAGGCCTGACACACAACAGGCAATCGCTAATCTGGATTTGTCACCTAACGCAACATCTCCGAAGGAGCATAACTATGGTAATCTCTTGCACACAAAAAGCTTGATGACTCTTGTGACACTTTCGAAACCGGCAGGCTTTCTCTGGCAGCAGTTTCCGGGGACTAGTCTGCCTATGAAAAAAGTGGGTTAAATTGGGCTTTGTGCCAGATAAGACTTTGCTGGTCTTGAAGCTACTTTAAGGAACTTTGTTCCTCTCAAGTAATACACGAGCAATTAACAGAGTCTGAGCCAACCAAGGTGTGTGGGTCTCCAGACACGAAAGGCCTTTACGATGCCCAACATTTGTCCAACAACTTTGGACCTGTTTAGGCATTCAGAAGGACTTCAAAATGAAAAAAACAGACATGCACCTGGAAGACAGAAGGCAACCTGTGAAGAAGCTCTTTGAAGTTACCTGTACTTTGGACTTTCTGGAATCAAAAGCAATCAAGGCATGTGCTGCTGCTTCCTTAGATGCAAATCCTACACATGGTGCCTCGGTCTTGGTGTCAGCCTCTCTTCAAATCTCAACTAATGTAGGGGAGTAATTAGGCACTTTTCACTCCCTTCTTATTTAATTAGAAAGTAGCTTGTCTCTTGCTGTGTTTGCACCATGCCCCCTCACTCTAATGGATCTAGTTTTGCCTTGTGTAGAACAGTAGACAGGTGTAAAAGTAGACACACGCAAATATATACACAAAGACACACAGCCCAATAAGCAAACATTGGAAACGTTTGACGACAGGTGATGGATGCTTGCAGGACAAGCCACCAGATCATTGGGAGACCGGATGGAGGGGCCATAATCTGGGAATTAAGCAAACAGTAGAGTCCATCCTGTCTGCCTAGGGCAATATTAAAAACCAAGGTAGAGGCTGATCTAGTGATACTTGAGGTACCTGTGCTGCACCCAAGGGTGTGGTTTGTCTGGAGGCAGCTGTAGCTAAGGAAGCCCCAAATTAGAATCAAACCAAGGTGGGAGGGGGTGGGAGGTCGGGTAACCAGAACCTCAACGAAGAGGCTGGTGAACTGAATTTATTCAAAGCTCAAGTCCAGTAACAGTCCGGAAAATCAAGACAGATCCACCAATGACCAACAAGAATCATCCAAGTCACCTGTCACTCACACTCCAGGCATCAAGCACTATATCAAGAACCTTATTTCTATTTTTGTGCCTTCAGCCCACATTGTTCTCATAGTTTTGGGGGAGGACTTGGCGTCCTCTTCCAACCCAACCATGCAGTCATCAGTTGGGGTCTATGTTTCTGCTCCTTACAGTTCTTCCCCAGTTTCAGGGTCCTGGGTTTCTGGCTTGTCCTCACCGGAGAAGTCATCCAGCAGAACCATGAGAATGCTCTGGCCTTCTTTCCCAACCCTGTGAGCTTCTGGAGGCAAGGAGCTATCATTTTGACACCTGTGTCAGTTATGCCATGCCAATAAACCAAGGAAGGGACAATGATGCCTAAAGCAGTCAATAATAATATTTCTACAAACCAGAAATGCCCATCACCATCTGCCATGTATTCAGCAATGATCTCAGAAGACCATTCTAAAAGACAGAAGTGTACAAAATGGGCAGGTAGTATCTGCAAACTGAGAGTGTCAGTTGCTACAATCTTAGTTTTAATTTATACTGATCTGAAACATATTAAAATTGTTTTTGATGTTGGAATTTCCAGATGGGTCTGTGTTTCTTTACCCACCCTTTTTGAACAGGTCTGTGGGCCACTGAGGTAGTAAAGTAAATTATTCATTATAACAAAGCTTCCCCCTTCTGTCTGAATGGAAGACACAAGACTCCAGGATGTCTCCGTAGCATCTCCAGATCAAGGTGGGAAAGACATCATGGCCAGGCAATGTGAAGAAGCTTTCCTTCATACAGTTGCTCTCCAGATGTTTAGGGTTAATGTTCTTATCATTCCTGATCATTCACCATGGTGAGAGCAAGAGTCAAAGAAGGCTGAGAGGGGTATGATAACTATGTTTAAATATCTGAAAGGATGTCACATAGAAGAAGGGACTGGTTTGTTTTCCATGACTTCAGAGACTAGAGTGTGGGGCAATGGTTTCAAACTGCAGGAAAAGAGATACAATTTAAACATTAGGAAGAATTTCATGATGGCTAGAGCTGTTCGGCAGTGGAATATGCTGCCACGGAGGGTGGTGTTGTCTCCTTCTTTTGAGGTTTTTAAGCAGAGGCTGGATGGCCATCTGTCGGAAATACTGTGATGGAGGTTCCTGCATGGCAGGGGGTTGGACTGGATGGCCCTTGAGGTCTCTTCCAACTCTATGATTCTATGATTCTATGAGTTAAAACTCACCGTACCTGAAGAGAACCAAGTTGGGGAAACCACTGCCAATAATACAGAGTTTGGTGGACCAATGCTATGACTCCATTCAAGGAAACCTCCTGTCCTCCTCATAGTGCTGTTCCAGACCACATTGTTAGACTGTGGAACTCCCTGCCACAGGATGTAGTGGTAGCTGCTTGGATGACATTGCAAAGGGGTGCAAGGGGCTATCCATGGTTACTAGTTTAGGTAGCTATCAATTATATTCAAGATGAAGAGGAAGTATCCCTCTACATATCCTTTGTTGGGGAAGATAGGACAGGAGGTGGAGACTCTCGCTGGCAGGCTCTCCATAGGCTTCTGGTTGGCCTCTGTGGGAACAGAGCCCTGTATCAGATAGACCTTTTCATGTTCTTCTGAGACAGAGTTAGTCATCTCCACGATGTCTGCCAGATAAGGATGTCCAAAGCTTCCATGAGCAATTTCACAAGCTTTACTGAAATCATTTTGGCTTCGCTCAATGTTCCCTAAAGATTTTCCCCGAGGAAGAAGACTGATGTCTTCTTCCTACTTTGCTTTCAGCAAAACTTTAATGGCTCCTGACCCTACCAAGTTTAGGAACGAGTCATCCCAAGGCGTTCTCTCCTTCTCTCCTGTCTACTTCCCGAACCCTCTCGCTTGTCCTCAAAAACCATTTTCTCCTCATCGCTGGCCTTCCCCACCTAGACCAAACCCACCCACGGCGCCGCACCCATCCAGGTCAAACTTCTTGATGACACAGCAGCACCTTCGCGCCGAACCTCTTCTCGCTCAGGGCGAGAGCTGTTTCACTGAAGCGCAGCCGGTGTCTGTTCCCTCCCGGCAGGCTTGCGCAACACCCGCCCTGCGTATCGGCGCTCGCTATCTAGGTTTGTGGGCCACACCCCACGGGGTGCTATCTGGCACTGCACAGCCCTGGTTAATCACAGCAGCGAGGAGGGAAGAGTGGATGAACAAGAGGGAGAGAGAGGGATGCAGACAGAAGTAGGCGAGGGTGCCACAGGCTAGATCAGTCCTGGGAAAGCAGGTCATTTTTGCAGCAGGCTCTTCCAGTTCTCCTTCTGACTCAGCTGGGGTGCACAAAGTTGCCTGCAGGAGCTTTCGGAGCTGGCAGAGGGCAGACAAAAATAATTAAAAATAATAATAATGCTGGAGCCCATTCCGGCATTAGCAAAGGAGGATAAGACTCCAATGGGAGCGCCTTGACATTCTCAAGGTCACCAACACTTTGATTCAGAGGTTCTCCATCACTAAAGTGTGTCCCATGGACACCTGACTCCAAGTCCCATCACTCACTCTCTCACACACACTGCCATCCTCTCGTCTCTCTTCCCCTCTCCCTCTGATCCATCCACTGCGTACCATGACTTCTGTTGCCTTGTGCCAGACACCTTGACATTTTGTCTATGATCGTTTTGGAAAGACGTGGACTGGACGCTTTCCTCAAGGAGCCCTGATACATGGGGTTTCTATCAAGGTCTGATAGATGTACTGGGGTCACCGAGTGAACATCTGGCTCTTCCTCACCTGAGCCAAGATCTAGCAGGTCTGGGAACCTGGTTCCTGCATCCTCTCTAGCGCTCAATTGGGATGGTATCTCTTCCAAACAGAAGTGCTGTTCCACACATCGTGTAACAACCAAAGAAGGAACCAAGTGGAAGATTGTTGGGGGCTATGGTCACATAGGTAGACAATGGCTGAAATGCAGCCATAAGACACACAGAAGGCCCAGTGAATCGGTGGAACTTATGGAGCCCCAGAATGCCCACTGATACAGTGGGTCTACTCTAGCCGCTACCTACTACTGGATGTCAGCCCATATGTTCCCAAATGCAAGCTGGTCCAGAGGAGGGAAACCAAGATGGTTAAAGGTCTGGAACATATGTCTTATGAGGAATGGCTTAGGGAGCTAGGAATGTTTCACCTTGCAAAGAGAGGGCTGAGAGGGGATAGGATGCTATGTTATATATTTGAAAGGATGTCATATTGAAGAGGGAACAGGTTTGTTTTCCATGTCTTCAGCGACTAGGACTTGGGGCAATGGTTTCAAACTACAGGAAAAGAGATTCCATTTGAACATTAGGAAGAACTTCATGACAGTTAGTGCTGTTTGGCAGTGGAATATGCTGCCACAAAGGGTGGTGGAGTCTCCTTCTTTGGAGATTTTTAAGCAGAGGCTGGATGGCCATCTGTCGGGAGTCCTGTGATGGGGGTTCCTGCCTGCCAGGGGGTTGGACTGGATGGCCCTTGAGGTCTCTTACAACTCTACAATTCTATGGTTCTATGATCTCTACTCACCTCCATGTGCATGGATACATACCAATAATACAGAGCTTAACCACCAGATGCCCACCAGATGTGTTGCACTACAATGGCCATCATCCCCAGCCTTCCAAACACTAGGTACTGGTAGCTGCTAAGGCTACCAACAATGGAAAAATTAGTCTACAATGTCAGATAATGAACTTGGGGCTCTCAAATTCTGACCAGCACAGCTTGCAGTGAAGGCCTCTGGGAGTTATACTCCAAGAACATCTGTGGATTCAACAGTGGGAACCACAGCTCTAGCAGGATGTATGCCACATTTTCCGTGGCATAATGACCAATCTTGTTGAATCTCATGGTTGCTCCTACTCTACTTAAGCAGAGAATGTGACCTAAATGCTTCAACACCTCCTCTGAAGCAAGAGTAAGCCAGCCCATTCATTCATAGAATAACAGCATTCCTTCTCCTCTGTCATCATCAAGTTTGCAACCTCCTTGGGGCAGGGAACTGCCTTGGGTTTGTATTTGTAGCACTCCATCAATAATCCAGTACTGCCACTGCATGAATACTCATGATCCGGATAAAAAGCTCAGTGCTGAAAGCTTTCAGAGACACACCCCACCACCACCACCACCACCACCACCACCATCATCATCATCATCATCATCATCATTGGCACAATGCTACCTCCACATCACTATGGTCAAGGGTTAATCCATGGTCAGGATGGAGTCTGCCCTAGTTCCCTCCGCTCTGTTCAGAAGACAGAAAGTAACAAAGGGAAAGCCTGTGCCTCCATGCACGTCAGGAGGCCAGTCCTAAATCTGTAAGTAATGAAGTCAGGCTGAAATTTATGAGCTGTGGCTTCCAGACTGGGCTGAGCCCCATGTTTTCTTCCGCTCTGTCTCTTCCTCCCCAAAAAAAAAGCCACTCCTTATGATTACTTCTTGTTTGTCCCAGGATTTAAAAGAAGGTTGTTTATCACCCAAGGCTTAGAAGAGGTGAGCCAACTCCTTCTGCCATTTTTCAGTAGGAATATCAACCAAGCTCTTGCAAGGCCCCAACTTTTACTGCTCTTGACCAATGGGGAAACTGAGGCAATGCAGAGAAAAGAGATTCTTTTTCTTCTCTGCCAGTTCTCAGCAGAACTGGAAGCGTGATCTCGCTGCCTCGAGAACCTAGACTAAGTCTTGCATCAGAACCAGTCGGGCAACCAACCATGCTGAGACAACACTGTCAGCCCATTGTCCTGACTCAGCACTTCCCATGCCCGGACTTCATCAGAGAAAAGAAGCAATTATTTGCCTGGAGAAAAGCCAGGTGCAAAGGGAAGGGCCCAGCTAGGAGAGGGTCCCTCGGGTGTGACTCAGAGGGGCCACGCCCATGTGGTTCCTCCTGCCACAAGACCATTCACCAGTTCTTTTGATCTTTTGAGAGCGGGGTAGGAGCCATTGGGAAGACATCAACCCAGAAAAGTTCCCTCTTGCTTGGTTACTACAATTCCCATGGCAATGCCGGCTGGGGAAATCTAGATGTTGTTGACAAGTGAACTGCCCAGATCTTAGAGTGGCCAACTGGTAGAATCCACTTCCCAGTTACACTAGGAAGCTATGCAAAATAAGTTAATTATTGGTGCCAGATTAAACCCATTTTATTCTGAACTGAAATAAGATTTAGTTTAGCCTTTTTCAGCTTTCTGTCTCCTTGCAGCTCTAGAATACCATACCGTGTGGTGTGCATAATTCAGGCTGCTCTACCATTTCCCTAGTTTGAGCTGCTTCATTTTTTTCTGCGTGATTTCTGCTTAGATGGATACACTTTAATGGCATCTTTTTGAGGATTTAAAGCATTTTCTAGACTGGCTTGTTAGTGGCCAGGTTGCCAAGTTGATAGTGAAACACAATGCAAGTTCTTCAGGTAACTCTCCCCTTTCAGGCGAGATTTGGGATCCACATGAGACGAAAGGCCCCCTTCATGTGGCACAAGTTCTAAAGTGCCCAGCAATCCAGCACATTATTCAAATATAGCATTAGAGATATGCACAAAACACCAAAATCGTGTTTCGTTTCATTATTCGTTTTCACCCACCCATTTCATTTTGTTAATTATGGAACAATTTTTTTCATTTCATTATTTGTTTTATTCTGTTTCATTTAGTTACTTTACCTATTTCTCTTTTTTGTTTTATTTTTATTTTTTTAATCGGGTCAGTGGCCCGCAGGCTGGATCAGGTTTTTAAATTTATTTATTTATTTATTTATTTATTTATTTATTTATTTATTTGTTTGTTTGTTTATTTGTTTGTTTAATTTGAATCACTGACCACGTGGCCCGCCGATCAGCTGTAGCACGACCCTGGTCAGGTGTTTTTTGTTTGTTTGTTTGTTTTGTTTTGTTTTGTTTTGCTTTGCTTTATTTTGCAACTGGAAGCTCACTCCTGGGGGCTGGGGGCAACAGCAGCGGCCGGAGGACATCCCACAGGTAGAAGACAACTCTGGAAATGAAAAACGAACTGGAACGAACTGTTCCGTTTCATTTCGTTTTTCTTTGAGTTGGCAGTTCGTTATTCGTTTCGTTGCCTAACAAAACGAATAATAAATAACAAAATGAGTTTTTTATTCATTTCATGCCCATCTCTATATGATATGACATGGTTCTCTCACTAACTCATCCGTGTCATTCTTTAAAGACCCACTCCTATTATTTTTTTCCAAGATTGATAAACTCAGCTGTCTGTTCCTATGTGGGTTTCTAGTTCTGCAAATAGTTCTGAGAGGACGATGGATATATGTGGGGATTTCAAGGCCACCAATGGCTTCCTGGCCTTAAGGATATCAGGACATTCAAAAGCACAGATTGGGCAAAAGGAGAGCAGATCTGTGCAATGGCCAAGACACCTGGTCACGGTGCAGTGTATGAAACATCGTGAGCTGCTTCACATGGACACCTGGCCACCGATGCAGCTAGCCAGGCACCATTGATCTTGAGGGTTCACAAAGTAAATTCTCATCTAGTCCTGCCTGGGAATCACAGCTGGTTCCTTGGTGGTTTCCCATCCCAAGTACTGACCCCACCGAGCGTCCAACATCGAATGAAGCTTGGTGTGCTTAGGGTGATATAGCAGTATGACAGTCTCTGCAAATAACACTCCCTGCTGAGTTTTGCAAGCTTATGACTCTATTCCTCATACACCACCAGGGCTCATTTTAGCACAAAGCACTGACAGATGGAGAAACTTGCAGGAGAGCTCAGTGCCTTAATATCTGGCTTGAGGATCCAGAGGCTGGGAGTTTGATTCCTTACTGTGCCTCTTGGAAGAAGAGCCAGCCTGTGGGGCCTTGGGCAACCTGCACAGCCCCTGGGCACCCCTGGAATGGTAAACCATTTCCCAGAAAACCCTGGAAAGGTTCACCATAGTCAGAATTGACTTGATGGCACATGATCATTCTTATTTATGGGCAGGTGGTAACATCTTTTGGCTAGCTGGGAGACTGGGCACATGTGAGATATAGACCCCCCCCCCTGTCTTTCTGAACACATAAATTAACCCATATTGCCCCCTGCACTGCAATAAGAACTTTACATGGTCTCCTCTTGCACCCATTTTCATGATAGGTAAATCATGGCACTCTCCCTCCTTTTAAAACAAATTGTGTCTCGCAAGCTTCGAACCATTTCCATTCTTCCCCCACCCACACACAAAAATGCTCCTCAGCCTAAGAGGCACCTGCCCGTCCCAAACCACCCAAACAGGCTACTGCTTAGCTGTACACCCTGTAAATGGGATGATGAGGATGCGGCATGTTGCATCACAGACGGCAGAGAGTCTGCCCGTTATGAGCTGCTGAGCAGATTCCACTGAAGGCAGACTGGTGAAACATGGGATTTGGGGTTGTTTTTTTCTCTCCCCCCCACTTCTTTGAGCAAATGGAATCTATTATCCCTTTAACGGCAACATACGCTCTTGATCTTTGCCAATGAAGAAAGCAAACACTGAAAGAAGGGGAGGCAGGCCAACGGGAGAAGCAGACAGGGTAATGAAAAGATATGGATATCCGCATTGAAGTGATGTGCATTAAGGGTGTTGGTAGGGAATGCAGAGGAGAAGCTATAAACTGCTTGTTGATTCCACAGCAGGTTGAATATTATCCAAGAGGAGAAAACTGGGACAGGATAGTAGGACATGTTTTTGAACTGGTGGAAACCTATAAACAAAGAGGTGTGTGTGTGTGTGTGTGTGTGTGTGTGTGTGTGTGTGTGTGTGTGTGTGTGTGTGTGTGTGTGTGTGTGTGTGTGTGTGTGTGTGTGTGTGTGTGTGTGAGAGAGAGAGAGAGAGAGAGAGAGAGAGAGAGAGAGAGAGAGAGAGAGAATGACGCACTCTGAACTTTCTCCTCTGTCTTCCCCCTTCTTAATACAATAATAACTTTATATTAGAGATGGTAGGAATCATGTGGATTGTCTAGTCCAGGGGTGCCCAAACGTTTTGTAAGGAGGGCCAGGTTTGGTGGCTGAGAATGTGTCAGGGGCCAGTTGCTCCCCAACCCTGCCACCCCACTGCAAGCCCCACCCACTTTCTTTAAAAAAAAACATGGGGTGAAGGAGGGGGAGGGAGGGGTGGGCCAGCCAGCTGTGGGCCACTCAGAATGGCCTGACGGGCCGGATTTGGCCCCCAGGCCGGACTTTGGGCAGGCCTGGTCTAGTCCATCCAGTGGGTGTCAACCTGTGGGTCCCCAGATGTTCCTGGACTGCAACTCCCAGAAGTCTTCATCACAGGTTGAGCTGGCCAGGATTTCTGGGAGTTGCAGTCCAGAAACATCTGGGGACCCACAGGTTGAGAAGCACTGGTCTAGTCCACCCCCGGTCAGGGAGACAGAGTGGGGGAATCAAACTCCCAACCTGTGGCCCTGCAGCCAGATGCCCTATGCCACTGAGCATTCTAGGAGTTCTTAAGTCAGATTCTCACACACCACCCAATGACTTAGCAGTCAAAATCCTGTTGCACAGTTAAGCAAAAATCATAACCTGATGTGGTATATAGGCATGAGTTGTGAACTTTGTATTGATTCTGTTGCACACTCAGTTGCATGACTCAGTGTGCAACCAACGGAGATGCTGTAACGTGTGCCAATTTATTGCTAGAAGTTGCACCATTTACGTAATGGCACAACAGGATTCAAGGCAGCGCAGGTTTCTTTAGCAGGCAGAATTCACTGCTGCAGGATACAATGAACTAAAGCAGCTCATGATGCTTTACATGGACTTGGGAGGTTTTATTTGTGCGGGCGTGGATGTTGTTTATTAGATGAATGAGCCAAGGACTTGGAGAATACACATTTTTGAAGCTGACTCACCAGGCCTAGAAAAATGGGGATTTAATAACAGGAAGGGGCAATTATATTGCATCAGTGAACAGATGTGGATGTAGCACCAGATTGGAGCAGCATTCCCAAAGGCCATATGATGGCGGCTGTTTACCTCTTGGTAAAGCTGTGCCCGTCATATTTGGAAACACATAACAGAGTGAATGGCTCAGCTAGCTGTAAGGCAGATGAGTACAAACCCAGAATCCATTCCCACAAGGGCTTGGCTTAACCCCTGCATTGTCACCCACAACCAAAACGCTGGTTAAGAAGATGCCATTTTGTCTTCTTTGTGGTCATTCTTTGTTGTTTCATCTGTCTCTCTTCTGTGTTCTCTCTCTCTCTCTCTCCCTCTTTCCCTCTCACTCCTGTCACTGTTTAAACTGTGTAAGCTCCCAGGGGCAGAAACCTGCCACTTTGCTTACGTACGTTAAAACAACATGGATGGGACTGTTCAAGCAGAGAAGAACGGCATGAGGATTTTCCATTTTTTAAGAGGGGGAAAATGCAATGCAAGCCACCACACTTGGGGCGAAATAAGGATAGATGATGTATTTGACAGCTTTTCCACTGAACAAATTCTTACAGCCCTCAGGTGTAAGGGCAAACCATCTCCTCTCAGATGCCTGCACAGAGCAGTGCAAGAATCTCAACAACGCTTGCTCACGTTTTCGATACACACAGCTCAGCTTCCCAGCAGATTTGGGTTCCAGGCGCCCATTGCCGTAGAACGTCACTACGCATTTGTGTCAGTTCACGAATTTCGGCAAAACACACAATCTTCCCACGAAGCCTGTTTGCATAAACTGATTTTGTTCTCCCGACACCCCCTTGCACCCCCCCAAAAAAAGAGATAGGGGGAAGAGTTTCATGATGTGCCTTGAAGTCATGCATTAATCTACTTCCAGATCGGGTTGGATTCCAACTCCCATCATTGGTACCCACCCATTGGGACTCATGGGAGGTGTTATCCTCTAACATCTGGAAGGCCAGCAGCTCCTCAACCAAGGGGGGGGGAGAACAATTATATTTGGAAGAGCTTTCAGTACATTTATGTTTGTGGGAGAAATCAGCCCAAAGTTGGAGCAGCCTGAGGTTCTAAGCCCCCCTTCCCCAAAATCAAATTATGACAGCACCAGTGTCACAACCTGATAAGAATACTTGACACATACCGAGACACAGGAATCTTTAAAAGATTTAAAGACCTCCCAGGCAAAGACCCTTGAACTGAGAGAACATCTGATCTGGTACCAGACAAAAGATGGGAGAGCATGTCACTTCTGTCATACTTTTTCTGGGGAGCCATGGACTTGCACGACACTGGCTCTTCATCTTGAATACAGAGATGAGCACTGCTCCTAGAGTCGGACATGACTAGCATGCATGTGCAGGGGGAACCTTTACCTTTTTTACTGATACTGTAACCCACATGAGTTAACATAAATGGCCTCAAAACCTTTGAAAGAGTTAAGAGCCCAGTTGCAATATACAAAATTTGTTCCGATATTCACTTTTACTTGACAAAATAAAGTCATTTCATCCGCTGAATGTCAGGTTTACAATTTCAAGGTTCCCAGACCTTTAAAATTCTTCCTTCCATGTACCTGCATTCTGAAAAATAACATTGCTGCCCAATCAGTCTCCCCACCCCCACCACCCCAATTCTGGAATTTTTTTCTAGTACTGTGTGATTTGTCGTTCCTCTCTCCACAAACGCAATGTATGGCTCACGAAAGGCAGCTCTCCCAGAATCCCTTTTACGACATGTCCAGGTGCACTGTGCTCAAAAGACTGCCAGGGACTAGCAATGCTCTCTCTGGATGACTTTCATTCAGAAATACAAGGCAGAGGCAGTCAGAATGTTAAAAACATTGACTGGCATTTTATAATAGATACAAGTTTTAACCAAGAAACCAAGTACCTGTTAAGTAGCTATACAGTGTGTATGCTGTTCCTAATGGTGTCCGGTGGTGTTTTTCTAAGGTTTGTAGCTTCTTACATTATTATTATTATTATTATTATTATTATTATTATTATTATTATTATTATTATTATTATTATTATTATTATTATTATTATTATTATTATTATTATAGTGGAAAGAGCTCCCAAGCAATAGCTTCTGTTTCAATCCCCAGCACAACTTTTTCCCAGGCTTCTGCCATGACCCACCTGGCAGAATCACCTGGTTGCAGGTAAGAAATCTTCTGGCTTCCCTAATCCCTTATCCTCCCCCCCTTTTCTGAAGCCCCCCCCCAACCAACTCAGGCTGGTCCTTCAGCCCAGAAGAGCCCCTTCACCGCTGCTGCCTCCTCCTCCTCTCTTCCTTGCCTCCCTCTCTGTTGTCCCTTGGGCCTGGTCCAGGCTGCCCCCTGCTGTATCAGCACCATCACCATCATCACCGACAGCACCACTGCCATCTCCAGCCCAAGAAGGGCCATCTCTTTGGGCACCCCAAACCCTCCCACACATCCCACCCAGCCCAGCTGCTGCCTGGCAGGCAGTGAAGCTCCTTTCCCCTTCCAGAACGCCACCGGCCCCTGCCACTGGGCAGAAAACCAGCAGGGCTCTTGCCCCCCCCCCAAAAAAAAACAGCTGCACTGTTCCAACACGGCAGGCCTGCATCCGGCCCTTCTCCTCTCCTGTGTGTGGCCCTTGTAGAGGTCCTGTGGCCAAGAGGGAACCCCTCCCACTGCAGTAGCCCACAGAGCCATGGCCTTCGCCCCCACCCGCCAAGGTAGGCAAGCAAGCAAGGTGGGTGGGGGTGGGGAGACAGGTACACACACGTGCCAACACTCACTCTCTCACACACTCCATGTGTATGCTGGGCTAGACAGTGCCCAGAATCCAGGGTTCATTTAGTAGAACCAGCATCTGCCCGCCCGCCCTCCCCCCCGCCCCCATTCCATGGTGCTTCTGACCTGCCTTTTCCTCCTCCTAATACTTCCAGAATCTTATGTCCGGGAGCCTTTCCTCTCATCATCATCTACAACAACCCCCACCCCCACCCCAGGTCTGTTCCTCCAATCTACCCAATCTCTTTTTTTTTCTTGAGAAGCCATTCCAACACCGCTCCCCTCCATCCTCCCAAATCCGGCCCACATCAGAACAACCCCCACTGAGTAAAGAATAACTAGGGGGCAGTGGTCATGATCGAAAACCTCTCCTACCCCCTTGGCAAGGTGGATCCTTGACCAGCCAAGTGGGAACGATCCGAACCAAAGGAGGGCGCCCGGAATCCTCTCTACACCCTAGAGACCTAAACAGGGTTTTTTTTTGGGGGGGAGGGGGCTTTTATAGGGACGAGGTCTGTAGGAGAGGATCGGCCGGCAGTGCCCCTAACGAAGCTCACAAACCCCCGACCCCGACCCCCACCCCAGAGTCCTGGGAACGGGTGCTGAGAGCCTGCCTACCACAGATGCCCTCCTCTGCTCCCTGGCCAGCTGACCATCGTTCAGAACTGGCTTGAGGCAGCCCCCCCCCGTTCTTTTTTAAAAAGGAAGCGCCGATAAGGAGAGACCACCTCGTCTCCTCTTCCCACAAATTCAAGCCACCCGCCTTTCCCCCCGGGGGGGGGATCGCCTTCCCACTTCGTCAACTTTCTCCGCTCCGACGAAGCCAGAAAAGCCACCGAGAGAAGGAGGACGACTCCCCCCCCCCGGCAGACCTCCAGGCTCCCCACGGCGTCGGAGGGGAGGAAAGAAGGACAGAAACAGGCAGAGAGAGAGAGAGGGAGGGGGGTACGTCGCCGCGTGTGCCTAGTTCCGACGATCGCTCTCACCTGGGACGTGGGAAAGCGCCGCCAGGCAAACGCCTGTAGTCCACCAGCCCCCGAACCAGCCTTTCTGCCGGTGCCCGGCCATCGGGGGGGAGGGAAAGCGCGGAGGCGCAAGAGTTCCTGAGGGGCTCCGAGGGAAAAGGGCGCCGCCGAGGCACCCCGAGGGACGCCGACGCCTCGAGCCTGCGGTTCGATCGCCGAAGAATTCTCCGCCGGCGGCCACAGCATCAATTGGCTCCGTGCGAAGAAAAGGACACCCCCTTTTATCCCCTAAAAATTGATATCAAATGGACGGTGTCTTGCGGCCACGGGGAAAGAACGCGGCGAGGCACGATCCTGCAGAATAAATCCGGGGCGGTGGGAATCACACGCGCCCCACACCGAAGTTGCTGCCGAGAGAGCGCGCGCCTCCGGCTCTCCTCGTTTCCCCTCCGTGGGAAGCGCCTGCGGAGATCCTCGACGTCCTCCCGGCGGCTCTTGGCCAATCGCTCCTTCCGAGGTGGCCGCTTTAGCGCCTAGTCCCCTCCGAGGCCAGCCCGGCCCCCCAAGCACCCCGAAGGCGGCGGCGGCGGCGGCAGGGCGGGCTCCTCCGCGATCGAAGCGCCAAGACCCGCCGCGCGGAACGAAGGAGGAGACTCCTCCTCCTCCCTCCTCCTCCTCCTCCTCCTCCTCCTCCTCCTCCTCCCGGGTTGCTCAGACCGGATCCTGGCGACAAACCATCTCCCGATGCTGAGCGCTCCGCTCCGGACTCCTCTCCGGCGGCAAGAAGATCGCAGCAGCCAATCCTCTTTAAATAAAAATAAGAATCACAAAGAAAACCAGAGCGTGAAAAGAATCCCGATTTTCTTTTCCTCCCCGCCTGTTCTGTTCAGTTCTCCTCCTCCTCCTCCTCCTTCCTGGCTTCCTCTCCGCGATCTCCTTTCTCACTCCAGGGAGATCGGGGTGGCTTGGGCGGGCCGGCCGGCGGGGGAGGATCCCTCCTTGGCAAAAGCACAGCAAGTGCCCGCCGCCACCAGCGCAGGGCGGGAAAGCTACGGCGGGATCGTGCGGGCGATCAGGCGGCCTGGGCGCGGGGCAAGCGGCGCTCGAGCTCCAGGTCGCGCGGCGTCCGGTGCTGCTGCTGGGCGAACCCTCGAAGCGGGCGGGCGGGCGGGCGGGCGGGCGATCCCCCCCCCCGTTTCCTCGGGAGCGATCGCCCGGCCAGAGGAGGAGGAAGGAAAAAAAAGGAGGAGGAGGAGGAGGAAGGGACGAGCGGCGCTACTACGCGGAGCAAGAGGCGGCGGCTGGCGGCGGCGGCGGCAGAGGAGGAGGAGGAGGAGGAGGAGCGGCGCTCGGCGGCGGCAGCATCAGCACCGGGGATGGAGGACACAGGCGGGCGCCTCCCTTTCTGGAGCGGCTTCAGCGCGCTCTGAGCGGCCGACCGGGCGGCCAGCCGGGGAACTCGAGGGAGGGAGGGAGGGAGGGAGGGAAAGAAGCAGGGCGCGCGTGCACGACAAGCGCCCCCCCTCCTACCCGCGCGCGCACGACAACCCGCCAGCGCTCGATGCCGAAGCAGGCGCGCGCTCACAGACACACCCACCCACTCCCTCCTCCCCGCCCTCCCCGGCTTCAAGCCTACTGGCTCCTTCGGCGCCGCCCCCTCGCGTCTGTGACGCCACGCACACACACACGCACACACACACACACACACACACACACACACACACACACACACACACACACACACACACACACACACACACACACACACACACACACATACGAGGCTTGAAGGGGGGGTTATTAACCCTCCGGTGGCCGGACAAGGGACGCGTGCGTGCGCAATGCCGGCGGTGGCGCGTCCCCGGGCTGGGAGGCGAGATCCGCCGTCCTCGGGGCGATGCGGACTCCGGATGCGGCCTCCGGAGAGAACAAAAGACGCTTTGCCCCTCCGCCGACGAGTTCCTTCGGCCGCGAAGTTCTCCTCCTCCTCCTCCTCCTCCTCCTCCTCCTCCTCCTCTCGAGCTGCGGCCCTGGCGTGGCGGCAGCAGTCGAGCTTTCTGCACGCGGCTCGCCGTCAAGAAATTGCTTTCCCCCTTTCCGTTTTCAGTAGTATACTATTTCTTCTCGGGAACGTCCTTTGCAGCCACGGAATTCTGAACATCCCCCGATTAAAACAGCCTTTTACGCGCTTTCCTGTTCCTTAAATAGCAGCCTGTGTGACTCCATCCTCTGGATCCCCAGTAGCGCAGACAAAACCCACTTTTCGTGGCAAGTTGACTTTTGCCCCAGGCCCGCTCTGGTCTTGTTTTCATTGCAGGACTCCCACAGCTTACTCTTTGCTCAACCAAACCCAAAGGTACACGTCGCAGTCCTTGAGCTCCACACCTGCACTTGTGAACTGACCTTCTTTGGCTGCTGGACCCTAGTTTAAAAGAACACCTTCCACCTTCCATTTTATTCAACCTTCCTTTTCTTTTGTCCTTAATGCTGTGCTCCCTTTGCCGTGCTGATGTAGGGGGCGGTGAGCCTACTGGTTTTAAGTTCCCAGTGTAAGCCCTGGCTGTGTCATGGGAATGAAGGGATCTTTCTCCGTGCCCTCCCAAATACACCCCTGGGTGTAAACCTCACAGAGTCTTGGGACACTTTAAAGGTCCTCGGGTGCTAAGCTATTGTGGAGTCCAGCTCGCGCGTCCGGAACCCACCAACGGGCAGGTGACTGTCCCTGGCATATCACTATGCCCATGTTTGTTGGGTGAGGATGAACAGAAGAGGGAAGAAGCCGCATCAACAATCATTATGTTGACAGGGGTGGGAAAGAAAGGTGTTGGCTGACACAGACACTTTTGGGCATTGTGGAGCAGATTAACACATCTTGTGCAATTTTAAAAAGCTTTTGTCTCCCTGTTAATTGCAGGAGATAGAGGGATTAATGGAGAGAGTGGTGGTATAGATTAGCAATTTGCTAGCAGGGCGGTATGTAAATTGAATAAAAGACTGACTGACTGAGAAATCTGTTTGGTACCATCTCCAAGGCCTTTCACATATCACCGCATTCACAATGGCTTCTCCTTCTTGCAGTAGCAGTTACAGAAGGACAGCACTGCTGAGGCCTGGAAGCAAAGCCCATTGAAAATAACAGGATCGGATTTGGGTGTCTGCACACCCAGAGCGACTCAGCACCCTCTACTTATTCGGGGAAGAAGCAAGGAGGGGGTTATTTCTGCAGACAGACACCCTTTTGGCAATGGTGCAGAAGCCAGTGGGCAGTGATATTTAGACCAGCTCATTGGGCGTTTAGACATGACCCCTAAACTCCGGGGCAAATGGCTCCCAGCTCCGGAGCTTAAAAATGTTTACCCACCAGCTCCGGAGTTTACAGGAAATTAAGTGCGACCCCGCCCACTTTAGTGCGTCCCAGCGCAACTTTCAGATACCTGCTCTTTGGAGGTTAAAATTATTTGATCCGGTGTAAGGATAGTGAGTGCGGGGCTCTCCTTGCTTCTGTTTGTTGTTTTTTGGCTCCCGCCCCTTTAAGAGCTACTTTTACAGAGATGAGAGGCAGAACGAGGTGAGTGGCATGCTTTTCTTTCTCTTTTTCTCCCTCCCCTCACGCAGCCAGGAAGTGCGGAGGGGGGTGGGGACACAGGAAGAGCGACGAACCCCTAAGATCTCTGGTCCAAATTTAAGTGGCCAGCGGATCTTAGGGGTCGTGTAAAAAGGCCCAAAGACAATAAGAAAGGAAGAACAGAGTGCAGCATCCAGATTTTGACCTGACCTCTCAAAGCCCATACAAAAAAATTGTCCACCATCTCTCACGTATGGAGATACACACAGATAGGCTCAGAGACCCCTTGTAGTGTTAGGTTTACTAAACTCAGCTGGACATGAAAGCAAGCAAGCAAGCAAGCAAGAAAGAAAGAAAGAAAGAAAGAAAGAAAGAAAGAAAGAAAGAAAGAAAGAAAGAAAGAAAGAAAGAAAAAGGTTCTAGAATATGAATCCTAATAATGATTATGCAAAAATTTCATTTCTCCCTATATACAAGCTGAGTCCTCATGGATATACTGTGTGTTACTTCCAATTTTCCCTTTCTTCCTTAGAATTTTCACGCACCTTCAAAATAAAAGAAAAAGAAGAAGAAGAAGAAGAAGAAGAAGAAGAAAATCAAGCCCCGAAATGCTGGATTGAATGCAAAAGGCCCATGGGAGGTTGTTCCACCTATGAGTGAAGACAGACCCTTTGCTGTGTCCCAAAATCACACTGATAGATTTGGTTTGGTCTGTTTTCATTCTTAGGTCCAAAGGGGGGGGGGAGCCAACCTGAATGCCCACAATGCCTGTCTGCCAGTTCTAGTAAGCCTCAGACCTACTATAATAGTGCCACCTACCCCCACAGGGGTTCAGAAAGGTATTCTGCTTTCCAGTGGGGAATCATCATGCATCAACAATGCTGGGCTGTTTTATTTCATAGGGGGAACAGGTCAGGTCTCTATATAGAAGGAGGCAAGGTCACAGATCTAAAGGGAATATTTAAAACACAATGAGAGGCATACTTCAGGTTTCCTGGACGCCCTGCCATCAACCTACAAGTGGCCACTCTTGCACAAGCCAACTTTAAAGACTCAACTTTATAAAGGTGGCAATTCTTGAAGAAAAGTACTTCAAGGGCATAGAATCATAGAATCATATTGCTGGAAGAGACCTCAAGAGCCATCTAGTCCAACCCCCTGCTATGCAGAAACCCCATCATGCAAGGACTGAACAAAAGAACTAATCCAAGTGTTTCATTTCTCTCCTACTATTTGAATACAGATAAGGTTTCTTTTTTAAATCACAGGGCATGTGTGAATCAGCTTAAGAGAATGTAAGAATGCTGGTGTTATCACCCAAGTTGCATCTTCCTTAAGATAACCATGAGCCAAGATGCATCTGGTGTTTTACCTGCCTCTGATCCAATCATCTCTCTTCCCAAACATATGCAAAAATCATCTTCTACCTGAGGCCAAGCCCTTTGCATCTCATGAAGTGGACTGAGGTTCACAAAAGCTGGTGGCAAATAAGACATGTTTGTCTTAAAGCTACCCAGGCCTTTCTGGTGTTTCCAATTAATTAATCAGTCTTTCACTGGCCATCGGATAATTGAGGAAAACAGCACCCTACTGTATTCAGTGGTTGTCAAGATGGAAGCCTAGCAATGTTTTTTTTTGGGGGGGGGGGGTCACAGTGTCCAGCAGCTGCCATTAAGAACATCCCCCGGGCTTTGACTCCTGGAATCTCCTTGATCAGTGGTTCCCAAACTTGGGTCCCCATATGTTCTTGAACTAAAATTCCCAGATGCCTCCAACACTAGCTGCAGTGACCAGGATTTCTGGGAGCTATAGTCCAAAAGGCAATTGGCTGAGGGAGACCCAAAGTGGGAAGCAGCAGCATCAACAATAATTATGTTGGGGATCCAAGTTTGGGAGCCACTGCCCTGGGGAACAGGGTTTACACCATGATGTTGTACTCTGACAAGCTTTCTCCACCTTTGACCTAAGCGAGCTGAAGACAACTCATCTGGCATCTGTACACCCCATAGATGGGCTTCTGATTCCACCCCGTTCCTGGCCCATGAGGACTCGGGGCTACTGTGTCAATCCTTTTTTGATTTGATGTTTGCATTGGGGCTTTGGAGTGTGCCTCCTTTATTCTCACCCAGCAAACCTCAGTGTCTGATTTGTTCCAACCTGGGCAAGGACAGGGAGACATAAAAACATGAAGAGCAGTTGCCTCCGCCACGCCACTGAGAAAGACATGTTGATTTCAAGCGCCATTAGAAGCCGCCTGGGAAGAAATCAATGACAGCCAAACAGGAAAACAGAGACTCAGGAGGAGAGGGTGTTGAGCACAATGAGACATGGAGGAGGCAAGGGGAAGGTGGAAAGGTATAAATGGATGTCTTCCCATGTCCTTGGACAAAGCCTCGGCTTTGCTTCTCTTGTTGGTGGAAGCCAACCGCCCTGTCTGTCTGCCTGAACTGGAAGAATGGGTAAATCTGGAGAGAGCAAGGTTTTGCATCAGTTGGCCGGTGGGAGATGCCATTTTGGAAGGTCCTTGGGACTGTTGTCTTTAACACTCTCCGCAAGGAGAAAGCCAGCAGGTCAGGGTTTATTTATTTATTTATTTATTTATTTATTTATTTATTTATTTATTTATTTATTTATTTATTTATTTGTTTGTTTGTTTGTTTGTTTGACTTTTATGCTGACTATGTAGCGCTAGGGCTACTCTGGGCGGTTTACAACATTGAGTAGCATAACAAAATATCAAAGTAACACATTTAAAAAACCAAAATACAAACAACATAATATAAGCAAAATATACATAAATCAACAACAATAAACTAAAATAAAGCTAAAATGAAAGTAAAAATAGCCAGGAGATTGCCAAATAAAAACTGAGGGGGTAAAAAGAAGATAAGTGGAAAAAAAAAAGAATAGTGTCTTACTAAATGTTTGGGAAATCAGGAAAGGCCATTGTATACAACCAAGTTTTCAATAGCTGTTTAAAAAGTTTGAAGCGAGGGTGTCATGCGAATTTCTAGAGGTAATTTGTTAATTTGTTAAACAAGGCTGAGTTTGCCTGTTCTGCTGTGGGCATGGAAGTCTGTTGCTATGTGTGGGCTGCCCTTCCGGGGGGGAGGGGGGGCAACAATTCCAGTCCAAAACCAAAACTGAAATTCTCTCCTTCCTCATGTCAAGGGCCCAATGTTGAGTAGGCAAATAAAGGATGACTACTTCCTAACATGGCCAATAATTAGAGTTAATTATTAATCAATATTGATTACTAGCAATTAATAACCAACACTAGTTGGGCAAGTTATGAATTGCAATAGGGAGGGCATGCCTTCTTTAAAAACCCCTCTGAAAATACACATTTAAACTGGAATGAGTTTAATCGAATCATATTTAGAGTTAAAATGTGGGTGGTCGGGTAACTTATGTGCAAGTCTTTTGAAAAGAGAGTCGTGGTACATCAAGAACCCTTTAACACCATTAAGAGCACATGGTTGTCTGTAGGACTGCACTTATATTTTTATTGTATGCACTGTTGTGCAGTTACCATTTGCAACGGTGAGCCTAATTAATTGTCTGGGAGTCTGATGTTTTCCCCTCTGCCATTTCTCAAGGGAGTTTCTCTTATTGATCATTAAAATAATGAATGTGCCTTGTTCCTATGGAACAAAAAGTGACAGCCTGATGGTTCAGCATTGCTGCAGAATGCCTGTGGATACAACTGCAGATATGAAGAAATCGTTTCTTATTGTCATCCGGGAAAGGCTCTTTGAACACATCAAGCCAGCTCGTTGAGAAAGCACAACCTCACCAAGATCCACACCTCCAGAACAAAGGTGGGGCAAATGAATATGGTTTTTGTGTGTGTGTGTGTTTGTTTGTGGTGGGGAAGGAAGCTTTCTCACAGGTGGTCCAGTGCTCCCACACAAAAATGAGTGTTCCTTTTCCTTGCGAAGTGAAGTGCATGCACTCGCAGACAGAAAACACAGGAGGGCCAGATGATTGGCCAAAAAGATGCAAAGAACTCACCCAATGCAGAAGGACCAGCTGATTGGTCAAAAAGATGCAAAGAACCCATCCAAGGCTTTTTTTTTTTAAAAGAAAAACCCTGTCACAAATGTGAAAACTCTAACTGAGAATGACAGTGGAAATCTCACCATTTTTCAAAGAGTGGTGGTGGTGGTGGGAAGTAATTATCCTTGTTTGCACTTGAAAATGAGGCAGAGAAAGATTGACATTTACGGAGTAAAATATGCATGTAATTGGAATGGCTAAAAAATTGCATCCCTTTGAATGATATGCACAGAGACGCTATAATCAATGGAACGAAGCGTTCAAAGCCTGCATATAAAGAAAATAGATAAATGAATACATAGTGAAAATGCATATGTGTAAACAAAGGAAGATGCTGACATACTTGCATGGCGGGTGCTGTAACCCAACAGATTGGAGGGGCTGCAGATTGCAGTAAGGGTGTTGGGAAGGACCCCAGGCACAAGACAGCAAGCAGCTAGACAGGGAACATTCTCTGGTAGACGGAAATCCATAACCCCACTGTGAAATTTCTCTCCTGGCTTGGATCCTGTCTGCATCGCAGCAAGCGAACCGGCTTGGTTTCACAGGCTGCGTCACGCTCATGAAGTTCTTGAAATCGCAATTAAAGCGTGACACAACATTTGGTGCAAGGAAGGGGGAGGGGGACATGCCAGCCTAAGCAAACCTGTGTTTGATCGTGTGTGAGTGTGGAGTCCACTGAGCAGAGACAGTCACATGGCCTCCTGACCACTGCAGACATTGTAGCTGTGATCAGGAAAGGTGGAAACGGGGTGTGCCTATGTCTTTTGAGTGTGTGCCTTTCTGTGTACATGTTGTGGGGAAAGCGACGAGAACAATCCACACAAAGCCATGAAGCCGTACAGACGGTCATTCAGCTAGACCAGAGGTTCCCAAGATTTTTCATGACTCCGTTTTAAAACAGCCAAGTAACCTGAGGCCACCATCCTGGCCATGTTTGCATAAAAACAGGGTTTTTGTTGAGAAAAACTCCTCTCTTCTCACACATGCACATACATGCTAACTTTACTATCCTGCTCGGAAAGGTCAAAGGTAGAAATTGTTTAATAAGGGCTACGGCACCTATAAGGGGACCCAGAAGACCCCCACAGAAAGCACTCCATTACCCTCTTTGGGGTTCACAACCCTCAGGCTCAGAAACTCTAAGCTCGGCAACCACTCAGGGAACTGACATGAACATGGATGGAAAACGTGGTGGTACATGGAGTGAATGCAAATATGTGAATTGCTCCCAAGTCAAGGAAGCTTCGCCTGAGATGATTTAATCAACACTGATTTTGCTGACTGTGGCAGCAACTTCTGAATGTTAATGGTGTGACGGGTCTTTCACCGGAGTCCACCTTCATCTAGTCCAGTGGTTCTCAACCTGTGGGTCCCCAGATGTTCCAGGACTGCAACTCCCAGAAGTCTTCATCACTAGCTGAGCTGGCCAGGATTTCTGGAAGTTGCAGTCCAGGAACACCTGGGGACCCACAGGTTGAGAACCACTGACCTAGAAGATGTCCCTGGGGTGAATGTGTATTCACCACTGATTCAACCTTTCCAGATGTTCACCATGTGGCTGCCATTCCTTGCGAACAGCCCTTCAGCTCTGTCCATCCTAGAGAGATTCAGTGTAAGAGAACCCCCAAATCCTGACCACCTTTGTTTCTATCATCCTATCAGGGGGCCCAGGACCACCAGGTCTATCTGGCTCCAAACCAGTTGTGGTGGCTTCTGGAACAGCTGCACAGGCTGAGCATCATGAACACAAGAGGCTGTAAGTTGGAGGCAGGGAGGTCCTACTAGCTTTCCACCCTGGCTCCTGTCCTGGCAAAGTGGCAATTCCGTGTCG
Source organism: Phrynocephalus forsythii (assembly GCA_029282475.1). Lineage (NCBI taxonomy): Eukaryota > Metazoa > Chordata > Lepidosauria > Squamata > Agamidae > Phrynocephalus > Phrynocephalus forsythii. The sequence goes on from JAPFRF010000022.1 coordinate 6,692,877, forward strand.
CCACACACACCCATGTCCTACTTCCTCAATGGACAAGACAGCACGTCTTCAGCCGGCGTGGCTTCAACACTGCCGTGCCAGTCCAGGGTGAACAAGTCCACCACTTTTTTCTGCCTGCATCGGATGAGCGAAGTTCACCCCAGGCCATGCCAAAAACAGGGTGGAAATGGATCATAGTATTATTTTATCATCGTTATTATTCTTGCTGCCAGTGCTAAGATGGAAAGGGAAGAGGGTGAGCATCCCTCCCTGTGGCTTGGTGGCCATTTCCCTTCCCAAGGTCATCCTTGTCACTCCAGGAGGGAGAGAAGATTTGACAAGCCTGTCAGCCCTGCCGAGCACCTGCCACAAACATTTCCCAGCGCACTTGATTACATTACTTTTTGGTGTTGATAAACAGTCAGCATCTACGCAGAGCGCCATGTCAAACAGAATCCAAACACCGGCATCAGCTTTATTTTCCTTCTGTCGCCTGTAAACACCTCTAATGGAACCGCAAATCGTTGCATGGGAAATGAGCAGAAGTGGTTCGGAAACGTGCTGTGTCAGCGCCCGAGAGACGGGGGCCAGGGAGATGCCGGTTTCGAATCTATTTGGGCCATGTTCTTCTCTCCATCATCCTCAGGTAATAGTGAACAGGGCCCTGTCCCAATGGATCATTCAGTCCCCCAAAAGTCAGTCACTTTGGGGTTTTCTCCAGATGGGCCCAAGTTGGTGCCGTTCAGCATTCAGAAATGTTGGGCTCCCTTGGATTCTCATCCAAGCTGCACTGCCAAAAAAAAAAGCTACATCTTTAAAACAATTTCTCCTTAGGAAATCCTTGGAGGGAATTTATTGGGTTTGTGTGTTTGCGGGTGGGGAGATAGAGGTGGACTTCCATGTGGAGCTTCCCCCCCTTAACCCTTTTTTTTCATTCGTGACCTAATTAACAGCATCTGGCTGGAGGCATCGCAAGTGGAACTTCCATGTCAAAACACCGTCCTGCTGTACACTGCCCACTTATCCTTCCTGCTCCTCAAACAAAGGCCGGTGCAAAATAAACCATGCTGTTGGTGAATAGAAAAAAAATAAAACATAAAGTTAGTGGAAAGACACAGGGAAAGCATTGATCATTCTTAGTGTCTGGTTAATGGGGAAAATATTAATGTTGCTATAATAAGCAAACCTTGTGTCTGGGTGAGCCCTGATTCTCAGTGGCATGCAGTGTGTGAACATGCATGTGTGTGTGTGTGTGTGTGTGTGTACACACTCATGCCTGCCTGCCTGCCTGCCTGTCGATCTGTGTGCAAACCGGTCAATTTTGATCAGACGTTCCAGGGCTTTTTGTGTGTTTGTTCTTTTTCTAAACAGTGACTGATGGATTATGGGAGTGGTACTTTACAAAAATTATTTTTTCTACCGCACATCTACCCACGTAGAATTCTCCCTGAATAAGCCTAAGATTCATTCAGAAACATGCAACCTAGAATCCAGTGGGTTTGTGCCTGCTTATTTGTTTTGCCATTGCAGGAAAAATTCTGGAACCACCACCCAGTACTTTTTGGGGACTGAATGCTCCATGGGGACAGGGCCCTGTTCACTCTTACCTGTCTCAAAAGGATGCTCTGAGGATGATGGAGAGAAGAACATAGATATTCCTTAGAGAAAATGTGAAGAGTAAATATGTGAAACAATTTTTTCTCAATGTGCTATAGAGGCAGAATGGCATCTTATCATCCGTGGTACATTTCACTACATCATGAAGGGAGCTTACCAAAATTGGGAAGCAGGTGAAGGAAATGGATCATTCTGAAATGACTCTCTGGTTGCTATTCTGGATGGGGGTGTCCTTGTTGCCTCAGGATCTTGTGGGAGGTACAGTAGGACCACAATATCCTTGTGGGATAGATTCCAAGCCCCCTTGTGGATACTGAAAAATGAAGAAGTATCAAATGGTCTATATTGTATGATTTCTGGTTCCCTCTAGTTCCAGGTTTGGGTAAATAAACCTTGGAAATACGTATAAATATGTATTTCTTTTTTTTTTAATTTTTAGTCTTCAGGAAGCAGGTAAGAGAATCAGCAGATAGCAATCCCATGGTTCCCATCCTACTGTATATGAAATAAAGGGAGAAATAAATGGTTAAGAAATGGCAGTGACCCTTCTACTATGGGTGTATACACCTAGATCACCCTTTTCCTTATCAGATGTCTTCAGTTCTGTTTGGGTGCAGCTTCAACCACCCATCATACCCATGGAAGATGAGGAGGCGTGATGTCACACACCTCAAGGGTTGGTAGAGATCAGAGCTAGTGTTAGGGGTGCCACGTGTTGGGCAGTTGTTGCTTCCATCATGACCCATCCACCCACTCTGACAAGTAACTCCTTGATTCTGATATAGTGAAGGCTGCAGTTCCTCAGCGATTCTGCCCAACAAAACCTGGTCTTGAAGATGGCACGGACTTTGTTCTTGGTCTTACTGTGGCAGAATAACGAGGCTCCCCCCTCCAGTGAAATTAGTTATGGATTAAGAAAGAAAGAAAGAAAGAAAGAAAGAAAGAAAGAAAGAAAGAAAGAAAGAAAGAAAGAAAGAAAGAAAGAAAGAAGACTCCATCAGATGTACTCACATTTATCTCTCAGAGAACTCCTCCCTGTAAATTAGCTTCATTAATCTAGCTGTGGTGCCTGTCTTTTTTTTTTTTAAAAAAAATAAGCCACTTTCTTTACTCTTTCTCCCTATTGATAATGGTTGTTTGATAACACTAATACCCTTCTGAAACGATGGCTGTCCCTCTAGGATCCTTTACAAAGGACCCGCTGAGTTCTGTAGGACTTACATTGGAGTAAAAGGACTGAGACTAGCTCAAGTGCATTAATATATATAAGTGCACACATTTCTCTCCTGGGTAGCTTATTTCCACCCATCTTTATTTCCTCCGTTCTCTGTAATCTATGTTGAAATTCAGATATTCAGCTCCAGGCTCAGCCTGGTCTTTTCTGCTATGCTACTTCATAAACTATCGTATACATCAATCAAATAGATGCATGTAATGATTGAAATAGAACAGCAATGCATACAGGAAGTCATCTCAACTAGTCTCAACTAGATAGCAGACGTGTGTGTGTGTGTGTGTGTGTGTGTGTGTGTGTGTGTGTGTGTGTGTGTGTGTGTGTGTGTGTGTGTACTTGTGATTTTTATCTCCTTAATGTTCACCAGCCACCCTGCATTAGCATTTTCTTCTTTCGCTTTCAGTAAAAGTCATTTTGAGTTGTCGCTACTTTCTGCCAGTGAGATTGTGTCACTGGCACATCTTAAATTATTGATATTTCTTCTCCCAGCGTTCACACCTCCAGCTGAATTTTTCCTTGCTCTTCTACTTGTAAGGAAACAAGGCAAGGGTGGTAGGATAACTTTCTAGCACCATCTAGTGTCAGAAAGGTGGTGTTCAAGTGCTTGGTTTCATCCCAGATGTCCAGCCATGGACTGGTCAGTAAGTTGATTCAGCTGTCCTGCCCTGTTAAGATTGGGTTTATCTTTTTAAAATCAAGAGGCATGCTGAAATGAACCATTGCATGTCAACCGAAAGAGGGAGAAAAGAGAGTGCTGGTTTGGATAGAACTGCATATGCACCAATGCAATTGATTTCTATAGTTTAATTTAAAAGAAATAACAAGGCATCTTACTTGAGTGGGAAAGACGTTGCCTACATGGATTACATGCGCCCAGTGTCTGTTGTCCAAGGGCTGCTCACAGTGGATGATGGAAGAGATTAAGACCCACAATTTCTCCACTTATGAATCTTCATTTTTAAGGCTGACAGTGTAAGAAAAGGGGCTTTCCAAGGACTTGGCTCTAAGGGAGCCCTTTGTCTGGAGGACTGCCTACCCTTAAGGAGACAAGTGTTTATTCTCGATGACAAAAGTGCTTCTGGATGAGGCTTTGTGGAAGCTTTAGTTCAAGGAAGAAAATTCTGTAAGTATAGATTTTTCTTAATCTGATCTGTAGGTTCTTACTCCTCCTCTTCACCCCGCAATGGCTGTCATGATGAAAAGATGACAACAAAGGTAACAACAACAATAGCAACAACAGCAACAAAAGGCACTGCAGCAGTGGCAGTGGCAATAGCAGAGAAAATAACTAAATATTTATTTCCTTGCCATAGGATAATCTTCCTAACATTATGCTAGAAAAATGTTTAGATAAACTACCGAATGCAGCAAAAATTGCAGCTTCCAAAAGTGAGAAAGATTAGGTTTGAGTTTCTTTCTTTGACTTATAAATCCTTGTCAAAATGTATCAAGTCCATCAAAGGTAAAGCCTTTGGATTCTTCAAAGCACATTCCTCGGGCAGGTTTAGCAAAATGTGTTTTTCTTCTTCTTCAAATTAACATGTATTTATTTATTTATTTATTTATTTATTTATTTATTTATTTATTTATTGTACTTATATCCCACTCATTGGGCCAAGCGGTCACTGTGGGAGACTAACAGCAATCGAAAACATAATAAAGAACACAGTGTATAAAATACAACCATCATATCAAAGAACACAGTGTATAAAATACAACCATCATATCAAAAACACATCATCTGAGATCTTGCAAAGAACTTGATGCAGAGAAAAATATAGCTCAATTCTCACAATATGGGGAGGGAAGAGGCAGGATAAAGGCTTCTCTACTCAGAGATGGCTGTAGTTCAGTGGAAGAGTTTTTTGTTTGTTTTGCTTTCAACTCCAAAGCTCACCGGTTCAAAATTTGGTGCCCCTCACTTGGGACTGAAAGAGACTCTGGTCAGAAGCTTCTGCAATCTATTGCTGGCCATCACAGATTGGAGTGGTGAATTTCTGATCCTCCAAGTAGACATGGGCACGACCAGAAAAAATGACGTTTCAAGTTTTTGTTTGTCGGAACGGGTCCGTTTCGGGTCGTTTCCGTTTGTCGCAAAATTTTTCAAATATTTGTTGTTTCATTTGTCGTTTATCATTTGTCGTTTCCACCGTGATTTAGTGCGATTTGACTTCCCATCCCAGAGCATAGGGGCATCCCGCAATCAGGGCCAGTGCTAGGTGTTTTTGCGCCCTAGGCGGCGGGCGGGGTGGGGTGGGCGGGTGGCAGGGGGGAGGTGCGGGCGGGTGGTGGTGGCGGGGGGCCATGGGTGGGCGGTGGCCGTGGGTGGACGAGTGGGTGGGTGGCGGCGCGGGCCGCAGGCGGGTGGCGGTGCGGGCGGACGGGCGAGTGGGCAGTTAGGATATCACTTAGGATAGAGGTTCTGTTCTTGGCTTGCAGCCCAAATGTGTGTGTGTGCAAGCAAATTGAAGTTCGGAAAATAGAAAACAAATGGTAGTATATAATATATATTTAAAATAAATCCACACCTCCCACTCCCAGTTGAACCTCCCCCTTTATCCAATATCAGAAAAAAAATCCTCACAATCTGCCAGAGAAGAAATAAAGAATAAACTGCTATTCCCTTCAGCAGACAAAGCTGCAGGGAATCAAAGAAATTGTTTTCTAAATTCAATTCCCTCCCTGCCTGCCTAATTTAAATCCTAAAGCCCCAGCCTCCCTCCTCAATCTCGATCGGATTACACCAGCACCAGCAGCCAGCCCTCCTCCCTCAACCACATCCATACACCCGACTGCGATTTCTGGAAGGTGCCTCGGCTTTTTATGCCCTCCGAGACATCCAGAAGTGTCAGTCAAAAACCTGGCGATGCCATTGGTGGAATGGTTCAAAAAATTGCATGGTCCCATCCCATGCCCAGCCCAAATGGGCAGGTCTAAAAAAATAAATAATAAATAATAAATAAAATAAAATCAATACGACGTTTTATTGCTATAAAAAACCCTCTGCTGCTACTATTAAAATTTAGGCATTTAAAATAAATAAATTTCACATGTTTCTGTGGTGATTTGGTGTTTTTTTACCACGATTTCAAAAGAAAAATTGTGGTCGCCATTTTGGATCCCCCCACCACCACATGGCATGGCGAGACGACGAGGATGACCCCCCCGCCTGGTGCAAGCAGCCCAGGACAGGAGAAGAGGGGGGGAAAGGCCAGGGACCCCCCAGAAACCACCCCTCTGGTAGGTGGCAAAGCCTCAGGCAGGCATATTTTCACCTGCTTTTTTGGCTGGGAGTCGGGTTTTTTTAAAAAAAAAACTTTTAAAAACTTTTTCTGTGGTTCGCATTGCGCGATCACCACGATGCCACAAAAGGAAACAAAAAACCCGACCAAATTTTTCTTTTTTTGGTTTGAGTTCGAGTTCTGACGGCTTAATTATCGTTACCGTTTCCGTTATGTAACGGAAACGATAACCGAAAACGGAAACGACAATTTCGCCAAGTCATGCCCATGTCTACCTCCAAGTATTGTTTCATTGAAGCTGTCATCAGCCCAAGCCAGCAATTAGAGATGGGCACAAATTGAAAAAATGACGTTTCAGTTTTTTTTTTTTCGTTGCAGGTCCATTTTGGTTCATTTTTGTTTTTCATGATTTTTTTTTAAAAAATGTTTAGTTTTTTTGTTTTTTGTTTTTACCCGCTTTTTGTGCAACTTAAAGCTTTTCCGCGCGCGGACGTCCCCAAATGCCCCAGACCAGAGGGAAAACACTAAATAAAAATGATGCTGGCAGAGACACAGTATAGACTAGGTAGACAGGGAGGCTGCAAAGGCAGCGGTGGGCGTTGCCCAGGGCGTAAGGCAGCTGTAGAGGGACTGCACTGGGGGCAGGGAGGGGTACTCACTGAGAGGTACACACACACATAGGGAGGCTGCAAGAGAAATAAATCTCTTCTTTCTCTCCCCTAAGAGCCAGGCTGCAGCCAGCAGGAACACAGAGACACACACCTGCCTGCCTGTCCTAAAGTAATGAGTTGCAGAGACAGCAATCCCACCCTAACTCCCACTGCAGACTGCAAGGAGGATGGGAGCTGCCAAAGCTTTTTATGCCCTCTGTGTCTGCCACATCTACCCAGTCTGCAACCTGGGCATGCTATTGGTTGAAATTGTCCAAGAATTTACATGATCCTATCACATGGCTTGCATCCATGTTGTGGCTGGAATCCATTTTGTGTTATCCTTAAAGGGAAAAGAAAAAATACATCGCGATGGAAGAAAGACAAAAACAAACATTTTAAGGACCACAACCCCCTGGTAGGTAATAATTTCAAATAATTATCACTGCATTTTTACGGATGTCCAGGGCGTTTTAATGCCCAAGAAATCAATATTAGGCATCTGGGAGCCATTTTGAGTCGATGTCCCCTAACTCTCCTTAAAGGAAAAAAAAATACAGCAATCTGAGAAAAGACATAAATGCACGTTTTAAGGACCCCAACCCCCCCCGGTAGGTATTATCAGGCAGAATAAATAATTATCACTGGGTTTTTACGAATATTCAGGATGTTTTTTAACATTTAAAAACAGCTCATTTCATTGCACGTCGCCATTAACAAAAACAAAACGTAACGAACCTAATTTTTGTGGTTCTGTTCTGTTCGTTCCAATTTCATCACAATTTTCGTTATTCGTTTCGTTACGTAATGAAACGAATAATGAATAAAGTGTTCTGCTTATATACCGCCCCATACCACTACAAGTAGTCTCTGGGCGGTTTACAATTTTGATTACAGTGTGCAGGCTACACATTGCCCCCCCCCCCAGCAAGCTGGGTACTCATTTTACCGACCTCGGAAGGATGGAAGGCTGAGTGAACCTTGAGCCTGCTACTGGGGATTGAACCCAGGTCGTGAGCACAGTTTTACCTGCAGTACAGGCATTTAACCACTGCACCACAAATAATGGAACAATTTTTTTTGTTTCATGCCCATCTCTACCAGCAATAGAGGGTGAAAGGGACAATTCAACTTATTTGGAGAACCATCCATTCCTAGGAGAGGTAAGGCCACACCTGTGCATGGTTCTCATGATCTGATCTGAACATACCCAGATTCCACCCATAACCATGTTTTTGCTCCTTCTGATTTAATCTGGGCCCAGTGTCTGGGCTTCCTGTCATGTGCCCTGGAAAACTTGTGTGTGTTTCATTTGAAAACCAAAAATGGTTGCAACTGTCTTCTACTTACACAGATGTCAATGCAAGGTGGCAGCTTCATGGATGCTGGTGAGGAGAACAAACATGGCAAAGCTGAGGTGGCTAGCACCAGAGGTTCATATACTTTTCACCTATATGTTTGCTTTAAAAAACAACAACCTCTAGTACGTGAAAACAGCGTGTGCCACATCCAGTTTGATTAGACCCCCAGGTGCATTATCAATCTGTAAATTCCGCTTTCAGCAACTCAAGAGCAAAATCGTTCCATTCTCCTTTGGCTTGGACCATAGAAACATCCTGGCGATTCTTCATTTGAGATGCTGAGGGTTAAGGTGATCACAACCAACTGCTACCTGGGGTGTCATTTGAAAATTAGACCTCCAATGCAGCCTGTGATTTTTTTTTCTTTCTAGCTCACCTTTAAGAAGCAGACCTGGCACATCCATCTGCCATAAATTACTGGGACTGTCATTTATGATTCTTCCATATTATCTGACACATGTTGGTATCTGGCCTAAATAAGTAGACTTGACCCATGGAAGCTCATGGTGTGTGTGTGTGTGTGTGTGTGTGTGTGTGTGTGTGTGTGTGTGTGTTTGATTGATTGATTGATTTGATTTGATTTGATTTATATGCTGCCCATCCAGCAACACAGTTTCTCTGGCAGTTTACAACAAATAAAACTTCAGCAGTTAAATAAAAGTATTGCCTACTCCTACATTTGTATTTGAAAGGAGGGCACCCTCGGAATGAAAACATTTGTTTATATCTTCTGACTGCAAAGCTAGTGACTTGTCAAGTTCTCCCCTGAGGCTCAGAGAAGGGGTGTGCCTTCTTTGATAGATTATTTACAAAACTGTTGCCTCGCCATTCAGAACAACTAGATCTTCTGCTTCTATCAAGGTTATACTATCTAAAACCACCTAAATTATTTGGACACCTAAGCCAGAAAGTCCACCTCTCCCTGTCTACAACAAGAATAAATTAAATTTTAAACAATTTCTTTCTTTTTCTTGAGAACTGAGCTCACCAAAAACAGCTGCTTCAGCCTGCCTAATGGTAGGGCCAGGCCTTGTGTCCCATGTTGAAACTGGGGGAACATCCCCTTTCATCTCGAAATGAAGACGGATTTGCAGATCAAGGCATGATTTTTGTGGCCTTGGAGCCAAGGCAGAGCTGGATTATACAAAACACAGAATACTTGCATTCATTCCAATGAACACTGAAGCATGGACTCAGGCTTGTAGGAAGACATACATGTATGCACATGCGTGTACGTACACAAACAGAGAGAGATGAAAAATGGGTGGCAAAGGCACAGGAGGACAAGTACTGAATGATGCTGAAACACACAAAGGCAAGGACTGGGTGGGGTGAAGGGAAGCCTGGGCCTTGCTGCAAGTGGAAAGATCTGTCATCAGGCTGTGTGAAGACTCAAGGGAAACCACACAAAGGATATAGTGGGCCAGGACTTTGCTTGCTAGCCATGTTGCCGTTAAGCACAACAAGTGAGTGGTTGGACTCCATGGAAGGTGACTCCCTGTCTTTCTGTTTCCTGGGTGCCACCTCCTGTAACACTGTCCAGCAACATCACCACCACCCTGATTTGGGAAAGCGGTTCTCAGACTTCCTAAACATGTCTTCTGCCATTCTCTGCTTTCTCTGTGTCTCCTTCAAAGCAGGGCTTGGAAGGAGGAGTCATGCATGATCCTGCGTGGTGGGGACCTGTGAAGTCCATCTCCCATGCTATCCCTGTGACCTTCTTCCATTGTGAGATCAAGCCCAGCTCAGCTTTTCTACAGGTGAAAGGTGTGTTCCTTCCTACTGCAGTCCTACACACTCATTTGGAAAGTGTGCAGAGCCCACACACAATGAGGAACATCCCATAATACCACCCCTACGTCATTACTTGAATCATGTGAAGTCCAAAGTCTGAAAAGAGACAGGTTGTCTATCCAGGTACAGTCTTGACATGAGATGAGATGGAGGACACGGATGGAGGACACATGTTTTTATAAAAATTGATGGATCTAGAGCTGGCTGGATAGCTTATTGCAGGGCTGCCCAACTTTGAGTAGGCTGAGGTCTACTTTTTCTGGCCCAAAGTGCCTGAGGGCTACTACCCTAAAACCTCTACTTACGAATAAGTAAAACAATGTAAGTAGAGCAACGGTTTCTCTTAGGAATGCATTGAAAAATTAATTAATCCATTCTGGAGGGAACAGATTTCAATGCATTCCTATGCAAAGGCTGACCTATCACATGCTTCCCTTGCACCCGCTCAAACCAGTGTGGGTAGGTTCAAGGGAAGTGTGTGCATGCTTGAGCAGATTGCCACTTCCAAGGGTGAACCCCCATGACCATGGACATGCCTTCCTTCACCCGGCTTGAGCAAGGGACTGCGCCATGGCCCTTATTTATTTATTTATTTATTATTATATTTGTATCCCGCTTATCTCCACAATGGCTGAGACAGTGGGCTGGCAGACTGAGGACGTTGCTGTGGCAGAGGTGGTCCTTGGGATGGGAGAGAGAGGGGTGGATAACTTGCTGGCGAGCTACTTTTGAACCCTTTGTGGTCTGGTCTACCTGTTGGAATTCCATTCCCTACTGTGCCTCCTGCGAGAAGAGCCAGCCTGGGTGGCCTTGGGCAAGCTGCACAGTTCCAGGGCAGCACTGGAAGAAAGAACTGGGAAACGACCTCTGAGTCCTCTCCACCTGGAAAACCCAATAGCACATGATAATGGTGACAGTGGCTCTAGACTGCAGGAACTCAGCCTTGGGGAGAGATCCTGGAACAGATGTTGCCATGATGTCCCTGGGGACCAAGGAATGAAGTCAATTCCACATGCCCATGCACACTCATGTGCTTCATGAGTAGCATTCATGTCCTCCTTGTAAATTTCAGGTTTGTCACTGTTTCCAAAGGGGTAGGGTTTTTTTCCTTTAAAGTACTGCCTGGAAATGTTCACTACTATCCTGGACTAAATATCCCAGAATCCCCTAGATTTTGGTGCATCATGGGAGTTGAGAACCACAAAAGAAAGGTGGTTTTTTCTTTTCCCCCTGATGCTCAACACACAAGGCAGGTAGAGGAAAAACACAGAGTCCCCTGGCATAGGAAAGATGATGCCAGGATTCGCTTTGTTTTGTTTCAAGGTCTATATAGAATCTTCCATTTGTTGCACTTCGGAGGTCAAAAGTGGTGGGAGGAGGTGGAGCCTTAGCAGGCTGAGGAACAGCAATGCTTATCTCATTCCCCCCATTGCTATTTTATTTCACAGTCAAATGGAAAACATACGCAATCACCTTCTCGCCTTGCTTGCCAAATGGTGCTCCATTATCTCATAACAGTGCTGCCCTTTTGAAGAGGACCTCTCCCTCCTCCCTCCCTCCTCCCTCCCTGTTGTTTCTCTCTTCTTCTTTCTGCTGGGATGGACTCCACACAATGTAAATTGATGATGCGGAAAATGAAATGTCTCAAATGCCCAACCTTTCAGCTGTAAAAACATATATGTTTATTTATTTATTTATTTATTCCAAGCTCCTAGTGAGACATGCCAAGTGGACCGTCTTGAAATATCTCCATCGTGAAGAAACTGTTCATCAATTCTGTCACCAACAGCAGAAAAGTTGGGGTCAAGTCTATCTCTTGTGTATCTCCCACATATGGTAATCTCTGTGTACTTCTCCACTGGTGTGTGTGTGCCTTTGAATCTTCACTTGAGGACTGGCAGATATTTTCCTTGCACAGAAACAATTTTTATTTGCACATGAAAGAGTGGTTGAGGACACAGGTAGAAGAGCAGGTGGGAAAGGGGACAAATTTGTTCAGAGGGGTCAGAACCTGCAGTGGCAAGTGGCAAAAAGGAAGCAAAGAGCTGAGTTGTGCCAACATTGTTGTTTTCCAGCAATGGGAGAAAACAAATGCACCTGATTTCAAGGGAGGCAAATCACAACACGTCGAAGAAATCACTGAGGCAAACAGAGTGACATTCTGTTCGCCGAGGCAGATCAGGCAGACAAATGAGGCAGAGAGAATGAATGAAAAAAAAAAGATTTCCCTTCAACCAACCAACCAACCAACCAACCAACCAACCAACCAATCAAGTTGTATGCCAATTTTGCATAAACAGCATGTTCCAACCTGTTTACAATAAGGTGGCACCAGAAGTCATGGTTCCCAGGGCCAGTGAGGAGGCATGATGGACAAATGAGGCAGTTCAGGAACTAATTAGAAGAAATGAAGAGGCAGGATTGAAGGGTAGGCAGCAAGCAGAGGAACACGTTAAGGGTTAGAAAGAATGAGGTTCTCAGACAAGGTTCAATTGGAAGAGAAACCTGTGGTGTCATGATCAGTTCTACTGTTGACAGCTCCAAGATGCCTTCTACTTGGTCAGATCCTTGGTTCTTCTTGCTCAGCATTTATTTATTTATTTATTTATTTATTATATTTATAAGCAAGGACTCTCCAAAAAAAAGGCTACAAAGCCAATAAAATACATTGTTGATCAAGCAAGGACTCTCCAGGGTTTAAGCAGACCTCTGCGTAGCATTATCCATAGGTCCCTGGCCTCCACAATGGTCATCCACCGACACAACCAAGCTCATCTTCTGAAACCAGGTACTTTTGGGTGCATTCTAGATGATATAATGGTTTAGGGTTAGGGTTAGATACATATATAAACCCTCACAGGCACATTATTATATAGGCTTTTGTTTTGAGGCATCCCAAAGCAAAATGGGAACAAGCTTCAAAGAAGGGATCTGAGGGGTTATCTCTGGCAGAACAGAATTGTGGACAGAGGGTGTGTGTATATGTGTATTTTTTGTATGAGAGAAAGAAAGAAAGAGACAGACAGAAAGAATGAGACATTCATACATTGGGGAAGACTTATTTTCCCAAACTTTCACACTGTGATCCTGCTTGCTGTCTGCTAGTTCTACCCCATATGATCTTCAGTATATGACCCCTTAGATGATGGTGGTGGTGGTGGTGGTGGTGGTGGTGGTGATAGAATCTGCAGAGCTGGAAGTAGCCCTATGGACCATTGAGTCAAGCCCCTGTCAAGAAAGTACAGAACTCCCAACATCTGGCTCCACAGCCTTAGACCTAAACCAACGAGTGACCATGCAGTGCATATAATACAGCTCATGACTCTTTGTGGGGGAATTCTGGGAGATGTAGTCCATATTCACTGTTCAGTCACCTTCCTCCACTTAACTACAGTCTTTTTCCGTCAGCTGAAGTGGAATCAGTGTCATTATTAAGCATAAGCACATTGATCTGGCTTTCATGATAACTGGTCCAGGAGCGGTGAAACTCATGGATTCAGCATTATTATTATTATTATTATTATTATTATTATTATTATTATTATTATTATTATTATTATTATTATTATTATTATTATTTTGCAAATAAACACAGAGCTCTGGCAATGATCTTCCTGTGATGGAATCTGGCTTACTTCCATCCTGTTGTGGAGTTCCTCCCTTGTTGAAGCCCTCCTGAGTCGTTCTAGAGCTGCAGCCTCTCTTTTTCCCTCTGGTGCCAACAAATGGCTGGATCTTGAATCCCCACCTCCTTCCCAGATCGAGGGAGGGGAGGAGCAGCAGAACGGGCGCCCTGCAAAGTCAACCAGAATATTGCAGCTAAGCCGCTTATAAATGAAAAGAGCTTCACCGTTGGTTGCCGAGATGGATGGTCACTCAGCGTGCAAAGCTCTCCTGGCGACGTGACATCTCTTGCTTGCCTAATCCACTGATTGGTGAAGCAGCAGGACTAGGCTGGGTTGTGAGGGGGAATGCCTGATTGGCCGAATAGCAATGAAATCTAACCAGCCAGGCTGGCTCCCATCCTTTATGCCCAGAAAAAAATGGGGTGTTTTTTTTTCTTCCTTTCAGGTCAGGTTTCTTCTACATTATCCCATCTCAACCTGAGTGTGGCTCTTCTGAGTTGATTTGGGAAGTGATACAGGGCCACCTCTGCTTAGGGGTTGGAGGAGAAGCCAGCAGGAGATTTAAGAGGCTATGAACTAGAGAGGTGTTGTATCTCTTGAATGGTACAGCTGCTTTGTAGTCAACGTTGCAGAGTTTTTGAATTTCTGGCTCAAATTCCTCAAGCCACACAGCAGAAATGCAGGGATTCACACAGCAGAATTGCTTCCCATTTCCCAGATTAGTCCTTATACTTTTCTCATCAACTGGCACTTAGAGTCTCAATAACCCACTCCATGACATTAGTGGGAGAAAGAAAGAAAAGTTTGATTATTCACAATATAACAGATATAAACAGTCAACTGACAAACATGGCTGCTTTGAGCCACCAGCTACAAGAGACTCCCTGCTTCCAACAGATTACTGAAAGAGAGAAAAGATACAGCACAGAGAGGCAGGGCTCTCCTTGAAAGAAACAGGGAAAAATGATTGGCTACTGCTAGACAGATTGACAGTCACCCCAGCTGAGAAAGATCCCTCCCAGACCCACCTACCAAAGGCAGCAGCTGAGGTTGCAAGGTTGCAATAACTCCAACAGTCAAAAAGTTCAGTATCCGACATCTTGAAGTAGGGGTGGTAAAGAATCCTGCTTGCCTAACTGCCCCATAGCACTCCTGCCTGACAAAGCTGCTAATATGGGGCCGGATGGACTAAGCATAAAGTAGCCAATAGAATTTAACACAGTTCTGTTAAGTCTCGATTTGCGCTGCCATTAGGGATGGGCAGGAAACGAAAAATGAAATGCTGTTTTGTCATTTCGTTACATAATTTATTTTCCATAATGAAACAAAATGAAACAAAATGAAATGAGGAAGGAGCATTTCGTTATAGATGAAACAAAACTGTTGTTTTTGCTTTGAAATAAACTGTTTCATTCCATCATTTTCAGACGCTCCTGCTGAGCTGTCAGTGGCTGGACCCCTTTAAACCTGGCCTAGCCAGTACCAGAGGTCCCCATGGTCCCAACTGGGCCAGTTTTAAAGGGGTCCAGCCTATAACAGCTCAGCAGGAGCCATTTAAAAATGGCTCCCGGGCACTAAATCTGGTGCCTCTAGGATCCAGGGGAGCCATTTTGTTTTGTACACAATTTTTTTAAAAAAAAATCATAAGAAACGAAATGAAACGAAACGGGGTGAGCACGAAATGAAATAAAATGAAACTTTATTGTTCTGTTCCGTGCCCATCCCTAGCTGCCATATCATCCAAACTCACCAGTTTTTGCAAGCTAAGCAGGGTTGGGTCTGATAAATACTTGGAATAAGAGACCACCTGGAATTGCCAGGGATGAGGTGTGGCTCTTGCACTCAGCACTGCTTTGTGGCACGTGCAAACCCTGGGACCCTAATTCAGCTCGGCTTCTGCATCCCAGCTGGGCGCCCAGGCTTTTGGATTTTAAGGCTCAGCAGTTTTATTGTTTGGAGTTGCATCCAAATTAATCTCCCTTCCACTTTCAAAAGAAACTTAAATAATGGATCTTTTTGAGAGAGAGGATAAACAAAAACAAAACAGAAGTGGAACAAAATTGAATAAGTGCCAGTTTTTTTTTTTTAAAAATCTCCACTGAATTACCAATGTGATGGCAAGGCAGGTATATTTAAACCAAAGTCTCTCTCTCTCTCTCTCTCTCTCTCTCTCTCTCTCTGTGTGTGTGTGTGTGTGTGTGTGTGTGTGTGTGTGTGTGTGTGTGTGTGTGTGTGTGTGTGTGTGTGTGTGTGTGTGTGTGCATTTGAAACAGATATGTGTGAAAGCAATGAATTCTGCACATCTTCTGATGCACTCTGTCCTGATGTCCATCTAAAGGGAAATCAGATATTTATCAGGTGAAGCTTTTCCTAGTAAGGCCATGGATGCTGGGGGAAAGTTTTCCATGGCTTAGATTCTTTTTTTTTTTAAGATTATTAAAGGTATAGATGGCAGCGAGGTGGTTTCACACACACACACACACACACACACAATCAGTTGGAGGGGTGCGTGCACAGCCAGCCTAAAAGATGAACTTGGAAGCAGAACATGGCTTCCACAGCCCATATGGCGCGACCCCCTGTGCTCTGTGGGGAGCGGCCGATAAAATTCATTGCTGCACTTAACGGTGGCATAAAACCAAAAATGGGACGCAAACAGAGTCATTGAGAGGCACAAACAGAGGGCCTATCAGAGGTACCATTAACCGGAGGGGCTGCGGAACTCGGCAACCTTCACGGAAGGGCATGCCAGGGGATGTGGCTGAGGGAACAGAGCAGCACATAAAAGAAAAGGGTTGAGCTGGCTAGAAAAAGGAGAGTGCGAAGCACTCAACGAGTCCTACACCCCCCCTTAAAGGTTGCTCTTTGCTGGAATCTGCTCCCTGCTACAAGCAGCAGAGCCTGCCCTATGTAGGTGGTTGCCAGAGGCCTCAGTGTGTGATATGAAATGAAACTTCTTTTCCACTTCTGCCTTGGGATTGTGAAGGCATTTAGACTCAATCCCATTCAAGGCCCTCCATTGACTGGGGTGTCAGGGAACACAACCATGATCCCATTGGGCTGCCGGTTGAGCCACAGCACCTCTCACAAAGGCTGCCGCAGCACCGTGGCTGCCACCGCTGGATTGCCTGGCCTTTGCCTTTCTGGCAAAATGGAGAACATGTAGGTGTTGCAGGCCAGGGACAAAAGAATGAAGACGGTGCATGCAGAGGAGACAGGAGGGGAGAGATTATCAAGGGGGGGGGGAGAGAACAAAGGCAATAGTAAGGGTGGAGAAAGCTATGAGAAAGGAAGAAAGGACAGGAAAATCTGCCTTAGTGCTTGACAGCAGGAGATGGCAGGGTATTGGCTTCTCTCCTGTTAATTATCAGTGCTGTAAAGGATGGTGTGGAATGGAGAGGCAGGTGGCATGATGCAGAGAGAGGCGTGAATGCCAGGTTGGCACCCGTTGCCTGGACTGGGCAAAGTCTGTTGTTCTAATGAGGTGGTTTGCCCTCAAGCCTTGGAAATCCAGTGACGGGTTTCTGGGCTTTGGTGGAAAGTGGAGATTAGTTGTCCACCTCTGGAGGGCATATAGGCAGGGCTGCAACTAGGGGGTCCATGGGGTGTGTGGGTGAGACCTTGGTGCCATGCTTGGGTGGGGGGTGCCAACATAACAAAATAGTATTCATAGTCTGTACTATTCCCTGCTGGAAGGGGTGCAGAAACCATGTTTTTCCAGGGTGACATAGACCATAATTTTGGCCCTGCATGTAGGGATGGCCTTGCCTGTTGCTTTCATGCCTCTGTGCTTCATTCCTTTAGTGCAATGGTTCCCAATAGAGATGGGCACAAAACAGAAATATAGTGTTTTGTTTCATTTCGTTTCATTTCAGTCTTCATTTTGTTTTATTTCATTAATAACGGATTTTTAAAAGAATTTTCATCATGTAGTGAAATGATCTGTAAGGCTATAAATAATGGGGAGCTTTTATTTTTTTTATTTAACAGGGAGCCCACTGAACTAAATCAAAGACCCTCCTTAAACCTTTCAAACAAAGAACTTCTGTAAACAAGCAGGAAACCTAGGGGCTAGCTGCTGTATTGAGAGATCAGAGAGATAAGCTCAACAGCTGATCAGCAAGAGGAAGGAAAATATATTTTTAAAAACCCTCCACAGTCCTACTTAATCAGGAAAGGAAAACAAAACAATCAGTTTAATTGAACTTGCAGACATAGCCAGTGAAGGGAAGAGCTCAGCTCCTGGCTAGCTGTTCCAGGCAGATCAAGATTGAAGATAAGCTATCTCAACAACTGAGGGTGCTTGTGGAAGGAAGGAAAACAATTCAATCAGTTTAAAAATAAACCTCCTGTTCTCAAGATGGCTGTATCAAGAGGCTAGGACAAATCATTTCATTTCTGAAACAAAAAATGTTGTTTCATTTCATTTCTTGCCAACATGCTGCTTGCTGTTTCATTTCATTCTGTAAGGTTTTGTAAGCTTACAAAACGACAAAACAGTGTGTCATTTTTCATAAGGTGCCTGTCAGGTCATTGTCCACCTAATGAACCTATTCAGGCCATTGTCCACCTAATGAGCCTATTCAGACTAGGATGGTGTGAAACTAAGGTGAACTGTAAATTGGAAGCCTCGTACCAACTTCCCTGAGATTGATAAAAATACTTGGATGAATAGCAAAACATTTCAATCTCAAAGGAAAAGAAGTCCAGTTGCCATGACTCTACTCCCAGATTTGTACAGATAGTTGCCATTTTCTGTTGCTACAATAGCAAGCCCTTCCAGGCCATAGAGGTTCAACAGGTGGCTACTGACTTTTCTTGCAATCTTAGCTTTCTGCCAGTTACTGCCTATCCACATTATGAGAAGTAACAGAAAGACAGAAAGACACTACCAAAGGTCAACTAGATCTGGGTAGTGTTGCGCCACACTTCCTGCCCCAAGGACCAACTCCTGTTCTAGATCTCGTGCTGGGGATGCTCATTATGTAGACTCACCTAGAGAAAGCCAAGTGAAAGCTGAGCAGAAGAAGAATTTACCATCTGTGAACAAGTGATACAATTAGAGATGGGCACAAAATGGAAGAATTCCATTTTGTTTCATATTTTTTTTTTTGCTTCTTGGGGGGTCATTTTGTACAAAACACTTTTTTTTAAAAGAAGTTTCATTTTTCCCGTTATTTGTTTCCCCAATGCACCTGATCAGGGGAGAAAGGTGTGGGGTCTTTTAAAGCCTCGGTGGCTCCAAGACATTTAAAAAACCCTGCACCTTTATCTCCTGATTGGGCACATGGGGGGGGGGAGCACCAAAGCAAGCACCAGAGAAGCCATCGGCACTTAGTTTGGTGGTGAAAAAATTTTTTTAAAAGCCTGTGGTTCCCCCAATCGAGGGCATTGGGGGGAAGCATGGACTTTTGAAACTCTTGTTTGCCACTGAACCAAGCGCCGAAGGCCGCCACTGGCACCTTGGTTTGGTGGTAAAAAAGTTTAAAAACCCTGCACTCCTTCCCCCATCGGGCACCAGCGTGAGAGCCCCGAACTGGCATCCCAACCATTTTCAGAGGGATCCTGCTGATCTGTCCTCATCTGGATCCTTTTAAACATGGCCTAGTTGGCACCAGGGGGATCCCCGGGTGGGGACCAGCTGCTCCCCTATGTGCCAATCAGTTGGTGCGTGGGGCCCTGCTGGCTGCCCCCCAGCTGATCAGTACTAGGGAGGAGGGTGACCAGTGTACGCTGCTTGTTAAACAAAAATTGAAATGGAATGAAACAAAAATTCCCAGTTCAGTTCCTTTCATTTAAAAAAAAAAACCTATTTCATTTTTCATTTCATTAGGAAACAAAATGAAAAATGAAAAATGAAACAAAAAATTGTTTTCTGCCCATCTCTAGGTACAATTGAATTAAGTGGCATTCAACAGCCCCACCCCCGTTAGATAATCATGAACAGACGCTCCTTACAAAAGAGAAACAGGGGAAAAGAGGCTTTTGAAAGCTGATCCGAGTTCCTTGGCATGGCAGCCTTCGGGCGGGGGAGGGGCAGAGAGAAGATATCAAAGATGACTTCTGAGAGCTTTCAAGGCTTTGAGCATGTTACCTCCTGGGCCTTCCATTGCCAGTCATCTGGCATCACTTCGATCCTGCCACATTCTCCTTCCCTTGTTGCTGTTATTCCTTGTTGTTATTTTAGAAGGTTTGAAAGAAAAGTCGCAACGGCCTCTGCCCACAAAGTCAAACAGGCCAAGTGGTGTGTTTACCACTAGCCATGTTCAAGCTACTGGGAAAAGCCTGGTTTCACCCGACAATACTTTCAAAGCTCCGTGGTGTTATGGGAAAGGTCTCTCCATGTGCACAGAGCTCCATATTAGAGATGGGCACGAAATGAACTTTTAGTTTGTTTCATTATTCGTTATCCATTTCATTGCCTAACAAAACGAATAATGAACCCCAGAGTGAATTTAGAACCAAACGAACCAAACTGGTTTGTTTTGGTTCGTTTTGTTAATGGCAGCGATGTCTCCTACCTAGTGCTGGTCTTCGGTCTTCCTGGCTGCAGGGGAAAGCTGACTGGCCCATGCTGCAGCTGTATTGCAGGCCACGTGGTTGGAAGTAAACAATATAAAATAAAATAAAATAAAATAAAATAAAATAAAATAAAATAAAGGAGCGCCAACCCGGCCCCAGGGGTGGCTGGGGCGGCAATCTAAAATAAAGAAAAAAATATTAAAAATAAACCAGCGTCAACTGGGCGCCAGGGGCTGCGCAGTCAGTGCTTGAAGAAAAACAACAACAAAAACAAAAAAGCCCTGTGCTACAGCTGTAGCACGGGCAGGAACCCGGAAGTAATAAAATAAAATGAAATAAAAATAAAATCAAATGAAATGAAATAAAAGGATCGCCCCGCTGCCGCCGCTGCCACCCGGTAACATAATGATGATGATGTGGATGTCCAGTTTGTGCAGTTTCAATGTCTGTGTTTTTTTATTTTTTAAAAATATTTTTCCCACCTCCGCACTGTCAAATTGATTAAATCGCACAAAGCGGGAAAAATGAAAAATGAATCAACGAACCAAGAAAATGATTTTTTTCTAAAAAAATTGTTAAAAATGAAATGAACCAAACCAAACCCTAAAATAAACTGAACCAAATCACCATTTTTTCGGCTCGTGCCCGTCTCTACTCCACATGGCTTCTGGAAATTAAGGTTTTTGAATGCTAATTTAGTTTGGGGCCCAGAAGCTTCTTCAGAGAGTGGGAGACTGAGATGGGGTGGAAGATTGGGGCATCTCCCAGTGATATTTATTTATTTATTTATTTATTTATTTATTTATTTATTTATTTATTTATTTATTTATTTATTTATTTATTTTGTTGGGGGAGGATCAGTCAATAAAGGCTAGGTAGCTGTTAACTTCATTTTAGACATTTTTGCTTATACAGTTAATCAGCTGGTTAATGAGCTCCAAAAGAGTGTTTGGATTCCTGGGTGACTGATGTGCCAAGAGATTTTCATAGGCCACCGTGGGGCCCCAGGACATCTTCCATGTTTTGAGTGAAGCACACTTATACAATTGTTACTATTTATTAGAGATGGGCACGACTAGGGAAAATGATGTTTTCAAGTTGTCGTGTGTCGGAGGCAGTCCGTTTCGGCTCATTTCCGTTTTTCACAAAATTTCGCAAAAATTAGTCGGTTTGTTTTTTCGTTTTTTCGTTGTCAGTAGTGGTTGGGGGGGGTAGCGGGCTCCTGGAGGGAGCTGCAGGAGTCAGCCAGAGCCACAAGTGACGGACTGGCAGACTCTTTGCACCCGCTGTGTCTCACATACTTGCATGTAGTGCAATGCAAGTAGATCTGGCTTAGGGTTAAGATGGGTTAGTGCAACGGCTAGGGTTAGGCTAGTTACGGGTGAGGTTAGGGTGAGTATTGGGGTGCACCTCTGGGTGCCTCTCTGACCCACTTAGAAGGACAGTGTACTGGCGTATGGGTTAGGCTTAGGCTTAGGGTTTGGGTTTGGGCTACGATGAGTGGGCTGTTTATGCCCGATTGGCACATCCCAGAAGTCTCTGTGGTCAACCTGGCCAAGTGGCCATGTGATTGGTGGAAAATTTGCATGGTTCACTCCCATGGGCGAGCCCATCATTGCAAATGTGCAGGTGTAAAATAAAATAAAATAAAATAAAATAAAATAAAATCAACGGAGACTTTTTTTTTGCAAGAAAAACCCACTGCTGCTACTGTAAAAATTCAAGCATTTAAAATAGCTAATTTTCGCATGTTTCTGTGGTGCTTTGGTGGGGTTTTGGGCAACGATTTCAAAAAAAATATTGCATTCGCCATTTTGGATCCCCCGCACTGCATGGCAAATGGATGCGCCCTCCCAGCCTGGTACAGTCGGCAAAACCTGGCCATGCGATTGGTGGAATGGCTCCAAAACTTTGCATGGTCCACTCCCATGGGCGAGCCCATCATTGCGAATACGCAGATAAAAAAAAAATAAAAAAAATAAAATAAAATAAAATGCAAGAAAAAATGCTACTGTAAAAATCAACGGAGACTTTCTGTGGTGCTTTTTTTTTGCGATTTCAAAAGAAAACCCATTTTGGATCCCCCTGCTACTGGCAAATGGATTCAAGCATTTAAAATAGCTGGCTCCAAAACTTTTTTCACATGTTTCTGCAGGTGTAAAAAAATAAAATAAAATAAAATAAAATAAAATGGAGACTTTTTTTTTAAAAACCCACTGCTGCTACTGTAAAAATTCAAGCATTTAAAAAATAGCATGTTTCGGATTTCGCCATTTTGGATCGCCATTTTGGATCCCCCGCACTGCATGGCAAGTGGATGCACCCTCCCAGCCTGGTACCAGCAGCGCAGCAGTAGCAATAGCCAAGGAGAGGGGGGCGGGGAACCCCCCCCCCAAATAAAACACCCTTCTGGCCTGGTAGGTGCCCTCAGACAGTTTTCGCCGACTTTTAGGGCCGGGAATCAGGTTTTTTTTTTTAACTTTCAAAAACTTTTTTTCTGTGCCGCTTGGCATTGCGCGATCGTCGCGATGCAAGTAACGAGCACAACAAATCAGACCAAATTGTTCGTTTGTCGGTTCGAGCTCGAAATCTGGCGGAGTAATTCCCGTTACCGTTTCCGTAGAGTAATGGATACGAGTAACGGAAACGGAAACGGGAATACCGCTAAGTCGTGCCCATCTCTACTATTTATTTCTTTAAGATATTTTTACCCCACCATTCTCCTTGGAAAGGACACAAGGCACTTGTAACTTTAGAACATATGACCATAACAACAGCCTTGCTGGAACAGGCCACAACCCATCCAGTCCAGCAAGGCTGACAGATGTCACCATTTCTTCTGGCAGGGGGTTCCACAGTCCAGTGATCCTCTGGGTGAAAAAGTACTTTCTCTTATGTGTTTGAGATCTAGCACCCAAAAGTTTCATAGAGTGCTCCCTAGTTTTAGTGTTGTGTGATAGGCAAAACTGTTTTTCCTTATCTACTTTGTCCACACCGTGTATGATTTTATAAACTTCAATCAGGTGACCTCTTAGGCACCGTCGTTCAAGAGTGAAGAGGCCCAGCTGTTGCAGCCTCAGATGGTAAGGAAGGTATTCCAATCTCCTAATCATTCTGGTTGCCCTCCTCTGCACTTTTCCCATTCAATTTAAAGCTAAGAAACAATGCATGTGAAGAGGCATCTTACATCTTACATCATCAAAAAGCAGTATTAAAGCTAAGAACAGGAAGTAAACAAATACAGTGGACCGTTGTATAACAAACAGTTTGTATAACATAAAATCTGTACAACATAAAAAATTCCGGAGATAGGGGAAATTTGCTTAACATAATTGCCTATGGGGAGAATCCATACAACATAAAAATGGGATTACTTCGTTTTCAATGCATTTCTATGGGAATTTGTATAAAGGAAAATTTGCTTAACATAATTTCATTTGGAATGAATTAATTCCTTTATGCAAGATACCACTGTAAATGGAAACAAAAGATACTCTAAGAGATGGATTCACAATTGTTTGTGAAGAAGAGTACAAGATTCAAAACAGTGGTACAATTAAGAATGATGAACACAAGCAAAAATGTTCTTTTTGTAACTTGAAACACTAGATTTCTGGGAGGAGATTCCTATTATTACATTTCCCTACCAATTCATACATTTTGTCAGCTGCTCACTTCAAACAAAGGCTATGGATTATTATTTCACAGTAGACTCATTATCATACTGCAACATGGATGACGTAGTCATTTTAAGCTTCATAAAGAGTCGTTGTATGAATTTTCAGCTGCGCAGATGGTAGAGCATGAACAAATATTTGTCAGCTTGATTGGGTTTTCTTATTTTATTTTATTTTATTTTAGAATAGTTTTCAACCCAATGTTCTACAGATGTTTTAGACTATAATAGCCATCATCTCGATGGCGATGATGGGGAACCTAGTCCCCATCTTATCATGCTGAAGATTCTACCAAGAAAAGTAAAAACATAAATTAAATATTGAAGCTTGTTGGCTTACCTGCACTGTAAGTAAGAAACCAAACAAAGTGTTTGGGGTGTGGTATCTACAGGTGATACCATCAGCAAAGTTTTCTTGCTGCATCAGGCATGTGTAGTTGGTTGGGTAGCAGAAAGAGTATTTAAGTAAAGCCTCAAGATTCATTCTTTGCTGATTCTTTTTTGGAATCAGTCACTCTGACCTACATGCTCTGCTAGAGCAAAAATGCACTGGGTATTTCTTCTCTATTTTTGATGTGTGTTTGCATGAGTAAAGCAATGGGATATGCTTTACAAATGATTAATGTTTATGTGTTAACTAAGTTACAATTATAGTCTTCTGTTTGTGACATTAAATCAGCAGAAGGGTTTTGCTGAAAGTTAAGCAAGTGTATATAGAGCTAGGCTACATTGCTGTTGTAAATATTGCTAACAGACATGTGCCTGTGATAGGTAAACTTTTGATTACCAGGCATTATTTTCATTTTTTACTAAAGCTTTTTTTTAGTTATGTAATACAAAGAATATATTTTTACATAAACATGTGTTGATTCTTGTTATTTTACACATGATTGGCTAGCAATTTCAGTATAAGTGCTTGTTTCAGTCTTAAACCAATATTGGGCAGTTGGTCTCTGCTGCTGTATACTTTGTTTTTTAAAGGTAGAAACTTTCTTATTTAGTTATTTCAATTCTACCTACACACATATATTTCATTAATACCATTTTTGCGACATATCATGGCATGATGGAGACCCTCGGCAAATGTATGTATGAGGGTATCGGCAAAAGTTGACTTTATGGATGGCATCTTATGCGGTATAGAAAAACAAACAAAACTATTTTAGCCATACAGAGAACCTGATTTGAGCAGACAGCAATATTAATGTATGTATTTTGGATGGACAACGACACTGGGGATTTTTAAATCAAGGTTGGATGGCCCTCTCTCAGGAATGCTTTAGGTGTGACTGCCAGTAATGTCTGGGGAATGTTCAGATGACCTTCAAGCTTAGCCCCCCAACTCTGCAATTCAATCATTCTATAAGTGAAATGCAGAGGCAGGCAATATTCCCATGAATGAGTTGAGAGATCTCCCCCAGCTTTGGCACTCTCTACAAGCTTTCTCCATCAGCAAGACATTTGTCCTCTGACTTTCCAAAAGTTGCCAGGCTGCTGCTCACCTGGCCCCTGTTTTGATGTGCGAGAGCAGGAAGTTGGCAGGAGGTGTGATTGGAGGGAGCCCTCAACACATCCCTCACCACCTCACTGCAAAGCCAGCTTGGATTAAATCAAGCTGCCATCCAGAAGGGAGACCCTGCTGTGGACTGCTCGGCTTTAATTACAAGGTTTCCGGGTGTCAGGGAGGAATAATTTGAAGTCTTGCGAATCCGACTTCTTTGAGAGAAGGAGCAAAGAAGAACTAGGAAAGTCTTCAAGGGAACAGACAGCGGCGGGGGTGAAAGAAGCAAAACAGAGCACCCTTATTCTCCTGTGCCATGCAGTGAGAGGTCATGCAATCCAGTTGAAACGAGACCAAATTAAAACTGGAATAGACCAATGTTTCGAACTACGGTACATGTAGTAAGCTTTAAGTTATTCCCAGAATGGTCTTAGGGACTAGTGGTTTTTAAACTGCACTGCCTACTTCACCACTGTGGAGAGTCCTGTGCTTATATCATGGGAGGATTGTGGAAACCAGATTACCAGAGTCTGTAGTAAAACTGCAAATCTCTTTCTGGCATTTCAGCCTCTGGGTTTTCATCAGGGAGAATGAGAAGCATGGGATGTCTTTGCAGAAGAATCATAGAATCATAGAGTTGGAAGAGACCTCAAGGACCATCCAGTCCAACGCCCTGCCATGCAAGAACCCCCATCACAGTATTTCCTACAGATAGCCATCGAGCCTCTGCTTAAAAACCTCCAAAGAAGGAGACTTCACCACCCTCCATGGCAGCATATTCCACTGCTCAACAGCTCAAACTGTCATGAAGTTCTTCCTAATGTTCAAATAGAATCTCTTTTCCTGTAGTTTAAAACCATTGCCCCGAGTCCAAGTCTCTGAAGCCATGGAATGAATGAATTTTCATTTTGGTTCACACTTTTGAGACCCAGATGCAGTCTGAATAACTCACAAATCCTAAAGCACAAATGCAAGAGCAGGTAGAACAGCACCCTTTAAATTCTTTTCAGTTCATTATTTCTGTGTCTCAGCGATGTGGGATGGAGGAGTCATTCAGTAAAATCTGTCCTTGACACAGTACGTCTCTAAATCCAATGAGATAACAATCCCCTTTTATTCTGCACTGGTTAGGCCTCATCCTGAGTACTGTTTCCAGTTCTGGACCCCACACTTTGAGAAAGGTACTAACAAACTTGAGAAAATTCACAGGAGGCCAACAAAGATGAACTGGACTCCATGTATTGAGCTGGAGGTTGGACTTGGGCTTATATGCTCTTTCCAGCTCTATTACTCTATAGTTCTATGAATTGTGAGGGGGAGAGAAAGGGATTCCTGTTGCTCTCTTGCTAGAGGTCTGAAATTTCAGGGGGGTTAATGAATTCTGGACAAGCCGTCTCCTTGAATTGAATAATGTAGTGTGATTGCTTCCCATCCCTTGTTCTGCAACATGATAGCCACTAGAACAGAGTCGCCAAGTCAACCTCCATGCACTGGGTAGATTTTTTTAAAAAAAGATGTTTGCTATTCACATGCTGTGCAGATCCATTGCCCTGCACATTAAACTGCCTTAACTGATTCTAATGATAGCCATCTGATGATGAATGGGAGTGAAGCCTTAGAAGTATGCATACTTTTGGAAAATGACAACATGGGGTCTGTTCATGAAGAGCGACTCGGCTATTAGGCAGCATTATGTTCATCTCTGAGTCTGTTTTGACTTCTCTGCGTTTCTCTCCCAGTGAGAATGTAGTTCTGCTGCACAGAGGGGAAACAGGCAGAAGGACACAGAAAGCTGCAAGTGACATATGGAGTTAGGCTCAAGAGTTTAACCAAAGCTTGGATATTTGTTTAACACCCTTCTTTTAGCATGCTTGAGGGGTTTTGGGTTTGGTTTTCTTTTCTTTTTTTGGCCTGTTAGAATCATAGAATTGGAAGATACCTCGAGGGCCATCCAGTCCAACCCCCTGCCATGCAGGAACCCCCTTCATCAAAGTACCTCCGACAGATGGCCATCTAGTCTATGCTTAAAAACCTCCAAAGAAGGAGACTCCACCACCCTCCTTTGTGGCAATATATTCCACTGCTGAGCAGCTCTAACCATCATGAACTTCTTCCTAATGTTCAAATGGAATCTCTTTTCCTGTAATTTGAAGCCATTTTTCCAAGTCCTAGCTAGTCTCTGAAGCCATGGAAAAAAACCAGCCCCCTCTTCAATATGACGTCCTTGATTTTGGTAGAATTCAAAGGCAGCCCTTTCAACACCACTGTAATCCAAGCTTATGCATCAACTACCAGTGCTGAAGAATTTGAGATTGACCAATTCTATGAAGACTTACAATTCCTTCTAGAACTGACACCAAAGAAAGATGTTGTTCTCATCATAAGGGATTGGAATGCTAAAGTGGGGAGTCAAGTGATAAAAGGAATAACTGGCAAGTTTGGTATTGGAGTTCCAAATGAAGCAGGCCAAGACTAATCGAGTTTTGTCAAGAGAACAAGCTGGTCATTGCAAACACTTTTTCAACAACACAAAAGGCGACTCTACACATGGATATCACCAGAGGGACAATACCAGAATCAGATTAACTATGGGTGCTTTTACACGACCCCTAAGATCCGCTGGCCACTTAAATTCGGACCAGAGATCTCCCACCCCCTCCGCACTCCTGGCTGCTGGTTGCGTGAGGGGAGGGGAAAAAAGGAAGAAAAGAATGCCGCTCACCTCCGTTCTGCCGTCCCGGCACTGCATTCAGATCTCTTAAAGGGGCGGGGGGCAAAAAAAGAACAAACAGAAGCAAGGAGAGCCGGGCAGTCACTATGTTATATCTGCATCAGGAATTTTCACCTCCAGAGAGCAGGTACCTGAAAAGTGCGCTGGGATGCGCTTAGGTGGGCGTGGTCGCACTTAATTATCTGTAAACTCCAGAGCTGGTGGGGAAACAATTTTAAGCTCCAGAGCTGGGAGCCATTTGCGGTGGAGTTTAGGGGTTGTGTGAAAAGGGCCTTAGTCAGGCTGCCTGTCCATCCAACCCTGTATGTGGTTGAGAACATCACGTGATAATCTCTCTCTCTCTCTCTCTCTCTCTCTCTCTCTCTCTCTTTGTGGCAGAGAGAGACTTACAGAGACAGGGAAGGGGAGAGAAATACAGAGTGGCTGTCTCTGTCCTTTCCTTAATCCCGAAGGTCTGGTAGCAGTCCACGGGGACTCTAAGCATCCTCCTGTTAGCTGGAAGTCAAGAGGGGTCGGGCTTGTGATAAATGGTGAAGGACCTACGGAGAGCTCTTGTCAAAGTGATTTATATCAGGCACAACCATTAGCCAAGTGAGGCCAGATGCTTCTCCCAGGGATGAGGGGAGGGGAGGCAAAGAGCATCTTCTTGGCAAGTAAGTTGCATGACAAATGAAGAGGTCAAGGTGAAGGAAAGCACAGAACGTGGCCGTCATCTATAAGAAGAGCACAACATGGCGGAAGAGTTGAAAGAAAGCCACAGGATGGGGTGAGGAAGAAGGTGCCTGAGTCACACACCATCGGGCCTGCTGCTGTTGCTGCCACTACTATTAGAGACTTGGGCCACTGGCCAGGAACACTGCCAAAGGTGTCTGGTGGCCTTTTATCAACCATTATAGGCTGAGATGCTTCTCCAGGTATTTGGATCCCAGGTAAAAGTAATGCCCCCCCCACATGTGTGCTAGTTATGTCTGACTCTAGGGGCGGTGTTCATCTACGTATTCAAGTCGAAGAGCCACTGTTGTTCAAGTCTGTGGCCAGATGGCTGGCATGGCTGCAAGGAAACACTCTTTTACCTTCCTGCTTTTTACGGTGGTACCTATTTATCTACTTGCATTTACCTGCTTTCAAACTGCTAGGTTGGCAGGAGCTGGGGCTATCAGTGGGAGCTCGCTCCACTGCATGACACCCGGGATTCAAACTGTTGAGATGTCGACTTTGCAGCTGACAGTTTTCTGTAATCTATCCCGCTGAGCCACCCCGCTCCATGATGGCCCTTTTTGCACATTGTTTTTGGAACAGAAGCTATGTCCCAGCTGGTGTGCAGAGGGCAAAAGAGGAGAATTGTTGCACAACATCCATGGTGCCACTGGGAGATTTCCTTTCAGAAGCCTTGAACTTTAAGAATATTCAAAAATGATAGTTGCATTTCAAGTGAGTCTCCTCTCTGGGGTGGACCCAAGCGATTTCGGGCCTTTTTACACCACCCCTAAGATCCGCTGGCCACTTAAATTCGGACCAGGGATCTTGGAGGTTCATTGCTCTTCCTGCGTCCCCACCCCTCCGCACTTCCTTGATCCTGTCTGCGTGAGGGGAGGGAGGAAGAAAGCGAGGAAAAAATGCAGGCTCACCTCTGAAGCCAGTGGAAGCCCCCGTCGTCCTGATTCCTTCTCTTCTTCTTTTTTTTTTTGCCTCCCGCCCCTTCTCTTAAAGGGGCAGGAGGCAAAAAAAAAAAAAAGAAGAAGAAGAAGCGAGGAGAGCCCCGCACTCACCAGATTAAATCTGGACCTGGGGATTTTCACCCTTCTAGAGCAGGTACAAGAAAAGTGCACTGGGACGCGCTTAGGTGGGCGGGGTCGCACTTAATTGTCTGCAAACTCTGGAGCTGGTGGGGAAACAATTGTAAGCTCCGGAGCTGGCAGCCATTTGCTGCGGAGTTTAGGGGTCATGTACAAAGGGCCTGAGAGTCCCAGCACAACATCTTATGACAAACAGCAACTCTTGGAAGTATAATTGTGGTGGAGAGATTCTCAGAATTGCCTGGGAAAGCGTGGATGTTACAACTGATGGAGTAAGAAACCAAATCAAATGAAAACAAAAACCCTGTGGCACCGTAAGGACTAGCTGCTTGATTTTAACACGAGCTTGTGTTAAAATATAGCAGTTAGCTTTAAGGTTCCACTAGAGGTAAAAAATATATTGTGGAATTAATAAAAAATATATTCATTTCTCAATTTGTATTCCTCTGAATTGATTGATGCCTCTGACCAATACGAATCCACACATTTTTAGCAATTTGGAGTCATTGGTTCAACGGACTCTAAAGCACTCCTCCATGCACTTAGAGACAACAAAATTGAAGAAAAGCTCCCTCTGATGCTCCTCTATAATCCCTCCAAGTTTGGTAAAGGTTGAGTTTTCTACAAGCCATCTGCTAAAGGGCACTTTCTTGGTTGGTTGGGTTTGGTTTCCTTTGGACAGCTGAATGGTTTGGAACCATGTGGAAATTGGCTTCAATTTCTTTGAAGGACATTTGATTTTTCTTAAAGAAAAACAATGACTTTCTTGATTTTACCTGCCTGTGAGATCATCTTACGTAGTGTAGATTAGAAATGCTACAAGGAAGGAAGGAAGGAAGGAAGGAAGGAATCTGTTTTTCAGATTCTGAGAAGACAAAGTAGGTTGGGAGTTCAATTTGCCTCAATGGGCCTCTTTGACAGGCTCTACACTTGATGATCCACAGGTTCTCTTCCATCTCTGCAGTTCTCAGATGACTGGTTTTTAAAATGTAGCCTTGTTTCAGTAAATCAAAATTGAAAATAGAAAGTTTTGGTGTAGTTTTTGCAAGAACCATAACTCCCCCCCCCCGGACATGTGTAAGATGGATTCTAGCAGATGGATAGTGAAGACATGACCCCTACTAATTGCAAAGTTGAATCTTGGTTCACTTGCATCACTCTGTTGCCACTGCTGCTTATGGTCTAATATCAGAACAGTGAGCTTGGTTCTGCCAACAGCAGTTGTATTTGCCAAGAGGTGGCTTGGCCCCACCTTTGTCATCTCCTCTCCTGGAGGCCATACTGGCTTGGACCAGGGCGAACAGGCTTAAGCTCAACCCCGAGAAGACGGAGGTTATGTTCTTCTCTCTCCCCGGTGGTCCCTTGCCTGGGGGAGTTTCCCTCCAGCCGGAAGGGTGCGGAATCTGGGTGTGCTCCTGGACCCGGCGCTTACCATGGAGGCCCAGGTGGCGTCGGTGACCATTTACCATCTCCGTCGGATCGCCCAGAGGAGCTCCTTGAGAACAGTGGTCCAAGCTCTGGTGATCTCGAGGCTGGACTACTGTAACGCCCTCTACATGGGGTTGCCCTTGAATCTCCTCTGGCGGCTGCAGCGGGTACAGAACGCAGCGGCCAGGCTGGTGGTTGGTGTGCGTCGTTATGACCACATCACCCCAGCCCTGGTCCGCCTGCACTGGTTGCCCGTTGCGGCCCGGATTAGATTCAAGGTCCTGGTTTTAGTTTATAAAACCCTCCATGGCTTGGGACCAGACTACCTGGCAGAGTGGATCGCTCAGCGATCAACCTCGGCCCATGTCGGCAGGCGCGAGGAAGATGCCGGAGGACAGACCCGGACCCGGCTTTCTCTGTGGCGGCCCCCAGCCTCTGGAATTCCATCCCCAGTGAAGTGCGCTCTGCAGAGTCCCTGCTGGCCTTCCGAAAGGCTTTGAAAACCTATCTTTTTCGGGAGGCCTTTGGCGATGTTTAATTTACTTAATTTTTTTTTCTTTCCCTTTGGCCCGCCATCGTAATCAGTTTCCCTCATTAGAGAAGTGCTGCTTAGGTTTTAATTCTGTACAGCGTGATTTATCTGTCTTGTCCTGTCTTATTTTTAGTATTTTTTTTGTAACTTTGTCTGGCTATTGTAGCCTCGTGTAAGCCGCTTAGGGTACTTGTAGATAAGCGGGATATAAATCCAATAAAATAAATAAATAAATAAATAAATCTCTCTCTCTCTCTCTCTCTCTCCCCTGTCCCTCCTTCCCTCCCCCATGTCTTTTCAGCCACTCCATATCAACAGGAGTTGCACATGCTCAGATCCGGTCTGGAAGCATGAGTAAATGCCTCCAAGGGGGTGTCAGACGCAGTTAGGGTGACAAACGATATTTATAACAAATTGTGGGGGAAGATGTCACATCACATTATCCTGATGGCTCCAACTCTGGAGATGCAGGGATGCGCAGGCAGGAGCATTGGGGGGGGCAGTAACGGGCAGGGTGGGAGTTGGGAGCATAAATACAAACATGGCTTTATGGGAAACACATGCCACCACCTTTCAACTATCCTTTGCACCCGTCCAGCATCATCCTGAACTCAGGTTGCTCAGCCTAAAACTTCCAGAGGGGGAAAGACTGCCAGTCTCATTGCCTCCTGTATTCAGCCGCCAACCTACCTATCCCCACCCCAAAACCAGGTTTTACTTTCTGTCTGATATTGTTGATAACCAGCAATTCTTGGCAAATTCTGCAAAAGGATCGAGTTGTATTTTCACCCATCTACACAAGGCAAAAACATAGGTGCAGGTGGTCTGCGCAAGGAGTGGGCCATGAACCACGAGCCTTCCACTTTGGAATTTAAAATAAGGGTCCATTTAAGAAAATGATTCTGGTTTAATATGGGTGAATGAACAGGAATCCACATTCAGACATGAAGTGCCCCAAAACCTAGAATGAATTGTTTCCCCCCCCACTTCTGATATTCTTTTAACTCTGGAATTCTTTCCATTCTGTCTGTGGAAAAGAAAATTTGGGGATGCTTGGAAATTCTTGTTTTAAAGGCTCTTGGAATTTAAGTCTCCTTAATCCCTAGTAGAAAGATGCTAGAGTCTTGTCATCAGAGTGATCTAGCAGGCTTCCAAAAATGCAAGTGTGCCAGCCAATGAGTGAATTGGACAAATTAGACATGTTTAAATAACTTCTATGAGCAGGATGGGGCCAGCTTGCTCTCTGCTTCTTCTCAGGGAATTGGACCAAAGGATTCAAACATCATGGAAGGCGATTCTGACTGGATGTTCCAGCATCCAGGCAGATTAGAGCAGATCCTTTTAGGAGCTGGTTGACAGTCTTCCTTGTCCATTGGATGGTCTCCATGTCAGATGTGCTTCACCTGTGGATTCCCTGCATCAGTAGAAGGGGGACAGACTAGATGTCCCTTTGGACCTCAATCTAAAATTTAGTGATTTTGTGATTTGTAACATTCGTGAAGGGTGGGTTCAACAAAATCATATTTGTGAAAGATGCTTTCCTTGGGCATGATCTGCATTATCCTCAAGATAACAAGTTGGCAAATAGCTTAAATCTTGTACAAAGTCTTCTGTGAATGCAAGCAGTTGATTCATACCTTACATGCACAGCTGAGCACCTCTTTCTATCCCCCCAGTGGTTTTCTTTCCTTCCCCCCAGTAGACAGTTACTGCCTCTCTTTCCCTTTATTTTATTTTTATTATTAAAATTTATAAATTCTTTTAGTACTACAGCTTAAGGACTAAAAAGAAATGGATTCTGAAGCAAATGAAGCCTGATTCCTCACTACAATCCAAAATGGTGAAACCAAGGCTATTGCACTTTGGAAACATCATGGGAAGAGAAGACTCACAGGAAAATGCCTTAATGCTAGAAAAAGTCAAAAGCAGCAGGAAAAGAGGGAGACTGGTCAAGAGATGGACCAACCCAATTAAAGGAATCCACAGCCTCATGTTTGCAAGACCTGAGCATCACCTTTGATGGTAAGGCCTTTCAGCAGTTGCAAGGAACTAGG
This sequence comes from Phrynocephalus forsythii, assembly GCA_029282475.1. Classification (NCBI taxonomy): domain Eukaryota; kingdom Metazoa; phylum Chordata; class Lepidosauria; order Squamata; family Agamidae; genus Phrynocephalus; species Phrynocephalus forsythii. The sequence goes on from JAPFRF010000022.1 coordinate 6,726,620, forward strand.
TGGCACATGACAACATCATGGTGAAATAACGCAAACCATTCATTCTAAATAAGATCTACATCCCATTACCCTCTGATTTCCTTCCACGATGTATTATAGCAGTGTGTACATGTTTGTGTTTGTAATAATCACATGGCTTGACACTGCCAGCATACAAATTGCCACACATGCCGTCGTACAGAAAAATCAGAATATATCAGACAAAAGATGGAGCTGGGAGATATTTTAAAAAGAGGGAGGGATATGAAATAGAAAATGACTTGTAGATAATAGATTTCATATCTGTGTGATTCCTCCTCCACAATTATCTCCTCCAACAAAACCCCCAGGGTCTTCAAATCAGTATTGTGCACAGCACACTGTCTATTTTGATCACACAAATTAAGAGTCATCGAGATGGAATTAGCAAAGGTGTGTGTGTGAAATGGTGCATTTGTGTGGCGTGTAGATGCATGCAGAGGCCTCCATGAGAAACGAGCACCACAGCCAGTGCTTGGGAAAGCCACACAGTCCGATGACGCATTTAAGAATCCCCGGATGGTATGCTGGGACCTGTAGTCAGACCAGATGCCCTCCTTATTTATTTTATTTTTATTTATTTATATAGCTTGTATGCCACCCACTACCCAAAGGTCTCTGGGTGGCTCACAATCAAACTAAACAATTTAGACAATTAAAACATCAAATTGCAATAAAATTAAAACAATAAAACATTTAAATACAATAAATACAATACATTAAAACCCTGCACTAAAATCGCCACCAGGACCCACAATAATCAGTTAAAAAGACTTCTTGAACAGGAATGTTTTTACCCGGTGCCGGAATGTCATCAATGTTGGCGCCAGACGAATCTCGCTTGGGAGGGCATTCCATAATCTGGGGGCAACTGCTGAAAAGGCCCTGTTCCTACAAGCCATCCCTTTCACCTCCTGGAGGGATGGCTCTTTCAGGAGGGCCCTCTGGCTAGATCTCAATTGTGCGGGGAGAACACAGAGCTGTTAGACCATAACCCATGGGCTGTGGTACATAGTATAAGGTACTTGAAGACGGTCCCAGGCTCCTTGGTGTGCTCTGCACACACGGCTCTCCCGCTGCCCTCGACCCCACTTGCTGATGCATATTATTACAGGTCTCAGAGCCAAGCTGTTAAAACACTTGTCAGGAACCTGGGCTTAATTGCCTAGGACTTAACGTATGACAGGAGGCATTTATACATTATTGAGGACATCCAGTTATCATCTGAGAAGAGCCTTGTGACACCAGGCGCAGCATGGCTGCTTACAGATGGCAAGGCAGAGGTTTCGCTCCTTTGCAATGGAGTGGATGGCAGAAGGCGGCCACCTGTAAAAGATGTGGCACTTCACTGTGCCTGGGCTGACTAGCAGCATCCTGCAGATCCTGGTGGAAGAGATCTTCCCTTTCCAGGTTTGCACAACATCGACTGGAATAAACTAAAATGATAAAATAAAATTCTGGCAGATCCTGAAATGCCCCCTTGTCAAAATTGTACGAGATAACCCGGCACGTGCTTTCAGCCTTCTGGAAGGGGGAAGCCATTTTGAAAACTGCACCAGTGTCCCATGCATGAGAGTGAGAGCTCTTTAATGCCAGCACAGCAAGAGGAGGTGGAGGAAGTGATGTGGCAGCCTCTTGCAAAGCCGTACACTCTTGTTACTAATATTTGCAGACATCGATGGAAGCATTTGCGCTCCATGATCGGTAGAGCTCTGATCACAGCCAGGAAGGGACCATTTTCAATTTTGGATATTTGTTCCTTTTCCAAGGCAGTGGCTGGAATGACATTGGCACCCATCAAGTGGGGGAGAGGCAGCGTTATTTGTGGATGTCTCTGAAATAACGACAAAACAATCATGAGAAGCGGCAACTGGGCCCATCCCGAATAAACCACCTTGTGCATTCCCCTCCCTCTTAGCCAAGAATCAATGCCTTACATTTTCAAGAAGGACGAAAACTGAGCAATGCTGTTGCATTCACCACCTGCTTTCTTACGAGGGCTTCTCCTTTAGGGGCAGCAAGGACTTTAGCATCCTCACCAGCTTCAGGGATGGAGGAAACCGGCTTAGGCATTCATCCCCATTTGCTGATTAGCTGTTCTTCCCTTATTGACCTGCACACTCAAATGAAACTAGGTCAAGTGGAGCCAATCTGGCAGAGGAATGTCGAATCATGGGAAGCGCAAGGGGCTCTGCTCGTGGAGGGCATGTGTGTATGTGTAATCTGGTCTCCAGGGTGAGCTGAGACACAAGCCCCAAGGCATATAATCATCCAGGACCTTCCCTCCCACGAAAGAACATGGGGAAGGGCCATGGGATGGGAGAGTTTATATACTACTGCCCTGTAGCACTTAAAGCACTCTCTGGACGGTTTCCCATTTAATTAATTTAATTAATTAGCGAGCTATACATTGCCCTCCCAGTGAGCTGGGGAACCAGTTGACCAACCGCAGTGCCAGAGGACAGGTGGATAGCAGATGTCACACCAGTCTTTAAAAAGGAACGGAGGAGGGACACAGGAAAACACAGGCCAGTTAGTCCAGTTGTTGCAAGAGAACCAGTGGATATCATCTAATCTGGATTTTCAGAAGGCGTTCGACACAGTCCCTTGCCCAACGCCGCTGCAAAAACTCCACAGTCAGGGGACAAGGTGGCAGGTCCTTGCCCAAAGGCTGCACAGGATGACAGTTCTGAGAATTAGCTGGGAACCAGGAAACAAGAGAGTAGGTGTCACTGGGCAATTTTTGCAATGTTTGCCTGCTTGTGGGCTGCCTGGCTAGTTCAGTAAGTTAGGCATCTGACTCCGAAGCCAGAGGGTGGGAATTCAGTTCTGCACTGTGCATCTCAGAACTGTCATCCTGTGCAGCCTTTGGGCAAAGCTGCACCATCCTTGGATGCCCCCAGATGGAGGAAACTGTAAACCACTTCTGAGTACTTTCTACCTGGAAAACCCTGAAAAGGTTTGACATAAACCAGAACTGTCAGGTGTGATTGTATTCCATTTCCCCTCTAAAAAAACAGCAAATGGCATCTACAAGGCAACCTCCTGCCACAACAACCCTGCGAGGCTGCCAGTCTGAAAGAGAATGATTGAGCTTCCATGACCTTTTTGGCTCAGTGAGGACGAGAAGATATATTTCCCAAACACTAACCACTACACCATGCCGTTTCAGGAAAAGAGGCACGCCGTCCTTTGGCTATAAGCCAGTCAGTCTGTTTATTGACGAGGTCTACCCAGCGTCCTTGGGCTTTCAGTGCTTGGTGCTAAACAATTCCCAGGCACATAAACGGTGAAAAGAAGTCCCAGCTGGTCTTGTCCATGGTATGTCACATGCTCAGAGTGCAGTGTCACTTCGAATTAATGTCCATTGACAGCCACACTGGACGCCACTGGCTGTTCTCAGCCTGTCAGCAAAAGAAGATGATGGTATGTGCGTGCGAGCGCATGCGCTCACACACCAAGAAAGAAAGTCAACAACAGGGCTGGGGGGGGCTAGAAGGGCTGTGCAACCTAGGCGGAAGAGGCTGGCCAGGGATGTCGACCCAATAGAGCAGCCTGGCAGCGCCCGCAGGGCAGGCTGGCCTGTCCATCCTGATCAGGGTTCCTCTGCACACTCATTTAAATACTGCTTCTGGATTGGTCGGCACAGTGGACTGAACCATTCCCGGGCGGTGAGGTCGGTGCTGGAGTGGAGACTGGGGTCATCTGGGGACACTGTCAGGGTGAGCTTCCCATGTTTGCATGGAATAGGATGAGACAGGAAAGGGAAAACATTCACAGCCAAGGACCAGCTTTTACGAATTGTGACCCCGTTGGAGTGCATCATCGTTTGTGGGGTAGTTTTCTTCTTCTTTTTTTCTGCTTCTTGAGACTGCTGGGATGGCCTAGAAAGTCAGCCTTTTCCAGGGTGCACCGGGCTTTGGCCCGCACACACCGGCAGCCACCCGAAAGGGTAATTGCTCAACTGCAATCCCTCCCAGGCAAAATTTTACGAACAATAACGACATCCCAGAAACTCGCTCAATAAAGAACAACACACTGGATCCAAAGGCTGGAGCACTAAAACTGGAGGGAAAATGTAAACGGAAGCACAAAGACTCCACAACAGCTTCTTGCCTCCTCACCGCCCCCCCCCCCATTATGTCTAAGGCTGTCTGTGTCTTGCTGTGTGAATAAATCAGAATTCTGGCTGACACCAGTGTCTGGTCAGGAAAACGTTGGATTCTGAATTGAACATAAATTATGCAACTTCAGAGACATGTATCTGCTGTGGCTCTCACTCTGCCAGCCATCATGGGAAGCGAGGAATAATTCAAGGCACAGAGGTTTGGAAAAGACCCCATGGCTTTTGAGATTCTGAGGGCACAAATGCCAAACCTTCACAGTCTCAAGAATGAGAAGAAATGTGGAAGCCTGGGAACCTGCCTTAGGGGCCTGAGGTCTCTATATAACCCCAGATCAGGAAAGGGGAAAAGTGCATTGACTTGTACGTACTTCAAAATCCATGTATAACTCTTATCCAACCCACCTTACCCCTGGAAAACATAACTACACAGAGCATAAATAGTTGATTCACACAAACATACACAGAACAGTTCTCTCTATCAGGATTCTCTTCCATTGATAATCCTTTCCATACACTACCATATAGACACACTTGGTATAGATCTGGGTGGCAGTACCCCCTCCCCAGTATTTACTGAATATTTGTTTATTGAATATGTATTTATTACAACATTTATTTGTTGGCATATTTATTGGGAGTGGTTGTGGGAATCTGTGGATAACTGAAACCACATTGCTCCAACCTGTGCAATTCAAGTACTGTAGTGTTAAACACTTTCAGTCTGTGGATCAATGACCGTGGATCAATGAATCAGCAGATCCTGATACTGTGGATAAGGGAGTCCTAAGGACGATGTCCATGTTTAAGAAATGGACAGTCACTCTTTCTTGTCTTTTAGGAATCAGGAGCCCATAAAAACATTTTGAAACATTTTTTTTTTTTTTTTTTTGAGACCCGCATCTTCCAGACACCCCCCCCCCCCGTGAGCATGGCCACTTCCTGTACATCTGAGGGGTTCTGGGGTATATGGTTCAAAATGCAGAATGCTCCCAAACTCTGTAGTTGGTCACATGCATTACCAGAGTGAGTCAGCTCCTTTAACATCCTCTTCCAAGCCTGGAAATCTTCAGCTCATATTTTACTCTAATGCACCTAAATGATTCCTCAAGTCGTTATGAGTCATTAAGTGGAGGGGAAAATCCCAGGCTTAAAGACTCATTTGTTTCTGGCATTCCCCCCCCTCTTGTAAGATATGTTTTATTGAATTGCTAATTATTTTTAGCTGTATTTATTTATTATTTACACACCACAGGGCTGGATGTTTGTTGTTTTAATCATTATGTCTGTGTTTTCATTATCGGAAATGTGTTGTTATTTGTGTTTCCAATCTTTGTGGTTCTTTGCATTCTTTAATCTTGGAAGCTGCATTGAATGGCCTCACGAGACACTCTGCCATTTTACAGATTGTTGGGCTAGATTTTGCTTGGATTTTTACTACTGGCCAGATTGGCTGGTCCTGATGGGGAACAAAGCCCAAAACGTGTGTGGAGAGCCAACATTTCTCCCAAAAGAATCAGCAGTTATTTCAGCTAACCAACTAACTAGTTTTCTGTTTTTCAAACTATTGCTATGCAGTAGAAGTGCAGAGATTCACAGAGGAGATTAGCTAGTTTCCCAAGTCGTCCACCCCTTTCTCACTAACTGGCACTTAAGCTTTCTGCTCTGAGACATCTGTAAGAAAAAGAAGATCACTTTTTCATTACTCACAGCTGTTTACAAACAGCAAACAAACAATGACTGAATACAAACTGAGAATTGAGAGGGGACTAGAAATACTCAGCAGAGAAATGGGTCTCACTTTGAATTCAGAGGCAGGAAGGAATGGTTTTTTTAGTTCTGGATTGATTGACAAACATCTCAACCCAGAAAAGTCCCCTCCCAACTACACCTACTAAAGACAGCATCCGTAGCTGTAAAAATCTCAACACAAGTTAACTTTTTTAAAAAAAGGATGATGTTCTTTTTTTTACGATGAGTGAATGCCTTCTTGATTTTATGTTGCATTATTTCTGCAGTAGCCTGATTTCATATGCTTATTGACCACAGCATGGAAAAGGGACTTTTGGGTGCTCCACCACCCAGAATCCCCTAGCCATGGCTGCAACATTGTAGGAGCAGTAGTCCCAGAAGACAATGCTTTTAAGATCTTCTTTCGGACTAATGCTGCAACCTAGATTGCCAAATTTCATTTCTGCAGCCAGTCTTGAGTTCACTGCCTTGTCTCTGGGTGTAAGGCCAATCAAACAAAGTGACATTCTGGCTGAATACAAAGGTGCAATATGTCTGTGAAGATTCTCAGTCATCCAGGTGAGTTTATCTGGAAGTTTAGTCATGGCTACTGGACTTCTTTTTTTGAGAGATAGAAGCTGTTTGGATGAACAGCGAAACGTTTATATCTCTTTAAAAAAGAAGTCCAGTAGCCATGACTCAACTTCCAGAAAAAGGTGCAATGCTTGAAAACTGTCTCTTGACCCTACACATCCAGAGACTTTATGAATGATTCATACACATTGCAGAAGAAGAAATCTCAGGAAGAGCCCTGAATTCTCAAGGCAGATTAGAGGCTAAGAACCCCCCTTCAATAGGCATGGCTGCATAATGAGTTAAGGCAGTTGTCTTGGATGTCAATGATTGGGAGCTTGAGTCGCCATTGGGCCTCCAAGGAGAAGAACCACCTGACGTAGCCTTGGACAAAATACATGGCCCCAGAGCGCACACTCAGAAGAAGGGACAAGTCAACCCCTGTAGAATTTTCTCTACCTAGGAAAGCCTGGAAAGGGTAACCCTATGCTCAGAACTGATTGGAGGGCACTCAGTTGTCAGATGGAACAAACGTGTACCCCAAATCAGCACCATGGTCAGCTCCATCCTATTCCTGTTGTCCAAAAGGCTAGGCAGAACTACCTGCTCCACCCAGCTGTTTGTGAGCTAATTCTGGAGGGACTGAATGAAGGGGCAAAAGACCTAGAAACTGCAAATTGCACCATTAGATGGAGAACCTGTGCAGAGTCACAGCTTCTTCCCTTTGGGGGGCTCCATGCCAGCTCCTGAACTTGGAGATAGGAATTATGGGGTCTTCAGTTACCGAATAGCTTAGTGGGAGTGAGGGGGGCTAGACAGAGAACAGAGAAAGGAAAATATTTTTTCACCTAGCGTGTTGTTAGTCTGTGGCACTCCCTGCCATAGGAGGTGGTGATGGCATCTGGCCTGGATGTCTTCAAAAGGGGCTTGGACAGATTCCTGGATGGAAAGTCCATCACAGGTTACAAACCATGATGGAGATGTGTGATCTCCAGTCTTAAAACCAGGGCACAGTGGACCTTCATATATCAAATGGTTTGTATAACATAAAATCTGTACAACACAAAAAATTCTGGGGATAGGGGAAATTTGCTTAACAGAATCACCTATGGGGTGAATCTGTACAACATAAAAATGGTCGCAATCAGGGATTACTCTGTTTTCAATGCATTCCTATGGGAAATTTGTATAAAAAAAAAATTTGCTTAACAGAATTTCATTTGGAACAAATTAATTCCTTTATACAAGGCCCCACTGTACTTTAAGAATCAGATGCAGGGGAGTGGTATCAGGACACAGATCTCTAGTCTCATGCGCTCCCAGAGGCATTTGGTGGGGCCACTATGAAATAAAGGAAGCTGGACTAGATGGGCCTTTGGCCTGACCCAGCAGGGCTCTTCTTATGTTTATATGTTCTTATTTCTGCCTACAAAGCCAGAGGTTGGGAGTTTGATTCCCCACTGGGCCTCCTTGGCAAGAGTTGGGCTCCACAATCCATAGAGTCCTTTCCAGCTCTGCAGTACTAAGATTATTAAGATTATTATTTCAAAAACAATGTGTAATTGCGTATGCATGTGTCCTTGTTCATGTTTCTCACAGACGTTTTGTGGCTGCTGCATTCAAGTGTGATTTGTGTTTTCCAAATTCTGCTGTGCTTTCACCTTCCCATCTGATCTCCCCTCCTCCACTCCGCCCCCACAAAAAGGAAAGCCTGCATTTTATGTAGATGCAATTCCCAACAGGGAAAACTCTCATTAGTCAAATGGTGCTGCTAAGTGGCAGATGACGGTGTTTTAAGCACAGGAAAATGTGCCTAGTTAATCCAACCTGAAGAAGGTGGAGAAATAGCCCATCTAACTAGTGAAAGGCAGAGGAGGAAGGATAATGAAGGCTTCCTTGTCCAGAATCTTCTCCACGCAGTAGAAATCAGAAGTCCCTGGAAAGCTCAGATGATGCCATTGATTCTTTAATCATATTCCTTCTTTGGATTGTAGAGATTCCATCCATTCAAATGTATTGGGTCCAGATCAGGCCAGTTGGAGTGGGATGCTAAATTATGTCCAATCACGGAAGGAGGGTGGGGGTGGGGTGAAGGGAGGTGTTGTTCCAGGTAGCCACAGGTCCCCAACATATGCCACCAAAGCCTTCTCCAAAGACGGACTCTTAGGTTGCTAAAATTGCATGAGGGAGGTCTCAGAGGTTTCAGGGAAACTCCAAGGCACTCCAAGCCCAAGAAGCTTGCTGGTCAGTGGCCTGGGATCTGGCCTTGTTAAAAGCAAATTGACAAAGTTCAGCCATGAAATGCCAACTTCTCAGGCATAAAGACAAAACTGGAGGAAGGGAGGGAATCTTGTATCCTGGGGAAGGACATTTGTAGGCCAAGCTTTCCATGGATGACCTGTCCTCTGGGAGAATGGCCAGACTCTTTTTGGTTGAGTTGGCCTCTGTAGCTTGAAATGGTGCCCAAAAGGGTTTAGCCCAGTCTTAAGTTTTTCCCTGCACATGCATGCTAATCATGTCCGACTCTAAGGGCGGTGCTCATCTCCATATTCAAGCCAAAGAGCCAGTGTTGTGCGAGTCCGTGGCCATGTGGCCGACATGGCTGCAAGGAAACACTGATTTACCTTCCCGCTTTTTATGGTGGTACCTATTGATCTACTTGCATTTACAAGCTTTTGAACTGCTAGGTTGTCAGGAGCTGGGGTTATCAGCAGGAGCTCACTTACTGGGCCATTCTACAACACCCATGGAGCAATTCACACAGCTGCTGTTGCTGTGTGCTCTCAGGTTGACTCTGACTTATGGTGGCCCTACCTATGAATGAGTGATTTCCAGAATGTCTTGTCTTCAATAGTCCTGCTCAGCTCTTGCAAACACAAGCCTGTGGTCTCTTTTAGGGAGTCAGTCCATCTCATTTTCGTCCTCCCTCTTTTCCTCCTGACTCTTCCATTTCCAAGCACTGTGCTCTTTTCCAAAGAATCCTGATGTATCTAAAGGAGCAAAGCCTCGGTTCTAGCATTTTCCTCTCCAGAGAGAGTTCAGGCTTAATTCAAAACAGGACCCAACTGTTTGCCTTGCTGTGTCATGTTTGCATATTACACAGTGGTTAAACTGAGGTTGGAGGGAATGCTTTTGCGGCTGATGGCAAATTATGCAACATCAATTGTTGTGCTGTTGTTTTTTAAAATTCCATTTAGAAAACATCACCTGTCCCAAAACAGCAATACAAAACGGTCCACAAACATCACAGGGAAAGGTTGATGCTGTTGATGGTGAAGAATAATCCAAACCAAAAACAATGCAAGCATCCTTCATTGCAGTGGGTCAGTCCTGCCATGACATATGACAGGCACAAGGCTCATTTTGTGGCAAATGTGTTCCAGTCAAAAGAAATACAATTTAAAGTTGGATAAAATGCCAAATTAAGGTTTGACTTGCATTCTCAAACAGGAAGATGAAGAGGTTCTGGTTTTCCATGCCATCAATCTCTCCAGCTGTTGCGTGCCAGGTTTTCAGTTTTGCTGCAGACACTTTCTGAAGGGAAAAAACGTGAGAAGAGTTTCCAAAAATAAGAGGCCATAGGTGAAAAAGGCTCAGAGCTATTTTCCTGTTTGCAGAGGTAGGTGCTACTCAAGGCAGTTTTAATTATCAGGCCATGCTGTTTCTCCCACACAAACGAACAAAGAAAAACAAAATCAAACGCATAATAACACATAGCAAAGATAAAAATAAAAATACTTGGCAAGATGGCGGGGGGGGAAATCCCTAAAGGTCACCAAATGCCTCTTTAAAAAGCAAGGTTTTAAGTGTTTTTTTGAAGGCAGACAGGGACTATGCAAGGAGCACCTCACTTGGCAGATGTTTTCAGAGCAAGGGGTCAACTACAGAGAAGGCTAGGTTTCGAGTAATCGATTTCCTAGCCTCCCTGGGCATGGCCACCAGAAGTGAGAAGGCCTGTGATGTTCTAGTGGGTTGGGCCTCAGCTGATCTTTGGAAGATCTGCTCTGCCAGGTATTCAGGTCCCAAGCCATGGAGGGTTTTGTAGCAAATAGTAGACCACATCATAAGACAGAAATGACTTAATGTCACAAGAACAAGAACAAGAATAATCTGCCATCAAGTCAATTTTGACTGGTGGTTCTGCTTCCCAGGTAGTCAGTATTCGGAACCAGTTTGCCCTTCCTGTCCTTTGGGGACACCCTGCAACTGTACAGTTTGCCCAAGGCCACCCACACTGGCTCTTCTCCCAGGAGACATAGAGGGGAATCAAACTCTCCTGCCCCCCCCCTCCCCAGTCAGAGACCTGACTCTCTGAGCCCCCTGCCGGCACCCACCACAAAATGGCTGCTGCCAACTCAGACACAAAGCAAATGTAACATAGCTGCCTCTCTCCTCTGTGCAAGTCCACAAGCTTAGACTTTCTGCTGAGCTGAACTTCATTTCCCTTGTACACAATGCAGGCATGACTTAGACAAAGGTCTATGATAAAAAAAGAGTGTCCTTTTTGTTAGAGCTATCTAAATCCAATTCAACTTGATCTTGATTCTTAATTACATCATTTGAACTCCTTCCAAGCTAATCTACTGAAACTTCTAACTCTTGAATCATCGACAGAGGTGTCTTTATCCAACCTTTTGATCCTTTTCACACACACGGCTGTGTTTGAAGTGTTTAATGGTGCCATACTCTGTTTCTGAAGGGAAAGGCTCTAGATTTCAAGAGAATCTGTAGGTAGCCCCATGTGCTGAGATGATCAGATAAATGCCAAGTACACCTCCTTTATTTTTGTCTGGGAAAGTCTCATCCTCCTGTTGATGTCAGGGAATGCTGCTCAGTTAATGAAGGTGGTTGGAAGGACTGAGAAAAAAAAGAGTCTCCCCTGTTGATCTTGGCTGATACTTCACGTCCCTCTCATTGCTCTTCGCAGCCCCGCTGGTGACCGGTAGGAAGGAACTGGACCTCACGTCCTTGTGGGGTCGATGCGAGTTCGTCCCAACCACGCCCCCTGAACTGAGCCGGAACTGGGGTTAGAGATTCCCATCCCGGAGCTCAGGAATCTCCTCAATCTGCTTCTCATTCTGCTCCCAGGGGACATGCGGTTCCTCTTACCCCACATTGAGATAATATTTAATGTAATTACATCTTTTTTGGGAGGAAGGGGGGGAGACATCGATATTTCGATGTACCAAACGATCAAAATTATCACTAAGCCTGAAAACATGCAGGGTTCGAAGAGAGGTGGCCGCGTGGTACTGCAAAGTGCCCTGTCCATGCACCATGCCCGTGAGTACAAAGAAACAGGGGCAGAACCGGCGTTAGGTCACGTGACAACAACCAATTTCAACCCGGAAGCAAGTTCACCTCAGCACGAGGAAGGACGTGAAGTAACCATCCTTGATACCCAAACCGGCTCATAAAGGGAGATGTGGTTTTTGAGACAGCTTGGGTTCAAGCTGTTTAGGGCTTGATAGGGTCGTTCCATATGGATTTTTTGTGGTGGTGGTGGGGAATAACGCCAAGAATTTATTGGGTCAAGAAGGTAACCAGGAAAGAAATACAATCGTGAGTCTACAGAGACGAAGAAATCATGGCACACATAAATGCAGAAAGCTATGTTCACCTCAGAGGTCTGAGCTTGATCTGAACATTTACAAAGACCAGCTTGATCAATTCTGGCCTTGACCAAACCATGGTGTATTTAAAGATAGCTCTGTTTTAGTTGATCTCTTGCTTTCTCTGATGAAGATGGGGCAGGATATTGCCACTGAAAGCTTGGATTATTTAAACGAACAGAAAATGTACTGACAAAACTGGACATCCATGAGCTAATTAAACAAGGAAATGGAAAGTACAGATTGTTAACAGCTAGTTATTCAAATAAGCAGGGAATAACTTTCAGGAGGCGGAAAAGCCTTTGGTTTCTCTCTCTCTCTCTCTCTCTCTCTCTCTCTCTCTCTCTCTGTGTGTGTGTGTGTGTGTGTGTGTGTGTGTGTGTGTGTGTGTGTGTGTGTGTGTGTGTGTGTGTGTGCGCGTGTGTGTGCGTGTGTGAGGGGGGGGTCTGCCTTGAAAAATAATATCTTTGTTGAGAGATGCTTCCTCCAGAACCACGATAGGTGACATCCAGCCGGAAAGGAACACAGGGTTTGTATTTTATTTATTTATTTATTTATTTATTTATTTATTTATTTATTTATTTATTTATTTATTTATTAGATTTTTATACTCTGCCAATCTGGCCACTCTGGGCCTTGTAGTAGGGGGAGTGGAGACCAAATACAGCCAGACAGTCTAAAACACTTGAGACATGTTACATAACAGAATGAGCCTTGTTATTTATCCCCCCCCCCCAAGTCACCGAGGGGAGAGGTTGGTGAACTAAACGTGTCTTCTCCCGCCATGCAAATCATCAGTGGTCAGGCTTGCATGGGCAGTCACAGCTCTGAATACTTTTTAATCATCTCGCTGTTTGAAGTGCAAGGGGCCCTTCTGATCAATCAGGGCTTTGAATATGTGGTATAAAAATGTAAATGCTGAGCTAAATGAACAGGGGCTGGATGAGTCTTCCCTCCTTCCGCCTCTGAAAGCCACCAATTCATTCTTCCTCTCAGTTAGAGATGGGCACGACTAGGGAAAATGATGTTTTTGAGTTGTCGTGTGTCGGAGGCAGTCCGTTTCGGCTCGTTTCTGTTTTTCGCGAAATTTCGCAAAAATTAGTCAGTTCATTTTTTTGTTTTTTCGTTGTTGTTAGTACTGGTTTGGGGGGTAGCGGGCTCCTGGAGGGAGCTGCAGGAGTCAGCCAGAGCCACAAGTGACGGACTGGCAGACTCTTTGCACCCGCTGTGTCTCACGTACTTGCATGTAGTACAATGCAAGTAGATCTGGCTTAGGGTTAAGACGGGTTAGTGCAAGGGCTAGGGTTAGGCTAGTTACGGGTGAGGTTAGGGTGAGTATTGGGGTGCACCTCTGGGTGCCTCTCTGACCCACTTAGAAGGACAGTGTACTGGCGTATGGGTTAGGCTTAGGCTTAGGGTTCGGGTTTGGGCTACGATTAGTGGGCTGTTTATGCCCGATTGGCACATCCCAGAAGTCTCTGTGGTCAACCTGGCCAAGTGGCCATGCGATTGGTGGAAAATTTGCATGGTCCACTCCCATGGGTGAGCCCATCATTGCAAATGTGCAGGTGTAAAAAAATAAAATAAAATAAAATAAAATAAAATAAAATAAAATAAAATCAACGGAGACTTTTTTTTTTGCAAGAAAAACCCACTGCTGCTACTGTAAAAATTCAAGCATTTAAAATAGCTAATTTTCGCATGTTTCTGTGGTGCTTTGGTGGGGTTTTGGGCAATGATTTCAAAAAAAAAATATTGTGGTCGCCATTTTGGATCCCCTGCACTGCATGGCAAATGGATGCACCCTCCCAGCCTGGTACCAGCAGCGCAGAAGTAGCAATAGCCAAGGAGAGGGGGGCAGGGAACCCCCCCTGCCCAAATAAAACACCCTTCTGGCCTGGTAGGTGCCCTCAGACAGTTTTTGCCTACTTTTAGGGCCGGGAATCGTTTTTTTTTTTAACTTTTAAAAACTTTTTTTCTGTGCCGCTTGGCATTGAGCGATCGCTGCGATGCAAGTAACGGGCATGACAAATCAGACCAAATTGTTCGTTCGTTGGTTCGAGCTCGAATTCTGGCAGAGTAATTCCCGTTACCGTTTCTGTAGAGTAACGGATACGAGTAACGGAAACGGAAACGGGAATACCCCTAAGTCGTGCCCATCTCTACTCTCAGTCATTGCTGGCACATGGCGTGGGCAGAAAAAAGCACCAGGGCTGGCTGACCACGCTTGAGGAGATCCAGACCTACTCTCTTGGCCAGACAGAACACCACAAGTCCTTGCCCATCCACCCCTTGAGTGCTGATTGTTGAGTTTAGGTGTCTGCAAACAGCTTGGCCTTTATTCTAGGGCCCTGGAATCTGACATGGCCAAGGATCTGGGCAGGCGGATGGTGTGGCAAAGAGACGGAAGCTTCCCTTGATTCTGCTTCTAAAAATAAGCAATGAGTCTGTCGGTGGTAGAAATGTTGTTCTCAAGGAAACATCTTCATTCCTTCTCCCCTCCAACCTTCCCTCAATTGCTAACAATGTCTTAATTGCATCAGATGCGAAGCTGAAAGGAAGTTGGAAAAAGAAAATTAAGAAAAGGGAAAGGGAAAGATGCCGAATGTGATGTCTTGGTTTGTGACAAGTAAATTCTTTTCAGTTCTCCCATCTCATTATCAATGAGTCAGTGTACATACATCAAAAGAGGGAAAGAATTGGAATGCATTCTGAAATCCGGATTCTCTGCCGGAGCTTTCTCCAAAACTGTTTTTTTTTCTTTCAGGCTTGGTGCCCAGCAGAGGGTGTAGAAGGGTCAGACTCAAAGTTCAGAGACTCGGGTTCAAATCCCTGCTCCAACCATGGAAATGCACTTGGGGGTGGTTGCACCACGTGATAGACATTGTAGATATTGCACATACTTAGTGGTCCTGTTAGAGCCACCATGGTTTAGAAGGGACTTGATGGCCCTAACCAGACCAACACAAGGAAAGGGCAAAAATGTGTCTATAGATAGTCATTCTGTTCACAGATGGAGGCTCAGACGATGAAATGCCTTACCATAAATCAACAAATCCACAGCTTCCCATAATAAGAGATGCAGGGTTATCAGAGAGCAGGAATGGGTAGAACCTGGTTGTGTTAGCTTTCTATGTGCACCTTTTAGCTGTTTCTGTTGTCGGTATCCTGTTCAATATCTGGCAGGAAACTTAGCATGGAAGGTACAGGGTGATCTGGTGAGGTGCCACACCCAATGGCACACATGCCTGGCACCTTCTCCAGCTGCTGCAGAAGCTTCTAGCTTTGGACACGGGTGGCTGTGTAAATAATGAATCAGCCTTTGCCTCTATCAGTACCTACAGCTCGGTCATGCCTGCACTTAGAGCTCTATCTAGCCACCACTTGTTTTAATGAATTTTTTTGAAAAAATATATGCTTCATTGGTTCATTAATTTGTTATTCGTTTTTACCCGCTTTGTGTGATTTAATGCATTTGACTGAGCGCAGGCATCTCAATGCCCCAGACCAGACAGAAAACATTAAAAAAATTAAAAATTAAAAAATCAATCTGAAAAAATACATAAATTGACGTTTTAAGCACTCCTCACCCCTGCTAGTTATTATAATTTTTGCTGGGTTTTAAAGTATATTCAGGACATTTTAATACCTTAAAAATGCCATTCTTCACAGATTCGCTGACATTAACAAAAGTATGTGGCAGCCATTTTGTCCCCTAAAAAAATAGTCTCTTTAAAAACACATTTTAGATGTTTTACATCACTGGCATCAACCTAATAGCTATAATCAGGCATGAAAAATATTTTACAATATTTTTGAAGTGTTTCTCATCTGTTTAAATGATTTAAAAACAGCCCATTTTTTTAGCGCTGCCATTAACGAAACGAAACATAACGAACCAATGTTTCCCAGTTTGTTTCATTTTATTTAGATTTTACTCCTAGGTTCGTTATTCATTTTGTTACATAACGAAATGAATAACGAATAATGAAAGGAATAAAAAAATTCATTTTGTGCCCATCTCTAGAAAGGAGCTCCATTTTTTTCCCCCTTGGCCTAGATGGTTCTGGGCAATGGGGAGGAAAGGAATTAAAAGAACGATGGAATTTGAGTGGGAGAATAACCCAGGACTTCTGCTCAGCTCCTTCACTGTGGCATTGGCCAAGCTTTTTGGTCACAGCATTCCTGTATAAAAATTCTTGGTTCTGATCCAATGCTTCTATGGTGCTGTTGAGGTCGGGAAGAATCCCTGTTGAGGATGAGAAGAAAAGGTTCCAATGACTAAATTTTCCATCTGCTTGGAGCATCTCTGCCCTTTCCAGCTTCCTGAGAACTTGACTCACCAGAAACCAAGAAGTATTTTGGCGCAGTTGATAGATTTCTTTGGCCACCATCCCCAATGGCCTGCTGTGTTGTGCTGACGAGGCACTCAGATCTCCCCGTTCTTTGGAGAGCAGATGTCTGGACCCGATCTCCATCGCTGCCATGGCTGCCTTGTCAAGGTTGTTGCAGGCATCTGCTGAAACAGCTTGCTTTGATTTAACCTGCCCAAGTACCTGCCTTCTATAGTTTTGGCTATTTGCTTCTGAGAAACCTACAAGTAAGATCTGTAACAAATAGCTTCCTTTCCTCCATTTCTTTACAGAGAGACTATCTCTAAACCTGGAGGTTCTCGCTAGCAAGCACAACAGCTACATGGATATCCACTTCCTAAGTCCTCATCACAACCCTTTTCAGTCATTGGCTGCAGCTGCCATGTCTTGCAAGACTTAGGGTGTTTATACACGACCCCTAAGCTCCGCCGCAAATGGCTGCAAGGTCCGGACCTTAAAAATGTTTACCCACCAGCTCTGGACTTTGCAGACAATTAAGTGCGACCCCGCCCACTTTAGCGCAACCCAGAGCAGTTTTCTTGTTCCTGCTTTTTGGATGTGACAAATATTTGATCCGGTGTAAGGATAGTGAGTGTGGGGCTCTCCTCGCTTCTGTTTGTTCTTTTTTTGCACCCTGCCCCTTTAAGAGATCTGAATGCTGCCCGGAACAAAACGGAGGTAAACTGGCATGCTTTTCTTTCTCTTTTTCTCCCTTCCTCAGGCAGCCAGCAACCAGGAAGTGCGGAGGGGGGTGGGGACAGAGGAAGAGCGAGGAACCCCTAAGATCTCTGGTCCGAATTTAAGTGGACAGCGGATCTTAGGGGTCGTGTAAAAAGGCCCTTAGTTATGTCAGTTAATGGCATGCCATGAAAACTGACATGGAACAAGTGACAGGTTGTTGGATGTACAGAGTTTGCAGGGCCTCAGTGGAGCCCAGTACCAGTCTAATTCTCGGTTCTACAGATATTCAGGGATAAGGCATGAAAAGCTCAAACATCTTGCAATTTAGAACATGGTTTCATAAATTGAAAAGCCTTTACATCACAATTGTCTCTGATCAATGACTGGAGAGAACAAAATTTCCTGCATGGTTCTTGCTATTTTAATTCCGCTCCAAGCAGGGAGATCCCAGTTCTTACCTTTAATCAGTGATCAATCCTTGGAAATATGCATAGCAAAAGAAGTAAGAGTTGTGGGCCACCAACAAGCTTAGAGGCTTGACAAGAAAGCTCCCTCACCCAAATGGGAATGAGACTATAAAGACTGATATTCTAGGGACCTGATGTGGTCAGTGTTTGGTAGTGTATACTATGCCCATGTTAGAGGCACACTTAGAGGTAAAGTAGGCAAAATACTTATCTCATATCTAGAAGCAGTCCTCTTTTGAGTGGTGAAAGACATCTGATTGCAAAAGCTCATTAAAAACAGAATAGTGATGGGTCACTGACTTCCTTTGTGTGGTTGACTGCTGAGATAGGAATGAGAAAGGCAATCACATTTCTGGAGAGAAAAGTTTTTAAGAGCAGGAAATCCACATTATTCTATATTCATCTTTACCAGGATGCTTGAAAACAGGTTCCAAAGTTAAGCCATTCAGCTTTGTTCAAAGCAAACAGGTATCCAACATGAAAACAGAGCTTGTCCTTGCAGCAGTTTGTGGACTTGGCTCACTCCTTCCCAGAGCTCTGCCTGATCCTGGCTACCATCCTTGAAGCTAGCGTAAGAAGGCCACTGCTCCATGGAGATCGTTCGTCTTCTTAATAGATCACTTTCTCCTTTTTCCTGCTGGCAAGAACGGCAGGGAGTTCGGCCCCTGCAAGAGACAGTTAGAGAAATTAATTGCGCCTGCAAAAAGTGCTGACAGGGTCCCCCTCTGTCCTCTCCACCTGTAATTGCTATTGACCTGCCGATCTGCAGCCTGAAGGTGCTCAGCACCGGCTGGACGTGCTTCTTCCCTGCCCGGTTCGGTAGAGGCTCCTTCTCTCAGCTTTCTCTGGTCCCCATCGTGGTCTCTCAGGAGGCGTTCCCAAATCCCTGTCAAAGCAGAAATGGAGGTGAGGTTCAGGGCAGGAAGGTGAGGTTCATGGTTAAAAAAAAAAAGCTGTTCTCCAAAAATCTGATAGCAGGCCAAAAAAATAAAGTCCTTATTTGAAGCAGTTTTATAGAAAGGCAAGCAATAAAGCTGGTGGAAAGGGTGGGTAAAAAACAAACAAAAATTTGGCCTGCCTTTTTACTAGCAAGTCTATAGGGAGAAGCTAGCAACGTGGAGACTTATGCTGAAGCAGGGAGAAAATAAATGCACTCCAAGAGTTGTCTTGTCAGGTAGAGATTTCTCCCTAAAGTCTGGTTGATTTCATTCCCAAATTAAATTTATGCAGTCAGGAAAGAATTGAGATCGGGGCTCTCAATCTTGATTTTGAATAAGTGTCAGGGCTCCATCCGGCTTGATATCACCTTGCCCATCCCAGAAGGAACTGCCTCCGTCCAGATCTATAAGGGCTGGTTACAGGGGCCTGGGGAATTGGGCAATGATCTGGGAAGCATCAGTGACCCCAATTGGGTCACTGGCTACAAGAGGAGCCCACCTCCCACATGGTCCATAGGATGCAACCGGCCTCCACAGGATCCGTCACCCGGTGCCTCCCTCAAGCCCATTGTGTCTTGCACACTGCTGTCCACATGAAGGCAGACAGACAAAGGTATCTGGAGACTGTTTTGAATAATAATCATGTTCCGTCCAGTCCATTCTGGCTTATGGTGATTAGAGATGGGAATGAACTGGAAAACTGGTTTTTTGTGAGGGTTCATAGTTCATGTTGACCCACAAACCACGAGCCATGAACTTTCATGACCCCCCCCCCCAAAAAAAAACAGGTTTCTGGCCCGTTTTCCAGGTTTGTGCTGGGAGGGGGAAAAGTTCAGTGCTCCATTTGATTTCAGCAAAACAGGGTTTTGCAAACAAAACCACAAACCAGCCTGTTTTGTGGCTTGCTCTTGTTTGCAGTTTGGTTTGTGCCCATGCCTAATGACAATCCTTTTCAGGGTATTCCAGACAGAGGATGTTCAGAAGTAGTTTACCATTCCCTTCTTCTATCTCTCCCTTCTTGCAGCTTGCCCAAGGCCACATAGGATGGCTGGACTTGCAGGAGACATCGTGGGGAATCAAACTCCCAACCTCTGGCTCCACAGCCTTATCACTACCTCACTGAGCTATCCAGACAGCTGGTGACTGCTGTTACCACTTTTTTTAATGGTGCCATTTCTGTCTCTTAACTTCCCATTTATTTTATCACTTCCCATATTTTGGAATGCACATGAGGAGCTGTCAAAGAGTGACACATACATAAAGTTCCCATAATTTTGTTTTTTAAAGTATTGCTATGAGTTGGGGCATATCATTTCTGCATTATGTCTGTGAAGATTATCAGTCATCCAGGTGAGTTTATCTGGAAGTTGAGTCATGGCAACTGGACTTCTTTTTCTTGGGAGATAGAATGGGGCTCCGCTTGGACTCATTTCTGGGCGGGGCTTCTTTGCCTCTAGGCCGAACGGGATGCAAAAGTTGTGTGCCCACTATGGTGGCTGCGAGGACAGGGAGCGAGCTTACTTAAGGCAGCACCTTCCTGCTCCCTGCCTCTTGCCCTGAAGCCTGTTTGCCTCCTACTTCCCTCCCTATATTGTTGATGGTGATGCTTAGCTTGTCGCATTCGGTCTGGATGGGAATTTTGGGCAGTCACTCAGATTGACATTAGAGTGGCTGTGAGTTTTCGCCCATCAAACCATCTTCAATGCATGGTTGGGTTATTGTTGTTTTATAATACACTTAAAACAATCACAATTTGGCAGGTAGTGTAAGTGGTATCCTGATTATGTCAGGCCCCATGGCACCTTTAAGGAGCTAGGTAGTTCTCAATAAAATTCATTAATGACATCTATTAGACAATAGGTTTAAGACCCTGTAACAGCAGGTTAGGTAATGAGGGCTGCACTTGCCATAAGGAGATTCAGGAGGGGAAGCATGCTTAATTTATTGGGCAGCATCTTAACTCTATGCTGGAATCTCCCTTAAGCGTACAGTATAAGGGGCAGTTATTAATAACATCTAATGATGATACCCACTTGCACTATGGCACAGGTGCACTTTTAGTTACAGTTAAAAGTTCACCTTTAAATATTGTTATCAATAAATTGTGGCCCATATTTTAACCCAAAACTTTGGTTTTGTCTCTTTAATTTGTTCTAGGTGGGCAAACGTTTCACTGCTCATCCATACAGTTTCATCAGTCTGAATAAAGCCAGTTGTGAATCCTTATAGTTAGCAGACTATAACATGGAGTACTCACAACTAGCTTTATTCAGACGGATGAAGCTGTTTGGATAAACAGCGAAATGTTTCTATCTCTCAAGAAAGAGAACCCCAGTTGCCATGATTCCACTTCCTGATATTTCTGCATCCTTACACTGGCTTTCGGCTATGGGCATGATCCTTCTCCAATCTGCCATCCTCCAGATACATGTTGGATTCCAACTCTCCCTAAACCCAGCCATTGTAGCTGAGGGCTTGTCAGAGGGTGGACGGTGGGATGTTACAGCTCAGGACCTATGGAAGAGGCCCACTCTGAAAACTTCTCCTAAGAAAACTTTTCCTTGACTCATAGAGAAGTCAATGAGACCTACTTTAGAAGAAAGTCAGGTGAAGACGTTTTGCTTGAAGAAGGAAGTCAATGGTAGGAACAGGAATTTTCTGGTAGCAGCAACTAGAGATGGGCACGACTAGGGAAAATGACGTTTTCGAGTTGTCGTGTGTCGGAGGCAGTCCGTTTCGGCTCGTTTCCGTTTTTCGCGAAATTTCGCAAAAGTTAGTTGGTTCGTTTTTTTCGTTTTTTCGTTGTCGTTAGTACTGGTTTGGTGGGGGTAGTGGGCTCCTGGAGGGAGCTGCAGGAGTCAGCCAGAGCCACAAGTGACGGACTGGCAGACTCTTTGCACCCGCTGTGTCTCACGTACTTGCATGTAGTGCAATGCAAGTAGATCTGGCTTAGGGTTAAGATGGGTTAGCGCAAGGGCTAGGGTTAGGCTAGTTACGGGTGAGGTTAGGGTGAGTATTGGGGTGCACCTCTGGGTGCCTCTCTAACCCACTTAGAAGGACAGTGTACTGGCGTATGGGTTAGACTTAGGGTTCGGGTTCGGGTTTGGGCTACGATTAGTGGGCTGTTTATGCCCGATTGGCACATCCCAGAAGTCTCTGTGGTCAACCTGGCCAAGTGGCCATGCGATTGGTGGAAAATTTGCATGGTCCACTCCCATGGGCGAGCCCATCATTGCAAATGTGCAGGTGTAAAAAAATAAAATAAAATAAAATAAAATAAAATAAAATAAAATCAACAGAGACTTTTTTGCAAGAAAAACCCACTGCTGCTACTGTAAAAATTCAAGCATTTAAAATAGCTAATTTTCGCATGTTTCTGTGGTGCTTTGGTGGGGTTTTGGGCAACGATTTCAAAAAAAATACTGCGGTCGCCATTTTGGATCCCCCGCACTGCATGGCAAATGGATGCGCCCTCCCAGCCTGGTACCAGCAGCGCAGCAGTAGCAATAGCCAAGGAGAGGGGGGCGGGGAACCCCCCCCAAATAAAACACCCTTCTGGCCTGGTAGGTGCCCTCAGACAGTTTTCGCCTACTTTTAGGGCCGGGAATCGGGTTTTTTTTTAACTTTTAAAAACTTTTTTTCTGTGCCGCTTGGCATTGCGCGATCGCCGCAATGCAAGTAACGAGCACGACAAATCAGACCAAAATTGTTCGTTCGTCGGTTCGAGCTCGAAGTTTGGCGGAGTAATTCCCGTTACCGTTTCCAAAGAGTAACAAATATGAGTAACGGAAACGGAAACGGGAATACCGCTAAGTCATGCCCATCTCTAGCAGCAACCCAAGGCCTATCGAGGTGACAGAGGTTATTTATGTGACACACAGGAGGAGCCAAAGAGCATTGAGAGTAGCTGAAGAAAAGGAAGCACTTATTGGAAATACCAAACAGAACTGCTGGTCATTTTATTATATACAGTATATATATTTTAAATGAATGCACGTTTCGTTTAGAATCTTAGATAAAAGAAACACATCCATAGCTTATATAATTTGGACGTTTCTGCGCACCATTCATCGATATGGCCATTTGAAAAGATTATGTACCTATTATTATAAATTATACCCACAAGCTCTTTCATAGCTGAACAAATGAGTTCCTGATATCCTCAAAAGCGTTTCTTTTAATTAGATTTTATACCTGGTAATTATTCAGTATGGCAAGTATATTCATCTACATAACTTCCCAATAACCTGAGCCAATCGGATGCTAATAGCGGGTACGGTTCCCACGGTTCTTCAGAAATCTCCATTTCTTTGCAGTATTGAATCTTACAGCTGTATTAAGGTTTCCTTCCAATTCCATGTGAAATGCTATTAATGTGACCTTTTAGCAGACCTTTCAAAATCTGCAGAGAAGAAAGGAAGTCTGCAGATTTAGATCTAGGCTTTGATTTTTCCTACTTGTCAGTGTTTGGAGAAAACCTTTATATCGTTTGGGGGGCTACTTCTCTGGCTCCCTCATGGAACATTTTTTCAAGGTAATAAGAGAAATAATAAGAGAGCGGGGCCAGTGGGCTTGCATGTGTCTAAATCTAAAATCCATTGCACTTAACTATGGGTGCATTTACACAACCCGTAAGATCCGTTGGCAACTTAAATTCGGACCAGAGATCTTGGGGGTTTGCTCCTCTTGCTGTGTTCCCACCCCTCCGCACTCCCTTGCTCCTGTCTGTGTGAGGGGAGGGAGAAAAAAAGGGAGAAAAGAATGCAGGCTCACCTCCGCTCTGCTGTCCGGAGCTGCCCTGGGAAGCATTCCAGTCTCTTAAAGGGGCGGGGGGGTGAAAAAAAGAAGGCAGGAGAGCCCAGCACTCACTGCTTTGCAATCTGCATCAGAAATTTTTCACCCTCGGAGACCAGGTACTTGGAAAATGTGCTGGGACGCGCCTTAGGTGGGCATGGTCGTACTTAATTTTTTTAAAAGTCCAGAGCTGGTGGGAAAACAATTTTAAGCTCCACATCTGGGAGCCCTCTGCCTCGGATTTTAGGGGTCATGTAAAAGCGCCCTATATCAGGGCGAAGACCCTTTAGTTACATTAGGAATGATCATGAAGATTACTTCATTTGGATGGAGCAAGAACCTCCCAGGATATTCAGCTGTCATCCTGAAGAAGGTGGGTGCAATGTGAGCACACTTTAGATGTAACTGGTTACAGGTAAAGTGGCTACACTTAACTTACTACTTTTAATTAGTAATGCAACACGTACTTTCAAAGTTTGTCTCCCCTTATATGTATGATGATGTTTTGGGGTGTGTCAGAGCAATGAAAGTCATAATGCTCAGTTGGAAGTTTTTTAAGCTTGCAATTAAGTAAAATAAGTCCAACTGTGGACAGAAGCAAGCATGCTAAATCAACCTTGAAGGGAAGTGGAGTGTCCAAGGATACAGAAGTGAAGCTCAGAAGTGTGGAAATAGCATGTGTTATGTGATTATAAGGTGAAAAGATGATCGGTATTAATATATCTATATTTACTGTATGTGATGCATAATATTCTTGTTGGCTGTTGCTGACTGCCACTGGCTGATGATGCCATGATGTTGCTGCTTGCTGTGATGGATAGAAGTCAATGGGGACTGAAAATAGAGAAATGCTGAAATGCTACTGTTGACTATGAAGAAGTGATGACTGATGAACTCTGAACAAAGGTATTGCCAATGAACTGTAAATATTGTAAACAGAATGCACAAAAACCAGCAACTAGTCTGTCATGTTTTCCCTAACCTGGACACCGCTTTTAACTCTGCTATGAAGATCTACATGATATCACTGGGGAGGTCGGTTTTAGTTCCCATTAACAACAGATATTTAATTTCTAAAGCACCTCCAGACACCACCAAGGACCAAATCATAGTGTGCAGGTCACATAGTCATGGGCAAAGCCTCAGGAAGCCAGATTTAGGCTGGATATTTAAGATGAATATCAGGAAAAAAACGTAACTGTTAGAACAGTACAACAATGGAACCAATGAACCTGAGAGGTAGTGAGCATTCTGTTGAGTTTCATAAAATATAAATTAAATATTGTGAATGAGGTTGGCTTACCTGTGCTTGCTAGAAGGCACTACATGAGTGTTTAGAGTGTGGCAATGCAAGTGAGGGAATCCAACTGAGGATTCTGTGATGCCTCCGGCAGGTGTAGGCAATCAAGTAGCCAGAAGTGCATTTAAGGAAAGGCTCTGGTGTTACACTTTGCCGAATCTGCTTAGATTCAGTCACGCCAACTTGCTAGCTCTGTTTGAGCTGTTTGCTTGTTGTGTATTATTCTGCCTACTGTATATGTATACTTATTTGTTAAAGTTGAGGGCTATACTTTACTAGTAGTATACATTTAAAGTTTAAGTTACAGTTCTGGGTTCTTTCATTGTGTTGTGGAAGGGATTGCTGAGTATAAGCAGGTATAGAACTGTTTTATGTTGTTTATATAGAGCTGAGTATCAAGCATTGTGTCTTTTGTGTTTAATGTATATATCTTTTTGTCCAACAATACAAATATTCTATTTTTATTATAAAATTGAGTGGGTCTACATTATTTCATTATTTTTAGTTCTCTTTACATTGTTTATCTTTCCTCATGGGAGAAGGCCATTCACTGTAAACTCTGTTGTTAAAGTTAAAGTTTTTCTCTTAATCATTAACTTCAACTCATACTTCACGACACATTCCAACCCTGGAGGCCTTCGAGAAAAAAATGGAACAATCATCTGTCAGATCCGCTGTAACTTGGATTCTTGCCTTGAACATTGGGTTGGGCTTGATGACCTTAGAGGTCCCTTCCAACTCCGTTATGCTGTGATTCTGCGATTCTGCAGAGACTTTCCAAGCTGTAAGAGGGGATGGCAGATCAGCCTAATAAGAAAGGAAAGCAACGGGGGACAGAAGGGTGGCTGCTGAAATGAATGTATGAATCAGTGCTCAATGTTCATTTTTAAATCTATGGCCATTGAATCCACAACACGAAGCAACCATAAATCCCTCTCAATGTAATGAACTCGGAATGAACCCAAGAACAGGTCTTCATAAATATGCTTTGCTCCAAGCATAATCTGCTAATCTGATTGAGGCGGGAGACCTTCAATTAGCCATTCACAAAAGGATCCTCTCATTTAGCGGATGCTGAGCATGGAGTTCGATAATAGAACCCAGTGAGCCAACAATGAATGTGGCATTTCAGGTTGCCTGCTCCCAGGCAATTGCTGCTGAGATTCACTCTCTGACAGGGTGAATCCTTAAACGTGATGTCTCTCTCCCTACTCTAAAATGGCATGGTCCCAAAGGTTTATACAACAGTACCAATGGATTTTTCTGAACAAGTAGCTTTGATAGGCTTGGAAAATGACAGAAATTGTGACACCTTAAGACTAAAAGTTCTGTTTCATCAGGGGATCATGATATATCTCTTCAAATCCCACAGAATGCCATATATCCATGGTCTTATATCCACATTGGACACAGTTGTGGTGGTGTGGATGTAATGAAATAGGATACAGACATTGGCCATGACATTACTGTCCCTGGTAATGAACTTCCAAAGGCCTCTATGAATCCAGGTAATGAATTTAAGCCTCCAGGGCACCAAAACAGGCTGCAGGATCATCCAGCAGCTTGACAGACATGTGCATGTTGCATGGTTATTTACAAGCCGAGACATTCAAATTGTCTCCTCCTCTCTTTAAAAGCTCCGGTTCACATCCTTCACTTTAATTGGCTGCCTGTGATTAAAAGTGGCAGGTGCCATGCCTATTTTGACCCAGTGTACGTGGTGTGAGTTACCCACCAGCGCTGGCTGCCAAGTTCCAAGGTTCATTGTTCCTCTCTTTGCTAAAGAACCTTTCAGACGGTTTGTTTGCAATCATGGCTCAGAAAATAAGAATCTGGGAGCGGGAGCGGGTGCAACAGCGAGGCAGCAGGAGGAAGGAAAGGATGCTGCTGCTACATCACTTGATAATTCCTCTTTCATGTTCAAGTCCTTTCTTTTAGCACCTGTCCGTCGTTTATGCCGTTCTGCCTGCAGTCAGTCACTCCACTGCCATGCCGAGAACGTACATCAGATGACAGCAGAAGTCAGAGAGAAGTTTTGTTCCCTGCTCATTTATAAGGCACCAAAAAAGAGTCATTGGTGGCTTGTAGGGCACCAGGGAATGGTGTTTTTTTTCCAGGTTTTGTCAAGGCCATTCTGAAAATAACCATCTGTTCTTGAATAAAAGAGTCATAGTCCTTCCCATGGAGGGAAGTGTCCTTTTTTAAAAGAAGTACATGCAACAAAGGAAAGAAAACTGCTGAAATAGATAGATAGATAGATAGATAGATAGATAGATAGATAGATAGATAGATAGATAGATAGATAGATAGATAGATAGATAGATAGATAGATATGGAAGCTCTTTGTATGAGTAGCAAAACCTTTGCATAGAACCAGGAAAGAGGTCCAAATTGCTATGACTCAACTTCTGGATAAATTCACTGGGACAACTGATAATATTTACAGATATATATGAGGGGATTAAGAGTTAACTGAATTGGTCTCTGGAGATATTAAACCATGCATGTTGGAAACACCTCCCTCCTAGTGGTGTGTCTGAATGGCAGTTGAGCACAGTTGAGCAGTAGTCCAGTTTGGTGGTGAAGTTTCTATGTTTAAGTTGGTGATGATTGTCCTGCAAGCTGTTTGATTTCATTCCTGAATTAAATTTCTGCAGTTAGGAAAAGAATGAGATCAGGAGTGCTCAATCTTGATTTGGAGTAAGTGTCAGGGCTCCACCCAACTTGATATCACCTTGCCCATTCCAGAAGGAACTAAGTGGTATCTCAGCCTACGAATTTAATCCATTCCGAATGCATGCTCCTAAGTCAAACTACTCTTAAGTCAGGGTACCTACCTAAAAAATTGAAAAAGCAATTTTAAAAAATAAAAACAATTGTAAGTTGAGCAGACCATATCTAAAATTTGTAAGGCAGCAGTTAAAAAACCAACAGTTTTCTGCTGTTAAGTCAAATTGTTCTTAAGTTGAGCTGCTCTCAAGTCAGGGTACCACTGTACATTAGAGATGGGAACGAAACAGAAAAATGGTGTTCTGGTTTTTCGTTTGTCGTTGAGAGGTCTGTTTCGGTTCGTTTCCATTTGTCGTGAAATTTTTGAAAAATTTCGTTACCGTTTTTTGGTTTTTTGTTTGTCGTTTCTACCCGCTTTTTGCGCGATTTTTAAAGCATTTCCATGCGCAGGCATCACCCAATGCCCCAGAGCAGAGGGAAAACACTAAAAAAATGGATGCTGGCAGAGATATAGTATAGACTAGGTATGCAAGGAGGCTGCAAAGGCAGCGGCAGGCATTGCCCAGGGTGCAAGACAGCCGCAGAGTGACTGCACTGTGGGGCAAGGGAGGGTACTCACGGAGAGGTACACAGCACGCACGCACACAGGGAGATGGCACGACTGAAGCTAGAGGCGCAGCAGAGACAGCAATCCCACCCTAACTCCCACCAGAGACTGCAAGGAGGACGGGGGCTGCCAGACCTGCCCGCCCAGTCTGCAACCTGGGCACGCTATTGGTTGAACATGATCCCATCACATGGCTAGCCTCCATTTTGTGGCTGGTGGCGACATCCATTTTAAAGGGAAAAGAAAAATACATCACGATGGGAGAAGACTAAAACAAATGTTTTAAGGACCCCAACCCCCTGGTAGGTTATCAGACAATATAAATAATTATCACTGCATTTTTATGGATATCCAGGGCGTTTTTTAACATTTAAAACAGGTCATTTCATTGTGCGTCGCCATTAACGGAAACGAAACATAATGACCACAATTTTCGCGGTTCTGTTCGTTTTGTTGCATTTTCATCACAATTTTCATTTGTCATTTTGTTGCATAATGGAAATGACAAACGGTAACGGAAACGAAAAAATGTTCGTTCCGTGCCCATCTCTACTGTACATTATTTCAGATTCATAAATGCTAGCTACAGTGGGCCTGGGGAATGATCTGGGTAGCATCCGTGACCCCAATGGGAGAAGATTGTTCTTCACGTGGTCCTTAGGTTGCAAATGACTTCCAGAGGATCCGTCACCTGTGTTCTGCTGGCGATTTTTTTCCTTCCCGCAAATCCAGGGGGTGAAGACTTACATGCTTCTCAGTTCATGTGAGCATTTGTGTCTAATATGTGACTTCTGCAAGCCATTTTCTTCAATATATTTCTTTGTAGATTGTCTTCACCAGCACTCTCTCTCTCTCTCTCTCTCTCTCTCTCTCTCTCTCTCTCTCTCTCTCTCTGTGTGTGTGTGTGTGTGTGTGTGTGTGTGTGTGTGTGTGTGGTTGTATGGGGAGGCAGGAAGCCAGCAGGGCTCCTGGCACATTTGGTGCAGCTTGAATGATGAAGGCTCCATGTGCCATGTCAAGATCACTAACTGACCAGTCTGGTTTGAAAAGAGGGTACTGGGCCATATGGCCACCACTGGTGCCAACAGTCATATTTGTATCTTCAGGGATGTGAATAAGTCTAGTTTGCTTATGAAAATCATAAGCATGGATGAAATATGACCTACATGGACTTCATCTGAGCTACTTAAGAAAGAAACAGATAATTGCATTTCTGGAACTCTTCAGGGAGCATGAATCTTGGCTAAACTACCTTGTTTTAGTACCTTTAAAAAAAGGGGGGGGGTAAGTTTTCAGAAACCCAGAAGGGACCTTAGGGTCATGTCTGGCTTAGCTGTAAGGGTTTTTAATATGGCCCATAAAGGATTTCAAAGGGGGAAAGAGAAAATGTCAACTTGCACCATCCTAAGAATGCATTTTTGTACCAAATTCCCCAAGGCATACAGATTCTAGTGGGGAAACAATGTCACAAAACTTGGAGATGCAAGAAAGCCCACAAATCATTGGTGGTAGTTCTGAGGCTAGTTTAGGTTAGTGCCAGTCAGGCTGCAGGGGTAGGACAGTGGTTTCAAACTTGGGGTCTCCAGATGTTCTTGGACCACAACACCCAGGAATCCTGATCAGCCCAACAAGTGGTGAAGTTTTAGTCCAAGAACATTGGGGTGGTGGTGGGGTGGGGCAAGATTGGGAACCACTGGTGTAGGAGATGGCCCACCCAATGCTTTTCTCCACGTCTTTGCCTTCCTCTCCCATTCCCTCCTCTCCCTCTCTCTGCCCCAAATGTTAGCCCATTCTTGAGGTTGACTCATAAGAAGGGAATCACGTGCCACACTCCACACTTGGTTTTTCTAGTCCATTGCTTAGGTAGCCTTCCTCCCACACAAAGCCAACCGTGTCCCTTCATTTTTCAAGTGTGACGGTTGTTGGCAGAGACAATGCAGGGAGAAAGGCGAAGGCAAACAGAGAGATTTATCCCAGGCATCACTTGCAATGGGAGCTGACAGGCTCGGTAATGTTACATGCTCAATACAAAAAGAGGGATCATTGTATTGCCGAGCGCAGGCGAGAATCTTTTGTGAGAGTCTCTCATGTTTGCCTTGCTCTCCGCCTAATGGAATGCCCATCACAGCTCCACACGCCGTCTGTCTGGAAAGGAGCTCCTCTCTCCCTCCCCTGCCACAAGGACTGGCCAATTATCCCCAGCCAGCCATCTTACAAGCCGAGGGAGGCAGCAGAGCAGAGAGCAACCCAAACGATCAAGGGAGCAGAATGTCTTCTGACCTTACAAGGAAAAGATTTTGTGTCCCCACCCCACCCCGTCCCTGTCTGTTCATAACAGCCTTTTCTACCCTCCTTTGCCACTGCTACTGAAACAGGTGGTGTGGCTCTTGTTACGCAGGAGCACCACAGTGATGCAGTGCTTCAGCAAACAAGAAAAGACCTTTTCCTTTCTCTGCTCTGGAATAGAAGGAGACAGGCTGCCCTGCTGATCTGCAGTGCTCTCTGCAGTAGAGATGAGGAGAACACAATACATACATACATACATACATACATACATACATACATACATACATACATACATACATACATACATACATACATACATACATACATACGTTGCAATCTTTGTGATTTTTTTCCTGAGTCTTGCCATGTTAGGGACCACTCGCCAAGATGTCTCCCTGCACCAATGGATTTCTTAGCTTCACATTTTTCATCTTCTGTTTTGTACTAAAAGCCAAAATACTCTTTGCAGTTTCCACCTGCAGTGAATCTTTTGCAGGAAATATGCTTGTTTGCATGTGCACGTGCACACACACACACACACACACACACACACACACACACACACACACACACACACACACACACACACACACACACACACACTCTTCCCCACTCTCATTATGGGCTATGACATATCTGGGAAAGTGCATGATATTTCTCATGTGATTTCTTACCAGCCTGGGGTGGGGGTGGGGATTCCCGGCTCTAAAAGTGGGCGAAAACTGTAACACACAGTGAAATCTCACTGCCAAAAGAAAAGAAGGATTTCTCCCACTCCATTTTCTAAAGAAAAAAGAGTCTCTGTTGATTTTAAAATTTTATTTTATCATGCACATTTGCAAGGATTGTTCTCACCTCCCAGGGCTGTTGGGAACTGACACAACTGCTGCTATTTTTGGACACCAAATCAAGGAGACAGAGGCATCCACTTGTGGCTCTGGCTGACTCCTGCAGTGTGACCCTCCGACACACAACAACTTGAAAACATCATTTTCCCTAGGTTAGCACTGCAGTTGATTTCTTACCAGGGGTGGGGGATGGGGACCCTAACACACAGTGGTGGTAAAAATATCATAGCAAGGATTGTTCTCACCTCCCAGGGCTGTTGGGAACTGACACAACTGCTGCTATTTTTTGACACCAAATCAAGGAGACAGAGGCATCCGTGTGACCCTCCATAGGTTAGCACTGCAGTTGGGGTGGCGAGGCATGGTACTGTCATCATACTAGGAGATGCCTCCCTCTCAGATGAATTTATCTGAGGGCTCTTAGCTTTGTGGATACAAGGAAGAAACAAGGAAGGACAATCATGCACCCTTTTAGAAGTATACCTGGTTGAGGCTGCTTAATTTCCTGAGGATGTTAAAGGATTCCCTATGTTCAACCTTTGAGTATGGCTGTGAGGTCTGGAATATTAGGAGGAGAATCTCAATACAACTCACACTCTTGAAGTCTGCACATGATGATGAATCCTTCACATCCCATGAACTGATAGGGTAAAGGATTGAAGAGGTATTTCCTTGGACTGGGAAAGAAAAATAAATTGAGCTGGCCATCAAGAAAGGTAAACTCTTCTATCCTAGGCATCTAATTCATGGAGACAAGTATAATTAGTCATCATTGAATAGAAGATTGAAGGATCAGTTTTCATGGAGGAGGAGCATCAGAGACTGCCTGGTCCTGAACAAAGAATGACTAAATCCACACAATAAGGGGCATGCGGAGAAATGCCACAAAGATAGCAGACCTCAACACCCAAGGCAGTACCCAAGTAGAAGGATGCTTGATATGGCTGCGGGAATGAACACCAGAGCCATTTCTGCTGGTTCCACCATTACTTCTTCTTCTTCTTCTTCTTCTTCTTCTTCTTCTTCTTCTTCTTCTTCTTCTTCTTCTTCTTCTTCTTCTTCTTCTTCTTCTTCTTCTTCTTCTTCTTCTTCTTCTTCTTCTCCTGTTGTGTTGCAAAGTCAATCACAACCCCCCCATGTAATTCACATCTCCTTTCCCATCTTAAAAGAACATACTTTCATACTTAATTTCCTTTTTATCCCATCCATATTCTATTGTTACTTACATCGATTTCCATCTAATACAAAAGGTAGAGATAGCAAACTACAATATTGAACTACCCTGTCTGATCTTCATGGTATACTCAATCTTGATATTTAGTTCTTCAGTTAGCTAAACAGATTAGGATACATTTTAGCTGACTTGCTATATGATAAATCTGATCAACAAGGTATACAGTATTTGCCAGCTGTTCTAAGAGATACCTAATTTCAAAAGCCTTTTATAACTCCAGTTAGTACTTGATGGGTTTTATGGGCTTTATAGCACTTCAGGCTGATTGTCAGTCAATCTAAGAACTGCGCCTTTGCAGTCCAGTGGAAGGTTAAATACTGTTTGCCACCACTTTCTCCATGGTCAGACAGGTACCACCTCTTTTTGCCTCCCCTCCAAGGACACTTGCCTTTTTAACGGTCCCTTTAATCTGGATGAATTCAGCCTGATAAACTACAAGCTGTCTCACCACAGTGTAACTGGAATTGGGAATCTGCTAGCTCCATTCTTATGGGATGTCCTTTTCCAGGAATCACACCCAATGAGTAGAAAACTAGAAATGTGTGCAGTAACAGAGGAAGCCTGGAGCTTCACTGAGGGACTAGGACCCAATTGATTGTCTGAGTCAGAGACTGGCTTGATAACAGCTTCGGAAAGTTGCTTTTTGAACTAAAACGCCCAGCAGACATATCTATTGGCATAGCCAATCACTGTCAGCTGGAGGCTTTCCTGCAGTAAACTCACTGTATTGTCTACAGTTGGGGAGGGCAGGGTGATACAACAACATCTCTCTTAATGGCTGGAAGTTGAGTCATGGCAACTGGACTTCATTTCTTTAGAGATCAAAACATTTTGCTGCTCTGATGAAGCTGCTTGGATGAGCAGCAAAACATTTCAATCTCTCAAGAAAAGAAGTCCAGTTGCTATGACTCAGCTTCCAGATAACCTCACCTGGATGATTAAGAATCTTCACAGACTCTCCTGATGTTGCACAGTGATAGTTGGTTAGTGTGGGAAAGACCAGTCACCTCTTATGACAATACAAGAGCCCTTTGGCTGGGGAATAATCTTGCAGCACACACCCCTCTGTCCCCAAAAGGAACTTTTCTAAGTTCAGGTCTTCGGTCATTTTCCAAGGAGAAAGGCAGAGTAAAAATACTCTAAATTAAAATAAATAAATAATCCTGAATGGCATGAGGTCAACAAAACAGAAGGAAGAATGGGTTATATTTAGAGACAGGAACAAATATAAAAAAAGAAACTGCAAAATTAGTCAAAAGACACTAATTTGTCAATTCGTATTCATCTGAATAATCCCCCTCCAATGTATAAAAATTAATGGATTTTTCATTTGCCAGTTATTAGGGCTATTAAACACACACACAGGCATCTTTAGATACCAAAAAGTGCAAGGAAGTTTCCCCTGACTCTTCTCTACAATCTCCCCAGGTTTGGTGAAGGTTGGATTTCCGGTTCCTGAATTATGCACCCCCAGAGGAAAGCTTTCCTCATGTACCCAGAGACACAAAAACTGCAGAGTAGCTTCCCCTGATTCTGCTAAGCAATCCTTCCTAGTTGACGATTGGATTTTCCCCAAGACAGATGCTGAAGGGAACTTTCCTGGAGGACCTACTTTGTGGATGGATGTCCAAAATCCAAATTTCACCAAACTTGTAGGGTTAGTAGAGGAGAGTCAGGGGAGGCTTCTCTGAAATTTTGGTGTCTTGTGATGCTTGGGGTGGTGGTGATTGCAGGGTTTTTAATCCAAACATGAAACCATGAATCGGTTTGTTGAGATGTTGGGGAGGGGGGAATCCATAAATTCATCATTTCTGATTCATGGGCCTTGAAAAATCACGAATTGAAATGAATCACAGTTTCCCCCAATTCATGCCCATCTCTTGTTACATGTATTAAGGAAAAGCTGAAATAAGGGGGAGACTGGAAGGGAGTCGAGATGGGCACATTACAGTAAGATGTCTCTTCTGAGAATTTGGAAGATACATGAGGATGGCCCTGGCTGGGGGATGATGAGAATTGTAGTGAAATAATGGCAGCAATCTGCAGGTTCAGCATGCAGGTGATTTGTTTGTGGTTATCTTAATACTGACATGAATATCACCCAGATGTTAGGGAGATGTCAAGATAAAGCCTTCTGTGCAACAAGCCCTCTGGGTCTCTACAGTTGCTCAGGGGATGCATTCTTTCTTTCTAGAAAAGCAAACAAGGGGGAGAAAATTACTTTTCCCCTTTTGCAAATTTCCTGGTGCTCTCTGCATCTACATCTCTCTCTCTCTCTCTCTTCCTTATCTTTGCCCAGCCGGCGTAACATGCTCCCATCTGCTGTGCTGAATGTGCTCCGCTCAGTATTTACCCTGCCACGAGACTGCAAAGGCGCAGTTCTTAGATTGACTGACAATCAGCCTGATACCGTCTCTCCTCCTTCTCACCCACCCTCCCTCTCCCCTGACACCCCCACGAGGCAGAAGACGCGAGGCAGGCAGCGTATTATCACAGCAATGCTTTCTCTGTCCTGGGGAGATAAACCCATCACTCAACACGCTCCCCAAGCAGGTGTTTGAGCTGGAGTGGAGATTGTTGTGTGCCTGTGTGCCCCCCCTTTCCCTCCCACTGCCTGGCTCCCTTCTCTCCATCCAGCTGCTAATCTCAGTCTCTGTGCTACTGCTTGTCTTGTCCTTACATCATGCAATACCCCCAGAGTTCCTTACTTTGAGTCAGCAGAATTGGGGGGGAGCTCTTGTGTGCAGCTGTTGTGGCTGGAGAAGACAAAGGGTGTGGGTGGGATGATGAGGATGATGAGAATTTGAGTCCCTATGGAAGCCTTGTGTAGTGGAGGACAGGGGGACAGATACCCCAGATAGTTGCTAATGTTTCATTTCCAATGGGAGAGAGTAAGAATTCTTCTTAATTCTGGAAATTCAAGTGTTTTTTAAGGAAAGCAACAGCTACAAAAACAGCATCTTTCTACTACCTTGAAGCTATGTTCCAAGTTATCTCCATTTAGAAGCAGGCAATTTTGACACTGTTGCAATTTACTTGCAAGTTTGCAATTATGATCACAGCAAAACCTTTCATGGTGCGTCCGAATGGAGCAGATGAGTTAATAATTTGTTTCACATTCTTTTCTTTCTTTTAAAAGGGGAATTTACTCAAATTGACACATTTCTTCATATTTAGGTTCAAAGAACTGAAGAATTTTGTGAAAATAAATGAAGAAGGGATAAAAACTGATAAAGCTATTCCATACCAGATCCTCACCATTGAATCCTTGAATACTGGAAGCTTAGGTTTGAGTCCATTCTACTTTATCAAATGCTAAATTAGAGCTACTCCTTCCTTCCTTCCTTCCTTCCTTCCTTCCTTCCTTCCTTCCTTCCTTCCTTCCTTCCTTCCTTCTGTTTATTTATTTAAGAGGCTTCTCTATGTTGTGCTGTTCCAGAACTGGCCCTGCTTTTCAGTCATCTGGGCACCGAGGTAGCAAACTGACTCCTCCTCCTCCCTAACCCTGGCAGTGTCCCTGACACCTGTGAGAACTGTCACATTCCTCAGTACAACTTTCAAAGGCAACTGCATCCACAGAGGGGCTTTCAGATCAAGGTTCCCTGTGAGATGAGCAGGAAATGTCTTTAAATGTCCCGTGGCCATAAGGGATTTTAAAGCGAAGCCTTGAAGAACTACTAAAAAAGCAGCTTCCTTTTCCTTTTCCGCCTTCTTCTTTGGAAGTGCCACCACCAACAGAGTTTTGCCTGCCTCTTGGTGGTCAGTGCAATCTCTGGCATGTTTGCATCTTTTGCCTAAAGAGATGTGGCCACTGGTCCATCTTCTGTCACCCCTTGCCATCTTCCTCCTCTTCTTGCTTTGAGCTGGGTTTGTACCACTGTCACAACAAGGGAAAATGGTTGTTAGCCATAAGAAGTAGAAGCTCCCCTCCCTCCCTTTTTAAGGGTGGAAAGAAATGTGAACTTTTAGAAAATCATATGTGTGAGAAAAAGAAACGGTCATATTTTCTAATCCCTAGCCTTGTTAAATGGGGTTAGAAGGTGAGACCCTCACACAAACAGGTCCTCCTGGCTCTGAGCCCCCATTAACCTTGGCAAGTCCTCATTGAACAAGTAACCCAAAGATTTGGGTGAGTTGAAAAGGAAGTCAACTAGTTCCAGGGAGGTTAGGACCCCAATTCAACTATCTTCACTCTGGAACAGGTGGATTAAGGTTGTGATGCCAGCTGAGCATGGTTTTCAGTTTCCTAAGGGAAAGTGACCAGTGAGTATTTTGTTCATGTAAGTAAGGATTGTCCAGTGTCATGCAATCACTGGTGTGGACTTCTTCAGAGGAAGATTCCAGAGATTCAGGGCCAGATGACATAGAAGACCAGAGCATTTCTAAAACCTCTGGATCCTCAGGAGATGAAATATGAGATTCCTATTTTGAAGAGGTGAGCCACCTACATCATGGAGTGGGTCAGAGCATCCTCCTAATCC
This sequence comes from Phrynocephalus forsythii, assembly GCA_029282475.1. Lineage (NCBI taxonomy): Eukaryota > Metazoa > Chordata > Lepidosauria > Squamata > Agamidae > Phrynocephalus > Phrynocephalus forsythii. The sequence continues at coordinate 6,763,416 of JAPFRF010000022.1, forward strand.
AAGAGAGCAGAAGACATCAAAGTGATAACAAAACTAGTGGCAGCCTCACTATGCATCCAACAACAAGAAAAGACTCATTGGAATAAAGGGCCCTTTCCAAAGGAAGAGGCATCCATGGAAAAAGGCTGTTCTTCTGGGAAGATATTTTTCCAAAGGGACTACATCAAAATCCTTGGTGGAGTAGAGGCTGCTCAGATTATGAAGTCCTCTTTTCCAGACTCAAGTTCTATTTCTTTGAATTTTGCTTTTTCTTCTGATTTCAGTTTTGGATTCCCCTTGCCAGATATCACCTATCCAAATCTTGGATATTTTGGCCTTGCTATTTGAACTTGCCTGTCCAGCAACAAGGCATCTGAATCTAAAGTAGTGGTTTTCAACCATGGGTGACCCATGTGTTCTTGGACTGCAATTCCCAGAAACCCTCACTACCAGCTGTGCTACCATGGTTTCTGAGAGTTGCAATCCAAGAACAACTGGGTTACCAAAAGATGGAGACCACTGATCTACAGCAAACAAACTGTTGCCCTTCCTTTGTAAGTCTCATGGGTGACATTGTTCTGAGCCAAACAGTTTTCACCTAGATCTTTAGTGCTGTTCATCATGATCTGGACACGTTCACAAAGATAGATGAGACCAGCAGAAGGCAATTCTGACTGTGGTCCTAAATGACATAATGTTGTGCATACCATGTACAAAACTACTCTGTGGATTGTCCCAAGGAAGAGTTTATTCTTGTAAGATGGCCTTCCCACCATGTCCTCTGCAGAATGTATTGGCAAGGACAAGGATTAACTTCTGGAACATGCAGAAAGTAGCTCTTCCATCTGCTTGTGACAGCATGACCTTTTTCGGCATCGTGCAGACAGCTTTCCACACACATTTGATGTCTGCAGTCCATAATGCCTCAAACAGTGTCAGCTACAATCAGGCTTAAAATATGGAATGTTTGCTGTGTGCTGTGCCGCCATCTCTCCGGTTTGCTTCCCTTTTTAATTTTCTCTAGACGTTGCTTGAGCAATTTTGAGAGAGTGCACACCATGTTTCCCTATGTAAATGAGGGCAGCAAAAATGCTAAAGATAGATCTGTGCATATGTATGTTCATGCACCAAAGGAAGTAAGGAATACTCACAAACAAATATGGCATTTTTCAGCATAGTGGGGGCAACCAACCAACCAACCAACCAATCAGTCAGTCAGTCAGTCAGTCAGTCAGTCAGTCAGACAGACAGACAGACAGTCGGGGAGTTGCAAAAAATTGTGCAACACCATCTTTTGGCACAGAATTCTTATGCATTTTGGGGGGAAAACAGCCTTGGCTTTTGTGCAAAATAACCAGGTTTTGCACAAAATGAAGGTTTGGGGGGTTTGCACTAAAAGACCTCCAAAGACTTGATGGAATTTTTTAAAAAAAATCCCAAAGGGCTAAAATGTTAAAAAGTTCTTTCAATCTCACCCAACAGGGACATAAGTTTCAAAATTGTGTTTTGATCTTCCCCATTAAAATGGAATAAAATGTGTTGCTAGGATGTACTGCATGAAACCATTTCAGACCATTCCTCAAGAGTTTTGGCTAGTACCTTGATCACTGTTGTATAGCTAATAAACCACTTTCATCTTGATTCATGGGGATCTGGGGACTTATCTGTTGTTAAGGGGTTCACAGAAGATAGATATGCCATGAGCATTAATGATTTTCAGCACAGATTCAGTGAACAAATTCTGGTCTTGCAAAGCCTTCCAAAACCATATTCTATTCTGTCAACAAATAGCTTGGAATACATATTTGCTAGACAACTTGAATGGGATCTAATTGATTGCTGTCAGTACACTTGTTTTTGCAATTCACAACGAGCAAATGGAGTGTTTGCAAAACAACTGGGGGAGAAAATCAGCAGGAACAATAGCAATGTATTTGTTCATCTTTCTGTCCTCCTCTTGAACTATCTTGGTGGTGGAGACTTGCAAAACCAGAGGAGGTGTGAACATTAATGGACAGTTTTGAAAAAACGGAGTTGAGATGGGCACGAATGGGTTCATTTCAGTTTGGAAACACAGTAGCCCAGCTGTTCCTGCTCCCTTCCCCTTCTTCCTCTGGCTCCATCATGCTAGGTTTCTGCCCCAACTCAACTGGTCCTCCAGTCCTGGCAGCAACTCAGGCTTCTCTGCCCTGCCCTCTTGGCTGATCTCCCACTCAGACAAAAAGGGCCAGGCAGAGAATTCTGTGCTCTTGCTTATGACTGGGAGATTAGCCAAGGTAGTGGAGGAAAATAGCAAGCTGGGGCTGGTGAGTGGCTGACTGGCTGAGGAGGCAGGGGAGAAGAAGGGGGGGCAGCAGCACCTGCACTGCCATCTTTACAAACTTGGAAGAACTGGGGTGAACTGGTTCGTGCTCATCTCTAGACCTGAGACCTGAGAAGCAGTGCCCCAAACACCCTTTCCATGAAAAAAGCCTCCTCTCACTGCTGCTGTGACTCAGTAACTCATGGGACCATCAATGCCTTTGTGACCATTTCTGTACTAATGACAAATCTGTTTCCATGCCTAGACAGATTTTGTTTAAAAGTCCCTCATAAATATAATGCACATGCAGCCCCATATTGTGATGCTAAAACATCCAAACATGATTTAAAATCATTGCTCCATGTTCTTCCCACTTTCTCAGAATTCCATGATCCAAGGACTACAGGGTCTACTCAAAGCACAGTGGTGAGGTTTTGTTTTTGTTGTTATGACTCACGAAAACATATGTTGTCTGGATCCAGGCTGTCTGGAGGGACACTTCTCCATAGTCCTGCCTAGGATGCAGGATCTTTAGGATAAGTTGTCCCTGCAGTCCCACCACCTTCCTAGGCAAGTCCTAAGGAGGAGCTTTTTGGTGGCAACTCCCAGGTTGGGAAACTTACTCCTCAGGGAGGTGCAGTATGCTACATCCTTGTGATCCTTCAGGACAACGGCTTTCCTCTCCAACAGAGTCTTTGACAATGGAGGAAGTCTTGGGGAGGTTTGTTTTTCCAATGGGAGACATTCTGGTTTAAAAAGGCTTTGTATTTTAACCTAGTTCTGCCATTGTTGTGTTGGTGAACAAAATGAAGGGAAGACAAATGGAAGACCAAATGTTGCAGGACTTGACAGATAAAGCAACTTGCCCTGGTGTGAACTCCCATGCCTGAGACAACTCTGCGACTCTTGCGGGTGCCTCTTTGCACATTATTCTTGGCTCCCCCCTCTCTCTGTGTGTTCATTTCCCTCTCCTTGAGTTTTTTCCATGTGCTCAGACAGAACGATATAGCTACATCTCTGAAAATTGGTGCTGTTGCTGCATTTAATTGCTTTTTAATATCATGTATCCTTTTTTTAAAAAAAAAAGCTGCTGTTTCCATAAGCCACCATGGGTCCCTGCGCTGGGAGAGAAGCAGGACAGAAGTAGAACAAACAAGTCATGATGCAAGTGAATGAAATAAATGAAACAAATAAATAATAAATAGTCTAGCCTAGCAATTATCCTTGGCTGATTTCAGGGGCCAGGTTTCAGTTGGCTGGGCAGCTGCATCCTGACTTATGTAGAATTCTTGCTCCAGTGAATTAATGATGCTTTGCAAGGCAAAACTACCTGGAAAGCAGCGCAGTAGCAGCCACCATCTCATTTTCACACACACACACACACACACACACACACACACACACACACACACACACACACACACACACACACACACACACACACACACACACACACACACAATATGTGTTGGGTGCAACCGGTAGGGAGAAGATAGAACCATCTGCTAGTGGTCTATTTCCCAGGTCCCAGGAAACCTCGTGAATACAGAAGACACCTGTCTCCATGGAGAACCATTCCATTTCAAAAGCAGTGATTTCAATGCCACAGGTGTGCTGGCTGGTCATTTGTGCACCTGCTGTCCATCTCAGTGCCTTCCAGACCTTCTGCTCTGTTCCAGTCATCTCACGTGACGCCTGCTGTTCCTGAACTGACAGCAGAAAGCTTGGAAAGAATGAACAAACTCTATGTGCAGTGTCTGACCAAAACAACCTTCCATAGCCTGGATAACACTGCAGCTTTGCTTCTGTCTATACAGTCCGTGCACTGGTCTATGGGCCTCCCATTGTGACAACAGCCTGCCTTTTGATTCTCCTTGATCACACACAATTCTGTTGTCTTGACCTACCACATGCAAAGCCAGAAGATCTATGATGATGTTCAGCAATAGTCTCCTGGCTTGGTATACCTTTCTGACTCAAGAGCTTGTTTTAAATCCAAAAGAGAAGCATCCTTATGCTCAGAAGAGATAATTTCAGCCGGCTTTTATCTCTCTAAAATACCGCGTTTTGCACAAATCTAAACGTGCACATTGATGGTCCTTCAGATATTTTTGTCTAGCAGTTCCATTCATCCCTACCAGCAGAGCAAAGAGTGAGCTCTCATGTGAGTTGCAATTCAAAAATGTCTCTAAGGCCTGACGTTGCTCACCCTTGCTCGAATCCTATCTTTCTGTGCAGATGGGCCACCAATTTGGAGTCCTCTGATCTTCCTGATCTTGTTTGAGGCAGGCATTTAGCCTCCTAGGTCCCAGACAGTAAGGGCTGTGGTTCAGGAACAGAGTATTTGCGTGGCCTGCAGTTGATCCAGATCCCCAGGTTCCTGATCGCACAGAGGCAGGAACAAATGGGATAGATCCAGCAGTCTGATTTGGTATCAAGCAGAGTCATAGGTCTCTTCCTGCTCTTTTTTTTTCTAGGCTGCTCAAGTCCAGAGACTTATGTATCTCTGATCCTGGTTCCCTGATATTGGTACATCCTTCCAAAAACCCAAGGCAACATTTGGGGATTTTCTCTTCTTTGCAAAAAAGTTGCAGCCACTCAATAAGTTTCATGGCTGAACAGAAGTTTGAACCCAGCTCTCCCAGGGCTGAGCTCAGCATTCTAGCCACTCCATTGCCTTGGAGCCAGTGCCTCCTTTGCTCCCAGCTGTGATTCGCACCTCATGGAGTGGAACACTAGTTGCAACCTTTTGCTGATGCTTCTCAGCTCCGAGTGGCTGCTTCCCTTCGATGAGGCTCTTGGGCTTGTGGAATGTAGGGCAGAGCAAGCTTATTGTGCCTCTTGCCTGCCAAGGATGGGTCCTTGGTCCCCTTGCTGAGGACTCAAAGGGGGAGCCAAGATGCAGATGTCGGCAGTTGATCGGAATTAGGAAAGGAGGGCAGGATTCCGCCGAGTCTGTCGCTGGTGCCCAAGCACCCTCAAATGCTTTTTGCTTCCCAGGGATGGATGGCAGCAATGACTGGCAAAAGGCACAGCTTAGGAAGAGCTGGCAGAGTCCGCCAGCTCTGGGCTCCCTTCCCAGCCTGAGAAATACAGTGGAGCGTCAGATGTGACAACATTAGAAAACAACCATTGGTGGAGAAGAGGCTTGGATCGGAGGGAAGGAGATGGCCACTGCTTTTCTGGATGGTGGCTGGGTTTTGAAGAGATCTTGGGGATTGACTACAAACACCAAAATCCCCTGTCTCTGAGAGAGAGGGGGAGGAGGAGGAGGAGGAGGAGGAAAGTGTATGGTTCTGTGTGTGTGTGTGTGTGTGTGTGTGTGTGTGTGTGTGTGTGTGTGTGTGTGTGTGAGAGAGAGAGAGAGAGAGAGAGAGAGAGAGAGAGAGAGAGAGAGAGAGAGATGTATTTGCAGATTTGATGACATTTGGTTGTATAACCTGATACACAAGTGGAACTGTTTGCAGTTCCTGAACGATGTGCCTCCATGTGTCTCTCACTCTCCATGTGTGTGCGCCTGTGCATACATGTTGAGCTGCCTAGCCGTGTTGCAGCAGGAGAGATTGTCAGGTCGGGCAAATGTGTTTGAGGCTCTGTGTGCTTTTCCCTCTGACGCTCTCTTTATTTAACATCCCTCTTGTCTGCCCAGGGACCCCCTCCAGAACACAGAGGCCCAGCTCCCCCGAGATGGCAGAGATGATTAAACGAAATGGATTCTCTCCCGCATGTTGGAACTGAAGAGAGAGCTGGAGCTCGTAGCTTATTCGAGGCATGCCTCTTGCCTTCAAGCCTCAATGCAAGATTCATCAAGCAGCTTGCCTTGTCAAAGAAAGGGGGGGGGGAGGGAGGGGAAAGAAGAAGAAAAAGACCCAAACTACAGAGACATACTGGGAAGAAAAGATTATATGTGCTGGTTTGACACAAGCTGTACGTTACCTTGGACTGGACAGAATGTACAAACGGAAGGCTTCTCTCTTATATAACTTATTTCTGGGGGATGATGCTGGGAAAGAAGGATGATCCTCTTGCCTCCAACAATCGAGAGTTTGTTTTTCCAGAGTAGGCATCTATTGTAGGCTTTAAGGGCTCTAGGGATGTTTTCTGAGGCCACATTTTAGTTCTCAATGGAGGACAGGTGGGCCCTGAAATACCAGTGTATTTTCAGTTGAAACTCTTAGTGCTGTTGGGTATCTCATGCAAAGTGGGAAAAGAATGTATTAAAGAAGTTGAGGAGCAACAATCATCACTCACCTGAGGAATCTCAGTGGACCAAATGTGGCCTCCAGGTGAGCTGGGTGTGCCTCCACCCCTCAGTTTGACAGGATCCCATGAAATGAGAATAACTCTACTCATCTTGGCATCTCCCTCAACCCTTTCCCATCCCTTGGAAACACTGTTGGCAGGCTGTCATCAGCCCTGGTTTGTAACACTCAGTGCCATGGCAGAAATGTGCATCAACTATGGCTACAAGACATGCAGCCAGAAAGGTGCACAGGCCATGTGCTGGTGCAAGCAACAGGCATTGATCCCAAAGCTGGGAGCACCCAGTTCGAATCTCAACTCAGGTGCCAATCACAGGGTGTGCTTTCACCCAGCTATTATCTCCCAGCCTTTATGCCTCTGTCTGCAGCATGAGTTTAAACGTTTGAAAGGATTATCATATGGAAGAGGGGACTGGTTTATTTTCCATGGCTTCAAAGACTAGGACTTGAGCAATGGTTTCAAACTACAGGAAAAGAGATTCTATTTAAACATCAGGAATAATTTCATGATAGTTATTGCTGTTTGGCAGTGGAATATGCTGCCACAGAGGGTGGTGGAGTCTCTTCTTTGTGGGTTTTTAAGCAGAGGCTGGATGGCCATCTGTCGGAAATACTCTGATGGGAGTTCCTGCATGGCAGGGGGCTGGACTGGATGGCCCTTTAGGTCTCTTCCAACTCTATGATTCTATGTTTCTGGTATTTTTTTTTGACAACTGTGCCAAGAATCCACCTTTAAGAATCACGCTGGCTGGTGCATTCTGGGAACCATCCTCCATAGTTTCTAGTCTGAGCTCTGCAGCTTGTTATCTTCTGAAACCATTTTACTTCACTGAGGGGGCTCAAGGCTCCAAATGCACATTTCCTATAATGAGGAATCACCCCTTTCCTTTCTCCGGGTCCTCGTGCAAATGTGCAAACCCCCAAAAATGGGCCCAGAAGCTTCAGCCTTTCATATGGCGATCTGAAACACTGCCTTTTTGCCTCTGGTGATTCTTCTTTAATAATAATAATAATAATAATAATAATAATAATAATAATAATAATAATAATAATAATAATAATAATAAAAGTGTACCTACAGGTTTTTATTACTGTTTGATGATTTATTGATATTTTATTTATAACTATTTTAAATTGTTTTAAGAGACTTTTGGGTAGTGGGCGGCATATAAATTGAATAAATAAATAAATAAATAAATAAATAAATAAATAAATAAATAAATAAATAAATAATCCACATACTGTATAGTCTCTCTCTCTCTCTCTCTCTCTCTCTCTCTCTCTCTCTCTCTCTCTCTCTGTGTGTGTGTGTGTGTGTGTGTGCTATAAACACCAGTGAAAGCAACACAGTAGCAGCCACCATCTCATTTTTACACACACACACACACACACACACACACACACACACACACACACACAGAGAGAGAGAGAGAGAGAGAGAGAGAGAGAGAGAGAGAGAGAGAGAGAGAGAGAGAGAGAGAGAGAGAGAGAGAGATCTGTTCCTTATACATTTAGGCTAAAGAGAAGCACTGGTAGAATCCAAGGTAAGAATACCCAAATATTGTATGTCACTGATTTGAATTTGCTACAGCCTAAGGTACATTTTCTTCTTCTTGCTCCCTCATTTCTTCTGGTTGGACCACTGGCATGTTACTAGGATGAACACATGTCTGCTTTTTAAAGTAAGGGCAGGTATTCTTCAGGCTTGTTGTCTCCACAGGTCTTTTTATTTGTACTTTTCATTTTTTTAAAAAAATAATTTAATTTGATAATTTAATTATTTGTCTCTTCCTATCAGTTCTTTTCCCAGTTTAGCAACTCAAGAGGGAATATATGGCCCAAAGTAAATAATAAAGCACATCCCCACAGACCTGAATTATTATTATTATTATTATTATTATTATTATTATTATTATTATTATTATTATTATTATTATTATTATTATTATTATTATTATTATTATTATTATTAAAAGGGTAGCACCGTGCTTCTTGATTGCTTCTCAGGTTTCGTTATTCTGTCCCTTTTAGTCCAGGGAGGCACCCTTTTAGTCCATTAGAAATTTCTCTCATTTTTGGAGTATGGAGTGGTGGTGGTGGGGGGGGGGAGGAAGAGGAAGGGGCTCAAGTCCTTAGAGGAAAGCCGCCTTCTTCAGTGGCACAGCAGCTCCTTTTTTTGAACTCCACGGGTGTTCTGCCTTTTCTTCCTTCCTCTGCTGCACCAGGTTCTGACAGAATAAAACATGGGTGCTGCAAAGCTGGCTGGTTAAAAGAATCCACACACGCACACAGAGAGAGACATGCATGCACACGGACACACGTCTCTGTAAGAGCAAATATTAAGAATTCAGCCTCCCCCTTGATCTGTGTGGAACGCTGGGAAGACTTTCATTCTTTCCTGACATCTTGGAGAGGTCGTTTCAGTGCGGATTTGAGGACACAGAAGCTGGGCCAAAAGAAGACAAGGAAAATGTAGGTTAAGCTTGGCCTCCCCACAAAAAAGAGGAAAAACCAGTGAAAAATGCATGCACTTTGATGCAGTATTTGTCCTTTTACAAGATAGAATGACCATTGCCCCACAGGAACAGCAACAAAACCACATGACCAGAGCAAAATATATCACACTGTATAGTTGTGGTACAAAATGGACATGAAGTAATGGCCAAGGTTTCAACTGGCAGAGAGGGCTTCTTGCTGAAGGAAGGCAGGAGAAGCCTCCTGGTCATCTGTGGTTCTTTCTTTGTGGAAATATACAGTATATATTTGTGTGAAAAAAATGTGTGTGAAAATATATAGTCAGGGAGTAGTAAGTTGTTTCACCTCATCCAGAGTCTTTGAACACCAGGCTCAAGTGTCAGAGGCAAGGGGCATGTCCTATGGCCAGATCTAAGGAGTATTGCCTCAGACCCTATTGCTTGGCATAGTAGATGCCATCAGACTAGGCCCACTGAGACAACGGGAACAGAGAGAGTCAACTCCTTACTATGTTCCATTGAATCCAAGGGGCATATTCTCATTGCCGCTTATGTGAGCACAGTAAGTCACAGTTAGATTTGGCCAGTTTCATTCAATGGAATTTACGAATGCATTGGATTGAATCAGTGGGATTGCTCTAGTAGTATGATTTATTATGCTAAGCAAAGGGATCCAAGCCAGTAATGTTTTGGACTGAAGCTCCCTCTGGTCACTAGATAGGCCTTTGGTGTGATCCAGCTGGGTGCTTCTTATGTTCTGGAATTAATGTCCCTCCACATGTAGTGGCAGTCTATCAATAAATCTCAGTTTTGGGGAGCAATCGCATTCACGCTAGGTTTACTAAGCTCCCAGTGGCACCTGGTTGCCTTCTATGGGAAGTGTTGGCTTTAGATAGAAGCTCTCTGCTTGGAGGCAATATCCAAGACCATCTCAACTGAAGACAAATTGCAAGACTGATGCAAAAAGAAGGGCTGACTCTGCTAGTTACAGCTGCATGACCTGAAACCCTAGGAAGAAGAAGAGTGGAAGGAAGTCAGCCCTGAGAATGCCATTCTAGAGACAATCCATCAAAAACAGACAAAGTGGAACCACTAGATGGACTCCTAATGTACATTCTCATTCTGCTGTCCTGGGAAGGACATCCACTCTTACGCAAGGATAGTTACACTTCACTGCTTCCCAAACAGATACTGGGGAAGACAAGCTGTTTGTCAGATCCAGCAAGATGCATGCTCTTAAGCTGCAACTCCTATCATGCACACAACAGAGGAAGTTGCTTTATTCCATGCCACGCTGCTGGTTTATCAAGCCCACAACTTCAGTTTGGAGTGGCCAAGAGTTGACAGGGTTCTAGGCAGAGATCTTTTCACAAGATGGAAATTATGGGAATAGGATCAGACTGTTCTTGTTCCCAAAACATGCATTCTCATATGGCTGTTAATCCTGCAATTTTATCAGTGCTTTTATGCACACAATGTGTGGTGGTGGTGGTGGTGGTGGGATCAAAACCATGGAGCAAACCAAGACACCTTGATGTGACTCTGCCAGGGTTGCATCAATAATCCTCCCCATTTTTTTTGAATGGTGTGCTGCTGATCAATGTGCACATGCCTCTGTGCCCATCTGTCACCTGTGATGTAAAGATGGGGGAGAGAAGAGGAGCTGTCCAGGGAAAACTATGGCATACTGGGCATGTAGCAGTTGCAAAACATCATTGTGATGAAATGGTGGTTGGATGTTCTTCTGATTAAAGTTCAGCTAGAAGGAAGAGGGGTGGGTCAGAACAAGCCCAGGGAAAGACAAATGGCATTGAAGCAGGAATATCTGTTTCTCTGTAATATCCTGTGTTTTGAGCCAGACAGCAAGATAGGAATTTTGGTGGATTTTTAAAAATGCAAGTATGCCCTTCAGAACATAACCCACACATGGGCACATATTCTTAAAATATTTTTGCTTTTTATGGACCACTGTCCTGTAAACAGAGGATTTTTCCCCCTTCTCTTTTTGTTAAGTTTTTGCCTCTTGCCCAGCACTATTTTACTATTTTATATTGTTTTATTGTTGTCTGTTTTTAAACCTATTGTGTGAACTGCCCAGAGTTCCTTTGGGAAATGGGAGCGGTATACAAATGCATAAATAAATGAATAAATAAATAAGACGTCTGCAGAAATCACAGGTCATTTCTCACATACCACTAGCTTTCTCTAGTGTGGCGTAAACATGAAGGGCATACACCCGTACTAATTTCATTACTGTTAAGTGTGAAGCAAATGCTTCAGAAATTACCTCCCTGTTCACTGAGACTTCCAGGTGTGATCTGGGGCAATCCTTATAGCACCAATCTCAGCCACATTTACACTGACAAGAGAATTTAATGAACTTTTGTGTTGTGTTGCAGTAGATTCTTGCAGAGATAGGTGGACCAAACATATTATAATAACTGAGTTGGGAGGGGCCTATAAGGCCATCAAATCCAATCCCCTGATAGACGTAGAAATCCAAATCAAAGTAAATCTGATTGTTGTCTAATTTTCTCTTGAATGTCTCCAGTGTTGGAATGCTCATCACCTCCCAAGGTGATTGGTTCCATTGTCATATAGATTTAACGGTTAAGAAGTTTTTCCTGATATTCATCTGAAATCTCTGTTCCTGTAACTTCAGTCCGTTGTTGCATGTCCTGCATTCTGGGATGATCAAAAACTGGTCCTGTCCCTCATCTGCATGATAGCCTTTCACTCTGTCCTACCAAAAGTCTTCTTTTTCTCAAGACTAAACATGCCCAGTTCTTTCAGTCTTGGTTTCCAGTCCCCCGATCATCCTTTTTGCCCTCCTCTGAATGTGCTCCAGTTTGTTGGTATTCTTCTAAAACTGTGGTCTCTAGAATTGGACACAGGGCTCTAGATGAGGCCTAATCAGTGCCAATGTTCAAAGAGAGCAGAAAGAGATCTTCCTTCTTTCCCTCCCTCCATCATTATGTTTATGCCCTGTCTTTCTTCCAATAACATCTAGCCAGGTTTGTTTGCCTCATCTGTACCCCAATTTATCATCTCAGCTACCCAAGGAGGTTGTTACCATTATTGCTCATCATGAGTTCTTTAGTGCTGTACAGGATTACCTTTGATCTGTCAAGAAGCTGAGTTGTGGAACAATGTCTCAGCTGGGCCTGTTTGCCTGTCTTGTCACCTACTTTGAAAATGTATCAGGCAATTTCCCTGCAAATTAATTTTTGTGATGACATAGAAGCTCATGGATGGTGATGCTCAAGGGAAGAGGAAGTGATGGCTTGCCCTCATTGGCACGATCACCTCAGCCTTAGCTCCCGAGAGAGAGAGAGAGAGAGAGAGAGAGAGAGAGAGAGAGAGAGAGAGAGAGAGAGAGAGAGAGAGAGAGAGAGAGAGAAGCTCAGGCCTGGGTGATCTTGGCAAGACACCTGGCTGGCAAGGTGCCACACCTGAAAGATGGGCAGCCCAGCCATGGTTTCCGAATCTTGGAACACCTCCTTGGCATACACTCTGGGTTTGTTTGCGTGAACTGGAAATGTCAGTATGTTTTTTTGCTGCTCTTCTGCTGATTATGCCAACGTACCTCCCAGTTCCTCTGCCTTCTTGTAATACTGTCATTTTGATAGACATTAAGTTTAATTGGATTAAATTGTAACATTTTGAAATGGCTATATTTTATGCTGTTGCTATCTTATGGATTTGTGTGTGTTAGGGAAATAGATCACTGAACTGGTTCCAGAGTTGATTGTGTGTAGAATAGACAATGCTAGCAGCCAATGAGACTATAGGGAGGACTTATTTGTCCCATCAATTTCTGTGCATCTACTCTTAGTAGGATTTAAGTCTGATTGACCCGATTCAGTGTTCTGAAGCACATCTGCCCTTGGGCATAGGAGGAGCACATCTTTGCATCTGTCCCTGAGGTCAAGGAGGGTTCTTAAGCCTTAGGTGGACAACACTTTCATGAAGCCCAGATAAAATTCTCAAGTTTTCTAAAATGCTTCATCAGGCTGGGCTTTAGGAGCATGAGATTGTGGGATGGAGTGGGAGAAAACAAAACAAAAATTTAAACATTTCACCCACTTTCATAACCATGAGGCCTGCTGTTAATTTTGTTAAGATGTTGAAGATGCTGAGCACTTAGAATCTTAGCCTGAAAGGATGAGTCTTCCCTTTTTTCATACTTTCCATATTTCCCCCCAAAATCTTAATTTATATCCCTTCTGAATCAGTGGAAGGGTTTTGGTTTAGATGAACTTCTACAGTCAATGTTCTAATATTTACCAGAAAGGGAAGTTCGTTTGGTGGTTTCCTGCGTGGAACAACAGGCTAAAAACCCCACAAAAAGCAAGGGGGAAAAGACTATGGAGTCTCATTTTAATGGGTAGCTGAGCAATCTTAGTGAAAGGGAGGACATCTTGGTCAGACATCTTGGCCTGGTAGAACTTGGAGAATTGCTGGGAATGGTAAATTTGTGAGCACATGTCTTCTGGAAAGTTTTGACAGAACCTTTGAGCTATGTGGGAACCTTCCTTTGAAGGGTATGTTGAGGGACTGCAGTGGCTGCGCAAATGCTCCTGGTCGATGTGGCATACCTTGAAAGGAAGTGGCCTTCTATTTCTCCTGACCTTTTGTTTAGAGACAGGGCCAAAAGGCTAAAGGGCACCGGTCCCCTATCCGAGCTAGTGTTTCTGTAAGTGTTCCAGTGTCTTGCTAGTAAACACTGATAAGAAAATAAAAATGGAACCTTCTGAGAGGAACGCAGCAGTTTTGTGCATGCATGCCTTCTCTGCTGGTCTGAAAAGATATTGGTCTGTGTCTGTCTTTCCTTTGTTCTTTGTCCAAGGTCAGCCTAGCTTCAAACTTCTCCAGCAACTCCCCACAGTGCTAGATGTAGGGGTCAAGCTAATGCTGCCATTTGTACATGGTCTTCAGAATGGCTCTATTGTCCATGTGGTGGAGTCATAGGAAAACTAAGACTGGTGTATATAAACATTTGACTGTTATACCTGAAATTCTGCTTGACTCTCAGGATCTTCTATTTGCATGGGGCTGCAAACACACACACACATACCCCACGCAATACCGGAGGTAAACTTGCAGCCTATGTGGTCCATCGAGGCTTGGGTAGATGGCAGCGTCATAGGCCTCAGCTCCTTGAAAGATCTCCGTGGACTGACAGGCATTGATCGATGCTCCAATTTCAAGCAGCAAGACGTGGCTGTCGATCAATAGTCTAATCAAGGACGTACAAATCATGATGCTGCCCGCCACTGGGAAGGGAACCAGTGAGCCAGAGATTAACTCAAGTGCTTAGAACTTCCCTTCATGAATAATTGAATCAATGAGCTACGCTGGAGCTCAAAATGTAACTGGAGAGCTATAGAGAACAAGAGAGAGAGAGAGAGAGAGAGAGAGAGAGAGAGAGAGAGAGAGACAAGAAAGGGGTTCTGTCAAGCTAAAAGTGAGGGTCTTTTATGTGGGAGAATGCAATGCAGCTGCCTCTGATCTCCAGAACGTGGCTCTGTCTCCTTGGTACAATTTGTGTCCCTCGGAAATCCATTGTTTTTGCCATATTCCTTTTTAACTCCAGCTCTGAATCACTGAAGGATGCAACTCCTGTCGGTGAGAACTGTCAGGAAAGCCCTCAACTGAATTGTAATGAAATTTTCCACATTAATAAGTAACAAAAAGCTGCTGGCGAGAGAGGCAGGATGAGACAGACAGGGAAAGGAAAAGGGGACTTATCCTTTCAGCCACACTGTTCTAGCCATTGAGGAGATGGAAAGGAGGAAGCAAGGTTCACATCTCCCAGGTCTGTGTGTGTGTGTGTGTGTGTGTGTTGAAATCAAGCCAGTCATAACTCCAGAGAGCCAAGTTCCAATATCTGTTTGAAGTGTGTGGGGGGTGGAGGTGGCAGGAGAGTCAGGCTTCAAAAGGAGGCATCTTTGGCCCTCTTTTGATGTTCAAAGCAGGGAGAGAGAAAAATATGTCTGAATTCTGTCCCATCAATGGAGGTCCTTTGATATGCATAAGGGTTTGGGTGTGTGTGCAAAGTCCAGGGAACCGATACATAGGGAAGATAATCAAGAGCAAAAGTTGGAGAAGAGACAATGAGAAGTGACACAGAAGAACAGTTGTGAGAAGGAGGCTTGTAAAAGATATCCAGAAGAGCAGACTGGAGAGGCATGAAAGAGCTGATCAAGAGATTGGATAAGTTCTGAAAGAACATAAGAGCCAAGAAAGAACCACAATAGAGAACAAACAAATTCATGAGTGGTGATGATAACAGGACTTTCAGATGTTTATTAATTTATTTATTAGATTTATATACTGTGGCCATCTAGCAGGAAGGCTACTCTGGAGGGTTATGGGGCTGTTATGGAGGTCAGCTTCCAGGGGGCAGAAGGCCTAGCCTGCCCAATCAAAGGTTTTGTAAACTGAAGTCCAAAACATCTGGAGGGCCAAGGAAGAAGAGCTCCTCCTCTAGGCGAACTCACACATTTTCCTTGAGCACACAAGTAAGAACAACTTGTGGCACACCAAACAATGTAGGATTCAACTGACTTCAACTTTCTGCCCAGAACTGAAGCCTCTAAATCAGTGGTTCTCAGCCTGTGGGTCCCCAGATATTTCTGGACTGCAACTCCCAGAAGCCTCCACCAATTGCTGTGCTGGAAGGGATTTCTGGGAGTTGCGGTCTAGGAACATCTGGGGACCCACAGGTTGAGAACCACTGCTCTAAATGAAATTATCTTGATTTGAAAGTGGATCTTGCATTATATGTTCATGGTACAACACTTATCAGGTCTGGTTTGATTTCCAGGTGTGGTTTGAATTGCTTGGCATTTCACAAATTGCATCACAAAACCTGAGACATGGTGATAGAGAATGCTAACCTCTTGATCTCAGATGTGAAAATTTGGTACAGAATGTACATTGAACAAGAGAAGAATAAACAAAATACTCCCCTATCCTTAGATTTCAGTAGTGATCCTACATCCCCGCATGCAGAAGTTATGTTCAAACTATTAAAGTGGGTCGAGATTAATCTCTGAGCAGATCTAGTTAGGATTCCAGAGGTGGGCACTCCCTTAGTGATTCCATCATCAGTCTACCACTCTTGGCAAGCCGGTTTACAGGCTAGATGACATGTGTGCCTTGTCAAATAAATCAGCCTCCTTTTAAACCCTTCGGATCTCATTCAGCTCAGGCAATTTCTTTCTGGTTAAATCGGATTCCCTTCTGCGCCTCGTCCCACAAAGGTGGAGATTTCTTTCCAAAACCTCATGCAAATGTTTGGATTTTTATTTTTTTATTTTTTTGGCTGATGTTCAATAAAGTTGCTCATTTCGCTCAGGCAATTTTCCACACTGCTGCCTTAAAGATTGTGTCTTGGTAAACCAAAGCAGCCCTTTCTATCTACATTTGTGTTGCGATTGCAGGAAACCTGCACCAGAGTGTGTCATTTTCTCCACAACAGAGCTATTAGCAACTTAAATCATAGGCAGCCTGAACAGATGAGATTTCTCTTCGTACCTTTTCTTTTCATTTGGGGATTCTTCTCCTGCTCCTTTTCCGACTGTGTCTCAGCTCATGGGGCAAACCCCTTCCTGGTGAACATCTTTCTACCCCATTTCATTTCCCAATGAAATATGTGAGAATTGCCTCCAATAGTAACAGAAAACCATCAAGACATAAAACATGAAGAAAATGAATTATTAACTTTCCCATCCAACACAGTAACGGCTGTTATGTTTTGTATTATAACACATTAAGGTGGAGAAAGGGAGGTGTGTGTGTGGGGGGGAGGATCATAGGATGCCATCCAGGCAGCACTAGGAGTAAACAATGGTGTCTCAGCTTTATAATCCAGAAAGCATGCAAAAGGGGTGGGATACTTAGGATATCCCTGCTGAATATAACTTGAGCACAGAAGTTTAATGAATATCTAATTTGTAAAGGCACAGAACTGCTTTGATAGCCATCAGGGTTACTCTGATGCAACTCCTGGGCCTCCTTGGCTAATCTGCCAGTCTCAGCAGCAGCCCAGGCTTCTCTGCTCTGCCTTCTTGGCTGATCTCCCACTCAGAGAAGGTAGGGCAGAGAAGTCTGTGCTCTTGCTTGTGACTGGCAGATTAGCTGAGGAGGTGGGAAAACACACACAAACCGGGCCTGGTGAGTGGCTGATCAGCTGAGGAGATGGGGAGAGGAGCAGCACCATCCGTGCTGCCACGTGACAAACTGGCATAAACCAGTTCATGCCCATCTCTCCTGGAGAATTCTGCTTTTTTTTTTTCATTAAAGAAAAAAAAAATTATTTTCAGTGTTCTGTCCATTTCCCACCCCCTTTTTTTGCCCCAGGATCCTGGGAGTATAAAGAAAGATCATGAAGATAGTAGCAAATATTATTTTCTCATATACCAAACATATCTATGTGCTTTCTCTATCTCTTTGCACATGTTGCTGTTGTTGTTGCTGTTGTTGCTGTTGTTGTTGTTGTTGTTGTTGCATTACAGTCATGACTGACTCTTCATGACCCCATGTCCATGGAGTTTTCTTGGCAGGAACACTGGAGTGGCTTGCCAGTTCCTACAGCAGTTGCCTACAGCACCTGGTATTCCCTGGTGATCACCCATCCAAGTACTAGCCAGGCCCGACCCTGCTTAGCTTCTGAAATCAGGTGAGATCGTATGCTAAAAGATTCCCCATGCTTCCAAGCAGCTCTGTCAGTAGAAGGGAAGTGGCAAGCACTATTTCTGGGAGACATTCATATGTTTGTTAAGTCACAGGGCATTCGGCAACTGTGATGGGTTGAAGGCACAGGGAGCTGTCCACACTGCTCAGTTCTAGCAGTTTGATAACACAGCTCTACCCTATGGAGTCCTGGGATTTGTGGTTTGGTGAAGGACTCATATTTCTGAATTAGACCGATCCCCTCCTGTGAATACAAAGTAGCTTGCCAGACCTTAGATATCACAATTGCATAGGGTGCAGTCAATTCCCCAGAAGTGCAATCACACTGATACAGCTTTACAGCTTGCCCAAGGCTACCCAGGCTGGTACCATGAGGAACCACACTCCTAACTTTTAGCTCCATAGCAAATTACAAGGGAGATTTCAGAATGAGTTTATAAATTTATTACCAGTCAGGGATGCACAAAGCAGAATATCTCTATCATTCAGAGACAAAATGAGCTTTTGTTGATAATTCCGACCTCTGAGAACAGAAAGGCTGATGTCAACTCGGATCTGCCTCTTGCCCTGTCCAAAACACATAAGGTGTTCTGCTTATATACCACCCCATACAACTACAAGTAGTCTCTTGGCGGTTTACAATTTTAATTACAGTGTGCAGGCTACACATTGCCCCCCCCCCAGCAAGCTGGGTACTCATTTTACCGACCTCAGAAGGATGGAAGGCTGAGTGAACCTTGAGCCTACTACCAGGGATTGAACTCAGGTCGTGAGCACAGTTTTACCTGCAGCACAGGCATTTAACCACTGCACCACACATCATTCTCTGCATGCATGGAGGAACAAACAGCATGGCAGTCTTTATATTTACAAAACTGGAAATTAATTTTAGGCAATGCCTTAGGCAAAAAAGTCATCTGGAGCCAAATTGTCAGACAGTATCCTCTGACTAGTTTGTCTCTGTTTATTTTATTTTTCTTGTAGAATACCATCCATAATCTTTCTGAGCAGAATTTTCCACTCAAGGAAAAGGATTCTCTTCCATTAAAGAGGCACTTGGCAAATGGATTTTCCTGTCCTGTGCAATCAGGAGGAAGGTTTCAGGAGCAGAATGCCAGTGAGAATCAAGCTCAGGGAAAAGACCAACATCTTTTCAGGGAAATGTTTTTTGTAATTCATGGGTGTTTAGAGTAATGGTGCTAATGTGAAATTGGCGTTCATGATAAAAGTGTTT
Source organism: Phrynocephalus forsythii (assembly GCA_029282475.1). Classification (NCBI taxonomy): domain Eukaryota; kingdom Metazoa; phylum Chordata; class Lepidosauria; order Squamata; family Agamidae; genus Phrynocephalus; species Phrynocephalus forsythii. The sequence goes on from JAPFRF010000022.1 coordinate 6,782,367, forward strand.
TATGCTGTGTTCAGAGTACATAAATTGGAAGAGAACCAGTAACCATCCTTGTTAATATTGATCGGGCTATTATGCATCTACAAAGGTAATAACTAGCTGGCTGTTTCCAGCAGCAGAACTATATCTGGACTCATTATATTCAATTTGGATGAAATGCCTTCATGGACTTTGGATCCATGGCAAAACCAAAATTTACTCAAATCAGACATCCCTTTAAAAACAATGGAAGAGCCATTGTGGTTCCAATCCATCATAGCTCAAAGGAACTCAACAGTAGGTTTAATCCCACCTGCATTATCCTCTCATCATCAGGCTGTGGACAAAACTCAACTGAGAAAAATGCTGCAGAGTGCTACACCTCCCCAAAAAGGCTGTGAAATAGGGTCCATAACCAGTCACCCAATTGATGCTACCAGTTGGATGGCTAGTCATGGACCCTCTTTCACCGCCAGTGTGTGACCAGGTGCTTTATTGAGGAAGACATTGTGACCCTAATGTTTTTCCTTCCAGCACCAAAACTCGTGCAAATCCTTGTCACTATTGCCCGACACTGTGCATTTATTTCTGCATCATCAGTCGCATACTGTCAAGTCATTTCTGTCTTCTGATACTTCCTCCCCTCCCCCAGAGTTTTCTAGACAGAGAATACTCAGGAGTATTTTACCATTTCCTTCTTCTGGGGGGCGGGGTTGCCCTGGGACTTGAGCAGCTTGCCCAAGGCTACCCTGGCTGGATCTGCTCCCTGGAGGCACAGTCCGGAGTCAAACTCCCAACCTCAGTCTCCATAGCCAGATACCTAAATCACTGAGCTATCCAGCTGGCATTCTGATTTCTGCATAGTATTGGCTCTTTGCAACTTCCCTGCTTGGATAAAGCATGTCTTGAAGCTTCTTCACAATAAAAGAATGCCTAACAATAAAAGTCTGCTGGGTGATATATAAGCAGAACGCTTTGCTTTGCTTATGCATACATTTAGACAGTCAGAATCCAAAGAGTGTTTAGTATTTTGTGTGCACTCCTTTCTCACCCGAAGCACCCTGAAATACTCAAACATCCACATTCACATTCTCCAGGTGCATTTCTTTCTACTGCAAGCTTTGAGAAGTGTGAAAAGCAACTCCTCCTCCCCCCAAAAAAAAACCCCAAAACCTACTGCTGAATCTAAACATCTTTCTCAATCCTTGCTCACCGCTGCAGAGGCATCCATTACTATGACATAATCAGGGCATATAAGGACAGACCTGATGCATGGCACATCTAGAGACATAGGGTTACAGGCCTGCAAAGCAGTGTCATTCAGCACCTTGGACAGAGCCATGCATGCAGGAGTTGAAATCGCTCCTTACATCCAAAGCCTAGTAGGAAATATAAAAGTCTCTCCTTACTCCACTAAGGCCCTTATCCCACGTCCACTAAGATGTGCTATAAAGTTCTCTCAGTAGCAAAACATAAAATCTTTCCCCATGTTGATCATAATTAAGAAAAATAAAGTGCAACCACACACCCAAAGCGCATCTCAGTGTGTTTTACAAGTACGTTGCCTTGGGGGAGGGGATGGAATGCCTGTCACGGTTCTGGTGCAGATTTTAAACCACTAAACACACCCATGGGGGATACTTTAATCTGCAACTTCCCGCCCTCTGCACTTAATCTGTTCAAGATATCAAGAAATGGATTGGCACTGGGGAAGGCGAGCTGAGGCCCAACCAGTGGGATATGGTGGAAGAGGTGCCACTGCCGTTGCCTCTCCAGAAAGAGAGATGGGTGGCACACCCAGGTTGGGCTAAGAGGGAAAGGGGAGGGAGGGAAGGGGGAGTGCCCCCTCCTCTGAAATACAACTGGAGAAGCCAGGGTGGGAGTGGGGAGAGAGACTGCATTTCCTTAACTGATGGACTATCATCAGAAAAAGCTCCTCTGCCACCCAGGTACTAACAGTCCTTCGTCTTGTGTGAGTTCCAGCCAGGATGCAATTATGCAGCGGTGTCTCCAGGAAGGCGCGCCCCCTCTCCCCCTGCCAGGACCCTGCCTGTCACAGAACCTGACTCTGAGGGGTTAAATGGTGAAGAGCTGCTGGAGGAGCCTTGCAGCTCAAGTCAGCAGGCAGCTGGGTCTGATGACTCAGCTGAAAACATATCTTCTCCCCCTAGAAGGGCTATGAGCAGGAGTCTGCAAAGACGTGCTACCAGGAGAGCTAGGGAAAGGGTCTTTGATGGTAGACGGGGAATCAGGTCAGGAAGCCCTCAGTACTAGCAGGAGCCTTTCCAGAAGTAAGGGTGTGTTCCCTGTTTTGAGATAAAGCTGATAAGCTCATCTTGAGCTCTCTGTGGGAGCAACTGGTCATTCCTGTCTGTGACCTTTGCTCTGTTTCCTGATTTCGGACTGGCTTCCTGGACAATGGCATAATCTGTTCCCTTGGGTTTGGCATCTGGTTTCCGTGAGATATTCTGGTTTTGACTTGGACTGTTAATTGCTGGGAGTTGGATTCTGTTATTTATCTAGCACTTGATTGTTAGCAAACGACTTGAACTTGCCTGGCTTTCCACTAAAGATCTTGGCAAAGAACTGAATCCTGTTTGTGTGTGTACTCTGTGTGCGGGGCTTGACACCCCCATACCCCTTTCCCACATCAAAGAAGCTGAAAAAGAGCAAGAGAAAAAACACTTTGATGCGGACCCCGTCCGTGGGGTCACAGATTGTACAGGCCTGTATAATGCATCCATGGAGACACAGGAACTGCAACTTCTACCATGTGACTGCAACAAAATAAAGCACACATTTTTCTTTGCTGTGGTACAACATTTTGAAGGCAGTTGAAACAGAGAGCCTTTTGTGGCTTTTTGAAAAGTGGAAAAATAACAAGAGGATGGATTTTGTACAAGCAATGCTGTACATAGAAGGCTAGAATGCATGGAAGGTTTTCACGTCCATCATGGCAAAGGGAATAAGATAGCACAGGTTGCTGCTTTCTGACAGAAATGTTTGCAGATTGGCTGCCTCTTTTAGGAATGCAAACAAGCTGTCCAATGATCCTTCTGGGCCTGTGTGTGTGTGTGTGTGTGTGTGTGTGTGTGTGTGTGTGTGTGTGTGTGTGTGTGTGAGACAGAGAGAGAGAGAGAGAGAGAGAGAGAGAGAGAAATATTTTACCTCTAAGCATGAAAGGACACACAGTTTATGCTATGACAATTCCCACAATGTCTAGGGACACAGAAAAAAATTAGTATCCTTTGTCCAATTATTACTTGGAGGTAAGCCATCTCATGGGGTTGGGATGTTCCTCATCAAGGTATCTGATACAGCCAAGATAGCTCAAACCACAGGGGAATGAAAATGCAAGGAGAGATCCCCAGGGTAAGTCTTGGTTGTTGTCCCTGACTTGAAGGCAAAGGCCTGAGAGACTGAGAAAGAAGGTCAGAGTTTTTCTGAGCCCAGACCCATTTTCTGCCTCTATCAGTTTTTGAGCAAGTCAGAGAAAGAGGGGAAAAGTGGACCTCAAGACCCAAGTATTATTTTGGGGCTCCAACAGTGACATTTCTCCAGCTGATACATCCACAGGTTGTCCAACCTCTGCAGAACCTCTGAGTTCTGGGAGTCCCAGAACATGAAGAAAAAGTGCCACAAAGTGAGACTATCCAGTGCATCAAGCCAAGTTTCTCTTCCAAACATTGCTGAGGCCTGGCTTCAGCAACAAGACAAACCGCCCTCCCTGGGATCCTTCGAGGAGGTGCCTTTACGAATTCTTTCTCCTTGACACAATCTTCATCAAACAGGCAGTTAATTTCAGAAATGTGTTCCCTTAAATACAGCTTTAACCCAGAAGCTGCAAGGAAGCTGCCGCCTCCTGATCTTCAATTTAAGCCCCATTGCCATTTATCATATTTTGTGTGTCTTTCTCTCTAATGTACATTGCCTTGAAATATTATCAATAATCTTTTCAATTCCAGGAGCAAAACAGCTTCTCCAATCTCTTTTTCATCGGTTGCAGTAAAGATTAAACTGCAATATTCATGTGAAGGAGGGTGAGACTAGTTCTTTCCTTTTTCTTTCTCTCTCCCACTTTTTAAATTCTCTTTTCTTTCTTTCTGTTTCTGCGGCCAAGTAGTGCAATATAATTCCTACTGACTGGCTCTCGGAAAAGCTTATCTTTGATGTCCCCGGTGAACCTGGCCTGCACCTTTTCTTAACGGCATGCAAATGTAAATCCAGGTGGTGGATAAAAGAACGATATCTCCCATCAGGGTTAGTGCGGGAGAATAAATGAGGAAAAATGAACAAATGTCAAGTAAAGATCGGTGGAGGAAAATAACTTGGTAAATGCCATTGTGAGGTTCTTCTTATTATTATTATTAGACATGGGCACGACTTGGCGAAATTCTTGTTTCCGTTTCCGTTCCTCGTTTCCGTTACGTAACGGAAACGGTAACGACAATTACTCCGCCAGAACTCAAACTCAAACTGATAAAAGAAAAATTGGGTCTGATTTGTCATTGTCGTTCCTGGCATCGCAGCGTTCGCGCGATGCCAAGCGGCACAGAAAAAAGTTTAAAAAAAAAAAAAACCCGATTCCCGGCAAAAAAAGCAGGTGAAAATATGCCTGCCTGAGTGAGGGCACCTACCAGAGGGGTGGTTTCTGGGGGGGGGGTCCCCGGCCTCCCCCCCTCTCCTGTCCTGGGCTGCTCTGGTGGGGGGCATCCTCATCGTCTTGTCAACTTGCCATGCCATGCGGTGCGGGCGGGGGATCCAAAATGGGGCGACCGCAATATTTTTTTTGAAATCGTGGTCCAAAAGCACACCAAAGCACCACAGAAACATGCGAAAATAGCTTTTTTAAAACTGCCTGAATTTTTACAGTAGCAGCAGTGGGTTTTTCTTGCAACCAAATGTCTCCATTGATTTTATTTTATTTTATTTTATTTTTATTTTTTTACACCTGCGCAATGATGGGCTGGCCATGGGAGTGGACCATGCAAATTTTTGGAGCCATTCCACCAATTGCATGGCCACTTGGTCAGGTTTTGACCGAGACTTCTGGGATGTGCCAGTCGGGCATAAAAAGCCCACTAACCCTAGCCCGAACCCGAACCCTAACCCTAACCCTAACCCATACGCCAGTACACTGTCCTTCTTAGTGGGTCAGAGAGGCACCCAGAGGTGCACCCCAGTAACTCACCCTAACCTTACTCGTAACCCTAAGCCTAGCCCTTGCGCTAACCCTAACCCTAAGCCAGATCTGTGTACTCGCATTGCACTACAGCAAGTACACTTCCCTTCTTAGTGAGCCAAAGGGCGCCCATAGGGGTCCTCTCTCACTTTGTTCCCCATCCCTAGCCCAAGTGCACCGTACACCAGTATGCCAGTATGCTGTCCTTCAGTGAGTCACAGTAGAGGCACCCAAAAGAAAGAGAGGTGCCTCTGCCTGCCACTGCAACTTGGTATGCATATCCAATTGGCTATGCGTACCCTTTTGTAGCGGGCCAGAGGAGGCACCCACCCCAGAGAGGTGCCTCCAGGAGCCCGCTTTCCCTTCATAGTGGGCCAGAGGAGGCACCCACCCCAGAGAGGTGCTTCCAGGAGCCTGCTTTCCCTTTGTAGCGGGCCAGAGGAGGCACCCGCCCCAGAGAGGTGCCTCCAGGAACCCACTACCCCCCCCAAACCAGTACTAATGGCAGACGAAAAAATGACAAATGAAACGACAAATTTTTGAGAAATTTCACGACAAACGGAAACGAGCCAAAATGGGCTGGCTCCGACACACGACAACTCGAAACGTCATTTTTCCTGGTCATGCCCATCTCTAATTATTATTATTAAAGCATGCATTTGCTAAGATTGCACAATGCTGATGCATTACTAAGTGCTGAAAAGTTACTGTTTGAATGTCTCCAGAATCTCCCAGCCAGTACAGTTTCTATAACAAAAAAGCAACTTTTCAGTACCTAATTCCATTTTCCTTTCTTTTTTGGCACTGAGATAAAATCATTTTGCCCTTGTTCAAAAGAAGCTCGTTTCAGAGCTGCAAAATATACAACTAGGGGAAATCCCCTCTTTTAATATTCTTATTTCCTTTTTTTGTTTGCTGACATTATTTCATTTGAAATCCCCCCCTGTTAAAATATCTTCTGACCTGTTGACCTGCAAATCAGCTTTGCCGCAGTGCGACTGCCCTGTTCAGCAGAAAATCTGCCTGGAAAAACTGTGGAGGTATCACAAAATGTGTGAACTAGTTTTAAAAGCAGCAGTGTGCTCTGACTTCCTGAATCAGCCTACCTCAACCCAGAACCCCTCAAGTTTGTTGGGGGTGGATGGGAGTTGTATTCCAAGACACCCAGAGGACTGGAGGTTAGAGAAGAATAACCAAAGTCAACCAAAACATTCTTCTTCTTTCTAGTAGGATCAAATATGGAGTATGTGTGTACCAGGTTGATTAATTGATATTGGCACCTCCTGACCCCTGGGTGTGTTGGGAAATCACTTTCCACTCTGATCTGGGAATTTGCTTTATCTTCAGGACAAGAGGTTGGACCAGAGAGTACCCTCCTTTCTGTTGCTGAGAGAGGAGACTATGGCTGGAGTGTTGGCGAGAAACCAACTTTCCAATGAAAGTTGAGCTGACAATATTCTGATTTTGTAAAAAACATTGTTATGATTGCCACAGTAGCACCCTCAATATCATCCCTTCTCGTGAGCAAGACCAAGAGTCTATGATTATTGCTAACCCTGAATAGCACCAATGGTTTTCTCTATGGTTTGGGGGTTGGATTTTATCCAACGTGAAACCACTGGGGGTGCATTGGGGATGTCTTCATCATGCACTAAGCAGTCCTGACTCTGCTTAGCTTTCAGACTCAGACAAGGTCTTGATTAGTAGTGTGTTTGTGTCTGTACGGACCACAGAAAGGTGCTGATCCATGAGAAGCTCACTTCTTTCATTTAAGATATGAAACACTTTTGATATGGAAAGTCTCTTTTTATCCTGTGCACAAAGACCCAACTTTTAAAGCCGTCAATCCCTTTCCCCCAATAATTAAATCACAGAGCCTAGCTTTAATCCCGTTAAAGGGTGATGTAGAACTTCTTTTGGATACCACCTTGCTTATTCTAATTCTCCGTAATCCCTCTTCATATGGATTATCATCGTGCTGTCTTGAAAAGGCAGCCATTCCCCAATGGATCAAAGTTGGACACTCCTGTAGAAGATTTCTTGCAACTTTCAAGTTAACTTCTCAAAAGCTCCCTGTTTTGCCCACACCAGGCATGCTGAAGAAGAGCAAAAGGAATTATACCAAGGAAGGGGGGAATGTCCTGACATCTTCTAGGCAGTATAAACTGCTAACCAGTGCCCCTTAATCTCTGCTGTAAATCAAATCCGCTCTGAGTGATTACTTCCTTGGAGAAAACTTAATTTCTTCTAAAGGAATGGAGAGTGTTTTATCTATATTGGGTTTCTCATGGCATCTAAGAGTTGTCAGAAAAAAATGAACAGATAATCAGACTTCCATTGCAAGGGAGAGGGGAAAACAACAGAGGCTTCAGTCTGTTTTTCAGTAAAAAAAAAAACCCACCTCCTGGTGGAGAGAAAGTAGGAGATGGAGCATTTGATATCGCCAGGAGAGGGGTGGACAATGATACTGACTACCAAGACAAAGCAAGCTGTTGAGACAATTTTGGGCACTCCCGATAGGGGAGAAGCTTCAAGGATTTATAACAGAACCAGACTCAGGAAATGTTCTGTAAATCACAATCCAGAACCTATGGAAAACCACGCCAATGGAATCAGAAAGTTGAGTTGCAAAGTAGGTGTCATCGGCCTCTCGCCATTGTGGGCAATTGTGAGTAGAAGAATGATAACAAGGCCAATCTCCTCCTTCCACTTCCAGTTAATCATACAGTAGCATTTCAACTACCGAGATTCTATTAACTGGCCATCTGAGTGAGGATGGAGTCTAAAAGGCATCTGAGGAACACAAGGCTATTATTCCTTCCTGGAAATATAGGCCTTGCTTATTATTTGCATACTAGAAAAGGTCACACTTCGGAAGGATTTGCAATCCTGCATGATACGTCGCAGGCGGCCCTTTGTCTGTGGACAGAAATAAAAGATGGGAAGCCATGATGAAGCCTGGTCCCTAAATTCTTCTCACATAAATGTCCTCACTTCCATCGGGGACCTGACTGAATTTGCCTCTGCAAACTGCTTCACAGATGGGGAGACTGGAAGTCTGCAGTTGGAGCACCAAGGAATATACAAATAACACAGAACTAAGGGAAGAATTGACTCTGTTTTTGAGTTGGAGGTCTTGAACCAAAGGGTGTGTGCCTACCTACACACCTACTTCACTCCAGGCAGGGCTGGAGCATCAAGATGCATGAAGGCCAACAGCGGTTATGTAGTAATCACACTTAGCAGTTCTGAATCTTGAGTAGGTTTTCCAGGTTACTTACCGAGAGGTTGGGCCATGCTTTTCTCCTGCCGTTTCTTGCAAAAATGATTTTTTTTTAAAAAAATGTATTGATGTGTGCACCATTATTTTGTTCGGTTATGTGCGTATGTATATTTTTTTAAAATAAGGTGTACCGTACTTGAACATAATAGCTTTCACAATTCTTCTGTTTCTGGAGTGTATGAATACAGCAATTTAGATTCTATTAAAGCAAACATAGAGAAACAGAACACAAATTGGAAAGAGGAGGGAGGGGAGAGGAAGGGATGGTTCCAATTGAGCGGGAAGAGAATATGGCTGGTCTATAAAAAGAAAAGGAAAGAAAGAGGCAAAAGATGGGTGGACATAGGGGAAAATAAAGGAACCCATGGTTTTAAGGATGGGATGAAGAAAATCTCCTATTTTGGATCTAGGAAATATGAAATTCCAGCTGAAAGCAAATGAGGATAATATCCTCATTTTCTCATCTCTCATCTTCCTAGAGACTGTTTGTGAGGGATCATAGGCAAGTTTGGGGCTTTCAAGGGCACCTGATTTCTACTGGAGTGATTTGTGCCCCATCTGGTTTGATGTGCACCTTAGATCTGAGTCAACACAGCACTTCCATTTTCACAACTCAACATGGCCTCTTCTGGCCTCTTCTGCCTCCTTTGAGGTCAGCAGGCCTGGCTGGGGGTAAGCAGAGCACATTGCCTGGAACAAAGTGCCCTGACTTGCTATGACTGAAGATGTGTCTTAGGCATATATTGGTTCACATCTCCAAGGCTATGGTGGCATCAGTGGTGGTTTGTGAGCAAGGGTGAATGTGGCCTGGATACAACGACAAGAACTCACTGGTGTGCTTTATGAGAGATGAATGCCATTCTGTCTCAAATCTTGATTGCCCTGTGGCAGTTGCATGGCACAGAGTGCTGGGCAGCAACAGTGGACATGGAGAGCCACCTCCATGCCATGGAAATGTGCATACTGCATAGGATTTATGGTATCTCCCTAGTTGACCACATCACAAGTGATGCTAACCATCAGCAACCAGGTGTGGTATCAGCAACAGAGAGGATGAGAGAAAGCCAGTGCTGCTGGTATGGGCATGTCCTCAAAGCAGCACTTTCCACCGTTGCCTAAACTGAGTACCCTCTAGATCAGTGTTTCTCAACCTGTGGATCCCCAGATGTTCCTGGACTGCAACTCCCAGAAATCCCTTCCAGCACAGAGTGGTGGAGGCTTCTGGGAGTTGCAGTCCAGGAACATCTGGGGACCCACAGGTTGAGAAACACTGGTCTAGATACTGAGGACTGGCAGCGATGAGGGTGATCAAAACAGAGATGGCAGGATAATAAGGACCTGCAATTCATCAGCCTGCACCTTGAAACATGGTCAATCGAGCAAAGGACATGAAAAGCAAACCCCGCACCTGTGGGGAAATGTAGGAAGAAGAAGACCCATTGTTGTTAATTAAGGCAACGACCTTATTTTTCCTAAAAATGAGGCTGGTCTTGGATTTCTCCCCTGGAGGAGGAGACACTTTCAGATGTGCTTGTGAAGATAAAACACTTTGTGCTGATTTTACAGTGGGACATTAACCGGTGATCCAGTTTATAGCTCTCGCTGTATAATTCCACTAATCCTACTATAAATATCTGATCAGTAGCAATGAATTTTATACAGCTACCCTGAGGAGTCTGCTTGGATGTTCATCCATGGATGCTGTGATCTTTGACTTGAACATAGGAACATCACTCCTTTGACTACAGTTCCCATGTTCCCCTGCCCATGCAAAAGCCCCCATGGGCTGGTAGTCTTAAAAGTTGACATTTGCAACCTCTGTCCCTCCATCATGGAATATCAACTGCCTTCGAAATGTCGTAGCCTTAAAGGCCTGCTTTCTGGTTGCTTTATTTCTTCAATGGCTGATTTTCCTGTAATGGCTTGTTCCCATTAAGTATGTCCAGAGGGGAAGCTCATTTCTGCCAGAGTTCACAACATCATTGGTAATGTGCTTCTCTTCCAAATGTCTAAATGGGCTTTTGCTCTGGGAACCATTGCAAAGTCTACACCCCATTTCAGAGAGAGTTGCTATTTTTTATGGTTACCATATTGTAGTTTTTATCATGTTCTTCACTTTTTCATAGACAAAGAATTCAATTATCCTCATCTGAGACAATCTGAAGGAGGAAGATTCTGCAGCAAGTGACTCTTTGGAGGTGTTGGGGGATGGCATTTATATTTTACTGAGAAAAAAAAAAGAGAGAGAGAGAGAGAGAGAGATGGAAAGAGAGAGAGAAAGAGGGGCAGATAGACAGAGAGACGGACAGAGGCAGAAGTGGAAATAGCTTTGATGTTTGAGTTATGGACCTCATGAAAATGGAATAAACACATACAGAAAAAAAAACCCAGATTGGAGATGAATGTACAATCACACTTTTGTTTTGAAAAATAGTTGTTGTTGTTGCTTTAAATAGAATGGGGTTGGAGAATACTCATAGGGGGGAGGAATGGAAAAATGAAAAGTGGTCAGAACCTGAGTGGAACATTGTTGAAAATGTGAATGTTGAATTATGATTAGAGATGGGCATGAAATGAACAATTTTCCGTTTCCGTTTCCGTTTTTTCATTTCGTTACGCAACGAAACGACAAACAAATTTTGTCTCCAAAATGAAACAAAACGAACAGAAACACCGGAAATTTTGTTGTGTCTTTTGTTTTCATTACTGCAATACAGTGAACTGCTTTAAATGCTAAAAAATATCACAAAAATGAAAAAATGGTAACAAAACGGTAACGAAATGAACGAAAATGAAAACAATTTTTGCAAAAATTTGCAAAAAACGGAAACGAACTGAAACGGACCCTCCAAATGACAAATGACAAACAAAACATCATTTTTTTTAATTTGTGCCCATCTCTAATTATGATTTATGTTAGGGTCAGAGTCCATGAACTGCCATCTTTGCAATTTGAAGCCAAGCTTCCTCAAGAGTTGCTGCATCTAGGTAAAAAGAATGAGTTGACAGATATAGGATAGGATATACATGGCTGGAAAATAGTGCATGTGAAAGGGATCTGGGAGTCTTGGTGGACCACAAATTGAACATGAGCCAGCAGTGTGACGTGGTGGCCAGGAAAGCCAATGCAATTCTTGGTTGCATCAACAGAAGCATAGTGTCTAGATCAGTGGTTCTCAACCTGTGGGTGCCCAGATGCTCTTGGACTGCAAATCCCAGAAGCCTTCACCACTAGCTGAGCTGGCCAGGATTTCTGGGAGTTGCAGTCCAGGAACATCTTGGGACACACAGGTTGAGAACCACTGGTCTAGATCAAGGGAAGTGATAGTACCACTCTATTCTGCTTTTGTCAGACCGCACCTGGAGTACTGTGTCCAGTTCTGTGTACCTCAATTTTAAAAGGATGTTGACAACCTCAAGTGAGTACAGAGGAGGATGACCAAGATGGTTGAAGGTCTGGAAGAAACATCATATGAGGAACGGCTTAGGGAACTGGGAATGTTTGGCCTTTCAAAAAGAAGGCTGAGAGGGGATATGATAGCTATGTTTAAATATTTGAAAGGATGTCATATTGAAGAGGGAACAGGTTTGTTTTCCATGGCTTCAGAGACTAGGACTCATGGCAATGGTTTCAAACTACAGGAAAAGAGATTCCATTTGAACATTAGGACAGAGCTGTTCGGCAGTGGAATATGCTGCCACAAAGAAGGGTGGTGGAGTCTCCTTCTTTGGAGGTTTTTAAGCAGAGGCTGGATGGCCACCTGTCGGAAATGCTGTGATGGGGGTTCCTGCATGGCAGGGGGTTGGACTGGATGGCCCTTGAGGTCTCTTCCAACTCTATGATTCAATTCTCTGAAAATTGGTAGAAGACATTTGTTTTTTGCTAGCACATGGTTTGTTGTTTTTCTGCAGATCTGCAAGAGTCCAATTAGCCTGCTTCTTTTTTGGCAAGTGGTCAGTCAAGGACAATCACAAGCTTCACTCACAAGCTGGTTGCACAGACACAGCAGCTTTGAAGGAATACTTCTCTAGAGGGATAATGTTTTATCATCTTTTAAGTGCACAACTGGCAACCTGTGTGCTTTGGTGCTTTCCAAGTTGGCGCTTTTGTTTGTGAAGTCCACATTAGGTAAATTCGCACAGAAAGGCGTATTGGACAACAGTCTCCCCTATTTCTCACTGCCGGTCTCCTGCGTATTCTTTTGTGCTTGCAAAATGCCAGCTTGCATACCAATGCCAAAACCTTCCATTTAAGCCCGTGGCTGCACAATAGCCCCAGAGAGAAAGGGATAATATGTTCTCTTCTCAATCCTGCCCACCCCCAAACTCACAAGCCAGATATGAACTGAACAAAAACAAAGCAACATCTCTTAGGGAGGCTCCCTGGAGAGCCCTTGTCTGTGATAACCAGCAATACATCTGAATAACTAAAACAGATAAGGCCCATTTGCTGTTGGTTTGATGTTTCCTCTTCAGTGTGCAAAAGAACAAGTAGGGAGAGCCTCCAACATGGATTCAGCTTCGGCGCTACTGTTCCCTGACATTTCCATATGCTTCGTAATTAAACTGTGAGTTAAAAGGAGAGTCAACCACGTCGCCTAATAGTAGCAAAAGGAGGTGATCATGTAACTTCCATCTGTTTGCAGACACGGGTTTTATGGTGGAAATACATTTGCAGCCTCAAGTTCCCATGCCAGGCTCAATTAGACTAAACAGGATTAAAGGCTACACGTGTTGATAAATATCCTTAGGAGGCCCCGTGCCAAAATCCTTCAGTTTTTGGCTGGAGGAGAGGTGAATTGTTACTCAGATGGAGGGAGGAAATACCATCATAAAACAAGAATGGACCTGTGCTAGGGAAGGAAGAAACATCCTTCACATGTTGAGTTGTGTTTCTAGGAGTTTGCAGCCCAGCCAGAGTCACCGCTAGGATGATGCCCTGTGAGGAAAGGGGCTGTGCCTTATAGGGGGCATTGGTGTATCTCTGTGTTAGGAGTAGTCCCTCCCTCTTGTTTCTTCCTATGTTCCTAAATTGTCATCCTTGCTCCACAAGAGGCTGAATCATTTTGTGGCACAAGGATGAGGAGAGGAATGATTCTAGAGCAAGTTGAGCAAATTTGTATCAATAACTTAAATATCCTTTTGGGGTAATTTGGGCAAATTCCAAAGAGATAATGGATGCTGCTTGCTTGCTACTTTCCTTCCTTCCTGGTTAATCTATAGAAGCCTTGGAGAAGCTGTTTTCATCTTTTTTTGATAACTGCCCCCTGGTTCTGGTTCTACTGTGTGTGTGCCTACATCAGGTGTCTCACAAGGAAAGGTCACAAAGTATTCTCGGAGGCTTTCATGGCCGGGATCTGATAGTTGTGAGTTTTTCGGGCTCTTTGGCCATGTTCTGGAAGATTTTCTTCCTGATGTTTCACCAGACTCTGTGGCCGGCATCTTCAGAGGGCAAGTAGCTCAGGAAACAAGGTGTTTCTCTCTGTGCTCCATGTCTTCTGAAGCTCCTTGCCCTCTGAAGATGCTGGCCACAGAGTCTGGTGAACCATCAGGAAGAAAATCTTCCAGAACATGGCCAAACAGCCCGAAAAACTCACAACAGCTAAAAGGTCACAAAGGCTGCTTTTACACAACCCCTAAAATCCAGCAACTTAAATGCAGATCCCCCCAATGTGGTTTTTGTTCTGCTTCCTGTGTTCCCATGTCCCACACTCTAATTCTATTGCTTCTGTCTGCAGGGAGGGGAGAGAGAAAAAAATGCAGGCTCACCTTAGGATTCCTGTCTGTCAAGGGGGTGGGGGAACCCAACAAAAACAAACAAAAAGCGGAGGAGGGCCGGGCATGCAATGCATTAAAACAGCAACAAGGAACAGCAACAAGGATTTTACCTCCTCCAGAGCAGGTACTTGTAAAGTGCACTGGGGTGCGCTTAAGTGGAAGTGGTCATACTTTATTTTTTTTTAAAGTCCGCTGCTGGTGGGAAAACAATTTTATGTTCCACATATGTGAGTATTTTGCAGTGGATTTTAGGGGTTGTGTAAAAGCCCAAACTGCAGAGAATAAGGAGGTAAATAGCACTTGTCTCACACTGTGTTTGAGGGACACAATGAGGCTAGACATTCTTTGTTGAAGTGTCTTCTTGAGCTACACATTCTTTCCATTCCCATGTGTGTTATGTACTGTTAAGTCGCCTCTGACCCATAACCACTTTAATAGGGTTTTCAAGGCATGTGAAGGGTTCACAGTATGGTTTGGAAAATGAAGACTCATAATATTACCAAGTATGGGATCTATTTTATCAATGGCTAGAAAAAAGAAACAAAGAATAAGAGAAAGCTGGTTGTAACATAATAATGCTGAAACCCATGTACCACTATGTGTAAAAAATATTACATATTTTTTTCTTATAGAAAATGAATAAAATATAGTTTGGAAAAAAAAGATGTGCAGACTTCTGCATTTGTACTACAGTGCCCATAATTCCTCAGGCAGAATGCCTGGGGGACCCTGCACAAGCCTGCACAGCTCTAGTGCCCTTACAGATCTTTTCAACCATAACTTGAGCAGAGGTGATGAAACTGATTGGGGAAGTGTTTAATATTTATGGTATGTAATTAAAAGCTAAAGCAGTCACCCAGCAAAGATGAAAACTGTTGGAGTTTAATCCTTATCAAGAGATATTTAGCAGAGTCCCTGGGAAGTAAATCTTCAGAGTATCCACAGTTACGTAGATATACTCAGCAGACACAGAAGCAGGACAAATAGGTATCAGCCAGTAAAGAGAGACAGTAACCCAAATGTATATTTGCCTCTCAGTAGAAAACAAACTCACATACACACCCAGTTGCTATGCACGGCTTAATAAGGAGAAAAAAACAAGCTTATGTAGAAAAAATATAATATAGCTTTACTATAAAATAGGGACAAGACAAAATAACAATAGACAGTCCATACAATACAAAAAATACTTAGTTTAGCTTGTGCGAGAGAGAAAAGGCAGCAACAGCATTCTGTTAGGAAAGGCAGGTAGCTGCCTAGCCGAGGCACGGCTTGGGAAGAGCTGAGTAGGCGAAGGTAGAACCTTCCCTTATACTACCAGGAGATGTTGTATAAGGGGGAATGGGCTGCAAAATGGCAAATACATTTCAATTTAGCAAAATGTAAAGTAATGCATATTGGGGCAAAAAAATTCCAAACTTTATCGATCAACTCATGGGTTCGGAGCTATCTGTGACAGATCAGGAAAGCGATCTTGATGTGTTGGTGGATAGCTCAATGAAAGCGTCTATGCAATGTGTGGCAGCAGTGAAGAAGGCCAATTCCATGCTAGGGATTATCAAAAACAAGATTGAAAATAAAACAGCCAACATTATAATGCCATTGTACAAAATGATAGTAAGGTCACTACATCTCAAAAAAGACATAGTGGAAATGAAAAAGGTCCAGAAGAGAGTGGCTAAAACGATTACTGGGCTGGGACACCTCCCTTATGAGGAAAGGCTAAAGCATTTGGGGCTCTTTAGTCTGGAAAAAAGGTGCCTGAGGGGGGATTTGACTGAGACATACAAAATAATGCAGGGCATGAGTAAAGTGGATAGAGGGAAGCTCTTCTCCCTCTCACTGAATACCAGAACTAGGGGACATCCACTCAAATTGAGGGCTGAGAGAGTAAGAACAGACAAAAGAACATATTTTTTACCCAGTGTGTTGTTAGTCTGTGGAACTCCCTGCCACAAGATGTGGTGATGGCATCTAGCCTGGATGCCTTCCAAAGGGGATTGGAAAGATTCTTGGAGGAAAAGTCCATCACAGGTTACAAACCATGATGGAGATGTGTAATCTCCAGGCTTAAAACCACAGTACCTCAAGGGCCAGATGCAGGGGAGTAGTATCAGGAGACAGAGATCTAGTCTCGTGCACTCCCAAACGCATCTGGTGGGGCCACTGTGAGATACAGGAAGCTGGACTAGATGGGCCTTTGGCCTGATCCAGCATGGCTCTTCTTATGTTCTTATGACTGAACATCCTAAAGGCAGGCTTCTAGAAGAAGAAGGCTATTAAAGGGGGAAGAGGCCTTTTCATGCATGGCTTCATTGCCACTGAGATAGTGATAGAAAGACCCAACAAAAACAAGCAGAAACAGCCTTCGTAGTGAGGCTCTTGGCATGTGTTCTCTCCAGCATACTCTTTTTTAAAAAAAAATCATTGCATTTGGAGCAGTGTTGTTTCAGATGGACCTACACCAATGTAAGCACATTTTATTAACATGCTGATTGATAACATGGCATGGCTGGAAGGAAAACACAGTCTGGCCATCCAACTGACAAATCACTCCAGCATCAAGTCTACCAGTGTAAATTTCAGCCATGAACTGCTGCAAGCTAAGATGTAGACATTTGTTGTTGGACCAAGAGTCATGAAACTGATGTGCAGTTCAAGTTCAAATGTAGGCAGATGAAGTCCTACTGACTTGCAAAATACCTTTCATGGAATCATAGAAGAGTGGTGATGGAAGGGGCCCTACAAGGCTATCAGGTCCAAACTCCACTCAATGCAGAAATACATAATCAAATGATATCTGCCAGGCAGTAGTCCAAATTTCTCATGGATGTCTAGTGTTGGAGCGCCCACCTCAGGAGGTAATTGGTTCCATAATCATGCTGCTCTCTGACTGCTGAAATCTGACATCCTTTAACTTGAGCCCATTGCCCATCCTCTGTACAACAGCCTTTCAAATAGGTGAGAGTGCTGGACATAATATTCAAAGTGACGCCTAAACAGTGCTGAATGGAGGGGGACAAAGACCTCACATGATTTGGAAAATATACTTCTGTTAATGCAGCCTAAAATAGCATTTGGGGTTTTTGTGGCTGCCTCAAACTGTTGGCTCATATTCAGCTTAGAATCTACAAGAATTCCAATATCCTTCCTGCTTGTACTATTGCTATAGCTAAAAATACAATAGCCTACAATGGCCCTTTGTACATGACCCCTAAACTCCGCCACAAATGGCTCCCAGCTCCGGAGCTTAAAATTGTTTCCCCACCAGCTCCGGAATTTACAGATAATTAAGTGCGACCACACCCACCTAAGCACGTCCCAGCGCACTTTTCATATACCTGCTCTTGGAGGGTGAAAATCACCAAATCCGGATGTAATCTGGTGAGTGCGGGCTCTCCTCGCTTCTTTGTTATTGTTTTTTGCCTCCCACCCCTTTAAGAGAAGGAATGCAGCTCGGGGCAGCTTGGACGGGCAAACGGAGGTGAGTCTGCATTCTTTTGTCCCTTTTTTTCTCCCTCCCCTCACGCAGACAGGAGCAAGGAAGTGCGGAGGGGTGGGGACGCAGGAAGAGCAATGAACCCCCAAGATCTCTGGTCCGAATTTAAGTGGCCAGCAGATCTTAGGGGTCGTGTGAAAAGGCCCAATGATAATGTAGGAGCCTCATAGTGCAGTGGTTAAATGCCTGTACTGCAGGTAAACCTGTGCTTACGACTTGGGGTTCAATCCCAGGTAACAGGCTCTTGGTTGACTCAGCCTTCCATCCTTCTGAGGTTGGTAAAATGAGTACCCAGCTTGCTGGAGGAGGGGGGGATGTGTAGCCTGCATACTGTAAGACTTGTCCAAAGAGGTAAATCTTTGCCCGCAGTCAAAGGACAGCAAGAAGGGAGCCATCATGGCCAAACTTGAGAAGACGTTCCACAGATTGTAGCAGCAACTCACAAGTCTCTTGCATCTTTGATGGGATATCTGTGAAAACCAAATAAATTGCTGAAGAACTTTAAACCTTGGAGGGTAGTCTCATGTGGAAAAATATATATATACTCATTCAGATGCACTGAACTATGGTTCCCACCATCCTAGCCAGGCTACACTATGGTGTCCTGGGTTGGTAAGACCACACTTCAAGACATGAGGATGACCCATGCAAAGGAGCATTGATCTTCTCCATCCATTGCATGTCTCCGGGAAGTGGGGATACCCAGAACATTGAAGAAGTCCCATGCCCTGCAAACACTTGATCTCACTTGATCTTCAGAAACCAAATGGGATCAGGACCAATTAGGTCTTGAAAAGGAGACTACCAAAGAGGGATCTTTGTAGAAAGGCAGGTAAGAAACTCTGTGTGAATTCTTGAAAAGCCATTTCTGCCAAAGTCAGCTATTTTCAGCTCGACAGACGGGAAATGCGACAGATCAGTATAATGCAACTTCTGATATCTCTATGTTGAGCTGGGAGGCCTACTCATTAGGGATGTTAACTGCTCAAACAAATTTTAATTAATGGGTGACAAATGAACAAAAACGGAGCAATCACTGAAATGTCAGGATGGATGGCTTTTTGAGATATTAAATCAAGTGTGAGATGATTTGATAGTTTAAGAAGGAAAAGTTTCATATCAAGGCCAAAGTAAGAAGGAAAGGCTCTGATATAAGAAATGGGCAAACATGCTTGGGACTTGATCCAATGTGAAGCACCAAATCAAGGGTGTCCAAACATTTTGCAAGGAAGGCCAGATTGGGTGAGGTGAAAATATGTGGGGGCCAACCATTCACCTGACATGTGTCGGGAGGGACTACTGGCTTCCTGCCACAATCTCCCTCCCTGCCACTCCATGAGAGCTCCATTCTCCACTGCCTTTGCTTTTTGTCTCTTGTCAAAGAACTCTGGCCTTCAAGGTGGGGAGTTATTTTTGCTCCCCCCCTTTTATTGCTTTTTATTGCCTGATGGGGGTGGGACACAGATGCAGACACACATAGCCCACTGCGCAGCCTTTCCCAATGGTTCTCCTTTGCCATCCGCCCGAGCAGTGACCCTGTCACGTTGGTCACGGAGGGCCGGAGAGCTAATGTCCCCAGTGAGCATGGGGAGGGGCTGGCTGGCAGGGATGCATAACAGGATGAGAAGAGGCTGCGGGCCACTTGAAATTTGCAAACGAGCTGCATTTGGCCCCTGGGCTGGACATTTGGACATGCCTGCGTTAAATTAAACCCGCCATGCCTGCTGGGTGCAGTTCCATCTCCAGGCTTCCCCTTGGGTGTAGGGGCAGGCCTCTTTGGAGCACCACCAATGCTGCACACAAGCTTGTGAATGTGAGTCCTCAAAGGCCCCAGCCAGTCTGTGGGATCTGAATCTGAGAATCAAGAATCTACAAAATACAATGCAGCAGCTTGAGCCCATAAGGAACCCACAAGCTCCCCGCTGTAGCATGCAGGCTTGGTTGTTTGATGCAATTTAGTTTCCACACGTATGTGCTTGTTTTGTTGGCAGATGATTAATGGGAAGCGAGGGGCATTCCAGCGTAATGGGACCAGCTCCATCCTTGGGCAAGGATTCCACAAGCTGCTCGTCTTCTGTCACCTGGGGGCAGCCGGCAGGACCTTCAGCCTCTGTTCCATATTCATCAGGAGCCTCCTAGAAGTAGGACGAGAGACATGCCTGCCTCTGGGGACCAAACCTTGCCTCTCACAAACGCTGAAGGTTTCCCGTCTTGTCATCCAGGATATATGTTTTTGCATGCGGTTGTTTGCATATTTTGGCCCGTCTCCCAGCCCACATTCGCCAGCCAAGGTTTAAACAGCGATGCACGCCTTATCTGATTTTATCGGAAGAAAATAAGGGGAGGGAGGCGTCTCTGCTCTTTCGATTTCCCCACCACCCACCTTCCCTTGGAAGCTTGCCAAAATCAAAATGTGGACATTTGCTTGCTTGAGCCAGCAAGGATCCAATATAATAGCACACAATAGCTACAATCCAGTTGCTCAGTATAGCAAATTTGTCTTCTTCCTCCTTCTTCCTCCTTGTCTTAGAACTATGGAGCAGGAAGGGACCCTATGAATCACCGAGTCCATCCCCTGTCAAGGAGGCACAGTGAGGAATTGAACTCACAACCTCTGGGTTCGCAGACTTAGACCTACACCACCAAGCTATCCCACCTGATTTGGCTGATCGAAATCAATGCAGATTGGTGAGTCAACTTCATTGGTTCAAATGGTCCTCCTACGACTGTGACGTAATTCAGCACAGCAATGTGCAGTTTGAGTAGTTCCATTTGAAGGCATGGGACTTATGGAGAGGTTGAGGCACCAAATTCCCATTGATTCAAGGGGGTTTCCTTAATGCAACTTGCTATACTAAGCATCAGGATTTTGGCCAACATGTTATTTTGACCTGATACAAAGACAAGAAGGCCCTTGTGGAAATCTCTCTTAATTTATGTGTTCCCTCAACAGACTCTGATAGATTATTGTGCTTATCTGGGCCTCATTATGCCCATCTGCAGAATGGCCTGCTGTACGAAGATACCATGTGTGTGATTCTTTTAGAGCCCCAGAAATATTATTCATATGGGTTTATAATTATCCTGTCCTTCAATGGATACCACTGAAAATAGTTGCTCTCTAGTTCTTCCAAGTCCCTCTCTCAGACAAACACGTACAGAAAGAGAAAGGGAGAGAATACCAAATGAAAACAGTAATTAGAGCAACACAACATTATCAAAACAAGCAGTTAAAAGAAGATGGAAGTGGCAGCAAAACTCAGAGTGTTTAATTATGTTGTTTATTTTATTGATTTAATCATGGCTGAGCACCTGGGATAGGGTGAGTTAAGAATGTATATTTAACATAATAATAATGATGGGGATGATAGTATTAATAATAATAATAATGCATTAGCACCAGAGCAGCATGCTACTTCTAGTTCCCCTAAGCTAATGTTTCAGACCTGTTTTCACTGCTGTATTAGTTGGTAAATAGGACTGTTTCTTGTTCTGATCAGGGATATGTAACAAACTGATTTGATAATCACCTCTTTGGTTATGACAAAATGCAGTGTAATTTCCCCCTTGGCTTTCTGTACTATTTACTCTGTCGGGAACACTTCTAAGCATTTTATTCTGGGGGATATGAAAGCAAATATGTTCCAAGGAAAGAGGGTGGATTTAAAAAAAAAAACAAGAACAAAAGCATGCATGCTTTCTCTCTCCCCCTTTCTCTTGTAAGGACAAGGAGGTTGGTGTCACGGTATAATTGGTCTCCTAACGAGATCCTAAAAAAGAAAAAAAAAAAAAAAAAGCTATAGTTTTTCCTGGCAGGAAATTTTCAGGTGCTTTGGTGCTTTTTCTTGGAATGCCAAGTTCGCCAAGCTTAATGAGAAAAAAGGTGAGGCATGTTTTTATTAAAAAGCAGTCGTTCTAAGGCATAGTCCTGCCGGGGCTGCACACAGCTAGATTTCTCTGACACGAAGAGGAATTGAACGGGCACAGGTTTTTGGTGCAGAAATGTTTCTTGGATAGTGGTAAGCTGGAAGTTGAACGCCTCTTGCATTGATGGAGCAGAGAAGTCAAAAGCAAAGAAACGGCTTCACATGCAAATAACAGGGGATTGTTGCAATACCCCACCAGAGTATATATAGATATATATAGAGTATACATAGATAGCAATGTCACCTTAACATCTTCCAGGGCAGGGGTATGTTGGAAAATCAAGGGGGTTCACATTCTAGAAAAATTATAGTCCAAGAAATTAACTTTTCCTTGCACTCTCTAGCATCTTGAGCAGTGGCTGTTGATGAACTCACAAGCTGATGAATGGCTCCATTAAGTTGAAACAAGCACTTGGAGATGATGGCCATCTTCATCTCCCAGAGCACAGAATTATGGGAAAGAATGGGATGCTATGTCAGGAATTACTTTTGTTTGAATTTTGAGATTAGTTCAGAGAGATAAGCCTTGTCCCATAGCTGCAATGCTACCACTTGGGGTGGAATATGGTAGTAAGGATGCTACCTGGAAACAGAGGATGTGGGCTCATTATGGCTGTTCTCTTGCTTCTAGTTTCTATTTGGAGGAATAGGTTGGTTTACCACTTAGAGAGTCTTAAACATTCCATGAAATGTCAACAAACATGCCTGTCTAAGACCTCCACAGCATTGGACATTTCCTGGGTGTCCACTATGGCCACATCTAATGGACAACTTGTTGAAGGCCGGCATTTTGCTCTATAGCTCTTGCATTCCATTCAGTTCTTCCACTTGGGGTCCTCCTCTTTGTTTCTGCAAAATCTTAGCGCTACCCCGTCTGCTTCCGAAAGGGTGGAGTTAGTGCTATAGTGCATCACCAAAACAGAGAGGAAACAGCAGGGGGTTGGGGTCAGAGGAAGTGAAAGAAGCAGAAGAGAGAAGGGAGTTTTTAGTGCTTGCATTCCCCACAAGAACCATCAGGTGCAATGGGATAATAAAGGAGCAGCAGTTTTTGGGGGACAAATCCATTGCTTTCCTCCACCTTGTTTGTGCACTTGCTTACAAAAATAAGTGACGTCTGTTTCCATACCTCCAGCATGGAAGAGGAAAAGGAAGCAGCTTGGATTCTTGAGGACCACAATTACAGGGGCAGTGAGGGAGTACAAATGTATCTGTTTGGAAGAGTCCAGAGTGACTATGTTTTTGTTGCTCTGAGAACCAGGGAGGTGGCCAGTGCCCCTTGTGGTTGGTGGGAGAGAAGGGATAGCCTGGGTGGATGGAACCAGGATGTCCTTTAATGAGAACTTTTGAACTGCAGAGCTGGAATGGATGCTCTGGAATCTCAAGGAGGCCCAGCAGGGGAATCAGACTCCCAACCTCTGGCTCTGTAGCCGGAGACCTAAGCCACTGAGCTGTCCAGCAGTTGGCAAGAGGATCTATCCTAAGGGGAAGAAGTGGGTATACTGTAGATACAGATACAGAGAGTCACAGTCACAGACACCCAGTGAAAATGTGTGGATGGGAAAGAATCTCTCTATTTCTAGGGTCACTAGCAATGGGAACCCATGATTGCTCCTGAACATGCAGAAGAGAATTAAAGGGACAATGAATGTAAATAAATAAAAATAAGTCACACACATTGCAATACAATCCCATAATTTATAACAGAATAATGGCTGCAAGGAAACAGTGTTTCAATGTATTCTCGAAGGCTTTCTAGGCCAGGATCCAATAGTTGTTGTGAGCTTTTTAGGCTGTTTGGCTGTGTTCTGGAAGTTTTTCTTCCTGACGTTTCGCTAGACTCCTGGCCCTCTGAAGATGCCAGCCACAGAGTCTGGTGAAACATCAGGAAGGAAAACTTCCAGAACATGGCCAAACAGCCCCCAAACCTCACATCAACTATAAACAGTGTTTCCTTGCAGCCATGCTGGCTACAGGACCATTGACTTGCACAATGCTGGCTCTCCAGCTTGAAAACGGAGATGAGCACCGCCCCTAGAATCGGTCACAACTAGCATACATCTGCAGGGGTGGGGAGAGACCTTTAGCTTTACCTTTTTAATGGCTTAACAGTGGAAAATGAGTGTTTTACAAGAGTTCAGTCTCTACCTAGCAGGAAGGAAACACAGCAGGATTTTGGCATTTGGGCCAAGAATAAGAACACAGACAGGAGAGAGTTGGTATGGAGCAGCTTGAGACTGAGGAAGGGCAACCCCTTGTTTGACCCATATTGCCCCAATACCCCACTGGTCTGCACAGTCCTAACCATTTCCACCTGTGCCTGATGGCTACAGGGATGGAGGATGGAGGATAAGGCCAGATGCAACCCTATACACACAGCCTCTGAGTGCATGGGAATGCCAGGGAAGGAAGCAGACCCAGGCCCTCAAAAAGCATAGGCAGTTTAGAAAAATAAAAGGAATGAGGCATCTGTCTCATCAGCATCCTCACGTGACCCAGCAAAAGCTGCGTCTGCAGTGACGGATCACCCCAGATTAGTAGTGCTTGAAGGCGCTTGTCAGCATTCCTGGCAATTTGTATGTGATTCACGAAGGCTGATATACGCTTAAGTTTGCCTGGCACGCCAAAACGCTGAGACACGATTACATTATGGGTGTGCAGCAAAAGAGAAATTAGTGATGGGTAAAGTGAATTAAGCATAATAGAAATAAAAATGCCCTGCCAAAGGGCTCATCCATCACGCAAATGGTTTCTCACAGCAAAAGGAAGAAAATGAATGAAGAGCCGGGCTGCATAAAGGGATGGCAAGTCTGCTCTTGCCGAAGACTGGGGTGACGTGGGGGGAAAGCATGTCCTGGGACAGGTGCAACAGCTCTTCGAGTCCCCTGCTCAACTGAGTCGCTCAATCATGGTTCCTTCCATCTAGGCAAATACAACCTCACATAGATGGTTACTTCACATCCATTCTCGTCCCGGGAGGATGTTCTTTGCATGTTGATGTTGGTCTCAGTCACATGGGCTTCTTCCAGTTCTGTCCCTGATTCTGTGTACGCATGAAGCGTGATTGATGATACCAGCATGACTGTTACCACATGCCCTTGTTCTGTGATGAGATGTGAAATTCCATGCCTTTGTTCTCCTTTTATTTTTGGCCCAACCTTCCTTTTTTTGATGTTTCGATTCTCCAAACCCTTGCCTTCAATGCATTATGGAGCAAACTTCAATGCATTTGTCTTTTAAAAGCTATTCACTGCATTGCTAACTCCATAGGGAATTTACCGGCGAATTTCACTTCACGCTCCTGCCACTAGATGGGTTCTGCTCCTATCGTCACTCATTCCACGACGAGCGTGACTTCACGGGCTCTCATCTCAGAACAAGAAGGGTGATGAGCAGATTCCAGAGGCCAGGGAGGGGAATCTCTCAACCTGCTTAAGTCGCAGTTCAGGGGGCGTGGTCAGGACGAACTCCCCTTGCCCCACAATTGAGGTGCGGTAAGATTATTTTGTACCGGTCCTACGTGGGACCTTGAGCAGCAATGAGATGGACATGAAGTATCAGCCATAGTCAGCCAAGTCACATCACCCCAGTTCTGGCATGCCTGCATTGGCTGCCCGTGGCTCTTCGCATAAGGTTCAAGGTCCTGGTTTTGATTTACAAAACCCTCCACGGCTTGGGTCCTGAATACCTGTCGGAGCATATCTCCCAAAAGTCAGCTGAGGTCAGGCCCAGGTGCGCTCACTCAGGGTGGCCACACCCAGGGAGGCGCAGAAGTTGCTCACGCGCAACCGCGTCTTCTCTGTGGTGGGCCCCTCGCTGTGGAACCATCTTCCAAGTGAGCTGCGCCTTGCACAGTGCCTGCCCACCTTCAAAAAAGCACTTAAAACCATTCTTTTTAGAAAGGCATTTGGCAACCTTTAATTTAATTTTAATTCAGCCCCCCCCGCCCGCCCCGTCTTTTTGACACCTCTTGCTGAGGGTTTTCCCTCTTACTGTTTTGGTTCCATCTGATTTTACTTCATGTTGTATTGTTGATTTTACCTCTGCTGTAAACCTCCCAGAGCTCCGTTTGTAAGATGAGCGGTATAGAAATAAAATAATAAATAAATAAATAAATAAATTTGTCTTCCCAGTTTTATTGTGTTCAGGATTTGAGAATGGCACGACCCACTTTTCCTTCCTCTCTCAGCACAGGTGAACACAGATTTCTAATTTAAATATTGTTAATTTGTTTGTGTAATTACAAGCTTTAACAATGGGCTGAGTGCCTGTTTCAACTGAAATCCTACATAAGCATTGACACCAATCAGGCATGTCCTGTGTAGAAGTTCACTCTAGTTTTGGAGGCATGATGGAGGGGCCTTTAGTAAGACCATCTTGCATAGGGAGACCAAACGAGCAGACAGTCTTAAAAGAACAAAGGCATCTTGGTCACCCACAGAGATCTTTCGCAAATCAACATAATGTTGATGACAAATATAAGATATTTAGAACCAGGTTTAATGCATCTTAATTCCTGAGTTCCAAACTGTAGCAGATATCTTGAGTCACTAGAAGTGAAATCATATTTAGGGGTGGACAGGAAGCAAAAACAAAACAAGGGAGCAGCAATTCCTGGAACTTGAAAACTTTAATGGAAAAACGACTGTTGTGTTTCCTCTATAATGAAATGCTGCTTCCTTGTTTTGGCAGGAGCCCTCAGAAAACGGTCAGATAGGGGAGTGCAATCCCGCAGAACTGCCTACCTGAACGTTTTCAGAGGGCTCCTGCAGAGCTGTCTGGCTGGAGCCCCTTAAACCTGACCCAGTTGGTACCAGGGTGACCCCCTGGTACTGACTGGGCCAGTTTCAAAGGGCTCCAGCCATTGACAGCTCTTCAGGAGAATCTCAGAGACTGGTTTGGAGGGAAGTTTCAGCAATCGCACTGCCCTTCGCACCATTTTCTGAGGGCTCTTGCCCAGATGCCAATGACTGGAGCCCTTTAAAAATGGCTCCCGGAGTCCTGGGCAACAAATATGGTGCCTCTAGGACCCAGGGGTGCCATTTTGTTTCATTTCATTTTGTTTTGTATGAAATGTTTTTTAAAAATTGTAAGAAATGAAATGAAACAAAATGGGGGTGAGCACAAAACAAAATGAAATGAAATATTTCATTTCATGCCAATCCCTAATCAAGTTATTAAATAGAAGTATGACTTAGGTAGGGACGTGGTTGCTCAGTGGGCTAGAACACTGAAATTGTTGGCTGCAAAGTTGGCAGCTCGGTGGTTCAAATCCCAGGTGCCATACAGTGGAGTGAGCTCCCACTGTTAACCCCAGCTCCTGCCAACCTAGCAGTTCAAAGGCATGTAAATGCAAGTGGGTAAATAGGTACCATGGTAAAAAGCAGGAAGGTAAACAGTGTTCAATGCACAGAAATGCGTTCGGCCAGGCCGGCCACATGGCCACGGATTTGCACAACACTGGCTCAATGGCTTGTAAATGGAGATGAGCACCACCCCTAGAGTCAGATATGACTAGCACACACACGTGTGTGTGTGGGGGCAAGCTTCACCTTTACCTATGACTCAGGCAGTCTTCCGTTGTCTGTGAAGTTAGACCTCCCAGGAAAGAATGAAGTTTGGGACCCCAAAAGCAAACACAAAACAAACCAAGCAAACAGGCAAACTCTTGGAGAGGAGAAAAACGCCTCGCTGTGATAGTCACACCTAGTCAACACTTAAGGAATTCCCTGTGAGGGGAGCTATAATGTGTAGCTGAACCAGTGCCATTAGGGTCTCCTCCACGACAAACCAGCATGGGATCATGATGGTTTGGAAGCATGACAGACAGGCATGTCATACTGGCTTACGCTGGGGAGCTCCTTAGATGCTGTGCTCTTGGCAACATCTGCCATGTGTTGGCAGTACAGACCCCTCTGGGTTGTAGTTAGGGAGATGGTTATTTGTTCTTTCCACCTTAGCTATTGAAAGAAAGATAAAGCTAGGCATCACCATTTCTTCCTGTTCCAGCATCTGAGAATTTCATCCCTGCTCCTGCTTCCTTGTGC
Source organism: Phrynocephalus forsythii (assembly GCA_029282475.1). Taxonomy (NCBI): domain Eukaryota; kingdom Metazoa; phylum Chordata; class Lepidosauria; order Squamata; family Agamidae; genus Phrynocephalus; species Phrynocephalus forsythii. The sequence goes on from JAPFRF010000022.1 coordinate 6,810,055, forward strand.
TGGTCTGTTGATTCAAAGCATCCCCAGGTCTGGTTTAACTAATCCCTGTCTCCACCACCCAGAGACCTGACAAGCTGAGAGCTTGGGCAATCCATCACGGAGAGAGAATCCCTCTGTTATCCAGATGGCTTCACCAAACATCTGCCAGACATGCTGCACATCCAGTCATTTTACCATCAATGAGAATGGGAGCAATAAAGGGAGGAGATGTTTCTGCCCTCTGCTGTCCAGAAGGAACTCTGCAGTCCCTTTTGGAACATTCTCTGGTGGCAAAATCACTCATTGCTGGAGATATGGGGCCAGGGTCAATGTTCATTCCCTGGTGATAGGTTGTCTGAAGGCACTTCCCTTGCATTTCCATCACTGGATGACCTGGACAGAAGGAAGATTAGGTCACATGCTGCTTTATAGGAAGTTAGGGTGCTGTTCAAGCCCTGATATTCAGAGATTCAAGGCTGTGAATATGTACTGCACACACAAAGGAAGCCTTGCGATGGGTTTCCAAACCAAAACTACATTTGCTAGCTCAAGGAGTCCAGAACTGAATGCAATTGGAAAGAAAACAAGTGGGAAACTGGCTCTCATAGATGGGGAACTTCAGCGGAGGCTACTGTTCCCGGTCAAAATTCTGGTTAGATCAGAAAATAGCTGCTAGCTCTCAAGCTCAAGGAAGGGTGAGTCCTCTTGGAGAGAAAGGACCAAGCAAATTACAGGAAGCCATCTATTGAAGGAGTGGAGAATGTGCGCCTCCGCATTATTATAAATAATAACCATAAGGAAGTATTGCTGGGTGTAGGAATCATTCCACATAGACACATTGCCGGGTTCAGCCAAGCCAGACAGACCTCAGCAGATCCTCTCCTTGCAAATATGAGGTGAGGCTCTCTTTTATTAGTTACAATGGCAGAGCATCAGAGGTGGAGTGAGGGTTTACGTGTCAGGATGGTGTAGGCTGATGAATTCCTGGGATGGGCTTATCTGATGTAGCAAATTCTTTGGGATGGTCACTAGCGAGGTATTGATGAATGACCACAGGCAGCTTGTTATTTCCTATAGGCCATCTCATGGCCTTGCTGGCTTAATCGGGGGTGGGGGGAGATAAGAGCAAGTCTGGCTTCCTGAGCGTGAGGCACCATGGAATACATTGTCCTCTCATCTGGGGTTTTCCCACACAGATGGAGGTTCAATGCTTCTCAAAAGGCCTTGTCCATGAAGCCGGCTGGGGTGCAGTCTCTGCCCCCCAAGTGGATAGCTGGGCTGGAACTTTTACCAACTCTAGCTAGTATATCAGCTGGCTGGGTAGCTCAGTGGGATAGGTATCTGGCAGCAGAGCCAGATGTTGGGAGCTCAATTCTCCACTATGTGTCCTGACAGAAAAGCCAGCCTGTGTGGTCTTGGGCAAACTGTACAGTCCCAGGACAACCCCAGAAGAAGGGCATGAGAAACCACTTCTGGGTATTCTCTACATGTAAGACCCTAGAACAGGGGTGTCCAAACTTTTTGCAAGAAGAGCCAGATTTGGCGAGGTGAAAATGTGTGGGGGCCGACCATTCAGCCTGAAAGGGGGGGGAGAGAAAGGGTGTGGTCTGTGCGCATCTGCAAAACCCGCAAACGCTCCGGTTTCAAGGCACCCAAGGGCTCAGCGGTTGTTGCATGGCCCGGGAATTGGCCCACGTGCACACAAGATGCACCAGTGCTCGTATATGCTGCCATCCCTCACAAGGAGGTGGGGAAGACGCTGCAGCAGCAGAGCCAGGGGCAGGTAGGCAGGGCGGGTGGCTGAGAGGATGGACAGAAGCAGGGAGGGCAGGCAAACCATAAAACTGCAAGCTGATGTCTTTAGCCAGCACGGGGAAGGGCCAGCTGGTGGGGATGTGTGACAGGCTGAACCGGCAGGGAGAAGAGGCTGAGGGCCACTTGAATTTTAAATCAGGCTGCATTTGGCCCCCAGGCCGGACTTTGGACATGCCTGCCCTAGAAAGAGTTGCCGTAAGTCAGAATTGACTTCATGGTATGCAATTATTATTTATTTAGTTAGTACAGCCATGTCCAAAGTCCAGTTCGTGGGCCAAATCTGGCCCGTCAGGCCATTTTGGTTGGCCTGTGGATGGAAGGCTCCCCCCTCCCCCTCCCTCCTTCATCCTCCCCATGCCCGTTGCTTCTACCTGATGCACCACTGGCCCCAAACCACCCCTGAACTGCAGGGGCTCCCGTGCCTGGCTGTGGTGGTGCAATAGTGGGACTTGGCCAGTGGGAGCATCGGGGTCCGTGGGCCTGGTGGAGGGACGGAGAGAGGCACCGCTGAGTCACACAGTGGTTCAGCCTCCTCCTCCCACCTGGACACAGGCCAGCGTGCCCCTTTCCATTGTCCACAAAGCCCGGGCACACACCGGATTCATTTGCCTCAGCAGCAGCACAGCCGCGCTGGAGCCTGTGGGCTTGGACAAGCGTGGGAGGAGCAGAACGCAGGGGCCAGGTTCCACCCCTGGTGTCATCACAGCTGCTCCGGAGCCCCTTGGGCCTGGGCAAGCACGGGGGGAGTGGAATCCAGGGACTGGGTTCCACCCTCTGGTGTTGCTGCAGCCACACTCGAGCCCTATGGGCCAAGGCAAGCATTGGGGAAGCAGAGTGCAGGGGCTGGGTTCCAGCCCCTGGTGTCACCACCGCTGCTGCACTGGTGCCCCTGTGGGCCTGGGCAAGCATGGAGGAGGCAGAACTGGAGAGCAGGTGTTGGGTTCCACTCCCTAGTCAGCACAGCAGCTGCACCGATGCCCTGTGGGCCTGGCAAGCATGGAGGGGATGGGGGTTTGCAGGCAGATTCCCCCCATCTGTGGTGCAGTGGCACACCAGGCTCGCTTGGGCTTGGGTGAACCCAGGGATTCCTCCCCCCAGTGGCACAGCAATGGCCGTGGGGTGCAAGAAGCTGTTGGCTAGGCTGCCCATCCCATCAGTGGTGCTGGGCTGTGTCACCGCATCCCACCCTCCACCAGGCCGATTGGAGTTGCCGAGAATGGGCCAAAAATGGTGCTGCCACACCAGGCCCCGCAAAGACCGATTCTGCAGCCATTCAACCTTCCTGTGACCAGGTAAATGCCCCCCGGGAGCCCCAGGGTAACACATGGGGATGCAGGCAGGGCGGGTTTGCCCAGGTCAGGGTGTGGGGACAGCCCTCCATTTGGCCACTGCGGGAGGCCTCCAAAAGCGAAGGGCTCAGCTGCCCCTCCTTCTCCTCCCCTCCTGAGCCTGCCCGCTGGCTTCTTCTTCTTCTTCCTCCTCCTCCTCCTCCTCCTCCTCCTCCTCCTCCTCCTCCTCCTCCTCCCCTCGACCAGTTGGAGAGGGGCCTGAGAAGCCCATGCCAGAGCCAGGAAAGTGGCTGACCAAGGATGCTGAGCACCGCACAGACTGGCAGGCCTTCACTGGGCTTCCTTGCAAGGAAGAGTGAACTGGAAGTGAGTGGGCAGACAGGCCCCGGGAGGGGGTGCCATAACCCAGGCTAGGCCCAGCCACCATCCCTGCCTCTGCTTCCCTATCTGACGTGGGCCTGACTCCAGCCTGCCTTCTCCTCCTCCTTGGCAGAAAAGGGAAGGACACCGTGGGTGCTAGTGTTGGTGTGGATGCGGTGGTGGAGGCAGAGGCAGAGGGTGAGGGGGCAACAGGGCCACCATGGCTGGCTCCTTCCTTGCTGATGGGATGAAGCTGAAGAAGCAGGTGAGACCCTGTTAGAGAGTGGGTGGGGCTGAGGGGTCAGTGGGTGGAGCTTAGGGGTCAGTGGGTGGGGCTTGCAAGGGATCAGTGGGTAGGGATTTCATTGGGGTCAGGGTCAGGGAGCAGCCCCCCCCCACATTCTTAGACACCAAATCTGGCCCTCCTTACAAAAAGTTTGGACACCCCTGAGTTAGTAGACCAATGGTAAGGGATAATGGGAGTTATAGGCCAGTACTATGTAGTCTGGATCTCCTTTGCTGTATCCTGTTAAGAAGCTGTCTGATTCATTGACAGCGTAACAAAGAGTCGTGGAGATTCCCAACTGTTTGTTCTCTGTATACATCAAATAAAAAGCATTGTCTTCTTTTTTATTTGGACCAAAAATTCACTTTAAAAAGTTTCTTGCCTCTTTTATAGAAGATAAAAAAAGATAAAAAAATTGAACAAAAATTTAGATGATTTTGGGAAAGTGCTGAAGGACACTTTCTACATAATTTCATCCCATTTAAATTCCTAAGCCTCCTGTAGTAAAATGCCCAGAGTATGACTGATGACTCTCATCTTCATGATATGTGAACATTCAGATGCACGTATGAGAATGAGACATAAGTCCTGGAAGGCCAAAGAGATCAAGGTGGCCATTTTTTATCTCCTAGCCTGCCAGAATAGATGCCTCGGCTTCTGATTTAGAGCAGAATATTATTCATGTATTACCAAGATGTACCCAGAAATTCAGACATTAGAAAGATGAATCTATCCATAGCTGTTTTCATGCTGCTTTCTGATAAGGTGGGACAATGGAAAGTTTTCTTGAAACTCCTGGATGATACACCCCTGTTACTGGTCATTGACTTCAGCACCTTGGTCAGTTCCCAGATTTTATTCACATTTTTGAAACTTATCCTGCCTATTCCGGGACTTCTACCCTAACTTACACAAAGCATTTCTCTGTATCTGGGCACCCTCCTCCCTCCCTGGAATGGATTAATGCTATAATCCTAGCTTCAAGATTATCATAGAGTCTCATGCAGAGATGTAATATAGACCCACTCATTTATTTTTCGACCAACAAGATTTCAGGCTCTACCAGAGGCCTTACTTCCCACCAGGATGGAGAGAAGGAATATTTCCCCAACTCCCCTGTCCCAAGTCTCTGTAATTTGCACAAACTGCCTCTGCACAAAACTAGTGTTCCTTTCCTGTGAGATGTAAGGCAGCTACACACATCCATAAACACACAGAATATAGAATGGATGTGTGGGTGATAAAAGTTGCAAAATGGCCATTCAATGCATTACATGTTTTAACATCCATACAATGAGATGGCAGTCATCATTATTTGGAAAACTAATGCTATTCATAGGGATAGGGTGAACAGATTTTTGCAAGTGATAAATCCCATAATTCCCCTTTCTCGTTCTATCTGATTTGACTCACACCTAACAGACATCTAAATGTAGCCCACCTGGTGGGGAAGGACCTCAAGGCCTATCTAGAGCTCGCTCTGCCCAGCTTCCTCTTCAGAAAACATGCTGTTGGTTTTTTTAAAAAATGACAAAATCTGGAAGCTTGGATGGAGCTAAGCCTAAAGCCTTCCAATTTCGACATATTCTCCCAGGTAACCCACACTTATGTCTCTATAAGATGTCTGTAAGTCAGGTTTTTGGGAAAGCTAGGGTATATGTTTGCATTGGTGTGTGTGGAATCAGGTCTGTACATTCCAATTTTCAGGTGTCAACAAACAAGAAGAACATAAGAGCATAAGAACATAAGAAGAGTCATGCTGGATCGGGCCAAAGGCCCATCTAGTCCAGCTTCCTGTATCTCACAGTGGCCCCACCAAATGTGTTTGGGAGCACACAAGACTGGATATCTGCCTCCTGATACCACTCCCCTGCATCTGGCCCTTGAAGTACCCCGGTTTTAAGCCTGGAGATTACACATCTCCATCTAACCATCAGGAATCTGTCCAATCCCCTTTTGAAGGCATCCAGGCTAAATGCCATCACCACATCCTGTGGCAGCAAGTTCAATTTGAGTGGATGTCCCCTAGTTCTGGTATTTTCTGAGAGGGAGAAGAGCGTCCCTCTGTCCACTTTACTCATGCCCTGCATTATTTTTTATGCTTCAATCATGTCCCCCCTCAGGCGCCTTTTTTCCAGACTAAAGAGCTCCAAATGTTTTAGCCTTTCCTCATAAGGGAGGTGCCCCAGCCCAGTAATCATTTTAGTCACTCTCTTCTGCACCTTTTCCAGTTCCACTATGTCTTTTTTGAGATGTAGTGACCTTACTATCATTTTGTATAATGGCATTATAATGTTGGCTGTTTTATTTTCAATCCCCTTTTTGATCATCCCTAGCATGGAATTGGCCTTCTTCACCACTGCCACACATTGGGTAAACACCTTCATGGAGCTGTCCACCAACACACCAAGATCTCTTTCCCGATCCGTCACAGATAGCTCAAAGCCCATGAGTTGATAGATAAAGTTTGGATTTCTTGCCCCAGTATGCATTACTTTACCTTTGGCTACAATGAAACACATTTGCTATTTGGCAGCCCATTCTCCCAGTTTGGAGAGATCCTTCTGGAGCTCTTCACAATCTTCTCTGGTTCTTACTATCCGGAAAGAATTGATGGGTCAGAGTGACACGTCAAGGAACAGTTCCCTGCACAACACCAGGACTCTCCATTGCTCATTAGAAGGTCACATTCTTTGGGGACTCATTTTCTGGAGCCTGACCCATTTGATACCCAAAAGCTATCCTTTGTTTCAGAGCCATTGAGATAGAGTTGGCCAAGAAGTATGTTAAGCCCAGGGTTGACAGTCCTGGAAAGGTGCCAGGTCAAAAAAGCACTACGGAAAAGCTATTGACTTTAGCTGTGGCTCAATGAAGATGAATAGGCCTCTTGGTGTCAATATTAAGATAACAACGCAGCAATTAGTCAATTAACTCTGGCCTCTTGAGAAAGGACTCCATCCATTCCATTTAATGGGGGTCAGCTTTGTCCCTTTTCTCTTTTTGCCTCCTCAATCGTAGCTGATACAAATTCAGTACTAGCTAATGTACATTACCAGAAAACCCAGTTTTCCATGTTTAACCATTAAAATAGTGTTTTAAAATGTTTTGAAACCTACAGATAGCTCTCTGCAACCCAAGAGTCAGGAACAAACATCTTTATTGTTGCATATGGAAAGAGAGAATGCATTTTGGTATACACTATAACTAGAGATGGGCATGAAACGAAAAAATGGTGATTTGTTTCATTTTGGTTTGTTTTCTGGTCCAGTTTGGTTAATTAATTACAGCTTTTTAAAAACTTTTGCCACCCAGCGGGCCAGTTTAGCAACCCACGGGTCAGGTCTGGTGCTTGAGGGTGGTACCGGGGCCCGTGTGCCAGATCGGGGGGTTATTTATTTTTTTTTATTTATTTATTTATTTTGTACTGACCATGTGGCCTGCCTAGCAGCCTTAGCACAGGCTGGTCAGCTTTTTCTTTCTATTGTTCTTTTTACTTTTGCTGTCCTACGGGCCAGTTCGGAGGCCTGTGGGTCAGGTCCGGTGCTCGCAGGCTGGTACCAGGGCCCGCCCCCCAGATTTTTTTTTAAAAAAATTATTTTATTGTACTGCTGACCATGTGGCTGCCTACCAGCTGTAGCACGGTCGGTCAGCTTTTTTTTTCTTCTTCTTCTTGGATGCCCCCTCCCTGCAGCCAGGAGGACTAGATCAGGAAGGGCCAGCAGCACCAGGTAGGAGACACCAGTGAACAAAACAAACCAAAACAAAATGGAAATTTCCGTTTCATTTTGTTTTTGTTTCTCTTAGAGGGGGCAGCTTGTTATTCGTTTAATTACGTAACAAAACAAATAAGGAATAACAAAATGAATCAAAAGTTCGTTTCGTGCCCATTGCTAACAATAACTGAAATATTGATAAGGCCAGTTTGCTCTCATTTTCCCATGACATACTGCTTCCCTCTGGTCTCCAGAAAGGGAACATATAAAATTATGATCCTGTGTGGTTAACTACAACTACTGATGCCACCCTGAACTTCATAGGTTTGCTCTTGTTTAGCTAGATCAGAGTGCTGGATTGGGCCCTTGTTGGCTTGGCCAAAGTTTGTGTGAGATAATTGTGTTTAACCTGCACTCAGGGAAACTTCTCTGTGAGAGATTTTGGCTGGCATACCTTAGCCTCTGGGTTTCCCTCTTCTAAGCAGCTTCCACAGCTTCCCAGTGGGATGTAGTGTGGACAGAGTGATGGACTAAGGCTTTGGAGAATAGAGAGTAAATCCCCGTTTGGGTATGGGTACTCACTCGGGGAGCAGAACTGGTCAAACCCCTCCTTAAATATCTTGTTTAACTCAAAAGCCTCATTAGGGAGCAAGACATTAGGTCGAACTTGAAAGCACAGAACACACATACACAATACTGTATATAAAGGGAAAGGTTCCCACTGCACATGCATGCTAGTCATGTACGATTCTAGGGGCAGTGCTCATCTCCATTTCCAAGCCAAAGAGCCAGTGTTGTGCAAGGCCATGGCCACGTGGCTGGCAAGGCTGCAAGGAAACATTGTTTTACCTTCCTGCTTTTTACGGCAGTACCTATTTATCTACTTGCATTTGGATGCTTTCAAACTGCTAGGTTGGCAGGAGCTGGGGTTATCAGAGGGAGCTCTCTCCGCTGCGTGGCACCCAGCACCCAGGATTTGAACCGCCAAGCAGCTGACTTTGCAGCCAACATTTTCAGTGCTCTAGTCTGCTGAGCCACCACACCCCTTCCACACAATATATGCCCAGATACAAAAAAAAATGTGTTGTTTGTCTGATTGTTTGGGTTTATATCCATTGAACTCTCTGTCCTGGCACTCCATGGGTGTAGTGGGTAGGTATATTATGGGATAGGTATCAAGATCCTAAACCATTAAGTGCTTGACCGGGACCTTGAATTGGACACAGAAACAGGGAGCCAATGAAGGCATGGCAAGACTAGAGATATGTGTTGATACCTGCTGGTGCCTGTAACTAACCTGGCAGTCACATTCTTGACCAGCTAAAGTTTTTAGTGAGCAGAGGACTTTCATTCCCTTTGTATTATGTTGGATTTAGGCCTCTGACTGTGGCTCCAAGGGTTAAAAACTAATTTCCATGAAGAAAGTCTCAAGTGAAGCTCTCAGCATCACCAAGCTGGCTTGGAAAGACTCGATGTTCTATGAATCATCATCCTCAATGGGATGGCAAAGCTGATGGCTGTGTACTGGAGCTGGATTCATTCAATTTCCTACCTACCACCTTCTTCTGCACCAAAGGCATGGTTATTCCCCTTGGGCCCTGGATGCCTGAAGATGGGAGCCAAAATGGAACAGTTAGTTTATCTGGAAAAACGTTTTAATGACTGCTAAACCCCTCCTGCAGACAGCACCAATATAATTGTGCCATCATTGTCCCAGTGAGCAAAATAGCTTTTGGCATGAGACAAAGTTGTTTTCTTGCCCAGTCACCACACAGGTTGATCAGTGATGTCAAGGGTCTCCCTCTCCCATACAGTTCCCCTTTGGAATCGCTTTCACGTGAAGCAGCTTGGCAGACTGTCATACCACCATAGAGACCTATAGCAGGGATGTCCAAACTTTGGCCCTCCAGATGTTTTGGACCGCAACTCCCACAGTCCTTTGTCATTGGCAATCTAAAGCTTAGAATTCTGGGAGTTGGGGTCCAAAACATCAGGAGGGCCGAAGTTTGGACATGCCTGACCTATAGCCTTGGGACAAGGCAGGCGATGGTTAAAAAGTCCACCTCATCAGTAAGCACAACAGAGGGCTCGCTCACTCTCTTGTTAGAAGGTCCATCCGTCCCTCCAGGCTGTGAGCATCTGTGTTTGTTTGGAACTCCACACTGGAGCATACTGGGAATCATAATGCTTCCAGATGGATAGATTTCAAGGTTGAAAGGGGTCCTCAGTCAACCTCCAGCTCAAACTGTTGCATAATTCAGCGAAAGAGTTTCGCTTGGTGATTTCTACACCGGATGAATCCTTTGGCGATGCTAAGCGAGACCTATCAAGCTCTCACCCCCCCAACCCCCCTCCATTTGGCTTGCCATTTTATTCCTTAACTCGGCGGAGGATTTATAGCACAATGCAAGTTTATTTGGTGGAGCATCTTTCATGATGGCTCTCTCCAGGCCTCGCCTTCCTCCCCGTATAGTACATTGTAGAGGCAAATAAAAGCCGACAGCATAGGGCATAAATTGCGAGGAGGTAGTGGCTCAGGAGTTGGACAGTAAATAAATTGAAGCATTCAGTCATAAGGCTGGCAAATGAGGGAGAGAGAGAGGGAAAAAAATTGCAGGCAGAAATGACACATTTAACTTTCAGGATGAGATGCAAAGTGAATGTGGGGAAGGAGGACGGAGAGAGATGTTCAGCAGGCAAATGGGAGGTAGTCATGGAGGGGAAGAGGGGGCAAGAAGAGGCAAAGATTCCAAAGATATTGTTGGCTGAAAACTGGGGCTTCCTTCCTTCCTTCCTTCCTTCCTTCCTTCCTTCCTTCCTTCCTTCCTTCCTTCCTTCCTTTCTTTCTTTCTTTCTTTCTTTCTTTCTTTCTTTCTTCCTTCCTTCCTTCCTTCCTTCCTTCCTTCCTTCCTTCCTTCCTTCCTTCCTTCCTTTTGTATGGCATTGAAGACTATAGGGTGAGACTTTGGAAAGACAATATAAAGTATAGGTAAGACATACAATGTCAAAAGTGTATCCAGCTTGCTGGGTGGGGGAGCAATGTGTAGCCTTCATTACTGTAATTAAAAACTGTAAACCATCCAGAGACTACTTGAAGTGGTTTGGGGCGGTATATAAGCAGAACACTTTGCTTTAGTGAAATAAATTATGAGTGAGCCACTGCTAGCTCGACTAAGCCTAAGGGCATCTAAATTATTAAACCGTTGACGTGCAGTATCCTCAAGATGACATAGTGTTATATTGTTTGTGTTATATTGTATTGCTTGCTGACTCGCTCAGCTATTTGGAAGCCGCCCAGAGTTCCGTCCTGGAAGATGGGCGGGGTAAAAATCCAATTAAATAAATAAATAAATAAATAAATAAATAAATCAGACCAGAGATCTTAAGATCCGCTGGCCACTTAAATTCAGACCAGAGATCTTGGGGGGTTTGTTGCTGTTCCTGTATTCCCACCCCCTCTGCACTCCTGGTTGCTGTCTGCATGAGGGGAGGGAGAAAAAAAGGAAGAAAAGAATGCCTGCTCACCTCCATTCTGCTGTCCTTGCACTGCATTCAGATCTCTTAAGTATCTCTTAAAGGGGAGGGGGGCAAAAAAACAACAGAAGCGAGGAGAGCCCGGCACTCACTATGTTACATCTGCATCAGGAATTTTTCACCCCCGGAGAGCAGGTACTTGAAAAGTGCGCTGGGATGTGCTTAGGTGGGTGTGGTCGCACTTAAGTTTTTGTAAACTCCGGAGCTGGTGGGGAAACAATTTTAAGCTCTGGATCTGGGAGCTATTTGCCATGGATTTTAGGGGTCGTGTGAAAAGGCCCACAGTTCTTTCAGGGAGCCAGGAACTTTCAAAGGGAGCATTCCATCACAATCTGATGTCACATTCGAAGGACATGCCCACAGTCACAAGTAGAATTATTGGCCAGCCTTCACTGGTGTTTCCAAAATTGGCACCTCCTGTGCTTAGTTCAAATCTTGTTAAGTGCTGTCCAGATTTTCATTGCACTGGATCAGACACTAAATTAAAGAGGTCTGGATTAGAAGTAGTTCGCACCTGATGCCATTGTGTCTCAATGTCAAAGTCTTCTCTGATTCAGGATATAAAGATGTAACATTGTCTGTGGTTTGTTCATACATTTGTTTGCCTGTTTGTTTGTTCGTTCATTCATTCTTGCAAGAAGAGAATCAACAATCTCTAAACATGATTTTCCTGATTGCAGTGGGTGGAGTGGCAGCAGTAATTAACTGTATTTATCTCAGTGCTATTATTTCCATATGTGGAAGTGGGAAACCACTACAGTGAAAGTGCCGAAATGACCAACAGTTTGACAAAATTAAACCAAAACACAGCTGGTGCTGTTCTATTATCACTAATAGTAGGTGCCCATGCAAATAAACTCCTGCTGTGATGTTCTGTTTATGAAAACACTGAAATCCTCCTTTTATCCACAATCAATTCAAATATTTTCATTTAAACGTGGAAGAGAGAGGCATGTGGGATGTTCCCCTCCACATCCTGCAATTCCTTGATCAGTGCAATCTTGTTCTCTCCCTGTCTCTGTTTTAATTAAAACTGTTAATTACACTCTAATTAGGTATTGTAATTATTTTCTAGCTTTTATTCCATATTTCTAACCCGTCATGAATACATAAGAGAGTGCTCCTTGGCACCTCTCTCTTTCAACAAATAACAGAATGCCAAAACCCACAGCATTTGGGGAAAGGACCTCCAGCCCTTACAATATGGGGACAGATTGGCTACTATTTTGAGATGAAATGCATTTGATGCCTTGACTGAATATGTTTAATTTGCTCCTTTTATGGCCAAAGCATTAAGCATTTGCCCACTTCCAGATGACAGGGAAATGTTTGTTTTGTGTGTTCTGCTCTCAGCGTAATGCAGACACAAGAGACCAATAAAAGAGCTTCCTTGGAACACAGTATGTGTGTCCTTTTAAAAATTGACTGATTAAGTTTCAAAGTGCTGGTAGAAGTCCAAGGAACCTGTAAGAAAGCCCAGACTTGGATAGCAGCAAGTAAGAAACTGCTGGGCACATAGCAAATCACTTTAGAAGTCAAACACTAGACCAGGACCAGGGCAGGGATAGTTCACCAAAGCAATGGAGATTTTGTTTGACTTGATACAAATTAGCTGATGGCTGCAAAATGAAGAAATAAATGAAATGCCACCTAGTTCATGTGGTGGCTGATGGGAATATTCTTAGGATTCTGAAGTTCAGATGAAGTATGTCTCATCTCATCTCATCTTCAATGGGTACTAGACATGGGCACGGAGTGGCGAAAATCTCGTTTCCGTTTTTGGTTCTCGTTATCGTTACGTAACGGGTAACGGTAACGAGAATTACTCCGCTCCAGCTGGAACCCAAACTGAAAAAGAAAAATTGGGTCTGAGTTTTCGTTGTCGTTCATGGCATCGCGGCAATCGCGCGATGCCAAGCAGCACAGAAAAAAAGTAAAAAAAACAACAACAACCCGATTCCCGGCCAAAAAAGCAGGCGAAAATATGCCTGCCTCAGTGAGGGCACCTACCAGAGAGGGGTGGTTTCTGGGGGGGGTCCCCGGCCTCCCCCCCTCCTGTCCTGGGCTGCTTGCACCAGGCTGGGGGGGCCATCCTCATCGTCTCTATTTGCCATGCGGTGGGGGGGATCCAAAATGGCGACCACAATATTTATTTTTAAATCGTGGTCCAAAAACCCACCAAAGCACCACAGAAACATTTGAAAATCAGGTATTTTAAATGCCTGATTTTTATAGTAGCAGCAGTGGGTTTTTCTTGCAATAAAATGTCTCCATTTATTTTATTTTATTTTATTTTTATTTTTATTTTTTTACAACTGTGCAATGATGGGCTGGCCATGGGATGGAACCATGCAAATTTTTGGACCCATTCCACCAATCGCATGTCCAGGTTTTGACTGAGACTTCTGGATGTGCCAGAAGGCATAAAAAGCCCACTCACCCTAACCCTAACCTTAACCCTAACCCTAACCCTAACCCTAACCCATACGCCAGTACACTGTCCTTCTTAGTGGGTCAGAGGCACCCAGAGGTGCAGCCCACTAACCCACCCTAACCTTAACCGTACCCCTAAGCCTAGCCCTTACCCTAACCCCAACCCTAACCCAGATCCGTACGCAAGTACACTTTCCTTCTTAGTGGGTCACAGGCACCCAGAGAGGTGCCTCGCACAGCCCACTATCCCCTACCCCTATCCCATTCCCTAACCTGTACATCAGTATGCTAGTATGCTCCCCTTCTTAGTGAGTCAGAGCCACCCAGAGAGAGAGGTGTCTCTGCCACTTAACCCCCCACCCTAACATAATGTAAATAATGTATGGTACGCGGCGGCTTAGCGTTACGCTTCCCTTCCCTTCCCTTCTTAGTGGGTCAGACGTCAGAGGCACCCAGAGAGGTGCCTCCCAGAGCCCACTTACCCCAACCCCAACCCCAAACCCAACCCAATCAACAAACGACAAACGGAAATGACAAATTTTTGAAAATTATCGCGACAAACGGAAACTACCCGAAACAGACCCGATCCGACAAACGACAACTCGAAACATCATTTTTTCTGGTCGTGCCCATCTCTAATGGGTACCTATGCCAATTCAAAATGCTTCTCAAAGCTGTTGCAGTGACATTGGCTCAGCGGACTAGAGCGCTGAAACTGTTGGCTGCAAAGTTGGCAGCTCGGTGGTTCGAATCCCAAGTGCCACGCAGCGGAGTGACCTCCTGCTGTTAACCTCAGCTTCTACCAACCTAGCAGTTCAAAAGTGCAACCAGCTTGTGCTTGCTGCAAGTGTAGTTCTCCACGTGCTTTGGCAAGATCACAAATATGGCACAAGTGTTGCAGTAACTACTGCTGCTCCCTCCAACTCCATTTTAACAAGTGCAGTGTTCTGGGCCTCAAAAATTTACGCTTTTACTACCTTTCTATTTAGTAAGAATATTTTCTTCCTTTGTTGTTTATTTCAAATCTCTAAAGCAGCTCTGCTCCAACTGCAAGCACCCCAGAAAACTTAAGTTATCATTGCTCACTTCCTCCTGTTTGTTTGGCTGCCCTCAGCAGCAAGTCTGCTTGGCACTCAGCACACCCAGACTCAAAATGGCTGATGCTGACCCTTGCTCAGGAAAAAGGATTAGTGTTACCCGTGCTCAGGGAAAGAATAGAGAGAGAGAGCTTTGGGTAGTGAGTGGCATATAAATTGCATAAATAAATAAATAAATAAATTAGTGTGGCTCAGGGAAACAATTAGTGTGGCTCCACCACCACCAACCCTGGTTCCTCTGTTTGAGGAAGCTTCCAGCTGTTTCCTTTGTTTGTACAGAGGTGCTTTTAGCAGTTTAAATTGGAAGTTTAAATGCTCCACTGCAAGCACCTCAGAAACTTTCCAGTGCACGCTTCCTCCTGTTTGTTTGGTTCTCCTCAGCAGCAGGTCTGCTTGGCAGCACACCCAGACTCAAAAATGCCGGCCACATGGCCATGGACTTGTACAACCCCTGCTGTTTGGCTTGAAAATGCAGATGAGCACCACCCTTAGAATTGGACACAACTAGCATGCATGTGTGGGGGAAACCTTTACCTTTACCTTTATTAGGTTTCCAGGGATGTGTTATATACTCAGCATTATCTAGCATATTTGCATGGAAATCTACCATTTGTAAAAGATCTACATTACTGGAAGCACTGCAAGAAGACATCATATTATTTGTCTGTCTATCTATCTATCTATCTATCTATCTATCTATCTATCTATCTATCTATCTATCTATCTATCTATCTATCTATCTATCTATCTATCTATCTATCAAATTACTTTGTGATTTTAGGATGATGATAGGACTTCTGCCCACCCCATCCATTCCTGTCACACAGTCTGACCGAGATGTACCTATTAAATGTTAAACATTGCATCCCATAAATCTCTCTCCCCCCTCCCTTCCCCTCCCTCTCTCTTTTTGCTCTTTCTGTCTCCAAAACCTGGGGTATCAGGGCTCCCATTATGGCATTTCTTCTCCTGGCAATGCAAAGTAATGAGGTGGCTGCTAACACTGTCAGTGCTACCAATGACAAATGGAGACAGATGACTTCAGCTAAGAGGGAATTTGAGAAGGGATAAATAGAGGCAACAAGTTATTCACTGCTGCAATTTGTAAAGAGTGTTAAAAACCTCTCGACAGGACTGTTTCACATCATCTCTTCTTCTCTTTGCAGCCTGACAGCCATCGGTAAATGGCAGTGATTGATAGCTAAACAGGTCCCTTTAATCTCCAACTCGGCTATTGATTGTTTCAGACTCACACAAGTGGGACCCATCACATCAAGTGGGGGAAAGAGAGGGGAGAGGACAGAAGGAAGGGTTGTTGAGGATGTGCCTCACAAGTGGGATCTTGATGCACAGGGCGACCTTGGGATTCAGGCAGCCAGGTCCAAAAGAAGGGTGAAAGCAAAATCCACCCCTGGGAAATGTCTTCTCTATACCAGGCTTACCCAAACTGTTAAGGTCAGATTTCCAGTTTGGATTTAACTCCTTGACCCAATGGATCTCCTAACTTTTGATCTCCAGGTTTGCTTATATGAGGATTGTGTTGCTGGTACTTATGTTGCATGTTGACCCAGAATCCAAGGGATCCAAATCCAACTAAAGGAGACCCTTTAAATCAACTGCGGAGCAGGAATTCAGCATTCATTTGAACTCCATTTAAATGGGTTGAATCCCTATGCAGGAGATCTGGTCTGACTGGGACTACCAGTTGGATTGGGGCTGGTGTGTGCACTCCCTAAGGAAAGAGACAGGCCTCTGTTCTCTAACTGGTCCCACCATCTCTTCTTCATCCCAGTTTGGATTGCAAATTGGTATCAGAAGCTCAGTGAGACTGCACTCTCCATCTTCAGTTTGAGTCCTCATTGCTCTTAACCTGTCAGTGTAGCTGAGAAAACCCCACCCACCAAACCCACTACATAATTGCTTTCATGAGCGTTTTGGGCTTAGCAATATTAAGATCTTTGGAAGAGAGCTATTCATAATACTCTCTCTGGGTGAAGGAAACGCTGCTCATTAATGGAAATCCCCCTACAGAACCTTCTCCAGGTGCTAAAACCCACTCCAACCAGAAAGAGCTCAACCACCGGAGACAATAAAATGACAATTATATAATCTCCAATTAAACTTCTGGATTGTTTCTGAGAGCTTAATTGACCTTGTTCTCCAGAGTTACTGTTGGATGGGGTTATTACTCTCTTGATAAATCTTGCCACCTCTTGTGCTCTTGGTTTGGCTTGCAGATAACTCTGGAATAAAAGGAACGTTGGATTTTTCAAGGCTTCTAAATTGCTCGCTACCTTCCCCAAGCCAGGCAAGTACGCCAGGGACTTCAAAATTATGTTCTGGGTCTTCACATGTTCTTCAGAAAGAAAGCCATCTAGCAATGCACCTGATTATGTAAAGTGTTAGAGACATGAGATTCAATTGTGGGGTTCTTCTTTAAGGGCTAAAAGAGTTCTACCCTAGCCAATATTCTGTACATGCAGCGGTCACACCCAGTGGCCAGTCAGTGGCCTTTGCCCAACAGGAGATGGCCGTAGCTGCATCTCCCATCGCCTCACAAGGGATACCCAGGTCTGAAATGCACAGAAAGCCATCTTACAGGCACCCCCATTTGAGCTACTTGCTATGTGCAGAGAATGCTGGACTAGACCCACCATGGCTCTTCTTTAGGCTCAAAAGACCTTAGAAAAATGGTGATCACAATGTGGACAGTGACAGCAACATGACATCCGCCTTCCCTCTCCCTGCAAATCATGAAAGGGAGGTGGCATCCACAACAGTGGCCAATGCCACCTCGTTTGCCGTTGTGGTGGCCACTGTCATCTGAGGGAAATTCTGGGGCCCAGGCTTGCCAAGAGAAGGCTCCCATCAGGAAGGTCAGCCTCCCCTCCCCACCAAATATTTCATTAGACTTTTATAAAGTATGAGTTTTAGGAGCTGAACATTTTTAGCACCCCTGCTGGGAGCACTCATGCATATTAACAATGAAGGGGAAGAGGAAGAAGCCATGAATCTCTCTCTTTCTCTCTCTCTCTCTCCCTCTCTCCCTCTCCCTCTCCCCCTCTCTCTTTCTCACTTCTGATTCTCTGCTGCTTCTCTCTGTTGTCTCCCAAATCCTCCCAATAGTTATTGTTCTTCTGCGGGGGATTTCTCTTAATTACAGACATATCCCAGCCAAATAATTCCAATCTCTTCCCCCATGGATGCTTGGTCGATGGAGCCCACATTGTGTGTGTCAGTACCTTACAAGGAGAGTCATTTATCTTCAGTTATCCCCCCCTCCTATTCTTGCCATGGAGAAGGTCTCAGAGAACCTTCCAAAATGCAGGGTTTCCCAGGTAGAGAAGTGGTTTTACCCTTCACTTCTGGGACTGTGCAGCTCGCCTGAGAGGCCACCAAGGCTGGCTCTGCCCACAGAAAGCACAGTGGGAAGGCTAGCCAAGAATTATTATTGAACTATGACACCCAGCATCCTTGGGCCAAACATCCTGCAGCTGAATGGTTGAGGGATGTCTATGAACCGAAAGCAGATTTTCAAAGATCATCTCTGAGCCAGTAGGAAGACTTCTCTGAATGCCTACAGGTCACTCTGGCCCTGAACTGCTTGGAAACCAAAGCTGACACATCTCCATCTTCCTGTTCCATGGGCCTTTTGTTTCTCTGCATTCATCCCTCCTACCCCCCACCTCTTCTAGCATTGCCATTTGAATTCCTTCTGCATCCCACCAGCCTTTTACAAGCATGAGCTTATTATATTCATAAATCTCCTGGCCCTGGGCATTTAGAATGGCACCGCCTTCTCTCCCTTGATGCTCCTCTCAAACTCTAGGCCCATCACCTTGATACTTACAACAGTCAGACTGCCTCCCTGTCTTTCACCTCCTCTTTCCTTTCACTCCAATCCTAGCAGAGCCTCTGTAGCTAAGGTAAGCCTTCCACGTGTGTGTGTGTGTGTGTGTGTGTGTGTGTGTGTGTGTGTGTGTGTGTGTGTGTGTGTGTGTGTGTGTGTGTGTGTGTGTCTGTCTGTCTGTCTGTCTGTCTGTCTGTCTGTCTGTCTGTCTATCTATCTATCTATCCCCAAAGATGGGAAGCTTATATCCGGACAGCCATGATCTAGCACATGGTTTCTTTTTCTTCTCTCTCTCCAGCAATTCCAAAATATGTTAATCTCTGCATAAAATGAGTGTTTTTTTAAATGGCACCCCATCAGCATTTTCCTCCCAGTTACTTCACCTCTGCCAGCAACAGAAGGTAGGAAGGAGGAATTTTCTTCCATCCACAAAATAACACATGGCGACAGGAAATTCAAAACCCTGGACAGGAGAGCAAAGTGGAAAAGAGGTGATCCTGACAAGAAACAATTTCCAACTACTCAAAATATTGGACATCACAAATATAGAAATCCTCAGTTTGCTTTGAAATAGATGAAGTACTTCATGCCCTGATTCCAAAGGGCCTAATATTTAGGGAGTTCGGATGCCACATGAACTTACTTTATGGTGCCTAGACTGGAGAACAACATAGTGTTAGAGGAAATAGCTCATGCCATCATGAAGTCATACAACCAGTCCCTCTAGATAAGGATGTATGTTTGAGTTGAAATGTGTTTAGAAAAGAAAGTGAAGCTGCAGTATTTGCCATTCTCTGAACCAATCCAAAGTGAAGCAAGAAATCCTGAAGCATCACTTGAATTGAATTGGTGCTCCTTGAATCATGGAGTCTAGAGGATGTAGGGGCAACTGATAGCTGGACAAGAGTGCCCAACCCATACAGGATGGATGGATGGAAGGGCAGGAGATCAGCAAGAAGTAAATTGTGTGATTATTTATGTTGAGGGGAAGGAAGGAACGAAGGAAAGAAGGAAGGAAACTGGTGGAAGCTTTGTATTCTCGAAGGCTTTCACGGTTGGGATCCGAAAGTTGTTGTGAGTTTTTCGGGCTGTTTGGTCGTGTTCTGGAAGTTTTACTTCCTGATGTTTCACCAGACTCTGTGGCTGGCATCTTCAGAGGGCAAGGAACTCAAGGAACTAGGAGTTCTCCCTGTGCTCTGGGTTATAAAGTGAGTGAGAGGTTTTTTTTTAAGGTGAAGAAACTTGTCCTATACAGGGAAATAGCTTTGCCTGCACACTGGAGGTGAACCAGGCATTGATGGCACTGAATGTCACCCTCCCCAACCCCGGTTAGAGCCCTTTCTTTCCTCCATGCTCATATTTTTTTCACTATTTTAACTCATCCAAATATGAAGTTTAAAATACTCAAAAAGAAATCAAATCAGATGGGCTATGAATCTACTAAAAGCAAATTGCTTGCGATGTATAGAACAAATTATTCAGACAATGTAAAAACAGGTGATTCCCACACACTGCTATCCTCTGGTACAGTGGTTCCTAACCTTGGGTCCCCAGATGTCCTTGGACTTAAACTCCCAGAAGCTTTCCCCACCAGCTGCCACTTGTAGTTTAAGAATATCGGGGGGGGGGGCAGCAAGGTTGGGAGCTATTGCTGTAGCAAAACAACGTGGGCAACACTTGGTACGTCCTTCTGTTTCACCACAACAAAAAGCTTAGATGAGGAATTTTAAAGCTCCATGAGGTTCCTCGTGTTCAATCGTGGGAGTGAGATAAGGGGCTCCTCAGTTATTTGTTTATGTTTCCTCATTAAGTTTCCCACAGTTGGCACAAAAGGAACATTAGCTGGCCCTTCAAGGTGGATGAGGTGAACCTCCTCGTCAAGCTGTGCTAGCCAGCCCACTCCCAAATTAGGGACACATTGGTCTTCCCTTCTTGTCTTTGCCTCACAATTGGTGAGAATGTGTGACAGAAGAAGGGGGAATGACAAGGGAAGGCTGTCTTCATTTGGTTCCCACTGGATTATTTAACTTGTCAAAGAGTCAACCACCCTAGTAACAGTGAGTGCCAGAGGATAACACCACCCAGGGCCGGCGCATCCATTAAGGCAAACTAGGCAGTTGCCTAGGGCACCAAAATGGAGAGGGGGCGCTGGCCAGCCTGCTGCCCCCCCACCGCCACTGGCCACCGCTGACCATCCCCCCGCTATCCGTTGCCGTCCCCCCGCCGCCTCCCGCACCCATTGCCGCCCACCCCCTGTGCCCGTCGCTGTCCCCTGCCATCTGCCGCCACCCGCCGCCCACCGCCCCCTGCCCCCCCGCCCCCCCCCCCCCCCCACCCCACCCCCTGCCCCTCGCCTAGGGCACAAAAAAACTTAGCAGTGGCCCTGACACCACCACCACCACCACCACCACTACCCCTTCCACAGGATACATTGGTGGTTAGGTGGGTTCTTTTGTCCCAGGATGTTAAAAAAACATAGGCAGGAAAATAGGGTGGCTGCCTCATTAAAGACAGATTTTGAAAGCCAGTCTCATCCATCAGCCACTTTTGGCATTGCTGGGCAGCATGGCCCATGCACAATGACTCACTACTGATTTCTGCTCACCACCAGTTGAAAATTGAATCCCATTCCCAACAAATCAACTCTATCTGTATAACACTGAACAGCTCTTTAGCATTAACCATGTGTACTGCTGACAACACTAAGTGGGTGACTAACAGGAGCCACCCAGGAGACTCCAAAATTAGATTATTTGACAAATTCTGCTGTCCCACAACCCTGTCAGTTAATGGGACTTTCCCACAGTAAGCCATTAATGAATGAATACTGAAAGCACCCTGAACCAAGGAGAAATCCGACATTTCCAAAATAACTGAATTGAGAGCAAGCGCTGCAGTAACTAACCCTGGGAAGTTAGCAAATGTAAGGCTTGTTTCAGACATACAACTGAGAATTTGGGACATTGGCTGAATATTTGATTAGACTCTGATAGTTGGCTCAGAGAGCAGAGGAAAAAGAAAGAGCTTTTCTAGGTGATTCCAAAGAATTCCTGAGTGTGCTGTTTCCAGATTTTGGAACCTGCTGTTTGATCCTACATTGCAGGTTGAGCGGTGTTGCTTTGAAGAACGGGGACCTAATGTCTGTGGGATATCCTACACATGGCACTTGAGGAAGGGAAGAAAAGCTCCACCATCTATCTCAAGTCAAAAGAAGAAACTGCAAGGACACCCAAGCAATGGAGCATCTCCTTGCATGTTGGACCTAAAAGAACTGAAACTAGATGAGACACCTTAAAAAAAAGGAGGAGTCCACCACTAATGAAAAAATACCTAGAAAGTGGGACTAGCAATAATCAACAGATGACTGTATTTTGTGAAAGACACACTGAATTAGTAAGCAATAACATTTGGTATATTGGAAGGGCAGTGTCTGCTACCACTGGGTTCCTGAATAGGAAAGAAACAGTGGGGAAGGGAAGGAGTGAGAGAGCTAGAAGAAGCAAACTCACATGGTGATATGGGCAGTGCATGATCAGACCCACATCATCCTCCTTGTTCTTCTTTCTGCTCCATGCACAGCCTAGCCACACAAGCTTGAGCCATAGGGCAGTGAACCTCTCTGGACATCAAAACAGCTATTTGCAGATCTTCAAATGTATCAGGGAGGGACAGATGGTTGGTAGTCTCTCTGCTTATTATGCCAGGTACAAGGTGCCTCCAAGGAAGAGCTGCCAGTCCCATAAGGCCTTTCAGTTTCCATGGAAGGCAGTCCTTCCCAGTAATTTCCTCTGTCTTCATCATGTCTCAATGAATCCTTAAGTGATTTTAAAAATCTGAAAGGATAGTCATCTGTTTGGCTACAACCCTAAGAATCCTGGCTAGGGGAATACCTGAAGACCGCAGGGGCTGTTGTCTAAAACAGTTAGGGAAATCCCATGCCTATGAGTGATCCTTCCTGACCCCAAACAGAACCAGAGTTGTTGTGGTTTCTTTCTCTCTATGCTCCTAAATGAGTCTGAGTTGAGACACCCACCAAAAGGACTACACATGAGCTACCCTTCTTCCATAGCTGTGTTTCTGCAGATGGCAAAGCTGAGACCAAAGATTGTTCCAGTAAAGAGACTACAAGCCAAAGATTGAATTCTAGGTTCCTAGAATTCCAGTGTCAAAAACTGTTTCCACTTCTGCCTCCCTTAGGCAGCCTTGCCTCAGCTGGCAGATCTGTGAGTTGAAATACCATTCCTCTGACATTAAAACCAACCTTTTCCAGAGATCACCTTAAACACCTCGATAATTACAAGGGCTCTCTATTTGCCGCAGGAGGCTTATTCCCCCCCTTTCATTTCCTGTTTGTTTGTTTTATGCATCGGTGTGGTTACATCTATTCAAACAGGAGTTAAACTCTAGAGGAAGGAGAGCTACGTATTCTCTGCAATGGAAGGGAAAGAAGGATTCACAGTGAGAGTACTGGGCAAATACTGTTGACCTCTGGTTGAAAACAAGTGCAGAGCAAAGATGGGTGGAAAGGAAGTACAGCAGAAAAACAGGGCCTTTCCCTCATCCCTCTGAATGGTCAATGTGGACCTTCTGAGGCTCTAGAACTTTCTGGATTCTATACCAGGGACAGCCTCTGTAAAGTTCAGACCAAAGTCCAAGACACATTCCCTGGCCTAATGACAAGAGGCCCATCATCCACCCCACCTGGAATACTCTGTCCAGTTCTATGCACATCAATTTAAAAAGGATGTTGACAACTTCGAGCGGGGACAGAGGAGGGCGACCAGGATAGTTGAAGGTCTGGAAGAGATGTCTTATGAGGAATGGCTTAGGGAGCTGAGAATGTTTAGCCTTAGCTGAGGGGGGATATGATAGCCATGTTTAAATATCTGAAAAGATACCATATTGAAGAGGGGACAGGTTTGTTTTCCATGGCTTCAGAGACTAGGACTCGAGGCAATGGTTTCAAACTACAGGAAAAGAGATTCCATTGGAACATTAGGAATCACTTCATGACAGTTAGAGCTGTTCGGCAGTGGAAAATGCTGCCACAAAGAAGGGTGGTGGACTCTCCTTATTTGGAGGTTTTTAAGCAGAGGCTGGATGGCCATCTGTCAGGAGCACTGTGATGGGGGTTCCTGCATGGCAGGGGGTTGGACTGGATGGCCCTTGAGGTCTCTTCCAACTCTATGATTCTATGATTCTAGGAGATGTACAACATTCTGTGTTATCAGGCTGTACAAAGGCTCCCCATTGGTCAGTGCTTTTATACTTCCAAAGAGCCCATTCCCTGTTGGTTTATTCATTTCTTTCCATTCTTGCATGATTGACCAAGCATTATAGGCTGCATCAGCTCAACCTCCAGTTCTTGGTTACAGAAGATGTCAGCTAGAGAGCCTATTTCAGGTCTAGGTCCTGATATCAGCCCACTTTTGACATGTGGCTTCAGGAAAGGTGGATCATGTGCTAGTGCAGGAGTTATCCACCTCAGGCCCAGAACCTGCAGCCAATAAGATTAGAGGTCAACTGATGGATTTCCTCTCCCCAACCTGGAAAAAATGTAAAAAGGGAGGAGGGAGGGAGAATGCAAGTACCTCTGAGTTCTCCTGCTTATGAACAAGTGTACCAGAGGAATATCTGTCTACTCGCTGAGGGGTATCTCAAAAACCCTGATTCAGATCTTCCAGACCATCAGTGCTGAGATGGTGGTCAGCCAGAGATAAGGCATTTTTAAAGTAGCATTTTTCAATTATTTGGACGTTCTCCTTGGAAGAGTTTTGTTGATGCCTGAGTAGATTTTCAGTGAGGAATGCAGACAGATTTGTTATTTCCAGTCTCTATGGTTGTTTGGTTGGGTTTTTTCCCATCCAACATGGCCTTGCTTCTCAGTTTTTACTGCACCCTTGCAATTTTTAATGACTGTTGATCTCAGGGCTTTACAATGGCAACAAGATCATTGTAACACATCTTGGAAGTTTATGCTGGGTAAGGGGGAAGGGTAGAAATCTATTATATAAGAGACAAGCAATATAGGCTGAGCACAGCAAGGATCCCATCGTGGTAGGACTGTTATGGTAATAGAATTATAATCCAGTCCAGAAATATCTGGACAGACATTCTGGCAGTTCGAGGCCTCAGCAATTCTCAGGGAGTTAAATGATGACCTAGCCTCCCTTATCGCGTTGGTATAGCGACTAGTCTGGGCATCTACCGCAGCCTTACTTAACACCGTCCGGTCTCTTCTCCAGCTGCACTCTAGCCTCCTCCTCTCCTGCTTCATTGCCCTAAGCTCCCCCGTAAACCATGGGGAGGACCGGGCTCGGCAACGGAGAAGGCGCTTGGGGGCGATCAGGTCTATGGTGTGGACAGCTGTTTCATACCAAAGGTTAGCCACATCCTTGACCAGAACGCCAGTCATACCATCAGGTAGCCCCCCGAAGAGCTCACCGAACCGCTGGGGTCCATGAGGCTCCGGGGGCGGGCCAAGATATAGGGCCGGTGGTCCCCGCGGGGAGGGGCCGGGATCGACAGGGAGAATGAGAGCAGGTGATGGTCTGTCCATGACACAGGGAGGGAAGCAATGCCCCCCACCTCCAGACACGAGTCCACCGACAAGGAGGTAAACACCAGATCCAGGGTATGACCAGACCTATGGGTGGGGCAAAAAACGTGCTGGGACAGACCCATGGAAGCCATGGATTCCATGAACTCCAGAGCTGCACCAGAGAGTCCACCTACCATGTGCACGTTGAAGTCACCCACAACCAATAGGCGCAGGGACCTCAACAGGGCAGCGGCGATGAACTCTGAGCTCTGGGAGGGATTGTGCAGGGTTGCGGGGAGCTCAGTAGCCCAGCACAATGCCAAATCTGTCCTGCTGTCCCACCAACAGGTGAAGGGCTTCTAACCCCTGGCTAACCAATGTTGAGGCCCTGCTAACACGAATAGAGTCCCTGTACACGATTGTGGCCCCTCCCCCCTTTTGATCCCCCAACCTTCCCACTCCCTCTACCAGGTACCCAGGCGGGCACAGCAGGGAAAGAGAGGCCCCCCTCCGTGCCCACCCAGGTCTCGGTAATGAATGCCAGGTCGGGCTTCTCATCCGCGATGGTGTCATGGATGATAGGAATCTTATTGTGCACCGACCTGGCATTCATCAGGATACAGGCAAGGTTGGGGGCGCTGGTGGGATGACTCCCGGACACGTGGCAGGGAGCCGAGGGGTCAGAACGAGGGACAGACACGAGTTGTCTGACCCGAGTTCTTCTTGTCTGACAAACCCTACGGCTACAAGCGTACCGCCCACGGCCCATCACCGTTGGTATATAAGCCCCTGCAGTCATGGCGAGGAAGGGGGGAAGCCTACAGACTAAAACAATGAGCAGCAATACAGTACTGCACTAACAAAGCCACAAGACTACATACAAGGGTGCTGGATTGCATCACCTTGTCTCTTCAGCTCTTGGAATTAAAACAGGCATCCATTTTCTTTATCTTTAATTATGATTCCCACGCCTGTTCTCCTTCTTAGTTTCATCGTTAATACTGCTTGGAACTTCGTAAATGGCTTAGTCCCCCTTCCCTTGGGCTCCCCACATGCCTGTCTCCAAGCCACATTTTAAAAAGATAATGAGTCATAATTCTTTGCTGGATAGAATCAAAGCAGGGATGCTAAGACTCATTGTCATATATATAAGGGACTTAGTAGCTTTACTATATAGCAAAACAACCCCCCCCCCATTTTAAGGACAAATTCAGATATTCCAGGGGGTAAAAATATGCAACAGTTTCACAACATGTTCTTTAATTTTTTCCTATCAACCCCCATTGCTGTATAGGGCGATTTAGAAGGGAAGCAGGATGATACAGTATTTAATCTGGATCAAATAGAGGTACTGTTAGTGGATGCATAGCTTAATCTTGTGTAATGCTTTTTTAAATCTGTTCCGGAGGTGTTGCAGGCCATATGAAGAATCGGGTCCATAGTTTGGGGACATTCTTTCATGCAGAGTGATTTCTAGAAGTCCAGAGACTGCCTCGACTGTCAGCGAAGAAGGACCAATGAACCTGTCCCTTGGTTGCCACAAAACAGGAAGAGAAGTGAGTTCATTGTATGAAAAAGCAAATGAAATTTGCAAGAGGGATTAGAGATCACTGAAAAATTAATGGCGCCATCAGCAGAAAACTGAAAATGTAGCTGAGCCTCTGAGTGTGGCTGCATTTTTCCTTTTTTTTATTGCTTGGCAGCTCTGAGAATAAAGATGGAATAAACAGATTAATGTTCATTTAGCTCTTCCCAGGAAGAAGTACCCCAAGGCTTAGAGGTTTGAGCTCTTGCACAGCAATGGAGGAGAAATAACATTATAATTGTTATTTTGTTTTTGTTTTCAGTTGAGAAGGACGACCTCCAGATCCATTCCATTCATCATTCTATTAGGCCCCCCAAAAGCTTTTCATTTCTTCTTGGAGAAACCCAAGGTGAGATAAAGTCTAAGCTAAAAACTTGTGAAGCCTATATCATCACTTGATCAGGCAAGGACTGCCAGGGTCCTGCAAAAAAAGTGTGGAGCATCTTATCACATTTCAATGTTATATGCAGGTCTCCATTGCCTGCTTCATTTCTCCCCATTCAATGTCATTTTTGGCAACATGCTCCTCTTCTGAAGGGCAGATAATTCTTCCCAAGAATTTTTTTTGCATTGCTATTGAGTAAGGATCCTTTTTTTTTTCAGCTAAGACTCTTTCACATGGGTATTGAGTAAGGATCTCTTGACCTTTTCACCTATCTCTTACACTTATGTAAGAGACAATCTGTGAGCTGATGAGTGTTGAAGTGATATGACTGGGGCAATCTTGTGTGCCTGTTTATCTTTGGTTAAGTCTCAGATGCCAATCGCAAAACAAAGCCAGTGCCTTTGCAAACCACAGGCCATGAGAAACATTCCTTCCACGCCATTGGCTGTTAAGATATTCTCTCTTCCAACGACGGGCTATCTGCGATGGCACAATTATGATCGCTTTTATTCTAGCTACCTTTGGAGGTTAAATCAGAAACTATAGTTAGAATGCCATTAGAAGGAGAAAACACATTAGAGTTTCACCCACACAATCCTTCCCTAGCATTGTGTCAAAGCAACCACAACACAAGTGTTTAACTAAGCCAGTGTTTAGCTCCTGACGTCCAATCACAAAACAAAGCAAAGCAATTTGCAAGCCCTAGAAACAAAGAGATGCTGTTTCTGGAACATCACAGAAAGTGGCATAATTCAAGTTCTCCCTGACTTGCCATTTACAAATATAGAACTGAATTTTCTTTACGAGGGAGGGCAGCCAATCAGAAAGCAGGGAGCTCAGTTTAGTGGATTTTTTTCTTGAGAGCAGCTGCATTGCAGGAAAGAAAAAAAGTTTATCTTCTCTCTTATTTTCTTTCCCTCCTGATGCATTTGTTTGTGCTGAAAGGCCTCTGTCGTTTTGAAGGCATAGGCAGAAGAGAGCTCTGCATTTGACCCATGCATTTTGGTTTTCTGTCCTATTAAAATGAGTTAGGTTTTGCAGAGCTGACTCTTCCACTGAGCTCTGATTAATCATTGTGGTTTCTTTCCTTCTAATAGTCAGAGCAATTCCTCCTGATTTTTAGGCTCAATTTTTTGGCTTTGGGGGAGGTCTCAATAAATCTTTATTTGCCAAGTTTCTCTTTCATTTTGAACAAATCTTTATCTCATTGGTCCCCTTTCTCTTTCTGTGTTGCTGTTGGTTGTTCATATCTACTCAAAAGGCAGATTTCAAATTGTGTCGCCAGATTTTGTACCGCTGCAGTAGTTGTACGTAGGCTTATGACTGCCAGTAATTCTAGCTCCGGATGATCATATAGGGTGTGATCTCCACTTATGGGTTTGATGTTAATTTGACCCTCGATATATTATTTTATCTATCTTTTTGATATTGACTATTTATATAACAGTCCCGTTTGTATTTTTTGGCTTTTATCAAAAGTTTTACAATGTTTTTAAAATGTTTTATTCTGGGAAATCATTTTATTTTGGCAAATTGTTTTATTCTGGCAAATTGATATTTTGTTATTTCTTGATTTGGTTAGCAACCGTAAATAAAGATTCATTCATTCATACTCAAAAGGCTGAGATTTCCATGCTTTTGTGACAATCTATTTCTTGTTTTTCTCCCTGGACTCATTTTTCTATCTGAATTTTTCTGGGTCTCATGTGCTGGGTCAGTTACCCTGTCTCAACCTTCACTTCAATCAAGAACCTACCACTTGCAACAAGTCGCAATCAGCCTTTCCTCCTTGCTCGTTAGACCACGTGGTTACAAGGCTGGGAATGTTGGAAACATTAACTAGAATGGCAGCAAAAGTTCAGGCATGAATGAAGTATTTTACTATGGGTTAACCCTGCCTAATTTGGTGTGAAGTAAATCCATCATGTAACAGTCAACATCATCTGAAGCTATAATCTAATGTGTTCTGCTTCTTATTAAACACTGTGTTGCATTCCCACTGAGATCTTCCTATTTTCCTTCTTTCCTTGCCTGTTCTGCCTTTCTCCCCCAGCCTTGATTCCTTCACTTTGATTGAATCCTTAAATTTATTGCAGTGTTGAATAGCCTTGGGTCATTTCTGGTGTACCCACCCTCCAAGCTTTGGGACCATCTCGTCCTTCAGATCAAGGCAGAGCATGCGTCGCTCATGGTTCTACAGGCAGCCCTGGTAGCTTCTCTCCCCAAACCTTGCCTGTCCACCACTGTGATATCACAAGAGCCTGCTCCCCAAGGCTCAGGTTTTGCCTCTGAATGCCTCACAAAATAGGGTGACCTCTTGGTAGTGGGGCAGCTAAAAAAAATCTGGTAAATAAATAAATAAATAAATAAATAAATAAATAAACTTAACAACTCTAGCAATTTATTCAGCCACAAAGAAAGAGTGTGGATTTTGACTCCAGGATACGAGGAGCCCCACTTCTGCTTTCAAGAACCACTTTTCTGCCCCAGAGTTCCTTCAAGGTGATCCTTTCCAGCCTCTATGCCAGTGGTTCTCAACCTGTGGGTCCCCAGATATTCCTGGACTGCAACTCCCAGAAACCCCTTCCAGCACAGCAAGTGATGGAGACTTCTGGGAGTTGGAGTTCAGGAACTTCTGGGGACCCACAGGTTGAGAATCACTGATCTATGCCATTCCCAGAGCCACAGCACAATTTAAATGTGGCTGTTGCATAGGCTTCTTGGCTACCTTGTGGATTTGTCAACCACAGAGCCAGTGACAGCAGGAGATAGCCTTGTTCTGTCCTGGTAAATGCCATTTATAGTCCCCCAAGAAGCCATGACATTTCCCATATCACTGAAGGCATGTTGGAATAAAGTGGTGACAAATAAACAAATGGAATCAATATGCACAGTGTTATTGTTGATGTTAGTTGTTGCTGCTGCTGTTGATGGTGATGTATATGAGGAGTATAAGGGAGATGACCTCAAACAGCAGAGTATGCCATATAATCTCCCCTCCGACTGAGAAGTCCAGGAGGCACACGTATTGGTGGAAAGCCTTCAAGGGCTGAAGGTGAAGGAGGAGGCGGATGGAGATAGGCCTGTGGTCACCGGAGCATCTTGCGAGGTCCACATGGAGACCACTATAGAGGGTTTCCTCTTGACAGAGGAAGAGGAAGAGGGGAAAGCATGAGTCAACATCTTGGAGTGGGAGGTATAAAAGCGATGGACACTGTCGAGGAGGGGCAGAGAGAAGGAGAACAGCAGAGGAAGGAAGATGAGGCCCAGGAATGGAGGGTCTTCATATTCTGGGTTCCAATGGCTCCCTGAAAGAGGGCCCCATCCGAGGGAAGGGGACAAGCAGCCTCGTTGGAGGTGATGCCCAGTTGGGCTCGCCATCCCTGCTGTGGGACCTTGTGTTCGGGTCGGGGACCTCATCTGGGACCCGCTTCTGACTCTGAGCGATTTCAACACCATGGTGACCCGGACTGCGAAGTGGACTAGACATGTGGACCCTGTTATGTTGGACGGTCCTTTTGATACATTGGACCTGAGGAAGTGGTTGTCCACAGTAACATGCCTCGTTAAATAAAGTTGGTTTGTTTTCTTCTACAACGGCGTCTCTGGAGATTTCATTGGGAGAGGGAGTGGTCCTGAATCAGAACCACTCACATCCAGGTAGAAAATACACAAAGGTAGCTTCCCATTCCCTTCTTTGAAGGGGCGCCCCGGGCTGTTCAGCTTGCCCAAGGTCATCCAGGCTGGCTCTGTTCTTGGGAGGCACAGTGGCGAATCAAACTCCTGATCTCCGGATCCACAGTCAAATAGCTAAGCCACTGATCAAAACCAGGGGAGCTGTCCAGCACAATGATGCTGGCCACAGAAAATTTTTCTCAATAGGTGTGTGGCTGCAAGCTGACAGGGACAATTATTAAGAGTTTCCCCATTATCATTCTGTTCATCACGGATGCTGCTATCCAGCTGCCCGATCCAACCTGCCTTTTAGCGCATTCCCATCACACTTTCTGTGCCAAAACATAGCCCAGGAGAGCCTACCCAGCATCCACGACTCCAGAGAGAGCTCTGTCTTAATGCAGAGTGACACAGAAAATAATCCTGCCATGCAATGTACCAGGACAGCAAGGCACAGAGTATCTGCCACAGCATGAAGAATCACTGCTCATCCCAGCTGCTGTGGGCTCTTGCCATTCCAGGCTGTAATTACTTCCTCCCACCTCTGGCCTGCCCACAAATTAATTTAATACACAGTGAGATGAAAGTCCCAAGCCTGATTATGTGCTCTCTCTCTCTCTCTCTCTCTCCCCCCTCCCCATCCCATCCATCCCCTTTAAGGTGCAAAGAGAGTAGATAACTTCATGGAACAGGTATTCATCTCATAGGCCAGTGATAGTGAACCTTTTAGAGACTGAGTGCCCAAACTGCGATTCAAAACCCACTAATTTTTCACAAAGTGCCAATACAGCCATTTAACCTGAATACAGGTGGCTGTGAAAGGGCAATGTTGGGTGCCCACAGAAAGGGCTCCGAGTGCCACCTTTGGTGACCCATGCCATAGGTTTGCCAACACTGTCATAGGCCAAGGATGCCGTTGGGGGGCAGCTCTGTAAACTGGGAAGCCTTGGGAGGTTGCTTGCATCCTTTGTCTCTTGGAAGAACACCACGTGGTCTTTGCTCCTAAAGTGGCATATGAAGGAATCATGAGGACCATGAAATGATATCTTGATTTGCAGGTGATGTTGTGTGTACCATTGGGCGCCAAATCCAATGTTACACAGAGCTGTGCATCATTGCTGTAAGCAATGGGAAAGATTGGAACCACACACAGGTTATACAGAGGCAACCCCACATAGAACACATTGTAGTAATTCAGCTGGCATGTAAGGTATGACTTAACAGTGGCCAGATCGGACCTCTCCAGAAACAGATGCAACAGGGTCACTCGTTTTAACTTTTAAGCTATCCTGGCTGCCTTTGCGTGTTGCTATTTCATTTTGTCTGGTGCCAAAGTGGAAGCAAATCTTGACTGCTATGTAGACCAGCCACAAAAACTTCAGGGACAAATTCTGAAAAGTCTTTTGAGTACCACATTCCAGATAGGGACTCTGCACATCCTCCATTTGGACAAAGGAGGTGTTGTGGTTTGATACCATCTGGACATTTTGCACAGACACATCTTGTTCAAATAGAATACTACCCAAACACCAATTGTCTAGGGCATGGAGCAGCCAAACTTACTGCCACCCCTTCTGAATGCCATTGCTTGTTTTTCTTCCTGTCCAAACCTCCCATCAAGGACAGGCCGCAGAGCAATAACCCTGGAGACCTTGCAATGGTTAGCAGAGAAGGACTATCACAGTAACCAGAGAGGAAATTACAGATAAATGAAAATAAAATGCCCACTGAGTTGAGAGGAAAACTCCTGAGCCAACAGGAAACAAACAGAGGTGTCAAGATGGAATCAATAGCCATTTATGACTTAGGATAGAATGAGATGGGATTCATTATTTGGCTGAAGGGACTAAAACAGACATGATCCAGCAAGCTCAGTGTTTTGGCTGAAGATAGTAAAAAGGAGAATAAAACTAACAGGACCTAATCATGATGTCCCTTGGATATGTCTTTTTTCCTGACCTTTTTTTGAATATATGCTGATGGTTCTTATTGTCATCCAAAAATCTTGGCCACGTGTTCCACCGGAAGAGCTGAGCATCTGTGAACACATTTGTGGGGATTCCATACCCCAATAGGCTCTGAACCCCAAATAACCTGCCAGCACTGAGGCAGCCTAAGGCCTGGACAAACATGTCCAGAGAGCAAGCAGGGGATCCAGTGGGTGGTTAAGTTGATCTGGACCTGGCATAGCCCAGGAGGCCAGGGAAACAGATGACAATCCCAGATATCAGATATGAGGCACATCTGGTCTGTGACCAGCCCAAAGCTCCTTCCTCTCTCCCTTATCAATGAGTCCTCACTAGCCAGCATTTCCTCCTAGATAAGGATGCGTACTCCCCCCACCAATGAAATGCATATGTGACCAAAGAGCATCTGTCTTCCTCTGTCCTATTGTCAATGCTTCTCTCCACCCCTTGTGTACTTGTTTACTGTTGCCAATAAAGAGCCTTGGGTCCCAGGCACAGCTCAGAGACACTCCCACACGCTCACTCTCTCTCACACGCGCACACAGAGACACCCACACACAGAGAGACGCAGCCTGGGACTAGGAGATAATTGTACCCTCAAACTCTGTGTATGCGTAATTAATAATGCTACACACATTTTAAAATTTCTTGATCTTGATAGTTGGACCACACATTGAATCTTTTCCAGCATGGTATCCCCATGATGCTTTAGAGAGCAAACCCCATGTGCCCCAACCAGGAGGGGCATTGGCTCTGCTTTCTGGAAGATGAGAGCAGGTATATTCTAGAGCACTGCGAAAACACCAGATTAGGGAAGGCTGCTTTGGAGTTCGGTTTACTTTCCTTTATAGGAGTCCATTAGGGGATCTGAGAGGCCTTTATCGAGCCTCTATCATGGGAAGGGCCTTTGGAAGGTTTAAGTCGGGAGAAGCAAATTGTGACCTTAATGTCCTGTGTTCTTTGAGAAGTGTTGAAGCTCACTGCAGTAGAATTGCTTTGTGAGAATTATAAGATGCCACATGTTATTCCAGAGGACTACCTTTTATTGTATTTGTTATGTATTGATCTGTAATTGCTTGTTGAAGTAACTGCCTTCCTGTTCCAAAGGGAACAGGCCTATTGGTTGATTCTAGTTGCTGCATTTGGGTCTTCAATCCTATTGGTTCCCGCCAGAAGGCAGCCTTGTGATTGGTTGTAATTGTTCCCTCCAAAATGTATCTTTTCCTAGCCAGTCCTGGCCCCTCTAAATGTAACTCCCTCTCCCCAGTCCTGAGTCTTGTCTCTCCCTGATTAAAGAGCTGTTCACTAGAAGCTGTCTCCAGCCTGCTTTGTCTCTGAGCTGAAATCACTGCTGAATCACTAACCCCACACTACAATACTGGCAACGAAGATGGGATCCGGAATGCTGAGTAGCAGAGGCCCATCACGCTGACCCAGAGTCCGGATTGCAGCAGAGACAAGATTCACCTGCTGGCTAGAAGACGACCCTGCCCGCCTGGAGAATGGAAAGTCCACGGGTCTTGGAGCCCTTCCAGCTGTCCAAGCCTCACACTTTGGAGGACTATGTTGAGCGTTTCAAGTTCTTCGCGGTGGCTCGAGGAATCACAGATGCCAGCAAAAGAAGGGCCACGTTCCTGAGTTGCTGTGGGCGTGAGACCTTCATGTTGGCCAAGGCGCTGCTCGCCCCAGCAAAACTGAGTGAGACAGCACTCACAGACATTTTCGCCCGGCTGACAAGCCACTTGGCACGTACCAAAACCCAGATGGCCTGGCGGATGGAGTTCCAGAAAAGGCAGCAGCAAGCCGGAGAATCTGTGGCTGCATTCCTGGCAGGACTCCGGGAGCTTGCTCAGCACTGTGGCTTCCCAAATCTTGAAGACACTCTCTTGAATCAATTTGGTGGGGGGCTCTGCAGCAAAAAAGCCCGAAGGTGCATTGTGGCAAAGGAAGATGTCACCCTTGCCTCCGCCTTGAAAGAGGCCTCTGCCACAGAGAATTATGAGCAGGAAGAGCTCAATGCCAGTTGCAAGACCACAAAACTGCGGGTAGAGGCTGCCCATGCCATGGATGAGCCAGAGGCTAGTCCAAGCCAGAGCCCAGTCCGTGGTGTCGAGTTGGTGCGTCAGGCGGATGCACGGCCCAAAGATCGCCGAGGCGCTTGCACAGGCTGTGGCGGACACCATGAGCGGAAAAGCTGCCATTTTCATGATGCTACGTGCAGGGCTTGCGGTAAGACAGGACACATCGGCCGGGTGTCTCGGTCAGTGGCAGCTGCAACAACGGAATCACCTAGATCAATGTGTCGCAGATCATCCACCACAACTCATCTCCTATATGACTGCAATTATCTCACAGAGATCAACGGAGAGATCGTGCAGTTTCCGGCGCAGGGCAAACCATCCATCAGAGTGAAGATCAAAGGTTGACCGTGCGACATGGAGGTGGATTCCGGATCTGGATTCACCATTGTCTCAGACCGGACTGCAAGGGGGCCCTTTCCTGGGGGTAAGTTCCCCTCTCTGGAGCCATTCCCAGCAACCTTGCAATCAAACACGGCGGGCCGCATCCACATTCTAGGAATGTGTGCTGTGAGGGTACAATTCCGGGAGAAACAGGCCGTGCTTAAATTGTTGATTGCACAGGGGAGTCGCCCCAGTCTTTTGGGTACTGACTGGTTTCCTGCCTTGGGGCTGAGTATATCAGGGCTCATCTCAGTCCAAACTGCCCCTGAGTTGGGCGAGGTATTAGGCCAAGAATTTGCTGAACTCTTCAGTGGAAAACTGGGTTGTTATAAAGGGCCTCCAATTGACTTTGAGCTGGACCACAGGGTGGCTCCAATCCGACTCAAGCCAAGGTGAGTGCCTTTTGCGCTGCAACCCAAAATTGAGGCAGAACTGGACAAATTGGTCAAACAGGGAGTTCTTTCACCTGTGGACTCTTCTAAGTGGGAGACTCCTATCGTCACACCCCTTAAGGCAAATGGGGAAGTGAGGATTTGTGCAGACTACAAATGTACCATCAACAAGGCACTCAGGGGAAATTCATACCCCATTCCAGTCATCTCACAGCTGTTGGCAAAATTGGCTGGGGGAAAAATTTTCACCAAACTTGATCTGGCTCAAGCTTACCAACAGCTGCCAGTGACTCCGCAATCTGCGGAAGCACAAATGATCGTAACGCACAAAGGGGCTTTCAGAGTGAACCGGTTACAGTTTGGAATTTGTGTGGCTCCAGGAATTTTTCAAGGGCTAATGGAGCACCTGTTAAGGGGTCTGCCAGGGGTCTTGCCATTTTTGATGATGTTCTGATTGCTGGGAAAGACCCCCAGGAACTAGTGGGGCGTATCCGTGCTGTGTTACTCAAATTTAAGGAGGTGGGGCTGCAGCTGAAAAAGGAAAAATGCAGTTTTGGGGTGCTATCTGTGGATTTTTTGGGGTTTAAAATTGATGCAACGTGCATCCACCCCACTGACTCTAAAATTAAAGCCATCACTGAGGCACCATGCCCACGGAACAAGACGGAGTTACAGTCATTCCTGGGACTTATTAACTTTTATCATTCATTCCTACCTCAGAAAGCTTCAATAGCGGAACCGTTGCACAAACTATTGAAGAAAAAGAGTGTGTGGCGTTGGGCTCAGGCACAGCAGAAGGCTTTTAACACCTTGTGGGGCATGCTGACTAGCAGGAGCGTCCTTGCTCATTATGATGAGTCAAAACCTCTTGTCCTGGCATGTGATGCCTCTCAGTATGGGCTGGGAGCTGTGCTGAGCCATAGGGAAGCGGATGGGTCAGAAAAGCCCATCTCGATCTATTCTCGTACATTGTCGCCAACGGAGTGCAACTATGCACCAATTGACAAGGAAGCCCTGGCAATAGTGGCAGGGATTAAAAAGTTTCATGACTATTTATACGGTCGCCACTTCTTCCTTGAAACTGACCACAAGCCTCTGTTAGGATTGTTCCACCCGAACAAACAGACGCCGCAGATTCTCTCCCCCAGAATGCTGCGATGGTCTATATTCCTGAATGGGTTCAAGTACACCCTGACCCATGTTCCAGGGAAAAGGTTGTGCCACGCTGATGCACTAAGTCGATTGCCCCTTCCTGGTGTGTGTGATGCAGATCCTGCCCCAGCTGAACAAGTGATGATGCTGGAAACACTTCCGGGGGCCCCTGTAACTGCCACTGAAATAGCTGAGAGAACAAGGAAAGATCCTGCTCTCTCCCGTATGCTCACTTGGGTGGGGAGGGGATGGCCAGGTGGCCCGCATGAGGAAAACTTTAGACCATATGCAACAAGGCAACATGAGCTATCCCTGCATAAGGGCTGTCTCCTGTGGGGGAAACAGGGTGATCATCCCAGCGCCACTGAGAAACAGGGTTCTGGATACACTGCACATGGGGCATTCGGGAATGGTCAGGATGAAGTCGCTGGCCCGGTGCTATGTATGGTGGCCTGGGATGGACCAAGGTATTGAACGATGGGTACGGACGTGCAAGGCATGTCAGGAAGTGCGCCCAGAAGTGGCCAGAGCACCAGTCCACTGGTGGGAGCAGACCCGGACTCCCTGGAGCCGGCTGCACTTAGATTTTGCTGGGCCATTCCAAGGAAAGGTTGTTTTGGTTATCGTTGATGCGTATTCTAAATGGTTAGAGGTGGCTATGGTTCCCAGCATGTCGTCAGCTGCAGTCATCAAGGTGCTGAGACAGCTGTTCGCAACCCATGGGTTGCCCGAGACCATTGTCTCAGACAATGGAGCAGCCTGATATCAGCCTGGCTGATAATTTCATAAGAGGGGTCACCTCAGCTCCTTTTCACCCCTCATCCAATGGGCAGGCTGAGCACATGGTGCAGACAGCCAAAGGATCTCTTGCACGCTTGATGGAGGGTGACTGGTCAACGCGCATTGCCCGAATGTTGTTTTTGCAGCATGCGACGCCGTGTACTACTACGGGCAAGTCGCCAGCAGAGCTGCTTCTAGGTAGAAGGCTGGTGACGGTGCTGGACTATGTCCACCCAGACAAAATGCCAAACCGCAAGGCTAGAGCACCTCCACAGGCAGAGAGTGACTCTACAAGGTATTTTGCTCCTGAAGATTTGGTCTGGGTGAGAAATTATGCCAGAGGTCCCCTGTGGGTGCCAGGGGTGATCACCAGAACGTCTGGGCCAGTCTCTTATTACGTGACCATTGAAGATGGCAGGGTCTGGCGTAGGCACGTGGACCAACTGAGGCGCAGAGCACCCAGTAGAGTTGGTACCGGTATGGGTGAATTGCAGCCTGAGAGTGACACTACCCCCATTAATGATTCACAGCTGCAAGACCAGAGCGGAGATGCCCCAGGAATGCAGGTACCAGTGGCGTCTGCAAATGAATCTGCTCCTGCAAGTCCTCATGGCACCGAGGAACAGATCAGGGACACTGAGTCGTCTGAAACCCCCTCCGTGTCAGACGAAGCTATTACAGCAGACTCTCCACCTCAGATACTGCTTGCTCAAGCCCCTGCATCACCAGTAGTCAGGAGATCAATTACAAGTCGCAGGGCCCCACAATATCTAAAGGATTACATGTGCTGTGCCCACCAGGGGGGGAGGGGTGTTATGTATTGATCTGTAATTGCTTGTTGAAGTAACTGCCTTCCTGTTCCAAAGGGAACAGGCCTATTGGTTGATTCTAGTTGCTGCATTTGGGTCTTCAATCCTATTGGTTCCCGCCAAAAGGCAGCCTTGTGATTGGTTGTAATTGTTCCCTCCAAAATGTATCTTTTCCTAGCCAGTCCTGGCCCCTATAAATGTAACTCCCTCTCCCCAGTCCTGAGTCTTGTCTCTCCCTGATTAAAGAGCTGTTCACTAGAAGCTGTCTCCAGCCTGCTTTTTCTCTGAGCTGAAATCACTGCTGAATCACTAACCCCACACTACAATAGTATTAATTTGTCTCTTTATCTGTGAGCCTTTGTACACGACCCCTAAATTCCGCAGCAAATGGCTGCCAGCTCCGGAGCTTACAATTGTTTCCCCACCAGCTCCGGAGTTTGCAGGAAATTAAGTGCGACCACGCCCGCCTAAACGCATCCCAGCACACTTTTCTTGTACCTGCTCTAGGAGGGTGAGAATCCCCAGGTCCGGATTTAATCTGGTGAGTGTGGGGCTCTCCTCGCTTCTGTTTTTTTTTTTGCCTCCCACCCCTTTAAGAGAAGGGGCGGGAGGCAAAAAAAACAAACAGAAGAGAAGGAATCAGGACAACGACGGGGCTCCGGGCAGCTTCGGAGGTGAGCCTGCATTTTTCCTCTCTTTTTTCCTCCCTCCCCTCACGCAGACAGGAGCAAGGAAGTGCGGAGGGGTGGGGATGCAGAAAGAGCAACGAACCCCCAAGATCCCTGGTCCGAATTTAAGTGGCCAGCGGATCTTAGGGGTCGTGTGAAAAGGCCCTGTCTCTCATACTGGGTGTGGTGTAGCTGGTAAAATAAAAGACAGGAACTGGGTTTGAATCAGCCAAGGAAACTCACTGGGTCAAACCACTCCTTAAATATCGTGAAAATCATTTAGAGTTGTTATGAATAGACACGT
The DNA here is from genome assembly GCA_029282475.1 of Phrynocephalus forsythii. Classification (NCBI taxonomy): domain Eukaryota; kingdom Metazoa; phylum Chordata; class Lepidosauria; order Squamata; family Agamidae; genus Phrynocephalus; species Phrynocephalus forsythii. The sequence continues at coordinate 6,849,131 of JAPFRF010000022.1, forward strand.
ATTATGCATCTATCTATCTGTTAATTAGAGATGGGGATGAACTGCCAAAGTGGCATTTTGTCATGGTTCATGGTCCATCGAGGTTGACAAACCCACAAACCACAAATCCCCCACCCATGAACTGATGGACCAATTTATCAGTTTGTGGGGTTGTTCTTAGTCAGCCCATGGCCCTCCAAGGCCCCCTCACCCCATTCAAGACCCCTCCTCTTCTCCCTACTTTAACTGCTGCCACCACTAATTAGAGATGGGTACGACTAGGGAAAATGACGTTTTCGAGTTGTCGTGTGTCGGAGGCAGTCCATTTCGGCTCGTTTCTGTTTTTCACAAAATTTCGCAAAAATTAGTCGGTTCTTTTTTTTGTTTTTACGTTGTCGTTAGTACTGGTTTGGGGGGGGTAGCGGGCTCCTGGAGGGAGCTGCAGGAGTCAGCCAGAGCCACAAGTGACGGACTGGCAGACTCTTTGCACCCGCTGTGTCTCACGTACTTGCATGTAGTGCAATGCAAGTAGATCTGGCTTAGGGTTAAGACGGGTTAGTGCAAGGGCTAGGGTTAGGCTAGTTACGGGTGAGGTTAGGGTGAATATTGGGGTGCACCTCTGGGTGCCTCTCTGACCCACTTAGAAGGACAGTGTACTGGCGTATGGGTTAGGCTTAGGGTTAGGGTTAGGGTTTGGGCTACGATTAGTGGGCTGTATATGCCTGATTGGCACATCCCAGAAGTCTCTGTGGTCAACCTGGCCAAGTGGCCATGCGATTGGTGGAAAATTTGCATGGTCCACTCCCATGGGCGAGCCCATCATTGCAAACGTGCAGGTGTAAAAAAATAAAATAAAATAAAATAAAATAAAATAAAATCAACGGAGACTTTTTTTTGCAAGAAAAACCCACTGCTGCTACTGTAAAAATTCAAGCATTTAAAATAGCTAATTTTCGCATGTTTCTGTGGTGCTTTGGTGGGGTTTTGGGCAACGATTTCAAAAAAAATATTGTGGTCGCCATTTTGGATCCCCCGCACTGCATGGCAAATGGATGCGCCCTCCCAGCCTGGTACCAGCAGCGCAGCAGTAGCAATAGCCAAGGAGAGGGGGCGGGGAAACCCCCCCAAATAAAACACCCTTCTGGCCTGGTAGGTGCTCTCAGACAGTTTTCACCTACTTTTAGGGCCGGGAATCGGTTTTTTTTTTTTACTTTTAAAAACTTTTTTTCTGTGCCCCTTGGCATTGCGCGATTGCCGCGATGCAAGTAACAAGTACGACAAATCAGACCAAATTGTTCATTCGTTGGTTCGAGCTCGAATTCTGGCGGAGTAATTCCCGTTACCATTTCCGTAGAGTAACGGATACGAGTAACGGAAACGGAAACGGGAATACCGCTAAGTCGTGCCCATCTCTACCACTAATGCCAGGCCACTGTTGCCACCATTATCTTTGCAAAGATGGCCACTGGGTTTAAGGGAATCCCGCTTGCCCTTTCCCAAGATGGTGCCAATGGCTTCACTTTAGGCAAATGGAAGCCACTGTCATCATCTCAGCAAAAGGCTTCATTTCCATTAGGATCTAAGGAAAAAACGGTGTCCATCTTTGTAACTGTCCCAGTCTTTTCCTCGGATGCAAACATGGCCCAAAGAAACATAGCCTAGCTTCCAGTGCTTTGGAGTTTGCAGAAACATGACACACATTAATGGAGTCTTTAATTGCACTTTGCGGCCATCCAAATTTCCATTGCATTTATGCGTTATGCTAATGCTTATGCTTTAATGGAGATTATGACTGAGGACAGCCTTTTCGTCTTTTTTTTTTTTAAAGCCAATGATAGAAGTTTCAAGAAAGTGATTCAGTTGCCCTCCCAAGGTGACCAGTCCAGGAATAGAGTCTTCTTAGGTATGTCTTTTACTGGAAGAATGAGGTAATAATATGCTGAATTTTTGCATCTGCTTCCAAAAGGAGTGTCAAAAGAGGAGAGAAAGACATTCCAGGCTGCTCCTCTCTTTGCTTCACAATAATTCACGAATACAAATATGGGCAAACCTAACTCCACATAAACCCTCCCCAGGGAATCAAAAAGTTCTTATTTTACCCCACCTCAATTTTTTTTTCTTTTAGATCACAATTTCCAGGACAGATGTGTACTACAACTCCCGAGTGGTCATGCCAGGGAATTCTATGAATTGTAGTTTTAAAAAAGAGAGAGGGATAGAGTTTTTTTTCCAAACTTTTGCCTTCTCCAAGATGGTGTTCTGAGTAGGTGTTAGAATACAGCTCTAACTTATGCCAACATTGTTGGCTAGAGACAAGGTAGTCGCACAACACATCCCGAGATCCTCAGGCTGGGGAAAGTTTGAGATGAGGTGTAAATTAAGCTTCAGTTTTCAGATCCCATCCTTTCAGCTAATACTCATGGTTGAAATTCTTTATCCACCGGCAGATATCATTTCAATCCACTTTGCAGCAGCCTGGTGTCTTGCACTTATATATAAAAGCAAAGAAGGTGTTTCTTATGTAGCATAATGATATGCCAGGAAGCCCACATGGTGTCGTGAAAACTGTCATCAAGAGTTCAAAACAGATTGGAAAACCCTGCTTGACATGAGCTTGGGATGTTTTACATAAAAACGAGAAAGGGAGAATCAAAGTGAAAGACTATTCCTTGTGTGTGTGTGTGTGTGTGTGTGTGTGTGTGTGTGTGTGTGTGTGTGTGTGTGTGTGTGTGTGTGTGTGTGTGTGTGTGTGTGTGTGTGTGTGTGTGTGTGCATCTTTAAAGTCCCCTTTTGTACCCCCAGAAATGACAGCGGATGTCCCAAACTGGGTGTGTGGTTTCTGATCCGTTCCCCCACTTGGCATGGGAAGTTTCCAGATCTCTCCCACCCGTCCCTGAGAGGAGGTCTGTTTACATATCCGGAGTGCTGGACTCCTGCTAATGCCAGCATCGATACATGGAGGGCCCAGCAATCTGAAATGATTTCTGCAGGACACAAAGCACTTCCTTTGCTTGGCAGCTGCCTCCTGCCTCCGCCGTTAACAATGGAGGGAAAGAAATTGACATTCAACGGGAGGAAGAGAGTGAACGAGAGAAAAATAAACAATACAGAGACAAGCAAACGGGGCTGCTGAGAGCGGGTAGCTATTTTTTCTTTTCACTGCTGTTTTAAAAGCTTCTATAGACTGCCGGCCCCAGAGGCCACTTGAGTGAAGTAGGGAGAGCTTCATGGTAGAATTCAGCTCATGAAGGGCTTGGAGGGGTTTTGCAGAAGCCAATGGGAAGATGGCCGCTGTTGTTGATTAATGCCTTTAGAAGTGTTTGTGTGGGGGGTAGAGGGAGAGATTCACAGAGCCTAGCAGTACTAGATTGGATGCTTTTTTTGGGGGAAGGAGTGGGGAGTCTTAATCTCTGTTCCTAGCCAGGCAGTTGTACAGTTTCTTGCTAGCTACACAGCCAAAGCCCTAAGCCACTGAGCCGTCCAATGTATAAGTCACAGCTCTCGATTCCCAGACACCTGGGCTATGCACATATAACAATCATAACCTTAGAGAGAACAGTGGTGGCAAACCTTCAGCAGTCCAGATGTTTGGGACCGCAATTCCCAGAATTCCATGCCTAGATTGCCAATGATAAAGGACAGTGGAAGTTGTGGTCCAAAACATCTGGAGTGCGGAAGGTTCGCCACCACTGCTATAGAATATAGATCATCATGTCAAGCCCCTGTCCAGGAGGCACAGTGGGGAATCGAACTCCCAGCCCCTGGCTAGAGTCTTAGCCACTATGAAAACAATCAAAGATTAATATCCTGGAGTTGAGTCCTGGCAAATGGACTTCTTTCCCTTGAAATCAAAACATTTTGCTACTCATCCAAGTAGCTTCTTCAGTCTGTGAAAAGTTGGTGTGAGGCTTCCAATTTTTTTGTTCATCTTGGTCTCAATAGGCTTTTGTGTCTGTGAAGGTCCCACTTATGCAAGCCTTCTCAACCGGTGTTAAGTATGGGCATTAGTAGTAGCCTTCCTAATGGAGGTGTGAAGTAGTTCTGAGTGGTCTGGGGAACTGGTGAAAGGGTGTCATGATAAATGGGAGACTGGTTGTGCCTAAGTCACCCACCCTGTTGAGAGAGGTATTTTCTATACACACATGAATGGCTTCCCTGACTCCTCTCTCGAATCATCTACCTTCTCTGACTAATATGCCAACATCTTCATATTTGAATAATTGTCTGATTCTGGTCCTGAGCCATTGCCCCTCTTGTGCTGGGCGACCCCTCCTATTTGGTAGCTGTTTAGTTTCTCCAATGTATGGCTTTCTGCATTCCTCACTGCATTGGACTGCATACACTACTGTATATTGCTCCTGTTGTGCTTTGGTGTCTTCTCTCTCTCTCTCTCTCTCTCTCTCTCTCTCTCTCTCTCTCTCAGTCTGTCTTTGAGGATGAAGTTTGAGAACCACTGAAAATCTCCCAACTCAAGTACCAATGACATCAAGTCTCATGGGACATTCTTCAGAACCTCTGGTGATGAAAAGGAATGGTAGCCAGATTCATCTAAAATGTATGTTCCACGAGCTTGGCTCGCTTGTGATTTATTTCAAATGCTGTAAAGTTTGGCCTTAGCCTCCTGAAACCTCGATTCACTGATTTTGCAAAAAGACAAACCTCCGCCCACTCTGTCTGTATCATGTGTGTTTTCATATAAATATCTGTTAGGCCAACTGTGACTTCTGTTTCTCCAGCATGTCTCCACTTGGTCAGTGTTCTAGTAACATTATCATTACTTTCAGAAATGCATTTGGGGTGAAACTTCAAAATGAAGACAAACCTTTTGGTTTGGGCCAGCCAGTGATGGAAGAAGCCTCTACAACCAGGAAGCTAAGATTTTCCTGAAGAGCTTCTCAGTCCTTCAGAGTAACTGTTGAGGGCATAAGTTGCTGGTGTGTGTCCGGATGGCAATAATTATCACTTTATTTTATTTATTTTTATTTATTTATTTTTACAGCTTATATGCCGCCCACTACCCAAAGGTCTCTGGGCGGCTTACAACAAGGAATTAAAACAGTTAAGACATAAAATATCAATAAATAATTAAAACAACAGCAAAACCTTATACTAAAATCATCACTAAAATTGCCATCAAAGGACCCCAGTCTATGTTGTATCAATTAAAAACCTTCTGGAACAGGAAGGTTTTTACCTGGCGCCGAAATGTCATCAATGTTGGCGCCAGGCGGATCTCACTTGGGAGGGCATTCCATAACTTGGGGGCAGCTGCCGAGAAGGCCCTATGTCTACAAGCCATCCCTCTCACCTCCTTGAGGGATGGCTCTTTCAAGAGGGCCCCCTGGCTAGATCTTAATTGCCGGGTAGGTTCATATGGAAGGAGGCGGTCCTTCAGGTATCTAGGTCCCAAGCCGTTTAGGGCTTTATATGTCAAGACAAGCACTTTGAATTGGGCTCGGGCAGCAACTGGTAACCAATGCAGGTTACGTAGAATCGGGCGTGATGTGATCTCTGGCGGCCCCACCACTCACCAGCCGCGCCGCACGATTCTGAACCAGTTGCAATCGCCGGACCGTCTTCAAAGACAGCCCCATGAGCGCATTGCAGTAATCAATACGGGATGTTACCAGCGCATGCGTAACTGTCATGAGGCTCTGCTCGTCTAGGTAGGGGCGGAGCTGGTATATTTTCCGCAGCTGAAGGAAGGCGCCCTGGCCACCGAATCCACCTGGGCTTCCAGAGTTAGACCAGGGTCCAGAAGCACCCCCAAGCTGCGGACCCTGTCCCTTAGGGGAGTGCAACCCCGTCCAAGACAGGGAAGTGGCCCTCTAACCTGTCCGGCGAAGCACCCACTAACAGCACTTCCGTCTTGTCTGGATTGAGTTTCAATTTATTAACCCTCATCCAGTCCATTATCTGGCCCAGGCACGAGTTCAGGACAGAAACCGCCTCACCTGGATTGGTGGAGAATGAGAGGTAGAGCTGAGTATTGTCAGCATATTGCTGACTTCTCAGCCCAAACCTCCTGATGACCTCTCCCAGTGGTTCCATGTAGATGTTAAACAGCATGGGAGACAGTATTGAGCCCTGAGGAACCCCATGACGTAAACGCCACGGGCGGAGCAACTGTCCCCCAGCACCACCTTCTGGACACGGTCAGCCAGGAAGGAGCAGAACCACTGCAAAACAGTGCCTCCAACTCCCAACCTGGCCAGCCTATCCAGAAGGACACCATGGTCGATGGTGTCGAAAGCCGCTGAGAGGTCCAGGAGTATCAACAGGGTTGCACTCCCCCTGTCTCTCTCCCGGCAAAGGTCATCGTACAGGGCGACCAAGGCAGTCTCTGTTCCAAAACCCAGCCTGAAACCAGATTGAAATGGATCCAGAAAATCTGTTTCATCCAGCAGCGCCTGGAGCTGTCCGGCCACCACCCGCTCCAACACCTTGCCCAAATAAGGGAGGTTCGCTACTGGCCGGTAGTTACCCACCAGCCCTGGGTCCAGGTTGGTTTTTTTAAGGAGTGGCCTAATTACTGCCTCCTTTAAGGCAGCAGGGACCACTCCTTCTCTTAATGAGGCATTTACAGCTTCCTGGACCCAGGTGCGAACCCCCCTGGCAGATCTTTCAATTAGCCAGGAAGGGCAAGGGTCGAGCAGAGTGGTGGTAGAACGGACAGATCCAAGCACCCTGTCCACATCCTCGGGTCTCAATAATTGAAACTCATCCAATAATACTGGACCTAAGCACGGCGCACTGGACACATCCCTTGATTCTGCACCAATAGTGGAGTCCAATTCCCTGCGAATCTGAGCGATTTTCCCCTCAAAGTGAACAGCAAACTCGTCACAACGGGCTGCTGAGTGGTCCAGAACCTCCTCCGTATTTCTCAGTTGAAGAAGGTCCTGGACCACCCGAAACAGCTCTGCTGGACGGCACTCTGAGGAAGCAATACGGTTTGCGAAATATTGCCTTTTCGCCAACCGTATTGCCACAGAATAGGCCCGATAATGGGCTCTAAGCTGTGTTCGATTGGACTCACAGCGGTATTTTCTCCACTTGCGCTCCAGCTGTCTCCCCTCCTGCTTCATTGCCCGCAGCTCAGATGTATACCAAGGAGCCGTCTGGGCTCTGCGCAAGGGGAGAGGGCGCTTAGGTGCGATCGTGTCAACTGCCCGGGACATTTCCCTATTCCATAGGGTGACCTGAGCTTCGACAGGAGCACCGACCATATCAGACGGATAATCCCACAGAGCTTTCAAGAAACCATCTGGATCCATCAGTCTCCGAGGGCGGATCATCTTAATAGATCCCCCACCCTTGCAGTGGGTTGGAGTAGCTAATAGCCTAAACTTGACCAGGAAGTGGTCTGACCATGACAATGGAGTCAGGACCAACCCCTCCACATCCAAACCACCATCCTCCAATCCCGTTGAGAAAACCAGGTCTAGAGTGTGGCCTTTCTCATGTGTCGGGCTGATGACATGTTGAGACAGCCCCATGGTTGTCATGGCGGCCATGAAGTCCTGAGCCGCCCCGGCCAAGGCAGCCTCAGCATGGATGTTGAGGTCCCCAGTACCAACAGTCTGGAGGTCCTCAACACCAGGTCCGAGACCACCTCCGTCAGCTCAGGCAGGGAGACTGTTGGAATGCAGCAGGGTGGGCGGTACACCAACAGAATCCCCAGTCTGTCTCGTGAGCCCAACGTACAATACAGGCCCTCTAAACCTCCTCTCAAGGAGACAGGAAGCCTGGTCAAGGAGATAGAACTCCTATAGACTATAGCAACTCCCCCTCCCCGACCTTCCGGGCGACAATGGTGCTGGACTGAATACCCAGGTGGGCAGAGTTGGGAGAGGGGAACCCCACCTTCCTCTCCCACCCAGGTCTCAGTAATGCATGCCAGGTCGGCACCCTCATCCAGGATGACATCATGAATGAGGGCGGTCTTATTTTTTACCGACCTGGCATTCAACAACAGCACCGTGTGGCCCGTAGGTTCGCTGATATGGTCACCTGATACCTTCAGGTTGGAAGTGGAACCAGAAGAGGGGATAGATGTAAGATATCTAACCTCTCTTCTCCTACGCGGGCACGTTCCACTCCCACCCCCATACCTTCCTCTACCCAGCACAGGCTCAATGGCTCCCCCCTCCATTGCCCTCCTTCCTTCCTGTTCCATCAGTTCCATTGTGAGTCCTTATCTCTATCTCAGATGGCAAGAAAATGACAAAAAATGAAATAAAACAAAACAGAATAAGGTGGATAAAAACAAACCACCCCACCATTCAGCTTCAACATCCCACCACCCTCTCCCTTTCACAGGCAAATAATAGAGGTTGGTATCAGCCCGATGCCCCTCCCCCCGCCACACCTCTCTGATGGCAAGCCAGCTAAATTGTCTCTCGTGCCTCTCACTCACGAGGAGACCCAGCAGCAAGCAGGTGGAGACAAAGGGGTGGTGGTTGAAGCAGGGTCCGTTTGGAGCAGCACTTGCTGGATGATGGAACCACAGCACAAGCCTGCAGACAGCCAAAAAGCTGTAGGGCGGAGTCCCAGCTCTCCAGTCCCACCCCTCTACTGGCAGGCTGGCTAGGTTACCTCTCGTGCCTCTCACTCACAAGGAGACCCAGCAGCAAGCAGGTGGAGACAAAGGGGTGGTGGTTGAAGCAGGGTCCGTTTGGAGCAGCGCTTGCTGGATGATGGAAGCTGGACTCTTTCAGAATCCATTTTTTTTAAAATCATACATTCTTGATCGTCCCAGAGTGCAGGGCATGTAATAATGGGCTCAAGTTATAGGAATACAGATTTAGGCTGGATACTGGGTAAAAATACTTCTTAACCATTAGAGCAGTATGATAATGGATCCATGGATCCAATGATCTCAGGAGGTGGCGAGTGCTCCTAACACTATAGACATCCAAGGAAAACTGGACAACCTTCTGCTAGATCTGGTTAGATCTTGAGTCCTACCATGAGCAGGGGATTGGACTCAATGGCCTTCTAGGCTCCTTCCAACTCAATTATTCAGTGATTCTATACCCAGTAGAATTCTCTCCTAGGGATGGGCATGAAACAAAAAATAATTGTGTTTCTTTTTTTCACACCCACCCCTGCTTCATTTTGTTTCATTTCTTAACAAAAAAAAATTGTACAAAAGGAAATGCTTATGAAATGATTTGTTAGGTCCAGGCTCTCCTCCTCCTCCTCCTCCTCCTCCTCCTCCTCCTCCTCCTCCTGGGTTCTGGACAGGGCCTTCTTCCTTGGTGGCGGTGGCAGGCGGTGGCTGTCTGGTCCCTGCTTGCCCTCTCTGGCCAGAGCATCTCCCCATGCTTCCAAGGGGGGGGGAGGAGAGGGAGGGCCTGGCTTGCTCCGCCCCTCCCACCCAGTGCTGCTTTCTCGGCCATCCAGCTGTGTGGCAGCTATGGCGCCCTACGCCCCACACCCCCCACAACTTTTTTCCATGCCTCCCGGGGGGGGGAGAGGGAATGCTTGGCCAGCTCTGATGCCACCTAACACTGCTAATCAGCGGCAGCTCATTGAGAGACCCCCACATTGGGAGACTAACAGGTAAGGGAGCTACAGCCATTTTACAGAGAAACAAAACAGTTCATCTTAATGAAAAAAATGACCGTTTCGTTTCATCTGTAACAAAATGCTGCTTTATCGCTTTGTTTTGTTATGTAATGAAACGACAAAAGAGAATTTCATTTTTCATTTTGTACCCAATCCCTATTCTCTCCTAGCACACTGCCCCTCACCCCACTTTGCTTCATGAAGATCTCTGTTGTATTCAGAAGCTTGTATCCCTCTTTGTTGACTGGATAACTGGCCCAGTATAAAAAAGGTCCTCTTTATGGATCTGTCATGGCAAGCAATGGAGGTCCTCTCTCTCTCTCTCTCTCTCTCGCACTCACCTGAAAAGGTCAATGGTTTTCCTCTGGTGTGGTGTTTCCAGACTATACACTTCTAAGGCCGCACAAGTACTGAAGACCGAGAGCAGCAGGCACTGAACTCATTCTGGGCTGCAATTCAGCCAGGGTTGACAGTGCCTGTGCTGGTACCACTCTGTAATTTAGTGCTACTTTCTGCCAGCCAGCACCTGCTTCCTTTACTCTCTGAGCAGCCCTTCATCAGAACCCAGGTAGGCTTCTTTGCAAAGGCGTCTGATTCACATTGCTGAGCCCTTAAATATTTTATGGCTCCGTTTCTCGCTGAGGAGAGGGAGAAAATTTGTGGGTGGTTGGAGCGATGAGGGAAACAAAGCAGGGAACCATCAAATGTGAGCATGGAGAAAAGCATCAAACTGGTCCCCGAGGTGCTGGGAGATGCTGGTGGGCCGATCAATCTGATGGAAGGCCGGTTTCATCTGCTGTTCCCCATGGCTCTCCCTTACACGGGCCTTCTAGAGATTGCTTGGCATTCTCTCTGCCTCTGCTTTTCTTACAGTAAAAGTGATAAATCAAGGTGAGCTGCAGATCCCCTCTCATGTTCTAATAGATGCCCAAACCCTTGGCCTACAGAACACAGCAGGGAAGATGGATAGGCTGGTTGCCCCACCAAGTCCCAGGGGAAAGCATTTGTCAGGATGATGAATATTCCTTGACCTTTTAAAAAAACTAACTTGGAAAAAAGTCCCACAGGCCTGGCCAAGGAGAAAAAAGAGGGGTGCTTTTACAACAAAGTAACCTGAATCTATTAAGTATCATGAGTTAGCTTGGGTGGGCTCTTCTTCAGCTATGCTATATACTATAGCCAAGATACTGGAAACAAAATAGTGGGCTGCCGGAGGTTTTACAACTTTGCTTGCTGCCTTTAATAGGTTTGGCTGGGAGGGACCTTTCTGAGCTGGAGTGACTGTCAATCTATCCAGCAGTAACCAATCATTCCTTCCATGCCTCTGAATTCCAAAAGAGCATTGCCTCTCTGCTAAGAGCCCCCCCCCCTGTGTCTGTTAGACTCAGCAAATCCATTGAGGCCTTTTGCTTGAAACAGCCATGTTTGTCAGTTTGCTGTTTGATCTCTTCAGTTGTAAGCATTGAGGCCTTTGTATTCTTTCTCCAACTAATGCCTCAGAGTGAGTCACTGAGACTGTAAGTGCCAGTAAATGAGATAAAGGAGGTAGACTAATATGGGGAACTTGAAGTTATTCTGCTCTGTGAACCCTTACATTACTGCTGCACTGCTAGAGGAATTTAACCACAGATTCAAAACTCTACAACAGAGGGGCTGGTCATCTTCATGTCAGGTGCAATATTGAGTGTTCCAAAATAGGGCAATACTGCCAAAGCGAAAGGAACTATTTCAAGAGAGAATAGGAGAGAGAATTTGATGGTTTATCTCCCAAGTCTGTGCCTTTGGAGAAATTTTGGTCCCATAAAAACAATACACCAGATCACCTTTGGCAATCAGCACTACAATGACTTTGCTAATCTCTCTTGCAGAGGCTTCTCGTTTTGTGGCACCGAGGATGAAAAAAAAAAAACAGACTCTAAATGGCACCTTGATTATCGGTCACATTTTCAAGCTGTGTCCAACAGCCGTAGCCGTCGGCTTTCATTACAGGAGGCCACGGGTTCTCATCAAAAAGTTTCGTGAGTTGCGCAGAAGACGCTCCCCCGTCTTCTCTGCCTATTAAGACCCATTCATTCCTCTCCCTTAAGAGTTTCATTTTTTCTGGGGAAAACTCTCAGACCTGCTGCTGCATCTTGGTATTTATTTTCTCCATTAAGGCGGCTGCTTGTTTATTTAGCTATTTACAGATTTGAAAGAGCTATGAGAAGTGAAGAAGCCCTTGTACTACAGCTGAAAAAAATTGGAAGGGGGTAAAATGGTCTCTGGCAAATGCTTCCAGTTCAAATTAGCTTGCGGACATTTGAACTGAGGATGGGGGCAGACAGTATGCATGTTTGGTGTGATTAGAAGAATCCACATATCTGGAAAACCTGGATTTCCTCATTAAAACTGTAAATAAAATGGCCATTATACAGTAAAAGAAAAAGGAAAGAGAACTTTGAAAGAATATACTTTTGGCTGCTGCTCTCAGATTGGGTGGCATGTAACTTTAAGGTACTCCAATCCCTGTAAAAGGAACTTTTCCTACCTCCGGAAGTCAGTCCCCATGGTGATATAGGAAGGATGCTAGCCCACTGGTTTGGTGGTTCAGTGTGGTTCATTTCCCAGGTGAATGGCTGAGCTGAGGTTCAGCACTCCGATGGGTGCCCATTCAACAGCAGCACCTTGACTTGCTTCCTTGAGATTGGCACTGAACCAGATGCTGGGCCAGGAAACGGATGGTTCTGAAATGCCAAACTAGTGGTTCATGCCCATCTCAATGCAACTCAGACTGCTGGAAGAGGAAATTCCGTAAGTGTTGAAAATGTCTGATTTTCACAATGTGCGCTTCACTCTTCCTCTGCTTTGCCAGTTCGCTTGCTTTTGATTCGTCGTTGGGAGATAAGCACAGACACTCTTTGCAGGCCTGATTGCTCAGTCACACCGCTTGTGTCGGGATCATGTCACCTTAAGTGACGGCAGGTTCTAAGGACAGGCGACCTGTCATGTCTCACGTGAGTCCTTCCCAATACAAAAAAAGCAACTGCTGATGGCTTTCCTCCTTGCAAATCAGCTCTTGGATTTGTGATTGCTCACAGGAAAGGAAAGACATGATGTGTTCCCTTGCAGGTGTGATGCTCAATCATGGCCACTTTGAAGTCTTTAGCCTCTGGAGGGAAAGCCTTCTACCACCTTTGAACTTCAAAGTCAGCATCTCATCTCTTCCTCATGCTTTATTTGCCCTTTTGGGCTCTCCCAGGGAAGATGCCCTATCTCAGTGTAAGCCGGAGTCTGGTTTTTGCACTCTCTATCCATCTCCTTGCTTCAGTTGGCATCTCTTTCTCCCCTACTCCATAAAAGCTTTCGAAAACATCTTTCTGTGTGGGATGAAAAGCATAAGAGGCACAGAGAGACATAACATTTCAGGAGCAGGCAGAAATCACGACATATCTGCAGAAGTAGGTCACCAAGGAACGACATGCCCCGCCTCTTTCTTCAGTAGGCTCCACCCACAAGCAGCCTCTTTAATCTCTGGGGCCAGAAGGGCCAGCTGTCTTATCTTCTAACAATTTTAGCTAGCCTGTACCTTATTCGAGAGGAGAATGGAGACTCCAGTTTTATAGGAAATTGGAGATTTTAGTTGCAGCAAAGATCAGAACTGGATAGTAATTTTTAGATTATATTTTCCAAAGTCCCCTGGTATCCTTGGTGAAGCTGGTTGAGGGATTCTGATATATGTAGTCCAGAAAAGTAACTCCCCCCCCCGCTTTGCTTAAAAGGTAATTCTTTTCTGCAAAACTGGGATGTTTTTTGAACTAAACTCATCTATGGGTGGAAAGCTTCCTATCTTTGGTCCCCTAGAAGGAGGTCATTTATGTGTAGATGCAGCTTCTAGCTCCTGCCTATGGTCACTTAGAACGAGATCATCTAATGGTAGAGTTAGCTTTTAGTTCTTGCTTTTTGTCGCTTAGAAGGAGATTATCTATGGATAGAATTAGCTTCTAGCTCCTGCCTTTGTTCCTTTAGAAGGAGATCATCTGGGTAGAGATAGCTTAAAATCCAATACTCTTCTTCAAATCTGAGATGTCTTTTGAACTAAGCTTCCTGTCTTTGGTCCCTTAGAAGGAGATCATTTATGTGTAGAGGCAGCTTCTAGCTCCTGCCTATGGTCACTTAGAACGAGATCATCTATTGGTAGAGTTAGCTTCTAGCTCTTGTCTTTGGTCCCTTAGAAGGAGATCATTTGTGTGTAGAGGCAGCTTCTAGCTCCTGCCTATGGTCACTTAGAATGAGATCATTTATTGGTAGAGTTAGCTTCTAGCTCTTGTCTTTGGTCCCTTAGAAGGAGATCATCTATGGATAGAATTAGCTTCTAGCTCCTACCTTTGGTCCTTTAGAAGGAGATCATCTGAGCAGAGATAGCTTAAAATCCAAAACTTCAAATCTGAGACGTCTTTTGAACTAAGCTTAGAAGCCTGGGGTCATCTATGGGTAGGAAGCTTCCTGGCTTTGGTCCCTTAGAGGGAGGTCATCTATGTGTAGAGGTAGCTTCCAGCTCCTTGTCTTTGATCACTTATTTCCCAGTGAATGGAAACACCCTTCTGCTCAAGACAGGAGACATTATTTCCACTTCCAGAAGCAGAGATTCTGCTGGTCATGAGCTGATTGCTTTCAGCTACAACTGCTCCTTGCTGAAGGAAGAGGAAAGTACTTTCAGCCCGTTGAATGACTGGCTGATCCAGATGGGGTGGCCAAAAAATATATTCCATTAAGGAATGAAACACTGGGGAGTGAGTGGCAGACCTGCCAGTGAGGATGATGGACGGAGCTGGTGAGTCATTCAATTATTTGAGAAAAAGAAGTTCTTAGCGGCTTTCTGGGGGGGAGTGTTGCACTCTGATGAGATGAAAAGTGGGAGTTGTTTTCTGGGAAAATAGAAGGCTGTGGCAGCCCCACAGAGTGCATTAGAAACAGAGGTCCACCTCATTTGATCTTTCTCTCTTCTGTCCCTGCTTTATGTCTTCTGTCCATCCTGCTAAGACAAAAACCCTGGTCACCTTGTGCTCTGCTGATTCCAACAGCTGGGACTTGTGGAAACAAGACTGAAGCATCTTCATTTTTCTGAGAAATGATGCATTGCACCAGCTAGCTGTCTCCGCCTCTGCTCTTCTGTTGTGTGCGTGTGCACCCGTGTGCATACGTTTTGACAGATGGCAGGGCTTTGAGTGACTGCTTCAATTTTTATTCTTTCTTATAATCCATGGCATGAGTTCCAAATACTTTAAAACTATTACTGGCCCATAGATCAACTCATGTCCTGAAGTCCAGCACACTTAATAACCCTCTGGAAAGTACTATCAATCAGCGAGAGGAAAATACCTATCAGCAAACTGTTTAGTGCCTCAGATACCTCGGCCTGTCAGAGATTGATGGCAGGTGGCAGAGCTTTGCAGAGGTCTCGAGAAGCTGGCATTTTGGTAAGTTTCTCTGGATTTCCTTTCATGGGTCAGATTGACCGCCATCCTCAAAGGGAGCCATATGGTCCCCAGCAGTGACCTGGCAGGTCATTGCTGCCTTCACATTTGAAGGGGGTCATGACATGATAACAATTCTTCACACACCACCTTATAAGCTTTGTTATACAATTTATATAATCCTGATTTGGTCTACACTATATTTCCTTTTTATGGCCATGGACAAAAAAAGATTGAAATTAGCTGGGTTAGAAAACAGCCTATTATGACTCTGAAGAACATTCTGTCTTTTTCATTCAGAAGTTGAAGATAGCTTGCCATTGGGAAAACATATATATTTCTCCCCAAACACAATTGCAAACATTCTCCTTCTGTACTGTTTTCACATGGCTGTTCCTTCCTAAATTTTCTGCAATGTGTCCTTTCAACTGTTTAAGGGCCCTGTGCTTGACAGCCAATGAAACTAGGTTGATCAGATTTCCCTATGACATTCTGCCATTGACAATCTTTGGTATACTGATAGTCAGATCAAAGTATCCTGAATTAATCATCCAAGTGATCCCTCCCAGTCAGGTTTCCTGGGATGAACAAAATGATGTCACAAGATGACACAGTCACTTAGCTATGTGTTGATGTGACAAGAGCTGAAGAACAAGAAAAGAAAAGGTACATCCGTAGCCAGATCCTTCTCCTTACCAAAGGATTGTCAACCATGGTTGAAAAACTAAGCTATTTTAGATACTGTCAAAAAATAAGGTATTTTAGATACTGTCAAAAATATTGGAATAAAATGTTGGTAGTTTTTAAAGTTATTAAGTAATGTTAATGCAGAAAGGATTAACCATCAGAAGGGAAACTGGAATGATTTTGATGAAACTAAAAGAAGCTGTAAGAGATAGAAAGGCATTGATCCACAAAGTGATAGAGTCGGACCCAACTGAACAGATAAAAGAAGAATTTGAATGAAGTTTTTGCAGTCATATTTATGTTCTGAGAACTTTCTCCATTACCCTTATCTATCACTGTCATCCAATCGATGACTCATTTCGATGAATTGCTGGATAGCCCAGTGGTTCAGTCATGTGGTTGTGGTGGAGCCAGAAGTTGGGAGTTTGATTCTCCACTGTGCCTCCTGTAAGGAGGGCCAGCCTGTGTGGCCTTGGGCAAACTACACTGGCCCAATGTCTCCCCCTAGAGGAAGGGAAGAGTAAACCACTTTAGAGTATTCTCTACTTGGAAGGGTCATGATAACTCAGAATGATCTTGGCAGCACCTGATTATTATTACTATGAAGGTGCGAAGTGAGAATTCTACTCAGGCTGTTACCCTGAGGGAGCTTTGCTGCACTTTTTTCTTTTGTTCTCATCTCTCATTGATTCATCCTTAACTCCCTTGCCTCGTGTCTTGGCAGAGGTATGAGGTGCACATGCTTCTGACAAGCCATTCAGCAGTCTTTTATTCTGCCTCCTGCTGGAATAGCAGAGTGTGACCGGACCAGATGGGCAACATGCAGAACCAACAGCTTGGATCTCAACATGCTTAAACCAAGGAAGCTTCAAGCAGATTGCAATGGGACGCTCTATGCTAGCCAGGTGAGCAAACTGTCACCCATTTTAGCTTGGCAAGCAGATGCTTCCCCTTCCAAGTCCACCTGCCATTTATCAAGACCTCTGATTGACATGGTACAAATTAACCTTCTGCACAAGCGCTACAGCAAGCATATGAAGTTCTGCTCCAAAGAAGACATGGGAGGGACCAAGAATCATATTTGGTTTAGAAGTACATCTTACTAAGTCCAATGACTTTTATGATCTGGTAAGTTCTAGCATTCTTGTGCACAATTCTCTGTGTGAGCTTTCAAAAGAAAGTTTCAATGCTGGTGGCTTGTGATGCCATTTCTTGTTTCTGGTGGCTATTCAGAATGGAATCTATTTATCTTTATTTATTTGAACCTTTATAGCCTTGCCCTATATTGTAGGATATTAGGACAGGTTACAAAGTGATATGACAACAATGTAAAACCAAACAACACAAAATCAAAACACTCAAACATTTAAACCATTAAATGTTTTATTATACTCTGAAAAAGTAGAAAGGTTTTTACTTGAAGCACAACATCATTCTCCTTGCTGGTAATGTGATCAGCAAGAACCCTGGAAAATGTGGGTCTACTCTGCTTCTAACCTGTTTCTCTCCAGGTGCAGTGTCTGAAACCACAAGCAGAGTGATGATGGAACACGACAAGTCTAAGCACTCCTTGGTGGCCTTGTGCAGGACACGAACAAATAAGATGCCTGAATGTGTCCTTCTTTTGATTCAGTTTGAAGGAATAATCAGAGACCAGGCAACCTGCTATCCCATCATGCCCAAATAGTCATCATCTTAATGATTCAGTCCCCTTGACTGGGCTGTTGATCACAGCCTACTCTTTCTTTCCTCCTTCACATTAAATGTTCTCCTTAACCAGATGGATGAACTGCACATTCTATAGCTAAGAAAGGCCTCCTTCTTTCCAGTGACTTGTTACCAGGACCAGTGACATCGGAGTGATATAAAGCTGGATCAATGAGCGAAGCATGAGTAACTCTGCAGTAAAACTACTTAATTAAGAGCAGACTCTGTCCTGCAGTAGCTAAGGAGACTTGTGCTTTATCAAACAGCACTTGAATACCATAGAGCGTAATTTAATGCCAGAGAAAGTGGAAACTCTTATGGGTTATTTGAAGATTCCGTGCTTATTTATTGATCTCATGTTCCCAGGTAGCTGTCTGTAAACATCAGTCAGCTTGCTAGCATATGCATCAACAAAGAATGGCCAAGCAATGGACCATATCTTATAAAACTAGTCCTGTTTTGTGTTAGATTAAGTGGTTCATGTTGGCCTCCAATCTTCTGGTTGATTGTTTTTGCTAGTACCCTTGGTCCTGCATCTCAGTGCTTGACCAAACATAGCCTGATCCACAGCTAAGCAAAACTGGATCTTAGAACTTACTAATTGGTACCTTTCAAGTAAGCAAGTCAGTTATGACTTGTGCACCAGAGGCCTACACATTTCAGGGGTATTGCTGCTTATTAAGTCCTCTAGCTTGTCCCTTCTCTTTGAGATTTAGTTCATGAGTTTTCTAAAGGCCTAATTTCCACCCAGTATGGCATGCATTAAGAATTCACCACCACCACCAAAACAGCATATATGAGAAGAGGAGTAGGGTAAAGTAGTGGAGAAAAAAATCCAAACTGAGAGATTAGGAAGTGTATCAGAAATAGGATAGAAAGACATATGGGAGGTCGGGATGGTAAGGGGTAGCATATGCTTGCAAGCTAGAAATTTTGGTGGCATCTATGCCTTAGAGATATTGAGACTGAATTGCCATTAGTCAAAGAAAATTTGAAGAGCCAAGCCTTTGGATATAGTCCCTACATCCTGAAATCCATTATCTATCTGACTGGGTTGCTCATCTGAGCACATACATGGAGACTGGAAACCATTGTCCTGTGGGTCTTTCCTTTGCTTCTTCAGGTTTGTATTCCATCCGATAGTTCTTCCTACTAATGGTTCATCTCCTTTATGAGATGAACCACTGCTGTCCAAGGTTTCAGGCAGAGACATTTCCCTGCCTTGCTCCTGTAACCCTTGCATGAACTTGAGACCTTTTTTATGAAAAAGCAGGGCTCAGCAGTGGTGACCTTCTTCTTGTTGAGTTTGATTGCTGTGGCTGTGATCCTTTCCCATCAGATCTTGCTCACAGCACATGGGAGCTGTAGGCCAGGAACCTCTGCTGGGCCAACAGTCCCCATAGCTGGAAGTCAAACCTTCCCTGACCCCATCTAAACATGAATTGGGCTTGGCCCTGCTTTGACTGAGAAAGCAGAGGAGACTGGAATGTGGTCAGAGAGGGATGGTCTGGTTTTATTTAGACAATGGACAGACTGTCTCAAATGTGTTGTGAGAGGGCCAAAGGGCCTATCATCTGATCTTCGTGGGCACTTGAGAAGCTCTCGAGAACTGGAATGGCAAGGGGGAGGGTTACCCCCTACTACTTCCCCACATGCCGTTCTTTCAAAACCTCAGGGCTTAATTGCAAGGCTTGGCTAATGACTTTCTGTTGGCCATTTGAAAAGCTTTCACTGGTCAACTGCCATGCACGACACTTAGCAAGCCCGAATGCATTTGATTGTTCCTTTGTCTTCTTTGCTGTGACAGAAGCAAAATTGCAGCTAATGCACTTGGAACCTGTCCTTATGATCCATCCATAAATAAAAAGGGGAATAATAATAATAATAATAAAAGCAAGAGCCCCCTCTTGCCTGTTCCCTCCTCCCACATTCTTCTCCTCTTCATCTTTTCAAGTGGTGACAGGCGCTTCCTGGCAAATGACTGTTGGTTTTTTTGGTTGCTGCTTTTATAAAATAAGAATAAAAAAGAGAGAATGAAATGGTTTTGATGCTGCTCTTATTCTAATAAACAGCCACTTTCCCCTCATTTCAGACCCTTTGTAGAGGCAGTGAGATAAGTGTGTTCCATCGCAGCCTTCCACAAAAGGCACATAAGCAGAAGAGAGGAAGCATTTTCAGAATTTTGCTAGCACAAAACTAAAACACATCTGTTACAGAGGTAGGGAGCAGAAGAAGACCCTGTGTATTACCTGAACATATGTTGAAAATCTGTTGCTCTCTACAATATTTCCTTGTCATCGTATCCCAAGAGGGCTAAAAGTGAGTTTCGGCAACACAGAGCTCATGTATTATACAGTGGTTTAAAGGTCAGACTTTATAGAGTTTTTACAACCCTGCATGCTACCTATAGTAGGTGTGGCTCGGAGGAGCCTTTCTGGGCTGGGATCATAGTAAGTCTCCCTAACATAGTTGGACAGTGCTTCCTTCCTCACCTCTGATTTTTTTAAAAAAGAACTTGGGGGGGGGGGTAAAACCAAGGTGAACTATAAATTGGAGGCCTTGCACCAGCTTTCCTTCAACTGATGAAGCTACTTGGATGAGTAATGAAATGTTCTGATATCACAAACAAAGAAGTCCAGTTGGCATCGCTTGACTTTTGGATAACCTCACTTGGACGACTGAGAATCATCACAGGTCTAATAAGAACATAAGAACATAAGAAGAGCCATGCTGAATCAAGCCAAAGACCCATCTAGTCCAGCTTTCTCTATCTCACAGTGGCCCCACCAAATGCCTTTGGGAGCGCACGAGGCTAGATATCTGTCTCCTGATACCACTCCCCTGCATCTGGCCCTTGAAGTACCCTGGTTTTAAGCCTGGAGATGACACATCCCCATCATGGTTTATAACCTGTGATGGACTTCTCCTCCAGGAATCTGTCCAATCCCCTTTTGAAGGCATCCAGGCCAGATGCCATCCCCACATCTTGTGGCAGGGAGTTCCACAGACTAACAACACGTGGGGTAAATATATATATATATTTGACTGTTCTCACTCTCAAAAAAAGTTTTTCAAAACAAAAAAGCACCAGTTTGATGCATTGAACTAAAAAGAATGTCCCATCAATTTTTCAGTTCTGGTTACCTAACAAAATGAAAATGAAATTTTTTGAAAATGAAGAAGACCCTAAATGACCAAACGCGAAAACCATTTTTTCCACTCCCAACCACCAGTTTGCGTGGATGCAGTTCATTTTTGAGAATCAACTCATTCTCCTTTCCTTTCTCTCTCTTGGAGAGCACCAAAAATACCTCACCCTCTTGAAAAGGGTGTTGAGTGGCAGGGATGGAAAGTGCCTCCTGGCTTATGAACTTGACTGGAAGTCCCCAAGCAATAAAGAGCCAGCCTGGTTTGGCACTTTTGGGATTGTACACCGAAGACTTCTCCAGCACTTACGTATAGTTTAGACACATACCTATGTCCTAAAGCATAGGTTCAATGGCATGTGAGAATTCAGTCCAGACTGAGTTATTACACAAAAATAGATAGTATATCCTTCTTCCATAAAAAGTCAAACTCCCAATCATAGTATTGATTTTTTTTTATATATTTATGCAGAAATCCGTGTCATCTTCAGAATGCTATGGCCCTTCTTCGCATTTTGTGCTACTGGATTCTACAAACTGATGACCCATTGCATGACACAACACTTCCTTTTGAATTCTTCCTAAAGCAGCTTCTGCTCAGTTTTTGTTAAGAGAATCCAGAGGTTCTGTAATTATGAAAGGAGGAAGGGCCCCCATCCGTAATATCCCAACTGTGGGGCAAGAATAAGAGCATTTTAAACCAAACAATGGCCCACATTTTTCATGAGAACATGTGTTTGTGTACACAAAATGCACTTTAACTCAGCTTTAGCAGTAAACATCCCGGGAAATTATTATGCCTTGTTATGTTTTTTGTGCAAATATATCAGCCTAATACCATGTGCTTCTAGAAAGTTCCATTAACTCATGCATAAAAGGGTGCTCTTTCCCCAAAGTTTTGTGCTCACTCTGTTACTTCATGATGAGTGTTTCCTTTCAAAGTTTTGAGATAGCAGTAAAAAAAATACTGCTGTGAAAATGTTTCCCCAGTATATTTCAGATGCATTGGTCTCTCTTTGTCTCTGCTCTGTGATGTCATTACATAAGCCAACACCGAGTGCTGTGATTGCGAAGCTAATTTAGAGTGAGGGCAATATTGAGTGGTGAAAAATAATGTACAATTGGATCACAAGGTGTAGAGAGGAGAAATAAAACCAGTGCTGAAGGAGCTACCCAAAAATAGAACAAAGAGGTTGCACAGTAAATTAAAAGGGGTTAGCACTGGCTGAGTTCAAAAGTAAAGAGAAATCATTTTCTCTGAGGCAAAACATTCCAAAACATATCCACCTTCTGATTTATTCTGGGGTCTTTTCGAAACAAGAGGCCACATTACTTTCCAAAAGTAGTATTTTATTTCCTATTCTTAAAATGCAAAACAAAGAATTCAAAAAGTATCAAAAAATATCAAAACTTATCAAATCTCAATCATAGTCTTATTTCCCCTAAAAATAATAAAATCTAAGTCATCCTGAATAACTGATTACATTCAAGGTTTCTTCTAAGCTAACTTTTCCTATTCTACCTAACTGCAGTGAGCTTCATTGCTCAAAGAGATCCAAGATCATCAGCGTAGTCATCAGAACAACAATGGCTTCCCCCTGTTTTCCCTGCTTCTTCCCACAGCTACCAGATGTCACATTGCATAATTGACCAATGTTACCTGACCGTTGTCCATGCTGCCAGCTTGTTATGTCTGTTCCTCTACATTCCTCAGATAAGGTCTAATACATACCAAAATATGCTCTTAATATTCAGCTTAACAATTCACACTATGTCCCATCATGCTAATTTCCCTACAGAGGTCACAAACCATTGCCAAAAACCATAGAAATAGAAGATGTGCAGAGGAATATTTCTTGTTCCCAGAAGCACCCCCCCCAATGCTCACAGGCAGAATCCTAGTGATATCACACTGCAAATACCGCTGACATTATCATTAATTATCAATCCCCGTATCTTTAAAGCGGAAAAATACATATAAATGTGGTTAATTTGAGCAATGTAATGCCATCACACAAGCACTGACTTTTCTGCTTAAATGGAAATGTGTTTATGAGGTGGGGGTGGGGGGTGGGGGAAGATTCCCGGCATCTTAATTCAAGAAAAAGGAGATGGAATGATCTACTGGAAAGCCCAAGTTTGGGTATTATAAGAGTCTGGAGGAAGTACAATCAATAAATCTAAAGTTCAGTCTATTTTCTTTTCACCACTCTATCGCAGCTGGAATAGTTATAGGAGATTCCTGCTAGCTCCTCAGGAAGGTGGCAGCTTCAAGAGTCTCCAGCCTGGCGATCAAAGAGAGATAAAAAGCAAATGGCCTGCATTTCAAATGCAGGAATAGACTCACCACAGGGGCAACCCAACCTGAATTCCATTTACGGGAGTCATCATCAGCTGCAGCTCTAATTGAACAGGTGCCAATCTGGGAGCTACTCAGACTCAGGGTGGGTGTGCTGGCTGGTCATCCTGTCTGCCAAGTAGACAGTAACACCTGGTTGAGCTCAGGGACTGCATTTCTGAATGCACATCAGATGTGTTTGGGCTTTCAATAACCATCCTTCTTAGACACCTTAACCCTCCATGAGAGAGGGCAGGAGTTGAAGCTTAAAAAGCAAACAAACTGAAAACCATTTATTCCCACCTCCTTGACTCAGTGGGCACTACAGAAATGCCTAATTTTCTCTTTCTCGATCTTCTGTAAAAGGAATTGACCTGAATTTAGACATGCCATCCTCATCATCATCCACCACATGTGCAAAAAAAAAAGGAGCCTCATGGTGCAGTGGTTAAATGCCTGTCCTGCAGCTAAAACTGTGCTCATGAAGCTGGGATTCAACCCCAGGTAGCTGGCTCAAGGTTCACTCAGCCTTCCAGCCTTAAAATGAGTACCCAGGTTGCTGGTAGGGGAGCAATGTTTAGCCTGAATAATTAAATTGCAAACCACCCAGAGAGTGCTTTAAGCGCTATGGAGTGGTATATAAGCAGAACACTTTGCTTTTGTTCTTGATTTGTTTATTTATTCAGTTGATAGAGAGGTTAGACTTCCTGTTTAGAGCCTTGACACCTGTCCTCTGGATAACCCATGCCACTGATGGAATGAGAGATGCTTTTTTCTGTCTTGCAGCTGTTGACAGAACTGTTCTGTTTCCACCGTGGAGCAAAACAACTCTAGCGGAGAGATATCTCTGGGGAGAGCAGCATAATAAGGAGAGATATCCCCGGCGGCTTCCAGATCAGGACAGATCAGAGCCAATTTCAGCTTGGGTGTCTTTGCAAGTTGTGGTGAGGTCATCACTCTGAGACACTTGTCCAGTTCCTTCAGGAGTTGCTAACACCATGTAGAGTTCAGCTTCATCACTGGCGACATCACAAGCCCTAGAGGAATGGTGTCTGGGATTCAGATCAACGCTGAGGGGAAATTGATTCTCAGCTGTGCTCAGTGACTCACCGGTCAGTGGCCAAACATTGTCCGTTCATGAAAACATTGGGATCAGCTGTTGTCGCAGCAAGGCAATGTGGAGCCTGCAGCGTTATGGCACTTAGCACGGGGAGATCAAACGACAGGAATGGGGATGTGTTTGACCTTTCATTGCCAAAGTTTCAATGCCAAGATATAATGAGAAAGGACAGAAAGGATGTCACAGTTAAGTTGTAAATCTCTTGGCCAACACAACCAGGTGGGGTGCTTTATAATTGGCACCAAAGATCGTCATCCATAACATATCAGGCTGGGAAGAACTGCTTAACAAGAAAGGAAAAAGACACCTCAAAATATGGACACACAGTGAAACATACACATATGGTCAGAGTGTGGAAATTTACATTTTAAAAGAAAGCCATTCCTGGTGGTTTTTATGCTGTCACGACTTCTTGTGGTTTCTTGTTAGAAAATAAGTTGTTAGATTATGTGATGAGCTTTTTATATTTTTTTCCTTCACTTTTCTTTGTCTTTATTAAAAAGAAAGAAGTTAGATTTTAAAAGTAGTAGAAAACATGGGAAAATCCTGTCCAAGTGACCCCACGGTGGATTAACCATGGTCCCCAGAAGTGTCCTAAAGAAATGTTATAAAGCATTTCTTCTAATATTAATGAAACAATTTGGATTCTTCTTATTAGAAAATTCTATTTAAGCCCCTATCCTAGATGCTGGGGGAATTGGGATGATAAAAAGAAACTTGCCTATTTGTTATGTGGGAGAAATCATCATTTAACACATAAAGTTGGAATTTTTGCAGTAAAAGCAGCAATTCTGAGGAAGCAGGTGGTTAGTAAGGGTGTGATCTAGTTGGATCAAGATATAT
Organism: Phrynocephalus forsythii; assembly: GCA_029282475.1. Classification (NCBI taxonomy): domain Eukaryota; kingdom Metazoa; phylum Chordata; class Lepidosauria; order Squamata; family Agamidae; genus Phrynocephalus; species Phrynocephalus forsythii. The sequence continues at coordinate 6,873,977 of JAPFRF010000022.1, forward strand.
ATTAAATGTGAATATATCCCTTGTAGCTCTTGAGCAAGAACTATGTAATATTATTGTTTTAATGCATTGTATTTGTATATTTATCAGTATTTGGATGTGCGTGTTTTTTATCTTGTGGTTTTGAAATGGTCTAATCGACTTATTCAATAAAGAATTCTTATTACACTGTTTTGGAGATATTCTGAAAACCCACAAAACATAACCAGCTATAACTAACCAAGTATAATGCATTAATGTATTCTCGAAGGTTTTCACGGCCAGGATCTGATAGTTGTTGTGAGTTTTTCGGGCTGTTTGGCCGTGTTCTGGAAGTTTTTCTTCCTGACGTTTTGCCAGACTCTCTGAAGGCCACAGAGTCTGGCAAAACGTCAGGAAGGCATCTTCAGAAGACGGCCAAACAGCTCACAACAAGATCAGACACAGAAAAAAGAATACAGTCCTCAAAAGTGTTTTATGTTTAGGACACTTTTGAGGATCATTCCAGAACATGGCCAAACAGCCATGTTCTGGAGGATCATTCCAGAACATGGCCAAACAGCCCGAAAATCTCACAACAACTATAATGCATCACATCCACACCCTTTTATGTAGCTGTATTGATTTGGGGCATTTCACTCTGAGAAGAAGCCCAGAGTGCAGTGTTTACAAACAAACAAACAAACAAACCCACCTCAAGGTTATGAGTAGAGTGTGCTTTTAAAAATTTTATTGTACTACAAATCCCATTAATCTCCATTTGGGGAGTTCTGCCTGACAGACACCTAAATGTGACTTGGTTGGGAGAAAGACCTGATATTTAAGGTGCTGGGGCTTAGCTCGTTCTAGATCTACCTCATTTCCCATTCAGGAAGAAAGCTCCCAACTCACTGTGGGTCAGGAGCAGGAAGCTTTGGCTGGTGCCAGGGCTAGATACTGGACCATCTGGGATGTGCCGGTATCTAGGTTTCTGAAGGAAAATAACCACTTTAGTGTCATTCTTAATGACTGTGTTGCCACTGGGTGGTTCGCTCATTTACATGAGGTCGCTTGTGACAAATTTCTTATGCAAATTAATTGATGGAGATGTACGCAAAGGGCTTAACAATGAACTGAACCTGGCCTGCAGCAACTCGTGTAACTGGAAAAGGGGATGGGCTCAGATGGGGGCTAAGTTTCCTTGTCGGAGGTTGCTTCTATTACCCAGTGGCTGTATTTGAAATGAAATGCTTAAGTGATGTCTGGATTTTTTGCCTCCTCCCCTACCACTGAGCATCCCCAGCCGAAAGCAGCAATGGTGCCTTTGCTGGTACCCTCTTCCTGGTTTTGTGGATTTTGAAATTCATTATCTTGGCATTTGTGGAGCCGGGGGTACTCTGGGCATCAATGTGGTCAGAATGTTCTTTCTTTCCTTCAGTCTCTTGATGCCACCAGGGGGGCAGGCATCCTGCTGCAGTTCTTGGCCTGTGGCTGGAAAGAAGAAAATTGCCATGTCAAGCCCAATCACTTCAGTGGCTGCATCCTTGATGCTTCCACAGAGTGACCTTGGAAGACATTTTGAAGACCAGGAGGAGGAGGTAACGGTTCCTTAGCTTAATGAACTTTGGGTGTTTAAAGCTCATGAGGTGGTTCTCTTTTCAGCTGTTCTCCATGTGTGCCCTCTCTATCTCAAGCTCAATACTACTGGACCCTGTTTCACAGGTTTATTTAAGCCCAGAACTTCTTACTTAAGGGTCTCAAGGAAGAAGGGACAAATGGAAGCTCTCACTCAATCAGATTGAATTGTATCTTCTTATGTGTGTATGTGTGTGTGTTTGTCATTGCAGTCATGACCGACTCTTCGTGACCCCATGTCCATGGAGTCTTCTTGGCAGGAATACTGGAGTAGTTTGCCAGTTTCTACTCCAGGCGCCTACAGCACCTGGTATTCCCTGGTGGTCTCCCATCCGAGTGCTAACCAGGGCCGACCCTGCTTAGCTCCCGAAATCAGGCAAGATCAGATGTGCTCAGGGCATCTAGGCAGCTATGTATCTTCTTATAGTCCCAGCCAAAATAATGAATGGCAAGAGATTCTGAGAGATTCATTCTGGTAACATCTGGAAGATGACACCTTGACCATCCCGGGTTCAGGGCGAGAAGTGCTGCTGTTATTCTTACATGAACCCACTCTGCTTGGACACAATGTAGCAGGGACCAAGAGCTGGTCTGAGCTCTGAAGAGGGTATTTTGTTCATAGACATGGAAGTTAGATATAATCCAATAAAATATGCTTGCTTGAATCCCCTCTTCTGCACATGTGTAACAAGAGAAGACAGAAGGGGACAGAGGATTGCAATCATTATGTTCTTCCTTAATCTCTCAGTGGGTTTTGATGCCATCAGCCTTATTATCCTTTTGAACAAATTCAATATTTTGGAGATGTTGGGAACATGTAGTTCCGTGGTCCTGCTCTGACCCAAAGAACATAACATAAGAATATAAGAACAGCCTTGCTGGAACAGGTCACAGCTCATCCACTCCAGCATTCTGTCTCACACAGTGGCTCACCATTTTAATCAGGGTATTCCCAAGCAGATGTCTTCACCTGCTTAAGTTCCCAATGAAAACAAATAGCAAATACTGTACATGGTATAAGGTACTGCAGAGTGCCATCTGGTGCTCGTCACCACCTATGTGCAGCTATTAGATGCCGTCAATATGCGATTTGGAGCAAACTCCTATCAATAATCTATTGATGACCATTTGCATTTTCCCATCTCATCTGAATTAGATCTGAAGGTCCTGGACCAGTGTCTCTAGAGAGTGAAGTGCTTGATAAGGGCCAATAAGCTAAGCCTGTATCCTCAAGTACACGTTCTCACTGGTGATCAATGCTGAGCTCATTCAAAATACTGGATTCCAGATTACTCTGCATGGATACACTTAAATACACTCAAATTGAGGGCTGGGAGAGTAAGAACAGACAACAGAATTTTTTTTTTTACCCAGCATGTTGTTAGTCTGTGGAACTCCCTGCCACAGGGTGGTGGTGATGGCATCTGGCCTGGATGCCTTCAAAAGGGGATTGGACAGATTCCTGGAGGAGAAGTCCATCACAGGTTACAAACCATGATGGAGATGTGTAATCTCCAGGCTTAAAACTGGGGTACTTCAAGGTCCAGATGCAGGAGACAGAGATCTAGTCTTGTGTGCTCCCAGAGGCATCTGGTAGGGCCACTGTGAGATACAGAAAGCTGGACTAGATGGGCCTTTGGCCTGATCCAGCAGGGCTCTTCTTATGTTCTTATGTTCTTATGAAGTGAAAAAGAGGTGGGCATGGTCTGCCAGTCTGGTGATTCATGGTGGTTTGCCCGTTGATCCAAAAGGTGTTGTGTGGCTCCAGGCTTTGCTTTTTCCAGAGAGCACCACGTTGTGCTCTTGTGTTAACCTACCACACCCTTTTCCTCTTTGAGTTCTGGCACGGATTATTGTACATATTTTGTTTTTGATTTTTTTTAAAACTTAGTAATGTTTTTCTTGCTTGCTTTTATAAGCAGAGGCAGGGCTGAGAAGCTGAGGTAGTGTCTCTAAGAGGGGTGCCTGCCAGAGCAGGTGGGGCCCCAAATTGCAGACCAGTTCTTGGACTGTCAGAGGAACCAACATGAATCACCAAACTGGAAATTCACCACCCCCTCCAATGTGAAAAGAAAAAGAAAAAGAAACATAGGAGGGACGAAGTTGTCTTCAAAATATGGTGCTAGATAAGAACTTTGCAAATGCCATCAAGTGGATCCTAGATCACATCTTTCCTGAACTTTCTCTAGAAGAAAAAAAAAAAATGATGAAACAGAGGCTATCATGAGACAAGAGAGACTCCATGCTGGAAACCATAAGAACATAAGAAGAGCCATGCTGGATCAGGCCAAAGGCCCATCTAGTCCAGCTTCCTGTAACTCACAGTAGCCACCCAACAAAGACAGGAAACATTGAAGGCCACAGGAAAAGAGGAAGACCATCATTGAAATGGGTTTCTTTGTCCTTAGCTTTTGCTGAAATTAGTTGGCCCTCACAAGGAAGATGCAACAACACAACTTCCACAGCTGATTCTGAACTCTCTGGGATGTTGGCTTTGGAATAGGTTCTGGTGAGCCTTGGGAGGCGGACATCTCATCATTTAATGGAGTGTGCCTCTGAACCATAAAGAAAGAATCACCACTGGCAGAGCATAAAATAAGTGACACTCGTTAATCCCGAGTAAGCGCCGTATGTCATGCCTCTCCTTTCTGTTTGTTACAACAGCACTTACCATGCCAGCCAAATGTTGCTGGAGTGCTTCGTGGTTTAATTGGCCAATAACTTGGATCCTGATGCTTTGTAGAAGTAGGCACTAACTCGATTCTGCTGGTGGAGCCCAGTACAAAAATAACCTCTTGGTTTATGCATCGTAAGAAACAGGAGACTCAAGGTCCACAGCTAGTGTGGTTTGTTGTCATGTCCCTGATTCCTCACATTATCCTAGAGAGGATTAAGACCCAGAGGTCCTCACAAGCCACTTCATTTCTCTCTACCTTATTATGGTGCGTGTATCAGTGGCTTAGGCATCTGACTCCAGTGCCAGAAACTGGGAGTTCGATTCTTCACTGTGCCTCCCAGGAGAGCAGTCATCTTGTGTGACCTTGGGCAAACTGCACTGTCTCAGATCTCCTCCCAAAATAAGGAAATGGGAAACCACCTGTGAGTATTCTCTACTTGGAAAACCCTGGAAAGGACCACCGTAAGTTAGAGTGGACTTAACAGCATGTGATGGTGACGATGCTTCGTGCTGTCTTCTGATTCTCTAGTTGGGTCCCTTGTAGTTTTCTCCTTCTATCAGACACACAACAATGTGAGGCTGCAGAAACAGCCACAGGCCATTTAAGAAGAAGAGCCTGATGCTGAGACAAGGGCTCCCTGGAAGACCAGGCAGGCCCAGCACTTTAAGGTCTCAACTGCCTCAGGACTAGACATGGGCACGACTTGGCAAAATTGTCATTTCCAGTTTTCGGTTATCGTTTCCGTTATGTAACGGAAACGGTAACGATAATTATGCCGTCAGAACTCGAACTCGAACCGAAAAAAGAAAAATTTGGTCGGGTTTTTCATTTCCGTTTGTGGCATCGCGGCGATCGCGCAATGTGAAGCACAAAAAAAGTTTTTAAAAGTTTTTTTTTAAAAAAAAAACCCGACTCCCGGCCAAAAAAGCAGGTGAAAATATGCCTGCCTGAGGCTTTGCCATCTACCGGGGGGGTGGTTTCTGGGGGGTCCCCAGCCTTTCCCCCCCTCTTCTCCAGTCCTGGGCTGCTTGCACCAGGCTGGGGGGGGGTCATCCTCGTCGTCTTGCCATGCCATGCGGGGGGGGGCAAAATGGCGACCACAATTTTTCTTTTGAAATCGTGGTCAAAAAACACACCAAATCACCACAGAAACATGTGAAATTTATTTATTTTAAATGCCTGAATTGTAATAGTAGGTTTTTTTATTGCAATAAAATGTCGTATTGATTTTATTGTATTTTATTTTATTTTTTATTTTTTTAGACCTGCCCATTTGGGCTGGGCATGGGATGGGACCATGCAATTTTTTGAACCATTCCACCAATGGCATCGCCAGGTTTTTGACTGACACTTCTGGATGTCTCGGAGGGCATAAAAAGCCGAGGCACCTTCCAGAAATCGCAGTCGGGTGTATGGGTGTGGTTGAGGGAGGAGGGCTGGCTGCTGGTGCTGGTGTGATCCGATTGAGATTGAGGAGGAAGGCTGGAGGCTTTAGGATTTAAGTTAGGCAGGCAGGGAGGGAATTGAATTTAGAAAATAATTTCTTTGATTCCCTGCAGCTTTGTCTGCTGAAGGGAATAGCACTTTATTCTTTATTTCTTCTCTGGCAGTTTGTGAGGATTTTTTTCTGATATTGGATAAAGGGGGAGGTTCGACTAGGAGTTGGAGGTGTGGATTTATTTTTAAAATTTATTATATACTACCATTTTTTTCTATTTTCCCAACTTCAATTTGCTTGCACACACACACATTTGGGGTGCAAGCCAAGAACAGAACCTCTATCCTTCCTAAGTGATATCCTAACTGCCCACTCGCCCGTCCGCCCGCGCCGCCACCTGCCTGCTGCCCGTGCTGCCGCCCGCCCACTTGCCCTCCCGCGGCCGCTGGCCGCCCATGGCCCCCCGCCACTGCCACCCGCCCTCACCTCCCCCCCGCCCCCTGCCCCCGCCCCACCCGCCGCCTACGGCACAAAAACACCTAGCGCCTGCCCTGATTGCGGGACGCCCCTATGCTCTGGGAAGTCAATTGCGCTAAATCGCGGTGGAAACGACAAACGACAAACGACAAACGGAAACGACAAATTTTTGAATTTTTTTGCAACAAACGGTAACGACCCGAAATGGACCTGTTCCAACAAACGAAAACTCGAAACATCATTTTTTCTGGTCGTGCCCATGTCTACTCAGGACCTCTGCTGAGACAGCAGAACAGCTCTCTTGGTAGGGGAATGCTTCCTTTGACATTGCCTGAAGTGCGCTGTCCAAGGTCTTGAAAGCATCTGGCCTACTTTGGCTTACCTGATGTGACCCAAAAACAACCAGTGAGTGTTTTTCCAGCAGTCTACTCCCCTGGGCCTCAAGCGAATCTAGGAAATCAGAAATATTTGCTCTCATTAATTTCAGATTGCCAAGACGTTATAATCATTGGCTAATTTAATTTGATGACCACAGAACATTGTTGTGACAGGAGTGCTGAGTACTTATTTTGATATTAATGCCCCTTTTTAAAGGAACAAACTTGTCATTGGACTTGATGAATAAGCAGTTATACAAAAAGTTGCAAGGATGAAGTGCATATTTTAGTAACTTAAGTTATTACCATGTTGCCCAGTGTGGTGTAGTTAATAGAATGATGGACAAGGGTTCTGGGGAAGAGAGTTCAACCCCCCCCCACTCGGCCATGGAAACTTACAGAGGGAGTGGAACCAGTAAAAAAAGTCACTCCTGAAATATCTCAGTTGTGCTTGGTGTCATTTGCCCACAACTCCCCGTGCCTTTCCACATCTCTGTTAAAACACAGGGGGGAGCATCATGGGCAAATTATGGACTTATTCATGGTGATGCGTGCTGCAATTGCCACACGGATTGCTATCAGGCAGTCTGTATGAGAGTGCCCTTGAAAAGTGTTTGGAAGCTACCACTAGTTGAAAATATGGCAGACTGGCTATTGTCTGGCATGGAATATAGAGACCAGATGTCATTGGACTTGAACCAACAGTAGTGGCTTCAGGGTTTTTTAGATGACAAATCTTATTATTATCCATTTTGGGAGTTATACGTGACAGATCCACACCTGCAGACACCTAAATGTGGGTCACCAAGAAGAAGAAAAAGGCCTACATGGGACAGCTTTGTCACATATCTGAATCTAGTTCTGCCCTACCTTTCTGTTTGGAGAGGAATCTTCCAGTTAGCAGTGGAGCAGATTCTGCACAGAACTAGGGCTATGGTACTTTTTTTCGCTTCTTGGAACTTTGTAATCTCTAATAGCTGTCCAATCTCCTGTTCTCTCATATTTTTAGTTAGTATCATAGTTTTTTTCTGATTAACTTTTAAACCAGCTACTTCTCCAAATTCTTTAAGTTCCTTCATCAAACTTACTGAAGAAGTTAGAGGGTTTTCTACAACTATAAGTAGGTCGTCCGCAAACGCTTGAATCTTGTATGTTTCTCCTCTTACACTAAGACCTTTGATTTCCTCTGAAATCCTCACTTGATGAATCAGCAATTCTATTACCATCAAGAAGAGAAGCGGGGAAAGTGGACACCCTTGCCTTGTGCCTTTCTGAATATCAATTTTGGATGTGCACTCTCCATTGATTTTAATTTTTGCTGTTTGTCCTACATATATAGCTTTGACTGTTTCTACAAACCTCTGCCCCATCTCCATCTCTTCCATCTGTGCTATTAAAAAAGACCAGTTCACGTTATCGAAAGCTTTTTCTGCATCTATAAAAATTAAAGCCGCTTGTCTTCCTGGATGTGCTTCATAATACTCTAAATAGTTAATAATATTTCTTAGATTAGAGTGCAGATATCTCTTTGGAAGAAAACCCGTTTGGTCTTTATGGATCACCTCTGCCAAAACTCTCTTCAGTCTCGTTGCTAAAATTGTTGCAAAAATTTTATCATCGGTATTCAGAAGTGAAATTGGTCTATAATTTTGTATATCTTCTGGGTCTGTCCCTTCTTTATGAATAACTGTGATTAATGCCTCCTTCCATGAATTTGGGATTTTTTTCTCTTCATGAATTTCATTCATCATTCTTTTTAATGGTTCTACTATAATGTCTTCTAATTCTTTATAATATTCTATTAAAATCCCATCACTTCCTGGCGATTTCATTTTTTTCTGCTTCCTAATTGCTTCTAACACTTCTTGCGTTGAATAAGGTTGATTTAATCCTTCTTGTTGTGTTCTAGAAAGCCTGATATGGTTTTTCTTCTGTATATAATCTCTTTGCTTTTCTTGAGCTACATCCACTTCTTTATACAACCTCACATAAAATTCCTCAACAATTTTCTTTATCTCCTCCAATTTTGTGGCAGTCTCTCCATTTTGTCTTTTCAAACTCATTATTATGTTCTTGTCTTTCTCCCTTTTCAATTTGTGCACTAACCACTTTCCTACTTTATTTGCATTTTCAAAATATGATTGTTTAACAAATCTCAATTTATTTGCCATATCTTCTGCCACTAGTATATTTATTTTGTGTTGTATAAGTTGAAATTCTTGTTTCAACTGTTCAGTTGTAACATTTTGTTTTAATTGAGACTCTGTCCTCTTTAGTTCTGTTTCTAAGTCTGCATATCTTTTATTTCTTCTTCTCCTTTCTATTGCCGATATTTTGATAGCTAGCCCTCGAAAATAACATTTCCCTGCTTCCCATACACTTTGATTTGATACATCTTGTGTATAATTCCTTTGAAAAAACTCTTTCATTTCTTGTCTTATAAGTCGTATATTTTCTGTTTTTTTAAGAATGTTACCATTCATTCTCCATTGTGTAGGAGGCTTAAATATTTGTAATTCCATAATAACTATACAGTGGTCTGACATTAATCGTGGTAGAATCTGTACTTCTTGTATGTCTTTCATCCATATTCTAGGGACACAACATGCATCAATCCTTGACCAAGATTGGTGTCTATCTGAAAAAAAGGTGTAGTCTCTTGTATATGGATATCTAGTCCTCCATGCATCCACTAAAGCCAATTCCTTTGCCAGCATGAGAAATGCTCTTGGAATTAAAGTAAAATACTTAGGCATAATTATATCAAAAAAGACTAGTAATTTGATGAAAGACAATTATTTAAGAGTAAAGGAAGAGATTAAAAAGGATTTGGAAAAGTGGAAACATCTTCAGTTATCACTGCTAGGAAGAATAGCAACAATTAAAATGAACATTCTCCCTAAATTATTATTCCTGTTTCAAACAATTCCAATAGTACTAAAACAATCAATATTCCAGGATTTAGAGAAATGCATCTCCAAGTTTATATGGCAGGGCAAGAGACCGAGGATAAAGCGGAAATCTGTGCAAGACCATAAATCAAGAGGAGGAATGGGGCTCCCAAATCTATTATTATACTACAGAGCAGCGTCCCTGACATGGATTAAAGAGTGGATTACACTGGAAAATACAAGATTGCTAAAATTAGAAGGACATGATCTGAAATGGGGATGGCATGGTTTCTTATGGTATAACAGAGTAGAGGACTTTAAGCAATTCAATAACCACATAATAAGGAAAGCTTTGTTATGGTCATGGAGTAAAATAAAGAAACAGATGTATATGAAAATTCCCTGGTGGGTGACACCAATAGAAGCATTCACTCTTCCACCTTTCAGAGATGACAAGAATATTTTGAGGTATCGACATCTTTTGAAACCGGATGGAACTTTAAAATCACAACAAGAATTGGAGATGCAGGGAGTGGAGATGAACTGGTGGACGAGATCTCAGTTAATATCTAGATATGCTAAAGATAATCAACAAGGTTTTTATTTAGAAAATACACCCTTCAACAGAATTCTTATAGAAACAAAGAAAAACATATTAAATGCTTATATAATTTTTTACTTGGATACTCAGGAAGAGACAGTGAAGGAATGTATGGTTAAATGGGCACAAAATATAGGCCACAATATTGAGTTTGAAAAATGGGAAAAAATATGGAAAAGAAACCTGAAGTTAACCAAGTCGGTTACCTTCAAGGAAAATATATATAAATTATTTTATAGGTGGTATATGACCCCGGTCAAGTTGGCAAAAATGAATGTTCAAATCTCAAATTTATGTTGGAAATGTAAACAGAAGGAGGGCTCATTTTATCATATGTGGTGGTTATGTAAAAAAACGAGATTATTTTGGATGTTAGTTAAACAAATGGTAGAAGGTGTCCTAGAGATAAGTCTCGAATTTAAACCAGAGATTTTCTTATTGAATATGTTGCCTGATTCACTAGAACAAGGAAAAACATATGTGGCTATTCATATGATAACTGCAGCAAGATTAGTCTTTGCCAGATACTGGAAGGATCCTGGAATACCATCTGAACAGGAATTAATGTCTAAAATTTTAGAAAAAATAGAGATGGATAAATTATCAGAATCCTTAGATGCTTCCAGGAAGAATAATCACCATAAAGTCTGGGAAAAATATTATGTATGGATGAAGAAGAGAGAAAATAATAACAAAAGCTAGAGAATTAAGAAAAGCATTATTGTACATACGTTATGATAAACATGAGTCAGTTTAGATGTGTAGAAATATTGAAACTAGTGGCAATTAGATATAGGTGACTACCAACTCACACCTCTCTGTATTTTGTACCCCCCTTGTTTATGTTTCCCTATACCCTTTCCCCAATTTGTCTGTATCACAAAATAAATATATATATTTAAAAAAAAAAAGAACTAGGGCTATGGTATACATGGATGGATGGATGGATGGATGGATGGATGGATGGATGGATGGATGGAAGATTTATTCCTCAAAGTTATTTTCTCCACCAGGGTAAGAAGTACAATCAAATGTGTAGATGGTGAAGTGAATATATGAAAGGAAAAATAAATTTTGCTTGGAATCTCTCTCTCCCCCTCTCTCCCTCTCTCTCCCTGCCCCCCCCCCATCACACACTTTTAAATTTATTTTAATAAGCCTTTGGACACTAATTAAATGCTGATGAAGAGCCTTTTTATGGTGGAGGGTTTCCACTTTTTTTCTTCTTTCTGTTATCCTAAGTGGGTTTTTTAAAAAAAATAAGTTAATTTGTTGTTTGTTTTTATTTCTCTCTCTCTCTCTCTTGTTGTTTCTAAGTCCTGCACTGGATAAAAGCTAGGATGTAGATTAGATTAATACATTTATGGATTTATGGTGAAACAATGAAGAAAAAAGAAGACCAGGCACCTCTGGTTTTTGAGAAACAGAAGACAGTTCAGGACAATGGTAGGTTTTTTTTTAATGAACATTAATTAAAATTTGGATTTTTAAAACAAGCATTAATCAAAATTTGGACATGCCATTTCCACATGCTGCATTGTCCTGGCTGAATATGAAATGCTGTTCTGTTCTTTCTATAAGCAAACCTCTCTTCCCCCTCCCAATATTTTTAATCTCTCTCTCTCTCTCTCTCTCTCTCTCTCTCTCTCTCTCTCTCTCTCTCTCTCTCCCTCTCCCTCTCATATTCTCCAGATTCTCAAGTATGGTAATTGTCAAGTGCTTTTTAATCAAAGTGAAATCTTCTGTTAAATGTTTTCCATCACCATGTTCTGCATCATTCTCTCTTTTGAATCTTTCAGCTTCATTTTGTAAGTTACACAATACTTTTCTAAAATTGACTTTTCATACTATGCAGGCAATTAGTCATTGGCCAACCTTATCCCTTGATGAGTCCCATTGGAACCAACCACTCAGCTACACGGCGATCTCAGTGATTTTGTGACCCCAGATTTTTGATAAATTGTTACAATGGGAGTTCAGATTTCATGATTCATGTTCTTACTGGAGTAAATGGATCCCTCAAGGGGAGAATGATAATCAAGGGAAATAGTCATATTCTTAAGAACTTTGTACAAAACGTGCCCATTGGAGACCCTTTTATAAGATCAAGAAGCCTAGGCAACTGGGAAGGCTGCAGAATTATGGGATAATAATGGTGGGATGAAAAACAATACCTTTAACCTGGAAAGTGGGAAAAAAACTTTTAAATACATTTTTACAATTTTCAAAACACCTTTTTATATCCATGTGTGTGTGTGTGTGTGTGTGTGTGTGTGTGTGTGTGTGTGTGTGTGTGTGTGTGTGTGTGTGTGTGTGTGTGTGTGTGTGTGTGTGTGTGTGCGCACGCAGGGGGAGTTGAATGCATGCTTTGCTTGTAGAAGGTTGCAAGTTCAACTATCTATATCTTGACTAAAAAGAATGAGGGTGAAACAGAATGAAGCTTTGTCTGGGCGTATGAAAAAACTGTTGCCAGTGTAAAAAGTTATAACAAATATTGTGCCTATATATATTAATCAAGATATAGATGGTTGAACTTGCAACCTGCTATGAGCGAGGCATGTATTGAAACAATGAGTGGTGGTTTTTCTTTTATACAAAATAGTTTGCAGCTTTGAAGCATACTTGCACAGAAACTGAAACAACGCCATACACAAATACATTTGCTTTGCTGTATCTTACACTGTATATCTTACAGTGTGCATCACACACACTGGCCTTTGAAACTTTGAAACAAAGAACCCAGTGGCACCAGACAAACTAATCCTTGGGGGCAATTGAGTGTGTTGTGTACTGAGTTTCCCTATGTGGAATCACGAAAAGACAGATCTTAATAATAACCATAGAATGTTAGAAATGGAAGGGATCATCTCTAACATTCAATGGTTCTCAACCTGTTGGTCCCCAGATGTTCCTGGACTGCAACACCCAAAACCCTCCACCACTTGCTGTGCTTGAAGGGATTTCTGGGAACTGCAGTTTAGGAACATCTGGGGACCCACAGGTTGAGAACCACTGCTCTAGATCATGAAAAGGAGCCCATGTCTGGGAGGCTTAGAGGGGAAATCATCCCCCCAGTCCCAGGCTCTGCAGCCTAAGGCCTGAGCCACTGAGCCATCTAGCAGTTCTGCAGTAGGACTTACTGAAGGAACACATTGATTGATGGATGGATCGATCAAAGGATTGATTGATTAATTTGACTTATACACCACTCCATTGAGCCTATAGTCTACTCTGGGTGGTCTTCAACATAATAAAGAACAAACTGCATACATATTAATCAGTTAATGAAGTACTGCAAGAATTAAACACATCGTTATGCAAACATAATCAATCCACTACAAACCAAGAAAAGGGAAATTAGAAGCAGAGGCAGATACCAGAAGTATAGAAGTGAGCTGCTAGGAGAACATTTATTCTCTGAGATACTTCAGAACCACGTCATGCAATTGCCGGGCCAGGTTGAAAGAAAGAGGTGACACACGTTCCGCTTGGGTTAAAATAAGGGCCACAACTTTATTAACTACAGTAACGAATTTTTAAATTACTTATCAATGAACAATAACTTTAGGAGGGCCTGAGACGTAGCGCATCATCAAAATGGTAACAATAAATTGATTAGGTCCCGTTACTCCACCAATTTCCTGCGGCCCCAAGTGAGGATGCCAACGAGATCTTTTGGCATCAACGCTTGATTAAAGGTTGGCAGCCCTCCTAGGGGTTTGGGTTATTATTATTATTTGTTCCCTAACTAAATCCTATTGGGTTATTAATGGAAGGCTGCCGAAGACGTGAAGATGTAATTTAGATTCGGGACCTAAATGGTTAACTTTTTATGCGCTACCCGCCAGTTGTGACCAGGGTTATTACCTACAACACCCACCGCCAATATGTGAATGGTGGGATGGGCGAAAAAACACCACTGCTCAAGGCCAATCAGAGTAATGGTCAAAAATTCCCATCCGGCCCCGAAGCGACCAGCAAAGCATCACCAGCACATAATAAACAGTGGCGGGAGGGCGGGGAAACCGGCGATTGCGGAGGCAGGCTATGGGGAGCGCGCCGAGGACTTATAAAGGGCGTGCTCCCCTACTGGAGGCTATGCAAATAGCGGAGCCAATAGCCGCCTCCCTCAACCAGCCGGCAAAGACGCCCCTGCTCGGCACAAGGCCGGGCGGAGCAGCCAATCTCCTCTGTTCAACTTCTCTGCAGTGGTCATAGTTAGGCATTGCTACAAAAGCCCGTGAAGCCGGTTTCCACAGGATTTCAGTTCCATGAAGCACTTTGGACAGCTCCAAGAAACAGCCCAACTGTTGCCACAGTCTAGCATTTCCTGCCATGGAAACCAAAACTCCTGTGAGATCCACGAGGAACGTGGTAGATTCTGGCTGCATTGCAGCTTCTCGGCTGGAATCTTTACTCTTGAAGGCTTAAGAAGAGCAGAACCTCCACAGATTGGAGAAGGGATGAAAGGATGGGGTCCACCTTCAGCCTGTTGGATGGGATTGGGCTCACGGATGGCAGGAGTGGAACACAATTTCTTTTCACCTTGTATCTTTTCACTCACCTTGTCTAAACCCAACCCCAGAAGGTGGGGAGTCCAGCCCTAAGGCCAGAAACTGTGCCCTGTGTCCTTTTCATTGAGGAACACAAACCTTTCCTTGTTGTGCAGGCCCTTTCCTCTGAAAGAAACTGGGGTCTCCCCAAGCCCATGTAGGGTGGCTCATGCACGAGAATGTGAACAAATTGCATGTCTTGAATGCCTGATATGAATCCCATTTCCTTGCGCACTGCACCTGCTATACTCATGGGAAACCCAGGTGCCCTATCCATCTGGCATGTATGTGAAAGTCAGAACTCAGTTATTTTGCTCAATTAAACCCTCACACCCATTTGCCTTTTTAGCCTGGAGGCAGGGAAAGAAGGGGCATAAACCTTGTGGCTCTCTGTCCATGCCACATTTGTTGTTAAGTGATGGATAAAATCAATTCACAAACCAGGAGTGAGATCTATAAATAAAAGCATCCCTCGAAGTCGGTGTGGCTCCAGGTGGCAGGAAATTATTTGCTCAGACTGGCACTCATTATATACTCAATTCCAGGTGCAATTTGGTTGTTAAAGCCCCTGTCACTCGATGATTATTTATTCCCCTTCCCCTTGCAAAATCTCTGGTGCGTCTGTCACCCATAAAGCAGAGAGATGCTTAGCTTTACTGCCTAATGTATGGCTCGGAGAAGCAACCTGGCTCCTGATGTTTTAGCGAGGAGAGTGAGAAGGCAGACGATGGTTATCTGGATACATGAAGGAGCTGGAAGAAGCCTGGACTATATATGCATTTATTTATGTCTCCTGAGAGACCACTTACACAGGGAAATCTTGAAATAGGCTCTATACTATCATAAGGGGGTAGGGAGAGTGCTAAACAAACTGGGGTTCTGTCAGAGAAGGCCTACTGTTTGCATGTATCTGATGCATTTTGGAGAATCATCTTTTTCCTTGATCTATGACTGCAAGAAATTACATGCAAATCAAGGAGAAGGGAAGTGGTTCTTTCTAGCTACCTGCATGTGCAACTGCATCTTTAATAAACACATTGAACCAGATTTTCATCTGCCTTTCTTTCTTTCTTTTATTTCTTTTCTTGCTCCTTTTATTGTGATTCTGCTCCACCAACATCACTGATAACGCACATATAAATATGCCAGGGCCAATGCAGGCAAGCTGCATTGGGTGGAAGAAGCAAGTGATTCTGTTTTAAGAAGCTTTGTGTGGCATCCATGCCATGATGTCCCCCACCCCCCAGCTGGAGATGCCTCTTACGGAACAGGGCAAATTTAATAGACTTCAGACCCCTGGATGTGACATTGAAGAAAAATCTCACAAAGAAGCCTGGCAGGCTGTAGAAAAAAATATGTATCTTCTCTACTTGATTCACAGGTTGATGCTGTTAGAAACAATCACTTGGTTATTAAATGCAGGCAATTAAGTTTGGTGAGTTGAAATCAATGCTGCTTTGGCTTCTCCTGGCAACGAGTCAGGGCCTGCCCTTTAGATTGGGGGCAGAGAGTGCCAGCCTCTTCTAGCAAGGGAAAAGAAGGTGAAGCTAAGAGGCAGGGGGAGCTGAGGTGACAAAGAGAGAATGGTCTTTTCATTTAGCTAGAATAAGAGGACCAAAGTGGCAATGGAGTATCAAGAAGCAGCTGCATCCAGCGGAAGAGTCAATATTGTTGCGATGGCGGCTGCTTAGATGCCCTGAGAACATCTGATCTCTCCTGATCTCAGAAGCTAATCAGGGTTGGCCCTGGTTAGTACTTGGATGGGAGACCATGAGGGAATACCAGGTGCTGTAGGCACCTGGAGTAGGAACTGGCAAGCCACTCCAGTATTCCTGCCAAGAAAACTCCATGGTCATGGGGTCATGAAGAGTTGGTCAGGACTGTAATGACACAACAATGAGCGATGGCCTCCGACTCATGGAGATTCTATATAAATCAGAGATCTCCAAAATGGCCTGTCCTCAACAGACTTTCTCAGCTCTTGTATGCTCAAGCCTATCCCTTCATTTAGGGAGTCAGCACCTTCTTCTATATGCAGCAGAATGTAACATAAAGTATCAATAGCTACCAGAGTGGCTCCTCCCGCAGAGATCTGCCCAAGTCACTGGCTGATCCCAGGTTGGGCGCCCAAGGGTACCAACTCCAAGGGAGGACCAGAAAGTCAAAATGAGGAACCAGGCTTTCTTGGTGGTCACCCCTCAGCTTTACAATCAGCTGCCCCCCAGAAATCTGTTTGGTCCCCTCAATGGGAACTCTGACTCTAGCCTTCTTGTAGGTTGTCATCTTTTACTTTTTCATTGTTATTTTCTTATTTATTGATTATGTGGATGTGGTTCATTGCATATTATAATTATATTTTATTGTATCTTAATTCATGCATTACCTTATTTACTTATTATTTGTATGGTTTTTGTATGTTTTGCCCTTTGCTGTACACCACCCAGAGCAGCCAGACTAGATTCTGAGTTAATATTGTTGTTGTAGTTGTTCAGTCGTTAAGTCGTGTCCGACTCTTCATGACCCCATGTCACTATTAGGTGCTAGTATTCTATTTTCTGCACCTACCTCTTCTAACCCTAACTTATGGATGCAGGCCACGGAAATGGTTTACCCTGGTAATTTACTAGAAATGCCTTTAGGTTCCAGAAATACCTTCCTGGAATATTATGATTAAAATTTAATTATGCAGCCTACACATTCTCTTCCAGAGAGCTGGGGACTCATTATTGATCTTGGAAAGATGGAAGGTTGAGTCCACCTTGAGCCAGCTATCTGAGCCCAGGATCAAATGCAGGTCATTAGCAGAGTCATGTGGTGCAATATGGTAGTTTAACCACCACATGACTCCTGATCAGAAAACATCACTGCTTACTAGCCATTCTGGCTTTTTAAAGCCCCAGTTTCAATATTTACATGCACAGTCACATTTTGACTTTTCTTTTGAGGCCATCGTCATGACTGCCACTTTTTCAATGTAATGGCCTAATGTTGCCTGTCCAAGGAAGACCACCATGATTTGGTGATGGGCTTGACTAGTTCTGAGACAGATGTACCAAATAAAAAGGGAGAGAGAAATTGAGAGGGAAGATGGGGGGAGGGAAGGATTTTTTTATTTTTTATTTTTTTGGTTTGTTTGTTTTTGTATATCATTTTGCTTCTGCACCAGGTTGGGCCCCAGAACAAATCAGTTTTCTAATGGAATGGTTGTGATGTTTTATCCTCCTCTTCATTTTCAGGGACTATCAATCTGAGTCACATCTGGAGTCACAGCCAGGGAATTTCTCTAGATATGAGCGTTTGGCTGTCACATTAGGGGCTGTGAAAGTTGAGGATGTAAACCCAAGCAAAGAGAAATGAAGTCCATGGTGTGCGTAGCCTGGTCTCTCCCTATCAAGGAAAGGCCAACGTCCTCATTCACAAAGGACCATGAGTCCTGAGCGATGGCACTGGTGATGGTGGAATCTTCCTCTCAAAATCAAGGGCCAGTTGCAGCCATGTTTGGAATGTGCATCTCATGAAGGTACAGTACAGGTCAAGAGGAGGTGAATAAAGAAAGCAAGGAGAAGTCCTTGGTCGCAGACACCAACAGGAATCTTTGTCATAGTTTAAGACCTAAAAGGGTGGGGGGAGATCTGGCATCTTTCATTGTTTTAGAATTTGTGACTTGTCCAGAACCAAGGACAATCTCAACAATCTCCAGAATATTCTTTCTCACCTGTCACAGCTCCTTTGGATTCCATCTCTTTCTCTTTCCCTCTCTGTCTCTTTCTGGGTGCCAGGCTTGGGGAGAATACATAAATTATTATGTATGACAATATGAGACTAATTCTGTTATTATGTCAAGGGGAAATTGAATCTGTGGGCTTCAGCTCTGCGTTCGGGAGAAATCATCCACTGAATCTGCAGAGCAGGGGGAGGGAGGTCCTTCTCTTTTCGATTCATTTGCTTGTCACCTTGCCTTGCCAGATTAAGTCATTATGAAGGGCAGATGGAACGCGGAGGAGGAATGAGGAAAGGCACAAAAAAAGAGAGAGATTGGTGGTGGTGGGGGGAATGGAGAGCTAAGGATAAACAGGAAAATGAGAGTTGAGTAAGGAGGACAAAAACATGGGAGGTCACTTTAATCAAGCTGACTGTGAAAGCACATGTTGGTATTTGATGCAGTGAAGGGCTGATGCTTCTGATTTTGTGGGCAGGAGGCAAAGAAGGTGCTCCAGGCTTCTTAGTCACTGTCACCCTTCATGCAGTCAGATGCACCAGCCTCCACTGGGGAGAAGAGGTGTCAATTCTCAGGCCACTGGCCATACCCAAGATGGTGGTGGTTTCAGGAGATCTTCCCCTCTTCCTGGAATTATGGACTTTCTGCTGACTATTGCATCACTTGGGCCAGAAGTGCATCAGTCATGTCCATTTCTTGGCTGAAATCCTGTTGCACAAATGGTGGGACTGTTGGATGCAAATGGACATGAATTAAGAAATCTCCATGGATGAGATCTCTTGGAGGCTGAGTCACAGGACTCAGAATGCAGCAGGTCATGCCAGCAGAGATTTTTTAACAAAAAAAAAGTCATGCCATTCCTGTCAATGAACAACAAGATCTCATCCGTGTTGTGCTATATTCTTTGTTATTTGGGAATGGTTGTCCGGTCCTTAATTCTCTCCCTGACCATTCCACTATCAGTCTATACATGGGAGTAGCTGAGATCTTCAAGGATGCTACAAAGTTATTCCCTTGCTGACCAAAATGGTCACCAGGTTTCCCCTAAGAGGAAAGACAACAACATTTTGGCCAAACTTTTTGGCAACTAAAGAGGGAACTAAGCAGAGACTCAGTAGAAGGTTCTGGAATGGGTGATACATTATGTATGGAAATAAGCTTTTTCATTGTCCATGGGGGCCTCTACTAAAACTGAATCATGCAAGTCAGGTTACACCAGGCATGTCCAAACTTCGGCCCTCCTGATGTTTTGGACCACAGCTCCCAGAATTCCATGCCTGTATTTCCAATGGCAAAGTACTATGGGAGTTGTGGTCCAAAACATCTGGAGGGCTGAAGTTTGGACAGGCCTGGGTTACACAGCCTGTCTAACCTGTGCAACTCCACCCCCCACAAGGTTTAGTGATTTTGCAAGCTTGGAATGCCCTACAAGGGAGTTAAATGTGTTGATACAATTTATGATCATCAGCCAGTGCTATCCAGAATACCTGATCATGGTTAGGATAGCTCTGCATCTTAAATATAATTCTAAATATAGGGGTATGCTAGAGTCGTTTCCGTGGCCAGTAGAGCTCTGGATCATTCCAGCATGGTCATGTAGCACCACTTCCATGAGGGTGGCATATCAGAACCCAAGTTTATCCATTACCATGTCTGGCAAGTGGGCATCCATGGACAATGGGGCAGCCCCATTATGTGACCAGATTTGGTCTAGATAGTCTTCCAGTGTAGTTTGTCATGTCTTCATATGTGTCCTCAGAACCAAAGTGGCAGTGCAGAACTCCCTCCCACCAGAGGCCAGGACTGTCTCATCCCCGCTGACTTTCCAGAAACAGGAAAAGACCTTTCTCTTCAGACAAGCTTTCCCCGAATGATGGACTATCTATTATGTGTCTTTTATATGAATCAATAGGATCACATAGACCAGTGTTGGCGAACCTATAGCATGGGTGCCAAAGGTGGCACTCGGAGCCCTTTCTGTGGGCACCTGACATCGCCCCTTCACAGCCACTAGTATGCAGGTTAAACTGCTGAATTGGCATTTTGCAAAATAATAAAAAATAATAATAAAAAATTAGTGGGTCTTGAATCGCAGTTTGGTTACTCGGTCTCTATAAGGTTCGCCATCGCCATCACTGACACAGACTTTGTGTTTATAACAACTTATAATCTTATGTGTTTACAGTGACACCATGTTTTCATTGTTAGTTTCCATCACTCATAGCTTTTATGTGGAATTTTACTCTCTTTTTAACTGCACATGTTTTCTTATAGCTTTAATGTAATGTTGTCTAACATCTGTTAATGATGTAAGATGTCCTTCAATTCCCTGCTCTCAATACCTGAAAATGTCTTAATTGTACTGGACTGTATATTATCCCCCATTACTGTAAGCTGCCTTGGATCCTTTTCCAAGGAGAAAGGTGGGGGTAAAAATTACTGTTAAATAAATAAATAAATAAATAAATAAATAAATAAATAAATAAAAAAGTGCAGATAAGGGTTGATTCCACAATTTGATTCAGACAACAGGGTGTATTCCACTTTCAGGTAGAATAAGACAGGATCCAGTCAATGAAGTGCAACCGTTTCTTCCCATACTTGCTGTGTAGTAAAAATAAGCACAGTGTCCTGCCTCAGGTCATATTTTAGCTTCACCTCCTCAGAGGGGAAGGGGCTGTGCCCTTTTGTCCCATTTTTATGTTCCCTGGATCTTGTTTCTCTCAATGCCGTTAATAATGACGAGTTTGTTTATCATCCTGGAAGAACAATTAGCCTTAAGCCATAGCTGTTCTTTCCAGCAACCCTCTATGTATACACCAAGGTCCAAATCTTCTCCACTCAAATTCCCCTCCCCCCCCACCCTCCCCTCTCACATCCATTGCTTTGGTGTCAAATGCTATTTTACTATTAATTAGGATGTGCAATCTCAGGGATGGTTATTTATTAATAGATTGTTCTGAGCTTCGGGAGAATTCATGATTAAAACAATAAGATCCGCATGACATAGGCGAACAGATGGACACGGGGAGGTATCGGAGGCCAGGCTGGTTAACATTCCGAACACAGCCAGAAGTCTTGACAAAGCATGGAAAACAGAATCAATCATCATTATCTGGGAGAAAAAGCTATCACTCCGCCTCAGAAAATGAACAGTGGGTGCTCAAAAGCAGTGTGAGGGGAGCTCAAAGAGTCTCAGGCATCAGATAAGGAAACCTAAGATGGATAAGTGTCATCAGGGAAGCGGTCTCCTGCTGAGGAAGGAGGGAGGGGGACTAGCAGTGGAGGTCAAACTGGTTACTGGAGAATAGAAATAGGCAAGACTCAAAAAATGGTGTTTCATTTGTCGTTTTAGGGGTCCGTTTCGGTTCGTTTTTGTTTTTGTGACTTTTTTGCAAAAAATTTCATTTTCGTTTTGTTAGGTAATGAAACAAAAAAATGAAAACGAAAATGAAAAATTGCTGTTTCGTTAGCATTCTTTTTAGTTCAATGCATCTGCTGCAACGAAAACGAAAAACACGGCAAATTTGGTCATTTCATTTTCATTTTTGTTTTGTTTTAAAAAAATTCGTTTCATTTTCGTTGCGTAACGAAATGAAAAAACGAAAATGAAAACAAAAAATTGCTCGTTTTGTGCCCATCTCTACTGGAGAAGCAAACAGGCAGAGCAGGGCAGCTCCTCTGAAATCCTGTGGAAAAGGAGTTCCAGGCATCCTCCAGGCATCCTAAGTAGGGAACAACAAAGAACCAGCTGAGCACCTGCTCTGAATTTCAAAAAGCTCACCAGTTCAATCCCTGGCATCACCAGGTAAGGCTGGAAAGAAGACAGCCTGAGTCCCCGCAACACCAGCATTGTTGGCCCTCATTGACATAAATTGGCTGGCTTGCATTGTGAAAGGTTGCCAAGAAGCCTGCTTAATATGACCCCAGACAATGTGCACAGGAACAGCTCTCTTTGTAGGAGACCACCAGAATTCTTAGAGGAAAGGTGAGACATGAATACAACAAATATTGCATCGTTGTCACTAGAGATGGACATGACCTGCTGGCTTGTGGATTCATTCCTGTTTGTTATTCATCCAAATAGGTGCTTGGCATCTTCCAGCACTGTCTCCTCTAACAGACACACACTCGGGAATAAGCAGGACTGGGAAGTGCCAAACACACATCTTCAACAAAAAAAAAAAAGGAACTGAGGCCAACCAATGGTTCTTGCCCATCTCGTATAGTCACCACTACCGCTTGCATTATTGTTACTATTAGCATCATTGCTGGAGGATGACACCACCAAATCTGCCCTCCAAAATCAGGCATTCACCGCTAGTGGCAATAAGTGGAAAGGAGGGGATAGTTTAGACTGGATTTTAAATGAATTGATAAATTTGAATTTCCTGGACTAACATGGATTGGAACATGCTCTGATTCATTGAACTGTATTCAGAGATTGCGATGATGCTCTTGGTTCAAAAACTGCATCCAAAATGTATATGTTGGAGAAAGTCATGCATTAAAGTAAGTTCATGTGATCTGTTGGGGGTTTTACAACCTTGCATGCTACCTTTCAATTGAGTGACTGGGAGGGATCTTTCTGGCCTGCACTGACAGTCAGTGTATCCAATCAAAACCAATAGTTCCTTCTTGGCTCTGAATTCAAAGACATCCCTGTCTCTCTGTGAAGGGTTTCTTTTCAGCTCTTGTTATTTTGTTGGAAGCATTTTTATTTTTTGATGTTGAACTGTTCAAAACCGCAAGTAATGAAAATTCTTTCTCCTCTGATTGTCTCAGATTGTTTTATCAAGACCTTAAGTGTCAGTTAATGAGAAAGAGGTGGACTATCTGAGAAATCTGAAGCGAATCTCCTCTGTGGATCTCTGTACTTCTATGGTATAGCACAAGGAATTTTAACTGGAAATTCTGTAAGTCAGATCTGGATAATGTTGGAGTGATGCAACCATTGGGCAGAACAGATCCTTGACTGCCATTGCATGAAACAGATCTTGAATGGATCTAGAATGGACATTTCACATGTTCCCTTCTCAAGAACATCTGCACCAACGTCCCTGTCAGTGGCTCTGTAGCTAAAGTCCTACTGGTTTTTTTGGCTGAGCAATGCTGAGTTTCAGGATGTGTTCCATTCTGCATCTTTTGCTAAAGTGCCTCCCCTTCCTCTCCCAGCATGGTTCCCACAGGCTCTCCATAAGCACTTGTGAGAACCAGACAGGTAGAGTGGGGAAGACAGCCACTTGCACATGATTGCTCCGAGGTGATCATTAGTACATCAAAGAGCTATATTTATTTTTAAATGATACAAATATTGTCCCTGAAGATGATCTTATGGCTTCCCTCCATCAGCCCACACATGCCAGAAATAACACTCTTCCCAACCTGCTGAAGCTGCACCCTAAGCCTGTTTTTTTTTGGGGGGGGGGTTCCTCTTCATGGAAAGAAGAGCAATGCTATTGGAACAAGTGGATTCATCCTTGTCTCAGGCTGAATTCATTCAGAGTGGCTCTCCAAAGCCATTGAGATGATCCCAGAGAGATGATAAGAGAGATCCATGTGCAAAGCTTGGAGGAAATGTCTTTTCCCTGCAAGTACAACTCTTTGGATCAAGACAGCACAGTGGTCTTGCTGGCTGGGGTGAGTTGGGGGTATTATGGGAAAGGCACTCCAAAAAGTGTAGACCCCCCTCCTGCCAATCTCTGCCAAACGCCTGCCTATTAAAGGAGAAGGAGAAGGTCTCCGAATGGAGACATTTGATCTTCACATTGAGAGCTGTGTCTTGGTTCACTCTCTTGGCAGTTTTGATCCTGGTAGAACTCCTGGTCTATTGGAGTGCTCCTTCTCTTGGCCAGAATGCTGGCTGCAGCTACAGGACAAGATCAACGGCTTGCCAACATCTGACATGACTTATTGTAAAGGTCTGGGGGGAGGGGAGAATCTAAATTAATAGCAGAGGTAAGCAACTGGAGTCAGAGCATGGTTCTCAACCTTGGGTGCCCAAATGGTCTTGGACTACAACTCCCAGAAATTCTGGCCAGCATAGCTAGTGGTGAATGCTTCTGGGAGTTTTAGTCCAAAAACAGCTGGGGACACAAGGTTTGGAACCACTCCTTTAGCAGCTGCTTGACTTTGCCTCCTGTTCTCCCCACCACTAGCTACACTGGCCAAGAAAAATGGGAGGTGCCGTCAAAAATAAAAAAATGCCTTCCTTGTTGCTAGTGAATACTGTCTCCGTCAGATGGGCCTTCGGCAACTGACCTAGCTTGGAAAAGAAAGTGCCTTCAACATGGTGTGTGCTGCATTTTCATTTACTGCATGCTGTGTTACAAAAAGGGTATGCTTTTACTCATTTGAGGCATTTGCTTCTTTGCAGTGCCAATAATGACAGACTGACTGATTAACTGATTTGATTTTATACCACGCATCTGGTAACAAAGGCCACTCTGGGCAAATTACATTACACACAAGAAATAACAGTTGAAACACTAAGGCAAGCCCTAAATTAAATAAGCAAGTAGGGATAAAATGTACTAGGTCCTACATCTTTGCTAGGCAATCCCTGAAACAAGACAATGATGACAAAAATGACGATGATGGCGACGACAACGACAATGACAACGACAACAACAACAACAACAACTACTACTACTACTACTACTACTACTACTACTACTACTACTACTACTACTACTACCAGGACATGCAAGCATGTAAGCACAAATCCAGCTATACCAGTCTACTTGGCTTCTGCACCCAGTAGCTACTCTCCCACTGCTCAGATGGTGCTGGACAGCTCCCTGCTATTTTAATCGCTTGCATTGCATTGCATTGCATTGCATTGCATTGCATTGCATTGCATTGCATTTATTTATTTATTTATTTATTTATTTATTTATTTATTGGATTTTTATACTGCCCATCTGCCAGCGAGTCACTCTGGGCGGTTTACAACAATTAATAAATTCAAATAATTCATACAACAAAAACATAAAATACAGTAACATAATAAAAATAGAAATAAAAGTAAAATTAACTTTTTAGTTCACATTGCTTATGTATGCACATACCTAATGATGGGTATAATGTCTTGTTCTCATTAATTCAGGTTGTCGCCTCTCAGTGAGACATCTTTGCAAGGAATCTGCATGTGCCACAAGTTCCCTCACTTCTAGCACAGGAAAGGGAAAGGCTTTCCATTTCTGAAGAAATAGAGAAAAAAACACACACACACAGATACACACACACACACACACACACACACACACACACACACACACACACACAGAGAGAGAGAGAGAGAGAGAGAGAGAGAGAGAGAGAGAGAGAGAGAGAGAGAGAGAGAGAACAAGCACAGATGGGTTCAGGAGGTTATCCAGAAAGTGAGACATGACACGTCCAAGGCATCTGAGCCCTTATCATAACACCAAGTGGCAGTGATCACAATTTTGTGCAATTTATCTTATTTCCCTAAAAAAAAAAACATTCTTGCAGATGTGAAAACTCCCCTCAAGAATGACATAAAATACTTTGCCCTTTGGCAGAAGAGGAAGGAAATGGTGAGGTCCTTCATGGCCCTGCATGAGAATAAAGTAAATGAGGGTTTCCCTTCTCACTCCATGCCTTTCAGCATTCTGCTGGAGTTGGATGTGACTTGCCACATCCAGGAGCTGCTGCCTGGAGCTGCCTGCTGGAAACCACCAATGTGTCCATGTTTGGTCATTCCCACAGATTAGATTGTGATGTTCTGTGTGGTATGTCAGAGAATCTGGAGAATTCCTAGCAGTTCTTTTAAAAGCTATGATGGATTTGTCTACCCTAGATTTTCCCCAAGTCTGCCTCAGACCTTGCTGAAGGTACTCCCATGATAATCACATTCTCTTAACTCTCTGGGCTGCTTTTAAAGGATCACAGGGAGAGAAAAGCCCACCCAGATGGCTTTGGCATCTCCTGCTCCAATGCCCTTGCTCAGGCGTTCAGCTCTTGAGGCTTCTCTAACTTTGTTTGCTGCCCTGGGCTCTGGCGAATGCCGGAGTTAATCATTTTGGAGCCACTGAGGTGTTCAAACCCCCCGATGGATCCGAGTTTTGTTAATATTGCTGCAACACAGCCCCGGGAAAGCTCAGCTGGCTGAGAAGGACAGAGCACTAGGAGAAAGCGCTTCTCCTATAGATCGTCAAAGAAGCGAGTCAGGAACCCTCCGGACTTACTGGCAATGTGCGGGTGAGAAGGAAATTAAAAGGGAAAGGGTAAAGGGGATATAGCGAAAGGAAAGGATATTAAAAGCAAACCATTCATAATTCAATGCCAAAACTATTATGTGAAGCAGGGATCTATGCCAGCGAAAGGCATAATCTATATAAGTCGGGGTGTTGCTCCATTGGCATGTTTTGTTGTTGGAGGCGATTGTTCATTATTTTTGATTTAGTGCTTCACAAACAAGGAGCCCCTGCCTGATGCATGGGCTGTGTATTCTTCTGTTGACCCCAGAGACGTAGCTTTCGAAACTTCACATCGATCATGCACACCTTCAGATGCCTCAGTGGTCTCTTCCCAACTCCGACAGAGGATGGGGTTGAAGAATAATCACCTCTTTCTCCCCGGAGGCAGAAGAAAGGGAAGGTTGACGAGCACTCCGATTTGAAAGAACATGTCCTCCAGGGATACATGGTAGGGGAGTCTAGAGGGGTTGGATTTTTATGATTTGGAGGCTCCCCCCCCCATGTAGATATAAAGTAAATCAGTGAAAAGTTGGGGGTGGAGATCCAGACGGAGGAGACAATGAGCAAAACCCAGAGAAATCAAGAAGAAAAAACTTCCTGGTATAATGTGTTTGGGTCCATGGAAACTTTGAAAGGCTCACCCTTTTGAACGTTTTCCAAGTACACAGAATTAGTTGACTGTTCCCTTCCTCTGGGGCTGCCCTGGGGTTATGCAGCTTGGTCAAGGCCACCCGGGATTGCTAATATGCTAATATGCCGGGATGGTGGTGGAGTCGCCTTCTTTGGAGGCTTTTAAGCAAAGGGTGGATGGCCATCTGTCAGGAGTACAGTTCTCCCCTGCCCTTTCGCATTTCATATACTGTGGTCCCGGTATATCACGGGTCTGTAGTATATGAAAAAAAAGGCCCCTTGGGGTAAGGAGGAAAGGCCTTCCCAGGCCACCGGAGGCCCCAAAAGTCTTTCCCTGCAAACCGGAAGTGACTTCTGGTAAACCAGAAGTGACCTCCAGATCACTAGAAAGCAATTTTGGGGCCTCTGGGGGACTGGAAAGCCCCTTGCAGGCCCGTTTGGGGCAGCACCAGGCCTTGGATATGTACAAGAGTCCACAGAGAGCCCACCCAGTCCAAACCTGACTCAGCATCTGCATATTGTGGATTTTCAATTTATTGTGGGTCGGTGGGGGTTTACTGTACTTTGATGGGGGTCCATGCATGGCAGGGGCTTGGACTGGATGGCCCTTGAGGTCTCTTCCAACTTGAGGATTCTATGATTCTATGAAGTCCAGAGGGGAATCATCTATCAAGTTCCAGCTCTGCAGCCAAAAATCTAAACCACTAGGCTGTCCAGCCACCAGATTTATGTTCAAGGTACCCCCAAATAAAAGAAATTCTGGTTCTCGCTTAAAGGGGAGAGAAAGATATTGAGACAGACAGACAGACACAGAGAGAGATGAAATTTCTTGAGGATTAGGAACTTGGCATCCAATGTGATTTGGTTTTGCCACCTGCAAACCCATACCCCATTTCCTGCCTCCGGCCTGATACATCTTTTGCTCCTACTGTGAATATTACACTCAGTGCCTCTTTCTGCTCCCCATACACAATGTTTTGATAGTTCAGACAGCTGTCAAATGAAATTTTATCCAGCCTCCTTTTTTTTTTAAAAAAAAGGAGAAAGTTCGTGGAAGCAAATGGAATCTGTAGAACTCACGTCCTGACTCCCACACGGAAAGGACAGACAAGACTTTTAGATATGCATGGCACATGAGGAAATCCCTTTAAATAAATCCATTGTGGAGGGATTTAGGGTGTTTGAGGAGGGAGAGGGTCATTTTCCTTTTCCTTTTCCCTCTTGGCATTTTGTAGTTTCCCCTAGGAGTTTAGCATGGCCCCTGAGTTACCTTGCAAGGCTTTGGAGTCCAATGCTGCTCAGGAATGGACTGGACACAACTGTTAATTGGCTGTTCCTTTTCTGAACTGGGATAGGGAGAGTAGAGTGGTAGTTTTTAATACAACATCAGACCAATTTTTTATTCACAGCTGTGTGTGTAGAATTGGTTGCAAATGTAGCAGGGAGAGTGTCATGAAACGAGAGAAGTTGTGGCTGATGAAAATGAGACTCTGGCGAAAAAGGGCAGGGTATCAAGTACAGGAGATTGGTGGGAAGTGGGGGAGATAAATGCTGAGCTTGCAACCCTCCTCCAGTGCTATTAAACATTTGCGTACAGGGGAAAGGGGGAAAGACACCCAGAACTGCACATTATGGCCCCAGATGCATTCTGAGCTGATTCCGCCACTCATCCAAGTTTTTATGGCATGAAGGGAGAGGCTTTCTAAGTGGCTATCACTAGAACTTGAATGATGTATAAAGGGTCTGACCATTAAGAATTATACCTCTCAAGTCTCCCATATTAGCCGGGAAATCCATCATCCCGTAATAGTATTTTCTTGTAAATCTTCCAGATTTTATAATTTTTAAAAAAATCCTCTGAATGACATGCTCAATAGGTAGTATAGTTAGTAGGGGCAGGGATACTGTAAGCACATGACAAATGGCAGTAGCCATGTTAGGGGTAGCTGTATGGGTGCCACCATGTTGGGGACAGCTATTGAGCATGCTCAAAGCATCAAGCATGCTCAATAGTTGGTAGGGGCAAGGATACTGTGACCACAATCCCTTATTTTCAAATCTTAAACTTTCCTTTATTTGTGTGTTGCTCTTGTTTTGCGATCGGGAGCCCCGTGCCAGAGGGGAAGGGGAGGGGGAGGGGAGGGGAGGGAGCTTTGTTTGGGTTTTGTTTTTTTTTTTGCATCTGGGAGGAGAAGGGACACTTTTGGGGGGGTTGCAATCAGGAGGGAAATGGGGAGGGACACTTTGTGTTTTTGTGCATGTGCACATTATACCTCTCCCCTTCTGTCCCAGCTGGGGCCAGAGATAACTTGACAGGTATGTTAATAATATTCCAGTTAGCTAATGTTTTGGGAGTCTAGAAGTAACGGAATGGGTAGATCCAATGGAGGTAAGGATTTTGGATGTCTTTAAACACTCCCATACCCCACCCCCAGATAATTTGCATCCCAGTGTTCTTGTAGACTTGAGTTTCAAAGGGCCTATTTTGCTACAGTTTCCCTCAGCAGAATATGGCTGAGTTCTCTGTTGTGACCCTGTAGCCCATGTGCGTCTGGGGTGTACTCAAGCACAAGTCCCTGCTGGTTCCGGCAGAACTGACTTTTGTGATAGTGTGTTTATTAAAGCAGCCACCAGGGTCTCTGTGTCAGGTCCCTGCCAAGAATCCATTCCAGACACTGAGGAGTTAATGGCTGAGGAACTCCCAGATCAACCATCAGGGCTGTCAGTTCCTCCAGCAGCTGTGCAGGAAAGTGATTCAGTGTCTTCAGGGGATTCTACACCCTCCCAGAGAGCTGCTGGCTGCAGACAGCAAAGACTTGTTACCAAGAGGAATAGGGATAAGCTGTATTTGAATTGAAGGCATTTGCGCTCACAAAGTCCTGAGTATTGACAGAATGGGTCTTCAGGGAAGTGGGAGTTGCTCTCTGGAGACATAAAACAAGCACCCAGAGTTAGGGCAATTTGTAGGAACAACAAGTCAACTCAACCTGCTTCTGCCTTCCTGCTGTGATTCCTGACCTCTTTTGGATCCTTGTTCCTGATTGGTAACCCTGGACTATGTTTCTTGACACTGGACTTTGTCACTCCGTGAACCTGTTGTAAGCTACTGTTTGCATTTTGGTTTTTGACCTCTGGACCGTTAATCTTGGACTCTGTTTTGTCTTCTGCCTCAACGTGACTCTAGCTGTGTGTATTTCTGGACTCTGCTTAACTCCTGCCTTGCTATATTGTTGTCTTGACTCTGAGCTTGCAGTAAAAACTCTGAACGTACCTGTGTGTTGGGTTTGTGGGTTGTGACACTCAGCTTCCCATTTCTGCAATATTTGGGAGAGCCTTTCCCTGGAATGAAGGGGACTTGTTCTCACAGGGATGCACACATCACATTGCAAGCTTTGAGAGGTGGTCCAGGGAGATCAATCCTGCCTCACTGTCTTACATGCCTGAGAAAGTAATCTATGCAGGGCAATGAGGAATTCATACATGTGTAAAACACATTCTTGTTTAAGGGAGAGGAAGGTCTCTAGCAAGTTGACAAGGGTCATGGTGAGAGTCCTGGATCTGTGCATATGAGACTGATATTTAACTCTCTTCCGGCCTTGAAACCTACTATGAGATCTTGGGTGATCAAAAGCGAGTGTTCTCAACTTCACAAAGGCCTCCGGCTCTGATGTCTACGGAAATGCAGCACAGTGGTACCCGACGTATGAAATTAATCTATTTCAAATGCATGTTTGGAAGTTGAATTTTTTGTAAGTCGAATTGAGGTTTGCCACAGGAGTGGATTGAAAATCAATTAATCCATTCAGGAGGTTGGAAAAAAAGACAAAAAAAGGAACAGATTCATTGGTTTTCAGTACATTCCCATGGGATTGATTTCTTTTCATCACTTGAGTTTTTTTAGAAATCCATTTCGAATGATTTCCTTTGTAAGTCAATTTTTTCAGTTGTTGAAGCATTTGTAAGCCAAGGTACCACTGTACTGCTGACTAGAGGGGGACACAAATTGGGGCAATGGTGATTTGTTTTGATTTGCAATGCATCAAGGCTGACGAACTGCGAAGAACAAATTTACATTTTTTTTGTCAGATCAGTGAATCAATCTGTTGATGTGTTTTTGCCTCAAAAGACTGAAAAACAGCCTAGGAACATAAACATTGCAGTGAATCTTCCCTTGACTTGCCTCTTACAATCCCTCCAAATTTGCTAAAGACTGGATATAAGACATCCTGGTTATTCAGCCACAGAGTGGCTCCCCCCACCCCGCACAGGAACGTACCTCTTAGCAGTGAGCTGGAGAAAACCCAATCTTCACCAACCTTGGAAGGCTTGTGGAGGAGAATCAGGGAACCCTTCATGGCAATTTTTGTGTCTCTAAGTGCCCGGGAGGGCATATTAGAGCCTGATGAACTGACACATAAAAATCACTAAAAATACATTGATTCATATTCATCAGGGGCATCACTATGGATGAAGATAAATAAACCAGTTAACAGGTTTTCATGAATTATTTAATACTCTTGTGTGGCTCAGTGGACTACGGCTTCCAAAAACTGTCGGCTGCTCCCGCCGATTACCCCAGCTCCTGCCAAACTAGTAGTTTGAGAGCATGTCAATGCAAGTAGATAAATAGGTATCACTGTAAAAAGCGGGAAGGTAATACAGTGTTTCCTTGCAGCCATGCCGGCCACGGGACCATGGACTTGCACAACACTGGCTCTTTGGCTTGAATATGGAGATGAGCACTGTCCCTAGAGACGGACATGATTAGCATGCATGTGTGGAGGGGGGAACCTTTACCTTTTACCTTTATGATTTCCCAGCAATTCCTTTATGCTAACCCTCTCCTCTTACTTTATCCCTGTATGCTCATGTAGCCATGGGGTCTACAGGAATACAGTGTGTTTCCTTCCATAGTGAAATGAATTTGGGTTTAGGTTGGCCATTCTCATGAGCCATTTTCAGCCCAATCTAGGGTGAAATATGCTCTCTAATTGCTAACAAGCCCTCTGGAAGCAAAGAATGGAGGGTGGCAAAGGAGCTGGCCAGACCCCAGACTGAGCTTGGCTGTCCATCCTCTCAGCATTTGCATATTTGCATATCTATGTCGGCAGGCCACATTACACCGACAAAGACAGTAATGGGGATCTGTAACTTGTATCGCATATTGTTCTGCGTCGGTATATGAATCAATGATGGGATAAGGAGAAAATGCCAGGTTTCCCTTGGCCTCCAGAACATGGTCCGTGGATGCGTAGCGGCAGCCAGTCTGCCTGCCATTCTGGTTTTCACCATGACCCAAGCCGAATCCCCCAGGCAGTGCTTCTTGGGCAAGGAGCCCTTGTTTGTTGTCACGTGAGCCTCTCGCAGCGCTGGTGTGAACAACAGAACGTTTTTAATCAGATGCAATTTTGTGAGCGATTTTTGTGATTTAGCAAGTCCATTAAAACTGACATTTGTTCTGCTCTGACACTTCTAAGGAGCTCTGCCGAGCATAAACATTGAAAATTACTAGTCGGGGAAGACAATATTAAAATTCCTCAGCTCTTGCGCACTTGCCTGCGAAACTCGGCTACCATGCAATGTGCCAGCTCTCATCACAGCCACTTGATATGTCTGTTACTCCTTATTTCTACTTAATGTTTGGGCTGGAAGCCAAGCACTGTGAAGGAGATAATGCACATATATTTAGGCAGTTGGAATGGAAGAGCTGACAGGGATCATAGAGGTCACCCTGCCCAACCCTTTGCTCTGGGCAGGATCTGCAATGCAGCTGGAACTGTTGCATCTGTGACAAATGACCACCCAGCCCAATGGGAAAATCATCTTCAGCTGAGAAGAATCAAAGAGTCATAGAATCATAGAAGCATAGAGTTGGAAGAGACGTCAAGGGCCATCCAGTCCAATCCCCTGCCATGCAGGAACCCCCATCACAGTATTTCCAACAGATGGCCATCCAGCCTCTGCTTAAAAACCTCTAAAGAAGGAGACCCCACCACCCTCCTTTGTGGCAGCATATTCCACTGCCAAACAGCTCTAACTGTCATGAAATTATTCCTAATGTTTAAATTGAATCTCTTTTTCTGTAGTTTTTTAAATATAATTTTATTTATATTGGTATCTCAATTATTATACAAACATTTGCACACTTTCACAACATGACCATTATCATAAAGTATGAGCATTTGAATAAAGAAAGTAGTTTTGATGTCAAGCAATCTGTCTTTCTTTTCTCTTCTTCCACGTGCCGGGAAAAATGGGTCTTGGGAACATATGTGAGGTGCCATCAGATGCCAAGAAAGAATCCTATCTCATGGCCCCAGAAATAGTAACTTTGCTAGGAGTGATATTTCTTTAAGCAACTGTTCTGGCATGGAGGTGGGGTCCTGCAAGTCTAGTCCCCCAAAACAGTAACCCTGCTGTCAAACCAAAAAATCTCCAGCTTGTCCTCAGAGCAGGGTCAGGCAGGTTCATGGACCTCACATACATCGTGTGATCACTGTGAAATAGCTTTTACTGGGCTGGGCCACAAGTAGTCCAAAATGTGACCTATATCTCCATCTGATTGTACCTATAAAGCTCTACAAAGTCCCAAGCAGGATTATTTTTTAGCCTACTGACTCCATTTCAACAGTGGCCAAACACTGCTGATATTTCTTCGCAAAATGTGTTGCCCACATTTTGTACCAGTAGGTTCCGTTGTGATGCCCAAGAGCCACTGAACTGCTGCTTTAAAATTCTGGTTCCCTGAATTATGGAGTTTTAATTCTATAGCCATAATAATGAAAGTAGTCCAGTTATGTGAGCCCACATTGACTTCGTCGCTCAGAATCACATTTCTTGCAATGGAGCTGAGTCAAGTCCACCTGCTTTTGTTGTTGCTCTTGCTTCCATTGTAGTTCAAACGAACAGTCACTGCTGAAAATGCACCCAGTTCTCAGTGATGTTCTTTCAAAACTCCCTTGGGGATAGGTGGGTGTGTGGGGGGGCAGACTTTGCTCCTTTATGAGTCTCAAGAGGAACAGTTGAGATTCTTGGCTATATTTATCCTAGAGAAAAGATTGTGGGGAGGTGGCATGATAGACCTTGTCCAATATCCGAAAGGCAATCATGCCAGAAATGGGACAAGTTGTTTTCTGCTATTATGGAGACCTGAACCCAAACAGTGAGTTCAAATCAGAAGAAAGGAGATTCATACCAAACGTAATGGAGAATTTTGTGAGAGCAACGACAACGGTTCAACAGGGGAAAGGGCAGCTTCAGAGTGTGATGGGTTCTCCTCCATATGAGGTTTTTAAATCGAGGCCATCTGTCAAGGATGTTTCAGCAGTGGATAACTAAGATGACCCATGTGTTAGGCTTTATAATTCTAGGGTTCTACTATTCACATTTTCCTTGTTTCCCTGTACTCTCCACTCTCCCACAAGCTGTTCACTTGGCTCCTATTTTTTGTTCCTGGCAGGAACAAGCAAAACAAAACACAACAATTTTGTTCTGATATTGGAATTTAGCCCTTGGTCTGCACTTTTCTGCTCCGCTCTTGGCTGCATAGACGATTTCTCGCTTGATTCTCTGTTCTACAATGTTGCAGGAACTCAGAGCCTCATTCCATGAGCTGGTGTGTGTACATTTTGTTCTACTCACATTCTCTGGCTTCATTGGCAATCTCGGGGGTGGGGGTGGGGGTGGGGGTGGGGGGAGAGCATAGCTTCCAGTAGCTTTTGGAAATTCATCAAATTCACTTCGATTTCCTTCCACGGGCTGTCATATTTGTATTGATATTGCATTTAAATTATGAATTATTTCAAGCTGAGACTTCACTGGGCCTGGAAAATATTGCTGGTGTTTGGAGGTGTCAGACTCAGCACTCGCAAGAAAGTAGATGCAGGAACTGACAGATGCCTTGAATGGCAAAGAGTTGTGTTGTGTATGTGTGTGTGTATATATATATGGGGGGTGGGAGAGGGAGAGGCAGAGAGAGAGAAGGCAGTTCCCAACAAATTATTTCCCACTGAACAAGCAAATGCTGAGTGCTTTTCTGCCTCCGGAAATCATTACAGGCACATAAGAACTGTCAGAAGTTCTGCCAAGCTACCAGCTTGTCATGGACCATGTCAAAAATTGCTTAGTCAAAAACAACAGTCCTAGAGTGCATCTACTTTGTAGAGTTCAAACCGATTGATGCCGCTAACTGCTGTAGCTCCAACTTAGGGAATTCTAGGATGTATCCTTTGGGGTTTAGAATTCTGTGCTGTAGTTTGGTGCAGTGGATAGAGTCTTGGTCTAGGACTCCAAAGCCCTAGGCTAATGGGAGGGTGACAGTAGCTAAAATCATCCCTCAAATATCTTGAAAAAGCCTACGGGGTTTGCCCCAAGTTGAATGTGACTTGACAACACAGAATAACCTCAACAATTCATGGATATGCACTTGCAGAAAGGAAATGTCTGCTGAATTGGAAAGATCCACAATGTGATTAAAACCTCTAGCAATTGAAAGGAAGGCTCTGATGTTCCAATTTGAACCCAAAATTCAATTTTCAAATTTAAAAACTGGATGCCAGCATCCATATTGAACCCTTCCTGGTTCCGATGGCTGAAACAAATCAAATCATCAACCCAGCCTTTTCTAAATTTCATTGCAAGCTGTCTGTCAGATGCCATGAAATGTTGACTACCGGTGCATGTCAGCTATTGTCAAACATTGAAGGCTGTTGCATGTCAGCTGTCAGATCTTGTCAACCATTCCTCAGCATGACAAGGGAGGTATTGTCTCATGGTAAAGGCTAAATGTCTGAAGCTGTCACGTTCTCACAGATCTCTGCTGCATGTCAGCTGTCACACACCATCAAATATTGTGACAACTTCAGCTGCCAAATGCAAATGCAGAATATGAAATATTCGTTGCATGTTCAGGCAATGTTTAGAAGCTAGAAATACTTGCTCCTACCCAATTCTCTATGGAGCAGAAATACTTGGGACCATTTCCAGTTGAGAAAGACTTAAATTATCAGATACTGACCTGAACTCAATAAAGCTGAGCACCAGATATATGGTCCTTTTGTCAGTGAGGCCTCTTCCATTAGACCACTTTGGCCAGTCATTTCCCTCCACTCTCAGCTACTGAACCAAAGTTATAATATATTCCCAGTTCTATTGAATGCCAAGGAGTTCTTCTGAAGCATCACAGTAAGGGAGAGCCAAGGAGTTAGCTTCATCTAGGAATCTCTAGTGGTCTTATTGTTATACATGTTCATGAGAAATCATATTTTTTAAAAAAAAATCCCTTGCTCATGAGAAGATGAGCTTTTTTCTGTTTGTCTTGGGGAAGTTTTCATATCTACAAGAATGATATTTCTGCAAAAAAGCCAAATGGTGGTAGGTAGGTAGGTAGGTAGGTAGGAAGGAAGGAAGGAAGGAAGGAAGGAAGGAAGGAAGGAAGGAAGGAAGGAAGGAAGGATATTATGGAGGAGAAGGTGAATAAGCCATGAAAACAAGCTGCAGCCTTGTTATAAGCATAGGGTAGGATCTGTCTGAGCTGTCACTCAGCCCTTTTGTCTGTGCTTTTCTTCTGAAATGGAGAAGACACTCATTTTGCTCAAGGAGAGAGGTTGTGCAAATTGCAGAACCCTCAATGGGGTATTTAATACATGCATACTGTAAATATGCATGGCCTCGCTCCATCTTTCATGCAGGAACTCTTCCAGCACCTGAAGTTCTGGTATCTGGAGACAGTTATCCCATCACTTCTTGG
This sequence comes from Phrynocephalus forsythii, assembly GCA_029282475.1. NCBI lineage: Eukaryota > Metazoa > Chordata > Lepidosauria > Squamata > Agamidae > Phrynocephalus > Phrynocephalus forsythii. The sequence continues at coordinate 6,910,900 of JAPFRF010000022.1, forward strand.
TCTTCTCTTCTCCAGGCTATAAAGACTCAACCAGTTAAGTTGTTCTTCAGGACATTGTGATACAAGGCAGACTGCTTAGCCATGACAGCTGGCGACCCTTTACATATTGATCTGGATGAGCTGGCAGACTAGCATCGGGAAGCAGATGGCATCTCTCTCTGACATCTTGGAACAGGCCAAGAACAAACCAATACTGGTCTGGGCATGATTATCAGGTGATTTCTCTCCCCCTGCCTGCCCATCGCTGATTGGTAGTGGTGGAGGTCAAGGGGGTGCTTATTGAAGAAGGGGATGGTTCTGATTGCATTTCAGAATCAAGGTCACAAAGGGTTCACAGCCTCCATCACTGCTGGAAGAAAAGCGGCAGCACTCACTGCACCCAGAGCAGCAAATCTGCCACAAACACAGATGTGAAGTGCCAGGAATCTTTGCAAGAAGCAGCAGCTCACAGTCAGCTCAAGTTGAGAAAACACAATTGTCCTCATGCTTAGGTCATAAGAACATAAGAACAGCCTTGCTGGAACAAGCCACAGCCCATCCAGTCCAGCATTCTGTCTCACACAGTGGCTCACCATTTGCTTCAGGGTATTCCCAAGCAGATGTCTTCCCCTGGTTACGATTCCCTGCAAATGGTATTGAGAGATATCCTGCCTAGGAATGGGCATGAAACGAAAAATGAAATTCTGTTTTGTCGTTTTGTTACAAAACAAAGCGAAATGAAACAAAATGAAATGATGAAGCAGCATTTCGTTATAGACGAAATGAAATGGCCGTTTTCCTTTGAAATGAAATGTTTTGTTCTGTCTGTAAAATGGTGGCTTACCTGTGGGTGGTCCGCCACCGCCACTGCCGCCGAGACCGCCCAGCCAGGCTGGAGAGAGTAAGTGGATGGCAGACTAGCCTATGCCTGCCGCTGGAGCCTCCACTTCCACCACATAGCTGCCACCGCTGCAACAGGAGACGCCGAGCGGCCAGTAGGCTGCTGCTGGATTTGCTGCTGCTGCCGCCAGAGCCCCAATCACCCAGCCACTAGGGGCTCCCACTGCCGGAGACATCGCGGCCTCCGGCAGTGGCGGAGTCACCACCACCCAGCTGGGCAGACCGGCCTAGGGCCAGCTGCCACTGCTGCCGCCACTGCCAGAATCGCTGTTGCTGCCAGTGCACACGGAGTCACCACTGGCCAGCTAGGCCGGCCGGCCTAGGGGCCCCCGTTGCAGCCATCAGAGTTGCCACCAGCCAGCTAGACAGGCCAGCCTAGCCCCCCACCACCACCACCACCTCCAGAGCCTTTGGAGCCACTGCCGCAGGTAACAAAATGTTTCATATAAATTTTTGTGGTAAAAAATTGTACGAGAAAAAAACAAAATAAAATCTGGGGGCCCCCAAAACAGAACAAAATGAAACACAATTTTTCTGTTTTGTGCCTATCCCTATTCCTGCCTATTTCTCCAATGTGGATGTTGTCCTTAGGCATCCATAATGATAACCTTTGATAGCCTTGTTCTCCATGAACCTGTTCAATCCTTTCTTAAAGCTGTCAAGTCTGACAGCTGTCACCACTTCTTCTGGCAGGGAGTTCCACAGACCAGTGATCCTCTGGGTGAAAAAGTACTTTCTCTTATTTGTTTGAGATCTAGCACCCAAAAGTTTCATGGAGTGCCCCCTAGTTCTAGTGTTGTGCGATAAGCAAAACAGCTTTTCTTTATCTACTTTGTCCGCAGCGTGTATGATTTTATAAACTTCAATCAGGTCACATCTTAGATGCTGTTGTTCAAGAGTGAAGAGGCCCAGCCGTTGCAGCCTCAGATGGTAAGGAAGGTGTTCCAGTCCCCAAAAACATTCTGGTTGCCCTCCTCTGCACTTTTCCCACTTCCATAATACCCTTCTGGAGGTATGGTGACCAGACCTATACACAATACTCCATATGGGGCCTCACGATAGATTTATAAAGAGGTAAAATGACACTTAGCTGCCTAGATGCCCTAAGCACATCCAATCTCACCTAATTTTGGAAGCTCAGCAGAGTTAGCCCTGGTTAGTACTTGGATGGGAGACCACCAGGGAATAACAGGTGCTGTAGGAACCTGGAGCAGGAAATGGCAAACCATTCCAGTATTCGTGCCAAGAAAACTCCATGGACATGCAGTCACAAAGAGTAGGTCACGACTAAACATGGGCACGACCAGAAAAAAATGACGTTTCGAGTTTTTGTTTGTCGGAACGGGTCCGTTTCGGCTCGTTTCCGTTTGTCGCAAAATTTTTCAAAAATTTGTTGTTACCGTTTGTCGTTTGTCACTTCCACCATGATTGCGATTTGACATGCCAGAGCATAGGGGCGTCCCACAATCAGGGCCGGTGCTAGGTGTTTTTGCGCCCTAGGCAGCGGGCGGGGCGGGGGGCGGGGGGAGGTGCGGGTGGGTGGCGGTGGCGGGGGGCCATGGGTGGGCGGCGGCCACGGGCGGGCGAGTGGGCGGCCGGCGGCGCGGGTGGACGGGCGAGTGGGCAGTTAGGATATCACTTAGGAAGGATAGAGGTTCTGTTCTTGGCTTGCACCCCAAATGTGTGTGTGTGCAAGCAAATTGAAGTTGGGAAAATAGAAAATAAATGGTAGCATATAATATATTTTTAAAATAAATCCACTTCTCCCACTCCCAGTCAAACCTCCCCCTTTATCCAATATCAGAAAAAAATCCTCAAACTGCCAGAGAAGAAATAAAGAATAAACTGCTATTCCCTTCAGCAGACAAAGCTGCAGGGAATCAAAGAAATTATTTTCTAAATTCAATTCCCTCCCTGCCTGCCTAACTTAAATCCTAAAGCCTCCAGCCTCCCTCCTCAATCTCGATTGGATCACACCAGCACCAGCAGCCAGCCCTCCTCCCTCAACCACGTCCATACACCCGACTGCGATTTCTGGAAGGTGCCGGCATTCAGACGTGTCAGTCAAAAACCTGGCGATGCCATTGGTGGAATGGTTCAAAAAATTTGCATGGTCCCATCCCATGCCCAGCCCAAATGGGCAGGTCTAAAAAAATAAAAATAAAATAAAATAAAATCAATACGACGTTTTATTGCTATAAAAATCCCACTGCTGCTACTATAAAAATTCAGGCATTTAAAATAAATAAATTTCACGTGTTTCTGTGGTGATTTGGTGTGTTTTTTGACCACGATTTCAAAAGAAAAATTGCGGTCACCATTTTGGATCCGCCCCCCACCGCATGGCATGCAGCGAGACAGACGACGAGGATGACTCCCCCCCAGCCTGGTGCAAGCAGCCCAGGGCAGGAGAAGAGGGGAGGAAAGGCCGGGGAGCCCCCAGAAATCACCCCTCTGGTAGGTGGCAAAGCCTCAGGCAGGCATATTTTCGCCTGCTTTTTTGGCCGGGAGTCGGGTTTTTTTAAAAAAACTTTTAAAACTTTTTCTGTGCTTCGCATCGCGCGATCGTCGCGATGCCACAAACGGAAACGAAAAACCCGACCAAATTTTTCTTTTTTGGTTCGAGTTCAAGTTCTGATGGCTTAATTATCATTACCGTTTCCGTTATGTAACGGAAACGATAACCGAAAATGGAAACGATAATTTCGCCAAGTCGTGCCCATGTCTAGTCACGACCGTAATGACACAACACACACAAAATGACACTTGTGGACTTATTTTCTATACCCTTCCTAATGATCCCTAGCACTGAGTCCACTGCTCTCACTATGGATTCAATCCCCTTCCATATTGATGGACTCCAAAATCCAATCACAAATGGGTTATCATTATACCCTGCCAAAGAGGAACATGGAAATGAATCAGGACAAAATGTGCTCCTGGAATTCCCAGCTTCCACCTGGAAATTCCTTTGGTTGGGCCAAACTGGGATTCAGCTGGATCTCTGTAAACCAAGGAAACACCAACAAGTGATGCTGGCCAAGAGAGATAGCCTACTTGGAGTAAAGGAAGAGATCAGAGGAATGAAAAGGATGAGGCCAATAACAACCTGTGCTTGCATCCTATTCTTGAAACCAACACTGAAGACGCAGTGGCAGAGGCCTTGTGTGGGAACCATCAGTCCCCACCTGCTTTGGTGGCCTCTTGAAGCCAGCCTTCTCCTTTCTCCTAGCTAGCACAAGCTGTCCTTGGCTCTGCTTTCCACACAGCATCTTTCTTTAGCTTTGGTGTTGGCTCACCAACCCACAACCCCAACTATCATTAGTAAATCTGATTTCTTGGGGACAGAAGGTGCGACTGGTGTGGGGGAACATAAGAACATAAGAAGAGCCATGCTGGATCAGGCCAAAGGCCCATCTAGTCCAGCTTCCTGTATCTCACAGTGGCCCCACCAGATGCGTTTGGGAGCGCACGAGACTAGATATCTGTCTCCTGATACCACTCTGCTGCATCTGGCCCTTGAAGTATCCCGGTTTTAAGCCTGGAGATTATACATCTTCATCATGGTTTGTAACCTGTGATGGACTTTTCCTCCAGGAATCTGTCCAATCCCCTTCTGAAGGCATCCAGGCCAGATGCCATCACCACATCCTGTGGCAGGGAATTCCGCAGACTAACAACTCACTGGGTAAAAAATATTTTCTTCTGTCTGTTCTTACTCTCCTAGCCCTCAATTTGAGTGGATGTCCCCTAGTTTTGGTATTTTGTGAGAGGGAGAAGAGCTTCCCTCTATCCACTTTACTCCTGCCCTGCATGATTTTGTATGTCTCAATCATATCCCCCCTCAGGCGCCTCTTTTCCAGACTAAAGAGCCCCAAATGTTTTAGCGTTTCCTCATAAGGGAGGCCCCCCAGCCCAGTAATCATTTTAGTCGCTCTCTTCTGCACTTTTTCCAGTTCCACTATGTCTTTTTTGAGATGCGGTGACCAGAATTGTACACAATAATCCAGGTGTGGCCTTACTATTGTTTTGTATAATGGCATTATAATGTTGGCTGTTTTATTTTCAATCTCCTTTTTGATAATCCCTAGCATGGAATTGGCCTTCTTCACCACTGCCACACATTGGGTAGACACCTTCATGGAGCTGTCCACCAACACACCAAGATCTCTTTCCTGATCCGTCACAAATAACTCAGAGCCCATGAGTTGATAGATAAAGTTTGGAATTTTTGCCGCAATATGCATTACTTTACATTTGGCTACATTAAAACGCATTTGCCATTTCATAGCCCATTCCACCAGTTTGGAGAGATCCTTCTGGAGCTCTTCACAATCTTCTCTGGTTTTTACCACACGGAAAAGTTTTGTGTCATCTGCAAACTTGGCCACATCACTGTTTATCCCTGTCTCTAGGTCATTTATGAACAGATTGAAAAGAACCGGACCAGGACAGATCCCTGGGGCACACCGCTTTTCACCTCTCTCCATTGTGGAAAATTGCCCATTGACACCTACTCTTTGTTTCCTGAATCTCAACCAGTTCTTAATCCATAAGAGGACTAGCAAAAAAGATAATGTTCTTTTTTGTTCTAGCAAAAAATGCTTTTCTTAAAATAGAATTTGCCCCTCACTTTGTGCATTTTCCCCCTATTCCTTCTTCTCTCAGCAGCCTCTTCTATCCCAACTTGACTGCCAAACATCAGAACTAGGAAATTGCTTTAAAAACAACAAACAAAACAACAAACACTACAACCCTAAAAGATGACTTAACGGAATTATGCAATTTTAGTTCCGACTTTATTTTTTCCTCTGAATTCTGACAATCACTGTTGTGTGTGCTTCTTTTTTGGAGTCCTCACACAGGCATCCGGGGCCAAGGAATAATGTTACCCCAAGGACCCAGCTCCTGGGGCTGATCTGAATGAGTCCTTCTGCAGCAAAAGTCTTGAAAGAGGCCATTCTGCTACCTTACTAGTCTCAACCACAGAAATCCCACTGAATCAATGAGATCTACACAGGTGTTGATTGGTGCTCTGGGGCTGCTTTTGTTGGAACTAACAATTGGATTTAGGCCACTATCCCATCTGTTTTCATGGCAGCTCTGCAAACTCTAATGAAATATAGTGATCGACTACGATTTAGGACACCTGGGTTTGAATCTCTGGTTGGCCAGGGAAACTCACTGAGAACAGGAACTGGTGAAACTGCTCCCAAAACTGCTCACTTTCCCTAACAACCTTATTAGGATCATCATAAGTTGGTTCTGAACTGACAGCACAAAACAAACCATCTCCTGCAAGAGCAAAGGTAGAACTGATATAAAGAAAGATGAGCTCTCCACCATTGGTCAGGGCCACTGGGAGATCTATGATGGAAGGAAAACCATCAGAGCTATGTCTCTCCTTCAGCTATCCATTGGGACTGCAGTGAGAAAAGCAAGAAAAATGAGTCAGACCAAGGGAAGTCTGTTTCTTGTGAAGCAACACCTGTAGTGCAGGTATAGGGGAAAGATCCATAAAAGAGGAGAGCATAGTATTATCAGGGGGTTGTCAATCAACCCCTAGAAAGGAGATGGTAGAAACTAAGGAGAAATAGGACAGCAAGGAGAAGAATCAATCAAGAGAGAAGACAGAACATGCATTTCAAAAAGAAGAGAGGGAGAGAAAGAGAAAATCTTATTTTAAATAACATTTGATAAATTGCCTGCCTTTTCCTTTCATCTCAACAGAAGAAGGCTCTCTCTCCCTCCCTTTGTCTCTGCTCACATCTCAGCATTGGGATTTGTTAACAAAGGAGGAGAGCATGTTGTTGGAAGTTTCTTATGATCAGAGCAGCGTGGCTGTGGACATGAAGAAAAATCAAAATCCAGCAGGCGAGGTTGAGGTGGATGAGAGGTTACTGCCGTTCTTCTGAAACCTGTCCTTGCTTGGTCTGATGTCCAAGGGAGGAATCCGCATGATCAAGACCACCGAACAAAGTGGAGTAGATGGCTTCTCAAACCATCTCCTGCTTATCCCAAAGGCCACAATTTGCTGTACAAACAGGAGGTGATGCATGATATGAACATGAGTGTCATGGATTAGCCAGTCCAGCCATCGCTCCCCAGTCCAGTTTGGCAGTCCCAGTTGTAATGCATCCATTTGCCAACACACACACACACACACACACACACACACACACACACACACACACACACACACACACACACACACACACACACACACACATGTACAATATGCATGGAAATGGAAAAAACGCAGAGGAGGGCAACCAGAATGATTAGGGGACTGGAACACCTTCCTTACCATTGGAGGCTGCAATGGCTGGACCTCTTCATTCTTGAATGACGGTGTCTAAGAAGTGACCTGATTGGAGTTCATAAAATCATACACAGTGTGGACAAAATAGATAAGGAAAAACTGTTTTCCCTGTCACACAACACTAGAACGAGGGAGCACTCCATGAAATTTTCTCAAACAGAAAAGAGAATGTACTTTTTCACTCTATGGAACTCCCTGCCAGAAGAAGTGATGACAGCTGTCAGCCTTATTTATTTATTTTTATACTTCTATACTACCTGTCTTCCAATGGAACTCTGGCCTTGACAGCTTTAAGAAAGGATTGGACAGATTCATGGAGAACAAGGGTATCAATGGCTATCATGATGGATGCCTAAGGAAAATCTCCAGGTTGGATAGATAGGCAGGAGATGTCTCATGCCTGGTTCCAGCAAGGCTGTCCTTATGTTCTTATGATCAAGTCTAGATTTACAGTCAGGATTTGCATTCCTGCTAATAAAGCCCTCCTCTTTCTTTGAAGGTGGCAAATGACGGGCTGGTTCCGAGATATTGCACTCAGACACATGTGATTAGTTGCAATATTGAAACCGTCTTCCAGAAGGGAGGCTCAAAAGCCTCCTCATATCTTGTGCCCTGTTAGCAATGGAGGCCTACTTGAAGAATTGTGGGCATAGAGGCAGTGGCCCCTTCCACTCGCAGGCTTGGCACGGGCACTTCCATCTATCCTTTCTCTATTATTGCCCATCCTTTGGACCGGAAAGGCCATAAGTTACCTGGGAAAGCTCACAGCTCTGCAAAGGAATTTGCTTTATAGCTTTTTAAAAAACGCCCTTCCTCTGCTCCACTGCAGTACCCCCAGGATCCTTGTGTATTGATGACTTTGCCCTTTCTTTCCGGAACTTTGTGGTTTATTAGCTCCAGTCTTGCTCTTATTCTGCTTCACTTCATCTATACAGTAATTAATGCAGGCCTTCAAATCCTATTTCTGTTAACTTACCGTCCTCACTCGGAAGCTGACTAACCACATCATCTTAAGCCTTGGCAACATTTACAGATTGCAGCAGTGATAAATGTATGCATGCACACATTTGCACATGCCTGCACTTCCACTGGAGCAAACCATAGGGCAGGGAAGGCAAGTGTTGTGCTTGTGCAGATCAAACAATACAATCGATGACAACAAGTGTTCTGTTGCTCATCTCTACCTGCCATGGAATGATATCATCAGCAGCAGCACCAGAGCACCACTAATGAAAGACTTCCTCTTTTTATTTTATGGTGCACCTAACTTGATCTCAATGCGCACAAGTTGCATGCAACTCAGCACTGAAAGGAGGACTCTTCCTTCGGTGCAGGTGGAGCTATGCCACATGATCATAGTGAGTTACATCCAATCTCTCTACCAGAGCAGTCAGATACTGAAATGAGGCTCATGTTTGCCTCCTTTACCTGTTCTCTGGCTTCTCTCGAGGGCCATGCTATCTTGCCCATATTGACTGGCTTCCAAGGATTAGCAGCATTTTAAGCCAAGGCGCACCTTAGAGGAAAGAATCCAGAGCTGGAGCAGGTGGAAGCAACAGAAGGAGGAACCAGTGCTAACAATTAGAGATGGGCACGACTTAGCGGTATTCCCGTTTCCGTTTCCGTTACTCGTATCCGTTACTCTATGGAATCGGTAACGGGAATTACTCCGCCAGACTTCGAGCTCGAACCGACGAACAAACAATTTGGTCTGATTTGTCGTGCTCGTTACTTGCACGCGGTGATCGCGCAATGCCAAGCGGCACAGAAAAAAAGTTTTTAAAAGTAAAAAAAAAAACCGATTCCCGGTCCAAAACGGCGACCGCAATATTTTTTTTAAATCCTTGCCCAAAACCCCACCAAAGCACCACAGAAACATGCGAAAGTAACCTATTTAAAATGCTTGATTTTTTACAGTAGCAGCAGTGGGTTTGTATTGCCAAAATACGTCTCCGTTGATTTTATTTTATTTTTTTCTTAATTTATTTTTTTACACCTGCGCAACGATGGGCTGGCCATGGGACGGGACCATGCAAATTTTCGGAGCTATTCCACCAATCGCATGGACAAGTTTTGACGGACACTTCTGGATGTGCCAGAGGGCATAAAAAGCCGAGGCAGTTCCAGTCCGTCACAGTCTGGGCTTGGATCTTGTGGAGGGTGGTCAGGGCTGGATTGCTGCGCTCAGTCTAGTTTCGATTTCGCGGTCGCTGTCTCGGTCTTGCTAGGCAGGGAGGGAATTGAATTGATTTTAATTCGTAAAACATAATAATTTCTTCTATTCCCTGTGGGGAATAGCAACACAGTGTTTATTCTTTTTTGTTTTCTGCAATTTTGAGGAAGAGTTCCGTTTTTTATTTGCTTATATTTGCTTCAAGGGGGAGGGAAGATTTGAGTGGGAGCGGTAGGGGAGGGGAGGTGCTGCGGATTTATCTTGAAAATATATTATTTTACACTACCATTATCATACCATTTCTTTTGTATCCCAATTTCCCACCAAGTTCATTTACTTGGCCAAGGTCCTTTTACCCTGTGCCTACAGCTTTTTTGCTGCTCTTGCGATTGGGGTTTTGGAAGGGAATCCAGCAACCCTATCCTACCCTAGTAGCAGCTTATAGTTTTATTCCATTTATTTTCTATTCTACAGTTTATTAGCAAGTGGCAAGCAACAGCCAAGGTCCAGTAGTACTAGTGCTTAGAAGGGAGGTTGGAGGCTGTGGATTAAATTATTTAAAAAAATATTATACAGAGTACAGACTGAGTAGGCAGAGTCTCCCTCGCCAACCAGTGCACTCCAATTTCTCAAACACATTTGTTGGCATTTGGCAACAAGGCTAGGGCACCTACCTCTATAGAACATTTCATTTTACTTAACACTATAGATATTCTTTCACTTGTCCAACACCTCATTGATTTTTTTGCAGTCAGGCACTCAAACAGAAACAAACATTTGTTGAAGGGCAGGCACCCAGCCACCTCTATAGAACTTTTTCTTCAATTACATCTTTGAAGAAGTTTCATTCATCTTAGTTACTGTGCATTATTTGTGAAAGTTGGGTGCTGCCAGATTTTGCAAACCCCTTGCTTCTATTAGCTTGGTTTTTGTGCAGTTGTAACTTACATCTGTGAAGAGGTTAAGTTACAGTTCTCCATTACACTTGCCCTGTGGATTGTGAAACTTGTTTGCCAGGATTGGCAAACCCATTGCTCCTATTACCTTGTTTGTTGTGCTGCTGTTGTGAGTCCATCTCACTCATTTACTTGCCACCAGAGTCTGCATACACAATCCAATTACAACTGGGAAGAAGTTACAGTTCTCTTTGTTATACTTGCCCTGTGCAGGGCATTGAGAGACTTGTTTGCCAGGATTGGCAAACCCCTTGCTCCTATTACCTTGTTTGTTGTGTTGCTGTTGTGTGAGTCCATCTCACTCATTTACTTGCCACCACAGTCTACATACACAATCCAATTACAACTGGGAAGAAGTTACAGTTCTCCTCCTAATTAAACTTGCCCTGTGTAGGGCATAGAGAAACTTAGTTGGGTGCCAGGATTGGCAAACCCCTTGCTCCTATTACCTTGTTGTTGTGCTGCTGTTGTGAGTCCATCTCACTCATTTACTTGCCACCACAGTCTACATACACAATCCAATTACAACTGGGAAGAAGTTACAGTTCTCTTTGTTATACTTGCCCTGTGCAGGGCACTGAGAGACTTAGTTGGGTGCCAGGATTGGCAAACCCCTAGCTCCTATTACCTTGTTTGTTGTGCTGCTGTTGTGAGTCCATCTCACTCATTTACTTGCCACCACAGTCTACATACACAATCCAATTACAACTGGGAAGAAGTTACAGTTCTCCTCCTAATTACACTTGCCCTGTGCAGGGCACTGAGAGACTTAGTTGGGTGCCAGGATTGGCAAACCCCTTGCTCCTATTACCTTGTTTGTTGTGCTGCTGTTGTGAGTCCATCTCACTCATTTACTTGCACAGTTCCTTGGTGCTTTTCTTTACTATCACATTATACATTCCCTGGCCTGAGCCACAAGAAGTGAGAAAAATGAGGAGGGGTCACACAGCTAGAGGGCAGGGGAGGGGGATCCCTACTAAGATAAATAGGGGCACGTTTCTGAGGGAAGGGACAGGAAGTAGTGCAGAAAGTGATACTGGTGCAACTCCCTCCTCGAGTAGCAGTGCCAGTGGCACAAGCAGCACTGTGCCATCGTCTGTCACTGAGGGAAGCATGGATGAGGCGTACCAAATCCCATCTTCATTACCTGACAGCCCCAGCCTTAATCAGCAAGAAGACAAGGGCTCTGATTCTGAAATGGCATCAGAATCAGAATCGGGCTCCTTGTATCTAAACCTGCCAGATTCTGAGGACCTGTTGGCAGGGACAGACTTAAGTCAGGCTCCAGGCAGTGACGGAAGCAGCAGCCCTCTTTCCACCCAGAGTACCACCAGTGAGAGCAGTAGTACTAGTCTACTTTCCCGGCAGGGCAGAGGCCACACCAGCACCACAGCAGCGGCAGCAGCAGGCAATAACAGAGGGGGCGTTACTTTCAGTAAGCCACGAGGGTGTCTCTGGGAGCATTTTGACAACAGCCCCCAAGACGCAAGGATGGCAGTGTGCAAGATATGCGGGGTGGTCTTGCGCAGGGGGAATGACCCCAAACACCTCTTCTCAAGTGGGGTGCGCAGCCATCTGATGAGGAAGCACCCTGGGACTCTGCCTGGAACCCTGTCAGACCCTTGCTCTTCAGGGAGGAAGAGAGGGGAAGAAGGGTTAGAGAAAGAAAAACACAGCTCCGCTAGTGAGAGTGGGAAGAGGCAGGCCGCTCTGCAGGAAGTGGGGCTGTTGGGTGGGACTTTTGTCAGCCCGCGAAATAGGGCCAAAGCACAGGAGACCACCACTCGAGTGGTGGGTGAAATGGTGGCCATGAACGAGTTGCCCCTCTCCTTTGTGGAGTCATCAGGCTTCAGGCACCTGATGAAGCACGTGGCACCATGGTACGAGACTCCATCCCGGCGTACCTTCAGCAGGCGGGTGATTCCCTCCCTTTATGAGTCTGTCAGGGACAGGATCCGGGCCCTGCTGCAGGTGGCCAGAGGGAGGAAGATCCACTTCACTTCCGACCTCTGGACCGGTGGGCGCCACGGATACCTCTCACTGACGGCTCATTGGTGGCAACCCAAGGAGGTCCTGGAGCCCCAGTCAGCCCATGAGCAGCTGCAGGGGGAGGCACAAGGCAGCACCCCAAGAGGGTATAGGGTGGTGCTTCTCCAGGCACAAAGCATGGAGGACAACGCCACAGGGATCAACATTGCTGACGTTCTCAAGACAGCAATGCGAGAGTGGGGATTGGGGACAGAGGGACAGGTCAATCATGGAGTCATGGTTACAGACGCGGGCCGTAACATGACCAACGCGGTTCTTGGGGCAGGGTTCCAGGGCATCGTGTGCGCAGCACACAAACTGCATCTAGTGGTGGGCGATGCCATTGGCCTGGGTGCACCAAAGGACTCCTGGAGTGAGGGGACCAGGGAGACCAGGGCCTTGCTGGACAAGTGTCGGAAGATCGTGGGGCACTTCGCTCACAGCGTCAAGGCAGCCAGGATGATGTGTGAGAGGCAGGCGGAGACGGGCCGACCAGAGCACGTCCTGATCCAGGACGTGACCACCCGGTGGAACTCCACCCACGAAATGGTCAAGTGTCTGTTGGAGCAGAAGGAAGTGGTGGAATACATCATGTCAACCACCCCAGCCCTGCATGAGGGGAGGGAATTGGACCTTGGTGCTACCGAGTGGCTCGCCCTCTCCCAGATGGCGGGTATCCTGCAGCCTTTTGAGGAGACCACCCACGTCCTCAGCAGCTACAACGCCAGCCTGGGCCACGTTCTCCCCCTGGTCAATGCCCTTCGCCAACGTCTAGAGACCAGTATCCGGGAAGAAGGCAATCTTCTCCCTAAGAGCAGGGCATTGGCAGACAGGCTGTTGACCGGTGTGGATACCCGCCTTGGCCCACTAAGAAGGGAAAAGGTGTACCAGATGGCCTGCCTGTGCGACCCTCGCGTCAAGGGTTCCCTGGCGGCCAGCACTGCCGAACTGAAATCCTGGAAGACGGAGCTATGCCGTCAATTCAGGGCTGTCTCCGATGAGGGCCAGGTGTTTCAGAGGGCGCACGGAAGCCAGAGCGATGCTGAGGAGGAGTCCTCGCAAGAATCCACATCCCTCTGTACTCCAGGAGCGTTCACCCAGAGACCAGGTTCCATTCCAGCAGCCAACTACCTGGCCTCTGCCCTAGCCATGGCAGTTTCCTCCTCAGTGGAGGCAAGGGAGGAAGAAGTAGCAGACCCCGCTCAGACCATGGTGAAGGAGTACATGGCCGAGCCCCTCCAACCCCTCAGCTCGGACCCACTGCACTACTGGGCCAGAAAGGCAGACCTCTGGCCCGCTCTTTCAACTCTGGCGTTGGACCTCTTGTCTATCCCACCCACCAGTGTCCAGAGTGAGCGTGTCTTCTCCCACATGGGAGATGTCCTGAGGCCGTGCTGCTGTCGCCTGGACCCAGAGACAGTGGAAAGGTTGACTTTCATCTGCTTCAACCTTTCCACCTTGGGATTACCCCAACACTCTAAGAACTAAGTTGCTGCCTGTAACCTAACCTCCTGCCTGCAATCCTCCATGCCCGCCTGCAAGCCTGCCTGCCTCCCCTTGGCCCTACAAGCCTGCCTGCCTGCCTGCCTGCCTGCCTTGCCCTGTGACTACCTGCCGACTCCAGTGCCTAATGCCTGCAAAACTGCCTGCTTGACTGCCTGCCTGCCTGCCTACCTGTATTCTCTCTCACACACAATTGAAGGGTACTATTAGTGGCCCAATTTTTCTAGCCCTGGCCTGTCTCCAAACCAGGCAGGGCCACTCAAAGTGTCTTTGGAAAGTGTCTGTGTGTATTGGCCCAATTTTTCTAGCCCTGGCCTGTCTCCAAACCAGGCAGGGCCACTCAAAGTGTCATTGGAAAGGGTCTGTGTGTTTTGGCCCAATTTTTCTAGCCCTGGCCTGTCTCCAAACCAGGCAGGGCCACTCAAAGTGTCATTGGAAAGGGTCTGTGTGTATTGGCCCAATTTTTCTAGCCCTGGCCTGTCTCCAAACCAGGCAGGGCCACTCAAAGTGTCTTTGGAAATGGTCTGTGTGTATTGGCCCATTTTTTTTCTAGCCCTGGCCTGTCTCCAAACCAGGCAGGGCCACTCAAAGTGTCATTGGAAACAATTTTTCTAGCCCTGGCCTGTCTCCAAACCAGGCAGGGCCACTCAAAGTGTCATTGGAAAGGGTCTGTGTGTTTTGGCCCAATTTTTCTAGCCCTGGCCTATCTCCAAACCAGGCAGGGCCACTCAAAGTGTCTTTGGAAATGGTCTGTGTGTATTGGCCCAATTTTTCTAGCCCTGGCCTGTCTCCAAACCAGGCAGGGCCACTCAAAGTGTCTTTGGAAAGGGTCAGTATTGGCCCAATGTTTCCCCGTTGGCCATGGCTGGTCTGAGAGAGACCCTAATACCTGCCTTCCTTGGTGCTTCACACCGTTCCCTGGGGTTTAGGCACCAATCTGCTAACAAAGTGGTGAGGAAGCACTTTACAACAACCTACCTCAAAGACTGAGTATCAGGGGGCAAGCTCCCCTCCTTACAGCCTTAAAGAAATAGACCCACCCAGTTCTCCTGCTTCCACTCTGTCTCCTTGGTTGCCAAAACCCGGTCTCCTGGGGTGGCGATAGAAACTCTGCCTGCCAAGGTGGAAACAATCCTCCCTACTGGCACTTTGGCTTAGTGCCTTCCCAATCCCTAGCCTTGGAGGATGGTATCCTCTAAGCGTGCGCCTAGGCTACACACACATACCTGTAAGCCAGACTAGATGCTTCCCTGCCTGCCCGGCCCTCTGCCAACCTGCCTGCCTGTCAGACTCCACCAGTCCCGGCTTTGAGCATGCCTTCAAGTTGCTTCTCATTCAACCTCCTCCAGTCTGCCCTTCTGGCCTCCCAGTCCCATACTTTGTCATCTGGGCTGGGCTGTGAACCACTAAGAAGGGCTGTGGAAAGGGAAAGACAGGAGCTCCGCTTCTAGTGGAAAGAGGCAGGCCTCTCTGCAGGAAGTGTTGCCGCTGTGTGGGAGTTTTGTCCGCCTCCGCTACCGCTAATTTTCACTCTGAGCTGCAATGCACTGTGAAGGGAGGGACAAGGAAGCCTCCAGGCTTGGTGCTTGGTGGATACTCTGACGCACACTGACTGTGTGAGTCTGTAATTCACACAGACCTAGCTCTGTCTCCTCCGCCACTCTTTCCACTGGGCTGCCAGCTGTGGCTCACAAAGAAGGGAAACGTCCTTGTTGTGTGTGCGTACTCCTGTCCGAAAGTCCCCTGTGTGGATCTTGGTGCTGTGCTGTGTGACTCATTGTGCGCATACTCAGTGCTTAAACATTTTATAATCATTTCTGCCCTAACCCCGGAACAAAGGCTGCCAGACAAGAAAAGTTACTGGTTGCAAATCTAGGTTGTGATTGATGATGATGATTGAGTTATGGGAACACTCTTCATGAACAGCTGATGGTTGGCTTAGGGTTAGGGTTAAGGGGGATGTTTAGGCCTCCGCTACTCTGTTCTCTGGGCTGCACCACACTGTGTCTCACTAAGAAGGGCTGGAGTGGAATGTACTTGCGCGTACCACAGTTCTGCACAATAATCGTTTGTCAACTTGGTCAAGACTCCAGTTATCCTTAATGGGCAGAATTGCTGCAGTTAAAAGGAATGTTCTACCTAAACTGCTTTTTTTATTTCAATCCTTGCCTATATTACCTAACTTTAAGATCATTACGGATCTGGAAAAAAGTATACGTATATTTATATGGCAAAAGAAAAAAGCAAAGATTAAAAATGTCTATCTACAGGATAGAACCAAAACTGGTGGCTTTGCCCTTCCTAATTTAGTATTATACTACAAGGCTGCTGCCATGACCTGGATTAAAGACTGGATTCTGATGACAAATAAAAGAATATTGCAGCTTGAGAGTTATGGCCTAGACAAGGGCTGGCATTATTACATGTGGTATAAGGGTAACATACCTACTCTCTTTAAAAAGCATTGGATAAGGAATGCCTTAGTTAAAATATGGTTATCGATTAAAAAACAATTCTACTCTAAAGCACCATTGTGGCTATCTCCGCTGGGAGCGATTTTTAGCTCCCATATAAGTGAAACTCCAAATGCTATAACTTATAAACACCTTCTGAATGTTGACCTTTCATTGAAACCATTAGGGAAATTAGTATCAGAAGGCTATAATTTAGACTGGTGGAAGTATCAACAAATATATTCACACTTCAAAGATCTCACCAAAGAGGGGGGATTTACGACTATTGATACTCCACTTGACAAAATACTTTCCTCTGGCGACTCCAAGCTTCTTAGTAAATTTTATAGTATATTGTTAAATGAAAAAACAATTGATACACTGGTTAAAGATACTATGATAAGATGGGCAGAAAACTTTGGTTACTCTATTCATCTAAACAAATGGGACTCTCTGTGGAACACAGTTAAAATCTTTAAATCTATTTCTTTTAAGGAAAATTGTTATAAGATGTTCTATAGATGGCATCTCGCACCACACTGATTATCCAAGATGTATAATTGCTCACCTAAATGTTGGAAATGTAAATATGATTGTGGTACTTTTTACCATATGTGGTGGACATGTAAAGAGGCAAAGGCATATTGGAAAATGGTAAAACTATTTTTAGAAAGATGTCTGAAAACTAAGATAGAGCCTAGACCAGAACTTTTCTTATTAAATATAGTAGATATAAATATTCATATGATCAGAGATATGTACTTCACCATGTAATTGTTGCTGCAAGGATACTGTATGCGAAATTCTGGAAACAACCAAACGTGCCAACAGAGAAGAATTTCCACGAAAAGATAAGAGAATGCATAGAAATCGACAGACTCTCAGGCTATTTAAAGGGAGACTATGATGAGATTTCTCGGAAAAGATGGCAAGAAGTAACAAACCTATTAGTACTGTGATAATATTTGGCAATCCACCAATATGTTATATCACTATTTTTACTTTGCTTGACATATTCAATGTAAATTTTAAAATTGTATCCCCCCCTTTTTGCTTCCCCCCCCTTTTCCCCACACCCCCTCCCTTTCTCCCCCCCCTTAAAAACCCAATAAAATTATTTAAAAAAAAAAGAAGGGCTGGAGTGGAATGTACTTGCGCGTAACACAGTTCTGCACAATAATTGTTTGTTTCTTAGAAATAGAAGAGCCTTTCAGGAGGAAGTTCCAGGCTTGGCTCTTGGAGTTGTGGAACTGCTGTGATTCACAACGAAGGGCATGGAGATAGAATGCCGGCACGGCAGTTAGGAGCAGTCTACCAGCACACAGCTGGGAAAGAAAGTCAGAAAGCTTGGCTTGCTGTCCTTTTGGAAGCCTGTGTGGTCAAAGACTCAGACTCACTCTAGCTCTGTGTCTTCTCCTGCCCTGTCAGGCTCCCCCACTTCCGGCTTAGAGGAGTCCTTCCAGCCACTTCTCCTTCACCCTAACATCATGGTCCAGTTAGTGCTTCAAGTTCAGCCCTGTCGCCACTGCCCTCAACTTGCCCATGCAGCAACCACGGCTGTGCCCGCCTCTTGGCGGAAAACCTCTTGAAGACCAAATGTAACAGTGCATTCACTCATCAACTATTTTGTTTGCACACACTGTGCCTCACAGAGAAGGGCATTGTGCATGTGTGCTAGAAAACAGCCGTGGGGTGGGCCTGTGATTAGGCAGAACTCATGCGAAAGCACCCTTGGACTCTGCCTGGGACAGTGACAGGACTCTGCAGGAAGGAGTGCCGCAGTGTGGGAGTGTTGTCAGCCTCCGGACAGCCAATTAGTCTTCAGTGGACTGCCATTGCCATACACTGTGGCTCACAAAGAAGGACAACTTACTGCCGTGCTGGTGGCCCTCTGTCACCGTTACAAATAGGACAGTTTATCAGAAAGTTCAAGGCTTGGCTCTTAGAGTTGTGGGGAATGTGATTCACTACAAAGGGCATGCCACTGGGATGCAATGCACTGACTGTGGCTCTCAGTGAAGGGAGGGAGCAAGGAAGCCTCCACTCCAGGCTTGGTTCTTTGTGGGTACTCTCTCTGACTCACACAGACAGTGAGCCTGTGGTTCTCAGGCCTACTGTCTTCCGCGGACTGCAAAGCTATGTCTCACTGAGAAGGGAACATGGCTGTGCTGGCCTGCTAGGAGTTTACAGAGAAAGCAGCACACAGCTGTGTAGGAAGACCCTCTGGATTGCAGTCCTTTTGTCAGAGTGGTCTCAGGCCTCAGAGTCAGACACCATGTAGACTCTGCTTTTCCACTGGGCTGCCAACTGTGGCTCACGAAGAAGGGCATTTTCCTGGCGTCCTCCTCAGGCCATTCAGCCACGCGGGGGAGCTGGAGCTTCCTGGCAATGATCCTCCCCTACGGAGGCCCTGTGGCCTCAGACTCAGGCTATGTGGCCTCCTCCAGCCACTCTTTCCTCTTGGATACAAAACACTGTGGCTCACTAAGAAGGGAAGAGTAGTTGTGTGCAGCACGCACTCCAGTAGTTTCTCTGACAGTTCCAGGCTTGGTTCTTGGAGTTGTGTTGGAGCTGGGATTCACTACGAAGGGCATGGTAGTAGTTTGCAGGGAGTTTGTAATTCACACAGACCTAGCTCTGTCTCCTCCGCCACTCTTTCCACTGGGCTGCCAGCTGTGGCTCAAAAAGAAGGGAAAAAATGTACCAGTTGCGTGGTGGTGGCACCACCATTTATAAATAGAACAGTTTTCTGAAAGTTCAAGGCTTGGCTGTTGGAGTTGTAGGAGCTGGGAATCACAATGAAGGCCATGGCTGTGGATTGCTGGCCCAGCATTCAATTACTCCAGCTTATGGCCTCCGCCACTCTTTCCTCTGGGATGCAAGACACTGTGGCTCACTAAGAAGGGAAGAGTAGTTGGGTGCCAGCACTCCAGTAGTTTCTCTGACAGTTCCAGGCTTGGCTTTTGGAGTTGTAGGAGCTGGGATTGCAAGACACTGTGGCTCACAAGGAAGGGAAGAGGATTTGGGTGCCAGCACTCCATTAGTTTATTGCAAAGTTGCAGGCTTGGCTCTTGGAGTTGTGTGGGAACCAACTGTGATTCACAAAGAAGGGCATGGTAGTAGACTGCCGGGCCGGCAGTTAGCAAGTCTACCAGCACACAGCTGGGGACTTGGGGAGGAAGAGTTAGACTCAGAATGTGGCTTGCTGTCCTTTTTGCTGCCTGTGTGGTGCCAGACCAAACTCAAGGTGATTGGCCTCCTCCGCCAGTCTTTCCTCTGGGCTGCAAGACACCGTGTTTCACACGGAAGGGGGTCCCTGATTTGAACAGCGTTCGTACGTACAGCACCACCAAGACTTAGTCAAAAAGTGACATGTGGTGGACGGTGGTGGATCGCAGGCAGTGTGGTGCCAGACGAAACTCAAGGTGATTGGCCTCCTCCTCCAGTCTTTCCTCTGGGCTGCAAGACGCTGTGTTTCACACAGAAGGGGGGTACTGATTTGAACAGTGTTCGTACTACGTACAGCACCACCCAAAAGTTTGTCAGAAAGTGCCATGTGGTGCATCGCAGGCAGTGTGGTGCCAGGCCAGACTCAAGGTGATCGGCCTCCTCTGCAACTCAGTCCTCTGGGCTGCAAGACACTGTGACCCAAGGCCAGTGGCATTTAAATTCCTGTCATGCCATTCAGCTCCATCCTTTTTATACTGGAGCTGGCAATGAGCCTGCCACACTCTGGCTCTGTGCTGTGGTGCTCTCATACTCTGCCTTGTGGCCTGGCCGGAGTGGCCACCCTTACTCTGGCCTTATGGACGCGTCGACCAGAGATAGTCCTCCTCCTTGTATAGCCTAGTGGGCTGGGCTGTGGGCTGTAAAACTTAAGTCAGAGCAACCCAGAGCCCTATCTCATTCCCATCCCTAACAAAACTATTCCTGGCTGTAGCTACTAGCTAGGTATGTAGCTTAACCACCTCAGGCTCTAACTGCTAATGTTTTTGTTGACCATGACCAAAAGCAGAGTTGCATTGGCTTTGGCTTTATTGCTTGTCCTTTAAGTGTGTGTGACTTTGACTGTGAATGTGAAGTGAAGGCAGAAGGACCTTGGTGATGGGGGGCCAATTTGAGAGGAGTAGAGTAGTAGACCCCTCATCCAGATTTGGGGAGGAACGGAATGTCTGTTTCTCCTGCTGCCTCTGAGAGAGGTGGAGGGGAGATGGGATGGATTCAAAACCAAACAACAAAAAAGTATAACAAACAGGCACGTCAGCCAGACCAAGTAGGGTGGCTGGCTGGTTCAGCATCAGCAGATTCAGCACAGCAGACCAAGAGAAAAAAAAAAGAAATGCAAATTTGTTTCTGCCCCACTTTGTTTGCTTAGGATGCACTAGCCTTGTTGTGCAGCAGCAAGTCCATCACCCAGGCAGGTTTAAACTGTATTTTGCCTGCTCATTTGTGGGACCCGCGCCCACCCACCCGCGCACCCGCGCGCCCGCCCGCGCGCTAGCCACTCCCCCTGCCGCTGCTGCTGCCGCCGCCCACGCATGTACCCCCGCACCACCACCGCCCGCGCTGTGCCCGCAAGCCGCAAGTCTCGGTCGGATGTCAAAATGTGCAAAATCGCGGCAGAAACGGAAACGAAAAAATGAAAAAACGAACTACTAATTTTTGCGAATTTTCGCGAAAAACAGAGACGACCCGAAATGGAACCGGCCCAACTAACGACAACTTGAAAAAAATTTTTTCCAAGTCGTGCCCATCTCTACTAACAATATCTGGACCTGCAGTGAACAAGTGGTAGTGAGAGCCACATCCCAAGTCAGAGGGGTCATCAAAAGCCAGCTGCCTACCAGCAAGGACTTATCCGCTCCTAGCTTCTGCTCTTTACTTATTTGCCATGCTTCCAATGGCTTTACGTGCAATTCCTCTTCCCACTGAGCTCTTTAAATGGCATTTGGAGGCTAAAGGGAGGACACGTTGGTTCCTTTTGTACTTGCCCGGATTCCATCCGACTCGTCTGTGGTTCTGATTTCCTTGCAAATTTTGATAAAGCTGTGATAACCAAAGATATGCAGCTCTTAGGCCCAGTTGACTGCTGCAGAAATGTCACGGCTTAATAACTTTTTAATAAGGCTGGAGCCTGATCATGCCGAAGGCTGCCATATCCTTGTAATTCTGAGATTAAACAGGCAATCTCTGTGCAAGTTGGGAGCTCAACCAGCCAAATGAGATTTGGGGAGGGGAGATATTCATGCCCTTCTCCTTAGGGGCTGCCGATGCCTTCTGGCACAGAAGCTTCTTTCCCCTTAACTGCATTAAGGACTCCGTTACGGACATAAGTCCTTGGTAGGCCCAGTATGAAGAACAATGGGTTAGGTCTCTGTCTGCAGAGTTGGGGGGTTGATTCCCCACCGCGCCTCCTGGGAGAAGGGCCAACCTATGTGGTCTTGTGGCACGCTACACAGTCCCAGGCCAACACCTAGAAAGAAGGGAATGGCAAGCCTGATTATCCTTTACCAGGGAAACCCTGAAATGGGTCGCCTTAAGCCAAAATAGACTTGATGGGACATGATTATTATTAGAGATGGGCACGACCAGGAAAAATGGCGTTTCAAGTTGTCGTGTGTCGGAGCCGGCCCGTTTCGGCTCGTTTCCGTTTGTCGCAAAATTTCTCAAAAATTTGTCGTTTCGTTTGTCGTTTTTTCATCTGTCGTTAGTACTGGTTTTGGGGGGGGGTAGCGGGCTCCTGGAGGCACCTGTCTGGGGGGGGTGCCTCCTCTGGCCCGCTACAAAGGGAAAGCGGGCTCCTGGAGGCACCTCTCTGGGGTGGGTGCCTCCTCTGGCCCGCTACAAAAGGGTATGCATAGCCAATTGGATATGCATTGCATACCAGTTGCAGTGGCAGGCAGAGGCACCTCTCTTTCTTTTGGGTGGGTGCCTCTACTCTGACTCACTAAGAAGGACAGCATACTAGCATACAGGTGTACAGTGCACTTGGGCTGGGGAACGAAGTGAGAGAGGACCCCTATGGGTGCCCTGTGACTCACTAAGAAGGGAAGTGTACTTGCATGTAGTGCAATGCGAGTACACAGATCTGGCTTAGGGTTAGGGTTAGTGCAAGGGCTAGGCTTAGGGTTACGGGTAAGGTTGGGGTGAGTTAGTGGGGTGCACCTCTGGGTGCCTCTCTGACCCACTAAGAAGGACAGTGTACTGGCGTATGGGTTAGGGTTAGGGTTAGGGTTAGGGTTCGGGCTAGGGTTAGTGGGCTTTTTATGCCCGACTGGCACATCCCAGAAGTCTCGGTCAAAACCTGGCCAAGTGGCCATGCAATTGGTGGAATGGCTCCAAAAATTTGCATGGTCCACTCCCATGGCCAGCCCATCATTAATGCACAGGTGTAAAAAAATAAAAATAAAAATAAAATAAAATAAAATCAATGGAGACGTTTGGTTGCAAGAAAAACCCACTGCTGCTACTGTAAAAATTCAGGCAGTTTTAAAATAGCTATTTTCGCATGTTTCTGTGGTGCTTTGGTGTGTTTTTGGACCACGATTTCAAAAATTTTTTTGCGGAAGCCATTTTGGATCCCCCCTGCACCGCATGGCAAATGGAGACGCCGAGGATGCCACCTCCCAGCCCAGTACCAGCAGCCCAGGACAGGAGGGGGGGGAGGCTAGGGACCCCCCCAGAACCCACCCCTCTGGTAGGTGCCCTCACTCAGGCAGGCATATTTTCGCCTGCTTTTTTGGCCGGGAATCGTTTTTTTTTTAAAACTTTTTTCTGTGCTGCTTGGCATCGCGCGATCGCTGCGATGCCAGGAATGACAACGACAAATCAGACCCAATTTTTCTTTTATCGGTTCGAGTTCGAGTTCTGGCGGAGTAATTGTCGTTACTGTTTCCGTTATGTAACGGAAACGAGGAACAGAAACGGAAACAAGAATTTCGCCAAGTCGTGCCCATGTCTAATTATTATCATTCAGAACAGGGGACCCCAGGATTGGCATTTTGCCCACCCTTAGCTCAGGCATGTCCAAAGTCAGGCCTGAGGGCCAAATGCGGCCCGATTTCAAATTCTGAGTGGCCCGCGGCTTCTTCTCCCCACCAGCTCAGCCCCTCACGCACCCCTGCCAGCTGGCCCCTCCCCATACCAGATGGAGGCAGCTTGCAGTTTTATGGTTTGCCTGCCCTCCCTGCCTCTGTCCATCCGCCCCCCAGCCC
The DNA here is from genome assembly GCA_029282475.1 of Phrynocephalus forsythii. Lineage (NCBI taxonomy): Eukaryota > Metazoa > Chordata > Lepidosauria > Squamata > Agamidae > Phrynocephalus > Phrynocephalus forsythii. The sequence goes on from JAPFRF010000022.1 coordinate 6,934,428, forward strand.
AGTCTACCCACCCCCAGCTCCATTGCTGCAGCATCCTCCCACCTCTTTGCATGTTATAGAGACTTGCCCAAAGTCTGGCCTGGGGGCCAAATGTGGCTGAATGGTTGGCGCCCACTCATTTTCACCTCACCAAATCTGGCCCTCCTTGCAAAAGGTTTGGACACCCCTGCTTTAACTAAAGTCACCAGCTGAGATAGTGTGATCCGAACCACCCTGAGCATCCTGGCTCAGCAATCACCCTGTGCCTTCTCCTAGGGAGGCCAAGCCCAGACTGGGAATCACATCCTCAGCATTCGGCCTGGGCACCCTGGCTTGAGATGTGTGCTTGGATTTTATTTATTTATACATCTTATATGCCGCCCACTACCCAAAGGTCTCTGGGCGGCTTACAATTAAAATGGACAGTTAAAGCAAAGCAAATGCAAAGAGCTCTGCTTATCTACCGCCCCATACCACTTCAATTAGTCCCTGGGTGGTTTACAGTTTTAATTACAGTAATGCAGGCTACACATTGCCCCCCTTCCCAGCAAGCTGGGTACTCATTTTACTGACCTCCGAAGGATGGAAGGCTGAGTCAACCATGAGCTGGCTACCTGCGATTGAACCCCAGGTCGCGAGCACAGTTTTACCTGCAGTACAGGCATTTGACCACTGCACCACGGGGCTCCTTTAAAACATTAAAATGACAATGGTCAATTAAAAACAATAAAAACAGTTAAAAATGAAACACTAAAATTGCCATCAGGACCCACAATCTATGTTATGTCAGTTAAAAAACTTCAGAAAAAGGAAGGTTTTTACCTGGTGCCAAAATGTCATCAGTGTTGGTGACAGGCGGATGTCACTTGGGAGGGCGTTCCTGGGGGCAGCTGCCGAAATGGCCCTGGACCTAAAAGCCGTACCTCTCACCTCCTTGAGAGGTGGTCCTTCAGGTATTTTTGCTTCTCTCGATTCATTTTCCCTTTCTCATTGCTCTGCCTTGGCTTCCCTTTAACTAGGCAAGGAGGGAATTTCACTCTAGGTTCCTTGATTTCAAATGACTCCCTCAAGGATACTTCAAAGTGCGCAGCTCATTAAAAGTTATTTCAATATGTTGCTAATCAAACAGAAGGTTTTGGAGCAGCTGTTGGCGGCTTTGCCATCTCCTAAAGTGGCTGCTGCATCTCTTGTTGTTATCCCTGGTTGGTCTTTCCCAAGGTTTCAGAACAGGCACAATGGAACCTTAGGAGCTATTTTTTGCCCTGCTGCCATTTCCCAAACTGGGCACCATTGAGCAGGTCTACTTCTATTACCCTGCAGGTCCCACAGCACAAATAACACCAAGGAAGGTGGGGAAAGATAACTGATCCATCCCCATCTTTGCCACTTTAGGCAGCCTCTGTACTATGAGACCTCTTGATGGGAGATCTGAAAGCCCCATAAGACTCCTTACTTCCTGCTGAGACGAATACTTTGTGCCCTGGTATTTGTGCAAAATGGAATTGTACAAAACGAGCATCCTTTCACCTTGAGCAATCAAAGTGCATTTAGACATCAAGCAGAGAAGGACCAACTGATTGCTCAGAAAGCTATGCACCACCTACCCAGTGACTCACTTTTTTTTTCTGGTCCATGGCACAAAGTGGCAGCCTCCTTGGTTTTTATGCAAATGGAGCAATTTTGTTTCCTCCTCCTTCCAAAGCAGCAATTTGTGCAAAACATCATTCTTGGTGTTCTAAGAGTTGAGGATGCTTGCAAATGTCTTGCCCTCCCCGCTGGTGGAGAGGAAAAGGTGGCAAGGATTCTCAAGGATTTATCTCAGTGATTACACCCTGGTCTCTTGGCCCTGTCTGAATAAGAACTGCTGGATAACTCAGTGGTTTGGGTCTGTGGCTGGGGAGCCAGAGGCTGGGGTTTTGATCCCCCACTGTGCCTCTTTCAAAGAGGCTGGACTGAATGACCCATAGGATCCCTTCCAGTTCTGCAGTTCTAAGATGAAAATAAGGACACACAAAATAGTCCCTGACCCAACCCATGCTCTTTCGGTCCAAACCAATCCATCTCTGTGACCATGATAGTATTTGGCTTTTTCTGGATCTCTTTGAAAAACCCACTTTGTGAAAATCGGAAGCGGGCTCAGAGAGCAGGTGCAGACCTGTCAAGTGTCATGTTTTTGGTGGGACATTCACGGTTAAGGGCTTCTTTGCCCTTAACTGCATTAACACCAGGACTCCATTACGGACTAAGTCATGGGTAGGCCCAGTACGAAGAACAGGTTCTCTGTTTGCAGAGTTGGGGGTTTGATTCTTCACCGCTGTCTTCCTGAAAAATTATTTTCCCCTGAAATGTCCTGCATTTCCGGCAGAGGGTGGCTGAGCTCTGGATGCTGCTGGGCAGCTGTGTGGATGGCCACCAGGTGGCCCGCCAGAGAGCACTTCTCCCTGCGCAACCTCTAACCCAAATGCCACCAGCTGTCCGCTAGACAGCTCAGTCACCTAGGTCACAGTGAGCATTTTGAAGCCACCGCAAGGGACTCTGGGAACCCTGCATACAAATGAGGCTCCATCCCCTAGCCAAAGGGCCTGGCTGCCAGCACCCTGCCTTCCTGGAGCTCCCAGTCTGGTGCAGCCATGGGGAACACTTGATAGCTATGAGCAGGTGGGGCTTTGGAAAATGTCCCCTTGGGGTAGACTTCAGCTACCCAGAGAGAGACAAACAGGAGGGTTTTGTTTGTGCCCACAAGTGTGCTGGGTGATGGTAGAAAGGCCGGTAGGCAGGTGTATTTCTGCTGCCACAAGAAAAAGTAAAAAGAAGAAAGTTGGAAGAATGAGAAATGAAGGCAGACCCTAGTTACAAATCCTGACTTAATATCTCAAAGCCCACATGAGAAGAATGCAGACATTCATCCATAGTAAACCAATCTTGGGCTTGTGATTAATCCACTCCAGGTTTTAGTTTACACTTTACTAGTTTCTCCATGAGGCTGAGATACAAAACTCAGCAATTTGGACAGCTCTTGCATGGTGGAGACTCTAATCTGGATTGGATTAACAATATCTCCAAAACTGGCATCAGCAGCTGCCACCGTCTCGGTGGTTGGTGCATCCACAAGAGGTACTGAAATTAAAGGAAACCTTTGTTGTTGTTTCACTAGATTTTATGTGCAGGATAACCAACAGGCCTTTCCTCACCTGGAGCCATGGTCACATCTTTCTTTTAATAAAAATAAATATAACATGTCTTTCCAGAAGCAGGCAAACGCCTTCCTCTTCAGGCAAGTTTTCCCCGAATGAGAGACTACCTACAATGTGATTTTTATATGGATTACCATACATGACTGCATTGACTGATCTCATAAGAACACCAGTGTTTCCATATTTACTTTTCACCCCTCATGGTGGATTTTTTTTTTGCAGGCTCTTTGTAGTTTTAATGTTACCTTTTATTGTTCTAAGATGCCCTTCTAATTCCCTGTTCTTAATCGGAATATGTCTTTAATGTTCTGGGCTGTATATTGTCCCTCATTATTGTAAGCCACCTTGGGTCCTTTTCCAAGGAGAAAGGTGGGGAAAAATATTCAACATAAATGAAATAATAAATAAACCCCACAAATGCCAGATGGAATCATCCAGGGGAAGGGGTGTGCTACCGTGTGGATGACCAGATGCTGGTAGCTTTGTCTCATGGATGCTTCAGAATGGTACAAATACCACTGATTCTGCCTAATTCTACACATTTGTCTGAACAGAGTGTACATCCCTTATTTATAATCTCTTATACCTAGTTGGGTTGAGGAGCTGTAGTTGAAGAAAATAACTTTCCCAAGCTCTCAGTTCATCTAATGGAGGAAAGGCTGTCACACATAGTAATCAATCTTTTAAGCAATCCCCTTTAGCTAAAGCTAGCAGATAAATGGTTTGCTTGCGTGTCTCCCGAAACCATTTGCTTCCATTTTGTTGACACATCAAGAGTGATTACAAAGAAAGACCGCATATTAGGTGGGGGGGGGGGACTGTCAGGAAAAGCACGAGATTCCATTCCCTATTTCTAAAAATAGATCCACCTTTTTTTGGGGGGGGAATCCTGTACTTTTGCCCAAATGACTGTCTCTTTCCAGTTCAGGCCTTCTATTCTTTCATGTTTTTCAGATGCAGAGAGGAGAATATCAGTTCACACCTTAATTTCCATCTTCCTGGGCTAGCAAAATATTAAAAGCCTCCCTGTAAGGGAGCTTTAGCATCCCATGCAATGCAATGGATGGGATGACAGGAGACCTGAGTAGAGATGGTCATGAAACAAACTTTTGGTTTCTTTCATTATTTGTTATTCATTTCATTATGAAATGAAGCAAATAACAAACTGCCCCCTCTAAGAGAAACGAAACAAAACAAAAAGGAAATTTCCATTTCGTTTCCTTTTGTTTTGTTTGCTGGTGTCTCCTACCTGGTGCAGCTGCTGGTCCTGGATGGTTCTTCATGGTCCTGTGGGTCCTCCTGACTGCAGGTAGGGGGTGTCAAGGGGGTCGGGGGTAGCCGACCGGCCCTGCTACAACTGGTAGGCAGCCACGTGGTCAGCAGTAAAAATAATAATAAAATAAAAATAAAATAAAAATAAATCAAATCAAAATTTTTAAAAAAGGAATGCCAACTCAGCCCCAGGGGTGGCCGGGTCGGCGCTCTAAAATAAAGAAAATAATAAAAATAAAAAAGAAGCACCGACCCAACCCCAGGGGCCACACGATTGGCACTTTAAAAACAAAACAAAACAAAAAAAGCCAACCAGCCCGCACTACAGCTGGTAGGTGGGCCATGTGGTCAGCAGTAAAAAAAAAAATCAATCCAAATGACTATTAAACAAATCAGTGATATTCCTTGATGTTCTAGTTTGTATCGCTTAAATGCAGCATATTTGTGAAATGTTTTGTTTTCTCAGGAGAAAGTATAGGGACGATTCTGTGAGCCCTCTTATCTTTCACACTTATCTGTGATGCATTTTTGTTTTCCTGGAAGGGTGGGCATCATGTTTAAAATCTACTGCAACACGCATGCTGCTTAGAGAGAGAGAGAGAGAGAGAGAGAGAGAGAGAGAGAGAGAGAGAGAGAGAGAGAGAGAGAGAGAGACATGGAATGGTTCTACCAGACCTTTGAACTTCTGTATCTTGTCCCCAAGGCCCTCTCTGTAATTTGCACTCCCACAATGCACCTCTGCCTTTGATCTGAGAAGGGTTTAATAGCTGACTGATGTCATGAGGCCTTGTGCCACAACGAGTTTTACAAATTATACTACCGCATGCTAACGGATATGTCGTGAACCATCATTGCAATTAATTACGGCCAAACTGCAGCTGTCAACTAAATGAACAAAGTACAGTTGGGTGATTCATGGTCTTGGCTCAGTTTTAATTGTTTGTTCACTCACTCACAAAGTTCTGGAAATGAAAAAATATATACCCTGCATTTCCATTCTGTCTTGTCACTGTACAGGCTGTCCGTGGGATGCTGTTTCAGGGATGCAGAGGTTATAGGATGAGCTGCTAGTACATTTATCTCAAGGAATTGTTAGGAAGGCCCTCTGTTCCCCAAGCATCTTAGGGCAGTGTAGATGGTGGAGCAGGTGGCAATCCCATCCCATTCCCCTGAGAAGATGGCATGGGAAATTATGCAAAGAAAAGTAACTTGTTACTGTATCTATGGCTTCAAAACAGAGTTGGATATCAGTCCATTTTCCCAGATGGGGTCAAAGAAAGCTGGGCATTGTAGAAATAAGGATGAGGTGGGGGAAAACAGAAAAGTCCCAAATTCACCAGTTTAAATAATGTAATCGTCACCATCAACTTAGGGCGTTTATACACGACCCCTAAGCTCCGCTGCAAATGGCTCCCAGCTCCGGAGCTTAAAATGTTTCCCCACCAGCTCCGGAGCTAACAGAAAATTAAGTGCGACCCCGCCCACCTAAGTGCGACCCAGCGCACCTTTCAAGTACCTGCTCTGGGAGAGTGAAAAATTTTGATGCAGAGAGTGCCGGGCTCTCCTCGCTTCTTTTTGTTTTTGTTTTTTTGCCTCCCGCCCCTTTAAGAGGAACCAGGAAGTAACCGGCGCTCGGAGCAACTTCCACCAGCACCGGAGGTAAGGCTTTATTCTTTTGTCCCTTTTTAAGGATTTTTTTCCTCCCTCCCCTCACGCAGACAGAAGCAAGGCAGTGCGGAGTGGTGGGGAGGAAGGAAGAGCAACGAACCCCCAAGATCTCTAGTCCAAATTTAAGGGGCCAGCGGATCTTAGGGGTCGTGTGAAAAGGCCCTTAGAACTGCAGAGCTGGATCACTGTGAGTCAACTGGATCTCCCTTATCCACATGCTTGTTGACACTCTCAAAAAAACCCAACAGATTAGTGAGGCATGATTTGCCCTTGCAAAAGTCATGTTGGCTCTCCTTCAGCCACACCTTCTCTTCTATGTGCCTATTAATTTTCTCTTTTAGGATAGTTTCCATCACTTTACCTGGGACACATGTCAAACTCACCGGTTGGTAATTTCCTGGATTGCCTCTGGATCCTTTTTTGAAGATTGGTGTAACATTCACTACCTTCCAGTCATCAGGCACAATGCCTGATTTGAGGAAAAGATTATATATTTTGGCTAGGACCTCAGCAATTTCATCTTTAAGTTCCTTGAGAACTCGTGGATGAATGCCATCTTGTCCTGGTGATTTGTTAGTATTTAATAAGACATGCAAAGACCTCCTCCCTTGTTATTTCTATCTAGTAGAGATGGGCACGGAACGAACATTTTTTCGTTTCCATTACCGTTTGTCGTTTCCATTATGTAATGAAACGACAAACGAAAATTGTGATGAAAATGCAACGAAACAAACAGAACCATGAAAATTGTGGTCGTTGCGTTTCATTTCCGTTAATGGCAACGCACAATGAAATGAGCTGTTTTAAATGTTAAAAAACGCCCTGGACATCCATAAAAACACAGCGATAATTATTTATATTGTCTGATAATACCTACCAGGGGGGTTGGGGTCCTTAAAACGTTTGTTTTAGTCTTCTCCCATCATGATGTATTTTTCTTTTCCCTTTAAAATGGATGTCGCCACCAGCCACAAAATGGAGGCAAGCCATGTGAGGGGATCATGTTCAACCAATAGCATGCCCAGGTTGCAGACTGGGTGGGCAGGTCTGGCAGCCACAGAGGGCATAAAAAGCTCTGGCAGCCGCCATCCTCCTTGCAGTCTCTGGTGGGAGTTAGGGTGGGATTGCTGTCTCTGCGACTCTAGCTTCAGTCCTGCAGCCTCCCTGTGTGCGTGCATGCTGCGTACCTCTCGGTGAGTACCCTCCCCTGCCCCGCAGTGCAGTCACTCTGCGGCTGCCTTGCACCCTGGGCAATGCCTGTTGCTGCCTTTGCAGCCTCCCTGCATACCTAGTCTATACTGTGTCTCTGCCAGCATCCATTTTTTTTAGTGTTTTCCCTCTGGTCTGGGGCGTTGGGGGATGCCTGCGCACGGAAATGCTTTAAAAATTGCGCAAAAAGCAGGTAGAAACGACAAACGAAAAAACAAAAAACGGTAACGAAATTTTTCAAAAAATTGCCGACAAATGGAAACGAACTGAAACAGGCCTCTCAACGAAAAATGAAAAACTGAAACGCCATTTTTCTGTTTCGTGCCCATCTCTACTATCTCCTTAATTCTTTGGTTTCCCTCCCTAAGAAGATAGGCTCTGTTTTGGGCATGTGGTCTCTTCTTCAGTGAATACTGAAGCAGAGAATTCATTGAGTCTCTCTGCAATCTCTATTTTCTTTTTAATAATTCCCTTGCCTTCCATTGTCATCTGATGGCCCAATGGCCTTCCTTGTTGGGTTCTTACTTCTAATGTCCTTGTTATTATAATGAGCCATTAAACCAGGAGGATGGCCCAACACAGGAGGAGCAACAGCTCAGGACCAGAATTAGCAGTACACCTCTACATGAAGGACTAAGGACACTCATACAAACATGAGGATGTGCAAATATTAGACAGAGAAGATAGGTGGTTTGAGAGAGGGGTCAGGGAAGCCATTCATGTGAGTATTGAAAACCTCACATGAATGAGGTTTTCAACAGAGGTTTTCAACAGAGGTGGGGGGCTCAGGCACAGTCTTATCTGCTATTTATCAGGAAGTGATTTCAACAATCCCCAGACAAATAAAAAAATACTTCACACCTCCACCACCAAGGCCATAGCTAACGACCCATACTTTCAGTACCTCAGGCCATTTTCCACCTAATGTCCTATAGAGACTATTGTCCATCCAACAAGCCTGTTCAAGCCATTGTTCATCTTATGAGCCTATTTCAGTCAAAGTGGACTATAAAATGGAGGACTCACAACTAGTTTTCCTCAGAGTGACGAAGCTCTTTGGATGAGCAGCGAAACGTGTAACCCTGAATTGGGATTTTGCACTGGGATCCAATGTCAATATTCCTTTTAAATCCCAAATCATTTCCCCAGGTTCTAGCTTAACTCCATCCTTCCTCCTGGTATGCTTTTTGGGGTCAAAACATCATAGAATCATAGAATCACAGAATCATAGAATCATAGAGTTGGAAGAGACCTCAAGGGCCATCCAGTCCAATCCCCTGCCATGCAGGAAATATGGGTAGACCACAGTAGAATTTAACAAAGTACAAATTCAGATCCTCAATAAGAGACAAATCAGCTTGGGCTTTGGGGCCAAATGCTCTTCACAAGCATGCTCTGCTCCCTCCCAGCTTTCTCAACTGAAATGATCCCCCTCTGAATGATCTCCTAACTTTTGTATGGGTCTTTCCCCCATTCTTAGAGCCCCTTCTTAATTGCACTCAGTAAGACCTTTAAGCTGAAACATGCAGGGTTTTCTTTGTTTAGGTCCACTGAATTCAAGGTGGTGTACAAAGCTCTCTTTCTCCTCCCTTGAACTTCATGCTTCAGAATCTGAATCTCTGTGTCCCAGAGTCCCATCTTTGTGTCCCAGAGTCCCTGGCAGAGCAACACATTCAGGGCACTCCTGCGCCACCACTCTTTTGCATGGCTGTTGTTGTGTTCTAAGTAGATCCCACAAGCCTAAAATAATTCAGACATTAATTGGTTAACCTCTTCCTTTTCCATTCTCCTTGAATTCACACTAAAACAAAAATCAGCTTTAACCTTTTATTGGACATGCACAACCAGGGAGGAAGATGGAAGAGGGCAGAGGGGAAAAGGAAGATAATGAATACTGACGTGTTCCATGTTCAATCATCACCCATCTTGCTTTACATTGGGCCCAATCCTTCCGGCTGCAAATGGCTAGAGCTGATTTACACCCTGATGTTAAACGGGAAATCTCACATGAAGTGGAAGGCCTGGATATCTCACTTTTCCAAGGCTTCCTTATCGAAGCAGGCTTTTGACATCAATCTCCAGTACGTCCGCAGAAGGCTGTTAATTAAATTAATTACCCCTGGTAAACAGACCCAGAGGGATTTTTCGGCCAGAGAGAAAAGGAGGCTGGGATGTCATGCTGTGGAAAATAAATAGGAGGGAAATGTGGCAAGTGGCAGAGTTTGCAGAAAGCGAGCTGGAGAAGGGGGTTGGGTTCCCCAAGGAGAAGGGCAAGAGACGCTTTATGGTAGAAAAGAAAGCATGAAGGAAAGTAGAGGGCAGAATCATCACACTGCCAGAATCTTTGCACACAAACTAGACATGGGCACGACCAGAAAAAATGACGTTTCGAGTTTTCGTTTGTCGGAACGGGTCCATTTCGGGCCATTTCCGTTTGTCGCGAAATTTTTCAAAAATTTTTTATTTCATTTGTCATTTGTCGTTTGTCGTTTCCACCGCGATTTAGAGCAATTTGACTTCCCCCAGAGCATAGGGGCGTCCTGCAATCAGGGCCGGCACATTAGGTGTTTTTGCGCCCTAGGCAGTGGGCGGGGCGGGTGGGCGGCGGTGGCGGGGGTCCATGGGCGGGCAGTGACAGCGGCAGGGGGGAGGCGCAGGCGGGCGAGCGGGCGGGCGGCAGTGTGGGCCGCAGGTGGGTGGTGGAGCGGGTGGATGGGTGAGTGGGCAGTTAGGATATCACTTAGGATAGAGGTTCTGTTCTTGGCTTGCACCCCAAATGTGTGTGTGTGCAAGCAAATTGAAGTTGGGAAAATAGAAAATAAATGGTTGGTAATAATGGAATCAAAAATATTGTAAGGCTGATATCAGCAGCAGCTGCTGCAGCCTCCCAACAAGAAAGATATTGGGGTGCAAATCAACAAACACAATATAGTTTACTAGTAGTTGTTCAGGCCAGGGAATGTAGTAATAAACAAACAAACAGTGGAGTAATATGAGGATGGAATCCAAAATATGGCTGATATCAGATTCAGCAGGCAGCCTCCCAACCAGGAAGATATTGGGGTGCAAATCAACAAGCACAATATAGTGTACTGGTAGTTGTTCAGGCCAGGAAATGTAGTAATAAACAAACAAACAGTGGAGTAATATGAGGATGGAATCCAAAATATGGTAATAAGGCTGATATATCAGATTCAGCAGGCACCTCCCAACAAGAAAGATATTGGGGTGCAAATCAACAAACACAATATAGTTTACTTTACTAGTAGTTGTTCAGGGAATAAAATGACAATAAAATAAAAAATTCTTCTGATCCACTTGAATGGAATGGGCCTGTGTTGTTGAACTGCACAGTGCACTCACAACAAGTTTAAAAAACAAACAATGAAGTAAGTAATAGTAAACTAAATAAATAATATTGTAAAATATTCTCCACTAGATAGAGGTGCTCTTGGATTGCACCCCAAATGTGTGTGTGTCTGCAAGCAAGCAAATTGAAGTTGGGAAAATAGAAAATAAATGGTAGTATATAATATATTTTTAAAATAAATCCACACCTCCCACTCCCAGTCGAACCTCCCCCTTTACCCAATATAAAAAAAAATCCTCACAAACTGCCAGAGGGAAAAAAAGAATAAACTGCTGTCTACTGCTATTCCCTTCAGCAGACAAAGCTGCAGGGAATCAAAGAAATTATTTTCTAAATTCAATTCCCTCCCTGCCTGCCTAACTTAAATCTAAAGCCTCCAGCCTCCCTCCAAATTCGAATAGCCACCACCAGCAGCCAGACACACAGCCCTCCACCCTCCTCCACATCCACACCCGACTGCAACTTCTGGAAGGTGCCTCGGCTTTTTATGCCCTCTGGCACATCCAGAAGTGTCAGTCAAAACCTGGCCATGCCATTGGTGAAATGGTTCAAAAAAATTGCATGGTCCCATCCCATGCCCAGCCCACATGGGCAGGTCTAAAAAATAAGAAATAAAATAAAATAAAATAAAATCAATGCGACCTTTTACTGCTATAAAAAACCCACTGCTGCTACTATAAAAATCCAGGCATTTAAAATACCTAATTTTCACATGTTTCTGTTGTGCTTTGGTGGGTTTTTGGAGCACGATTTCAAAAGAAAAATTGCGGTCGCCATTTTGGATCCCCCCCACCGCATGGCATGGAGACGACGAGGATGACCCCCCTCCAGCCTGGTGCAAGCAGCCCAGAACAGGAGAGGGGGGGAAGGCCGGGGACCCCCCCCCCAAGAAACCACCCCTCTGGTAGGTGTCCTCAGGCAGGCATATTTTTGCCTGCTTTTTTGGCCGGGAGTCGGTTTTTTTTTTAAATTTTTAAAACTTTCTTTTCAGTGCTGCAGTTCTCTGTCTGACTCTTGGCAATGGCATCGCGCGATCGCCATGATGCCACAAACGACAACGAAAAACCCGACCCAAATTTTCTTTTTTCGGGTCGGGTTTGAGCTCGAGAGGCGTAATTATCGTTACCGTTTCCGTTACGTAACAGAAACGATAACCGAAAACGGAAACGACAATTTCACCGCTCTGTGCCCATGTCTAACACAGACAGATGGAAACGGCAGGTTTGGAATTGGAAGGCACGAATGTCTTTTCCTCCCAGAGACATAGTCCTTCAGAGCAACTATGCCTGAATAATTACTGACTTGCAAATGAGGCCCGGACTTATCTTCAGTGGCCATTCAGCAACAAACCAGGCTAATATGCAGGTTGGGGAGCTGACAAAGACTCGTGTGAGGATAAGTACATGCTTTTTTCTTCTTCTAACAACATGCTAAGCGTATTGTCTTTCACTGACCTAGCCTAGGGGCACTCACAAAATCCTAGTCACCCAGCATTCCTTCTTTCGTAATTTTTAAAGATCTTTCCTTTCTCTTAGTTTCACTCTAGGGGAGGTCAGAAAACTAATTAATCTTGTCTCTGTGTGTGTGCTTCGAAAGAGGCAATAGAGATGATGGTTGTCAGCAGGGGGGAGGTGCCCACACCATGCAGCTCTTTGTATGAAACAGCCCGGACCATGCTGCTCTGCCTACCATGAAGAAAACCTGGCCTCCATCTTGCCAGATGAACTTTTAAGATCTCTCTCCTGGCAAATTACATCCTTTGCCATGTTTGGACTTTTATAACCGCTTTGCAAAAGAGGACTTGTGTTCTCGAAAGCTCAGCAAACTTTTTTTTTATTTTTCTACCAGCAGCCTATGAAGGTATCACTCATAGTCTAGTTCTAATTTTGTTTGTTTTAATGGCTGCATGACTCAAAACTCCTTTTTACTGCAAAACAGTTCCCCACTGTGTCTCTTGATAGGGGCTAGACTCAATCATCCAGTGTCCCTTCCAGCACTGCAGTTCTAAGGTTATTATTATTAGCAGTAGTAGTATTGCAGGGACAGGATGCTTATCTCCCTGAGTAATGATCAAAACAGGTTGGACAGTTCATTCAGCTTGGAATGAAAGATGCTGAGAAGGAGATATAATTGAACTCTACAAATAAAACAGTCTAAAGTTTAGATTAGCTACTGTCTAATCTGCTGGAATGCTCAGTGGTTTAGCTCTTTGGTTGTGGAACCAAAGGTTGGGAGTTTAACCCCCCATGTCTCCAAGGTCTGGACTTGATGATCCAGAAGGCCCCTCCCAGCTCTGCTGCTCCAAGATTATGTTATTTCGATGCTAGCCAGTGGTGTCCAAACTTTGGCCCTCCAGATGTTTTGGACCACAACTTCCACAGTCCTTTGTCATTGGCAGTACAGTGTTGGAATTCTGGGAGTTGTGGTCCAAATATCTGGAGGACTGAACTTTGGACATCCCTATTTGACTATTCCGCTTTGTCAACTCCCATCTTAAATACTGGATCCAATTCTGGGCACCACCGTTTAATAAAGATATGAATAAGCTGAAGAATAACCTGAGGTGGGCAACCAAGAGAGTAGAGAAGCTGGAAATGAAGCTCTAAAAGAAACTGGTATGTTTAGTCAGAAGAAGAGAAGGTTCAGGCATGGCATGACAGCTATATTGACAGCTATAAATTTTTAAATGATAAATCACATAACAGATGGAGCAAGCTTGTTTTTTTGGTCCTACAGATGTTGGCTTCAAACCAATGGATTTAAATTACAAGAAAGGTGATTTCCATCAGTTATGAGAAAGAATTTTATGATACACTAGTCAAATAGGTTTAGTAGTAGAATACACTTCCTGGGGAATTTTTAAACATGGTATGGATGTTCTAACAACTGTAGATTTCCTTTGGGACCTGGGAATAGAGTAGAGGGTACATAGCACACCTTCTGTCTTTATAACTCTGAATTATTATGACTTTATGAACACAGTGCTTTTCTGATACTAGGCAAGAACTGAGTTCATAGTCAGCTGCAAAAATCCCCTTAAGTTATTCAAAGGCTGCTTCATTTCAGAAGAACTATTTAAGCAGAAAATAACGTGTTTTTGTTTTCTCCGTTGAACAACTGGAAGTCAAACCCCATTCCAATCTACTACAAAAAATGTAGACCTCCCTCAGTAAGGCCTAAGGCACCCTCTGGTCACCCTGCTTCCAACGACGCAGACAAGCTTATGTTCCTTTTTTTTTTTTCTTTAAAAAGTTCTTTTTAAAATCCTCATAAATGTTAAATGGCAGAAACTCCAAACCTTCAAACTCCAGGGGTTTAAACTGAACCTTGCTTGAACTCTCATATGCAGTAGCAGTATCTGAAAACTGGTCTGAAATATATATATATCTGTCTCTCTCTTTCTCTTAATCTGTGCTTTTTCTGAGATGTGTATTTCCTCACCTGTCAGGATCATCATTTGCTGATGATGAAATGCCACATACCCATTTTCAATCTGCACTCTGGGAGGATAGGGGATCAGTCATAAGAAGAGCCATGCGGGATAAGGCAACGGCCTGTCTAGTCCAGCTTCCTGTATCTCACAGTGGCCCCACCAGATGTGTCCTGGAGTGCATGAGACTAGATATAAGTCACCTGATACCACTCCCTTGCATCTGGTCCTTGAGGAACCCCAGTTTGAAGCCTGGAGATTACAAATCTCCATCATGGTTTGTAACCTGTGATGGACTTTTCCTCCAGGAATCTGTCCAATCCCCTTTTGAAGGCATCCAGGCCAGATGCCATCACCACATCCTGTGGCAGGGAGTTCCACAGACTAACAACACACTGGTTTAAAAATATTTTCTGTTGCCTGTTCTCACTCTCCCAACCCTCAATTTGAGTGGATGTCCCCTAGTTCTGGCATTTTGTGAGAGGAAGAAGAGTGTCCCTCTATCCACTTGACTCATGCCCTACATTATTTTGTACATCTTAATCATATCCCCCCTCAGATGCCTTTTTTCCAGACTAAAGAGCCCCAAATGTTTTAGGCTTTCCTCATAAAGGAGGTCCCCCAGCTGAGTAATCCTTTTAGTGGCTTTCTTTTGCACCGTTTCCAGTTCCACTATGTCTCCTTTACAGAGCAGTCCCACCCCTCCTCTGTAAAGACCATCTTTCAAGTCTTTGAAAAGTGCTTTTGTATCTCCCCTCAGTCTTCCTTTCTCAAGTGGGGGGACACTGAATTCTTTCAGTCTTTCCTCAAGAGGGCTTGGTTTCCAGTCCACTCATCATCCTGGTCACCCTCCTCTGAAATTGTCCCAAATGGTCAGCATCCTTCTTGAAGTGTGATGTCCAGAACGGGACACAGGGTTCAAGATGAGGCCTAACCAGCGCTGAATAGAGGGAGACTAGCATTTCATTTGTCTGTATCAGAGATGGGCATGAAACAAATTTTTAATCTGTTTCATTATTCATTATTCATTTCATTAGCTGTCTAAACAAATAAACCAGCGCATCAAAGAAAAATGAAACGAAATGAAATGGAATTTTCCATTTCATTCTGTTTCGTTTTTTGTTCTCTGGTGTCATTTACCTTGTCCTGTAGCACCGGCCTCCTTGCCTGGAACTTCAGCATCCAGGGTGGAAGAAAGCCTGCCCTACAGCTGAGAGGTGGGGGGGGGCAAAAGAGCCCGGCATCCGGGGACTTAAAAAAATAAAAATAAAAATAAAAAAGTGCCGACCTGGCCCGGAAGCTGCATGTTTGGTGCTGTAAAATAAAAATAAAAAATAAAAAAGCACAGACCTGGCCCCTGGGGCTGTGTGTTGAGTGCTGTAAAATTTAAAATAAATAAATAAAAACAATAAAAATGGTGCCAGCCCGGTCAGCTTAATATCTATATCTATCTATCTATCTATCTATCTATCTATCTATCTATCTATCTATCTATCTATCTATCTATCTATCTATCTATCAAATAAAAATGCCCCTCCAGCCCACTTCCGGCCAGTAGTTGTACGTAGGCTCATGATTGCCAGTAATCCTAGCTCCTGATGATTAGAGTGTAGTCTCCACTTAGGGGTTTGATGTTGACTTGACTCTCAATATATTATTTTATCTATCTTTTAGATATTGACTAATTATATAACAGTCCTGTTTGTACTTTGCGGCTTTTATCAAAAGTTTTATAATGTTTTTAAAATGTTTTATCCTGACCAATTGTTTTATCCTGGCAAATTGATATTTTGGCATTCCTTGATATGGTTAAAAACCATAAACAAAGATTTATTCATTCCGGCCAGCTGGGGGAGGGGAAATGAAAAATAATAATAATAAAAAAACTGAGGCACTATTGCCTCTCAGCGGGGAGGCACTGGCCCCAAGCCAGAGCTTCTCAGCTGTAAAAATAAAAAATAAAATTAAAAAAGCCCCACAATGGGGTACTTTTTAAAATAATAATTTTAAAAAATAAATAAAAATTTCCCACTGGCCCACATCCAGCCTGTGGGCCAGCTGGTTTGGCTCGCGGGCCAGTGGGGGGGGAGGGGAAATGGAAAAAAAAAAACATGAGGCACTAGTGCCTCTCAGCTGTAAAAATAAAAAATAAATAAATAAAGCCCCACAAGGGGGACTTTTTAAAATAATAAAAATAAACAACAATAAAAAACTAAATGAACTAATGAAATACAAAATGATTTTTTTAAAAAATTAAATACGAAATGATTTTTAAAAAAATCATTTCGTATTTAACGAAACGAAACGGGAGAGAAGAAAATGGATAACGAAATGAATCAAAATGTTATTTTGGCATTTCATGCTCATCTCTAGTCTGTATATCATTAACAGCTCTATGCCTGAGAATCATTGCTGTGGGGCAGAGGGTTTAATTGAAGCAAATTCTAGATGCTCCATTTCTGTCTTCCTCAAAAGGGTGGCCAAGTCTCTTTTTCTCTCTAATCACTAGAAATGATCAGTCTACAATTAGAATTTTGCTTCTGCTCTTTCTCTGCATCCGTCATCTCTCTCAATCCTCCTTCTAGCCTGGAATCATTCTAATGAGATTTCTTGGTAACAGATGACCAGTTTGTAATAATTATATTTTTTCCTCGGCAAACGCTGCAGAAATGATTTAGAGCAAGGTAGGCTCCAATTTATTAAGCATCAAATTTTCTGAAGCGAACATTTAAAAGAGCCTCTGAGACCAAGGAAGCTGGCTCCCCAACCCCAGGCAGTATGGTTGCCCTGAAATATTGATGGTTTGTAGATGGGAATATAACACCGGATATTTGACTATTTTATGAAAATAAATGGCTCTGGTGGCAGTCAAGCCTGTGTTTTCTGCCCCTCAGCAGCTCTTTTCCACATAGCATTGGTTAAAGGAAAGGAGGGAGGTGTGGAATGAACAATAATAGCACCATCAGCATCTAGTATTTAGCCGCGAAATTGCTCAGTGGTGAATATGTTCACCTGTGGAACAGTACTGGTAAAGGACAGCAGGGGGAGTGGCTAAAGGGGATGAACTCGAAATTTAAGGGGAGGAGTCATAAATCTACTGGAAGGAGCGCTGGACAAGTCAATGGTAACTGCATAGTAACCGCGGAGCATTTTGACATTCATAGAGACATAGCTCCTATGGGTCAAACCCCCTCTTTAGGACTCCTGGCAGCAAGCAATCAGTGTCAATCTTGCTAGAGAATTGCAAGTGCCTATAGAGCATGCTGGTTATATATCACCACCTAGCATTTAAAGCCATCTCTGGGAAGTTTAAAAAACGTTACTAATATAGGCTATACATTCTCTCCCCCTCCTCAATAACGAGCTGAGTACTGAGTTTACTGACCTCAGAAGGATGGAAGTTTGAGTCAACCTCAAGCCAGCTATCTGATCAAACTCAGTTCATGAGCAGAGTCTTCATTGCTGTTTTGCAATTTAACCATTGTGACATTCTAAATTGTCAACTATTTGCCAGGCTGATTGCCACCAACTGCTTTACACCAATGTAAAACCTAAATAGGACTTTGGCCTTAGATAGATAGATAGATAGATAGATAGATAGATAGATAGATAGATAGATAGATAGATAGATAGATAGATAGATAGATAGATAGATGGATGGGCAGGAAACAAAAAAATGAAAAGCTGTTTCATCGTTTTGTTACATAACGAAACAAAACAAAACAAAACAAAATGAAATGAAATGAGGAAGCAGCATTTTGTTATAGATGAAATTTTTGCATTTTTGCATTGAAATGAGCCATTTTGTTCCATCATTTTCTGAGGGATCCTGCTGAGCTATCAGTGGCTGGACCCTTTTAAACCTGGCCCAGTCGGCACCAACTAGGCCAGGTTTAAAGGGGTCCAGCCATTGACAGCTCGGCAGAAGCCCTCTGAAAATGTTTGGGAAGTCAGCGTTATCAGCCGATAACAGCTCAGCAGAAGCCCTTTGAAAATGGGTCCTGGAGTCCCGGGTACCATATCTGGTGCCTCTAGGACCCAGGGGAACATTTCATTTGTTTTATTTCATTTCATACAATTTTTTAAATTTTTTCATAAGAAATGAATCAAAACAAAACAGGGTGAGCACGAAACGAAACGAAATGAAACATTATTTTTCTGTTTTTTGCCCAACCCTCGTAGATAGATAGATAGATAGATAGATAGATAGATAGATAGATAGATAGATAGATAGATAGATAGATAGATAGATAGATAGATAGATAGATAGATAGATAGATAACCATGGCAAGTTGGTTCATCATTGGTTTCATTCCAGTTATTTTTCACCTACTCTTCCTCCATCTATCTTGCTGGAAGGGGGGGCACCATTATGGCTATCATGACCTCTGATGAAGGCACTGTAAATAAATATGTCATCATGCTGCATCCAACCTGTCCTCCCAAGTTCTTCAGCCAATAGGTTCTTCTCCTGCCTGTACCTCTGATCCTACAATGAGCTCCAAAGCAATTCAGAATCAGGGAAAGACTGGTTTAAAAACATCCCTTATAAATAGATAAGAGGCAATTGGAAATTCAGTTTGAAAATCCAACATTCTGTATAAATACTGTAGTACATAGGTTTTGAAAGCCAGCTTTGAATCAGGGCCTTAATATGTCCAAGACCACCTGAAACAATATGTTCTTGGCCACCCATCAGAAGCAAGGGACCTCATTGGCCTAGTGGGGGTCATTGTTCAAAAATGCCTAGGAGCATGATCATTCAAGCGCTCCAAGATTTAGTTTAAGCGGTGCACATCAAATGAATATACAGAGCTTCATCTTCTTGAGTCACCACCAAGCGGTCTGTTCTTTACCTCAGATGGAGAAATTGCAATCTGGCATGCATGTTTTGTTCTTCTTCTCTCTCCCCACCCATTCCACTACCCATCTGAGAGGGGGTGCATCTTTTATTATGACTTTTAGTTGCCTCCCCCAAAATAATAATAATAATCAGGCAGGATGAGGTGTTTGACAAATTCTGCTAATGGCTGTTTTAAATGTGTGTTATAAGATCTTTCAATTGGGTTTTAATTGTATTAACTATATTTTAATTGGATGTATTTATAGCACTATTTTTATATATTTGTATTTTATGACTATTTTTTAAACGCCCTGGGTAGTGCAGTTTGACTAAGGGGGTGATATAGAAATAATAAATAAGTAAATAAATAAATAAATAACACAGGGTAACTGTGGAATTGTAGCCTAAAGCAGGCCTGCCCAAAAGGTAGACTGTGGGCTACTGGTAGCCCGCGAAGGGTTCAGAAGTAGCCCACCAGCCATCAATTAAAAATGTGAGGGGATAAGTTCTCCACCCCTCCCTCCACCACTCCCAAGGACCACCACTGCCCCAGCAAAGTTCTGGGTCTGCCAGCCCACTGTCTCAGCTGAGCAGGGCAGTTTAAGGGCCATGGTGCATTGAAATCTATTCCCTCCAGAACAGATTAATTGGTTTTCAATGCATTTTTGTGGGAAACCTCTGCTCTACTTACAAAAGTTTTTACTTATGAGCATGTGCTCAGAACAGATAAAATTTGTAAGTAGAGATTTTAGTGTAGTAGCCCTCAGGCACTTTGGACCAGAAAAAGTAGACCTTGGCCTGTTCAAAGTTGAACAGAACTGGCCTAAAGGGATTGTGTGTGTGTGTGTTTGCCACTGATTTGATAGCTGAAAATTTCCCCATCACTATCATTTGAGGCACCCCTCTTTCTTCCTGTCTGTTTGCTTTCATTTCTCTCTGCTTCCTCTGACCCCAATATACTAAGAAACTCTTCAAACCTGATGACTCCTTCCCCAACCCTGATCAATCTGTGATTGCAACTACAATTGGTAATTGTGAGTAAAGGTACCTTAAAATGTTTCTACAGTGTTCTTACTTCAGAAAGCAGTAGTTTTGTGTGTAATTAGGCAGGGTTTGGTGAGACTGGGCTGATCTCTCCATGCATCTGCATTTTTCTGCTGCATGTTCTGCTCACCAAATTCCTGGAAACCTCCCCCCCCCCAAAAAAAAAAACACCCACCAAGATCTTGGCCCGAATCCCATTTGAGAAGAGACTGAAGATGAAAGGAAATATGAGGTGTGGAAAAATAATGCTTTCACCTGGGCCTGACCCTAAGGGCACATGGGAACTTGACCAAACAATTGGAGAGGTCAACATTTGAAGGGGCATTTCTCACTTTTCCTTCCTTTTCGGGAACACTTCAAGGGAGAGACTGTAAGAAGGAGTGATTATCCTTGATCAGAGAATATTTCAAAGTGGACTAAGATAATGCTCTCTGCCTACCTTACATTTCAAAGCACTCTCTTTTATGTATCTTGGGCATCTCCAAGCGAGTTCCTTCTGTGCTTCAGGGGATGTAGATTTTGGCTGAGAGAAGAGGAGCTAGTGAGAAGAGAAGCCAGGAGGAAGGCTATTGATTGTCCTGATAATAGATGAAAGGGGATTACAAGGGATGAAAGTTAATTAAGTTGTTAGTGGCAGCACCTCTCCACCTCCAAAAAAAAAGGGGGGAAGGCCCATTAACCTGTATAAAAGGAGGTCAGCAGCACTTGTTCCTTTGAGCCTCAGTGTCCTCTAAGGAGGGGGGAATATTCTCTCCTCACAGTTTGTTCCACAGCAGCCCACTCTGCTTACTGGTAAGTATGAAACTAGTTAGACAAGAATTACAGAAGGTGGTAAGCACACCTCAAAACATCACGGGCCATCCCCTGAGTCTACTGGACAACATCGCTAGGGATCATTGTCTCAGGAGAGTGAGAACATTTTTAGGGATGATTCACACCCCGGTCAGCACTTCTTTACTCTCCTACTATCAGGCAGGAGATATAGGAGTACAGTCAGCCACACCAAAAGGCTAAATTATAGTTTTTACCCATGGACTGTCAGACTGCTGAATGGAGAATAATTTCATGGCAATTACAGAATGATCGACTTGTGGTCTGGCGTGTTGTGTGTCAAGTACAGAGGGTGCAATAAGACTGAGTGGTTGTTAGTGGGGTGGTGGTGGGGAGACTCAGCCAATTTCATTGTACACAAGTTGTACATTGATAATAAAGGTATTACTATTATAATTAATTTATTATTTTCTTGTGCTTTCCTTCTTTTGAATTATCCTCAGTCTGTATTGTGTTTTCACTTCACTAGACAGAGCCATCTGCTTTTGAATAATTGTGGAACATTTATGCTTTTTTTAAAAAGTACTTTTTGTAACTATTCTTTTCTCTTCTCCCCCTTCTTACAAAATATATAAAATCCTTTCTAGTTGTTGGTTGGATTTTGGGGTGCAGAGGATTTTGTGGTAGTGGATGCAGCACTCCAAGCCACTAAGAACTGGCCAATGTTTAATGAAGTGATGAGTGTGTATTTTTTTTTAATTTTAAGTCACTGGAGACATTAACTGAACAGAAAGCTGGAGTGTGGGAGTAGAAAAGCTGAAAGCTCCATCAGATTGAATAGCCCCTCTCCCCTTGACTGCTTCCTCAAGTGTCCCCATCTCATGGCGAGAGAAGAGGATAGCAGAGACAGTATCAGAGGGGTATGACCCTAATACTATAATGTTATAGGCAATATTTGAACTCCATCCAGGTATTGGAACCCATATTTAAAGAGGTGACCACTAGAAATGGAGAGAAATTGAAAACTCAATCACATTTTCTGACAAATTTGGCTGATTCATCAACATTTGCCAGTTTGTATTCATCATAAGTGGAGTCCCCTGACAAATACAAATTAATGAACTTTTAGCAGTTTTTGATTCATTGATTCATTGGGCTATAAAATGGCCTCCAAGTCACCTAAAGACACCAGAATAGGAGGTATGCACCCCTGATACTTCTCTATAATCCTTCCAAGTTTGGTGGAGGTTGGGTTTCCTCAACCGTTGCTAAAGGGAAGTTTCAAGATGGGAGGGGAAATTTATGGATGTATAACTAAGATTTCAGAAACCCAGTCTTTACCAAACTTAGAGGGGTTGCATACAAGAGCTGGGAGAAGCCTCACTGCAATTTTGGTATCTCTAGGTTCCTGGGGAGCTCTTTCCTGGGGGTGGGGTATTAGGGGTGCATAGCTCAGACATTTAAACCCCAAATCTCACCAAACATGCAGGGCTTGTAGAGGTGAGGTAAAGAAGGCATCCCTACAAATTTGGGGTCTCTAGATGCCAGGATGGATGTCATAGCTTTCAAAAGGGGAAATGAATTGATTCTTCAGTTTGTCACTGGAAATTTGCCTGTTTGTCAATTCCCCAATCCTGATGAACCACAAATCATAACAAATCAGCACTTTTTAAATTCATCCCCATCTCTCCTGACCACTATATTTCACAGATGACAAACAGTAGCCAACCGTGGCTCTCCAGATGTTTTGGGGTCTAAAACTCCCAGAAGCCTTCACCACCAGCTGCACTAGCCAGGATTTCTGGGAGATGCAATTCAGGACTACCTGGGGACTTAAGGTTGGGAATTACTGTGAACAGAGGTTTGCCTAAGGCCATACGTAAGCTGGCCATAGGTGCAGCACAGGGATAGTGTTGTTGGGTGTGTGTCCGAGATCTCTGGGAAAAGATGCTCAGGATGCATAAACAGTGACATGATGGCAGTGGCCTTCTGAGAAACCTGAAGGACCATCTGTATATGTCTTCCTAGCAAATGGTGATCCAGTAAGGGAAGTTGGTAGCATGGCACTGAACCCACAGATAACTTGATTTGATATTGAGAACCATTTCAAGGAGAGGAAAAATCAACAGGCTTCCTGGTTTAAAGAGGCAGAAAAGAGTTACATTTCTCACATACAAAGGGCTTTGTGGCAGCAGGGGCAGAGATGTTAACACATCTGAATCCAAGTCCCTTTACACCTTTGAAGACACTGAGGAACCCAGAAGACTGAACTGGTTCGAAACACAAACAGTGCAGGTTGGGATACTGGAGGAAAGCCAACACATTCCACTCATTTCTGAGTAATTAAGAAAAAGGCTAGATTTTATTACATTCAAACAAGAGAAATAATACTCAACAGAAATGACAAATGCAGAATGGTGCACATAAATCACTGAGGTCACCAAGCAAAAGGGAACTTGTTTACTGATTACTGAAAATCACAATGTGAAATTTTGTAAGAACACCGTACCTTTAAACATTCTGAATGTAATGTCCTCTTTTTCTTTTGTTAGAAATGGGGATTTCTTTCTGATCTTTTACTGAAATTATCCCTCTGCAATCTGTGATATGAGTTGTGGGTGGAGTGGGAGACAGGGGCCCATCCTACCATGGGGGAGAAGGCTGCCTCCAGTAATCAATGTAGGTGGTTATGAAAGAAAACAAATGCCTAGTTCTTGAATTCCTTTTGTTGCATTTTTATGGCCTGGAATGAAGGAGGTCACCTCTCTGTGTTTTCTGCTTCATGTGTCAGATTGACTTGGCTGGTTATCTCTGAGCATGGAAAAGTTCCTTTTTCAGACTACAGCTTACATATGAATGTAGATAAATTCTGAGGGATGTGGTAGAAAAATGGAATATTTCCAGGTTGTTGGGAAATGATAGGATAGGACAGAATACATATCCTAATAGGACCTTCTCACATTGTTTTATGTCTTTTCTGAAACATTAGTTTTATAATATCAACAGAATGGTTCCAAAAGACAGAGAAGAGAGGTTATTTCAGAAATGCGGGGAGAGAGAGATGCAGCTGATGTGAGATACTAAAGGAAGCCCTCCTTGGGAAGATGCTGAGTGAACGGAGTTGCCATTCCGTTGCCAGGGCAACTCTAGGCCCAGCTGCAGTGGCAGATGGATGGCAGACGGGCTTGGCAGCAGATCTAGTGGAATGTAACAGTCTCAACCTAGCAGTGAGGCCAAAGGGAGAGGCTGAGAGAGGAAGAATGGTTGATGTCTTTTGAGGGACAGGACCGAGTAAGGATTTGGCCCAGCAACCTGCCTTCTGGGAGTTCTGAACACAAAGTGGCCTTCTTAGAGATGGAAAAACAATAAACTGACTGCCAGTGACAAACCTGTTTCCATAAATAAATAAATAAATAAATAAATAAATAAATAAATAAATAAATAAATAAATAAATAGAACAAATGCTAAGAAGTTTTTAACGTATTTTAACATTTTATGTATTTTATGTATTTTATATACTGTATTTTATGAGCCTAATTTTAATTACTTGGGTCAATGACTGTATAATAAAATTTGATAAAAATTTGATTTGATTTGCTTCTAAAACAGATGCAAAACCATGGAATTCAAGGCAAGCACTCAACATTGTTTTAACTCTGCCAGCCCATGATGCCTTGGGTCCCGTCAACCTAAGGGCCCTACTCTCTCATGGTGGACCTCTTCAGACGTGAAGGTTTTCAGGAGAGGTTCCTCTTGCGAATAGTGGATACCAACAGGGGCAGCCTCGGTGGGTATCCAGAGAGAAGGAGGGTATCCCACAGTCTGAGAGCAAAGCAGGAGAGAGGCCTCTCCTGCAGCCTTATCACCATGCTTGCATTGGTGTGGGATTTCCCTGCAGGGTATCTCCTGAAGCACCCCTTGGGCTCTGACATCAAGTAGAAATGAGAGAAGATAGATGCCAGGGCTTTAAACCCAGTTTGTATCATGATTTTTTTTAAAAAAAAAAACCTATGCCTTTTGCTCTAGAACTTCTCTTTCCATCCAATGACCCAGGAAGCCAGAACATTCCCAGCTGGTGATAAGTCCCCATTCTCACATTCTTTTGGGAAATGGTGAAGGCTAGAGATGAGCACAAACTGCAGAAATGGCAATTCATCACAATTTGTCATTCATCAAGCTTGACAAATTTATGAATATTTGTTTACAAACTGACAAATTTGGTTTTTCACACCAAAAAAGCTGTCCCCCAAAGTTAAAAAAAAGCACCCAAAATAAAAATGCCCTCCAAGATAAAAATCCCCCCAAAAAAATAACACTCCCTCAATACTGATGAACTAAAAATTGCTAGAAATTCATCAATTTATATTCATCAGCATTTTGGACAAATTGGTGATATCTGACAAAGTTTTTGATTTGTCTCAAATGATAAGCCATCCCTGGGAAGGTACAACTTTTCAAGCTGGCTTACAAAACTTTATAGCCATGATTTGATCAGTTATTGGATGCAGACTGAGCTGTTTTGAATTGTTTTTACCATGGCTAGCTGACATGGCACTGTTTTTTCCAAAACCATGACACTAACAATTAAAGGGGCGGGGTTAGTATACATGAAAGTAAGCCTTTCCTGAGGGGTGGGGTGGGGTGGAAGAAAAACCAAACTGACCTTGATGTTTCCCTTCCATTTGGCAGCCGTTGTTTAATCTCCGCACTCCCCCCCCCCAGAATTGTCAGGGTCTTTTCAGCAGGGAAAGGCTTGGAGGTTTAATAAATGTGTTTCCACATTGTCAGAGAGAAAGTGAAACTTAGTTTGAGTTCTTCTCACCCCCCTTTTGTGATTTTTTTCTTTACTGCTTGATTGACTTCCTCTTGGAAAAGTAAAGCAAAGGATCGCAGGAGACTTCAGGAATGCGGAAAAGAAAGGAAACAGCAGGGGCTGGGGTGAAGGAGACCTCAAGGAGAATGTATTAATTTTATTAAATTTGGGGTCTTAAAGTGTGGAGGTTGAATGTTTGAGAGGGTCTTATAGACCGAAAAATAAGGTAAATCCCAGTGCTTTTCTGGGAAGGATATTAAAAGCAGGACTGGCCCTTTTTCCAAGTTCACACTCCCAAATGCAAGACTACTGAAGCTTTTGGTGTGTGTGTGTGTGTGTGTGTGTGTGTGTGTGTGTGTGTGTGTGTGTGTGTGTGTGTGTGTGTGTGTGTGTGTGTGTGTGTGTGTGTGTGTGTGTGTGTGTGTGTGTGTGTGTGTGTGTTTTGGGGGAGCCTCTGGAAGCTGGGAGACTGTCTCATGTGCCTTATTCATCCAGTCAGTCAAGGTTTAGATTTACACCACTGTCAGATCTGATGGTTCCTGAATTGGTCCCGGAAGAACTGGGAAGTTTTCCAAATCATGGAATCGGGCTCCTGGCTGCAATTTGTGGACAGTATAAACTGCAACAAACAGCCTTATGCTGAAACGGCAAATCCACATCCAAGGAGAGAACAAACAGCATCCCACTTGATCGCTGAAATAGAACTTTGTGAACTTAAAACACTTTAACATTCTCGTGTTGCATCTCCTATAAACTGTCAAATTTCAACATTTACTGTGAATTTTCATCTGATAGGTACATTTTGTAGTTTTCACAGGAGACCTTAATGGATCTAGAATTAGCAGTAAGGGTTCCTTGTCAAGGTAATATGTTTTTAGACCAATTTCCAGCAAAAAAATAATGGTGTCTGTTTTGACATTAAAAGACAAGAATTTTCTTTTTTTGAAAGTCTGGTTTCTCTGAGTTTTAAGACCACTTTGAATGATTGCAGGTATTTGATTTCTTTCTGTTTAAAAGAACAAGAAAAAGAGGCATCAGCCCTTATTGCTAATAGGTTGCCATCTTCTAAAGTACCACAATACATGTTGGGAAGCTACATGGACTGGATGTGAGTGGACCCACGTGGTAACAATATGACATCCCACACCTTCAACAATTTATTTCACTCTTATTGAAGTCTTTGCTATTTAAGAATTTGCCAATTTTCACCATTTTGATCCTAAAATGCAATGCACTCCAACAACTATTGTGCCTACCTGACTCAGACTCTGTTACACAGCCAAGCCCACATAATTCAGGATTGTACATGAGCTTGGAATATTTGCACCAAGGGGACAGTTGCATTTAAAAACAAGGTCCAACACTTGTCCTAGTGATAAAGAACGTACAACCAGAGATGGCTTGAGACTATTTACAGATGCAGCT
Source organism: Phrynocephalus forsythii (assembly GCA_029282475.1). Taxonomy (NCBI): domain Eukaryota; kingdom Metazoa; phylum Chordata; class Lepidosauria; order Squamata; family Agamidae; genus Phrynocephalus; species Phrynocephalus forsythii. The sequence continues at coordinate 6,961,447 of JAPFRF010000022.1, forward strand.
AATTTGAAGATTGGTGTACATTGTGGCAGATCAAGACTTAGATCCATGCAGTACTTTTTGTTCACTTTTTTCTTGTGTGATTTTTTTTTAACCTTGGTAAATTGTGACTATTTATGGGGCCTTTAGGGCCATAGCTTGCTTTAATATTGAAAGAAGCTTCATTTTTACCATAGCCAGGTAGCAGTTTTGCAAATACAATTGTGTGACTAATTGCATGGGGAGAATTTTACTCTGGGCCAAATATAACAGCATTTCGATCTTTAAGTGTTGAAAGCCCATTAACACCAAATGAATAGGGTGGAGCGGTTTTTGCCTTATGGTCCTGAATGCCATGGAAATGGCTTGCCAGCAGAGCAGGAAATATCTGCATGCAACTGTCCTTGGAGAAGGGCATGAAAAACCAAACAAAGGACAGCAATCAAATGGAGGTGCATGTAAGTTACTTATAAGCTGTTGCTACCACTAGCTCAGCCTTCAGAGAGGCATTTCAAATAGGGTAGTGTATCAGATATGGACCATTTCTGGTCTGGACCAATTTGGATGAGGACCACGTTAAGCTGGGATAAGGAGTTTCAGATCTGAGGTGATGCAAATCAAATGGAGATCCCTGTCATTAAACTGCAATCCTGCAGTCAAGCCTCTGCTCATGAGTTTGATTCCAATGGACTCAGGTAGCTGGCTCAAGGCTGGCTCAAACTGTACCCTGCTTTCTGGGGGCACAAGTGGTGGTTTGCATAATTATGTTTCAAACTACCAGAGAGTACTTTATCATTATGGGGTGGTATAGAAGTCAAATTAAGAGGAAAACAACAAGAAAAACAATAAATAAATAAATTCAGATTCAGGGCACCGATTGAAAGGAAAAGGGGACAAGTGGCTTCAGCCCATAGCTTGTTTTTTCTTCAATCCAAAGTTTAAGGGGACTGAGTGCACCAATTCCTGGAGAAAACTATTTACATTTGAGAGGCCAATCCTCCATTTTAGGATTTATCGTGTCTCAATATTTCAAGTATGGGTCAGTGCAAATGAAAGATGTTACAAACAAGTTGTCCAAACTTATGGACCATTTCAGACCTGAAGCATAGAGCAAATCACACAGGGCAGAGATTGCTCACAATCCAAATGAGAAGCCTTGAGATTGCTCTTCTTTTTTAAGTGCCAAGTCCTTGTAGAACATTGGAGATGAGTAGCATGTTCTTCTGTTGTTGTTTTAATCTCAAGCTATTCTAAACAGAGAAGCTGTGCCCACTGTGAACCATTGGCTTAAAGTCTTCAACCAGAATGTTCTTCTACACCCTGGGCCATGCTTCCTATCTATTTTTCCTTGAAGGATAAACTGCAGCAGATGGTATTTGTTATTGTGCATTATGTGACTAAAATATTGTAATTTTCTTTTATTTATGATAATGAGAATATCTATCTTTGTACTCATACTCTGCAACGCAGCCACATTAGTGACTCTAGCTGTCCAAGGTATCTTCAAAATGTGTTTGTTTATCCACATATCAAATCATTCCAGCTTCTAGCATAATGCATCTGTAAGATTCCCAGACTGGATCAATGGACCCTTAAAATTTGCAATGCCGGTAAACGTTTACCCACAACTACAGATGTAAGATAAGTAATTCAATTAAGTATTTAGGTATAGAATTAGCAAAGGATACACAGAAACTAAAGGAATTTAATTATAATAAACTGAAGAAAGAAATTAAGAATAAAATGTTAGAATATTCAAGTCTAAAACTTTCTTGGTTTGGGAAGATTGCATTGATGAAAATGAAAATTTTACCAAAATTAAATTTTCTTTTTATGATGCTTCCAATACAGCTAAGTAAGGATGATCTTAAATTTTGGCAAGATTTAATTAACAACTATTGTAACAGTGGTAAAAAACTAGAATAAACAAAAAATATTGGTACATGGCCCAGAATAAAGGCGGTATAGGTTTACTGAATGTTAAAAAATATTATTTAGCAAATCAAATAAGGTTTATTGGTGATATTGTGTTTAGTCCAGAAAGATTAATATGGTGGAAAAATGAATCATCGGAAATGAAGGAGGATATTGAAAAATACCTATTCGGTACTATAGAAATCAAAGTTAAATGAGATTAACAACCCCTTTCTTAGATCTATGTTAAATGCATGGTACTTGCACAAGAAAAAATTATGTCCCTCAGACTCACCATTGAGATCTGTAAGTGAAATGGAGAATTTCCCTACAAATTTGAAAGTTTTTAAAAAAGTATTTAGGGATAAACAAGTGATTAGATTGAAATACTGGATAGGCAAGATGAGAGGGAAAGAACAAATGAATGAAGTTCTCCAAGGTAGGGATATATCTTGGTTCAATTTTATACAATTAAAGAAATGGACTGATACTTGGTTAAAGAAAAATAACAAATGCAGAGAGTACACAAAATATGAACAACTCTTACTGTCATACGAGGATACTCAGAACGAAATGGTAGTAAAAGGTATTGTTAGCAAACTATGGGCCTTTTTACACGACCCCTAAGATCCGCTGGCCACTTAAATTCAGACCAGAGATCTTAGGGGTTCATCGCTCTTCCTCTGTCCCCACCCCCTCTGCACTTCCTGGTTGCTGGCTGTGTGAGGGAGGGAGAAAAAGAGAAAGAAAAGCATGCTGCTCACCTCGTTCTGCCTCTCGTCTCTGTAAGGCCATCAAGTCCAACCCCCTTGTCTCTGTAAAAGTAGCTCCTAAAGGGGCGGGAGCCAAAAAGCAGCAAACATAAGCGAGGAGAGCCCCACACTCACTATCGTTGCACCGCACCAAAGATTTTTCACCTCCAAAGAGAAGGTACAAGAAAATGTGTGCTGGGTCGCGCTAAAGTGGGCGGGGTCGCACTTAATTGTCTGCAAACTCCGGAGCTGGTGGGGAAACATTTTTAAGCTCCGGAGCTTGCAGCCATTTGCAGCGGAGCTTAGGGGTCGTGTATAAATGCCCTATATAAAATTATTTCGGATTTAGATGATAATAGGGGAGGACCTGGATCCAAATTAATGTGGGAACAAGATATTAAAAAAGAAATAAGAGAAGAAGACTGGGCTAAAATGTGGAGAATGAGAATACTCAGATCTTTGTCTGTTAGAATAAAGGAAAATTTCTTTAAAATAAGTTTAAGATGGTATATGACGCCAGTGAAATTGAATAAAATGAATGTAAACTTCTCTAAGCTTTGTTGGAAATGTGATAACGAGATTGGTACCTTTTATCATTTGTGGTGGGAATGTATGAAATATGAAAACTGGGAAACCATGGAATGATGGTGTAATGGGGAAAGAGTGAGGTGTTTGGGAAAACCTCAGACGACCTGATTGGAATCTCTGGCATAGAATCATAGAATCATAGAGTTGGAAGTGACCTCAAGGGCCATCCAGTCCAACCCCCCTGGCCATGCAGGAACCCCCATCACAGTGCTCCCGACATATGGCCATCCAGACTCTGCTTAAAAACCTCCAAAGAAGGAGACTCCACCACCCTTGGTGGCAGCATATTCTACTGCTGAACAGCTCTAATTGTAAGGAAGTTCTTCCTAATGTTCAAATGGAATCTATTTTCCTGCAGTTTGAAACCATTGCCCCTAGTCTAGTCTCTGATGCCATGGAAAACTAATGCAGGACACATCCATCACCAGGTCCTGAGCTTCTCCACTACTGCTTTATTGTTGGATGTGAATTTCCTTGAGCATATTTAAGATGTGAAGGAAAATTTAACTTGGGACTAAATCATATGCACTCTTGCCAGGAACGACTCCTATGGAAATCAAGGAGACTTATCTGCTGAATAAACCTGCATGTGCTGCGGCTGTTAATCACAGTTCCTCCAGTGCCTTTCCCTCCTCCCACCACAGATGCCTCTAAGCCCACAATGAGATCCCAAGGTCTGCGCTTTCTGAGATACAGTGTGCTTGGCAGGCTGGAGAATGGAGGCTGCCATTTTGAAATAGAGCCCTGCTACATCATGTGTCATCAAATGTTACCCACACGCAACCAAGCCTGAGTGCATCTAGGGAGATTAATGGCTGAAGAGAGCCACTGGATGTGAGACATCTCCATGAGTCCCTGTAAGCACCTATAGGTTTCAAGACAGAGGATACCCATATGCCTTGACATTCTGGTAAAGCATGAGACAGGGTGGTGGTGCTTATGATTTCCCCACACCTGTCACCAACCACTACCTGCTTTAAATGATCAGGGCTGCAAACATACCCTTTGTGACAGGTGCATATATAGGGGGACAGAAGGGTACATCTGCCCTGGACACAGAAATCTGGGGGTGCCTGGAGGGGGAGGAGGAGGAGGAAGCCCTGTGCCCTCCTGTCACCACACACCAGGCGAGCAGCAAAGCAAGCAGGCAGGCAGGCGTGCAAGCGCAGTGGCAGTGGTGCCCTCCCCCTCCCCCTCCAACACATACACACCCACTCATGTGCCCCATGCCTGCGCCATGTCTGCAGGATTGCCCCCTCCTTGCTAAGTAGATGTGATGGGGTTGGGGAGGGCCGGAGGAGTGCAAAAACAACTTTGTCCCCAGGTGCCCCAAAACCTTGCTATGCTGCTGCTTTGTGGGAGCAAAACAGGTCGAAGGAAATATAAAGTCTAGCAAGGAATAACCAGGAAACTGACACAAAAGTCTTTCCCTACCATGTGTAAAACCAATGGCTTTGAATGGGACATTCTTGTCCATGCCCAGGATACTCAACCAGGGTGCAAAATACTATGCTACTAACTTCAGATGCTGAGAGGATGTTGGACGGAGTTCTGATTTTTACACCCCAGCTTCTCACCTAGGCAAGTAAAGACTCAGTCTCCTAATTGCATGAATAAATAAGAAACAGAGGGGTGTGTTCCTTGGCTACAAAAGGGTGAGGTGATTTTTGTTGGCCTCAGGAAGAATTTTTTGCATTTGTGAGAAAGGTTTTCCCCCAAATAGCACAAGGAAGTGATATTACAGAAAGCAGTTATAGTTGTCAACTTTATTTCAGGGATGTGTAAGCAGTGAATAGTTTGCTTGAGTTTTCCCAAACAATAACCCACTCTTTCTGAGGTTGCTGTATGTTTTCTGTGCTAGCGGTGTGTTTTTCCAAAGTGAAAGGACACTAGTTATCCACAGAGACATTTTGTCCCAATTTTAGAGACCTCAACAAGTGAGAAAGAGATGGTGGGGAAAGATAGAATGTCCAGACTTTTGATCTCCAAGTGTAGAATCTTGCAGGTCTTTAAAACTCCTCCTCAGGTTGTCCTCTTTATCAAGGTAGACAGCCTAGATAAATGAGAGTGAGGGATTCGTTCCTATTTCCTAGATAGGTAACTTTGCTTTCAAACTGAGTGAAGTTGTTACCACTAGTTTGGGTCAAGGCAAAAGAAGGGAAAGGTACCTTATGATGACCCGGAGTATTGTGTACAGTTCTGGTCACCAGACCTCCAGAAGGATATTATAGAAATGGAAAAAAATGCAGAGGAGGGCAACCAGCATGATTAGGGGACTGGAACACCTTCCTTACCATCTGAGGCTGCAAAGACTGGGCCTCTTCACTCTTGAACGATGGCGCCTAAGAGGTAACCTGATTGAGGTTTATAAAATAATAAATGGTATGGACAAAGTTGATAAGGAAAACTGTTTTTTCCTATTGTACAACACTAGAACTAGGGGGCACTCCATGAAACTTTTATGTGCTAGATCTCAAACAAATAAGAGAAAGTACTTTTTCACCCAGAGGATCACTGGTCTATGGAACTCCCTGCCAGAAGAAGTGACAGCTGTCAGCCTTGACAGCTTTAAGAGAGGCTTGGACAAGTTTATGGAGAACAAGGGTATCAATGACTATCACAGATGCCTAAGGACAATCTCCAGGTTGGAGAGATAGGCAGGATATCTCTCAATGCAATTCACAGGGAATAATAAGCAGGGGAAGACATCTGCTTGGGAATACCCTGAAGCAAAGGGTGAGCCGCTGTGTGAGACAGAATGCTGGACTGGATGGGTTGTGGCCTGTTCCGGCAAGGCTGTTCTTATGTTCTTATGGAGTTGGCAGGTTGAAGGGGCAAATGCATGTCCTTTGAGTAGCCCTCCAGTGGCTTTCCAATTCAAGTTTCCGGTGAGTACGTGTCAACGTCAGATGCTGCAGCATATCTAACTCAGTTTTTGTTACAGGTTCTGGCATGTGACTTACTCTACAAGCACCACTATGCCTACAGGTTTCATTTCAGCAGTTCCCACACACTGGATTCAAAAGGCAAAAAGTACGAAGGACTTAAGAGATGCTAACTAGCTTGGGCTTTATTAAGCAAACCACTCTGTGTCATGGAGGGGAATCTCTGATCTGCGTCACAGCATGTTGGAGGTTCTATATTCTGGAAGCCTTCCCTGCTGCAGTTTAGAGAATTCCTTATGGTAGCATAATTTGCAGAACAGCTTGCCTTTGATTTAGTGATTGCTGGTAGTAGGAGTTGTGTGTCTTCTTTTTTTGGATGGTTTTCAACCAATTACAATTCCCCTCTCCTTTTTTTCCTCTCCCCCTTGTGAGGCAGCAGGTTTGAGTCACATGTTGTTAAAACAGACCTGCCTTTCAAAACACAAGAAAAGTGTTTGATGGTGGAAGATGTCTTTGGAAAGTCACCTTTGCAGTTTTGATGTGCATGCCAAAAAAACTTTTACCGGGGTGGAGGGCTGTGTGACAATCCCATAACCAGATCCAATCAGAAGGCGCAGAGAAGACAACGAACCATATCAAGCCGCCAGCACTGCTTTTTAGAAGGGCAACTGTGGACATGCATGTGATTGTATTTGTGCACTTTTCTGGTGTGTGTGCACAGTTGTCTCTTGTGCCTGATGTGTTCAGGCTTCATCTGAGCTGTGACAGGTCCTATCTGATCATTAATAACACAATAATGAAATAGCAACTGGAGAGACACTTGGATAATCATCTAAGCAAAGGCTCATTAGCACGGCGGAACAATCGCTGCCATGTAATAACAGATCCCAGGAAATTTCAATTAAAATGGAAACTTTGTCGTAGCTTCATTTTATAGCTAGGCAGCCAGCCGGCGGTGTAATTACTGGCAGGCAAAATGAGCTGAGCCTTCTTTAACTAGAAGCTTCCCCCGAAGCTGGAGATAACCCCTTTGGTTTTTAAACAGCAAGTGAGCGACATTGGCTTTGGATTTCGCCAAGGAAAGGGGCTTTCTCTGAGCAGACACTAGTTCCAGCTTCATGACCTTGGAAGACCTTGGGGAGGAAAAAGCTATGAAGGCAGTACAAGCGGTTGGATGCATTTTATGGTCTACTTTTCCACCCATTCTTCTATCCAAATTCTGTGCACTTCAATGCTCTTCTCTCAGAAATATTTCTTTTTTATGCCTTTCTTTGTTTAAATCAGTGGTTCCCAACTGTGGGTAACTCAGGTGTTCTTGGACTGTAGTTCCCCAAAACCTTGGCCAGCACAGGTGGCAGGGAAGGCCTCTGGGAATTGTAGTCCAAGAACACCTGGGTTACCCAAGTTTGGGTCTAAAGGAACACAACATCCCACTTAGGAAAGATAGGAACTGGCACAGCAAGTCTTAAGGTCCTGGGTAGCTTGGCATTTCCTTTGTACTTTCTAAGAAACTTGGCATCTTCTATGTAATCCAGCATGATTTCCTGTGAGATTTCAATGTGGGAATTCAGAGACCAGGAAAGAATGACAGCACCTGGAGTTTCTCATTTTCCTGCACTTGCATTTTTTAAACCTTAGGTTCTTTTCCGTGCTGATGAGTTGACTGAATGTTCACAGCTCCTACAAAAATGGGCTGAATGGGAATGTACATCCACCTGCGCTAACCTTTCCAACAAGGAATTACATTGTAGCTCCCTGTTGTGCCACTGGGAAAGAAGACTAGTCTTTTCTGTTTTGTTTTGGAAACCCTGGGTCGTGGTACTAATTCGGCACTAGTGTAGTTCAGTGTACACAGGTTCAAACCATGTGTTTTAAGAGATAAGTGCTCAGGTTGTTAGAATGATGCATTCTGTAGATTCCCATTCTTGTGTCTCAAAAAACATACAAAGAAGCCCCACCACCACACTCTTCTTTCCAGAAATTTGCATATTGGGGGACCTGAGATAATTTGCACTGAAGTAAAATTCTCCCTAGCCCCTAAGTCAGATTGACCTAGATGGTTTGCCATCAAGAGAAACTTGACCTTTCTAAAATCTGTTTGATGGGCAATTGCATGTTTTCAGTGGCTGCTATTTACATTGGCTACAAACACACACACAAAAACAAACTGACTTTTCCAGCTAAAGGTTTTTGGATTCCTTTTTAGGTAATGATGGCTGTGTGTTACTTTTATCGGAAGGCTTGTGGTTTTTAATGCTGTTTTACAGGTTTCATGCCCCCACTTTGGGTGCTGCTTCAGCAGAAAATCTGGGCTATTAATGATGAAACTCAGCAAAATCAGAACCATCAGACATGCAAGAATGGGGCATTTCCATTTCATGATTGTGAGCTGGTTCTGCACGTGAGGAAGGATATTTGAGGCAGAATGTGGTCCAATCCTGAAAGAGCAAAACAACCTATATATTTCAGTCACCTAGTGCTAGATTGTGTTATTTATTTTATTTATTTGAGAAGATACCAAAAACCTTTGCTGCATGTATAAAACCTAGCACAAGTGATATGTGTGTTGTGTCATTATAGTCGTGACCTGTGACCCCATGTCCATTTAGTTTTCTTGGCCTCAGAGCCATAAAACTATACTTTACATATCTACAGATCCTGACCTAATCCTCCTTCCCACCATATCTACTAATCAACTCTCCCTCCTCTTCTTCACCCTCCTCCTTTCCCCTATCCACCCAACTCTATATACTACAGCCAATGAATATCTGGTTTGAAGTGTATATCCCATGATATATAATATTGTACACTTCATTCTGCTGCTATATGTCTGAAGAAGTGGACATGTCCATGCCGTTACATTAAGATATGAAAGTTAGTCTTTAAGGTGCCACATGTTTTGTATCCTTTGTTTTGGTTTGTTTTGGTTTTTCTTTGATTTTTGCCTGGACTTATTGAAAAGACTAACATGGTTACCCTCTCTGGAACTTTGCCAGTTCCTACTCCAAGCACAAGTGATATAGGTACATCTAGCCATATAGGTCAGTACCAGCTCTGCAGTTCAAAGCTTATTTCAATGGTTACTAAGAAGCCAATTGACTGATGTCCCTTTCTTAGTCTTACTTTCATGTCTGCCAGCCATTGTCATCACGCTGTTTAGTGAGAGGGTGACAGGGTGACAGGAGGGTGACAGGGGAAATCCACCTCCAACCTCATAAATATGAAGTTTATATTTGCAGAATCGATTGTCCTGTTCATATGAAGAACTCAGAGAAGAGGTTGATTGTAACCATCACCTGCTGAGGTGGCTGGCTGGGAATGATTGGAGTAGAAAAAGGTTATAAGGAGTTGTGGGGAAATGAATGGGTTTGTGTTTTTGTTTACAATGTGTTTAAAATGTTCTTTAGCAGGCACAGGCATCAGTTAAGGGGCAGGGGGTCTCAGGCAACAGGCGTACTTCAGTAGACCAAAATAGTCTTTAATAGCGTCATCTTGATTGGAACTGCTTTGTGGCCGTGATGTTATTATGCTTGTTCCTCCTCTGGTACACACACACACACACACACATGCACAAATCTCTTGTAGTTAATATATCTACTGGTTGCTTCTGCTCTTCATCCTAGTTTTGAAACCTTAACGAGACTGTACCATCTCAGAGTCAGGAGGCACCTTGTTCAGCCATTCAAGGTCTATCTTCCTCCCTCCAGTGTTACTTCTGCCTTCTAACTTTTAGGAAGGTCTGTGCAGCTGTCCCATGGGCGAGATGATGAGTCTGAAAATGTTTGTGAGGTCCATCCATCCATCCAGGTGGTTATTGATTCCCCCCAACATGAAGAGCAAGAATAAGGGATGTGTAACTCTCCTGTTCAGAGATAGGATAAAATACTTTGGAAAGGTGTTGCTGGAATATAATTCCTCAAATATCATGACATGTTCATGTTGTCTGGCTTATCTTGGAGTTGTAGTAAAAGAAAAGAAAAGAAGAATTTAGCTCTATCTCAGTTCCAGATGTTGCTGAGATGCTACTGGAGAACATATGAAGGCCACAACTTGACCAACCCAGTTCTAAAGTCTTCCTGTTTCCAAATCTTGGCTCCTTGGATATTCTTGGTCTAAAACCTCCAGAAGCCTTCACCACTAGCTAGGCCATCCAGGATTTCTGGGAGCTGTAGTCCAAGAACATCTAGGGACCCAAGTTTGGGACCGCCTAATCTTAAACCTTTCCTAAGATCATTCCAGTTCTCACCTTTGCTTCAGCGCTGCACATCTTGGCTTGACCCATTCAAATCATCCTTCTCTCAAAGTCCAGGTGACCCCCTCCAACTCATTCCAAGCCAAACTCATTTTAATCCCATTTTTTCCTCTGAATCTCTGAAAAGATAATTCAAGGGGGGAAATACTCTGCCTACTAGCTGCCTTTGAACACCAATCCAGCCTTTCTATTACCCCAGGAAAGGGAGAAGACAGTGATAAGGTTCTCCTTTGAACCCTCTCAAACCTATTTTGGGATTTTCAGGGAAAGCCTTTGGTAGCCTGAGATCAGAAGAATATCAAAAACACCAAAGAATTTCTAAGGACCAAGGTATGTTACTTCTGAAGCAGATCATAACAGAGAGCAATGGCCTTGTCAGTTGAGGGCTTTCCCCCTCCCCCCAAAAAAGAAATTTTCCAAAATGTGGTTCATATACTGTGTTTTCCCCTCATGAATAGTCTCTTGAGAACATCTAGAGTTCTCCTGAGATGAGCAAACTAGCACTTCCACCATGGAGCTGTTAAGTTCACCATGACCTCCTGAAACAGAGAGCTGCCATGGTTCCCATCTGTGAGCTGCCCATGCCCTCTGCAGAAATCTCAAAAGGAAGCAAAGAGATCGAGTCAAACCCTCCCTCCTTATGCTGTGCATGTTATCTCCATGGCAAATTCCACCCTAAACCACCAGATTTTCATCATCTACTCCACCCTCGTACCTTGAGGGGCAGGGGGAAAATCCCTCCTAACAACATTGTTCTTCTAAACCCATCTCCCAGTTCTTCAGAATTCCTCCCATTCCAATGGAATAAGAAGATACTATTTTGGTTAAATATTATATAATATATCTCCATCATGTTATGACATCTCATATCCTCTTGTTTTCCACCCAGCTTGGGTTGCAGAACTATGTCAGTTCCCCCACCCCTGGCAGGCAGCAATCAAATAGCTGCAGTGCACATCCAAAGGGGGGGTGAGGAATGTTGGTGGCCATCCCAAATAACAAAGAGGGTGCCCTCAAGCTAAAAGGGCGGTGGAGGGGAGGAGGAGGTGTGTTGCCATCCAATGAACAACCTGGCACAGTCCAAAGGGAAACAGGTCTTTCCTCGCTTTGGGCATATCACCTGGCAGAGCGGGAGAAACACAGAACATCTTCGCTGCACAGCAAAGAGTCGGGCATGAGATTCTTGTCTGGGGGAAGTTGTAACAGGAACAGGGAGGAGAAAGTGGTAGGTGTGGGCAAAGGGTGTTTGTTTTTAGGACTTGCCTCCAAAGGGAGGGTCAGATTCCATGCATGCTTTTGTCACCTGAACCAAACACTTCCCACCACACACAACCACCACACCTCTCTTGCTGCTGTCAACAAGGGCGATGGCCCAGCTCGCAGCAAAATGAGAATAGTGGCAGTGGTTGTTTTTGTGCCCTTGGAGGAGACATTGCAGCCAGCTGTTCAGTGGCTGTTTTCACTCCATACCCATCTGAGCAGAGGAAACAGGATCGGGCGGGGGTAATGAATAACTCTAATCATTGTTTGCAACAGCTGTTGCAGCAGCAGCAGCAGCAGCAACAACAACAACAACAACAACAATAACAACAACAACAACATCCTTGTTGTACATGGAAGGAGAGACATATCTTCCCTAGTGCAGACGTGAGCCATAACTCCCATCATCCCCACAAGGAATAGCCATTGGTGACTAGAGATTGACATGAAATGAAATGTTTTGTTCCGTTATTCGTTATTCATTTTGTTACGTAACAAAATGAATAACGAACCTGGCGATGAAATTGGAATGAACCGAACAGAACCGAGAAAATTAGGTTTGTTACATTTCGTTTTTGTTAATGGTCACACACGACGAAATGAACTGTTTTAAATGTTAAAAAATGTCCTGCATATCAGTAAAAACCTAGCAATAATTATTTCTCCTGCCTGATAATACCTACCGGGGGGGGGTCCTTAAAACGTGCATTTATGTCTTTTCTCAGATCGCTGTATTATTTTCCTTTAAGGGGAGTTAGGGGACATCGACCCAAAATGGCTGCCAGATGCCTAATATTAATTTCTTGGGTATTAAAATGCCCTGGACATCTGTAAAAACACAGTGATAATTATTTATTCTGCCTGATAATACCTACCAGGGGGGGTTGGGGTCCTTAAAACATTTGTTTTTATCTTTCTCCCATCGCAATATATTTTCTTTTCCCTTTAAGGATGACACAAAATGGATGCCAGCCACAAAATGGATGCAAGCCATGTAATGGGATCATGTAAATTCTTGGACAACTTCAACCAATAGCATGCCCAGGTTGCAGACTGGGCAGGTCTGGCAGCCACAGAGGGCAGAAAAAGCTCTGGCAGCCCCCATCCTCCTTGCAGTCTGCGGTGGGAGTTAGGGTGGGAATGGGATTGCTGTCTCTGCGACTCGTTATTTTCACTTTAGGCCAGGCAGGCAGGCGTGTGTCTCTGTGTTCTGGCTGGCTGCAGCCTGGCTCTTAGGGGAGAGAAAGAAGAGATTTCTCTCTAGCTTCAGTCTTGCAGCCTCCTTGTGTGTGTGTGTGCATACCTCTCAGTGAGTACCCTCCCCTGCACAGCAGTGCAGTCACTCTGTGGCTGCCTTGTGCCCTGTGCAATGCCCGCCGCTGCTTTTGCAGCCTCCCTGCATCCCTAGTCTATACTGTGTCTCTGTCAGCATCATTTTTTTTAGTGCTTTCCCTCTGGTCTGGGCGTTGGGGGATGCCCGCGTGCAGAAATGCTTTTTAAATCACACAAAGCGGGTAAAAAAAATGAATAAATGAAGCAACAAAACAATTTTTTTTGTAAAAATTCACGAAAAACAAAAATGAACTGAATCGGTACCCATAACGAAAATGAAAAATCCGAAATGTCATTTTTTCTATTCGTGCCCATCTCTATTGGTGACATATACCAGGAGCTGTAATCCAAATACATCTGGAAAACTACACATCATCTTCCAACAAATGGGTGAAAAAACCCTAAAAAAGGATTACCATAAGTCAAGAAGAAGAAGAAGAAGAAGAAGAAGAAGAAGAAGAAGAAGAAGAAGAAGAAGAAGAAGAAGAAGAAGAAGAAGAAGAAGAAGAAGAAGAAGAAGAAGAAGAAGAACTGCTTGTGTTGTTTGTTCCTTCCCAGGCAGGGCACCTGCAAGTGCTGAACCCAATAGAGGCCCGGAAGACTGAAATGAGTGACCAGGTCTTCTTGGCATAGCCTCCTGTTGTGGAATTTTATTTATTTATTTATTTATTTATTCTTGAGTTTGTATCCCGCCCATCTTCCCAACGGGAACTCTGGGCAGCGAACATGGCTGAGCAATTCAGCAAATACAGATAGGAAATACAAACAAGGGAATAAGAGACGAGACCAACAAGTCAACAGAAGTAAAATAAAACATATTAAAAAAGCAGAGGCGAGGCGCACCCTTAAATTCAGACTCGTCGCTGCTATCAAATTCAGCTAATTATCGATGGCGGATTTAGAAGAGGAAAAAAAAGGGGGGGGGAGGGCTAAGCTAGGTCACCAAAGGCCTCGCGGAATAGGATGGTCTTCACCGCTTTACGGAAGGCCAGCAGGGACTCTGCAGAGCGCACTTCGCAAGGCAGGGAGTTCCATAAGGATGGAATTGGCAGTCCCCAGAAATCAGTCCAGCCCCTTAATGAGGAATTTCTGAACACCGATCAAATAGCTGGCTCTTCAAGCAAACCTTCCCCTGTCTATGACTTTTTGACACTCGGAGTCCTTTCTGTGGGCACCCAACATCTCCCCTTCACAGCCACCTGTATTCAAGTTAAATTGCTGTATTGGCAAAAATAGTGGGTTTTGAATCACAGTTTGGCACTCGGTCTCTAAAAGGTTTGCCATCACTGCTCTATCTGCACTTTTTTCCTGCACTGATTCCACCTTTGCGTATCTTAGACCACCTCACGTTTGGCCCCAGGTGGCTGCATATCCCTAATTAGCCATATGTTCTTCCCAGCCTCCCCTTTGATCTCACCTAAAGCAGGCATCCCCCCCCGGCCGCCCCCTTTAGGTTTGCTAACAAAACAGATTATTTCATTTTCAGGCAGGAAAATGTTAAGTAGCCAATAAATACTCCCTGTCCCATGCTTCTTCTGGATGCACAATCATTCTGAAATATCCAAGCCTTTTATTTCGTAGCATCTAGACAACCAAGTTCAGTGACATGGAGCTGGCGTCCCCAACTCTCTGGATATACTTCAACTACAGATATTTGCTAGTAGGATGAAGGTTCTCATAATATGCTTAAAACAGATGTGGAGAACATGAACTCCTCCAAATCTTGTGCTACAACTCCCATCATCCCTTGCCATCACTGGATTCTATGGGAGTTGAAAATCCACACCAGAAAAGCCACCAGTTCCCTATTTCCAGATTAAGTAGCTTCTTTTTTGTTTCAAAATCCTTTTCTATTCATCCTCTTTTCTCCTACTGCAGTACTACTGTAACTCTTCATGGTGAAAATTAAGTCCTTTTTCTCATTGTCTCAAAGAAATCTCATTGCCTCAGAAAATGTGCAGAAATGTTGCATTTGGGGCATAATTTCTCTGTGCAATGTTGATGCCTTTTCTCCTTGTCAAGCAAGACAGGCATGCATGCACACATGGACACACAAACACACAAGCAAATTCAGAAAGTTTGGTAGTAGGTCCAAAAGAAAAAAACCCACCTAACTCTTCTATTCCCCCTCCTGCAGTCCTCAAATGATCATCTGGAAATAAAGCTCACGTTCTCTGTGGGCCTTTTCCCACGACCCTTAAACTCCGCGGCAAATGGCTCCCAGCTCCGGAGCTTAAAATTATTTCCCCACCAGCTCCGGAGTTTACAGATAATTAAGTGCGACCATGCCCACCTAAGCGTGTCCCAGCGCACTTTTCATGTACCTGCTCTCGGAGGGTGAAAATTCCTGATGCGGATATAACAGTAGTGACTGCTGGGCTCCCCTTGCTTCTGTTTGTTCTTTTTTTGCCCCCCGCCCCTTTAAGAGATCTGAATGCAGTGCTGGGAGATCTGAGATGCAGTGCTGGGAGCAAAGCAAGATGGCCAGAACGGAGGTGAGCGGACAAACCCCTAAGATTCTTTCTTGGCCAGCGGATTTTTTCTGAGAGGCCTCCAGGAGCTGGGAATGTCATTGTTGGAGAAGCAGCCAGGAAGCCTCTCTCTGGCTTCCTGAACACCCCATTATGCAGCTATCAAGTTGTTGCTTTTTTGGTGGATAAATGGACTGCTGTATCACATGCAATAGCCACCAAAGTAAATCTCATCTACAGTTTCCTAAATCGGAAAGCAGCACTGACCATCAGCTGTCATTTCTGTTTCTTCAGGATGCACACTGATTTTAATGCTCCACAGCCATGATTCCCAACCTTGCGTCCCCAGACTTACTTAGAGTAAAACTCCCATGAAGTTCAGGAACGAATTCCTTTAATGACTGTCTGCTTGAGTGGGATTTTTAAAAAGGGATAGTTGTACTTCAATGCTTGGCATTGTTTATGTTTTTCTATGGGCTGTTGGACCATACTGCTTTCAGTGTGTTTTGGTGTTGCTTCTGGGTTTTTTTTTTTAAGCAAAGCATTCGTTTAGTTCTGTTTAGTATTTGTGTGCTCACTGTTTTTAGCTTTAATGTTGTCCTTTTGCAATATAAGCACCTTAGATGTTTTTTAAGGAGAAAGGGTGGGGTGGGGATATTTTAAATGAATGAATGAATGAATGAATAAGCCTTAGCTACTATGCACGTGTGACTTTATGGGGAGGAGGTGCCCTGTGCGGCTCTGCCTTGGGTGACTAAAATGCCAGGGGACAGCTCTGTCCCCAGATCACTGGCCCTTTCCTACCTCATGGTTCTCCAGCCACTAGTCAAAGCAGGCTGGTGAAGCCCATTTTTAAAAGCTTCATCGAGGGCAGGCATGTCCAAACTTCGGTCCTCCAGATGTTTTGGACCACAACTCCCATAATTCCAAGCTTGCATTTCCAATGGCAAAGGACTGTGGGAGTTGTGGTCCAAAACATCTGGAGGACCGAAGTCTAGACATGCCTGATCCAGGGAGTCACCTCCAGCACTATAAATCTGTACTACAAATTCTCCATCGCCATCTACTGGCAAAGTGGCAATACTTTTCTCCAGTTCCTCCCTAGAGAGATTTTCTTTTAAAAAGTCCCAAATTCATTAAGGTTTCTTTTTCCATAGGCAATGTGTGTCCTGTCTTCATATGTTGAAGGGAGTCTTAGACTTTGGTGAAATCTGACAGCCCGTTGAGTCCCCTCTGTATGAAATTGTTGTTCTTATAATAGTACACAAGCTATGCCCCTTTCTGGAGAAACCAGCTCTGGCCACGGTGACACATGCCCTAGTGCAGTGATGGTGAACTTTTTAAAGACTGAGTGCCCAAACTGTGATTCAAAACCAAGTAATTTTCCGCAAAGTGCCAACAGAGCAATTTAACCTAAATACGGGTGGCTGTGAAAGAGGTGATGTCAGGTGCCCGCAGAAAGAGCTCTGAGTGCCACCTTTGGCACCCATGCCATAGGTTCGCCAAAACTGCCCTAGTGACATCCCGGCTAGACTACTGTAATTCACTCGATGTGGGGCTGCCGAGCAGAAGTCTCAGGACACTTCAATGGCTCCAAAATGCATTGAGCCACGCTGCTGACTGGGGTGGGGTACAGCGATCACATTACACCTCTATTAAAACAGCTCCACTGGCTGCCAATCAGCTATCGGGCACAATTCAAGGTGTTGACCTTGACCTACAAAGCACTGTACGACCTGGGTTCTAGATCAAATATCACAGTATGAACCGACTCGGGTATTATGGTCATCTGGAGAGGCCTTTCTCTCCATCCCACCACCCTCACAGGTATGTCTCATGGAAACCCATGAAAGGGCCTTCTCTATTGCTGCTCCCAGACTCTGGAACTCCCAACCACTAGAGTCCAGGACTGCCTCATCTCTGTTGTTCTTCTGGAAACAGGCAAAGACCTTTCTCTTCAGGAAAGCTTTCTCTAAATGATGGACTACCCTTATGTGTCTTTTCTATAGGTTCACATAGACTTTGTGTTTATAACTACTTATAACCTTGTAGCTTTAATGTAATGTTATCTATTAATGCTGGAAGATGTCCCTCAATTCCTTGTTCTCAATACTTGAATATGTCTTAATTGTACTGGACTGGACAGTATATTATCCCTCATTATTGTAAGCTGTTTGGGTCCTTTTCCAAGGAGAAAGGTGGGGATAAAAATATTCTAAAATAATAAATAGGTAAATTATAATACTTTTCAAAAGTAACTTTTAAAAGTAACTGAGAGGTGTCACTCACAGCCACTACAAGGAGTCTTTGTTCCCTTTTGTTGTGTTATTTTGAAATTTAATTTCATTGTTCTCTCGTTGCTCTGCCTCCTTAGTAACTGATTACAAGTCATTCTGTTGAAACCCACTTTTTCTGAGTTGTTCGAAAAAGGGAGAGTGAAAAAGAGATTTCTATTGTTAAAAAAGTGTGAACAATGCAGATATAAAGCACACATTGCTGTGTCAGTCCCATAGCCATGATTATATGCACAAAACCACTGCCTGGGAGGAGAACAACCACCATCAGCCTCCTGAACCAGAAAACACAACAGCAGAGGGAAACAAACCGCCTGGGCAATTTACACAATAGAGCCTCCTTGCCAAGCTCTCCGTGGGAGCCGAAAGATAAAGGAGGTGGACATGCCGCCAGCAGAGCCAACCCTGCTGAAATTATTTGCCGATGCACAAGTCTGTGGTTATTTTAGACAACTGGTTTGTGGGAAAAAGAAATGGTGGTGTGGGTGTAGATGGATGTGTGCATGCGTGCATGCGTGCATACATGCCTGTGTGTGTGTGTGTGTTTGCACACAACTGTGCAAGTTTCATGTTCTTTCAGCCTCTGATGTGATTCAGATGTGGTGCAAACCACAAGGAAAGCAGGAACAAACCATGTGCCCATGGGCTCAGATTTACAGGAAGCCAAGTCCAATGTCAGGAAAAACTTCCCAACCATTAAACGGGTAAGACAACGGTACCCATTAGGGAGGTGGTGAGTGCTCCAATGCTGGAGGCATTCCAGAGGAAACTGGACAGCCATGTGTTAGATATCCTTTGATTTGGATTACTTCCTTTAGCAGGGGGTTGGACTCAACAGCCCAGTAAGCCCCTTGCAACACCCTCGTTTTGTCATTCTATGATTCAGTCTTCTGTACAAAGTGTCAAATACCCTTGAAAAAATAGATAAGAGAGAAAATGACTTAAAGGTTTCTAGCCAGACCGATTCAGCGCAAACATTGCATCCCCTTGTGGGTTGTTCTGATCTGATGCCCTTTCCCATCATAAGGTCACACACAGAAAACTCTCATTCAGACCAAATCAGAGGTTGGTTCTGGAAAGGGGAGGGCGATGATAACAGAAGATGCTACTGATAAAGGAGATGGACAAGGAAGGGCAGAAGGGAGAAAGAGACAGCTCAGGATATCTCAGCCCCTCTCATGACATTCCATCACCCTGAGACCACAAATCAGGCAGGCAGCAAGGGGAGAACAGCAGCCCCACATGGCATGGCAAGCCAGCTAGAGAGGACATTAAGAGGATTTCTACTCCTGCCTTCATTGTTGTTGTTTTAACACAGCACAGAGGGTTTGAAACATTCACCAGATTTCTTTAGGGGGTGGTGGGAAGATATATTGCAAACAGAAGGATGACCCTCCCACCGCTGGCTCTGTTCATGTAAGATTGCAGAAGACTGTCTTTTATTGACTCAGACTAATGGTGCTTCTAAGGCAGCTTTGCCAGCTCTGACTGCCAGGGGTCCTCCAGGGTGTGCAGGTGTGATTCTGTTCTAGCCCTACTTAGAGATGGCTGGCATTTTCTGGTGGTCTTCCATTGAACGAGCCTGGCCCTGCTCAGCTTTTGTGATTAAACAAGACCATGTTGGTCCAAGACCAGGTTGGTCCATCTGAGTCTTTGGTAGTCACAACTTCCATGTCGATAGTGAAAGAAGCCGTGTTTCTTAAAGACAATGACAAACTCAGTGGTGTAGGTAGCCACAGGATGGAATATTAACAGGTGGGAAATGACTAGAGGCAGAAGAAACAGGATGTTAATAAGGAGGCAAGTTGTGGGACCCACAGTCACCTTCTGAAGGAATAGGCATCAGGGCTACCATGGAACAGCTGAAAAGCAGGTCTACCAAAAGATTGGAGCCCACAACCACCTTCCTAAGGACACAGCTCAGGACCCAGGACTCCTTACTCAGATATGAAGTCCAATGGCATTGAACAGGAGAATCTTTTTAGCCCAGGGGTCAACTTTCCTTGTTGTAAGCCGCCCAGAGACCTTTGGGTAGTGGGCGGCATATAAGCTGTAAAAATAAATAAATAAATAATAATAAATAAATAAACTTTCAAATCTGGAAGAGTCTTTGAGACCTTGCTTAAGTAGCAGCCAAGGCTGAAGGAACAGTGAGGGAACAAGGTGGAGTGTGAAGGCCCATATATCATTCTCAACCAATGTAAAAAAAAATTCATCAGGCACACAAAGCACATCTCCATTCTCTGTATATCTGCTCAGGGCTGAGCCTTAGGGCATCAGCGTCCACAGCCCCCACAGTCCTTGCTATAGCTGACTAGAGGCCTTTTTACACGACCCCTAAGATCCGCTGGTCCCTTAAATTCAGACCAGAGATCTTGAGGGTTTGTCGCTCTCCCTGCGTTCCCACCCCCTCCGCACTTCCTTGTTCTGTCTGCGTGAGGGGAGGGAGAAAAAAGGGAGAAAAGAATGCACTCTTACCTCCGGAGTGCCGGTGGAAGTTGATCCGACCCCCTGTCACTTCCTGGTTCCTCTTAAAGGGGTGGGAGGCAAAAAAAAACAACAACAAAAAGAAGCGAGGAGAGCCCGGCACTCTCCGCATCAAAAATTTTCACTCTCCCAGAGCAGGTACTTGAAAGGTGTGCTGGGTCGCGCTTAGGTGGGCGGGGTTGCACTTAATTTTCTGTTAGCTCCGGAGCTGGTGGGGAAACATTTTTAAGCTCCGGAGCTGGGAGCCATTTGCAGCGGAGCTTAGGGGTCGTGTATAAACGCCCTAGGTTACAAAGCAGAGTTCAGTTCCTCTTTACATTCTTCTTGGCCTTGAAATGCACTCTTTGCTCCAGCTGCTAACTGGACATGCAGATGCTGCATCTGCCCAGAGGACCAGAGTTTTCCCATCTCTGACTAACTGGTTGGGGATGATTAGTTTGAGGAGTAAGCATTTGAAGTAACCAATGTGCTGCTGGAGCTCCCATGGAAGAAAAAACTCATGGGTTGATGATGTCTTTGTACTCATGCAATTTAAGAAGTTGTGTTGGTGCCATCTTCTGCATGTGTGGCCTGAATACTATAGTTAAACTGTAAACTGCCCCATGGCTGCATACTATAGTTAAACTGTAAACTGTGCTCATGATCTGGGGTTCAATCCCAGGTAGCAGGCTCATGGTTGACTTAGCCTTCCATCCTTCTGAGGTCGGTAAAATGAGTACTCAGCTTGCTTAGGGGGTCAATGTGTAGCCTGCATACTGTAATTAAAAACTGTAAACTGCTCAGAGACTACCTGAAGTGGTATGGGGCAGTATATAAGCAGAATACTTTGCTTCACTTTGCTTTGCTATGGGGTGGTATATAAGCAGAACACTTTGCTTTGCTTTCTGATTCTGATTAATCTTTCTCTGAGGTTTCTGCAGCCTCAGATGGTACCCTTTGATTATGGTCCTGCAATGAGTGACTTCTTAGCACTGCTGAAGTAACACCCCCCGCACCACAAAATAAAGGCTATGTTCAAAGGAAAGTTCAATAATGCCAAGCCTCTTCCACCACTACCACAGATGGAGACTACCAAAGCTCTCAATTGGATCTAGACCAGGATGAAATAACAGTCTATTCCCCCTACTTTCCTATTGGTTCTCTATTCAGATTCTTCTCTTTTGGATTTTGCCTTTTTAAATGTTCTAGACTCCAGTTTGCAAAGTCTATGAACTCTGGTGAGCAGGCATTTCTGAACACTGAAGTCCAAAATTTCTCATAAGCTAAAAGAAGAAATGAGAGTTTGGATTATCAGGTTTTCTGAGCTACATATATCACAATTCTCCATTTTAAGGCCTAGCTAATCCTGAAAACCTTCTGATTTAAGTCTTTCTGACAGGTGTATCATATTCAGGTGATACAGAGAAGGTAGAACTCCAGGAATGGACAACTGTGGTATTTGTAACCAGGAAAATGTGAACATTTTCTATAGGGAAAATATTTCCCTGTAGAAAACCATTGCTGTCGCCACGTGCATCTTCTTTCTAAGGTCTAGCATGAGCTGTCCATGGTGCTGATCACCCCTTCGTCACCTTGCATTCATGGAGATTGGAAGACAGCCCAAAAGAAATTGATGGAGCCGTGGGCATTGAGCCATTACAAACTGTGGAGAGCTGAAGGATGCCCGACTCCGACAAAAGCTTCTACCTACAGCTTCTACCTACAGCAACTATGAAAACTTGTGAACAGAGGAAAAAGGTGCCAGAACTTCCCCACACACATACACACACCAGCCCTCCTGTTTTTGCCATCTGCTAGCATATTTTGGCAAACTGTTTAGTTGTTGATTTCTGTTGCTCTCACCTGCCCTCAATCTCAGCCTGATTGGTTATGATTATAGGTGGCATGGATTCCTGATTGGGTGTATGAATATTTTAGGAAGGAGGAAGCAACAGCAGCAGGGAAGGGTGTAGAAAAGCGTAATGCAGAAATAGCCAGCAGAAGAAACGGCTTTGAAGAACTATTTGCACAATCAGTCCATTTTCAGCACACTCTTTGCCTCCATGGAACGGTTAGTTTTGACCTGGAAATCTGCACCAGTGACTAATCCCTGCACAGCTTTGTGTAAAACTACTAGGCATTATTTCTATAAATCAATAACAGCAGTAATTTTGGCCTTGTAAACTGGCTTTCTCCAGCCCAATAAGCTTTCCCCTAGAAGTAATTTTTGCTAAATAAATCAAATTCTCTTCCCTGTCCCCTCTGGCAACCTTATTCCCTCTGATTCATAGTGTGTTTTATTTATTTATTATTCACACTTTGATTCTGTCAGCATGGATTTTTTTTAATACGCCCCTCACTGTTAAACAAGATGCCTGTCTCTGGCATCGTCATCAACCACCTCCCCAAATTTAATCTTTCAGAGTCATCATTATCAAATAGTAATGTTCTCGTCAGCCCTGTGTTCAAAGGAGGATGGGGGGAAGAACATGTCCACAGAGACAAGAAGCTTGAAAATTAATATAATGTTTGCTCAAGATTGAATTTAGACTGCAGTGCCCACTAAAAGAGAAAACCCATCTGTTTTAAAAAAAAATATCAAATACTAATTACCTAAAGTGAGTGGCCTTTGTGCCATGGAAAGATGGAACAGCAGGGCTATAGATCGGCTTTGGTCTTTACATCAAGTCAAAACTCTCTCTCTCTCTCTTCTCTCTCTCTCTCTCTCTCTCTCTCTCTCTCTCTCTCTCTCTCTCTCTCTCTGTGTGTGTGTGTGTGTGTGTGTGTGTGTGTGTGTGTGTGTGTGTGTGTGTGTGTGTCTGTGTCTCTCTGTGTGTTTCTCTCTCTGTGTTAGAATTTTAGGAGCATCTCTGTAGTTGCTGGATCCAGAGTAGACAAAATCCCAACATGAATAACCCATCAGTCATGTGTAGTTTTGTTCCCATCACAGTCCCATAAAGACTTCATGCTCACTGACATTTGTCATGTTGAACAGGAATACTTGACATCACAATGGCTCCATGTCATTATTGGATGTCATATTTTTTTAAATGTGTGTTTCAAATGTGTGTTGAGATTTCTAACCTGCAAAGACTTTAATATCCACTGGAGAAAACAATTGAATTGTACCAAAGAGTAGCTCCCATTTGACCACTCCTTAAAGATGGGGGAGGGGTGCAGCTAGAACCAATGCTAGCTTCACCATTAAAAGGTGAGAGCACATTTGTCATCCCAAGACACAATCTTTTAAAGCAGCTGTGCTTGGGTAACCAACTTGTGATATTTATCTCCCAATGACCAGCTGTCAACCAGAAGCAATCACATTGCAGAGCTGAGAAATCTAGATCAAGAATGAACAGATGAATTCATCTTCTTGACTGAGCCCTACTTTGAATGGTATGCTCAATATGATGTCTGTTTTGACCCTGGCTTTGGGCAACAAGGAAATTTAACTCTACTTTGGAGATTCCTGTGGGGTGAATATTTGGAGTAATGGTAAGAGAAGTGCAAAAGGGAAGTCAGACAAAAACAATACATCCCAGAAGATTGATGAATCCAGATGAATTTTTAACCTCCCTTTGGGAGTTTCCTACCTGTCCAATTGGTGATTCTATTGAATCCTTTGTTGAACTGTAGAATGGGAAATGAGCAAAGCCATTGACCATAGAATCATAGAATCATAGAATCATAGAATCACAGAGTTGGAAGATACCTCAAGGGTCATCTAGTCCAACGCCCTGCCATGCAGGAACCCCCATCACAATATTTCCGACAGATGGCTCCTAAACCAGATAGCTCCTAAACATCTCCTTCCTCAAAACAGACCCAAATTGGTGGCTTGGTTTACTGGGGAGTTGGCAAAATTGAAACTGGTGGCCCATGCAGCTAAAAGGTGTTGGTGGTAGACCCAGATTGAAACAGACAAAGAAACAGTGAAAGGCCTTTGGAAGGCTTACTCCAAGGCAGTGGGGGCAGCAGAGAAAGCATTTTCTCTACCACCCAGGGCAGCTTTTCAGAATTGTCAAAAGTCAAGAATTTGCACAACATTTTACAGGCAAAATTGAACAGATCCAGGCTAATTTGGATGCTGCTATTGATCCAGAGCCTGTAAATAAAACACCCCACCCTCCTTGTCCTGCATTAATTGATGACTTTCAGCTCCTACAGCCGGATGATGTGGCCATCACCCTTGGGGAGGTGAGGGCCACCACATTGGGGAGGTGAGGGCCACCACATGTGTGTTGGATCCTTTCCCCTCATGGATTATCAAAGCTTCCAGAGAAGGTATGGCAGAATGGTTAGGAAGAGTAGTGAATGCCTCCTTACAAGAGGGCAGGATTCCGGCATGCTTAAAGGAGGCAATAGTAAAACCGCTGTTTAAAAAGCCTTCCTTAGACCTAATGATACTGAACAATTACCAACTGGTATCAAATATCCCATTCTTAGGGAAAGTCCTAGAGCAGATTGTGGCCTCACAGCTCCAGTGGTTTCTGGATGAGATAAACTATCTGGATCCATTTCAGTCTGGCATTGGTTCTGATTATGGGACTGAGACGGCACTGGTTGCATTGGTAGATTATGTACACAGGGAAATGGATAGGGGATCTGTATCCCTTTTGGTTTTGCTAGACCTCTCAGCTGCTTTTGACACTATAGACCATGGCATCCTCCTGACTGGTCTCTCTGAAATTGGAAGCAGGGCACTGCATTAAAGTAGCTCCAGTCCTTCCTGCAGGATAGAATGCAGAAAGTGGTATAAGGTGATTCATGTTCGACAACACGGCTGCGGACCTGTGGAGTTCCCCAGGGTTCTGTACTGTCTCCTATGTTATTTAACATCTATATGAAACCACTGGAGGAGATTATCAGGTCTATTGGAGTTAGGTGCCACTCAGCTCTACCTCTCATCACCTCTGGACTCTAAGGGAGTTACTATCTCAACTTTACATGAGTGTTTAGCTGCAGTAATGAACTGGATGAGGACGAACAAAATGAAACTAAACCCAGACAAGACAGAGGTGCTCCTGGTCACTCGAAAGGGAGAACAAGTGATAGGGATGCAAGCTGGACTGGGTGGGATCATCCTCCAATTGAAAAATCAGTTATACAGCTTGGGGGTGCTCTTGAACTCATCCTTGACCTTGGATGCTCAGGTCACCGTGTGGCCAGTAGTGCATTTGCACAATTAAGGCTAGAAGGCAAGTTATGCCCCTTTCTTGAGAAACCAGCTCTGGCCACAGTGACACATGCCCTAGTGATGTCCTGGCTAGACTACTGTAATGCACTCTATGTGGTGCTACCGATGAAAATTCTCAGGAAACTTCAATGGGTCCAAAATGCAGCAGCCAGACTGCTGACTGAGGTGGCGTACAGAGATCACATTACACCCCTATTAAAACAGCTCCACTGATTGCCAATCAGCTATCGAACACAATTCAAGGTGCTGACTTTGACCTACAAAGCACTATACAACCTAGGTCCTAGCTACCTCAAATATTGAACCTCACTGTATGAACCGACTCGGGCTTTAAGGTCATCAGGAGATGCCCTTCTCTCCATCCCACCACTCTCACAGGTAGGTCTCATGGGAACCCATGAAAGGGCTTTTTCGACTGCTGCACCCAGACTATGGAACTCCCTCCCACTAGAGACCAGAACTGCCTCATCTCTGTTGTCCTTCTGGAAACAGGCAAAGACCTTTCTCTTCAGGCAAGCATTTCCTGAATGATGGACTACCATGTGTCTTTTATATGAATCTTCATGTTTATAACTACTTATAACCTTGTAGCTTTATTGTAATATCTATTAGTGCTGTAAGATGTCAGTCAATTCCTTGTTCTCAATTACTTGAACATTTCTTAATTGTACTGGACTGTATACAATCCCTCATTACTGTAAGCCACCTTGGGTCCTTTTCCTAGGAGAAAGGCGGGGTAAAAATAAAATCAATCAATAAATAAAAAGTATTGCAGCTGGCCCTATAAAAGGTGTGATAGAAATATTACTGAGAGCAGAAAGGGGAAGTGGAGTCAGTCTGAAGCCCTGGGAAGGGATCCCAGTGAGTTTGGGGCCACAGTCATACAACAGCCTGTGGTGTTGGCAGAATGTTACCCAAACCTTTGGCCCCAAATAGTATCCCACCCTACCCTGTAACATACATAAACATCAAGGCCAAAGCTGCCTTTGTTTCTCTGGTGAGCAACTTAGAATACACTCTCCAAGGAAATGTCTCTAGCTTGAATGGTAAGCACTTTTCTGAACAGGCCAATTAGAGCACACACATACACAAGTGCTGTATACACTTGAGAGAAGAAAGAAAGGGGGGGAGAGACACCCTCAGGATAAAATTGGATGGCTCTTCAATCTGAAAGTCTAATTGTATTGATTAAAGGAAGATCTAACAAAAGGAAACTGGCATTCACTTTCAGAGCTGACAGGTTTTCCAAACATCATTACCTTAGCAAAGTGGTAGGTCTTTATGCATGCACGCATGTGGGCATAGTGTGCATATGTACACCCTCCCACAAACCCCTTTCCCCATTCAGATGGGGAATTTGCATCTATCTATCTATCTATCTATCTATCTATCTATCTATCTATCTATCTATCTATCTATCTATCTATCTATCTATCTATCTATCTATCTATCTATCTAATCTATTGAACTTTCAACAATAATATTATTTCAGGCAATGTAGTGGATGGTTGAGTCCTCATTGTATCAAAGCCATCTCCTCTTTGGCAGTCCCAAACAATTCCTTCTTTACCACATGGACCAGCCTCTAGTCAATGCTCAGTGAACAAGTGTGACACTGCTGCTACGGAGTCCCATGAAAGGCCACTTCCTACGTTGTGTAAAGGTTGCTCTTGACCAGTCTTGACCACTCTCCCTGTGCAGGATGAGGTGCAGAGTTTGGGTGTAATGCTGGACCCAGCACTTTCCCTGGAATCCAAGGTGGTGTTGGTGGTCCATTCCACTCATTATCACCTTAGGCATATCACTCAGCTCCATGCCTTCCTGGACCCTGGTTCTCTTGCTACACTGGTCCATGCACTTGTAGTCTTGAGATTAGACTACTGTAATGCTCTCTATGTGGGGCTGCCTTGTAGGTTGATACGGAGGCTCCAGCTATATAGAATTCAGTGGCCAGTTAAGTTACTGGTTTGAGTAAATACCAGCATATTACTTCCACACTGGCTGTCAATCCGTTACTGCATTGACTTCAGTAACTAGAGAATGGTATGAAATGTTAAAACAGTGTTTCATTTCATTTTTCATTTTGTTCTGTTCCCTTACATTTTGTTTGGTTTTAAATGATTTTTTTTTAAAAATCATTTTGTTTGTCATTTTTGTTTCATTTTTTGTTTTTTTTAAACATGTGTATGTGTGTGTACTCTCTCTCTCTCCATGTATGTGGTGCTTGAGCAACGTTTTGGGTGTGTGTGTGTGTGTGTGTGTGTGTGTGTGTGTGTGTGTGTGTGTGTGTGCGTGTAGTACATGTACAACTTTTTTCCTCCCCCAAGCCCCGCACACCAGATGATTGGCACTGGGGCAAGAAAAAAAGGTTTTTCCCCCACCTCAGCACTGATCAGCTGGTGCCTGGGGCTTGGGGGAGGGAAAAAAGTTTTAAAAGCCTGAGGCTGAGAGATGCTAAGGTGGGAAAAAAGTTTCCCCCACCCCAGCGCTGATCAGCTGGTGTGTGGAGCTTAGGGAAAGGGGGAAAGGCTTAAAAACCATGGCTTTATGAACTCCCCCAAAGCTCCATGTGCCAGCTGATCAGTGCTGTGGTGGGGACAGCAAGTTTTTCCCCACCCCACCACTAATCAGCTGGTTAACCCTGTAAACCACCCAGAGTGGCCTTTTTGCCATATAGTACAGTATACAAGTCCAGTTAATAAATAAATAAATAAATAAATAAATAAATAAATAAATAAATAAATAAATAAATAGGACATCCTATTGGTGTCTGAAGATGCAGATATAGAAATATGGGCTGTAGAAGAGAAAGAAAGGGTGAGCTTACATTTACACAAAGTTTTATTAAGATTTAGTGAATTTTATGGCTCATCCCTTTCCGTACGGCCTTCAGGATCCTCCTTCTCCCTTTTATCCTTTAGAGCTGAAGAAACCTGCTATAGGCCTATGTTAGGGACCCCACCACAAAGCTGTATAGAACTTTCTAAATAAATCTGTTTAATTGTTGGCATCTGTGTAGAATCAACAGCCAACAGTCAAGGTTAGGCAGACAACCAAGCCATGACCAGCTGGGTCCAGGCTAGTTTCTTCACCACAGTCTCCTTCCCCCTTTTCACTTCAGCCACTCATCAGTCTTGTAGGAATGAACGTTTGGTGCAGGTGCAGAAGATTCTACTCTTTCCCTGGACTACAATTTCAGCAGGTTTCTATGAAATAGAGGTTGCCTTGTATAAACGTTTCTGCAGTCAGTCAGATGGAGAGACAAAGGGGTAGGGGAGATGGGTAGATATACCATGTCTCATTGTGTCCAATCAGTAGTTTCAACTGATGAATGAGGGCACCCAAGTCAACAAAGATTTATATTCCCTTCGTTCAGTGTGTCTACTTTCAAAATGTTGAAACTGAGCCTGTCCTACTTTAGGAAAATCATGTGAAGGTAAGATTGTCCAGGAAAAACAATATCACTTGGGAAGATGGAAGGCAACAGGAAAAGAGGAAGACCAAGTATGAGACTGACCGACTCCCTAAAAGAAGCCACAGGCTCGAGCTTACAAGAGCTGAGCAGGGCATTTTCAAGAGTGATCATTCATAGGGTTGCCATGAATCATAGGCGACTTGATGGCACATAACAACACATTTAGTTTGGATTAACAATGGGGTTGGTCTTATATGCGTTAAGTACTTTAAACATGACTCATTGTCATACTCAACGACATGACAATGGACATCAGATATCCCAAAAGAAGATAGAAGAAGAATCGAAATCTACTCTAAACCAAATACAGTTCACTATTTAGAAGCACTGTTGAGAGAATGCTTTGAAGCACCTATATTTGCTGGTCATTGACCATAATAAAATTTTGATTGATTGCAGCACCTGTAATTTCCTGGCTGGGGTCCTCTCTTCTTAAAAGTGGCCCATCTCCAGCACCTCTTGGATTCAGAGGCATATGTGTGATGCACACCTTTGTACAGACCCAATTTTAACCCTCAAATTAGCAATCCCTTGACAAATGGAACTGGTTTTTGTTTGATTCACTGGATGCAAGAGATGTGCTGTGAAACTTCATTGGGGATGGCATAAAAAGGAGGGTGATAAACATGTCACTTTTTATAGGGGAAAACTATAGAAGGAAACCAAGCTGAAAAAGCCAGAGTTATTTAAAGACATTTTGATACACAGAGGTTAAGTAAGGCAATTTTTTTTCTTGTTTCCTGCTTTTTCTTTTTAAAAAGCACAACATCGGTGCTATGACCTGGAGGTGTCGTGGTCATGCTTTGAAGATGCAGATTGATGGGGGTTCACTGAGAATTTTCTAAAGAGTAAGATGTTCCTTCAACTCTGTCATGTTAGGGCACAAATGTTTCTCCTCATTTCCGACAAACTGGGTTATTTTTTTCTCATTCTCAACAGTTCTGACATCTGGGACCATTTGTTTTATCAAATATCAGATTTGGAGAGCCCAGGGGGCAGTTTTCCATGGCCACATCCCATCCATGGCCTCACCTGTTCCAGTAAATGAGCAAACAGTCTGAAGAATCAAAATGAAATGTATTGGCATGTCATTGTTGAGATTGATCAGAGAATTTCTTTTAAAAGAAAGTTGGGTGTCTTGAGCTTTGTTTTTGTTGCACAGACATCAGCCAGTGTTGGCTTGAAAAATCAGGGGATATTTGAAGCCCACAAAAATGGCAACAAGAATGGTGGGCCACCATTTTGACTTTCCATCCTTTGGGTCTTGAGAAGCTACTTGGTCCTGCCTGCCTGCATCTTGCATTGTCCTCTGGAGCTACAGCTTACAAACTTTTTCTTCTGCAGCCTAGTTAATAATCAGGCATCATCAAGTCGATTCCAATAGCATGATGAGTCCTTCAAGGGTTTCCTGGTTTGAGAGCACTCATGATGGTTTGCCATCCACTTCTTCTGGAAGGAGGGAACTGTGAAGGTGAGACAAGGCTACATAGGTTGGCTCTCCTGTTGGGAGACACAATGGAGAATTGAAAGGCCAAATCCTGGCTCTCCAGACAGGCACCCCACCTGCTGAACTATCTTTGGACCAATGTCTCCATGGCCACTCCATTTGCCTTAGCTGCCTTCTTGTGTGGTGCCAGGACAGGAATGATAATGAGAGACATACCCCTCTATAGTCACCTCCAAAGGTGGAACAGCAAATTCTGGACTTCCAGTCCAGCAAGGATGACAGATGTCCCATGGACTCACAAAAAGCGTTTTCAAGGGATCAAAGCTTTACCCTGCAGGAAGCAATGTCATTCTCTCTGTTTGCAGACCATCATGTTCATTTACAGTCACATATAAATACTAATGGCAATGAATTAATGATATTGATAGAGAGGAGGTGGGGTGGCATAAATAAGTGAGCACACCATCTGCTGTCAGCTCTGAAGTTCTGACAGACTGGCAATTTCAAAATGCATTTAAGTGACCGCACCTTGCATGCTTTGGCCATTACACACACACACACACACACACACACACACACACACACACACACACACACACACACACACACACACACACACACACACACAGGATTTTGTTTCTGTGGGCATTCATCCAAAGATGCAGAGAATCCTGCTTTTTACAGTACTGTTTTGTAATTGATGCCTATTTTGATTTATTTATATCCTCTGTTCTCTCTCTCTCTCTCTCTCTCTCTCTCTCTCTCTCTGTGTGTGTGTGTGTGTGTGTTTTAAACATGATCTGGAATATGTTACAGACAAGCTTTAACTAGCAAGGACAGTGTAGTTTGTAATCAGGAAAGGAAACAGTGGCATTATTTATTTATTTGCCCTTAATTTTTAATTATTACATGAAGAATATCTCTCTGTGCTCCCAGAGTTTCTGTCTTCTCTTTGTATTCCTGCCCAGTCATTGTCCAAGGGAGCAACTCAATCTTCATTTCAGGACAGCCTGAGAGACTTCTGGTGGATTTGGGAAGCAAAGATCCAGGACATTTAAACCTATTCACATCTGCAGGTGGCGCCAATCCAGAGTGTATATTTCTTTTATAAAGAAACACAAGGGAGGGGGGAATCATTCAAACAGTGGGTCAATGTACAGGTAAATTACTCCTCAGACCTTAACATCATCCCACAGACAGTTCAAATTAGGAACACCAGTAAAAAAAGGCCAGGGGTTCAGAAAGCACCAGCTGCAGAGAAATATGCAGATTTTATATCTGTTCACCTTCTGCCCACCGAGGTTTTGCTCCATCTCAGTCCTCCCTACCATTTCTGCCCTTAAATTATGGCCCTTTAGGAAAAGGGTACTAATAATAACAGTAAGAGCAATATCCTGAGGTTACCACTGGGATTCTACACCACTCATGTGAAGCAAATAAAAGCTCTTCCTCCTGCACAGTTGGGTCAATAATTAAAAAATCTCTCTCTCTCTCTCTCTCTCTCTCTCTCTCTCTCTCTCTCTCTCTCTCTCTCTCTCTCTCTCTCTCTTTGTGCTACTGACATGTAAGTGGAGAATCTTGCTGGTTGCGTAGAAGTTGTCAGCAATTTCTTCCTGTTCTGTTAAAAAAGAAAGAAAAGAAAGCCAGCAACCACAATAAAGCAAGTGCTGACTCTCTTGATTTGTGTCGGCTTTCCCTAGGACTCAGATAGGTGCTGCGATACGGTCTCATTAAGCGGTGGGGTGGTGGCCTCCAAATGGAAACAGTATAGGATAAGGAAAGGAGGGGTTGCCTTTCTCTGGCTGTGAATTGAAAAGCATTGTTGTTAAGCCGGAGCACATGCCACTGTCACCACATTGCAGCAGTGCCTAGGATTCCCCTGTGAAGCTGGGGAGCTGTCCAGCAGAGCATGGTGCTGAAACACAGCAACATGAGCACCGAAGCAGCAGGCAACTGGTCCAGAGGAACAGCCATGGAGAACAAGGAGGAGTTCTAGGAGGAGACTTTTGCCACAGCCTGGCAGCTATGTGAAAGGTTTGATAGCTGGTATGCCCTAAGCACATCTGATCTCGTTTGATTTCTGAAGCTAAGCAGCCCTGGTTAATACTTGGATGGGTGACCACCAGGGAATACCAGGCGCAGTAGGCGCCTGGAGTAGAAACTGGCAAATCACTCCAGTATTCCAGCCAAGAAAACTCCATGGACATGGGGTCATGAAGAGTCGGTCACAACTGTAACAAAACAACACACACACACACATCACTTGGTAATACCTGTGGTATCAGTGGGTTGCAGAGCAGGGCAATGCTTTGATTCTCCACCACCACCACCACCACCACCCACTCCTCAGCAAGACCTTCTGTTGCCTGGTGTCTTGTGTGTTTTGTGATCTGGCCTTTACCTTGATCTGTTCAAAGGACTGTAGACATTTACACTGGGTGGTAGTGAACTAGCAGGTAGTATCAGCCTCCCTGGTGTTATAAAAGGAATTTAGGAAAAATAGTTTGAACATGTTCTTTGCTCCAGTGGCAACATCCTGAAATAGTGTTTTTCCTTTATGACAGGGGTTTTTTGAAGATGAAGGAACTTTCGTTAGGCTTAACTGTAAAATATGTTATAGGAAATCTAATATATGAGTTAGAGGATCAATTTCTGTAATACACTGGGTAAAGCGTTTGCTGTGTCCTTTGGTGAGATGCAGCTGAAGGGTCAGACTAAGTGGGCCACATAGAATAATGTCTGATTGTAAAATCATTCTATATAGGATGATGGCAGTGAGAACTTTTCCAAGGCCTTGGGTCCTTTTCCAAGGAGAAAGCTGGGGTAAAAATATTCTTAAATAAATAAATAAATAAATAAATAAATAAATAAATAAATAAATAAATAAATAAAAATAAACTTTACTGCAATTTGTGTGTTACCACTGAGCTTTAAAGAGGCCACCAAGCCTTTACAATCTCCCAAGTTTTGGTTTTACTTTTTTAAAAGGATTTTTAATATTCAGTCTCCATTCATGTCTTTATTCTCTGTGGTCTAAAGGGGGTACAAGACTTCTCCCATTCTTGGGTGTGGGGTAGGAAAAGTGCCACAATCTTCTCCTCTGAGACGTAATTGATGAGCCGTTTTCTGAATTTTCCAAATGGAAAAAATATCTACCGCAGAATTTCCCCAGTTGAACCCAGGTTTTTCACAGAAACATACAATTTGCCCTCAAATGGCCCAATCCTTACATAGGTCAGATACCCTCCATCATGGAGGGGGAAATCTCCTGGGGGTTGTTGTACACAACATGTACATGATTTCTTCAGTAGCATAGGTTCTGGGGAATAGATCAGCATCCCTCAGATCCTATATGAGGTCTTCCCTCCCCTCCTATTTCTCCGTATCATCTTCTAACACCACTTTATTCACTTTTCATAAAACCAAATCCAAATACAATATATATCATGAAGTCACGACATCTTTGGAAGCTCTGTTTTGTCAGCAATGCCACATGCAGTGCCCTTCCCATACTAGTGTGGAAATCCAGCATTACCCTCTTGGGTCACAAAGGTGCACAAACTCAGAAAACAATTCATTAAAGCAGCTCAGCAACAATTCTCAGAGAGTGGCAGAGCTCAGAGAAGCAAGTGTGATGATTCTCAGCTGAAACAACACTGTTGTGAGTGATGTGTTGCCTCACTGCCTCGCCCTCTGTCAGCCGCTCATCAGCCACAGCTGGGGAGACGGTTTTTCAAAGATGCCGCATGTGGTGTGTGCCACTGAAAGACAATGTCTGCCGCAGCACTTGCTTTCTTCTCCTTCAGTTGTTTGGTGATCCCTGTCATGTGAGAGTGCATGCTAAAGAGGGGGAAAAGAAGATATGGGGGCTGATTGGAGACCAAAGAAAGACATACAACACTGGCTGCGGGAAACCCAGCATTGCACTCCCAAAGAGATGGTGCTTTGTAAAGCGTTCCTCCCTTGATGCCTTTCAGAAATACACAGGGAATCAGATGGTACACAGTGATTAGTCCCTGTTTAATGTGTGTGTTTTTCAAGCAGAGGCAGTCATTTGCAAATGTGCATAGGTAAATAGGTCAGGATGTAGGTGCGTTTAGTGTTTGCCTCCAGTTGTCTTTTTTCCACAAGGAAATGGGTTGCAGACACTGGTGATTATTTTTTCAGGCAAGCAGCATCTATTCTTCTACTCTCTAGTGTTATGTGGAAGGGGAATTGAATATTAACTAGGCACCTTTCTAATCTAGGAAGACAATCACTCAGCTACTCTAGCCACTCATTAGGAGATAAGCTGTTTTGCAGTAGTTGTCCAATAAGAAACTTCTCCAAACTCTGTTCCACTTCCAGTACCAGGACTTGAGCATGATACAAGATTGACCAGGATTGACAAAGCAGGGGTGCATCTAATTACTCTATGGGTATGCATTCCTTTCTTCTGCATTCAGCTGATATTTACATGATGTAAGACACCTTCTGTATTCCCATACAATGCATATGAATGAGCTTGGAAGTAATGTCTGAAATCCTCTGGTGTGACACGGACCTGCAGAAGGAGGAGGATGTCTCTGGGAATTTTTTTTTTCATAATTAAAGACCTCTTCCTTCCATCCCACAGCTCCCAAGGCTTTCACACAGTGAAAGGGATTATAGGAGACTTGGAAAAGCACAAGCACAAATTTCAGCATGAAACAGCATTTCAACCAATGACTCATAAGGAATGTAGCTATTTGTGACTGATGAATTTTCCTTATATAACAATTGAGTAACAACATTTATCTAAAACATGTCTGTGAACATTCTCAGTCATCCAGGTAAGTCATGCCAACTGGACTTCTTTTCTTGAGAGATTGAAATGTTTTGCTACTCATCCAATCAGCTTCGTCAGTCTGAAGAAAGTTAGTGGCAAGTCCTCCATTTTATAGCTCACCTTGAGTGGAGGTAAACTGCTGATTCTGGTCCTGACTCCTGAGCTGTTGTCCCTCCTATGTTGGGCCATCTTCCTGTTTAAAGGCTGTTTAGTTTTTCCAGTGTAGAGGTCAGTGACTCAGCACACTCCTCACTGTATTGGACCGCATATACTATATTGTTCGTCTTTTGTTTTGGTGTCAGGTTCTTTGGGTAGATGCGTTTCTGCCTTAGTGCCTTTTGTGGGTTTGAAGTAAACAGGGATGTGGTGTTTGCCGAAAATTACCAGGTTCTTCTGTCAGCTCTGGGTCTCAGGCTGTTCCATTGTTCTTCTGAGTCAGCACACTGTTTTGTTAAAGGCCCACTTTGGATATCCACAGGCCTTAAGCGCTATCTTCAGGTGCCTGTCTTCCTTCTTCTTGGCTTCTGTGGAGGTGGGGATGCTCCCTGCTCTATGGTTTAGAGTCCTGATGGCTCCTTGTTTGTGTTATAATGGATGGTGGGAGTCAAATAGCAAATATTGCTCTCTGTGGGTGAGTTTCCTGTAAACTTCTATTCCCAGGCCATGGTCAGGTCTGGTGATGACTGAACAATCCAGGAATACCAGCTTGTTGTCTTGGGTGTCCTCCCTAGTGAATTTAATATTAGGGCCCACCTCACTGATGTGATCTGTGAAGGCCTGTATTTCACCCAGGTGTCATCCTCATACCTGAACCAGTGGGATGGTGTCGATGCAGCTCTGAGGCCAAAATTGGTACCCCACTCCCTTCAAGAGAGGTATGGCTTGCTCCCTAGCTATCCAATCTGTGTCACCAGCATATGGTTTAGGTTAGGTGGCCTTATTGTTTCAGACCTGAAGAAGTAACAAGCCACAAGGAGGAAAGCTGCATTTTTACTCCAACTCCAAGAATACATTCTGGGAGATCTAATCCGAAACATGACTCCCTCCATCTCAGCTTTGTCTGAGGTATAGCCACAGAAAGCTCTGCGTTCAGAGTCTGGATTAGACTTTTCCTCCAAGCTGACTTTAGCTTTGCCCTTTTCATGTTGAGTTTGCCTCAGCAGGTTTTTCCATTCCCATCTCTGGCCGAGCGGCTCAACTCGGAGACCTTTTCTGAAATGATCCTCAGCGGCCGGAAGTGCATCCACAGATTATGCACAATGGCAGGTGATTGCCAGGGGAAATGGAGACGAAGGCAGGGGATGACTTCCAAATGGGAGCGGAAGGTCTCCAGGTCACAGCTGTTTAGTTCCAGAGACTGAGCTAGATGCTAAGTGAAATGGGTTTTCTCTGCTGCCCATTAAAGTTCACCTGAGACAATAAGATTCATTAGATCTCCTGACAGATGAACCAAGATAACCCTTTCTGCAGACAGGAGCATTTAGCATGGTTTGGAAGCTTGCTCCACAATTCTGTAGGAAGAAAGATAATTCTGAAGCTGCCATTTGGTTGCTGATATTAAAAGGTAGGGGTCAGTTTTGGGAAGAGAGGAAGACTGGGATACTCCATGTGGCAATACAGCAATAGGCCACAATGGGTGTCTTTGCTGGTTTGGTTATCACCTACAAGGATGCCATAAACAAAATTTCACATCCTGCTTCCCACACATCTCTTAAGGCACCGGCTCTCTCTTCTAATTTCCTGGCTTTGCAGAGCTTGGGTTCACATGAGGCAGCCTTAACTTTGTCCTGGAACCTTTTATTATTTTATATACTTTATCACTGAGTAAGGATTTATACTCTAGACTGTTGTTGATTATGTATTTACTTGCAGTAGCAGTCACATAAACAGTTGAAACCAATGATAAAATACAATAACAGTCCATTAAAAATGCAATGCAACAAAACAGACACTGGCTGAGTAGATAAAGCTAACAAGTCAGGCAGAAAATTATCTCCACAGCTAGACAAAGAACTGTTAACTGAAGACATTCATAGGGGAGTTTTGCAAGCAGCAAAAATAAAATAAAAATAAATTAAAAAAACTCAGAGAGGTGTGTGCTTGTGTTAGGAGCAAGCTTTCCCTCACAGGTAAAAAAAAATTCTTAATTTGGGAGCCGCTGAATCAGTTTTTTTCTTTCACTGCATCAATGTGCTTACCTCTCACCATTGTCTGATCATAAAGATGGTGTTGTCAGTCAGCCCCTTAGGGTGTGGCATCAGATGTTATAGGAGAAACGGGTTCCTTGGAGTATCCAGTATGTACCATCTCTTAATGTTATTTTGTTGAGGTGTGTATGGACGGATGCATGCATGGATGATGATGATGATCATCATCATCATCGTTGTTGTCGTCGTCGTCATTGTCATCGTTGTCGTCGTCAAAATCCAGAGCTGGATCATTGGGTCCAGCCACTTTCAAAGAGGCACAGTGGCAAATCTAACCACAAGAGACCTAAGCCACTGAGCTATTCAGCAGTTTATGGCTGAAGAGTGATGGACTTGGATTCTAGAGCAGGAGCTAGAGGTAAGATTGTGTGGTGCAGGACAGAGAAGTGGTTATGTTAGGGAAAGTGACAGGAGTTCCTATTGTTACCCTTACCAAGATGTTGCTCACACTAACTTGGGGAGACCTTGCAAGAGGTCAATAGAACTCAGATTGGCCTCAGAGTCTGAAGGTTCTTTGGGGCTGATCAGATGTCATCCTCCTTCCTGCTATTATCAGATTTTGCTGCATGTATTGCCATTTTATGCCTGCGTTCTCCCAGTTGGCAATATTCAAGGTGGCTCACAGATCATTCAAACAAAATAAAACAAAGTTAAAATTAGATACACAAATTGTTATCCCAGGTAGCTGGCTCATGGTTGACTCAGCCTTCCATCCTTCCGAGGTCGGTAAAATGAGTACCCAGCTTGCGGGGGGGGGGCAATGTGTAGCCTGCATACTTTAATTAAACTGCAACCCACCCAGAGACTACTTGAAGTGGTATAGGGCGGTATATAATTGGTATATACCAATTATTATTAGTCATAATGGCTTATTAAATTATTAAATTATTTTTAATTAAATTAAATTAAATTTTTAAATTATTAAAAATAATAATTATTAGTCATAATCTCCATTTTCAGATGTAATATATATGACTGAATATCACATCTGGACTAGGGGGTAACAGATGGGAGAGTTGCTATGAGAGTTTTTTTAAATCTCCTATAAAGTGCTTTTGTGTCCGATTGTTTAGTTGTTTAATGGTAGTTGCTTATTTGTGTCCGCTTGGTCTCCACCTCAGGTTTTTAATGGTTTTATTCTATGTCTTTTCTGTTTTGTATTTGATGTCGAATTTTGTGTTTAATTGGCGCTAGCCGCCCATTGTGAACCGCTCAGAGTTCCACAAGGAAGATAAGCGGGATATAAATATAATAAATAAATAAATAAATAAATAAATATAAGCAGAACACTTTGCTTTGCTTTATAAAGGTAATAATCACATTCACAAATGTTTTAAAATCATCCTCCAAAAATCAGATCCAAAAAATGTAAAAGCATTTCAAAATGCCTACAGAGACATAATGATGATACAACAGCAGTAAACAGAGGGCATCTAGCTACATTAAAATTGAATATCACAACCTGCCTGAACAAAAGTAGTCAGGTAGGTTTTCCATCATCTGTATAGTTTTTATATTGACATCAATGTCACAAAACTGGCAAAAGGTACATTCCTGCAACCAAGGGATAACCACAGGATGGACATCAGACATGTCACCCCCATGGTTATTCTTGAGACCCCTAAGAGTCAACCTGTATGGCTTTGCACAAGCTGTACAGTTCCAGGATGCCCCCAGCAGAAAGGGGTGGGAAACCACTATTGAGTATTTAAAAAATTCCAAAAAAAGAGTTACCATCAGTCATAACTGGCTGGATGACACACAGTTATTATTGTTTGGTAAACCATGGTACCTGCATAGCTGAAAAATGAGCCAATGGCATCCTTTTCTTT
This sequence comes from Phrynocephalus forsythii, assembly GCA_029282475.1. Taxonomy (NCBI): domain Eukaryota; kingdom Metazoa; phylum Chordata; class Lepidosauria; order Squamata; family Agamidae; genus Phrynocephalus; species Phrynocephalus forsythii. The sequence goes on from JAPFRF010000022.1 coordinate 7,000,602, forward strand.
TAGATGTACATTAACTCCATGAACTATGAAAAAATGAACACACTCATGCACGCACGCACGCACGCACGCACACGCGCGCGTGCGCACACACACACACACACACACACACACATTGGGAAATGGCAATCCATCCACTTCATGTTTCAAACAGTATCATTTATTTATTTATTTATTTATATCCCGCTCATCTGGCCAGTTGGCCACTCTGGGTGGCGTACAACATTTAGCAACAGCCACAAATGACAGAAATAAGCAACATATTAATAAAACAATTGGCAAAAGAAATCATAGAACATAATATAACACAATCATAACAAGAAATTAATATGATATGAAGCATGATAAGATCATAACGTCCTACACAAAATTCACATCAACATTAGCAATCGTCCTAGTGTATGTTCATGTATTTTCATGGGTTGTGGGCTCAGCAGTGGGTTTAAAAGGACCCATCAGTTTTCTTCACTGTAGTTCAAGCTTCATCTTAAGTTTAGATTAGGTCTTCGGTCAGGCAACACTCTGCTTTCAAAGGCACAAAGATGTGGCAGTTATCAATTATGGAAAGGCCACTCACCAGTTCATCTCCATCCATCTATCATGACAGTTGAAATGCACAGAGATTCTCTTTGGAGACCACAGGGACCGGATGTGCCACCCATAGGGAGGATCAGGGGACAGTGAATCAAAGAGCATCTTCCCCACACGCTTCGGTTTTTCCATTATCAAGCACCGACATGTCCATAAAACATTCATTTCATGCTGATGCTCAGCTTAAAAAAAAGTTACACTTTGAAAAAGAATCCCCAACTTCCTTCCTATATATTTCCACGGTAAGGACTACAGCTGGAATTATTTGTACCACCCGAGGTTTCCATCACACTCTGAAAGCCAATCAATAACTCTGACAGTATAAAAAGTTTGACTTCCTAAGGTTGCTCAGATACTTTTTGCAAAAGCACTCACTGAGTTGGGAGCACTGAATGGCCGGCTCAAGACCCATCCAGGCACACAAGCTCATAGATTTCTGTGTGCATTAAATGCTCAGCCAACATGCCTCTCAGTGGTTCCCAAACTTAGTTCTCCACATGTTCTTGGACTACAACTCCCAGAAATCCTGGTCAACAAAGCTAGTGATGAAGGCTACTGGAAGTCTGTGGAACTCGCTGCCATAGGACGTGGTGATGGCATCTGGCCTGGATGCTTTCAAAAGGGGATTGGACAGATTCCTGGAGGAAAAGTTCATTGCAGGTGACAAACCATGATGGAGATGTGTAATCTCCAGGCTTAAAACCGGGGAACTTCAAGGGCCGGATTCAGGGGAGTGGTTGCAGGAAACAGATATCTAGTCTTGTATGCTCCCAGAGGCTTTTGGTGGGGCCACTTTGAGATACAGGAAGCTGGACTAGATGGGCCTTTGGCCTGATCCAGCATGGCTCTTCTTATGTTCTTATGTTCTTCAGTTTTGTTCCAAGAACTTCTGGAGGCTTGGGTTGGTAAAACATGATTACGGCTATAAATGTTGAGTCATCCTGGAAGTCTCTATCATGACAACTTCAGTCTCTGCATTCATAATTAGACAGATTAATAAGCTTCCCCAGACCTTTGCATTAAATGCAGATACGGACAATATAGTGCACACATACAAATATATATTGAGGTCCAGTTGGATTTTATTTTAATTATATCCCTAATGGCACTGTGCACCATTTTCAGCTAAAAGGCAGGACATGAATTCAGTAACCCAACTCCTACTCGTGTTCACAGAACGTCTGTGCTATTTGCCATGGCTAATTGCAGCTAAACAATGAGGCATCAGAATACCCCCTTAGTTGTTCAATCATCCATGTGAGCAGGTACAGAACTGAAGTGCAGCCAGACACCTCATTAATTTGACACAATTAGCCAAGGATTCAACTTCAGGCAGTTTCTTGACTAATCTTTCAGATACATGAAAGAAAACATCATTTTAAGACCAGATTCTTAAAAGAAAGTTTACTTCCCTGCCCCTTCACTGAGGAGGAGAGAAAATGTTCATTTTGATGGTATCCTGAAGTGGCTTGCTTATTAAGCCACTTCAGGATATCTGAAATCCCAATTGGGAGGAGCCTTCTTGGCTGAGAAGGCTCACTTTTGATATGTTTCCTGTGATCACACACAGTGGGAATGGACCAAAACAGAGCTACCCCACCCACACAAAAAAGGTAAAGCCCCCTGAAAAGAGCCTAGAAAGATACAGGTAAGGCCACTCTGGAGATGACTTGTTTCATTCCAGTTTTTACATCATGTGACTGCTTTGAAAAAAAGAGAGAACTAAACCATCCCTGCAGTGGCCTCAATAGCTGGACAAATGCCCACCAGATGAAGTCCAGAATTTTTCAGTTGACCAGGAGGTGGTCAGGTGTACAGCCCACTCACCCCTGGAGAGCCAAAGTTTCCTCAGTTCCTCTGTAGTCTGCCAGCTAGCCTCCTCCAAGGGCAGGCCGTACTGGAATGTGCTGATCTACATATTCATTTTATCCCCGTTTTTATGACTTTGCTGGTGTTATTTTCAATGAAATAAATTGTAACATGGCTTTGGATTCTTCTCACTTTAAAAAAAAATCCATAGTGTCACAAATCATTAGCCGTACTGACAGAGTGCTAAGATTTATAGATCTATCAGGGGGAAAATGACTGCACTGCATCCCCCCCCTTCTTTTGCAGCTGTTTAGGGCAAACACCCCATCCTCTCATCTTCCAGCCTTCTCTCTCATCTCTTCCCCCATATAAATATTGTAAATTAAGAAGGATGGCAAAGCATGTAGGATAATAGAATCATAGAATCAGAGATGGAAGAGGCCTCAAGGGCCATCCAGTCCAACCCCCTGCTATGCAGGAACCCCCATCGAAGCACTCGCAACAGATGGCCATCCAGCCTCTACTTAAAAACCTCCAAAGAAGGAGACTCCACCACCCTCATTTGTGGCAGCATATTCCACTGCTGAATACCTCTATCCTGCATGGCAGAAGGGTTGGACTGCTTCAAAATAATAGTGATTCAAAATAATCCCAAAACACTTAGGAGAAACCAGAAAATTTCAAAAGAAGTTAATCAATGTAAGATTTTGCAGATGGCAAGTGAATTCATATATAGGTATAAGATGTCACACAGTGTGCCAGGTAGGCGATACTGTTGAGACCAGCATGGTTTGACTGTGTCCAAAGATCAAGTGACTGCTGGACTTCATCTTACTCCTCCAACTTTTTCCCACTCCTCCTCCTCCTTTTCACCCTTCTGATTCTCCCACCCAAGCTTGAACATGATTGAGATGTACAAAATAATGCCAGATGCAGGGGAGTGGTATCAGGAGATAGATATCTAGTCTTGTGCGCTCCTGGACACTTCTGGTGGGGCCACTGTGGGATTCAGGAAGCTGCACTACATGGGCCTTTGGCCTGATCCAGCATGGCTCTTCTTATGTTCTTATTTTAAGAACATAAGAACATAAGAAGAGCCATGCTGGATCAGGCCAAAGGCCCATCTAGTCCAGCTTCCTGTATCTCACAGCGGCCCCACCAGATGTGTTTGGGAGCGCATGAGACTAGATATCTGTCTCCGGATACCACTCCCCTGCATCTGGCCCTTGAAGTACCCTGGTTTCTCCATCATGGTTTGTAACCTGTGATGGACTTTTCCTCCAGGAATCTGTCCAATCCCCTTTTGAAGGCATCCAGGCCAGATGCCATCACCACATCCTGTGGCAGGGAGTTCCAAAGACTTACAATGTGCTGGGTGAAAAAATATTTTCTTTTGTCAGTTCTTACACTCCCAGCCTTCAATTTGAGTGTATGTTCCCCTAGTTCTGGTATTTTGGGAGAGAGATAAGAGCTTCCCTCTATCCACTTTACTCATACCCTGCATTATTTTGTATGTCTCAATCATATCCCCCCTCAAGCACCTTTTTTCCAAACTAAAGAGGCCCAAATGTTTTAGCCTTTCTTCATAAGGGAGGTGCCCCAGCCCAGTAATCATTTTAGTCGCTCTCTTCTGCACCTTTTCCAGGTCCACTATGTCTTTCTTGAGATTCAGTGACCAGAATTGTACACAATACCCCAGGTGGGGCCTTACTATTGTTTTGTATAATGGCATTATAATGTTGGCTGTTTTATTTTCAATCCCCTTTTTGATAATCCCTAGCATGGAATTGGCCTTCTTCACCACTGCCACACACTGGGGAGACACCTTCATGGAGCTGTCCACCAACACACCAAGATCTCTTTCCTGATCCATCGCAGATAACTCAGAGCCCATGAGTTGATAGATGAAGTTTGGATTTTTTGCCCTGGTTACATTAAAACGCATTTGCCATTTCTCAGCCCATTCCCCCAGTTTGGAGAGATCCTTCTGGAGCTCTTCACAATCTTCTCTGGTTTTCACCACACGGAAAAGTTTTGTGTCATCTGCAAACTTGGCCACCTCACTGTTTATCCCTGTCTCCAGGTCATTTATGAACAGATTGAAAAGCACTGGTCCCAGGACAGAGCCCTGGGGCACACCGCTTTTCACTTCTCTCCATTGTGAAAATTTCCCATTGAGACCTACTCTTTGTTTCCTGGATCTCAACCAGTTCTCAATCCAGAGGACCTATCCTCTTATCCCCTGACTGTGCAATTTTCTCAGCAGCCTTTGGTGAGGGACTGTGTCAAAAGCATTTTGAAAATCCAGATAGACTATATCCACCGGTTCACCCAAATCCACGTGCCTGTTGACCTTTTCAAAAAATTCTAAAAGGTTTGTCAGACAAGATTTACCCTTACAGAAGCCATGCTGATTTTCTCTCAGCAAGGTTTGTTCTTTTATGTGTTTTAAGATTTTCTCTTGGATGAGGCTTTCCACCATCTTCTCTGGGACAGATGTAAGGCTAACTGGCCTGTAGTTTCCTGGGTCCCCCCCTCCTTCCTTTTTTAAAAATTGGTGTGACATCTGCCATCCTCCAGTCCTCCGGCACTGTGGCCGTTTTAAGAGACAAGTTGCATATAACCATTAAGAGATCTGCAATTTCATTTCTCAGTTCCCTAATAACACTTGGGTGGATGCCATCTGGGCCCGGTGACTTGTTAATCCTCAATTTATCGATTAGTCCTAAAACTTCCTCTCTTTTAACCTGTATTTGATTTAATTCTTTAGTCAAGAGGGGCGGCTCAGGCAGCGGATTCCGCTCAAGGTCCTCTGTCGTGAAGACAGACGCAAAGAAGTCATTCAATTTCTCTGCAATTTCCAAGTCCTTCTTAACCTCCCCTTTTCCTCCCTCACCATCCAGAGGGCCAACTGGTTCTCTGGCAGGTTTTCTACTTCTAACATATTTAAAGAAGCTTTTATTATTACCCTTTATATTGCTAGCCATGCGTTCCTCAAAATCTTTCTTTGCCTCCCTTATCATCTTCTTACATTTCTTTTGCCAGAGTTTGTGTTCCTTTTTATTTTCCTCATTTGGGGAGGATTTCCATTTACAGAAAGACCTCTCCTTGTGCTTTAGAGCCTCTCTAACTCCACTCGTTAACCATGCTGGTGTCCTCTTGGACTTAAATGAACTTTTCTTTCTTTGTGGTATGCACTTGTACTGGGCCTCTATTATTGTTGTTTTAAACAGGCTCCATGCACTCTGAAGAGATTGGATTCTTCTAACTTTCCCCTTCAATTTCTCTCTAACTAGTTTCCTCATCTGAGGGAAGTTTGCCCTTCGAAAATCAAGGGTTTTTATGTCTGATTCGGTTGACACTCTTCCTCCGACATGCATGGCAAAGGAAATTGCAGCATGGTCACTGTTCCCCAGAGGCTCAGTGACATTCACATCCCTGACCAGGTCCTGAGTATCACACAGAATTAGATCCAACGTTGCCTGTTCTCGGGTGGGCTCCATGACAAGTTGCTCTAAGGCACAGTCATTCAGCAAGTCGAGAAACCCACTTTCTCTTTCTTGCCCAGAGCTCGCATTGGCCCAGTCAATGTGGGGATAATTGAAGTCCCCCATGATTACTATCCTGTCCCTCTTAGCCACCTCCATGATTTCTCTCCTCATTTCAAGGTCCCCTCAAGTTTTTGATCTGGCGGACGATAGAATACTCCAACTATCACATCACTCCTGGGACCTGGTAGTTTAACCCACAGTGATTCTATGGTGGAGTCAGACCCTCTGTCCATCTCCATTCTGCTGGATTTTACCCCTTCTTTGATATAGATGGCCACTCCTCCTCCAACCCGCCCCTCTCTATCCCTTCTATAGAGTTTATAGCCTGGGATTGCTGTATCCCACTGGTTCTCCACATTCCACCAGGTTTCTGTTATGGCTATTATATCTATGTTATCCCTAGCTGCCAAATGTTCAAGTTCTCCCATCTTTGCTCGGAGGCTTCGAGCATTGGCGTAGAAGCACCTGTACAGTGGGTCCTGCAACAACAGCTGCTGCCTTGTTCTTTTCCCCTCACAGCTTTTATTTTCAGTAGACAAACTGTCACAGTCCATTATTCTCCCAGTGCTAATACCTGCTATGTCATCTCTATGTGATTCTCTACCCAATCCAACCTTGTTCCCCGAGGATGAGGTGTTCCGAACCGGAAGCCACTCAGCTCCTGTCGGCTTTCCCCCAGTTATCAGTTTAAAAGCTGCTCTGCTGCCTTTTTGAGGTTGAGCGCCAGCAATCTGGTCCCATCATGATTCAAGTGCACCCCATCCCTCCTGAACAGGTTTGGCTTGTCCCAAAATGTTCTCCAGTTCCTGACAAATCTAAAGCCCTCCTCTCGACACCATCGCCTCATCCATGCATTGAGGCTTCTGAGTTCTGCCTGCCTGGCGGGTCCTGCACGAGGAACAGATAGCACTTCTGAAAATGCTACCTTGGAAGCCCGGGACTTCAATCTTCTACCTAACAACCTGAATTTGGCTTCCAAGACTGACCGCTTGGCCTTCCCGACATCATTGGTACCAATGTGTACCATGACCACTGGCTCCTTCCCAGTTCTCTCTAACAAGCTATCTAGATTTCTCGTGATGTCTGCAACCTTTGCACCTGGCAGGCAAGTGACCATACGGTTATCATGCTCCTCACAAATCCATCCCTCTGTATTTCTAATTATAGAATCTCCTGTCTGGGGATGTTAAGAACATCCCCATGACTGTTTCAACTTGGGCTGTGAGAGTTCAAAAGAATGATATTGTGTTGCATTGACACCAGTCTCCATTGTTCTTCATCTACTCCCTAAGATCATCAGCCCATTCCACCTATTCCATTCAAGTGATGGTGCTGTGGGCTACCACCCCAAGGTTGGCTTGGAAACCTGCGACACAGAACTGAGCTTTCTTAGAGGTGGCCAACACATTAAGGAAAGCAATGCCAATGGAGGTACACCAGCCCCTACCCTCCTAGCCTTTAGAAACTGAGTCAAAACCCATCTCCTCATAGATGCTTTTCTGCTGATTCTCTCTGCATGATTTGTCTATGATGTTGCATGTGTGTATTCTTTTAAACATTGCTTTTTGACTAATGTCACTAGTATTTTGGGGTTATTTCTTCTTGATTCTATTTTTTAAGGCTTGGGGTAAGGTATTTTTAGGGTTTTATCTGTGTAAGCCACCCAGAGTGGTGGCATGCCACTTGAAGGTAGGATAAACATTTAATAAAATAAATGAATAAATTTCATTCCTCAACATTTTTGAGAGTGTTGCAAGGGCGTCGTTAAGAGGGTTAAGCTGTTTTAGAATAGTCACATTTTGTTCCACGGCACAATCCCACCTTTCAACTCTCTGAGTCCAAATCATGGCATGGTAATCAAGTTCCGTGAAACAGCTCCTGACTCTGCCATTAGCCCAGTTAATTAGCTATTGGCTGTCTTTATACATCGCTGATCTGCATAGCCGATGGAGGTGTGAGCGGTTTGCAAGGCAGCCCTGTGGGGATAGAAGACCTGTGAGGACAAAGCGATGATATCCTTCTCAGCTAAGGCCACCAACCAGGTGTCCATCTCTGAGGGGTTGATCAGGGTCAAGTCCTTCCGCACAAGAACATAAAAAGGTCCTACTGAGACTCTTGGTTATTCTAGCTTAGGATTCCCAACACCCACTGGCCACTAACTCCAGGCTGGGGTTTTAGTTTTCCTTGGGGTGATGGGAGTCAATCTTGGAAGCAACTGCCTGCTATGGTATTTGGATGCCTCTTGCAGGCATTGGGTCACACATGCCCCTTCTCCAGGGTCTTCTCTGCCAGTGGCTCTGAGGTAGCCTTGACCAACATGGGCAAAAACATCTGTACACCAAGCGTCAGCTGTTTTATTCCAGCTTTTACACCATGTGCTATCAAACTGAGAATTTGGGTTGCCTCTGTTTATAAAGGCAAAAACAAGCCAACAAATGGGGGAAAGGGGTGTATTGAGTCTGGACTATAAGATGAATCTTGAGGCCGCACTGGACCCACGTCCTGGAAACGGCTGCTAAGAAGGATGTACAATCAATTTATCAGCATATGGGTGCAAACTTTGTGCCTTTCAGAAGTTTTCCGTGTCTTTTGCGGGGTGGGATGTGTGACTTTCCACCTCATCTGTTGGAACAAACAGCAGATGAGAAGCAGAATCAGGGTTTGGAGGATCTCGCCCATCTCCAGGGGGGAGCTAAGATGTTGGAATATAAATTGTTCAGACCGTTCAGCTTTTTGGAGAAACCCATGTGAAAGAATTATTATGTTGTGATTTGAAAAGGAAATTGAAAAGCTCCTTTTTACGGCTTCCTAAATGAACCTTATAATTTTTCCCCCTGTCTGGAAGCAGCAATATCTACTTGCTCTCTAAAATAAGATAAAATGGAAATGGAAATAGAAATAAGAAGAGCTGGTGGAGAGCTGGAGTACAGTCCAAGAGCTGGAGGGATTTAAAATAAATAAAAATTCAGATATATAGAAGTGTTACTGGGAATCTGTTAGTAACTGTCATTGAATAGTGTCTCTACCTTCGTTTTCAAGAATAACTCTCTCTTTTTGAAACTCTATTTATAGGTATATCAAGACAGAAGTAATTCTCAGTTTTTATTCTCTCTCTCTCTCTCTCTCTCTCTCTCTCTCTCTCTCTCTCTCTCTCTCTCTGCCTCTCTGTTCCTTAAAAGAACTTTGCATTCCACTGTCCTGTCCTGTGTTCATTCTCACTTGACCTCATTTGCTTTCTGTGGTACATCAGTCACAGATGACTTCACTAGCTTTCATGACATCATTGAGTAGCCAGATACAATTGGCTGTAGCATGCCTTACATAATTTCTCGTGAGTCACACATCATCTCAATCAAACTACCTTGTTTTCTGCTGTTGATGAACACAGAAGCGTACGCTTGGATTATTTCTTGAGTAACAGAGGTGTTCTGCCATACAAATGTTCTCCCACTCAATGGCAAAGCATTATTTCACACCCCTGAGCACTTTTCCTGTAGTGCAAGTAGACTGTCAGGAACTATACTAAGATATACTAAGAAGTCAGGTTGATACCTCTGCAGATAACAGTTCTACGGTCCAAAAATGACTCAAGAGTTTAGCAGGCTCTTAAAAACCTCAGTTAATTCCTCAAATGTTAAACTCTTAGTTAACCTTTGATGTATCATGATCTTTGTCCCTAGCCATTACAGGCTAATGCACAGACAGTCAGCTAGACGGAGCACTCAGTAGCATAAATTACATTCGTTCTATGAGGCGTTCACAAATATTGTTGTTTTTGACTGGATTATGAGGAAAACACATTTTCCTAAGTGTTTATCTGTAATAAGCATAATTTCCTCAGGGAAATTCTCTCTGTGGGGTTGTCTTTCATCACCACACAATTTGCTGCCCTTCTAGGAGGAAATACACCAATCAGCCCTTACCGTCTGTCTTGCATTTGTAAGGTGTGTGTGTGTGTGTGTGTGTGTGTGTGTGTGTGTGTGTGTGTGTGTGTGTGTGTGTGTGTGTGTGTGTGTGTGCGTGTGTGTTTCTACCAAGCAGGTATTTTCTCTGGCATATGCTGATTAATTCTACTCATCAGAAGTACATTTTTTTAATCCATTGATAGGCTTGTTTACAGATCCTATTGCTTGGAGGTTTTATATTGAATTTCAGCTGAATCTCTCTTGCCAGGAGTCAACATCTATGATGAGAGGACAAGCTTACCAGGCCCAAGGCTAATGTTGTGTCTTGCTGGTTAGTTATGTCCATATCTGGCTGCAGAGTCAGAGGCTGGGAGTTTGGTTCCCCATTGTGTCTTCTGGGATAAAAACCAGCCTGGATCGCCTTGGGAAAGCTGTACAGTCCCATGGTATCCTTGGAAGAAAGGAACAGGGTTCTTCTGGATATTATCTACCTGGAAAACCATGCAAAGGATCACCAAAATTCATTATTGGTAGCACACAACTATTATTGAGAATTCAAATATTATTTTTGGAATTTCTTCTAACTAAGCACATAATCATGTTGGATCAAGGGAAGAAATTACCCTCTCTAGTCTTCATGAATGGTGTAGATGGATCCATCTAGAGTTTGAAGTAGTGGTGCTATTCAGAAACTCTTAATTGGGGCAAAGTCTATTTCACACCCTGCAGTGAGTATTTTGAAGCCAAAATGTGGAACTGAAGGGCAATCTAAACATTCTCTTACCCACCAGACTCCCTGTTGGATGATGTGTTGTGTGACTAATTTTGCATCCAGCAAGATGGGCACTCAGTGAGGAGTGTGATGAAGCATTTGTGCAGGGGGAAATGCTAATGTAATTTCCATCCCATTTCTTAGGTAACAAGATATTAGCCTAGATATTTTAATCAGATTATCAATGTAAGGATGCTTGTGCTACCCTCCCCTTGTGAGTGCTTTGTGAATGGCCACTGCTGAGGTCCCTATCATTGTCTCTGTTCCTTACATTTTAATTCCTTTATATGAATTCCAAGACATGCCATTCCTGGCTGCAAAGATCTGCCTCTGTCTTCCCAAAGTTGCAAACAACCCATCCAAGGTTTCTGGTTTTGAAAAGTGAATGCCATCCATCCAGCGGATATTGTATTTGAAAGTTGACACATGGCAACTGGACTGGAGATAGAAGCATTGCGCTGCTCATCCAAGCAGCTTCAGCAGCAGCAAAACATTTGTATCTCTCAAGAAAAAGAAGTCCAGTTGGGCCATGACTCAACTTCCAGATAACCTCACCTGGATGACTGAGCATCTTCACAGACATTGCAGCTATTGTAGTTCTGCACCATTTGCATGGAAATTTAGCAACAGACTAACTCTGACTCAGATTGAAGATCTTGCTGGGAATGAGTTCTCCAGCCAATCTCAGCAGGGGTCATATTGTCCTCAAGAAGGCCCAAGCACATTTGAAGGGGGGCACAGACTGGAAGCAATTCTTCACACCACCTCAGAAAGTCCTCTTTGTGACTGACACAGTCCTGATTTGGCCTATATTTCTTTCATGTGGCATGATTGAGTATGGCCAAAAGAAAGGCCAAACATGGCTGCCTCCTCCACCATGTCATCTGGCAGGTCCCAGCTCCATTGCTCATCACTTACTCTTGACTTTTAAACTTGCTTTTCCCAATTTTTCCCCTCTCCCCGTCTTCTCTCTTTTTCTCAGTTCCTCTGCTCCCTGCACACTGCACTCTGCCTCACCTCCCTAGGCTGAGTCAGAGAGGCTCATGTCTCCACGATATCATATTTGTTGCTGCTGATCTCTGGAACAGGTTTATTAAGAGCACAAGCCTGAGAAAAGGATTGATGCGCCAGGGCAGTCTTCTAATCACAGTTTTTCAGGGCTGCACAGATGGAATTTGTTCTCTCTCTCTCTCTCTCTCTCTCTCTCTCTCTCTCTTATCAAGATAAGAGGCTGGATTTTGGGCAAGCAGCATCTAAGCAACCAAAATTGCTTGCTTATTCTCTGGCTCACATCATCCGTTTGTACTCTGGACATGACTCTTTGGGCATCTTGTGAGTGGAGAAACTTTGATTGTTTCTTATGGTGTTTTCAAGCCAACTTTTGGAAAAATGGCCTCCCAGAGCACTTAAAAGATAATATGTGGACAACAAGGTGGCACAACAAACTGCCAATATGGAGACGTGGGAGTAGGGCTGACCAAACAGGAGGAAGCTAGTTCTGCTTCACCCTGGAACTGGAACTGGTGATTCCACTTTAATCCTAGCTGTGTACGTCTCAGTCCCAACAAGGCTCAGCCAGTGTGGCATTTGAGATTTGTGCCTAATTTTTTCCTGCTTATTTTCTGATGCAGATCTCAGCTAAGAGTTCAGTTACAGAGATAGCTGCCCCACCTTGATTCCCCAGGTGTACTTGGACTGCAACTCCCAGAAACCCTGGGCAGGACAACTGGTGGCATAGGCTTCTGGGAACTGTAGTCCGAGAACATCTGGGTTACCTAAGGTTGAAAAGCACCAACTTAAAGTAAGTTTGTCCTTGTGACAAATGGTGCGGTAGGAGACGCTAATATTTATCCATCTGGGAAGTAGGAAAATCTTTCTCTCTCCATAAAAAGTACTAAAACTAACAATGTTTTTGGAAGACAAGTGTTTGTTAAGGATACTCCATATTAGTTTTTCCTCTGGTGCACTTGTCACTCCTTTTTTGAAGGCTGTCCCTTCTTTTATTGAGTTGTTGCAGAAGTAAGAGAAGGCTCAATAAAACCTTTAGCCTTGGGAGGGAGGGAGTAAGCTATGACATCCTCCATTCTGCTCTGAGTCAGGTGCAGAATCCTTCCAGAAGGATCCTGCTTTCACAAATCCATCCTCTCTTCTTCCTCACTTTACATTTGCTCTAAGATTGTACTAAAGAGCATACCAGATGAGAGACCAGTTTGAGGCAGGCAGCTCCCTAGAACAACACATTTTTAAACATTGCCAGGTTCTTTTCCATTTGTAGCCTCTTTGGAAATTCTGACCACAACTGATAAGACAACACCAAGGAACATTAAATGCACATCACCATCCTTCTGCACAGGACATGAGTAGCTAGTCACTCTAAAGAGTGGCTCCTCCCAACCTTGGGTCCCCAGATGTTCTTGCATTACAACTCCCAGAAGGCTTTGCCATTAGCTGTGCTAGGATCCTGGGAGTTGTAGTGCAAGAGCATCCAGGAAGGCAAATTCAGGAACTTCTGTTCTTACAGGAGAAAGAGGAAGGTGCTTGGGAGTGATTATGGGTAAAAATCAAAAACTGTGCTCACAACCTGGGGTTCAATCCCAGGTAGCAGGCTCAAGGTTCACTCAGCCTTCCATCCTTCCAAGAGCTTCCTGGGGGGGGGGGGGGCAATGTGTAGCCTGCATACTGTAATTAAAAACTGTAAACCACCCAGAGACTACTTAAAGTGGTATGGAGTGGTATATAAGCAGAACACTTTATATTTGCCTAAAATATTCACACTGTAGACGTTTCAACCCTTGAAATAAGGCGGGTCCCTTCCAAAGTGAATGATCTACAGCCTAGTGGTACTTCTTGAACATTTAACAAGGTGTTTCCCCAGTTCTGCTTGCAAGCCACACCAGTTCCAAACCCCAGAAATTCCTGAGTCCGCGAACGCCAGCATGACCTCCTGGGCTGAAAAATCTTTGACAACACAGCTGCCCTTCGGCCTCTCCCAAAGGCGCTGAGCAGAGGAGGGTGGTGTCCATATTTCTCTAGCCAGGCGGAAGGTTAGAAAGCGTGATTAAAATATTAGGAAAGCAGCTTTCATCAGGGTGAAATATGGCACCCTTGCCCGCATAAATCAGCCCACACCATCTTGGGCTGTCTGACAGGTTCAGTGAGAGTCCACAATCCTTGTCCCTCCAGGCGAGAGTCGCTGGCTAGGAGAACACATTGATCTGGGGAGACAGTTTCTGGCCTCTTCTGCACTGCTGTTGCTGAGGCTCCCTGGGCTTTGGACTCTGAATCCGCCCCTTCCTGCTCTGCCTTTGGTGAGATGAGCAATCTGTCTCCAGCAGGTGTAACGCCTCTGATTTGTAGACATGTTTCCAGAACCTGCAGGGAGACACATTGTGCCTTCCACTGTGAACAAAACAGAATTCCTTGACAGCCCCCTTCTTATCTCTTGTTCCTTTCGCCTCCTAGTATCCTGTTAGCACCGAACTTATCAGAACTGGAGGGTTGCTTTGTTCACTTTTCCCTGTAATGTTTCACGTTTGCACCATTTTCATTGTATTTTGCGTCAAGGTAAGATTCTGACAAGGTTCACGTTCAAATAAATCATGGGAAATAACTTATTTATTGATGACATTTGTTTAGTGCAAAGAATCTAGGCAACTGTCTGTGAAGATTCTCAGTCATCCAGGTGAGTTTATCTGGAAGATGAGGCATGGCAACTGGATGTCTTTTCCCACAACCACTAAAAACCGCTTCAAACTGATTGAAGATGCAGTTAATGAAATTGTGTGCCCATGACCAGCAGACTTTAAAGGGGGGAAAATGTGACCATGCCCACTTAAGCACGACCCAGCAGGTTTTACAAGTACCTGGTCTCGAGGTGGACCCCAGCACAGATCGGGGCTTGCAGAGGGGGGGGGTATTTTTAAAAGCCCCAGTCCTCCCCGTGCTGATCAGCTGGCAGGTGGGGCTTGGGGGTAGGAAAAAAAAGTTTTATAAAAAAAGCCCTAGGCTTTAAAAAAAGCTGTACCCCCTTTTTCCCATATCTTAAAAACCCAATAAAATTATTCAATGAAAAAAAAAAAGCTTTTTTCCCTCCCCATTTCCCTCCCCTGCCAGTAGAGATGGGCACGAAATGAACATTTTTTCGTTTCCGTTATTTGTTATTCATTCTGTTATGTAACAAAACGACAAACGAAAATTGTGACGAAAATGGAACGAAACGAACAGAACCACGAAAATTGTGTTTGTTACATTTCGTTTTCGTTAATGGTGACGCACAATGAAATGAGCTGTTTTAAATGTTAAAAAACGCCCTGGACATCCATGAAAATGCAGCAATAATCATTTATACTGTCTGATAATACCTACCAGGGGGGCATGGATTCCTTAAAATGTGCATTTATGCCTTTTCTCAGATCGCTGTATTTTTTTCCTTTAAGGGGAGTTAGGGGACATCGACCCAAAATGGCTCCCAGATGCCTAATATTAATTTCTTGGGTATTAAAACGCCCTGGACATCCATAAAAATGCAGCAATAATGCGATAATTATTTGAATTTATTACCTGGTAGATATTATTACCTACCAGGGGGTTGGGGTCCTTAAAACATTTGTTTTTGTCTTCTCCCATCACAATGTATTTTTTTTTTCCCTTTAAGCATGACAAAATGGATGTCGCCACTCCAGCCACAACATGGAGGCAAGCCATGTGATGGGATCATGTAAATTCTTGGACAACTTCAACCAATAGCATGTCCAGGTTGCAGACTGGGAGGGTCTGGCAGCCACAGAGGGCATAAAACACTCTGGCAGCCCCCGTCCTCCTTGCAGTCCCCGGTGGGAGTTAGGGTGGGATTGCTGTCTCTGCAACTCTAGCTTCAGTCCTGCAGCCTCCCTGTGTGTGTGTGTGCTGCATACCTCTCAGTGAGTACCCTCCCCTTCCCCGCATTGCAGTCACTCTGTGGCTGCCTTGCACCCTGGGCAACGCCCGCCGCTGCCTTTGCAGTCTCCCTGCATACCTAGTCTATACTGTGTCTCTGCCAGCATCAATTTTTTTTAGTGTTTTCCCTCTGGTCTGGGGCATTGGGGGACGCCCCCGCATGGAAATGCTTTTAAAATTGCGCAAAAAACTGGTAGAAATGAAAAATGAAAAAATGAAAAATGAAAACAATTTTTTCCAAAAATTCACGAAAAACTGAAACGAAATGAAACGGACCTCTCAACGACAAACGAAAAACCGAAATGATATTTTTTTATTCGTGCCCATCTCTACCTGCCAGCCAGCTGATTAGCACTAGGGTGGGGGAACCTCCCCCCCAGAGTGCCCATCAACTGGCAGGCAGGGCTTGGGGGAGAGAAAAAGTTTTTTTTTTAAAAAAGCCAAGGGTTCCATGTCACAGCTGTCAGATGTTTATCAAAGTCCCCTGCCTTGGCTTTATCTGGTGTCATGGAGGGAGCTTGCTCAGCATTGCCCCTCAGCTTTGCAGATCTTTTTATGCCTTCTCTTCTTTTCTTGACACTCACAGTCTTACTGGGGCTGGAGGGGCTGGAGGGGCTTTTGGGGGATGGGGGGGAGACAGAGTGACAGGGAGGAAATGATGACAAGCCCAAGAGCTGGAGGTACCGCTGAGTCTCAGAACTGTGGCAACATTGCCGAACGATGGAAAGTGGGAGCTGACAAAACCTGTCACAAAGACTTAGGCCTGGTGTGATAAGGGGTACAGGCAAGGCCTCTAACCTCCCATGTCTAAAAGCTGTGGAAATGAATGGTAGGACCTCGTCTGGGTCTTTAATGTTGTAAGTGTGGATTCTACTGCAGGGTCACACCAGGATACCAGGTCTAATGACTAAGGGCCTTTTTACACGACCCCTAAACTCCACCGCAAATGGCTCCCAGCTCCGGAGATTAAAATTGTTTACCCACCAGCTCCAGAGTTTACTGAAAATTAAGTGCGACCACGCCCACCTAAGCGGGTTCCAGCGCACTTTTCTTGTACCTGCTCTCCAAGGGTGAAAAATCTTGATGCGGATGTGCCGGGCTCTCCTCGCTTCTTTTTGTTGTTGTTGTTTGCCTCCCGCCCCTTTAAGAGAAGGAACCAGGAAGTGACGGGGCTCCCGGCAGCTTCCACCGGCACCGGGAGGTAAGACTTTATTCTTTTGTCCCTTTTTTCTCCCTCCCCTCACGCAGCCAGCAGCCAGGAAGTGCGGAGGGGTGGGGACACACGAAGAGCGACAAACCCCTAAGATCTCTGGTCCGAATTTAAGTGACCAGCAGATTTTAGGTGTCGTGTAAAAGCGCCCTAAAAGGCCAAGGTTCTTCAGTCGTACAAAGATCTGCAATGAAGCCATAAAACAACATTTACCTATGAAGGATGAGGACCAGTAGTTAGGCTGGAAGAGCCCCCCTGTTACTGTTAAAAAAAAGACAAACATGGCCACCTCTTCACCCATGCTGGTGTCTCCCAAGCTTCAGGCTGCAAACTCCTTGGCAGTTCTTGCATAAATTGGTGTGGCATTTTTCTCCTAAATGGCCATCTGGTTTTCAGTGGCTCCCAAGTCACATCTTTGTGGAATCACTCTCCTTCTCAGTCCCCAGGGCAGAAGGCAGTTTAGCATCACTGAAGGAGAAAATTCCATTCTCTTTCAACTCTTCTAAACATTAAAGCACTAAGATTATGCTTTCAGAATTTTCTTTCCTTCTCCCTCTACTTTTTGGGGGTTTAAATTCAAGCTCCATGATATATTTAGCCCTTTTTTTTTTGAAATAGTTCTCCCTCAAATAATGCAAAGCATCTGATTGTCATGACACATGATTTTCTTCACCTTTGTATTTTGCACCTAGCATGCTTCGTTTTGTGTTCTTTGGCCAACGAAAGGGAAACACAGGCTTACTTTGCAAAATCTGTTTGCTAGGGCATGTATCTCTGAGGAACCTCCATTGTATGAGTGAAAGGGTTTGTCCTAGAAAATACACAGTCCTCTTAATGTCTAAGTTGATCCTAATTTTATGGCTGACTTAAGGACAATGACATGAAGGACATATTTTTCCAGTGACAGTATTAATATATGGATTTGTGTCACTGCTCTACAGTAAGACTATAACCTCTTATTCTCATTGACAAACTGAGCTAATTGAAAGTCAGGATTGGTATTCTCTCCTAGTTCTGGCCATACACTCACACAACAGCAACCACGTTTGAACTACAGAGCTATAAGAAGCCCAATGGATCACTGAGTCCATCCCCTCTCAAGGAGGCACAATGGAGGAATCGAACTGCTAACCTCAGGCTTCACTGCCAGAGACCTAAACCATCAGACCTCTGCACACAGCAACCTGCATTTTGTCACATGTTCTCCATACATGGAATGGCCCATTTTTGGAGGTGTGGCTCCTCTACCAGTGGCACTGACACCAGGAAGAATCCATGAACCACATGCACTGGCAAGCGCTGTTCTCTTCTGCATCCTGTATTGTTCATTTTGTGCATGCACACTTTATCCTTCCAGAGCTCACAAACATGCAAATTCTCAAGGGGACGTAAGCTTCTTCTCATGATAATTCTCAGTAGGTTGAAAAGCAGTGCCTCACTTTAGATTGCTGAAGGCATGGAAATGCTTTTCCATCTCCGCTCCTCCCAGGGGTATGAGAGAGAAGAGACAATAGTCGAATTTCTTCTCTGTGCAAAAAATGTGTGAGCAAATGATGAGAAAGGATAGTGGCTTCTTGGGACAGAAAGGGACATTTTTTTTCTGGGAGCGATCACCCCCAAGGGGACTCGTCCATCCATTGAGGAATCACTTCCAGCTTTGCCCCTACAAACAATGGCCTTGGTGTTGGAGACTTGGACTTGGAATCAGGACTTGGTACCAAAGACTTGGACTTGGACTTGGTGCCAAAGACTCAGGCTTGGAAGTTGGCCTCAAAGACTTCCCAAAATCCCTGCCACTTTAAGGGTTAGGGTTAGGGTTAGTCTTAGGCTTAGGCTTAGGTTTAGGCTTAGGTTTAGGCTTAGGGTAAGGACTAGGGCTAGGGCTAGGGCTAGGGTTAGGCTTAGGTTTAGAGTTAGAGTTAGGGTTGAGTAGGGATGTGGCGTAGATGACATTAAAGCCAACCACAAAACTGGTAGGCATTGGAAGGCAGGAAACTTTTTCCTGCTGCCCTTGAAGCAGGGGAAAGGCAGCTTCTAATCTCAACCCAGTAAGGGAGGGAGGAGAGAGATATCCAATGTCACTCACATCCTTCCCTTCTCTCATGACAATCCCAGTTCTAACAATCTGTGTGTCAGTAAAAGCAAGCTGTATATCCTTTTGCTTCTGATAGCATCTAATTGGTTGTGGATAATCCCATATTAACTCTTCCAGCTGGATCAGAAGGGTCCTTTCCCTCCCCCTCCCATGTGATTTGGTCACATTCCATCTCCAGCAGACGGTTCTGTTATCATGTTTATGAACAGCCATGGGGGGGAACGCTTGTGAAATTTGCATATAAATAACCTGCCAGCTCAGAGAGCACACAGATAGGCACCTGGTAACTACTTCATTTATTACTCTGGAGAGATGCAAGCACAAATAGACCGGTGCAGCGGGCAGCCGTGTCATGACAAATTCATCTCCCTCCGCTGATCAGCTCAGGCAGGGGCCTTGACCCCATAAATATAGGGGGTGTCAGGAAGGTGTTTGTGTGCTATTAGGCCCGTGCCTGAAATTTCTACACCAATTTCTTCTACCTCCCACCTTCTACCAAGAAACTGGGAGGTTTCAGCATCCACAATCACTAGCACAACATGTGGGTTTTGCTCCGTCAAGTCAGAACTGACTTAGAGCAACCCTGGTGGGACTTTCAAGGTAAGTGAGATATTAATGGATTGGTTTTACCCATTCCATACACAGCAGTGAGCTTCCATGGTTGAGCGGAGATGCAAACCCAGTTCCCAAGACCTCTAGTCCATCACTCTATCTACTACACCACACTGGGAAAAGCATTTTCACATCTAGGAAGTCTTGGATCTGTTTTAATCTTTAAATCTAGAATCATAAAAGCATAGAATTGTAGAATACTTGAGTTGGAAGTGGCCATCACACCCAACCCCTTGTCTGGAAGTTAAGGCATAGCAACTGGACTTCTTTTCATGAGAGATTTTTATTTATTTATTTATTTATTTATTTGTATACCGCACCAATTTTCCAGGGGGAACTCTGGGTGATTTACATAGAACAAAATATGTAAAAACCAAAGATGAAAATCAAACATAAATACAATAAAACAATAAAGACAGACAAATAGCCTGGCACGAGGCAATGACCAAACATTTTGCTGCTCATCCAAACCCCTTGCTAAGTGCATGAATCAAAATAAAACCAGATCTGACAGGTGGTTCCCCATTTTTTTCTTGAATGACTCCAGTGTCTGGACACTCATGTCATCCTGATTATTTGGTTTTATTGCCATACTGCTCTAACAGTTAAGAAGTTTCTCTTGAGGTTCAAACAAAATCTGGCTTCCAGTAGCTTGAGCCCTTTATTATGTGCCCATCATTAATCTGGGATGATCTAGAATGAATTCTGGCCCCTCCTTTGTATGACTACAGTATGACCCCCATATCGACTGATTCATTATCCACTGATTTAGTTATCCATGGTTGGCAGAGGAAAAAAATAAATAATTCAGCAGCCACAAAGCAAGCTGTAAAGTAAGGTGTTGTCACAAATAGCATCTGTAAAGCAAGCTACTGTCACAAACAGAGACCATAAAGCAAGCTACTGTCTCAAAACAGCAGTCATAAAACAAGGTACTGTCAGGAAACAGCAATTTGGAGGTGGGTGGGTAGGCGTTCTCTCTTATCAATGGTTTTCATTATCCACGGGAAGGCCTGGAAACAATCCCCAGTGGATACCAGGGTCCTACTGCATTTTCAGGGATTTGAAGAGTGTTACCCTGTCTCCCGATAGTCTTCTTTTGTGAAGGCTATACATTCCCAGTTCTTTCGGTCTTTCCTCCTGGGGCTTGTCTGTGAAATACAATTATTACTTGCAACCTATGTTTCTTATAAGGATCATTGTAGATAGAAAGTCCACTTCCTTGAGCTAGCATTGAGCATTAGAGATGGGCACGACTAAAAAAAAATTGTGTTTCGTTTGTCGTTTGTTGTTTAGGGGGTCCATTTTGGTTCGTTTTCATTTTTCGTGATTTTTTTGCAAAAAAATTCATTTTTGTTTTGTTACGTAACGAACTGAAAAAATGAAAACAAAAATGAAAACTTGCTGTTTTGTTAGCATTCATTACAGTTCAATGTATTTGCTGCAACGAAAACGAAACGCACGACAAAATTTCTGTTGTTTTGGTTCATTTCGTTTCATTTTGGAGACAAAATTCGTTTTTCATTTCATTACGTAACGAAATGAAAAAATGAAAACAAAAACAAAAAATTGCTCGTTTCATGCCCATCTCTATTGAGCATTTATTTATTAGATACATTTCTAATCTGCTTTTCTCCACTCCTTCCACATATGGCATCATCTTCTCCTTGGACTCGGATGCCTTTATGCCCAGCTCTTCATCATAATGGCCTGGCAGCATGAAGCTTGCCACTGTGAGGAACAGAAGAGAGGGTTGGGTGAACTTTGATACATAGTAATCTACAAAGATGAGACCTGTTCAAGATCTGCCAGTAACAATGACAAGGTGCCTAATATACAAACAAAAGCACTTTTCCTACGTGTGAAAGGACCTTGGCTCGAAATAGCTCTGAAACATCACTTCATGGATAAGTAAGTATGCATTCTGAAAGGCTAGGAAAATTTGCCACTCTAATTAGGACAGTGATAGAGTGGTTAAAAGATGCTTAGGGCAAATTCCAAGTTATGCATTATGTATGTGTCATTAAATGCATGCATCATAGTGTAAAGACCATGATTCCCTGTTCCCCATCATCTTTAAACAAGGTATTATTATCCCTCCACCCCCGCAATAAGGGATAGAGATGTTTTTAGAGGCACGTGGCTCAGGTTAACCCAAATCTCCTTTTTGAGACCCCTGAAGTCTTGCCTTTAGAATAACAAAGCAAGTTAAGCATTCATCATAGCAAGAATGGTATAGGTGTCGGAGAAGTGTGGTCCTCCCACTTAGCAGTCTTTCCTCCTTTTGATCTAGGAGTCTAAAATAAATGAGGTCTCCGCTCTGTTTGTACAGCGGCATGTTTACAGAGACAAACTGTGAAGAAAGAGTTGACTGCTGAAGGTGCCAGGAGTGTTATTTAATTATCCCTTTGTCTTTCCATAAGACGGAGGAGGCAGAGATGGTGCCTTTTCTTTCCCCCTCCCTCTCCTTCCAGAGGCTGAACATAATCATGGATGCCATAGCAGATGCCATGTGGATTTGCTTTTGAATTGACATCATTCTTCTCAGGGTTTCAACCTTTGTCAAGCTCTTCCCCTTCCTCCACATCTTCTCCCATCAGGCTAGCCTTGAACGATCAGCCCTAAGTGTCTCCGCTTTCTGTTTCTTATTATGCCGACCAAAACAATCCAGCATTCTGCATTTCATGTGCTTTACGATTTCTTATGCTTTTTCCTTTATAGGTCTCCCTTGGTTACCCACTTGATCCAAGAAATCCTTAGCATCTCTTTTCAAATTTGTATTTTGAGTGCTTCTGGGGCTTTCTTTTTAACAGCAGTTTTTGTTAACATCCATGCTATACAGTAAGGGGGTGCAGTGGCTCAGCGTGCTAGAGGGCTGAAAACTGTTGGTTGTAAAGTCGGCAGCTCAGCAGTTCAAATCTCAGGTGCCACGCAGCAGATTGAGCTCCCACTGTTAACCCCAGCTCCTGCCAACCTAGCAGTTTGAAAGCATGTAAAATGCAAGTAGATAAATAGGTGCCACCATAAAAAGCAGGAAAGTAAAACAGTGTTTCCTTGCAGCCATGCCAGCCACATGGCCACAGACTTGCACAACACTGGCTCTTTTGACTTGAATACGGAGATGAGCACTGCCCCAAGAGTCAGACACGAGTGGCATGCATGTGCAGGGGGAACCTTTACCTTTATGCCATACAGTAGAATCGAGAATTCATAGCAGTGCTCAATGTACATTGTCAAAGCAAACCTTCACTTCTTACTGCCTATGATATGTGTCTGTCTCTGATGCTCCTGTACCACTATTGTTATGGGTGGAAATGATGGCTGATACAAAAAGCAGGAATGGTTTTTGCAAACATTTTTGCTCACACTGTCTCACTCGGATGATTTTCTAAGGCAGGCATGTCCAAACTTTGGCCCTCCAGATGTTTTGGACCACAACTCCCACAGTCCTTTGTCATTGGCGACCTAAGCTTAGAATTCTGGGAGTTGTGGTCCAAAACATCCGGAGGGCTGAAGTTTGGACATGCCTGTTCTAAGGGAAAGTGAAAAATAGAGAGTAGAGGAAGAATGATCCACCGTCAGCCAGCAAGCTTTGTTTCTTTGCTCGGTGAAGTCACCTCTTTTCATGACATCAGGATGTGGCCAGATCTGATTGGCTGAAGGGTGTGATGACATCATAGAGTCCCTTTGGCTGGGGTAAGGCGAATCAGAAACAATTCTTCAAGACGTGCACTCGTCGTCTAGCAGGTTTGTGCTTTCATTACCATTCTTGGATTAATGCCCACTTGTTCAGATTTGCAGAGAATAATCTTAAAGAGCACTCAGCAGGAAGGAAAAGACCTGTGTGGCCTCCGAGGGTGAAACCAATTGCAGTGAACAGATTGAAATAATGCAATCATTTGTCCATGTAAATAATCTTTGGGGAAATGTTTCTGCCGCCTCCAAAATTACAGCTTCTGACCAAACCATTAAAATAGACGAATATTCTGTGGAGGTCTAACAGGAGCCAAAGCCCCAAAGAGACAGATGTGCAGGGTGTGTTGTTAGGTGGAATTATACAGTAGAGCAGAAATCTTGATCGTCTATGATCCCTTTATTGGAAATGGGTTGTTTGTGTGTCATTACTATAGCAACAGAGAGTTAAGGTGACAAGTGCTAATGCTGTCACAATAGAAGCACTAATGGAGTATATTCACCATACGTGCTGGCAGTACAACTAGCAGCTCTAGTAGGTTGGAAACAAATATAGTTCAGTAATTGGCCATGTGGCCTGTTAAACTGAATGGTAAAAGCTGCTGTGAAGTGGAGAAGCAACTCTCATGATAAGTGAAGCAATTTTTGTTGCATTTATTTGCCGTTAACACTGCACTATAGAACCTCAGATCCACCAGATGAGAGGTCCCAGGTTCATTATACATAGTGAGCTGGAGAATGAAAATGGAACATAAATATGAATCACAACGCTTTCAGAATTCAAGATGGGATGCTGATATTTTGCCCCAAATTTGGTAACAGACTTTTCAGAATCAGGCTTACCAGTGTTTCCATGTTGTAACCCATTCAAAGATATGTCTCCTGACTGCTTTACTGCATGCCTGTGCATGTCAACAGGCATGCTTCATGCCAGATGCTGTTGCATGTGAGCTGTGCAATATTGTCAAATTTGGAAAGGTCCTGCAAAGTCTTTGGATGTTGTGTGTGGATCTAACAAAGCAATCTAAACATTTGCTACAATTCACAACATCACAGGGCACTTTTACATGACCTCTAAAATCTGCTGACAACTTAAATTCAGACCAGAGATTGTGGGGTGTTGTTCCTCTTCCTGTGTTGCCACCCTTCCGCACTCCATTGCTCCTGTCTGGGTGAGGAGAGGGAGAAAAAAAGGGAGAAAAGAATGCAGGCTCACCTCCGCTCACCTCGTCTGCTGTTGCAGAAGCTTTGTTAGGAATTCCAGTCTGTTAAAGGGGCGGGGGGACAAAAAAAAAACCCAAACAGAAGGCGAGGAGAGCCGGCATTCACAGCTTTACAATCCGCATTGGTACTTGTAAAATGCGCTGGGGTGCGCTTAGGTGGGCGTGGTCATACTTAATTTTTTTTTAAAGTCTGTAGCTGGTGGGAAAACAATTTTAAGCTCCGCATCTGGGAGTCCTTTGCCTTGGATTTTAGGGGTTGAGTAAAAGCAGCCTCAGTGAGCCGCCAAATGAATGTTCTATGTAGGAATTCACACAGAAGATTTGTTAGACAGGGATTAGGAACACATTCATTATAATTCCACCATCCAGGATCTAAAATCTAGTTTATTTGAAGCATCTAAGCAGCTTAACAGCAAACATATCTCTGTGTGGGCATTATCTCCAAATCAGCCCACCCACCCTCCCCAATGTGATCATTAACAGCGAATTGAATTGATCTGCAGCAAAGCAGTTGTATATCACTTTGGTTCAGCTTAGCGTTGTAGATGCTGTGGCGAAAAGGGTTAATACAAGTAAGAATATTTATGACTCTAATTTGAATAGCCAATCACCAAGCAGGTGGGAGTGGCTAAGAATGTTATATATGGAACATAATGGAGGATGGACAGTTCAGTTTTGAGTTAAGTTCAGTTTGTGTTCAGTTCGGGTTAGAGCTGAGAGGAGTTCAGTTAAGAGAACTGAGAGTCAGTTAGATTGTCAGTTGGACAGGTGGGACCTGCCACTGAAAAGGGTCTGGTTTAGAAAGGGAACACTTTATTATAAGATTACATGTATGCAACATCGACTAAAGCTATCAAAACACTTAGCATCTAATTGTAAACCAATAAATGTTTCATGCTTATTTTAAAATTATATTACTTGGTGTGACTCTCTCTCTCAAATACATATAAGTGTCCAGTAAATCTGGTGGTGGCAGCGAGTGAAAACCCAGTGTGTGCAAGGGGCACGTCACAGATGCAACCTGAGATGATAGCATGGAGACCTCAAGAAGAAGCGCCTGCTTCACCTGGGCAGGGATTTTGGGTGTGGGAGATGCAGGCGACCAAGCAAGAACCAAACAGGGACCATGTGCAGTAAGCCCAACACTCTGATGAATCAAAGGAGAGATAAAACAATACGTTTGCAATTTACTATCACTGATGATGATCCTTCCGTTCCTTTTCTTCCCCTTCTCCTCACTCCAGTCTTCTTTCTTTCCCCCACCCCCTCATCCCACCATCTGTCTCATAAGTAATCTAAGGGCGCTTTTACACGACCCCTAAGATCCGCTGGTCCGTTAAATTCAGACCAGAGATCTTAGGGGCTTGTCGCTCTTCCTGTGTCCCCACCCTGGCTGCTGGCTGCGTGAGGGGAGGGAGAAGAAAAAGGAAGAAAGACTGTGACTCACCTCCCGTTCTGCCTCTCGCTCTTGCCAGCTCTTGCCCCGGCAACATTCCAGTAGCTCTTAACTCTTAAGTAGCTCTTAAAGGGGTGGGAGCCAAAAAGCAGCAAACAGAAGCGAGGAGAGCCCCGCACTCACTATCGTTGCACCGCATCAAAGATTTTTCACCTCCAGAGAGAAGGTACAAGAAAAGTGTGCTGGGTCGCGCTAAAGTGGGCAGGGTCACACTTAATTGTCTGCAAACTCCGGAGCTGGTGGGGAAACATTTTTAAGCTCCGGAGCTGGGAGCCATTTGCGGCGGAGTTTAGGGGTTGTGTATAAACGCCCCAAATGGAACAGAAACAACAATTAATAGTATGTCAGCTGCAGGTGAAATGCAAGTCTTAACAAAGAATAAATAAATGGACGGTCTTCTCCCCCCCCTTCCCCCAGCTAAACAGTCTAGCCAAGCAAAAGAGGGAAACAAAGGCAGTTGAAAGAGAATATAATGAATGGAAAGGAATAAGCAGGTAATGGCCTACCGATAGTATCAGCCCTGGAGCCGGGAGAGAATGCTGAACAGTGAAAGCGAAATACCAGTTCATCTCTCTGGTATGTGTATATGTAAGAATGAAGGGAATGGATTTTAGAGATAAAACAGCCCAAGCTACTTTCTTCTGATTAGATTCTCCACATTGATGGTCTCCATTTTATTGTTTTTTCAATTCATTACTGGTCTTCCGTGACTCATCTAGGGTTTGCTCCACCTTGAGGTGTTTTGTGTCAAAGATACAGCTGTGTGGTTCAGTTTTTTTTAAGATGAAAAAAGAAGAGGATACCTTAGATCAGGCATGTCCAAACTTCGGCTCTCCAGATGTTTTGGACTGCAACTCCCACAGTCCTTTTCCATTGGCAATCTAAGCTTAGAATTCTGGGTGTTGTGGTCCAAAACATCAGGAGGGCTGAAGTTTTGACACGCCTGTCTTAGATGACTTACAGTGGGATGGGGGAAAGGGGGGGGAAGCAAAGTCTTCTGCTTATGTACTGCCCCATAGTGCCTTAAGGCACTCTCTGGGCAGTTTACAAGTTAGTTATGCAGTGTATACATTGCCCCCCCACTCTCTAGCAAGCTGGGTACTCATGTGACTGACCTCAGGAGGATGGAAATCTGGGTGAACCTTGAGCCAGCTACCTGGGATTGAACCCCACTGTGCCACGAGGGTTGTTAGAGAATAAGAAGGAAGAGACAGGTGCAATGGAAAGTGGTGCCAGAGCTATGAGGTTAAGGACAGGGTGGCATCCCTCATCAAATAGAGAAATAGAGGCCATCGGGAGGTTGTGCAGTGAGTAGGGCCAGGTTTAGATGAAGAGAGATCCTCAGCTATTCCACTTCTAAGGCCCTTCCCAACCTCACAACTAGAAGAAAATGGAAAGTATTATACACAAAATTAGAGTGAAGCCAATGATGATAACGAGGATTTAAATTTTTGCAGTTCACAATTTATCCTCTAAAGAACATAACCTATTCCTATTAAATACCATATTGATTGGGAAAATGCATACATATTAAAATTAATACTGAAAAGTTTTTGCAATAAACCTTTTGTGGAATAAGCATTGATTTATAGTAAAATGAAGCTGTAATGTTATTCTTTGAGTTTACACATATTGCCTGGGAATTGTAATATGGGCTTCTGACACTCTCCCATAGCTGCCACCACTCACTGACCTCCCGAGTCCTTTCTTGAGAGGGGTAGTGAGACCCCTTTGGCTGACTCCTGGGGTTTGGAGATGAAACCCCTGAATGCAGCAGGAGCCTCTTGGCCTCTCTAAGGGTTGCAGGAGGACTCCTGCTTTCCAGGCTGGCTGGATCATTTATATCTTCTGACCCCAACCCTGTCTTTCCCATACTGTTGGGCCATAGAGACATCTGGGATTTGTAGGCCTACCCTGGAGTTTTGCCCTACTTGCCAGGGTGGGGTGGCCATTTTAACTAAACTACACACAACCTAAACTAAAGCAAAAACAAGATGGAGTCTGTTCTGTCACATCCAGCAAGCCAACCCTAGAGCACGACGTCATTTCCCAATCTAAACATTTTCAAAAGTTTATAAACTCCCAAAATGGCCAAAAGGATTCAAAATGATTTTCTCCGACAGCCATGCAATTAGGAAGATGGAAAATGATGCAAAAGCATAGGTTAATAATTAACGATGGCAATACCTCAGTTTGTGAGTACCTTGGTATATGAGCATTTCACAATGGCCTAACCCAGGCATGTCCAAACTTCGGCAGTCCAGATGTTTTGGACAGCACCTCCCACAGTCCTTTTCCATTGGCAATCTAAGCTTAGATTTCTGGGAAGTGTGGCCTAAAACATCAGGAGGGCCAATGTTTGGACATGCCTCCCCTACCCCTACCCCTACTCCACCCCCACCTACGATTTTGAGGCCGTAGGCTTCAGCCAACTTAGCCTATACATAAATCCAGCCCTAACAGTGAGGAAGAAGCTTCTGAAGAATGATCAGCCTGGCCTAGCCTAGACTCACAGTGGCTCCCAGATGTGGGTCCCCAGGTGTTTTTAGACTAAAGCCTCCAGAAGCCTTTGCCACTAACTGTGCTGGCCAGGATATCTGGGGGTTGCAGTCCAAGAACATCTGGGGAACCAAGGTTGAGGGGGAGCACTGAAGTACAGCATGAACAAGCAGTGAGTGCCTTTTTTCACACTCAGCAACCCCAATCTAGTGGGTTACAGAGTGTGAAAGTTAATCATTGGTAGATTACAACATCTGCCCACCCCGACTAAACCTGCCACCGTTCCCGTTGGTTGAGGTAATCTGGGAGTTGTGTTCCAAAGGCTTGGTTGTGGGCGAAGGCCTCTCCCTTGCAACTGTCTGCATCTTTAGTCCTGGAAAGAGGCAGCAAGAGTCATCTGGGGGTACCTCCAGGCTTCCCGGTCATCTGCTGAGGCCTCCCCAGGCTGTGACAAATGTGCCCGGTGAGTGACAGCACATAGAAGATATTATAGTGAAGGCCGTTTAATCTTGCAGGTGAAGACATAAAAAGAAATGAATGCCTGAACAAACTCAAATTAGAGATAAGGCAGTTAATTGTTCACAGTGAGGGCAATTCATTACTGGAACAGGCGGATCGAGGAGGTGATGGCTTCTCTGACAGTTGCTGTTCCCAAACGGAGAGGTGCTTCTCTCCTGTGAAATACATTGCTAGTTGCTGTGACCCAGATTTTATTATTTTTAAGTGACACACATATGAGGCAAAGCAATTAATTTGTGTGATTCCGTTGGCCACTTCTTTTGCCTTATAATTTGTTACTAGTCAAGAAGCAAGCAGACATACTTCTGAAGCCTGCTCTTCCATTTCAGAAAACTAAATAGGCATTTAATGGAATATTGTTCTGTACAAGCTACCTTTTTTGGCTGGCTGGTGGTGGTATTGCAAAAAAGGAATCTACCCTCCCCCCACGAGCTCTCATTCTGAGTCAAAGCAGTGCTGGGCTTCCAGGGACCCAAACCTGGAGGAACAGTGTCTTGGATAGATGTTCCATCCCAAAAAGGAACAGGGAAGGCTAAAGTGTGGGTTTCAGAGCTCCCTGGAGGCAACAAAGGGAATGGTGTGCGAGCATGGACCCCTGCTTGGAAGGTGGAATGAAGCTTCAAAATTTTCACCAGGATTCTGCCTAACATTGATGTAGGAGAGAGATATGCAAAGAAAACAACCAAGAGTCTTCTAACATTTTTAAAGACCTCTGATTAATGTTAACATGAGACCTCATGGATTGTAGTCCGATTTCTTGGATGCATTCGAAGAAGGGGCTGTAATTCACAAAATCTATTTATTTATTTATTTATTGAATTTCTACCCCGCCCATCTTCCCTAGGGAACTCTGAGCGGCTTACAGTGAGCTGATCCAATCAGCTAGCAGTACAATACAATGTAAGAACACAATACAACACAGAGCAATATAACAAAGACCCAGCAATTTTAAAACAGCATGAGCAGCCTTGGCATAAAGTTACAG
This sequence comes from Phrynocephalus forsythii, assembly GCA_029282475.1. Classification (NCBI taxonomy): domain Eukaryota; kingdom Metazoa; phylum Chordata; class Lepidosauria; order Squamata; family Agamidae; genus Phrynocephalus; species Phrynocephalus forsythii. The sequence continues at coordinate 7,030,454 of JAPFRF010000022.1, forward strand.
CTCGCTCCAGCCCTTGTAAGGAGCCAGACAGGAGCACTTCCTTCTACAGGAATCATCATCATCAATCATCATCATCATCATCATCATCATCATCATCATCATCATCATCATCATCATCATCCAGTGAAAAAGGTAGAGAATATGCAAACATATTTCACCATTCCCTTCTTCTGGGGCATCCCAGGAATGTGTAGTTTTCCCAAGGCCACACAGGCTAGCTCTGCTTCATAGGAGGCAGAGTGGGGAATTGAACTCCCGACCTGGCTCAGCATCCAGTTACCTAAATCCCTGAGCTATCCATCCAGCCAGTGTAGTTCTTGAAAACATGCATGAAAGCAGAGCTGTTAATCTTACTGAAGTCTTTGGGCGTTTATACACGACCCCTAAACTCTGGGGCAAATGGCTCCCAGCTCCGGAGATTAAAAATGTTTACCCACCAGCTCTGGAGTTAAGAGGAATTTAAGTGCGACCCCGCCAACTTTAGTGCGTCCCAGCGCAGCTTTCAGGTACCTGCTTTTTGGATGTGACAAATATTTGATCCGGTGTAAGGATAGTGAGTGTGGGGCTCTCCTGGCTTCTGTTTGTTCTTTTTTTGCGCCCCGCCCCTTTAAGAGATCTGAATGCTGCCAGGAACAAAACGGAGGTAAACCGGCATTCTTTTCTTTCTTTTTTCTCCCTCCCTCACGCAGCCAGCAACCAGGAAGTGCGGAGGGGGGTGGGGGCAGAGGAAGAGCGATGAACCCCTAAGATCTCTGGTCCGAATTTAAGTGGCCAGCGGATCTTAGGGGTCGTGTAAAAAGGCCCTTTGTGTTATGGCTGGAACAACCTAACAAGTTTGGCCCTTTGGAATTTTTTCAGCTGAATAGGTTGAGTTGTTGTTGGGTGGCATCATTCCTGCTAAGAAATGCCTCTCCAGAAATCCTCATGAACAACTCACAAGCTTGCCTTCGATCAGTGATGCTGCCCCTGATACTCTTAAAACTGGAGATGAGAGCAGACACAATGGGAAATCCAGAGTCTTCCCAGAAGAACCAGTAGGGTTTTCTGAATACTCAATCATCGAAAAGTGGTCTCCTAAGGTAGATGGGAAAGCAATGAGCCATCAGAGACCTAAGAAGAAATGGGGAGGCTTGGTCTCCTTTGGATCTTTGTTTGGCTGACAGCTTCCTTTTTAACTCATGAACCCATGAACTTCCTTTGCTCTTGGCAGCCCCTGGCTATGCCACCACCCCAGCTGCAGACCAGAGGCAACTGCCAGATCTCATCTATCTCCTTCTGCCAATGCCCAGCCACCCAAGCAGTCTCTTCTGCAACTCTGGATAAAGCAGCCAACCCAAAAGTTGTTCAACTGGAACTAAGGATTTCTGGGAGTCCTTGAAAACAACAGCCCTTGTTCTCTGCAGGTTTCCAAGTCTCCTTCTGCTGAGACTTCCTGACACTCCTGTGAAACCTGCTAGATTCTTAGATATGAGACTCCTGGTTGTCTTTTCCCCGTGATGATGATGATGATGATGATGATGATGATGATGATGATGATGATGATGATGATGATGATGATGATGATGATTTAAGTTTCCTTACTTGCTAGTTGCTCTCCCAATTTGTTCGCATAAGATGCAGTCAAAATTCGCACAGCTCAATGTCCCTTCCAATGAATTGTTTGCAGGAAGGATAGAGTTTGCACAGGGATCATAATAACTGTGCACAGATAGGTGTTCCTTCTGAGGGTGTGGGGAACGTTGCCCAAGGAATCCCATTTTCTTGGGGGGAGGGGACCTCACATGGAGAAATTTTGCTGCAAGGAAGAAAAGGGATTATCTCCCTCAGTTCCTTGCAAGAATAACATTCACTGACTTTGTGAGATTTTTATCCTCAGTTCCTTAAACCCTGAGCTTGCCTCCTTGCTATGCAGATAGGACTCGTTCCAACTGGATGTTTTGCAAGGCTCCGGAGGGGTATTAACAACTCAGAGTCAGGATCATCCTTTTAACCTTCTTCCAATTTCTGCTTTCTTATAACATCTCCAGGGAGTGTTGCAACAAAATTTTATTGAGAAGACAGCTATCATGTTAGGAAAGGAAGCTTCTTGGTCCCCTGAATGATTGGAATTGTTTTACAGAACTCAGGAGAGGTGGTGGTTTTGGACAAGGGTGAACACTTTGAATGCCCCAGCAAATGTGTGAAGGGCACAAGCAACATTCCTAAACTCATCACTTTCTTGTTCCATTTCTTAAAGGCAAAAGATATATATTTTAGGGGGTAACACCTATTTCCTCCAAACCACTTAGTGGGAATATTCAAGTTTTAAAATTGTGTTAAGATTTCTTGAGCGTGACTCCAAATCCTTCACAGTAGTAGTAACTACTACTATTTGTCCACATATTGTCTTTTTTTTTTTCCCCCGCCATCGATAATTAGGTCGAATTTGACACAGCAGCGGTGAGGTTTGAATTAAATGGTGCGTCCCTGCTGCAGTTCTCTTATTTGTTCCTTATTAATTTATGCTGATCTCTTGATTATGTTTCCCTATTGTGTTTTATTGTACCCAATTGTGTGTATCTCCTGATTTGCTTTGCCATGTTCGCCGCCCAGAGTTCCCGTTGGGAAGATGGGCGGGATATAAATTCAATAATAAATAAATAATAATAATAATTTATTGATAATTTCCAGGAATGGGGACTCATGACTCACTGACAAGTCCAACTTAAGTCACAAAGGAGTCTCAACTTGGATCCAACTTGGGTTTGTTTTGTTTGTTTTTAAGACTAGGACTCGACTCTTAACTTGGATCTAATTTCCGAGTCATGTTTTCAAGTCCCGATTACTTTAATGGAAACCTGCTTCTCCTAGGACTCAGGACATGGACCCAAAGACTTGCCAATATTCCTGGTAATTTTTGATACTATTGTAACTACTGGGGGTGGGCGGGGGGGGAGTGGAGGTTAGTAAAGCCAGCCCATCAGGGTTGGGAGTGGATGAGATAGCACATTTGACAGAGTGTGGTAGGGCTGCCTGTGTGATCTTGTGACAGAATTAAGGAAGGAAGGAAGGATGGAAGAGTAAGTAAGTAAGTAAGAAAGAAAGAAAGAAAGAAAGAAAGAAAGAAAGAAAGAAAGAAAGAAAGAAAGAAAGAAAGAAAGAAAGAAAGAAAAGAAAGAAAGAAGGAAGGAAGGAAGGAAGGAAGGAAGGAAGGAAGGAAGGAAGGAAGGAAGATGTTTGATTAATTAGTCTTACTGAATATCCTAACTAATCAGAGACAACCCAGAGAACAGGATAATACCCTTACACTACTCGATGAATTTTTATTGGGATGTATGAAGCAAAACAATTTGAGAGGGAAGAGAAAATACTGATAAAGAGGGTGATATTTTTGAGACATGTTTAAAAACAAAATATAAAAGAGAAGCATAAGAACTGCTGGGTAGCTCAGGGGTCTAGGTCTCTGGTTCTGGAGCCAGAGGTTGGGAGTTCGATTCCCCACTGGGGCTGGACTTGATGATCCATAGGGTCCCTTTCAGCAATGCAATTCTAAGGTGGTGGTGGTGGTGGTGGTGGTGGTGGTGGTGGTGGTGATGATGATGATGATGATGATGATGATGATGATGATGTGATGATGATGATGATGATGATGAGACATGTCTAAAAATGATCCCCTAGGTCCGTGCTTCCCAAACTTGGGTCCCCAGTTGCTCTTGAACTAAAACTCCCAGAAGCCTTCACTACTGACTGTGCTGGCCAGGGTTTCTGGGAGTTGCAGTCCAAGAGCATCTGGGGACCCACAGGTTGGGAAGCACGGACCTAGAGAGATAATATTTTCAACTGCATCCAAAGCCACATATGTTTGGTCAGAGTAGCTGGAAGTGGGGTGTGTGTGAAGAACCCCATCTTCACCAAAGTTTTTAAAACAAGTTAGATGGATGTTGGTGGCAAAACAACATAAATAGGAAAGTTGCACAAAACTGAGAATTTTCTTTTTAAAGATATCATTTCTGAACTACAGCCAGTGTTACTCATTTGACACTGACTTGGCATCATCTCTGCTCAGGTGTCTCTTGATATCTCCACCCCAGTGCTTACGTTCCACCAAGAGATTTTCTCATCACCGCTGTAAAATGCATCAACAAGAAGACGTTAGGCCGGGCTGCATTTTGAGATTCCAAGAGCTACGAAACCTCTGGCCATTTCTGCAGCGATACCGCCCCATCTCCAGTCCCCACTGGAGCTAAACCAACAACCCATTTATGCTATTACAAGGAGGTAATTCCTCTTTCTTTGAACACCTGCAAGTAAGCAAAATGGAGGCTCTGACCGTATTTGCCCCCCGACCATATTCTGACATGAAAAGTGCACCAGCTACAGAGGCTGGCAAGGCCCAAGCTGGGATAGTCTTTATAAGGGCTTCCTCTGTTGTGCTCAGCCTCTTTGCTTTTGGAGGTTTTTCTCCCCACCCTTCCACCCTCTAGGTAAGGGAGAATGAGATTAGCTGATTGCATCAGGGCCGGGTGGGAATTTTTGACTATCATTCTGATTGTGCGTTTTCGCCCATCCCATTCGCTCTCGGGGGCGTGGTGGTTGTAATATAGGGTCACCTTTAAACCACTTATACCATGGTCACAACTGGCAAGTGGTACAAGTGGTAAGGAATTTTATTGTTTGTACACCCCATAGTAAGACACCCTTAAGGGGACAGGTAGCCCACTGGTAAAAGCAATGGTAGGATTAGGAATTACAAATAATCACATAAGAAGTTAGAAAATTCTGTAAGTGAAAGTCGAAAGGAGGGCTGCCAAGGGGCTTAACTGAGAGCAAGATTTTGAGAGGGTGCTGAACAAGTGGGCAGCACCTTCTTGAAAATCAGGAAGCATTTAATTTAGAGGAGGATGAATCCACGTGATGCCAACCAATCAGGCCCCCTTGCATGAGGAGGAATTTTAAGACAACAATATTGACTTAATAAAATGGTGGCCCAGTTTTAAACCCAACAATCTTGTCTCACCTCTTTATTATGGTCTGGGTGGGCAATATTAGGGGGGCTGCAGCTCATTCTAGCACCAACCACCCAGTTGCAGAATGATGGGGATTGTAGTCTGGCTATTTCTGGAATCAAAAACCACCTACAGTGCTAATATTGTAGTACAGTTGCCACCTTATTTTAACTAGTGAGATATCGTTTAGTATTATAATGTTTGTTTTCTATTTTTGTGTTTCCACATGGCTTACTTGTTCTTTGTTGATGTTGTTTATCTTGCTTAGTGGGCATTTGCTAGTAGAGATGTGCACGAATCAAAAAAATGGTGTTTCGGTTTTTTGTTTGTCATTGAGAGGTCCGTTTCGTTTCGTTTCCGTTTTTCACGAATTTTTGGAAAAATTTTGGTTTCATTTTTTGGTTTTTCGGTTTTCGTTTCTACCCGCTTTTTCCGCGATTTTTAAAGCATTTCCGCGTGGGCGCGTCCCGCAACGCCCCAGACCAGAGGGAAAACACTAAAAAAATGATTCTGGCAGAGACGCAGTATAGACTAAGTATGCAGGGAGGCTGCAAAGGCAGCGGCGGGCCGTTGCCCAGGGTGCAAGGCAGCCACAGAGTGACTGCAATGCGGGGCAGGAGAGGGTACTCACTGAGAGGTATGCACACAGGCACACAGAGAGGCTGCAGGACTGAAGCTAGAGTTGCAGAGACAGCAATCCCACCCTAACTCCCACCAGGGACTGCAAGGAGGGCGGGGGCTGCCAGCACTTTTTATGCCCTCTGTGGCTGCCAGACCTGCCCACCCAGTCTGCAACCTGGGCATGCTATTGGTTGAAGTTGTCCAAGAATTTACATGATCCCACCACATGGATTGCCTCCATTTTGTGGCTGGAGTGGTGACATCCATTTTGTCATCCTTAAAGGGAAAAGAAAAATACATTGTGATGGGAGAAGACAAAAACAAATATTTTGAGGACCCCACTCCCCTGGTAGGTAATAATTTCAAATAATTATCGCATTATTGCTGCATTTTTATGGATGTCCAGGGCGTTTTAATACCCAATAAATCAATATTAGGCATCTGGGAGCCATTTTGGGTCGATGTCCCCTAACTCCCCTTAAAGGAAAAAAATATAGTGATCTGAGAAAAAACATAAATGCACGTTTTAAGGACCCCAACCCCCAACCCCCGGTAGGTATTATCAGACAGTATACATAATTATCGCTGCATTTTTATGGATGTCCAGGGCATTTTTTAACATTTTAAACAGCTCATTTCATTGCATGTCACCATTATTTTTGTGGTTCTGTTCGTTTCATTCCATTTTCATCACATTTTTCGTTTGTCGTTTCGTTACATAATGAAATGAATAACGAATAACGGAAACAAAAAAATGTTCATGTCATGCCCATCTCTATTTGCTAGTATTGGGTTATAAAAGTTCACTCACTCACTCAATCAATCAATCAATCAATAATATCTGTGTTAATCTCTTTTCTGTGTGACATTCATTCCACGACATTCATTCCATGATGACCAGGTACTCAGTACTAGAACATCCAACTTTGGACTAGACAGAAAGTGTCTCTGTGCAGCTACAGAGTGCTACAGCATTTTGTATGCTATGGATAGAGGCAAATGGATTCTGGCCTCTGCCAGTTTAAGGGTGCATTTCTAAATAGACCAGTGCACCAATTATTGCTGGCTGATAACCCCAGCTTCTGTCATAACAAGAGAAAACGAGAGAAAAAGAAGGAAATTCTTCTGTTTTTTTTTTTTGTTTTTACAAACAGGGCATGCATATTTTTATTCAATAGGACTCCCAAATCTACATGATCAGTACCTGTGATTTCACTTATCTGCAGCCTGAAAACATTAAAAATACTAAAAGGAACAGGAAATGCAGAAATAAGAATTCATGTGTAGGGATAGGCACAAAACGAAAAACAAAATGCTGTTTCATTGTGTCATTATGTAACGAAATGAAATGAAATGAAACGAAACAAAATGAGGAAGCAGCATTTTGTTGGGTCCCCCAGCAGCAGCAGTCCCCCAGCGGTGGTGGCGACGGTGGTCCAGGTAAGCCAAACCAGTTCTTTTTTTAATTTGGTTTGTACAATGTTTTGTTTTAAATATTTGTAAGAAACGAAACGAAATGAACTGAGGGGGCCCGAAACAGAATGAACCGAACCATTGGTTTTCTGTTTCGTGCCCCCTCTATTCACAATTGTCCTGATGATCCAATTTCCTGTGCCATCAAGCACTTGATGGTTTACTCCTTGAGTCAATGTTCCATAGACTGGTGTCCTTTTTTCAAATGGAACTCCAGACAATGGGATAATCTCCTATCCCTCAGGCACAGTTTACCATCCAGGCGTCCTGCCACTTCCTGGAACCCTTGTATATGTCCAGTTAATTTGTATTCTTAATTCTTAATGTATTCAAGTTCCTATAATTTATCTAGCCAAAATAAATGTTTTTGGTGTCTGATTTCTTGTAGTATCACAACAATGCCAGGTCATCTGATGTAGTCATGATGTAGCAATCAGAGTGAGAGATGTGTTTCATCTTCATTTTAGAATATAGGAGAAAATAAAGGTAGGAAACCTTACTGTTCCAGGATATAACAACTAACATGTCACAGCTAAGAGTGATTGTGCTTGCTTAGAATTCTTAGAATTGCTTGCATAGGACTCTTAGAATTGCTTGCATGCTTGCCTTGCTGCTTCTGTCACCACAGGGGGCCCAAAGCAGGATACACATAGCAGATAAAACAACATATTTTAAAACACTATAAATATCTCTTTTAAAAAAAAAACAGGTTTTTTAAAAGAGTTTAAAAACAATTCAAATACATTTTAAAAATCTGTAAGTTTGAGACCACTCGATGTTCAAAAGGCTGCCTGAAGAGTAAGGTCTTGGCTCACTGATGGAAGGACAAGAGGGAGGGGCCAACATGGCTCTACATTCCAAACCTGGGGAGCAACCACCGAGAAGGCCCTGTCTTGTGTCCTCACCTGGTGGGCTTGGGATGGTGATGGAACAGACAAAGAGGGAGATTCAGGCATTTCGGCTCAGTCACGAGCACACTCTTGAGCCACAGGCTCAACTCTTCCCTGATACCAGCTTGTCACTCAGATCTACCAGCTCCAGATTGTGGGAAAGTGACATTTTTGGACCGTGGCTGCCACATCTCTTCCAACCAGCATGGATACTATGGCATATGAGGAACCATAATTCAGACCCAAACTTTTTCCAGCTGTGACAGGCCCAAGTCCTGCTCCTGATATGCACACGCACCACCAAATGGAGAGGACTTGGGTGACGTCAGTGGGTTCAGCTTGACCAGTGAGACCGATTCCTCGAAAAGCAGGGAAGGCAGAAGAGAACAGCCCAGCGAGCATCTTCCACCACCACCACCCCTTAGAGACTTGGCAAGCATTGTGTCATCCCTTCTTGCCCGCCTGCCTCCCCTGCTGCATTGTCACTGAGATTATTTTGGTCTATCTCTTTTCAGGACACAGAAACTCATAAATAAAGCCCTGGGTTTAATGCAGGACTAAAATCTTATTTGAAAGGATTTGCTTTCTCTTTCATTCTCTCATGACTGCTCCCTTCTACACCATGTACTGTAGTTTTATTAACAAGCCTATTCAATCAGAACTGGAACTCAAGCTGCCTCTGAGCTTAACAGGTTTGCTTTTTTGAACCATGGCTTGGCTCTCTCTCTCTCTCTCTCTCTCTCTCTCTCTCTCTCTCTCTCTCTCTCTCTCTCTCTCTCTCCTCTCCCTCCCTCCCTCCCTCCCTCCCTCCCTCTTCCCCAACAGGTACACTTTTTCATCAAATGCTGATTTCCTGATTTCCTCCTCCTATTTCAGCCACAGGGGAATTTCCCTTCCTATCCCCTCTTGCTTGCTATGAGAGACTGATGCAAATTCTCCCCTCCTCTTCTTTCCCTTCAGTCCTCTGTACATATGATGTGGATGATGTGCTGTGGTAGAACGAACAACAATTCCTGACAAGTTTGTGTTTGAAACGGCTATGGTTTTTGTAACCCCATGGGGTGATTTCTGCGTGGACCTATAACAGAAGCAAGGTGATCATTTGCATGTTACTGAGAGGGGGGAGAGTCTCCGGAAAAGAGATTAAAGAGAACAGTCTGCATAAAACTACATATGCTAAGTTTAATTTGTTGCCGCATGATGTTGCTTGAAAATCCATGCAGCTGCTGCAAATAAAAAAACTTAGACATATATGTACAGATGCAAAATTAGAAGTGATTGTAAGAATTTGAACCAAATTACAATTCATCTCTCTGGAATGGGAAACACTGCAATCGGCAGGCTTGCTGAGTCTGCTTTTTCAGGAATTAAATAGTTGGGCATCTTTAGAGTCCCTGCTGTGTTCCTCCTTCTAGTTCTTTCTTTCTTTCTTTCTTTCTTTCTTTCTTTCTTTCTTTCTTTCTTTCTTTCTTTCTTTCTTTCTTTCCTGTTTCCTTATGCTACTCCCCTATGTCTGGTATTTTGAGGTGCTGTCCTTTTAAGCCTGGAGATAACACATATACCCATTGCCCCCCACAGGACGGAGTAACGACACGAGACTCATGGATTGGGTGAACAGAGCCAAGGTTTATTAAGCAAATAATCGGGTAATTAACCAGTTAAAGCCAATTAACGTCAATTAAAGCCAATTAATACCAATTAATACTGATTAATACCAATTAATACCACATAGGAGGGGGCTACCACTGTGCGGGAAACGTAAAGTGGGGGCCGGAAGGTCAAACCGTGACCTATCCCCACGGGTGTAAATATTTGGGCGAGTGCAGAGCCCCGCAGGGTGCGTCGGCGTTAAGCTGGCACCCCCTGTGGCCGGCGGGCGCTATGTATCCCACCCCGGCGGACGAGTGCCCTCAGGTGGCCTCTCACTTCCCCCGAGGCGGGACGAGAAAATTGCTCCACCCCCCGCCCGTGTGCTGTAATCTCCAGATTCTCAGCACCCGCAGGGTTAGGAGGCCATAGCTTTCTGCCATAAATACTCACCATATTAAGAGTTTTTCCACACCACCCGCCACGGCATGGGCAAGCTTGCTATGACCCATGCCCCCCCACCAAGCTGCCCAGTTCAGCTTGCAGACCCCTCCTAAGGTCCTCTAGGAACACATCCAGACCCACGTCAGAGAGGTGCACCCCATCCTCCCTGTATAGACTTTCCTTGTTGGGTGTAAGGGTCGGGTGGTCCACCACGGCACCCCCTTGCTTAATCGTGTGTCTGGAAACCTCCCGGTTAACGCTCCGTCTCGCCTTGTTCAACCCCCCTGCTCTTGAGCTAGTACCCCAGGCATGTCTCGGTATGATGGTTGACCAAATCACCTTGCTGTCCGGGTAGGCAGCGTGCCATGCACAAAGGTCTCTAATAATCTCGCATATCAGGGATTTACCAGTCTGGTGGCCCAAGTCGTTTCCACCCGCATGTATCACCAGCAGATCGGGGGGCAGGCCCCGCGCCAGCCTGTGGGCTGTGGGCATCACGTCCGCCCAGCGCATGCCCCTGGTACCCTTCCATTCCAGCATTGCGGAGGAGCCCAGGCCCAGCTGGATTCCCCACGCCGACCTCCAGGCATGCCTTGTGGCCCAGTAGACGAAGCTGTGGCCGATGATGACAACGCGCCGCCTTGATGTGCTAGCGATACCTGTGGAAAGACCAAAGAGAAGAGGAGCGGCAGTGGGGTACCCCGTGCGTGTTTAAACCTGTGGGAGGGGGCGTACGTAAGTTTCAAACCTCCATGAATTCCAACGACCAATTTTTTGGATTCCCGCCTTGTCAAAACCCATAGCCGCAGCCGTAGATGCCGCCCCTATCCGGAATGAGTGAGTGCCAAAGCGGGAAGGTGGGATACCCGCCCACTGCATCGCCCTCGCCGTGATCCTCCAAAACTGAAATTTAGTCAACGGTGCCCCGTCCCTGTGGTGAAACAGGTAACCGTCCCCCTGCCCTCGGATACGCAGGAAACACTTTAAGGCCATGACCGGGCAGATACCTTCCTCCACGCATGTCCCCAGCTGTATGGTTGCTCCCCTGCCGGCCTGGTCAGTCTTGGATCTGCGTATCAACAGTGCCACCCCCCCTGGGTGAAGGTAATGTCCAAACACTGAAGGGCGGTCCCTGACTTGTCCCCTTTTCCGGTGGCTACGAGCTCGCTGACCCTAAGGGCTGCGAAGAAGGCAAGCAGTGACGCCGCTCGAAATAGGACCTGCTCATACGCGTCACTGCACACATGTTGCCATGCCTCTCCCAGTCTCCTCAGCATCTCGGGCATTATGGGGGCCCGGGGGTCAATCCTCCTGCCCCTCTCCCTGCCATATCCCTCCACCATCTTCCTAACCCGGAAATCCCCGCTGTTGTCTATGCAGCCTATCGCCTTCGCCCGGAAGGCTAAGGCTGACAGCTTTGACTGGGTGGACCCAGGTGCTAGCCCCCTCCTGTACAACCAGATGACAAACTGCTGGAGATGCTCAATCGGGGCTGGCCAAGCCAGATGCAAACCCTGCTCGGCCCTGAAAACCTCGAACTCCTTTGTCGCCGCTTCATAGCCGCGCCTCATTCTTGGGGCCAAGGACAGCCCTATGGCCCTCTTCGCCTCCCTCCTCCAATCTCCCAGACGATTTCGGGGAGTTCCTCCGGGTGTGGTCTCGCTCCTGGGGCCAGCTCCCTGAACCTCTGGATCTGCTGGCGGGAGAGTGCATCCGCTAGGCTGTTGTCGAGACCTGGGATGTGCCTGGCGCATACCTCAATGTTCAGTTGCAATGAACGGAGGACAAAGGCCCTCACCAAACGCATCACCCTCCCGGCTTTGGCTGATAGGGTATTAATGATGTGTACCACGGACATGTTGTCACACCAAAAGTGGACTGTGGAGTTCGCCCATAGGTCCCCCCAAAGCCACAGGGCCCCTACGATTGGAAAAAACTCGAGAAAGGTCAAGTCACGCGTGACCCCGGCCTCCTGCCATGCCTCCGGCCATGTACCGTAACACCATCTTCCCTTGAAGTAGATCCCATACCCAGAGGCTCCTGCTGCGTCCGTGTGTACCTGGAAATCCGCCCCTAGTCGCACCTCGGCCCGCCAGAAGGAAACACCGTTAAATACCTCAAGGAACCTAAGCCACACCTGGATGTCCAACCTCATGCCCCTGGTCACCCTAGTCCTATGCATCGGTTTTCTCAACCCCTGCATCGCCTCGCAGAGGCGCCTAACAAAGGCCCTCCCAGGCGCTACGACCCTGCAGGCGAAATTTAGGTGTCCCACGATTACCTGCAGCTCCCTGAGGGTGACCCTAGTCCTCCGGTGCAGCTCCTCTAGTCGCTGCCTCAGGTCAGTCAGTTTGGCCGCTGGTAGGCGGCAAGACTGCTGAATAGTGTCAAGCTCTATACCCAGGAAAGTCAGGGACGTGGCCGGGCCTTCTGTTTTCTCATCTGCCAGGGGGACCCCCAACTCGCCTGCGAGTTTCTGAAAGGTACCCAACAACCTGGCACAGTTACCTGAGCCTCTGCTGCCACATAACATGAAATCATCGAGGTAATGCGCTGTGGTTGATAATCCTGCCACCCGTCTAAGCCTCCATTCCAGGAATGTGCTAAAGCGCTCAAAAGTCGCACATGAGATTGAGCAGCCGAATGGTAAGGCCCTATCCATGTAGAAATTCCCATCAAACTGGAAGCCGAGCAGCTCGAAATCCTCGGGGTGGACTGGCAACAGCCTGAATGCCGATTTGATATCACATTTTGCCATCTCTGCCCCAATACCGCAGTTCCTAATCATCCGTACGGCTGCATCAAAAGATGTGTACCGCACCGATGCCAGTTCCTGCGGTATGGCGTCGTTGATGGAGCTGCCCTCGGGGAAGGACAAGTGATGAATTAGTCTGAATTCCCCCGGGGCCTTCTTCGGCACCAGTCCCAGTGGTGATACCCTCAGGTTTGGGACAGGGGGGGTACTAAACGGGCCCAACACCCTGCCCTCCTCCAACTCCTTCCGGATCTTATCCCTGGCAACCCCTTCCATACCCTGTAATGATTTTAGATTCTTTGCTGAACTCGCCCTTCGTTCACCCCTGACCGGTATTCTAAAACCCTCCATAAAGCCTTCCCACAGAAATTTCGCGTCCTCCCTTTTAGGGTAGTCCACCAACCATGCTCGCAGTATAGGCAACCTAATTGGGCTGGGACCCTTTTTGAGTGGGAGCGTTGGGTTGGGACCCCCCCCCCCCCCCTTGATCCTTGCCCCCTCCCCTCTGGTTCTTGGGTCTGTTGCACCTGGCTGCTGAGTGGGGGGCACCGCAGAGAGCACACTCGTGCTTAAACTTGCACGCCCTCCTACCGCACCCCCCCATCCATTGAAGTCCCAGCACAACAGGCGGGGTTGAACCGCCTGCATGCATTGCTGCGGGGAGAGTTGGACTGTACTGGGTGTTTGATGAGGTGGCCGTTGTCGAACCTGTCTCCGAGGGCCGGGCGTGTGGGGGTCATTATCTGGAGCCAAAGTGATGTTAATGGGACGTCCCACCTGAGGGTGTGATCTAGGGCCGCTCTTTTTCTGAACTGCTCGTCTTAGAGTAGCCAGGTGTGCCCAGGAAAATCCGTAAACGCCTTAAATATTAAGTCCTGGTACTGGACCAGGGCTTGGGCCCGCCATGGCTGGGCCCTGATTATCACAGACATATAGATGGAATAAGCTGGTAGCCAGTTATTCCAAGTCCTATCCGGCTTTCTCTTAAGGCGTCGGTCCTTGTCCTTTTCGTCCTCCTTTTCCGCCTCCTTTGTCTCCACCTCAGTGTTAAGGAGGCTGAATAAATCTACGTACTCCCCTCTCAGGATGTGGTCCCTAGTTGCCGGCGCAAGGTGCCCCCCCAGCGGAAGTGCCTGGTCCCCGTATGGGATGGCGTGGACTGGTACCGTCCCCCAATGACCACCCATCCCCACCTGCATGGTCCCCGCCCACGGGCCCTGCCATGGCGCTGCTAGGGGTTGGAACTGGTTAGCTAGTGGTTGTCCCGGGTTTGCTTGAAACTGACCCTGCTGCTGTCCCCCATCCCCCAGCCATCCTCCCTGCGTAACTGCCTGCATGTTACCTGGCGCAAAGGGGGGGTTATTCACTGGGTACGGGTAGTTCGGCTGCATCTGCCCCTGTGGCGTACCTCCCTGGGCCCCGGGCTGACCGTTGGACCCCAGTGCACATCCTGGGTTCATTACCGCAGGGATTGCCTGCTGGTTATTGTTGCTCCCACCCGGGGTTGCTGGCCCGCCCTGCGCCATGAAGCTGTGCTGCCCCACTCCCGCCTGCTGCTGGTGCACCTGTGGCTGCCCCCAAGGCCATGACCAGCCCCCTGGGGGGGCCCCGCTGTCCCCGCAGACTCACCCAGCCTCATGGCGGGTGCGGCTGCCTCCCGTGATGTGCTGGGCTGTTCCGTGTTCTCGTCCCGCTGGGCGCCGTCCTCGCCCCCCAGATCTGCTGCGTTCGCTGCCGCCTCTCTGGCTTCCTGCACCGTTCCGCTGGCGCCGCCGTCCCCTTGGTGCCCCTCGAACCTATCCATTCGACATGAAAGCTCAGTTAGCAGTTCCCTGATTCTGGCCCGCCGCTTCACCTTGGATGTCTTATCCGATCTCCGCGGCTGCTCGCTCTGGGTGGCTGGTTGGGGCTGTTCAGGCTGCTCCATCGGTCTGGTGGACTGGCTCAAGGGTGAAGGGCCCGGGGTGTGGCATTGGCCGGCCTCCAATGCGTCCATCCTCGCCTTTAGCGTCTCTAGTTGCGCCAGCTCCTCCCCCTCAGAATCAGAACTGGGCGGGGTTATTTGGGGGCTGGCCTCTTAGCAGGCCCCTTCCCCTTGCGGCCATTTTGCCTCGCTCCGGGCGCCATGCCCTCTGTACCCACCAGAGTTACCCCGCCGTGTGCTAAATCCCGTGTGCCTAGCGCACTGGGGTACCCCTGCCTCGTGTCCGCCTGCCCCCTTCCCAAGGGGGACGCGTTGTTCTGGGCTCCTACCGCACTGGGGCACGCTCCCCCTCCCCTCTGGGTGCAGATTAATCGGGTCGCCGGGCCACCTCCCCAAAGCCCCCCCGACGTTCCCCTTGGCCTTGGGCCTCGGCTCGTCGCTCCCGCCGGCAAGGCCGGTGCCGCCCTCAAACCTCATGGGTCAGCCCCGCCCCGCAGTCAGTGCCGGATTGCTGCCGTCGTTGGGCTCCGCCGACATTGCTGTCCGCTGGGCCGCTGTTGGGGCCCGCGCCTCCACGCCGGGTCGGCCATGCTGCAAAGTGTGGCATCCCCTCTCCCGCTGCTCCCTTCCGGCCGCGGCCCCGCGGCTCCGCTTCCTGGCTCTGCCCCTCCGCTGCGCTTGTGGTGCCGCATGGCCGCGCTGCTCTGCTCTGCTCTGGGTCCCACGCTGCTCCGTCCGACGTCCTCTCCCTCCGAAGGCCGCGCCGAAAAAGAGGCCGAGCTGGCGCAGGCATGGCCTGAAATAGGCCCGTAATCTCGGGCGGTCCCGCGAGGCCGCCCGAGAGTCTCGCCCGGCCTCGTGAGACCCCGGCAAGCCCCGCAAGGCCTCCCAGCCCCGTGAGGCTTCCCGGCCCCGCGAGGCCTCCCAGCCCCGCGGGGCCGCCTGACAGCCCCACCCGGACTACCAGGCCCCAATGGACAGCCGAGGGCCCCGCGTGGCCGGCCGGCCCCACGCGGCTGCCGGAGGTCTCGTGCCGGCCCGTCCGGTGCGGCAAGGGGGCTCCGCCCGCACAGCCACACGGCGGAGCCAGCCATTATGGCTTGTAATCTGCGACTGACTTTTCCTCCAGAAATTTGTCCAAACCCCTTTTAAAGGCTTCTGGGCCAGGTGCCATCACCATGTCCTGCAGCAAGGAGTTCCACAGACTAACAGCACACTAGGTGAAGAATTCATGGGGGAAATGCCAACCAGCCCCCTCTCCCATTGACAGAGATCAAATTGTATGCATCTTCAGCCTTAATATCAGTTCAAGTCACAGCATCCCACTCCAATCCATTTTGGGTTCCTAAATTATCTTAGCCACAAATTCAGTTGAACTTGCTCGAGCCAACGCTGGTTTCTGAGGCCTTTCATTCTTGTCTTTGAAAAGCTCTTTTTATTATTTTTTCAGATTTAATAGGCTCACCTCTTGCCCCTTGGACGCCTACATACAAGAGACACAGAGAAATGGAAATTCTCCCACCCCCAACTGATTGCTTTTGCTCTGCTGAAAATTTAGATTTCATGAAAACCTAATCATCTTCATTTGCATAATTTGGGTGGATTTGTTCCCCATCTCGGTGACACGGCTGATTATTTATAGGGCCCAACAGCTGATTACAATTAACTTTGATTAATGAAAGGCTTTCGCAAAAGAACCTCACAACAAGAGGAACAGAAAATCCTTTTTTTTAAAAAAAAAAAAAACCCTTATAATTTATAGAACAGATGCAGATTTTTTTTCCTCCAGAGCAGGCAATAAATTAGACTAGATCATAAAACACCCCAAGAAAACATGAAAGACGATAAGAAAGAAAGACATAGGGAGTCCAGTTTGTCCACTGGCAACAAATGGTAATGGACCGCCTCCCTTTTAGCTGGGCAAGCTGTGCTAATTTATGGTTGCTAATGAGAATCTACAGGCACTTGCTTCCCTTTCCTCGCTGGCTGTTCTCTGCTATATTGAATGCTAAGCTGAGGAGGGGAGGAGTGGGGGCCATGTTTCTCTAATTTATGCAAATGCATGCACAATGCCAATATTTATGTAGTTATTGCATGCAAAGAAAGAACCGTGAAAGCAGGGGACCTGCTTTAAGAAGTAGCCAAGAATAAATAGATGCTTCTGTTTCTAAGGGATTTTATTTCATTGTATTCTAACCCTAGCAAACCAATGTGGAGCCTGGTTAAGTGAGACAAATGTAATTGCAAGAAAACCTATCAGGGGAAATGTGGAGGAGCTGGGAGGGGAGTGGTAGGAAGTTCCAGACAAAACCCCGAGTGGTCAGGAGGAAAGGAACAGAGGTGATACCGCAGCTTTGCAGTTAAAAGGTGATAAAACATGTTTGACACCAAGATACATCCTTCACAACCAGTGGGTCTGCATAACCGACAGGCCGGTGAAGCATGTTCCTTAGCTTCTGGTGGCCAGTCTTTGCCAAAACAACTGCAAGACAATTTTCACCTGGTGAAACTGCAAAAACGAGCTAGGGCATAATCAAACACCCTTTACTCTTTAATGCAGCTTGGCTTCTAATTGCAAAGGTGCCATCTCATCTGCTTCTACTCAGAGCGGATCAAGGAACTGCAGCAAATGAGTGCTTTACAGGACTGATTTCAAGGTTACATGCCCATCCCTTTCTCGGGATATTGGGCAAGAATAGATGCTCTCCATCCTCAGCCCTAGAGGTAGGAATAATATTTAAAACAACAGACAAGGAGTCAAGAATTCTTCAGTGTTGACATGGATTGGACCATTTCAGAGCAGAGGGGCAATGTGGTTTTCAACCCTCTTCCAGTTAAAACAAGAATAAACAGACAGCAAACTGTCCCTGACTTTCAAATGTCAGCATAACAAATAAAGTTTTCTGAATTGAATGTCTCCATTTCACTTAAGCTTTCATCTTGCAACAAGGCTCCTTTTTAAAACATAGCTGGTTTGGTTTCTGCAATGCCTAGTCAAGAGTAGTAAATCCATTCCTACTACTGTTTTGCTCCATGCCTCGGTCTCTCCTCTTTTCCTCGCCTTTTGCTCAGACTCTGTCTAATACTCTCCATCTCATCCTCCCGTCCCTTTCCCTGTGGTCCCAAGAGTGATTTGGTTTCTCCTGGCTGCTCAGAATCCTCCCCTGAATGGAAACCCACCTTCTACCTCTAGTATAACTGCGGCTTCAACATTCAGACCAATTTAATGTTCGAAAGGAGAAGAGGCAATTTTCCCCAACAGCATAAAAAACCCCTCTCCAGTCTGAGTAACTCCTCTCATTAGCACAGATCCTGGTACAGGATCTACAAGTAAGGTTTAATTTTGAAAGTAAATGATGCAGAAGCTGGAAATCCCCCCATGTAAGCTGGAGATTTGCATCCATCTTCTCTGCTTTGCAGCCTCCTGCTCACTCCAGCTGCCACCACACAGCTGATAGGGGAGTACTTTTTGATGGGCTGCCTAGCAACCACTGCATCTGTAGCATCCTCACCGGGGTCTGTAAAACTGTCTAGGCCTAGGTTGTATCTAGCTCGGCCAAGAATAAAGAAAGTCCACCCCACCCCACCCCACCCCACCCCCGTTTTAAGAGAAAACACTTCTGTATTTCAAAGTGTCCTCTTTTTACTGGTGTTGTCCAGTCTTTGCTTGGTTTTGTGCCCTGGTTAATGATAATCATCAAGAGGCATAAAGTTTAACAAACAGTCTAAGAAAGTGGCCATTAAGAGCTCTTACGGTAGCAAAAAGATTTGCGGTATATTAAAAGGATGGGAAAACAAACACTCTCCATCTATCGCACAATGATGAGAAGAATCATTGTCAGCGTCATTTGAATTAATAACATATGAAAGACAGTTCCTTCAAGATATCTACGAGGGTATTTGGAAGGCTTATGTAGACTCTATGTAAATGGACAAGGTGGCCCTCACAGGAAATGTCAACACCATTATATTGCAATGTATTGTAACAATCCTTACGTTGTAGTTGTAGTTGCTGGTTTTGTTTGTTATGCTTGATGTAAGTTTGTCTGGTATTGATAAATTGGTAAAATATTTTTAAGTCAGTCCTGATGTTTTTATTTCAGGGTTTTCCAGGTTGAGAATATTCACCATTCCCTTCTTCTGGGGCCACCCAAGACAACATGGGCTGCCTCTGCAGTGGGAATTGAAGTCCCAGCCTCTGACTTTGTGGTCAGATATCTAGGCCATGGAACCAGCTAGCCAGCTTTCAGACTTCAAAATTAGCACCTGGACTGAGCAGGCACTGCATAGGTCACCCCATTGCAGTTTACTGACTATAGTTACATTAGTACAGTGGACCCTTGTATAACAAACAGCTTGTATAACATAAAATTTGTACAACATAAAAATTCCGGAGATAGGGGAAATTTGCTTAACGTAATCGCCTATGGGGAGAATCCGTACAACATAAAAATGGGATCACTCAATTTTCAATGCATTCCTATGGGAATTTATATGAAGGAAAATTTGCTTAACATAATTTCATTTGGAACAAATTAATTCCTTTATACAAGGTACCACTGTATACAGTATTTCTATTTATATTTCTCTGAATTTGCATCTATCTATTAGTCCGTTTTGCCCTACGTGGCATCCTCTGTTGTCCTCTTTCTTTGACAAGGACTTAGTGGCCACCTACCCTGTGGTGCAGTCGCCTTGTCTGTCAGCTTGGAAGGCACAGAATCACAAGAGCAGACAGCATTCCGTTGAGTTGAACTACGTGATCTAGTTAGCATGGTTTGGGAAACAGAATTCCCTTAAGAAATAAAGACATCTGTTTAGCTTCCCTAAATCTGTATGGTGCCAATGAGTTGTTTTTGGGTTTATAACTGGAAGAAAAGCATCCCTTTTTTTGTAAGTCTTTGGGTGAGGAGCTTGGAGGGAATTGCACAACTGGAGAGAAAACATAAAAAGGCAGAATATAAACTTCTTTTCAGCTGTGATTTGTCCATAAGCTTCCCATGCTGCAGGATCAACCAGGATAAATGGCTCATTCATTCAATGGGTCAACAACTCTTGTGCATGCACAGAATCCCAAAATCATCCCAAATGACAGAAGGCCGCCCCAGTGTGGAAACGCAAACCCATGGCTACCTGGAACGGTCTTGCGGTGTGCCTACTGCTCACCCTAGTCTGAACAGCCAGTCCGCAACCCAATTCCCATGTGGCAGTTCCCTTAAAAGCCTTACTTCGAGATCC
The DNA here is from genome assembly GCA_029282475.1 of Phrynocephalus forsythii. NCBI lineage: Eukaryota > Metazoa > Chordata > Lepidosauria > Squamata > Agamidae > Phrynocephalus > Phrynocephalus forsythii. The sequence goes on from JAPFRF010000022.1 coordinate 7,050,371, forward strand.
ACTGCCTAGTGAGACACCAACAGAGAGGAAATCCTTACATAGGTAATCACAGGTCTGGGGACTGCAAAGCAGGGGGTTAATGGAGTTTACTACGGCATGGCTTTCTTGCTACCAGCTGAACAAGCTGCAATATGTTGTGGTGATTTTGAAAAGCCCCCTGAACTGCCCATTTTGAAACCAATCTTGGTTGGTGGCTTGCCATGTTTTCTTTCTCACCATCCCAATCATTGACTTGCACTCTTGTTCTTTGGTCTGCTTGAACTATAGCTCAGTTTTCCCTTGCCAAATGCTTGCGGATTTGCTTCAGTGTGCAGAGGGTTTCCGTCTCTGTCTCTGTCTCTCTCTCTCTCTCTCTCTCTCACCCTCTCTCTCACCCTCCATCTGTGCACAACATCTTAGCTAAGCCAGCCACTTGCTCAGCATGGGAGCTGCCTTGAATCCATACTTCCCTAGCAGGGACCCGGCAGACTGATCAGCTCTTTATGCTTCCTGTGTTCTACATCTTCCACATTTCCTCTCTGCTGTTTAGTAACCAGCCTCCAAGGATCATCTGGTGCTTCATACTGAGAGTCCCCCCCCCCACCGAAACACACACACTTTCCTTCCTCTAGAAGTGAACCCTACAAAGAAGGACGGAAGGATAGAAGGAGGCGTTAAGATATCTCTGTTAGTTTCAGGACTGATCACACATCCAGACATGGTTTCCTGACATAAGCTGGCCCCGAATAGCTGGAAGGCAAGGCTTTGGAATACTCCAACAACAGAAGTTAAAAACCAGGGTCAAGTGACAGCATTTATCAGGCTGGTAAAATGTCACCAAAAATAATGCATACTTGAGATTCATGCAGAACTCCTCAACAGGCCATCTCCAATGGATCTCCAATTACAGATCTTTTCATCTACTGGGGGTGACTTTTGCACTTTAAAAAAAAATCAACCCCCCTGCATTCCAAGCTCTGTGACTGCCAGACTGGTGACAAATTCAGCTAGACTCAAAAGTTAGCAATTATTTTATATTATATTATAATTTAATTTAATTTTTTTTATATTTTATTTTATATTTTATATTTTAGTTTTCTAATAAAAGTATGACTGAATAGATCATATGACCATGAAATGTTCTCCCCACCCCACCCCTTTCTGCAAATAAAGCATCTTTCTCCACCCAATTTTTGGGTGTCAGAAAACCAGAAGGGGAACAGTCTTCTTTCTGAGGTGGTCCGTCTCATTTCCAAACAGTTGGCTGCCAGGAGGTATCTCTTAATATGTAATCAGCATCCTTTTTCTCCTGATTTGAATCTATTTGAATCTGACGGTTCAAGTCTTACCTGCTGAATCCATAGAATACAAGCTCAATTTACCTTCAGTTGACCTTTGACGGTGAGATTTATATCAACTTTCTCATCTCCAGGCTGACTGTACCCAGCCTCAGCAACTCTTTCTCATCAGGCTTGTTTTCTAGACCATTAACTGCCATCCACTGGACATGTCACAGCTTGTTGATATCCTTCTTAGAGCCTCTGAGGTCTGACTAAAGCAGAACAGAATGACACTCTTAGTGGCCTTAATCTGGACATGATATTTGTTAATGCAGCTTACAATTGCATCTGCTTTCGTTCCAGCTGCATTATGCTGTTGACTCATTTTTAGCTTGTCATGGAGTAAGACCCATAAATCCTTTCCATATGCCCTCTGGAACAGTGACTAAATGCTGCAACATCTAGATATTATAACTAGAGATGGGCACAAATCAAAAATAATGTTTTGTTTGTTGTTTGTTGTTTAGGGGGTCCGTTCCATTTCGTTTCTGTTTTTTGCGAATTTTTTTGCAAAAAAATCATTTTCATTTTCATTCATTTTGTTACCATTTTGTTACCATTTATTTCAATTTTGTGATTTTTTTTAGCATTTATAGCAGTTCAATGTATTGCCGTAACAAAAACGAAACGGACGACAAAATTTCTGTTGTTTCTGTTTGTTTCGTTTCATTTTAGAGACAAAATTTTTCGTTTCGTTACGTAATGAAATGAAAAAACAGAAACAGAAATGAAAAATTGTTCATTTCGTGCCCAGCTCTAATTATAACTTCTAGAACTGCACCCACCCCCCAAAGCAGGCCTTGTTTGCTTGTAGGTACTGGAGAGCTCTAACCATGACCCAGGATGTCAAAATTTAGAGGGCACCAGAATCTAGAGTGCCATGATTCCCAACCTTGGTTTCCCAGATGTTCTTGGACTAAAAGTCCCAGAAGCCTCCACCATTAGCTGTCCTGACCAGGAATTCTGGGAGCTGCAGTTCAAGAACATCTGAGGATCCAAGGTTGGGAACCACGCTCACAGAATTGGCACAGTGGCTAAGCAGCGGTTCGGTAGTCAAGCCTCTGCTCATCACCTGAGATTGATCCCGTTGGATTCAAGTAGTCAGCTCAAGGCTGACTCCGCCTTTCATCTTTACAAGTTTGTTAAAATGGGTACAGTAACCCCCCGCCAATCATGGGGGTTAGGGACCCACCCCACCCATGATGCATGAAAATCTGTGATGTGCGGAAGCGGGTGGGTGGGCCTGGGGGTGGGTGGGGTGTGATTGCATGCCTGTCCGAGAAGTCTTGGCATGGCATGCACAGGCGGTGTTGCAGGATCTGACCTACCACCGCTGCCTGCCCACGCCGCCTGAGACTTCTCGGACGGGCCTGGGGGGCGGCAGGGAGTGACCTGATCGCTCCCCACTGCCCCCGAGCAACTCCGAGGCTTTTCGGGGGGCGGGGGCGGGGAGCGACCCGATCGCTCCCCGCTGCCCCCCCACGCGGTTCCGAGGCCTTTTGGAGGGGCCTGGGGGGCGACAGGGAGCGACCCTATCACTCCCCGCCAGCCCCCTGCACGGCTCCGAGGTGCAGGTACTGCAATCCCGTGATATAGCAGGACCGCAGGACCTGAACTGCGAAATGGCAGGGGGTGACTGTACCTTGGTCACTGGTGGGTAAGTTGTTGTTTGCATAGGGACAAATGTAGAGGTGATACTTAGGGAAATCAATCTCAAGACAGCCATCTCTCTTTGTGGTCCTTTTTTTTGGGGGGGATAAGCTTTCTCTTTCCTTTGGGAGACACCACATTTTCCCCCTCCTCTTCCTTGTGGCTTGTTTTTTTATTTATTTATTTATTTATTTATTTATTTATTTATTTATTTATACAACTTATATGTATAAGCCAGTGTGAGTTGGAACTAATGCTGCTTGCCCTCTAATGGCTGGTTTTGACTCTGGATTCTGGGTTCTAAAAAACCCAACCCTTTCCAAGCACAGCTGTAAGGGGAACCTACCCCTACCTGTGTCCTGTTTAGGAGCCCCTGAGATGCAACAGAATGCCCCTGTGTACCGGAAGAAAGTGTACACCCACAGCCCAAAACAGCAGGTTTTTTTGTAGAATAGGCAATGGTGTGAAAAATACAGAGCCATTGCTTTGAATCTGGTTAGTAGAGATGGGCACGAAATGAACAATTTTTTTGTTTCCATTTTCATTTTTTCGTTTCATTACGTAACGAAATAACAAACAAATTTTGTCTCTAAAATGAAACAAAACAAACAGAAACACCGGAAATTTTGTCGTGTGTTTCGTTTCCATTACTGCAATATGAATGAATTGCTTAAAATCCTTAAAAAAAAAAATCACAAAAATTGAAATAAATGGTAACGAAATGGTAACAAATAAACAAAAACAAAAATGAATTTTTTGCAAAAATTCGTGATAAATGGAAACGAACCGAAACGGACCCTCCAAATGACAAACGACAAACAAAATGCCATTTTTTTTATTCGTGCCCATCTCTACTGGTTAGGTTTCACCTCCTTTCCCTTCCTTTTTGAAGCATCCTCCTAGTCCCTAAGACTGCAAGCAATGCCTGACAATTGCCTCTTTGAGATGGGTGATGAAGCAGGTGGCAGCGTAGGATTCAGGGTGTCCTGGGAACACTTCTTGAGCCTGCTGGTGAGTTTCCTCTACTCCTCCCTTGAATGAGCAGCAAGCACAGTCATAATTATGCAAATTAAAGACTGGCATGCTAATTTTTCTTAATTTGCTCCATTCATAGTTGCCGTAACGCTCACCTCTCCTTAGCTGGGAAAGTCTGACAACCATCCTGCATAATGCGGCTGGTGATTTCTTAAGAGCTTGTTTGCCGCATCCTGTATTACATCACGGATCTCCTCGCAAAAGTCCTTCCACCGAGAGCTTGATCTGCTGCAGTAAATATTCATTTTATATTAATTTTAATTCTGCCTGGGAATCAATAATTCATGTGGTTGCATCTTTTACAACTCCCTCCCCGCCCACCCCTGTTCTTCTTCTCTCTCTCTCTCTCTCTCTCTCTCTCTCTCTCTCTCTCTCTCTCTCTCTCCCCCTCCCCCATCCCAACAAGGAGAAATGCACAGTGACAGCAACCTACTATTTCACAATTTGCTTCCCTGGAGGAGGTGTCCAGTACACAGTAGCCATGAAGGCTCTCACATCCAGTTGCCATTTTCACTCTGTGCACAAAAAGATGGATGCCCCCAAAGAGGACAATCAAAGAGATTTTGCATGGTGTGAATACTTGCATATGGACCAATGTCAGTTTAGAGGCAATTAAATGAAATTATGACTCACTGGAGTGTCAGAGAAGGTGACTGAGTGACCCACATTTATTTATTTATTTATTTATTTATTTATTTATTTATTTATTTATTTATTCAACTGAGTGACCCACATGGCGATGGCTGATACTGTATTGTTGGGGCTCCCAGTGCTCAGAGCCGGCTACTCAGAGAGAGGAATCTTCTCTCAAAGCCCTTCAAATGGAAGGGTGGATATAGCTCTGTGGTTTAGGTCTTTGCCTGCAGAAGCAGAGGTTGGCAGTTCAATTCCTCACTTGGCCTCCAAGGAGAAGAACCTGCCTATGTGGCCTTGGACAAGCTGCACAGCCCCAGGGATCACCCCCAGTAGAAGGGAATGGTCAACCACTTCTTGGTAGTCTTTTCCTGGGAAACCCTACAAAGGATCTCCATAAGTTTGAATTGACTTGATGGCACATGATTATCATAAGGCAAGACAGTCTTGTTCCCATCAGGCTGCAGTGGCAACCCTGCTCCAGCTGTTCCCTTTTGAGCCCGTTGACTAGTTCCTTTCTTAAAGGGTGAGGCTCTTTGTTCAATCCTCCATGTCTTGGAACACTCCAGTGTTTTGCCTTCAGGCCTGGTGGTAGATGCTCCATTTCTACTAGAGCTGAACAGGAGAGATTGGAAGACCTTCCCAGAAAAGCCAGCCTTTGTAACCTTGGGCAGTGGTGTAGTGTGTGCTGCCAGCACCCTGGGCAAGGCAAGGATGGTCTCCTCCCTCAAGGTCACCCTGGGAAGCAGTGTGGAAGGGAGCTTGGTGGTGCCGGTGGAGTCCCTCTTCAGTTCAGGCTGCCCTGAACACACACACACACACACACACAAACACACACACACATTGCTGCCTGCTTGGAGAGGGGAAATGGAATGAGTGCAACAGCTATCATTGGGGAAGCACAATGGTTCCATGGCAGGGTTGAAATTTTGCTCCTAGAAGAATTTTGTGCCCAGGGCAACTGCCCCTGTGGCTCCTCCTGCACTCTGTGGTTGACCTCTCTGGCTACAATACCACAGGTGGGTGTTCAGTTCCCCTCAGTGCCTCCTGTGAGAAAAGCTAGTCTGGGTGGCCTTAGGCAAGCTGCACAGCCCCAGGGCACCAGGGGTGTATCGGGGGGAGGGCAGAAGAGTACATCTGCCCTGGGTGCAGAAATCTGGGGGCACCTGGAGGGGGAGGAGCAGGAGAAAGCCCTGCACCTTCCCGCCACCACGTGCCAGGCGAGCAGCAAAGCAAGTAGGCAGGCAGGCATGTAAGTGTGGTGGCTGCAGAGCCCTCCTCCTCCTCCTCCTCCTCCAACTCTTCATCGCCAGGAGGGAGAGGTAAGGCTCATGCCTGCTAACACACACACACACACACACACACACACACACACACACACACACACACACACACACACACACACCCCACCACCACCACCACCACCACCACCACCACCACCACCACCACCACCACACCTGCAGGATTGCCCCTCCTTGCTGGGTGGATGTGATGGGGTTAGTGAGGGCCAGAGGGGCGCAAAACAACTTTGTCCCCAGGCACCCCAAAACCTTGCTACATCGCTGCAGGGCATCCCTCCAGAAGAAGGGAATGGTTAACTATTTCTGAGAATTCTCTACCTAGTAAACCCTGAAAGGGACACCATAAGTCAGAGTTGACTTGACGGCACACAAAGGTTATTATTCTGCCTGGGGAGGAGTAGTTGGGAGCAGTCCATATATCCTTGGGGCAGGCAGGTTCCCCCATTCCAGCTGGACTGGAGCCCACCCAGCCATAAATATTTGCACCCCAATAGAAGCCTCTGCTCTGCTCCTGCTGCAGAAGTCCCCGGGCAGGCAGCCCTAGAGCGAGAACCAGGGAAAGGTGCCTTTTTGCACCGGGCACGGCCAGCTACTGCTCTCATCCTGCTCACTCACCAGGGCAGGCCTGTTGTCAAGGGCTTGTCTATTAGTGTGACAGATGCTGCCCCAGGGGCCAGAACAGAGCTTGTAAATCCGACAATACAGATTTCCTGACAGAGGCAGGTTGCTTTGTTTGTGGCGGCGAGAACGCAGGAGATGAAAACCCGGGTCCCCTTTTTATTTTTGCCGTCTTCGTGCGGCGCTGAACGTTGTCATCTCATCATTCACTCCTCGGGGGTTAATTTGAGCCGGAGCTCCAGCGCACAACACATGAAGGCATAAATAATAAAGGGGGAAAGGGAGGTTGGGATTATGCAGGCCTTGTCTCGCTTCCATGGAGCGGAGGAGCCACGGCCAGTCCATGCACATTAAAAAAAAAAATCAAATTGCGAGAACTGCTGGATCATTCAGTGGTTTATGATGGTGGCTGTGGAGCTGGAGGGTAGGAGTTCAATTCCCCTACTTGACAAGGGTGGGACTTGATGATCTACCGGATCCCTTCCAGCTCTGCAATTCTAGTGACTGGAAACACTTGTTTCTGCCCATCCCGTGACTCTGCAAGAACCACTTGGCCCTTCTCATCAAGGAGAAACTGTGATCTCCATTCAGTAGACAATGAGAGCCCACCGATGGGTGCTGTGTGTTTTTGTTCCCAAGATGAGGAAGATCTCACGGCTTCTCCCTGCTGCTTTTATCCCACAGCTCTTTGACTGGTGCACCCAGGCACCTGTTTGCAGTTTTGCCTCTTTGTTCCTCCAAGCCCGCATGGACCATTTGTGGTCTTGTCTACATATTGATTGCATGCAGGTTCCGCTTGATGGATGCTCCCATGGATGAAACCAAGGGTGACTCCCCACCCCCCGTTTTTCCAAGCTGACAAATATCTCTGGATGTTACTGGCATCCCACTGTAGCACTAGTGCCAGGCAGTGTGGCCGGTGTTCAGGTGCATCACACCTGCATTGCTGCCGGTCTCCCCTCGCTGCTCCAAACAGAGAAGCCAGCTCAGCTCTGAATCATCATAGGGTTTCTTTGCACATGTTCAGCAGGAAGCCAAACTCAGTTTGAGCAGGCACCAGGCTGCCCTTAGTCCAGAGGCTATATGGACCCCAAGCTTTCTTCTAGAGGATGAAAGAAGGAGACACACCCCCCCCCCCGGGGACGTCAAGCAGCCCAGCACTAGCCCATAAATATGGGAGATGAATCAGAAAGGCAGCCCTGAACAATTAAAAAGAGAGACAGAAGGGTGTATTTGGCCTGCTATTAATTTATCACTCAAACGCAGAGGAAAGTTGGCAGTTTTGACGACAAATCCAGCTTTGTATTCAAACAACAACAAGCCCTGACTCAGTGCCTCAGACAGCAAACAAAACAAGCTGAAACCAAACAAATCCATGCTAATTAGGCAGGATGCTTCAGTTAATTTGTACCATTTATTGCAGGGTTGAACTGCCTTCGTTCTTTGGGCGTAATGCAGGTACATTTCCCTCTCCACTTCTTGCTAAAAATCTCTTCCCACCCCCTTCCCCCACACCCACACCCACCCACCCCGGCCTGGTGCAAGGAAGCGGTTCTCTTTTCTTCTGCATTTATGGAAGCAATAACTGCATTAGCCTAATTGATATACTAGGCTGTCCTATTTATGGATTTAATCACCCTTCACTCTGCAGCTAGGCCTGGATCCAAGGCCCAATTAAGATCAATAAAAGGAATTCAATGGGCTTTGTATCTGCCTTCTAATGGCTCTCGGTGCAAGCCTAGGCATGAGCGGACGTAATCCTGTTCTCTGGCTAATTTCTTTTCCTTGCGGTCACTGGAAGCCCTAGCAATCAAGGGGAAGGTGATCTGGAGAAAAGGAAGGGGGGAGATGTAGTTTGTTGATTAGACCAAAGAGCATGGATAAAAGCGTAGTGCCATTTGAAACATTTTATAAAAGATTATGCTTGCCTGTTATGTGGTTATTTTGTGTGATTGATCTAAAGAGCTCAGGCTGTCTTCATTATCTTATTGTTATTCATTATTATATAGAATCTTCGAAAGTTTGCAAGAAGAGTAAATGTAGAATTTGGGAGGGAAGCACGAGTGCCAGGTCATCAAAAATGAGGAGCCCAAGGTTTGCAAGGCCGGCCGCAGAGGAACTGCAGCTCAGTTTGGATGGAATAAGGAAAGATCCACAGAAAACGCACATCTCGCTGCAGAATCCGTTGCCAGCTCAAGTCTGGGTCCAGAAGCTCATTCAAAGCAGCGTTGGAATGAGGATGGCTGAGGTCTTGCAAAGAGCTCCTCTCATATCCAGCAGGTCAGGTTCTGGGAAAATGCACCAAAACCTGTTTTTCCCATCCTGTGACTCTGCACGAACCACTTAGCACTTCTCATCAAGGAGAAACTGTGATATCCACTCAGTAGACAAAGAGAGCCCATCCATGGGTGCTGTTTGTTTTTGCTTCCAACATGAGGTGATAAAGTGAAGCATTTTCAGACAGACAAAAATGTACCTTGTTCTGTCCAGTTGTTCTCTTGTTGTGGCAGGGGAGGTGCATTGTAGAAATTCAGTACTTGAAACATAAACATCTGATAGGTGCCCATGTCAGCCTCTGATAGCTCAGGTCAGACTGTTTAACCATCTTACCCATCATTTCTGCTCTCCTTCACCAGCTTTCCACTGTCTTGGGCATGTTAAAGAGGTTGTCCTCCTGTGCCCTTTAACTGATGCCAAAGATAAAATGTTGAACCTGTAATGCAGGTAGCCCAACCTCGTGGCCTCTTTCAGCTGGCTAGCACCTCTCTTTCCCTGGACAGGCACTATGAGACTGACAGTGCCATCCGAACTTCACAGAATGTGGACCACGAGGGTGCCATCACTCCAGAACAAAATGGCCCATGGAAAGAAGAAAGAAAAAGAAAACAAGGATGCCTGGCTAAGGAGAGGGCATTAGAGATGGGCATGAAATGCCAAAATGATGTTTTGTTTCATTATTCGTTTTTCCCCACCCCGTTTCATTTCGTTAATTACAAAACTTTTTAAAAAAGTTTTGTAATTTGTTTTATTTTGTTTCTTTTTTTTACTTTTTACTTTTTCTCTTTTTATTTTTATTTTTAGTGTGGTCAGGGCTTTTTTATTTTTATTTTTATTAGTAAAAAATCCCAGAAACCAGGGCTTTTTTTTAAAACTATTATTTGTTTCATGTCCACTTCTAGAGGGCATATATCCGCATATGGTTTGCATAGGCCGTAGGAAAGAGGCAGATAGAAAGTGTGGCCACAATTCAAATCCAAATACAATGACTGCCAGCCAGACGGGGGAAACCCATGTCTGTGATGCCTCTAAAGGAGTCTATGGTCCTTTAAACCCATCCACTGGAGACCAAGATTATCCATACTCTTCCAGTTTTGGCCACCATGTTCAAGTGTGAAAGCTGGGCAGTTAACAAAGCTGACCGGGGATGAAGGGACTGATTCATTTTTGCAATGTGGTGCTGGAGGAGAGATTTGAAGATACCCTGGACTGCCAGAAAGACAAACAAGTAGCTACTAGGCAAATCCAGCCTAAGCAATCTCTGAAGGCAACAATGGTGAAACTGAGGCTGTTCTACTATGGCCACCTCATGAGAAAGCAGGATTCTCTGGGGGGGGAGGAGATGATAATGGTGCAGAAGGTGGAGGGCAGCAGGAAAGGAGGAAGACCCAATAGGAGATGGAATTATTCCCCAAAAGAAGCCACATACTGGAGTTTAAACAAGTTGAGCAGGGATGTGGAAGAGAGGAAATTCTGAAGACTCCTCATTCGCCATATGAACTGCCACAAATTGGGGGCAGCTTGAGGTCACATAAGGACAATAATGGATAAATGGGCAACAGTGGATTCGTAGAAAAATGGGGGTTGGACCAGGAGTAAATTGCATGGCTGGACAGCTGGCTGGAAGGAAGGAAGGAAGGAAGGAAGGAAGGAAGGAAGGAAGGAAGGAAGGAAGGAAGGAAGGAAAGGAAGGAAGGAAGGACAGATTGGAAGGAAGGAAGGACAGATTGGAAGGAAGGAAGGAAGGAAGGAAGGAAGGAAGGAAGGAAGGACAGATTGAAAGGAAGGAAGGAAGGAAGGATGGAAGGAAGGAAGGAAGGAAGGAAGGAAGGAAGGAAGGAAGGAAGGAAGGAAGGAAGGAAGGAAGGAAGGAAGGAAGGAAGGGAATGAAAGCTTTCCCTGCTGAATGCAGGTTGAACAATAATTGACAACACTGAGTTCCACCCCTGCCCATCCCAGGTCAGAGCCCTTTATTTTCCCATGTTCATACTTTTTCACGATTCCACCAAATACAAGTACAGTATGTGCAAGTACTCTAAAATGTTTAGAGACCAATGAAATCGGATGGGCTACAAATTGGCTTGAAGTGAATCAACTGCAATTTGCACGACAAATGATTTGAACCAAATGAAAGGTGACAGTATCCGCGCACCTCCCCCCAGTTCTTCACAAGGAAATTTACACCACACAGGTCCCTGATTCCCCCTCTTGCAAAAGCTATAAGACAAACTTCATTTCTGCTCAGAAGTAAGCCTGGCCTGGGGGAGGGGATTGCACCCAAGGACTGCAACCTTAGTTTGTGGATTGTAGTTTAAAAACGAAATATAAATAAATAAAAATAAAAGGATAAATAAAAAGGAAAAAAATGTGATGGTACCTTATGAACTTGCTGTTATATTTTAAAGTGAGTTTCCATCAAGGGAAGACGATCCAGAGACTAGTCTTTTGCAATGCTCAAGAAAAACAAACAATTCATTTATTTCTAAACTTATAGTTATAAACAATTCATTTATTTGTCAACATCAGAGTGTGTAAATTTACTTGTCAATACATTGGAAGCCTCACAGGATTGCCTCACCATCAAAATGGTGTTCCTTTTGTGTCCATTGATCGCTGGTACATTTATAATCATTTTTCTTCCTATTATGCTAATTGCATGTATTTTTTTCCATTTTTTCTCTCTGTATAAGTTATTTGATTCATCTCTTTCACAAATAATGATTCAGCAGCTAATTGTGGCTTTTTTCGTTCTTACTTTCAATTATTGCTTCTGTTATGTTAGATAACATTTTCTCTTCTCCTTTTTAAAAATTGATTGGTTGTCTTACACTGGTTATTTCTTACATGGCTTGCTAAACCAATAATTAATAAAGAACAATGCATGGGGAAATTGCGGAAGAGAACAATGTGATACAAGGGCTCGATCTGAACTGAAAAGACCTACATTCACATCTTTGTCTGGCTGTGATGCCCACAGAGGCGTTGCCATTGGCCATGCCAACTAGCGGGTTATGGGAGTTGTAGTCCAAAATAGTGATTTCCCCATCTCAGACATACTAGCATCACCGCTAGCATTTTAAATCCTGATCTTTGGCTGAAAAGGCTTCTTCATTGATAGGCCGCCATCGGCAAATGCAAGAGAAGTTCTATTCAGATGCTTCCATTACAAAAGACAGGGCACCAAAGGTAACAGAGCAGAGAAGGGAAGCTGGAAGAAACAAATAGGTACTGTTTAATGACGATGCATTAGTGGCCATCTGAAAATAAAATAACTATAAGGGATCCTTGAGGAATGAACCACTACGAATGCCAATGCAGTTGATGAACATAACAAGACTGGCATTTAGAGCTCTCACAATGCAGGATTATGGGATCTGTAGTTCAATGGAAAATACAAAATGCCCATTCTAAACACCACGGCTCTAGGTCTAAGGTGGACAACTACAGCATTCAAGATGTTTATGAACCTATAGTTCCCATGCTCAGTATACACTTTAGACAAAAGTGAGAGATTATGGGAACTGCAGTCCAAATGCACCTATGACAGTGGCCTCCAAGCTTGGGTTCCCAGATGGTCTTGGATTACAACTCCCAAAAGATTTCATCGCTAGCTCTGCTCGTCCGGATTTCTGGGAGCTGCAGTCTGAGAATATCTGGTTAAAGTATAAATAAATAAAAAAAAAAATGGTGATTCAAGGGTTTGGTCCATTTTGTTTCATTTTTAATGAATTTTCCCCCAAAATATTCATCTTGTTGGTTCATTTTGTTTGTTATTCATTCTTTCCCTGCTCATTTTTTATTTATTTATTTATTTATTTATTTATTTAAGGGAAGACGATCCAGAGACTAGTCTTTGGAAGGAACTCCGGGCGGTTTAAGAAACAAAAAACAAGTTATAAAACAACAACTAAAATTATTAAACTAATAAACTTAAAAAGAAGAAAAAGCAGACAAAACAACAGCAGCAGATGGCGGGTTATAAACGGAAGAGAAGGGTTTTCAGTGCCTTCCGGAAGGCAATTCATTTATTTGATTCAACATCAGAGGGTGGAAGTTCTAAATTTCCTTGGCCACACGCAGCATGTGCATTGGAAGACCCTCGGACGGGGAGGTTGATCACTCGACCATCAAAATGGAGGGTTTTGTAAACCAAAACGAAGACCTTGAATCTAATTCCATTGACGGGTAACCAATGTACATTTATAATCATTTTTCTTCCTATTATGCTAATTAGAGATCACCAGCGCCTGACCACTGTTCTGAGGGAGTCCCCATTTTTTCTGAATCTGGGTATAAGGTTATTTGATTCGGCGGACACCTGGGCTTCCAGGGTGAGCGCCGGGTCGAGGACTATGCCCAATTTCGGACACAGTCCGATGGCCTGAGGGAAACACCCTCCAAGGTGGGATACGGGCCACTGTAGCTGGATGAGGAAGCCCCAAAGAACATAATTATTCTTATCGGGGTTGAGTTTTAGATAACATTTTCATGACCGTGCCCAGGCACTGATTTGGACAGCCTCAAAAGACATAGATTGGTTGTCTCAGCACTGATGACAGCAGACTCCATGTCCCCTAATGACCTCAGCCAAACCTGATAATTGAACAGCAAGAGATGACCCTGTGGGAACCCCACAAACAATGCACCCATGCTGAATGGGGACGGTCTCCGAGGAAGGAGAACAATGTGATCCCAACCCCAGAGGCCGATCCAGCAGGATATCTGAACTGACAGAAAGACAGGGAGGAGCATTCGGACATCATTTTGACCAAGACTGTCTGTGATGAACCCAGACAGATCCAGGGCATGCCCGGCCTCCAGATATGATTGGCCGGATGCCAATCACCTAGAGGGTGATGGGAGTTGACAGTCCAAATTTGGTTTCTTCAGGATGGGTGACAGTCTCCTTCAGACGGGAAGGGAAAATCCCTTCCCTGAAGACATGCCCACTCTGAGATGTTCCCAGCCACTGCTTTCATGAGCCATTTTAAATCCGAAGGGGGTGGATCTTTGGCTGGCAAAATAGCCCTGGAGGCCTCAAGTTGACAGGCCCAAACTCAACCATGAGGAGACTGAGGGGGCAAATGCAAGAATGGGAAACAGGATTTCAGATGCGGATGGCCTCTATTTTACGAAAAAAAGACAAAGGCGCTACTGAAATCAAAGGCCTAACAGTCCAGGCAGAGAAGGGAAACCACACGGAACAAGAAACAAATCGAGGTACTAATTTCAGGGTAATAGGATCTTCTAGCCACCCTGATCACATGAACATTAGCGCCTGGACTGATGAAAATAAAATAAGCTGTCCGGTTCTTCCTCCAGCTGGCTCCAGATCCTTGAGGAAATGAAGCTCTGCAGCGAATGCCAATGCAGCTCAAGATGTGATGAACATTGATCTACCAAGAGTCTGGCAGATTTCAGCCAGTCCTCACAATCCCCAGGATTATGGGATCAGGGTTGAGAAGTTCAATGGAAAATCCAAAAGTGGGCCCATCCTAAACATTGATACAGAGAAAGACAGCAGGTGGTGGTCTATGACACGGGGGGTGGGAACAAGGTCCCACACCCTACAGCATTCAGATGCGGAGAAAATACCAGATCCAGGGTTGTCCAGATCTATAGTTGGGCATAAAACATGCTGGGAAAGGTTCATGGAGGCCATGGACTCCATGAATTCCAAAGCAGCACCAGAAGGTGCATGACGATTGAGGTCACCCACCACCAAAAGGCAGGGGGTTCTCCAAATGCGGTGAGCTCTGGTAGGGATTGTGCTGACAGTGGCCTAACCGAGCACAATGCCAAACCTGCCCCGCTGTCCAACCAAGAGGTGGACACATTCCAACCCTGGAATCACCAACTGAGGCCCTGCTGATAAAAGATCTCTGTACACAATGCCCCCGCCCCCACGCCCCTCCGATCTTCCCGCTGCACCAGAAACCCAGGAGGGCACAGCTGGGAGAGCGAAGCCCCCTGCACCCACCCAGGTCTCGGTGATGCATGCCCGGCCCTCCCATTTCATAAATGATGGGGATTTTGGGAGCTGGCATTCATCAGAAGGCAAGAAAGATCGGAGGCGCTGGCTGAGTGGCTCCGAGGCACGTGACAGTGAGCTGAGTCATAACGGGGACAGGCGCAAGAATGGTGATTCATTTTGTTTTGTGACACGACAGGTATGGTGGTTTATGGTGACAGATGGAAGAGGGAGAAAAGGAAGGGGACGGGGGAAGATCACCACAACCAATACTTTGCAACTATAAAATAAAAATAAAAATAAAATACGCATCAATACAACAAGTCAGTTTACAAGGCAAAAAAAAGAAAAAAACAAAATTATTAGCCCAGGCAGGGGGAGAGGCAAGAGAGGAGAGCAAGGGTATTGCAAAAGTGTTCGATGGTCAGTTGTTTGCTGATGTCAAGGGAAAGTGGAATTGGAGGCCGGCCGGCAACCTTCGGATGGGCCAGCAACGGCCTCGGGGCCAGATTTTCAGTCTTCAGCAGATTTTTGTTGTATTTTGTGTTTTATTTTCCTGCCAACCATGTGGCCCATGCTACAGCTGTAGTGCAGGCCGGTTGGCTTTTTTTTTCCTGGTCATCCCTTCCTGCAGTCAGGAAGACTGGACCTCCAGGAAGGACCAGCACCAGGTAGGAGACATTAATGAACCGAACCGAACTGAACCATTTTTTTCGGTTTGGTTCGGTTTGTTCTAAATCCACTCTGAGGTTCGCTATTCATTTTCACAGAATCACAGAATCACAGAATCATAGAGTTGGAAGAGACCTCAAGGGCCATCTAGTCCAACCCCCTGCCATGCAGGAACCCCCATCACAATATTTCCGACAGATGTCCATCCAGCTTCTGCTTAAAAACGAATAATGAATAATGAATAATGAATAATGAAATGAACTAAAAGTTCATTTTGTGCCCATCTCTATTTAGGAACCACTTCTCTTAGAGATCAGAGTCGCTCATCCCTCCCAGAGACGGTTATAGCCAGATGAAACAAAGAAAACAGCGAAAGGGGGCAAAAGAATTGGACCTGTAATATTGCTGGAGTTTCATGCCTCTAAATATCCTGTCCTGTAATTGCTTCTTGACTGAGGCCACAGCCAGAGCTGAGCTAAAATCTCTCAGAAGACCTCTTGTGGGAAATAGTTCTGATATTATTCTTTCTCTCGGAACATTTTTCACATTTTCGCCAACATTTTATGGTGCTCTGCCAGAAACACATCTATACAAGGTCCCACAAGGACACTAAGCTCTCCACATAGTGGAAGATGCCAATGTTGTGCAGTTTTTCACACACACACACACACACACACACACACAAAAGAAAGAAAGAAAGAAAGAAAGAAAGAAAGAAAGAAAGAAAGAAAGAGGAACGGTGCTCCTCCAACCACTAACAACAATAGGTCGTTTGCACACAGGTTCTGTCTAGACCCCAACCTTCACCCTGGCCAGCGGTTCCCTCCTCCTGACACCCAGCTACGGGTAGGACTACTGTTTGTTTTCGGGACTGGTTTGTCTGAGATGACACAAGAAACACAGAGCAGGTAAAGACAGCCCTGTTTAGCAGCACCCCTCTCTCTAGCAGTGCTGAGGGGGAGGCACTGATCAACCATGAAACCTTTGCTTATTTTAGGATCAGTCACGGTTTTGTTCACCCTTGGTCTACAGAAGAAGTTCCCAACCTTGGGTCTCCAGAGATGATTGGACTAAAACTTCCAGAAGCCTTCACCACTCACTGTGCTGGCCAGGAATTCTGGGAGCTGCAGTTCAAGAACATCTGAGAATCCAAGGTTGGGAACCACTCTCACAGAATAGGCACAGTGGGAGTTGTAGTCTAAAAAACATCTGGAAAACCAAGGTTGAAAAGTCCCACTCATTTTCTTTATGCAAGGATGCTTTCGCAGAATCATAGAATCATAGAGTTGGAAGAGACCTCAAGGGCCATCTAGACCAACCCCCTGCCATGCAGGAACCCCATCACAATATTTCCGACAGATGTCCATCCAGCCTCTGCTTAAAAAATTCCACAGAAGGAGACTCCACCACCCTTTGTGGCAGTATATTCCACTGCCGAACAACTCTAACTGTCATGAAGTTCTTCCTAATGTTCAAATAGAATCTCTTTTCCTGTAGTTTGAAACCATTGCCCCGAGTCCTAGTCTCTGAAGCCATTGAAAACAAACCAGCTCCTTCTTCAATATGGCATCCTTTCAAATATTTAAACATAGCTATCATATTCCCCCCTCAGCCTTCTTTTTGAAAGGCTAAACATTCCCAGCTCCCTAAGCCATTCCTGTCGTAAGACATTTCTTCCAGACCTTCAACCATCCTGGTTGCCCTCCTCTGCACCCGCTCGAGGTTGTCAACATCCTTTTTAAATTGAGGTGCGCAGAACTGGACACAGTACTCCAGGTGGGGTCTGACCAGAGCAGAATAGAGTGGTACTATCACTTCCCTTGATCTAGACACTATGCTTCTGTTGATGCTTTGTTTATTTACTTACTTTTTATTTATTTCATATCATTTGTAGAACACCTTTCTCCTGAAATGGTACACTCTCAAAACACAATTGAACTTCTGGGAGAACCAGAAGGTTCCATGCTATGAAATCTCCCGGGCAGCGTTTCATACTTTCCTGGGTGACATTTTCCGAGATTTGAATCAAGGCCACAGCACCACTCTTCTAAATATGATAGTGCCCACTTTTGATGATTATTAAATGAGTCTTTCTTTCATATGCCCACTTCTGCTCAACTCAACAGCTTAAGGTCATATTTAAGATTGATTATTGAGGAGCCTCATTTAGTCAAATGATATAAGAGGCTATTTTGCACCTTATTTCTTTGCTTGCTGGGTCACGTGGGATTCTCCTCCCTTATTTTTCTCTCCCCCTTTAAAAAAATGGAAATCAAGAAGGAAAATGAACATTGTTCAGTGGTATTCAGGGCTCAATGGTCTGCTTAAGATGAGGTCAAAAAAAGGACGTACAGGTTTCTGAAAATGATTGTGCTTTCTTGAATTAAGCAATCTGAAATCTTAAACATCAGCTTTTTTATTCACACTCATACTGGTAAAAGGTGAATCTTGGCACTGGAATTCTGGTCAGCTCTGCTGGTCCCAGTTAAGCCTGTTTAGAAAGTGTGCCAGTTAGAAGTGGCGTGGTGGTAAATTTGGAAATGCAGATGCTCATCCTGTCAGCCCCTTCCTTTGAGAGTCCACCAAAACCCACAGGTACCTAGATTGACCCAATGGGGGGGGGGTGAGAAGCAGGTCTTTTGTAAAGTTAATGAGCCTTGATTGCCTGTTTCATGCCAAATTGCATGCAAATATATTGGATAATTACAAGGGTAGCAAAACACACAGGTCCTGAGAAAATCTGTTTCTCTTCTACCTATAGTGATATATCTTGCACCTAAGCTCAGAGGCAACAGGGAAGCCTGGGTTGTTGGGAGCAGAGGAGCAAACAGGGATGGAATTTGCAGGTCAACCCAGATGGGCAGAACACAAAGAAGACCTTTCTCCCTTTTCGTGGAATCTTTAATGGTTTTATGATTGAAAGCTCCATCTCATGTAGACAAAGTAGATAAGGAAAAGCTGTTTTCCCTATTGCACAACACTAGAACTAGGGGGCCCTCCATGAAATTTTTGGGTGCTAGATCTCAAACAAATGAGAGAAAGTACTTTTTCTCCCAGAGGATCAATGGTCTGTGGAACTTCCTGCCAGAAGAAGTGGTGACAGCTGTCAACCTTGACAGCTTTAAGAAAGGCTTGGACAAGTTGATGGAGAACAAGGGTATCAATGGCTATCATTATGGATGCCTAAAGAAAACCTCCAGGTTGGAGAGATAGGCAGGATATCTCTCAGTGCTATTTGCAGGGAATCGTAACCAGGTGAAGACATCTGCTTGGGAATGCCCTGAAGCAAATGGTTAGCCACTGTGTGAGACAGAATGCTGGACTGGATGGGCTGCGGCCTCTTCCAGGAAGGCTGTTCTTATGTTCTTAAGTGTTTTTCGGGAAACAATATGAAAAGGCACCCTTCTTCTGTGGGCAGGCTTTATCCCCTGTACGTACACACACACACACACACACACACACACACACACACACACACACACACACACACACACACACACACACACACACATTCTGCAGCCTCTCTCTCTCCTGTAGCACCCTCTTCCCCTCCCAACCTGCTGTGCCTTCAAGTACCCATAATATTACCCATCCGAGACCCTCAGCTAGGGCCAGCTGATGGACGTCTTTTAATTAGCGGGCGAGTAAATTACACCAGGCTGTGAAAGCCCCAGACTCTTTTCGTGATAGTCTGCAAAAAACCGGAGTGACTCGGATTTTCAATTTAAGGTTTAGTTAGATAATGCCTGTTGGTGCCAATAGATTACAGAGTGGATATTAAATCCTACCGGATTTGCAAAAGGAGACGGACAGCGGAATCCATAAGCAGTTGGGAAGCAGGCAAAGGGCAGATGCAGGGGAGGGACGTCCACGTCCCCTGGTGAGATTGTCTCCAACAACAACAACAGAGGGAAGGGGGAAAGAGCAAGGCCCCATAGACTGTGGCTCTGCAGACAACTCCAGTCAAGGGGTATTATGTCTGTTTACATTGCAGGAGTATAATTAAGAAGAGACAAGGAGGAGAGGGAGGGGGTGAGAGGGAGCTGGAGGCAGGAAAGGGGAGGCCAGTGAAAGCCAAGGGTTGGGGTAAAGCTCTATCCACTGGTCTAGACATGGCGTGGGGGGGTGAGGTTTCTTCCTCTGGCCCTCAAGCTTCTTCTGATCAGGGACTGCAGATACAAGGCTATATTGAGGGGCATTAAAAACTATAAATAGAGATGGGCACGAAACAAATTTTTAATTCATTTCGTTATTCGTTATTCATTTCGTTAGGGAATGAAACAAATAACGAAGGGACCCATCAAAGAAAAATGAAAGGAAAGGAAATGGAAATGGAAATTTCCATTTTGTTTGCTTTGTTTTTTGTTCTGGTGTACTTTTGTCTCCTGGGCCAGGCCAGGGGGGAGAATTAAAAAAAAAACCAGAGGCACTAGCGCCTCTCAGCTGGGAAGTGCTGGCCCCAAGCCAGCACTTCTCAGCTGTAAAAATAAAAAAGAGGGGAAAAGTCCTGCAACGGGTACTATTTAAAATAATAAGTAAAAAATAAAGACATTCAATAAAAACCCACATCCAGGCAGGTGGGCGGGCGGGCGGTGGCTCTGGGGCCCCCAACTTCCTCCACGGGGGGTGCCCTCGGTCTGCCATCAACATCCCGTTGGCGTGGGCAGGCGCGAAGGAGGAAGCGGATGGGGCATCCACTCAGGGTGGCTGGAAACTTCTCGCAATCTCCCTCACTTGCTGCCCCGATGCCTCTTGGCCTCCCCCAGCTCCCTCCACACCATCTCCCTCTTGATCTCGCTCACTCAGTGTGCAGCAGCGGCACGTTCCCACCTCTCTCGCCTTTCCCGCGATGCGGACTCCCCGCCGCCATCTGGAGCCCATCTGCCCCCCACAGCTGCTGCTGCTGCTGCTGCTGCTGCTGCTGTTCCCACCACCACTGCCACCACCACCACCACCACCACCACCCCCCTGGCAAGGGAGGAGCGAGAGCGAGAGAGCCAGACTCTGGGGAAGCGCTGCCGGTCGCCACCTGCTCTCGCCCCCAGCCGTGCCCTGCCCCACCCAGGTGTGTGTGTGAGAGAGAGAAAGGGGGGATCTCTGTCTCTCCAGCTGCAAGGGTGAGGAGGAGAAGGTGCACCCCAGGTAAGGAGAGTGCAGTGGCAGTCCGGCTTCCCCTCTGCTGCCTGTTTCACTGGCTGGGTGGTCCTTCCCTTCCCCTTCCCCTTTCCCTCACCTGCTCTCTTCCTTTCTGGCCTTCCAGAACGGGCCAGCCAGTTTCCCCAGCTGTTGAAATAAAACAACAACAACAACAACAAACAGAAGCACTAGCGCCTCTCAGCTGGGAAGCGCTGGTGTAAGCCAGTGCATCTGAGCTGTTTTAAAAGGGGGGGGAGCCCCACAATAGGGACTATTTAAAATAACAACCTGCCAAAAAATTAACATGTCCCTCAGCCACGCCCATCCAGAAAAAAAATGGAAAAAAGTTTTAAAAAGAAAAAGAAACAAATGAAATACAAAATGATTTTTTAAAAAAACAAATCATTTCATATTAAATAAAATAAAGTGGGGTCCGGGGCAATAAATAATGAAAGGACACACCATTTTGGTGTTTCATGCCCATCTCTAACTATAAAGCCCCCGAACTGAGTTTGTCAGGCCTGCAAGTTGTAGCTTTCTCAGGCCTGAAGACTCAGAAACAAATGATGATGCCAGGCTATACGCATTGAATTAAGAGTATTAACAGAAGGGAATAGAGAGCTATAGTATAGAAAAGGAATGGAATCCTTTAGAGAACAATGGAAGATTCCACAGGGAGACTCCAATGGTTTTCATTCACCCAGCCAGGTCATCCCCAGATTTTGATACATCATTGAGGTGTGTGGATTTCTGTTTTTGGACTACATGGTCCAGAATTCCCTAGGAGGCTATGCTGCCTGAGCAATTCTGGGTGTTGTTGTCCATGCATCCCTGGCTACCTCTGATGCCTTGCCTTTTGAGGTTGCTTAGGAGATACCTTCTAAAATTAGACTGGGTGGACACTGATGGGTGCTAGCATTGTTCATATTTTAGCTCCTACCTGTACTTCTCTTGGTCCTTAGAAATCAAAACATATATGTGTATCTGTGTGTGTGTTAGAGAGAAGAAGAAGAAGAAGAAGAAGAAGAAGAAGAAGAAGAAGAAGAAGAAGAAGAAGAAGAAGAAGAAAGGTCTTCTCTAATGAAGACACACAATATTTCTCATGCATTAGCACTCCACACTCCACCTATTCCTTTATGAATAGTCTACCCAAAGTGGTATAATTAGTTTGCAGAATGTGTTGGATTTGTCTCCATTCCATAATAGGCACAACCAGCTCCACTGTGAAATTAAACAATCTGTTGAACATTTGTAAGATTTTTTTTTTAAAGAGACAATGGGCGTTTATACACGACCCCTAAACTCCAGGGCAAATGGCTCCCAGCTCCGGAGCTTAAAAATGTTTACCCACCAGCTCCGGAGTTTACAGGAAATTAAGTGCGACCCCGCCCACTTTAGCGTGTCCCAGCGCAGCTTTCAGGTACCTGCTTTTTGGAGGTGAATATTATTTGATCCGGTGTAAGGATAGAGAGTGCGGGGCTCTCCTGGCTTCTGTTTGTTGTTTTTTGGCTCCCGCCCCTTTAAGAGCTACCTCAAGGGCTCCGGCGTCCCCCGAATGAACGTGTGTGTGTGTGTGTGTGTGTGTGTGTGTGTGTGTGTGTGTGTGTGTGTGTGTGTGTGTGTGTGTGTGTGTGTGTGTGTGTGTGTGTGTGTGTGTGTGTGTGTGTGTGTGTGGAGGGTAGGGGAAGGGGCGCACACGGAGCATGGGAACCCCCAAAAATTCTCCTCCAGGGACTACAAAGTCCAGCAACCCCCATGACTGTCTCATGCTCCAAAGGGGGTGCTTTCCCTGAGGGCTGGCATTCAGGTGTGTGGGGAGGGCTCCTCGACATTCGCACTAGCAGAGGCAGAGCGCCTCCAAGGAGCCTCCCCTGGGGCAGTGGATGGGGCATGGGGTGGAAGCGCCGTGCCCCCCTCGCTTGCTCACACCACCCTGACCCACCGGGCTCCAGCCAGCCAGCCAGCCAGCCAGCCAGCCAGTGCACCCGCAGGGAGGAGCCCCACCAACCGACCGACCTGCTGAGCCACCCCGGCTGGCCGGGAAGAGCGGTGACAGCCCCTGCGCAGCAGCAGCAGCAGCAGCACCTCAGTCAGGAGGAGACGCCGCCACCAGGTGGGTTGCGAGCCACTGGGGATGACCCCACCACCACCACACACATCAGGGGGCTCAATGATCTGCTCCCTGCCTGCCCCCTGCTGCCCCCCCTGCTGTCCCTTCCCCTCCGGCACCCCTCAATGGCACACCTGCCTGGCATTCCCCCCTAGGATGCGAGGACCACAACCACCACCACCTCCCCAGAGAGCCCAGGGCGGGAGGGGTCCAGGAGATCCCAGGGATCCCAGAAGGGTAGCTCTCTGTTCCCTCCATGCCCAGGTGGTGCACGGCCCCGGGAGGGCTCCCCACAGCCGTGGGAACGCTCTCCCGGTCAGCATGCCACCAGCACTGGCAACACACGGCCCCGGGAGGGCTCCCCGCGGCTGCGGGAACGCTCTCCCGGCAGGATTGCCACCATGCCCGAAAAACAAATAAATGAAAACAAAGCGGGCCCCGGGGCCCCGAACAATGAAAATGAAAACGAAGCAGCCCCAGGGTCCGAATAACTACCATGAAACACCATTTTGGTGTTTTGGGCCCATCTCTACTATCTATCTATCTATCTATCTATCTATCTATCTATCTATCTATCTATCTATCTATCTATCTATCTATCTATCTATCTATCTATGATCCTCCATGGGAAAGATATTTATTAGAGATGGGCATGAAATGAACTTTTTTTGTTTCCGTTATTCGTTATTCGTTTTGTTACATAATGAAACAAATAATGAACATTGTGATGAAATTGGAACAAACTGAACAGAACCACGAAAATTAGGTTTGTTACATTTCATTTTTCGTTAATGGCAACGCGCAATGAAATGAGCTGTTTTAAATGTTAAAAAATACCCTGGACATCCATAAAAACGCAGTGATAATTATTTATACTGTCTGATAATACCTACTTGGGGGGGGTCCTTAAAACGTTTGTTTTTGTCTTCTCCCATCGTGGTGTATTTTTCTTTTCCCATTAAGGATGACAAAATGGATGTCACCAGCCACAAAATGGAGGCAAGCCATGTGATGGGATCATGTAAATTCTTGGACAACTTCAACCAATAGCATGCCCAGGTGGCAGACTGGGCAGGTCTGGCAGCCACAGAGGGCATAAAAAGCTCTGGCAGCCCCCATCCTCCTTGCAGTCTCCGGTGGGAGTTAGGGTGGGATTGCTGTCTCTGTGACTCATTATTTTCACTTTAGGCCAGCCAGGCAGGTGTGTGTCTCTGTGTTCCTGCTGGCTGCAGCCTGGCTCTTAGGGGAGAGAAAGAAGAGATTTCTATCTAGCTTCAGTCCTGCAGCCTCCCTGTGTGTGTGTGTGCTGCGTACCTCTCGGTGAGTACCCTCCCTTGCCCCGCAGTGCAGTCACTCTGCGGCTGCCTTGCACCCTGGGCAACACCCGCCGCTGCCTCTGCAGCCTCCCTGCGTCCTAGTCTATACTGTGTCTCTGCCAGCATCAATTTTTTTTTAGTGTTTTCCCTCTGGTCTGGGGTGTTGGGGGATGCCTGCGCACAGAAATGCTTTAAAAATTGTGCAAAAATCGGGTAAAAACAAAAACAAAAAATGAATAAACGAAAACAATTTTTTCAAAAATTTGCAAAAAACAAAAACAAACTGAAACGGACCCCTCAATGAAAAATGAAAAACCAAAATGCCATTTTTTCGATTCATGCCCATCTCTAATTTTTATTTATTTATTTATTTATTTATTTATTTATTTATTTATTTATTTATTTTTGCATTTCTATACGGCAGCCAATTTTCCCCAAAGGGAACTCTGGGCAGTTTACATAAAGCACCATAATGAAGAACAACAAATAATAATAAAGCTAAAGAACAATAACACAAGACAACGAGACAAACAGCTATGCGGCAAGAGGCATAAAACACTGAACAAAACAGGCAACAAACACAGGGGGAAACAGAAACACGCCTTAACGATTGCCAAAGGCATCCCTAAAAAGCCAAGTTTTTACAGCCTTTTCAAAGGATGCCAAGGATGGGACCTGGCATATCTCACTTGGCAGTTTGTTCCAGGAATCCAGGCCAGCCAGAGAGAAGCCTTAGTTGTGTGTTGCCCCCCTATGGGTCCTCCTTTGGGTGTGGTTACCTGGAGCGAGAAAGCCATGGAGGCTCTGCCAGATATTCACTTCCCTGATATTTGCTCACCTCCTCTAGCTATCCTTCTCTGCAATCATTTTCTGGCCACCTTTATTGGGTGTGGAGAAAAGGGGTACCGGCTGATCACAGGCCAGATGATTGTCAGTTGGAACCATGGAACCGTCTGTTCAACTAAGTCCAGGAACCATCTGGGAGCTTTCCCGATGACTGAGGAGGGCCTTTAAGATTACTTGGTTTAATTTACATGTCGGACAAAAGGAAGCCCCATATAAATTAATTACCACAAGTATCCAGGCATGTATTCTATTCTTTTAACCTCTGACAGAAAGGGTTGAACATGTATTAACCTCTTGCTCTGATGGAATAAACTGCTCCTACTCTTTAAAGGTCTTAAGTTTAATGAAGAGCTCTTCAAAATGAAAATCCCAGTAACAAATGGAAGCCTCATGCAAAGAAGATTGTTTCGGTTCCATTCCTTATTCCCCAGCTACTGGGATTTGGAGTGAAGACTTCTTCTATAATTGGAAGGTGGGTCTTCCATTTCTGCTGAACATCAAAGATCTGGTTAGAAATGTCTAAATATTGGAACAAGAGGTGGGTCTGATTCAAAGGATATTCCCACACTCCCTTACAAATCTGTGGTTTTTAACTCTGTCAGTTCCCTACAGAATAAATGTGAAACAGATGGGTGGTCCTGTAAGTGTGCCCATCCCCTACATTGCCCCACGAGGACCTCTTTTTGAGCTGGTCATGCAATGGAAACCTGCTGGAGTGGAGGAGAACTTTGAATGCTTCCGACTAGAGATGGGCACGACCAGAAAAATTTTTTTCCGAGTTGTCGTTTTTCAGGATGGGTCCATTTCGGGTCGTTTCCGTTTTTCGTGAAATTTTTTAAAAACTGTCATTTCGTGCCGTTTGTCGTTTGTCGTTACCGCCGCCGCGATTTCACGCGATATGACGTCCCAGCGAGTGGCGACCCGCCGGCACTAGGTGTTTTTGCGCCCTAGGCGGCAGGCGGGGTGGCGGGGTGGGCATGGGCGGGCGGCGGCAGTGGCAGGGGGGAGGGGCGGGCGCGTGGGCAGCGGGCGCGGGTCCCGCAATGACCCAGAGCAGGCGGAAAACACTTTAAACTGACTTGCTGCACAAGACTGCATCGAATAAAGCAATTGCAATTTTTGCAAACAAAGTGGGCAGTGCACCCACAGCAGAGCTGCAGACAGGGTATGAAAGGACCTTGGCTTGCCACTAAGCAAATGAAATTTTTAAAATAAATCCACACCTCCCCTCCCACTCAAACCTCCCCCCCCCTTTGAAGCACTATCAGAAAAGAAATCCTAGCAAACTGCAGGTGAATAAAAAAGAATAAACTGCGTTGCTATTCCCCACAGCCGACAGAGAATGAAAGGAATTATTATTATTTCCTAAAAATTCAGTTGAATCAATTCCCTCCCTGCCTGCCTAACTGAAATCTAAAGGCTCCGCGAAATTGAAACTAGTCTAGCACAGCAGCCAGCTACACACAGCCCTCTCCCACCCACATCCAAGCCCGGGCTGCGACTCTTCTGGGAGTGCCTCGGCTTTTTATGCTCTCTTGAACATCCAGAAGTGTCAGTCAAAACCTGGCCATGCGATTGGTAGAATGGGTCCAAAAATGTGCATGGTCCCATCCCATGGCCAGCCCATCATTGTGCAGGTGTAAAAAAATAAAAATAAAATAAAATAAAATAAAATTAGTGCGACATTTTACTGCTATAAAAACCCACATGTTTCTTGGTGCTTTGGTGGTTTTTTGGACCACGATTTCAAATAAAATATTGCGGACACCATTTTGGATACCCCCCGCACCGCATGGCAAATGGAGACGCCGAGGATGCCCCCTCCCAGCCCGGTACCAGCAGCCCAGGACAGGAGGGGGGGAGGCTGGGGACCCCCCCCCCCAGAAACCACCCCTCTGGTAGGTGCCCTCAGGCAGGCATATTTTCACCTGCTTTTTTGGCCGGGAATCGGGTTTTTTTTAATTTTTAAAACTTTTTTTCTGTGCCGCTTGGCATCGCGCGATCGCCGCGCGATGCCAGGAACAACAACGACAAATCAGACCCAATTTTTCTTTTTTCGGTTCGAGTTCGAGTTCTGACAGCTTAATTGTTTCGTTACCGATATCGAAAAAATGGAAACGTCGCCAAGTTGTGCCCATGTTTACTTCCGACTCCATTTTCGTACAATAAGACACTGGATGAAGAGTGTAGATGTGCCACACAGCTGTATCAGTTTGATGCCTCTGTAATGGCTCCTTCCAACAGAATACTTTGTTGTCCGGTGATGTGTTGATGAGTCCTCGGCTGTAGTTCAGTGGAGTACGGTAGAACTGGCATGGAAATAAGTCCAAGTGCCCAACAAAACAACATATCCCAGGGTTCTAGAACCAGAGCAGCTGAAGTAGTATTAGACTGTGGCAGTTGTGTAATGTAGATGCACTTCAAGATCTCCATGGCTAGAGCTTTAATTGTGCATGTTGCCCTGAAGCAATGCTAGTGAGGAACCATCAAAAGACCAGTGGAAGGCTTTGATAGTGAGGTGATGTGTCTGCATGGGAGCCAGGGTGGCCTGATAAGGGATCCATGATAGATGGAGAGGGCTGATCCATATTCCCCCTGCTTCTCTTCACTGGGCTGGGATCATGCAGCAAACCTATTTTGAGCAGAGACTGGATGAGACTCATCCAGAGTGGAATTGTGCTCTGGAAAATTCCTTTAACCCAAGGATTCTGGGGAGGGGGTAGAAATAAGCTGGGGCGTTAGGGCTGGGAACTGCCCTTATGCTCAACTCATAGGAACATAAGAACACAAGAAGAGCCATGCTGGATCAGACCAAAGGCCCATCTAGTCCAGCTTCCTGTATTTCACAGTGGCCGCACGAGATGCGTTTGGGAGTGCATGAGACTAGATATCTGTTTCCTGATACCACTCACCTGCATCTGGCCCTTGAAATACCCCGGTTTTAAGCCTGGAGATGACACATCTCCATCAAGGTTTGTCACCTGTGATGGACTTTTCCTCCAGGAATCTGTCCAATCCCCTTTTGAAGGCATCCAGGCCAGATGCCATCACCACATCCTGTGGCAGGGAGTTCCACAGACTAACAACACGCTGGGTGAAAAAAATATTTTCTTTTGTCTGTTCTTACTCTCCCAGCCCTCAATTTGAATGGATGTCCCCTAGTTCTGGTATTTTGGGAGAGGGAGAAGAGCTTCCCTCTATCCACTTTACTCATGCCCTTCATTATTTTGTATGTCTCAATCACATCCCCCCTCAGGCACCTTTTTTCCAGACTAAAGAGGCCCAAATGTTTTAGCCTTTCCTCATAAGGGAGGTCCCCCAGCCCAGTAATCATTTTAGTCGCTCTCTTCTGCACCTTTTCCAGTTCCACTATGTCTTTCTTGAGATGCAGTGACCAGAATTGTACACAATACTCCAGGTGCGGCCTTACTATTGTTTTGTAACTCCTGTAAATGTGTGGAATAAATTATCGATCATCACAAACACCATGATCCTCCTGACACATCATATATTGCAGGGGTGGGGAAGGAATTCCCTGGAGGGAGCGCTTGCCATCATGGAGTTTGGGGAACTAGGCTGTAAATTTATGGCAACATAAAGGGTCACAGAATCAATGGTAAAGATCTTATGTTATGCTGCCACTGCATCCCGTTAGCTTCCCCTAGAAATGAGTTGTGCAGACGAACTGTACCAATATTGTGATGCGGTGATTTCAAAGGAGGCTGAATGCAGCAGTTTGTTCTGTATTGTGGATGGTTTTCCACTGATTGTTGCTATTAATTGGATGAGACAGATCAGCACAGAAAGCAGCAGAAAAACGGGAGCGGAGTGAAAAGCAGAATGAAAGAAATGAAATTTCTGTGCTTCCACAGCAGCATTCAGCCTTGCCATAAAGGAGGCGGGTCCCAAATCTCTGTTACCTTCTCCAGCTCCGGCTGCAAGTAAGCCAACTTTATTTTCAAGAGACTTTCC
Organism: Phrynocephalus forsythii; assembly: GCA_029282475.1. NCBI lineage: Eukaryota > Metazoa > Chordata > Lepidosauria > Squamata > Agamidae > Phrynocephalus > Phrynocephalus forsythii. The sequence continues at coordinate 7,079,227 of JAPFRF010000022.1, forward strand.
CAGCTTCTAGGTGGGTGTCCTAGCAGACGTGGTGGGTGATGTACTCTCCAACCCACAGTACGGAAGGGACAAACGCAGCCGCGGAACACAAATGGCCCGCAAGAACAGAAGTGGAACAGTGACACCTGCTGGACAGACCCTCTTGCATCTTGCCCACAGCTGGGCACAGCCAACAATAACAAGTTGCTAAAGTGAAGTATGGGAACAAAGCAAAAACATATGGCCGTGCATAGGGAGGCACTGGCAACCTCCAAAAGAGAGTTCCACATAAGCAATGGAAAACAGTTAATCTATAGATCAAAGAAAGCTCCATGAAATGAACAAGGAATCTTTCCAATGCCTCTGTTAAGAAGGGCTCCACCGTCAACTGGATTCAAGAGCTGCAGATTTCTCCTGCACTATTATGGTCCTGGACAGAATTTGAACTAGGGTGGAGCAACTGAGATTGTGCCCCAGAATGCCGAAATTTGGAGGGCACTAGAGGTGGATCCAACACCCTCAGAGCAGTTTGCTCTGGTGATGAAACGGCCAGTAGCAACCCTGGCCCTGGAGCTGATCCTCAGTGGTCTACTGCTCTTAAAGTGGACAGGTTGTACCATATATAGCCATCATGAATAACAGCCCTTGATGCCCTTCCTTCCTCTATGAATTGTCCACACACCCCAAAACAGATCCAGAGCAGGAATGGGCCACTACTTCTGGGAGTAGGACATGGACTGCTTCGGTGCCTCCTGACTCCATCAATGGATTACGCTCTCTGCCACTGCAGTGGCAAAACCCAGAGCATGAACCTGCTTTGAAATATATTCAAATATTTGCAGATAATGTCAGAGAGTCATAAAACTTAGTCAGCAGCCCCTGCATGGCCTACAGAGGTACAGTATCTGTGACTTATCATTGACCTAAAACTGTAGTCCCCAAACTGTTCTTCATGTCTCCCCAGGGTGCTGCCAAAGGCATCCAGGACTGCCACACAATCTTCAGAAGAACTACTCTCCTTCTCACAAAATACCAGAACTAGGGGACATCCACTCAAATTGAGGGCTGGGATAGTGAGAACAGACAAAAGAATTTTTTTTTTACCTAGCGTGTTTTTAGTCTATGGAACTCCCTGCCACAGGATGTGGTGATGGCATCTGGCCTGGATGCCTTCAAAAGGGGATTGGACAGATTCTTGGAGGAAAAGTCCATCACAGGTTACAAACCATGATGGAGACGTGTCATCTCCAGGCTTAACATCAGAGTACTTCAAGAGACAGATGCAGGGGAGTGGTCTCAGGAGACACATATCTAGTCGTGTGATCCCAGAGGCATTTGGCGGGGCCACTGTGAGTGAGATACAGGAAGCTGGACTAGATGGGTCTTTGGCCTGATCCAGTGTGGCTCTTCTTATACTCTTATGTTCTTATGTTATCAGGTTTGTTTATTAATTCATTCATTTGTTTGTTTGTACCCCACCCATCTGCCTAAAAGGTTAGGCTTCCCTCTCCCTTCTCTCCCCCTCACCCAGAGTTTCATATTGGGGGAGCCTCAGCCAAACAAGGGAGCCTTGAGTCGGAAATGTTTGGCAACCACCAGCCTGAATTGATAGCCATCGTCATTTCTCATGGCTGTGAGGTGTACAAGTTAAGTATGAAGCTGAGAGCGTTTTTATCGCTGGAGTTCCACCTGTGATATGCATCAAGAACTGAGTATTGCTCCAGTCAGGACCAGCTCTACCATTGGGTAAAACACAGTAGTGGCCTCTGGAGACAAAGCCCAAGGATGGGGAGAAGATGTGAAGCAGGGTGTTGGAGATGAGAACTCTCTCTTGCATGGGTCCTGCCCTGCGCTCCTGAAGCTAGCCCACTAGCTTCAGGGGAAGTGGAGAAGGCAGCACCATGGTGGGTGTTAATTCAGTCTGCAGACAAGGAGTGGGAGGCCACCATCTTAAGAACATAAGAACATAAGAAGAGCCCTGCTGGATCAGGCCAACGGCCCATCTAGTCCAGCTTCCTGTATCTCACAGTGGCCCCACCAGATGCATTTGGGAGCGCATGAGACTAGACAGCAACATGTGTTCGGGCTAAAGGAAATTGGAATGTTGAGGGTGGTGGCACCTCAGTGGTGGGGTGAGTGGAAGAAACCCTAGCCAAGATGGCAAATGGAAGCAGGAGCCGGGGTGTCTGGAGGGACAAAGGTCCACTGTCTGTGACCTGGAAACTAGTTAGTACAACCAGTGTTGAGAGGGCAAGGGTTGCTACAAAGAGCAGGCGAATGCAGAAGGTCACTGTGGGAATTGCGTCTCATGGTGGCCCCCTGAACAGCAACTCATCTCAGAGTTGGACTCTTCCAACGACCCCAAAGAGCTGAAATGTTTATAAATCAGACCCAATGTGGTTCAGCAGGAGTTTGAAAGTGGTAGCTAGGGAGGGAGGGAATACAAAAGTGCATTTCATCCCTAGAACTGCTGAAGCCATAGGTGCACGTCTCAGTTTCAACCTCACGCTCCTGCTCGTTTCTCCGGCAAACCCAGCCTTGCGCCTGCCACACGCCTTGGCTCCTTGCCCGGAATCTGAAGTGGTTCCAGCCAGCTGCTGCTGCTCCTGTTGCTGCTGCTGCCTCTGCTCCTACTCAGGGAGGTGGAAAGGAAGTGTTTGCAGCCATTTTAGGAAGAGAAGGAGATTTCCTTTGATTGCTTTTTAATCACAGTAATAATGGTAATGGAGGCTGCTAGCAGAAAGGACGAGAAGAGCCAATAAGTCCGGGCACGTAGGATAAATGAGGAGAATTTATGGCCAACTGCACTTAAGGATCGCTTCTTCCAATCCCTCTCACTCTGGAAACAGCTCCAGCCTTGGCAATCATTACAGGCAAAGGGTTGAAATCACCATAATTTCTTTGTTCTTTAAAAGAGAGAGGTCAGATTTAAAAAAACACACAGAAAGAACATCAGAAGGCATATTTCCAGTCTTCTTCTTAAAAGGGAAGGTCTCGAGAAACTACAAAGCAGCTTTGGGGGCAATGAGGATCCAACGTGCATTTCTGTTCCTCTGCTTCACCAGGTTGATTTGCAGGAATTTGTGGGGACATTTTTTTAAAGAGTATCGGGAAGTGATTATCTATAACTAGAGATGGGCACGACTAGGGAAAATGACGTTTTCGAGTTGTTGTGTGTCGGAGGCGGCCTGTGTCGGCTCGTTTCTGTTTTTCGCGAAACTTCGCAAAAATTTGTCGTTTTGTTTTTTGTTTTTTCGTCTGTCGTTAAACTGGTTTGGGGGGTAGCGGGCTCCTGGAGGCACCTCTTTTTTGGGGGGGTGGGTGCCTCCTATCCTCACCCGCTAGGGAAAGCAGGCTCCTGGAGACCCCTCATACATGGGGGTCTCCTCTCCTCACCTGCTGCAAAAGGGCATGCATGCATAGCCATATATGGATATGATTGCATACCAAGTTGCACGCAGAGACACAGCAGACTGGCAGAGGCACCCCTATTTTTGGGGTGCCATCCCTGCATCAGTCAGGCCTCGGGGGCATGGTTTGCATGTCACACATGCTGCCGGCCGAGCCAAGCCTGCAGGAGTCACCCAGAGCCACAAGTGGCGGACTGGCAAACTCTCTGCACCCGCTGTGTCTCACTAAGAAGGGAATTGTACTTAATGCAAGTACAGATCTGGCTTAGGCAACAGGGTTAGCGCAAGGGCTAGGGTTAGGCTAGTTACGGGTGAGGTTAGGGTGAGTATTGAGGTGCACCTCTGGGGGCCTCTCTGACCCACTTAGAAAGACAGTGTACTGGCGTATGGGTTAGGCTTAGGGTTAGGGTTCAGGTTCTGGCTACGGTTAGTGGGCTTTTTATGCCCGGTTGGCACATCCCAGAAGTCTCTGTGGTCAACCTGGCCAAGTGGCCATGCGATTGGTGGAATGGCTCCAAAAATTTGCATGGTCATTCCCATGGCCAGCCCATCATTGCGCAGGTGTAAATAAAATAAAATAAAATAAAATAAAATAAAATAAAATCAATGGAGAGAGGAAAGAGGAGACATTTTGTTGCAAGAAAAACCCACTGCTACTGTAAAAATTCTGGCAGTTTTAAAATAGCAATTTTCGCATGTTTCTGTGTGGTGCTTGTGTGTTTTTGGACCATGATTTAAAAAAAAAGTTGCAGTCACCACCCCATTTTGGATCCCCCGCCCGCACCGCATGGCATGGCGACTCGAGTCCAGCTGCCCAGGACAGGAGAGGGGGGGAGGCCGGGACACCCCCCAGAAACCACCCCTCTGGTAGGTGCACTCTGCACTGCAGGCATATTTTCGCCTGCTTTTTGGCCTGGGAATGGGGGGGGGAGTTTAAAACTTTTTTTCTGTGCCGCTTCCGCTTGAATTGCGGCGGCCGGCGGCGAGTCCGGTGCTTGTTGCGAGCGACTACAACGAGGATTTCCCCCACCACCAGAGCAGCCCAGGACAGGAGAGGGGGGGTCAACCACCCCTCTGGTAGGTGCCCTGAGCCCTCACTCAGGCAGGCATATTTCCGCCTGCTTTTTGGCCGAGAATTTTTTTTTTTTAACTTTTAAAATTTTTTTTTCTGTGCCGCTTGGCATCTCGGGATCGCCACAATGGCAGGAACGACCACGACAAATCTGACCCAATTATTCTTTAGTCGGTTCGAGTTCGAGTTCTGGCGGAGTAATTCCCGTTACCGTTTCCATTCCGTAACGGAAACGAGGAACGGAAACGGAAACGGGAATTCCGCCAAGTTGTGCCCATCTCTATCTATAACAAATCTGTATGTGGACGGAGATGCTGTTAAAAGACACAGGAGCGGGTGCTGATGGAATTGTTGGCCACCTCGGTTTCGAGGGACTGCGATGGGCTTTAATTCCTATGCGGAGCAATCCCGTGTCTAAAAATGAACTGATGAACTAAACATCACCAACCACGCCATCCTAATGTAGAGGGAAGCAAAGGCTCTCTGCAGTTTCTGAAAATTTAGGTCTTCAGTACAATAAGGGTAATGTATACACCCACGGGGCCTCTCACCACCCCACCCCACCCCATCCGCTTTTCTTCTGCTTCTGCCTTTTTGGACAGGGAAAAAGAAGATCCAGCTCTAAAAACCAAGTCATCAGTAGAAAATTGTTCTAAAATATAAAAATGAAACCTAACATTCCTCCTTGCATGGGGGCACATGCCCCAGAGATGACATATGCAACATCAAGGCACATAATGTTCAGGCAAGAATGGAATGGTGCCCACATATGACAGAAAGAAAGAAAGAAAGAAAGAAAGAAAGAAAGAAAGAAAGAAAGAAAGAAAGAAAGAAAGAAAGAAAGAAAGAAAGAAAGAAAGAAAAATATGTTTTTATTCTAAGGTTCTACTTTCAGGAACAAAGCCAAAAAGTATTTAGGAACAAAAACTTTTAAAGCACCATCTTGCTAAGGAGAATTTGAAGCCTGTACCCTACTCGTCCCAAAGCCTACGAATGTGGCAGTATTAAAGGATTAGAAATCTGCATAGCAGTTGATCCAACACAGTTATGTTTGTTGGAGAGTCTTTTCATGCATCCATTAATTTCAACATTGTTTTTCTTTTGTGACTATGACATGAATAGATAGTGGGAGTGCAAACCTTTGCTAGAAGCTGCACCACTTTTTGGAAGATATGCTTTGCCTCTAATCCTAGATGCACAAGAGTGGCTGGATTATCAATGGCAAGATAAATGCAGCTCTCTGTATGTGCTTTGTGAACTTGCCTTTATCGTAATAGCAGATATTCCAGGTCTTCAGTCCAAGCATACAGAACCATCCTGTTAAACCCAAGCACAAACCTCATGAAAGAGGGAAATTCAGATCGCTGTGACTGTATTTCTTCAGTTTTTTGCAAGTGGAGAATGTCGGTGAAATGGCCAACATGCCAATCACTTGATTATTTGATGATAACAAATATCTAAAGACCATTTAGCACTGCATCAAATTCAAATATTCTCTGTCATCTTCACTTTGTTTTTTTTTAAGTTGTTCTGTGTTTTCCCCCTCAAAATCTTATTGCGAAACATTTCAGTATATTGAATTTGTTTTTCCTTCCTTTTTTGTCCTCTTTTTTAAAAAAGAAAATGTTTAAGCTAGATGACCTTTGCAAGCAATCAGCTGCTAGAATAACACTGAAATGCTTGCAAGACATCAACTGCCCTGCAGGCAAGAGCCATGTGTTTAAGCAAAGAGATCTGCAGCTGCAATCATAATTATTGCACACGGACGAGAGTTTCCAGACCACAAGGCAGCAACAGCAACAAATGGGCTTTGAGATACATTTTTACTCTGAAAAGTATGATGACAAAGAACTATGTTACAGCACAGACCATTTCTGCTGGTCGATTCCAATGAAGACCTCCTGATCAGAAAAAAATGTCAGGTAAAATTAATGATATACTGGTGCAAAGGACCAAAACCCATCTTCCCACCAGGCTGCCCTTCACACATCCAATCTCCTACTTGTGGGGAAATGAGGTGTACCCATGCTTGTGTGTCTGTTTGTGTGAAGGGAAGCTGATAGGAAGGCAAAACTGATTGCCCCATGACCCTTCCACTCACCATTTCTCTCCAGCAGGATTTTTGACATTGATTTTAATATGCCTTACTTCCAGGTAAGTCTGTGCAGTACTGTAGGCATCGTGTTTGTTACTTGGTTTAGAAAACCACAAGCTAGCTTCAGCCGCTTGAACCAGCTTCTACCAAGACAGCCCGAAAGGAAGCTGGAACAGTTTGCACCACCGTCTTTGGAATATGCAATGAGAGCCGGGACTATGAATAACCAAAAACAATCCCTCTAGTAAGGAAGAGGTGCATAGAATAGAGGCCCGTTTTGCAACCTAAAATTGTCTGCTACATCCTAGAGACATCCCTAAGCTTTTTCTCTTCTCTATTTTTTATGCTGTATGCATTTTTCAACACCTGTGTGTGTGTGTGTGTGTGGTACAATAACAAAACAAGACAAATGAGCAGCTTGCTATCATGAAATCTAGCAACCTGACCTAGAAGTATGAATAACCTCTCTGTCTCTGGTTTGGTTTTTTAAGGAAAATCCAAGTCCTGCTGCAGAAACAGTGCCTCTTAAAAGCTTTTCCCCATTTCCCAGTTCTAAATTTACCCTTTCTGCTAGTTATGAGCATATTTATCTATCATGTACTCTCTCTCTTTTCCCTGTGTTTAAAAACAAAGAGGAACTGAGAAATAACAGAGAAAATGTTCAAAGCAAATATTTTCCTTGGTTCGCTCTCCACTTAAAATCTCCTTTAGCTTGTTTACCTAGAAATACAACACTTGTAGAAGGGGTGGGTATAAGATGATGTAAAGTAATTGTTACATTGCAGTGTATGAAAAATGGGATATAGTAGTGATGGCGAACCTATGGCACGGGTGCCAAAGGTGGCACTTGGAGCCCTTTCTGTGGGCACCCGACATCACCCCTTCATAGCCACCTGTATACAGGTTAAATTACTGTATTAGCACTTTGCAAAAAAAAACTTAGTGGGTTTTGAATTGCAGTTTGGGCACTCGGTCTCTAAAAGGTTCGCCATCACTGGGATATAGCTTGGGCTTTTCTCACTAAGGGAGCAGCTGCATAGTATTTGTCAGCATGCAAAAAGATGTGAGCTCTGTCTGGCCAGGTTGCTCGCATATGCATGTGTTTCTATTAGAAGCCATTTTCTTTTTAATTTGAAAGTGAGGAAAGGAGAGGAGAAATAAATGGTCTGAGAGAAGAAGAGATATCAGTGCTGCTCCTCCACCATTTAGGATTTCTAGAAAGAGAGGCATTCCATGGAAGTGGCCACCCCTGCCCTACACCACCCAAGCTTAGTCTGTCGCTCTCAGATTTAGGCTGACTATCAGGAAAAACACATCCTAACTGTTAGATCAGCACAACAATGGAACCAGTGACCTTGGGAGGCAAGAAACACTCCAACACTGGAGACCTTCAAGGTAAACCTGGATGGATAAACATCTATCAGATCTGTTTTGATTTGTATTCCTGCATTGAGCAGGGGATTGGGCTTGATGTAACTTACGGGTCCTTCTTAACACCATTATTCTATGATTTTGAGTGTGGTCGAGGCCACTATCCCATCAACAGAACGGAAATTAGGCTTGACTTGCCCTCCCAGTTGTCTTCTGTAAATGAAGGGGGAAGCGGACACCATGTTGCCTTTACCTCAGGCAACAGTATGGCTTGGGAGTGCCTGGATCCCCACTCCCTGTTGAAAATGCTGGAACATGTGACTCTCAGAAACCTTCAGACACTCTTAAATGGGTGCATCATTTCAGGAACAAAAAAGGTAGCCAGGATCCTTGTATCTTATTATCCATGAAAAGGGGACAAGCAGTAGTGACTGCCGCCTTGCCCTGGTCGGTGGCCTGCGTTCCAACCAACTTGCAAATGCTGTTTCCATGCATTTCCACTTCCTTGCATGCACCCATGTACACAAAGACAGAAAGAGGAGAAATCTCTTTGTAACATGATAAGACTAAGGTTCAAAATTCCCAGGGCCCACGCTTCTTCTAGATAAAACAAAATGACTGAACCAAAACATATCAGTGGAGAGTTGTGTGGCTGAAGGAGAAGCAGAGGCATCTAATCAATCTTCTATTAGCAGGATAGATTTCCCCCCCCAACTGATATTTAAGAGGGTGGTTGGAGATAGGGAGGAGGTATGGGGGGTTACATTTGGACTCTACTTGACTCTTGGGAAATAAAGAACAGGGAGTATTTTATCCACCCACCGACCCACCCCATGTTAGCAAAAAAAGGCTAGCTCAGCAGAGTGGGGATTTTGATTGTACAGGCATGAGCCCCCCTAAAATCACCAAAGTGCTTCAGTTGGAGGGGCACGCAATAGCTCACTGCTTCAAAGCAGGACAGTCAGATGTCATAAGGATGCTGCTGTGATTATATCTTGGCATTGTAAGATGAACCGGAGATGGATGGGCCACTGAGATCCCATCTCCTCTAGTGGACAAGTAGAAAGAGCAAAGCAAAAAAGGTGGAGTGAGTTCTAGACTTGAGCAGGGCTTAAGCATGTGGTTTGTAGGAAGGGCCTATACATCCCAGAACCCCTCAGTCGCCCTGAATGGCTCAGGGATTGTGAGAATCAAATTCCAATTAAGCCCCTTTTCCAACTTCTGGGACTGGACTTGGGATAACCATTTTTGGCATCTGCAAAGCTTTTTATCAGAAAGAGCCAGAGGGTGCCTATGGTCAACCTAAGTGGGGGGACACACTTCACCTTCCCACTAGAATAGGAAATTGGTTACCGTGTCTTCCATCCCACCCTGAGCATCATTTCCCCCCATTATGAAACAACACAAAACAAGTTTAGAACACAGCATGGCTAGCAAAAGAGCAGAAGCATCTGGGGAATTCCTCATCTTCATTTCCTCTTCTCCTCCCATGAGCGACTGCTCCTGGGGCCTGGAAGATCACGGTGCTTCATTGGAAGAGACTCCGTTGCCCTTGTTGATGTAGAAAGGACGGTAGTGGGACTGCAGGTGGAGAAGGCAAGGCATGTGTTAAGGTGGAGAAGGAAGCACTTGATGTCCGCTAGCGTGGATCCAGTGCTGTGTAACCCCAGCCCTCCCTCTTAGCTCATTGATTGCTCTATCTCCTCATGGGGAACATGTATCAAGACCACTTTCCACTGTATCAATTCAACATACCTGGGAGCTTCAGCGGGACTATCCCCCACTCTCATTTTCTGAGGTCAACATGTAGTATAATTTCCTTAATAGGCACACACACACATCCAATGGCTGCCTGCAGGAGCCTTGCAGAGGCAAGCCATTCTGCCAATTCAGAAAACGTAACATGGATTTGAAAAATCCATATTTTTTTAAATACTGAACCTCAGAACTCTTGAAGAGGGAAGCAGAGAGGTTCATCTTGTGATTTAAATGCCCCCCCCTTCCTTTCGCTCTCTGCAATCCAATCGACAGAAATTTCTTTTCAGCGTGGACTTGACTATATACATGGATTGGACTTTATATTGCATTGATTTGAAACAGATGCTATTCATCAATACCTTGTCCCACAATGACCTCTTATTCATTACCTGGCATTCTGCAGGGCATTTGCATGCATGAAAACCCAGTCGCAGAAGCTGCTAGGACCCTATGATGTGGTGCTGGATGTGTCAGTGTTGCCAGCCAGTTTGCTGTGGGCACAGCTGAAACTCCTAATGCACAGGACAGGATCTCCACCCAGTGCCAGTGGAAGATTAGAGGGAAATTTGGTGCCAGCCTGGTCACTAAAGAATGGCATTTCAGCACCTCCCCATGGTGACTTCCACCACGGGAGCTTGGCACAAGGATAAGTAATGAACAGGATCCTGGCTGTTGGTCCTCCAGTTGTAAAAATATGCATTACAAGCACATTAAGGTTCTCCAGCTATGGCCCTACCAACGTTTCCAGAAGTGGCCACTTTGGCTGGAGCTGTAAGGACTTCAGGTGCCCAGCATCTGGAGAGCCAAGATTGGAGAATTACCGTGGTAAGGCAAAATGATGTAAACAGCCTGTTGTAATGATCAATTACAGTATTGTTCTGTATTTTTAAGACCACATTTTTCTCTAAAAATTGTTAGATTATATTTTCTCTAAAATTGTTAGATTAAAAATTGAGGGTCATCTTATACACAGAAGTAAGCTGTGGTGAGAATTTTGCATTGCAAAAGTAGGTGTCATCTTATACACGGGATCATCTTATAGATAGAAAAAAATATAGTACTATAGAACTGTTGACACACAAAACATCCAAGTTCTGTTACAGCAGGCCTGCCAAACAGGTAGACCGTGGGCTACCGGTAGCCCATGAAGGGTTCAAAAGTAGCCGGTCAGCCATCAATAAAAAAGTAAGGGGATAAGTTCTCCATCCCTCCCTCCCCCATCCCAAGGACCACCACTGCCCCAGCAAAGTTCTGGGTCTACCAGCCCACTGTCTTAGCTGAGCGGGGCAGTTCAAGGGCCATGGCACATTGAAATCTGTTCCTTCCAGAACGGATTAATGGATGTTCAATGCATTCCTATAGGAAACCACTGCTCTACTTACATTTTTTTTTAAATGAGAGCATGTGCTCAGAATGAATAAAATTCATAAGTATAGGTTTTAGTGTAGTAGCCTTCAGGCACTTTGGGCCAGAAAAAGTAGACCTCGGCCTGTTGAAAGTTGAACAGCCCTGTGCTAGAGTATCTTGCAACCCGTCGTTCTGAGAGACAGCATGCATTTCTCTTCTGGACTACCACAGACAGAGCTCTACTTGTTGGTTGTAAAATGATAACCATCGTAGTCCCAATGTGCCCCCCCTCCTAAAGCATGTCCTGCCTCTGATCATTCCAGAATTGGGTACTTTGAAATAATTGAATTGCACTTGAATGCCGGACCTTTACTTTTGCAAATCAAGTTAAAGTTTTCATTTCAGAGAGATCCATGGAGAATTAGCACCATCCTGGCTAACCCATCAGGCTAAAGTGGTCCCCACTGCTGGTGGTGATGGTTCTGTGGATAGAAGGTGGCCACAAGCTCTCTGCCCATTTCTCTCTGCTCCTCTTTGCTTCCAAGTACTTCCTGCTCAGCATCGCTGGAGTATTAAAACCCATTTACTTTACAGCACCAATTTTGTCCCTAATTAAAGAGAGAAATAAGCTACCCTTTCAATAACCCTCAGCGGACTGGTAGAAGAGGAGCCCTGAATGGTGCACTGCTGACTGCTGGAATTCATAGTTACGGAGCTGTCCATAAAAAAAAAAATGGATCGCTCAAACACATATTTAAATCAGCTTTTAAAGCTGGATGACTGGCCCAGTAGACCATAAAAGCTCCCGAGGAGACTCCAACAGAATGGCATCTCTTATGGGACTTTTACTGCTCTTTATTTATCACCCTGATTGTTTCCTTTGCAGTTACTGCTGGTGATTGCCAATGCAATTTAAGGTCTGCGCAGCCCTTTATGCTATGGACCAGGGTTTGGAGAAGTACCTTCTTTGGATTACAACTCCTAAATTGTTCTGGTGACCATCAATATATTATCACATTAGGTGGGCCATCTCCTACATGCCCTTCTGATGGTGTTTGGACTGCAAACCCTTTCCAAGAAAGAACTGACCTCCATAAAATACAATGCATGGCCACCTTACTTTCTGTCAGCATTTCTTTAAATTCAATACGAACTGGATAGTGCTTACAAATCAGAAGCCTCCTCCATAAAATAAGATGTGTTGGTGCCATTCTCTGTCTAGGTGCCAGCTTAGGTAAAAATATCCCTGATAAGACCATGAGAGCCAGAGAAGGCCAACACACACAAATGCTGTCTTGAAGATACCCAAGCCCACTGGGACATGGAAGGTTGATGGAGTTAAACTTGGTCAGTACTTGGATATGAGACCTCTAGCTCCTTAGAAGCTGGAGGCTCTCATAAGATCAGCTCCACATTTTGCTCATCCTTTGCATGTGCTGAGCTCTACCTCTAAAACAGTCTGTCTTGTTCAAGGTTCTACTTGGAATACTCCTTTCAAAGGTATATCCGCCACTCCAAAGACATTAGAACCTTCAGCCTCACTGTTCCACCTGCCCAGGAATGTGACAGTAGGCATTTTAGGAAGGTTATGGATCTCGGCATTGCAGCACATGGTTTGGATGAAGAAGATCCCAGGTTCAACACATAGCATCTCCAGAGAGGGCTGGAAAGATGCTTTCTCAGAATCATGAACTGCTGCCACCAGTCCACGCAGACAGTGTCAAGCTGGGTGGATCAACCGGCTGGACTGAGTGTGAGGTGGATCCCCAAGCTTCTTTCTAAGGTGGCAACTTAATAAGTGAGCCAAAGTGGAGAAAAAGCAAGAGGGCAGCAATTGGGAAGGGGGGAGAGGGAGGAAGTATCATAGAGTCCTTCCCTCTCCTGGTGGTCAGCCCTACCAGCCATTGACAGGTGAGATGATTATGAAAGTAGGCTGAAAAGAGGAGTCTGGAAGCATTCAGAGATGTTCATGCACACATGCCACAAGTACATCAGAGTTATTAGATTGTTATTATTAAACGTGCCAGCCAAACTGTCCCACTCCCCTTTAGATCTGGACATGGCATCATTTGAAAGCCACCTGTCTCCCTACTGGCCATGCAGTTAATTATTGCTGGTGTTATCTTTTCCCTAAAGAACTACCAACTAACAATCAAGAGCCCCCTTCAACACAGCTTAGCTACTATATTTTCCCCTGATCCTTTTTAATCACTTTCTCAAAATTCTGAAGTCCTCAAGGTTCTCATGCTCTAAGCTTTCCTCCCTTGTGGATCCATGAGTGATATACATAAGAAAAGAGCCATAACAGGAGAACAATGTGCGACAGCCATATTCCACCTGTCACTATTGTTCCATCTGCTGGAGAAGGGGGTTGATATCTATTTCCTGTCAAGACCCACTGCGGGGAGAGCTCAGCTGTAGAGGAGGAGTGGCACCTCTGTTGACACCAGCCTGCTGTCAGTCAGCTAACGCTTTCCCATTTTAGATGGGCTCTGCGAGGCCAGAACTGACTCAGCAACAGCCAGTTGCTAACCCAGTCTAAAAGTGGTCTGAGGTAGGAAACATTCTATGTTGACAGTAGAGTGGAGCCATGATTGTACGGAGGACTGTGCTCCTGTAGACTAGAGGGCACTAGAGTTGAAGATGGATGTCTTGGGTCACTACTTGGGCTCCCTTCTTTGTTTTAACCAATCTGGCTAGTCATAAGCTCAAAAATCTCCTAGGCCAGTGATGGCGAACCTTTTAGAGACCGAGTGCCCAAACTGCAATTCAAAACCCACTAATTTTTTTGCAAAGTGCCAATGCAGTAATTTAACCTGTATACAGGTGGCTATGAAGGGGCCATGCCAGGTGCCCACAGAAAGGGCTCCGAGTGCCACCTTTGGCACCTCTGCCATAGGTTCGCCATCACTGTCCTAGGCCTACTTGCTCCATCCATCTCTTTCTCTTCCTCTCTTTCTCCTTCAGCAGTGGTGGTGAACCTTCTGCATTTCAAATGTTTTGGACCACAGCTCCCACAGTCCTTTGTCATTGTCAATACAGGCTTGGAATTCTGGGAGTTGTGGTCCAAAATGTCTGGAGTGCCAAAGGTTCACTACCACTGTCCTACAGTATCCCTACCCTATCACTAGATGACATATTCCCAACTGTTTTTGTTCTAAAATTGCTAGAAGCCTTCGGCACTTGTTGTGCTAGTCAGGATTTCTAGGAGTAGTCCTATGCTGGCCCAAGGTTGAGAATGCAAATATTCATAACCATTTATTACAAATCTGGCATCTCTCTATCCTTGCATCCACTTGTGTGGCTTACAGACTTTCTCAATGAGTTTGAAGCCATCAACTAGACTTTTGGGCATTCCAAACCTTGGGTTCTTGGACTAAGACTCCAAGAATACTTTTTCACTCACTGTGCTGTCCAGGATTTCTAATCATTGCAATCCAAGAACATCTGGGGACCCAAGGTTTGGAAGCCCTGCACTCGATGGGGCCCTATAATAAGTATTGTTTTCTTCTCTACCTGAAATGGTCTTTCCTGCTTACTCCAAGCACCTGCTTCCCATGCTTATCCAACTGTTCAGAAGCCGCCTAGAAGTTGCTTGCATGGAAGGCATGGAAAGTCAGTGCAGAAGTTAAGAACTTACCAGCATGCTCTGCTTGGAAGACTTCCATGTCTGGGGTTGTGCTTTAGCAGCTTGGTGCCTCACTATTGAGGGATAAGCTGGGGGAGACAGAAGGCACCTATGGTTACTTCCTACAATCGCCTTCGTTGCATGCAGCCAGTGCATCCCAGAAGGAGACAGCAAGAGATACCTTATATAAGTGTAGGATATACATATAGATATGGATTTGATCCATCTCCGAGTTAGTAAGGCACAGTAGTCCCAAGAGACCAAGTCAGGCAGAGGTACTGAGGAAGAATACATCCCCAAGGGGAAAGAAAGGAAAAGAGGAACAAAGAGGAAGAAAGTGATTTGAAGGAGCCCTGAAGTACCATTCTTAGTATAGAGGCTCCCATCAGACTGCTTGCTGAAATCTCCGGGTGAACTCTGACCAATTGGGGGGAACTGATATGGCATCTTGGTCCCATTGCCTACTGGGAAATAGAAGAAGTGACATTAAATTGAGGTGGGGTGGAGGGCTGCACCAGTGAATTTTGCACTTGCTTTTGGCCTGATCCCATGAGTTTTGGTGCCAAAGCTGCAGACCATGGGAACAGCAACAGGTCCTGCCCTTGGCATATCAGTGGGGTCCATCTGTTTCAGTCGCAGGGGGTGACCACAAGGCACGCATGCCCCATGACCTGATGGGAAGTGATGGGAAGCAGAAAGATCAAATATGGGCCTGCTTCTTTGATCAATCAGAACTGGAAGTGGTAAGAACTTCAAAGGGATTAAGAAGACAGAGATCAAGTCCTACCCATTTTCTGTGGCTTCCGGCAACATAAACTCAGATGCCAAGTTCTCCTCAAATTTTCCAGTGTCCTGAAACTACATCTTTCCCCAATCCTGCAAAACTTTCTACTCCTCAGCTGCAAATATAATTAATTAGCTAGCCACAATAGCACCCTTGAAACCCTTTTTGTCAATCGAAAACGTGCTCTTGATGAAATAGACAGACAACATTCTTGAAACCATTATCATTCTCTCTAAATAAAGGAAGAATGTGTCTTCTATCAGAACCCCTATTCATATTCATAAGAAATAATGTGCATTGTGCACATTTAATCAACCACTTATCAATGAATTTATTTTAACCTTGCACGAGCAGTCTTTTAAGCTTTCTTTAATCAGATGACAGCCTTAATTTCTATTTTTACCATCACTGGCTGACACAGCCTTACAATTTTTGATAGGAATTTTTATACCACACAAAGTTGTGTGGGTTGCAAAATTACATCCTCTCTGTCTACCTCTTTCTCTCTTACTCTTTCTGGTTGATTTCTATTTAGAGACATCCTCATAGTCTGGTTTACTCCACCCTGGGAGTTAATTTGTCTTTCCTGAAGACTAAAGCGACTTTTGGTAAGAAGTAACACAAGAATGCAGACTGACAGTCGTCTGCAAACTCCCCCATACTCCCTGCTGTGTGGCAATTCCATTGTGCTCTTCTGATGTCAATCTGAATGTGCAGAAGGGAGAGTGGGTTTGCACATGTGTGTTGTCACAAGTCTATAGCTACAAATTCCTGACCACTTTTGGCATCATGTCTAAAAGTACTTGCAGGTGTACACACACTGCATGTGAGGAAGTTCTTTCTCGTCTGCTGGGATGCTGTGAGTAAAGCCAAGATTCCCAACACCACAGGAGCATCAGAGTGTATCATCCATGAGCATTGGTATACCTTGCATGCCCTGCTTCTTTCAGATGTCATAAGCAGTCCATGTGTGCACTTCTACTCCTCGTTCTGCATGGGTTGAAATGAACATCTGTACTCATCACATGGATGGAGTACAACTGGGACACGGAAGGTTTGCCCTGTTCTCAAACTAACTAGATCCAGCTGGACAATGAAGATCTCTCTCAGAGTTTGGTACCAGATGAAAAGAGATCCAGAAAAGGATGTGAGAACCTCAGAGTTAAACTGCTCCTTCAGGAGCACTGGGAAAGAATGGGAATGGCAACATCTGGGCAGGTCCTACTGCTATGTCTTTAAAGGAGTGAAACAGCCCTTTCATTGTGTTTCCATGCCATAAGAAATAAATCACCTGCTTATTGTTTTCATTTCTACCTAGTCTTAAAAATCCTACCTTATGCTCCCTTAGAGTACTGGTCCACCTAAGCTCAGCATTGCCAACTTGGCGATTGATGCATTTAATATTGTGACATGTCAAATTCCAATGTATGTGGGTGTCTCTTATCGAAGAATTGTGCAAGGTGCCTTGAGTCTCTTGGACAGAAAGGTAGGGTGATAATTTGAATGACCAATGGGTGGAATGGATGGATGAATCCCAAAGCACAGCAGTAACATAGAAAAACATCAAGGACAAACAGTGCTGCTGACTGAGGCTCAACTCAACTCAACTCAACATCTCTCTCTCTCTCTCTCTCTCTCTCTCTCTCTCTCTCTCTCTCTCTCTCTCTCTCTCTCTCTCTCTCTCTCTCTCTCCTATACAGCAGGGAGCCCACCTCAATCATATAATCCCTGAACCCAAATATCCAAGGTGTGGTGTTGCAGACAATACCTCTCCCAAACCTGGTCCCTTGGAGAGCCCACCAGCCTCTCTTGGCCTTCCACTGGAAAAACCTAACAGGAGCACATGGAGGGGAGATGGGGCTGCCCCACTGAAACCCTGCTCTCCTCAGCAGAGATTGCAGGAACAATTAATAAGGATTAGAGATGAGCACGACCAGGAAAAATTACATTTTGAGTTGTCGTGTGTCGGAGCCAGCCCGTTTCGGCTCGTTTCCATTTTTCGTGAAATTTTCCAAAAATTTGTCGTTTCGTTTGTCGGTTTTTTGTCTGTCGTTAGTACTGGGTTTTTGGGGGGGGGAGTGGGCTCCTGGAGGCACCTCTCTGGGGTGGGTGCCTTCTCTGGCCCGCCATGAAGGGAAAGTGGGCTCCTGGAGGCACCTCTCTGGGGTGGGTGCCTCCTCTGGCCCGCTACAAAATGGCATGCATAGCCAATTGGATATGCATACCAAGTTGCAGTAGCAGGCAGAGGCACCTCTCTTTCAGGTGCCTCTGTGACTCACTGCCTGCCGGCATACGGTGCACTTGGGCTGGGGAACAAAGTGAGAGAGGACCCCTATGGGTGCCCTGGGACTCACTAAGAAGGGAAGTGTACTTGCTGTAGTGCAATGCGAGTACACATCTGGCTTACTGGTTGGGGTTAGCGCAAGGGCTAGGCTTAGGGTTACGGGTAAGGTTAGGGTGAGTTAGTGGGGTCCCCCCCCAGGGTGCCTCTCTGACCCACTAAGAAGGACAGTGTACTGGGGTATGGGTTCGGGTTCGGGTTCGGGCTAGGGTTAGTGGGCTTTTTATGCCCGACTGGCACATCCCAGAAGTCTCAGTCAAAACCTGACCAAGTGGCCATGCAATTGGTGGAATGGCTCCAAAAATTTGCATGGTCCACTCCCATGGCCAGCCCATCATTAATGCGCAGGTGTAAAAAAATAAAAATAAAAATAAAATAAAATAAAATCAATGGAGACGTTTTGTTGCAAGAAAAACCCACTGCTGCTACTGAAAAAATTCAGGCAGTTTAAAAATAGCTATTTTTGCATGTTTCTGTGGTGCTTTGGTGTGTTTTTGAACCACGATTTCAAAATAAATATTGCGGTCGCCCCATTTTGGATTCCCCTGCCCGCACCGCATGGCATGGCGAGTTGGCGAGACGATGAGGATGCCCCCCCACCAGAGCAGGCCAGGACAGGAGAGGGGGGGAGGCTGGGGACCCCCCCCAGAAACCACCCCTCTGGTAGGTGCCCTCACTCAGGCAGGCATATTTTCGCCTGCTTTTTTGGCCGGGAATTGGTTTTTTTTAATTTTTAAAACTTTTTTTCTGTGCCACGCCGCTTGGCGAGTTGGTGAGACGATGAGGATGTGCACTTTGCGCAGCCCAGGAGAGGAGGGGGGGAGGCCAGGGACCACCCCCTCCAGAAACCACCCCTCTGGTAGGTGCCCTAAGGCAGGCATATTTTCGCCTGCTTTTTTGGCCGGGAATCGGTTTTTTTTAATTTTTAAAACTTTTTTCCTGTGCCACCTCGCATCGCGCGATCGCTGCGATGCCGCCAGGAACGACCACAACAAATCAGACCCAATTTTTCTTTAGTCGGTTCGAGTTTGAGTTCTGGCGGTGTAATTGTCATTACCGTTTCCGTTACGTAACGGAAACGAGGAACAGAAACGGAAACGAGGATTTCGCCGAGTCGTGCCCATGTCTAATAAGGAGCATTCCTGGGCTCTGCAAAGAGGCAAACTATATCGGGCCAATGTCTTCCAGGGACTGTGTTCCAGAAGAGCTTTAGGCTAGAGAGATCAGATTCTCAAACAAAGCCTATGAGGTCATGAAGAAGACCAATCTAAAACAAAGCAAGCTGAGCTACAAACTCCAGAAACATGTCAAACTTTTGTGGCCAAGATCAGGCATATGGGGCACTTAAACATTGCCCCTTTTGATTACATGTTCTCTTTAATTTGTTGATCGGTCCATCACCTGAGCCTTCATTCACTTGAGTTCCATGTGAGGAACCTATTTATTTATTTATTTATTTATTTATTTATTTATTTATTTATTTATTTATTTTAGAGGGCCCCCCTTTTTTGGCCTAAACTTAGAAAAGTTACTTCTTGGACTCTGATTGCAAAACTCCCCCAGAAGATTTTGGAATCTTGAGTCCAAAAAATATTTTTTCTAAAGCTCTAGGTTGCAATGATGCATTAAGGCCACCTCCCCTAATATGGTGCCCCTCAAATGTGTTAAATTACAATTCCTGCAGTATGTGATGAAATGCATCAGGGGATCTACAAGTCAAGAAATGTTGTTTTTCAGGATGTTCAACCATGAAGACTGCAAAGTGACAGCATGCCTTTTCTTCTAAAGATCAAGGCTTCCTTCAATTTAATAAGAGTGCAAAAAAAAAAAGATAAAACTCAACACACATCATGAGAAGGACAGGAAGGAAACAAGCAGAGCAGCTCACTGAGTGGGCAAACAACTGAGCATCCTGTGATGTTGTGGGACAGAAATGAGCCATACTCATTACCCGGGAACAACAGGAATCCTCAATTGATTCAAGAATAAAAATGTAATTACATTTTTATTTAGGTAGGCTGTTTTTTTATATACATACATAATATGATTCTGCCTAAACATCACATTGCTGGACTTGCTATGGATATTTCTTATTTATTATGCTGGTCTTCCAGATCTTCAGATGTAAAGCTCTTATGTTCATATTGGAGTTTTTTAAAAAATCCAGCCCAGATGATAGCTTCTAAATGGCTGCTTTGGGCCAAAACCTCCTAGAATCCCCCAGCCAGATAAAAGGAAGTCACTTTTCCAAGTTTGGTTCCTCTTTTCTGAATCCTGACTCCTGTCATCCCACACCTACCCCATGTTATTCCACCCTTCCACAGAGAGATGATCTTCTCCAGCAAACCCTTTACATAAAAAAACTGGAGATAGCAAAATTTATACTGTGGGACTTCTGCAAGTACAACGGATGCTCTGCAGCCAAGCTGTGAGCTTTGATCAATGTATGGATGAGAGCAGTTTCAACCAGTGGACCACCTTTACAACCCCCGATCCATCTCTGTCCCCACTGTGCAAGTGCTGGAACAAATGTGAGACTGGACCATACAGATCAGTGGTTCTCAACCTGAAGGTCCCCAGATGTTCCTGGACTGCAACTCCCAGAAACCCTTTCCAGCACAGCAAGTGGTGGAAACTTCTGGGAGTTGCAGTCTAGGAACATCTGGGGACCCACAGGTTGGGAACCACTGATATAGATTGAAGGAATGGGATCTAGGGAAAGAAGTGAGTGGCTTGAGGTGTAATGAGGAGACCTCCCTCTTCCTACCCAAGGTCCTGAGAGTACCTTTCAGGGAGAAGGCAGAGTTGCCTGTAGTCAGCGACTCCTCCGCGGCCGTCTGCATGGCAGAAAATTCCCATGCTCTGGTGTTGTAGTTGCCACCTAGAACGAGAGAATCCAGTTTGGGCATGAGTTGGCATCCACCACAGTAGACAGGCTGAGGACCCACCTCACGCTACCACCCAAGGAATCCCTCGGCCGCTAGGTAGGAAACCGGGAATCAGATAACCGACTTGAGTAGCTGAAGAAGACAGTCACTCCAGAGAGGATGTGAACACAATGTTCTCTCATTCGCTCTTACTGTGCCAGAGGGAGTTTTGAGCTGAATGACCCAAAACTCTCCCTGGGTGGCTGTTAGTTACATTCATTTACTCACTCATGGTTCATGTCTCAGACCTATTATCTCCTATAGAATATATCTTGGGCCTCTTGAGAATCAGGCAAAGGAAAAGAGAGGCTGGGAGCAGGTTAAGATGCTCCTTGGTGGAGAATGGAAGGAAATGGAAATATCCAAAGAAATACAGGCACCTTATTTAAAATATTTATAGCCTGGTCTTTGCACCAAAATAGGCCTCCAGAGAGGTTAGGGAGAGCAGACTTCTTCATCTCTGCTTTGGAACAAAATGTACCTAGTAAAGATAAGGAAGAGTGCAGGGAAAACTCATTTATTCAACCTTTGCAGAGACGATTCTTTCATTTTGCAGCTTGCTTGGAAATAAGTTAATTTTAAAAAATGACCCTCTTATTAAATGTTCAAGTGGTTGTGATATTGCTTTCATTCTTCTCTCACTGCCACATGGTCATCATATCAGATGGCTAATCTCTTCACAACCCCCCACACACATCTTTGATCAAAGTGTGGATCAACTTTTTCAACTCCGGGCTGTCATTACCCCTGTGATCCAAATGTTGGACCAAAGTCGAGGCTTGAAAGCCACGGTGTTGTTGACTGATGAATCCAAGTCTTGATGAGATGAGATTGGAGATGGAGATGAATTGAAAAATGAATCATGTTTTCTTATGAATTTGACCAATTCATCAAAATTCATCAATTTGTATTAATCATAAATAAAGTCCACTAGATCAGGCCTGCCCAACAGGTAGACTATGGGCTACTGGTAGTCCGTGAAGGGTTCAAAAGTAGCCCACCAGCCATCAATAAAAAAGTAAGGGGATAAGTTCTCCACCCCTCCCTCCCCCATCCCAAGGACCACCACTGCCCCAGCAAAGTTCTGGGTCTACCAGCCCACTGTCTTAGCTGAGCGGGGCAGTTCAAGGGCCATGGCACATTGAAATCTGTTCCTTCCAGAATGGATTAATGGATGTTCAATGCATTCCTATGGGAAACTGCTGCTCTACTTACAAAGGTTTTTACTTATGAGCATGTGCTCGGAACAGATAAAATTCATAAGTAGAGGTTTTAGTGTAGTAGCCCTCAGGCACTTTGGACCAGAAAAAGCAGACCCTGGCCTGCTCAAAGTTGAACAGCCCTGCACTAGATGAACACAAATTCATGAATTCATAGCAAATTTTGATTTTCTAAGTTTATTGGGCTATAAAATCCCACCCCCTGAGCCTAAAGTAACAGATTTGGAGGGAAGCATCTCTTGATTCTTCAAGTTTGTACAACCCAGTTGCTAAAGGGCACTTTCATAAGAGTGACCCCTTTGTGAGTATACAAGATGTCTGATACCCAATCTTTACCAAACTTGGAGGGATTGTAAAGGTTATATGGGAGAAGCCTCTCTGTACGTTTGTACGTACAGAGGCAGAGGAAGCATCTCTGAAAATATGAGGTTTCTAGATCCAGGGGTGAACTTTTTAGAGCATTTTAAAGGGGAGGGAAATTGACTCATCGATTTGTCACTGGAAATTTGTCAGTTCATCATTTCAACAATCCACCAGCCCTGACAAATCATGAATTATGATGAATCACCATCCCCAGCCCTAGTACAGATATGAAGAACAGTGGCTAAATTTCTACTCTTGGAACCTCGATTAAGGCTGCCTTAATTAGTTTGGATATTTATTACATTTTTGCTCACACTTATTAAGTTTAACTGACAGGTCCACTACCATTTATTTTCTCTGTTTGGATGTTCTTCTAGTTTGGAGGTCTAGCAGCTTGATTGAAGCCCACAGAAGTAACTGTTCCAAGTTCTGGTTTTTGCACTAAAATGCTTTGTATGCATTTTTTTAAAAAAATGGAAATGTATGGGTTGCAAAGTTCAGATAAGTGCAAATGCTCTCTGCACATTGGTTCAAAAGTGAAAAAAGCTAGATAACTTTGCAGGTCACTTTTGAACCAACCAAATTTTTTCCTTCACTGATAGCTGCTGTGAGTTTTTTGGACTGTTTGGCTGTGTTCTGGAAGTTTTTCTTCCTGACATTTCACCAGACTCTGTGGCCAGCATCTTCAGAGGGCAAGGAGCTCAGGGGAACTAGGAGTTATCTCTGTGCTCTGGGGTAAGAACTCGTAGTTCCCTGAGCTCCTTGCCTTCTGAAGATGGTGGCCACAGAGTCTGGTGAAACGTCAGGAAGAAAAACTTCCAGAACACAGCCAAACAGTCTGAAAAACTCACAACACCTATCAGATCCCGGCTGTGAAAGCCTTCAAGAATATATTTTCCTTCACTCTTATTAAAGGCTGAGATACATTGGGTCTTTTCCAACTTCAGTCCAATGTGTAATGGTTGGGGAGTAGGGGTGTTGATCCTTGTAGAAGAACAAGACAGGCAAGACAATGAGATTTAGTCTTTCACTTCCATTGAGAGCTTTGACATTTGTGGGCTGGTTTGGGTTAAAGGACAGCTGTTATCCCACCTGAGTCATTCTCACTCAAGTCTGCACTGTACCTTTTGGAGTCAAGAACATGGAAAACCTCTTCAGGCTATCTGGCTGATTCCATTCAGAGTAGTTGTTCATCATGAAACGGTTGTCCCCTGAAAAGAAACAAAAGAAACAGTTCCAGTCATCACATTAGAATGTGAGGAAATTAAGGACGATGATGCAAGAAAGATAATGGTTAAGGACTCCATTCTGGAAGCATAGAGTGCTGGTGTGAGACTCTGGACTAGGCATGTCCAAACGTTGGCCCTCCTGATGTTTTGGACCACAACTCCCAGAATTCCAAGCCTGTATTTCCAATAGCAAAGGACTGTGGGAGTTGTTGCCCAAAACATCTGGAGGGCCAAAGATTGGACATGCCTGCTTCTGGACCAACTTCTTACCCTTTCCTGGGCTCAGCTGTAAAGACAAAGCCCCACAAGGTTCTTTCAGGTGCAACTTGCATGTTTACAACCGGATAATGTCAACACTATGGGGAAAACTGCATGTATGAATGTGGTCTTCAGAACCATAGAATAAGGTGATTGACTCAGTGAAGGGTAGTGGTTTGGGTGTCCGTGGCAAAATGGACCCACTCTGGATTTTCTCCATCCTTGTCCTCCATCGTTTCTCCATCCTTGTCAGTCCCACATCCTGGACAAAATGTATTGCATCCTCAGGACTAAAGCTGATCAGTTTTGAAGGCCCTTATGTTGTTGGGTGTCAATGGCAAAATGGATCCACTCTGGATTTTTCTCTACACTGTACAATGTTTGCAAGTTTTCTTCCCAATATAGTTTTAGCACTTTAAACAGCTCATTGACCAGCCAGACTAAGAGCACGGCTACAGTAGTAGTGGGCAGTAAGCTAAAGTGGGTTCTTAGGAACAGTAATTAAATTATCTCGCCAAGCCCGCCTATTCGTACAGAAATGGCTCCTGCCAACATCACAAACTGCCTTAATAAACAAGCCACTTCAGGACATTGGCAAATTGATCACTTCCCCTATTCAGCAGAGGGCAGGGGAAGTGGGAAAATGTTACTGAAGATAACTATTGCTGCTGAATTGCATCAGTTACTTAAAAATATTTCCCTTCTCTTAAAGGGCCAGTTGAGAAACTCCCTGCAGGCAAAGCCACCACCATAGATTTTCACCGTATGCAATTTATTTACTGACCCTTTAAAGTGGGGCAATATAATGGATGTAGCTCATCAAAGGTAGTCTACATACTGTCAAAAATGATTTTGTTTTCATTCCCTTAGCCTCTGCTGAGTAGATTAATTTGTCAAGATCCTGAAGTGGCTTGCTTATTAAGCCACTTCACGACAATGGTAAATAGAAGGAAGAAGGCTTTCTTTGGATTGGTTCCAGCAAGCCTACGCACTGGAACTGATCCAAAACAGAGCATTCTGGCTCATACCAGGGAAGCAGAAACCCCTAGACGGAGGCCAGAAAAGTAAGAACACTCTAGGGACAGATCTGGTGCACTCTAGCAAAGATGTCATCTGATCGCCATCTTTAAAAAGCACCCATTTATCCTTGCTACAGACCAGAGAGTGGGATAAATGGCCCATGGAGTTGGCCTCTAAGACTTTGGCAAAGATCAACCCCAGCCACTAGCCTTTACTAGTTTGAGTGCATTCTACATCCCTCCTGAGTTCAGGTGGCAGTGAAGAAGTCACATATCTTTAAGGCAAACATCATCTCTTCCATTTAACTTGCAAGCAGTTGGATCAAACCCTGTCATCACCCATGACACCTAACTTGGGGTCTCCCGTGTTCAGAGACAGTATTTAACTACATGCCCTGATTTGTGAGGTTTCCTGTATTGGTCCTTGTGGGAAACATTATGTTAAGAGCTAGACTGAATGTTGACCAGATCCATCATGACAAGTCGTGTCCTTAAAGCCAAGATGGAATACTATCTGCAGGTGGAAGTCTAAAGTTTTCAGCTAGGGTGGTTTATTCAGGAGATGAAGGACTGGAGAAAGCTTTCATCAAGATCCTTGGAATGGGTGAGAAGAATGTGCCCAGTGGGTCATGAAAAGAAGCAAAGGTCTGTCCTCTCTAGGGCTGCCCTCATTGCTTCTGTTATCAAATCAGAAAAGCTAGAGCAGATCAGTTCTTCAAATGCTGGTGTCCACAAGATTGTATCCTATGTGGTCTAATAAGTCCACCATGCAGAAGTCCTGCTGATTGGGAGGAAGCCATGTTTAACAGAAGCCACCACTCTATGAGTTAACCTATATTTTGTGGCCACCTGCCAACAATGATTATCATCCCAGCAGAGAACCTATACTCATGCATTACTTTGGTTGTTCTGACTCATCTTGAAGGAACCGGCCACTTAATAACACTCTTTGCAGCTGCCCATAGAGGTGCCCAGCTGTGAAAATTGTATCGTAGCACTCTCAAAATAAGGCATCAATTACAGAGAAAGCAGGGGAAGGCTTGAGGGTTGGAGAAGCACTTTTTTCTTCTTCACCAGATTACAGGACTTCCTAAAAAAGATTGAGAGGGAGATCTTTGTGGTCTTTGGATGGTTGGCTAAGGAGTGAAAGGCACAGAACTGATCATACCAGAAAAGGTTGTTCTGTAGGGAGAAATCTTCTGTAAATTAGCTCTTTTGTGTACTGGGGAATCACCCCAGCCCATCTCTGGCAAAAAAGTAGCCCTACTTCGGGACCCAACAAGTCCAGCTTGGGCATAGATCAGGATCAGAATGAGTGGAAAATAGGTCACACTGGAGCATTCCACAAAAACTGCAACCCTTTTTGTTTTTGCCATGCAACCACAGTTTGACAAACCATGGTTTGTTAGTGGGGATGGATTTGTACACAGGAAGAAACTAGAGTTTGGTGCTATTCAGTTTTAAGCTTTGGAGATGCAGAAATCCTGGCTTAGGAAACTAGGACATATCATATCCTTTGACGTGTTGGCTCTTGTTCCATCTGAGGTCTGTTTCTTCATATCTGGTACATCACAATCAGGTGCCTCAACACGTCTGCAGCATTTGAAGCCTACCAAGAGGTCTAAGCCTCTTTGCCAAGAAACAAACAGGCAGGTTTGATGAGATCTTAATGAAATGATAATGATCTGGAGTTTCCACCTTCATGAAGAGCCACATCAAAGACTTTATTCTGTGATAAAAGATTCTTACTCTACTGCCTTTTCCAGTAGTGATGTATGGAAGTGAAAGCTGGACTATAAAGAAGGCAGATCACCACAGAATTGATGCTTTTGAGCTGTGGTGCTGGAGGAGAGTCTTGAGAGTCCCCTGGACTGCAAGGAGATAAAACCTATTCATCCTGAAAGAAATCAACCCCGAATGTTCACTGGAAGGACAGATTTTGAAGCTGAGGCTCCAGTACTTTGGCCACCCCATGAGGAGAGAGGAGTCCTTAGAAAAGTCCCTGATGTTGGGAAAGATTGAAGGCAAAAGGAAAAGAGGACGGTAGAGAATGAGATGGTTGGACAGTGTCATTGATGCAACCAATATGGATTTGACAAAACTCTGGGAGGCAGTGGAAGATAGGAAGGCCTGGCGAGCTCTGGTCCATGGGGTCTCGAAGAGTCGGACACGACTGAATGACTGAACAACAACAACAACACTCTACTGCCTCACCATCCATTCACAAATGGAAAGGCAACAGCCACCATTTCTCCTTCCTTGTCAGTCCCACATCCTGGACAAAATGTTTTGCATCCTCAGGATTAAAGCTGAACAGCTATGAAGGCCTTGATGTTGTTCTCATAATGGGTTGCTGCCAAGATTTTTACATTGCTTTGCTTTGTTTCATTTTTACTCCTTCTGATGAAGTCTTGTCTCCAGTTTCCAAAGAAGCACTGGAGCCGCAGGAGAGGCAATGACCTTATAGTCTGCATGCATATGTAAGTATTGCTGCCAATCTGGATGGACCACAACTCCTGGGGTCCCAGTGAGTTAGCACGTCACTGCCCTGCAGCTTTGTAGTGCTCATCCCAATTTCTCGCTTTTACCTAAGAAGGCCTCTCATGCCCTCTGGGAGCACAGTGGGTGGTTTCTTGAAGTCTTCTGCTTCCCTTGAGCTGTTTTCCAATGCAGGCAGGAATGATTTACACCAGAAGTGGGAGGAAAAGGATTTCCAAAAAGCAACAAGATGTGTTTGAACTTTCATGGAGATATATCCCCATTTCTTCAGATCTGTATGACCTTGGGGTCTTAGGAATCTGTATATTTATATACGTGGTTGGAAAGGTCAGTTTTTTTGGACTAGAACCCATGGAACCTCCTAGCCACTGTAGCCACTAGCCATGGAATTAAAGAAATCTGGGACCTGAAGACCAAGCAACACTCCTACTGAAAAAGCTTCCAGCACTGCTCTTTGAGCAGCTGAATAAGTAGACTATGCAAGCTGGTAAAAAGTTCCAGTTACAAATCCATAAAATAGACACCCATAAACAAGACCTTGGAAATGTAATGTTACAGAACTGGCAATACCACAAAGAAATGTGTAGCCATCCGTTATAGCTCAGAATGTGGGCTGAGGAAGCATCATCGGATATCCAAATGGGCAGGAAGCTGCCCTCAAGATATCGTGATCTTTCACCATTTTGGTTCATTATAGGCTAACCCATTCAAAAAACAAAGAGATGAATCTTATGAGTAAATCAACTAAGGGCCTTTCTCCAATGTACTTCAGGAGATCGTAATGTCATGAAACAAACCCAGCAAGAAGAGGACATGTAAGGGCAAAGAGGTGGGCTTGCCCTTGGTCCTACCTACCATTCTCCATGTGGTTCCTCTCAATGAAATTCCTGCTCAGGTCTGCCTTGCAGATCTTCTCAACATGTCTCATGCATACGTTCAGGAGGTCATCTCTCAGTAGGCCCATGGCGGGGCTCATGTTCTCCCCCTCCAGCAGGATGCTGTAGGTAGGCAGAGATGGTGGTATGGTGTAGCTCCTCATCATAGCACCAAACTCCTGCCAAGGGGAAGAAGCAATAGTAGCAACTGTAACAGCAGCAGAAGCAACAACAAAAAGCAAGAGGAGAAAGAAAGAGAAAGGTGTCTTCTAAAGGAACATTTTCAGCCACCTTAGTGAAGATAAGGAGGATTCTAGGCAAATCCTGGGACCCTGTATGTGTTGCCTTGACTTCAAAAGGGGGGAGAGGACAATGGAAATATCCATGTGGAATATAGCATGCCTCAAGTTGCTATTCCATAAGGTTTTTCACTTGAATCTCCAGTACATTTTGCCCTGTTAACATTTGTAATTCTTCTTCAGCAGATAAATCAAGAGCCTACAGAAATTTCCCTCCAAAGGACTCTCCAGTACAAGTTCAGGGCAAAAAAAATTATAATAATTATTGCCAGGGGTGTTTAGGAGAGGTTACATAAGAACATAAGAAGAGCCATGCTGGATCAGGCCAAAGGCCCATCTAGTCCAGCTTTCTGTATCTCACAGTGGTCCCACCAGATGCATCTGGGAGTGCATGAGACTAGATATCTGTCTCCTGATACCACTCCCCTGCATCTGGTCCTTGAAGTACCCCGGTTTTAAGCCTGGAGATGATACATCTCTATCATGGTTTGTAACCTGTTATGGACTTTTCCTCCAGGAATCTGTCCAATCCCCTTTTGAAGGCATCCAGGCCAGATGCCATCATCACATCCTGTGGCAGGGAGTTCCACAGACTAACAGGCCAAAAAATGTCCTGGATATTTTAATAATAAACATCACTCCACTGCATTCCTGATGGGTGTCTCTTCCATTCTTTGCTCCTGGAGATGAGCTCCAAGTAGGTGCTTCCTGATTCATTTGTTTGTTTGTTTTTCATTTTTAGAACTGGAACACAGTTAAAAAGGGAAATGTGGTGGGTGTAAGTCAATGAACACAATGGCGATGAGAATAAGATTTAAGGCATGTGGCTGGAGGCTGGTGATTCTTGAGAAGGTTAAACAGAACATCCACAGTTTCGCCAAGGGCAAGACTGTGGAAGCATCTTCATTCTCCATTCTTGGGGGGGGGGATGATCATCTAAATAGAAGCACACTGGCATAATGTAACAGGTCACAAAACTTAGTTTATGTTGGAGCTACAGATATATACATATTAGGGATGGGCACAAAACAAAAAATGAAATGCTATTTCATAGTTTCATTATGTAACAAAATGTAATGAAATGAAATGAAATGAAACGATGAAGCAGCATTTTGTTACAGACAAAATGAAATGGTCTTTTTTTTTTGTTGTTGTTATAATGAACCATTTTGTTCCCTCTGTAAAATGGCTCGTGGCCATGGGTACAAAACAAAAGTGATGGCCAGCTGGTCGACACTAGGGATAAAACCAAACAGCGCTGACTGGACTCCCTGTGGGCCAGCTGATTGGCGCGAGAGAGAAAAAACACGAGTACGGTCCCAACAGTATAAAAAGAAATTTTAAAAAATTAAAAATGCAAAATGAAATACGAAATACGAAATACGAAAAGGATTTTTTTAAAAAATCATTTCATGCTTATCCCTAATACATATATTTGCAGGGTTCTGACTGCAGAATAGAGAGTGAGGCACATGGCAATGACACTGGTAATGAATGAGCTTGGGAATCATGCAGATGCCTTGCTCTCAGATCACCTGCTCCAGGGGGAGATATAAGCCCCATCACTTCCTCACCTGCAAGAAGAGCACCGAGTCACTGATCTGGCCAATCTGGTCCCTGGTCTCTTTGTCTTCCTGCAGCAGCTTGGCCCTGTCTTCCAGCTCCTCCACGATCTCCTTGATGTTGTCCACCGCCACCTTCTCCCTGTGGTCCAAGCCAGCCTTCACTTCCTCCCGCTGCTTCTCCAGGTCACGGATCAGCTCTTTAAAATGCTGGTCCACAGTCGCTTTCTCATTGGTCGTGAAGTTCTACAGACAGAGAGGGGCAGGGGAGAGAGAGAGAGAGAGAACAGGAACAAATACTCTCTTTTGGAAAGATCAACTGGCAAAACACTCCTTTATTGCCTGGCTGGTCCTGCAAAGAAATCAATGCAGAAACCAAAGATCATAACCGGCCATAACCTGTGCTTCTGTCTTGTACCGGTTTTCCATGTACAAGGGTGCAAACTCATTTCTTCATGCATATTCATGCATACAATGAGCCCAGCAAATGCTGCATTGTTCTTAGTATGTGTCTCAGAGTATTAACACTGCAGAGCTGGAAGGGATTCCTAAGTCACCAAGCTATCTAGCAGTTCCAGAATTATAGAATTGCAGCACGGGAAAGGATGCTCAGGATCATGGAGTCCAGCCCCTGTCATGGGGGCACAATAAAGAATTGAACTCCCAAACTCTGGCTCTGAAGTCAGAGCCTTAAACTACTGAGCTATCCAGTGGTTCTCAGAAAGGCATATTGGAATAGGGGGCAGATAATTTCAATATTGTTGCCTACATTCTGGACACCAGGGGTATCCTTGAAGCAATTTATTGTATTGGAGGGCAGGGACATTCTGTCCTCCAGGCCAGATTGGACCTCCAGAGATTCACAGCAGCTGGCCAGCAACAGAGGCATATCTGGGGGGCGGCAGGAGGGTACATCTGCCCCAGTTGCAGAAATCTGGGGGCACCTGGAGGGAGAAGAGGAGGAAGCCCTGTGCCCTCTCATCACCGCATGCCAGGTGAGCGGCGAAGCAAGCACATAGGCAGGTGTGTGAGTGCGGTGGCTGCGGCGCCCTTCTCCTGCTCTTCCAACTCTTCCAAGCTATTCCATAGAACTGAGCTGCAATGTACTTTACAAAGTGTAAAACACCTAAAACAACCACAGGGACAAGCAGGGGTTGTTGACTGCAAAATGCAGAGGTGCAGTTGGAGATCCCCATATAGGGGTTCTTTCTGTCCAGTCTTTGCATGTTCTTCTGGGCTTGACTTTTGCAACAGGCTCCCTCAGTTATTCAGGGCTGAACTCCAGCAGGCAAGAGAAAGCAACATCTTTAGGCAAAAGCAACACAGAAAACAGATGCTTAGAATTGTCACTGGTGAGGGAGGCCAGGTTGTGCATTCTGGGCTCTCTGCCAGCTTCGTTCCACAGGAGCCATTTCTCCAGACCACAAGGGCAATGAGGCCCCAAGGACGAGAGACTCTAAAAGCAAACTGAGCCAGGGGTGAGGAGGGTGAGACCCTGCCAGATGCACACAGGAGAAGAGAAGGGGAGGATCACAAAGAGGAAGGCAGAGGACATGGGCTCATGGAAAGAAGAAACAAGCAAGCAAACCCTTACAGGAGGTGGTGGTGGTGGTGGTGGTGGTGGTGGTGGTGGTGGTGGTGGTGGTGGTGGTGGTGGTGGTGGAAGAAGAAGAAGAAGAAGAAGAAGAAGAAGAAGAAGAAGAAGAAGAAGAAGAAGAAGAAGAAGAAGAAGAAGAAGAGGAGGAGGGGGGGCAATCCTGTGGAGAAGGAGATGGTTATGGAAGAGGTTCTCACCTTGATGCGATCTCTCTCTTTGTGCCATTTATCCACTTCATCTTCCAGCTCTATGATCTTGAGCTGCAGCTGCTCTTTCTGCAGGGAGAGCTCAGTCTGCAGGAAGGAGATAAGGGAAACCATGAAGTTGTCCCAAGTCACAAGGCCTGCTCCAACGTTTCATTGAGGAGTCCCGTCATGTGTGCAGCAATGCTGCAGTCAAGCATCTGCTCTTGACCTGGGTTTAATCATAACGGATTTGGGTAGCTGGCTTTGAGTTGCCTCAGTTGCTTTCAGAAGCCAGTAAAAGGTGTACTCGACCCACTAGGAGACTAAAATGCACATAATTGTGTGGGGTGGTATATAAGCCAAAAAACAATAATAATAGCTCCACGAGTGAAAACACACAGGAAGACAAAAGGGACAAGCACACACTCAGCCTGGACTGAAACCTCCACCTTGTTAAATCCACCCTCCCTCTGTTCCAGCAAGAAAAGATGTTGAAAAACTGGATGCCCCTCTCAATATGCGAAGAAAACACGGATTATTACCAACTGACATAAAACAAGGAAGAGACACTCATGGAATTTGTAGAAAAGCAACACAATCAGAACTGGGAGATTGTGCTTCAATTACTGTTGTTGTTGTTGTTGCAGCAAAAGAACATAATAACAGTCTTGCTGGAACAGGCCACAGCCCATCCAGTCCAGCATTCTGTCTCTCACAGTGGATCACCATTTGCTTCAGGGTATTCCCAAGCAGATGTCTTCACCTGCTTACGATTCCCTGCAAATGGCATTGAGAGATCTCCTGCTTATCTCTTCAACCTGGAGGTTGTCCTTAGGCATCCTTAATGATAGCCATTGATACCCTTGTTCTCCATGAACTTGTCCAATACTTTCTTAAAGCTGTCATGGCTGACAGCTGTCACCACTTCTTCTGGCAGGGAGTTCCACAGACCAGGGATCATCTGGTGAAAAAGTAGTTTCTCTTATTGTTTGAGATCTAGCACCCAAAAGTTTCATAGAGTACCCCATAATTCTAGTGTTTTGAAAATTTTTCCTTATCTACTTTGTTCACGCCATATATGATTTTTAAACTTCAATGAGATGCCGTCGTTCAAAAGTGAGGAGGCCCAGCTAATGCAGCCTCAGATAATAAGGAAGGTGTTTCAGTTCCTGAATCATTCTGGTTGCCCTCCTCTGCACTTTTTCCATTTCCATAATATCTTTCTGGAGGTATGGTGACCAGAACTATACACAGTACTCCAGATGGGGCCTCATCATAGACTTATAAAGAGGCAAAAAGAGGCTTGCTGACTGATTTTGATACCTTTCCTAATGATCCCTAGCATAGAGTTTGCTTTTTTCATTGCTGCAGCACACTGGGTTGACACTTCATTTATCTGCACACTAGGACACCAAGGTCCTTTCCCTGGTTTGTTGCTGAGAGTTCAGAGCCCATAATTTATAAATAGACATGGGCACGACTTGGCGAAATTCTCGTTTCCGTTTCCGTTCCTCGTTTCTGTTACGCAACGGAAACGGTAACGACAATTACTCCGCCAGAACTCGAACTCGAACCGAAAAAAGAAAAATTGGGTCTGAATTGTCATTGTCGTTCCTGGCATCGCACGGCGATCACACGATGCCAAGCGCAAGCGGCACAGAAAAAAAGTTTTAAAAATTAAAAAAAACTGATTCCCAGCCAAAAAAGCAGGCGAAAATGTGCCTGCCTGAGTGAGGGCACCTACCAGAAGGGTGGTTTCTGGGGGGGGGGGTCCCCGGCCTCCTCCCCTCTCCTCTCCTGGGCTGCGCATCCTCGTCGTCTCGCCAACTCGCCATGCCATGCGGTGCGGGCGGGGGATCCAAAATGGGGCGACCGCAAGCAATATTTATTTATTTTGAAATCATGGAGGTCCAAAAACACACCAAAGCACCACAGAAACATGCGAAAATAGCTATTTTAAAACTGCCTGAATTTTTACAGTAGCAGCAGTGGGTTTTTCTTGCAACAAAACGTCTCCAATTGATTTTATTTTATTTTATTTTATTTTTATTTTTTATTTTTTTACACCTGCACAATGATGGGCTGGCCATGGGAGTGGACCATGCAAATTTTTAGAGCCATTCCACCAATTGCATGGCCACTTGGCCAGGTTTTGACCGAGACTTCTGGGATGTGCCAGTCGGGCATAAAAAGCCCACTAACCCTAGCCCGAACCTGAACCCGAACCCTAACCCATACGCCAGTACGCTGTCCTTCTTAGTGGGTCAGAGAGGCACCCAGAGGTGCACCCCACTAACTCACCTTAACCTTACCCGTAACCCTAAGCCTAGCCCTTGCGCTAACCCTAACCCTAAGCCAGATATGTGTACTCGCATTGCACTACAGCAAGTACACTTCCCTTCTTAGTGAGCCAGAGGGCGCCCATAGGGGTCCTCTCTCACTTTGTTCCTCCTCCCCATCCCCAGCCCAAGTGCACCGTATGCCAGGCAGTGAGTCACAGAGGCACCCGAGAGAGAGGTGCCTCTGCCTGCCACTGCAACTTGGTATGCATATCCAATTGGCTATGCATACCCTTTTGTAGCAGGCCAGAGGAGGCACCCACCCCAGAGAGGTGCCTCCAGGAGCCCACTTTCCCTTCATAGCGGGCCAGAGGAGGCACCCACCCCAGAGAGGTGCCTCCAGGAGCCCGCTACCCCTCCAAACCAGTACTAACGACAGACGAAAAAAGGACAAACAAAACGACAAATTTTTGAAAAATTTCACGACAAACGGAAACGAGCCAAAACGGACCGGCTCTGACACACAACAACTCGAAACGTAATTTTTCCTGGTCGTGCCCATCCCTATTTATAAATGTAATTGGGGTTTTTTTGCCTCAACATGCCTCACCCAAATTTAGTGTCATTGACAAATTAGGCTACCTTGCTATTTACTCCTACTTCTAGATCATTTAGTTCCCAGTACTGAACCTTGTGGGACCCCACTCTTTACCTCCTTCCATTTGGAGAAGTGTCCATTTAGTGCTACCCTCTGTTTACTGTCCCTTAGCCAGTTGCTGATCAAGGACAAGACCTGTCCCTTGATTCCATGACTGGCAAGTTTATTCAAGCACCTTTGGTGTGGGCCCTTGTCAAAAGCCTTCTGAAAGTCCAGTTAAACAATGGCAACTGGATCTCCCTTAATGACATGCTTTTTTACACTCTCAAAAAATTCCAACAGATTAGTGAGGCATGATTTCCCCTTGCAAAAGCCATGTTGGCTCTTCTTCAGCAGCACCTTCTCTTCTATGTGCCTATTAAATTTATCTTTTAGGATGGTTTCCATCACTTTACCTGAGACACTTGTCAAACTGACTGGCCAGTAATTTCCTGGATCATCTCTGGTTCTCCCCCACCCCCACCCCAAGTTGGTATTAAATTCACTACCTTCCATTCATCATGCACAACGCCTGATTTGTGGAAAAGATTATATATTTTGGGTGGGACATCAGAAATTCCATCTTTAAGTTCTTTGAGAACTCATGGATGGATGCCATCTGGTCCTCTTGATTTGTTAGCATTTAGTTTAACAAGACGTACAAGGACCTCCTCTCTGGTTATTTCTATCTAGCTTAATTCTTCGGTTTCCCTCCCAATGAAGATAGGCTCTGTTTTGGGTATATGGTCTCTGTCTTCAGTGAATACTGAAGCAAAGAATTCATTGAGTCTCCTGTAACCTCTGTTTCCTCTTTAATAATCCCTTGCCTTCCATTGTCCAACAGCCTTCCTAGTAGGTTTCGGCTATGTGTTGTTCTTGTTCTTGTTCTTGTTCTTGTTCTTGTTCTTGTTCTTGTTCTTGTTCTTGTTCTTGTTGTTGTTGTTGTTGATGTTGATGATGATGATGATGATGATGATGATGATGATGATGATGATCCCTAAAGCTCTCAGACAGCATAACAAGAGGCAATATTGGCTGCTCGATTCTGGGATTTGTAGTACAGAAAAGTATTTCAAAATCTCTTTCTCTCTCACACACAAACAATCTGTCTCTTTGTGCCAACCTACACAATTAAAAACCCTGACTGTCAATCTGCTTCTGTTAGTATGCCGTCAAGAGCTGCAGTGGGGCCGGGTGGGGGGATTGTGAGCTTCTTCTCATCAAGATGGAGCCATTCACTAGGTGGGAGTGGGGTGGGGAGGGAGGCTGATTTCCAAACCAAGTTGCCTTTGAAGCACAGGGCCACGCCCAGGGTGTGCCTTTTCAACTCTAACAGTTTTTCTGTGTAATTACGGGATGACGTGTCTCCGTGTTGCAACAGGCAGGATGACGCCCTCAGCAGAAATTGTGTTCAAACAAGATGAGGGAGTTGTTGGCTCTGAATCGGGCCCTTTGGCAGTGCAGCAATCAAGGCACGGTGAAGATAAGAGAGGAGGAAAACCTGAAGAGATCATAAGACTGGCTGTAGTCCTCTCCTTCATTTTAAGATAGGAGGTGCTCAGGAGAGGATAGAAATTCTGCATAGATGCATTTTATGCCAGGGTAATTGTTGGTGGATGTATGAACAGCTCCAGGTGTAGGTGCACCAGAGGGCATGTTTACACAAGCACAAATCTCAGAGTTGTTTTCTGTATCGTTTGCACTTTGCATGTGAGCTGTTTTCTACAAGGCATGCAATGGATTCATTGCCACCCAGTTGTACGTACCAGATTATAACCAGACTCAGTAGGTTTTTCTTATAAAGGCAAAACCAGCTGTAATGGATTAGAGCACAGAGTCACCTAACCCACTCTCCTGGCTCCATCAGTGGCCAAAAGCTTCTGGAGGAATCTTACTCCCCAGATGTGAGGGATAAGTGTCTCCATTTTTTCTTCCCAGGGATACACTGCATTAGAAGGTGTAGGTTCCAGTTAGACACCATCACAGCTAGTTAATTGGCCAACGTGCAATTCATGTAGCTATTGCCTCAATTAGCTGCACATTTCTTCATTAGGCAAATTAATTCTCCAGCCCCAAAGAGTTTTCCAGCTTCACTTTCAGAGCAGGGTGGATTGGCCAGTGATGCGGTGAGTGATGTAGCGCCAGAGTTTGATCAGCATCACCAGCACCCTATTTATTCTGCTCCTGATTTCATTTTTCAGTGACTCCATTTGCGCTTGGTCTTGAGAACGAATGCTATTTAATTTCCAAAGAATTAAACTGAAACTCACATGGCCTGATATTCCATCTCCCTACTCAACAATCCTGATTGAAATTGCCCAGAGGAAGTCCAGAGTTCATTTTCATGATCGCAATGTGCCAAACATTTAACCTGAACCAGCAATACTGTTCAAATAAATGTACATCTGTACACCGTGTAAGGGTTTCTTTATAAGGACAGGAAGACAAGAAGTCTAGCAGGTGGTGAATTATTTTCCTGCACCAGATTCAGAGCATGAATAAGTGGGGGAAAGTTCTCCCAGCCTTCCATTATTAATGAAAACTGGAGTTTCCTGCAATAAATCTATAATGCAGATAAACATTATTATTCCATGGAATGAATAACATAAGGGGAGGGAGCAACCCAAGCTGTGCTATGAGATTTCTTGTGTGGACACCTTTTTCATTACAGGCATGACAATTTTTCCAAGAAACTGGGGCAAGAAAATATTTTATCTCCTTTGATACTTTGCCATCAATAATTCTGCTCATGGTGATGTTGAACGTTGGACTGGAGCTTGGCTTGGATTTGAGTCCCCACTGAACCATGGAAGTCACTGGGTGGCCTCAGGCTCCTCCAGTCTGGCCTACCTCACAGGATGAAGTATGGAGGAGGAGAACCATGCATGGTGCCATGAGGTCATTGGAGAAAGAATATCACAGGAGGCAAATGACATTCCCTATATCTTGACACATATCTCCCTATTTTGAGCAGGCTTAACTGCTATGTCTAAGCCAAGGTGAAGCCTAGGCCCTAGGTTTGCCTGTTGAGACATACACTCAAACCAAAACAGAAATTAATCCAGATGTTTGTGGATCACACACAGCAGAAGACAGGAATGCAAGAGGGGGTGAGCTTCAAGTCATGTCAAACCATGGGTAACAGGTGGGTGTTGCACAGCCATCTTAGCTTGTGGATGAGTTAGAGCTGAAAAGATTTAAAAGTACCCAAGAGAAGAGGAAGAAGATGGACTTGTCTTCATCACCAAGGCAGACTCTCAAGAGTCTTGCCAACCTTTTGTTGCTACTGTAACCCCTTCTACCCACTGTAAGCCATTTGATCACTTTGCTTTCCTGTTGAGAAAGGTGGACATTTTATTGGCATCATCTGCAGTGGGAAAATGTATGACAACTAGGGCGACTGTGGAGGAACACTTCCTAAGTAAGCTAGGATACCTCATGGATCAGTTGTTGCAACACAATGTGCTTTTAAAGCCAGAGATTTATCAGAGGAAAATTATGAGGATGCTCTCACATTGCAAATCCCAAGAAACAGAGGAAGGGATAAATAAAATGTGAGCAGTGACACAGAAAATGCAGAGCACCAAAACAATTTGATTTATCATGGGGGTAGAAGACTGTATGGAAGAAGCATCTCACAAATGGGATGGAGGAAGTGATTTTTTTTAAAAAAAATGAAATTAGTAAAACAAGGGTAGACTCAAAATAAAAGATGGCCCAAGCGTGAACTCTTCACAAAGTTTAAAAATGTGCCATTTTCCAACTGACTGCCCACTGGGCCACAAAACAGGGTTCAAGCACACAGAGTCCAGCAATTGAGACTGGTGACTCCAGTTCCAGTGGGATGATATATCTACCCCAGATTTTAGTTTGACCTTGACAGGAGCTATCTGACATGTTGAACCTTATCGCCATCATAGGTTCAGCACCATGGACAGTTCCTGTAAAGGTTAACATTCAGCATGGGATCACAGGCCCTGTGAAACTGGCTTCACCTAACCCCACTGGGTACCATCTTTAACTGATGGCATTTTCTGTTTAAAAAAGAATTGGCAATAAATGATTATCTAAGGCCTTTTTGAGAACCTCACTCTGAGACCTTGTAATGTCAACACCCATTACATTAGATACCAATGTGTTTGATTTCATATAAAACATATTTTGCCTTTGATCTAAGAAGAGTTTATTCATTTCATAATTTCACACGATCATCCATCAAGGCTTACTCTGTTGTCACATCATGGTGTAGAACAGTAGTTCACAACCTTGGGTCCCTAGGTGTTCATGAACTGAAATTCCCAGAAGCCTTCCCCAATAGCTGTGCCTCTGAAAAACTATGAACTCAATGACAGTGTGAAATGCTTGTGATCCAGATGAGTGTAGGCACAACTTGCAATGACCTTATCACAGATCTGCAAAGCAATGGCAAGATTCTCATTTTCCCAAAACATGCTCCCCTGATCGGGATTTTGAGAATGCTGTGCTGTGTTCTGAACAGAGCACTCTTCACAATGCACAGCTTCCAAGCAATTATGAGGCCACAGAAAACATTCTTAGCCAGGACTTGTAAGGTTTTCTGAAACCAGAGACACTGACAAGCTGCAATGGAAAGAATCCTGAAGAGAATTATCTCCTTGTAGAAAGTTCCACACGTGCATGTGTTGTGTATTTAATGAGGAATGTTTGAGCCTCAGTTCTCTGCTTCCTGCCTCCTGCTGCTGAGCCTTGACTCCTGCATTTCTCCTTTGTTTTTGCTGTGTTCCTGCATACTCTCCATTACTACTGTTTATGTTTGTATTTCTGAAGATTCTGCTGGGTGTCTGTCTATGTTTGTAAGAGAATTCTACGTTTGTTTTTCTGCAACTGTTTATAATAAATCCCAGCTTGTTTTTTGAAGAACACTCCACAAGCATTTGGAACCTTCTCGCTGTGCATGTTTTTACTCTGCTAACAAGGATATTCTCAGCAGCCCAGTGGAAGTGTGCTGGACCAAGACAGTAAATCCTCATAGGTCATTGAACCTCAAAACCTCATCCTTTAGTCTGTTGTTTAGTTGTCCAAATGATTCCCTCCAGCTCCAGTCAGTAGGACACTACAGGCTGTTGGCAAAGAAATGAACAGAAAGAAGATATGAAAACATTGATTTTAAGAAAACCTAAATGACATCCTTGCTTTCCAAAAAAAAAAAAAACAAAAAAAACTGGAAAGTGGCATTAATCAAAATTGTGTTGCTTCCCAAAGTAAATCCCAGGAGGATAGACCTATTGAATCAATGAGGTTTTGGTGAGCCAACCCCTACATAAGTTCCATTGCTTCAAATGCGCCTACTTGCACGGTGGCTTCCTTCGGCGCAGAAAGTCACAGTAGGCCCATTTGACTCAATGTACTTTATAGAGAAGCTGGTTCAATTGATCATCGTTGATTCAATGGACTTACTCAAGTGCAGTTTGCACCGTTAAGAAATAGGATTTTGGCCATCATCAATGTCTAGCAAATTTTCACAAGCAAAGTCAAATTAAAGTCCCCAGATTCTTCAGGAGATGCTTATAAAGTTCATCTCGTATCTTGACTTAGGTCTGTTTCCACCTTCTAAAGTGGAACAGACTAGGTTTGTGAAGAAACCTCAGTAAATAGCTTGTTTTTGATAGATAGACCATTGAGATGTTTTTAACCATGAGATTTCTCATCACTAGCATGAAAACGAGATGCCACTCATTTTTTCTGCTCATTTTTTCCTACCAAGATTGCACATTTCTTCTCTCTTTATGAAGTTAAGCATGCACATGCGCAGAATACAGAATACTGGTTGATGATCAAAGAGATACAATCAACCCATCTGATGCTTTTATTTTAAAAGGAAAAAAACCAAGCCACAAGCAACTTAACAGCACAACTCACACAAAACCTTTTGTACTAATACCAAAGCTGTCAATGAGAATGGCTTAGTTGCTGGCTTAGGTCTCTGGTTGTAGAGCCAGAGGTCGGGAGTTCAATTCCCACTGTGTCTTCGTTGGTTGGTTGGTATTAAAGAGGGTGGTCAGAGTGATCCATAGGATCTGTTTCAGTTCTGCAGTTCAAGAGATGATGATGATGATGATGATGATGATGATGATGATGATGATGATGATGATGATGATGATGATGATGAAATTATCACACAGCATACTACGCTGGATTTTGTATTACCAATCACTAGTCGAATGGTTCCCAAGCGTTTAGGACTATGTGATGTATCGGCGAATTATCCGCTTCTGAGATTGTTCAACTTCCAGTAATTCTACAGGCCCATGCCCTGGTTGCTCAGCCATGGGACCTGTGAGCTGTAGCCCATTTATCGACGGATGTCCAGGTTCATCCACACCCATCGCGGTCCTTGTTAACCTGGATGACAACCGAGTGGGTATAGGCTTCTTTTGATTATATTTCACCATGATTCATGGGTAGTTGCATGCACTTAGGTCTCTTCCTCAGTCGAGACCTCTCTGGTATGGTTGGGCCTACTGGTAGTTTACATGACTGCCAGTACAGCCCAACATCACTGGAGCAGGTAAGCACCCCGCCACGACCAGGCAGCACCCTTGTGGGGGATTATTATTATTATTATTATTATTATTATTATTATTATTATTATTATTATTATATCAGGGAAGGGGTCAGATGCATTTGGGGGTTTCTTGTTCCCAAAGACTGAAACAAAGTGGAATGACTTCCCTACAAAGAAACTGTTTGGCAACAAACACCACAGCTCTAGTCAGTCATGGTTAGAAAAATGGTTTTAAGGCTGTAGTAACTTGTTATTCATTAGATTTCTGACATCAGTAGTAGAAAGAATGAAGGTTTTATTAATTGCATTTGCTCACGTGAAACAAACTGACAGAGTTGACTGCTTCCAAGAACAGGCTCCTAAGAAGAGGGGAAAGCACTGACCAGAGAAGCGGGCCCCTCTTTGAATTCAGGTGCAGGAGGGAACTGTTAGCTTGCTGCCAACAATTTTAAAGGGTTGTTTACAACCTTGAATGGGTCTAGAGGAGGGTGACCAGGATGGTTAAAGGTCTGGAAGAATTGTTTTACAAGGAGCAGCTTAGGGGGTTGGGAGTGTTTAGCCTTAGGAAAAGAAGGCTGAGACGGGATATGATAGCCATGTTTAAATATTTGAAAGGATGTCATATTTAAGAGGGGACAGGTTTGCTTTCTATGGCTTCAGA
Organism: Phrynocephalus forsythii; assembly: GCA_029282475.1. Taxonomy (NCBI): domain Eukaryota; kingdom Metazoa; phylum Chordata; class Lepidosauria; order Squamata; family Agamidae; genus Phrynocephalus; species Phrynocephalus forsythii. The sequence continues at coordinate 7,121,166 of JAPFRF010000022.1, forward strand.
GACTAGGACACGGGGCAAGGGTTTCAAGCTTCAGGAAGAAAGAGATTCAATTTGAAAATTAGGAAGAACTTCCTGATGGTAGAGCTGTTCGGTAGTGGAACATGCTGCCATGGAGGGTGGTGGAGTCTCCTTCTTTGGAGGTTTTTAAGCAGAGGCTGGTTGACCATCTGTTGGGAGTCCTGTGATGGGGTTCCTGCATGGCAGTAGGTTGGACTTGATGGCCCTTGAGGTCTCTTCCAACTCTATGCTTCTATGATTGTACTGCTGGATAGATTGACAGTCACTGCAGCCCAGAAAAGTCCCTCCCAGCGAAACCTACTAAAGGCAGCAGGCGAGGTTGTAAAAACTCCAACAAAGGTAACTTCTCAGAGTTACACCACAGATGCTTGCTGTGGCATATAGTTTCTAGGATGTGCCATTTCTGGCCTCTGTAAAATAAACATTTTAGTCACTTCCTCTTTCCCATGGTCTATGAAGGCTTTGCTCCTTTGCCTCGTCAGTCAGAATGATCACTTCTCATTCAGTACAGGGCCAAGAAGTGTTTTCAGTGTTGCGAGCACTAGATCTGTGGCACTGAGCATAGAGAGATTCCCATTCTTCAACCAAAGAGGATTGATTCTCCATGCTTTGAACAGCTGCTTGGTTCGGAGAGCAGGAACAAAACACAGAGGTGCAGCATCCTTTGTCACTGTGCTTTACCTTGTAAGATACTGCCTTAGCTTTTCTCTTTTCTGCCCAGCATCTTTTAAAGGCCTGGGAGCCTCCTTCTGGGGCTGTCCCCTTGCAATCCTCACTTTCCATACCATGCCAGGAGCACATTCAATCCGTCTTGAACACCAGGCTCTGAAGTCTTCCAGAGTGCTGTTGAGCAGTTTTATGTGTTGCCTACTTTGAATACACTCTTGAGCCAAGAAATTGCAGCACTGAAAACACTTTTTGGCCTTGGTCTGAATGAGAAGTGATCATTCTGACTGGCAAGGCCAACAGGCAAACCCTACATAAACCATGGGGGAAGTTATTTTGGAACCAAGGCCATCCTATATTCTATCTGGCTTTCTAGGCTGCATGTCAGGAACTGCCAAGGCAGTAAAATCTAGGACTCCATTGGTTCTTTGTATGACTGCCCTTTTTAATGACTCAAAAGAAATACAAACTGGAGATTCTGCTTGGACCAGGCTGGTGAATCTTGGCTCTCCATATGGTTTGGACTTTTATAGTGAGTGTTAAATGATTATGGGGTTGTTGTTTTTAGTCCAAAAGACCTAAAGAGTCAAAGTTTTCCCACTTCTGGTTTAGTTTCTGAATCCTTGGTTCCCAACCTTTGGCCTCCAGATATTCTTGGACCAAAACTCCCAGAAGTCTTCACCATACTTGGGCTGGCCAGGATTTCTGAGCGTTGCTGTCCAAGAACATTTGGGGACTGATGGCTGGGGAGCACTGCACCACATATTTATCATGTAATGAAATGGCTCCAGATACCAGGCTCAACTGTTCAGAAGGGGCTATCACCCATCCAGGAGGCCTTCCAGATGTTAACGGAGAATAACATATAATGGTCCTCACCAGTGGTGCTACTGGATAAGGCCAACGGAACTGGCAGTCCAGCAACATCAGGAAAGTACCACTTCACCCATCTGGTCTAAAGCCTCTGCATTTAGAATGGCTCACTCCCTGGTGAACTGAAGTCCTTTAGGGTTCCTGGCTTTTTCTGGAGTCCTCATATCCCAGCGTGATCTCATGGTGTGCCCTCTTGACTTCCACATCTTAAGCCAGTCTGGAAAGTTATCTTTTTTTTGTGGGCTACAGTCCCAACTTCTGACAAAAAGTCTCAGGAAACTTCAGTGGTTCCAAAATGCAGCAGCTAGATGGCTGACTGAGGCGGGGTACAGAGATCACATTACACCCATATTAAAGCAGCCCCACTGGCTGCCAGTCAGCTATCGGGCACAATTCAAAGTGAGGCCCTTAACCTACAAAGCACTGTAAGACCTGGGTCCTAGCTACCTCAATCTCACAGTTGGAACCATCTCGGGTGCTAAGGTCATCAGGGGAGGCCCTTCTCTCCATCCTGCCACCCTCACAGGTACATCTTGTGTGAACACTTGAAAGGGCCTTCTTGACTGCTGCACCAAAACTCTGGAACTCTCTCCCACTAGAGGCCAGGACTGCCCCCATCCCTGCTGTCTCTCCGGAAACAGGCTAAGACCTTTCTCTTCAGGCAAGCTTTCCCTGAATGATGGACTACCATACATGGCCACACAGACTTCTGCTTGTATCTCTCCTTGTGTGATTAGCTTGACAGTTGACACCATGTTATCAATTGTTAGTTCCTATCCCTCATAGCATTTAGATAGTCTACCATACATGATTACATGGTATTTATACTCTTTTCTTAACTGTTTGCATTCTCTTTTAGTGTTAATGTTGTCTTCTAATGCTGTAAGATATCCTTCAATTCCCTGTTCTTAAACTTGAATATGTCATAATTGTACTGGACTGTATATTGTCCCTCATTACTGCAAGCCGCCTTGGATCCTTTTCCAAGAAGAAAGGCAGGGTAAAAATACTCATAAATAAAAATAAATAAATAAACAATTTCCTACTTAGACAGCTGGAGGATTCTTAGAGGTTTTTGTCCAAAGTAAAATACGCCCAAGCACTGCCTGACACCTACAGAATGCAAGATGGCAGAACTGTTGAGTGTTTTCTCAGTCCCACGATTCCCAGAAATGCCCAGTCTCACCAAGTTCAGGAACTGGATGTAGGGAATAGCCCCAGATATTATTCAAAGGAACAAAAGTAAGTCATCAAAATAAATCCAGCTATTGCCCTATCAAGAAATGGTTGATACGATGGCATGCTTGCATGGTGTTCCCTGAGAGTGACTTATGTCAGAGAGCTGGCAATGTTGGAAGTACTTTTAATTAATTAAACATACCCAAGGTTTCAACTAATTAAACACATTACGCTGATTGGGAGTGCAAATCAAGAGCCATCAGTGACCACCGATCAGCATGATGAAAGACAGATTCAAGGAACTTGATCCACTACAGATATTCTGGGCACTCACCCAAATGCCTTCCAACTACTTGCAAGAGCACGGGCTAAAAGTAACTTCTGCAGTGAGAAATGGAGCATCAGATATGACAGAACATGAGTTTTGGATCTTGAATTACGAGGGGAGGCTGTTAGGCAATGTGGCAAATCATCCAACTCTGTTCTGATGTCTCTTTCCTCCAAGAGGCCAAAAAGATTATATCCACTGAAGCTGATACCATGAATTTACTGGTGCCAGACATGAACATGGGTATATTTGTAACCTGTTTCATATTGCCAGTCCTTTATAAATCTGTGGTACTCATACAAGCAGAGTGCCACAGGCTAGTGTGATGAGCTCTTGGGTTATAGAACAGGATGGCCACAGTAAATCAAAGACTGTTTTAAGAGATCCTTTCAGGACACAATAAACTGAATCAAACAAGCCTAGATAGGATTTAGAAATCCCTATAGCTTTTTAAAATTAAAAGAAGAGATGAAAAACAAACTATTATCATACTCTAAATTAAAATTATCGTGGTTTGGTAGAATTGCATTGATAAAAATGAAAATACTTCCAAAAATTAACTTTATTTTTAAAATGTTACCGGTTCAGTTTTTAGAAAAGGAACTTAAAACTCTCCAAGACATGATAAATAGGTTTTGCAATGCAGGGAAAAAATCAAGAATAAATAAAAGTTTGTGGTATAGATCCCAGAAAGAAGGAGGGATAGGTATACCCAATATAAGAAATTACTATATAGCCAATCAACTCAGTCCTTTGGGGGAAATTCTTTTTAAACCACAGAAGCTAATATGGTGGGAGCAAGAGTCTTTGGACATAAAGGGGGAAATAAATACATTTTTATTTACGGAAGTCAAAAACAAAGTAAAGATCGACAACCCCCTTTTGAATAGTCTAATTGCTACATGGAGAATATATAGAAAAATCTTGTCTCCGAAGGGATCCCCACTGGCTTTAGTTACTGACTTGGAAAATTTCCTTGTTAACTTGAAGCATTATTTGGAGTTATTTAAAATTAAGAAAATAGCCAGACTTAAAGGATTGGATGCTCAAGATTAAAACAATTCATGATATAAAAATATTTTGCAATCCAGTGATTTAACATGGTTAAATTATATTCAATTAGAAAAATGGACAAAGGACTGGGGGAAAAGAAATAATCAAACCAGAGAGCGCACAAAATTTGAACACTTCCTATTATCGCTCGAGTCTGAACAGGAAAATTCAGAGAAAGGAACAACACGTAAAATATATAAAATATTAGGGGAATCATTGGAAATGAAGGAGTTAAATACCTTGAGAGAAGTCTGGAACCAAGATCTCAATGTAGAGATAAAGAAAGAAGACTGGATGAAAATTCGGAATATGAGAATTTTGAGATCATTATCGGTCAGGATAAAAGAAAACTATTTTAAATTGGTTTCTAGATGGTATTTAACCCCAAATTAGACTGAATAGAATGAATTCTGGTTACTCTAAGATATGCTGGAAATGTGAAAAAAAGCTTGGCACATATTGGCATCTTTGGTGGGAATGCGAAATAGTCCAAAAGTTCTGGAAAAAAGTGTTTTTAGAGCTAAGTAATATGATTAAGATAGACATAGATTGTAATCCAGAGATAGCATTATTATCATTGTTAACAAGCAAAGATTATTATGATGTTACAACAAAGGAACTAATAGCAAATCTTATGACAGCTGCTAAATTAATCATAGCAAAAAATTGGAAGTCAAAACTAGAACTTAAGATGGAAGACTGGTATAATGAACTTTGGGATATAGCTATAAATGATAAATTGTCTTGCAGTTTAAAGGTCAAACGAGGAGAAATGAAAAAAGACATTTTCTACGATATCTGGGGTAAATTTATAGATTATGTATTAGTCGAAGGAAAAGGGAAAGAGTCCACGAATATCTCACGACAATTCTGTAGAAGAGAACTTTAAGAAGATTACTAGAATAATAGAAGATGGAGCAACGAAGAAGAATCCATGGATGGTCCCGGGGGATGGGGGTACACTTATATTGTTTAATGTAGTTTTTTTATTTCCTTATGTTGTTTGTATGTAGTTTAAAATTTTTAAATTAAAAAAAAGAAATCCCTATAGCTGTCTTCCATCTCTTCAGACAAGCTGGTAGCCATTATATTGGGTTCCCCCAATACTGACCATCCTCAAGAAACAAAACAAAATAATTAAATTAATAGAGGAAAAAAATAGATCTGAGATAATCACTCAGTGTGCAGCTTTTCCAACTTTGGGTTTCCCAGATACACTACAAACCCCAGACACCTTCACCACCAGCTTTGCTGGTGAGGGTTTCTGGATTCATAGTCTATGAACACCTGGAGACTCAAGACTGGGAACCCAAGATGAGGAACAAGGTTAGGAAAAAGCCAAAAGATGGCCAAACCCACCAAGCTGGTTACTTATATATCACCATACACACGAAGGTGGAGGGAGAGACACCCCCGCAGCTTTTTCTTTCAGTATATCAGTGTTGCATTTCTTCAGCAAACTCATGTTATCATTCTTGTCTGTTGGAACTTTAGACAGATGTTTTGAAAGGCACGGGTGGATGCTCACCCCCCCTTCTTCTCGTGTCCTACTGTGGTCGGGGCAATCAACCAAGAACATACCACACATTGCACACCATTCCATTAAATTACCAGGCCTCTACAGAAAGGGTCTACTGTCACACACAATTATAAACGAGAGTTGCTGGCCACTCCCTTCTTCTGAGGACTAGTCAGGACCTGAACTACAATCGTCATTCATAAGCCTCGTAAAACTTGTCTATTTGGGTTGGCCGGCATCTGGGTGGATGCCAAGATAGCTGGAATTCTTTGCAAGTGTGAGATGATCCATTTTGTACATGTTTTCATTGGTTTCCACCTGAGCCTGTGATCTTTTGAGAGTCAGGAAGCGGGGGGGATGATGTTGGGTTTTTTTTTCCGTCAATGGTGTGCCTTCCATGAAAGAACAGGTTTATGCCACTGGCTCTATTTCGCTCTTGATCATAGAATGTTTTGGGAAGCTAATGCACAAAAAGTGACATAGTCCACAAGGTGAAACATCAGACAACATCTATGCCTTTTCTGGGATCTATTCATTCTCTCTCACCTGATATAATCCAATGTTTTTTCTTCTCTCACACCTCAAGATCTACCCGATGCACTGCAGGAGCTATTTGATTGCTCTGTTTACATCACTTTCTCTCCTGCCACCTAGCAGGAATCTCAGGTAACATTGCAACACCATTGGGCACAAGATACCAATTAAGTGTCACCCTTCTAGGTCAATGGGGCAGGTTTTAATCAAATGTCCTCAGCTTTCCCACATCAAAAATATCTGAAAATCTTGAGTGAAACATTCAAGTTTTGGTTTCTTGACAGAGTTACCTGGATGCCTATAACTGTACATAGAGTATAGCAAGGTGAAGGCAAATAATATAATGTGTCCTTTCCCATTAATACAAGGTGTGCCAATCATATTATGCTCTCACATCATCAACTCCACTTCAGTTGACGAAATTCCTGTTAAACTAATCACAAACACGCAATAATATAATCTCTAATCACAGTCATCTCTCTCTCTCTCTCTCTCTCTCTCTCTCTCTCTCTCACACACACACACACACACACACACACACACACACACACACACACACACACACACACACACACACACACACACACAAATCAATGGCTGTATGTTGTCAAGATGATTGTGATTTATGGCAAAATGCATTCCCTGGCTTTGAGGTTGCCCTGGGTCTGTTCATCTTACCCAAGGTCTCCCGGGCTAGCTCTTCTCCTGGGAGACACAGTAGAGAATCAAACTCTCAACATTTGGCTCTGCAGAGACCTCAGTGGCAGAGCTATCCAGCCAGTTGCACACCATTCCATTAAACCAGCATATCCAAACCTCTGGCCTTCCAGGTGTTTTTGGGCTACATCTCCCATCAGTCCTAGCCAGCCTAGCCAATGGTGAAGAATGATGGGATGTTGTAGTTTAATGACATAGTGGAAGCAAGGACACTGGTTGCCAACCCCCTGTGTTAAACTTCTATATAGATCTGGGGAAAAAAAAGCTATACCATGCTGGGATCAGGGAGTTTTCCTACTTGAGCAGACTACCTGGACAGCCAGATCCTATGGGGATTTGTCCACGTAGGACCTAATAACTTCCTGTTTTAAGGCAAACATGAAGACTGCATTCTTGCCCAAAGCAGCCCATGTGTTTCTGGAATTCGCAATTATCTGTCCTTTGACTGCTACCCTTCTGCACTTAAATATGGTGCCACTTTTCTTGTTAAATACAAGTACACACACACACACACATTTTTGCCAGGAAGTGGAGCCAAAGCAAAGTGCATAATAATGCCACCATTCCGCATTTCCTTCCCACTGCAAAGGTGTTGTCAAATTCCTTGGGGCAGAGCTACGTCATGGCAGTTTATGGTGCATTCAGAAATATGACGCATCATGGTGTTTAATCATCACTGTCACAATTGCATCCCGCCCTTCCATCAAAGCAGCATAGATGAGGATTGTGTTAATTTCACCCCTGTGGTAAATCTAGGTGGTATGTTTGTCTAAAAGGGAAAGTTCCTGGCTCTTGGTCACTCAGTGAGCCGTGGGAAACATACACCTTCAATCCACTGGGTTGCTGCATCAGCACTCAGAACAGAATATGAGGCAGCAGAGTGCACAAAACCAGGCAAGGGCCAGAACATGAACGTTGTGATATTTCTACTCCACCATTTAGTGAGGCTATGTGCCATAATACAGCAAAAGGGAATGATATTTGTTGCTGTTGTTCAGTCATTCAGTTGTGTCTGACTCTTCGTGACCCCATGGACCAGAGCTCACCAGGCCTTCCTATCTTCCACTGCCTCCCGGAGTTTGGTCAAATCCATATTGGTTGCATCAATGACACCATCCAACCATCTCATTTTCTGCCATCCCCTTTTCCTTTTGCCTTCAATCTTTCCCAACATCAGGGACTTTTCCAAGGAGTCCTTTCTCCTCATGAGGTGGCCAGAGTACTGGAGCCTCAGCTTCAAAATCTGTCCTTCCAGTGAACATTCAGAGTTGATTTCTTTCAGGATGGATAGGTTTGATCTCCTTGCAGTCCAGAGGACTCTCAAGACTCTCCTCCAGCACCACAGCTCAAAGGCATTGATTCTGCGGTGATCAGCCTTCCTTATAGTCCAGCTTTCACTTCCATACATCACTACTGGAAAAACCATAGCTTTGACTATCCTGACCTTAGTTGGCAAAGTGATGTCTCTGCTCTGATATTACCTGCTGTTAAATTAGGGGTCAGTCAGACTGCCAATGTACATTGATTCTAGTCTTGATTTTTTTTTACATCAATGTAAATTCACAAGATATATAAATTGGTAGGCATGTTCATTATGACTTAAATCATTTTGCAGCCCAACAACAGTTTCATTTGTGTGTTGTCATGTAGCCTAGAATTTATGAATTGATTTATAAAACTGATTCAACTGTAGTTTTTATAGACAGTGTGACCAAGCCCTTAGTTGTGCCATAGTTCAACACAAAATGAGCTGCAAAGTCCTAGTTCTTTGTAAGTAGTCACTCCCAGACTTTGGGAAGGGAAATAATGGCTGCATTCTTCCATATGCAAGGGGGCTGAGAGACATGCTGGTTTTATTTGGCATAGGCTTTTGTCACCTTCTTTTGATGCAATCTCCCAATGAAAGAGAGACCTCGTCTTGTCTGACCTTGTTCTGCAGTCCTAGTTTTCTCCAAAACAGTGCCTAATTAAGAATCGTCAAGCCAGTTCTCATCATAGGCATCATGTCCAACTTTAAGAATTACAAAGAGGGAGAGAAACCAGCTATCTGAGTCATCCACTGATGACAACCAGATACTAGATCTTTGCACCCTGTATAATAGCAATAATTCTTTGACCAATAAGGGATAATAAGACTCTGTTCAAGGTACATCCTTGAAGTCTCATTTGTTCTCTAGGAATAAATCTCCTGCAAATCTATGGGAAGTCCCAAGGCTCTCTCTGGCGTGTCACTTATCAAAGACCAGAGAAGGTCTTTGAATCATTTTTATCCACAAACCCTTTTGTTTAAATTAGAGACACACAGTTCACACAAAAATAAAAGGATGGGGGAGGAGGTAGAAAGGAATCAAATGTCAGATGTGATTTGAGACTAGGGTTGGACCTGTACATCTTTGTCATTGGAAGATAAAGGGGTGTCAGATATTTCTAATGCTTTGGCGGGGTTTTGTGCTTTTTTTTTCTTTAAAGGAGAAGGCAGGAAGAAAACAACCTTCAAAAACAGGTTCTAGAAGGATTTCTTTTTTAAAAAACTATATACTGTATCCAAAACCCTGAAAACTCTTCCAAATTCTGTTTGTAAAGCTCTCTCCTGTCTGTCTCACCAAAGAGAGGGGAAGTGTGTTTGAATGCTCTCACTATATGTGAAAAAGAGAATGTTATTCAATAATCTTTCTCCCCCTCTATGTTTTTAAACTCCCCCCTTCCATCTGTATCCTTAAAAGTGTCAAGTTGAAAGCTTGACAGGTTTGAAAGAAAAGTGGAAATGGTGCCGCAACATAAAAGAAGACCTAAAAGGTAAAGAAACAAAAGAAAAATATAGAGAGAAAGAATCAGAAACAGAAGCCAGGAAGTTTCGGGGATAATTGGGTTGTTAATATGACACCTTGCAGCTTCTTAAAATGCTCTCTCGGTGAAACAGAATGAGGAAGCTGGAGAGTTCATATAATCTCATTAGATGCCAACAAACAGGGTTGCATTTTGGTAAGCGGAAAGTCTTGGGAGATCTTGCCTCTTGCTGCTAAACTTAACTCACAGTAGACGGACTCACCAATAGTCAATATTAGAGATGGACATGACCAGGAAAAATTACGTTTCGAGTTGTCATGTGTCAGAGCCAGCCCGTTTCGGCTCATTTCCATTTTTCACGAAATTTTCCAAAAATTTGTCATTTCGTTTGTTGGTTTTTCATCTGTCGTTAGTACTGGTTTGGGGGGGGAGCGGGCTCCTGGAGGCACCTCTCTGGGGTGGGTGCCTCCTCTGGCCCGCCATGAAGGGAAAGCGAGCTCCTGGAGGCACCTCTCTGGGGTGGGTGCCTCCTCTGGCCCGCCATGAAGGGAAAGCGGGCTCCTGGAGGCACCTCTCTGGGGTGGGTGCCTCCTCTGGCCCGCTACAAAATGGCATGCATAGCCAATTGGATATGCATACCAAGTTGCAGTAGCAGGCAGAGGCACCTCTCTTTCGGGTGCCTCTGTGACTCACTGCCTGTGTCAAGCCCCGCACACAGAATACACAGCAAGCCAAGTTCAGTTCTTTGCCAGGAACTTTAGTTGTAATCCAGATAACGAACAAAGTACAGTCCGAATCAAAGCCAAAATACCTTACAGAGCCAAATGCCAAGTTCAAGGGTACAGAGAAACATCATAGTCAGAAAGCCAGTCCAAGGTCAGGAAACAGAGAACACTGTAATCAGAAAGCTGGTCCAAGGTCAGGAAACAGAGTCTGGATACACACAGGAACGTGGTGACAAGGTAAGTGACGTGTTGCTCCCACAGAGGTTTCAGGGTAAACTTGCAAGAAAAACCCACTGCTACTACTGAAAAAATTCAGGCAGTTTTAAAATAGCTATTTTCGCATGTTTCTGTGGTGCTTTGGTGTGTTTTTGGACCACAATTTCAAAATAAATATTGCGGTCACCCCATTTTGGATCCTCCGCCCGCACCGCATGGCATGGTGAGTTGGCAAGACGACGAGGATGCCCCCCACCAGAGCAGCCCAGGAGATGAGAGGGGGGGAGGCTGGGGACCCCCCCCAGAAACCACCCCTCTGGTAGGTGCCCTCACTCAGGCAGGCATATTTTCGCCTGCTTTTTTGGCCAGGAATCGGGTTTTTTTATTTTTAAAACTTTTTTTCTGTGCCGCGCCACTTGGCGAGTTGGCGAGACGACGAGGATGCACACTTTGCGCAGCCCAGGAGAGGGGGGGAGGCCGGGGACCCTCCCCCGAAACCACCACTCTGGTAGGTGCCCTCACTCAGTCAGGCATATTTTTGCCTGCTTTTTTGACCGGGAATCTGGTTTTTTTTTTTACTTTTTTTCTGTGCCGCGCTGCTTGGCGAGTTGGCGAGGCGACGAGGATGTGCACTTTGCGCAGCCCAGGAGAGGAGGGGGGGAGGCCGGAAAACCCCCCCCCCAGAAACCACCCCTCTGGTAGGTGTCCTCAGGCAGGCATATTTTCGCCTGCTTTTTTGTCCGGGAATCAGGGTTTTTTATTTTTAAAACTTTTTTCCTGTGCCGCTTGGCATCACGTGATCGCTGTGATGCTGCCAGGAACGACCACGACAATTCAGACCCAATTTTTCTTTAGTCGGTTCGAGTTCGAGTTCTGGCGGTGTAATTGTTGTTACCGTTTCCGTTACGTAACAGAAACGAGGAACAGAAACGGAAACGAGGATTTCGCCGAGTCGTGCCCATGTCTAATCAATATCACAAATTGTGCCACGCAAGAGACAGGAATACAAGTTGACATTTGCTGCTATTTCCCCCCAAGTAAGCATAGAGGTTACATGCTCCCATTACCTTTCAAAAATAGGTCTTTTGGATTGCAGGTCTGGTGGTAGAAACCACCAGAGTGATAGAGGTGATGCTTTGTTTATTGCACAGCTGAAAACAACGGTAACTTTGATTCACATCACCAATGCTAGTCATTGGCCAGATTGTGCAACAAATCACACAAGACGTTCAGAAGTTGATTAGCGGCTTTGTGCAAATTCTTCACACACAGAAAGACTGTGCTGACCAAGACTCTGCAATGGAGTGGTTTTGGTCAAGGGGCCAAAGCTAGAGCAATCTAGATTGAGTCTATATTCAGGCCAAGATCCTCATGAGATGTCCTTGTCTAGTCAGCTTAATTTAAAGGTAAAGGTTCCCCCCACACATGTGTGCTACCCGTGACTACCCTAGTGGCAGTGCTCTGTTTTCAAGCCAAAGAGCCAGTGTTGTGCAAGCCCGTGGCCATGTGGCTGGCATGGCTGCACAAAACACTGCTTACCTTCCGCTTTTTACACCAGTAGTACCTATTTATCTACTTGCATTTACATGCTTTCAAACTGCTAGGTTGGCAGGAGCTGGGGTTAACAGCAGGAGCTCACTCCGCTGCATGGCACCTGGGATTCAAACTGCTGAGCTGCCGACTTTGCAGCCGACCATTTCAGCATTCTAGTCTGCTGAGCCAGCATACCCCACAGCAGCTTGTCATAAAATAAAAGCTGCAGGGGGCAATTTCCTTAGAGAAATGAGATGCTAAAAGGGTAACAAGCAAGATCGGAAGTTGTGTGATGTTGAAAGAAAGCATTTTAGTGCCAAACTCTTTAGAAGCTCAATGTTGTGGCTTGAATTGCACCAGGCTGGTTTGAAACTGGGTCAGCCATCCTCTGTGTGTTTGGGATCTTGGCTTCAATTGTAAGAGGTGCCAATGTTCCCTTAATCTTGGCTGCGCTGCAGGCTTCAATCCCTGTTTTTAAGTGCCTTGCATTCTACCAACTTGTGTTGTGCTTTCCTTATGGAAACTCCCTTGTTAACTTTCATTATTAGCCTGTGACAAAAGAGAAACAATTTGGCCTTAGTATCCAGATGGACAGTATAACAATCAAGTAAGTAAGTAAGTAAGTAAGTAAGTAAGAAATCCAGACAGCAAAAATGCAACCAAATTCCATTTGGCATCTACATGACCAATGTGAATCAAATTAATAGATTTCCAGTTAATTTCATACAACTTTCAAGTCACAACAAGCTTTGGGTGAATCACTGCCAGCACCTACGTCTTCCAAGCAAAACCCAAGATAGGGAGTGGGGGAACACTCTACTTTGATCATTGTTCATTTAAAAATGTTATTTTAAATGAGATCCTGGGTTATGCCTGCCATTTTATTCTACTCTTCAAGTTATTAGTCTCCCAAATATTTTTAAAGAAGTACAGTGGTGCCTCTACTTACAAATGGCTCAACTTAAGAGCAATTCTACTTAAGAGTGAAAAACTGTGGGCGTTTTAACTGCTGCCTTACAAATTTTAGATGCAGTCTGCTCTAGTTACATCTTTTTCAGTTTTTTTAGATAGGGCTCCTCCACTTAAGAGTTGTTAGATTTAAGAGCATGCATTCAGAATGTATTAAACTTGTAAGTAGAGGTACCACTGTATAACAGTGCTGGGGGGGTAGTTAACCATAACTTCTCAAATCTTCTAACTGACATTATTACAGTCCATAAAAGTAACTTTTCCACCCTCTGAGCTGTAATTACCTCTCCCAGTAGGTGAGGAAACATAATTGTGGTTTAAAACAGGCTGCAATTAATTCACAAATCAAAGCTGTCTTAAACTCTACTGTGTCTCTGCATCTTTACGTATCTGACAAAAGGTCTCTAGTGCTTTCCCATGCCAGAAATGTTGCCTTCACCCCTTGGGAATAAATCTGGAAGTCTGGGTGAAAAAAATGATGTGCTTCCTTTCTTGATTAACTAATAACAAATGGGTAAACAACTGTGTAAGCATAATACTACTCTAATACTCCTAATCCTCACCCTATATTTCAGCTCCCTAATGCCAAATACTTATGTACATTTTGTGAAGTCCCCATGCATTTGTCAGGGCGTTATCCTGCCCAGTGTTTTCAGATTGGTCCACACATTCAACAATTGTTTTGATGCAGGAAAATGAGAACCTAGTTGCCATGTCCTATACAGCCCATATTTTATTGGCCCATATCTTTTTTTTACTGTGGGTGGGGCATAAGGCTCCAATCTTCTAGAATCTCTGGCTCATGCAACAACAAGCCAGAGATTGTTTTCAACAGAGTTTATGCTTTGCCCAAGAGCAAATTGCTGTGAACGGTTAATAATGCTGCCTCTAACACTATACTTGGGCTTCATCATGCCTATGATTCCAGTATAATTTAGAAATCTTTCTTCCTTTCTTCCTTCCTTCCTTCCTTCCTTCCTTCCTTCCTTCCTTCCCATCTGCTGTTTCCTCCAGTGAGATTTTGGAGGCTACCTGACTCCCTTCTCTTCCTTTTTATCCTCACAACAACCTTATGAAATAGGTGAGATGGGCAAAGAATGGTCCAAGTGAGGACCTGGTTACCCAGTGAGTTAGAGGGCCAAGCAACATGATTGGAGCCCACCTCTCCTGACCTTTGATTCAAAACTCTAGCCACCATGCCACTCTGGCTTGAGAGGTACAGAATCAATGTGGGGCATCTTCTCATGCCAGCAATTCTTACTGAAATTACTTCTTCTATACCAGTGGTGGCCAAACTTTGGCCCTCCAGATGTTTTGGACCACAACTCCCACAGTCCTTTGTCATTGGCAATACAGGCTTGGAATTCTGGGAGTTGTGGTCCAAAACATCTGGAGGGCCAAAGTTTGGCCACCACTGTTCTACACTCTCTCATCCATTTCATCTAGCAACTTTATGGAGTTATGATGGAGTTACCATATTTTAAACACTGGTATATTATACACCATCCTTACTTACAGTAGGATTCAGAGAGTGTCTACACGTGACCTCTTATTTGTTCTCAGATCAGTCCCGTGATGTGAATGGAAAGGGCCTCAGCCTTTACAACAGGTAGGCAGAAGGGCCAACTTGATCTAGTTCTGTGGGTGATTTGCAACATATCCACAAGGTTTCTGGGTTAGGTTGCTTTACAACAGAATTAATGAAACAACATTCCCACACACACCCTTAATTATACTGACAACATGAACTAAGGAAGAATAGCTCTCAATGGAAGAATTGTAAGTGCCATTGGCTTTTTTTCTTTTTTGATCCAACAAGTCCATGAGTTTAGAACTCTTCAGCTGAAGGGTCAGCAATATGTGTCCCTCCAGATGTTCTTGGGCTACAGCTCACACCTGCCTTGACCAAGAGAGCAAACAGTGATGGAACAGGGGAGCTCCAGTCCAAAAATGATGAAATCTGGCCACATGGTTCACCTGATGTGGATTCATAGAATCATAGAATCATAGAGTTGGAAGAGACCTTGAGGGCCATCCAGTCCAACCCCCTGCCATGCAGGAACCCCCGTCAAAGTACCCCTGACTGATGGCCATCTAGCCTCTTTGCAAAAATCTCCAAAGAAGGAGACTCCACCTCCCTCCTTTGTGGCAGTATATTCCACTGCCGAACAGCTCTAACTGTCATGAAGTTATTCCTAATATTTAAATTGAATCTCTTTTCCTATAGTTTGAAAACATTGCTCCAAGTCCTAGTCTCTGAAGCCATGGAAAACAAACCTGTCCCCTCTTCAATATGACATCCTTTCAAATATTTAAACATAGCTATCATGTCCACTCTCAACCTTCTTTTTGTAAGGCTAACCGTTCACAGCTCCCTAAAGCCGTTCCTCATAAGACATTTCCTCCAGACCCTCAACCATCCTGGTCGCCCTCCTCTGCACCCGCTCGAAGTTGTCAACATCCTTTTTAAATTGAGATGCACAGAACTGGACACAGTACTCCAGGTGGGGTCTGACCAGAGGAGAATAGAGTGGTACTATCACTTCTCTTGATCTAGACACTACGCTTCTGTTTATTTGTGGATCTTTTTCAAGAAAGAAAGAAAGAAAGTAGACACTATAACTATAACAAGAGCTGAAGTCCAAACCTTCTGGAAGACATGAGGTTGGAAAAGAGTCAGGGTTGGGGTTAGGGTACTGACTGTGGTCCTGTTACGTGCAGGTGCTAAAGACTGAATACAGGATTTGCTTCAAAGCCAAGAATTGAAGACAACGAGGCAGCAGGGCTCTTAATGGAGAGTGAAGTAGGAGAATTAGGTCAGCAAACTTCTCCAACTCTGCCACCAGGCCTTCAGATGCTCCTTGTTCATATGGCTCAGTGAACAATCTTCAAATTTATGCATTTTTCCACATTACTGTTCTCTTCCCTACTTTTCCCCAAGGGGAACATCCTTCTTCCGTGAAAATAAACTCATTTTCAAAATGTGCTCTGAGTTGTCTCCAGTGAATGCACAAGAAGTTGAACTACTTCATAAAATTGTCTCTTTCGCCAGACCATTAGAGGTACATGGTTTTTGTCCTCCTTGCATTTGATCGTCTTTCCTAAAACATAAAAGATGTTTGACATGATGTTCTCACTATCATCTTTGCCCCCCCCTTTCAGGAAATCCATCTCCACCTCTGTCTCTCAATCTCTACCTCCTTTGGTCCTGTCAGACACCTGTACCTTGCAAATTGCCCACTAAAAGAGCCATCCAGCTACTCTCTAGTGTCAAAAATACTCTCTTAAACATTGCCCCACCATCAGTCTCAGCTGAAGAACAATACATGTCACCTCCATTCTCTCTTCACTGCCTCTAAGTGCTTCAGGCATCTCTAGTCATTTAATCCTCTCCAGCTGCTACAAAAAGCACTCACTCAGAGAAGGGGAACACAACTTTTTTGGACTAGAACTCTCAAGAAGGTACAGTTGGCTGGAAGATTCTGGTTTCTGGAAGCTAGAATCCAACACACACAGAGAGGGGGGGAGTATACATAAAACTCTAGAAGTTAGAAAACTTAATATTTTAGGGGAGATTACTGTCACCATTTGGAATATTAACTTCCCTAAACTCTGTCAAAAACATGCTACTTTTTCAAATTATCCAAAATCAACAAGAATTTTAAAAACCCCTACTTACTTACTTACTTACTTACTTATTTTTACCCCACCTTTTTCCTTAAAATGACCTAAGGCAGCACACAATATTAAAAAGGCAATATTTAGAAGGTTAAAACAATGCATATACAAATATTTAAAAAGAATTAAACAAATATATTAAAATGAGAAATAAAATCAATGCTAATACCATATGCAATATGATATGATAGGATGATGTGTTATGACATGATACGACACAACCCAACACAACACGAAATGGTATGACACAGTACAAACCAACACATCGCTGTACTATACATCTAACATTACAATTTTAGGTTTTACAGCTTTAAGGAATGAAGCTAGAAGATTTGATTAAAAATGGCACAGCTCCTGGTTCTCCATCCTCTTCACAGCCACAGTGGAGGAGAACAAAGTTTTTGAAATTAATGTGACACTGGCAAGTTCTGCCTTGGACACTTCTAAAGTCAAGAGGCAGTGTGACCTGTGCATGAGTCAAGCCCTTCCATAAAACCTCACCTTTCCTTCATGAAAGTGATTTGAGTGTGAAACTTGGGCAGATGCGTCATCGTAGGCTGCTTGAACAAATGATGGGCATGGACAACCTCATGATCAAGACCAGAGATAGAAAGTAAGTGTCTACCACACGGTAGATGTATGGGAAATGGGGCCTAGGGGTTTGCTGGAGAATCAGGAATTTGTGGCAAGTAAACAACAGGACAATACCTCTTTGCCGGACTTCTCGATCTCCACCGTCACCGTGGTGTGGTTCTTGTGCTCCTGGAACATGCAGAGGTAACATATGCAGACCTGGTCCGTCTGGCAGAAGAGCTCCATTGTCTTGCCATGGACCGGGCATTTTCTAGCTTCAAAGTCCTTGATGGGATCCAGGAGCTGGTGGTCTCGGAAAGCAGCCCCTTCCAAGTGGGGCTTCAGGTGAAGATCGCAGAAGCTGGCTTGACACACCAGGCAGGACTTCACCGCTTTCTGCTTGTTATCAATGCAGGAGTCGCAAAGGACATCTTCCAACACACGGGGTCTTGAACTCGGCCCTCGGCTGACCTTGTTGTAGTTGGTCCTCTTGGCCTCTCCCGACTCTCCGAGAGAGATTGTGGATTTCCTGAGGTCAGCTAAGGGGCTGCTGGGATACAGAGACTTTTTCACTTCCCCTTCGCTCATGAAGGGTTTCTTGGTCTCCATGTTGAATAAGGATTTCCTCAGGTCTCCTCTCTCTGGGAAGGAAATTTGGGACCTCCGAGATTCCCCTAGCTGTACATTAGGAAAAGTTGGCTTCTTAACCTCTCCTGAATCCATATTGAAGTAGGATGACCTCTTCTCGTCCGACGATTCAACAAACTGGATGATGGGTCTCTTCCAGTCGCCTCCAGCATACATGGAGTTTTTGAGCTGGCCGGTTTCCAGGGAAGGGCTGGCATTGTTTTTATTTACATCTTTCTCTCCCTGATTTGGGCTGATGGATTTCTTCCCATCCTCGCCTTCCTTCTTTGGAGAGACCGACGCCTTCACGTCATCTGGCTTTCCTGTGGTCCCGTTGGCTCTTGGTGTCTCCATACCTTCTGTGTTGCTTCTGGCTTGGCTTGTCCTTTTCTCCACAGCAAACTCGTTCCTGTCGGGGAATGGTCAAATCTCGCCCTCGCTCCTTCTCGCCGCTAAAGTACGCAACCTTGCTGGCTGTTGTCCTGGCAGCTAATGGGAAAAGAAGACACAAAAGGCACTATCTGAATGCCACACCTGGAAAATGGGGTGGAGGAGAAAGACACTTGAATTATACCGGGCAGAGCCAAAGAGAGAAAGAGAGTGCTGTTAAAAAAACTCAGCTGCACAGTTAATTATACAAGGCAGTCCACACCCAGAAACATTCTTGTCTAACCAGGTTTGGGAATGAAGAGCTGTTTATGTGTCACTTTTTTTTTTGGCCCAAAGAAAAATTTCATTAAGAGGCAGTAGCAACCAGTTCTGCTACCTGCTTTAGAAATAGTTGCCTGTTGACACCAGGAGTAGAATGACCTTTTTTGGAGACACGGACAGATTAGCTGGGGAGAATAAAATGCATGGTGCCTATTTCAGTTTAAGTGGCTCACTTGTGAGGATATGCCATAAAAACTGATGTGGAGAATCAGAAAGCCAGCAACGTACAGCAAGAATGAGGATGAAAAGTCCCAGTGCCAGGATCTGAAGAGGTTAAAATTGCCAGAGAACCTTCAACATTCTTTCTTAGAAAGAGAGAATAAGGGGATTTGGGGCATTCAAGCACCTTATTCTTTGGAGACATGGACTTCAACAACCTTCAAATGTGTAAATTTTATAGTTATCATCTTCTTAGAACTGCAGAGCTGGAAGCGATCCTATTGATACTTGTGTCTAAGGAGGCACAATGGGGAATTGAACTGCCAACCTTTGGCTCTGGCTTTGATTTGGATTCCTTTGAGGCCTGGGAGCTGGATTCAATGGCCTTATAGGCCTCTTCAATCTCAGGCATTGTATGATTCTATACCTAAACCATAAGTAGACTAGGCCAGGCATGTCCAAACTTCAGCCCTCCAGATGTTTTGGACCGCAACTCCCACAGTCCTTTGCCATTGGAAATACAGGCTTGGAATTCTGGGAGTTGTGGTCCAAAACATCAGGAGGACTGAAGTTTAGACATGCCTAGACTAGGCAATACCTTTATTGGTCAATGGTCACAACTAAAACAAACAAAAAAGTAAGCTAAGCTTTCAATAGCAACTGCTATCTTTATCAAAGCATTGTACCAGAAATGCAGTCTTGATAGAGGATGTTGTCTATCAGGCCCTGAGAATTTTTTGGTTGAGATGAGACACACCAGATGATGGTATCAGGAGGCAGGCTGATGTTAAGACTGCTTCAAAGTCCCAGATACAGTTTAACACCCAGAATATCAAACAAAGCAGCAGCATCCTTGACCACCCCCCTTCCCTTCTTCCCACCCTCAGTTTGGCTGTTTCGAGACTAAAAAGTCCCTGCTCGCCTGAGGGAATTGGGGGAGGGTGATGCAAAAAGCATGTGTTCCATTTGAAAGTTGGGAAAATTTTAGCAAAACTCACTAGGAATCATTAGGGCCAGATTAAAAAAAAGCAATTTTACCTAGTGGTAAAATTCACCCAAACCCTTTTTCCATTTGTAAAAAGGGGAACTACAAATCTGATGATGCCAGAAATGTCCTCATTGAGGTTTGCCCATGTGTGCCCCAGAAATTCCCAGGCGTTTCAATAATTCGAGGACATGATTGGCACTGGTGTTTCTCCTGTATTGCATTGAGCTTCTTTACTAATTCATTCTAGTCCCAATGCCTTTCCAGGAAAAACAGGGCACCCTCTAGTTTTTGAGAAATGCGAACCAGACATTTTTAAAGCAATTTCTCTAGCAAATGTTATCCATAACTTTGGATACTGGGCTTTAGTTTTCTCTCTCTCTCCTTGGCTTTGCATTTCTTGAGCTAGGATGTTCTCTTAGACAATACTAGCCTTGGGGAAACTTGAGACTATTAAAGAATGTTTTAGGGTGGAGCCTTGTGTTCTCAGATGTACCAAGACAAATATGCAGTATTGTGTTTTGGTCTGTTTTCCTTTTCCCCCATTAAACCCTGATTAGCACTTTAAGGAGTACAACATGTCTGCAAATAGTGTCAGAACTTTTCGAGAAGAATCTAAGGGCCTTTATACACGACCCCTAAACTCCGCAGCAAATGGCTGCAAACTCCGGACCTTACAAGTGTTTTCCCACCAGCTCAGGAGTTTGCAGGAAATTAAGTGCGACCCCGCCCACCTAAGCGCGACCCAGCTGCACTTTCTTGTACCTGCTTGAGGTGGGTGAAAATCCCCAGGTCCGGATTTAATCTGGTCAGTGCGGGGCTCTCCTGGCTTCTGTTTATGTTTTTTTTTTTTGCCTCCCGCCCCTTTAAGAGAAGTGGTGGGAGGAAAAAAAGCAAGCAGAAGAGAAACGGAAGAGAAACGGAGCTCCGGGAAGCTCCTCCAGGTAAGCTGCATTTTTTCCTCTCTTTCTCTGGTGGGGAGGAAGGAAGAGCAACGAACCCCTAAGATCTTTGGTCCGAATTTAAGGGGGCCAGCGGATCTTAGGGGTCGTGTGAAAAGGCCCTAACTCATACCCAGTTGCAGGGACCAGGGGAGTTTATTCTCTTTGGGACTCCAAATGTCCCCAAGCAGAAGGAAGTCTTAAATTGGAAATGTTCTGCAGGAACAATTTCCTTTTGATCTGGCTTGTTCCCATAATTCCTCTCATGCTGCTTCTGGACAAAACAGAAGCTGCTTAGATGAGTAGTGAAACATTTCAATCTCTCAAGGAATGAAGTCCAGTTGCCATGACTCAATTTCCAGAGAAACTCACCTGGATGACTGGGAATCTTCCCAGACATCTTTCAGATCGTTGATTCCAACAACAAAAAAGAAATCCAACCTGTGCCCTTTGTGTTGCATGCTAGAGGGTGATTCTTAGGCCTATGCTCTGTGTTTTTATCATGACTCTCTCAAGGCCATCTAATCAATTGTGGTCAGCAATGTGCCTTCTTGAAACGCATCCCACCAAGCAGAAGTGGTGGTGTAAAAGAGAGGTTTCTTTGGTCCCTCCCAGATCTTTTACTGAAGAATTTATTTGGATGACCTGTCTTTTAGACAGATGCACAAGCTTCCTTCTATCTACCTGTCCATGTTACATATAATCCCATAAACCCAATGTATGTTGTAACATTTCCTAACCACCTTTTAATCTCCTTTCGAATTTTCTCATAGAAAGGTGATCCAAGCCTTTGGATCTGTTGGTTACCTTTCTTGCAGAATGGGGAAATCTGTTGGCAAACTGACCAAGAGAGAAATGGTGACCCTTTGTGAGAGTTCGTTCTCTATATCCTGAGTTTCTGAGGAGAAATAAAGATTGTCCATTCCTTCATTGAGATTTTCTATTAAACTTTTATTAACAAACATAAACTCTGACTCTTTGGTGTTGGTATCCTTAACATGTTCTTCATTCATAACAATCACATTAGGGTTAAACAGGTTGCCAACTGGGCTTAAACTGGGTGGGTTTACTCTCCCCTCAGAGACCGTCGTTACCAAGGCATTCCCTGTCCGAGACATTGGGTCCCACAACATGGGTGGTAAGCCCACTGGGCCACTGGGTTCTCCCTCTCTCTCGGACCTGCCTCTTCCTCTCCACGCCAGCACATTTGCTGGCCAATGCAAGGGCTTCACATCAATTAACCAGGTCCAATCTTTGTCCACTTCCTCCTCAAAGGTTCCTCCTCTCTCTCTCTCTCTTCTCCTTCTGCCCCTCAATGTTCCTAACCATCAGTTTTCTCCCCTCCTCCTCCTCGCACCTCTCTCCAACCCTCGTCCTCGTGTTCCTCCCTCGCGCTCCCTCTGACATCTGTCAATCGCAAATCCTTCAGCCCGGGCACGCCATCTCCTACCCAGAAGACCTCCCTCACCTTTGCACCACTTTGTTCCCGGTTTACTCCTCCTCCTGCTCCTTCTACTAATCTTCAGTCCCTTCCCGCAGTCCTTGCTCTCTCTGTGTGTCAGACGGCGCACACTTTGTTCTTTCTTCCTGTTTCACTTCTTTCTCACATCCTTACTGAAGAGAAGATGCAGATGATGAAAGCAAACTTAATCTCCGACTATATAGTCAAATATTGAGGGATTGGTGTAAAACAGATGAATTTGCACTTCTCAAGCTGGAATGATACAAATGAATGGGAGAAGCATGGCCACAGGTGGGATTTTGGTGACAAAACAAGCTGGGTGTGATGTTTGCAATCTTTCTCCCTGGTTGCCATGAAGTTTTTATTTTTATTTTTATTTTTAAAAAACTACCACATTTAGCAAAAGATCACATTATCACTGCATTATTGCCCAATCACTTCTGCACAAACCAAGAGAGCAAAGGGAGAAAGGGGGGAGGGAGGGAGGAGGGAGGAGTAAAAATGGATGTGAAATAGAAAGAACTCTGATATATTAAAGCAGATTATTATCTTTATTTATAAATACAGTATATGTTTAGTTTGGGAAATCAGACAGAAAGTATAATTAAATATGTATGGGAAGAAGATATGGATTTAAATAAGGAAAAGATTGAAGCTATAAGGGGGTAAGAGAAGATAAAAATGGAAAAAATTAAGGCTATACAGTTAAAGGTTTTGCATAAATGCTATTATACCCCACAGAAACTGAGTAAAATTGACAAGAAAGTCTCGCCCCTCTGCTGGCATTGTAAGAAAGAAAATGGCACTTTGGGACATATGGTATGGAAGTGTGAGAAAGTAGTAAAATTTTGGAATAAAGTATAAAAGTGGTTAACAGAAATAACAAAAAAAAAGGGATTCAGAGAAAAAATAGAACATATTTTAGGGTTGGTGGAGAGAGAAGATATTTTTAGGGTAGGTGAAGAGAAATTGAAAAGATTGTGTATTATGGAATAACTTCAGCTATAATAATATTTCCCCCCAAAATGAATGGATACAAATAATGCAAGAAGGAAACACTGAAGGGAAAAATAGTATCTTGAAGGAATGGGAGAAGTTCATAGAATGGATAAAAAGGGTAGCCTGAGAATGAGAAATGGGCTAGAGACGATTCCACTATGCTTTATGAGAGGGAATTGGAACTAGTTGCTTGCTGGGGGAGAGGGGAAATGGGGAAGAGCGATCAAGTTTGTGTAATGTTTATGGGACTAGACATATGAATTATAAGTGTTTGTGTTTGGTTTAAAATTATTATTTTTTTAAAAATATCTTTCCACAGAATGTGTCTAATTGTGTTTTTATTTTGTGAAGAACTTTGCAAAACTGTCCCTTTAACCTAGCACCACAAAACACTTTAAACTGTCCACTGGCATGAAAGCAAACCTTAAAAAGATCATGAGAGGGCAGGCTCAAAGGAAAGGGGTGTGTGTGTTGTGGTGCAGATCAAACCTCTGAAACAATCCATAGTCTCTGTGTGATCCCCAAAACTGAACACAAACATACAATAGGTTGCAAATCCTGCTGCAGCAAAACCTAATCACTCCAATTTGGTCCACCAGTGTCCTTGCAGTATATATATAATATTTAAGGCAATATTTTTATAATATTTAACATATTCAAGATTTTTTCCTTCTGAAGACATCTTCTAGCTACTGACTGTCAAAGACTCCAGCTTCTCTGCTTTTCATGGATTGAAATAAAATAGTGTCCTCCATCCTCCCCCAACTGTCTGGGATATGTGAATCTGGCCTGCATTCTTAGCTCTTGGAATATCAATTGCTCTGTAGCTATTAGCAAAGACCTTTAATATATACAAAAGTGTGCAAAAAAAATTATACCATCTTCATTTGACCCAACCCAGGAGTGCCTTTTTCCCACACTGTTCCCACATGGCCCTGCAAAATGCAAATCTGACAATGTCATAAGATATGCAAACCAAAACTGTGCATGCAAGGACACTCTGTTTGCAAACCCATGGGTATTTTTGCATCTTCTTTTGGCCCCGGGCTTCCTTCCAAATGCATACTGGTTTGGCTGAATGAGGAGGGCAAAGCAGAGAAGCCAGGTTTCACAGATCCTCTGCAGCTATTCAGATTGAAACAATGTTTGAAAATGATTGACCACACTAGGTGATGTGAATATGAATAGGAATGAGGAATTAACCCACACCAGAAGGAAGATGGATGCTTCAGGAAGATTCCCAAGCTAAGCAGGAGAACGTTGGCTAAGCCATATGTGTCCTTTGTGGCTGAGATTCAATGGTGGTTTAAGATTAACTGTCTCAAAAAGTGGCTTTTCACAACTCTGGCTTATCCATGGCTCAGGCTCCCAGCATATTCCTTCTTGCAGTTCTTATGTATAAACTGGCAGACAGATAACTGTTTCATCAAATCAGATTGACTCTAATCTATGACACATCATCGCATACTAGAGATGGGCACAAATAAAAAAAAATGTGTTTCGTTTGTCGTTTGTCGTTTAGGGGGTCCGTTTCGGTTCATTTCTGTTTTTCGCAAATTTTTGCAAAAAAATCATTTTTGTTTTTGTTTGTTTCATTACCGTTTCGTTACCATTTATTTCAATTTTTGTTATTTTTTTTTAGCTTTAAAGCAGTTCAATGTATTGACGTAACGAAAATGAAACGGACGACAAAATTTCTGGTGTTTCTGTTCGTTCCGTTTCATTTTAGAGATAAAATTCGTTAGTCATTTCATTGCGTAATGGAACAAAAAATGAAAACGGAAATGAAAAATTGTTCATTTCGTGCCCATCTCTATCACATACATTATATGTTCCTTGGCTGACTAGGATCACACAGTGAAGAAGCTCAAGTTGCTAACTGGGACTGGTTGTAGATATCACCTGATCGTTCTGGTTATCACAGCTTTACTGGCTACTAATGCATATCTGGTCCAAATTCAAAAGTGCTGGTTCTACCCTATAAACAGCTTGGGTCCAAGCTATCCTAAAGACCACATCTCACATTATGAACCTGCTCAGGTGTTAAGATCAGAAGAAGCATTTCTCTCAAACACACCACCCTCACAGGTACACTCGGTGGGGACACGAGGGAGGGCCTTCTCTGTTGCTTCTCCAAGACTTTGGAACTCCCTCCCACTAGAGGACTGGCTGGCCCCATCTCTGCTGTCCCTCCATAAGTAGGCAAAGACTTTTCTCTTCAGGCAGTCTTTCCCTGAATGACTAGCTGCCTGTATGAGGTTTTTAAAAGGATGGTTATCCCTCACTGCCTTGAATGTGTGTTTGGTATAGCTTTTGCTTACTGTATTTGTGCAACTAGGGATGGGCACGAAACGAATATATTATGTTTTGTTTCCTTCCTCCCCACACTTTTTTATTTTTCAAAAAAAATCATACGAAACGAACCACTAACGAAGTGGTTCGTGTGGGGGGACCTGGAAAGTGGCAGGGAAATGTTTTTTCCTCCCCACCCCAGCACCAATCACCTGACAGGCGGGGCTTGGGGGAAGGGAAATAATGTTTTTTTAATGCCCCAGGCTTTAAAAAAAAAATTTTCCCTCCCCCCAAGCCCCGCCTACCAGGTGATCGGAACTGGGGTGGGGGGAAAGGTTATTTCCCCCCAACCCACTACCAATCAGCTGGCAGGCAGGGCTTGGGGGAAGAAAAAAAGAAAGCCTGGAGCGGTTTTTTTTAAAAAAGTTTTCTTTCCCCAATCAGGTTACAGACGGAATGAAATGGTTCGTTTCAACACAAAAAAAAAAAAAACCCACCATTTCGTTTCATCTGTAATGAAATGCTGCTTCCTTGTGTCATTTCATTTCATTTCATTTTATTTCACTACCTAACGACATGATGAAACAGTATTCCATTTTTTTGTTTTGTGCCCATCCCTATGTGGAACCCTTTTTAGGATTCATTAGCTTCACAGTTGTTAGCTTGAATACCTTCTTGAAGTAAGCTGTCTTGGGTCCTTTTTAAGGAGGGAGGTTGGGTATGGATGGATGGATGGATGGATGGATAGATAGATAGATAGATAGATAGATAGATAGATAGATAGATAGATAGATAGATAGGAAGGAAGGAAGGAAGGCAGAGAGAGAGAGAGAGAGAGAGAGAAAGGAAGGAAGGAAGGAAGGAAGGAAGGAAGGAAGGAAGGAAGGAAGGAAGGAAGGAAGGCATAGATAGATAGATAGATAGATAGATAGATAGATAGATAGATAGATAGATAGATAGATAGATAGATAGATAGATAGATAGATAGATAAAAGCCTGGTAGAAGAACAGCAGCATATTTAGCCTGTGAATGGGCAGGAAAAAAATGTGAGGTTATCCAAGGCATGTGCATAAATGTGGGCATGCAGAGGCGTTAACACTCAGCCAGAAAGACGGCCTCTCACACTGAAGTTAAAAAAAGACGGAAAAACAACCCCAAACATTATAGCTTGTCATACTTCAGTCTTGCACGGCTTTGCATAATCCTTTTGAAAGTCAGGTTGGCTCAATTATCCGGACGGCCTCAACCCTCTCCCAAAGAGGGAAGGAGCGAAGCCCAGCATGTGTCATCATATTTGGCCTTTTAGCCTAACCAGGATATACACAAGATGGAGGTCGGAGGGGGTCAGAACCGGAATGGAATTCAGTTGCTCAAGGCTCTGTTGAGGTCCACCTCTTCTTGCATTTTTCTGCACACACGCGCAGAGAAGAAAGCACGAACAAGAAGGATCAAGTGAGTCATTCCTCAACCAGCCCCTGGCACGGCATAATCCTTCTGTCACCTTATTCCTACTCAAGGTGTGTCTAGACTGCGTGTTGAGGGAGTGAAGGGTGGTGACGGATTCTTGCAATCAGTACATCTTACACAGCAGAAGCCCAAGTATCCCTCTCTTTTTTTATATAAGTACGTTTGTTATGTGTCCATTTGACAGTGCCCAAGTCAGCCCACGCCGGGTGGTTAGCTGAGAAAAAGCTGATGTCCTGGGAAACTATCTCCCAATGGGGTGCATGGAAGAGCAAGCACTGCTTCTGAATGGAAGCAATTGACCTGGTGTGTGTCTTTCATGGATGGCTTTGGGGCCCAGGTCTCTGGCTGCGGAGCCAGAGGTTGGGAGTTTGATTCCCTACTGGGCCTCCTGGACTTGAGGAGCCATAAGGTCCTTTCCACCTCTGCACTTCAAAGGTTATTAAAGCTTTTGTTCTTGTCAGAGTATCTGCTATTATGTCAGCCAGCAGAAGCAATACTTATTGATTAAATAGTTAGACAGAGACAGAGTTTTCTTAAAACCAAACAGCTATATTACAAACTGTACAAAAATATATCACAGCATCACAGAAATTATACAAACTTCAACAAAGCATAGAGGGAAAAGTCACATTAGTACATATATACAAAATTCAACAGCATAACAGCATAATATCATACAGTGCATAGACAAAATATATGACAGAAAAACAAAGTGGGTGCCTTACTCACGGAAGGCCCAATGAACAATGATTTACAGAACATTTTTATACATGTGTCTGTCCAATCATAAATGACATTACCTCATAGCTATTGCAACCCCTTGCATCAGCCCAAATTCATTATATTAATTCTTAATATCTGTACTCCATTAGAAAAAACTATACATTGAGTTACTCTGACATTGCACTTTTACAGACTCCATCTTTAACTCAATTAAATACATATCAAATATATATAGAACATCCTGTCTAATACATATATTTCACTAACTAATATCTGACCGTTCCAGACCACCAATATTTAGCAACATCACAGGGTAACTCCTTCTTAGATTCAACCAGCCTGAGACTGCAGTGGAAGGACCTCTCACTACCTGTAGGAAATAGGTCCATTCCAGAGAAAGGGGCTTGGGGTCAGCTTCTCTTACTGATCTACATCTTTTGGCGTGAGAAAGCTCCTACTTGCCCTAGATCTTTCTTATGAATTTTCTCTGCCTGCAAGAGTTTCATACCAATGTAAAATTTTCCAATGAGCCCCCCGCCCTTAAGATTCTGCATTTAAGAGGGGGGAAATACCCACCATGCATTTTAAGTAAAGGTCCAGTTTGCAACATCCTAGCAATGAGAAGATATCCATCCAACTATTCTGAGTTTTGATCCTTTGAGAGTTGGTCAGAGCTGGTGGTTCTTGGACAGACAGGCCAATAATATGAATCAACACAGAGACAAACTGTTCTGTTCAAATAATAGCACATCATCCTTTGATATTCACAAACCGGTCTTTGCTTTTCAGATTAATTATGATTAATAACCATTAAAGCAGAACTATGTTTTGCCCATTCTTGCATAAAACGATTGCCTGCCTTCTGTCTCTTGTGAACTGGGTTTATTAATAGATTTCAGTTTTTATCGTATTTGCCCATTTATTATGAAGGCACCTCATCTCCTTGGATGGTTCTGATAGCATAATTAGCCAGGCTTCCTAATTTCCCCCATTTGGGAACATGGCATTTTTTTGTTTTTACCAGAGGTGCTTTTAGTTAAGCAGGTAGTTGTTCAGATGATCATAATAATAATATTCATGAAGGAGTAAGACATCCTGTCATCTTGACAACAGGGAACTCTTGTACATGCATACATTTCTTATGGGTAAGAAGCAAGTACATGCCATGATTTCATTTTAAATATATATAATTACTTGTTTGCAGTTTTCAGAGTATATGAAAGTATTGTTTTCAAAATATACTCCACATCTCCTAATGTCATCAATCCGGGCTTGCTATTCAGCACTTCCAACTTTATCTGCTTAATGAGTTTTATGGGGGGGGACCAAGGGGAAGGGGGAGAGATCATGATGCCTGAAGCCTCCATAACATTCAGGGAATGAAGTAGGACAACAGCTTGATCAAAGCCTCATCTGAAATTGCTGTGAATATATTTCTTCTCAAAATGCATGAAAAATGCATTCAAAGCATGTTAAAACCTACTAACTGCATCACCACCTGCCAAGAAGTATGGGATACAGTTGAGATCCAACATCCTGGAGGCCACTTCTCTCAGCTGCCTGTGCCATCCTGTTTTCTGAATTTCCTGACACCCATTGCTGCTTGGCCTCTCCTTGGTCCCCACAGCTTTTTTATACAGCATGGCCGTTGTTTCACTCTGCCCCATCATGCTATTCAGCATTGCTTTTTCACAGTAGTTGATAAGGCTTTGCATTGGGCTATACTTGGCACAGCCCACTCATGCTCTGTGTGCATAGCGATAGAACAGTCTTTTAATTAAATGCATAGCGTTAGGTCAGCAGGAATATCTCCTTCATTCTTTTTCCAAAAGAAAATAATGAAGGCTTTCAGAATGTTACAGGACCAAAAGGAATCAAGTCTGCAATTGTCCTCCTGACCCAGAAGGGTCACCGGCTGTGGAGACGTCTCCATCTAGGTTTATTCTGCAAGTTCCCCTTTCCATTTCTTTTATCTCTGGGACCAGTTGAAAATTAGTCTTCTTCACAGCCAGCTGTACACGGACTCATTGTGCAGCATTTTCTGTAATGGACATATTATTTGCTCCCACAGCAGTGACCCATTTAATCCTTCCTGGCTTGGTGTTAGCAGATCCACAGAAAGTTCTCCTTAGCAATTGGATCTTGTTGTCCTCCTTGTTGGAGCAGGGGGCAAGAAGGCCTGGCCCAGACTCACAGCATCTCAGGCTGGACTGTTACTCAGGACAAGTTGACAGTGTGGGAAGTTAGGGAACTAGACTACCATGATTGGTGTATTCTGGGAGATGTAGTCCATAAAGCTAACTTCTCCCAGGTCTAAATAGGGAAGGTGAAAAATTGCTAAAAATTCATTCACAATGTAATCCAATACTGTCAATGTAACCCAATACATGGTGGCCAAGAAAGCCAATGTGATTCCTGGTTGCATCTACAGAACCATAGTGTCTTGATCAAGGAAAGTGATAGTACCACTCTATTCTGCTCTGGCCAGACCCCACCTGGATTACTGTGTCCAGTTCTGTGCACCTCAATTTAAAAAGGATGTTGACAACGTTGAGCAGGTACAGAGAAGGGCGACCAGGATGGTTGATGGTCTGGAAGAAATGTCTTATGAGGAATGGTTTAGGGAGCTGAGAATGTTTAGCGTTTCAGAAAGAAGTCTGAGAGGGGATATGATAGCTATGTTTAAATATTTTAAAGGATGTCATATTGAAGAGGGAACAGGTTTGTTTTCCATGGCTTCAGAGACTAGGACTCAGGGCAACAGTTTCAAACTACAGGAAAAGAGATTCCATTTGAACATTAGGAAGAACTTCATGACAGTTAGAGCTGTTCAGCAGTGGAATGTGCTGCCACAAAGGCTCGTGGAGTCTCCTTCTTTGGAGGTTTTTAAGTAGAGGCTGGATGGCCATCTGTTGGGAGTACCTTGATAGGGGTTCCTGCATGGCAGGGGGTTGGACTGGATGGCCCTTGAGGTCTCTTCCAACTCTATGATTCTGTGATTCTATAATTCTATGATTATTTTGACTAGACGGGCTGTCAAGTATCATCTGCTCAGTTCTCAGGGTTCACATTTGATTGCTTGGTTGCTCATTCATTCATTCTTTCATTCACTTGCTCATTTGTTCATTTCTTCTTGGCATTTTTATACTGCTCCATCTAGTGAAAGTCTACTACAGTAGTCAATTGTACCCTCACCCTCCAGAAACAAAGAAAAAAGAAACCAATTAGGTAACAAACTAATGACTAAATGATTGTGATAACTATCCTTTAAGATAAAAAAAAATCTAAGCTATGGGTCCAATCATTATCTAAGAGGAAGAATGTCCTTAAAGCCTTCTTTAAACAAGTTAGTTTTTACTAACCTTTTGAGAGTCTCGGGGAGAGGAGCCCAGCTGACTCTCCAATGGGCGATCATAGCAGAGCAATGGAGCCACCACTGAGAGGGTCCAATTCCAAGCAGAATCTTGACTCACCTCTCTCAGTGTGGCCACCAATAACAACAAGATATCAGAGGGTGGAGTGAAACAAGCATCACTCCTCTGGAAGACAAGGGGGACAACAAGATTCCTGTAACTGGTATGCTTCTCCAGACCCCCACAGAGAGATATAAATCTCACCTGTATGGGTGTTCACTACAAGTGAACCATTTCATGGTCCACGGCCTTGAGGTGTCTCTTTATCAACCTTAGGCCAGCCATCCCTTCAAACGGAGGATGCCTTTAGAAGGAAAATTGACTACTCTTAGGACTTCAAGCAGAGGATAAAAAAGTAAAGGCAAAGGTCCCCCCCACACCGCACATGCATGGTAGTTGTGTCCGACTCTAGGGGTGGTGCCCATCTCTGTATTCAAGCTGAAGAACCAGTGTTGCACAAGTCTGTGGCCATGTGGCCAGCATGGCTGCAAGGAAACACTGTTTTACCTTTCCGCTTTTTACGGCGGTACCTATTTATCTACTTGCATTTGCATGCTTGTGAACTGCTAGGTTGGCAGGAGCTGGGGTTAGCAGCAGGACCTCACTCTGTTGCATGGCACCTGGGATTCAAACTGCTGAGCTGCTGACTTTGTAACTGAAAGTTTTTCATGCTCTAGCCTGCAGAGCCACCACGCCCCATTCAAGCAGAGGATGGTGCCCCCTAAAAGAAGACACGTGGCCAACTGGCATCTCTGTGGTTCTCTTCAAAGTTCCAAAAGTCTTCACAGGGATTTGGGAGGAGAAAAAAAAAGATGGTAGATAAATCTTTTTCCCTTTGCTGCCTAGGTCTGCCAGCAGCTTCAGGAAGGTGACATGTCAGCCAGGCAAACATTTTTGTGGACAAGGATTTCAGTTATCTTAACATGATGTAAAATGCAGTCATCCAGGACCTTTAAGTATAACTAGTGTGCAAATAAGTAATAAGAAAACAATTAATTTAGCACCCATGCTCAGTGACAGATTCAGATCCATTCCTTTCCTTGGATCCTTTTGAAAAATTACATCAGAATCTAGGATTTCCCATTTCACATCTGTTCTGGCCTCAAGAAATCACCCAGGGTTTATGAGCAGGAGTTGCCCGGGTTTTCCCACACCAACTGCCTATACTCAGGGTCTGAGTCATAGAGACTCAGCTATAAAACACCCTGAAGTGTCATTAACCTGTGGGATCCATGGTTCTCTATGAATCCCAATAAAACAGGCTTTACAGACAACCAGTGAAATAAGTCAATTTGTTGCAAAGTAACAGGAAGGGACATGACGCGGCTGCAGAGAGCAGAGATGGTTAGGCTAGATGCCTGGAGGAGAAACCCGTGTGTTTGGGCCACACTTAGATGTCCATAAATTAGAAGCTACTCTTTTACCATTTGTGAAGAAGGGAGACCTCTTCTATTCTGTTCTGTTCATTCTGCTTATATACCCCCCATAGTACTTAAAGCACTCTTTGGGTGGTTTACAATTTAATTGTGAAGGCTAAACATTGCTCCATCCCCCCAGCAATCTGGGTACTCATTTTACTGATCACGTTATCTTCTTTCCGCTGACTAGAATAACCTTGCAAGTCATCAAACCCATATTTTCTGTCATGGGGCTGAATTTAATTAGGCATCTGTCTGACCTCAAACACCTACCCACTAGGCTTCCGTTTCAGCCCTCCTCCCTAATTTCTCACTATGCCACCTGAGGAAGGGTTCTTGGCAGTTCAAAAGCTTGCACATGTTGTGAATTGGCAGGTGATCCTAGTGCAGGTATCGCCCCAGGACAGGCTAGCAAAGGCTGATTTGGCCCAGGGGAGGAACCCACTCCAGGTTTTTCATCTGAACATTCTTGGAGCTATCCAAGTGCTGAGTATTTTCACTGGGGTTCTCTGGCTTCTTAACAAGCAAAGTATCTCCTAACAGCAAGATTCATGGTTTTCATCCTTCAGATGACAATTAACAGCTTAGATGTGTGCATCCCTTAATTGCCTCACCTACTGCCACAGTGTTTGTGCTGAGCAGCCTTTTGAACCTTTATGGCCAGTGTTAACAATTATGATTTCCTGTATCCTATTCCACTGCAATAAATGTGACCACTGGGCATATCAAACCTATGGTTTGAATTCCCCACTCCAAACATCTGGAGAGGTACGTTCTCATCCATGAAGCCTCATGCTGAAATAAATCGGTTCCTCCCAAAACGTCACAAAGTTCTTTTTGCCCCCCTTTGAATATGGCTAGCTCTTTTATGACCTCTCCCAAAAATAAACAATTATATGTTACTAGCCACTTCTCATTTCTAAGTGCTGGTTAAGAAAATAATATGCAACCCTTTGGTTGCTTCCTCAATGCTCACCATGCCACAGCCCCAATATACTTTTAACCAAAAAAGTTACATAAATAAATACTATCCATGCTTTGCTTTTCTTTTTCTTTCTTTCTTTAATAAATCCATGGGAGACAAGCCATTGATGAATAAATTACATCTTTAAAAGTTCTGTACTACTAACTCAATAAGAATTCCTTCCCCACCTGTTATTTTCATTATTTAAAAAAATCAAGATCTCAGTGTAGATTAGTGGACCAAGTGTTGGTGTACAGCTCAATAGACTGGGATTCAAATCTCCACTCACCCAGTGGAATGTCAATGGGCAAACTACACTTTGGAAATGTCAAACTGAAATGAACATCTCCAAGAATCAGAAATGACCTGAATGACAACAAGGGTTCAAGCACTCCACACTTCCCACATCCAAAAAGTGATTCTAGATCTGTCTAAATAGAAATGGAAATATTTCAAAGAAGGGGGAAGGAAGGGAGACAGTAAGAGGGGGTTTCCTAAGGCTGCCATCACAGTTCAGCCTGCAAAAAGGAGGGTAGGTGACACAGCTGCATTTAGAAGACGGTCTTCATCTATGGAGGGCTCCAAGGCTCCAAGGTCTTCAACCATGGAGTCCTCACACTATTTAGAAGGTTACAAAGTGTTTAATTCAGATCGATTTCCTACTGTGAGAAGCCGTTGGAAGGCTTGTGACAACAGCAAGTTTAGACAAGAGAACGCTTAGCCACTGAGTCACAAGGTCAGATTTTTATTATTTTTTCCTTCCTTCTCTGTCTCTTTCTGATCTTTTGAAAAGAAGGAAGGAGGAACCAAGAGGGAGAAGTTAGCAGATAAAATATGAGGACCAGATATGAGGAAGAAAAGTGTAATGAGAGAGGGGGGCAGAGAGAGAGTGGGGGGAGAGAATGATAAATGAATAAATGAAGAAAGTTTTAGGTGATGTTGGAAAAACAAGATGGAGAAATGCAAGAGGTAGATGGTGGGAGGGGAAAGACATGAAGCTGTAAAAGCTAAGGAACTCAGCTTGAAGTTAAACGGTAAATCAGAGTGACAGCAGCATAAAATGTGATACAGCAATTATTTTACAGCAATACCACCATTTTGAGCTGAGATTCATTTCAGACAAAATCCAGTGCACATGAGAAGGAGCCACATAGCTAGATCAAGGGCCAGATTGCTTCACTGCCTCCAAAATAAATAAATATCATTCCAGTTCAAAGACGTATTCCTAAGCAACCACAGACGAGGTGGCAGCCTCAGGGCCTCGGCCTTTCTGAGCAGAAAATCGAGGTCTGTGGCTGCAGTAATCTGGAGACCGACAGGGAGCCTGTATGAAGTACACTTGAGAACAAAGAGGTGGGTTGAAGGCAGGGCAAGTCAGAGGCTTGCACCATTAAACATGGCACAGGGAGGAGGAAGGGGAAGAAGCCCAGGGTGGCATGATGGGAGAGGGCACCACCGCTGTCAGAAAGAGACCCACTGGAAAGAGAGAAGTTTGTTGCTGAATGTAGTGGGACTTGACACATGCGGATTGCCTGCAGTTCAAGCAAGGAGGTGGGCTTCTCAACAAGTGATCTGGTCGCACCCCTTCACTGATAATATGAAAGCAAAGAGAAATAGCAAGGAAAACAAAGATCTGCAGTTCTTTCCTTGGGAAGAGGCTCAGACCTTGGGAACATGTTGTTATTGTCATTATTGTTGCGGCTATCACTGTTATGGACAGCTATGCCTAGAATTTGCCAGCCACTGCTCGCCTTTCATCTTTAGTTAAATGGCAGCAGAAATGCATCTTTTACAAGCTCTGATTCTCCAGATTTAGACTTAATATCAATGAAAACATCTCAACTGTTAGAACAGTACAACAATGGGACCAATGGCCTTTGGAAGTGATGAGCATTGCAACGCTGGAGGTCTTTGAAAGAAAATGGGACCAACCGATCATGCTTTGATTTGGATTCCAGCCCATCCCTTCTTCTATGATTTTATGGTTAGGATCTTGGGCTTCCATTGGGTTCTCTTTTCAGGAGTGAAGCCCTCCA
This sequence comes from Phrynocephalus forsythii, assembly GCA_029282475.1. NCBI lineage: Eukaryota > Metazoa > Chordata > Lepidosauria > Squamata > Agamidae > Phrynocephalus > Phrynocephalus forsythii. The sequence continues at coordinate 7,156,732 of JAPFRF010000022.1, forward strand.
TGCCAAGGGTTGCCAGAGGACCACTCTCCTCTTGAAGGGGTCTTCCGAATGCAAGGCAATCTAGCCCAGAGAGATATCGGGAATCTGGAATCTGGTCAAGGACCTTGAGGCTATTCATCATCAGAAGAACTTAAGAACTGCCTTATTGGAACAGGCCACAGCCCATCCAGTCCAGCATTCTGTCTCACACAGTGACTCATCATTTGCTTCAGGGTATTCCCAAGTAGATGTCTTCAACTGTTTGCGATTCCCTGCAAATGGCATTGAGAGACATCCTGCCTCTCTCTCCAACCCGGGGGTTGTCCTTAGGCATCCGTAATGATAGCCATGGATACCCTTGTTCTCCATCAACCTGTCCAATCCTTTCTTAAAGCTATCAAGGCTGACAGCTGTCACCATTTCTTCTGGCAGGAGGTTCCACAGACCAGAGATCACAAGGAATAGACTCTGGCCAGGAGACTCAAAGTGGGCAAACTGAGCCATCATCTTCTCTGCTTCAGGTTCCATTTCGTTTATTGAAAAACAATTCTCATGTTGCATCTGGACCTTGAAACCAACATGTGGAAAGTAGGTTTCAGGTGCTACCATCCCAAGCCAGATATAGAAATCTGGGATGTTTTGCTGCCTTGTTTCATTTCATTTCATTTCAATTGCTCTCATGAAGCTCTTCCAGAAACTGTGTCTGACTGTCAGGGGAGCACCACCTGTTGAGCCTCTACATCTGTGGTTCTCAACCTGTGGGTCCCCAGATGTTCCTGGACTACAACTCCCAGAAATCCTGGCCAGCTCATCTAGTGATGAAGACTTATGGGAGTTGCAGTCCAGGAACATCTGGGGACCCACAGGTTGAGAACCACTGCTCTACGGTGTTGAAGGTACTGGATTCCAAAAGGAAAAGAAGTGAGAACAGTCCTGTTGGTGGGATGGGACTCAGGCTTGGCTTCTCAGAGGCACCTTCTCGGCTTGCAAGAAACACCAAAGGATGAGCTGTTCCTTTTTCTGCTCACAGGACTTGCCCGGGCCTGCCAAATGGCTCCCTTTTCATTAGCACAGCTTTCAGGGGGAGATGAATCTTCGGTCGGCTTCTATGGACTTGCCTTCTACACAAAAACCCCAAAGAAAATGAAAATGTGAAATGAAGCAACAGGAGCTCTCTCTCTCTCTCTCTCTCTCTCTCTCTCTCTCTCTCTCTCTGTGTGTGTGTGTGTGTGTGTGTGTGTATTTGTCTCTGTATGTGTCTCTGTGTTTGTGTTTGTGTTTGTGTGTCTGTGTGTGTCTCTCTCTCTCTCTCTCTCTCTCTCTTGTGTGTCTTTCTCTCTCTGTGTGTGTGTGTCTGTGTGTGTCTGAGTGCGTGTCTGTATGTATGTGTGTGTGTGTGTGTGTGTGTGTGTTTCTCTCTCTCTCTCTCTCTCTCTCTCTCTCTGTGTGTGTGTGTGTGTGTGTCTCCAAAGGTGAAAGGAAGGAGAAAGAGAAAAGAAGAAAGAAGAAGAAGAAGAAGAAGAAGAAGAAGAAGAAGAAGAAGAAGAAGAAGAAGAAGAAGAAGAAGAAGAAGAAATGAAGAAAGAAAGAAAGAAAAAAGTGGGGAGATGACTAAATATCAGAAGAAACAGCTCCCCTTCCTTTCGAGAGAGCTTTGTGGCCCTCTTTGTTGTGGATGCTCCTGTGTGTGAAGGACACATCCTCCGTTTGAAGGGGGGACCACTCTAATTCACATTTTAATGATAAAGAGGACCAGCGACAGTGGAACAAGGCCTGGAGGATGCTTGTCCACAGGGAGCACCTGCACAAAAGGACAAGCAGCAGGCTCACAAGCTCCCTGCTCTCAATCTTTCCCCTTCTGGGCAGAGACATTATTATATTTCTATTTAAATTAAAATGAGTAAAGTGCATCTGCCTCCATACATCAGCTGATAGAAATGTTATTCAAATTGGTGCCCTCTTTCATCTGCTTGCTTGATTCTGCTTTCTTTTCTTCTCTTTTGGGGTGGGTGGGTGAGGAAGGAAGATAGGCCAAGAGCCAGCATGCATCTGTCCTCCAGAATTGGACCTGGATTCACAGCATGGAACATATGGGGCTAGATGTGTTCTTTGGCTTGCAGTTGTGTAAGCTGGAGATCTTATTCAAAGACACAGGCTTGAGTTACACATGAGCATGAACTGGGGGACAAACCAGGAAAAAAACAACAGTGAATTGGGCTGGTTCGTGGTTTGGTTCACAACCCAGGTTGGGGATTCCGTTTCACCAAAACAAAATGAAGCACTACCATATTTTCCCATCTATAAGATGCCCCCGTGTATAAGACCACCCCCACTTTTCCAACCCAAAATTACAGTTTTGTAACTGCAGAGTTCTCTCCTCAGCTTATTCCTGTGCATTAGATGACCCTCAATATTTAGTCTAACAATTTTATTAAAAATATAGCCTTGTACACAGAAAAATGCCGTAATGCCCGCTACCTTCTTCTCATTGTCCCTTTTTGCCTCCTTACCTCTTCCTCCACCATCATCAGAGAGAGTGGGCCAAATTTTCTTCCCAGAGCCAACCACTGCCTCTGACAGTGGCAATGGTGGAAGGGCCAAGTAGGTAACAGGTGCAGTGGGAAGTGGGGTGGTTGGGCAGCATGAACCCAAAAAACAATCCATGAACTGGTTCATTTTTCGGGGAATTTGTGCTGGTTTGTAGTTTGGGGTTCATGGGTAGCCACGAACCATGATCCAGCCTGCTTTCTCAGTTTTTCACTTCGTGCCAACCTCTAGTTAGGGCTATCCATGTTCCACTTTTCTTCCAAGGCAGGGTACATGGTTCTCTTCTCTTCACTCCCACACTAGTTATGCAACAACCCCATGAGGACTCTTAGGCCATAAGACAATGGATGCCCCAGGGCGCTTCATGGCTGGAGGAGCAGCTGAACCTTGGGTGACTTCCACCCTGAGCCTGTCGATCAAACCTCCATGCCAGGCTGCCTCTGAGCTGGACCTGCCTTGATGCCTACCAGAGATTGACAGCCGTCAATGTCCAAACCGGAGGGAAGTCAGGCGGAAGCTGGTGATCATCATTGTCCTGTGTAAGAGGGCTTGTTTTCACGCAGTTGCTTGTCCATCACAAAACACCACTCAGGATTCATAGCTCGCAATCGCCAGGACAGCAAGCTTACAGCATTATCCTTCAAATGCTTTTGTTGAACAGTGATGGGCAGAAAGACAGAGCGATCGGGCAGGGGGAGGGACTGTGGGGACAGCCTTAAGGTCTTATCTGGCCCTCTGAGAAAAATAAGTCAATACTATCAAATCTGCAGCTGTCTTTGGTTGAAACCATAGGAAGAAAGCTGTAGGACAGCAAGATTGGATGGGCATCGTCACCTTCATAGACAGCGGCATTGCCATCAGCAGCACCAGCATTTACACTCCATCCTTCCAGATAAGAGCTTGGGACTAGTGATAGAAGTAAAAACAGACAATTAAAATGAACGTGGCAACCTCTACTGAAACACAAATGCACGTAATGCAAACAGGCAGGCATCAAGGTCACACCAAACACCTCTTCAGTTTACCTGTTCAGTTCCTTTCTGTCTCAGCTTTTCCTCCAGCGATCTCTGGGAGGTATTTCTGGTTCTCCTCCCTACCACCCTGTGAGGTTGGTGAAAGCAAAAGGGTGGAACCAACTCACGGTCGTCCATTGCATTCCTCTGCCAACAGGGGTTCTGAACCAGCTTGGCACTCCTGCTGCAACATCACACATGTGTATCCCCTGGGGTTTTGTACAATCAGTCTTTTCTAACTGCCCCCTGGAAGACGATCATGAGCTGGCTTGATCTCCAACAGATAGCAATTCCATTACCGATTTAAAACAAAGGCACAGAGTGGGGCCATAAGGGTCCTGTTTAATTCCCACCACTACTTCAGCCCTCTGTCATGGTGTTCGTTCTATTCTGATAGGCAGAAATGGAACCCAGGACCCTTCTGACACTTGCTTTTGACTGAACGACTGTCTTTCTTCTACCCCAAAGGCAGCCCATAATGAGATAGGTAGCACCTTCATCCTTTATCTAGATTCCACCAGATGCTGGAGAACTTGAGTGATGAAAACCACCCATAATCAGTTCCAGCTTGGGTTTAAAAAAAAAAAAACACCTAAGCATCCTGGAACAACCTGATCCTGCTCTTAGTCAACAGGTCCAGATCTGCTACCATTTGCATCAGGCGGTTGGACAAGGGTTAGCGGAGTGTGGGAAGAGATCCACCCCAGAAGCAGCCGCAGACAGAGAGGAGTTAAGGGATTTGGCATGTCTTGTCCTTGCTGCTAGATCTCTATGGTCAAATCATAAAGATGGATTGGCTTAGGATCTGCAGTTGTCGGGACCAGCAGCTGGAATGAATAATAATGACCTTTGGATAGTAATAACCATTGAATCAGAGCTAGAAGGGATCTTATATAGATAATCAAGTCCAGTCTGTGTCAAGGAGGCACATTGGGGGGATGGGACTTCCAACCACTAGCTCGACAGCCAAAGAGCCCAAATTGCTAGGCTCTCCAGCACCACCTGGGTCATCTGAAGCAGTGGCTTCCAACCTGGGAGCCTCCCAAAACTCGTAGCCAGAACACTTGGGAGCTCTGGCCCAAGAACATCTGGGGACCCACGGTTGGTTACCACTGATCCAAAGCCGAGGGGCCTTAGATGAACCATTGGCTCTCCCAAATGATTTCTCTTTTTCCTTCCCATGCCAGCCTCCCTGATCATCGGCCACTGCTAAGAGGGTCTTCTGGGGAATGAAGCCCAAACCCCTCTAGATCAGTGGTTCCCAGCCTGGGGGTTGGGACCCCTTTGGGGGTCGAATGACCATTTCACAGGGGCCACCATGAGCCAGTGGGGAAAAAGGCACAAACGCCTTGGGTTTGAAGGAGGGGAGGAAGGGGGGGGAGAAGAGTGAGTTACAGCTTGATAGGTTGGAGGGGATGTCAGTCAATGGCACCAGAGGCTGCAATTATCTGAGGGTGCCTGTAGAGGGAAGTTCTCTGTGGCAGCTGTGGAAGTGGCCTGCCAAAGGGGGCTTGTGGCCTCTTCCAAGCAGGGGAAGGGGTCACCACAACATGAGGAATTGTGTTAAAGGGTCATGGCATTAGGAAGTTTGGGAACCACTGCTCTAGATGGATAAAGGTTGAGAATTTCACTAGGCAAAACCATATTGACTGTCTCCGCTGCTCTTAAATAACTGAGCACTTGCTGTTCCCCACCTTTATGTCTGGAACTTAGTTCCAAAATATCAACTCAGATCTTCTCCTCTCTGTTCCTTGAAATCCTTCTTCAAAACATGCCTGACCCTTTAATCTTTCAACTCAGGACCTGGCTTTCTTCTTTCAACTGAAATTAAGCCTAATTGGTGTGACTAGTCTTTATATATACAGTACATGCATATTCCCTTTTTAACTTCCTTCTTTCCCTTACCACATCTTACCTTCAGTTGAAATGTATATGGTAAGCTCTCTGGGGCAGAGAACTTTTCTCTCTTAGTTCAATTACTGTGAAGTACACTCCAGCATTAGGGGATAGAGATGGGCACAAAATGAATTTTTTATATTTCGTTTTTCATTTTTCATTTCATTTCCTAACAAAACGAAAAAGAAAGTGCCCTTTTTAAAAAATGAAACTAAATGGAAATTATCATTTCATTCCATTTCATTTCCCCCTTTTTATTATTTATTTTGACAAGAGCTGATCAGCGGGAAAAATAAAAAATAAAAACCGGCTTCCCTGCATGCCAGCTGGTTGGTGGGAGAAAAAACAACAACAACAACAACAACAACAACAACAAAAAGACTGCTGACAGGCCTCCTGCATGCTAGCTCATCAGCAAGAGAGAGAAAAATCATCAACTGGCCTCCCGCATGCCAGCTGGTTGGCAGGAGAAATATTTTTTTAAACCCGCCGACCAGCCTCCCCACACACCAGCTGGTCGGCGGGAATTACAAAAAACAAAAACAAAAAAAAAAAACTGCTGACCGGCTGGCCTGTCCCCAACAGTGTAAAAAATTTTTTTAATGAAAAATGAAAAACAAAATGAAATGAAATATGAAACAATTTTTTTAAAAAAGTTTCATAATAAACGAAATGAAACGGGGGAAGAAACAAAAAATGAAATGAAACTCCATTTTGGCATTTTGTGCCCATCTCTATTAGGGAGTATAAGAGGAGGAAGCATAATTTGGGAATGCAGTGGGAGGGAGACGGACCAAGGCCCCCCTGCCTAAGGGTTGCTCGAGAGTGAACAGAAATTGCATCTCACCCCAAACCTTTGATTTGAAAGGTGCCCATCCTCTTTGGTCCTGAGCCCAAACTTAGAGCAACTGTCCCCAATTTACCTTCTTTCAGATCTTTGGGACAACCTCCAATCGTCAACTGGCCATGCTGGGTGAGGCTGATGGGATTTGTGGTCAAACACATGCTGGGGGCAATCTAGTTGGTTTACGCTGCTTTACGAGGCTGCTGTCAGTCAAAGCAAAAGCCAAGAGGAAGTCAGACTAGGTCAAAATCTGTGCTGCAAAACACCTTGGGTCCTTTGAAAGGAGAGAGAAAGACAGGGTAAGAATAGTTTCAGCCAATCAATCATTCAATCAATCAATAATGTCAATTTCCATTTTTTTCTGTACAGGGCAGGTGGGTGCTGGAAATAGGAGGACATGTCTTGGGTGGCACAGGTAGGATGTGCAGAACCTGAAAAAAGTAAAATTCATTTGTGTTACTCACTGCAGTGTTTGAAAAGTAGTCCACACATGCTACTCAGAAATGGAACTAAACTGTTACTCTTTGCAACAGTCAAGTAACTTGGTTCCCCTTGCCCCATATTACATTGTTTTCAAGTGCAACATCTTGACGGCATTTTTAAAAAAGGAAGAAAAGTAACTCACTGCAGGCAAGAAATGACTTTGCTTGTAACCCGTTCCTTCCACGATCTGAGGTCACCATTTAATAAACCTGCTCAAATTCTCTATAGTCATCCTTGGGGTCATATCTATCAGTAGAGATGGGCACAACCAGGAAAAATGACGTTTCAGGTTGTCGTTTGTCGGGACGGGTCTGTTTCGGGTCGTTTCCGTTTGTCGAGGAAATTTTCAAAAATTTGTCGTTTCCGTTTGTCGTTTGTCGTTTGTGTTGGGGTTGGGGTAAGTGGGCTCTGGGAGGCACCTCTCTGGGTGCCTCTCTGACGTCTGACCCACTAAGAAGGGAAGGGAAGGGAAGCGTTTTGCGGAGCTGCCGCGTACCATACATTACATTATGTTAGGGTAGGGTGGCAGAGGCTCTGTAAGAAGGGAAGCATAGTAGCGTACTGCCGTACAGGTTAGGGAAGGGGATAGGGGATAGTGGGCTCTGCGAGGCACCTATCTGGGGGCCTTACTTTGACTCACTAAGAAGGGGAGCGTACTACCTTACTGACGTACAGGTTAGGGAATGGGTTAGGGGTAGGGGATAGTGGGCTGTGGGACCCACTAAGAAGGAAAGTGTACTTGCGTATGGATCTGGGTTAAGGTTGGGGTTAGGGTAAGGGCTAGGCTTAGGGTTAGGGTTAAGGTTAGGGTGGGTTAGTGGGATGCACCTCTGGGTGCCTCTGACCCACTAAAAAGGACAGCGTACTGGCGTATGGGTTAGGGTTGGGTTAGGGTTAGGGTTAGGATTAGGGTTTGTGGGCTTTTAATGCCCTCTCTGGCACACCCAGAAGTCTCAGTCAAAACCTGGCCATGCGATTGGTGGAATGGGTCCAAAAATTTGCATGGTCCCATCCCATGGCCAGCCCATCATTGCGCAGGTGTAAAAAAAAAAAAAATAAAAATAAAATAAAATAAAATCAATGGAGACGTTTTATTGCAAGGAAAACCCACTGCTGCTACTATAAAAATTCCAGCAGTTAAAATACCTAATTTTCAAATGTTTCTGTGGTGCTTTGGTGGGTTTTTGGACCACGATTTAAAAATAAATATTGCGGTCGCCATTTTGGATCCCCCCCACCTCATGGCAAATGGAGACGACGAGGATGCCCCCCCAGCCTGGTACCAGCAGCCCAGGACAGGAGAGGGGGGGAAGGCCGGGGACCCCCTCCAGAAACCACCCCTCTCTGGTAGGTGCCCTCACTGAGACAGGCATATTTTCGCCTGCTTTTATGGCCGGGAATCGGGTTTTTTTTATTTTTAAAACGTTTTTTCTATGCTGCTTGCTGGCATCGTGCGATCAACACGATGCCATGAACAACAATGACAAATCAGACCCAATTTATCTTTATCGGGTAGGGTTCGAGCTGGAGCAGAGTAATTGTTGTTACCGTTCCTCGTTAGGTAACGGAAACGACGAACGGAAACGGAAACGAGGATTTCGCCGAGTCGTGCCCATGTCTATTTATCAGTGTATTGGCTGGACCTGGGTATTGTGTGTGGTGGTGGTGAAGATGAACCTTAATTTTGAGGGGTCACCAGGGGTTGCAAAGTGTTTCTTTGGCACGAAAGCCTTGAAAATGAGATATATGAATTTTTGCGCACGTAGCTGCTGGGTTGCTTTGGTACATGTCCATAAACTAACCTCTCTCTCTCTCTCTCTCTCTCTCTCTCTCTCTCTCTCTCTCTCTCTTTCTGTGTATGTGTGTGTGTGAACATTAGCTGATACAGTTCATCTAGTTAATTGCAATTAACTTAAATGCTCAGTCAAGTCCCAACTCAACCTGATGTAGCGTCATGGGACGGGCTGACGCCCAGGGAGTACACCCGGAGTGAGCCTGGGGGGATGGATGGCCTACATGAAGGCAAGGCGGAGTGTGTGATCTGAGCTCTGGCAACCCCACCCCTACCCCCTCCCTCTCCCCTGCCCAGCGTGAGTCCTCTCTAGCCTCCTTGGTTAGGGATAAGGCTGAATAAGGCTGGGAACCCTCGTCTCTCCCACAGGAGAATCAGCAGCAGCAGCAGCCGCAGCCGCAACCGCAAAACCCTTGGTCAAGAAGAGGTTCAGTCAGTTTGTGAAATGTTAAAAGCAAAAAGCAAAGTGTTCTGCTTATATACTGCCCCATACCACTTCAAGTAGTCTCTGGGTGGTTTACATTTTTAATTACAATATGCAGGCTGCACATTACCCCCCAGCAAGCTGGGTACTCATTTTACTGACCTCAGAAGGATAGCAGGCTGAGTCAGCCATGAGCCTGCTACCTGGGATTGAACCCCGAGTCGTGAGCACAGTTTCAGCTGCAGTACAGGCATTTAAGCACTGTGCCACAAGGTGCCATCCTCTTTTGCACCAAAGATACCAGATGTTGATGTCCTCTATTCCCTTTGTGGAGGACTGAGTTCTAAGTGTGACTCGTGTGTGATCAGGCATGCACATATATGTGCATATGTGCATACCCACACAGGGCACATGCATACCCAAATGGTCATTGCATCCCTCTTAGGGGCGTATTTGGGGGAGAAGGGTGCATTTGCCCCGAGCGCAGCAATCTGGGGGCACCTGGAGGGGGAGCAGGAGGAGGAAGCCATGCACCCTCCCACCACCCAGCAGTCCTCTTTTGACCTAAGGCTTGGTGGCACCCCCTCTGCTGCCACGGGCCACGCAAGCAGCGAAGCAGGCAGGCTGGCAGGAGCATGGTGGCTGTGGTGCCCTCCTCCTCCTCCTCCTCCTCCTCCTTGCCTTGGTGGGAGAAGTGTAAGGCACGTGCATGCTACTGCGTGCACACACACACACACACTCCCATCCACCCTCCGTCCGTCCAGGTGCACACAAGCACCCACCCCACGCCCGCAGGGTTCAGGCCCCCATTGCTGGGGGGGGCAGTGTGTGGGGGGTGGCTGGAAGGACACAAAAACAATTTTTGTCCCCAGGCATTCCAAACCCTGGCTAGGCCTCTGATCCCTCTCTGCCATTTCAAATCTCCCTTTCACCGAACCCGCTGCAAATTGTACCATGTACAGAGGAACCTCGTATAACAAACAGTTTGTATAACACAAAATCTGTACAACATAAAAAAATTCAAGAGATAGGGGAAATTTGTTTAACAGAATTGTCTATGGGGCAAATCCGTACAACAGAAAAATGGTTGCGATTAGGGATTACTTTGTTTTCAATGCATTCCTATGGGAGATTTGTATAAAGGAAATTTTGCTTAACATAATTTCATTTGGAACGAATTAATTCCTTTATACAAGGTACCACTGTACATCTATTTTGGGGGTCACAATTTCTGGAGCCCCACAGGAGCAAACTAGCCTTTCAGGGAATCACACCCATCAGCTCTGATGATGTCATTTGGGGTGTATAAAGTCAGTTACGAGTGAGAACAGGCCAACCCACGGCAAGCCTGCCAAGAGGTGTTGAAAAATCTTGACGGAAGAAAGCTCCTCTGTCCCCTGTTGACAGGTTTACATAAACATTGCTGTGATCAGGAGGATCCTTGCTGGGAACAGGAAACTTTTAAAACCCAATTTCATTACAGCATGCTGGAGAGAATCTGCGCTGCTAAAGGGGAGTGACGGGTATTTTATGAGTACTGGGTGTCGGCGCTCATCCCTAGCGTGCCTCCTGCACCACCTACTTGCCAGGTGTTGGCATGTGCTCCCTTCTTCTGCTTATAACGTTACGCCCGGCCATCCTTCTGGAAAGACAAGGGGCGTTGAGCAATAACTAGCAGCGGAAATCACACCCACAGTTCCATGGGGAGAGGCGACAGGTGGGGAAATCCAGAAACTGTCTGGATCAGCAGTTCCAAAACCTTTTTTATGGAAATTGAGGCCCTGGTCAAAGCACCCTTATTTGGATGCATGCTAGTCCGGAGGACTTACAGAGGGGGCTCTCTCAAATTGAAACCTGGCTAGGAACAATGGCAACACTTGTTTTCATGTAGACATATAAAGACAGAACGTATGATTCTTAAACACGTCCCAGTAATTTTTGCATTACCCTTTAGACATGGGCACGACTTGGTGAAATTCTTGTTTCCGTTTCCATTCCTCGTTTCCGTTACACAACGGAAACGGTAACGACAATTACTCCGCCAGAACTCGAACTCAAACCAAAAAAAGAAAAATTGGGTCTGATTTGTCGTTGTCGTTCCTGGCATCGCGCGGCTATCGCACGATGCCAAGCGCAAGCGGCACAGAAAAAAACTTTTAAAAATAAATAAAAAACCCCGATTCCCGGGCAAAAGAGCAGGCGAAAATATGCCTGCCTGAGTGAGGGCACCTACCAGAGGGGTGGTTTCTGGGGGGGGGTCCCCGGCCTCCCCCCCTCTCCTCTCCTGGGCTGCTCTGGTGGGGGGCATCCTCGTCGTCTCGCCAACTCGCCATGCCATGCGGTGTGGGCGGGGGATCCAAAATGGGTTGACCACAATATTTATTTTGAAATCGTGGTCCAAAAACACACCAAAGCACCACAGAAACATGCGAAAATAGCTATTTTAAAACTGCCTGAATTTTTACAGTAGCAGCAGTGGGTTTTTCTTGCAACAAAACGTCTCCATTGATTTTATTTTATTTTATTTTTATTTTTATTTTTTTACACCTGCGCAATGATGGGCTGGCCATGGGAGTGGACCATGCAAATTTTTGGAGCCATTCCACCAATTGCATGGCCACTTGGCCAGGTTTTGACCGAGACTTCTGGGATGTGCCAGTCAGGCATAAAAAGCCCACTAACCCTAGCCCGAACCCGAACCCTAACCCTAACCCTAACCCATACGCCAGTACACTGTCCTTCTTAGTGGGTCAGAGAGGCACCCAGAGGTGCACCCCACTAACTCACCCTAACCTTACCCGTAACCCTAAGCCTAGCCCTTGCGCTAACCCTAACCCTAAGCCAGATCTGTGTACTCGCATTGCACTACAGCAAGTACACTTCCCTTCTTAGTGAGCCAGAGGGCGCCCATAGGGGTCCTCTCTCACTTCATTCCCCAGCCCAAGTGCACCGTATGCCAGGCAGTGAGTCACAGAGGCACCCGAAAGAGAGGTGCCTCTGCCTGCCACTGCAACTTGGTATGCATATCCAATTGGCTATGCATACCCTTTTTGTAGGGGCCAGAGGAGGCACCCACCCCAGAGAGGTGCCTCCAAGAGCCCGCTTTCCCTTCATGGCCAGAGGAAGCACCCACCCCAGAGGTGCCTCCAAGCACCCACCCCAGAGAGGCACCCACCCCAGGTGCCTCCAGGAGCCCGATTTCCCTTCATAGCGGGCCAGAGGAGGCACCCACCCCAGGTGCCTCCAGGAGCCCGCTTTCCCTTCATAGCGGGCCAGAGGAGGCACCCACCCCAGGGAGGTGCCTCCAGGAGCCCGCTACCCCCCCCCAAACCAGTACTAACGACAGACGGAAAAACAACAAACAAAACAACAAATTTTTGAAAAATTTCACGACAAACAGAAACAAGCCGAAACGGGCCGGCTCTGACACACAACAACTCGAAACGTAATTTTTCCTGGTCGTGCCCATCTCTATTACCCTTGTCAAGCAGGTCAGCATGATTATCAGTGTCTTAATGACAGAGGGTTGGAGAGGTTATGACATGGTAGATTGCTTCAAGTCACTCCTTAGGTTGAGGAATGAGTGGCATTTTGGCTGCTTTTACATGACCCCTAAAATCCGAGGCAAAGGGCTCCCAAATGCAGAGCTTAAAATTGTTTTCCCACCAGCTGCGGACTTAAAAAAAAATAAAGTACACCCACACCCACTTAAGCATGCCCCAGCACATTTTACAAGTACCTGGTCTCCGGAGGTAAAAAAAATTCCGATGCAGATTATAAAGCTGTGGATGCCAGGTCTCCTCGCCTTCTGTTTGTTTTTTTTGTCCCCACCGCCCCTTTAACAGCCTGGAGTCCCTATGGGGCTGCTCTGACAGCAGACAGAGGTGAACGGAGTTGAGCCTACATTCTTTTCTCCCTTTTTTTCTCCCTCCTCTCATGCAGACAGGAGCAATGGAGTGCAGAAGGGTGGAAACACAGGAAGCAGAACAAAACCCCACGATCTCTGTTCCAAATTTAATTTGCCAGCAGATTTTAGAGGTCATGTAAAAGCCCCAACTGGGGATGTCCTATCTTGAAGGACAATCTCTTAGCTCTTATGCTAGCATGGCTGTGGTAAAGTACAGCCACTGCTCTTGTGATTGAAGCCCTCAGACTTATTGAGACTCAGGCGATGACACTTGGCAGAGGGTGACAATCTCAGCATAAAAGCCTACCTAGCTAAGGGGCAGAAAATGTTCAAGGACTTAGTACAGAATTAGCTTCAAGCCTCTCTTCAAGAGACCACCCTGTTTTACTTGTTCGCATCCGAATGATTCATTCAGGGACACTGGTAAGAGAAAGAATAAAAAATGCAATTTACAAACAGTTCTGGAGAGATCAAAAACAGCAGATTATAGAAAAATAATGATTGGATACATGAACACAGATTAACTAAGTCACATGTGCATCTTAACTACACTATTTTCCATGTATAAGAGTATGTTTTTGTCTAAAATTGTTAGGCGAAAATTAAGCCAAGACACAGAAATAAGCCAAGGAGAAAACCACATGATTGTGAAAATGTAATTTTGGGTTGGAAAAGTGGGGGCCATTTTATACATAGGGGGCATATTATAGATGGGAAAATACAGTATATGATTGATTTACTACATAACTCTAAGAAACTGTATAACAAGCTCTAAGTGACCTTGGACTGAAAAGAAGAATAGGAAAAGAAGTCATAAGAACATAACATAAGAAGAGCCATGCTGGATCAGGCCAATGGCCCATCTAGTCCAGCTTCCTGTATCTCACAGTGGCCCCACCAAATGCCTCTGGGAGCGCATGAGACTAGAGTCTTAGAAAGTCATGGCTCCTTCAAAATATGAGACAGAGAGGGAACAATTGGTTGCTAAATATGTGTACGGTAGATCTCCAGTTAGGAACAGTGGCTCAAGCTTAGATGTCCAGTGCATCACCATGCCTAGTTATCTTGTCCACCTTTCAACTGGTGACATCGCTTGAAGTGGACAGGGTCCTTGATTCCTGTCTGCCACCACCTCCTCCGTTCACCCTTGCCCGCCGTGGCTTATAAAATCAGTCAAGCTGGTGTCTACTGAATGGGACACCAAAATAATGAATGGGTCTCTCCAAGAAGGCAGAGTTCCCCCTGCCCTCAAGGAGACACTCATTAGGCCCATCTGGAAGAAAGAAAATTTGGCAGTGGACCAGATTGACAACTACAATGTTCCATTTATAAGCAAGGTGGTTGAGAGGGTGGTGGCAGATCAGCTTTGGGGACTTGTGGATGGGACTAATGCCCTTGATCGATTCCACTCGGGGTTCAGGCCACACCATGGTACAAAAGTGGCATTGGTCGCCCTGCATGATGACCTGTTGAGGGAGGCCAACAGGGGCAAATCATCCTTACTGTTCCTCATCAACCTCTCAGTGGCCTTCGATACCATCAGCACACCAAATTGGGGATCTGAGGCACTTATTTGCAGTGGTTCTGTTTCTTCTTGGTGGACCATCCCCAGAGAGTACAGCTGGGGGAGATGTACTCCACCCCTTGGCCCCTCAATTATGGGGTGCCACAGGGATCAGTCATCTCCCCAATGCTCTTTAATATCTATATGAGACCGTTGGGTGAGGTCGTTAGGGGGTATGGAGTTTTGTGTCATCAGTATGCTGACACACAACTTTATATCTGATGATAGTTGTTGTGAGTTTTTCAGGCTGTTTGGCCGAGTGTTCTGGAAGTTTTTCTTCCTGATGTTTGCCAGACTCTATGGCTGCCATCTTCAGAGGGCAAGGAGCTCAGGGAACCTTAGTATGTATATCATGTTGTGCTGCCTAGTTTATTATATTTTTACTGTATAGTGTCTTTGTTGTTTTACGTTGAGTTGTTGTAAACCTCCCAGAGTGGCCTGGCAGCTAGATGGGCAGTATATGAATTTAACAAACAAACAAACAAACAAACAAACAAACAAACAAACAAACAATGTCTGTAATTTCATGCAGGGGTAAGTAAAGAAACAATTGTGATTCATTATCCTACAAATGTCTCTCTCAGAGTGAGTTACTAAGACTTTAAGCTTCAGTTAATAAGAAAGGGGTGAGCTGGGTGGGTGGGCTGTTCTCTGCTCCAGGTTTCTGTACTTCTACTATGTAGCAAAAAGGCATTTTCCCAAAAATTCAAAACTCTACCATAAGTTATCCAGAAGAGTTCCATCTCTAAAACCAACAAGAAATCAACACTACATGGAGGACAGAAAGTTGGGCAAATATCCTGGGGAAGGAAAACACGGATCTGTGTGGGTGAGCAAGCAGAAAAGACAAAAGTGCAGCACCAGTTGATATTCCTCATAATAGCCACTAGGTGTCGGTCTTGGTACACGTACGTAAAAGACCCAGAGCGGTCCACTCGGGCAAAACAAAAGCCAGGAAAACCCTAAAGAGATGCCTGCCAAACTTCATGCAGAAAGGATGTCCGAGACTGACAGTCCGGATCCAGCTTTGGCAGCTAGCTGGAAAGGGAAGCAGTGTTGGTGGAATTGATTTACTAATTCCTGGGTGGTAGAGCAGAGCCCCTTAGATGGCAAAGAAAAATCCTCTCTTCTGTCTTCAAGTCAAAGAAGGATATTTCCCCAGGTGGAGCTTTGCACAGCCCTACTCTCCATCTCTGCCTGCCTTCTCCCTCTGTTGTGCCACTGCCTTTTAGAGTTAAAAGGCCTGCATTGGTTGCTCGCTTACTAATGGTTTCAGAACTAGAGATGGTCACAAACCGAACAGCAAACCAGAACAAAAAACCCTCATGGACCGGGCTGGTTCGTGATTCAGTTCATGCAGCCTGTTTTGTTGGATTAGAACAAAAGCACCCAACCTTTTTTTCCAATCAGTGCTTCATTTTGCCTAGGCAAAACAGATGCCCACCTGCCCACTGCCTCCGTCGCCTCCCTACCTGGTCCTGCTGCTGCCGCCACCTCCTCCTCTTCTTCTTCCTCCTCCACCTTTGGCATCTTCAGAGGCATGGCTTCTCTCTGCATGGACACAGCTGATCATCTGGCACATGCACAGAGGAGGCTAGCCCAGCTCCAGGAAGGGAAACCAGCTTGCTTTCTCTGAAGATGGTGGACATGAAGGAGAAGAAGAGTAGGAGGAGGAAGAAACAGGACCAGGTGACAGGGAAGTGACTGGAGCAGTGATAGAGGACAGAGGGGGCAGAGGTGGTAGGTTCTCCTCCTGGCATGAACCAGAAAAAAATGAACTGTCATTCAACTTTTTCCCAAGAATCCAAGGGTGGTTAACCACCATATCTGCTGGTTATCTGGTTCATGCCCATCTCCATTTGCAACCATTTCTTCAAATGTATCTATCGGTCTTGTTCCTCAGAGGTGGGTCATTGTCTCAGTTTTTCCCATGCTATCGTGCCCCAGCATGCAGATGTCTTCCAGCTCTGTCTCCTGAACCCTTAGCGGTAGCAGGCCTCAAATGAAGCAGGCCACATGAGACAGAGGAAGCGAACGGCTGTTGCATACCTTGAAAGGTTGTGTAGGAGATGACCAACTGGCCGAGTGTCCCATGCATAGCAAGCTACTTTGGCTGAAATTGACCCCTTTTGGAAATGCTTGGATGACAATCCACTGCACGCCCAAACAAGCCAAGGAGAAAACACATCAAGTGAGAGACTGACACTTCTTTCTGTGTGCATTTAAGAAGGGGGTGTGTGGAATGGCCACAAAATGGGGGGTCATTTTCCAATCAGTGCTTCGTTTTGGCTAGGAAAAAAATGATGTCCACCTGCCCACTGCCCCCATCACCTCCCTACCTGGTCCTGCTATCTCCTCCTCCTCTTCCTCCTTCACCTCTGCCATCTTCAGAGGCACTTTGGGTGCCTCTACAAATGAATGTGTGTAAAATGGCCACAATTTTTTTCAGCAATATTTTTAGAAGTTTAGGTAACACAGAGCAGGATACTATGCATGGTCACAGATGATTCCAGATGCTGTCATCTTATATAGATGTTCATGCTCTCTCTCTCTCTCTCTCTCTCTCTCTCTCTCTCTCTCTCTCTTTATTCCTTGTATTAAAGGGATAGTGCACCTCCTCCACCACCCCCTAAAGGTAAAAGAATCAGATGACAACCTCCAGATGTTCACCAGATGTTATGAAGTACACAGAATAAGGCTGGGCTGAAAATCATTCGAGTCATGCGAACCCACAAGCGTTCTCCCTCCAGACTCACAAGCTTTCACCCGATGCTTTTCCAGAAGCTCTGCTTTTGAATAAATAAATTTTAAAAATCACTGTGGTATGTCACATGTCCCCTAAACCGGTGGTCCCCAACCCCCGGGCTGCGGACCGGTGCCGGTCCGTGGACCGGTCGGCACCGGGCCGCCTGGGGAGGCCGGGGAGGCTCCTCCCCTTTTCCTCCGCCGCCCTCCTCCTCCTCCTCTTCTCTCCCGCGGGCGGCCGGTGGAGGAGGAAGGCTGGAGGAGTGCAGGAGGAGCCACCGCCACCGCCGCCGCTCCGCTGGGAGAGGGAGAAGGAAGGAAGGAGCAGCCGCTCCCGCCCCCCGCCCCCCCACACACACAGAGAGAGAGAGAGGCCGGGCCCCCAGCCCCCCAGGTGAAGACGGGAACGGTGACTCCCTCTGTGTGTTTTGTGTGTGTATGTGTCTGCCTGCTGGCGCGACCCTCCCCCGGCCCCCGGCATTGCAGGGTCCCAAGCGCGGTGGGTGCCCGAGGGCGAAAAAGGGATGGGGGGCGGGACCGTCCCGTCGCAGCCTGTCCCAAGCCCGTCCCGGGGCGCGCGTGGCCGGGCGGCCGGGCGGGCGGGGCGCTCCGCAGCTGCCTTGCCTGCCTTGCCCGCCCGCCCGCCCCCGACGGGACATGCATGGCGGGAGGTTATTGCGGGTGGGTGGGTTGGGTGGGAAGGAGCGGTGGTGGCGGCGGTTGTAACATGTGTGTGTGTGTGTATGTGTGTGTATGTGCGCGCGCGCGTGGAGGCGGTGGTCCCTCCTTTGAAGCGGAACCGGCCAGCGCAGAGACGCCACCCCCCATGGCCTCCCTCCCCTCCCCCCTCCCGCTCGCCCGCCCGAAGGACGCAGCTGGAGGCAAGGCGACGCGGCGGCGGCTCCGGCCCGAGGGCGCCACCGAGACAGGTGGCGGCGGCGGCTGCAGGGCACCCCGCTGCCGGCCGCGGAGCCGCGGCCAAAGCCGGACGGCTGCCGTGGCCGCCGCGGCCACCAACAAGATGAGGAGGCGGGGGCCCGCCTGCCCAGGAGCCCCCGGCTCCCCCCCACCCCGCCCGTGCGCGCTGGGGGGGGGGGCACGCCTGACGCCGCCACTCCCGTGGCCCCCGCAAGGCAAACACGCCAAGCCCCCGCACCCCCATCTCCCCCATCTCCCCCTCCCCACCACCACCCCCAGCCCCGGGCCACGGAAAATCATCAAACATTTACTGGTCCGTGGGGACAAAAAGGTTGGGGAGCACTGCCCTAAACAACCTTCTGTGAAATATGCAAAAGTTTCATTTGAAATGTGCAAACATGGTGAAATGGGCAAACAAAAGGAGAAGCTGAAAATCACAGCTTGCTTGCTTTCCAGTTACCCTGGGGTAAACGACATAGACAGACTCAGGCTAACATTGGCTCCTTTGTCCATGCAGGTTCACCTTCAAAGCAAGGTTGGGAGATGATATAGCTAGCTACCCATAGATCAGCTTATGCCGTTACTTCACGTCCCTTGTCTCAGAACAGGAACAGGAACAAAGTGTGACAAGAGAATTCCCCAGCCCAGGAGCAGGTGCAGCTCATCACGCTCTGTTCCTGGTTCAGGGGGCATGGTTGAGACAAGTTCCCGCTGTCACGCTATGGACGTGAAGTAAGTTTTTTTCAGAATGGTCCCAAGCGGGACAGCAAAGAGGGATGAAAGGGATGTGAAGTAAGGCTGTTTGTCAACTCGGGGGCCCCCATAGCTTTCCCATCCCCTCCAGGCTGAAAAATGATACAGGTGTGTAACAAAAGGCCATTTACTCTCCTCAGACAGCTACAGGAGCCACCATTTTGTTTTAAGATACCCCAACATTTATAGGAATACCCATCCAAATCCAAGAAGATAAAACACCAGGCCTTGTCAACAGAATGTGGAGTTTGTCGGGTAATTCCAGATGGATGCCTACTAGCAACAGAGTATGCAAATTTCCTACTTTATGACTGCAGCACCCAGAATTCCCCACAGTCAGCATGCATATTTCACCGTGGGACAATTTAGGGACCGTGCCTGGGGTCTGGAGGTGGTGGTGAGGCAGTGGACGAAATGGACACATCTTCGTCTTCCCGTAGGGGCCTGCAGCTGCTGCAGAATCACACCACTCTCTTAGGCTGGCTCTGTCTAAAATAAAGCAAACAAGGCCTCATTTCCTTCGATGTGATTGCCTTGCTTTCGTTAAAGAACGAGAGCCTTCAGGTAACAGGTGACAAGATCCACGAGTAGGGAGGGGCATCAATGGACACATCCTGAAATGGCAGTGGTTTCCAGCCTTTTAACACTTAGAATAGCAAAGTAACTCAGGACTCCCCTGCCACATTTGCATAAAAGGGAATTTATAATGCGGGTAAATGTGTCCCTTCTCCAAAAGGAGAGGCTCCTTCCTCTCCATCCCTCCACACTCACAGGTATGTCTCGTGGGAACCCATGAAAGGGCCTTCTCGACTGCTGCTCCCAGACTCTGGAACTCCCTCCCACTGGAGGCCAGGACTGCCCCATCTCTGATGTCTTTCCAGAAACAGGCAAAGACCTTTCTCTTCAGGCAAGCTTTCCCTGAATTATGGGCTATCATGTGTATTTCATATGAATCTATAGGTCCACATAGACAATGTGTTTATAACTACTTATAAACTTGTAAATTTAAGGAATGTTGTCTATTAATGCTGTACGATGTCCTTCAATTCCTTGTTCTCAAATACTTGAACATGTCTTAATTGTATTGGACTGTATATTATCCCTCATTACTGTAAGCCACCTTGGGTCCTTTTCCAAGTAGAAAGGTGGGGTAAAAATACTATAAAATAAACAAACAAATAAATAGACAATATATTCAAATACATGCTCATTTTAATCTCCCACTCTAAAAGGTCAAGGGAAGAAATATTTAGCAAGGGCTGCAATACATCTAAGGCAACCGGCCACTTCCCAGAAAATGTTCTGCGACCCCATTGGGCATCCCAGACCCCAGGCTGGGAAAACATTGTTTAAAGGCTTCTTTCGCTGACCCTGTTCTGTGCTGTCTGTGCTCCTGTCCTTTAAGCTGGAGGGTGAAGTGAACTCATCCATATGTGGGGTTCCCCTCTCATCCTCACCCTAGTTTAAGATCTTCAAGAAAAGGTCTAAAAGTGTTCTAGCACAAAGGCTCCTCACTGTGGCTGTGCTGGATGCACAAACTGCCATTTTGTTGGGTGTTGGGGGACATAAAAGACTCAGCTTCCCGCCCACCCCTTAACTTGGTCCAGTCTATGCTTTTAACTCCTCTCTCTCTCTCTCTCTCTCTCTCTCTCTCTCTCTCTCTCTCTCTCTCTCTCTCTTTGTGTGTGTGTGTGTGTGTGTGTGTGTGTGTGTGTGTGTGTGTGTGTGTGTGTGTGTGTGTGTGTGTGTGTGTGTGTGTGTGTGTGTGTGTAGCTTCCACAATAGTTCCTTTGTGAACTAAGAAGCTGAACAGAAATAAATAAATAGAACTCCAGCTGCTGGGAACCCACTTGGTGCAGAATGGAAGTTCTTTGGAACTTGGCTGTTCTTCTGTGCTTATAGTCAAGAAAGGCATTTATTCATTCAAACAAACAAACAAACAAACAAACAAACAAACAAACAAACAAACAAACACTTTAACTGGATTCTCTCCCCACAAAGGTTCAGAAGCTCTCCAAATCTTGCCCCGGTTTCTGATCTCAGGTATCCGGCTGCAGAGCCAGAGGTAGGGAGTTCAATTCCCAACTGGGTCTCCTTGAGACACATGAGACTGGATGATTCTGATGGTCCCTTCCTGATCCAATTGCAAAAATAGGTTACAGGTGATACCTTCATAGGCCACTATTAAAAATAAAAAAGGAACATTGCAAGCTTTCGAGTGCAGTCAATCACCCTTCTTCAAAGCAGGTCCCAGAAGTTTAGACATGGTGAAAGATGTTCTTCACCAGGAGGTTACTTTTAAAGTCCTTAGTTAGATGATGTTCTTAAAATCCTTGGCTAGGTGATGTTGTAGCCAGGACAGGAGTCTTGTTGGAGGCAAAAAGGGCAGTTGTAAAAAGCTGTTTCTTAAGTCACACCCTCATTCTTCAAACAAAGAAACATGGGTCTTATACCACCCCTCTCCCTTACCCAGCCCCATTTGGCACTACGAGACATACAAATCCCTTTTGGTCTGGGCGGGGGGGGGAGAGAGAAAACATTTGATACAAAGGACCCATGCACTTAATTCTGGGTTTGGAGTAAAAAAATTTTTTTGTAAGTCCACGAAATTCCTGTTAAACTAATCACAAACACACAATAATATAATCTCTAATCACAGTCATCTCTCTCTCTCTCTCTCTCTCTCTCTCTCTCTCTCTCTCTCTCTCTCTCTCTCTCTCTCTCTCTCTCTCTGTCACTTTGATGGTTACTTCACGTCCATTCTCATCCCGGGAGGAAGTTCCTTGCGTGTTGATTTCAGTCACGTGGTCTTCTTCTGGTTCTGTCCCTGTTCCTGTGTATGCATGGGCATGATGGATGATACTGGCATGACTGTTACCACACGTCTTCGTTCCGTGATGAGATGTGAAATTCCATGCCTTTGTTCTCCTTTTTTTTCCAGCCCTGACCTTCCATTTTTCGATGTTTCGATTCTCTGAAGCCTTGCCTTCAATGCACTACAGAGCTAAGTTTGAGGCATTTGTCTTTTAATCTCTCAGCACTGTGTTGCTGACTCCATAGGGAATGTACTGGCAAATGGCACTTTGCACTCCTGCCACTAGATGGAGAATGGCACGTTACGTGACAAGCCTTACCTCATGGGCACTCGTCTCGGAACGAGAAGTGTGACAAGCAGATTCCCGAGGCCAGGGAGGGGACTCTCTCATCCTGCTTAAATCGCAGTTCAGGGGGCGTGGTCAGGACGAACTCCCCTTGTCCCACAATGGATGTGTGGTTAGATTACTTCATACCGGTCCCAAGCGGGACCACGAAAAGCAATGAGATGGACGTGAAGTATCAGTCTGTCTCTGTCTCTGCCTCTGTCTCTGCTCTCTCTCTCTCTCTCTCTCTCTCTCTCTCTCTCTCTCTCTCTCTCACACACACACACACACACACACACACACACACACACACACAGATGGGGGAGGTTGGCTTGGGATGGGCATTCAGCAACAGTTTTAGGGCCACAAGTCCTCACCCTGGTAGCCATAAATGTTGGTGTTGATCCCTATTATCAGCTCTCCTTAAAGAGCAGTAACTATAGAATAAGGTCAGCCAAGCCTTAATCGCAGCAGTACTTGTGTCATGCTGCAACTGTCTACAGCTCTATGAAAATTAACAGACCCATGTGGTGGCCTTCCTCCGCCTGCCCCATTAGAATCCCTGCAGCTCTCATTGCGACATGAAAAGTGCTCAGGATCTGATCGAGGAGGCACGGTTTGGTCTGAAGAGCCAAGGTGGAAAGATGTTCAGCTGGTTATTTCTTTGGGAGTGCATGCTGAAATATGAAAAACGGGACCCTCAATTTTCCTTCTGCCGCTGATCAGTTAATATTTAACCACCAACCCCCAGCTAAATTGTTCATGGCCTTCATTGTTTCCTGGAATCCATGAGAAGCGACGAGAGCCGTCCCTTGGCTGGAAGGATTAACATCTCCATGGCAAGATGAAAGAGCAAAGAGGGGCGTCATTCGACAGTAATCTTTTATTGCACACGCTGGTATCCTTGGCCAAGTCGCTTAATCCTCCTTCCCATAGAGCCCTGTTCCTGGAGGCAAGGTTGCTGGTTCTCCACCCTACGGGAACCAAACATTCTCCCACCCTACCGCAACACAGGTAAGTGCTGAGGCAAGCAAGCTTTTTTTCCCTTTCACCTGGCACTCAGCCATGCCTGGCATTAGAGCTTGGCATTGCAACCGGCCTCTCATAGCATGGGACTAAAACAAATGGGATTGGGGAAATCAGGTTGGAGTGAATCATAGAACTGAATGCATTAAAGCTGATGGGACCGTCGGAGTCTTTGCAACTTCACATGCTGCCTTGGGCTGGGGTGACTGTCAATCTACCCAGCACTAACCAATCGTTCCTTCCCATCTCAGAATTCAAGGCAAGTCCCGCCTCTCTGCTCTGTGACTTTATTCCTCCTCTTTAAACAGTTAGGACTGGTTGTTTGTTTGCTTTCAATCCATTCACAGTTGTACATCCTTAAACTTCTTTAATTCTTTCTCCTACAGATGTCTCAGAGTGGGTTATTGGAATTTTAAATGTAAAGAGAAAAAGGGGTGGGCTATTTGGGGAACTTGTAGCTATTTTTCCTCTGGGGGTTTCTACATGCCTACAGCAAAAGGAATTGTTAAGTCTGCAGCAGGCTATATCTGCTTTATGCTGCTGCTGGGCCTCAGAATTAGTCCCAATAAAGAGTCCAGCAGGAGAAACATCCAGGAAAAATACTGCTTTTATTGGGCCCAATAAAAAGAACAGTAGGCGAACACCCCACCCAGGACAGTGCTGAGATGTTCCACCCCGAAAACAATGGTGCAACATATTTTATTTCCTCCCCTTTCCCTCCCCCCAAGGTCGCGCCTCCCCTGGGGGTGGGTGGGGGCAGTCTTCGGGGATTGTCCAATGGATGCAGTCTGGAGGCTGGTCCAGGGGTGGTCCTGGGAGATCCTGGTGATGCAGGGCTGGGCATCTGCCCAGGTGTGCCTGGCCTAGTCTGTCCCTTAATTGGGCTATCAGGGTGTGACAAAGAAAAGGAGAACCAATGTATTGTCCTTGAGTCCAGATAAACTTGGGGAAATTGAAAAGTCAATGGGGGCGGGGTGGAGAGAGTCAATATGGGAATCAATGGAGAGGTTGGAGAGCTGATGAGATAAGCCTGGGGCTGCCAGACAGTCCTTGGTGAGTGTGGAAGTGGAACAACAGAGAGTCCCAGGCTGTGGCTTAATCAAGAAAGCAGCTGTGAAGAACGTGCTGGGATCCTGGTGGAAGATGGAGTCTGCTTTGGGGAGTGTGATTGTCTTGTGGAGCCACCATGATGTCCTTCTTTCCATGCCATGGACCCTTTGCCCAAGATTGTATAGGTATAGGAGCCATAGGACAGAGCAGGAACACGTTTGAAGCATACCCAGGGAAGATGGGCTAAAGGGAGGAGAACGGGAGGGAGGAAGAATGGAAGAGAGAGAGGAGAAAGAGAAAGAGAGAGGAGGGGCTGAGGTTGGCTGGGGTCAGAAGCCAGGGCCATAGTGCAGGTAATGGAAGTGAGCTTGAGGGGGGGGGAGGCATCCCTGCGGTCTGAGGATGACTGTTTCAAGTCATCCTCTCATGCGCCATGAGCATGATGGGGATAAATCATCAACCCAGGGAGGGTTCCCTGAGTTGCATCTCTGGCTGGCTTTAAGGGGGTTAAAGGATAGTGCCCAATTCTATAATTCTATGTTTTTCATTTCCATTGTGACTCATCATTTCCCCCCTTTCAAATAAAAAAAGATGTCCAAAAGGATCACCTCTCAGGTGGATCTGCTCCCCTTGCCTTGTCCAGCTTGTTAGATTATGATTTCTGCCACAAAATGCACCCAATTCTCTGAACTGAATTTAGATAGAGGGAAATAGCCAATTTAGGGTAGTTCCTTCTTCGATCTGGCTGGTTTGTGCACTCTGAATCAATTGTTGCAATGCATTGTGTGCCAGAAGCACACTGTTTGAATTAATATCTCCCATGGGGAGCAGGGTGGCAGGGTTTAAGACATTAGATGTTACCAAATGCAGTCCTGGATAGTCCAGTAAGGCAGCCTGGTATTGGAAAATTCTAGCATTGGACATCCAGTGGCCTCCCTTTTGCTCCAATACTGCACTAACAGCATGTAGAGCATAAAGAGTCTGCAATGCCCCCAAAGTCAGCTTACTTGCTTCTCGACTTGGCTTTGCAGCTGCCTTTGTTACCTACGGCACGCTGTCCGGTCTCCACCAGCTCCGTTTCATCTGGGTCAGGTATACCTCATAAGAACATAAGAACATAAGAAGAGCCATGCTGGATCAGGCCAAAGGCCCATCTAGTCCAGCTTCCTGTATCTCACAGCGGCCCCACCAGATGCGTTTGGGAGCGCATGAGACTAGATCTCTGTCTCCTGATACCACTCCCCTGCATCTGGCCCTTGAAGTACCCTGGTTTAAAGCCTAGAGATTACACATCTCCATCATGGTTTGTAACCCGTGATGGACTTTTCCTCTAGGAATCTGTCCAATCCCCTTTTGAAGGCATCCAGGCCAGATGCCATCACCACATCCTGTGGCAGGGAGTTCCATAGACTTACAACGCGCTGGGTGAAAAAATATTTTCTTTTGTCAGTTCTTACTCTCCCAGCACTCAATTTGAGTGTATGTCCCCTAGTTCTGGTATTTTGAGAGAGGGAGAAGAGCTTCCCTCTATCCACTTTACTCATACCCTGCATTATTTTGTATGTCTCAATCAGCCAGAGCTTCGATAAGCTTGATCTTTAAGGGTTCTGGAATGACTTCTGCATCTCTTTACTTGACTCAACCCTTTCACCCGTCTGCTTTAGTCCCTCAAATAGGGGGTTAGCCAATTGTACAAAGTCAGAGATCCAAACGTGACAATAACCAGCCATTCCTAAGAAGGCCCTCTATTTCCTTTTAGGTTGAAATAAGCTGAGGTATAAAACCTCAGTCTGCACAATGTATGCATTGCTTTGGAAACTTTGTCAATAGGTGAAAATCAAATAACAGTTCCATTGCCATTTCTACAGAGGCAGGGAATTCTATAGATAAACCCTCCAATTGGGGAATGATTCATTTGGTTCCATTCTGACCTATATAATTGAGGAAACAAAAACACTTTTAGCAAATGGGCACCCAGTTCAGTAGTGTTATGGGACTCAGTCAGCTGTTTCAGGGATAAAACAATGTTAAGTTCCAGACCAAATTCAGATTCCAGATAAACCAATCCTGCAGCTGGAGGCTCTACATTTTCCTGGACCGAAAGGCTTACTATTCAGCAGTAGCTCCCGGGGGGTGTAAGAGGAGGGATTTTAGAAAGAGAGAAAGAGAAGAGAGATGCTTGGGCAAACCACATCTCAACACGGCTGGTTGAGGATAAGACAGGGCTGCTCTCTGGCCTCTGGTTCAGGTGACTGTGGTTAGTTCCTCGTCCCCAGGTGGATGAAGCAAGGGGGTCACTCCGGGGTTGGGTGTGGGGGTCTGATGGTCTCTCCGCCTCTGGATCTGTAGGTGGTGGGTCCCAGCTGCTCGCAGGCCCACTCCTCATCCGGAGGTGGGACAGTCTTTTCCCTGGAATGGTGGGCCCAAGATTTCATTCCTTCCATCTTCACAGCTGTTGGGGTGCTGAGGAGGACATGGTGTGTTCAACTGCATGGGTTTTATAATATCCACCAGCAACAGCAATAGAGATGCCCCTGAACTGATCGCTTTGGAAAGGAATAGAGGGAAAAATCTGGAGCATCAATGCCCAACCCTTAGACCAGGCATGTCCAAATTTTGGCCCTCCAGATGTTTTGGACCACAACTCCCAGAATTCCAAGCCTGTATTGCCAATGGCAAAGGACTGGAAGTTTGGACATGTCTGCCTTAGAGCCTGCAGTAACCCCGGATATCCTGACTGCCTCTTCCAAAGACAAAGGGCAGCAAGGCGAAACTTGAGGGGAAAAGGAGAGGGGGGATTTGAACTGAGGTGAGCTTTGCAAGAGCTCAGCTGCAAGGCAAGCCAAAGTTGTTGACGGACAGTAGGGTGTTTGGGATTGATGGGGATGAATGGGTAGGGAAGGCCACAGGCAAGGCTGCATCAGACCATTAGAGGAGGGAGATGATGATGAAGGTGTGGTAGGTCACTGAAAGGATGGGAGGTCTGGATGAGAAGGCAAGTTAAAATTCTTTCTAAACATAGTGTTGAAAAGCTAAGAAATTCTTTGTGATCTCTCTGTGTGTGTGTGAGAGAGAGAAATTCCTGGGAGCTGTTTCCCAGACATTCTTCATTTGCCTCCGGCCTTCGATGCACTCTGGAACCTTTTGATTCCTTATAAGGGTGATGATTATTCTCTCTCGGCTGGGAAGGAGTAACACGTCACCTGAAGCACCTTGGCTGCAGCAGCTGAATGGAGCGTGAACCAGGCAGAAGGGGGCCAGTCTCACTGCAGTGAGAAGAACAGCTGCCAAAGAATTCACCTGTGTTTACCTCTTTGGGACTCTCTTCATCCAAAGGTCGCTGCTGACTTTCCAAGCGCCTCCTCTTTCCTCTCCCTAATTTTTGGTCTTCTGAGTAGAGGACTAGAGTGCATTTGTTCATGCAGGTTTCTTCAATAAGAACAGGAACAAACCAAGGTGAGCTTCACACAGTCTCATCCACTAGAGCAGTGGTTCTCAAACTGGGGTCCCCAGATGTTCTGGGACTAGAACTCCCAGGGGACTTCACCAATATCTGTGTGAGCCAGGATTTCTGGGAGCTCTACTTTGAGAATGTTTGAGGGTCCAAATTTGAGCTCAGTTGCTGTGAGTGCCGAAGCAATGCCATCCTTGCCCCACCCTTTTTAGCCCAGATTCAATATACAGTAGGAGATCCCCATGTGCAGGATCATTATCTGCTGATTAATTTTTCCACTGATTGAAAATGAAGAATAAAAACCTCAGAAAGATGCATCCATGCACACATTTCTAGGGTGCCTTTACCACAACAAGCCACCAGAGAGAGTCAGAGACCAAAGGAATTCCCATGGCATTGCATGTCTCAGGTTACTAGATCATAACTAAAGATGAGCACAAAACGAAAAATGAAAAACTCATTGTTTCATTACAAAACAAAACGGTAGAACGCAATGAAATGAAACAAAATGCCATTTTCCTCCTAGGCAAGTGAGCTTCCTCAAGCTCTTGCCTGTAAGCCCCCAAAATTTGAAAAGGTGGGGGGGGGTCAGGGGCTGAGTTATTAAACTCCAAAGGGATGCCCCTGGGGGGGAAAATATTTCTAATTTAATAGCCCCCCCACCTGCGGGTGAGCAATTAGCGGCTTGGCTTCTGAATCCCAATTAAATTAGATTCCCCCCCCCAGGGGCACCCTCTTTGGTGCTTAATAACTCTGTCCCCTGAGCCCCAAACACTATATTTCCATTTCATGCCCATCTGTAATCACAATCCACTCAACCTTGGCTCAGTGTTTATGATGGCCCTGCTGGATGGTAATTCTTGGAGTTGAATGTCCAAAAAAGGCATTTTTCAAGCCCTGCCTCTGGGGATAACAACACTGTCTTCTGATAACCTTAGTTTGAGGCTCTGACGTTTTTGCCTGGTATGCCAGTCTTCACAATACCTTAAAGACAGATGCAAAGGAAAGAAAACACCTGTCAACACCCCGGGCTCTTGTGCGCCCTCTGTTGGTCTGTATTTTATTGCTTGCCAAACAGCTGACCATGAACTTTTCCCATGATGCAAACTAGGGATGGGCATGAAACAAAAAACAGAATGATGTTTCGTCGCTTCAAAATGAAACAAAACGAGGAAGCAACATTTCATTACAGATGAAACAAAATGGTCATTTCCCCCCATTAAAATGAACCATTTTGTTCCATCTGTAAAATGCCTCCCGTTCCTGATGGGCTTGGAGGCACTGTTTCTGCTGTTGCCACCACCGCCGCCACTACTGAGGAGCCACCACCGCAGCCAGGGAGGCGGCAGGGGTGCCACTGCTTCCAAGGAGCCAAGCTGATGAAGGCGAGCGAGTCCACCGCCCCACGGCCGCTGCTAATGAGGGCAAGCATCTGGTCCTTGAAATACCCCAGATTTAAGCCTGGGGATGACACTTCTCCCTCGTGGTTTGTCACCTGTGATGGACTTTTCCTCCAGGAATCTGTCCAATCCTCTTTGGAAGGTATCCAGGCCGGATGCCATCACCACATCCTGTGGCAGGGAGTTCCACAGACTAACAATGTGCTGGGTGAAAAAAAAAGTATTTTCTTTTGTCTGTTCTTGCTCTCCCAGCCCTCAGTTTGAGAGGATGTCCCCTAGTTCTGGTATTTTGTGAGGTAGAAGAGCGTCCCTCTATCCACTTTACTCGTGCCCTGCATTATTTTGCTGCAAGACAATTTGGGTCAAAATCTCAGAAGTACAGAGATGTGTGGAACCTCCACAAACAAGAAAGAAAGAAAGAAAGAAAGAAAGAAAGAAAGAAAGAAAGAAAGAAAGAAAGAAAGAAAGAAAGAAAGAAAGAAAGAAAGAAAGAAAGAGAGAGTTTACAATTTTAATTACAGTGTGCAGGCTACACATTGCCCCCAGCAAGCTGGGTACTCAAGAAATGGAAAAGAACCTTGAGAGAGAGGATTGAACCCAGGTTAGCACAGTTTTACCTGCAGTACAA
The DNA here is from genome assembly GCA_029282475.1 of Phrynocephalus forsythii. Classification (NCBI taxonomy): domain Eukaryota; kingdom Metazoa; phylum Chordata; class Lepidosauria; order Squamata; family Agamidae; genus Phrynocephalus; species Phrynocephalus forsythii. The sequence goes on from JAPFRF010000022.1 coordinate 7,186,295, forward strand.
TTTAACCACCTTGGGAAATTTTGATTCCCTTGTGGAGCAGTCTGGTGTGATCTATTTCCCGTTACACAACATACAGGGAACTGTGCTCCTTCCTGAAGTCACCAACCCCCAGATGTTTTGGATTCTAGGTCAAATATGAACCACCCTCTTTATAGTTTTATATTCTTCTTTTCCCTCTCTCTGTCCACACTCAGGGCTCTGTAAAACAAAAAACAAAAAACCCCAGCCCTCTTGCTGAGGGGTGAAGGGCACTGGAGAGAGAGCCCCTATTGCCATAGCAACATTATTAATTAAGGGGCAGTTCAAAGGAGTCACTATCCCAGTTAAAACTTACAAGCTGGGGTTGGAGCTCAGTCAGAGCAGGAAAGCAACTCAGAGTGTGTGAAAAGAGGACCAGCCTTTCAGACAGGGAAGGTGAGCAGGCCTTAAAATGTTCAGTTGTTTGGGGTTGGTGGCAGGTTTGAGAATCCCACCATCAAAAACCTTTGACAAAGTATGAAGGTAAGGATATCAATCCAATTAATTAAGTTTTCATTAAAAACAAACAAAAAAAGACCCAAAGCTTTAAATAGAAAGAATGATCAGTGCTAGAATCTACAGAGAGGAGTTTAGGAGATGCACTCGCTCTCTTTAATCTGGGGAAAAAGGTGCCCGAGAGGGAATATGATTGAGACGTACAAAATTATGCAGAGCATGAGTAAAGTGGATAGAGGGACACTCTTTTCCCTCTCACAAAATACCAGAACTAGGGGACATACACTCAAATTGAGGGTTGGCAGGATGAGAAGAGACAAAAGAGAATATATATATCCAGCGTGTTGTTAGTCAGTGGAACTCCCTGCCATGGGATGTGGCCTGGATGCTTTCAAAAAGGGGATTGGACAGATTCCTGGAGGAGAAGTCCATCACAGGTTACAAACCATGATGGAGATGAGTAATCTCCAGACTTAAAACTGGGGTACTTCAAGGGCCAGATGCAGGGGAATGGTATCAGGAGACAGATATCTAGTCTTGTGCACTCCCAGACGCATTTGGTGGGGCCACTGTGAGATAAGGAAGCTGGACTAGATGGGCCTTTGGCCTGATCCAGCATGGCTCTTCTTATGTTCTTATGTTCTTACGTAAAACTCAAGATGAGTTTTTACTTCTCTGAGTAACAGGTCATTTCCCCTGCACTGGATTTCTCACTGCCAGCCCATGAAACTTTGGTGATGAGTTAGCTGAGGTCCCTCCTATGGAGTCTACATTCCGGTTGCTGTTCAATGCAACCTTTCTGGAAAATCTCTGCACTGCCTTCGCCCCTGGAAGAAAGAGTCTTCAGATAAAGGCCCATTTCATGCCATCCCATACATTTCTCCCACTCCCACTCGCTTTTCGGGGCTGTGTGTTTCGACCATTTGACCACAATGTGCTTTTCTTTCCAGATCAGAGGAAGGTCAAGGTGGTAGGTGGAACCAAGAGGGGGAAGACCAAGGCTCCCTGGCTTGCCATTCTGGGTGATTTCATGCAGACTGGCCACCACTCTTGGCCTCTTAGGAGAGGATTTAAACTTCCCGACCTAAGGGTTTTTTTCTCATAAGTGGTAGTCTTTTTCTAGCACACTCCTTTATATACCAATCACAGAATGGGGACATTGGAAATTACCTACAAGGCCATCAAGTCCAACACCCTGCTCAAGGCAGGTGTACAAATCATTCTACATGACAACAGCATGCCAGCAAGTCAGTTCTGAGTTATGGCAACCCTTTCCAAGAATTGCTGGGTATTAGAGATGGGCATGAACCGAAAAAAATGGTGATTCGTTTTGGTTCATTTCGTTTTATTTCATTTTTAAAAAAAATATTGAAATATTCATTTCGTTGGTTCATTTTGATTCATTACTCATTTTTTCCTGCTTTGCGCGATTTAATCTATTTGACAGCACGCAGGCGTCCCACTACCCCAGACCAGACAGAAAACATTCAAAAATAATAATAAATCCCACAGACATTGACAACTGCACAGACTGGCAGCATCCTCATCCTCATCATGCACATCATCATCATCTTCAGTCATCATCACATCACCCTTGTGTTGTTGTGTGTTGTGTTGTTGTTTTATCAATCAAACATGCATCACACATCAAGGAATCTCATTCATCCATAATTTTTGCTGGGTTTTTAAGTCTTTTAAGAATGTTTTAATAACTTAAAAATGCCATTCTGCACAGATTCGCCGCCATTAACAAAAAAGCCATTTTTCTCCCTTTAAAAAAAGATGTCTTGAAAAACATATTTTTAAATGTTTTAAGCACTGGTCATCAACTCGAGCCTCATGGCGCAGTGGTTAAATGCCTGTACTGCAGGTAAAACTGTGCTCACGACCTGGGTTCAATCCCTGGTAGCAGGCTCAAGGTTCACTCAGCCTTCCATCCTTCCGAGGTCGGTAAAATGAGTACCCAGCTTGCTGGGGGGGGCAATATGTAGCCTGAACACTGTAATTAAAATTGTAAACCACCCAGAGACTACTTGTAGTGGTATGGGGCGGTATATAAGCAGAACACTTTGCTTTGCTTTGCTTTAATAGGCATAATAAGGCATAAAAAATAATTTTTGCATATTTTTGAAGTGTTTCACATCATTTTTAAACATTTAAAAATAGCTCTTTCCATTGATCACCACTGTTAACGAAATGAAACGAAATGAACCATTTTCCCCAGTTTGGTTTGTTTCGCTCTAAATCCTCTCTGAGGTTCATTATTTGTTTTGTTCCCTAATGAAACGAATAATGAATAACGAAATGAACCAAAAGTTCATTTCATGCCCATCTCTACTAGGTATACAAATACTAAGCAGTAGATTATCATTCCTTTCATGCTAGGAGACTAGGGGCACTCCATGAAACTTTTGGGTGCTAGATCTCAAACAAATAAGAGGAAGTACTTTTTCACCCAGAGGATCATTGGTCTGTGGAATTCCCTGCCAGAACAACTGGTGATAGCTGTCAGCCTCAATGCTTTAAGAAAGGATTGGACAAGGTCATGGAGAACAAGGGTATCAATGGCTATCATGATGGATGCCTAAGGACAACCTCCAGGTTGGAGAGATAGGCAGGATATTTCTCAATGCCATTTGCAGGGAATCATAAGCAGGTGAAGACATCTGCTTTGGAATACCCTGAAGGAAATGGTGAGCCACTCTCTGAGACAGAATGCTGGACTGGATGGGCTGTGGCCTGTTCCAGCAAGGCTGTTCTTATGTTCTTATGTTCATCTGGGAAGCCCTGGGACTATGCCACTTGCCCAAAGCCACCCAGGCTGTGTCTTCTCCCGGGAGGCACAGTGGGGAATCAAACTCCCAACCTCTGGCTCTATGGTCAGCTACTTAAACTCACAGAGCTATAAAACCTGCTACATTCTATAGATCGAGGTCTTAATCAAGAAGACCACCCACTGTAAGAGCCATAGATGCAAAATCCCAGGTGCCCAGTAGCCAGTGGTACTGAAAACAAATGAGCTGGAAATTGGTCGCTGAGTCCTACGGTTGGGTGAACCTTCAATATGATTTAACAGGCATGTCCAAAGTCTGGCCTGGGGCCCAAATGTGGCCCGTTTTAAAATTTCAAGTGGCCCTCAGCCTCTTCTCTCTGTGGGCTCAGCTTGTCACTCATCCCCACCAGCCACCCCCCTTCCTGTGCCATCTGGAAATGTCAGCTTGCAGTTTTATGTTTTGCCTACCCTCCCTGGCTTCCTCTGTTCCCCCCAGCCACCTGCCTTGTCTACCCACCCCCGGCTCCATTGCTGCAGCATCTTTGCCACCTCCTTGTGAAGGAGGGCAGAATATGTGAGCAGTGGTGCATCTTGGGTGTACACAGGCTGATTCCTAGGCCATGGAACAGCCATCGGGCCCTTGGGCACCTTGAAATTGGAGTGTTTGCGGTTGCTGCAGACATGTGCAGGTCCATGCCCTTTCTTCCCCACTTCAGGCTGACTAGAGTTCTGACTAGTCACCCGCACATTTTCACCTCACCATATCTGGCCCTCCTTGCAAAAAGTTTGGACACACCTGCTTCTAGTATTTGAAACCCAGTGCTTCCAGGTTCTCGTTAAATATCCTTCCTGGGAAAGCACCAAGTCTGATAACTGTTTTCACTCCCAAATCAGTGAAGATTCTCTTAGGCGGTTACTTCACGTCCTTCTTTGTTCTGCGACTAGTTTTGTACCATGACAGCGGTGGTCATGATCACGTGGTTTTGTCCCTGTTTCAGTGTTCCCATGGTTGTGATAACTTGCCTCATAACAAGTGTTACCTCACGGTCTTGTACTGTGACAAACTCTGAATTTGTCTAGCTTCCTTTTTCCTTTTTGGGAGGGACTTAAAAATTCTTTTTGGATATTTCGCTTCTGAAAGTCAAAATAAAAAAAAATCCTGGACACAGTTTTCTGAGAGAAACAAATGTTTTGTTGCGTGACAGTCGTTACTACATGGTGTCTTGTCTCAGAACAGAAAGTGTGGACAAAGAATGACAAGGGGAAACCCTACCTCAGCACCAGGTACAGGATTGTCACGCTGAGCACCCATTCCGGGGGCGTGGTCAAGACAAATTTCAGTAGTTGTGCAACAGACGTGAAGTAACATTTTTTTGTATCGCTCCTAAGCGCAACACTTACAGAAATAAAACGGATGTGAAGTCACCGCCTCAGTCATTCAGGGGAAGTTATCTGGAAGTTGAGTCATCATGGCAACTGGACTTCCAGTTGCTTGCCCTGACTCAACTCCCAGATTTCACTGCCAAGGTTTTCTTAGCATCTAGACATTTCTCCTAATGTTCAACCAAATTCTATTTTCTTTGAACAACAACAAGCTTCCCAGCTAGCACTGCAGCAGGAACAGGGTGGAGCTGGGCCTTGGCTTTTTAATTTAGGCCTTTTTCTGAGGCGAGCCACTTTCAGTGGGTTGCAATTGCAAGGTGCTTGCGAGGTGGTTAGAATTCCCAGAGGTCCTAGATGAGGGTGGAATGGAAAAGCCAGTTTGGGGTGGGGGAGAGAAATGTCTAATTGGAGGGTGATTAATGATACTAAATACCTTTCATATAAGTTCATTTATTGCATTTCTATTTTTTTAAAAAAAAAATTGCCTTTGTAATTATGAAGAAAAACCATGGGTGCTGCTTGCATTTCTGATTAAAGGAAAAGCAACTCCAATAGTGTACATACATATAGAGGCATTTGTTTTGTTTTGTTTTGTTTTTTAAAAAACCCAGCTTTTTGCCTAGAACTGTGAATAAAAGTATATTAAATTGGCAAGAACCAGAGGGGAAGAGGGTGAAATCTCTTCCCCAGATCCCCTTTTCAGGTGTGAGGTTAGCTTTCAACGTGACTGCCTTGCTGGGAGTTCTGGGGCAGCCACTCTCTGCTCTTTTCCTGTTCCCCGAGAGCCTCTGCCGCTGGATTCAAAGAGTCCTTCTCATTCCTGGTTAATGAGAAACTCCTGCACTCTGTCCCCTGAACCACAGCACATGACTCCATGGTGGGGCTACAGAAGAAGAGAGGCAGAGGAAAGCAGACAGGGAGAGAGAAGAGAGAGAGAGAGGCCAGGCCATATTTGTTAGGACTTGGCCCCCAAACGTGGCATTTCTAGTGACTTCAGTGTCAGATCCTAGTTCCAACTATCGCTGTAGCAAGAGAGCTTGGAAATAATGTGTGCAAATAATGTCATTACCAGCAGCTAGCTGCTTTGGGGGAGGCGGGGTGCGATAAGAAGGGTGCCATGAAGTTACAATTCAAAATTTGCATAGGAGTGAAATGACTCAGCTGGTACAATGAGTACTAGTGGACTCCACTACCCAAGAAGAAGAAGAAGAAGAAGAAGAAGAAGAAGAAGAAGAAGAAGAAGGTGCAATGTTTAAATTTCTTTATCATTGCAGAGCCATAATCGATTTTCATATAGTACACCATAGTAACGATTGTCTAAAACTGCAGATGGAAGACAGCTAAATCTGGCTTTTCAAAAGATCTGTTAGTATTTTAAGATTGTCAATTTTTCTAAATACTTAGAACTTTGGTGAAGTTCAAAATGAAAACCAAAATGCATGGGAGAGCAGATTTTCTGAGCATTCTCTGTTGAATATTGAAAATCAATATCTTTAATCTGTTTTTCAGTGATAGACTTGACTGTCTTTGGTTCATAAATGTGAAAGAAATCCAGAGAAAGGCCTAAAAATGCAATCAGGTTGGAAAGATTTTTCACCAGGGGCAAGTATAAACATCTTTCTGCAGAAGGTGTAGATAGGGTAGATTTAGGGAAACCCAATTGGTTTGTGGGCCATTTAAGAGCCAAGTGGTTTGTCAGCTGCGGGGAGGATGTGAATTCATTCCGAGACTGTCTTGATTACCTTTCCAGGGCTTCACCAGCTTCTTCTGTGCCTCCACAATGGAAGATGGTGGAAGGGGGTGTACCAAGCAGCAACCTGAGTCCCCCGAGGAAAGATTTATGGGAATGGCTGAAATCTACCCCTCAAGCAGACAGCTGCATCCCATAAAGCAAGGCTGTTAAGGGATCCTTTGTCCCCAAGCAAGCCTTTCTGGACCCATAAGTGTGTGTGTATGGGGGGGGGTTGATTGGGGAAACTGGAGCATGTACCATTAAATACTGAGAAGAAAAGGGTCTGGGGGTGGGGGAGAAAAGGGACAGGTGGAAGAGGAAGGCAGATTGGAAGGAAGGACAGGGAATGGTGGAAAAACAGATTGGAAGGAAGGACAGGGAATGGAAGGAAGGAAGGAAGGAAGGAAGGAAGGAAGGAAGGAAGGAAGGAAGGAAGGAAGGAAGGAAGGAAGGAAAAACAGATTGGAAGGAAGGACAGGGAATGGAAGGAAGGAAGGAAGGAAGGAAGGAAGGAAGGAAGGAAGGAAGGAAGGAAGGAAAGAAAAGAAAGGGAATGGAAGGAAGGACAGGGAATGGAAGAAAGAAAGAAAGAAAGAAAGAAAGAAAGAAAGAAAGAAAGAAAGAAAGAAAGAAAGAAAGAAAGGGAGGGAGGGAGAAAGAAGGAGGGAGGGAGGGAGGGAGGAGCAGTATATTATGGGAAAATGCAGAACTTTTGACTACAACCTGTCCTATGGATTCTGGGAGCTATTGTAAGAATAAAATAAAATAAAAGCTTCCATAAACAATAGGATTGCCTACTCTTTCTTTCCCTTTGTGCTGAAGAGGAAGCTTATTAATCTTAGCACTGGAAAGCTGGAAGGGCTGGTGGAGTGCAGGCCCTGTCAAGGAGGCCCAGTGGGGGGGGGAATCAAACTCCCAACCTCTGTCTCTCTCCACAGCCAGAGAGACCTTTACCACTGAGGTATCCATCCTGCTAAATTGCTGAACCTTAATTTGGATGTTTCTCATCACCCTCATTTGAGGACTGCAGAATGGGAAGGGACCCAATGGATCACTGAGTCCAGCCCTTGTCAAGGAGGCCCAGTGGGGAATCGAACTCCCAACCTCTGGCTCCACACCAAGAGATCTAAATAAATACACACTAAGCACATCCCATCTCGCCTAGTTTCGGAAGCTAAGCAGGGTCGGCCCTGGCTAGTACTTGGATGGGCAACCATCAGAGAATACCAGGTGCTGTAGGCGCCTGGAGTAGGAACTGGCAAACCACTCCAGTATTCCTGCCAAGAAAACCCCATGGACATGGGGTCACGAAGAGTCTGTCATGACTGTAACGACACAATGCGCACACACATAAATATAAACACAACGAAGAATGGAGGTCCCTAAGCTCAGTCATGAGGTAAATGCCAGAGAACCAGAGAAATGTAGAGCTAGGAGGGAACCCCCAGGGCCCTCCCATCTGTTTGCTGATGCAGCAATAAACAGTAACAGATGCTGCCAGGTGGCTTTCCAACGTCTCTTTAAAAGCCTCCATTGAAGGACAGAGCCTCCACTTTTTAAGGCAGTCTGCTCCTTTCTCAATCAGCTCATACCATTAGGTTAAGTTCATCCTAATGTTTGGTTAGGATCTTCTTTCGAAGTCTGAGAGGGGATATGATAGCTCTGTTTAAATATTTGAAAGGATGTCATATTGAAGAGGGAACAGGTTTGTTTTCCATGGCTTCAGAGACTAGGACATGGGGCAATGGTTTCAAACTCCAGGAAAAGAGATTCCATTTGAACATCAGGAAGAACTTCATGACAGTTAGAGCTGTTTGGCAGTGGAATATGCTGCCACTGAGGGTGGTGGCATCTCCATCTTTGGAAGTTTTTAAGCAGAGGCTGGATGGCCATCTGTCGGGAGTCCTGTGATGGGGGTTCCTGCATGGCAGGGGGCTGGACTGGGTGGCCCCTGAGGTCTCTTCCAACTCTATGATTCTATGATTCTATGATCAGCTGTGGCCCTTCCTTCCTTCTGGAGCTGCAGAAAGGGTGCTTGCTCTGTCTCCCACGTTGACTGCTCCTTGGACATTGGAGGATGGCAAACTTGATACTTTTCTCCAGGTTACAAAGGCACTCCCAAGGTGACACCTTTATAGACTACTTAGAAGAAAATGGGAGGTGCAGGTTTGTGGAGATCGCCTAGCCTTCTTTGTTTGAAGAACTGGGGTGTGACATCCAATCCACAGTTGCCTTAAAACTGCTTAAACCACTGCTTAAAGGCGTGCCTGGCAAAATCCCTGGTGCCAAGAACTTTGGGACTTTGCACCTAGGAGTGACGTTTTGGCAAAATCAACCATGCTATGACTGTTTGGACTTTTAAGTCTTCACACTGGTATTGCCTAATGAAGTGCTGTTTTTGATCCACAAAAGCTTGTGTATTGTATGGTTATTTTTTAAAGGTAATGCCCTGGGCATTTGTATATTGTATTTCATTTTGCTTTGACCACACAGGCTCCCTTTTCATTCGCCCAGGTCAATCAGTCTTTGTGATGTTTGAATCATTCTTCCTGATACAGTGAGGAAGAGCTCCAGGGAAGGAGGTGATGTGGACAACCCAAATGTTGTTGGAGTGGTTTATTTCCAGCCTGCACTAGATTCTGCTCACAAGGGATAGAGAAGGGTTGAGAAGGATAGATATTCTTAGATCACAAGGGATAGAGAAGGGTTGTGCGTAGAGATGGGCAGGAAACAATTTTTTTATTCATTTTGTTATTCGTTATTCATTTTGTTAGGGAACAAAACGAATAACAAAGGGACCCATAAAAGAAAAATGAAACAAAACAAAACAAAAATTTCCACTTCGTTCACTTCACTTTTTTTGTTTTTCCATAGGAAAAAAGAAACAAAATGAAAAATGAAACAATTGAAAAAAATTGTTTCAAAGAAATGGAAACGAAGCGAGATGGGTCACGAAATGGAATGAAACGAAACACCATTTTTCCGTTTCATGCCCATCTCTCTAGTTGTGCGAACACACATCTCATCTTATCGATGTGAGGGTCCAAAAGATGGAACTCCCCCCCCAAAAAAAAACCCTTAAGAAGCCATGATGGTAGAGAAGCAAAAAAAAGGTGGAAAAGAATGTACTTTTTCCTTTTAATAAACGGCTATGGGGAAAAAAAAACTGGAAGTGGAAAATATTATTGCAGATGGCGTTGCTGTTCCTGGCAGTCTGCCAAAGGGGGCTAGGAAGCTGGTTTCCTGCTCACAGCTTTTGTACTTTATCAGTCCCTTGACAGGGAGCGTTGGCACCAAGGCCATCCAAACAGTGATGAAGGGCTTTTGCACTCCGGCACAAAAAAAAAAAAAAACCCCAAAACGCCACATCAGCAGCAAAAGCCGCCCGCCGCCAGAGCCGTGAGCCTCGTCCCGGCCCACGTGGTGGCTTGTAATGAAATCCACATTGCCTCTTGGCTGTTTTCCAGAGCTCTCCCGAGCAAAGTCCTTGGGTCTAGAAAGAGAAGAAACTGGAAGGGCAGAGAGGTGGGGTGGAGCATATTGTTGTCTGAAGCTGAGAGACGAGACAGATGTCAAAGTTGGACCCCAGGCAGATTTGAGGTGGGGGTAAGAAGCATCAGAATGCATCAAGGAGATGAGTGATTGTGCCGAACCTGTCTGAAGATGCACAGCCGGCCAGCTGGATTCGCAGCAGCCCTGGGCTCAAAGTGTAATTACAAGAAGAATATATTTATCTAGGAAGCAGGATCTGGGATCAGCCCATAAAGAAATGCTTAGAATTGAATCTGCATGGGTCCCCTCCTGCTCATTGCCATTTAGCCATGTGACGGCCAACATGTAGAGCCCTTGAATGAAAAGAGTGCTCTTCAGTAAGCATTTAAACTGAGGTACAAAGCAACTGTTCTCTCTCCAGTGTCAGAGAATGCAGCAGACCGTCAACTCTGATCCTTGTTTCGTTTGGGTGAAAACCAATTCATTGTGAATTGCCAACTTTCTCCAAAGATGGGGATTCAAGTTGCAGGGTTTTCAGGGGTGGGGGATGAGATTAAACTGCCCCAAATATTTGGGAAGAAGTTATGATGAGGGTGTTAGTCATTGCATAAAAGGAACCCACTGAAGAGGAGAATGTTCTTTCCGCGTAAGCTGTTCCTCCATTCCCAAAATATGTGGCTTTTTTGTGACCAAAGAGATCATGGAAGCTGCGGCTGCATCATCATGCCCCCTCTGCATGTTCACTTCCCACATGCTTTGATCATGAATGAATAGGGGTTGTTGCTTCTCATCATCTGGACATAAGATTCACATTATGTTGCCTATCTTTGCATTAGTGCAGTGGTGGCGAACCTTCGGCCCTCCAGATGTTTTGGGCCACAACTCCCAGAATACCAAGCCTGTATTGCCAATGACAAAGAACTGTGGGAGTTGTGGCCCAAAACATCTGGAGTGCCAAAGGCTCACTACCACTGCATTAGTGGTTTTTAGTACCCTTTCCCCTCTGATTTTATCAGCCAACTCAAAGTTTGTAAAAGTTACCCGATCTGGTAGTTCTGATACCATTTGTCACCCATTTGTTTGCGTTTGTATATTGGGAAAACCAAAATGAGACGGTCATGAAGCAATCCACAAATCAGGAAAAAAACATGAAGGAGGCCAATTTTCTGATTTGCTTTGTGGTGCCTTTCTGGGATTGGGCTGCATGACAGGAGCAGGTAGTCCCCTAGTGCAAACTGTAAACTGGAGACCAAACCAGTTCAGTTCTCTGCCGGGTCCATGTTGTTTCGTGGTTCATGGCTAGCCACTGAAAATCACCATGTTTTTCTGTCCCGTGCCTGCCGCCATCCTTTTTGTTTCTGCACTGACATATATGAAATGTGTTTTTTTTTGTTTTTTATTTATTTATAAAAGAACAGATAAAACAGCAAAATGACATAAGGATAGAAAATAACAAAATAACAAAATAATAAAATAACAAAAGTATAACAAATATAACAGACATAAACCCGGTGCAACCCCCCCCCCTCGGGACTTGAACAAGATTACAACTTTCATGGTATTGACCAGCCCATTTTTCTCCAGAAGTACATTGAGTCTTCTCCGGAGTGGTCACAGAGCACACATAAAGCCTGCCCTCTTTCAGACAGAAAGCACCGGGGTTTTGTGTACAAAGCATCTTCAGAGATGACTTCTGAAGCAGTCCTGCCCCCATCTGACCAGAGAAGTACTTGAGATGTCTAGAAGTGTGTAAGCTTGCTTGTCTTTATCATTAAAACAGGGCCTTCCACTTGAGTCTGGGCCTCCCACAAATGGTAACTATATCAGACTGGTTCACTTTGCAGTCTGTGACATCCATATGACCACTACCGTACTTTAGATTGGAAATGCCTTTTCCTTAAAGACAAATCGCTTTAAAAATCACTGTCCACTTTTCAAACTGCTGCTTCTGAACAGCCTTGGCCACACCCATTTTTGGCCACTGTGTCAGTTTTTCTTGAGACGACCACTGGGGGGTGGTTTTTTTAAAATCAATTTCTGCACCCCCTTTTAAAGCGATTTGGTTGAATTTGCGGACATACTACACCGATTTGTTTTGGTTTCACCCCCGTTTCTGCCATTTCCCCGTCGTAGAACACGCAAAAAAAGAGAGAGAGAGAGCCTGCTGCAATGTAAACATGTTTGCCAACTTTGCCGATGCTGCACCTTCACATTGTGGTCACTGAAAATTGAAGTACAGTATAAAGCGGTTCAGCAAAGTAAGGACGGCGAAGGTGATTGCTAAGCAATCGCCAAAGTGCGGACTGCCAAACCGCTGTAGTGACCACGTGGCTGTGGGAGGAGATAAGGCAATGCAAACCAAAAAGTGGCTGTTCAAGGAAGTGCAGTAGCGGTAAAATGTGGTTGAGGCTCCAGTGGTGTAAGACTCCACACCTTTGTACTCTGTTGTAAATTTTGCTTCTCCTGTCTGGCAAATCTTTGTCTATTTGTTGCTGCCTACCACTTTGTTGTTGGAATGTCCCATCAAGCTTGAACTGATTTGCCACACTCCTGAAAGGGCTCTTCAAAGTATTGTAAAGTGTGATATTTAAGGGGTGGCTTAGCAGAGCCAGACTCCCAGTGAGTTTTCATGACTGAGCGGGGATTCGAACCCAGGCCTGCTGAGTCCAAGTCCATCACTCTATCCACTACACCACACTGGGCATCTCCAGCACACCTCTTATAGTTCCCCTAAAACCCAATCTTTGGGACTTCCTTTCTTGGTTCCTGCTGTGATTGCTTCCTGCACCCACTTGCATGTATGAGTTCAACACCCACCAACCTCAAAAGGAACCTGAATTCTGACCATCTTTTTTCCATCTACCTATTCCAAGAAGGCTTTATAGCCATCAATTAATGTAGCCTTGGCATCATTTTCCCCAGTGTCATTTTCCATTCCCGCTTCCTTTTTAAAATGTCTGTTTTATAAATCACTTTAATTGGCTTTATATTGCTCTTTTGATACAGCTACGTGGCTCCAGATTGCTTCCATTATACCAATCCTGTCCTAAAATCATATTTATGAATGTTGTGGGGAGTTGGCACCGGTTGGATTTAATGTTTACTGAATGCTACTGCATATGGCATTGCTTAGATTAGAATCAGCTTTTAATTAGTTGAATACATAGAGACAATAAGTGACAATTTTCTGATACAAAAGCCCCACTCTACCCTGCTGTGTTGAAGTTCCCAAAAGCTTTGCCAGAAGAATAGAAATCTCTAGGGAGCCACAGAACCTTAAAAGGGGGAGAGGAAACTTTAAATAAAATGAAATTAAAGATTTCCATCAATGTCTGATGAGGTCATCCTTGCCGTACAGTGTAAAGTTGCAGGACAGGATTTCAGCATAAGAGTTGAAAAGAAAACAAAATTAAAATAAAAATTGTTTCCCATCTCTGATTGAATTATTTTATCCCATCTTTCTTCTCTTTCCTCTTTGGTGAAAAATAGATTCATATAGAAAGGACATGAAATGACTCTTGGTGAAAGGAGGAAGTGCCAAAGCAAGGCAGCAAAAATCATGACCACTCAACTTGAATGTTGACAATGGAGAAGCTGAAATAGCAAGAGATTCTGGATCCCTTTCTGGTAGAGAGTGCAGCCAAGAAATCTAAAGAAGATAAGAGGGTTACTTCCACGTCCCTCTCAGCACGGATTGCTGTCCCGCTTGGGACCGGTATGAAAAAAAGGTTACTCCACACCCATTGCATGATAGCAGAATCTCGTCCCGACCATGCCCCCTGAACTGGGAACAGAGTGTGATGAGCCATACCTCTCCCTGGCCTCGGGAATTCTCTTGTCTCCGTTCTTGTTTCGAGACAAGTGCCCGTGAAGTAACGCTTGTCACGCAACGTACACATTTTCCATCTAGTGGCAGGAGTGTGAAGGTGCATTCCCAATGGCGTAAAAATGCATTGCAAAGAGGGAAGAAGGCATGAAACCAGGAGTTTTGCCGCTTAATGCATGAAAGGCAAAGTTACGGAGAATTGAAATATCGAAAAACGAAAGGTCGGACCAAAGAAAGGGGGGAACCGAAGACAGGGAAGTACAGAAATTGTCACGAAACAAGGATGTGAAGTAACAGTTCTCACGATACCATCAATCACGCCTGTGGGTAAACAGAAACAGGGACAGAACCAGGACAAGACCATGTGACCACGAACATTATCACAATACGAACATAATCTTGGAATGAGGAAGGACGTGAAGTAACCGCCCAAGACTCAGAAGAGCAGCAATAAAGAAATTAGAAAAGATTATCAAGAGTAAGGATGTGTCACTGCAGACCGAGACCTTCCACACGCATGTACTACTTCCAATCACTGTGTGTGAAAGTGAAAGCTGAACCTTTAAGTAAGCTGGGAGAAAAAGAATTGGTCCATTTGAATAAGGGGCAGAGAAGACTATTCTGGCTCAGTAACTGAAGCTAATGGTCCACAGTGAGCACAGCTGCTCTGTTTAGAATAGCCTTAGATAGAAACCAGTTCAGGCTACTGATCGCCAACGTTCTACGAGGACATGGCACTTGAAGAAGAAGAAACCCCCTTATTCAAAGACAAAAATCAGGGAGAAGAGAGGGGGAAATGCTTTGCCAGTTTTATTATCTTCAGTTAAAAACATAGGAGCGAGGATGATTTAAGAAGTTGCGGCTGTGGTGATCATACTTGGGGATGGAAGAGAGAAGGATTGCCAAATCTGTGTGTGATAGCTGCAGTCCAAGAATTAATAACTGAATGCCATCGAGTCGATTTTGGTCTATGGAGACCCTTTCCAGGGTATATCTGTGGCTATCTTCCAAGGCAGAGAATATGCAGGCGTGGTTTACCATTCCTTGGAGAGGCTATGGTGCTGCAAGACTATGGTTTTAAGCATAGAAGGAATAGTTCCACCCTCGATCCAAACCATGGACGTTGAATCCCCAGTGCCTGGATTCTTACAACCATCAGACAAGTTATACAACTGCAAAGCTTGGCCTTCCTGGATTTTTTAGAATGCAGTTGGAATTCGGCCATATTACATGCAAATAAAGAGCTGCTATTTATACACTGTACTTGCGCTACCGCTGCTGCTTCAGAGGACTTTGGACTCTTTATTTTTCTTTGTTTCAGGGTTTTAACTGCACATTTCTCTGGAATGCTGCAAGTGTTTTCTGTCCAATAAACCAACACTAGCCTGGGTTAGGGAGGGAGAGAGAATGGAAGGAAAGCAGGTTTCTACTTTGACTTAATACAAGTTCTTTCAAGAACTCAGCTTTGGTTGGAGGGTGGTCGGGAGAGGGAGAGAGAGAGAGAGAGAGAGAGAGAGAGAGAGAGAGAGAGAGAGAGAGAGAGAGAGAGAGAGACTGGGTTGCATAGCATCATAAAGTATGTTGTTAGATCCAACCTCAGGTGAAGCAGAGCAAATGAAAAGAAAATGGCATGGACCATTTTCCTTGGTGCTCAGATCATGTGATTCGTAAAGGGCAGCTTGCTAACTGCACCGGTGGTCCACCGAGAGAGAAGAGAGATGCAAAGCAGAAACAGGTTAGAGGCACCCCCCACACACACACACCAAAAAATCCCACCAAACCTGTACTCTTGTGTTTGTTGCTCCACATCAAACCTTGGGGAGGGGGAAGAGGAGGGGGAAGAGTTTGGACTGTGAGTCCCAGAATTCCTTCTGGTTGGGGGATTCTGGGACTCACTCTGGGAAAGGAACTAAGATTGAGAGTCCTGGAAACTTAATTTTTACACACCTCACTTTCAAAGGCAGATAAATGGTGAAACTGGACTTTGCTACTTCTGCTGACAAGTTCTGCGGGTATCTGCTCAGAAGAAAAACTCTAGAGTGTAACCAAATGGCAGGACTTGGCCATGTCCAATGACACCTGATAGGGCTGTTGTGTTGGGAGTGATCTCCCTTAATCTGAACATCTGATGCCATCCCAAAAAGGTCCATATTTCAGGGTTGGGCTGCTGTGCAACCTCCTGTGTGTTGTACATTCACCAGAAAAGAACTCACAATGGAACATGCAACAAGTGGTCCAGAATGCAAGCTATTTCCCCATCAGTGTTCACCCAAAGGTATGATTGGTTGCAGCTAATTGCAGCTACTTGATGAGGTGCTGGGCCAGAGGCTTGGTTGCACGTCAACTCATGCCCTTCAATAAGATGCACTCTAGCACCCCATCAATAAGCTGCAATTAGCCCCAGTAATGCCAACACAAGGCAACGGGAGGCAAGAATGACACAGCACAGTAGAAGGAGGACAGGAAAATGTCAAGGAAAAGGTGGAAGCATTGAGCTACAATGCGATACTAAGGTCTCTATTCTCCAATTTATCTCCACAGCAGCCCTGTGAGGTAGCACAGGCTGTGGGACTGTGCCTGGCCCAAAGCTACCCAATAAGTTTCACAGCTCAGTGAGGACTAGAATCTTGAGCTCTCAAATCCGATCAACTCCACCACATTGGCTCTTAGCAACTGGTCATTTGGCTCCCATTGCGGCCTGGCTAGCATGTTTCACAGCTCATGGCTCCCTTCAGATCCTTCATCCGAACTCACCATGGGACACTGGGCAAACAAAACATGTGCCTATGAGTTGCATCAACTGTTTTTCCCCCCAGAGGCCTCTTCCTTCCTCGAGTGGAAAACCCATCCCTCGTGAAGGTTGCTGCTGGCTCCGACTGGTTCCAGCTGCTTTTTTGTTCTTCCTCCTTAAAAATGTACTCATGGGATGAACGTAAACAGGAAACAAAAGTCAGCAGGAGATGAGGATTCAGATGGCTGCCCATGGGTGGGATAAGGATAAATGGGGAAATTATGGCCTGGCCCAAATATTAGAAGGACAAGACAGTCCCAGGCTTGTTTGTGAAGATTCTCAGTCATCCAAGTGAGTTCATCTGGAAGTTGAGTCATGGCAACTGGACTTCTTTTCTTGAGAGTGAAACAATTCGCTGTTCATCCAAACAGCTTCATCAGTCTGGGGAAAGCTAGTTGCAAGTCCTCCATTTTATAGCTTACTTTGACCTCATGTGACCCTGGTCTGAAATAGGTTCATTTTGGGCCTTTTTACACGACCCCTAAGATCCGCTGGCCACTTAAATTCAGACCAGAGATCTTAGGGGTTCGTCGCTCTTCCTCTGTTCCCACCCCCTCCGCACTTCCTGGCTGCTGGCTGTGTGAGGGGAGGGAGAAAAAGAGAAAGAAAAGCATGCTGCTCACCTCTGGTCTCTGTAAAAGTAGCTCTTAAAGGGGCAGGAGCCAAAAAACAACAAACAGAAGCAAGGAGAGCCCCGCACTCACTATCCTTACACCGGATCAAATAATTTTCAGGACGGAAGAGCAGGTACTGGAAAGGTGCGCTGGGACGCGCTAAAGTGGGCGGGGTCGCACTTAATTTCCTGTTAACTCCAGAGCGGGTGGGTAAACATTTTTAAGCTCCGGAGCTGGGAACCATTTGCCCCGGAGTTTAGGGGTCGTGTATAAACGCCCAAAGTGAACAATGGCCTGAATAGGCTCGTTGAGTGGACAATCAGCGGCTTACGCAGGTTTGGGGGCACCTGGGGACAAAGTTGTTTTTGCGCCCCTCTGGCCCTCCCCAACCCCATCACATCCACCCAGCAAGGGGGGGGCAATCCTATGGGCATGGGGCAGGTGGACTGGCCTTACCTCTCCCGTGGTGGCCCAGAGCAAGGCGAGGAGGAGGAGGAGGGTGACAAAGCTACCGTGCTCACACGCCTGCCTGCCTGCCTGCTTTGCTGCTTGCCTGGCATGCGGCGGAGGAGGCGGCTGCAACAGAGTGGGTCCCATTGCCAAGCCTGAGGACTGCTGGCGGGAGGGCACAGGGCTTCCTCCTCCTTCTCCTTCCCCTCCAGGCGCCCCCAGATTGCTGCACCATGGGCAGATGTACCCTTCTGCCCCCCACCCCAGATATGCCCATGGACAATAGTCTCAATAGGCTCATTAGGTGGACAATCAAAAACCCACTAATTTTTCGCAATGTGCCCATACAGCAATTTAACCTGAATACGGGTAGTTGTGAAGGGGCGATGTTAGATGCCCACAGAAAGGGCTCTGAGTGCCACCTTTGGCACCTGTGCCATAGGTTCACCAACACTGGCCTAAGGTGTGTGAAAGTCCCACCTTTGCAACCTTCCCAACACCCATAAAGTATGAGCTGTTAGCCATGGCCTTGCTGGTGGAGGTGTGAAGTATTTTCGATTTGTCTGGGGATTGTTGAAATCACAGCCTGATATGTAGCAGACAGACTGTGCCTGGGGTGCCCCACACCCACCTCTGTTGAGGTGTGGGGGTTTCAATACCTACATGAATGGCTTCCCTGACCCCTCTCTCAAATCACCTATCAACTTTCAGGCAGGTCTGGAACAATATCACTCTTCCCAGCAGATTATCCAAAACAACCTGTCAAACTCAGAGGAGCATAAATTTATTGGTCATTTCCCCCCAGAAGGGAGTGCAAGTTTTTGAAAGAAAGAAAGAAAGAAAGAAAGAAAGAAAGAAAGAAAGAAAGAAAGAAAGAAAGAAAGAAAGAAAGAAAGAAAGAAAGAAAAGGTTATATTTTTGTAGACTTTTGGGGATACTTTTGATTTTCGTTTTATCTTGTGGGCACAACATTCTACCACACAAAAAAGTGAATCCAATTTCTGTCTTAGGAAAGGAGTTTTGTTCTGACAGTCTCGATTTAAAAATGCAGGGTCCAGGGAGATCCCGGTCCTTATAACTCCAAAGGGCAGGAATAGGACGGTGATCGCGGTAGTGCGATCCGGTCTTTGCCAACAAAAATAAGTTTATTCAACTTTCCCGTCTGTCTTTCCAGCTCCCCCCACCCCACCCGCCACTCTCTCCCTGCCCCCATCGGTCCAACATGAACGGGGAGATATTCAGCTGGGGAGGGGAGGGGGATTCCTTCTCTAAACGTGCCCCATCTCTTTCGAGGAGGAGGAGGAGGAGGGAGGAGGAGGAGGAGGAGGAAGGCCGGGCGCGAGAGCCGCCTGTCTCTTTAAGGCAGGTCCCTCCGGATTGTGGTGCGCAGGAGAGTGAAGGAAGTGACGGGGAGATTGAATGAAAAAGCCCAAAGAAAGAGGCTCAGGAAAGAGAAAGGAGAGCCGAGGGCGAGCCAGCCAGCCAGCCAGCGGCGGGGGTGGGGAGGGAGAGGGGTCGGTTGGAGCAGCTCGGCGCCAGGATCGGAGCCCAACTGCCCGGGAAGGGCAATTCCCCCCCCCCTTGGCACTCTCTGGGAGGGACAAAGGGGTTGCAGGACGAGGGGGCGGGCCGGCTCAGGAGCACCAGCCCGGGCCACGACTCCAGCAGCGCCCGGGGAAAGGGGGCGGACCTCGGTCGGAGCCTCCAGCGCGCAGCCCACGCGGTGCGTGGAGCGAGCAGCGCGCTGCTCGGGGAGGCGAGAGCGGAGCGGATCGGGTCCTCTGGCGAAGGGAAGGCGAAGCGGCAGCCTTGCCCGGCTCCGGCAAGGAAAGTTCTCCACTTTTTTTGGGGGTTAAGGAAAAAGTTTTGCCGGCGAAGAAGAGGGCGGAGGAGCGGAGGCGCCGAGCGTCTTCCGGATCAGGCCCTCGTGCCTGGGCTGGTCCTCCTCCGGCGCCTTCCCGCCCGGTCCCGGTGGTGCCCTGGATGAGGATGCCCCGTCGCTGGCTCTGGCTGCTCCTCTGCTTGGTGGCGGCGCCGCCGCTGCTGCTGCTGCCTCTGCCCGGCCTGGCGGCGCCCCCCTCGGAGCTGCGCGTCCGCGTCCGGCTCCCCGACGGGCAGGTGACGGAGGAGAGCCTGCAGGCGGACAGCGGCGCCGACTGCGTGAGCCTGGAGCTGCGCCAAGGCGACGGGACCCTCGTCACCCTCACCGCCGACTTCCGACAGGTGAGGAGGGGGGCGCCCTCGGTTGAGGGGCGGGGGGGGAAGCCGCCGTTGAGAAGAGGGGTATACTCCTGAGTAAGAAGGCGGGCGGGGGAAACCACTGAGAACGATGGCCCCGAGCCCAGCTGGAGGGCAAGCCCCTGAAAAGAGGAATGCCCCGCTTTCTGAGACTCTGGTCTACCTTGCAAGGTCGTTGTGAAAGTAAAGTATGCCATGTCCCTTGAGCCCTAGGGAGCAGTAACATGTCTTATCGTCCCCTTTGCAACGACTTAGGGAGGTGGGTCAGACCCCCAAGATCATTGGGGGGGTTTGCTAGTTCACTGTGGCTCCAGGTCAAGCTGGCTTCCACCTTGCAACCTCACCTTCCCTTCAGCAAGCATGGTGGGCATGGTGTGTTATGCCCGCCCTCGGAGGTAGAGCTGCCTAGGGAGGATTCGCACTCGGCTCTCCCATTTGTCCACTTTGGAATGAGTGCTTGGAAAGGCCTAATCCACCCCTTGAAGAGAAAGACTGGGAAGGACTGAATTGCATTAAAGAGGTGCATCAGAAATTCTAGTGGATGCTTCCAGGTGAGGCTCACACCGTGACCTGCCTTATTTACAGATTGTACCAGGGGTCCAGAGGTTTTCTGCTTGTAGCAATCAGGAGCAATCACTTCCTCTTGTCTTTTTTTCCTAATTCTCACGCACAAACATTTTGTGACAGAAGGGTAAGGGGGTGCACAAGGCTTTTTGGGCCGACTTAACAGGGAACCCTTGGGAAACACCATGGCATCTGGCCTGGATGCCTTCAAAGGGGGATTGGACAGATTCTTGGAGGAAAAGTCCATCCCAGGTTACAAACCATGATGGGGATGTGTGATCACCAGGCTTAAAACCGGGGTACTTCAAGGGCCAGATGCAGGGGAATGGTAGCAGGAGACAGATATCTAGTCTCATGCATTCCCAAACGCATCTGGTGGGGCCACTGTGAGATCCAGGAAGCTGGACTAGATGGGCCTTTGGCCTGATCCAGCATGGCTCTTCTTATGTTCTTATGTTTATGTGTCTCGGAAGGAGCAGATACATTTGGAAGTTCAGGGCGTGTTCCAAGATCCTGCAGGCACCACATATTTGACTGATCATGGCAAGCCACAGGTAGAACACTTCCTGTTGGCTACCATCACGGTGGTGTGTTCTGGATGAGCCAATGGCCACTGTCCCCTCGCAGCCATGAAAGGCTGGTTCTGATGTTCAGAAAGGAAAGCACGGCACCTTTCCCCGCTTGATGTGCCTCCACTGATCCTGCTTCCCTTAGCGAACACCCCCAAATTGTTAAGATCTGAGCATATGGGGAGTGCCACTGGGGTGACATTATACTGTCAGCGTGTGATGGGTCTCGATCGGTTGCATCATGTGGAGAAGTTTTTTTCTCAATCTACGAATGATGCATGGCTAACTTTCCTTGGAGGAACAAGAATCATAATTTGGGGGCTTTTCTTTTAATTACATTTTGATCCCTTATTTTCTTAAGTGCAGTAAGGGAAGTGTACAGGATGCACATTTTTTCTCCTCATGCCTTTTAATCCTTGGCAATTAAGAAGAAAAAAAGGCACCTCTGTAAAGATCTGATGGCTTTGCCATTGCTTGACAAGGGATTTGTGGCAGTGAAAGAAAAGGATTTTTCCCCACACAGTGAAACATGCGGAACTCACAGCAACATGATCTGATAGTAAGTAGCCGAGATACTTTTACATGAGTATTGGACCTTATTCACGGGAGAGGAGGACGATACCTCTCTTGTCAACTGTAGAAGGATGAAATGGAACTTACATATTCCAGTGCAGTGTACCTGGAAATATCAGTGGGCCACGTACAGGATGGAGCTGCATTAGAAAAGCCTGCTTCCATTGCACACTCTTCTTAGGATGCTAACTCAAGTCCAGGAGTAAGAAGTTGAGATTGAGAGATCTCATAATACCACACTGTTCTGCTTTGGTTGGACCTCAGCTTGAATACCGTATCCTGTTCTGGATCCCTCCATTCAAGAAGGATGTTGACAGGTTGGAATCTCTCCAGAAGAGGGTGGTTAAGATGGTCAGAGGGATGGGAAATAAGCCTTGTGAGTCACAGCTGAGTTTGATAGGTTTGTTCTGAAGAAGAGGAGATATCTGAAGTGCTCCAGGAAAGGCTCAAATTAATGACCCCATAGTGCTTCAAGCACTCTCTGGGCAGTTTACGGTTTAATTATGCAGGCTACACATTGCAAATCCCCTCCCAGCAAGCTGGGTATTCATTTTACCATCCTCAAAAGGATGGAAGGCTGAGTGGACCTTGAGCCAGCTTCCTGGAATTGAACCCCAGGTTGTGAGCAAAGTTCTAGCTGCAGTACATGCATTTAACCTCTGCACCACAAAGCTCCTTAAAAATAAAACTTCTAGGACTTCTTATTTGTGGGGGCTCTTTTGGCATTAGAACAGGTGGTAGACTCTCCAATCTAAAAATAGATTGGATGGAAATCTGCACATGCTCCGGCCATGAGTTTTCATATTGGTGGGGTCAGTCTAGACCAGTGATGGTGAACCTTTTAGAGACTGAGTGCCCAAACTGTGATTCCAAACGCACATATGTTTTACAAAGTGCCAATGCACCAATTTAACTTGAATACATGTGGCAGTGAAGGGGCGAGGTCTGGTGCCCACAGAAAGGACTCCGAGTGCCATAGGTTCGCCAACACTGGTCTAGACAGATGACTGTGAAGGACTCTCCCATCTCTGAGCGGCTGTGAAAGGATGCCAAAAGAGACAATCTGACACATTGAGTCTGCTCAAAGGCACAGACCAGCAGTTCCTCCCTCAAACCCTCCCTGCCGAGGGCATCACGCCACCATCGTAACCGCCGGTGTGGTTTCTGAAGCCGGGCCAAACAACTGGCCTTTCTGTTCGCGGAAGGGTGCGGACAGCCATTGTTCTGTCCTGCTTGAGTGAGAGCAGGAGATTTCCTCCATTGCCTTCTGTCGGGGCATCGCCTGTCAGCGGTGAGAGCCTCCCGTCTGTTTTCCATGGCCTAATTATTGGAGGCGGGGGAGGGAGAGGAACGGAGCCTTTCAAAGCCGATCCAGCCTGGGAATGCCGGACACTGATAGCTTCTCATGGGGAAAGAGGCAGGCGGGATGGGGTGGGGAGTCTGGGTGTTTATACTGTAGAGGTTTTTTTCTTTCCTGGAATGAGGCTAGCTGATGAGAAAGGCTCCCAGGGAGGAAACTGTTTTGTCAGTTCCCCAATCATCCTCAAAGCTGGGAGGCATCCGGTTAGTACAAGATGTGAGAACCATTCCCTTCAGTTCTAGAGGAAATAGTTCTTGTTTCAAGCCCAGCAGAGGAATGCAAACACAGGCTGGGACGCTCTTGAGCAAACCTGGCCAGAATTTGAGGAAACGGCTCCTTTGGACTCCAACTCCCAGAATCCCCCAGAGGGCAGGGACACGGCCTGCTCCACAATCATTATGGATGACCCGTTGTCCTTTTGGCAAAGCTCCCCGAGAATGACACTAAGGCTAGGGTGTGAATTTTCAAACTCCCAGTGTCCACATCGGCTGGGGATGGTGGAGCTTGTAATCTTCAATGTCTTGGGCCGCCAGATAACCTCCAGCTGCAGTCTGAAATGTTGGGTACCCTCTTTTAGCTAAGTGCTTCCCAAGCTTGAGTGACCATACTAGGAATGGATTTACCTTGTATATTTTCTCTGGCAAGAGGTCTGGAAGAGATGCAACCAGCTGAACCAAAGTCCAATTTTATTGATATATTTAATAGGAATCAGCTATGGTCTTCTCTTAATAGCAGAGAAAGACCCCAAGCTTACAGTGTAAAATAGTTTTATACCACAACAGACAAGAGTCCTAATGTATACAAATACAACCTCATTGGATAATATTTAAAAACAGTTTAGATCCGACATCTAACTGGCTGAAAACATGAGGAAGGCAAACTCATTGGCTTTCCTATAAAGATGGGGCATCCTTTTCTTCCCTTAATGATTTCCCCTTGCAGAAGGTGCCATAGTGTCTGGAATAAATTCCTTATTCCCTTGATATGTATATTACCAGGCTGAGCCTTCGCTTCCTGCTGGGCTTCCTAAGAGGTGCAGTGGAAGGTGTGAATCGTGGGTACTTGAGAACTCTGACCAATTCTCAAGGCCAAGGCAGAAATGATGCCAGAAAGTAATATCTGTAAAGAAAGAGTGATCAGGCCTTTGTTCTACGATCGGCCAAAAAGAGGTTACTTTTGGGTCACATACAGGTATCAGTCTTGTGCCCAAAACACAGAATGGCTATCGAGGTCTCATTCAGAAAGTGGTGCCCTAGAGAGAGATGGGGGTGAGGGTGAGAGAGAGAGAGAGAGAGAGAAGCTAGCTTAATCCCAAACTTTCTCTCTCATTTCCTCAAGAGATTGGAGCAGTTCCAGCATCCTCAGAGGCACCAAAAAGATGGGTGTGGCTTCTTGTAAAAGGTGGACAGCAGGAAGGTCGCCGGAGAAGGGCAGGATTAACTCTGCCAAGTAATGCCCTTCCCAGTTATAAACCCTGGGGCCCGGATGATGACGCTCAGCAAATAAAACCTCCCTAGGGTGGTTGGCTGGGCCAAGGACAGGTGTGGGAGGTTTGGGAATTAATCAGGACTAGATGCTTCAGCCGGATCAAAAGCCAGCCTCTGCTCTCCCACTTGGAGCTCTCTGTTCAGAAGTGGCACTTTTGATGTGGTGCAAAGAAGCTGCAGGAGTTGGCAAGGGTTATGGGAAAACGAGGCTCCCTTGGAAAGATAAAAATGTTTCAGAAAGAAGGGGATGAGGGGAAAAAATCTAACATGAGATGCATTGACTCAATAAAGGAAGTCACTGCTTTGCTCCAGCCCACTGAATTAAGTTTTCCAGATCTGGGGCTTAAACGGTAGTTTTCCCATCTGTATTTTCTGGGAGCACAATAGCAGAACTTGAAGGCACATGAACAAGAATCCGACAATTTGATTTAAAACAGACGATGTGCAATTGTTCGTTTTGGCTAGAACCAGAAGCAGCAGAGTCACACCTCAGCATAAGAACATCATCACTCTTGAATAAATCCATCCGGTGTACCAGGAGCTGTACAGCAGGGCTTAAGGGCGAACCTGTTTTTTACCTTTACAAATCTTGTAGCACCCTCGGGCCTTCTGAAGTCACTTTCATAGGCATGGAGAATCCTGTTTGATCATTTCAGCCCTGTAAATATGCACAAGGGTGCTCTTTATTCCCCACACCCTTATTTTAAAAAAATGTCACAATGGATCTCAGTCATAAATCACCTACATGGCCATCCAGTTTGGCCCTGAATTCGGCAGTCAAGAAAATACAGTCTGTGCATGCTCAGGAGCACTGTCATTACTTGGGACACTGGAAAACACAGCCGTGGTCCAACTTCTTTTTAAAGCCAGTGGCCTCTGGTTGGATTGTCTCACCAAGTCCATATAGCAGAAAAGGAAAACAACAGCACTCTGTTCTCAGGCAAAGATAAAGGAGTGGAAGCTCTTTCTTGGAAAAGTGGGGGGGGGGCTGTCATGTGAGTGAGTTCTACGATTTCCAGATGTTCCTCATTTCCACCCATCTCTCCCTCCCACACCAAGAAACTCAGCTGAATTCCAGAGCATTGAGCTTTTGTTCTGAACCCTGCTTTGATTTTAATCTGGGAGGCCCAAGTGCTGATGGAGGCAAGCAATGGACTTTGCAAAAGATCCCGTGGGGAGAGGGGGGAGCAAGAGGATGTGGGGTGTGAACATCAGCAGAAAGAAAGAAAAAACATTCTAAGGATGGGAAATGTTGATACTGAGATCATGAGTGACCCTGATGTGTCAGGAGATCCTGAGCCACCTTGGTGTTTTGGATCCCGCACTAGATGGCCGCTGGCAACCCAGGGGCTAAAGCTGGCCCATACTGTGGTTCCTGACCAACTGGACTTGCGATTATCCCTTCAAACGTTGGTGTCCGAACAGCAGTTTGTGTTCCAGCTGTTGAAATGGAAGGAATCTTTTGCTTAGGTGTTCCTTCTGCTATTGGGTTGGGTATCCCAGACCTAACTCAAAAGCAGAAGCAATATCCCAGACTTAAGCTGCCTAAATGCCCCGAGCACACTGGATCTCATCTGGTCTTGGAAGCTAAGCAGGCTCGGGCCTGGATAGTACTTGGATGGGAGACCACTGGGGAATACCATGTGCTGTAGGCGCCTGGAGTAGGAATTGGCAAGACAAGAAGATTCCATGGACACAGGGACACAAAGAGTCAGTCACGACTATAACGACACAACAACAATCGCAGGCCTAAGGGAGACTTTTTTTTTGGCAGTGCAAGTGGGACCATGTTAGTTTTTGCATGTTTGTCTGCCTCGCACTCCTAGGGATGGGAATTCGAGTTGTCAGATGCACTGTCAAGTCTCATGTACCGGTTGGTCACACCAAAGATTTGGTAACATCCCTGCAAACCCAGTACAGTGGATCCTTGTATAACAAACAGCTTGTATAACATAACATCTGTACAACATAAAAAAATTCCAGAGATAGGGGAAATTTGTTTAACATAATCACCTATGGGGAAAATCCATACAACATAAAAATGGGATCACACCGTTTTCAATGCATTCCCATGTGAATTTGTATAAAGGAAAATTTGCTTAACATAATTTCATTTGGGACAAATTGATTCCTTTATACAAGGTACCACTGTACTTGTTTGCTCATCACATGCCTTTTCCTAGGGCAGTGTTGGTGAACCTATGGCACGGGTGCCAAAGGTGGCACTCGGTGCCGTTTCTGCGTGTACCTGACATTGCCCCTTTACAGCCTCCTGTATTCAGGTTAAATTGCTGTACAGGCACTTTGTGAAAAAAATAGTGGGTTTTGAATCGCTGTTTGGGCACTCCGTCTCTAAAGGTTCGCCATCACTGCGCTAGGACTACAGAGGATGTTTGATGATCGCCCTGCAGATCTAGGATACATTTTTAAAGGGTGCTTTAGCTCCTTCTAAGAGAGCAAGCAGAGGGACTACTAAGTAAAACAATGTAACCTTGTTGCATCTGATTTGGAGAAGGGATAGCAAAGGAATTTGTGGGATCTGCCTGCTCCCCCTCTGTTTCTGACTTCTGTTTACATTGGGTTGACTCTGCAACTCTTTCCTTTCTTCATTTGGGGGAGGGGGGGAATGGAGCAAGTCAAGTGCCTGGGAAAGCAGATTGGCGTCTCCAGTGGTGTTTTAAATTCCTAGGTGCTGTTTTAGACCTCCAGGCACCTTTTAGGGTGAAGTGGCTGTGCTCTGATCTAGGATGATTGTGGCCACTTCTCTGGATCCTGGCAAAGCATGGATCCTAGTCTTGAAGCTTAGAAAAGCTTGGCCATTTCCCCCAGCTTTGTGCAAGCTCAGTATGTTTAAAGAATAATAAAAACATTTCAAGATACAATGTATACATTGCTGTACATATACAATGACAGTGTTGTGAGTTTGTTATAATTACATTGTAATAGCATCTTTCCAGATGCTAACAGTGTGCTTGCAAGCAGTTATTATTTTCAGTCCCGATGGCCATGCATTACTTACTTAATTACTTGATTAATTAATTTGAGAATGGGTTCCTATGCGTCGCGTTGGAGGCATGCAGTCCCCGTGGGCCTGTGTGGTGCAGCATCATATCAGCCGTGGGTAGTCATCAAGGCACCACAGGCCTGAGGCTTGGAGGCAAGGCTGCTCCCTGGTGACCACGATGACGCATCTTAAGTGGTTGCATGTAACTGCTCAGTGCATTTAACAGCATTTGGAAGGGGATGGGACTGGGGGGGTGGGGGATGATTGCTTAACTTTGAGGGGTGGGGGCGAGAGGTTTGACCGGGGCTATGAACCCTAATTGCTACCTAGCATCTTTCACGCAGGGTGGTTAGATCTTAGAGACAATGCAGTCACTTTGTATGTAGAAGTCTCCCGGTTCCATCCCTGGCACCTCCTGTTAGAAGTCTGTAACCTGATGATCTCCGCTTGTTAAGGGTAGAAGTCCTGTACTCCTGGGTCTCACCAGGGATGATGCTTCTAGGTGTTGTAGTCTCAGATATTGGGGAAGGGGTAGGTGGCACCAAGCTGGCTGGTCCTCCACTTTAACTGGAGATGTCCGAGACTAAACAAGGGATTTTAGGCAATATCGGCCACTCTGATTAGCCCTGGATAAAACTGCTAAATTATACAGTCAGAACACTGAAGACGAAGTTGTTTCAACCCTCTGTTGAGGCAGGAAGCCCACAGCTAGAACACTTCGAGCAGATGTTGACCCAAATCTAATGTAAAGACTTCCAGAGGACAACACATCACTTTCCAGATTATTCTGTGCTAGATAGTTTGGTGGTTTAGGTCTCTGGCAGCAGAGCCAAAGACTGGGAGTTCAATTCCCCACTGGGCCTTGGTGATGGGACGGGACGTGATGACCCATAGAGTTCCTTCCAGCTCTGCTCTTCCGTGAGTTCTGCAGTAGCTTTTCTTATCAGGAAATTCCTCCTAAAGTTATACAATATTTGGAATCCCCTTTCTTGTCATGTGAACCCATTGGTTTAGGTCATAACCTCTGAATCAGCAGAAAACGAGCTTGTTCCATATCCCTACAGGAGAGCCCTTTTAGGCTCTCAGTCTTCTCTTCTCCAGGTTAACCATGCCCAAGATCTCCAACAGGCCTGCTTAGAGCTTGGTTTCTAGATCTCTTCCAGATCATGGATGCTGATTTCTGGACAAGAGGCCTCCCTTGGAGTTGCTCCATGCCTGCGTTCACATTTCTGAGGTTGTAGGTTTCAAGAGGAGCTGCTAGTCAAAGGAGACTCTGCTGGCTTAAACGGGCCATAGCCTTGAATTAGCATAACACAACTCTGTATGTTCAGTGCCCAGACTTGGGTAACCCAGGTGTGCTTGGACTGCCATTCCAAGAAACCTCAGTCAGCACAAATGGTGCAGTCCATAAACACACAAGGTTGGAAAACACTAGTCAGTGGAATGCAGGATGGATAGTTAGGTAATGTGTAGAGATGGGCATGAAACGCCAAAATGGTATTTTGTTTCATTTTTCTTTCTCCTCCCATTTCATTTCGTATATTAGAAAAGGAATTTTAAAAAAACATTTCATATATATCGTTTTGTTTCATTTTCTGATTTTTTTAAAAAAAATTACACTGTTGAGTCTGGCTTTTTTTAAACTCCCACTGACCAGCTGACCCACGGGGAGGCCGATCGGCATTTTTTTTTCCTGCCGAGCAGCTGGCGTGCAGCCCCACGCGGATTTTTATTATTTATTTTGACAAGCGCCAAGATTGGCACTTGTCAAAATAAATAATAAAAAAATGAAAAATAAAATGAAATGAAAATTTCCATTTTCTTTTTTTAAGGGCGCATTGTTTTTCATTTGGTTAGGAAATGAAACGAATAACGAATAACAAAACAAAAAAAAGTTTTGTGCCCCATAAATGTTTTGGGGTTTGTGCTAGAGATATGAATACACATAGAACCTCCATTTCCAGGGACAATCTATCTCTGAGTATCCAGAGCTAAGAGCATTTCACTCTTCATGCTTTGTTGGTGAGTTCCCCAGAGGTGTTTGGCTGACCCCTGACTTGATGTAGGACTAAGTTGTCTCTTGCATCCTCTCCTCCCTGGCAGTTCCATTCCAGAGTGACCTGACTGAACCATTTGTTCTGAATGGAAGGCTCCAAAAACAAAGAGGCAGTCGGTCCCAGCAGGGAGTTTTCAGGGACTTATGTTCAAAGGTGCCTGTTTGGGGGCTGCCATTATCCTTTCCCTGCCAGTTCCAGAGAGATAAAGGAGGAAGCATTTAAATGTTGACCCCCAGGAAGGAAACAAACAATTCAGGGCACATGGAAAGATGGACTGGAAGTTGCCAGAACAGAGCATGCTGCAGGAATAACTTATCCATGTTAAACATTAGTTAATTCATCACGCAGTTATGCAAGTTTATGTTTTCCAGAAGGTTGTGTCGGAGGGTGTACCGGGGGCAACGTTTCTCAGGATATTGCTTTTGTTATCCAGCGGTGCAGCCATGCAGAGCGACACAGGGTTGCATTTTAATTAATTGCATCTTTTAAAGAGGCAGTAGGATCATTTTTGGCTCAGAAGATGTGGGAGTTGCTGCATCCTTGACACCAGGAACCCTGACATACTCGTATCTGTGTGTGCTGTTGAGTGTAAGAGAGAACAGAGCACAAGCAAGACAGATATTGATTCTGTAGCAACACACATTCAAAAACTCTTAGTCTTTGGTTTCTAAGTAAGCTGTTTCTGCTGGAGTTTTTACAACCTCACATGCTGCTTGTAGAAGCTGTGTGTGGGAGGGACCTTTCTGGGCTGGGGTGACTGTCAATTGATCCAGCAGTACCAATAGTTCCTTTCCTGCCTCTGAATTCAGAGGAAGCCCCACCTCTCTGCTCAGTGCTTTTTCCCTCTCTAGAGGCTATTGAAGTCTGTTGCTGAAAGCAGTCATGTTTGTCAGCTTTGCTGTTTGAGCTGTTTAATGGTAAGAACTGCTGGATAGTGCTCATCCATGTATGTAATATGGGGATATAAACAATCTTGCTGCAGGAAGAGAGCAGAGATGATTGCTGGAACACATCCGTGAGAAAAAAGAAAATCCAAAATCCTTAGTTGGGTAACACCTTTATCAGGCAAAAGCTATTTCCCAACTGTGGCTTTTAAGGACTTTCTCCCACCCCATGGATGGCTTCTTATTTTTGTTTGGATCACCACAGCTGCCTTAGTTTAATGAAAGTTCAAATGGGAACTTGAAAGTGATAGATCTAATTCTCTTATCGTGATCTCTGGCTCCTTTTTGCCAGTATTCTTCCACCTTGGACTCTTGATCAATTAACTGAAAAGCCTCCAGCCCTCCACACCTCACGCATGCAGTGCCAAGTGAAGCAATCTCCGGCGGTTATGGGGAAAGTGTCATTCTTTGCATGCAAAACCCGTTCCTTCATTGCCAAAATCGTTCTTAACTTCAGAACCTGGATTCCAAAGGTGCTAAATTTTGAGGATGGTTTTCTTAAACCCCTCCCCTTTTCTGCCTTACTTATGTCTGGGCATTTTAAAATGGTGAATGGCAGGGGGAATCTTAGAATGTCCTTAGAACTGCAGAGCTGTTTGGGACTGTATGAATCATGGATTCCAGCCAAGGAGGCCCAGTGGAACTCCCAACCACTGGCTCTGCAGCCAGAGACCTAAAACCACTGAACTATCCAGCCTTTCGCTGTGTTGATGAACTCTGGAATTGGTCTTGTTTTTAAGTACAGCATAGTTCCCCCCCAGTCTGGAAACAGGAGACTGGTCCTTCCCTCCCACCCCACCCTTACCGTCAACAAACCCCCCTCCCATGGCATCACAGGTATCCCTGAATCACTGTAGGGTTTCCCAACATGCTGGTAATACAGAGAGTCCCTGAGCCCGTGGGGGGAAGCCACTGGCCGGAGGCACTGATGTCCTACTGGAACTTGCTGCTATGCTGGGAAATTTCATGGAAATTTGAAATGTGTCATTCGTAGGCTTGGCCAAGACCTCTGCCAGGGTTCACTCACCTGGTTCTTTCTGCCAGGATTAGCAAAGGAAGGGCAGAGAGGAGGAGCACCCTGTGTTTTGTCGGCCACTGGGACTTGTAAAGACATGTGCATGATTCTTCTCCCTTTCACTGTTCCCATTCTATGCTGCCATACTGCCTGAAACACGGACTGCTTTTGGAAGCTAAGCATGAGCTGCCCTGGCTCGTACCTGGAAGGGAGACCATTGGGGAATGCCAGATAGAGCTAAGAAAATAATAATAATCCTGAAATCTTCAAAAAACCTGCTATGAATCGGGGTCAGCAGAATGATAACGATAATCATATGCTGTCGAGTCAGTTCTGACTTAGACTGACAAAACAGGGTTTTCCAGGTAGAGGATACTCAGAAGTGGTTCCCCTTACCTAGACTAAAGGTCTCAGCAGCCCACTCCCTGCATTCTCTTCCAAGAGATTATCATAGACTCATAGAGTTGGAAGAGACCTCAAGGGCCATCTAGTCCAACCCCCTGCCATGCAGCAACCCCCATCACAGTATTTCTGACAGGTGGCCATCTAGGCTCTGCTTAAAAACCTCCAAAGAAGGAGACTCCACCACCCTCTTTTGTGGTAGCATATTTCACTGCCGAACAGCTCTAACTGTCATGAAATTGAATTAGAGTTGCTAGGCAATCAAGCTCCATCAATTCTGAAGGTTAGAAGAGCTTGGGGGGGATCGCTGTATTTTTAGACTACAACTACCAGTATCCACTAGTGGTTCTTCTGGGTTCTGGGTTCTGTGGCCTCTTAAAGTTACTTTGTAGACCTCTGGGGGACAGGAGGAGTTTCATCTGGAATAATATAATCATCGAGTTGGAAGGGGCCTCTAAGGCCATCTAGACCAACCCCCTGCTTAAGGGTAAGAATCCAGATCGAAGCAGATCTGACAAAGGGTTGTCCCATTTTTCTCTTGGATGCCTCCAGCGTTGGAATGCTCACCACTTTCCAAGGTTGTTGGGTCCTTTGTTGGACTGCTCTAACAGTGAATATGTTTTTCTTCATATCCATCCCAAATGGGGCTTCTTGTAACTTGAGCCCATTACATGCCCAATGCTCTGGGATGACTGAGACCAGATCTTGCCACCCTCTGTATGGACTACCTGGCCACCCTGCCTCTGGAATCAGCTTCATCAGGGTCACTGCAACGGCTGACACAGCTTTGTGCTTGATTCACAAACTGCTATTTTTCCAAGGGATTCCTCTGGATCTCATTGGCTGCCGGAGAACTTTTGGGCAAAGCTGGCCAGAAGAGTGAAAGTAAAACAAAAGATAGGAGAAAGCCCAGCCCTGCCAATACAAAAGAGACTCCCCGCTGACTAAGTGGCTCAACCTTGATTACAATGGTATCCTTGTAGAGAGTTAAATAAACAGAAACAGTTCAGCACCCAGGTGAGTGGAGGAAGAGGGTGGGGCAGGCCACAGTGGCCCACCCCCACCCCTCTGATGGATCTTACATTGATATTTTTGGGAAACTGGTCCAAAGAGTTATGGCAAAGAGTGGTTCTCAGGATCATTACCCCTCTTTGCATTGATTTTGCTGGCTGGCTAGCCAGTGATGATGTGTTGATTGGAAGTTTGATTCCCCACTGTGTTTCCTGGGCGAAGAGCCAGCCTAGGTGCCCTTGGGCAAACTACACAATCCCAGGGCATCCCCCCCCCCAGCCACCCAATAAGAAGGCAAGCGTAAACCACTTCTGGATTCAATGTCCCTGGAAACCCTTAGAAAGAGTCACCATCAGTCAGAAGTGATGGCGGCTTGTGTTGGTGTAAAACAGGGCTGTTCAACTTTGAACAGGCTGAGGTCTACTTTTTCCAGCCCAAAGTGCCTGAGGGCTACTACACTAAAACCTGTACTTACGAATTTTATCCGTTCCGAGTACATGCTCGTAAGTGAAAACTTTTGTAAGTAGAGCAGTAGTCTCCAATAGGAATGCATTGAAAACCAATTAATCCATTATGGAGGGAACATGGCCCTTGAGACTGCCCCGCTCTGCTGAGACAGTGGGCTGGCAGACCCAGAATTTTGCTGGGGCAGTGGTGGTCCTTGGGGTGGGGGAGGGAGGGGTGTAGAACTTATCCCCTCACTTTTTTAAAATTGATGGCTGGCGGGCTACTTTTGAACCCTTCGCGGGCTACCGGTAGCCCACGGTCTACCTGTTGGGCAGGTCTGGTCTAAAACATTTGAGAATAAAAGAACGAATGGCTGTTCGCTGGGAATTGTGACCTATCAGAGAACGCTTGATTTGACTAAAAAAGCTTGGGATTTTAATGTGACAGACCCAGAGGAGAAATGGAAAATCTTTCCCCTTAGCTGATGGGGTTGTTTCAGAGCAGGCGAGGGTGAGGTTGCTTGAACAACCCCAAGGTTTTGCTCAGGTGGGTGTTTTTGCTTCACGGCAAAGAGGATAAGAACATAAGAACAGTCCAGCATTCTGTCTCACACAGTGGCTCACCATTTGCTTCAGGATATTCCCAAGCAGATGTCTTCACCTGCTTAAGATTCCCTGCAAATAGCATTGAGAGATCTCCTGCTTATCTCTCCAACCCAGAGGTTGTCCTTAGGTCATCCATCATGATAGTCATTGATACCCTTGTTCGCCATGAACTTGTCTAATCTGTTCTTAAAGCTGTCAAGGCTGACAGCTGTCACCACTTCTTCTGGCAGGAAGTTCCACAGACCTGGAGACAGGGATAAGCACTGAGGTGGCCAAGTTTGCAGATGACACAAAACTTTTATCTTTGGTAAAAACCAGAGAAGATTGTGAAGAGCTCCAGAAGGATTTCTCCAAACTGGGGGAATGGACTGCCAAATGGCAAATTTGTTTCAATGTAGCAAAATGTAAAGTAATGCATATTGGGGCAAAAAATCCAAATTTTATCTATCAACTCATGGGATCTGAGCTGTCCGTGACGGATCAAGAAAGAGATCATGGTGTGCTGGTGGACAGCTCAGTGAAGGTGTCCTATAGCATATGCCTACAGTTAGACCATCCTTCTTGTCTGAATTTCTTACCCACAGAGTTTCTAATGGTGACTCCAAATCACCTGGATATTCCAGTTCATACAATTTTATCCCTTCTTTGGCATACAAGGCTACGCCACCTCCCATTTGCCCCTTCCTGTACAGATTATAGCCTGGAATAACTGTATCCCGTTGGTTATCATCCATCCACCAGGTTTCAGTGATGCCAATAATATTAATATTTTTATCTATTGCTAAATATTCCAGCTCCCCTGTTTTGTTCCGGAGGCTTGTGGCATTTGCATACAAGCATTTATAGATGCTTTTCTGATGCAGTCTTTTGAGTCCAGTTGCATCATTAGACTTCCTCTTGCATCCTTCTGCTGGAGTGCTGGTGAGTGACCTGCTCCTTGCTCTGCTCAGTAACTATTATATCCTTCTCACTACTCAAATGGACACTTTCCGGATGCAGCCCAGCTCCTGTCAGCTTTCCCCCAATTATCAATTTAAAAGCTGCTCTGCAGCCTTGTTGATGTTGAGTGCCAGCAATCTGGTCCCATCATGGTTCAAGTGCAACCCATCCCTCCTGAACAGGTTTGGCTTGTCCCAAAAAGTGCTCCAGTTCCTGACAAATCTGAAGCCCTCCTCTCAACACCATCACCTCATCCACGCATTGAGGCTTCTGAGCTCTGCCTGCCTGGTGGATCCTGCATGAGGAGCAGGCAGCACTTCTGAAAATGCTACCTTGGAAGTCAGAGACTCCAGTCTTCTTCCTAACAACCTGAATTTGGCTTCCAGGACTGACCACTTTGCCTTCCCAACATCATTAGTACCAACATGTACCATGAACACTGTCTCCTTCCCAGTTCTCCCTAACAAACTATCTAGATTTCTCATGATGTCTGCAACCTTTGCATCTGGCAGGCAAGTCACCATATGGTTATTGTGCACATCACACATCCATCTCTCTGTATTTCTAATAACTGAATCACCTAGTTTAAGGAGCCTCTGTCCTGCAGTCTGTTCATCTACATGCATCTATCTTATCAACTATATCAAGGGAGAGGTCTTCAGTTTGTTCCTGTTTTTTGTCTTCCTGTATCTCATCAAGTGTGATGAGGGAGAGATCCTCAGGTGGAACCAGTTATTCCTCTGTGCATTCCTCATGAGGTGTGATGAGGGAAAGAGCCTCAAAATGATTCTGTAATTTCAGACTCTCAGAGTGATCCCTTGCCCTTCTCTCTCTTTGAGTCACATTCCTCCATGCATCTACCTCCTGAGTTAGTGAAATGACTTCTTCCTCAGAACTGTGCCCTGTCTCTTCTTTGTTCAGAATAGTCTGCTCTGCTCTGTCCAGAACAGCTCAAGCTCCTTAACTTGTTGCTGGTTAGATATGAGAGCCTCCAGCTGCTGGACCTTCTCTTCTAGTAGTGCAAGCAGCTTGCACTTGCTGCAAGTGTAGTTCTCCATGTGCTTTGGCAAGATGACAAACATGGCACAAGTGTTGCAGGTCACTAGAGCTGTTCCCTCCAACTGTATTTTAACAAGTGCAGTATTCTGGGCCTCAAAAATTTGCAGTTTTACTATATTTTAATCTAGTAAGAATATTCTCTTCTTTTTTTGTTTATATGAAACAAATACTTAGGCTGGAGTGCTTGAAAGTGAGAGGGTTGCCCTGGCAGCTTTGTCCTGTTCTGTTCTGTCCTTGCAAACATTGAGATCAAATCAGCTGTGAAGGCCCTGCATAATCCCCATGGCCTCCGTGTGCCTAAACCTCTGTCTGCCCTGCCGCTGTTCCCTCCATCCTTTCTCCCTCGACAGAGAGATTAAGGCAGAGCCAAGAGCCGGGCTGGAACCACAGAGGGTCTTATTCACCTTTAAGGCAGATGCTTTCTCCTTTGCCTGCCTCCCCTTGTCTCTCAAAATCTCTTTCCATATCTGAAGAGGACTTGCAACAAATATTTTGGAGGAGGGCCATCCCCCCCCCCTGTTCTTTGCCTGCCCTCTCCCCACCCTTCCTGAAGTGGTAGCCAGAATGGAAAATGGCCCTCCAGACAGCCTGACCCATCATCCTATGGGAGAGGGGGCTAAATATCACCCATCAATCAGCTGCAACAGCAAAACCCAGCTGGCTGGGACGATTGTCATGAGAGACCCCACTGGCAGGAATTCATAACCTTTAACATTTGAACTGCAGAGCTGGAAGGGACTTGAGTCCAGCCCTTTCTCAAGGAAGCACTGCGAGGAATCGGATCTCCCAACGTCTGCCTCTGTAGCCAGATGTCTCTAAGCCATTGAGCTGTTTTTCCTTCGTTCCAGTTGTTCCAGGCATCTAACCAGCATGGTAGCTACAACTTTGCATCTCAGTCATTGCATAGTAGCTATCCCCTCCCTTGGTAGTAATTCTTCCATTTCTCCACCCACCCACCCCCTTTTCTCTCTCATTCTTTGCATACCACTAGGCTTCTCTTGCACTATTCCTTTGCACAAAAGGCCAGCTAGAGAGAGGGTACAGCAGTCTGGAAATCACTCGGCATGTCTGTCTGTCTCTCTCTCTCTCTCTCTCTCTCTCTCTCTCTCTCTCTCTCACACACACACACACACACACACACACACACACACACACACACACACACACACACAGTGTGTGTGTGTGTGTGTGTGTGTGTGTGTGAGAGAGAGAGAGAGAGAGAGAGAGAGAGAGAGAGAGGACAAATATTTAAACTGGCTCCATGGCCCTGCCAGGTCGTCCGGTCATTCCTTCCCTGGTCCGCTGAGAACAGGCTGCAGAGGCTTGGGATTGAGAGGTGGCAGGTGGCCAGGGCTGCAGCAAAGGTGAATAAATACACTTTGGAGCTACAGGGCTGGGCCTGCACATGGGGTGGGGGCTCTGGGTCTGCTGCAAGAGCTTTTGGAATTGCCGTGCAAAGAGATTTTAGATTTGAAAGGTACAACCATTGAACAGTGGACACAGCATTTACTCCTTTGGTTTGGGGGGAAATCTCTGGCCGACCGTGGTTGGAAACAGGCTGCTGAGACTGCACAGGACTTCGGTCCGATCCAAGAGCTTCCAAAGTTCTCATGACTCTGATGTTCATGGGGAAGATGCCAGTGGTTCCTGAAAGCCATGAGCTTTTGGGAGGCCTTGCCTGCTGTAACTGGTCATCTTCTAGTGGCTGGAGGAAGGTGTTGGTCTGGATTCGACTGCAGTCTGGAACCAGGCAGAACAATCATGAGGTCCAGCCATCCGGGTCCATCCCTTGCATGAAATGAGCATCTGTACCAGAGATGGCCCAGATGCATTTGCAAAGTGCTGGTGTTCTGTGCAGGGCCAGCCCTGCTGTTAGACACAATGTTAGACCATGGCCTCAAGAAATAGACGTTGCAGAGCAGCAACAAGGCATATATTTTACCTAGATCATCATCATCATCATCATCATCATCATCATCATCATCATCATCATCATCATCATCATCATGGAATGGCATATCATGGATATATCTTATGTAGTCCCCTAGTTCTTCGCTCTTTTCTGCTCTCTCCTTTTCTTAATTGATTCTTGTACAATGGAAATCTTAAAAATATATGCAAAAGAGTAGAGGAGCATTGCTGTTTGTCCCATGCAGCCTGCTGTGTGTCCCAGGTGGGCTTCCTGCCTAGATGTGATTGATCACCTTCTCCCTCCACCGTTACCGCAGGTTTGACCATGAGTCCAATGCCTCTTTGCATACAAGGTAGAAGAGGACACTGCATTGTCCATTTTCTTGGGTGCCCGAAGGTTATGATGCAGCCAGCCAATCTCTGCAGAACAGGTTTTGTTTGTCTGTCTGTTTGTTTTTGGTTGTTGCTTTTTTTTGGAAGAGCTCCGGTCGGTTGGAAGGGGACTGCAGGGCACCCCCCCCCATCGGAGCGTTTTCACTCAGAGAAAAGCTGGCGTGCTTGGGGCTCTGTCTCAGTTCCCCATCTAGGCTCTTCTGCTTCAGTGGAGTTCATGCCTTCAGCAAAATCCCAGCTCCCTCCCAGGCCTGGCTTGCAGCTGTGCTGTCAGCTGTCCAGCGGTTTCCTCTGTTTTAAGGCTGCCCTGCTGCATGGATGGGTGGGGAGATGCTGAGTCAGGCTTGGAATGCTTACCCGCAGACCCAGGGGGTCATCCCAGGGAGAGCATTCGTCAGAAAGCCAGCTGTTCAGGGTGGCTTCTGCTTCGTTCCTGCGTCTTTTAAGTCAGATTCCTGGAATGTTGTACAGACCTTGCAGGTAGAGCAGCTGCGACCAGGGCCTGCATTCTGAGAAATGAGGAAGAAGCTCTTGTGGTAGACGAGGATGAGGAGGGAAACACTGGAGGAAGAAGAATACGATTGCCAACTCATCTACATGTCTGTGAAGATTCTCACTCATCCAGGTGAGTTTACCTGGAAGTTAAGTCATGGCAACTGGACGTCTTTCTCTTGAGAGATTGAAACATTTCACTGCTCATCCAAGACTAAGGAAGCTTTTTGGATGAGCAGCTTTTTCTTTATCTCTCAAGAAAGAGAAGTCCAGTTGCCATGACTCAACTTCCAGATACTCATCTACAGTGACATTGCCTCTCTTTTGTTCTGTTCGCGGTTCAACTGGGATGGTGGTTGTGTTTTGATGGCAGGAAAGGACTCGAGGGCCCACTTTTAACACTATTAATGGCTCCCTTTAGACTCAGCGAGACATGGGCTGTTTAGGCAGTATGGCTCCTTCAGCCTTCTCTTCTTTCAGATGGCATTATCTTTCAGGGCAGGCAGAAAGGAGGGGCTGCTGTGAGCCTGGCTCATTTTTGAGGCTGTGTTTCTGTGGCATGGTCTAGATCCCGCCCGCCCCCCCAAAAAAAGTTCTTTTTAAAAAAAAATCAGCTTCATGTGGGCCGATATACCAAGCCTCTATTGTAATGGGCCAAAAGAAAACCATCAGCAAGGAAGATGGGAGCCTGCCACTCTCAGAAATCTAGCCAGCACAGCTAATGGTGAAGGGAGTTTTAGTCCAGGAAAACCTGGGCTGCCAAGGCTGGAAACCACTGAACTAGAGTGTCAGGTTAGGACTAAGAGGAAACCTTGGCTTCAAATTCCCGGTAAACTATGGAAACTGGGAAGACCACTCCATAACTCTCTCAAGTGCCTTGAAAATTCTGTTATATATGTCAGATCCATCTAGGCTAGAGTTGAGTGATATACAGTGGTACCCCGACTTAAGAGCAGCTCAACTTAAGAACAGAAAACTGTTGGCATTTTAACTGCTGCCTTACAAATTTTAGATATGATCTGTTCGACTTACATTTTTTTATTTTTTAACTTATATTTTCAATTTTTTAGATAGGTACCCTGACTTAAGAGTAGTTCAATTTAAGAATATGCATTTGGAACGGATTAAATTCGTAAGTTGAGTCTGGGCAACTGGACTTCTTTTCTTGAAAAATTGAAACATTTCACTGCTTGGGTGAGTAGCGAAATGTTTCGATCCCTCAAGAAAAGAAGTCCAGTTGCCACGACTCAACTTCTACATAACCTCACCTGGATGATTGAGAATCTTCATAGACAACCCAAAATGTAACTTCTCCCATTTTGTTCCATACCAAGAAAGTATAGAAGTAGAGAAAAGGGGGGATATTGTGCAAATATAGTGAAGTTAAGGAATGTATTGTAGTTTATGTTGGATACCCCCTACTTGACCACGTCACGAATGATGCTACCTAACAGCAACTAGGTGTGGTATCAATAATAAATAAAGAATATGAGAAAAAGCCAGCTGTACTGTATGGGCATGTCCTCAGAGCAGCACCTTTCATTGTCACCCAAACTGTGTGCCACTTCGAAAACTGCTCGCCGGTGGCCATGTGGGTGACCAAACAGAGATGGCAGGACACTGCCAATAAGGACATGTGAATTGTCTACCAGTGTCATTGAGCCGCAATTGATCAGGCAAGTGACATTTCAGGATCAAAAAGTGGGCCCCTCACTGTGGGAAAATGCTAGAAGGAAGAAAAAGATTATACCTTATATTTGAATATTTATTGTCTTTTCTTTTGCGGGGGTGTTATATAATTTTAAACAATATTAAAAAGGAGTGTATGGACCATCTTTGAGACGTCTTGCAACCCTGAAACTGACTCACCATCTTCTGATTCTGTGTTTTGTTTTGTTTTGTTTTGTTTTGTTTGCAGGAGGTGAAAATCTTCCGGGCCTTGATCCTTGGGGAGCTGGAAAGAGGCCAGAGCCAGTTCCAAGCCCTCTGTTTTGTCACCCGGCTCCACCGCAACGAAATCATCCCCAGCGAGTCCATGGCCAAACTGAGACAGGTGAGGAGGAGGAAACGTTGGATATTTACGAGTTATCCACAGGACAAGAATTTTCCACAGTTGATTTGTCTGATTGTTCATCCACTTGTTTGTCTGTTTCTTC
This sequence comes from Phrynocephalus forsythii, assembly GCA_029282475.1. Taxonomy (NCBI): domain Eukaryota; kingdom Metazoa; phylum Chordata; class Lepidosauria; order Squamata; family Agamidae; genus Phrynocephalus; species Phrynocephalus forsythii. Next base: position 7,227,056 of record JAPFRF010000022.1, read on the forward strand.
ATTTGGCCGTCTGTCCGTCCATCCATCCATCTATCCATCCATCCATCCATCCATCCATCCATCCATCCATCCATCCATCCATCCATCCATCCATTCAGTTTCTATCCTGCCCATCTGACAACTAAGGCCACTCTGGATGGTTCATATAAGAAGAGCCATGCTGGATCGGGCCAAAGGCCCATCTAGTCCAGCTTCCTGTATCTCACAGTGGCCCCAACAAATGCCTCTGGGACTCGCACGAGACTAGATCTCTGTCCCCTGATACCACTCCTCTGCATCTGGCCCTTGAAGAGCCCTGGTTTTAAGCCTGGAGATTAGACATCTCCATCATGGTTTGTAACCTGTGATGGACTTTTCCTCCAGGAATCTGTCCAATCTCCTTTTGCCAGATGCCATCACCACATCCTGTGGCAAGGAGTTCCACAGACTAACAACACGCTGGGTAAAAATAAAAATAAACAATAAATAAAAATAAACAACAAAATAAACAATAGCATAATAAATAACTACATAAATTGTTATATTTAAAAATCAAATAAACATATCAGTCAATTAAACTAATACGGAAAATACATTGAGACAAATAATGAATGCAAAAGTTTTTTTTTAACAATATCCAAACCAGATACAAACTATGCAATGGTTTTATATGTTTTCAATGGTTTCAAGTTGCTACTTGTTGGAATCCTGGACCTTCTGATCTAGGGTGGGATATAAATATTGTAAAGAAATACATTTCTGATCATCAAAACGAGTAGGGTGTTGATTGGGGCTCAAGAATGAGACCAGCTTTGGACAAACCCATGAGTCTCACAACAGGTTCTCGCCCCCCCTCCTTTTCCTCCTCGCTAGAAAAACCCACGGACGGTGAGGCAGGCCGAGGAGGTGAGGGCCCTCGAGCACCTCAGCATGGACGTGGCGGTCAATTTCAGCAAAGGGGCCCAGCTTAGCTCCCACATCTACAACGTCTGCTCGGAGGCCAAGGAGGCCATCTACACCCGGGAAGAAGACGTGAAGTTCTGGCTAGAGAAAGGTAGGTTGAAAGCCTCCATCGGGTAAACTCTCCCTGTGGGCTTCCAGGCCAGTAAAGGCCAGCTTTCCCTAATCTAATCCCCACCAAATTCATTCACTGGTTGATAGGGCTGAGAATCAAAATAAGAGTTGCTCTCACAGGTATTTGGAAAGCTCCAGATGGTGGAAGGGTGACTAAATTGTAATTGTAAACCGCCCAGAGTTCCGTCCGGAAGATGGACGGTATAGAAATATAACAAATAAATAATAAATAATAATAAATAAATAATAAATGGATTGTTTGCTGTTGTTCCACTGAAAAAGGTCAGGTTATGTTTCCTTCTGAAAGGATCAATATCCTTTCTTTGAGGAGGTACCTTTTTTTATGGGAGTCTTACAGCCATGCCCCGGGGCCAAGTGGGAGAAAAAATGTCTGGTTGCCATTCAGACCTTAGTTAAGAACATAAGAAGAGCCATGCTGGATCTGGCCAGCGGCCCAGCTAGTCCAGCTTCCTGTATCTCTCAGTGGCCCCACCAGATGCGTTTGGTAGCACATGAGACTAGATATCTGTCTCCTGATACCACTCCCCTGCATCTGGCCCTTGAAGTACCCCGGTTTTAAGCCTGGAGATTATACATCTCCATCATGGTTTGTAACCTGTGATGGACTTTTTCTCCAGGAATCTGTCCAATCCCCCTTTGAAGGCATCCAGGCCAGATGCCATCACCACATCCTGTGGCAGGGAGTTCCACAGACGAACAACGCGCTGGGTGAAAAAATATTGTCTTTTGTCTGTTCTCTCTCTCCCAGCCCTCAATTTGAGTGTATGCCCCCTAGTTCTGTTATTTTGTGAGAGGGAGAAGAGCTTCCCTCTATCCACTTTACTCATGCCCTGCATTATTTTGTACATCTCAATCATATCCCCCCTCAGGCGCCTTTTTTCCAGACCCCCCCCCAAGGAGCTTTCCCCATCCTCTTGAGAAATCTTTGCTACTCCTCAGATGTTGTAGGCTGCAGTTCCCACAACCCCATTGCATTTGCCCTCCCGAATCTGGAAAGCCATGTGATTCTCTGTCACAATTGAGAACCCTGCAGATGCCAGCAGGAGTCGGAAGGGGGGGGGGTGCTTTTTTGGTTTTGGAGGTTTTGAGCTCAGAGCCTTGGAAGAACCTCAGCCTTTCTGATCTCTTTTCCAGGGGTGGACGGCTCCATGTTTGAGGTCCTGCCCCAGTCAGCTGATCTGCCCGACTTGCAGCGCTGCCGGCTTTGCACGGATCGTTGGAAGCCCTGCATCTGCAGCTACTCTCTCAGCATTGAGTGGTACCCCTGCATGCTCAAGTACTGCAAGAGCCGGGATGCGGCCGGAAAAGTGTTGTCCTACAAGTGCGGCATCCGCAGCTGCCAGAAGGGCTACAGCTTTGACTACTACGTGCCGCAGAAGCAACTCTGCCTGTGGGATGAAGAGACCTAGCAGGGCGCCCGGGTGGCCATTTTGGTGCTGTGGGCGCTTCCCGTCATGTTGCGCTGCCAAGATGGCTGCCCAGAAAAGAGAAGGAAGGGGCGGGCCTTAGAGAAGGAAGGCCGCCCAGGCTTCCATTTCGTGATGGCTTTGTCTGGGTCTGCTCTTCTCCTCGCCGGCCTAAGAATTTACTCCCCCAAGACTTACGGACACAGAACCCCTTTGCTCACACCCTTATCATGAGAAGATAAAGAACTGAGGGGGTCTTCCTAAACACAGAGACCTCTTATTTCCAAAGCTAAGCAGAACCAAGCTGGGTTAGTAATTTGGATTGGAGACCACAGGGAAAGGAATCCTGCCTAAAAGCACGGAAAGCTGCTGCTGCCAGTCAGAGCAGACAGTATCAGGCTAGGTGGACCAAGGGTCTGTCTCGAGTTAAGACAGCTTCCTGTGTTTCTAAGGGACGTGTTGATGTGAGGCCTGTGTTCCATTTTTTCAGCATTTGGCTGAAGGCGTGCACTCGACATCTTGGGGGCTGCCCCAAGGCATCAGCTCTTGTGCTAGTGTGAAGTATTTGACAACCCAAAGCTAACTGTGACCTGTTGCTGCTTCAATGAAGAAGGAAAACCATGGAAGGGGAATTGCACCTCTTCCTTGGAGACCTCAAAGAGAGAGGGGGGGATGGCTTGGATGTCTGATTGGTTCCAGGATTCCTCTTGGCCCTTGATTTCTTAATGGTCCATCAGATCAGTGGGCCCAGGACCTGTGACATCTAGATCTAAGTGCATCAACTGGAATCATCATCTGAAACTGCTGGTCAGATTCACTCCTTGTAAATGGAGGGGAAAGAGCGTCACAAGATGGTTGATCTGACCCTAGAAATGTGGGGCTCATATAAAAGGCATCACAAGAGGCAGAAGTGGGGAGAAAAGAACTCGGCTGGGTTTTGACTCATGTAAAATTTACAGGGAGGTATCAGAACCATTATGGTTCCCCTCCTACAAAGAGCCAGAAGTTCCAGTAACACCAAGCACCCTGCCAAAAATTACATTTATCCCCAATGTTATTAATTGCATCTTGTGCTCCCGCTAGGATTTACTGGGGGGGGGGGCATGATTTAGCACGATGCGGCCAGCACTAGGCCTCCATGTTCAATTAGGTAGAATAGGGTGGGAACATTCTTTGCTATGCCCCGTCACTTCACCCTGATTGTCTATGACAGTGTTTTTCAACCTTTTTTGGTCAAAGGCACACTTGTTTCATGAAAAAAATCATGAGGCACACCACCATTAGAAAATGTTAAAAAAATTAACTCTGTGCCTATATTGACTATATATAAAGTAATTCTCTTGAATAGGAATCAAATAAACACAAAGAAAGTATTTTATAATTACTTTATTATGAAATAGTAAGTAAACAGAAATATGAAAAATTATAAAATACTTTATTCAGTGCTCAACCTGGGCCTGTTTGGCTGAACACAAAGCTGATATTCTTCAGCTTTTCCAACGGCACACGAGGCAACATCTCGCGGCACACTAGTGTGCCACGGAACAGTGGTTGAAAAACACTGGTCTATGAACATTCTCACTCATCCAGATGAGGTTATCTAGATGTTGCGTCATAGCAATGTGGTCCAGTTGCCTGGACTCAACTTCTGGATTCCCAGGGATTGGTTCTCTGGACTGGAAGGTCACTGCAGTGCCCTGCTTTTCAATGGGTTTGCCTTAGTGGGACAAGACACCAGCCACACTCTATTTTTTAAGGACTTGTTCTCGAGTCTTGTTGAAAACTCATGTCATCCCATGGTTGAAGACCACTCATGAGTTCCAGGGTGTCACTGAGCTTTTGAAGGAGGCCAGGTGGTGTCTCTGTTTAGAGATCTGCACCCCAGTGCCTTCTTTATTTTCTCTTTTTAACAGAAAATAATGTCTGAGCATTTCTCTGTCTTATTTCCCAAAACATGACGGTGTGAAATGACAATCCTTAATAGAACTACAGTAGAGCCCCCGTATCTGCAGGGGATCATCCCGCCTCCCACAGATGCTGAAAAAGGTGAATTATAGTCACCACTTTTAATAGCGAACACTATGCATAGCATGGTGGCTCGCGCTCTCTAGTGGCCAGTTCTAGAAACTTCATCTTTAGAAATATATATTTCTAGGATTTTTCTTTTAATAGGTTTAGACTGCGGATAAGGGATTCAGTGGATGCTGAGCCCGCACATAAGAGGGTTCTGCTGTATCCATGATTTAACAAGACCAAAGGAACAAGGAGATGTCTGTAGCTGATTAAACAGACTCTGGCTTGCTCTGGCCTTTGGCAGGAATGAAAATAATCACCAGCAGTAGAGGAAGGCAGTAACCTCACAACCACTGTGAATCTCAAGGGAATTGGTATTGCCCGGTAAACTGCTACTTGCCGTGGAGGCTTTTAGAAGCCATAACAGGTGATAGACACTATGTCTTTCCCCAGTGACCTCTTTTAACAAGCAGGAACATTGCCACAGCGAGAGAAGTGTTATCTGCTTGATGTCTGCCTTTGGACCAGGCAGAAGGTCTAAAGAGAAGGCAATCATACCTTGCAGACCTCTCCTGGAGTGGCTGAAATACTTTCGTGCCATACCTCTGTGTCCCTCCACCACAGTGTGCCTTCTTTATTTCTTACCGCTGCGGCTGAAACCAGCAGTGTTTCAATCTGAAACAATTATTTGAATTTGTTTCTCAAGCTTATTTTTATATGTCACTCTCCATGGACATTGGAGGGGCCTGGGGTAGCAAGAGAGATTTTGAGCTGTCATTTTCTTCTTTTTAAAGGATTGTCGCAAGAAATGAAAGAAATATAAAACTTGAAGATATTTTTAAAACAAATTATTTATCCTGCATAAACCAAATAAAAGCTTTTTTAAATAAAAGAAATGTCCAGTCCAATCTGTTGCTTTTCTTATATGCCTATTGCACATGGTGCTGTATTTCTTGCAGTTTGCATATTTCTGAACCAAAGTAAGTACTGCCTTGTTTAGCCTCGAGGGATGCAGTGAAGCTAATAATATGGAAGGGAAATGGCCACCCATGTCCAAGAACCCAAATCTAATTGCCTATGTGTTTGCCTCACTTCCACATCTGGCCACTGAGTGTCGCTCTGCACCCATCCACTAAACCCCTGTGGCACTGGGTGAAGGCAAGCCCATGAAATGATAGATACTTAAGACAATTGAGCATCCTTCAGCAGAGATGGGGTGAGGAAGTTCACAGTGGCAATGCACAGCCAGACTGTGGGTCTTTGAGTGTGTTTTTTTTCTCAGAAATGAGAGGCACAGGTTAGGGCAGGGATGTCCAAACTTTTTGCAAGGAGGGCCAAATTTTGCAAGGTGAAAATGTGAGGGGGCCGACCATTCTGCCACATTTGGCCCCTGGGCTGGACTTTGGACAGCCTCTAGGACATACAAGGAGACAGGGAGGATGCTGCAGTAACGGAGCTGGGGGTGGGTAGGCTGGACAGGTGGCTGGGGGGGGGGAGGACAGAGGCAGGGAGGGCAGGTAAACCATAAAACTGGAAGCTGATGTCTCCATCTGATATAGGGAGAGGCCAGCAGGCGGGGATGCGTGACAGGCTGAGCCTGCGGGGAGAAGAGGCCATGGGCCGCTCAGAATTTGAAAATGGGCCGCATTTGGCCCCCGGGCCTGACTTTGGACATGCCTGGGTTAGGGGGACAGGAAAAGAAAGGACCCTACCATTTGTTCTGGAAAAGCCAGTTTCCATATGAAAAGCATGAAAAGGTTCGTGAGACCCAGGAACTACTTACTCCAGCAGTGACCCATCAGTTCTCACCACAGATACCTTAAACAGGATGTGAGGGCAAAGGCAGCAGATATGGTTCTCCGGCTGCAGGGCCAGAGGCTAGGAGTTCCACTGTGCTTCTTGGGTGAAATGGCAGCCTGGGTGGCCTTGGGCCAGCTGTACAGTCTAGAGATGGGTGCGAAACTCCAAAATGGCATTTCGTTTCATTTTTCTTTGCTTTGCTTTCTTTCTTTCTTTTTTTTGTTTCATTAGGATTTGTTAGGATTTTGTTTCGTTTCATTAGGATTCGTTTCATTCTTCATTTTGCTTCAATTTTTTAAAATTTCCCTAGTGCCGACTAGCTGGACTGCAGGCTGGTCAGCACTTTTTAAAATATATATATATATATATATTTTCCCCTACCGCCAATCAGCTGTAGCGTGGATGGCTGATTGGCGCTGCTGCTTTGGAAGCCCCTTCTGTGACAGCTGGTCAGCGGCAGTGGTGGGGGAACCAAAAATGAAACAAAACAAAAAAATTTTCATTTAGTTTTCCTTCGAGGGGGCGGGTTGTTATTTATTTTGTTACGTAACAAAACGAATAATGAAATGAACAAAAAATCATTTGTGCCCATCTCTAGAAACTACTTTTCAATGCTCTTATCTAGAAAATCTGAGGATTGCTGGCCATAAGTCAAAATAGATGGCACACTGCGATGATGGATTTTGTCTGACAGAGGTTTTAGAGGCTGTCAGTAGATTATCCATCTCAAATTTATTTATTTATTTATTCCAAGGCTTATATACCACCCGTCTTCCTGAAGGAACTTCGGGCGGTTCACAACACAGAGATTATTACAATTAAAAGCGGCATAAACAACAATAAAATCAATTAGACACAATAAGGTGCATTAAAAAAAAAGAACAGGCAGATGGCGGACACACAAAAAAATTAAGAGTCACCAAACGCCTCCCGGAACAGCAGAGTCTTTAATGCTTTCCGGAAGGCTGGCAGGGACTGTGCGAGGCACAGTTCGCTGGGGAGGTGGTTCCAAAGTGTACGGGTCTCCCTCTCATTTTTGTGTTAGTCTGTTGCAGTAAACCAACAGCTCAGAGGCTTTAAAGGCTAGCGCAGCCCATTGTGTCAGCCAGTGCCTGCTGAAGCTGGTGAGCAACCCAGCCTTGTGCAGAGAAGTGTGTAAATCTGAAGCCACACACCCCTGGACCCCAGATGCATGTGGGTCAGTGTGGTTCAGTGGCCTGATAAAAGTATCAGCCAGCGTTTTCTTGGATACTTCGGAAAAAATCCTTTTCTGGACTTTGCCTCAAAGTTCCTTCCAGTCACCAGGCTGGCTGGAAGTCTCTGGGAATGGATGTCTGGAATGTAATTTCCCCAAGCTTTTTAGTGAACCAGGGGCTTCTCTGAATGCTTTTCTAAATGTTCTAGCAGGTCCCACTCACGAGTCAGGAACGGAAAGGATCAATATTTGAATCAGACGTACTGCAGGCATTTGGGGTACTTTTATCTGTCCCTCTCTTTTTGTCATGGGCTTTTGTGTTACACAGAGGATATTTTAACCTCCCTCCGGTACTCCAGACATGGTGGTGTTTTAAAGTCTAGAGCGGAACAAACCTGTCTCGTATTCCAGCTTGAAAGTTCCAGGAGGGCAGATTTGCATAAAGTTCCTGCAAGTAGGCAGCTTTGCATAATTTGCATAAAACATAGGCCATGTGTTCTGGCTCATGTCCTGAGCCCTGCCTGGACTGCCTCTCCACCCACCAGGTGAACCCCTATTAATAGCCACAAGGTCATTGAGAACTGTAGTACGCAAGGGTGCTTTGGGGAGCTGTGGTTTGGGGGCCAGAGTGTGTGTGGTGTCACCCACAAAAGAAGCCTCCCGCAGGACCCTCCCCAAGGGTTCATCCATGCCACCACTTAGCCCTTCAAAGGAAAGGCTGGCATGCTGGATCATATGACCCATTGGGCTGTCACCTCGCTCCCTAGGAATTTATTCATTTTTAGTATTATATGTTTCAGACAGTTATTTGATTTGGTACAGGTGTAGGGAACCTTCGGCCCTTGAGATGTTCTGGACTACAATTCCCACAGTCCTTTATTGTTGGCAATACATTGGATCATCGTATAACAAATGGTTTGTATAACATAAAATCTGTACAACATAAAAAATTCCGGAGATAGGGGAAATTTGCTTAACAGAATCGTCTATGGGCCGAATCCGTACAACATAAAAATGGGATCACTCTGTTTTCAATGCATTCCTATGGGAAATTTGTATAAAGGAAAATTTGCTTAACATAATTTCATTTGGAACAAATTAATTATACACGGCACCACTGTACTGTATAGGCATGGGGTTCCGGCCACTGTACTCTGGACTACAATTCCCACAGTCCTTTATAATTGGCAATACTGTATAGGCACAGAGTTTTTAAAAACGCTTTTCAACCATAAACATTCAGAGGCATCTCGCCACAAATATCGCTTGGACTTTGGAGCTCCCATTGTGGCTTTCAGAAGGGCCAGCCAAACCCTGCTCTCAAAGAGGGAAGTCAGCCAGTCTCCTTGGGATTCTGCCATACCCCTGCCAGCTGTCCTACCCAGGCTGGTCCATGGGCTTCATGCAACCAACCAAGCAGCAGTAGCAACAGAGGTCCCTAACTTTGAGAGGTGGGGCTGCAACCCAGTCAGAGGTTGTGAGTTGGATTCTCTATGGTGCATCCTTTGAGTAGAGCCAGCCCGGGCGGCCCTGGTCGAGCTCCACAGAGCTGAGGCAGGAATGGGAAATTACTTCTGAGCTTTCTGTTCTTGGGAAACCCTGACAAGAGTCATTCCAAGTCGGAGGTGACTTGACAGCACACCAGCATCATCAGAACTAGATGGAAGGGTTGCCGCCAACTTACACTGAGACACCTTCAGGGAAGATGAACCTAAGGACAAGTTCACCCTAAATGCTTAAGGGGCATGTCTCATCAGGATCAGGGATCAGCCTGATGTTGCTGGACTGGAAAACTTTCAGCTGGCTGGGGCCGATGGGCTTCGTAGTCCAACAATACCAGGAAGGCTACCGTTGCCCACCTCCAGGCTCTTCCTGTAGCTCCATTCCAGCTGTTAAAAACCAAGAGCCAATGTGTTGCTCTGTTTGCTTCCCGAGGCCCTTCTTGAAATCAAGGCAAAGGGCTCATCCAGCCTTCTCTGACCCAAAGTTTGGGCCAGGGTTCCCATTGCGCCTAGCTAGCACTTTGGTGGATCTGTCACGATTCGATTCTTAATGTCCGTCAACGGAGGCCAACCTGCTTTCCCCAGACGCCACCAAGTGAAGACCTCCTTTGGAGGCTCAGCCTGTTCCCCCTGCCCCTCTAAGGAGGTGCCCATCCTTTGGGGAAGCATCACCACCACAACCTGGTGGAGCAAGAGCCCTGCCAGCCAGCTGGGCCCACCTCGCCTCCCTCCTCCTCCTCCTCCTCCTCCTCCTCCCTCTGCCACTGAGTCTCCTGCTGGGCTCCTTGGGCAAGCCGTGTCTCCTCCCATGCCGCCTCTCCGGGGCCCCAACGTTTCCCCATGTGCACAGATCAGTATCGCAAGTGAGCACTGAGTCACCCACATATGTGGCAAGCCCAACCGCACATTCCCCACCCCCGCTCCTCCGTCTCCCCCTGACTGCTCCTGTGCCCACACGAGGCAGGCGGACAGGCAGGCATCCACCCTCTCTCTTCTCTCTCTTCTCTTCTTCTTCTCTCTTCTCTCTCTCTCGGTTCGGCTCAGGCTTCTTTTGGGACCAGGGTGAGGTAGGGTGGTGGTGGGGAATCAGGTCCTGTGAATTATGGCCTGCTTAGGCGCTTTGAAGATCAAAAGCACACTGGCTTTTTTTCCCCTTTCCTGGAGCTGAGCAGCAGCAAACGAAGAAGCGAAATGCTCCTTCCGAGAGCTTTTGATTGCTTTTTCCAGCGTGCCTGGGCAGGCATTTGCTTGGCCCTGAATGATCTCCTCTACCTTCCCAAGTTGGGAGAAACACCCCGTTTTCCTCCAATGGGTCAATCAATTCAGAGACAGTTCACACACACACACACACACACACACACACACACACACACACACACACACACACACACACACACACACACACACACACACACAAACACACACACTGAAATCTCAGAGAGAGCCCCATATTCTGCTCTCTGGATTTCTACCTGCTGAGCTGAGCTCAGGCGGCCTGGAAGGAGGGGAGGCTGACTGCCTTGCCCCCTCCCTCCCTCTTCCACCACACCCCCTTGCCCGGTGCTGCTTGGCCCAAGCCCCAAATAAAGTTGCTGCTAATTATGCAAATTGCCCACTTTGCATGGGCCACCTGCCAGATGCTCTCTCTCTCTCTCTCTCTCTCTCTCTCTCTCTCTTCTCATTCCAAAAAGTAATGATAAATAAAATAAAATAAATAAATCCTGGGATGAGATGTGCAAAAAAGGGGGTGCGGCTCTAGCAAGCAGCTCCAGGAATGTTCTCACCTGCCTCAATGTGGCAACCGGTATTGCAGAGCCAGAGGTGCTAACAGCAGCTGGCAAGACAGAGAGAAGAGAGAGGGAGAGAGTGGTGGTGGTGACAGCAGCAGCAACAGAAGAAGTGGAAGAGACTCTTGGCCAGTGGGGGAGAAGCTGGCATCCCCACGGGCCACCACTTTGGGCGGGAACTGGCCAGGTTGCGGCAGGTACCTTTCCTCTGGCAGGATGGTGAATCTGGACACAGTGCACACAGGTACGGACTCCCCCCCTCTCTCTCTCTGTGATAGGGCCTTTTTTCCAAGTCTTCTCCCACCCCCTGTTGAAAAGCCCCAAGGCGGGAGGTGCCTCTTATTACAGCTGCCAGTTGTTTCATCTTGGCAGGCTTGGGGTTGTTGTGTTCCACTTTCCCTGTTTGGAGGAACATGTGTGGTGTGCCGGAGGAGATCAGCGCCGGATTGATGGGATGGGGGTGGCCGAGGGGAGAGATCGGCTCCCATGAGCGATGAAATGAGAGGTGGTGGGAATTAGGGGCAGCTTTGTATTGGGATGGCTTAACCCAATGTCCAAACTTCAGCCCTCCAGATGTTTTGGACCACAACTCCCACAGTCCTTTGCCATTAGCAATCTAAGCTTAGAATTCTGGGAGTTGGGGTCCACAACATCAGGGCCAAAGTTTGGACATGGCTGGCTTAACCTATCCTAATCCAGAGAAGATTGTTTGGGCTGAGGCATGGCTGTGATGAAAGAGAAACTCTCTCTGCACATGGACAAGGGGGCTGTCTTAACCTCCTACAACTGAGCTTGGGCATTGAAAGAAAAATGTTTCTGAGGGAAGAGCCCAGAAGTCAGGGCTGAGAAGGTGCGATATACAGCCACAGCGATACACAGCCACAGGCATCATGGAATGTCTCCATGTACTTTGGCCAGCCTTCCTTATATCTCTGCATGGACGTAGGCATGCACATGAGTGGATCTGTGTAAAATAGGTTGGGTTGTATCTCAGTGCACATTTGTAGAACTGAATTCCACCACCACCACCCCATCATGATTTCCTGGGTACCTCAAGATTTCCCCAGTTATGAGAACCATGTTTGGTCTCACATCTGGGCATGATTCCATGGACACACTGGAGAGACTGACAGGTGTGAATCTCTCCTCCTTCCCCTGCTCACACTGTTTCATGGGATGAATCAAACATCTGGGGGAGCAGGCAGGCTGGGGCAAAGGAAAAGGGAAGCAGGCAGACCAAATGCCAACCTCGGAGAAATGTGACTCAGACTGAAGTTTTTATACCTTTTTTAATGATGATCGGAAAGTGTTGGGAATTGGGGTTGTTCCTGAGCATATGCTGGGTGCTTTGCCATAAGGAACAGCTTCTTTGGCCATAAGGAAATGTACATCGAGGTTGGGAGTGGGGAGTGGGGAGAACAGGTGGATTCTAGGAAGGCTGCTTTGATTTTGAAAGCCAAGTGATGGATGGTGAAAGCATGATGATGAGTAAAGAAGAGGACACAGCCGAGAGGTCGTTTTGATTTCGTCTTTGCCACACATGGGCAACTCCTGTTCAGTTTGGGAAAAAAGCAGCCTTATAGGCTTTTCAGTATCATTTCGGTGCTTCTTAGTCCCTGAAATTGCCTTGATTCGCCTTCTCGAGAAGTTCAGGCATTTCCTCATGGCATTTAATACCTGTGGACTTGGCTTATTGTGACTTTTGGTATGGCTGTTATTGCTTTGTGATTATTTTGTTCACAAAATATTCTCCAACATTTTTTGTCTGTCCAGGACACTCATCTGTAAATGCCTCAAAACCAGCAAAGAGTAATTGCACACTTTTAAAGACAAGTCGGGTTTGTGTAAGCTTTTCAAGACCTCAGTCTGCTTCAGTCAGAAGGCACTTTTCCCTGTTAATAAAAATAACTGCACACTGTCAAGTCAGTTCCAACTTATGATGACCCTTCCAGGGTTTTCTGAGCAGAGAAGACTCAGAAGTGGCTTCTGATTCCCTTATTCCTGGGGTGCCCTGGGACTGTGCAGATTGCCAAAGGCCACCCAGGCTGGAGGCATAGTGGAGGTTCGAACATCCACCCAGAGACCTAACCACTGAGCCAGGAGTCTAAAACTGCAGATCGAAGGAGGCATCCTAACAAAATTGTGAGGGAAAACTCTGAATGATGCTCAGACACCGTTTTTAATACACTCTGGCATCTGGATTACTCAAAGTGATGGATGGGGTGGGTTTGTTTTTCTTTCAGGAAAGCCTGATGCCTGGCGTGTCTTTTTTGATGGCTGTCTTTAATGCAGGAATGGTCTCTAAATCTGTTTTTGAGGGGTGGCAGTTTGCAGCGTAGTAGAAACTGTCGTCGTTGTGATTATTTGCATGTCTTCTGCCTTTCTTTGAAAGATTTGTCTATCATGATGAGCTTAGCTGTCAGGGACTATCTCCGGATCAACCTCTTGTACACACCTGTCATCACATCTGTACATAGGTCTTTTATGAAGAGAGAGATATACTGTATATGGATCTCAACAAGTGTAACCACAAAGCTCAGACTACATTTCTCTGCTTAAGGCGTTTTTAAAAATTTCTAGGGAGATTTCAAACATGTGCTTGTGTGTGTGTGGTGTGTGGGGATTAGTGGTTTGTGCAGCCCCCGGAAGCTCCCGGGATGCAGGAAAAAAAGTGACTCATGGATCATTTACCCTCAGGAAGCTATCTTCTAGGTCAGTGGTGGCGAACCTTCGGCACTCCAGATGTTTTGGACCACAACTCCCAGAAATCCAAGCCTAGATTGCCAATGGCAAAGGACTGTGGGAGTTGTGGTCCAAAACATCTGGAGTGCCGAAGGTTCGCCACCACTGTTCTAGATGATGGGGCCAGTCAAATACTGTATAAGAAAAACATGTTTGCAAAATTGGGGGTTTATTTGGTTTGTTTTCTACAAAAGTAACATGATGGCCTGCCGTTTTAAGATATGAACATATTGTTCATCCTAATCCCAAGCCAATGATTCATGCTTGCCTATCACCTGTGTAACCTGACATGGTCTTGACATGGATATGTATAAATACAGTTGATTTGGTATGCCATGAGGCTGAAGAAGTGGATGTTGACTGATGAAAAATCCCGCTGAAACAGACCTATTAGTCTTTAGATACAGTATTTTGGCCCTATGGATTTTTTCTTTCTTTTTTCTTGTCCCCCCCCCCCGTCACTTTTGCCCTTGGACATACAAGAGGAAAGGCTAAACATCTGGGGCCTTTAGTCTGGGAAAAAGGCGCCCAAAGGGGGGTTGAGATGACCAAAATAACGCAAGGCATGAGTAAAGTGGCTAAAGGGATGCTGTTCTTCCTCTCACAGAATACCAGAACTAGGGGACATCCACTCAAATTGAGGGCTGGGAGAGTAAGAACGGACAAAAGAAAATATTATTTCACCCAGCGTGTCATTAGTCTGTGGAACTCCCTGCCACAGGAGGTGGTGATGGCATCTGGCCTGGATGCCTTCAAAAGGGGATTGGACAAATTCCTGGAGGAAAAGTCCATCACAGGTTACAAACCATGATAGAGATGTATCATTTCCAGGCTTAAAACCAGGGTACTTCAAGGGCCAGATGCAGGGGAGTGGCATCAAGAGACAGATATCTAGTCTTGTGCGCTTCCAGATGCATCTGGTGGGGCCAGTGTGAGATACAGGAAGCTGGACTAGATGACCCTTTGGCCTGATCCAGCAAGGCTCTTCTTATGTTCTTATGTTCTTATGTTCTTATGTTAAGGTTACTTCTTCTGAAAATGGTCGATTGCACTGTTGCATACATGCAAGCCTATTCATGGAGGCATCTGAATACCGTGGTGTTACTCTCAAATCAGGCAAACATCTGCTGCTCCAATGCAGCAATAAACATTCATTGATGCTTTGTTGCTGCTGCTGCTGCTGCTGCCACTTTTGTTTTATGTGTGGAAAACGTCTGAAAGAGCTGAGGGTGATGCTCAATAAAAAGACTAAAGTCAAATTAAATCCAAAGCAATGCTTCTGTTAAAGCAGAATCAAATTAAAAACACAGTTGAAACCCCTTATAGACAAAGTTTAAAGCCACAAATTGGAATCCTTGTTAAACTGCAAGCTGGATGATTAGAATACAGTATATAGATCAGGGCAAAAGCCAGAGAAACTTTTTCCTCCCTAAGGAACTTGGGTACAATTCATTAGTTACAGATGACTGATCATTTAAAAAGAATATTCCTTAACTTACTGCAGGAAACTTGTGGCTGTTGCAGTAGAAACTTTGATCAATCACCACCCTACAATAGTTTGCAAATC
The DNA here is from genome assembly GCA_029282475.1 of Phrynocephalus forsythii. Classification (NCBI taxonomy): domain Eukaryota; kingdom Metazoa; phylum Chordata; class Lepidosauria; order Squamata; family Agamidae; genus Phrynocephalus; species Phrynocephalus forsythii. The sequence continues at coordinate 7,242,142 of JAPFRF010000022.1, forward strand.
TGCTTTGTTGTGGTTCGGTATTTGGGACCTAAAGAACAGCCGGTGCTTTATAGTCTGATTTCTCAGAACAAATTCCAGCCAGAACCTCCTCTCTGAAATATGATTTTAGCTCTAATGACAGGTTGCCTGTGATGTATAATTTGTCCTTCCCAGACAATGCTATCCATGTGTTTCCAAATAGGAAACTCCTAGTTCTACCACTCAGACGTTGTTGTGGGCATGTGTCTGTCTGTAGCCAACGGAAGAGAATAAGGAAATGAAGGGGAAATAGAGGAGGATTAGAAAAGGAAAGTGATAATTGATACCTAAAGCCCACATAAAACAGCTACTGACAGAGCTACTGAATGAGGAAAAAAAACACCTCAACTTCTGGAGGTGCCTGGCCTCTCTGGATGGAGAGGGCAGTTATGCACAAACACTACGAAATAAATGGGATAGTGACTGAATTGTTGCAATGTTCTGTGTTGTTCCTGTTCTGCCCCCGCCGTTCCCTGTGATTGTTGTCCTTCTCTCAATCTGAAATCTACACAAGAAAAGTGTAGCAGTTTGATACTCCTTTAACTCCATTTTATCTCCCTTCTAAGGGATCCTAAACCTCACAGCTTGCTGAGGAATTTGGAATTCTTTGATGTACTTCCAGGAGGAGATCAGAGCTAACAGAGAAATCCAAGTGGTCCTTGGAAATGACGCCCTAATTTAACGCAATGAAATTGTTGCTTTTTCGCGAGGAGAGTAACGTTTTTTTTAAAATTCTGTTGCAACATTGGAACGTTACTTTTAAAATGTGGCTTTTGAAAAATGTCTTTTGACAAATGCAGATGCATTCCTTCCATTTCAGGCCAGAGATGATTTGAATGCCAGAGCATTGAATCTAAGGTGTTATTTTGATGCTCTGATTCTGAGCACCCCACCAAACAATGCCAGAATTTTATAGTTCATGAAATCATCATCATCATCATCATCAGCAGCAGCAGCAGCAGCAGCAGCACACTGGATGCAGTGCCTAAAGAGCTAAGCAAGTATTTAGAAGAAATTTGAGTTGACAAAGTCACCATCAGCTTGCATAATTCTCCGATACATCACATAGTCCTAAACGCTTGAGAAGTGTTCGATTAGTGATTTCTAATACAAAATCCAGTGTAGTTACCTTGTCTGTTGTGATGATGTTGATGAGGATGATGCTGATGATGATGTTGATGTTGACGATACGATAATAATAATAATAATAATAATAATAATAATAATAATAATAATAATAATAATAATAATAATAATAATAATAATAATAATAATAATAATAATAGAGCAGCATAGATGGCTTCTTCATCAATAAGTGTTTAATGACTCCTGGGCCTATTCATTCACCACAGGATCATTTTGAGAGTTTTCCCATCCTATAAGATTTCCACTCACTTTCTGAATATATCAGGCTTGGCTCGGCACACATGGATTTCTTCACCTCTTTTTGCTTTGGTCTACAAGAGTGTAATTTTGGCCACATAAATGACAACACAATAGAAGGGAATCTTTGCAGTGTTTTTTGCTTTTTCTAGTGAAGCTTGCCTGACAAACCATTTTGTTACGAAGACAATGGGTCTAGAGCATAGGTAAGGTAAGGTAATAGTTTATTGCTAAAAACCATTGGTCATCGCAATCTTGAGTTAAAAAAAAACCTATAAAGTTACATCCGCGACAAATATAATTAAAACTTTAAAAAGACGTGTGACATTTGCAGAGCAGTATAGTCCTCCCAAAGTTAGAGGTTGACCCGAATTTTCATAGCTGCCAGCGCAAACTTTGCAACTTGCTGTGTAACAAACCTGTCTGTACCGACATGTAGCATACTAAGTTGGGCTCCAGGGGACCTATCGACCAGTGAACTAATAATCCCACCAAGGAATTTGCCTCTGGGTTGGTCGTGAAGGGGGCACCTGAGCAAGTAATGGGGCACATCATCGACTTCACCTGAGCCACAAGGGCAAAGTCTGTCCGAAACAGGGATATTATCACACCTCCCCTCTAAAAAAAGCAGAAGGCATGGTCTGAAAGGGCAGGGCTGTGAAAGCTGTCCTCAAGGGAGCTGAGGTTAAATTGTGGAAATAGCTTTCCAGCCTGAAAGATGTTTTATACAAAGGTCTAGAACATGGCATGTCCACATCAACCATCGGTTCAACCCCCTGTGCTCCAGCGGCAAGTATTTTCCCAGGCAGCAAATATTTTGTTTATGTTTAGACAAGGAATGCCTCCCTTGGGGTCTTTAACTCCAGGCACCCCTTTGGCCATAGAAGAAGTCTCCTGCTTCTTTGCACAGGGCAGAGTTGAACTGGGGAACTCCCTGGCACATGGTGGGCAACAGCATCCAAGTTGGAGGCCTTTAAGATCAAATTTGACCAGGACAGGGGAGGGTTTAACAGCAGGTTCAAAAAAAAGAAGCAGAAAAGCAAAGTATTCTGCTTGAATACCACCCCATACCACTTCAAGTAGTCTCTGTGTGGTTTACAGCTTTAATTACAGTATGCAGGCTTACACATTGCACCCCCCCCCAGCAAGCTGGATACTCGTTTTACTGACCTCAGAAGGATGGAAGCCTGAGTCAACCATGAGCCAGCTACCTGGGATTGAACCCCAGGTCGTGAACACAATTTTACCTGCAGTACAGGCATTTAACCACTATGCCACGAGGTACTCTTTGAGAATTGTGGGCCACCCTTCTGCAACATGGTGCTGCCTCTGAATAGCAGACTGCAACACTCTCTGGTGAAGTCCGGCAAAGGCAACGTGGTGCTGTGTGGGAATGCTGATGGGTGAAACTTGCTCCGTGTGGTCATGCGACTCACTCGTCTGGCTGGGTTGCGCAAGAGGTCGAGGGCTGTCTTTCTGACTCTTTGTTGACATCAGCTACGGAAGGCACCGGAGAGTCTCCTTCCCTGGGATGGGCACAGGGCTTCTGGTTAACCCTTTCACACCAAGGACATTTTCCTCTCCCCCCCACCACATGTCAGCTTCCAGAATGTGATTAAGTTTGGGGTGGCCATGGGTCCACCAGGAGGAAAGGGTTACTGCCCTTCATGCACCTGGAGTCATAGCCCCCAAATGTAGATGGCAGGAAAAGGGGGAAAAGTGAGTTACTCCATTGCCCCCCCCCCCCCAGGATAAGAACACCCCTGCTAAAGATGCATGGCCAAGAGGTTTATTAGTGAGATCTATCTACCCTCCCTGCATGCTTTCACCTGAGTTAAATTCCACTTGGCTTAAACCTGTTTCCTGAAGACCTTTGCCTTATGGCTTCAACCCCCACCCAAAGGTCTTTTCATGCCAGCTGATGAAATGCCAGTGGAAGAGGTCTTGAGAGAGGTGCTTTTATAGGCACATAGGATTAGACCCAGGTGTCTTCGACTAGATCAGACTTTGGATTCATCCAGCACAATATTGGCAAGATTTGTCCTGAGGGTCCCCCAATATTTTTTTTGAGGTCTCCCATCCAAGTATTCGCCATGCCTGATCTTGCTTAGCTTCTGAAACCAAACAAGGGCAGATGATGAATCAGGTGTGTGTGCAGGTGAGTACAGTGACTTTCTTCCCCTCTGCCTTTTGGTTCGTTCACTCCATTTGCAATCTCAGCTTGATGGCTTTGAGGATAAGCCATGTCTTCATAGCAGAGCACCTGGTTTGCATACAGAAAGCCATTAGGTTTAAATCCTGGTGTCTCCAGTTACAGCAGTCAGGTTGCCTCTGTGATACAAAAGACCCTTCTCTGGCAAGACCCGAGACATCATTGTACTAGGTGGACTGGGGTATACTAAGGTTTAAGATGAACAGATAATCTAGCCTAGAAAGGCAGCTTCTGAGCATCCTCTGTGACTCCAGTATGCCTATAAAGCACCTTTGGACATTCAAGAAACTTGCATTTCGAAGAATGAGTTCTAGTAGTTTTTACAGATGCTTGGAGCAAGTTTTGTAAAGCTAATGGCTCTTCGTTGCTCTTTAAAAACCAAGCCAGCCTCAAGCCCTTCGCAATTCAACATGGACTCTTTATTATAAGGCCATTTTTTCTCCTCTAGCTACTTGGCAGCTTGCAGTGAATCTGTGAGAGGGAAGAGGGAATCCTTAGTGGGATGGTGAATAATGTTGATGTCCCTGCTACCTTGGTACTTCCACGTTGCCCTCCCCTTTGAGCTAAGAACTGCCTCCTCCCTGGGAACATTCAAGCGAGGATTTAAGACATTTTTATTTAGGCAAGACTTCTGAGCCTCCAGGCTTTAAATTTTTTATTTTTAACATCTTAATACTTAGTTTTTAGTGGCTGGGGGCCTTTTAAACTCTGCTGCTTTCTGCTGTTATTAGTATGCTTTTATAGTGTATTTATTGTTGTTTTAACATTTGACTTTGATATTTTAATATTGCCTATGTTGAGTTGTTGTTGTTGTTGTTGTTGTTGTTGTTGTTGTTGTTGTTGTAAGCTGCCTTGGGTCCATTTGGGGAGAAAGGCGGTATAAAAATAAAGTTTATTATTATTATTATTATTATTATTATTATTATTATTATTATTATTATTATTATTATTATTATTATTATTATTATTATTACACACCCCGCCAGGGGACCATATGACCCCCCCCTTGAGAATGGCTGCTGTAGATGAAAAGGGAAGGGGGTGTCATCTCATTTCTTGTCTCTTTGACCAAATGGAAGCCTTCTGAACTCAAACGTTCCCCCTTCGTTGTCAATCTTCATGTTTGCTAAACCCTCAAATTGTCTTCCATTATCCCTGGTTTCTCTGCCGTCTTGTAGAGTTCCATGGTACAGAAATACTGGTGATTATCTCTTCTGCCCACTTGAAAAAAACAATTAAACTTCACAAAGGTTTCTTTTTAAAAAAATGTTTTGCTTGTGAGGTCTCTTTTAAAGAGGAGCTCACCTGGCTCAACCACAGGGAACAGGCATGGGGTTTACCAAAAAAAAAAAAAGTGCTATAAAGCTATGCAAATCATCAGCTGTCTTTCAAACAGAGAACTGGCTAGTGGAAGCGTATGCAAATGACTTTTCCAAAAAGAAGAATGATCCTTTCCGCTGGGTTTCTAAAGAGTTAAATGTTCTTACAAAGGCACCTGGGCATATTTAAATGTCAGATTGCTCTTGTCATACCTGATTGTACATGTGGGCTATCTCAGTTTGATAGTAGGTCCTACTGTCTGGCCTATGAATTCTTGCTTACTGGAATCTAGCAAAGTTCTCATGCGGAGATCCATGACAGCACAGACATCCATTTCTAGAGAAACTAGAAATTCAAATTAGTAGTGACAAAATGTGTTCAAAAGCAGTCTCCATTCCTGTTTCCTTTGACATCTGGGTGGCCGGCCCTGCCCTCTAGTTTTAAAGTCTTGATGAAGGAGAATGCATTGGAGGAGAGGGAAGGGTGAACCCAAAACTCAGGAACTGGGTGCTGCTCAGTTGTTCCAGCAAGTACAGCACCGTTCAAGGCATGAACGGTGGGCTTGATCAAACTTGGTGCACATCACACCTCAGTCAGGGATGAATGGGATGGCTTTGGGCAAACGATTCCTTCCTAGCACCCGCCTTCAATCAATAACATTGCAGAAATACTCCTGACCAACTACAGTGGTTTGTCATAAGAACATTTTAAAATAAATACAGGGGACCCTTGTATAACAAACAGTTTGTATAACATAAAATTTGTACAACATAAAAAATTCCGGAGATAGGGGAAATTTGCTTAACATAATCGCCTATGGGCAGAATCCGTACAACATAAAAATGGGATCACTCCATTTTCAATGCATTCCTATGGGAATTTGTATAAAGGAAAATTTGCTTAACATAATTTCATTTGGAACGAATTAATTCCTTTATACAGGGCACCACTGTAAATAAATAAATAAATAAATAAATAAATAAATAAATAAATAAATAAATAAATAAATAAAAGCATTCCTTTGTATCTCTAAGAAGACTCACTAAGACATGATTCAGGGATCTCTGTGCTCACCTCAAATGCCACATGTTATTTTAAACCACATCGTTGTTAGTGGATGATGATATTGTAGAACATGTTTCCTTATAAGAATCTGTAGAGTGTAAATTTTAGAGAAAGAGAGAGGGGAAATATTGTTCCAAGATGATACTGACGTAGGTGCATTATGTTACCCTATTTAAGTGGTGGTTAAAGATTACGGAGGTGTCCGTGATGGTGGTGATGGTATCTGTTTCCTGAGATGACCTTTCTACGTCTGTATATGTTTTTCCGTATGGTAGTCAAAACAGTTACAGTGGGAAACTGCCGTTTTCATATATCTAATCAGTCCGGGGGACAAATCAGGGGAAATAACCTAACAGGGGTGATAACAGAAAAGATGTGGAACAAATGTTAGCCCACTGTACCTTGTATCGGTATAAAATCTGCCTCAGGACAGCAACAAGGAAAGAACTACCCGAGACCAAGTACAACTTTAGTGAGCTGAGTCGTACTTCAGGGGCCGTGGTTGTACTTTATTTTTCTTGAAGCTTGACAGATGTGGGCTAATATTTTTTAGATCCACAACTCAGAGCACTTTCTACTGCAACATAGTGGACGTGAGGTAACGGCCAGAGTCCTGGGTTTTCTGAGTCCAGGGTTCTCTGCATATGTATTTATCTAAATTATTTTCACACTACCTTCTGACAAGAACATAGAAAGGACACACAAAACCAACCTCCTTAAAGAAGAAATAATGTGGCGGGCAGTTTGTGTGAAAGAGCAACAGTGGGAAATGATGGTGATGATTCCCCCCAAAAAAACCTGGATCTCTCTCACCCAAGAGGGATGCCCACCCCAAGGGAAGCCCTGCCCCGTTTGCTTTTGCACCTTGGGCTACGATCTGACAAAACTAATGAATTCAAAGACTGATCGATGAATGGGAGGGAACAGGTAGAAGGCTGGCATGCCGATGCCCAAGCTTATGAATATTCCAGAGGTAGGAATTGGAGATGTGAAGATCTGGTGGCATATCTTTATTGTGACACACTCATTGATGCTGTGTAGCGGAAGGTGCAGACGCTGAGGAGTCCGGTGCCCTGCTATTAAAATCAGCTTGGGTTGCATTTCCAGATATCAAAATGAGCGGTGATGTAGCAGATTCCACAGAAGCGCGAAACGAAGGCAGCCACCTGGAACCCGGTAAGAGAACCTCTTGTTTTAAAACAAAATCCCAGATCCTCTGGGCTTGGGTTCCAGCGCAGGGCACATCAGCAGGGTGAACTGGAAGGGGAGGCTGCTTATCCCGAAATGTTCCCCCAGGGACCCTTGGTGGGTCTGCTGGTTTGTTTGGGGGCTGGAGGGATGCCAAGGAATGAGTGTGAGTTCTGGGCAGATAGAAAGTGCCTGTGATTTGCAGCATGAGCATTGAATCCAGAGCAGGAGGTGCAGCTTTGACAGAGAGAAAACTTTGGCCCGATGTGGGAATGGAGGTGTCTTACCATTTTTGATGAGTTCTCCCAGATTCATTCACTGGACGTTGGCACAAATCATTTGAACATTCACTGATTTTTTTTAAAAAAAATCATCTTACAGACATCAGGCTGCTTCTACTGAAATCAGAAGCTATGCATCCTGCCTTCGAGTTACATTACAGGCAATAATAATAGTTCTATTAGGGGGAATTTTATGAAAAGTTTGTAAGAAAGTTGTCCAAGCTGCAGCTTCCCAAGAAAGATGGGATTTTTCTCCAATTTCCTCTAAGCTAGGCTAATAGTACGTATCCCTCTGATGGTTCCCCCCTTTCTATAAGATTCTGCTGTTTACAGTGCTATTATCCTAATTAATCTGAGACCTAGGCAGGGTAAGATCATTCCAACACCTCAACCCTGTGTTAATAAAGTTAGAATTAGTCTTTCTGCTCAGTTGATAGAAACAAGAACCAGGAAAAGCATTGTGGGTTACAAAGTTCAAAAGAAAGTATGAATAAGTGGTATTTCCTAAAGAGCTTAGGGGGCTCAAACACTTAATATCTGGCTTCACACCCTGTTCATTTGGCATTCATTTTGAAAAACAAGCCAGTGTCTGTTCAGCTTCATTTGTTTGATGGTCCCTCCAAGTCATTATTTTACTTCTTTATAAATATATTTTTATTATTTTATGAAAAAAAAGAAAAAGAGGGGGGACACATTCCCACTCTCTCTAACACACCCACATATATACATATACATATAAAAATGCACATTTTTTCATCATATTTCATCTGATAGAGTTAACAGCTAAGTTCAACGTACATCTGGAATAAATGTTCTAAGCTAAGTTCAACTTACATCTGGAAGAAATGTCCTATGAGGAGAGGCTTAGGGAGCTGGGAATGTTTAGCCTTTCAAAAATAAGGCTGAGAGGAAATATGATAGCTATGTTTAAATATTTGAAAGCATGTCACATTGAAGAAGGGAATGGTTTGTTTTCCATGGCTTCAGAGACAAGGACTCGGGGCCATGGTCTCAAACTACAGGAAAAGAGATTGCATTTGAACATTAGGAAGAGGTTCATGACAGTTAGAGCTGTTCGGCAGTGGAATGATGCTGCCACAAAGGGTGGTGGAGTCTCCTTCTTTGGAGGTTTTTAAGCAGAGGCTGGATGGCCATCTGTCGGAAATATTGTGATGGGGTTCCTGCATGGCAGGGGGTTGGACTGGATGGCCCCTGAGGTCTCTTCCAACTCTAGGATTCTATGATTTGACTTCCAATTCTTAATTTTCTACTACATCCTTTTTGTGTTTAGCCAATTATAAAACATATTCCAGGATTGGAAAAATTCACAATCATTTTTGTCCTTCAACGTGTATGTTAACCTATCCATCTCTGCACATTCCAAATATCTTATTCAATAGAATTTCTTCTGTAGGTGATGCTTCACTTTTCCATAACTGTGTCCACACCATTCTTGCTGCTGTTAAGACATGCAATATTAAGTAGCTACAATCTTTGTTCACAAAGTTTGGTAATATACCTAATAAACATATTTCTGGTTTGAAGTCTAAGTTTTGCTTTGTTATGTGTTTTAGCCATGCATGAATTTTTACCCCAAATGTCTTTGCTCTATCACATGTCCGCCAAAGATGGTAATAAGTGCCCTCATGTTTTCTACACTTCCAACATTTACTCAATACATTGGGAAACATTCTAGCTAATATGTTTAGTGGGAGATGCCATCTATAAAACATTTTAAGTAAATGTTCTCTGTAGGAAGTAGCTATTATCAGTTTATACAGTAATTATTGGCCCCAAATCCATGCCATTTTTCTAATTTGATCGTGCATCCAAAGTTCTTCTTAGTTTCTTGGAAATGGGACCTTAATTGTGGGCATGAGCCATCTCTCAAAACATCACACTGCTCTTGCAACAACCGGTCTTTCCAATGTGGTGAAGATGACAGCTGACAAAAAGAGATCTCCTTCAGTACTTCTAAACTCAACATTGCTTTTCATTAGGGTCGGGATAAAAATTCAAAATGTCAAGGGCTGATATCGACCACTGAGCTATGATCAGTGGTTACTCTTAATCTATTGTTGCTTTAATCTATTGTTGTCTATTAATGAACATAAGAACATAAGAACATAAGAAGAGCCATGCTGGATCAGGCCAAAGACCCATCTAGTCCAGCTTCCTCTATCTCACAGTGGACCAACCAGATGCATTTGAGAGCGCATGAGACTAGATATCTGTCTCCTGCTACCACTCCCCTGCATCTGGCCCTTGAGGTACCCCGGTTTTAAGCCTGGAGATGACACATCTCCATCATGGTTTGTCACCTGCAATGAACTTTTCCTCCAGGAATCTGTCCAATCTCCTTTTGCCAGATGCCATCACCACATCCTGTGGCAGGGAGTTCCACAGACTAACAACGCGCTGGGTGAAAAAATATTTTCTTTTGTCTGTTCTTACTCTCCCAGCCCTCAATTTGAGTGGATGTCCCTAGTTCTGTTATTTTGTGAGAGGGAGAAGAGCGTCCCTCTAGCCTCTTTACCCATGCCCTGCATTATTTTGAATGCTGTAAGATATTCCTCAATTCCTTGTTCTCAAATACTTGAGCATGTCTTTTGTACTGGACTATATATTGCCCCTTATTTCTGTAAGCTGCCTTAGGTCCTTTTCCAAGGAGAAATGGGGGGGGGGTAAAAATACTCTCAAACAAACAAACAAACAAACAAACAAACAAACAAACAAACAAACAAACAAACATCTAACAGGAGATACTTCCTCATAGTAACCGGCTTAGCATTTACCCACCAATATCCACAAGTGTCTTTTTCTGAGGAAAATCATTTTGGCGCCGTATGGAGGATATTGTTGGCTGTCTTCTACCTTTTTGAAAAATGTAAATATATTCATTGAAAAGAGGCAGAAGACTCAAAATAATATGGATAATGACACCACTCTATGGAATCCATTGAGGCAGGATCGTCCTTCCATGTTATCTTACTGCTTCTGAGACCTACCCATCTGTTCTGCTTTAATTCTCAATATTACATCAGAGACTTTATCAATCTTGATAACATCTACAGTTTTTAAAAGCTAAACAGTTGACCCAATGTTGGTGCACCACAGCAACATTTATTCTGCATCCGTATAACACTTGGTGTTGTGGTGGTTGCTTTGCCATTTAAAAATGGGCATGCACATAGCAGCTGAGTGAGCCCAAGACTCAGCACTGGGGACAACACAACCCATACTGCAGTCTGATCTTGGTCTAGGAGTCCTGTGTAACCTGGTTTTTACCCTCTTGCAAAGTATCATTTGCAGCTGGCTGGCTTGTTCAAATCATAATTATGGTACTGTATCTTGTCTCTCTAACCCTTGCAGTGCAGTCCTGTTCTCAAGAATATGCTATAGCAGTGATGGCGAACCTATGGCAATGGGTGCCAAAGGTGGCACTCGAGCCCTTTCTGTGGGCACCGGAAATCACCCCTTCATAGCCACCTGTATCCAGGTTAAATTACTGTATTGGCACTTTGCAATAAAAAAAAAAAACTTAGTGGGTTTTGAATTGCAGTTTGGGCACTCAGTCTCTAAAAGGTTCACCATCACTGTGCTATAGATATCGGGGGTCCCAAGCTCTGTCCCTTGTGCCTTCAGGATGGGCAAGGAAAGAATTGTGTCTGGAACTCTTGAGAGAAGCTGCTATGGGCCCAATTCATACACGGATTTCTTTCCAAGCCCAGTTCAGCATTGCCAGTGGTTTTCTATGAAGCTCTGAACAAGCTGAGACATGGATTTCTTACAGATCGCCTGCACCCCAAGGAAACAGTCAATCTATATGCGTAGAATGCTGAGTGGGGGCCCACTGCTGCCCATGTCTGTAGATCCTCCTGGACGTCTCTGGAGGTGCCAGGAATCCCCCTTCTGCTCCTGCTGCCTAAGGCACTGCACATTAGCAAACCATGCCTTTCAGGTTCCTCGTAAGTCATCTTTTGCACCAGCGTTTTAGCATTGGCTTAATTAAATCTAAGTCTGGATGCCCTCTTGAGCGAATGTCAGGAATGTCTTATAAAACTAGCCATTTCCAGTGCTATTTCAGCAAGCAGGGAGTCAGCCAAGGAGATGTGTCGATGCTAGTTCTCCAGGGCTGGCCCTTGAAGGGCTGGGAGTAAGGAGCTGGGCTAATCCAAGTGGCTGTTTAATTGATTAAAAAAAAATCCCTGTTGAGATGCGCCTTAGCATGCAGCTGGCTCCTGCAAGGCCTGAGTGGCTTTTCTTTAGGAATCACTGGGTAAACATGCATGAAAACTTCCATTCTGTAAGGTTGCAAGTAAATTCTTCAGCACTGCATTGTGAAGGAGTGATTGATGATATGGGGAGCAATTAAGCATCTCTGGAATCTTTTAAAAGATCATTAAAAACTAGGCTCTTAGGCAGGCTTTTCTGGACCCATTACCACCTGATAGCAGACGTTTAGCCCAAAATAACTAGCCTGCAAGCTTAGCTTAACTGTAGGATCCAATTTTAATTTTGATTTTTGCATATTATGTTTATGACAATAACTGCTGATGATTTTGTGATCTGTGTCACATATCTTATATATTGCTTTTCATGTATGCTTTGTTTTATTTACTATGTCTTTAGAGTGTTGTTAGTCTCCCAGAGTGGCCGTTTGGCCAGACGGGCGGGATATTGAATGAATGAATGAATGAATGAATGAATATCCTGAATTGAAGTAGGCCACTCTTGATATAACCAAGACATAGTGAATAGAAATGGGCACGAAACGAGCAATTTTTCATTTTCATTTTTGTTTTTTGTTTCATTATGTAACAAAATGAAAAATGAATTTTGTCTCCAAAATGAAACGAAATGAAACGAAACAACAGAATTTTTGTCGTGCATTTCGTTTTCGTTGCAGCAAATACATTGAACTGTAATGAATGCTAACAAAACAGCAATTTTTCATTTTTGTTTTCGTTTTTTCGTTTTATTACGTAACAAAACGAAAATGAAATTATTTGCAAAAAATTCATGAAAAACGAAAACGAACTGAAACAGACCCCCTAAATGACAAATGACAAACGAAACACCATTTTTTTGAGTCGTGCCCATCTCTAATAGTGAATACTGTACACACCATGGAGAAGGGGGATACCATAGCCAAAGGCTGGACGTAAGTAGGTTTCAAGTAATGACGGCTGTACTTGGAAAGAATTATCATATATGGCAATAACAGGATCCAAAGGGGTTCTCATTTAGGGTTTTGGTGGAAAACAGTGAACTCATGTGGCAAAAGCCCATGCTGTCATAAATCCGTTCAAGTTAAAAATGCCACAAAAAGTCTTTGATATTGTCAAGACTGTTACATTTAATGAGTAATATATTGACTGGGAAGGCTATTACATTTTTGGTGTGATGAGTATCTTTCACTCCTTACTCCTAAAATGTGTCGAAGCTGAGGTCACTATGGGGAATCACGAGGCAATCACCTGGAAATAACAATAAAAACTTACTCTTTTAATGATGAGTAACAAATGTTAGAAAATCACGCTCTAAGCTGTGGGGTCAAGGGAAGCGGGTGTGAATGAAAGAATTTGTCTGGAATTCCGGGAATTTCTCTTTAGAGGAAGGATTGGAGGCATTTTGAGGAAAGAAGACAAAGTTTCATCAAGAATAGCCAAATCCCTCAAAGTCCAGGAACAGACTGAATACTATATTTGAAGCAGAGGCAAGTTTAATATCACCCCGCACCCACCCTCTATTATAAGGCCGTGGTTGACACTGGACTCAGGGTTTCAGCTCTCGTTCTTTGCTGAGATATCCATAACAAGATTAGAGCATGCAAATAATAATAATAATAATAATAATAATAATAATAATAATAATAATAATAATAATAATAATAATAATAATAATAATAATAATAATAATAATAACAACAACTTTATTTTTATGCCGCCTTTCTCCCCGGAGGGACCCAAGGCAGCTTACAACAAATTCATAAAAGTACAATAAAAGCAGCACAATGTAAAAAAACAACACAATACCTATAAAATACTATAAAAATACTATACAGTATAATACAATAAAAACAAGATTAAAAAACAGTAGCTGCAGCAGAGTTTAAAAAGCTCCCCAGCCAATGAAACTAAAAAAGTAAGATATAAAAGTTGGTGAAAGGCCTGCCTAAATAAGTAAGTCTTAAGGCCTCGCTTGAATATTTCAAGGGAGGAGGCGGTTCTCAACTCAAAGGGGATATTTACAGTGGTACCCCAACTTAAGAGCAGCTCAACTTAAGAGCAATTCGACTTAAGAGGAGAAAACTGTTGCCATTTTAACTGCCGCCTTACAAATTTTAGATATGGTCTGCTCAACTTACATTTTTTCATTTTTTCATTTTTTAACTTATTTTTTCAATGTTTTAGATAGGTACCCCAACATAAGAGTAGTTCGACTTAAGAACATGCATTTGGAATGGATTAAATTCATAAGCTGAGGTACCACCGTACTCCTGATGGAATTAATGTATTCATTTATTAAATTTATACCCCACCTATCTGGTCATCTGGCCACTCTGGGTGGCTTGCTCTCCACTTTCCTTGCCACTCAAAGATCTTACCTCCAAGGTCATAGGTTATCATTGATCCCAATATGCTCTCCTTCCCTCTTTGAAAATTAATTTCTCAGAAGTTCAAAGAGGGAGTTCTCGGCATATTTCTGGTGGTAGCCATAGCCCTACAGGACTGGTACAGTTAGTAGATGAGATAACAGTAGGAAATATGAATGCAATCTCCTTCAAGTTCAAAGCAGAACCCTTTGTAGTGTGTTGGGAGGTCAATGAACACTAGACATTAGGATGATATTCCTGATGGTTAGAGCTGTCCAGCAGTGGAAAGTGCTGCCACTGAGGGTGGTGGAGTCTCCTTCTTTGGAGGTTTTTAGGCAGAGGCTGGATGGCCATCTGTCGGGAGTTCTGTGATGGGGGTTCCTGCCTGGAAGGGGGTTGACTCCTGACGTTTCTTCCAACACTATGATTCTGTGATTCTATAATGTCCTCTTTTTTGTCTTTGGGCAGGCCTTGACATACAGGGCTGGCTTCCATAAAATAGGACATTATAGACTCATAGAATCAAAGAGCTGGAAGAGACCTCAAGGGCCATCCAGTCCAACCCTCAGCCATGCAGGAGCCCCCATCACAGTGCTCTTATTGTTCTCAGCAAGACTGAGAAGCATGAACTGAGAGATGAAGGACCTTGTGGCCCATCACATGCAGCTATCTGAGCCTCAACAGCTGACTCAGCAGCAAACAGGTGAGATGTACTTAAATTGACAAAACCAGAAACAAACAAACAGACCCCCCCCCCCAGGTTTAGTCTTCCCCCTGTAAGTTAGTACATGAAGTCTTATACCAGTCACAGAATCATAGAATCAGAGCTGGAAGAGAACTCCTTTTTGATGATGCATCTCCTAGAATCATAGAATCATAGAATATAGGTCAAAGGAAATCTGCCAGGTAGTTGTCCAGATTTCTCTTGAATGCCTCCAGTGTTGGAGCACTCACCAATCACCACCCCTTGAAGTCATGGGTTCCACTGCCATACTGCTCTAACAGTTAGGACATTTTTCCTGATATTCAGCTGAAAGCTGGATTCTCTTAACTTGAGCCCATTGTTGTGTGTCCTTTTAAATGATTTGTAAATGGCCACCCACGTTATGGGACTCTCAAGTCAGACTTAAGGAGCATTGGCAACTCAACCTTGACTTAGCATGTCTTTTTTTCCTTTTCAATGTCTTGATTTGACTCATAACTCGGAAACTACCCACCTCTCCCTTTTTTCCTGGGGATGGGGTGGTGGGAGCTTGTTTTTAATAGGGACTCAGACTTTGGGCCTTGGTGTCCAAGACTTGAACTTGGATGTGAGACTTGGACCCAAAGTCTTGTTAAACTCCTTACCAAGCCATAATCTTAAGCCTTCCAGTGAAGCTACAGAAGGAGATCGATTCTGGGAAATGAACACAATACGTGTTCTTCTGGGATGTTTTTCTGCTTTACCCCCAGCCCTTCTCCCCAGTGACAACAACAAGGAGTGGAGCACCCAAGGGTGTTGGCCTCTCTTATCTGCTTCCCATTTCCTTATCAGCCTGGTGTAACCTGAAACTCAGTTCCCACAGACTGAGAGAGAGAGAGAGAGAGAGAGAGAGAGAGAGAGAGAGAGAGAGAGAAGTACCATTTCTGGCTTTATCTTGACTTGGGCGGCAGGGGTGGGGGGAAAGCCTGCTAGATCATCATAGTAGCCTCTCCTGTATCCTTCCAATAGGCAAGGCTGAACCTTGATTTGTTCCCCTCTATTTTATTTTTAATTATTATTTTCCAACCTTTAGGGAGACCCTGATGCTCTTCTAGCCAATCCCCATCTGATATGCCTGCATGAGTAGGCTGGAAACTCCTATCTCTGTTTGTTTGTGGGCTAGCTCAGCATCTATCTGCCCCGATCACAAAAACAAGGTTGCACCATTAGGTGTGACTGCCCTTTGATATGGTGCCTGATGGAGGAGGAAGAGGGAGGCATGGTGTAGCAATGGGGTAGTTCTCCAAACGCCCCTGGGAATCTATTCTGTCTCCACCCTCTTCCCTTTTGTGAATGGGAAACTATTGCCTTGTCCAACAGAAGGTGGTTCTGAAAAATCCATTATTAGGATATTTGGGGATAAAGGAGAAGGAGATTTGGACCCTGCTCCTCCTGTATTTCTCAAGCAATGATGCAATGGGTGACTACTTCAAAGGAGGCCCAGAGACAGGGCCAGGGCATCCATTAAGGTGAACTAGGCAGTTGCCTAGGGCATCAAAATGGAGTGGGGGCGCTGGCCAGCCTGCTGCCCCTCCCCCCGCTGCTATCCACCACCATCCATCCCCCCCGCCCGCCGCCATCCACCCGCTGCCCCCCGTGCCCATTGCCCCCAACGCCCGTCACCGTCCCCCGTCATCCGCCACCCCTGCCCCCCGACCCCCACTACCGCCGCTGCCTGCCTGCTCCCCGCTCCCCGCTCCCCGCCCCGCCACTGCCACTGCCTCTGCCCGCCCGCCGCCCCGCCCCCCGCTGCCACCGCCCCGCCGCTGCCGCCCCACCCCCCATGTATTGATTCCCTGTGTGGTGCAATGAATAGAGTGTCCTGGAAACTCATGGGATTGGGTTTGGGCAGGTGGCACAGCTGATGCTACTCCATAAATCTCTCATGAACTTTGAAAGCCCTATTAGGGTATCTATGAGTGGTTTCTGACTTAATGCCATACAGTGAATTGTAGGGGGTTTCTGAGAGGCATGTTCATTAAGAAGGAATTTGTCCATGGCACCTAATAAGACACCCTACAGATTACTCTGGGAGGCAGTGGAAGATAGGAAGGCCTGGCGAGCTCTGGTCCATGGGGTCACAAAGAGTCGGACACGACTGAACGACTGAACAACAACACAGATTAAGGGGAGGGAAGGTTAAAGGGATCCTGGCTTTGTTTTCTTGCAATTGAAAATCAAAAATGTCACAACTAGAGATGGGCACGACTTAGCGGTATTCCCGTTTCCGTTTCTGTTACTCGTTTCCGTTACTCTACGGAAATGGTAACGGGAATTACTCTGCCAGACTTCGAGCTCGAACCGACGAACGAACAATTTTGGTCTGATTTGTCATGCTCGTTCCTTGCATCACGCGATCGCGCGATGCCACGCGGCACAGAAAAAAAGTTTTTAAAAGTTAAAAAAACCTGGTTCCCGGCCGAAAAGCAGGCGGAAAAATGCCTGCCGTGCCTCAGGGCACCTACCAGAGGGGTTGTTTCTTGAGGTCCCCGGCCTCCCCCCCATCCCCTGTCCTGGGCTGCTCTGGTGGGACTCGCCGCAGGCTCGCAGGCAGCCAGCAAAAAGCCCAGTCTCGCCGGCCGCCGGCCGCCGCAATTAAAGCACAAGCAAGCGGCACGGACGGCACAGGAAAAAACTTTTAAACTCTCCCCCCCCACCCATTCCCGGGCCAAAAAAGCAGGTGGAAAAATGCCTGCTTGACTAAGGGCGCAGGGCACCTACCGGAGGGGTGGTTTCTGGAGGGGGGGTCCCGCCTCCCCCCCGTCCTGGGCAGCTGGACTCGAGTCGCCATGCCATGCGGTGCGGGAGGGGGATCCAAAATGGGGCGGCGAACACAATATTGTTTTTGAAATCGTGGTCCAAAAACACACAAGCACAACAGAAACATGCGAAAATTTATAAACTGCCAGATTTTTCGCAGTAGCAGTGGGTTTTTTCTTGCAACAAAATGTCTCTCCAGTCTCCTCTCCTCCTCTGTCCTCCATTGATTTTATTTTATTTTATTTTATTTTATTTACACCTGCGCAATGATGGGCTGGCCGAGTGGCCAGCCATGTGGGAGTGGACGACCATTCAAATTTTTGGAGCTATCCCACCAATCGCATGGCCACTTGGCCATGGAGACTTCTGGGATGTGCCAAAAAGCCCCCTAAAACCTGCCCTAGTCCCCTAACCCTAACCCTAACCCTTGACTCCGTACCCATACGTCACAGACTGTCTTCTTAGTGGGTCAGAGAGGCACCCAGAGGTGCAACCCACTAGCCCACCGTAACCTTACCCGTCACTAGCCTAACCCTAGCCCTAACCCTAACCCACCTTAACCCTAAGCCAGATGTACTTGCATTGCACTACACGCAAGTACAATTCCCTTCTGTGTGAGACATGGTGGTGCGAGAGCCTTAGTTAGGCATCTCACCTATAGCTCTGGGTTCAGTGCCATCCACTAGTCTTCACAGTCACTGTCTGCACAACTGGTATGCAATATCCATATGGCTATTGCATACCATTTTGCAGCAGCAGCAGGTGAGGAGGGGAGACCCCCATGTTGAGGGGTCTCTTGGAGCCTGCTTCCCCTTCCTAGTGGGTGAGGATAGGAGGCACCCACGGGTGCCTCCAGGAGCCCACTTTCCCTTTATAGTGGGCCAGAGGAGGCACCCACCCCACAGAGGTGCCTCCAGGAGCCCACTCCCCCCCCAAAAAAACAGTACTAACGAAAACAAGAAAATGAAAAAAACGAACCGACTAATTTTTGCGAATTTTCGTGAAAAACGGAAACGACCCGAAACGGAACCGGCCCGACTAACGACAACTCGAAAAAAATTTTTTTCAAGTCGTGCCCATCTCTAGTCACAACTATAGCTATAGCTGTATGCAGAAAAATACTGGGCAGTTTTTCTTTCCAAATTGTTAATTGTAGCATTATCATTTAGGTGTCATGTTGTTAAGACTTGCCTGCCCAGGTCTTTTCAATCTGTTGTTGATTCCACTCAGAGGTTATACTTTGCTGTTGTAGTCCCGCTTGTGCTATTATTTTTGTGGCTGCTGTATTTTGCTTTGTTTTTATGTGGTTAAGATCTACTGAGCCAGAATGCAGAACTGCTTTCTCTAAAAGTAAATATAGAAATGCAGACCATCATAGTGGTCCATAAATGCATATTGGAGATACATCTACCTATCGCCAATCATGGGCAACTCAAAGGTTCTTGGACTGCAGTTCCCAGAAGACTTCCTCATGAAATATGCGGGCCAGGATTTCTGGACGTTGTAGTTCAAGAACATCTGAGGATCTAAGGTTTCGGACCACCAGTCTAAATAATAATTTGGCTTGCTTCTTCAGCCAACAGATAGTTCTCAATCTTGTTTTTATCTTCCTGTTCATCTGTACCTTGAGCTGTAAGAACCTGCTTTTTTCATGTTGCATTCCGTGACGAAGGTCTTCTAGGTTTCTGCATTTTGTGTGTATCTGCTTCTTCTTATATACTGCCCCATACCACTTCAAGTCGTCTCTGGGCAGTTTACAGTTTTTTTAAATTACAATATGCAGGCTACACATTGCCCCCCTAGCAAGCTGAGTACTCATTTTACCAACCTCGGAAGGATGGAAGGTTGAGTCATCCATGAGCCTGTTGCCTGGGATTTAAACCCAGGTTGTGAGCACAGTTTTACCTGCAGTACAGGTATTTAACCACTCAATTGTTGTGACTCTTCCAAAGGCCCTATAATTCACTTACTTTAGGACAGCTTCATTGATCACCCTATCAATCCAAGAATTGTTTTTAATGTCCTGATCTAAATCTATGTTTTAAATTCTTTGAGTTTTTTTGTTTTCTTTTTAGAAAATCCTGTGTTGAACAATACATGATTAAGAAAACAAAATGGAAAGGGAATAACATGATCTCCCCCCTCCTGCTCCCCCCATGCTTGGCAAATAATTTATAAGGGTGAAGAAACTTTCAGGAAAACAATCTCCTGGTTCCCATGCTTGTGAATAATTGAAACAAACAGGGAAAACCAGACTTAAGGATAATAAATAAATAAATAAAGGCCCGGGGCAGCCGGTTGCTATGGCAATGGAGGGCTGCAGTGAATTTGCATAAAGTTGCTGATTTCCATAATGGAGCCCTGAGTAAATGATGAAGAAATTTCCATATGCCCAGCTCCCCTTTAAGTCAGTTGGGGTGGAAGAATGAAGAGACAGAATATTTGAATTTCAAATGAGGATGATGACTTTCCAAAACATCCTGGGCTGGAAAGAGGACAAAAGGCCACAGGGTGGGGGCAACACAGCAGCTGTGGCAACCTAAAATAACAAATACCTCTCTCTCTCTCTCTCTCTCTCTCTCTCTCTCTCTTAGATCCTTCATTTCAAAAGGTTATGGTGGGTGCAGAACTTGGAATGGGTATTTTGGGGGCCTACAAATCCCAGAAGCCCCCAGCCAGGCAACTGGGAACAAATAGTTGATGTTGTCATTATGTTTTCACCAAGTTGCTTCCAAATTATGGTGACCCTAATAGAGGTGTGCATGTTTTTGTTTGTTGAAAGATATGGGTCATGCCTAGTGTGGTTTTACCATTCACACACACACACACACACACACACACACACACACACACACACACACACACACACACACACACACACACACACACACACACACACACAGGTTTCCATGACTGAGCAAGATTTGAACCCAGAACACATCCTGGGCTGCCACTTTATCCATTGCATGACATGGACTCTCAAATAGTTTGTTTCCCCATGAAAGAGATATTCCACCTCTGAAAAAATAAAATAAAGGAAGAGAAAACAAAACAAAATCACAGGAAAGCAGAATGATTAGTTTCCCCTAGGAAATCTAGCTCATTCTCTCTTTATTTATAATTCCACAGCTACATTCTGAAATGATGCATTCCCCAAAACAACCCCAAAGGTAATTTACTTCTTTATCTTGTGAATGGCAAGACCAGGCTGGTATGTTAGCTTTGCGAGCAATGATGATTTTTCACAAGGTAAATGTATGAGTGAATGTATCAGTCATAATGAACACGGTCTAAATGGAGTATTAAGAAAAATAAAGTCACATTGATCAATGAAAAGGGAGCCACATGAGAAATGTACTTCCAGATCCAAATTTCAATGAGCATTGAAAATATAATATTGACTTCAGGGAATGTGCATTTACATAGTAGCCTGTATTGTGCTGTATGTAGAATCTACAAGCTACAATTTGAAAAGACACAGTATTTTAAATGGAGGCAAAAAGGAGTTGAGCCGTGTGGCCATCACAAAACACAATTGCAAAAATAGGTTACAGGTGATACCTACATAGGCCACTATTAAATATTTTAAATATGATTTATTGTAGGATGTTCTGTCCAATACAGAGTTGCAAAATGACTAAACACCAAGAAATCATAAAACATATTCAAAAGCAAAACTTGTTCAGATACCAAGTAGTTTTCTAAAAAGCATGGAGGGAAGAACGGCTTATTTTATTACTTTTAATTGGTTCTGGCTGTACAGTTTGGTGCTAAGCTGCTTCCCACTGTTTAAAGTTTAGGTCTACCAGTGTCTCCTGACCAGATCCTTTCAGTGTAATGATATTGAAACCAAAAGCTGTAGAAGTGATGCCCCATCAGATAAGTAGGGTTTGTAACTACCGGTAAAAAAAAAAAAAAAAAAAACACCTCAAAATATAATTGAGAGTTCCCAAGCATGACCCCTGCTTGACCATACCTGTCAAGTTTTTCGTATTGGCCAGGAACATCCCATTTTTCACCCTTTTCCCCACTGTCTTCCTGGATAATTTATTTTCCCAGAAATGTCCTGTATTCCCCAGCCCAGCCCCCTCCGATCTGAGAGAGAGCAAGCAGTGTGCCAGCTGCGTGCAGTTTCTCCTTTACCCAAGTGGGGCAATTTAAAGCAGGAGGGACCAAGGGACTCCTTGACTTTCTGCTTGCCCAGACCAGAGGCCGCTGCAAACTGCAGGGGGGACCAAGGTTGGGGAAGAGGGGGCAAGCTGGTGCGGCAGCAGCAAACAGGAGGGTATGGCGATCCCCGTGCCCCCCCCCATCCACTGCCTGCCCCGCTGCTTAGAAGTCTCGTCAGATGAGCCAGCTGTGCAAGGGGCCTTTCCAGCTTCTTGCAGGAAAGGATACACACTGCCCTGCCCGCACACTGCTTTTAAGGCTGGAGAGCCCAGGGATTCCCCTCATGCCAGAGGGTTGGCTGGCTGGCTGGCTGGATGGATGCCCTCCTCCACCACCTCCTCCCCCTCATGGCAGATGTCAAAAAATTGCCTTATTTTCAAATCCAGAACTTGACAGGTATGTGCTTGACCAGCTCATTTTCCAAACATGGAAGACATTCAGGTAGATCCAGAGCAAACATGAGGTGTATCCAGGATCGGTGCTAGGCTTTTTTTTACCCTAGGCAAGACTAACTACTTATGCCCCCCACCAATTTTCAAAAACAAGTTGTAGGAAAATGTGCCTCTCTCAGGTCAGATCTGTGGCCCTCTGAGTTCCGTTCTGCACCCCTCAGATTGGTTCTGTGAACCTCTGCCATCATTTTTGCACCCCTCTCAGGTATTCACTCTAGGCCAGAGGTCCTCAACCTACAGCTTCCGGGCCGGATCTGGCCCACCAGGGTCGTGAATCCAGCCCGCTGGCCATTGCAGACACTCCCACTTGTCCCCCCCCACACACACACACATAAGCCAGACAGGAATTCAGCGGCTACCACGCAGTAGAATCACCCCCTGTCTGCTACCAGGGCACATGTGCCGCTTGGCTTCTCCAGAGGCCCTCACACATGGTGGCGGTGGCAAGGCTGAAAGCAATGGGAGGGAAATGCGCAGGCACCAAACCTCTTAAACCAGAGCCGAGAAGTCGGCCTTGTGTGGTTGTGTGCCGACTCCTAGAATAACTACTGGGGGGATGGCCTTGGCTTTGGGGGGATCCTCAAGGCGCATGTGCACCAATCATTCCTATAGTCTTGGCTCCCAACAGTGTCTGACGGACAGTGAACCTGCCCCCTGTTTAAAAAGTTTGAGGACCCCTGCTCTAGGTAGTCACCTGGTTTGCCAAGTGGTAGTTCTGGCCCTCCAGCAAAGCACCGATCAGGATGACTTCACCAGTCCACCCAGCCTCGAGCCAGTGGGGCAAATCCTGCTTCCCTGTGTGATGCTAAATATGGTTGTGCCTTTGGCATGTGTGTGCCTTCCCAAGCAGCCCAGTGCTGGTGAGAATTCCTGCTGAGCTTCCCTTTGTGCTCTCACACACAGATACCCACCACCGTTTGATCCGTGGTTTTATAGTAAGGGGAAATAATATTACGTGACTTATCTTCTGCCTTAATGAAGCTCAGCCTTTGCCGCTGATGCAATCAAGAGGCATTACTCATTTATTATGGCTTTGGCGTAGACGCAGTTTCACCATTGTGGGTATGTTTGGTGCAATGGTTGTGTAAAACCTGAGCATCAAGTGGGGAGATGGAGAAACTATTTGTTGTGCTGATGGAGCAGAGTCCAGGGAAGCAGCTTCAGGATCGACTTTCCTGCATCCTCTCAGAAATTGCTTTTTTAAAAATCATATAAATGTATCTAGCAATGTCACAAGTTATACTGGTTTGATGTGTGTAAGTCTTGTCTGTGGTGTGGCTGCTTAGTGACAGCACACTTGGCTAAGGGAGCTGTGCATCATTGCAAATGGTCCCTCCCATAAACAATGCTACCTGGATCCATGACTCCTGCCACTTTTGGAGCAGTGCCCCTCCCCCAGTTTTAATTCATTGGTGAAATGGTGCATCAGACCTTCCACCAGATGTCTGGTGTGAGGTGGTGTCCTTGTCACCCCATTGTGGGTTTGAGTCTGAACTTTACAGAAAAGATCTGTAAATTAGTCTGGCATGACTTAAAAACAAGTCATGCCAGACTAATTTGATCTCTTTCTTTGATAGAATTACAGGACTGGTGGATGAGGGGAATGCTGTGGATATTGTTTATCTGGACTTCAGTAAGTCCTTTGATAAGGTTCCCAATGGTATTCTTGCAAAGAAGTTAGTAGCAAGTGGGATAGGTAGCGCTACTGGTAGGTGGATTTGTAATTGGTTGACTGATCACACCCAAAGGTGATCATAAATGGACTCTCTTCAGCTTCAAGAGATGTGACTAGTGGGGTGCCCCAGGGTTCTGTTCTGGGTCCAGTGCTGTTCAATATCTGTATTAATGACATTTGCAGATGATACCAAATTGGGAGGGATTGCTAATTCCCTAGAGGATAGAATGAAAATCCAAAAGGACCTTGACAGATTAGAGTGCTGGGCCAAAGCTAACGGAATGGGTTTCCACAGAGGGAAATGTAGGGTGCTGCATCTAGGTAAAAAGAATGAATTGCACAGATATAGGATGGGAAATACCTGGCTGGAAAATAGTACCTGTGAAAGGGATCTGGGAATCTTGGTGGACCACAAATTGAACATGAGTCAGCAGTGTGACACGGTGGCCAGGAAAGCCAATGGTTGCATCAACAGAAGCATAGTGTCTAGATCAGTGATGGCGAACCTTTTAGAGACCGAGTGCCCAAACTGCAATTCAAAACCCACTATTTTTTTTTTTTTTGCAAAGTGCCAATACAGTAAATTAACCTGGATACAGGTGGCTATTAACCCGTGCCATAGGTTCGCCATCACTGGTCTAGATCAAGGGAAGTGATAGTACCACTCTATTCTGCTTTGGTCAGACCCCACCTGGAGTACTGTGTCCAGTTCTGTGTATCTCAATTTAAAAAGGATGTTGACAACCTCGAGCTGGTACAGAGGAGGGCAATCCGAATGCTTGAAGGTCTGGAAGAAATGTCTTATGAGGAATGGCTTAAGGAGCTGAGAGGGGATATGATAGCTATATTTAAATGTTTGAATGGATGCCATATTGAAGAGGGAACAGGTTTGTTTTCCATGGCTTCAGAGACTAGGACTCGGGGCAATGGTTTCAAATTACAGGAGAAGAGATTCCATTTGAACATTAGGAAGAACTTCATGACAGTTTGTGATGTTCGGCAGTGGAATATGCATGCCATGGTGGTGGAGTCTCCTTCTTTGCAGGTTTTTAAGCAGAGGCCGGATGACCATCTGTCAGGAGTTCTGTGATGGGCTGGATGGCCCATGAGGTCTCTTCCAACTCTATGATTCTATGATCCAAGCCATGGAACCATGTACCCTCAAAGACTTGGCACACTGAAGACATCCTTGAAAATCTGAACAAAAATTCCCAAATGGATTTTTCCTCCCCACTAAGTCTGGCATCAGCAGCCACTATGATAGCCAGAAATGATGGCTCTGTGATGTGGGAGTAGTAAATTAATATTTGAGATTTGCAGCCTCCAGATATGTTAATAGCAGCAATGTTAAATGACTTTCAAAGGGGATTATAGGAAAAAAGCATGGAGGAGGATAAGGTGATTACTCAGTCTCTGTTAGTTATAATGTCTAACTTGTTATTTATTCAATTAATAACCTGCCCTTCCTCAGTGAAATCCCAGGGGAGCTAAAAGTTTGTATTTAAAAAAGACCTACACACAGAGACAGTTAAAATCAAAGTCAACAAATTTTAAAACCTGGAATCACATACCTAAAATCCCAAATCTGGAAACACAGCTGAGGTATGTTTTTAAAAGGACATCTAAAGAAGGGATTGACAAGTGTCTGCTAAAAACAAGGTAAAAAATACAGTAGGAAGAAGTGATATCAAAGTGCAGCCGAACACTCGCATATTCCCTTGTTCAAGTAGATATGTTTTTAAATGGTACTTGGAGAATAAACATGTAGCCAACAACAAATGTATCCCCGATAAAAGGGATTTCCATAACTATGGTGCCACCACCTTGCACATCTGGTAGTCACCCTAAATCAGTGGTTCCCAACCTGGGGGTAGGGACCCCTTTGGGGGGTCGAATGACCATTTTACAGGGGTTGCTATGAGCCAGTGATGAAAAAGGCACAAACAGCTTCAGTCTGGAGGAGGAGTTGCGGGATCAGGGGGAAAGAGTGAGTTACAGCTTTCTAGTTTGGAAGGGATGTCAGTCAATGGCACCGGAGGCTGCGATTGGCTGAGGGTGCCTGAAGAAGGAAGTTCTCTATGGCACCTGTGGCAGTAGCCTGCCAAAGGGGGCTTGTGGCCTCTTCCAAGCAGGACAAGGGGGTCTCCACCACATGAGGAACTGTATTAAAGGGTCACGGCATTAGGGAGGTTGGGAACCACTGCCCTAAATGGAACCTCCAATCTCAGAGAAACTATGCCACTAAGCACAAAAGGGTAAGGGGAGGTAAAGCCCCAGGATGGCTACCATTATGCCTTTTTAGAAGCAAATGTCAAACCAGTGTCAAAAACCGGATCCGTGATTTAATAAATGTATATCCCATCCTTCAATTGCTTTCAGAAAAAGTGTAGATCCATTAACCGGTTTCTCTAACTGGTGTTGTAATATACTGCTGATTTAAAATGTCTTTTTCCTTAGAACAAGGTGCCTTAAAAATCACTGTCCAGTTGGGCAGTCCAGGGTATCTACAAAGCTCTCCTCCACCTCCATATTTCAACAAATCACTCCCCCTGCCATCCGCTTTCTTCATCTGTTTATATCACATTTTTCCTGGAAGGAGATCAAGGTATTTCTCATTGGTCTTCTCCTTTACTCACTGCCGTCACAACAGCACTGTAAGTTGGCGTGGGGGAGTCTATGAGTAGCCAGCAGTCGCCAAAGCTCCACAGCTTGTTCATGCGTTAAGAAACATTAACTAAAGTGAAGTGGGAGATGGAAACATCTGAACTGCTGGATAGCTTAGTGGTTTAGGCTTCTACCGGGGAGCCAGAGGTTGGAAGTTCAATTCCCGGCTGAGCCTCCTTGGCAGGGGCTGGGCTCCATGATCCATAGGGTCCTTACCAGCTCTGCAGTTCTAAAATGATGATGACGGTGTGAAAGATCCAAATTAGGGCTCAGTCATTTAGCTGATGGGATAGCTCAATAGCTTAGGTCTCTGGCTGCCAAGCCAGAGGTTGGGAGTTCAACTCCCCTTGGCAGGGGCTAGACTCAATGATCCACAAATCCTTTCCAGCTCTGCAGTGCTAAAACGATGGTGATGGTGTGGAACATTCAAATTAGGATTCAGCTGGATAGCGAACGGTTGGGAGTTCAATTCCCTACTGTGACTCCTTAACAGGGCTAGACTTGATGGTCCATAAATTCCTTTCCCATTCTGCAGTCCTAAAAAATGATGATGATCATGGAACACAATCTGCCAGAAATGTTGCCTTATCTGCAGTGTCAGATCTTTCTCGATGAGCTTTTTGTAGGAAGATTTCCAGAAGTGAATTAGGGGAAAAAGAGAGGTGTGTTTATCATCACCTTTGACACTCTACATCTTGGTGTTCTCCCACATCAAGAGATCTCTGCTTGCCCTCTGTGGCCATCATGGGGACTTGAAACACCTTGTTTTCGAAAATTAAAGTTATTCTTGCTTGTATCACTAGGGGGGAGAAGGAGGAGGTTTAGAGCTGTTCTCCCCCTGTGGTTTCTGGGTATGCCAACATTATCCCACTCGAAGCCGTTGGAATGATGCCACTGCCTGCTCCATGAAGGTGACACATGCTTTCTGTCGGAAAACTGGTTGATTGATTTGTGATCTTATCTGTAATTTTCTCTTGAGTGATAAACAACCTAAAATAAACCAGCTTATAAAAGGGGGAGAAAGACAATCTCAAGAACAACAAAACAATGATTCCACCCGGAACTGTTGAGTTTCTGCTTCTCTCCAGGGAAACTTCCCCAGGCAAAGTCGCAGAGTTGGTGCCAACCATATGCAAAGTAGACTCTGCCTGCCAGGGTGCCAGGACCACGGGCAAACGCCTCTGCCTGCATTATTCCTGGGCTTCAGCCACGCTCCTTGCTCACAGGACTTTGGCCAAAGTTGGGGAGGGAGCAGAATTCAGTTAGATAGGCAGCCCTTTCTCAAAAATCTTTAGCTGATCCTTCTGTCACCCTGTTTAAGAAAGACAGCAACCACAGAGTGCAGGATCTTCTCCCGCGCCAACCTGATGGAAGGAAACACATTCTGAAGAAACTCAGACAAAGAAAGAGCAGGCTAGAATTTTGCTCAGATTGTGCAAAAACTGGAGGAGACTACAACTTCCAGAATACTCCAGCCAAAATGGATTCTTAGCATACCCAGAGCCTTCCAGCTATCATGGCCACTTGTTAAGCTGGCCCAAATTGCAAGGCCATACTGCCCGGAAGATTTTCAGAATGGTAGTCCCCCCCCCCAAAAAAAGAAATTCCTGAGCCCTAGGCCAT
The DNA here is from genome assembly GCA_029282475.1 of Phrynocephalus forsythii. Lineage (NCBI taxonomy): Eukaryota > Metazoa > Chordata > Lepidosauria > Squamata > Agamidae > Phrynocephalus > Phrynocephalus forsythii. The sequence goes on from JAPFRF010000022.1 coordinate 7,270,293, forward strand.
CACTCTATCCACTACACAACATAGTGTACCCTATATAGAAAGATAACTGCCTACATGCCCTAAGCACATCTGATCTCACCTTATTTCGGAAGCTAAGCAGGGTCGGGCCTGGTTAGTACTTGGATGGGAGACCACCAGGGAATACCAGGTGCTGTAGGTGCCTGGAGTAGGAACTGCCAAACCACTCCAGTAATCCTGCCAAGAAAACTCCGTGGACATGGGTCACGAAGAGTCGGTCACAACTGTAATAGTGCAACACACACACATACACATATAGAAAGATATACTGCTCCTGAATTCAGACAATCTCATCTAGGGTGTGGCACACCCATCCATTCCACAAACCACTGAGAAGCAGATTGAGTTCTTAATTTCTCACAAACATATTCCGAAATGGGGGCCCCATCCCCCTCTATGTGATGTTGGCAGAGTCAGTTTAGTAGATTTATTGTTTAATTAACCGCCGGATTGAGCTGTGCACACATAGCCTGGCTTCTGTGTTTACAGACCACATCGGAAGGGGTGAATTGTTTCTGCCTCTGGCAATCCCAGGAACTCTTTGGGTCTCAGCCTGGCTTGACTTTCTTGGAACCTTTGGCACTATCAAAATGAACAAGTGTTGTTTGGCGCAAAGTTTTTGCGGGCAGTCCTCCACTTCCTGTGATGCTCTGCCCTGGAATTTTTCGGAGGCGCTTTGCCAGCCTCAAATGGCAGAGAATCTCTTCCCCCCTCCCCCCTATGCCAGCGTTATTCCAGTGAGGTCTGTCCGGGAGCCCCAAGAATCAAACAAGCCCAGACTTTTCATCAACGTTTCTTGCTCATCTCACGAACGAGGCAATAAATAGTTACGAGGGCAGGTGTGGGTTCAAACTGATAAGAGGCACTGCAGTTATACACACACACCCTCCAGAAAACTTCAGCTGGGCTTCAAAAGGAGGCAATGGTGCAAATAGCCCAAGGATAGGTAAGCATCCAAGTCAGCTGTCAGCAGGAAGAAAAGAAACAATCATGTTCTGGACTATAGATGGTCCATTTCACCTCCTTCCATCCCCTGTACCGAGGGGTTCTCAAGCGTAGGTTCTCAACTGGGGACTACAAATCCCAGAAAGCCTGGCCAGCTCAGCTAGTGGCACAGACTTCTGGGAATTTTAGTCCAGCAACATCTGGGGACCCAAGGGTGGGGACCACTGCAAAAGACCCCAGTTACCAGAATCCTAGGAGGACAATTTGGTGAAAAGAAATTGTCAGCCAACTTCACATTCTGCTCTCAACCTTCCACCCACGGAGAGCTGTTTTTATCATGAGATGATGCCTTCGGCCAACCCTTCTGAGAACATCCTTTCTCCTGGCTCACTAGGGATTCTGGCCCATCAGTGCGATGAGGGCTGCTACCTTCAGTAGTTCTTATTTTAGTGTAATGATTTTAGTGTAAGGTTTTTATTATTGTTCTTATTATTTATTGGTAATTCTATTTTTAACTATTTTAAATTGTTTTAATTCTTTTGATTTTCAGCCGCCCAGAGACCTTTAGGTAGTGGGCGGCAAATAAGTTGTATAAATAAATAAATAAATAAATAAATAAATAAATAAATAAATAAATAAATTTAAATATTTTAATTTATTTTCTACACTAAATTACATACAGCAAACATATTGCTTGTCTCCTGTTTTGTTATCGATTCCATCACAGTTCTTCCCAACATTGATCCCAACATAATTCATATCTCCTTTCTCAGCTTAAATGAACATTCTTTCGTACTTAATTTCCTTACTATCTCATCCATATTCTATCTATCTTTACTGACATCTAATTTTAATACAATAATTTTAACACCTATTTATCTACTTGCATTGACATGCTTTCGAACTGCTAGGCTGGCAGGAGCTGGGGTTAACAGCAGGAGCTCACTCCACTGCGTGGCATCCGGGATTCGACTTTGTAGCCTACAGTTTTCAGAGCCTTAGTCCACTGAGCCACCACACCCCTAATACAAAGAATATAGTTTATCTAATCTCAGCAATCTATTCAATCTTGCTGTTTAGCTCTACCATACTAAGCAATTTAGGATAGATTTGACTAACTATATATCTTCTACATATAATCCACAATATATTTACCTATTCTTCCAATGTGTGCCTGCCTAATTTCAGCAATCATCTCTAATTCAAGTTAATACTTTATGGGCTATTATAAAAGAACTACCAACTGGTCTGATTGTTTGACTTTATGCATAGAAATTCTTATTTATACCTCACTGCCACTATTCTTTTAAAAATCTAACAGATTAACATTTATATATCAGGTCTGTCTTCACATTTCCATTTTCCATTTCCCATATCAAACCAGTTAACTAGTACCCTAATCCCAGCCCTAACCCTAACCCTAAGGCTACCTTCAGTAGTTCTTGTTAACATCTTGTTCTGCTTTTCTGCTGGAAAAGTGGTCCAATGGGTTTCTGTAGGGTCGCGGAAAACAACACAATCCCCGGGTGCAGATTTACAATTAAGAAAAACACATCAGCAAGGTAGCCGTGTTAACTGTGGGATTCTGGCAGTCACAGTCAAGGAAACTGAACATCCCATGGTCTCCTCCGCTAACACATCTGCAAGGAGCATCTATGAATAACTCTCGACTTCTGGTCCACTCTATGAGACTGATCCTGAGTGAACATTCTCCAGAGCCTCAGTCAGCAACTAATATTCAGAAGTACACTAAATAAATAAAAAGAAACAAAAATGCCACTCTGAGAGATGGACAACTAAAAGTGGATTTCACTGGTAACTTATGTCATCTGCCCATTTCAGTGGTTGGACGCTGTTCCTTCAGGGTTGATCCAACTGCGCCTTTCCTGCTTCGCTAAGAGGTTGGACGAGGTGACCTTTGGGGAAACCTTCCAGCTCTACAGTTTTATGATCCTATGAAAAGCAGAAAGGGAAGAGTGGGTGGAAAGGGAAAATGTGGACTTGGACACCTTTACTCGCCTTTAAATAGTAGGTACGATCATGACCAGCTGGAAGAGTGTAAGGGAGTGGGAAGCCAACGAGAGCTGGTCTTTCTGCAGGGCTGACGGAAGGAGGCTTATTAGGCAATCTCATGGAGGAACCATCTGTCTGTGACTAATAGTCATAGCATCTGCCCACACCCTCCACGTGCAAAGGCACCTTGCCACTCAATAGAAAGTGCCAGAGACGACAGTAGGAAAGGACTGTTTTCTCTGTGCCCTGCTGCTTCGGGGCTTCCCGGAGGCATCCGATTGCACGCTTATTATGGGAAACAGGTTGCTGGATCAGGGCTCTTCCTTTGTTATGGCTGCAGCCAGGATACAGGCAGTGCCGGAACTCTGATTTGTGATACCATAAAGTATATCGGTGGCTGCAGGCACCATCTTCTGGCACGTTCATGTCACGTGGCGCCTTGACCATTACGCACGTCAGATCTGCCATGCATTTTGATCGCATTCACTTCATCCAAATAAGAACCCATTAGTGGACCCATTGCCACAGGACTCATTGTCGCCCAATGGGGCAGGCACCACTTGTGGGGAGTTAAATGTCATCCAAGTGTAGCAACCGTGTGGCAGAAAGTTGATTTCATGCATATATGCATTTACTTTTGTTTGTACAAAAGTATTGATAAAATCAGGTTGAGGAGGCCGCCTCAACAATACCAGTCTCCTTTGCATTTGAAAAGGTGAGCAGGTGTGCAGGTGCTTGGGCGTGCAGGCGCTTCATGCTGGGGACGTGGGGGGTATGAAGGCAGCAGTAGGCACTGTTATTGGAGCATCTTGATCCGCCCTGGAGACAGGCTGTCATTGCATTGCTCCACACCTAAGCCCTGGAAGCAGCATATTCATGTGCTTCCTGCTCTCGCTGTCACTATGTTATGTTATTATCATCTTTAGCCAGTCTTCCAGTTCACTGACTGCAACAACAGTTTGGACTAGAGATGGGCACGAAATGAACTTTTTTGTTTCCGTTATTCGTTATTCGTTCCGTTATGTAACAAAACAACTAACGAAAATTGTGATGAAAATGGAACGAAATGAACAGAACCATGAAAATTGGGTTCGTTACGTTTCGTTTTTGTTAATGGCGACGCGCAATGAAATGAGCTGTTGTAAATGTTAAAAATCTCCCTGGACATCCACAAAAATGCAGCGATAATTATTTATACTGTCTGATAATACCTACCAGGGGAGTTGGGGTCCTTAAAACATACATTTATGTCTTTTCTCAGTTCACTGTATTTTTTTTTCCTTTAAGGGGAGTTAAGGGACACCGACCCAAAATGGCTCCCAGATGCCTAATATTGATTTCTTGGGTATTAAAATGCCCTGGACATCCATAAAAACGCAGCGATATTGTGATAATTGTTTGAAATTATTACCTACCAAGGGGTTGGGGTTCTTAAAACATTTGTTTTTGGCTTCTCCCATCACAATGTATTTTTCTTTTCCCTTTAAGGATGACAAAATGGATCCCAGCCACAAAATGGATGCAAGCCATGTGATGGGATCATGTAAATTCTTGGACAATTTCAACCAATACCATGCCCAGGTTGCAGACTGGGTAGGTGTGGCAGCCACAGAGGGCATAAAAAGCTCTGGCAGTCCCCGTCCTCCTTGCAGTCTCCGGTGGGAGTTAGGGTGGGATTGCTGTCTCTGCGACTCTAGCTTCAGTCCTGCAGCCTCCCTGTGTGTGTGCATGCATACCTCTCAGTGAGTACCCTCCCCTGCCCTGCAGTGCACTCACTCTGCGGCTGCCTTGCACCCTGGGCAACGCGCGCCGCTGCCTTTGCAGCCTCCGTGCGTACCTAGTCTATACTGTGTCTCTGCCAGCATCAATTTTTTTTAGTGTTTTCCCTCTGGTCTGGGGCATTGGGGGATGCCTGCACACGGAAATGCTTTAAAAATTGTGCAAAAAGCGGGTAGAAATGAAAAATGAAAAAACAAAAATGAAAATGAATTTTTTCCAAAAATTCACGAAAAACGGAAACGAACCGAAACAGACCTATCAACGAAAAACGAAAAACCAAAATGCCATTTTTTTTATTCGTGCCCATCTCTAGTTTGGACCCCAATCAGCTGGTAAGGGCACGAGGCCCTGTCAATCTTTTGGTAAACAAAATAAATCCCCCAAGATTAGGGGAATTCTTCTTGGTCTACCTTACACATTTCAGCATCTGGATGGAAGCTTGTTCTCAGTTAGGTAGATTGTTCCTTTAGTAAAATAGCCACATGACTAGTTGAAGCCTGCATTAGATGGAATCTCCCTGGCAGGGCACTTAAGAACATAAGAACATAAGAAGAGCCATGCTGGATCAGGCCAAAGACCCATCTAGTCCAGCTTCCTCTATGTCACAGTGGCCCCACCAGATGCGTTTGAGAGCGCATGAGACTAGATATCTGTCTCCTGATACTAGTCCCCTGCATCTGGCCCTTAAAGTACCCCGGTTTTAAGCCTGGAGATTACACATCTCCACCATGGTTTGTCACCTGTGCCAGACTTTTCCTCCAGGAATCTGTCCAAACCCCTTTTGAAGGCATCCAGTCCAGATGCCATCACCACCTCCTGTGGCAGGGAGTTCCACAGACTAACAACACGCTGGGTAAAAAATGTTTTCTTTTGTCTGTTCTCACTCTCTCACTTGTGTGGATGTCCTGTTATGTCACTGGATGAACATAACAGAGTTATCCAGTTCTATTCCCCAGGAGTCTACACTTACAGGGGTAGCGGGGTGGTAAGCAGCAGCAGCAGCAGCAGCAACAACAACAACAACAACAACAACAACAACAATAACAGCAGTGAATGTGCCTGAAATTCAGGAGACAGATGGTGAGTCAAAGCTGACCTAGTGGTTAGGAAATTCTGTAAGCTATAGTAGAAGATGTGTTTCATTTCACCTTCCTGTTGATGTGGTTCCTCTGTTTATATTTTGTTTACTGAGTTGCCATTAAAAAATAAATAAATGAAAGCCAAACCACTAAGCAATCAAAACATGACACACAAGACTCATTATGTTGGTGGCACCAAGGCCACCTGTAGCAGCACCTGATTGCCATCAGACACCTGTCCTCTTTCCCCACCTTCCTCCGCTGCCTTACCTGGTTTGTTGGGATCCACCTGTCACGTCCTGGCCCCAGTCCATGGGGTGGGCAGCCGTGCAGGGTTTTGGAGTGCTCGTGTTGGTACGATAGAGGGGAGAGCCAGGATGAAAGTCTGGATGAAGGGATGGGTTCACACAGAGGAGGCATACACACAGTGCCCCTGGGAGGACCTGCAGGGCGAATGAGCAATTGCTCCAGGTGAGGGGTTGACATGAGCACCACCGATGGCACCTGGATTCAGGTGGCACTTCTGGCAGCTTTCACTCCTTTCCAGGGAAAACCCTGGGGGCTGGGCACTGACTGACATCTATTGCCAAGGATAGGATAAAATACTGTTGGGGGGGAGGGGGACCATGTGTTGATGTACTTTTTGGCAGAATGTAATGGAAAGCATATTTTTCATTTGTTTAAAAGTAGAATAAAGAAATCATTTAGTGTGCATTAAAAAGCACTCTTTTCCAGTAGTGTTCAACTTGACCTGGCATGTGCTCATTTGTTTCTATCATAGAGAAAAGGGGTGTGGCGGCTCAGCGGACTAAGGCTTCTGAAAACTGTTGGCTGCAAAGCTGGCAGCTTGGCAGTTCGAATCCCGGGTGCCACACAGCAGAGTGAGCTTCTGCTGATAACCCCAGCTCCTGCCAACCTAGCAGTTTGAAAGCATGCAAATGCAAGGAGATAAATAGGTATCGCAGTCAAAAGTGGAAAGGTAAAACAGTGTTTCCTTGCAGCCATGCCGGCTACATGGCCATGGACTTGCACAACACTGGCTCTTTGGCTTGATTAAAGAGAGGAGCACCTCCCCTAAAGTCGGAAACGACTAGCACACATGTGCAGGGTGAACCTTTACCTTTTTGCCTTAATGGAAAGCATTTTTTTGGTTTAAAAGTAGAATATAGAGATCATTTAATGTGCATTAAAAAGCACTCTTTTCCAGTAGTGTTCAACTAGACCTGCCATGTGCTCACTTCTTTCTATCATAGAGAACTCCCCTCATTTTAGTCCCTTCTTTGTCTAGTATTAGTTTTATTCTTTAATGTTAAGCCAGCAACGGACAAGTTTTGTGGGGACAGGGCTCGCTTTCTGTCCCTAGGACCCAAGGAGGGATACACTTCTTCCCCTAAGAGCAAAGGGAGACATTGTCAGAGGTGGTGATTAGCGCCTCTTTGGACAGATGCCCTCCAAAGCATTCTTGAAACAGCTGCACACATGATGCAGCACCAAAAAGCTGATGTATTCTGGCCTCTTACCAGTTTAGATGAAAGGGCATAAGGGTGAGGGATGCACAGTTCTGTATGCACTCAGAACCTGGCGAGGGGGGGAGACCATACACGTTTACATGCACCAGATAGAAAAGCTGCAGAACGCCTTCCTCTGTGCTAGGTTTTACCAGGTTTACTTCAGGCACAGTTCAGTCTTCTGCTTGCCTACTGAGAGGCAGAACAGGGCTTACTTCCAGGTAAGCAAACAGAGGCCAGGCTCCTCCTCTTCATGACTTTTGCCTGGGCAGGAAAACAGCCTTGCCATCATGGCCTCCTGAAACTCATGCAGCGTTGTCCTATAGATGTTTATTCAGAGGTAACTCCCCTGGTTTCCTTGGGGTTTCCTTCTTTGTGTTTAGAGATGGGCACAAAACAAACTTTTAGTTTGTTTCGTTATTCGTTATTCATTTTGTTACATAACAAAATGAATTACGCTTAGGGGGGAAGAAAGAGGCACTGGACCCAAGCCAGCACCTCAAAAAGCCCCTGCTACAGGGGCCAGGATTGCCCCACCGCTGCTGCCGCTGCCGCCACCGCTCAGTAAGGATGATTAAAGATGATGATGATGATGTGGATGAGAATGAAAATGCTGCCAGTCCAGTTTATGAGTTGTTGTCAACATCTGTGGTTTTTTATTTTTATTTTTGAATGTTTTTTCCCGCCTGTGCGCTGTTAAATGGATTAAATCGCGCAAAGCGGTGAAAAACGAATAAGAAAACAATGAACCAAGAAAATGAATTTTTCAAAAAAAATTGTTAAAAAGGAAACAAACCATACCAAACCCTAAAACGAAACAAACCAAAACGAATCACCATTTTTTTCAGTTCGTGCCCATCTCTACTTGTGTTTTAGGGTGGTATCCTTCATTGGCCCTGCCAAAGATTAAACCCTAAATGTATATATTTTTTCTTGCTCAGATGGGTTTATCTAGAGGACGGGTAGCAAAATCCTTTCCCTATCTTTCTTCAGCCCCTGCTTTTATCAGCAAAAAGAGAGAGGCAAATATCAGCTCACTGCAGCTTCCGGGAAGGAGGATCTGCCTTTTAAACCAATCAGGGCCCTTCCTTGCCTGTCATAACACTTAATTTTTTAAAAACACTAGTGGAGGTCTACCCATTTCACTTTCATGTTGTGCATTTTTGGCATTGGGTTTGTTCCATTTTGTTTTTCTTTTCTTTACTCCCCACCCCGGACAACCGATCCCATAATCCCTCACCATCGACTCTGGCAGCTGGGGCTGATGGGACCTGTAAGCAACCCAAAACCTGGAGGGGACAATTGCCCAACCCTACCCTAGTCCAGTAAGCTGCCTAGATGCCCTAAGCCAGTGATGGCGAACCTATGGCACGGGTGCCAAAGGTGGCACTCAGAGCCCTTTCTGTGGGGACCCGACATTGCCCTTTCATAGCCACCTGTATACAGGTTAAATTACTGTATTGGCACTTTGCAAAAAAATAGTGGGTTTTGAATTGCAGTTTTGGCACTCAGTCTCTAAAAGGTTCACCATCACTGCCCTAAGCCAAGCATATCCACTTTGGCCCTCTAGAAGTTTTGGACCACAACTCCCACAGTCCTTTGCCACTGGCAATCTAAGATTAGAATTCTGGGAGTTGTGATCCAAAACATCAGGAGGGCTGAAGTTTGGACATGCCTGCCCTAAGCACATCTGATCTTGCCTGATTTTGGAAGCTAAGCAAGGTTGGCTCTGGTTAGTACTTGGATGGGAATAAGAAGTGCTGTAGGCGCCTGGAGTAGGAACTGTAAAACCACTCCAGTATTCCTGCCAAGAAAACTCCATGGATGTGGAGTCACAAAGAGTCGGTTACGACTGTAACGGCACAACAACACACCTTAGTCCAATAAGAATGACAAAAATGCATTGATCAGTTTTCTATATAGCCCTGTAATGGCAGCTCTTTTTCTGCCCTTCTTCTTATCTCAACATTTTGCTATTTTAACTAGTTTATCAATATACAATATCCATTTTTCTTCCAATCTTATTCGGTTTGGCAGTGTTTTGGCTACTGGAAATGAGAGTTAGTGCTCTTTGGAAGGGGAGCAACAGACGGTAGATCCAAATAGATACATCCTCTTAGAATCATAGAATCATAGAGTTGAAAGAGACCTCAAGGTCCATCCAGTCCAACCCCCTGCCATGGAGGAACCCCATCACAGGACGCCCGACAGATGACCATTCAGCCTTCGCTTAAAAACGTCCAAAGAAGGAGACTCTTCCGCCCTCCGTGGTCCTCTTGACCCACAGCAGCTGAAGCAATGGCTCATCTGTGAGCTATGTGCTTTCAGGGACCCAGGTGCGAATCTCTCCCTGGCCACAAACCTCACTCAGGCAAGCAACCGTCTCTCACTCAAACTTACCTTGCAGGTTTATTGCAACAGCCAGCGAGATAAGGGCTGTGGGGCATTTTGTTCCCTAAAGTGTTGTGCCGAAGAGATAAATAGTAATTATTTTTCCTTCTCCCAGCAGAGGACGGCTGATTTCATCTGTGAGAATTTGGTTGCTCTCAGAGATAGCAAAGAAGGAAGAGAATTCTGGAGAGAATCCATGGGTCATTGGTAGTTTTTTGTTGGATAATCTTTGTGGCCCCTGGGGTGGGAAAGGATGCATACAGTTGAATTTTAGCAGGCATAGTGTTGTTCAGTGGTTTAGGCATCTGGCTGTGGAAGCAGAGGTTGGGAGTTCAATTCCCCCCTGCCCCTGCCCCCACCCCCAAAGAAAAGAGCCAACTGGTATAGTTTTTGTCAAGCTGCACAGTCCCAGGGCACCTCCGGAAAAAGGGAATAATAAACCCTCTCTGAATATGGTCCACCTCTGCGGCCCCCATGGTAATCTTGGACTAAAACTCCCAGAAGGCTTCACCACCAGCTGTGCCAGCCCAGATATCTGGGAGTTGTAGTCCAAGAACATCTGGGGAGCCAAACTTGGGAACCACTGTTTTATCCGGAAAACCCTGGAAAGGGTCACCGTAAGCCAGAATTGACTTGAGGGCACACAACGAGGATGATGATTAGCAGCATCTGCAGAAATGCCCTTGTCTACAAAACAGTTATCCCTATGGGCACCCCATCCTCTTATTCCCGTATGAATCGTCTCAGTTCGGAAAACATAAGGTGTGATCAGGCAACACAATGGCTCACACTTGGGGTCATGGGGTCACTGTCTGATGTCCCAGCAAACCACACCATGTAGGGGCAATAGTGATCCATCCTGATCTGTGTCCAAGTTGACATTTTTGGTCCAATGGGAAGGTTGTTATTTTTGAGGTGGGTGGGATAGATTGTTTCCTGCAGCTGAAGAGTCGCTTGAAGGGAAATCTCTCCTAGAAAAAAAACACCCTTTCTTGTGCATTCAAATGTGACCCTTTTCCCACTGTCTGGTTGCATTCATAGCTGTGTTAGATAGCCATACCCTATATTTTGGTTCGTTAATCATAATTTTAAATAAAGTCAAGTATTTAGAACAGGAAGAATACAATCCTGAGTGTGTCTACTCAGATTTTTTTTAAAAAAAATTAAATTAAATGAGAATTACTCCAAGGCAAATAGATCTAGGATCTCAGCCTAATTGCAAACTCAGAATCAGTAAAAACACAAAACTCTCCACAAAACAGCAAACTTAGGAATGCAATGTTCAAGGGGTTGCTGGAAGCCACTTCTCATTTGCTGAAATCTGAGCAAAAGGACATCAGTCAAAGGGCCACCTTACAGGAGACTCCGTTATCTCAGTTAGAAGGTGACAAAACATTACCCCTCCAGAGGTGCATCCCTTCAAAGCTGCATTATCTGAACCATCAGCTTGCAAGGGAAGCCTGCCATTTCCTTCCCATTGACCAATCACCGAACACAAGGGAACTAATTTGCAACTTCTGGAGCTGTGAAAGCCACTCTGCTCATTGAACATCTTCTACTGCCTGAAGGATCTTGGCTTCTAATGGCAAAGCTGGCTTCCCAAATTGTTTGTCTCTGGGATGATACACCAGGCGATAAGTCAAGGAGAAAAGGGGGCATTTCTACATATGGAACAGCTGAAGAAAAGAGGGAGCTCTGATTGTTTGCCATCCACCAAACTTCCAGAAAAGAGGAATTTCTGAAAACCTTAACGATAAGGAAGGTCCATATATATATAGACTTGGAACAAGGTCTAGAAACATTGTTAAATAGAGGAATGAATGAACAGTATGTTCAAGAGTGTTCAGGGGGTTAATATGGAAGAGAGTTTTTAACATAGCTGTAGCATCCTTTTTAAAAGAAACTATTTTGAATATAGCTTTTTAACTGATTAGGTTTTAATAATGTTACGCTTCATGTCTTTGCCTTTGTCTTTATATGTACTTGTTTTTATTAATTTTTAATTCATCTTTTATGTTTATTAATTTTGCTGTGAGTCACGGGGGGGTGTCCCACCTCTGGGAGAATTTAAATAAATCAATGCACTTAGATACCCAGGTTCCAAGCCATAGAGATTTTGAACGTCATATCAGCATTTATTTGAGTACCTCATTCAATGATTCCCAAATTGGGCCCTCAGGTGTTTGTGGGCTGAAACTCCCAGAAGCCTTTACTACTAGCAGTACTGACCAGGATCTCTCACCTTTTTTTACAGAAAATATATATATATATATAAAACTACCAAGTATTCTTAGTTGATTTTCTTTTCCCCCCCAACTACAGGAAATGAACGAAATGGCCTGGACTTCGGCAGACAGGTAATCCCCAATCAAGCTGAATTCAAAGCATTTGCTTGACCTTAGTTGTGGTGGTGGTTGTTTTTGGCCACACAATCTGGAGGTTTAGATGCTGTTCCCACACGGACACTGCTGGATCCTTCATTGAACTATGCGGTGCTGAACTATTCCCCTGCAGATCGGTGAAGGTGTCCCACCTACCGGCCCTTCTGGTGTTGATCAGTGGGGTTGGAGTAGACCTCTAAGGTTCCTCCTAGCTCTCAGGTTCTCCAGAACTCAAGTGGGCTCCTTGCCCACCGAGAGTTGGTGCTGCCCAAGATTCTCTTCCCTCTGTCTGGAGGGGAAACGGAAAATCGATCCCAATCTGAGCCGTCACCCTTGAGCCTCTTCCAAGAGGTGAGTTCATCAGGCAGCCGTCTGGCTGGGATTCATCCTCAGTGAAGCTTTTGTTCCATTCCACCACCACCCCTTGGTGGTTTCCACTCAACATGTATCAATATGTTGATTCATGCCTGTCTTGGAGGTAAGCAACTGTTTGTTCAGAGAGACTCCCACGTGATATATCGGTTGATGGGCCATGCCGTTGGAGTTAAGAGGATGGGGGTGGGGGTGAGGGGTAATTGTGAGGCGTAATTGTAGAAGATTTGCATGCGCCCACTGTTTTATTCCCAATACATGCAAACCAGCATATTAAGAGCAATTTGGACAACTGCCTGTCACACCTGCTTTGGTTTGGACTCCTGTCTTGAGCAAGGGGTTGGTCTTGATGGCCTTGTAGGATCCTTCCAACTCTATGATTCTAGGGTTCTGTGGTTCTGTGGTTCTGATATTCGATGCTGGAAAATATGCCCATGCTAACTTTCTTCTGGTCTTCAAGAGTGTATCAAAGGTGGAGCTTGGGATTAATTTTTGGTCCGTAAGTCTTTTGGCTGTATGCCAAAAGAGGGGGTGTATTTCCTTCTATCTTGCCCCTCCCCTCTCAAAGTGAGGTGACTGGATCTCTAAGTTCTGCCTTCTAGGTTTTTGAGGATATAGGAACATAAGAAGAGCCATGCTGGATCAGGCCAAAGGCCCATCTAGTCCAGTTTCCTGTATCTCACAGTGGCCCCACCAAATGCCTCTGGGAGTGCACGAGACTAGAGATTTGTCTCCTGCTACCACTCCTCTGCATCTGGCCCTTGAATTACCCCAGTTTTAAGCCTGGAGATTACACATCTCCATCATGGTTTGTAACCTGTGGTGGACTTCTCCTCCAGGAATCTGTCCAATCCTCTTTTGAAGGCATTTAGGATGCACAGTGGAACCCCTCATGAGTGGAGTGATGATCTGTTTTGGACTTCAGGTACTCGTTGTGACAGCCCCCATATCTTTCCCCTTCAAAGGAACTGTGCATAGCTTGCCCCCAAATGTATTCTAATCAATTGTGTAGAAACCCCCCACCCCCACCCCATGTGCAAAGTAATTCTAGCAGCTTTCCTTTCTATCAGGGATAGCTCTTCTGAAAAGTGAATGAGTCTGGAATGCATATTCAGGACCAAGCTCATCTAAAATGCTTTTTGTTTCCAATTGAAAATATTAGCTTCTACCAATACACTGCTGACAGAGAAATCTCATTCTCCCCACTCTCACTCCAGCTACTATGAGGACTGTACCTAGCTCGACTCATCGAGGGAAGAAGGCTTGGAAGGGTGGTGGTAGATGGCATTAGCTTCACTTCTAAGGAAAGCATTCATCTGTTTTGACCACACAAACCCTCATTCCACTACTTCCCTTCTTGTCGCTGTTTTCATCAGTGGATACTGGTAATGCGGATCCTTCCTCTCCACCACCCCCTTTCTTCTTCATTGACACCAGCATCTTTTTCAGCAGGCAGATTGCTGCTGAGGCATCAGATAGTGGCACTTTCTAGTTTCTCACCGCCTGGGCTGATTGGGCCAGGCCAAGAGGCAGGTAGGGCTTCCTGTAGCAAGGAAGGTCATAGGAAGTGCCATACCACTACTAAATAGAGATGGGCACGAAACGATTTTTGTTGTTGTTGTTGTTGTTCTTTATTCATTTCATTACACAACGAAATGAATAACGACGCTAGGGGCAAATTTAACACGAACCGAACCGAACCGAGAAAAATTGGTTTGGTTTGGTTTGTTTCTTTAATGGGGGGGGAGATGTCTGCTACCTGGTGCTGGTCCAGAGGTCCAGTCTTCCTGGCTTCTGGGACGGCGACCAGGAAAAGACTGGGGGGGTGATGGCCATGCTACAGCTGCAGCACGGCCATGTGGTCGGCACAGAAAAAGAGAGAGAGAGAGAGAGAGAGAGAGAGAGAGAGAGAGAGAGAGAGCAATCTGCTGCCCCTCCCCCTCCCAAGTCCAGGACTAGGGTGAGCCCTGCTAGTGCTCGCCCTCTCACCTCAACCTTGCGCACGGAAATGCTTTAAATCACGCAAAGCGGGTAAAAACAAATAATGAATTAATGAACCAATGAAACAAAATTTTCCACAGAAATTCACGAAAAATGAAATGAAACGAACCGGACCTCTCAACGAAACAAAATGAAACGTCATTTTTTTATTCGTGCCCATCTCTACTACTAAACTATGCATGCCAGAACAAAATAAAGGGTGCTTTCAAGAAGGACAAAAGAAGTTTAGTTCAGCACTGCTAGAAACACCGAACATATTGAGTCAAACAATGCATGGTTGGTGGGGAAAGTATTTCAGCCAGCATTGCAGAACCCAGGACTTTCGAGGGACCACATGCAGTGACTAGTTCAGCCTATGGTTCTACAATTAAGCAGGAAGGAGAAGTGATGAGACTGTTATAAACTGGTACATTTGGGTGTCTGAGTCATTGGCAAATGCTTGGGCGTGATCCAACTTGACATCCACCCCAGGTGACAGGCCACTTTGACTCTCCCAGGTTAGCTCCCCAAAGG
This sequence comes from Phrynocephalus forsythii, assembly GCA_029282475.1. Lineage (NCBI taxonomy): Eukaryota > Metazoa > Chordata > Lepidosauria > Squamata > Agamidae > Phrynocephalus > Phrynocephalus forsythii. The sequence goes on from JAPFRF010000022.1 coordinate 7,285,293, forward strand.
CAGCAGGTTGTCCACATATTGGATTGTAGGAATGTTTGGTCTGACCTAACATGGTTGCTCTTCTGAGAAATTATTTTTATCATTGAAAGTCAAATGAATGATGAATACTTTATTGCCGTCAATGACAAAATCCAAAATACATACAGAGGACGCTTGTACAACAAGCAGTTTGTTTAACAGAAAATCTGCTTAAAGGAAAACAATTCTGAAGATAGTGGGAAATTGCTTAACAGAATTGCCTACGGGACAAATCCATACAACAGAAAAACGGTCATGGTTAGGGATTAATCAGTTTTCAATGCATTCCTATGGAAGTTTGTACAAAGGAAAATTTGCTTAACAGAATTTCATTTGAAATGAATTAATTCCTTTATACAAGGTACTACTGTATATATAAATAGTACCAGTTACAGCAAAACAAGGAAGAACAAGGGTGGAGGGATACCATATAAATTGAGCCAGCCTTAAAAAAATAGTGAAATGGAAACTGAATTATCTGCAGCACATATCAAATTGGATGTGAAATAAATTGCAACCATTTTTTAAAAAAATGAATATAAATGAATGCTTTGTCTTCAAGCCCCCCTGAAATAGCAGTTTGAAATCTGGCCTTTTTAAAAAAGAACTGGTTGTGTTTCTGAATTTCACATACATCAGTGCAAAAGAAAAAGAAAAAGAAACAACCAAACAAAACAAATGTGATCCGTTTTGGTTTCCCAGAACAAATCCACAGGAGGTGTACAAATCAGTCCAGATCCAGGGTAAAAATCCAGTTGGATAGGGCCCAGATCATTCTGGGCTGAATCAGGATACATTACAGTAGGTACCAGTATCTGCTCAGGATTGGTTCCAGGCCTTCCCGTGGATAATGAAAACCATGGATAAGAGGGAACACCTGCCCACCCACCCCCAAACTGCTGTTTCCTGACAGTAGCTTGCTTTATGACTGCTGTTTTGAGATAGTAGCTTGCTTTATGGCCGCTGTTTGTGACAGTAGCTTGCTTTACAGCTGCTGTTTGTGACAATAGCTTGCTTTAGAGCTGCTGTTTGTGACAACTTGCTTTACAGCTTGCTTTGTGGCTGCTGAATTATTTATTGTTTTCCTCTGCCAACCGTGGATAACTGAATCAGTGGATAATGAATCAGTGGATACGGGGGCCCTACTGTACATTCAAAATCCTGGAATCAGAGGATGTGTGCACAGCCCTAGCAGCTGGTGTCAAAAGGTAAATGGTTCTCGTTTATGAACTGGTCTGTCCCAACATTCCACAATGACGTTTGCGCTGCAGAACCCAAATACCCAGAGTGGTGCAATGGACTGGAGAGCATGACGGACCAAGAGACAGGAGGCCAGGGCTCAAATCCCTGTTCTAGGGGCATGGAACTGATAAACCCACTCCTTAAATATCTCGCTTTACCTTGAATGCCCTGTCAGGGTCTCTATACATCCGTTCCAACTTGATGGCACAGAATAATAACAACAACAACAACAACAACAACAACAACAGAGCCCAGATTAAGGTGTGGCAGGAGAGCCGGAGGAGAGAATGTTCCGAGGCTGCTGCAACAGGCACCGGGTTTAGCCTCCCCAGCTGCTGCCTGTTGCTAGTTCCTGCTTGTTCCCATCTGCCGATGTAAACAAAGAGCAGTGCCTTCCCTTCTGATGCATGCGGGTGGCATGGATGGGAAGATGGGAAGTGTGGGAACTGTCAGCAAAGGGAAGGAACGGGGCACCTCGCGCTCTCCCATTCTCCCAGTCCCCTTGGGTTGCATTGGTCCCAGGGAGCTGGCATGCAGCACTGAGAGGTCGATTCAGAGGCATCCTGTATGGCACCAAAGATATCTTTCAATGGCCCTTGCCAGTCAGAGACCTGGGTCTGGAGGGAACCTCCTCCAGTGGTCACAGGAGAACCCTGGACAGAGTTCAGTGGTTTGCTGGGAATTGTGAAACAGAAAGCCTGTGCAGAAGAGAAAATTAGCAGGAGATGGTGGAGCAGCAAACCAGAAGGAGTAGGAATATGCCAGCACTTAGAGACCTTGATGTTCAGGGAAGGTTTAACTGGATTAGGGAAGTGTCTTCCAGAGTTTCCTGTCCAATGGGTATTAATGGATGGGTAAGATCAGTGCTAGACCCAAGGACACTCCCTAGGGAGGCCTAAAAACACCCCGCGGTATACACTGGCTAGAGTTCTGCTACTCCTGAAACCAAGCCAGAGGCTTTCCTTGTAATCCTTTGCTGGGAGCCTTGTGGTGCAGTGATTAAACTGCAGCACTGCAGCTAACCCGCTCCTCCCAACCTCAGCTTGATCCTGATGGGCTCAGGTGGCCAGTTCAGGATCAACTCAGACTTCCATCCTTTCAAAGTTGGCCATTTAAGTACCCAGATCCTGGGGTGGGGAAGCAATGTGTAGCCTGCAATAATTGAATGGGAAGCCATCCAGGGAGGGCATTAAGCCCTACGGGGTGAAATATAAGCAGCCCAACTTTGCTTTGCATTGTACCTGGGAGATGGTGCTGCTGACCAGTGACTATTCCTCTGTGTTCACTAGCTGTGAGAAGGCAACAATCCTTGTCCTTCTATATAATAGTACTTCTTATTTGAGGCAGTGCTAGCATTAACTCTCTGGGCTAACAGTGAAAGTCCCCCCCCCACACACACACACAATTGCTCCTAGTGTCCTTCAGCTTGCATGGCCAGGCCATCAATGGGTGCTGCTAGTGTATGCCTATGTATAGTTTAGACTATGGATCACCACTTCTACCAAAGGCAACATGTTGCCCCAACATGCAAGGGGATGCCATTAATCAGGGGTTCCTTTAGTCTCCTTCGAAAGCCATCTGTTTTTGGCAACCGTTGCTATATCTTGTGGCAGTGAGCTCCAAAGTTGAACTACACCGGGAGCAAGGAAGATATCGTGTGATACAGTCACACATTTAGTATCGCGATCAGAGGGCTTTGGCTTCAGGGTGTCTGGTTCTTGCTGTGGCTGAGCTGAACGTACAGGGAAGTTCCCCCGGAGTGTGTTCTTAGAAAACCAGCCCAAGTGATGTGGACTTAATTAGGGCATAATGGAAGTCCTGCCTCTGTCTTGACCCATATTTCACTGCTAGTTGGCCTCACAGCTGTGCACACATTCCTTTGAACCCTTTGGAAGGCATAAGTGCTCTCTCTGTGTGTGTGTGTGTGTGTGTGTGTGTGTGTGTGTGTGTGTGTGTGTGTGTGTGTGTGTGTGTGTGTAATTAAATGCACACACTCATTTAATTAACTCTCTGCAATGAAAAGTGGCTGTGAACCAGCCCATTTTAGGATATCTCTGCTGGATGCCCTGCAGGGTTTCTTTTGCCCTCCCATCCTTCTTGGTCATTCCGTTGGCTGGGGCCTTGGACCATCTGTCTCCCGCCTTCCTCCCAACCTGTCCTTGGTCCCACTCTCACTCTCTTCCTTGCTGGTGCCAGCCCTTCTGTTCCATCTGTTTTGAGACTAGATATCTGTCTCCTTCCTGCCCCTGCATCTGGGCCCTTGAAGTACCCTGGTTTAAAGGATGATTACACATCTCCATCATGGTTTGCACCCGTGATGGAAGGAATCTGTCCAATTTCAGGCCAGATGCCATCACAACATCCTGTGGGGAACAGGATGAAAAAAATCCTTTCCTGTGCTGGGCTCTTCCCCTTAGGATGCAGGCATAGAAACATTTCCTCTCCAAGTGGGAACAGGATGGGTGCCCAAGCTGCATCACAGTAGACAATCTGCATCACACTAGACATCTTGCCTCCATTCTGGATGTTAGGAAGAATATCATGCCCAGGTGTAGGACAGAGCTAGCGGACTGAAGTACTGAAAAAGAGAAGTACAAACTGCAACCAATCTTGTTTGGTTAGTGTTTGTCTGTTCTGGGTTTCTTGTTTGTGTTTTCTCTTCCTTCTAGACCAGCTGTTGCTCCTTGGCAGTTCCTGCCAACATGAATTCCCATCCAAGGTGGGGCATGACTTCAGTTGATTCTTCTCGGCTGTCTCACTCTCCTTTTTGATGGTCATTTTGAACATCATGATCTGTGCTGTACGGTCTTGAAGATTCCTCAGATGGCTTTCAGAACTCTCTTTCCTCTTAGCCAGCGATGGTATCATGGCACTCTGGGGGACTTTGACTCTATGTATTCAACCAGGAGTCCAAAAGGAAAAGAAAGCATGGGGAGGGGTTGTAACAGACTGTCTTCTGCACTGGAGAAGAGCCATAATGGAAGGCGTGAAGTGATAAGGAAAGACGGGGGAGAAGGAGGGGATGAAAGAGATAAGAGATAAGCGATGGGAATGGGTGTGGTCCTGCCAACCTATGAAGGTGAAGAGGAGAAACCTGAATTTAGCGACTTAGGAAGAGGGACAAGCAGTGTTGAGGTGTGGGAAGAGGCTGACAAAGAAGGAAGCCATATCAATAAGCATCCAGTGTTCTCAGGGAGAGATACTGACTTGAAGATATTGGACCAACCAAAGAAGTGGTCCCCATGGACCACAGGAAGGAAGACTAGCCAGTTTTCAGGAAAGGGTTGTGGAACTCACACTGCCCTAGGTTTTCATTTGAAAATGGAGTTGGAACAAGGAAAGCGTAGATATTTCCAGAGATAGTCCCGATTTCGGCATGCATTTCATAAATACTTGCAGGTGGGTTTCTCACTCATTTTAGGAAATAACTGGAGGCAGGATCCCACCAGCATCAGTCACATTTCAAAGTCAAGTTGTGGGCAAGGAGGTTGGGCTGGGGGGTGCTCCTTGTATCAGTTCCATCATCATGTTTGGTCTCAGGTTTCATCCTCTTGATGTCCCATCACCATTTTAATGAAAATGATTCCTGCAGGCAGCTTTAAGGACTTTCTGGCTCTCTCTCTATTGCTTATCTGGACTTTAGTAAGGCCTTCGATAAGGTTCCCCATGGTATATTTGCTAAGAAGTTAGTAGAAAGTGGGATAGATAGTGCTACTGTTAGGTGGATTTGTAATTGGTTGACTGATCACACCCAAAGGGTGATCATAAATGAACTCTCTTCAGCTTGGAGAGACGTGACCAGTGGGGTGCCCTAGGGTTCTGTTCTGGGTCCAGTGCTGTTCAATATCTTTATTAATGACTTGGAGGAAGGAATGGAGAGTATTCTAATTAAATTTGCAGATGATACCAAATTGGGAGGGGTTACGAATTCCCTAGAAGATAGGATGAAAACCCAAAAGGACCTTGACAGACTAGAGTGCTGGGCCAAAGCTAACGGAATGGATTTAAACAGAGGGAAATGTAGGGTGCTACATCTAGGTAAAAAGAATGAATTGCACAGATATGGGATGGGGAATACGTGGCTGGAGAATAGTACCTAAGAAAGGGATCTGGGAGTCTTGGTGGACCACAAATTGAACATGAGTCAGCAGTGTGATGTGGCAGCCAGGAAAGCCAATGTGATTCTTGGTTGCATCAACAGAACCATAGTGTCTAGATCGAGGGAAGTGATACTACCACTCTATTCTGCTCTGGTCAGACCCCACCTGGAGTACTGCATCCAGTTCTGTGCACCTCCGTTTAAAAAGGACATTGACAACCTCAAACGGGTGCAGAGGAGGGCGACCAGGATGGTTGAGGGTCTGGAGGAAATGTCTTATGAGGAACGGCTTAGGGAGCATGGAATGTTTAGCCTCTCTAAAATAAGCCTGAGGTGGGATATGATAGCCATGTTTAAATATTTGAAAGGATGTCATATTGAAGAGGGAACAGGTTTGTTTTCCATGGCTTCAGAGACTAGGACTCGGGGCAATGGTTTCAAACTACAGGAAAAGAGATTCCATTTGAACATTAGGAAGAACTTCATGACAGTTAGAGCTGTTCGGCAGTGGAATATGCTGCCACAAAGGGTGGTGGAGTCTCCTTTTGTGGAGGTTTTAAAGCAGAGGCTGGATGGCCATCTGTTGGAAATATTGTGATGGGGGTTCCTGAATGGCAGGAGGTTGGACTAGATGGCCCTTGAGGTCTCTTCCAACTCTATGATTCTATGATTCTATGATTCTTATAAAACCTACACACATATCTTGTGCCTTCAAACCCTAGTATATGCTGTGGCTTTGGGAAAGGAAAACAGTCATGACGCCTGTGCAGCAAAGATCTGGGGATGGGCTGAAGAACTGCCCTGTGAATTCTAGTACCTGGGCCTAGAGATCTCCAGATAGAGGCCAACTGGCATGCCCCAGGGCAAAAACACATGCGTGGGAATATCCTAAGGAAAACGGGCTTTTCGGAGGATACTCTTTCTCAACTCTTTGGCCATATGCTAAGCAAAGACTGTGGGAAGCTCATGGAACATTGCACCATACCCGCCTGTACAGCACTCAGCTGTGGTTTGATCCTTCTACGGTCTCAAACTGAGCACTCAGTCAAAACCTCCATGAAATCCAAGGAAAATTACTTTATATGCTTGAATATAAGTCTAGTTTTTCAGCCTCACTTTTGGGCTGAAAAAAGGGGCCCTTGACTTATATTTTGTCAATACTTTTAGCCACTGAGGCAAGTGCTTGGGTTGGTGGCTAAATGTTATTTTAAACATTATGTGCCACTTCTCCTGACCACCACCACCCATGTTGCAGGGGAGTGGCATGCAATGTTTAAAATGACTTCTAGCCACCGAGGTAAGTGCTTGGGTCTGTGGCTAAAAGTTATTTTAAACATTGCACACCACTTCTCCTGACACCCCCCGCATCTTGGGAGAGCAGCACGCGATGTTTAAAATGACTTTTAGCCACTGACCCAAGCACTTGCCTCGGTGCCTAAAAGTCATTTTAAAAATCACACACTACTCCCCCAGCTCACAAAGAAGGAGCTGCCAGGCCCTGCAGCATTTCCCACCCTAGACTTATACTCGAGTCAATAAGTTTCCCCAGTTTTGGGGGGTTAAATTAGGGGCTTCGACGTATACTTGGGTCGACTTATACTTGAGTATATATGGTAGATTACTGATGGATTTTACTCTGAGAAGTTATACCTGCATTTTTTTGTAATTTCCGTAGGGTATTTATTGAGGCTGAAATAAAATTTTAGTGAGAGAATATGACAAATAATAATAATGCACATCAGATTATCAGACAACCTTTCCAGGTAGAGAATATTCCAAAGGGGTTTGCCCTTCCCTTCTTCTGAGGATGCTCTGGGGCTGTGCAGCTTTCGCCCAAGGTCACCCAGGCTGGCCCTAATCACAAGAGGAACAGAGGGGAATAACACTCCCAACTTTTTATTCTGCAGCCAGATTCCTAAATCACTGAGCTATCCATATTTAGTGATTAAAAAACACACACCTGGAGTGCTTGAAAACAATGCATTGCTCTCCATAAAAATCTCTCCCTTCCAAAAACCAAAATGAAACAAAAAAATTGTTGTTGTTGCTACTTATTTCATTTGTTCAGGGTCAAGATCTACTTGATAAATCCAGAGCTGAGATTATGCAATTGTTCCAGAGATGTGATGCAAAAAAAAAAAAAAGACTTTCTCATCCAAGCAATATGGATGAGAACATGTAAACAGAGGATACGCTTAGGCTGTGAAGACGAACCACAAAGCTAAGCAACGTAATATGTATGCTGAGCCCTAGGTTTCACTCCTGTTCTGTATCCCTCTTAGCAGCTGCAGAACACCACTTGAAGAAGGCATTGATCTCCTACTAGTGATGTGATCAAGGCAACCAGAGAATATAAGGCCAGAAGATATAACTGTGCTGTATAATCAAATTTGTTTGTGTAGCATCACAAAGCCCGATCCAAGTAAGGGCAGTTTCATGACCTATTTCATGGATTTATTGTGAAGGAGATATTTATTTATTGATTACCCATTTAGCAGATCCTCTGAATGATCAATGAAACATGATAGGGCAATTGAAGAGGGACAACTGAAGGATAAACTTGTCTCTTTTCCATTTTGGTACTGTCCTAGTTTTTATCAACGGCTGGATTACAGGAATAACATGCTGCATTTCTCACTCATGATGTTTCTTTAGGGATTTTTTTTTTTTTTTGGCATCTGTTCCTCCTCCTTGATTGAGCAAGTCAAGACACGTTGTGATGGCAATTAGAGAACTGCCTATTATTATTCATGAGTAATAGCTCTTTTATTTGGTGATGTCTGCACCAGCAGTGGCTTTATGGGGAGCCATGTGTGTAGTGGAACAGCTTTGGAAAAAGGGTCCATTTATGGGTAAGAATGTGAACTATTCATCATATCAACTTTCCCCATCCTTGATCAAGTTTCTTGGCCTCTGATTTCATCACATCAAAGAGTCCTTTATGTCTCAGTCATTTGCATGGAGTACAACATGGGTTGTAATGGACAAAAGTGGGAATGTCAAATTTCTTCTGTCTCAAATAAACCCTGAAAACAGGATAAATTAGACTGGGCTCTTGAGTCTTTACTTATTTATACTTCTAGTTGTTCTTGCTATGTGTGGTCAAACTGCCTCATTCGAACAAGCATTTGGAGGTACATGAGATATTAAAAGAATGACTAGCCCTTCTTGCTCTACTCCCCACTCCAGCAACTTTCCATGCTAAGCATGGAATTGATCCTCCTGAGACCTTATTTGTTCTTCTGTCATATTGGTTCAAGCCTGATGAAGTGGCCTTGATCCAGCAAAGCTCACATATTGCATGATGGCTTTTTAAAAGTGGTCTATAAGGTTTTGTGTCCTCTTGCCTTTTTACTCATAGAGGGCTCTGAAAACTGAGCAAAGCAAGTAAGATGTTATCCTTAAGCCCCAATGAGTTTCAGTAGCTTTGCTCCAAAAGCAGATTGATGGCTAGGTCCAATGCATTTTCTACAGAGGAAGCAAAGTTGCATGCATGGTGCCACAGAATATCTGGCTGACCCTTATGATGCTCAAGAGCCAGCAAAGTTCTGTTTCTGAAGGACTTGGCGAAGAAAGAAATTCTTCAAGTCCTGCAGAAATGCTTCCCCAGACCAACGGCTTAAGCATAAGTGATCAAGGGTAGGAATACCTAGTAAATATGTGCTCTTCTGGCTTTATAGCATATCCTGCTAGTGACCTGAAGTGACCACCTAGAATGAAATAACTTAGGCCGTTACTTCACGAACCTCTCGCTGCGCGGCGAGCCGTAATTTCTGTGCGAATCGATCGCTTCAGTCCGCACGCTCCTCCTCTTTGGATTCGGCGCCACCCTGACCACGCCCCCTAAACCGTGCTCCAAGCGGGGCGAGAGATTCCCCTGCCGGAGGCCGGGAATCTTCTTCGCTTCGCATCCCGCTTCGCATCCAAAGTCACGTGTGGCCAGTTAATATATATATTTATTTTTTTAAAACTTACTTTTTCTCCGAAATGCCGATGCATAGATATTTCGGTTAACCCGTTCTTTTGATCTTGCCTTCTGTACACGGGGCAGGGGCAACAGAGGGGGGGCAAGCGTCCCCGGGTGACGTGAGCAGAGCCCCTCCGCTGGCAAGGGATGGCGAAGGGCTGCACAGAGGGAGGGGGGAGGGGGTGTCAGTGCCGCCGCTGCAAGACACCCCCGCACGCCCACCCAGAGAGCAGCGGCGGGGCACACAGGGCGATGAAGCTGAGAGAAGCCTCTCCCCCCCCCAAAAAAACCAACCCAGCTGCTCTGCTTCAGGGAAACACGATGGCCGCCCACAAGTCCTCGGGACAACCGCAGGGGCCTTTGAGCGCCGGGCTTGACCGCTGGCTTGTGCGCCTCTGACCGCAAATGACAGCCGGGTATTGATGCATCGATACGCCGTGGTAATTTTTTTTAAAAAATAAAAGAAAGCAGAAACCGGACGTTGCAAGTAAGCTTCCGAATGTGAAGGGAGCACGTGAGGTAGTAATGGATTCGATCCTAAAATTTCGCATGGTGAGGACAGAGAAAGAGGGGTGGGGGCGAAGGGAGACCACGTGACCGGCTTCGCATTCAAAGCGAAGGCAATCCCGCTGCGAAGCGAAGTACTTCGTGAAGTAACGGCCTTAGTGATGACCTAAAAGGTTCAGGCTGTGCCTCAGCTAATAACATGGGTGGTCTCTAGCTTTTCATCTTATCTTTCCTCTCCACACAATGCTAGCTATTTCCATACACAGTGGTACCTTGTACAGTATAAAGGAATTAATTTGTTCCAAATGAAATTCTGTTAAGCAAATTTTCCTTTATACAAATTTCCCATAAGAATGCATTGAATAATCCCTAATTGCGACCATTTTTATGTTGTACAGATTTGCCCCATAGGCGATTCTGTTAAGCAAATTTCTTCTATCTCCGGAATTTTTTAGGTTGTACAGATTTGATGTTATACAAACCATTTGTTATACCAGGCTCCACTGTATAGTCTTTAAATATGTGAACTGATGGGGTAGAGCAATAGAGCCTTAGGTCCCCACAGATGTTCTTGGATGACAGCTCACATAAATTCTGGACAGCACAGCCAGTGGTGAAGGTTTCTGGGAGGTTTAATCCAAGAATATCTGGGAGACCCAAGGCTAGGAACCATCAGGAGAGTGGGATGTGGTCTTTTCTGGCCCCCGGGTGCCTTACTACCCTGATATCTACATCCCCATTGTCTCTGCCTCTAAGAGTTTTAGGACCATGTTAATTAATGCACAGGGGCAAGGGCAACTGTATGAATTTTATAGATAGAAAGTTAAAGGAGGGCAGAAATATTTATCACTTCTCATGTCAATTCTTATGCCTTCCTTCAATTCTTTAAAAACAAAACCTTTTAAAATGTAACGCTTTAGGCAGGGTTTTCTGATCCACTAACATCCTAGATTTCTTGCACATCCAATCTCACCTGATTTCGGAAGCTAAGCAGGGTCGGCCCTGGTTAGTACTTGGATGGGAGACCACCAGGGAATACCAGGTGCTGTAGGCACCTGGAGTAGGAACTGGCAAGCCACTCCAGTATTCCTGCCAAGAAAACTCCATGGACATGGAGTCACGAAGAGTCAGTCATGACTAAAATGACATAACACACACACAGCATCTTAGTGGTGGTCTCCCAACTCCAACATCATCCTGCTATTACAGTTTTTATTTTCTTATAGTGTACTCGTTATGTAGCTGATGTGGATTTTAGATTTTTGATGGCTTGTTTTGTGATGTAGTTATGGTATTTAATCCTTTTGTGTCAATTTATCTTTTTATGATGTTGTTGATTTTATTGTTGTTATTTTGATTGTTGTAAACTGCCCCAGGGTGGCCATCTAGCCAAGGACAGAAACAGAATATATAATATAATATAATATAATATAATATAATATAATATAATATAATATAATATAAATAACAATTCTTTGGAGTATCCACCACCCATCACGTAGGAAAGGTCAGAGTGAGGAACACAGTCCAAAACCAACATTTGAAAGCAAAAACAAGGGCTCACTTTTTCCATTTCTTGCAGAAAGTTATACCATTAGAGTTATTCCAAGATGAATATGTAAGATGATTGTAAGCTGTTTTACCGTAGGAGCAACATTTACAGTCAACAATGTTACCAAAATTTTAATCAGTGGAACAATCATACCTCTTTATTTCCATATACTTTCACCAACACTACTGCATTTTTTCCCAAATCCTTGAAGCATTAATTGTAAGTTCTTCTATATTATTCTCAAATAAGGCTGAAAATTCTGTGTACCTTAGTCCAGAATTCAGTATGGTGGACTTCAGACAGTTTAAAAGGGATCAGTCCCTGCTGTGTCACTGTACTTAAGCCTCGGATACCATCTTCTCCCAATTCTTCAGGACGAGAAGGGTTGTCAGATCTTGAGTGTTAGACAAGAAGGGTCAGCCAAATGTTGGTGAGAAGGAAAAATAAGTGAGACGTCCCACTTTGCCTGACAAAAGCATATCATACATCCTTCTCCGTTTCTCTGTGTGCAACTTTTACCACTACTGCCACCCCATGACTCTGAGCCTCAGTACACGTGGTGTTCCTATTATTACAGGATGTCTCCATGAGTCAGTCGGATGCCAAATTTTTATGGATCAGTTACAAAACATTTATTATTATTATTATTATTATTATTATTATTATTATTATTATTATTATTATTATTATTATTATTATTATTATTATTATTATTATTATTATTATTATTATTATTGGTTGTATTCTTGCTATTCCAAATTCCCCTCTATTGGTAAGGAAGACCTGGAGCAATAATTATAGGCAGGTTGGGAGTTGTTCTCCCTTCATCATTCTCCTGTCTTGTGAAATGTTTATGAAACACCTTCCTGAAACAAGTTATGTAACTGAGCTTTGATCCTTTTCCATTACCCCCATTTGTTATTCAAGTAATTTTCCCCCCATCAGCCTGAGGTGAGGTACCCATCGATTTTTTTAATTTATTTTTTCTAAAATGACCAGAAGAATCAAGACTGATATTTCGCTTGGTTACTGCCTATTCCTTTCCACAAAGGATGAGGTCGCTTTTTTGATTTGAAAGATTCAATGTCAGATTTTTGATGTCTTTGATGTTGATAAGCTGGCCAACATATCCTGGAACAGAATCAGGAGAGGATGAGAAGGTATAGCTCCATTTTGCGTTGGACGTAGTCAATTCAAGCTCCAGGGGTTACTGTATGGTAAGGTGAGAAATTTCCCTACATGAGGAAATCTAGCACTTCAAGAAGAAGAAGAAAAATCCTATCCTAGCTCTGTGCCAGCTTTCTCCAGTCAAGGATATATTTTTCCTGTTATGCAAAAATGTTCAATACAGATTCTACCCTCTCATTTTATTTATTTATTACAATAACCCCCCATCTATTGCAAGGGTTAGGGACCCGCGATCGTTGAAAATCCACGATATGTGGATGCAGGTCAGGTCAGGCCTGGGGAGGGCGGTGCGTGATGTCTAAACATTGTGTGCTGCTTCTCCTGACACCCCTCCCCCGGGCACGGGGGCACAACAAACAATGTTTAAAATGCCTTTAAGCAATGGAGCCTAGTGCTTGGCTCCGTTGCTTAAAGGCATTTTAATTATCACACGTCGCTTCTGCTGACACCCCCCCAGGGCACGGGGAACAGTGCAGAAAGCTGGGCCTCCAGCTGATTGGCACTGGGGTAGGGGGTGAAGAACCTTTATTTCCCCACCCCAGCACCAATCAGCTGGATCCTGGGGCTTGGGGAAGGGGGGGGAGGTTTTAAAAGCCTGGGCTTTTTAAACCTTTTTTCCCCTTCCCCATGCCCCAGGCTCCAGCTGATTGGCACTGGGGTGGGGGAGAAAAACCTTTTGTTTCCCCACCCAAGTGCCAATCAGCTGGAGCCCAGGGCTTGCCTTCCTGGAGGCAACGTGTGCCACTCCCTGTGCCGGGGGGGGGGTTCGAGAGAAGTGGTGAGCAATGTTTAAAATGCCTTTCGGGTTTCACTGTACTTTTGGGTTACCAAAACTAGGGGACATCCACTCAAACTGTGGGTTGGGAGAGTGAGAACAGACAAAAAAATTTTTTTACCCAGTGTGTTGTTAGTCTGTGGAACTCCCTGCCACAAGAGGTGGTGATGGCACCTAGCCTGGATGCCTTCAAAAGAGGATTGGACAGATTCCTGGAGGAGAAGTCCATCACAGGTGACAAACCATGAGGGAGATGTGTAACCTCCAGGCTTAAAAAAACCAGGGTACTTCAAGGGCCAGATGCAGGGGAGTGGTATCAGGAGACAGAGATCTAGTCTCATGCGCTCCCAAACGCATCTGGTGGGGCCACTGTGAGATACAGGAAGCTGGACTAGATGGGTCTTTGGCCTGATCCAACATGGCTCTTCTTATGCTCTTATGTTTATGTTATGTTCTTATGTACTGCAGTCCCACGATATAGCGGGACTGCAGTATATGAACAGTGAAAGGGTGGGGGGCCACTCAAGCATACCTTGGTTTGTGAAATTAATGAGTTCTCCAGGACATTTCGTACTACGGAAAATTCATAAACTAGAAACGCATGGGGGTGCAATACATCCCAGGAAACTTGCTCTGACAAAATTTGTAAACTGAGGCTTTTCAGATTTTTTTTGTAAACTGAGGCATTATTTTCAATGGATTTCCTTTCATGAACCGAAAATTACATTACCAGAGGTGTTCACAAACACATACACCTGTATGTGTCTAGTCCACTTTGCATCCAAGGAGCACAAGATGGTTAATTCTTCCAGGTTATCCAGGTACCTGATGAGGGACTTGAATCCAGGATTTCCATGGACTCCCTCAGGACTTGGTCTAGCCATTGCTCTAGACCAGTGGTGGTGAACCTTCGGCACTCCAGATGTTTTGGACCACAACTCCCACTGTCTTTTGTCATTAGTAATACAAGCTTGGAATTCTGGGAGTTGTGGCCCAAAACATCTGGAGTACTGAAGGTTCGCCACCACTGCTCTGGACCAACAATGGTGGGAAATCATAGATCCTCCATCTGTTTTGAATTCCATCCCTGAGAAACCTCTTTCAAGGAAGGGGATTATAGAGATGGTAGCCTAAAACATATGGGGGGGGGGGGGGGGACAAAGAGTCACTCCCCAAGGAAAGTGCCCCCTTTGTGGGTGCATAACTCAGATATCTGAAATCTAATGCTCACCAAACCTGGTGGGTTCAGGGGCATCAGGAGAAGCTTCTCAGTGATTTTGGTGACTCTATGCCCCAACAAATTGGCAAATCAGAAATTGCTTTTAAAAAATTCCATTCATCCATTCATACTCGTCAGGGTGTTGCTTCTGATGAATACGAATTGGCAAATTATTGATGTTCCAAAAATTTTGCAATTCAGTTTTTAATCCTTGCCCATCTCTAATCCATGCCCCCTGTATGAAATTTATCCATTACACAATGGATTCTGTGACTGGTAGTGCAACAGACCCTCCACTAAAGGGATTCCAGATTCCAGTCATATCACTGGAAGAAGTGGGGGGGGGGGTGATGACAGCAGCTGTTTTCCTGTGGCCTGCCTGCATTTACACCCAGGAACGGCGCGACCATTAAGGCGAACTAGGCAGTTGCCTAGGGTGCCAAAATGGAGAGAGGGCACTGGCCAGCCTACCACCCACCCCCACCGCCCACCCCCCGCCGCTGGCCACCACCATCCGTCCCCCCATTGCCGCCCGCCCGCCTCCCCCCACGCCCATCACCGCCCCCCATGTCCGTTGCCATCCGCCCCCGCCCCCGTCACCGTCCCCCACCATCCGCTGCCCCCCACCGCCGCCCCGTCCCCCTGCACCCATCGCCGCCCACCTCCCCCACCCCGGTTGCCATCCCCCACCATCTGCTGCCGCCCCACCGCCGCCACACACCCCGCCCCTCCCCTCGCCTAGGGCGCAAAAAAAACCTAGCACCGGCCCTGTTTACACCGCAGTCTGATCAACTCCTCACAATTCTAGTCCCCAAGGACCAATCTTTACTGTATCGCTGATTCAAAACTACAACCTTCGGAGGATTGTGTCTCAGTGGTTAAACTGGTATGCAGTTTAAAACTGTGCTTGTGACCAGGATTCATCCTATGCTAGCCAGCTCAAAGTTGACTCAGCCTTCCATCCTTTTGAGATCCATGAAATGAAGACCCAACTCACTAGGGAGGAGGTGGCAACGTGTAGCCTTGCAATTAAACCTCCCAGTGCTTTAATCGCGGTATATAAGCAGCACACTTTCTTTTGCATTTTTACTACCAGGTCTCCATGCTTTCAACAACCTATCTGGTTGGCATCACAGAAGTCTTCAAAGATGACAACCTCCACGTTGGAGAGATAGGCAGGATCTCTCTCAATGCCCTTTGTAGGGACTCTTAAGCAGGTGAAGACATCTGCTTGGGAATACACCCTGAAGCAAAGGGTGAGCCACTGTGTGAGACAGAATGTTGAACTGGATGGGTTGCGTCCTGTTCCAGCAAGGCTGTTCTTAGGTTCTTAGGTTCTTATGTCCTTGAAAGCAACTGACGCAGAAACATTTTTCTTGCACATTCCCTTTAGCTGTTTTGGGGAACGGCTTTGGATACTTAACTGCCAGCGGGACGCTCTGCACCTGCAGCTTGCTTCATGCGGCAACCTGCGGAGGTGGGCAAAGGAAGCCTCAGCTGTCAGCTTTCCCACCTTTAGAGACACCCAGCTGTGAAAGGCATAGAAGCCATTTCTGGGCAAGGAGGTGGCGGCCTTATTGACAGCACGTTCATCTCCCTGCAGAAAATCCCAGAGCCTGAGATTGGCAAGGGAAGAAATGTTCCATCTCCTGGTGCTTTTTCTTCTTCTTTTGCCTAGGCTAATTTGTCTCCAGCATTAAAATCAGACAAAACCCCAGGAAGCGTAACAAGGCTTTGCACTGTAAATCTGCATATGGGTTTTTTTCCTTGCAGATCTGCATATGCAACAGATTTTTAAAAAGTTGGCTCTGGAATCCTGCTCTTTCTGTGGTCGGGTTGCATTTCTAATTGATAAGGAGGGGAGGGGAGCAGCAAGGATTGGAAGGAGGTCAGGAGAACACCTTGAAACCAGGTGTGGCTGAAATATCATCTTCCAGTTGTTGGGCCGCTCGCTTGTTCCATGTTCTTCCTGAACATGTGGAGCCCCCGGGTTTGCAAAGGATGGTAGAAATGCTCTGCTCAAAAGGAGATTTAAAAAGTGCCCAGACTGGCACCCCTTTTTAATGCCAGGTTGATACCTCCTCTTCTCAGGCGGTTCAAAGGCAAGATGCAATCAACACACCCCATTCTGTTTGGCTTGTTTTCAAACCGTTCTGTTCTGGCAGCAGTAAAAATTGATTTCAGTTTGGAAATGGCTTGCCTTCCTTCCACACTTGGTGCTGATCGGGATCCTATCATTCACCGGCAGAAAAGCATCATGCTCCCGTAACTGACCTCTTTTCTGTCCACCTGGTGGCTGTTGTGGATTGACTTTGCAGAGGTGGCTCAGGCGAGGACTTCTGCGTGGTTGTTGGGAACTTGGGGTGGGGGGTTGGTGTCGAGGATCTTCAAGGATTTTGCTTGCAAAGACAGGTCCCTTTTTTCATAAATTGGAGGCAACAAGCAGAAGAAGAAGGTGAGGGAAGCATAACTTTTTTTGTTCTCTCTTGGTTACAAAATGCTAGATGGATGCAGCGACCATGTTGGTGGACAAAAGGGAGATTGTTAAGGAAAGTGTGTTCCTGTTTCTTTCAAAGCGGGGGTAAAAAGGAGGGCGTTGAACCATGTCAATTAGGCATGAAAATGATGGTGTTTGCTTTTAGAATTATTCCTTTTATTAACACAACTGTCTTCTGATGCAGTTGTTCCAATGATTTTCGCACCAGTTGTGCAGCATGTTCCAGGTGGATAGGAAGGCTTCCTTGAGCTCAGTTCTGTATCAGACTTCTTTTATATAATTATATGCTTAATGTAGTCTGCTATAAAACATTTAGCACTTCTGGTCTCCCTCTTCTGGTAGGAAAATGTATTAATGATTTTCGGAGATCACTCCAGCCAGTCTTGTTTGGTTTAGTTTAGTTTAGTTTAGTTTAGTTTAGTTTAGTTTAGTTTAGTTTAGTTTAGTTTGAGAGAGTAAGCTTCCAGGTTCTACAGAGCTCTGTTTTAGGAAGCTGTAAAGAGATTTCTGGAACGGTATATAAACCTTCGTTGAGAGCAAGTAGGATACATCATTTAAAGAGCTGTTTCCAGAAATCCTGTTTTCTGGATGCAGAAGTAAACAATCATCAAAAGGAGCAAACTCAATACATTCTGCCTAAAATGCTAAAAATCTTGGCTTCTTTTGATATTATTTCTACATGTGCCATCCAAGGCTGGCTGAATAAGGATAAGTCATTCACTTATGAAATTAATAGTCTGGATTTGGCATAGCAAATGTATTCTAGTTTTTGTACTGTAGTATTTTTTTTTAAATCTAATTTGGGATGGGGTGGGAAAACTCTAAATGGGGAAAAGGTTTGTAGATGCACCTGCTGATTCAGATTCTGAGATAAAAATCAATGTTTTGGTTTAAAAGATGAACACACCTTCTCTGTGGAAGCTAACCAAAGTCAAGAAAATACAATATTACAGAAAAAGCAACATTTATTTTTCTATTTTTTAAAAAAATACATGTACAGAGAACAGGAAAATTTTTGCTTGATTTGTGTAAGGGACAATGTGTTAAATCTCATCAAGACAATGTATGAGGTCAGCATTTTTTGGATTATAGATGCATTTCTTTTCTTGTTTTCATGGTTGTTGTGAGTTACAATCTAAGACTGAGGCTTCACAGCCAGAAAATATGACTGCAATCTGCTATGAAAGTGCACTTGAAAAATCAGAATTTCCCAGGTTAATTCACTGTGCTAATTGCACCAAATTCAGCAAGAAGGGGGAAGGAAATTAGCCTTGTTTACAGCTTGTTAAGTGTTTGAATCCCTTGCTCCCTATTTCAAAGGAGGGGTCTAGGATTGGGTCTGCTTTCATCTTCCCTTCCTCATTTCTTTCTTTCTTTCTTTCTTTCTTTCTTTCTTTCTTTCTTTCTTTCTTTCTTTCTAACCTTTAGAAAGGTTAAACAGGGAAGAGTGAGGAATCTGATAATGAGGAGGAAGTTTTAAGGCAGCTTAACAATGGTCATCCAGATGTAGTGGAAGCTCAATTAGATCAGGACTACCTTAATATTTCCCTCTGGCAATGCATTGCTCTTTTTTCCTCCCCATGGTCAGCCAGCTGTCCTACTGCAAGGATAGCAACCCTCAATAAAAAAAATAAAAGGGAAAGGAAACAGAAGAGGAAAGGAAGATTAAAGCAGATTCAGGGGCCGGGTGTGAAAAGAAGATGATTCAAATGGCAACTGGTTTCCCCACTGCCCTGTTTCTCTCATTGCTTCTGCAGCTAGCCAGAATGGCTTTTTAAACACAAAGGCTGCAAACCGCTCCAAATTGGCTCAAGTAATCATTTTGTCCAAACCAATATACTGTATATACTCGAGTATAAGCCTAGTTTTCAGCCCTAATTTTGGGCTGAAAAGGGGGGGTCCTCGGCTTATATGTGGGTCAATACTTTTAGCCACTGAGGCAAGTTTGGGTCAGTGGCTAAAAGTCATTTTAAACATTGTGCGCCACTTCTCCTGACCCCTCATGTTTAAAATGACTTTTTAAAAGGTCATTTTAAAACAATGTTTAAAATGACTTTTAGCCACCAACTCAAGAACTTGCCTCGGTGGCTAAAAGTCATTTTAAACATCACACACACACCCAGCTCACAAGGGAGGAGTTGCCAGGCCCTGCTGCATTTCCAACCCTATGCTTATACTTGAGTCAATAAATTTTCCCAGTTTTGTGGGTTTAAATTAGGGGGTCCGGCTTATACTCGGGTCGACTTATACTCGAGTATATACAGTAAACTCATTTAGTTCCAAAAAAAGAAATAAGAAGAAGCCCCTGTGGCAAAGGAAAAAGCTACACTTTAGGGGTGGGGTGGGGATAATCCAAACTATTTCATATTGACTTTTATCTCATGTCAAAATAAAAGGGAAATAATGCAAATTCTAAAGCATTTCCCATACTATGTGTCAATGTGGTCACACCCTAAGACAAATCAACTGCTTCCCTAATTATTAAAGAAAAGGAGAGGGACTCACAGACTAATAATTGCATACAAGGAAAAGAAATAATTAACAGAAGTGAACAAAAAAGACAGGTGGAGGAAATATTTTTTCTTTAAAATATGTTCACATAACAAGAATATTATAATAAGAAATATCTTTCAGCATCTGCTCTTCTAAGATTTATTAATTTAATAGAACTTCTCAAAACTTTGCTTAAATACCTTCCTTCATTTCCCTCTTAGCTATTTTGCAAAAGGCACCTCTTTACAACTCCAAAGCCTTTCTGTACTGGAACTTTAGCCCAATTATTACAATGATGTAGCAAGGGAGCCCAATATTATTTCATATTTAATACCTCTAGCACATATCCTGAACTCATCAGGACTGTTAGCTGAATGTAACCACCAGTTTGTGGTTTACCTAATTGTAGAATCTTGGTTAAATAAACAGGAGGCCTGGAGCAAACATACACACACACTCACGCGAGCATGCAAGCGCATGCACACACACACACAGAGAGAGAGAGAGACACACACAGGCTTTTTTAAAAGTTTTAGATCAATTTCAAGAGCAGAGTTCAGGATAAGCTGTGGGTGCCATGACAGTCACCACTTAGAAAAGTAATCTTTTGAGACTCCAGTGACTCCAGATGTTGACTCTACTGGTTGGCAGTTGTAGACCCCAAATCTTAATTCTCCTGAAGAGAACTACTAAATGGACCTTCCATGGCAGTTCGTCTCTGTAGGACAGGCACTGGGGGCAAACCATCAGGGACTCTTGGGGTCATGCCTTCGGAGCTTTCCTATGCCTTTGCTCATTGCCCCTTGGCTCAATTCCAGCAAACAAAGGCTGGACCTCAGTCTATGCACATCACTCCGTTCCTAGAGGTAACCCCTAAGACTGCTAACTAAAAAATAGCCTGATCCTTCATGGCATGATTTAATCCCATTTAAAAACTCTCCAGGAGGCAGTCATACATTTGATATCATTCAGTCAGTCATTTTTTTCCATTGTTGGTGCATCACTGAAGCAGACTAGTTGGTCCCCAGAGCACCCTAACCATTTTGAGCCTCTTTCAGGGGCTTCTCCTCTTTTGGTGCTAATGGGTGAGCTCTAACTTAGGCCATTCCCAGAAGGTGCCATCACCGGAAATGGACTAAAACAGCCTTGCAGCTGTCCGCTCACTTTATTGTATTGGCTAAAGGCCGTCACAATGGGTAAAGTTACAAATATGATCAGGTAAAATAAAATAAATTCACAATCATAAAATAAGGGGCCTAATCCACGGGAAGCCTTGTAGCTGTCAATGCTCCCAAAAGCCCTTCTGATATTCATTTCCATTATTGTGAACTGTCTTAATAAACCAGTTGCTTCAAGCTATCAGCAAATTGTGTACTTGCCCTCCTTCCCCGATCAGGGAAAGTGGAATTATTTATTTTATTTTATTTTATTTTATTTTATTTTATTTTATTTTATTTTATTAGAGTATTTTTACCCAGCCTTTCTCCTTGAAAAGGACCCTGTGCTACAGCATCACTGTTGTACTGAATCACAAAGATTAAATTATTTGGGGGGAAAGCCTAGTCGTTGTGCCAAGTGCTGATTGAAACCATGGCTGTCGGCAGTTTCTCAATTGACACTATGCACAAGGTAAAGGGAAAGACATGCTGTGCTTAAAGTACAGTATGTTTTTTCCTTTGCCTTGCACATACACAGCAAGCACCAGTGAAGGTCTAGCACAGGGGGGAAACATAGCTTCACTTCCCCTACCCCTCTGCAGAGCAGCAGAGAAAGTGTTCAACTGACAGTGATATGAACTTAAGTGTCTCTTGAAACTGATATCCCATTTGGATGTGAGAATCACAGCAAACAGCATATTGCTCTTTCCCTGACCTCAAATGCCCTTATTATTTAGACCACATGAGCCTTCTCCAAAAGTGCAAGTATGTCTGCACCCTTCAACCTTTTTCCCCGTCCACTTCTGCAAATGAATTCAGGTGCCAGTGTTAGCAGCAAACAATAATATATCCACTCTTGTTTCTTGCACATCATGTATAATTTTACGCACCTGTAGCACACTGTTGTTCACATCCAAGCCGCCTTTTCACATACACGTACAAATGTAAGCTAAAGACCTTGTGGCAGGCTGGTGTCACACTTGTGTTTTCCTGCAGCCAAAGTCATATGGCTGTCCAGGTAGAGTCTCTGAACGACGTCTGCCTTCTGGAGAAAGTTTTGAAATGCAAAGGTAGTCATAGTGGGTTCTCCAGAGTGCTGTGTTTTTCTGGGTTTTTTTTTAATTCTCCCTACAAAATGGTGACTTTTGGCAAATGAATGAAAGTTCGAGGTGGAGGAAGGGCTTGAGAAACGCCATTGATCTTCTTGCCCTGAGCAAGCGATTTGCAGATTTCAGTTTGGCTCTGTTCTCTTGCCAAGAGAGTAAATGATCATTAGTCACTATTACCATCAAAGACATAAGATGCCTGGGATGTACATTATACAATTCCTTCGTGCACTGCTTTTTTCAGGGTTTTGTGGCTGGCTGGTTGGCTGGGGGCTTCATGCTTGTGATCAATCTTGCTTCTCTCAGTCCCTCTCCAAATTCAATGATTATTTTGTTTTTACCATCTTTGTCCTTGTGTTGAGAAGTTCTACCACCCAAAAGTTCATGGTGCATTCATGTAGCAACCAAATTGCTGGCTGGTGGTTTTGGAACCTCTTCTAATATCTTCAGCTTTATGTGACCACTTCTTCCAACCACCCTGGGGGCAGGGGGTCGAGATGTGGAAAGCAGGGACCACTCTGTGTGGCACCAACCTCGGTGCTAAGTGCACCATGCAAAGTTCTTTGCAGTGTGTGCTGGCCTACTCACGTGTAGGGTCTCCATGCCAGCTGGCAGGATGGGCAGGCTCAGTGCCAAGCCTAAGGGAACAACTGGGTTGGATGAGGTTATCAATGTTGAGCCGCCTGAATCTAAGCAACTTCGATGAGCCACCTGTAAGCTGGTGCCTTCCAGGTGTTTTTGGAAAATTCCACTTTCTCTGCCTTTCCAGCCTGCAGTTTCTGGAGGGGTTTCATGGTGCTTTTCTACTGTGAGCAAAGACCCTTTTGAGGTCTTATAGGACCTCAAAAATATTATGATCATTATGTGGCAAAGGATTTGTGAGCTAGGGGCCACAAATTGGAAGAACAAGTTCCGATGCATGGAGTGACCTCAGGCAGAGAGAGATTCCTATACAAGTTGGGAAGTGCCTGTGTATAATAGTTCTTCCATGGGTTTTGGTGGCCAGTTCCTCATTGGTAGCTGCAACGTGGCGATTTGTTCTTCCCTTCCTTGCAGATTAAAACGGAAGACATCAGCGACTCTGTGCAAGCAGCCAATACTTCCCGACTCAGCCATCTAGCCCAAGGGCCATCTATGATGCCGGGAGGGCAAATTGCAGGGGTAAGGAATCCAACACTTCATACTGGCACGCACTGATCAGAATTTATTAGATAGAAGGTTCTATGGCAGCCGTTTCCAACCTTGGATCCCCAGATGTTCTTGAACGATCACTCCCAGAAATCTTGGCCCCCATGCTTAGTGGTGAAGGTTCCTAGGAGTTAGTCCAAGGTTGGAAACCTGTGTTCTAGAGCTACAGACTAAGGGGCTTCCATGCAAACACCTTGCCAAATCTCAGGAGATTTGGGTTTTGCCAGTAGGAAAGACTGGTTTTCAGTTCCATCAAGTGGAAGGCAGAGTTCAAAACAGAAAGACATTGTTGGAAACAGATGTAATAAATACCTGAAAATCTGATCTTGTGGAGATGTCCTCCTGCTCCCTTTAATCATCATCCCTTGTGGACTGAATTGCATATCCAAAATGCAAAGTGTTAACAAGTGTGCTGCTGCTGCTCCATGAATACAGCATCAAGCGAGTGACTTGTGTATCACAAAATTATTTTAAGTAGAGAGGCTTTGCACACTTAGGAGAACATGATTGTGAGCCAGGCTATGTGCTCAGCAAATTGCATGCGATGCACCTGTTGCCAGGCTGTGCCACTGCATTTTATAAGCCAAGGGCAAAGCATCTAGAATTGAAGGAAGAGAGACAATTGTCCTGTGTAAGCCAGTCCACTGCCCCATTTCATGGAGTCCTGCTACCTCGGTGGCACTTTTTCTTCAGTGACTGGAATAGGGGACATTTTCAGTTGTACTTAGAAATGAGAAAGACTGAACAAGTGGCATTCTGTGTTCACAACTGGATTCCCACCACTCAGCTGGAGCCCTTCTGAAGTCTGCTGATTTCAGCTGTAGCTGCATAGGTGTGTGTGTGTGTGTGTGTGTGTGTGTGTGTGTGTGTGTGTGTGTGTGTGTGTGTGTGTGTGTGTGTGTGTGTGTGTGTGTGTGTCTGTGTGGTGTCTGTGTCTCTTGTGTGTGTTATTTCACAGTGTCTGAAATTAATAGCAGCACATCTGCAGCAACAGCGCTGAGCTGGCAGAATATTTTTCCAGACCTGGGCACTGGCATGTTTACTCTCCAATTAATTGCAATTTTATGGGTAGATTAATTTAACTTCATCTGAGCTGTGGACCTGCCCTTCTTTGATTGATCCCTCACATTAAAAGGAAGCTCTCCCCACCTAGACATACAAAGCTGGCCTGTCAAGGAAGGTTCCACACAAATTGCCTCCCTGATTTACTGGCTGTCTATACGAAGGGGAGTGTTCTCTCTGGGAGACAGTCTATGGGGTCAGAGTTTCTGCGACGCCTATGCTGGCATGGTGGGCTCCCCTATTGCAGGGTGAACTGAGTTGGGCCAGCAGGGGGACGCCATTTTGGTTCCTTGCCTTGATCCACAGAGCCTTATGAAATCAAGCCAAAACTTAGAAAACTCCTTTGTGGAGTGCTAACACTCCCAGTAGTTCTCCCACCAGCAGGGGATAGGATGGTGGTGGTGCTCTCGGAAGGCATTCTGCTGTATTTGACTTGCTGTCTTCTCCTTTTCTAGGATATGAACTCCCTTCACACATTGCAACAGCTTGTACAGGTCCCAGGCCATATGCAGTCCGTCCCTCTCTTCCTGCTGTCTCAGGGTCCAGCAGGGCAGCAAGGTAGGTGTCAACTCAACATCCATACCTACAGATTGATAGCCATCCCTCTGCGTAAGCTTATGTTATCACTTGAGGAAACCGAGTTCCATAATGGTTAGCAGGGAAAGCTCACTTATGCCTAGAGCAGTTGCTTCAAACCTTGGGTCCCCAGATGTTCTTGAAAGAAAACTCCCAGTAGCCTTCCCCGTTAGCTATGCTGGCCAGGATTTCTGGGAGCTGTAGTCCACAAATATCTGGGCGCCTGAGATTTCAAACTACCTTCCCTGAAGGACACATATTTCCAGAAGCATTCCATTCTCATATATATCACTTATGGTACACTGCATGCCTGCTAAAAATCCAGAGGCATCATTGAGAAATGAAGATGGCGTAGCTTCCCAAGGCATATAACTCCCAATGAGAAAACAGGAGAGACTCGCTGGTGGGCAGAAGGAACCAAGGATGAATAGAAACATCAGGTGTCTAAAACTATTGCTAGCATTCCAACAGGTTACAGGTCGGTGATGAATGGCAGAGCAGAACATGCTTGGTAGGGGGCACATCAAACTTCCAGGAGCATCCAGGACTGAGGGTCAGGAAATTTTGAGTAATTGCGATGGACTTATAGCCCCACCAATATTCTATTTCTTTGTCCCATCAATAGCACACAAGCCACCTGCTGAGAAGCACTGCTATGGGGCATGTGAGGGGTGTCAATTCATCTGAATAAGGCACCTCATTTCCTCTGAAAGCATAGGCAATGACACCCTCACATGCACCAGGATGACGACATTATAAAGGCTGGCACCCCTTACATTACACCAATTTTACCTTGAGTTAGTCTTTTCTTTGGGTAAGTCAGCACTGCACTGAACCAAGGATTCAAGGCTGGGATAGCTTGTAAAGTTACTCTTCTGGACTATTATTATTTATTATTATAATTCATGACTGTTTATACCGCCCGTCTTCCCAAATTCTGGGGAAAATGAAAGGAAAAAGGAAAAATACCTGGCAAAATGGCACCCCCCCCCCAAAAAAAATCCCTGGATTCTAATGGCAATTATTATTTGGGAAAACCACATAGAGTTGAGTTTGAAATTAGCTTTGGTAAGCTCTAGGACCTTAAGAAGAACCACCTTCCATTTCATATACATGCAGGCAAGGTGCCTAATGCATCTCTCTCTCTTTCTCTCTTCTCTTTCTCTCTCTCTCTCTCTCTCTCTCTCTCTCTCTCACACACACACACACACACACACACACACACACATTACTAATTGTTCACATCAAATGAGAGAAGTCAATGCAATCAAGAGGTTCCATGTTAAATCAGAGACAAGGTTAATCAGTGGTGTTTCCAACCAGTTCAGATATATAAGCTGAATGTAACACTGGGGTAAAGTGGCCTCTTGTATAATACTACCAGAAAAGAGAACAAAATGCTGCACGAAAAGACACAAATGTGGTCCCAGGAATAATAGCTACTACCAGTAGAATCTGAACCTTGCATCTTCAGCTTCCTGTGATATGAAATGCAAGAACAGGACGAAAAGGAGATCAGAAATCTTAAAAATCTAGGAACAAGATGGCAGACTCAGCTACGGGCCCACCAGCCCACCTGTTGACCATGCATTTCTGTTTAAATGACAGGAAGCTGGAACAGTTCAACAGCGATGACCTGCTGATTGTGGAGCCCAGGAGGGGGGTCAGTTTAGCCCCCACCCACCCACCCATTGTGTCTTTCAGGAGATCAGCTAGCCAAGATGACCTACTGTAGAGCGTGCATAATGAATGGAATTAAAGGCCCAAGAATGGCCTCAGAAGAAACAGATGGAGCCTCCATAAATTTGTGGGATAGCATAACATTATTATCGGTGATTTCAGATTTCGCATCTAGATCTATAAATCGGCCCTGAAAATGTTATGCATGTCTCTTCCTTCCTTTGTCTTTTTCATCTTGCTTGAGGCCTCCTCTTGCCAAGCCATCCCTTTCCTGATAGATTTGGGCAATATGAATCTATTTGTATGTACGCGCACACTTCTGTCCACGGCCGCCTCCCACAGGAGGTGCTGCCTGGCATCCCAGCAGCCAGCACCACCAACCTCGCAGCTCCAACACAAAGCCATTTGCCTAATTTGTCTGGCTCATTTAGATCCTATCTATCCCAGCGTCGTTAAGATATTAAGCCGTCTCTGGGTTCTGCAAGACTACACTCCTGGCTTGTGCATTTTAATTACATTTGACATCCCCGGCCCTCATTTGCAAGGTGCCTGCCTGATGTGAGTATAGCCAACCCCTGTCCTGTGGTTTCGTCAGTTTTGTTTTGCTTTGCTTCCTCTGGAGACATGACTTCAGGGGAGATACTCGGGTATTGCTGAAGTAGTCAGAGAAAACCAGGGTTACGCCGCTGATGTGCCAGATCAGGAAATCAAGAAGGCTGCACAGAGATGACAAGGCAGTGACTCAGTCTTCTCAATGACAGGATCAGGCCACACCCTTGTCTCCGTTGGTGCTACCAGCTATGTTTGAACCCAGGAACCTTCTCCTTGGCTCCCTCTCCTGAACCAGAGCTCTTGGTTCCTTGAATGAAGAGGTGCTCTCTCTCTCTGAACCAGATCTGTATCTTCATGCCTGTGCCAACTGGGAGAAAGAAGTTCCCCAAATCATCTCAGGGGATGGATGACTTCCCACCTGTCCATAGGCAGGGAGGGTGGGATTCACTGTCAAGTTCCATTGGGAGGACCAGCTGTTGCCCAGCTCTGGGTGAACATCTGGCTTACCACAGCAGCCACCTGTAGACCGGGGTTGTTCTGTTTCAGGGCCTTTTCTGGGCCAAGAGCTGAGAAAGAGAATGACAATGAGAAACATCTAGAGCAGTGGTGGTGAACCTTTTAGAGACCGAGTGCCCAAAGTGCCATTCAAAACCCACTAATTGTTCGCAAAGTGCCAATACAGCAATTTAACCTGAATACAGGTGGCTGTGAAGGGTTGATGTCAGGAGCCCACAGAAAGGACTCCGGGTGCCACCTTTCTAAAGCCACAGCAGCATCCAGGCTAATGTAGCCTTGTGCAAGTATGTGGCTGGAGTCTCCAGTGCCTGGCTCCTGTCATAGGTCCATAAACTTGGTGAGGGATGACAGATTCTAGCATCTTCCTTCATGTCCTCTTCTTCCAAGATAGGCAGAGTCTTCTCTTCTGCTCTTTTATCCTCATTGATCCTGCTTTCTCCAGCTGCCTCCCATCAGGGCACTCTCTCCTGCAGGTGCAAGGACTCCCTCCACCAACTAGATCCTCAGGGAACTCAGACTCCTAGCTGCCTGCTACCTGTGTGTTGGGGGCAGATGGCTCACTAGAAGTGCACACCTGTACCCCCTCATAGTGTGCCACTTCCAGTGTTATTTTTATTTTTATTTTTTTATTTTATTTATTTGCATTAGCCATGGCCTTAGCAAAAAAGGACAACATTTAAATAGATATAAAATTGGCATACCAAATCATAATAGTAAATACATATACATGCAACATTCCTATACAAGATCAGGGAACTCAGACTCCTAGCTGCCTGCTACCTGTGTGTTGGGGGCAGATGGCTCACTAGGAGTGCACACCTGTACCCCCTCATAGTGTGCCACTTCCAGTGTTATTTTCTTTATATCAGAGATGGTGAACCTATGGCATGGGTGCCAAAGGTGGCACTCGGAGCCCTTTCTGTGGGCACCCAACATTGCCCCTTCACAGCCACCTGTATACAGGTTAAATTGCTGTACTGGCACTTTGCAAACAATTAGTGGGTTTTGCAGTTTGGGCACTCGGTCTCTAAAAGGTTTTGCAGTTTGGGCTCCATCTTCCCAACGGTCTAACAGCGCAAAAAGCTAAAAGAAAGTAACCAGGCCACCAACCAAGGGCAGCAAAGGACAAGATGGCGGCAGACAATGAGGCAAAAAAAAATGTTATATGGTTGGTTAGGGGAAACATGTAAATGAATAGCAGGAAATCAAGAGATAGTCATTAACAGGGAGCTAGTCACAAGCATGGAGTGAGATAAACTGATAACATGGTTCAAACAAAGTCCTCTTGGGCAGTAGTTGTGTTAAGACTGGTCTAGAAGAAGTAGCAGGAGAGTGTCACCACTTCGGATCACCCAGTGTTTCATGCCAGTATCCCTGGGAGCCAAAATAGCAACAGGCCACAGACTCAGAGAAGATTCTTACCATGCCAGAGGCTATCCTTTGGTCCCTGACAGGATGGACCAAAACTCCTGAAGCTGGAAGTTGTACTCCAAAACCACCAATTTCCCCATCTCTGTATTTGGCATTGGCTCAAGCCACCTGTTCTGGATTATACTATGGAGAAGAGACTCAGAATGTAATCAAACAACAAGTTATAACAATCAGATGATGCTTTAATCATCATGGTTCCATCCTAATGAATCCTAAACTTGATAGTTAGCTGGAGCTCATGTGTGACCCCTGAACTGTAGCTGAAGATTAGGAATACCTCACCCACCTGTGTTGTGTGTGTTGTGTTATTACAGTCGTGAACAACACTTCATGACTCCATGACCATGGAGTTTTCTTGGCAGGAATACTGGAGTGGTTTGCCAGTTCCTACTCCAGGCACCTACAGCACCTGGTATTCCCTGGTAGTCACCCATTCAAGTACTAGCCAGGCCCGACCCTGCTTAGCTTCCGAAATTGGGTGAGATCAGTAGGGCATCTAGGCCCACCTGTGTGTGTATGTGTGTTGCATTGCTAAGTTCCCCAAAACACACACACACACACACACACACACACACACACACACACACACACACACACACACACACACACACACACACACACACACACACCAGGATTTTTTAGGATGAAGCCATGGGTTATTTTAATGGAGAAAATAGGATTAAAAATATTCCAAATAAGCAAATTAAATAAATGCCAATTGAAAGAGGTACCAACCTGCTTTAGCTCTATAATGCAGATACATTTTCAGATTCAAAGGGAAGAAATGTTTATATGTGTTTGCCTCTTGCTGATCTATTAATTACTTTTGATGTTCTAGTTATGTGTGTAATCCATCTCTCTTGCTATATCAGAAAGCCTAGATGGCTCTCCTCCTCTCCACTTGATCCCCATAGCATCCCGGTGGCAGACTGCAAGAGATTGTCATGTCTCAACTGGAGACTTAGACTTGGGTCTCCAAATCTCATCTCCTCTATCTGCCACAAGTCATTGCCTATAGCCAATAAAATAAAGCAAAATAATTATATTTTAAGTACATTGCAAAGTGTCTCAAGAACTTGCATTCATAGGGATGGCATGATACATATGCCAAACAATAAATAATTAAAGGCCGACATACTGCCTGGGGCTTTGATGTCATGAACAGAGATGGGCAGGAATCACAAAAACGGAGATCTTTTGTGCTTCCTAATTCATTAAGGCAAACAAATTACAAATCATGAATTTATCAGTATTTTTAACAAACTGATGTGTTGATTTATCAGTTCATCTCATCCCTCAAAACCCCAACCCCAAAACAGTAAAAACTGGGTGAAAAAAGAAAAATGAATCAACATTTTTTTTAAAAAAGGATTACAATTGTTTCATATTAATTGGGGTTGTTGCTTCCAATGAAAACAAAGCAACGGATTGTTGATGAATTCATTTTTATGAATACCATGATTAATTTATTATTATTGTTATTCATGCCCATCTCTAGTCATGAACCCTAGCAGAGGAATCTTTTAAAAAATGTTTGCAAGAACCATCACTATTGATGTTGTGATGATGAAGAGAAGGTGAGAAAGATACAAAAGGAAAATATAAAAGTTCACACTGGATTTTAGTTTCAAAAGCTGTGTGGTTTAAATGGGGTTTGGTTTATTGGCTTGCACTTTTGTCTTGCAAATTTGGAACATATGAGGCATCAGGTTCACCCTGCCTGTGAAGAATTGGCAGTAACTACTGCTGCTCCTGCTAATTTTAAATCATCCCACTTTGTCTTTGTTTTACGCAGCATATTCTTTCAATTCTAAGATTCTTCCTTTGCTGGTGGAGGCAACCAATGTCCCAGTTTGGAAATTCATCATAGGGAGAGAGAGAAAAAAGCTTGGCAGCCAATGTGTCTGTTTGCTGGTGTCATTTAATAAAGCCAATATGCATATAGTTTCTGGTGCCGTTGCACCATCTTGTTTTGGAAAGGTGGAATTATCAGGTGGTTGCTTGCCTTGGGCCAACTCCTGATTCATGGACTCAGCAAAACATCAGGAAGATGGGGGAGAAGAGGACTTCTCTGGAGTTACCTTGCAGCAGCCTTGCCCAACTAGATAGGGCTACCATTCCTCTTCTCCCCGGTCGCCTAGGGAGTTGTGGAGGACATTGGGGAGGGTAGCTGCCTAAGGCACTGGGTGAACTTGCAGCGAGTAGGAAACCAGCAGCAGTATCACCAGCAGTGTTTATGGGGTCAGTTTCTGCTGTGTTGATTAAGGAAACCTTCCTTCCACCAGGCTACACACCTGTTTTATAACATTTGTTCGTTTAGTAAGTGAGTAAATAATTAGTAAAAAAAAAAAATTGTAACGGGTGTGGTGGGTCAGCGGACTAAGGCTCTGAAAACTGTTGGCTGCAAAATCGGCAGCTCGGCGGTTCGGATCCCGGGTGCCAGCCACACAGCGGAGCGAGCTCCCACTGATAACCCCAGCTCCTGCCAACCTAGCAGTGCGAAAGCATGCCAATGCAAGGAGATAAATAGGCACCTGGACACTCTCTTCTGGGGTGCCTCAGGGTTCAGCTATTACCCTCATGCTCTTTAATATCTACATGAGGCCACTGGCTGAGGTCATCCGGAGTTTTGGAACTTGTTGCCATCAGTACACTGATGACACGTAGCTCTATCTCTCCTTATCCACCTCTGCAGTGGAGGCTGTCCAGACCCTTGATCGCTGCCTGGCTGCAGTCTTGGAATGGAACAGGATTAACAGGCTCAGGCTCAATTCCGAGGAGACTGAGGTTCTGTTCTTTGAGGGTTCTCCGAATGGGTACAGTGGCCCTCTCCCCAGATTGGGTGGGACTGTCTTCCAGCTGGCAGAGAGAGTGAGGACTCTGGGCGTCGTCCTGGACCTGGCACTGTCCCTGGACTCCCATTTGTCCAGGTCGGCCTTTTATCACCTTAGGCTCATTGCCCAGATTCGCCCATACCTTGATGGGGACTCCTTGAGAACAGTTGTGCAGGCGCTGGTCATGTCGAAGATAGATCATTGTAATGCTCTCTACATGGGGCTCCCCTTGACCCTTGTTCAGCGATTGCAGCGGGTGCAGAATGTGGCAGCCAGATTGGTGGCTGGTGTGGGCAGATTTGACTGCATCACCCCAATTCTGGCTCGCCTGCATTGGCTGCCCGTTGCCTCCTGAATAAGGTTCATGGTGCTGGTTTTGGTTTACAAAACCCTCCATGGCTTAGGTCCTGAATATCTGGCAGAGTGTATCTCCCAAAAGTCAGAGCTGGCCCATCCCACTAGAGCCTCTACAGCTGTCTCACTCTGGGTGGCCACCCCCAGGGAGGCCCGTAGATCTGTAACATGCAATTGGGCCTTCTCGGTGGCCGGCCCAGCGGCATGGAATAAACTGCCAAGCGAGAGTCGCCAGGCCCCATCCTTGGCATCCTTTTAAAAAAGCCTTGAAAACCTGGCTATTTAGGGATGCCTTTGGCAATTCCTAGGTGTTATGTCCTCCTCGTGTTCATTGTTTGTCTGTCATGAGTTGTCTTGCCTCTTGCCGGGTGTATTTGTTGTTGTCGTCATTACTTCTCTTTGTATATTGGTTTTTTTTCCTTCTTTGTTTTGTTTTCCTTTTATTTTCTTATGATTATTATTATGTTTTTGAGGAAAATCGGATTGTGGTATATAAAAATAAAAATGAATAAATAAATATAATACCCCCATAAAAAGTGGGAAGATAAAACAGTGTTTCCTTGCAGCCATGCTGGCCACGTGGCCATGAGTAAAGTGGATAGAGGGACGCTCTTCTCCCTCTCACAAAATACCAGAACTTGGGGACATCCACTCAAATTGAGGGCTGGGATAGTAAGAACAGACAAAAGAAAATATTTTTTTCACCCAGCACCTTGTGAGTCTGTGGAACTCCCTGCCACAGGTTGTGGTGATGGCATCTGGCCAGGATGCCTTCAAAAGGGGATTGAACAGATTCCTGGAGGAAAAGTCCATCACAGGTTGCAAACCATGATGAAGATGTGTAATCTCCTTGCTTAAAACCTGAGTACTTCAAGGACCAGATGCATGGGAGTAGTATCAGGAGACAGATATCTAGTCTTGTGCGCTCTCAGAGGCATTTGGTTGGGGCCACTTTGAGATACAGGAAGCTGGACTAGATGGGCCTTTGGCCTGATCCAGCATGCTTCTTCTTATGTTCCTATGTTCTTATGATTTGCACAACACTGGATCTTCAGCTTGAATAGGGAGATGAGCACCGGCCCTAGAGCTGGACACACATTAGTTATTCTTATGTCCAGCGCTTGAGCGTTCTATTCCCCCACCACTGAGCCCCCAGGGAGAAGACCCAGCCTGCATAGCCTTTGGGCAAGCAGCAAAGCCCCAGCTTACACTCAAAAGAAGGGGATGGGAAACCCCTCCTGAGTCTTCTCTACCTGGAGAGAAGTCAGAACTGATATGACGGCACATGGTTATCATTATATTCTATGCAAAACTAGGTGCATTGCTCTCTACCACGCCCTCCTTGACTCTTTCTCTCTCTCTTTCAGCCCTGCAGTCCAATCTCCTGTCCTTTCCTCAACAGCAGAATGGGCTCCTCCTTCCCCAACATGGGCACAGCTTATCATCTCAGGTAACTACCACTTGCCACTCTTGGTTTGACTAGTATGCCCCCTAAGCTCAGCTGATCCAAATTCACTCTGGAGCAGAAGCCAAGATCCTCAGCTATTTGAGATGCCCAGCATTGTTACTGGTGGCTGAACGTATCATTTCCCCCCATTCCCCACAATGAAAACTCTTGGGCATGTATTGGCAGCTTTGACAGGCGTCATGTATGAAGACTCTCCAAGATATGCACCCCACGTGTGATTAACCACCCAGAGTGACCTCGCTGCCAGATGGGTGATATAAAAATCCAAGAATGAATGAATGAATGAATCAATGAATGAATGAATGAATGAATCAATCAATCAATCAATTATCCACATTGCCAGATGCTAGATTCCACAGCATCTGAGCTAACAAATATTGGTTCCAAAATCCAGTTCCACTTCAACCCATCATTAATGTCAAATAATTAACTCCATGCTCAAATTCTGATGAATATCAGGAGTCAGTTACTGAAATCAAAAATCTGGTACCAGTCCTCACACCAGAGACAAATCTACAATTCAAGACAATACAATTAAATAATATGCAGTATAAACAAATATAAGAATTCAAGCAATCAATCATAGTTAAATCTAAAGCAAGTTTAGAATAATAAATCAAATACAATACAAACCAATAGAGGTGGATTAAAATACCTCTTTAACCCTCTTCCACTATACAGTATCACCTTCTTTTTCATTAAGGGGGTGGCTTCTAAATGGCACACACACACACACACACACACACACAAGGGCAAGCTGTGTGGGAGAAGGCAGTCTTTCTGGATTGATTTGTGTAGAACAGTAGTGGTGAACCTTCAGTACACCAGATGTTTTGGACCCCAACTTCCACAATCCTTTGTCACTATACAGGCTTGGAATACTGGGAGGTGTGGTCCAAAACATCTGGAGTGCCGACGATTCGCCACGACTGGTGTAGCATGTTGAATGTCTGTTTTGAACTGTAGCTTTTGGTTCCATGAATCCTCCTCAGTACAACGTGTGCAAAGTGATGAGACGTTGCTGTCACTTCTCATGCTATGGCAGTTGCTTTTCTTTTAACAGGCAGTGGGGCGTCCCGGGCACCCTGGCGCACCACTGGATCCCCATTTGGAGGTCCCTCAGCACTTACAGGTTGCCAAACACTTGCCGTCCTCCATGGCCACCGATGAAGCCAACGACCTTGAGGAGTTAGAAAAATTTGCCAAGACATTCAAGCAGAGGCGGATCAAGCTTGGGTTTACACAGGCAAGGAGAGCAACTTCTGAGGGCAAGGGTAGACTCTGGGTTATGTTTTCCACAAGCACCAGTTATTCTGGCCGGGTTTTCTGGGAGTTGCAGTCCAAGTACTAGGTCGTCCAGGGTTGGAAACCACAGATTTATTGGAAGGCCAGCTTTCACGCTCTCCAAAAGTCTTCCTGAGACATTGATGGCTCCGTATCTAGGGATTGGCAGAAAGCTGGAACTTGTAAAAAGAAGAGTGGATAATGACTACCATTCTTGAAGCAGACTGAAGGTCTAAAATTGGTCAGATTCTGTTTCCTTCAGGCAATAATTCCAGAAGTATTACACCTACCAAAAAGCAAAAACAAGAGCAAGAGCAAAGTCTTCTGCTTATATACCATCAGCACCACGCAGCAATCTGGGTACTCATTTTACCATCCTCAGAAGGATGGAAGGCTTAGCCAACCTTGAGCCTGCTACCTGCGATTGAACTCCAGGTCGTGAGCACATTTATTGCTGCTGTACAGCAGTTTAATCCCTGCACCACCAGGCTCTTCCAAGACCATAGCTTGGAAAAGGTGTTTTTCTGGACTACAGATCCCAGCTTTCCCCTCCCCAGCTGAAGCCTTTTGAAAGTGGTGGGACAGCAATATTTCCTTGCCCCTACCTGTGGCAGCATCTTCCAGACATATGAAATTACAAGACAAAGGGGTGGGATGGGTTTTTATTTTTTATTTTCAAGAGGTCAATGCTGGTTTTCTCTTTGATCCTCAACTTTGGGTTACCCTTTCTGCCTCCCCTAGGGTGACGTGGGTCTTGCTATGGGAAAACTCTATGGAAATGATTTCAGCCAGACCACCATTTCTCGCTTCGAAGCCCTCAATCTCAGCTTCAAAAACATGTGCAAGCTCAAACCACTGCTGGAAAAATGGCTCAGTGATGCAGGTAAGTGTTAGGATAAAAGATTCCCTCTGTACTTGTCTCTCTTCCTGTCTTTTTCTCTTTCTGGGCTTCTACAAAGTGCCAGGGTCTGCATGGATAGTTTGGTGGGTGGGTGGGTTGGTTCCTCACCATCCATTCAATACCACCATACTTCATGCCCAAATCAAAGGGTCATCTTAGAATTCATGTTTCCCCCCTCCTACCCGGCAGAATCGTCACCTTTGGACTCTTCTGTGAGCAGCCCCCCTTCCTACCCGGCAGTGAATGAGATGTTTGGCCGTAAGAGGAAGAAACGGACCAGCATCGAGACCAACATTCGCTCCACGCTGGAGAAGCGCTTCCAAGATGTAAGACAAAGAATCAAAGGGGAGAGTAAAAGGGGAGGGGGTAGGTGGGAGGACAAGGATGCAGCACAAAAATGAATCCCCCCCCAGGGGCATTTATGAATGGAGATTTAGATGGGATTACAGTACATGTAAGACTGTGTCCAGATGTCCTGTATCCTTGATTCTGGTACCTTGTATCCAAGTGCTCTCCATGATGCATGAGGGGCAACTATAAGGTTCTTGGTCTCCTTCTTTAAGGTTCTTTTTTTCTTGAAATCACACCTACATGGGGAGGAATTACCCATAAAAGGCATATTTCAAAGGGAGACTATATCTGTGCCCACCTTTAAATCAGTGGTTCCCAACCTGGGATCCCCTGATGTTCTTGGACTGCAACTCCCAGAAATCCTGGCCAGCACTGCAAGTAGTGAAGGCTTCTGGGAGTTGTAGTCCAAGAGCATCTGGGGACCCTATGTTGGGAACCATTGCTTTAAATGGAAGGCTGGTTCTTCTCAAGAAGAAGAAGAAGAAGAAGAAGAAGAAGAAGAAGAAGAAGAAGAAGAAGAAGAAGATGATGATGATGATGATGATGATGATGATGATGATGATGATGATGATGATGATTTAGTCAACATAGTTGAAAATCAGGGTCATAAAAGGACCTAGAAGGGAAGGGGATGCCTCTACCTCTATCATTCCTGTAGCATCTCATGATTAGATGACCTGAGGTCAAGAGGAGCCTGCCAGGGACAGAGAAGAGAATAGGAAATGCAAAGATGAGTCCCACTGATAAAGGATGGAATAAAATTATTGGTCATGAGTTTGAGAAGAAAGGCTGAATAAACGAGAAGGGCTACTGTAGTTTTGTCATAAATGGTACCTTCTCAGGCATCAAAGAGGGTGATTTGAACTTAGAATTTGTGGGCAGCCAAATGCCTGATGGCTCCTAGATTCATCCCAAGAAAAGTTGATTGGAGATTAATGGAGTTTGCCTACCTATATCCCTTGTGATGGGATAGAGTGGTCTTGGCATTCATTGATGCACCAAGGTCACAGTGCCATGTCTTTCCCCTCCCAACTTGATATCCTGATCAGCTCCCATGAGCACCAGATGTTGTGGGCAAGCTGAAGCTCTCCAGCTGCTCCTCTCTGCTTTCCAGCTGGCCTAGCCATTGGGCCTTGGCTTTTACTCCTCTTGGTGCTTGCCTTTTGCAGAACCCCAAGCCCAGCTCCGAGGAGATCTCCATGATTGCCGAACAACTGTCCATGGAGAAGGAAGTAGTCCGGGTCTGGTTCTGCAACCGACGCCAGAAAGAGAAGCGCATCAGCTGCCCGGTCCCCTCACCCATCAAAGCACCCCTCTACAACTCCAGACTGGTGAGCGGAGAGAGTCCAGAAGGGCTTGCCAATGGAGGACCTTTCTCTTTGCACGAGGCCATGATCAAAGATGCAACAATTTAGGAGGAGTCTAAGTGACCTCTTGTGACTTCAACTCCAAACATTCCTTGCCATAGCCTAGCTAGCAGGGGGGATTCTGAGATGTATTGGCTACGTTCCCCGAGGTCTAGATCAGTGGTGGTGAACCTTCAGCACTCCAGATGTTTTGGACCACAACTCCCACAGTCCTTTGCCACTGGCAATGTAGGCTCGGAATTCTGGGAGTTGTGGTCCAAAACATCTGGAATCCCAAAGGTTCACCACCACTGGTGTAGATCAGTGGTGGCAAACATTTGCCACTCCAGATGTTTTGGACCACAACTCCCACAGTCCTTTGTCATTGGCAATACAGTCTTGGAATTCTGGGAGTTGTAGTCAAAAACATCTGGAGTGCCAAAGGTTCACCACCACTGGTCTAGATTTAACTCAGTGGCAAGGGACATTTTCCAATAAGGGTAGGCAATCAGCAGCCCTCCAACTCTTGTTGAACTACACCTGCCATCAGTCCTAGCCAGCCTAGCCAATAGTGGAGCCTGTTGGGAACTGTACTAGTAAAGCAAGATCCGAATGTTGCTGATCCTGTGCTATAAAAGTGTTTTTAGTAATCCAAAATATCATGAATAGAAATGACCTCTAGTTCTCATTATTATTTTTATCATTAATTGGGTTCTGTTTAGGATTTGTTAAGTCAGTGAAGAGCGGTTGTGTGAAGACACCTTGGCATTAAATACCTCTGTTACTGAAATACAGTATGTGTTTATCTGAAAGCAGTCATTCCCAACCTGGGGTCCCCAGATGTTCTTGGACTGCAACTCCCAGAAGTCCTGGCCAGCACGGATACTGGTGAAGGCTTCTGGGAGCTGTAGTCCAAGAACATCTACGGGCCCAAGGATGGGAGCCACTGTCTTAAAACAATGTCGTAAGGTCAAAACAACTGAGCCCTCCAGAGAAGCACAGGCTCATGGAGTTCAAAGGGACCAGGTTCTGGATTTCCATCTTGTCCTCACTATTCCTCTCAGCTTTAATCCCTCCTGTCCTATCTGTAAAATGGGAGCCATGTTACTAACTTAACATAGTGCAACCTCTCACGTTTGATTAAGTCGGTTAATCTTGCATGGGGATTGTACTCCCGAAGCATACAGAAAGCTTCCCATGCCCCCCATCCCTGTGCTGAAGGATTCTTGAAACAATAATGAAGCTAGTTTTCAACAACCCCATTCCACATCAAAAATATAAATCTGACTGAAATTAAGAATTAAGGTGCATT
The DNA here is from genome assembly GCA_029282475.1 of Phrynocephalus forsythii. Lineage (NCBI taxonomy): Eukaryota > Metazoa > Chordata > Lepidosauria > Squamata > Agamidae > Phrynocephalus > Phrynocephalus forsythii. Next base: position 7,323,968 of record JAPFRF010000022.1, read on the forward strand.
AAGAGGACAGCAACCATGACTTAAAAAAACAAAAACAACAAAAAGGGCCTGGTATCCAACTGAAACTGCGATGGAGCATCGCTCAGCAGAAGATGATGCAATTTCCCAGGATGCTCCAGGGGCGATACTGTTGCCTCTTCCCAGTGAATACAGGCTCCCAGTCAGGAAGTTTCTGCATCAGAGCTGAGTCAGAGATGGGGAGCTCACCTCCTTCCTGACTCATTGGTCCAGACTGAGCCTGAATCAAGGAACACAGCGCCCTCTAGCTATGCCTCTTCCCTCTTGCTCCCTGCCAAGGCATGCTTTGGGATCTCTGGACAGTCTCTCAACCAGGCATGTCACCCTCTTCAGAGAAAATGCAAACGGACAACAATAATTTTAGAAATGGACCAACTTGGGAACCAATATAGAGACCACCAAAGAGCCACTGGTTTCCAGCAGGATAGGGCAACACCAGCAGTAGGTCCTACCTATTTGATAAGCCAATCAGCATTCATAGGGCTAAAAATCAATCCCTTGATTTGCCATGGGGGTAGGGAGCCGCTGGTGCCAAGTGAGAAAATGAGAGTGTACTGAACTCTCCAATAAAGCTTGAGATGATCCATAGAGTCTCCTCCAGATCTGCAGAGCTAAGATGATGATGATGAGATCTCTCCTACACTGAAACCCTAGGGAGGGAACAGAGGAAAGTCACGTGTAGTAGATTGCTGGTTGGATTTTAATCTATAGATTAAATCACACAGAATTTGCAGACCATTTTTGTATCATTTTTCTCACATGCCAACCTCATTTTCCTCCTGTATGTCTTATATTTTCTTTTTACATCTCTGCTTTCCAGCAACCCTTACCCATCTGCAGCTTCCACTGGTATTGACATTTAACTCTCCTCTGCTTGTTTAAGCTGGGATGCCTTTTCCATCCATCAAACATATAAAGGAAAACAAGGGACCTGCCCAAATAACCAGTTAAACACGGGGGCTGGAAATCACAGCACGGATGTTGTTTCTGTGCTTCGGGTAAAATAAATAAGGTTGGGCATTTAAGTACAACTGCAAACAAAAGCTGTATGTTCTGTGAACTAAGGCTCCAGCCCTACTTCCTTGAGAGCAGGTCTTCTTGGATCAATGAGACTTACATCTGAGGAGGCATGCAAAAATCATAGAATCAGAGAACCATAGAATCATAGGGCCTTTTTACACGACCCCTAAGATCCGCTGGTCCCTTAAATTCGGACCAGAGATCTTGAGGGTTCGTTGCTGTTCCTCCCTCCCCACCCGCTGGGCACTTCTTTGTTCTGTCTGCCTGAGGGGGGGGAGCCTTAGACAGAGACAAAAGAATAAAAGGATTACCTCCGGTTGCTCCGACCTCCGTTTACTTCCTGGTTCCTCTTTAAGGGGCGGAGGCAAAAGAAAAACAACAGAAAGAAGCGAGGAGAGCTCAGGCAGTCTCCGCATCAAATATTTTCACTATAAAAAAGCAGGTACAAGAAAAGTGAAGTTTGGTCGCGCTAAGTGGGCGGGGTCGCACTTAATTGTCTGCAAACTACGGAGCTGGTGGGTAAACATTTTTATCGTCCGGAGCTTGCAGCCATTTGCGGCGGAGCTTAGGGGTCGTGTATAAACGCCCATAGAGTTGGAAGAGACCTCAAGGGCCATCCAGTCCAACCCCTGCCATGCAGGAACCCCCATCACAGTATTTCCGACAGATGGCCATCCAGCCTCTGCTTAAAAACCTCCAAAGAAGGAGACTCCACCCGCCATGTGACGGGTGCTGTAAATACCAAGCCAACCCTTCAACCCGCCCCAGCATGCTTCTCACCTGGCATATGTCTCAGTGTTTCTTCTCCTCTTCCAGGTCTCTACCTCAGGATCTTTGGGTCCACTCTCTGTTACCCCCGTCCACAGCACAATGCATGGGGCAGGTACGTTGGGCCCGGACAACGACTCTCTCCTTCCAGTTCCATTGTTCTGCTTACAGTGGTGTCCAAACGTTGGCCCTCCAGATGTTTTGAACCACAACTTCCACGTTCCTTTGTCATTGGCAATACGGGCTTGGAATTCTGGGAGTTGTGGTCCAAAACATCTGGAGGGCCGAAGTTTGGACACCCCTGTAACTTGGTTGCCATGTGCTTCTGGACTTGGCCTGTGAATCTCAGCAGCCACTGAGCATCAGCTGTGTTGGAGTGACAAGTTTTGAAATGTAGGAGGTCTTTGTGACTGCGCCTCCTCCTCCACCACTGGTGTTCCTGAGGAGAAGCTATAGTCACAACCGTTGGAGAAAAGTCAGTAGATGGAGTCTGCTTTCAAATGGGCCAACACAAACTTAAAATCATTTTATTAAACACAGGCATGCAAAACAAACATCCAGATGCTACTAGTAAAATCTGACAACAATGACCCTTAAGGGCCAGGACAGCAATCATGTGCATAAATAGGAATACAATAATTATGTGTCATAAGATTGGTTCTGATTTACAGCATCCCTCCCAGGGTTTTCTTGGCAAATGTTTTCAAAAGTGCTTTGCCAGTTCTTCCTCCAGGTGGTGCTCTAGGACCATGCATCTGACCCACATCCATAAGATACTTCTTACATGCAGGTTGCAGCTCATAGAGGTCCAGGTGCCATGCAGAAGACTGAGAGCCTTTTCACACGACCCCTAAGATCCGCTGGCCACTTAAATTCGGACCAGAGATCTTGGGGGTTCGTTGCTCTTCCTGTGTTCCCACCCCCTCCGCACTTCCTTGCTCCTGTCTGCGTGAGGGGAGGGAGAAAAAAAGGGAGAAAAGAATGCAGGCTCACCTCCGTCTGCCGGTCTAAGCCGCCCCGAGCCCCGTCGTCGTCCTGATTCCTGTCTCTTAAAGGGGCGGCGGGGGGCAAAAAAACAACAAACAGAAGCGAGGAGAGCCCGGCATTCACTAGGTTACATCCGCATCAGGAATTTTCACCACCGGAGAGCAGGTACCTGAAAAGTGCGCTGGGACGCACTTAATTTTCTGTAAACTCCGGAGCTGGTGGGGAAACAATGTTAAGCTCCGGAGCTGGGAGCCATTTGTCGTGGAGTTTAGGGGTCTTGTGAAAAGGCCCTGAGTGATCTCTGTTGACCCTTTCCCTGGAAGACACAGTGGGGATCAAACTCCTGGCCCCACACTCTGCTGTGGGGACAGGGTTGGGAGTGGCTGTTAAATGGAGCCAGCCAGGTTCCTATGGGTTCACTCAGGTCATTGGATCCAGTTGAGCTATAGAGCAGCAGTGCCATTTCTGGCCACTGACGCAAAAATGGGCAGTCTTAGTCCGTCTCCCTCTCAGCGCCTAGACAGAGAGACTATGGGTGTGACCAGACAGTGATTTGGTTTGGTCTGCTTAGGAGGCAGAATGGATTGCTCCTTTTGCCTTGCAACCTCATGATGTATGTGTCATCGTGCAACTCTCTGGGACTGCTATTTGGTTCACTGCTGGGATTGAACCAATGTGATTGCCTTAAGCTGTCCCTTTGCCCCACGTGCTTATTGATCTTAAGCAATAAAAAAAGCTTACTTCCTGCCCACCTACAGAGGGGAAGAGAGAGGAAGTTTTCTGTATCTATTTAATCATTTCTAACACATCAACAATGCCCTTTCAGGTTGTTTCTGGTGCACTGTGTCAGTGAGTAACATTTTTTAAAAATGGAAAGCTTCCTGTCTCTTCCCCTAAATAGGCAAGCGGTAAGGCAGCTGTCCATTTCTCAAGATGGTGGTGTGGCTTTGGCAAAGCACAGCCGAAGAGACTGGAGGGCCTTTGGGGGTTTGTTTTCTTTCACTTTAAATGGAAAGAAAATCAGTCTAGATCACACTAAACAGACTCACTCGAGGTGCAGTGATGTCAAACCTTGAATGTAGATGGATCACCCTAAATTGCTCACCATGCCTCAAGTGATAATAAATAAATCAATTTGTTATAATAAAGGGGAAATAGATCCTCTTTTTGTGTGCAACTCCTCCTTCCCCAAAGGCTGCTGTTTGCATGCAGCAGAAAACCCGGGTGTTTGATTTTGTTCTTCACTGGCTTTCTTTCCCTCTTCACAGTAACATCCTCCTGCTCCCCTGGCAGCTCCAGCCGTCCCTCCTCTCCCAGCACAGGACTCCATGCCAGCAGCCCAGGAATGTCTCAAAACAACTCCAAAGCAGCCTTCAACACATCCAGTTTCAACTCTTCTGGGTAAGGCTGGGTGGAAGGAGGTGGCCTCCAACTGGGAGAGAATGGAGGGTAAGGTGGGGGAGAGGCAGGTGAGTTGAGACAGGCATAAGAACATAAGAACATAAGAGGAGCCATGCTGGATCAGGCCAAAGGCCCATCTAATCCAGCTTCCTGTATCTCACAGTGGCCGCACCAGATGTGTCAAGACTAGATCTCTGTCTCCTGATACCACTCCCCTGCATCTGGTCCTTGAAGTACCCCGGTTTTAAGCCTGGAGATGGTACATCTCTATCATGGTTTGTAACCTGTGATGGACTTTTCCTCCAGGCAAAGGAGGGGAGACATCCAGGTGTCTGAGCACCACGGAAACCTCTTGATGAGGAATACATGGGAGCTTTGTGAATAGATGGGACTTGAAATTAAGTGGCAAGCAGCCTTGGAGGGCAGGTCACTATCCTACCAGACCCTTTTCTTTGAGATGGGCATCCTTTGACCAATTTTATTGAGAATCCAAGCAATGACGGTAGCTCACTGCATCCACTTAGTTTGGATTATCTCATTAATTTAGATGCGTGCTAAGACTCTTTTGAGACTAGAACAGTGGTTTTATGTCCAGTTTTGTTCAGAGCTGTTTCTTGGCAATGGTGGTTAGGTGATCAAAACGTCAACTACATTGTCATTGTGCTTAGGGTATATTATCTATCCCATGTGGATTAGCCTCCCTGCGGATGAGCAGGGTACCTTTAATTTAAAACCTCTTGGGTCTGATAGTGCAGCCTGGCCTTTTGGCCTTCTTTATTGGTGCAGCTGGCACAGCAAATAATTCATTGCCCCACATTTAATGACCTTGTGTTCTAAAGGGGAGGAACTTTATTATTCCATTAGTCTTTTCTTTCCTTACATTGCTATGTTATATTGCTGCTTAATAGTCATTGTCGTTTCACCTCTCGCAACAGGTGACAACTGCTGCATCTCCCCTTTTCACACAACTGTTCAGATTCCAACAGCCCTATCATCTTTTCAACACACTCACCCTATTTGACAACTAAATGCAACAATTCGATAGATTACTTCTATCAGTGGTGGTATCTAACGCTCACAGCACACCTTTCTCACAGTATCTAATATTGATGGACAGAATCTGTTTAATAGGGTATCTAGAGGTACAGGGATTCCCATTCTCATTTGGAGATGAATTCATGGCTTCAGGAGACATCCAGATTTGATCTGGAGCAGTCTGGTTTGATTTCTGCCCTGAGTCAGAGTTAGTTTGTAAGCCACTTTTGACATGCAAAAGAAAATTAAACCAGCTATTACTTTTGTTTTGTTTTGGTACTGATTTGCACCAAATTTGGGGACCTAAAAGCCTATAAAGAAGGGGATAAACCTACCCAATGCCAGCTACAAGCTTCAGGGGTTACATATTAGCTGACTTTAAAATTTGCTTCAACAAAAGACATGACAGGGCAGGAAAAAGACCAAAGCATTTTATGCCTCGTTAGCTGTGATTGCAAATCAAACTGTTAAGCTCACTTCAGTTCACTCTGGAACTCTGTCTGGACATTTTGTGTCAGCCTTGATTTCAAACAAATCAGTCCAAATCAAGTTGATTTAGTTCGTCATTTGATATATGTCTAAATCTGGTGCAGAGCCTTGGTGATCTAATACAGTGGTGTAGGTGGGTGTGTTTATATAATGTATTATAGATGTAGCATCTCAGGGCCTTTTCACACGACCCCCTAAGATCCGCTGGTCCCTTAAATTCGGACCAGAGATCTTGGGGGTTCGTTTTGTTCCTGCGTCCCCACCCCTCAGCAATGAGGGGGAGGCAAAAAAGGACAAAAGAAGCCTTTACTAACCTGCCCCTGCGGTCGAACTTGCCACGAGCCCCATTACTTCCTGGTTCCGTCTCAAGGAGCTCTTAAAGGGGCGGGAGGCAAAAAAACAACAGACAAGCCAGGAGAGCCCGGCACTCTTATCCGCATCTAATTTTTTATCACCTCCAAAGAGAAGGTACAAGGAAAGTGCGCTGGGTCGCACTAAAGTGGGCGGGGTCGCACTTAATTGTCTCCAAACTCCGGAGCTGGTGGGAAAACATTTCTAAGCTCCGGAGCTGGGAGCCATTTGCAGCGCAGCTTAGGGGTCGTGTATAAACGCCCTCAGATTGCTATTGAAAAGACATAATTAAACAAATGCACTTTGTTCTTGTTGTTTATCCCCGTGAGCAGATCGTGGTATCGATGGAACCAGCCTACCTACCTCCACCACTGAAATGCTTTGCCCCAAAAATGCAACCGGATCCACTGTTTCCTGCAAAGAAAAGAAAAGAAAAGAAAAAGAGCCTGAACTACTTTTTAGGAAGCCACTTCTCTGAAGATGGTGACGAATGTTTGACGCAATGGTAGAGGTGCCTTCAACAAGTGGTTGACGTCTCCTCCATCTCTGGCCTCACTGGATACCAACAGAACTGTTGGAGCAGATTATGCCTCAGTGGCAGCTGGTTCCTTAGAGTAGAACAGGTTGCTGCTCCACCCCAGGCACTGGACAACCAGACTGGTCCTGTCTGCTTCCTTTCCAGAGGGTACCACCACCACTGCCACCTTGTTGCAGAACCCAATCCCCTTGTGCTTTGAGTGTGCCTTATCCATGGGGCAGGGTGAAGGAGAGGCCTTCAGCACCTAGTAATGGGTGGCTGTGCTTCCTGACTCTGCTCCTCAGTCAACCGCTGTGCCTCCGGCCTTCCCAGCCATCAGCTGTTGTTGCAAAAACTGCGGCCCATCTGCCGTTCATTCAGGGCCACCTGGACGCATGTGCTCGCCACGCTGTCGCCTTTACTTGCCAAAGCTCAGGCATTTTTCTTTCTGGTGCCTAAAATGTCTGCTCCCTCTCAGGGGCTGCGGATCACCATTGGCTGTGTCCTCTCTTTGGAAATGCTTTCCGTAGCTGACAACCACGGCAATGCATCTGCTCACAAAGCTCAACACCCATGTGCACCAACCCCCCCCCCGAGGGTTCCTCTAAAACAGGGGTCCTCAACCTAAGGCCCCAGGGCCGGATGCGGCCCCCCAAGGTCCTGAATCCGGCCCCTGGGACCAATTGCAACCCCCCACCTACCCCCTGTTTTGTGAGCAAGCCAGCCTCCACAGCTGCTTTTGGACTGTGATCCGGCCCCCGGTGGTGTCTGGGTGGTGGTGGACCGGCCCGCTGTTTGAAAACTTTGAGGACCCCTGCTCTAAACCAAGCCAAAGCTGCCAAATTAGATTTGCTCAAGGTTTAAAGCGGGAGAGTTGTTTTGGCACCCCGCAGATGGTACAAAGCAACCAGATTGTGCCTTAATTGCTCACGAAGTGATGCACGTTTAAAAGGATGAACGTTTCCGGGGTAGTCTACGTTCGTGTTAACTTGTCATCTTGATTGCATCAATGGATGCTCCTGGGCGGAAACCGACCAATCCCTGTGGCCATTTGGAGAAGGAGATGAACATGCCATTAACGTGCAACTTAAGCCATTCAAATGACGATAACAGATAACTTGGGGGAGTTACCTTTTGGGGGACTCTGTTAGGTGCCATCAAATGGCCTCCGGTCTATGTCGATCTCAATAGGATTACAAACTGTATGATATATGTTGGGAGTGGATTCACCATTCTTTGCCATGGCTCATGAGTTTCCATATCTCAAGAGGGGATTCGAACCCAGGTCTCCTAAAATCTCAGAATCCTGGAGGAAGCATTTGGGATGTGGATGGAATCAGCCTCCTTCTTTCCATTTAAGCTCTGTCACTCTTAAGGGGGAAATAGAGGGTTCTTCCACTGGCTGCGGATTGCACTAGATCAGTGGTTCTCAACCTGTGGGTCCCCAGATCTTCCTGAACTGCAACTCCCAGAAGTCTTCATCATTAGCTGAGCTAGTATTTCTGGGAGTTGCAGCCCAGGAATATCTAGGGACCCACAGGTTGAGAACCACTGCCACTAGATCTACAACCGGTCCACCAAGTGCCAGAGCTGTGCTTTTGGCAGATTTTTGAGAGGTGGTGTTTTAGAATCCCCATAATCAGTGATAGAGGTATTGTTCTTGTTCAGTCACCATGATCTATCTCGATACGTCATGCTTCACACGTAACATTTCAAGCTGTATCTGGAATAGTCCCGAAGCGACGCCTTGCCTGGTGTTTCTCAGCATCCTGCCCTCTTTGGTTTTGGACTTCATACTTCTGAATTTCTGTCTGCTGGCATGCCGGCAGAGATTTCCAGGAGTTCAAATCCAAAATATCTGGAGAGGAACAAGGGTTGAGAACCTTTGATTCTAAAGGTGACTACTGCAATGAGTCTTTGCATCGCCTCTTGCAGGGAATTACATTTTGGGCTTCAAGCCCCCAGAATTCCCTCAGCTAAGGGGAGGCATTTGGGGAAGTTGTCGTCAAAAAGAGGGATGTGTCTCTGAACTTGCCTCCCCACAAGGCCTGCTTTTGTTCTCCCTTGATCTGAACCCAATGAGGAGAAGTGGCTCCAATTAGAGACTAGGGAGACCAAGCCGACAACTCCAGACACTCCCTGCTTCATGCAGGTCGCACATTTACCAGCCTGCCAATTCAGACTTAGAACTCTGGCCAGATATTGGAAAGGATTGTTATTGTTTTCATTTGTTAGTTTTTTGATCCAGATAAACCATTGCGTGGCAGGAGGGCTGGAGGAGGAGAGAAAGGGTTTTGGGTTTCCCCCTGGTGGCAAACCTTCAGCACTCCAGATGTTTTGGACCACAGCTCCCACAGTCCTCAGTCATTGGCAAAACAGGCTTAGAATTCTGGGAGTTGTGGTCCAAAACATCTGGAGTGCCAAAAGTTCATCACCACCACTGCCCTATGAAAAGGGATGCTCTCCATGAGGATGAGGTGCTGCCAGATGAAGAATTTGGGAAAGCAGCTGAATGGGAAGAAGATGATTGGGCTGGGGTGGGGGAGTGAGAGAGGTGGGCTAGCTGGAGGGGAAAGATGTAAGCAGCCCTTTCCCTCCGGTCACTGTAATTACCTCCCACACCTGCTTTTCATTTACAAGGAGGAGGGGTGGAAAGAAACACATTGGGTGAATGCCAGCCTGTCATGTCACATTTGGCTGGAAGAAGCATTTTCAGAAGCACACCTGAAATATGCTGACTTTGTAGGTTGGAAGGTTCTACCTCCAAACAGCCTTTTCTTTCTTTCTTTCTTTCTTTCTTTCTTTCTTTCTTTCTTTCTTTCTTTCTTTCTTTAATTAATTAATTAATTAATTAATTAATTAATTAATTAACAATCCTTTCCAATTAATTGATGGTAATTAATTAATTAATTAAGGAACATTGCTTCTTGGGAAGATTCCTGCCTCAACCCACCTAGTCCATTTGTCTTGCCTGACTGAGAGATTTCAAAACTTGCTCACATTTTCTTAACCACGGTGCTTAAGAAAGTCATCCTCTTCAACAAAATTAGACAGATTCCCAATGTTCTCTCTCCTCTCTCTCTCTCTCTCTCTCTCTCTCTCTCTCTCTCTCTCTCTCTCTCTCTCTCTCCCTCCCCAACCGTCCTGCCCCATTGGGTTTTTGTATGAGCCACCAACCCAAAGGACCTTTGGCCCAGTCTATCGGTGGTGGCATTTATGCTGTTTTGTTCGAGAGGGCCATTTGTTGCCCATGTAAATAGCTTATCTCGCCCATCCAAACAACCAACTCCTCTCCTGTAACCTTTACTTTTCTCTCTTTGGGAGAACAGTTTGAATAACTCAGGTGTGAATTTTGAAGTTTTATGTATGTGTGTATTGTCTTGATTTCATTAAAATCATTTAAAAGTCCGGCGATTTCTTTTCTGATAAATCCAGATCTCTGCCAACAAAGCTTGTTCGTGCCTGCTGCCACTTCAACAACCTCTGGGTCTCTGGGCGCCTACAGCAGTCAGGAAAGACAAGACGGATCCAGTGGGACCAAGGGTCTAACTTGGGAGAAGGCAATACACATGTGTTTAGGGTGGTGGTTCCCAACCCTTGGGTCTCCAAATGTTCTTGGACTATAACTCCCAGAAATCCTGACCAGCAGAGCCTGTGGTGATGGCTTCAGGGAGTTTTAGACCACAAACACCTGAGGATGCAAGGTTGGGTACCGCTGGCCTAGACAAACATGCAATAGAATAACTCTTCTTTTCTCCACTGCTATATCCTTGCCCACCATGTAAATTCTGGAAAGGCACATACATGACCATGAGCATGTGTGCACACATAAATCCTCTCCCCCCACACACCCCACACACTGTTTTGGAGCAGCACAGTGGTAAAACTGTATTGCAGCCAAAAATTTGCTCATAACCCAGGGTTCAATGCCAGGTAGCCGTCTCAAGGTTGACTCAGCCTTCCATCCTTCTGAGGTCAGTAAAATGAGTACCTAGCTCGCTAGTGGATGTGACACCTACCCTGCATAATTAAATTATAAACAGCCCAGAGAGTGCTTGAAGTGCAATGGGGGAAATATAAGGGGCACATTTGCTTTTATGAAACTGACGTATGCACTAAAAGAATATTCTTGAAGAAGGAAAAACTTGTTTGGCTGAAGCAGTGACCCACAAGGCAAAGAAATCCATAGCACATTGTTAGGTGCCATATGCCAACAAGAGCAAGAGTGTCTGGGTGCAAAGGTGAAAGAAGAGCCTTAGCACTCAATGGGTGTATCTACACTGAACAGTTACGGCTGTTGTCTTTAACTTCCGGTGGAATCTTGGTGCTTGTAGTTTGGTGACCACTGCCAAAGGTGTTGTCGTTGCCCAAGGGACAGCCCTGTGTGTTCACAGTCCTTGCATTCTACAGGGGGACTCTTTCCCTGCCAGAAGGTCTGTGCTCTTTTTTCCTGTCTACAGCAGGGAAATCCACCTAATACAGATCCCAGGAGTCCACAGGATGAAGCCATGCTATGCTCAAAGTGGAATCAAACTGCTGTAACTGCATAATGCTGATCCACTTGATGACAATCATAGACTTGGCAAACCCATGGGAGCTTAGAAAACATAAAGCATAGGATATTCTAAGACAATTGGATTGTTGAGTCAACCACTAAACTATCAAGTTGTTTTGCTGTTTCTTTCATTCTCCTGCTGACAGACAGCCTGAACAACTAGCGTTTGAGACAACAGCAAGATACACTGTGGCACACCATTTTATGTATGCATGCCTCCTTTTGGCTCCATTAAAAGAGACTCAGCAGTTTCTTGTATCAGGATCAAAAGGAGTTCCATGGTAGGTGATCATGTGCTTTCACCCTCTATAAATGGTGGCGGTGAGGTCCTCTGAGTACGTCCTCCAAAGGAAGTCAAAGTCAGCAGATGTGCAAAACAGTGGAGCCACACAGAAGGCTGGTACAGCTGAGTCTTGGAGAGCCAGAGGGGTTGAATTAACTGTCAACAACACCATTATCCAAGAGATGCTCAAGCTCAGATTAGGGTAAGCCAGAAAGCTAAGGTGTTGAGTGATTGGTGTTTGGCTAAAAGGCTGAAAGGCACATGATGGACAACATGTTGATGGAAAAGGGAATTGCTTAAGTGCTGACTGTGTGTGATTGCCACAACTGGAGCTTTTATCACCTCCCCTAATTTGAAATTAGCTTGTCTTGCTTTGTCATTAGTTGCCAGGCCACCAGTTTTAAAGCAAAACGTTGCTTTAAATCAAAAGGCAAATCACATATTTCGAACACGGATAAGATTTCAGCTCTAATGACAGGCCATTTATAATGGAGAGTTGGCTTTATGACTAGTAGAGCCTAAGGTTTCAAAACTCCAGCTCTATCACAAAGCTTACTGGGGGCAGTTGGCCTTATCATTTAGTTTAACCTACCTCCCAGGGTTGGTATGAGGATATAAAGGAAGGATCTCTGGAAGTTGAGTCATGGCAACTGGACTTCATTTTCTTGAGAGAGAGAAATGTTTTGCTGCTCATCCAAACAGCTTCATCAGTCTCTCTCAAGAAAAAGAAGTCCAGTTGCCATGACTCAACTTCCAGATAAACTCACCTGGATGACTGAGAATCTTCACAGCCATAAAGGAAGGACATTGCACATGCAATTCAAAGCCTAGCAAAAGATGCTTCTTCAGACCACAGTGCTATTACCCATGTTAGCTGGAAATTCCAAGAGTTGTAGTTCAGAAGGAGTAACTTTTCCAAGCACTGATACCACCCTGGGCACTGCCTCTCTCTGGGCGCTCTCCAAGGTCCTGATGAAGCTGAGTTTGCCATCCTATCCAATGTTGCTGTTAAAGTCACACAATAGGATAATGTGCTGCCCTCAACGGCACTGCTCAGCTCATGAAGACTCGAGTCATTGGAGTCAGCACATCTCATGCTTGGTCATTCTCTTTCCCTGAAATATCTTATTTCAGTTACTAGACAACATCCAAGCCAGTCTTCTGCCATGTTGGAGATACCAGATAGACCATTTCAGCAACACAGTATGAACCAAGCATGGTGTAATGGGCCATTCAGATAGGTGGCAGGTTTTGATATTCTTGATACTTTTCCCCCACATTTTAGCTGTTATTGTTTTTTTAATTGTCAGTAGAGTTGTATGGATCTGAATAATAATAAAATGGAGTGACAAGCACCATGAACTCAAAAGGTAACAAGATCCCACCACCATCACCACCCAGTATGATTTTGCCATGGAGTTTCCAAAAATAGCATGGCTGAATTGTGTTTGATTTCAGTACCATTTGCTAAATGCAGTATACTGAGAACCCTATAGAATCTTCTTTCTCTAACATCCACTCCCTACCACATATGGAGGTTTCCCTTGATCATAGCATCATTGAGATGGAGATGTTCATGTAAGAGATTTTACCCCAGATTTTTTAAATTGAAGCAAAACATGTTGAGGAGCCATGTAGCCATCACAAAAAAAATACAAAACTGGGCTACACAGCTCCTCAATTTGTTTTTTTTATATATAGCTTGTATGCCGTCCACTACCCAAAGGTTCAATTGGAAATACTGAGATGCCAGAAATGAGCCACCCCCACTATGTACCAAGAATGAGGCAAATGGAACCATCAACAGAGACAAGATTGCAACACTGGGTAATGTCTTTCCTTTTATTTGATCCAATTGGCTACACTGAGTGGACTTTTCCAAATTTTATCCCAATCCTCAAATGAAATGCATGGGCCTTCTGCACCAACCTCCCTCCCCCATCGCTGACAAATCAGGGGCTTTTGGCCTCGACAAGTCACATTGAAGAGATGTGCGCATGTGTGCACGTGAGAGCCGTGATATGTCTTTGGAAGGACTGGGACAATTAAAACACCTTCCTCCCTTCAATTCAGATGCAGCCTAAGAATATCCAAGCTCTGTGCCTCAAGTAAACTGCCTGGCTTTTTTCCCATCTTGCCAAGGACTCTACATCTAAGAAATAACTTCTAGCAAATCCATCTTTTGCCATGCTAAAACCTATTGGTACTGCTCTGAGGAAGGGGGTTTGCCCCTGAAATATTAGCAATGCTTTGTTATTTTTATAGTAGCCTAAAGGTATCACCTGCTCCACTTTTGTATAGATTTTTTTAAAAACCAGAACTATGTTTCTGCTTGGTGATGGAAATTCAGTTTTAGAGTATCTCCATCAAACTTCTACCTGTAAGCATTTCTGAAGACTCCCAAGGAGAATGACCCCATCTTCCCATTCCCTTGGATGTCTACTGTCCTATTTATGAACTTCTCCTACCCTCAAGATGTCTCTCCTAATAGTCAACCAAAATCCAACCACTTGAAAGTAAAACCTGTGAAACCTGGGTCAGTGAAGAATATAGACTTGCTTCCATCTATGCAATGGTCTTTCAGATATTTTCACTCAGAAATTGGAAACTATGTTTCCGGACAATATTTCCCAGAATCCCCTAGCTCAGGTGCCCATGCTGGTTCGGGAATTTCTGGGAGGTGTAGTCCAAAAGTGGAAGTTTACCAAGTCTCTCTGTTATGTCCCTCATCAGCATCCTGTTGTCCTGGATAAATCAATCCAGCTCATCTGTTTAAATTTTTTACGTATCGTTGAACATGTTCATTTCATCCACTGAAATGATTCCAGTGTGCCCGCATCTTCCTGAAGTTGCAACAACCTGGAGGCAGCATTCCAGGTGAGATCTGATGGAAAACATAGCATTGTTGTGCTTCTCATGATGGGGAACAGTGATTTTAATAATTCCATCCGAAACGAGATGTGCCTTTTTCACATCTGCATCATACTGTTGACTCATGATAACGTGTGATCATAGTTTGTGTCCCAGAAAGGAGGGGAGGGAGGAGGTTCACCTTCAGTAAGACAAGTGGCACCTTCAGCTCCAACTGATTAGGCATAATTTAGCAGCCATTATGACAAAGGATGTCCTGATGCTTTGCATTGGAATCCAGTGCTTCCCTAGAAAGATACCTAACGGCCTTGCTATGCTTATTAATATGAGTAATCACTTGACAAATGAACTCCTTAGATATGTAGATCCCATGAAAATGAGTGGAAGATCTTGGAATTGCTGCGACACTCAATGTGGTGGTGCACAATTGAGGGCATGTTGCTCCTGCCTTCATCCCAATTAAATCAATGGAACTTGATTGCAAAATAGAGCACAGAGGTCATGTTGATTTTCACTTAAATATAAATCCACATAGGTGTTTCAACTGTCTATAACCCAAAGAAATGTGGGTGCCTGAGATAAATGCCACACCAACACCAACACTAGTACTGAACACAAGTTCAGCACCTTGGAAATCTCCCTTTCCCCACATCAGTGTGAGTTTCTAATATCTAACTCTTAAGGTTGTGATTTTAGTTGCTGAATTGTCCAGGTGGAAAGCAGAAGCTAACCTCCATTTCCGTTGGTTGAGGGCACAGCAACCCATGCAGCTACTCGCGCCTTCCCATAGCCATCAAGGAGAAGGATGGGAAATCCAGAAGGCACAGACTGTCGCACCTCCTCCCTGAATTATAAAGGCCACTCATTGTACATGTGTGGTGTTGAACATTAGCTGTTTTGCATTGTGTCCCTCCATGTAGAGCAGTGGTTCCCCATCTTGGGTCACCAGATGTTCATGGACTACAGCTCCCAGAAACCCTGACCAGCACAACAGGTGGTGAAGGCTTCTGGGAGTTGTTGTCCTGGAACATCTGGGGAGACACAAGGTTAAGAACCATTGCTGTAGAGTATAGGGACATAACCTGTGGCCATCTAGATGTGGTTCATCAACCATGATGGAGAAGATCAATAGGTAGCAATGAGTAATATAGGTACATTGCTGTGGTCTGTTTATACCCACACATACACATTTTATTCTGGACTTAAAATATCTAAAGTACATGCACATCCTTTCTTCTGGAACCATCCAGCTTCCTTCCAGAACAAAACCATGGGAAACCTTTTTCAGAACATCAGTGGATCCTGAAGAAAGATCACATAATGCCAGGTCCATAATGTGTGTGTGCATTTAAAGAACTACCCACCTCTTAAAATGTATGTAATTCCAGGAAAGTTTAGTCCACAGCTTCACAGAGAACTAGAAAGTCTCTTGGTAGGCAGTCAGTGGAATAAGCAGAACTAAAGAGAACCTACCAAAATGTGGCTGTCACACAGGAACAGAGCCCTTCATGTGTGCAGAGAAAAACAGACAACTTCACATCTGTGTCAGTGTCCTTTCTGCTCCTCAACAGGTGCAGTAGGAGACTTGAGGTTAAGTGCCTCAGATGTTGCCCATAATTAAGCAAACAAAAAATCTGACATATTTCTTTTTTTTTTATTTTTATAATTTTATTATTATTAAATGTTGGAAGTGTAAGGAGAAAGAAGGGACTTTCTATCACATGTGGTGGACATGCACAGTGATTAAAAACTATTGGAAAAGAGTACATGAGATGTTACAGAAAATATTGTGTTGTATGATACCATTCAAGCCAGAAATATTTTTGTTAAATATTATGCCGGAAATCAAAGATTATAATAAGAAACATTTATTAATGTATATGTTAACTATAGCTAGGATTCTGTTGGCAAAATACTGGAAAACAAAGGACTTACCGGAACAACAGGAGCTTTTGGACAGATACTTGGAAACAGCAGAAATGGACATTTGGTCAGAAATACTCAAGGAGAAAGACCTACAGAAGGCAAGAGAACGCTGGAAACCTCTATATGTTTTCTATGAGAAAAAAGGCGCTAATAGACTCTGACCCATAGTAGACTGAATTTATATTTAGATTTGAGATCAAGATTGGTAATGAGGTGTATTTCTATGTAAGGTTTCCTTTTTATTTATAATAATAATATTTCTTAATTGTCCTGTAATTGTCTTCTGGCAGGAACAAAGAAGAACAACTATTTGATTTGATTTGAATTTTAAAAAAACTCTTCTATCAAGATGATTACCTTCTTCCTAACTCACCTTTAACAATGACAAGTGTTTTAAAATCTTTCAATCTTTTCTACTGTCTTATGTTGCTGTTCTAGAAATACTGAGCTGTGTGTCTGGGAATCCTGACAGGTAACTTTTTAGGGAGGGAGATGGGTGTTGGCAAATGAGATCAGGCTCAGGGCAAGCCACCACCACCACCCCCAGCCGGACCAATGTTGTGGAACCCAGCCTCTCCCAAAAACAGGGCATCTCTTTAGAACCTGGATCATCTGGCTGCTTCTGGATTAAAACCATGGGGAAAATCCATGATTACTGGCAACACCTCTGTCGTGTCACAATACAGTTTCTGCTTTCCTTTTGTTCTAATAATAATCATGTGCTCTCAAGTCAATGTTGGCCTATGGTCTCCCTTTTTAATGTTTTCCAAATAGAAGATACTCAGAAGTGGTTTATCATTCCCTTCTTCTCTGGGCACCCCTGGGACTGGGTGGCTTTCCCAAGGCCACCAAGGCTGTTTCTTCACCCAGGAAGAACAGTGGGGAATCAAATTCTCAGCCTCTGGCTCCACAACCAAATATTGAAACCACTGAGCTATCCAGTGAGCAGCTTTTGTTCTAAGGGATGATTGGTGGTCATCATCCAGGCCGGTAGTCCTTCCAGGTCTCCGTGGAGAACTCACCCACAGTCCCCTCTTGATTCCGATGGGATGTCTGAAGAGAGTCAGCAGCAGCCTGATGACTCAGTGGCTCCAAGCCACAGATGACCTGTCTCCCAACAACTTCATCGCGACACTGGACTAATTTGTAGTTCACCACTTACTGTGTGACATAAACCTTGTAGAACCTCCATCTTCTGAACCTCCTTCTCAAGATCCTGGGCAGGTCCTGTTCTCCTATGGCGCAAACAACGCTAGGAGCTAGGGTGCTCTCTGCCTCCCTCATTGCTTGTAAACATGACGGGATGTCAAACTCGTGGCTCTGATTCATTCTTTCTGCCTCTCACCGGGGAGTTATTTGAGAGCCATTCCTCAGCACCATGAGATGTTCCCTGCAGCTGAAAACATCACGGCCGCCTTCACAGAAGCTGGGCTGGGAAATTCACAACGTGGGCTGAGAAGTTTCACAATGTTAAGAGGAAGCAAGGTTGCTTGTAATAACCAAAAGCAAGACTTTGGTGCAGGAGTGGCCTCGGGGAGGCAGGAGATGACACCCACCAAGATAAGGACTCCTTGGATGTGTTGACTGTTTCTCTGTGAGTCCCATTTGTCTTGGAGTTACCAAGACTGAAACGCACAAGCACTTGACAAACATAGTGGGGCAGCGTTGGGATTGCATCTCCCATCATGACCACAAACACACTGGCAGCTCTGGGGTTGGTACTGTAGTCCCAAACCGAAACTGCCTGTACACATTGTCCGCAGCTTGATTCATGTTAAGGAGAGGGTTTTGCAATCAATTTCACTTGTGAAAAAAGAAAGAAGTTTCTTCACACCCTGTACATAATCTGCACAATTCTCTCTTTTCTCACTGTACCTCTATCTCATGTTTCATTTATTTATTTTAGGTACATTTAACCCACCTTTCTCTTTAAAAAGAACCCAAAGTGGCTTACATCACGAAAAGCACAATATTCAAAGTTAAAAACAATAAAGTATTCAAATGTGAAAGAAGATTTACGGCATTCACATTATATTTAAAATGTTGGGTGCAAGCATGAGGAAAACAGATATAGAAGCAACCAAATAGAAATCATCCTGTTTATTGTCAGCTGCAGAGACGGGCACAAAACACCAAAATAGCATTTTGTTTCATTATTCATTCCCCTGGCCCCTGTTTTGTTTCGTTTTTCTTTGCTGGGTCCCTTCATTATTTGTTTTTTCCCTAACGAAACGAATAACAAATAACAAAATGAATAAAAAATTCATTTTGTGCCCATCTCTAGTCACCTGGACAGTTAGTCTAGGGGGGTCTCATCTCCTGCGTGAAGTGTAGAGTGGCTAGATGGGTGGGGTATAAATAAATAAATAAATAAATAAATAAATAAACAAACAGCTCTCCAAACACAGACACCCTTCCCCCACCTCATTGCTAACACGCTCATCCAAACATCTGTGCTGTGTACACATGAAGCCTGACTTGGCTCTGAGGTTGTGAGTCAACTTGATGACAAGGCCTAATCCGGGACAAAAAAAGGTCAAACACTCAGATTGTTTTGCCCTTCTCTAGGCTATATTGAGAAAAGGAAGTGGGGTGGCGTGGGGGAATGTTGGGATTTTTTCCCTGGAGATTAAAATAGCAGGACCTGGTTGAATTCATTTCAGTTAATTGCTGCAACTCTGTTAGGTAGGCAGTGAGTGCAACCCAGTTTGGTGTTTATGCCAAATAATTCCTGTCAGCTATTAAGAGGCCACAAGACTCTCTTCACCCCACCTTGCTTGTGGAGGGAAATCACAGATAAGGATTTCCAGTTATTAGGAGTCCAAAATGTTTCTCTGCTGTTGAAAAAAAATATCAGTCAATCTGTTGGAAAAAAAAATCAGTCAATCTGTGACAACACACAGCTTTGACGTGCAAACAACAGTCCATGTCTGCTGAGTCTGATCTCCAAAGAGACCACTGGCACCTTCAGAAAGCTGCATGGCCTGAATTTGGCTTACAGGATATGGAAGAGGGAGTGGCGAACCCATCTGTTCCTGTTCGGTCCCACATTTTGATATTGCAAGATTCGTCCATCCCGACCGATGTGCTCTTCCATCTTGCAGAAGGATATGTTCCTTTCATTCTTTTCTACCTTTAGATGTTGTGAATATCAGTAAATTCTGATTTTAAAAACAGGCTGGAATGAAATGCTCACTTCATTCCAAGCGATGATCAGCCAAGTTGGGTACTCACTGTCAAATCAGAGATCTGCCACAATGGAAGCTAAACTTGGGCTTAACTCAGGGTTCATAGAATCATACAATCAAAGAATAAAAGAATAGTGAACTCAGAAGGGGCCTATATGTCCTTTGAGTCCAACATCCACTCCATGCATGACTACAGATCAATGGATATCTGCCGGGGGGGTGTCCAAATATCTCTTGAATGCCTCCATTGTTGGAGCACTCATCACCACTTGAAGTAACTTGTTCTAGTTAGGAAGTTTTTCCTGATATTTAGCCAGAAGCTGGGTTCTCTTAACTAGAGCCTGCTGTTAGACTTAACTTCATCCCATTCTTATCAGATTTAACTTGTGGCTATGAAACCACCCACTCTTTTTTCTTTTTTCTTTTTTGTAGTGGGGGGAGACACTGGTTTTCAATAAGAACTCAGTCTTCAGAATCGGAACCTGGTACTGAAGACTCAGATGTGGACTTGGGATTAGCAGCAAAGATTCTGATTTAGAATCATAGAATCATAAGAGTTGGAAGAGACCTCAAGGGACATCCAGTCCAACCCCCTGCCATGTAGGAACCCCCATCACAGGACTCCCCACAGATGGCCATCCAGCCTCTGCTTAAAAGCCTTCAAAGTAGGAGATACTACCAGACATATTCCACTGCCGAACAGCTCTAACCATCATGAAGTTCTTCCTAATGTTTAAATTGAATCTCTTTTCCTGTAGTTTCAAACCATTGCCCCGAGTCCTTGTCTCTGAAGCCATTAGGAAGAACTTCATGACAGTTAGAGCTGTTCTACAGTAGAATATGCTGCCACATGGGGTGGTGGAGTCTTCTTCTTTGGAGGTTTTTAAGCAGAGGCTGGAAGGCCATTTGTCGGGAGTCTTGTGGTGGGGGCTCCTGCATGGTAGGGGGTTAGACTGGATGGCCCTTGAGGTCTCTTCCAACTATTTGATTGTATGAGTCCATGATTCTATGATTCTATGATTCTATGATTCTATGGAAACAAACCTGCCCCGTCTTCGATATGACATACTTTCAGATATTTAAACACGGCTATCATATCCCCTCTCAGACTTTTTTCTGAAAGGCTAAACATGGCCAGCTCCTAAGCCGCTCCTCGTAGGACATTTCTTCCAGACCATCCTGGTCACCCTCCACTGGACCCGTTCGAGGGTGTCAGCATCCTTTTTAAATTGAATTGCACAGAACTGGACACAGTACTCCAGGTGGGCTCTGACCAGAGCAGAATAGAGTGGTACTATCACTTCCTTTGATCTAGACACTATGGTTCCATTGATGCAACCAAGAATCGCATTGGCTTTCTTGGCCACCGCATCACACTGCTGACTCATGTTCAATCTGTGGTCCACCAAGACTCCCAGATTTATTTATTTATTTATTTATTTATTTTTCACACTTATATACCGCACCTATTTCCCACATAAGGGACTCAGGGCGGTTTACAACAGTAAAAGTAAAACATGTAAAATCAATAAAAACAGCTAAAGCAGTGGTATCCAGGAACAAATTGGCGGGTTAAAAAAAAAACGGAACTGGGTCTGCTAGACATCGCTGAAGGCATCCCGGAAAAGAAAGGTCTTAAGGTTTTTCTTAAACGACGCCAGCGACGGGGCCTGCCGTAATTCTTTGGGAAGCTTATTCCAGATGGTTGGTGCCACTACCGAGAAGGCCCGACTGCGAGTGCTCGTTTTACGGGCCTCCCTCGGAGTGACGGTCCTCAGTGAAAGTGCCAACGAGGAACGGGTGGGTCGAGCTGGATCTAATTGTCGGGGGAGACGCTCCGCCAAATAGGCAGGGGCCAAGCCATGGAGGGTTTTGTAAGCCAAAACCAGCACCTTGAACCTTATTCGGGAGGCAACGGGTAACCAGTGTAGACGAGCCAGGATAGGGGTGGCGCGGTCATAACGGTGTGCACCGCCCACCAGCCTGGCCGCCGTATTCTGGACCCGCTGCAGTCGCCGAACAAGGTTCAAGGGAAGCCCCATGTAGAGGGCGTTGCAATAATCCAGCCTCGACATGACCAGTGCCTGTACCACAGTTCTCCAGCCAGGTGTCTCCCATCGTATATCTGTGCAATTCATTCTTTTTACCTAGATGCAGCACCCTACATTTCCCTCTGTTGAAATCTATTCTGTTAGCTTTGGCCCAGCACTCTAATCTGTCGAGGTCATTTTGGATTTTCATGTTATCCTCTAGAGAATTAGCAATGCCTCCCAATTTGGTATCATTTGCAAATTCAACCAGCATACTCTCTCCTAGAGAGAGAGCCTCCTTGTAGCCCATCTCCACTTCTTCTTCCTGATATGACTGGAGTCATGTAATCACCCAAGAATCTGGTCTTACTGGACGGGTGACCAGAGCCCAAGCTGCCCTCATAAAAGGAACCGTGGAGGTTCTGTGCCCAGAAAAGCTCCCTGACCTCCTTCAATCATCCATTAGAGCTCCCCCGGACTCTTCCTGGGCTGGGCTGTCAATTCATCTCAGGGGGATTTGCTTCCGTGCTGTTCAGTTTGCAGATTAAAGGAGTGTCTGAGCCTCTCTAGGAAGACAACAAGAGAAAATAAAATTGCCTGCCCAGCTGGTGCAAAGAGGTCATCGGGAAGGAAGCAGCAGGGGGAAAAAATCGCAGGTGGACGGCCGGCGATTTGGGTGGATCCCCAGTGGCTCCTCTGCCAAGGAACAGGGTTTTCTTGCATGTGAGTACTTGGAGGGAGGGAGACCCATCCTTTTCATTCTACTTGTCCAGGGAAATGTTTGTACTAAGCAAGAAATCCATGAGAATGGACAAGAGGAGAGAACGAGACAAACTGAATCCTGAGAAGGATACAGTCAATGTTTCTTTATTCTTTTGTTTTAATTAAAAAAAATTTACCTTGCCTTTCTACTTCAAGGTGGGTTGGTTGGGCACTGTATCCCGGTTTCTTAGTTTCCAGCTGGTAGAAGGCTGGCTGGATGGCTCAGTGGTTTTACTTTCTGGTCGTGGGGCCAGAGGCTGGGAGTTTGGTTCCCCAGCAGTGCCTCTTGCGAGGAGAGCCAGCTTTGGTGGCCTTGGGCAAGCTGCACAGTCCCCAGGGCAAACCCAGGAAGAAGAAGGGGAGGGAAAGCTACTTCTGAGTATTCTCTACCTGGAAAAAAAACCTGGAAAAAGCCACCTATAAGTTGCAACCAACTTGATGGCACATTCATCATCATCATCATCATCATCATCATCATCATCATTCATCATCATCATCATCATCATCATCATCATCATCTGGTGGGATTATGTCCTGCCCTGATCTGATATTGTTCTCATGGAGGAAAGAATGGAAGAAGTAGAAGGGAAAGGGGACGAGGAGGAAGGGTCTGAAAGAGAAGAACAGGAAAGAAATGCCTGAGTGGAGGGAGAGAGAATGGACTGATCTATCTGGTTTAGAACTGAAAATAGGCAGCCCTGCCCAGAAGGGCACAAAACGAAAAACGAAATGCTGTTTCGTTGCGGCGTTAGGTAACGAAATGAAATTAAACAAAACGACACGAGGAAGCAGCATTTTGTTACAGATGAAATGAACTTGTTTTTTGTTTTTTTTTTTGTTGTTGATGAAACAAACTATTTTGTTCCATCTGTAAGCTGCTTTGGCGAGAAAAAGGTTTTTTTAAAAAAACCCTGGGCTTTTTTCAAAAACCTTTTTTTCCTCTCCCAAGCCCCGCCTGCCAGCTGATCAGCGTTGGGGTGGGGGAAAATTCCCCCACTCCAGCACTGATCAGTTGGCAGGCAGGGATTGCTTTTTTAAAAAAACTTTTCCCTCCACTACTTTCCAGCCCCCCCCCCAATAAACCACTTCATTAGTGGTTTGTTTTGTATGAGTTTTTTTAAAAAAATCATATGAAACAAAACAAAAAAATGTGGGTGGAGGAAAGGAAACAAAATGAAACAAAATATTTTTGTTTCGTGCCCATCCCTTCTGCTGGGTGAAGGAACGGCAATTATAGAAAGAAGCCACAAGATGGTCACCTCTCTCTCCCCAAACAGTTGTGTTTGTTTGTTTGTTTGTTTTGTTTTGTTTTGTTTGTAGGCTGCTTTTCTCCTGGGAGGATTGACTATTAATGTTGCTCCAGCCTTCCCTGGTCTTAGACCACCAATCCCATCACTCTCCACCAGCCTGGCAGGAAGGCATGATGGGAGTTCATCATATCCTCAAGGTCACCATTTGGGAGGCCTTTGGTTTGCCTGATCATCTGGATGGGGGGTCACCATTTGAAGGAGTTACAGTCTGGTTTGCTGCATTTTTTAAAACACAGGGATAGAGATATCTCCATGTGGTCACTGGCCAAGTGTGCTCATTGGTATAGCAGACCAGGTTAAGAAAAGTATTTGCAACAAATTAACTACAGTAACGGAAAATTACTTATCAATGAGCAATAACTTTAGGAGGGCCTGAGCTGCGCATCATCAAAATGGTAACAACAAATTGATTAGGTCCCGCTACTCCACCAATTTCCTGCGGCCTTGAACTGCCAGTGAGGATGCATGAGATCTTTTGGCAAAATTAAAGGGGAGCCCTCCTAGTTATTATTATTATTTGCTCCCTAATAAATCCTATTGGGTAATTAATGGTCACTGCCGAAGATGTGAAGATGTAATTAGTTCATAAATGGTTAACTTTTTATGCGCTACCCACCAGTCGTGACCAGCCTACAACACCCACCAATATGTGAATGGTTAAAAAACACCACCGCTCAAGGCCAATCGGAGAAATAAGGCGACCAGCAAAGCATCACCAGCACATAATAAACCGTGGCGGGAGGGGGGAACCGGCAATTGAGGAGGCAGGCTGAGGGGAGCGCGCCGAGGACTTATAAAGGCATAGCGGAGTAGCCGCCTCCCCCAACCGGCCCAAAGGTGCCCCTGCTCGGCACGAGGCCGGGCCATCCACTTGGCCCTCCAGATGTTTTGGAACACAACTCCCACAGTCCTTTGCCATTGGCAATACAGGCTTGGAATTCTGGGAGTTGTGGTCGTAAACATCAGGAGGGCCAAAGTTTGGACATGCCTCTTTAGACCGTCACTAGAGGTTGAGAGAGGATTCAAACAAGGATGATCTGCTTTGCAAATGCGCCAGGTTTTCCTCTGCGTCTTATGTTAACTGTGCCATGTGTGTTTGTGTTCTCCAAGCATAAGCTTGCAAATTGAGAGATCAAAGACTTGTAGTTAGTTGCACCTTGAATCATAGAATAACGGAGTTGGAAGGGGCCTTGAAGTCCATCCAGCCGCCAACCCACCCCCCCACCCACCCAGCTGAAGGCAGGGATCCAATCCAGCCCAAGCAGATCCCACACAGGATTGTCCCATTTTCCCTTGAAGGCCTCCAGTATTAGAGTAGGTCTGTTGTGAATCACTGGGCTTTTCTGAGTCACCTCCTCTATAGGTTGCACTGATCCAAACGGCCCTGCCTGTTTGCAAATGCCTATGCTTAGCAATAGGATTTCAGTCACTGAATCATAACAATTAGCCATTAGTCAGGGTGGCACTCCCATTATTTCCCCTCCCCACCACATGGAGCTCTGTAGGTTGCAACCACCTTTTCGTAACACTTCAACTGACTAAAAGCATATTTTTGCTTCTCCCCGAAATGTGATTTTCAGACAAAAATGTGAGCATACACCGAGGAGTACACCTGATGTGTGTTTAGGACTCTATCTAGAGAATCGGCCCAAGAGGTCTAACAGGGCAGAAGAATCTTCACACCTGCCATTAAAAAAATAAATAGAAAAGCATTCAGTAGCAAATATGGTGGGTTTTTTTCCTGAAGAATTCTGCTCCTTATTGGGAGCCATCTGTCATTTGAAACCTACCAGTACCAACCTATCATTCATCAGCTCCATCCAATTACAGGAACAGCAACAAGAAAGAAGGTTTTAAAACACACTTCCTTGTGAGGCTGAAGAGTCCCTGTGCCTAAACAGATGCTGCTCTGCATATCATTTGGAACTGAACTATGCTGATCTATAACAGTTGGATGTGTGCATGTATAACCCTGCCGCTGAGTGGGTGGGTGTGAATGATCGACCACCTATTGAGGGGGGGATCTGGGCTGTGCTCGTCCAAGTTGTGTCCTTCCCAGTTGCCTCTCTGCGGCCACGGTTTCGTGCACACATCGTCGCTGTGTCACAACATGGCATCAAGAATGCGTCCTCTTGCCTCATCCAGATCCTGGTATCTCTTTCACCCGACTCAAGTTCATTTGACAACGAGGCATCCCTTCCGGTCATTTTACAACAGGGTTATGATAAGGATTCTAAAGGGCACTGCAAAGGAATTGAGGGACAAAGGCCACCATCGTAATGGACTGTATATTGTCTCTCCTTACTGTAAGTGGCTCCTTTTCCAAGGAGAAAGGCAGGGTAAAAATACTAAACAATAAAATAAATGCAAAATAAAACTTCTGGATCATAGGAAAAGCAAGACATCTTTTCATTGTCCTGGGCTTTGTGGAGGCTTATAAGGAGTGGATACTATCCCATTAGGCTTGAAAATGCTGCTCAGAAAACTTGCTTCCTTGGACTACAACTCCCAGAATCCCCCACCATTCTGGGGGGGTAATAGAGACAAAGGCTCTAATTTCATAGCTCTGAATGAGAAAAACTGTTCTAAATATTAGGCTCTCAAGCTATGTTTCCCAACCTAGGAGTTGTGACACCCCCACACACAAGGGAATCAGCAAATGATTTTATTTATCTTTTTTGAAGGGGGGTCTCAGGTGGTCTTAGACGTATTGTGTGTGTGTTGTGTCATTACAATTGTGACCAACTCTTCATGACCCCATCTCCATGGAGTTTTCTTGGCAGGAATACTTTAGTAGCTTGCCAGTTCCTACTCCAGGCACCTACAGCACCTGGTATTCCCTGGTGGTCTCCCATCCAAGTACTAACCAAGCCTGACCCTGCTTACCTTCCGAAATCAGGCAAGATCTGATGTATCCCTTGTTAAATGAGTTCTTCCTTACTTTTTGAAGCAGGATGTTAAAGCAAGCAAGCATGTGTCTGTATGAGAAACAGACCCTCTGAGGGAGAAAGGAGCCTCTACTTGCTAAGAAGGGGTTATTTTACCCCATTAAAAATGAATTTTTATGCAAACGTGGGCGGGGGATGTCACAGGTTACTTGGCTGTTACAAAAGGTGGTCACAATCTGCCCCAAAAGTTGGAAGCCACTGATCCAGAAGGGGCACACACAATTCCTGCTGTGATTTAGCAGAGTATGATGAGTGGAAATTTCCTCCAGACCAGGGAGCAACTGAGTGCATCCTCTAGAATCCCCTGACCTCTCACCGTTAAGTCTTGAAGACTGAAAAGCACATGGTAAACTTGTCTTTTGTTAGTAAGACATCTGTGGCTGTTACTCAGGTGGGGCATTGTTTTAACAGTGTGTCCAATCCAGCACACCCAGCAGGTCTGCCTCATATCCTGTGATCCTTTCAGAGGTGCAGCTTGGCTCACTGAATCAGATCTATTCCTCCGTCTTTCTTACTGTCCTTTTCTTTCCCCCCAGGTAGAAGAGGATGGCCTCTGTCACTCTTCAAGTGATCTTGAGCCTTTTGGCTTGGGTCTCCCTCTACATTGGCTTTCGGTTCCGGCACAAACACCGCACCCCAGAATGGAGCTGCCGACTGGTCACCTTGGTGCATGGGCTGATTGTCACCTTCCTCTCTGGCTACATCGCGCTGATCGACGGACCCTGGCCCTTGACCCATGCAGGTAGGCAGAGATGGTTCAGCCGCAGTGGGGTTTTCGGTGGAAGCAAGGCAGTCTAGGCAGGGACGAGGGCAAGCCATGTTCCTCGGGAGCCTCAGCTAGTGGTTGAATGAGATGCCACACTTAGCATGTATTTAGAAGTGGCACTCCCTCGGGTGTGAAAGGCATCTGTTGATCCTGGCCTGTAGTCATCTCCTCTCCTCTGTAGCTTGCATTCCAGGGTGCTTTGTTTTGTGACCAGACATCTGGGCAAGTAAACACATCTCTGATTAGAGATGCTCCTCTCTCTGGAGAAAGTATGTTGGGTCTAATTGTAGGGTATACACATTTCTCTTAGCTGCCTAGATGCCTTAAGCACATCCGATCTGGCCTGATTTTGGAAGCTAAGCAGGGTCAGCTCTGGTTAGTACTTGGATGGGAGACCATCAGGGAGCACCAGGAGCTGTAGGCGCCTGGAGTAGGAACTGAAAAGCCACTCCAGTATTCCTGCCAAGAAAACTCCATGGATATGGGGTCACAAAGCATCGGTACGACACAACACAACACAACACACCACACACACACACACACACACACACACACACACACTTCTCTTAATGCCTAACTTGTCCCCTGGCCTACGCAGCTTTGGCTGAATCTGACTTCCAGCCTTGACTGATTGCTCAATAAATTTTACTTATTTGTTTATTTATTTGGTTTATGTTCTGTTTTGCTTTTGTCATTGATTTGGCTGAAAACTGGGACTCCAGGTAGCTCCTCAGGAAGACAAAGTAAAATGATAAAGATGTCCAACATGAGAAGGATTTTCTTTAAAAAAAATATGTAACACTAGAAAAAAACCAAGTTTAAAGCCCATGGGTGAATAAAAGAAATCAGGCCCATGTGAAGAGTGCCATGCTGGGGAGCCTGTCTGTTTCCCCAAGCTTGCCTGAATAAAAAGATATTTGCCTGTCATTAGGAGAGCAACTGGGTGGGGGGTGGGGGGCAATGGCTAGTCTTTCTGGGAGTGGAATCTCACAGCCTTGGCCCAATCAAGAGGTCCCCACCCAAAGCCCCTTCGTAGTTATGGGGGACAGAAAGAAGGGCCTTCCTTAAAGGACTCCAAGGCTAATGCAAGCCAGCAGGTTCATTGTGCTTCCGTATTACTTTGCCATGAGCCTGAAAAGGAGGTCAATGCAATTATCCCCATTTCACAGATAGGAACAGCTGAGGCCGAGGAGCTTGGGCCGGCTGAAGGCATAGGCGAAAGTCAAAGGAAGGGCTTTCGGACACGTTGCTCTGCCTCTTCTCCGCAGCGTGAGCCCTGCTTCTCATTTGCCACTGCTTCCCCCTCCATCCAGGTGCTCACCCTTCTGACCTCCAGTTGATGTCTTACTCCTGCACTGTAGCCACTGCTTCCAGTTCCGCCAGCCTTGCAGCTGCCACTCCGCTGACTTCAGCAGTGCCCTTGCCTTCCTCGGGCCCATCATAACCGTTTGCTCTGGTACTCACAAGCGTTCCCATTCTGCCTTCCTTTAGGATCAGCAGAGGAAAAAACGGAATCAAACCAGGCCCATGGCATTGGCACGCATGATACCATAGGCAGCTCTTTTCAAATGAAGGTTCTAGTCCTCATGATGACTGAGGGCCAGAATGTTAAATTTCTAACTGGGCAAGAAGATTTAAAAGGAGGGGTTGGAGGGATTTTAATCAAAGCCTTCACCTACCTCTTCATCTTTCTATGTCACCAGCAGAAGCCACATACAAATAAGAACCGTAGAACTGCAGAGTTGGAATGGACCCTATGGATCAAGGTGGCCCCATGGGGAATCCACCTCCCAACCCCAGGGACCACAGCCACTGAACAATCCAGCAGTTTGCTCAATAGCTGTTTGTTTTCTTGCAGACGAGCTATTTTTATTGCAGAATTATGCAAGAGATTATGCAACTGCATAATTTATAAGGTCACAGAATCTGGGTTTTGTTTTCTTTTCACAGAATGCAGATTGCATAATCAGTGCATTGCATCCGGCAAAGACTTCATGTATTTCCTGCCCTTCCTTCAAAGTCCATCTTAATAGTTTATATATATATAATCTAGAAATTGACCATCAATCAGCATCAACTAGACAAATGCAAATGGGTCATAATAATCTCCATGATGAGGACACCTACATTGTTTCTATTTAAATCATCACTCTTTCTCCATCAGCAGCCATACCTGTTCATTGGCATACACACCTTTTATGCAGATAAGCAGCATCCTTTCCACTCCTATTTTTGGGAGATACATAATTCCCCTCCTACAACTTGGCTGTACCGCAGAGGCAACAGCGATACAATTTCATCCCAGTTCCCAAAATATCTCCATATAAGGGATGTACAGCAGGACCTTCACTAGACTGGCCGACAATGACACCCCTGCCATTTCTGCAGCCTGGTTCCCAACAGCAGCTCATAAAATGTTTCAAAGAAGGCCAGCTGTTATCTGAGATCTCCTGCTTCAGGTTCAAAGTCAGAGAGAGAGAGAGAGAGAGAGAGAGAGAGAGAGCATTTGGCACATGCTGGTAACATGACCTCCAACCCCACCACCACCACCACCACAAACACGCAAACACAACCCAAATGCTTATGAGCTATGCACAGGAACAATCGAGGTGGTATTGTACTAATAATATTCATCACACGTTGTCAAATCTGTTTTGACACGTGATGTCCCTTTCAAAGATTTTTTAGATCGAATATACACGGAAGTGGTTTCTCATTCCCTTCCCTTCTAGGTGCCTCGTGGTGCAGTGGTTAAATGCCTGTACTGGGTAATACTGTGCTCACGACCTGGGGTTCAATCCCAGGTAGCAGGCTCAGGGTTGACTCAGCCTTCCATCCTTCTGAGGTTGGTAAAATGAATGCCCAGCTTGCTGCATGGTGGTGGTGGTGCTGGTGGTGGTGGGCAATGTGTAGCTTGCATACTGTAATTAAAACTGTAAACCACCCAGAGACTACTTGATGTGGTAGCGGGCAGTATATAAGCAGAACACTTTTGCTTTCTGGGGGTTGCACTGGGACTGTGCAGCTTGCCCAAGGCCACTCAGGCTGGCTCTTCTCCCAAGAGTCATGGGGGGTCAAACTCCCAATCTCTGTCTCCCAACCTCACACCCAGACACCTAAACCACTG
Source organism: Phrynocephalus forsythii (assembly GCA_029282475.1). Lineage (NCBI taxonomy): Eukaryota > Metazoa > Chordata > Lepidosauria > Squamata > Agamidae > Phrynocephalus > Phrynocephalus forsythii. The sequence continues at coordinate 7,354,320 of JAPFRF010000022.1, forward strand.
AGTAGAGATGGGCACGACTCAAAAAAATGGTGTTTCGTTTGTCGTTTGTCATTTAGGGGGTCCGTTTCGGTTCGTTTTCGTTTTTGTGATTTTTTTGCAAAAAAATCATTTTTGTTTCGTTACATAATGAAGCGAAAAAGCAAAAATGAAAATGAAAAATTCCTGTTTCGTTAGCATTCATTACAGTTCAATGTATTTGCCGCAACGAAAACGAAACGCACGACAAAATTTCTGTTGTTTCAGTTCATTTCGTTTCATTTTGGAGACAAAATTCGTTTTTCGTTTCGTTACGTAACAAAACGAAAAAACGAAAACGAAAATGAAAAATTGCTCTTTTCGTGCCCATCTCTACCACTGAGCTCTCCAGTATTGCGCTCTCTTTCTGAAAGACGATCATTGCCACCATCAGTGGCCCCAACCCCAACTTTTACCAGTCTCCTTTCTTTAGTGCTGCCTCTCATTCTTCTCTTTGGCTTGAAGCAGATCAGAAAGACGATCGGCGGCACCACAGATCCCCTCGCCGTGTCCTCACAAGCCCTCTCTGGCATTAAGTTCAGCTCCTGATCGCCAGGATTAGGCCTTTATTTATTTGCCCAGGCACCTGTCACCCATGTGGGTGTGTCTAAAAACCCCTTGGAGCAAAAGCGGGCTGTAAGCTGTTTGGCCAAGTGCCACAAAGGCTACTGAGACCGCAGGGCTGTCTGTTGCTTCCTTGACTCTCAGAAGTCACTTGGTTTGGATATCATAAATAAAGGTCCTGGGCAAAAGCACAAAGCGGACCTCTAAAGACAATAGTATATTGTAAAGATTAAGAGTTATTAAAATAATGTAGGGCAGTGTGGTGATGATGGGTTTTTAAAGTCAAACTAGAGCCATGCATTCAAACTGGAGGTATGTTAAGCAACCAAGCCTCAGAGGTTTGGTCAGGGCCACCGAGCAGATCTTGGATAATTGATACTCTTTTGAACTATACCTCCCAGAACCCAGAAGTAGGGTCCATCCCAAAAGTAAATGGAGTAAGACAGAGTAACAGCGGCATAGCTTTCCTTTGGTTCTTCCACATATGCTTCTCTACAGCTGCAGGGAACATACTGTCTGAAGTCTTCAGTTCTCCATATGATCCTAATTTCATTTGAAGGCCTTCAGAGAAAGCCCTTCTCTTGGTAACAACATACCCACAGGCCCTCTTGGTCAGGTAATGAGGCAGGGCCTTCTTGGTGGCGCCTCCTCCCTGACAAAGGATGCATCCCACCAGCTGTCATACAAGCAGGCTTTGGGAACTGTGGCTTCAGAAGATGCTTTTCATGTGGTCATGGATCTTTTTTTCTTCTTCTTCTTCTCCCATCCTTCATAGGCTTTAAATTGTTTTAAATATTACACTATCATAACCTATTTTAAAAAATATTTACAGTGGTACCTTGTACAAAGGAATTAATTCGTTCCAAATGAAATTATGTTAAGCAAATTTTCCTTTATATAAATTCCTATAGGAATGCATTGTAAATGGAGTAGTCCAATTTTTATGTTGTATGGATTTTCCCCATAGGCGATTATGTTAAGCAAATTTCCCCGTCTCCAGAATTTTTATATTGTACAGATTTTATGTTATACAAGCTGTTTGTTATACAAGGGTCCACTGTATATGTTACCAATGTAATTTGAAGTGTTTTGTGCTGGATCTTTTCTAACTGAATTTAATTGCAAGGTGCATATCTACAGTATCAATATCTGCTGGTTCACTTATCCACAGCCTGAAAATATTAAAATGCTAAAAGAAAATTCAAAGAAATAACTATTTTTATAGTTGAGGTTAACAGAACTGGCCACTAGAGGGAGTGAGAGACCTTTTTTCAGCATCTCTGGGGAAGGCTTGGAATTGGTTCCCTGCCAATGCAAGGACTCTCCAGTATATTATGACTGCAGAAAAATGGAGTGAATAAAACAAAACACAATTTGAGTTTTCAATTTTGCTCATCCTTCTAGGCTCCACAAACACACCCCTCCAGATGTTCCTCTTGTGCCTGACGCTGGGATACTTCATCTTCGACCTGGCCTGGTGCATGTATTTCAGCAGCGAAGATGAGCTGATGCTCTCTCACCATATGATGAGCATCTGGGGCATGGTGATCGTGCTGGTGCACGGGGAGTCCGCCACCGAAATCAACGCCGTCATTTTCATCAGCGAGATCACCAACCCTTTGCTGCAGGCGCGCTGGTTCATGCGGAGCCTGGGGTACTACCACAACTTCGTTGGGGATCTGGTGGATGGCCTCTTTGCGGCTCTCTTCCTGGTCTTCCGCATCATCGCGGGCGCCTGGATTGTCCTTGCAGTGCTGAAGTCCCCCAAGACGATCTTGATCCTCAAGGTTGGAGTCCTGGCGATGTATGTGGTGTCCATGTTGTTTTTTGTGGACATTTGCAATTTCCTCAAGAGGAAAGCACTGAAGAAGCAGGAGGCCTTGAAGGATGAAAGAACGGAGGGAGAGGATCGCAAGAGCAACAGGGACGTGCCTGCTCGTTAATGTGGCTATGAAGATGGACCAGGGTGCCCAAGCCAGCAGCAACCAAAGGAGATCCGTGGCCTTTCAAGCTCATTCCAAAAGATGAGTCACCTTCCAGGAATCATCACATTGAGTCATGCCTTGAACAATGGGCACCAACAAAGAAAAAAAAAAACATAAACACAGGAAGAAGGGTTGAGCTAGGAAGCTGTACCATCCGAGGAGCAAATGGGCTTGACAACACTTTGGGGCAGATAGGGTCCACTAAGACTGATTACCAGGAAAGATGGGCTGGAGGTGAGGACAGGCTGTGGACAGCCAGTTCTGGCAGCCTTGCTGGTAGCAGATTAGGAGGATGCAAGATGGCTGCTGGAGCTGCTGGTGGCCATTCCCATTGCCAAGAACAGTTTCAGTTCCCTTTGCTGGGCATGCATGTGAAGCCCAGCTCATGGTATCTCTTTCTGACCAAGTCAGTCTCATGGGCTTTTCACAGGCAATTGTGGGAGGCCATTTTGGATGGCTCTATTCCATGTCATGCCCGAAGAGGGCACAATGCCAGGTTGCTCTCAAGGGCAGGCGCCAATCCACCTGTCCCCAAACTGCTGGTTCGAGGACTTGTTACAGGGCCAATGAGACACAGGGCACAAAGGAAGGCAAGCAAACCAAGCCTTAGAATAGTAAGAGGAGCCCAAGGCAAACCCTATGACACTCAAGGCAGGAAGCTTAGAATGAGCTCCTAGACAGCAAAAAAGTTCAAGCGAACAGCCAGTCAAAAGTCAGTGGAAAGTCTCAGTCATCCAGGTGAGATGATCTGGAAGATGAGTCATGGCAACTGGACTGCTTTTCTTCTGGGTTCAAAACATTTCGCTACTCAACCAAGTGGCTTCTTCAGTCTGGGAAAATGGGTGGGAGGCTTCCAAAGGGAACTATAAATTGGAGGCTTTCCATCAACTTTTCTCAGAAGCTGAAGAAGGTACTTGGATGTCTAGAGAAATGTTTTCGATCCCACAAGAAAAGAAGTCCAGTTGCCACGACTCCGCTCTGAAATAGCGAGTGGAAAGCTGAGACTGTTCGGTTGGCTGCTTACGTTACTCTGGAAGGCAGTGAGGTGCTCAAGTGACCTTTCAGAGAGGAAGGACCGGCATACCCTGATCCTCCCATTGCCAAGACCTGCCTAGCTGGACTGCCTGCATTTCCCACTTGAAATAAACAGCAAAGGAATGAAGGGTTCATTCCGCCTGAGGCCAATTTCCGGCAGTTTTTGCATTTTCCAGGCTTGCCAATCCCAAGGCCTCCCTGGTTGTGCTGCTAATACAGCCCCCATGTGGTGGTGACTGGCATCACATCGGGGGACCATTGGGGCATGCTTTGTACCTTGACATGCTCACCCAGTCTGGGCTTTAGGGGGAAGGAAATTACTTTTCTGGCTCCCAGCTTCCAGCTGACCCTGCTGGCCACCGTGGCTGGGAATTGCCATCAAAAAAAGTAACTTTCCCTGCCTAGCTCCAGACTAAATATAGAGCCAGCTCTATCCCATGCATACAGTAGCTGTCTAGATGCCTTGAGCACATCCGATCTCGCCTGTTTTCGGAAGCTAAGCAGGGTCAGGCCTGGTGGATACTTGGACGGGAGACCCCCAGGGAATACCAGGTGCTGTAGGCGCCTGGAGTAGGAACTGGCAAGCCATTCCAGTATTCCTGCCAAGAAAACTCCATGGACATGGAGTCGCGAAGGGTCAGTCGTGAATGTAACGACACAACACACACATATGTCCCATGCTAGTCTGGTCCTGGTATTTCAACAGCTTACTCCTGAGTAACCTTATGGGAATAATAGGTCTCTGGCTACCCCCACTGTGCCTTCACAAGAAGGCAGGGCTGGGGTCAATGAACTGCGAACCCTCCCCCAGGTCTGCAGTTCTGGGGTCATTATTGCTATTAATATGTATTTGCCATTGTATGTATCTGCAACTCAATGTATCCTCTCCTCCTGAGAGCAGCTGTTCCCTTTCCGTTCCGTCCGGATGTTCTTCACAGGGACACCTCTGCACTGCATGCCAGGAAGCCATGCCAAGTGCCTTTTCATAGCAACACTGATCTGAGGGGAGAGGTTCCAAAGGTTGCACCCACCTCTGGCTCTTGCCCTCTAATGGATCCTAGCATTTTGATGGGGAAAGGTCCATGTTGTCCCAGGTGATTTAGCTTTGCATGGTGAAGGCAAGCCAAGCTTTCGCTCCCTGTACTTGTCAAAACACACAACAACCCCACCAGACTTGGTTCCCATCACTTTAGCCACCCAAGAATCGGCCAGCTCCTGTTTTCAGAGAAAATGGATTAAAGAAAGAAAAAAAGTTTGCAGGCTGCCCAATTGATCTCAGCATGCTGTCTTTTACAGGAGGGTGTCTCTTTGTTTGTCTGTTTGTCTGTCTGTTTGTTTGTTTGTTTTGCATTTCAGCAAGGGGCTGGATCTGTCATCCAAGACACTCTCCTCTGTGCTCAAGAAGATGAATTGGTGCTGATCGTGCCATGATCCAGAAAGCTGACCTCTCCTAGGAGTGGGATCTCGCGGAGGAGGCTGGAAACTGCCAGAGGATTTAAACGCAGTCACAAAGTAGGCCCCGGCTGTGAGAAGTCACCTGGTCATTGCCTTAAGGCGGCTGGGTGAACACACACATGCACACCCTTCTGCTGAGTTTTTTTTTTACATTTGACTCCACCCAAGAAGACATATGTGGACCTCTCAACATCCACCAGGACCCAATGGGGGAGGACAATGGGGGACAACCGGCAGCCACCTAAGACAACTTGCTGCCTGAAGAACAGTTGACCACCGAAGGATGATGTCATGGCAAAGGAGAGAAACCCAAATGTCATGGCAAAAAGAGAGAAACCCAAATGGACAAACAGCTGGCTTTAACCCTTCCGCTGAAAGGAAGGCTACGTTTCTGAAACGGGCCAGAAGCTTTGGGTTTAGAGAAAATTAAGCAGGCTTTCTTTCAAGAGAGCAAGTAAGGCCAGGAGGGATGGTGCTGTCACTCTTCTTCCGCAGAACAGCTTCCTGAGCATGTTGCCTTGCTAAGCCCAATGGTAGAGCCAGCCCCAGCCTACAGAGAAGACTGAAGGACCATCTGCTCTGTGCTCTTCCATCACACTCACTTCCAGTGCAAGACTATCTTTGCTGGCTCATTCCATGGAGCTGAATGAGGCTTACTCCCAAGTGATTGTGCTTTCTTCATTTTTATTTATTTATTTATTTATTTATTTATTTATTTATTTATTTATTTATTTATTTATAAATAAATAAATGCATGCCTTGTCTTCCAGCAAAGAATAATTCAGGGTGATTATCTCAAAAATACAAGTAGCTATGGTAACAACCCAGTACTAGAACAAATAATAGATCAGAAAAGATTGCCCTAAAACCGATTAGAATCAGTGCAACCTTTAAAAAAATAATCTGGGAAAATAATATCTACCCAAAATCAGTGGCAAAGATTGGAGGGAGGAATTTTTTTAAAAAAACTATAGCTCCCATTATGCACTGTCATGGATCATAATGTCTGGAGCATTATAGGAGCTGTATTCAGCAAAAGTGAGGTTTCACATTTCTGTGAAAGGAAACTAAGCCTCCTTCCCGGAAGAGATCATTTCAAAGACAGGGAGCCACTAAAGAGAAGGGCCCGTTTCCAACTGCCAACAGCCAAATTTCATTTATGAAATGCATCTTTGGAGGAGTCATGAAATACAGTGGACCCTTGTATAACAAACAGTTTGTACAACATAAAATTTGTACAACTTAAAATATTCTGGAGATAGGGGAAATTTGCTTAACAGAATCACCTATGGGGAAAATCCGTACAACACAAAAATGGGATGACTCCATTTTCAATGCATTCTTATGGGAAATTTGTATAAAGGAAAATTTGCTTAACATAATTTCATTTGGAACGAATTAATTCCTTTATACAAGGTACCACTGTATTGCTGATTTCCCCTGGTACCTTTGCAAGTGTGCTAGACAATAGAATCACAGAACTCTTATCTTCTCTGCAGGAGGACACAAAGGGGAAATCCAAGCCAATTTGTTTCTCCATAGGAAACTGGGGGCCAAGCTACACATCACTGACAAATGTCTCTAGCAGTAGCAATTCCTTAAGTGCTGGTTGTGTGTGATTGCCACAGCAGGAGCTTCCCTCCATTTCTGGAGTTGTCAGATTAGCTTATTTTGTTTTCTGATTCATCCCCAGGCCATCGGTCCATTCCTCCTTTGCAAACAGAGGGCGTTTATACACGACCCCTAAGCTCCGCCGCAAATGGCTGCAAGGTCCAGACCTTAAAAATGTTTACCCACCAGCTCCGGACTTTGCAGACAATTAAGTGCGACCTCGCCCACTTTAGCACGACCAAACAGCAGTTTTCTTGTACCTGGTCTTTGATGGTGACAAATATTTGATCCGGTGTAAGGATAGTGAGTGCGGGGCTCTCCTGGCTTCTGTTTGTTCTTTTTTTGCGCCCCACCCCTTTAAGAGATCTGAATGCTGCCGGGAACAAAACGGAGGTAAACAGGAATTCTTTTCTTTCTTTTTTCTCCCTCCCTCAGGCAGCCAGCAACCAGGAAGTGCCGAGGGGGGTGGGGACAGAGGAAGACAGAGGAAGAGCGATGAACCCCTAAGATCTCTGGTCCGAATTTAAGTGGCCAGCGGATCTTAGGGGTCGTGTAAAAAGGCCCAGAGTCAGCTTCCCTGCCCTTATTGGTTCAGCTTGGTTCACCTGAGAGCTGTCCATGGGAGAACAGGAGGGAGGGAGGGGGCCATGTGCCAGGAGTTGAAAGCACAACAGCCACGTCAATTGTGCAATAGATGGGACCACTGGGTTTCTCCTTCCATTTGATAGAAGCGGCTGGATGCCGGATGTGCCCTGGGACAAAGAGCTTTATATCCTTCCAAAACCAAATACCAACAGGTGGGGTTCCTTCACCATGAAAATCTGGGCATCCTGGGCCAAAACTCCAGGGGGCCCAATCCTATTTACAGGTCTCTTTGGAATTTAGATTTTCTGTACACTGTTGTTTAAGACAAACCGCATTACAATTTACATCTCTGAAGTCTGTCATATGACATGAGGCTCATCCCAACTTCATTCATTTCCACGCTCAGAGTGGAACTCATGATCCTTCCCAAAGAGAAGAAAAGTGCCTGATCCTTATTTTGAACATATGCTAATTATCTTAGTGTGTTTGCATCTAGTAGGGCAACAGGTGATGGAATAACATGACATTACTCAGGACTTAATTGTGGAACATGACTCATGGAGTCCTGGTGATTAGTTATTCTAGACAAGGACATTTTTGAAGTTTAATACTACACATTTATAAAGTGGAAAGTGGCCTTTTAACCCATTATGTCATTGGCCAGGGCCTTGAATAATCCATAACCAACAGAAATCTTACTGATTCAACCCTGGAGTGATCCATCCAAAGGGGCCCTCCAGTCTCCAGTTATTTATTTATTTATTTATTTATTTATTTATTTATTTATTTATTTATTTATTATTTTTATTATTTTATTATTTATATACCGCCCATCTTCCGGATGAACTCTGGGCAGTTTACAACATCACCAATAATAACAAGCAACAATATAATGACAAAAGAAATCAACAATATAACAACTTGGGAAAGTTCGTTCTTTGGATGGCAGCTTCCAGAATCTGCCCCCACCCTCCCACCCATCAAGACGCCAGACACATTAGGCAGCAATGGGGTGAAATAGAAATGTAGGGACACCTCTTATTTTAGGTTAGTTAGAACTATTATTTCCTCATCAAGGGCAAGACTCCATACTCCTGGTCAGCATTGCTTTGCAAGATTCTAGGCAGGGAAGGGCCATGTCTATTTCCTGATACTGTACTTCTATCCCCTGATATTTCAGCAATTAAACATGGGCCCTTCATGTAATATCTGTTTGGATCACTTACCGTTTAGGTATCTGGCTGCAGGGCCAGAGGTTGGGAGTTTTATTCCCGCTGCGTGAGCCTGGGTGGCCTTGGGCAAGCTGCAAAGTTTCACAGGACGCTGCCAGAAGAAGGGGATGGAAAACCACTTCCAAATGATTCTTTGTCTGGAAAATCCTGGACAGAGCCACCACAAGTCAGAGTTGACTTTACATCTGATACTTTATTATGTGCTCTACCACCAAGCACTCTTCACCCTTTGTCATCTCTCCTTGATGGTCTACGCTAGTGACTCAAATCTTCTGGGCTGCTGTTTTCCCTGTAACTGGCCCCCTCTTTTGTTGCTGAGCGCTGTATGCCTGGCTGTCACACATTTGCCCAATATCCCTGGGTAAGGAGAGTGACACAGCCAACTGCCAGCCAGTCACCATCCTTTCCACTGGCCTCGATCTTGAAAGCTAACCAAGGGAGACGCTTGGGGTCTGGGATTTGTGCAGCTGCCCCAAGGCTCCCGAGCCTGGCTCTTCTTCGGGGAGGCACAAGATCATCCCATGAATGGCACCTCCCCCCCCCCAAAAAAAAACAGTCCCTATCCTCCAAAAACAGGATGGCTCCTTATCTGTAATGAGGAAGGGAATCCCCTTAAACCTGCCATCCAACACTCCCTGCTTCTGTCTCCTAATTTACGGTGCTGGCTGGGGCACCGAACGCGCTTGCCAGAGGCTCCGTTTCCGTCCAGCCAAGGGGAGCGGCAGGTTCTGGCAGCAACTCCACACCATACCTCAATCACCCGAAAGAGCAACACCCTCTGGCTGCCCTTTCTCCCGCTCCCCCCCCCACCAGCTGGACCGGGAGGAGAGGAGACCCCTGGGATTAGCGTAGGAACTTGCAACGACGAAGCTCTTTTGAAACGAGGGCAGGAAAGGGCCCCCGTCGACTCGCACAATTCCCATTGATTTCATAGGCTGGCTCTCGTGGAGACCCACGCAACACCTCGCCAGGCAGACACTTGTTACGACCTCGGCCTCCGCCCCCTCCTTCCGCCCCCCCGCCCCTCGCCTCCCTGCCTTCTTCTGCAAAGGGTTCTGAGCCTTACAAATAGATAAAAAGATAGAATTTGGCCACAGGAAGGTGCCGCCTTGATAAGGAGTCTTGCCCTCCTTCGAGGTCTAATCGTATTTATATTTTCTTCTGAGCCTCCTGGCACAGTGGTTAAATGCCTGTACTGCAAGTAAAACTGTGCTCACGACCCCAGGTAGCAGGCTCAAGGTTCACTCAGCCTTCCATCCTTCTGAGGTCGGTAAAATGAGTACCCAGCTTGCTGGGGGGGGGGATGTGTAGCCTGCACACTGTAATTAAAACTGTAAACCGCCCAGACACTACTTGTAGTGGTATGGGGCGGTATATAAGCAGAACACTTTTGATATTTATGTCATTTTTCTTCCTTCCGATTATTATTATTATTATTATTATTATTATTATTATTATTATTATTATTATTATTATTATTATTATTATTCGTCGTCGTCGTCGTCGTCGTCGTCGTCGTCGTCGTCGTCGTCATCTTCATCCATCATCATCATCATTTGAAGGATCGCTTGCCTCCCTCCCTTTCCTTTCTCTGAATACGGCAGCGGTGGTCGCGAGCTGGCGAGCCATAAAGCCAAGGCGCTTGCCGAGCCCTCGGTGGGAGGGCTCCCTGGGCTCCGGCTCCCTCGCCATCCCCGGCGAGCGAGGCGAGCGCGATGGCGCTGCGATCCGTCCTCCGCACCAGCAGGTGACCCTCCATCGGGTCTCTCCTCCGCCTTCGGAGCTCGGCGATCTCCGCGAGCGAGCGAGCGGGCGGGCGGGCGAGGGAGGGAAGGAGGGCGAGCGCGCGCGCCCCCGCGGCCCGAGGAGGGAGGGAGGGAGGGAGGGAGGGACAGAAGGCGGGCGGGGGGAGGGCCGAGGCCGGGACATCGCCCGCGGCCTGGCGCTTGGTTGCCAGGTAAGCTCTCCAAAACCAAGCGCCCCGGGGAGGCTCGCCCAAGCCGTGCGCCCTGGCGCGCAGGGCGCACGAGGCGGCTCCGCGGGAAGGAAGGGGTGTCCGTGGGTCGGAGCGGGGACCCTGCCACGGATCTCCGGAGGTGGAAGGAAGGGTGGAAGGGACCCGCTTGGCGAGAGACGTCGCTCGGTGGCAGAACAGGTGGGCAGGGCGGCCTGGGAGCGCGGCGCGTCGGCATCCCCGGGGCGCACCGGGCGTCCTCCTCCGACGGGCTTACTCCTCTTACTGGGCTCCTCCTGCCCCCGGTGCCAGCCGGCTTCTGTCTCCCGGAGACACGCCGAGGAGACCCAAGGGAGCCTCTGAGCACGTGCAGAGCGCCTCCCTGTCTGTCTCTGCGGAGCCACAAGGCTCCCCACTGCGCGCGCCGGGATCCGAGAAGGAGGACGAAAAGCTGAGGCGTGGCCGGCTCGGTCCTGCCTCGGGAGGGCAAGACTGTGCTTTCATTCCGCCCCCCTCCCCATTTCCTCCCAAGGCCTCATCCTGCGCTTCCCACCCGCTGCCCTTAGGAGCTCGCCCGAGGAACCGTTTGGCTCCTTCTTCTCCCTGCTTCTCGGCCTTTCTCATCTTTCCTCTCCTCCTCCTTCCCCGCGATGCCCCCTTCCCACCCACCGCCCGGAGAAAAAAACGGGGGTCTCCTTTGTTCAGAGGAGCCGAACGACATCCGCACGTGCAGGGCACGTTTTCTTGGGCTCCAGTGTGAACAGCCGCAAAATAGGCAGCCTCCTGGTTCGACAGAACTCTTCAGCGTCAGGTTGGATTGTGTTTGTGTGTGTTGTCCTTATAGTCCTGACCGATTCTTCGCGACTCCATGTCCATGGAGTTTTCTTGGTAGGAATACTGGAGTAGAGGTGGGCAAAATATAAACTGAAAAAAGGGGCAGGTGATATTGTTTTGGTGTCCAGGGCCACCCCAGAACCCCTTCCTCTCCATTGCCCCCAGCATAATTTTCTAATCACCACCACCCGCTAATTATTTCCACTCCTGGAAGTTCCAAGGTTTCCCCCTCCTCCATCAGGGTACTGTAGACGGCAAAATAGGAAAATAAATTTGTGTATAGCAGTGATGGCGAACCTATGGCATGGGTGCCAAAGGTGGCACTCGGAGCCCTTTCTGTGGGCACCCAATATCGCCCCTTCATAGCCACCTGTATACAGGTTTCATTACTGTATTGGCACTTTGCAAAAAAAAAATGGGTTTTGAATTACAGTTTGGGCACTCGGTCTCTAAAAAGGTTTGTGATCACTGGTGTATAGGGTGAAGAAAAAATTGGTCCTAATAAAGGTGTTGTCCACAATGGATTTTGGGCTGTGTTTCCTCAATTTTCCCAGCTTCTCATGCTTTGGGGCCACACACACCTGTCCATCCTCCCAGCCACAGCTGCCTATCTGGAGAGCAAAAGGTTTAGCATCGCTCCAGCTGTGCTGGTCTTCCAGATGTGGCGGTGGGGGGGGAATCAACCCCACCAATCAAAAAGAAGAAAAGAGGCCTTGCACCCCCACTGTGCCCATGGCGAAGTGGTCCTTCCCACATGTGGGTCATGTCAAGAAAGAAAAAAGTGAGGTGGGTTTGAACTGTCCTTTCTCTCTCTCTCTCTGTCTCATCCCAGAATGGCTGCCAGCATGGCCCTCCGCGTGGCCCTCAGTCTCCTTGGCTGGTTCTCGCTCTACACCTGGTCCCACCATCGGTACAAAGACCGGACTTCCGAGTGGAGCTGCCGACTGGTCACGCTCACTCATGGGGTCCTGGCCACTTGCCTCTCTGGCTACATTGGCTTCATAGATGGCCCATGGCCTATGTCTTACCCAGGTACAGTATGCCTTTCAACCCCAGAAGAGCTCCATGGGAAGGGTTTTGTTACCCCCCGAGACTGTTCAGGCCAGGCAAAATGTCTAAGACAGCGGTGGCCAAACTTCAGCCCTCCAGATGTTTTGGACCACAACTCCCAGAATTCCAAACCTGTATTGCCAATGACAAAGGACTGTGGGACCTGTGGTCCAAAACATCTGGAGAGCCGAAGTTTGGCCACCACTGCTCTAAGAGATTCGTTTATTTGTGTGTTTGTTTTATTTCTGTGCCGCCTTTCTCCCAATAAAGGGACTCCTGTGCTTTAGGGATTGTACAATGCTGGTCTTAAACTTATCACACCAATTTTTAAGCAGAGTTGGTTAGGTTGGTTTTGATCCACATGCTTGAAACAGTTTGGATCCAGAAAAACTGGAACATCACCTCTCCTGGATATATACCTGCCTGGAGCTTGAGCCTGAGAGCTTAAAACTTCACTTTTGCAGGACCCCTGAATTTCAGGGAATGGTTTTTAAAAACTGGCTTGTGGGAAAGGTGTTACATCTCTCTGTGTGTGTTCTAAATTTGTTTTAAACTGGGTTTTAAATATCTTTAACCTGTTCTTGATTATTTTCCATTGATTGTAAACTCTTTGGGGAACCCTGATGCACACAAAGAAATGTGATGCACAGATGCTTTAAATAAAGATGAAGGCCTAAATCCCATTTTAGCTCCAGTTACAGCAGATCTATTTATCTGGCGGTGGAGTGGTCTGTCCAATCTCTCTTAGATTTACTGTGGCCACCTAAAAGATTTAGACCTTAGAACTTTTCATCTTTTTCATTTAAGGGCGGGGGGGGGGATGATGACTAAAATGAGAGAGTGTGTTATAGAGTAATAGCAAAATAATTTATAGATTTATTTTATTTTATTTTGGCTAGTGAATTACTCACTCACTAACATTTCCCCGAGTTAATTCAGCCATGTCCTAAACTTCATTGGACTGGATCTAGACTGAGTCATTCTTAAAGCAAACCTGCTGTACTAAATGAGATTTACATTAACACAAATTTTCTTGTCCTCCTGATTTCAATGAGTTTGCTCTAGGCATAACTGCATCCAACCCATTCTAATTTCTGTACAGTAGTTCAGGATCACTAGGAATGGTGTGGAGAGAAAAAGTGATGGGAGAAAAAAAAACCTATACTTCTGTTAATGCAGCCTAAAATAGGATTTGCCTTTTTTGTTGCTGCATCACACTGCTGGCTCATCAGCTGAAAGGCTTTGTTGATGATTTTATGAGCTGCACACAGGCTGACGGGGCCCATGTCTTTCCTTTCAGGGTCTCCAAACACCCCTCTCCAGGTCCATGCCTTGTGCATGAGTTTGGGCTACTTCCTCTTTGACCTGGGCTGGTGTGTCTCTTTCAAGGCTGAAGGTGCCCTGATGTTGGCCCACCACACCGTCAGCATCCTGGGCATCACCGTTTCTCTCGCCTTGGGCGAGTCGGCGGCAGAGGTCAACGCCGTCATCTTCGGCAGCGAAATCACCAACCCGCTCCTGCAGGCCCGTTGGTTTCTGCGAGAGCAGGGACTCTACCACACGCTCGTGGGGGACGTGGTGGATTTCTTCTTCGTGGTCCTCTTCGGAGGGGTGAGGATTGGGGTCGGGGCTTGGCTGATGTACTGCGTGTTGCTGTCGCCCAAACCCAAGTGGTTCATCAAGCTCGGGGGCGTCATTATGTACGGCGTGTCCTGGGTTTTCATGGTCAGCATCTGCCGATTCGCCCGACGGAAAAGCATCAAGAAGTACCATGCCTGGAAGAGCTGGTGGAGGAAAGAAATGAGTTTGAACACCAATGGATACCTGAAGGATCACTGACCCCGGTTTGGGTTGGGGCCGTGCTCATGATCAGGCAAGGAAGGTTCGCTGAGGTGCCACAAAGCCATGCTTGGGAGAAGCACCCTATCAGAGGGAAGAGCAAGCATGGCCTAGTGGTTAGACTGACAACCAGGGAGACCCAGATTGTGCTCCCTCCTCAACTGTGAAGCTCACTGACTGACCTTGAGCCAGCTGCTTTCTCTCAGCCAAAACCTACCTCACAGGGTTGTTGTGAGGAGAGCACAAGAAAGTCCCACTGCTTCTCTGGGCTCCTTGGAGGGAGGGTGGGATGCACGCCAGGTAAAGCCTGTCTTATGTTGACAGACTGGGCCAAACACTAGTTCTCATGTAGTTCTAGGCAGTTTTGTGCAGTGGTCACATTTATGCAAGCAATCATGGAATGGACGGGTTGCAACGCAGATGTGTGGAAGCACTCCAGTAGAAGCATAGAACAGTCTGGTGTGACAAGAGCTAGTCAACATAATTAAACCTCTGTATGCTGTCAAAGTTGTGATAGCATAGGATGCTGGGTTCAACTTGTAGCACTCTTGTAACCTGTGTTATAAGCATCAGCATCAGTTCCTTTCAAGAATCCAGTGCATATCCAGTATGCTATAAAAGACGAGAAGAAATGGGTCAGAAAGGTAGACAAATGGTGATTCTTTCACTGCCATCCCTTTGTGACCTTGGCCCTTAAAGGTTGAACAAAACCATTTTAAGGCATTGGTTGGTGACTTGGAAAATCCACCACCACCACCACCCAGCTGGTTTTTACTGGGAGATCTTAATGCCAGACCCTCTCTCACACTCTGGCCTAGCTCACCATGCACTTGCGGGGACAGAGCAGGGAGGTGAGAGAACCATGTGCAACTACCTCGTTAGAAATAAGGCAGGGCAACAAGGTGGCTGGTCAATATATGTGCTGGTATAGTTCAGTGGGCTGGAGTGCCTGGCTGCAGAGCCAGGCGCTGGGTGTCCTGATCTCCACAGCCCCTCCCTGGCAGAAGGGTAGCTGAGATCACTTGGAATGGTGTGTGTGTGTGGAGGGGGGGCTTGATGGGATGGTGGGGCCTTCCGCCTGGGCAGCTTTGGGCAAGCTGAATGGAAGTCCCAGAGAACCACCAGAAAGAGAGACTGGCCAGCCAGTTCTGAGCACTTGCTATCCAGAAAACCCTGGGACGGTCACTTTAAGTTGGAGCTGTCTTGGTAGCTCATTGTGATCATTATTAGCAAATAAATACAATCCCCAGGATGCTAGTCTTTTGACAGGAGAATAACCCAGTATTCCGTCTCTGCCCATAGGCATGTCTCATAAAGCCTGCACAAAGCAGTGTGCTAACGCCTCCCTTAAGCAGCGTTTGGAAGTCTATCAGAGATGCCTCATTGACTCCTGCCTTGAACAGTATACATTGAGCTGATCTAGATCAGTTTTGCTCAACCTCTTATAGTTTATGCCCCACCGGTCACTCTATCAAATTATCACCAGGGCAAAAAAAAAAAACTCTTTTAAAAGACACACTGCCTCGGGCCATGGAGGCTCCTTTTAGGTTGCTTTTACACGACCCCTAAAATCCGCTGCAAAATGCTCGCAGATGCGGAACATAAAATTGTTTTCCCACCAGCAGCGGACCTTTAAAAATATAAAGTACGACCACGCCCACTTAAGCACGCCCCAGCGCATTTTACAAGTACCTGGTCTGGAGGAGGTAAAATCCTTGTTGCTGTTTTAAAGCATTGCTTGCCTGGCCCTCCTCCGCTTTTTGTTTGTTTTTTGTTGCCCCCACCCCCTTAACAGACAGGAATCCTAAGGTGAGTCTGCATTTTTTTCTCTCTCCCCTCACCACAGACAGAAGCAATAGAATCAGAGTGCGGGGGGTGGGAACACAGGAAGCAGAACAAAAACCATGTTGGGGGGATCTGCATTTAAGTTGCCAGCGGATTTTAGGGGTCGTGTAAAAGCAGCCTTAGTTGGCACAGCCTGCCAGCTCTCTATTCAGTCTGCTTACATGAAAAAAGAGAGAGAGAGAGAGAGAGGTTTCATTAGAAAACAAAGCTGGCTGGAGGGTTTAGGTATCTGGCTGCGAAGGTTGGGACTTCAATTCCCATCTGGAAGAAGTGCCAGCCTGGGTGGCCTTGAGAAAGCTGGACACCCTCGGAAGAAGGGAATGGTCAACCACTTGTGGGTACTCTTTAACCTGGAAAACCTTGGGAAGGGTAGCCATAAATCAAAATTGATTTGTTGTTTCCCACCCAGATTTTTTTTAATTGTGGGAAGTTACTCTAGAATAAAACCTGGATTTCTGTGTGGGTGCAAGAATGACTTTGTTTGTTTGTTTGTTTGTTTGTTTGTTTGGCTTAAAGCTAATAATGCCTCAAACAGCTTTTAAAACTCAGGCCCTTCAAGGTGGGTCATGTCTTCCGTCAGTTTCTTGGTTTTGTTTAGGCTGTTGGTTTAGTAGACATTTTGAAAGGGAACAAAATTCAGGTTACTGTGCCACTTTTCCTACAATCATAGAATCATAGAGTTGGAAGAGTCCAACCCCCTGCCATGCAGGAACCCCATCACAAAATTTCAGACAGATGGCCATCCAGCCTTTGCCTAAAACCCTCCAAAGAAGGAGACTCCACCACCCTTTGTGGCAGCATATTCCACTGCGGAACAGCTCTAACTGTCATGAAGTTCAAATGGAATCTCTTTTCCTGTAGTTTGAAACCATTGCCCCGAGTCCTAGTCTCTGAAGCCATGGAAAACAAACCTGTTCCCTCTTCAATGTGACATCCTTTCAAATATTTAAACATAGCTATCGTATCCCCCCTCAGCCTTCTTTTTGAAAGGCTAAACATTCCCAGTTCCCTAGGCCGTTCCTCATAAGACATTTCCTCCAGACCCTCAACCATCCTGGTCGCCCTCCTCTGTACCCGCTCGAGGTTGTCAACATCCTTTTTGAATTGAGGATTGCAGAACTGGACACAGTACTCCAGGTGGGGTCTGACAAGAGCAGAATAGAGTGGTACTATCACTTCCCTTGATCTAGACACTATGGTTCCAGAGGAAAAGATGCTTGTGAGGGACTTTGCTTTTCATTCAGAATATGGGGCTGTAGATTCCATAGTTTTTGTACTTTTTAACTTACATTATAGGTGAATGTAAGAGGCAAGCGCCGCTCTTTGGTTCTCTAACTAGAAAAGGCTCCTTTTTATATTATGAATAATACTAAGAATAACCTTTGAACTGCAATGTTGAAAGGGAACCTACGGATCATTGATTGTAGCTCCTCTCAAGGGGGAGAAATGAACTCCCAGCCTCTGACTTCGCAGCGGGAGACCTCAGCTACTGGGATGATGCCCATTAAATGCAAAAAGAACTTCTCAGGAATACAGACTGGTCACTAGTTTCTCCAGCTGTTGCTAAGACTGCACTGAAAATGTTGGTAGATTTGACACTATCAAACCGCATGTTTCATTTTTAGCGGTTCCATGCCACTAATGACGTATAGAGACTGTGATGGTGAGTGACAATTTCTGATACCAGGAGGGTGCATTGGTGTTCCCATGTTTGGAGTAGGGGAGAGGATACGTGGTCTGAGTTTCCTTACTTTTGGCTTTGAAGACTTTTGCTTTAAACTCCCTCTCTCTTTTTCTTTTTAATTTTCTCTTGGTATGTCTTTGCTTTTTAGAATGTTAGAGAGATAAAAAGAGAACACCAAGAGGAAAGCCTAGTCAGTCTCGGTTGGTTAAGCTAAAGGTAGAGAGGGTTCTTGTTAAGGCTGTGGTATAAAGAAAGCAAGAAAAATAGGGGCTACAATATACCTTGGATTTAACAGGAGGCAGCCGGGAATTCTCAGTGTCAACTGCTGCAGCAGTTGAAGAGGTATTGAACTATTAAAGGAGTCCAGTGCAGATGCACACATAGACCCTGCTTGCAGGTTAGAGCAGGGATATCCAGATCAGAAAAAGGATGGCAAATGCTTGCCCATGGTCATCGGAATTTAAGCCACATTTTGAAATGGCTTCCCAGCCTTGCTTTGGATGAGAAGCATGAACCATCCTTTTATCAGCCTGGGATGCCAATAAACACGTCACCGGTAAATGGTACACCAAAGAGTCAGCCATGTGTGTGTGGGAGAGAGAGAGAGGGGCGGGGAGTTTCAGGTGTCTCTGCCTTGGTTCTGATCCTGCTTAGGATGGTTTGATGGGTCATCAGAGCATGGATGCCACCTAGGAGAACAGACACAGGGCCTTGGCAGCAGTGATCAGCCACTCCTTGGACATCTCACATGCCTTGGAAACCTTGCTAGGGCAGCCATGAGTCAGAGTTAAATTGATGGCCCATGACAGTGACAGGGTGGCCGCTGCCAGAAAACACGTCCACCTCCAGTGGTGGAGTGGGAGAAGGTATTTTCTTTCCCCCTCTTCACTTCTCATTTAAGAGTCTTTCTTTCTTTCTTTCTTTCTTTCTTTCTTTCTTTCTTTCTTTCTTTCTTTCTTTCTTTCTTTCTTTCTTTCTTTCAAAGATGCTATATTTTCCAGGTCCAAGATAGCTACAGGGTACAGGTACTGGGTTAAGGGTTCTCTAGGTTAAAAAAAGGGGAGCATTACATGGTAAGTTACATCATTTCCAATGTAGATATTAACAAAGGTGTAGATCTAATCTGCTGTTGGAGTAATATTAATTATGGGCTTCTTTCGCATCATAATTGTAGAGTGGCCTCCAGCTTCTTCTTGTCTTCTGTAAGCCTTTCTCTCTGAATAATTCTGACAGTATGTCCATCTCTGCCGTTTCAAGATACTGTATTTTTCAAAACGTTATTGACACTCTTCCGTTTTCCAGTATTTCTTTCCTTCTTTTGAGGGTCCCTCTTTCACACAGTTATTGAAAGTGCAGGAGAGGGCAGATTTTTAAAAAACAAATTGATTTAATTCACAAAAAGTGATTTTAAAAAAATTAAAGGGTGAACAATTCAGTTTTTAAACATTTAAATCCAGCCTGCCTTGATGCAGGAGACCCGTCGGTCTTCTTTTGTCTGGGACTACTGGCAGCTGTAGGAGAAGTGGAAGGGTGGTCCTTCAGTTTTAAAACTCTGGGCCCTTTCAGACAGCCGCCTGGACACAAGGAGATTCTTCTATCCCGCAGGGCTTTGTATCATTCTGAAGCTGCAAGGGTTAGATTTTCTTCTTCTTCTTCTTCTTCTTCTTCTTCTTCTTCTTCTTCTTCTTCTTCTTCTTCTTCTTCTTCTTCTTCTTCTTCTTCTTCTTCTTCTTCTTCTTCTTCTTCTTCTTCAACAAATAAAATTCTCCCCACACCCACTGTTAAGACACGCCCTGCTTCAGGGGACTCTCTACGTCTCTTGCAGGCATGCGGAATGGAAGGCCACGGGTGCCTAGGGAGAAGGCTGAGCTGAGGACTTAACTTGGCCTAATCGACTAATCTGGTGGATAAGGAAGGTCATCTGAGCCACCCTGATGATCTGGACTGGCCAGACAGATCTGTGACATGTAGCAACAGCCGCCCCCGTGACAAGTGCAGGGAGATGGCAAGCAGTTCTTCTGAGAGACCAGGCCTGCTTGCCACTGGGATTCTGCAAACCTTGTATCTGTTATATAGGCGGGGAGCAAAGAGCTGAACAGCATGACAAATGAATCAGCATTGGACTGGATCTGAAGAACAAGACGATCAAACATTGACTTATAATACTCTCTCTCTCTCTCTCTCTCTCTCTCTCTCTCTCTCTCTCTCTCTCTCTCTCTCTCTCTCTCTCTCTCTCTCTCTCTCTCTGACTACTTCAGTAGCACACCAGGAAATTCAGATACACATTGAGAGCCAAGGAGGCATTTTTGGAAATTCTCAGGAAGGAAGACCTGGGCTGCTGGCAGATGACAGCATGCTTTGTTTTGAAGGAAAATTAGACCCTAGGCAGAACTCGAATGGTGCAACTCAGAACTGCACCCAAATGATGCCATGAGGAG
The DNA here is from genome assembly GCA_029282475.1 of Phrynocephalus forsythii. NCBI lineage: Eukaryota > Metazoa > Chordata > Lepidosauria > Squamata > Agamidae > Phrynocephalus > Phrynocephalus forsythii. The sequence goes on from JAPFRF010000022.1 coordinate 7,374,446, forward strand.
TGCCAGAATATTCCAGCCAGTGAGGTAGCTATGCCTCTTTTGAAAAGCATTCTGGTCCATCTCCTTTCCTGGATTTCCTCCCAGGACTCGGCAAGAGCAATTAACTTGCTATCGGGTTGTGTGGGGACGAACTCCCCATGAAAGATCTGCATTATTTAGCTTTTGTAAACCTTGGGCCGGCCTTACGTCAGCAGAAACCTCTTGCCTCCATAGGGATGGTCATGTATATCGGACCTTCCAATTTGAGTCTACAGGTCTGAAATGAACAATTCCTTCCTTCCTTCCTTCCTTCCTTCCTTCCTTCCTTCCTTCCTTCCTTCCTTCCTTCCTTCCTTCCTTCCTTCCTTCCTTCCTTACCTACCTACCTACCTACCTACCCAGATTTGAAAACAGTTCCAGAGGAAATCTTTCCAAGCCAGAGAGTGTGGCTACCAGAATTAAAGTGTCCTGAAACCGGTTGCTCAAGGATTGCAGGTGTTGGGTTTCCATAAAATCAGAGACAAAGGCGAGTTGTTTTTCCAACCCACAGGATGTGGTGTCCTGGGTATATACAGTCAGTAACATATTTGACATTGTTAGACTTGCAAGTAATGACATATTTAACTAATAGACCTTGCCAGTTTCTCTCTTGTTAAAAATAACCAATTTTCTGGAAGTAACTTAAAGGACACCCTTAGACATGTTTATTCAGAAGCAACCTCTGGTGAATTCAGTAGAACTTACATCCAAGCAGTCATAAGCGATTCAGTTTATCTCGCTGTGCCTAGCAAACAAGCTGTTTAGGGAGAAAGGTAAATCAGAATACATCCATGGCATGCTAGATTTCTGCAAGCGAGTTGCCTTTTTTTTTTTTCAGATGGAGGAGTATTCAAATATATGATTTAATACTACTACCGCTGTTTGTAAGCTGAAATAATGCAGTCCACATCTAGACAAGCTCCTTGTAAAGAATGGGTGGCCTTAAAAAGTTCCCCGTTCTGCTCTCCAGAAGGGCCAACCCACAGTGTCCTGATCAAGTGTGGGAAAGGGCAGTGGGAGTGTAGGGTAAAAAAAGACTGCCTCTTGAATTACTGCATAATAATGATTATATGTGCCACCAGTGGTGGGTGTAGAATCTGTCTACTATATTTTATTAATCCCTTTTCTTAATGTTTTCATGTATGCAAGAATGTTAGGAGGGTGCATCTCTTTTCTCTGCTGTATGATAGCTTTGTGATCAGGAGCAGCATAATTTTTGGTGGAAATAAGGAAAACTGGCGAGAGGGTATAAAAAGTATAACCCCCCCCCTTTTAAAAAAAAAAGAAAGGAAATCAAGTCACCCATTGGTAGTGTCGTCCTACTCTTTGTTGCGCCTTGTCTAATTCTACTGTAATCTTTATTTTAGATGGGGTGCCCATATATTACCAGGAATTTCCAAAGTCAGAACAGAATTATATAGGAATACCAATCAATTCAGGGATACGGCAGCTGCATATTGTCCTGTGGTATGTCAATCAGAAGCCACTAATGGTCCACACACAAAGGGCAAGGGTTTCAATGTTTCATATTTAAATAAATAAATAAACGTTGGATTCCTCCAATCACTCTGACAAAGAACATGTGGCCCCCTCATGATCAAAACCAAACCAAAATAAAAACTTCGCAATGCTTCTGAGAATGAAAGCCGTGGTGTTCATGATACATTTTAATATGAATGAAAAGACAAATATAGTGGGTATGGCTGATGGAAGATTAGGTGAATCATCTCCATCTCCACAGTTACTAGCAGGATTCCAAAGATACAACTAGTCAGGATGGAAAATGTCACAGGTGGCAAACACGAGAGAAGGCATGTCATGCCTGCGGGAGGATGTGGGGATGAGGCGATGAAAGCAATGTAGAAAACTAAGGCTCGTAGAATCAGACAAACCGGTGCTGCCTGGAATTACCGCAACAATGGAAAGATGTGTACCTGGGTAGCCAGATGGATTCTGATACGATTGTAAAGGGTTGTCTAGTTTCATACTGGAAATAAACTTTTACTGGGATAAATGCCAATGGTGATGAACACAGGCTTTGGATGTATTTCTTGGAGGTCTATTAAGTTCCGTAGGGCTCTTAGGGAGAGCTTCAGGTTACTGATTCTCTGACCTGGCATTCCTAATGATTTTAACAAAACAAAACAAACAAACAAACAAAAACCAAATCCCACCCAGAATTATTTTGCATGGGTATGGCCGGTTGACAACTACTGTCCTAGAGGCCTGAGGACTGTAGTCCTCCAGCTCCGAAATTTTGGAATAATTGCCCTTTTATTCAGTAGGGTTTCTAAGTAAAAGTGCATTTGTTGTTGTTCAGTCGTGTCCGACTCTTTGTGATCCCATGGAGCAGAGCACACCAGGCCCTTCTGTCTTCCACTGCTTCCCGGAGTTTGGTCAAATCCATATTGGTTGCATCGATGACACCGTCCAACCATCTCATTCTCTGCTGTTCCCTTTTCCTTTTGCCTTCGATCTTTCCCAACATCAGGGACTTTTCCAAGGAGTCCTCTCTCCTCATGAGGTGGCCAAAGTACTGGAGCCTCAGCTTCAAAAATCTGTCCTTCCAGTGAACACTCAGGGTCGATTTCTTTCAGGATGGATAGGTTTGATCTCCTTACAGTCCAGGGGACTCTCAAGAGTCTCCTCCAGCACCACAACAGCGTCAATTCTGTGGTGATCAGCCTTCTTTATAGTCCAACTTTCACTTCCATACATCACTAGTTGAAAAAACATAGCTTATTCCTTTTTCTCCCTCCCTTCCAGGCACTTAACCATGGCTTAGTGGTCTTCAAAGCTGGGGTGCAGGAGCAGAAGATCTGGAGACCCAGCCTTGTTGCATCTGTCTGCCTGTCCCTATTGTCGAAAACCCCAATGAACCAATGGCTGTTTATCCCAATAATAGGCGTGGAATCTATTTGATTAGGGCAGTCTATCAGGGCCTCTCTTTTTCAGCCACCTTTCTCGTGTACAAACTGGGAGTTCTGCTTGTTTGAAAGATTTCAGGGTTTGGGGTTCACCACCTCTGGAGCCTCCAAAGCCAATGGTCAGAACCTCTGCACAGAACCCACCAACACTCCTGCCACTGGCCGCAGCACCCCAGGTTGCAGAGTCAGCAGGATGTAGCCTCCAGCTGTTCTTCTGAGAACACCTTTCCCCAAAAACGGCTGCAGTTCTCCTTTCAAGAAACTTTACTTTCCCCCTTTTAGACAGCCACCCCTGTTCCCAAGTGCTTTGCATACTTTATTTTATTTAAAACACAGACCGATATGCTGTGATGATCAGAGCTTTGCCCCTTTCCCTTCTGCAGCGGCACCGATATCCACCGACGAAGGGAGGCCTTGAAAAATTTGGGGGAGTTTAGAGAAAGAGCAGCCCTGTCAGCAAGTCTGTGCCTTAGATCCAAAGATGAGAGGATGCTTAAAAGACTCATGAAAGCTCTGAGCGTTCCTCTGCCGTTCCCTGCCTGAACACAAAAGTTCTGGGCTGGCAGGAGAGGAATGGGGAAAAGGGGTCGGATAGACTGGTGCTGCTCCTAATTCCGAGGCAAAGCGATCCTCAGTAGCTACCTTTCATGCCCTTCAAGACATCCTGCTTTGATCTTTTCAATTTAGGTTTGGAATGGGAGTTCTCTCTGTGGGGGAGAGCGGGAAGGACAGAAAGCATCCGCACAGGTGCTCAAGGGAGAACACTGGACTTAACTGGTCCAAGAACAATTATCCATGTGGAGACAGGGATGGCAAGTGGTTCGAGAGTGCCTCTCACCCTGTTGCACTGTGCCACAGCTGAGATATTTCATACAGAGCATCGTGGGATGTCTTTCTTCCAAGGAGCATGCAGAAAATCCTGAATGCCAGCCAGCTGCCTGACTTGATTGCAAGTCGGGTCCAGAAAAATTAAAGGATTGGTTCAATGCCCCATGGCACTCACAGGTACAAGCATGGCATGAATGGGAGGACATGCATGATAACTAGAAGATGGGCATGAACTGTTTTGTCCTGGTTTGAAAAGGTGGCAGGCCAAATGCTGCTGTTTCCCTCTCCTGGCTCAATCAGCCACTCACCAGGCCCAGGATGGTAGTTTCCTGCACCTCCTGAGCTGATCTGCCAGGCCCTGCTCACTCGGCTGATCTCCCACGGCGGAGGTCAAAGTCTGTGCCCTTGCTTGTGACTGGGAGATTAGCCGAGGAGGCAGAACAAGATTGCACACTGTGGTTGATTGGCTGAAGAAGGGTGGGGGAGCAGCAGCACTTGTGCTGCCATCTTTATGCAAGGGCACCAACTGGAATGAAGCAGTTTGTGTCCATCTTTAAAACAGCCCCTAAATAGTAGGGCTTTTCCAAGCTCTTAACATTTCATTAGTCAATCTGATGGTGTAAGCAAGCTCCAGCCCTGAGACCTTTTCAGTTCAGACACCCCCATGCCTTTAAAATTCACAAACAACAAAAGAGCAAAAAAGGTATATTTCCATTCTATTCACACACACACACACACACACACACACACAGAGAGAGAGAGAGAGAGAGAGAGAGAGAGAGAGAGAGAGAGAACGCCTTGTAAAAGTTTGTGTTTCTGTCACCAGGGCTTGTGGCAATGAGTTCCATAGATTACCTATGTATTGCATGAAGAAGTACCTTCCTTTGTCTGTCCTGAGCATCTTTTTTTCTGGTATTATTGAAAAAAGCAGAGCCACTTTTGAAATGTGTAAGTTTTAATTAGAACTTGTGCAGGCGGCCAGTTCTGCCTAACACAGTGGATTAAGGAAAGAACAATTCCTTGGTGACTATGGCTTAACAATGATAGATTACTGCATTTGTGAATGAAAGAACCAATAGATTTCCTGGCAAGCTGAAATAAGTGGAGCAGCCTCCCCTTTCCCCTTCACCCTATCAAGCACCTTTTCTCTAGAGGTATTGGATTAGAGAGAGGCTGGAAAAACTCAATAAAAAGTGTGTAGTTCTTTTTATCCTAAGTGGTTACCAATCAGTTTATCAGAAAGACTTGGGATTCTGAATTTTCAGCTCAGCCATTCCCCCCCCCCCAAGTCTATACATTGAGTTTTGTTCCATTTTTGTTAAGTGGATGGGTGTCACTTCCATGAGAACTTTAAAAAGAATAACATACATGCCACCATGTTCTTTGCTCTCCTTTTGTGTCCAGGATCGTTCGCTATTTTAAAGTCTAAACCATTTCCGGAGTTGGTTATCTTGGCATGCACTTTTATTTTTGAAAGCTTTCTTAATATTTTAATGACACAGGAGAAAAGCAACCAAACAGTCAATCTCTCTCGGACACATAGGGAATGACTTCCCTCCACTTAAACATGTGTTTAGTCTATGAGCAAACCCATGGTCCAAAGAATTTTTAAATTCTGAAATACAGAGTCCCTACATCTGTTTCCCAGTGAGCACATTTGGAAAGATGCTACAGCATGCCTCATGGCTACCACAGAATTAATCTCATCCCTGTTGTTAAAAAAACAACAACTAATTTCTAGACCTCATGATTAGCACTTTTAAAAGAAAAGAAAAGAGTTGGTGAGGATTAGGGCAGCCCTTCTCAATCATTTATGAAGCCAAGGCCATGAACACAACAACAAAGAAATAAAGGCTAAATCAGAATTGTGTCTGTCGCACAACAAACCTTGTGAGTTGGTGTTTGAGGGGTTGTTTCCAGCCTGGGGACACCTTGAAGTGAGCCCCATGGCACCGTGGTTAAATGCCTGTACTGCAGGTAAAACTGTGCTCACAACCTGGGGTTCAATCCTTTCATCCTTCCAAGGTCGGTAAAATGAGTACCCAGCTTGCGGGGGGGGGGGGGCAATGTGCAGCCTGCATTACTGTAATTAAAAGTTGTAAACTGACCAGAGACTACTTGAAGTGGTATGGGGCGGTATATAAACACTTTGCTTTGCTTTGCTTTGCTTTGCTTTGAACAATGCTAGGGACCCCCGGGGGCATGTGGACCCTACTGATGATGGCTAGCCTAGTGGATGGCATATCTAGGGTGGCCAGCTAGATCTCTAGAAACCCACAAGCACAATATTCATTTTCATTCATTCATCCGATTGATATACTGCCCATCTAGCTTGGGGTTCACTCTGGGTACCAAACAACATGAACGAAAAATACAAAATATAAAACAATCAAATAAGAAATAACAGATATACAAAATTGTAACATTTACAAAAAGTGAATAAATAACAAAAACAGCAAAGCCAAAAAACCCATAATCATCAGGATAAATAATCATCTCAACACAAATAAACAATAGTGCCTGCTATGGAGGTTAATACACATCCAACACACCAGGTAACTAACTTTCTCCTTCACAAATTCCTTTAATCGTCTTTGAAATCTGTCCCAGGTGGTGGTGATGGTGGTGGTCAGCAGGGCTTGGAAAAGTTACTTTTGTTGGACTAAAATTCCCAGAATTCTCACTGGTCAGAAGTGTCATTCTCACTCAAAATTAGCACTTCCAACCTTGGCTGCTGCTGCTGCTGTTACACTAGGGCGTTTATACACGACCCCTAAGCTGCGCTGCAAATGGCTCCCAGCTCCGGAGCTTAGAAATGTTTCCCCACCAGCTCCGGAGTTTGCAGACAATTAACTGCGACCCCGCCCACTTTAGCGCGACCCAGCACATTTTTCATGTACCTGCTCTCTGCAGGTGAAAAAAATTTGATGTGGATAAGAGTGCCGGGCTCTCCTGGCTTGTCTGTTGTTGTTTTTTGCCTCCCTCCCCTTTAAGAGCTCCTTGAGAAGGAACCAGGAAGTAACGGGGCTCGTGGCAAGTTCGATGGGCACCAAGGCTTCTTTTGTCCTCCCCCCCACGCCGACAGGAGCAGGAAGTGCTGAGGGGTGGGGATGCAGGAACAGAAACGAACCCCCAAGATCTCTGGTCCGAATTTAAAGGAACCAGCGGATCTTAGGGGTCGTGTGAAAAGGCTCCTAGTTAATGGCGACTCTAGGAATGAACTATGTCATTATAAAACATGCTGTCCTCAACAGCTCTATTCTGCAACTGTAAGCAAAACAGCTGTGGCTTTCTTTGGGGTGCCAAGTCCTTAAACAACTTATGAGATGTGTCCTGGTCTAGTTCGGGTTATTGTGCAGAAGAATGAGAAGTTAGATCGTGGAAACTGCAGTACCAGGAACTTTCAATAGATGGTGATGTGCTGCAGAATGCCTTGAAAACTTGGCAAGGTTCTTTTGAGCAAATGTCCACAGTACAGGGCTGCACTGTCCATTGTGTCTTGTTGTTCCTAGAGATGAATAAACGTAATCCCAATGTTCTTTAAAACTTATATTTTTGTGCTTCCTGTGCATAATAAAATTTAAATCACCAAATAAACAAGCAAATGAATGGAAATAAACAGTTGTTTGTACATACTGTATGCAGAACAGAAACAGATAGTGGTACTTTGCTTTGGCTGTACTTTGTGTTTTGGGTTCTTTTAAAAGTTTAGCTAGAAGTAATTTCATCCACTTCATCAGCAGTCCCAGCAGCCAACAGCTGCCATTGGTGGATAGAGTTAGAGCCCAAAGCCCAACTGTTAGCCTCCTGTCAAACATACTGTATGTATGCAGCCAACCATGTGGGAGAAACTTAGTAAGAACTGAAGCATGTTTATAAGGATCTTTAAGGATCCAAGGCCACTTAGAGTGTTAGAAGAAACATCCTCAAAAACCTTGTTTATGTATTCATGGATAATGAAAATTAAAAGAACATTATTTGTGTTTTATTATGATGTTTTATTCAATTTGTTTATTTTTGTCATTGCCTGATGCAGTTCCCAACGGAAGATGGGTGGGAGAAAATAATAAATAAATAAATAAAATGTCCCCAAAACTGCTGTTTTGTGATAGTAACTTGCTTTACAGCTGCTGTTCTGCAACATTAGCTTGCTTTATAGCTGCTCTTTGTGACAGTAGCTTGCTTTGTGGCTGCTTAATTATTTATTGATTGATTCCTCTGCCAACCATGGATAACTGAATCAGTGGATACGGGGTCCTACTGCAATAAATTGCTAAGATATTTTAAAAAGGACATTGCACATACATCACATTAAAGCCCACAATGGGAAAAATACTAAAAACCAAAACAAATAAAACACAGAATAAAATTCTCCTTTAAAACACACACTCAGACAAACACACCTTGGTCAACCAGTCATTTAAAGGAAAGTCTGCCTTGAATTAATGCTCCAGTTTCTTTTCCCATGTCTCATACTTTGCTGGTAATGGCTTGTTTCTTTTACTTCTTCCATTATTCTTTAAACGAACACATTTCTACTGATAGGCTTCCAAAGTGTCCTGTGTTTATTTTTAAAACGATAACGTATCAAAGCAGAAAAATGTAACCCAGCAACCTAAAAGGGCTGGGAGATAAAACAGCAGCAATAGACAGTACTGTAATTAAAATCTGAACAGACGGGTCAGTATGATTTGTTTCTAAGTGCTGGAGGAAAACAGATTGGTCAGTCCAGGTCCAAGTCTGCAGAAGTGTGATCCCAGTGAGGGAAGTGAAACTTCTGAAAGATGCGGCAGAGGCAAGTCCACAAATCTGACATATGGAACCATCAGCATCTAAACTGTCAGCATGAGACAAGTGGTTGGGAGTTCAACTCCCTGAATGATACTGTCTTCAGCCATCCACTCCCCCTTTTTTGCTAATTTTGGCATTTATGCATTTAATAGTTATTACTGTTATTTTGCATTCCAAAGTGGTAGAATTGGTAGACTCTTCAGGCAAAATAACAAAGAATCGTGTGTCTGTGATGGTCAATACATTTATCCGATCTGTAAAATACGGTTGTTTTATAAAGGTGAGCTTTGCAGTCTGACAAGAGCGCATCACACAAATGTGAAACTCTAATTTTGGGTTAGGAAAGTGGGGGGGGGTAGTCTGAAACATGGGGGCATCTTATAGATGGGAAAATGTGGGCAATACAAATTAATGACACTATAACAAAATTGATCTAGCAAAATACAGTACAATAGATAAGAGAGTCAATCACAAAACAAATGAACACAGCAAAAGGTGGAAGAGGAAAACACAGGCACAATGAAGTTACGTGCAGCTTGTAAGGGTGCTTTGTTTACAGTTTTTAGTGATTCAATAAAGGACACACACACATGCACACACGTGCATCACACAGTTACTCTAATTCAAATTATTTATTTTGGCTGAACACCCTGGCATAGCTTGACAAACTATTACAGCATGCACATTTTTTCACTTTCATTATTAGATGCAAGGAAGGCTCATCCTGAATATTGGGTCCCTGTCTGGTGCAGAAGTGGGCTTGTAACCAGAAATGCACCCAGGGGAGCGGGCTGTACAGGGCGGTAGTTCACGCAAAATCTCAGGCCAGCTTGTCTCTGCAACTAGGAACTGAGATCCCACAGGGCATCTTGTTGGCTTTTAGCTTTGGGAGATGACCATACATTTGCACAGATGGAGGCAGGGAGGAGGGTAGTTATGTTACTCTGTTGCCCAGCCTAAGAAGGGATGGGCAACAGGGCCTTTGTCCCAGACGTCAATTACTTAGCGGGTGGCAAAAATCTAGAGATGAAAACAATGGAAAATATTAGGAAAACAAACAACTTTCAGCCCTATACTGTAGATTTCTCTCTTCCCTTCCTCGTTTACTTTTGCAAACCATAAGCCTGCCTTCTTTTGAGGGTGGGGCCGCCTTTAAACACCCCCCCCCTCCGCACGCCTTTCCTTGTAGGTGGCTCATCCTGCCCAAGCCTTAGGGCTGAGTGGGTGGTTTTTTTCTCCGGTGCCAACAACAGCTCAAGCGAAAACAACCACCAGCCTTGCACCCCCACGTGGCTCCCAAGAAGCAGGAGGAGATCCGACAAAGAGGTATTTTAATTCCCTTCTTTTCTCCCACCCGCCCACCTACCTACCTACCTACCTACCTACAGTGGACCCTTGTATAACAAACGGTTTGTAGAACATAAAATCTGTACAACATAAAACATTCCGAGATGGAGAAATTTGCTATGGGGGGGGGGAATCCATACAACATAAAAATGTTCGGGATTAGGGATTAGTTTTCAATGCATTCACATTAATCAATAACTTTAATAATAATAATAACTTTATTTTTATCCCGCCTTTCTCCCCAAAGGGACCCAAGGCGGCTTACAACAAATTCAAAAAAGTACAATAAAAGCAATACAATGTAAAAAAATAACGCAATACCAATAAAATACTATACAATATAATACAATTAAAAACAAGATTAAAAACAATAGCTGCAGCAGAGTTTAAAAAGCTCCCTAGCCAATAAGACTAAAAAAACTAAAATCTTATAAAAATTTATAAATGCTGGCAGCTCAGAAGGCTTGCCTAAATAAGTAAGTCTTAAGGCCACGCTTGAATATTTCAAGGGAGGAGGCAGTTCTTAACTCAAAGGGGAGGGAATATTATAGTATCGGTTAATTCCTTTATATAAGGTACCACTGTACCTGCTTGCTCCCCAACAAGGAAAGGGGGGGGGAATCAGCCCGTTCCAAAACGAGCCAGGTCTTCGGACACACCCCACCTGCAAAGCTATCCCCACCACCAAAAGAAAAAAAAACCCTCAACACACCATCTACTTCTTCCCCCCCCCACCATTTTTGACAACTTTCCTGCAAGGGACTCTTTTCTTTCCATGCCTTCTTTTTATTATTTTTTTAAACGCCCAGCGGCGGAAGAAGCCTCCGCGTGCTCTGCCGAAGGAGGAGCCGAGGAGCAGCCGCACCGAAGCGACGTGACCCGTCCACGGCGGAGGGATCCTTCTCGGGCGGAAGGGGAAAAAAAAAAGAGGAGCGACGGGAGAGGAGGAGGTGCGCGAGCCGGGTGGGAGGAGCGTCGCGCGCATTCCAGAAGGGAAAGGCGAGGGGTGGGGTGGCGAGGGGTGGGGTGGGGAGAGTAGGAACGGAAGTAGTCCCGGGCTGGGGCGGAAAGAGCCGAAAAGACCCGAGAGGAGCCGAAGGCGGGCTTTGCCGGCGGGGACCGTTGGCCTGAGGAGAATCTCTCTCTCTCCTCAGGATCGCAGGGAGGAGGGAGGGAAGAGGGAGGGGAAGGGAAGCGCGCGCGCGGGACGGGGGGGAGGGGGCGGGAACGAATCGCTCTCCGCGGCGGAGCGGAACCGGAGTCAGACCGGGATTCGAGGCCTGAAGACTCGACGACGAGGAGGAGGAGGAGGAGGAGGAGGAGCAGGAAAGAGAGAGAGAGAGAGAGGGAGGGGAAAAAAAAGAAAAGAGGGAGGCCTGCCTTTCTGCCGACGAGCCCGCCCGCCAGCCAGCCTCCTTCTTCCTCCCCTCACATTCCGGCGTCGTTGTCGGTGCGAAGGACCCCCCACCCCCCTCAGCTTCCCGGGGCCTCGGAGGAAGGGCCGCCGCCGCCTCAGGCGTCGTCGTCGTCGTCGTCGCCCTCCGTCCCCCGGCCTCCGAAGGGCCGCCCGCCTGCCTGCCGGCCCGCCTGCCTGACCGACTCTTTGGGTGGGGAGGGTCGGGACCCTCTTGTGTGGGGCAGGGCCTGTGGGAAAAAGAGAGAGAGAGAGAGAGCGAGCGAGCGGCCACCCAGGCCTCACAACCACCCACACCCAGGCCCCCCCTTTTGAGCTCCGGCTCCCTCCCTCCCTCCCTCCTTCTCGGGCCCCTTTGGCTCCTCCTGACAGGACTTTCTTTCTCGGGCGGCGGGGAGGGGGTGGGGGCGAGGGCAAGCCAGAGAGGAGGAGGAGGAGGAGGAGGAAGGTTGGGGGGGGGCAAAGAAGGGGAGAGGTGGGGGGTTGGGGCTGAGGAAAGGACGCCCCCCTCCCCCCCTGCCTAACACCTCTCCGGGTGGCTGTTGGGCCCCCCCACTTTGTAATTGACCCCCACCTCCACCCCCACCCCCCCCAAAGCAGAATGGGCCCTGCCTGGAGGGTGCCCCCTTTGAGGTGCCGCCCTTGACCCTGCTGCCACCCGCCCCACCGCTGGGTTTGATTCAATTCTGGGGTTCCTCTCCTTCCCCCTTTTATCTCCCCCTTTTTTTTATTTTTGGAGAAGGTTGCCTGTGTCTGTTTTTGAGAGGGGTGGTGGTGCTCTGCCTCTGTTGTTCTTTGCAAAACCGTTTTTGCCTTGGTTTAACAACCACAACACAAGCAACCTTTTTTTTTTGGTGGGGGATTTCCCACTGTTTAAAGCAGTCTGCGGAAAAGTGGGGGCAGTTCTTTTTTTTTTTAATAGAGTTGGAGGCGAAAAGATCTGCTTCTCTTCCACTGGAAGGCTGTAGGAGATAGTGGACAGCCGGTGGGCTGTGTTTTTGGTTGGTGGTGGGGAGCTGTTTTACCCCACATAACCTCGGTTATCAGCAGAACAAGGGACCAGGCCCTGAAAGGGCAGTCTAAAGTTGGCTCCATATCGTTTTGGAGCAGGCTTTCCTATCGTCTTATGGGGTAAGAAGGGAGGGAAGGAAGTGGTCAGAAGCCCCCCTCCCCCATTTATTTATTTTTCCTTGTTTCTGTGGAAGAAGATAACATTACCTTGTTTGCCCTCTTGTGAGTTTGGGGTGTCCTTATCACTTGAAAAGAGCTTGGGAGTTGTCAGGACGTTTGAGGCTCCAGGTTGGAGAGAAGCTTTCCGCAGATGTTGTCTGTGCCTGACAGTTATCCATCTTGATCCTGCTGCCCCTTGAAGCTGAAATGTTGTGCTCCTTCTGAACTGAGGCAACAGCAAGATTTTCAGAGGGTTGGATCATGACTCTGAAGGCCTTCTCCCTTTCTGCTTGGCGGATTTTGGCCACAAAGGGCTCCTTGTGGGTCTTCCTTAGCGTGCTCTGATATGGATCTTATGGACGATTGGGAAGAACAACGTTTTTAACAGAATTCATTTGTGCTCCTCTCTGGATTAAAGCTGGACCCTGTGTATGGGAAGTGACAGTAACTTACCTGAAGTAACAAGTACAATGCAGATTGACTAAAAAAGACGTCTCCTTGCCAAGGGCTCCAATGAGTGGCACACAGTCCGCAATCACGGACAGGTCAGTATGAAGAGAGTTTTTGTTTGCTCTTTACCCTGATTGGGCTGCTTGGAGTTTGGTTGGATTAAAGGTTTAATCTTGTGATAATATGAAAGGCACAAAGATGGGATAGTTCTGAGCAAATGAGTTTGGAATGTACTTTTGGAATTGGCAAACCCAGTTTTGATCTGCTGAGAATCAAACCATATGAATTCAGTTTGAAATATATTCTAGCTTAAAATGGTTTTCAAGGCCGTGAATGTGTTGGTCCACATGCATATTTAGCTCTGCCTTGGTGATGGAAGTTCCTATTGGAAATATGTATTTACCTTTCCTTCACGGAAAGTACGAGCTTGTTAGAAGATTTTTACATTTTAGGTGCAAAACCACAGAGTAAAGATTTTTCTGAGTCATAGTGGAAAATACTCTGAAAAGCAGCTGGTAGTGAAAACCACACCAGTGGTATTCTTTAGTGTCATTGTGTGTCTGGTTGTGGTCCAAACTTTTTTTGGTTTAGCTCTCCAGAACAGGATGCTGAATTGTCTTGAGTGTTTTAATAGTAGGAAAGAGAGCTGGTGTTATTGAATAATGCCTATGTTGTTTTTCATCCCGTATTTTGGGCTTCGTTTGCAGAGTTCCCCTGCCTTCCTGCCCAGCACCTGGTGACTTAGTGATGCAGCAGTTCTGAAGATTAAAAAAATGCTTATTGCACAAGTAATACCAATAGTCTGTACAGCTAGGAGAGGTTTGTTGCACAGGCAGGCAGTCTTTGGCCTTCCAGTGCTGGACTGTGGTTTCTGTCAAAATTCCCTATTAACTGCACAAGCTGGGATTGATGGGTGTTATGTTTCAAAACATCTGGAGTATCACAGGTTGCCCACCCTCTTCTACAGCCCACCCTCTTCTACAGCCCACCCTCTTATACAGTGTGGGTATCTCCTAGTTTGTTAGGATCTAAAGCATGTTTGTTGTGGTTAACAGGTGTTGCAGTGCACGTATTTTAAAAGTTTGATACTGTACTTTTCTATACATTATAATTTCATAACTTGAAGAGGAAGGGAAAATGTACCAGACAACTCCTTATTCTCTTCTTAATATTTATTACACATCCCAGTAGGGGGAATGTTGTTTTGCATTTGACCTCCCAAGAACTACAGTGAAAGTTGATCTGAGCGTTTTAGCCTAGTGATCATTTTAACATCCCCTATAGGTTTATTATACAGATGAATAATAGAATCCTGGTGCATATCCCATATTTCTTCTTCACTAGAGAGATAATTTTCTTGATTTTCTGCTGCAATCCTATACCCATTTTTCTAGGAATGCATACTGTTGAACTCAATACATTTCTGATGTGTAGACTACACTAACTTCTAAAGTGCTGAATCTTTTTCTTAAGCCCTATCGTAAATCAGGATTGGACACATTGTAATCTGTTTATCATGGGTTTTGAATGTTGAAAGATTTGGATCCATTTACTTGTTGGTTTAATTCCAAGAAGTATGATACAAAGTAATATTTATTTTATAAATAAAATATAATGCTGAAGCTGTGATATTCTCTGTAATAACTTTGGGTGGGTGGGTATAATTCAGGCATGTCCAAACTTTTGCCCTCCAGATGTTTTAGACCACAACTCCCACAGTGCTTTGTCATTGGCAATCTAAGCTTACAATTCTGGGAGTTGTGGTCCAAAACATCAGGAGAGCCGAAGTTTGGACATGCCTGGTATAATTTATCATTAAAGTATGTGTGTTGATTCTAGTCCTTTTGCTAAATGTGAGCTCAAACTATTAAGCAGCTAATAATATAATAAGATAATTTGCAATAACAAAACAGGTAACCAATGATAGTGGAGTTGCTTGGTCACTGGAACAAAGAACATTACTGATTATTGACTGAAATCCTATTGCTCAGTGTAGTAAGTCTCACTATTGTAGGCTCATTATATCATTGGGGATTGGACAAGTCCAGTCCTCTAATTAAGGAGGCCCTTTTGAACCATTGGAACCTAAGGCACAGTTGATTCACCAAATCTCCACTATTCATTGGGTCTACCCTAGGATGATTTGCTGTGCTAATCCTGTTGCTTACTGTAAGAACATTCATAACATTTGTCTAGCCAGCAAAAAAGAGTCTCCACCAAGATTTTTCGGATATGTGTTTAAACACTGGCTTGGTGCATTTCTGTACAACCCCAAGAATTGTGGTGAGGACTCTTTTGGTGCCAGCTGAGAACTGACTGAATGTTAGAAATGTTTCTATACTAAGCAACACTATTTCAGCTATTATGTTAAATAACCAGTGGGCAAAAAATACAAATATCTTATTTATTTATTTTTCGTGTGTATTTGATGTACTGCATCAGCTGACATTAAATGATGGTGAAAGGTTATTTTTTGTCTAGAGCCTAGGTCAATGGTGGTGAACCTTCAATACTCCAGATGTTTTAGACCACAACTCCCAGAATTCTAAGCCTGGACTGCCAATGACAAAGAACTGTGGGAGTTGTGGTCCAAAAGATGTGGAGTGCCAAAGGTTTGCCACCACTGGCCTACGTAGGGTAAATTCACTGATGGCAAGTAGGAGGAATTTCCTTTCCATGCTGCTGTGCTTGGCCTTTGCCCTGGAAAAGTTTCTTTTCCAGTGGTCTTTGCGAAATAGTTTCCTTTGATTCTGTGAACATAATGCTATATATCGCAGTGCAGGATCAACTGTTTCCTTCATCTGAAAACCAACAGTTCCCTTTAGTTAACTTTATTTTCAGCTTAGCTGGCCATGATATATTACTGAGTTTTATACAGGAATCTCAGCTGGATATCTTACTGGTGATGAGCTGTGAACTTCAGACAATTGCAAACTGGAATTCTAATGCCTTCTTGTGCTGCATCTTTGCCCCCCCCCAAGCCTTATTGAATTGAACTGGTTATACATTTTCTTCCTAGTTTAAAAAAGTAAATATTTTATTTTAAAACTTGCAGGTTGTAGATTCAAGCTCTCTCTTTATATTTGAGTTTATTAAATCTAGCAGAATATTTATTTCTGATCAATTTCTGTTAGATAGCAGAGTGATGACTTTGTACCCAGGACAAAACTGTAAATTTTATTGATTATTCCTTTTTCATATCAGCTTGCTTACAGTCATGACTTTTGTATTAAAATAATTGTCCTCCTTATGTATTAAGGCCCTCTAGAGTTTTTGCATAAATTTGGTTGGGCGAAGAACAGCTTTTTCTCAAGAGTACCCCCTTTTCCTGCAATTAAAATGATACTAATAGTCCTATTTTGTTTTTACTGTGTTATTTTGATAAGTCAGTGACTGAAATCCAGTAGTAAGTTTCAGCTAAAGTAGGCTCAATGAATCAATGGGGATTGATAAGTTAGCTCTTCCATAGGTACCACTGATTTGATGGGCTTTCTCTAGTTGCAAATTACTACTGGATTTCAGTCTTATGTTTCTTATGTTCTGAGTCACCAAAAGGGCTTTTTAATAACCTCTTGGCAGGACATAAATGGGAGAGCAGAAATGGTCTAAATTAAAAATAGGGAATCACTTCTCTTCCCTCTCATTTTATAGTTAAGGTGCTTGCGGGTAGCATTTAATCTGTTCTTTTTGGTATATTTTGCAGTGCTTCAGAGACAATTTTATCTATGCCTGCTACATCACGATATTATGTCACAGTTTAACAGAATGCAAGAACAGATGTGCTAGGCCAGATCAAAGATTTTTCTAGGCCATTATTCTGTTCCCTCAGTGGCCAACTAGATCCTTATGGAAATGATAGTAGCACATGGGTGAAAAAGCTGTCACCTGTGTTCTCTAGCAGTCTGTGTTTAGAGACATATTACTATTTGTAACAAGTAGAATTATTCACAAATTTGGCTAGTGCTCCTTTAAAGCTTCCTGGACTGATAGCATCATTCATCCTGTTTCACTGGATGATTCTAGGTTCCCATTTCTTTTCTCTGAATAAACTAAACTACATTTATCTCTCTGATTTGTTGATATTTTCAAATGACCTTCCAAAGCAGTTTACATTTAAATATTGCAAAAAAGTGTCAATAAAACTGTATACTAAAACAGAAAATTCCAGGCAAAAATCAAAGAAAAATAAAACAAAAGATACAAAAGACACAAAACATGTGGCACCTTAAAGACTACCTTTCGTATTTTAATATAACATTTCATGGACATGTCCATTTCTTCAGACTTATCACAGCAAAATGAGAATGTGCAATATAATATGTAATGGAATATATGTTTCCTGCACACCTCATTCTGCTGCTATATGCCTGAAGAAGTGGACATGTCTGCAAAATGTTACATTAAAATATGAAAGTTAGTCTTTAAGGTGCTACATGTTTTGTGTCTTTTTTATCTTTTGTTCTGTTTTATTTTTCTTTGATTTTTGCCTGGAATTCTTGAAAAGACTAACACGGTTACTCTCTCTAAAAAGAAGAGGTGGAAGTAAAAGTGTTAAAAGCAGTTTGTTTTCCTTAGTAGCTGTATGACAGCAGTATTGGAAGGAAGATTCTTATAGGTTTAGTGAAGTCTGCCTCCCTGGTGAGAAGACCACAGACTGATGCTAAAGTATATTATATGAAGCAACAAGCTGTGTGTTTGAATCATGGCACAATATAGGAGAGATCTCAGTCTTTCAATTTACTTTTCCAACTGTAGGCTTCTTCTGGCAAAGGTTATAACCAGTCTTTTTTCAAAGCTTGCCTAATATTGCAATCAAATGTTACAGAAAAGTGATTGTTTCTTTGAGAGACCAATTTCCCATAACAAAATGGAATTGAAACAATCATCCTTTGTTATCTGTGATATTGTACAAAGTTCTCTCTCCTAGAACATATCATTTTTGCTTCCTTCCCTTTGTTTTGGTTATTCCTATTGATTGAAACTAGACAGATATCTTCATATGTTTATTATGTTCCCTACTTTTATTCTGTTGCAAACAGATATTAGAGCTTGATTTTCTGGTTTTGAAGAAAGCTGTGGGTGCCGAGGTAATTACTTGGGTGGAGGCAGGATTGTGCTAGCCAAATATATGTAATCCTTTGGTTGTGATGAACTTATGATGACATACTTGTTAAGCTTGCAGAGATATGAAAGGTAGGAGGCAGTAATAGATACTGAGTTATTTTCGTTCTGTCCAGAATGCTAACTTCAAGTGTACTTAAAGCCAGAAGGAAACAAATTAGGGAGTCCTCATATTTCAGATCAGGTAATAATCTGAGGCGGAAGAAGTGAGAACTTGGCAATGGCTGCCAAAGTACTGGAGAGGCTTTTCTCCCACCTCCATTTTAGGTGAAAGCTCCTTCAGAGTCTTGTTAAAACTTGCATTGTTTTGTTCAAGTTTATTTTCAATATTCCTGTTGTCCAGAATTCTATTTTAGGTTAGTGTAATACCAAGTTTATAAATACAGTATCAGACAAAAGATGGACTTTGTCTAAGAATCAGACAAGCAGGCAGGCAGAGAAAAAGTTGAAGTGCATTTGCTAATACAGTACTAGTGATACTGGCAATCAGTAGAGATAGCATTTCTGCTTCATGTGTTCTCTTAAGAATATTCCCCCCCCCAAAAGGCATATCTTTAATCTATATTTTTATCTTCTCCGTGCTGTTTTGGTGTTAACTGTAATGTTAATCTTGAGGTTTGTTGCGTTTTTCAAAGTGTTTTTATGATGGGATATGGTAGATTAGAGATATTTTAATGATTTAGTTTAGAAAAGACAAATTTCGAAGCTGTCTGGAAGCTGTCTGGAAAAATTATTAAGATGCGGTAAGGAAAATACTTGTATTTATTTATTTATTTATACCCAGAAGACGTTTGGAAAGGGGACTTGTACACAATATGCAAATAAAACAGATAAAAACAATGATTTCATTCTGATATTAACCCTGTATTGGGATATTGTCAGCTATGAGGAACCTAGAAAACGTTCATCAGCTATAAACAAAATATAGGCTTCTGTGATTTGTTCTGTAAGTCTGCCTTCAGGTTGGTTTGTAAGGAAAATCAGACAGAATGCCTCCAAAGTGAGGACTGAGAGTGAAGGCATAATAATCAATCTCTGGTAGACAACATGTGGGCTCTTCAGATGTTGCTAGTTGAACATATTATTTATACTTCCAACAGCCTCAGACGACATAGTAAAGAGTGGTGTTAGTTGCAGATCCCAGTACCTGGAAAGCCACATGTTGCCCATGCCTGTTATATTGGTAGTAGTAAAATACTGTACAAAGACATCCTGTTTAAAATACATAAACAAGCAATAATAGTGTTTACTTAAAATATGTTATTTAAAAAGAGGTTAAACAAAAGAAGACAGGAAATAGGGGCAGACTGTCTTATTTTCAAGCTTGGTTCTTTGTTTTGTTTTATATTTTGCATCTACAGAGAACATGTACCAAGTTTCTGGCACTATGCCAATAATTCTGAAAAGCTTGTCTGAGTACACTTTGACATTGCTTTCAAACCACATGTGTGCCTCCTTAATCCTATGCTGTCATTTCCTCAACTTGGTTTTATAATTCTTAAGTCTTTAGTTCAGTGCTAGAGTGTTTTCTGTTTGTTTTCTGTTCAGCCTTCTATATCCTAAAGATTCTTTAGGGGGGGGGAATTGAACCATCTTGCTAGGACTAGGCCAGTTATTCACGAATAGACATGGGTGTTTCGTTTTGGAAGGGGTCCGGTTTTGAAATGAAACATGGCAGCATAGCTGCTGTTTGGTACCAGACCCATCTTACAAAACAAAATCAACCAGTCTCTTACCTTGCTTTGGGTCACACGGAGCTAAACTCCAATGAGGAAGCAGCCTCTGACGTGTCATCTTTCACTCCCTGTCGCTGGCCAATCAGGAGCTGTGCTGGGACATGCATCATCCTGCCTCCCTGTGTGATTGGCCAGTGCCAGGGAAAGTGAAAGATGATGCATCAGAGGCTGGTTCCTCATTGGAGTTTAGCCCCACGCGACCCAAAACAAGGTAAGAGACTGGTTGATTTCATTCTGGAAGGGGGGTCTTGGTACCAAATGGCAGCTGTGCTGCCAGCTTTCGTATTGGAACTGGACCCCTTCCAAAACGAAACACCCATCTCTATTGACTAATAAAAATAAGCCTTGCATTTACTGTTGTTAGAAAGATAGGCATTTATTGGAAGATACATGTATATTTCCCATACTAATGCGTGATATGACATTTGCTTCATGTAATTTTTACACTTAGCTCAAAATAGTAAATAAACATAGAATCTGTTCAATGATGTAGCATTGTGTAAAAAGCTCAAATACCTTGTCTATGCAGCTCACTTAAGAATGTATCTCACGTCAGGGTACATTAATTTGTCTGGGTTATCATCAGGTTTGCTTTTCAATGTTTATCTGTTGTTGACTCAAATATTGCTAGTATCTGTGTACTAGAAACATGTTGTTCTCTTTAGGATTGCAACAGGATGTGCTGATTCAAGAGGTCCACTTTAAGCCTTCAAACTTGTTTAAACAGCCTGGTGAAATTATGGCTTCTGTAATGATCTCTTTGGGAGATCTGGTATAAGTGCAAGATGCCTCCCAATGTAGATAAAGACATGGAAAGCACAAACTGCAAAATGACAACTTCCTAGTTGTATGCCTGTACACGCATGAACGAGGTGCGGCTTTGCAAGTGCAGCACACGTAGAATAATATAATCCAGTCCTTAAGCAAAATATATGCTGCAAAGAAATATGGAATTTTCCATGCTGCTATGTATTCTGTTCTCACTATTGTTGCTCATGTAGGGAAATTATCTCAAGAGTTGCTTTGTTGAAAGACTCAGTTTATCAAATCATAGTGCTGAATTTATGCATGATTTATAGTACAGGAAAATTAAATGTGATGGCTTTGCATGGGCAGTCCTCTGGTCTCTGAAAAGTTTAGGCGTGTTTTAAATAGGATTTTGTATGAGCAGATTCTCCAGAAAGTGGCTGGACTTAGAATCAAGGAGATAGAAAAGGACCATTTGACCTTACCAACAGCTGTACAAGAAACAGAAGAAAATAACACATAGAAGACTACATATGAAGGAAAGAGGTAGAACTGCAAGATTCCAAGTTGGCTAAAGTAAATGAAGGTCTTAGGTGCATGCAGATTCATTGCAGTTCTGACTCTTGGGACCAAATTTATGATTCCATCCCTTGGAGGAAGTGCATTCAAGAAAGAATTCTAGTCCTTGACATGTGAGGATTTTTTGTGTAGCAAAACAAATAAAAATTAATAGACTAAGAAGGGCACTTCCTTTCACTTTAGCTGCTATGAATTTTCCTTAGTAATGTACATTTTATTGTACATTAATTGTCTATTGCAATATTGTGTAGTCATTCTCTGTTTTTGGTCCAAATCATTTGTGTTCCTTTTTGCAAGTCAAGATTCTGGAGCTACCAGAAGTAGGGAAAGGGAATTGTAGTGGTTACCAACCACCTGTTTATAGCAAGGTTGAACAATATAGACAAATTTGTTGAGTTTGCAAATAGTCAAGAGAGGTGTCTTCAGTTGAACAACATTTAATGGTTGTTTTATCAGGTAATAGAATCATTCCTCAGAACAGTAGATAAAGCTTAGGATAGTAAATCTAGTTATTATATTGCAGAAACATTTATAGTGTGTGAAGAAACAAAAGGCTACCTTACTGGAAAGTGTTTTATAACATTTTGAATTATTGAATGACTGACAAAATAAAAAATAGCAGGTTACTGAAATGAAACAAAGAAAAACTAAGGAAGCGGGACTTCCTGAGGACCTGGAAGTAAATATGAAAATCATAATGAAGAAATGCCTCTGAATTTCATAACAAGCGCTGCAGATCTGAAACTGATGATTTTCCTTTGCCATCTCTTGAAAAGAAATCAAGACAATGGTTTGTGGTTTGCTTTATGCAGTCCTTGTGGTTTTGAGAACGGAAGTGGTTCTTGTGGGTGACAGTTTTATTATGGTTCCAAATGTGGTGTTGCTGTTTCCACTTTCTTTAGCTGCCCAAGGAAAGTCATATCTTGAGCTGATGGGTAGAGACTTGGCAAGATCATTTTTCAGCACATTTTGAGTTGATATATTTTTAATCAGTGCAGCAGATATTAATCCAGGATGGCAGAAACATTGTGGAAACTAAACTTTGGAGTGCAGAATTATTATCAGTGTGCTTTAAAACTGAAATACAGAAAGCTGAAATGGAGGCATTTTAGAGTTCAGGTCCACAAAGAGGCAGAAAAACTGATAGCAAATTACAGGGTGTTTTTACAAGTGCATGACCTCCTCAACTCCTCTCCCTTTGTAAATACTACATGCTACTAAAAAACTCTGCTGGAGACCATTTTATGCTGGGTAGAGCTACTGCAAGGGCTACCACATCCTCAAGTAGTTACCCTCCTGCTCCTCTCCAGATTTTATTCTGAAAGATAAAATACATGTTTAGCAATATATGTGCACATAATACTAGACTATGGTGATCATTCTTCTTGTGTTTCTTACTTGTGTGTGTTAATCATATATGAAGCTTTAGTAGTCCTGGAAAACCCTGAAAAGGGTTGTCATAATTTAGAATTCACATTAGTCAGTTGCCGCCCAGAAACCACTTGATAGTGGGGCAGCTAAAAAATTTTATCAATAAAAAATTAAATAATAACTTGTTTGAAATAATCTAGTCATCTCTTCTAATTTTCAGATATCCATAATACCTTCCAAGTACTTTAGTTAATTTTTTTCATTTATTCAGGATTCTTGGTTGCTTAGGAAATGTTACTTAGTTTTCTTGAGGATTATTTCACTTTACCGAAAGTTCTGTGTGCTCTTTGTAAGAAATCAAGACATTATCTTCCTTATTGGGAATGGTAAAATGATAGAAAGATGAAGCAGCACTGAGTTGCAATGACTCCTAAAATGTGGAAAACCTGTGGTGATGGTGGAATAGCTCAATGAGGCAGGGCATCTGAGTTCAGAGCCGTTATTCATGAATTTGACCTCCAGCTTGTATGTTATAGGAGAAAAGCTAACCTGTGTGGCCTTGGGAAAGGTACAAGGTCTCAGAGTACCTCTAGAAGAAAGTGCATGTAATGATACACTATTTCCAATCTCTCTGTACCTACAATACCTGGATAGGGTAACCCTATGTAGGAATTAGGTTGACAGCATACAATAATTATTATTATTCAAAGGCTGACATCATTTATCAGTTGTTTCTTTTGCTTTTGTGATTACAAGCCAATGTACAGAACTGATATCATTTAGAAATATCTTATATTTAGAAATATCTTAGGAGAGGCTCTTCTTCAAAAGTGTTCCTCAGTTATTAGTTAAGTAGCCAGTACAGTAGGAGCCCCGTATCTGTAGGGGATCAGTCCCCCCCCCCCCAGATACAGAAATCTGTGGATAAGAGCTAACACTCTTATTCTGAGTGGCAGTGGTGGCGAGGAGGGGAAGTGAAAGGAGGCAGCAGTAGCGGCCAGGGAGGGATAAAAGAGAAGCCACCCCCTTCCGCCCTGCAACCCCTGTCCACTCCTGCCCTTACTGCCAGGCCAGGAGTCTCCTCAGTGGTGGGGGTGGAGGTGGAAAAGGTGTCCAAGCTGCACTGCTCACCTGGAACATTGGTGGTGGTAGCACTGCTGAGCCTGAAGAGTGCCCTCAGCTGAAGCCCCACCAGCCTCCCCTG
The DNA here is from genome assembly GCA_029282475.1 of Phrynocephalus forsythii. Taxonomy (NCBI): domain Eukaryota; kingdom Metazoa; phylum Chordata; class Lepidosauria; order Squamata; family Agamidae; genus Phrynocephalus; species Phrynocephalus forsythii. The sequence continues at coordinate 7,398,149 of JAPFRF010000022.1, forward strand.
GCCCCTGCCCGCCATCCAGGTAGGGATGGCGTCACTCCAGAGGGTGCTTGGCTGGCCTGCGGCAGCAGCAAGAAGGAGGGCAGACAGCATTGGCGGGTGTAAGTTTAATTTTTCTTTTTTCTTCTTCCTTGCCCCCCCTCCCCGCTGATCACCAACAGTGGATAATTGAATCTGCGGTTAGTGAATCAGCGGATACGGAGGTCATGCTGTAGTTAAACTTGGCTGAAAAATTATTTCAGTAAGTTGTGAGTCACAGGCAGTTTGCTCTTCTTTTTGGTCTCACTATCTGGAAGGTGGCCATTTGACAATTATCCCATTTCTGTCATCAGTTCTTCCATAGCTGCTGGAAGCTTTTCATCAGGAATGTTTATTTACTACACAGACAAGAGCATCGGGGTGCCTGAGAAGCAGTCTTTTAAATTCCTCCCTATCTATCACTTATTTGAACTGCAAGGAAATTCTTCTAGAGCTGCACAGTGCTTCCTGAGATATTCAAACAGATTTTGGTATTTGGACTAGATGCTAAGCAACTCATACTGGAATTTTTTTAGAGACATCAGTGAAAAACTGTGACTTCTCTACTGCACTAGACTAGATATCTTTATTAAAACACCAACCAACTTTTGCTTTGTTTTAGGTTTTCCTCTGATACAGCACATAGTCATAACTCTTCATCACTCATTTAGAAAGTAGTCCACAACTGGCTTTGCAGTAAATATATTTAAAAATCATCATCTTTGTTCAAATTCCAGGGTAGTGCCTCATCCATTTGTCAAAATAATTCCTCTTATGTGAATTCAGTGAAGCAGAGAATATTCTGATTTCTGGTTTTAGAAAAAGCCCATTGATGAGTGGGTTGCAAAAACTGTTTGAGATTTTGCCAATGAATACCTTTGGAAAAACTATAATGATAGCATGTTTTATTAATCCAGTTAGTGTTAAAACTCTAATTCATAGATCACTATAAATAAAAAAGTGATTGACTTATTAAAAGCACATAGCAGTAAGAGAAGTACTGTAGTATATCATGGTGATTTGATCATCATGGGAGATGAGTGACTCTGGGTTGTGTTGATTGAGTGGGAAGGCAGGCTAAGGTAATGTCATCAGAATTGTATTGAGTTCCACATTATTTTTTTGAAGCTAGTTTGACTCTGAAACTTCCTCATTCCAAACTTAAGAGGAGGATGAGTTGACAGTATGACTTCTTGTGGGGTGAGTGGATGGCAGTACTCGGGTTGTGGGAAAAGGAAAAGGGAGGAATCAATCCCTTCCCCTTTCCCTCCAACACGTTGGTCATGTGCCAAGTCCTTGCAACCCTTGTAAAAATCAATGCAATGGCAGAAGCGTTTAGAAGGAGTACAGTTCTCAGGATACCTCAGGACCTTTCTGTTGTGCCAGTGGAAAAAGGCAGAGCTGGCAAGGATAGAATTTCTTCGTCATATAACTCAAAGACTGTGGCTGATAGAGAGAAGTATTTGGAGTGGGCAAGTAGTTAGACGAACTGAGATTTCTAATATACCTACTGTAGTGCACATTTTTACTAGAGATCTCTAAGAGAGTCTGGTAATGCTCAGCTGCAGCACATAAAGTCCAATTCCAGTTGACATTAGGAACCAGCTCTAGAAAACACTGGTGTGTTTTATTACCTGTCTTTTCTGTAAATGTCATGTAATAAGCTTTCATTGAGAACTAGATAATGTTGAAATCTTTTGTTGCTAATAGGATTATGTTGGAGTGAAATGCAGTATTCTTTCACTGAATGCTGAGATCTGAGACAGTATTGCAGAATTTCAAATTGAAATGTTGCATTGCTGATACTCCTCTGTATTAGATATGTGCACTGCCTGTGGACAAATCTGAACAAATGAAATGAATCAGATGCATTTGTATATTTTCATGGTGACCACAATGCAGAGGACCAAGTCCAGAGGAAGTAGTAGAATGAAGCAGCACACCATTGTTACCTCATGTAAAATCTGTCATTCATGTGTCTTGGTTAGACAGAAAGGGGAAAGAAAAAAGAAACGAAGAAAAAGGAGACTATGCTTTTGACCTTAGAAATTGACCTTTTCTTGCCTTTGCTGCTAGGTCTTCAAATCTTAAATCTGTAAAAGCTTATAATGGCAGCACCATTTATCTTAGATTCAGGTAGCAGGGACAGGAGTGGGGAAATGGGCAGAAGAGAGAGAGGGCCATTATGGAAAACATAAGTTTCCAGCCCCCCTGCATTGCCTTTTTAAGAAGTCATCAAAGAAACTATGTTTGTTGCCCTTTTAAAATCCTTCACACACTTTCTTCCCAGTGTTTGTGTTGGGAAGTCAACTGAGGCTGTCTCCTGTCCAGGGCTGTGGAGTCAGTAGATAAATGTTCTGACTCTGACTCTGACTCCTAAGTTTTTTGTAGTTCTGACTCCGACTCTGACTCCAGGTACCCAAAATTTCCTCCGACTCTCCGACTCCGACTCCACAGCCCTGTCAGGGCTGTGGAGTCAGTAGATAAATGTTCCGACTCCTAAGTTTTTTTGTACTCCCGACTCCGACTCCACAGCCCTGCTCCTGCCAACTAAAAGAAGGGAGGACCTCTCCCCCAATAAAACAGAACACCTAGTTGTGGAGAAAGTCACTGGAACTCTTTTGTCCATCCTATCTTATTCATTCTGTGACCTGTCTTTGATGTTTGCATTCCTACAAATGGGTTTTCACATGGAATTGTAAACACAAATACCAATGAGGACTGGTTCAAAATATCTCTAAGTAGTTGCAGGGCAAGTTGGCCTCAAACTCTGTTCACTTTATTCCGGTAGAAGAGAATGTGAGGTGCATCCCTGTTTAGGGGTATGAACATACAGTACACATGTTTTAAATGTCTGTGAGTTTGTATAACCTTATACCCATCATGATGCACATTTCTCAGCTAGTTCTTTGATAAGTCTGTGGCCACTACTGTTTCCTATAGCGTTACTGATTCAGTAAGGACTGCTGCTGTAGTATTGATCTCACAATAGTATTCTAGTTTTTAGTGTTATTTGCCTTTCTGTTGATGATGCTTGTGCATATTCTGTTTTGGAAATCCCTTAGTTTTGGAAATCACTTAGTTTAGGAAATGGATGCTGGCTTGCACTGTCATGTCTTTCCTTTATTTTTTCACTTAAAAATCTACCTTAAGGTATTTTATTGCAAAATGGGAACTTTGTATTTACTGTTATCTGTAATATGTAATTCTCAGGTTTTATCCTCATGTATCATGGAAGTACTGTGTCTTAGAGAACTGGAAAAGCTAATAGGCTTAATTATCCAGTAGTAACCAGCTTACTTGTGTTTGTTCATTGTTACAGAAATGTTGGATGTCCTCTGCTGACACAGACTCTAGCACAGTATAAAAAATGGACACCAGACTCCTGGATTTAAGAGTCAATTCCTTCTATATATTGAGGGTCTTGAACTGCTTTTTAATATGTTCCTTTTTTAAAGTGGATGGAGAAAATTAGCAGGGATTTTCTGAACCCATTTGGAATAACAGAGTACAGTAGTGTAAAATAATAAACCATTGTGATGTGTTAACTTCCCGAAGTTATAAAAGAAAGCCTGCAAAATATTGATTGTTGGTTAGTTGAAAGCAGAATTATTAGTGTAGAAAAAATCAATAGTTTAATCAGTGAGAATAATTGCACTGAGTGGGAATGTTTGTTGTGATTCCCATAGACTGTAATCTGAAAATTTTGGTATTGGTCTGTTGGCTGCTTTGAGAAATGGATATTTTTGTTTTCAGAGGATGGGAGAATGAAAATAGGTATTACTGTACTACTTCTGTTGTTTCTGTATTAGTTCTGCTACTTTCTGATAATGGATTTGTCTGAGCCCTTGATACTAAATGGCTTTCTACTTTCATTATAGCTTATTCTGGTAAAAAGCAATAGATTCTTCCATGTTGCCATGTTAACCTTTTTGTTTTGTTTTGTTCTGTTTCAAATATATGTCTATCACTGAAAAGGAAATAGTCTAGTATTGACTGTTGGATTTATTTTCATAATGACTTCTGAAAGTTCTTGTGGCTACTGAAATATGTGATGGTTCTTTAGTTGAGAGTGCTTCTTTGTAAATAGGATTGAATTAGATAAATCATCATGACTTGATGCTAACTACACAAAAAGCATGGCTTAATAATGTGTTTGTTGTCATAGCTTTGTTTTTCTTTCAACAAATTCAAGGAATTATACAGAACTGTTCATAAACTTCAAACTTGCTTATCTAAGAGTTAATGAAAAAGGTGATGCTGCTGCAGCTGTTCCTTCAGTCATGCTCCAGCAGCTGTTCCTCTCCTCAGTGCCCTTTGGCACTGATCTTTATTGTTATTATTTCAACATGAATATTTGCATTTTCATAACTGCTGTTGGTGCTGGTTGGCTAAAATATTGTAGATTTCAAGAGGCGCTTACTTACATATGAGACTTCAAGCTCTGTTTTTTTTCTGTTTCATATGAGTGAGAAATGTTTGACCCTTCAAATGTTATGTTATTGGACTACATTCTCAACCAAATTACCTGAACAAAGTAAGGAACATGGGACTTCATTGGCATCTGTAAGAAGACAGCATCTCCCATCCTTGATTTATTGGCTCACACAGTGAAGAATTCTGGAAGACTTTAAAGCTTGTATACACTGTAACATCTTTTCTGATAAAATTATTGCCCTAATACAGGCTTTGGAATTCTTGTTCTCATGTTTCAACTGCTATCTTGGCCTGCTGCGTTGAGAAGCATTGCTTTTCTAAGACTGTTTGGCTGATTCAAACTACTGACATAGTAGCAGTAATAAAAGCCTTGCAGAAGATAATCGGGAAGTGTTTTAATATGACCCAGGACTGGAGCTATTCACCACCCTTTAACTCCCATTGGCGATGAGGCTTGTTTTCCATGGGGACTTCTCTATTTCCGCAGTGTAGATCTCTGGGAAGCTGCTTATTTCCCATGCCTGTCTCCTTATTTGGGGTAAAGGTCTGTGAATTCCACATAAATATTTACCACATCTCATTTTGACCAGCAGGAGAGCTGTTTGTGTTGTCATTTCAAGACGTTCTGGTTTACTTGGTTTGTTCTTGCAAGAGATCTTGCCTCCACTAAGTTAAAACAGGAAAGAGTTGCTTTGTGTCTAAATAGAATGAAGAAAATCAAAGGCTAAATCATAAATGAACATATCCAAGATTAAGGATACTCTAGAAACGTACAGGATTTTGGAAATGCTCTGCCTCATTTGCTACTTGGTAAGCAATACTTCCTCAGATATTAAGCAATCTACTTTAAAACTGAGGGGAGCAGCCAGAAACCCTTAGCCTTATCTCAAGTTGTCCTTGGCCTAATTTTAAAAACCTTCTGCAAGAGCAATTGCTGGTGGGTAGGAAAAGAGGCAGAGAGGAAAAGAACTTAGAGTGGAGAGAAGACGTAGTATTTATAAAGAATTTAAGTTTCTTGCATATTTCTGTTGGTTTAACATTAGGATGTTAGACCAACAGAAATATGTTACATTGATAAAGAGAAATGCATATTTAATAAAACACAGTTCTTCCATATAAAATGGGTAGTAATGAATTCAAGATGATTTTTCTTCACCATACTGTACACATGCTTTCGCCACTGCTAGTACTTACTAATTTGGAGTGCCGTACTCTCCTCCTGCTTTGGATTAGTGAACTCATTATATTTAGATTACTGTCCTTTTCATAGTGTATGAATATGTTACCTTTTAAAATGCACACCCCATTTACCCCATTACTGTGTGCAGAGATTCCTGTCCTGTTAATTCCTTCATGGAAGCAAAGAACTGGAGCCTGGATTGTTTCCCTAAGGAATGCCATTAAGCTCTATTTGTTAAATAGATTTCTCCATCTGTTTGATTTGAAGAAAACATGGTTATAAATATCCATCACATGGCATCTTGCAGAGTTTGAGATTCATGATGTACTACCATAGTGGATGTTAGGATATTAAACCAGACAGCCCCTCTAGCTCAGTATTATTTACACAGAATGGCAACAAAGTTGCAAGGTTTCAGTGAGGAATCTATCCCAGACCTGTCTGCAGACATGTGGGATTGTACTGTACTTGGAAACTTGTACCAGTGGAGTGTAATTTCTGGTACCACTGAGATACAGCCCTTCTAGCAGATGTTCATTTCAGTGACAGCATGTGTGGTGTTTCATAGCATATCAAAGTGTTGTAGTAAAGAAGTAACAGCTGATTTGCCTCACCTTTTTTCAGACATTAGCACTAAACTGTTTACTTCCCAGGCAATTATGATTTAGGAAATCCTAGAACTGAAATGCTGGAAAGGACCATATGGATCATGGAGGCCAGCTCCTGTCAAAGAGGCACAGTGGGGAAACAAACTCCCAACCCCTGGCTCTGCACCTAAACCACTGAACTAGACTGAACAGTACTCTACTACACTATGGCTCCTGTGTTGAGACCTCTCTTAGCTTTGCCATTTTCAACTCCAGGAGGTATTACTTCACTTCTAATCATATGGCCCATCTTTATTTATAGTATTCAAAGCATCCTGCACAAATTATAACAATAGAAATAAATAGCCAGAAAAATAAACTGACAATGTTATCAGATGACTGGAGTAGATAATGCCAGCAATATAAAAACAAAGATAGGTAATAATGATCTTTTAGGCTTTTTATTACAGTTGATCTCTAATGCCAATTTTGTTTAAATCCTCTACTGTACTTGCCTATCATCCTGGTTTTAAATTGTTTGGTCACTTCTGTTTCATTTGGGGATGCTGTTCAGAGTCCCAACTACTTGAATAATAAATACTAATATTTCACATTTATTAGAAATCAAAAAGATTGACACGGTATGTTTTCTTTTCAGTCTTCAGGTTTAACAAAAGTATATGGTGCCATGCCTGTTTAAATCTAGGGAAACTGCAGTTGTCCATTTACTCAGTGCATGAGTAAGAATGAGGAACAGATTTTCTAGAATTGGATAAAATTGTTATTCCTTGTCACAGAATCCATATGACAAGAATTCACAGATGTCCACATGCATGAAGACATGCATAAAATGTGGGCATGTGGAATATTTTTAAATGTTTTAGGAATGGGGAGCTGCCTAGAATTAAGAGAAAGTTGCATTTTTGAACTACTGCTTCCAGAATCCCACAGCCAGTATGCCAAAGGCTGTGCTTCAAGAAAAGCAATGTTTTCCTCCTGTGATAATGCCCAAGGCTAGCTGGTTTACCACTGAGCTAAAATTTTAAACTATTTTTTTATCTTAAGAACTTAAGAAGAACCATGCTGAATCAGGCCAAGGGCCCATCTACTCCAGTTTCCTGTATCTCACAGTGGCCCTGCCAAATACCTCTGGGAGTACATGAGACTAGATATCTGTCTCCTGATACCACTCCCCTGCAGCTGCCCTTTGAATTACCTTGTTTTTAAGCCTGGAGATTACACATCCCCGTCATGGCTTGTAACCTGTAATGGACGTTTCCTCCAGGAATCTGTCCAGTCCCTTTTTGAAAGCACCCAGGCCAGATGCCATCACCACATCATGTATATATGAATTTAGGATATTATGAAACAACTTTCATACTGATTACTCATAGATATGTGTTCATTTGCTGTGACATGGGACAATAATATGATAATTGTTTGCAATATCAGATATGTTTTTTGTACTTCCATAGTAGAGTAGATGTTCCAAATCAATTTTGTGGACTGATTTTTTTAGATTAGATTTTTCAGATTTATGTTTTTAACATACTTTGGATTTATGAACACATCTAGAAAAGAGACTTTGTTCTATTAATCATTAGATAGTTCAATAGTTATCTGGCTGTGGATATTATTGAGGTTGGGATTTCTATTCCCAGCTTTGCATCCTGGATGGACTGGACTTGATGATCGCTTCCAACTCTGTAGGGACTAAGACTATTATCATCAATATAGGTTGCCTTTATTTTAAACTAGAGTTTAGGTGACATGATACTTGGGAGAAAGCAATCTGATCTCTTTACTGTATTTCTTATTGATTGATCTTATATTCTACACTATTCTTTCATCCCTGACTGCAGTAATGCAAGAAAGGAGTGATGCTCATTTGAGCAGCATTCAGTGCAAACTGTTAAAGACTATCACAGATAGTAAAATTGTTTGAGGAGAAAAATATCTGGAGTGAGTAGCACTCATTTTTCCTGTTATTTTTTTCTATAGTATTCAGCTATATGCATGCTTATTCGTGAAGTTCCAGCCTTCATGTTTCCTGGGGCATGGTTAGAGCCTTGGGAAGATTTACATTAATCAAACACAAACAGACAGTGTAGCGTGAAGAAATTTCTCTCCCGCCAGCACTGCTCACAATCCTAATTAGGTTTATTGGGGCAGAAAAAGAAAACAGCCCCTCAACTGCTGCCCTCCTTCCCCAGAGCTGACGCAGTTATGTAGCCGGAAAAGCAGTGAGCTGGCTGCTCTCTGGACTGACCTGCTGACCTCCATCCTTCCTTGTGGGAGGAAGGGACAGGATTCTTTGTTGCCAACTTGGTTTATAGTTGCTAGGTATATGCATCTGGAAGACCTTACAAGTTCAGGGCTCCAGTGGGTAAGAAAAGCCTGCAAATAGAACAAATTGACAGTTGAAACTAATAAGCCAGCTACAGTACAGGAAATTTGCAGGATTAGGTAAAGGAAATATCCAGGGGAGGACAGGATTGGGAATAAGAAAAGCAATCTGGTTGACACGTCTCAATCCCTTTTCTTACTTTAATCTGGTTGATAGTAAAGTAGAAGATGAGCTTTAACCAGGTTTATTGAGACAAAATAATGGAGTAGTGAAGAGCAACACTAGATTGAGAGGCAAGTTAGAAAATTCAACAGCACCAATTTAGGTAACTCTAAGCAGGTTGATTAGAAAGACATATACTATAAAAAACAACAACCCACTGTTCTTGATCAATGAAAAAAGTGACAACATCCTGATCAGGTAGACCGATAGAAGAGGAGAAATGGCAGATTTTGAGACATGGTGAAAGTTCATTAGCTACAAGATATAAACGTAGTTGCTTTGTCTAAGAGGTTGGAGATGAAAATGCCTAGCATGTTCTAAAACATGAAGGGGGAGAGAGTACAGAGCGAAACACATTGATATCAGTTTTCAGAATCCTGTTGAGTGTCTATGTTCGCATAGCTAATTACACCAAGGTGGAAGTGCTATTCACAAAGCACTTCTGACTGGTTGTAATGACATCACATGACCAATTGTACAATTGAATTATGCAGTCTATGTTTCCAGGGTGTAATGATCAGCAAAAGTGCACAGGCATGATACTGCATTGTGTGAAGAGAAACAGGATTCAAGGCTGTGGAGTCTATGTGTTGCTGACTGGGTGGCTGCTGTTTGCAAAAAGGCTTCTTAATTTTGTTTCTGTTCATTTGCCAAGAAAGCTGAACGTTCGCTATTAAAGCCTTCTTACTACCTATGGTAAGAGTGCTTTCTATGGAAAGGATGTGTATGATATATTCTGCCTCACTAGTAGCACAGTGTTGAAGCTGCACTGCAATAATGGCTGGGAGGGAGGTATAATGAAACTCCACCTCCTTTTCTCCAGTCTCCCAAGTGAACCCTCCAAATGCCTTTTCAAGAATATCAGAAGACATTTTAAGGAGCCGTCAAACCTGATGAGGTTTTCTTAGACGATTTGGCCTTCATTAATATTAGCAGCTTCCTTTGAGCGAGGTAATCTCTCAAAGTCTTTGTTTGCTTGTTCTAATATATAAATGTAGTAAGAAGGATAGAAATTAGCTTCTATGGGTTCAGGGTAGTAGAAGATAAAAATAAAGCATACAATATATTTTAAATGGAGGGGGAGTGTCAACTAATCTGTGTTTGAATTCTCCTTTTGCTTTTTTGTGGTAGTGTATCTGGTTTTTAAATGTATATTTTAAAAATGCTTTGCCTTGGTTTGGGAACAAAGGTTTTGACAGCCAAAGAAAATGTCTAGTATAGAAGAGACAGGCAATGACATTACAGTACTCTTGATTTTGAGCTGAACACAAATCTTAATCTTGCTTTGTGAGAACCAACGGAACAGCTTTTGTCATTTGCTTATAGGTGATACTGGCTATTTATTTTTATGCTAATTTTTCATTTCTTGTTAGCTCATTGCAATTTTGTGATTTTTGACTGCAGTACTTCTGCTGTCCTCGGCTTTGTAAAAAGAAGAGATTTTGCCTAGCAATCAGGATAACTAAAATAATAGGAATACGAGGAGGAGCTGCACATTTGTATTCCTTTTATCTTTACATTTGGTGTCTTGTTTAAAATTGATGAATGCTTCAAAAACAGACAGATAAATCCTTGCCCTAAGGTGCTGTGTAGGATTGCTGTTTGTTAAAAAAAAAAAAACACTCCACGATGGGAGAGTTAGATTGGCGTTTTGTTCTGAACAACATTTTTAGTTAAAATACATGCAACGAATTTGGAAGAGCCCTATTTTATCAGTGTGATTATGACGCGTGGAGAAGCCACTGTGAGGCTTTGTGACAGCATAGGGAGTGTCTGTATCAGTTTACAATCATATCTGTTAATGCATGGATGTTAGATGAGATGTGATGGGTGGGGAATGCTTTGAAATAATTTCCTTGAGGCAAAACTGCTACAGAGAAAGCAGTATTTTTCAGAGGAAGACAGTGTCATAGCTACTCTCATGCTAGGGTGCAGCTGTGTAACGTGCATCATGCTTGACTAGACGAGGCATTATGAGTTTTCACCTTTTTCTGAACTTGATGCAAGCTGTAGACTCTTTGTGTTGTGGAACTTTGACTTTCTGAGCTGGTTTTGTCACCAGTAGACTAGCAAAAACATTTGGAAGCAAAGATTGGGTTTTTGTTTATGTGCATTCTAACAGTAGAGTTCTGTGAACCAAAATTATGTTTTCTCATAAAGAAAGTATATCTAAAGAACATGACCTGGGAGGGAAGAATGATAGATTAGGGTTAGGACACATGCTTTGCATACTGAAGATCCCAGGTTTAATCTTCAGCTTTTTAAGTTTAGGTTTCTGTCTACAGATCTGTAGATTTGGTGCTCAACAGTACAGGCAATGCAGTAACTCAGGTTGTTAGTGGCCTGGCTTGATATATGATAACTTTCAGGTATTCCAAAATACTACTTACATGAGGCATGGTGTTCTTGTTAATACTGTACTGTGCTTCCATTTAAGTTCCTCTGGGAATTAGTGCTCACTGAGGTATATCTCCATCTTCTTTTCCACCTACTTTGATTTTCTAATGTTAAAAATTGCTGCTATTTTATATATCGGTATTTTGTTTACCTGTCAGCTGTAATTAATAGTGACAAATAGTATTGATGATAGGAAATAAAATACTCAAATACAAAAAAGAGAAATTAATTCTGACATTGAAACATAAGAACTTGGTTTATATTCCAAGAAAATGTACTTAAGCATTTTGAGAATCTTTGGGAAATTATTTAATAATTTAATTCCATTTTTATATATTTGTGTCTTTTTAGTGTAATCCCTTTTGTGTACTTTGTCTAGATATTAATTGATTGATTGACTGATATTATATTAAAATAAAATTAATAGGAAATATATTAACAATATTTTGGCACTGTGATGGATGATCTATTTCTAAGTAGAGTACAGCCATATGCTCTTCATGAGTCTACCCTGAAGGTGATACAGAAAATGCAACTAATCTTGTGTTCAGTAGCCAGGTTTATTTTTCCATTGCTATCCTCTTCAGTTTTTGAGCATTAGCTCAGTGCAAGCTTTTCTTATTGTCAGTTGGTTTCCAGGCTAAATTAAAGGCTGGCCCTTGTCTTTTAGAAATGGATTTTATAGTCTGAGCTTTGTTTACTTGTGAAAGAGTGTCCTCCCAAAATCAGTACATATTTCTTGTTGTAATTTCTGTTCCCTTGCCAAAGCCTCACTGATTCAATGGGCCTACTCATGTTACAACTTATTTCTACTTACTAATGGATTTTAGCCAGTATCAGTACAGTGCTACTAGGTTTTTTTAAACATGTATTTTGCCTTAGTACCATATCTTCAAGTTAGCATCTTATTTGAAAGAAAACATGCACACAGATTTGATGCCATAATTCCAAATTTGATGCTATTAGTTTATACAGCAGTATTGGCTGGATCTGTTATGTCCAACTCCTTTCTTTTGAATAGACAAGATTTCTGTGGGGATTGTACTGATATAAAACATGCTGTTTTTAAAAAATCATTGCTGAATTGCCTGGGGTAGATGGAAAATGGACTAGAAGCCCTGATACATGGGTCTTAGGACAACTTTTTCCTCTATTCCAACAGTGATTTTTGAAGAGAGTCTCCTGATACTTTAATTGATGTTTGTACTTGTATTCAATGTTTAATATACCCAATAACTGCACTTTCACATGGACATAATTGAAGCTATTACTGGTAGAAATCATGGATTTTAGGAGCATTCAAATACTTCGGTTTTGCAGCTAGCATTACCTGTGTGATGCATTTGTGATGTGAACCATAATGGGGATACTGTACTATTCATAATTCATTCCACTTTAGTGCCTTTTCCTCCTTTTGGATGTCTAGTAGCTATGCTAAAACCCTCAGAGTTGCACATGGTGCGACCTCTCCCCCTTCCATTAGAGTTGCTGAGCATATGGAGAAAGAAATACTGCATTTTCATGGTACAGAAAAATTCAGAATATGCATGATGATTTATAGAGCAGTCATGCTAGGCTTACAGAACCCAACTTAAAATTTCCTCTAAAAATCTTTTAAGTAAATGCAAAGTAGACTTTGCAGGGTTCTGTTTGGAAATTGGAAGAAAGGAATGATAATGTACAAAAATATAAAGCATAATTTGCATAGATAGAGAGAAGGACAAAACAGAGAGAGAAAATTATTTTCCCTAGCTTCCTGGATTTACTAGAGCAACCCTAAACAGCTTCTTTCAACCCAAAACAACTTTTTTGTCAAAATCTTGCTTGTTGCTAGAACTTAGAAAGTTTTCTAGCTCTGTCATGTGCAACTAAACTACTTTCTTCTTTGTCTCATCAACTGAGAAATTACAGTAGTAAACATTCATCCTTGCTTGCATTGAACATTACTGGTGAGCAAGCAATTCATGGACACAATTCCATACTAGTAGATATTTACTACTAGTATGTTCCTTTTCTTTTTTCCCCTGGTTCTGAATGCAAATCTAATCTTGCATTATCTGTTTGTTTTTTTCTGAGTTGTCATTTAATGTAATGACTCGAAATACATTTTGTAGTGTGTGCTCTGTTTCTTTGGGTCATTTGTGTTTAGTCCTGTTAAAAATATTAATTCCTGTTTAGAATGTACACTACTAGTGCAGTCGTGTTTTATGAAATGAAAACATAGTATCCAGAAATGTCTGAGATGAGAAACCTTTGCTTATATTACAACAATTCACACCTTAGGGTATTAAGCTTTAGTGACTAAAGTCCTGTTGAGCAGATACTCTTGCACAAGTGACATTATGCAAGCATTAGCTCTAATTGTGCCACAGTGGGCATGCTATGCACAAAGCACTTCTACAGGTGCAATGTACATTGGTCATGCCAGGATCAATACAACCGATTAGGTAATCAAATGGCACAATTGTTATTTAGACATACCACGTACCATGTTGACACAGATGCAACTTTATGTTATGCAAAGACAGACAGACTTCTAAGGCCACTATTCAGATGTAAGCTGGTTATGTTTTGCAGGTTCTACGGGCCTAAAATAGAAAATATCCTTGGACAAGGCATTATAGGTCTTCACCCTCAGCTGGTTGTAGAATGAACTGCCCATGGTACAGATTGATCCCTGTTGGAGTAAGTCTAGTGTTTGGGCTAAAAACACTTGGCCATAAAACATACTTTTTCCTAAGAAGGCCGAATTTCTGTAGCGGCTGAAACCACTTGCAAGGCTCTGGCTCCAGCTATCAAGTAGTACAATGGGCACATTGAGCATTGCTGCTGGGGAAGCCCTCCTTCCTCACTGGCCTTGTAAATGAAGTTCTTTCTCTGTGAAAAGCCCTGACATCAGCTCTTGGAAAAACCCAAGGACTTGTGTCATGGAACAGGGCTGAGGAACTTGCTTGGGCAAAGGCTGAATGGCTGACTGTGGCTGAAACTTCATAGCAAGGCTTTTACACTTACACTCCCTCCCTGTCTCCAGCCTTTCTCTAACCCTACAGCTGAAACGGACGTTATTCTGTAATGCACTCTGTTATAATCTGTATGCTGAAAAGCTGGCTTCAAACAGAAGCAGTACTGTACTTTGTCACTAGCAATGTATATATAATAAATACAAATAAGAGAAAGCATCTGTCCTGTTTTTGAGCACTGAAATGCTTTAGTATCTCTTCCTTGAAGTCTGTAGAGTCTGAACAAAACAGTCGAACCTTCTTTGTCTGAAGAGACAATTACAGTTAATATATATGCCACTCATTTACAGGGCAGAAACAGAGGGCATCTCTTTTAGAATTAAACTTAGAGCAAAACTAGTCAAGCTGATAGTTAAAAGGTACAGATACCATTACTGCTGAGTTGTTTTGTATCTTGCATTGGTATAAATGCAGGATTGGGTCTGGGGTGAGAGCCATTTCTGTACCCTTTCTTATGATTTTTCTTTACTGATTTTTCTTTGTCATTTCATGTTGGATCAACTGTAGAGACTGACCATGAACAAGTTTTTTTCAGTGTTTTCAAAATGTATTGGCACTGCTCATCTTACAGTCTATCTCATTCCTGTGTAGTCTGTATTGGTCTTGGTACTCATATTTTGTATTTGTGTATCAAGAATTTCTGCAAGTTGGAATTAGTTGTGCTTCGTTTCCATACTGTTCTTGATTGTCCCTGCTATTGTGATTTCACAGGTACAATAAGAGCAGACAATGATTCTTGACTTTCACTGCAGTGTGTGAAAAGGGTGTGCATATGTGTGTGCAAACTAGCTGTTTATCTGGCTGTTGCTATAATGTGTAATCACTTATTTTTAAAACTTAGCAGCACTAGTCAAAGGTCTCTCAGCCACTATGCCTTAAATTTACAGTATATTGGTAGTAATTCTTAATGTCCTTAGTACAAGTATAGGATAACTCTTAGAAAGTGGGATTGGATGTCACATTATGCTTCAGAGTGTGGTTTCCTTAAATTGCGCAAGCTGAATGTTGATGCCTTGAAAAGAAGCAAGATCTGTTTGTTGAGCTATCATAAATCTAAAACAAATAATACTATGCATGATATAGTTAGAGCAAGATGTCTTGATGAAGAGTAATAATTCATTTTCAGAAAAAGTATCAAGGTTAACTCACCAAAATATTAGTTAATGTTTTTCATTGAAACTTCTCTGTACTGTATTTATTTTTACTCAGGTTTTATATAGTTTGTCATATTTTACAGGATGCTGTTGTGTTCACATTTAGGAAGTATTTTGATATTAAAGAAAGTTTTCAGGAAACAGGGGAATGTTGTCAAAATGGTGTGCTTTTTGTGCCATTTAGTATACCGTACATGCTGTATATTAAAGACTTCATTGGTTTGATTCTTGTTTGGCCTTGAGGAATATTTCAGATACTCTTGGAAATAATTGCTTTAGGGGAGATAAGGATTGTAACAAAAGCAGGACATGCAGCCAGTTTGATTTTTGATTCTTTTTGGCTAAGGTTATAAGAATGTTTACATTAGAGGAGGAAAGAAACAGATTATTAAATTCTTTCCTTCAGGTTACAAGAGGAATACATTGTAACACTATATAACATTTTAACCATATGCAGGACTACAAGTAGTTCTGTGATGGTTTGTTACTGCTTGCTCTGCTTCTCTTACTCTTCTTCCCGTTTGTGATGAATGTTTATATCTGTGAAGGGAGAGAGACTGCAGAAACTGGCTTGCAGCCCTTCAGGTTCCGGCAATCTATCCCAGAATCCCTTTGGAACATTTCTCCCCTTGACGCATGCAGCATTGTTTGCAGACTAGCATTTTCACCCAAGAAAGTGTGAGGGATGGATCAGCATGGAGTTTCTCGGAGGACTGCATTACTGATTGTTCACCTCTGAAGGCTTCAGAAGAAATCTACAGAACTTTCATTTCTGGGGGATGTTCTAATGCAGCATTCAAGAGAATGATATAAATGCAGATGCTTGCTAAATACTGTAGATCTTATCCATTTTAAAATGGAATTGCTTTGTTGGAACACTTGGTAACTTTTAATCAGTTATGTGAAGGTAAATAAACTTAATAAAATGAGACACCAAACCCCTACATGATATTAAATTCAGCAAATACAAAAGCATTTTATAACTGGTGTTTTAAATAGCCAAAGGCATTGTGTGTGTGTGTGTGTGTGTGTGTGTGTGTGTGTGTGTGTGTGTGTGTGTGTGTGTGTGTGTGTGTGTGTGTGTGTGTGAATGCATTAACCAGTTGTGCAACTTGACATGTTCCCTTTTAGGGAACAATAAACAATTTATGCTACACTAAACTTTGCAATTTTACTTTTCAGGTTTCCCCTTAAAAAACCTACAAGGTAAGTTCTTGACTGTTTTGACTACCATACTACCTGCATTTATAATAGAAATAATGCTACACATGGACACACATGTGTGCATACATTGACACACAATGTACTGGCTAGGATGAATAATGGGTTGGAGAAAGGACATTTTTTAATGGACAGATTTCCCCCCCCCCCCGATAGAAATAATGTGAGATCAGCATATGCTAATGTGAAGCAAGGACAGAGAAAGTATTGTCCAACAAAAAGTTTGGAGGCAAAATGGGGGTACATGGAAGCTAATTATGAGTAGGTACTGTACTCCTTAAGAAGAACCTAGTCCCAGATTTCTTCTTTGAGTATTTGTACAGTAGGGCCCCCGTATCCACTGATTCATTATCCACTGATTCGGTTATCCACGGTTGGCAGAGTAAAAAAATTAGATAATTCAGCAGCCACAAAGCAAGCTGTAAAGCAAGCTGTTGTCACAAACAGCAGCTGTAAAGCAAGCTACTGTCACAAACAGCGACCATAAAGCAAGTTACTGTCTCAAAACAGCAGTCATAAAGCAAGCTACCATCAGGAAACAGCAGTTTGGGGGTGGGTGGGGAGGTATTTTCTCTTATCCATGGTTTTCATTATCCACGGGAAGGACTGGAACCAAACCCCAGTGGATACCGGGGTCCTACTGTACTTGTAATTATGAAAGCCATTTTGGTAGTGCATTGAAAGACATTTACACTACCATGTTTCCCCGAAAATAAGATCTACCCAAAAATAAGTCCTAGCAGGATTTCTATGCATTTGTTATTAAATATAAGCCCTACCCCGATAATAAGACCTAGTGATGCACATGGCTGTGCACACACACACACACACACACACACACAGACAGAGAGAGAGAGAGAGAGAGAGAGAGAGAGAGGAGAGAGAGAGAGAGAGAGAGAGAGTACGTTGACCCTCCCTTTCCATCCATGGTCCCCCCCCTTTACTTGGACCACCAGCATGTTTGCTTGCAGTTCCTGGTTTACCTGGGCTGCAAAGGCGGAGAGTGCGCACAATCACTGGCCTCCCCTCCCCTCATGTTTTGTTTGCAAACAAAGCATGTGATTGAGTTATTGGCATGTGTTCCAGGAGGAGGGGGAGAGACAGAAATATAAGTTTTGCCACCTTAGGCATTAATGAAAGACATGCTTTCTGCAAATGCTTTCTAATGCAAAAAGCCAGTCCCTTCCACTCAGATGCAACTTGACCCCCTCTGCTTTTTGCAGTGTCCAACACTTCATGTCATTATCTTAAGTGCAATGCTTCTCTCTACATCCAAGGTTGCATGACTGTGGGTTTTTCTTTAAAAGGGCATGGGGAGTGATGGGGGGGGGGAGAGAGAACGAGATCCGGAGGCAAAAGGCTTCTCTTTTGGAAAGCGAGAGGCGAGTTTGTGCAGCGAAAACACGCTGCTGGCTGGCCAGCTGTAGTAACTGTAGCCCTGCACACAAGGACAGCACAAAACTCTCTCTCTCTCTCTCTCTCTCTCTCTCTCTCTCCCTCTCCTCCCAGTTCTGCCAGGACGCCAACGCTTCTTTTTTTTACCATATTGTGTGTCCCCAGGGGGAAGAACGATTTATACTTAATAAAAATAAGACATCCCTTGAAAATAAGCCCTAGTGTGTCTTCTTGAGAAATAAATAAATATAAGACTGTCTTATTTTTGGGAAAACAGGGTACAGTAGGACCCCGGTATCTGCTGGGGATTGGTTCCAGGCCTTCCTGTGAATAATGAAAACCGTGGATAAGAGAAAATAACTGATAACTGAATCAATGGATAATGAATCAGTGGATACGGGGTTCCTACTGTATTATATAGTCAATATTTCCCCAGCCTTTACATCAATAGAGGGGAGAATTTAGTGATCCCTCCCCCCCCCGTCATCTACTCATAAAAAGCAAAGCAAAGTGTTTTGTTTATATACTGCCCCATACGACTACAAGTAGTCTCTGGGTGGTTTACAGTTTAATTATAGTATGCAGGCTACAAATTGCACACATACCCCAGCAAGCTGGGTACTCATTTTACCGACCTCAGACGGATGGAAGGCTAGTCAACCATGAGCCTGCTACCTGGGATTGAACCCCAGGTCGTGAGCACAGTTTTAGCTGCAGTACAGGCATTTAACCACTGTGCCATGGGGCTCCTTACTATAGGACTATATGGCTTAGATTTGTTTGGCTGTAAAGCGTTAAAAATACAAGAACATGGAAATAATCAGATAAGTCTTAGGGAGTAGAATAAATACACTTCATTCCCTTTTCAAAAGCTTTAACATGACAGAAGTTGCAACTTCACAATCTGCCAACAAGATAAAGTTAATAACATAGATTTTTTTTCTTATTGATTTTGCTCTTATTTTTAAAAATGTATAAAATATCCACTGCATGTTTAGCATGGTCTTAGGCACATAGAATAAAAGTTAAGTTCACTGAGTTTATCAAGTTTCTTGGTTCTAAAATGTTTTAGGGGTGTTTTATTACATAGATGTATGAATCTAAGCCAATAATTTTTCATTTTTCATTCAGTCTGTGCTTCTCTTTGTTTTACCTCAGGCATGGCAGCATACTGAATAGAGAGTCTCCAGCAGATAAGAAGCAGAAGGTTGAGCGCTGCATCAGTGCCCACGATTTTGACCCTACAGGTAGTATCCTCATAAACTCCCATATGACAGTCCTGTTCTTTAAAACCAAACTTAATAATTCAAACATTTCACAGGTATAATGTCCAGAAGGTATTGGTAGCTTTGTTATTCATGCTAATTACATAATATTTTAAGTATTCTTTTTCATGAGTGAAGTTACTGTGACTGTACTAGAGTTAAATTATTCTCTTGTGTACATCTGGACTCAAGTGCAGAGAGCTTGTTTTAATCCTACATAGAAGGAAAAAAAGATACTTGCTATTAATTGAAATGGAGAGAATGTAGATTTTCCGATGGTAGGGCTGCATCGAAGCCTTGGGACCAAACTACACAAGTTGTGCGGTTTTAAAATCTTCTAAAATTATTGCTTTTATTTAATTAGGATTCACTGTGGTTGTCTTTTGTTGTTGTTGTTGTTCAAATAATGGTACCAGATGATTTTTCTCTCCCCAACACTGTTACTCCATCAGAATTGTATCCTCTTGTGTCTGCTTGTTGGAAACACTGGAAAATCTAATCACATATGATTTGTAGTTTGACCCTAAGGCTTTAGAAGACAGCTGTGGAAAAAGACTATGATGTTGTCTATTATTGTAGTGCTTAGCTTGATGGTTTAGTACACCCATCAACTGTAAACTCGGTAGGGATTGTGTTGCTCTGTCTATATATTTTCTGCATGGTAAAGAGCAGATTAGATGACTAGCAGTCAACACAGACTCCATAGTACAGATAAACAGATGTTGAGGAGTTCCAAAGAGAACATTGTGCATAAATGGCATCTTTCTGTCTCCTTTGGCTTTATATGATCATTCTTGTTGCACAGAGCTACCTACCTGTTTTCCTTCCTTTCTTTAGCACTACTCCTGGCATTTGGAAAGCTCTTTTTGGTTGTGCTCCTATTGCCCTTTCCTTCTTATTTTCTGATGCTGACTGTGACAGGAGCAGGACACCGAGCTATATAAATTGTTTTCACTAAAGGTGTTCTTGTCTGTGGATAAAATGATCATGTGGTATATAAATATATATAAAATTCAGAAGAATTAAATTTTCAGTCTTCTGAGTGAAGTAACCTGATATGTATTTATATAAACTTTGATTGGACATGGATGATCACTTTCTTTCTTTTTCCTTGTACCTGTAGAACCCTGCATTCTGTATTGCATTAAGAGTCTAATGCTGTCTTGAAAATTAGTCTGCATGTGAAGGTTCCACCCACCCCAACCTACTAACCCAGTGACTGCTGTGTACTCCTAACTGTGTGGCTGGCTTGCGGGTGAGCCCCTTGGCCCCATGTGGTGTGCTGCTTTTTGTCTGGGCACTTTACTATTTAGTCCTGTGCAGTGGTGAGCACTAACTGCAGAATATGATATGCAGGGATATATCACTGCAGAGAGGAATATAATGGCTGTATTTAGGCCAGGTGTTTTTGCATCTCCTTATTTATACTGCCAGGTGAGATTATTGGGATAGATTATTGAAATTAGAAGGCTTGCTCATGGCCTGTGCAAGCAGTCTTTCATTTACCAACTGTAAAATGGAAAGTGTACTTGCTGCGTGACTGGATTATAAAGGTGAATGAGAAGTGGTAATTTTAGCAGTATGATGGAATAACAGAGTGGAGATATTAAGATGGGAATAAGTACAGTTTAAATAAAGGTGTGTAGCTTTGTGTTTTCGGATTACAACTGTCAGAATTTCCCAGGCAGCTATGCAGAGGAGTTGTAGTCCAAAAATAAAAATAAAAAAATGCACTTCTTTAGTTTTAAAGGGATGTTGAAAACAGATCAGGTATATGGGAGCTGTTCTAGTAATAAAAGTATTGCAGTCTTATTTTTGAAAGCACAGCATATTAATCCTCCTGTACATTCTGATCATGGATGTTCCTGTCCTTTGATCTACGTATACTAAGTAGTGATAGCACTGAGTTCTGAACAGCCACAAAATGGCATGTGGTTGCAAGCAGCTCTAGGGCTCATGTTTGGCACAGGTGCGGCAGTGGCAAACCTTGACATCTCGGTTTAAGACTTGCTGCTGTTCTCTTCTGTTGCTGGAGGAGATCATTTTATACAACAGTGTCATGGTATGTAGTGCTTGGAACATATGGTGTGCCTGTTGCTTGTATGGAGACCTTTTTCCTAGCTTCCTTTTCTTAAGTAGAAAAGAGGGTTTATAACGATGGTATTGTTTTCTTCCTTACTAGAAACTTGCTGTGAGGTGTTATGTGTATAGCTCAAATCTCTGATATTCACATTCTGATTTCAAACATTACCATGTCTTGTGTTTGCCCATATCTTGTTTGTGTTTTGCATGAATTAACCCGATTATTCAAATCATTCTGTTTTTTTAAATGAATTTTTCCCATGTTGGTCTCCATATTTCCTATATCTCTTTCTCCTTTTCTCCTGCTTTCGTGCAGATAGCTCCTCCAGGAAGACAAAGTGTAGCTCGGAGGAGAGTAGATCCGAGACGTATGGTAAGCTCACGCAGCCACTGCAGCCTTGTGCCTTTGTTCAATGTATTTAGTGCAGTCGTTCTGTGTGCCCAAGGTCTCTGCCTTTTGCCTGCCGTGCATGGCTTATTCTACAGCAGGGGAAAAGGTCTGAGCTTTTAATGTGGCTTAAATGTGCAAGCTTGCTGATCTGTACTAACCTATGTATGGCAAACATTGGTGTCTTCCATGTTGTCTTCCATTATCTAATGAAATCTTTTATTGAGCTGAACATTAGGAATTGGCACCAATTAACTAGGACTATGGCTTTATGAGTTTTAAGTATGTGTGAGAGCAGGCCATAAACTGTTGGATTTAGGACGAAAACAGATTTATTGACAATATGCTTAAAATCTTCATTTTCCTATCCTTGGCCATCACTTCCAGATATCTCTGTTTATCATACATTAGATGAAAAAGAGTTTGAATAAGACTAGTACACATTCTCTTTGCTTCTGTCAGCTAAGATGACTTACCTTGAATTTCTGTCTGCTTTTCCTTGGCTTGTTAATGATTGGATTTACGTTCAACTGGAAAAATGATTGTTGCATACCAGAGTATCATGTGGTTTCTCTAGATTTTGTTTCTATCTTAGCCATAAATACCATTTTAAAATCACAGAGTTGGAAGAGACCTCAAGGGACATCCAGTGCAACCCCCTGCCATGCAGGAACCCCCATCACAGTACTCCTGACATATGGCCATCCAGCCTTTCTTAAAAACCTCCAAAGAAGGAGACTCCACTACCCTCTGTGGCAGCATATTCCACTGCCGAACAGCTCTAACTGTTAGGAAGTTCTTTCTAATGTTTAAATGGAATCTCTTTACCTGTAGTTTGAAACCACTGTTCTTAGTCCTAGTCTCTGAAACCATGGAAAACAAACTTGTTCGCTCTTCAATATGGCATCCTTTCAAATATTTAAACATAGCTATCATATCCCCTCTCAGCCTTGTCTTTGTAAGGCTAAATTTTCCCAGCAACCTAAGCTGCTCCTCGTAAGACATTTCTTCCACACATTTAACTGTCCTGGGTACCCTCCTCTGGACCTGTTCAAGGTTGTCAACATCCTTTTTAAATCGAGGTGCACAGAACTGGAATCATTATTCCAGGTGGGGCCTGGCCAGAGAAGAATAGAGTGGTACTATCACTTCCTTTGATCTAGACACTATGCTTCTGTTGATACAACCAAGAATCGCATTGCCTTTCTTGGCCGCCGCATCACACTGTTGACTCATGTTCAATTTGTGGTCCACCAAGACTCCCAGATCCCTTTCACAGGTACTATTTCCAGCCAGGTGTCTCCCATCCTATATCTATGCATTTCATCTTTTGTGCCTACATGTAGGACTCTACGTTTCTCTCTGTTGAAATTCGTTATGTTATCTTTGACCCAGCACTCTAATCCGTCAAGGTCATTTGGATTTTCATCCTATCCTCTAGGGCAGTGTTGGCAAACCTATGACATGGGTGCTAAAGGTGGCACTCAGAGCCCTTTCTGTGGGCACCTGAAATTGCCCCTTCACAGCCACCTGTATTCAGGTTAAATTGCTATATTGGCAGTTCGCTAATAATTAGTGGGTTTCGAATCACATTTTGGGCACTCGGTCTCTAAAAGGTTTGCCATCACTGCTCTAGGGTATCATCTGCAAATTTATGCAAATTTAATTTTTAAAGAACATCTTATTGGACATGCAGTGCATTTTGTATAGGTTTTCCTAATTTTCTTGCTACACAGAGACGTTTTTTAAAACATCTGCATTTTCTTTATAAATTTGTACATAGTAGATTTTTTCTTGTACTTCCTGGCTTGTAGTTCACTTTACAAAGAAGTGTCATGCAGTGATTAGAAAACCATTGGAAAATGGAAGTGAAAGAGATGGGAGTGGTACTTCTTGTTGGTTAGAATTGTATATTGGTGTTTTCTTTGAAGGAGTGAAAATTCTCTTTTTCACTCCAAGAAGTTGGTTTTATTGACCCTAGTCCTATTTGGATAATGGGCTATCCTGCATAATTATCTACATATTAATATGTTATGTCCAGAAGGAAAATCACATAGTTTTTAAAGAAAGTGTTCAATGTATTGAACATTGCTGTACACATCTGTTGTAACATCAATAGTAGACATTCTTCCCAAGTCTGCTGCAGGGGATTCCCACTGCCATGAAATTTTCTGTAAAATGACAAATCTGTCTTGACTAGTGGAAATATGCTGTATGTCTGCTAGAATGTATCTGGAGTTCATTTCCTTTTCTTCTCCTGTGCCCTGACTTTTCATGTATGTGTAATGGAACATGACATCCCTTTTAGCTTCCTCTCAGACTTCCTGCAGAAGTTCTGTCTGCAGTTAGGATTTAGTTGTACAGGTTCCTGTCCTCCTTCCTTTCCAGTGGTCTTCTAGTGTGCTGGATCTATTACTCTTCCCCTCCCCTCCTTTTCTTACTAGTGCTGAAATCTGTGTGGAAAAACTTGCAGTATTTGTTTTGGATGGGCCTAATTGTTTAAGAGCCTCCAAGTAAAGAATCCTGTACTTCATACTGCTAATGACTGCAGTCTTTATGCATGCCTTTGGAGGCTAGGCAGAAAGTATCTTGAAGTGGCAAAAGTGATTTGAGATAGAGTTCTTATATTTTTGAGATGGGAGTTATTGAAATTCCATTTTTGAGGGAGAAGTATTTCACCAGTCTGGATGGTTTATGAAGGGCAATATCAAGATGGGCAGTGGATGCAGGATGAGCTACTGGAAATTTAAAATGTTGTGTTTTCATTCTTTTCTTTCTCTTGCATCTAAGAAGATTGCAGTGTTTAAGCTCGATTAGGAGGAAAAAGCTTCATGGTATAATTCAGTGCCGTTATCTTGAGTCTTTTGCTGGCTGTTCTCATGGTCTGTTTGTCAGAGGGTTGTAATTTTTAGAGATTAAATTTATTTTAGGAAGGAATTCAGAAATCAGGTTCTTCCCTTAAAAAGTGTATCTCTAGCAGGAAAACTAACCTGCTTCAGGATAGCACTAGATTATTTTGAAGTTGAAGGTGACTTGCTTGACAGTGATGCTTCAAAATATGAAATTAATCTGTTCCAATGGCATTTCATAACTCAAATTTTTCATATTTTGAAAAGAGGTATCCCGTAGGAATGCTTTGAAGCCAATTAATCCATTCCAGATGTCAGAAAACAGTACAAAAAGAAAAAAAGGAATGGATTATAGTACATTGGTTTTCAATGCATTCCTATGGAAAGGCTGTCCCAATGGCACCAAAGAGGGGAACACACTTTCCCCCTCTTTGGTATCACTGGATTTTTGACAGCCCCGATTGCAAGGAGTGATGGGTGTGTGTAAAAATCCTCTGCCCCCAAAGGCAGGAAAGGGCTTTTGCCGTCTTTGGGAGCAGTTGGTATTTGAAAGACTGCCTTGACCCAGCAAAACAAGAGAAAAGCTTCCCTGCTTTGCTGGATTGGGGGGGGGGGAACCCTTGATCAACCAGCAGCCAAAAGCTGCTTCTTACAGCCTGACACCCAGCTGATTTTGACAGCTGGGTGTTGGGCTTTAACAGTTTATTGAGTGGGTTTTCCTCCACCCCAGCAACGCGGGGAGGCTTTTCCCCTGCTGAAGTTGTACATGGGTGCCCCTGTGGGGCTGGGCAGCCTGAGGGGGCCTCAATTGCAAGAAGGCACCGCCACCAAAGGAGGCAAAAGCCTTCTTGCGATCGAAGACCTGGCTTTTGAAAGGCCCATGCCCACAGCCCCCCCTCCTTGCGTGGTGTACCGGCGCAGGTCTTTCAAAAGCCTTACTGGTTCGGGGCAGCCCTCATCCTAGCTACCCCGATGCAGCATGGGGACGAGTGGGCAAGCTGTGGAGTCACCCCTTTCCTGCTCCCCCCCTCCCCCACTGGGATGGGGCAGCCCTGATGCTAGGTGTCCCCATACCGGCGGAGGATTTCCCTTTGTAATCTGAAATTTTTGTAATTAGAGGTAATCGTAATTTGAGGCACCACTGTACTCAGCTCAACTCTACAATCTCTCCCTGTATTTTATTTGTTCAGCTGTGCAGCATTTGGGCAAATCGCCCTGCCATGACTGAAGGACAGAAAAAAAAATCTGAGACCCAATTTTCTTGAGAAAAATTTCCCTAACTCTAGCCTCTTTTTTTGGATCTCAGAATATTTATTTGTTTCATTTTAATATCTTTCTTCTGATGATTTCTTAAACGCTGCCTTCAAATTTTGTACCAGGTACCATAAAAGGAGTAAGTGAACGATACAAAATAAAATACCTGGTTGTTCTCCATATGGCATATACAACATATGTATGAAGGAAATGAATGTGTCTAACATCTACAAAAGAGTGTTATGACTTGAAATCCAGAATGGTTTTGTGATGACCTCTAACTGTTTGAATTCCTGTATTGAGCAGGGGGTTAGATTCAGTGACTTTATAGGCCCCTTCCAACTTCATGGTTCTATGATTCTAAGACCTTGGTAACAACAAGAGAATCTTCAAATTTACAATGCCTATTTTTCAGTTTTAAAATAAAGTAAAATTCTTTTTAAAATGATATGTATGCCTTTCTTAACATCCTAGCATTCATCACAATGTTTTGAGTTCAGTCATAGAGATGTTTACTTTAAAGGGACAGAGATAAGAGAAGGAAAGCAAGTGCTCCATGGTATTCTGATTAGCATGCTAACCAGGTGTAGGCTGGATGGAACAACTGTCAGGGGGATACACACTGGGCTACAGAATTGTACTCAGAACATGATGATTAATGACTTCTCAAACTGGGAGGAGGTAACAATTGGGGTACCCCAGGTCTCAGTCCTGGGACCAGTTCTTTTCACATTTTTATTAACAACCTGAATCGGGGGCATAGGGAATGCTCATTAAATTTGCAGATGACAGAAAATTGAGTGAGGTCAGACAGAAACAAAATTCAAAATGCTCTAGATAGGCTTGAGCACTGGAATGAAAACAACAGAATGAAATTCAACAGTGGAAAATGCCAAGCACTTTACCTAGCAAAAAGAAACATACAGGTACAAGATGGGAGATATCTGGCTCAACAATACAACAAGCGAAAAGGATCTTGGAATAGTCATAGATGACAAGCTGAATATGAACCAACAGTTTGATGTGGCTGTAAAAAAGGCAAATGGCATTTTAGGCTGCATAGCAGAAGTATAGTCTCTTAATCATGCAGGGTGTTAGTTCCCCTCTATTCAGCACTGGTTAGGCCCCATCTTGAGTACTGTGTCCAGTTCTGGACACCACACTTCAAGAAGGATGCTGCCAAATTGGAATGAGTTCAGAGGAGGGTAACAAGGATGATTAGGGGGCTGGAAACCAAGCCCTACAAGGAATGACTTAAATACATGTGCATGTTTCTCCTGGACTAAAGGAGATAAAATAGCATGTCTCAAATACTTGAAATGTAGTCATGCAGAGGAAGGGCAGGGTCTGTTCTCGGTTATCCCTGAGTACAGAACAAGCAAAAACGGGCTCATGTGACAGGAAACTAGATTTCAGCTGAATATCAGGGGGAAAACAACGTCTTGAACTGTTAGAGCAGTATGGCAGTGGAACTAGTTACCTTGAGAGATGGCGACTGCTCCAACACTAGGCATTCGATTTGACCACCATCTGGCAGACATTGTGATATGAATTCCTACCTTGAGCCAGGGTGTTGGACTCAAGGGCCTTAAAGCCCCTTCCAGCTTCAAGATTCTATGATTATAAGGTGGAGTTTCTCTGGCATAAATGGTGGATGTTTGCTTTATTTTATTTGTTTAAAATATTTTTACTCTGCCATTCTCCTTTTAAAAAGATCTAAGGCAACTTAGATCATTAAGAGACTATATTTAAAGGCAACAACAGAAAGTATACAACTACTAAAGAGGATAAAACAAATGCTACACTAAATAAGGATAAACAAAAGCAACACCAAAACCATATTCAAAGCACTAAAAGACACAAGAATCTATTTTGGAAACCCTACTCAGAGAGAGCTGGTCATAACAATCCATTTAAAATTCCCACTCAGGCAGGCAGCGACTAAGGAAAAGTTGGCTTAAAAAGAAAGGTCTTTTCCCTGCTTGTGAAATGACAGGAAAGATGGGGCCAGCTTGCTTGCCTGTGGGGAGGGAGTTCCAAAGTCTGGGAACATCACTAGAGAAGTCCGTTTTCTGTGTCCCCACCAAACCCATGGGTGAAGGTGGTGGAGCTGATAGAAAGGCCTCTTCTGTTGATCTTAAGGCCTAGCTAAAGAATTTAACCAAAGCCAGCCTGTCTCCATGCAGTCAGTTTCGTTTTGAAAAATGTGGATGTAGTTTTTTTTTAAAGCTCCTCTCTTTAACATAATTAAAATTGAATTGAAGCCCACAGCAACTGTTTTGATTCCCGAGGTAATAAATTTTTCCTGATAAATGTGAGGAAACAACTCATGTACGTATTTGATCCGATTGCTGCTTGACACTGTTTTTTAAATGGCATTAGTTCAACTGAGACTGTGTGAGTTATTACTTGATGTGATAATGAGTTTAGAATGTGTCGGTTCTGATAAAGAGTTTCTGCTACACTGTATTGAGTGTTGTTTTTGCTTATAAACAAAACTAAAATGGAAATATCTGGACTTTTTCACCAACTTTAGATGCTGTTTTATAAATAGACAATTGAATTGATACAAATATAGTGTGTGATGTTGAAACAAATGCCTTAGTTCTGCTTTGCTGTTGCACAATCAATATATACTTGAGACAATTTCATCTTTTACTCCCAGACTTTACTCTAGTTATATGAACAGTTGCACCAACTTCCCAAATAGTTCAGCAACATTTAAGAGAAAAACAAATATCCAAGAGATAATAATTTTTGTGACAACATTATTTGCAAGAGAAAAATAAAAGATGTTATATAATGCAAAGTCCCAATGTTGCTCCCTACAGGGAACTAGTATGATCCAGAAAAAAAAAACCCTTACTTTTTTTGGAAGGGAGATGGCTCAATCTCAACCCTCCTCTGCCAGCTTGCTTGGCAGAGGGCAGTTTTGAAAACCAGCCTTCTGAGAATTTAGTAGCGTTATTTCCTATGTTGATGCGGAGGACGGGAAGATCCCTGTGCTGCAGCCAGGATGAAAATATGGGGTTGCAAAAAGTGTGCAAATGCTCTTTTTAAAACAAACCTGAGAATGATGAGAGCATGCAGAACCTGGGCAAGGAATAAACGTTCTAGAGCAAATGCACAAGTTGTGTAGCATAATGCAGTTGTCACCTGCCATTTCGCGCTTCACATACTGTGGTCCCGATATAACGTGGGACCTCAATATATGAAGGCAAGGGTTCCTGTCGCAAACTGCATGGGCCTGTTTGGGGCCTCTTGCACTTACCCCAGGACTGGCTCTGCCCTGAGTGGGCCTCTGACAGGCTTCCCGGGACATTCGGAGCCACAGAAGTGGTTTCCGGCAAACCGGAAATGACTTCTGAAAAACCGGAAGTGCCTTCAGGATCACTTGAAACCACTTTCTGGGGCCTCTGACAGGCCCTGGAAGCCTGTCAGAGGCCCATTCAGGGCAGCACCGGGCCTCAGGTAAGTGCAAGAGGCCCGAACAGCCCCCCGTCCCGACCCAACCCAGCATCTGCAGATAGCAGGTTTTCCTTTATCACAGGTCGGGTCGCCTAACCCCTGCAATAAAATGGGGGACTACTACTACTACTACTACTACTACTACTACTACTACTACTACTACTACTACTACTACTACTACAACAACAACAACAACAACAACAACAACAACAACAATAATAATAATAATAATAATAATAATAATAATAATAATAATAATAATAATAATAATAATAATAATAATAATAATAATAATAATAAAAGTGATGATGATAGTGATGATGATGGAAGGATGATATTTGTGCAGAATAAATTAAGAGCTTTTTTCTTTAAAGGTTTCTAGTTCAGAATGTGACAAATTTTCCTAAGCAGTCTACTTGTGTTAGTTTTCTATGTCATGTCTTTGGTATTATAAGCATATCCCTTGGTTTTGACCTGATGCCCTTTGTTAATTCTCCTCTCCCTTGAACCTCACAGTTTGTTTCTCTTTATGCACAGACTCTGTTCTATAGATTGGCGAGTTTCTGACCACATGCCTACATTTACATTGCTTTGTCCTTCTTTCTTGTCACTGTACAGGTCTTGTTCAACGTTGTGTTATCATCCAGCGGGATGAAAATGGATTTGGGTTGACAGTCAGTGGTGACAATCCAGTTTTTGTGCAATCAGTCAAAGAAGGCAAGTAAACTTGCTCTAAATCTTCATGTGGCAACTTCACCAAGGAATCCATGTGTATTCCATGCATACTTATAATAAATAAGTATGTTTTACATGTGTTTTGGTATAAAAGCATGTCATGGAACACATCTAATAGCATGTTTTGCCAGTATATAATTGAAAAAATGAACACAAATACTTGATTACATACATAGATGAGCAGCAGCCACAACCCAGACATGAGTTTTTCTGGCATGCAGGCAGCTCTGAGCACCTGGAGCTAAAACAACTTCTGGACAGACAGTAGGCTCAGTCTTGTAAAAATCTGGCTGCAGAAGTCTGGTCCACAATGGAAGCATTTTAGTTAGCTGTATATGGGACTCTAATGGTAAGCATAGAGTTGTTCAGAACCAGGTTAAAAATCAGTAAAACTTAAATGTTAGACATTGTTGCTATGAACATTAAAAAGTGGAACCCAAATAACTGCCTCCTCCTCTCTTTAAAGAGAATTTATTTACATCCCCAGAAGGAATCTCCTATCCCAGTCAAATTTAGTTAAATTGCTGGGAAATCATCAGCATGGGGGCCTGACTTAAGTCATGTTTGACTTAAGTCTAGACCACTGGAACGGATTAAGCGCAAGTCAAGGTTCCACTGTAATTGAAAAAATAAACACAAATACTTGATTACATACATAGATGAGTAGACATAAGTTTTTCTGGCATGCATAGGTAAAACAACTTCTGGCCATAGGGAGTGTATATACTCGAGTTTCAAAATAAGACCCTAATTTAAAACCAAAAAACTGGGAAAATTTATTGACTCAAGTATAAGCCTGGTGGAAATGCAAAGTCATTTTGTGAGCATTGATGTTTAAAATGACAAGTGCTTGAGTTTTAAAAAGTCATTTTAAACATGGGGGTGTCAGGAGAAGTGGCGCACAATGTTTAAAATGACTTTTAGCCACCAACCCAAACTTGCCTCAGTGGCTAAAAGTATTGACCCGCATATAAGCAGAGGACCCCTTTTTTCAGCCCAAAATTAGGGCTGAAAAACTAGGCTTATATTCGAGTATATACAGTATATTTTTAGAATCTTGAAATGGTGGATTGCAGAGAACTCATTTTTGCAGTTCAGAAGGAAAGCAGAAAAATCACAGTATATATGGCGTAATTTGGCAACCAACACCAGTTGAATTGGGACCTTCTCCTCTTCCCTCATAATGGAATCCTCTGTGGAGCTATAAACTGCTCTAGACAGTTTCTAAACACATCAGAGCAGGCTTTTGAGGTGAAGGGGCTGGTGCAGTATAGACGGGAGGGGGGGTTCCAGTTGTAGTGGAAATACTGGGATTCATCATATGTACACCATTAGAGTCTGGCCTTACTGCATTTGTTCACTGACCACAGTTCCATTTTTAACTAATTTAGGAGAATCCAGCAGTGTGCTCTTTGTGGTTCATGCACAGATAGGCAACTGCAGAACCAGCATGGACCACACTGCTGGATTCTGTAAATGTGCTAGTTCCTCCAAAGGCTGCAATTTCCCCAATTGTCTCTGCCTAGATGGACACAGTCCTACAGCACACACACACTCTTGATGGGATGTGGTCATCATCACCTGAAAAAGAAGGGACTATTTGAGCAGCAGAGGGAAAAACTGCTGGAAACAATGACTTCTAAGTAGTTGATTCTTCCCTTTAGATGGAGCAGCCATGCGGGCTGGAGTTCAAACTGGTGACCGAATAATTAAGGTAGGAACACTTGATGTCCTCAAAAGAATAAATTGCTGTTGGAAAGATGCATAAATGCTTCAGTGGTGCTCATCACTATATATCACTGTTTTGCCATAATCTACCTCCCAGAAACATTTGAGTTACTGTATATTTTCTTATATTTGGAACTGGCAGTAAGTGAGAGGATTCCTTTGCCAGATGCACTCTGGTTCCATAATCCTCCTTTGTAAGCTGATGTATATTATACAAGGTTTCAATTTCATGTCTTCTAAAAGACCTTTAAGTGCTGAGTGTGTTTCTAGATGCTTATGTGTATGTGTGTGCCTAGAAAACGAGGGACAGAACCTTTGCTTCCTATCTGTGAAGTCAAATTCACTTACTTTCTCAAATAGCCTGCATGGAGAATCCTCAGCAAGTAGTCTAAGAATGTGGCTGTGAAAAAGCACATGGAAAATAATGTGAAAACTTTTCAGTAGTGCTATGCTGTTTATCAGCTCACTTCTAGTGACCATCTTTTAGAGGGCTGGCTAAATTATGCAGAACGCTCGCCCATTATAACAAAGAATTCAGATTCAGTGTGATGGAAGTGGTTGAATCAGCTGACCTTCATGTTGCTGGAAGGCATGCATGCCATTTTTCCAAAATTAAAAGCCAAAATTGAAACAACTGTTATCTTCTTGCAGGTGAATGGAACCCTGGTAACACACTCAAACCATTTAGAGGTGGTGAAGCTGATCAAGTGTGAGTAAACCAAGCAAACTGGTTTTATTCTCTTTCACATTCTTGAAATGTCAATGGAAGATATCAAGGTTGCTTAACACAGTTAGAATATTGCTGCTTAGACACCATTCAGAACACCAGATGACAGATGGGACTGTAGGAGGATGAGGCACTCAAGCCTATCTTCAGAATATTAGTTTTTTGCTTATTTTTCAAGTACAGTGGACCCTTGTATAACAAACAACTTGTATAACATAAAATCTGTACAACATAAACATTCCGGAGATAGGGGAAATTTGCTTAACATATTCGTCTATGGGGAAAATCTCTACAACATAAAAATGGGATTGCTCCATTTCCAATGCATTCCTATAGGAATTTGTATAAAGGAAAATTTGCTTAACATAATTTCATTTGGAACAAATTAATTCCTTTATACAAGGTACCACTGTAACTGAAAGGAAGTACGCTGATGACACGCAGTTCTATCTCTCCTTTTCGTCGTCTGCAGTGGAGGCAGTTCGCTCCCTTGATCTGTGCCTGGAGGCAGTTCTGGAATGGACCAGAGATAACTGGCTCAAGCTGAATCTGGAGAAGACGGAGGTTCTGTTCTTCGGGGCGCCCTCGTCTGGGTACAACGGCCCCCTCCCTATGCTGGGGGGTGTTTTCCTCCAGCCTACAGACAGGGCCAAAAATCTGGGCATGGTCCTGGATTCAGCCCTCTCCCTGGAAGCCCAGGTGATGGCTGTCTCCAGGGCCGCTTTTATCCATCTCCGCAGGATCGCCCAGATCTGACAGTACCTGGATGAGTCCTCCCTGAGGACAGTTGTGCAGGCCCTGATGATCTCGAGGATCGACTACTGCAATGCCCTCTATGTGGGGTTGCCCTTGACCCTGGCCCGGAGTTTACAGCGGGTGCAAAATGTGGCGGCCAGGCTGGTGGTGGGTGCCCGTAGATACGAGCACATCACCCCAGTCCTGGGTCACCTGCATTGGCTCCCCGTTGTCATCCAGATCAGGTTCAAGGTCCTGGTTTTGATTTTCAAAGCCCTCCACGGCTTGGGACCAGAGTACTTGGCGGAGCGTATCTCCCAAAGGACAACCGGGTCCAGACCCACGAGACTGGCGCAGGCGCGCTCACTGAGGGTGGCCACACCCAGAGAGGTGCGGAAATCGTGCACGAGAGACCACACCTTCTCTGTGGTGGGCCCCACGCTCTGGAATCATCTCCCCAGTGAGCTGCGCCTGTTGGAGTCCCTGCCCACCTTCAAGAAGGCCTTGAAGACCCACCTCTTTAGAGAGGCCTTTGGCAACCTTCTCAGTTGTCTGTTTTTTTGTTTTTTGTTTTACACCTGGGCCCTGCCGCCATCTTGTCTCATCGTTTCACTTATGCCTCGCCTTGCGTTTTTTTTCTTTTGTTTTCTGTTTATTACTTGTTTTTATTGCTGTAAGCTGCCCAGAGTTCCCTTTGGGAAGATGGGCGGGATACAAGATAGATAGATAGATAGATAGATAGATAGATAGATAGATAGATAGATAGATAGATAGATAGATAGATAGATAGATAGATAGATAAATAATAAGGATCTTACTGCCTGTTTCTGTTCCATTGCAGATACATAGGGACACACTATTTGCATACCTTACAAGCAATACATTCCACTGATACTTACATAAGCTTTGTACAGTGTTATTTATTTTGCTTTCATGCATATTTCCTCTTATTAAGTAACCCTTCAGGATCGCTTGTTGTGCAGAAGTAGTTTTCTGACCAGTTGAGCACAGCCTCTTCTCTTGGCTGAAAAATTAACTGGATTTCGTGCTTTTATTTCAGCGGGTTCCTATGTAGCCCTCACCGTGCAAGGGCGCCCACCTGGGTCGCCCCAGATTCCCCTGGCTGATTCTGAGGTGGATCCAGCAGCCTTTGGGCATATGTCTCCAATCATGACATCTCCTCATTCACCTGGAGCATCTGGAAACATGGAGAGGATCACCAGTCCTGTGCTAATGGGGGTAAGAGCGCTGACTCTCTGGAGATGAGAATAACCCAGTCTGTGTGATTGGAAATTGCAGATCTTCCTACCCCAGCCACTTTATTGTTCATAAATCCTAGGATTTATTACAGTTTCAACTGTTTGTCTGTGTCTTTCTCTCTTGTGTGCATCCCATTTCAGTAGATTTGAAGCAATGTATTCACTGGAAGCGTGTGAAGGGGGCAGGGCTGGATTATGCTGCAGCCAATCCTTTCAGTTGCTGTTGTTCATTACATTTGGTGAATTTGATTTCATGCTGAGATTAAAGTTGGTTGTGCTGTTACACAGAAATTGACAGAAGAGATTAATCAAGTTATGCCAATGAATACGTTCTTGAAATTACAACGATGGCTGCATATAGACAATTCAAAAGCTATTTAAACAAAATTTGACTGGTTTGCAAGATGCCTGCATATAACCTCTCTAAGAAGAATCAGATGTTTCTCATAAGTAAAAGTTGGCTATTATCTTCTTTTTATTAGGAGGAAAACAATATTGTCCACAGTCAGAAAGTGGAGATTTTGAGGAAGATGCTTCAGAAAGAGCAGGAGCGGCTACAGGTAGCAAAGGGAGCTTTTTTGGGATCCAGATTCTAGAACATGTTACTTCCACAAGATGACCATTGATGCATTTATTTCAGTATTTATATGCCACTTTTTAGGGTTGCCTACCACAAAATGAGGCTTAGTACAGTATACTAAAAATAATGAATTCATAATGTAGAGTTCACCTAGGAATGAGTATGTATAATACCTGAGTTTAAGAAAACTGAGCTGAGAGTCCCCAGCATGGTTGTATACTTGAATACTGCATTGAATGTTTCTCAGGTAAGTGTCTGCCATTTACTTTAGAGGAAGATGCAGCCAATTAATTTTAGGAAGTAATTAGTAGAACAATTTTGCTTTTTACCATAAATCTCAATATAATTTACTGTCAGTTGTAGGAAGAACAGGACCACTTTAGCTTGATCATTGCACAAACATAGCCCACTTGAACATCATCATTTGTTGTTAGCATGGGGCAGAAGTATGGGGCAGTGTTGGAAGAGACCTCAAAGGCCATCCATTCCAACCCCCTGCCATGCAGGAATCCCCATCAAAGTACTCCCAACAGATGGCCATCCAGCCTCTGCTTAAAAACCTCCAAGATACTGCACCACTCTCTGTGGCAGCATATTCTACTGCTGAACAGCTCTAACTATCAGGAAGTTCTTCTTAATGTTCAAATGCAATCTCTTTTCCTGTAGTTTGAAACCATTGCTCCACATCATAGTCTCCAAAGCCATGGAAAACAAGCCAGCCCCCTCTTTGATATGACAGCCTTTCAAATATTTAAACATGGTTATCATATCCCCTCTCAGTCTTCCGTTTGTAAGCCTCTCCTCATAAGACATTTCTTCCAAACTTTTAACCATCTTAGTCGCCCTCCTCTGGACCTGTTTGAGGTTGTCAACATCCTTTTTAAATTAAGGTGCACCGAACTGGACACAGTACTCCAAATGGGGTCTGACCAAAGCAGAATAGAGTGGTACTATCACTTCCCTTGATCTAGATTCTAGACTCTATGGTTCAGTTGATGCAACCAAGAATTGCATTGGTTTTCTTCGCCACCACATCAAACTGCTCACATGTTCAATTTGTGGTCCACCCAGACTCCCAGATCCCTTTCATATGTACTATTCTCCAGCCAGGTGTCTCCCATCATATATCTATGCAATTCATTTTTTTGTTTCTGCCTAGATGCAGGACCCTACTTTTCTCTCTCTTGAAACTCATTCCATTAGCTTTGGCCCAGCACTCTAATCTGTCAAGGTCATTTTGGGTTTTTATCCTATCCTCTGGGGAATTAGCGACCCCTTCCAATTTGGTATCATCTGTATATTTAATCAGCCTACTCTATTCCTTCATCCAAGTCATTAATAAAGATATTGAATAGCACTGGACCCAGAACAGAACCCTGGGGCACCCCACTGGTCACGTCTCTCCAAGCTGAATAGAAGCCATTTAAGATCACCCTTTGCGTACGAAATGTCAATCAATTACAAATCCACCTAACAGTAGCATTATCTATCCCACATTCTACTGACTTCGTTCCAAGTATATCATGGGGAACCTTATCAGTGGCCTTACTGAAATCAAGATAAGCAACATCCACGGCATTCCCCTCATCCACCAGGCCTGTAACTTGATCAAAGAAAGAGATCAAATTAGTCTGGCATGACTTGTTTTTGAGAAAACATTGACTTCTCGTGCTTGTTAAATAATTACAAACTGTCTGCTTAATAATCTGCTCTATAATCTTTCCAGGAATTGATGTTGAATAGCAACCTATAATAACAGGTATAAGACTCTGTTAAATTGCTGACACCGTGGCCTGAATCCAGTTGCTTGACCCAATTAGAGTTGATTTGGTAGGATTTTGTACACATATACATGACCCATACTTCATTTGATTTGGTGGATGTACTTGAGCTGGGACTAGCATTTGGAATATAGGGCATTTTATGTATACATGGTCTTTTGTAAAATTAGTTTTTTAAAATCTCTCGTGTGTTTTTCAGTAAACGTTTTCATTGATTAATCTTCATGAGGATGAACACATTCCTTGCCCTGAGCTTTCCAGTGGCTTTCTGGCCTTTCTATTTCCTAAATATATGTCTTACATTCTCTCCGTTGCTCTGGTTCCAAGCGTGATGCTGGATTTTCTTGTGTGAAAGTTGCTCTGCAAATGTAGTCGAGCGCTGTCATGACTACTGGTTTTCCAACTTTTTATATCCTTTCAGTCCTTGCAGGTAGATTACAGCCGGGCTCCCGCTTCCCGTCTGCTCAAGGAGATCCAGGAAGCGAAGAAGCACATCCCTCAGCTGCAGGAGCAGTTGTCCAAAGCAACTGGTTCCATTCAGGTAATGCAAATGCTTGCAGACCTGGTCGGGCTGTGTTTGGGAATGATGTGTGGGAACAAGCTGTTCCCAGCTGTGTCTGTGCCAGTTTGTGCAAGCCTACACAGCTGTCCAAGTGCAGTAAATTTAAAGGATGCACAAGTAACAGCTTGGTCTAATTTCTAATTGAGCTCACTGAAACATGATTGATAGAAGAAAGCATGGTAAAGAGAAATTAAAGCCTGTTAATGTGAATTTACATATCCTCTTATTACCAAGGGGATACGAAGAGCTGCATCCGGATGTCTTGGTCTTGAAACCTTTGTTCATGTTTTACATTTCCCTAATTTTCTGTGATGAGTTGTGGAAACAAGAGCACATGGAACGATTATAAAATGCAACTCACTCTTTCTTTGGTTTGTTGAAACACCATATTATGTTCTACTTGCTGCTTTTAATCTAGCTTTCTTTGCTTTCAGGATGGTGTTTTTTCTTCCAAATCTGTGACTGAGTCTTTGCAAATCAGTGAGGTAGACACTGAGAGGGGGGATGGGCTCACCAGAGGAGACAGCAGCTTTGGTGACAGCTCTCAGGCAAATAGCGACACAGCAGAGGTAAGCATTTTGCTTGAAAGTGCAGGAAAATGGCACGCGGGGGTATTTTAAAACCTCCCAAATGCAAAGTGCCATGAGAGAAAGAGTTTTCAAAAAAAAAAAAATCCTAAGTCGGGGAAACCCTATCTTTTGCTCGTAAGGAAACGGCATTTAAAACCGTATGGAAATCCACTCGTAACTCGGGATTTCCTTATGTTGGGCACATCGTGAGTCAGGGTACCACTGTAATTAATATAACTAATAGACTGGGAAAGAAGTCTTATTTTCTTCAAATCCAGTATTTTCCTGGAACAGATGGAGTGGCTGGGGGAAGCAGCCTCTCCCAGAGAAAAGATGAAAATGACTGAGTCTGTTTGTGGTCTGAAGAAATCAAACTAGTAGGGACAATTTACCATGAAAGTGGGGAGTAGAAACCTGATCCCTGTCACAGCCCTCTCCGTCTCTTTTCAGCTATTAACCATATTGTTTAGCAACCTATTGAAAGAGATACAGAGAGGGCTTTCCAAATCTAGAGTGCAGCAAGCTGTAATGGTACCTCTAAAGCCAGGATCGGCAACCTCAGCAGAGCAGAGAGCCATTTTTCTGTTTTGCAGGCATTGTAGTACACACATTTACGTTTAGATTATATAAGAAAATAATAATGCAGCGGTTATATATTCTGATGATTGTTATGATGGGGTTTTGTTCTCTGAAAAAAGATTTTGACTGAATGTGGGGGTTTTAAATTTAAAAAGTTTTATTGTGCCCTCTAGTGGTTACTTAAAAATAAAAAACGGAGAGCTATGGACCCTCCAGAAATATAGAGGGTACTCAAAACATGGTAGAGTTGTGGCCTGTGACCTCTAGTGTACTTAAGGGACTTTCTCTGCATTTTTTAAAAGAAATAAATGAATGTGAGGGTTCTGAAGACACACGCCTTGGGGTGGGCCTGGGAGGCCAGATTATGCCTATCCCTGCCCTGAAGCTTTGCACATAAGCTCCAGGCCAACATATTTCTAATTGAAGCATCAACATTATGACTCAGAGTTAAAATTGCTGGATTGGGGAGCTTTGTGTCATTGTATCATTTTCACCATTGTGTTTATCCTAGGCATCATCATGAAATTGGATGTATGGAAGTAGCTACAAAAGTGTAAATTAGTATCATCCTGTACTTGCAGTTTGAGGTTCCCAACATACCTTGATAGAAGCAAGCATCCTGAAGTTTTTTTTTAAAAAAATGAACAGCCCCTATTTTTTCCCTAAATGCTAAATAATTTCTAAATTGGTTTTTTTTTCTGTCCCTTTCAAAACATTGCTGCTGCTCAGTGGGCTTTGTGTACCCTTCATTTTTGGCTGGGGGGATTCTTTTTCTTTTTTGTTCTTCAATGACTTTGGAAATTATTTGGAAGTTCCCAGGAACTGAGATTTTTTTTTAACTTTAGTCTTGCTATGACCTGGCACTTACTTGTCTTTCTCATACCTGTTTGCCAAGGAGCAATTCATCAGTGGCCTAAAATGCATGGAATGTCATTAGTATAATTTTTGTGAAAGCAAAATGAGAAAAACAAACAACAAGTAGAAATCATGTCCCTTTCCTTTTCTTTTTTTAACAACATCTAGGTCAATCTTGTTTTCTGTTTGTCTTCTTGAATGACAGGAGATAAAAATATAGTAACAGAGAGGTGTGATATATATCTTAAGCGATGTCATTTAAATGTTTAAGTTTTGAATAATATGCAGGACACTAAACATAAAAATAACGGATTGTTTTGTTTTGCATATACACTGGCACCCAGGATTCTAAATGTTGAAGGGGGGGGGGACTTCTTGTATGCTTCACATATCAGTGGTTTTGAAATTCAAATGACAGTCTTTCATGTTGGCTCCTGTTTTTTGCCATAGTACGCAGTGAGCAGAAAATGCATTTATTCTTACTCTTTTTTGTAGAGTCCACGAAGTGGCCTAAGGGAACGGATCTACCTGGATGAGAGCCCAGAGAAGAGTGAGAGTCAAGATACGGTGAGTGTACTGTAAACACCTTGCTTCCAATTTCAATAGTAGCCTTATTATCCAGAGAACGGACTTTTGAGTTAGTGTGTTTTTACTTTAAACCTCAATTTTGAAATACTAGTAGTTAAGGCAGTTTGATGTTGAATTGGATTATATTTATTGATTTAGATCCTATTTTTCTTATGGAGCCATATGATATTGGAGACCATATATATTGGTGGAAGCCATGGGAGTAGAGGACCGCACACAGTGCCTCTTACGTTTCCGTCTCTCTCTTGAGATAATGACAATCTTTGGCATCTCCTTTCTTTCTTTGGGACTGAAGTGTATAGTGCAGTGATGCCTTGAATTACAAAATTAATCCATTCCAATGGATCATTTGTAATTCAAAATATTTGTAGTTCAAAATGCAGTTTCCCATAGAAATGCATTGAAAAATCTGCTGGAGGTTGGAAAAAAGGCAAAAAAGGGGGAAACAGATTAATTGTTTTCCAATGCATCCCTATGGGAAGCCTGCCCAGCCCCACCAAAGCAGGGGAAGAGCTTCACCCCCCTTTACTGGGTGTGAATAAAACCACCTTAATCAATGGGCAGCAGAACTGTCAAAATCGCCTGGTTGCCGGCTTGGACAGGTGAGCAGCCAGGGTGCTTCTTGCATGGTGCGCTGCTCTGACTCCATCATTTGCCCTGTCCCCAAGTCCTTGTTGGAGCAGCAAGGATCTGCATTTAAAAGACCTGGGTGGCATGCAAAGAGCCCCCACGCACAGTCTGCTCTTTGCATGACACGTGCCAATGTTTTAAAATCTGATCCTTGTTCCCTGGGTTGAAGCAGCAAGAATCTGATTTTGAAACATGGGTGTGCACCATGCAAAGAGCAGGCTGTGTGTGGGGGTGATCAGAGTGACGAAAATCTGATTTTAAAACAGTGGAAGAGCAGGCTGTGCGTGTGTGAGAGCCACACCTCCTTCACCCGGCTCTGTGCACAGAGCCCTTTAAATGGCTCCGTGCACAGAGCCAGGTGAAGGGTGTGTGTGAGAGAGGTTTGCAGCGGCTTCCGGACTGGATTGTAGCCCCACTTTACGCTGCTGCCGTGGCTGCAACGTAAACTGGGGCTATGATCCAACCCAAAAGCCGCTGCAAACTCCCCTCCCTTCTCCTGGCTCTGTGCACAGAGGGCATGGTGGTGGGCTCAATCGTAGCCTCAGTTTAAGCTATAGCTATGGTGGCAGTGTAAGTTGGGGCTACGATCCAGCCCAGAAGCCGTTGCAAACCCACCCACCCACGTGTTCGCCCGGATCTGTGCACAGAGCAATTTAAAGGGCTCCATGCACACAGCCAGGAGAAGGGGGCATGGTGACCGCATGCACAGCCTGCTCTGCCGGTGTTTTAAAATAAGATTCTTGTTGTTCCAACCCAGGGGGTTGGGGAGCAGCAAGGGTGTGATTTTAAAACACTTGGCCATGCCATGCAGAGAACAGACTTTGTGCGGGCGTGTTTTTGATCACCCGCATGCACAGCCTGCTCTTTGCATAGTGCGTGCCGGTGTTTGGGAGCTGAGCAGGTGAGGGGTGACCCATCGCCTGCTCAGCCCTCTGCTGGGTCGGAGCAGCCACTGCCTCCCCCTTGCCATAGTCAGGTGGTGGTGGTGGTGGTGAGGGGGCAGTGGCTTCCCTGACCCAGCAGGGGCTGAGTGGGCGATGGGTCACCCCTTTCCCGCTCAGCTCTCTGCTGGTTCGGGGTATCTAGGAGCCAGCAGCCTCAACCCAGCAAGGTTTTTCGAAAAAAGTCCCATGCCTGCAGCACCCTCCTTGTGTGGCCCATGGGCGCAAGTCTTTTGAAAAACCTTGCTGGGTTAAGGCTGCTGGCTCCCGGATGCCCCGAACCCACAGGGGGTGAGCAGGCAACAAGTGACTCCACCACTCATCTGCTAATCCCCCTGCTGGGTCAGGGCAGCCAGCAAAAACTCTTTCCCAAAGATGGGAAAGGGCCTTTACCGTCTGTGGGGGGTGGGTGGGGGGGAAGTGGTGCTTTTGCCTTCAGCTCACCTCCAAAAACAGGAAATGATGGGGTTGTTGCCTTTGGATCCCTGCCACCCACCTGCTTTCCGGGCGCACTGAAGGAAAAAGCACTGTGAATTATGAAAAACTTGAATTACAAAGCAAAAAGCATGTGGCTGTCACAGCCAGGTGATTTTGACAGCTCAGAATTTCCCTTCATAATTCAAGTCTTCCGCAATTCAAGGCATCACTGTGTATTGAACTTTTCCAATATGGAGACCCCTGTTGGAAAATTCTTATTTGTGTTTTGGCTGTTCAGATTCCAGACTCTAGCTTGAAATGTTGGAATCCAGTCTGTTTCTGGAGAAATAGTTCTTTATCATCTATTGATAACAATTTTAGGGTTTTTCCTATTCCCCCTTCCCAAAGCTTCTAGAAATTTTACATTTCATGGATTGTCTCCTTACACAGTTATAATTACTTAAGAGTGGTTTATTAGGAATTAGCCTAAATGACTCTACTGTATCCAAAGAAATCCTTCCACAGTCTCACCTTCCACTGCTGTTACTTCCCAGTAGCTGTTCCTTAAAGACTTCTTGGTCCCATCACCAAGTAGGCCACAATTTTGCTGTCCTTCTGCAAGCAGGCAAAGATCTTTGTCTTCTGGCAGGCTTTTCTTTGGTCGCTGGCTGTCTGAGTTGGCGGCGGCGGCGGGGGGGCTTGTATGGATTGTTGTGCTCTGTTGCCCTTAAAGAGCCTCGTGGCGCAGTGGTTAAATGCCTGTACTGCAGGTTAAACTGTGCTCACGACCTGGGTTCAATCCCCGGTAGCAGGCTCAAGGTTCACTCAGCCTTCCATCCTATGGATAAAATGAGTACCCAGCTTGCTCTGATGTGTAGCCTGAACACTGTAATTAAAATGAAGTTTTATAAGCAGAACTTTAAATGTGTTTTAGTACTGATTTTAATTACTCTTTTAATATAATCATTGTTTTTCTAAAAAATATTTGTGTGCTTATTAGTTTTTAACTTTTATATATTATCCTTTTAATTATTCAAGCTGTCTTCGGTCCTTTTAAGAAGAAAGGCAGAATAAAAATATTTTGAATAGATTAGTAACAAATAATCAACATCAGAACTAGACATTCTTTTTCACTGTCATAACTGTTAATTCCTGCAAAGAGCGGGTGCATCTTAGTTTGGTATCTCAGCTTTGACCATTTCACCTTGGATGACTCTACTGGGAGTCTAGACTGGGAACAGAGTCCAGTGTTGTGATAACATTGCTGTATGCTTCCCTGACACACTCAACCCCTCTCACATGATAAGGTGTGTGCCCAAGGGGTAGAAAGGAAGCATAAGATTAGATAAGACAAGCAAAATAAAGAACAAACATACAAATAAGTCTTTTATAAAATAATTATCGGTTTTTATCTGCTTGCAGCAACAAGAGTAATTGCTTTGATTCTTATTTTTCATTTACTCCACAATCCCAGGACTCTCAGTCTAGTATTGGAAGCCCTTCCTCTCGTCTTGGACTTCCAATTATAGGAGCAGAAGATGATGACTTTGATGGTGAACAGGAGCAGGTAAAATTGTAAAAAGGCCTGCTCTGGCTGTGGCTTTTTGATGGAGGAAGTCCTCCAGAAGAAAATCCTGTTTAAGATTGTTTGATAATTCATTAAGATGGTGGACCTTGACGGTCTGTAAGTGCCCTTTTCTGTTTCCTCCCTACTAATCAGGCAGATCTTCTTACCCTTATTCAGTTTGCTGGTTTCTGTGACTTCCTAGATCAAAATGGCCATATTTCAGCCCAAGTCTTCAAAGGGATTTTGATCATCTAGGGAGTTGTAATGGGTTGTGTGTGGAAACACAGGAATGAAACAAAGACAAAGCAAGCATGGCTTGATCTTTTCCAAAATAAACAGAGGATGGAGGTGTTTGCTCCAATGACCTTTTTTTTTTTTTTTTGTCTCCACAGATCAATGGGCAGTGCAGCTGTTTCCAGAATATAGAGCTGCTGAAATGTCGCCCAGCCCACTTGGCTGTCTTTCTGCATCATGTTGTGTCCCAGTTTGACCCAGCTTCATTGGTAAGGTGTCAGATTGCAAATAGTTCTGTGTTTTGGATCTAATGGATTCTGAAACTCTGTACAGAATGGATCCATGTGGGGGCAGTGTAGCAGTAGCCTTTTGATCAGCAATAAGGTCATTTAAAAACTTACTATATTTGCAAAAATTCAGTATCAGAAATTAACCAAGAAAGTAGAAAGCAGTGAGCACCCTACCTCATCTCATAATCTTCATCTTGACTATGTTTCTACAAGGAAACATTTGCTGAACATTTAGAAGCAGAATTCATACGTAGAAATAACTTTCCTCTTTTTCTTTTTTTTTTTAAAATGTGTTTTATTCTTTTCATGTAGCTTTGCTATCTTTTTGCGGATCTATACAAGCAAACAAACTCCAAAGAGACACGTCGTGTCTTCACTGAATTTAACCAGTTCTTTTTGGATAGAGCTGCAGTAAGTCCTAAAGTGCACATGTGATTTATCTTCCTGTATACAGAAGCAATGGCAATTCATTTTGCCTTAGTTGGCTTGATAGCCTCAGAGAAAATACGTTTTACCATTAGAGCATAGGACAATAAATGTTCTGTAACCCAGTA
The DNA here is from genome assembly GCA_029282475.1 of Phrynocephalus forsythii. Lineage (NCBI taxonomy): Eukaryota > Metazoa > Chordata > Lepidosauria > Squamata > Agamidae > Phrynocephalus > Phrynocephalus forsythii. The sequence continues at coordinate 7,442,761 of JAPFRF010000022.1, forward strand.
ATTGAATTTTGAGCATGGCCCTAATTCATTATTTGCAAGAGAGATTAATTCTTAAATATTGTTCTAGATATAGTGAGCCTGATCCAGACTAGTGAACACAGCAGAAAGTTATATGTGTGGTAGTTGAGCATGTACGTTGGTGCATATATCTGGTGCATTGATACCTAAAACTTGAAATGATGTGCAGTCTGAACATATCAATAACAAGATACTAGAAGTGAAAAAAATGGGGGTAAAGGTATATATGTGCCCAGATTGCTTCTAGCTCTACCTAATGACAGACCTTTAGGGGTCCAAGTGAAGTTTTTGTTTATAGAGAGAAACGAGGCAGTAAAGATACATTTGATGCCCCTGTCTCATGTGGAGGCAATTTGCCTTGTCTTCTGTTCTATAGAATGCAAAATCCAACATGTCTTTGTAGCTTTTTAGTGATCCAACCTAGATTAAGTGTGAGTCTCTATTGAGTTGAAAGTGAGAAAATATTTTTTTCTCTAATTTGGCCTTTATTTTTGCAGAATCTGAAGGTCTCTGTTCCAGATGAAATTTCTGTAGATCTAGGTGAGTTTAAATAATCAGTAGAGAAATATGGGGTTTCCCTCATTCCACACACTCTTTTTTAGGTGGTGAAATTCTTATCCCTTAAAGGGATTTCATGTCCAGACAGAACTCTTCCATGTCACAATTTAATTCAGGATGCGGGCTTCAAATACATTTTATTTATTTATTTATTTATTTATTTATTTATTTATTTATTTATTTATTTATTTATTTATTTATTTATTTATTTGGAATATTTTGCCCCACCTTTCTCCTCAGAAAAGGACTAAGGCAGCTTACAATAAGGATGGACAATGTACATCCCAGAATATTTAAGACACACTCAAGTTTAAGAAAAGGGAATTAGAAAAGGCATCTTACAACATTGAAAGGCAACATTAAAACTAAAAAGAGCACACAAATAGTTAAAAGGAAAAGAAATCCATAATGAGGGATGGAAACTAACATGGAAAATACAGATGTTCTTATGAAGTTAGTCAATGCAATCATATATAGTAATTATATAGTCACATAACAGGTGGTCCATCATTTCGGGAAAGCTTGCCTGAAGAGGAAGGTCTTGGACTGTTTCTGGAAAGACAGCAGAGATGGGGCAGTCCCAGCCTCCAGTGGGAAGGAATTCCAAAGTCTGGGAGCAGCAACAGAGAAGGCCCTTTCATGTGCTGCTGGATCCTTCATTATTTGGGAAGGGACTCATCTCTTTGTACTTTTTCTTTTTCAAAAGAAAAAGACCAGAGTTAAGTATTTTATTTTAAATAAAACATTGCAACTTTCTTCTTTTCTTCTGCAGAAAAAAGAAGGTTAGACTTAATTCCGGAAGAATTGCACCGCCATTATATTCAAACTATGCAAGATAAGGTCTTTTCCGAAGTCCAGAGGCACCTTGAAGATTTTAGGTATGACTTGCTGTCCCACTGAGGAGTTCTGTTGGCTGAGAAGAGTAACTCATTGTGACTTCCTGGTCATCAGTGGAAGTTCTGATACAAAACTGCTCCAGTATAGGCAATAGCAGTGGAACTTTCTCCCATCCGTTATAGACAGTATGGGTTTTCACGTTAATAGCGAGAAAAGCAGCAATGGGAAGAAGCATGGCCTCACACTTTTCTACTCGGCTGTTTTCAGCTACCCTGTTAAGGAGCTGTCCACACAGAGACAACAGGTTGAAAAGAGAAAATTACTTCTTGGTTTATTACTAAAATTTTCCAAGATAAAATTTCTTCAGTTTTTAATCTTTTAAAAAACTTCATACAATATACACCAAGAAGTTGTGTGTGCCCCTTTGGTTTAAGAATCCACGTAATTCAGGTCTGACTTGTTAAACGTTAAACCATTATTTGTGGTTTTGGTGCAAGTCAGTTTACCCACAGCAAAGAAAGGGGCAGAGTTTGGCATAGACATCAGTAATGGTCATCATTTTTCTCTTTTCCTGGTGTTTTTCTACTTCTAACGTCAAAGGTATCTGTTTGCTGAATCTACCAAGGGTAGATATAAAAGTATTGCATATGTGAAAGTATGACTTTTGATTCCATGCAGCTTATCTTTCATTAGCATGAAAAACAACAAGCTGGAAGCTGCTTGGCCAAGTCTGTGGGTGATGATGGTAACACAGGCGGACGTGCTCTCCTGTAGGGACATGTTGATGGCCTTGAGTATTGGATTTATGCTACTTTGGTTTTTCTCTGTCTCTCCATTGTTTCCTTCTCCTCCTGTTCCTTTTTCATTGTTTAGACAGAAACGCAGCATGGGGCTGACCCTGGCAGAAGGAGAGCTGACCCGGCTAGATGCAGAACGCGTTCGTGATCGGACCACACTAGAGAAGGAGAGAGCATGTGCCGAGCAGATCATTACCAAAATTGAAGAAGTGCTGTAAGTATGTATGGAGGGCACAGTCTTTCTTTGCTTCCCATAAGGAGAGAAAGCAGCTTGCTGGTGAACTCCTTCCACTGAGATAGGGTTCCATAGGCAAAGGTCTCTCTGGACCACATGTTGTCTGGTGCTCGACTGAGTTACATCACCTTAGGTTAGAGGAAAGTCTGTGGTCCAGTAGTATTTCAACTCTTCTGATGGGCCAGATTGCCACCAGCTACAACCACGAGATGCTTGTATCGAGCAGGAAATGCAGGAGGAGAAATTGAGCAGGAGATAGTAGTGGGGGACCTATGAGTAACCAGCAGTGACAGGAGCTGGGAGTAGTGCTTTTAAACCCAATTCCACACAAGTATGCATTTTGAAGTCATGGTCTTCTTTTGAATTTATTTCATATACCTTAATACTGTTGAGGGGTGGGGGAATCGAGGGATTAAATGCACAGGTATCCATAGCAGGCCCGGGGGAATGCTTGTTTCCTGGAATAATAAGTTAATTTATTATTTTAATGCACCAAGACAGTAGTGCACTCTGTTGATATTGATTTATAGGAGCCTCGAGGTGCAGTGGTTAAATGCCTGTACTGCAGCTAAAACTGTGCTCATGACCTGGGGTTCAATCCTAGGTAGTTGGCTCATGGTTGATTCAGCCTTCCATCCTTCTGAATTTGGTAAAATGAGTGTCCAGCTTTCTGGGGCGGGGGGATGTGTAGCCTGCATACTGTAATTAAACTGTAAACCACCCAGAGACTAATGAAGTGGTATGGGGTGATATATAAGCAGGACACTTTGCTTTGCTTTTGTTGGTTTTTGTTAATAAGATTATCTTAGTATACTGTTCTACACACACACACACACACACACACACACACACACACACACACACACACACACACACACAGAGAGAGAGAGAGAGAGAGAGAGAGAGAGAGAGAGAGAGAGAGAGAGAGAGGAGAGGCTGTTATTTACAAGGTACTTTTTACCAGTGTCCCCATTTTTCAAAATATACCAGTGAGAATAAGAGAGTTAGTTGGTACATAACATTCTGATTCTCTTGTCTTGCTGTTTTCCTTTGCAGGATGACCTCTCAACCTATGGAAGAGGAGAAGAGGTAACCATGTGGGCTTTTTTTAGCAGTGCTGTCTCACAATCCTACTAAATCTATCAGTATGGTGGTTTAAGAATGCCTCAGTTTAAGTAAAACCCAGTTTAAGAAAATAAGTTATTGGAAATGGGGATGCCTTGGTTTAAGGATTTTTTTCAGTTGAATGCCCCAGTTTAATCCCCCCGCCCCGGTAAGGCATTAAAAGTTGATGTGTGATGTTCGCACAACAAAAAGAATGGGGATGCCTCGATTTAAGAAAATTTTAAATGGAATGTCCTGGTTTACTTTTTTTCTGACCTCCAGAATTGATTAATTGGTATTCAGTGCAGTTTCCTATGGGAAACCGTTTTTCGGTTTAAGATTTTTTCACAATACAAAATGTCCAGGAAAGTAAATTAATTACTGAAACTGAGGTATTGTTTTGTGTGTGTGCATGCGTCCGCATATGTGTGTCCGCATATGTGTTTTCAGAGAGTGCCCTCTGCTGGCTTTTCAAAAATTTCACCCTTTTGTTGTGTCTTTTAAGATGAATTTATTTCATTCTACAGGTCAATTTATTTTGCAAAAAAAAAAAAATCTTACAAAACATGGTTTCCCAAGGAGTGAATGGGAAACTGATTGATCTGTTTTGGAGGTTGGGGAAAAGGCCAAAAAAAAAGAGCCCTTTTTTCCAGATGTCTTTATAAAGTGCACTTTAAAGGCATGCAGAGCTGGCACCTCCCCCACCCCGGAATACACACGCATGCACACACACACCACGGTGCAAATATGGACAAAAGCAAGCAGCAAGATAATCTCCAGCCTGTTCCCACCAAAAGTGCAATGAAAAAGAATGCAGAGCTGATGAAAATCAAACTACAAGGAAAAAAAACCCAGGTCGTTCCTGTCAAAAGTGAAATGAAAAACAATGCAAAAAGACAAAAGAAAGCAAGGAAACCTCAGTTCCCCACCTTTCCAAGTTATAAAACAATGTCCAGAATCGCTCCAAAATTTGATGAAAAAATCCCACCCCTCCACAAACTAAAACGGTGCAATGCATCCTTGGTAACTCGTTTCAAAATGCAGAACAGATTTCCTTCTTGCGAAGCATCCCATAGGGAATTTTCGTCTTGTGAGGCAACCTTATTCCCCGAAATTTCATTCATTTTGCAAGTTTTTCATGTTATGGGGCATTATGTTAAGAGATACCACTGTACTCATCTCTTTGGCCATAGTAATCCAGTGTTAACTGCTCAGATTTACAGTGTACATCTCTGTGGAATATGGAGAGTTTCCCTCCTCCAGCTGCTGTCTTACATTCTTTTTAAAGAAAGAAGATATAGTTTGAATTTGGGGGTTTCTGTGTTGAAATCATGGGCTTTATTATAGACCTATGGTGCCCCCAGCTTGGAATAAGTTTGTTTGTTTTTAATTGCTGCTAGAATCCAGTCAAGATACATTTGAAATAGACTTGCTTTGCTTCTCATTGGATTCCTTTTCTCACAGTGCATCACATTTCTTTCACTTCTCAGCTGGATGAATTGGTGATGCTAAGAAATTATTTGCGTGGAGAAGGCAGTAGAAATTCTAGAAATGAGGGTGGGTATAATCTTGGTTAGGACAGGTCCTGTCAGTGTTCTGTGGTTAATAGAAATGGAAAGTGCTGCCCTAATGCCTAAGCAGTGCTAGAATAAAAAAGAAACAACAATTTGTCTCACCGAAGAAGCTGTCTTAACTGTTGTTCAAACATTCTTTGTCTTTCTTTTTGTCCTCATGTGTAGTTCAGCTATCCAGTATGTCGTGCTCACCTATATGAAACATCTTGGTGTGAGAGTCAAAGAGCCCCGGAGTCTAGATCAGAAGCGGGGGAGGATTGGATTCCTGCCGAAGATCAAGGTACGAGTGCCACATATTTTTTTTATTTTTATTATTTCAGGCAAAAATCAAAGAAAAACAAAAGACACAAAACATGTGGCAGCTTAAAGACTAACTTTCATATTTTAATGTAACATTTCGTGGACACATCCACCTCTTCAGACATATAGCAGCAGAAGTGGACGTGTCCAAGAAATGTTATATTAAAATATGAAAGTTAGTCTTTAAGGTGCCACATGTTTTGTGTCTTTTTTGTTTTGTTTTTCTTTTGTTTTTGCCTGAATTTTTTGAAAAGACTAACACAGTTACCCTCTCTGAAACTTTTTTTTTTGTTAAAATTTCCATCTAGGTGATTCAGAAAGGCAAGATGTGGTGAGGCAAAAGCTGGTTTCAACACAGCAGTGCCTTTGGCATTAGCTGTAGAAGCTGCTTATGTGTTTCAGTGGCCTCTGTGAAAGTTTTTATTTTTATTTTGAATATTTTTACCCTCACCTTTCTCCTTGGAAAAGGACCCATGGCAGCTTACAATAATGAGGGGCAATATACAGCCCAGAACATTTAAGACATATTCGAGTTTAAGAACAGGGAATTAGAAGAGGCATCTTACAACGCTAAAAGACTTTAGAGGTAAAAAGAGCACACAAACAGTTAAAAGAAAAAATATATATTATGATGGAGGGAAACTAACTTTTAATAACTAAGTGGTGAAAGCAAGTTCCACGAGGCTGACTAGAAGGATTGTGGACACATCTCCTACGCTCAGTTGCTTCGTCTGGCTATGTTTGGGAGGGGGAAGGAATTCCTGCACACTTGAGCACCTTTCTTATCTATAGTGAGGAACTGTTGTACAGGGATTGGATGGTTGGATTGGGGTTTAGGAAGTCTAGGTTCAGATGCCCACTGTTCCATGCAATTCACCTTGGGCAGATCATGGTCCATCCATCCAACCTGCCTCAGATAATTGTTGTACGGAGGGGCATGTATGCTGCCTGGAGGCAGCGTGAGAGATCAAAGTACATCAGAAATAAGCAAAAAATCGTGCATGGATCAGGAGCAGTTGAAACCAAATAATGTTTTCCTTGTCATAGAATCATAGAGTTGCTGTTAGAAACTGCTCAGCCCTCTTGACCTCCAAGTTGTGCAAACAGGCAGATCTGCGAGCCAGGCTCAGGCCATCTATATAGTACTATGCTCGATCTTCTATTTGTTTCAGTGAATTGTGCCCATGTGAATGACAGATACAGCAAGGTATGCTTTTTGCACTTTTTGCCTTGGACAGCAAAAGTTGTGGATAGGCACTGTGTCTGCTTGTCCTGATTTCCTCTTGCCTTCACACTTAAACTGGAAACATTCCATATTAACGGAAAGATGTGGCAAGTCTGTTTGCCTGATTCTGAACAAGGAGAAAAAACAAGAACCAAGGAGAAAGGCGGAGTAAAAATACTCTAAAATGAATGAATGAATGAATGAATGAAAACTGCCTTAATCATAATTCTCCTTGACTCTTTTTTTCTGCAGCAAAGTATAAAAAAAGAGAAAGAAGGGGATGAAAAAAAGAGGAGAGTCTTCCCCAATATCCTGGGACCTCCAAGAAGGCCAAGCCGCCATGACAGCTATGCAAGTATGTCATTTAAAGAAATAAATATGTTTATCTTCTAGCAATGGAATCATAATCTCCCAAATCTGAATGTTGAATTCTGGGCAGATGGAATGCCCAGAATTCCAAAAACATAAGTATACACATCTTGTTGAATACCCATGCTTAATTCTTTTGCAAATAGTCATCAAAGTGAGTTCTTACTGCCAGTACTGCCACATTTTATTGAATTATGTGGGACTTTCTTTTTTTATTCAACACAAAACCAAAGAAAGAAGCCTGCCTTGCCATTTCCATTAGGGCTCCATGATGTAAGTAAGAAGGAATTTTCCACATAACTGATTGTTTCCTGTGTATCCAGTAGGCAGAGCCATAGAAATACAAAAGCAGCGCCATCCGAAGCACTTACCCACACCTTCCTCTGTCAGTCCGGAGCCAGCAGACTCTGTCAAGATGCGCCACAGTGGGTCCAGCGATGGCACGGATGCAACCCTACCCCCTGCAAATCTTATGTCTCCAATGGCGGTTGGAACATCTCCTTCCCAGGATGGGGGCAAGGACAACGAAACAGGTAAAGATATTTTTGCGGTATATCATTAAACATGGTCCTGCAGCCTGAACATGCTTGCCTTCTGCCTCTCACATACAAGTCAAAATGTCGAAGCACCTCTTGAAATGGTGCAGAAAAATAACATGGGGATGTTGGGGAAGGTTTAGAGTTTTAGAAAAAAGTATATTTTCATAATTTGAGAAGTTAGTGCAATGCATTATTATTATTATTATTATTATTATTATTATTATTATTATTATTATTATTATTATTATTATTATTATTATTATTATTATTATTATTATTATTATTAGGTCCAAAGCAGATTGGAGAAACTCCTCCTTCTGGTGACTCTGTGGATGGAACACCTCGTACAGCAAACCCCATATTTGATTTCCCATCTCCTCCACTGGACCATTTGCAAGAAGAGGAAGGAGAGTTTGAAAGGCAAGACTTAGCCTTATGGTTAGAGCTGGGCATCAGCAGACTTTGCCAGGAGTAGGGTTGTGGTGGTGGTGGGAGGCTAGAATTAAGAAGAGTGTTTGTCTTTTTTATAAGCCCAGAAAACTTAGTCCCTAAAATGTCCTGGTTGTCCTCCAGTCCTTCTATTTAGTGGTGTACTGATAGGAAACCCACATGTTAAGTCACAACATAGGACTTCTGTTCAGGAATATGGGGACATCTATGAGATTGTATACTTGGCCCCTCCAGTCATTGCTCAGTGAGAATATCATTTCCCTTCCAGGTTAGCAGAGTCAGGAACACCGAAAGCTTTCCGCAAGTGAGTATATAAAGGCATCTGCAATATGCTTCTCTGGCTGTGCCTAAATTGGACTCTGTGTGATGAAAAAACATGTCTTTACATGTACATGTCTCTGTGCCCTGCAGAGAGGGTCAGGTACAAATTCGCATCCATTAGTTGAAAGGTTTATTTTGATACCCAATTATGATGTACAGCAGGTGCAGCTTGAATTTAAGGTATTGTTAATATCAACTCTAACTTTATGATGTTATCTCTACCCTCCACCCTTTTCATTGATGCACAGAAATGTTATGCCAGTATCACATTTCTCTTTATCCAGAAGATAAAACCAAGGACAACAAGATTGCAATTACAATTGATGATTTTCTGGCAGTGACCTTTCTTTATAGTAGAGAGTATTCATCAGATTCTGTTTCTACCAATATGTTGACTTCATTGAGGCTCTGAGACATTTTATGAGGCTACTATTTTGCTGTTTTAAATTCCTCCATATATGTATTCAAAGGTTTCACTGAAGCTTCTCTGCTCCTAGGATGGACACTGTAAGTGCTGGGGATATCCAGAGCGAGGATGAGCTCTTTGATTTTGACATGGAGACAGACCCACCCAACTGGCAGCAACTTGTGAGCCGTGAGGTACTCCTTGGCCTGAAGCCCTCTGAGATCAAACGTCAGGAAGTTATTAATGGTAGGTTAGTTAATACATTGTTCCAGTTGTTATCTGTTGGCTAGAAACCTATCCACCCATTTTGTACTGCATTGTCTTTATTTAAACTGCTCTGAACTGGAATTGTGAATTCTTGCATGTGTCAGGCTTAGAAATATTTGTACAGTAATGCTGAAGGAGAGATAAGAGGCTTTACTTTCAGGTCAGGATGAAATAGCGAAAGATTTTTGGTAGAAGGACCCTGAGGGCAGTCTAAGGTCTTTTCAAATTGATAAAAGGTAGCATGTCCTTTCAGAAAGACACAGTTTTAAAATAACCCCAGTGGCTTTCTGAATACATCTTAATTTTAAGGCATAATCTGTTTTGTCATGAGAAAAAAAACTGCACTCCTTGGGATCTAATGTCATCATTCACATACCTTTCTTTTTTGTTCAGTTCCTTTGGGTTGAAGTGTGTTCCTCCCTCTACCCCCCACCCCTCCCAGACAGGTTTCCTGAGGTACATGTGCAGCATAAATTGTGATTTTTCACATACTTAAGTTCCTTTCACATACTTAAGTTGCTCACCTTCCCATGCAATTACTTGAGCTGTCCTTCCCTGATAAGCTTCTGGCTTGCTGTGACATCCAGATATTAAACTGTTTGATTTCTTTTCATCTATTTGTCTGGCTTTTCTGCAGCAAGGCTGTTACAATGATTCCATTTCTCTTCCTTGCTTCTAGAGTTATTTTACACAGAGCGCGCTCATGTCCGTACGCTGAAGGTTCTGGACCAGGTCTTCTATCAGCGGGTATCTCGTGAAGGGATCTTGCCTCCGTCTGACCTGAGGAAAATATTTTCAAATCTGGAAGACATCCTTCAGCTTCACAGTGAGTGGGGGGGGGATCTTAACTTCACTTTCTTCCTACTGGAACAGGATTGATAAATGCCCAGCATTATTATCTGGCTAGACAGAAGTCAAGATAACTCCTGAGACAACAGCTGGCAACACATCATTACTGAAACAAAAAGGGTTTCAGAAACACTTCCTGGGCATTTATTTGCTACATCACCCTCTTCTCAGAAATCCAGTTTACCTATTTGCTCTTACTGCATCTCCGGTTTCCTCCAGCTTGCCTAGGAATAGGCAGTGGTTTTGAAACTTCTATATGAAACCCCTCAGATTGCCAATAGCAGAAGTAATATTGAGAATTTAAGATTAATCTCAATTTAATATCTGAAAGCCAGTCTGTGCTGCTACATATAACGCTGGTTCTCCGTCTAAAATATTCTCTTTGGAACAAAATTGATTACAGAGGCTTAATTATCTTTTGATAATATCCTCCAAGGGGCATTGTAAACACTTCCGTTTTTCCTTCTTGCTTCTGTTGCAAAACAGTATATCAGTTCTGCTGTCAGACTTAATTTTATCGGAAACAGTTTTGTGAATTGCCAGCTATTTGGACATTCCTTCATTTTATTTTGAAATGGATTCTTGAGAATATGCAGAATTGAGGAGTAATTTGTGCCATCTCTAATCTCCCCCACTACTTGTTTCACTTTGTTGTTTAGCTGGACTAAACGAGCAGATGAAAGCAGTGAGGAAGAGGAATGAAACATCTGTGATTGACCAGATTGGAGAGGACTTGTTGACTTGGGTAAGCACACTATTACTTCTGATTTTTTTTCTTCTGAAAAGTGTTTCAAGAAGCAGAAGACTGGCAACGAAATAGCAAACTGAGCCATGGGTCATCCTTGGCAGTTTGTCTTGCCTGGAAGCCTGTTATCTGAAAGGAAAGAATTAGACTGAATGGGTGTGCCAGAATTGTTGGAGATGAAGAAAGCTCAGCGTGGGGCAGGTGTTCCACTTCTCTCACAGAGCAGCTCTCTAGCTGAGTGTATTTTTATTCAATTAACAATAAATGAACAAGTTGTTTAACTTAAAGGTGACCTGCAAAAAAGAGAAAGAAGAGTGGGGAAGAATTTGTTTATCTCTGTCAACATTTTCGTTGAAGTTGAGAGAGGGCAAAACTTAGATGTGGTTGGAAGAAAAAGGAACGAACCAACTGGAATATTATATGGCTTTAGCTTGTCTGCTTAATTTCATGCATTAATTCCCTCTTAGTTAAAGAAAATGCAAGGTCTTTTTTGGAATTCATTTGGGTATTTCTAATAGGAAATGGTACTGGATGTGCTGCATCTATTAGTAGTGACATTCAGTATGCTACAGTTCCTCTAAGCTCTACCCCAACTGTGACACTTGACACAAGAGACATTTCTACTAGGAATAAATACATTTCAGAACATTGGATGTCTGTGTGGATAATTTAGCAGTCTATATAAGCCAAAATGACAACAATGTCAGCAGCATGTGTCCCTGCTGGTAAATCTTGCTGTAGGATGGAAAAATGAGATGATGTGATAAGGGCCAGAGGAGACTGTGCTTCTAATGGATACTTCTTTGACCTCAAGAGTTCCTTTGTTGTGAGAATGATTTTATAAACCACTGCATGACTTCACTTGCTCTGTGTTCCTTTTTCACATTTGCTTCCTGTGGATTCTTGTCTCAGTTCAGTGGAGCAGGAGAGGAGAAATTGAAGCAAGCCACTGCCACCTTCTGTAGCAACCAGCCCTTTGCCCTAGAGGTGATCAAATCACGGCAAAAGAAGGACTCTCGCTTCCAGACATTTGTCCAGGTAACTTTTTCTGAGTCTTTGATCAGGCTAACAGCAGTTAGAGGGTCAGTGGAGACTCTAGGTGAAGATAAGGTAATAGACAGTAGCTAATATGTTCACTTGGCTGTCGATTATCTTTGACTGCCATCTTTAAAGGAAGAATCTTAATCCCATAATTACAAGGAATGCTCCCAGCTGTGACACTTGACCAAAGAGATCAGCTAGTCCATACAGTAATGTGAACTGGCTGATAGGGCTTCTTTCAAGGCAACCCTAATGTGAGCAGAGTAAAATGGAGAAAGGCCTATTCAGCCCACACAAGTTTACAGCAGTACATAGAATCATAGAGTTCAAAGAGACCTCAAGGGACATCTAGTCCAACCCCCTGCCATGCAGGAACCCCATCACAATATTTCCGACAGATGGCCATCCATCCTCTGCTTAATAACCTCCAAAGAAGGAGACTCCACCACCCTCCTCCGTGGCAGCATATTCCACTGCTCAACAGCTCTAACTGTCCTGAAGTTCTTCCTCATGTTCAAATAGAATCTCTTTTCCTGTAGTTTGAAACCATTGCCCCGAGTCCTAGTCTCTGAAGCCATGGAAAACAAACCTGTTCCCTCTTCAATGTGACATCCTTTCAAATATTTAAACATGGCTATCAAATCCCCTCTCAGCCTTCCTTTTTGGAAGGCTAAACATTCCCAGTTCCCTAAGCCGTTCCTCATAAGACATTTCCTCCAGACCCTCAGCCATCCTGGTAGCCCTCCTCTGCACCCGCTCGAGGTTGTCAACATTCTTTTTAAACTGAGGTGCACAGAACTGGACACAGTACTCCAGATGGGGTCTAACCAGAGCAGAATAGAGTGGTACTATCACTTCCCTTGATCTAGACACTGTGTTTCTGTTGATGCAACCAAGAATCGCATTGGCTTTCCTGGCCATGGAGTGGATTTCATTCTTCCTAGGCTGCTCTGTAAGGAGGATGGAAAATGCTGCACTTCAAAGGAAGTGTTTCAAAAAGTGTCTGTGTTTTGAAACGGCAGAGTTGAAATTCCTTGGCTGGTTATTGGATATGTTGACTGTTCATCCCACAATCTGCAACTGGATTTGTCCCAGCTGGACCTGAATTAAATCCCAGCAACTATACAATATAATGCAGAGAAGGCAGTGGTGGGATCTTTCTTTTTTGAGTGGGGAAATGCTTGTGGGGCTGGTTGTTTCAACTTGTTCCAATGCCTTTGACATCACTTCTATCTACTTTCAGCTCAGTTGTGAACATCTGATTGGATGTAAAAGGGCCCTCGCTTAACAATTTCACAAAATACAGAAACTGTATTATTTGGGTCCTCTTTTTCCCTTTTTGAACATGGGGACAACATTAGCCCTCTTCCAATCGGTGGGGACTTCACCTGTTCTCCAGGACTTCTCAAATATTATTGCCAATGGTTCTGAAATTACTTCTGCCAGTTCTTTTAATATCCTTGGATGTAATTCATCCAGCCCAGGAGACTTAAATTCATTTAATGGTTCCAGGTGTTTCTGTACTACCTCTATACCTATTCAGTGTTGCAATTCCCATCCTACCTCATCTACTCTTTGTCCCAGCAGATATCTTTCTTCCTTTTTGGAGAAAACGGAGGCAAAGAAAGTGTTGAGTAGTTCTGCCTTTTCCTTGTCTCCTGTTAGTAACTGTTATCATTACCACACAGAGAGCCTATCATCTCCTTATTTTTCTTTTTGCTGCAGACATAACTAAAGAAACCCTTTTTACTATCTTTAATCTCTCTGGCAAGTGTAAGTTCATTTTGCACTTTAGCTTTTTTATTTATTTATTTGTCTAAAACAGTTAAGACATAAAATATCAATAAATAATTAAAACAACAGCAAAACCTTATACTAAAATCATCACTAAAATTGCCATCAAAGGACCCCAGTCTATGTTGTATCAATTAAAAAACTTCTGGAACAGGAAGGTTTTTACCTGGCGCCGAAATGTCATCAATGTTGGCGCCAGGCGGATCTCACTTGGGAGGGCATTCCATGACTTGGGGGCAGCTGCCGAGAAGGCCCTATGTCTACAAGCCATCCCTCTCACCTCCTTGAGGGATGGCTATTTCAAGACGGCCCCTGGCTAGATCTTAATTGCCGGGTAGGTTCATATGGAAGGAGGCGGTTTTATCTAGGTCCCAAGCCGTTTAGGGCTTTATATGTCAAGACAAGCACTTTGAATTCGGGCAGCAACTGTAACCAATGCACAGAATCGGCGTGATGTGAGCCCCACTGTTTAATTAACCAGTTTGTCTTCAAAGGCAGTGCATTTCCGGGATGTTTTCTCCCCATATACAGTATTAGCTGTTTGCTTAAATCCCTTTTTGGTGCATTTCCCATTTTTCCATTTCTTGTACTAGTTTTTCTTTATAGCTAGCTGAGTTGAAAGTTCTTTAATTAACCATTGCAGTTTCTTTAGACCTCTTCCATTTTTCTTCTTGTTGGAAAAGTTTTAGACTGTGCCTTTAATATCTCACTTTTAAGGAACTCCCATCCATCTTGGACTCCCTTATCTTTCAGTGTTTCTGTCTGTGGAATCACAGCCAATAATTCTCTAAGTTTACAAAAATTGGCTTTCTTAAAGTCCAGGATTCTTGTCTGACTACGCTTAGTTTCACCTTCCAACTGTTTAACAAATTCCAAGAGGGCATGGTCACTTTTACCTAAAGATCCCACCACTTTGACCCCATTTATAAGGTTCTCCTTATTGGTTAAGACCAGATCTAAAATGGCTGTTCTTCTTGTTGCCTCCTCTGGCTTCTGGACCTTGAAATTGTCTGCAAGGACAATAAGGAATTTGTTAGACATTACATTCTTAGTTGAGTTGGACTGCCAGCATATATCAGGATAGTTAAAATCTCCCATTAGTACTACATCTATCCCTTTTGACTGTGCGGCCATCTGCTCACAGAAGGCATCATCCCACTCCTGGGATGGCAGAAACCACCTGCAGAGGTCAGAAGAGCCTTGTATCTAACCTGCCAGCCCCATGGTGGACACATCCCTCAAACTAGCACTCTTTAAAAAGTTCTTTTGCCTCTCTTCTGTAAGAAATAACAATTGGCCTAAACTAGTGTAAATACAACACTTCTTGCTGGAGGGGAAGGGGGCACCTGGCACGGCATGTAAAAACCCTAGTTTGCTGAGGCAGGGTCTTCTTCGTTTGGATCTTTGGAAATGGTTTGAATTCTGAAACAAAGCACATGACTAAGATGTCTCTTCCTGGGTCAGTGCCTGAGACTGATTGTGGAGGATATCTAGTCTCTACTAAGGAAGGAGGCCAACCCCAGTTTTGGGATGTGTCTGTCTTCTGGCTAGCTGCCAAATGTGACAGGACTGTGCTGCCTGCCTGATAAATCTTGGCGTTCCTTGACTTGTATTTAATTGCTAAAAATGTGAAACAGCAAGACATTTCTATGATGAATGGGTGGTGTACAATCAGGTAATTATGGTCTTAATAAATATGACAAACACAGTTATTATGCTGTTTAAATTTAGGATGCTGAGAGCAATCCGCTCTGTCGCCGGCTGCAACTGAAAGACATAATTCCTACCGAGATGCAAAGGCTGACCAAATATCCCCTTCTGTTGGATAATATTGCCAAGTACTCAGGTATTGCATAGCGCTTCCCGCTGGGACTTCGGCAGTAGCAAAGAACAATTTGGGCTTCAAAAGGACCCCTGTTTCTATGACGCATTTTGTAGCACCAGTTGGTGCCTCTGTCTCATTACTGCTTCATCGCTTGGAAATACTGAATGAGGGAGCAGAGCCACTTTCCTTTGGCCAGTGAGACATAATTGAAAAAGTAGGGCTTTCTTTGTAAGACTTGTAAAGCACCCAGGGAGTTAACTGAGGGAGGAAGAGTGGTGTATGTTTAACTGTGTCATTGCTCTTGCTGTTTTTTTATATTCTTTGTGGCTGTCACATGTATGATTGCACAAAACAGAGCCTTGCTGTGAATTTTTGCTGAAAGTACAGTTTTGTAGCTGGCCATTTCTCAAACGTGGTAACATGTGATGCCCAGAGCTTCTCCTAAGACTTCTTCTGTGGCTGGAAATGTGCACAGTGCTCATGGCTGACAGTGTCCAGTGCCCAGAAACTATCTTTTCCAGTTTCTTTCATCATCTGAGACAGAGAAGGAGGGTTGCTTCCACTTATGAGAAACTAGAAGGCTTCCGTTTTATGGTCTACTTTGGTTTTTCCTAAAAGACATCAGTCAGAGACTGTTTATTTTTATTTTTTATTTTTTATTTTTATTTTTTTAAAAAAGCTAAGCTGCAAAGTTTAAGGTAGTGTATGTCCAAGAACTGTGTGGACGTCATGGTCTTTCAATGCCAGCTCCACTCATGGTTCCCCCACTCTTTCTACACTTCAGCATGTTAAGCCAAAGCAGCTATTTTGATGACGCTGGTATTAAATAATTGGCAGCCAGAGCTAATTGCTGATCCCCTGTGAGTCACCAAGAGATCTGCCAGTAAAATTAAACCTACGTTGATCCCCAAAATTGCTATACCATTCTTAGAAACATATGCAAGTGAGCAAACAATACATTAGCCTCATCACACAGTGGTTCAACTGCTGTACTGCAGCCAAAGCTATGCCCATGACCCAGGGATCAAGCCCAGGTAGCCAGCTCATGACTGACTCAGCCTTCTATCCTCCAAGGTCAGTAAAATGAGTTCCCACCCAATATAAGAATAATATGTAGCTTGCATAGCTAACGTGTAAACTATAAACTACTCAGAGACTGCTTTAAGCACTATGGGGAGGTATGGAAGCAGAACACTTTGTTTTTTACTTTATTAAGCACAGGAACAGCCTTTCCATTCTTCACAACTTCAGATGGGAAGGTGTCACAGTAAATAACAGCAATTAACAGAGCATCTAGCTTGATTTGAGATTTGATGATTCATTCAGGTGGAACTAGTATTTTCCATTTGTGAGACTGTGTTCTGCATTCTAAAGACCACTGCCTCGATGCTTCTTTCCTTTTTTAGAACACCCTGAGGAGAAAGAGAAAGTGAAGAAAGCAGCAGACCATTGTCGGCAGATCCTCAATTTTGTGAACCAGGCTGTTAAAGAAGCAGAGAACAAACAGGTGAGAAGCAGCAGCAGGGGTGCCTGGGTTTGTAACAGCAAGGATGGAAGGCAGTGGTGTGCAACAGAGAGGGGCCCCATTCTTTAGTGTCTTTGCCCAGTTGAAGCCATCTGACCTTGATTTTCTCATTAACCTGCAGCATTTGGAAGATTATCAGCGTCGGCTCGATTTGTCATATCTGAAGCAGTTAGAGGGCCCAATGATGGAGGAATTCAGGGTGAGTGACAGAGCTGTGAGAAAAGCTCCATCAATGTACAGGCTCAGTAATAGCTATGTGCCATCAGGTTGATTTCAATGTAACAGCGACACTTCTCAGGACTGATTTGATTTAAGGTAGTCAAAAGTAATTTCAGTAGCCTCCCTGCGTTCTTGTGGTGCTATGTGCTCTGACAGCCTGTCCAAAAACATACAGCCTGACTCTTCTCACAGAAGACACAGTGCAAATTGAACTCCTAGCGTCTGGCTCTGCAACCAGGTGCTGCAGTCATTGAGTTGTCTAGCCTTGCAACCGCTACTCTGCTCCCCAACCCCATCAATAAATTTGCTACATGGCAGTTTGACCCTCAACTGCTGTTTTTAGTACAATAGCTAAAGCCCAACTAAACCACAAAATGGAATTTTCTTAAAAATACTAACAACAAAGTGACTTCTGGATTTGTAAACTTTTTGTAAATCAAAGGATCATGTTTTATAGATATTTCTGTTACCTCTTTCCATCTCCATTTTTCTTTCCAAACAATGTTCACAATCTGTGCAGTATGTGGTGGCAGCTGTAGTTATGTTTGAATTGTGAATTAACCTTCAATACTCCTTGGTAATGTTGGTGGTCTCCCCCCACCCACCCACCCCCAATTCCTCCTAAAGAACCTTTAGTCCTGGAACTTCTTGTTCTGTAGGGTTAACAGACTTCCTTAGCTTCAGAGGCAACTAGGAGTAGATGGCTCTTCAGTGTCCTTTTGTGTTAGGTGAGAAGCCATTGGTCTTTGGAGTTGGTTGTCTGACAGTTGTGGAAGCTCTCATGAAGACGGGATGAAAAACTTAAAATTTTGGTTAATCCTGGTTGATGCTGAAAGTCTGATCCATTAATGACTTGTAATGCAACGTAACAATGACATTAGCCCCACCGTGTACTTGATTGGCCAAGGGTAAGAGACAAAACCTGAAGTTTTATCTAATCATGTGGTTGGGATGTTTAACTTGAAATGTTAGGCAAGGGGTCAGCCTCATTCCGTTCTGTGATTGTCATAGTTGGAAATCTTTTCTGCTATAAGTGCCTCTGGTTTGCCTTAACAAATCTGTTGCATTTTGCACTCTAATATATTGACAGAATTTGGATTTAACCAAGAAGAAGATGATTCATGAAGGGCCTCTGACCTGGAAGGTGAATCGTGACAAGACAATTGGTAGGTTTTGTATGCTGCCTTGTAGCAGAACTGAGGTGGGGTGGGGGTCATTAAGCAAGCGCATCTGCAGTTTCTTTGTTGCTGGTGATAATGTAGGCAAGTTTCTTGAAGCTATTTTGGT
The DNA here is from genome assembly GCA_029282475.1 of Phrynocephalus forsythii. Lineage (NCBI taxonomy): Eukaryota > Metazoa > Chordata > Lepidosauria > Squamata > Agamidae > Phrynocephalus > Phrynocephalus forsythii. The sequence goes on from JAPFRF010000022.1 coordinate 7,461,046, forward strand.
GCATTTTCTGATGGGCTGAAGGATCATTAAGGGATGTAGGAGAATTTTTAAAGATGATTCAGTCCCATTTGTAGTTTTAAGATGAATGATTATGTGGAGTGGTCTGTAACTCATTCCTGGCTACCTTTATTGTCCACTGCAGATCTCTACACGCTGCTCTTGGAGGATATCCTAGTACTGTTGCAGAAGCAAGATGACAGATTGGTGCTGAGATGCCACAGCAAGATTCTAGCTAATGCTGCAGACAGCAAGCATACATTCAGCCCAGTCATCAAGCTAAACACCGTGTTGGTTCGCCAAGTGGCCACAGGTTAGTGCAGCTGAGAAAGCCAGTAAGTTACAAAAGAAACACTGGATTCAGAAAGGTGATTTTTTTCATTGATGGAATCATTGTGTCAGTGGAAAAGATGAGTTCTCATCAGATTGTAGCTTAAATTTTATGTGAGTTTTATTTATTTATTTTATCTGTTTTGGAATTTTTACCCCACCTTTCTTCTTGGAAAAGGACCCAAGGCAGCTTACAGTAATGAGGGACAATATACAATCCAGTACAATTAAGGCATATTCAAGTGTTGAGAACAGGGAATTGAGGGGCATCTTACAGCATTAAAATACAACTTTACATTAAAGCTACAAGAGAATGCAAGCAGTTAAAAGTTATGAGTTATGGAAAATATCATTGAAAACATAGTGTCAATGCAATCACACAAGGTTATAAGTGGTCATAAACACAAAGTCTATGTGATAATGTATGGTAGAGTCATATAAAAGACACATAATAGTCCACCATTCAGGGAGCTTTCCTGAAGAGAAAGGTCTTTTTCTGTTGATTGAGCCTGAATGAAGCATGGAAATTAGAACTATTTCCTTCTCTTCCACAACCAGCCTCATCATGCAGGAGCCACATTCACTTTCTGTTTATTTGGGACTGAAATCAAGGCCGTTTTCTATCCCCATGTAACTTGTGTGATTTAAACCATTTCAATTCTGTAGCCTTAGTGGAATGCAAAGTACAGTTCCTCTAAATCCAAGCTAAAACAAAAGAAGATGAAGTGCTACCAGTTTTAACTTGCACTGTTTTTCCCCTAGATAACAAAGCATTCTTCGTAATCTCCATGTCAGAAAACGGAGCTCATATTTATGAACTGGTGGCGCAAACGGTTTCAGAAAAAACTCTGTGAGTAAGCTTGGCAGACTCATCCAGGGCTGTTGATTGTTATCCACTCAGGAGGGAGAGAAATCTTGTGTTCCATATTTGTGAAGCAGCTTCTGCTCATAGTAATAGGTGTGCATGTAGAATTCCTGTTAGATTTTTGGTACTTCATAGCATCTGTTTCAATGCTTTAAACCATGGCACAGAGACTTTTTTTAAGAAGCAGAAAGTATTAAGTGTTATGCAGCATTGAAATACATATAACTTATCAATTTTATTTAAAAATCAAATTATTTAAGGAGGCCTTCGGCAACATCCTATGTTATTTTTGAGACCTGTATTCTATTGCAGTCATTGATTATTTCATTATTTTACTGGACAGTTTGTTTATTATGTTATGGCTTATATAATTTAGTTTACTTAAGCCACAGGGAGGTAACCCTTGGTTGTCCTCCTGTTTTTGTAAGTCAGGTCAGCGGGGGGGGGGGGGTGTCTTAAGGATGAGGAACCAGAATTGGTGGCATTGGTAATTGAACATTAGTGGTATGAAGAGCCTCAAGCTGTTTCTGGGTTTCTGATGTCAGCAACATAGCGTTCTAGAAGGGGGGGCAGTCCTAGGGCATTCTCTTCATTTGGCTTCTTCTCAGATTTCTAGAAAATGTTTCCACTGATACCCTGATACCCTCTATGTCACTATTTAATCCTGTGGCTTTGTATGGGCAGCAGTAATTATACACTTTTAATGGCAATTGCTGAGCGTTCTTGGCTTTGTACATGCAGATGAAGGATAGGCTGCTGACAGCAGTGCTGAAATGAGCAATGTGCCAAACTCATTTGTACAGACTCTGCCTTTAAATCCACAATAGCAGAGAGAGAGAGAGAGAGAGAGAGAGAGAGAGAGAGAGAGAGAGAGAGAGAGAGAGAGAGAGAGAGAGAGAGAGAGAGAGAGAGAGAGAAGAGGTCCTATGATATGATCTCAGGGAGTATGTAATGAACCAGGTCACGTCTTGCTGTTTATTACAAATAATCAAATATCTCATGGAAATATATTGCCTTTTCCTCCTACTGTATGATGTGCAATTAAACATGTGGTTTAAAAGTTGGTGATTTTATCTAATAGACAGGGTTACCCAGCAGTGATAAAAGCTGCAAGAAAATATAGCAGCAGCTTTAGAGACAGTCAGTTCTAGGATACCAATATATTTCTATATTCTCATTTGAGCTGCCCTGATTGCTTTTTGCTTCCAATGAATTAAATGATTTCAGACTCCAATATAAATAACAGTTCAATATTCTAAAATGATGTATCTATCATATGTTCAAAAAATTTTATTCTGTTACATTTTTCAATCAAAGCTCTCTTAACAAACCTTGTGGTCCTAAAACCATTACCATCTGATGAATCCTCTGTCATTGTGTGTCACAGAATTAGGTCGAGATTTGCTAGCAGACTGAAATTTAATTATTGTTTCCAGATCGGTTTAAGTTTATTAAACCAATCTCAGGCTCTCTGTGAGACATACTGTGCAAGAACACGGGAGGTCATAGCTCTTCTTTTCTTGGGAACTTCCTTGCATGAAATATTTTTATGCTACCTTTCTATAAAAAACATTTGTTCAACATAAATTAAAAATATAAAAACACCATAAAAACTAGTGATCCAAGAAATTCCACTAATACTATTTCAAAGATCGAATTTTAAAGTTGTGCCCTGGCACAATCCGAGAGGTCACACACACACACCTCCTTCTTATGAAAAACCCATCCCTAGCACCTTTGCAGGTGGTAACAGCAGAGCTTGAGAAAGAGGCAGGCTGTCAGTGAGATGCTGTATGTTGTGCAAGAACACGGGAAGCCGTAGCCCTTCTTTTCTTGGGAACTATCCTTGGTCCTGGCTTAAATCCTTCACACCTTGAACGCCAAGGGGAACCAATATTGCAGAGTTATTGTATTGACAAAGACAAAGCTTCCCTTTGTTAATTTTTCTCCCACAGTAACATTCACACAAACAGGCTCATATGAGTTGTGTTTCCTAGAATGATACTTGCATTTCACACCTTAATTTGCTACTGTTAACGCTGATTTTTTTTTTTTGTTTCAATTTAAGGCAACATTTCTCCTGACTTAGGGTACTCAAGGAAGCTCACAATGGGTAAAACAAGTCAGACTGAAAACGCCCAGAGTAGCTTTTTTGCTAGATGGTTGCGGTATATAAATCAAATAAATAAATAAATAAAAATAAAAATAATGCCAAGTTAAAGATCAATCAGTCATCATCGAAGTATTTTAAAATGTTAAAAGAACATGAGCCAAGTCTCCAATAATGAATTGTAGCAGTTGCTCTTGAACACTAGACAGACTTGATAATAAGATTGTAGCCTCTGTTTAATTATAAATGTGAAAAGTTCACTGCAGAAATAAAAAAATGCACATCTATTTTTTCCCTTTAAGCAATGTGCAGTTTAAGTGAATTCCTGACAGCAAAAGATGTCAAATGCCTGAGGAGCTTTGCATTGTTGTTTTATTCTATTTAGCTCTTAAGACGGACTCTTGCGTTCTGCAACACAGAAATTAGAGAGTATGTTTGCAGGACTTTCTGCACAGTTTCTGTTTTTAGTTTAAGGCTGCATGTTGGAGAGTCAGCTTTTTGACTTCTAACACTGCTTTTCTTTGTCATTTATCCATGTGGGTGACTTTTTCATAGGGTAAGAATCTTGCAGTAAGGCATTTATACTTAACCCCTTGTGGTCCATTTTGCCCCTTTTTGCCCAGAGAGTGATGGGAGAACATGGCACTTCTCATGGTTGCCTTTGGTCTCATTCAAAAGTAGAATATATATGTAAACAAACAAATGGTCTGCAGAAAGGCATTATAAGATTGCAAAACAGGTTTGACTCATTGTGCTCTGTAAAATGCAGAACTGTTGGAGATGACTTCCTTTCTTGGCTTCTCTCTCTCTCTCTCTCTCTCTCTCTCTCTCTCTCTCTCTCTCTCTCTCTCTCTCTCTCTCTCTCTCTCTCTCTCTCTCTCTCTCTCTCTCTCGGTGTGTGTGTGTTTGTGGAGGCGTGCGCACACACGTGGACGTGCATGCATGCACCCCTTTCTTCCTCCACAGAACGTATTCTCATATCCTCAATTATGACTTTGGTATAAGAAGTAGCAGCTCATTTTTATATAATGTTCATCGTTACTCATGTCATAAGTAGCAAATAAAGGCCTACAGTCCCAGCCCCATGCCATTATCCTTTGACAAGCTCCACTGGTAGTCCACTACCAGGATTTCAGCATCACATTTCTCATTATATTCCACTTCCTTCCTGCCTCACTGTGCCTTTGCCAGCTATCTCCTTGTTACATTGAGACCAATTCCTCCCATGCAGGAACCAAGCAGTAAATGCCAGCAACTCCATTCTTGGTCTGCCTGCCTGATTGAAAGAGAGAGACCAGTTTTGTGCATCTTAGCTGCTTTTGCCCTCACAAGTATATTTCATAGGTGGCTGTTTCTCTTTTGGGCTTTTTCTGGTTGCACATTAAGTTGGTAGTAATAACAAACAATAAGTACAGGAACAACTACTCTTTGCTGCTATATACTCTGGCCTATACAATTCATTGTAACCTTAAAAGAAGGAAGCAAAAATACTATGAAAAATTTGCCCAGATTATTTCAGACTAATGAAAGACTGCTGTGTGGCAGTAGATGCAGGCAATGATTAACTATTGTTATCCGTGTGTAAGAACTTCAGATTGATGCCATAAAGGGTAGAGAAGAAATGGTTTTTGATGTGAATTCCTTCTGGTAGTTATGTTAGATACATTCCACCCCTCTTTGTGGTAGGATGACATTTATTCTTCTCATGCAACTACAGGTGGCAGGACCTTATTGCACGGATGGCTGGAACGGTGAAAGTTGGAAGAGGCAGAAGGGTCATTCCATTACCTCAGTCAGGACCATGCGAGTAAGTTGTTCTTTCTTGAATCATTTCCCACATTATCACATCCCTTTCTCCTCTCTTTCATGCACCTTCTCATTAACCTTGTCACAGATGTGGTAGTATTGATACTGCTTTTCACGCTGCATATGTTGTAACAAAGCAAGATCTCTTTTAAAAAGAAATGAAATATATGAGATCCCACAACTGCATGCAGTTGACCTGTTCTCCTTCCTTGTTTCCAGAGAAGACCACGAGGAGGAAGAGCAGCAGAAACTGAAGGAAGAACAGGCCACTTCTGACAACAGCATGCAGAGCCCAGGTAAAAGTTAATGACCAATATTTCTGGCTGGGTTCACCAAGGTCATGTGTATTTTTTTTCCTGTACTGGTATGGGTTCTCGATAATCAGAAGGTATCTGGATATAGAAAAGCCTCTGGGGGGGAAGCTTACAGGGTAAGGATGAGAGTACACATTCTTCAAGCCGGGTTTTTGGAAGCTTATTTGTTCCAAATTCATTCAATTTAAGGCCAGTAGTTTGTTAGAGGCTTTCTGTCTTCCCAGCTTAGAATGTATTGATTGATGAACTGATGGAAATTATGTAACACATCCATTGGGAGCCTTCAATGGATGGATCATCTTTAAAAATTGATTCAGATACTTTTTGAATATTTGGTAACGTTTTTGAATATTTTATGATGCCTTTCCCAAACCTATAAGCTAAGAGACAGCAGAACCTAACTAGGTGAGACACCTAATGCGACGTTGATTCTTCCCTAATGTTAGTGTTGTGTGTGTGTGTGTGTTTCCTTTTAGATAAAGATCTAGGACTGGAATCTCCTCTGATGCGGAAGGCTTCCTCTCCCTCTGCAGCTGTCCCGGAGAAGGTGGAAGAGGAGGCCCTTCTGGAAGCTGACAGGCAGTTTGGAGAGAAAAACCCAACGGACTTGCTAATCAAAGAGTCCTCTGAGAACTACAGCCACTCAAGCCCCGAGCTCTCATTCCAGCTCTCAGAAGAGCGATGGGCATTGGATGCACTAAGGAACTGTAAGTAGCTTAAGGCACGTGAGACCAAGAAGTCCACGAGGGAGTGGTGGGTGCATGCCGCCCTTTCCCCTTGAGCCCACATGAACATCACCCACACTCTTCAGTCGAAGCATAGTATAAAAGAGTGCAGGCAGGGACACACATGGCTGGGCACTGGCTGGTGCCATAAAGCTGCAGATTTCCATCTGGCACAGACCTCTGAAGTGGTTTTCCACCGCAGCAAAAATGGATGCAGTGCTGTTCTCTGTGGCACAGGTATTGCTCTAGTGGAAAAGATGCATTAACAGATCCTTAGTCAATGGACTGTGCTACTATCAAAACAGAGTAGACGGTTTTAAAATGCAGTACCAAGTGAATCAGGTAGTCCCTCTCCTCTTTTTTAAAAAAATCATGAAATCTTTATCCCAGTCATGGCTTTTGCCTTAGAGTGATGGTAGAAAGGTGGAATACAGCCACCAGCACCTTCATTCTAGTTAAAACTGATATAAGGCCAGAGAAAAAGGGAAGGGAACGCAACTTGCATACTCCAACTCTCATATGGTACCCCATACTCCAGGTAGCCACATCCCTCTTGCAAAGAAATCTAAGTGGAGCCAGATTGCATGAGGTGAAAGTCCTGGCCAGTCCAGCATTCTTTTCCTGCCCTTGACCCACCAGATGTCAATAGAGGGCCTGAAAGCAGGACACAAGTGCAGTAGCAACCTCCTGAGCTTATGGGCCATAACGCCCCCCCTTTCAGGGCTCACTGCCTGCAAGAATGGAGGTGATATGTAACCAATATGGATGATAACCGCTCATAGCCGTATCCTGTATACCATATTTTTCCATGAATAAGACTATATATATTTTTGTCTCACATTGTTGCACTAAAAATTGAGAATCATTTTAAACACAGAAGTAAGCCAAGAAGAGAACTGTGAATTGCGAAACTGCCCACACCTATAATAGTTGTGTTATATGGGGGATCTGGGAGTTGAGTCATGACAACTGGACTTCTATTCTTGAGAGATCAAAAGGTTTCTCTGCTCATCCAAGCAGCTTTGTCAGTCTGAGGAAAGTTAGTGTTAGACTGGTGAAGCTGCTTGGATGAGCAGCGAAACATTTTGATCTCTCAAGAAAAGAAGTCCAGGTGCCATGATTTATCTTCCAGATAAGCTCACCTGGATGACTGAGAATCTTCACAGACATATACAGGGGGATGTCTTATAAATGGGGAAATATGGTAAATTTAGTCTAACCCTGTTTTAAAATTGCCCAAATGGGTGGCTCTGATCAGTTAGAGGATTTCCCGAATCCCCACTAGGTAGTAGAAAAAATGCTGTCTTTTAAGAGGAGAAGGCAGGTACTGTATGTCTTCCATTCCTTGCCGGATGAGATAATGCAGATGCATACCAATACTGCTGCCAGCCTAGAAGATACTGTCTTCTGCTTCTGGCCTCCTCCATACCTGGTTTATTGCTCTGCAGATTTCCAGTTTTTCTGTCTCCTAGCTGTATAGCCTTCCTGAGCAGGACAGTGAGAATTCCTTGCAGTCTGTGCCTTCCCAATCTCTGACCCTGTAACTTTGGTACATCCAAGAAGAGGCCGCTTGGGTTTCAGGGGATAAGCTACCAAGAGCCATGACCGTGTTATCTTCCCTTTCAGTGAGCTTATTGAAGAAGTTGTTGATGGAGCAGCTTGGCATGTCCGAACAGGAGTCCCTCGAAGACTGGCAGTGTTTTTCCAGGCATAGGACCATTCAGCAGGGGAACCAGATGGGAAGTGGAGTTCAGCAGGGACCACAGCCCTCAGAAAGTGACAAGTCTGAGAGTAGTCAGCCCCACTCTGGCACAGGAACAAGTCATTTTGGACCTTGCTCTGATCACCGGACTTCTGGAGAATTTGTGCAACCAGGGGATGTGACGTCAAGTAGCAGTCAGCTGACTGATCCCTTGACCCCAAACCCTGACACCCCAACCGCCGAACTGGCAGGGGTGGGCACGGAGGATAGTGGAGAGCATTTCTTTGATGCTCGGGAAGCGCACAGTGATGAGAACCAATCAGAAAGTGAAATAGCAGACAGGAAGGAGGAGGAAGAGATGCAGCTGCGGATCTCAGGTGAGTAAATTCCCACTAAGCCATCTAGAACTGATCTCAAGTATGGTGACAGTAAGCAGCACTGCTTCTCCAGTGGGCTCTGGCGACACAAAGACGATTTCTTCATAGCCGTGGTTCACCAACCACTTGTTCTGTCTGGCAGATCTAGGCGTAAGTACAAGGAAAGGATGCATGCAGCATCCTCTTGTTTTGTTTGTTTTTCCCCTTGGCTCCCAGAGGATTTTCCACCTCTTCCAGACAGTACACACCTTGAACATTTCATGTAGTACTTCTCCAAAAGGAAGGGGCTGTCTTTCGATATGCCCTTTCCCTAGAGATGTGGAGCTGGAATTCTGGTGACCCACTACTACCTGGGGAGGGGATATTTTTCATAGCATCTGCCCCATGACCTCTGATGTCAGTTGGCATGTGCTGTAGTCACAGTTGGGGAGGGCTTTTCCTGCAGTGCAGCATCTTTCTTCCCTGTGCTTGGTACCTGCCTCAGATGCTTTATCCTGACTTCTTCCCCTCCTCAGACAGAGAGACATAGAGGTAGGTGGTTGGGGGGAGTGCAGTCAGGATGAAGCTAGACTTCCCCATCAAGTCCAGCTGCACTGCTTGAAGGACCGAGCAGCAACAGTGGCAGGTACATTGGGGAAGGCCTCTGCCGGCTAAACCAAGCAGTGGGCATCAACGGCTTTTAGGGGGAGTACATGTAGATGTGTGGGGTAAATAGTCATGTGGGCAAAATATAAACCTTGTACACAGTGTGTCGTGCCCCCTGCTTTTGCCAGAGAGGTTCTGCTGAGGAATTTTGCTTGCCATTTTTGATCCCCATGAAGGACGGTTCTGGAACGATACTGCTTTTATATATCCCAAAGCTCAGAATGTCCTCTGGAAGCCACAGGAGGAAAGGTTTAATATCACAAATTCCTACTCTCTTTCTCTCTGTCAATAGTAAGATGGGGCTCCAGTGTCTCAAGCAGATCATGAGAACTTTTCCTAAGGTCTGTGTTATGTACATATGATGAAGGTCACCTTTTTTCTTTGGCCCACTCTGGGAGGACAATGTAGTCTCTACCTGGAAAAGAATCATATGGCTACTCGCCACATGTGTTATCCCATGGGTTGGGATGGCATGGGAGTCATTCACAGTAGAAGACCTCAAGCATGATGACAGAGAAGTCCTGAATATATCTAAAGGCTTTGTTTAAAGGTTATACCAGACATAAGGAGAGCCCAATGCCCTATACTATTGGTTAGGTGATCTTCTATTATATGGGAGCATTAGTGTTGTTTTCTTCACAGGAAATTATTTGATCCTTGAGGGATATGGCACAGTACAGGAGAGCTCTACTGATGAGGAGGTAACTTCGCTGGCTCTACAATGCACTGCAGGCAACCGCACAATGGACTCTGCCCAACAGGAGCCAGACTCCCTGCAGGACACCCAGACAGCCAGAGCCAGCCCGCCATTTCCAGAAGAGTTAATGGCTCCCCACTGGGAAGAAGCAAAAGAACCTTCCTCAGATGTACTGAGGCCTGCCTTCTCCGTAGAATCACGTACTCTCATAATGCATTACATCCAGAAGATAGAAGCCAACCTGGAACACTTAAAGGTATCCTCAGTTCTTTTATATATTTCTTTTTCCACCTTTCTTTTTCTTTAAACTGTGGACAGAGGGACAGAGGGTGAGTGATGGGAACCCAGGAATCAACAGGTATGCATGGACATAGGTTGTGTTCAAGGTCCGAGTATGGAATACTGTATTGAGTAAATGATCATCACAGGAACTTTCCAAACACCCATTGAACTCTTAGCTGTAAATTCCAAACCAGGAGAAGCAGATAGTTTGTAGTATATATAATAGTGTATGTCCCTTTCAGAGGTTGAATTGCTCAGCATTTAAAGATTGTGTCCAGTTTTTTTTAAGGCAAAATGTTTTTAAAAAACCGAAATCCTGGAGTAAACATGGGAGCAGAGGGGGAAGACTGTTGCGTTACGGATCACACGGACACAGAGTTTCGGGGTGCAATCTGGTGCTCAGGCAGCATTTCTGGCTGGAGGGTCTGCGTGTCTCTCTGTGTCTGCATCAGCTGTGTGCATGTGAGTGTGTGAGATTGTGTGATGATGATTCTTCTCCTTTGTGGTGATGATTCTCCTCCTTCTCCCGCTGCTGCCCCAGCGACCAGTGTTTATTAAGAGAGAACAACAATAGAAACAGGAAGACATCCCTCGGTGGGAGGGGTCATATGCCTTATCTGTGAGACGATACTGAGTAAACAGGTACACAACAGCCCAGGAAATAGAATCCATAGGTGGGGGGATGCTCCCTAGCTAGTGAGGCATTACTGATAAGGGGCTCTTGGTCTGTATCCTGATATCCTGTTTTCCTGGCCTCCTGTTTGCTCTGGCCTCCTTGCCTACATCAGCACATCTGGTATCTGCTTGGTCCTGGGGTCTGCTGGGAAATATATGTCAAGCAGCCCTCCTAGGCCTTCAGTTTCCTTTGTGCTTGGCCAATCTTGGGGCTCAGAAATATGGGCAATGATATCACTACAGAAGACAGCTTCATGTTTAAGAAACATGAAAGAATGCCAGGAATGCCATTCTGGTCAAATACAACTTTATTGGGATTGGTAATTTTAGCACCCCAGACAGAAGTTATTCATGCATTTATTTTAGAGTATTTTTACCCTGCCTTTCTCCTTGGAAAAGGACCCAAGGCGGTTTACAGTAATGAGGGATAATATACAGTCCAGTACAATTAAAACATGTTCAGGTATTGAGAGCAGGGTACTGAGGGACATCTTACAGTATGAATAGACAACATTACATTAAAGTTACAAGAGAATGCGAGCAGTTATAAGGAGAGTAAAGTTCCATGTAAAGTTATGAGTGATGGAAACTAACATTGAAAAGATAGTGTCAATGTAATCACATAAGATTATAAGTAGTTATAAACACAAAGTCTATGTGATCCTATAGATTCATATAAAAGACACATAATAGGTAGTCCATCATTCAGGGAAAGCTTGCCTGAAGAGAAAGGTCTTTGCCTGTTTCTGGAAAGACAAGAGAGATGAGGCAGTCCTGGCCTCTAGTGGGAGGAAGTTCCAGAGCCTGGGCACAGCAGTCGAGAGGGCTCTTTTATGGGTTCCCACGAGACGTACTTGTGAGGGTGGCGGGATGGAGAGAAGGGCCTCTCCTGATGACCTTAGCACCTGAACCGGTTCATACTGTGAGATTCGATCTTTGAGGTAGCTAGGACCCAGGTCATACAGTGCTTTGTAGGTCAAGGTCAGCACCAGAAGTTGAAAAGCTAAGATCAAGATCTTTTAAGTCAAGGGCCTTTATCTTTTCTAGAAACTGGAAGAGACTGGAGTTAATGTTTTTTAAAGTAGTGTAGGAGGGAATCTAGGCCTAGATTTGACAGGTAGTTTGGTGATTCCATAATAGTGCCAAAGATGACTATTGGAGTCATCAGAGGAAAAAGATATGGAAATAAGAGGCCCTGGAAGAAGTGGTGGTTACTTCGTGGGGACCTGCACTGCATGACAGAAACAGGGCTGTGAAAATAGTAAGAGGGCAGTCTAGTGTGCCTCACAGCTAGCTGGATGGATCTTCTTATGGTTCTATAACATCCACAAGAATTCAAGAGTTTGGAGCCACATGTTTCTGGCAAACATGAGGCACAAAACAAGCCTTAATTCTTACTAATCCAGATGGTGAAGCTACCTTTGTTGCACTAGCTTTGCATCCTTGATGAATCAGTTTGATGAAGACCAGACATTGCTAGTTCAGTCCTGAGGAAATCAATCTTAGCTTCTTAAAACTTGGATTTGGCCTTTTGCTGTGCCATAGAACAGGTTGACAGGAGCATTCGTTTGTTGTACCTTTTCAGTCACAGGAACACTTTTGGTGAATATGAGTTGCACCTACTTCATGAAAGGGTGATGTGCCATCTGTCCCATAGTTGTTCCATCTCTTCTCCCTTTGAAAAATAGGTTTGATGACCTTTGGCTTACCAGATGCTGGGAATTGCAGGGTCTGTATTCCAGCACTGCTCAAATAGCCATTGCTTTGCTGAACACTCTTGAAAGATGGGCATGCCAGACGAAATAGCTGGTTGGGGAAATATTCCCATATAGTGCCAAAAAGATATCACTCACTTCAGATACCTTGCCGTTTGGGGGCGCCACTATCACTGCTGCTGTGTGTACACGACAGTTGCTACATCCAGAGAAAAGATGGCTAATATTGGATGTAAAAAACCAGAAATGTCACACACACGCAGACACAGTGCTGGGGGTTGCCAGCAGAGCCTCGAGAGTAGGAGTGACATTGTTTCAGAGCTTTGTCAGGTACTGTTGTGGTGTGTTGAAATCAGCTGCCTCTTGAAATGGGTTGGAGATAAATATGGCTGGCTTGTCTCTTTCAGGAAGTAGAAGAGAACTATGCTGTTCTTCTCCAGCAAAAGCTGGCTGGATCAGTCCCCACAGAAGATCACTCAGGTATGCATTCCCCTCTCCCTGGGGCACCTTCAAACCAGTAATTTAACCTGCTTGTATTCACAAGTCCCTGGCTTCCAATGAAGCCAGTTGTTAATCTTTCTACTTTCCATTTAGCTCCAGATGTTTTGGAGACACCAGGCACAAACACAGAAGATCTGGGTTTTAAAAGGGTGGTAGTTGTCTTTATTTTCTTGGAAGAGTGAAAGGCAATCCAAAACCATCTGTGTTCAAATTTCGACTTGTCTTTTCCTTGTAATTTCCATTGCTGGCTGTTCTTCCTGTGCAGAAACTGGTAAAAAGCTTAGCCTTATGTGTCTGTTTCCCCCCCCTCTTATTGGCTGTTGAGAAAGGGCAGGGCCACCTTGCCCTATATGCTTGTCTTCTTTCTGTGCTGATTTTTCTCTGTTCAGTAAAGCCATATCTCTTAGTAATAAACAAGGCATTTTCTTTAAGCCACTGTAACAAGGTGAGACATATGTTATCTGTGTCAAGACAAGAATGGAAATGCAGTATAGTGACTCGTTAGACAAGAGGCTGTCTGAGGCAAGCGTGATACTAGGCAATAACTATAGGTGGATGGAAGTGCTATTTGCTGATGCATGTATCCGAATTTTCCTGTGTTTTAAGATCTGTGTTCCATTTCTCCTTGCAATCCTGTTCTCTGTTTCTTTCTCTCTTTTTCCCCCTCCTCAGATACAAGTTAGTCACTCTTCACTTTCTATATGTGACTGAAGGTTGGTTGGAAGCAGTAGCCTTGCACCCGTGCCTGCTGGTTTCTGCCTGGACTTCTGTGATGCAAGACTCTTTCCGTGGACCATCTGAGCATGAACAGTGCTCCAGCAGAACTGCGGGGTGGGCAGTTTTCTTTGACGCCTCTGCACTAGCTCAGCAGGAAGGGGTGGTGATTTTTTTTGTTCTCCCCCTCTTACTAGCGGAAAACAGTTGTGATTCCAAACAGAGGAAAAAGAGGATTGGGGGGTACAAACAACCAAATGTATAAAGCTTTGGGTGTAGGATATACAAATGTATTTAGACATTGCAAAAAGAAAAGAAAATCAATGTATTTATTTGACTTCATTCCGTGTACTGAAAGCACACTTTAATTTGTATTTTATTTTGCTTTTTTAAAAAAGAAAAATGGATAGTGCCAGTTTATAGGCCCCCAGCATTCTTCTGCTCCTGAATTCAGGGGTGAGGTATGTATGAGTCTTGATTTTCCACTGGATTGGATTCTGCCAGCAACCTGTCTGCCTCTCAAAAGAGTTACACATGTAACACAACACATCAAGAAATACGTGGGCAGGCCTTCTCGCGCAGTGGCAGTTCATCATGCACTATGCAGCAAGGCACTTGAACGTTGGCTGTCCGGTTTTCTTCACAGACACATGGTCAGAGGAGGAAAAGGTTGGGGTTTTACTTCGGTCCTCCACCCCATTGATTTTGATTCCCCATAGAAAATACCAACATATTGTGTATAGTTTGGGGGGAGATGTGGTGGCGGGGGGGGGAGTAGCTTTCCAAAGCAGGGGAAAGATGTTAGCAGCCTTTCAGAGCCACCATGTGTCTGCTGAGTCATTTGGATCCTTTCCTACCCAGAAAGAGGCATTGCTGATCTTTTTGTGGGGGGGGAGGTTTGGGGGTGATGATGGTATTGTATTGCACTGTTTGTGCCAAAGTGCTCGGAAGTCACCCAGGATGCCGAGACGCATCCACGGGGGTGGGGCATGATGGAGGAAAGCAGCACGACAGTATTTTTCTGCCTAAATCATAACCTTGCCTTGAAATGGAAATCAAAGGCTCCCAGTACAGATTGAAAAACACTCAATCGTGTAGCCTGGTGCTCAGAATTGGTACTGGGATAGGTGGGTCAGTCATTTGAGGATTGCCATGTCCTCTTTTGAAACACTCGCCACAAGCAGGTGCTGGATGGATGCTGTTGATGCTTTTCTTCCTGTGCCAGCTACGGTGTCTTCTTTTCAACAAGCCAGATTCCAAAGTGCCAAATGCTAGACATCCCCAGAGTGTCATACTCCCCACCTCAGTTAGCTGTATGTGCTGTAAAACGGGGGTGGGTGGGTCTTTTCTTTCCTCCTTCCAGTGTGAAGGTCATACTGCCTGCTGCATTAATGCACGCACACATTTTCCCTGTAGCTATCATGGAGAAGTATCAGAATCACCGTTTCCCAGTCATGCAAAACATAAAGCCTTTCTTTTCTTCTGTAGGAAAAATAGCACCTCTAGGGTGAGCCAGTTGTACAAGGATTATTTTTATCCCCTTTCCCCAGGGACATTTCAGGTCCATGAACTGGTGCTTATCAAGATGGCAGGCATATTTTCTGTAGGCTTGTTGTATGGATGACTGACCTGCGTAAGTGGCTGGAGGCTCCCCAAAGCCAAAGGGTTTCTTCCACACCTGTACAAGTTTCCTGTTGCCAGTGCCGATTCTCAAGGTTCTGCTAGAGGCTTTTTCCAAGTAATGAAACCTGCAGGGTTTTTTTTAACATGTCATTTTAGTTTGCTCTTTCCTGGCTTTTTGAAAATTGTGCCTCCAGGGATTAAATGAACCTGGGCTTTTAATGACCTCCTCTGATTTTAAGTGGCATTTTTCTCAACTGGATTGGCATCATGCATGTAGTGCTTTTCTTTTGTGTGTATGTTTGTGTTGTTTTTTTAAAGCTTTCTCTGCCACACCTTAGACATTTATGCCTGTATCTTAACAGGAAGCATATTTATATCTTGGATTTCTTCCTTAGCATAAGTAGTTTCAAGGAGCGTCAGGAATTGAGAGTTCCTCTGCAGGCTAGTTACATTTAAAAGTTGAGTCATGGCAAGTTAACTAAGGAAGACACCCAAGACAAACAGGTTGGCTTTCCTGGATTGTGCAGTCATCATCAAACCCAGCCGTAGTCTGGGAGTTGAAGTTTACAGGAAACCCACCCACACAGATCAGTACAGTGGTACCCCGACTTCAGAGCAGCTCTACTTAAGAGCAATTCGACTTAAGAGCAGAAAACTGTTGGCGTTTTAACTGCCACCTTACAAATTTTAGATATGGTCTGCTCGACTTACAATTTTTTCCCTTTTTTATTTTTTAACTTATTTTTTCAATTTTAGATAGGTACCCCGACTTAAGAGTAGTTCAACTTAAGAGCATGCATTTGGAACGGATTAAATTCGTAAGTTGAGGTACCACTGCTGTTTGTCTCCCACCAATCCATTACAACACAAATTAGGAGTCATCAGGATCCTAAACCACAGATCAGGGAGCATTCCCACCTTCACAGAAGCCAACAAGAAGGAAGACAGGCACCTGAAGGCAGCACGTAAGCCCTGTGAATATCCAAACTGGGCCTTCAACAAACCAGTATGCTGAGCCAGAAGAACAATGGATCAGCCTGAGACACTGATCTGACAGAAGAACCTGGTCATTCCCTACATGGCCGAGGTTTTGGCAAATACCACATCCCTGTTTACTTCAAACACACAAACAAACTAAGGCAGAGACTCATCCACCCAAAGGACCTGACACCAGAACACAAAAGAAGCAATATGGTATATGTGGTCCAATGCAGTGAGGAGTGTGCTGATCTCTACATAGAAACTAAACATCCATTAAGCAGAAGGATGGCCCAACATAGGAGGGGTAATAGCTCAGGACCAGAAACAGCAGTACACCTCCACTTGAAGGACAAAGTGCACTCATTCCAAAGATGAGGATGTACACATATTAGTCAGCGAAGGTAGGTGGTTTGAGAGAGAGGTCAGGGAAGCCACTGAAAACCCCTCTCTCAATGGAGGCGAGGGGCTCAGGCAGAGTCCATCTGCTACTTATTAGGCTGTGATTTCAGCAACACCCAGAGCAAAACAAAAAAACCTTCATGCCTTCACCACCAAGGTTTTATGGGTTTCTGCACCTTTGGCCATTGTTCACCTTAAGGCTATTGAAACTTGTCTACCTAACGGACCTATTCAGGCCATTGTTCATCTTATGAGCCTATTTCAGACGGTGCCATGAGGTCAAAGTGAACTATAAAATGGAGGACTCACAACTCACTTTCTTCAGACTGATGAAGCTGTTTGGATGAGCAGCAAAACGTTTCAATCTCAAGGAAAGAAGTCCAGTTGCCATGACTCAACTTCTATATAAACCCACTTGGATGACGGGGAATGCTCACAGACATATTGCTAGTTACATTGCTTCCTTTTTTTGGCAAGGGTTTCAATATCTTTGTTGCTCTAGTACCTCCTATGTACATTTGCTACTGCACTAGCATCAGATGATGTTGGCAGAAGTGTTGCTTTGGCATTGTTAAAAAGATCCCTGGGGATCAGCCTCCAAAAAGAAATTTTAAAAATGGGGCACAATGACAGAAGATGTTGTGGTCCTCCATAGTGGATGGGGACATCATTTTATTTCTGTTCTGAGAAATGAAGAACAGTATGCTGTGCTCTTGTCCTCTTGATGGAGGGATACACACATCTCTGCTCCATGTGGGTTTTTTTTCCAGGCCTGCCTCTGTTATGCAATCTCCTGTTAAGGGCATTATTCTTCTTCTGTAAGAAGGAGAAGATGGTGAGTAACGAGTACCCTTGAATGCTCCCACCATTGTAACCTGAAATCCCTGGGGATATCTACACTCCCTGGTGTGTCTACTGTACAGGCCCCAGGCACAGATCTGTTTTTGTGAAGAGGGTCAAAACTAAAATGCACTTTGTAGGGTTCCCGTTGGTTTGGGGGGAGGGGGGTTATTTAGAAAAAGAAGAAAAAATAATAGGATAGCCATGAGGAATTCCAGCCAAAGAGACCTTTACTGCTCTTCGCCACTGGCTGTGAACCTTTCTTTCTTTGGACTGGACAATAGCACAGAACAATCTTTTCTTTCTGCTCCCAGCTTGAAAATATGACTAACAAAAGACTCAGTTAACAAGAGACTATTGCAGTGTCTGTGCCACAGTTGTATTGAGGAAATCATAGATTTGTTTTTAGCCTGGACTGTAGGACCAGTGGATTGGGATTCAAAAAGCCTAAATCCATATGACAACTCCCAAAGAAACCTATTTGTGAACTTTGGGTTACAGAGGAGGCAGAAAGAGTTGACTGAATCCTGGGGAGCGGGGTCATGGTGGTGGTGGCAGCTGCAGAGAGAATGGTATATTTCCAGTTTTAGTTTCAGGGCTGTGTTGGAGCCATAAATGGGGACGTTCTGGAGCATGACAATAGTCTTCTGGGAATTGTTGATCACATCTGAAAGACACCAGGTTGGGTGAGGAAGGTAGCTTTAGACAATTGTGCTTCTGTTTTATAATGGAACTCCCATCTTCTGGTGTCAATATAAGGCCAAGACAGGTTTTTCTGTCTGTCGCACTGTTGCTTTTACCTGCAGTTCTGCATAGTTGCTTTCATTGGCTCTGTTTTCTATTGGTGATTAAAATAGTTCTCAGCCACCACATCTCAGGGCCTGGCAGACTGCAGGGTAAGGAAGATCATATTGCTGATATTTGTTCTCCCCTAGGAAATGCCTGATACTTGCACCTTGTTGAAATGTCTTTATACATAAAAGAAATGGTGTTTTGGATGGAGGCATTCAAACATATGGCCCTTCCCTCATCTAGCAGTCCTCTTGGCCACAGTATAGGCTGTCCTACCACTTTTGGAGCCTTTTTTTGCTGTTTTTGTAGATCAGACCTGAAAGCTGAGAAAACATTGTGGCAAGACACTGGGAAAGAATAGGGTTAAAATTTTCTGTACAGATTTTCTTTGTATAATAGTCTTGGGCCAGTAGCATATAACTGTGCCACTCATGGCTAATCTGCTCTCGCAACTTTCCTTTTGCATTAGCAAGAAATGGGGTTAGTGGTGGGGGCAAAAGGGCCTACACAGATTTGGCTTTGTTTGTGAATGCTGGGGATACTTGATTACTTTTCCAAGTTTCTACAAAACAGCTTGTGCAGCTCCCAAGGAAGTGGGCACTGTGATTATAACAACAAACTGGCTGCTTGATTCCAGGGGTCCCCAGCATCTTGAACTCTTTCAGGTGTGGATAAGGGTAAAATGCCCAACATATTTGAAATATATTCTCTTTTTTTAAAAAAAAGTACAAGTTGTCTCTGATTTACTTGTTTCCCCCCTCTCATCTGGAATCTCAGAGAAGCTTTCATTATATTTGATTCCTACCTTCCCTTCCAAAGAACTCCTTTGCCCTCCCTTTGGCCTTCAACAGCTAAACTGATAAGCAAACTTTCTCCAAAAGGAATACTGTAGCCAGAACACTATTTTGCTCTTTAAAGAAAAGAAAGAGGTGTTGTGTGAAACCTTCTAACTTGTAGAAATGTATTTTATTTGTTCACCATACAGTCATTTACTCCTTTTAACAGAATTTAATTTTAAGCAAAACAAAAGCAAACCATTATGGAAATATTCTTCAAAAAGCAAAATGGAAAAAAAGTCCTCTTATTAATTATCCTGTATTTTTAACTGATCATGTTTGAATGTCTAAGGAAAAAAGAATTTATTGTTCTAAATATCCAGATGTATGTATGTTTGTAAAATAGCTCTTATTAATTAGCTGATAAGGTTGTATGTTTTTGGAACAAAATATTGGTCATTAAAAAAATCTGAATTTTGTGGAGAGTTTTTGTTTGTTTTTGGAATAAGGGAAATAGAAGGCTAGAACATTCAATTGCCAGTAAAAATGATTAAAGGAGACACCCATCTGATTGGGGTGGGTCTTTAGATGTTGGGTGGAGCTCTGTGGATGCCTCGGAAGCTCTTTAGCCAATTCTTCCACACAGCCAAGTCAGTAACACAGTTCTCTCTCTCTCTCTCTCTCTCTCTCTGCCTCCCTCCCAAGTAGTAGTAGAGCCACTACTCTTGGTGGCAAACAAATTGCAATAACACAAAGTGCAGACCCACCCAGCCATCCCCCAAAAACACAAATCACAAGCAGCGAGCAAAGGACATAAAATTAGTAATGGGGGTTAGATTTTCCCAATTGGCTGCATTTAGGTCAATGAGGCATAGAGCAGGGTGGCCAAACTTCGGCCCTCCAGATGTTTTGGACCACAACTCCCAGAATTCCAAGCCTGTATTGCCAATGACAAAGGACTGTGGGAGATGTGGTCCAAAACATCTGGAGGGCCGAAGTTTGGCCACCACTGGCATAGAGAGATCACCTGTTGTTTGAGTACTAGGGTGTTCCAAGTTTCCCTAGAGGAGTAGCAAACAAAAAGAACAACTTATCTCACTGCTCTGAAGAACAGTTTTCCTCCTGAGAACTGGAAGAGAACTGCTATTTCTGTAGTGTCCAGTGTTAATCCTTCAACTGGAGAAAGAGTGGATCTAATGCGATCACATTGGGCTTTATTCTGCTACGCACAGGCATGTTTCCTCCCTCTGTTTTACCTTTTCTCAAAGTTGTTTCATCTTCTACATACCATATACCAGTTGATGCTCATTCGGATTTTAAAAGCCTGTTTAAGAGCCTGTGTTTGGGCTGTTAAAAAAGAAAACAAAAGCAGATTGCTTGTTCCTCGCCCCACCTGAAAGCTAAAGAGCCCTGTGGTACAGTGGTTAAATGCTTGTACTGCAGGTAAACCTGTGCTCACGACCTGGGGTTCAATCCCAGGTAGCAGGCTCATGGTTGACTCAGCCTTCCATCCTTCCGAGCTTGGTAAAATGAGTATGGGCAATATGTAGCCTGCATCACTGTAATTAAAGCTGTAAACCACCCAGGGACAACTTGAAGTGGTAATGGGGTGGTATATAAGCAGAAGCAGAACATGTTTTAGTAATGTCCAGCAAAAAGAGTGACCAGGACTCAAACCCATGAAAAGCAAGTTCTGGGTCCTTCCTGGCATGGCACATTGCTTGATGATGGCAGTATATACTGACTACCCCCCCCCCAAAAAAAGCTTAAGTACTATATTTAAAAGGAGCAGGTAAACATTTACATAATTCCATATTTGGCAGTGTCCCAGTTAATCAAGAAATCACACCGATTCCCCCCTCTTTCTCTCTCTCTCTGTGTGTGTGTGTGTGTGTGTGCGTGCGCGTGCACACGCAGGCACACAGGCACACATATTGGCATAGTGCCAAACAGGCTTGAAGCATGGCTGTTAACTATTTTTCACCTTTTTTAAAAGATAAGACATGTCAACTGGTGGTGGTTGTATGTGTGTGGGGGGGTGGGATCAAGCAAGCTTTGTAAGCTGGCGCGAAAATATCCTTTTAGCCCTGGCAGAATTGGTGAGCTGTGTTGGTGCCAACTGGTCAAATGTTCTCATGCAACTGGTTTTAAGCAAAGAAGTGGTGATGCAACTCTTGGCTGCAACCAGACACCAGACCTCTTCAAGGTAGAGAGCTTGCTTCTTGGTTCACGATGAGGACATTGTGACCCTATCAGAAATATATCTGCAGTTAAAAGAGCCTGGGAAGAACCTGGTTGGAGTGCATAAGCAGGGTAGAATTTTAATTTCCACTTAAAAAGCTGCACATTGTGTATTCTTCCACTTCCATAAGGTGAGTCAAGTTGCACATGCTTTCAATGGGCTCTCCTGGTTGGCCAGGAGGGACCAGTGGTTTCTGTGCTCGCCTTTCCTTTCTCTCATCACTGGGAATGAGCCCAGTTTAATATATATCCTCCCACATAATTCCTGGCTTGAACACCTAAATGTCTGCCACTGCTGAAGCATTTGCATTATCACCTTGCAATGTTCATTAAAACCATACAATTGACTTCTGTAATTGCTAATTCAAGCTCTGGTATGTTGTCCTAGTGATGTGTTTTTCTTTGTTCTGCTGTCTTGAGCATTGTGTGCTGTTCCCTTTTTTTTTTTTTTTTGGCTACATGGTGTTAGAGGAAAGTACAAAGAGGATGTTGTTTACTGGATTTTGCTGAAACAAAGGTGGGATGAATTATTTAGAATCCTAACAGTCAAATATCAGTCTCATTGTGAGAACTAATTCCTTCCTGCTTCTCTTCTGAGTGGTTCTGCCATGGGGAAGTCCTTGTTCTAGGGAGGACGTTTGTGTCAGTTAACAAATATCATCCAACAAAATCAGTACTAAATAAGAGTGCCTTTGCCTCTGCTTCTAGCACTGTTTGGCTGGTCAACACCAGGCTTGAAAAGTCCCAATTTTAAAAAAAGTAATTTGTTCCTCTTACCCTTGAGAGTGTACGGCAAGTAACTTGCTACGTTTCCATTATTTTCTGTCACATTTTCTTAATGACAGCTTAGGGCAGAGAAGAGAAAGGCATGAAATGTGAATGTTTTGTGTAAGAATGTCCTTTAAAATATTTTCTGCAAGAAGAAAATGATAAATCAACAAGGTCACTTTGTATCTGCATTACTTCAACTAGAACTTTACTTCAGTTACATATGACAGCCTTCCTTCATATTGGAGTGTTGCACAATTTAGAATTATAGACCTGCATGAAATATAGGTAACATTTAAAAAAATGTTCAGACTATTTTTGACCAGAAACTGTTACTTCCATAACATTATCTCAACCTTTTGCCTGGCAAGCCACTCCAGTATTCCTGCCAAGAAAACTCCATGGACATGGAGTCACGAAGAGTTGGTAACGACACAACACACACACACATTCTTTTCTGCATGTGGTGGGGAATAAATTGTGTGCCTGTAAGTATGCCATTTGTTAAAAATATCCACAGTGACAGAAAAGTTATCTTACAGCCAGGTAGAGCCCAATTTCACTTGATTTTGAGTGTCCTTGATTAGAAGTGTTGCTTTGGGAAAGGCATCCTGTAGAAGGTGATCCTTCCAGGCCCTGCCGAAGAGGCCAAAGGGTCCCTTCATGAGGAGACTTGGCTTTAGCTGCCATTTTACCTCAGCGGTGACCAGCTGAGTGGAAGAGGGTGTTTCTGCAGCAGGTGCACCTCATCCCACCAGCTGCACCTTGTGCTGGAATTGCCCAAGTCCCTTCCTTTCTTCCCCTGGTGCAATCACCACACCTTTTGCCCCTCATTTATTCACTGCTACAAAAGCAAGCGGGCTCTCCAGAGAGCTGAAGTGGACACTATGTTGGCCCCTGGCCACACACCTGTTCCTTCACAGCGGGGAAGCCCGTGTCTTGCACCTTTCGAGCAGCAAGAGGCTGGGGCAGAGGCTGAGGGGCTACCCAGCCTCTTTCCCAGGGGACTGGGGGAGCCTTCAAACTGGCCACCCTCCTTAGGGAGAAGTCTGTAACTTTGGTGCATGGACCCAGATGCTGTGGCATGTGGCATCCAGCGGTCGGAGGTAGAGCCTGTGAATGCAAAAAGAGCCAAAATTTCGGCAAGAGCCCCAGAGGCTCCCTATTTCATTTCCCAGGCTGTTTCTAGCTTCAGGGAGACGCCCCCTCCTGTTTTTACCCCTGGGCATCCCCTATCAGAGGTAGGGGCTGCTTTTATCATCTCCCGACGCAGTTTGACACCCCACCACTGCCGCCACCCTGTTGGGGTGGTTGAAATCATGCCAACAGGGCTGTTTCTGAAGTGAGGTCCAGCCTTTGGTGGAAGGGGCCACTTTCCCTGCTCTCTCAAGGGACGGTGGGAAGCAGCAGCCGTGGCCTGTTTGCAGTGGTGCTTCTGGTGGATGCTACAACCGACACTTCCAAGGCCTCGGTCCAGAGTAAAGCCAGGACCATTCCCCCCCCCCTTCACTGAAACGTCTGGAGTGCCACTGCAGCGTCTGCCGTGGAAAGGAGGAGGAGGCACCGGCAGGATTGGGGCAAAAGCCCACTGAGGAGCTGAGGGGCAGCAGTCCAGGTAAGACAAACGAGGGGGGCAGGTCAGCGCTGGGTCCCCCTGGTCCTGAGCATGCTGTGCCCGTTGCTCCGCTTCTCTTTTCCTCCTGAGGCACAGAATTGGCATGCAAAGGGGGCCACGTGGCAGCTCTGACTTTGGGCCACGAGAGCAAGAGGCCACGGCAGCGCCTGCAGCGTTGTTCAGGGCCGCTGAAGCAGGCCTTTCTGCAGGTGGAGCTTGCTGTGCTTTGCTCTGGCTGCACCTCAACACTCTCGCCTGCATGTGGCTGACCCCAGAGGACACTCCTCTCTTGGAAAGGGCTGTCAAAAGGAAAGGAAGGGTGTGCAACTGCGGCCCTCCAGATGTTTTCCCTCCTAGGGCTCCCATTGCCCTGAGAGAAGGGATCTGAAAAACCACCTGGAGAGTCACAGCTGCCCAGGCCAGCTCAGCTAAGGGTTTTGGTTTGGGGCTGCGGAGCCAAAGGTTGGGAGTTCAATTCCCTGCTGTGCCTCCTTGACAGAATCCACGTTCCATGATCTACATGGTCCCTTCCAGCTCTGCAGTTCCAAGAGGGGAAGCAGAAGGCGGCTTGCCTGGGCAGCCTTGATGCTCCCTGAGCAAACTCACAAATGTTTTGTACTTTGTGGTTTTGGTGGTGGGACTTGTTTCTCTTTCTGTAGCAATTGTTTCCCATTTAGAATGTACATGTAAAGTTGACATGTACACAGCTATCCCTTCCACCTTCCCATGAAACTCTCTCTCTCTCTCTCTCTCTCTCTCTCTCTCTCTCTCTCTCTCTCTCTCTCTGTGTGTGTGTGTGTGTGTGTGTGTGTGTGTGTGTGTGTGTGTGTGTGTGACAGCTATTCTGCTAAGGCAGGCCCAGATGGAAAGGCACACTACTTTCACCTGTAGGTACAAGAACCCTGTTTGGCAGCATGAGTGGATAATTCCAAAGAGTCTAACATTTCATATCTGCTGGCTGGATTTCCTTATCCCAGTTGCTGTTCCTTTCCCCTTCAAAAGGATATAACTGCTTGTTCAGGATTTTTTTTTTTAAATAGTGGGGTCCTGAACACCGTTGTGCAGAATGACAAAGTACTTTACTCCCATATTAACAACATTGGCTCCACAATGAAAGCTGGCTGGCTCTTGATTGGGGGTTTTGGCCACTGCTCAAAAGGTTTCATTTAATTTCATTCCATTCCATTTTTCTCTAAGTGGAAGCATTATCGAAGAAACAGATTCATCTTTGAATGTCTACGAATTTTTAAACATTGCTAAATATGATGCCCAAGTGGATGGACAATTAGAGGTGTTATGGAGAAAGATACCCCCACCCTCTCCATTTTGATGTTGGCAATCCAGAAGATAGAACTGTTTCTCTGTCAGCTAAACATGGCAATAGGCAGAAGGGGAGCCTGGGTGAAGGGGACAAGAATTTACCTTAACAGATAATATGGCGATCCAGAGCAAATAATGGCACCCTTCTCTGGAGCTTGTTGATGAAATGCACGGGATAGCTGGAGTGATGTCTCTATTCCCGCTAGTGCTTGCATCCCGTTTTTACTTGATGACACCACTGATGGTGGTGGTGGTGGTGGAAGGCTCACTACCCGTTTATTGGGAGTCTTTCCCCCAGTGCTAGGTACTACTGAAGCCAGGATTGTCCTTTTATGAAGTCTCATGAGTCACAGTGCTGGTCCTCCACTGTCTGCCATTTGACCCAACTGACACCCAAGTACATAGACCCACTGGCTGTCTCTCCAGGCCATTCCCCTCATCCCTAGGCTTGTGGTGCATGAAGATTGCGCAACTAGATCACGCATAAAAGCATCCTTGGGGTAAGTCTCCAAGCCCTAGTGTATGCTAGTAAGGGGTGGAAATGCCTCCAAGGTGGGGATGGCTGCTGCCAAAACCCATGCTGGATTGAGCCTGGGGTGACACATCAAGCTGGGGTGAAAATGGTTTTGAATGTATGTTCCTAAAAGTAGTAACCAAGGACAAAACAGGAATTCTCTTGGTGTATTGCCCTCCCCGAGGCACAAAAATGTCTCTACCTCAGCTTACTGAACTGATAACAGGGACGGTGTTGGAGTCCCCTCGGGTCATTGTGCTGGGGGACATTAACCTCCAGGCTGAGGCAGCTCTGTCCAGGGTGTCCAAAGACTTCATGACCTCCATGTCAACAATGGGTCTGGCCCAAATGGTTTCTGCCCCAACCCATGCTGCAGGCCACACTTTAGACCTGGTTGTCTGCTCTGCTAAGGATATTAGGAACCTCTGGATAAAGGAACTTTCTGTAGTCCCATTGTCATGGACAGACCACTCTATGGTGTGCTTTAGCCTCTCTGTAACTCAAGCCAAGTCAGGAAGGGAACTCAGACAAAAACAATACATCCCAGAAGGTTGATGAATCCAGATGGTTTTGTAACCACCCTTGAGGAGTTTCCTACCTCCCAGATGAGTAATACTATTGAATCTTTGGTTGATCTCTGGAATGGGGAAATGAGCAAAGCCATTGACTGGATTGCTCCTAAACGTCTCCTTCCTCAAAATAGACCCAGATTGGCTGCTTGGTTTACTGGGGAGCTGGCAAAATTGAAACAGGTGGCTTGTAGAGTTGAAACGTGTTGGCAGAAAGTAATAGATAGAAATAAAGAAACAGTGAAGGGCCTGCGAAAGGCTTATTCCAAGGCAATGTAGGCAGCAAAGAAATCATTTTTCTCTACCACCATTGATTTGGCACAAAATCACCCAGTGGAGTTTTCTGAATAGTCAAAAATCCACTACATGCTGACCAATGGGTGGATGACACAAACTACTCTGTAACTTGCTGCGAAAAATTTGCACAACACTTTGCAGGCAAAATTGAACAGATCTGGGCAACCTTGGATGCTGCTACTGATCCAGAGCTGATAAATAAAACACGCACACACAGCCCGACTGTCTTGTATAAATGGATGACTTTAATTTCCTACAGCTGGATGTTATGGTCAGAACCCTTGGGATGGTGAGGGCCACTACATGTCTGTTGGATCCTTGCCCTTCATGGATCATAAAAGCTGTCAGAGAAAGTATGGCAGACTGGTTAGGAAGAGTAGTGAATGCCTCCTTATAACAAGGCAGAATTCCGGCATGGTTAAAGGAGGCAATAGTTAAAAAAAAAACTCTTAATGCCATCGTTTTCCATATGTTTTTGGAAAGTATTTTAAACTGGTTATTATTGTACTGTTAAAATTGTTGTGAGCCACCCTGAGTCCACTTTGGGAAGAAAGGTGATGCATAAATCAGTCCATCGCTCAGTCAGACAGACAGAGAGAGGGTGAGCCACTTTACACCAGGCCCTTCTAAGTGCCTTTCAAGGCAGAGCTGGGATGCAAATCCAGATATCTCCAACCAAAGATCACCATGCCATTCCTGTTCTCAAATTTTAATTCCTATGAGAAATTAATTTGCTCAAGTGATGGATGGTCAACTAAAACATCATTAATCAACATGCAGCACTGCATGTAAGCTTGTCCTAGCTCACAAAATAACCTAGCACTGTGCATCCTATTTCTGAAGAATGCCTGAGGTTATTTTGGTTTTGTCCTCATTCAGGTGACTGCCCCCCCCACTTCCTACCCCAAGATGAACCTTTTTAAAAGTGCAGAAGGAGGCTTGCAGACCAGAACACCTCCATGCAGACTTAAAACTAATTGCTGAATTTGCCACTGCCAAACCGTCCTATCAAGAACATCTTCCTAATGTTTAAACTGAATCTCTTTTCCTGTAGTTTGAAACCATTGCCCCAAGTCCTAGTTTCTTCTTCTTCTTCTTCTTCTTCTTCGAGTGCCATGTCCTTGTAGAATGTTGGTGATCAGTAGCCTGAACTGGTTTCTATCTAAGGCTATTCTAAACAGAGCAGCTGTGCTCACTGTGGACCATTGGCTTAAGTTCTTAAGCGAGAATATTCTTCTATGCCACAGGCCATACTTCCCATCTATTTTTTCTTGAAGGATAACTTGCAGCAGATGGTATTTCTTATTGCACATTATGTGTCTGAAATACTGCAATTTTCTTCTCTTTACAGTATTGAGGATTTCTAACTTTTTATTAATACAGCCACATTAGTGACTCTGGCTGTCCAAAGTATCTTCAGAATTCTTCTGTACATCCACATTTCGGATGCTTACAGCTTCCTGCATAACGTGTCTGTAAGGGTTCAAGTTTCAACACTATAGGGCGCTTTTACACGTCCCCTAAGATCCGCTGCCAACATAAATTTGGACCAGAGATCTTGGGGGTTTGCTCCTCTTGCTGTGTTCCCACCCCTCCGCACTCCCTTGCTCCTGTCTGCATGAGGGGAGGGAGGGGGAAAAAGGGAGAAAAGAATGCAGGCTCACCTCCGCTCTGTGGGGAGCTGCCCCAGGAAGCATTCCAGTCTCTTAAAGGGGCGGGGGGGCAAAAAAAAACCACCCAAAAAAACCAGAAGGCGAGGAGAGCCCGGCACTCACTGCTTTGCAATCCGCATCAGAAATTTTTCACCTTCGGAGACCAGGTACTTGGAAAATGCACTGGGATGCACTTAGGTGGGCATGGTTGTACTTAATTTTTTTAAAAGTCTGGAGCTGGTGGGAAAACAATTTTAAGCTCCACATCTGAGAGCCCTCTGCCTCGGATTTTAGGGGTCATGTAAAAGCGCCCATAGAGAAGTATGCTGAATACATAGGATGGAAGTTTTTGAGTACGAAGTCTGATAGATAAGTCCCAGTTTGTCAAGACTTTCCTCATTTTGTCAAAGGAATTTCTAGCTTATTCAGTTCTACAACAGATTTCACATGAAGAATCCCAATTATCTTTGACAAAGCATCCCAAGTATATCAATGACAATCTTGAGAAGGTTCTGTGAACCATTTTGGTTTTTTACTGATAAACATCCATTTTGTCTTCTTCATGATATGTCCTAATTAAAACCTCTTCTGATATCTATCCAGACACCAGCATGCTGATTCCAATGCAAATTCCCAATCAATCTGATATCACGATTCTCCAAGCCCAGTTCGTTAAGAATATTAATAAGTTTATCATATTTAACTGAGTCAAATGCTTTTTCATAATTAATGAAGCTGACAAAAACGACAACATTGACATTGCAACATCACTGAACTAGTATCTGAAGACTAAATACCTCCTGATTTCCAAATCCATCCCAGAATCCAATTTGGGAATCTCCAATGTTCTCTTCACACTTCCAATATATTCTTAAATGCAGGACTTTAAAAAATAACTTCAGGATGTGACTCAGGACTTCAGGGTGTCCTGTATTCATTACTACTTTTTGCACTAGGTTTCTTTGGAAGTGGTATAAAAGTGGATTTGAGCCAGTCCTGTGGGATGGTTCCACTTCTATAGATGCTTTTGTATAAATTGACCAGAAAGGAAAGTGATTGTTCTTCCTTAGGCAATTTCAAAACTTCCATATATATTTCATCAGGGCCTGGGGCTTTGCCACACTTTGATAGTTTAATGGCATCTTCTAGCTCTTCCCTCATGATATCTAAACCATCATCTAATTTGACAGCATGGTCAATACTTCTGTTCGCCTTAAAGAGATGTTCTATATACTGTATTCCTTCCACTCCTGTAGTTTTTTTCTCAGTGCTTATCAAGGTATTACTGTTCTTCACAATAAGATATTCAATTCCTCTACTGTTATACACACCTGCCGCTTGCCTTATTTTCTTGTACATGTTAAATGAATCATGCTTAGCATCCAATTCTTCAGTTTCGCTACATTTCTTTGAAAGTTTTTCTTCCTGTGCCATTCTTATTTTCTGCCATATATCATTCTGCTGCTGTTTCAGGATCCTAGTCTCTGAAGCCATGAAAAACAAATCTGTTCCCTCTTCAATATGACATCCTTTCAAATATTCAAACATAACTATCATATCCCCCCTCACCCTTCTTTTTGTATGGCTAGACATCCCCAGCTCCCTACGCTGCTCCTCTTAAGACATTTCTTCCAGACATTCAGCCATCCTGGTCGCCCTCCTCTGGACCCATTCAAGGTTGTCAACATCCTTTTTAAATTGAGGTGTATAGAATTGGACACAGTACTCCAGGTGGGATCTGAGCAGAGCAGAATAGAGTGGTACTATCACTTCCCTTGCTCTGTTGATGAAACCAAGAATCGCATTGGCTTTATTGGCCCTGGTGTCACAGTGTTGACTCATGTTCAATTTGTGGTCCATCCAGTTGCTGAGATCCCTTTCACGCATACTATTCTCCAAACAGGTGTCTCCCGTCCTAGATCTATGCAATTCATCCCCCCCGCAACTTGTTGCTGTACTGTTCTGCTTACTTACCTCTCAGTATTGTCATCAGGATGTCAGGTTTATATTTGCAATATAAAAATGGAGCATTCTATACTTATGAGGCCTCTATACACTCTGTCTCGCCTCAGAACCATACGTCAGTCAGTCCTAAAGAGAAATCTCTGCAGGTGCAGGGCTAGTTCAAGTTGCTGCCATCATCGCTCTTTCCTATTTACCTTGAAATGCGTTGGAACCCCTTCTTGCCAGCCCCAAAAGTGCAACACTCTAAGCGTTCCTGGCTGTTCATCTAAAGCCTCTTGTACCGCTTCATAAAACAAAGCAATGAACAGTTGCTTTCTCTCAACAATCCCTCTTCATCCTGAGAGCTCCTATTTGGTTACTTGTCTCTTCAGCCCTAAACAGCTGTGATTTTACAGCTGTAAATCATCGCTCATGGTTTTCAGGATATAAAACACTCTGGAACCTCTCCAAAAGTCTTCTCTAGTTGGTTTACTGTTTTCCTCCCTTTTGTTGTCGGCCGTTTATTCGCCATAAACCATCTACTCATCCACCCACCCAATCATGATCATTATTTTAATCATCATGTCTGGAATTTGTACAGAGTCACGGAGCACAGAAGGGCAGATTCATAAGTGGTATGCTCAGCCTTGCCCTGTTTGTGCAATCAACCACACAACCGAGAAGCTGAAGAATGCAAAACACTTACACAGCAACAGACATTTCAGTCTAATTCCCCTTATATGTGTGGTACTTGTTGGCACAGCTTGGGAAATTCGTTTGAATTTCCTCTTAATATGCAACAGAAGTGTGGTTTAGCTTACAAGTTGATCAACCAGAAGGTCCCACCTCTCTACCCTCCAGCAAGTACTAGCCCTTTAAACAATAAACACACACGAGAAGCTTGTTTTGTTAAAGAATATAAAAGAAAAGAGTTTACTTACATAGTTTCTCTAGCAGGCACTAAATTCAGCTCAGATTAAAATGCAGGTTGAAAGAATAAAGAATCAAAGTATCATTCCCGAAAAATGGTTTGGGCTGTGTCCTTTCTGCCCACGTGCTGTGGCAGGAAAGGAACACAACAGAGAGTCACATCCTCTCTCTGTGAGTTCAAAACGCATAATGGTGGCTGGCCTCTAGCCAACTCTTTCCATGTGGGAATAAACAGGAAATAGAAGGGGGTGGTTAGCAAACCCTGGGAAATACAAATCTCTCTAATTGGTCATCATGCAAATAGACCAAGTTAGGTTGTGACATGCATCACCCTCCCATCTGCCGTGAAATCAAGCATGATGGATTGATTTATCCAACACTCCTTCTCAAGCTGTCATGCATTGATTTCACGCTATTCCCATCATGCATCGAAGAGTCTGGAACTGGTCTCTCGGAAGAGGTTTCGTGAGGATGTCAGCTGTCATGTGCTGAGTGGGACAATAGTCTATCTTCACGATGCCTTTGTTTATCAGGTCCCTCACGAACTTCAGCTTCACATCGATATGTTTCGTTCGCGTGTTGTGCTTCCTTCCTTCCATTACTTTGATGCAGCTTTGATTGTCTTCTAGGAGTTGTATCAGTTCTGGTACTGGTTGTTCTATCCCAAAGTCTTTCAGAAGCTTTCAGAGCCAAAGCATCTCTCTGCAGGCTTCTTCTGCGGCGATCAGCTCGGACTCTGTGGACGACAAAGCTACAATTCCCTGTTTACGACTGCCCCATGAAATTGGCCCATTGCCACAATGAAACAGGAAACCACTGGTTGATTTTCAGTCCTGGGAATCCTCAGCCCAGTTAGCATCTACCCATCCCATGAATTGTGGGTTTTTATCTGCTGGTAGCCTTAACTTAAGTTCTAGGCTTCCTTTCAAATATCTGGCCAGGCATTTCAACGCAACCCAGTCATATTGAGTTGGGCAAGTAACCTTTCTGCTTAAAATACCTACAGCTGTAGCTATGTCTGGTCTGGATGTGGTTGCAAGATACAGCAATTTCCCTATAGCTGTTTTGTACTGATTGTCCGGAGGTAAGGGTTCACTTTCTCCTTGGTTCTTGAGAAAATCAGTTTGCATGGGGGTTGCAACACTCTTTGCTTCCTGCATCTTGAACAGATTTAAAAGTTCAAGTATTTTCTCCTTTTGGCTAAGCAAGTAAGAACCATCTTGTTCCTTTTCAATTTGAATCCCTAAGTAATATGTGGCATCCCCTAATTCCTTGATTTCTACTTCTTTGCTGAGTTGTTGGACTATTTCAGCATATTTCTCTTCTCGGCTTGTCGAGATAATTAAATCATCCACGTATGCCAGAATAAATGAAGAGGACCCATTTCTTGTCCTGGTGTATAGGCATTGATCTGCTTCTCCTTGCATAAAGCCTTGCTGTTGAAGCATTAAATGTAATTTCTCAAACCAAGATTTCGCCGCCTGCTTCAAGCCATAAAGACCTTTCTGGAGTTTGCAGACATGTTCTGGGTGTTTCTTGTCTATAAAACCATCTGGCTATTCCATAAATATTTCCTCCTGGATTTCTCCATGCAAAAATGCTGTTTTGACATCTATGTGCTTAACAAGCATTTGTTTGGAAGCTGCAATGCTCAAAAGCATTCTAATTGTGCTGTGCCTCACAACTGGGGCAAAAATTTCATCATAGTCCTCCCCATATTTTTGCATAAATCCCTTTGCTACAAGCCGTGCCTTATAGTGCTCTACTTGGCCATCGGCTCCTATTTTCTTCTTGAACACCCATTTGCTTTTAATAGCTTTCTTCCCTGGTGGAAGTTGTATCAAAGTCCATGTCCCATTCTTGTGTAGAGCTTCAATTTCCTCCAGTGCTGCCTCCCTCTACTTGTCACCCTCATGTGTTGACACACCTTCAACTTGTTCCCAGGTCACTGGTTCATCCATGTGTGATGATGTAGCAAGGTATGACAGACGAGGGGGTGGTACACCTCTGTTGGGTCATGATGAGTGTCTGACTGCTGGTTCTGGAACCTCTGGTGATTCAGTCCCTTGTTCAGGTTCCTCAGCTGTCTCAGCTGCTTCATCTTTGTCCCCTTCTGAAGGTGTACCTATTCTCTCTTGTTCATCTCCCTTCACTGTCTTATTCTCTTCTGTGAATAAGAGATCAGACATGACTGTGTCCAGGAGAGTCTGGCTGTCTTGTTGTGTTTCAGGAGAAATATCTAGCACAGTTCCTGTCTTGTCAACTTGTACCCAGGAAAAGAACCCAATTATTTTTGTTTTTATTCTAGTCTCCAGAATGGATTAATCCATCCCCAATGCATTCCTGTGGGAAAATGCATTTCGTAAGACAAAATTTTCATAAAACGTAGCAACCCATAGCTTCTGCAACAGATTAATCCATTTCAGTGCATTCCTATGGCAAACCACATTTCATAAGACAAAGTTTCTTTAAAACAAATTGAATAATAGAATCATAGAGTTGGAAGAGACCTCAACAGTCCAACCCCCTGCCATGCAGGAACCCCCATTAAAGCATTCCCAACAGATAACCATCCAGCCTCTGCTTAAAAACATCCAAAGAAGGTGACTCCACTACCTTCCCATAGAATGGAATTAAAGTGATCTGTAGAACGAATTAAGTTCATTTTAAGAGGTGCCTGCCAAGTGAGATTTGTCTCTCACTGTCCCTGCCAGCCTTCAAAAAATTGCTTAAGACCTTGCTTTTCAGGGAGGCATTTGGAAACCATTAGGTTGTTTTTTTTTCTGCAATCTTGCTGAGTATTATTATTTGTTTTGTTTTTGTTTTGTTATGTTCTTAACTGGATATGTATTATATTTGTCTTTTAACTTAAATGTGATTGCTGTCCACCACCATTGCATTTCACTGTCTGGCCTCTGCTAAAACCTGGGGAGATAGCCTGGAAAAAAATACTTTAGACTGGATACAAAATTGCCTGGAAGGCATCAGTCCACAAAGTGACTGAGAGTTGGACATGACTGAACAGATAGACAATGATGGATCCAAAACATTTAGGATATTTTAAACGAAAGATAACTCCTTTGAATCGCTGGAACAAGGTGTTCCCAAAGCCCTTCAACAGTTTATTAGGGATTTAAAACAATGAAAGAATTTCTGTATACTACTGAGACCCTGATGGCAATTTTAATCACCTTCCCACCTCTCTCTGGCTGAGATTTCATCCGGGTTTGTTCACGCCCTTCCTGGTTTCACAGACATATGAACTAGAAATTTAAACATACTGAAAGACGGTGCTGAATTCTGCTTGCAACCCACATCCAAGCTTGCCTGGAATAGGTAGGATGCTTAATTACACTCTCCACGGGTGGTGAGAGAAATGTCCTGTCTATGAACTTGACTGCTTTGCTTCTCTTCTTATCTGCATTTTTTTCATGTTACGAGGTTTGATTTCTTCTGCAGATTTCAGAGAGGTTCTTTTTTTTTAATGACAGCTTTTATTTCTTATTATACAAATGAGGTAGACAGAAGTAAACATCGTTTGATGGGGTAATTGCAAGACTTGCGTCACCACCAGAATAGGAAGGATTTGTGCAGATGTCAATTTTGGAGCCAGGCATCTGAAAGAAATGAGCCTGGGTTACTTGCTTCTTCTGTGCTGTAAGGCCTTTTCAGGCGTATTAGGAGCCTGGCACCCTCATGCCCAGATCCCTCAATGGCCTTTGAATGCCCATTTAATATCTCCATGCTGTTTTCTTCATGGTGGAGGATGAAAAATGGGCAAATGTGGGTGCCCAGCCATTGTTTGGGCTATGAGCTCCAGCAAAAGTAGCATAAAGGGCCTTCTCTGCTGCTGCGCCTAGACTCTGGAACTCCCTCCCACTAGAGGCCAGGGCTGCCTCATTTATCTTGTCTTTCCGGGAACAGGCAAAGACCTTTCTCTTTAGGCATGTTTTCCCTGAATGATGGACTACCTATAATGTGTCTTTTATATGAAGCGGACTAAGGCTCTGAAAACTGTTGGCTGCAAAGACAGCAGCTCAGCGGTTCAAATCCTGGGTGCCACGCAGCAAAGCGAGCTCCCGCTGATAACCCCAGCTCCAGTTCAAAATCATGTATATACAAGTAGATAAATAGGTACCGCCGTAAAAAGCAGGAAGACAAAACAGTGTTTCCTTGCAGCCATGCCAGTCATGTGGCCATGAACTTGCACAATACTGGCTCTTTAGCTTGAATACAGAGATGAGCACCGCCCCTAGAGTCAGATACAACTAGCACGCTTGTGCTGGGAAAAACCTTTACCTTTACCTTACCCTGGACACCCAAAAAGAGTGTTCCCATAGCATCTGTCCCTTACATGGCTTTTTGTATAAATTAAATACAAAAATCTGCCTGATTAATCAGGAGCAACTTCTTTGTCAATTAAAAGTGTATGTGTGTGTATTATTTTTTTAAAAAAAAAAACATTGCTGTAATCATTTCATCAGTTAACACTCTAGTGTTAGAAACACGACTCTGGGCTTCCAGCCAGTAGAACTGAGCAGAGATTTCAAGCAAAAGTGAAATTGGAAAATTAAGCACTCCCCTTGTTAATCTCTCTTTACATTTTACCAGGAGAGAGAGAGAGAGAGAGAGAGAGAGAGAGAGAGAGAGAGAGAGAGAGAGAGAGAGAGAGAGAGAGAGAGAGAGAGAGAGAGAGAGAGATGTAGTCCTTTGTATTATGTATGTTTGATGTGATTTCCAACCTAATGCAGTAGAGCCTGAGAGTTTTTGCACCTTAAAAGTTAGTCCATTTTGTTTGGCTTAAACTTCCATGTATTGTTTCTTTGCTCCTTTAAATGAATGTGGCTTGTACTCCATCAAAGACTGTTCTAAAAAGAATGGATTAGGCTTCATTTGTCCTGTCATTGGGTGCATTGCAAGGGTAGATATTTTTTGGCTGCCTTTTCTTTTTCTGGGGGAACCACAGGATACCTGGCCCACTTTGCCCCCAGGGAACCTCAACTTGCATCTTTTTGAGCCCCTTACATGAACATATCCTTTTTGTTAAGTGCAGGCTGGTATGTTGTAATTTAGTCCATTCACGGTATGTGTAATCACTGGGAATGGACTAAAATTGAGTGTTTCAGCTGCCAAAGCTGTCAAGGCTCTTCCTTCCAATATCACAACATATGTTAATAAACAAGCTGCTTCAGGATATTGGCAAAATGAACACTTGCCCTGCTCCTATTCCGAGGGGCAGGGGAAATGATATTTTTGAGAGGGTGCCTGCTAGACCTCTGATGGTGAACCTTTTAGAGACTGAGTGCCCAAACTGCGATTCAAAACCCACTATTTTTTTCGCAAAGTGACAATACAGCAATTTAACTTGAATGAGGGGGCTGTGAATGGGTGATGTCAGGTGCCCACAGAAAGGGCTCTGAGTGCCACCTTTGGCGCCTGTGCCATAGGTTCGCCATCACAGTGCTAGACTATTGCTGATGTGCTGAAACAGATTTTTTTTTTTAAAAAAATGTGTTTGTGAAATTTCAGTGCAGCAGTTTGTTGACTAGCAGTGTAGGGCCATCACAGATGTGCTTATAGTCTTCCAAAAATCACACAGCTCTTTGTCAAACTTCCTGATACAAACTGAGGGTGCGATCAGATGGCGAGAAAGGTGTGAATCTCTTTGCACCAGAAGAGACCACTTTAACAGGAGTGATTTCCCTTTAGTAAAAAGGTTCCCTCCACACATGTGTGCTAGTTGTGTCATACTCTAGGGGTGGTGCTCATCTCCGTATTCAAGCTGAACAGCCACTGTTGTGCAAGTCCATGGCCACGTGGCTGGCATGGCTGCAAGGAAACACTGTTTTAACTTCCTTCTTTTTACAGCAGTACCTATTTATCTACTGGTATTTACATGCTTTTAAACTGCTAGGTTGGCAGGAGCTGGGGTTATCAGCGGGAGCTCACTCCGCTGTGTGGCACCTGGGATTCGAACCGCTGAGCTGCTGACTTTGCAGCTGACAGTTTTCAGAGCCTTAGTCTGCTGAGTCACCATGCCCTGATTTCCCTTTCAATGACCCTTCTATTTGCCAAGGTATCAATCTAGCCCAGTCAAAAAAGGTAGAAGTCCAGCAGCTAGACCGAAAAACAGCAGGTCTCGTACAATTTGGGCACAGATTGGGATTAGGCTGAGCACTATTCTCTATATATCGTGTGATCCCCCAGGAAACAGCTTGCTCTGGTGCAAGTGGTCCAAAATGCAAACCGTATGCCACGTGACTCCACCCAGAGCTACTTCTCAGGCCCTGGGAAATCATTTAATTCTCCCTTGGTCCCCTGGTTTGGATAAAACAACCACATAACTCTCAAAAAGGCCGCTCCATCCAGGCTTTTT
This sequence comes from Phrynocephalus forsythii, assembly GCA_029282475.1. Taxonomy (NCBI): domain Eukaryota; kingdom Metazoa; phylum Chordata; class Lepidosauria; order Squamata; family Agamidae; genus Phrynocephalus; species Phrynocephalus forsythii. The sequence continues at coordinate 7,498,138 of JAPFRF010000022.1, forward strand.
GCTGTTCTAAATGCTTCCAAGCTGGCAAGCTCCACTCTGAGAAATGCACATAATTAAATTGGTGGAAGGGTGGGTAGAAGGAAGAAATAAGAGAGGAGCGTTTACAATCCCCATTATGTACTTCACAACCCCGCCACTGTTTCCTCAAATCTGTTCCTGCCTATAAAATCTTGTCATCTCAGCAGGGCTAGCAAAAAATTGCTATGAACATTACAAGGCAAAAATACTTAAGAAACAATCCCTTGGCTTGTACTAAATGCATGTTATTTAAATTGGATCCATCGTCTTCGCATTCTTTAGTCCACTTGTTCTACTGAAGCCTCACCAAAGTAGCAGGGAGCTACTATGGACTCATTAATATAAATATATTTAAGGAAGGTATTATAGATCCCTACACATCCAACGTGTGTGTGTGTGTGTGTGTGTGTGTGTGTGTGTGTGTGTGTGTGTGTGTGTGTGTGTGTGTGTGTGTGTGTGTGTGTGTCTTATGACAGGAAGCAGTCAGTAGGGCAGGGGCAAGGATTCTTAGTCCCCTCAAATGCTTGTGAAATTATCACCCCAAAGCCCCATGCAGTATGGCCAATATGATGGGATGATAGGAGCTGTAGTGCCACATACAATTTGCTACCTGTCACAAGCACCTGTCCCTCAGATCTATGACTCACCCCACCTGGATCTCTCAATCTTTCATGTTTCAGTTGGATACCCCAAGTGACCTCCAGAATTCTACAATCAGGAACCAGAGTGTCTCAGTGGTGATTCATTACCCAACTGGAGGTGGTGCCAGGCCTTTAGAAGGCAAATCAAAATACTGCTCTTCAGATGGGCTTTTGAGAGGGCTTCTCCCTATTTATTTATTTAATAGTTTCATTTATGTTATCGTTGCGGCCTTCGTGGGGTTCGTGTACACTGGCTTGTTTACGAGGGTGGGCTACCGAGAAAAGGTTTTTGTTTTTTGTTGTTATTTTATGTTTATAATTTGTTGTAAGCTACCCAGAATAGTGACCTGCCCCTAAATGAGTGGGATAGGAATTTCACAAGTAGAGATGGGCACGAAACGAGCAATTTTTTGTTTTTGTTTTTGTTTTTTCATTTTGTCTCCAAAATAAAATGAATTTTGTCTCCAAAATAAAATGAAACAAAACTGAAACAACAGAAATTTTGTCGTGTGTTTCGTTTTCATTGCAGCAAATACATTGAACTGTAATGAATGCTAACAAAACAGCAAATTTTTGTTTTCATTTTCGTTTTTTGCAAAAAAATTCAAGAAAAACAAAAACGAACCGAAACGGACCCCCTAAATGACAAACGACAAACGAAACACCATTTTTTTGAGTCGTGCCCATCTCTATTCACAAGTAAATAGCACAAAATAAAAAATAATACAGAAATAATAATAACAAATAATAACAAATAAAATAAATAAAACTTAATAAATAAAATACATAGCATAAAAATAAAAATGAATAAAAATTAGTTTTAAAAAAAGTAAATAGCACAAAAAAGCAAATAGCACAAAAGGACTTTGGGGTGCTACCAAAAAGGTCCCCACCCATCATTGCAAAAGAGTTACACATATAACATGGGACACTTTTTACAGATGGTAAATGAAAAGCAGAGGTGGGAATGTAGCTGTCAGCAGATCCTATGCTTTATCCTATTTTAAAAGCTTTGAGCCCTTAGAAGGAATGGTTTGAAATGTCAATGGCACCATCTATTCAAACCTCAGAAATCAGCAATGGGGTTGGATGAAACAACTGGTGATTTAGAGGCTGGGATTTTTTTTGGGGGGCATTCAGAGATGGTCGCTGTGAGTTCAGCAAAATGAAGTCCAATCCTCACCTTCCACCCCTGACGCTGCTGCTAGAGCATTTTGCAGGGCAGCACTACCTCTGGAGCCTCATGGCATAGTAGTTCAACTGCAATACTGCAGCCAAAAACTCTAGCTGACTCAAGGTTCACTCAGCCTTCCATCCTTCCAAGGTCAGTAAATTGAGCACCCAGCTTGTTTGCAGGCGGCGGCGGCAGAGGGTGTAGTGGGGAACCAATCTGTAGCCTGCATAATTAAATTATTAATTAAATTATAAACCTCTCACAGACCACTTTCAGCACTATGGGATGGTATATAATCAGTACTCATGTGGGTTTGTTTTTGTTTTTCATTTTTTTCTTTTGATAACCTACAATAAAATAAAATAAAATAAGCTATGTACCTGCATGGAGATGCTGTTGAAAGGAAGAGATGCAGCATACAGGCCGTGACGATGCTCCCTTGCTTAATCCCTGTAGATTTTTTTCCTGAGCAATTTCTTTCTGCTGCAGAAGTACTCCCCCCCTCTCTCCCCCTCCCTCTTGGCGGCTACATCTTCTTGGCAGGAGGGAGCTCATGTAATAGCTCATTTCTGTTAATGCAGGAGTCCAGTTAATTGAAGGTTTAAAAGCTTTACTTTTCTAGCTGTTGAAAGAGCGAGAGTGAAAGAGACAGAGACTGAGAGAATCAGACTACAATAGCCAGTGACAGTCTTCCAAAGCATTATAACTCACAAAGGTGGGTTGAAAGTTGGACTTAATGTAAGTAGGAGTGGAAGCAGGGAGGATGTATCAGTTAGGGAACGGCCCTCCCCGTCTAAGTCACTGATTGATGGCATCCTCTAAGTTATCATCTCAATCCACTACTATTGTGGGTTCCAATGCCTTCTGCGGCAGCTCGCCCCCTGCCCCATGGGCCACTCAGTTCAAAAGCAGCTAGCATCCATTCAGGCTGTGACAGGTTATTGTTACAGCTGCCCCAAAGGGAGGAATCGTGCTGGTCTCACCTTTTCCCATCCGTTGCACTTCTGGGATAGAGTGGGGAGGGAACCCAAGCTTGGAGAAAGAGACAGACCCATTAGTACAGGCATGTCCAAAGTCAGGCCCGGGGGCCAAATGCGGCCCATTTTCAAATTTTGAGTGGCCCGCGGCTGCTTCTCCCCACCGGCTCAGGCTGTCACGCATCTCCGCCAGCTGGCCCCTTCCGATACCGGATGGAGGCATTAGCTTGCAGTTTTATGGTTTGCCTGCCCTCTCTGCCTCTGTCCAGCCCCCCCCCCCCACCACCTGCCCATCCTACCCAATTCCAGTTCCATTGCTGCATCCTCTTCCTCGACTCTTTGCATGTTATAGAGACTTGTCCAAAGTCCGGTCCGGGGACCAAATGCGGCTGAATGGTTGCCCCCCACAAATTTTCACCTCACCAAATCTGGCCCTCCTTGCAAAAAGTTTGGACACCCCTGCATTAGTATGATGCATGCAGATGACAAGCCAGCTTCAACGGGGTGTAAGCCAGTGCGTAATTGTCACATAAGCTGCGCTTCCTCACAGGTTCTGCACCCTTCATTTGTTAAGAAGCAGTAGAAATGTTGAGTGGAAGAGGAAACAGACACATACGCTGAGAGTCAGATGAGGTGCCCTGTAAGTAGCACTTAAACTACAGCTGGCACGTGCTTGTCATGTAGCTCATCACCTGTTAGTAAGGTAAATGTGACTGATATGAAAAGCCAAAGGCAGAGAGCCACAAAGTGGGGGCAGGAAGTCATATTCAACCCCTTCCTCCATGTAATTTTATTGGAGCCAAGAGAACGTGCAGGTTAACACCAGAACGTGGCAGCAACAACAGCTATTAAGTGGATTCAATTATAAGTGAACATACCTTAACTGAAAATGTTAATGTTGTTCTTTATTAGATTGTGCGTGGCTGCTTTCAGTTGCGATGGCCAGATTTATGATGTTTACAGATTTGGTACATGAAGCTTTAATGGAATGACGAACTTGCTGATTCCACAAACTGGTTATACATTCATTTATCTTGCATTATTCTCCTTGTCTATGAATTACTGGACTCTCTGCATGTGTTCTTTACTGTCCACTTCCTTTGCCTTCCTGTGTTTTTGAAGACACAGAACACAGCTGTAATACTTTTATTGATTTGAATAGTCTGGTAAGGGCCTTCTTTTCATATTGAATTTTCTCAACAGCAAGGTTGGGGATTCTTCTGTTTTAAATAAACACCACAGGCTTCTCACTGTTCACTGTGCTCCCTTTTCAGCGTTCCTGTATTTTGCTCCCATGTGCTCCAGCTCCCCCACCCCTCAGTTAAAAAGCAAACTATAGATTTGCAACAATTGATATATAGAAATTAGGAAATAGACTGAGGGCCAGCCAATTTCAGAGACAAGTAAACCATATTTGATTTTTTTCTACTTAACTGTGCTCATAATTTCAAGATGTCCCATATTCCCCACTACCAATATGATGCATTATGTTTTCAGTAATATTATTGCATAATTGTGAACTGGTTTATATATAACTTCGTGTCCAGTTCCTCTGCATTACCTCGTGGTGCAGTGGTTAAATACCTGTACTGCAGGTAAAACTGTGCTCACGACCTGGGTTCAATTGCAGGAAGGTTCACTCAGCCTTCCAATTAAAATGAGTACCCAGCTTGCTGGGGGCAATGTGAGACTGTAATTAAAAAATTGTAAACGGCCCAGAGACCACTTGTAGTGGTATGGGGCGGTATATAAGCAGAACACTTTTTGCTTTTTGCTTTGATTAGGAATGTACTAATTTGATAGGGGAGACTGAGCAGAGAATGCAACTCCGTGAAGGTTTTATACTTCTTTCTATTCTATTTATTCCCACTTTAAGTGAAGCTCACACACATGTGTGCACGTACACATGGACACACACACACACACACACACACAGAGAGAGAGAGAGAGAGAGAGAGAGAGAGAGAGAGAGAGAGAGAGAGAGAGAGAGCAGGCAAAATGCACAACCTGACACAAATCTAAACAATACCAGTGAGGCCTGAGCAGCATAAGTAACCACTAGGCATGCTGGGAATTTCAGTCCAACAACATCTGGCAGGTCACCATTACTCATCCTGGGTGATCTCTTTCTCTTCTGAGGATCCAGCCAAAATGTTTTCTCAGTTCTCCCTGGAGATGTTGCACATTTAATCTGGGAGCTTTCATAAAAATAGCACTATCGGCATGCCAGGACTGAGCATGTAGTTTTTGTGTTTTTTAAATGCTGCACCAAAATGAAAACAATGCATATCTTACAACTACAGCAGCAGCAGCAGCAGCAGCAGCAGCAACAACAACAACAACAAAAATCATTTTCTAAATGGCTATAAGTTCTGCAGGCTTGTAAGGATGCCAGGAGCAGAAGGCATAAAAACATAAAAACTTAAGAAGAGGCTTGCTGGATCGAGCCATGTATCTCACCATGGCTCTTCCAGATGCCTATCTCTTGATGCCACTCCCCTGTGTATGGCATTTTGAGGGGCCCTCCTTTTAAGCCTGGAGAGAAACACCCCCATCATGGCTTGTAACCTGCAGGGGACTTTTCCACCTAGACCAGATGCCATCACCACATCTTGTGGCGAGGAGTTCCACAGACTGACAACACGCTGTGTAAAAAGATATTTTCTTTTGTCTGTTCTCACTCTCCCAACTCTCAATTTGAGTGGATGACCGCTGGTTCTGGTATTGTGTGAGAGGGAAAAGAGCTTATCTCTATCCAGTTTTACTCATCCCCTGCAGAATTTTGTACGTCTCAATCATGTCTCCCCTCAGGGGGCTTTTCTCTGGACTAAAAAGCCCCAAACTCTGTAGCCTTTCCTTGTAAAGGAGGTGTCCCAGCCCGGTAATCATTTTAGTTGCTCTCTTCTGCACCTTTTCCAACTCCACTAGGTCTTTTTTTGAGATGTGGTGACCAGAACTATATGCAATACTTCTGGTGAGGCCTGACCATGTTAAAAGAAAATGGTGAGTTACTGTCTTTAAACTGTGGCCGCCTTCCTGTCCTCCCAGGGAGATCGGTTGTGATGCCACTGCTAGGCTTCCTAGCACTGTTGATGCCGGAGTGAGGGCTTGTAGGCAGTCCTTGTCTGTCAAAGAAGGTTCCGGCTGCTCCCAGGTTTTGGAGCAGGAAATGATAGACCATTTTAAGTGGTCTCTGGGCAGTTTACAGTTCAATTACAGGATGCAGGCTACACATTGCCCCATCCCAGCAAGCTGGGTACTCATTTTACTGACCTCTGAAGGATGGAAGGCTGAGTCAAACATGAGCCTGCTACCTGGGACTGAACCCCAGGTCGTGAGCACAGTTCTACCTGAAGTACAGGCATTTAACCAGTGTGCCATGGGGCTCCTAAATAAATAAGAAATGCATTTCCTTGCTTTTCCCTAATTGGGCATATGAGGGGATTTATTTATTTTATTTATTTATTTTGAATATTTTTACCCCACCTTATTTTCTCATAGGGGAGAAGAAGATCCTTATCCCAGCTCTTGGGATTTTGAACTCCTTCCAATCTAGGTGACAGCTTTCTACCCCCCGGGGCCCACCTGGCACCTGCTGCAGCAGGACTGCAGCCACTGTCCAAACAAACCAGACTCGCCTTGGAGCGTGGAGAGATTGAGAGCAGCGGGCTGCGCCCTGCAAGCATCTTCTCTCTACTCACGGCCCCCGTCCTTCCCTCCTTCGCCACCAGGGGACAGCCGTCGTCTTCTTTCCCAGAGTCTCTCTAGTCCACCGCAAGGTCTTTCCAGTCGCGCCTGTCCAGCTCGGATGGGAGAGCCAGGCACCGGCGGGCGGCCAGGAGGGAGGGGACCCCCTCCCAATAACTGACCCTCGATTTGGGGACCGGCCAGCCTTCACGCCGTACCTCCTGCGTGTTTCAGATTAATTTCAGATTAATTAATTAAAAATTAATTTTTACTTCTCTTCTTCCTTTTTAAATAATAGGTTATATTGTATTGTTGCACTGTGTTTTTATTGTTGACTATATGATTCTTATATTTCTTTTTTTATATGGAGAGCATATTTTACCAAAACAAATTCTGGGTGTGTCCAACTACACTTGGCCAATAAAAGTATTCTGATTCTGATTCTGATTCTGAAAACCCTCCCCCAACTCCCTTGTTTCAAGAGGAGAGTTTCCAAAGAGGAAAGTGACCCTAAATAGGAACCCCCCCCCGCCCCGCCCTCCCCCGTCTCCTTCGTTTTTGCGTTTCTCTCTCACAAAAGCTGTCCCGTCCATCTTCCCTTTCCCGGACAGACCCCCCTTCCCGTTTCTTAAGAAACGACGATCCCCTTTCCACTTTTATCTCTGCGCCCGAAGAACCGCGCAACAGGCAGGCGTCCAACAGGGCAGTCTGCTGCCCCACCGTGCCGCGTAAAAAGCCAGACCAGTTTTGCCCGTCCCTTTTCTTCACTGCAAGCAGCAGTTAAGAAAGGCACCGAAGTCGTCTTCGAACAACACCAACGCCCCATCATCACGTTTCTTAGGGATGAGCAACTCCTTCCTTTCTTCAGGTTTTTGTTTGCCCCCCTCCACCGCCAATAGAAAAGGGCCTCGCTTTCAAAGCCACCCTTTAACTCCTGGGCTCCACGAGAACGCCCTTCTCTTTTCACCTTTTCTTGCTCCCCTGTTGCCCTGGCGGACCAAACCTGGCCCTTCTCGGGCGCTCTCCCCAGGCGGCTGCCTAATAATAAGTGCAAGCACTGGGTTACTTTGCAAAAGAAGAGGCGCCCGGCCGGATTCTGCACACACACACACCCCCTCACATCTTTTTCATGTTCCAACGCTCTTAAGGCCAGACCCTGATGCTTCGGACCCCAACACTTCTTTAAAACATCAACGACATGCACATCAGGCTTTTTTTTTTTTTTTTTTTTAGTTTTCATACTCTTTTTTTTTTTTAAATCAACGCCCGGGACTCCCGATTCAGCGCTTTTCTCCTGCGTGCACTTTTCTGCGCCCCACACGGTTCACCCCACTGCGTTCCTCCGTTGCACCCCACAAATATCTCCATTCCTTTCTCCTTCCTCTGTCTTTACCCTCCCTTTGCTACCTTAGCCCAACGAGATAGCACTATATAATTTTTTTGAATCAGCGGAAATACCAATACAATTACGTTTACAATCCGTTTATTCTGTTTTTCCCCGCGCGCTGTGCTCTGTTTGACACCAGGTTTTTTTTTTATTATGATGATTACTTGCAATCGAATTTATGATGTCATCATTTTAATGCCCTTTTCCCATGGGTGCTGATCCTGGGTAAAATAATGCGAATTTTGTTATTTATCTCATGGGCACTGTATTTCCCATTGCATCTTCTCTCTCCCCCTCCCCCGTTATCCTAATCTCCATCTCCCACATTGGAACCCCGACCCCTTCTCGGTTTTATTTATGATGTCATCATTCGTTTCCATGGGGGACTGGAAGGAAGGAAAAGAAAGGAATGATGTGGCAGTTTTTTTAAATTACGCCCCATCCCATGCTGCATCCTCTTCCTAATACCCCAAACGGCCCTCCCCCAAACGTCCTAATCTCCTTCGCCCATTTAGCATATCCCCCCGCCGCCGCCTGCCCGCCCGCCCGCCCGCGCGTTCCCTTGCGCCGTGCGCTCCCTCCGTGGCCCACCTGGGGGCGCCCTTCTGCTTCCCCGGGCGCTCTCCTTCCCATCCCCGCCGTCTCTGGACGCGGGTTTTCGCCGCCGACAGATCGTGGCACGTCGCACTTTTCCCTTCCCTTCGTGCTCTTCTTTCGGGGATCGCCTCGCAGGAAGCAGCAGAGCAGCCGCGGGCTCGTCTGCCTCTTCTTCTTCTTCTTCTTCTTCTTCCTCCTCCTCCTCCTCCTCCTCCTCCTCCTCCTCCTCAGCCGCCGCCGCCGCCGCCGCCGCCGGTGCTGCTGCTGCTGCTGCTGCTGCTGCAGAGGAAGAAGAAGAGAGGTAAGGGACCGGAGAAGCCCAGCCGGACAGCCCTGCGTCCCAGCCCCGCGGAGCTATATTCAGGTAGGAGATGCCGATTGCCGCGGTGCTGCCCGCCCGCTTCCATGTACCGGACCCTGGGAGCCCCAGCCCTGCTGAGCGAGCCCTGGCAACCTCCTCCTCCTCCTCCTCCCCTTTCTTCAAGGACCAGACCGAGAGAGAGGGGGGGGGATGTTTCCTGAGGCGCCCGGGCCAGGCGGGATGGGTAAAGAGAAGGTGCCGCTGTTGGCTGCCCTCGACACGAACATCAGCACCCCCCCTCCACAGCGCCATCCAATCCATTCATCCATCCCGGACTGTCGACCCACCCGGAGGTCTCCCATCTCTCTCCCCCACACACAAGGCGTCAAGGTCTCCGATACCCTGCCAGGATGCTGGGCGCAGCTCTTTTGCCTTCCTCCCTGTGGCTGTTGGTCTTTTAAGCGTTTATGCGTGTGCGTGTTGGTGGTGGTGGCAGCAGGGAGGAAAGGTGTTTATTTTTTGGTTGTGGATGCAAACTGCACCCAGGTCTTCCTGCTGATGCAAGAAAAAGCTGGACTGGTTGTCCTCTGCTGGGAGTCCTGCTGCTGGATTGGGACTGGAGAGGAAGCAGTCTTGTTGCCACCCTCTAGAAGGAGATCAGCCCCTCTCCTGTTTCCCAAACTCTTCTGGAGGTGTCCTTGGTCCAGCTCCTGTGCCGCCGCCCCCCATTTTAAGGTTTATTCTTCCACCTTCCAGGTCTGGTCCAGTGGGAGATGCGAAACCACCTTTCAAAGTTCCCCTACCTCTCTTCTCACACCTTGGCCAAGGAGAGACAGGGTTTGGCATTGCTTGATGACACGCTCAAACTTCTCCCTAACCCTCCACACACCCCTCCCTTTCCTTCAATTTTCCCCATCACTCCTTTTGGACCCCTATGTTTTGAAGCTCTGCATGGTAATTTTCAATGCTTTATTTTTTTGGGGGTGTTGTCCAGCTTTCTGGGCACTCATTCTGTGCAGCTGCTGGTGTTTGGTGGCTTTGGTGACAGTAAGAAGAGAGAAAACTGAGATTGTAGATCCATAGCCATGGAAGGACTCCCGAGACCTTGCCTGGAGAGTTTGTGTCCACCCCACTGAGGATGGATCTCAAAAGAGTGTGAAATGGTTAAGGTTCACATATTTTGGTTTTGTTTGTGCTGAAAACATGATCAATCATACACCTGTTTGCTAAAAAAATGAGTGTGGTGGTGGCTTATTGAGACTTTGTCCTGGAACAGGGAGAGACCAGGCTGAAAAAGGACAAGTAGTTGAAGCAAGAGAGAGAGAGAGAGAGAGAGAGAGAGAGAGAGAGAGAGAGAGAGAGAGAGAGAGAGAGAGAGAGAGAGAGAGAGATGGCAAGAGGGTGGGGGTTGTAGAGGAAGGAGTGTGGGGGGGCACTGCTGATGGATTGCAGGAGGCAGGTTTTGGGTGTGGGTGGGAAGGTGGGTGGGTGGGTGCTGGGGAGTGAGATGGCTGATGGGGGAGGATGGAGTGTTGGCACTGGGAGGTGGGGAGGGGGTGGGATCTGAGGGGAGTGAGTGATATATGCCTTAAAGGAACAGGAGGCTGGCAGGTGGGTGGAGAAGAGACTGACAGTGAGGGAGATGGATGGACAGCTTAGGAGGAGACAGTCGGGGGTGGGGGGTGCTGGCTGGCTGGCTGGGACAAGTTATGTTTGATTTCCCAAACATTCCTTCACTGCCTCCAAGTCGGTTGGGGAGGCTGATCGGCACCTCTCCACCAGCCTGGCAAGACTACTTTTTTTTGCCCTCTTCCCTTGCCCACTTCCACCAGCAGGCCTTCTGAAAATGTTACCTCGTCCCGAAACAAGCCTTGAAAGGAGAAACAGGAAGCGGAGATGGTGGGGCACCTTTCTTACACAAACCATGCAGTTTTTGTAGCATGCTCAGAGGTTGGACACTGCTCAGTTGTGTTGTTATCTTCTGCTTTCCCATTTTATGGAGTGGTCTCTGTGTGTGCAAATGCATGGACGTGCATTAAAATAAATTGTGGTGTTGTCCCATCCCCTTGGTTTCACCAGGGATTTCCTTGATGGTTTCTTTCAAGATGGTACATTGCTGTATCTGAGGAGCAAGAAACAAACAGGGTCTCCTCACTGACTCTTCACAGGCTCAAAACTGACTGAAGATGGGCTTTTAGCTACTTGGGTGTTTCAAAGGATGGGTTATTATTTTAGAGTCTTCTCCCTAAAGTTATCCTCTGACATGACAAAAGGAGAAGAGTAGCAGAGGCAACCTGGCTAATGTATAACCTGAAGAGAAGCTGCCAAGCAAGCTCTAGAAAACAAACTAGCCAGTTATTTAATACCTTCAAATTAATGTTTCCTTTTATGTTTGGAATAACTACATGCCTTTTCAAGATGATTGGTGACATTCCAAGCAGTGTATTGCTGAGAGAATTAGCAGATTAACCAGAGCTAAGGTTTTTTTTCTTTGCCAGGCAGCCTAACACTGTAAAGCATATTCAGGCACTGAATATATCTGATGGGGAGAGGAAAAACGAATCAGGAGAAGGCAGGTTTTCCTGTTCTGTTATTAACTGCCATCCAAAAGGGGCAGCCCAATCTTTCATTGTGTGCCCATGATCTTATCAGGACTGGACTTCGAGGCATCTCTTTGCCTGGGCTGGAAGCAAAATTACAATGGGCAGAATTAATACTTGATTAAGGAAACCTGCATTGTGCATATGAATAATATGCTATGGGAAGCTGGCAGTGCACTGTAGGTACAAAGATGCTATTGACTATATTGATGCCTCACCGGAGAAGACCAAAGATCCCTCAGGTCCAGCATCCTGCTTCCCACCTGAGCTCAGCAGATACCCCATGAAAAGCACCAACACAGGCACCCTGTGCAAGCAAAAGACCCCCCCCCCGACCTGTTGCAGCTTGCATCGTCCAGCATGCTGCTTACGAGCAAAGCTGCTCTGTTTTACCACTTGGCCAGCATGCCTGGATAGACCTGTCCTCCTTGACATGTCTGCAGTTTTGGAAACCCTTTGCCTACATGAGAACTATATTCATCTTTAACAACAACCTTGCAAGGTAGATCCATGTCACAGTTCCCTCTTGTTCTGGGTGATAGAGGCAGAGCTAGGTTGAGGGGTTTGAATAGGGGTTTGAGGGTCTTGAGTTCATTATTTCTTCTTCTTCTTCTTCTTCTTCTTCTTCTTCTTCTTCTTCTTCTTCTTCTTCTTCTTCTTCTTCTTCTTCTTCTTCTTCACCACCACCACCACCACCACCACCACACTGGGGCTCTTGTAACTAAAATTCATGCCCACCTGCAAGAGATGGAAACTGTTCCTTTTCTGCCCTAGACTTTTCTGTACATGACATTTCCCCTCATCAACCAGACTTTTAATCTTCCCCAACTGGGCAGCAGGGTTTGTCTTTCAAGGTCATGACCCTGGAGAAAGTTAAATGTCTGCCATGCACACATTATACCGCAAGGGCTTTGTTGAATTTCCTCTGTTTTCTTCATTTCCTGTGGAGAAGCTCTGATGCCAGGTTGCCAGGAAAGACTCAGAGCCGTTCTCTTGCTTTTGGGCAAGAGGCAAGGGGCATGTCTCACAATCGGCCACCCTCCTGCAGCTGTGGCACAACACCAAAAACAGCCTTCTAGGGTAAAACCATGGCACAGGGTAACTGAGATTAAACCCATGCCGTGCCCTGCAAGAATTAGGGTTAGGGTTAGGACATAAAATCAGAATGCTGTAGGACAGGAAGACTGACGTGGAAAATCAGTGATGGGCAGTAAAACAGCTGGTCTAATTAAGTCCTTGGAGACGAGCATTCTTCTGTTCAAAGCCAGGCACTGCCACAGAGTGTGTGTCTCAGGCCACCTCCTGGTTGCTTCCATGCACCTCCCACCCCTGCTTGATGCAGTAATAATAAAACTAGCTGGCCCTGGGGAGATGGTTGTAATTATATTGTTGAAGACAGGGAAAAAACAGGCCTTATGGATAGCGGGTCATTAGAAGAGGAGCATGCTTCAGGTCTCATTTTGTGTGAGTGTCACAGCGGGAGCTTCTATTAAGCAAGGGTCTGCCTTGAATAATTTCTCAAAGACTGCCGTCTCTCCAATGATAGCATGCTTTCAGATTTAATGGTGGGCTCCTTGTTAAGTCTATTTCTGTCTCAGTGTGTGTATGTGAGAGTATACAAATAAAACCCCTTCCAGAGAGGCAGCAGTGCCCTGTACTTGGTGTGTGTGGTGGCAATTAGGGTTTGGAATTTGCAGTCCAAAAGAAGACCTTTCTCAAGCTCTTGAGAGGGACCCCCTCTCTCTCTCTGTCTCTCCTCTTTCATTCTGGGGAAAATGCCCGTATTTATTTAGCTGTACAAGTGGAAAGGCACAGTGTGTTCCTTGTTTGGAGGCAGAGTTCAGGACTAGAACCACTGCATGGGAATCGGAGGAAGGCAGATTTCAGCTGAACCCTGGGAGGAGACTTCTTATTGATCATATCTGTTTGACGGTGGAACAGACTGCCACAGCAGCGATGGAGGAGGGAAGAAAGGGGTCTTAGAGAGCTGGAGGTGTTTAATTAGAGATTGGACAGCCATGCATTAGAGATGCGGCTGGTATAGTTACAGCCTGCTCTGCAGATCTCCTATTTCACAGATGGCTGGACTTTTTAAAAACACATCACCGCCTCCCCCAACCCAATATGTTTTCCACATCTGTGATGCTGGGAGTCTGATTCATTGCAGGAGGCAGTGTGGTGTAATGGATATAGTCTTAGACTGGGATTTTGAGGGACCCTTGTTTATGTCCCTTGATTAAATTTCTTGCAGCTCTCTTTTATTTCTCAGACTGATCTACCTTATAGGGCTGTTGTGGGAAAAGCTTAGGTGCCGTATCTGCCCTGTTGAACTCACGGCAAGAAAGGGAAGTTTTAAATGGAATAGAAGGATCATATTTTCCACTCTAGTAATTGTATGGCTGTGACACTTTTCTATTATCAAAATTCCAAATAACCTCAGATGGCATAATTTGGAATAAATATGTCTGTCTCTGCTCCTGTTTTCGCTATTACTCATCCTCTACATTTCATATTCATTGTCAAAAATGAATGTAGATTAAATGTTAAGTGTTGTGTCATCCTTTTTAGTGTTGAAAGGAATTTCAGTGTCACCTGGGCTAAATAAGCTCCAAATAATTCTTTCTCAGCGTGGCTCCTGATTCTGTAAAAATACTGCTTCGTTGAGTCTTAGAAGGGAAAGAAAAAATTTGGGAGCAAAAACCTTCCATGCTCCCCACCCCCGTGTAATATAAATTTAGCTCAAGCCATGTGATTTTTTAAAAGTAATAAATTGGGTGAAGATGAACACATTTGCATTTCTTTAATTAGTTTTATTACTTCTGCTTCCATGATTATCAGGCACTAGTGAGGGGGCGGGGAGGCAAGACAATGGAGACACAGGGACATGAGAGCTGGAAGGAGAGGTGGGCATGAACCAGAAAACCCATGGTTCGGGTTCGTCTGGTTCGGGCCCACCCTTGGTTCGGTTTGGGTTCGTACTTTTTTTTAAAAAAAATCATATTAATCCGAACCGATCCGAACTGGTTTGGGTTCTTCCCGGCCGTGGCGGAGGCTCGGCGCTGTGATCGCCAGGGGGAAGATCCCTTTAAAGCAGGGGTCCTCAACCTAAGGCCCCAGGACTGGATGCGGCCCGCCAAGGTCCTGAATCCGGCCCCCGGGACCAATTGAACCCCCCCACACACCTACCCTCTGCTATGTGAGCAAGCCAACCTCCGCAGCTGCTTCTGTTGCTGAGGCAGATCAAAGCAGTGGGCTATGTCACTTCTCCCACTCCCCCTAACTACCGCCCAGATTATCAGCATGCTGGCTAATGGGGCATTCAAAGTGGGAGGGCCACAGCAAGGTCCCCCACTCCCCCCATCCACCCGCCAGATGGTCAGGGCGCCGGGTGCAGCTTAGTGGGGCAATTTAAAACAGGAGGGCTGCGGCAAGGTCTCCCACTCCCTCCATGGCCCTGAGGCCCTGAGGCTCCATCCACTTGCCCCTCCCTCCCTCTTTTTTCCATGTTGGCCTTTTTCTGGGTGGGGACTGTGGTCCGGCCCCCAGTGGTGTCTGGGGCGTGATGGACCGGCCCGCAGTTTGAAAACTTTGAGGACCCCTGCTTTAAAGAGACCCTGTTCCTGCCTCCACGTATGGAGGCAAGAATGGAGCTCTCTCTGGAGACAGTTCTCCCCTGCAAACGATGACAGGTCGTGGCCGCTGTCATCGGCCGTGTAACGAAACAAAACAAAACAAACCACATTTTTTTGTTTCATTTCATTTTGTTTTAAATTTACCCCAGGTTCATTATTTGTTTCATTACGTAATGAAACAAATAATGAATAACAAAATGAACTAAAAGTTTGTTTCGTGCCCATCTCTAGCTAGAAGATATTCCCAAGTTATTTTGGAATGGTGGGAGAATTAATATGGATGATGTTCAAGATTCATTGAGATATACTTGGTCAGGATCCATTGATATATTTCTGGATTCTTCTTGGCCAATGAATTGATGATTCTGCTTTATCCTGTAATCCTCCCACCATAGAGGGTGCAGTAGGTTGAGGGGGGGTGGAATCCCTGATTCTGCTGGCAGGGGATTCAGAAATTTCTAGAGAGGTGACTCAGTTAGTTTACAGTGCTACGAACAACGAAGGGCCATGTGCAGGATGAACAGGTTTTATTTGCTATAAGCTTTCATGCACTGCCACATCCTCCAAGATTCAAACTCTCCCGGTGTGCTCTTAGGCAAACGACATGTCTTTTCTCAGCCTTCTCCTTTCTGTATCGGAAGCAGTGCACGGTTGTTCCCAATGGCTTGTGTTGCTGTTTAAAAGCTAGTCTATAAGAAGCCACAAGAGTGCCTGATGCTTTCGCCAAAATTGGATACCGAATTGTACTGTTGGATAAATCCCTTGTAACATCCCTCCTTGAGCCACTGTTTTGGACAATCAAACTGTATTAATTCTGGGATACTGGTAATGGGTAAGGAAACTCTGTTAGCAAAAGGATCACATTTGCTGGTAGTTATCCTTTTCGTGTTGAAGGAGAGGGGAGGTGCGTGGCTGTGGGCTCCACTAGAGAAGGAGTCAAGAGGTCATCTTTTGCCTGCACCAGCTGTTCTCTAGGTGTTCTTAGATCACCTGCAACCCCTTTTGCAGCTTCATCCTCTGGCTGCAGATCAGGATAATAATGCAGACTAACCTTGAGAACATAATAACAGCCTTGCTGGAACAGGCCACAGCCCATCCAGTCCAGCATTCTGTCTCACACAGTGGCTCACCATTTGCTTCAGGGTATTCCCAAGCAGAGGTCTTCACCTGCTTACGATTCCCTGCAAATGGCATGGAGAGAGAGATCCTGCCTATCTCTCTAGCCCAGTGGTTGTCCTTAGGCATCCATAATGATAGCCATTGATACCCTTGTTCTCCATGAACTTGTCCAATCCTTTCTTAAAGCTGTCAAGGCTGACAGCTGCCACCAATTCTTCTGGCAGGGAGTTCCACAGACCAGCGATCCTCTGGGTAAAAAAGTACTTTCTCTTATTTGTAGAGCTCTTTTGCAGAGCTGTTGAGAGAGCAGATCCGAACTATTTCAGTTGCATATAAAAATGCAAAATTTCTTTATTGTTTCCCTCTGGGTACTGATCTGTGCTGAGCCAGTGGGTTTGTGATGGATGCATATGTATTCAGCCATCCAGTTCCCCCCACTTCCCCACATCCCGGTGCTCACTGAGGCTAGCTCAAAAGTAAATGGGTTTCGGATCACTATGGCAAGGTTGTGATTCCTCAGGGATTCCTCAAGTAATAAAATGTGCAGATGAGACAATGAATTTGCGAACACTGGAACTCGGAAAATGCCTGTTTTGGAACCTGCTGTACATTCTTCACCGGCTGGCATGGAAAGTAAATATGAAAGTTGGGCTCCCCCACCCCCAAAGACGTATTTCCAACCTCAGTTCTGAGCCATAATACTCAGAAACCTCTTCTGATTCTCTCACTCTTTCTTCTTTTAATGGAAACTGAGAAGCTCAGTACTAAATCTTTTGTTGAAAAGGGGGCCCTTGTTTTGAAAAGGGAGTAGTTTGGACCAACATTGATAAAATAACCATTTTTGCAGTTCAAGCCTAGACCCCCTCAGGCACTAAGGCCACATATGACGGAGGCCCTGAAGGTATCGTTCAGTGCATACTTTGCCAGCATCTGCCCATCAATTTATAGACCTGAGTTTTTTAAAACAGTGTGTTGAGCCGTATGACCAGAAAAACAAATTCAAAAGTAGGCTAGGTGATACCTTTATTGGTCCCTACTAAAACAAACAAACAAACAAAAGTAAGCCAAGCTTTCGATAGCAACTTGCTATCTTTATCAAAGCATTGTATCAAAAATGCAATCTTGATAGAGGATGTAGTCCAGTGTTGGTGAACCTATGGCATGGGTGCCAAAGGTGGCACTCAGAGCCCTTTCTGTGGGCACCCAACATTGCCCCTTCATAGCCACCTGTATTCAAGTTAAATTGCTGTATTGGCACTTTGCAAAAAAAATTAGTGGGCTTTGAATAACAGTTTGGGCACTTGTTCTCTAAAAGGTTTGCCATCACTGATGTAGTCTATCAGGCGCTGAGAATATTTTTGGTGAGATGGAATACACCAGATGACCTGAGTTTATGACTGGTTGATATGTGAAATAATCTCCCATGTTGATCTTCTGTTTCCTGTCTATTCATGATGAGGACTAGTGACTCGCCTTTCCCCAAGCTGTTTTCTTCATCTGAGGCTGTTGCAGGCACAGAGGTCCTGCTGGAAGGAAAATCCCATTAACAGGTTTCAAGAAAGCCAAATAAAGTTGTCGCAACTGGGCTTTCTTCCTTTTAGCCCATATTCCCCAAATTCCTCATTAAAGATATGCCTGTCATCACCCCCTCTTCCCTGTGCTACATCACCCCCTCTGCCTCCTCTTTCAGAGGGTTAGAGACAAGCACTAAAGAAGATGGAGAGATGCTCTTAAAATAACAAGCCACAGTCCGGAATTGGGCCGGTGTGATTCACAGCTCCTTCTCCAGGAGAGGAGCTTGGAGCAGGGAGGGGATTTACATGTACATTTTTCTTTTCCTGTGGCACCTCTACACAAACTCCATGGCTGGGAGGAGACTTGTGTGGCACTGTCTTTGCAGCCCTCTGTCCTGCTCGGAAGGGAAAGGGGTGGACATTTGCCAAGGCATCCTGGGTGCCTGTGCTTTAGTTTGATCTAGGAAGCTAAGCAGGGTTGGGTCTGGTTGGTATTTGGAGGGGAGACACACACACCTCTCTAAAGAACACCAAGGATGTTCAGCTGAGACTAGGAAAGTGCCTGGCCTGAAACCCTGGGGGACCATTGCTGCCAGTCATATTTGACAATACTGGCCTGAAAGAACCAATATCCGGTACAATATCAGGTGGTTTCCACTTCTGTTACAGTAGACAAAAAAAGTACATGGAAGGAAGTCAACACTCATTCCATCTGTTTAATAATGCAGAGTTGGGGCACCTTCAGCCCTCCAGATGTTTTGAAGGATAACACTTACAGACCTTTACCATTGGCCAGAGGTTGCTCAACCATATGCTAAAGAAGCTTTCTGTAATTGTATGCCCTCCAGTTGTGTTGGAGTACAAAACCCATAACTCCCATGGCCAATCCTCTGTCTGAAGATTTGAGTCATCTTTAAAACAGAGAACCAAAAGAGGGAAGTCCAGGATTTTTTTGGGTGGTGGTGGTGGTGGTGGATGAAGTTGCCTAACAGGTCACAGACTACCGTTATATGATAGGACAGTGGTGGTGAACCTTCAGCACTCCAGATGTTTTAGACCACAACTCCCAGAATTCCAAGCCTAGATTGCCAATGACAAAGGACTCTGGGAGTTGTGGTCCAAAACATCTGGAGTGGCAAAGGTTCAGCACCACTGTGATAGGACAATGTATTTCTCCCAGAAAGATGATAATAATTTCTTCTGCATTTGGTTTTAGCCATTTATTAATTGGTACTTGTCCAAACCTCCAATCCTATATTGCCAACACAGACATAGCCACTCTGCCAGTGGTAGATCCTGGCCTCTCTTTTGCCCATTTCTCAGAGAAAGGTTAGGTCTTCAAAACAAAGATATGAGGCAGGAATCTTATTAGTGGTCCCTAACCCCCCCCCATTGAATCAGTGGGATTTACATCGCATTAACTGCAGCATTCAGCAATTAATTTATTGAGTTTGCTCTAGTTCATTTGCTCTCAAACTTGGCTTCCCACCTGTTCTTGGATTACAATGCCTAGAAATCCTGCCCTGCACAGTGAAGCTTGCAAAGGCTTCTGGGAGTTTTAGTCCAAGAACATCCGGGCACTGAAGCCCTGCTTTAACTGGACTAGGACTTGGATTTAGCCTTGTGTGGTTTTCAGGATTCTACATGTTGTACTTATGCATTACTTGGTTCTTACATTCAACCATCTCTCCAAGGGGCGCGAGACAAAAGTCCAGGGTCTTCCTTCTGTTCCTGATTTCATTCTCACCAGGTAGGTACCATCGAGAGGTGGCAGCTTGCCCAATACCAGCCATTGAGCTCCATCACTTGGCACTGAGAGTTCTTCAAATCTTTGTCTGGCTCTCCGCGGGGTGTAGAGTCTGCACCATTGCCGAGTCTCAGCTGCAACCTGGTAGGCTGTTTCTTCTTCTGTTGATCAAGCTTAGAGAAATGAAGGGAAAGCCTGACAGCACGGAACAGTGGAGCAAGTTGAACGTGCTGGAGGTTGGAGTAATATTGGAAAGGAGTAAATACATGTTTGGAATTAGTTAACGCTCACAGCTTAAGCAAAGAGGAGAATTTAATAGGAGGGGAAATCAATAATGGAGGATGGGCAGTTTAAAATTTAGGGGATGCCTCCATCAGGCGCTTAGCTAATAAGTGAGTTTAAATAATTGGAGCAGCTATTGAGTGAGAAGCTTGGGCCGAGTTGCTGGGGGCTTGGTTCTGGTTTGGCTGTCTTGTGCATTTACAGAATAAATGGACAGGGCAGAGAAACCTGGAGCGCTAGTTGGATGGAGAGCGGTTTTCAAAGGCTTTCGAGCTATGCCTGCCGAAAGGAAGAGCTGGAACACATGACTGTCAGCCTCCTGTGATGTGCTGCACTGTTTCATGTAACAAATATTGACCATTCTTCTTTTCTCTCGGAAAGAGATCCCTGTGTACGCAAGAACTCCGTACCAGAGGTCTGATGCAATGAAGAGTGTCAGGGCAACCTTACTCCAAGGGAGTTGGTCCATGCGACAGAGTTAGCCTGGATAGGTTTTCACATATCCTGTGCCCTTGCTCTTTTTAACCAACTGTGAGATACTGTTTTATTAAACCTTTATTTGATTTATTAGAAATTCCAGTCTCTGGGGACCTTGTCCCTGCGCTATTAGAAGATAAAGATCCTTATTTCTCTGTAGCAGTTGCTAAAATTGTTACTGCTATTCAGTCCTCCAAGATAATTAAACCCCATGCTATTTAAATATTTTGGTTTTTGCAGCTCCAGAGTTTTTCATGAGCTTCTAAGGGAGGAAAGTAAAGGAAGAGAGAAGCTGAAACAACTAGTTTTGAAATTGCATATTCAGACCTTCAGTGCTGCCTTGTTTGCACCCCGAAGTGGCACAGATTAACTGTTGTTCAAGGCTGGATCCTAGATGCCTTAAAAGAAGTTAAAAGCTAAACAATGAATTATTGCAGTATTGAAAAAATATTAAATAGATAGATTAAAATTCTTACTAAGAACAGTATCAAAAAGCACAAGTAAAACAACAGAATAAAATAATCCCCTTGGCCAACCAGTCATTTAAAGGAATCTTACCTGAAGAGAAATGTCTTTGCCTGCTTGTGGAAGGACAACAAAGATGGGGCCAGGCTGGCCTTCCAGTGGGAGGGAGTTCCAAAGTCTGGGGGCAGCAACAGAGAATGTCCCTCCTGTGTACGCAACCATGTGTTCCAGTGAGGGTGGTCAGATTGGTACGTAGGTGCCTAGGAATCTGCCTGATCAAGTTACCAACTGGCCCATCTAGCACAGTTCTGCCAACTCTGACTGACAGCAGTAGCTCTTCAAGGTTACAGACAGGGATCTGTCCTCATTCACTAGGCGAAGCTTCTCCTCATGTGACCTAGTGGTTCTCCTTCCTAAGTGGTCCTGATGCTGTCGGTTTCCCAAAATCTTGCAAAATGGTTGCTTTCAGGGTGATATGCTACTTGCAGGTATATCGAAGACGGGTGGCTCTCCACAGTGGAACACCTGTTACAAAGAACATTGGACGTGACTCAGTAAAGCTGACTTTGGCATGGCTCATCCTGAGCAACATTCATTGTCATGATTTTCAAAGCACCAGTGCTTGACTTAGGGTAGAGGGAAACCAAGCCTTAATGCATTGTAACCTTGTAAGGCTGCTCTGGTGCAACACAAGAGACCATGGAGCCCAATTTATTTGGTTATAAATCCTGGCTAATGAAAATATTATCCTAATTGGGGGAGTGTGGAATGGGGCTCTGGACCATCCCTAAGGAAGATGGTGCATTAAGAGTTGCAAAATCTGCTTTCCTATAATGAGTTCTTTTAACTGCCTTGATATTAACTTCCTGGATGGTGTGCTGTGCGCGGATTGGGGGAGCAATTTATGAGGTTAATAAGAGCTTCCTTTTAAAAGATGGTTTGCTTTGATGTCTACTGAGCAGTTGGTAACTCTAGATTTAGTTGGCTCAGAGAAAACGGATTAGTGTGCATGCTGGGCAGCTGCGCCAGGCAGAGGCTGGAAAAATGCTTCTTCTAGTCATAGATTCAAGCAGAGACTTTTACCTGTGCTAGCAATGGCTTGGAATGCTTACAGAAGCTGTTGGCTGCTGAAATACAGGGTTTGGGGACTGAAGCTGTCAGCTGAAAGCAACCTGTGGCACCCACAGGCCTGCAGAGACCACAGAAGCTCTGGGGAGGCTCTCAGATGCTAGGGAGATTTTCAGATGCTTCTCGGGGAATCATCACCTGACTGTTGGGTGGCATTTTCTGTATACCACCCCTGAACTTGGGTTACTCCAATGCCACCCTTACCTTGGCTCTTCATGCCCATTTATTGTCAATTTCGGATAAGCGAACCTTGCAATTCCTAAGCTGGGAGCAAAGAGTTGGTTAGATCATGCACTCCTGAAATCAGCTCTGTTTTAGAAGGAACTTGGTGCATCATTGCCTCAGGATGGATAACTTCAACATTAACATTGCTGCTCTTCACCACACCAAGTATGCTTCATTGTGCATTATTAGCCCATTGCAGTGCAATTACTGTACTAATGCAAGTGGGAAAAACAGAGATGAATGCTTTCTGGTTTTCTTTAGTATAAAACTATGGCATCTTGAAATACAAAGCAACAGTTGTTGTTGTTGTTGTTGTTGTTGTTGTTATCTGCTCTGTAATGCTAGAGAACCCTCTGGATGCTTTATAGTATAATTATGCAAATTATGACTTGCCCTCCAGCCAGTTGACTACTCATTTTACTGACCTCTGAAGGATGGAAGGCTGAACCCATTAGGATTGAACTCAGGTTGTGAGCTTGGCTGCAATACTGACAAAGTCACCTGTCACTGAGGATTAGTGAGAGAGAGACATAAGATTTTTACCAAAATGCCTTTTAAAGGTCCTTAAGGAGTAACTGGAGAGTGTTACTTATTGCATCCAAAATAACTTTGTTTCTGCTTGCAATGTTACTTCTGAAGGATAACTCAAAGTATACAGTATCACAGAAGTGAGTACATTACCTCACATTTTGTAACTATTTTAGTACAGTATGTGACAACACTAAAGAAATGACACTTGGCTACAATGTAAAGCAGTGAGTATACAGCTTGTATAACAGTGTAAATGTGCTATCCCTGCAAAACAACGCAACACACAGCTATTAATGTTTAAACCGCTGGCAACAAAAGTGAGTACACCCCTATTTTTGAGGTGGCAGCACATTTACACTGTTATACAAGCTGTATACTCAATGCTTTGCATTGTAGCCAAAAGTCATTTCTTCAGTGTTGTCACATGAAAAGATATACTAAAATAGTTACCAAATATGAGGGGGTGTGCTCACTTCTGTGATACACTGTAGCGACTTCCTCATGGCCCAGAAGGAGGTGATTTCAGGTGACTATAATATTCATAGCTAGTTACTTCCAGTATCATCTACATTTAAAAGCAGCTCTCGAGGGTTTCCCACTGAGGTCCTTGCCAACCTACTGTGCAAATGTTTGTGGTGGGTGGGAATTGCACTTGAAACTGGTGTTCACCCCCCGGGCTTTCTTAGCAGTCAGATGGTTGCTCCACATGAGCTTATTTCTGTGGGATAATTATATCAACATGCAGAGGACTGAATTTGGGGAAGCCACTGCAATTTTGTCTGCCCGGTTGAATTCATGGTTGGAGCTGCTCATTCCAACTGATGCCAATATGCATGCACGAGAGGTACCCTGAGAGAGCTGACACATGTGGTGAGTGTAATCCATGGCTGCTTTATAAGCCATTGATTTACTGATGCACCATTTTCAACGCAAGGTGGTCTGCTGAAGATATTTCATAATGAAAATGAGGGTCCCTCCACCTCTTTCAGCAACAATGGAGATGAATTGTGTGCTATCTGGGATGTCAACTTAAAATGCATTACCCAAGTAAGGAGACATCCACAGATGGTTTAAAGCCACCCGGTTAATGCAGAATACTCTTTGGTGGGAAATGGCTCCAATTAAATTTTGATGAAGAAGC
Source organism: Phrynocephalus forsythii (assembly GCA_029282475.1). Classification (NCBI taxonomy): domain Eukaryota; kingdom Metazoa; phylum Chordata; class Lepidosauria; order Squamata; family Agamidae; genus Phrynocephalus; species Phrynocephalus forsythii. Next base: position 7,521,781 of record JAPFRF010000022.1, read on the forward strand.
TGAATTTTGGGGAACTGATTAATGAATGGATGGATCAATGGTGCCAGGGAAATGGTTAACGTTTTCAGCCTTATTAGTCACATTGCCTCAAATGAAAGGTTAATTAGGCACAGGAGAAGGGATACTTCATATTTTCATACAATCCAGAAAATGCAGATGCCCTCTCTGCTTAGAAAACAGCTTTGTGCATCTGGATTTGAATACAGATAATTCCTTTGGTTCCACTGGTGGTGCTTGGGTTCTCTTGTGTAGTTACCAACACAGTGTTGCAAAATTTCCTTAAGATGTCTTTCACTAGACTGGAATCAATCCTAATGTGTTCAGGTCTTGAAAAAATAACTTTTTGAACTATGGGCTCCCAGATTTCTTTAGCCAGCATGGACACTGTTATCAACTGAGAGATACTGGTGGCAAGATGTGAAACCTGCATAGCATGTTCAAATAATTAAGTGGGTTGCAGAAAAAGTAGCCTGCAATATGAAAGTACTTTTAAAACTAAGGGTTCAGCAGTATTTTACTATGTTGTTCTTATGTGCTATTATGTTGAACTGACTTATGTTAACCCTCATGGAGCTTTCAAGGTGAGTGAGATATTTAAGCAGTGATTTTACCAGTTCCAACCCCACCCCACTCCATTTAGCTTCCATGGGCAAGTGAGGATTTGAACCCCGTTCTTCAGAACCTAGTCTATCACTCTTATCCATTACACTACACTGGATATCTAGTTTACTATAGTCATTGCAAAACAATTAGTTCACTCTCCAGCCATCAAGGTTACTATACCATAACAATCTTGATTCTTGACATTTGTTGCAATGAGTAAAAATGGAGGTGGCCTTTGCAGGTCCTATAGCTTCATTATTTTGTCGCTCTGGGCTCTTGGAGTAGAAAATGCTTTTTACTGCAAAGCCTCAGTCCTCCAAGTGCTGCAAATGTTTAGTCAAAACGATGACGTTATTGTCCTAACTCTTAAGCAGTCTGCCAGATTCTACATTGCAGACCCTTGGACTTACAATGTGTGCTGCAACAATAGCATTTTCTGTTGAAAGACTATTTCTTGGTACTCCAGGTCCCTGGGACTCCAGGCCCTGCAGAAAGGGTGGTTTATAATTAATAAACAAATTATAAGGGCATAAAATATGACCAGAAAAGAGAGCCAGGGTGAGGGGCAAAGGATGCTGGGAGAACACAGAGGGAACAAACCTCTGCTTGGGTGGTGATGGATTAAGAATTTTCCTATATATGATTTTGTAACTGTTAATGGTCTGATTTAGTCTATTAATGCCTTAGCCTATTAAGGTAAAAAAGGTAAATGTTTTCCCCACATATGTGTGCTAGTTGTGTCCGACTCTAGGGGCGGTGCTCATTTCCATTTTCAAGCCGAAGAACCAGTGTTGTGCAAGTCCATGGACATATGGCTGGCATGGCTGGAAGGAAACACTCTTTTATTTTCCCACTTTTTATGGCGGCACCTATTTATCTACTTGCATTTACATGCTTTTGAACTGCTAGGTTGGCAGGAGCTGGAGTTAACAGTGGGAGATCACTCCACTGCGTGGCACCTGGGATTCAAACCGCTGAGCTGCTGACTTTGTAGCCAACAGTTTTTGGAGCCTTAGTCTTCTGTTTCATAAATGTGACTTAATGAGAGCTTATTTTTTATAACTCAGGTAACATGCCTATTTAATACCTTTTCTATATTATGGAGAGTATTGTAAGAGTTTGGATAGTCATTGTGTTGTTCTTAAGTACCATATTAATTTTTGTTACAGCATTTTAAAGTTTTCTCAGAGTAGTTGCTTATTTTTTCCATTTAGTTCATAAAGTCTTCTTATTACTATATTATTAAATAATTTATTACTATATTATTAAATTACTAATTTATTACTTTATTGAATTGTTATAGTAATTGTTTTTAAATAAATTCAATATTTCTTGTCCATTCATTTGTGTGCCCTTTATGGGGCAAATTAATTAAAGGATATTCAGAAGAAGGAAGGTGTAAAATATTCCTCTGAGTCATCACAGCATTAACCCTTTGGGGATAAATGCCAGCTACAGGGAACTCAGGCTTCTGATTTCCCCTTATGGGTTTCTATGGAGAGATTCAGGTGAAAGATTCCTTTATCTGACAATGGGACTGAGAGATTCTGGTTAAATCTAGATAACCCCAGTCCAGAAAGTAATGTTTCTGGATGCATTAGACCACCCAACAAATGTGAACTTCCATGCTGAATGATGAGTGTTATAATCCAAAATATCTGAAGGATACTGGATTTCAGAACCCTGATGGAGACAGGAAAATGGTCCTAACCGTAGGTTAATGGCAAGGTCTAAAGAGCTTGGGATGGGGTCAGAAATACTAGAAGCATGCAACAAAGGGGAGCCTTGTGGCATAGTGGTTAAACTGCACTGCAAGTTTAACCACTATGAAAGAGGGAGGAAGGGGGAAAAGATGTAGCTTCCTAGCCCAGGAGCTGGCAAACTACATCCCCTACATCTGTCTAAATGTGTTTGGGACCACATTTCTCATCCTGGGCTTTTCTAGCTAGAACTGCTGGGGACTGCTGATGCAGCTACATCCAGGGGCTGCTAGCACTCCTTCTTGAGGACTCAACATGGGTGTTAAAAGTTTCAAGATGAGCCCTGCTCTTGCATGCAACAAAAGGAAGGAAGGAAGGAAGGAAGGAAGGAAGGAAGGAAGGAAGGAAGGAAGGAAGGAAGGAACAACAGTTTAGAAAGAAGGAAGGAAGAACAGATTGGAAGGAAGGAAGGCAGGCCAGGCAAACTCATACTGTATGTGAGCACCAAGGTGACTTGTGGTACACAGCTTGCCATTCTACACACTGATGCTGCTGAAGTGTTTCTTAATCTGTTGATAACAGATTGTAGGCCATGCTTGTTTTGCTAGTGTTATCTTGAACCTGAAGAGCAAACACTCTTCTGGCTTATTATGAATCAGGAAGAAGATAGACAATGGCAAAGTAAAGAGAGATCACACTCTGGAGGTGGAGAAGAATCTTCAGCAATGTGTAATCATGGGTGTTTTTTTCCCCTGAGTTGGGTGATGCCCTGTGTTATGACGAGTGTTCAAATGTTTGAAGCAGGGTTGGTCTTCTTTATCTTGGTTTCTCAAATGGTAAAGTCATGAAAGGACTCTCAGGCAGGTTTGGGTCTTAAGGGATGGTCTGACTGATGATGAAGATTGCTGAGTCTCAAACCTCAGCCGAGGCTCCATTCTCTGAGGTGGAAACACACCAGCCATGGAGGAACAGGGATATTGGCCTTACTCATTGCATCATCAGCAATGGTACATGCAATATGTGCATGTGCTATATTTAGGAAAAAAATCTAGATCAGTGGTTCTCAACCTGTGGGTCCCCAGATGTTCCTGGACTGCAATTCCCAGAAGTCTTCATCACTAGCTGAGCTGGCCAGGATTTCTGGGAGTTGCAGTCCAGGAACATCTGGGGACCCACAGGTTGAGAACCACTGATCTAGATCAACTGTTTTTGAAATAGCACAGCAACCTTTGACAAACACAGCTGAAGTTTGTGTTTTCATAAATGGGGGATCAGCCACTGACCTGGCCTTCCTTCCTTCCACAAACCTGGTTGGTTTATCCTAGACTAGAGGAGCAGAACGTTTGTCCACCAAGCAGACAAGGGAGTCAAAGTGCCCTTGATGAAATTATGGCTTTTGTTTTCCATCCAGTACCATTATTGGTCCCAAGTTTTATGGTGAAGAGAAAAAAACATGTGACCTACCAGATGGGCTTAAGAATGCTAAAGGACTTGGTGGCACAGGAGTGTGTGGAACTTTAATAAGAATTAGAAAAGGGCCAAATGACACATAGTGGCAGAATTAGTTTTAGATTTTTCCTGACCAGCTTCTGGAAGACTGTGAAAAGGATTCGCTCATGGCCTCAATCTAGTTGGTCTTGTCTCAATATTTAACTTGGGAGTTGCAGGAAGGCAATGCAATGTATCTGACTATTGACTGTCTTCCATTGTGTTGCGTCTTGTGGTAGCCATTGGAGATCCAAAAACTGATAGCAAGGAAAAATGGACCCCCTTCCCCCCAATATTATGTCACTGCCTGAAAATAATCCAACCAGAAATAGTCCAATAACCCCCCAAACAACAACAACAACAACAACAACAACATCAACAATAACATAACCTTTCTGCAAGTAATGCTTGTTGAACATCAAAGATACTCTAAAACCTGCGCAGCAGAGGAGGAGGATAGGATAGAAGAGAGGAAGAACTACAGAGATGGTAAAGCAGCAGCCAACAACATCTGTAATATTATGAATGGAGAGAGAGAGAGAGAGAGAGAGAGAGAGAGAGAGAGAGAGAGAGAGAGAGAGAGAGAGATGAAACAACAGGCCTCCCCCCCCCACCGCCGCTCATTTGAAAATCCTCCTATCTATCTTGGACAGGTGATAACAGTGAATCATAATATTTATTCTGACCCTTCTCCTGCATGAAAGGAGCCGCATAATGTAATTCACAGCTTGTGTTGCAAACAAGAGTTGGCGAGTGCTGCAGGCTGAATGGAATTGAAATTGGAGGTAGCAGAAGGGTTGAGAAAACATTGTGCATCTACCAGGATCATCTTCAAAGTCTCCTTTGCATCTTTTAGTGGGCAGGACGGGTGAAGGGCGATCATCCGAAAATTTATATGTATCCTTCCTTCCTATCTCCCTTGTATATTTGTTTAGCTCCGCATCAAATGCAGATTCAGGGACGTAAAACAAACGGATGCGTTGTCTTGGTGTTCGTTTCATATTTATGATCTGAACTCACAGGGAAAATTTAGCATCCTGGCAAGACCGTATCTGAGAGGAACATGCCTGTATATTGAGGGCAAGGAGGGAAAGAGTTTTGACTTTGAATTGCCACTTGCAGATTTTTCAAAGTTTGTTTCTCCGAATAAAGATTGGAAGCAGCATCATTCTATCTGTGGATTCTGCCTACTTTTTTTAAAAAAGATCAAGACAATAATACTTAAAATACCAGGTGCCCAGTTATGAGCTTTACTGATGAATATCAAATATTTCAAGCAAGAATTTAAAGTTTGTCAACCAAGTTTAATGTATGTTTTTTTAACAAAACAAATTTTAAAGTGAAAACTTTCACATTTCTGATTTCTGTTGTTTTCTTATTTTATGAATGAGCAGCTGAAATTTCATTCTAGTTTATTAAAAAAAAAGCCCACATAATTAAAAAGTGTCCATATGTGGTCAACATGCAGCTGGGACTCCCCCAACTTTTGGACTTTTGTGATGCTTGGGGAATATTCCCAGGATGGAATATATAGGAGGCAGAACTGGAGGTTCTAGGATGAGATAGCAACACAAAAACATAAGCCAACATTTGAGTTCTGGGTGGGACAAGTCTTTGTAAATCACACTCGGTCTCTGTGAAGGACCAGCAGGACTGGAACTCTGGAACTCCCAGGGAACTCTGATTACAAGGGACAGAAGTTGAGGGAAGGCAGTATATATTATGGATTGGTTCCAGACTCGGTTATACTTAGAGCTGTGTTGTGTGAGTTGTGTTGTTACAGTCGTGACCGACTCTTCGTGACCCCATGTCCATGGAGTTTTCTTGGCAGGAATACTGGAGTGGTTTGCCAGTTCCTACTCCAGGCGCCTACAGTGCCTGGTATTCCCTGGTGGTCTCCCATCCAAGTACTAACCAGGGCCGACCCTGCGTAGCTTCCAAAATCAGGTGAGATTGGATATGCTTAGGGCATCTAGGCAGCTGCGCTTAGAGCTAGGCCACTGGAAACACATAGTAGTCATGGATAATGTGACCTAAGTATGACTCTGTCAAGGTCCAATCCAATAAAATAAAGAGGGGGGAAATGAAGGCAACAAGCTATGACAAAAGGATCCAGCAACAACTATGCTATGGTCTTAATGTATTTTCAGAGGGGAAGTCCAAAGTGGCTGAAATCTTGTTGCTTGCCATAGTAAGCCTCATAGATTCTATGCTAAAGCAAGGTCCATTTGGAACAAGGGGACCTTTGGAGGATTTGACTCACCAAATCCTCATTGATTCAGTGGGCCAGCTGTAGTCCTACTTTAGTGCAACCTACTTTGCAAAGCAACACGCTTAAAGCCATGGTGCTATTGTTGGGGAATGCATGGCAGCCATTCTACTTTCCCTTGTTTACCTTTTAAGCCCTAAAACAAACATTATCCTCCCAAGCTGTTAATTGGCTGGTTTTATAATTTAATATCTTTATTTGTTTTCACTAAGCATCCACTGTGATGATTTTAACCTCTGCCTAGGGTTTTAAAGCATCTGTTAATATTAAAAGCATATTTCAAATACCAGGTATTAACTGGTAGTCCTAACCTCTGTTTGATGGGTTTTAACCTCCCTGTTTGTCGCCATGAACACTTAACTGCCTGAAAGACAGATTGTGTATATATATATTGTCAGATTAAACATTGATTCTTCTTTGCAATAGTTTTTGAGGAGGATGTACAACAGCGGCAACTTTGTTGACAAGTTTTGGAAGAGGTCGCCATTTTAGCCTGTCTGTCCAAGCTACCTTTCTATCTTTGAACTTCCCATTGTACAATTTCTATCTGGAAAAGGAGGGGCAGTAGGTTCTGCCATTGAACCCAGCAGACTTCTTTCTAGGGGTAAGGAAATGCCTTTAGGAAATATGAACTTTCTGGATATTTATTTATGCAAAAAGTACATATTTTTCCTGTAGAAGCTACATGCATCTATTTTTCATATCTGTGCTACCTTAGCTCTTATTGCCACTGTTGTTTGATCTGCTGGGAGGTCACGGGATGTCCATGAGCATCCTAGTCAGAGAAAGGTTGTGTGTGTGAGAGAAAGAGTGAGTGGGTTATGGTACAATGATAGTTGCTGTTGCTGAAACAAAGGCAAAAGACCACAAGCTGTCAGTTGGATAAAACTCTTGCTTCACAAAGGGGGTTAAATATGCTGTAGATTCACACATGCTGGATGGCATCAACCCGGGGGACCGGCTCCTCTTTGGAGCCATGGTAGTATGCTGTCATCTAGGCATGTACGACAGGGCATGGTAGACATGGGGGAGAGAGAGGCTCATGGACAGAATAACTCTCCCCCTGGAATTCTCCATTCCTGCTCTTTGTATGCCAGTCCCATCATTCTCCTGGATCAGGTGCCAGAGGTTTGATCCCGGGGGGGGGGGATACTCTTGGTTTTTGGTTTTTCAGTACCCTGACATATTTAATTCCTGTTTTATTTGCTTTCTTTTATGGTTGTCAATAGGGATGGGCATGAAATGGAAAAATGGTGTTTCGTTTCATTCCTTTTCATCTCCCTGCATTTCATTTCGTTTAGTTTCCTATGAATTTTTACAAAAAAAAAAATTGTACGAAATGAAACATTAAATGAAATGCCTGTGAAGATTCTCAGTCATCCAGGTGAGTTTATCTGGAAGTTGAGTCATGGCTACTGGACTTCTTTTTTGAGAGATAGAATCGTTAGAGATAGACCGATGAAGCGGTTTGGATGAACAGCGAAACGTTTCTATCTCTCAAAAAAGAAGTCCAGTAGCCATTACTCAACTTCCAGATTAAACGAAATGCATCATTACCTTTTGGGGGTCCGGTGGTGGCCACGGCAAGGGAGTCGTAGCCGTTTTACAGACAAGATGAAACGGTTCATTTACATGGAAAAAACCAACTGTTTCATTTTGTCTGTAACGAAATGCCGCTTCCTCGTTTCATTTCATTTCATCTTGTTACATTTCGTTATGTAACGAAGCAACAAAACAGCATTTCGGTTTTCATTTCATGCCCATCCCTAGTTGTCACTTTCATTGCTTATTTTTTAACCCCTCTTGAGATGAATTACCAAAGGGTCCAGCCTCCCCGCAAAGCACAAACGTCCATCGGCACACCGCCTGCTTCTCCAGGGATGTGAAGTGGTTTTGTGTATATTGTATGCATGTGCACCCTGGCTGGATAGCTCTGTGAGCAAGGTATCTGGCTGTAGAGCTAGAGGTTGGGAAGTACCGCTTGGGAGAAGAGGCAGCCTGTGTGGCCTTGGGCAATCTTCCCAATCCGAGGGCAACCCAAGAAGAAAGGAAGGGTGATTGAGACGAACAAAATAATGCAGGGCATGAGTAAAGTGGATAGAGAGATGCTCTTCTCCCTCTCTCAAAATACCAGAACTAGGGGACATACACTCAAACTGAGGGCTGGAAGAGTAAGAACAGACAAAAGAAAATATTTTTTTCACCCAGCGTGTTGTTGGTCTGTGGAACTCCCTGCCACAGGAGGTGGTGATGGCATCTGGCCTGGGTGCCTTCAAAAGGGGATTGGACAGATTCCTGGAGGAAAAGTCCATCACAGGTTACAAACCATGATGGAGATGTGTAATCTCCAGGCTTAAAACCACAGTACCTCAAGGGCCAGATGCAGGGGAGTAGTATCAGGAGACAGAGATCTAGTCTCGTGCTCTCCCAGACGCATCTGGTGGGGCCACTGTGAGATACAGGAAGCTGGACTAGATGAGCCTTTGGCCTGATCCAGCATGGCTCTTCTTATGTTCTTATGTAAGGGTAAACTGGTTCTGTGTGCTCTCTCCCTCGAAAACCTGGAACTGGAAAAGAACACTCCTTAAATATCTTACTTACCTTGAAAGCCCTGGTAGGGTCAACGTAAGTCAGTTCTGACATAATAGCACATAAAAAAGAGGTTTGGAGCCGGGCAGCCATTAAAACAAAAGCAAAACTAGACTATGGGTGATACTTCATAGGCTGCTAGTAGAAAAATCAGACCATACTGCTCTGTGCCTTCCAAGAATAAGCCTGGCATCCATCTTGCCAAGTGAACTTTTAAGAATTCTCTCTTGGCAAATTACATCCCTTGCCCTGTTTGGACTTCTATACCTGCTTTGAAAAAGAGAGCTTGCTCTCAAAAGCTCAGCAACATTTTTAAAAAAATTTCTACTAGCAGCCTATGAAGGTATCACCCACAGTCTAATAGCACATAAGAACAACATAGTAAAATATCACCGAAGCCTCAGGTTTAAAAGTACTTTCATATTGTAAGTTATCTTTTCTGCGCCAAACTTATTTGAAAATGCTATACACACAAAGTTTCACATCTTGCCACCAGTATCTCTCATTCAGCATGATTGATGTCCATGCTGGCTAAAGGAGTCCATAGCTCAAAAAAGTGATTTTTCCCCAAGACCTGAATGCACAAAGTTGTTTTCTAAGCAGAGGACATCTGAATTTTCTGGATTGTATGAAATTATGTATTCCTTTTCCTGCACCTAATTAACCTTTCCATTTGAGGCAATGCAACTAATAAGGCTGAAAACATTATCCAATTCCCTGGTCATTGCATTTCAGTACTGAGCCGACAGCTTATGATTAATTTTATATATGTCTACAGATGTGTCCCTGAGTGTGCATCTAATGTGTCTATATAACAAATGTGCACACACGCGAGTGCACGCGTGCACACACACACACACACACACATGCATGCATGCATGCCCAGTGCATATGTTTGGAAGTGTGATACAGACAGTGGAGTGAGATCAGACTTAAATGCAGAATGATTAGCTGTGAGAATTAAGTTGAAAACTAAGCTCCGTGAAGAACTCTTGAGAGAGCTAGAGAAGAAATTTGTTGGTAATAATGGTGCTCGGTCATCTTCAAATATATGCGGCGCTGTCGTTTGGAAATTGGATCCAAAATGTTTTTGTGGATCCAGAAGATAAAGTCCTGAAACAGTGGATTCAAAGGATGAGATTGTGAGGACATATTAGAACAGGGGTGCCCAAACTTTTTGTAAGGAGGGCCAGATTTGGTGACTGAGAATGTGTCAGGGGCCGGTTGCTCCCCGACCCTGCCACCCCACTGCAAGCCCCATCCAATGACCCATAAGCCCCACCCACTGACCCCTTGCAACCCCACCCACAGGAAGGAAGGAGGGGACCAAGGGAGGGAGGGAGGGAGGAAGGTGGAAACCAAGAGAGGAAGGAAGGAAGGTGGGGAACAAGGAAGGGAGGGAGGGAGGGAGGCCGGTGGGGACCAAGGGAGTGAGGAAGAAAGGAAGGAAGGTGGAAACCAAGAGAGGAAGGAAGGAAGGAAGGTGGGGACCAAAGGAAGCACAGGGAGTTGTGGCCACAGGTCGCCCCTTGGAAGAGGCGATCTGTGCGACCTTGCACCCCCCCAGCTCCCCAGCGGTGGCGGCAGCTCACCTGCCAGCCCACCCCAAAGCTCCTTGGTGGTGGCAGAGGCCCGCTGGCCTGCCCACCCCCACACATTCCCCTGCGGTGCCGGTGGCGGCAGACCGCCCAGCCGCCCAGCTGCCCAAGCTTCCCAGCAGTGTCAGTGTTGGCAGAAGATTTTCTTTTTTAAAAAAAAAACATGGGGCGAAGGAGGGGGAGGGAGGGGCGGGCCGGCCAGCTGCGGGCCACTCAGAATGGCCTGATGGGCTGAATTTGGCCCCCGGGCCGGACTTTGGGCAGGCCTGTATTAGAAAGAACTTCCTGGTGGTACAGGTTCTTCAACAGGGAAACAGAAAGCCATGCATATTGGTGGGCTCTGCTTTTTTTGGGAGAGTTTGTAAAGGGTGTTTGGTTCACCACTTGTCATGGATGTTCTGGCTATGGCTTTCATGCATTGGGAGAGGGATGCACTCCATGATCCTTGGAGCACCCCTTCCCACAACTCTATAATTCTTTATCTGCCCTTGAGCTGCTTCTGATCTCCCGAGACCCTCTGAATAGGGGAACTCCAAAGGTCCCTTCACTATGATCGCAGATCAAGTCTCTTCTGCTCAAGGCTGTGGTTCCTTTACTAAGCCAAACCTAATATTTGGTCTTCCTGTTTACTGCCTTCAACTTGTCCTAGTATTACTGCCTGTTCCTGTGGGTCTTCTTGGTTTTTTATGATGTGCCCAAAGATACATCGTAAGAAGTTGTGTTTACTCATTTTTGCTTTTAGAGAGAGCTCAAGATTGATCTAATTTGTAATCCACCTATTTATTTCTCTGTTGGTTCATGGTATCTGTAAATCTTCCCTCAAATGATATTTTTTCCTGTCAGCTTTATAGTATTGAGAATAATATAACATGGATGTCCAACTTGGTCTCTAGTGACACTTTCTCACACCTAGGTAGGGACCTTTACTAATTCCTTCAAAGCTACCCTTCCAAGTCTCAGGCTTCTAATTTCTTGGCCGCAGTGAGCATTTGAACTGATTACGGTAATTCTATTCAAGGTATACAATCTTCAACTATTTTGATTCCTTCATTGTCAGCTTTAAAACTGTGTAATTCTTCTTCATTTATCTATTTATTCAAAATATTTCTGCCCTGCCTTTCCTCTTTAAAGGACCCAATGTGGCTTACACCATTAAAAGGACATTTAAAAGCCATAAACAGTAAATATACACACATTAAAATGTCTTCTCTAGCCATTTGCTGAAATCCTGTTGTGATGTCATTGGCACTGGTAGACTGCAGTTGATTTAAGAGTGTTATTTATGAGTTCATGGTGTGCATGACAACAACATTTGGTGCAGCCCCAAATGGCACTGCTAAGCCTTGACAATTAGTGGTGACCTGCCACTGCTGGTACAGTCCTTCCCGTTGCATGAGCAGCCTCCACCCAACAGATTCCAGCCATTATTTTTGCCTTCTTGATGGTCAACTGCAACTCTACATTAACATACACATCTCAGCACTAAGGTAAGAATCTGTATACTGTGAAAAATGCTTGATTTGTGTGCCGTAAGTGGAAACAATCACCAGGATGCCTGTTATAGAAATGGGGAAAGTACAAAAACGGCATTGAAAGCTGAACTTTGCATAAATTGAAAATCCCCAGTGAATTTCCTAGCTGCAGTTTCTTCGCCTGCCTGATGCAATCAGTATTGACTGGGCTCACGTCCTTGGTTGCAACACTAACACATCCAAATGAGAGCCCAGAGACAGCCTGGTTGGTTTTGCCTTTGTTGCTCTAAATCAGTGGTTCTCAACCTGTGGGCCCCCAGGTGTTCCTGAACTGCCACGCTCAGAAATCCCTTCCAGCACAGTGAGTGACGGAGGCTTCTGGGAGTTGCAGTCCAGGAACATCTGGGGACCCACAGGTTGCTCTTTATGAAGGAAATGTGGGCTTGAATGTTTGCTACCTTTGCCATTTTTTTTTTTAAAAAAACTCCTTGTTCTTTGTGCTCACAAATTTGCCAGGGGTCAGTGTGGAAGGAGGTTAAAAGCTTTTTGAAACCTTAGAAGTGTAACCATTATTTGCTAAAAGATGGCACTCTAAGGGCCTTTTTACACGACCCCTAAGATCCGCTGGTCCCTTAAATTCGGACCAGAGATCTTGAGGGTTTGTCGCTCTCCCTGCGTTCCCACCCCCTCCGCACTTCCTTGTTCTGTCTGCGTGAGGGGAGGGAGAAAAAAAAGGGGGGGAAAGAATGCACTCTTACCTCCGGAGTGCCGGTGGAAGTTGCTCCGACCCCCCGTCACTTCCTGGTTCCTCTTAAAGGGGCGGGAGGCAAAAAGAAGAAGAAGAAGAAGAAGAAGCAAGGAGAGCCCGGCACTCTCTGCATCAAATTTTTTCACTCTCCCAGAGCAGGTATAAGAAAAGTGTGCTGGGTCACGCTTAGGTGGCCGGGGTCGCACTTAATTTTCTGTTAGCTCCGGAGCTGGTGGGGAAACATTTTTAAGCTCCGGAGCTGGGAGCCATTTGCAGCGGAGCTTAGGGGTCGTGTATAAACGCCCCTAGTCTATCTTCCTCATTCTTTTCAAAGAATGTTTAATTAACTTGTCGGGCTTGTCAATTTCATGCTGTTATAATACAAGGCTGAGCTTTTAACGCTAGATGTCCAGAGGGTGACACTGTCATGTTCCAGCCGTTTCTTTTAAAAAATGGTGTTCCTTTATTATGATAAAGTCCCATAACTTAATTTACAAGAGATTCAAAGGATGAAAACTGGTGCTGAGGAACGGGTTTTGAAATGTGAAGTCTTAGGCAATATATAGTTTCAAAACTTAAGTGAGGAGGGAGCTGAATTTCTGTTCTTAGCTCATTAATCTGCATTTATGAATATTTCCTAGGGACATATTTCTAAACCACACATTGAGCTGATTCTTACCCAGTTGATAATCTCAGGATTTTATTGTCCCTGAATATGTATGTTTGTAATGTGTACTGCAAATAACCCTGCCAAATCTGCATCCTTTGTCTTCTTAAGGTGTCAGTTTTCACACATTTTCCATGATGGGTTATTCCTTAGAATAGGTGGAAATCTTAGAAGTGTTTGCTTTCAATTAGTAAAGATGAGGTTGGAAAAGGGTGGATAATCCAAAAGCAAAGAGGCAGATATCTGTTTTAAACCTTCAGTGGAATAATTTTTTGAAGCTTAAATATACAGCTAGGCTACCTGAAGGAGCTCAGTGAGAGAGCACATGCCTTGCATACAGAAGGGCCCTGGTTAGATTTCTAAAACCTTCCTCTAAGAATGGGCAGAATCCTTGCTGAAGAACTGGAGAAGCCTCTGCTGGTCCATCTTGGCAATAGTGGGCAAAATAGGTGGTGGCGATCCTTCGGCACTCCAGATGTTTTGGACCAAAACTCCCAGAATTCCAAGGCTGTATTGCCAATGACAAAGGACTGTAGGACTTGTGGTCCAAAACATTTGGGGTGCTGAATGTTCGCCACCACTATCATGTGTGTGTGTGTCAGGCAGCTCAAAGTCTTTTAACATCAGAAGAAATCATCCACATGAATGGCTAATTCATAATAACATTAATTGTTGTTCATGGAAAGGACGGACCTACAAAGAGGGCCAGAGAGTTCAGACATGAAGGTAAGAATTGTGTGCCTAGATCAGTGATGGCGAACCTTTTAGAGATGGAGTGCCCAAATTGCAACTCAAAACCCACTAATTTTTTTTTTGCAAAGTGCCAATACAGTAATTTAACCTGTATACAGGTGGTTATGAAGGGGTGATGTCAGGTGCCCACAGAAAGGGCTCCAAGTGCCACCTTTGGCACCAGTGGCATAGGTTTGCCATCACTGGCCTAGATCTTCAGAGGAAGTCAAGGTCCATCATCCTGTTTCCAAAGGTGGTCAGCCAAATGCCTTTGAGGGACCTTTCCACGTGCAAAGCTAGGTTGTCTGATACACACCTAAGTTAGAAGCAGGAGTTTCTCCTCTGTCCCTGGACCTTTTCAACCAGGGTGTGTGTGTGTTAATTGTTTTATTTGCAAGGATAAAGTATTGCTGTGTTGGGACAACATGGTTGGGGAAGGAATCTTTGGGGCTAGGCTGTAGTTTATTGGATCACTAAAGTTACAAATCAGACAATATTTTGTGTTGTAAATAACTCTTCACCAGGCAAAGAGGGTATAAAACCTGGTGGCTGAAGCAGATAGTCCAAAAACCATGGCTTATGCAAGCTGGAGAGTTGCCCCATTAAATACAACCACAATGAGAAAGAAAGGCTAAAATTCTTTTGGCTTAGTATAATAAATTGGACTAAAATAGGTTCATTGAATCAGTGGGCATTTGGTGAGTCAATGTGTCCCATTTATTCAAATGGGCCTGCTGTAGATGTGACTTATTTGGCCATGTGTGTGTTGCGTTGTTACAGTTGTGACCAACTCTTTGTGACCGCATGTCCATGAAGTTTTCTTGGCAGGAATACTGGAGTTGCTTGCCAGTTCCTACTCCAGGCACCTTTAGCACCTGGTATTCCCTGGTGGACTCCCATCCAAGTACTCACCAAGGCTGACCTTGCTTAGCTTCCAAAATTAGGAGAGATCGGATGTACTTAGGGCATCCAGGCACTAAGTTACAATTAAAGTAGGACAATTTGAATCAATTTATGGAGGATCTGGGCCTGCTCTAATGGGACTGAGCAGGAAGTTCTGCTTAGCAGCCTCATAGCTCCCTCACAACTCTGTTATTCCATGATTCTATGACTTGGTACATGAAGCAGTAGGATTCTAGCCAATATGTGGCAGTTGTGGAAACCCAGTGGGATTGGTCTCCTTGGTCCTTGCATCCTTAGAGCTTCTTATGCTGATATAATATCTTAATCAGCCTTCCTAGAATCCCTAATCAATCTGTACAGCCTATGGGAACAGTGAGAATGTCAACATATGTAAAAGTTGATAAAACATATGTTATGTATATTTAACAGAATGTGTAAAGTGAATTGTAAAATGGAGGCAGTTAGATTCTGCAGTGTCATGATGTTAATCCACAAGTGTTAGAGACTAGTAATCACAGGCATGTTAAGTGGTGAAGTGCAGGTGGAACTGATTGTAACATCATGGTTTGTAAAGGTTAGATCAGATTGCATCAGATTGTTAATTAGTGATTGCATCAGATCTTATGAGTGCTGAATATGTATAAAAGGCACTAGCTTACCATTTGTAACTGGGGACTGTTATGGTGAGAACAGTTCACCCCATACTCTGTTTGTCTGTTTGCTATATTGTATATATAATGCTTGGTTGTTATGCTGTGTATATTTTGATGTATATATGAATATATGAGTTTTTACTCTATTCATTGTCATTGTCTTTCTGATAGACTAACTCTGCAAACCCTTTATATCAATACTGACATTTTATCTACGTTACTGCTGCACTGCTTTGTGTCAGGCACAAGTATATATTATTATTATTATATTTGCTGCCCCCTTAAATCTGCTGACAGGGTTATGGGCCCAGCTGGGTCAGCAGCCTGATGGGTTTTGTTGTACCTGTATAGATAAAGTGTGTGTTGTTTAAAGTTGTGTTTTTGCAGAGGAAACAGGTTGGAGTTGGAACAGAGACAAAGCAGAGCTGCAAAGAATTTCTCTCAGAGGCTTGGAATGAGAGCAGAGGAGAAAAGCAGCTGATAAGGACAAACCAAGCAAAACAGAGTGTGATTTAAACTGGAAGCTGTGGAGGCTGAGGAAATATTTGCCAGAAGAAGCTGAAAAAAGTGTTGCAGATAACGGCAGATAAGGAGCCGGCACATATCAGCAAGAATGGCAAGTATAAATTTAAATTTAATGCCTCTTGTAAAGCTCTCTGACAGTAATTACCTTAATTGGTGTCTGCAAATGAAGCATTTCTTGATCTTCCATGAGCTCTATCAGTATGTAGATAAAAGGCTTGATGAGGAAGCTGATGAGGAAGATTTGAAGAAGGATGAGAAAGCCTTGGCAATTATAATGTTATCCTTGGAAGAAACGCAGTTCGTTTATGTGAAGGAAGCAAAAACAGCTCATGAGGCTTGGTCGTTTCTCAGAGCAGCTCACATCAGAGACACAGCTGGAAGTAAGGTATCTCTAATGAAAAAACTGTTCCAGTCAAGGCAGAGCCCAGGTGAAACTATTTC
Organism: Phrynocephalus forsythii; assembly: GCA_029282475.1. NCBI lineage: Eukaryota > Metazoa > Chordata > Lepidosauria > Squamata > Agamidae > Phrynocephalus > Phrynocephalus forsythii. Next base: position 7,538,169 of record JAPFRF010000022.1, read on the forward strand.
TGATTATATAAGGAAAGTAAATAGTATATTTCAGCAATTGTCTGAGGTGGGCATAAATCATGAAGAGGAGTATAAATGTCTTGTTATATTATCAAGTTTGGATGAGTCATATGATAATTTAGTAATGGGATTAGAAGCTATGAAGAGTGATGAATTATCTATATCATATATACAGTCAAGACTCCAGCAGGAAGAATCAAGGAGGAATGATTCTAAAGTAAATAAAAAGCCTGCTCAAGTGTCTGGAGAAACAATTCAAGTAATTAGAAAATGCTATAATTGTGGGAGTGACCAACATGTTTTTCATTACTGTGATAAGATAAACAAGCGGCAAAAGCAAAAAAGAGTTGCCGGCACAGGCTGGAAGAGTGAAGGTCAACAGCTGTCTGTAATTAATGATAAGGAACAAAAGTGCTCAAGACAGGAATTGTTTGTTGTAGATTCAGGGGCCAGTATTCATTGTGTAAACAAGAAATGTTTGTTTGAGAAACTAACTTTGTTTAATTGTAGAAATGTAACCTTGGCAGACGGGACTCAGGCAAAAGTCTGTGGAGAAGGTAATATATTTTTCAAACCTCTAAAATGTGTATTTGATAAGGTCCTGTATATACCGTCTTTAAAGAATAATTTATTGAGTGTGCCTATGATTGTAAAACAAGGTTATCATGTACAGTTTAGTGAGAGTAGTTGCAAGATTGTAAAGAATGGGAAAACAATAGCAACTGGAAGGCTCCAAAACAGTTTGTTTATGATAAGCACTTCTGAGAAAGTTTTGAACATAGTTGAAAATAAGCCTATACATGACAAATGCATACATCTGATGCATAGAAGATTAGGGCACCTAAGTTTTGAAAATATTAGGAAAACTCTACAACATGTGGAACATGGGTCAGTGCAAAACTGTAAAAAGTTTTTAGATTGCCATGTTTGTAAAGGCACAAAGGTGAAGTCTGCACCCATATCAAAAAAGAGTTTGAGAAAGTCACATCAACCATTACAGCTGGTACATATTGATGTGATTGGACCCATGGCTAATTCATTTGGTGGTGCCAGGTTTTGTCTTGTGATAACAGATGATTATTCACGTTATTCTTGGGTTTACATAATAAAGCACAAAAGTGAAGTGAGTGCTGTATTTAAGAAATGGTTTGTGATGGCAGAAAGACAGTACAGGCAGAAAATTTTAGCTGTACAAAGTGACAGAGGTGGTGAATTTTTAGCAAAGCAGTTTGTTGATTATTTAGAAAAGAAAGGGGTGAAACATAGATTGACAAACCCTTCTGCTTCTGCTGAGCATGAATTAGCTGAGAGGAAAAATGGAATTCTTCAGAATATCATGAATGCAATGTTGGCAGATGCAAAACTTCCCAAAGGTTACTGGGCTGAGGCAATGAAATATGCAAATTATGTGTCTAATAGAGTGTGGAGTTCAGCTGTGAATGAAGTTCCATATACTCTAATGCATGGAAAGAAAGCTTCAATCAAATATCTCCATTTATTTGGCTCTGAAGCCTGGGTATTAATTCCAAAGAGGTATAGACACAAGAACAGTCCAAAGTCTAGAAAGCTTATGTTTATTGGTGTTCAGCCTGCAGCTAAATCCTGGCGTTTTTGTGACAGTCATGGAAAAGTTTATATAAGCAGGTCAGCAAAATTTTGTGAACAGAAAAATTGGGAAGCTCTACATGCTAATAATGAAGTATTTTTGCCAAGTATTTATCCCCACACTGAGGTTGAAGAGGTTGCCAGTGATGGAGGGGAGTTTACAGCATTACATGATGGAAAAGTGAAAGATGAGATTGCCAGTGATGGAGGGGAGTCTACATCTTTGCATGATGAAAAAGTGGAAGATGAGGAGCCAGTGTTGATCAGAAAATCTACAAGATCTAATAAAGGAGTGCCACCTGAAAGGTTTGTTGTAAATAATGTATTCCATGAGCCACAGAATTTTGAAGATGTGCTGCTAATGCCTGGAGATGAAAGGAAGCAGTGGATGATGGGCCATGGACAAAGAGCATATGTCTCTGAAGGAACGGCAAGTGGATGCACCAGTGGATGGCTCCAAAGAGCAAAGGACATTTTGCAAGAGAAATAGGTTGATTGTATACAAAAGGTTTTTTGATATTGATAGTATTTGTTAATGAAGCATTGGAAAGGTATAAAGCATGTTTTGAAATATCTTAAGGGAACAATGCATGAAAAGTTGAAGATATCCATATGTGATAATCTTGATCTGATTAGCTATGCAGATGCAGACTGGGGTTCAAGTCCAGAAAGGAGGTCAATGTCTGGATATGCCATATTTTTAGGTAACTCACTAATTATCTGAAAAGCCCGAAGACAAAGGTACATTTCGTGTTCTTCTACAGAAGCTGAGTATGGGGCTGTGAATGATTTGTGTTGTGAGTTAACCTGGGTAGTACAGTTGTTAAAGGATGTGAATGTAAATGTGAAACTACCAGTCAAAGTATATAATGATTCTTTTTCGTGTATCCAATTAACACAGAATCAGAAGGTCGGATCCAGAAGCAAGCACATTGGGATCCGTTACCAGAATGTGAAGGACTGCATAGAACAACATTTGATTGTATTGGAATATTGTACAAGTGTTGATAATTATGCTGAGATATTTACAAAGCCTTTGTGTAAAGATAAACATGTATGTTTTAAGAAAAGGCTAGGAGTAGAAATCTGTTAAATATAGGAGGGGTGTCAACATATGTAAAAGTTGATAAAACATATGTTATGTATATTTAACAGAATGTGTAAAGTGAATTGTAAAATGGAGGCAGTTAGATTCTGCAGTGTCATGATGTTAATCCACAAGTGTTAGAGACTAGTAATCACAGGCATGTTAAGTGGTGAAGTGCAGGTGGAACTGATTGTAACATCATGGTTTGTAAAGGTTAGATCAGATTGCATCAGATTGTTAATTAGTGATTGCATCAGATCTTATGAGTGCTGAATATGTATAAAAGGCACTAGCTTACCATTTGTAACTGGGGACTGTTATGGTGAGAACAGTTCACCCCATACTCTGTTTGTCTGTTTGCTATATTGTATATATAATGCTTGGTTGTTATGCTGTGTATATTTTGATGTATATATGAATATATGAGTTTTTACTCTATTCATTGTCATTGTCTTTCTGATAGACTAACTCTGCAAACCCTTTATATCAATACTGACATTTTATCTACGTTACTGCTGCACTGCTTTGTGTCAGGCACAAGTATATATTATTATTATTATATTTGCTGCCCCCTTAAATCTGCTGACAGAGAACATATTGAGTTACTATTTAAATACACACACAAACATGCATGGGTTTGCACCTACCTGTATATGTACAGTACATGTGCAAACAGGCATTCCTTGCATAGTTTTACAGGTGCTACATTTTTCAAATCCATGTACAAGCCACAACCCTTACACACCCAGTTTAAGCCTTGTTATGGAAAGGTTTCATATACTCCCCCCACCCATAGTGTCTTTGGTAGATTTATAATTAAAAGGCATTTCCCAACATTCATATAGGTTTCCTTCTCCCTCTGTGAAATCAGTCCTTGCTGTGCCCTTCTTCTTTTTTACTCCCAGAGTACCTGTAAAAATGGCTAATGCTTCAGAGGTTTTAAGTAGATGAAGACAAGAATTTCACCAGGGGGATGTTTGAACTTAGTCCAACACTTCTTGTCGGAGTAGATTTAGGTGGTTTGCTTTGCCGGAAATTGGCCTACTGTATCATTAGAGGTGCTCTTTCTGCACTACTTTCCCTTTTCTCTTAGCTGAAAGTTTTATCCTGAAGGTGGCAAGCAGAATTTGTAAATTTGCAAAACTAGGCATCTCCTTGTGGCGGTCTTAACAGTTGTACTTCTGCATGGCATCAGACTTCGAGGGTGATGTGGATAGATTTTGACTGTCCTTTTCCAATACCATTCCACTGAATGTGTTAATAAAGTCATGCCCATCATGGTAGAAGTGAGTAAAGTGCCATTTGCCTCTCCCACCTACAATGCGAGCAACAAATTGATAGAGAGAAATATATCAGATGGGAGTGATACTTTTTAAAATGAGCTGCTTTTCACATTTCACCACTCTGCACTGAGGAGCAGAAAAACCAACACCTGTTCACAAACCAGGCCCAAGGCAACAACCAATGTATGATGTGTGTGTGTGTGTGTGTGTGTGTGTGTGTGTGTGTGTGTGTGTGTGTGTGTGTGTGTGTGTGAGCGTGTTTACAAAAACCTCTCCCCCCCCAGCTTGTCTGATTTTGGAGAATTCCTTCTAAAAAGTACAAATGATGGAGCAATTTATTTTGCTCAATGACTTAATGAGAATTCTGCTCCTGCCACTGGAGCATAATGTTTTCAATCACATCCGTTCCTTTGCTGAAAAGGGAGGGGGAGAAATGATTTTCCTGTCTTGACATGTTTATCCTTAAGAAGCAGAGGCAATTATCTTACTGTATAAAGAATCACTTTGTAGCTTGGAGTATTTCCTATGGGCGTGTTATACCATTTGGGGGAGTGTCTCTTTTTTGAAGCAGGGCATGGTGGCTCAGCAGGCTAGAGTGCTGAAGCTGTCGGCTGCAAAGTCGGCAGCTCAGCGGTTCGAATCCTTGGTGCCACGCAGCAGAGCAAGCTCCCACTGTTAACCCCAGCTCCTGCCAACCTAGCAGCTCGAAAGCATGTAAATGCAAGTAAATAAATAGGTAACGCCATAAAAAGCAGGAAGGTAAACAGTGTTCTGTGCACAGAAATGCAATGAGTCATGCTGGCCACATGGCCACAGACTCGCACAACACTGGCTCTTTGGAGATGAGCACCGCCCCTAAAGTCGGATACAACTAGTAACCAAGTGTGTGTGTGTGTGTGTGTGTGTGGGACCTTTACCTTTAGTCTTTTTTGCATTTGTAAAAATCACAAAGCCAAGAACAAGCTCATAGATTCTGAGCTCTATTTGTTCCCAGAATGAGCACATATGTTTTGGGACCTCCACTCCATCCATTCCCTGACACATGGACCTAGACCAACCAAACTGAAGGTTTGCTGTCACAGTCCAGGTTACGCCAGGCAACCTTCAGCTGCAAGTAAAGGCATTGGGGCCCAGTCCACAATGCAGGGCACCACGTCTAAACGTTACTTGCTGAGTCAGAGCCGAAACAGAAGCCAGGGGCAGGATCCAGAGCCAGACAGGCAAAAACAACGAGGCAAGGCAGGGTACCAGGTTCATGGTTCATTTCAGGCCCATCTCTGTGAAGGACTTGCATACCCCCTTTGAACTATGCCTTGTGTAGGAGGGAGATGCTCTAAATTAGTTCAATGGTCCCAGTGGGACACAACAGTGAATATTATTGGGTTCTCTTCTTCCACCTGATAGAAACAAATGCCCTGCTCATGCTCAGTTGTCTTCATTGATCTGCTAACTGGTATTCCTCTGTTCCTCTTAAAAATCCATTCCAATATAGGCGTGCTTTGTATTCATTCTCTTTCTGCCACCTTACTCCGTATCCCATATTGGGACTTTGCTTTTATCAGAACACCGCCCTTTAACTTTTTCATTATATGTTCCATTAAAAATATCTACCAGTGCATTAGTCATCAGTCCTGCTACACCTTTCATGGCTGCCAGGAATAACAAACAGAAATATTTCTGCTAGAAGGCTTTCCTTCAGCTTCCCTCTTATTTATTATTGCTATTTATTTCTAAAATGCACCCAATGCCTAAAGGCCTCTAGGCACAACTGTGTAATAAAGCATGTAATAATTAAGGAAGGGGGGAAAATAAAAATAACACGATATAACATTTGAATTTTTAAAATACAACTTCAAAATGTTTAATATTACATTTACAAAGGAGCCTGAAAAGATGTGTGATGTACCACTTCCTGAAGATCAGTTGGTGTTCACGATCTTGAGACTCCTTAGCAGGCAGGTTCTTCGCAGAGTTATGCCTCTGTTAAGGATGCTTTGAATCTCCACCTTGCAATTACAGAATGATATACATGAATATGGGAACATATTGCACATCAACAGTGATGATGTAGATGATGATGCAGATGGAGAGATTTTAGGTTTGCAGCTTGGCCGGTTGCATTGTTTACAAGTGTTTACAATAGTCACTTAAATAATTAGATGAAGAGAAGGTTGTTCTGGATCTTCAGGTGGATCTCTGCATGATTCGTGGTATGCTAGCAGGGATTTCTGACTCTGTAATGCCCTGTATCCAATTGTATTATTCTGTTAGTGCAAGCTTTGGTGCACCAGTTAAAAAAATTAGGCAGGAATCCATTTTCCCCATTGTGCAAATATCTGTGCAATGCAGAGGAAAAGCTTACAGTGCTGTTCACGCTACTTCTTGTGCAATGTAATGCAACCACAGTAGCAGGACTTCTCAGTCAGCAACTGTAACAATAGATTCAGGCCAATACCTACAAGAATATCATGCTGTAGCATTTTTTTCCCCTTCCTGAAATACAGAGAATGTTTCAAATAAGAAAAAATAAATAAATATAGAAGGTTTGTGTGAGTTCCATTCAGTTCTGGTATTCAGAACAAGCATCTTTATTGTAGCATCTTAATGCTTTTTATTCCCAGTTTCAGCGGGCAGATCGTATGATTTTAATAGAAGAGAACCCCAAGGGTTGATCCAGCAAAACCGAAATCTTTCTGTCCTGCTCTACTGCATTGTATGAACAATGCAACAACCAGATATACCTGTGCAAAATTACATCTGAGGTGTTATATATTGCAATACAACACTCTGTAGCAGAAGAACAACGTTTTACAAAGAGTTGGTCAAAAGCCATAATGTACTGCTCCCATTTTACAGGTGGGAACAGTAAGTAGGAGGAATGGTTAGCATAAAGCTAGCTGTGCCAGAGGTTTTTTTTTTTTAAAAAAATAAACACAGAAGCTCTGGTTGGTATTTATTTTTGCTGCCATGACTCTTAAAACCCACACCAATCTTTTGCAAGCTGCCCCAAATCCAGTAGACAAGTGTGATCACTTTCATTCCCATCCTGATTTAAGAATGGTAGCTCTAATGAAAACACCATTTTGAATCCCAGATCAGTTGTGTGGATGGGCCTGATAAAGAAGCAAGTCAGCCACCTAGAGTCTTGAGAGAGAGCAGGCAATGAATCTAAATGGATAACAATCCAGTTTCATTAATACCAGTAGAAAGCACCCAGACCTGGAATGATATTTCTTCTGAAACTGATGTGCCTGGAGAATGGCACTTAAATTATTCTGTCTCAATATCCAGAATAAATGGGTCCTCCTTAAAAGGACCTAAGTTCTTCAGTAAACTTTATTGCCTTCCTAATCCCCAGGAACATTCTTGTTATTCAGGGAACTTGCTTGTCTTGGTTTTATGGTGAGATGATTAGAGGCCCATTTCCTGTGATGTCTTACCTGGAGGTAGAATGTTAATCTGAGACAGGATGGAGTCCTCCTGCTTATACCCCATGGTTGAATACTGTACATCAGTGCTGGGTTATTAGCAGTCTAATTTGGGGATGGAGAACTCTTGAGTCCAGGGATTCTCAACCTGTGGTCATTAGAGAGTCCATGAAGCAGATGCAGAAATATATGCCTCTTTTTTTGTGTGAACTGTTGCATAGCTCATCCGACTGCAGAGCCAGAGGTTGGGAGTTTGATTCACCCCTGTGCCTTCTTGAGGGCAGCTGGGCTCCATGACCCATAGCAGTGGCAGCAAACCTTTGGCAATCCACATGTTTTGGACCACATCTCCCAGAATTCCAAGCCTCGATTGCCAATGACAAAGGACTGTGGGAGTTGTAGTCCAAAATATCTGGAGTGCCGAAGGTTCACCACCACTGACCTATAGGCTCTCTTCCAGTTCTGCAGCAATAAGTTTATATTATGTATACAGAAATCATAGACAGAATTTTGTAGGTGTTCATAGGCTTTTGGTGTCTTCTCCCCAATTGGGAAAGGTGGTCCATAGCCTTAATCAGAGTTCTCAAATGAGTCTGTGATGCATATTAAAAGCTTAAGAGTCAAATCTTTGAATGAGAGGAAGCAACACACACACACACACACACACACACACACACACACACACACACACACACACACACACACACACACACACACACACACATCATTGATAACATCTGTGTGGATACAGCTTCCTAGCAGAGATTAATTTAAAGGGGGGAAAACTTCCCTAGTACTTATAAGGGGCAATTATCATACAGACTGTTCCATTGGCCTAAATTTTGCATGCATGAGGAAGGGATCCAAAGCACATCTGGAATTTACCTCATCCTCCCCACCCGACAATCTGATTTTCACAGTATAGCAACTCTCAGTATTGCTCATACACTGTGTACACAGAAACTCATTCCAATAGGGAAGCATCTGGTAACTGATTACAGATTGGGATCCTACAGATGTGCATCAGGAATGAGAAGTGTAATCCTATGGATCACATTTGACCCAATATGGGCCTTCTAGAATGTCAATTTTTAGAGGGGACAGTCCTCTATTTTAGGAAAGGATTTTGGTGTTAAAAACTGACCACAGAAATGAGGCAGAAACAAAGATTAAGCCAGGGGTCTCCAGCCCACGGGCTGGAGACAGCACGCCAACATCCTGAATCCAGCCCTCTGGACATGCAGAACCCACACACACTTGCCCCTCTCACTTGAGCCACAAAACTCATCATGCAGCAGCAGCAGCAGCTGCCGTCTCCGCCTTAGCCTCTGATATGAGGGCAAAGCCCACCATTGCCTGTAGCATCTTCAGGGTGGGGTGAGCTGGATGGGCCCTCCACTACCCCCCTTGGAGCCTTGGGAGAAGGGGGGCTGCTGCATGGGCCAGCAGGCGAGGAGAGCGGCATTGGGCTGAGGGGGCAAATTCATTGGATTAAAGGGAGGATTCCAGCCATCGGTGTGCCTCTTTCCCGTCCTCTTGGTCCTCTGATCCAGCCTGCCTGTCTTCCCCCCTGTGACTGGTGGCAGCTCTGCCCAGCCCAGACAGGACACCCTTTGTGCAGGGCAAACAGTGGGTGAGTGTGTACCCAGGTGGGGTTTATTTGCCTTTGGGCAGCATTCCTGTCCTTTGCAACCCCCACCGTCCATCTTCCACCCGCAGCCTCGCCGTCCCAGGGTGCCGTCGGGAGCGAGGCCAGCTGCAAAGATGCTTGCCCCCACCCACCAAGATCAGTGACCATTTTCCCCCATGGCAAGGGACCCCCTTGCCTCCCACCTTCTTCTCTCCCCCATCCCAGCCCCTGACCCAATGCACCCCTCTGGGCAAGATCTAGCATCTGAGCTCTCCAGGTCGGTGGCAACAGCCAGCAGGTGGAGAGATCCACCAGTGCAGCCGCCCAACCCTGGAGGGACTCTGTCCTGCAAGAGGGCAGCAGCACCTGCCACATTCCTGCCCATTCAGAAAGCTTTCTTTTTCCGACCGGCATTTCCCAATTTTGCGACTTCAAAGGAGGTGTGTGTGTGTGTGTGTGTGTGTTGGTCGGGCCTTCCCTCTCCCCCTTTGGAGCTGCACTGGGAAATTTCAGGGTCTAGCCCCCCAACAGTGCCTGAGGGACAGTGAAGTTTGAGGACCCCTGGGTTAAGCAAACGATGCCAGATAAGGACAAAGTCAGACTGGTGAGGTCTACCTATATCAATCCCTTTTTGTGCATTTTTGTAGGGGCAGGATCTGTTTCTTCCTGTTATAGATCTTTGTTTTCAGCCTTTCATCTTTCTGAGGTTGGTAAAATGGGAGGAGGGCAAGGTGTAGCCTGCATACTGTAATTAAACTATAAACTGCCCAGAGACGACTTGAAGTGGTATGGGGCGGTATATTAGCAGAACAATTTGCTTTGCTTTACATTCTCCATGCTCCATGCTTAGCAAATAAACAACACTTTGTTTTAATGCCATCTGCTGAAAGTGAGCTTTGTCCAGTCATCCTTGCCATCTTTCTGCATTTGCCAGATGAATTATCACGTCTATTGAGAAGGTGCATGGAAGCCGAGTTCTGGACAAGGACCATCCATTGTCAGAGTTAAACCAACCTCGAATGAAACTCTAGTGAGGAAGTGGTGGGAAGCTGAAGTGGGCCAAAGTTATATACTTGATATTATGTATACATGGACTGAGCATGGAAGTATATCCAATTATTTGGAAGGGAGGGTAGTCCTTAGACAGAGATTATAGTTTTCTGAAGGTTGGGGAAGGTTTGTACCTCAACAACCATTTGCCACAAGTTCATTGGATGGCAGTTTATATGGCGTGTTTGCAGCATAGGCATAATGTAGAAGTGATGGAACAGTTGTTGGAAATCAAGACATCATTCATCTCCTTTTCTCCAATACATCTCTTAGAGGAGCATCAAGGTACAGTGGTTAAACTGCAGTGAAGGCTCTGCTCATGACCTGATTTCGATCCCAATGAGTTCAGGTAGCAAGTTGAGGTTGACTTAGTTTCCAATCTTCTGAAACTGAGTAGCCAGCTTCCTGGGGGTGGGGGTGGAGGGCAATGTTTATCCTGCACAATTAGGCTGTAAATCTCCCCCCCGCCGCCGCCCTGCCCTTGAGAGCTTTAAGCACTCTGGGTTAGTATATGAGAAGCACATTTTACTTTGCTGTGCTTTTTTTTTTAAAAAGTGTTTCATTTCTCAAAGTAAAGTTGGTTGGAGATGAGTCCATTGAGGTTTCATGGCATCACTCTTATAAGCCTTTCTTGCTGACAAGCCCTGCTTTCATTTAAATGTCAGATCAAAATTTTGGAGTATGAAAAAACGGATATATGTCTACATGTACGACAGATGCATTTTTCTCATACCTTGTAATCATAGCAAGGGTTCTGAGAACTACCTCAAAGTGAAGGCTGTTCAAGATGACACCAGGAGTTGTTGCTTTTCATGCCAACATGGCTTGTCAGTAAACTATGTGGCAACATTTGAGCATTGGTATGGCACCGAACCCATCCTCTGGCAAGCATAGAGAGCCCCTGGGATGCCCAGTCTTTATTTATTTCTCCTTCACAGAAACAAAAACACTCTCACCAGCTTTTGTAAAATATATAATGAAACAAGAATCCTTCACTTTAGATTTAGGGCACAAAAGACATGACACAAAAGAAAAAGGAGATGGGGAGGGAAGAGGAAAACAGGGCACCTCCTCATAAAACTGGAAGGTTGTTATGTTGACCTATTCAAATGGAACCACAATGGGCAAAATCACACACACACACACACACACACACACACACACACACACACACACACACACACACACACACACACACACACACACACACACACACACACACACACACACACACACACCGGGCAGTTGGTTGATTCACTGCCCTCTCACTGTCCCCTTTTCTCTTTGCAACCTGAGTTGGGCTCCAAGGAGGTGGCCATAGGCAAAAGTTAATAGGATCACTTCTTAAACCTTTTAAAGTACTCCTCCCCAGCTGGTTACCTTGTAGATGTTATGAAATGTAGAAGAATTTGGTAAAGCAACTTGCTGGTTGATCAGGGGACCTTAATGTACAAGACCTATATTTTCCAGGCTCTGAGATATAATCGGAGACATCAGGAAGAAACCAGTTAGAAGAAAGCAGCGGTAAAAATGCAGTTAACCTCATGTGACTTCCTTCTCTTCACTTCCAACCTTTCAGGGGCACCTCTTGGTACGGAATGCAAACACTTATTACAGCTCCTCTGCTATTTCTTTACCCTTCTGGAGCTATTCCATCCTTCCTATTCAAAACACTAACCCTCCTCCCTGGCTGGTTTTTGATAGCAATCTAGTTAAAAGGAATGACATCTTTCTTCCTTTTAATGGCTCAAGTGGACCTCTTCTCATGTTCTCCATCGCCTTATCAACTCACCACCTGTTTCCCAGATGTGTGCTCCTTATTATTTTCCTTCTTCAGGGAAAGTTTTTCCACTCTTGGAAGAACTAAATAGTAACTCTGTTCCTAGTCTCTTTATCAGCTTGAATTGGCTCATTAGCAGCATACCAGCCCATGAACAAAAGCTTTGACTTGTCTTTGACAGAAAGTTACAAACATCTTATCAGAGCTTCTTTCAAATAACTCCAGCAAATGAGAGAGCAGGATTTCACGTCCAACTAATTGGACCTGCCAAAAATGAGTTCTCAAAATCGAGCCACAGGGTCATATTTTGACCTCTTTCCTTTTTCTAAAACAGAAGCATTCAATAACCAGTCCCCCACTGCCACCACCTGGTTGTTTTCCAATCTTGTGCTAGCTGTCCTTTGACACCTCCTATATGCTCTTGTGCTTTTATTTTTTAACTTTGCTCTCTCTCATCTCAGGGAGGAAAAGAGTCTGCAATAATAGTTGCTAATGATGGAGGTCTAAGAACTTACAGAGCATAGTAGAGAAGGGCTTTGTACTCAGGAGAACAGAAGCTACAGGTTGTTCTTCATTGGTGACTTGTCCTCACCTATGTTTTGCCTGAGAGCTATAGCAAGGGATTGTAAGGCTGCCGGCACCCCAGGAGGGCCAGGTGATTAAACCTTGCTTAGGGTAGTTCTGATGGTCTCTCAGTATCTGTTGCCAGCTCTCCCCAGGCAGCCCTTGGCACAGCTCTTATGAGTTTGCAGTTCCTACTGGTGGGCTCTTCCCCATCCCTTATTCTCTTCAGATTTTACTTTTAATTAAAGGTCTGTGTCAGGTTTAAATTTCTGTTGCCAGGCAAAGGCTGTGCAGTGTTGACAGCCACGGAGACAGCAAAATGAAGACTGGATACCATGTCAGCTATCAGGAATCTAAGCATAGACACCAGTCCAGAACCCTTCCTGGGTGCAATGGGGATAAGACATCTCCATTTTTATCTGTCTTTCTTACTGAGAAGAAGCTGCCAGGTGCAACTGTGAACCTTTTTGTTCTCTGCTTGGAGAAAATAGCCTTTTAACAGATGAGCAAAAGGGTCAAATAAGCTTTCTGCTTCCTTGTACAGGGGTATATGTTTTATTCTCTGTATCTCTCTCTCTCTCTCTCTCTCTCTCTCTTTTTCTCTCTGTGTGTTCCTTTATTCACTAATAAATGATTTCATGGGTACCTAAACATCTGTATCAAGCTCTAATTGCAGCACTTAAGTGAGGAAGGTGGTGCATTGTTGTGTTTGCAAAGCTCCTGTTTACTTAATGGGGGCATTAGATTACCAACGTTTTTCTTAAACAGCCGCTTTCCCTCTGGCTGAAAGCGGGTGGCCTTTACCCAACCTGGTTTTTTCATTCATAAAAGGAGATGAGGTGGAACTTTTTCCTGGCTGAAAGAAAACTCAGCCAAGACTCTGTCTATTGTTGTCTTGCAAGCACAGAGGCTGTTGGTGAATAGGCAGGGTGAACGCTCTGCTTCCTGCTAAGATAAGCATTAGGTAGAAGCAAGACCATAAGCTAGTCAGAGAACATCTGCTTCCCATATTGACAATACAAGCATTAGTGCCCAACAGGTAGAAGCATCATCTAATGAGGTATGTTTTCTGGTTGGTACTCTGGAAGTGTCTCTTAGAGCTGCATGACATTATTTAGGTAGAGTAAAAACTAGTCTGATCTGCTATATGGTATCTTATTTGGTCCCTTAGGGCGTTTATACACGACCCCTAAACTCCAAGGCAAATGGCTCCCAGCTCCGGAGCTTAAAAATGTTGCCCCACCAGCTCCGGAGTTTACAGGAAATTAAGTGCGGCCATGCCCACTTTAGCGCATCCCAGCGCACCTTTCAAGTACCTGCTCTTCCGGGGTGAAAATTGCTTGATGCGGTGTAACGATAGTGAGTGCGGGGCTCTCCTCGCTTCTGTTTGTTGTTGTTTTTGCTCCCGCCCCTTTAAGAGCTACATTACAGAGACAGGAATATTGCCACGGCAAGAACGGAGGCAGAACAGAGGTGAGCCATGATCTTTTCTTCCTTTTTTTTCTCCCTCCCCTCATGCAGCCAGCAGCCAGGGTGGGGACACAGGAAGAGCGACAAGCCCCTAAGATTTCTGGTCAGAATTTAAGTGGCCAGCGGATCTTAGGGGTTGTGTAAAAGCACCCTTAGATGGCTTTCCATGGACCAGAGCTGCTCTCCTGCCTGAACTGTAGCCTTTTCTCTCTGCCTATGTTCAAGAGGCCCAGAACACAATCTATTTGCATAAAAACCTAGTTTGAGGTTGGGTGTTCTTTTTTTTTTTTTTTTTTTTTGCAGTCATTCTTGATCTGACGTTCAAAAATGTCAGCTCTTAAAAATTCTCTTTCTCTCATTTTAAAACTCTCTTTTTAAAACCATTTTTGTTGTGCATTCAGTTGAGGGGCCTCATGGACAGAAACGTGATAAATAAAGACTTTAAAATAAGCCAACAATCATCCCCACAGGAGTTCTTGGTCCTTTTATGTTTCCTCATTGATGCAATTCAATTGGGTTTTGTGGGATCCCATAGATAAGAGTTTTGATGCACTTTTTGATTGGATTGGATTTTGGAGATCACTCCAGTCCTTTGTCAATCATCCCCTTGTAACTCCAGTCATTGAAGGAGCTTGCCTGCATGGATCTCTCCCACTTTCTTAATTTCCTTTCCTTTCCTTTCCCAAATCTTGTAGTAGTAGTAGTAGTAGTAGTAGTAGTAGTAGTAGTAGTAGTAGTAGTAGTAGTAGTAGTAGTAGTAGTAGTAGTAGTAGTAAAAGCTTGGTTCATTTAAATATTAAAACTGTCCTCTTTCTGGTTGCTCTGTCTCCTTTCTTACAATTTAGGTCCCAGGGTGATGGCCTAAAGAATAAGCAGGAAGTGTTTTTCTTTGGGGGGTGAGCAATAGCAGCCAATGACTCTAATTCTATGCAGTGAGTCTGGGTTGTTTTTAAACAGGAACTCTCCATGGTGCTGAAACATGTCCCTCTAATTATAGGCCTGAGCACCTTATTTAAAGCTCATTTAAAGCTCTTCCTAAAATACAGACTGGATTCACTCCCCTGCATGAAGCCACAGTCACCACTTCCTGCTGCTGCTGTGTGTCGTAACTAGAGATGGGCACGAAACGAACAATTTTTCATTTCCGTTTTCATTTTTTCGTTTCGTTACGCAACAAAATGACAAATGAATTTTGTCTCTAAAATGAAATGAAACGAACAGAAACACCAGAAATTTTGTCGTCCGTTTCGTTTTCATTACAGCAATACATTGAACTGCTTTAAATGCTAAAAAACAATCACAAAAATGAAATAACTGGTAACGAAACAGTAATGAAACGAACGAAAATGAAAACAATTTTTTTTGCAAAAATTCACAAAAAATGGAAACGAAACGAAACGGACCCCTAAACCGACAAACAACAAACGAAACACCATTTTTTTGATTTGTGCCCATCTCTTGTAGTAACCATAGGGAATGCACATAGGGCAGCTTATGTCAGGGTCAAGTCTAGGGTTCTCTTTTCTCCACTGAGCTCCTGGTATTGGCTCGACTGACAATGCCACACCAACAGGCCAATGTGTTTTTGCACATTAAAAAGCTATGCGCAGTGGATTAACCCATTAGATACAACCTGAGGCATGATTCACAAAGGGCTGGCTGTACTATAAGACAAAGAAGGTATAAAGAGAAGAAGAGAAGAAGAAGCTATAGTTAGCAGAGCCAAAAGTACTGAGGAAAACCTCTCCTAATATTCCTGCCACAATTAAAGTTCTTCTTTTGTTTGATTGCTGTCAACATCTTCTTCCAATCTTCTTAAGGGCCAGAGATACATAAAAGAGGCAAACATTCCTTGTGCCAACCAATGTTATGCTCCTAGGTAACATGGATGTGATGCATGTCTGGGGGCGGGAACACAATAGAATGTAATCTTTGAATGGGACAAAAAGAAACAGATACCAGCTTTTTTTGCCGTTCCGGAAACAGCCTAGTGGGGTTGCTGGCTGCCTCTTCCTGGAGTTTTAGTGTGGCACCTCCACCTATGCAAATCCTGTATGCGTGTAAACAAACTCAAATATTAACAAAACACCATAAGCCTCCAGTGACCTCCTGCCAAAAGCAGATTAATGCTGGGAAGCACCGCACCCTCAGAACTTCAAGTGTTCAGAAACGTGGGTGAGATGAACAGCTGCTGTTGATTTCGTTGCGGCAAAATGTGTGAAGATGCCTGGGAATGAGTCAGGCACCTGCGCTGTTTACCCCTAGACTAGCTGCACAACATGGGGCAGAGCCTCTGCAACGTCTAGGGCAGAAGTCTTTCTCAGCTATGCCTGGAGAGCTCTAGGCTTAAAACTGTTACCATTTGCATGCAAAAATGTGGACACTTGGGGCCTTTTCACATGACCCCTAAGATCCGCTGGTCCCTTAAATTCGGACCAGAGATCTTGGGGGTTCGTTTCTGTTCCTGCGTCCCCACCCCTCAGCACTTCCTGCTCCTGTTGGCGTGAGGGGAGGGAGAAAAAAAAGGACAAAAGAAGCCTTTACTAACCTGCCGGTGCCGGTCGAAGTTGCCACGAGCCCCGTTACTTCCTGGTTCCTTCTCAAGGGGCTCTTAAAGGGGCGGGAGGCAAAAAAACAACAGACAAGCGAGGAGAGCCCGGCACTCTTATCCGCATCAAGGAATTTTCATCTGCTGAGAGCAAGTACATGAAAGGTGCACTGGGTCGCGCTTATGGGGGCGTGGTCACACTTAATTTTCTCTAAACTCCGGAGCTGGTGGGGAAACATTTCTAAGCTCTGGAGCTGGGAGCCATTTGCAGCGCAGCTTAGGGGTCGTGTATAAACGCCCAGAGTTACCAGCCACCCTACCAGCCCTCCTTGTGTGCCTCTGGCATGGACGTCTCAGACTTCAGTATGCCTTTTTTACACACCAAGCCCTATTAGACCAAATATGTTCATTTGTGTTAGCTATTGCAGTTTCAGATCTTACTCCATGTCATGCCTGTCTTCTGCTCAGATGATGATGCAAAGCAAAAGCAAAGTGTGTTCTGGTTATATATGGCCCCATAGCGCTTCAAGGACTCTCTGGGTGGTTTATAATTTAATTATGCAGGCTACACATCCTCTGCCCCCGCAGAAAGCTGGGTACTCATTTTACTGACCTCAGAAGGATGGAAGGCTGAATCTGACATGAGCCAGCTACCTGGGACTGAAACCCAGGTTGTGAGCACAGTTTTAGCTGCAGTGCAGGCATTTAACCACTGCACCATGAGGATCCTGATGCCTCCAAAGACCTGGATCTACACCTTTGTGTTAGTCTCCTCTTGCTACCAAGCACCATCCTTGGGGCAACACCTCCTCTCCTCTTTGTGCCATACTGTGGAATCTGTATACTTCCAGATATTGAGTAGACTCCAGTTCCCATCACCCTTAGCCAATGCTGGCAATGGATGATGAGTGAAACACCATCTGTGGGTCACATGCTCTCCACCCTTGACTTTTGGTGACAAATGTTGCAGAACATTGCTTTCCTTTGCTTGCATGCATGGGCTCACCAAGCTATCTTTTGGTGGTCTGGCAATGATATAAAGAAACAAGCCTTTCTCTGTTTCCTTTTTTTAAAAAAAAAACAAACAAGCAAAACAAGAGATGATTTTTGAGAATTTTTCTGAGTGGCGGTTTCCTTAATTAAAATAGCATGTGTACAATAATGAAAATCCAGGTGTTCCCAGGAAGTTGATGCTCTGGATCTTGATTAAATGTGTGGTTGTTTTCTTCCTAAATTCTTTTATCGTGTTTTGCTCTGTGGGTAGAACCAGAGTTGCTCTTGTTAGAACAGCCAGAACTCTCTCATTAGTGGGGAAAATGCACTCAAGTGGAAGGGAATAATCAAGCAGACCTGGCATGTATGTGTACATTTTACCAGTGAGTGTTTCCAATGGGGGTGTCAAATTCATCTGGCAAGGGAGGGCGAAAGTAATTCAGCTTTTTGTGTCTCTATACTCTTGTTTCCTGTTGAAGTGAGACTGTCAAACTAACATTTTTTCTAGTTGTTGTGACTGTAATCCCCACATAACACAAATAAAACTTCCAGAATGCAACCGAAGCCATTGTTCCAGTGTCATCCTCAGCACAAAAGAAACTGCCACTCGCTCCAAATGCAGAGCTCATGCATGATGGTGCCTTGATTTGAACTCAGGACCAACTTATTCGTTAACTGGCTCTTGGCTAGAGGCATGATCAGCAAAACATTTTGAAATTGTATTGCTCATGGATTGCTGCCCAGGTATATTTTGTGTGTGTGTGTGTGTGTGTGTGTGTGTGTGTGTGTGTGTGTGTGTGTGTGTGTGTGTGTGTGTGTGTGTGTGTGTGTGTGTGTGTGTGTGTGTGTGTGTGTGTGTGTGTGTGTGTGTGTGTGTGTGTGTGTGTGTGTGTGGTCTTTTGTTGTTGTTGTTTACTTTATTGAAGGCAGTTCTCTTGACTCAAGGGATGTTCTGTTCAAGCTCAATTTGTAAATAAAGAACTTCAAGGAATGAAGATGAGGAGTCTCACCTTTGCTCACCACCTAGGTACTGGATACAAGGATAGTAGCACCTGAGTAGCCCACTGCGTCCAAAACACACAGGTGTTCACAGTTATCCCATGATACTGTGACATGTACTGTGAATCAATATGCTAGACACTGTCCAGTTGATCCTCCCTGCATGTCCTAGTTATAAGGTACTGGTTTCCCAGGCCCTCTTCCCTGTGGTGCTCTGGGACCATCGTGCAGCTTCTTCCATCAAGCACACAGGCATTGGGAGATCTCACAGGGTCCTTCTCCTCTCCTGGGCAGGGACGTGGGGGTTTAGATTCCCAACCCCTAATTCCACAGCCTAATTTTTCTACCCACTGAGCCATACCAGTTCTGAAACATATTATATTCCTGTTTAGATTATAGCCCTTATTTCTAAATTTGCATCATAATCATAGAACTGCCGGGATCACCCATGCTAGCCAGGCTGGACAACTGGGAGCCCCAACCCTGAGGGAGGCCTGGAAAGTTGTAACAAGGAGTAGGACCTTCTTGGTGGTTGCTCCACAGTTATGGAACTGGTTTCCCAGGCCCTCTTCCTGGCAGTGCTCTGGGACCATCATGCATCTACCCTCTGAAATTCGGCTGGCACCCTTGCTTCAATTTTTAAAAAAAAACTATTGAAGATCTGGTTGTATAGAATGCCCTTTCCTGATTTCTCAAACATCCAATAAGACACTATTCTTTTTACTGCTTATCTTCTCTCCCCCATTTTATCAATCTCCAGCTATTTTTATCTTTATTTTAGACTAATTTTAGTTTATTGCTGTTGATTTATAAATATTGTGTTTTATTATGCTCCTTGTATCTTGAACCCCCATGTATTCCTTTGTTAGCTTGTTATGTGATTCCATGTTGTAAACTGCCCAGAGTAGCCCTAGGGCTAGATGGGCGGTATAAAATTCAAACAAATAAATAAAATAAATAATAAATAGAACCATGGAATAATAAAGTTGGAGGCCACTGAGGCTCAAGCTACCCACCAACCCTCCTCATGGCAGGAATCCAGATCAAAGGATATCTGCCAGGAGGTTGTCTAAATTTGTAGAATCTATTCTGTAGAATAATATATTATTAGTAATTCATATATTATTATTATGTGCTGTCAAACTGTAACTGATTTACAGCAACCCTAATAGAGCTTTCAACAGGGGTGTGGTGGCTCAGTGAGCTAGAGCGCTGAAACTGTCGGCTGCAAAGTTGGCAACTCACTGGTTCAAATCCCAGGTGCCATGGAGCGGAGGGAGCTCCCACTGTTAACCCCAGATCCTGCCAACCTAGCAGTTCGAAAGCATGTAAATGCAAGTAGATATATAGGTACTGCCATAAAAAAGCGGGAAGGTAAACAATGTTCTGTGTGCAGAAATGCGTTCAGCCATGCTGGCCACATGGCCATGGACTTGCACATCACTGGCTCTTTGGCTTAAAAACAGAGATGAGCACCGCCCCTACAGTCAGACATGACTAGCACACATGTGCGGTGGGGTGGTGGTGAGGGGAACCTTTACCTTTTTTAATAGGGCTTTCAAGGTAAGTGAAGTTTTGAAGTAGTGCTTCTACCTGTTCAGTATACCCCCAGTGAATTCTTATGCCTAAGCAGGGGATCAAACATAAATCTCCTGCATACTAGATATATAAGAAACTTTTATACATGTACAAGAAAATACAGTGTAAACAAAGCAAAGTGTTCTGCTTATATACCACCCCATACCATGTCAAGTAGTCTCTGGGCCGTTTACAGTTTTAATTACACTATGCTGGCTACACATTGCCTCCCCCCCAGCAAGCTGGTTACTCATTTTACCAACCTTGGAAGGATGGGAGGCTGAGTGAACCTTGAGCCTGCTACCTGGGATTGAACCCCAGGTCGTGAGCACAGTTTTTAACTGCAGTACAGGCATTTAACCACTGCGCTACGAGGCCAAACACCTATTTGGCCTTCTTTTTGTCCTATTTTTCCTCCCTGTGCATGGCCTTCCTAGAACCCCTGGCCATTACCATCCAGTTGGCCCACCAAGCAGAAGAGAGAGAAAGAAAAAGACAGATTACAGACTTTGGGTGTGATCGAACAGGATTTTCATCATTTATTTTGGAGATGCAGCTCAAATAGCAATGGTATGTTCATGCATAGAAATGTGAAAGAGAATTTTTGCATCTCTGAATTGACTGCCTGTTCTGATTGAGTGTCCTGTTTATGGCTGTCCCAAGACATTTTTCCACCTGAGGCAGAACTGCAAAAGTTGGCCTTCACTTCAGTTAAGGTGCCTCATGGAACAGGAGGGAGAAAATTTCTCACAAATAAGAACATAAGAACATAAGAAGAGCCATGCTGGATCAGGCCAAAGGCCCATCTAGCCCAGCTTCCTGTATCTCACAGTGGACCCACCAGATGCCTCTGGGAGTGTGCAAGACTAGATCTCTGTCTCCTGATACCACGCCCTGCATCTGGCCCTTGAAGTACCCCAGTTTTAAGCCTGGAGATTACACATCTCCATCATGGTTGGTAACACACACTTCCACCCAACTCAATACAGTAACAATAAATGGAATGAACCCTTTGCTGCATTTTAGGACATTCAGATTCATCTGTCTGAGCCAGCATCAAGGGCTGGCCTTCACTCTGATTACAGTGGAAAATATGTGTGCCCTATTGACAGATAGGTCCTGAATTCTGTTGCTTGGAATACAATAGTAAACAGTAGTTGAATGATGGCTGGAGACAGGGAGGAGATAAAAGGGGTCTGAACTTATGTGTGTCTTGATAATGGACATCTCTCTTCCTCACCCCGGCTGGAAAACAATATTGGGTTTATAAAATGCACAGAGGGAAACAGGCTCTCTTTTTTGTGTGATGCTGCTGTTTTTATATTGGATGTGAATTAGGAAGGTACATACTGAAGGGAGTGAAAGAACATGGAGCCATGGGGAGCACTTAGTCAGCGACTATGAAAGGGGGAAGCCTTAATGGTGGCAGACGGAAGTTCTTGATCAGTGCTGTGAGAGAAAGAGGAAAGTGCCAAATACATTTAACGCAGCACAGGGACACCTGCAGATAACAACATGCAGCCCTACAAGGATTTGTGGGTTGGAGGAATGGATCCAGCTTATGGATGGTTTGTTCTTCTTTCCTGCTGCTATTTGGAGGCTTGTGTTCCCCTCCTGTTTGGAAGATGAGTTTGGGAATGGATAGGGGGTTAAAATATAGACTTAATTCTCAGCACAGAAACTACCAGGATGAACAGTGTTTATTTGTACTTGGGATAGAATTAATACTCTCTCTAATGCACCTGGGGTAGGAGCCGAATGCCTGGATTGTCTCCTTGCAGGGCATCACAATGTGTTTTCAGCAGACCCAGATTTTTTTTGGGGGGGGGGGTAGTGTATTGTCTGAGAGTCAACACTGGAGAAGCATGCATGGGTATTCCCTCCCGCATGGGTATTCCCTCCCATACATTTTCTGCTGTTCTCACCTGGTGGTGAAAACTTCTAGAAGTTTTACTCCCAGGACATCTGGGGACACAAGGTTGGGAACCATTAGTACTAGAGATGGGCACGACTAGGGAAAATGACGTTTTCGAGTTGTCGTGTGTCGGAGGCAGTCTGTTTCGGCTCGTTTCCGTTTTTCACAAAATTTCGCAAAAATTAGTTGGTTCGTTTTTTCGTTTTTTCATTGTCGTTAGTACTGGTTTGGGGGGGGGTAGCGGGTTCCTGAAGGGAGCTGCAGGAGTCAGCCAGAGCCACAAGTGACGGACTGGCAGACTCTTTGCACCCGCTGTGTCTCACGTACTTGCATGTAGTGCAATGCAAGTAGATCTGGCTTAGGGTTAAGACGGGTTAGCGCAAGGGCTAGGGTTAGGCTAGTTACCGGTGAGGTTAGGGTGAGTATTGGGGTGCACCTCTGGGTGCCTCTCTGACCCACTTAGAAGGACAGTGTACTGGCGTATGGGTTAGGCTTAGGCTTAGGGTTCGGGTTTGGGCTACGATTAGTGGGCTGTTTATGCCCGATTGGCACATCCCAGAAGTCTCTGTGGTCAACCTGGCCAAGTGGCCATGCGATTGGTGGAAAATTTTCATGGTCCACTCCCATGGGCGAGCCCATCATTGCGAATGTGCAGGTGTAAAAAAATAAAATAAAATAAAATAAAATAAAAATAAAATAAAATAAAATCAACGGAGATGTTTTTTTTGCAAGAAAAACCCACTGCTGCTACTGTAAAAATTTAAGCATTTAAAATAGCTAATTTTCGCATGTTTCCGTGGTGCTTTGGTGGGGTTTGGGGCAACGATTTCAAAAAAAATATTGCGGTCGCCATTTTGGATCCCCCACACTGCATGGCAAATGGATGCACCCTCCCAGCCTGGTACCAGCAGCGCAGCAGTAGCAATAGCCAAGGAGAGGGGGGCAGGGAAACCCCCCCAAATAAAACACCCTTCTGGCCTGGTAGGTGCCCTCAGACAGTTTTCGCCTACTTTTAGGGCCAGGAATCGGGTTTTTTTAAACTTTTAAAAACTTTTTTTCTGTGCCGCTTGGCATTGCGCGATTGCCGTGATGCAAGTAACGAGCACGACAAATCAGACCAAATTGTTCGTTCGTCGGTTCGAGCTCGAATTCTGGCGGAGTAATTCCCGTTTCCGTTTCCGTAGAGTAACAGATACGAGTAACGGAAATGGAAACGGGAATACCGCTAAGTCATGCCCATCTCTAATTAGTACCATGGCTTTCTAGGTACCAGAAGAAGAATCTGAATCCAAACTTCTCCCAGTTTTATCCACCACCTCCTGCTGGGGTTTCCTCCCCCATTTCTCTCTGCAAACCTGAAAGAAAATGATGATGACCTTTTGTTTTCCTTTATTAAACTAAAAGGAAAATACCATAATGCAATCAAACAAATCTGGAGACGTTTAACCCATGGGTGGTTCTTTGTTGTTTTAAAGAGCTCTCCTTCATCAGTCCTTAAATATGATCATAGATCTGTTCCCGAAATCCAATTATTCAATTATTTAAAAAAATACTTCTAAAAAATTATTTGTGCCTTTGAACCTTGATGCATGGTACTATTGAGTGGAATCCTGTAATGATTTGTTGCTGCTTTGTTATTGCATTTATAATATGAGTATTGAGATTTTAGGGCATGTTTATTGTTGGTTAGTTGCTTTATGGACCCATATTATCAAGCGTCCATAACTGAAAGAAGGGTAGAAACCCAAATGAATAAAGCAAACTCTGTTTTGCTTATATATCACCCCATAGCACTTCAAGCACTCTCTTGGTGGTTTACAATTAAATTATGCAGGCTACACATTTGGCCCCCAGCAAGCTGGGTACTCATTTTACATAAAAGTATTCATGGTAGCTAGGTAGAGCCTCCGTGTTCAGAAATAGTATGCCTATAAATAATAATAGTTTCCAGGAAGTAAGAGAAATACATGCTTTGCCTGTGAATCCATGGAGGAGGAAAATTTTCTTTATGGTAGAAATTCAGAAGGGGTTGTGGAGATTAACCCAAATGTTGCAATAGGAGCAGGACAAGGAGTAGTGCAGACCATCAGTGTGAGGAAAAACAGGTTAAGCAAAGGACATGTAAGAAGCATACACAGCTCAAATGTCTCTACACAAATGCACAGAGCATGGGGAACAAACAAAAGGATCTGGAACTCCTAATACAGCAAAATAAATATGACATAATAGGCATCACTGAAACCTGGTGGGATGAGACTTATGCTTGGAATGTAGCTATTGGATGGCATAACCTGTTTCAAAGGAACAGACCTGGTAAAAAAGGAGGTGTAGCTTTATATATTAAGGACATTTACACTGCTGAAGAAATACAAGATAAACAGCAGGGGAAGCATTTTGATAGTATTTGGGTGAAAATCAGGGGTGAGAAAACTGGGAGGGATGTCACTTTGGGGGTATATTATAGACCCCAAGCGAGCTGGAGGAGTGGGATGATGCCTTCTGTGAGCAGATGGCCACACAGTCAAAAGGGAGAGATGTAGTACTAATGGGAGATTTTAACTATCCAGATATATGCTGGCAGTCCAACTCAGCTAAGAGTGCAAGGTCTAACAAATCCCTTACTTCCCTGGCAGACAATTTCATGGTCCAGAAGGTAGAGGAGGCAAAAAGAGGCACAACCATTTTAGTTCTGGTCTTAACCAATAAGGAGGACCTTATAGATGTGGTTAAAGTGGTGGGATCATTAGGTAAAAGTGACCATGCCCTCTTGGAATTTGTTATACAGTTGGAAGGTGAAACTAAGCATAATCAGACAAGAATCCTGGATTTTAAGAAAGCCAATTTTTCTAAACTTAGGGAATTATTGGTTGTGATTCCATGGACCAAAACACTGAAAGAGAAGGGAGTCCAAGATGGATGGAAGTTCCTAACAAGTGAGATATTAAAGGCACAGTCAAAAACTGTTCCAACAAGAAGAAAAATGGGAGAGGTCTGAAGAAACTGCAATGGTTTGCTAAAAAAACTTTCAAATCAGCTAAATAAAAGAAGTATAAAAATGGAAAAATGGGGAATGCACCAAAGAGGGATATATGCAAACAGCTAATATGTGCAGGGGTGGTGGTAAAAAAAGCAAAAGCGCAAAATGAACTTAGACTTGCCAGAGAGATTAAAAATAGTAAAAAGGGTTTCTTTAGTTATGTCCACAGCAAAAGAAAAAATAAGGAAATGATAGGCTCTCTGTGTGGTGATGACAACCAGTTACTAACAGGAGACAAGGAAAAGGCAGAAGTACTCAGCACCTTCTTTGCCTCCATTTTCTCCAAAAAAGGAAGAAATTTGCAGATGATACCAGAGTAGATGAGGTAGGATGGGTAGAGAGTACAGTACAGACAGTACAGAACAGTACAGAAACACCTGGAAACATTAAATGAATTTAAGTCTCCTGGGCCGGATGAATTACACCCAAGGATATTAAAAGAACTGGCAGAAGTAATTTCAGAAACATTGGCAATAATCTTTGAGAAGTCCTGGAGAACAGGGGAAGTCCCCATCAATTGGATGAGGGCTAATGTTATCCCCATCTTCAAAAAGGGGAAAAAAGAGAACCCAAAATAATTACCACCCAGTCAGCTTGACTTCAATTCCTGGAAATATCCTAGAGCAGATTATTATGCAGGCTCTCTGTAATTATTTTAACAAACTATGCTGTTATTACAAGGAGTCAACATGGGTTTCTTAAAAACAAGTCATGCCAGACTAATTTGATCTCTTTCTTTGATAAAATTACAGGCTCATTTGGATCAGAGAAAAGCTGTGGATATTGCTTATCTGGACTTCAGTAAGGCCTTTGATAAGGTTCTTCATGGTATTCTTGCTAAGAAATTAGTAGAAAGTGGGAGAGATAGTGCTACTGTTAGGTGGATTTGTAATTCGTTGACTGATCACACACAAAGGGTGATCATAAATGGCCACTCTTCAGCTTGGAGAGGAGTGACCAGTGGGGTGCCCCAGGGTTCTGTTCTGGGTCCAGTGCTGTTCAGTATCTTTATTAATGACTTGGAAGAAGGAATAGAGAGTATGCTAATTAAATTTGCAGATGAAACCAAATTGGAAGGGGTTGCTAATTCCCTAGAGGATAGAATGAAAATCCAAAAGAACCTTGACAGATTAGAGTGCTGGGCCAAAGCTAACGGAATGGGTTTCAACAGAGGGAAACATAGGGTGCTGCGTCTAGGTAAAAAGAATGAATTGCACAGATATAGGATGGGAGATACATGGCTGGAAAATAGAACCTGTGAAAGGGATCTGGGAGTCTTGGTGGACCACAAATTGAACATGAGTCAGCAGTGTAATGCGGCAGCCAAGAAAGCCAATACGATTCTTGGTTGCATCAACAGAACCATAGTGTCTAGATCAAAGGAAGTGATAGTACCACTCTATTCTGCTCTGGTCAGAC
Source organism: Phrynocephalus forsythii (assembly GCA_029282475.1). NCBI lineage: Eukaryota > Metazoa > Chordata > Lepidosauria > Squamata > Agamidae > Phrynocephalus > Phrynocephalus forsythii. The sequence continues at coordinate 7,564,555 of JAPFRF010000022.1, forward strand.
CCCATCTGGATTACTGTGTTCAGTTCTATGTGCCTCAATTTAAAAAGGATGTTGACAACCTTGAGCGAGTACAGAGGAGGGTGACCAGGATGGTTGAAGGTCTGGAAGAAATGTCTTATGAGGAACAGCTTAGGGAGCAGGGAATGTTTAGCCTTTCAAAAAGAAGGCTGATAACTATGTTTAAATATTTGAAAGGATGTCATATTGAGGGAACAGGTTTGTTTTCCATGGCTTCAGAGACTAGGATTCGGGGCGGTGGTTTCAAACTACAGGAAAAGAGATTCCATTTGAATGTTCGGAAGAACTTCATGACAGTTAGAGCTGCTCAGCAGTGAAATATGCTGCCATGGAGGGTGGTGGAGTCTCCTTTGGAGGTTTTTAAGCAGAGGCTGGATGGCCACCTGTCAGAAATACTGTGATGGGGTTCCTGCATTGAAGGGAGTTAGACTGGATGGGTCTTGAGGTCTCTTCAAACTCTTATGATTCTATGAGTATATGATTCTATAATTGGCCTGCTCATGTGAGGCTGAGGGATGCTTGAACTGCATGGACCTTATTCATTGACTTCCACCCTTGATACCAACCACCTGCTGTGCTGGCTGGAATTTCTGGGAATTGCAGTCCAAGAACACCTGAGTTATCCTAGGCTGGAACTGCTGGTCTGATCCATCAAGGCTTTTCTGCTGAAGATTTTGCTTCACAGCTTTAAGACAAAGATTTCCAGAGTAGATAATAGTACTGTGAACCTTTTGCAGTAAAAACAATGAAGAGCCTTTCTATGTTTTAAACCACCACAGCGTTTATCAGATGTGCAATTTTATGAACTGGAGCCCACTTCATCAGAGGCATGGAGCATCCCCTGAGAATGCAAATATTTATCCATATTCATGAAGGAGAGAAGTGTGTAGGGGAATACAAGTACCAAACACACAAATATTTGTGATTATCACTATAATGGTCATTTATCAAACAGTCATTTGGAGGTTGAGAAGGACATTCTAGCATATAAAAATAAGTTCTAAAATATATGCTGATGAGAAGTCCAATCCAAGTGTCAACTGTAGAGTTTAACCTCTATATCATTGATGACAAACCTTTTCGAGACCGAGTATCCAAACTGCGATTCAAAACCCTCTAATTATTCCCAAAGTGCCAATACAGCAATTTAATCTGAATACAGGTAGCTGTGAAGGGGTGATGCCGGGTGCCCATAGAAAGGGCTCCGAGTGCCACCTTTGTTGCCCATGTCGCAGGTTCGCCAACACTGCTCTATATGAATGCTTGTGGATTACAGATTATAATCAGAAGGACCAGAAGAAGCAGAAAAATGTAAAAATATAGCATCAAAGTATAATTAAAAAACAAAGGCAACAAAAATGGTGGAAATCAGGGAGACACAACTTGTAGAGGTTCCAAGGTGAACCATATGCACCTCTGGACCTGAGAGAGCGGCTTTGGCTCCTGCGTCTTACTGTTATTTTTTTCAACAATCAGAACCCTCCCTCCCTCCAACATTTGGAGGAATTTTGCAAAACATTGCAAAAGTGCTTCCCATTCCTCCTAGATGGAGGATAGTCTTTACAGGACTATATTTTGGCCTCTGCAGAGCGGGGGCAGCTGCCCAAGCTGCACTCTGTTCACCCCACCCTAAACAGTAGTATAAAACAAGCAAATGATGGGGTGTAATGCAAAGGTCAAGGATGTTGGCATGTCTTTATTTCTCTATTTATTTATTTATTGTTGCTTTCTTCCTCCTTCTCCTTGCAAAGCACCAGGTTTGAAGAGTTGGTCATCAGTGAGAAAGAAATGTATTTAAATTATAATCATAAGATGTAGCTATCCTTCAAGAGGAAATGCATAGCCTGCTTCCTGTTCACTTCCACTTGCCATCTCTCCTTTTGGATCCAACCAACATGCTTTGCATATTTTGCATGACTTCAGGTTTGAGAGAGTCAACCCATAGCTTAAAACAAAGCATTCCATCCAGATGGGCTTCATGAGCCTTCCTCTGTTGTGAGTTGTTCCAGAGGTGCAGACCAACCCCCTCATCTTGGGCGAAAACAGAGAGAGGAATTGGCATAGATTGTCCATTGGTTCATTTGTGCTTGGCAGCATGGATAGGCTTGCCAGGTCTCAGGGTTTTAGCTTTCTTTTAGGGTTTTCCATATGCCATTAGAATACCATTAGAATACCATGAGGGTTTTTTGTGTGTGAGAGATTTATGTGGGGGGTCCCCCTTCCCACATCTATCAGGCTTTGCCTTGAACCACCTGTTGCAGCCATGAAGTCAGGCAAGAATTCACACACATGGCAGGGCTTTCTGGTTTGACAAGGAGGCATCATTTTTATGCTGTGTGAAGGCAAAATGGCTTTGCAAACTGGTATTTTTCACACACAATATGGCCTGAGCTGATTGAAGTCCGAGAGATATTTTTTTTCCTGCTAGCATTTTAACCCAACAATTGCAAACTTTATTTTTTTAAACTCTTGAATTCTATGAGGTTTTGCCCTCACACCACCCCAAAAGTTACTTTTCCAGACTCAACTTATAGCCTGCAGAAATGAAGGAGAAATAGTGTCAGAAGTACCCGGACGTTGTGCCTCTAGGGGATGGAATTAAAAATGATCATGAAGAATTGTCGTGGTGAATTGGACCAAGATTTATTTATTCCAGTCAAGTAATTGTAAAGATATTTGATGGCCAAATGATTCAGGGAACTGAATCTGGTCTGGTGTAGTGCCTTCTGGAAGCTAGCTCAAGTAGCTGTGTATTGCATGATGGTGTCCAATGTTCCCAGCAGACAAGAACTACTGTGGAAGTCTTTTAGTACATGTGTTCTTACTAGAAGAGAATGGAAACTGGCCAGTCACTAAAAGAGCTTAGAAGATGGACCACAGTCTCCCCCTGTTTGCTTGTCCTCTTCATTTGGTAGTCACAGGCACGTTGTTATGTGACACCAATTTCAACTCTGGTTTATGGCCACCTTAATACGGTATCGGAGTCCTGCGAGGTGTTGAACACAAGGTCTACCACTCCTACTTATGAGTTTCCATGGGTGAGGAGGAATTTGAATCCAGGTTTCCTGAATTTGTAATTCTATGCCCTGCACCACACCGCACAGGCAGAAATGTAGTGTGTCTTGAAATAGAAGTTGGATTTAGCTATCAAGGTTAATAAAAATTCATAGAAGCATTATGTGGGGGAAGAAGACCAGATTGTATGCAGAACTAGTTCTGCCTCAACAGGTGTGGGTTTGTTTGTCTCTAACATGTACTCTGAATATTCCTGGAATTGTGCTTTCAGGCAACTTTTTAATGCTAATGGATCCATTTCTCCCCCCCCCCCCCTCTGGCATGTCTCACATTTTTCTTGCATTATTTCTTTTAGTTCTTCTTCATTCCTCCCTCCCTGTGCAGCTCCTATTGCCTCAAGGATAGATTAGCTGTTGCTATGTCTCAGCTACCTGGCCATGGAATCGTCTGTTCTTTTCTCTCTGTGCCTACCCTTCCATTCTTCTCATTTCTGTCTTTCTCAAGGTCATTTGTAAATGCCAGGAGCCTAATTGTTGTTTCCTAAACTGTTGTTATTTCTATTATATAGGATGTTCATCAGTCTAATCTGTCTGTTAAAAAGGCTCAAAAGCTCTAGATACTCAATATGTCTGTTAATCAAGCCAATGCTGTCAAAATAATGTCATATTATTATCAATTGTACCTTGAAAGCTGTACTGGGATCACAATAAGTTGGTTCTTTGAATTGTTATTATTGTTAGGTTCTACCCATTGCATGGTGTGTTTTGAATCAAAGTTGAACTATCCTGGCTTGGATCTGTTGATAGATTCATTTTTCATGAAGGGGATGTAAACTTAGAAAGACCCAGTTGCATTGGTGAGTCAAAATTGGTCATGGCACTCAGTCACAAGTTGCTAGGAGAAGCTGTTTCTCATTTTTCTTTCAGTGTTTTGAAAGACTTGGGTGTCTCTAGTGCATTCTATTCCCCTGACTAGCTGGCTGTAGTGATATGTTACCTTTCCAGAAACATTATCAAGCCTTCACAGTTTGCAAGGCATGTGTTGCAGTTGATTAGATGTGATACTGCAGTGGACAGCTAAGAAAGTAAATGTCAAAGCTGGATGGTTAAGGAATCTGATTGGGGAAAAAACTGATTTCTATGTGGAGAGCTTTGTGAATACCTTTGATTGCCAGAGAGACAAACAAGTGGGTCTTGGATCAAACCAAGCCTGAACTATCTCTGGAGGCAGACTGTTGGCCTACTTTGGGCACATTGTGTGAAAGGCAGGGTTTTCTGGAAAAAGGCAACAATGCTGGAAAAGATGGGAGACATCAGGAAAAAAAAAAAAAGGCAAAACTTGAGGTGGATGAACTCTCTAAAAGAGCCATGGACTTGAATCTGCATGAGCCGAGCAGTGTGGCTGAGGATGGGACATTTCAGAGACAAGGCCATCATGAATGGGAGGCAACTTGATGGCACATAACAACAGGGATACCAAAGCCAAAAATGGGGAAGCAAAGACTGTACTTGCATAATGCTGCATGCAAGTTAGGGCCTTTTCACACGACCCCTAAGATCCGCTGGCCACTTAAATTTGGACCAGACATCTTTGGGGTTTGTTGCTGTTCCTGCGTTCCCACCCCCTCCGCACTCCTGGCTACTGGCTGAGTGAGGGAAGGGAGAAAAAAAGGAAGAAAAGAATGCCGCTCACCTCCCTTCTGCCATCTCGCTCTGCTCCCAGCACTGCATTCAGATCTCTTAAAGGGGCGGGGGGCAAAAAAAGAACAAACAGAAGCAAGGAGATCTGGGGAGTCACTACGTTATCATCAGGAATCTTCACCTCCAGAGAGCAGGTACCTGAAAAGTGCACTGGGACACGCTTAGGTGGGCGTGGTCGCACTTAATTATCTGTAAACTCCGGAGCTGGTGGGGAAACAATTTTAACCTCTGGAGCTGGGAGCCATTTGCCACGGAGTTTAGATGTCGTGTACAAAGGGCCTTATAAAGGTTGGCTTGGTGAGGATAAGTCAAGTGGGGAAGTCTTGAGAGAGCACACTGGTAAGTAATCTGGAGAAGACAGTGAGAGGAAGGAATCAACAAGTAATACAAATAAAGGAGAAGCTGATACCTTTGTTAGACCACTAAAAGAATCCAAATATCAGCATGAGATTTAATGGTTAAAAATCTGCTTCTTCAGGCATACACCAATGTCTTGTGGAGAGTGTAGAAAAATGATAAAAGAATGCCCTCCCCCCCACTCCAAAAATGTGGCAGTAGCCTGCCATGTATGCTTCTTTAGGTGATATCAGAGCTGGTTACAACTGGCCTCTGGGTGGTTTAATGCTCCAACAACATGTGGTTAGAATTTCCCACCCCTCTATTTGAACATAAGGTACCTGATGAACTGGTATGTGCTGTCTTCCCCACACTGCCTGTTTTTGAAACTCAAGTTTCCTGTTTGACTGCTGGTGGGGAAAAAACAGCACATGAAAATGTAGCTATCTTCATAAAAAAACTGGGATCAAGCTTGGTTTACTTGCCGGGTAGGAGAAGCCAATTCAAGCCAAAGTGAGTGCATAGACAGATGATATTCTCAGTTAGCAGTCCAGCTTGGATGATGACAAGAGTCCATGAAGTCTTGTCGGTGGTACTGGGGAGGATGGCTTTCCCTGGTCTACTCAAAAGTTCCAGGGAAAACAACAACAACAGAGACAGCCAGAAAGGCGGCCAGAGAGAGTGTCAGTAGCAGTAGTCAGAGGTGTTCTTTCAGCACCATGGGCAGCTCCCAGTGGCCCTTGCTTTCCCTTGACAGCTGACTCGCACCTGGTGGGCAGCCTTAGCCTGCACTCCTCTAGGACAAAATGAAGCAGCTGTCTTGCCTGGTAGATGCTGGGTGGCAGCAATGGCTCCCTATCTATTTTTCCCCTTCCCATGTCCTTCTGTGGAGGATAGTGCCATAAACAAGGCCAGTGCCCTTCAGCAATGTGGAAGTACAGTCTCACACCCACTATTGAATGCATTGACACAATTAAAGCTAGTATGCCAGTTACGCCAGTTCCTTGAGAAACCTGCTCTGGCAATGGTAACTCATGCCCTAGTGACCTCCCAGCTGGACTACTGTAATGCGCTCTATGTGGGACTTGCAATTAAATGTGTCAGGAAACTTCAATGGGTCCAAAATGCATCAGCCAGAATGCTGACTGGGGTGGGTTACAGAGACCACATTGCAGCCCTACTAAAGGAACTCCACTGGCTGCCAATCTGCTATCGGGCACAATTTAAGGTGCTGACCTTGACCTACAAAGCACTATACGACCTGGGTCCTAGCTACCTCAAAGATCACATCTAACAGTATGAGCCAACTTGGTTGCTAAGATCACCAGGAGAGGCCTTTTCTCCATTTCACCATCCTCACAGGTATGTCTTGTGGAAACCCATGAAAGGGCCTTCTCAACTGCAGCGCCCAGACTCTGGAACTCCCTCCCACTAGAGGCCAGGACTGCCCCCATCCCTGCTGTCTTTCCAGAAAAAGACAAAGACCTTTCTCTTCAGGCAAGCTTTCCCTGAATGATGGACTACCATTATGTGTCTTTATATGAATCCACCAAAAATGGCTACACAGACTTTGTGTTTAAAACCACTTATAACATTGTGTTTATATCTCTCCTTGTGTGATTGCATTGACACTATGAATTATTAGTTTTAATGTTGCCATCTATTGATGTAAGATACCCCACAATTCACCTTTTCCCAAACTGAATATGTGTTAAGTGTAATGGACTGTATATAATCTCTCCTTGGGTCTTTTTCCAAGGAGAAAGGCAGGGTAAAAACACTCAAAATAAATGAAAAATAATATAATAACTAAAAGATTCTGCTTCAAGTCTGGTTTGCTTCTGTGCTTCAGATGGTGGTTGGCACTTTTGCCTCAGGCAGCAAAATGTCATGAGCTGTCCCTGACCTCCTGAATAGTTATCAGGGCTGCTTTTATGAATTCACCTTGAGGTGAATAAAACCCTTTAGCCTTCTATCTCAGTCAGAATTGACTTGATGGCAAATGATTATTAATATTAAACCTGATCTGGACTGCTATTTATTTATTTATTTATTTATTTATTTATTTATTTATTTATTTATTTATTTATTTATTTATTTCTGTACCTCCTGTCTTCCCTGTGGGACAACCCAAGAGAAGATTTGCAGAAATTACAAAATGGACTGATACGAATATCATGTATCATATCATATTGTTTTTTCCCCCAAAGGGAGGGCTTCTTTTAGCTGTCAAATCAGAAGGTGATTGAGGCAGAAATGTAGCAGTTCCAGATTCTTTTTCCCTTTTCTGCAGTCTACCAATAAAAGACATTTAGAAACTTGAATATTTCTGTCAAGTGCACAATAAATCTTGGCTCTTTAGGAAGGTGAGAAATTAAAATTGCAAAACAGCCGGCATGGGACTGAGCCAAAGTCTGCACGCTGGGTTGGCTGGGCCTTTCTGAGATTTCAGGGTGACACTTGAAGATAGAATTGGAGGCATAGGCAGCTCTTCCAGTGGGCAGGAAGGATGGAAGGTCCTACCATTCTTGGGGGAGGGCAGGTGAGAGTGTGATACTACCTAAAGGGGGATGACATAGGACCCTGTCTAAGGAGGATCAGGCTCCTATTCATAGTGTGATTTCCATGGCATATTGGAGCACTTCTGGTTTTGGCTTCTTTGCATTTTACAGTACATCTGAGTGTAATCTATTAAAACCTTGAATGAAGCAAGGATGTGGAATGAGGTGGAAGGCACGTCCCAATCTTCTTAGCAAATGAGCAGAGGATAAAGAAAATTATATTCATTGCTCAAGTGGGAGCAAGTGGGATTTGGGGGAACAAAGGCACTGAAGAGTGTCCCCAGAGCCGTTCCTTACTTGTTGACTAAAATGGTCGGATGAGGTTGTAGTAATGACTCATGATGAAATTCTGTGAGTAGTGCAAATCCTTTAAATCTTCTCCAGAACAGAGCACATGTTATCCATATGAAAAGTCCCATGTCCAGTAATTGGCATCTCCAGGTTAGGATGGACAAGACTCATGTCTCTAACCCTGGAGAGTGGTTGCTGGCCAGTGCTGACAATATTAAACTAGATGGACCAATTCTCTTCTGATTTAGTGTAAGTCAGGTTAGCAGGCCTATAGCTGGCATGGTGCAGTGACCACAGTACTGGATCCATTACTCTAGTAACAGCCTGCAATCAGATCACTCCAACCCACTAAATTCTGCTTTTGGTGAAGAAACCCACACTCCTCTTGATGGTCAGGTATGGCAATTCTTGCCATGAAAGCACTAAAACTTGACTTGCTTTCATCAAGCCCTGTCATTACCTCATCTGATTTTGGAATCCAGGTGGGGTCAGAATAGTTGGAGGGGAACTTTCATACATTCCTAGGTGGGGCAAGAAAAGAATCCTCCATGAACCATGAAGACGTATTGCTGCTCATCCGAGTTTGCAAAGCTAGGCCATGTGGACTAAGGCTTTATATTCATCATCCCAATTCATCTTCGAAGGGCAACAGAAAGTAGCAGAAAAGGCATATGTTTGCAATATCCAAGATTTCCCATGCAATGGGAGGGAGATACAGAAGACACATGTCATGTGCATCTCCCCGAATTCTACTGCTTCCCCTTTCCCCAGAAAGATGCCTCAGGAAGCAGATGGCCCTTCCTTCCATCAAGAATTACCCTAGAAGCACCAGTTGGTCTTGTTACTCTAGCAACAGCCTGGGATCAGACAGCCCCAAGCCACTGAATTCAGCTCCTTGTTCCCAGGAAAAGGCCGTCATTGTAGTGGAGGCCTGTATCCCTCTGAATGACACCAACATCCATTTGTACGCTTATTATTGGGAGAGCAGGAAAAGGAGCAAGGGCCTAGAGGAGCTGCCGGATGAAAGGCAGGGACCTGCTTTGGTGCATGCCAATTAAGGGGACCGGCCAGGCAACTTCTCCACCCCTGGCCCTACTCCGAGGGGCAAAGCAGTCCGATAAACCCATCCCTAAAGCTACAAAGGCAATAGACTCTAGATTCTGCCAAGCTTCTGTTCAAGAATTGGATGGCACCTTAGCTCAATTTTTATATCAAATTCTCCACCCTTGAAGAAATGCAGCTGTCCTCCCCTTGATCCTTACATTTGTTCTGTGTTGTTACATGACATCAAGTCCTTTTTGACTTAACGGCAACCGTTTAAATGAATGATTTCCAAAAGAGCCATCGACATCAGTGGTCTTGCAAGCCCAAGGACATGGCTTCATTTATGGAGCCCATCCATCTCAGTTTAGGTCTTTTGCTCTTTTCCTCCTGCCTTCTGCTTTACCCAGCATTGCCATCTTTTCCCAGAGAGCTCTGTCTTTTCCAAAGCACAACTGCTTTCATTCAGTTTAGTTTCTAAAGAGAATACAGGTGTGACTGGTTCTAGAACCCATTTAGTTGAATTCCTGGTGGCCTATGGTGTCCATAAAACACCCCTATAACATCAGATTTTGAATGAGTTTTTTTTTCTGGTCAGCTTTATTCATCATCCAACTACTTCCTTTAAAGGTCAGTTCTCTGAATTCTTGAGTGCACTGAAAGAAGGTATAGACAATTGGATATTTATAAGAACATAAGAACAGCCTTGCGGGAACAGGCCATCAGCCCATCCAGTCCATCATTCTGTCTCACACACTGGCTCACCATTTGCTTCAGGGTGTTCCCAAGCAGATGTCTTCACCTGCTTATGATTCCCTGCAAATGGTATTGAGAGATATCCTGCCTATCTCTCCAACCCAAAGGTTGTCCTTAAGAATCCATCATGATAGCCATTGATACCCTTGTTCTCCATGAACTTGTCCAATCCTTTCTTAAAGCTGTCAAGGCTGACAGCTGTCACAACTTCTTCTGGCAGGGAGTTCCACAGACCAGCGATCCTTTTTGGTTTTCTGAAATGTGGCAGTCACACAAAAAAGGGAATCCAAAGACCCTCAGAAGCTGGCAGAAGATACAACTTTTCCTTTCCTAAAACTGTTGGATTTTTTAAAAAGTCTTTGTGTGTTTGCTTTCCCAGCTGAAATGGGCAATCAAGGTTTGTGTCACTCAGGATGTGCTGCTGCGGTGACAGGATTATGGGGAACTGAATGATCAGGGGATCTCTCTCTTTTTCTCAGTTCTGCTCTCCTTCTGAGTTCACTCTTTTCTTAAAAAAAAAACAGCAACAAGAAAGTTGTGCAAATTAATTAACTGGACAGATGGAGGCAGGAGAATGTGTTAAAGTTGATGTCAATGCTACAAGCATCTCTGTTTTGGCTTCAGCTGAAGACTTTGTTTTGTCCTTTCCCATAAGATCCACCTTTTCAAAGGAAAAAGAAAGTGGTTGATCTTCCCTCTGTGATGTGGACATTTCCCCCCATTCAGAATGTCCACCCAAGTTTCATGGACATGAATGCTTGTTGTTGCTGTGGTTACAAATCAAATGAATGCAGTTGCTGTCCCTTGGATATCTTACCTCTGCATTAGTATATTTGGCTTAGTTTCCATGGGTTGCATTTTGTTCAATAAACTAGCTATTTTCTACTAGATAAAGGAATGATTTGTCTTTTAATTGACTGCACATCATGTTCTGCCAGTTACCATCCTGTGGTCTACCTCAACCTTGCCACTTCCTGATCCAGGCTAATCAAATACCAGCTTCAGAACTGTTTTCTGATTAGTATTTTTTTTATTTCACAAATTGGCATCCCTGTCTTGACAAATTAAGCCAGTCAGATGCAGAGACAAAATTTAATCATTAGGACTCAGTGGAGGACAGACTTAGGCTTGTTTCTCCCCGTGGTTGTTTTGATTTTGTGCTGATTGCCATAATAGAGATTGTTTTTTTTTTAAGTGCAGTTGAAACTGGCATTTCTTCCTAATAATGAGCAGTTGTTTTTGTTCATTTAGATGGTTATGTGACTTTTAAAAGTACAAGACTACTGTCTTGAGATGTTGGCTATACAGAAATTGATTGAAATTTGGTCAATTTAAAAGTAAGGGACTAATCATCTAACAATTCTTGAACCAGTTGACTGCAGCAATTGATTAATGAGGATAGCTCCCCCCTGTTTCTCCAAAGGTTAAGACCCAAAGTAATAAGTTCAAATGATGAGAAAGGGAATTCCAGCTAACATTTCATTAGGAGGAATTTCTGACAGTGAGCAGTTGTTGTCAGTGTCACTGGTCACCCTGGAAAGTGGCTGGGTGACAGGTCAGCCTTTGATGATGAGCTGGATCAGATCTCCAGCTCTGTTTGGGGTCACTTCTCACTTGAGGACCTTAAAATTAAAGGGTTGTATTTATTTGGATTTGTCTTGTTTGAGAAATTCCTTTGGTGAGTCCGTGTGAGTCCTAAGCCCCAGCAAGCCTTAAAGCAAAAGCAAAGTGTTCTGCTTATATACCACCCCATACTACTTCAACTAGTTTCTGGGCGGTTTACAGTTTTTAATTACAGTGTGCAGGCTACTCATTGTCTACCCCCCCCAGCAAGCTGGGTACTCATTTTACCAACCTCGGAAAGATGGAAGGCTGAGTCAGCCATGAGCCTGATACCTGGGATTGAACCCCAGGTCGTGAGCACAGTTTTACCTGCAGTACAGGTATTTAACCACTGTGCCATGGGGCTCCCTTTCTCCTGTTACCCTATCTTAGAGGGACTGTGTGGGAGAAACGCAAAGAAGAGAAAGAGATTGCATTAATATCACCCTACTGTGGGCATTATCCTTCCCAACATGGAGATCTCAGACTGATTAGAGTTCCAACGCAGCTATCAGGTTACTCCTTCCAATTTTTTTGGGGGAGGGGCTGGTGAGAATGTGTTTGTGGAATTTCACTGGGTCCTAACAAAAGCATTGGGCAGGCCTTGGAAGTTGTATTTATTTTGTTCTCCTAGTTCTGTGTCAGTTCATATATTGCAGCTACCTTTTTTGCTTGCTGACTCTTGATCACCATTGTTTGCGCCCAGTGGGATCTCTCATCACCCAACTATGCAGCTCACCACTGGGTGGCATTTCTTTGAGAAGTGGAGGCCACAGCTGAGCCAGGCCTACAAATTGAAGTGCTCATGATAGATATTCCTACATCAGTCATTGACGTAGTTGAGCAGCAATTAAACCTGGAGAGATGCAACTGCTGTTTAGTCTTAATTCACAATAAAGCAAAATAATGCATATACCTTTCCTAGTTCCCTGCCAACAGTTTTAAACACACACACCCCACACACAATCTGTACCCGAAAAACAACAAGTCTGTTCATCTGAAGATGTAAGTTTGGGCACACAAAAACTAATGAAAACTAAAAACTGGCTATTCTTAAAGATGGTACAAAACGTGTTTCTCTTCTGCCGAAGTCATAAACTCCGGAAAGTTTTGAGTGCTATATGGACTTAAGACAAAATTTAGTTGTGTCACTCTTTGCCGAGAAGAACTGCTGGCATGGAGACTGTGGTGTGAACATGTTTAAATCCCCAACTTTTGCTAAAATTTAAGCAATAGTCACACTAGTGTATCTTTCATTCTATTCCTGTATCAAAGTGACTCAGACTCCATGCTGAGAAAGTCCATGTTCTGTTTCCAGGCTAAATGATGTTATTTAAGCAAATGTTAATACACTGGCTCACTTTTCATACTGTTACCTACATTTTTATGAGAAAATGAGTTATTCTGAGATCCTATTTCTTCTGTTACGAGAATAAAAAAACAGATTTTGTTTCTGAGTTTTTGCCTCGCCTTTCGTCATCTCTGGATTACAGAGCCAGCATCCATCAATTGCACTGCATTGTAAGAAGTATGTAAATGTATGAAATTGATTCCTCAGCTCACCCTTGTGCAACTCAATTTCCTAATTATGGCAAAAATGTGTCAAGAATGACATGAAGAGCTGCTATGATTTTGACTGTCTTCCAAAGACAATTTCACCCTCTTTAAATGACAGGATTCTCTCCAGGCCCCAATTAGGAGGCTGGGGTCATGGTAGGTTTGTAAGGATTATGGTGAGGCAAGAGCATTCCTCTCGGAACGGTGTGGCATTTATAAATGGAGAGTTAGATATAGGGCCTTTTCACACGACCCCTAAGATCCGCTGGCCACTTAAATTCAGACCAGAGATCTTAGGGGTTTGTCGCTGTTCCTGCGTTCCCACCCCCTCTGCACTCCTGGCTGCTGGCTGCCTGAGGGGAGGGAGAAAAAAAGGAAGAAAAGAATGCCACTCACCTCTGTTCTGCCGTCCCGGCACTGCATTCAGATCTCTTAAAGGGGCGGGGGGCAAAAAAAGAACAAACAAAAGCAAGGAGAGCCGGGGAGTCACTATGTTATATCCGCATCAGGAATTTTCACCTCCAGAGAGCAGGTACCTGAAACGTGCGCTGGGATGCGCTTAGGTGGGCGTGGTTGCACTTAATTATCTGTAAACTCCGGAGCTGGTGGGGAAACAATTTTAAGCTCCGGAGCTGGGAACCATTTGCGGCGGAGTTTAGGGGTCATGTACAAAGGGCCATAGATATACAAGAACTGAGCAGGGATCTATAGGGTTGTCGTAGGAAGTGGCTTTGGTGGCACATAACAACAACAATAGAGGTAGCAAGGCAAGTAGATAGATAGATAGGCAGGCGGGCGGGCAGGCGGGCAGGTGGGCAGGTGGGCAGGAGGGCAGGCAGAAGGACAGACAGACGGATGGATGGACAGATGGACAGACAGATAGATAGATAACTGAAAGGAAGCAAGAGGAACAAAAGATGACAAGCAGCTGGCATGGCGCACCTTCTGAATGCATAATAGTCTAATCTCCGCCTGATTCTTCACCCCTTCATTGATAAACAGAACACATCATGCCTTAACAGATCAAATATTGTAGTTGGAGCAGCAGAATCGCAGAGAAGTGGGGAGGGAGGTGGGTGTGGAGGAAGAACATCATTCATTCTGAAATAGTCCAAAAGTGGAGCAAAGCAGGCTTGACCTCCAAGGCAATGATTGGCAATGTGTACAAGTTCTTTGGTGAACACTCATGCTGTTCTGCCGCATTCCTACAGAGGAGAATCTGGTCACCTTCAGATGCTGTTGGATTGCCATTCCTATTGGGCAGTAGCTGGCACAGTCATCTGATGGAAAGGGAGGATGGAAGTTCTCCTTCAGCAATATCTGGAAGACAGCATATTCCCCTTCTAGCTTTATCCCTTAACCAGTTCCAGGTTCCCTCACCCGCCTGCTGTTAAACTTGTAGCCTAACCCTGGGCAAAGTGCAGCCTTTCTAGACCACAGACTACAACTCCCATCATTGTTGTGATCCTCCCCACTGACTATGACTATGCCGACTGTGGCTGGAGGGGATCTGGAGTCTCACAAACATCAGGAGGGTCACAACTTACATATCCTGGGTCTGCACCCGCTCAACCGAGCATAGAATCAAATGAAGGATTGTCCCCTCCCACCTGCCCCCCTTCTTTTGTTGTTCTTCCTGTGCCAGCTCTGTGAAGAGGCATATCCAGATAGAGATAGGCAGGAATCTGCTCCTATGTTCTTGGTTAATTTTCCTCTGCCTCATCTCGACTCTCCTTAGGGCCCAGGCACAACACACATTGCTTAATGCTCTGGAAATGGACACGATTTCTAGAAAAGGACTTGCTTCTCTGTTTAATGTGCCACCTTCTTCTGAAGGGGACTCCAGGCAGCTCATAGCCAAATAAAGTATCACAGTAATCACAATTAAAACACAATAGGAAAGAGCACTTTAAACACACACACACACACACACACAATTAAGTGTTTAGCAATATTGATGTTCATTACGTTGCAGAAACAATGAAGCATATAATAATATTTATATACCATTACAATAATTGTTAAACACATTTTAACGGCAGGTAAGCATTTGTGCTTTGAGTTGACACAGGCAACGTGGAAGGTTGTAGATGCAATTGTGATGTGATTGTGAGGGCCTGTTGATATTTCCTGAGCTGGTCAGTAGGTGGTGAGCTTGTGTGGTCGTTGCTATTCAGTTCTTCCCAGGAACCAGCTTGACTGTAACAGGGGCTGTGATGGTGGCGGTGGTGGGGTAGGGGACCTTCAACCCTTTGGTATACAGTACTCTCAGTTTGGCTTCTAACACAGCCTTCACCCCACATACATGGTACAAAACTTTGGCTTTGCAATAAAAGCTTCAATTAGTGCAAAAGGAATGGTCCCCCCCCCTTTTTAAAAAAATAATAATAATAGGAAATTGTTAAGGATCTTGTGAGAGGCAGAAGGATTACCAGTGAAGGTGATGAATCCAGGTTAAGAGGCTGATGTGTTTGCATGATGGAGAGTCCACTCTGGATTTTACTACAAATGCTAACCAAGGGCAGTGAGCCAGATCTCTCAAATAGGGTCAGCCTTTTGAATAGCTCCTATGAAGTTCAGAGTAAATTTGAGTAATTGGAGTAATTGATTTTTCCTCCTCCTGCCAGGACCCCATTGTGGATGTCCTCCATACAAAAACACATTCCAGACTACATACTTTTAAAAAGTCATTAATACAGTAATTGCTTGAGCACAGTCTCTTCTACTTTGTTTCTTTGCACATGTCTACTCTGTGGAACCTCTTGCCTCAGGAGACATCCACTTAACCTCCCACTGTGTTATGTTTCTATCATGCGATAAAAATATGGCTGTTCAGAATGGCATTTCAACCCAGCAAGCTGCTTAGTTTTAATCTTGCAGGATTGTTTTTACTGCTGTCTTCTCTCCCTGATCTTATTTTCTTCTGGGATTTAAAAACAGTTCTGTTTGTTGTTTTGGTAAACTTGTTCTAATTGCTGCCTGCCTTATGGCAGGAAGCTGGAATGTAATTTTTAAAATATAGAATAGTAATAACTGTCAGTGCCTTAGAAATGCAAAACTGGAAAGGACTGTATGGATCATGGATTCCATTTAAGGAGGCACAGTGGCGAATCGAACTCCCATCCTCCAGAGACCTAAACCCTAACCCTAACCCCAAAACTCTGAATAATTTCCCCCAGTCGTTTCATATAAATCTTAAATAACATAGGAGACAGAACAGAACCCTGAGGTACCCTACAGGTCAGTGGCCGTGGTGTTGACCATGAGTCCCCTAGCACCACTTTCTGCATTCTTTCCTGTAAGTCAGTGCCACCAAGTCCCATTTCAGAGAGACGAGTCAGGAGGATGCCATGTCAATAGTTTCAAAAGCAGCTAAAAGGTCCAATAAAATTTAAGTGGACACAGATCCCCTATCCATTTCCCGGTGCAGATCATCTACCAAGGCAACTAGTGCTGTCTCAGACCTTTAGCCAGGCCTGAAGCCAGATTGAGCTGGATCCAGATAGTTTATTTCATCCAGAAACCTCTGGAGCTGTGAGGCCACAATCTGCTCTAGTACTTTACCCAGGAATGGGATGTTAGCTACCGGTCAGTAGTTGTTCGGTATCACTGAATGTAAAGAGTGCTTTTTTAACAGTGGTTTTACTATCAGTTCCTTCAAGCATTCCGGAATCCTGCCCTGTTGCAAGGAGGCATTCACTACTCTTCCTAACCAATCTGCCAAACCCTCTTTGGCAGCCTTTATGAGCCAGGAAGGGCCAGGGTCCAATAGACATGTGGTGGCCCTCATCTCTGCAAGGGTCCTTACCATATTCTCAGGCTGTAGGAGCTGAAACTCGTCTTGATGCGGTGAATAAAAATGCCTGGTCAGTGGTTTTCCTAATTTTCTCCTCTGTAGTAAAGACATATAATTTTTCCAAAGCATATGTGTGGGCTGATTGCTGTTTTGTTCATCTTCTTTTATAAATAAACAAATCTTGCTTTTAAAACAAATTAATGACATTTGTTTGAACCTGGATTCAATTATAGGGTTTTTATACAATGTGATCATTGTGCAAATTCTAGGCCCATTCAGTTAGAGATCGTACACTTCAAGAGTTCACACAAGAGTGGCATTTAATGTCAGTTTAACTGTACAATCCCTTGTGTAGCCTTTTCAACACTTGATGTGTGCAGTGCAGCTAGAATACCAGCCATTAATTTGGCTTTCCTGCCCTGTTTTATTAAGCTTGAGTCATGCAAGATTGGTTTCTGTGTGGAGAGGCTGCAGGAGAGAGGTGGGGTGATTGCATTTTTCACAGTTCACATATCTGTTCTCTATTGAGTCCACCTTTTTGTGTTGCCTGCAGAAACCACACCCTTCCAGCTTCATATTAAATATTAAATTATATTTATATAATGTTATTAATATATTAATTCATAATGAATCCCCCAAAACTTTGTACCCTGACTCATTTCTCCTGTTGCTCCTGATTTGTGATGATTTCCTTTTTTGTAGGATGTCTCTCGGTCACTTAGCTGGAGTGGCAAGAGGGCTAGTTCAAGGGTGATTGCATCAAAAGACAAAGCAGAGTCATTCTCTCCCATTGAGAAGGGTTCGTGAGTTTTTAGGCGTCTACAGTTTGAATGCCAACCTTTGCAGAATCCGCCAAGGGAAGCCAAAATAGAAACAGTCTTTAAGCTCTTTGTTTTAAGAAGTTTCACAAATAAAACTTCCAGAACCTTGGCCCTGATGCAATTCTCTGGTTTATGAAGAAAAACCCTTCAGCCGTCACTGAGCACTTGTGTTCAGATGGCGGGGATGGACAGAGCTGTTTTCCTAAAACACTTGGAAAGGCAGATGCACCGGTTGGCTTATGGTTTCCGCCTGAAAGGCCCAGTGGTGGACTTGCTGGATTATAATGGCTTAGACCAAGATGTTCTAGTCAATAAGGTCAATGATCTGTTAGGCAGGAGAGAGAGAGAGAGAGAGAGAGAGAGAGAGAGAGAGAGCCACCAATTTCCAATTCTGAGCATAATAAACGGAAACACTTCATATTGGTACAGATGTGGCTGGGTAAACAGCACAATTGCTTCTAAGCTGTTTGGTAACGTGTTACAGTACAACCCAGGCAAAATATTTCCCCCTCCCCCATCAACATTCCCTTTGGATCTCCATCCCTTTCTGCTCTCATCTTTTAAGCCATCTATTTAGGTCACAAGCCCTCACCTACAGAGTCCTGGGGCAGAAAATTGGTGCCAAGATCTTTCAAGGTTTTTCAGAAGCAGGTGGTTTTATCATTCCTACATCCCCTCTAGAACTAACACTAAAAACAAAAGGTTAGCAATTGGTTGTGAGAGAGAGTGGTTGATTTGTGGGGGGTGGAGAAGCTTTAGGAGGAGCTGCACAATGCTGCAAGCTGTATACTAGAAGGCAACCCGAGAGGCAAAAAGACAGTAGGCATGTACTCATATGTCATAGGATCATGACAGAGAAGAAACCACAGAAGGGACTATATTATTTTCCAATGTACTTTCCCAACCAACCCTTAGAGTAGAGTACAGGATATTTTTTTTTTCAATCGGCATGCAATTCTGCTGAAATCCAGTAATCTGAGAGTCATCCCTACTGATGAAGAATATGCTTTTAGGGTAAAAGTCTCTTGTATTTGCATCACTCCATATCAATGAATGGATATTGCCCTCTCTAGATCTTTTGAGCTGACAGCTCCTTTAGTAGCCACCCAGACAGCAAAGGCAACGGTAAAGGACAATGGGAGTTGTAGTCCCAGATATTTCTGCAGCCATCATATGGGAACAGCTTCATCTTTTGTTGGATAATATAAGACAGCACAGTGAAGTGGTTCGAGTTTTGGACAGCAGAGCAAGAAATTTCAAGCATGGTTCAAATTATCAAGTTACCTACATGGCTAACTAGATGAGCCTGAGATTGTTGCATACACCCACCTGAAACCTTATTCTGAGGGTAAAATGGAGGAGTGTATCCCCCTTTGCGCTATACATGTCAACCTCAAACTCTTTGAGGGGGAAAGTGGAATGAAAACATCAGCCATAAAAACTAATGATAGCAATATTCCCTCCAAATGATGGGCTAATTTTACCCCAATTTAGCAATGCTGTGCTAAATGTCTCTGGATCTGATCCATTGCTTGAATTCTTTCCCCACTTATTTCGGAATCTCTCCTCCTGAGTCTTCCCCATGGCATCTGCTTAACTGGTGATTGAACAAAGGGTAGAATCCAGAATCCAATTCAGTCTTGCAGCAAGCGGTCGGCTCCTGATCATGTTAGTCTTCCACAGAAGTAAGGACTTGGTGGGTGAGAGTTTGTGTGTGGAGGGCAAGGATAAAGCAGCGCCATTGTAAGAAGACATGAAAGGCTGGCTGAAATTGCTGCCGTAACTCAGTCTCCAATTGAATTCAGCAGGAGTTCTGACTATTGGTACAGAATGTAGGAGGCCCAAACTCATACTAGGGAGATACAGCAGCTGATCTGTTTCTTTTGGATGGAACAGAGGTTATAGAAAATGGCCCCTTCCCTTCTACCACTTCCCTTACGGCTATCTTTCTCACTCCCTGGCCCCTTTTACTTCACTTCTCTCCCCTTCTCTCTGCCTAGAGCAGTGGTGTCCAAACCTCAGCCCTCCATATGTTTAGAACCACAACTCCCACAGTCCTTGAAATTCTGGGAGTTGTAGTCCAAAACATCTGGAGGGTCAAAGTTTGGACATCCCTGGCCTAGAGGCCTGCTGGAGAAAAGACAGGCCTACCTTGCCAGTCTTAAGGACTGCTCATTGATAGAGAGATCTCGAAATCGAACTAAGTGCCAGGTGCAACTTTAGGGCAATATAGACATAAGCTAAATGCTCTGCTCAGAATATGTACCGTGGGAACTAGAGAGACTCTTTTATGAAATGGTGGACTGCTGTTATTTTAATGGCTGTTGTATGGAGAAATTGCAACTAATGCATGGAGTTGAAGATGCGACCTGTGTGTACAGGACTCAGAAGAAAATGTGAAGGGTTTAAGTTATTAAAATCTAACTTCCATAAGGAGAACAATGGGAGTCCCTCCCCTCACACAGCCAGCAGCCAGGAGTGCGGAGGGGGTGGGAACACAGGAACAGCGACAAACCCCTAAGATCTCTGGTCCGAATTTAAGTGGCCAGCGGATCTTAGGGGTCGTGTGAAAAGGTCATTGGCAGAGGACAAAATATAAGGTGCACTTAAAAGTTTGCTACAGTACATATTTCCCTCCAGAAGACATGTGGACAGTGTGGATCTACTCTACAGGTGGTTTGAAAAAGCAAACACTCAAAAACTAAAAACAAAACAAAACAAAACAAACAAACAAACCTACAGTTCCAATAAGCTATTATGCCTGGGCATTAGACAGCATTAAATTGGGGGATAGTTGATGTAGACCAGGACTGGCAAATCTCTTTCACTCCATCTACATTGGGCTGATGAAGGAGTCTGCAACTCTCACAAATCCCACAGTCTGTGGATTCTGGGGGTTGACATCCAAAACATCTGGAATGCCAGAGGTTTGTCACGCCTGATGTAGATGAATAAAGAAACTTCAGGACCACAGAGAGCCCCCAAGGAACATAGATTAGGCATTGCTCTAACAAGATCCAGAAGAGCATACCAAGCCTCTTAAGAGGCAGAACAGATGGGGTGTTTGTCCATATTGTGTCCTCGAGTATGCAAGCCTTCTGAGATGTATTCTGACCTTGCAAATGTCTCTGAATAGCTTCCTGGTGTGTTTCACTGAAGCTTTCTTGCTTCAGGCACAAGCACCCTTTAGGAAGAAGGTGGGGATTAGTCCAGTTACGGCTAGGGGTATGTCATGAAGAATTTCTGGACTACATTCTCTTTTCTGGGAATGCCACATGAGAAACAGATGCCTACAGGCACCTACGTGTGGCTCCCCTTGGAGAAAAGCTTAACCGTGAAGGAATCTTTTCCAAATTCCAACCAAGCTTTTTGTTAAGAAACAAAGATCCTCTCCAGCCCTTCCTTTTCACAAAGGAATATTTGGCAGATGAGCCACATCGAGGTCTTTCATCTCTCATGTGGAACTCCCAGAATAGAAAAGTACAGGCTTTATCACCCAGAACCTCTAAAGGACACATATCTAGGGACTTCTTTAAGCAAAATAAGAAAATCTAGGAGCCCAGAGAACTTTCTAAACCATGGTTGGTCTCTTTCTGGAACCCTGCTGTTTTCCAACCAAATACTGTCTCAAGATCTTTCAGTAAAAAATGTTCAGACCACTGTGAAATTCTGACCTTATTTCCGCCACTGTTTTATAATGGATGTGGAGCCTGGTCTGATTATCCTCCAGCTAGTCTAACCTTCAGCCTTCCAGGGTAGCGGTATCTCATTATTTGGCCTGCAGATCACAGCTAGTCTCTTTTACTTTGAAGGCACGATGGTCTTTCCCAAAGACCAGTGGCTGCTGATTTGATTATGCAGCTTAAACCTCCTTTTGCCTTTTTCTAGTTGAAGTAGACAGACATGAGTGGTTTACAAATGTCAGAAAGCATTGAGGAGAGCAATGAAATAGCAATGACTTGCTGCTTATCTTATAGCTTTGCCATCTACTCTCCTTCCTTGAGCCCCTTCCTCTTTACAAAACTGTCTTTTTACCTGATTTAATTCCACATTCTGTTGTGATTCTCCAGGCCAGGGTTAGTCTCTGTTGTTTTTCTCTGTCCAAACCTTGAAGTGGGGGAAAGGTTGAGCTTCTATTCTTGACTGATGCTCTGCTTCTGCTGTTCCATTTTTTAAAACATTCCAAACATGAAAGGGCCTTCTGGAACCTTTAATCTTGATGTGGTGATGCCCTTTCTAAGAAAAAAAGAAGATTCTTGTGATTAAAGAAATAGGAAGTTAAGGATTCAACATCAGTGAGGGCTGAAGGTTCACTGAGTTCCCATATAGTTTATTGCTGGATGGTTGGAGGCCAGATTTGCATGCAGACAGCTTCCTTCTCAGTTCTGATGGCAAACAAACCTCACAGAAAAGGTGATCAATGAAAGATATTTTTTGCTTAGAACCTTTGACACGCCTACTGATCTGAATGGATGGAGTTGGATAAACAGGCTCACCTGTTGTAAGTTAGCTTCTCATAATCCTAAAGAAGCAGAGCTGGGAAAAATCAGTGCCCGGTACAGAATTTTGGCATCACATTTGAGCCACCCAAAGTTCCCAAAGGCTCCTGGCTCTTTTTCTGTGACATCATTCCTGATTCACATTTCTCCTTTCTCAGGGCACTGGAAGAATAACTGCTATGGAAAACCAGCCAGCTAGCCAACCAAAATACAAAAGGTATGAAATGTTCATAGTTCCCAATTATAACTAAATAAGTCATGTCTTGCAAAAACCTCGTGGTACAGTGATTGTACCTTTAAAAGCCAAGGTGATTTGTGTAGGCTGTTCTATCTGATTTCCTCAACATTCCCACCTATTGGGATTGTTAACTCTGGTGAAATGACCCACACTTGTTCTTTTAAACATGGGATCCATGTGCAAACTTTGTGCTCAATGGACAAGTTCCAATATACCACTGGTGTGGAAGAGAATGTTGGTGGGAGAACGCAAAGATGTCTCACTGTCATTCCTTCCACTTTAAGCCAACACACAAAAGAGGCTTTGGTCAAAAGCAAAGCTCAGGGTGGGTTGCAGGGAGTGACAAGGTTTTTTTTTAAACAACAGTAGGCTCTGGTTCCACTAGCTATGCTTACTAGTTATGGCTAATCAAGCTGTGACCACAAAGTAACATTTCCATATTTAACAACGAGTGGGATACAGCCTCCCATGCTGGATGTAATATACCCATCAGCAGCAGCAGTATTTATCTCTTGTGACTTTGGCCGTTACTTCACGAAGTACTTCACTTCGCAGCGGGATTGCCTTCGCTTTGAATGCGAAGGCGGTCACGTGGTCTCCCTTCGCTCCCACCCCTCTTTCTCTGTCCTCACGTGGCGAAGTTTTAGGATCGAATCCATTACTACCTCACGTGTTCCCTTTGCATTGGGAAGCTTATTTGCAACGTCCGGTTTCAGCTTTCTTTAATTTTTTTAAAAATTACCTCGACGTATCGATGCATCAATACCCGGCTGTCATTTGCGGCTGAGCAAAATTACTGTATGATCCTTCGTTTTCTACTCCCGAATTGTATTATTTTGTCCATTGGCGACGTGAAAAAATTGCTGTTCTCCGTCAGGGTCACTAGGTGGACCAGCACACAACATTTGTTGTTTATGATACATCGGTCCTCCAAGGGCATTCGAGTAATCCCTTCCTAAATCCCTAGAGCAGTGACCAAGCAACTTCCGCCTCAAACTACCATTACAAAGCTATCATGCCTCCCTCGCGTTCATCGGTATTTCGGAGAAAAAGTAACTGAAAAAAATTTAAAAAAAGAAAAATTAGTGGCCACACGTGACTTTGGATGCGAAGCGGGATGCTAAGCGAAAAAGATTCCCGGCCTCCGGTTTAGGGGGCGTGGTCGGGGTGGCGCCGCAGCCAAAAAGGAGGAGCGTGCGGACTGAAACGATCGATTCGCACAGAAATGACGGCTTGCCGTGAAGCGAGAGGTTCGTGAAGTAACGGCCTTTGTCTAATCCCCCTTTAAAGATGTCTGCAGTGATGAGCATTAGCCCATCTTGTAGTGCTGAATTATTTTGCTTGAGACCACCATCAGCAATACTCTCAAAACCTTGTGCTGCATCCCAGTTTAGTTACTTCTGGAGTAAACCTCCTGAAATCAGATTTCCTCATTGATTTCAGCAGAACTGTTTCAGTCAAAACTAAGTCTGAGTCGAACCGCCTGGTTTTCAGTAGAGTTATCATGCTGAGCTTCACATAATCAACCACCAGCACTGCTGTAGCCGTTTCCATTCCATTCTAACCGCTTTGGATGGTGTGGCTCAATTTTTGTAGCTTTGCTTAAAATGAAGAAAACAGTATTAAGGGCCAGTTATGAAAAGAGAGCTGGGAGGGTGGCATCACTTTCCCATCTAAAAGGGATTTAGACTCTTTGTGACAACATTGATCCTTGACGTTATATTTTAGGGTCCTTCCATTCATGCACTCATAGATGGACTGTTTGCTCAGGGTATTTGTGGTGAAACTTTTTTCTGCCTTCTGTTTCCCTGCAATCTCTTGGATCTCATTTGGCCACCGTGGAACTCTGTGCTTGCTGAGACCATCCTTGTTCAGAGTTGCGCCTCTCTTGTTTGTTTGTCACGTTAAGAGTTTGAGAAAAGAAAGCAGTGCAAAATGGGTTCTCATGTATGATGGGTTTCTGTTGTTGTTGTTGTTGATTTAGAAATCATGTTTTCCACAATGTTTGTTTTGGAAATTCCAAAAGTGAACTGCAGGCAGACAGGACATAGCAAGTGAAAAGTAAAATTAAGTGAAATTTGTATATTTGAAAGGTTTTATGTCCACATAAATTGGTTGGCTCTCAGGAACCATATATGGGTCCTAGAATAGGTCTCTTGAGTATGGTGAGCAGGGCAGGAGGTTGCAGATTTTCAGTAAATGAGGCTTGTCTGGTAGATCACTAGCATCACTTTCTCCCTTCACAGAGTGTCACCGGTAATTATCCATGTTGAATTTGTCCAAGATAGAGGACTGGTAAGTTAGAAGTTGTTCAGAGCCTGTGGTAAATGAAGAGAACAAATCACTTCAGAGACTGCTAGTAAAAGCCAGAATTGGATGCACATAACTTTTTATTGTTTTCTAGAAAATTCATTTGTACAGGAGCATAAATAATCCTAAGCATAGGTAGATGAGCCTCTAATAGTAGCTTCTATGGATACTTCATCTGTGGATAGCCATTTCCCTAAGAAGAAGGAGAAGACAATGATAAAGAAAATAGCTTTAGAGGGGAAAGAGAAAGAACCAGAAAGTAGCAATTTGTATGTGGGTTTAAGAAAAACAAGAGGAGAAAATTGCCATGTTGCCTATCTGCCTGTTAAGCCCCTCACCATCACTGCTCAAATTGCCTGCTACTCAAATCACTTTCCTTGACTAATGTCACTCCAGTAAGGGTGAAAGTGGAACTCCATCACTTTCAGATGACCTCTATAGGGATAGAGCTTCTCCTAGTTCAACAGTTGAGAAGACCTGACCAAGAAGCCTTTACAGAGTTCATGATGAAGTATTATTTGATTTTTGCAGTCAATTAGCTCAATGAAGAATTCTCAACAGATGTGGTTGAGCCACAGGTTCCTTCTTTTGACTAACTAGAAGGAGATGGCACAAGCAAAACCCTCCTAGTTCCAGTACTATGTGATAGCTCCAGTTGCAAGCATGGGACCCTTTCTCTACTAGTCCACAGTTCAAATCATGGTGCAAGACCCATCACATAACCCTGACCTTGGGAAGTGAAAATTCTCTTGGGATAAATACCAAGAAAAAAAAACCCATACTCATCAATCATTGGTGTGCCGTGGTGGAGGTTCTGGTATGGGAGCATTTGTTTAGCCCATGAAACTGCTTTTACCAAAGCATTTATGCTCACAGATGTTGCAGGAGACCTTGATCAAAAGCGTGGAGGTTATCTGCACCCAGATGGAAACAGCAGTGCCACCACCCAGAAAGCCGGAGGCTGAAGTGAGCTCTCCTCTTCAGTGCATTTCCATTCCCAGAGAAGCAAAATGGTCATTTTCTTAATTCCCTTCTTCTTTTTGAAGCTGGAATGGGCAGAAAACAAAGTATATGGCTGGTGATAATTTACTGGGCTCACTGGAAAATGTGTATTCCACCCTGATGGTTGAGTGTGTTCCTTAATTGCAGGGATGTAGAAAGCAAGAGAAAAAAATGGCTCATCTCCTAAATGCAGACAGCAATTGCTGATTGTTATTTAATTAGTTGATTCCAGTGGTCTAGGGGGTGAGTTCAGAAATGTAATCATACAGCCTATTTCAGGGAGATTGCCAAATTAATTTGGAGGACAATAAGTTCACTCATTGCAGCCACTTAAGGGCTTGCAACAATAACTTTGAAATTGAAGGAAAGTGACACAGCCACAATAGATTTATGTTCTCTCTCTCCCCTCCACCCTCATGCTTTGTAGTTTAACCATCCCTGTGCAAATGATCAAAATATTTTTGATAGAAAAACTTGGTCCTTTTACATAGGTCATTTGTGGAATGCAGTGGGAGAAAAGAGAGAAGTAACATTCCATTAGTGTACATTTTCATAACATTTCTTTGGAAAGAGAATGCAAGCTTTAAAAAAGCAATAATGGATCATCTGGGTATGATGGAGAGAGAAAAAGGTGGCAGAAGGGCAAATAGAATGCTGTTGTTGCCATGACCTTCTGTAATTCTTATGTTGACCTTCAAGCAGATAATCAGGGTAGCCTTGCAATTTTGCAAGTTCTTGGGTCTAGGTGTGATTGTTCCCACAATGAGTCTTGGCAGGCATGAATAGGCCACTTCCATTGGGACTGCTAGACATGACAAAATTATTTGCATTCCACCAGGGTGTCACTCCCCAGCATCTCTTGCCCAGAGTCTGCTTGTGGTGGGCTTTGGGATGAAGATGGAAGGAAAGAGGGTTCTGTGAGCTGTCTGATGAAGACCAGAATCAGAGCCAAAGTTCCAAGTAGGAAGCAGGGCCATAGAGCAAACATCATGTTGACAGCCAAAAGGGCAGGAACACAGCAGATGTGGCTGATCAAATAGTCTTAGTTAGACCAATAATCTTTCTTCTAATGCTCCTGTTGAGAGGATCTAATGACCATCTGGGTTTAACAGAGGCTGTACAGGGCCTGAAGATGCTAAGACACACACACCCCTCTTCCATCCAGTTCAGTACCTAGCTGTCCATGGCATTGTTGTGATGTTAAACTTGCACATTCTATGGAGTCAACATGATTAACAATTGTCTATAGAACCAGTAAATGTAGACCCCACCCCAGCCCTGCTTTAAAGCCCCTTTTGTGTTCTATAGAGATTAGAGTGTCAGCATGTGAGTTGATAGGTTGAAATTTGCATCAAGCCATGACTCTCACTTGGTATTATACCTTAGTATATTATACCTTGATATAATCACTCTCTCTCAACGTGATCCTACCCAACAGGTTGGTTTTGAGAGAGAGAAGAGCCATGAAACCCCACCTTGAACTGGTTAGAGATGTGGTTCCAACCTTGGGTCTCTAGATATACTTGGATTAAAACTACCAGAAGCCTCCAGCACTAGCTGCACTGACCAGAATTCTTGGGAGCTGTAGTTCATGAACATCTGGGGATACATAGCTGGGGACAACTGCATGAGAGGAAAGATAGGATAAAAAAACAAACAAGTTAATAAATCATGGCCAAGTAGTCACAAATAACACAAGTGATCCACCTATACTACTCTTGAATGCTTCCCTTGCTATTTATTTATTTATTTATTTATTTATTTATTTATTTATTTATTTATTTATTTAGAATACTTTTACCCCACCTTTCTCCTTGTACAAGGACCCAAGGTGGCTTACAATAAAAAGGAGCAATATACAGTTTTTGTAGCTGCTCTCTATCACTAAGCCCAGTGAACTGTCTGTACTAAGGCCAGCCTTTTCATATTTCTTACCTTGTAGCATTTTACTGTAATTTTATAAGTATTCTAATGTTTTAATTATTTGAATTGTTTATTTTAATTGTAAGCCACCCAGAGGCCATTGGGAAGTGGACAGCATATAAGCTACATAAATAAATAAATAAATAAATAAAAATAAATAAATAAATAAATAAATAAATAAATAAATAAGATGGGCACAAAATGAAAAATGAAATGCTGTTTTGTTGTTTCATTAGGTAACAAATTGCTACAAGTAACAAAACAGTAGGATGCATTTCATTTTGTGACAGAACACCATTTCCCCCCTCTAGGGCAAAATGATTCATCCTAGAGGAAATGGCAGGGGGATGATTCAAGTAAGTCTTCCCCCCAAATTTGGAAAGGTTTGGGGTTCAGGAAGCTGAGTTATGAAGTTCCAAAGTGGGGGCCCCTAGGGGAAAAATCTTTTTAATTGGAATCGGAAGCCAAGCTAGGATGGTGCTACATGCTTGCCTGGGGCTTGGCTTCTGAAGTTCCAATTCCAATAGAAAGATTTTTCCCTAGGGACACCCCCTTTGCAGCTTCATAACTCAGCCCCCTGAACCCCAAACCTTTCCAAATTTCTGGGGCTTACAGGGAAGAGATTGAGGAGGCTCACCTGCCATTTTTGTCCTTTAGGACCCTGGGGACATAGCGTTTAGTTTCATTTCATTTTGTTTCATATTGAAACCACTTTAAAAATTTAATGTATTTAACCAAATTAAACTACTAAATAAATGAAACAAAATGAAATTAAAGGCTATCTTTCCATTTTGTGACCATCTCTATGTAGTACTTTCCATGGGTCCCCCCAAACAGAGTGGAATGAGCTACAGAAGAATGCTTTTGAGGACTACAGCTCATGTTCTGATACTCTCCTGTTCATGAGACCTAGTTCAACAATTTATAAACCCCAACAAAGTAAATTGGAAACCTGGGTATGTGTGGTGAAATCTGGAATCACATAGCTACAGCGTTTTTTGGGCAGGACTAAACAAAATTTGCACAAGAGAAGTTTGAGATCAGCCATGGCTGGTGCTGCTCCTCCGTGATGCTTCCGGACTACTGATCTGTTGGGAATCAATAACACAATGTTTGGATACAACATAATAGTATGGTAGCTTCCTCAAAAGTCTATTGATCTTGTCTAAATGAATATCCTTCATGTCAGGAGGGAAGTTGGAATGGCAGAAGAATGTGAGAATGGTGACTGCAAAAGAGAGACTGAATTTTCTAAGGGGAAGAAATTGCTGGCATTATTCCCCCTCCCCCTTTTGCTTTTCTCTCCTTCCTGCCCCACCTCCGCTTCTCTATTGGAAACTATTCCCTTTTAACAGCCTTTGAGGGTGGTTTATTGTGATGTGGTTTTTATAGCAGCTGACTGCGAATTTGCCAGGATAATGCAGCACAACTACAGCTAAAACGCAAAACAGATCTTCTCAGTACTCATTAGGGGAATATCAAAACATAATGTGCTAATCTTTCCAACAAAATCTTCTCTCTCTCCATTCTAAAATGGCGATTGTGCACATATCAATTCCTTTATTTTATTTTATTTTATTTTATTAAAAAGAGAATAGGATGCTAACATGGCCTTTGAGAACATGCTTGAACTCTTGTTGAAATGAAGCTACTGCCATAAGAACGGCCTAGCCTGAAGGGCCCAGTTTTGGAGTCTTCAAGGTAAAAAATGTCCAAGCCACCTACAAATCCCTATTTTGTGTTTATTTCAGCCTCTTTCTCCTAGTCCAGTGATGGAGAACCTTTTAGAGACCGAGTGCCCAAACTGCAATTCAAAGCCCACTAATTTTTTTGCAAAATGCCAATACAATAATTTAACCTATATACAGGTGGCTATGAAGGGGCAATGTCGGGTGCCCACAAAAAGGGCTCCGAGTGCCACCTTTGGCACCAGTACCATAGGTTTGCCATCACTGTCCTAGTCACATACCCTTTCTTGTAGCTGAAGAACAAGGAGTCTCAGCATCAACATTTTTTTCAATGATAAGGTATTATTTATTCCTCCCTTCTGTGGTTCTCTTACCCTTGTGATGACAATATTTGGGGCAAAGGTGAACAAATGTGCACAAAAATGTTGCCAACTGCTCCTCCTCATTATGGAAACATTTAAATTCTGGCTTGCTGGGTTCATTCTTGACAATCACCCTCTCCTTTGGTACTTGCTCTCTCAGTGCATGATTGGCCTTTAAGGGGAGTTGAACAAAAGAAACTGAACTATTCCTCTCACTCTCAGCTAAAGGCAAGAAATCTGCTTCTGCTTCTATACCACCCCATAGCACTTCAAGCACTCTCTGGACAGTTTACAATGCAGTCTACACATCCCCACCCCCAGTAAGCTGGGTACTCATTTTACCGACCTCGGAAGGATAGATGGCTAAGTCAACCTTGAGTCTCGTGGGCTTTCAAAATCCTTGACGAATCAACCTTAGCCAATGAGGATGTGTGTGCTTTATTCATACCCTTAGTCATATTCCTATCTTTAGCCATCTTCTAAAGCCAGGCTCTGGTGTGCTGCTTATTCCTTCTAATTCAATAAAATATGTTGTTGTGAATTTAATTAAGAATGTGAACATTACCAAAACCTTTCACAGTTTGGGTCCCTGTTACTTGTTGGAGCATCTGTCCTTAATATCATCTGCCTGATCTACAAGATTATCCCAATTGAAGGTCCTCCAGGTGGCCACCCCAAGGGAGGCCTGTAAGCCCTCTACAAGAGGTAGAGCCTTCTTCATGGTGGCTCCTACCCAATGGAATCAGCTCAGTCTAGCTCCCTCTATGCTGGCATTCAGGAAGCAGTTAAAGACCTAAGCTCTTCAGAGAGGCACTCCACGTGGATCCTGGATGATCCTTTATATGACTGTTTTTGCATCATCTTTCTTATTGTTACTTGTAGCATACAAACAGCAAAGTATGGATCACAGAGATTGTGCACCTAAGAAAACAAATGATTCAAAAGCAAAGCTTATGGACAACCTACACTCTTCTTACACACAAGACCATCAACTCATGCAGAAAAACAATTCTCTTGGTATACTACATTTTAGGTGGGAAAAATTTGTCTGAAAGAATTGTGTTATCTTTGCTGGTATATCATCATATAACATCCAAGATGGCTGACACTTAACACCAAGTGTCTAACTGTTTCTCCCTTTCATTTGTCCTTTCCTTTCCTTTTTCATTTAATTTTTAAAGTACTTTTAACATCTAAAGACATTTAACTATATTCTCATCGATTACATCTGTTTAACATCAACTGTCTGTTGTTAGCTCTTATAGCCACTGGCGTTTTTGTTCTCAAATACCACCTGGCAGGCACTGACTGCTGCAGTGCTCCATTACAACTGCCATTGGGAGCTGAATTCTGCTGAGTTTCATCACACCACCATTTTCCTTAACTTCCTGCTAGTTTTACTTACTAATCATTGTCAGTGTTGAAAGAATAACACCTTCTTTAAAAACCTTGCCCGGCTGGTAGTACTTCATAAGGGTCACTTGCCGAGGTTACAGGAGAAGATGGTCAATGGTTTTGAAGGCAGAAGGGGGCTTTAAGCCCCAAAGGCAGATAAAACGGAAGAACCATCTTCTAGGAGAAGGAAAACTCTGATTTTAAACCTCCACTGCCTTGTGGCTCTATCCATTTCTGGAAAAGGCTTCAGGAGTTAACCTCGAGGCACAATCTGGAGCTGGAGTCCCAGAGGCAGTTCATGACTGTGTACAATCATGTTCTGGTAACTCCTGTGACACAGCTGAAACTAATGATCGGATCTGCAATTCCATTACTATTCCAGATATGTGGAGAGGGGTTTTTTAAATATATTTTTGCAGCTTGGATAATAGTTTTAACCTCCATAGGTTACCCAGGCCTTGTGCTCTGAAGAGGCCTCTTCAGCTTTGCATGCAGTGTGGAAACAACATGGCTTCTACACAGAGCATAATAACATAGTATCCAGAGACTGAAGGATGCCTATACTATACTATACTTGTAAGTGGTTCTAATGTTTGTGTTTTTATTTATTCCATGTTTCATGTTTGTTGTAACTGAACAGTGCCTCTAATGGAAGCAGGATCGAAACTGAAGAAATAAATAAATTCCTAAATAAATATGTTAGGGTGCATGTTAGAATACAACCCTTTGTTTGAAGGACTGGGATGTGAAACCCAATCCTCTGCTTTAGATACAACTTTGCAACAGCACTCTTATATCCTGCCTCATCCAAGACAGACGTGTCTAGCAAAAATCTAAGATTAACCTCCTGGCAAACTAAATCTTGCCTTGTTTGGACTTTTGGTGCTTGCTTTGAAGAAATGGAATTTATCCATGAAAGGTCACAATGATTATTTTATTTTATTTATTAGTGGCCCATAAAGTTATCACCGGTAGCTTAGTCTTGCATTTGTATTTTGTAATGGTTGCACAGCTCCCCACTTTTATTTCAATGTAAGAAGACAGTGTGTTTGTTTTAAAAGTTACAACTTATGGAGGAAGGATCATATCTCAGAAGTTGGTGACATTTTTGTTAGCAAAATGTCTCATGCTCAAGGATTTCCCCCCTCCTATCCAGATTTCTGTAATTTGCACAATTTTTGTGAGTGCAAAATTTCTGTCTTTCTCATTTGTAAAACAAACTGCATATACATAGGAAACGAAGAAGGACTGGCTTCTTGGTTAGAAGGATTGGGGGGGGGACTCTTCCCATGCAACAAGGAAGCATCTTTGTAGTTTTGTGCAATTTATTCAGTTGTACAGTTTATACAAGTTGAGCAGAGATTGTTTTCACCATGAATTCTTGTCAACAGTATCCAAAAATATCTCACTGCTTCAAAGACGATGAGAAACATTTTTAAAAATTTCTCATTTTTGAACATGGCGTATCAGTCTAAATCCATTCACCTGCCTTCCTATTCACATTCCATTCCTGAAGAAAGAACACAAAGAAACACAAAGCAGTTGGTTGTAGTTTTATCCTGGGAATGCTTCCAAGGGGAGTCTGAATAGCCTGAAGTTCCCAGGATTCAGAGCTGCATTGGGACTGAATTTTGCCCCACACTCAAAATCTCATGGCAAAATAGCTTTAAACATGTTGGAAATTGGACAGTGAATTATTTTGTAACACAGATCATTCTGAGGGGCTGTTGCCCTTGCCCACTCCCCCTGGGGTTGGGAGAGCCAGTAAAAAGGGGTAAGCTTTCCCCTGCCCCAACCCAGCAAAGAAGGGAAAAAGCTCCCCCCCCCATTGCTGGGTTGGGGGTAAACCCCCTCAATCAACCAACAGTGGAAGGCTGTCCGTTGGTTGAAGGGGTTTAGGACAGCTGTCCCATTGGAATGCATTGAAAACCAATGTAATCCATTCTGGTTTTCAATGTGTTCAATGTATTTCATTAAATTTTCAATGCATTAATTGGTTTCCAATGCATCCCTATGGAAAGCTGTGCCTCTTAAGACAATTTTTTCCTAAGATGAATTGACCCCTGGAACCAATTAAATTTGTCTTAGGATGCACCATTGTACATGGAGGCGAGGCCAGCATTTCGTACCAGTGTCTTCCTGCCTCCATGTAGCATATTATTGCCATTGGTGGGAGAGAGAGGAGGGGATGCCTGGAAGATCTCATTCCCAGGACAGATATACATCAGAAGAGGGGCACCTTCAATTAATGCCAACCATTAATTGAGGGTTTTAAATTTCACCTTGAATTCATGTCAGAAGCTTTTGGGGAGCCAGCACAAATCCTTTAGAACTGATCTGCCAGTTGCTAGAATCCCATTGGTTATTTATTTATTTATTTATTTTTGTTTGTTTGTTTGTTTGTTTGATTTATATACCACAACCATCTAGCATGGGTGGATTACAAACATATACAAAATACAAAAACAGATTAAACATCTTAAAATAGTAAATAAAAACTAATCAATCAGACCAAACATTCAAATCATCATAATAAAAAGAACAAATAAGCAAATAAGCACAAGCACAATAAATCAAAATGATTTAACAATTCAAAATAAGAACAAATGGAAAAAAATAACTAGTAAAAATTATCGTAAGGCGGGGAAAATAAATGTGTCCTATTTATATAAGTTGGTTGAAACAGAATGCTCAGGGAAGGCCAACCTATAAAGCCAGGTTTTCAGTAGTTTCTTGAAGGCTTGTAGTGAGGGCGCCAGGCTAATCTCTTGGGGAACCCGGTTCCACAGATGAGATGCAACCACTGAGAAGACTCATTTCCTTGTTGATACTTTCTGGGCATCCTTCGGGGTCGGTATCTGCAGATAGCCCGTCTGGCTTGAATGAGTGATCCTGGCAGTTCTTTTTGGGAGGAGCCGTTCTGTCAGTTATGACCACATAAGTGCAGTGCTTGAATGGCCACTAGTTGGCCAGTTGTCACTTCTACAATTTGTTGTGCACCAAATCAGGTGACTGGTGCCCAGTGAGAGATACAAGCAGTGCCTTGTTCATTGGTGCCATTCGGCAGCTGCAGTTTACATCATTGCACTTAACACTGGCAAGACTAACTAACAGGGTTCTGGCCAACATTTCAGAATCAAGAGTGCTGTCCTTCAGAAGTATACAATGACATCTTACTTTTGTAGGCAAATACACTTCTGGTTGTAGGGAAGTTATTCGTACATTCTGGCTCCTCAATCTAGAGGCTGAATCTTGAACTGGATAGACATTTAATTTTATTCCACAATACGACATAGTCCTTTGTGGTGGAGAAGTGGAGAAAGTGTCGAACTAGTATGGTGGAGGCCTGATCATGCCATGGTTTAATCTTTCGTGCAACTTACCTTGACGTTTTTGCTAGAGATGTGGACAAACTCAGTTCATGGGTTTGTCCTTGTTCATAAAAACAGCAACAACAGCTGCTACCCTCCCACACAACACACACACCTCTCCTTAGCTGATCATTCATTCGCCAGGCCCAGCCTGCATCTTTCCCCCCCACCTCCTTGGCTAATCACCCAGTCATAAGCAAGAACGCAGACTTCTCTTTCCTATCCTTTTATCTGTGTGGGAGATCAGCAAGGAAGCTGGGAATGAGAAGCCTGAGCTGTTGCTGGACTTGGAAGATTAGTTGAGGAAGTGGAGGAAGGTAGCATGCTGAGCTACCCATCTCTAGTTTCTTCCCCATCTCTAGTTTCTTCCTCATTTCTCTTGGTTTTTAATGTGACAGGTGACTATAAGAATAGGAGACTACGTTTGCAGTGCTTGCAGTTGGAATCCTGTTCCTAAACATATTAGGCAGGCTTGGAAAGAGCCTTGTGGTGCAGTGCTTAAACTGCTGCACTGCAGCCAAATTGTGCTCATGACCCCGGGTTCCATCTCAGGTAGCCAGCTCAAGGTTGACTCAGCCTTCCATCCTTCTGAGGCCGGTGAATGGAGTACCCAGCAGCAGCAATGTGTAGCCTGCATAATTACCCGTAGATACTTGAGTATAAGTTGACCCGAGTATAAGTCGAGGCCCCTAATTTAACCCCCCAAAACTGGGGAAACGCATTGACTCGAGTATGTCTAGGGTGGGAAATGCAGCAGGGCCTGGCAGCTCCTCCTTTGTGAGCTGGGGGAGTGGTGTGTGATGTTTAAAATGGGCATTGATATATGATGAACTCAAAAAGATGTTAAAGTGTACATTCCCAAAACGATCTGAACTTTTTTTGTTAGGGTTGGTGGATAATGAAATTAAAGGAGCAGACAAGACACTATTTTTATATGCAACAGCAGCGGCACGAATGCTCCTGGCACAGAACTGGAAGACAACGTATATACCGTCTTTGGATGAATGGAGGGCGAAATTACTGGACTTTGCAGAGATGGCCAGACTGACATGCAGACTGAAGAATCAAGACAACCAGAGGTTCCAAAAAGACTGGCAAAAATTTAAGAACTACATGGAGACTAATTGTAAGGAATTAAAGACTCTTACCGGATTAGGGTAGAACTCGAAGGACTATTATCCATTTTTAGAACCTTTTTTATAAGTATATAAAAGGGGTTCGTTTGAAAGGAAGGCTGGGAGATGAATAACGTTAAAACCGCGCGAAGAACAGAGGGAAGCCGAACTTTAGTGATAGATTGACTCTGTATGGTTAATGTTTTGAATTTGTTTTTCTTTTGTATATTAAAATTTTCTAATAAAAATAAAATAAAATGACTTTTAGCCACTGACCCAAGCACTTGCCAGGCCCTGCTGCATTTCCCACCCTAGACTCCCTTGTGATGCAGAGGGGGGTCATGAGAAGCGGCACACAATGTTTAAAATGACTTTTAGCCACCGACCGAAGCACTTGCCTCAGTGGCTAAAAGTATTGACCAGCATATAAGTCGAGGGCCCCTTTTTTCAGCCCAAAATGAGGGCTGAAAAACTAGGCTTATATTCGAGTATATTCAGTAACTGGTAGACTGCCCACAAGGTGCTTTAAGTGATATGAAGAGGTCTATAAGCAGCACACTTGGCTTTTGCTTCATTGTTCACACTGAGCTTTGGAAGGTTAAACTGGGGTGTGTTCTGTTTTGTATCCTCTGAGACTCACCACCTTGGTTTGTTGGTATGTAGGCTGAACACAAATCCCTATTTGAGCTGTTAAGCAAAGTCTTGCCAGACCTCACACCCAGGTTGTGGCAAAGCTGTGTCACCTCTGGGAGGTTTTAGCTGGAGGCAGAAGAAGTTGACAGAGGAATAAAGGAGAAGGCAGTTCTTCTGAAGATGATATCAGAGGCAGAGTGGAGCTGCAGGTGCTATGGGAATGGAGATGAGCAAAAGAAAACTGGAGAGCTGCTTTTTGAGGGGTGGGTGAAGTCCTTGTATTTTTTCTTCTACCTGTGGCTCAGAAAGGGATCATTTGCTAGGCAGGCTTGAAAAGAATCCCTCCCTTTAAAAAAAAAAAGAGTCTCCATGCCCTGCCTGTCACTCACTTGACAGATTGATAAGATGCAAATTTTCTGTGAGTGAAATTGGATTTAAACTGCAGACTGATGAGTAGGAAGAGGAGAATTGATGGAACAGAAATGGAGCCTTCTATCCTTTTATTTATTGCTCTTCAACACTGGGCCAGAACAGCCCTTCTCATCCTTTCTTTTCAGCCATGATTTACTGCAAAGAGAATGGATTCGGAATCAGCCTTTTTTTTTGGGGGGGGTAATATTTTGTGGTCACAAGCACAGCTCCTGTTGTTAACAATTATTGTCCTGAGACTGTAGACATGCTCTGTACGGTAAAGAAGAAGAAAGATGAATGATTTCCCTCTAGCCTTCTGGAGAAAAGAGGAAACCCATGCCCAGGAGATGAAAGAAAGGGCAATGTAAAAGCAATGGGATCTGTAAAATCTGTCTGTCTGCCCATCCATCTGTTCGTTCATTTGTTTGTTTGTTTGTTTGTTTGTTCATTCATTCATCTGTCCGTCCATCCATCCGTCCGTCTGTCTGTCCGTTCATTCACATGCAGAGTTAATTATTAAAATAAAATGATAGGTCTTTGAAAGTTCTTTTAACCCATCACTGCTCAGCTGCAGGGCTTTATGAAACTAATACCTCTGATAAATGATCATTTCTGGTTTTTTCCCTTCTATTTTATTAGTTATACTTATGTCCTGCCCATCTGTAGTCTGAGGCACCACTCTGGGTGGCTGACAACAATTAAAATACAACAAACCCAAATACATATAAATAGAGAACCAAAATAAAATAAAATAAAAACCCAGGAGATATCTATCTATCTATCTATCTATCTATCTATCTATCTATCTATCTATCTATCTATCTATCTATCTATCTATCTATCTATCTATCTATCTATCTATCTATCTAAGAAGGAAAGTTGGATGGTATATCAAAATTAATCATCATTTCAGTTCATGGGAATGCAAGGATGTCAAAGGGATAAAAGATATTTCTGCATCACATGGCTGTATTTTTGCCTCTAACTTGGGTGGATGAAAAACTGTTTGTATAACTGCTTATAGTGATCAATTGTACACCCGAACTTTTTGTATGGGATAGGAGAGTGCACTTGAAGTCAGCACTTCTGGAAGATGGTGTATATTCAGCAACATTGGGTATCAGGTTGAAGATGCAGTCCTTAACCCATTAAGTGTGGAAATACAAGATATTCTGGGGAGAAATGTGAAGAAAGGATAGAATTGAAGGGAGATTGAAACTAGTGACACTCCAGAGATGGGAACAAAAGCTAGAAAGAACTGTGCTACACAGAGAATCTCAGAAACTGAGAGCCAATTTGTAGCCTACAGGCCGGGACAACAGAAGGAGAAATGTCTTTTCATTGTACTTCTAGAAGAAGGTTCCTGCAAATAAATGAGGCATTCATCCTGTGTTCTCTCCTAGTTCATACAGTTGTTGGGCTGTTGAAAAAGCATGTTGGACAAGAAGCGTGTCTGATTTTTCATCACTCCAAAAGGAAAACTGTAACTAGAGATGTGCACGAAATGAAAAATGACACACTATTTTGTAACGAAACGACAGACAGTGTTTTGTTAAAAACAAAACAAAACACAATTTTACTGTTGAAATGAAGTGATTCATTCTCCCTTACTGCCCCCACCTCCCAGGTGGGTATTTTTTTACAGGTTGGGCTGTGGGGGGGCTGCTCCCATTCCCTGCAGCCCAACCTGTCAAAAAAGCCCACCTGGGAGGCAGAATGGCAAGGGAGAACAGGGCAAGCAGTGGTAAAGTCAAACACTGCTCCATTCTCTGTTGCTACCCCAGCCCCCAAGTGGTGTTTTTTTGACAGGTCGGGTTGTGGGGAGTGGGGCACACACAGCCTAATCTGTCAAAAAAAACCCATCTGGGAGGCAGTGGGGAGAATTGGAGAGCGAAGCAGGTGGAGGCAAATTCAAAACACTGCCCCGCTCTCCAATTCCCACCCCCACCACCCAGCTGGTGTTCCTCCCCACAGCCCAACCTATCAAAAAATCACCACCTGGGTGGCAGCAGCTTCCAGATATTTCATTGCTCTTTTCATTTCGTTACAAAAATTCTATTAAAATTTGTTAGGAAGGAAGTAAAACAAAACACAATGAGTAACTAAACAAACGAAACACTATTTTTCCATTTCGTGCCCTTCTCTAACTGAAACCCATTTTAGGCTGTGTGTAATTGTATATGCATGTACTTTGTCTCTTGAGATCTTGTGTGGTGCAGAGGTTAGAGTGTTGAGATCGGGCCGAGGAAACCTGGGTTCAAGTTTCCACTCAGCCATGAAACCATCTGGTTGACTTTTTGGGCCAGCCACTTCCTTGTTACCTGACATGCTTCACAAAGCTGTTGGCCTAAGAGTGGAGAGAAAATTGTGTCTCTGTGTGGTGCCTTGCACTCACTGGAGGTAAACAAGATATGAGTATCCTTCTTTAAAATCAGCTGTAACTTTCTAATTTTCATGCACCTTGTTGTTCAACGATGTCCTTTGAACATGCAGAAACTTGTCACCACTCATTTGCATGTCACTGGCTCATAAAAGGGCTAGACCATCTCTTTAATATGTGATAGGTTCATTGCCTCCTGCTGCTTGCATTCTTTTTTGGCACCAGGGTTTCTTAACTGCTCTGATTCCCTGGGCAGCCTGCTGTTTCCACATCTGCTTCAGCATCATTTGCTCAAGCGTAGCTTCGTTCATTTGCAGCATCGGTGCTCAGAGCAACAGCCTGATGCATTTGAATGAACACTCCCCTTAATGTTGCACCAGATCCAGGGGAAATACAAAACAAAACCTTGTGTTATTACATTAGTAACATTTGGTCCCCCAACCTAGATCAAGCTTGTCCAGATCTAGCAGAATCTGGAGAGTCAAGTTGGTGGGTGGCTAAGGATGCCTCGAAGGAAAGATTAACCCCCCCCCAATGATAGACATCAAATATATATTGCACCTGTAAGCTTGTCTGTGAGGGTTCTCAGTCATCCAGATGAATTTACCTGGAAGTTGAGTCATGGCAACTGGACTTCTTTTCTTGAGAGACTAACAAAGCTGCTTGGATGAGCAGCAAAATATTTCACTCTCTCAAGAAAAAAAAAGTCCAGTTGCCATGACTCAACTTCCAGACACCTGTAAGCTTTTTCTTTTCTTTCCCCATGTCTTGGACTTTCCAATTGTTCTTTCTTTCTTTCTTTCTTTCTTTCTTTCTTTCTTTCTTTCTTTCTTTCTTTCTTTCTTTCTTTCTTTCTTTCTTTCTTTCCTTCTGCCTGGATTCTGAGACCTGTAAAGCCATGCAGTCCCCGGCCCTGTTCTGCTGTGGCCTATCTCAAGATGACTCCATCTCATACCTTTCAAGGAAAAGTTGACTAGTTTGTCTCATGGGTTTGTTTTTCATAACTTTCCAGGTCTAGTTGGACTACAACTCCCATCAGCCCTAGACGACAGGAAGGAGTCGCAGGTCAATGATATCAGAAGAGGCACAAGCTGCCCACTTCTAATATAAGGGATGCAGATTGCTCTAGGATCAGCAAAAACTGCACTGTACCTTTTCCCCAGATTTAATTTCACCAGGTGCCCCAAAGAGCAGCGTATAAATAATCTGCAAGCAATCCTGAGTAGCCGCGTGGCCACTAGATGGTGTGGTATATGGATGAAAGAATGAATGAATGTTACTGTACTTCTAAACCTGAGCTGTCTGCAGTACAGATATGATCTATTCAGTCAACTCTTCAGTCACTCTTTTCTTTTCTCAAAGACAAGTCCACCATGTTTTCCCGTGGCTGCATTGAACTCTCCTAATCAATATGGTAGATTGCCAGGAATGACAGCAGAAAGCATGCTGGTATCTTAGAGGGGTTAAACCAGCCCTAGGGTGGCCCAACTTCAAACCCTCCATCAGTTGAGAAACACAGTTGGTGCTTGTAGGGCACCCTCTAAAGTCTTGTCTAGTATATCTTACGGGCTTTTTGTGAATATATTTTTTGAGGAATGGCAAGATGCCTTGGGTCCTTTTAAGGAGAAAGGCAGAGTGAAAAATATTTTACATAAATGAACTAAGTAATAACTGAATGATCTATATGGATCTAGGGATACGCCCAGAAGCATTTGAGAATAATATATTTGTGCTGGCTTATTTATTGTTTCTTTGCTTTTACTTAAAACTATTTTTTCCAGGAAGAAAATGCTTAGCTAAATTGTGTGTGTGTGTGTGTGTGTGTGTGTGTGTGTGTGTGTGTGTGTGTGTGTGTGTGTGTGTGTGTGTGTGTGTGTGTGTGTGTGAGTGAGAGAGAGAGAGAGAGAGAGAGAGAGAGAGAGAGAGAGAGAGAGAGAGATCTATAGATAAAGATTCTTAACTACTCTCTATTTGCTGCCACACACTTAAAAAAAACACAACACAATCCTCTGCAGTCCTGGTTAATAGACACTGTTTATTTCTGAGGTTTCAAGCCCATAAGTAATAAAATATTTGATCTATTTTATTCTGCTGTTTTCTCTCAGAATGCTGAGATTCAAGGTCATCAGATGTGGCTGATTTAGCAGCTGATTCAGAGCAGACAAAAAGTAAGCCCTCATTCGCACAATGCACAATTCATTTCTGGAAATCACTGCCATAAGGTATAGCGGTAGCAGTCAGCTTAGGTGGCATTTAAAAGGGGATAGACAAACCTGAAGAAGAGGATTGGTTATTATAAGCAGCAGAGGACTAGAATGGCACCTGCTGTTGAGAACCCGTGTGGCCTAGTGGGGAGAAGCTGAACTGGGACTCTGGTTCAAATTCCCACTATGCTATACAACTCCTCAGGGGAACCTTGATTCATTCACTGTCTTCCAACTTGACCCACCTGGCAGGCTTGTTGTTGTAAGGATAAAGTGAGGAAAGGGCCATGTT
This sequence comes from Phrynocephalus forsythii, assembly GCA_029282475.1. Classification (NCBI taxonomy): domain Eukaryota; kingdom Metazoa; phylum Chordata; class Lepidosauria; order Squamata; family Agamidae; genus Phrynocephalus; species Phrynocephalus forsythii. The sequence continues at coordinate 7,605,872 of JAPFRF010000022.1, forward strand.
TACTGCCCGGGGGATAGAATTACAGGCCTAGTGGATGAGGGGAATGCTGTGGATATTGTTTATCTGAACTTTAGTAAGGCCTTTGATAAGGCTCCCCATGCTATTCTTGCTAAGACGTTAGTAGAAAGTGGGATAGATAGTGCTACTGTTAGGTGGATTTGTAATTGGTTGACTAATCGCACCCAAAGGGTGACCATAAATTGCCTCTCTTCAGCTTGGAGAGACGTGACCAGTGGGTGCCCCAGGGTTCTGTTCTGGGTCCAGTGCTGTTCAATATCTTTATTAATGACTTGGAGGAAGAAATAGAGAGTATGCTAATTAAATTTGCAGATGATACCAAATTGGGAGGGGCTGCTAATTCCCTAGAGCAGTGACCTTTTTTTGGGCAAAGCACACTTGATGAAAAAAATCACGAGGCACACCACCATTAGAAAATGTTAAAAATTTAACTCTGTGCCTATATTGACTATATATTGATCAGACTAGAGTGCCCTAGAGGATAGGATGAAAATCCAAAAAAGACCTTGACAGACTAGAGTGCTGGGCCAAAGCTAACGAAATGGATTTCAACAGAGGGAAAATATAGGGTACTACATTTAGGTAAAAAAAAGAATTGTACAAATATAAGATGGGGGATACTTGGCTGGAGGATAGTACCTGTGAAAGGGATCTGGGAGTCTTGGTGGACCACAAATTGAACATGAGTCAGCAGTGTGATGCGGCAGCCAGGAAAGCCAATGCGATTCTTGGTTGTATCAACAGAACCATAGTCTCTAGATCAAGGGAAGTGATAGTACCACTCTATTCTGCTCTTGTCAGACCCCACCTGGAGTAATGTGTCCAGTTCTGTGTGCCTCACTTTAAAAAGGATGTTGACAACCTCGAGCGGGTGCAGAGGAGGGCTACCAGGATGGTTGAGGGTCTGGAGGAAATGTCTTATGAGGAACGGCTTAGGGAACTGGGAATGTTTAGCTTCTCTAAAAGAAGAATGAGAGAGGATATGGTAGCTATGTTTAAATATTTGAAAGGATGTCATATTGAAGAGGGAACAGGTTTGTTTTCCATGGCTTCAGAGACTAGGACTCGGGGCAATGCTTTCAAACTACAGGAAAAGAGATTCCATTTGAACATTAGGAAGAACTTCATGACAGTTAGAGCTATTCGGCAGTGAAATATGCTGCCGCGGAGGGTGGTTGAGTCTCCTTCTTTGGAGGTTTTTAAACAGAGGCTGGATGGCCATCTGTCGGAAATATTGTGATGGGGGTTCCTGCATGGCAGGGGGTTGGACTAGATTTTCCCTTGAGGTCTCTTCCAACTCTATGATTCTATGATTCTATGATTCTATGATTCTATGAATATAAGTGTAACTTTTATACTTATACAAATACAGTCGGACCCCGGTATCCACTGGGGATTGGTTCTAGGCCTTCCCGTGGATAATGAAAACCAGGGATAAGAGGGAACACAAAACCGTCAAAACTGCTGTTTTGTGACAGTAGCTCACCTTGCAGCTGCTGAATTATTTATTTATTTATTTTCCTTTGCCAACGGTGGATAACTGAATCAGTGGATATGGGGGTCCTACTATAAATAACATAAAATGAATGCTCATGGACTGGCATTTCTCTCTTCAAGACCAATCACCACAAAATGGGGTGACCTTGTACCTATATCTTACTTCTAAGTGTCTTTGGGGTTTTGAGCTCCTGGGAGATAGCTTTGGAGGGGCATGGCTGAGTAGCAGAGTGAGTGCTTGGCATGTAGAAGGCTCTGAGTTTGCTTCCTGACCTTGGAATTCACAAAGAATTTTGGGTAGCAGTAGAGTTTCTAACTGAGGCTCTAAGGCAGTGGAAGGAAACTCACTGCCCCCCCTCCCCCAATGCTGGTGAACTCTAGCTCTCATCAGCCCCAGCTAGTATGGTCAGTGGCTGGGGATAATAGAACCTGTAACCCACAAACATCTGAAGAGTGGGAAAGGGGCTAATTTTAAGGCTCCAAGAAGCCATTTTTCCACCTAGAGGACCAACTGCAAGCTTTAAAAGGCCCCCAAACACAACAAATCAACCATAGCTCAGTGGATTAGGCATCTGGCTGCAATGCCAGAGGTTGGGGGTATGATGCCCTACTCTGCCTCCTTGACAGAGGCTGAACCTAACTCTCCCTAGGGTCCCTTCCAGCTCTGCAATGTTAAGGTTATGGAATGGCTGGATAGCTCCGTGGTTGAGGTCCCTGGCTGCAGAGTCAGAGGTTGGGGGGTCAGTTCCCTACTGGACCTCCTTGAATGGGGCTTGAGTTGGTTCAAGCAAGAGCTCTGCAGCTCTAGGATTTATTTGAACCCAGATCTTCTGCATCCTACTGCACTGGTACTCTGGGGTGACTACAAACTTTTTACATCAAAACCCACAAAAGCCAAAAGCTTCCAGCAGAATGAAATGAAATTTGGGGGTGATCTGAGAATGGTTGTGGGGTGCTCCAGACACAGTTACACTACAGTAGGCCACCTTCCACCTTCCACCAAGAGACCCACCCACCAGTTGGATATTAGGTGGTTCTGGGATAAAGGAATAGAAGATGGCTGGTGTGACCCAGTATAGTGTACAGTAGCTTTGTGTGATCTTGTGTGGCAGCTGGGGATGGGCAGGAAATGAAAAACGAAATGCTGTTTCATCATTTTGCTACATAATGAAACAAAACGAAACAAACAAGGAAGCAGCACTTCGTTATAGAATAAATGAAATGGTCCATTGTTTTGGGCTCCTGCTGAGCTGTCAATGGCCGAGCCTCTTTAAACCTGGCCCAATCGGTGCCAGGAGGACCCTCTGGTACTGACTGGGCCAGGATTAAAGGGGTCCAGCCATTGACAGCTCGGCAGGAGCCCTCAGAAAATGGTCGGGTAGGGAGTGCGATCCCGCGGAACTGTCCACCCAACCAGGTTGAGAGGGCTCCAGCCACTGATAGATCGGCAGGAGCCCTCAGAAAATGGTGGGGAGGGCAGTGCGATGGCTGGAACTGCCCTGTGCACCATTTTATGAGGGCTCCTGCCACTCTGTCAATGGCTGGAGCCCTTTAAACCTGGCCCAGTTGGTATCAGGGCCCCCTCCCGGTTACGACTGGGCCACTTTTAAAGAGGTCCAGCTGATAACAGCTCAGCAGAAGCCCTTTAAATATGGCTCCCAGAGTCCCGGGCATGAAATCTGGTGCCTCTAGGAACCAGGGGAGCCGTTTTGTTTCATTTTGTTTCATACAGAATTTTTAATTTTTTTTTGTTAAGAAACGAAACAAAACAAAACGGGGGTGAGCACAAAATGAAACAAAAGGAAACATTATTTTCCCATTTCATGCCCATCCCTAGATGGACCTTGAGTTGGTTCAAGCAAGGCAATGGAAACCAAAAGTCCTGAAACTTCTGTATTTTTGGACACGTTAGGAACCATACGCCGTACAGCCTGCAGAGAGAGAGACCTGGCTGGATGGTTTATTCGTCATCCATATCACTCACCGTCTCAGCTGACAGGAATATAGATACAACAGTGGCTCTTTTTCACTCTGTCTGGAATTGCTGTGTAATAACATGAGGTGTTGGAGAGGCATTTATATTGATTAAACAATTGAGGCTGTTTGTCTTTACAGAACCACGTAAACCCCACTGAGGTGTCTCTCTGCTTCCTACATCTGCATTCTCGCTTTTCATTCATTAGAAGCAACAGCCCTTGTAATCAAGATGGTGTTTATGATGGCCTGGTCTGTCACGTTGGATTTTGATGACAGGGAGAGAACTGGAGTGTATTAAAAAAAGGGGGGGGAGCTAGGGATATGTACCCATGTAAATATACAAAATAGCCGAGTGCTAGAATGGGGAAAAAATGAGCCAGCCAGATACTGCAGAGCCAGAGGAGAAGCAATCAGTGGGGTGGAATAACAGCCCAAAAGCAAACCCAGAGTGACTGTAGAAGGCACTTAAGGAAAAAAATGTTTACCACTGGGAAAAGTAGGCTATCCATCCTCAGTGAACATAAATGGGGCACTCCCCACACACAAAAAATGAACCTCATCTTGACCCAGTTATTGTTTTGACTGTTCAATGCAAAAGCGAAAGGAATGAAGACTCAGGTCTACTGCCTAGATGCCCTAAACACATCCAATCTCACCTGATTTCGGAAGCTAAGCAGGGTCAGCCCTGGTTAGTACTTGGGTGGGATTCCACCAGGGAATACCAGGTGCTGTAGGCGCCTGGAGTAGGAACTGGCAAGCCACTCCTGCCAAGAAAACTCCATGGACACGGGGTCACAAAGAGTTGGACATGACTGTAATGATGCAACACACAGCTCTGCTTTAAACCCATTTCCCCTCTTCCTGGGCAGCCAAGACTTTGCTATGAAGGTTAGAAAAATGAGTCACTGCAGATGCTCCTTCATCAGCTGAGAACTGTTAAGGTTAAACAAGGAAGCAATCGCCAAAGGTGGCTTGACATGTATTAGGAAAAAAAGTCATGATGTCCTCTGGACCTTTTCCCAAAACTGAATTCTGGCAGAGACCAGCCTTTTTTAAAAGATCAGGACCAGGTTTTGGAGGGATGTATTTCTGCAGACCGGAAAACAGAGCAATGACACTGAAATATCAGCATCTTGTTCTGGGACTTTCCTTGATTAATTCACCCCATTCATTTGGTCGAACACCGGAAAGCTTAGGTCTAGGACTGTCCTTTCCAGAGAGACCATTATTATCATCATCTGCTGCTGCTGTTGCTGGTGTTACTATGATGACTACTGCTGATATTAAGAATTAGACATGGGCACAACCAGAAAAAATGACGTTTTGAGTTTTCGTTTGTCGGAACGGGTCCGTTTCAGGTCATTTCCGTTTGTCGCGAAATTTTTCAAAAATTTGTCATTTCGTTTGTCGTTTGTCGTTTCCACTGTGATTTAGCGTGATTCGACTTCCCCCAGAGCATAGGGGCATCCCGCAATCAGGGCCAGTGCTAGGTGTTTTTGTATCCTAGGCGGCGGGTGGGGGGGGGGGGCGGGAGGTGGGGGAGGTGCGGGTGGGCAGTGGTGCGGCGGGGGGGCATGGGCGGGTGGGCAGCGGCAGGGGGGCGCGGGTGCACGAGTGGGTGGGTGGCAGGCCGCAGGGCGCGTGACTGGATGGTGATGTGGGCGGACGGGCAAGTGGGCAGTTAGGATATCACTTAGAATATCCTTGTTCTTGGCTTGCACCCCAAATGTGTGTGTGTGCAAGCAAATTGAAGTTGGGAAAATAGAAAATAAATGGTAGTATATAATATATTTTTAAAATAAATCCACACCTCCCTCTCCCGTTTCGAACCTCCCCCTTTATCCAATATCAAAAAAATCCTCACAAACTGCCAGAGAAGAAATAAAGAATAAACTGCTATTCCCTTCAGCAGACAAAGCTGATGGGAATCAAAAAATTATTTTAAAAATTCAATTCCCTCCCTGCCTGCCTAACTTAAATCCTAAAGCCTCCAGCCTCCCTCCTCCATCTGATCGGATCACATCAGCACCAGCAGCCAGCCCTCCTCCCTCAACCACATCCATACACCCGACTCCGATTTCTGGAAGGTGCCTTGCTTTTTGCCCTCCGAGACATCCAGAAGTGTCAGTCTCGCCGCATGCCACTGGTGGAATGGGGGAAAAAAATTGCATGGTCCCATCCAATTTTGCCCAGCCCAAATGGGCAGGTCTAAAAAAAAAAAATAAAATAAAATAAAATAAAATCAATGTGACATTTTATTATTATAAAATGCCTGAATTGTTATAACAATTCAGGCATTTAAAATAAATAAAACATGTTTCTGTGGTGATTTGGTGGTTTTGACCACAATTTCAAAAGAAAAATTGTTTTCATTTTTTTAGACCCCCCACCGCATGGCATGGAGACAGGGATGGGAGGATGACCCCCAGCCTGGAGCAAGCAGCCCAGGAGTGAGAGGGGGAGGTTTGGGGACCCCCAGAAACCACTCCTCTGGAGGTGTCCTCAGGCAGGCATATTTTCGCCTGCTTTTTTTGGCGGGAGTCACAGTTTTTTTAAATTTTGAAAACTTTTTCTGGATGCTTGGCATCACGGGAGGCAATGCCATTGGCTGAAAAACTGGTGTGATCCAGTTTTTCTTTTTGAGGAGGGAGGCTGAGCAGTGCTTTACCATTTCCGTTTAATGGAAACGATAAGAAAAATGGAAACGGAATTTTGCTCCGTGCCCATGTCTAACTACCATTTATTTTCTATTTTCCCAACTTCAATTTGCTTGCCACACACACATTTGGGGTGCAAGCCAAGAATAGAACCTCTATTCTTGATATCTTAACTGCCCACAGCCTGTCCACCCATCGCCACCATTTTTTCTGATATTGGATAAAGGGCGCCCGCGCCCGCGCCACTGGGAGAGGGAGGTGCCGCTTCATTTTAAAAATATGGCCCCCGCCACCACTGCCCACCCGCTATCCCCCACCTCCCGCCCCGTCCCATTTGCCTAGGACACAAAAACACCTAATGCTGGCCCTGATTGGACGCCCTATGCTCTGGGGAAGGATCACGCTAAATCACGGTGGAAACCTAAATGACAAACGAAACAACAAATTTTTGCCCGTCCGACAAACGGCGCGACCTGAAGCGGACCCGTTCCGACAAACGAAAACTCAAAACGCCATTTTTTCTGGTCGTGCCCATGTCTAATTCTTAATATCAGCAGTAGTCATCATAGTAACACTAGCAACAGCAGCAGCAGATGATGATAATAATGGTCTCTCTGGAAAGGACAGTCCTAGACCTAAGCTTTCCGGTGTTCGACCAAATGAATGGGGTGAATTAATAAAGGAAAGTCCCAGAACAAGATGCTGATATTTCAGTGTCATTGCTCTGGGGGAAGTCGAATCACGCTAAATCACGGTGGAAACGACAAACGACAAACAAAATGCCAAATTTTTGAAAAATTTCGTGACAAACGGAAACGACCCGAAATGGACCTGTTCCAACAAAAGAAAACTCGAAATGTCATTTTTTCTGGTCGTGCCCATGTCTAATGGTGGTATATAATATATTTTTAAAATAAATCCATACCTCCCACTCCCAGTCGAATCTCCCCCTTTATCCAATATCAGAAAAAAATCCTCACAAACTGCCAGCAGCCAGCCCTCCTCCCTCAACCACATCCATACACCCGACTGCGATTTCTGGAAGGTGCCTCGGCTTTTTATGCCCTCCGAGACATCCAGAAGTGTCAGTCAAAAACCTGGCGATGACCCCCCCCAGCCTGGTGCAAACAGCCCAGGACAGGAGGGGGGGAAGGCCGTGGAAACCCCCCCCCAGAAACCACCCCTCTGGTAGGTGTCCTCAGGGAGGCATATTTTCGCCTGCTTTTTTGGCCGGGAGTCGGGTTTTTTTTTTTTTTTACTTTTTAAAACTTTTTTTCTGTGCTGCTTGGCATCGCGCGATCGCCACAATGCCATTAACAACAACGAAAAACCCGACCCAATTTTTCTTTTTTCGGGTCAGGTTCGAGCTGGAGCGGCTTAATTATCGTTACCATTTCCGTTATGTAACGGAAATGATAACCGAAAATGGAAATGACAATTTCGCCGCTCCGTGCCCATGTCTATTAAGAATTGTGTAGTATCAGGGTCATTTGGGTTATGGCAACCCTTTCCAGGGTTTTCCAGATAGAAAATATGCAGAAGTGGTTTCCCATTCTTCTTCTTGGGGTGACCCCTGGATCTTTGCCACGCGTCCAAGGCCACGGATGCGGGCTTCTCTCTCTGGAGGTACAGTGTGGAATTGAACTCTCAAACTCTGCACTTCGCAGGCAGATACCTAAATCACTGAGCTACCTCTGTTCTTGTTTTGTCTTATCTCTTCCCCCAACCACTGGCATATCCTTCTCTCGCCCTGGAAGATTGGCACGTAGCCTTTGTAATTGTAACCCATCATTCCTCCATCCCTACTTCAGACTCAAAGAGAACGAAAGGATGTAACAGGCACACTTATCCAGTCCTCGTTTATGCTACCTCTTCCTCACGCCCCCTTTTTTGGTGATAAATGTTTTTGAAATCAGTTTAAAAAGTTACCTCCCTATGTTTTTGGATCTAGAAAGGGTATTTTCCCCATTCCTCTGAATGTTTTAAACTGACCCCTGGAGCATCCTTTGTGAACAGCAACACGATCAAATATTTCAGTCAAAAGTGAGATCAGCCACCTGTCTCGTTGGTCTGATCCTGATGACTCGGCTCTGAACTGGAGTTCTCCGAGACCTTGCTTTTGATCTGGGAGGTGAATACAGATTTTTTATTTATTTTTTTAAGGCTGTAAATCCATGGCTGTATTAGAATCAGAAGAGTTTTGGCTTTTGCATGGCTTCTCTTTTCCAAACTAGCAAGGAAAAGGAAAAGGTTGATCACCAGTTAATTCATAATGTGCTCCATTTCCAAAAGTGCTCTTATCAAATAGCCCCCATTAATTTTTCACTTTGGAGGTAGATGGCTGCATTGTCCTTTCATTCTCTGGCTCCTACCTTTTGCATTGATTTCTTCAAATTACACACAGAAATAAAGCGAGCAGGGAGAAGAGTGGTGATATTACTATTGAAAAGTGCCAATTATTCCTTATAACCTCAAGAAATGGGATTTGTACAAACTTCAAAAACATAGCACAGAGGTAATATTCGATACATTTATTTGTTCTGGGCAGATACTGGTTCTAAATGACTTGACTTCAGATTGCTTTTAATAGAGTGATTATTGTTCTTAGTGGCTCTGTATTTTTAGATTTCTTAATAAAATGGCTGGTTTAAATTGGTACTCTCGTTGTTCTTTTATTACTGACTGTTCTTGGTTATAATTTTAAGGGTGATGATTCATTTCTTCTTCTTCTTTAATTAGAAAAATACTATATTTTGAATCGTGGCTTGTAATTCCCTGGAAAGACAGACAGAGCAAATAGACAGATTAAACATGTGCTTAATAATCAGTTCCCTTCGAGTGTTTATCAGCACTGGCTTATACAGTATTTATTATTTATTAACCTGCATTTCTGAATCCCTTATAAACTTTCCAAGCAATATAAACACCATATATATGCAAAACAGTACAAAAATGTGAAAACGTCAGTAACAGATCATGATGAAAGGAAAAATTGCTATACTGTACAGAGAAAATGGCATTAAAACAATAAACTTCATTTTGATTATCTCAGTAATCTGTAGAACAGGCAAGCCCTGCAAGAGAACATTGGCTTCCATCATCATGTCACCAGGGATGGACCACTGGCATGGAAACCCCCTGTCCCCTGCTAAAAGCTGTAGGTCCTGGATTGAATTTGGTACAGAATTATGGAAAGACAGATCCCATTATTTATGCTTTCTGCTGGCACTTGAAGTCTAATATCATCTGGAAAGATAATGGTTTTTATTTTGCATTCAGAAAAACCTTTAGGGTCCCTGGGAGAGTTCCCAAACTAAGATTTTCTTTCCCACCTGCTAGCTTCCCTGGAACATGCATGTCCATGAGAGTGCTTGTTAAGTTTTAGGAATTTAAGAACTATCTTAAAACTGCACCACTGGGAGGGCACCTGGGGGTCATCAAGTCCACCCCTGCCAAGGAGGCACATTGGGGAAGCAAACTCTCTGGCTCCATAACCACTCACCTAAACCTCTGAGCTACCTCTCTAGATCATAAATGGGGCCACAGCATATCTTTATGGATTAAAATACAGTGGTACGTCGACTTCCGAATTTACTCTGTTCCGAATGCATGCTCTTAAGTCAAACTACTCTTAAGTCGGGGTACCTATCTAAAAATTGGAAAAAAAAGTTAAAAAAATGAAAAAATGAAATATATCTGTAAGTCAAGCAGACCATATCTAAAATTTGTAAGGTGGCAGTTAAAATGCCAACAGTTTTCCACTCTCAAGTCGAATTGCTGTTAAGTCGAGCTGCTCTTAAGTCAGGGTACTACTGTATCTCTTCATCTTTATTAATTAAAGTAGGGACACATACCAACACCCTATGTTGGATCTGTCATGTTTTCTTTCACTGTGTCTGCCTTTTGTATTCATTTGTATTCACCTCCCTTGCACCATTCCGTGTGTCTAGTGAAAACATAAGGCCAGGCAGCACTTGGGCTGTCTTCAATATTTATATTTATATTTGTAGACTGCCCGACTTTCCCAAGGGAACTCTGGGCGGTGAACAACATCGACTATAAAACAAAAAGATAAATCCATACTAGGGTCAAAGAAACAAATAGAACCACATCATTAAAACCTTAGAAGACAGGTTTAATAATGTTTATTTATTTATTTATTTATTTATTTATTTATTTATTTATTTATTTATTTATTTATTTTTCATATATTTCTATACTGCCTGTCTTCCAGAGGAACTCCAGGTGGTGTACAACAATCATATTTATTAAAAAAAAAAAAGAACCCAAAAAATGGAATTCTCCAAGAATTTCCCAGACAGAACTCTGGGAGTTCATGGCCAGAAAAACAGCTATAAACACACAGCTACCTTTCACTCACCTAAAACATGGCCTGTCTTCCAGGTTAACATAACAAAATAAGAACAGCCATGCTGGATCAGGCCAAAGGCCCTTCTAGTTGAGCTTCCTGTATCTCACAGTGGCCCCACCAGATGCCTCTGGGTGCGCACAAGACTAGATATTTGTCTCCTGATACAACTCCCCTATATCTGGTCCTTGAAGTACCCTGGTTTTAATCCTGGAGATTACACATCTCCATCATGGTTTGTAACCTGTGATGGACTTCTCCTCCGGAAATCTGTCCAATCCCCTTTTGAAGGCATCCAGGCCAGATGCCATCACCATATCCTGTGGCAGGGAGTTCCACAGCCTAACAACACGCTGGGTGAAAAAATATTTTCTTTTGTCTGTTCTTACTCTCCCAGCCCTCAGTTTGAGTGTATGTCCCCTAGTTCTGGTATTTTGTGAGAGGGAGAAGAGCATCCTTCTATCCACTTTACTCATGCCCTGCATAATTTTGTACGTCTCAATCATATCCCTCCCTCAGGTGCCCTTTTCCCCAGACTAAAGAGCCCCAAATGCTGTAGCCTTTCCTCATAAGGGAGGTGCCCCAGCCCAGTAATCATTTTAGTCACTCTCTTCTGCTCCCTTTCCAGTTCCACTATGTCTTTTTTGAATTGCGGTGACCAGAACTGTACACAATACTCCAGATGTGGCATTACTATTTTGTACAATGGCATTATAATGTTGGCTGTTGTTTTTTTTTCAATTCCCTTTTTGATTATCCCTATCCCTAGCATGGAATTGGCCTTTTTCACCGCTGCCACACATTGGGTAGACACCTTCACGGAGCTGCCCACCAACACACCAAGATCCCTTTCCTTATCAGTCACGGATAGCTCAGAGCCCATGAGATGATAGATAATGTTTTAATTTTTTGCCCCAATATGCATTACTTTACATTTTCCTACATCGAAACACATTTGCCATGATGTCTGGAGCATCTCATATTTTCACCTCTCAAATATGAAGCAAGAATAAATCTATTTTTGGGGGGTTCTCTGGATTCAAGTTTCACAGAAGATAGGTTGATAAAGAAGCTTAGGAAGGAATTAATGGCATTTTTAAACAGCAATGTTTAGACTTATTCAGAAGTGACAGAGGAACCCAATTTGAAACAAATTTCTTCCTCCCCACTTACATTTTATTTGCTACAAACCTTTTAGTGTTATCTGTTTCAAAAGCTGATAGTGAGTACTGTATTCTAAGTACCAGGATGAAACTGAACCTGGATGACAAAAGTCAATTTCTCTGCCATCTCTTTTATCTGCAAAATGAGTAAGGTAAAATAAAATAAAATTGCCACCCGGTTTTACTTGGCTGCCTTTGTAGATTAAAAGACAGGTCTTCTTCATGCACAAGTGTACTCTCTCTCAATTGCTTCTGCTTTAAAAAATACTGTAAAATATACTATTTTTTCTGTGTTCATATTGCTTTGTTTATTTGTTCCTTTGCTGCTTTCTCCTTAATTGGTATATAACCTCTATCTTGTCTCCCCCTTTTTTCCTAATGCACATTTATTGAGGTGGGGGGGAGATAGAGAGAGAGAAAGAAATTGCATAAACCATACCTCCTGCTCCAGTAGCAGCCCAGACTTGGAGAGGGACTTTCATGGAAACAGCTCCCTTGTATAATTAGAAAATCTGAGTTCTTTTAAAGAAAGACAACATCTAGACTTTCAGATTCCATGTTTGCGCACCTAATTGCTTCTTGATGAAATGAGTAAAGGCCTTTGTGTGGTATGTGATTTCTTTTTTTTTAATTTGCAAAGTTGCTGAGGCAGTGCATCTTGAATTAAAAAAAATTCTCCAGCCTCCCAAACCTGTTTCTATCCTCTTTTAATGATAGCGCAGAACTAAATAAACTCAAAACCAGATGAAATATCCTTTGTGACCACAGAAGAACTACACAACGTTAAGGATGACAACAAAGTTGAACTCTCTCATTTGCACAGCAACATAGCCTCTCAGGATAGTGTGAGGTACAAGAGAGATTCTTCTAAAGATTTGTAATCTATGGGATGACATTTTAGGCCAGGCATGTCCAAACTTTGCCCCTCCTGATGTTTTGTACCACAACTGTCATTAGATTGACAATAACAAAGGACTGTGGCAGTTGTGGTCCAAAACATCTGGAGGGCTGAAGTTTGGACATGCCTGTTTTAGGCTATTGGTTCCCAACCTTCAGTAACCCAGGAGTTCTTGAACTATAACTCGCCAAAACTCTGGCCAACACAGCTAATGTTGAAGGCTTCTGGGAATTTCAGTCTGAGAACACATGAGTTATCCAAGATTGGGAACCAAGTGGGCTAAGCCACTGAAATGAGCTCACATGCAAATAGGAAGCCAGTAGAGGTGTTTGAAGACCACAATACAGGCAAAGTTTGTGCTCTATTTTGTACAAGTTGAAGATTCCAAACACAACGGCAGCTCCATGTACAGTTTATGACAGTAGTCAAGGTGATCGGGATCACTGGGTCAAATCTTTCAGATCTTTTTTTTCCTGAAAAATGTTCTGAATTCTGATGTCTTTATTCTTAGAAAAGTATGTTCAGACAAATACAAAATCGAAGTGAAGCACAGGCTGGACCCTGTTACCAAACATACTCCTTGGGCCTGAGTCTTATAGAAATAGCCATGGTATTACTGATTAGAGATGGGCACGAATAAAAAAAAATGGTGTTTCGTTTGTCGTTTGTCGTTTAGGGGGTCCGTTTCGGTTCGTTTCCATTTTTGTGAATTTTTGCAAAAAAATTGTTTTCGTTTTCGTTCGTTTTGTTACCATTTCGTTACCATTCATTTCAATTTTTGTGTTTTTTTTAGCATTTAAAGCAGTTCAGTGTATTGCCGTAACGAAAACGAAACGGACGACAAAATTTCTGGTGTTTCTGTTCATTTTGTTTCATTTTAGAGATACAATTCGTTTGTCATTTCGTTGCGTAACAAAACAAAAAACGGAAACGGAAACGAAAAATTGTTCGTTTTGTGCCCATCTCTATTACTGATGGTGGTGAGATCTGTTATAAATCATTCAGGATGTAGACTCTGCTTTATGGTCCGGCTTGCTCTGGATCCAGGAAGAATATAGGAAGAAACTCTCCCGTAAGATTCAAAAATAGAAGAGATTTGCATTCTGTTGGTACCAGAACTGGGGAAATTTTCATTTTTAGAAACCTGCCAAGTTTGGGGTGATACGTAGGAAGCTGTCTTGCACTTGGTGACTTTCCTGGTCCATCTGGAAAGGTGTTTTATCTGCCTACGATCATTTTGGCTGTTATCCCACAAATGTTATAATGCACTGAAAATTTTCATGCAGAGTTTCCCCCGGAGCAGTCACATGGTACAAGTTGTGGTTCCTGTGTTCCCATGGACTAAGACCTTTTAAAAAAAAATCAACGACAGACCCCAGAATTGGAGCGGAGCAGGCCAGATTCGGCAGGCAAAGTAACAGGTGGCCCTTGATCATCAGCGCGGGTGGAGCTTGGCACTCGGGGGGGGGGTCTTGCCTCCTCTCCTGCACCATGCGCTCAGGACCTGACCCTCACTTCGTGGGCGCAGGTGCCTTCCGAAGCCTCCCTGTCTTCGCCACCTGTCTGCTTACCCTTCCCTTCCCCTCAATTTTTAGGTGCTGCTGCGCTGGAGTGCCCAGGAGCCCCTGCGCTCTGGCCATGGGAAGGCAGCGGTGGCCTCTTCCCAGCTTCTCGTAACAAGCGCCTTGCCAGCTCTTAAAGAGACAGGATCTTCCTCATGCCTACTCGGCCAGCAGTGCTCGCACGACCCGAGGGCTAGCACAATTTTTTCAGTGGATTTGCCAAGTACCCACAGGCTCGTGTACTGGTTTAAAATCCACATCAGAACATTGACAAGATTTTATCACCTTGAGGCCGGGTATTTGGAAAATGCACTGAGGCTGCTACCAGACTTCTGATTTAAAACACCTTTTCCTTAAAAACAAGGCACCTTAAAAATCACTGTCTGGTTTTCAAAACAATTTATCTGAAGAAACCCCTTGGCCACACCCATTTTTGTCCACTGTGGCACTTTTTCTTGTGACGGCCACTGGGGTGGTGGTTTTTTTACATCTCTTCCTGTGTCTCCCTTTTAAGTGATTTGGTTGAATTTGTGGACATACTAAGTTGCTTTTTTTCACCCTTGCCCCCTGTTCTTAGCCTTTTTGCTTTCAGAAAACACAGAATACAGAATCTTACTGCCATGCCAGGACGTTTACCAACTCGTTTTTCACTTAATTTCATTTCCTTGGTTCTTTAAAACCAAGTTTTAAAGCCGTTCAATAAAGTGAGAACTGGAAAGCTGATTGTTAGCTACCCGCTGAAGTGGGAACAGCAGAACCGCTATAACAACCATGTGACCATGGGAGGAGAAAAGGCCATCCAAAATAAGAAGCGGCTGCTCGCGGAAGTGCGGTAGCGGTATGAGTCACACTTCAGGGGGCGTGGTCGCACTTAAAGTCCACAGGACATGGGAGAAAAATTTTATGCTTCACATCAGAGAGCCCTTGGCAGTGGGTTTTAGTGGACATGGGAAAAAGGCCATAATAAACCTAAAATCCTGGAGTTGGAAGAGGCCTAAGACGCCACTGAGTCCAAACCCCCTGCTCAAGGCATGAATCCAAATCAAAGCAGATCTGACAGATGGTTGTCCCATTTCTTCTTGAATGCCTCCAGTTCATGGAGGTAAGGTTGTGCAAAGCATTGTAAAAAAACTAGGCTCCAGTCTTCTGCCTCACACGGCCACCACTGCTTTCTTAGAAAGAAAAGAAAAAAACATCCTAACCGTGCAGTGCTTATTGTCAGATATCTATTTCACATGCTTTAACTAATTCTTTTTGATTGGTTGGGACTCTTCCAAAAGCAATTTGAATATATATATACACACACACACATACACACATTCATGTTCTCACTCTGCTTTTACTAAAAGAAAGCACTAATAAATAAAATTAAGAGGTTGAATTTCCTAGAGTGGCATAAAGAGTAATTTCGTTAAGCAAATTGCCCAAGCTGCAAAGTGTGTGTGTTTGTGTGTACACATAAATACATTTCTTTCCCCTTCTACTTAAATTTAATTTCCTTTCAGAAAAATAGAGATAAGAGATTTTAACTCTTTCAACAGGAAGGTTTAGAGCAGTATTTCCCAACCTGCAAGTCATGATTGTCAAGGGAGTTACCAAGTGTCTTCTAGGGTAGGTGGGTGTCAAAGTCACTGTTTATGTGTCATATTACTTGCTAAAGAAGTTCTCCTTTGACCTTCAGAGTGAGATACTAAAGTGAGTGTGGAGTGTATGAGAAGCAGGCCCTTTTCGGGAGAGAAAGAAGCCTCCAGTTTCTGAGAAAATATGACTTCACCCCATTTAAAATGCCTTTTAATGCAAACATGGTGGTGAGGAACCACCAATTATGTGGCTGTTTTAAAAGGGGATTGTGACTCAAAAAAGGTTGGGAACCACTGGTTTAGGGAGCTAAGGATCATAATTGGAGTTCTAGGCCTTGCTGATTAACCCCAGGTGTTTGAATGTGAAAGAATTCCTTCGCTTGGTGAATTACGTACAGAGGATTTATTATCTATTCCTTCCTTGTATTCTCCTAATTCAGATGGAAAAGCTACCCTCCCCTTTGTTTTGGATCATGTCTGAAGGCTGAACCATTTTTGGCTGAGACAGGTTACAAGAAAGCCAACCAAAGCTTGGACCAAGATCTAGTTATGTCCAGAGAAGGGCCGTGGAGATCAACGGGAATCAGTTGACCATGCCTGACTTTGTCAAAGCAGTAGAAAGAGAGGAAATATTGAGTTGGAGCTGGAGTGACTGCACAGATACTCTTCATGCAACCATTTCCAAGTCATGCACGTGTAAGCTTATCACGATTGGGAAACAAATTGATGGCACCTTACAAGAACGTGCCTCGTTAGTCAGATTCCTCTCCACTTGAAGACATCTAGATGCAATCCAATCATAGAATCATTGAATCATAGAATCATAGAGTTTGAAGAGACCTCAAGGGCCATCTAGTCCAACCCCCTGCCCTGCAGGAACCCCATCACAGGATTCCCAACAGATGGCCATCCAGCCTCTGCTTAAAAACCTCCAAAGAAGGAGACTCCACCATCCTCCGTGGCAGCATATTCCATTGCTGAACAGCTCTAATCATTCTCCTATCAGTTCTGTTCAATAAAAACCAGCAAGAATAGAGGGTGTCTAGAGACTATCAAAGGGCAAAACCAGTTTCTGGGAAGACATTTGTCCGTCTTGTAGCTATATGGTCAGAAACTTAGATTGTCTCCATGCAGAAACATTGCTTCATCCTTTTCCCACCCATGGCTTGCGGGTGGGATATTTCTTGCTTTCCCCCCCAGTTTTCTATCCGTTGCTGCTGTCTAGAGCCCTCTTCTCAGCAATCCTGGGACAAAAGATAGATCTTGAAGGAATGTCTCCTTGCTTTTGCTCTCACTCTGTATTGGCTTTGTCACATCTTTGTCATGGGGCAGGAAACAGAGATGCTGCATCCTCCCTTCAATTTGGCAGCAAGCTTTAGGTGAGGAAACAGTAAAGAAATTGTATTGAATAAGACGAGGATGATAAATATCCCGGGGTGACAAGGGGAAGGTGCTACATTTGTATGCCCCTCCATTGCCAGAATGGCCTGACAACTTCGCAGCCTGTAAACAGGTTGAAATAAGTCATTTTATCTCAGCAATGCTACAAACAAGCATCCTAAAGACAGCAGAACAGTTGTTATACATTCCAGAGGCTTCCTGGCATGAGCGGGCTTTGTTGTATCTCATTTTCTGAAAACTAACAAGGATGGGTGCATTGACTTTGCACCTCTCACAAAGCAGCCAAAAACCTTGGAGCAGTGACTGAGAGCTCCTTCCTTCCTTCCTTCTCCAGCCCTCCTCGGGGGGGGGGGGATAGAGTTAAACATCAGATGCCTTGGTAAAGAAAACAGTGTAATGCTTTCGGCCAAAAAGAAAAAAAAACCCTGCACGATTTGAGAGAAAAGAAGTGATTCATCAGCTTTGAACTCTGGGAACCGATTATCTTGGTGTGCCTGGTTTTTTTTTTTTTTTTTTTTTTGTAAAAGGTATTAATGGCGGACAACAACCTCAAGACAGGCCAGCTTAGTCTGCTTTATTAATCAATAACAAAATAACATTATGGACTAATCAGCATTACAGTTGGGTAAGGAAAACACTAGAGGCAATTACACCCTTTCAGAGGCACCAAACAGATTAATATTTCTTGGAAGAATGCAGAACCACGCACAATATTTATAGGCTGTCAAGACAAAGCTAATCTTCATTACCCATAATCCTCTTAATGAGAAATTCCATTCACAATCACTTCTCCCATCTTGTGGGTCATTCTATTTTCTTTTCTGTCTTCTTTCCCCCTCTCCCTCCACTTGATAAGGAGCCATGAAACTCAAAGGCTAGGCATGAGTCCTCTTTCGTTTCGCCTTTCCCCCCAAAGGTGCTGCAGCGCCCAACCTGGTCTCTGAGATGTTTCCCTGTTTTTAACAAACACAGGGACTTGTTGCCCTATGGAGGGTGTCAGATGACAACTCTCATGATCCCCATGATGGCAAAAGCTGATGGGAGTCTGAGTATTAAAATCAAGAGGTCACCAGGTCCTCCTTCAGGATAGAAAGGTAAAACATATAAAGTGTTCTGCTTATCTACTGCTCCATACCACTTCAAGTAGTCTCTGGGCGGTTTACAGTTTTATTACAGTGTGCAGGCTACACATTGCCCCCCAGCAAGCTGGGTACTCATTTTACTGACCACAGAAGGATGGAAGGCTGAGTGAACCTTGAGCCTGCTACCTGGGATTGAACCCCAGGTCGTGAGCACAGTTTTACCTGCAGTACAGGCATTTAACCACTGCACCATGAGGCTCATTCTGCACCATGAGGCTCATATCTGTGTTTCTTCAGTTATTTCTAAATGTCTGTTTGCATTTCCCTGTGATTAGCCACTGAAAGCCATTGCTTTTCCAGACTTTGGTTGCAACCTCCCCATTAAACATTTTCCTGCCACACAATACAAGGTTTTTATCATTTGATTTATGGTTTAGAGACCTTTTGCAACAATATATTGACTCCCCCCCCCTTTTTTTTTGGAAATAATTCATGCCTCATTTGGCACCAGAGTCAAGGACAACTTCAAATTTCCTCACAGCACAGAATCAAGATGTAAGTAATTCGAAAGAAGAATTCTATTGTCTTATGTCACGTATTTTTTTTAATCCACATTTCCGTTGATGCTAAGTCTTTGCAACCATAGCAACCTGTTTCCACAAGTGTTGAACACCTAGTTATTTCTACAAAAATAAACTCTTGATATGGGATGGAAAGGCATGAACCTGTTAGGTTATCTCTTTCAGCTGAAGAGGCTGTCTGTGGCTCAAGTAGACCACCCTGCTGCCGCCACCCTTATTTCCCTCTCGAAGCCAACTGATATGTTCAACAACTCTTTTTGTCTAATGAGAGGATTAGGCTGGGATTTTCATGCAAGGGTCAGGGCAGAGTCACACATTTCCTTCTAATTAGCCCAAAGGCACTGCGTTGTCTCTCTTGCAAACTGCAGGGCAGTTGGAGGAGAAAAATGGGTTATTCTCTCATTTGGGAAAACAACAAGAGGAACAACATAAGAAGAGCCATGCTGGATCAGGCCAAAGGCCCATCTAGTACAGCTTCCCGTATCTCATAGTGGCCCCACCAAATGCGTCTGGGAGCACATGAGACTAGATATCTGTCTCCTGATACCACTCCCCTGCATCTGGCCCTTGAAGTACCCCGGTTTTAAGCCTGGAGATGACACATCTCCATCATGGTTTGTAACCTGTAATGGACTTTTCCTGCAGGAATCTGTCCAATCGCCTTTTGAAGGCATCCAGGCCAGATGCCATCACCACCTCCTGTGGCAGGGAGTTCCACAGACTAACAACATGCTGGGTGAAAAAAATATTTTCTTTTGTCTGTTCTCACTCTCCCAACCCTCAGTTTGAGTGGATGTTTCCTAGTTCTGGTATTTTGTGAGAGGGAGAAGAGTGTCCCTCTATCCACTTTACTCATGCCCTGCATTATTTTGTACATCTCAATCATATCCCCCCCCCCCCTCAGGCGCCTTTCATCCAGACTAAAGAGCCACAAATGTTTTAGTCTTTCCTCATGAGTAACACATGCCCTTGTTACATCTCATCTACATTACTCTAATACACTCATTGTGGGTCTGCCTTTGGAACTTTGGTACAGATATCACATCACACCCCATTAAAACAGCTCCACTGGTGGCCAGTCAGCTGTCGGGCACAACTCAAAGCACTAGTTTTAACTTACAAAGCACTGTACACCCTGGGTCCTAGCTACCTCAAAGATCAAATCTCACAGTATGAACCAACTTGGGTTCTAAGGTCATCAGGAGAGGCCTTCATCTCCATCCTGCCACCCTCACGGGTACGTCTCGTGGGAACACATAAAACCTTCTCGGTGCTGCATCCAGACTCTGGAACTCCCTCCCACTAGAGGCCAGGACTGCCTCATTTCTGTTGTCCTTCCGGAAACAGGCAAAGACCTTTCTTTTCAGGCAAGCTTTCCCTGAATGATGGACTACCTTTTATGTGACTTTTATATGAATGTGACATACATGACTACACAGACTTTGTGTTTACAATCACTTATAACTATACCTCTCCTTGTATGATTGTATTGACATTGTTTTCAATGCTTAGTTTCCATCCCTCATAACTTTAGAGGGTCTACCTTACATGATTACATTGACAGACTTCATAAATACACCGGTGTTTTCAATGTTAGTTCCATCTCTCATAATGGGATTTTTATTCGTTTCTTTAACTAATCACATTCTCTTTTAGCTTTAATGTTGCCATTTTGCTATAATATGCCTCTCAATTCCTGGTTCCTAAATTTGAATATGTCTTAAATGTACCAGACTGTATACTGTCCATCACTATTGTAAGCTGCATTGAGTCCTTTTCCAAGGAGAAAGGCAGGGTAAAATATAGATAGATAGATAGATAGATAGATAGATAGATAGATAGATAGATAGATAGATAGATAGATAGATAGATAAATAAATAAATAAATAAATAAGGGAGATCCCCCAGTCCAGTAATCATTTTAGTCACTCTCTTTTGCACCTTTTCCAGTTCCATTATGTCTTTTTTGAGATGCAGTGACCAGAATTGTATTAACAGTATTCACATTTTGCCCCCCCCTCCCCCGAGGTTTAATCAGTGCACAGTGAGCAAACACATTCCTTGCCTTACTTTAAATTAGGGAATTCTCCCAAAGTTCTGGCATTTCTTGGGGTTTTCTCATTAAACGCAGGCATCCTAAACTGACAAAAACCAATTTGATGATTCTCCCCCCCCCCCCATATCCTTCCCTTCTTCACATCATAGTCTCAAAGGTTGAACTGGAAGGAGTGAAGATTATATTATGGAAATGTACAGTAGTGGCATTGAATAGTAAACGCAAGTGGCCCAACATGTTCAAAATGATTTAAGTGAGGTTAGATATTACAAAATGGTCTTCATTGCTGGTCCAAATGTCTTTGCACTCATTCTCTAGAAATCAGAAAGCAAACTTCTCCTGACCAGTTAAGCAGAATCACCGGCCATGTGACTTCAAATTTATATCTCCAAGTTTGCTTGATCTTTTCTTCATGAGATGAGGCATTTGTGGTATTCCCCAGAGAATACAAGCTCTCTGCCCTGAAGTGGTAGCCCTGGACGCTGCAAAGGGTGTTAAACTCTTATGGTGTGTTTATACTGATAAGATGTGGAGGTGTGAGATCTGTTTTTTGGACTACAACTCCCAGAATCCCCAGGCAGCACATAAACCTGCATATTCCTAAGAATGATTGCCTAGCTCTCCCTATAAGCTATATGGTGGCACAGGTGAAGAAACCCTGTGAACTGGTTCAAGTACTTGAAGATGACAGCCCTCAAATGAATTTGGGATGGGGAATGAACTTGATAAGCTCATACATATATAATTTCTGGACTCTCTCCTCTATTATAAAGACAGGTATGCATGTCTGAATGCTAGCATGCACATGTGTGTACGTGATTGTATAGTGTAATGAGTTTGCCTTCTCTCTCCAACTCCTTGTGCAGTAAACTAATTGAAAACAACATGAATGTTAATGATGCATTTCGTGTTTGGAAGTTAGAGAGAGGTGATTAATATGTTGTACATTGTATATTAACACCTTCTCCGCAGCATTATGGAGACAAAATATATGCTGCATGATTAGCTTGTTTATGTTCTCTCTCTCTCCCTCCCTCCCTCCCTCTCTCTCTCTCTCCACCATCCCTGTATATCTTGAAAATGCAAGGCTTCATTTCTATAGGGCTTTGATTTCAAGTACAATTTAGAGTCAATCAATACTAGATTATGTCTCATTCCTTTTTGGGGAAAAACCCCAATGCAGTCAGAATTAAAAAGCAACGTACAGTAGGACCCCCGTATCCACTGATTCATTATCCACTGATTCAATTATCAATGGTTGTCAAAGGAAAAAATAAATGCATAATCCTACAGCTGCAGAGCAAGTACTGTCATAAAACAGCAGCTGTAAAAAGTTCAAGTAGTGTCTAGGTGGCTTACAGTATGCAGGCTACACATTACCCCACCCCCAAGCAAGCTGGGTACTCATTTTACCGTCCTCAGAAGGATGGAAGGCTGAGTCAACCCAGAGCCTGTTACCTGGGAATGAGCCCCAGGTCATGAGTAAACAGCAGCTGTAAAGCAAGCTACTGTCATAAAACAGCAGTTTTGGGGGGCTTCCTTGGTGTTCTCTCTTATCCATGGTTTTCATTATCCACGGGAAGGCCTGGAACCAATCCCCAGCGGATACCGGGGTCCTACAGCACCATATTAGCAAGTGAATCAGAATGTTGGCTGGTTCAGTTCTACCTTAGAAAAAGTTTGTTCTAGGGTGGAATCTCTTTCAGGATATGATTTAGGTAATATACTGTTTTGGTGCCTTTCATCAAAATCAGGTTTGATTCTAGTGCAAAGAAAACAGAGCTCTGCAGAACAGAAGGAAAGCCCATTTCTAGGTAGAAGTAGACCAGCAGGAGAAAGATCAAGTTATTGTCATGCAGTGAACTTTGCACTGTAGTTAGTTGGGAATTCAAACCCATTTCTCCCTGGCCAAATCCAACAGCACAATATCTTCTAAACATCCTGGGCTGGATTTCTTTTCAAGTCGAGTGAGCTGTCCTTGGCTCCTCAGGCCATCCAGGGCCGGCAAAAATCTTCTAAAATGCCCCACATACATCCCAACGGAAAATGGAGGCAACAGAAATCTGCTAAAGGTCTACATCCGATTAGTAAGAACCAGTTTTTGAGAGCGTCAGAAATTGTGCAGACCCCCCCCTCTGGTGATGCCCCTTTCAGATGAGGTGCATCATCCCCCATGCACTCTTTTACACCAACAAAAAACCATTTTCCAAAAGTGGAAGTGGAAATCATCTTTGACTCTCTCTCTCTGAGTATGGGCATCTTGGGATTCCCAGGTGGTGCAGTGGAAAAAGTAATAAACGAGGACTGAGGATGCCTGGGTTCAAATCCTTGCTCTGGCATGGAGATTCACACATGTTGGGGAGGTTGGAACTGGTAAACTCACTTCTTAAATCTCCCACTTCCCTTGAAAAGCCCATTAGGTTTGCGGGAAATCAGTTCTGACTTGAAGGCACAAGTGGATTTGTGTGTGTGTGCGTTCTTTGAGGGTCTGGAGATTCAGAAGGTAGATCCCTGGACTCCTCCAAGTTGGCATTCTCTGTGCTGTACTTATGAACTGCAGTTTTACAGGACTTCCAACAGCTGTCATTCGCAGTTTATATTTCAGTGGATGTTGAACCAGCTGGAAGAATCCTCTAGCATCTTTCATTTGTTGCATGACTCAGTAGGAACATTAAAATGCTACCTCTTAACAAGTCAGTTTATTGGACCATCTGGCTCCATGTTGTTTACAGTGATTGCTTGCAAGTCTCCAAGGTTTTGCTTAGCGGTCTTTCCCATTCTACCTGGAGGTGCCCAGAGTTGAACCAAACACCTTGTGCATGACAAGCAGGCCCTCCACCATTGAGCTCAGGCCTTTCTCCTTTCCTCTTCTCCCAGACCTACAAAGGAGTATTGGAAATTGCCTTATACCGAGGCAGACTATTAATTCATATAGCTCTAGATCAGGCCTGCCCAAAGTCTGACCCGGAGCCCAAATTTGGCCTGTCAGGCCATTCTGAGTGGCCCGCAGCTGGCTGGCTCACCCCTCCCACCCCCTCCTTCGCCCGGGAAGCTTGAGGGGCCAGTGAGCAGAAACTTGTGGGGCTGGGTTGGCGGGCGAGGGGGCAGGCCACCACCACCAGCACCGCCGGGAAGCATGTGGGGCTGGGCAGGCCGGCTGGCCAGCCATCCCGTGGGCTGCTGCCGCCAGCACCACCGGCAACCATGTGAGGCTGGGCGTGCATGGGGGGGTGGCACGGGCGGGCCGCCGCAACCGGCACCACTGGGAACCTTGTGAAGCTTGGCATACACGCACAGGGTGGCGCATGCGCGGGCCGCCGCCACCATCAGACACGGGAACATTGTGAGGTTGGGCACACGTGCAGGAAAGTGATCGGGTGGGCCGCACCACCGGCACTGCTGGGAAGTTTGGGTGGCTGGGCGGACAGGCGGTCTGCCACCACCGGCACTGCAGGGGAACGTGTGGAGGGTGGGCAGGCCAGTGGGCCTCTGCCACCACCAAGGAGCTTTGGGGTTGGCTGGCGGGCGAGCCGTCGTCACCACTGGGGAGCTTGGGGGGGGGTGCAAGGTCGCACAGATCGCCTCTTCCAAGGGGTGACCTGTGGCCACGGCTCCCTGTGCTTCCTTTGGTCCCCACCTTCCTTCCTTTCTTCCTCACTCCCTTGGTCCCCACCGGCCTCCCTCCCTCCCTCCCTCCCTTGTTCCCCACCTTCCTTCCTTCCTCTCTTGGTTTCCACCTCCCTCCCTCTCTCCCTCCCTTGGTCCCCTCCTTCCTTCCTGCGGGTGGGGTTGCAAGGGGTCAGTGGGTGGGGCTTGCAGTGGGGTGGCAGGGTCGGGGAGCAACCAGCTCCTGACACATTCTCAGCCACCAAATCTGGCCCTCCTTACAAAAAGTTTGGGCACCCCTGCCCTAGATGGTCAGCTCTGACTAGTAATGATGCTTCAGGGCTTCCTGATCATTCACGTAGCATCTAATATGTGAGCATGTGTGTGTGTGTGTGTGTGTGTGTGTGTGTGTGTGTGTGAGAGAGAGAGAGAGAGAGAGAGAGAGAGAGAGAGAGAGAGAGATGGTATGGTGGGGTAAAATACTCTAAAATAAATAAATAAATAAATAAATAAATAAATAAATAAATAAATAAATAAATAAAGGATACATTGCACACTTGTCTTGGAATTATTCATTCGCCAAGAGCTCCAGGTTCTGCCTTTGTTGTATACTTTCTGCAACACTTGTGTAGCTTGCCAATAAAGTATCATTTGATTTAATTGTGCTGTCCCTGTCAGTGTCTTTCAGACTGCCCTTTTCAGGTCTGTGGGGGAGAATCCATTGGGGAGGAGGGAGGTTGACAGCACATCCTTCCAAGGGCTCCCTGATGGAATGAAGCACTTTGAGAACACAGCTTCCTTTTGCCTCAAGGCCCTGGCGCTTTAAGTCCAAAGCACCATCCCTGTGCCCCACTGCCAATTTTAATGGCACTGTTCTTTGATTTAAAGATCCCTGCATGCTTTTGTAGCTATGAATTCTCTCTCTCCTCCTGGGTGCTTCTGGTAGCCTTTCAATAGTCAAGTCAGTGTCTTTCTCCGTGAAGAGAAGAGAGACCCTGCTAGGAGGTTTTTCTGGGGAAAAGTCTCTGAATTTGCAAGTCCAGAAGGAATGCATGACAAGGAGCAAGCTCTGCTACCTTGAAGACAAAACAAACAGACTCCCTCACCGAGAGCCTCAGACTTGCTTCTCTGTCTGCATCAGACCTGGAAAAGATTTTGAGAGGAACAATATTCCTGACTATCACCAATTAGTTTGGAGGAAGAAATTTTATTTTTCTCCCAATTCAGAATATCCTTTTCTCATCCTAATTATGGAGGATGAGAACAGAGAACAGAGGTTAGAAAGAGGTATCTGTACCTGATATTAAATAATGTTCACTCGCAGTAAAAATGGAATATAAGCTGCCTATAACTCAGGATTAGAGATGGGAACAAAATGAATTTATTATTATTTTATTTGTTATTCATTTCATTAGGGGGACTGCTCTCTCCTCCAGCGGCGCCCATCCCCGGGAGGGCTCCCTGTGGCCGTGGTACTGCTCTCCTGGCAGGCTTGCTGCCGGCTCTGAAACAAACGAATACAAAATGATTTTTTTTTTTAAAAAAAATGTTTTGTATTAAACAAATAACAAAATGAAATGCCATTTTGGCATTTCATGCCCATCTCTACTCAGGATCACATGAGGTGATACCAGTAGTAGCATTATCATTAGCACTTTTGTGTTCTAATGATGTCACTGCATCAGACCTTCTTAGGTTTGGGGTTCATGAAAAGGAATTAAATAGTTTATGTTTTAAATTCTTGGTATTCGTTGTATTTTTACAATGAGAGGAGCCAATTTGGGAATTTTCAGTTGGAGGTGCAGAAAACAGCATGAATACAATAAAACATACTATATTGGATCAGACTTATTTTTTTTCTCTTGTTTTTGATACTCTGGCAAAAATTCCTGAACATTGACAAGGGTACATTTAGAAAGGATTCCAATTTGTAGCATGTCTCATTGTTTAATTTGGAAAAATTTGAAAACAAAAGATGCTAGATTCAAGTTTCAAAATAATGGGCAAAATTTAATGCCTCCTTTCATCCATGTCTGCTCCCAGCTGTCAACTGCTCTTCTGTGGCCCTAAATCTGTCGAAGTTCTGATTGTTTTTGCCAGGCCTGCAGCATTTTCAGGCTAGGCAGCCCTAGAGGGATTTAGCAGCATCCATTCACTCTTTTTAATGATAAAGTTATGTTCTGCCATGTAGCCAGAATTGTGATTAGAATAAACAATAAATTCCAAATTCTACAAAGGTTGTATTTCTGAAAGCACGTGTTGTTTATTTCCCAGCTTCTGAGCTGTTCATAGAATCATAGAATGATAGAATCATAGAGTTGGAAGAGACCTCAAGGGCCATCCAGTCCAACCCCCTGCCATGCAGGAACTCCCATCACAGTATTTCCGACAAATGGCCATCCAGCCTCTGCTTAAAAACCTCCAAAGAAGGAGACTCCACCACCACCCTTTGTGGCACCTTGTTCCACTGCCGAACAGCTCTAACCACCATGAAGTTCTTCCTAATGTTTAAATTGAATCTCTTTTCCTGTACTGTAGTTTGAAACCATTGATCCAAGTCCTAGTCTCTGAAGCCATGCAAAACAAGCCAGCCCACTCTTCAATATTACATATTTTCAAACATTTAAACACATATTTATTCTAACTTGGGCAGGTTAGCAGCTCCCTTCCTGCCAGTCGGTATCTTGTTCACCAGCCACCCAGCTTGCCGGGGGTGGGGTGGGGATCTTCATCTTGCTCAGCATAATCTCTAAGGAGTAGCTCTTATTTTCTGCCACACATTCTCGGTTAATGAGTGTCAAGTTTTGTCCTTGGGTAGCAGCAAGGGCTGTGTGCATGTGTGTGTGAGGCCAGTATGTCCTGTTTACTCACTACCTCTGGAAGTTACCATATTTTTCTCTCTATAACAGTGATGGTGAACCGATGGCATGGGTGCCAAAGGTGGCCCTCGGAGCCCTTTCTGTGGGCACCCGGCATCGCCCCTTCATAGCCACCTGTACAGAGGTTAAATTATTGTATTGGCACTTTGCAAAAAAATTAGTGGGTTTTGAATTGCAGTTTGGGCACTCGGCCTCTAAAAGGTTCGCCATCACTGCTCTATAAGATGTCCCCATGTATGACGACACCCACTTCCCCAACCCAAAAATTACAGTTTTGCAACCACTTAGTTCTATCCTTGGCTTATCCATGTATAAGATGGCCCTCAATTTTTTCGCCTAACACTTTTAGACAAAATATAGCCTTATATATGAAAAAACCACTGCATATTACTAAAAGAGCCTTGTGGGGCAGTGGTTAAGCTGGTGTACTGCAGCCAAAACTGTGCTCATGACCCAGGGTTCAATTCCAGGTAGCTGGCTCAGGGTTCACTCAGTCTTCCATCCTTCCCAGATTGGTAAAATGAGTATACAGCTCACTGGGGGTCAATGTGTAGCCTGTGCAATTAAATTGTAAAGCACCAGAGAGTGCTTTAAGTGCTGCAGGGTGGTATATAAGCAGCATCTGCATCTTGTTTATGGGGAAAGTGTAGGTTTATGTGTTTGCACCCAATGATCTCAGACAGTTGTTCTGCCTTCTTTATCTGCTGACGCTGATTTTAAGTGAGGACCAAAAACTGCACAATGTTTCTCCTCACTTGCTAGAGGTAATGTATTTTCTTATTGCACTCTATTATTATTATTATTATTATTATTATTATTATTATTATTATTATTATTATTATTATTATTATTATTATTATTATTATTAATTAATTAATTAATTAATTAATTAATTAATTAACCACACAGCTAACTACGCTGGATTTTGTAATACTAATCACTAGTCGAACGCTTCCCAAGCATTTAGGACTATGATTACAAACAGTGACATAATGTAGTGGCTCAAATGGTCCACTGGAATTTGTGCCAGAACTATCATCTGCCCGTAGCAAACAACTGGTGGGATCATAAGCCTGAAAAAGTGACTGAAAATGAGCATGCCTGTCTTTGGGACTGCTGGTACCAGGCAGGGTTTTGCAGCATAATACTCCATTTGTGATTGTGGGGAAGAAAAAATGTGGATCATTGATATTTATTTTTACCAGGTGATCCAAAAAGTCACCGAGAAAGAACCACAAAAAATTTTGATAAATCTGAAATTTGAAATGCAGAGATTTTTGCCATAAACCAGTTCTTTTTCTTCTTCAGGCTACACATTCCATTGATTTTATTTTATTTTATTTTTATTTTGTTTTTTTACACCTGAAGGATGGAAGGCTGAGTCAACACTGAGGATGGGACCATGGGAACAAACTTTTTGGACCCATTCTTGACTGCAATACCATAGTGTAACCAGGTTTTGATCTCTGCAACAGCTTTCTTTATTCCAGCACTGCATTGCTACCGTGAGTCAGAACCAGATTGTTCCCTCTTTGAGAGAGGAATGTTTCATTTAGTTTAATTATTATTTTTTGTATTCTTTAAATTTCCCCATACCTATTATGCTCTATGCTTTTAAATCATTCCTGGCTACCTCTGAATACATTAATTCATCATCCGATAGTCAGTAAAGGACATTCAGCGACAGGTAATAATGAGGGAAGGAAAGCATATTTAGCAGCAATTAGTGCCAGGATATATTTATTTTCCCTGTATCTCTTTTCATTTTTATGTTGTTTCTCTCTTGGATATTGTATACTACATGTGGGATCACAGAATGATAGAATCATAGAGTTGGAAGAGACCTCCAGGGCCACCCAGTCCAACCCCCTGCCATGCAGGAACCCCCATCACAGGACTCCCAACAGATGGCCATCCAGCCTCTGCTTAAAAACCTCCAAAGAAGAAGCTGACTGGGTAGTAATTATTTGGGTCCTCCCCCCCTCTTTTTTTTTAAGATGGGGACATTTGCCCTCCTCCAATCTATGGGGAATTCTCCTGTTCTCTTAGTGGGTCAAAGATCAGCCAATGGCACCCAGAAATTGCCTTGGCCAGTTCTTTTTATATCCTTGGGTGTAATTCATCTGGCCTCAGAGACTTAAATTCATTTAGGTTTTTCAAGTGGAAACCCTTTAAATTTGTTTAAGGTTTCCTTGGACCCAACTGAACTCATTTTTTCTTTCTGGAGAAAATGGAAGCAAAGAAGGCATTGAGTAGTTCTGCCTTTTCCATGTCTCCTGTTAATAGCTGGTTATCGTCACCACACAGAGACCCTATCATTTCCTTATTTTTTACTTTTGCTGCAGACATAACTTTAAAAAAAACTTTTTTGCTATCTTTAATATCTCTGGTAAGTCTAAGTTCTTTCTATGCTTTAACTTTTCTTATATTCCTATTTTGGTATTATTCCCCATTTTACCATAATTAATTAATGTTGTTTTAATATCTATATATACGCTGGATACTAATCACTAATCGACCCGAGGATAAGTACTAATCACTAATTTAACCCCCAAACTGGGAAAATTTATTGACTGAAGTATAAATGTAGGGTGGGAAATGGCAGGGCCTGGAATTTGTGTGAGCTATCATCTGTGTGATGTTTAAAACAACTTTTGGGATCATAAGCCTGAAAAAGTGACTGAAAATGAGCATGCAAAATTACTTTGGGACTTCCAAAACAGACAGACAGAGTTTTGGAGCATAATGTTTAAATAGACTTTTAGCCACCAAAGAAAAACACCTGGATCAGTTGATGTTGCTATGACCAGGTGATAGTAGGGTCACTTTTTCAGCCCAAAAGAGGGCTGAAAAAAATTGTCTGATATCAGGATTTGAAACTTGAAGTTCAGAGACTCCTTAGGCATCTCCAAGTTCTTCTTCTTAAATTCAGGAATACTTTTATTGGCCCCCTCCCAGAAAACTAGAATTTGTTACAGTAAAATGTTTAATTACTCTAAAAGGATATAAGGCTATAGTCAACAATAAAAACACAGTAAAAGCTATTGGGACCAAATTTAAAAAGCAGAGTCTTAAAACTGCAGTACAACAGTTTGATACCAGTGCAAGAAACTATCTCTACTAACAAGTTGTTTATTCCAGCACTGCATAACTACCGTGAGTCAGAACCAGACTGTTCCCTCTTTGAGAGAGGAATGTTTCATTTAGTTTAATTATTATTTTTTGTATTCTTTAAATTTCCCCATACCTATTATGCTCTATGCTTTTAAATCATTCCTGGCTACCTCTGAATACATTAATTCATCATCCGACCAGTCAGTTAAAGGACATTAATAGATTCAGGTAATAATGAGGGAATTGAAAGCAGTTATTTAGCAGTCTAAATTAGTTGCCAAAAAACATTTTTTTTCCCTTAATCTCTTTTCATTTTAGATGACCATTTTAAATCTTGAGATATTGTAGTACCTAAAAATGTAAAGGACTCATAGAATGATTTGATATTATAAGAGTGGCTGGAAGAGACCTCCTAAAAAGGGCCACCATTTCAACAGTTTTGCCATGTATTTAATTCAAGATTACAATATTTACACCATAAAACTAGTTGTTCAAACTCTGCCAAAGAAGAATCTGTCTTGAATGAGACCAATTATTTGGGTCCTCTCAAACTTTTTTTTTTTGAAGATGGGGACATTTGCCCTCCTCCAATATATGGGGATTTTCCTGAAATCCAGGACTTCTCAAAGATTATTGCCAATGGTTCCAAATTATATCTGCCAGTTCTTTTTATATCCTTGGGTGTAATTCATCTGGCCTCAGAAGACTTAAATTCATTTACAAATGTTTTCCAGGTACAGGAAGCTGTTTAAATTTGTTTAAGGATACCTGGAATAACTGAACTCTTTTTTTTTTCTTTCAGAGAAAATAAAATCAACAAAAAGAAGGCATTGAATAGTTTTGCCTTTTCATGTCTCCTGTTAATATATAGTTAAGGACATACACAGAGTCCCTATCATTTCCTTATTTTTACTTTTGCTGCAGCAATGGATCTAAAAAAACTTTTTAGCTATCTTTAATCAACACTAGTAAGTCAAAAGTTCTTTCTATGCTTTAACTTTTCTTATAAAGCTCTTTGGTCTATCCCCCATTTTACCATTGACAGAACATTTTTTTTGTTTTAATATCTATGAATTTTTGAAGCAAGAAGGAACATAACACATCTCCAGTGATCTATAAAGATGCGGGTAAAACCCCCAAACTGGGAAAATTTACAGACTTAAAGTATAAGAAGAGATTTTATCTGCACCAGGGCCTGCAATTCCTCCTTCGTGAGCTGAAACAGACTTCGCACCTCCTGTTTGAAACCAAAGATGGAGGACCTGATAACATGGGATAAATTTCCACAGGCTCAGTTGTTGTTGTTAAATCTGAGATGGAAATCCCCTGCAACATGAGGGGGCAGGAGTTTCCTCTCAAAATGTTTAAAAAGACTTCAAGTCATTCACCAGTTGATGATTTCCTTCAACATGCCTCAGTGGCTAAAACTATGACCAGTAAATTTTAAGAATTTTCCTTTTATTTGCTGATTCATAGGGCTGAAAACTGGTTCTTTAACTTTTCAGAATAGTTCAGTATTTTGCTGACTTGAAAGTTCTTTAGCCCATCATTGCTATTTCCTTAGGCATCTCCCATTTCTTCTTGTTGTTGGAACCATTTTAAATTGTGTCTTTAATATCTCACTTTTAAGGAATCCCCATCCATCTTGGACTCCCTTCTCTTTCAGTGCCTCGGTCCATGGAATTACAGCTAATAATTCCCTAAGTTTACAAAAATTAGCTTTCTTAAAGTCCAGGATGCTTGTGTTGTTATTCTTACCTTCCCCTTCCCACTGTATAACATATTCCAAGAGCACATAGTCATTTCTACCTAAAGATCCGTCCACTTCGACCCCATTTCCAAGGTCCTCTCTTTTGGTTAAGATCAGATCTAAAATAGCTGTTCCTGTTGTTGCCATGAAATTGTCTGCAAGGCCATTAAGGAATTGATTGGACTGATTGGACCTTTAAAGAAGCAACATAAATTTATTGGTTTATGTTGCTTCTTTAAACCTTTTGAAAAGGGTCTAGTAAACTAAACCTGCTTTATATGCTTGTTTATTTCTATAGTAATAGCAAAATTCCTAACATTTTTGCAACAAACAGTTACAGCAAATTCCACGTTTTTCTTTGGGAAATGTTTTCAGAAATATATCTTGCCTGGAGTCTTATAGCACCTTATTGGTCCCCCCACACACACACAGACCAACAACAACACAAAAAGAGGTGAGTTATATTTGGAAAAATTTGCCTTGAATTGTTATTTCACCGTAAATCCTATTTCTGAATAATTGAAAAAAAGATTAAATTGAGGCATAAACTTCTTTAAAATTCCAGCCAGTGGTGTGCAGAAATAGGTTTACTTAGTGAGTGGGGTAGGGTGGGGAACCCAATTTGAATAGGAGAAAATTATTTCACTGGGTTTTGTCCCAATGAAAGTCTCTGCTGGGCATTTCTTTTTCATTTCTCCTTGGGCTTTAAAAAAATTCTCTGTTTTGTAAATGGACTTCATTATACTGTTTCACTTGATTTAATTTAGATTTTGCATAATACCCAGAGTTGCCAAAAGAAGATGATGCCCCCAACACTCTAATAATAATAATAATAATAATAATAATAATAATAATAATAATAATAATAATAATAATAATAATAATAATAATAATACCCAATATCAGGATCTGAAAGTTGAACTTCAGAGACTCTGGCATAAACCAGTACAGGTGGTCCCAGTGGTAATTGGCACGCTGGGTGTGGTGCCTAGAGAGCTAAGCAAGTATTTAGAAAGCCACCTTACTGGGATCTGGTTGCATAATTTGCTGATACATCATGTAGTCCTAAACGCTTGGGAAACATTCAACTATTGATTTGTAATACAAAATCCAGCGTAGTTATCTTGTCTGCTGTGTGATGATGATGATGATGATGATGATGATGATGATGATGATGATGATGATGATGATGATGATGATGATGATGATTCAGGTACTCCTGGGATGGGACTTTTTTTTTTTAATAAAGCAGAGCTTTCACAACGAACAAGCTCTCCAAAATGGCACACCTCATGCCGTGTCTCTGGATAGACGACACAGAGAGGAGAACCCCTGCCAGAAAATAGAAACCAACCATGTGTTCTCCCAAATTTCATGGTATGTGCTGTACCCGTGTCCTGGCAAAGAAGCCTATGGGGTGGGTGGCAGCCATTCTTCATGAGCGGTTAATGTTGAGATTTAGAAAAGGTCCTTTGGGGAAACGTCTTTTGCTGTTGGAGGTACACAAGGAAGGAACATAGAGAAATACACTTCCCCAGCCAAGAAAAGGGACTGCATTGTTTTCTCTCAGGAACAACCTGTTCCCTGAATAATCCCTGTGCTTTGTTCCAAGAAATTGCGGCAGTATTTTTCTGCTTATTGCCAATCAATCAACCTTTATTGGCATACAAAAGAAGAAGAATAAACAGCACATGCCTTTTGACATGTGGGTGGCAGCCATTTTCTTTGGGTTACTGAAGAGAAGGGCAATATGGAGATGCCCTGCATATTTTATTTTTTAAGTCCAAACTTAGGACTATTGCTTTCATCCTTTCTCTCCTTCTCACAGGTTCTGTGCTTTCAAAGGACCAAAGGGCAGGCAAAAGCACAGCTTTTATTGTGCTGTGTATTGGTCATTTTAATAGATGTGGCCCACGGGGTAACTATGGAAGCAAAAAGTGGAGGAAACAGCATGCTCAACAAATATCTTGAAACTCGAATGCAGCAATTGGAAAGTCCCATACTTGGGGTATCTCCTGTGTTTTTAATTAGTATTCCACAATAGTCAAACCAGAAGCTGTTGCGTTACGAATCACACGGGACACAGAGTTTCGGGGTGCAATATCTGGTGCTCAGGGCAGCATTCCTGTTTGTCTGTCTGTCAGGGTTCCATGGATGTTTGTGTGTCTCTCTGTGTCTGCCTCGGCTGCGTGCATGTGAGATTGATGATGATTCTCCCTTCTGTGTGGTGATGATTCTGCCTCTGAGCCTTTTCTCTGTGAGCCTCCTCTTCCCTGAGCCTTCTCTTGCTGCTGCCTGAGCCCCCGTGTTTTATTATAAGAGAGCAACACAATAGATACAGGGAAACATTCCTCAGTGGGGGGAAAGAATGCAAGCCTTATGTGTGAGACCATAGTAAACACATAGACAATGGTCAGGGGAAATAGGTTCCACAGGTGGGGGGGAAATGCTCCCTAGCTAGTGAGGCATTACTGATAAGAGGCTTCCTTGGGCCTGAGCAGATGTATCCTGATATCCTGGTTATCTGCCCTCCTGACCTATGCTTAGATCAGCATTAGCTTAGCTGCACCTGGGTGCCTGCTCAGCCCTGGGGATTTCTGGGAAATCCAGGTCCTCAGCTTCCTCTAGGTGCGCTTTTGTGCTCTGCCCATTTCTTGGGGTACAGAGCTATCGGGGTATGAATATGAAATCCCCACATCTCTCCCTTTCCTTTTAATTAAGAGAGTGCCGGCAAGAGCTGTGACCCTTTTGCATACCAGACAGGAGGCACAGGTGTAAACCTAAACAGACCAGAAATCAGGCACTCATCTGGTGCTCAAGCCATGCAGACCTTGAAAGCTGGTAACCTGAGGTCATTTGCCCCAGGGGCCTCATTGCTTGGCCCAAGAGGAAACTCAACTCCTTATGTAGGAGGGAGTGACATGTCTCTGCAAGACAAGCTTCATATATCTGGGCTGAGATGTGAGAATTGTGCCCTAAAATGTGAGGTGTCTTATGGCTGTGCTTGAGAGTTGCTGTGCTGACATTCCATGACCATTTCCTCCCACTCCCATGTTCATCGTGAGAGCACTAAGCTAGTGCATGGCATAAATCATTGGCTGTGAGGTGTTATCTAATGTGGGTACCCCTCTGGACTGTTGGCTGCATTCTTTCTCCCACCGAGTTACACAGCACCCGATATTCATATAACTTTCAGAGATATAAACTTAAGCTCCTCATAACTTGCAATAAGAAATGAACTGGCATAATAAGCATGATTGTCTCCCAAGACTTAAAAGGTACATAGGCATAATCTAGCATACAGATATACATGCATTTAGCAAGAACACTGATAGCGTAATAGAAAACAGTTGCTTCTCATAGTAGGATAGCAATCAATAAGCAGTACATGAATACCTTTGTGGCTAAGAGGTAATGCATAGCAAGAAGTTCCATGACATGTGAATATTTTCCAAATACATGAATACATGAGAATACATAAGTAAGCAGGATCTGTCTGTGCTAGGGACTTACATTTTTGTGGAGGAGGGTGAAAGACTACCTAACTATATTTCTTCTCTGCTTCCATGGATGGCTGTTTGCTGAAAAGTCCTTTTAAGAGTCCTTTTGCTAAAAGTTCATGGGTCTGGGAAATGTCTTCTTCTTCTGGTGGTGAACCAATTCTGCTTGGCAATTGGCATGAATGGTAACAACAGCTCCCAGATTACCCATAGTCCTTGCAATTGAGAAAATGAGGAATGTATGTTCTGGGATGTATGTTCTGGGATCATT
Source organism: Phrynocephalus forsythii (assembly GCA_029282475.1). NCBI lineage: Eukaryota > Metazoa > Chordata > Lepidosauria > Squamata > Agamidae > Phrynocephalus > Phrynocephalus forsythii. Next base: position 7,641,833 of record JAPFRF010000022.1, read on the forward strand.
CTGCTGGTAAACTTCGAACTGCCATGGAAGGCATACCTGTGAGAATATATTTCTCTTTCTCTCAGGGTACATATTGTATAGTTAAAATCAAGCCTTGCTTGAAGAGGCTTGAAGGGGGGGCATTTCTCCCCCTTTCTTTCTAATTCTTTTTGGCTGTTTTGTTGTAAATTTGAAACTCATACCCTGAGAGGAAGGTTTTTTCCCTGCTTGATTTTTGGAGGCAAAAGGAACATGCATTAGTGATGATTTTTATACATTTTTAAACCCTGTTGATTGCTTGTGCTCAAAAATGTAAGGCATATGGGATTTGTAGTCAGTTTGCTTCCAACTCTGAAAGATGCCTCTGCTTGTTGACTTGTAATTACAACCAGCAGGAAGGCGATAAGCTTGCTTTGTTTATACAATGTATCTGAAGATAACAGTCTACCCTTCCTAGCAAACTGATAACCATTCCATGCTTCCTGCTATCTTGCATTCGTTCTGAGTGCTAGTGGGATGGATCAAACCCATATAATTGCTTTTTTACCCCCGTAAAATAGTGGAAGATGAGATCTTTGGGACGTTTTTTCTAAAGGACTTGAAATCTCCGGAAATCTTTCTCACAATTCCTGACAGACAACTGATGCCTGCTGGCTTCTCCAGCAAACTTTGTTCTCCAGCAAACTTTCTTATCCAAAAACCTTTTTTCCTCCCCTGCCTGCTTGCTTTCTAGCCCCCTTCTCCCCCGCTTCCCCGAGCTGCTTCCAGTCGATAGACAGAGAGGGGGGAGAGAGAGAGAGAGAGAGAGAGAGAGAGAGAGAAGCATTTTTGATTCCTAAATTTTCCTGTAGCTTGCTAAAGAAGGTATGAGGGGAATTCTGGCTGCCTAAGCTTTCTGAGAGAGAAAATCTAAATTCTCCATGGCTTTGGAGAAAGATGAAAATCTCTTAGGGAAAAATAGGGTACAGATTTTTTGAAAAAATTGGACTTTCTCCTATACTTGTACTGAGGGTGCCTGGCGTTTGCCAAAGCAGACGGAAGGCTGGCCTTTAACTTTGTCCTTTTGGAAAAGAGGTCTATCTTTGGGATTCCCTCTCTGGGCAAATCTGCTTTGGTCCAGCCCAAGGCTGAACTCTGCATTTGCTCTGAAGCTGGCTGCTTCTGAAGCCTGTGGAGCTTTCCTGGGAAATGGAATCCTGAGCTTTAAATGGTTTCAAGGCTTGCGTTACTGAGCCATGGACAAATTTTTGGCCTCTCTGCATTTCTTTGGGAAATCTTGCCTCATGGCTTGGCTCTTTGCTGCAAGAAAGTGACTGCCTTTGGGGCATCTCCTTGCCTTTTGGAGATACATTTTCTGGCAGGACAAAATTTTTCCCCTCTTGCTTCTGGGGTTTGATGAACTCTTCCTGAGTGTCATTTTGCCCTGTGCTGAGACCGTTCTTGATGGAAATTTTTGATCTTAACCTTTCCAGATATTCTGTTGCTGAATTTCCTAAATCTTCTTGGGGTTTCCTTTTGCACCACCCATTCCTGATTGTGGGACACTGTTCCTAACTGCAGGTCACTAGGTGGAAAAATTATTGGTAGGGACATCTGAAAATCTGTGGGGAGAAGTGAAGCGGGCATTTCCATGCGTCCCCAGTGCTGCTCTGCTCTATCACCTGCATTCTGCTTGCCAATCCTGGAATTTTCTGCCTGAATCTCCGTTCCTGCTACTGGTTTCTGACCCAGGGGTTGCCCAGACTCTGCTCTAGCCTGTAGATTCCTTCCTACTGCTGGTTCCCAACCCAAAGGCTGTTGTGACTCCCAAAACTCTATCTGGGACTCTTGGCTTTCCCAAGGCTTTCCCTGCCCCCCTGATCCCACCTTAGGGACTGTGGGCAAAGGCTGTACTATTACTGGCATGCTTTTGCTCCGAAAATTAGCTGACCCACTGAATTCATTTCGCTCTTCAACCGAGAAGAACGCTCCCATCTCACCTTTGGGATCCCCTGGGGAGGATGTCTGGACGCGTCTCGAAGCCTTTTCACAGGCGTAGGGAGATGAGGATGGGCCACATTCGTGCCGTCTGGCCTGGAGCCTGGTCCTTGTGCCTAGTGGTTCCTCTGCATCTGCCTTGCTGCAGGAGATTGCATCTGCGTTGCCTTCTGGGAATCACGTCTGCTGTTGCCTTGGGGGAATCACGTCTGCCGTTGCGTTGGGGGAATCACCTCTGCCGTTGCGTTGGGGGGAATCACGTCGGGGTCACCATATGTTGCGTTTTTAATCACACGGGACACAGAGTTTCGGGGTGCAATATCTGGTGCTCAGGGCAGCATTCCTGTTTGTCTGTCTGTCAGGGTTCCATGGATGTTTGTGTGTCTCTCTGTGTCTGCCTCGGCTGCGTGCATGTGAGATTGATGATGATTCTCCCTTCTGTGTGGTGATGATTCTGCCTCTGAGCCTTTTCTCTGTGAGCCTCCTCTTCCCTGAGCCTTCTCTTGCTGCTGCCTGAGCCCCCGTGTTTTATTATAAGAGAGCAACACAATAGATACAGGGAAACATTCCTCAGTGGGGGGAAAGAATGCAAGCCTTATGTGTGAGACCATAGTAAACACATAGACAATGGTCAGGGGAAATAGGTTCCACAGGTGGGGGGGAAATGCTCCCTAGCTAGTGAGGCATTACTGATAAGAGGCTTCCTTGGGCCTGAGCAGATGTATCCTGATATCCTGGTTATCTGCCCTCCTGACCTATGCTTAGATCAGCATTAGCTTAGCTGCACCTGGGTGCCTGCTCAGCCCTGGGGATTTCTGGGAAATCCAGGTCCTCAGCTTCCTCTAGGTGCGCTTTTGTGCTCTGCCCATTTCTTGGGGTACAGAGCTATCGGGGTATGAATATGAAATCCCCACAAGAAGCGGCTGCAAAACAATGGCTCAGAGGAAGGACAGCCTCACCTGAGCATTCAGAAGCAGCATCCCTTTGAGCATGTTCAGAAAATGGCTTTCTATAGCAAAAGCAAATCAAGCCCTAGGTATTGAAAATCCACTTCTCCTTTCCCTTCAGAACTCTCTGACCCAGCCCAGTTCACAACACAATCATATGCACATTTAGCTGGAGGAAAATCTATATGTAAATCAGGGACATAGAGCATCTCATCCTTCCCTTTGTTGGGAAGGGTTTGGCTCTCTGCTCTGATGAGAAGCCACCTTTAAGTCACCTCCGCTAAACACAGGAGGATTTACTTCTGAGGAAATGTGCTTAGTGTCTGACTGTTTGAGGGTTAAGTCTTTTGGCGGTTGCTTTTGTCAAAAACGCATGGGCCCGGGTGCACCGGCTGCAGATCCAGTGCAGTTTGTATTTGTAGCATTTTGTCTCGAGATGGGCATGGTATGATCCACAAAGGAGGAGGGAGACCATGTTTCATGGGTCACTTTCAGGTGATTCCGGAAAATGTGCTTGCCCAAAATGAAATGAAATGTGTTGGTGTTGGTGGTTTGTACGCTTCATGGCTCATGCAGTTTAGGACTTCCTGGGGCAATAGAATGGCCCCTCCATGTGTTAAAGAGGCCACGTTCACTGCGAGTCTTCAGGTGGATTTCCCTCCACATGTCCGCCATGTTTGGTGAAGACTGGATTTGGGACATCTGATCAAAACTCCCCAAAGGAGGACCCCCAGGAACGTACTCATCAGCAGCTGGTCAGACTTGGAGTAGCTGAGGAGTAGAGTCTGTTGAGTAGAGATGGGCACGACTTAGCGGTATTCCCGTTCCCGTTACTCGTATCCGTTACTCTACGGAAACGGTAACGGGAATTACTCAGCCAGAATTCGAGCTCGAACCGACGAACGAACAATTTGGTCTGATTTGTCATGCTAGTTACTTGCATCGCGGCGATCGCGCAATGCCAAGCGGCACAGAAAAAAAGTTTTTAAAAGTTAAAAAAAAACCGATTCCCAGCCCTAAAAGTAGGCGAAAACTGTCTGAGGGCACCTACCAGGCCAGAAGGGTGTTTTATTTGGGGGGGTTTCCCTGCCCCCCTCTCCTTGGCTATTGCTACTGCTGCGCTGCTGGTACCAGGCTGGGAGGGCGCATCCATTTGCCATGCAGTGCGGGGGATCCAAAATGGCGACCGCAATATTTTTTTTGAAATCGTTGCCCAAAACCCCACCAAAGCACCACAGAAACATGCGAAAATTAGCTATTTTAAACGCTTGAATTTTTACAGTAGCAGCAGTGGGTTTTTCTTGCAAAAAAAAAAGTCTCCGTTGATTTTATTTTATTTTATTTTATTTTATTTTATTTTATTTTATTTTTTTACACCTGCGCATTCGCAATGATGGGCTCGCCCATGGGAGTGGACCATGCAAAGTTTTGGAGCCATTCCACCAATCGCATGGCCAGGTTTTGCTGACTGTACCAGGCTGAGAGGGCGCATCCATTTGCCATGCAGTGCGGGGGATCCAAAATGGCGACCACAATATTTTTTTGAAATCGTTGCCCAAAACCCCACCAAAGCACCACAGAAACATGCGAAAATTAGCTATTTTAAATGCTTGAATTTTTACAGTAGCAGCAGTGGGTTTTTCTTGCAAAAAAAAGTCTCCGCTGATTTTATTTTATTTTATTTTATTTTATTTTATTTTATTTTATTTTTTTACACCTGCACATTTGCAATGATGGGCTCGCCCATGGGAGTGGACCATGCAAATTTTCCACCAATCGCATGGCCACTTGGCCAGGTTGACCACAGAGACTTCTGGGATGTGCCAATCGGGCATAAACAGCCCACTAATCGTAGCCCAAACCCGAACCCTAAGCCTAAGCCTAACCCATACGCCAGTACACTGTCCTTCTAAGTGGGTCAGAGAGGCACCCAGAGGTGCACCCCAATACTCACCCTAACCTCACCCGTAACTAGCCTAACCCTAGCCCTTGCGCTAACCCATCTTAACCCTAAGCTAGATCTACTTGCATTGCACTACATGCAAGTACGTGAGACACAGCAGGTGCAAAGAGTCTGCCAGTCCGTCACTTGTGGCTCTGGCTGACTCCTGCAGCTCCCTCCAGGAGCCCGCTACCCCCCAAACCAGTACTAATGACAACGAAAAAACAAAAAACCGAACCGACTAATTTTTGCGAAATTTCGCGAAAAACGGAAAGGAGCCGAAACGGACTGCCTCCGACACACGACAACTCGAAAACATCATTTTCCCTAGTCGTGCCCATCTCTACTGTTGAGTACTCGCTGAGGGTTTGCTATCTCTCCCTCTCATGGGGCCTGTTCTAATGCTCCTAGAAGTTCATTTGGTTGGAAAGTTCATGAAAGCTTGTGGTTTGTGAGGAGTGACTAACCATAAAATATAACAAACCTGTTTTCCCAGTACTGTATGAGCCCATCTCTAATTCTGTTCATCTATCTATCTATCTATCTATCTATCTATCTATCTATCTATCTATCTATCTATCTATCTATCTATCCCCTTTCTCCCTAAAGGAGAGCCAAGGCAGTTCACAATAAATAAAATTATAAAATCAACTGAGTTTGAAATACTAAATCAGTATCATTTTAAAAAGCCTAGCATTTCTGCAACAGCATACTGTTTAAAAACCCACCTCCCTGTTTGAAAGCATGTATATATGATGCCACGATGCTGTGAGAGGCAGCAGCATGAAGAAGAAACAGCAAGTAATGGAAACCCTAATCATGACTGTGAGCAGTGCCTATGATATAAATTCTAAATGCAGTTGAAACCCACTTCACTTTGATATTGACAGTAATGGGGAGATTGGCACCGCATATCTGTGACTCCAACAACCTTTTAAGTGCATGAGATTTCCCTGAAGTGGATGGAGGCTTATAACTTTCCCGAACTTCGCTTTCTTGTTTATTACAAGGAAACCTACCCGTTAAATAAGTGTGTGAGAGAGGGAAAGAGGGAGAGAGGGAATCCCAGTTGATTACACTAAGGTAATTATGGTGCAGAGCTATAAAAGAAGAAAAAAAATCATGCATGACTTAGCTGTTCTTGTAGCAGGTCTCTTGAAGATGCAACAAAAGATAGCAGGTGTAGAGGTTTTCCATTGCTCATGCCTTAAAACCCATTTGTTATGCTCATGGGGTGATGACACAGGCATTTGGCCTGCTATGGGGACAGGCTGGTGATCACACAGCACAGCTGTTGGAGCAAGCCAACCTGTCCCCACACCATTCTTACCCATACCTTTCTGGGTCCCTGACTACACTTTTTAAAAGGTACAGGTAGGATTGCTCCAGTTTGGTTTGATTCCAACAGGTGTCATCACTGGGATGAAACCAAAGCATCTGGTTCCTTTGGAGAAGCCACTTGATTGAAAATTTCCTATGGGCTGTCGTTTGAGGGACAGGGCAGGGGGGTGATGTTTTGGGTTTTAGTCGAATGTTAGCTAAGGTATGGTTTGAAAGTTTTGCTGGTTCTCTGTTCCCCTCCACGGGCAAAGAAGATTTAAATGGACAGTTCAAATGACATACCTGGGAGTCTGTACCAACGAAGGCTCCACTGTCACCTGGCCTGTTTCCCTTCAAATAACACACAAAACCCTTAAAAAAAACAAAGCAAAGCAAAACAATAAAAATAAAAATAAAAAACATCCAAACCTTTGTTCATTTGAGGAAGGAACCTTTCATCAAATAGGTGCTGCTTTCCTTTTTATTAATCATAGAATCATAGAATAAATGCATTGAAAGTGGCCATTGAGTCCAACCCCTGGTTCCATGCAGGAATACCAATTGAAGCAGATCTGACAGATAGTTATCCAGGTTTCTTTTGAATGCCTTCAGCACTGGAATGTTCAACACCTCCTGAGGTCATTGGTTCTATTGTCATATGGCTCTAACAGTTACGAAGTATCTCTCTCCACCCCCACCCCCAATATTCAGGCTAAATTTGGTTCCCTCTAGCTTTAGCCCATTATTATGTGCTCTGTACTTGAGAATGACCAAGAACAGATCCTGACCCTCCTCTCTAAGATGGTTACTTCATGTCCATTCTCATTCCGGGAGGAAGTTTGTTGCGTGTTGACATCGGTCGCAGTCACATGGTCTTCTCCAGCTTCTGTCCCTGTTCCCATGTACCCACAGGCATGATTGATGATACTGGGATGACTGTTACCGCACATCCTCATTCCGTGATGAGATGTGAAATTCTATGCCTTCGTTCTCTTTCCCCCCCGGTCCAATATTCTGTTTTTCGATGTTTCGATTCTGTGAAGCCTTGTCTTCAATGCGTTACAGAGCAAACTTCGAGGCATTTGTCTTTTAAAATCCCAGCACTGCATTGCTAACTCCATAGGGAATTTCCTGGTGAATGTCACTTCACACTCCTGCCACTAGATGGCAACGAACTACAATCAGCACTCATTCCGCAACGAGGCTTACTTCACGGGCTCTCATCTCAGAACGAGAAGCAAGATGAGCAGATTCCCAAGGCCAAGGAGGGGAATCGCTCTTCCCGCTTAAATCACAGTTCAGGGGGCATGGTCGGGATGTGAAGTTACATTTCTTCGTACCGGTCCCAAGTGGGAGTGCAAACCACGATGAAAGGGATGTGAAGTAACGGCCTAAGACTACCTTTCAAATATTTGAAGAGTGCTATCCTATCTCCCCCGAGTCTTCTTTTCTCAAGGCTAAACATGCCCAGTTTTTTCAGGTTTTCTTCCTAGGACCTGGTTTCCAGCCCTCTTAATCATCCTTGTTGCCCTTTTCTGAATGTGCTCCAATTTGTTGACATTATTCTTAAAGCGTGGTGTCAAAAATGGGAGCAGTGCTAGATGAGTCCTAACCAGTGCTGAATAGAGAGGGATGAGTTCCCCATGGAATTTTTTTCGTATTTTTATTTATATTTTCAAGTACTGTATTTTATTTATTTATTTATTTATTTATTTATTTATTTATTTATTTATTTATTATTAGGCTTATATACCGCTTGTCTTCCCAGAGGAACTCCAGGCGGTTCACAACAAGGTATACAACACAATTCAGCCAATAAATATAACAATTTAAAATACTAGAACAAACACTAAACAAGAGACTAATGGCAGATGGCGGCGGGGGGGGACTAAATTAGGTTACTGAACGCCTCTCGGAAGAGGAAGGTTTTTAATCCCTTCCTAAAGGCCGGCAGGGACTCTGCAAGGTGCACTTCGCTGGGGAAATGGTTCCACAGGGTGGGGCCCGCCACAGAGAAGGCTCGGGTTCTGGTGGACATCTTCTGAGCCTCCCTGGGGGTGGCCACCTGCAGCGTGTGCGCCCGTGACAACCTAGTCAGTCGGGCCAATGTTGACTGCTGGGCGATCCGCTCTGCCAGGTAGTCAGGTCACAGGCCATGGAGGGCTTTATAAATTAAAACCAGGACCTTGAATCTGATTTGGGACACAACGGGCAACCAATGCAGGCGAGCCAGAACTGGGGTGATGTGGTCAAATCGGCGCACACCCACCACCAGTCTGGCTGCTGCATTCTGTACCCGCTGCAGTCGCCGAAGGAGAGTCAAGGGCAACCCCATGTAGAGTGCGTTGCAATAGTCTAGTCTCAAGATCACCAATGCCTGCACAACAGTCCTGAGGGAGTCCCCATCTAGGTACGGACAAATCTGGGCTATTTGTCGAAGATGCCAAAATGCAGTTCTGGACACGGCAGCCACCTGGGACTCCATAGTGAGCGCCAGGTACAGAACGACACCCAGATTCCGGACAGAGTCCGATGGCCGGAGGGAAATGCCCTCCAAGGTGGGGAAAGGGCCTCCAAAGCCAGATGGGGATGTCCCAAAGAACATAACCTTGGTCTTCTCGGGGTTGAGTTTGAGCCTGTTGGCCCCGGTCCATTCCATGACTGCGTCCAGGCACTGGTCGAGGGTCTGGACAGCCTCATCTGCAGTGGTGGAAAAGGAGAGATGGAGCTGTGTGTCATCAGCATACTGTTGGCAGCAGACTCCAGATCTCCTTATGACCTCTGCCAGCAGCCTTACATAGATGTTGAACAGCATGGGAGAGGGGGATGCTCCCTGTGGAACCCCACAAGGGAGAATCCAAGGGGCAGACAGCTCCCCCCCCATTCTGCACACACTGGGGATGGCTCTCCAAGAAGGACCAGAACCAACTGTGAACAGTGCCTCCGATCCCAATCTCGGAGAGCCAGTCCAGCAAGATACCGTGGTCGATGGTATCGAAGGCCGCTGACAAATCCAGAAGGACCAACAGGGTAGAGGAACCCCTGTCGGGCCCCGGAGGAGGTCATCTTGCAGAGCGACCAAGACTGTCTCAGTCCACCGACCCGGCCTGAAACTGGACTGGAATGGACCAAGGAGCCATTCTCCCTCCAGAAAAGATTGAAGCCGGACTGCGGCCACCCTCTCAATTACCTTGCCCATAAAGGAAACATTTGCTATTGGGCGATAGTTGGTTAATTTGCCTGCAGCAATGCCAGTTTTTTTCAGAATGGGCTTCACCACCATCTCCTTCAGGCGAGAGTTCTCATTGCAGTTGTTTCTCTTGCTATTAACATGCCTAGATACCTCAAGTGCCCCTTTTCTGCAGATTGGATATTCCTTTGGAAAAAACAGGTGTTAACTGTATACACCAAATCACGTTAAAGAGTCCTGTTGAGCAAGGAGGAGATTTCCCTTTATGGAACTATATTCTAGAAACAGCAAGGAGAGAAACCCAGTAACCCCACAGGTGGCACTGCCTTGGATGTTTCTACTACGCCTGTTGGTTTCTCCACTTGCCCTTGACCTCTCATTAGCAAATTCCCCCCAGTGCTGGTATGACGACTATTTCCGTGTTTCTCTAAGAAACCTATTTTTAATCAGACTTTCTCAGAAAGGGGGGGGAGAGAGAAGCGGAGGTGTAGGCGTGAGATAATTAATGACTACCAGTCAAGTTTTTAAAAAGGCGTTTATTGACTGCTTGAATGTTGATGAATAGGAGCTCTTTTTATTAATAAAGTACTTGCAGCCTTTCTTCCCCTTAGAACTGTGACGGATTGATCCACACTTAGCAACCTGCCGCTTCCCTCCCACTTGGGCTCGGATGTGCATGCAGGAAAAGCATGCCAAAGGCTCCTCTTTATTCCCTTTTTTTGTCTGCAGTGATAATAGCTTCAAATGAAGCCCCCAAGGAGCTATTAAGCTCAAGCGGATATGCTACCTGCTTTTTCACTCGAGGTCTGCTTTTAGATTTAATTTTTTATATTTTGGACTCTGTTGTCCCATGACCGTACAAACTGGTTCAGCCTGGCACATTTTGGGTGCTTGGCATGACTGCCACTGTTGGCTCTAATTACAACTTCTGTTTTTGAAAATGAGAGCTCTTCCTAAGATGGCAAAGAAGAGTTCTACAGTTCAGCAATATATTAGACAGCGACTAAACCTGTAACTGAGCATGCATGGGAAGGAGAAACGATCAAACCTCCTGTCCTCCCGCCTCCACTTCCTCTTCCATCGCCCTATTCTCAATGGATTAGAAAATGTATAGTACACCTCCAGACTTTTAATTAGTTCCCTGAAGACAGTCTCAGAGAGAGCTCTTGTTTGTTGAACTTGCTGGCAGCCGCGGCCGTAGGAGGGAGATCATGTCTTAAAATGAGCAAATAATATTCTCCCCTCCAATCTCTGCTGTCTCTCTCCTCTGTTCTTGCTACTCTCCACCTTGACCTCCACTGTCTTTTCCTCTAATTCCACCTGCTATTGTAAATAGCTGCTGGATAGCTCAGTGTTTTAGATCTCTATTGGAGAACCCAGAGGTTAGGAGTCCAATCCCACGCCCCCACCCCCCACCCAGTGCTTCTCTGAGAGGGGCTGGATTCAATATTCTTTAGAGTCACCTTCCAGCTCTGCAGTTCTAACATTATAGAAACAAGCCACTGTTGCACTGGGAAGTGTAAATATGCACTAGTTGCTTTTGGATGCTGATTGAAAGGAAAAGCTACTATTGCAACATGTGAGGGGAGGGAGGTTGCAATGTACAACATCAGTATTGGCAGGCTCCTTTTCCCTCCCTTTGGGATAGTAAATTAACACTGCATGTGATACACAATTGCACGTTTCTGTTATGTAAGGTTTAGGCCTTTAAATCTTGCCTGGGAATAAGACCCACTGAACTCAGTGAAGCATTTCTTCAAGTACAGTATAGGGTTACACTGTCAATCTTAAGGAAGCCAAAGTACATTTGCCAAAGTAGACAGAACTGCAGGATTTCCTCCGTGTTTGTCCAACCTAACTTTCTAAGCAAGTTACTGTAAATAGCCAGGATATCTGTACTGAGCTAGTTTTCAAAAAGGGTGTGTGTGTGAAGCTGTTCTTTAAATGTGGCATGCATTCAGAGGTTGCCTCTAATGTGATCTATGCTGTCTGCCACCAGCAATACCCTTCTAGATTCTCCAAACAGCAGGAAGAGAGAGAGAGAGAGAGAGAGAGAGAGAGAGAGAACTATGACAGAATATTTCAAAACCCAATAAACTTTGTCATTGATCTCAAAGTTTGCATCATGGAGCAAAATAAAAATTAGAGCACAAGTCACTTAATTTGCCTCTTAAGACAAATTTAATTCATTCTATGGGTCAATTTGTTTTACGAAAAATTCATCCTATGAAATGCAGTTTAATACGGTTCCCATAGGAAAGTATTGAATTCTTCTTGCAAGGCATCCCGCAGGAAAAAAATTGTCTTACGAGGTTTTCCCAGAAATTTCATTCATCTTGTGAGATTTTTTGTATTAAGGGCCATTCTTCTTACGAGGTACTAGTGTATATTCACAGGATCCATTCTATCACCAAAGAATAAGTCAGATAGTGATCTTTTATTGCAGTACACAGATCATCAGTACTTTTTTCTGGTATGGCCACCATTTTTAAGCACAACACGATTTCACAGATGCCAATTAAAAACAAAAACAAAAACAAACCAGGCATCTTGGTTGCTTTAAAGCTTGTAAAGCAGATCACAGTGATAACCTGCTGAGCAGAAGTTGATTCTAGATAACTGGCTTTTATCACCCTATTTATTCATTGCCCGATTAGGATGCTTTTCTTATGTCATCAGTATGTTTGCTAATGGACAGTACTAATAATGTAATCACAACTTTCTATATCTATGTTTTCTGTGATCTCATACACTGTTTATCTTAGCAATTCAGTGGACTGTGTATATAACCGAGCCCTCTAAGGCTGTGGTCACACCTGGGTTTTGATTCTGATCTTCTGAAGGTCCGGCTTTTCCTCTTTGTCCCATCATGTGATTTAAATGTGGGACAGGAGTTCACATGTCAAAAGCTGTTTTTTAGTTTTTAAAGTGCAGTTCAGCCCCCTTGGCCAGCAGGTGGAGCTAGCATTTGAAAAAAACAGACCACTTGGCTGGAGGAAATTAAGGTTTAGGGCACCACATGGAGCTTCCTGTTTCTCCGGAGGTGAAAAGCAATTAACAAAAACAGTGCTGATCGGCCCCAGGAACAGCCAGTCAGTGCTATGAAAAAAGAAAGAAAAATAAACTCGGATCATCTGCATGGTCTCACGGCGTCTGCCTCCTTAAAAGCTGAATTTTCAATGCGAGGCAAAAATTTCCCTACCTCCTGGGTGAGTCACAGAAACCTCACTTAAGGGAGCATTACGGGGTTTTCTTTTTTCTTTTTTTTTTCCAAAAAGCCCAGTGGCCGTGGGGATGGCATTTTTAGACACAGGTTATCTGGTAATTTAAACTGTTTTTAAAGGGACATGGGACCGGGGCCTTTGACTTGTAAATTCTATGCATTTCAGTACATCCTAAGAACTACAGCATGGCGTTCTAGGTACTTACCCAACCACAAACACCAGATTCCATGGTATGGTGCCAAGGCCACTGAAGTGGAATCGATTTGCAGTAACTGCGAAGTGTAGACGCACTCAAGAATTTTCAGCAAAATGTATCTTTCTTGGACTCACCCATCTGGGCAGTGCTTATGTAGCTGGCTAGAGCCTTCTAATAAAATGGAACATACAATAGACAGCTGCTTCAGCATATGGAGTAGCTATTCCTATCACAAATTGGTGGAATGGTTTTAAAACGTGGTACAAAGAGGAAGTAATAATTACATCAGTGGTAATGACAAGATGGGTACAATAGAGAAACAAAGGCGTTATGATCAGGAATAATTATTTGGGGATAGGGAAACAATTAAATGCAAGCAACCAGTTTGCATATCCAATGCACATGAATTTCAGAGCAAGGGAACAATTCTTCTTCTTTCCCTGCACCACCATTTTATTTTATTTTATTTTATTTTAAAAATGTATATTGGTTTTTGCAGGTTGGCAAGAGGGTGTTGCTTACTGTGATGTGACCAGGCCAAGCAATTCATAGAACATATTAACATAGCTAATGAACTTCTGGTGTCCACAAACAAGCAGTAACTCCCAATCTTATGATCCTTTCTATGTAGCTGCTTCTCTATTAGGCTTCTTCTGATGCCATAGACCAGAACATGGCAATCCCACCGGTGTCGACTCTTTAAGGAGAACACTTGACAAGATTTATGGTTTCAACTGTTCCTGGATTAATATCCCTATAGCAAACGTGTCATTTAGTAATGAGCTACAGGGATTCTGGGGGGGGGGGAGCTTGGAGAGACAGGGTCTTATGTCATGCCTATGCCCCCTTCTCTCTACCCTCCTCCATCTCATGCCCTGTTTTTAAAGGCTGCATAAAGGACCAACATTGATCCATTCCAGAAAAATTACTTTATATATAGTCAATATAGGCACAGAGTTAAATTTTTAACATTTTCTAATGGTGGTTCCATCTCAACATCTTGGGTTGAAAGAAGAATGATCCATTCCAGGAGAATTACCCAGGCTTTCATCTCAGCATCCTGGGTTGAAAGAAGAATGCATTGGGGTTTCTCGGTGTGGGAAGGATGGGAAGGATGAGTGGGAATGGGAAGCGATAGTCCAAATGAATTTAATATTTGCAGGCTCTGGCAACTTATCAACTTATCTTCCTCAGCTATCCTGAAGAACTACTCTGGGGCCACAAGTAGAGGGTCAGGCTAGCACCCGGGAATCCTGGATGTGGAAGATGGGCTTTGTAGTCAACAGTTAAATAATATGGATAAGAGAAGTTACTCAACAAAACAGCAGTTTTTATCACATTATTGCAATAATGCTAAAGATAGGCACACACAGAACATAGCATTTGAAGAGTTTTTATCTCCTAGCCTCCCTCCCCCCATCTGCAAAAGTCCCTCCCTCCAAACTCTCATTGGATAGGAGAAAGAGGAGTGCAAAGATTCCCAATTTGCCTTATTCTAATTTTTAAGCATTTAAACTACTGTCTTTATTCCCCACCTACAATTTTACTCTATCTGGTCTTGGAATGTCTTTGTTCCTTCAGTTGGATGGTGGTACCAACGTCCATCCATCAAAGTGTCAGAGTGGGGGAGTTTAAAGTTCATCTTATGCAGGCCAGCTCTTAGCAGGCAGATTTCTTTGTCTTTGCATCAAACATAAGGAATCTGTTTATGCTCAGAGTACATGTGGAAATAACGTCTTTTCATTTCTCACACTGGATTCAGATCGCTTCATGGCTCGGGAAGGGAAACAAATGGCGAAACACACCTTAACCCTTCCATTTGCCTTGGAAACTGTGTTAGGGTTGCTGTAAGTTGAACAAACTTCACGGGACATAAGTAGAACAACCTGTCAGGTGTAACATGTTACCTGGACCATTAGTTTGTAACTGATACCCTCCTTATTTATTTATTTATTTATTTATTTATTTATTTATTTATTTATTTATTTATTTATTTATTTACTTATTTACTTATTTATTTATTTATTTATTTATTTATTTATGAATTTTTTTGAGTCTTTATTTCTCCCTCCCTCAGACTAGACTTCCCAAACCAAGCTTAGTTCAATATTTGAAAAGCTGTCTTGCATATACATGTGATAATCTATTTTGTAATATCAGGTTTGTGCTCTACACCCTCTGTGCATCTCAATTTGACTATTGAGATGAGAAAGAAAAAAATCAGGAAAAGGATTGTGATTTCCAGAACAGTACAAATGAAAATGAATGAATGAAATGAAATTTTATTTACGGTCAACGACCAAAAACCAAAAATAAAATCATAAAAATAAGGATGTTCAAATATGCATTCCAATAGACAGCACATGAATCAAACCTTATTACAAGATATATCGTAAATACAATTTTAATACAATTTAAAATACAGTTTAAAATTTATTCTGGTCCGAAATAAAAGTGGCCATTAGCTACGATAAAAAGAGTCATCAGTAACTACTATGTTTCTTTATAAATTTGTTTACGAACCCTTATTGCAGCAGCACAGAATTTGGCAACTTGCCTAGTTACCTGGTAAGTGTTATCAGAAACGAGCAACTGTATATAGAATTCTATTGACCTCCCAGGATATTTGCCTATAATTGGGGAGATAATCTCCTTGCATAGATCTTGATAATAGGTGCAGAATAGAAGCACATGTTCTACACATTCCAATTGGTCATTGGCACATGGCAATTTCGATCTGAAAAAGGTAAACCTTGAAACCTCCCCTCCAGTAGCTTGGAGGGAAGGACATTTAATCTAGCCAGAGTAAAGGCCCTCCTGGAGACAGGAGATATGAGCCTATCCAGATATGGGGAGGCAGTAAATGCAGATTTCTTAAGAAATTCCATTTTCCCCAACTGGGCAACATGTTTCTGCAGTTCTATATCTCTGATTTGTAATTTTACCTCATTCATGGCTTTACAAAAACCCAATGTTTGGAGGGTACAAGGAGAATAACCTAATTTATGTATAACTTTTATTACCTGTTTTTTCCATTCAGACTGAAAAGTATCTGTCAAAAGCAAGGGAGTTAAGCCCTCTGAAAGGAAAATGAGCTTAAGCCAGTACTTAACCATAAGGAATTTGGCTTGTGCTTCAATGGGAATAAGCCCAACCTCTAAATGAAGTAAAGTGTTGGAGACACATGTAGGAATGCCCAAAATGGCTCTTGCAAATCTGGTTTGAACAGTCTCCAGAGGTCTCAAGTTAGCATATCTGAACAGCTGTGAGCCATAAAGCATTTGGGTAATGATTTTAGCCCTGAAAACTTGCAAAGTAGAGGGAACATGTTTTCCCCCGGTCGAATTAAAGAATCTTCTAATGGCTTTGCTGTTGCCTTGTGCTCTCATTGCAGCACAGCTTATATGGATGGACCAAGCACCAGATGACTGAAATGTTATACCTAGGTACTTATACTGCTGGACCTGTTCAATTGGGTGACCATTAAGGGACCATTTATGTTTAATTCTCCTCCTGTCAAAAACCATTATTTTGGTTTTAGTATAATTAATTTCTAAACATTCCTGAGTACAGTATGAGGAGAAAGCTCTCAGGAGCCTTCTAAACCCAACACACGAGGTCGACAAAAGCACAGCATCATCTGCATACAGAAGTATAGGAATTGGGCGAGATGCCAGCTTGGGTGGGTGAAAATCTACGTTGGATAAACTCTCAACAATACCATTAATATATAGATTGAATAAGGTTGGGGCTAAGATACATCCTTGCCTCACGCTCTTATGTACAGGAACTGGGTTAGTTAGGATCCCATCAGAATTACAAAGAACTTGTAAATAAGAATTCTCATGTAAAAGATGGATTAATATAAGAAGTCGTTTGTCAATATTCATAGACTGCAGTTTTAACCATAATATGTCTCTAGAAATAGAGTCAAATGCGGATTTAAAGTCTATGAAAGCAGCATAGAGAATCCCACCTTTGGGGGCTAAGTATTTACTAGCTAAATGATGAAGAACATGGCACTGATCAATTGTGGATTTCCCTTGCCTAAAACCTGCCTGTTCTTCTACAAGAATATTCTCTACCCGTAACCAATCTTCTATTTTTTTCCAACAGATGCCTTGCATATAATTTACTGATGGTACTTAATAAACTGATAGGACGATAATTGGCAGGATCCCTTCTGTTTCCTTTTTTAAAAATTGGGACAACAATAGCTAATCCCCAGTCCTTTGGTATACAAGCTGTTCTATCAATCCAGGTAAACAGGGTGGCTAGTATAGGAGCCCACCATTCGGCATTTGCTTTAATAAGATCCGATGGAATATAGTCAGGCCCTGGGGCTTTACCTGGTTTTAAACAATCAATTACCATGAGTACTTCCTGTTTAGTGACTGGAGGCCACTCTGGGAGGTCTTCTAGTTCAGTTTGGAAGGCGGAAGTACAGGGTGATTGAGCTGCGTAGTGCCTGCCAAAATATTCTTCCCATACTGTTGGCATTATATAGTAGTCTGATTTAGGAATAAAAGTTAAAGTTCCCCTAGATACTATCTTCCAGAATGAAGCCGAGTCTCTCAGATGGGCAGCAGTTAGCAAGCATTGCCAGGCCTTCCTCTGGGCTTGTAGTTTCTTAGTTTTAATCAAGGATTTATACCTTTTTTTGCACTGATACCAATTTTCTGGGATTCTCCCAAGATTCTGATTCTTATAGTCTCTATAGGTCTCCAGTAGCTCATTCTTTAATGCTCTACATTCTGAATCAAACCAGTGTTTTGAACAGGTGGTACGAGGCAATAAGGTACCGGATTTATTACAAGTTAAATGGGTTTGCAATGACTCTACCAAATTAGAATATGTATTTAGGGTTTGTTTTGCTGATCTCACTGTGGTAATAAGATTTCTAAAATGCATATAAAGGTTGGTGGCTAATAGATTCCTTGTACAGGCCGACTGCTCATCAGTCCACCTTATTCTAACCTTTCTTATATCAGCTGCTATGGATACAATTGGAGCACACTCTGCTACCACATTTTATTGATTATAATTCAGCTTAATCATCAGGGGTAAATGATCACTTTCACCCCAATATTTTATCTCAAACTCTAGAATGGAATCAGCCAAACCCCTTGAAATCAGCACATAATATATTATTGAGGCTCCTAATGAAGAAATAAAGGTAAACTCTCCCGGTCTATCCCCATTCATACTTCCATTTAAAATAACTAGTTCTAAATTAAAAACCATCTTCCTAAAACACAGACCAGAATAATTAATACCACCATCTTTAAATTGTCTCTGATACAATTTAGGATATAAAAAGGATTCAGGAAATGACATATTAAAACGATTAAAAAGTGCAACATTGCTACTTCCAATCCTCGCATTGCAGTCCCCAGCAATTATAATAGAGGCTCCAGGGAATAACTTTAAAACTTGCTCAATGAACTCTTCCAGCTGGATCCACAAGGCTTCCGCTAGCTCATAGGATCGTTGAAAGGGAGCATAAATGTTAACAAGCAGTATTATGGATCCAGCAACTTTTAACACCAGTGCAGTGGCTATATTAATTAAAGATTCCCAAAACAACACAGTGGACTGTAACTTGGTGGACAAGAATGTAACTAACCCCCATGGCTCTTCCACCCCTAGAGCTCGGTAAGGCATTTAAAAAGTATGCCTCATACCCATTCAGCATTGGAGCATCCAGAGCCCATGTTTCCTGTAACAGTATAATTTCGAAATCCCCTAGGAATTCCATGAGCTCAGGATCTGATGCTTTAGAGTGCCAGCCTGCAATGTTCCATGATATACAGTTAAGTACAGATCTATTTTGCTGTGAGGAAGGATCTGCAGTAGTGTTAACAATAAAATCAGAATGACAGAAAGCCCTCTCTGAGTCAGCTTTGTCTCTTTCACCCAGTACAATAGAATGGGCATTATCAGAGATGTTCCCACTCTCAGCATGCATCAGGCACAGTTGATTGTGTGGCTCCTCAGGTGAGGCATCCTTCTTCCTGTCAAACAAAATGATGATAATCATATCTTAAGTCAGATGCCTTATTCAGTTGGCCACAAGAGGGCTCCTGTCTTGTAAGCTGATTACGCCATCTGCTGCCCCTAGTGTTGTATCTTTTGTCAACAATCCTTGTCCTTATTATCAAAGGAATGGGGTAGCCTTCTGGCCTATCAGTAATTTCAGGAAGTTGAGTAGGCTGTGGGTCCTTATAGGGTTGCCACTGTTGAGTACCTCTAACATCCGAACAAGACCTTGGTGTACATATAGCATGAGTTAGAGACAAATTATCAGGCTTCCTCATCTGTTTGAAGTTGGTGTCCATGTGATAATTTGAAGAATCAGCCTTTGCACGAGCGGGCAGTTGGCCATCTTTAGGCTGGATGATGTCATTTTTGGAGGTACTTTTTGTAGTAGGTGCTGAGGCTTCTAATAACTTGAACAGAGGTTTAAAGTTCAATTTCCCCCTTCTTCTTCCTTTCTTGGATACTGGTTTCGATGGCTCCTTCTTCCTCTTCTTCTTCTTCTTCTTCATGTGTTTGGATTGTGCTTTCTCTGTTAAATTTGTAGGTAGCTCCTGTTCTTGTGCCTCTTTGTTTGAGGTGACAGCAGTACATGATGGGATAGGACAGTCTGTTGGATTAGATATAATGGGAGCAGAGTTTTCTGACGCCACAGGCTGTGGACCCACACATAGGAGTAATTCCTCCAGGGAGAGTTTCCCAATTCTATCAATAGTTCCTGGGGATAAGCTGTAATAATTAGTTATATATCTCTCTGGTTGTGATATTACTTCCTGGCCCTGTTTCAGCAGATCACCCTTGTTCACTGACAAGGATGACTTGAATTCCTTCATATGGCCTTCTATCGAGAAAACTAATTGTTTTAGCTCTCTCAATATATCTCTGATTTCTGGTAACAGAGCTTTTAATCCATAGCTATCCGGGTCCTCTGGCATAGACAAATTTGTATGATTAGAAGGTAACAGTTTATTTGATCGACATGAGTCAACTCTCTTTGCAGTTAGTGTAGGATTTGCAGAGACAGGTGTTATCACACTTTCACAGTTTATCACCTCAGACCCAAAAAAGCTCATCTCATTTTGAGAGCCAAGTTACTCATTCTCAAGGATGACTCAGGGTTGAAGTCCAGCGTTTTTATGTTGCCAAAATCTATATCAACTGTACTGTTTAATAGATTGCTGATTGTCTGATGCTCCTCCAAGAGATGGTTACTCCTTGTTAGACTATCAGGCAAGTCGAGTGGAAGAGACTTTGTTGTCTTTGGGCTACTTAAAACAGTTTGACAAGGTGATAGAAACTCAGTCAGCTTAGTTTGTCTCAGCCTCCTAGAAGCAGCTTTGTAAGTCCTAACTGGAGCACAAAATTTGGAGGACAGTGAGTAGCCACGAGAGGAGGGAGGTATATTAAAGGAAGGCATTTCAATGTTAGGAGACTCTAGTAGATGTAAAAGCTTGCTGTTAAGTGTATCACTATTAGATTTGTTAGTCCTTAAATCCGAAATGGGAGTAATTCTTATTTGGGTATTACCTTGTATGCTCTTAAGCACAGGTGGAGATAAGGTAAGATCGAGAACTTCCAACATCCTATCAAGAGCTGAGTTTCCCAGGTAAGTTGGCAGACAAATCTTGAAAAGTTGTGCAGAGACCGAACGTTTTAAGACACAGATATAGTTCCTGTATTGCTTGCCAGCCACCCCTCACGGGAACCTCAAGGCCATACGTCTGCAAAAACTGCAAAGCTGCAGGGCTGAAGTGTATAAAGCCTGCCAGAGCTTATCTCGGCTGAGGAGTAGTGACGCAGTCCCGGATAATACTCCCAATTACAGCAACTCCAAATAGCCTTCTTCTTATCCAGAGAAACGTTATAGGTTAAAACAGTTCAGTAAAATTAGTAAATAGTAATAAGACAAGATAAAATAGCTATTAGCATAAAAACAGAATAAAATAAGTAGTTTATCACCACGAGCTTCTGCAGGGAGCTGTAGGCTGCGCTCCGCCGGAACCCGGAAGTCCGTACAAATGAAAACAAGACAACCATCCTTAGATGGATAAAATCCAGTCCGCAATGTTTGTGGGGAGAAGGTATGGTTTCAAAGCCCTTCTCAGCCAGTATTTTGGAATGCTTCACTCAACTTTTTAGAAAAAAAGGCCTGCCAAGCACTAGAGATGGGCACGACCAGGAAAAATGACCGTTTCGAGTTGTCATGTGTCGGAGCCGGCCTGTTTCGGCTCGTTTCCGTTTGTCGCGAAAATTTTTCAAAAATTTGTCGTTTCGTTTGTCGTCTGTCGTTAGTACTGGTTTAGGGGGTAGGGTAGAGGCACCTGGAGGCACCTCTCTGGGGTGGGTGCCTCCTCAGACCCGCTACGAAGGGAAGGCATTTAGCATTAGCAGGCTCCTGGAGGCACCGATCTGGGGTGGATGCCTCCTCTGGCCTGCTACAAAGGGAAAAGGAAGGGTACATGGCCGTGTAGCCATTGCGTACCAAGTGGCACTGGGAGAGGCACCTCTCTTGGGTGCCTCTAGCTCACTAAGAAGGACAGCATCCTGGCTTACAGAGTTTTTTGGAACTTTGGACTGTGAGCGAGGTGAGAGAAGAATGCCTCTGCTGGGTGCCCTCTGGCTCACTAAGATGGGAAGTGTACTTGCGTGTAGTGCAATGCGAGTACAGATCTGGCTTAGGGTTGGGGTTAGGGCAAGGGCTAGGCTTAGGGTTATTACGGGTAAAGTTAGGGTGAGTTAGTGGGTGCCTCTGACCCACTAAGAAGGACAGTGTACTGCCGTATGGGTTAGGGTTAGGGTTAGGGCTAGGGCTAGGGTTATAGTGGGCTTTTTATGCCCGACTGGCACATCCCAGAAGTCTCAGTCAAAACCTGGCCACGTGGCCATGCGATTGGTGGAATGGCTCCAAAAATTTGCATGGTCCCATCCCATGGCCAGCCCATCATTGCGCAGGTGTAAAAAAATAAAAATAAAATAAAATAAAATAAAATAAAATCAATGGGATTGGAGACAGACGTTTATTGCAAGAAAAACCCACTGCTGCTACTGTAAAAATTCAGACAGTTAAAATACCTAATTTTCGCATGTTTCTGTGTGGTGCTTTGGTGGGTTTTTGGACCACGATTTCAAAAAAAAAAATATTGCGGTTGCCATTTTGGATCCCCCCGCACCGCATGGCATGGCGAGACGACGAGGATGCCCCCCACCAGAGCAACCCAGGACAGGAGGGGGGGAGGCCAGGGACCTCCCCCCAGAAACCACCCCTCTGGTAGGTGCCCTCACTCAGGCAGGCATATTTTTGCCTGCTTTTTTGGCCAGGAATCGGGTTTTTTATGTTAAACTTTTTTTCTGTGCCGCTTGGCATCGCGCAATCGCCGCAATGCCATGAACGACAACGACAAATCAGACCCAATTTTTCTTTTATCTGTTCGAGTTTGAGTTCTGATGGCTTAATTGTCGTTACCGTTTCCGTTGCGTAACGGAAACGAGGAACGGAAACGGAAACGAGAATTTTGCCAAGTCGTGCCCATGTCTACCAAGCACCTTGCATGGTAGTTGATGTGAGTTTTTCAGGATGTTTGCCCAAGTTCTGGAAGTTTTTCTTCCTGACGTTTCACCAGACTTGGTCACTGGCATCTTCAGAGAGTAGATAGAACTCCTAGTTCCCTGAGCTCCTTGCCCTCTGAAGATGCCAGCCACAGAGTCAGGTGAAATGTCAGGAAGAAAAACTTCCAGAACACGGCTAAACAGTCTGAAAAACTCACAACAACTATCAGATCCCAGCCGTGAAAGCCTTCAAGAATACACCTTGCATAGTCTTAATCTTTCCCTTCTGCCTTCTTTTTGAAACTCAGATAATTTCTTATTTGGCTAAGAAACAAACCTCACAAAGGCTGTCCAACTTTGGGGACTTTAATGAAAGCATCAAATTTTTGGAACTGCACAGAAGAACTTGGTGCACAGCTTGAAGAAGATAAATTAGCATTTAAATCTCACTGTTTGTGTTTTGTTTATTTTATTTTATATTATATTGGTCTAATAGAGATAGCACCTGCTCCAGCATTTGTACTATTGAATTGATCTCTGTGCTTTTGAGGCCAGAGAATCCCAGTGCCTTTTGACATCTGCTTTATTGCCATGACCTACTGAAGCTAGATGAGCTTGCGGGGATTTATTCTGCAAAGCCCTATTTTAGCCCCCTCTGAAAAGTGAGCAACATTTTAGCATTTTTTGCAGCCTTACATTCCATTTGCTCCCAGATATTTTCTTGGCATTATTACTGAGACTCCCCTTTTTTTAAATCTAGCATTGTAAAAGAAAAAGGAAATTAAACCACAAATAATATTCATAAAACGACAACAGAAGGGTCTGAACGTGACCCGCGCAAACTGGTAAATTCCATGAACCGCATTGCCTTTTTGTTATACTGCCTCAGTGGAACAAAGAATCTACCAAACCGTAGCTGACGTTTTGCTAATCAGGTTTGCATTTGAAAACAATGACAGCATATTAATCATTTGGGATCAAAATATATGTGGGACTGCCACTGATGGGGGGGAAAGGGGGGCACACCTCTAAACTATTTAGTTATGGCTTGGTTGGCAGTGATTCCTTTGCACCAATGCCTACGTACCCATTCTCCTTATCCAAGACAAACCTGACTGCCCCGTCTTTCTGCTGCATTGCAAGCTGTGTGTGCATTGCAAACCTTAAGATGTCTGTAATATGTGAACAACAGTATCAACTTTAGATTAAATATAGGCTCAGGCAAAGCACGTCTTTTGGTGATCCTTCCTTGTTTGGGTTCCGAATCTCCCCATTTAAAAATACAGTTTCTTCATTCTAATAATAAACAATAAGACAAAAAAGGGAATACCTAATGACTGAAACCCAAACTCAAGTTCAAACCCAAACTCAAAACACATAATGCATCCAGTGTTCCCCACCACCCTCTGGATTTTCCCCCTCCCTTTTAATTTGCATGAACCCGTTTCTCTCCAGAAATGTAGCAGTTCTTATCCTTTCCATTTCCCAAATACATGTACTAAAAAAAAAAACCATACCATATCTTCTTAAAATAATTTGCTTAAAATATATTCCTTTTCTAACTTTCAGTTCACACTCAATTTATGGTTGATGGCCACATTCCTCTCTGTATTAAATGGTTTAATCTTCTCCATATTAAATTACTTGCAAATACCAATCTTGTAACTGTTACCATAATTCTAATTAATTCCTTATTATGTCTCAATTTTTGTTATGCTTGTGGCCCATTTCACAGTTCTGTCCTCCCATTTGCAGGTGTGAGGTCATATGAGAGAGGAGGAGAGTCCAAGCATAGCATTGAGGCCTCTGTCCTTCATGCATAAAGTCCTGGGTTCAAGCTTTGGCCTCTCACCTGAGAGCGAGGAGGTTTCTTATCTAGATGAAGGGAGCATTACTACCAGTCAAATTGCTTTAGCTCTTTGGATGTTGCCATTCTGCAGTGTATCATCAACTGTTTTAGCCAGCGTAGCTGTTACCCATGGGAGAATGAAGCTGTTAATAATTGTCTGTCCCTGATGGAACTAAGTCATTAATAAGCCAACATTTCTTCATTCTTATGATATATTTACACATTAGGTTCTGGAAAGCTGCTTTTCTTTCTGTTCTTAATAATAATTAAATGCTATCAAGTCAATTCTGATTTATGGTAGCTCACTCCTGGGTCTTCAAGGTAAAGAGCAGTTTAGATGGCAATTCCTCTTCCCTTCTTCTGTGGCAGTGGTGTGTGTGTGTGTGTGTGTGTGTGTGTGTGTGTGTGTGTGTGTGTGTGTGTGTGTGTGTGTGTGTGTGTGTGTGTGTGTGTGTGTGTGTGTGTGTGTGTGAGAGAGAGAGAGAGAGAGAGAGAGAGAGAGAGAGAGAGAGACCTGAGACTCCTCAGGAGGCCCAAAGACACACATGCTGGTTCTTTTCCCAAGTAGGCTCACTGGGGTATCGAACTCCCAACCTCTGGATCTGCACCCAGATATTTGATTCAATGAACCATCATGTTTTAGTGGTAGTTGAATGTGAGAAGGGATAAAGATGGTGGTATTAAAGTGCAGTGGTACAGCACAGTGAAGAGGAGGGACCCACTCTGGAGATCTTAAAATTCCCTGGGTGCTAAGTCATTTTTTTACCCTAGCTGAATTGTTGCATGCATTAAATGGTTCGGCGACAAGAACTCTATACACCTACTTAAGCTTCATGGTGGAAATTGGTGCAATGGATCATGAGTGGTTGAGTATTGACCTTCCAGGGTAGGTGTCCCTGTCAAAAATATTTTGTCCTGATTCACACCTGGAATCTTGAAGGGCTTGATGTGTTTTAGGAATGGAGAACTTTTGGCTTCCAGATGTTTCAGGGCATCAGCTGCTGTTAGTAGATATTATAGCTGGCAGTAAGGCATGGTAGGAAGCACATTTCAGTAACATCTGGATGGCACCTGGTTCTCCACCTCTCCTGTGGTTTGTGCACTAATTCCAGTTCATTTGTCCCAAAAAGAATACCCTGTCAAATCAACTGCTAAATGGTAAATGTACACATATATTGGTCAGTGTTCACTAGAATGGATGGAGTTTTGATTAACAGATTAGCCATTTTTCAGTGTTCACTTGGAATGGATGGATTTTTGGAGGATGGACACAGCTGTCAGAAATCAGCCATATTTTAACATCTGGATGGCACCTGGTTCCAACAGCCTCCAGTATTTTCTGCCTTGATTTGACCCAAAAGAATAAAGTGTCAAATCAAGTGCTAAATGGTAAATCTTCTCTATATTGGAGTGTTTAGAATGGAATTGGAGGATGTACACAAGCAGAAATCAGCCATATTTTAAGTCTGACTGGCTCTTGGTTCAACAGCCTCAGTATTTTCTGCCTTGATGGACAGAAAAGCACATGAGTGCTTTTTCCGGCTCTTCTCTATATGGATTAAAATTTCTACATTAAAAGAATGCAAAGCATGTGCAAATTACAAAGACAGACAGACAGACAGACAGACAGACAGACAGACTGATAGATAGATAGATAGATAGATAGATAGATAGATAGATAGATAGATAGATAGATAGATAGATAGATAGATAGATAGACTGTGCAGTACTCTTGTGGTTAAAAACCACTGGGTGTCTTCCTGATGGCCCTCTCTGTTATTGTTGACCTTTTCCCCAAACCTTATTTTACCCTTAGAAAAACAATTGACCAGAAGTTGCAGAGTGGGTTGGTTGGTGGCCAGTTAATTACATTCCCCTTAAACACCCTCCTAGCTGATGCTTCAAAACACAGCGTTGTGATGAGAGTGCTAACTTGCTCATCCCGAAGCTGTCAGGAGAAGAAATATTGGAATCATTTTGTACTGCTGATCATGGGTTATTGTGCTCCTGGTTTGGTGCATGAGGAAAACACAAGCTCTATAGCAAAACAATGGACCCAAATAAACCATTAGGCTTACGTTTAGGATGAATTACTTGTATGACTGACACAAAGGTGGGACTGCCATCCAAACTCCTTTTTTTCAAATAGCCAGGGAAGGAAAGCTGCAGACATTAAAGTGACTTGGCTTGAAATTTAAAACCTATGGGAATTTAAACAAGGGATGTCAGGAAAAAAAAATCTATAAAATATGGTAATTTCAGGTTGCCTTCTGCCACCATAAATGTGCATTCGTCCTTGCTTCTATACACCAATTTTGGATATATATATATATTTAAAATTTGTTAGTTTATACTGTATATATAAAGCAAAGCAAAGCAAAGTGTTCTGCTTTTATACTGCCCCATACCACTTCAAGTAGTCTCTGGGCGGTTTACAGTATTTTTTTTTTTAAGTTCCAGTATGCAGGCTACACATTGCCCCCCCCCAGCAAGCTGGGTACTCATTTTACCGCCCTCAGAAGGATGGAAGGCTAAGTCAACCATGAGCCTGCTACCTGGGATTGAACCCCAAGTCGTGAGCACAGTTTTACCTTATATATATATATTCAGCATATATTCAGCCTCAGATGCTTGAAGTATAGGAGTCAACAAGCCCTTTTTCTGGTTATGGTCCTAGATTCTTTTAAGAGTATTGAGTCAAAGGTTTCTAGGCAAGAAGCATCAGCTCTTTATTTATGTAGGGAAGAGGGTGCAGAAGTTGAAATGAGAGCAATGCTACTACCCCACCAAGACTAAGCAATGACAATGGGTTTCAGAACTGAATTTTTCGGTGTGAAACCCATTGCTTCTCCACATAGCTCTTTTTCACAGACATTAACCATCTTCTTCTCTTTGGAGAAATGATATTATGTGGGGTTTTTTTGAGGGGTGGAGTTTGCCTTGAGGGAGGTCAATGGGTGGCTGTCAGCCGCCAATGACAAAGCTGAGACCTTTTGGGACCACCAGTTGAAATGGCACCCATGAAGGACTGAATTTTTTTTCGTTAGGTGGAGATATTGGCAAAGAAACTTGGACCTTTCGCATGCAAAGTCTGTGGTTCACCCACTCAACTACGGGGTCTCACTGCATTTTGTTAAAACTGTTGTGTTCTGTACAAGAAAATTCTGAATTGCTTGCTGGGTTTGAAATTATGGTCTCTAAACTCATGAGAGAGAGAGAGGCTGAGAGAGAGAGAGAGAGAGAGAGAGAGAGAGAGAGAGAGAGAGAGAGAGAGAGAGAGAGAGAGAGAGAGAGAGAGAGAGAGAGAGAGAGAGAATCGCTACATGGCTTCACTTAAGATCTGCATCCTGTATTCTTCAGCATCATTAATTCTGCCCTTTCAGAAGATTGTTTAATGTGTGCAGCCAAGCACAGATGGCCCGAGCAGGCTGGGGAGCAGACTTTCTCTTCATTTCTGTGATGTGAAATAGTCTTTTAAGTGACTAAAGTGCAATCACGGTAATGACAAATAAATCCAGATGTCTTCAAAGGAACACAAACAATTGCTTTGTAGCATTGCTAGGGAGAACGGCAATTGCTGCTAACATTTCTCATGAAGGTTCTTTTTGTTTCATGATAAAAATCCAATGGAAGTGTTGAATCTGGCTTGTTTTTGGAAAGGTAGAAATGCTGCAGTTGGCTTGTGGAGGAAGAATGAATGGAAGAACTTGTCCCTTTGAGCTCAGTGTTGTCAACACGCACTGGCAGGCACTGTCCAGCATTTCAGGCAGAGGTCTGTTCCAGATCTGACTGGGGACACCGTAGATTGAATATGGGACATGTCAAATGCAAAGCACATGCATCAGCAAAATTTCCCAATTTCATACTAAAGATATTTCCCAATGGGTGTGCCACGTTGATTGGCTTCAAGATCTTTATTCTGTGTTTTGTTCTTTAATGGAAAGGATCCCAAAGTGGCCTCAACCAGACAAAGCCTATTTCAAGATGCAAATGACATTAAAACTCATTTGTTGAGCTCCTTAGCTTCTCAAAAAGCTGGCTGCCTTGCTGGCTTGTAAGAGATTTTGCCCATTCTAATCCTGTTGTGGATGAGAGGGAGCCTCTGCCAGACATGGGGCCACAGCTGAGTTGCAGAAGTGATGTTTTGAATGTCAAAAGAAAAATCGAAGCAACAGCCTTTGAGTATGAAAACAAAAACTGTGAACAAATCAGAAGTGGGAGAGTGAATTCAAAACACAGATGGCGAGGAAACAAGGATGAAATCTGGGGCCAGGTAAAGGGGCAGGGAAAGAGTGGTCCTGGCCAAAAGAAAGAATTATTTGGCTATACAGGGAAAGGGGGAATAAAAGAGACATATTGCATGGAGCAGGTTCCAGGTGCAAACATTTGTAGTTATAAGATCATCAGAATGGACTCTCTGTGATGATGAAGTCCAGAGGTGGGTCTTCTTTGCCCACCTGGCCGGAGATGCACAAATACGCAGTGCTACGGGACTGGCCAGGCATGGGCCAGGCAGACTATTTATGGGGCTGCCCTAGCCTTCTCCCGCTTCGGTTGAAGAACTCTTCCCTCCCACCCTTGGGTTGAGAGCAAGCGTAGCTGGTCGTGAGTGGACCAGATGGGAATTTTTGACTGGTTACCTGCTCATCCCATTCTCAGTCAGGGTGTAGTGTAGGCATTTGTTGTCCATCCTGGTCACAATGGTGGGTAGTGCAAGAGGTAAGAGAATTCAGGTGAGGTCCAAGAGAAGGCATCCAAGGGGTTCCAGGCAGCCTTCTCATTGGAATAAAGAAAGTAATGATAGGAGGTGAAGGGAACTTAGACAGGGATAAAACATAAGAACATAAGAACAGCCTTGCCAGAACAGGCCACAGCCCATCCAGTCCAGCATTCTGTCTCACATAGAGGCTCAGCATTTGCTTCAGGGTATTCCCAAGCAGATGTCTTCACCTGCTTAAGATTCCCTGCAAATGGCATTGAGAGATATATTCATGTCTATCTCTCCAACCCGGAGGTTGTCCTTAGGCATCCATAATGATAGCCATTGGTAACTTTGTTCTCCATGAACTTGTCTAATCCATTCTTAAAGCTGTCAAAGCTGACAGCCGTCACCACTTCATCTGGCAGGAAGTTCCACACACCAATGATCCTCTGGGTGAAAAAGGACTTTCTCTTATTTGTTTTACATTTAGCACCCAAAAGTTTCATGGAGTGCCCCCTAGTTCTAGTGTTGTGTGACAGGGAAACCAGTTTTTCCTTATCTACTTTGTCCACACTCTGTATGATGGTTAAAACATGGTTAATGAGGTGTGGGTTGTGGGCTGCCTTGGGTTAATTATGCCTCCAGAGTTTAGAAGCATCCTGAACAGGAGGGCGGCATGCTTCTGAAAGAGTTTCTCACTGAAGTCTAGTTTGGGCTGGAGGCTGTGCAGACTCCAGGCCTCAAACTGACTGCACTATGCCCAGGCCCTTTTGTTATAAGGGGAAGTTGAAGGATAAAGAGTCTTAATAAAGTTGTGGCCCAATTTTAAGCCAAGCAAGTTGTCTCACCTGTTCCAGGCTGGGTGGGCAAAAGAGGAGGTAGGGAAAACATTTTACCACCTGTGTGATTTTGAAAAGTCTTAGACAGGCGGGCAAATGGGATAAATAATAGGCTGGAAAGACCCTAGTGTGACTATGATCCATGGCAACTTTGATGTTTCTGAAGGTCAGAAAAATATGACTCTTTCCCAGCTATCTACCTTTTCAGGAACAATTTTCCTATATGTCCTGCAACATTCATGCTCAAGTACACGGCAATATCTTACAATCACTGGAGCTGTCTGTAGAGAGTGTTAAATTTTCTGGATAGCAAAAGCAGGCATTTATCCTGATGTCGCTTAGGTTTTCAAACCTTGCTTTTCAAGTTGCCAAGCTGACAAAGATGGACAAGTGGGAAGCAGTAATAGATGGACTTAGTCTAGTTTTCTGACCAAACTCTATAATCTGCACCCTTGGGGACTAGGATGCTCAAACTTTCCACTGCATGTGTAGAAGGACCAGTCAGTAACATCCTCCACTGTAGGTATAGATGTTGGCACTTCATCCCTCATGAAAGCCCCTCCGGAATCAGGCATGCAACCCAGGGATGTGAGGTTTTCCACCACTGCATCTCATGGTTCTCATCTGAGACATTGCCACTTGGTAGCTGAAGCATCAAGCAATAGTTTGCATGAGTGAATGAGCCACTGCAGGTCAAGTCTAGTCTATCATAAGGAAAACAGGCAATACCATGTTTGCATCTGTGGTCTATTTAGGGCATTGTTGCCTGCTAAGGCATCTGGAACAGAGATGGATTGATGCCATAAAGGAAGCCACAGCTTTGGGTTTGCAAGAACTAAGCATGGTTCTTGAGGGCAGGATGTTCTGGGAATCTCTCATTCATAGGCTTGCCAGAAGTTGGAGGTGTGAGAACAGCAGCAACACATTTTGCTTACTTTATACAAATCCCAAAACAAATAACAAAACATCACTTAAAGATAATGTAATGAGAGATCAAGGAGAGAAACAAAAGACTATAAAAACATCAAGAGAAGGACAGCACAGATCTCAAGTACAGAGGGCATAAAATCCATGTTGTTGTTGTTGTTGTTGTTGATTGATGATGATGATGATGATGATGATGATGATGATGATAAGAAGGAGGAAGAGCCCTGTGGCACAGTGGTTAAAGTGCTGTTGTGCAGCTAAAACTGCACTCACAACCTAGGGTTCAATCCCAGGTAACAAGTTCAAGCTTCACTCAGCCTTCCAGCCTTCCGAGGTCGGTAAAATGAGTACCTAGGTTGCTGGTAGGGGAGCAATGTGTAGCCTGAACAACTAAATTGTAAACCACCCAGAGAGTGCTTTAAGTGCTATGTGCCAGTATATAAGCAGAACACTTTGCTTTGCTGTGCTTGCTGCTGCTGTTGATGCAACACATTTCATAATTCGCTCTTCCACCTCTAACCTGCTGTCTTCAAGTTTTCCCAGCTTTATTGCCTTTTTCCAGAAGCTCTTGCCTTCCCATGATGTGACCAAACTATCTTATCACGTTTGCCTCAAATGGAAGTTCAGGGTTGATTTGATCTGGGGCTCAGGTGTTTGTCTTCAAAGGAGTCCACAGTGTTTGCAAAACTCTTAGGTAGCACCATATTGCAAGCAAAGCAGTTCTTTTCTTGTCACTCTTTCCTTTGCTCTCCTGATGTGCCTAAGTAATTGCAGTGGTTTGGGATATTGTGGGTCTATAACATAGGCAAGGGGGCATTTGTTACCATGCCCCTCAGGCAGCAAAATTTCTGGGAGTGGGCCAGGTCCCTCAGATAACCTAAACTCAGTCATAAGTGGCTTAAAACTTCACATCCTCCAGAGAATGAAGCTTGTGCAGTGTGGTACAATGAGCCCATGATTAAAAACGGGAAGTGTTCAGAGACATTATTCCACCAGACCTGTGTATCTGACTGTACTTGCAACATAAGCCTCTGATGAACTGCAGCAAAAAAAGTGGTAATTCTGCATATTCCGAGAGGTTTGGGGAAACTACTGCCATGGCAAGTACACATCTGATCACATGTCATAGTTGTTCCATAACTTACCGACCTTGGAAGGATGGAAGGCTGAGTGAACCTTGAGCCTGCTACCTGGGGCTGAACCCCAGGTCGTGAGCACAGTTTTAGCTGCACAACAGCACTTTAACCATGGTGCCACAGAAGAAGAAGAAGAAGAAGAAGAAGAAGAAGAAGAAGAAGAAGAAGAAGAAGAAGAAGAAGAAGAACAACAACAACAACAACAACAACAACAACAACAACAACAACAACAACAACAACAACAACAACATGGATTTTATGCCTTCTAGATCTGTGCTGTCTTTCTCTTGATGTTTTTGGACATGGAAATCTTCCATGAGCCAGCTTAAGAGCATTGGTCTTTAACACCATGTTCAGCTGCTCCCTTTCATGTCTACACCAGGTCTACTAAGTGGGCCACAGAGTTCTTCCTCCCTTTCTCCTTTAACCTAATTTAAATCCATTTTCTCCATGAAAAAAGATTCTTATGTTGAATTCCCCACCACTGCCCACTTTATTAGCAGGAGTGGCCTGGGTGGGATAGCAAGAGAGGAAGCTTCTTGCCTGCCTTTTAAGCAAAAAATATGACTTCCTGGGGAGTGTGGGGCCAATAATTTATGCATTCCCTTTTTTCTTTCTCTGCTTAGATTCTGAGTGCATCAGAGCTCCACAGACTCCTGCAAACAGAATTTCACTTTGATGAGATTCCCCTCAACATGCAATCCTACTAAATGCTATTTTTTTTTTTTCTTCTTCTTCTTCTTCTTGGGCACTTTGAATTTATTAAAGTCTTCCATCAAATTACTCAGAATTTTCTTTTCCCCTTCTCTTCCTCGAAACACCCTTAATTTCCATCCACTTAACATAACTTTACCCAAAGGATGATCCTAGCATGCTGTACTTTTTTTTCTAAAATATTGTGCTGGAGAGCCATAAATTAATTTCTTCTTCTCTTGCACCCTGCTAGAATTCCAGACTTGGCATCATTCAGGGCACAAGTGGCAGAGGGACTGGCCACTGAAGTCCCATCAATTTAAGCAATATGTTGTCTTATATCTCTCCACCAGGAACAATGTAGGTAATATTCAGCTTTACAATAATCATCTACTGCTGAATTCCAGGGAAATAAAGACGTACCATTAGAGAGGTAAGAATAACCCTTTGATGGAATGCACCGATGCCGCATCAGACCTAGCATTCTGCTCCCACAATAATTGACCAGTTGTTTACAAGAAGCTCACTCTCAAGAATTGAAGGTACAGCAGTTTCCTGTTCTGAATTTCTGCTTCCCCAAGAAGTCTTTTCTCCTATCCTCAAAACTAGGTGCATGTTGAGATAATCATGGTGTTCACTCCTCCTTTCTGGGCACTGTTTCCCTGTAGTTTTAGTTGCAAGAAGGTGTATGTGTATAATGAGAGCGGCTAACCAGACTACAGTCCACCAATGCGTTAAGAGGGGCTTGGAGACATTACAGATTCTGTGCCTCCCTTATGATTCCTCTGCCAATCTACTGTCCTTTTTATTTTAAGGAAGAGGAGTTGCATCAAGCCCTATTCACGATGCAGTTTAAAAATAATCAGACATCATTGCATCAGTTCTCAATTATAGTGACTCTTTTTAGGGTATTCTAGGTAGAAAATACTCAGAAGTGGATTACCGCTCCCTTCCTCAAAGGGACTGTGCCGTTTGCCCATCACTGGCTCTTCTCCCAGAAAGCATACAGGGGAACCAAACTCTCAGATTTTGGCTCTAGCCATGATCCTAACTCACTGTTTTCATTGGCCTTGCTTTTGTAACATTTTATTATTATATACTGCCAAGAGTCGCTATTGGCTTGATGGCTCTAATCAAGTTTTTTGGTTTGTTCATTTGTTTTTTTGAGGTATGCAAGATACCCGAGGAGTGGATTTTCTTGGCTATCTACCAGCAAGTCTCCATGGCTGAATGGAAGCTTAATCCTATGATTAAGTAAATACTCTATGATTCAATGATTCCTAGTTTGATGCTCTATCTGATACAGCACGATGGCTCACATTTGCAACTTTTAGGAAGGCAAAAGCACCCTCTGTTATAGGAATGTCATAGACCCTGCAATTTTGTCATATCTGACTGGTGTTAAAGGCACAAATATGATAGCATTTAAGAGACTGAGAAGCAGATTTTCTTACCGTGAATGAGACAGTAGAATGTCTTATACTACATTGGGCCATTGTCCATCTAACCCTTATTGACACTGATGGATAGCATGGCTTTTAGGTCGCATGACCTCTTCCTTTCTGCATACAAAGCATGTGATCGTCCACTAGGTTACACGCACACACACATGCATTGGAATCAGACAATAGCTATTTCCTTACCTGCTGTCTCAAAGGCTCTCTCCACATAGGGGCTGGATTGATTTTAGTTACGGGGGCTCACCTGTCTTTGGAATTATGTGTGTGCATTTGGGTATTTGCGTTATGATAGAATAAGGTAGTGGGCATACATTTCTCTTTCCATATATCCATAGGTGATGGAATGCAGTTTTTTTTTGCAGTTAATAGCTGGATGCTAGGGAGGTGGACGCAATCCAAGAGATGGAGGAGAAAAGCAATATATTGACCCATACAATATAAATCCCATCAGATGTCAAACGGGTACCTGTTAATCCAAGGATTGTGCAAGAATAAATACATTGCCCCAGCAACTACTGCCATTAGTTTTGTGACAAATTCAAGACTAATTCACAAAGGAGCCACAGAACCCTCCTTGACTCTACTGGGCACCATTCCGTGGGAAATCAAGAGTATTAACAGCAGAGGTAGAACACTTTCCATCTTCTTACAGTCCTGGGATGAAGGACATATTGCATGAAACAGACTCTGATTTATATCATAAGAGCTGCATTTTGTCTAGAGAAGGCTGATAGAGGTGGCCTGGAAGCCAAAGACCTCTGAAGAGCAGTTTAGCCTGGAGTGGAGAGGATAAGAGATGACAAAGAGAGGATGCGGTAGCACCCTTCATCTTTCTAAACAAGAAAAGTTTGTTTTCTGCTGCTCTGGAATGTGGGACCTGTACCAGCAGATTCAAGTTAGGAGAAAGCAAAGCAAAAAAGCAAAGTGTTCCGCTAGAGATGGGCACAAAATGATTTTTTAAATTTTGTTTTTAGTTTTTAGTTTTGTTCCCTAACAAGATGAAAAATGAACTGCCCCTTCAAAGAAAAACTAAAGAAAGCAAAGCAAAATTTTTTGATTCCTTCTGTTTAAAAACCCCACACCATTTCCCCCCCAACATTCCCCAATCGGGTTGGGGAATGGCACAGGGTTTTAAAACTGGACTTTTTTGCAACTGAAGCCCCGCACACCAGCTGATCAGTGCTTGCTTCGGTGGCCAAAAAGATTTTTAAAGCCCGCACCAATCCCCTCAACGCACCTGATCGGGTGGGGGAAAGCGCAGGCTTTTAAAACTTTTTTAGTCCCCGAAGCAAGCCCCGCTTGTCACCTTCAGGAACTAATAAAAAATTTAAAAGCCTGTGCTTCCCCCCCCAAAAAAAAAACATATAAAACAAATGTAAAAAATATTAAAAAACACATGAACACACACACACACAGTAGTTACATAAAACATGCACATAAAACACATAAATGAAAAATGAAACAAAAAGAAATATGAAACAATTTTTAAAAAATATTTTAAAACAAAATAAAACAAAACAAATGTAAACAAAATAAAAAATGAAACAAAACACCATTTTGGTGTTTTGTGCCCATCTTTATGATCCACTTATATACCCCCCCAGAGCACTTAAAGCACTCTCTGGGAGGCTTAAAATTTAATTATTCAGGCTACAAACCTCACCAACCCTGCCTGCCTGCAAGCTGGGTATTCATTTTACCAGCCTCAGAAGGATGGAAGGCTGAGTCACCCATAAACCAGCTACCTGGGATTTATCAACAATTAAGCAAAAATATAATATTTAAATGTGTTTGGCACAGAGCAGTGCAGCAGTAGCATGCAGATAAAATGTCAGTATTGATATAAAGTATTGCAGAGTTAGGTTTACGGAAGACAATGACAATGGGTAGAGTAAAAACTCATATATTCATATATACATCAAAAAATATATACACAGCATAACATCCAAGCAATATATACAAGCAACAGAGTGTGGGGTTCTGTCTCTCACCATAGACAGACCCACCTACCATATGGCAAGCTAGTGCTTTTATACAGTTCAGCACCCATCAGATATGAGTCATCACTAATTACAATCTGATGCAATCTGATGCAACCATGATGTTATAAATTCTTCCACCTGTGCTTCATCACCAACATGCCTGTGATTACTTATCTCTTACACTTGTGGATTAACATCATGAGACTGAAGAATTTAACTGCCTCCATTTTACAACTCTCTTTCCACTATCTGTTAAATATACATAACATATATTTTATCAATTTTTACATATCTTGACATGATTGAACCCCAGGTTGTGAGCACAGTCTTGGGTGCAGTATAGAACTTTAACCACCATGCCATGAGGCTCCTAAGAAAGATGGTTCTGACTCAAAGTTAGGAAGAATTTGGGACATTGGCAGTCCCATTTTCCTTACTTGGAACTTTTTAAATGAGGTTGCATGGTCAACAGTCAACAAATGTTTCAGCTGTGAATTCCTGTATTGGTAGAATACACACAAGAAGGGCAGTTTTGAAGGACGAAGGACACTCATTCAAATATGACGATGTACACATGTTAGAAGAGAGATGGTTTGAGAGAGGGGTCAGGGAAACCATTAATGGGCGCACTGAAAACTCCTATCTCAACAGAGGTGGAGGACTCAGACACAATCTGTCAGCTACTTACCAAGTGGCACTTTCATGTGTCCCCAAACAAATCAGAAGCACTTCACACCTCCACCAGGAAGGCAATAGCTAACCCATATTTAAATCAGTGTTGGGAAAGGTTGCATAGGTGGGACAGTCACATACCATAGGACTTTGTCCACCAAAAGAGCCTATTCAGATCATGGTCTACCTATGAACGCATTCAAGCTATTGTCCAACTTATGAGCCTATTCAGATCAGGGTGAAATGAAGTGAAGGTGAACTATAAACTGGAGGACTTACCACTAACTTTTCTCAGGTTGTCAAAGCTCCTTGATGAGTAGTGAAATGTTTCAATCTCTTATGAAAAGAAATCCAGTTGCCATGACTCAACTTCCAGATGAACTCACCTCAATGACTTGACTGAGAATCTTCACAAACTGTTTTTTCTCCCTGTTTTGTTATTTTGCCCCCCTTTGTCATGTTCTTAGAACCTCCCTCAACCCAGTAACTTCCAAATCATCCTCATGATGTGCCAACTCTGACTTGCAACAACCTGTTCCAGGGTTTTCTATATAGAGAGCAGACAGACATGGCTAGCCCTTCTCTTCTTCTTGGTGCACTTCAGGACTACGCAGCTTGCTCAAGGTTGCATTGGTTGCCTGTACTCACAGGAGGCCCAATGTGAGGCTGTGTGTTTGTTGTGTCATTACAGTGGTGACCAACTCTTCGTGACCCCATGTTCATGGAGTTTTCTTGGCAAGAATACTGGAGTGGTTTGCCAGTACCTACTCCAGGTGCCTACAGCACCTGGTATTCCCTGGTGGTCTCCCATCCAAGTACTAACCAGAGCGGACCCTGCTTAGCTTCCAAAATCAGGTGAGATTGGATGTCCTTAGGGCATCTAGGCAGCTCAATGTTAGGCTACATTGCCTGTATTACCAGAAC
The DNA here is from genome assembly GCA_029282475.1 of Phrynocephalus forsythii. NCBI lineage: Eukaryota > Metazoa > Chordata > Lepidosauria > Squamata > Agamidae > Phrynocephalus > Phrynocephalus forsythii. The sequence continues at coordinate 7,679,374 of JAPFRF010000022.1, forward strand.
AGCTGTAAGTTCTCCAATTATCATTATAAATCAACATACTGTACTTGGAAGGGGGCATAGTTATTCAAGGCTAAGCAAGGGCCACATCTTTAGACAAAGAGCTTCATCCCTTATATGAAAGGCTGCAACTTTGGCAAGCAGACCACTTGTTAAGCTCTCCTAGGCCATTGAGTACAAAAGCCTCACCTTCCTCTGGTGTTGTGATACAGGCTTGCTCAAATTTAGCTGGGGCCCTTGAAGAAATAGTAATTGGCACTGGAATGCCTGAAGAGCATTTCAGATATTCAGATAAGATCCAGGTGTGCTATGAAACAGCCTGAAACAAAGGGCTTTTTTAGCCTGAGGCTCTTCTTGGTGTGATAATAATGACAGATAAGTGGAAACAGCTGAGCATTCAGTGTAGGAGCTGTTTCCAGGAGGGGAACTGAAAGAAGAAGGATGAAAAAAAGAGAGACCTATTTGTGAGACCTAATAGGAACCCTTCCTTCCTTTCTGGCAGAAGCAAGGCAAATGAACATAATTGGTTGGGGTGGCAATGGAGGGGCAAACTCCAGCCAAATTATTCCCATTATCTGCAGTACTGTAATAACATGCTAGAGAGCAGATATTTCCAAAGGGACACCTGTGCTAGTCTTAGGCAACAGAGCCAAGGGTTGGCTCCTTTGGAGCTCCTGGAGGAGTTTAAGGTGCCCTGAAACTCTTTATTCCAAATAGCTGTTGCGGGTGTCTGTTTGCCCCGGTTTTGTGAAGAGGAAAGCAATGGCTGAAGAAGTGAGCATGGAGGGATCCAGAGATCAGGGCTCAACTAGGTAAGAGTTCCATTTACTCGAGCTTTCTTGCTCCTGATTTATGAAGAATCGGAACATTTTTCAAAAGGTCTAACTAGGGACATTGCAATGTTTTCCATCCTCTCTCCTTGGAAGTTGCATTTTGTCCCCCTGGTGTTTATTATTGGCTGCAGGTATTGTTGGCTTTCCGATCAAAAGCTTCTGATGTTCCAGTCAGGTGTTCTTTGGCACTCCACAAAAGGGATGTAGGTTTTTTGCTGGCTGTTTTCTCTTTTGCTTTCATGAAGATTTTGGTATCTTTTTTCCTGGCAGGGCTTTGGTCCAGGGGTGTTAATTGGATGCCGCCTGGTGTTCAAGCTGTTAACCAAGGATGGGTTTCTAGCTTTAAACTCCATCCCTCTCTTTTTCCTTCTGTGTTTGTGAGAGAGACTTTTTTTTTGCCATACCTGACATGAGAAAGCTTTGTGAGAATAATTATCTCTTAAATAGAGCATTTCTAAAAGTGTAATGTTCATATTTGGGGAAATGGCCTGTCTCGTTCCCTAGATGTATCTTTTAAATGCAGTTTTTGCAGATGTATATCATTTACTGTTTTGTTCATTTTCACATATGCATTCTCATAAAACCTTAAAAACTGATCTGTGATCCATCTTCTGCATAATTAGGTGTGCAGCTCCTAGAATCTCCTATTTGCAACATTTTATCTCCTCTCAATCTTATTTAACTCTAATTGGTGTGAACTAATATCAGTGGTAAAAATATTAGTTATAGTCCTGCACAAGTAGACTCTTAAGCGACCTTAATTCACTGAAACATGCAGTGAATTGGATGTATAATTAAGGATGCAGCTCTATGGTTGAACAACTGTAGACCTCCACCACCTTTTCTTTAAACTGCATCCCCCTCATTCCTCGTAATTGGCTGTAATGGAGAAGATTGATGGGAACTGTAAACCAAAATACACTGCTGTGTTCACCCTTTCTTGAGAGTCTAAAACCAATCATATGCCAGCATTCCTTATCTTACCCCAGCACCAAAAATGAAATCACAGCCTGATGAACTAAGGAGGTGCCAAAGGGGGCAACACTTAGGGGTTTTATTTTGGAAGAATTTAAATAGAAAGCCTTTCTCCAGCCCAAACCAAAGGAAAGTGAGCTAGTGAAGAGTCACAGGAAGCTGAATTTCCCTTTGCAGCGAAAAGTAGGAAACTGGGTGGAGGCAGTGAATTGCTTGCCTTAAACCCCTAACAGGTTTTAAAAGTAGTGAGCCGCCCCCCTCCAGACCTACTTTCTGTCAGAAGGAATATAACCAAGGTGGGCAATGCAAGTACCTGCTTAGACTTTTTCTATTGCATACTATTCCCCCGCTCCTTTTTAAATTCAGTGTTAAGAGGGAAAGGGAGAGTCTGTTAAGGCTACCAATCAAACCATCCGTAGTGCTAACTGTTCTGTGTTTTCAACCCTAACTTTTTTTTTAACAAGGAAGAGAAAGAACTGCTGGCAAAGAAAAGCCGAGTTATAGTTAGAACTTGATGACCATGTCTGAACCTTTGCAGAATCTGTTTGAGGCGAGAAGATGGCAGGATTTTTTTTTAAAAACTCATCCTCTGGAAGCACCTTCAGAAAGAAGCAGTGCCAGGCTGCCGAGTAGAAGAGTTTGTGAGAGTTTGTGTGTGAGAGAGAGAGTTTGTGTGTGTGTGTGTGTGTGTGTGTGTGTGAGAGAGAGAGAGAGAGAGAGAGAGAGAGAGAGAGATTTGTGAATATACTCACCACTACTTCATGTTTGGCCTTTCCCTTACACTCTGCCACTCTTTCTCTTTCACCTGCAACACCATCCTGAACAGGATCTTGGTTGCTGTCACAGGACAAGTGACACCAAACATGTTGCAACAGCTTTTGAGATGCCAGGTTTCCCCTTTCAATTAATGTAGGAAGAATTTCCTCTCTTTGTATGCAAAAGGTAGCCATTCATCCAACACATTGTCTTGTGCTTGGTATAGAAGCATGTAGCTCTGTTTGATTTGAAGCTGAGTAGCACAAACACTACATACATTAATTGGACATGTGTACAAAAGTATTCATTAATGAATTATATATATTATGCATGCATTTCTTTATTTACTGGATTTCTGTACCACCTATCTAGCTACAAGGTTACTCCGGGTGGTTTTTACAACAATAAAATAATACAACATAGGGAAAATAATGATTAAATAGAAGAGTGCTATATAAGACAATACAATAAACAAAATAAAAGCAATAATCAATATTGAACAGCATAGACAAATACAACAAAACAAAAGACTTTGTGTATACATTGTATATGTGTGTGCAAGCATGCACACACTGTTTAATCAAAAATATGCTGCTTATATACTACACCATAGCACTCTCCATGGGCCTTTTCACACGACCCCTAAACTCCGTGGCAAATGGCTCCCAGCTCCGGAGCTTAAAATTATTTCCCCACCAGCTCCGGAGTTTACCGATAATTAAGTGCGACCACACCCACCTAAGCGTGTCCCAGCGCACTTTTCATGTACCTGCTCTCGGAGGGTGAAAAATTCCTGATGCGGATATAACAGTAGTGACTGCTGGGCTCTCCTTGCTTCTATTTGTTCTTTTTTTGCCCCCCCCCTTTAAGAGATCTGAATGCAGTGCCGGGAGCAAAGTGAGATGGCAGAACGGAGGTGAGTGGCATTCTTTTTTTCCTGTTTTTTCTCCCTCCCCTCACGCAGCCTGCAGCCAGGAGTGTGGAGGGGGTGGGAACGCAGGAACGGCGACAAACCCCTAAGATCTCTGGTCCGAATTTAAGTGGCCAGCGGATCTTAGGGGTTGTGTGAAAAGGCCCCATGTGGTTTACCAATTGAATTGTGCAAACTACACATTGCCTCGCCCCCTTCCCTGAAAGCTAGGTACTACATTTGCTGACCTCAGAAAAATGCAAGGCATGGAAAGTTATGAGCAGAGTTTTGGCTGCAGTACTGCAGATTAACCACCATGCAACAAGGCTCCTCTAATCCAGTGGTTTTCAAACTTTTTCGCCTTTGTGCAGGCTAAAAAACTTTCACAGCACAGCTGCCCTTAAAGTGGTTTGAATACTTAGGAAAAGAAGGGGGGAAAGTGCAAATTTACTGCTCAGTTGTCTTTAATGATATGAATGAAACTGTTTGGGTGAAATTTTCATTATTTCCTTTATATTTATGGGAAGTTTAGTTAATTTTACCCTGAAATCACTTGACCCAGAAAGTTTGCTCCTGTATCTGTTCTTTTATGTAAGCATACATTGAGAATGAAGACTGACAGAGATAAGCTGAAGTAAAACACACAAATCTTTCCACTGCAGCCTTGCCAACAGCATTGTTTTCTGAACACACCTGCATCCAGAACTCTTCTTGGCTTCCTTCACTCTAGTTCTGTTTTAAACTGCTGTCTTCGCTGATCTCAAGCAGATTTGGGAAAAAAATCCATTTGTCATTCCAGTAGCTTTATGTTTTGAGTCACAGGAAAATGGGTTCATCATCCAGCTGTAGATGTCATCAGAGTCAATGTCGGGAAAATGATCAACTATGCTTCTTTCCAAACCTTGCAAGTGGGCAATAACGATTTCAAGGAAGTTGGTTTGACAAATCCTTGCAACCAAGGAAAGTTGCATAGGTCTCTGCTCTCAACACAAGCTTTAAAAAATGTAATTATTTTCTGCAAGACTTTTATTTTCTCTAATTGTGTTCCTCCTTTCTCTTGACAAGAAGTGGTGGTTTAATTAAGTTTTTCAAAGATGTTGCAAAGGTATCCCCATTTAAGCAGCCAGGCAACATCAGTTAATTGTTGGATAGAAAGCTCCTCTGTAAATGTGACCGTGACCACCAGTGCATCTTTAAGTTCAAGCAGTCTGGCTAAAATTTTCCCCTTGATAGCTACTGCACTTCTGTATGCATCAAGAACTGGAAGTGATCCATACCCAGATCTTCGGTGGTAAGTTTTAAAAGTTGTGCTTGAAGTTGGCAGCTCTTAGCATGATTAACCATCTTCACAGCACCATCCAATATGACTTTTAAATCTTGTGGCATCGTTCTAGTTGCCAGAGAATGCCGATGGATGACACAACCATTGCAGCCACTCCATCACTGCAAATATCCACAAACTTGCTTGATTCCAAATCATTTTTCTGTACACATTTGTCGAAAATTTTGTTGAAAATTTTGTCACTAGTGTTGCAAGTTTCAAGCCCTTCACTTATCAAAATTGCTTCTTCTATTTGCATTTCGAATGGATACCTCCCAAACACAAGAAAGACAGCAAGTCCCACAGCTTTGGTACTTTCATCAATCTGTAAACTAAAAAAATCCACAAGTTTTCAATCTTCTTATAAGCTCGTTCTCCACAGACACTGAAATTGTGTAAATTTGCTTGCTTATAGTGCTGTTTGACAGCTGCACATTATCAATCTTCTTGGCCGTGTCTGGACCTAGAATGCAACTTGCATCCTTCACACAAGGTTTAATCAGTGTGTCTTGACAATAGTATGGGGCTTTCCAGCTTTTTCAATATGTTAACTGACAATAAATGAAGCTTCAGTTGCATTTTCATCTTCATTTTTCGAAATTCTCTCCATCACGGATGACCCTGCCTGAAGAGATAAAGTGTGATGTTTGAAGATTTCTTTACCTTGATGTACTAAATCAGAATGATTGCATTCCAGATGCCTTTTTAATTTGGATGGAACCAAGCAGCCATTAGCAACAATTTTATGACAGTTAACATATTGCCCTTCCAGTGCCTGTTCGTTTCCAACTAGAACAAAGCCAAACAACGTGAAGTAGCTAAGATCATATTTTTTTATTTTTCCTCCGATTTCCTTTTGGTCATGCGTCGCCTTTCCATGACCTGAAGCAGACAAACTTGGATGGCTTAGGCTCGCAGGTGTCTGCTGGGATATTTTGTCTCTTCCGATGATGCTGGTTGTCATTTAATTAATCGCTTCAGAAGCTTCAGTGAGTTCACCACCTTTCCGTTTTAAAGACCCATTTTTTAGCCAGTTGTCCATGATTCTGCAATAAAAGTAGGGACTCAAATAAATAAAAAAATTCATTCCATTGCAGCCCCCTCCCAAAACAGTATCATGGTTATGTGGCTTAAACTGCAAATTTGTCTACCTCACAACTTAAAAACTAACCTGTCATAAAAAAATTAATTTTATAGAACTGTGATGAAAATATAAGCACGTACGCAGTCTCTAGCCATACAGTAAACATTATATTCACTAAACAATCATTCTCTTAAAAGAAAATACAAAGTTACTGCCCAGAGACCTCTTGGTAGAGGGGTGGCTAAAAAATTTGGTAAATAAATAAATAAATAAATCCACTGGAACCTTTATTATTTATTTATTTTGTGATGACAACAACCCAGTACCACTCAAAACAAATGACACACAGCCACAAAAATGGCTGACGAGTAGCAGGCGTAGCATAGACAAGGAGATAATGGTGCTGCCATGTTATAAAAATGGATTCTATTGCTAAATTGATAAATCTTAGTGAAATTAAATAATATTGCCATGGCACCCCTGGCATAATTTTGTGGCACCCCAGGGTGCCACGGCACCCAGTTTAAGAACAGCAGCTCTAATCACCTGTGCTTGGTAGGTTTATCTGTTTAAAAGAAAATCAATCTGCTTTTTTGGTGTTTACTCCAGAACTAAATAAATGTATTTGAGTGAGAAAGGCATGAAGAAGCTGAGGAAACCCTTGCACCAGAAAAAGTGCAAATGTTGTGCCTTATTCTTTCTTTTGGACTCATTTGTCAGGAAAGTATTGTTTTGATCCGTGGTTCATAATTACTAATTTGGATGTGTGGAGGCCTAAAGATTTAAACTGGCTGTTCTTTGCCCTGGGAACTCGAGCATCAAAGTTAAAGTCAACATAGCTACAAATGGGTCCCCAGATGTTCCAGGACTGCAACTCCCAGAAATCTTGTCCAACACAGCTAGTGTTGAAGATGTCTGGGAGACCTAAGGTTTGGAACTACCTACTTCCATTAGAGCTTGATTCTAAAAGTGGCGTGATTGAGGTGCAAGGACAGCACTCAAGGAGAGAACGATGGTGCAAGACTAACCATTGCCTGGGTCTCCCCAGTTGTCAGTTGTTGAATGACAACTCCTAGCCACCACCGGGCATGGGGACTCAAGTTGAACTCAAGTCACACCAGTGACTCGACTTGGATTTTTTGTTTTTTATTTCCTTCCAGTGTTGTTGTTGTTGTTGTTGTTGTTGTTGTTGTTGTTGTTCAGTCGTTCAGTCGTGTCCGACTCTTCATGACCCCATGGACCAGAGTTCGCCAGGCCTTCCTACCTTCCACTGCCTCCCGGAGTTTTGTCAAATTCATATTGGTTGCATCGATGACACCGTCCAACCATCTCATTCTCTGTCGTCCTCTTTTCCTTTTGCCTTCGATCTTTCCCAGCATCAGGGACTTTTCCAAGGAGTCCTCTCTTCTCATGAGGTGGCCAAAGTACTGGAGCCTCAGCTTCAAAATCTGTCCTTCCAGTGAACATTCGGGGTTGATTTCTTTCAGAATGGATAGGTTTGATCTCCTTGCAGTCCAGGGGACTCTCAGGTGACTTGGACTCAACTTGTGACTTGGAACCCATCCACCCCTCCCTTTTTTGGGGGGGGGGGTGGTTTTTAACAGGGACTTGGACTTGAGACTTGCCAGACTCCCTGATCACCCTTGACTGTTCTGGCTGGGGCTGATGTATGTTTCAGGACAACAACATCTGGAAGGCTACATCTGCCTCCTTCCTGATTTACATTAACTGCCTGCAGAGTCTCGGTGACCTCAGCAAGGTGCTCTGTGGATAAAGCGGAGATCCTTTCAACTGCCCCGAAGCTTTCAGAAGAAAGAGTGGATATAAATACTAAACTAATAAATGACGTGAATACATTACATGGAAACAAGTTGTTCCAGAAGAACCCGGAAGAGCCATTCATCACCACATCACACGGGTTTCTATTCAAAACCACTAGGGAAGTTGACTAAGCCAAGGAGTGAGGAAGACCTGGCTGTCTTGAATGCTTTCAGGGATTTGAGAAATTCAAAAGAAAATCTGTTCTTCGCACATCAAAATGTTCCCAGCATTAGATTAATCTATTTATTTCCCTTGCCTCTTGCTGATGGGCTCAAAAAGAAGATGCAAAAGCTGCTTTTTAGACATAAATGGCCATGTTCTAGTTTGCCTTTGTAGAAGTACCTTGGCCCCCCTCCCTCCCTCCCTCCTTCTTTCTTGGTACCTATGTGTGTCTTTTCTGTCTCTCTTGAGTTCTGTCAGAGATGTAAGTGAAATAAATACATTAATCTCTCTCTTTTTTTAACCCTTATGCCCCCTCTCTTTCACATTCTTTTGCCCAGAGAACATTTTGATACATTTCAACTGCTACTTTGTGTGCCTGTGTGTTCTTTCTCGTCCCTGCATCCGAATCTCTTTGTACAAAGTTAGCCCTAAAGTAAGGGATTTCTAAGTCTTTTAATGAAGGTTTTTTTTCCTTTCCAAAACTGCTTTGTGATGTGTGGAGCCTAAGGAGATATGCACACAGCACAGGTTCTTGTTGAATTTTTATCACTCTCCAAATGCAATATTTACTGTCTCAGCTGGGCTTGGTGTTGCCCTGGAAGACCGTTCTAGGCTTTAGGTACTGCTGTTGATGTAAAACCACACACAGCCCCCCCCTCCACCACCACCACCAATGCCCTTTCTTGTTATTCAAGGCATTGCACAGGTCAGCACGTATAACATCATTGCTCAGCACATTGTATGTCTTTTATGCAAAGTGCTGCCCTTTTGTTGCATTTTTTTAAAACTGAAGGAATATATTGCACTAAAAATAAAAACCAAGAAAATGCATAATACTTGTACACCAGGATACTTTGACACAGGACTGGTTTTCAGTGGCTGTGGAGAAATTCAATGAAGGCAGCCCTTTTGTGCATGCAGTTTATGCCCCATCTTTTATACTCAAGAAAATCTAGCAAATGCCCAAGATGGTGCTATTGAAGCAACCTGTTTCTGGCCCTAATCTTCTTAACATTTTAGTTTATTTCAGTTTTACTTATGTTTCATAAATACACCCATAATTTATTTTAAAGCATGTGAAACACTCTCATACAAATAAAGAAGACTTGCATTTGCTGAATTTTGTGCATCCAAAGTATTAATATTTGTTATAATTTAAAAAGAAGTAAAATTCTGTCTCACCAGGGTGGGGAATACTGGCAGGCAAGCTAAAGACATCTGCTTTTTCTTTTTTAAATCTTAAATGGGGCTTCTTAAGAGTTCAGCTTCCTGGTCTTCTTCTGGCCCATTAAAAATGGCAGTTTGTGATCTCCACTTTTGGAGCCTTGTGTCACAGTGGTTAAACTGCAGTGCTGCAGTCAAGAATCTGCTTACAATTCAGATAGCCAGCTTGACTCAGGCCTCCATTTTTCCAAGGTCAATAAACTAGGTACCCAGCTCCTGGTGAGAGGAAGGCAGTGTGTGGCCTGCATAATTATGTTGTAAACTGCCCAGAGAGTGCTTTAAGTGCTACGGGGCCGTCTATAAGCAGCTCCCTTTGTTTTACATTACATTTTGCTTCATTAATCTTTGCTAGCTCATGTTATAAGATGTGCTGACGATCATTGGCTGAGAGGTCTTTAAAAGGAGAGTAAAGTTATTTCAGTGACTATTTTCTGCTTCTCTGTTATCCTATTTTGCTCTTGCTCTCTTTTAAGTAACCCTATTGAATGTAGCTGCAAAACATCCATTATGAGAAGCAAGATCTACAAGATTTTACTGTATACTCTGACAGGTATTATCTTTTAGGTGTTATGGACTGGGGCACCTATTTCTCCCAGGCCTGTAGGGTGGTTTTTTATGGGAGGCTCAGAGGCCCCCTGCTTGTTGCTAGTCCTTCTACCAGTGGCAAAATTCTTTTTATTATTTAAGCAGCTTTTTGGCTACTGAAACATCACTGAGGAAGGAGCTTTTTACTGGGTGGATGCTATATTTTATTGCTCAAACTTTGATTGCTTTTATTGGTCGTATTGCATATTTATTTAGCTGTGCACTTGTATCACAAACCCTTGTTTCTGTCCATATCATTTAGTGGATTGCAATCTGGGGTAAACAGCAGAAGCAACAAGGATACCCTCCAGTACACTTGCTGCAGCAATGTTTTTCCAGGAAACGGGTGAACTGGCCTTATAGATTTTGATTGTTTCAAAACTACTTTATCCTATGCAGCCCTCAAGAATAGAGATGGGCACGACCAGGAAAAATGACGTTTCGAGTTGTCGTTTGTCGGGACGGGTCCGTTTCGGCTCGTTTCCGTTTGTCGAGGAAATTTTCAAAAATTTGTCATTTCCGTTTGTCGTTTGTCGTTTGTGTTGGGGTTGGGGTTGGGGTTGGGATAAGTGGGCTCTGGGAGGCACCTCTCTGGGTGTCTCTCTGACGTCTGACCCACTAAGAAGGGAAGGAAGGGAAGTGTTTCACAGAGCTGCCGCGTACCATACATTACATTATGTTAGGGTGGGGTGGCAGAGGCACCTCTCTGGGTGCCTCTGACTCAGTAAGAAGGGAAGCATACTAGCGTACTGCTGTACAGGTTAGGGAATGGGATAGGGGATAGTGGGCTCTGCGAGGCACCTCTCTGGGGGCCTCACTTTGACTCACTAAGAAGGGGAGCGTACTAGCGTACTGACGAACAGGTTAGGGAATGGGTTAGGGGTAGGGGATAGTGGGCTGTGGGAGGCACCTCTCTGGGTGCCTGGGACCCACTAAGAAGGAAAGATTACTTGCGTACGGATCTGGGTTAGGGTTGGGGTTAGGGTAAGGGCTAGGCTTAGGGTTACGGTTAAGGTTAGGGTGGGTTAGTGGGCTGCACCTCTGGGTGCCTCTGACCCACTAAAAAGGACAGCCTACTGGCGTATGGGTTAGGGTTAGGGTTAGGGTTTGTGGGCTTTTAATGCCCTCTCTGGCATACCCAGAAGTCCCCTTTCAAAACCTGGCCATGAATTGGTGGAATGGGCCAAAAAAATTGCATGGTCCCATCCCATGGCCAGCCCATCATTGCGCATGCACAGGTGTAAAAAAAAAATAAAAATAAAATAAAATAAAGTAAATGGAGACGTTTTATTGCAAGAAAAACCCACTGCTGCTACTATAAAAATTCCGGCAGTTAAAATACCTAATTTTCAAATGTTTCTGTGATGCTTTGGTGGGTTTTTGGACCACGATTTAAAAATAAATATTGTGGTCACCATTTTGGATCCCCCCCACCGCATGGCAAACGGAGACGACGAGGATGGCCCCCCCAGCCTGGTACCAGCAACCCAGAACAGGAGAGGGGGGGAAGGCCGGGGACCTCCTCCAGAAACCACCCCTCTCTGGTAGGTGCCCTCACTGAGGCAGGGATATTTTTGCCTGCTTTTATGGCCGTGAATCGGGGTTTTTTATTTTTAAAACTTTTTTTCTGTGCTGCTTGCTGGCATTGCGCGATCGCCGCGATGCCATGAACGACAATGACAAATCAGACCAAATTTATCTTTATCGGGTCGGGTTCGAGCTGGAGCAGAGTAATTGTCATTACCGTTCCTCGTTAGGTAACAGAAACGATGAATGGAAACGGAAACGAGGATTTCGCCGAGTCGTGCCCATGTCTACTCAAGAATGGTGCTTATGGACACTTTGGGTTTTGGGATGAATGCCGTAGGGGGATAAGTCAACTTTCCTGGTGTTTTGACTCTGTAGTATGTGAGCCCTACCTCATAGGAACATGGGGCTAGCATTTATTCCTCATCTTAACTTTGGAGAAGGTAGCCGTGTTAGTCTGTGCAAGAATTCCAGGCAAAAATAAACAAAAATAAAGCAAAACAAAAGACACAAAACATGTGGCACCTTAAAGACCAACTTTCATATTTTAATGTAACGTTTTGTGGACACATCCTCTTCTTCAGACATATAGCAGCAGAATGAGATGTGCAATATGATCTGTAATGGAATATACGTTTCAAATATTGCCTAGATGCCCTAAGTAAATCCGATCTCACCTGATTTCGGAAGATAAGCAGGGTCGGCCCTGGTTAGTATTTGGATGGGAGACCACCAGGGAATACCAGGTGCTGTAGGCACCTGGAGCAGGAACTGGCAGCCACTCCAGTATTCCTGCCAATAAAACTCCATGGACATGGGGGCATGAAGGGTTGGTGACAACTGTAATGGCACAACACACGCACACACATTTTGTGTGTGTGGACCAGGGGAAAGGTAATCCTGGTAATTATCATTACCACACATGCATATGTTTCAAACCAAATATTCATTGGCTGTTGTATGTAGGTATATTTGCATGCAAGTTCTGATGTAAAACTTCCTAAACAGACAGAAACCAAATCTGGGTGAGGATGGGTAGGAATGGGGGAAGAGGAAGAGGCAGAGGCGGGGTTCATTTGAGGTTAAGGGAGTGGGGATTTTTAAGAGTTGAGATGATGGGATTACATACTATAATGCGCACCTCATTCTGCTGCTATATGTCCAACAAAGTGGTAAAGGTAAAGGTTTCCCCGCACATGTGTGCTGGTCATGTCCGACTCTTGTGGCGATGCTCATCTCCGTATTGAAGCCGAAAGAGCCAGTGTTGTGCAAGTCCATGGCCACGTGGCCAGCAGGGCTGAAAGGAAACACTGTTTTACCTTCCCACTTTTTACGGCAGTACCTATTTATCGACTTGCATTTTACATGCTTTCAAACTGCTAGGTTGGCAGGAGCTGGGGATAAGAGTGGGAGCTCACTCTGTGGCGTGGCACCCGGGATTCGAACCGCTGAGCTGCCAACCTTGCAGCTGACAGCTTTCAGTGCTCTCGCCCGCTGAGCCACCACGCCCCATGCGTAAAGTGTTACACTAAAACATGAAAGTTAGTATTTAAGGTGTCACTTTTTTGTCCTTTGTTTTGTCTTATTCGCCTTAACTTGAGTGCATATGCACATACACACATAATTACACTGCACCTCCTTCAGGCTGACCTGGTGCTTTCAAAGAGTACTCAGATTTGTCATCCTGTCTCATTTTGATTGCATCCTAGACTTTTGGTGTCGTCCTGGGGTGTTAGCAGGGGCCTCTTCCCTCTCCCTCCATAGGTGGTTGCCTTGAAATGGTGACCCGTGTAGCATCGTGGGACTCTTTTTAATAAAGGATGCCAACGGCCTTATTAAAATGACAGCAGGAGCTTTGTTATGCTGTAAGCAGGGAGGAAGGATGAGTCAAGAACAGGTTTGGCCAGAGGATAAGGAGGAAATCATAAAAGGATGGGCCACAGTGAAAGATAGGATTAAGGCAATAATGGAGAGGCCATGTGCCAACGTAGAAGGGAATTTTTTAAAATAGAATCAGACAGGATTTATCCATGGTGCCGCCCGCTATCATCCTGGTAATTCTCATTACCAGCGCATTTATAGTGGTTAAATATTCAAAGCGGGTGTTGAGTTTTATAGCTCTCTAAATAAGAGGAGCATTTAGTAAGCAGCTCATTGCCCTTCACACTTAAAAGGAGAGGCCTTTTATATCTTTTTTTTTTTGTCCTCTGACATTCCCTCTCATCCTCTTTATGGCTGCTGCTTTTGTCTTTTATTTCTTTAGATATTCACTCTTTATGTCTGTATACCTAACAGCAAGATGGATTGTGGTGGGATGTAGGGTGACTGACTGCTAGAGATCTCCACTCTAGTACATTTTGTCAATTCCCTACAGAATCTTTTTTTTTTTTAAAATCCAGCTATTTTGTGTAAGCTGCCTAGATGCCCAAAGCACATCCAATCTCACCTGATTTTGGAAGTTAAAGCAGGGTCGGCCCTGGTTAGTAATTTGATGGGAGACCACCAGGGGGAATACCAGGTGCTGTAGGTGCCTGGAGTAGGAACTGGCAAACCACTCCAGTATTCCTGCCAAGAAAACTCCATGGACATGGGGTCACGAAGAGTCGGTCACGGCTGTAACGACAACCCACGCACACACATTTTGTGTGTGTGGATTGGGGAAAGGAGAGGGTTCCTGTATATTTTAAAACACACTTTTAAAATGTTTGCATTCATTCCTTCATTCTACTTCTGTATGTTTTCCTATTAATTAAAAGTATATTGGTGCATTTTAAAAAGAAATATGCATACATCAATTTGCATGATAAGATCTTCATGTGGTCTTCTGCACATTTTGTCCAGAGCATCCTGTAAAAATAGACATAGGCAATTTCAAGGCGAGTTTCATTTGTTTTGTGTTGGGTCTCCGGAAGAATGGGAAGAGGGTGCTTCTGTGAACTTGGCTGGACCCAGCTGCCAAGTTCAGGCCCGAGTGGGAACGAGGGATGAATGGGGTGAAAATTTGGGGGGAGTGACCACATCTTAACCCCTTTTGTTATTTTGGCACTGTACTGTAACACTTCCTTCCATGCCCACAGCTGCAATCCAGATTGCAATACCACCTGTGAAATCTCATGGGCACCCTAGTGTGGATTCTTTGTTCATTTTGGAGGGATCGTTGAGCTCGAGGGATCAACATGGAAGCAAGGAGACAGTGTGGCAAGCTCTCCCATTGTCCATGGCAGAATGAAGAGTGCCCTACTTCTTCCGACCACGATCTCTGGTCCTAGTTAACCCCCCCCCCCAAAAAAATAACCCACACATACCACAGTCTCAATCTGGAATAGACTCTCCGGGCTGGACCTCCTTCGGTTTGTTGGAGAAAAAATATACGTTCAGTTTGCTTTCTTGGAAAGCCAAACTCAGGTCTAACTTGGCTGTTGCAGAATTTTTCATTTGGAAGAGTCTGTAAAAATCGAAGGGCAAACATCTGAAGAACAGGCAGGCAGGGAAGAGAGAGATTTAGACATCAAGAGATTTCCCTTTAGTTTTAAGTTTAGAAGTTGCTATTAGTGAATATTAATGCAACATAGAGATTAAGGGTTTACAAAGATACTCTCAGATACTGCTTTGATCTTTTAATTGTTGTTGACAAGTTCTTTTGGAGCAGGGAAGTAACTGCTTCTTCTGAATATGAAGAGTCCTACCTGAGCAAGTCCCAAATGACTCTTTCCCATCATCCTAAGAATGGAGAAGGTACAAATAATGAAGAATCCATCAGATAGTCTTTCTAGAGATTATCAGCTGGAGGGGCTGCTATTGATAGAAGAGTGTTTCATAGCTGTGTTGCATGCCACATTTGTGAACCACACTTTAAAGCTTTGTCTCCAATTCAGCTGGTGTGGGCTCAAACACTTTTTTGTGTTACTGTACTCTTTGGAAAACCTTCTAAGATTCTTAGAAATCTTAGCATACCATGAGTGCAAACTGATTCTGAATTTGATCTATGACTTGCTAGGAATGGATTGAAAACTAAGCTGTGGAACTCATTGCTACAAGAAAGCAATGAACATTGGCCTCCTCATGAATGGGTGATTAAGGGTGTCTACATGGGTGTACTGTATCTTGAAAAATAAGTTCAAGTCACAAGAGGTTTATATCTAGTCCTGCTTCTGCCTAGGGACCACTTGCTCTTATGTCCTTACTGTTGTCACTGCTTGCAGCTGGTAAATCATTTGCCTTAATTTGACACAGCTAACTCCTCTTTTCCCTTTTGTGAATGTCTTGTAAAGACTGTGAGTTTCTAGGGTTGCCAATCTTCCGGATGTAGTGCCTCTTGTGGGACCCCTCTGTGCCTTTTCTCCATGGGTGGATGCCTCCTTCCATAATGCATGCACACATAAAACATTCATGCAGAAGAACACTCTGGCATTGTGTATGTACGCTGCCATTGCTCATGCTACTAATTAAACTGAAATATAATTATCAGCAGTGACAAGGTAGCATAGTATGAACCAATTATGTTTTCCTCCAATATCGTTAACCAAGAGAACAAATACTGTCTTGGCATTTAGCAGAGAGAAGGATTTTGATTTTGTTGTGTAAATGAACACAAATCTGCATATTTACTTGAGGAGAGATGGGCACCAGTTTCTATGATCTGAATAAGAATGTCACATGTGCATCCTTGTTTTTGTGTCTCAACTATTGGGATTGTGGGACTGTTCAGTCCTGAAGGTTGAACGGAGCAGTCTTTAATGCAGTCCTGTGTCAAGGGTCCCACAAGAGTCTTGAAGGCTTCCTATTTAAATCCAATCTGGAAATGTCCTGAAATTCCCTGAACAGACCCATAATTATTTCCTCCCATTGCCTCTCCTTCTGTGAAACAGGGCTACAAATTAAAACCTGCACTTCCTTGTGGTCACTTCCACTACTACCATCTGTGTACTTGCTTGGTTATAGGTCCTTTGTCGGGCATGGACTCAACCAAAATGATGCACCGGCTGGCTGTATCTCACTTCTCTAGAAGACCCCAGGAATAAAAAAAGGCATATTTGCTGCTGTGTTTTCATACTAGGGTGGCAAAAGCACCGCTGCAGGAAGGGGTTGCTCGATGAACACTGCTCCAAGCTGGAGCAAGCGAAGATGATAATAGAGATTAAACCTCTTAGCATGAAAAAGATTACTCCCGCCTCGTTTGTTTATGTTTCAACTCTACCTTCAATTTCCCTCCCCTCCCAACCTCCATCTCTTGGAATTTTATAGAAATGTCTAATTCTGGAGAAACAAAGCTGTTCAGCAAAGCATGGCCATGAAAGGACTTAAAAAACAAATCCAAACACTAGTGCGTGTCCATCTGTGATGGGTTTGATCCTCGTGTAAAAGAAAGGTGGCATAATCCTAGGCTTGACAGGTTGTTGATCTAATTTGACAGCATTTCTTCCATGATAATTTCTTCCATGATAATTTTTTTAAGAAGCCTGGGAACTTTTGGATTGAATAAATAAATAAATAACAATAATAGTCTTAGAACTTCAGAGTTGGAAGGGACCCTATGGATTGAGACCAGTCCCTGTCAAGGAGACACAGAGGGGGATTGCACTCCAAACATCTAACCGGTGAGATGTCCACCATAAATGACACAAGTAATAAAACAGAACAAAGGTAGCCACGTTGGCCCATGAGTACCGTAATCCACAGGGAGGCATTACTTTTGCTAAGGCCAATTCATTTTGAAGGACAAAACGGGGAAAATGCATTATAGGAAGAGCTGTCCAGGAGTGACATGGGAACCTACTAGGGTTCATTTACAAGAATCAAACAAAAGTCTGAAACATTTCTCTAACAACATTTTGAGTTTCCTCAAACCCCAAAGCTGGTAATAGTGGTGAGATGGACATTGCTGCTCACTAGAGATGGGCACAAAACAGAAAAATTGTTTTTCGTTTCTGTAGTAGTTTTGTTTTGTTTGTAACAAATTCTTAAAGTGGTTTCATTACAAAATGAAATGAAATGCAATGAAATACTATGCTCCCCTGGGTCCTAAATGACCAAAATGGCAGGCTTAACTTCCTCAAGTGATTCTAGGTAAGAACCCAATATTTGGAGAGGGGCACCAGCTTTGGTCCTTCATAACTTGGCCCCCTGAAACCCAAACTTCTCCAAATTTGGGGGGGGTTTTCTGAATCACTCACCTGCCATTTCATCTAGGAAGAATCATTTCATCCTAGAGGGGAAAATTGGCATTTCATCACAAAATGAAATGAAACACATTCTACCATTTAATTAGGTAACAAAGTAATTTGTTACCTAAAGAAATGACAAAAGAACCTTTCATTTTTTGTTTCATGCCCAGCTCTACTGTTCACCAAGGGACTAGCATTTCAGAGTAGAGGAAGGGAGGTAGAAAAGCTTGCTCACTGCCAAAGCTGCTATTCTCCACCCTTGTCACATGATTTTGATACAATGAAAAATTCTACAGATGCCCAACAAGGAGAATGCTGTGAGAGGAGAACCCCAGGGAACTCACCCCTGCTCCACTGGGAAACGCTTACAGAAAAACCATTATTCTCAGTCATATGGAGCTTTCTCTAATCAATGGCTTCCATTGGCCCTCCTGCTGCAGAGGTCTGAAGGTACAATATCTGGAGGTGATGGGAGGGAAAAAGCATGAATCCTGCACATGGTGTGATAAAATTATAGGTGTTTAATATGTTTCCTTCCTCAGCAATGGTGAATGAAAACAGTAGACCAGATTCTATTTGCTCTACAGATTGTATATGGGATTTTGATGCTACAAAATTCACATAGTTTAGATAAGCAGAAGGAAGAGTGGATTTATTTTGCACAGTACCCAGATACAGATTGCATTGGCTTTTCCTAGGAAAGCAAAGTCGCACAGTCCTGCTAATTTGCAACCAAATTAGTGAATGGTGTAGATTTACAAAACTGATTGTGGGAAACTGAATAGCAAATAATCTGAACAAGTGTGTGTACTGGGGAAAATGGGCAGCCAAATGATCAGATGAGTCTGTTTCCCTCCTATTCTCTTTTTAAAGTTTACATGTTGATTGGTATTTTAGGTCCACTTCTCTTATTCTTCTTTCTCTGCATTTTAGTTCCATTTTAGTTCTTCTCTTCTCACAGCATTTTAGTTCCTCTCCTATTTAGTGGTGCTCCTATTTGCTTTGAGAAGCTCCATAGGGAGAATTGGTCCCTTTAAATCTGATTCTGTTTGAATTTCAGTTTAGGTGCTTTTCATCCTATGCTAGATTTTAATGACTGTCCTAAGAAAATAAAAATAAACTGCCAGTCTTGAATTATTCACAATGCAAAGGTTTCACACTAGGTACTTCACACTGTTGGTATAGGTACCAAATAATCTGAATACAGGGAGCTATTGAGTCTGGAGACTTATCCCTCTCTGCCTAACTCCTTTCACCTCTAGGGTCCATTGCTTCATTACTCTAGAGAAGAACAGGGAACATGCCCTGTAGTTCATAATTTTATAGACTT
Organism: Phrynocephalus forsythii; assembly: GCA_029282475.1. Classification (NCBI taxonomy): domain Eukaryota; kingdom Metazoa; phylum Chordata; class Lepidosauria; order Squamata; family Agamidae; genus Phrynocephalus; species Phrynocephalus forsythii. The sequence goes on from JAPFRF010000022.1 coordinate 7,698,063, forward strand.
TTAAATGGCTTTTTAATGGCCCCCTCACCAGTTTTTAAATTGTCATTAGATGAGTGTTTTAATAGTCCCACATTTAATTGCTTTTTAAAATGAATTTTGTTTTAATTCCTACTTGTTTTAACAAGTAGAATTACTTGTCCCCATCACTGCATCAAGATGCAACCAATTAAAATAAACAAATAAGAAACATGTCACCTTTCAGAGGTTGTCCAATTCCAATTGTCAACATGCCCTATTATGAGCTGAGAGTATTGGGGACTGGAGTTGAAGAGACCTGGATTTCCATGTTGGAATGTGAGAGAGCATGACAGAATACCCAGACAGGCACTCACATGTATTCTTGCCTACCCCACTCTCATGCCTTTCAGGTGTACTGGATAACAAAGCAGTGGATGGGATGTGGAATCCAGCACACTGGGAGACACCAACGTTGGAAAGACAAACTGTCTTTCACCTCTTTTTGAGGGCTAAGTGATTCCACTGCTTCAAACAAATAACCCAGCAATGTAATTTGTCCAGTTTCAAACTGGTTTTGTTGCCAGTCCATGGAAATAGTCCTAAATTTGCAGGGCTACCCATCTGTTTTTGATGTTGCATTTCATTTATAATTTCCCTTCAGTCTGGGCCCATCTTAAATCAGGATTTTGCACAGAGAAGCTGTTTAACTTCATCCACGGGGAGGGTTTGCTGGAGGAGGTGTGGAGAAGCTCTTTAAAAGGTATTTACTGATTTTTCTTGACAGTTTCCCTAGGATCTTTTCCACACTGAGTAGTTAAATTTGTTGTTTCAGCTGTGGGAGAGTTACCGTCTTTGCCTCAACAGCATTTTCTTGCTTCACATTTCCTCTTGCAATCCATCAAAATCAAATGGCTGGACTGGGTATTTTTCTACTGAATTTTAATAGGTAGCCAGAAGCCTCATCAGTGAGTGATAAAAAAAAGTTGTGTTTTGCTTGGAGACAGGAGACACAGCACTCTGAAGACAAAAACGTATGTAAGAGTGGCCTTCAGTATGTGCAGAATTAAGAGAGAATTTGCTGTCATGGCATGTAGCACTAGCCATGACCATTAGCAGAGATAGTTGAAAACAGGGATTACAGAGTCACAGACAATGCTTCCGTTGATGGCTGTTTATCCACATTTTTGAAGCTGCTGGGGCTAGAACCCATGAACTTGAGGTCTCGAACAACTGATCTCTGTGTCAAGCTAATGGGGCTGCATTTTGCAGCATGGTGGTTGAGAGGCTAAAGTGGAGAGAAGGAGAACCCAGTGCGTTGCCTTGAGCTCAATGGAGAACAGGCCGAATTTCATTTCCAAAATACCCAAACGAAACCTCCATGCTTAGAGGTACTGTATCTTTTGAGTGGTAGGAGCTGAAGCTGAATAAGGGAAAGGAAAAGAGCCTGGTGCCTCCGTGACCTGCTGGGAGCACACACAGACAACATCCTGGCCACAGCTGGAAAGGGAATAGAATAAATTTGGGAATTGAACTCCCAGAAATCCTGGTCAGCTCAGCTAGTGATGAAGACTACTGGGAGTTACAGTCCAGGAACATCTGGGGACCCACAGGTTGAGAACCACTGCTCTGGATCATGGAGCTTAGCCCCTGTCAAGGAGGCAGAGTGGGGAATTGAACTCCCAACCTCTTGGCTCTCTGGCTGTAGAGCCAACCACTGAGTTATCCAGCACTTGATGGAGTAGATCCAGATTTCTTTTCGGAGAAGCTGAGGTGAATTGTTTGTTATTTGACAAAGCGAGACAAGTGGCCAGCCTGATGTAGAAAAAAAAATGCTACACAGGGTAAACATGGCATAGCTGTGTGAATATGCCTTTGGGACGGACATGGCTAAATGTAATGAAGTGCTTTGATTTCTAGCATGACCTTCATGGCACGTAGCTCCTGTTGCTGTTGCCATTTTGCCTAACGTAAAAAATCTGAAGGTAATGTGGGTGGCTGTTCTCTCGTGAGTCACTGGAAGGATGCCAAGAGAAACAGAGGGAAGCTTGGGGGAAGGTAGGATTTCTTAAACAGGGTATAACAGGAGACCAGATGCTGCTTTCAGTGAAATAGCAGGAGTTCATGGAGGTCCTTTCTTCAGTTAAAGAACTATGGAGTTTGAGAGAGAGAGAGAGGTGGTTACTTCATGTCCTTCCTCGAGCCGAGGTGAACTTGCCTCCGTGTTGAAATCGGTTTTCAACACGGATCGAGAAGTGGATTGAAAAGATTCCCGAGCTCCAGGACGGGAATCTCTTACCCCGCTTGGAGCGTAGTTCAGGGGGCGTGGTCGGGGTGAACTCGGATTGACCCCACAAGGACGTGAGGTTCCGTTCCTTCGAACTCGGATTGACCCCACAAGGACGTGAGGTTACGTTCCTTCAAACTGGTCTCCAGCGGGGCCGTGAACTTCAGCGAGAGGGACGTGAAGTATCAGCCAGAGAGAGAGAGAGAGAGAGAGAGAGAGAGAGAGAGAGAGAGAGAGAGAGAGAGAGCATGAATGGAGGATCACTAACACCAACAATCTGGGGAGACCACACAGCAGTGACAGCACCTGTGTAACATATTCACTCAAAGCTGTGACAACCTTCTACCTTCCACAATCTCTCTCACCCGCTCCATCAACATAGTGTAAAATATTTCAGCAAAGTTCAGTAAACTACGCTGAGTGGCACCTCTGGTTTGGTTGCGGTTTGCATAATTCTTCAATGACAGCATGCATGGCTGGTCTAGACAAAGGAACAGATAATCCAGACTATTGCTTCAAGCTCTTTTAAACTGGACAGAGTGGTAAAATACCCATTCTGTAAAAGATCTGCAAGTACAACAAACATCCATGCCAATCAAGAGGGACTGAGGTATACCTCCATCTACAAGGTCATATGGCTTTGCCTGAACATTTTTGCCTAAATCTAATCTCTGTCTTTGTTTAACACAGAAATTGGCATGTTTCTGGGTGCTTCTACTACCAGCTGAGACAAACATGTTGCATTTTAATGAAAGTGAATGGAGACTGCTTGCCTATAGTGATGGAGACAGAGAATCAATTCTCCTGAAGTGACGTCTAATACCATCATATCTCCTAGTCTCAAATCTTTATACTGAAATGTTGTTTTAATTCAATAATTCAGAAATAACTGGAACTTTTCTGTTCCATCCCCTACCCCGAGACCTCTGCCCAGCCTCAGAAGGTGTCTTGGAGGGCCTCAAAAGATGGCCTTTTAAATGATGATCCAGTGGTTTCTTAGAAGTATTAATCAACCCTGATTTTGGATCTTCTTTGGTGGGTTCCATTCACAATGTTTGGATTTTTAAAATCCAGTTCAAAGTTTTATAATGTACATCATCCATCATCTTGCTTTTTACAAAAATCTCGAGCATCTCAGATTCTGGAGACAATTGTTTCTGAACAGCAAGGTTTGGTGACACCTCCTCTGGGTGTCAACTACGTAGACCTCTCTAAGCACCTTCAAAGACTTCAGCCATCTCTCATCTTTGCAAAGAACGGTATTCAGAAGGGACTCTGAATATGGTCCATTCTGAGCTGGTTCCAGCCTGGCCTTCTCCTAACAAATGGAGCTGTAATCCTTGATGGTAGACTTTCTTCAGAACTCCACAGTTCTTTAACTGAAGGAAGGACCCCATACATTCCTCATATTTCACTGAAAGCAACATCTAGTCTCTTGTTATACCCTGTTTAAGAAATTGTACCTGCCAAAAAAATTAATTAGTAATGAAACAAAAGAAAACTACTGAAGAAATGTAACAGAATGAAATGAAATGTTATTTTTTTTTTCATTCCATGTCCATCTCTAGTCCTAAATTCAGACTCGCAGTGCATGGTCATCTTCTCTATAGCAGTGGACCGGGGGAGGGGGAGGGGGCAAATAAAATAAAATAAAATAAAATAAAATAGACAAAAATGTTGTGGCACCTTAAAGACTGCTGTACTTCAATGCGAACTTTTGTGGATCACATCCACTTCCCCAGATATAAGAGTTAAATTAAATGTTAAATATTTATACATTTATGCATGCCCCCAAAATAAAGACTGTTTACTGGACATAAGTTGTTGACTGTGTGGCATTTCACACCTGGTAATGACTTAGAAATCCCCTGTTTGATAATAAGTTCCTTTCCTTGGAAGCTTTGATCTGCAAACAGTGACAATGGTTGGTAGCTAGATTAAACTCAGTCTATAGGTAACACATGGGGCATGGTGGCTCATCAGACTAAGGCTCTGAAAACTGTCAGCTGCAAAGTTGGCAGCTTGGCAGTTCGAATCCCAGGTGCCACGCAGCTGAGCGAGTTCCTGCTGATAACCGCAGTTCCTGCCAACCTAGCAGTTCAAAAGCATGTAAATGGAATAGATAAATAGGTACCACCATTAAAAGCAGGAAGGTAAAACAGTGTTTCCTTGCAGGCATGCTGGCCATATGGCCATGGACTTGCACAACACTGGCTTTTCGGTTTGAATACGGAGATGAGCACCACCCCTAGAGTCATACACGACTAGCATGCATGTGCGGGGGAAACCTTTATCTTTTTATAGATAACACAGCAGAAGCAACAAATGATAATGAGTTAAGAATCTCTGATTATGTCTGAAGCTTACAAGGTGGATCTGGTAAGCAAGGAATGTGGGTAATGAAAATACAGATGGTGTAACTCAATTATTGTAGTGTTTTACATTTGAAAATAGCCCATGAAGCCTTGGATAATATTGAGTCAACTGAGATGGATTTTAAGCATACTATATGGGTAGATTTTATCTCAGTGGTCTCCCTTGGGATTCTTGTTCTATACCAGTAGGCGATTCTGCAACTCAGAGCTATGAGTTTTCAATTAGTATGGTGGTGGTGGTGGTGGTGAAGAAGATGAAGAAGAAGATGAAGATGATGAAAATGAAGATGAAGTCCTCAATTAAAAGAACGAGTGTTTTCTAAACTGAGTAAGACTGGTGGCTCTCTTGCTGTTTCTGGAACTCTCCCGGTCTCAGCGAAGGCAGGTATCCTAGAGCTGAGGGACATTTTAGGAGCCAGGGGCTTCATTATTTGCCTTTGATGATTATGTTAGTAAACAGAACATTCCTAGTCCCTTGAGGGGTATTTATTTGCTACATTTATGAAATGCCTTTTCTGCCAGTGTGGCCAGAGTGATTCATGATTCAAAATAATGGCATGGGATTTAATAACCTCAACACAAAAGACACAGGGAAAGGAGAGGAAAATGAATGTCAATCCTGTGGCTGCTGCATGAGCTAGTTTGTGGAAAGAACAGTGGGGGGGCAGGGGAAGTGATTGGTCTTTGCTGAGCTAATGGTGAACCCTCCCATCTTTTTCTGGTAGAACAGCCTTTGAGGCAGATAATTATACCTTGAAGATCTGTGGAGCATTGGTAGTCCAACTGCATTATTTTGTTCCTGGTTTCTATGGCCAGTTCATCACCTGGGGGTTGGGTTTCTGTGGAGAAGCCTCTTCTTATTTAGTCAGCCTAGTTCTTGAACAGCAGACAGGTAGCCTGAGCCTGGCAGAACTTGCTGGGATATTGGTCTTGCTAGCATAATGTCTGAAACTTCCAAAATCCCCTGGGCCTCACAATGAGATGGTAGAATAGTGTTTTGTGGTAGACGGATGCCTAGATAGACCTAGACTTAAGGTATCTAAGAATGGAATAAGAATAATCACGCTGGAACAGTAAGATTTCTACACAACTTATACACCAGTGGTGGTGGAGGAAGTGGCCACGTGGTCTGGAAGAGCCCGCCCACTCGCCCGCCTGCCTGCAAGAGAGGCACCAGTGGTGGAGAAGGCAGTGGCTGCAAGGCCATGGAGAGCCCACTCACGCGCCTGCAAGAGAGGCGGTGGCGGTGTGGTGGTGGAGGAAGCAACCAAGTGGCCTGGAAGAGCTTGCCCACCTGCCTGCAAGAGAGGCACTGGTGGTGGAGGAAGCAGCCACGTGGGCACGGACAGCCCGCCTGCGGGCCTGCAAAAGCAGTGCCAAGTGGTGGTGGAGGAAGCGGCTGCGCAGCCTGCAAGAGCCCAGCCGCGAGACTGGGGGAAGTGGTGGAGGCAGCGGCACAGCGCTGTGGTGGGGCTCACCAGGGTGCTGGCAGGCTCTCTCACTGCTTTCACCCTAGCACCCTCGGATAAGAGTATTTGCTCTTATCCGCTCATTTCATTATCTGCGGGGTAGCCAGGAACCAAACCCCCGCAGATATGGGGGGGTCCTACTGTACAGTGATTGCACACACGCTCCTGGTGCCTGTTACATACCTGGAAGGGAAGTGACCTTCTATTTCCCCTGACATTTTGCTTAGAGGAAAGGGCCAAGAGGCTAAAGGGCACCTGTCCCCTATCCGAGCTATTGTTTCTGTAAGCGCTCCAATGTCTTACTAGTAAACATTGGTAAGAGAATAAGAACAGAGACTTCTTCTGAGTGGAATGCAGCAGTTTTGTGCATGTGTGCCTTCTCCGCTGGCCAGAAAAAGTATCTGCCTGTGTCCGTCTGTTCTTTGTTCTGTGGCCAAGATCAACCTGGCCCCAAACTTCTCCAGAAACTCCCCACAGAAGCCGTTCATCTTTTTTTCTCTTTTATCAAAGTTCAAGGCAGCTCATAAATAAGAACATTAAAAGGCAAAATACAGAAATGTGCACACAAAACAGACAAGAACAGCAACCTAGAGCAGCAGGTGTGGTGATGGCATCTGGCCTGGATGCCTTCAAAAGGGGATAGGACAGATTCCTGGAGGAAAAGTCCATCACAGGTTACAAGCCATGATGGAGATGTGTAATCTCCAGGCTTAAAACTGAGGTACTTCAAGGGCCAGATGCAGGGGAGTGGTATCAGGAGACAGATATCTGGTCTCGTGCACTCCCAGAGGCATTTGGTGGGGCCACTGTGAGATCCAGGAAGCTGGACTAGATGGGCTTTGGCCTGATCCAGCATAGCTCTTCTTATGTTCTTATGTGCTTAGCATTAAGAAAATGTCCCGTCTTCTCCTCCAAGCCAGTCATAGGCCATCTGGGAGTGTTATGCACACAATGTCTAAAGGCTGTCCCAAACAGGAAGATGTGGATTCTACACTGGAAGAATTAGGAAAGTGATAAGGAGTTGAGGTTGTTCAGATTTTTGGAGCCTGCTATTCCCATCTGTCATAGTCAGCAACAAAATGTACATGGACAATTACTTGATGGGGATACTTATGAATGAATGTTTATTTACGGTTGTTAACCATATCACACATAATATAAAAATTGCAATACAATAAAAATTTAATTTGATAAAACAGTATAAAATATATTACTGGAAAATACAGGACTTATAAAAAAGACCATTTACGGACAAGACACTATAATTAGGAGAGCTCAAACCTCTATCAGTTATACATCTGCGTTTGATCATAGTACGTAGCAAAACATGGCAACACAATTTGTGATGTGATGGGACCTATCTGAAAGGAGCGGCTTAGCGTAGTAATTGGTAGGTCCCCCACAATGTTTGCAAATAACAGGATGTATAAGCTCCTTACATAGTTCTTGATAAAAGGAGCAGCATAAAAGAACATGGGTCACAGACTCAATTTGGCTATTATTGCAAGGACATAGCCTCACTGAGTAAGGTATATTTTGAAATTTCCATCCAAAAGTTTGGAAGGGAGCACATTCATTCTAGCTAAGGAAAAGGCCTGGTTTTATTTTTGTAGACATCGAGCTAGAGAGTTAAAAAAACATCTTAAATGTGTTGTATGTGACTATACTATTGGTGCCCATTTGGCTCAAGTGTTCATGGAAATCTATATCCCAGATCCTACATTTGACAGTTGCTTTGGCATTGATGTAGCCCATCGCTAGAAGGGTATTAATGGAGAGACCTATCTATCCATTGTGTTTCTTTGACTAAAAAGGATTTCCAAACTGACTGAAAAGTGTCTAGGAGGGTCAGGGGAGCCAGATCGACAGGAAGAAGAATAAATTTGAGCCAGTAATTAATCATGAGGGCTTTTGCCCATGCTCTAATGGAAACTAATCCAGTCTCCAGATGTAGGGATGCATTAGGGGTGCAGGGAGGCACACCCAGGATTGATCTCAAAAATTTGGTTTGGACAGACTAAAAGGAATTTAGATTTGCATATGCAAATATTGGAGAGCCATGCAGCAACTGTGGGATCACCTTGCCCTTGAAGACTTGTACTGCTGAGGGAACATGTCATCCACCATTAGAAAAAAAGAATCTGTTTCAAGCTGCGGTACTTTTCTGAGCATTCGATATAGAGAGTATTTTATTTGGGAGGTTCAGGAGCCTGTGGAACTAAATACTATACCCAGATATTTATAGCATGCCACCTGTTCTATAGGGTGATTATTTATTACCCATTTGTGTTTAGCCCTTCTTCTGCTGGTAACAAGTACTTTAGTCTTAGCATAATTAATAACCAGTTATTCCTGATTACAGTATGAGGAGAAGGCTTTCAAAAATCTTCTAAGACCAATACAAGTTAAAGATAGTAATACTGCATCATCTGACATAAAGTAACATGGAGATAGGGCGTGAGAACAGTTTAGGAGGATGAAAGCCAGATTTTGATCATTTATCCACAATGCCATTGATATAGTAGTTGAACAAAGTAGGATGTTGAATACAACCCTGTTTAACCCCATTGAACACTGGGATAAATCTCCTGTTGATTTGCAAAGAACTTGCAAGCTGGTGTTTTCATAAAGACGTTGAATTAGAAGAAGGAGCCTCCTGTCTATGTTGGTTTCCTCAAACTTTGGTTCAGAGTTTGCATCTTGGAATAAGATCAAAAGCTGGTTTAAAGTCAATGAAAGCAGCATACAAGGCACCTCCCTTAGGGGATGAGTAGTTTTGAGCAAGATGGTGAAAAATAAATCCCTGATCTAGTGTGGAGCTTCCAGTTGGAATTGGACTTTAAAACATCTTTAGTAATATAATCCATTCCTGGAGCTTTCAATTTACAAATCAAGATGGAAATTTCTGCAGGGGGAACTGGGAGCCAATCAGGAAGCTTTCCTCTTACTATCAATGAACTTTAACACTGTCAGGGTGCATGACATAAATATTCCAGAGGTGTTCCTCCCAGGCACTTGGTAAAATATGGGATTACGTGTCTAAGGAAGTATTCCCTCAATCCCCCTGCCACTAGCTTCCAGAAGGCAGTCGGATCTTTAAGGTTGGCTGCAGTCTTCAATCTTTGCCAAGACTCTCGCTGGGCTTGAAGTTTTTTCTTTTTGATCAAGGCCTTATATTTACTCTTAAGAGCAGACCATTCAGAAGGAATTCTGACCAGGTTCTGCTCACGGTACCATTTCTGCTTGGTCATTAACTCCTTTTTAGCTCAAGTTCAAACCATGTATTCCCTTTGACTACTCTGGAGGGGTCAGATATTGTAGTTTTATGTTTTAAGTGTGGTTGTAGCTCTTGAACCAACTTGTCATAGGCCTCAAGAGCTGTATAGATTTAGTCTGCTTTTGAAATTAGCATACCAAGATAAGAGAGGGGGTCTGAAGATAACAGTTGTCTAATGGAGACCTCCCTTTCAGTAGACCACTTAATGTGAGCAGCTCTTATTTCTATAGTGGGTGGCAGTGCTATTTCACTCTGAGTGGACATTTTTATAACCTCCAAAGTTGATTAAGAGAAGTAAGGGAACGTGGTCATTCTCAGGATGGCATTCAATTCCAAAATCAATAATTGGGGTCAACAAATCCTTAGTTACTAGAACATAATCTATGGTGGAGGCACCCATTTGTGATATAAATGTGAATTCCCCAGGCCTGTCCCCCTCCATGTTTCCATTTAAGAACACAAGATCCAACTCATTGGCCATCTGCATTAGGCGAAGGCCAGAAAAGTTGCATTCCCCCATCCTTGGATTGGCTGTGATAAAGGCACTGGGGGTGCACTGGATCTGGAGGCATCATATTGAAATGTCCGTATAGCATCTTGTCATTTTCTCCTATTCTAGCATTAAAATCCCCAGCAATCAAAAGGGAAGCTCCTGGATAAAATGATATCAGACTTTCAATATAAGCTACAAAATTAGCTAATCAAGATCCTCTCTTGGAATTCAGCAGGCTGGTCAAACAAGATTTGGGACACCACCTTTACTGAGTTTATAGGTCAATTTGACATCCTGCTGCTCCAAGAGACTTGGTCCCAAGATGATTTGACTCTAGATGGCTATGTGTCTCACTCCCTCAAAACAGATGTTGGCAAGAAGGGTGGACAGCATAAAGGTGGCATGGCCATCCTTATATCAACCAAACTACAGGCATCTGTCCAAGAATTGCAACTTATCTACAATGTATCTTTTGCCATTATCCTTAAGTTCACTTCCCAACTGATAATAATTATCAATGTATATATTCCTCCTCAACAATCCCACACACAGTGTAGAGATCATTGGATGGGGATACTTTTTAAAAAAGCAAAAGCAAAACAGACCTTCTGGTAGAATATTTTCAGGCAGGTTTATCTAGTCAAAGAGTGAAAATATATATATATATATATATAAATATATATTAAATATATATGAAGAGAATATATATATATGAGATGTTTATATCAATATATAATAAATATATAAATATATATATATATATATGTCTCAAATGCATGTTAGATTCGGTTTCTTCCCTTAGAAATCTGGTTGTTTTGAGCCTATCCAGGTCTCAAGATCTTCAGGCTGGTGTTCTGGCTGTTTCTTCTTGAAGCAAAGCGTGGTCTCAGTTGAAGTCCTTCTATAAATACTGCTGGGGTGTGTGTGGTTTGCTTGCTTTGTTGCTGATTGCAGGTTCCTTTGTTCCTTTGTTCTTTTGTGATCTGCTCACACATCTCAACAGCCTACACCCCAAAATACAATTCACTATGGAAATAGAAGCCAACAACCAACTTCCCTTCCTGGACGTCCTAATCTACAAAAAAATAAATGGCTCCTTAGGACATACCATCTACCAGAAAAAAACACTGGCTTTAAATGCACAATCACACCACCACCCTGCACAGATCAACTCCGTAGCAAAAACCCTCATCTCCAGAACCAAACGCCTCGCTGACAAAGACCACCTAAAAACTGAATTTACACTCTTTTAATGGCATTTGTTTTTCCTTTTTAATGTTTTAATTGCTATCAACGGATTCCAAAAAAACACCATCACCAAACTAATCCAAAAGGAAACACCCCCAAGAACCAAGAAACAGAAGAGAACAAGGCAAGGTACATCAAAGGCACCACAGACAAAATCAGCAAAATTCTCCACAAACACAATATCAAGACAGCCTTTTGAGACCAAAAAATAGCCAACATCTTAAGAAACCCCAAAGACAAGATTGAGCTAGAAAACCAAGGAGTCTTGAAATACCATGCAAAGTCTGTCCAGCCACATACATCGGACAAACAAACAGGAGAATAAGCGCACGCATCGCAGAACACAAGAACGCAGTCAAAAAGAAGAAAAATCTTCCTCTCTCTTCCAGCACATAAAAACAACAGGTCATGAAATTGACTTTGAAAGAACCAAACTCATCTCCAAAACTGAACACTTCAACAGTCGAATAATCATGGAAGCCATTGAAATAGAGAAATACCCAAACAACATGAATAAACGTGATGACACCTCCCGCTTGCCTGACATCTGGAAACTAGCCCTGGTCAACAGACGAGCCTCTGTCACAAAGACTGACACCAGGTCCAAAAGGACACAAGATGCCACCACCTTCCATCCACACCAAACACAAACCCAGACCCTTCCCACAGATGAAACGAAACCACCATCCAATAACAAAACCACGACTGCACCATCTACTCTGCACCCCACTCCAGTCACCACATGGAGCACACTCACACACCCCCAAAAACATTGGGAGACCACAGACACGTAGCCAGACCAAAATGAATTCACAAGACACAGGACCCCACTCCACCAAAGCCCAGGATACTGCCAGAACCCTCCAGCCATCTAACCCACCAGCATCTAAACAGCCATCTAAACAGCCACCAGCAGTTAATGATTTAACGATCGCCTCAGCCACACAGCAGATCACAAAAGAACAAAGGAACAAAGGAACCTGCAATCAGCAACAAAGCAAGCAAACCACACACCCCCAGCAGTATTTATAGAAGGACTTCAACTGAGACCACGCTTTGCTTCAAGAAGAAAGAAGCCAGAACACCAGCCTGAAGATGTGAGTGAGACCTCATTTCCCTGCCAAAACAACCAGATTTCCATCGGGAAGAAACCCGAATCCACCCTAACATGCATACCTATACCCGTGAAAATCTACGAAAACATATATATATATATATATATGCATGTTAGGTGGATTCGGGTTTCTTCCCACCAAGTTGCTGCAAGGTCTCATCGTCATCTTCAGGCTGGTGTTCTGCTTCTTTCTTCTTGAAGCAAAGTGTGGTCTCAGTTGAAGTCCTTCTATAAATACTGCTGGGGTGTGTGTGGTTTGCTTGCTCTGTTGCTGATTGTAGGTTCCTTTGTTCCTTTGTTCTTTTGTGATCTGCTGTGTGGCTGAGGCGATCGAGAAGGGATTAACTGCTGATGGCTGTTTAGATGGCTGTTTACATGCTGGTGGGTTAGATGGCTGGTAGGTTCTGGCAGTATCCTGGGCTTTGGTGGAGTGGGGGAAAGAATTCATTTTGGTCTGGCTACGTGTCTGTGGTCTCCCAATGTTTTTTTGGGGTGTGTGAGTGTGCTCCATGTGGTTGGGGTGCCGCAGTAGATGGTGCAGTCGTGGTTTTGTTATTGGAAAAGCTTTTCATCTGTGGGAAGGGTCTTTTGTGTTTGGTGTGGATGGAAGGTGGTGGCATCTTGTGTCCTTTTGGACCTGGTGTCAGTCTTTGTGACAGAGGCCAATCTGTTGACCAGGGCTAGTTTCAGATGTCAGGTAAGCGGGAGGTGTCATCACGTTTATTCATGTTGTTTGGGTGTTTCTCTATTTCAATGGCTTCCATGATTATTCTTCTGTTGAAGTGTTCAGTTTTGGAGATGAGTTTGGTTCTTTCAAAGTCAATTTCATGACCTGTTGTTTTTATGTGCTGGAAGAGAGAGGAAGATTTTTCTTCTTTTTTGACTGCGTTCTTGTGTTCTGCGATGCGTGCGCTTATTCTCCTGTTTGTTTGTCCGATGTATGTGGCTGACAGACTTTGCATGGCAGACTCCTTGGTTTTCTAGCTCAATCTTGTCTTTGGGGTTTCTTAAGATGTTGGCTATTTTTTGGTCGGTGCAAAAGGCTGTCTTGATATTGTGTTTGTGGAGAATTTTGCTGATTTTGTCTGTGGTGCCTTTGATGTAAGGGAGGAAGTCCTGTTCTCTTCTGTTTCTTTGTTCTTGGGGGTGTTTCTTTTGGATTAGTTTGGTGATGGTGTTTTTTTGCCAGGTTGCAATTAAAACATTCGAGGGAGTGTGTAATTCAGTTTTTAGGTGGTCTTTGTCAGGGTTTGGTTCTGGAGATGAGGGTTTTGCTAACGGAGTTGATCTGTGCAGGGTGGTGGTGTGATTGTGCATTTAAGTAGCGGTTTGTATGTGTTTTTTTCTGGTAGATGGTATGTCCAGGAGCCGGGTTTTTTGTAGATTAGGACGTCCAGGAAGGAAGTTGGTTGTTGGCTTCTATTTCCATAGTGAATTGTATTTTGGGGTGTAGGCTGTTGAGATGTGTGAGGAAGTTGTTCAGTTTATCTTGGCCGTGTGGCCAGATAACAAAGGTGTCGTCAACATATCTGAGCCAGAGTTTGGGTTTATGTTCGGACTTCTGGGTTGGTTTCAAAGTGTTCCATATATAGGTTTGCGATGACCGGTGAGAGGGGTGATCCCATGGGTGCTCCTTCTATCTGTTTGTATCTTTGTCCATTGTGGATGAAGTATGTGTTGGTTAGGCAGTGGTTGGTCAGATCTAGGATGTGTTTGGGGGTTGTATTTGTTGTGGATAGCTGTCAAGGCTTCTTGAATGGGCACTTGTGTGAAGAGCGAAACAACATCGAAGCTCACGAGTAGGTCATTGGGTTGTAGGTCTTGTTTCTTTATAATTTCTATGAAGTGGAACGAGTTTTGTACGTATGAAGTGATGGATTCTGCATAGGGCTGGAGTTGTTTGGCAAGAAATTTGGGGAGGTTTTGTAGAGGTGAGCCTATGGAGCTGACTATGGGTCTGAGAGGTGTTCCTTCTTTGTGAATCTTTGGGAGGCCGTAGAGCTTGGGGCATCTGGATGATTTCTCTCTGGGGATGATGCTTGGCTTGATTTCTTCACTTAAGGGAGAGGCTTTTATTTTGGCTTTGGTGGTTTTTTCCAGGTAGGTGGTGGGGTCTGTGTTCAAAGGTATGTAAGCAGGGTCTTGTAGTAGGTTGGATAATTTGGCTTGGTAGTCGGATGTGTTCATCACCACTGTGGCATTGCCTTTGTCTGCTGGGAGAATGATTATGTTGTTGTCTTTCCTCAGGTTGGAGAGGGCTTTTTGTTCTTCTTTGTGTAAATTGCTTCTGGGTGGTTTGCTGGAGCAGAGGACATTGGTGACTTCGAGTCTGATTTTGTTGGCTTCATCTGGGTCACACATCTCAACAGCCTACACCCCAAAATACAATTCACTATGGAAATAGAAGCCAACAACCAACTTCCCTTCCTGGACGTCCTAATCTACAAAAAACCCGACGGCTCCTTAGGACATACCATCTACCAGAAAAAAACACATACAAACCGCTACTTAAATGCACAATCACACCACCACCCTGCACAGATCAACTCCGTAGCAAAAACCCTCATCTCCAGAACCAAACGCCTCGCTGACAAAGACCACCTAAAAACTGAATTACACACTCTCTCGAATGTTTTAATTCAGAACGGATTCCAAAAAAACACCATCACCAAACTAATCCAAAAGGAAACACCCCCAAGAACCAAGAAACAGAAGAGAACAACGGCACCGCCCTCCTCCCTTACATCAAAGGCACCACAGACAAAATCAGCAAAATTCTCCACAAACACAATATCAAGACAGCCTTTTGCACCGACCAAAAATAGCCAACATCTTAAGAAACCCCAAAGACAAGATTGAGCTAGAAAACCAAGGAGTCTGAAATACCATGCAAAGTCTGTCCAGCCACATACATCGGACAAACAAACAGGAGAATAAGCGCACGCATCGCAGAACACAAGAACGCAGTCAAAAAAGAAGAAAAATCTTCCTCTCTCTTCCAGCACATAAAAACAACAGGTCATGAAATTGACTTTGAAAGAACCAAACTCATCTCCAAAACTGAACACTTCAACAGTCGAATAATCATGGAAGCCATTGAAATAGAGAAACACCCAAACAACATGAATAAACGTGATGACACCTCCCGCTTACCTGACATCTGGAAACTAGCCCTGGTCAACAGACGAGCCTCTGTCACAAAGACTGACACCAGGTCCAAAAGGACACAAGATGCCACCACCTTCCATCCACACCAAACACAAACCCAGACCCTTCCCACAGATGAAACGAAACCACCATCCAATAACAAAACCACGACTGCACCATCTACTGCGGCACCCCACTCCAGTCACCACATGGAGCACACTCACACACACCAAAAAAACATTGGGAGACCACAGACACGTAGCCAGACCAAAATGAATTCACAAGACACAGGACCCCACTCCACCAAAGCCCAGGATACTGCCAGAACCTACCAGCCATCTAACCCACCAGCATGTAAACAGCCATCTAAACAGCCATCAGCAGTTAATCCCTTAACGATCGCCTCAGCCACACAGCAGATCACAAAAGAACAAAGGAACAAAGGAACCTACAATCAGCAACAGAGCAAGCAAACCACACACCCCCCAGCAGTATTTATAGAAGGACTTCAACTGAGACCACACTTTGCTTCAAGAAGAAAGAAGCCAGAACACCAGCCTGAAGATGAGAGTGAGATGAAACGTCGCCAAAACAACCAGATTTCTACACGGGAAGAAACCCGAATCCACCCTAACATGCATACCTATACCCGTGAAAATCTACAAACATATATATATATATATATATATATATATATATATATATATATATATATATATAAATATATAAAATACTTGAAGAGAAGCAAACCCTGAGATGTTTTGGTGAATTCTAACAAAAAAAGTAAAAAGTGGCTTGGGCCCATGCTATCTCAAGGAGACATCTTCCTTTATGAGCCTATCCAGAATTTAAGATAACCAGGATTTGGCTGTTTCTCCATCCCACCACCTTCACAGGTGCACTTGGTGTAGACATGGGAGAAGGCTTTTTCTGTTGCTGCTCCCAGACTTTTGAACTCCCATCTTTGCTGTCTTCAAGCAAACTGTCCCTTAATGATTGGCAACCTGAGAAGGGTTTTTTTAAATAAATGGTTGTGCCTCACTGGTTTAAATGCATTCTGGTGATGTTTTGGGTTTTTTTTTAATGGCATTTGTTTTATCCTTTTTAATACTTGTATACTTGCTATCATTAGCTTTAATTTTATTTTCTTTAGTGATATAAGCTGCCTTAGGTCGTTTTAAGGATAAAGGCAAGTAAATAAATAAGAGAGGAAGGAAGGTATTAAGGTCGGTTAGTTCAGCACTTTCATATAGGGCTGAGAATGAGAGGATTTGAAGATGTGACAGCCACTTTGGAATTTGATTTAGTGGTTTGGCTTGATGTAAGGCATGTTTCTAGATTCCTTGGCCATTTAAGAGAGAGAGAGGCCCATGATTGATCGAGTGAATGAAACATCCATTATTCCTCAATGCCAGTTCTGCTGGCTAGGACCTATGGGAGTTGTGGCCCAAACTGAAATATTTGGAGGGCCACAGTAGCCCATCCCTCCCCTACACCCAGGGCGGCTTCCCAAAATAAAGCCAGCATCTTGAACTATTCCCTTTAAGGATACAAGGAAGTGTACGCAATCATATGCTCATGCAGTCCACCTGATTGTGTGAGTGAGACACCTGTTGTCTAAGAGCATTTATGTTGCAAAGGGCAAGTTCAGCAGAGCAGAAGATGCACCTGGTGTTCGAGGGTGCTTTCAGGACCACAGGCAGAAGGATCAGCCCTTGTGTATGCACCATTTCCCTGCCTGAACAACATCTTCCGTCTTCCGCTCCTGCTACCATGAATAACAAGCTCGCTGCAAATATCTCAAGATCCCACCAAGTTGCTGCAACATAAATTGGGAAGAATGTTCTGCAACACAACAAAGCGGAGGGCATTAAAATATGCATAAGCATTTTCTCCCCCTGAAGCAGCCACTCCCTCTAGAGAAAGCAAATCTTGCTGGAAAATGTCTAAACATGCCGTCAGAATTATTTCACGCCACCACGTAAGGAAAGATCCAATGCTGTCTCTTTTTATCTGCTCTGGTGCTTTGCATTTTCCACAGCTAAGCACATGAAAAGCTTTTTAACAGCAAGTGCTTTTCTTGATGTGAGAAGTGGTTGGCAAACTTTCTAGTCTTCAAATTACCCAATCATGCCTTATTTTTCAAAGCTGCCCTACAGATGATGGCTGCGAGTGAAGGCCCCATCTTCTGGTGGTTTATCTAAATTGAGATAGGAAATTAGACCAGATGTAACTTTGCATCGGTGTACAGTAATTGGGAAGCTCTTGTCTGCTTTTTTTTTCTGGAAGTTGAGTCATGGCAACTGGTCTTCTTTTTCTTGAGAGATTGAAATGTTTCGCTGCTCACCCAAACAGCTTAGGGAGTTTATACACGACCCCTAAGCTCCGCCGCAAATGGCTGCAAGGTCCGGACCTTAAAAATGTTTACCCACCAGCTCCGGACTTTGCAGACAATTAAGTGCGACCCCGCCCACTTAACACGATCAAACTGCACTTTTCTTGTACCTGCTTTTTGGATGAGACAAATATTTGATCCGGTGCAAGGATAGTGAGTGCGGGGCTCTCCTGGCTTCTGTTTGTTCTTTTTTTGCGCCCCGCCCCTTTAAGAGATCTGCATTATGCTGCTGGGAACAAAAAGGAGGTAAGGGCATTCTTTTCTTTCTTTTTTCTCCCTCCCTCAGGCAGCCAGCAACCAGGAAGTGCGGAGGGGGGTGGGGACAGAGGAAGAGCAAGGAACCCCTAAGATCTCTGGTCCGAATTTAAGTGGCCAGTGGATCTTAGGGGTCGTGTAAAAAGGCCCTTAGTCAGTCTGAAGAAAGCTAGTTGCAAGTCCTCCGTTTTATAGTTCACTTTGATCTCTTGTCTGGCTGCCAGGTTGCTCACCTAGGGAACTATAAAGGCTAAGGCAGGGTTTGGAAGCCTAGGCACTCCAGATATTGGGTAACAGGTCTAGCCAGGTGGTGAAATATATTGGAAGGTTCATGTGCATATGGAGGGCCAGAAGGGATCCATCCTTAGTGTAGAGCAGTGATGGCGAACCTATGGCACGGGTGCCAAAGGTGGCACTCGGAACCCTTTCTGTGGGCACCCGACATCGCCCCTTCATAGCCACCTGTATATAGGTTAAATTATTGTATGGCACTTTGCAAAAAAAAATAGTGGGTTTTGAATTGCATTTTGGGCACTCGGTGTCTAAAAGGTTCGCTATCACTGGTGTAGAGCAATGCTTCCACATCTTGGGTGCCCAGATGTTCATGGACTACACCTCTCAGGAATCCTGGCTAACATAGCTGGTGATGAAGGCTTCTGGAAGTTTGAGCCCAAGAACATCTGGGGATGCAAGGTTTGGAACCACTAGATGAGAGAGAGATGGGACCTGCTATGAGGTTTTACTGTTCTGGTCCAGTACACTTCCACTGGGCTGCCGAGAACATCCCTCTTTGCAGAGTTTAAAAATCATGCACAGCAAAAGAGTTGCAAACAGTGGTTCAGTTTTTCAAAAAACAAGCTAGGATGCATTTGAATTCAGTTCCAAAAAACAAACATAGAGCTTTCTTATAAACACAGACACCACCCAGCAGAGTAACAGGAAAACAAAATGAAGTATGAGTAGAGGAGGAGGAGAAGGAGGAAGAGGACAAGGAGAACAGAGGCTCAAACATTCCTCCTTAAATACACAAACACAACATGTGATTTTTCTACAGGGAGATAATTCTTTTCAGGATTCTTTCAGTTGCAGCTTGTCAGTGTCTCAGGCTTCAGAAAACCTAACACCTGCTGCAGTCAAAAATGCCTTAGTGTGCATGCAATGTTTCCTTTACGAAATCAACACTCTAAAAATATCTAGCCATTGATTGGGAACCTAAGTTGGTGCTGGTGATTGGCACAGAAAAGATTCTGGAAAACAAGGAAATTGATTTTGTTGAATGAAAAAGGAGTACATTTTGCACTGTTTTCCACTTTTTTTGTAGAATTGACTCTACAAAATAGATCTAGGGAAGCATAAGTGAGTTAGCTTTATGCAATGATGGACCAAGTTGTTGGCCTGCAACGTCCATTCTCACCAGCCACTACAGCCAGAATGTCAGTGAATATTCTCAGTCATCCAGGTGGGTTTATTTGGAGGTTGAGTGACGGCAACTGGACTTCTTTTTCTTGAGAGATTGAAATGTTTCACTGCTCATCCAAACAGCTTAGCCAGTCTGACGAGGCTCTTTGGATGAGCAATGAAACATTTCAATCTCTCAAGAAAAAGAAGTCCAGTTGCCGTCACTCAACTTCCAGAGTACAGCCAGAAGTTGCAGAATACAGGGAATTGTATACTTACAGAGGGCTCTGCTTTGCCTATCTTGTATTTATTGTCTTGTTTCTGGCAAAGTTCTCCCAAGTATTATTAAAGACAAAATAGCCAGCTGTACAGAAGGATGAGTCTACCTGAAGAAGATTCAGCATATTCTGCCAGGACAAACTTTAACTCACTGAGAGTTTCTGCAAGGACGAGGAACTGGTAAGTACGATTGATCTAGGCTTTTAGAAAGCTTTGGGCAAATACGCCACCACCACCTCCACCAAAATCTAGAATGAAACACCTTTAACAGACTGGTCTGCTTTTGCTTTTTTCACCTCTACCTTTTGTAATGCCATGATTGATTAAAGAGACTTGCAACTGTGAGAACTTTCACACTTTTTAAAAATTCTGGTATAATTTGGTCTATCAAAGTCGTCTCTTGATATGGATTTTGAGCTTCATTGATCAACACAACTGTCTCCGTGTTACACTTTGAATGATACCAAGTCTAGCCCTGTTGCAGTGGGATTGATGGCACTGTCTACCTAGAGCTCTAAACAAACTTGGTGGCATTGATTTAGCCTTGTTTAAATTTTCCCTACTTGGTTACAACATACTAAATAATCTCCACAAGTATTAATAAAGAGTATGCTTACTGAGTGCCTGATCTCCATCCAAGATGGAAGCACGAGTTTCAACCAGGACAGAGACAAGCTAAAATTGACAGGATGAAATTCGCAGACAGATTTGTTTTCAAATACATAAAAAAATTAAACTCTCCTCACTTCTTTGTTTTCAGCTGAAAAGAATGCCTCTTCCTGCCCTGATGCAGCACCAGCAGTCACATTGTCTGGGAGATCCATACTTGAACATCTGCCATTTCTCTCTCACCCCACCCCAACTGGGTCAGAGTAGGGGCATGAAAATATTAAGATCCAATTCATGTTCTTTTCTCTTTTTGGCTCCTTCCTTTATGCCCCATGTGATACAGCCCATGATGAACTGGCATGAAGGAAAAACTGGGGTACAAAACAGGGAAGCTCTGGTCTGATTTTCATTCTGGTGTGAATTTACTCCTAGCTGCTCGAAGCCATTCCCATTTGCCTTCATCTCGTTTAGGTCTCTGGCTGCGGTTGGGGTTTTGATTCCCTAGTGTGCCTCCTTGACAGGAGCTAGACTCCATGATCCACAGGAACCTTCCATCTCTGCAGCTACTACTGTATTATGTTAATATTACTTATCTCCCATTGGGAGAAAGGGAGACAATCGCAGTGTCCTGCCTTACAAAAAAGATAACACACGTGAGATGCCTTGAGCACACAGTAGTGCTAGAGGGGTGTTCAATTCTAATGCAATCAAAACAGAGTTTCAGTTTAATCTTATTTATTTTATTTATTTATTTATTATTGCATTTATATCCCGCCCATCTTCCCGGAGGAACTCTGGGCGGCTTACAAAGGAGCGACAAAGCGCAAAATCAAGTACAATATAACAAACAACAACTAAACAGGGCAAAGCAATTAAAACAATTTAAAACACATAGGCACCCTAGCATCGCCAACTAAGGGGAGGCGATTTGCTTAGAGACAAATATTGATGGCGGCAAAAAAAAAGTAATTAATTAAAGCTCGCCAAAGGCCTCGCGATAGAGGGGTAGCATTGTAGGTTTGATGTGGCTTTACTTCCTTCCTTCCTTTTGGCTTGCTCCTTCTCTTGAAGAAAAATAATAATAAAATGGAATAAACGGGGGATCACCTCTGTTTTCTTGCAGTCAAAAAAGACATTTTGAGCCATGCAGCCATTAAAAGAAAAAGCAAAATTAGACTATTAGTGATACCTTCATAGATTGCTAGCGGAAAAATAAAAAAAAAGTTGCTGAGCTTTCGGGAGCAAGCTCCCTTTTTCAAAGCAGTTTTCTCTACGCTAAACACAGAGGAAGTTCAGCCTGAGGGGTGATATGATAGCACTTTTCAAATATTTGAAGGGCTGTCATACAGAGGAGGAACAGGATTAGAGATGTAACGAAACGAATATCGAACCCCAGAGTGATTTTAGAACAAAATGAACTGAACCGAAAAAAATTGGTTCGGTTTGGTTCATTTTGTTAATGGCGGCGATGTCTCCTACCTGGTGCTGGACGTCTTCAGTCTTCCTGGCTACAGGCGGGAAAAGCCAACCGGCCTGTGCTACAGAGCGGGCTACATGGTTGGAAGTAAAAATAACATAAACATAAACATAAACATAAACATAAACATAAACATAAACATAATAAAAAGGAGCTACGAGTGGGGTGGCCTGGTTGGCGCCCTAAAATATATATATTATATATATATATATTAGGGACTGCATGGTCAGCGCTTGAAAAATAAGACTAATAAAAAAGCCGGCTTGCGCTACAGCTGTAGTACAGCTAGAACCCGGGGTGGCTGGGTTGGTGCTTTAAAATAAATTTTAAAAAAATAAAAAAGAAAAGAAAAGAAACGCCCACATGGCTCCAGGGGCTGCGCGGTGGTGGCTTGGGAGAAAGAGGCACTGGCCCCAAGCCAGCGCCTCTCAGCTGAAAGGTGCAGGCCCCATGCCAGCGTCTCAAAAAGCCCCTGCTGCAGGGGCCAGGATCCACTGCCGCCGCCATCTAGCCGCCACTGGTGGTGGTAAGAACCCAAACCGGTTCAGGTTCGTACAATTTTTAAAAAAATATTCATATGAACCCGAACCTGAACTGAACCAAGGGTGGGCCCAAACCAGACGAACTTGAACCATGGGTTTTCTGGTTTGTGCCCACCTCTAGACAGGATCTGTTCTCAATCTTCCTAGAGTACGGGACACACAACAATGTGCTCAAGTCACAACCCAGCTTTTGGCTGAATGTCAGGAAAAACTTCCTAACTGTTAGAGCAGTACGGCAATGGAACCCATGACCTCAAGGGGAGGCGGTGAGTGCTGCAACATTGGAGGCATCCAAAATAAATGTGGACAGCCCACTGGCATATCTCCTCTGATTTGTATTCCTGCATGGAGCTAGGAGTTGATGGCCTTATAGGCCCCTTCCAACTTCCCTGTTCTATGATTCTCTGTTTCTACTTGATTTTAGGGGTGCACTTCAGCCAAAGCCTGAGCGAAAAGGCAACACTCTTGTCTATATTCCACAGTGCGCAGTTGAAGGCAAATGGGGTGTGTGCTTTCTGCCATGCAAGAGGGTGAGTGAATTAGGTGAATGTTGCTTTCCCCTGTGCTCCATGTTCTGAGTAATCGCAAACCTGCTGTTTCTCGGCGGGAGGGAGATGTTCCATCCTTTTCGCATGGTCGTTAACTGTGGCCTGACAACATCTCAGCACTACCTGCGCTCCATCTCTCCTTTTCCTCTTCTGTCTCACTAATTTTCTGAGCGGTGCTTGCGACCTCCTCAGCCTCTTGTCGCCCCCCCTCCTCCTCCTCGACTCCACCTCATTTCTCAACTGGAACCAGCTCCTGTGAACTCGAGGGCTGCCTGTGAGTCCAGTGGCTCCAGTTCTCACCTTGATGCATTTGCCATTCTTGATTCCATTAGCCCAGCATGAGACAATCCGTCTTAGCCTGGTTATCCAGAATAAGATCAGCTACTTATCAGGTTTACTGAGGATCAGATGGTTCCCAAATGCGGGGTGGGATGCTACTAATGGGATCCCAACCAAACGAAACAAATACTTGCTTCTGACCATGTTGTGCTTTGTCTCTGTGTATAAACAGAGTAGAGCTGGGTCCTTTGACATCAGGGACCGAGACTGCACAACAGTTCTACCTAGAGCTGGGCACAAACCAGAAAGACAACAATGGTAGTTTGTGATGAGCTTCACAACAACTATATAGATTATTCTGGCTGGAAGAAGAAGCTTTGCTGTAGCCTCTTGTAGCAATCTACAAGATACAGTGGTCCCCCGTCCTTTTGCGGTTCATATACTGTGGTCCCGCTATATCGCGGGACCACAGTACCCCGAAAGGGCTTGAGGGAGGGGGGAAGGTTTGGGGGCTTTTTAAAACTGCCCCCCTTTCCCCAAGCCCCAGGCTCCAGCTGATTGGCACTGGGGTGGGGAAACAAAAGGTTCTTCTCCCCCGCCCCAGCGCCAATCAGCTGGAAACTGGGGCTTGCCTCCATTGAGGCATTACATGCCACTTCTCCCCACCTCCTTAGGGTGCTGGGAAGCGGCACACAATGTTTAAATGACTTTCAGCCATGGAGCCAAGCCTTTGGCTCTGCGGCCAAGAGTTCTTTTTAAAGATTGCTCATGGCTCACCCACACCCCCCAGGGTGCTGGGAAGCAGCGTGTAATGTTTAAAATTGTGCCCCGCCAACCTGCATCTGCATATCATGGATTTTCAATGATTGTGGGTTGGGTGGGTCCCTAACCCCACGATAGATGGGGGATGTTACTGTACAAAGGAAATAGCTCTGTGGCTTAGGCCTCCTGCTGCCGAGCTGGAGGTTGGGGGGTTCAATTCCCCACTGGCCTTTCTTGCCAGGGTTTGGGCTTTGCGATCCATGGGCTCCATTTGCACTGGCAAGGAAATATATTAAACAGATGGGCATTGGGGAAGCTAAGGCATCACCAGGGTGTTGAATTTGGCATTTGGAGTTCTTTTCCCATCAGATATGGTGGGGGCAGAGGGATTAGTCTCTGCATTTTTCATTGTCTCATTTTGGCAAGGTTATTCTTTTTCTTCATGGATTAGCTTTGCCAACAATTTCCCTTCCTGTGTCAGTCTTTTATAGATCACTTAATGGATACCGGCAAGTAAGAATTGTTGCCCAGGGTCTTGGTCATAGGGTAAGGAGGGGCTAATGTTTCTTAATGGACAGAGACTCTTTTAACAAATGCTGCAAATGGGTGGCAAAAGCCAGAGAGGGGAGGAAGTCAGGTTACAAGGAACGAAGAGGGTGATGGGGAACGATTTAAAGAATTAGAGGTGTTGCAGAGTTTTGAATTTCTGGTTAAATTCCTCTAGCTGTACAGCTGAAGGGCAAGGATTCATATAACAGAACAGCTTCAAGTTCCCTTAAATGCTCCACCCCTTTTTCTCATCAACCTCTTCTTTTTCTTAACATTTGTCCCACTTAATGGTGGGATCTGCTCTTCTTGTTTTGGCCTTCTACTTGGCATGGTCATGGGCTACTTCTGATTGAACCCAGGACAATGTCATGACATTCTCAAGGGTGCTCATCCACTGCTGTTTTGGTCTTCCCCTGGGTTAGGATCAGCTGACCTCCAGGATGAAACCCTTTTTGGCTCGAGTTTTCTCATCAGCATGCAGGACATGTCCAAACCAATGCAGATGGCTTTTACACATCTTGTCAGCAGTTGGTGCAATGCTGCAGTTTGCTTGGATGTCATCATTTTCTCATCAACTGGCACTTATTATCTCAAAACTCACTCTTGGTACATTAAGAGGAGAAAGATTAAAATGTGGTACTATTTACAATTGAACAGATAAAACAATCAAACTGACCAACACTGCTGTCTTCAACAAGAGACTTGAATAGGATCTAGACATGGGGAAATAACTGAGCAGAGAGACAGGGGCCTCTTTGAGTTCAGAGGTAGGAAAGGAAGGATTGGTTTGAGCTGGATAGATTGACAGTCACTCCCAGCCAAGGCAGTCTACTAAAGGCAGCATGCAAATGCGCAAAAACTCTCAACAGCAGCCGGAGAGAAATCTAATGGGGTAGTTGTTGGAAAACAATCACAGCTATGGTACTTTATCTAAGTTCTCACACTAAGACATTTTGGTTGATTGTTCTTTGGAAAGGACAGGCAGGTAGATAGATTGCTCTATTAGTCATTGAGAGTTTTTCAGGCTGTTTGGCCATGGTCTGGAAGTTTTTCCTCCTGACATTTCGCCAGACTCTGTGGCTGACATATTCAAAGGGCAAGGAGCTCAGGAAACTAGGAGTTCTCTCTGTGCTCTGGGCTCTCCAGAACTCAAAAAGAACTCCTAGTTCCCTGAGCTCCTTGCCCTCTGAAGATGGCAGCCACAGAGTCTGGCAAAACATCAGGAAGAAAAACTTCCAGGACATGGCCAAACAGCCCAAAAACTCTCAATATCTATCAGATCCCAGCTGTGAAAGTCTTTGAGAATACAGATTGTTCTATGTTACGGTCCTGAGCTGAAAAGAAAGGCAGAGAAGGGGAACAAGCTAGCAAGTTTTGCCACCAGTGTAAAAGTAGCTTTCCTCTCTTTTTTGTTTGCTCTTCTGCAACTTCTAACATCTTAACTTCGTTGGTTAGACCAATAGTTCTTCACGTTTGGTTTTCTTGATTTTTGGTTGTCATTGACCAGACATGACAAGCAC
This sequence comes from Phrynocephalus forsythii, assembly GCA_029282475.1. Classification (NCBI taxonomy): domain Eukaryota; kingdom Metazoa; phylum Chordata; class Lepidosauria; order Squamata; family Agamidae; genus Phrynocephalus; species Phrynocephalus forsythii. Next base: position 7,724,041 of record JAPFRF010000022.1, read on the forward strand.
CTTATAACCCATCAGTCAAGGATGCTGTGAATGGAACCTGCTGGATAGCGAAAAATAAAAATAAAAATAAAAATAAATGCAAGAATCGTTGGATTAGGCAAAGATCTGTTTTAAACAGGTAGACCGATATCACTCTGAGAAGATCTACAAATTTTGTTGACGAGTTTAGCTTCCAAGTAAAAACTTTTAAAAACCATCAATACAAGTCTGTTGATGGATAGAGATGGGCACGACTCGGGAAAATGACGTTTTCGAGTTGTCGTGTGTCGGAGGCGGCCTGTGTCGGCTCGTTTCTGTTTTTCGCTAAACTTCGCAAAAATTTGTCGTTTCGTTTTTCATTTTTTTGTCTGTCGTTAAACTGGTTTGGGGGTAGCAGGCTCCTGGAGGCACCTCTTTTTGGGGGGGTGGGTGCCTCCTATCCTCACCCGCTAGGGAAAGCAGGCTCCTGGAGACCCCTCATACATGGGGGTCTCCTCTCCTCACCTGCTGCAAAAGGGCATGCATAGCCATATGGATATGATTGCATACCAAGTTGCACGCAGAGACACAGCAGACTGGCAGAGGCACCCCTCTTTTTGGGGTGCCTTCCCTGCATCAGTCAGGCCTCGGGGGCATGGTTTGCATGTCACACATGCTGCCGGCCGAGCCAAGCCTGCAGGAGTCACCCAGAGCCACAAGTGGCGGACTGGCAGACTCTCTGCACCCGCTGTGTCTCACTAAGAAGGGAATTGTACTTGCGTGTAGTGCAATGCAAGTACAGATCTGGCTTAGGCAACCGAGTTAGCGCAAGGACTAGGGTTAGGCTAGTTACGGGTGAGGTTAGGGTGAGTATTGGGGTGCACCTCTGGGGGCCTCTCTGACCCACTTAGAAGGACAGTGTACTGGCGTATGGGTTAGGGTTCGGGTTCGGGTTCATGCTACGGTTAATGGGCTTTTTATGCCCGGTTGGCACATCCCAGAAGTCTCTGTGGTCAACCTGGCCAAGTGGCCATGCGATTGGTGGAATGGCTCCAAAAATTTGCATGGTCACTCCCATGGCCAGCCCATCATTGCGCAGGTGTAAAAAAATAAAATAAAAATAAAATAAAATCAATGGAGAGAGGAAAGAGGAGACATTTTGTTGCAAGAAAAAAACCCACTCTACTGTAAAAATTCTGGCAGTTTTAAAATAGCAATTTTCGCATGTTTCTGTGTGGTGCTTGTGTGTTTTTGGGCCGTGATTTAAAAAAAAAGTTGCAGTCACCGCCCCATTTTGGATCCCCCGCCCGCACCGCATGGCATGGCGACTCGAGTCCGGCTGCCCAGGACAGGAGAGGGGGGGAGGCCGGGACCCCCCCCCCAGAAACCACCCCTCTGGTAGGTGCACTCTGCACTGCAGGCATATTTTCGCCTGCTTTTTGGCCAGGGAATGGGGGAGTTTAAAACTTTTTTTCTGTGCCGCTTCCGCTTGAATTGCGGTGGCCGGCGGCGAGTCCGGTGCTTGTTGCGAGCAACTACGACGAGGATTTCCCCCACCACCAGAGCAGCCCAGGACAGGAGAGGGGGGTCAATCACCCCTCTGGTAGGTGCCCTGAGCCCTCACTCAGGCAGGCATATTTCCGCCTGCTTTTTGGCTGGGAATCGGGTTTTTTTTAACTTTTTAAAACTTTTTTTCTGTGCCGCTTGGCATCACGGGGTTGCCGCGATGCCAGGAACGACCACGACAAATCAGACCCAATTATTCTTTAGTCGGTTCGAGTTCGAGTTCTGGCGGAGTAATTCCCGTTACCGTTTCCGTTCCGTAACGGAAACGAGGAACGGAAATGGAAACGGGAATTCCGCCAAGTCGTGCCCATCTCTATTGATGGATATTGGTCCACCTCTGTTTAAAATTCAGAATGCTCCAAGAAAGTAGGAAAGTTGTTATAAAGATCTCTGTGTTTTTCTGTTTTAGATTTCAAGGCGACTAAAAGCACTAACAGTCCCGCTGTGCCTTGTTTGTATGTCAAGGAGGCCATTTTGAAGTTGCAGTGGCTTCCAATGAGCTCTGTGGTGGTTAACACACCATTTTAGCCTCTGGAAGTTGCTACACACTTTAGGGGCCATGAAATGCCTCCTAGATGAGACTAGCTGTCTCATCTAGGAGAGATTAAAGGAATACCCTGCTCAGCTCTTTCCGTTTTCTATTTAAATATGTAGCTAAGAGGGCTGCCACAAAAGGCAGGGGAATCTAGTTTCTTGTCTTCATAACCCGGTAATTCCTGTGTTCAACACATTCATGAACAGTGGAGCTTTGCCCTCTTTCGAAGTGATTGGATCTCTCCAGGTAGATGCATGGAACACCTAAGGAAATTAGAGACAGGCAACGCTTGACTGTCAGTGGGCCTCACAGCTTATAAAGCTGTTGTTAAAAACAGGTGTGAGAAATTGAATCTGTAAGTGCACACCTACACACAGTGATAGCGGCCCTGTATGCCTCTTGCCATCATACTGGTGGGAGTAAATCTCAAATCCGTCCTGCTGTTATGTCAATAACCTGAAAAAGGTTTGCAATAACCTCCCCTATGCTTTCAAATCATATGTTGTTCCATAACCTGATTCTGCTGTTGCAAGCACTTGGTGGTAACCAATTTCCCCATGTGGTTAACTTTTCAGTGCCTGTTGTGTCTTTGGGAGGAGTATATTCTCTCTCTCTCTCTCTCTCTCTCTCTCTCTCTCTCTCTCTCTCTCTCTCTCTCTCTCTCTCTGTGTGTGTGTGTGTGTGTGTGTGTGTGTACTATATGCTGCATTCATAAACCAAATACAGTTAAGAGCTGCAATTAAAACTAATTATTTAAGCCACCAGGCATGCTCACATAGCTTGAGTTTTTCACAATTAGATGGGCTATTTTTGTGCCTTCTATCGGTGTTGCTTTTAAAAATACCTCATTCACTGGAGAATTTGGGATGCTTTGTTCTTCACTAATGCATAGCCCAGGGAGGGAGCCATGAGACAATGGATTACAAAGGCAGAAGGAGAGGATGGAAACAACAGCAACAATAAGAACAGCAGCATTAGAACTGTAGGACTGGAAGGGACCCTGTGTGGACCATCAAGTCCAGCCCTTGTCGAGGAGGGACCGTAGGGGAATTGAACTCCCAACCTCTGGCTTCATGGACAGAAACCTAAAACCCTTAGCTATGGGCAGGGTAGGTGTCTTGTTGCTGCCACCACTCTTCAAGAGTCTTTTCTTCTCTGTGTGGCCAAGGAGCAGTTCTCTGGACTGGGTCAAAATGCTCATGGGACTTACCTATCTGAGACATAACTGATGTATAGCAACCAGAGCTGTTGTCCGAGCCTTGTATGAGCACTCCCCTGAGCAGCTTTATAGCCAACCTACCTTTGCCAAGTGTTGGTACTGTCCTGTTTCAGAACACGTCCTGATCATTCTTCTCCACTGGTGGATGGGTGGGGTGCTGTGGGGGGTGGGGGCATATTTTGCCTTGGCCTCAATAAGAACGCTTGCAATTTCCAAGAGAACTGTAGGAGCTCAGGGCTTGTTACTTGTTCATTTAAAAATCAGAAACATCAAACATGTTTTGTAAACACTGCCATGACCCTTTTTTTGCTGCTGGTGTACGTGTGTTGTAAATGCACTTTGTTTCTCAAAGGGACAGGACACCAGTTTTGTACAGAGTTGCTTTGAGCAAATTACAGGGAACTTGACTAAGGGAGAGGTGTCTTTTGCTTACCAGTAAGGGATCTTCTCTAAGTCTTAAAAAAATCCTTGTTGAAATGCCTTGTTGTGGTGGGGATGGGATTTTTGGAACTAAAGAAGTCGACCAGAAGCCCTGCATTCTGAATTAGGAGAGTTGTGCCATTTCTCTTGAGCTGGAGCAAGTTGTGAGGATTTCCTGTCACTCAGAAAGGTTCGTGGCAGGTGCTGTGCCCATGGGGGCTACATCACCACACTCTGTATGTTTCCTATGTTGAAACTCGCCCTCCCAGGAACCATTGCCTGGTGGTGAGAGTTCCTAAATAGAGGAGAGAGAGGATTTCAGCAAGTATTCCTCTGGCCTTTATTCTGCAGAGGGGTCTAGAATAAGTTGAATACTTGGAAATAGAGATGGGCACGAAACGAACAAGTTTTTGTTTTTGTTTTTGTTTTTTCATTTCATTACGTAATGAAATGACAAACAAATTTTGTCTCTGAAATGTAATGAAACGAACAGAAACACCGGAAATTTTGTCGTGCGTTTCGTTTCCGTTACTGCAATATGAGTGAATTGCTCAAAATCCTTTAAAAAATCACAAAAAACTGAAATAAATAGTAACAAAATGGTAATGAAATGAACGAAAACGAAAACAATTTTTTCAAAAAGTTCACGAAAAACAGAAACGAAATGAAACAGATCCTCCAAATGACAAACAACAAACGAAATGCAATTTTTTTGATTTGTGCCCATCTCTATTTGGAAAGAGTGAGATAATGGAAAGGTGCTTTTTTTTTTTTTTTTTTTACAGATAAGAGACATTTAGGAATGGGTACATTGGGATACAGGAAAATAAGGGGATGAGGGTTTGTCAGAACACTTGACAATATCAAAGTCATGATCCAAATATATACAGAGTTATTCGGGTTCACATGGATATGTGGATAACAAAACAGTTTCTGGCTATCATTGTATTTTACACTCAATTGCTTTGCCATTTTTGTAAACACATATGAAACTTTCCCCAACATTCCTTGTGTTTCACTCTCCTCAATACCTCTAACCATTCTGATAGTTTATCCGTTTCTGCAGCTTCCAGGATAACAGAAAGGTCTTGGTCCTGATGGGAAGACAGCAATCCAAGTGCTCAAACAAAATCCCAGGGGAGGAATTTGCAGAAGTAGGGCATGCTGATCCCACCAAGAAAACCTAGTCCCCAACCTTAACCCTCTGTTTTAATTCAGATGTTGGAACTCCAAGTGGCTTGTCAGAATTTTTCATTCACTTTAATCTTTAAACGCAAGAATTCAGAACAGAGCAAAAAGCTAGAAGCATCGTATTTTTGCCCCCAAGCATAAATTACAAAAACTTTCATCCCGGGATCCACAGTTTAAGAATAAGCACAGAGCAATAAACAGCTGTGGTTTGGCATCTATTGCCATCATGAAAATTATATGCATATTACATTAATTATATGTAATTAAAACATGCTAATTAGCAGAGCAGCCCCTCCCAAAGCACAGCATGTTTCACTCTGTGCTTAAGAATTTATCTACCCCTTAATTAAGCTTTATGGTGGAGAGGGTTGACAAATGTGAATAACGGCGGAGCATTGACCACGTAGAAGAGAAGAAAATGTGTCTATTTTATTGAATCAACTCATGTAGGCAGCTTTCCAACTTTGCAATAAATTGTCAGGGCTTGCTGTTCAGAGAGGAAAAAGCAGGAATAAATTATTTTGCTTTGAATACATATCTGACAGAGAAATCTCATAAGACCAGCCAAAAAAGAAAGAAAGAAAGAAAGAAAGAAAGAACATAATGCAAAGTTTTGAAATAACTCATAGTTTCAATAAAGAAAGATTTTGTTAGGGCTGTTTTAAATAGAGAGGCTGCATTTACATGGTTCTGATCTCAGAAATCAAATAATGGGTACTACTGTTACTGTACATAATTTAGTTGTGTGTTTGTCTTATGTTGAGCCTGTTGTAGTAAGATGAACTGGGCATTTCTACCACTGGAGACTAGGAAGAATAAACAAACAGAGTGATCTCAGCTTAGCTGAAATTGTGGAGCAAATTCATTTATTCACTTAACCCCTTTCAACTAAATGGTTCCACAAAAACAAACTTAAATGTGTGATCTGAAGCTCAAGTTTACTTTGAACCCTAAATGCATTTTGAGTTCAGCTGTTCCTGAGACCTAGACTTTCAGAATTAGGTTGAAACCCCCATAACATTATGCAAGATGCTACAAAATCAGTCAGTATATCTAAGATTAATTCATGAGTGGGGGAAAAACATATGTGTTGTTCTGTATTTACTGAGTACATATAAACACACAGGACATACAAAACAAGTGACTGATGTTCAGTCACTTCTGCCCTGCTACAGGGCAGATGCACTGCTTTTGACCCTTACAAATCCATGCAACAAAGCACCAGCCATAGTTTTTGTGCACAGTTATCCACTTGGGGTAAAAGTTATTCTGGACAATATAAGAAGTCTCATTGAAAGTGCCAAAAATATTTTGGGTCATGAGGGGATTGAAATGTTAAGCCTCTGCATCTCTCCCAAGGTGAACGGTGGACAGGAAAGCAAGTGTTGTTTTGCAAAGATGCCTTCAACCCCGAATGGATGCAGCACCGGGATGATGATGTTGACCTGGGCCTCAGGTTGCTGTTTGGTGTGTCTGCTGGCTGTTCAGCAGTTCCTGACACTTTTCCAGGGCGCTCTTGGATCCATCCCTCTTCCTTACTTCCTCCTCTTGCCTCATTCATCACTGCTGTCTCCTCAGGGCAAGGGAGGCTGTTCTTAGGCTCTCGTGCCTCAAGTTAGCTAAAGTTAGCAGCCTTGGGGTTTTTCCTCCTGTCAGCTTGCTCTCCATTCTCAGCTGGCTGTCCTCCTCTGAGCCATCTATCTACTCTTTTTTCATCGTTAATTCAGTCCCCCTTCTGTGATTGTCTGACCAGGGCGAACTGCACCTTCCATTTATAAAACTCCTCATGAAAGGTTCCTGAAGGGTACATTTATTTACAGAACATGGGGCTTGCAGCTGGCAATCAAAGAATCCTTTTGTTAGTGCTGGCAAAATGGAGGGACTTTTCCCAAGGCGGTGATTTCTGAGGCCTCCTGAGCTCTTCTCTGGAGGTTGGTGGGGTGGCAGAGGAGGCTAAGCGGAGGGCAAAAGTGGGTGTTCACACACAAGCACACAAACATGGGCCAGCAAGCAGGCAGGTGTGCACCCAAAGATGCTGTAGGAGGAGAGGACAAGCTCACTCTATGCCTCCAGTAGGGAGTCAAATGAGGCTGATGCTGACTCCTAGTGATGATGCAGGAAAGAGCAAGATGTTCAGGGACCACTTAATTACAAGGAAGAGCAGCACCCCATTTTACCTTAAGGACCAGTTTTTACTGTTCCAAAGGCTCTCCTTGTCATCGTTACACAGTTTCACTTGTATATGGCCATGGCCTCAGCTCTTCCACAGCTTACATTTCCCTTATCTCTCAGCTGACGGCCTGCTTCTTCCTTCTCTCAACAAGCCACCTGCCTCCTCCCTTGGAGAACTCATTACCCCTGTCCCTTTCCCTGGGCCACCCATTTCGGATTCCTGTGTGCTTTGTGGTTCTTTCTCCCTCTGTACTACTTCATTCCTTTTTTTTTTTCTTGTCGGCGTTTCTCTCCCCAGCATGTCTGTCTGGGAAGGTGATTGCAGTGTGATGCATGCCTCTTTTCCCACAGAGAAATGGTGCAGTGTGTCACTAGGCTGTTGTTGACATTTACACCCCAACTCGTTACAATACATGGGCACCTCTGCCTTCCTGCTCTTACTTGAAGTCACTTAGGGCTACACTCGGAGGAAAAACTGTGCTTGTCAGGAATGTAATGGGGCAACCATTAAAGGTCCCGGAGTGTACTGCATTTGGGTTACCCTGTCGTCTTTCCTGTGCAAAGTGGCATTGTTTCTCCATCATGAGGAAACTGAGGTGAGGGAAGCTAAGCTGGGATTTCCCTTGAGCTGCAGAATGAGGGTTAAAACACAGAAATGAAGGTACTGGGGAATTTTAAGCAGAGCTCATGGAATTATTGTTTAACAATAATTTTCTCCCTTGATTCATTGTAGCAATTTTTCAAAGTATTGAATACGCACGCGCGCGCACCAAAAGAGTTCAAAGGGAATGTGTTGCATTAATCTTTAGGTTTCCATTGATGTTTTTTAAAAGTCCATAGGATGGATTAGCACATAACAACTAGAAGAATTATTCATTGCATTAATAAAGTAACTTTATCCCCCCTCATATTGCTCTTGAAATGTAACATAATTAAACTGTGGGTGGCAACACCCCTCTCAGCTACTCAACATGCTGTAGGTAACGGCACCATTTGGAATCCTCTAATTCTAGGCCTTGGCTTTTGAGAGGTTACGAAGGAATTGGCTGCCTTGCTCCATCGTTTAGGTCTCTGGCTGCAGTCTCTGCTCTCTGTGGAACTGGAGGTTGGGAGTTTGATTCCCCACCCCCCACCCCTAACCCTGCCGAGAAGAGCCAGCCTGAGTGGCCTTGAGCAAGCTGCACAATCCCAGGGCAAACCCCCAGAAGAAGTGAATGCTAAACCACTTCGGTGTATTCTCTGCCTGGAAAGCCCTAGGGTCACTATATTTCTGAACTGACTTGATGGCACATGAAGGAGAAGAAAAATGAAGCAAGCCAAGAGAAATTGACAGCATGCATATGAAGACAGGGAGTTATGGATGAAGAGAGCCAGGAAGGTATGATGGATGTTGTTGTTTAAAGAAGACCATCATTTGATGGAGGGTGTTGGGACAAGAGGGATGGATCATCTGAAATTCAGAAATGTAAATCAGATGGCAATTTGGAGGCTCGCTGTTTGTCCAAATGGTCAGAACAGAAAACAGAACAAATTTTGATCAAGATGCACATTTATTTCAAACCTTGTGGATGTTTACTCAGGTGTAACACTTGAGCTTCAAAGAGTCTGGCTCTCTACACTTTGTGTTTAGGACTGTATCTTTAATCATGCTTAAAATGGGTTAGGGTACTCCAGAGTTGGCTGTACTACAACTCCCATTGGTCCTAGCCTGTCTGGTCACTGGCAAAGGACAGTGGGAAATGTGGTCAAGGATCACCTGGGGGAATAACACATTCCCAAACCCTTCTCTATCCCTGAATTTTGTGGTGAACAAAGGACATGTTGCATAATGCAAGTAACACACAGCCCTTTTAAAACAGACATATAACATTGTACTTAAAAGAATAATAATAATCAGGCTCATTAGGTGGTGGAAAATGCAAATAAAATAAGAGAACTGGAGTCTGAAATCCATTTTCCTTTGGCAGGCTTTCACATATTTGGAATGTGTGAATTAGCCTTAATTTGTTTACATGACTTTAAAGAGTGGAGAAGAGATGATAAATTCTGTATGATACCCCAGGGGGAAATACAGGAACAATAATTTATCCGTGGTCTGCGGTCATTTACTGGGTAAGTGACAAATTTTATTTTTAAGAAAAGCAGGGACAGCTTTTCTGATTTACTGTAAACCAAATTCTTCACTACAAACTGAAGTGATGCTGATATATTGGTCTCCTCCCCTCCCACAGAGAAATGTGCATGCATTTGAGAATTTTGTCTCTTTATAAAGCAAAACAGTAAAAGGAAGCAGGGTTGGATCTTAAGTTATTGCCATCTGCATTTTTTTAGCATGTAGTGGGGAAGGGAGAAGGAGCAGGAAAAGAAACCATACAATCATAGGCTCAAAGGAGAATGGAGTTGGTAGGGACTTAAAGGCCATTGAGTCCATTTCCCAGCTCATTGCAGGAATACAAATCGAAGTAGATCTGACAGATGATTGTCTAATCTTCTCTTGAATGCTGCCAGCATTGGACCACTCGCCACTTCCAAAAGTAATTGGTTCTATTGTCATATTGCTCTAACAGTTAAGATGTTTTTCCCCTGATGTTCAGCCTAAATCTGTGTCTTCCTGTAACTTGAGCCCACTGTTGCATTCCCTGCATTCAGGGATGACTGAGAACAGATCCAGACCCTCCTCTGTATAACAGCCTTTCTAGTATTTGAAAAGTGCTCTCCTATCTCCCTCTCAGTCGTCTTTTCTCCTCCCTAAGACTTAATTTCCAACCCTGTAAATCAGTGGTTCCCAACGTGATCTATATAGACGCCCAGGGGTATGTTTTGACTTGCAGGGGGGTCTATGACAGTGAGGAAAAAAAAACAGGGCTCCACAAAATGTAAATGGAGGCCCATGTGAGTGGACCCTATTTAAGCAGATCATCATCAACATTTAGGCGTTCTGTAAATGTCTTACACCTCACACAAATAATTTTGGTGCCATTTTTGAAAGCTTTTGCAGCAATTTTTGGAAATATTTAAACTTTTTTGGTGCATTTCTCAAGTGGTGCAAATGTAAGGGCCTGATCCTTTTGGTGTGCATATCATTAAAGTCCTTTTTTTGCGGGGTGGGAGTATTTCATCATTTTTCAGAACTTGATTCTTGCCATGTGCATGTTTTTGAAGTCGATTTTGCAAAGATTGGGGACTCGTGTTTTGCAGCCATATGACAGATGTTTGTACCCGAATCATGGTCGTTTGAAATTCAAATCAACTATAATTACAGTTGTACCTTGATTAACAAGCAATTTGTTTTAAGAGCATTTTGATTAACGAGCAAAAATTTCTGAAGTGACTTGATATACCAGCACTCTCATGTGTGTCACATAATCAGAAGTGATCTAAGCCAATGGCATCTCTCCCTCTCTCCTCCTGCTGCTGTACGTGGGTGAATGTCTGTTTCTGTTTCTGTTTCTGTTTGAGGCAACAGCAGCAGCAGAGTTGAAGGAAGGGCCACAGGCCCAGTAAAGGTATGAACAGTTGCCACTCCCATCAACCCTTGTCCCCAAAGAGGCCACCTCCATGGGGCTTCTCCACACCATCCCTGCCACCACCACTGCAACCGGGACATCCCCCATCACCCCATTTTTAAAACAACCCCCTCCACGGAGGCTTCCCCTTCCTCTGCTCTAGCATTTGAAAACCTTTGTAGCAGGTGCAGAGGAGCTGGGAAGTCTCCATGGAGGGGGTCAGTTGTAAAAATGGGATGATGGGAGGAATCCCAGTTAAAGCAGAGGAAGGGGGAAGCCTCCAAGGAGGGGGGTGTTTTAAAAATGGGATGATGGGAGGAATCCCAGTTAAAGCAGAGGAAGGGGGAAGCATCCAAGGAGGGGGGTGTTTTAAAAATGGGATGATGGGAGGAATCCCAGTTAGAACAATGGAGGGGAGAAAAACCTCCATGGAGGGGGCTGTTTTAAAAATAGGATGATGGGAGAAATCACTAGAGCAGAGGAGGGGGTATTGTACTATAGTGCATTTTGTATTTTATTTAGTACCTTGTATTATATTACAGTAGGGATGGGCACGACTTAGCGGTATTCCCGTTTCCGTTTCCGTTACTCGTATTCGTTACTCTACGGAAACGGTAACGGGAATTACTCCGCCAGACTTCGAGCTCAAACCGACGAACGAACAATTTTGGTCTGATTTGTCGTGCTCGTTACTTGCATCGCGGCGATCGCGCAATGCCAAGCGGCACAGAAAAAAAGTTTTTAAAAGTTAAAAAAAAAAAAACCGATTCCCAGCCCTAAACGTAGGAGAAAACTTTCTGAGGGCACCTACCAGGCCAGAAGGGTGTTTTATTTGGGGGGGGGTTTCCCGCCCCCCTCTCCTTGGCTATTGCTACTGCTGCGCTGCTGGTACCAGGCTGGGAGGGCGCATCCATTTGCCATGCAGTGCGGGGGATCCAAAATGGCGACTGCAATATTTTTTTTGAAATCGTTGCCCAAAACCCCACCAAAGCACCACAGAAACATGCGAAAATTAGCTATTTTAAATGCTTGAATTTTTACAGTAGCAGCAGTGGGTTTTTCTTGCAAAAAAAAGTCTCCGTTGATTTTATTTTATTTTATTTTATTTTATTTTATTTTATTTTTTAACACCTGCGCATTCACAATGATGGGCTCGCCCATGGGAGTGGACCATGCAAAGTTTTGGAGCCATTCCACCAATCGCATGGCCAGGTTTTGCTGACTGTACCAGGCTGGGAGGGTGCATCCATTTGCCATGCAGTGCGGGGGATCCAAAATGGTGACTGCAATATTTTTTTTTTAAATCGTTGCCCAAAACCCCACCAAACACCACAGAAACATGCGAAAATTAGCTATTTTTAATGCTTGAATTTTTACAGTAGCAGCAGTGGGCTTTTCTTGCAAAAAAAAAAGTCTCCGTTGATTTTATTTTATTTTATTTTATTTTATTTTATTTTATTTTATTTTATTTTATTTTATTTTATTTTATTTTATTATTTTATTTTTTTACACCTGCACATTTGCAATGATGGGCTCGCCCATGGGAGTGGACCATGCAAATTTTCCACCAATCGCATGGCCACTTGGCCAGGTTGACCACAGAGACTTCTGGGATGTGCCAATCGGGCATAAACAGCCCACTAATCGTAGCCCAAACCCGAACCCTAACCCTAAGCCTAACCCATATGCCAGTACACTGTCCTTCTAAGTGGGTCAGAGAGGCACCCAGAGGTGCACCCCAATACTCACCCTAACCTCACCCGTAACTAGCCTAACCCTAGCCCTTGCGCTAACCCGTCTTAACCCTAAGCCAGATCTACTTGCATTGCACTACATGCAAGTACGTGAGACACAGCGGGTGCAAAGAGTCTGTCAGTCCGTCACTTGTGGCTCTGGCTGACTCCTGCAGCTCCCTCCAGGAGCCCGCTACCCCCCCCAAACCAGTACTAATGACAACAAAAAACAAAAAAATGAACCGACTAATTTTTGCAAAATTTCGCGAAAAACGGAAACGAGCCGAAACGGACTGCCTCCGACACACGACAACTCGAAAACGTCATTTTCCCTAGTCGTGCCCATCTATATATTACAGTATTATAGTCAAATATTTTGGGGCTGTGGAACAAATCATCTGGGCTTCCAATATTTCCTATGGGAAAGTTTGCTTTGATATGCAAGCGTTTTGGTTTCAAGCATGCTTCCAGAACGGATTATGCTCTTTAACCAAGGTACTACTGTACATGTGTTTTCCCTAATGGAATTCCCTTCACTGTTTTAGCAATCAGCATTATGTACTTAAATCTTTATAGAAAAGATTCATTGGTACATGGCATGGCCAGGATTGAACCAGGGAACCAGTCATCTCAGTCTGCACCCTTTGAATTTGCACCACCAATGCTTCTACAGTACCATTACAAGAGCAACATTTTCTTTATCCTGATTCCTCTTCCTAACTAAAGATTCAAATAAGGATTTATTCCACCCAAACAGCACACAATACAGTGGATTCTTGTATAACAAGTGGTTTGTTTAACAAAAAATCCACTTAAAGCAAAAAATTCCAGAGATAGGGGAAAATTGCTTAACAGAATCGCCTGTGGGGTGAATCCGTACAACAGAAAAATGGTCAAGATTAGGGATTGATCTGTTTTCAATGCATTCCTATGGGAAATTTGTACAAAGGAAATTTTGCTTAACATAATTCCATTTGGACGAATTAATTTCTTTATACAAGGTACCACTATATTTCAAAATATATTTCAGAAATATTTCTGTAAGCTATTTTTGAAAAGGGAAAATTGAAAAAAAAAAATTTTTGGCTTCCCTCCAGATGTTTTGGACTACTACTCCCACAATCCTTTGCCATTGGAAATACAGGCTTGGAATTCTGGGAGTTGAGGTCCAAAACATCAGGAGGGCCAAAGTTTGGACATGCCTGATCTAAGGCTACTAAATAATTGGTATGGTATGGGAAATGGGAAATGGAAATGTGAAGACAAACCTGATATATAAATAAATGCTAATCTGTTGAAGTTTTAAAAGAATAGTGGTAGTTAGGCATAGCAAAGAATTTATAAGCCATTTAAAACAAAATGTTCCACGTGGTGTTTGCAATTCACTGTCATTCATTGACAACATTTACTACCCTAAAATCTGAGTGCCAGATTGCATCAATCTCTTCAATTTGTCATAACCACAGTAAACAAGATCCGTATCAACACATTGAATTCTAGGTTATTTACACAGTTGTGTGAAGAAAATGGTGAGGACTTTCATTGCTTACTCCTTCACAATGAAGTATGCTGGCTTTCAAAAGGCTTATGTTTCACAAGATTTTTTTTCACTTTTTTGAGACAGTTTTAGAGTTTTTGGATGCCAAATATCCCATTTTGAAAGAAAATTTAATCAAATACAAACCTGATATTGCTTATTTAACATATATGTTTACTAAATTTAATGAGGTTAACTTGCAGTTACAAGGTGGCAGTCTGAATTTAATAAAAACAAAGTCTATCATTGCAGCTTTTCTTACAAGAATTAGTCTAATGAAGCAAAACTTTGGGCGGTGTGAATTTTCCCAGTTCCCCAACTTGTCATTGACAAATGTCCAGGATGATGATATTTTGGTCATGATGTTCAACATTTAAGTGTCCTTCACACAGACTTTAAAACCAGGTTTGAGGATGTTTTGTCTATGGAAGTACCACAGTGGATTATCAATCCATATGGTGACATTGAAGAATCGGATGTTACATTACAAGAAGAACTGATTGGAATAAGCACTAACGAAGAACTTAAGGTGCTGTTCAGAATGGGGTATCAGCAGTTGTGGCTTCAGAACGATATACCTGTTGCTTATCCTGCATCATGAACTATCACAAGAAAGTGTTTGATAGCTTTTCCATCTTCATACCTTGTGGAAAGGGGGTTTAGAGTGGTTGCCAATCTTCTTACGGAAAAAAGAAATCGATTGCAAATCACTGAACATGGAGATTTAAGACTATACCTCACTAATTTGAAGCCAAATATTGAACAATTGCTATCAGAGCATCAGGCTCCTCCTTCCCATTAACAGCATTATTTGTGTATTAATTTTATGTAAGAATTTTACTAGGTTCTTAATTGTTTCATTCCAAATCCAAATATTTACTTGCATTTTGTATCTTTTCAATAAGGGTAGGAATAAAAATTGTACATGCTTTTCTTTTTTCTTTTTTAACAATTGTCCATGCTACAAAAGCCCCTATCAAAGTGACTAGCACTGTGTCAAAAACACATTTGAAGTTAATAAGTTTAGGAAAATTCAATGTTAGGCAGGCAGGGGGTCTACAGAAAACAACAAAAACTTGGCAAGTAGTCTATGGGGTGAAAAAGTTTGAGAACCTCTGCTATAAATCATCCTTATTGCCCTCCTCTGAATCTGCTCCAGTTTGCTCGCATCCTTCTTGGTGTTGTCTAGACCTTGGACACAGTAATCTAGATGAGGCCTAACCAGTGCTGAATATAGGGGGACTATAATATGTTAATGCATCCTAGATTAGCAATTGGGTTTATTTGGGCATTTGAGAAACAGGCCTCTGCCAATAGAAAAAGGACATGTTTTTTTTTTTTTTTTGTTCCACTCCTTCATTGTCTGTGATAGTTCAAACGTTAGATCAGTGGTTCTCGACCTGTTTGGTCCCCAGATGTTCCTGGACTGTATCTACCAGAAATCTTGGTCAGTTCAGCTAGTGATGAGGACTTCTGGGAGCTGCAGTCCTGGAACATCTGGAGACCCACAAGTTGAGAACCACGGTGTTAGATATTTTTGGTCTTCATTCTTAGACAATATAAGTGAACTAAGAGCTTTGTCCGTCCTGCATGGGGGCATGGGTTCCTGACCAGTGGAAAACCAGGTGTCAGCCACCCAGCAGGTTTTTTATTGTTGATACTGGAGTTAATTTTAAGATATATTCTAGATTTACATTGTCCAGCCTTTCTCCCTTGACTTTTTATTCAGTTTTCCAGCTGCATCTCCGAAGAGGAAGAAAATCACTCCTAATAATTGTGTTAAGTGCCGCTCCAGCTTTAGATCAGGCCGATGACTGCCGATACAATATTAGAGCTCATTAACACCTCTTTCTGCCTGCCCATCATTCTTGCACAGATAGGCAGAATAACCATGTGCTTAGTTAAGGGCTGCAGCCTTTGAGGCTGGTTTGGTTCTTGCTTTCTCACATATAGTGACAGCTGAACTCAGAAATGCCAAGGGCATACAGCTTCTCAGCAAAGCTGGAAAGGCCAAACCACACCATCAAATATAAGAATAAGCATCACCAAAGCAGTGTACATTAAGAGCATTTAAAGGGTGGGACCAAATAACTATGGTTGAGGGGATGATTGAAATACAGAGTGTTCCAGGTTGTAAAGAGAAGGAGGGCTGTGTTGACTCATATAAAAGACTCATCTGATCCAATGGTGGACATATAAAGTTTGTGGGCAGCTTCATAGTAAACACAGGGAGTTTACAAATTATGAAGTAACTTTTCTCCCCCCCCCCCAAGCCCCACACACCTGCTGATCATTAGAGGAAAAACCTCCCCCCCATCCCAGCACTGATCAGCTGGCATGTGGGGCTTGGAGGGAGTTTAAAAAGCTCTGGGCTTTTCCCTTCCCCAAAGCCCCAGGCACCAGCTGATTGGTGCTGGGGTGGGGAGGAATTTTCCCCACCCCAGTGCCAATCATCTGGCACATGGAACTTTGGAGAGGGATTTTTTTTTAAAGCCCAGGTCTTCAAAAACTTTTTTCCCTCCCCCAAGCCCCAGGCACCAGCTGGTCAGCTCTGGGGTGGGGGAGAAAAACCTTTTCCCCCACCCAAGCGCCGATCAGCTGGTGCATGGGACTGGGGGGAGTTTAAAAAGCCCCAGGCTTTTAAAACCTTTCCCCCTCCCCCATGCCCCACTCACCAGCTCATCAGCGCTGGGGTGGGAGGGAAAAAACCTTTTTTCTGCCCCAGCGCACAAGGCTTGGGGGAGAGGAAAAAGTTGCACCAGCACTACACACACAAAAAGTTGCACGCACAGACACGCACACACACACACACACAGTACACAGACATGCACATGTTTAAAAATGAAAAATTAAACAGAACAAAAAAGTTTTTTTAAAAAAATCATTTAAAACAAAATGAAATGGAAAGGAATAGAATGAAATGAGAAATGAAACAAAACACTATTTTAGCGTTTCGTGCCCATCTCTAATTCTAAGACATGCCAAACAGGTGGTGGTGGGGAAGGTACTTATTTTCGCATGTGGTAGGAATGCAAATTTATGTTGAAGCTCTGGTGTTTGGTGTTTAATGAGATAAATGAAATAAGTAAATTTAATGGCATGACCTAAAATAATACTTTTTCCAATATCTGAAGACAAGATAAGTAATTTGGCAATTAGTGAATCTGTGTCCAATTTGTTAACAGCAGTGAGATTACTTATTTTCAAGAAGTGGAAAACAGTACATAATTTTCTTAAGAGCATGGTATAGGGAACCTTGGGATGTAGCAATTAATGATAAACTTACATGCAATTTAAAAATGAAAAAAGGGACGATTAGGAGAAATGCATTTTTAAGATATATGAGGGATCTGTATTGACCTTCTGCTGGTGAATGGGATTAAACAGGAATATGCACCATTTTGGAAGAACAATGAGGGTCTGTGAAAATAAATGGCTTATTTCATGGTCTCAGAATAGGTAGGGTGCACCTATATTTTCCCCTAGAAGATTATTTAGATTATTTATGTTTAATTGTATTTAGAGATGGGCACCAAATGAACTTTTAGTTCATTTTGTTATTCATTATTCATTTCATTAACAAATGAAATGAATAACGAACCCCAGAGTGAATTTAGAATGAAATGAAATGAACCAAAAAAAAATTGGTTCGGTTCGGTTCAGTTCGTTAATGGAGGTGATGTCTCCTACCTGGTGCTGGTCTTCAGTCTTCCTGGCTGCAAGGAAACACAGACCAGCCCGTGCTGCAGCTGTAGTGTGGGCCCCCTGGTTGGAAGTGAAATAAAAATAAAAATAAACAAAATAAAACAAAATAAAGGAGTGCCGACCTGGCCCCAGGAGTGGCTGGGTTGGCACCCTAAAATGAAGAAAAAAATATTAAAAATAAAACCAGTGCTGACTGGCCCCAGGGTCTGCCTGGTCAGCACCTGAAAAACAAAACAAAACAAAAAGGTGATCGGCCTGCGACACAGCTGTAGCGCAGGCCAGGTACCCAGAAGTAATAAAATAAAATAAAATAAAATAAAATAAAATAAAATAAAATAAAAAAAAAGGATCACCCTGCCACCATTGCCGCCTGGTAAGATGATGAGAATGTTGTGGATGATGGGGATGAGGATGCTGCCAGTCCAATTTGTGCAGTTGCAACATCTGTGGCTTTTAAAATTATTTTTAATGTTTTTTTTTTCTGTCCACGCGCTGTCAAATTGATTAAATCATGCAAAGCGGGGGGAAATGACTAACGAATCAACAAACAAACAAAATGAATTTTTTTCTAAAAAAAAATCATTAAAAATGAAACAAAACAAAATAAACCCTAAACCGAACCAAACCAAAACAAATTGCCATTTTTTCGGTTTGTGCCTATCTCTAATTCTCTAATTGTATTAGTACAGTTAGATTTTTTAATTATATTAGTATTTTGGGGGTGGCTGCGAGGAACCAATAGAAGACCCAATTAGTGCATTAGATGCTTCTTCTTCTTCTTCTTCTTCTTCTTCTTCTTCTTCTTCTTCTTCTTCTTCTTCTTCTTCTTCTTCTTCTTCTCCTCCTCCTCCTCCTCCTCCTCCTCCTCCTCCTCCTCCTCCTCCTCAATAACTTATGGTACAGTTGGGCACAACGCAGCCCACAACAGGACCTGGGTGGTGGTGGTGGTGGTGAGAGCTTGGCCCATTGACCCAACCAAATTCAATTTAAACTTTTGCTCCCATGGAGAACAACAGATACTTCAGGAAAGTTCACAGACATGATGTGAAGCCTCTAACAGCTGTCATCTAATGCTTCTCCCCAGCAATGGGTATTCAGAAGTATATCACCTGTAAACATAGGCTGATGTTGATAGAGCATGGATTCTTCCATGAATTGGTTTTGTCTCATTTCGAAGTCTGTTAAGCCCTTGGTCTGCACTGTAACTTGTGACAGTAAACTATCATTCATTCATTCATTTTCATTTTCATTCATTCATTACATTTTTAACAGCTTTGCCCAGGGAGGTACTGTTTTGCATAGCAGAAACAGTCTAGGGTGCATGGTGCACAGTGTAAAGAAAGGTCACAGTGATGAGCCGGCCGCTGATCAGTGAAATTAACAGTGTGAAAAGCTCTGTTTGGGTAAGAGGGCGTGCCCTTATAGATTGCTCTAAAATTGCTTATGAAATGGAAAACCTTTATCCTATCCATTTCACCTTTTGAAGGTATGATGCTCAGGCTGGAGTTGCATGTTGGGGGTGGTGTGTGTGTAAATTCATAGAATGACAGCAGCTGTCATGCAATTTGGGAGAAAAATGCAGACATGAAAGGCTACAGAAGAAAGGCATCCAGACTTAAAGATGTGCAGTGTAAAAGACTTCCTCTTGTCTGTCACCATGCTACCACCATTCTTTTTCACGGGGTCTCCCTGGGTTTTGCTCTATGGAGATGACACTTCCATCCATCTCTTTTCTTCAGGTTCTGGCTCTGGGAAGGTGGGAAGCTGGATCCACTGGAAATAAATGGGGTGCTGGCGCATTTAAGGCTACCTTAAGCCAGACCACTCTTGTCTGTCCTCCTTCCCACAGGAGGATATCGGGGCTTTCTCTTGCCAGACTCCAGGCCTCATCTGCCAGGACCCTGCCTGCCACAGAACCTGACTCTGAGGGGTTAAATGGTGAAGAGCTGCTGGAGGAGCCTTGCAGCTCAAATCAGCAAGCAGCTGGGTCTGATGACTCAGCTGAAAACATATCTTCACCTCCTAGAAGGGCCATGAGCAGGATTCTGCAAAGACATGCTACCAGAAGAGCTAGGGAAAGGGTCTTTGATGCTAGACGGGGAATCAGGTTGGGAAGCCCTGAGTACTAGCAGAAGCCTTTCCAGAAGTAAGGGTGTGCTCCCTGTTTTGGGATAAAGCTGGCAAGCTCACCTTGAGATCTCTGTGGGAGCAACATGTCATTTGAACTTGCAACCACATTCCTGTCTGTGACCTTGGCTCTGTTTCCTGGTTTCGGACTGGCTTCCTGGACAACAGCTTAATCTGTTCCCTTGGGTTTGGCATCTGGTTTCCGTGAGATATTCTGGTTTTGACTTGGACTGTTAATTGCTTGGAGTTGGATTCTGTTATTTATCTGGCACTGGATAGTAAGCAAAGGACTTGAACTTGCCTGGCTTTCCACTAAAGATCTTGGCAAAGAACTGAACCCTGTTTGTGTGTGTGCTCTGTGTGCGGGGCTTGACATCATCACATTGTGTGTATATTTGAGAATGAAATGAAAGGAACAAGAACTTCATGGGAGCTTCTAGGGCAGTGGTGACGAACCTTCGGCACTCCAGATGTTGTGGACCACAACTCCCACAGTCTTTTGTCATTGGCAATACAAGCTTGGGATTCTGGGAGTTGTGGTCCAAAGGTTCACCACCACTATTCTAGGGGATCACACCACTGTTCTAGGGGATCACACAAGAAAAAGTGCCAGGTTGTTAGAGAGACTTTTTCTTCTTTCTCTCTTGCAGAGTTATGTCATGCCCAGACCACCGCAGAGCTCCATGAGGATTTATAGAAGATGCCCCGGATCTTGGCGCCTCTGGTGTTCCTTTTGGTGTGGTTAATGAAGATCGCTGCCAGCCCCCATTCTCTGAGGATTGGTGAGTAACAAAGATAACTGTTGTTGACATCCTGAGTGTGATGGAGCAGGGGGACCCTCTGCATCCTTGTCATGGTTCCCCCAACCTTCGGTAATCATGTAGCTAAATGCCTGTCGTTGACCCCGAGATGAGAGGGGAGATGAACATGTCTCGGCTGAAAACATTTCACTCCCCAACACACCTGTGAGCCTGTGTGTGCTCCATGTGAGCGTGTGTTAATGGACAACAAACAATATACTGCCACCACTCCCATACAAGATACGAAAATATTGAAATGCAGTAGCTTGGATGAGGCTAGACATGGATTTTAGTACCACTCTTCCCTCTCAGACGTTATCCTGGCAATGGCCTGAAAGGATTTATATATATATATATATATTAAAAGGAAAAGGGGAAAATGACAATTTGAAAGAACAAAAGCCTCAGATTGAACAGGTTTCTCGAAAATTAGGAGCAAATGTGATTACAGGATTACAGTGTTCTAAGGCTCTTCTTTTTTATTTCAATGTTGACTTTTTCTCTTAGCAACCCCAGTGGGTAACCACCATCCACCACCACTGGATCCAGGCCCAGTGTTAGCTTTCCTATAACGGGTTATGACAGTTTTTGAAGATTTGGGTGGGCATGTCATGCCCTAGCTGTGGAACAATATGTGGACACTATAAATGTGGAGCTGAATCAGTTACATTGCCAAACTTTGCTGCTCACAAAAAAGGGCTTGTGTGGTATGAACAATAAAAATAGGCTGCTTACCATGCACCACTTTCATGGCTGTAAAATTGACCCCCTGAGAAGGTAGAATGTGATCTTGAAAGTCTCCCCAGATGAAAAAGCATGTGTATCAACAGTCAGAGATATGTCAAAGATCAACTCTGGATTTTTGGTGTTGTTTAAGAATGGAAAAAAGAAAATGAACCGACAAGCATCTCTTGCCCTTTCTTTGTTGTAGGAATCAATTGCACTGAATCTGAATGAAACATTCATTCATTCATTCAATAGATTTTAACAGCTTTGCCCGGGGAGGTACTGTTTTGCATAGCAGAAACAGTCTAGGGTGCATGGTGCACAGTGTAGAGAAAGGTCACAGTGATGAGCCAGCCGCTGATCAGTGAAATTAACAGTGTGAAAAGCTCTGTTTGGATAAGAGGGCGTGCCTGTATAGATTGCTTTAAAATTGCATATGAAATGGGAAACCTTTCTCCTATCCATCTCACCTTTGGAAGGTATGATGCCCAGGCTGGAGATGCATGTTGGGGGTGGTGTGTGTGTAAATTCATAGAATGCCAGCAGCTGTCATGCAATTTGGGAGAAAAATGCAGACATGAAAGGCTACAGAAGAAAGGCAAGAAAGGCTATTTCTTCTGATGAAATAAAGTTGGGGGAGAGAATGGACCATTGAATTAATTCAGTTCTAATGAATAGAAAACTAATGAAATTTTTTTTTCAGAGATGAATGTGGATGAGAAAATGAATTGAAAAGATTGACTGATGAGAACTAAGGGGTGGGATGGGGGGGTGGAGAGTGAATGACAAATTATATGTTACAGCCTCAACATCATTAAAGGATGAAATCTATCAGTGTTCCATAGATACAATCTAGGCAGACCTCCATGACTGATTGAACAATCATTCTTGCAATTCAAGCCTATCTTAACGATTCTCAAAACAAAGCAAGGTAATCTACAAAATAAAGAAAGCCCCTTCTTTTACAATCAGATGCATTAAGCAGTTAAGGAATTCTCTCTTGCAATGATGTACCACATGTAATGTCTAATTAATTCTAAGACATCAGGGGGAGACAAAGCTTAGGTGGCAGAAATGAAATACTTATTCCCTGATCTCAATAGTTTGTTGGTTGGCACAGAGAAAAAGCACCCCCTATGATGACAGTGGTTCGGACTGGTTTGGCCTGACATCCTATCTCTTATCAAAGGCATCCTTTTTCCTAGGGACCCTGGCTTGAATTGTTCTACAAAGGGCAATGTTATCAGCCAAGATGATTTACCTGCCTGCACTGCAGGTAAAACTGTGCCCACGACCTGGGGTTCAATCCCAGCTAGCAGGCTCATGGTTGACTCAGCCTTCCATCCTTCCAAGGTCGGTAAAATGAGTACCCAGCTTGCTGGGGGTGGGCGGGCAGTGTGTAGCCTGCAAAACTGTAAACCGGCCAGAGACTGCTTGAAATAGTACTGGATGGTATATAAGCAGAGCACTTTGCTTTTGCTTTGTATTATATTTATATCAGTGTTTATTTAATTTAATGTAATTTAATTTAATTTAATTTAAAATTATATTATTTATTTTAAAATTGTTGCTATTGTTAAGAACATAAGAACATAAGAAGAGCCATGCTGGATCAGGCCAAAGGCCCATCTAGTCCAGCTTCCTGTATCTCACAGTGGCCCCACCAGATGCGTTTGGGAGCGCATGAGACTAGATATGTGTCTCCTGATACCACTTCCCTGCATCTGGCCCTTGAAGTACCCTGGTTTTAAGCCTGGAGATTACACATCTCCATCATGGTTTGTAACCTGTGATGGACTTTTCCTCCAGGAATCTGTCCAATTCCCTTTTGAAGGCATCCAGGCCAGATGCCATCACCACATCCTGTGGCAGGGAGTTCCATAGACTAACAACGTGCTGGGTGAAAAAATATTTTCTTTTGTCTGTTCTTACTCTCCCAGCCCTCAATTGTATGTCCCCTAGTTCTGGTATTTTGTGAGAGGGAGAACAGCTTCCCTCTATCCACTTTACTCATGCCCTGCATTATTTTGTATGTCTCAATCTTATGCCCCCATCAGGCGCCTTTTTTCCAGACTAAAGAGGCCCAAATGTTTTAGCCTTTCCTCATAACGGAGGTGCCCCAGCCCAGTAATCATTTTAGTCGCTCTCTTCTGCACCTTTTCCAGTTCCACTATGTCTTTCTTGAGATGTGGTGACCAAAATTGTACACAGTACTCCAGATGCGGCCTTACTATTGTTTTGTATAATGGCATTATAATGTTGGCTGTTTTATTTTCAATCCCCTTTTTGATAATCCCTAGCATGGAATTGGCCTTCTTCACCGCTGCCACACATTGGGTAGACACCTTCATGGAGCTGTCCACCAACACACCAAGATCTCTTTCCTGATCTGTCACGGATAACTCAGAGCCCATGAGTTGATAGATGAAGTTTTGATTTTTTGCCCCAATATGCATTACTTTACATTTGGCTACATTAAAACGCATTTGCCATTTCATAGCCCATTCCCCCAGTTTGGAGAGATCCTTCTGGAGCTCTTCACAACCTTCTCTGGTTTTGACCAGAGAATGTAGTTTTGTTGTGTCTGTCTAGTTGATTGTATTTGATTTAATATTGTGAACTGCCCAGAGTTCCTACAGAAAGATGGGTGGTATAGAAGCTCTATAAATAAATAAATAAATAATAATAAATAAAGGTTTTTACCCTGCCTTTCACCCTAAAAGGGACTCAGGGATGCATAGACAATTAAAAAAACCCAAAACATTTAAAAGCTATAAACCTATTAGAGCAATAACTTTATTAGGCCAACCAAGAAAAGAAAGGGGGACACAGTCACAAATGTACAAAAGCTCTAGGTATCCCTGGAGCCCTCCCCCAGGTGAGGGTATAACTCTCAAGGGACATGCTGCTAGAATTAGGATGCAGCAGGGCATGACACTAGATTGACTAAGAACCCAGGAACAAGGGGAATTGCTCTTCCAAGGTTATGAACATAAAGTTTGTAAAGGTGGATCTGGCTGAGAATCTGTTCCCCAGAAGGCCTCTGCATCTTCCCACCAACTCTCATGGTCCTTTAATGGAGGCCACTGCAGTTCATCTGGTTCAAACCCAAGTTTCTTAAAGTGCATTTTATTGTGGCGGTGTTGGGGGGGGGGAGAGCTAATTTGTAGGTATGGAACTCAGACATCCCAAATCCAGTTTTTGCTAGACTTGGGGTAGGTAGCGAGGAGAGTCAGCCGAAGATCCAGTCCAAGTTTGGTGAAGGCTAGATTTGTCCAGCCTATAACCCACATATGTGAACTGCCAGTGCCAATGCAGTACAGCAGTGGAAACCATGATCTCGAGAGGTGTTGAGGGCTCCACGCTGGAGGCTTGCAAGAGCAATGTGAAAACCCACCTCACAGATACCTTTTGATTTGCACTCCTTTCGTTGACCAAGGGGTTGGACTCAAGGACCTTGTTAGGCCCCTTCTGAAGTTTGAACTTCATGATCCTAGGATTCTATAATAGTTTCATTTCATTCTGGACAGGAATGTTTCTCACCAAAGTGCATTGAAATGAACCACCAAATGGCCTGATTTGTGGGTTTTTGATTTTCTTTTACTTTCTATTTTGTTTCGTGCCCATCTCTGCCTGAGAGAGAGAGAGAGAGAGAGAGAGAGAGAGAGAGAGAGAGAGAGAGAGAGAGAGAGACACCCCACTACCACACTTCTGTGAGCAGCCACTTTTTATTTTGGGTTGCCTTTTCTCCTCCAGGGGTCACGTGATTGTAATAGTGATTCTGTAGTTCACACTTAAGCGAGTACCTAGCCATCAGCGCTCCAGTTCCCACTTGATTAAACCACTGTAGGACTTGTTATGCCAATGCATTTCTCTTGATTGGCAAGACCTATATAAAATAATTTGTTCCGTTGCGATCATGATGGTATTACGTAGTACACATTACATTCTTTTCCCTTTGATTTATGAAAGAAAAACAGTTAAGAATTGGGGATGATGGAAAAAGCTACTTACTATGTCCGCAAATAACACCAAATTGCTTCAAATGGAGACACAAGAAGTGATGTAAAAAAAAAAAAAAACAACCCACCCCCAGTGGCCATTGCAAGAAAAAGCACCACCGTGGCCAGAAATGGGCATGGCCGAGGGGGTTCTTGAGATAAATCATTTTGAAAACTGGACAGTGATTTTTAAGACGCCTTATTCTAAAGGAAAAGGTGTTTTAAATCAGAAGTGCAATAGCGGTAAGAGAGAGAAAGAGGAGAGAGAGAGAGAAAGAGAGAGAGAGAGACAGAGAGACAGAGAGAGAGACTGGTATCCTACATACTGAAGGCCTTCTGTGACCTTTCCCTGCATGATCTGAACAATTCCCTCATTTCCAGAACATAAACTAGGAGAGAAAATTTGTGTGTTTCCTTCATTTCCCTCCTCATGAATGGCCACCCCACAGGAGTCTTTTGTACCTAAAAAGTTCAGCCACAGCCTCTTGGGGAGACCCAGTGAGGTGCAATTGCTTTGCGGTAACTATGAATGGGAAGCGCCCCCGACATTGCACGGAGCAAAGAAGCATGCCGATGGCCTTGCTTTTGGTTGCTGGGAGCAACCTCTCTCCTGCCTTTTCTCTTTTCACTCCTTTTTAATTGCTTTTAATATCATTTAGGGATCCTGGCAAACTGTGAATCATCTCTGCGGTGCTTTGTTTACAAGAGGACGCACACTGGTGTAGCCTGGGAAGCTTTTCCGACAAAGGAAGGAGTGCTGTCGGTCTTTATTCTCTGTTTGTGCAGATTGGTGTGCGTATGTGTGCGCAGGGAATACTGTTAGAAATCCCTGCAGAGAAAGCCTTCTCTCCGCAGTGATACTTTTTATTCTTGTTAGGCAAAGAACCGACTCCCTGCCGACCGCTCTGGGAAGCTATTAACTCTTTGCCCCAAATGAGAATCTAATATTTTCTCTCCCCGTTCACAGAACACTTACAGGGGAAGCTTTGGGGAGGGATGCCTATTTCTGGATGTTAATCCACCCTCTCCTGTCATATGGATAGGAAACAGTCCAAACGTCTCAAGATCAGAACATTTCAGTGTAAAAGAAGGAGAGGCAGCCTACCAAATCGTTCTAGAAAATCAGAGGCGTAGCCAGGATTTGGAGCGCCTGGGGACAAAGTTCATTTTTGCGCCCTTCCTGCTGCTGCCCTCCCCCCTCCACGTCGCAACCACCCAACAATAGGGGCTGAACCCTGCGGGTGTGGGGTGTGTGTGTGCGGGTGGGTGGGTGGATGGGCAGATGGGCATGTGCGTGCATGTGCATGCATGTGTGTGCGCCTTACGCATCTCCCACCAAGGCAAGGAAGAGGAGGAGGAGGGCGGCCACCACACTCTTGCCTGCCTGCCTGCTTTGCCACTCACCTGGCGCGTAGCAGTGGAGGCAGCGGAGGGGGTGCCGTCACCAAGCCTTAGGGGAAAGGAGGACTGCTGGAGGGTGGGAGGGTGCACGGCTTCCTATTCCTTTTTCCCCTCCAGGTGCCCCCAGATAGCTGCACCTGGGGCAGATGTACCCTTCTGCCCCCCCCTCATTTCCCTGTGGAAAATGTCAGGAAGACGTTTGAGAAAATAAGAGTTTCCATGTTTGTTCCCGTGTTCATCTGGTCCCGTTAAGGAGAGAGGAGAAGAAGCTTTAAGTGGCGGCGGCGGGGGGGGAAGAGCACTCAAGCTCCCTGGGGTTTTACCTGCACTGCTGTTTTCCCCTTCCCCCTCCAAAAAAAGCCATTGTCGAGAATACTGAGCTACATGAACCAGTCTCATATGCCTCTAAATAAAGCATATAATATTGTGGTTCTGTATTTGAGATCTTTGAACAGAGTTTGGAGGACCAACCTTTGGGAATGCTTTAGAGGTGGACTTCCTGTTTTGGGCTATAAAGCTAAGAATTGGCTGGATAAGCAATCAAGAGGGAGTAGGGAGTGTTTGAAAAAAATACAAGGTATTAAGTTATTTACATACAGTTTTCTTAAGGCTGTACAGTTATGGATATGGTGATACCATTTTAGAGATTTTTTTAAACATTTTTGTATACACTTTTAACTTG
The DNA here is from genome assembly GCA_029282475.1 of Phrynocephalus forsythii. Lineage (NCBI taxonomy): Eukaryota > Metazoa > Chordata > Lepidosauria > Squamata > Agamidae > Phrynocephalus > Phrynocephalus forsythii. Next base: position 7,751,320 of record JAPFRF010000022.1, read on the forward strand.
AATTTTAACTTTTACATTAAACAATAAGGTATAAATACAGTCAGCTTCTACTGTAATCCTCTATGACTACGTGTTGCCCTTGAATATAGATATTTGGATATGACTGATTGCCATACTGCTTTTATTGTATTTGTATTTGTATATAGATATAATGGCCATTGGCTATAATAAAAACTAATATGATTTGATTGACTTCCTGTTTTGCCAGGAGGTTGGGCTCAATAATCTTGTCCATCCTCTTAGCTCTACATTTTTTTGTTCTAAAGCAGGTTCCTGCATTCCTGTCTCTTGCAGGGCAGAGCATTGTGTGTCACAGGGCCTGTCCTGCACCCCCTTTCCCCCTCTGGGGTCGTTGAGAACGCCATCCAAGCAAGTGAAAACCTGGCTGTTTACACAAGCCTTTACACACACACCCTTTGTAATATTAATTTTATAGCTTATGCCGCCCACTGTTCGCCAAGGGGTTTTTCATTTTACCATTTTATTGTTTATATTTTCTGGATGCCAACCAGAGTAGTGGCCTGTGGACTAACTGGGCAATGCACAAGTTTAAACAAATAAAAATAATCAATCCTGTTGTCACATTTGAAGTGAAGATTAAATTCCTGGTAGTAGGAATGCATACATGGAAAATGGACTAGGAGGAGCTTTGTATCCTTTCATTCAGGCAGTGAAATGTCTTGGACTGGCCATGTTTTGTCGGAAAGACCCTTGGAAGAACTTGGTTGGTAAACTTGTGTTAAGAAGGCAACACCTCTCTTGGCCTCCTATACAGGTATTTACCATATATGAGACCAAGGGGGCCCATCATATGAACCCAGATTCTTAAGATGCCCTTATTTTGTTACAGTAATTTGAAAGTTTTTGCCATTAGGGTAGAGATACTCTTGAAATCAATCAATCAATATACCTTTATTGGCATAGCAACAGCGGACAAATAACAATAACTGAGGAAGCTGTTTGGATGAGCAGTGAAACGTTTCTGTCAAAAAAAAAAAATAAGTCCAGTAGCCATGACTCAACTTCCAAACAATAACAATTAAATAAAAAAATATAAACTACTAATAATAAAATCAATGTGGGGAGGAAGTAAGCAACCCAGAACATCAAGCTGCTAAAATTCTAGAAGCAAAGGTGGCCACCTCCTCAAGAGAGTTGATAACTTGTGTGAAGAGAAGGAAATTAAGCATAATTGAGTCTTTCCAACCCTGCATCCTATCTAGGAGTAGGGATGGATATTCCTTCCGAAGTGTATCATGGAGTGGGCAGTAAAAAAAGATTTGTTTCAATGTTTCTACATTATTGGTTTGACATGAACAAATCCACTCAGAATAAGTAATTCCATTAAACCTTCCCAGCAATAGGACAGATGGGGAGGGCATCTCAGGTGAATGAGAAAAAAGGCTGGCTTCCGTGGACTGACTGGGATGTTAAAATGGAGGGGAGAGCATGTGGTTTTAGCCTCATTATGCAACTCTTGCCATTCAATATCCAACAACCTTCCTTTGATGGTCCTGTAAGCTTCAATTTGGCTGACCATGCCTAGCTGTTCAATAAGTATAGTGAAATGTTGTCCAAGCTCAAGACTTTCAGATGGCTGAGTCAGACTTTCCTCCTCTTTGGCATGGAAGGAAAAGCAAGCAAGCAAACAAACAAACAAACAAACAAGAACCAGCAACAAGTGTTTCCTTCTATGTCACAGAGAAGGAAACCTGAACCATACCTTCATTGCTGCTGTTGTTTTTATGCGCTGCCAAGTCAGAACGAAATTAAAATGGCCTCAATAGGTCTCTCAAGATAAGTGAGATGCTTAAGAAGCCATTTTTCCAGTTTCACTCATGCAATGAGCTTCCATGGCCTAGTGAACCCAGGCCTCCTGGGTCCAAGTCCATCTCTCAACCCAATACACTCCTCCTTCTTTTAACCCCCCACGCCCACCTCCCAAATACACATACAGCCTTTCGTTTCAGAAACATGACTGTCATTTAGGCAAACAGTCCTCCCTTGAGGGTGTCAGGATATACTTTCTCTCTTCTGGCTGTCAGTAATTAGTGCACCTTGTGGGTACTGATCACACCTGTTTCGGGGAAAGTGCGATCAAAAGTCTGCTTGCTCCAGAGGGAGAGGAGCTAATTACTCCTTGGGGAGAAGTAGGTCAAACAGACACATTAGAAAGTGACTAGCCATCTGTATGAAGACCCAGTGAGCTGTCTAGCAACAAAGGATTACAAACTGCCCCCTTACATCATACATACAGGAGGCCAACACTTCCAAAGCTGGAGCAGCAGGCAGCACTTCCTACACAGTCACAAGCTGTTGTGGAGTTTTGTGAGTTAAGAAGAAAGCCAATGTGATTCTTGGTGGCATCAACAGAAAGAAGTATAGTGTCTAGATCAAGGGAAGTGATGGTACCACTCTATTCTGCTCTGGTCAGACCCCACCTGGAGTCCTGTGTCCAGTTCTGTGCGCCTCATTGTAAAAAGGATATTGACAACCTCGGGCGGGTACAGAGGAGGGCAACCAGGATGGTTAAATGTCTGGAAGAAATGTCTTATGAGGAGCAGCTTAAGGAGTCGAGAATATTTAGCCTTATAAAAAGAAGACTGATATGATAGCTATGTTTAAATATTTGAAAGGATGACACATTGAAGAAGGGACTGGTTTGTTTTCCATGGCTTCAGAGGCTAGGACTCGGGGCAATGGCTTCAAATTACAGGAAAAGAGATCCCATTTGAACATTAGGAAGAACTTCCTGATGGTTAGAGCTATTTGGCAATGGAACATGCTGCCACAAAGGAGGGTGGTGGAGTCTCCTTCTTTGGAGGTTTTTAAGCAGAGGCTGGATGGCCATCTGTCAGGGTACTTTGAGGGGGGTTCCTGCATGGCAATTCTTATGATTCTAAGAGCATCTTCCTTACAGCTTCCTTTGCTGCTTAGAAATGTTGCTCAGGTCATTGAAGTGGAATTGAAGAGTGCATCAGAATAAGGATCCATATAGGGATCCCCCATCTGTCCCCAAACAAAACCCCATATTTTCCATTTTTGGATGCTGAGGAGTAGGAGTAGACCTGGTTCATACTTGAATGGACAACAGTGATTCTGGTTGGACTGGGGAGGGGTCCCTCTCTGAAACAGTGGGAAGCTATTGTTGCTTTCCATGGGAGGCCATATACCTCTTCAGTGCTCCGCAGCTGTTGAATTGCGGTTTGTGTTGGGGAAATATATCTATCTTTAATATTTCAAATATTTTACCCCACCCTTCTCCCTAAGAAGGACGCAAGGCAGCTTACATCATTAAAAGACGATAATGACAGCTAAAAATCAAAAGTATACAAATACTAAAAAGAATCAAACAAATGTCACCCTAAAAGATAGTATGCAAAAGCAACACGAGAAAACACATTCAATGCAGTAAGGCACAACCATCCATTTAAAAAAACCATTCAGGCAGCCAGTCATTGAGAGGAAGCTTGCCTGAAGAGAAAGGTTTTTGACTGCTTGCAGAAGGACAGAAAGAACTCCTGTGGGACGGAGTTCCCAAGTCTGGGAACCAACCAGTTTTGCATGTAGAAAATCTCTGTAGCCATTTTCACTATCTCCAGTCCAGAAAGATCAGGTACCAAAACACAACTATTTTTACCACAATGTGTGTGGCAAAAAAGAACTACATTCCAAATTTGTCTGTACTCCCTTTTAGAGCATCCAAAGGACTCTGCAGGAACATCAGTTCACCAAGACAGCTTAAGTCTAGGTTTCCCCATATTTTACATAGGACACTAAAGCTGAGAGACAATACCCAAATAGAGGTCTCCCGTGGATATTCCTCAATTTCCTGTACTCAAACTCTGTCATGGAAGTACAGTAAATGCAATTGCATTAAAAACTGCATATACCATTATGCTCCCTAAAACCCCATGATGCAAAAGGGATATTTCAGCTGCTAAGCTCTGGAGACAAGGGGTGGGTCAGAGGAGGTCAGCTGGTTGTGGGTAAGGGGAGTTGGGTGGAAAACAGGCTGGAGCATACCAACAGTATTATTCATTTTAAGGCAGCTTCCAATGTCCTTTACTTTCTTCCTCCTCCTCCATATCTTGACTGTCTCAATTGCTAGAAATTATGGAGGCAGCACATAAACTATTCTTAGATAACTGCTTCTAAAACACCCTCACCCCTCCCCGGAACTCTCTGGGATTTGTGTTCATAAATTGCTTAATTGCTTTTGAAAACTCGCCCCCACATGCCTTGCAAAAGGTTGTCCCTTTTCCAGGGAGCCTAAACACACAATGAAAGTGAAGTTGTGGAGCAAACTAGGCACAATTGCGGGGAGAGTGTGGAAAACTTAGGATATTTGCCATTGTAGACCAGAGTCTGTTCTCCTTCCTGTTTCCAGAAATGTTGAGGAAGAGGAGGAGTAGGAGTGAAAAGGCTGGAATGTCCAAGGGAGTAATAAGGAGTTGCTGATATTACAGACAGGATATGGCAGGGGAATGGCTGCATGACAGTTGGGATTCCATCAACATGGAGTGTCAAAGGCACCACCTTGAGGTCAGGATGTTCCACATGGACTAAGCCACAGACCTTATGAGTTTCACCACCTTTTTTATTTTCCTACTGGAGTTTGTTTCACTGTTACACCTTATTCATAGGTTCAGTGAGCTAACTATACAATGAATTCAACATCCAGAGTTGTGCCTCCTTAAATTTTTGATGTTCTTCCCTTGACCTGCTCTGGTCAGACCCCACCTGGAGTACTGTGTCCCGTTCTGTGCACCTCAATTTAAAAAGGATGTTGACAACCTCGAGCGGGTCCAGAGGAGGGCAACCAGGATGGTTGAAGGTCTGGGAGAAATGGCTTACGAGGAACGGCTTAGGGAACTGGGAATGTTAGCCTTCTTTGAGGGGGGATATGATAGCTATGTTTAAATATTTGAAAGGATGTCATATTGAAGATGGAACAGGTTTATTTCCCATGGCTTCAGAGACTAGGACTCGTGGCAATGGTTTCAAACTACAGGAAAAGAGATTCCATTTGAACATCAGGAAAAACTTCAAGAAAGTTAGAGCTGTTCAGCAGTGGAATATACTGCCATGGAGGGTGGTGGAGTCTCCTTCTTTGGAGGTTTTTAAGCAGAGGCTGGATGACCATCTGTTGGAAATACTGTGATGGGAGTTCCTGCATGGCAGGGGGTTGGACTGGATGGCCCTTGAGATCTTTTCTAACTCTATGATTCTATGATTCTATGACCCAGTTAATGGACCAGTCCCATTTCTGTAGAAGAACCTAAAAATCCATTGCAACTCTATTTGAAGGCATCTGTGGCATCCAACAGATCATTTTGACTGAGGTTGTTGCTGGAGAGAGTTGAGCCCATCTAAGAACTGTGTCTCTGAGAGCAAGAGGAGGTCAGGAAATGGTGCCTTGTGTTCTAGATCTTTTTTCAAAAGTCACCCTTTAGCCTTTTCAGTTGTGTAACAAAAACAAATCAAGGGAAAAATATTACAAGCAATATTATGCCCACATGGCTCTGTTGCCTCTAAAAGCAACATAATTCAATACCTTTAAATGTTTTTATAGTATTTATAGTCATGCTAGTTTATGATGGTTTCCTGTCCATTTGTAAGAATGGCTACTTCTCAATAGGCTTGAGAATAATATATCACCTGTTTGTCGTTATTTACTAGGAATGGTCCCCTTTGTAGGAAGCCACTTTCTTTCCTTCTTGGAGTATCTTTTTAGAAATTGCAATGAACATATAAGAATGCTAATTTTTTTCCAAATCTGGAAGTGGGGCCTTGGATGTCCTGTCCATTCCATCCAATAGAGTTGTTGTTTTTGGCCCCTTGGCAGAGATTATTACCTTCTTCTGCTTCTTGTAACTGGACTTGTCTAGGATTGAACCTGGAACCTCCACATGCAAAGGCTGCTGGGCTACATTTCCTCTTGTTCCCATATCTGACTTTTATGATAGGAATGATATGTTTGGGTGCTGGCCACTAAGAGTGGGTGCTTTCTCATTATACTTGCCTCCGTGCTTATGCTGGACACTGATGTGTGAAAGTCAGTGGCTTTTTGAGTGTGGAAATGCATCCTGGTTATACATGGGGACAAATTAAAAAAATGAATTGTGAAAATCAATGCATATCACTGATTTGTTTAATATTTGTTTAGTCTGGTAAAAAGGTAAGGGTTTCCCGCCCACATGTGTGCTAGTCGTGTCCAACTATAGGAGTGGTGCTCATCTTTGTATTCAAGCCGAAGAGCCAGTGTAGTGCAAGTCCATGGCCATGTGGCTAGCATAGCTGCAAGGAAACACTGTTTTACCTTCCGGTACCTATTTATGTATTTGCATTTGCATGCTTTTAAACTGCTAAATTGGTAGGAGCTGGGATTATCAGTGGGAGCTCGCTCTACTGCGTGGCACCTGGGATTTGAACCACTGAACTGCCAACTTTGTAGCTGACAGTTTTCAGTGCTCTACCCTGCTGAGCCACCACACCCCAAAAAATACGAAGACCCCAAGAAATATGAAGGGATGAATATGTCCTCCTTTTTACTTCCATTTTTCTTCAGACATCCTGTGTCTGTCTAAAAACAAACAAACAAATGATCTGCCTTCAAAGCCCCCCATTGCCCGCCTACCTTAAGGACCACCATCACCGGTGTCTGGGCCATCATTGGCACCACCATCTTTGCAAGGATGGCTGGTTGTCAATCAATCAATCAAAACCTTTAATGGCATAAATAAAAAAACATAAACAAAAATACATTCAGCAGCACCTAATTTAGGTTTTCTGGCAATAATTAAAACAATAATTGCAACTGGCAGTCAGACATAGCTCAGAGTGGGAGCTCTGATACTGACTGTGCTGTTTCAGCATAAAACCCGCTACTTTCTTCACCCTGTCTTCCACTAGGTTGTTTAACAGGAATCACATTATTTCTACATCTGGCAATCTTCTCACCTTAGACAATATTCAGATATTGCATGCAGATATTGCATGCAGGATACAGAATAGTGAGGGCAATACAAACACAATGTGTGCAAGAGACTCAATTCCTCCCAGATCACATGAGCAATTCCTCTCGTTATACGAAATAAATTGGAACCTGCCTGCTAATATAGTGCTGAAGGCATCACATTAAATCTAGCCAGTGAATAAGCTCCACATTTTTATTGTGATTGTAATAAATGATAGATATCTAGCCATCTGGCTGTGTCTAATTGGAATTAAGTGGTTTAGGGGGGAACAAGTCTTATTTGCTGCACTCAGGAGGTTCTGAAATTCAATATCTAGTAACTTGTATTTAATCACGTGAAATGCTTCCTTTTGGGCCAGAAAGCCAAGTGATTCCAATGATAGACCTATTATTGAAATTTTATTTTCAATGTAGTCGAGCTCTTGTGTCCTGACCCACTCTTGGAGAATTTGGTGTATAAAACTACCCTCTTTAAAGTTATAGTGGATCCTCAACCAGTATTTGATTGCTCTCAACCATGCCTGAGTTGCTGCCATGTTTTGGTCTGTTTCTAAACAAAGGGCTGCGTATGGTATGCATGTTGGTGCTTACAAGATTTTCCGCAGGAACATGGATTGCACTTGTTCTAGAGAGAGTGGTCCCACGCCTTGATCCATTATGGTATGCCATATGACAACTGAGGATTAATGAAATCTTTTAGTGCAGGGGGTACATATACATTTCCTGTATTATGAAAAAAATCTGTAAACTGCCTGGGTGGTGCCTTTGACCCATTGTATTGCCACTTTGCCTTGGAGCACCCATGTATATTTATAATGGAACATAATACCCTGTTATTTGAAATATTTAACCTGTTTGATCTTTCTTCTGTCAAAGATCCACCTGTACAATTCCCATGATTTAGCAAATGCAACAATTTTAGACTTATCATAATTGAGTTGTAAATTATTGCAACCTAAGAACTCAGGGCATTTGTACATCAATGTTTTAGACCTGGTCTGGTGCGAGACAAGATCACAGCATCATCCACATACAAAAGTAGAGGAACTGGACTGGAGCCGATTTTTAGCCTTCAGTTTCCAACAACAGTGGGACTAAATCATTCAGAAACAAGTTAAACAGGGCAGGGGCTAGTAAACAACCCTGTTTGACACCTCTGTTGGTAGGTATTTGCTCAGTTAGGATCCCTGAATTAGATCATTTAATTTGGCAGGAGGTTGCCGAATGCAATCTCCTAATAAGAAATATTAATCTTCTCTCCATTGAGAGATTGGTTTATTTGTCCCACAATTTCCCACAATTTCCCCTTCCTAAAACCTGTTCATTCTGGTCTAATTATTGATTTCTGCTCCTCCCAGGCAATAAGTTTATTTAAAAAATGTTTGGTATAAAGCTTTCCAATAGTGATGGGCACAAAACAAAAAAATGAAATTCTGTTTTGTTGTGTTGTTACTTAAGGAAACAAAACAAAACCAAATGAGGAAGCAGCATTTCGTTACAGACAAAATGAAATGGTGTTTTTTTTTCATTGAAACAAACCATTTCATTCCATCTGTCCAGCTGCCACCACTGCCACCACTGCTGAGACTGCCCAGCCAGGCTGGAGAGGGTGAGAGCAGGCCCAGCAGGTCAGCCTGGGTCTCTGTCTCCTCCTCTTCCTTCATCGCTGCTGCTGCATCGCCTCTCCTCTTCCTCCTTCACACCCTCTGCTCCTCCTCTGCTGCCGTTGCCACATGCCCCAGCTAGCCTCAGAGGCTGAGCGGCCTGGCAGTAGATTGCCCCACAGCCGATGAAGGTACTGGCTGGCTGGGGAAGTTCAGTGGCTTGACAGTAGACCACCCCACAGATGCTGAAGGCCCTGGCTAGCTGGGGAAACTGATTGGCCCAGAGGAAGACTGCCCCACAGCCGCTGAAGGCCCTGGCCAGCTGGGGAGTCTCAACGGCCAGGTGGTAGACCATCCCATGGCCGCTGAAGGCTCTTAAATTATCCTTAAGATAATTTTCCATTCTATACACTCGTGATCAAACCAGTCTTGTTTGATGTGGTTTGCCCTGCATTGCTCTAAAGTTGGATTATAGCTTAGTTTCATAGATAAGAGTCCTGTCACTCCTTCATAAGCTCCAATTACATCACTAGGATCATTAGGAGTCATGATGGAAAATTTAAGGTCTAGAAATGTTTTAGATGTTAGCAGCTGGGCCAATTGAAGTTTTATTGTTACATTCCATCTTATCTTATAAAGTACCTCCAAGTTGTTGTTTAGTCTTATCAGCATTGATTTACCCTCAGTTTTCAAGTTCAATGTAAGTATCACTACAAATGTTATCCCCCACCGTGAATTCAGCCACAAAGTGTTAAGAGGTAGATATACCATAATATGCTGTAGGCACCTGGAGTAGGAACTGGCAAACCACTCCAGTATTCCTGCCAAGAAAACTCCATGGAAATGGAGTCACGAAAAGTCAGTCACGACTATAAGGACACAATCACACACACACACACACACACACACACACACACACACACACACACACACACACACACACACACACACACACACACACACACACACACACAATAATATAGACTGTAACACTCGCTCCTCTAATAGAAGCGAAGGTGAATTCTCCTGAATTGGTATATTCGATTAGGCCATTCAACCATAAGCAATTATGTTGGACAGAATCTTGCCATATTATGCCCTGCCGCATTTGTGCACTTATCCTTAGAGCACCACTTGTGATTGAATGGTAATAGCATTGAAGAGTCTAGATCTATTTCCGGTGTCATAGCAAATATATCAATGTCACTGGCTACTCTGGCATTGAAATTTCCCTCAATTATGAAATCTGTGTTGGGGAATTGTTCCTCTAACTTGCCTTAAAATTGCCAGAAGATTCCACTGCTGATCTCAAATTGGCTGTGTAGAATATGGGGGCATATAAACATTAATTATTAAAGAGCTTTTCCCTCCAAAATTATCTTAATAGCTAAAAACTTACAATGGTTACAGTTGAAATCACATGTAGCTATTAGTTCAGGATTTATTTTGAGTTAGTAGCAACCAATGTGGCTATACCAGCCTGTGGATGCCCTTTAGCCTTGAGTTTACGTGCAGAAAGGGAGAACACTTTGAAACCTGGGAGCTGTAGCTGTGATTGCTCCAGCAGCAATGTCTCTTGCAGTAGGAGGATATCAAATCCTTTCAAGTAGACCAAAAGTCTTCATCTCTTATTTTAGTCTTCCCACCTGCAATGGTCCAGGAGATGATTCCTACTGAGGAGGTAGGTCATGCACTTAAATGGGTTCCAATGAGTCAATTCTCTTGACTTCTCTCTGTAGTCTGAGCCACCCCTGTCTCCTTGTTCTTTCTGTCTTCCTCTGTATCATGCCACTGTGAGGGAATTATTGCCTGGGCAAATTTATTGTGGTCCCTAATTGCATGTTTGCTTCTGTCATCAGAGTTGGTATCCATACTGAATCCCTGAGCCTAGGTGCAGTTGAACATTGGTTTTGTTAGTTCTGTGCAATCACCATTTTGGAGTTCAGTGGGTAAGACGAACTTTGGTGCCAGTGAGTGGGTAGTTGATGTATCTGGGGATCAAACCCCATTGAAACTGGCCCTCTCATATGGGTCTCTGGTCCTTCTTTCTTCTCACAGGTGGCATGGTGGTGGACTTGCACCAGCATCCAGAGCTGGGTTGAACAGAGAGGTGTTTGAGATGTAACATATGGAAGGTAGACTTCCACTGATGGCCTAAGATTAGACCCCTTGCTTTCATCCTCTGTGCACTGGGCTGGTGGTGGTATGTTTGGTTCCATGTTACCAATTGGTTCAGCCCTCATTTTATCCAGATTGGTAATAACTCCATCTGTTCCACCCTAAGTAGCTCTTTAAAGGCAGTGGTAGCTTCTCCCTTCAGTTTGTCACCATTAATGTCCAGCTGGAATAGTAAGTCTTTGTTTACTATCACGTCACATTGCTTCTTGGCCTTTTGGCTAAGAGCAAGTGTGGCTGGTTGTCCAGTTTTATCCTGGTTTGTTGGTTCACAGATGGGAGATTTGCCAACCTTGAAGAATCACAGACCATGACAAAAGTGTTCTGCTTCTGGTTCGTTCCCATCTCTAATCATGATTCTTGCCAAGAAAAATGATTATCCACTGCAGCAAAGTTGTGAAACCAGTTATCCTTCCAAAGGTGTTAGGCTGCTCCCATTGGGTCCTGATTCCACTCTTTGCTTCCTCGGAGAGAAGCCAGCCTGTGAGGCCTTGGGCAAGCAGCACAATCCTGGGTTGCCCACAGAAGAAGGGAATGGGAAGTGAGATCTAAGTACCCAGTACATGAGAACCCTGAAAACTAGACTTCCCATAATGTTATCTCGCTTGATTTCAGAAGCTAAGCAGGGTCAGCCCTGGTTAGTACCTGGATGGGCAACCACCAGGGAATACCAGGTGCTATAGGCACCTGGAGTAGGAACTGGCAAACCACTCCAGTATTCCTGCCAAGAAAACTCCATGGACAGGGAGTCACGAAGAGTCTGTCACGACTGTAACGACACAACACACAATGTTGAATTGACTTGATGGCACATTTGTTGCTGATGTTGATGGTGCTAAAGATCCCTTATATTAGGAACCAGGAACCAGTGCATTTTCCTGCACTTAGCCAAATGTCTCCCTTGCTTTCTTTCTGAACAAGCTAAGTTCGGTAGCACAGTCAGTTTGAATTGGGAAAGAACAACTGAATGAGAGAGAGCAGCTGAGATTGTGACTCCCCCACCGCCAGTAAATAAAAATCCTTGATGATTCTTGGTGTTGTTAATTCATCCAATTGTGGCATTATAGAAGTTTCAGTTTCCTCTTTGTATAAACCCATTGTACAAATCAGACCCATTAGTGGGTCTGATAGATCCCTGTTTTTCTTTGTTTTTCATTACCTTTGCACAGTAGGAGTAGGAAGGTGAGCAGCACACTTGCAGCCTTTGTGAGCAAGCTCTTTTTCATTCTTAATTTTCTTTTGAGGGGATGCCAAGAGAATGATCTTCTGCTTGCAGGCTGTGTGACACACAGATAAACATTTAACGGCTCCCACTGATACTCCACCCCCACCACACAATGCCTTCCCAGTTTTCTCTCTCATCATGCCTCCTTGCTTGTTTTCTGCCTTGTGCTTAGCTGATCTGTATCTTGATGAATAACTTGTGGAGGAAAGACAAAGGATGACGCCAAAGCTCTCTGCTCCCTATCCTGTTCAGCAAGCATGCAAAAATATCATTCAGCCATGGAATTATGGGATAGCAAAAGATGGGACACAGCTGAGTGGCAGACTGTTGCTTTTAGCGCTTCTATTTTCTGCCTAAATGCCTTAAGCACATCTGATCTTGCCTGATTTTGGAAGCTAAGCAGGGTCGGCCCTGGTTAGTACTTGGATGGGAGACCACCGGGGAATACCAAGTGCTGTAGGCGCCTGGAGTAGGAACTGGCAAGCCACTCCAGTATTCCTGCCAAGAAAATTCCTTGGACATGGGGTCATGAAGAATCGGTCACAACTGTAACAACACAACACACACACATTCTCTTCTCTTGCTTAATGTTTTCTGTTTGTTTTGCTTGTACAGTGGTATCTTGTATAAAGGAATTAATTTGTTCCAAATGTAATTTTGTCAAGCAAATTTTCCTTTATACACATTTCCCATAGGAATGCATTGAAAACGGAGTAATCCCTAATCTCTGCCATTTTATGTTGTACGGATTCGCCCCATAGATGATTCTGTTACGCAAATTTCTCCTATCTCCCGAATTTTTTATGTTGTACATATTTTATGTTATATAAACCGTTTGTTATATGAGGGTCCAGTGTATTCAGTTCCTCTTTCCTTGTGGGCAATGTTATCTATTGGCCATTAGGCCCCTTTGGAAACTTCAGTTTAAAAGCAGGGCAATTTTTTTAAAAAGAAGTGATTGAAGGGAAGGACAAATTCTGTCTAATTTAATATTATAAATGAGCACTGTTAAGTACTAACAAAAGGACTTTAATCCTATAGGTTTAGGGGAATTGATAAAAGCATGTGTGTTTTTTTAAAAGAGCTAAAAGGGATTCCAGTAATTAAGGCAACTTGTGTTTTCTTTTTTTTTCTCCATGAGAGGTTAACTATTTTTAAAATGTTGTTATGTATCATCAAGTTGGAACCAACTTATAGTGACACTTCATGACTGTAATGACACAAACACACACAAATAGGGCTTTCAAGATAAGTGAGATATTTAAGGAGTTGTTTTACTAGTCCTATGCACACCAGTGAGATGACATGCCTAAGCAGGGATTTGAACCTAGGCCTTCTGAGTTCTAGTCCATCTAGAACATAAAAGCAGCCTTGCTGGAACAGATCATTCAGCCCAGCATTCTGTCTATCACACTGGCTGATTTTGAAATATACTGTAAGTGTATTTACACTGGGCCAGCCCTTCCATTAGGCAAAGTGACATGATAGTCTTAGAAAGCAGATACTGCGAAGCAGGGACTGCTCCTAAAGTAAAGTCAGTGCCACATAATCTGCCCTGTGCCCATTGACCTATACAATTGTCCTTGGGTGACATGAAACATGCTGCTCCGTTACCAATGCTGAAATAATTTTTAACACCGTGCTCACTTGTATGAAGGATAGTGAGATCATCATCTTATCTTTTAAACTAGCCAGCAAAATTGTCTTGGTCCAACCCTGGGCAACAAATGTCATCTTAGAAGAAATGTGTGAATGAAGGGAGAATGCCCCTCTTAAAAGCATGGCCGCACTATATACAGTACAGTGGACCCTTGTATAACAAGAGGTTTGTATAACAAAAAAATTGTACAACATAAAAAAATCTGGAAATAGGGGAAATTTGCTTAACATAATCACCTATGGGGTGAATCTGTACAACATAAAAAGGGGATCACTCTGTTTTCAATGCATTCCTATGGGAAATTTGTATAAAGGAAAATTTGCTTAACATAATTTCATTTGGAACGCATTAATTCCTTTATACAAAGTACCACTGTAGTTGCAGTGTTTTGTTGGAGGTTTAACTGCAGTGGCTCCATCTTATGAAGTCCAGGGGGTTGGACAGACAACTTACAATTCTCTCCTGCTGTTCATTAAAAAAAATTTAAAGGACTCCAGAAAACAATCAACCTCAAAATTCCACAAGAGAAGCCAGGGTAGTTGGAATGCTATCAGACAACTCTGTGCAGGGTAGATTCTCTGGAAGGCATCAACTATTGCAACAAGTCTGCATACATCACATATAAATAAGGAACAGACGTCTCTTTTGCAGTACTGTACATCATTTTATAATGAATGATTTAACCAGATGGCTGTCCCCTTCTGAATGACCATGGGTTCTGGGAACACAAAATCACCGTGATACCTGGCAATGTATATTTGGCCGTGGAAATAGATGCTTGACACAGTTCTTTCATTAAGGTTTTTTCCCCCTGCCAAACTTGGCTTTTATTTCACCCATGCTGTCGCTTCCCCATTGTGTGTCTGAGAGATTGAATGTCCCCAAAGGTCATTGATTTCAGTTGATGAAGCCGGATTTACTAAGAGGTGATGGGATAATTTTTACAACAGTTAATAACTATTGTAATCATGGGAGCTGTGATAAAGATAATCCTCTCTTTTTGTGGAGGCTTTAGAGATTGTCGGCTGCAAGGGAAGGGTGAGCAGCCACCCACCAGCTGCTGAGGGCTTCACCTTGTAAAAGGAAACAGCTGCTGGGGCTCCAGTCTCAGCAGGAAGGGAGAATAAGAAGCATCCACAGCAGTATCTCTGAAGAAAAGGATGTCAACCTGCTCATCTCAGAGCCAGCCATGGCCCTTTTCATCCAGGAGATCAGCATTCGTGATGGCGATGGTGAACAAAAGGTGAAATACAGAAAGCTCTGCAAATATGACGTTTGCTTGTACAGTTTGCTTGTATGCCGGCCGGCTGGCTCAGTGGTTTAGGTTCCTGGCTGTGGAGACAAAGGTTAAGAGTTCAGTTCCACACTTTATCTTCTGAAAGATAACCCCCCACCCTTGTGTGGCCTAGGGCAATCTGCACAATCTTAGTCCTACCACCAGAAGAAAAGGACAAATGACTTCTGATGATTCTCTGCCTGGAAAACCCCCAAAGGTCACCATGAGTCAGAATTGACTTGATGGTGCGTGATTATTATTATGCATGCCTTGTATACATGTGTTTATGCAAATTACAAATTGCATGTGTCAACAAGGACAAAAATCCCACATTTTGCTAGTACTGCTGATAACAAAACAAGTGCTGGACCTGTCACTTGTCACAGTCAGGTGCAAAAAATAATCTAACAATTAACAGGTTTTTCTAACAGGGTGACTCAGGGCGCTTTTACACGACCCCTAAGATATGCTGGCCACTTAAATTTGGACCAGAGATCTTGGGGGTTCATCGCTCTTCCTGTGTCCCCACCCCTCCGCACTTCCTTGCTTCTGTCTGCGTGAGGGGAGGGAGGAAAAAAGGGGAGAAAGAATGAAGGCTCACCTCCGTCTGCCGGTGGAAGCAGCCCTGAGCCTCGTCGTTGTTGTGATTCCTGTCTGTTAAAGGGGCAGTGGGGACAAAAAAACAAACAGAAGCGAGGAGAGCCCGGCACTCACTGCTTTACATCTGCATCAGAAATTTTTCACCCTCAGAGACCAGGTACTTTTAAAATGTGCTGGGACACACTTAGGTGGGCATGGTCGCACTTAATTTTCTTTAAAGTCCGGATCTGGTAGGAAAACAATTTTAAGCTCCGCATGTGGGAGCCCTTTGCGTCGGATTTTAGGGGTCGTGTAAAATCGCCCTCAGTGAGTTTTGGGAGAATTCAGGACACCCTTACTTTCATGCAGATTAACTTGTAATTATGAATGGTAGTTTTTCCAAGCCAAAGCCAGTGGAAAGAATGCCAGTGGAAAGACATTCATGCAATGTCTCTTGTCCCAAAGGGTTGCGGATGCTTTCTAGCCAATGGTACCCTTTAAATAATGCAGAGGCAACTAATGTGTAAGGGCAGAGGGAACCAGGCAGATGTGCTGGAGCCGTAGGCGATGCTCGCAGCGATGTCTAAGAATTCTTTAGCCAAACACTTTCTTTCCATTATGAGACACCCTTTTAATTGCCCTTTTTCCTTCAGCAGATGGTTCCCTGCCCCCCACAGGCAGGAAAAAGGCATCAAAATGCATAAGGATGCTCTCTGTAGATGACCCTGCCTCTTTAAAGAATGGCATTTCATTTTGATTTACTTTGCCACTTTGTCTCTCGTAGTTTTTGGCTAGAGCTGCAACAGGATTGGGGAATGAGATTCAAAAGGCAAGCTGGATTTCTTAACACCTTTTCTCAGAAATGTTCATGTGAATGTTGATGGGCAAACAGCTACACATCCCTACCAGGTTTGAACATCCTTATTGTCTCATAGGGAGAAGAACCGTATCTCTTAAATTTCTTACTCATGCAACTTGAAAAGCTCCAAGCCTCTATCAGGGGAGTGTACCGGTATGTTTATTTGTAGTAAAGCTAAACACAAATCACAGCATATGATTTTCATGTTTTAACCCCCATGGAGAAGGAATAGAATGTTAACAGGAATTTTTCCATCACATTATGGCCGTGCTTTCTTACTGTGGTTCCCCAGATGATCTCGGATAACAACTCCTAGAAATCATGGCTGAAACAGCTAGTGCTGAAGGCTTGTAGCCCAAGAAATATTGGAGACCCAAGGCTGAACAAAACAGCTTTAGAGTCTTTCTCTAACAGAACATTAATTCCCATTGCATGGCCATTTAGCCTAGATCGGTGGTGGAGAAACTTCAGCACTCCAGATGTTTTGGACCAGAACTCCCACAGGCCTTTGTCATTGGCAATACAGTATTTGAATTCTGGGAGTTGTGATCCAAAATATCTGGAGTGCTGAAGGTTCTCCCCCACTGGCCTAGATATTTTGGCCACTTCGTGAGAAGACAAGAATCAATGGAAAAGATTACAATCCTTGGGAGAACTGAGCAAAGAGGAAGGCAGAATGTGAAGATGGTTTAACTCAAAATAAGAAGCCATAGCTTTGAGTTTGAAAGATCTGCACAGATCATTTGCAGGTCACCATTTCCTAAGACTACCATGAGTTGAAAGAGACTTGATCACATAGAACTAGAGATTTACGACTTGAAAATTTTTTCGCAGAATGAACCAGTCCCATGGCATGTTGTTTCGGTTTCATGAAAGCTTCGCAAAAATTAGTCGGTTCATTTTTCGTTTTTCCCATCGTTAGTACTGGTTTTGGGGGGAGCGGGCTCCTGGAGGCACCTCTGTGGGGTGGGTGCCTCCTCTGGCCCGCTATAAGGGAAAGTGGGCTCCTGGAGGCACCCGTGGGTGCCTCCTGCCACTAGGAAGGGGAAGCAGGCTCCAAGAGAGACCCCAGACATGGGGTCTCCCTTCCTCACCTGCTGCTGCAGCAAAATGCTATGCAATAGCCATATGGATATTGCATAACATAATGTGCAGACGTGAGACCAGTGTGAGAGTCATAGGGTCATACCTTCCCTGCACAGGGCTCCCGCACCACCATGTCTCACACAGAAGGGAATTGTACTTGCTGCGTGTAGTGCAATGCAAGCAAGTAGATCTGGCTTTAAGGTGGCTTAGTGCAAGAGCTAGGGTTAGGCTAGTGACGGGTAAGGTTACGGTGGGCTAGTGGGTTGCACCTCTGGGTGCCTCTCTGACCCACTAAGAAGACAGTCTGTGAAGACGGAGTGGGGGTTAGGGTTAGGGCTAGGGCAGGTTTTAGGGGGCTTTTGGCACATCCCAGAAGTCTCCATGGCCAAGTGGCCATGCGACTGGTGGGATGGCTCCAAAATTTGCATGGTTGTCCACTCCTACATGGCTGGCCACTTGGCCAGCCCATCATTGCGCAGGTGTAAATAAAATAAAATAAAATAAAATAAAATCAATGGAGGACAGAGGAGGAAGGAGAGACATTTTGTTGCAAGAAAAAACCCACTGCTACTGTGAAAAATCTGGCAGTTTATATATTTTCGCGTGTTTCTTTCTGTTGTGCTTGTGTGTTTTTGGACCACGATTTCAAAAACAATATTGCGTTCGCCGCCCCATTTGGATCCCCGCCCGCACCACATGGCATGGCGATGGCGACTCGCGATCCGGCTGCCCAGGACGGGGGAGGCTGGACCCCCTCCAGAAACCACCCCTCCGGTAGGTGCCCTGCGCCCTTAGTCAAGCAGGCATTTTTCCGCCTGCTTTTTTGGCCCGGGAATGGGTGGGGGAGAGTTTAAAAGTTTTTTCCTGTGCCGTCCGTGCCGCTTGCTTGCGAGCGGGCGGCGAGACTGGGCTTTTGCTGGCTGCGAGCCTGCGGCGAGTCCCACCAGAGCAGCCCAGGACGGGGATGAGGGGGAGGCCGGGGACCTCCAGAAACAACCCCTCTGGTAGGTGCCCTGAGGCTCTGCAGGCATTTCCCGCCTGCTTTTTGGCGGGAACCGGGTTTTTAACTTTTAAAAATTTTTTTGTGCCGCGTGTGGCATCGCGCGATCTCGCGATGCATACCTTAGCACGACAAATCAGACCAAAATTGTTGTTGATGTTGGGAAGTCTGGGGGAGTAATTCCCGTTACCGTTTCCGTAGAATAACGGAACAGAGGCGGAAATGGAATACCGCTAAGTCGTGCCCATCTCTACATAGAACAGATTTTTACACAAGGCACAGAATGAACCTTAACTCCCTTCCACTGGCACGTTGTCTTACCTTTCATGAGCTGAAACAAGCTACCTTACAACCCACCTTACAGGCTATATCTACTCACCAGGGCACTGTTTTCTATATTGTTGTGCCAGTTGAGTCCTAAGCCACATGTCTTAGAATCTAGCAACGCAGGATCTCTGCTATGATCCCAGATATGGGGTGACTTTTGAACGGGAAGGGGTGAGCTGATGTCCAGATCAGAGCCTGTCATGGGTGAACTGAAAACCAGCAGAGGGTCAGTGGCTGCCCAACCTCCTGCCAGCAGTTTGAGCTTGTTCAGGACACAGTGGAGAGGCTTTCCAAGGACACCCTGTTAATGAATTCTCTGTGTGCTCCCCCCACCCTTGCTTCCCCTGAAGATGTGGGGCTTTCAGAGGGCTAAATTGAACTTTATCTGGAAATGATGGCTGAATGTCAATTCCTCTATTGAAGCCAATTTGGGAAGCAGAAAGGGCTAAAAGAATTAAGATAGTTAAATGGAAAGAAGTCTACTTGGTGGAGATGAAATCGGGTTTAAATGAGTGAAATTATCTGTGGATTACCCTTGTTAGAGCACTACTTTATTTAATAAACTGGGGGCTTAATCTGCTGCAAGCATTCCTGAAGGGAAGTGCAGGTCTGTTCTTCCTGGATAGTGTGGTGTGAGTCGAGAGGGGAAGTTATTTTCGCAGGAAGAGCAACCCGGGACCAGCCTGGGCGTTGCTATCCTATATTTCTTTGGGCCTTGAGCTCTGGAGAGTTAGAGGGGCAGAAGTAATTTGCATAATCTATTTGCATGTGATTAGCATACCTTAGCAAAACTAGGCCCTTTGTGATGATGGGAGTTGAGTCTTGTCTTGCTAGCTTAAATGAACAGAGGCACATGGTACAGTTCATGTTAAAAATTATGCAGCTAAAATTCAGGCCGCTAGCGTTTGGATTTGGAAGCAATGATTAAGGCAATTTACCTTTAGGCGGGGTAAAGAGCCCAATAAGGTTACCTTTCTCAAGAAAAATAACTAAAAGAAACAAGATCTCTGTATTGATCCAAGGGACAGAATTTTCTAACTGCTTTTCAACTTGACTTTTAAAGGCTGTTTTGGAAGCATGTGGGCAAGAATTTTATTTTCCAAGTTATGGGGCAAAGCCATAGAAAGCGAGAGACAGCCTTGCTTACAAGACAAGAGTGTCACCCTAGAGGCTCAGAGGACAGGGTTCAAATTCACAGGGCTCATCTGTATGGAAACCTTGGTGTTTGCTAAGCAATAGAAACTGGCTGGCAACTCTTAAAAACGGATTGCTTGCTGGACAGAAAAGGTAACATTATCTCGATTCAAGAGCATATCTGGTGGGGGGGCAGAAGGGTACATCTGCCCCAGGTACAGCAATCTGGGGGCTCCTGGAGGGGGAGCAGGAGGAGAAAGCTGTGCACCCTCCTGCCGCCCAAGCACACACCATGCCCGCAGGATGAGATGTGGAGGAAGGAACAACAGGAAGGGCACAAAAAACAAACATCCCCAGGTGCTCCAAATCCTGGCTACACCTCTGATGGGCATTTGGAGTATGGGGACATTTGTCAATCATCTTGTCCAGGCCCTTGCTGCTCAGGTACAAGACTTTTCTGACTCAGCAAAGGAAAGACTTCCCAGTTCTTTTTCTCAAAGTGTTCATGCGCTGCATGGATGTCTATATTTGTTTGATTATTTTAAAATATTTGTATATGTACTGTTTGTTTACCTTTCAGTACTGTCTTTTAATTATATATGCAGCCTTGTATCTCTTTTAGAGAAGAATACAGACTTGAATGAATGAATGAATGAATGAATGAATGAATGAATGAATGAATGGGCAAAGTCTTCAAGGCAGGAACTGCTGGGCAGCCTCCAGGCTCTTCCCTGTAAAATCCTGTAGGAAAAAGGAACTCAGGAAGTGGCCATCATCTGAGTCAGCCTTTTTGGTCCCTTAAGGCTAGTATCCTCAACCATGGCTGACAGCAACTCTTCAAGGTTCTAGGCCAGTGATGGCGAACCTTTTAGAGACTGAGTGCCCAAACTGTGATTCAAAACCCAATAATTTTTCACAAAGTGCGAATACAAAAATTTAACCTGAATACAGGTGGCTGTGAAGGGGTGATGTCAGGTGCCCCCAAAAAGGGTTCCAAGTGCCACCTTTGGTATCCATGCCATAGGTTTGCCAACACTGTTCTAGGCATCCCCCCCCCAGCCCTCTTTGGACATCCTGAGGGTTGGACTTGGGACTTTTCCAAGCTAAGCATGTGCTCAGCCTCACGGCCATAGCCCTTTGCCCTCTCCAGAGGTTAGCTTCGGTTGTTCCGAGCCTGCCTGCCTCTTTCAGATATAGTGGCACAAATTAACCTACCTCAGGTGTTGGAATATGTTCAACTGCTGGTCTGGTCAGCACTAATAATTCACTGGGGAAGGTGTGCCACCTTGTCCTTTGACTCCATCAGGCCTTGATGGGGGCCCAGAAGAGCAGCCCTTGACATTATTCTTTGTTGGGTCCCCCACCCCCACTCCTTGCAACATCACTGCACTGGCATTTCATCCTACTCCTTATGCTGGTGAGCCAGAAAAAAAGTGGTGCTCATTTTAATGCATTACCTGATCTTTCTCCCGTGGAAATCCCATTTAAGACATTGCCAAGGACAGTCACTCACACCCACGTTCACCCCCCCTTGGAACTGGCTTTGAGGGATCATGCCACCACACAAAGGTTGTAGCTTTTAATCGGGATTATTTAGGCTCTCAAACACAAAGTCACCTTCTCCTTTCCTTATCTTGCTATAAGCAAGTTGGTGTTACTTATTGCGATTTTGCATCCTTCCTTATCCCCCACATGCCTCTTTGGTTGAAATAGGATGTGGCAATATGTTCAATAGCTGATTTTGCAACAGGTCATCTTTGAGCTATAGTGACAGGTGGATTCTGGCAGTTGTAGTACAAAAGAGTCACTTAGCCAAGCTCTGTTTTACTGCAAGGTGCTTCAGGGCTTCATACATATTACGTATCAGACTGTACAGAGGCAGGCTGGGAGAGAAAACCAGGGTTACCATTAGGGATGGGCACGAAACGGGAGAAAATGTTTCATTGCATTTCATTTCATGCTCACCCCCATTTAGTTTCATTTTGTTTCTTACATTTTTAAAAAAATAATTGTACAAAATGAAATGAAACAAAGCAAAATGGCTCCCCTGGATCCTAGAGGCACCAGATTTGGTGCCCAAGAGCCCTTTTTAAAGGGCTCCTGCTGAACTGTTATCAGCTGGACCCCTTTAAAACTGGCCCAGTTGGCACCAGCCATTGACAGGTTGGCAGGAGCCCTCTGAAAACGATGGAACAAAATGGTTAGGTTTCAATGCAACAACGACTGTTTTGTTTCATCTATAACAAAATGCTCCTTCCTCCTTTTGTTTCATTTTGTTTCGTTTTGTTACATAACAAAATGACGAAATAGCATTTCATTTTTCATTTCCTGCCCATCCCTAGTTGCCATCTAATGCACTCTGTTAGGTGAGTAAATCTTACTAAGCTTGGAGAATATCTTTAGGATGGCATTTTGAGGTTGCAAGCTTTGCAGGTAGCCTTTCGAAAGAAGGAGAGGAGGATAGTGGCTGTTTTGTAGGGATGGGGGAGAGACAAAGGGCCTTTTCACATGACCCCTAAGGTCTGCTGGTCCCTTAAATTCGGACCAGAGATCTTGGGGGTTCGTTGCTGTTCCTCCATCCCCACCCCTCTGCATTTCCTGGCTGCTGGATGCGTGAGAGGAGGGAGGAAAAAAGGGGACAAAAGAATAAAGGCTTACCTCCCGGTGCCGGTGGAAGCTGCTCTGAGCCCCGTCACTTCCTGATTCCTTCTCTTAAAGGGGCAGGAGGCAAAAAACAACAACAAAAAGAAGCGTGGAGAGCCCGGCACAGCCGCATCAAGCAATTTTCACCTCCCAAGAGCAGGTACCTGAAAAGTGCACTGGGTCGCGCTTAGGTGGGCGGGGTTGCACTTAATTTCCTGTAAACTGTAAACTCCGGAGCTGGTGGGGAAACATTTTTAAGCTCCGGAGCTGGGAGCCATTTGCCCCGGAGTTTAGGGGTCGTGTATAAATGGCCAAAGAGAGATATGTAACGTGGAGACTTGTCCAGATGCTCATGTTTATCTCTCTGTTGTGTTCATGGTTCTTGTAGAGAGAAGGCTGTTATGGCTGGTTCTCTCCATGGCCAGTTAGTAAAAACAGGTATCTTGAGCACCTGCTACACCGAACTTACTGTCAAAATCAGAAGGGGTGAGCTGCTTTAAAAGGAGAGAGAGAGAGAGAGAGAGAGAGAGATTTCCCCCTTGTATTGGTTGTGTACTTTTTGAACTCTGCAGGAGGCAGAATGGATTGGATTCAAACTAAGGTGATTTTAAACAAAAACAACACACATTTAAATCACGATTTCCAATCAGCCAGTAAGAAATCCCTGCTTTAAGTCATTTATTTTCATCAGCTTTCGCTATTTGTTCCTGAGCTGAATCATGGACAGTAGCAACATGTTTTCACTTGAGGGCCACATGTAGGTAAACTGTTGTTGGTGTCGATCACCTGTCATCCATTCTTGCAATTATGAGTACCATCCTTGCTCTAGATTGTGTATAGGATGAAAGCACAATCAAACTTAAAACCATCAACTACAGTGGTTTGCAAAAGTATTCGGCGCCCTTGAACTTTTCCACATTTTGTCACATTACAGCCACAAACATGAATCAATTTTATTGGAATTGCACGTGAAAGACCAATACAAAGTGGTGTACACGTGAGAAGTGGAACAAAAATCATACATGATTCCAAACATTTTTTACAAATAAATAACTGCATAGTGGGGTGTGCATAATTATTCAGCCCCCTGAGTCAATACTTTGTAGAACCACCTTTTGCAGCAATTACAGCTGCCAGTCTTTTAGGGTATGTGTCTACCAGCTTTGCACATCTAGAGACTGAAATCCTTGCCCATTCTTCTTTGCAAAACAGCTCCAGCTCAGTCAGATTAGATGGACAGCATTTGTGAACAGCAGTTTTCAGATCTTGCCACAGATTCTCGATTGGATTTACATCTGGACTTTGACTGGGCCATTCTAAAACATGGATATGTTTTGTTTTAAACCATTCCATTGTTGCCCTGGCTTTATGTTTAGGGTCGTTGTCCTGCTGGAAGGTGAACCTCCGCCCCAGTCTCAAGTCTTTCCAAGAGGTTTTCTTCCAAGATTGCCCTGTATTTGGCTCCATCCATCTTCCCATCAACTCTGACCAGCTTCCCTGTCCCTGCTGAAGAGAAGCACTCCCATAGCATGATGCTGCCACCACCATATTTGACAGTAGGGATGGTGTGTTCAGAGTGATGTGCAGTGTTAGTTTTCCGCCACACATAGCGTTTTGCATTTTGGCCAAAAAGTTCAATTTTGGTCTCATCTGACCAGAGCATCTTCTTCCACATGTTTGCTGTGTCCCCCACATGACTTGTGGCAAACTGCAAACAGGACTTTTTATGCTTGTCTGTTAACAAAGGCTTTCTTCTTGCCACTCTTCCATGAAGGCCAACTTTGTGCAGTGCATGACTAATAGTTGTTCTATGGACAGATTTCCCCCACCTGAGCTGCAGATCTCTGCAGCTCATCCAGAGTCACCATGGGCCTCTTGGCTGCATTTCTGATCAGCGCTCTCCTTGTTCTGCCTGTGAGTTTAGGTGGACGGACTTGTCTGGGTAGGTTTGCAGTTGTGCCATACTCCTTCCATTTCTGAATGATTGTTTGAACAGTGCTCCGTGGGATGTTCAAGGCTTTGGAAATCTTTTTGTAGCCTAAGCCTGCTTTAAATTTCTCAATAACTTTATCCCTGACTTGTTTGTTGTGTTCTTTGCACTTCATGGTGTTGTTCCTCCCAATACAGTATTCTCTTAGACAACCTCTGAGGCTGTCACAGAGCAGTTGCATTTGTACTGAGATTAGATTACACACAGGTGCACTCTAGTCATTAGCACTCATCAGGCAATGACTATGGGCAACTGACTGCACTCAAACCAAAGGAGGCTGAATAATTACGCACACCCCACTATGCAGTTATTTATTTGTAAAAAATGTTTGGAATCATGTATGATTTTTGTTCCACTTCTCACATATACACCACTTTGTATTGGTCTTTCACATGCAATTCCAATAAAATTGATTCATGTTTGTGGCTGTAATGTGACAAAATGTGGGAAAGTTCAAGGGTGCCGAATACTTTTGCAAACCACTGTATATGGATAGCTGCACACATTTAAAAAATGCAATTTTTTAAAAAAATTGCTAGTTTGTCAATTGGTATTTTATAATTTGTTACCCCTGAGAAGAAATTGATGAAATTTCTGCAGTTTTTGGTTTGTTGATTTCCTCTGCTATAAAATGCCTGCCTGGCACCTAGAGACACTAAAATTGCAGAGATGCTTCCCCTAATTCTCCTCTAAAATCCTTCCATGTTTGGTGAAAATTGGGTTTTCCCAAGCAAATTTCTAAAGGTCATTTTCCGAAGGGGGGCAATTTGTGTGTGTATAACTTAGACATCAGAAACCCACTCTTCAACAAACCTGGAGGAAATATAGAGGAAAGCTGGGAGAGGGTTCTCAGTGACTTGGAGGAAGGAATAGAGAGTAGGCTGATCAAATTTGCAGATGATACCAAATTTGAGTGGGGTTGCTAATTCCCTAGAGGATAGGATGAAAATCCAAAAGGACCTTGACAGATTAGGGTGCTGGGCCAAAGGAAATAGAATGAGCTCAACAGGAAGAAATGTAGGGTCCTGCGTCTAGACAGAAAAAATGAATTGCATAGATATAGGATGGGAGACACCTGGCTGGAAAATTGTACATATGAAAGGGATCTGGGAGTCTTGGTAGACCACAAATTGAACATGAGTCAGCAGTGTGATGCAGTGACCAAGAAAGCCAAAGTGTTTCTTGATTGCATCAACAGAAGCATAGTGTCTAGATCAAGGGACGTGATAGTACCACTCTATTTTACTCTGGTCAGACCCCACCTGGAGTACTGTGTCTAGTTCTGTGCACCTCAGTTTAGAAAGGATGTTGACAATCTTGAACAGGTACAAAGGAGGGTGACCAAGATGAAGGCCCTTTGTACACAACCCCTAAACTCCACAGCAAATGGCTGCCAGCTCCGGAGCTTACAATTGTTTCCCTACCAGCTCCGGATTTTGCAGGAAATTAAGTGCAACCACGCCCACCTAAGCGCATCCCAGCGCACTTTTCTTGTACCTGCTGTAGGAGGGTGAAAATCCCCAGGTCCGGATTTAATCTGGTGAGTGCGGGGCTCTCCTCGCTTCTGTTTTTTTTTTTTTGCCTCCCGCCCCTTTAAGAGAACCAATACAATACACAAACCAATACACAACCAATACAAGCAGGTGCAGAGGAGGGCTACCAGGATGGTTGAGGGTCTGGAGGAAATGTCTTATGAGGAACGGCTTAGGGAACTGGGAATGTTTAGCCTCTCTAAAAGAAGGCTGAGGGGGGATATGATAGCTATGTTTAAATATCTGAAAGGATGTCATATTGAAGAGGGAACAGGTTTGTTTTCCATGGCTTCAGAGACTAGGACATGGGGCAATGGTTTCAAACAACAGGAAAAGAGATTCAATTTAAACATTAGGAAGAACTTCATGATAATTAGAGCTGTTTGGCAGTGGAATGGAATGGTGGTGGAGTCTTTTTCTTTGGAGGTTTTTAAACAAAGGCTGGATGGTCATCTGTCGGCAGTCCTGTGATGGGGTTCCTGCATGGGAGGGGGTTAGACTAGATGGCCCTTGAGGTCTCTTCCAATTCTATGATTCTATGAAATGTTGGTATCTCATAAGTGCTCGGGGGGGGGACACTTTCTCTCTCTCTCTCTCTCTCTCTCTCTCTCTGTGTGTGTGTGTGTGTGTGTGTGTGTGTGTGTGTGTGTGTGTGTGTGTGTGTGCTACTTGTAGGTGCATAACTCGAACATCGGAAACCTAAACATCACCAAACGTTTAGGACTTGTAGAGAAGAGAAGTGAATTTTATCTGTGATTTGTGTCTTGGCGGCAGCGTGGGGGCATTTTCCAGGATTTTAAAGGCAACAATGAATCAACAAACCAATTTGTTGAGTCATCTACAAAATGTAATTTATTTTTATTTTTGAAATGAAATGAGTCACCATTGTTTGGATTTGTGCCCATCTGTAATCAGGACTCAGGAGCTGCGTCTCTGCTCTTGATTCTACCATTTGATCAGAAGATGGAGCTGAAGTCAAGTTAAGCTGGGACATGCACCCAGAATAACCAAGCCCAGTAAATTCAGGTGACATTTGCGGTCAGAGGCGCACAAGCCAGCGGTCAAGCCCGGCGCTCAAAGGCCCCTGCGGTTGTCCCGAGGAGAGAGCCAGCTGGGTTGATTTTTTTTGGGGGTGGGCGGGGAGAGGCTTCGCTGTCACTCTGTTTCCTGCGCAGCCCTTCGCCATCCCTTGCCAGCGGAGGGGAGTCTCCCAGCTTGGCCAACTCTGGCCAGGATGGACAATTTATTTCTAAGAGAGGCTGCTGCTTGCGCGGGGCGGGGGGGGGAGGTACATTTTAAATATTTCATCTTCTGCTACCCCTGACCAGGAATCAGGGTGTCGTGCAAGTTCCAGAGGAATGGAGGTGTAGAAGATGCAGACCAAAGCATTTCCCCCCAAGCTATCATTTGTTTATCCATTTGTGTTACTTGATCGGTCGTCATCTGCCTGTCACCAGCTCAATGTTTGGGATGACAGAATGTTGAATTCTGGGGATTCAAAGTTTGTGGCTGTCAGTCAGAGTGGAACTTGAGGAAATCTATGGTACCAAAAGCCCCCCCCCCCTAAGATCTTACAAAGTATCTGGGAGGAAAGGCTGCATTGCCTGCTGTGATCTCCCCAGAGGAAAAATGGTTTGAACTGGGAGAGGGCAGCTTTGGAGTGTTGGCCTTTCAGGACTTCCCGGGCAAAGACTGACTCTGAAGGTCAGCTGACAACAGGTAGTACAGCCTTGGTAGGCAAGGAAATTGGTTTGCCATGCTTGAAGTGGAAGCAGGGCCAACAGGACAATTGTTGACAAGCTGCAGAACCTGTTGCAATGCTTGTGCTCAATTCCCCTCTCAACTGGCTTTTGTTATGCTACTGAAAGTCCACCTCTGCTCATGCAGCCCAAGGCAGAGCCAAAGACATGCTGTGGCACATTTATGAAGCCATATAACATTGTCCCAAAAAGGCTGCATTTTAATGTTCATATTTTATTTAATGTCCTCTATATTGATGGAGATTAGTTGGCTGCAACTTTGGCACAGACTTAATCCTGGCAGATTTCCACATGCTGTTGAACCCTGAATCCTACTCTTAATTGCCTATGGGATGGATGCATGCAGGTCAAAAATGTGAAAATGCCCAAATGGTGTGTTTCTGATAGGGGCAAAATACAAGCCAGTTATGTGCTGCGTGTTATAGAGTATTCAGCTGGTATTGGCAGCAGATGGTAATTTTTCATAACCAAGACCCTTTGGAAAACTTCTTATAATTATTGTTTAAGATAAATGGTTTGTGTTGAGCGAACACTGCAAGGGTGTTAAGTGAAATAACCTAAGATTGCCCAGGAACTGACAGATTTGGGTCAAAAGTCATTTGTTAAAGCTTGCCTTGAAAGATGGGTGTACTTAGCAATGAAGAAAAACCAACTGTTTTGTGCCAGGGAAAGTGAAAATCCTGCCCTGACAAAATCTGAACAGCTGGAAAGCTGAGTGCTGACAAGAAGCAGAAGCTTTTCCAAGTTGGGGAGGGATCAGCAGGGACAGTCTTGATCTACACAGAGATGCCTGAGGAAAGTAGAAAGCCATAAATCCCAAATGGAATGAATACGCTAGAGCTGAGCTGAAATGGTTTTTGTATTTATGAATATTTTCCTTCAGCAAAGGTAAGGCTGCGGTGAGGGGAGTGTTCTAATTTTTGGGGGTGGTGGTGGTGGTAGTTTTAGACATCATCATCATCATCATCATCATCATCATCATCATCATCATCATCATCATCATCATCATCATCATCATTAAATTAATTAATTAATTTGATTTATATACTGCACCATCTGGCAGCCAAGGCCACTCTGGGCAGTTTACAGGGTTTTAAAAAGTACAAACATTAAACATGATAATAAAATACAATATAAAACCAAATAACAATATTACGTCAGTCAAATCAGTAAGATCAGAGAGAGACCAGAATAGACAAGAAAGAAATGAGCAGCAAGACATAATGGGAGAAACTAATAACCAGGGAAAGTCTTCCTCAATAGCCAATAGCCATGTGTGAAGATGTTTCTTAAAAACAGACAGTGAGGAAATCTCAGGAGGAAGTTGATTCCAAAGTGGTAGGAGCTGCTCTGACAGATGGCAAGGTCCCAAACTGTTTAGGGCAAGCCTGCCCAAAGTCCGGCCCGGGGGCCAAATCCGGCCTGTCAGGCCATTCTGAGTGGCCCGCGGCTAGCTGGCCCGCCCCTCCCTCCCCCTCCTTCGCCCCATGTTTTTTTATTTAAAAAAATCTTCCGCTAACACTGACACCGCCGGGAAGCTTGTGGGGCTGGGCACACACGCGGGGGTGGTGCACGGGTGGGGCCGCCACCACCTGGCATCACCAGGAGCCTTGTGAAGCTGCGGGTGGGGTTGCAAGGGGTCAGTGGGTGGGGCTTATGTGTCAGTGGGTGGGGCTTGCAGTGGGGTGGCAGGGTTGGGGGAGACTGGCCCCTGACACATTCTCAGCCACCAAATCTGGCCCTCCTTACAAAAAGTTTGGTCACCCCTGGTTTAGGGCTTTGTATGTCATCATTAAAACCTTGAAGTCAATACGCTAACGAATTGGCAGCCAGAGCAGAGCAGCCAGTGTGGGAATAATATGAAGAAATTTACTCAACCCGTAACTAATCTGGCTGCCGGATTCTGCACCAACTGGAGACTCCACATCAACTTCTAAGGCAGCCACACGTAGAGAGCACTGCAGTAGTCTAACCTTGAGACTACCAACGTAGCGAGAGCACCGGGGTCCAGGAAGGCACTGAGCTGAGTGATCTGCCTAAGGTGATAATGTGCAGAACTGACCACCGATGCCACTTGGGATTCTAGGGAAAGCACTGGGTCCAGTATTACACCCAAACTCCACACCTCATCCTGCACGTGGAGAGTCACCCCCAACAACAACAACAACAACAACAACAACAACAACAACAAAAGCATATCTACATTTCACAACTGTTTATTTTGCTTGTCCATTCAGAAGTCAGTAAGACTGCTCTTTCAGATGGTGCTGGACTCTAGCTTCCTGCTATAGGCTCCCTTTATTAGACCTGGATTATTGTTTCTCTGCCTTTTGCCACTGTTACATGAACTGGGTAGTTTTGTGACAGTGGAGAAATTCAATCAGTACTAGAGTGAAGGGCATGCAAATTTATGCCCCACCATGTGTTCAAAGGAAGGTCAAGCAAATGGCCAATGTGGAAATAGCCTGCTTCTAGTAAAAAGTTGTTGAATTATCTTAAGATTTTAACTTGTTTTTAATTTTACTGTATTTCACATATACAGTATCTGTCATTTTAAGTTTTGCAGTGCTCTGATATGAATACGATTGATCCACTGTGGTTTACGCTGTCCTTGCTGATCCTCATTAGCAGTTCAGCAGTGTTTTGATGGCACCCACTTCCCTGGGCAGCCCCTGGTAGAAGAGGATTCTCTATGTGGTTTCTTTTTACATGGGGAAGGAAAGGATGCCCAATGAGTAGTCAGGTAAACTAGGAACAACGACCAAGACTGGACACCATAACCAGGGGTGGCAAATAGTTTCACTATTCAAGTAAATCTCCTGGGAGGATAGAGTAGTAATGAATATCCTGTTCAGTGAAATGGCTGCTTTCTACCCACAAATTGAAAACTAATAATGACTATGTTATGTACCATCAGGTCAATTTCACCTTTCTAGGGATGGTGTCCTCACTGTTCCCTTCTTCCAGGGGTGCCCTGCGACTCTGCTGTTTACCCAAGACTGCACGGGATGGCTTTTCTCTTGGAGCAAGTCACAGCAGGGGATTGAACTCCCAACTTCTGGCTCTCCAGCAGGAGACCTAAGAGTGAAATAGGTGTTTTTTTTTTTTTTTTTTTTTTTGGAGCTCTAAAAGTTGTCCTGGCTAATATTCGTGGTCAAAAGTTTCCATTTTGTTTTGTTTTTACTTCAAGTGATGGGGTGAAAGAACCTGCCCTCTAGGAACAGATGTCATGACCTAAAAAACCAAAGCAAAGAAAGTGTGATACCTCTGTACAATAACCCACCACCATTTTGCGGTTCATGTACTGCGGTCCTGCAATGTCATGGGGCTGCAGGACATGCTGGGGCTCCAGCTGGTTAGTGCTGGGGTGGGGGAGAAAAACCTTTATTTCCTCACCCAATGAGCTGGAGCCCGGGGTGTGGGGAAGGGGAAGGGGGAAAAGTTTTTAAAAGCCTGGGCTTTTAAAACCTTTTTTTCTGTTCCCCAAGATAGACCAACCCCCTTCCGTCGCTCACTTGGGATGCTCCAAGAAGCCTTGATGCAGCCGCAGTGAGTGGTGTAGGGGGACCCCATCCCCCTCTGTCACTCTCTGCAGCTGCTCGAAGAAGCCTTGGAGCAGCTGGGCAAGCGGCAGCGGCGGATCTGATCCCCCAGCGTCGCTTGCTGGGGCTGGTCCAAGACTTTTTAAAAAGTCTTCCTGCAGCCCACCACCGCTGCTTACTTGGGCTGTTGTTCCCCCAGGCCCCACCCGACCTGCATCCGCATATTGCAGATTTTTAGTCATCATGGGTCGGGTGGGTCCCTAACCCCTGCAATAGGCGGCGGGGGGTTAC
Organism: Phrynocephalus forsythii; assembly: GCA_029282475.1. Classification (NCBI taxonomy): domain Eukaryota; kingdom Metazoa; phylum Chordata; class Lepidosauria; order Squamata; family Agamidae; genus Phrynocephalus; species Phrynocephalus forsythii. Next base: position 7,782,982 of record JAPFRF010000022.1, read on the forward strand.
TGTACTGCTAAATCACACTTAAAGCACTCTTTGGGTGGTTTATTATTCAATTATGCAGGCTACACATTCTCCCCCCCCACACACACACACACAGTACACACACCGACGAGCTGGGCACTCAAAACAGACCTTAGAAAAATGACTCTTCTGTGTTGGATGATTCTGAAACTCCAGGGGATTCTGAAACAACCCTTCTTACCAAAACTGGCATTTGTAGTACTATGGGTTAAAAGTGTGTCTTAGTTTTGTTGTCTGTTGTTCATTTCCTAGTTATGAGCTATCTGGTGCTCCAGGGACAAATATTTTTTAAAATATCATCCCCAAGGTTTCTGTTTCTTTGTGTATGTGCATATTTTGCTCCTTCCTTTATTCTTGGCACAAAAACCAGACACACAGACAATAAAAGGCCAATTACTTTTCTGGTAGCTTAGTCACACCAGGTGGAATTATGTTATGTTCCCGATATTTAAAACTAGCTGACATGGCAGGGAGCAAGAAAGTGGATCCCGCAAAGAGAATGTGTAATGAGCAATACTTTATCAAATTGATTTAGCAGTCTCCATGCTTAGCACCCGCCTGCATTTTTTTCCTCTTTTTTTTCCTGTGGAACAACGTGGGTCTATCTACAGTGAAGTTGGCATTCTCCGCCTTCCTTTCTGTGCCTCGAGGCCAGTGACGGCAAGCTGTGAAGTCTTTATTACTCTGTTTGGTTAAAGCTGAATGTTTCAGATGTACTATGGCGTAGTTAAGATCTGCAGCACAGAGTAAAGAGTTTATTTATCAACTCATGGGCTCTGAGCTATCAATGATGGATCAGGAAAGAGATCTTGGTGTGTTGGTGGACAGCTCCATGGAGGTGTCTCCCCAATGTATGGCAGCTGTGAAGAAGGCCAATTCCATGCTAGGGATTATTAAAAGGGGGATTGAAAATAAAACAGCCAGCATTATAATGCCATTATACAAAACGATAGTAAGGCTGCACCTGGAGTATTGTGTACAATTCTGGTCACCACATCTCAAAAAAGACATAATGGAACTGGAAAAGGTGCAGAAGAGAGCGACTAAAATAATTACTGGGCTGGGGGACCTCCTTATGAGGAAAGGCTAAAACATCTGTGGCTCTTTAGTCTGGAAAAAAGGCACCTGAGGGGGGATATGATTGAGACATACAAAATAATGCAGGGCATGAGTAAAGTGGATAGAGGGAAGCTGTTCTCCTTCTCAAAAAATACCAAAACTTGGGGACATCCACTCAAACTGTGGGTTGGGAGAGTGAGAACAGACAAAAGAATTTTTTTTCACCCAGCATGTTGTTAGTCTGTGGAACTCCCTGCCACAAAATGTGGTGATGGGATCTTGCCTGGATGCCTTCAAAAGGGGATTGGACAGATTCCTGGAGGAAACGTCCATCACAGGTTACAAACCATGATAGAGGTGTATCATATCCAGGCTTACAACCACAGTACTTCAAGGACCAGAAGCAGGGGAGTGATATCAGGAGACAGATAACTGGTTTCGTGTGCTCCCAGACACATCTGGTGGAGCCACTGTGAAATATGGGAGGCTGGACTAGATGGGCCTTTGGCCTGATCCAGCATGGCTCTTCTTATGTCCGTATGTTCTTATGTTCTTGTGCTGAAAATTTCACACCAATATATTTGATCTACATCTGCATCACAGGGGAGGCGGTGTCAGGGGGTGCTTCTCCTCCTAAAAATTTATTTATTTATTTACTTAATATAATGTGCATTGCAGGTGCACATCCAGCCTATTCTTTAAACTTCCAGAGCTTTTTTTTTTTTAAAAGAAAGCATTCTAAAAACAATGTTTGTCTAGTCCAACACTCAAGAGATGCATTTTTTTTAAAGTTAATTCGTACACAATTGAAGGTGATAACAGTGTGAACAACAGAATGAAGTATTTAGGCTTCCAGCACTTCCAACCTTGTTCAAGAGTAGGGATTTGAACCCAGGTCTCCCAAGAGAGACCCTTTAACCACCGTGCCTTGCTGGTTCTGCAAATCCAAAACCCATTAATGGAGTACTCGAGGAGGAAGGTTTGTCAAATGTACCTTTTTGAATTGCATTGGCCCACGTTCTGTGGCGTGGTGAGGAATATTTCCAACCCTCTGCTATTATTTTTCACAGATAACATCCCATTTTCGGAAGTACAGCATATGGTTTCTAAAAAACGCAGCTTTTCTGTCCCTCGCTGTTAAATGGAATCTTAAGTACTGGGTGGGGGGAAAAATGAAACCTCCAGGTTGTAGCTCTGATTATCAAATGTTCTAGGGATTGGCCACTGCCAGCCGCCTGCTGATAACATCCTAGGAAGGCTGCTTCCTGGAGGGCATTTTGTGCTGAGCATGTGAGTCTGTCAGCCTCCACATTAAATTCCCACAGTATCCTGGAAGGATGATACAATTAAAATGGCACCTCCCACCCTAAAACTAGCCCAGATCCATGGGTCTGCACTACACTTATATTAAGAGAGGCCCTGCCAGAGGGTGTGTCACCATATAAGAACATACTCGTAAGAACATAAGAAGATCCATGCTGGATCAGGCCAAAGGCCCGTCTAGTCCAGCTTCCTGTATCTCACAGTAGCCCCACCAGATGCATCTGGGAGGACACGAGACTAGATAGCTGTCTCCTGATACCACTCCCCTGCATCTGGCCCTTGAAGTACCCCAGTTTTAAGCCTGGAGATTGCACATCTCCCTCATGGTTTGTAACCTGTGATGGACTTTTCCTCCAGGAATCTGTCCAATCCCCATTTGAAGGCATCCAGGCCAGATGCCATCACCACCTCCTGTGGCAGGTAGTTCCACAGACTAACAACACGCTGGGTGAAAAAATATTTTCTTTTGTCTGTTCTTACTCTCCCAGCCCTCAGTATGAGTGTATTTCCCCTAGTTCTGGTATTTTGTGAGAGGGAGAAGATCATCCCTCTATCCACCTGACTCATGCCCTGCATTATTTTGTACGTCTCAATCATATCCCCCCTCAGGTACCTTTTTTCCAGACTAAAGAGCCCCAAATGTTTTAGCCTTCCCTCATAAGGGAGGTGCCCCAGCCCAATAATCATTTTAGTCACTCTCTTCTGCACCTTTTCCAGTTCCACTATGTCTTTTTTGAGATGTGGTGACCATATATTTTGTCTTGAACCCAGAACTAAACCTTGGTTTTCGATACCTACCTGATTTTAGAGCCTCCCGGTAACAGCTGATTGGCCCCTGCCAGGAAGAAATTAACCAAAAGGCTTAAAGGAGTCAGACTCTGATTTTGAGCCATCTGGGCAAGCTCTTCCTTTATGCAATTGCTCCCCACTTGTCATTTCACACTAATTTGTCCATCCCCCCCCCCCAAATCTAGATTGTTGTCCTTTTTCAGCATGTCATCTCACCAGCCAGCACTGAGAATCTCGATGCCTGACCAAATAAAAATAAAATAATGAAAAGGAGCAGGAGAACGAGAGAAAAGTTAAAATATTTTTTCTTCTTCTCTGCAGAAAAATATTGAGGGAAGGCCATGGGTTTGTGGCATTGGACATATGCTGCACATGCAAAAGTTTCTGAGCTTAATCCTCAGCATCTCCAGGAAAGTTTGAGGACCACTTTGGTCTGATACTAGTTGGAGCCTGGAACTGTGTTTTGTAGACACCTGGACAGGAGAAGAGGTCACCTAGGGACAAGAAACCTTGCACTGTGGATGAGAAAAGTTGAATTTAATCATCTTTAATTTTAGAGTTGCAATGCTGGAAAGGTTGTATCCTTAGTTAAATAAGGAGAGTTACTGGGAATAGGCATGGGATATATAACTTGGGTAGATTCATCAGTCACAGAAAAGATAGCCTTCTTTCCCCCTCTTTAGACTTGTCGAGGGGAAGAATGCACCTCAATGCAAGAGTTCATACACCCAGGAGGCATTTGGAGCATCTTGGAGGTGTAAACAGTACACCACACCTTGAATGAATGAGTGAGTGAATGAATGAATCTTTATTTACAGTTGTTAACCAAATCAAGAAATACCAAAATATCAATTTGCCAGAATAAATGATTTGCCAGAATAAAACATTGAATTTTCCAGAATAAAACATCTTAAAAACATTGTAAAAAATTTGATAAAAGCCACAAAATACAAACAGGACTGTTATAAAAAAATAGTCAGTATCAGAAAGATAGATAATATATCGAAGATTAAGCCAACATCAAACCTCTAAGTGCAGACCACACTCTATATGACCATCAAGAGCTAGAATTACTGGCAGTCATAAGCCTACGTACAACTACTGCAGTGGTACAAAATCTGGCGACACAATTTGAAATCTGCTGGGACTTGTCAGAAAGAAGTAACTTGGTATAGAATTCGGCAGGTCTCCCAGGAAACCACACTTTGAGTGAGTCTTAAAGAGTGAGAGGCTAGAAATTGCACCAAAATGGATGGAAAAGTTTGACCTTCTAGTTCCTCCCTTGCCCCGACACCTGCCATGCTGTTTCGGGGAGGAGGCCCCACATTCCCTCCTTGCAAAATGAAATGCCTGGTTGCCAGCCACTCCACTGGCCTTCCCTGTTCCCACTGGTGAGAGTGATGCATGCATAATCAGCAGGTGATACTTGCAGTGCCAGGCGGTGCTGAGTGCTACAGATGTTCTCCCTCCTTCACAGGCTTCAGCTGGCAGGAACTTCATGGACAAAACATACATTTCAGAGCTCCGCTCCTTCCCACCTCTGTGATCATCTATGCGTAATGGCATCTGCAACCTGTCAATACTCTCTCTGTCTCTCTCCGTCTCTGTCTCTGTCTCTGTCTCTGTCTCTGTCTCTGTCTCTGTCTCTGTCTGTCTCTCTCTCTCTCTCTCTCTCTCTCTCTCTGCCCCTTGGCCTGAAAGAGACAGAGAAAGATGATGGTGTAGTTTTCCCTCCCTGCACCTTGTTTTGGGTACCTCTCCATGAGTCTTTGGGGCTTGCATTGGTACTTCAAGAATTTCAAGTGGGGTTAAAGGAAATCCTGTAGTGTCTCCTCCTGTTGCAAGCTGAGCTTCTGTGCAGTCCAGTTTTTCTTCAGACAACGAGCACTACGGGATTATTTTCAGAGCTCTGGACTTTTTAAGCCATTATCCAGGAGGAAAGGCTTCTTCAAGCTTCTTGACTTCATGGTTAAAGCAGTGTCATGTTCCAGCCTTTTACTACAGTGTTTATCTATTACACTGTTGTTTATGTTTTGCACAAACCTCCGCCTACTTCAGATCTGTTGCTCCTTTCCTAAATTTCATCTTTGCACCTTTCTGAATCACTCACCATGGAGGTTTCTGCTGCCCTTTTCAAGATGCTGTCTTACAGCTTGCTTCTTCAACAAAGCATTTTCCTTTTCTTTTTGTACAACCACATGCATGTAAATGTTACAGACTGAGGTGAGGCAAGGAGGTGTTTGTCCAAATTCACTCATCATGTACAGTCAGATAAATGTGCAGATTACCAAAAAGTTCAGATATAATAGTGCTGGTTTACAATTTAATGGACCAAAGCTACCAGTTAAAAACACAAATCAACTTTGCTTCCCCACTTTTTTGGTGGGGGGCTAGGAGGCAGTGCTATCTTTCAGCTTCTCTCTTTCAATCCTGATTGGACAGCCATCCATCCAGGATGGATTGAGCAGGGGGGTTGGACTAGAATACTTCCAAGGTCCCTTCCAACCCTATGATGATTCTATGATTCTATGATCTTATGATTGTACTAGCACACCAGACTGTGTGCTGTTAAAATCCGTCGCCATTAAAATATTTAACAGATTACTTCATGTTTTACAAATTAAATCACACAACATTTCCAATGGGACTCACAGGTAAATATGAACAAAGTTGTATTCTGATTTCTGAAGGCTTGATCCATCATTATTTTGTATGCAATGTATTCTCTTTCCGTCTGTGTCTTTGCTCTTACTTTGCTTAAAGAGTAAACACACACACACACACACACACACACACACACACACACACACACACACACACACACACACACACACACACACACACACACACACACTTACTTTATTCTTACTTCTGTGAGTTTCTGGTCTAGTTATTCTACCAAAACAAATTCCCCACCTAGGGAATCTTTAAACAATTGCACCATGTAGGTAGCTGATTTACTTCCTCTAGCTTTGGTTAGTCAACAATAAGCAATGCAGAAATGATTTGCAATTCCAGTGAGTTCTGTCATTCTATCAATGCTCAGCGGAATCCACACATAACAGTCAACCCAGGTGCGGTACAGCTTTATAACATGTATTTCCATTACTGCATTTGGCAGCCAGTCACTTGTGGTTAAGTAACCAGGTGCAACTTCCACAGTGGCTTCTCAGCTGAATCGAGAGCTACAGGTATTGGAATTCCATCACTCCTTCTTACCTGATGCAACACAGAGAGATTTCCCTGCGGGATGCCTTCTTAGCGGCAACATTGACTGTAGCCTTGTAGCAGTTCTTGTTGTGAACAAGAATAAACAAGTCAACATCACAAGAAAAGGAGGGGAAAGTCTTTTCAACTTAAGATTATATTGTTGAGGTGAATGAACATCTGCTCGACCCTGAACTGAGCTGAAACGGAGCCTTCTGAGCGAGCGGTCTCAGGATACACACAGGATGGCTCCATGAACATTGCTCGGCCAAATTAATTGTTGTTGTTGTTTGCTAGCCCAAGGCTAAAAGCAAATGTGGTGTCCTCCTTTATAACATCAGTGCAGAAAGACAATTCCTACGTGATTTTTAAAATCATCCCATCTAGGTGATCACAGTGAACTCACTGGGCTTGGCTCATGGTGGCAGACATCCTGTTGCATTGCTGTGCCTTTGCAGTCGGATTGATGCCATCATGGTGGAAGAGTGAAGGGAAGTGTTTGTGATTCTTTTTTTTGGGGGTATGTTTGACTTGCACAAAATGCAATGAGGTTACAATGCAACCTGGTATTGCAAAAAGAAGGTGTTGGTCACCAGTGACCTGCTGCTGCAGATGATATCATTCCTGCCATGCAGGCAACCCACTCAACAAGATTGACAAAGCTGTTTGGAGGAGCAGTGAAACGTTTTAATCTCTCAAGAAAAAGAAGTCCAGTTGCCATGACCCATCTTCCAGATAAACTCACCTGGATGACCAAGAATCTTCCCAGACACTCTACAAGTTTTGGGTCTATAAATCTCAGGTTTTTGCCATGGCTATTTGAACAAACTGAGCACGAAGACAAATTAAAATGTAGCCATTGTGGAAGAAACACACAAGGCATTTGGTAGTTCCGACTTGCTGCCCCTCTTCCGTGCAAGCAGAACTCTACTCTTACTTTAGTACCAACAGTCTATTTTCCACTCTGCATTAGTGCAACTCTTGGAAGTGGAGATAAAATGGGAGACTAGGTTTTAGATTCACTGAGCCGAAGGTCAATTGGCACAAAGCAAACTTGCAAGGATCCTTCTTGATGGTTATTTAGTTATCCGACTTCAGTGGCAAAGAGGAAAAATGGGCGATGCTCGGGGCTTGGGAAAGGAAAGATGCACTCCGGTGGGCTGGAATGGCCTTTGGAACAGCCTCTGAATATACTGGCACGCTCCCACTACAGGAGATATTTATAGAGCTGTTCGCAGGTAACCTCCGCTTCACCTCTTTGTGTGAGTGATGTTGAGTCTGTAGTCAAAGTGAGGAGGAAGAAATATTGCAGCCATGCTTTGTCCCTTACCCTCTGTGATTTGCTTTATAAAGGGACGTAAAATGGAAGGCAGGAGAATAAAGCTGGGCTCTTCTGTGCCTGCTGAGCACACGGAGCTGACAGAATGGATGGAGTCATTACCAGCTGTTGTGTAAATACAGGTCTTATTAAATTATAAATATATCGCCTCTCATTTGCTTGATGGTGCAAGCAGTTGCCTCTTTGCCACGTTCAGTATCTTTCTCTGGTTGGCAATCCAGAGATGCACCAGCAGTGACAGATGAGGTGTCCCTGGTGCCAGATCTCCAGGGGGATTTGGGCCAGAATGAGGCCCCATCCCACCGAGCATGTTGAGGACCTCATCCTTGCTGCTGCACATTCAATGGCCTCATCCACACCCAATGTCTTTGAGGCAGCCTATTAGCTTCCTATAGCTAGCAATCACAGGGACAGAAAGAAGGGCCAGGAAGCCCCAGGGTTGGCTGTCGGCTCCTTCTTGAGGCAGGGATATTGGTGGTTGCTCAGTGATGCTGACCCCAGCCTGCTTGTTCCAGAAGGTAGCAAGTCCAGGCTTCCCAGACACTTAGCCATCATTACAGAATCAAGTAACTTCCAACTTCCTGCTTCCTTCAGACATCCCCACTCCTGTTTCCATCATTTCACTGGTGCTTGGTCCATGTCAGAACCAATGTGTTTTGGGAATGCACCCCAGATGTCGTTAGTTGTCACTGCAGTCATAAATGTTCACCTAAGGAAATATTGATCTTCCCCACAATAAACTTAAGTTTTTATTAAAAGTAATAATTAAATCTAATCATCCTATGAAATCAGTAATACAATTATACTGTTGATAATAGAATTGCACATATACCTTTGTAAACTTACAACACTATCAGATAAATTGCTGCATTTTGCAAATGTTTCAGGGGGTGGAATGCTTAGAGAGTGATCCACTAATTAAGGCCATCCCCCCCATAATTACTGTATCCTGTTCTTTCATTTTTTTTCCACCTGAAAGGCTGGTGGTCTTAAACATGACAATGGGTCTGACCCTTCTTCATACTAGTGTGGGGGTTTTTGGTGGGTTTTCCTCTCTCCCCTTGGAATTACTGATTATTATTATTAATGCAAGAGTGTTTACAAGTCTGATTTTACTCCAAGGGCTTTTTGCTTGAATAAGAGTTTCTGCCTTAATACCTTGTTTGGTAATAGTATTAGCAAGTTTGAGTATAAGGAGTAACATGTAGTAGGTGTTTTTAAAAACAAACACAATACTGGGCTTTAAGGACCGCCTTCCCAAACCCTGACATGATCCTCATCTCTTGAACCACCAATCCCATAATTCCCAGTCAGATGCCAGAGTGTGGGATTTGGATTCATCTGGAAAGTATCAGGTGAAGACCATTTAAATATCTCCAGCACACACACATCAGTGCCCTATCCTTTGCAGAGGACACCCACTCAGCTGCAGCACTCAACCCTACCTCCTTCGGACCCCTGCCTCTGAGTGGGCACCCACCAGAGTGGGGACACCAAATGGCAGACTGAGCTGTTTGGACAGGAAACAAACCATGCTGAACAACCAGATTGGCAGTTTGTGCCCATCTCAACCTGGGAGCATAGAACTGCCAGCATTGGGCCAGCTTTGTGGTTCATCCAGGGGCATAAATTCTCCACTCTGATCAGCAGCAGCAACAGCTTTCCAGGGCTGCTGGATGCTTGAATGTGGGACCCTTTGCACACAATCCAGTTGTTCTATTGGACTGAGATTTATTTATTTATTTATTTATTTACCTGCTTCACAATGTCTTCCTAGGCAGGTTCTTATCTAAAGAGTCAGTTGAATTTTTCCTGCAGCGGTTTCAAATTAGCTATCTGTCTATTTGACCTCTTCCAGAAGGGGAGATTAGCCAGACAGATGTGAAGTGACACTTTGGTTGCAGATTAACCATGCCCATTTGGCCCTGTCCGGACAGCCACGTGAAGCTTAAATACCTCCAAAGGCTTTAAAAGAGCAGCTTTTAGTACCAATTTGGAGGGGGGGGAGAGAAAAGTACTCTCTCTCTCTCTCTCTCTCTCTCTCTCTCTCTCTCTCTCACACACACACACACACACACACACACACACACACACACACACACACACACACACACACACACACACACACACACACACACACTTCGGAAGTACCAAACACAAAAGATGCCTTTGCTATAATATAAGGCAATGTGTCCCACTTTCTCTGGCAGTGATTAATGCTAATGGCAACTTTACTTGGGGAAAAAATACCCACTAAGCATCACTGTGAACAGATTACATTTTTTACCCCAATACCAGTTAATGAAACATGGTAGCCAACATTCCCCTTACTTTTTTTCCTCTCCTGCTGCACAGGAGCCTTGCCTGTCTGTGCACAAGGGGACGGGGGTTCGGCCAAAAGCTGGAGGGGGAGAGGCATTGATTTCAACTGCTGCTGAGCAGTGCGGACGAAGCTCTTTGTCTGCGCACATGCAGCTTGTAGGGATCATTGATGGTAGCCCTTTTCAACTGAATTTTGCAGCTGTGGTTCTGTTATTCATTGTTACACCCTGGAGAGGGGTGTGTGTGTGTGAGAGAGAGGTCTGCTACAGTCCCCTCAGAACACCCTGTCCCAACCCCAGCTTCCTTTAAGAGGCCATGGTGCCACCTTCTAGGAATTAACCTGGCGTCTCATTGGACATGAAGATACTATAGGTGTGCTAACCTATGTCTGCTGATTTGTTATATTTTTGTTATATTGTTATATTGTTATTTTCTATCCTTATGTTATTTTGCTGTTTTATCTGTTCTTTTACAAAAAAATAAAATTTTAAAAAAATAAAAAGGTGTGCTAACAGTAGGGCACACGTGGCAGGGAAGTGGGTGGTTACAGCACGTAATACAGGCCTTGTGCATCTGCATCTCCAGTGGAGACAGAGGCAGTAATTCTTTCTTTCTTTCTTTCTTTCTTTCTTTCTTTCTTTCTTTCTTTCTTTCTTTCTTTCTTTCTTTCTTTCTTTCTTTCTTTTTGTTTTAAGTGTCAAACAATCAGAATTGTAAAATTATAAATTATAAAACCATTTACTTGTATTATATAACAGATAACATTAACATTATATATGCTCCTCCCAATAGTGCTATTTTGTCACGCTGATGGTCTTACCACCACCACCACCACCACCTAATTATAGTCTGTCTGTATTTATTTTTTTAACCATATATGCTTGAATTTGTTGTTGTTGTTCAGTTGTTCAGTCGTGTCCGACTCATCGTGACCCCATGGACCAGAGCTCGCCAGGCCTTCCTATCTTCCACTGCCTCCCGGAGTTTTGTCAAATCCATATTGGTTGCATCGATGACACCATGCAACCATCTCATTCTCTGCCGTCCTCTTTTCCTTTTGCCTTCAATCTTTCCCAACATCAGGGACTTTTCCCAAGGAGTCCTCTCTCCTCATGAGGTGGCCAAAGTACTGGAGACTCAGCTTCAAAATCTGTCCTTCCAGTGAACATTCGGGGTTGATTTCTTTCAGGATGGATAGGTTTGATCTCCTTGCAGTCCAGGGGACTCTCAAGACTCTCCTCCATCACCACAGCTCAAAAGCATCAATTCTGCGGCAATCAGCCTTCTTTATAGTCCAGCTCTCACTTCCATACATCACTGCTGGAAAAACCATAGCTTTGACTCTCCTGACCTTAGTTGGCAAAGTGGTGTCTCTGCTCTTTAGGATGCTATCTAGGTTTGCCATTGCTTTTCTCCCAAGAAGAAGGCATCTTTTTATTTCATTGCTGCAGTTGCCAGAAGTGTATTTGCCTACAAAAGTAAGTGTTGTCTCTGCTCTTTAGGATGCTATCTAGGTTTGCCATTGCTTTCCTCCCAAGAAGCAGGCGTCTTTTTATTTCGTTGCTGCAGTCGCCATCTGCAGTGATCAAGGAGCCCAAGAAAATAAACTGTCATTGCCTCCATTTCTTCCCCTTCTGTTTGCCAGGAGGTGATGGGACCAGGGGCCATGATCTTAGTTTTTTTGATGTTGAGCTTCAGCCCATTTTTTTACTCTCCTCTCCTCTTTCACCCTCATTAAGAGGTTCTTTAATTCCTCCTCACTTTCTGCTATCAGAGTAGTATCATCTGCGTATCTGAGGTTGTTGATATTTCTTCCGGCAATCTTAATTCAGGCTTGTGATTCATCCAGACCTGCCTTTTGCATGATGTACTCTGCATATAAGTTAAATAAGCAAGGTAACAGTATACAGCCTTGTCGTACTCCTTTCCCAATTTTAAACCAGTCAGTTGTTCCATATCCAGTTCTGACGGTTGCTGCTTGTCCCACATTTTGGCCGTCACTTCACGAAGTACTTCGCTTCGCAGCGTGATTGCCTTCGCTTTGAATGCGAAGGCGGTCACGTGGTCTCCGTTCGCCCCCACCCCTCTTTCTCTGTCCTCACCAAGCGAAATTTTCGGTTCGAATCCATTGCCACCTCACGTGCTCCCTTCGCATTCGGGTGCTTTCTTTCAACGTCCGGTTTTCGCTTTCTTTTATTTTTTAAAAAAATTTACCGCGGCGTATCGATGCATCGATACCCGGCTGTCATTTGCGGCAAAGCTGAATTACTGTATGATCCTTCATTTTCCACTCCCGATTTGTATTGCTTCGTCCATTGGCGGCCATAAAAAAATGCTGTTCCCCGTCAGGGCCACAAGGTGGACCAGCACACAACATGATCCATCGGTCCTCCAAGGGCATTCGAGTAATCCCTTCCTAAATCCCTAGAGCAGTGACCAAGCAACTTCCGCCTCAAACTACCATTACAAAGCTATCATGCCTCCCTCGCATCCATCAGTATTTCGGAGAAAAAGTAACTGAAAAAAAATTAAAAAAAGAAAAATTAGTGGCCACACGTGACTTTGGATGCGAAGTGGGATGCGAAGCGAAAAAGATTCCCGGCCTCCGGCAGGGGAATCTCTCGCCCCGCTTGGAGCTCGGTTTAGGGGGCGTGGTCGGGGTGGCGCCGAACCCAAAGAGGAGGAGCGTGCGGACAAAAGCGGTCGATTCGCACGGAAATTACGGCTCGCCGCGCAGCGAGAGGCTCGTGAAGTAATGGCCATAGATTTCTTAGGAGACAGATAAGTTGGTAAGGCACTCCCATTCCTTTAAGAACTTGCCGTAGTTTGTTGTGGTCCACACAGTCAAAGGCTTTGGCATAGTCGATGAAGCAGAAGTAGATTTTTTTTGGAACTCTCTGGCTTTCTCCATAATCCAGCGCATGTTGGCAATTTGATCTCTAGTTCCTTTGCCCCTTCGAAATCCCACTTGCACTTCTGGAAGTTCTTTTTCCACATACTGCTGAAGACTGCCTTGTAGACTTTTGAGCATAACCTTGCTAGCGTGTGAAATGAGTGCAATTGTGCGATAGTTGGAGCATTCTTTGGCATTTCCTGTCTTTGGGATTGGGATGTAGACCGATCTTTTCCAGTCTTCTGGCCACTGCTGGGTTCTCCAAATTTGCTGGCATATCGCGTGCAGCACCTTTACAGCATCCTCTTTTAAGATTTTAAAGAGTTCAATTGGAATGCTGTCACCTTCATTGGCCTTATTGTTTGCAATGCTTTCTAAGGCCCACTTGACTTCACTTTCCAGGATGTCTGGCTCCAGGTCAGCAACTACGCTATCTTGGTTATCAGGGACCTCCAGATCTTTCTGATATAATTCCTCTGTATATCTTGCCATCTCTTCTTGATCTCTTCTGCTACAATTAGGTCCCTACCATTTTTGTCCTTTATCATATCCAACTTTGCACGAAATGCCCTTTTAATATCTCCAATTTTCCTGAATAGATCTCTGGTTTTTCCTTTTCTGTTGTTTTCCTCTATTTCTTTGCACTGTTTGTTCAAGAAGGTCGCCCTGTCTCTCCTTGCTATATTTTGGAAGTCTGCATTCAATTTTATGTATCTTTCCCTTTCTCCTTTGCATTTTGCGTCCCTTACCTCCTCCGCTATTTTTAGGGCCTCATTGGACAACCACTTTGCTTTCTTGCATTTTCTTTTCTTTGGAATAGTTTTCATTGCAGCCTCCTGTACAATGTTACAAGCATCCATCCATAGTTCCTCAGATGTTCTGTCCACCAAATCTAGTTCCTTAAATCTATTCTTCACTTCCACTGTGTATTCATAAGGGATTTGACTTAGATTATACCTGACTGGTCCAGTGGTCTTCCCTACTTGTTTAAGTTTGAATTTTGAAATAAGAAGCTGATGATCTGAGCCACAGTCAGCACCAGGTCTCATTTTTGCTGACTGTATAGAGTTCCTCCATTTTTGCCTGCAGAGAACATAATCAATCTGATTCCGGTATTGTCCATCTGGTGATGTCCATGTGTAGAGTTGCCTTTTGTGTTGTTGGAAAAGAGTGTTTGCAATGACCAGCTTGTTCTGTTGACAAAACTCAATTAGCCTTTGCCCTGCTTCATTTGGAACTCCAAGGCCAAACTTGCCAGATATTCCTTTTATCACTTGACTCCCTACTTTAGCATTCCAATCTCCTATGATGAGAAGAACATCTTTCTTTGGTGTCAGTTCTAGAAATTGTTGTAAGTCTTCATAAAATTGGTCAATCTCAGACTCTTCAGCACCGGTAGTTGGTGCATAAACTTGGATTACTGTGATGTTGAAAGGGCTGCCTTAGAATCGTACTAAAATCATTCTATCATTTTTAGGTTGTATCCCAGCACTGCTTTTCCCACTCTTGTTGACTATGAGGGCTACTCCATTTCTTCTATGGGATTCTTGCCCACAATAGTAGATGTGATAGTCATCTGAAATGAATTAACCCATTCCTGTCCATTTAAGTTCGCTGATGCCCAAGATGTCAATGTTTATTCTTTCCATCTCACGTTTGACCACATCCAGCTTACCCTAGTTCATAGATCTCACATTCCAGGTCCCTATGCAGTGTATTTCTTTTCAGCATTGGACTTTCCTTTCTATTCCAGGCACATCTGCAGCTGAGCGTCCTTTCGGCTTTGGCCCAGCCACTTCATTAGCTCTGGAGCTACTTGTACTTGTCCTCTGCTCTTCCTCAGTAGCATGTTGGATGCCTTCTGAACTGAAGGGCTCATCTTCCAGCGTCATATCTTTTAGCCTTTTGTTTCTGTCCATGGAATTTTCTTGGCAGGGATACTGGGGTGGCTTGCCAGTTCCTACCCCAGGAAGTCTTATTACAGGCCTCATTGTCACCAGTGTAATTAGCCTTACAATTAGAGATGGGCACGAAATGAACTTTTTTGTTTCTGTTATTCGTTATTCGTTTCATTATGTAACAAAATGAATAACGAACATTGTGATGAAATTGGAACGATCCGAACAGAACCATGAAAATTAGGTTCATTATGTTTTGTTTTTCATTAATGGTGATGCACAATGAAATGAGCTGTTTTAAATGCTAAAACAATGCCGCAGACATCCATAAAAACACAGAGATAATTATTTATACTGGCTGATAATACCTACCAGGGAGGGTTGGGGTCCTTAAAACATTTGTTTTTGTCTTCTCCCATTGCAATGTATTTTTCTTTTCCCTTTAAGGATGACAAAATGAATGTCGCCACGCCAGCCACAAAATGGAGGCAAGCCATGTGATGGGATCATGCAAATTCTTGGACAACTTCAACCAGTAGCATGCCCAAGTTGCAGACTGGGCAGGTCTGGCAGCCACAGAGGGCATAAAAACCTCTGGCAACCCCCGTCCTCTTTGCAGTCTCCGGTGGGATTTAGGGTGGGATTGCTGTCTCCGCGACTCGCTATTTTCACTTTAGGCCAGGCAGGCAGGTGTGTGTCTCTGTGTTCCTGCTGGCTGCAGCCTGGCTCTTAGGGGAGAGAAAGAAGAGATTTCTCTCTAGCTTCAGTCCTGCAGCTTCCCTGTGTGCGTGCTTGCATACCTCTCGGTGAGTACCCTCCCCTGCCCCACAGTGCAGTCACTCTGCGACTGCCTTGCACCCTGGGCAATGCCTGCCTCTGCGTTTGCAGCCTCCCTGCATACCTAGTCTGTATTGTGTCTCTGCCAGCATCATTTTTTGTAGTGTTTTCCCTCTGGTCTGGGGCATTGGGGGATGCCTGCGCACGGAAATGCCTTAAAAATTGCGCAAAAACGTGTAAAATGAAAAACAAAAAACGAATAAACAAAAACAATTTTTTTCAAAAATTTGCGAAAAATGAAAACGAACCGAAACAGACCCCTCAACAAAAAACGAAAAACTGAATCACCATTTTTTCGATTTGTGCCCATCTCTACTTACAATGATGAAAGCACAGTTCAGCCTGTTTTATTTTGTAGCCTCACTGATCGACTGGGACACAAAAGTAGAAATGTGCCCCATTTATAGGATATTCCAGACTGAGGCATATATACTTGAATATAAGTCGAGGTTTTCAGCCCTTATTTAAAGGCCCTTGACTTATATTCATTTGAAGGAGAAGTGGTGGGTTTTTAAAGCTTTTTTCTCTCTCCCGATGTCTGCCATCAGCTCTTGCTTCGGGAAAGGAAAAAAAGTTTTTAAAACCCACAGCTTCTCCTCCCCCAAATTGGGCATGTAGAGGGGGAAGTGGCAGCAGAGGTGGAAGAAGGGAAGGGGAACAGATGCGGCGGCGGCAGCAGCTGCTGCCACCACCAGCGCCATCAGAGCAGGAGGGGCTCCGGGATCACCCTCCCCAGCCCCATCCTTCCTCTCCCCCTCCTCTCCTGCTGACTAGGATATCAACGGAGGAGCAGAGTCTGACGCCGATGCCGGTGGTGCTGGTAGTGGCAGCGGCGGAGCAGCAGCAGCAGCAGCAGCAGCAGCAGCAGCAGCAGCAGCAAAGGCTGCCACTGCCGACACAACTCCCAGAACCCGGAGCTCCCTCCACGGCTGCTGCTGCCACTGCCACTGCCACGGACAAAAGAGCTCGGGACCAGCCTCACAAAGATGGTGCTTCCCCTTTCCAGAGAGTCAGAAAGAAAGAATTTCAGGGCAGGTGGGGAGGTGGTCATTGGCCAAAAAGACTGGGCCAGTGTATTGGGGTAGGGGGTGCAGAATCCAGCTACTGCCCCCCCTTTCCAGGCGCATCCAGTTAGGGGGATCACGGGGCTACTTCAGGAAGGGCAGCGTGATCACTGGCAGCCACTTAAAGACATTTTAAAAACCCTGCGCCTTCCCCTAGTCGGCTTGGGGAAGGCAGTGGAGGGAAATATTGACTCAGGTTATACTCGAGTCAATCGATTTCCCCACTTTTTAAAGGCAAAATTAGGGGCCTTGACTTATACCCAGGTCAACTTATACTCGAGTATATACGGTTAAAGTGCAATTGAATAATTAAAAGCAACTTTAACTTTAAAAAGGCCTTCAGAGCGCTGAGAGCCTGTCATGCTGTCTTCCCATCCAGACAGGGGTCAGATCCATTCCAGCTTAGCTGCACCTGTGCTGCCACTTTAGGAGGGGCCTGACTCTTCAGAAAATGCTAACCGATGCAGAACTGGTTCTGGAGACTTGTCACTGTACCTGTCTTGGTTCTCTCATGCTCTGCACCATTTCAAATTGTGTTGAGTGATGGTGACCCCACCTGACCCACATGTAATTGTACTGTGGAGCCTATAAGAATCTAGCCTTTAAAAGGTCAAGCCTTTCAGAATGGATTTCGTTACATCTGGAAAGGCCAGAATTTCACCTTTTGATATTCCTGTGGAGAGGAAGCCGAAAGAGGAAGATGCTGGGGTTAGTCTGGAGCTGCAATACTTTTTATTTCTCTCCCCCCCCCACCACACCTGGGGCTTCCCCAGTCTCACAAACCTCCAAAACCACCCCTACCTTTTAGCTCATCAGGCCAGCTCCATGGCAGCTCAAGGGGAGAGGCAACTCCTCAGATGGGCTTGGCTTGAATGGGCAATCAGTGTATTGGATTTAGCTGTCCAGGGACAACTCCTTATCCTGTCCCCCTCCCCTCCCCCGTGTGGGCTTTCTTTCTCCCTGCACATGCCACTTCCAGTAATTGTTTACTTCCCACTGGGGAGTATGGTCTCCTCTAATTAAGATTTACTTAGCGTCTTGCCTCTTTGTTCAGCTGAATTTTATACTCTTCTATACACAGAAACCAACCGGGTTTGAAAGGAGAGAAATGGAAGAATTGAAAGGCAGAAGGGAAACCACAGCTCAGAATGGAATTTAATAAGTTTCCTGATAGAATGTGCCAGATAGCTCAGTGGTTTAGGTATCTGTCTGAGACTTCAATTCCCCACTCTGCCTCTTTGACAGGCTGAACTAAGTTATCCGTAGGGTTCCTTGCAGCTTGAGGAGGAGGAGGAGGAGGAGGCTTATAAACTCTAGCACAGGTGTTAAATCAGAGTTTGGAAGAGACTAGAGATGGACGTGAAATGAAAAACGAAATGCTGTTTCATCACTTTGTTAGTTAATGAATTACTTCCTTACCTAACAAAACAGCAGGACACATTTCGTTTCACTTTGTTACAAAACACCATCCCCCCCCGGGATAAAATGATTAATCCTAGAGGAAATGGCAGGTGAGCGATTCTAGGTAAGCCCCTGACATTTGGAAAGGTTTGGGGGTTAGGGGGCACAGTTATTAAGTTACAAAGGGGATGTCCCTAGGAAAAAATTTCTAATTGGAATTGGAAGCCAAGCAGCAGCAGTTCTAATTGCTCGCCAGCAGCTTGGCCTCTGAAAGTTCTGAATCCAATTAGAAACATTTTTTCCTATGGGTACCCCTTTTAGAGCTTAATAACTCAACCACCTGACCCCCCCCCAAATCTCTCCAAATTTTTGGAGCTTACGTAGAATCACCTTAGAAACGTAATCCTGCCAATTTCGTGCCAAAACATCCCTGGGATCAGTATTTTTGAGTGCATATCCCAGGAATGTTTCAGCACCAAAGTGGCAGGGCTAGCTTCCTAAAGCAATTCTAGGTAACCCCCCTAAAATTTGGAAAGGTTTGGGGTTCAGGGGCTGAATTATGAAGCTCCAAAGGAGGTGCCCCTAGGGAAAAAATCTTTCTAATTGGAATCGGAACCCAAGCAGCACTGGCACTAACTGCTCACCTGCAGCTTGGCCTCTGAATTTCAGAATCCAATTAGAAAGATTTTTTTCTAGAGGCACCTCCTTTGGAGCTTAATAACTCAGCCCCCTGGTCCTCAAACTTTTCCAAATTTCATGGGTTTAGGCTTGAGGAAGCCCCCCTGCCATTTTGGTCCCTTAGAACCCAGGGGAGCTTATTTCATTTCATTTCATTTTATTTCATAATGAAACTACTTTAAATATTTGTTACAAAGGAAACAAAACTTCTAAGGAAATGAAACAAAATTAAACAAAACACTATTTTTTTCCATTTCGTGCCCATCTCTAGAAGAAACTTGTTACAAATCAAACACAAAGAAGTACTTGCCACTAATTATATATTGGGTGACAAGGATGTTACAAACTTATAGGCAATGTGTTACAAATGCTTAGGGACTGACATTGAAAATCACACTGGAATTTAGAGGAAGGAAGCTACTTCCTCAGCACCTGAAATAAAAGTTCCCCTTTCTCTCCATTCTTCCCTAGCCCCCAAGAGGGCAGTACTAACTTTTTTACAGACATATTTCTATGGGCTCCATTATGCAATTCAGCAATAATATTGTTCGGTATAAAGCAGAGAATTGTATCCTATGTCCGCACAAAGGTTATGATTATGATGATATTTCTCCAGCACTGAATGTGGCCTTCCTCTTAATATTCCCTTCTGGGAAATGCAGGGGTGTGTGCGGTCCATCGTGTTGTGTCTTGCCAACGGCAATTGCAAGAGCGCAACAGTTCTTATTCTGTAATTCTCTTTTCTTGATGGTCCTAGAGGAGCAGTTAGAGGCATTCAATCAATTATGCAACAGACATTCCAGTCTGGAGATCCCTTATGATTTTCTTCCAAAATTGATGAGCAATGTGTGGTCATGTTCAGCTGGTACCTTTCGGAAAGCGTTCACACGTTTCCAGACATGAACTGGGTTGGACTTCGACACAATACGTGCTCACGTCATTTTTGTGCATTGAGTTATATTTTGGGAACCCTCTGAATGGGAACAGGCACTAGAGTCAGCAGCTACTGAAACCACTTTAGATTTCAAAAGTTATAAATAACATCTAATATTTCTTTTCCTCTCATAAAGTTGTGCCGGAAGCGCACTAGTTTGCTCTGAGCCAACCTATCCTCCCCCTGGCACAGAATGATTTGCTATCATTTGGCAGCTGCTAATTAGCTGCAGCTGATGAGATAATTTATAAAAATTAGGAACAATTTCCTTCATGGTGGTAATAATATTGGTTGGCAATGAAGCTGTATTTGGTTTTTTTGTTTTTGTTTTGTTTGAAATGGGGACTCTTTCCTCTTTAAGGGAAAAATATCTGGAATATGCAACAGTTCTCTGAGCTCGGAGCCCTCCAGATGTCTGGGATACCAAATCCCTTCAACCTCTCGGGCAGCTGTGATTTATGGGAGTCTTTATGTCCTGGTTGGTCAAATTATCAGTCCTCTCCAGTGTTGGTCAAATTCATTGGAGACGTGTGTGTGTGTGTGTGTGTGTGTGTGTGTGTGTGTGTGTGTGTGTGTGTGTGTGTGTGTGTGTGTGTGTGTGTGTGTGTGTGTGTGTGTGCGCAAAACATTTGTATGCAAAGTTGATGCCACACTCAACCACAGTGAGCAGAAAGAGCACACTGATTGACTCCAGAGACCCAAACACTTCATCCAGAGCTACCCATTGCACCAGTTCGTGCAAAGAGCACGGTTGTTGCATTATCTGAAGCCACATGGTTATCAGAAATGCACAAAAGCCCATATTTGAAATGCATAAAATCTCTCCAGAGCTCTTTTTAAAAGTTCATTTTAGAGATTAAAAAAAATCCAGACAGCATTTACAACCATGCTGTTTCAAGAAAAAAGAAAGAAAGTTGATTTAAATGGACTGGCTGGAGTTTTATTAGAATTTCCTCCCAGAACCACATAACAAGACTTAGCTGAGTGTATCCCCTGATAATAGAAGAGCATGATGGTGGTGAGGATTCAGGATGTGTTTCCTGAATCATGTGTGTTCCTTAAACTCCTCCAGGGGACAGGCCATTCCCACAGGTGATTTATCTGTGTATGAATGGCTAGCATACAAGGTGGAGGGATGACAGTCTGCCTGGAAGGTAAGATGTTCATTAGATTGAGGAGGACATCTGATTCAGGGGACCTCCAATACTCCATTACATCTTTAATGATTTTGTCAGGGCATCAGTCCCGGAGGGGTTGCGTAGGCCACTTTTTGATCTCCAACAAACAAATTAAGTGGAGCCATGCATGACAGTGGAAAACAATCCATCAGTTTCTAAATGGGACTCAGAAATGACAGTCAAGCAGGGCCACTTTCTAGGTAAAAATTATCCTCCTAGCACATCATCTATCGAAAAAACAAAACAACGGCACCAAAAATGTACAACTGGGTGCCCTGTGGTTGGGGGTGGGAATTGGGAGACCACCAGCAGCTAAATGAAGGTTGACATATTTTATTTACCGAACAATTCAGGGATAATGACTAGTTATTAAGAATGTAAATTATTGCTTGCCTCCCCAATGCAGGTAAGGATGGGGAACCATAACATTCTCCACCCCCATGAAATACTTTGAAAAGTTGATGTCAACTAGAGAGAAAGGATAAGTGTTTTTGCACAAGTTACTGCAATTATGAAATTTGTGCAAATGAATTTTTAATGGAAATGGTATGGATTGTGCATGGACACACACACAAAAAAATAATGACTGCTGCTTTATTGCATGGACTTTTAAAGATTAAAGACATCTCGTGATGTTTTCATGCATTTTTTTAACAGTCAGCCATTGCTTGGTCACTTCTACACTACTCACTGAGAGGGACTAGTATTTTGCACAGAGATAGGTTGTGCCAGTTATGGAGTCCTCCAGTTACAACAAATCCAGGTGTGTGTTTGTTTGTTTTTACAAAATAGCTCTCTTGTTCTTATTGGGAAACGATGGAGCTTGGAAAAAAACCCATTTATTTACAAAATTTATTTATTTGCAAAAAAAAAAATTAGCTGCCCCACTACCAAGTGGTCTCTGGTAGTGAAAGTGTCTTGTTGGAATGTTGACTGTGTTCAGAGAAGATCCTTTAAAAAATCAGGGGAGTCTCTATGAAGAGACTGGTTTTAATCCCATGGTGAAAAAATAAAAGGAGACAAGGAGGGCCATTTTGGGAGGAGCTTGGAGAAGCTGAAAAGTTGTTCCATTTTTGGTGGTGTCCCTGCCTCAAAGACCATCCCAGGAAAGGGAGAGTGTGAAAAACAGATTTATGAATATCCCACATCGATCCACAGCATCACCATTTTTAAATGCCCCCGCAGGGCTGGCTGGGCATATGAGAACATGTTCTTATAAAGGGCACAGTGCAGAGCATAATCTTCCCCAATCAGCTCAGCGATGGAGCTGGTCCTTTATCCCCCAGGCTCGGAAACGAAATGTGTCATATGGCCATTAATACTGACAGGCTGGAAGGGCTGTCACAGCTGGTGTCGGCGATTCGATTTCTTTTTGTCCTCTCCCATTAAATCTCTGCCCTGGTGTTCCTCCGCGGCCTGCAAGGGTTTTTTTGAGATCCCGAACTCTTAAGCTCCCCCATCGGCCGCCTTAATGAAGGACCGCTTTGCAAGTCCCCCTCATTCACTTTCCTCTCCCTCGCCTGTTGGTGTGCCCCTGCAGCTTCTTCCCAGACGTGCCAATCAAAATGCCAGTGTGGAAAGGTTGCCGCCTGTCAATGAGTCAAGGGGAGCTCCTGCCTGTGAAAACAGCTCCTTTCTTTCCTTAGGGGGTGAGGAGCTTTCCTTCCTTTGCTGGCATACCAACCAGCCCTGTTAACCCTTTCCCCCCTCCCTTTGAATGTCCGAATTTACGTCCTTTCTCACACTCAAATGCACAGCAAAATTACCTCCTTACCTAAGAAGTGAAAAAACCTACTTCATTTACCCCAGACCCCACTTCAGGCATGTCCAAAGTCAGGCCCGGAGGCCAAATGTAGCCCGTTTCCAAGTTTTGAGTGACCCACAGCCTCTTCTCCCTGCTGGCTCAGCCTGTCATGCATCCTCACCAGCTGGCCTCTCCCCATACCAGATGCAGATGCCAGCTTACAGTTTTATGGTTTCCCTACCCTCCCTCCCTCCCTCCATCCCCTCCAGCCACCTGCCCAGCCTACCCACCCCTGGCTCCATTGCTGCAGCATCCTCCCTGCCTCCTTGCAAGTCCTAGAGGCTTGTCCAAAGTCCAGCCCAGGGGCCAAATGTGGCTGAATGGTCAGCCCCCACACATTTTCACCTCACCAAACATGGCTCTTCATGCAAAACGTTTGGACACCTATGCCCTACTTCATAACGTGTTCTCCGATGATCCAGTCCATTTCTCCTTGTAATGTCACCCTTAACCTCTTTAAATAATCCTTTCATCTCTTTAATGGGAAGTACCTTTCCTGTTTGCCCTACAGAGAGTGATTGTTTACCTCTTTGCCTTTATTTGGGCCTTTTTACACAACCCCTAAGATCCGCTGGTCCCTTAAATTCGGACCAGAGATCTTGAGGGTTCGTTGCTGTTCCTCCGTCCCCACCTGCTCCACACTTCTTTGTTCTGTCTGCGTGAGGGGAGGGAGGAAAAAAGCCTTAGACAGAGACAAAAGAATGCATTCTTACCTCCGGTGCCGGTGGAGGTTGCTCCGACCTCCGTTTACTTCCTGGTTCCTCTTTAAGGGGTGGAGGCAAAAGAAAAACAACAGAAAGAAGCGAGGAGAGCTCAGGCACTCTCCGCATCAAATATTTTTCACCATCAAAAAGCAGGTACAAGAAAAGTGTGCTGGGTCGCGCTAAAGTGGGTGGGGTTGCACTTAACTGTCTGCAAACTCCGGAGCTGGTGGGTAAACATTTTTAAGGTCCGGAGGTTGCAGCCATTTGCGGCGGAGCTTAGGGGTCGTGTATAAACGCCCTTTGTGGTCCACCTAAGCTCTATGCATAGTGTCCCTCAAACTGCAGCCTATAGATCAGAGCCCCTAATTCTTTTGATCATTTTTATTGTTCTCTTTTGGGCATACTTGTCAAGTGTTTCCCATGGCTGCCCAGGACTGGGAGCTCCAGGGAGGCGGGGCGCTGGCATCTGGGCCCTTCAGCTAGGGGTTGGAGCCTCATTTGTATACAGGGTTCCCAGAATCCCTGGCGGTGGCTTCAAAATGCTCACGGTGACCTGGGGGTCTTGGCTTTCTAGGGGATGTACAGTATATACCAGTCCAGACAGCTGGTGGCATGTGGGTTAGGGGTTGCACAGGGAGAAGTGTTCTCTGGTGTCCCGCTGGAAATGCAGGATATTTCAAAGAATTTTTTTTGAAGACGATGGAAAAGAGTGATTGATCCGTGAATGTCCCGGCAGGACATTCCACTTTATTCATTACACTTGACAGGACTGCTTTTGGGTCTGCTCCCACCTATCAACATGGCTCAGTGTTAAGTGTCTTTTTAGGCATCAACACACCCCTGCAGAAATCTCTTCTCCCCTGCCCTCATCCGCATCCACTTCATAAGCAACTAATAGATAAACAGACTTGCTACATCTTATAGGATTACACACTGTTGCAAATGGCATCTGCTAGACAGGATCATAGACCCAGTGCAATTCTGCAGTTTCCATAACAAGCAATAATCAGTTATATACAAGCTCTGACACTTTGGATTCACACATTTCTTTATCTTGTTATGATTGGCCGGTTTGGGGGGCGGGGTGTCAGGCGGATGAAGGATAATGAAAGCAGACAAGACACATTTTATCTTATGTCTACCTGGCCATGTATAAAACCCTGGAAGGAGAGTGGATAGGTAAAAAGAAAGTGCATTAGCTTAACTGTGAAATATGTATCATCCATACCTTCATCTGTTTGGTCATAGTTCTTTTTTCTTGGTTTATTTCTGATATAGGAGACCCAAAAAAATCAGAAATGTACTTAGAGCTACTGCACAATTCCAAGGAACTAAAATACCATCTTGAGGATAGATGAACCTGTTCTGTTCATGCATTTTCCTTGTCCTTTTTTAAAAGCATCCTGCGGCCCCCTCATGGGATGTTTTAAAAGGGAAGAACAAAATGGCCATGGAATACCACGTGGGGTATAGTGCATAGAACACTAAGCTAGGATTCAGAATAATGGGTTTAAATTAATGGAAGTACATGTTAGGCTGGAATGTCAGAACTGTGTTTTTATAAATAACTATCTCATTTATCTGAAATCCCTGTGAGGGGCACTGTAGGTGCTTCCATCTTGATTGTCAAATGACGAGGACACACTTCATTCCATGCTAGAGGAGAACAAAGAAGGACAGACCTTGTGGTGACACAAACTCCAAGCCGTTATAGTATCATTTTGCACATCCTAGATCGAAGGCCTGAGGAGACAAGGAGTACTCACAAATCTTCTCCTGAAAAAAAAAGCTGTCTTGACATGTCAGACATCTTGTCAATTTTTTTTCAGCCACTAGGAGATCTTTCACCCCTTGCATAAGAGTGAAAAGACCAGGGGCTTTTAAACATAGTTGCAGCTTTTAAAAAAAACCTAGTGTTCTGGTTAGCACATACACATCCCAAAGGTGGGTTTTATCCCCCACAAACATCTGTATTGTATATTAAGCAGAGCCTTGTACGTTCTGCAGAATACAAGCTCCTGTGCAAAATATATTTTTGCATTACAAACATTTGTGAAAATGTTGTGCAAGAAGTTTTGAAATTTAAAAATGGACCACAAATGATCTTGTAATCTTGCCTAACAAGAAGAAAACTTGGTTGTTGATGATGTTGTTGCTTTTGTTGTTGTTGTTGCTATTGTTATTTCTGTTGTCTCCTGCAAGAACAAAATCAGTATGGATTTATATCCTGCTAGAGCCCAAAATGCATTCAGGACTCTGGTGGTCATATAAAAATGAACAGACTGCTCTATTTTGGGACTGATTTCAGGAGCTATTCTGTTACTACCAAAATATGGACCTGATATTCTGTGCTTTTCCTTAATGTCTGTGTATGCATAGACTTTTTTTCCCTTTCTCTCTGGCTAGAAATATAATACAAAAGGCTGGACATAAAACATTCTCCTGCTCTTAGTATGGATTTCGTTTTGCCTTGAGCTACTAAACCTCACCCTGTGATGTGGGCCATTCTCTAATGCCAAATTGGGTCAAGGCAGGTCAGGGGAACTTGCAAAGAATATGTTGGGTTTTGAGCCACCTGCCTGAGTGCCGGCAGTGATAGTTCTACGGTGCTGCATGATTTGAGCTGGGCCTCTCTGCCGCTTGTTGAGACAGAGGTGTTATTCAAAGCAGATGCTCTTCCAAGGGTGTTAAAAGGAACTTGTCATCTTCTGGTCTGAAGAGGCAACGGCTTCAGGGCTTTCCCGATAGTACTGTTGCATGAATCTCAGCTAAAACAAGTACTTTGGGCTTCTAAATTTCCTGACCAAGAGTTGTCACAAGCTGTACCTTTCCTTGCCCTTCTGAGCAACAAGGCAGGGTTTTTCCAGGTAAAAAGAACACCTTGCTTCCCCCCATCACAAAGACACTGCATTAAAATAAGCCAGATTTCAGGGGTCTAGGTGCATTCTCTAGTATTCTGTAGTGGTTTTTCCAAACAAAGTACCATAAATGTTTTTGATTTTTCTTCTTTCAAGAAGTGTTGCATGCTTTTTTTTACTGTTTTCCACTGTTTACTTTAAAATGGGGCAGATATCTAGCCAGCAATCTTGTTTAGTACTTCCACTGTCTTCTGAAATTCCACCAGTTATTGTATTGTTTCATTTTTTTCCCCTTATTACCCTTTTTGAGAGTGCTGGAATTTTGTTTGAACAGATTGCTGAGAGCATAGTCATAAGATAAAAATCTCATAACATGTTTCAGAGCAGCTTCCTTAAGAAGGCAGGATGTAATGTATAAGATAAAGTGGATCTACAATTTAAAGTTGACATTGAGAATGTGCATTTTACAGTGCTTTCTACCCTTGGTCCCATGGACTTTTGACACAGACATTTAGTCAATAAGAAGGAGAGCTCTCCTGGCCACAATGCCACCCCTAAAAGGCAGGCCAAGGTGGGATCAGAAGGGATGGAGAAACAGACCTATTGTATTTTATTTATTTTTATATTTGTATACTGTGCCAATTTCCCAAAGGGAACTGTGGGCGGTTCACATAAAAGACATAAAAACCCATCATCATCATCATCATCATCATCATCATCATCATCATCATCATCATCATCATCATCATCATCATCATCATCATCATCATCAATTATTATTAATTATTATTATTATTATTATTCTCTTGGTCCACCATCTGTCTACATGCACCTTTTTATTGTGTTTTAATTGATTTTATTATTGTTCATATGCTGTATTTAATTGTTACAATTTGCATGTTGTGAACCGCCCGGAGTTCTTTCGGGAAGACGGGCGGTATATAAGCCTTAAAATAAATAAATAAAAATAAATCATCATCATCATCATCATCATCATCATCATCATCATCATCATAGCATTTGAAATGTGGATTTATTAAAGATTTTAAGAATTTGTTAAATCAAAAGGTGGCAAACAACAATGAATTAAGACCAAGGAATCACAATACTCAAAAAATGCAGACACTGAGAATAATGTGAAAATATAATGACAAACACATGGTACAGGTTATTACAATTGATCATTCAAGATCAAGAAATGCAGGAAAAGAAAAGCCTTCTTGGCCAAAGACAGTGGGAGGCTGGTTTGGGTGAAACACCATTGTTTGGAGTCATACTGTCCAAGTAAGTAACAGCCAGGATTACATCCCTGCTCTGACAGGGAAGGAACAAGAAGAACTAATTTATCTGCTTCAAGGATTATACTGTAGCTCATTGGCAGAATCCACAAGATCTCAGGTACAATTGCCAGTATCCCCAGGTGGGGCTGGGAAGGAGTGGAGTGGCACCGGAGAAACAGTGCTGAGTAGAGATGGGCACAAAATGAGCAATTTTTTTTTTTTTTTTTTTTTTTGTTTCATTATGTAACAAAACGAAAAACGAATTTTGTCTCCAAAATGAAACAAAACAAACAAAACAACAGAAATTTTGTCATGCGTTTCGTTTTCATTGCAGCAAATACATTGAACTGTAATGAATGCTAACGAAACAGCAATTTTTTTGTTTTTGTTTTTGTTTTTTCGTTTCATTACGTAACGAAACGAAAACAATTTTTTTGCAAAAAATTCACGAAAAATGAAAATGAACCAAAACGGACCCCCTAAATGACAAACGACAAATGAAACACCATTTTTTTTGAGTCGTGCCCATCTCTAGTGCTGAGCTAGAAGGACTACTGGTTTGACCTGATGCAATGAAACTTTCTGTGTCTCCAGTGGTTGGGAAAATATGTGTTTCCAACAGAGAACACATCTTTGAATGCAGAAAATCCCATGTTCATTCTCTACCCATTTAGGATAAAACTACATAATAATAAGTGATACCTTTATCATGCATTCAGATCCATTGATTCCCAAACTGTGTGCTGCCAAACCCAGCCAGGGTGCTGCAGAATCCTCAGAAGTACTTCCATGGAATCCATGGAATAATCCTCAGGCTGTGCTTCCCCCTCCCTTCTCTCCTCCCCAGTATAATACCTGGGGAGCCATGGCTTGTGGACAGTAAGCTAAGAAACTTACAAGCTGAAAATGTTTGGGAACCCCTGAGCTACTCCTTCACAAGGTGAAAGACACCACTTTCTCTTGTTTTCCTCACCTCCGTATTTCACATTTAGAGCCCTTTGTTTTTGTGATTGGTTATTGAAAAGTCAACACATGCTCAGTAAGAAAGTCAGGGCCACATAAAGCATCATGCGGGAGATAACAAAAGCAACTCATCGGTTCTATTGGGGAGCCCTTCGTTTTATGCTTTTCTACCTTTATTTCTGCTTGGAAACGACTCCCTGGGATCCACAAAACCAGAGGCTGACAGGCAAACCGGGTGTGCTTTTTGTTTTAAGAGGAAGGACTCGGTGAATTGATCTGCGCTCTTTGTTTCTCCCTTCCTTTCCTGGATGCCCTTCATGCTCTCCACCTGCATCCCCTGGTGACATCCTGTCACGGCACAGCCAATTTTGGCATGCTTGCTCTTGAGTTACTAAAACAACCGCACTGCTGCTGGTCTTGGCCCTCCTCCCACCTCCCAAATCTCTGTCTATCTTTTTGCCTTCTGCATGCAGACGTTCCCGGGAGGCTAAAGTTTTTTAGTATCATTGCTGCTTTGAAAAAGTAGGGGTTTTGCACGGATGGGCAGCACAGGAGACGCTCATTAGAAAGGCTTCAGCAGCAAGGCCGAAATGCCGGCTTTTCAGGTTTGGAGGTCATCAGTGACAGGGATTCATGAATCATCCTTTGCTGTATGTCGAGAACAGGTCAGCGGGGCAGACCCCAAAGTCCCAGAAGCCATACTATAAGGAGACAACAGAAGGGCAAGGGACACTAATAGGGAGGCTGGTTAGGTTTCCTTTGCAGATTTCCTCAAATGCAACCAGAAGACTTGCTTGAAGCTGAACTGGACACTTGGGTATTACCAAGTGTAAATAACTCAAGCAAGCTAAGCCAAATAAAGAAAAAGGGAAGGAAGGAAGGAAGGAAGGAAGGAAGGAAGGAAGGAAGGAAGGGAGGGAGGGAGGGAGGGAGGGAGGGAGAGGAGAGGAGAGGAGAAGAGACAGAAGCAAAACACCAAAACAAAACAATGTAAGGCATCTATCAAACTGCATATAAAAAGCACATTTTTTATTTTTTAAATTTGCATCTAGAGTAGTGGTCCCCACCATGATGCACTTCAAAAAATACATGCCTCTGCCACACCTTCTGAATTGCGACCCACCACATTTTCCTGACCCTTGCCCCTCCGCTACTAATTTTTTATCCGCATTTTCGGAGATTTGAAGTGGGGGCGTTGTTAGTGTGCATTTTTGGTTATTGTGCTCAATTTATTGATATTTTCTTAAATTTATTTGCTCTTTAAAATAAAAAGTGGATTACTGGTACATGACAAACAAAACAGAACAGCAATTTGATGCGCTTTCGGCCCATGGAGACGCGTGGATAGAGCATCAAAAATGCTATGTGGGGACAGAAAAGGCACATCAAATGTCACATGACCAGTCCTGGAGAGAATATGCATCAAATCAACATGCACATTTAGTGTGCTTGTGATAGAGGCATATGTCCTCCATAATTCTTAGAATTTCAGAGCTGGAAGGGGCCCGATGGTTCACTGAGTCCAGCCCCTCCCAAGGAGTCACAGTGGGGGATTGAACTCCTAACATCTGGCTCCTTAGGCCACTGCCGAAACCACTGAGCTATCTAGCCATTCTTTTTGACAATGCCCGAAACGATCATGATCATGATA
Source organism: Phrynocephalus forsythii (assembly GCA_029282475.1). NCBI lineage: Eukaryota > Metazoa > Chordata > Lepidosauria > Squamata > Agamidae > Phrynocephalus > Phrynocephalus forsythii. The sequence goes on from JAPFRF010000022.1 coordinate 7,813,182, forward strand.
TTCGGTGCAGAAATTCATGTCTGCATACTTGTTTCCTTTGTTCTCACTCCTCATTGCCTCCCTTTCCTGCAGTGATAGTTATACCCTAGTTTCCATCTGTAATGCCTTTTCCACAAATACATGGAGCTAGAGAATAAACGGCTCAAACGTAATAGCAGAACCGCCCGTCCTAAATGCAAGATGTAATGTCTTGCAGTGTGTGATTTAGCCATTCAACCAATTAGCTGTCCATTTAAAACACATTGAAGGCTTGGATGACTGTGCTCCATGCCAATACACCAGTTAAATGTTCAAGAACATTAGCTTTACACACCCCCCCCATCACTGAGGGATTTCCTTCCCTTGAAAGGAACATGGAGCTGAATGGCCATCAAACCATCCTGTGCCTCCTACTGTTTGGTAGTACAGTACAACTCATTCAGCAGCTTGTATTAAGTGATTCCCAACAATGAGATGCTTTACAACAGAACAGGGGGAGGGAAAATGAGGCCAACTTGGAACTATACACAACAGCTGAGACGTAAATATTTCTGTATTTTATTCTTGCAAGATAGAACGAAGCAATTGAAAACATTTCTCTTTGTTGAGCGAGGTTGTGTTTTTCTGCCTTCCTCTGTTTTTATGTGTTGGGGTAAATCCAAAAGCTCTGGAGAAGTCACATTTATAGTCCTATAACTACTTACAGGTCTCCCAAGAATCTCCAGCCAAGAGGAATCCTTCCTGTTGAAATACTACCCCACAAATTATTCTCCCCTACAATCTTTGGCAATACACAAAGAACTTCAGTTTCCAGGACCACTTATTTTTAGAGGGGGGACCTTCATCATCATTTTCTTGTTTTGTTTATGTATTTATTATTATTATTTTAGCATCTAACCCACTTGGTGGTGGGGGTCTGCTATTCTGTTTTTTGCCTTCCACTTGGCTCTGTGAGCCCGGGACAACTTCATGTTGTTCTCAAGGGTTTTCATCCAACACTGCTTTGGTCGTCCCCTCAGTTGGGATCCACTGACCTTCAGGGTGAGACCCTTAAGGGGCCAGAGTTTCCTCATGAGCATGGAAGCTGAGGGGTGTGTGTCTTCATATGGATATATTTCCTCTTTACCTCCCCCCCCCAGTGAAAAAGACAATACTGCCATAAGGCAGAAGATGCTACTGTGCTCTCAAATAGCAACTAACTATGTAGCGTGGTAGCAACATGTGGGATTTCTGGTAGGGAAAGGGTAATACTGACCTCATAATTAAGTACAGAAGCAGCAGCTGAAAGGAGAAGAAAATGACATCAATAGAATCTACAGGATATCAGAATACAGTTCCATTCCGCCTTTTTTAAAACTAGTGTCTCTTCCTCATTTAAGGGTGTTGTTGTTGTTCAATCATTCAGTCGTATCCGACTCTTTGTGACTCCATGGAGCAGAGCACGCCAGGCCTTCCTGTCTTCCACTGCCTCCTGGAGTTTCCTCAAATCCATGTTGGTTGCATTGATAACCATCTCATTCTCTGCCATCCCCTTTTGCTTTTACCTTCAATCTTTCCCAACATCATCAGGGACTTTTTCCAAGGTGGCCAAAGTACTAGAGCCTCAGCTTCAACATCTGTCCTTCCAGTGAACATTCAGGGTTGATTTCTTTTAGGATGGAGATGGACAGGTTCAATCTCTTTGCAGCACCACAGTTCAAAAGTGTCAATTCTGTGGTGATCAGCCTTCTTTATAGTCCCACTCTCACTTCCATGCAAGTTCACAGTTCTAGCCAAATGCACTGCTCTGAGCTTATTGTAATATAATAACCATTTCTTGTTTTGTAATGTTCTGAAAGCATATTAGACACAGCAGTAAGGATGGTTGGCTGGCATGCCCTGCAAATGTGTTCCAAATCATCATCATCATCATCATCATCATCATCATCATCATCATCATCATCATCAAAGTGGAGCCAGGATAGCAGAAGAGTGGAAATGACAGGAAGATAGATTTTAACATTTACAGACTAAAATGAGAAATGTGAAAAACATCTCTTAGTATTTTAGACATATTAAATAGACATGGTCATGACTCGGCGAAATTGTCGTTTCGGTTTTCAGTTATCGTTTCCGTTATGTAACGGAAACGGTAACGATAATTAAGCCGTCAGAACTCGAACTCGAACCGAAAAAAGAAAAATTTGGTCGGGTTTTTCGTTTCTTTTTGTGGCATCGAGGCGATTGTGCAATGCGAAGCACAGAAAAAGTTTTTAAAAGTTTTTTTAAAAACCCTGACTCCCGGCCAAAAAAGCAGGCGACAATATGCCTGCCTGAGGCTTTGCCACCTACCAGAGGGGTGGTTTGTGGGGGTCCCCGGCCTTCCCCCCACTCTTCTCCTGTCCTGGGCTGCTTGCACCAGGCTGGGAGGGGGGGTCATCCTCGTCGTCTTGCCATGCCATGCGGTGGGGGGGGGATCCAAAATGGCGACCACAATTTTTCTTTTGAAATCGTGGTCAATAATCACCACAGAAACATGTGAAATTTATTTATTTTAAATGCCTGACTTTTAATAGTAGCAGCAGTGGGTTTTTTATAGCAATAAAACATCGTATTGATTTTATTTTATTTTATTTTATTTTTTATTTTTTTAGACCTGCCCATTTGGGCTGGGCATGGGATGGGACCATGCAAATTGTTTGAACCATTCCACCAATGGCATTGACAGGTTTTTGACTGACACTTCTGGATGTCTCGGAGGGCATAAAAAGCTGAGGCACCTTCCAGAAATCGCAGTCGGGTGTATGGATGTGGTTGAGGGAGGAGGGCTGTCTGCTGGTGCTGGTGTGATCCGATCGAGATTGAGGCTGGAGGCTTTAGGATTTAAGTTAGGCAGGCAGGGAGGGAATTGAATTTAGAAAATAATTTCTTTGATTCCCTGCAGCTTTGTCTGCTGAAGGGAATAGCAGTTTATTCTTTATTTCTTCTCTGGCAGTTTGTGAGGATTTTTTTCTGATATCGGATAAAGGGGGAGGTTCGACTGGGAGTGGGAGGTGTGGATTTATTTTAAAAATATATTATATACTACCATTTATTTTCTATTTTCCCAACTTCAATTTGCTTGCACACACACACATTTGGGGTGCAAGCCAAGAACAGAACCTCTATCCTAAGTGATATCCTAACTGCCCACTCACCCGTCCGCCCGCGCCACCACCCGCCTGCGGCCCGCACCGCCGCCCGCCCACTTGCAAGCCCGCGGCTGCCGCCCGCCCGCTCACCCGCCCCCCCACCCGCCACCTAGGGCACAAAAACACTTTGCCCTGGCCCTGATTGCAGGACACCCCTATGCTCTGGGAAGTCAAATTGCGCTAAATCACGGTGGAAACAACAAATGACAAACGGAAACAACAAATGCTTGAAAAATTTCGCGACAAACGGAAACGACCCGAAACGGACCCGTTCCGACAAACGAAAACTCGAAACATCATTTTTTCTGGTCGTGCCCATGTCTAATATTAAAACATTACTTTTATCTACAAAATCTGCAAATATATTTTTGTCTTTTTACCTAATTGATCTATTAATCCACCCCTCAAGGGCCCATATCCATCCCACCAAGAGTTTAATTGTCACACAGTTTGAATCCTCACTTCCGACCAGTTCTTCATTATTTTCCACCTATGTGCTGGTTTCTGCTGGTTTCCCTTATTTTCTGTATCAGTGCTGAACAGCTTATTTATACCTAGCTTGGCCGCTGTTGCTCTTTTGTTGCATGTTCCATCTTCCCTTTCCCATCCTATGTGTGTGTTGTGTTGTTACAGTCGTGACCGACTCTTCGTGACCCCATGACCATGGAGTTTTCTTGGCAGGAATACTGGAGTGGCTTGCCAGTTCCTACTCCAGGCGCCTACAGCACCTGGTATTCCCTGGTGGTCTGCCATCCAGGGCCGATCCTGCTTAGCTTCCAAAATTGGGCGAGATCGGATGTGCTTAGGGCATCTCGGCAGCTTCCCATCTATAGAGTTGGCTTAATTTTCAAACAATTCAGTGTTCCTTTCTTATTTCCATGGAAGCACTCTCAATATGTTCTAGAGTCCTTGAATTAAAAAAAAACCCTTCAGTTTGGTTTGTGTACATTGGGTCCCTTTAAGGAGAAAAAAGGGTTAAAATGTTTTAAATCAATAAATATATAAAAATAAGAGAGGTAGTCTGGAACCCAGGATGCAATTAGACAACTACAAAGTGTGTGCCTGATCATACTGGAGAGGACTGCTTCAGTTGCAGTGATCTTCCTTAGCCTCATGCTGCAGTGGTTAAACTGTTGAACTGCAGCCAAAACTGTGGTCATGACTTGGGGTTCAATTTCAAGTAGCAGGCTCAAGGTTCACTCAGCCTTCCATCCTTGTGAGGTCAGTAAAATGAGCACCCAACTCATAGTGAGGGACAATGTGTAGCTTGCATAATTACTTGCAAACCACCCAGAAAGCATCTGTGAAGATTCTCAGTCATCCATGTGAGGTTATCTGGAAGATGAGTCATGGCAACTGGACTTCCTTTCTTGTGCGATCAAAACATTTTGCAACTCATCCAAGCAGCTTTGTCAGACTGAAAACAAAGGAAGCCCAGTTGACACTCAACTTCCAAACACCCAGAGAGTGCTTTAAGCAATATGGGGGGTATATAAGCAGCACACAAGTTTCATGATGGACTAGAAATTTGATTTCTGGAAGATGCTGTTTCCAATTGGTTGCTATAGCTGTGTGTAGAGCGATAAAGTCAAGCTAGGGCTTATCATGCTAAATTTGGGTCTTCTGAAAGAAGAAAAACAGCCTGCCTTAGCCAGTACAGAGGAAAGGAGCCTATAGTAAGCAACAGTAGTAGTTGGGGTGGGTATTGGGTTTTTTTTTTTTTTTTTTTGAGACCTAGAACCATCCCTCAAAAGGAACTCCAGTGGAATTATGATGGGCCTGAGCAATACATGCATCTTGAGAGGTCAACTATAAATCTCTGGGTTTCAGGACCTGTTGAGAGGACATGATACACTGTTCGTTCTATCTTTGGTTTGTTGTGAGTCCCAGCAAGGGGGAAGAAAACAGGCCAGGTTTTGTCCTTTTCCCTTTGTGCTCACTGGTGTCTTTTGCCTCATCAAAGAGGGAAGTAAGTGTTTAATACCGGGAAGAAAGCTAATTTCTTAATCTCTGTCTGCCAGGCAGGTGCTGCGCGAAAAAAGCACAAAGCCCTGTATCAGAAGGATGTGAATATGTGTTTGCTGGTGACATCAGCTTTTAGAGAGAAAAATAATCTTTCTCAGAGGGCCATCAAGTTCCTTCTGCAGCCCTGTCATGTGTACTGCTTTCCCCTCTAGCCAGGGTCTCTCCCTCTGTTTCTGAATATCTTTGCTTAGAATTGAGGGACTGTTTCACACATGCAGAATTGGGGGCAAAGGCTTGTCTGTAGGATAGACAGAGTTTTCAGTCCAGCACAGGGGAACAGACTATAGATGGGCATGAAACAAAAATATAGTGCTTCATTTCATTTCTTTATTAGTTTTGTTTTGTAATTACAAAAATTTAAAATAATTTTGGAATGAAATGAAACAAAATTCTATATAATGGTTCCATTAGGACCTAGAGGAACCAAAAGGGCAGAGGAGCTTCCTCACGCTCTTCCCTGTAAGCCCCCAAAATTTAGAGAGGTTTGGGTTTCATAGGGCTGAGTTATTAAATTCCAAATGGGGTCCCCCTAGGAGAAAACCATTCCAATTGAGTCAGGAAGCCACTAATCGCTCAACTGCTGGGTGCGATGGTGCTATTGTCAGCTTCCCACTCAATTAGAAATGATTTTTTTCCCTGAGAGGGCCCCCTTTGCATTTTAATAACTCAGCCCCCTGAAGCCCAAACCTTTCCAAATTTTGTGGGCTTACAGAGAAGAGTCCTGCCATTTTGGTTCTTCTAGGACAGTGTTGGTGCATCTATGGCATGGCTGCCAAAGTGGCACTCGGAGCCCTTTCTTTGGGCACCCGGCATCGCCCCTTCACAGCCACCTGTATTCAGGTTAAATTGCTGTATTGCACTTTGGGAATAATTAGTGGGTTTTGAATCACACTTTGGGTACTCCATCTGTAAAAGGCTCACCATCACTGCTCTAGGATGAATCATTTCATTCCTAGCAGGGGGGATGGTGTTTTTTTTTTTTTATAATGAAACAGCAGAACAGTGTTTCATTTATCATTTCCTGCCCATCTCTAGAACAGACTGAAACAGACGTATATATTTGTGTGTGTTTTGAACTGACCACAGGGTGGAGCCAAGGGCCCTAAGGCATTAGCATTTAGCAGGGATGGAGTGTGAATGATGTGGAGATCCAGAATTAAAACCCTAACACAGTGGTAAAACGGCAGCAGTGATGGAGTGATGGAGGGTATAAATGGCTCCAAAGCAGGCAACACAAGAGATCACACAAACTCTTCTGACTTATACTTCAAATGGCTACAATTATAGGTGGAAATAATTCTCATCCAGCTCAGAGAATTAAAATTATGTAAAGCTGTCATAAAAATTGAGTGTCATCAAGTAATTTTTTTAAAAATTTAAAGCCTACTGGGACCAGTAGGAAAAGACTACCAGGCTGGTTTATGCTGTATTAGGTTGTTTTTATTTATATGTGTTATTTAATGTTATTCTTTCCATACTGTTGTATTATTGATTCCTTCCTATTGTATTGTTGTAAACCGCCCAGAGTTCCTTTGGGAAGACAGGTAGGAGAGATAGATAGATAATGACTTATGGTGGTGCTTATCAGGGTTTTCTAAATAGAGAATATTCAGAAGGGTTTGCCCTTCCCTTGTTCTGGGCTCACCCTCAGACTATGCAGGTTGCCCACGGCCACCAGGGCTGGCTCTTTTCCCTAGAGGCACAGTGTGTGAGTGGGTGGGAATCTAACCCCCAACCTCCAGCTCTGCAACCAGATACGTAAACTACTGAGTAGAGATGGCCATGAAACGAACTTTTTCCGGTTCCGTTATTCGTTATTCATTTCATTACATAACAAAATGAATAACGAACATTGTGATGAAATTGGAACGAACCAAACAGAACCACGAAAATTAGGTTTGTTATGTTTCATTTTTCATTAATGGCGACGCGCAATGAAATGAGCTATTTTAAATGTTAAAAAACGCCCTGGACATCCATAAAAATGCAGCGATAATTATTTATACTGTTTGATAATACCTACTGGGAGGGGGTTGGGGTTCTTAAAATGTTTGTTTTTGTCTTCTCCCATCGCGATGCATTTTTCTTTTCCCTTTAAGGATGACAAAATGGATGTTGCCACGCCAGCCACAAAATGGAGGCAAGCCATGTGATAGGATCATGTAAATTCTTGGACAACTTCAACCAATAGCATGCCCAGGTTGCAGATAGGGCAGGTCTGGCAGCCACAGAGGGCATAAAAAGCTCTGGCAGCCCCCGTACTCCTTACAGTCTCCGGTGGGAGTTAGGGTGGGATTGCTGTCTCTGCGACTCGTTATTTTCACTTTAGGCCAGCCAGGCAGGTGTGTGTCTCTCTGTTCCTGCCCACTGCAGCCTGGCTCTTCAGGGAGATAAAGAAGAGATTTCTCTCTAGCTTCAGTCCTGCAGCCTCCCTCTGTGTGTGTGTGCGTACCTCTTGGTGAGTACCCTCCCCTGCCCCACAGTGCAGTCACTCTGTGGCTGCCTTGCACCCTGGGCAACACCTGCCGCTGCCTTTGCAGCCTTCCTGTGTACCTAGTCTATACTGTGTCTCTGCCAGCATAATTTTTTTTTAGTGTTTTCCCTCTGGTCTGGGGCATTGGGGGATGCCTGCACACGGAAATGCTTTAAAAATTGCTCAAAAAGCGGGTGAAAATGAAAAATGAAAAATGAAAAAACAAATAATATTTTTTTTCAAAAATTCACGAAAAATGAAAATGAACTGAAAGGATCCCTCAATGAAAAATGAAAAACCGAAACATCATTTTTTCAATTCGTGCCCATCTCTACTACTGAGCTATCCAGTTGGGGAGACCCCTAAATAATTTCAACATGGTTTACAAGAGGTAATCAGGGATGTCGATCTTGTTATTAGGTTTGAACAACAATGGATGTGAATTAAACAGTTTTTGAATGATCAGCTAATAGCAATAATGTGGTAACCTGCTTTTGTTGATACAAGGCAAACTTTTTGTACCAGTAAGGCTGAGTAAACAAACTGAAATTGAAGTTTAGTTAAGCAAACAAAGACAAAAAGAGGGAAAGGGAATGTGAAGGAACTGCCGCTGGGCTTATGGGTTTGCTATGTTGAGCATATCAAAAGTTCTCTTCTTATAGACCAAGGAATGAATGAAGTTGGATGATTTTAATTTTTTTTTGTTTTAATATTGATTACATGTTTTGTTTTCTCTTATTCCCCTTTCACTCATTTTTAGCTTCTGTTCCTTTTGCTTTTTGTTAATTTTTCAAATGAAATGAATATACTAAAATGATATCCTTGTTTAATTCAGTGATTCTGAAGAGCCCCGTGGTGCAGTGGTTAAAATGCCTGTACTGCAGGTAAAACTGCTCACGACCTGGGGTTCAATCCCAGGTAGCAGGCTCAGGGTTGACTCAGCCTTCCATCCTTCCGAGGTCGGTAAAATGAGTACCCAGCTTGCGGGGGGGGGGATGTGTAACCTGCATAATTAAGCTGTAATCTGTATGGGGCGGTTTATAAGCAGACCACTTTGCTTTGCTTTGCTTTCTTTAATTTAAACTCCTCTATTTCTGAAAATCTTAAAAGTAGAGGTACTGATTCTCTTCTGTCATAACTTCCAAATTATTTTATAGTAGATCCAAGCAAACCATTTTATCCCTTTTAAATTAGTCCCATTTCTTTCCTTGGTGCTTACTTGCAAATGCATGTTCCTTGGTATTCCCTCCTGCACCCTGTGCAGAAGAGGCTGTGTTCTTTTAAAAAATGCAGGTGTATTACTTTTTCTCAGCTTAAAGGATCAGTTACATGTATTAACACTGGCCCAGTCGACTTGGCAACTCTGTTGTAGGGATTTGTAAAGATAATGTATGTGACATGCTTTGAATGGCCTGCAGCACTGTTAGTTCTACTAATTTTTATTTAAAAGCCTTGGGGTTTTTTTTTCCATGGGAAAGCTGGCATCTCATTAAAAAGAAGCAAATGCCAAGCTTTTCTGTGGCTGTGATTGTTCACAACCAAGGTCCCCTGTTGTCTCTCATTCTGGCCATTGCCCTGCATCAGCTTTGTTCTTTTATGCTTTATAATTGATGCAAAATTGACCCCTGTCCACTTTGAGTCTTACTACTACTACTACTACTACTACTACTACTACTACTACTACTACTACTACTACTACTACTACTACTACTACTACAGCCTTTGAACTGCTTTGTCTCTGTGGTCATCTGCAGTAGGTTCCTATCATGTCTAAATCAGTTTTCTTCAAAGTTTTCAAATTCAGCTCCTTCGTGATCCCATTTCATTGTGCATTATCTAGTATTGTTGGGTGGTGTTCAGGGGAGTCTTTAGAACCAGAATGCTGCATGGCCAGGGCTCCCAGATTCAATCCTTGCTAGGGATGGGTTTTTCTGATACCTTGGGCTACAAATTCCAAATTCCATCATTCTTCATTCTGGAAATTCTGTATGACAGACAATACCTAAATGTGGTTCACCTGGAGAAAAGGCTTTAATTGGAAGCCTCTAAAGCTGAGATAGGCTTAGGCGGTTACTTCATGTCTGTTTTGTCTCTGTAAGTGTTGCACTTCGGACCAGTTCAAAGAATCTTACTTCATGTCCGTCGCGCAACAGCTGAAATTTGTCTCAACCATGCCTCCGGAGCGGGATCAGAGCATGACAATACTGTCTCTGTCGCTGGGTTGGGGTTTTCTCTTGTCATGGTTTGTTCCCAGTTCCTGTTCCAAGACAAGGACCCATGTGGTAATGCAACAACCAGTGTCCACCTAATGGTCAGCGGCTGAGGTGGCATTTGACATTAGTTTCCCTAAGGGAAATACCATGCAGCGCAAATGTTTGTTAAAGAAAGTACTGAAAATTCTGTAACATTGACATGTAAATCCCAGAAGACGAGTAAATCGAAATATTGAAAAAGTTTTATTTACGATATTTTAAAAAAGGGTTAAGAAAGCAAGACAAATTCAGAATTTGTCACAGAACAAGACCATGAAGTAATAGTTGTCATGAGACAAGTTATCACAACCGTGAGAAAACGGAAACAGGGACGAAACAGGAACAAAATCACGTGATTGCAACCAATGATGTCATGGTACAAAACTAGTTGTGGAACAAGGAAGGATGTTTTAGTTTGAGTAAAAAGGGGGAGTTGAGCCATGTGACCAAATATATATATATACAAAACTAGGCTAGGTGACACCTTTATAGGGCACTAATAAAATAAAAATTGCAAATTGAGCTTTCGATGGCAAGCCATCTTTATCAAAGCATAGTATCAAAATTCATTCTTGGCAAAAGATGTAGTCTGCCAGGCATTGAGATTCATGGCCAGATGATATCAGCCAGGTGCTGTTCTGATGGAGAAGGAGGCACGGCTGGTGCTAAAAAGTGCATCAAAGTCCAGGATAGGGTTTGAAACTGAGCTCTCCAAACAAGGGGTCATAGTTTGAGTCAAGTTTTCTTTCCTTGATTCAGTGTGGTAGAAATACCTATTTTCCTATTATCTTAGGTGGTAGTGAGGAATGCTACAAAATCCCCAAATGCAACAAAAATCCCACATTTTTCTCTTGGTTGTTCAGGGGTGTGTTACTGTACTAGGATTCATATGCATATATTCCTTTTAAAAACCAGTTCTATGCTGAGTGTTTCTTTTAATCCATCCTCTTTGGTTGCTCTCTCTGCTCTCTCTCTCTCTCTCTCTCTCTCTCTCTCTCTCTCTCTGGGCCACAGAAACGGCTGTGTTTATGCAGCCCAAGTACTTCTGAATTATTGACACTGTAATTAATAATGAAGTTGGATCTGAGCCATCCCATTCTAAATCAGCTCCGATGCAAAGGAAATCCCAGCACAGCAAGTTCTGTGATCCAATTTTCCTTACCTGTAGGAGTTCTTTCGCTCTTTCTTCTAAACTTGCATGCACTTCAGTATTCTAATTAGGGTTTGGTTTCTTAATGCATGTTTTATTTTCTGGCAGACGTGAGCACACGGATGGCTTCTTGACCAAGCTGTGGAGGCCGGTCTATGTACCTGAACTCATTACACAGCTGAATGTAGCCGATTACCAGCCTCAATGAATGAATGAATGATGAGGGATGCAGGGTTTTTTTCCTTTTTCTTTTTTGCTGGATAAAGGAGTTGAAAATGTTTTTGCTTCCACCTTTGCTGCCTACCAATGAGATGATGAGCGTGCAGGAACATTTTCATTCAGTCTTGCAAATGACAGAATGTGTCTAATCTTGTTGTCGCACCCCTCCACCCCCCCCAAAAAAACCTTTGCTTTTAGCGAGTCTTAGATCAAAATGCTAAACCAGTGGAAAAGAGCAAGCACCATTGGAATCTTCTCTATTTAGAATAGCTTTAGATAGAAACCAGATCATGCTACTGGTCACCAACATTATACAAGGACATGTTGAATTTCAAATAGAGTTAAAATTATATTTCAGACAGGCTAGCCCTGCTGAGGTCTACCGGATCCCAAAAGCCCAATGAAGCATCCGACGCGAGAGAAATCCAGAAGAAAATACTGTGTTTGTTGGCCCAATAAAGACAGTAGGTGGACACAAGCCAGGAACCGGGCAAAGATGTCCGACCCCGGACACAAAGAGAACCCCAAGTTTTATTAGTTCCCCTCTTCCCACCCCCCGGGTGGCACCGCCTGGGGTGGGCAAGAGGGTGGTTCTTCAAACAGTCCAATCAACGTGGTCCACGGGTTGGCCAGAGGTGTTCCTGGGCAGTCCCTGGCAAGCTGGAGTCAGATGCCCGCTCAGGTGTTAATGAGTCCAAAGTGTCTTTTGATTAGGCCATCATGATATGACAATAGGAAGGGGAAGCAAGGTATTGTCCCTAGGTCTGGGTAAACTGGGGAAATCGGAAAGTCAATAGAGGGTTGGGGAAGGCTAATACAAAACTCAATAGGGGACAGGAAAGCTGATGGGATAATCCGGAGCCCCCAGGCTGTGGCAAATATCTGTGGTGTACGTGCCAAGGAATTCTTGTAATCCAGGAAACATCTGTGGTGTACGTGCCAGGAACTTTGCAGAAGATGGATTCCTTCCAGAAGAAGTGACTTGCCTCGTGGGACCGCCATGATGTCTGCTCCTTGTGCCATAACCCCCTTGCCCCAGATTATAGTTAAAGAAGCCATAGGATAAGACAGGAACATGTTTTAAGCACACCCAGGGAAGAAGGGGTGGGAGGAGAAGGAATGATAGAGAAGAGGAGAAAGAGAGAGAGAGAGAGAGAGAGAGAGAGAGAGAGAGAGAGAGAGAGAGGGAGAAGGGGGAGAAGGGGCACCCTTTGGGTCAAGAGTCTGGGGTCTGTGTTAGGCAGGGATAGTGGAACCAGGTATCAGATGGTGAGGAGGTCCCTGATTCCTGAGAATGATTGTTTAGAATCATTCCCTTTGCAAGCCAGAGCAGGGAGGGATTAATCCCTCAGTTCAGGAGAAATTCTGCCTGAACTGCGCCTCTGGCTGAGACTTCAGGGTTGGGAAAATGAGGGAAAAGAGGCAGGAAAGGGTTAACCAATACTTTAGCAAGAGACATTCCTGATTCCTTGGCTGGAACCCCTGGAACTGGGAAGATCAGTTTTCTAGGGGTTTCCGCAAGAGGGGAAACTCTGTTTGGTCAATTCGGGAGCAGGGGGTAGTCTACCTTCATAGAGAAACATAGAAACGGAAGGAAGACTGGTCTATCTCCATAGAGATGTATGACCAGGAAAAGGTATGAATTTCATGGAACTGTGACTTGGGTAGAGGGCGGTGAGAGGAGTCACTCCCCTCGGCTGCCTTTCCCCGAGTCTGTGGAACTGTGAGCCGGGTAGGGAGGGTGAATTCGTACCGCTGGCGCTGCCGGAAGGTTAGCCGCCTCTCTGGTACTCGAAGCGGCTAGAGTTTTTGGATTTGCCCGGGAAGCGTTATGGTTCTTTTTGGGGGAGTGGTCTACCCAGCCAATTCAATGGAATAGGGTTCCCATAATTAACAAGACATTGATTGATGGCCGGGAGCGCTGATTGGTCAAAGCGCGCAGGAGGGCTTATCTTCGCCCTCCTACTGTTTTATGGAGTCTCCGCGGAAATAGACTGCTGCAGGAGACTAGATACTATGTAAACTGTCAAATTAGGTGCAAATTGGTGCTTTCCGCTTGCTGAATCTTGGCTCGCAAGGCCTCTCAGCCGGCAAAAAGTGGCGGTTTATATTTCTCCCGATATCTCGGGAACAGTTTGGAGGTTTTGGATGGGGAAAAGAGTGTTGTGCTTGTGACGGTGTGGGGCTCATTTGGGCAGTTCCGATGGGTCTTGGAACTGCTCCAATTATTTACAAAATTTGATTTTCCATTATAACTCTTCAGACATGGCACTTGAAGAAGATTGGAATCTCCCCTGCCAATGGTTTGTATCCATACTCTTTCCCCCATTGTTGTTTTCTTACTCCATTGCCCTTTTCCCACATCAAATGAAAAGCAGAGCCAGGGAGGAGCAAGAGCATGGGAAGGATTTTGCCAAACTATATCTCCCCTTGTCCATCCTTTCCCATCTTGTCATTGCCAATGGTGAACATGCCCCCAATATAATGTCTTATTTCTGCTTCAAGGCTGCAGCAGGATTTTTGTATATCTATAATATACAGTAATCAGTTGCTGGCCTATGAATCAGCTAATATATATTTTACAAGTAACTCACAGACTGAAAAATCTCTGGCAGTGGCAATTGCCTTTAAAAGCAGAGGAGAGCAGACAACTACATCAATGTGGCTCAATATTCAAGCCCTTTCCACCTAGACTTTGCACTAACGGAGTGCTGAAGAGTACAGTACATGAATGGGAATTAGCACAAGCCCTTCCTGTATTTCCTCCACATTTGGTTGTGGCTGCATTTAATACTTTCAAAGGGAGTGGAGAAAGCAATTTGATTAAAACATAAAATATGTATGAACTAAAGAAAATAACCTCAGAGTGGCTGGTTTTAATGTGGGTGCATTCCAATGATGGGGGAAACCACATTATTCTAATTAGTTCTGAGAATGGTCTGAATGGAAAACAATGATGATTATAATGTCTCTCTGATGTGTGTGTATTTTCTTCACTCCACTATGTTCACTTTGCAGAATGGTATCATTGTTCTAAGCACGAGACTTCTCTCTTTCGTCCTCCAACTTTTTCTTGTCTTACTTGTGGGGCCAGTCTTTGGGCTTGCAGCCTAGTGCTGCTATCTTTCTATTAGTTCTTGACTTCTTCATTACCTCCTCTGATGACTCAAAAAATGAGAGTTGAGCCCCAGGCAAAATGGGGGCGGGTAGTGGACATCTCAGGATCTGAGATGACAGGTTTTAATGAGGATTTACATCAGCCATTCTCAACCTTTTTTTAAAAAAAGCCACAGCCATAAACACAATATGAAAGAAACCAGGATTTTATAGGTCACATAATGAACCTTATAAGGTGGCCTGTGAAGAATTCCTTCCAGCCTGTGGCTCCCTTAAAATATGCCAGGGCCCCATTGAGAATGACTGATCTAGACTCTACCCCATCTTTTCTTCATAAACGAGAAACTGCCACATTTTTCTTCCTGCTGGTGAGAAATAGCTTTCATGCTTATAAGAATGGGTTTTTTTTTGCACAGCTTGCACATACATGCACAGACTTTTACAATGTTAAAGTTTTAGAGGATGGATTCCTTGGTTAATCATGCAGTTTGCCCTAGCTGAGTGTGCATCACCAAGGGAAAATGTTCTTGTTCTGCACAGAGACATTTTGTACAAATAGTGGGAAGAGAGGTGGGGAGACCCACCCTCCTTGTCTTGTTCTTGCACTGAAGGAGAGAAATCTTGTGGGGGGGAATGATTTCTCGACATACTGTCTCAATAAGTGGAGACGAGGGAACATTTTGAAATGGTTTGTCACCTCCTGCAGTCTTTAACAAAACTAGGAGGGACATCACTGTGGGGGTATATTATAGACCCCCAAGCCAGCCGGAGGAGTGGGATGATGCCTTCTGTGAGCAGATGGCCACACAGTCAAAAGGGAGAGATGTAGTACTAATGGGAGATTTTAACTATCCTGATATATGCTACCAGTCCAACTCAGCTAACAATGCAAAGTCTAGCAAATTCCTTAATGCCCTTGCAGACGATTCCATGGTCCAGAAGGTAGAGGAGGCAACAAGAGGCACAACCATTTCAGATCTGGTCTTAACCAATAAGGAGGACCTTATAAATGGGGTTGAAGTGGTGGGATCTTTAGGTAAAAGTGACCATGCCCTCTTGGAATTTGTTATACAGTTGGAAGGAGAAGCTAAGCATAGTCAGACAAGAATCCTGGACTTTAAGAAAGCCAATTTTTTTAAACTTAGGGACTTATTGGCTGGGATTCCATGGACTGAAACACTGAAAGACAAGAGAGTCCATGATGGGTGGAAGTTCCTTAAAAGTGAGATATTAAAGGCACAATCTAAAACTGTTCCAACAAGGAGAAGAAATGGGAGAGGTCTAAAGAAACCACAATGGTTTAATAAAGAACTGTCAACTCAGATAACTATTAAAAAAACAAGTACAAGCAATGGAAAAATGGGGAATGCACCAAAGAGGAATATAAGCAAACAGCTACTATATGCAGGGGTGGTGGTAAAAAAAAGCTAAAGCACAAAATGAACTTAGACTTGCCAGAGAGGTTAAAAATAATAAAAAGGGTTTCTTTAGTTATGTCCGCAGCAAAATGAAAAATAAGGAAATGATAGGCTCTCTGCGTGACTATGATTACCAGTTACTACCAGGAGACAAGGAAAAGGCAGAACTACCACCGTTTTCTCCAAAAAGGAAGAAAGAGATCCGCTGGGCCAAAGAGTAGATGAGGTAGGATGGGAATTGCAACATAGAATAGGTAGAGAGCTTGTACAGGAACAGCTGGAAATATTAAATGAATTTAAGTCTTCTGGGCCAGATGAATTACACCCAAGGATATTAAAAGAACTGGCAGAAGTAATTTCAGGACCATTGGCAATAATCTTTGAGAAGTCCTGGAGAACAGGGGAAGTCCCCATCGATTGGAGGAGGGCTAATGTTGTCCCCATCTTCAAAAAGGGGACAAAAGAGGACCAAAATAATTACCACCCAGTCAGCTTGACTTCAATTCCTGGAAAGATCCTAAAGCAGATTATTAAACAGGCAGTCTGTAATTATTTAGCAAACAATGCTGTCATTACAAGAAGTCAACACAGATTTCTTAAAGACAAGTCAAGCCAGACTAATTTGATCTCTTTCTTTGATAAAATTACAGGCCTGGTGGATCAGGGGAATGCTGTGAATATTGCTTATCTGGACTTGAGTAAGGCCTTTGATAAGGTTCCTCATGGTACTCTTGCAAAGAAGTTAGTAGAAAGTGGGATAGATAGTGCTACTGTTAGGTGGATTTGTAATTGATTGACTGATCGCACCCAAAGGGTGATCATAAATGGCCTCTCTTCAGCTTAGAGAGACGTGACCAGTGGGGTGCCACAGGGTTCTGTTCTGGGTCCAGAGCTGTTCAATATATTTATTAATGATTGGAGGAAGGAATAGAGAGTATGCTAATTAAATTTGCAGATGATACCAAATTGGGAGGGGTTGCTAATTCCCTAGAGGATAGGATGAAAATCCAAAAGGACCTTGACAGATTAGAATGCTGGGCCAAAGCTAACGGAATGGATTTCAACAGAGGGAAATGTAGGGTGCTACATCTAGGTAAAAAGAATGAATTGCACAGATACAGGATGGGGGACACTTGGCTGGAGAATAGTACCTGTGAAAGGGGTCTGGGAGTCTTGGTGGACCACAAATTGAACATGAGTCAGCAGTGTGATGTGACGGCCAGGAAAGCCAATGTGATTCTTGGTTGCATCAACAGAACCATAGTGTCTAGATCAGGGGTCCTCAACCTAAGGCCCTAAGGTCCTGAATCCGGCCCCTGAGACCAATTGCAACCCCCCACCTACCCCCTACTTTGCAAGCAAGCAAGCCTCTGGAGCTGCTTCTATTGCTGAGGCAGTTCAAAATAGTGGGCTATGTCACTTCTCTCACTCCCCCTAACTACCGCCTAGATGATCAGCATGCTGGCTAGTGGGGCATTCAAAGTGGGAGGGCTACAGCAAGATCCCCTGCTCCCCCCACCCACTGTGGTCCAGCCCCCAGTGGTGTCTAGGGTGTGGTGAACCGGCCCGCTGTTTGAAAACTTTGAGGACCCCTGGTCTAGATCAAGGGAAGTGATATTACCACTCTATTTTTCTCTGGTCAGACCCCACCTGGAGTACTGTGTCCAGTTCTGTGCGCCTCAGTTTAAAAAGGATGTTGACAACATTGAGCGGGTGCAGAGGAGGGCGACCAGGATGGTTGAGGGTCTGGAGGAAATGCCTAATGAGGAACGGCTTAGGGAACTGGGAATGTTTAGCCTCTCTAAAAGAAGGCTGAGGGGGGATATGATAGCTATGTTTAAATATTTGAAAGGATGCCATATTGAAAAGGGAACAGGTTTGTTTTCCATGGCTTCAGAGACTAGGACTCAGGGCAACAGTTTCAAACTACAGGAAAAGAGATTCCTTTTGAACATTAGGAAGAACTTCATGACAGTTAGAGCTGTTCGGCAATGGAATATGCTGCCGCAAAGGGTGGTGGAGTCTGCTTTTGAAGTTTTTAAGCAGATGCTGGATGGCCATCTATCAAAAATATTGTGATGGTGTTCCTGCATGGCAGGGGGTTGGACTAGATTTTCCCTTGAGGTCTCATCCAACTCTGATTCTATGATTCTATGAAACCCTGTGCAGGGTTTATTGACAAACAGGGCTGAGCCACATGTCCTGGCCTAGTACTTTTGTAGCACATCTTGCTGGTCCTTCAGCTATGGCTGGCCTCTCTAAGAGAGTATGAACTATTGTTCGGTGCTGAAGGTGATGTTGTAGGAGGAATTACAGAGCAAATAGCAAATGCCAATTACACCAATACAGATGAATGAAAGGTTATGCCTATGTGAGTTAGCCCCCTTTTTAATTCCAAGTAGACTTATTGGTGCTTGGATAGGAATTTGCCATAAAGCCCATCTAAGCTGTTTTTGATATTCTGAAAGGGAGGATTGGGTAAATAATGTAATAAAATAAGCATGTTCTTTGCAGCCGTTATCCTCTCATCCTTCAGTCTGCAGACAGAAGGAAATAAACTCTCTTCTTAACTTCTCTGGTTAATAACTTGTCATGCTTTGGGTAATAACTCTCACCTCTGTGTCCCCAGGGTGTGTGTGTGTGTGTGTGTGTGTGTGTGTGTGTGTGTGTGTGTGTGTGTGTGTGTGTGTGTGTGTGTGTGTGTGTGTGTGTGTGTGTGTGTGTGTACTTTTCTCCCCCCCCTCCAATCCGTACTAAAAGCTGCTCTTTTAAAGCCTTTGGAGGTATTTAAGCTTCACGTTGCTGTCCGGACAGGGCCAAATGGGCATGGTTAATCTGCAACCAAAGTGTCACTTCACATCCCTCTAAAGATAATCTCCCCTTCTGGAAGAGGTCAAATAGACAGATAGCTAATTTGAAACCGCTGCAGGAAAAAGGCAACTGACTCTTTAGATAAGAACCTGCCTAGGAAGACATTGTGAAACAGGAAAAAAATAAATAAATAAATAAATAAATCTCAGTCCAATAAAACAACTGGATTGTGTGCAAAGGGTCCCACATTCAAGCATCCAGCAGCCCTGGAAAGCTGTTGCTGCTGCTGATCAGAGTGGAGAATTTATGCCCCTGGATGAACCACAAAGCTGGCCCAGTGCCGGCAGTTCTATGCTCCCAGGTTGAGATGGGCACAAACTGCCAATCTGGTTGTTCGACATGGTTTGTTTCATGTCTAAACAGCTCAGTCTGCAGTTTGGTGTCCCCACTCCGGTGGGTGCCCACTCAGAGGCAGTGGTCAAAGGAGGTAGGGTTGGGTGCTGCAGCTGAGTGGGTGTCTTCTGCAAAGGATAGGGCACTGAACTGCAGATCTGCTGTTCGGCTGGGAAATGAACCGTGCCAAATTAACGAACTGGTGGTTTGTGCCTTTGGCGAAACCTGACAGTTACCTCATAAATATTCAAATGATGTCAACTGGGTAACCAATGAAATAGCCTGTGAGCAGGGCTAAAGCATATAAAACATGTGCTTGTTGGAATAACTGATAGATAGGGACTGAATAGGGTCTGGAAAGGTTTCTGATGACTGTTAGGGACTAGTTATGATCTAGTTAGGGTCTGAAGAGTGAAACTAGAGTGTTGTAGAAATGGTATAAAAACTGTGAGCATAGATAACTAAGAAAGTTTAAAATATAAATATATATAACATGATTTACAAGAATGTGTTCTCAATGTTTATTCAGCTACCTGTGTGAAATCAATAAACACATTCCACTTGTCCGAACTTTGAACACTTTGTGTCAGACCACATTTTTAATTAATGGAAATTTGAAGTAATTTTATTGATGAAAGCATTTTAGTACCAGGTCCGTGACAGTGCCCATCTCTATTACTAAATGCTAGATCACTGGAGCCATTGATCCCTCTATATTTGTGGGCTTGATGATTGCAATATGTGCCATCTCTGTTCTTATTTAGGGTGTTGTTGTTTGTTGTATCTATAAGTGAATCCCAAAGTAGTTCTGTTAACCTTGTTTCATAACAGATTGTGAGATTTATACCCCAAACCACCACTGTAGGTTGGGTTGGGGGATGACAGGAGATGACAAAAGCATCCAACATGCTAGCCAAGAAAAAAAAAGGTTCGTAATCATTAGGTATAAAAATGTTGATCTATTTTCAGGGATAAGTCAATTTAATTACTTGTCACTGCCAACAAGAAAATTTAAGTTTTGTATGAAACTACTGAGATATCATCCTGAAATTTGGAGTGATTGGCTACAAGATATTTATCTTTAAGTGAGATTGTTTTTGAAAATTTTGAAAATTTTTCTGTTTTTCCAAAAATTCAAATTTTATATTTATATAAATGTGTAACCTTTTTTTTTTTTTTTGAAATTGTACAATTGCATCATGTTGTATATCAAATGAAAGCTCTACTCATAAGGTTCCAAATGACACATATACCAGGTCTGTAGCTATCACAAGTATACAGTCACCCCCCACCATTTCGCGGTTCAAGTACTGTGGTCCCACTACATCCTGGGATCGCAGTACCTGCACCTCGAAGCTGTGTGTGTGTGTGGGGGACAGCCCCGGGCTCCTCCGCCACCCCCGGGCCACTCCAAGGGCCTCGGGGAGCCACGTGCGCCACCCTGCTCCTCTGAGAAGCCTCCGTGCCGAGCCCCCACGCCTCCTCCGAGAAGCCTGCCCCCCATGCTCCTCCGCGAAGCCCCCCACCTGCCCCCAGCCTCCCCCACCTGCTTCCGCATATCATGGATTTTCATGCATCGTAGGTGGGGGGGTGACTGTATATTAAATGACATTTGAAGTTATGGTAGCTAGTGAATTTTGGCTCTTTTTTCTTTTTTTTTTTTTTTTTTTGCAATTTTGAAAATGGTATTGAGTAGTCCCCCACCACAATGTGGTTCATATATTATGGTCTCAGTATATCACAAATTTTTTCTTGAGAGAAGCACACTTCCAAAGAATGGAAGTCTATGGAACTCTCTTTTAACTCTCTCCTGACACCTCAGGAAACAGACATTTTGCTGCTCCTGCTGGCATGCACTTCCAAAGAGAGGCTATAACCCCCTCCTGACACCTCAGCAAATAGCTCTTGGCCTGCTCCTGCAAAGAGAGGTTTTTAACCCCCTCCTGACACCTCAGCAAACAGACCTTGGGCTCCTCCTGGCACCATGTGCCAGCAGCTGCAACCCCAGATCTGTTTGCTGAGGTATCAGGAGAGAGTTAAAAGCCATTCTTTGAACTATGCTTCTCTCCAGAAAAAAATTCTGCAATATACTGAGACCGTAATATGTGAACCACGTTGTGGCTGGAGACTTCTCCATTGCATTTTCAAAATTGCAATTTTTTTAAAAAAATGCCAAAATTCACTAGCCACCATAACTTCAAATGTCATTTAATAGATACTCATGATAGCTACAGACCTGGAATATGCATCATTTTGAACCTTATGAATAGATCTTTCATTTAATATACAGCATGATGCAATTGTACATTTTCAAAAAAAATACACATTTAAATAAATATAACATTTGGATTTTTGGAAAAACAGAATTTTTTAAAATTTTCCTTTATTGTGGGTGAGTCAGGCGCTTAACTCCTGCAATAAATGAGGGAGTACTGTATCTCAGAAACAGGTAGACAAAAAATCTGAAAAAATATATTTTTAAATATCTCATGGTAAGATACAAATGTACCAAAAATGAACCAAATCCATGACCTCAAGTTCCAAAATGGATTTTTCATTGGTTGATTCGACATGGAATGAGTCCTGTCTCATTCTTTGGCTTAGATTTAAACCTGAAATGCAGTCCCTTAACAAAACCCACTCCATCCACCCATGGGGGACCCTCTTCCTGAAGAGATAACAGGTTAGATAGATAGATAGATAGATAGATAGATAGATAGATAGATAGATAGATAGATAGATAGATAGATAGATAGATAGATAGATAGACAGACAGAGACCCTCAACTTCCATACTAGTTTAATGCATAAGATAATCCAAAGTGTATGGAATGAATCAGGGAGCTTTCAGAAGGGGTACGGTGCATAATAAATACTAATGGGCCCCATATAAATAGTCCAAAAGCCTTGTCCAAGGCAACCATTACTGCAGTCCAGAGATTGCCAAAGGAAAATGAGCTCAGATGTACAGCAGGTTCTAGCAAAAGCTTTTACCTGGGCAGAAAACAGATTGCCCCTTCCAGCTTTTATTTATCTCTCTTTCTAAACTGAAACTGTTTTAACTGCAGCCAGCTACGCCTTTTCCTAAAAGGCTCCCAGTATCACCTCTGGGGAAATCTCTTAAAGGTTCCAGAGGACAGAATCCACTTGCTGTGTCTGGAAGGAATGAGATATTTCAAAGGTTAATTGCATCCAGTTGGGGGTTGGCCATTTTTTGTGCAGCCGTCTAGTCCACTGTTTGAGTCTGTGAGCATCCCTGAACAGAGAGGAGAGCTGTCTTGTGCACCCTGGATTCCTGACAGGTGTAAACTGCATAGTGTGGGGTATGTAGGCAGAGCCTTATTGACCGGAATACTGTAAACAAAGCCCTTGTGACATGTTGAGTCTGTAGAGGTGATAAGAATCACTACCACACTTTAGATTTGGAACACCTTTTCCTTAAAGACAAATTGTCTTAAAAATCACTGTCCGCTTTTGAAATAGCTGTTTCTGAACAGTCCCCTTGCCCACGGCCATTGTTGGCTGCTGTGTAGGTTTTTCTTGTGACGACCACTGGGGGAGGTGTTTTTCTAAATCGATTCCTGCACCCCCTTTTAAATCAATTTGGTTGAATTTGCGGACATACTACACCACTTTTTTCAGTCCCCCCCCCATTTCTGCCATTTCCTTGTCGTAGGAGGACAAAAAAAAAAAAAAAAGCCTGCTGCAATCTAAACATGTTTGCTGACTTTGCACATTGTGGTCACTGAAAATTGAAATATAAAGTGGTTCAGCAAAGTGTGGACAGCTGAACCGCTGTAGTGACCACGTGACCGTGGGAGGAGATAAGGCGATGCAAAACAAAAAGCGGCTGCTCATGGAAGTCCGGTAGCGGCCTTAGTCATATTTAGTGTAACAATCATCATCATCATGTGCCATCAAGACAGTTCAGTGTAACAATCATCATCATCATGTTGCCATAGAAAATATTTATTTATTTATTTATTATTTAGCTATTGCATTTATCCCCTTATCCAATATATCCACTGATTCAGCATCTGTAGGTTAAATTACAAAAAAATAAAAAAAAATTTATAAAAATAAATCACGGTTAAAACCTAAAATGGATCAGTGACTGACAATGATGGATAAAATAGTTTACGATGGCGGAGGAAAAAAAAACAGTTTATTTATTTTTATTTATTATTAAATAAATCACGGTCATAAAAGGATGTCGCAAAGCAAGTTACTGTTGCAAAAGGGTGCTGCGAAGCAAGTTACTGTCACAAACAGCAGCTTTATTGATTTTGGGGGGTGCTGATAGGGTGCTCACTCTTATCTCCGGATTTTGATATCCATGGGGTAGCCCGGAACCGATCGCAGAAGCATATGGGGGGTACTACTCTTCTCAGAAGTGGCTCACCTGTCCCTTCTTCTGGGTGTGCCCTGGGATTGTGCAGCTTGCCCAAGGCCACCCAGTCTGGCTGTACTCACCTGAGACACAGTGAAGGGCTCAAAAGTCCCAACCTCTGACCCCATAGCAAGAACAGACAGAGTGAAATAACTGGGACTTAACATAGCGATATTTAACACATTCTTAATGGGCTAATTGTTAATCCAAAATAGAATAAACATATTGCATTAGTGGGACTTGGGAAAATCATTACTTAAGTGCTGCTCTTTCTAGGAAATGAATTCTTTCATCCTCAGAAAACATTTCTGTACATTAGTTGTGACTAGGTTCAGGTGTAGTCCATTATGAGCTTGTTATTATTCAAATTTAACTTAGTATATATTTTTAAAGAATCTCCAGTACAAATGAAATAATTCTGCTCTGGTCAGACCCCACCTGGAGTCATGTCCAGTTATGCACTTCTCAGTTTTAAAAAGTTGTTGACAAACTTGAAGAGTTCCAGAGGAGGGCAACCATGATTGAGGGTCTGGAAGAAACATCTCATGAGGAACAGCTTAGGGAGCTAGGAATGTTTAGCCCAGTGGGTCTCAACCTGTGGGTCCCCAGATGTTCCTGGACTGCAACTCCCAGAAACCCCTTCCAGCACAGCAAGTGGTAGAGGCTTCTGGGAGTTGCAGTCCAAGAACATATGGTGACCCAGGTTGAGAACCACTGGTTTAGCCTTTCAAAAAGAAGGCTGAGAGGGGATATGATAGCTATGTTTAAATATCTGAAAGGATGCCATAACAAAGAAGGGGCTGGTTTCTTTCCCGTGGCTTCAGAGACTAGGACTCATAGCAATGGTTTCAAATTAAATGAAAAGAGAATCCATTTGACCATTAGGAAGAACTTCATGATGGTTAGAGCTGTTCAGCAGTGGAATATGCTGCCACAAAGGAGGGTGGTGGAGTCTCCTTCTTTGGAGGTTTTTAAGCATAGACGAGATGGCCATCTGTCAGGGGTACTTTGATGGGGGTTTCTGCATGGCAGGGGGTTGGACTGGATGGCCCTTGAGTTCTCTTCCAACTCTATGATTTTATGATTCTATGAACAACATATACTTTACTAAATAGCAAAATGGTGCACATTTTTGCTGTTAATACCAAAATAACAAATCAATTTTCTTTCAAAATGTTTATCAGTTTCTGAAATGTTTCAGGTTTTGGTTACTTGTTCTCCAATTCTTAGAACTGCAGGAAGTTTCCATTGCCTAGCTAGAAAAAGTCAGGCTGCTACTAAAATGTTTCAAATTAAAAAAGAGCAAGCAAGCAAACAAACAAATACACTAAACTAAAGTGGGACTAAACACTAAGGTGAGAGTTTCTCTGAATTATTCTAACAAATTTATAATACTTCACTTTGCTACTTCTTATTGTTTATTAATAACTATTTCCACAATGTTTGTATGCATTTGTTAGGTATTTTTTATTTAAAAAAGCATGTTCTTTGAATAATTTAATAATTTCAAAAAAAAATATGCAGCGGATTACTGTTAACCTTGAAAATGTGAGATGATTAGAGGCATTTTGGTGTTAGTATTTCAGTGGGACGTGTTGGGTGGGTGCAAGGAGTTTAAAAACTGCTCCATAAAATTACCATTGTCTTTAAAAGTTTGGGATAGCAGCCCCCCAAAATCCCTCATGGCCAAACCAGCTGGGGATTCTGGGAGCTGTAGTTCAAGAAGAAATCTTTCTATGCTCTGGGCACCAACACATCCTCTCCTTTCCTCAAAGCCGCTATAGAACCCAGTGTGTTTTCTTCTGCTTTTTGGTGGCACAGATTGATGGTACTTTTAACCTGGAAGTACTAATTTCCAATTTTTTTGTGCTTTCCTTGTAGCCTCTTCTATATATCCTGGTCAACCACAGCCCACATTTAATCCTTGGATTGTGGATGAGTTTGTTGTTGTTGTTGTTGTTGTTGTTGTTGTTGTTGCTGCTGCTGCTGCTGCTGCTGCTTTTCACTCCTTGGATTGTAGGAATTCACAACCGATACATAATTTGACAACTGTAGCCTGAAGCCATTCAGCTCAAACTCTTAATTATATCACTGGAGAAGGAAACAGGGAGAGCTGGCATGGGTCTGACGGGCTCTACTCAAAGCTTGATTCTTTAATGTGAGTTGCAGGGTGGGATCAGCTCCTCTGTTAATGCACATAGCCCCCAAACTCCTCCCAACCCATTGGTGCTTTGTCTTCAGCCGGGCTAGCCATGTGTAGCACAGTTCCACACCATTAATCCTTCAAATGTAGATGGAGAACCAGGGAGGCTGATTATCAGAGGTGATGGAACTGAGGAATGAGACTCTCTCTTTGCCATCTAAACTGGAAGGGAGGCTGTGGCTAGCAGATGCATCGGGACCCAAGGTAGTTCATGCACAGTGAGCAGAGGACATCTGCTATGATAAAAGCACCAGAGACTTAACAAGGAACAGGGCAGAACCTCCAAGGAGTAAGAGAGATTTAGTGCTACAGTGGATGCAACAGATGCAAATCCTCACAAAACAACATTTTCACTACTGTGTGTATTTGTGTGAATGCCTTGCTTCACAAACAAAAAATAAAACCTTTTTGTGTGGGGGAATTTTGCACAAATTGTACAACACAACCCCATTCCTTGTTGAATTCCTCCCAACGGAAGCAAAAACTTGAGCAGAGGTTAACAGGTGGTTTTGAGATGGCTCATCTCCCCAAGAACATATTTTGACTTCTTTTTCAAATCTTAATCGGCCAAACTGGATTTCTGACAGAAAAAAAATTGATACAAGGGGCTTTTTGTTTGTGAGTTCATCTTGTGCTTCTTAGGAAAGTTTGCTCAATGCTTCTACCTTGAGTCACACCATATATATTCTGCTATGAAGTTGGAGGGACCTTTGATGAAGCACTGGACAACCCTGCACAGTCACTCAGGCATTGCT
The DNA here is from genome assembly GCA_029282475.1 of Phrynocephalus forsythii. NCBI lineage: Eukaryota > Metazoa > Chordata > Lepidosauria > Squamata > Agamidae > Phrynocephalus > Phrynocephalus forsythii. Next base: position 7,839,536 of record JAPFRF010000022.1, read on the forward strand.
CAAAGATCTTAAACTGGATATTTTTAGTGATAAAAACTGTTTTCCCTTAAAAGGGGGGGAGCATATATATATTATTAAGAACCTGAATACTGAAGCATTATACACTGCTTTGGCCTGGAAGTATGTGTACACACCAATGCAGCTTCAGGCATCTCAGGGCAACATATGCTATTCTTTCTCCTTTATTCTTTATCTCCAATACAACCCTGGGAGGTAGTCCAAGCTGAGAGAGGGTAACCAACACATGTTTATTCATAATTGATTGGGGATGCCAAGTGACTTCCTTTGCTCTCCACTATATCACATTGTTACTCATGTTGAATCTTCCTTGATCATTGAACGTTTTTGCCCAACTATCATGACCTTCTTCTTGTTGTGGTTTTGTAGACAGCTGCCAGCACATGAGAATCTGTCCATAGATTCTACTGTGTAGGAAAGCAGTTGTCTGAGTTCTTTTGAGTGCTTGCTCTCTCAGGCCTCTGGAATAGGAGAATATCTTTATTTGAGGCATGGAAACCATCTCTCTTTACCCTGGAGGTTGAATCTTGGCCTTTGGGAGCTGTTGGGTTTATTCATTAAGCAGCCCCTCCTTCCTACGCCACGATTCTGTGGTGCCCAGATTAATGCTGTGGCAGTGGCTTCTATGTCGGCAAGAGAGCTTTGCCACCGCCAGCGTTAAAGAGCTGTGATCATGATATGGTTAAACAAGAGAGGGAGAGATTAAAATGTTCATTTGGAGCATGCTTGGCCATTTTCATGGGCTTGTCTGAGCCACTGCATTCAGTCACAGGCCAAAGGCAGGGTTAGCTCTCTGAATGCCCTTTGCCGCTGGGCATGGAATTGTCTCTTTCTATTCTGTTGCCCCCTGCAGTTGCTCCAGAGGGCTGCTAGAACAAACATCTACCAAGAATGATCTTAATGAAAGGTGCATTTGTGCTCAAGCTAGCTTTTTCCAGTGGCTGATATTGGTGGTTAGTTTTGTTCTTTTCTCTCTTTCTCCCCTCCCCCTTTCTTCTCTGCCTCTGAGTTCCTGGATATATATGACCTGTCTGGGAGCGTATCTAACAGTCTGGCTGTCGGATCCATTTTGCAATGAGCGGGAGCATTCCTTTCAAAATCTAAACCGACAACCTTGTGCTTTGATCCCAACTAATCTGTACAAGCTTCCAGAGATGGGCCCCGGGTAACGCTGTCATGGAGACAGGAGCCAAGGTGCATGTGATCCATCATGCACTGCATTCCCTGCCGGACACACTGACATGCAACGCATGTCTCAGCCAAATGTCAGCCTGCTTTTATGCCCCTTTTATTCACTGTGAGAACCTCTTGGGAGACACGTGTTGTGTAAGAACGTCTGAATCTGAAAGAGCAGCCCCAATGCCATGTACCTCTTTTTTGCGTATCTGCTTTGTTGATACACTATTGTTTTAGATCATATTTTAGAAAATGTCATATATTTGTCTTATTTTTCCAGCAAGGTGCTCCTCTTGATATATATTTTAATATGCTAGTTAGTTTTAAGATCCTGCATTTCCCTCAATGCAAGCACCTAAGATGGCATGCTATATTTCAGGCCTGCCCAACAGGTATACCGTGGGCTACTGGTAGCCCATGAAGGGTTCAAAATTAGCCCACCAGCCATCAATTAAAAAATGAGGGGATAAGTTTTCCACCCCTCCCTCCCCCATCCCAAGGACCACCACTGCCCCAGCAAAGTTCTGGATCTGCCAGCCCACTGTCTCAGCTGAGCGGGGCAGTTCAAGGGCCATGGCACATTGAAATCTGTTCCCTCCAGAACAGATTAATTGGTTTTCAATGCATTCCTATGGGAAACCGCTGCTCTACTTACAATTTTTTTAACTTATGAGCATGTGCTCAGAATGGATAAAATTCATAAGTCGAGGTTTTAGTGTAGTAGCCCTCAGGCACTTTGGGCCGGAAAAAGTAGACCTTGGCCTGTTCAAAGTTGAACAGCCCTGCTATATTTAATGCACTAGTTTTTCAAAAGAACCCAAGGTAATACCCCACAACAGGGATAAGACTTTTAGGTCTTAGGACACTCTGTTCTAGAATTCATCCAGAACATGTCCTTCCCCCATGAGGCAGAATCTAGAGTCAAGAGGAGCAAAAATCAGTAGCTGAAAGAGGTGTATGCATGGACAGATGAAGGTAATGTCCTCTCCGCCCCACAGACTCCTGGGAGTCTCCCCACTGCTCCATGGGAAGGGTAAATCAATAATCGATACTCCCTGGTAGAGTCCAATGGGTAGCAAGAATATATTTGCCATGAAGCATTGGGACAACTCCAATGAATCATTGAGAATGAAGCATTTTCTTTCTTTTCCCAGGCTAAACCATGCATAATGAAGCAGAAAATCATCATCTTAAGAATGTAGAGATCTCTCTCTCTCTCTCTCTCTCTTTCTCTCTCCTCCATATGTTAAATCTATTTTACTACTTTTCATTGTGCTCAAAATTCATACATAATTCAAGAGGTGTCCTCTTCCTTTGAGTTTACAAAGTGTATAAATGGGGACCAAGTTTTGTAAATCTGTTGTTATCGCTACGTCCTTGTAAAGTCTGGACTTAAGTGGTGAGCTTTTTCATAAACCCAATGTACCAGATATTTGGGGCATACCAATGGGGGAAATGGTCATATCCATCTTGCTGTTCCAATACACTGCAGAAACCAAACTGGTAGCTAAGCAGAGAAACTGAGTTGAGCTGCTTTTGCAACAAATTTGCATTGGAAGAAATGAGATGTGGATAGGGCCCCAAAGATATCAAATGGCATCTGCGGCACAGAAAAGAGGACCCAACAGAACAAATCCTGGATTAGCTTGGATTAGATCAATTTTGTGTTGCTTCAAAAGGTGGGGAACTTTCCCTCTGTTTTTTTTTAAAACAGATGATGGGGGTGTCATCTCTTAAAGATGCTTTTGCTGTGTATTTCCTGCACTGTCTGGGATTTATTCTCAAGGTCTTATCCATTTTATGATTGCCTACTTCTGTGCCCAAGGGCCCAATGCTTACTTTTTGCCCAGGTATCCATCCTTTCTTAACCTGTTGTCTTCACAGAACTGCAGAGCTGGAAAAGAAAACTCTATGGATCACCAAGTCCAGCACCTGTCAAGGAGGCCCAGTGGAGGCATCAAACTCCCAAACGCTGGCCCTGCAGCCAGAGGCATAAACCACAGAGCTATCAAGCAGTTCACTAATCTTAGAACTGCACAGCTGGAAGGGGCTCCGAGGATCATTATTTATACCTTGCCTTGCTCCCAACAGATGGAGGAGGCAAGGTGGCTACTCTTTAGTGATTAAAATGAGGATTTATGCGATCTGGTTTATGCATTCGATCGGGACGTAGGCACCTTGAGATAGGGGCAACTTTGTGTAACGTCGCTGCTTCCAGCATCTTAGCATGGATAGGACATCAGGACAGCAATGCCTTTTAGCTAAAGGAAGAACATTTGGTTAAAGGTGTGTTGACGTCATTTTGTGCTACTCCGAGGAAAGGGGGAGGGGAACCCTTCAGCACGGAACTGCTGCCCAGTAAGGCAGAACAAAGAATGAAAATACAATGTTTATGAGCAGGGTTGCTTTAAAAAAAAAAAAAAAGTCCAACATCTGTGCTGTGAAAGTAGCCTTCATTTTGCAAACCAGTGCTGATGAGCAGAGGTTTTACCATTTCCATCTTAATAAAACATTTTTAAGCGCAAGAAGCACACCAGCAGCCGAAAGACATGATGTCAAATTATACTTGTAAAAAGAAACAGATTTCTTTATATGTATTAGGAGACTTAAATTAAATATCGTTTAAGGCAGCAAGGGGGGGTAATCACATCCTTGCAGCACAAATTTATCATTGTAAATAAATGAGAGCCTGTGATATGATATGCATATGGAAGTTGTTTTATGTGAATAAGATGAGGCACGGAAGAGGATTAATTCAAAATCATAATGACTTAAAAATATATAGCATCTGGACAAATTGATGTGTATAGATCACAATGAAGGAAATTGTCAGTCTGTTAGGCATCCAAGGCCAATATATTGTGCTCTAATGCAGTCGTTGCAGGATTCTCCAAGGTCTTTGCATGCCTTTCCCTCCAATCCATGGCCCCTGGCAAACCCAGGTTTCATTGGTGGGGTTCCTAATACATTCCTAGCTCAAGAGAAATAAAAGGCTTCTCTTACAGAGCTTATGAAAGTTGCAGAACACCATCCTAAGGCCTGCAGACCCCTCTGAGACATGGTATGTCTGTATTACGGACATACGTCAAGGAACTGAGGAAACTTTGTGGCCTAAACCCAAGCTCAGGCCTCAACTTGAGTAGACTAATTGAATTAGTTGCTGGCAGGAACAGCCTCAAGTAAGCTGCGTCAGTGGGTTCACTGTAGCAGATTTAGGCCATTGTTTCAATTGGATTTATGGAACTGAATTTTGACTCTAGTCTCTAGATACCAGCTTCCTTGGATTAAAGAAAGTGTTCTGTAGAAAAAGCACTTTGTCTAATACTCCCATGGATATATTGTGTACCACCACCACCATCACCACCACCACAACAACAACAACAATTTCCAGGCTTTCCTATGTACAGATTCACTGTATAGCGAAAAGAGTAGTTCTTTTATCATGCTATCTATAGTGTTCATTTTATTTATTTATTTATTTATTTATTTATTTATTCATTCATTCATTCATTCATTCATATACAGCTAGATTTTCCCAGATGGGAACTCAGGGCGGTTATCTGCAGTTTTCATCATCCACAGGAGTAGGAAGCAATCCCTCAGATATATGGGGGCCCTACTGTATATATATTTCTAAGATTCTCTCCTTGATATGGAGCAGCAAGTCAGCACCTCAATAGATTTAGCAGTTAAAAGATTCTTTCCTCTTCAACACAACAGAACAATGGCATTGTCATCAACGTCAGTAATTTCATGAACTCAGTAATAGTTTAGTGCTGAAGGTTTTTTCTTCCTTAGACTACCATGTTCAAAGTGGTCTTGAAAAACCAGGATGGTTACATCAGAATGGTAATGCGCCTCTTCAGAGTCTCTATAAATGGATGGCAAAGATGATATCATCATAGACATGTAAGGTCCTGCATCTAGGCAGAAAAATGAATTGTATAGATATGGGAGATACCTGGTTGGAGAATAATACATGTGAATGGGATCTGGGGATCTGAATGGACCACAAATTGAACATAAGTGTTCAATGGGGTTGTTCTGTGGCTGTGCGGCTTGCTGAAGGCCACCCAGGCTGGCTCTTGTCCTTGGAAGCACTGTGGAGAGATGAACTCCCAGCCTCTGGTTCCGCAGATGGTTAACTAACTAAGATTTCCAGCCAGTATGTACAGTAGTAGGGAAGCACAATAATCAAAGTTGGAAGTCCATGATCTGCTGCTACCCTATTCATTCCCATGGTAGACTCTTCCTGTTCTAGACCTCTCAAACATGTCTTTTGGAAGTCATTAAGACACTGTCTCCTTTCCCCAACTTATCAACCAGCTATTCTACCATGACAAGGTTTATCTAGACATGTGTGTTTATGGGTGCAAGGAAAAAAGATTCTTCCATTTTCCCCCAACTATCATCATATAGTTTACAAAGTCATGGCTGGCATTTATCCAGTTTTTCTTACCAGAATCTACAGTCATGATTTGTAGATGATACAGTTGCAGAATTGATATGGAGCTGTAGAGAAGAATATGTGGGTTATAAAGCAGAATGATAGAATTAGCACTCAGTAGGAACAAGCTGAGGTTGTCAGTCTCTGCATCTCTCCCTGTTCTCATGAGACAAGGTATTCTGGGTTGCCATCTCTAACGGCCAACATGGCAGATTGTTTCATGTGCTCAAACAAGTGGAGTCAGGAAATTTAGAAGGCTGATGGATATGGTTTATGTTTAGGGAAGCTAACTCACCTTTGCAAATTCACACCTTCCACTTTAGGGCTTTTCATTAACATCATTTTGTTCCTTAATTTGGTAAGTCCAAATTTTGTTTTGTATTTTCGATAATTCTCAATATTGATGAAAGCTTAAGTCTAATTCCTGATTTAAAAACCAAAGAAGAGTCATGTCCCCATTATTTCAGCAGCAGTCAGGTTTGAAAGTTGAGCAGCCAGGAGAGAGGGACATTTAGCATGAATCTCCCATGTCTACCTCCTTCACCCAGCTGGACTTAGCACCCTGGAGTCAGTGAGGCTGTATATGTTAGAGCTGGATACCCCCCCCCAATTCCTGAACCTTAGGCTTCCATGCCTAGAATATATTTGGTGTCTCCCAGAACTGTTTCTAACACCGGCATGCCTCTGTAGTCCCTAGATCTTGTAAGATAAGATAAGATAAGATAAGATAAGATAAGATAAGATAAGATAAGATAAGATAAGATAAATCTTTATTAATTCCACATCAGGGAAATTTACTTTTTACACAGCTCACAATATAAAGAACAAGTAAAGAAGGGTAGGTGCACAAAAAGTGTAAGGTGAGAAAGAAAAAAAATAGATAATAGAGAATAAAATTTTAAAAAAATCCAATATACAAATATACACTATAAAATTTGGATATACATTTTCAATAAATTGGATATAAATTGTCAGAGTATGTGCTATTTAATCAGCCAGCAGAAGCAATACTTAATGAATAAATTGTTAGGACCAGAGACAGAGTTTTTAAAAAACCAAACAGCTATATTACAAATGTACAAAATATATCACAGCATCACAGAACTTCTACAAAGTTCAACGAAGCATAGAGGGAAAATCACATTAGTACATTGATACAAAATTCAATATCAACAGCATAACAGCATAATAGCATACAACACAGACAAAATATATAACAGAGAAACAAAGTGGGTGCCTTTACTCAGGGAAGGCCAAATGAACAGTGATTTACAGAGCATTTTATACAAGTCTGTGCAATCATAAATTACATTACATCATAGCTATTGCAACCTCTTGCATCAGCCAAAATTCATTATGTTAATTCTTTACACCTGTACTCCATTTGAAAAAAATATACACTGAGTCACTGTGACTTTGCACTTTTTACAGACTCCATCTTTAAATCAATTAAATACATATCAAATACATATAGAACATCCTGTCTAATACATATATTTCACTAATTAATACCTGATACCCCTTCTATTTAATTGATTTCTAGACCCAATTTTTCTCTCAGACTTATATGCTTATCTTTAGGTGCAGGTTTTGTAAACAAATCAGCATAATTACAATCACTGGTACAATAATCAATTTTCACTAATATCTGTGACACACAATCCTTCACATTGCTGTATCTCATTCCAATATGCTTGCTCCTAGATCCAATTTTCTTTTCTTGTGCTATTTAGATACATGCACAAAAATTGTTAAAAATTGTACAGGTAATTGCACAGTGACATAAGAACATAAGAAGAGCCATGCTGGATCAGGCTAAAGGCCCATCTAGTCCAGCTTCCTGTATCTCACAATGGCCCCACCAAATGCATCTGGGAGTGCACAAGACTAGATATCTGTTTCCTGATACCATTCCCTTACATCTAGCCCTTAAAGTACCCCAGTTTTAAGACTGGAGATTACAAATCTTTAAGCAATTGAACTAACAAAGTTATTTCATTACAAAGATCACTAATAGACCCAAACTCTGATTCTGCACTGCTACAAGATATGTATCTCTGTTTTCTTGATTTCCAAGCAATCGAAGCCTCTCCAAGATAAATTACATAGCCTGAAATTGATTTTCTTGTCTCTGAACATGATGCCCAAATCTGCATCTGTATAACATGTCAGATTTAACTCATCTGAAACAGGTATTTTCAACTGAATATTTCTGTACCACATAGATACCCAAGAACATGTTTAATTCCTTGCCAATGTGTATTCAATGGCTTTGCAGCATATTGACTGAGTATATTTACAGCTGCTGAGATATCTGGCTGTGTCCAGGAAGATAAATACAATAGAGATCCTAAAACAGTCTGATATTGTTCCTTGTTTGTATATTCTTAATCATCAGGAATCCTATGGAGTTGAAACTGTATTACACTTCTTCATTTTACATTTCTCCAGAAGCTTTTCTATCTTTTTACTTTGAGAAAGATAGAAATTTCCTGTGGTGTCTTTGTATATATCCACACCTAAGTAATTTTGAATTTCGCCTAGATGTTTAAGTTGAACTTCTTAAACCCCAGTTCAGTCATAAACTATTTTATATGTGAATCATCTGGAACAATCAAGCATAGGTCATCAACAAACACAAGCAATATCATTAAACCTTTGGTATAGTATAGAAGTGCCTGAGTCAATAATGCACTGTTCAGTATTTGTATATTTACCATGTTGTACTTTAATTGCTGAGGCTTAGTAATACCTCCTTTTTATTTTTGGTTATAAATTCCTTACGTTTTGAAGTTTTCACAGCCTCCTGCAATTTGTCACAATTTCTCCTCAAATGTTTGAACTGCCACAGGAAAAACATTTCTTGACAAATTGAATATTTTCTGAGGTTTGCTGTTTAGTCACATACATTTTACTTGTTTTATTTTCCATTCTGTGCTGTTCTTCTTGGAGCAATCTAGAAGTAACATATGAAAGAGTTAAATCTTCACTCCTCGTTGCTTCCATTGCCATAATTAGTGAATCATACATGGAGTCAAGACTAGACAGAATAACCAAACATTTCTATTCCTCAGTATGTTCACCAACCTGTGCAAGCTGCTGGAAGATATCTGTCATAGTTTTATGTGATTTTTAACAGATTCTCCCTGCTGTAACCTTGTTCTAAACAGTTGATGCATTAAAGACATTTTTGAACCAGCATTATCTCTTAGATAAACATTTCGTAAAGCCTGCCAGCACTGTGCACTAGTTTCTTTCCCTCTGCCATAAATCAGCTGTGAATCTTCAATATCGAGAATGATAGTAGCCATAGCTTTGCGATCTAAAGCTTTTTCATCTTCATCCATTTCCTGATCAGGAGGGTTATCTACAATATCATACAACCCCTGAGAGATCGGATAACATTTCATTTTCATTTCCCAAGAAAGAAAATTAAAGTCATTAAGATGAACAAAAGGTAAGGAATTGCTTATATTTAAATTTCCCATGCTTGCTTGTAGTTTTCATTTTTGTCCTTGAAGACTGGAAATTCTCAGGCATTCTGCCAAGTCTTTGTCTTCCTTATCTGAAGGCTCTCCCTCAGAAGATAAACTCTCTCATTTTTAAGTCACTGGCTTGCATTAATCACAGATGTTCTTAGAAAACTCTGAAAAATATATTTGCTTCAACTCACAGCAAACAACACCCACACGTTCTTGTGTTCTCCAGTGTCCACCCTTAGCCAGCTCCTGGCTGTCTGGTGCAGTGTGTGGGAACTATTTTTCATAATGGATGTCAGCTTGGCCAACATCCTCCTCTTTCCCATATCCTCCACAGAATCTAGAGGGCATCCCAAGTCAGAGCTAGCCCGCCTGACCAGCTTGTTCAATCTGTTCCTGTCCTGCACATTCCTACCTGAACCCCAGCAGACTGCAACGTGCCTGGGCAGGAGCTCCCGAAGAGGGTTTCACTCAAAGAGTAGTTGACACTTGAAGCCTTCCTGATTGGAATTGGTGTAGCCGGAGCTGTCAACTAGCAGTTTTGGTACTATGAGGAAGCAGCAGCATTTCCCATCGACCTCAACCCAAGGCATGATACAAGCTCCCATGAAAAGGAGGGGAATGTCATAGATGGTGTTATACCAACAGTCTCCAAGGGCATAATTCAGCTGAAGCCACTGCTCAGTAAAATGTTCTTGGATCAGTGGTTCCCAACTTTGGATGACCAGATGCTCTTAGACTATAATTCCCATAAATCCTGGACAGCACCGATGGTGGTAAAGGCTTCTGGGAGCTATAGACCAAGAACATCTGGGGACTCAAGGTTGGGAACCACTGATATAAAGCCACTGGTACATCTTTTGGGTGTGTTGCTGCCATTAGGGGTCTCTGGATGGTTGCTGAACAGAGTACAAAAGCAGGCATCATACAGAACAAGAGAGACAGCTTTACATTGCCCCACAAGGCCAATCTTTTCTGTCTGGCTATTCCATTCCATCATTTAATTCCTGCAGGTGTCCTGAAGCCAGCTTCAGAATTGAGCTTGCATTCTAATGGCTAAGATGCAAGAGGAAAAAGAAACAGGAAGAGAAGGAAAGAATAATCAACATTCTAGATCCTACGAAATCTAGAGCTAGAAGACAGTAGTTGGGGGAGGGGGGTTAGAATCATAGAATCATAGAATAATAGAATAATGGAGTTGGAAGAGACCTCAAGGGCCATCTAGTCCAACCCCCTGCCATGCAGGAACCCCTTCACAATATTTCCGACAGATGGCCATCCAGCCTCTGCTTAAAAACCACCAAAGAAGGAGACTCCACCACCCTCCGTGGCAGCATATTCCACTGCCAAACAGCTCTAACTGTCATGAAGTTCTTCCTATTGTTCAAATGGAATCTCTTTTCCTGTAGTTTGAAACCATTGCCCCGAGTCCTAGTCTCTGAAGCAATGGAAAACAAACCTGTTCCCTCTTCAATATGACATCCTTTCATATATTTAAACATAGCTATCATATCCCCTTTCAGTTTTCTTTTTGAAAGGCTAAACATTCCCAGTTCCCTATGCCGTTCCTCATGAGACATTTCCTCCAGACCCTCAACCATCCTGGTCGCCCTCCTCTGCACCCGCTCAAGGTTGTCAACATCCTTTTTAAACTGAGGCACACAGAACTGGACACAGTACTCCAGGTGGGGTCTGACCAGAGCAGAATAGAGTGGCACTATTACTTCCCTTGATCTAGACACTATGGTTCTGTTGATGCAACCAAGAATCACATTGGCTTTCCTGGCCGCCGCATCACACTGCTGACTCATGTTCAATTTGTGGTCCACCAAGACTCCCAGATCCCTTTCACAGGTACTATTCTCTAGCCAAGTGTCCCCCATCCTATATCTGTGCAATTCATTCTTTTTTCCTAGATGTAGCACCCTACATTTCCCTCTGTTGAAATCCATTCCATTAGCTTTGGCCCAGCATTCTAATCTGTCAAGGTCCTTTTGGATTTTCATCCGATCCTCTGGGGAATTAGCAACCCCTCCCCATTTGGTATCATCTGCAAATTTAATTAGCATACTCTCTATTCTTTCCTCCAAGTCATTTATAAAGATATTGAACAGCACTGGACCCAGAACAGAACCCTGGGGCACCCCACTGGTCACATCTCTCCAAGCTGATGAGAGGCCATTTATGATCACCCTTTGGGTGTGATCAGTCAACCAATTACAAATCCACCTAACAATAGCACTATCTATCCCACTTCCTACTAACTTTTTAGCAAGAATACCATGGGGAACCTTATCGGAGGCCTGCATTCCCCTCATCCACCAGGCCTGCAATTCTATCAAAGAAAGAGATCAAATTAGTCTGGCATGACTTGTTTTTAAGAAACCTGTGTTGACTTCTCGTAATGACAGCATTGTTTGTTAGATAATTGCAGACTGACTGCTTAATAATCTGCTCTAGGATCTTTCCGGGAATTGAAGTCAAGCTGACTGGGCGGTAATTATTTGGGTCCTCTTTTTTCCCCTTTTTGAAGATGGGGACAACATTAGCCCTCCACCAATCGATGGGGACTTCTCCTGTCCTCCAGGACTTCTCAAAGATTATTGCCAATGGTTCTGAAATTACTTCTGCCAGTTCTTTTAATATCCTTGGGTGTAATTCATCTGGCCCAGGACACTTAATTTCATTTAATATTTCCAGATGTTCCTGTACTACCTCCCTACCTATTCTATTTTGCAATTCCCATCCTACCTCATCTATTCTTTGTCCCAGCGGATCTCTTTCTTCCTTTTTGGAGAAAACGGAGGCAAAAAAGGTGTTGAGTAGTTCTGCCTTTTCCTTGTCTCGTGTTAGTAACTGGTTATCATTGCCACGCAAAGAGCCTATCATTTCCTTATTTTTCCTTTTGCTGCGGACATAACTAAAGAAACCCTTTTTACTATCTTTAATCTCTCTGGCAAGTCTAAGTTCGTTTTGCGCTTTAGCTTTTTTTACTATCCCCCTGCATATATTAGCTGTTTGTTTATATTCCTCTTTGGTGCATTTCCCATTTTTCCATTCCTTGTACTTGTTTTTCTTTATAGTTAGCTGAGTTGAAAGTTCTTTAGTAAACCACTGTGGTTTCTTTAGACCTCTCCCATTTTTTCTTCTTGTTGGAACAGTTTTAAATTGTGCCTTTAATATCTCGCTTTTCAGGAACTCCCATCCATCTTGGACTCCCTTCTCTTTCAGTGTTTCAGTCCATGGAATCACAGCCAATAATTCCCTAAGTTTACAAAAATTGGCTTTCTTAAAGTCCAGGATTCTTGTCTGACTATGCTTAGCTTCACCTTCCAACTGTATAACAAATTCCAAGAGGGCATGGTCACTTTTACCTAATGATCCCACCACTTTGACCCCATTTACAAGGTCCTCCTTATTGGTTAAGACCAGATCTAAAATGGTTTTGCCTCTGGTTGCCTCCTCTACCTTCTGGACCATGAAATTGTTAAAGTCAAGGATTAGAATTAGCAATTAGAGATGGGCATGAAATTAATTTTTAATTTGTTTTGTTATTTGTTATTCATTTTGTTACAGAATGAAATGAATAACAAACAGACCCATCAGAGAAAAACTAAAACGAAATGAAACGAAACAGAAATTTCTGTTTCATTCACTTCTGTTTCATTTGTTTTGAAGCAATACATTCCTATGGGGAAAAGCTAGGGCTCCCCCAATGCAGGGGAAACCGCAGGCTTCCCCCCCCGCCGCCAAAGCCACTGCCAGTTAGCTGTAGCTTGGGGCTTCAGTGGGAAAACAAGTTGTAAAAGCTCGCCTTTCCCCCACCTGATCATGCCTGATCAGGTAGGAGATTAAAAAACAACGTGCCGACCCAGCCTGCAGGCCAGCTGGTTGGCACTGGAATAAAAAAATAAAAATACAAAATGTAAAAAAGCACCGATCTGGCCTGCAGGCCAGCAGGTCAGTGCTGTAGTAAAAAAAATGCAAGTGCCAACCCGGCCCCCAGGGCCAGCTGGTCGGCACGGTAATAAAAATTATAATAAAATAAAATAAGTATCCTGGTGAGTACTTGGATGGGAGACCACCAGAGAATACCAGGTGATGTAGGTGCCTGAAGTAGGAACTGGCAAACCACTTCAGTATTCCTGCCAAGAAAACTCCATGGACATGGGGTCACAAAGAGTTGATCATGACTGCAACCACAAGGTGTGTGGCCTATAAGAGCTTCCCCTTCTCTTACTGATTCTCATTCTTATCCTCAGTGTAGGTTCTTTTTGCCACTTGTCTGCCTGAGCACCATGGCACCATTTTGCTTAACTTTCTGCTAGTTTCACTTACTGCTTCATCATTGTCAGTGTTGGAGGAGTAACACCTCCTAAAAAAACCTTGGTCCAGCTGGCCTGGTTGGTAGTACCTCGCAAGAGCCCCTTCCCAGGGTTACAGCAGAATATGGTTAATGGTTTTGAAGGCAGAAGATGGCTTTATGCCCCAAAGGCAGATAAAATGGAAGAACCATCTTCTAGGAGAAGGAAAACTCTGATTTTAAACCTTGTGGCTATATCCATTTCTGGAAAAGGCTTCAGGAGTTAACCTCAAGGCAAAATCCAGAGCCAGAGTCCCGGAAGCAGTTCATGGCTGTGTATAATCATGTACTGGTAACTTCTGCAATGCAGCTGGAATTAATTGCATTGGCTCCACCATTCCATTAGACTATTCCAGCAATGTGGAGAGGGTTTTTTTTTTTTTTGGCTGCTCCTCAGGTAACACTTTTAACCTCTATATTAATCTACCCAGGCCTTGTGCTCTGAAGAGGCCACTTCAGTTTTGCATGCAGTGTGGAAACAACATGGCTTCTATACAGAGCACAATACCATAGTCTCTAGGGACTGAAGGATGCCTATGCTATACTATATGCCTGAGCAGGAAAGAGAAACACCAAGCAAAGGGGTTAAATAAAAATAGCATGTAATTTACATTTGGTGTTATGTTGCCTGAGGAAGCAGAGAAATAAGACTTGCAGAGAAAGGGAAAAGGAAAGAAATAACCTAGGGTGAGAATTTTTAAGCAGGGCAAACTGGCAGAGAAATTAGTGTGTGGAAACTAAGCCCTCCCCATGGTTTAGGAGTTTTGTTTTGCTTTGTGGGGAATAATCTATATATCTGTAAGAGCATTCTGAAAAGAGAACTGTGCCAGCAATTCTGTCCTTTCCTTTCCTTTCCTTCTCTTCTCTTTTCTTTTCTCTTTCTTTCTTTTCTCTGAGGGGCAGCATATGGAATGACTCCATCAGGCTGTATAGCAGCCACTTTAAAATGACTGTCAGAATGTCCCACTTTCATAGTAAACAGGCACTCATTAGTGGGAGCGGTGCCTGGAATACAAAATGGTACATTATCGTTTGTCTTGTTTATTGTAAAATATATAACCTGGCATGGAGGGCTGTCTGAAAGGATCACCAGGGTTGTCTTGAAGAGCAGCTAAACTGGAGAACAGAAGCTTTTAATGTCCAGAAGAGCTCCTGGACATTTTTTAAAACTTTTTTAAGACTCGGTGGTGTGGTTGGTGTGCTTTTCAAGACTTAGGGAACTGGTAATAATAATTTCTCACAATAAGTTCCTTATTGTTCCCGAGGAATTTATTGTTCTTCTTACAATAATTTCCTCAAAAACCACTGTCCTTTGGTTTTAAAACTCTAGAAAACACAGCCAACCAAGTGGGAAAGTGGGAAGTTTTGAAATTGGAGCACCCATAAGGATGGCCCTTTTCACCATGTCCCTAGGAGGAAACCAGAAACTCAATCAACGGTGTTGAGTCCTATCAAGAAATCAATTCTACAGGTCCTCATCATGAATAACAAATAACCCTGAAACACTTTGTAGCACAAGGAGAACTCACAGCATAATTTGTTCTCTTTGTGCTAGTCCTTGGTTTTCATGAGCCTGGCGCCATCGTACCAATTGAATGCATATATCCTTAGAATATAACATTTTACACAGCCCAGTTTCTGATAATGACATCCTCAAAGAGACATCTCTTCCCTTTCTCCTGCAGTGAGAGCCATTGTGATAGAATGTTTGGAGGGTTGGATTAGGATGGATGAAAGTCACTGGATGGACATGGACCTATCACACACATCAAGTTGACCTTCCCTACCAGAAGGAGAAGTAGGAATGAGGAGCGTCATCTGCACCTCCTGGAGTCTACTGCAAGAGAGGCATAATATATGTATAGCAAATGGTATAGACCTGTGTATATCCATATGTATAAATAAGGACACATACCCATGTGTGTATACATGCATCTGTACATCCCATGGTTGTTTCATCACACCCTAGTGTGACCAGTGGCATAGCAAGGTTTTGGAGCACTTGGAGATGAAGTTGTTTTTGCACCCCTCCGTCCTCCCCAACCCCATTGCAACCACCCAGCAAGGGAGGGCAATCCTGTGGGATTGGGGTGTGTGGGCATTTGTGTGAGCATGTGTACATGGGCCTTACCTCTCCTGTGGTGATCACAGAGCCAGGTGAGTAAGCGGAGGAGAAGGAGGAGGAGGAGGAGGAGGAGGAGGAGGAAGGTGCCGCAGCTACTGCACTCCCTGCACACCTGCCTGCCTGCCTGCCTGCTTTGCTGCTCGCTTGGCACATGGAGGAGGTGGCTGTGGCAGAGTGAGTCCCATCACCAAGCCTTTGCCCAGAGAAAAAAGGACTGCTGGTGGGAGGGTGCATGGCTGCTTCCTCCTGCTCCCCTTCCAGGCGCCCCCAGATTGCTGCGCTCGGGGCAAATGCACCCTTCCGCTCTCCCCCCCCCTTAAGGGTGACCAGGCAGAATTATGGGGAGCAGAGAAGGCTACTTGAATGTCTGTGGTATCCCTTTTCTTAGCAGATAAAAAAAATATAGAGAAACATCACTAGCGTGGCAATCCTGATCTTCCCTTGTTTGGGAAGAACAGACTGTCCATGCATTCACTCGTATATCTTCTCACGCTTCCTATGGCCAAAGATAGCATGAGGGTCTGAAGCATGGTGGCGATGCAGCTAGTGATGATCTTTATGGCAAGAGGCAGATGCTCTGCACCGCACTGCAGCCGTTGTCATCTCTTCTTCTTCTGACACTGACTCAAGTGGACTTGGACCAGCAAGATGGTGCCAGGAGCAGAGAATATCAGAGCAGGTTGCCAGTGGAGGCTTTTGCAATGTGGAGAGGATGGCTCATCAAAGAACCAGGACTGCACCAGATGTAAAAGAGCTGAACAGCTTTCCATTGGCCCTGTGCAAACAATGAATTACTGCACATGGAAAAAAGGTGGAGCATACGGAAGGAACAGCTGATGACTGCCCACCAGCGAATGAAACCTCTAAACTACATGGCTCAGAGTCATGGAGCAGTTTCACGACAGGGCCAGCAGCTGTCTTTTATCATTTCACCCTCTGCTTAGCTTGCATGGAGAACCGCTTGATAGGTGGGCTAGGTTTATAAAGATGTAGGACTGGGACTATGCATGGATTAACTCTAGATATAGACAGATGATCTTGCTGGAAGCAGAGGGATGTAGAATCGGTTACGTCTTCACTAGGGATGGGATCATTGGATTTTCTGCATCACAAATGCCGTAATTCTCCATTCCAGGAGTTGTGCCTGATAGACAGAAAAGTGTCTATGAAATCTGACTCAACTGGGTGAAGGGCCTTAGTTGGTACATATTGTGGTTTAGGCCAAGTTCTGTTCAAGCTTCCTGCTCAGAAAGAAATCTCCCAGCTAGTACTGGGGCAGGAACCGGAAGTTTGGATGAAGCTCACCCTAGCTAAGCCTCAAAGCTTTCCCATTAAGGCCTTTCTCCTAGGAGGAGTCAGATTTAGGGGGGTAAGATAGACAAAATCACCAGAATGCCAAACTGTTGTATTTATAGTCAAGAAAGCCTAAAACTCCCATCCTTTTAATCCATTTACGGCGATCGAATCACATGGTTCCCATGGTTCATGTGTTGGAGTGGATTTGTTTAAACTGTTTAATTGTTTTAACTCAATTGCTGTTATTTGTATTCTCTTATGTTGTAAACCGCCTGGAGTTCCCTCGGGAAGACGGGTGGTATATAAGCCTAACAAATAAAATAATAAAATAATAAGCACCATATTCCACAGTGGTCTGTGTGTCGACTAGGGGTGGGCACAAAATGAAAATATTATGTTTCATTTCATTTCATTTCCTAACCCCCCACACACATTTTTTGTTTCATTTCATATAAATTTTTCAAAAAAATCATATAAAACAAACTACTAACGAAGTAGTTTGTGTGGGGGGAGGGACCTGGAAAGTGGTGGGGAAAACCATCTCCCCCTCACCCCAGAGCCGATCACCTGGCAGGCGGGGCTTGGGGGAGGGGAAAAAAGCCCAGAACTTTTAAAAAAACTTTTTCCTCCCCCAAACACATTACAGAAGGAACAAAATGGTTCATTCCAAGGGGGGAAAAACACCATTTTGTTTTGTCTGTAATGAAATGCTGCTTCCTCGTATCATTTCATTTCGTTACCTAACAGCACGACGAAACAGCATTTCGTTTTTCATTTTGTGCCCATCCCTAGTGTCAACAAAGCTGGGGGTTACATTTAGGTGGCACATTGTTTAAAACCATCACTAGCAGGCATGTTATATGTTTCTGGTGTATATGTAGCGGTTCTTGGCACTGAGAAGCAGATCTCAAGTGTTGTGTTTTGAGTTGACTAATGGAAAAACTCCCTTTGTCAATAGAAAGTTCTGCCATGGCTGATTATTCATGACCTTTCTTACTGCAAGTTTTAAAGGAACAAGGTTGATTATATGGTCCAGAAATAAATTAAGACACAGAGTTGGAAATATAGTGCGCTTATTGGCACAGTAAAGTAAACAAGGGGGCAAGCAAGCCTTCATGTCCTTCATAACTCTCCATCATTTTCAGTCCATTGCAGAACAACAAATGATAGAAACTACAGTACAAATATTGTTGGTTTCGGTTAGGGTTAGGGTTAGGGTTAGGGTTAGGGTTAGGGTTAGGGTTAAGGTTAGGGTTAGGGTAACCTTAACCCTAACCTTAACCCTAATCCTAACCCTAACCCTAACCCTTAAGCTGTCTTGACTCAGTGAGAGATGTGGACAGGGTTTTTCCTCCAGTCTGGAAAAGAGCCAGACAAGGATGCAAACAAGTCCTACTGCCCTTCTGTGCCCGAGCACATACCGTCATTTTGCACAACCTACATTGTCTGCATCAAAGCAGACTTTGCTTGTCTTGTTGCAAAAATTGTTCTCGTTCTCTATTCCTCTTGAGCGTGTCACAGAATACTTCTCGTTATTGCCTGCAAGAAGAATAAATTTGCATTTCCCCATCGTTGCTCTTCAGCCCAAGATCCTAATAGAAATCAAGTTAATAATTGTGCAAAGCGGCTTCCTTTCATGCATCATGATAAGATTTTGCATGGTGTGGTACTAAAAGAGAGAAGAATCTGATTAAGATCGTAGGAAATATTCGATAGAATGACTTCTTGTCTTCCTTATCATTTATAAATAAAAGGTACCATAGCACAGGCTTTAAGGGAGTTGTTGGAAAGCAAAATACTGAAATGGAAGCTCCATATAAAAGACAAAAACCTTACAGCCCTTTCCTCCAGAATGTTCATTCATCAAACCATCCTGAGGATGCTATCATGTTATCTGCTTTTCTTACAGGGTGAGTTGCAGTCTGAATGAATGAATGAACTTCTAGGGGATATTTTTTATTTATATTTTTATAGTTTGTCTAGACAGAGCTGCTGAAGCCTGCCATGAGGAACAGATGTTATTTATTTCCTGCTTTATGTTTGTTTTGTTTTGCGGTGTTTTTTCTTTCTTTTTTAAAAATGAGGCAATAAAAGACATTCCAGTTGCTGTAACTCACGTGGTAGCCTCATCTTGTTGATGGCTGGTATGACAACATTGGAAGACATTGATTCCCCCCCCCCCCGACAGTGTGTTTTGAATCCACAAGTCCCCAAAACCTTGCCATGCGGCATCAGTTTCTGGCACCTCTTCTCCTTAGGGGGGATCCTTTCCACATTTACTTGTTTACCATGGAATTGTAGCACATCCCCTGTTGGCCATATAAGGATAAGCAAATATATTATTTTAGGGGTAAGATGGGTTGTAGAATCCTACTGTTTTAGAGCTCTTGAAAAGACCCTCTGATTCCTAGGACAAAATCCTATTCCATAAATTTATACTGGATGAGGTGCCAAAAATATTTAATTTAAACTAATGAGAAGATTCCTACTCCCCCACCACACACACACACACACACACACACACACACACACACACACACACACACACACACACACACACACACACACACACACACACACACACACAAACAAATCTTTTTCAGGTTCCAAGGCTGAGAGTTGGGAGAGGAGAGATGATCATTTTAAAATGTCACCAGATTGTTATGGTGAGGGGTTTTTTTGGGGGGGGGGAGGGGCTTTTTGGCCGTGTTCTGGAAGTTTTTCTTCCTGATGTTTTGCCAGACTCTGTGGGTAGCATCTTCAGAGGGCAAGGACCACAGAGAGAATGCCTAGTTCCCTGACCTCCTTGCCCTCTGAAGATGCCAGCCAGTGTCTGGCAAAACATCAGGAAGAAAAACTTCCAGAACATGGCCAAACAGCCTGAAAAACTCACCACAGCTCTCAGATCCTGGCCGTGAAAGCCTTTGAGAATACATTGTCACCAGATCACTTCTACCGGTCTCAGGATCGCCACCAGCCATAATCCATCTGATGGCTGCTTGTGATCTCATTTGTTTAATTTATTCATTTCCAACGCTCCATCCAGGTTATGGTGGAAATAACTGGCACTAACAGAATTCTAACCATTGTGTCCAAACCCTCTGATGGAGCCAAAAGTTCAGTTGGTGTGTCCCTTTCCAAATAGGGTGGTGTGTGTTTGCTATTTTTTGTTCCTTCTATAAGTAAAAATGGATGAGATCTGGTGAAATTCTCTTAGAACAGAAGGACAAACTGAAAAGGTTTATCCTGTAGGCTTCCTCATCTCAACTTTGCTTAGCAGTTATGCAAATAAAATCACATGGGATCGTTCTGCAGTCCATAATGGAGTACCATCCACTGCTGCAGTTCAGGGTGTCACCATCTTCTTAAATAAGCAATATATATTCACGGTTGTAATTAAATACATGCAAGAATTAAAACTGCAGGTATTACATAGGCAAGAGCCAGGAGGTGGTTTTGGGGGAAACTGCTGAAGAAACATGGACTTGCGTAAGCTTTGCAACTTGCAAACTGCCAAGCGAATGAGGTGCATATACTTTATGTATGTGTGTGTGTTTGTATATATGAAATGCAATGCAAGAAGCAGCAATGAAAAGTTGTTTCCGGAGTTCAAAAGAGATACATCAATCATCATCATCATCACTAACACCACCACCACTCAGAATTCCCCAGAGAGCATGTTGGAGTTGAACAACAGGAAGCCTTCAAGTATTGGGTGTGGAGCTCTCATTCTCTCTGTTGTGACTTGTTTATGCCACAGAGGCAAAGCTGTGACTGGCACTCCTCAATCTCATGCTAGCAGTGGGAGCTTCTGAAGCCAGCACAGCTGTTGCCCGTGCACAAATTCATTCCATCTAAGCCTGTTCCACCATTGAAGCAAGTGCTACCAGTGCACTTCTGTGTGTTGTGCTCACAGTGTAGACCACCCCAACCTGGGGCACATGAGCAAGTGCATCTATTGACACTACATTGTGCCTCTGCGTTCTCCTAGGAGCCATTGACCTTCTTAATGGCAAATGCAGTCTGCTTACAATTCTTAACTAACCTAATTGTCTTTTTATCAGCACAAGGTTTGGGGTGAACTCACCAGTGGTCAGAGAGCCAACCTGGCTTTCTGGATGAAGTCTAAAGCCTTATCAAGATGGGCAAAACGTCTGTGTTTGTATCTTATTTTAGGACTACTGTACAGTGAGGTGTCCTATCTCAAGTCAGGGTATTGCTGTTGCTACTGTACTTTACTACCATCTATGCTGGTGGACAGCAGCTCTCTAGAGGTATGCAGTCCCCTCGTAGGCTTTTCAAATTGAGATATCCTGTATGTATTGCTCTATTACGGAACTACAGCCCGTCCCTGAAATTCTAGTTACTCTTCCAGTTACTCTGGTTGCCCTTCCTTCTGGGTTTTCCTTTTCCTTCAGAAAGCCTTATAATTGCAAGTGTAAATAGAGCAACCATGTTACTTCTGCAAATGCAAGGCAGATAATGAGAAGTGCTTTCTTTCCCTCTTGGTCTTGGCTGGCAATGTAAGTGTGTGAAGTCCCGAGAGATAAGCAGGCATAATGGCAGTTCAGGAATGGCAATTATGACATTGTCCATCTGGACCCTCAGAGCAATTTTCCTTTTTAGAAAATGAGCCATTTGGTGCTAAACAGAATACTAATTGATTCATGGTGCTCTGTATAAAATTAGGTAAGCTGCAGACTATTTCAGAAGTTAACTATGGAGAAGGAGTGGGTTGGACCCAGAGGGGTAGCCATATTAATCTCCAAAGGACAAAAGCTCTCATATAGAATTGTAAAGTGCTTATTTCATTTTCAAAAGTGAGAACTAAACAAATCCTGAAATGTCAACTGGTTAGGATGAGAGAGGTTTTGTCCATTTTACACATTTCAGGATTTGTTGGGGGGAGGGGATGAGAATTTATTTTGTTCAAATGAATATTATATTTATTTATTTATTTATTTATTTATTTATTTATTTATTTATTTACCCACCTACCCACCTACCTACCTACCTACCACCCAATTTTCCCAAAGGAACTCAGGGCAGTGAACATTATGTGTGTGTTTCATGGAAAACTCTTGTTTTTGGAATCACATAATTAGGGAGGGAAGTTGGAAATAAATAATTTTTGTCTATTTTGGACTCTGGCAAGCTAGGCAGTTCCATATAAACAGGAATCTTGAAGTTTCAAGAGATGTACAGAAAGAAGGAAAAAACTCATTTAGTGGGATTTTTTTTTCTGCTGTAGAAGCCACTATGATGATCTTAAACATGATGATAAAACATTATCATCTATGTCACACACTGAGTTCATTTATACAGTTATGATTATGGTTATGATTATGATTATAGATACAATCATGATTTGATGTCTCCTGAATATTAAAAGCTCTAGAAAACTTACAAATTATAAAATGCACAACTGTAAAGCAATGAAGCAATTAAATCCAATGAACATTTATAATATACAAATACCATAACCTAAAGTGGCCACAGTTTGCATACAATGCAGCCAAGCCGTGTTTACTCCGAGGTCACAGGGGGTGGCTTTAGTAAGTTGAGGTCTCCCAACAGCCAATGACATAATTCCCAAGACACAGGGAGACCTCACCCAAAAGAATTTAGACCAGCATCATTTTATGAAGATAATAAAGGAAATAATAAAATGCTAAGTGATAAGATACATAAATAAAAACTTTTAAAAAAATAATAATAATAAAGGAATATATTCCTTTAAGAACACAGTACAGAAAATGTTAATGTATTCCATCAAATACATCGGAATTAAGATATGTTTTAACCCAGTGCAGAAATTATGTTTTGAGAGCCCAGACAAGTCTTCCTGGGAAAAGAATTCCACAAGGAGAGGACAATATAATTTAAAAGGCCCTCTTCTTATTCATCACCCTCTAAACTCCTCTCTGAGGAGGTACTCGAAGAAATGAGCTTGGTGGGTACACAGGAGAGGGCCTTCTCTGTCACTGCTCCCAGCCTCTGGAACTCCCTCCCACTGGAGGCCATCCTGGCTCCATCTTTGCTGTCCTTTTATTAGGGACTGTCTGGCAGGGAGGTGATGCGCAGGATGGTTTATACTTTTTTTGGCTTCTGAATCTTTTTTGGGGTGGGATTAATACTTTTACACTCTCTCACACACAATGTTGTTTGCATCAGTGTCATTGATGCAACCAACATGGATTTGACCAGTCTCCAGGAAGCAGTGGAAGACAGGAGGGTCTGATATGCTCTGGTCCATGGGGACACAAAGAGTCAGACACGACTTAATGACTGAACAACAACAATGCTTTTACCAACACAACTGAACAACAACAATGCTTTTACCAACATGATGCTTTGATTTCTTCTTTATTATTTGCATAATTTATTGTTTTTATCTTTGCTCTTGTGTTTTTAGTTATGCAAGTTACCTTGGGTCCTTTGTAAGGAGAAAGGCAGGGTGAAAAATATTATGAATGAACGAACGAATGAACAAATGAACGAATGAACGAACAAATGAATGGGTGTGGACACTATGAATTTGGTAACTGTAGAAGTTAACCTGTTTCCCAAACTAAACCCCAAGAGATACTTTTTTGTTCAAAAAGCATTCTGCTCCTGATCCCAGAGCATCTGGTCCTGGAAACCTTAAGGAGAAGGAACATTCTGAAGTCACAATACTTTGGTAGGATAGACAGGTCTGGCTCTGAAAGCCATACAACTAGGGTTGCAAAGCAGAGAAATTTGTTTATCCTTTCGGCAAGCACCACGACCTGACTCATTAATTTCCATTGACAGCAATGATTCTGTTTCCTCATTAGATATTTAATCGGGAACAACAACCAGGGTGGCCAAACATTTTTCACTCACCCGTTGGATTTTGATAGAGTGGAACAGCTTAGTGGAAATGCTTTCCAAAGATCAAATAATGAAGCTGGCAGCATTTGGACTTAAACAAAAACAGATAAATAAGAAGCTGATGCAAAATGAGCATGTTAACAAGGGGCTAACGTCCTTGGGTTTGCCATCCAGGAGTTGGGAATGACACAGAAAATATGATGGGAACAAAGACGATCTGGTTCTTTTGCCAAGTTTGTTTTAAGATTTGAGGCCAGCCATCTGAAAGAGACAACTCTGAATCAGTGTTTCCCCACCTCTTGAAAAATCTTGAGGGTGGTATGTGAAATTTATAAGTGGTGAATGGGGGAGGGGCATTGAAACCCACTTTGTTGTCTTTGGGGGATTTGTGCTGCATTTATTTGCACCTGTTCAACAGTTGGCGCCTGCAGCTTCACATGCAGACATTAATCTCAACTAATACAATTAAATTTTAGCTGTGGTTTTCGTACATTAAGTATGAAATGTGTGTATGCATACAAAGCAGCTCCAAGACATTGGTTTCGTTTAATTGTATGAATGGCTTCCCACTTTCTCCTTTCCTTTCCAAGAAAAAGTTGCTGGGAAATAATTATTCACCTAAACGCCCTGGGGTGACAATCTTCTTCCATTCCACAGTGTTATGAACAATGTGCATTCCTTTCCCCCATCACCAACACCAGCCCATTCAGGCATGAGGGGCTGTTTATTTTTAGGTTCATTTTGATTAGGGTAAACCTAAGATGATCTGGTGCTTTTTTTTTTTTTACACCAATCCCAGGGAGAAAACACTTGCCAGTCGGATGTCCAAAAGCCCACTTTCTTAGATGTCCAGGTCCAGGCCATATACAAGTTCCAAATCTGGGGGAAATTGTCCCCCCCCTCCATCCATGCCAATCTCAAGAGATAGTCCAGTGAATCAGTTTTGGAATACAAAGTTCTATGTTGATTCAAATGAAGCTGCTCATCTTGGAATAAGGAACTGAATTTAGGCCAAAGAGTTGCCATAACAAAAAGAGAGACGTTTTCTCAACTGCAGAAACTGGTAATTGGCTATTGGCCCTGGAATCCCCCAGCGGCCATGTTGGCTGGTGGATTCTGGGACCTGTAGTCCAGTAAAACAACTTCTTAAAGTTCTGGGCTTCTTCAATGTGCAAATAATTGTGCAAAGCCTCCAACTGTGATTTTGTATTTGTTTCACTTTTTTTGGGGGTATTGTTTTTTTAAGGCTAGGGGGGAAAATCCCTTTTCTGTTGGCAGAAATTGTTAAGATGCAATCTGTCGACTAAGAGTCCAGCTTTATTTGTTTGATTTATTAAAGCAGTGCCAGGCCACTTGTAACTAATTGTTTTCCTCGTAATTATTGGCTGTTCCCCAAAGAGCTATTAATTGGAGTTCTCAAGGATGGCTTTTTAGCTGTCGTGCTCAGTCGAGTCCTTGGCCGTCAGCAAGGAGGGTGCTGGAGGGCTTGTGGTCTGATTAGACATTTCTGCTCTGAGTGCTGTCTTTTCTGACAGCAAACACAACAGAGAGCAAGAGCGATAACGTCCAGCTGCTTCCTAGGTTTGGTGACTTAACCATATGGCAATCGTCTATCGCAAGAATTTTTATTACTATTATTATTACTGTAGTTACTTCTGCAGGCCTAAACCCTTTAACACAGTGGTGTTCAAACTTCCGCCCTCCCGATGTTTTGGACCACAACTCCCACAGTCCTTTGTCATTGGCAATACAGGCTTGGAATTCTGGGAGTTGTGGCCCAAAACATCTGGAGGGCCAAAGTTTGGACACTCCTGCTTTAACATTTCTTTAGGTAATACTGTCTCAACTCCTGGAAGGGGAGAAGGGGGTTGTGCTTATGAGCTTGTTGCCAAATTTCCCTGCACATCACGTCTATCCCACTCTTCCATTGTTGGGTGTTTTGTTTACCACTCTGAGAGGGCATCGGTATTAGAGAGTTGTAGCAGTTCAGGATCAATTCAAGTATCATGGCCTCCTCCCATGGAATCTTGTTAAAAATTTAAACTTCCCAGCTTAAGAGGCTCTATCACATGACACTGGACTACAGCAGAGAACTGCAAGTACCATCACAACCTGCAGGGTCTAGAGAGAGCTGTGGCCATCTGGATCGTGTCAGATCTTCCCACCCATTCCAAGATGGAACGATAGGTCACCCAGTTATGTAGGGAGCAGATCTAGCATGCACAACTGAATTCTTTCTTCCACTGGTTTAGTTTAGGGATGGGCAGGAAATAAAAAACGAAATGCTATTTCATCGTTTTATTATGTAACAAAATGAAATGAAATGAAACGAAACGAGGAAGCAGCATTTTATTATAGTTGATACGAAACGGTTGTTTTCGGGGGAACCTCTGGTACCAACTAGGCCAGGTTTAAAGGGCTCCAGCCATTGTCAGCTCGGCAGGAGCCCCCAGAAACTGGTGGGGAGCGTAGCACGATTGCTGGAACTGCCCTCCACACCATTTTCTGAGGGCTCCTGCTGAGCTGTCAGTGGCTGGAACCCTTTGAACCTGGCCCAGTCAGCACCAACCCCAATTGACAGCTCAGCAGGAGCCCTTTAAAAATGGATCCCGGAGTCCCGGGCACCAAATCTGGTGCCTCTAGGACCCAGGGGAGCCATTTTGTTTCATTTCATTTTGTTTCACTTTGTTTCATACAATGTATTTTTTAAAGTAAGAAACAAAACGAAACGAAACAGGGTGAGCACGAAATGAAATGAAACATTGTTTTTCCATTTTGTGCCCAACCCTAGTTTAGATAATATCCTCCAAAGAAGGCTTCCAGGGATGCCCAAAAGTTTCCCAGTTCTTTATCATCACAGGAAAGTTTCCTTGCCACTGATCTAGACCCTTGTGTGATGCCAACCAAGAGCTGGATTAAGGTTTAAGGAGGAAAATAGCCCACTCCTTTTACTGGGTCCTACCTGATTTGTCCAGTAGTGGAAGACAATAGCCCTCCAACCAACACCAAGTCACTTTACCTTTCTAAATGGTAGGGCTGGCCTTGCCTTTTTACTAGAGATGCACAAAAAATGGAAATACTGTATAGTGTTTTGTTTCATTTTGTTTCATTTCATTAATAATAACTTTTTTAAAAGAATTTTTGTCATGAAATGAAATTAAACAAAATTATTCATAAGGCTATAAATAATGGGGAGCTTTCCATTATTTTATTTAACAGGGAGCCCACTGCCTGTGTTTAAATAGCTTTAAATGAAAGACCCTCCTTAAAACTTCCAATCAATTTGCTTGCAAAGAAAGAACCCTCTGTAAACAAGCAGAAAACCTAATGGCTAGCTGCACTACAAATAGATCAGAGAGATAAGCTCAACAGCTGAGGTGTGGGAAGGAAGGAAGAAAAACATCAAAAATAACCTCCTTAAAAAGGTTTAAATCAACTTGCAAACACACAGGCACAATGGAGGGAAGAGAAACACAATTGGATCAGCCTCGTGGTCCTAAAACTGCTATACTGCAGTTCAGAGACAAGCAGCAGAGCTCCTGGCCAGCTGCACCACAGATAGATTGGAGAGATAAGCTCAACAGCTGAGGTGCGGGAAAGGAAGGAAGGAAAACAATCAGTTTAAAGCTCCTGTTCTCAAGACGGCTGGAGCGCCACTAGGACAAATTGTTTCATTTCTGAAACAAAAAATGATGTTTAATTTCATTTCTTGACAAAACGCCATCTGCCATTTCACTTCAAAACATTTTATAACCTTACAAAATGATGAAACAGTGTGTCTTTTTCATTTTGTGCCCGCCACTACTTTTTACCCATAACTGTGCCTACGTGCTATTAATTTATTTGCCGAGTCCACATTGTACTGTTGTGTTATTGTATGTAAACCACCCAGAGTGGCCCAGCTGCCAGATGGACATTATAAAAATCCATCCGTCCATCCATCCATCCATCCATCCATCCATCCATCCATCCATCCATCCACCCATCAATGCTCATGGGTTGAAGATATTTCTCTGCAAAACCGAGTATGCCATTTTCATAAAGGCAAGTGTGTCCAAAAGGCAGGTTTGTATTCTCCTGTCAATTGGCATCATTCCCTTCCAAAGCACTTGTAAGCTTTTTTACTGTGCACAGTGCTGGCTGCAGTTCAAGGATGCAAGCTTATGAACAGAAGAAATGTCATCTGGACTTCCTGTAAAATCCTATGGATAAAAAAAAAGGATGATTGCCTAATAAAAGCCACACCCTGGAAGCACCTGAAAGTCTGGAGTCTCTGGAC
Source organism: Phrynocephalus forsythii (assembly GCA_029282475.1). Lineage (NCBI taxonomy): Eukaryota > Metazoa > Chordata > Lepidosauria > Squamata > Agamidae > Phrynocephalus > Phrynocephalus forsythii. Next base: position 7,867,574 of record JAPFRF010000022.1, read on the forward strand.
TCATTCCTGCACACAAGTCCATTCCAGAGTTTATCCAGGGCTGTGCTCTTTGGTCTCTTTCTAATCTAAGTGGTTACTTCACTAGTACTCTTGCAGCTTTCAAAGGGATTGGAGCCCTGAAAAACTGAGTTGGGCTGTTTTGGGACTCCAACTCCCATCAACTCAAGCCCTGATGGTTAGGAATGCTGGGAGTTACAATCCAACAATTCAGGCAGCAGCAATTTGCCCACTCTGCATTAAGAGTTGACTCCATCTAAGTGTGGGTTTAGGAATGGAGGAGAGAATGAGGTTCATTCACATATTTTCAGTTCCTCTTGCTAAGGATGGAGGCAGTAAACCATCTCAACCCTGCCATTTTCTCTGTCAACAGCCATTGGAATGCACCTGGGGTCCTGGAGGCTAGTTGCTCAGATCTTGTTCAAGGAGCAAGGGATGGCTTTTTTCTTTGGAAGGCACCATATAAATAATGCTACTAGTCCCCTGTAACTAGTTTCTTTGGGTCATAACAGATGTAGATTTGAAAAGTAAAGTAACAACCAGGGAAGGAGTTATTTTATTGGTGATGTTTTCTAATTAGTTTCAAAAGTTACTTCCAAAGGGCATTTGGAGAATCAATTTGAGCTTGAAATTTTCAACAGGAATTTTCAAGCATTATCCATTCCTTTACCACTATATTTAAAATGGGAAAAAAAAGAAAAAAGAAAAAGCAGAGGAGCATTGCAACAATAACAGAACAAAGTACTTTCCCAAGTAAATTAGAGCCTTTTCACACCACCCCTAAGATCCGCTGGCCACTTAAATTCGGACCAGAGATCTTAGGGGTTTGTCACTGTTCCTGCGTTCCCACCCCCTCCGCACTCCTGGCTGCTGGCTGCGTGAGGGGAGGGAGAAAAAACAGGAAGAAAAGAGACGTGGCTCACCTCCGTTCTGCCTCTTGCTCTTGCCGCGGCAACATTCCACTCTCTTAAGTAGCTCTTAAAGGGGCAGGAGCCAAAAAACAACAAACAGAAGCGAGGAGAGCCCCGCACTCACTATCGTTACACCGCATCAAAGAATTTTCACCTCCAGAGAGCAGGTACTTGAAAGGTGCACTGGGACGCGCTAAAGTGGGCGTGGTTGCACTTAATTTCCTGTAAACTCCGGAGCTGGTGGGGAAACTTTTTAAAGCTCCGGAGCTGGGAGCCATTTGCCCCGGAGTTTAGGGGTCATGTATAAACGCCCTTGGTGTACAAAAATTTCAAGTGCAACTACTTCAACAAATAATGACAATATATCACTTTTCAAACAATATAATGTGTAAAAGGAACAAATTACTTTTTAAAAGAAACTTTCCTGGCTCTAGTTTGCAACATGTAAATTGTTGTTGTTGTTGTTGTTGTTGTTGTTGTGTTGTTGATGTTGTGTTGTGTTGTGTTGTGTTGTTTTGTTTTGCTTTGCTTTGCTTTGCTTTGTTGTTTGCATATGCTGTGTCTGTGCCCAGAGTATGCTGAAATGGCTTTTCTGGCGATGGTCTTGTTTCATTTCTCTGTTTCTCTACTCATTTCAATGGGATCTGTTGACATATAATGACAGCGTAGCTGGAAGTAGTGATGATAAAATGTATGTAAACTGCTCTTTGCTTTACCGTGATGCCTAAAATTTCAAAAGCGAGTTAAATGCAAGACAAATTGTAATAAAGCCCAGGATCTCCAACATTCCAGAGGTTCTTCTTTTAATTGCTAGTAAACAACTCCACAAAGGGACCAGAATAATCCACTGCTTGGTTTTGTTTTATTATTTTTCTGGCCTCTTTCCTGGCTGTCCCTGGGCCACCCAGGCTGACGGGAGCTGATTCATTATGAGACAAAAGGAGATGCTCCCAGACCTTGGTCCTGGGAGAGGAGGAGAAAGAGCCACACAGGAATGGAGAGCCGCCAAATGGGGAACAGATGCCATTTGCACATTGGAAGATAGATGATGGGAGTTAAAAGTGTACAGCAACAAGGCTTAAGTGTGATATTAATGACATCTATTTCCTTTGTCATCTTCCTGCAGAAGCCCTTGGAAGTACCAAATGCAGGATGGGAGGTGTGCATGCGGGTGTGTGGGAAGGGGGGAATCACTTTGCTGTAATAACTGTTATTTGTATCAGAAAGTGGCACTGGATATTGCAAAATGCGAGTTCTCAAAGCAATAACTGGACGCTCACAATCATCATTGCCCAGTTGAAGGGCAATTTCCAGGATGGTGAATATGGGAAGAAAAACAGCAGGCAGGCAGTAAATAAAATTCATGCCTCCCGCTTATTACTCATTTCCTAATCTGATTGCATTAAATGTACACAAAAGACTCGCCTGAGAGGAGAGAGGGAAGCCGATAATTGTCATGGGAGCCATTGATGAGAAATGGTGATGATGGCTTTCAGGGAGCGCTCAAGGCTTGCTCTTTTCTTCCCTGAAGCCACCGCTCCATCTCCGGACGCCGTTCATAGATCTTTCATTTCCACGCTCAATGAGCTTGCAAAAAGTTGGACGTGATGCCAATGGGGGCAGGAGGACAGATGGTGCTCTAGGGACTGAGCCATGAGTAGGCTGCCACTCACCCCAAGCACTGGATGCGCTTTTGGGCCAAACGTCTTAAAGTGATCATTTAACAACCAACAAATCTGGGTTTAAAATTGTTTCTTTATTTTTATGTTATCTTTATATCCCTGCTTTCTTCCAGTGCAAGGGGCTCACTAGATGAATCAGAAGAGATGAAGATTAAAAAGAAAAAATGGTTGCATAATTGCCAAACACCATTAAATATTATATAAGTTTAAGAAAGGAATGAAAGCAGTATGGCATCCATTTCAAAGTGCAAGAAGGAAAGGAATTGCCCAATGCCCACTCACCATTGAATTATACTTCCTTAACAATCTGTTACTGAGCAAAAAGGTTGGACTGACTCCATTCCTTGGTGGCCTTTATTTTGGGGAGATCCCAGAGCTGTCTTCTAAGCCCAGGCATAGCCTAAAAACTTCCACAACAGAAAAAAATCTGTGACTTCCAGTTTCTGGGTCATAGATTCATAGAATCATAGAGTTGGAAGAGACCTCAAGGGCCATGCAGCCCAACCCCCTGCAATGCAGGAACCCCCATCACAGGACTCCGGACAGATGCCATCCAGCCTCTGCTTAAAACCTCCAAAGAAGGAGACTCCACCACCCTCCGTGTCAGCATATTCCACTGCAGAACAGCTCTAACTGTCATGAAGTTCTTCCTAATGGGTCATGGAAGGTGTTCATGCATCTAGCAAGTGGTGCTGGAGATGGGCCCCAAACCCACACAAATCTCCCCACCCCTGTACTAATCAAGGTCTAAAGCATTTTACAGAGGTGGCTGAATAGCTCTGTGGTTTAGGGATCTGGCTGCAGAACCAGAGGTTGGGAGTTTGATTCCCCACTGAGCCTCCTGGGAGTAGAGCCAGCCTGGGTGGCCTTGGGCAAGCTGCACCATCCCAGGCCATGCATAGCAGAAAGAGGGAATTGGGAATAACATCTGAGCACTGTCTACCTAGAGAACCCTGAATCGTTAGACAGAATTCACATAATGGCACATGACGTTGATAATTATAAAAATAACCTGGATATTTTGCACTGAAAGCTCACCCTGAGATTCTGTTTCTGAAGAGTCTGGAAGGGTCACCAGCAGGGAAACCTTGCACTTTAGTAAGCTCTATCACAGAAGGATGACCATGTATAAATATGATAAATTAGGGAAGCAGCGTGACTGAGACCCTAGTACTAGCTCTCATCCCAATATCATAGAATCATAAAACAGAATCATAAAATGGAAGGGGTTTATAAGGCCATCATGTCCAATCCCCTGCTCAAGGCAAGGATATAAATCAAAGCATTTAAGAACATAAGAACATGAGAACAGCCTTGCTGGAACAGGCCACAGCCCATCCAGCTCAGCATTCTGTCTCACACACTGGCTCACCATTTGCTTCAGGGTGTTCCCAAGCAGATGTCTTCACCTGCTTACGATTCCCTGCAAATGGCATGGAGAGATAGATCCTGCCTATCTCTCCAACCTGGAGGTTGTCCTTAGGCATCCATCATGATAGCCATTGACACCCTTGTTCTGCATGAACATGTCCAATCCTTTCTTAAAGCTGTCGAGGCTGACAGATGTCACCACTTCTTCTGTCAGGGAGTTCCACAGACCAGTGATCCTCTGGGTGAAAAAGTACTTTCTCTTATTTGTTTGAGATCCAGCACCCAAAAGTTTCATGGAGTGCCCTCTAGTTCTAGTGTTGTGTGATAGGGAAAACCACTTTTCCTTAACTACTATCTGGCAGATGTTTGTCCAGTTTTCTCTTGAATGCCACCAGCAATGGAGTGTTCACCACGTCCTGAGGTCATTGGTTTGATCATCATACTCACTGAACAGTGAAGAAGTTTTCCCTGCTATTCAGATTAAATCTAGCATTCTGTCACTTGAACCCATTAGTATGGGTCCAGCACTTAAGCATGATCCAGAATGGATCCTGCCCCCTCCTCTGTGTGGCTAGAACAATCATCCCCACTCTTACTACCTGAAAGTTGTGATGGCATCCTAGGGGATGGTTGGGTGGTCTTGTCAAAGCGTGAGAGGAGAATTTAATGATCTGGGTCATGCCTTTATTCTACTAAGCAATGTAAATGTGGGATTATTTACAGCATAAAGCACAGCTGCATGGATCTTGCTTAATTAAGCTTATCGTCGCAAAACCTGATCCAGTTCCCCAATGGATTAATGTAACTAATTCAATATCCTCTCTTCAGAGGCATCACAATAAATGCCACAGGAGGATGTAATTCACTGTAAGAATTTCCACTCAACCTCCACTTTATGAGACAAGTAGGACTTGGTGGGTGGCTGCCCTCCTGCTTCCCCCACCACTCCTGACCTAAATGGAGTTCCATCTCCCTGTCTAATCCCACTATCCTACTCTGCATTACAATGTAGTTATCTCTTCTCTGTTTGCCTGCACATAGTTCCTGGATTGTTCCGTTTTCCAGCTTCATGAGCCATCACATCCCTTTCATCTTCTTTGCTATTGCTTTGAATTGTGTTGTACTTAATACCCTTGGTGTCACTAAGAGTTTGGTTGGAGACTTGACAAAAATTACCTGTTTCAGGCTCGGCTCTCCTCTTCATTGTGTCTTGATTTATTCGTTAAAAGAGCCACTGCAGTCTCTTGCGCTTAACACCTGCACAAAGAACAACCACATAAAAGAAGTTCAAGCATAGCTCTGTAATAGAGAAGGGTGAGCATTTAATGGCCGTGCTGGAAATTCAGTGAGGGTTACTGAATGATGGGGTGATAAGTACTTTGATATCCCTTCCATCAGGGTATTGTGAGGTTTGGGATTTTAACCAGTCAATTAATTAATTAATCAATTAATCATTCACTGGGCTTAGAAGCTAGACCTGTCAATCGCACATAGTAAAATCCGACTTTCTCCTCCACTAAGGCCAGTCGCCCTGAAATTTGTCTCTCTATCTGGACTCTTGGAAAGCACAGCTGTTCCCCAAGAGTTCCGCTGGCACCCTGAGATCTGCCATGCCCTACGGGAGAACAGTTTTCAAAAAGGAACCTATGCTTTCATGAAGCATGCCAAGGCAACCATAAATGTCCATCTATTCAGCATCTGACATACAATAAGAGTGAAGGCCTAAGCATATACAACTCTCCCGGGCTCCCATTTGACAAACATGGCCAAGGCTGGGCACACGGCATCAGCAAAAATGGGATGCCTTCCTGTACATGTTAAGGAGATGTTGCACAGCTGGCGTCCATGTTGCTGAAATCCATGGGAAGTACCCTGAGAATTCTACAGGGGCTCTTTTTATTTTCCTCACCAGACCCTTTCCTCTTGATTACATAGAATTTAATGAATGTTGGACTAAGAGCTCCACTGAGAAGTTGCTAAAAACAACATGAATGATGATAAAACTCTGCTACTGCGAGGAGAATAATGTGGGTTCCTTACAAATATATAAAAGAAGGAACTTGCAAAGACCTTATACAAACCCTGGAAAGTGATCTTGCCACTCTCGCAAAAAGGGGGGCGTTTGAGGATGGCTGCGGAAGCATGCTTGAAGAATCAGATTAGGTATGTAAGGAGGTCTTTCTGTACCAGCAGGAGCCATCATTCAAACCAGGATGGGCATTGGTAAGTCCCCCCTCCTAAATTGGTTTGTCCTGAAGTCCCATCAGCTGTATCCAGCCTAAACAAAGGATGAAAGATTCTGGGAACTTCAACCTGGCAGCATCTAAAAGATCACCCTTGTTCAGGGGCATAGTGTGGGGAGGGTAAGGGGGGAGAGTGCCCCAGGTGCAGCAATTAGGGGGTGCCAAATTGCCTACTGCACCTCCCGCTGTCCACCATCTCTGAGTTCGGCTGCAGACAGACAGAGGCTGCAGTGCCCTCCTCCTGCAACTCTTGCCACATGCAGGAAAGGTAAGGCATGCGCATGCACACGCACACACACACACACACACACACACACACACACACACACACACACACACACACACACACACACACACACACACACACACACACACACACACACACTTGTGTGCCCACGCACCTGCAGGATTGCTGGATGGATGGGATGGAGGGCTAGCAGGGCGCAAAAAAAAAACTTTGGCCCCAAGCACCCCAAAACCTTGCTATACCGCTGCCCTTGTTGTTGCACAGCTTTGAATTTCTAGTTAAAATTCCTCCCCCCGCCCCCCTGTAAGTAGTAGAAATGCAGAGAACTGCTGTGGAGAATAACTTTAGGTTCCTCCAGACAGTCAATTCTTTTTTCATTATTTGGCACTAGTCTCAATAATTCTCTCTGAGAGATTTGTAGGAGAAAGAATAAAATGATGCAGTTACTGTACTTACAGTTCTCAGCGAACAGATAAAAATGACTTACAAGAGACAAAACAGGAAAAGATCACAGGCTGAGGAGGCAGGGCTCTCTTTGGATTCAGAAGCAAGCAAGGAAAAAATTGTTGATGCTGGAGGAAATAACAATCAGCCTAACCCAGAAATATCCCTCCCAGCTACAGTTACTACAGGCAGGATGCAAGGTTGTAAAAAAAGTTCCACAGTTTTCTTCCACTACTCTGTACTACAGCTTAGGTAGCATGCTGGTCAATCCTCTTGAAAGTCTCTGAGTTCTGAGATAATATAAGGAAGTTCTCCATATCTAGAAGAGGGAAAGAAAAAGTGCACATCATTTGATGCTGCAGAATTCAAGGTCACATAGAAAACCAAGAGTGTAATTATGTGATTTAATTAAATGATTAAGGTAGAGGTGAAATATTTTCAAAGATGTAAGACTGGGATTGTTTACTTTTGGAAGAGCCTGGATGAGAGAGAATATTGTTTAAAAAGCATGTTGAGAAGGGTTGTTCTGGTTACTCCAGTGATATCAGGCAGGCCAAATGAATGGAAACAGTGGAAGTATTTCATTGCTGATTATTATCCATCAACATCATAACAACTCAGTCATTGTTCAGAAGCATCCAATAAAGGAGTACAGTATTTGATTTCTAGGCATGTTCCTGACATAATGGCTGGAAGATATCCATTGACTAAGTTGCCATCGATAATTGCAGCTAATTGTCGAGATTCCGGGATACTTCTCTGTTGCACAACTGGGCATGTGACCAGACACATGATGGAGCCACACCTCATAAATTAGCTGCAATTGATGGTGGCACGTTAAGGCAAACTTTATGTGAACAGCAAAAGAATTCTGGTTGTGAAATAAGTAAGTTTTTGCAAATCAAAGTTCATCAGCCTCTGCCTTCATTTCTCATTTGGCATCCTTCTCATCTCTGCTTAGTGGGCCTCATCCATAGGAAATACAGGGCTTCCAACTGTGTATGCTTGGTCTGACCATGTCTATTTCATAAAAACACCTTGCTTTTAACACCTTGTCTATACCTCATCTTTCTCCACTCTATCCTAGCAGCCATTAATCTTTTCAACCGGGCTTCCAGCAGCTCATATTTCTACTTATCAGATCCCCCCCCTTCCTGATATTGGTTGGCTGGTTAATTTTTATTGCCATTCCCCCATCTTCTGTTAAAATTCTCCATGGATTTAATGAAATCTGTTGCCCATCTGATACTCATGCTTATAACTTTAGTTTAATTTAGTGTTTTGTTTTTTTACTCTCTCTGTCTGCAGGTCAAGTTGCACCTCATTGTTGATTATGGTTGGGTTAAACCAAGCATGTCCAAACTTCAGCCCTCCTGATGTTTTGGACCACAACTCCCAGAATTCCAAGCCTAGACTGCCAGTGACAGAGGACTGTGGGAGTTGTGGTCCAAAACATCTGGAGGGCCAAAGTTTGGACATACCTTAAACTGTAATGTCTCAAGCTTGCAAAGAAAAATATTTATTTATTTATTTATTTATTTATTTATTTATTTATTTATTTATTTATTTATTTTTATAGACTTTCCCAAAGGGAACTCTGGGGGTGAGCAAAACCAGTAAATAGGAAATTACAGAAATACAAAAATTTAGAAATACTAAAAAGAGACAAAGAGGTAAGAAAAATTAGATCCTTCTTCTTTTCCTCCTTCCATGCCCTGATTTTGGGAATCAATCCTTCCTTTTATCATAGCTTTTAAACAGTATTTGGGAGTAACATGTGGTGCAGGATTGCATCCAACTCTTCTCTTCCTCCCCAGAGTCCTTTCTGAGGTCAGTGCGGTATTCCAACTATGGCCACTTTTTTGTACTTTTTATTGGAGGGATCATACTCTTGGCTCTTCCCCTCTCTCCATCCACTTTCCATCCCTGCATGCAAATGCTCCCCACTGACCCACTGCCTGTTCAAAGGCATCAATCAACTCTGTTGGTCTGTTGATAAACATTTGCTATCGAAGCCGCAAGGGATGGACTCAGCTGGAAGACGAGGGTGTGGTTATGGAGCCTGCATCCTCCTGGCACCCGCTGGAATCAAAAGGCCAGCTGGGCCACCTTCCTCTCTCTGCAACATCAGAGTCCTCCTCCTGGGCTGTTTTGACTGTTTAATCTGACAAGGCTCTGTTTTCTAAACCTGCCTCCACTTTCCCCTTCAATGCCTCCCAAAAGAAAATGTCACTGGGGCTTCCTCCTGTTGTCTGCAGAATCGAACCCTCCGCTGTACGGTGTGGTAGTCCATGAAGGTCACACAGATGCAGCAGGTGTGTGATGCTTGGACGAGAAAGATACCTGTGCCTCTGCTGGGAAAGAGACTGTTCCACTAAAGGATCACAAAAGACCTGTAGAAAGGGAGGAGTAGCCAGTAACCCAGCAACCTCCTTCCTTGTGTGCACCAGATGGACTATTTTTACCTGGGCAGAAAGATAAGCTTTTGGCAGGTAAATGACATTGGGAGTATTGACCGTCCCTTTCTATAGCCCAGCATCTTTCAATACATCCCTGGGTGTCATGAGGAAGGTGCTCCCTATTGTCTTGACTCCAAAGCAATTTGAAACTGTATATATATAGCTGAGGCACACAAAACAGTGATTAAGAGAAGAGAAAAAGGGGCCCTATTATTAAGCAGAAGAATTGCAAAGCTGCAACCAATTTTGCTATTCATTTTCCCCTCTCCCAGCCTACCTTTTGCACCTGAATTCATTCTGTCTTGGCTTCTAAAGAAAAGAAGAGGGGAGAAAGCCAAGACCAAGCACATTTAAATGCAGCTCCCTGGTTCCTTCCAAAGAAACAACAAGAAGGATGCCATAATCAGCCAAGCAGTATTGAGTTCCTTTTGTTTATGGGGTGGGAGGGAGGGGAAGCAGGTTAAAATTTCCCATTCCTTTATTTGCCTTCAATGCAGCTTTCTCCCCTCTTTTCCGGGCTTCCCATCCTCTCCTTCCTGAAGTAACAGGATATATATATATTTTTAGATCAACTAAGCAGGGTCGTCGCTGGTTAGTACTTGGATGGGCGACCATCAGGGAATACCAGGTGCTGTAGGTGCCTGGAGTAGGAACTGGCAAGCCACTCCAGTACTCCTGACAAGAAAACTCCATGGACATGGAGTCACGAAGAGTCGGTCACGACTCTTAACGACACAACATACATACACACACAGGAGCCGGGGTGATCACAGTACAGAAACAGAAGCCCCTTCTTCTTCCCTACTGGAGTTCTGCTTGACAGCCCCATAATGAGGGAGTTTGGAAATTCCTCACCATTTACTAAACTGACAGCCTGAAAGGCTGAGAGACTCCTTCTAGCAGAGGAGGAAACCACAAAAGCAAGCAAACCTCACAAACATCTTTAGCCCAGTCCGAATGACAGGGTGTCGATGTGCACACAAAATGCATTAAATCCCCATTAGCTTTCATTTCGCCGGTGCGCCTCCTGGCAGTGACGGAAGCGTGGCTGGTTCGTGATCTAGTCTCCGGATTGCAGCTATTCTTGAGTGCAGAGAAAGGGACCCGATTTAGAAGTTGTATCTGCGGATGGGGAGGAGCTTCCAAAGCAAGAGTTCAACACTGGTTCCTTGGTGCTTCCTGCTTAGTTCTCCTTCCCTCATTAGGACCCATCAGTGGCGCAAAGACAGCACAGACTTTGCATACACCAGGTATTGAATACATTTCAGAAACTTACCCAATTAAACAGGAGTTAAGAGAAGAAGGAAGCAGGGCAGTGCAAAAGCTGTGGAACCAGAAAACAACATGAACAAAAAGACATCAGCTTAGCCTGTAAGATACTTTGTAAATTAGTGCTTTTAATGGCAAGCCCTGCAGATTCCAGGTGTTGAAATAGAACGCACAGAATTTGGTTCTGTTATTTATTTGCATCAGTATTCTTGTGTGTGTATGTGTGTGAGTGAGTGAATGAGTGAGTGAATGAGTGAGTCTTACATGCAGCCAACCATATCATACATGCTCCTGTGCATTGGAAGTCGCTTTTGAGAAAAACCCACCCCTGGTGGTGGTACCAGGAAAAAGTGGCATGACATCAAAAAAAGGGCATGGCCAAGACCCTGCCGCCGAAACAGTGACTGTAAACGCGGACTGACTGATTAGAAGCGTTTTCTAAAGAGTTTGAAAACCCAGGTGCGACCGTGCCCAATATAGATTGATAAACTCCACATACACACATGCTCCTGCATTCAACATGCCTTGTCTTTTCAAGTCAGCAGTATTTCATCATTGTTACATACACGGGCATTGCTAACACAACTGCTGGGGATGCCATGAAACAAATGAAGGATTGGAAAGAAATGAAAATATTTGCAGGATTCCAAATATATTAGTTATAGTTCAGATCGGATCAGATAAGTCAGGATTCCAAAATCTAGAGAGAAAAAGAGATGCTTCCAAAATTCTCAGTGAGGACATAATAATCATGCATAAGCTTCTTGCCTCCAAATGCCATCGGGCACCCAGAAGTGTCATAGATTTTTGCAGGTCGAGCACTTAAATGCTTGCAGGTGTTAGTACAATTTGAAGATGGGGCTTACCTAAATGCTGCCATTCTCAGCTTTAGCTCTGAATGTGATCAGGCAGATGTCTGAGGCAGGCTGTAGGTGCAGGTGTTTGTATCTATGCATAAGATGTAGGAGATATACATAGAAAGATAATGGATATGAGTATATTCAGGTTAAGCTACAAAGGGCAGGGAAACAGCGGGGGAAATGGCAGGCCAAATATGAGGTGGAATGAAGTCACAGGCTTGAGCTTGCAACAGCTGAACAGGGCAGTTGAGGACAGGATATTTTCAAGTTTGCTCATTCACATGGTTGGTATATCTTGGAAGTGACTTGGTGGCATATAGCAACAACAAGAGACAGGGCAGGCATTGTTAGTGTTTTCCTTCAGACAGTGAAAACTATGATGGGGAATGAATTGTATCTTGATATGATTTAGCAGAAACAGGAAGCCCAGATCCTGATAACTCTAGTGAAACTGTCAGCATGTTCAAGTTAAAAAATATATTGCTTGTCCAGGGTGTCAACAAGGACATATCAAAGCATAACATAAGAACATAAGAACATAAGAACATAAGCATGAGTCATGTTGGATCAGGCCAAGGGCCAATCTAGTCCAGCTTCTTGTATCTCACAGTGGCCCCACCAGATGCTTCTGGGAGTGCACAAGACTAGATACCTGTCTCCTGATACCACTCCCCTGCATCTGGTCCTTGAAGGACCCGGTTTTAAGCCTGAAGATGACACATCTCCATCAAGGTTTGTAACCTGGGATGGACTTTTCCTCCAAGAAAATATAGAGGTCTCTTGTCCTTACAGATTACTCAAACTGGGTTTCTCCTAGGTTAGCTACTAATATGTCCTAGTGTTCGTATGAACTCATTTTCTAAATGGGGTTTAGTAAGTCTTGAGAAAAGCAGGAAGGCATTGGCAGGCACGGATGTGGGTAGGGTAGGGTTCCAATTCTTGGGTCTGAGCCTCTGCCAGTTCTCTGCAGAAAGACGGCTTGGGAGTCACAGTGTTAATGCTCCATTCATTGTTGTGTTGCTAATGGCATGAGGGGCTCACTGGTGGTGTGGCAGAAATCCAAAAAGTAACTGGCGGGGGGATGGATGAAACTGGGCTCCTCTTGGCACTTGGAGCAACACCTGCAGAAATAGGGTCTTGGCGAGCCAGTGACCATGATGCCAACTGGAGTATGGGTGGGGATTGGCACCAAGGCATTAAGACCACTTTACAGATTATTGGCAAGCCCCTCTTACCCTTAGAGGTGCGTCTCTGCCTGGAGAACCAGAGAACAGTAGCAGTTCCCTGCATTGGGAGCTGGTCCACTGAGATCCGACCACCATAATCTGCAAAGATGAAGCAGTTTATCTCAGCTGGGAATGTTTAGCCTTTCAAAAAGAAGCCTGAGAGAGGATATGATAGCTATGTTTAAACAGCTGAAAGGATGTCACATTGAAGAAGGGACTGGCTTTTTTTCCATGGCTTCAGAGGCTAGGACGTGGGGCAATGGTCTCAAACTACAGGAAAAGAGATTCAATTTAAACATTAGGAAGAACTTCATCACAGTTAGAGCTGTTTGGCAGTGGAAGATGCTGCCACAAAGGAGGGTGGTGGAGTCTCCTTCTTTGGAGGTTTTTAAGCAAAGGCTGGATGGCCATCTGTTGGGAGTCCTATGATGGGGGTTCCTGCATGGCAGGGGGTTGGACTAGATGGCCCTTGAGGTCTCTTCCAATTCTATGATTCTATGAACACAGCTGCCTGTATCATTGGGTATATCCTTTTGTCACAGTTTAGTAGAGCAAGACAAGTGTCTTGCTTATTGGGAAGAGATGCCAGAGCTGGCTCAGAGTTTATGACACTTTTCTTTGTTTTTAGTTTATTACTGTTGCAACACATGTTAGGGCAGGAAAGTGTAAACTCAAAGAGCAGTAACAGAAGTCCCAGGAACTGATTTGCATGGCATTTCTCTTCATCATTCAGAAAAGTTATTGTTTGCAATGACCACTGATCGTACTGTCTGGATAGCCTGGGAGATAATCCTTAACAGTAATTTCCCCAAAATATTGCTTTTCATATTGCTTCCAGGCTCCCTCCTGATATAATTCCCTGCTGCCATTAAAAATCCTTACCACCCAAATTTAGAAACTGGTCTGAAGACATATGGAGCGGCTGTTTGTCTTGTTGTGTTTGGACTTCAATTCTCAAAGGTTCCAGCTGACATTGACAATGGTTAGGAGCTGAATGCCACAACATCTATAGGACCAAACATGAAGAACTAGGGATGTAGGTCAGGGGGAAAACAATGGAAGTTTTAGGGGCAGCCACAGAGAAGGCCCTGTCACATCTCCTGAACCAATGTAATTTTAGTCAAACAGGGATGCAAAGAAGAGACACATTTACTGCATTAGAGAGAACTGGCAGGACAGACAAGGGAAATATGGTTGATTTTTAAATTTAATTTAATTTTTTTTGCCTCCAATTTCATATGAACAGCACAATCCTTGTGCGGGCGTGCTTGTATTGTGTAAGAAATTCCAGTCAAGTGAAGAATTGTCTCCCTGATGTTCCACAAGAAGGAAATCCACTAAATCAAGGGAGGTTTAAAGGACAGGAAGAGGGGGAAAACCACCCCCAAATGAAAAAGACTGTGAAGTCATCTCATGGCTACCACAGTTCAAAGCCTTTCCCATAAATTTGAATGGATTAAAGACTTATTTAATGTATGTCTCCGTACTTTGCCGACAAGAATAGTTGAAAGTGAATTTAAAATAAAGATTTTAGTTGCTTCTTAATAATTATGCTGTTATTATGCCAGTTTTGGCAAAGTATTCCCCAGACGTGAATTTTTTTAAAAAAATCAACCCTTTAAAACGTTAAATTACCCTTTTAGTCTGCCAGCAATAATGATAAATACAGCTCAGTTCAATCTCATTACCCACTCTGATTCATGGACTGGATTAATATTTGGTAAAAACTAACTACCCTCACTATAATCCTGTGGATATGCAAGAAAATATTAATGGCATGAAATTACAAAATATATCTGCCGGGAATTGGGTCTCTGCATAATTAGGGAAAAAGTAATGGAAGAGCTATTATTTTATGGAGATGTGACTGCTACCTACTAGATAGAATGGCATGTGTACTGCTATGGTTTGTGTGGACTGTAGGCTGGTGATGTTCACTTTTGCCCTTCACCATATCTGGCCTTGTCTCCCTGTTTATTTGCTGGGATATGTTCCAGGTACAGTGGTCATGTATCCTACTTTATAGAGGACATTCCACTAATTGAAATGCTGTCAGAAACGGACCTTCCTTTAAAGGTATCCTCTACATAAAGGTCTACCCCATACCAATCTGGTATAAAGATTAAAAAAAAGCACAAGGGGGCATGAAAATAATGGGTTACTAAGAAGTGAGGGCATAGGATTGGCCATTGTATGAGCTTTTCTTCATCCCTGTATCTTGCAGTTTGCTTCCTCTTGTCTTGCATCAGCAACTAAACATGGGCTGTGCTTGCAAGTTAAAGACTTTGTTTAAGGCACAAGGTAGGGGCTGAGCACATCCGATCTTGCCTGGTCTCAGAAGCTAAGCAGGGCCAGGCCTGGCTAGTACTTGGATGGGCGACCACCAGGGAGCACCAGGTGTTGTAGGTGCCTAGAGTAGGAACTGGCAAGCCACTTCAGCATTCCTGCCAAGAAAACTCCATGGACATGGGGTCACGAAGAGTCAGTCATGACTGCAACAACAACAACAACAACAACAACAACAACAACAACAACAACAAGGGGGATAAAACATGAAGCAGTCTTATAATAGGAGAGACCCTTCTGCTAGTCAAGCTAGAGAGATGCTTTGTGATATCTTTGGAAGGAGAGATCTTTCAAAGGTAAAACTTATGAGCTTATCTTAGCAGGAGCTTTGTCTTACTCTCTTCACTGCAAATTATCTTGGTTTTCTTTTGCAATCCAT
This sequence comes from Phrynocephalus forsythii, assembly GCA_029282475.1. Lineage (NCBI taxonomy): Eukaryota > Metazoa > Chordata > Lepidosauria > Squamata > Agamidae > Phrynocephalus > Phrynocephalus forsythii. The sequence goes on from JAPFRF010000022.1 coordinate 7,883,008, forward strand.
GTTTTGGAGGTCAACATAGTCTCAGTTGTGCATTGGATTTTCTGAGGCATGAACATTTGAAGAAATTCCACGCGTGGAGGGAAATCATTGCAATAAATGTTCTTTTTTTCATAGATACTTTTTGTCCTTGGGTTGCCGTCTTTCTGCTGGTTGAGTGCCTTTCACAATAGAAACTAGATTAGTGGGAATGACTGCCTTCATTGCCTAAGAAGCCTCTTGATTTTTGGTGCTGTTAAATATACAGATCTTCTGTCATTTAAGGCGAAAATGGTGGCAGCTCTATTTGGCCTTCCCTCACCCTCACTTTTTCTTCTTGCTCACTGTCATTTTCCATGCTTGTTAACTTTTTTAAAATCCAGAGATCTCCATAACTAGCCTTTGAGGAAAGTTCAGCCTTTTTCGGCTTCATAATGAGCCCAAGATTAACTAAATGTGCATTTTGCACTGTGATGGCAGAGCAGAATGGATGGTGGAAATGAAAGAAGCTCTCCAAAGCTTCTATATAGGGCAGGCATGTCCAAACTTCAGCCTTTCAGATGTTTTGGACCGCAACTTCCACAGTCCTTTGTAATTGGCAATCTAAGCTTGGAATTCTGGGAATTGTGGTCCAAAACATCAGGAGGGCCGAAGTTTGGACATGCCTGATATAGGGGAAACCCCAGTTTGTGAAGTATTGGGTTTGCCTAGACAATGTCTGCATATGATTCTGTTTGGTAACTGACTTGTCCATTCCTCATTCCACAAAGGCTCCTCTTTCCACCATGTTTTGCTCTCTCCTCAGACCAAGACAAGCTCATGTTGAAGTAAACAGAAAGTCTTTCCCTGCTTAAGCAGTTTTCCTTTCCGTGATATATGAACGATCTTGTCTCGTTTGCCAAAAGTCTTAACACCTACAAGACTCATCAGTGGTGCTTTAATTTTTTTTTTTAATATAGTGTAACCATGAGGATTAGGAACCTCACATGTTTTTTTCTAGCTATCCAAAATTACAAAGCTCAGTGCTGCTGCACATTATTATTATGCAATGTAGATACAGATTTCTTACAGTTAAGCCAAATGGTATGTAATCTGTTGAAGGAAAACATATTTGACCTGTTTGCTTTTATTTGGAAGAAGAATGGAAAAGTAGTCCTTGATGACGCCTTGATCTCAAATTATACTGATTATAATTAGGGCCACCTATGGGTTTTCTCCTAAATCTCTCTCTCTCTCTCTCTCTCTCTCTCTCTCTCTCTCTCTCTCTCTCTCTCTCTCTCTCTCTCTCTGGCTTATTTTCTAGTTTCGCATGAATTGTTGTTGAATCTACCTTTCTTGAACTCAACCAATTCACCTGTCTACTGCATTCTGCTGCAATTTCCAGATCAGATCCTAATTAGAGTATCCTAATATAAGCATGCTGGTGTCCTGAATTTAATGCAGGGAGTGGAACCGAACATCTTCTGCATAGAAAGGTGGTTACTTCACGTCCTTCCTCGAGCCGAGGTGAACTTGCCTCCGTGTTGAAATCGGTTTTCAACGCGGATCAAGAAGTGGATTGAAAAGATTCCTGTGCTCCAGGACAGGAATCTCTCTCCCTGCTTGGAGCGCAGTTCAGGGGTGGTGGTCGGGGTGAACTCGGATTGACCCCACAAGGACATGAGGTTACGTTCCTTCGACTCGGTCTCCAGCGGGGCCACGAACTGCAGCGAGAGGGACATGAAGTACCAGCCAAAATCGTTATTGTCTTGTAATTCGTAACAACAATAATGGCACATCTCTCATCAAATTACTTGAGATGCTAGGAATGTTTCTGAGAAGCTGTAAGAGTTTTTAAGGGACTGTGAAGATGTTTGAAACCTGTTTGAATTGTTCTGGAAACTTCCCATGCTAATAATTTTATTATGTGCTTTAACCTTGCTTGAAGAGCAACCTCCCTCTTAGTATAGAGGAATGAAAGAATATTCTACTAAAGATCATTATTAGAAGAGTGAGGCTTTTGTGATATATATTTAATGCAAATATCCTCTGACTAAACGCTTGAGGGGCTGAGTGGGATGGTGGAAAAATATTCAGGGTGAGTGTGTTATTCCTCCTTAAATCGGTGGGAGCTAGCCTTGAATGTTTCTCAACCAGCTGAGAGTGGAGGTCAGATGAATTAGAGACAGCTCATAAGGAAGTTGCTGGGAGTGTTAATCAGATTAATGGTTTCTTGGCACACAACATATACTAATAGCTGTTGCTCAACACAACAGCTTTGTCCACGGGCTGTATTAAGGAGCTTCTAGCATGCTGCAGTACTGCACTGGTTGTGACTTCATCAAAGCAGAATAAAACCCATCACTTTAGAATCTCAGAGGGAAATAATTATCACGTTGTTTTTACTGGGTGACAGATGCTTATCACTCCACATATATTAACTGCATAATGTAACTCTCACTGCCAGTTCTCTTAATAAGACCTCTCTATTGAAGCTCTAAGATTATGCTCAATGATGGGCACAAAATGAACTATGAACCAAAGCAAAGCAAAACAAAACAAAACAAAACAAACAAACAAACAAACCCAAGATCTATGAATCGAGCTATTTGGTGGTTGATTTGGGGGCACTTTGGGGAAATACACACACACAAAACTCCAAACTATTACCAACTTTGGTGATTCATTGTGGACTATAATTCAGACATCTCAAAGACAATCTTTACCAAACTTGGCCTGACTTTTCTCCCCACCTCCTCAAAGTTTGACAAGGATTAGATTTATGACTTCTGAGTTATAGCCCCCACCCAAAGTAGGTCATCTCAAGAAAGCACTCCTTAATCAGCTGCCGAAGAGAACTTCTGGGGGGAGAGAGAGCTGGTTGGGGGACTGTAACTCAGAGGTCCCAAGTCCAATTTTTGCCAAACTTTGGGAGGGTGGGAAGTAGAGTCATCTGAACTTTCTCTGTGTGTCCCATGTCTCCAACCCATGTGGGACCAATTCTATCTATTCCTGGAAGTCCAAAATGCCACAAATCACAAAATCATTCATTTCTCCTCCCCACCCTCCCAAAGTTTGGCCCAAAATGGTTCATTTGGTTGCATAATTTGTGAAAGTTTATGGTTCAAGAATTGTCATGGATTGCCATTTTCTATTATTTCAGTGCAGAAAATATTCTGCAATAAATCCTTTGGCCTCAAAGGTGTCCTAAGTCCTTTTGTTGTTATGCTATAACAGATGGAACTGGGGCTTGTACTGTGAAGATTCCAGGCCTCTGTTTGCCTTACAAACACTGGAACAAACCAAAACCTTGGGGGAGGGGCTGAGTAGCTGGATGGAAATGGTATGGGAGGGCTGTTTTCCCATGTCCCCTCCTCTCCTATAAAAACCATTTCCTAGGGTGTTCTGCAATGACCAATTATGGCAGTACAACAATGACCTCCTAGTAATGGTCCTCTATTGGGTTTTTTTTAAAAAAAGTTCAAGCAAACTATGAAACGATGCATGTGTGTGTTTCCATCTATTTCCCTGTTTGTCTTTATTTGCTTGTGTTTCAAAGCTTTTCTTTACGATCTGACAGATAGCTCTGCATTTTTCTGCAGCTTTTGCTTCAAATGCTTCAGAACCCTGCTGGTGGTGATCCATTCACCAGCACTGTGTGCTCTTTGTGCCAACTTTGGAAGAATAGATACACATGAATAGTTTGCTCAGGAAACAGAGTGTGTATTTTCTGTCTTATTTATCTCACCAACTCCCCCATTCATTGGTACGGATGCTATTTAAAATTAATGGGAAGTCTGGGTATATCTGGAGGGAAAGGACACTGGTCCTGCACTGCTGAGCCGTTTCCACTGTTTTCTCGTTTCCCTTGTGTAGAAAATGACTAATAGGGGTATGGAGGAATTTGGTTACGATACTCATTGGTGGAACAGGTGAACTGGATACATTGAGACAATCCTGTCATAGTTAATTAACTGTCTTCAGCTTCCAGTGGGCTCGGAGGGGGGGGCTCCCTTTCCCTGCTGTGTCCGCCCGGGTACCAGGTAGAGGGAGTGGGAAGGCTGGGGGGTCAAAAGGGAGGAGGGGCCGCAATCGTGTATAGGGATTCTTTTCACGTCAGCAGGGCCTCAACATTGGTTAGCCAGGGGCTAGAAGTTCTTCACCTGTTGGTGGGACAGCGGGACAGATTTGGCATTGTACTGGGTTACCGAGCTCCCCGCAACCCTGCACAATCCCTTCCAGAGCTCACAGAGTTCATTGCCGCTGCTCTGCTGAAGTCCCCACGCCTATTGGTCGTGGGAGACTTCAACGTGCATGCGGGTGGTGGACTCTCAGGTGCAGCTCTGGAGATCATGGAATCCATGGCTTCCATGGGTCTGTCCCAGCATGTTTCATGCCCCACCCACAGGTCTGGGCACACCCTGGATCTGGTTCTTACCTCCATGTCGGGGGATTCGTGTCTGGAGGTGGGGGACATTGTCTCCCTTCCTGTGTCATGGACAGACCACCACCTGCTCTCATTCTCCCTGGCGATTCTGGCCCCTCCCCGCGGGGACCACCAGCCCTCTGTTCTGGCCCGCCCCCGGAGGCTCATGGACCCTCAGCGGTTCGGGGAGCTCTTCAGGGGGTTACCTGGTGGTATGACTGGCGCTCCGGCTGAGGATGTGGCTAACCTTTGGCATGAAATAGCTGTCCACACCATAGACCGGATCACCCCCAAGCACCTCCTCCGTTGCCGAGCCCAGCCCTCCCCTTGGTTCACGGGGGAGCTTAGGGCAATGAAGCAGGAGAGGAGGAGGCTAGGGCGCAGCTGGAGGAAAATCCGGACGGCGTTGAGTAAGGCTGCGGTTGATGCCCAGTCTAGTCGCTATACCAACGCGATCAGGGAGGCTAGAACATCCTTTAACTCCCTGAGAATTGCTGAGGCCTCGAGCCGCCAGGCGGAGCTCTTCCGGGTGGTTCGGGACCTCAACAATCCTAGTCTGGCCAGGCCTCCTCCTACTGATTTCAGTAGTGAGCAGTTTGCAGCCTTTTTTCGAACTAAAATAGAGGCCATCCGTGCCGGCTTTGACTCCGGTTGAAGTGGTCCTGCTCCGCCATCCCCAGTCACTGGTCCACCTTCGTCGCCCCGGTTGGATGCGCTTGGGCCTGTTTCTGCTGTCGAGGTCTCCAAGGCTATGGCGCATTGCCGGCCTGCCTCCACCCCTTTCGACCCTTGCCCTGCCTGGCTAATTCGAGCTGCCTGAGGGACTATGGCCGAATGGGTTTCTGTCATCACCACCGCCTCCTTCAATGAGGGGGTCTTTCCCTCTCCTCTGAAGGAGACGGTGGTAAAGCCCATTCTGAAAAAACCTGGCCTAGCGGTGGACGACTTATCAAACTATCGCCCAATCGCCAACATCCCGTTTATGGGCAAGGTGATCGAGAGGGTGGCGGCGGTCCAGCTGCAGTCATACCTGGAGGATCAGCAGTGCCTCGACACATGCCAGTCCGGGTTCAGGCCCCGTCGGGGTACCGAAACAGCTTTGGTCGCCCTGCAAGATGACCTTGTCCGGGCGGCCGACAGGGGTTGCTCTACCCTGTTGGTCCTCCTGGATCTGTCAGCGGCCTTTGATACCGTCGACCACGGTATCGTACTGGACCGGCTCTCTGAGGTGGGAATCGGAGGCTCTGCTCGCAGTTGGCTCCGTTCCTTCCTGGAGGGCCGGCCCCAGTACGTCCAGCATGGGGGGGGGAGTTATCGGCCCCTTGGATTCTCCCTTGTGGGGTGCCACAGGGGTCGTCTCTGTCCCCCATGCTGTTCAACATCTACGTAAGGCTGTTGGCGGGCGTCGCTGATGACACACAGCTCTATCTCTCCTTTTCCACCTCTGCAGTGGAAGCTGTGAGGATCCTCGACGGGTGCCTGGAGGCTGTACAGGCTTGGACCGGGGCGAACAGGCTTAAGCTCAACCCCGAGAAGACGGAGGTTATGTTCTTTGGGAGCTCGCCGTCGGGGTACGGTGGCCCTTTCCCCTGCCTGGGGGGAGTCTCCCTCCAGCTCGCAGATAGGGTGCGGAATCTGGGTGTGTTCCTGGACCCGGCACTTACTATGGAGTCCCAGGTGGCGTCGGTGACCAGGTCCGCCTATTACCATCTCCGTCGGATCGCCCAGATCCACCCGTACCTGGACGCGAACTCTCTGAGAACAGTGGTCCAAGCACTGGTTATCTCGAGGCTGGACTACTGTAACGCCCTCTACATGGGGTTGCCCTTGACTCTTCTCCGGCGTCTGCAGCGGGTGCAGAATGTGGCGGCCAGGCTGGTGGCTGGTGTGCGTCGTCATGAACACATCACCCCAGTCCTGGCCCGCCTGCATTGGCTGCTCGTTGCAGCCCGGATTAGATTCAAGGTCCTGGTTTTAGTTTATAAAACCCTCCATGGCTTGGGACCGGACTACCTGGCAGAGCGTATCGCTCAGCGATCCACCTCGGCCCGTCCCGTTTGGCAGGCGCGAGCGCACTTGCTGCGGGTTGCCACCGTCCGAGAAGCCCGGAAGACAAGCACTCGGACCCGGGCATTCTCGGTGGCGGCCCCTAGCATTTGGAATTCCATCCCTACCGATGTGCGCTCTGCAGAGTCCCTGCTGGCCTTCCGGAAGGCTTTAAAAACCTACCTCTTCCAAGAGGCCTTTGGCGATCCTTAATCTTAGGATTTTTTTTTCTTCTCTTCTCCGCCATCATACGCACTAGTTGATGAGGTGCCACTAGGTTTTTACTGTTTTTAAACTTATTGTTGTAATTACATTTGTTTATCTTGTACTTGTGTGGCTAACATAGCCCTTGTAAGCCGCTTAGAGTTTGTCTGAAGATAAGCGGGGTATAAATGCAAAAATAAATAAATAAATAAATAAATAAATAAATAAATAAATAAATAAATAAATAAATAAATAAATAAATGGAGGAAGATGCAAACATTATTTTTCCCCATTGAGAGCCTGCAATTTGTGCAAAACCACCTGCAGAAAACTACTGCCTTTCTGTTTGCAAAGCCCACATCTGCGGAGATGAATGAGTGGAAGATTGAGAGTGTTCAGCCCTCTTGTAGATAACCTCCAAGTGAAGAAGGCAAGCTATAGTTTAGGGCTGAAAATACATTTACAGTCACTCCTCACTTAACAGCCTACCTGTTTAATGACCACGCAGACTTATAACCAGCACCATCAGGCAAAGCCACACAGCTGCCTGATTGCTGTCTCAGGAAGAACCTGCTATTCCAGCCCACAGGACATGGGCTACAGCTTCCAGCCTGCTTCTGCCTGCTTGCACCTACCTTGACAGAAGTCCAGAGGAGAGGAGGCAGGGATACAGCATCTTCCCCCCTTTCTCCTCCACTGCTTTCCAGGGACAGGTGTTGCTGTGAGCATCACAGTGCCTCCATCAGGGAGGAGAATGACCTGAACATGGTGAAGCATCAGCCACCTCCATCTTTATTTTCCCCTCCATTTTGTTCTGCTTCTCCCATGGCCTCCTGGAGAGCTTCCACTCTCTGGTCTGCCTGCAAGGAGGGCAGCCTCAACCCCACTACAAGATGTCTGCCTTCATCTCCTCACTTAACAACCAGTCCACTTAGTGACCTAGTTGTAGGGACAGGACACCATCATTAAATGAAGAAAGTCTGTATGCCAAAGATCCCAGTTTTCATACTTGACATCTCCTGGCATAGCTAGGTCAGACTGGGTAAGTCTGTAATGCTAGTGAGCTGAAGATGGCTGCTGTAAACAAAACTGAGCACAGTGGGCTGATCGCCTAACTCAGGGATGGAGCTGCCCTTCCTTCTTGTTTCAGTGATGAGCTCCCTAACTTTACAACTCCTGCTTCCAGGAAGCCTTCCTCTCTTCCATTTCTTCCCTTTCTTCCTCCAAGTAGCCTCTGCTTAGCCTGCTATCTTGAGTGAGTGTGACCCCTCCTTTCAAAGCCTCTGCTTCCTCCATGTTGTAGGCTCTCTATGAGATCTGCATCTTCCCCTAGGAGCTGCAAGCAATGCCTTTTCTGTTTGGCCCATAACATGTTGCAGTGAATCATAAGAAGCTGCCTTAGAGAAATTCTTATTCCATCACACTCATTATTATCATGATTCTTTCCCAGAATTATGTGGAGATCCATGATATTCCCTGGTGGTCTTCAGCCCAAGTATTAGCCAAACTAAGCTTGCTAACTTCTGACATCAGATGAGGTTGGATGTGGATTAAAATAGTGCAGTGCTTCTTCTAATCACTACCTGATGCATGGGGAGGTCTTGAGTGCACTAAATAGATAGATGTACCTGGAATAATTCATGCACCAATAATAATAATACAAATTTCCTTTCTTGACCCTCTTTTCTGGCTAAAATTGAATACTCAAGAGCAACATGTTTTATTAACAAGGCTTGACAAACGATTCTGCAGATTTCTTTCTGGCACATCACTGAATATTGAGATTAATGTTAAATGTCTTCTTTTTTTTTTAATTTTTCCACAAGGAAAGAAAGCTCAGTGTTTCTTGATCCTCTGATGCAGAGCACAAATTTTGGGGAACGGTTTAGATTTGTCTATGCCCTTTTTCAAAAGTGACCTTCTTATCTAGAGCAGCAAGAGGAGCTGTAGCGTAAACTCACCAATGTTGGACCCAGCTTGAGGGTCCCTGTTATGGGCTCTGTTATATTTTACTCTTTCCATGCTCAGCTCACCTTTCATTTCTTTCCACAGCCGCCATTTTGGACGATCCAATGGAGTGCAGCAGAGGCGAAAGGCTGTCCATCACGCTGGCCAAGAATCGGATCAACCGAGCCCCGGAGCGGGTGGGGAAAGCCAAAGTGGAAGTGGACATTTTTGAGTTGCTGAGAGACAGCGAATACGAGACAGCCGAGACCAGTACGTATGTCTCTGGGGTTTGGTTATGGGAGCAGTGCTTCATTTCTATGAACAATAAAACAACATAGAGGAAAACAATGCTGGTGTGCAAGTAAAGGAACACCATCTTCTGAGTTCGACAGTCTATTGCCAGCAACTAAACTTGAACTTCCCTTCGCTCAGTGATGGCAAACCTTTTAGAGACCGAGTGCCCAAACTGCGATTCAAAACCCACTAATTTTTCGCAAAGTACCAATATAGCAATTTAACCCAAATACAGGTGGCTGTGAAGGGGTGATGTCGGGTGCCCACAGAAAGGGCACCCATGCCATAGGTTTGTCCACACTGCCTTAGCTGTACACAAAAGTCCTGTTGTTTCAGCTACAGCTATATATTTTGGGTTTGTTTTGGGTTTTTAAAAAAATCTTATTCATCCTCCAAGGAGTTCAGCATTGCCTGCAAGGTTTTTCCTCTCCTCTTTATCTTTTTACCGACAAAAGAACTCTGTGAGCTTGTTTGGTTGACAGGGGAGGACTGCCCAGTGGTTTGCGAGGTCACCCAGTGATCAAAGCAAGTAACTGAATCCAGGTCTCTTGGAGGCTAGTCTGATACTATAACTAGTACACTACTAGAATATGTGAAATTATACTTGTTGTTTCTAAAAAAATGTTATGTAACCTATTGCAAGAAAAAGCAGAGTCATTATAGTTTAACTTTGTTTTTTTTAAAGTAACTTGGTGTGTTGTTCTTTGGGTGCCTTTTTCCCCCCACCCTCTTTCTCATTAGTTTTCCTTGAGGGTGGAACACTTGGAATTGATAAGTCAATGTGGGGATATGAGAAACTCAAATCAAAATGCTCCTTAAAGTGCCCTGCGAATATGACTTTACTGGATGCTCATAAACATTGAAAAAGTTCCATAATTCTGTTAGATTTGAAGTGTAATGTCATTTTCATCCTACCCACCAACCCCACGTTTCTATAAATTGAATTGAATTTCTATTGTCTCAGAATTGCAGGGCTGGAAGGGACTCTCTGGATCACCAAGTCCAGCCCTTGTCTAGGGGGTAGAGGGCAGAATCAAACTCTCAACCTCTAGCTGGCCAACCAGCTACCCAAACCACTGAGCTTTCCAGCCTGTGCTTCCTACTAAGCACTGAACACTACTTGATTTCTGGAGCCTCCCCCCCACCCCCGATTTGATGTGATCGGGAGGGTGATTGTGTCTCTATCAAAGACAGCACGTGACTGGTTATCTAGTGTACCAGATGGCTGCTATTGCTGATGTGTCTACCTTGCTCGTCAACTTTCCTAAAGCATCCGGGAAACTGCTGCTGAGTCGACAAGTACATCATATTGCAATGATCGGAGGAAACATGACTTGGTCCAGGGACTCTTTGCTTAACAGTGCTGATGCAAGCTCTCCCACCTCCTGTGCAAGGAAGAGAGGCACCTCCCGCGCCCATACTCGCTGTCTCCCATCGCTCTGCAGGAACACTCATGGGAAGGGAATGGAAAAGTGGCAGGAGTGAGAGCTTGTGTCACCCAATCACTGCCTGCCCACTTCTGTAGCATAATTGTGTCTCAGCCAGATACGTGTCCAGAGTTGAGAATTAATTTGAATATGAGTTCTTCTTCTTCTTCTTCTTCTTCTTCTTCTTCTTCTTCTTCTTCTTCTTCTTCTTCTTCTTCTTCTTCTTCTTCTTCTTCTTCTTCTTCTTCTTCTTCTTCTTCTTTCTTTCTTTTTCTTTCTTTCTTTCTTTCTTTCTTTTTTGGAAGGAAAGGGAGGGATGAGTATTCATGCAATTATAGCAAGCATAGCTCAGTGGTTCAGGCACCTGGCTGCAGAGCCAGAGGCTGGCACTCCAGTTCTCCCATGTCCCTCCTTCAGAGGAGCTGGATTTTGTGATCAGTAAGGTCCCTTCCAGCTTTGCAGATCTAAAATGATGATAATGATGGTGAAGGTGGAGGTGGTCATAAGTGCTTGGTGGCACAGTTACTGCCTCACTGTCTGGGGCCACCATCTCAACTAAAGCAGCTTTGTAGCTTAAGAGTTCAGTGCACAGGCAACTTAAACATACATGAAAATCAAAGACCTGAGGTTGGGGATTTGAGGTTTTGTAGTTCAGAGTTTATTTTCCTGGGCTCCTTAAAGAGCAGAAACATCACTTAACAGACAAAGGTCCGAATAGTCAAAGCTATGGTTTTTCCAGTAGTGATGTACGGAAGTGAGAACTGGACCATAAAGAAGGCTGATCGCCACAGAATTGACGCTTTTGAGCTGTGCTGCTGGAGGAGACTCTTGAGAGTCCCCTTGACTGCAAGGAGATCAAACCTATCCATCCTGAAATAAACCAACCCTGGATGTTCATTGGAAGGGCAGATGTTGAAGTTTAGGCTCCAATACTTTGGCCACCTCATGAGGAGAGATGAGTCCTTGGAAAGTCCCTGATGTTGGGAAAGATTGAAAGCAAAAGGAAAGGGGAATGGCGGATAATGAGATGGTTGGATGGTGTCATTGATGCAACCAAAATGGATTTGACCAAACTCTGAGAAGCAGTGGAAGACAGAAGGGCCTGGCATGTTCACGAAGGGTCAGACACAACTGAACGAATGAACAACAACAAAAGTTCAGAACAAGTAACCTCTCTTCTAAGCTTGCTTACAGTTGTATTTTCCAAAGACCAAATAGACGTGGAGGCAAAATTAGAAGAGCAAAGCTGTGTTGTGTTCTGCTTCCAGCACATAAAAAATCCAGAATATTTGTCCCATGAGATGTTCTGTCCAAGCTGGACACATTCTTTCCTTCCCCCCGACCCCTTCCTCTCATACCAGATAGATTTTTTTAAAAAAATTATCCCTTTCACACTTTCTGGGATATGATCCTACACTTGCTTCATGTCCAAACAAATCCAGTTGGAACCAATGGGATGACTCACAATACCAAAGCATAACCCCTGGTTGTAAGCTCCAGGAAGATCAGGGTTCACATTAGTAACCCTGAGTGTGTCTTTAGTTAGAGGAGTGCTCTCAAGACCCTGGTTGGTGATAATTACCTAAGTGTGTAATGGGGTTTGATAATGGCCTACAGGATAGCTGTGCTGTTCAAGCTGAATCTCTCTTCCAATTTATTTTAATTTTATTTTAATTTATTTTCATGCATGAGTAAAGACCAGAACATTTTCATCACGGTTCTCTGTTGCTACCTCAGGCGTGTCTAAGGCAGGATTGGAGGTCGTGATTTAAGAACATGTTAGCTAGCATTTGTCAATTAATATGCTTTAAACACTGCTTTGAGCCTGGATGCAAAAAGAGAGAACATTTGGAAATAATACCTCATTGATCTGACATTGTAAAGCTTGATGGGTTTCACTTTGGAACTGCCCTCCCCGTTTTCTTCTTCCTTTAAAAACCAAAGCCAAAAACCAAAACCAAACAGGATTTCTCAGTTTTTAGCACATTAAAATACATTAACATCACCTCACAATTTTGCTTTCTAAAGCAAGCTTTGAATATTACTGGAATAATATTCTGTCCTCTGTGAATCTTGAAAGGAAGAATTAAACTCATGGAAGAAGGATTTATCAACTGCTGTTGGCCTTGGTAATTAAGGGATGGAGCTAAACTGAATGTCTACCTGTAAATGTTTGTTGGAAATTGGGTGCTGTTATTGAGCTCAAAATTCTCTCTCCCTACAAGCAAACAATAAGCAAACAGAAATACACCTCTGAACTGTACCTCTTTGGTTGCTACATGGAGCAGTTTTGGTTCTGCTTTCTGTTCTCTGGCGCATCTTTGGCACCACCTTCCACTGCTCTGTGTCTTTTTCCAAGAGTCCAGCAAATCACAGAAGGGGTGTGATGATGCCTCAGTGGGGTATAGGGAATCACAACAACTTCCCAAAACACATTAAGGATGATGCTTCCTGTCCATTGCCTGAATGGATGGAAAGTTCAGTTTGGTCCCTTTTTTGAACTTCCTGTACATGGAAAATAAAACTGTCTATTGAAGAAAATTGGCCAGTTGACAAAGGCCTTTATGAAAAATGTCCCCTATGATTCAACTCCATAAATAAACCGTTTGTATTTAGAGGGAGTACCAGAGGGGCTAGCCATCACCAGAAATGGGAAGCAAATAGTTACAAATAACATACTTAGCTATAAGTATGTGACTTTCAGGATACTGAACAATGTAGCTAGTAGTTAACAAAATGACTTTTTAGGTTTAATGACTAACACTTTGTTATTTTCAAAAGTTACATTTTAAGGCATTTTAGGTAACTGTGAGAAGTGTCCTTGTTTTATGCCATTCTGTTAGAAAATCTAAGAGAACAAAATATTCTTCTGTTTTTGTCTTTTGTGCATTCGTGTGTGTCTCTGCGTGTCTGTGTTTTCAAGGTAGAATATCAAAATGGTTCACTTATTGCATTTTACACTGCTTTTCTCTTGACGGCGGGTCTCAATGAGGCTCACTTATCATTAAAACAGCGACAACGGGAGTTCAAACAAGATACAGGAAGCATTAAGAAGTTATTATGCCTAGCAATATTAAAATCACTGTACAAAAACAAGCTTAAAATATAAAAGGTTAAAAAAACACATTAAAATGATATGATAGCAGCATGTGAATACTTAAAACCTGCCTGAATGGAAATGTTTTCTAGATGGAGGATAGTATGTGCTGTCAGGAAGGATGATTGTGGTGTGTGGCAGTTCTCCCAGGATTTTCTAGGTGTCAGGTAGTCATCTGTGATTGACCAGTTCTTCTTCTTCCTGAGGGCATTTAGGGATGTGCAGCTGGTCCTTATAAAACATCAGCAGCACACATTCTAGGAGAGTTGCAATAGCAAACTGTACTTCCCTAGTTCTGCTGCCAGGTGCTCCAACCCACTGAGATGTACTAGCATTATTTATGTATTTATTTATTTATTTATTTATTTACTTACTTACTTACTAGATTTCTATGCCACCCATGTCGCTACAAGGATACTGACAACAATCACAATGAAACAAATCAAACATTGGTAAGACAACAAAAATAAACAATAGATAAAAGAGGCAGTGGCAGAAAAGTTTAGGGCTAGAGATGCACCACTAGGAGCTATATACCAGAATCAGGGAAAAGCTTTGTCTGAACTGTACCATTTCCTAATCGAAGGAACGAGACAGCGTTTGCCTTTATTTTTTCTCTTCCGTAGGTAATGATGAGGCACCCACACAGCACAATAACATAACTCACATGACTGAAGCAACCATAACAGCTGTGGCCACACAGAGACCAAGAATTGACGAGTAATGCAACAAGCTCCTTTTAAAGTGGAAGGTTCTGAGCTCCTTCCATAACGTTTGTTCCTGGCTTGTGAGTGCCCAGTGGCCCCTGCCTGGTTGTGCCTGGGCTGTTGCATTGAATGACCCTCTGAATATTCATTTATGGCAAAGGTTCTTTCCACAGCCCTTCAACCTAGCGATTCATTCAGAGTCACTCTTGATTGAATATGGTACAAAAATGACAGCAGGCCCATGGTTAATGGGGCATAGATTTCTCTCATTTTGAAATTGACTCATGCTAAAATTTGCAATTGCACAAATGGCAGTTGAACTTAACGAGTGTGCAACACTCTGAATGTCCGTACTAGACTGCAGGCCAAAAGGCCGTAGCTTAAAAAAGTAATCTTTCAGGGCTCTACACAGGCTTCCTGTTGCTATCATCTCTCTCTCTCTCTCTTTCTGTTTCTTAAGGGCACCCAGTCAGGATTGTTGTATTCAGTCAGACTTTGGAGAAGTAGCATTTACCACATTTTTCCGTGTATATAACACTCCCTGCCACAGGATGTGGTGATGGCATCTGGCCTAGATGCCTTCAAAAGGGGATGGGACAGATTCCTGGAGGTGAAGTCCATCCCAGGTTACAAACCATGAGGGAGATGTGTAATCTCCAGGCTTAAAACCAGGGTACTCCAAGGGCCAGAGGCAGGGGAGTGGTAGCAGGAAACAGATATCTAGTCTTGTGTGCTTCCAGACACATTTGGTGGGGCCACTGTGAGATACAGGAAGCTGGACTAGATGGGCCTTTGGTCTGATCCAGCAGAGCTCTTTTTATGTTCTTTTTTATTTCTAAAATCATGGCATGAAAAATTAAGGGTTGTATTATACACAGAAGTAAGCCTTTTGGGGGTGGGGGGTGGGGGGAAGCCAAACTGTCTTTGCTGCTGTGTTCTGAAGACTCATCTCTACTTTGTTTTAGCAAGGACCAGAGCTTTGGTTTCTGCAGGGAAATGCTTGGGGTGGAGCAACCCATTAAGAAGTTCATTTTCATAGACAAAGATCCTCCAAGAACAAAGCAGAGAGGAGAGCAATCAAGCATCCTGGAAAGGAAAGGAAAGAAAACAGCACCCTGGGTGGGAAACAGCTGGGGGCGTGGTGGAGGAGAAATGAAACAGCCACGTCTGTTTGGATTCTTCTGTTTCAAAGAAAGCATTAATGTTCTTAATTTGGGTGTCTTAAAAGTGTGGGGTGTCTAATATACAGCAGGGTCTTATAGATGGAAAAATACAGTAATAGTTACTCTTGGTGAGCCAAAGAGCAGTCAGGAGACATAGAAATGAGAGGTGTTTGGTCTGCCCTGCCTTCTTGACCACCTTTATTTTCTTACATCATCCAAGACCTAGACTCTATTCTTAAAGAGTTTTCCGGTTCTCCAAATTTGGCAGACTTTTCCCCTTTGACTCTGTGCAATTGCTTGTTGTGGCATATAATATTAATAAAAGCCATTTAGATACACTAACCCATGCCTGCTGGGCTTTCAGACATCTCCTTAATGCCATTGTTGGATTTCAGGCATTTTGAATTATGTCTGAGTATCACTGTTAGGTGGCCAAATGTCATACTTTCCCAAATTACATGCATCCCAAATGTCTTCTATGTTATTAGCATTTTAAAAAGGTTCCTGTTAATGTACTTATTCGTCCCATCCTTCATCTACTCCCTTCTTTTTAAAAACACATTTCCATGTGTCATCCCTGAGAAAGTTTTTTTAAAAAAGCTAAAAGATTAATAAAGAAATGATATGTAACTATCAAAAACTGAGGATGGGGAAACATGATCTTGCCTGCTTAACAGCTTAACATTCATATAGTTACATTGCTGTTTTTGACCAACCCCCACCCCACACCTTCTTCAACATCTGCACCTCAGAAGTGTATATAACATGAAAAAGAGCTATAGCGCTCATCAGCTGAATGTGCTATTTAGGGTAGGATACTTATTGGGTATGTTTTCAGCAGTCCTTCAAAAAGTAACTTTTCAGGTTACAATTCCCAGAGTTTTCCTCAGGCTAGGGCTATGTGTCTGGAAGCTATGGGCAGATGAAACCCAAAAAGGTACATTTCTAAAGTGCTCGTGGAGAGCTCCATTTTTCTATTTAATCATGCAATAGGCGATGGCCATGGTGAAATGTTTTCTAGTGCTAGGTTATTTTCAGCATTTGGTCATCTGATAGTGGAGGGGATGGGTTCCTGGAGTCAAACACTGGCGTTATCTTATGGAACCCCTCCCCATTTTCTTACTGAGGAGGGGGCATCCCAGGGCATGGTCTTCTCCAAAATGCTTCATTTATAATCCCCACAGCCTTTTAAGCCTTACGTCTCAACTTCTCATCTTGATTATATGCTGGGCAACTCATCTCTCAGCAGGGAGAGGGTGAAGCATAACTCACATACACCTCTGCAGATTGCAGTTGCCCTGGAGTTTAGAATTCATCTCTGCAGACTGGCATCCACCTCTGTGGAACACCTCTAGGAGAGACAGCACTTTGAGTTATTCTTGAAGCTTCCACCACCCATACACAAGCCTCAGCCCATCCAGTCCAGCATTCTGTCTCACACAATGGCTCACCATTTGCTTCAGGGTGTTCCCAAGCAGATGTCTTCACCTGCTTAAGATTCCCTGCAAATGGTATTGAGAGATATCCTGCCTATCTCTCCAACCTGGAGGTTGTCCTTAGGCATCCATAAAGATAACCATTGATACCCTTGTTCTCCATGAACTTGTCCATTTCTTTCTTAAAGCTGTCAAGGCTGACAACTGTTGCCACTTATTCTGGCAGGGAGTTCCACAGACCAGTGATTCTCTGGGTGAAAAATTACTTCCTCTTATTTGTTTTAGATCTAGCACCCAAAAGTTTCATGGAGTATCCCCTAGTTCTAGTGTTGTGTGATAGGGAAAACAGTTTTTCCTTATCTACTTTGTCCACGCCGTGTATGATTTTATAAACTTCAATCAGGTCACCTCTTAGGCACCATTGTTCAAGAGTGAAGAGGCCCAGCCATTGCAGTTTCAGATGGTAAGGAAGGTGTTCCAGTCCCTTAATCATTCTGGTTGCCCTCTCGCCTTCTGTGATCATTCCAGTAAATTAATCTATCAAATAAATGACCATTGTTTGACCTGCTGAGGAGTACAGGACAAAAACAAAACACCTCACTATGCAAACACTGGTCATGTATTTGATACACAAATTACTCAAAAAGGTTTCATAAATATCCACTCTGAAGTTATAATTGCATAAGCGATAAATGTATAATATCCAACCAATTCCCAATTTTTTATTTTTCTCCTCTAAAAGTTTGTTTCCAGTTAGTTAGTTAGTTAGTTGGTTGGTTGGTTGGTTGGTTCGTTGGTTGGTAGGTAGGTAGGTAGGTCGGTCGGTCGGTCGGTCGGTCGGTAGGTTGGTAGGTAGGTAGGTAGGTAGGTAGGTTGGTTGGTTGATTGGTTGGTATCATTTTTTTAATTTTAAAAAATAGATTTCTTTGTAAGCCAGGGCTGTACTCTACAGGACTTCTTAATTAGGATCATGGTGACCTGAAACCATGTTTCAATATGTAAAAATGATGTTATCTTAACCTTGTAGAAATACATTTGTAAACTACACCAATCTGAGATGATCCAACAGATTTTTTTATAGAAAGGTTATTGATGGGGACACTCATTGCAATTACAGGTAAGACATGCTTTGCCTGTGTTTCTAAATCCCTTTTATAGAAGGTGGTGCAGCCTGTTTGGGCATATCTTGATTTAATAGCCAGTCTCCTCAGCCAGTCTAAAATGAAGCTGTTTTCTTCCCCTCTCTCTTATGGGCCTCAGCATCATCAGACTTCTCAGATCTCCTCCCCATTTTAAGAACCTGGCCTCATTTCATCTGACAACATGAACTGGGGGGGGATTCTGGCTTTAATTTAAGGCAGAGAAATCATATTTCTAAAGTATGAGCTGGGCCTCCTCCAGCTTTAGCGACAGGGAGGGAGAGGTTCAGAGTGGGCAGGGAGGCGGATGCTCAGAGATGCTCCCATGATTGACAAATGATGATCTCTCGGCTAGGCTGAAGTGCGCTTGGGCGGTGAGGGATGGGTACCAGAGGACACAGGAGGATTATGTGAACCAGCAAACCTCCAGTTGAGAATGGAATGGAACTCGGATGGAGGAGAGGATGGTTCATCTGGGGAAAAAAAAGCAATTTTAAAAGTAGGAAAAGAAAGCAGTTTTTAAAATGGGGGGAGGGGGGAAACGATGGTTCCACACTGGACCCTCCAGCAGCACAGAGGGAAAGCTGGGGTGGCTTATCTGCCATGTTGTGTGCCATCTTTAAAAGGGGTGTGTGAGAGAGAGAGACGGGGGGAGAGGGGGAGAGAAGGGGGAGAGATTGTGTGTGTGATATTCCGACCATTCCTATGGCAGTAGGGCTGCAGCTGCAGAGGAGATCCCAGGATCTTGCAAGTGGCCGTCTTTAATTTTCATCTTGAACTTGTAATTTGAGTTTGATTAAAATTAAAATCAATTTCAACTCTATTTTCTTTATAAAAAAGCCCTTCAATTAAAATGTGCACACATGCATCCTAATAGACTGATCCTGGCCATCTCAGAGGGCAGAAGTGTCCATCTGCTAGAGGTGGAAAATAAGTCTGATCTAGGAGGCCTTTTGTGTACAAGACCACAACCAGGTGCTTGTAAATGTATCCCTCAGTCTGAAATCATTAATTTAACCATTTCCCTTTCATTCCTTTTATTTTCCCATTGGAACTGATTGAAGGGTGTGTGTTATAAATGTCAGACTAAATAGGGAGGAATTTTGTGGGTGGATGTGCAGATTTGAAAGCAAACTCATTCATATTTATTTAGTTATTTATTTAGTTATTTAGATTTGTCACTGCCCATCTCCTCAGAGGGGATTCTGGACATTTTACAATATAAAACACAATAAAACAATAAATATCACTAGACCAATGTGCAGAGTAGAATAACAATTGTTTCCCCCTGCTGTGGGCAGTTCACCAAGTTTCATGACGCAGTTTTCATCTCATTGCATTGGTGAGTGCGACTGGGAAAGCTGTGTAGGCAAGGCGTGTTGGTGGGAATGACATCCGAAAGAAAAAGCAAAACAAAAATGATGACAGTAACCTTTCTTCCAGCAAAAGGCTTCTTTTGCAAGCTTTGCTGAAAGATCAGCCAACAGAATCATCTCCTGGCTGGAGCGTTGTTCTATCTAAGATCTGCTGACGGAAGAGCCAGAAAAAGCACGGAAAAAGCCATTGGCCACAAGAGGAGCCAACATACAGCACATCCGAACCTCCTGCATCCCGGGGACATAATGGCCACCATGCTGATTCAAAGGGCAGCAGTAATTCCCAACATGCCGAGGCTGGGGCAGGTTTTGATTTGGTAGCATTTCAGCAGGGCAAGCATCCACTCAATTGTTCCATAGATGTCTTGATCAGTTAGCAGTAAGCTTGACACCTCTCTTTTATAGAGAGAGGAATAAGGTAAAGACTACATCTTAAAAATAAACACATATCCCTCTCTAAGCCTAACTGGGAATTAAGATAATAAGTGGACACTTTTCTCTGGGTCTTGCCCACCTTCCTGGGTGAATCCAATGGCGATTCAAATGAGGGCCTTCTCTGTCCCTGCTCCCAGACTCTAAGACTCCCTCCCATGCCTTTGGAGTGCCATGCCTTTTTGCTTTGAATCTGTCTTTGGTGTTGATTTTGTTTGCCCCTTTTAGAGTGTTATCTGGGGCCTTTTTCCAGGACCCCTAAACTCCACCGCAAATGGCTCACCAGCTCTGGAGTTTACTGAAAATTAAGTGCGACCACGCCCACCTAAGTGGGTCCCAGTGCACTTTTCATGTACCTGCTCTCCAAGAGTGAAAAATCTTGATGCGGATGGGCCGGGCTCTCCTTGCTTCTTTTTGTTGTTGTTTTTTGCCTCCCGCCCCTTTAAGAGAAGGAACCAGGAAGTGATGGGGCTCCCGGCAGCTTCCACCGGCACCGGGAGGTAAGCCTTTATTCTTTTGTCCCTTTTTTTCTCCCTCCCCTCACGCAGCCAGCAGCCAGGAAGTGCGGAGGAGTGGGGACGCACGAAGAGCGACAAACCCCTAAGATCTCTGGTCCGAATTTAAGTGACCAGCGGATCTTAGGGGTCATGTAAAAGCACCCTTGGTTCCTTTTAATATTTGTGTACTCAGGGTGTTTGGCTTTTAAAAGTTGCTTTTTAAAATTATGTAAGCTGCCTTCGGTCTTTTTAATGAGAAAAGTGGGGTAAAAATATTTGGAAAGAAAGAAAGAAAGAAAGAAAGAAAGAAAGAAGGAAAGAAAGAAAGAAAGAAAGAAAGAAAGAAAGAAAGAAAGAAAGAAAGAAAGAGAAAGAAAGAAAAGGTCCTCTACCCAGTCTCTCACCAACACGGTCTCACCACCGTTTTCTGCACATTTTTGCTGTGGAGAACTGCTCAGTAAAAGATTGTGTCCCAACTGCGAAGGGAAGTAATGTGTTGTCCCAACCGACAACGCCCCGGAAGTGCACTTTCACCGAAGTATATTCAGCCACCGCTAGGGGTTGGTTTTAAAAACTTCCCTCAATGGCGCACAGTTATTTGCTACTCTAATGAGCTGCGGCTCCAGAAAATATGCAGTAATTAGCTTTGTACCCTGCCACTTCCTGTGGGTCCGGGTTGTTATATGCAATGGAGACTTAGAAAATCAACACAGGGAAAAGGGAAAAGATGTGCAGTAATCAAGTAGAGATGGGCACACAGCAGTAAAATACTATTCTGTCGACAGGACACTAACTGCACATCAAACACCACGTGGCCGCCCCCCAAAAAAGAGAGCTATGCATCAAATTAAGATGTGCAGAAAACTTTAGTGAGACCGCAGCCCAAGAAATGGTCTGTCATGGATCCAAAGTCACAGGGATGACTGGAGAGCAACCACTTCTTATTAGAAACATTTTAAACTTTTTTTAAAAAAATGGTTAATATGTTTTATGATTAACGGAGCACATAAGTTGCCAATTTTTAGCAGTTTTACAATGGCTCCATTCAACATATGATCCCTGCTTGACTCCCTGCCTTCACTCTCTTCTTCTGGGTTTCCTTTATTTGGATTGCAGCTCCTTGTGGAGCGATCAAAGGCAATCTTAGAGCAGGCTTTCTTTCTTTTATTTCCCCCCCTGGTGCCCTCTGTGGTAGGAAGGTTTGTGATGGTGAGAAGAGATTGTAAGAAGCTCCAGGGACATAGGAGAAAACTCTCCAGCAAATTGAGATCTGTTTGTGGGTTGTTGGAAGTTACTTGATTCCACCTTGGAAATGTTCCTCTTAGATGTCATAATCACAAGGGGTGGCAGCGGCCTTAAATGCTGCTGATAAAGATGAAGGATCTGGTAACTGCTGATGACCATTTGTTGCCTGCCTTTGATCATCATCCGCATTTTGGCAGAGCAGAATGTGATAAATGAACAGCTCAAAGTATTTTCCTGGCTTGTAAGTCATTGATGAGTCATCAATTCGTGTCCTCGGAACCCTCTGTTTTGGGCCCTGCTTTTTGTTGCATCTAAGGGGGTGGACAGCCCACATCGCACAGGAAGGAGCCCAAGGTTGCAAGTGGATGTATTTGGACAATGCATAAGGACAGGCCTACCTGCTGCTTTGTGGGAAATTATGGGAAATTGGCTTCCTGCTCAACTATAATAAGAATTTATGTAACCACAAAAGACCCTCTCTCTGTATGGAGTAGTCCTTTGCCAGAGGCGTCTTCACTTTGTTTCCCCATTGCTTTTCTCTAATTCCACTGGGTGCTTTCACCCTGCAAATGATAAGCCTCCTCTCTTTCCCTCCCCTTCATTTTCCCCTCTGGCAGTCAGAATCACCATGACAACCTTGCCCCCTTCCTTCCACATCTTTTCCTACCTGCAAGACAAAAGGGTGACAAAACAATTCACCTAAGTTTCCCTCCCTGTGACAAAAAATGTTCCCCTCCTCCTTTTTAAGATGAACTCTTTCACACACACATGCCCACACACAAGTAAAGGTTGTTTTTCCCCTTGAAAAAAAATCTAGATGCTCTGAAGAATAATTGAAAGCCCTCATGTTTCAGGAGGAGCTGCAAAGGTCTTCTCAAATGGAAGGCACTTCCTGCAAATTGCATGTATTCTCTTTTTAAAAGAGCCATTCAAAGCACTGGGCAAGTACCTGGCAACGGATTTGATTTTTGGTTTTTTGCACAGAGGGGAGAAAAGGAGTATAAAAGCAGGTGGATGACGCAGGGCGTGGGGGACAAACAGAAACAGAGGAGAGCTAAGTGGACTAAAAATAAGGTTGCAGGAGTAAGCTTTAGAGCCTTGGATCCATAGAAGAAGGGGTTCAAGAAGGCCTTTCCCTTGCGCTTAGCAGAGGGAGGATTGTACCAAGAGGTATGAACAGAACACATTTGCAGCAACTGCACAGGAGCATCTATACTACTAGCTTAAATGGAATTCTATAGAGCAACTTTAAAGCCCTGTGCTGCATTCTCTTCTTGCAACTGATGATGTTCTCTATATACGCCACTCACCTGCCCCACAAAGCAGTCAATAAACATTGTGTCAACATGCAGTCCCAGCTTCAATCCTGGCATTCCTTCTGAATGGGCTGTACAGAAATAAGCATGATGTGACATAGTGTGAGTTGTTAAGCTGAATATTAAGTGCACATTTCGGCCTTATATTAGACCTTATCGGAGGTATGTAGAGGTATAGTCATAACAAGGTAGCAGTGTGGGACATGGTCAGCTACCATTGGTCAGTTATGTCATGCAATAGGAAGCTTTGAGCAAGAACAGGAGAGGAACGAGAGAAGCCATGCTTATGCTCAGGGTTGCTTTGAGCAATGGGGCTCACCTCAGTTAGGCAGAGTAGGAAAAGTTAGTTTACCTACTCTGTTTAGGAGAAATCTTGAATGTAATCTGTTAGACTGGATGACTTAGATTTATTATTTTTAGGGAAATAAAACTATGATTGAGATCTGTTAAGGTTTTGATACTTTTTGATACTTTTTTGGATTCTCACTTTTGCATCTTAGAATAGAAAATAAAATACAACTTTTGAAAGGTTAATGTGGCCTCTTGTTTTGAAAAGAACGCAAAAGTAAATCAGAAGGTGAAGATGTTTTAGAGTATTTTGTCTCTGAGAAAAGGAATTTTGAACCCGGCCAGTGCAACCTGTTTTGATTTACTGTGCATGGGCCTCTTTGTGGAAGAATCACCTGAAGTTCAAGGGTCTCATTTACTCAGAGAGCACCTTTTATTTTTACTAAAGAGGTGGTCCCCTTCTGATGGAGTCTGACTCAGACAGTTGGGATGAGGCCTAGAGGGCATTTCATGAGCGAGAAAACTCTCCTGATGAACTCAGCCTCAATCCACATGTTCCAGACCTTGGAATCCCTCTAAACCAGCTGGGGTTACCTATTATTTACTTTTCATTTACTCAGCTTGTTTACTCACTCTGACTCTGCTCTGTTCATCTTCCATTTATTTACTCTTGGTTACTGGGCTAATTCCGCTTACTTTTCATTTACCTCTAGCTATTCTTGTCTACTTCTCATTAACTCACCTTCCGTCTGTAAACAGCAAGGACATGTGTTATCATAATCAATAACCGTGCAAAGTAGAGATGGGCACGAAATGAACAATTTTTCGTTTTTGTTTTTTTTGTTTTTTTGTTTCGTTACACAACGAAACGATGAATGAATTTTGTCTCTAAAATGAAACGAAACGAACAGAAACACCAGAAATTTTGTCATCCGTCTCGTTTTCATTACGGCAATACATTGAACTGCTTTAAATGCTAAAAAAATCACAAAAATTGAAATAAATGGTAACGAAACGGTAACAAAATGAACGAAAATGAAAACGATTTTTTGCAAAAATTCACGAAAAATGGAAACAAACCGAAACAGACCCCCTAAACGACAAACGACAAACGAAACACCTTTTTTTTTATTCGTGCCCATCTCTAGTGCAAAGCATGCTTTGTTCACGAGACGATTCCCTATAGAGCAGGCATGTCCAAACTTCAGCCCTCCTGATGTTTTGGGCCACAACTCCCAGAATTCTAAGCTTAGTTTGCCAATAACAAAGGACTGTGGGAGTTGTGGTCCAAAACATCTGGAGGGCTGAAGTTTGGACATGCCTGCTATAGACCATTCAACCAGCATATGCCACCTTTACCCTTGTGACCAATCATTGATGTTGTGCATACTCTGGGATGTAAATGATATGTAATAAAATGTGCCAATGGCAAGGGGTTTGATGGCTCCACTGGTCAGACAACTGGACTTGAGTCTTCTTTCATCAGGATCCCCCCACACCTTTCAGTGTCTCAAGGCAATGAAATAGCAAGGCAGGTCACTTGGGAGGTGAAGGGCTGCACCCTTCCCCTTCCTTGGATGTTTCCTGAACACAAGGAAGAACATTTGAGGGGGGGGGGCTACTGTTAGGTTCACACATAGTGAATTAACAGGGCATGTTCTGCCTTTGAAAAATAAGGAATTCCTGCCCCAATGGGCGTTGAGGAAAACATGCCACAGGGCCTGCTGGGTAACAGGATAAAAGGTTTCCAATTTCCACTGTGTAAGTTTGCAAAGACGTAGCATGTGGGGTCCATACCTGTAGAGAAAGATCCTAGCGTAGCACAGATTATTTTGGAATGCAGAATCAGTCCATTTAACTGTTGTAGGGATTGTCATTTACTTTTTGACACACACTTGTTCCTCTCATTACAGTGTGTTCAGTGTGGGGCTGCCGCAGAGGCAAGAAATCATAGAATTATAGAGTTGGAAGAGATCTCAAGAATAATTTCATCTAATATCTTGTCAATGGAGAAATAAATAATATCAGAACTCCCTGTTAGAGATGGGCACGGAACGAACATTTTTTTGTTTCTGTTACTGTTTGTCGTTTCCGTTACGTAACGAAACGACAAACGAAAATTGTGATGAAAATGCAATAGAACGAACAGAACCACGAAAATTGTGGTCATTACATTTTGTTTCCGTTAATGGCGACATGCAATGAAATGCGCTGTTTTAAATGTTAAAAAACGCCCTGGACATCTGTAAAAACGCAGCAATAATTATTTATATTGTCTGATAATACATACCAGGGGGGGTTGGGGTCCTTAAAACGTTTGTTTTTGTCTTCTCCCATCGCGATGTATTTTTCCCCCTTTAAAATGGATGTCGCACCAGCCACAAAATGGAGGCAAGCCATGTGATGGGATCATGTTCAACCAATAGCATGCCCAGGTTGCAGACTGGGCGGGCAGGTCTGGCAGCCACAGAGGGCATAAAAAGCTCTGGCAGCCCCCGTCCTCCTTGCAGTCTCTGGTGGGAGTTAGGGTGGGATTGCTGTCTCTGCGACTCTAGCTTGAAACCTGCAGCCTCCCTGTGTGCATGCGTGCTGTGTACCTCTCAGTGAGTACCCTCCCTTGCCCCACAGTGCAGTCACTCTGCGGCTGCCTTGCACCCTGGGCAATGCCCACTGCTGCCTTTGCAGCCTCCCTGCATACCTAGTCTATACTGTATCTCTGCCAGCATCCATTTTTTTTAGTGTTTTCCCTCTGGTCTGGGGCGTTGGGGGATGCCTGTGCACGGAAATGCTTTAAAAATCGCGCAAAAAGCGGGTAGAAACGACAAACGAAAAACAAAAAACTGTAACGAAATTTTTCCAAAAATTCACGACAAACGGAAACGAACCGAAACAGACCTCTCAACGACAAACGAAAAACCGAAACACCATTTTTTTGTTTCGTGCCCATCTCTACTCCCTATTAGAGCCAACTCTGTCTAGGAATGGAAAATTATATATATTTCAGTGGTCTTCACTATGCCTCTGGATGCTTATTAGAAGCACCACACTTCTTTGGGAATTTGCCCCCTTGCAAAAGCATAAGAACATAAGAACAGCCTTGCTGGAACAGGCCACAACCCATCCAGTCCAGCATTCTGTCTCACATAGTGGCTCACCATTTTCTTCAAGGTATTCCCAAGCAGATGTCTTTACCTGCTTACGATTCCATGAAAATGGCATTGAGAGATATCCTGCCTATCTCTCCAACCCAGAGGTTGTCCTTAGGCATCCCTAATGATAGCCATTGATACCCTTGTTCTCCGTGAACTTGTCCCATCCTTTCTTAAAGCTGTCAATGCTGACAGCTGTTACTACTTCTTCTGGCAGGGGGTTCCACAGACCAGTGATCCTCTTGGTGAAAAAGTAGTTTCTCTTATTTGTTTGAGATATAGCAGGCCTTACTCAAGTCCAGATAAGCAATATCCACAACATTCTCCTGATCCACCAGGCCTGTAATTTTATCAAAGAAAGAGATCAAATTAGTCTGGCTTGACTTGTCTTTAAGAAATCTGTATTGACTTCTTGTAATGACAGCATTGTTTGCTAAATAATTACAGACTGCCTGTTTAATTATCTGCTCTGGAATCTTTCCAGGAATTGAAGTCAAGCTGACTGGGTGGTAATTATTTGGGTCCTCTTTTTTCCCCTTTTTGAAGATGGGGACAATATAAGCCCTCCTCCAATCGATGGGGACTTCCCCTGTTCTCCAGGACTTCTCATAGATTATTGCCAATGGTTCTCAAATTACTTTTGCCAATTCTTTTAATATCCTTGGGTGTAAATCATCTGGCCCAGGAGACTTAAATTCATTTAATGTTTCCAGGTGTTCCTGTACTAGCTCTCTGCCTATTCTATGTTGCAATTCTCATTCTAACTCATCTATTATTTGTCCCAGCGGATCTCTTTCTTCCTTTTTGGAGAAAATGGAGGCAAAGAAGGTGTTGAATAGTTCTCCCTTTTCTTTGTCTCCTGTTAGTCACTGGTTATCATCGCCATGCAGAGAGCCCATCATTTCCTTATTTTTCCTTTTGCTATATCCCCATCTTCAAACTAGAGAAACCCTTTTTACTATTTTTAATCTCTCTGGCAAGTCTAAATTCATTTTGCGCTTTAGCTTTTTTTACCACCCCCCTGCATATATTAGCTGTTTCCTTATATTCCTCTTTGGTGCATTCCCCATTTTTCCATTGATTGTACTTGTTTTTTTTTAAATAGTTAGCTGAGTTGAAAGTTCTTTAGTAAACCATTGTGGTTTCTTTAGACCTCTCCCATTTTTTCTTCTTGTTGGAACAGTTTTTGATTGTGCCTTTAATATCTCACTTTTAAGGAACTCCCATCCATCTTGGACTCCCTTCTCTTTCAGTGTTTCGGTCCATGGAATCCCAGCCAATATTTCCCCAAGTTTACAAAAGTTGGCTTTCTTAAAGTCCAGGATTCTTGTCTGACTATGCTTAGCTTCTCCTGCCAACTGTATAACAAATTCCAAGAGGGCATGGCCACTTTTACCTAAAGATCCCACCACTTCAACCCCGTTTATAGTGTTTAAAGAATTTTATTGGGTTTTTTTGGGGGGGAGGAGGGAGTGTGGGGGAAGAGAAGGGGGGATACACCCCGTTTATAAGGTCCTACTTATTGGTTAAGACCAGATCTGAAATGGTTGTGCCTCTTGTTGCCTCCTCTGCCTTCTGGACCATGAAATTGAAAGAAAGAAAAGAAATGGAAAAAAAAAAAAACAGGGAGAGGTATGCAGGAATATATGAATGATTTCTGAAACCGCCATCACCTCACACTCTCGTTATCTTGATCTTCATAAAGAGAAGGCATTTGTTCGGCATTTCTGGAAATTCTATGATTTCTTTCCATTAGAGAAGTGTTCTATCCCAATTACGAGGAAGGACAGAGAAAGCAGAATGACTTAATAGGCAGAATTGAGACTAACTCTCCCGAGCCTTGCCTCCTTACACGAACCTTCCAGCATTGCATTACACATTCATGACTTTTAAAAAAAGAAATAAAAAGGTTGAAAGTAGCCATTATGATAATATCCAAGTCTCCTGACAACAGAGACCTTGGCTTTTCCTTCCATGGTCTCTCAATAATGTATGTGGAGACTGCAGTAACTCCCCCCTCTCTCAAACAGATATGAAATGACACAGAAGTCAACACATCCAAAGTATTCCAACTTCATTATTCTGTTTCCAACCTGGATTTCTTTCCTTTTGACAAGATGTAGTTAATTCTGAGACCTAGGTACAAAACTGCAAATACACATTAGTGTCAACCGGATTGCAGAGAGGCTGAAAATGTTCTCTGCACCTTTCCCCACACCCTATGCCCTCCTTAGCTTAAAGTCGTGCTTCACACCATACTTCATATGTGTCTGATTCAGCTCACTCCTTTCTTCCTCTTGATATCTCTTTAACTTGCTCTTAACATACACAGGCATGTGTCTATGGACACGGATTTCTCACCCTGTGTGCTGACTTTATAGCTTGGTGAGCTGGACTAGCTGGCTGAGGAACCAGCCTGTGTAGCTGTGAACAATTGTTGCCCTAGAAGAAGGGATTGGCATTCTACTTCTGTGTGCTTGCATAACCCTTTGCCTAACCATCACCAAATCTGGCACAGAGCATGAGCAGATGTCCTACTCCATCCGTGCCAAATGTGGTGCTGGTCTGAGGTTTAGAAAGATGCTTACACGGTGAACAGTACTGTATATCAGAATGCAAAGTTGCTCTGCATAACTGTTGCAGGAATGTTCCACTGACCTGAATCCAGTTGGTTGATGGATCCAACTAGAGCTATGGGTGGTGAGTTGACATTTAGGTAAACCCATTGTTTCAATGGGTCAGCTTTCATTTCAACTAGTAGTTAGATCTGGGTTTTCTCCTTTCCATGGACCTTACTTGCACAAACCTATTGAACTACCATATAATTATTTTTGACTCGCCTTCATTCTATCTATTTATGCACCACCTATCTTCCAATACAGGGATCCAATTCAGGTAACATAGTAAAATAGTCTTCCCACTTCCCTCTTGGGAAAAGGAATGTGGACAAAAGAGAAAGAAAGACTAAAATATTTCTGTTCTCTTATTCTTATTACTTGGTTCTGTGAATCAAGGCAGGGGAAATGTGTATACATTAGTCATCTCAGGACATTGCTTGAATCTGGGTCATTTCCTCACTTAATGTCTCCCATGAACAGCAATTAACATAGCCCTAATGTGTTCGAAGATGAGTTCAGAAAGCCCAATGTAGTTTTGGTGGAGATAAGAAGAGGAGCAAGATGAAAACAAGGGCAATCGGTTCCATTTATGTTAATTCATTTAATTGGCAGAAAGAAATAACAAGATCTTCTTGTACTTCAGGGCCTGAAACAGGGAAACTCTGGTTCAAATCTTCATTCATTCGTAAGCATGGGGTGGTCTCACTGCTTATTCTTCTTCATCAAGAACCATGTCCTCGTAGAATGTTGGTGATCAGTAGCCTTAACTGCTTTCTATCTAAAGCTACTCTAAATAGAGCAGCTGTGCTCACTGCCTAACCCTAATCCAAACCCTAACCCTAACCCTAACCCTAACCCTAACCCATTGGCTTAAGTTCTTAACCCAGGATCTGGATGATGAAGCTGTTTGGATGAGCAGCGAAGCATTTCTATCTCTCAAGAAAAAAGAAGTCCAGTAGCCATGACTCAGTTTCCAGATAAAGTCACCTGGATGACTGAGAACCTTCACAGACATATTCTTAAACCAGAATGTTCTATGCCCCAGGCCATGCTTCCCATCTATTTTTCCTTGAAGGATAACCTGCAACAGATGGTATTTCTCATTTGTCATTATGTGTCCAAAATATTGCAATTTTCTTATCTTAATGTTATTGGGGATTTCTAACTTTTTTATTCATGCACTGTAATACAGCCACATTAGTGACTCTGCTTAGCCTACCTTTTAAGGAAGTGGTAAGAATGAGGGAGGTGATCTTGTTTGATAGTGGAGTGAATCCTGGCTCATCTCTAATTATAGAAGTTGTCCTAGGTACTTTGCCCTGTGGAGGCCCTGCCTGAAGCTGTTGCCATTCTGGTAGACAGAATGTAGGAAGGTGGGCCAGAGGTTTGACAACAGTATAAGATAGCTATGTAAAGTTGAGGACCAGTATGGTATAGTGGTTAGCAAGCTGAACTGGAACTGCAGAGAACCAAGCCCAGCCACAAACCTCATTAGATGTGACCCTGGGTAGTCTATTCGACTTTTCTTCCAAACTTGTTTTGTGGATAAAATGGAGAGAAAGTACTAAAGTATCTCTCTTAGAACTCCTTGGAGGAGGATGGAGGAGGAGGTATTTTTAAACAGGCGCTGTTGACAAGAATTTTGAACATTTTTTTAAAATTTAAATTTCAGAATTTCCCCAGGCAATATGACACACACCCTAGTCAAGTTGTGCTATTGGCAAACAGAGCAAGATGGTCCCCCTAATGCCTTGCTCATGCGATACCTGGAAATATCTGGATGAACCTCACTGGAAGCTTTATGCTGGAACAGAGAGCTTTGTACCTAATGATTCCATTGTTAAATCTGTATTTGTCCTTTTATGTGTGCACTTCAGTAATTATTCTTTCTTCTCTTGCTGGTTGACTCTCACTATGGGCATTGCCAGTGTGCCAGATCCTTCCAAAAGGAGTGGTTGCCGTCCTTGGACCATCATCAAGTCCTGCTTCCAGCTCTATCATCAGCAATATCTGTGGGGAGAAAGAGGTGAGCGGAATAAATACCTTGTCTGCAACCTAAGATCAGAGCTTGTCTACCCCTTTCATATCTGTGTGAAGGAGGAACAAGAGATTAAAAGTGGAACAGAATTTCAGTAACTCAACATTTTCTATTATGGTAGACTTTTCACATCTCTCACAATCTGTTGCAAGAAAATGCACCATGAGAATTCACCTTGAGAATTCATGGATTTCTTCGATATACAGGCTTTTTCAAAAGAGATGCACACCTAGCCATGTGTGCCTTTTACATGCACATGGCTATCATGTCATGGCCTGAGCTTGATCCTGGCAGATTCAGGTAGTCAACAGAAGGTTGACTCAACCATTTATCCTACAAAGCTTATGGTGGGTGGGGGGAAGGCAATGAACATGAACTTTTTACCACCCAGAGAGTGCTTTGAGAGCTATGAAGTAGGGATGGGCATATTGTTTCGGAACCAGTAGGTTATGAAACAAACCACATGAGCCCAGGTGGTCTTTGGAACCGGCTGATACACAGAGATCCAATTGCTTCACCTTTCTCTGTCTTGTGCAGGGTTAAAATCCAACAAGGAAGCATGTTGCAACATCACCTATGCTAGATCTGTGATGCTGGCCAATCAGGAGCTGTGCAGGGACAGACGTCATCCCACCTCCCTCTCTGATTGGCCAGCAGAACGAAGCAGGAGAGATGATGTCGCAGCATGCTTCCTCATTGGGTTTTAACCCTGCGCAAGACAGAGAAAGGTATCAGGCAGTTCTGAGGACCATCTGGACTTGCGTGGTTTGTTTTGTAACCTACTGGTTCCAAAACAAAATGCCCATCCCTACTAAGAAGTATAATATAAACAGCACATTTAAGCAGCATATTTTGAAAATTACTATTAAAATGTTACTTCTTTTTTAAAGTCAATGAGGAATCATGTGTAAGTTGGGTTAAAAATGGAAATAGCTACACATGTTAAGAAAAGAACATAAATATGTATATGTAGGTTCAGTGAGTCATTCAGAATCTGTACACAACCCTGGTGAAAAACATAAAATGTAAAAAAAGTTCAAATGAGAAGTAAATTTCCACTGTGTAGTTGAAATAAATATGTGGACGATCCCTTGGTAATATCCTGAGCCTGACATCCATCTTCATAAAAAACTACATGTTCTTTTCCATTTGGAATTTTATTTTCAATACAAAATCCACCATCACGTTTCCCAACAGCGAACCTGGTATAATATTTTATAAGCCCTGCAGTGCCTTGTGTCAACCCAGGGCACAGAGAAGAGAGTTCTTGTAATTCATCCCCCTAAATCCTTATCCACCTTTCTGCCATTGAGAGGACTCTTTGGCCTATCCCTTGCCACCAGCTTTTCGGATGGACCGAAAGTCAACAAATCCATGGGAGGCACTCACAGATCAATTGAAGCCACTCGCCGCTTCCAGGCGGCAAGTCTGAGAGGCCAGGTTTTTTGTGGCCAAGCCTTTCTCAAACACTTGGGAACTGTGGCTTAAATAAAAGTATGGTCAGAATGAAATAGGACAGTGTGACTGCTTCTAAAGAAATGTCAAAATTCTTCCCCGGTGCTTGGGAAAGTTATTCCCCCACCCCCAGGACTTTTTCAAGATTTTTATTTCAGCCACGTTGATTGATAGATTCTGATAGCTTACACCTCCCACCACCCCAAAAATCACTTATTTAGGCCCAAACCTTTCCTCTTTCTGCCATAGAGGATTTTGTTTCTATTTCTTGATTTGATGTCTTTTAAAAAAAAAAAAAACTCCCCAGTTTTCCCCTTTAAGTGCTTTAGTGATTCATCTTGGCAGTTCCCAGTGCTGTCCTCACTCAAGGTTACCCTTGGCTGCTTGAATAACCACCATCATGTACCATTTTGTCAATTCAGACATATGGCAGCCATTTTCAGGGTTTTCCAGGTAGAGAGTACTCAAGAGTGGTTTACCATTCCCTTCCTCTTGGGGGAGACATTGCACCTGTTCAGCTTGGTCTTTTTCATAAATGCACAATGAGGAGTTGAACTCCCAACCTCTGGTTATGCAGCCAGATAGCCAGATACCTAAACCATTGAGCTAACCAGCCAGTTGGGCTTCTTTAATAATAATAATGTTTAAATATTGGTGTTCTTTAACTATTCAGTCAAGTTCATGGAGAAGACATGTTGGTACCTAACCGTGTCAGTGATTGATCCCCCATTCAGCACTTGGCATCTCCAATAGCAGTCTGAGAATTCAAAGACATGTTCCTACCCAGGGTATAGTACAGTGGTGGTGAATAGAGATGGGCACGAAATGACCATTTTTTTCATTACCGTTCTCCGTTATTCGTAACGGTACGAATAACAACCATTGCGATGGGGCAGGCTTGAACCAAACGGAACCAAGAAAATTTTCTTCGGTTCTGTTTGTTTCCCTTACTGGCATCCTGCCACTCACACGATGAAAAATGGAGCAGTGGAGGGCGGCGAGAGGGGCCTGGGCCTGGGCCTGGCGGAGCCTCTTTTCCCCCTCCCTGCCGGGGCTGAGACAAGACTTTGCTGGTCTCACGAGAAAAGGCAGGATGCGAGCCCTTATGAGGGCTGGGCTCTGGGATCTCGGCCTCTTCGTCGGCACTCGGCAGGCTTTAGAGGGAAGGATGTTGGAGCTCGGCTGCGCCTGGTGCCATCTTGGCCACATGGTGAAGCGGCGACAGTGCAGCCGGCTCGGAAGCAGGAGCGGAGGGCGTCGTTGGAGCACGGGGGAGTGCAGCGGCATGCCCCCCACAGGTTTCCCGGGTCTAGGCTGAGGGGGGTGCAGGGCGGCGGTCTGCTGGGGTGGCGGCTCCTGGGGCGGAGTGGTTCCCAGGGAGAAGGGCCCCAGTTAGGGCAGTGCTGCAGGGGGCTCCGGGGTAGCAACCCGATGGGGGTGGCAGACGGAGCGGTGGATCGATTCTTGGGGAGGGGGCCCAAGGGAGGGCGGAGCTTGGTGGTGATCCAGGGGTGGCGGCCTGTTGTGGGTGGTGACCGGAGCAGAGCCCAGCTCTGGGCGGGCTCCCCGTGGCCATGGGATCGCTCTCCCAGGAGGCTTGCCACCGGTTCCGGCGGTGCCCGGCCCCGGGAGGGCTCCCCGTGGCTGTGGGACGGTTCTCCCAGGAGGCTTGCCCCAGCCCCAGGAGGGCTCTCCGCAGCCACGGAAATGCTCTCCCGGCCTGCATGCCTCCGGCTCCGGTGGCGCCAGCCCTGGGAGGCTCCCTGTGGCCACAGCTTGCCGCACCTGAAAAACAAAGAAACAGAACGAAGTGGGCCCGGGCCCCCGAAAAACAGAAACAGAACGAAGCGGGCCCCAGGGCCCAAATAACGAACACGAAATGCCATTTTGGCATTTCATGCCCATCTCTAGTGGTGAACCTTTGGCACTCCTGGTGTTTTGGACCACAAGTCCCAGAATTCTAAGCCTAGGTTGCCAATGATAAAGGACTGTGGGAGTTGTGGTCCAAAACATCTGGAGTGACAAAGATTCACCACCACTGGTATAGTAGATACAACTGAGCTAGATAGACCAAAGTTCTGAGTCATTGTTTGAAATCCAGTATTAAGTTACATGCTGAGTAGTCACATTGAAACACTGCAACTTTCAAAAGTGTTGACTTATCAAACCTCTGCTGAATCAATGGTTCTACTCAAAATGTGACTTGATACTGGGTTCCAGCTGTGATATGTTTACCTGTACAAGTTCTGGCCCTAAACCACATCCTTTGCCACACAGAGGTCAAGACCAAATTATCTCTTTTTGAGCATGCCATTTGTTTAGAATGTGTCACAGCCCCTCCAGCCTAGAAAAGGATTTTCAAATGGCATAATGAATGAGAAGAGTCACCAGGTTGGGACTTTAAAAAAACATGGCACCCTCTAGAAAAGAGAACTGGTTTTACAATCCAGTGCCTGCTAAGATGATAGCTGTATGTCTTTTTCAAGAATATCTGGACTTTGTTGAGATTTGAGAGACAAACCCACTCAGTGCCTTCTCTGGCTTAAATATAATTGGCTGCCTCAATACCGAAAGGCCAATTAAACCATTGGGACTGATTTACCGAAGTCTTGATTTGCCGTTCAACAGTTTATTCAGTGGGCCTCTTTTAGTTAGAACTACCAGTTGGATTTAAGCACAGGATATGAATATGATTTGCTTCATAGCAATCTCAGGTTGAGCAGGATATATTTATTTGAAGTCCATGAAATTGAAAATGCATTAAAGTTTTAAGATTTAATGATTTTTCTTTATGTCTTTACTGAAACCTGTGATGGCATCATCTTTCTCAGCTATTGTAATGTTTTACTCCTGTTCTCCTTCATTACATGTACATTTCTTATGATGCAATTCTACTATCGGGTTTCTATTTTACAATATTTAATACATTGTACATATAACCGAATTATGGATTCTATGGGATATATTCCTGTGTCTTCAAAATTATATTATAGGAGTCTCAGGTGGGCTTGACAGTTCTTGAAACAAAGGCACACAATGTCCTCCCCTCTCTCTCACTGGGTCTGATTCCCACTGTGTTAACACTCAGCCCACAGTTGTATGTGCAGAGTAACTGAGTCACCACCATATAGGCCTTTGAAGGTGGAGGTTATTCTCAACATCTCCTGCTACCAGCCTGTTGAATACGTGTGCCTTCCCCTACCATCCCACATGCAGCCAGAATTTTGACATGCTTCCTCCCCACCCCCACCCCCAGATAGTTATCATTTCTTTTCTCTCCTTGCTGACCAAATCTTCTGTTGGGTGTGATGCGTTTACTTGCCTGCCTAAACTCAGACTGAGAACATTCTTCAGTGTCAGGTCACCAATCATTAGCAGCTCTTCTGTATATTCATCCTAATTTACTTCCATTGCAGTCCATTGATCTCCGTTATTTTTTCCATTGGCTATTTATTTATTTAATTTATCTTATTTTATTGGATTTTACACTGCCCCTCTGGCAGCAGGGCCACTCTGGGTGGTTTACAGACAATATTACAACAGTACACTAAGACAATCAACAAAATAAAAATCAATCAATAAATATTAACCAAAAAAACCCAATATATTAAGATGAACTGCACTGCAATATTTCAGAAGCAAAAAGAAAGTGCTAAACTCCTTCATCTTAACCAAACTGGGGACCATGGACTAGTTTCCAAGACAGCAACAGGATGATTCCATCTCAAGCATTCTCCTTGTGCCTACAAGGCTGCTGCTGGCTCTTTCTGCCTTCCCAACAACCTGCCCAGTGAGCTCAGAATTTGGGACAGTGGGTTGGCTGGCTGTGTTTCTGAAGTTTTGCTTGGACACATAGGGCCTTTTTACATGACCCCTAAGATCCGCTGCTCCCTTAAATTCGGACCAGAGATCTTGAGGGTTTGTCGCTCTCCCTGCGTTCCCACCCCCTCCGCACTTCCTTGTTCTGTCTGCATGAGGGGGAGGAGAAAAAAAGGGAGAAAAGAATGCACTCTTACCTCCGGAGTGCCCGTGGAAGTTGCTCCAACCCCCCGTCACTTCCTGGTTCCTCTTAAAGGGGCAGGGAGGCAAAAGAAGAAGAAGAAGAAGAAGAAGAAGAAGAAGAAGAAGAAGAAGAAGAAGAAGAAGAAGAAGAAGAAGAAGAAGAAGAAGAAGAAGAAGAAGAAGAAGAAGAAGAAGAAGAAGAAGAAGAAGAAGAAGAAGAAGAAGAAGAAGAAGAAGAAGAAGAAGAAGAAGAAGAAGAAGAAGAAGAAGAAGAAGAAGAAGAAGAAGAAGAAGAAGAAGAAGAAGAAGAAGAAGAAGAAGAAGAAGAAGAAGAAGAAGCGAGGAGAGCCCGGCACTCTCCGCATCAAAATTTTTCACTCTCCCAGAGCAGGTACTTGAAAGGTGCGCTGAGTCGCGCTTAGGTGGGTGGGGTCGCACTTAATTTTCTGTTAGCTCCGGAGCTGTTGGGGAAACATTTTTAAGCTCCGGAGCTGGGAGCCATTTGCAGCGGAGCTTATGGGTCGTGTATAAACGCCCATAGAATCCTTAAGTGGGAAGGGACCGATAAGGCCATTGAGCACAACTCCTTGCTCAGTGAAGGAATATAAATCAATATAAATCAATATAAATATAAAATATAAAATCCAAATGAATGTAAATCAAAGGATACCTAGCAGGTAGCTGTCTTCAGTTCTCTTGAATGAGTTTAGTGTGTCATCCCCCAAAGCAATTGGTTCCAGCGCCATAGTGCAGTAACAGTCAGGGAGCCCCCCCTCCCTTATATTCAGACCTGACCATTGGGATTGGTGGGGTGTAGTGGATAGAGTGGTGGATAGGACTCTTGATAGCAGGGGTCAAATCCCTGATCAATCATAGAAGCTCTCTTGGTGTGTTTGGAAGTGGTAAAACCACTCCTTAAATTATCTCACTTACCTTGAACACCCTATTAGGGTCATCAGTTCCATCTTGATGGCTCATAAAAACCAACCAGTCTCTATGTCGGTGGCTGACTGATTGGAATGTGCTGTTTTCTCTATTGCTTGATCACTCTGTTGTGACTTGTGCTGCCTTCTGCAACAAATCTCAGCAGCTGCCATGTTTGCAAATGGGAGGGTTGCTGGGAGATCAGTGTTTCATTGTCTGTGAAAGTTAAGTACAACTTCTTATTGAGGAATTCTGTAATCTATTCAGGCTTGAAAAAAGGCAATGATTTCCACTTTACCACTACAGGTGTTAATTAACAAGCCGTAGCTAAGGAAGTTGTGGTATCTGTCATATTCTTTTCAAATGAGAAGACAAGAAAATCACTTTGTTTATAATTACTTTCCTCTACATGTGCATATTTGTGTGTATATATAGTGACTGAAATTCGTTGCTTTGTATAGTCAATCAAAGCTAGACCAGGGCCATGGAACCATTAAACTGGGGTTGACTCACCAGATTTCCACCAATTCATTGGGATAACTTCTCGGATCTTACTACACTAAGTAACAGGATTTCAGCCTCTGACTGCCAGACTTGATGCGGTGGACTCTAGGTCACAAAGATTTATGAACTAATAGACAGATTAGTCTGTCAAGTGTCATAAGGTTTGCTGTTGTTTTCGCAACAGAGATTGTGCCATTTGCACGACAGGGCTAGCAGGGGATGTTTTTGGACTCAAAAGGAGTCTTACGTTGTCGCCTTCGGGTCAGTAGTTCCACATCCACAAGGCGGAAGGTTGAAGAAAGTCGGCCAGGGTCAAAGATGAGGCAGAGACACATAGCAAGCACAACTCAGGATCATCTGACGGTTAGTGGCTGAGCTACTACTTTGACCCTGTCCAAGTGCTCTGTTGTCAAGGCCTTTCACCCAGGCCACAGACATTTGCTGCCAGGGACAGATTCCATCTGGCATCAACAAGCATTCAACAAGCTCATCCTGTAGGTGCCATGCCTGCTTCAGTTATGGGAAGCTGCCTGGAGGCACACCGTCTGCTTTCTTCTTTCTTAATCGAGCCTGGGCAGAGGGCTGTGGAGTGAAATCAAGGCAGATTTCAGATTATCACTCTTTAACTTTTCTATTACCAACCAAACTGCTCATGCAGCTGGTTAACAGCCTTGCCCCAAGAGAAGCATGATTGCAGGCGCTGCATTATAACTTTTAGAAATCCCAGTAATGGAAGCAAAGAGGACTTGACATTTCCCATAATATGCCATAACCAGATGCTTCCCTTTGTCACATTTTATGCTTCTTCCAAATGGTTCTGTTTGGGGCACAGGGACTGTTTTCACCTCCCCTCTCCCATTTCACAAAGCCCCTGAACCATGTCCTTCTCTTGGCTCTCCTGTTTGCCGCTGTTCCCCTACTATTGGCTGCCCCATGCTGACAGCAGGGAATAAGAAGAAATGGTTGAAGTCCCCCAGGTCTGTGCTTGGCACTGCTCAGCTTTGTGGAGAGAAACCCAGGCTCTTTCTGCTTTGATTTATTACTGGCAAATGAGCTATTATTAGAACTCATGCCTACCATCTCTGGAGAGCAGGTCTTACCGTAGCAGCTTCCTCTTTAAAAATACAGCACTGTGGAAGCCCAGATGGCTAGATGCACTGCACAGGATCAGAAGTTATAGGATGAGAATTGGAACACCTTGTGGATGTGTTGCAACGAAACCTCCCAGATTTTTACACCAAGGAGGGTGCAGGCCAAAGCCAGCAACCAGCTTTGCATTGCGAATCCATGATGCATATGCAATCAATTAAGGAAAACTCTCCAATTTACAAAAATATTGTGCATGTAGTCTCCAGCTTGGTTGATAGGGAGACTGAGCTGCTATTCAGGGTTTCTGCACCACGTTCATATAGGGGCCATGTGCATGGATGAAAAGGCAGTGAAAAGCCAATCCGCTTAATGTCAGAAGCATCTTTGTCTGTACAGAAGGTGATTGGCTGCAGATTCTACATATTTTGAGCTGTATTCTGATAATATCATGCCTGAAGCTGGTTCTTGAACCTCATGGTCTCTGTTTTGGAACCTATGTAGCTAGAATACTGTGTGGTTATAACATTGGGCCCGAACAAATATGCACATTTTCTGCTTTTCTCCTTCCAAAGTTTTGTAAGGCCTGGTCTGATATGGGACGAGAAAGAGAGACCGATCGATTGATTCCATGTTGGTGGTTCAAATCAAGGCACCTCCACTAGGTGACTAGTGAAGACTTGTCTCTCTCCTTCAAATGACCTTCCTTCCTTTTTCAGGTCCCCCATTTCAAGGTTGCCCCAGAGGAGTTCCTCAAGCTCCAGCTGCAGAGATTCACAACCTTGAACCTCCACCCCAGCAACACTGACATCAGTGTGGCTGTTGCTGGGATCCTGCATTTCTTCAACTGCACCACTGCCTGCCTCATCTGTGCCAAAGCTGAATGTAAGTTGCTTTTCCTCGGCTGCCTGGAATCTAATGTTTATCCTGTGGGTTTGGGGCAAGCTGTCAATGGCCAGGCTTTGAGCTTTCTTAGTGGGGAGGATTGGTGGCTGAAGGAAAGTAAGAGGATGAAAAGATTGAGTGGGTCAGTTTTGCTGACCAGGAAATGTATGGTTTGGATTTACCTTTGTATCTATGCTGTTTTAATCCTAAGTGAGCTGTAGTGTTTTGTTGGATCTTTGTCTTGACAAAAGCCACATATCATAAATCCCAAGAATCGCTGTGAAGAGCAATGAGCCTTGCCTCAAGAATTTTCACATTTGTGCTTTATTCTGGGGCAGTAAAAATACATGTAAAACATTACGTGCTGTATAAAAGGCAAATGATATGTAGCAATGCAATAATAATCTTAGTTGGGGGAAAATAATGCACAAAGCATGGTCTACTCAACAGGGGAAATGTCTGCATTTAATAAAGTGCTTAAATAAAGGTACACCTTGGGGGGGGGGAGTATTAAATATTCAGAACAATTACCATGCCAAGGTGTGGGGTAGACTCTCAAGTTCTGTGACCTGGTGTTTTCAAAGCCTGGGAACAAAATGCAAATGGGATTTTCAGGTGCACCACACATTGAAAAAGATTTCTCACTTCCTAATTAATCCTCTTAAATTTTCAGTACAGAATTATTGGGGCAGAGTTGGTGTTTTCTTTGCATATGATGTTTCACCTTCTGGTTATACCAATGGGAGAGCGCTTGGCAGTAGCCTCCTCTTTCTCACTGTGTATGTACAATTGTGTGCAAATTAAGTTTGTGCAACGCGAATTCCTATACACGTGCACTTTGTGTAGACAACAGTTTCTGTCATGTCTGTGCTTTCGAGCTCAGAGTGAGATCACTTGAGCCATGGGAGTGTGGTGCTGCTGGGTCCCTCCCTGGCGGAGCAGGAAGCTGAGTCCCTGGGCTTGAGGACAGCGATCAGGATATCGTAGAGAGGCAAAGAAGCAGTTGGCATTGGGGGTGGGGGTGGCTCTTAAAACCTGCAGATGAGGGATGGACCTTGTGAAGAGTTAGAATAGAGCAGGGCTCCTTGGCCTTTGATTCACTGGCTGATTGTGACTTTTTTTAGAGGCTAGAAGCAGCATCCAGCACAAGATCAGACATCCCTGTATTAAAGGATGTAATGTGTAAGGCTTCTGTTCACCTTCAGCAGAACAGTCAGCTCACTGGGAGTTGTCCATGGTGCTGCAGACAATGGCCTGCCTTGTAGTGGTACTTGGGACAGGATAGGTTGGAGCAGTTACAGGCGCTTGGTCTTAAGTGAGCAAATGTGATGCTTTATGAATAAAAGTGTGATGTCTACTGGACTGTCCTCAGACAGTGGTGTGCAGACATGTTGGGGTTTTTATGACTAAGTGCAGCCACTGCCATTATTCCAGTGGCTTTGATAGCAGAGCCAGAGAATGCATAAGTAAATGTGGATGTTAGGAAAAATATGTTCAAATGGATTGTTGTGCAAGGATCTGGTTCCATGCTGCCTCATATGTATATACTAAGCATATTCTTCTGTTTAAGAAACATCTTTTTAATTCAATAGCAATAAAATGTGACTTATACATTATTTTAAACCTGGAGCCATTAAAAAGTAGAAGACCTCCAGAATATGTAAATGTTTTTGTGTGGAGAGGTCAATAATATCAAGGTAGTGAGTTCATTATAGCTATTTTTTTTACTAATGTATTTTACATTGCAGGTTTTGCACCACATAAAACTATATGCACACATGTGTGTGTGTGCGTGCACACACAAAAAAACCTTGTCAAACCTTATGCACTAGAAAATGGAAATATATTTGCTATAAAAACAGGTAGATTGTTGCCACTTAATTCCATCTCTGGTTAATTTGATTCTCCAATTAACTGGATAGACACACTCAGGAACTAAATGGCTTTTAAAATAACATGGCCTCCAGCTGTCAACTGAGTCTGGTTTTGATTGCTTTAAAAAGAAACTCGATTTGAACATTAGGAAGAATTTCATGATGGTTAGAGCTGTTCAGCAGTGGAATATGCTGCCATGGAGGGTGGTGGAGTCTCCTGATTTGGAGGTTTTCGAGCAGAGGCTGGATGGCCATCTGTCAGGAGTACTTTGATGGGGATTCCTGCATGGCAGGGGGTTGGACTGGGTGGCCATTGAGGTCTCTTCCAACTCTTTGATTCTATGAAATCGGAGAGGTCTGGATGACTGGCTTGTCCATGAGTCCCAGCATGCTTGCTTGCTGCTCTTCAGGACCACAGTGTTTAGACTTTGTCATCAAGTATGCCATTATGCCCTTTAAAGGGGGGGGGAGCCTGCAACTGTGTTAAGAGAGGGGGACATAACATTGAACCATAATGGTTGTCCTAAAGCTTTGATGAGTGGGTTGCCCACTACATGGGTGGGGTATACGTTAAAATGAACAAATGAGTAAAATAAATAAATACCTGCTGGATGCCTCTTTGGCAGAAAACTGAGCTAGGCAGTGGCCATGCACAGACTCCATGTCACAGAAGCACAAATCCTGCACTGGGAAAAAGCTGCCTTCTGCCACAAACACCAGTTATGCAAATGTAGGCAATATTATAGGTATATATCATAAAGTTCCAAATTGCATTGAAATGCACCTATAACAACTTATGCAGAGGCAGCCTAGGCACGTGTGTGCCAATTTGATTCTGATAGTCATGGGCAGGAGGTCGTGGTGATATGTGTGGTGTTTGGTGTGATGCCAGTGTGATGTGGGAGCCAAGAAAGCTAACAGGATTCTTGTTTGCATCAACAGAAGTATCATGTCTAGATCAAGGGAAGTGATAATACCACTCTATTCTGCTGTGGTCAGACCCCATCTGGAGTAATGTGTCCAGTTCTGTGTACCTCCATTTAAAAAGGATGTTGACAATCTTGAACGGGTCCAGAGGAGGGTGACCAAGATGATTGAGGGTCTGGAAAAAATGTCCTATGAGGAGTGGCTTAGGGAGCTGGGAATGTTTACTGAGAGTTTAGCTGAAATGAAGACTGAGAGGAGATACGATAGCTATGTTTAAATATTTGAAAGGATGTCACATTGAAGAAGGGACTGGTTTATTTTCCATGGCTTCAGAAACTAGGACGTGGGGCAGTGGTCTCAAACTACAGGAAAAGAGATTCAATTTAAACATTAGGAAGAATTTCATGATCTTTGAGTTGTTTGGCAGTGGAATATGCTGCCACGGTGGGTGGTAGAGTCTCCTTCTTTGGAGGTTTTTAAGCAGAGGCTGGATGGCCATCTCTCAGGAGTCCTATGATGGGGGTTCCTGCATGGGAGGGAGTTCGACTGGATGGCCCTTGAGGCCCCTTCCAACTCTATTCTATTCTATTCTATTCTATTCTATTCTATTCTATTCTATTCTACTCTACTCTACTCTACTCTACTCTACTCTACTCTATTCAGATAGCAGGAATAAAACTGGTCTAATCACAAGAAAGAAGCAACACAGGAAGCCCTGTATGTTTCATATGTTAACCACAGAGGTACGTAGGTGATGCACACCTAACAGCCACATAAATGTGAGGTTCTAAAATTGCAGAGCAGGATTTTATTTTATTTTGGGGAGGGGGGTTGAAATTGGACATAAAACTAGAGAAGGCCAAGGAAATTGCTGCCTTTTAGCTGTTTAGATCCTACACAGACCACAACACACACAACTCTTTGCCTCTTTAATGTGCCATTGACCAGTGGACTGTGGAAAGGCCCCGGAGCAGTTTAACTGCAGGAGGCCAAGAGCCAACTTGCAAAGAATTGGAAGCAGAAGGCTTAGCGGATAACTAGGTGCCAGAGGCAAGCTAGAACACAGAGGTGTCAGATGCAAGACTCTGAAACTTCTCTTGGGTTTTTTCTTTTTGTTGTTGTTTGATTGTTTTTGGTTTTCATAATGTTGTTGTGGAAACTTCTGAGATAGTGAAAAGGGTGAAGTGTGGGCAAAATCAATCAGCCATGTGGTAAAAAGTGAGGTCACACCGGACGTCAGTAAGCAACCCTGAGCAATGGCACTCTTCCATCCAGCTCAAAACAGAGGGACGTTTCTGGATTGCTTATGAATGCGAGTTTGTTTGCCTTCATAACAGGCGCCAGATTTGCTTCTTTGAAAGCAACGTTCTTTTTAGGCCGGAGCAAAATGGAGTCATTATTAGTCTCCGTGCGTGCTAGCTTCCAGGTTACTCAAATGCTTTGGAAAGCTCACGGAGGAAATCTCAAAAGATTGCCGGCAGCAAAGCGGTCCCTAAAATAAACATTTATTTCTTTTCATCCGAGGCCAGAGGGGAAAGACACAAGCAGTGGGTGGTTTTAAAGCTACACAATTGGGAAAGAAAGCTAAACACTGTTTTGGCAGCTTAAGTGATGCTTAAACGGCAAGGTGGCTTTCTCCTTAGTGTTAAATCCCACCGTTAGCCAATAAAATTCTGTTTCTTTGCTATAGTTGTGAGATTAATCCCTGAATGAGTTCCCTACCTATGTAAAAAGAGGAGAGAATGAAAAGGGGTAAATGCAACATGAGGAGACTCATGCAGGCAAACCAGCACCCCAGGATAAAGAATAAATTAGATGTTCATTAGGTAGAAACACTTTATCTTAGATTTCCTGTGCTTTAATGCATTACTTAGACATAGTTATCTTCTGCAGGTCTCACTGTTTTCTTGAAGGGGGAAAAAGGGTACACCTTGACTTGCAACCCAGGAGTTCATAG
Organism: Phrynocephalus forsythii; assembly: GCA_029282475.1. Classification (NCBI taxonomy): domain Eukaryota; kingdom Metazoa; phylum Chordata; class Lepidosauria; order Squamata; family Agamidae; genus Phrynocephalus; species Phrynocephalus forsythii. The sequence continues at coordinate 7,927,422 of JAPFRF010000022.1, forward strand.
AGTACAAATCCCAGAAGCCATCACCAATAGCTGTGCTAGCCAGGATTTCAGGGAGTTGCATTTCTTTTCAGTTATGGAGCCTTGTGGCACAATGGTTAAATGCCTGTACTGCAGCTAAAACTGTGCTCACGACCTGGGGTTCAATCCCAGGTAGCAGGCTCATGGTTGACTCAGCTTTCCATCTTTCTGAGGTTGGTAAAATGAGTACCCAGCTTGCTGAGGGGGAGGGGGGCAATGTGTAGTCTGCATACTGTAATTAAAAACTAAACCGCCCAGAGACTACTTGAAGTGGTATGGGGTGGTATATAAGCAGAACATTTTGCTTTATTCTCTCCCTAGTCCATTTATCATGAACAACCTCTTAGTTAGTTCATACTCAACATGTGGAAAATGTTCTCAAAGAAGGCACAAGCACAGTGGTGGCAAACCTTTGGCACTCCAGATGTTTTGGACCACAACTCCCAGAATTCTAAGCCTGTATTGCCAATGGCAAAGGACTGTGGGAGTTGTGGTCCAAAACATTTGGGGTGCTGAAGGTTTACCACCACTGCGACTAGCACATGCTTTCTGGAGCGTTTTTTTCCTCGGCAGTTGAATCAGTAGGGTGCATGTCAGCAACTTGTTAAAGCCTCCTGTCAGAAGAGAGTAGCTCCTTTTGCCCTAAAAGTAATCGAGATTTGGCTTTCGCTGCATGAATTCTACCTCCCACTGTGAAAGCTGTTGCTTAAACCTATTTTTTAAAATTCATTCTACAGCCCTTCATCAGGGGAAGGGTGGGGGAGGAGGTGGGACTAATTCACAAGCACCGGAGTTTTATGACACAGCTGAAAGCTTTAAATCTATTGATTAATACTCCTATTAGTCGTGGATCCATTTATTACTGAATAAAACTGTTGAGACCATCAAAATCTAATTCCAGTTGTACCATGAAAAGTGTCACATCAGGAAGCAGTTAAGGAAGTAGGGGGTCCATCAAGAAGATGATCCCAAACACTGGATCGTTTGCCAAGGCTCTTCATTTGAGAGGAATTATTACCTTCATTAAATATCCTCCAAATGTCACCTGTAGCAAATTATTGTAATTGTTACTTTAATCAGTAGAAAGAGTGGCAGTTAATCAACAAAACCCGTTGATTTCAGAAGCGGTGGATTCAAAGAGGTTGGTTGTACAGAGACCAGTTTTGAATATTATACATACTGCACCTTTCTGCAAAAAAAAAATAAAAAAATTAAAGCATCGGAAGGGTAGACGTGGCTGAAGCTGGATTTTATTGTGTTTCTTGTGATTGAATAAATATGCATAGGTATGCTTGCCATCAACATTTAGACAATATGTTACTGTCTTATTAAGGTATATTAAGTTAAGCATGTACAGGATTCCCTCTATAATTCAGGGTGAATGGCTTAAATAATATTCTCCCATAATAATAGTCAAACCTTCTATTCACTGTTTTCTAAAAGACAAATTGTGGCAATTGTATGATGTCCAGAACATAGAGTATGCTTGGGAAGTAGTTGAAGTCCATAGACCTTTCTTCTCTGCAGGTAGGTCAAGGGTCATACTAGAATTTAGGATGTTATAGCAGTAATGGGTACCTAACAGCAGATATTCCTACACTGATGTGAAACATCAAGGGAAATGTAACAGCTAAGTTTTAAGTGAGCCTATATATGACATGCCAGACTATATTTGCTAGTTGCCACCCTCGTGCTCTTTTGGTCATGAGTCAGCCTATCAGCACCAGATGTTGGGGAAGGCATTTCCCCGAATTGCCTGGCCATAGCTTCGAAAATTGTAAACAGTTACCAAGAAAGAATCTGGAAGTTGAGTCATGGCAACTGGACTTCTTTTCTTGAGAGATTGAAACATTTTGCTGATTATCCAAACAGCTTTGTCAGTCTGAATGAAAGGTAGTTGTGAGTCCTCCACTTTATAGTTCACTTTGACCTCATGTTGCCCTAGTCTTAAATAGGCTCATGAGATAGGCAATGGCCTGAATAGGCTCAGGTGGAGAATCGTCTCAATAGGCTCATTAGGTGAACAAGGAATGGCCTATTGAGACTATTGTCCACCTAACGAGCCTATTCAGGCCATTGTTCATCTTATGACCCTACTTCACACCAGGGTGACATGAGGTCAAAGTGAACAATAAAGTGGAGGACTCATCACTAGCTGTCCTCAAACTGATGCAGCTGTTTGGATGAGCAGTGGAACATTTCAATCTCTCAAGAAAAGGAGTCCAATTGCCATGACTCAACTTCCAAATAAAAGCACCTGGATGACTGAGAATCTTCACAGACATACCAAGAAGGAAGGAAGGAAGGAAGGAAGGAAGGAAGGAAGGAAGGAAGGAAGGAAGGAAGGAAGGATACAGATGCAACTAACTTTAGATTGCTTGTGGGTTGTGGCCTACCAGTTAAAGACCAAATGCAGGAGCTCTTTGTGAATCATAGAATAATGAAGTTGGAAATTGCCCTACAAGGTCATCCAGTTCAACCACCTGCTCAAGGTAGGTGTGCAAATCAAAGGATATCTGCTAGGTCAGTGGTGGTGAACCTTGGGCACTCCAGATGTTTTGGAACACAACTCCCAGAATGCCAAGCCTGTATTCCTAATGACAAAGGACTGTGGGAGTTGTGGTTCAAAACATCTGGACGGCCAAAGGTTCACCATCTCTGTGCTAGGTGGTTGTCCAAATTGCTCTTGAATGACTCCAGCATTGGAGCATTCACCATTTCTCAAGGTCATGGTTTCCATTGCTGCCCTATGCCTGCATTGGCAATTCATATGTGAGTTAAAAGTTGGCCATAGCCAACCCTACTTTTGCCAAACTTGGACGGTCTGTCAGGAATGCCTTCACCACAACATTTCAGGAAATGCCACCCCACTCCCAATCACAAGCCATTTATTAGCCAACTGGTGTATTAGAGAAGATAGAAATAAAAGTAACCTTGGAACACTTGCTAGGATAGTATCGCTTCAGCTCATTTAGATGCTTGCATGTCCATCATCTACAGACCTTGGAAGGGCTACAGTTCAATGATAGAAGGCTTTGGGTTTAATGCCCAGGATCTCCCATTTTAAAAATAATCTAAGGAATAGCTATTGGTTACCACTTTAGCTGTCATGATTTCAGTCTAAGGATTTCATCCAAGTGTGAGAGAATTCTTTTTTAAAAAAAACAATGCTGTCACCTGGGGGACTGCACTAGCAGAGAAGTCAACTCTTTTACCAAACTAGATATCCCAACACACCACAGGAAGGAGCCAAGGCATTTCAAGTGATATCAGACTGCTGTAACTCTGTAGTGTAGATACACTATGAGGAAGATGAGCTAGGAGAGACTTCAAAGTGTATTCAGACGTTCTGCAGCCATTGCAGCTGGACTTTCCTATTGCAGGACAAGGGGCTAAATGGATTAGTGATCTAATTAGAGGATGTCCATCTTTGGGTCCACAAATGTTCTTGGATTTCTGTCTCCCAGAAGTTTTAGTCACATAACCACTGGTGAGAGATTCTGGGAGCCATTGTGGAAAAAACATATGGAGACACAGAAACTAAGAACCCTGCATTCATTTAGCAACATATCTTGATGTGCACATAATCATTAGGCAATCTGGTTACAATCTTGAACAGAAAGACTCAAGAATGTGCCTACCCTGTTGTACCTGCTTACAAAGTGAACTGGAAGTCAAATCTTTTTCCCATATAATGAAAGAATGTAGGCGTATGCTTGGTGTCAGGTATATTATTCCATACTACTTGAAGGATGCTTGAAACACCAGTCTCTCAAAAGCCAAATGATACAGTATTACCTTAACTGAGTAAGGAAATGATGGAACACTTCTTTGCCATTCTCTCAGAAGCATCACAAGTGTTTTGTCCTCTCCTGTTGCTAGCTGACTTTTCTGGGGGAGCGGGATGAGACTTTGAATTAAAGTAATGGGGAAGGAAGGAAGGAAGGAAGGAAGGAAGGAAGGAAGGAAGGAATTGGATTTTTATTATCAACTAAAATAGAGCCAACAAATTTGAACCAACAAGACTTACATGAACACCACCATAAGGTAGGAATCATTTTCAATTGAGATTAAGAGATGGGTTCAGTCATGGTCCTTACAAAATTCCATAACCCTAGAATGCATTGGTATTGAAAAGACTGAACTTTTTAACATTCAAGAGAAACCTAGGGTCTGGAACACTGTACCTGATGAATTTCCTCACATCATACTGATAAATGATCAGCAGTCATAGATAAAGAAAGAATAAAGAAAATACTGCAGCCATATTGTTATAGCCAGAATGGCCTGTCTATGGACCTTTTTACATGACCCCTAAGATCCGCTGGTCCCTTAAATTCGGACCAGAGATCTTGAGGGTTCGTTGCTGTTCTTCCCTCCCCACCCGCTCAGCACTTCTTTTTTCTGTCTGCCGGGGGGGGGGGGGAAAAAAACCTTAGACAAAGACAAAAGAATAAAAGGCTTACCTCCCGGTGTTGGGGGAAGTTGCTCCGATCTCCGTTTACTTCCTGGTTCCTCTTTAAGGGGCGGAGGCAAAAGAAAAACAACAGAAAGAAGCAAGGAGACCTCAGGCAGTCTCCGGATCAAATATTTTTCACCATAAAAAAGCAGGTACAAGAAAACTGCTGTTTGGTCACGCTAAGTGGGTGGGGTCGCACTTAATTGTCTGCAAACTCCAGAGCTGGTGGGTAAACATTTTTATCATCCGGAGCTTGCAGCCATTTGCGGCGGAGCTTAGGGGTCATGTATAAACGCCCTTTGTCTCTTCTTCTTCTTCTGATTCTCTTGAAAGGTTGAACCAACAGGCACAAATATTACAATAAGGTCAAACCTCATATTCATGGGGAATCAGCTTCAAAGCAGAAGCTTTAAAAATGCAAATGATAGCAAACAATATTTAATAATAATATACATAGTGGTCTCTTTCCCCCTCCAGTGGCCAGTTCTAATAAACTTTAGAAATATATAAACAGTATTTCTAGGATTTTTCTTTTTAATATTTTCAGAATGTGAGTAACTCAAGCAGCAGCTCTTGATGCCAAAGACAAGGCAGGCCTACTGTACTTTCCAGACTTCCTCCTCCTCTCCTTTTTCTTCTTTAACCAAATTTGCTCCAGTCTGAGCATTCTGATTATGGGAAAACCGGAACCTAGACGTTAGGTCTGGCATTAGACGAGTCTTCTGTGTTTCTCCCCTATGCAGGCCTTCTAAACCTGGAGAAGTTGCTCCGTCAGTTCCTTATCTCTAAAGAAACTCTCTCAGTCCGGATGCTGGATGACAGCCGAGATCCCACGCCATTGCTAAAGGAAGTCAGAGATGACAAGACGGCCACCATTATTGTACACGCCAATGCTTCCATGTCCCACACCATTCTTAAAAAGGTAAGTGCCAAGTGACGTTCATCAGCTGAGCTGCCCAGTTTTCATATTAGAATTGGGAACTCGGGCTCTCCAGTTCTCTCTCTTCTTGAGTTTAATTGCTTGTTGTGTGAAGATGTGTTTCTTTTCAATGGTCCATAACTTACTTTCTGAATCTCTAGTAAAGCGGATTAGGAAAGTTAGTTATGGACCATTGAAAAGAAACATGTCTTCACACAACAAGGCAATTAAACTCAACAAGTCCCAACTGCGAGACAGGGATGGTGACCAGGTCACTGTCTTTGATATACTTCAGAGGTTCATGGACCTAAATCCATTTGTGCATTACTATTAGAATGGACTCATGAATCAGTTGCTGAATGGGATGCCAATGCTCACATACATCTCATTAGTCTGTTCAAGCTGGGTTTGTTACAAGCTGAATTTAGGCTCTGGGGGATATGTCTGTCATGAGCTAGTAGCCACAGTAACTAAAAAGAAAATCAATTTATGGTTTGGTGATTTGCCACCCACACAAATATAGTCATGCCTCACCCTCTCTGGAAACCGATTTTAGAGTGGATTGTACACAACAATGCTTGCAGAGTGTTGTTCAGCGTCTTTGGGCAGTGTTTTTATTTTTCCTTTCCTGTTTTTCTGTGTGTTTGAATGGCTTTCTTTAAAAATTGATCACTCCCCCTTTTCTCCTCTTTCCCGGTGGTCTGCTGTGTGAGTTAGAACCCTCCAAACCCCCTTTGGCCTTAAACTTTTGGCAGCATTCCTGATTGGTCCATTACACAAGGAAACAATATTAACAATTTATAAAGAACAGTTTGGATCTGCAGCCTCATCAATGCTCAGTGGTGAGCTCAGGCATATACGTAGTTTACCAAGCATGTGGTTATTTTTTGGTGGATGTTTGTTTTACAGCCACTAACCCTGGAGAGATGGAACAATTTTAAGCTGCATAGTCATCCTATTTGCAGAGCAATGGGGTTTTGAAAGAACAGCATGAGACCAACTGGTTCTCCCTCTCTTCATCTTTCCATCTCTACCACCCTCCCTTTCCCCACCCATCGGTCCAAAAAGGATTCTAGAGCAGCTTGTTACTGCAGAGTTTTGAATTTGTGGTTCAAATTACTTTTGCTACGCATTAGAACTACAGAGACTCACAGAACAGAATGCTTATAAGTTCTCCTGGGTCCACCCCTTTCTTATTAACTGGCACTTAACTTCTCAGTAACTCACTCTGAGATATTTGTAGGAGAAGGAGCAAAGAACATTTCATTGGTTACAACTGTGAACAAATCAACAGCAAAACAAACAAACACTGCTCCCAGCAGACTTCAGCAGACCGAAGAGAGGGGTACGGTTAAAATTCAGTGAGAGGCAGGACTCTCTTTGAATTCAAATGGGGGAAAGGAATGAGTGGTTAGTGCTTGACAGTCATACCAATCCAGAAGGGTACCACCCAGCCACACCTACCATAGGCAGCATGCATGGTTGTAACAGCTCCAACACTTACTTTATAGTCTGCCCTTGCTCACCACCAGTTTACAATTGAAAATCTAGGACCTGCCTTAGAAAGGCTGGGCAGGGAGGAAGATGAAAAAGAGTCCTGGTCTTCTTGGAAGGTGACATATGATGGAGAAGTGCTGGGGTGCTCTTATCTGTTTGTGGTGATCACAATCAAGATACATTTTGAGTCCAGGGCTAAAAACAAGTACTTTCAGCTGCATGTAGCTTTGTACATAAACTAAGAAGCCATGGAGGCTTCTGTTTGCATTTAGGTAGTTAAATAATTATTCTCAGAGATGGGGAAATGCTTGTCCTCTTTTGCACTAGAAATCAGCCCAGTAGCAAGGCTACTGTGGAATATCTATATCTGGTGAGCCCACCTACTAATGAATGAATGAATGAAAATGAATGAATGAATGAATGAATGAATGAGTAAGCCAAGAGGAATGTTGCTGTCCTTTAGTCTTCATCCTCCAGTTAACAGATGCTGTTTTGTATTGATCTAGCACAAAGAAAAAATGAAACCAAAAAAGCAAAGTGTTCTGCTTATATACCACCCCATACAACTTCAAGTAGTATCTGGGTGGTTTACAGTTTAATTACAGTATGCACACTACACACTGCATACAGCACTTGTTACACCCAGAAAAGTTTTCCCCAGAAAACTCTGCATCGATGCCAATCCACTTCTATGGTTGCAGTAAATGTCTAAACCAAGCAGAAAAAATGAAGAGTGCACCAGGTTTTCTGCCTTGATATGGACAGTGGGGACATTGAAGGAAAAGAACCTTCTGTAGTCCCATTGTCCTGGACAGACCACTATATGGTGTGCTTTAGGCTTGCTGTAACTCATAGCTTGGCCAGTGGGGAAGTCAGACAAAACCAATACGTCCCAGAAGGGTGATGAACCCAGATGATTTTTTAACTGCCCTTGGGGAGTTCCCTACCTCTCCGATAGGTAATTCTATTGAATCCTTGGTTGAGCACAATTCAAGGTGCTGACCTTGACCTACAAAGCACTGTATGACCTGGGTCCTAGCTACCTCAAAAATCAAATCTCACAGTATGAACTGACTCGGGTGTTAAAGTCATCAGGAGAGGCCCTACTCTCAATCCCGCCACCCTCACGGGTACGTCTCATGGAAACTCATTAAAGGGCCTTTTCAGCTGCTGTGCCCAGACTCTGGAACTCCCTCCCACTAGAGGCCAGGACTGCCTCATCTCTGTTGTCCTTCCAGAAACAGGCAAAGACCTTCCTCTTCAGTGTGTGTGTGTGTGTGTGTGTGTGTGTGTGTGTGTGTGTGTGTGTGTGTGTGTGTGTGTGTGTGTGTGTGTGTGTGTGTGTGTGTGTGTGTGTGTGTGTGTGTGTGTTTAAACCAAAGGAGTTTTATTTCTGACCTTCAATGTTTCTCTGGCCTTCCCATTTCAACCTGTTGTGTTTTCTACAGGAAAATGCAGAGCCAAATGTTCCCTCTCCTCCACTCCCTCTTTTTTTCTTTTTCTGCTGAGTTAATAAAGGATTTCAATGAATTCTCTCAGTGCTGAGGTCTACCCCTTCATCCCGTTGCCATAGTAATGTTGCACAGCTACAGAACTGTCCGTTCTGTTTGGCCATCTTCTCCTCTCCCTTTTCCTTTCTCTGGGGCACTCGCTCGCCACGACCGACATAAAGATGTCAAAGATGGGGAAGTGTTCCTGTTCTTAAAATTAAAATTTAAAAAGCTTTCTTGGTAGAGCTAAATGCAGGGAATTCTCAGAGAAAACATGAAAGGAAAATTTCTGTGCATGAGAGAGAAAGGAAGAGAGAGAGAGAGCCAAGACCTTGTGGCTTCGTGTCTCCTCTGCTCCCTAAACTTGCAGGTCACAAAGCATATCATTATTTACGCAGTGTGTACAAGGAGGGCGAACTTGGCCAAGATGGGTCATGATTATCAGAAAAATGCTCCTTTTGGGGCCCAGGATTTGCAGAAGTGTGAAGCAAGCGCAGGAGACCCTGGGCCAGAAATGAGTGCCCGGTTGCCTCATTCTTACAGCCAAAGATCAATGCTGCCAGTGGTGAAGTTGTTTACATGGCAGGATTGCACTCTAAGCAGCCTCTAGTCATAGACTCCAGTTTCTTTCCTCCACTGCTCGGGCCAGTTTGATGCCAAGAGCATCCGTGGGAGTTTGCCCCTGTTGTTGTCAAGAGCAAGGCTGCACAGGGATAGGCTAGCAAAATTCATGCACAACTACACAACAAAACGCATTGGTCTCGTTTCATTACAGTGATGGGTTTCAGATTCTGAAAGGGTTGGTCACTACCCTCCCCTTTCCAACCATGTCGGGAAGAGAACTCTAGGGTATATGTCATCCATACCCACCTGTGCCACAGATGAACAGGTTGAACACTCTTTGGCAGTTCAGCACTCTGTCTGGGCACAAAGGAAGTGAATGGAAGGGGCTTCTTTCATGCCTCACCAGCACACCTTCTCATAAGAACATAAGAAGAGCCCTGCTGGATCAGGCCAAAGGCCCATTTAGTCCAGTTTCCTGTATCTCACAGCGGCCCCACCAAATGCGTCTGGGCGTGCACAAGACTAGATATCTGTGCCCTGATACCACACCCCTGCATCTGGACCTTGAAGTACCTTGTTTTTAAGCCTGGAGAATCGATTACACATCTCCATCATGGTTTGTAACCTGTGATGGACTTTTCCTCCAGTAATCTGTCCAATTCCCCTTTGAAGGCATCCAGGCCAGATGCCATCACCACATCTTGTGGCAGGGAGTTCCACAGACTAACAACATGCTGGGTAATTTTTTTCCCTTTTGTCTGTTCTCACTCTCCCAACCCTCAATTTGAGTGGATGTCCCCTAGTTCTGGTATTTTGTGAGAGGGAGAAGAGTGTCCCTCTATCCACTTTACTCATGGCCTGTATAATTTTTTACATCTCAATCATATCCCCCCTTAGGCACCTTTTTCCAGACTAAAAAGCCCCAAATGTTTTAGCCTTTCCTCATATGGGAGGTGCCCCAGCCCAGTAATCATTTTAGTTGCTCTCTTCTGCAACTTTTCCACTTCCACTATGTCTTTTTTGAGATGTGGTGACCAGAACTGTACACAATACTCCTATCCTTCCTGGTAGGATCTTTATATCCCTTCCCTTTCTGCCCACAAGGAAGAAATGCCAGTGCTTCTGAAATACATACATATGGAACCTGGACACTTTGGGGAGATGGGGTTTAGACTAAATCTCCCAGAATCTTCCAATGAAGTATGGAAGACTATAGATATATTTCTTAGTCATCCATAGTTGATTGGAGGATTCTGGGAGATTTACTTCAAACCCCCACCTCCCCCAAGCTTCCAAGTTCCGATGGGAACTGAAGCTGAGTTGTAAGGATGCCTCATCTAGACTTGGCCTTTTGTTTGTTTATTTTTCACCCATCCATTCAGCAAATGATGATTTGGTCTTTAAACTCAGTTGCCAGCCCAGCTGCAAGAGCCAAGCCCTACATGCGAAAATTGAGGTGGTGTGGTGGGGAACTGAGTCACATTTGGCTAGAAGAAGGTTCTCAGCATAGTTACTCTCTGCATCCAGGGCCTGATCCTTCCTGGATATGACTACCCACTCCTCATTCCCTGTGTTACCTCCAACATCTCTGTGCAGACACACAGAAAGATGATGGTGAGAAAAGCAGTGTGTCTTTTGTCCAGCATTTACACAGGGCCAAAGTCGCTTGGGCCGCTCCTGTAAAGAAACACTTTTAAAAGAATCAGAAATGAGAGAGGCATAATTTTGGCATTTGTTCAGTAGAATTTATAAAGGGAAGCCTTATTCAGAAGTTCCAGGCTTGGAGAAAGTTCATTGACATGGATGGTGAACCAGACATATTCAAACAATGGAATGGTCTTCCACCAGCATCACCACCACCTCTCTCTCTTATCCATCACTCCATTGTCATCCCTCGATGGACAAGGAGACAAACAAATTGCCCATGTTTTACCTCAGGATGTTCCCGCTCTGTCACCGCTCCAGACTGCTTTGCAGGTGCCATCAAAAGACAATTTCTCTCTGATTTATGAAGCACCGGCTAGAGTGCTTTCTGTCTGTGCCCACCTCAGACAATGAATCTGCCATCACCTCTCGCTTCATATAATCCTCCAGATGGTCTGGACTGTTACGGATGCTCCCTGTACTAACACACCCACCTTGGCTGCTTGTGGACCAAATGTGAGCATGCAGAGAAAGCTAGGGAAAATAAATGCTTGTCTTTCTCTTCCTTTCTGCTTGAATTGTTTTCCGGTGGCCTCAAAGCCTGTGGCTGGGGGGTACTTAGTCACCTGCCTTTCCTAACGATGTAAAGAGAAGAGAAGTGGCAGCATCTGGAGCAAGAAGGCAGATGTGGTTTGGGGGAAAGATTGATCTCCCTTTTTCCTCTGGCAGCCCAAGTGACCCTGAACTCTCTAGTGGTCATAGCGTTGGAATACAAATGTGGAGGTCATGCCTCAGATCCCACCTTCAGTAATGAATAGAGATGGGCAAGAAACGAGCAATTTTTGTTTTCTTTTTCATTTCGTTACGTAACGAAACGAAAAATGAATTTTGTCTCCAAAATGAAACAAAATGAACCGAAACAACAGAAATTTTGTCGTGCGTTTCAGTTTTCGTTGCGGCAAATACATTGAACTGTAATGAATGCTAACGAAACAGCAATTTTTCATTTTCGTTTTCTTTTTTTGTTTCGTTACATAACGAAACGAAAACAAATTTTTTGCAAAAAATCACGAAAAATGAAAACGAACCGAAACGGACCCCTAAACGACAAACGACAAACAAAACACCATTTTTTGAGTCGTGCCCATCTCTAGTAATGAAGCTCACTTGGTAACCTCGGACCAGCTGCCCTGTCCTTTATTCTTCCCTACCTTTCAAAGTTGTTTTGATGATTTTAAGAAATGAATCGGGGGTGGGGGGTGGGGGTGGAGCACCAGCTGGGGTTTGGATGGAAGAGGAAACTGGGATAAGCTGTGTGTTAATGAATGGACCTCTGCTCTTTGCATTTACAGTATTCAGAATTATTCTTCTCTGGCATCACAGGAGCAGACTTGGGAGCCTGAGAGAACTCGTGCAGTAGAGCACATTTTTTTTAGCATGATTAAATTGGACGATAGGATATGTGCAACAGAGTTGGTTTGTTTCTAAGAAGACATTGTTCCTAGTCTGCTTTGTGAACTGGGTTGCCGGCTGGTCTGTGTACGTGGTTTTTCAGCCGTCTGCTTGTTTGGCACGTAACATTGCTTATGAGAGGTGCCTTTGATGGATCAGTTCTAAACATCCATTTTCTGATGTTCCCAGCTTTCCCCAAAGGAAAAAAGAAGTGAAAAGTACTCCTTCCAAGCTTTGCCCGTAGATTTTGGAATCTGCTGGGAAATTTCCTTTTCCTGCCTGTTGATTCGGCGACCAATAGCAGCCTCTTGTCTGATCAAGTGCCACCACTTTGGTTCCTCTGGAGGCTGATGGTCCTTCACATGATCTGGTCTCAAATCTTTTTGGATGTTTTAACAAAAAAAGTCAGAATATTGACTTGGGCCCAGAAGTACACTGGCAGCTAGTACCTCCATTACTGGATAGTTGTTAAATGTTCCAGGAACTTGACTTCCAAATAAGCTAAAAGTAGCTGAATTCAGCACCAGTTGGACCTTCTAAACCAGTGGTTGCAAACCTTTGGCACTCCGCCTGTTTTGAACCACAAGTCCCACAGTCCTTTGTCATTGCCAATCTAGGCTCGGAATTCTGGGAGTTGTGGTCCAAAACATCTGGAGTGCTAAAGGTTCGCCACCACTGTTCTAAACCATCCTTGGGGGTCACCTCATATAGAATGGATTACGGTAGCCTAGCTTTACTGTGGCCTTCATGTCCTGCTTGTGGGCATCCTGATTCCTGACAAAGAAAGGTTGCTAGACATCTGAAGCCATGCAGGACCCAACACACATCTTTTGCTGCTGCTTCACCTTGCCTTGCCTTGCCTCCTTCAAAAAGCCTTTCAAAAAGAAGGCTGAGGGGGAATATGATAGCTATGTTTAAATATTTGAAAAGATGTCATGTTGAAGAGTGAACAGGTTTATTTTCCATGGCATCATATACTAGACTCGGGGCAATGGTTTCAAACTACAGTAAAAGATATTTCATTTGAACATTACGAAGGACTTCATGATGGATGGAGCTGTTCGGCAGTGGAATACGCTGCCATGGAAGATGGTGGAGTCTCCTTCTTTGGAGGTTTTTAAGCAAAGGCTGGATGGCCATCTGTTGGGAGTGCTTTGGTGGGGGTTCGTGCATGGCAGGGGGTTGGACTGGATGGCCCTTGACTTCTCTTCCAACTCTATGATTCTATAATTCCTCATCCCTCCCTTCCTCCTTTCCTTCCACAGCCTGTATAATTTGCAACCTTTAAAAGGTAGAAAGTGAAAATAAACATAGCTTTAAGAAGTTTCAACATTGCCCATATAGTATTTTGGGAAGGCATTTATTATTTGCATATGCAAATTAACTTGAAGCATAGTACATTCAAAAACTGTTGCCCAGAGTAGCGGAAGAACTAAAAAAAGCCATCCAGGTGGCAAATAGAAAAACATATACATGTGCTCCTCAATTACAATCAGTCACTTGCTTTAGGACTGATTCTATGACTTCTCATCACTCCTAGCTGGCAAACCTGCTATTATCCCCCAGAAGATCAAGATGTAAGAAAACCCAAGGCTGTCACTCAAGGATTCTTACAGTCTGTGAGACGTTCTGGCTTCAAAACCACCTTCCCCTCCCTCCCAACCTGGACTGCTTAGAGCACAGGAATGGAAATTCTTTCCGTACAAAGGGAAACCTTTCTTGTGATAGAAGTAGTAGTGATAATATTCTAACTGGTTGCTACCCTGTCGTACATCAGGGATGGCAGAGAGTTTCATGGGATTCCCTCTTTCCCTCATATCTCCTCATGAATTTGCACATTTACAAGGCTTAAAGCGCTTTTTATTTTTGTGGAGGGGGTTGAGGAGAGTGAGCGAGAAATCTCAGGTATGAGTACAATTCAATAGATGAATGGCTAAAATGTGCAGAGTAAAAACAATGCACAGAGACATATTTTAGTTAGAGCCCAAAATGCATACTTTTGACAGAATTCTTAAATAAATGGGCATATTTGGCATAAAGCATTACAGTGTATAAAAATATTCTGTGCAGGAACTGAAAACAGCGTCTCATACATCAGCACAAAACAAGGATACGAAGAAACGCACGGGTACAATATAGAGTGAGGTGACTTCAAGTCTGCACAATTTCTGTCACTCCTACATAGCGCTCCAGCCCTACCAGCCAGAATGAGGTGACCACTTCAAGTGGTGGAGACTGGGTGATAGCAGCAAGATGTGGCAGAGGGTGGTGCATGCTGAACATAGCCCACCATTTTCAGAACTGTTGGACAGCTCCATGCTTTAGGCATCTGCCTGCAGAACCAAAGGTTGGGAGTAGACATGGGCAGGACTCGGCGAAATCCTCGTTTCCGTTTCCGTTCCTCGTTTCCGTTACGTAACGGAAACGGTAATGACAATTACTCTGCCAGAACTCGAACTCGAACCGACTAAAGAAAAAAGCGGCACAGGAAAAAAGTTTTAAAAATTAAAAAAAACCATGATTCCTGGCCAAAAAAGCAGGCGAAAATATGCCTGCCTGAGGGCACCTACCAGAGGGGTGGTTTCTTGGGGGGGGGTCCTCGGCCTCCCCCCTCCTCTCCTGTGCTGTGCATCCTCGTCATCTCGCCAACTCGCCAAACGGCGCGGCACCGAAAAAAAGTTTTAAAAATAAAAAAAATCCCGATTCCCGGCCAAAAAAGCAGGCGAAAATATGCCTGCCTGAGTGAGGACACCTACCAGAGGGGTTTTTTCTGGGGGGGTCCCTGGCCTCCCCCCCCTCTCCTGGCCTGGCCTGCTCTGGTGGGGGGCATCCTCGTCATCTTGCCAACTCACCATGCCATGCGGTGCAGGCGGGGGATCCAAAATGGGGCGACCGCAATATTTATTTTGAAATCGTGGTCCAAAAACACACCAAAGCACCTCAGAAACATGCGAAAATAGCTATTTTAAAACTGTCTGAATTTTTTTAGTAGCAGCAGTGGGTTTTTCTTGCAACAAAACGTCTCCATTGATTTTATTTTATTTTATTTTATTTTATTTTATTTTATTACACCTGCGCAATGATGGGCTGGCCATGGGAGTGGACCATGCAAATTTTTGGAGCCATTCCACCAATTGAATGGCCACTTGGCCAGGTTTTGACCGAGACTTCTGTGATGTGCCAGTCGGGCATAAAAAGCCCACTAACCATAGCCTGAACCCGAACCCGAACCCTAACCCATATGCCAGTACACTGTTCTTCTTAGTGGGTCAGAGAGGCACCCAGAGGTGCACCTCACTAACTCACCCTAACCTTACCCGTAACCCTAAGCCTAGCCCTTGCGCTAACCCCAACCAGTAAGCCAGATGTGTACTCGCATTGCACTACAGCAAGTACACTTCCCTTCTTAGTGAGTCACAGGGTGCCCGTAGGGGTCCTCTCTCACTTTGTTCCCCAGCCCAAGTGCACCGTATGCCAGCAGGCAGTGAGTCACAGAGGCACCCGAAAGAGAGGTGCCTCTGCCTGCTACTGCAACTTGGTATGCATATCCAATTGGCTATGCATACCCTTTTGTAGCGGGCCAGAGGAGGCACCCACCCCAGAGAGGTGCCTCCAGGAGCCCGCTTTCCCTTCATGGCGGGCCAGAGAAGGCACCCACCCCAGAGAGGTGCCTCCAGGAGCCCGCTCCCCCCCAAAACCAGTACTAACGACAGATAAAAAACCGACAAACGAAACGACAAATTTTTGGAAAATTTCACGAAAAACGGAAACGAGCCGAAACGGGCCGGCTCCGACACACGACAACTCGAAACGTAATTTTTCCTGGTCGTGCCCATCTCTAGTTGGGAGTTCGATTCCCCCTGTACCTCCTTGACAGGGTTTGGACTCAGTGATTCGCAGGGTCCCTTCCTGATCTGCAGTTCAGTTCTACATTGTTTTATAGCAGGCATATCCAAATTTCAGCCTTCCAGATGTTTTGGACCATAACTCCCACAGTCCTTTGTCATTGGCAATCTAAGCTTAGAATTCTGGGAGTTTTGGTCCAAAACATCAGGAGGGCCGAAGTTTGGACATGCCTGTTTTAGAGAAAGATGTTGATCAATCAACTGATCTATAGGCAATCCTCAATGACAGAATTCCATTCCTACGACCAGGTCATTCAGTGAATTGGTTGTGAAGTGAGGAGTTAAGGCAGATGTCTTGTGCTGTGTTGAGGCTGTCCAACTCAACACAAGCCAGTGCAAGGGAGGCTCTCCAGGAGGCCAAGGGAGAAGCAGAACAAAAAGGAGGGAAAAATAGAGGTGAAGGTGGCCGATGCGCCACCCGTTTGGGTCATTCCCCTCCCAATAAGCAATGGAGGAGGAAGGTGGGGAGGAGATTGCTGTAACCTTGCTTCCTCCCTTCTGAGTTGCCGACAAAGGTAGGTGCAGACAAGGAGATGCAGGCTGGACACCTTGGTCCAGCCCCTGTGGGTGGGAACAGCAGGTTCTTCCTGGGGCAGCCCTCAGTCAGCTTTAGCAGCTTTGACCACTGCTGTTGGTTGTAAGTGAGTGGTCATTTCACAGGCAGGTTCTTAAGTGAGGACCAGCTGTAGTTGGTCTTTAAATTGGCAGAAAGACTGTATCTCTGTTCTTTGCTTGAGGCAACGAAATATCTTAAGCCAGCCATATACTTTTCCAGGTCCAGACACCCATAGCTACTCTATTGTTTGAAAATGTTTACCCAGCATGGATAAGTATACGTCAAGAGAGAATCCCCTTGCAGTTGTAATCTCCTCTTTTAGAACAGACACAGAAGCTTCCAGAGACAGGAGTACCTTGTTCTCAATCTTTGGGGCAAGGGGGAAATTAAATGTATGGAATGCTGATTGGGTTAGTCTCAACTCTTTCCATCTCTCCATGACAGTTTGCTAAATCTTAAGGAAAATGATAAATCCACCTGACCTCACCGCCACCACCACCACCACATGAGGGAGGACCTTCAAGCCATCTGCTGCCTAAGATACTTTTATCTGGAAGGTTCAGAGGCTGGCTTGGGTCCCCACAATGGGAAAGAGGCTGGGCAGAAATTAATTACATAAAGAATTAAATAGCAAAATCTGTAACCATTGATGTACCCAGCGCAAACTATGTTATTTCTGTGCATATTTACTGGAGAATCAATCTCACCTAGAGAAATGGAACTGCTGCATTTGGGATCCCTCTTTCATATGTGATGAAAAGAAAAACTGTACCTATTTAACCGACAAACTAGAAGAACATAACAATCAGAGCTGTGTTGGTTTCTGAACTAAAAGCTGCACCAAGAAAAAAGCATCTTGTTAGCTGCAAAGCAGATTATCTATGATTCTAAAAATTAGTGCAAGCTTGGTCTGGCTGTTTATACTGCAGTGAAGAGCTATTGCTTTATCCTGTCTAATTTCTGAAATTTTCTCCTCTGCAGGCAGCTGAACTGGGAATGGTGTCTGCTTATTACACATATATCTTCACCAATCTGGTAAGACATCTTTTGGACTTCATTCCTTCCTCCCTTTGGGGTGTAAAACCCTTACGAATGAAAGTTGTTTTTGTTTAACCTGGGCATTTCTGGCATAGCAAAGGATGGGAAACCAAAGATGAGCAACCAAGGAGAGATATAAACATTTATCTCTCTCTCTCTTCCTCTCTCTCTCTCTCTCTCTCTCTCTCTCTCTCTTTGGGGGAAGGGGAGAGAGAGCAAGAGAGAGAAGTGGTTACTCATCACGAAACATCTAATACGGGTGCAGTATTTTCGACATGAAAACTGAGTCAGAACCCCTCACTGGAATTCCTAAAGCATTGCAACAGTGCTCCACAGATGTCTTCCTATTTATTATTTACTTATGTTATAGCACAAAGCCAATCTTAGGTTATGATCTTATCATCAAAGCAAAAGATAGAAGCTACAAACCTGTATGTATTCTGGATTTTGCTCAACGGAAATAAATGGGTTTCGGTTTTGAGCAGACACCTGTGGAATAGATCAGTTTGTCAGATTGGTGGGAAATAGAAAAAGAAGTAAAGTCTGCAGCGTTTATACTTTTGTTCTGTAGTTCCAAGAGAATCTGGCTGTCTGATGTTGGGAGACATATAAGGAAATATTTTCTATTGTTACCAAGACAGCTAGACAGGAGGTTGTGCCATTTTGTGACATGCCCATTTCAATTATATGGAAAACTGTTGCCATGTTTGTCATTTTCTCTGTTGTTCTCTTATGTCAGGGAAGATCTTTTGTGGATAGATAAGGTATGACTGGTCTTATGAAGGATCAGCTTGTCATGAAGACTTGACAAGGGCCAAAACTTCTGTCAGAGAGCTATTATTCCAAAATGATGGCACATATATAGTAAGGGTGCAATTATTCTCTCTCTCTCTCTCTCTCTCTCTCTCTCTCTCTCTCTCTCTCTCTCTCTCTCTCTCTCTCTCTCTCTCTCTCCCTCTCTCCCTCCCTCCCTTCCTTCCTTCCCTTCCTTCCTTCTGCAGTCAATATAATTTGCACACCTGCCTAAAAGATAGTTTTTGGTTTGGAACTCTCTGTCATATAGCAATTTAAAATATGTCTTAAGCGTGATTTTACCTTGACAAAACTGGCTCCCTTTTAGCATGCTTATCAGTGGTGGTGGTGGGGGCTTCGTGCTCTTATTTTATGAAGGGTTTATCTATGTTGTCTGGCTGGGGAGGCAGTTAATAAGGAAAATTAGCTCTAGTTTCCTGTCTGGCTCTTAAAAAATGGATACCAGCTTTCTAATGCCATAATTCAATGCAGGCTTGAGAAGATGCTGAATGAATTTTCTTCTCTTGAAATTAAGTTTTGTGAGAGATTCCTCCTGCCATTAGCAAATCTTCCTCGTTTGCACACCATGGGTTCCTCGTGATCATTTCTCAACAGTACTAGTATTATGCCATAAAAATGATATTTTAAAGGCCCTTCCTTTGGCAGTTTTATCTATCGTACTTCAAAGTTGTAAAACAAACTTTCCTAGCCTTCAGGGACGGCTTTCCAATTGGGCCTAAATAGGTTCATGTCCCTCTGGGTTATAAGAAGGGCTGTTTTGCAGTGGGAGTAAATCATGGACATCTATGTGAAATATGCACAGAGACAAGAGAGCAGTATAGGGAGAAACAGCTGGAAATGAATGAGAGAAACTGTTGTTGTCTATGCATAATGTCCTGGATCAGTCACCAGTAGAGATGGGCATGAATGTTTTAAAAATGGTGGCTTGTCATGATTCGTGATTTGCCAGGGCTTACAAATCGATGAACCAACGGATTTCCAGTAATGAATTGGCAAATTTATTTTTCAACCCTTTAAAAAGCCATAAAATGCCCTCCTGGCATCTAGAAGCCTCAAAGTTGTAGGGATGCTTCTCTTTTCTACAAGTTCTGCAAGATTGGTTAAGACTGGGAGAGGAAAGTCTGAGCTTCGTACCCCTAAAGAGCCCTCCCCCAGGAGAGTGCCCCCAGGCACCTAGGGACACCAAACCTGCAGAGAGGTTTCTCCCAACTCTTGTCTACAATCCCTCTTGGTTTGGTGAAGACTGGGTTTCAGACATCTGCGTTATTACACCCACAAATTGGGGAAGGGGAGGAAAGTGTCTTTAGCAGCTGGGTTGGGAAAATCTTGTCTTCACCAAAACTGGAAGGATTGTAGAGGAACGTCATCAGATGCTTCCCCTCCAGTGTTGGTGCCTCCAGGTGCCTTGGAGGCATTTTATAGCCCAACAAACTAACAAATCAAAAATTGTTAAACATTAATCAATTTGTAGTCATCGGGGGGGGCTTCATTTATGATTAATGCAAATTGACAAATTTTGATGAATTTTATAGCCCAACAAACTAACAAATCAAAAATTGTTAAACATTAATCAATTTGTAGTCATCGGGGGCTTCATTTATGATTAATGCAAATTGACAAATTTTGATGAATTTTATAGCCCAACAAACTAACAAATCAAAAATTGTTAAACATTAATCAATTTGTAGTCATCGGGGGCTTCTTCATTTATGATTAATGCAAATTGACAAATTTTGATGAATTTTATAGCCCAACAAACTAACAAATCAAAAATTGTTAAACATTAATCAATTTGTAGTCATCGGGGGCTTCATTTATGATTAATGCAAATTGACAAATTTTGATGAATTTTATAGCCCAACAAACTAACAAATCAAAAATTGTTAAACATTAATCAATTTGTAGTCATCGGGGGGGGGCTTCATTTATGATTAATGCAAATTGACAAATTTTGATGAATTTTATAGCCCAACAAACTAACAAATCAAAAATTGTTAAACATTAATCAATTTGTAGTCATCGGGGGCTTCATTTATGATTAATGCAAATTGACAAATTTTGATGAATTTTATAGCCCAACAAACTAACAAATCAAAAATTGTTAAACATTAATCAATTTGTAGTCATCGGGGGCTTCATTTATGATTAATGCAAATTGACAAATTTTGATGAATTTTATAGCCCAACAAACTAACAAATCAAAAATTGTTAAACATTAATCAATTTGTAGTCATCGGGGGCTTCATTTATGATTAATGCAAATTGACAAATTTTGATGAATTTTATAGCCCAACAAACTAACAAATCAAAAATTGTTAAACATTAATCAATTTGTAGTCATCGGGGGCTTCATTTATGATTAATGCAAATTGACAAATTTTGATGAATTTTATAGCCCAACAAACTAACAAATCAAAAATTGTTAAACATTAATCAATTTGTAGTCATCGGGGGCTTCATTTATGATTAATGCAAATTGACAAATTTTGATGAATTTTATAGCCCAACAAACTAACAAATCAAAAATTGTTAAACATTAATCAATTTGTAGTCATCGGGGGCTTCATTTATGATTAATGCAAATTGACAAATTTTGATGAATTTTATAGCCCAACAAACTAACAAATCAAAAATTGTTAAACATTAATCAATTTGTAGTCATCGGGGGCTTCATTTATGATTAATGCAAATTGACAAATTTTGATGAATTTTATAGCCCAACAAACTAACAAATCAAAAATTGTTAAACATTAATCAATTTGTAGTCATCGGGGGCTTCATTTATGATTAATGCAAATTGACAAATTTTGATGAATTTTATAGCCCAACAAACTAACAAATCAAAAATTGTTAAACATTAATCAATTTGTAGTCATCGGGGGCTTCATTTATGATTAATGCAAATTGACAAATTTTGATGAATTTTATAGCCCAACAAACTAACAAATCAAAAATTGTTAAACATTAATCAATTTGTAGTCATCGGGGGCTTCATTTATGATTAATGCAAATTGACAAATTTTGATGAATTTTATAGCCCAACAAACTAACAAATCAAAAATTGTTAAACATTAATCAATTTGTAGTCATCGGGGGCTTCATTTATGATTAATGCAAATTGACAAATTTTGATGAATTTTATAGCCCAACAAACTAACAAATCAAAAATTGTTAAACATTAATCAATTTGTAGTCATCGGGGGCTTCATTTATGATTAATGCAAATTGACAAATTTTGATGAATTTTATAGCCCAACAAACTAACAAATCAAAAATTGTTAAACATTAATCAATTTGTAGTCATCGGGGGCTTCATTTATGATTAATGCAAATTGACAAATTTTGATGAATTTTATAGCCCAACAAACTAACAAATCAAAAATTGTTAAACATTAATCAATTTGTAGTCATCGGGGGGGGGGCTTCATTTATGATTAATGCAAATTGACAAATTTTGATGAATTTTATAGCCCAACAAACTAACAAATCAAAAATTGTTAAACATTAATCAATTTGTAGTCATCCGGGGGGGGGGCTTCATTTATGATTAATGCAAATTGACAAATTTTGATGAATTGGCCAAATTCATCAGGATACCTGATTCATTTTTCAATTCATCCCCTCTCTAGTGAACAGGATCTGTTCAGTGAGGTTGTGATTTGGTTCAGCAGTACACATTGAGCACTTTCCAGTTTCACTGCCTGCATCTCCAGTTGAAAGCAACAGGTAATAATGTATCTTGGGAAGATCTCTCTAGAGATCCACAGATGCCCTGAGCAGGTAGCAGCATGGAGCTAGAGATACATAAATCCTGGCTGAATGTCCTCTCCATCTTTTATGGAACTACATGTCCTGCCATGAAAGTGTGGAGAAGACTCAGAATTTCTTTCAGTTTTCAGGTGAGGTGGGTGAGCACAAAAGAGTTTTCTAGAGATAGTTTTTAAAATACCAAAACAGTAAAGAGTTTTATGGTACCTTAAAGGCTATCAAGTTTTAATTCTTGTCATAAGCTTTCATGGGCTGTAGGCCACATAATCGAATGAAGTAGGTTAAACGTTGGAGAAAATGTGTTCCAAACAAGCTATATTACTCATTAAAATGCCACAAAGGGAGAGTGAGAGACAGACTGGTTTTATTTTCTTTATATTCCTTCCACTGTTCCCCAAGCTCTGGTACCACATGAAGCTTGTCTGTTTGCAGCAGCCCTGTCCTATCCTTGGGCCATATCCCTGGCTTCTGGGAATAACCCTGCATCTTGACATATGTTGCATCATGTTCCCACCGGTATGCAGAAAGAATAGTAGATGTTTGTTTCCGCATATATACACACACCCCTGCTGAATTGCAACGATGATACAAAATGTAATGTGACTTCCCCATGCTTTTGCATCCAGCTTTTGGAAGAGATTCTGTTCCTTCTGAAATCTGTCTATCTACTCATGGTGTAGTCTGCTGACCAGGCATTTTATAGACTCGAACAGTGAACTTGCAACTGGATTTCCAAGGAGATTCAGGATGGGCAAAAAAGAGGAGTGTTACCCAGCTCCTGTCATGGTGGGTTAGCAGGCTGGGGTGTTTTGACAAGCTTGCACAAATGGCCATGCATAGATAGCTTCTCCACCCCAGTCATGGACTTTTTTTTTTTTTTTTTGAGAGGCAGGAGCTAGTAACTGAAACCATTTTTTGGCCTAGTCATCACATGGAAATTTTGCACTGCCTATACTCTTACCATTGCACTCAGAGGGCAGCATGCAAGCTGAGTTAGTTAAAGAGCAACTGTGTGTGTCTCTTTGAGAGATTTTGAGATCAGTGTCTTGTGTAATAGTTTCAAGCATGGGTTATTCTCTTTCTCCAGCTCAGCTCATAGCAGGTGGCCCTCGAGACTTACAGCTCCCCTTTTGGAGTTCCTAAAGGGGAACCTTGTCAGTAAATCCTCCTTCTTCTCTCTTGTCCCATCCACATATCATGCCGTGTGAAAATGTGGAGTTCGTAGCAGCAGGAGCAGCAGCAGGGCCATGCATTTTGTACCCCGATGTCTGTATCCTCTCTGGAGCAACTGGAAAAAGCAGAGAACGGCCATCTCCTGAGATCACAGAGATGAGATCAGACACCTTTGTTACTAAGACCGTTTGGGGGATAATGAAATCTCGGTCACCTTTGGAGACAAGGGGACTGATGAGGTGATTAGAACGGGAGGTGCCTTCCAACCTGGATGGTGTTCTGTTTCTACAATTTCAATGAATATTTATGCGGCATCTGTGCGTGCGTGCAAGCATGTATGCCAGGAGGCATAGGAAGCATGCTGTGTATTTGGGTGGGAGAACAGCAGAAACAGATGGAAGCAAGCAGGAAGGAAGAGTAATCGAAACTTAAGGGGATGGAAAGGAGAGGCAGGAATGCTACCCATCAGCAGCGGAAGGACATCCAGGGACAGAGAAATGGGACGCTTTGAAAACAATCAGAAAATCAGAGTCTTACACATGTAGGAGATTTTGCTCAGATCCTACTACAGGGGTTCAAAAAGGGTGTGCAAGAAAAGCACACATTAGATTCTTCTTTCTCATTTGTTTAAGCTGTCATTGCACAACAAGACACACTTATAAGAGAACTCCAAGCCCCACAAGAGAAAAGGGGGATTTTTCCCTAACCCTTTCTTTGGACTAAACAAAGTCCTTTCTGATTGAGAAGGGGAGCACAGCCACACAACATACAATGAGCAGAGAAGGTCTTGGACAGACTTGAGAAATATGTAGATAGCCTAATACACTTTTCTGAGTCTTAAAAATCCAGCAACTCTCATAGTTATGCACAAGTTGTGATATTGGTATTACTGGAGCAAAAATTACTTGTGTAAATACACAGTCTCTCATCTCACCCTTTTTGCTGAGAAGAAAGAGGGAGATGGTTTCTCATTCTCACCATCAGAACCAAACAAGTGGCAATTTATATCTTGGCGCCAAACTATCCTAGAGATATTTAGCTCTTTGAATTCCTGCCTAGTCATTTGGCAGCTCTTTCTTGTCTTCTAGTCTTAATTTGAATCAGCCAAGCCGCAGGTTGAATGAACCCAGGGTGTTGGTTTTTTGCCGTTTCAGCATCTCTGGATGTGAGTACTTGTCAGGATCCAGATATGCAGTTCTCTAAGTTGGCATACTGGTCTGCCTTCTGATGCTTGAGGCTGCAGAGTGGAGGAAAAAGTTGTCTCTCTTGAGTGCTTGCATATATACAGTGGTAGCTGTGATAACAAATTAAATTCATTCTCCTAGGCAATTTGTTATCTGAGGCCATTTGTTATCCGAAATGTGGTTTCCCATTGAAATGAATAGGAAACCAATTAATCCATTCTGGAGGTCTGAAAAAAGGCAAAAGGTTGGGGAGTGGTTTCAGACCTCTTTATAAAGTGTACTTTAAAGGCTTGCAGTGCTAGAACAAACCCCTCAAACCACCCCCCTGCAGTGCAATGCTAACATGGACAAAAGAATCCAGCAAGACTACCCCAGCCTTTTCCCACCCAGAATTCAATGAAAAGCAGTTCAAAGATCAATAAAACCAAGCTCTGAATCAACAACACCTGATCATTCCCATGAACCTGCCTTTTTGGATAGGCATCACTGACACGTTCTCCTTCTTGTGCTTGGAATGTTGCTGCATGTCATCTATCTAAAAAATCAGGGATCCTGCATCCCTCGGTAATGAAAATGGTGATGGAGACAATGTTGGTTTGGATGGAGAGGTTCAAGAATTAGAAATCCTGACTCTGTCCCTTATCTTTATACACAAGGCGGTTGTAGAGGAAGAAGAGGAAGAAGAGAGGGGGAGAGAGCGAGCACACACTGCAGTTCTTAACAAGACCAGTAGTTCTCAACCTTTGGCCTTCTGTAGACGTTTTGATTTCCAGAATCCATGGCCATTGGGTATCCCATCATGGGCTTTTGGGGAGCTGAAATCCAAAACATCTGGAGGGTCAAAGACTGAGAGGTTGGCTGTATAGGTTAGTGGTTTAGATTTCTGTATGGGGAGACAGAGTTTGTGAGTTTGATTCCCCCCAGGGCCTCTAGGAAGAAGAACCAGCTTGTGTGGTTGTGGACAAGCAGCACAGACTCAGGGCACTCCCCAGAAGAAGGGAGTCATAAACCACTCCTGAATATTATTTACCCAGAAAACCCTGAAAATGGCTGACATAAGTCAGAATGGACTTGGTGGCACATGGTGATGACTGTGAAAGAACCAGTAGATTAAGCAAGGGGTCCTGATTAACCATAGCAAGAAAAGATACCTTAAACCACATACCCTTTTTCTACAGATAGAATATCTGCAAGCTGAGTCATGGCAACTGGACTTCTTTTCTTGAGAGATCAAAACTTTTATCTGCTCATCCAAGCAGCTTGGACTTCCAGATAACCTCACCTGGATGACTGAGAATCTTCACAGACATACAGATACAATAGACATTGTGGTCATGAGGCCAGCTAATTCCCGTTGGGTATTGAACATGCAATGTGTTGCAGGGAGGATAGAGATTGAGAGAGAATAAGCAAGAACAATATAAACTCAATAGTTCTACAAAGAAAAGAAAAGAAGCCCTCTTCCCGGCTCAGAACAATTATCTTGCAAGATAAGATGTACACACTGTACCTCTACGATAACAGTGGTGGTGTCTGGTTTCAGACAGGCTAAACTTTGGTGAGTGTAGAGTTGACTTAATTATGCCTGCTGCTAACTTCATTATGTAAAACTTTAGAAACCTGATCAAAAGTTTGACGTCTTCTTGAGCACCAGTCTAAAGCCCAGTCAGCCTGATATGAAGAGCTTTCTCTGTTTACCCTCATTTATTGATTAATTTATTGAAAAAGAATGTAGCCTCTGACAGTGTTCTGACAGGGTTAATTAAGAAGGAAAGAGAAGCTGGCTGAAAACCTAGGCAGATGGAAGAGAAATTTAAGGAAATTAGTAATATTTAAATGAGGAAGAGAGAGGAGAGAGGAGTCGTTTAAACTAATAAATCTTGAGGGATTATCTAACTACTAATGAACCCACTGAGTTTTTCCAATCATATCCTAACTGGAGGTTGGGGGTGGGAGGTGGAGTGGGGATTATAAAATTCAGCATGACTGAGTCTATGGGAAGGCAAACGGAAGGAGCTGCCTAAATCAAGTGTGAGGGGGTGGGAAATGACTGCCAAAAGGGAGGATGGTGCATATATTTTAAAGCAAGATATTAAGCTAATAGGAGTTGGAGAAAGCTATCTTAGACCCCCACCCTCCCCTGCACTGGGGAATGTTCCAAAGGTCAGCTCTTTGGAGGGGGGGGAGAGTTTATTACTGTTGAGAAGAAGGGTCATCTGGGAACTTGTCTTGCAAAACACTCTCTGCTTCTGCCTCTCTTCCATGCGCTTGATTGAAATCCGTTTCCTTCCTTACATCACTGTGGTTTTTGGGGAGATGTGAGGCTATTCAGAAAATGGGATGTTGCTGGCTGCTTTCCATCAAGGCTGGTGACTCATTGTGACTTTAAATCCTCCTAATTAGACAGTTCAGCAGAGAGAGAAACACAGCATGCGAAAACAGATAGGGAACCTCTGGTGGAAGGCTAGGACTCCAGCGATGGCTCGCTCGCCATCCACGGATGCATTTATGTGGACCGCAACATTTCATGCCTCAGTTAAACACACCCGCCAATTTCACGGTGTAAAAGCAAGACGCATGTGTGCCCGTGACTTGATTGTCACAAAACCAATCAGTAAATATAATCAAGCAATAATCAGAGCAGAAAGGAAATCCAGAACCCTGTTTCTCTGCCCCATTGAATGGATCCCTTTTGTTGCTGGAGGTTGGGTGAACAACACAGAATGTTGACATGGTTTTGTGATGCTGCCATCCCCCTCCATGGGGGAAGAGAGAACAACATCAAAATTTAGTTTTGTCGTGCTCAAAAGAATAGCCTACACATTGCCTGGAGGTCACTGGACTCCATCTTCATTGACACTTCTTAGAATATTTCATGAGCCTAGATGCCCAAAGCACATCCGATCTTGCCTGATTTTGGAAGCTAAGCAGGATCGGCCCTGGTTAGTACTTGGATGGGAGACCAACAGGGAATACCAGGTGCTGTAGGCACCTGGAGTAGGAACTGGCAAGCCACTCCCGTATTCCTGCCAAGAAAACTCCATGGACATGGGGTCACAGAGAGTTAGGTCATGACTGTAATGACACAACACAACAGAATGTTTCAGCCTTTGCTCCTTCCAAAGTTGGTAGGAAGAGCGCCCAGTTTGCTTGTGAGCAAAGTGTTGGTTGCATATTTTGTTGTAAACCCCCTAGAGCATGCTTTACCAATATGGGGTAGTAGATACATCAAAACAGCACACAAAAATGCACACATCACTATGGATTTGCAGGGCTGTAGGGAGAGGCGGGGAGTGTATGGAAATAAGCATGATGGGACATAGTGTGAGTTGTCAAGCTAAATATTAAGTGCACATTTCGGCCTTGTATTAGACCTTATCTAAGGTATAGAGCGGAAGAGACATAACAAGCTAGCAGTGCGGAATATGGTTAGCTACCATTGGTCAATTATTTCATGTGATATCTGGAAGCTTGGAGAAGAAGGCGAGTGGACAGAGAGAAGCCATTAGTATACTGATTATTATGCTTAGGATTGCTTTGAGCAATGGAGCTCACTGCAGTTAGGTAGAGTAGGAAAAGTTAGCTTAGGAGAAACCTTGAATGTAATCAATTAGTCAGGATGACTTACTTAGATTTTATTATTTTTAGGGAAATAAAACTATGATTGAGATTTGTTAAGATTTTGATACTTTTGATAATTTCTGATTTCTTATTTTTGCATCTTAAGAATAGAAAATAAAATACAACTTTTGAAAAATAATGTGGCCTCTTGTTTTGAAAAGAACCCAGAGTAAATCAGAAGGTGGAGATGTTTTGGAATATTTTGCCTCAGAGAAAAAGAATTCTCTTTACTTTTGAACACGGCCAATGCTAACCCCTTTTGATTTACCATGCAGGGGGTCTCCTCAGAGTATGGAATGGTGTCTTCTGTTGACTCAATCCTTCTCTTAGCAAATGCTGTCCAAGAGAATGCTGCTGGTAGGAGTGGTGGCACTACTATCACAAGCAGTGGCAATATATATTGGTGGGTATACACACACACACACACACACACACACACACACACACACACACACACACACACACCCCAATATTCAGTGTCGTAGTAAGCATCCCCAATGAACTCTTGGGTGTCTGCAGTTCCCCAGCCTTAAGAATTATGTTCAAATTTTGAATAGCTGAGCCTCGATTGCAGGACCAGCAGTGACATCTACTGATGCAAAGTGGACATGTTCCATCAGCTATCCCCCGTGTCATGGTTTCAGAATCTTGAGGACTCTGGTGCTCAGTGGCCTACCCATGACCCATTCTTGCTGGGGTAAAGTATAATTAATTTGAACCTAGTTATTACCCCAATAGTGGAATAGGCACCAGTCTCGAGTTAAACATTTTACATCATTTATTCTCCTCAGACACTTCTCCAGTCATTCCTTCCACCAGGAGAAGCGAGGAGCACTACAATTCCCAGCTAGCATTGGTATTGTAGGCTGCCAAGGATACAACTAGAGAATATACCAGTTCCTTATATAGAAGTGGAGTCTTCTTAAGAGGCAGAGGACATTTACATGTCTCATCACTTGAAGTTCCATGAGTGATTTGTCAGTAGAAGGCAAAGGACATGAATGTGTCCCCCAAAGGGATAATGTGGTCACATCTTGGAACTGCCAAGCTGGTCCAAATCAGCCACACAGCTAATATGACACTGTTGTATGTATCTGTGTGAGTGGTTCTAGTACCTAGTATCTAGTACCTTCTGTAGAAAAGGTCTCCTGGACTTCTTGAATGTTGTCTCCTGGCGGTGGCAGCATCCGCTGTATAGCAGTGGTTTCCAGTGCTGGCCAGGAATTCAGGGACTTGTAGCCCAAGAACATCTGGAAGGGTTGGGAATCAGTGCTTTCCTGATAGCTTCATTCAGTCTTGAAAGAGCAGGTTCTGCAGCCGTGGCAGCAGCGACAAGTATGTCCAGGATTGGGAGAAAAAGAATTTTATTTCAGCATTCCACCCACTGCCTTCATCGGTCACCGCTGCCTTTATGAAGCTACTGAACTTTTTTATATTTATCGTGTGCTTATTTTTCTGCTATTGTCATCCATCTCAGAAGACGTTACCAGTACATGCTTGGAATGGATTTCAAAAGAAAATTGATCAAGAGAGTTGCCTGTGTGAGTGAGATAGCATAGATAAAAGTTCCAGGAGAAATTTTGTGGGGTATCATCCAAAACATAGTGGTTTGGTTGTTGTTTCTTTTTTTTTTCCTTTCCTTTTTTCTTTTTTCTTTCTTTCTTTCTTTCTTTCTTTCTTTCTTTCTTTCTTTCTTTCTTTCTTTCTTTCTTTCTTTCTTTCTTTCTTTCTTTCTTTCTTTCTTTCTTTCTTTCTTTTTGGAAAAGTCTGTTCATACCTTTTGAGCTGGGTGGTCCAGTATCTATAGAAGGAAAGCTTCCTCATTGGATCAGGATTTCCACCTTTCCCACAAGGTGATGGCTCAGGCTAGAGGGCACAAGGTCAAGTAGACGATTCGCATTGCAGCAGGTTATGCCACCTCACATACTCTGGACCGCTTTCAGGCCCCAAGATTGCCCACCTGGTCAGCAACCAGCAGTTAAGGCAAGAGACAAAGTACTCTAGCAATGGACTGGAAAACTGCCAAGTATTCTGAGGCATCAAAAGCTGCATAATATTATTTATTTATTTATTTATTTATTTATTTATTTATTTATTTATTTATTTATTTATTTTGGAGTATTTTTACCCCACCTTTCTCCTTGGAAAATGGACCTAAGGCAACTTACAGTAATGAGGGATTATATACAGTCCAATACAACTAAGGGCGCTTTTACACGACCCCTAAGATCCGCTGGCAACTTAAATTCGGACCAGAGATCTTGGGGGTTTGCTCCTCTTGCTGTGTCCTCACCCCTCCGCACTCCCTTGCTCCTGTCTGTGTGAGGGGAGGGAGGAAAAAAAGGGAGAAAATAATGCAGGCTCACCTCCGTCTGCCTTCCGGAGCTGTCCCGTGAAGCATTCCGGTCTCTTAAAGGGGCAGGGGGCAAAAAAGAAAAAGAAAAAGAAAAACAGAAGGGAGGAGAGCCTGGCACTCACTGCTTTGCAATCCGCATCAGAAATTTTTCACCTTTGGAGACCAGGTACTTGGAAAATGCGCTGGGATGCGCTTAGGTGGGCGTGGTCATACTTACTTTTTTAAAAGTCCAGAGCTGATGGGAAAACAATGTTAAGCTCTGCATCTGGGAGCCTTTTGCCTCGGATTTTAGGGGTCATGTAAAAGCGCCCTAAGACATGATAATATACAGACCAGTACAATTAAGACATGTTCAAGTATTGAGAACAAGGAATTGGGGGACATCTTACAGCATTAATAGACAACATTACATTAAAGCTACAAGGTTATAAGTAGTTATAAACACAAAGTCTATGTTTTAAAGGAGCTTTCAAGGATGTTCTTTCTTGGACCTTTATTTTATTTATTTATTTATTTTATTTTTTTTGCCTGTGGTGGTTGGTGAGACTCTCAGATGTGTGAAGGATTTGATGGAGGTCCTCCTGGAAAATTTCGCCTCACTGTACTCAAAGGGCAGAGTGTGAGAGTCACAGCAGAGCATAAGGTAGCTACAGTTTTGAAAAAGATAGTTGTGTTAGTCCACCATCAGCGCATATATAACCGTGCTCCATAATTTCGAGGAAGTGGGTTGCAACCCACAAAAATGCATGCAGAAACAAATCTTTTGATCTTCAAGGAGCTTCAGGTTTTATTGTTTTGATAGTTTTGGAGAAGGTAGCCGTGTTAGTCTGTGCAGGAATTCCAGGCAAAAATCAAAGGAAAAACAAAACTAAACTAAAGACAAAAAAGTGACACCTTAAAGACTAACTTTCATATTTTAATGTAACATTTCATGGATGTCTACTTCTTTGGACATATAGCAGCAGAATGAGGCAGAAATTTTAATTTTTACAAAAACACTTTCCTCCATTTTTGTTCCAGAGGTGAACATAAGATCAGAAACAAATTTAGGAAGGAAGAATAATTTAAACTCAAGGGAATGGAAAGGCAAGGGAAGTATGCTGCCCATCAGCAGAGGAAGGACTTCCAGGGACAGAGAAATGGGATAGTTTAAAAATATCATCACTAATATGTCTTACACATATAGAAGACTTCTCTCAGGTCCCACTGCAGGTGTTCAAACTGGGTGTGTGAGAAAAACTCACGTTAAATTCTTCATTCCCATTTGTTTAAGCTGCCATGGCACAATCAGACACCTCAGCAAGGTTAACTTTATGCCATACATCCTCTCTTCCAGATGAGAGCAGAAAAATTGACTCTTTTTTTTTTACCCAAACCTCTTGAATGCAGTTCTTTGAACTAAAGTAATTTAGCATGAAATCTCTATATTCTAGTTTCCTTCAGAGACCAATAGTATACTTCACCTCCATATCTTAATACAGTATTAAAAGAGAGTTAGCTCTCTCTCTCTCTCTCTCTCTCTCTCTCTCTCTCTCTCTCTCTCTCTCTCTCTCTCTCTCTCTCTCTCTCTCTCTCTCTCTCTCTCTCTCTCTCTCTCTCTGTGTGTGTGTGTGTGTGTGTGTCTGTCTGTCTGTCTCTGTCTGTCTCTCTAAGATCTCAGAGATCTTGGTTTGTCTCTCTGTCACTTCCTTGTTCTGTCTCTGAGAGGAGGGGAGAAAAAAAGGGAGAAAAGAATGCACTCTCTCCAGAGTGCAGGTGGAAGTTGATCCGATCCCTGTCACTTCCTGGTTCCTCTTAAAGGGGCGGGAGGCAAAAAAAAAAAAAAACAACATTTTGTTCTTCCGGCACTCTCCCATGGGTTCACTCTCCCAGAGCAGTTGCAGCAACACAAGGTATAGGTGTCAGGGCTCTTAATTTTCTGTTAGCTCCGGAGCTGGTGGGGAAACATTTTTAAGCTCCGGAGGTGGGAGCCAAACCCTCTGTCTCTCTCTCTCTGACACACACACACACACACACACACACACACACAACAAACACAAACACACAGAAAAGAAAAGAAAAGCACGCAAAAAAAACACACACAAGTATGCAAGCAACAGTTGCTTTGAAAATGAAAATCAGGGGTGCTGGATCCTGGCATTCAGAGATGCATCTTCTACCACAGCAGATCTCATCTTCATGAAGGTGAGGATTTGAGGGATAGGAGAATGGGTCTGGAGACCTCTTTCTCCACAGACTGCAGCCTGGCATTCTGCAGCAGTCCCGGGCATGGGTGGGGCCTTAGAAATCTGCAAACAACACAGATTGCCAATATATCCTTTGATGACTGACCTGCCCTAAGAGTTTCAAGGTGGAGGCACAATTGCCACCAGTCTGTTTGATGCATCTGGGTGGAAGGAGAGGAAGATTCCTACAAGTGTTGAGAGTTTTAGGAAACTGTAGATTTGGGACACTCTAACAGTCTACCTCATGACTCTGCAGTTTCCTGTAACAACTACAAGTCTTGTGGCATCTTATGTTTTATTTGGCATAAGCTTTTGGTGGACTGCAGCCCACTTCTTTCACACTTCTTCAATTTACACTTCTTTCCATTGCTTAGGAATCCTTCATTTTGTTCTTCTCTGCCCTGGGTTCTCTGGGGTTGCAGCAACACAAGATATATTATGTCAGGGCTCTTGTGGAAACCAAATGTAAAACAAAAAAGAAAAGAAAAGAAAAGAAAAGAAAAAAAAAATCACGGGGTGGCCTCGTGAGATGCATCTTCTACAGATAGTCTTCATGGGTGATCGGATGGGTTGGAGACCCTCACAAGAGTGGATGCCAATGGCCTATCATTTTCTTCCATGCATGAGTCCGTGATTGGGTTCCTCACTGTTTGGGAGAAGATAAGAAAAGGATTGGAAGAAAACTAACCACATCTAGATAAGCAGTCATGAGTAAAGATGGGCACGAATTGAAAAAATGATGTTTCGGTTTTTCATTTTTATTGCAGGTCCGTTTTGGTTCCGTTTTTTGAAAAAAATTCATTTCGTTTTTTCATTTTTCATTTTTCGTTTCTACCCACTTTTTGTGAAACTTAAAGCATTTTCGCACTCGGACATCCCCCAACGCCCCAGACCAGAGGGAAAACACTAACAAAAATGATGCTGGCAGAGACACAGTATAGACTAGGTACGCATGGAGGCTGCAAAAGCAGCAGTGGGCGTTGCCCAGGGTGTAAGGCAGCCGCAGAGTGACTGCACTGCGGGGCAGGGGGGGTACTCACCGAGAGGTATGCACACACACAGGGAGGCTGAAAGAGAAATCTCTTCTTTCTCTCCCCTAAGAGCCAGTATGCAGCCAGCAGGAACACAGAGACACACACCTGCCTGGCTGGCCTAAAGAAACGAGTCACAAAGACAGCAATCCCACCCTAAATCCCACCACAGACTGCAAGGAGGACGGGAGCTGCCAAAGCTTTTTATGCCCTCTGTGGCTGCCACACCTACCCAGTCTGCAACCTGGGCATGCTCTTGGTTGAAATTGTCCAAGAATTTACATGATCCCATCACATGGCTTGCATCCATCTTGTAGCTGGAATCCATTTTGTGTCATCCTTAAAGGGAAAAGAAAAATGCATTGCGATGGGAGAAAGACAAAAACAAACGTTTTAAGGACCGCAACCCCCTGGTAGGTAATAATTTCAAATAATTATTACTGCATTTTTGCGGATGTCCAGGGCATTTTAATACCCAAGAAATCAATATTAGGCATCTGGGAGCCATTTTGGGTCGATGTCCCCTAACTCCCCTTAAAGGAAAAAAAAAAATACAGTGATCTGAGAAAAGACATAAATGCACATTTTAAAGACCCCAACTGCCCTGGTAGGTATTATCAGGCAGAGTAAATAATTATCGCTGGGGTTTTACGGATATTCAGGATGTTTTTTAACATTTAAAAACAGCTCATTTCATTGTGCATCGCCATTAAAGAAAACAAAAGGTAACAAACCTAATTTTTGTGGTTCTGTTCTGTTCATTCCAATTTCATCACAATTTTTGTTATTTGTTTTGTTACGTAATGAAACGAATAACGAATAACGGAATGATTTTTTTTTGTTTTGTGCCCATCTCTGGTCATGAGCATTTCTTTTCCTTCAGCACTCTGGGAATTGGCTTGCCCCCAACTTCTCCATCCAACTTGGGAATACCCTGAAGCAAATGGTGAGCCACTGATAAAGAATGCTGCACTGGATGGGCTGTTGACTGTTCCAGACAGGCTGTTCTTATGTTCTTAACTTATTCTGCTTTTTAGAATTCTTTCCGTCACCTTTGTCACTGTAATTTACTTTCTCCATCTCCTGCTAGCTTCATATCCTCCCCTTTAAATATACATGACACCTATCCATCTTCAGACCAATTCCACCACTATTTGAGAATATTTATGCTTGCCACTGTATGGGAGTCATTTTACTCAATTATATATATATATTCTCTTAGAACCTATTTCAGAAACGAACCCTTCCTGGTCATCTGGTCTTATGGTCCGTGCTGAGCAGTGCCGCCATAAGGACCATGTATAATCTCCTCACAACATAATATATTAGCTCCCCTAAATGTTCCCAAGACGGAATCGCAAGGTTGAAAAGGATCGCCTGGCAAGGTTCACCTAGTCTAGCCCGAGCCAATGAAGGAAAGCATCATGAACAAATAAAAGGTTTTATTGCCTACCCAAAACTGAACCTCATGGGAAATCCACAGCTGTTTCCCTGGCTTCTATTTAATATGAGTTGACTGTGCCTGCGAACTTAAAAGCAGTAAGGCAACCAATGCACCGTGGCTGCTAGTTAATACATTTGACTGAAAGTTTTAATTAAAACAATTTGTTCAGCAGGGAGAAATACTGCCTAGAAATCCATTAGAACAAATAACTTGTAGCCACGGCAAAGCTTAATTTGTGGTAATAATGATAATAAAAGTCATAATAACTGGAACAAGAAAATTCTCAGAATAAGAATTACTGACAGGCTGCTATGAAGTTCAAAGAAAAGAAATTCTGCACACACACACACACACACACACACACACACACACACACACACACACACACACACACACACACACACACACACACACACACACACACACACACACACACACACACACCCATGGCTGTCTGAAAATAGGCGTATTGAAAGAGAACTGCAGAACCAGACGTTGGGAGCTTAATTCGCCCATGTGCCTCTTTGCCAGGAGCTCGACTTGATCCATAGCATCCCTTCCAGCTCTGCAGTTCTATCATGATGATGATGAGGATGATGAGGATGATGATGATGAGGAGGAGGAGGAGGAGGAGGAGGAGGATGGTGATCTCCAAAGAATGCAGAGGAATCAGTTCCATTGAAGTTCATTATTTCCATGTAATTATGCCTGGAAGATACTTTCCCTTCCTTCAGCATGTAGTATAATAATAATAATAATAATAATAATAATAATAATAATAATAATAATAATAATAATAATAATAAT
Organism: Phrynocephalus forsythii; assembly: GCA_029282475.1. NCBI lineage: Eukaryota > Metazoa > Chordata > Lepidosauria > Squamata > Agamidae > Phrynocephalus > Phrynocephalus forsythii. Next base: position 7,963,386 of record JAPFRF010000022.1, read on the forward strand.
AATAATCTGCAGAAAGCTGCCTTATTCTGATCTGCTCACATAATTCGCCAATTCATCACATAGTCCTAAATGTTTTTTTCAAGAGTAGAATCACCAAGAAACAACTTGAAAAAATCACCTGATATCAGGATCTGAAAATTGAACTTCAGAGACTCTGACATAAACTGGGACAGGTGGTCCCAGTGGTAATCGGCACACTGGGTGCGGTGCCTAAAGAGCTAAGCAAGTATTTAGAAGAATTTGGAGTTGATAAAGTCACCATCAGTCAGCTCCAGAAAGCCGCCTTACTGGGATCTGCTCGCATAATTCGCCGATACATCACATAGTCCTAAACGCTTGGGAAGCGTTCGACTAGTGATTTGTATTACAAAATCCAGCGGAGTTAGCTGTGTGGTTAATTAATTAATTAATTAATTAATTAATTAATTAATTAATTAATTAATTAATTAATTAATTAATTAATTAATTAATTAATTAATAATAATAATAATAATAATAATAATAATAATAATAATAATAATAATAATAATACGAACTTGTAACTGTTATACAGTGGGAGCAGGACACAATCTCCTTAAGGGCTTGATCACACTTTCTTTTGGAATCACAAAGACATTAGCAAGCAACCAAATGTTTTGTGTCCGTGTGTGTACCTTCACTGTTGCTGCCAGGGCCATTCTACCACTGACTTCAAAAATAAGGTCAGTCATGAATGGGGGATGATGATGATGATGATGATGATGATGATGTGTGTGTGTGTGTGTGTGTGTGTGTGTGTGTGTGTGTGTGGCCAGACTATCTAGGGCAGCAACCTGGGGGCAGGAGGGCAGTTGGTCTGGCAGGAGGACTTTCTAGCTGGCGGGAGACATTTGAGCTTGCAGCAGGCAACAGGGCAGGTGGCCGGCTCGTGGGGTGACTAGGGAATTGGGCTTATGGGGAAGCAGGTGAGGTGGCAGGCCAGTGCAGGGATAAAACTGATGGCATTGGGGCATCAGGGAGGTGTGCAAAAGCAAGTGTAGGCCCTTACTTGTGTGTGATTTGTCGGAGGTGTGGCGGTCCGTGACTCCTGCCCCTGTTTCTCAGTACTCACGAGCTGCAGTTTTAGGGGAGCACACCTCACGTGGGGCATTCGCATGCCACTTTTGGTCTATTTCCCAGGTCCTTTTCCAGCTCGATGCACTGATGCTGGACTGTCCGTTGCAATGGCTCTACTGATTTCAACTGTTTCCTGGCATCAGGCAACAGGGCGGGGGTGCACAGCCGCCCGCCCTCCGTGGGGTGCACGCTGCCTGCCTGCCCGGGTGCCCTGCTCTGGCCGGGCGAGGCGGCAGGGCTCCTCCTGCTTGGTCTTATGGGAAGTAACAGCAGGTGATGGTGGCAGGATATCCCTGTTTCAATATTTTTTTAAAAAAAGGAAATAAAAACGTTGGGAGCAAAGCAAGATGGCATTGGGGCATCAGGGAGGTGAGAAGCTAAAATGGAGGGGGCGGGTGACAGCAAGGCAAGCACGGCTCTAAGTAACCTAGTCCTGTCAGGGGCATTCACACATCTGGGATCCGTTCCTCCCCTGCTTCAAAATGCATACGTATCTCTGGCAGAGAAACAGGAAGATTCACTCTCCTGGCACTTGACTCCACGTGTGCACATACATGCTGAGCTGGGTTTCGTTCATCTGAGAACCCAATACCAGAAGAGTTTTTATGGCTCTTAAATTATAGGCTAGATATGAGTGGGCAAAAAAAGCTCCTATTGTTGAACAGTGAATGTTTAGATTGTCACTCGTGTCCTGCACACTTTTGAACTCTGCCCAACTGCTACTCCTAAACACAGCCGACCAGTTGGATTAACGAGTTTAAGGTTAATGTTGAGTTGTCATTCAGCTGTTGAATCAATTGGCGCAGCTGAAGTGGGTAACAGCAACCCTAATAAATTCCTACTCACTGCAAACATGGCAATAAATGTCTGTATTTTACACTTCTGGAACTCTGGGAGTCATCAGCTGTCCATAGAATTCTGAATCTGGAATCCAAACAATGGGAATGAGACAATTTTCATGTCCATTCAACCAGCTTTTGAGTGAGTATCCTTCCATATGTTCCAGACACAGTTAGAATAGATAGATCAGCCAGAGAGACTTCTGTTTGAGAGGGGAAATTGATTTCTGCATGTAGTTTATTATGTGGTTATTGACTGAGTCAGTATGTGACAAACAAACAAACAATTTTCTTTTCTCTTTAAAAAAAGCCATAAAGCACTTAGGGCAATATTGTACTATTTAGTGAATAAATGAAAATGTGTTCCAGGCAGATTAAGAATTATAAATGGATTTAGCAACATTTATAGATCCTGACGGCTGCTGGATTCACAGGGAGGAGACACGGGCCCAATGGGAAGGGTGCAATGCCTGAGGCAGAGCAATGCTCAGGGCACTGCAGAAGGCTGTTCATCCTGATGCCCCCTTTGTATCAGCCATGCCTCCGAAACCATTGATGGTAGCACCATTGGCAACAAGAGTGTACCAATAACACCCCATGAGAGAGGAAGGAAGGAAGGAAGGAAGGAAGGAAGGAAGGAAGGAAGGAAGGAAGGAAGGAAGGAAGGAAGGAAGGCAGGCAGGAAGGAAGGAAGGAAGGAAGGAAGGAAGGAAGGAAGGAAGTAGAGATGGTCATGAAATAGATTTTTTTCTTTTCATTTTTTGTTTCATTACAGAACAAAACGAAAAACAAAGTGCCCTTTACAAATGAAACAAAACAAAAGGGAAATTTTCATTTCATTCTGTTTCGTTTTTGTTTATTATTATTTTGACAAGCGCTGATTTAATTTTTTTTTCCAAATGAAACAAAAAATCAAAAATGAAATGAAACACTATTTTGGCGTTTCATGTCCATCTCTAGAATGATGGGAGGGAGGGAGGGAGAAAGGGAAGGAGGGAGAAAGAAAGAAAGAAAGAAAGAAAGAAAGAAAGAAAGAAAGAAAGAAAGAAAGACCAGAAATAAGGCCTTCTTGACTGTGGTCCCATCCCTTTTGAATGGACGCCCTAATGGAACTACGCCTTCCTTCCTTCCTTATGGATGCCCAAGACAAGGCTGTCTATTGAAGCCTTTGAGATAATTCTCTTTTTACACATTAGGAGTGACTAAGTTTAGATTGCCTATTTGCCATTATCTGATTTTTCCTGATTTATTTAATGGTGGTTTTATAGATTATATGTTGTGTTTGTTTTTCAGTATACTTCTGATTTATTTTAATTTATGACTGCTCAACTCTGGACATAAACCACCCAGAGTAGTGTTTATCGCTAATCAGTTTGGTATACAAGTTTAATTAATTAGACTAATTAATTAATTCTCTTTAGGCTAAATAACAAAGCACTTATGGGACACTTTTAATAGATTTATTATAGAGAGGTAACTCTGTTACTCCGTAAGCCAACACAGCAAACCAAAAGAATCATGTTGCATCTTGTGGATGAACAATTATTATTTGGCAGAGGTGCTGGTTTGGGTGGATTTCTGCCCAGAACTTCAGAAGAACTGAAAGAAGTGGTCTGCAGTCTATCCAAGCTTATGCCAAGTAAAACTCATCACGCTAGGAGCTGGGGGGATTAGTCGGCTAAGAAGAACTCGGGCCAGGCATCTCACGCCTGTCCCCCGTTCTGACCCCTCAGCTCACTGCCACGTGTCTTGGAGCCACTCCGCCAGTGCCTCCGGCCTATCTTGCCTCCTGATGAATGCCAGGTCGGTCCACAATAAGATCCCCATCATTTATGATACCATCGTTGATGGAAGGGCTGACCTGGCATTCATTACTGAGACCTGGGTGGGAGCAGAGGGGGGAGCTTCGCTCGCCCAGCTGTGCCTCCCTGGGTTTCTGGTACAGGGAGCGGGAAGGTCAGAGGGTTGTAAGGGGGACGGGGTGGCCATTGTGTACAGGGATACTATTCAAATCAGCAGGGCCTCAACGTTGGTGATTCCAGGGTTGGAATGTATCCATCTGTTGGTTGGGCAGCGGGACAGATTTGGCATTGTGCTCGGTTACCGTGCTCCCCGCAACCCAGCACAATCCCTACCAGAGCTCACCGAGTTCATCGCCGCAGCACGTTTGAGAACCCCCCGCCTTCTGGTAGTGGGGGACCTCAATGTGCATGCTGTGGTGGCCTGTCTGGTGCAGCTCTGGAGTTCATGCAGTCCATGACCTCCATGAACCTGTCCCAGCATGTTTTATGCCCAACCCACAGATCGGGACATATCCTGGATCTGGTATTTACCTCCGCGTCTGAGGATTTTTGTCTGAGGGTATGGGACATTGTGCCCACCCCCATGTCATGGTCAGACTACCACCTGCTGTCTTTCTCTGTATCAATCGCCACCCCACCCCACGGGGACCTTCGGCCATCTGTATGGGCCCGCCCCCGAAGACTCCTGGACCCTGCTCGGTTCCGGGAAGTCCTTGGGGAGCCTCCTGGCGGACTGGCTGACGATCTGCTTGACGCCATGGTGGATCAATGGTTTGATGAAACATCCCGGGCTGTCAACCAGATCGCCCCTAGGCGCCTCATCTGCTGCAGAGCTCGTCCCTCACCGTGGTTCACGGCAGAGTTACGAGCAATGAAGCAAGAACAGAAGAGGCTGGAGCGCAGCTGGAGGAAGAACCGGACGGTGAATAAGAAGGTTGCAGTTATTGTCCAGTCCAGGCGCTACGTGCGGGCAATCAGGGTGGCTAAAAGATCTTACCACTCTGAGAATTAGTGAGGCCTCGAACCGTCAATGGAACTGTTCCGTGTGGTTCGCGACCTCACTAATCCTGGGCTGGCTAGGCCTCCTCCTACTGATTTCAGTAGTGAGAATTTTGCAGCCTTTTTTCGATCAAAAATAGAGGCCATCCATACCGGTTTTGACTCCTGTTGCTCTAGCCCACTCTCGGCACCCCCTGTTGCTGCACCCCCTTGGTCTCCTCGTATGGTTGAGTTTGGGCCTGTTTCCTCGCTTGAGGCCTTCAGGGCTATCGCCCATTGCCGGCCCGCGTCCACCCCCTTCGACCCTTGCCCATCATGGCTTATGAAAGCCGTTGGTAGGAACATGTCCGAATGGGCGTCGATCATCACCACAGCATCCTTCAGGGAAGGGATTTTTCCCTCTCGCCTGAAGGAGACTGTGGTAAAGCCCATTCTGAAAAAAACGGGCTTAGCATTGGGAGATTTGACCAACTATCACCCGATCGCTAATGTTCCCTTCATGGGCAAGGTAATCGAGAGGATGGCCGTGATCCGGCTTCAATCATTTTTGGAGGGAGAACACATCTTTGACCCATTCCAGTCCAGGTTCAGGCCGGTCGGGGGACTGAGACAGTCTTGGTCGCTCTGCAAGATGACCTCCTCTGGGGGACAGGAGGTGTTCTTCCCTGTTGGTCCTCCTGGATTTGTCAGCGGCCTTCGATACCATCGACCATGGTATCCTGCTGGACCAGCTTTCTGAGTTTGGGATCGAGGGCACTGTTTACCGTTGGCTTCGGTCCTTCCTTGTTGGCCATCCCCAGCAGGTTCAGCATGGGGGGGCAGTTGTCTGCCCCTTGGATACTCCCTTGTGGGGTCCCACAGGGGTCATCCCTCTCTCCCATGCTGTTGAACATCTACATTAGGCCGCTGGCTGAGGTCATTAGGAGACATGGAGTCTGCTGTCATCAGTATGCTGATGACACGCAGCTCTATGTCTCCTTTTCCACCACTGCAGATGAGGCTGTTCGGACCCTCGATCAGTGCCTGGGCGTGGTCATGGAATGGACCAGGGCTCACAGGCTCAAACTCAACCCCGACAAGACTGAGGTTATGTTCTTTGGGGCTTCCCCATCTGGCTATGGAGGCCCTTTTCCCACCTTGGAGGGCGTTTCCCTCCGGCCTTCGGACTCTGTCCGGAATCTGGGCATAGTCCTGGACCCAGCGCTCACCATGGAGGCCCAGGTGACTGCTGTGTCCAGGGCTGCCTTTTTTCATCTCCATCGAATTGCCCAGATTCGTCCATACCTAGATGGGGATTCCCTCAGAACTGTGGTGCAAGCGCTGGTGATCTCGAGACTGGACTATTGTAACACGCTCTACATGGGGTTGCCCTTGACTCTCCTTCGGCAACTGCAGCAGGTTCAGAATGCGGCAGCCAGACTGGTGGCGGGTGTGCGTCGGTTCGACCACATCACCCCAGTTCTGGCCCGCCTGCATTGGTTGCCCGTTGCAGCCCGAATCAGATTCAAGGTCCTAGTTTTGGTTTACAAAACCCTCCATGGCCTAGGACCTGACTACCTGACAGAGCAGATCGACCAGCGGTCAACACCGGCCCGTCCGACTAGGCTGTCGCGGGTGCACATGCTGTGGGTGGCCACACCCAGGGAGGCTTGGAGAACATCCACCCGTACCCGAGCCTTCTCTGTGGCCGGCCCCACCATGTGGAACCATCTCCCAGCAGAAGTGCGCCTAGCAGAGTCCCTGCCAGCCTTCCGGAAGGCATTAAAAACTCTTCTTTTCTGGGAGGCATTTGGTGACTGAAGTGCTCTTCTTTTTTTTTTTCACCATCTGCAAAAGCCATTCTCTGTTGCCTAGTTTGGTTACTTGTGTTAAACTAGTTTATTTGTTTTTATTTAATACCCATTATTAGTATTTTCTTATGTTGTAAACCGCCCAGAGTTCCTTCGGGAAGACGGGCGGTATATAAGCCCAATAAATAAAATAAATAATAATAAATTTATTATATTGTGTGCTTTTGTGGACACAGAACCCCACTGCCTTGCATCTGAAGGAGTCAGCTGTTTTTCTGTGGAATCTCATCCCATAATATACAGTATCTGTTGGTCTTTGACATGACTCATTATCTTGTTCCAATGGATTCATGTGGAGATAATTACAAGCCATGTTCTTCTGGCAGAACACTTTGCTTCCTGACTCAGGAGGGCATGGAAACATGTGGTTCTCTTCACCTACAATCTGAAGGGGGACATGCCCCTGGCAATGGCATCCCATGGGATGACTGATTGTGCACTGTGGCTCCCTGAGGTACACTTTGATACCTTTACTGCTATCCAATGATTGTCTTCTCCTTTCACACCACTTGCAAGTTTTGTATTCAAGTCTTGGCTGAGCTCAGACTAACCAGTTGCCCTTTCATTGACCCACCAAGCCTATATTTCCAGTTTTCTTTATAACTGTCATTGCCAGAACAGAAGAAAGGAACTATATTAAACAGCTGATCTGGAAGGAGGCACCTTTTGTCTTAACAACTATGAGAAACTGCCTGATAGAGCTGCATAGGGTTCATGAAAGAAAGAAAGAAAAACTTGTGTCCACCTTCTACTCATTGAGATATTTATATTCCAGTTCAAATAGCAGCTGCAGAAAAGCCCATCTGGATTTTGACACAGAAGAGAAGAAAAAGTTAATCCTTGCAAACCCTCTTCCCCAGTTCTAGGGTCCTGGTAGAGATGGGGCAAGGAGGTGCACAAACTTTTAAAAGCCCCCCAAACAGTGTTTTGCCTAGTTTGGCCTCAGAGGAGCCACAGTAGGTGGCTGTCTGCCATGCACAAAGCCACATCAGAAGGCCTTGGCGGTAGAGAGTTCACCAGGTCCAGTGGCAAGGTGCTGCAATGGTTTTCACGTAGCAAAACATGGCCTAAAACCAGCTCAACACTTAGAGAGAATTGCTCTAAAATCCCAGTGGAGATTTTCATGCTTTCTCATAACTGTTAAACGTGCAATGCTAATCCCTATTTAAGAGGCAGAATGTTAGGACACATTAGTTAAAAGGGGGCAAAGAAGAGCAAAGAAAATGACTGGAAGAACAGATACTTATGATACTATGACCACTCCTTCCTATGGGAAACATATAACTGCAGAGGAGGGGGAAACACTGTTGGGTGGAGTCTTTTCTTCAGAGATGGTGGTTGGCTTGACTTTTACTCATCTTAAAGCCATAAAGTGGTCCCTGGATCAGAGCTGGCAGTTACAAATGATGATCTAGGAGCTAGTCAAGGCAATCAAAGAGCTGCTGACTTAGATTTCTTTTTCACATCAGAATGAAACAAGATGGGTTTGACATGTATCTCTAGAGAAACCTTGTGCAAGGGGGTAAGGGTTGATTATTGGGTATGTGCATTAAGGGCTAATTTGACCCTGAGATTAATGGAACTTGTCTTTGTTCAAGGATTGTGCATAGAATAGGTGGGTGGAATGGTGGGATTGCAGCATTGAGTTGCAAGGAACACTCTTGCCCTTCCCCTTCAAACTTGATTTGGTTAAAAACCGTAAATAAAGATTCATTCATTCATTCCCCTTCAAACTGCTACCGTGAAATCCAAAATAAACCTAGAATGGAACAAAATGGCATAAGAAGAAGCTTCCTTGGAGCTTGTTTATTTTCTCTTGGGTCTGTAAAGTAGTCCTTGAATCTGAAGGAATGTTCCAGATCCATTCTCTTATCATAAAATCTTCCTGCAGCAGCATCAACAGCATTTAGGGAACAATTGGAAAGGTGTTAGTCTGAAAATCCAATAATGCTCTTGCAGTAATTCATAGGGGAGGATATATACACACACAATCACCCATGCCCAGGTGTATGGCTGGGAAGAGGGGTGGCAGAGAGAGACAGTGAATATTTGTCTCAAAAGAAAGTAAAACAAGTAGCATCTTGTCATCTGCTCTCTTTCCACCTCTCCTTCTCTTCCTTGAGAAGAAGCAGCTTTTTCTAGCTTTCAGCTGTGTTCTGCGGTTATTAAAGCCATGATAAGCATCTCAGAAAAGGAGGAGGTGATGATGCAGGTAATTTTGCCAGGTGAATCAACAGAAATGAAAAGTCACTCTGATTAACGCAAGTAGCCTACTGATAACAATGGAGCCTTTCTTGGCTTTCAGAGATAAGTAATTAGCAGACACCGATGGCTCATGTGAAGCCACCTGTCTTTTGACAATACAGATAGATTCTCCTAAGGAGCTTTCTGAAATGCATCTCCTCATCATTGGGATATGGCAAGGCGGCAATCAGCATAAGGCTCTGCCTCCTGGCCCTCCTTTCATCTAAAGACTCCTGCAGCCCTTGCACATACTGTATCGGTTGAAACTTTCATGGAAAAAAACAGCTACACTAAAAACTCATGGGGGCAATGGCTTAAGATTCAAGAACAGAAAATTAATGGAGGAATCTTCCCCTTGAGACAAAGCAGCCTCCCCTGTCTTCACTGGCTGTAGGGGAAAGTCCAGCCACAGGCTTACTTTAGGAACCCTGGCAGAGAGTGGTACATATAATCTTGTGAAATACCATATATACTCAAGTATAAGTCGACCTGAGTATAAGTCGAGGCCCCGAATTTAACCCAAAGAAACCTGGGGAAACTTATTGACTCGAGTATAAATCTAGGGTGGGAAATGCAGCAGGGCCTCCTTTGTGAGCTGGGGGAGCAGTGTGTGATGTTTAAAATGACTTTTAGCCACCAAGGCAAGCGCTTGCCCTCAGTGGCTAAAAGTCATATTAAACATTGCGCGCCGCTCCGCCATGATGCAGAGGGGAGTCAGGAAAAGAGGTGTGCGATGTTTAAAATGACTTTTAGCCACTGACCCAAGCACTTACCTCGGTGGGTAAAAGTCATTTTAAACATTGCATGCTGCTCCCCCGCAACATGGCGGGGGGGGGTCAGGAGAAGCGGCACACAATGTATAAAATGACTTTTAACCACCGAGGCAAGCACTTGTCTCAGTGGCTAAAAGTATTGACCTGAATATAATTTGAGGCCCCCTTTTTTCAGCCCAAAATTAGGGCTGGAAAAACTAGACTTATATTTGAGTATATACAGTACATTCTTTGAGTTATTGACATGTCTATAAATAGCCGTTATTTTAGTAGTAAGGTTTTCAAGGTAGCACAGAAACAGAATGTGGGCTTGTTGCTTCTTGTCCTGTTCACAGATCTTGGATGAAATCAGTGTCTTTATGGTTGATTCACACTATTTTCTGTCTTACACCCGCCCATTCCCAGTTTGCATCAACATGAGTTTAGTTTTTCAACATTGGTGCTTATTACTAAGGTCCTGAGCTGGTCCTATGAGTAGTACAACAGGTGTCCTGATTGTACAGTCATTTATTTATTTATTTATTTATTTATTTATTTATTTATTTATTTATTTATTTATTTATTTTTATACCGCCCATCTTCCAAACTGGAACTCTGGGCGGTTTACAAGTAAAAAAAGTCATGGATCCATGTGGCACCTTTTCCATTGATAAGGCCAATTTATCCATCACAAAAGCTATTGGTGTGTCATCTTGTGTCATGTCTCTAATTCTGTGCATCCAGATTTATTCTTTCTTCCTTTCTGCATGCCCATATACTTTAAGGCAGATGTGCAACTGAGCCTTTGGAACATTTGTTCATTAAATGGGAATTGCAGGATAGCAGCCAAGAAGAAGTGTTTCTGGTTTGAATCTATCTATAGCACCAAGAACATGACTTGTACCTTTAGGCAATCCGCAGTTTGTGGACTCAGCACTTTGAATTGTCTCAGTCAACAATATTTTTGCCATGCTCAGTCAACAATATTTTTCTTTCTTTCTTTCTTTCTTTCTTTCTTTCTTTCTTTCTTTCTTTCTTTCTTTCTTTCTTTCTTTCTCTCAAGGTTCATTTGGTGTGATGCGTGTAGTGCAAATATAAATTTGCACCAAATTTGTACCTAAAATTTGTGCCAAGTCAATTTCTCTTGACTTCAACTGATAATTATTTGTCCCCTTAATCACCCCAGAAAAACCTCTGTGTCTGTCCCGTACTCATGAAGAATCTAAATACCTCATATGTGCATCCACCCCTCCTTTTCCTGGTTGTGGTAGAGTATGACAAAATGTTTACAACAGTGTAGTACTTGTACATGCATAAAAAGTTCTTTGGAACATTGTGGGGAAAGGAGGCAAAACCCCAAATCCTATTGAGTTTTTACACCAGCAGAATGCAGCTGGAATAAATGTCACTGGCCACCTGAAAACAGCTAAGAAATAAGTGTCAGCATATGCTGTTGTGCTAGCAAATGTCTATGTTAACTTTTTAACCTGAAGCCATTGGCCAAGGAGATTTACACCAATTGGGCTACACCAGTCGGTGTAACTGATAGGATTCAGGCCAGGAGGGAGATGTCTTCCTAGCTGTGAATGTCTTATAACAAAATACTAAACTAGCCAGATGTCCTCTTTTAGAAAAAGAGATGGCTTCATTTGGAGGGCTGCCAGATGGCTATCTTGCTTCAGAAGGTCTCCTCCTCTTGATGGACTATCTGGAACAGCTACAAGGGGGAGGATGCAGATCACTGAATTTGCCCATCATCCAAACTCAGCAACACCTGCATAGCAGACTCAGGGACAGGCCCAAGGGTTAGCTGGTTGAGATGCACAAACAAAAGGATCAAGTGCAGTGCTTGCTATAAAAAACAAGCACTGCACCGTTTTTATAGGGTGTGTGACTATATAAAATCATTTCTCATTTAGCATCTGTACATATGTATAAACATATGCAAATTTATGCAAACTGACATCCTCTTCCGTTCTCCTTTTTGGCAATGCACCAGTATCCATCTTAGCAACAAGTCATTTGCAAAGTATTAAAGCAATACGCCCGTAGCTTTCTTCTTCAGGGTCTGGCAATGTCTGGAGCCATGAGAACTCAGCACAACCACGAATTAGTCCCTCAGCTGCTGCCTGCATCTTGCATCCTTGCATTGAGCAATAAATTGAAATGTGATACTTTCACATGTTAAACAGCATCAAAAAACATCTCTTATCATCTGCTGAGTCATAAGCGCCATGGAGGCGGTGATGATGCCAGCTCCAAGCAGGCCTTCCAGAGTCTTGCAAAATCCTTCCATCCTTCTTTGATTAATGAAGAATCCCTCCCTGAGCCAGAAGTTTAGGTCACTCAGAAATGTTTTCCTGATGCTGTAAAATTGGAGTGTGTTAGGTCAGCTCCCCTGCTTCCCAAAGAAAGCAGCAGTTGCCAGAGAGAGACTTTTGCCCTCTGATATCTCCTGCATGGGGTCCTTCAGGGAACACAGCTCTGTTTTCTTATTTAATAATGTCATGCTTGCACTTTAGAAATAATCATCACAATATCAACACCGGGAGGATATTTAAAGCACACATCTATTGCATGCTGAAAGCAGGTCAAGAAAGCAAAGTATCATAGTTCTCTGCCTCCGGACTTAGCAAAAGCTGCTTTCTCTTTCCCCTCTGGAAATCTAAAGCAAAAGTATGTTTGAAAGTCTAAATCAAGCATGTCCAAACTTCGGCCCTCCAGATGTTTTGGAACACAACTCCCACAGTCCTTTGCCATTGCAAATACAGGCTTGGAATTCTGGGACTTGTGGTCCAAAACATCAGGAGGGCCGAAGTTTGGACATGCCTGGTCTAAGTCATGAGACTCAGTTGGGACAGCTGAGTGGAAACAGAGATTCACAAGAGGCACCTAGGTTCCCAGCATTTACCTTTCAGTCTATGTCTGCTCTTCAGAAGGGCTCTGTAGATAGACTGGCAGTTCGCCCTTCAGCCCAGAAAGGTCCCTCTTGGCCACACCTCCTAGAGGCAGCATGTGAGGTTGCAAATATCCTAACACTTCCATCAAAAACATTGAAGAGAGTTTTCCCCGCCTGTCCAGTCAACTCTTGGACATGGAACTGGAGGCAGCAGCCATTTGCTTTTCGCTGTTTGTAGTGAAATGATTATTGCCGTTTGCCCTCAGATTTGATCTTTTCCATGACCTCCCAGTGTCTGTAATGGGAACATGTTCAGCACAATGTCTGTCGTAGCTTTTTGACTCTGGTATTTTCTTCTGGTCCCAGCTCTCATTAGCTGTTTGCCCTTTGTCCCACAGGTTGACAGAGTGCTGAGTGGAAATGGATATCCTGTCATGGAGACAGGAAGATAATAGCATTCAAAAAAAAATCGATACTGTAGGGGTGTGCTTCCCCCCCTTTTGCATTACCCCATGATAATGCGGTTGTGTCCAAAATTCCACTTAATCCCCTGTCTCATCTTCTCCTCCTCGGAGCTTCCTAAGCCAGAGAAATTGCACTTTTGCTCCACTGTTCCCGAGGCCTCTAAAGATCTGTTATGTCAGCCAAAAAAAGAGTAGCAAAAACAAGAAGGATGGAATGTAAATTAAATTTCTCATTATGGGAATGAAATTTACATCTATACCTCAAGATATATTTTTACTTCAGGGCTGCCGTTGCTTAACAAAATGGACATTTAGAGGGGGGAAATCAGGAAGAACAGAAATTAGAATCCTTATTCTTTTGAAGGACAACTCCCAGAATCTTCTCACCGGCTTCCTTCTGATCTTATGCTTCCATCTGAAAACGTCCTTCTGATCTCACACTTTAAAAATAAATAAAAATAATGAACATTTTGAATTAAGTTTTAGCACCTCCTCATGATCAGGATCAAGCAGTGCCTGTCAGTGGTTCCCAGCCTTGGATAACCAAAGTGTTCTTGGACTGCAAGTCTCAGAAGTCTTCTGCATTAGTTACTGGCGAGGGTTCCTGGAGGCTGCAATCCAGGAACACCCAGGCTACCCAAAATTGGGGACTTTGGTGCATGCCCACTAGATCCTGTTGTTTGTGCCAGCATTAGTGCCCCCACTTCTTTCTGCAGCCCTCTCCCCATGCATCTTCAAGACCTATTCTAGAGGGATAAGAAACCCGCTGGAGCTGGGTTTCGCAGTGCAGAGAGCCACTGCTGGACAGAGAAAGTATCAATTTAATTAGCATTGGCTCACCAAATATGCAGTTGGATCTTGTCTTGTGGCATTTGTTTCCTTGGTTTGTTGGTTGCGTTCTCATCTTGGCAAACTTCCCGTTTGGGATGGGAATTCACAGAACCCTCCAGCCATCAATCAGGGCAAGTGCAAAACCAAAAAGTAACTTTACCAAGACCTGACTAAGTTTGCAGGCTGCCCAAGAGCTGAAGCTCTGTGCGTAGTCAAAACCACAAAACTCAAGCATAATGACACATAAGATAAAAACAAAACAAAACCAAAAAACTATTTTTAAAAAACAGAGGCAGAATAAAAACATCACAAAAGAAACAGCAGTGGAAAAATCTAAAAGCACACCGTTTTAAGCATGGTATCACTCAAAGCCCAGGTGAATTACAAGATTTTCAGAAGTTGCTGAAAAGACCTAAATGTCACCATCGGGCATGCAGTGCTAGAGATTACATTGTACAACTGAGGTGCCACCACTGGAAAGGACCTTTCTTAGTAGCCATCTGCCTCACATTCTCTAACAAAGGCACCTGGGTTCAGACTGAATATGGTCTTTAGAGTTCAGGGAGGTATATATGGAGAGGTATGACTATTCCCTGCCAGTTTTCCTATTAATCTAGATGTTGTCTCTTCATGTTTCCTTATAAACCACTGAGGAACATAATCTAGCAAGAAAAACCAAGAGGCATTTAGTAGATTGTCTGTCTTGTTTTGGAAAATATTGACCAAGTGCTGAACTGTGTGGCAGCTTGAGTCTTCATGTGGGGTTCCAGGTTGGATATTTCTTTTCTAATTTTCTCCTGTTTCATGTAAAGAATGCTCATGAGTTGCTCTGTGGTGGACATTTACACATCATCAAGAAGTGGAGTGTGTATCAAAAAAGGGAGGGTAAAAGAGGAGTCAAATTCTGTGAAACACCTTGTACTAACTCATGGGTACAAGTGCAAAATGAGAAATTATTTTATTATTCAAGCAATTTATGAAGTGGCTCTTTGAAATAGGAAGTCTGGGACCATAATCTGTGTCCCTGTTGAGTCTGCTAAATGGATGGACAATTTTGGTTTCCCTTCTTATGAGTCTTTATCTTTTAAATTGGACATGTCAGATAGAGGGCACCTTCAAGCAGAAGGTTGGTCTCTGGCAGTCCTCCAAATGATGGACATATACTCTAGATCAGGGCTGTCCAAACTTTGACCCTCCAAATGTTTTGGACCACAACTCCCAGAATTCCAAGACCTTTCTGAATTATGACCTTGTGTTTGCATTCCAACAGTCAATTAGCATTGATGGCCCTCTGGAAATTTCAACAGAAGAACATGCTGTTCTTTCACACCTCAATTCTGCCTTCTGTGTTTTGTTTTGGGGCTTCCTTTAGGAATTCTCCCTCCAGCGACTGGACAGCCTTCTGGATGATCGGGTGAACATTATGGGTTTTTCGATTTTCAACCAGTCCCATGCTTTCTTCCAAGAGTTCGCAGAGAGTCTCAACCAATCTTGGCTAGAGAACTGTGACCACATTCCTTTCAGTGGGCCAGCAGTAAGTAAGGAGATGCATCTGTTTCTTCACTCATAACTCATTAATTTTTTTCAGCGTGAGGTTGTGGTGGTGAAGGTTATTTTAAACAAGGCACAAAAACATTGGCTATTTGAGGGTCACAGGTCTCTCTCAAACTCATTCTTTTCATTCCCGCACTTCAAAGGAATTATTTGTTATTTCTGAACCATTTAGATCCAGAGCTATAGAAGCAATGCTCAACAATAGTAAAATACTCAATATACACAATAAATAAAATTTATTACCTCATTACATAGAGCAGTGCTGTAAAAATGGATATGTTTGCAATTAAATGAGGCAAGAAGAAGAAAATTCTAATTCTAAAGTACCTCAGTTTTCCAAAGAGGCACTGAAAGGGGCAAGGAGTTTGTTCTCTTTGGAAGTCCTGTTGTGAATTTCCAACCTAAAGCAATGCATTGTTTTCAATTTAGTATTCCAGAGGTCAAGGGTTCTCTGTTCTGTGGAGCTTTTCACAGGGTGAACATGCCTCCTGGGCTACATAGATCCCACTGCTGTGACCTCTGTGTCATGTTTTGAGAATGTTCTCACCTTCATCATCCTACTCAGGAGCATCCTCCAAGCCTCCAGTTGGTCATTGTGGGAAGCAGGATGCTGGTTCCACCTGGGGGGCTCTTCGGTTGTTCTGTGATGATTAAAGCTGGGTTATTGTTGCTAAAAGGGTTGAAGTGAATGGAGAAGTGGTGTTTATGTTTCCCATTTCACACTGCTCCAGGGTCTACCAAGGGGCACATCCGTGCCCTCTCGTGAAATTGGAAGTGACACTTCTGATTCTTCAGAGCCCCTCCTAAAAAGAGAGAGGAATCATGCCACTGGGGGCTTCTGAAAAGAGTCCCCCCCACACACACACACCTTCTTGGTTATATCAACCTCAGAGCTTCCCAAACTTGGGTGACCCAGGTGATCTTGGACTGCAATTCCCAGAAGCCTTCACCACCATGTGGTGAATCCCCCCCCCAATAACACACACATGTTGACCAGTTCATATTTTATAGCCCTCCCCCCCCCATGAAAATTTTCTAGCAAATGGTTCGCCAGCTATGGGAGTGTTTGCATGTGTCCACCAGTATGTCTAGGGACATGAGCCCTGTTTCAGTACATACTTGCCTTCTTCTCAAATTGCTTAGTAATGAGAGATGTTCCTTCTCCATCAATTGGCTGAAACGTTTATGTGTGCTGCAACTTTCTCACTAGCAAGGAGAGCAAAGGTGAATCCTGGGACGCCACTGCTTGTCACTGTCTGGCACCCAGCCTCCACCTAGTGGGAGGTGTGTATGAAAAATGTGTGAACAGCCAAGGCGTTCGCTCTTACCCAGAAATGTCAATATGTAAATAGGCAACGGCTTTAACATACCTCACCCTCTGTACCCCCCTGTTCACGTGAAAGGCCAAAGGGACCCCAAGTGGAAGAATGACAGCTGGTTGCATGTCACTGCTTCTCCTTTGCCCTACAGTAGTGGTGGTGGCACATGTCTATCAGGTGCTGTAGTGACTTGCTTGCTTCTGCTTTGAACCTCTTGCGAGCTCCGCTTCCACCCCAGCCCACCCCTCTCCATCGCTGTCCACCCACTCCTCCCCTCGGGGAAGGCACACCAGCTCATTCACTCATCAGCCTTGCTGTGTATCTTGTCTGATGTCTTTCCTACAAGCTGCTTCAGATGATGGCTAAGAACTGTTGCAAAGCTTGCTAGTAGAACCAGGGGGAAATAATGTGTGTTACATGACCCGCTCAACAGTGCTGCTCGAACACAAGCCTGGCACACATCTGGCAAATGTTTGAAGCCTCCAGATGGCACTTGTGGGTGCTCTTAGAAAGGATAGCTAAAACAGTGGTGGTGGGGAGAACCCTCCGAGTACCCTCAGTGACACTGCTTGTCAGCACTCTCACTGTCTAGCAGTATCTGACTTCTGCTGGTAGCAAAATGGAACGAAAAATGTTTCTATGGAAAAAAGCTTTGACCTCTGAGTTCCTGTATTATTCTTAGAGCAGAATGTTAGGGACCCTTTCTGCACCTTGAACCAAGATGCTGCCTGAGGATGCCACACAGTCAAGTGCAATATAGTATTAAGGAGCCTGGACTTCTGTGAATGCTCTTAGGCAGCCATTTTGATAGCTGCTACTATAGTGTCCCAGAGGCTTTGGGACATGCTAGAATTGGGAATTCTAGTATGTCCCATCTTGGACATCTAGAATTGTTGCAAGGCTTTTTGCTTCTTAGAGTCACCCAGAGGGCTCAGAACCTGTGATCACTGGCTCACCTAGTGTTGTGTGCACTGGACCAGTACGTTTCCGGAGACATACCAGGGGAAATTTGCCTTTGTTTGGAAAAGCCATGTGTTACCCCTGATGGAAGGAGTAAAACAAGGATGTCACATTGAAGAAGGGACTGGTATAATTTCATGACAGCTAGAGCTGTTCAGCAATGGAATCTGCTGCCACAAAGGGTGGTTGAGTCTCCTTCTTTGGAGGTTTTTAAGCAGAGGCTGGATGGCCAACTTTTCGAAATATTGTGATGCGGATTCTTGCATGGCAGGGGGTTGGACTGGATGGCCCTTGAGGTCTCTTCCAACTCTATAATTCTATGATAACACAGGGGTCAGCATTTTTCTTATATGAAACACTTGGAGCTGATAAACTCTTTAGAAGGTCTTTTTAAAAGAACGGCCTCTCATCCTAGGAATCTGCATGCTTCCTCAGAGGGGACTTAAACTTACCTGGATAGCTTCACATACTCAAGCCTTGCACCTGGGATGGCCAGAAGGTTCACACCAGCCACAGAAATCCCAAGGCTTTTCTTGCTGGGAGATGGTGGCGGCTGTTTGCATTTGCAGAAGGAGGAGGGAGAGAGCTATTTGCTCAAATCACAGTCCCCATTAATCAAACAGCAAAGAAAGGAAATCAAGAGAAATCATTAAAATTACAGATGGCTAGATTAAGTAATTAGAATGTAGGCTAAAGCAGATGTTGGTAATTAGCTGTTTATCTCATTGAGAGGAACCCTGATTGTGTCACTGAACTGGGGTGCATGTACTTCTCTGTGTCAAGTTTTGGTGCCCTAAGTATCAAGGGCCTATTCCACCCCCCACCATGCAGTATGAAATAATATTTTTCAAAGGTTCTCTGCTTCGCTCCTCTTCATGCATGGTTTCCTAGGAAATGCAGAAATAATTCTGGAGGATTTGATTAGTTTGAGGCCCTAATTCTTGAAGTATGGGCATTTTTTTATAATTGGTGGTGATACCTGAATCTGTGGTTGTTCAAAGAGTGCTAAGAGAAGAAACTGTGGGTCATCTATTCAATGGGGATGGGAAAATGATAACAGATGACAAAGATGGTCAGACCTCATCTGGAGTACTGTGTCCAGTTCTGTGCGCCTCAATTTAAAAAGGATGTTGACAACCTCAAGTGGGTGCAGAGGAGGGCAACCAGGATGGTTGAAGGTCTGGAAGAAATATCTTATGAGGAATGGCTTAGGGAACTGGGAATGTTTAGCCTTTCAAAAAGAAGGCTGGGGGGGGATATGATAGCTATGTTTAAATATTTGAAAGGATGTCACATTGAAGAGGGAACAGGTTTGTTTTCCATGGCTTCAGAGACTAGGACTTGGGGCAATGCTTTCAAACTAGAGGAAAAGAGATTCCATTTGAACATTAAGAAGTACTTCATGACAGTTAGAGCTGTTTGGCAGTGGAATATGCTGCCACAAAGGGTGGTGGAGTCTCCTTCTTTGGAGGTTTTTAAGCAGAGCCTGGATGGCCCTCTGTCAGAAATACTGTGATGGCGATTCCTGAATGGCAGGGGTTTGGACTGGATGGCCCTTAAGGTCTCTTCCAACTCTATGATTCTATGATTCTATGAAAGGGGAGAAGTGTTAAATTCCTTGTTTAGCTCAGTGCTTTCCTAAAGGAGAGATTTGGATCCTCCAGACAAATGTGGCAAGCAAGCAGAGGAGACAGGTTTGGTAACCAAATAGTCAAGGAATATCTTATTTCAGTGGTGGTGAAACTTTGGCACTCCAGATGTTTTGGACCACAACTCCCACAGTCCTTTGTCATTGGCAATACAGGCTTAGGATTCTGGGAGTTGTGGCCCAAAAACATCTGGAGTGCTGAAGATTTGTCATATCTTGAAAAAGTTCAAATCTCTAAGTTCAAATATGACATGCATCAAACAGTATTGAAGGAACTAGCTGAAAAGCTCTCAGAACCACTGTCCATTATTTTCTTAAAATCATAAAAAAAATGTGTGAGGTATCAGATAATCAGAGAAAGGCTAATGTTGTCCCTATCTTCAAAAGGGGCAAAATGGAAGAAATAGCATATTTCTTTTATAGATAGTATATAGCTTTTGACCAAATGCCCCATGATAATCTGATTAACAAACTAACTAGGTGTAGGATGTATGGAACAACTGTCAGGTGGATATGCAACTGGGTACAGATACATAGAGGGTGATGATTAATGGTTCCTTCTTAAACTGGAAGGAGTAACAAGTGGGGCAGTCCTGGACCCAGTGCTCTTTGACATTTGTATTAATTACCTGGGAAGGCTGATCAAAATTACAGTACAATATAAAACAAAATAACAATTCTGAATAGAGATGGGCACGAAATGACAAAACTGCATTTCATTTCGTTTTTCATTTCATTTATCTTTGTTTCATTTTGTATCATTTGAAATGGTTTTTTTAAAAAAATGTTTTGTTTTTTTGTTTGGTTTCATTTTTCATTTTTATGTGTTTTATGTTTTTGTTTTATGTAACGACTGTGTGTGTGGATGGAATACTGCTAGGAAAGTTGGTGTGATCTGGAATTCAGGGTCATGGAGGCCAAGAAGCTAGATGCAAATATAACAGCTGTAGGGAAAGTCATGAGGATGAAATAGAAGGTGATGCTGGTGGATCCTCCCATTGATGGAGAGAAATGGAGAGGGGGGGGGGCTGGCAATTTTTAAGAAAAACTGCTCCCTTAAGGCATGGGGTCATTCCTATTGCTGTCTCCTTCTGCCCTTCCAAGTTAGGTTATGGGCTTTGGAGCAAGAGACACAAGCACTGGAGGGGTTGCCACAGGATGTTATGGCATCTGGCCTTCAAAAGGGGATTGGACAGATTTGAAAAGAGTTACAAACCATGATGGAGAGACACTTTAAAAGCACTGCAGGGGTGGTATCAGGAGACAGAATGGGCTCCCAAACGCATCTGGTGGGGCCGCTGTGAGCAGCCTAGATGGGCTTTTTGCATGGCTCTTCATCACTTATGAAAGGGCTGTCTCTTGGTCCCAGATTTTGACTCTGCCATCTCATGGGATGCTGACCCTAATTGATGCACCAATCCTTTTACCTGAATTGATATAATTGCCCCTTTAAAGCCTACCAAGCTGTGCCGATGTCATGCGGCGGTGAGTACTGCCAATTGATTGGGGATTATGGGTAAGGAGTCCTTTGGTTTGGCCCTCCCGAGTCTCTTAGCATTCATGGGTGGCTTCTGGCTTTCATCTTTTACAAGGGAGGAAGAAACATTGATCTACTCTTGGAGTTTCAGTCCAGTTTTCGAAATATTTACTTGCTTCCACTTTGGAGCACATTTGCCGAAGCCCCAGACCAGATAAATAAGAAGCAGCTGTCTTGAACCCCCCCCCTTCCCCGATACCTCCGGAATTCTCTGAAAGTCAACAGCAGTGTTTACAGCAGAGGAATGAACAACACACACACACACACACACACACACACACACACACACACACACACACACACACACACACACACACACACACACACACACACACACACACACACACACACACATGAAAATAAGCAGCCATGAAACAATTTGTATTAATGAGCCAATGAGGGGTTATTTGCAGAGGGGCTGTGAGTGTCAATAAGAAAAGGATGGGAATTTTGTCTAAGGCTGAGTCGATAAAGATGGAGAAAAAGGATTCCCTGCCAGTTGGGTGGCAGGAAAGCCCGGAGGGTGTACACAAACAGCCTTCTGATGGAAAAATACAACTTAATTGTGTATGGTGTCTGCCATATGAGCAGAATCCCAAATGGCTTTATTGCATTAAATAAGGCTAACAGATAAACAGCGGCAGAGGGAGATGGCAATTAAGAGAACCCCGGCAAAGTAAGAAATATTGTTTTCAAGCAAGAGCTTGAAACAAGCTAGATAACTGATGAGCCAGAAGGAAAGAGGGGAGCCTTTTCCAGACCAGATGACAGTCCCCAAATTGAGATTCTGCAGGAAGAGATAGGCAAAGGGAACAGAGGAAGTTGTCCTATGATGAACCAATCCATTGGTCCATCTGATCCAATGCTGTCAACTCTGGTCGGCAGCCCTGGGTCTGCAAAATCAGATCCTGAAGGTGCCAGGGTTTGAACCACAGATATTGAATGTGACAAGTGTTTTCTCTAAAAATGAGCATCCGGCCATCCCAGTAAAATGTGTCTCAAAGCATAGCACCAACTGCTGGATAGGTCAGTGGTTTAGGTACCTACAGTGATGTTAGGGTTCAATTTCCAAATCCAAGTCTGAAGTCTTTGGTACCAGGCCCCAAGGCCAAATCCCTATTAAAAACAAACTCCCCCACCCCAGAAAAAAAGGGGAGGATTAGCTGGTTTCTGAGTCATGAGTTGAGTCCAGGTCACTGAAAAACAACAAGTTGAGTTCAAGTTACTGGTGAGATTTACATCCAACTTGACAATGAGACCCACGATTCAAGCCCCATCTCTGGGTGCCTGGCTCTGGAGACAGAGATTGGGATCAGGATTCCCCACTATTCCTCCCTGACAGGAGCTGGGATTTGATGATTCATAGGACCCTTTCCCTCTCTGCAGTTCTAGGATGCTGAAGATGCCAGCAGTGAAATGGGTGCTGGGAAATGAACCTGAGCTGGGACTTGAGAACATGGAGATAAAAGCACAGCAGATAGAGGATGAATTTCAGGCAGCAAGTCTATAAAGGACTGAGGCAAAGGAGAAGTTTATCTCCCACCTCCAACAGGAAGCAGAGGAAAAGCACCAGCAGGGAAACAAAGGAAAGAAGTAATTCCAAAAGCGCATAAGAATCAGTTCATTTGCCTGTTTGTTTATTTGAATGAATATTGCACCTTCCCCATTTTATGAGAGAGTGCCTTGAGGCAGCCTGCAGTTGAATAGCAAGGACATTGTTTAAAAATACACACAATAAAACAGAAGAGCAGCAGCAAGACACCAAAAAAAAAAAAAGCAAACAAAGCCTTGTGGGAGAGATGCAAATGTAAACAGTGGGTCCAGGGGACCACAACTGGGCAGAGAGAGGGAGGGTCTTTTGTCTCCCCACTGGTTCCTTTGGGAAAGAGAAAGATAAAGTCAGTAAAATGGGATCCTTTTCAAATTATAATCAATAGTGCCTTCTTGTTAAGGAATATCAAATACAACAAAATGTTGCAGGACTCCTAATTAGAGATGGGCACGAAACGACCATTTTTTCGTTACCATTATCTGTTATTCATTCCGTTACATAATGGAATGAATAACGACCCTGATGAAGAATTAGGAACGAAACGGACAGAACCAAGAAAATTATCTCCGTTACTGTTCGTTTCCGTTAATGGCTGTGCGCGATGAATGACCTACCTGGTGCTGGCCTTCCTGGTCAGTCTTCCTGGCTTCAGGGAACAAAACAAAAAAAAAAAAAGATGGCCCACACTACAGCTGTAGCGCGGGCCATGTAGTCAGCAGCAGTAAAAAATAAAATACAGCTGCCATTGAAGGGCGTGCCTGGAGGGCTCCGGCGTCCCCCCCCCCCGACCGAACACGGTGTGGGGGGATAGGGGAAGGGGCGCACATGGAGCGTGGGAACCCCCAAAAAAGTTCTCCTCCAGAGACTACAAAGTCCACCAACCCACCATGGCCGCCTCATGCTCCAAAGGGGGCGCTTCCCCCGAGGGCTGGCGTTCAGGTGTGCGGGGCAGACTCCTCGCCGTTCGCACTAGCAGAGGCAGAGCACCACCCCGGGGTGGTGGACGGGGCGTGGGATGGAAGTGCTATGCCCCCTCGCTTGCTCATACTGCCCCGACCTGCCGGGCTCCAGCCAGCCAGCCAGCGCGCCCGCAGGGTGGAGGCCCACCAATCAACCGACCCGCTGAGCCACCCTGGCCAGCTGGGAAGAGCGGCAACGTTATGAAACACTGTCAAACATGGAGCTAAAGAGAGCAAAATGTAAATGGAAGAGAGAAGTGAGAAATCGAAAGATGTAACTTCTCTACAGCCCAACAAGCTGCAGATCTGCTAATCTGCCCTATCCTTTCCAATCTTCTGGACTCATATTGGAGTAATAGATCTCCATCAACATTCTATTGCTCAACCATAACCTCTAATTTCTTCTCTTTTTTTCACTAAATGGTGAATCTGATGGAGAGCTCTATCTCTGAAAATGAAAGACACACAATCAGTATATTCACCATATATGGAGCTTTATGGTTCGCTATTAGAGATGGGTGTTTCGTTTTGGAAGGGGTCCGGTTCTGAAATGAAAACGGCAGTACAGCTGCCATTCAGAACTGGGACCCATCTTCTGGAATGATATCAGCCACTAACTTACCTTCCTTTGGGTCACGTGGGGTGAAACTCCAACAAGGTAGCAGTCTCTGACACGTCATCTTTCCTTCTCCTTGGCACTGGCCAATCAGGAGCTGTGCAAGGACATGCATCATCCCACCTCCCTGTCTGATTGGCCAGTGCCAGGTAGTTTCACCCTGCGCAACCCAAAGGAAGGTAAGTCAGTGGTTGATTTCGTTCTGGAGGGTGGTCCTGGTTCCGAACGGCAGCTGTGCTGCTGTGTTTTGTATCAAAACTGGACCCTTTTTGAAACAAAATACCCATCTCTATTTGCTATTCATTCATTCATTCATTCATTCATTCATTCATTCATTCATTCATTCATTGCTTCCTTTTCTGCTCAACCCCAGATCCCCAAAGCATATGAAAAAGTATTTTAAAAGCCATTGTAAAAACCAATGACTTTTCAGAATGATTGAATTTTAGTAATTTAGGAAGGGGACTACACAGAAGACCCTGTTTTGTGAACTCGGCAACCAACCTCTTAGGATGGCGGGACAGACAGCAAGAGCTCAGATTCCAATCATATAGCTAGTGATTTTCTGACAAGGTAGACTGAATATTTTTAGGGTGTGGTAAGTCATAACCAGGGCTTTCTAGAAAACTATCGCTTGGTTATCTTTAGAGATTGCCATGAACTACTGGTTTGGTGATTCATGCTGGTTTGTTTATCGGCTGAATAGGTGTTTGAGGCTATCAAGTCCGATCTCCCCCACCAAGCAGCCACTCAGAGGCACTGCCCAGAAAATGTGGGGCAGAGAAGCCAGGCTTCTGCATCTGCATCTGAGTGGTCACCCACTGGATGAAGCAGCTGTTTGAAGCACCAAACACCTGTTTGACCAATGAACGAACTGTGAAACCTCGAGATCATGCCCATCTTGAGTTATCTTCTCTTAATAAAATTAAACAAAAAGAGATATTGCATAAACGTTTTTAAAAACCCACTGAAAGCACGGAAGCAAAGATCTGAAGGCTGCAAAGTCAAATATCCCAATCAATAAAGAGTGTCATATGCTTCATTAAGATCTACAAACATCGTTTGTGGTAGCTAATACAATATCGTTAGCCATACAGAGAAGGGAGAAAAGAGAGGAAAACTGAACAAGAGACAATAAAAAATGATAAGCCAGACTTCTGACATTGAGGTAACAAATGGAGATCTGTCAACTCAAGATATATTTTTTTTCACTCACTGCTGGTGGGCTCGATCATGGAGTTTGCAATATTGTCATTCTTAGTCAGCCATACTTCAGGGATCTTAAGCTGGAAGGAAAATTGAGAACTGCATATCAGAGTTTCCATTCTGTTCATCCAGTTTGATTTCAAGGGTGACAGCGTGTTCTTTGTTGTCTGAATTTCCTTTTCCCTGAGCAGCCTGCAGGAAAACTCCAAAATTTTGCCAAATGTACAAATCCCCATTTCACGTCTCGCACATCGGCAACTGCATGCAATTGTATAAAAAATTTACATAATTGTAAGCACCGTAATGGAACTTTCTTAAGGGCAAACCTAGAAAAAGTCTGACATTGTGTTGTTGTGGAAGCTCTCTAAATAGACCCTCAGGATGTGCTTGTTGTAGAAAGAAAATCAGAAAGTGTTGATTCATCAGCAACAAGAGGAAACCCAAATTTCTGTAGTGGTCAGAGAGCAAGTGTCTCTGAATTTACACTTCTAACAGGGCTCCCAGGGTTCCAAGCGGAGGAAAGAGACCTACGTATATGTTATTCACACCCTTTCCCCTACCAAGCATTGGAGCCAAACATAAGAACATAAGAACAGCCTTGCTGGAACAGGCCACTGCCCATCCAGTCCAGCATTCTGTCTCACACAGTGGCTCACCATTTGCTTCAGGGTATTCCCAAGCAGATGTCTTCACCTGCTTGCGATTCCCCATAAATGGCATTGAGAGATCTCCTGCCAATCTCTCCAATCTGGAGGTTGTCCTTAGGCATCCATAATGATAGCCATTGATACCCTTGTTCTCCATGAACTTGTCCAATCCTTTCTTAAAGCTGTCAAGGGTGACAGCTGTCACCTCTTCTTCTGGCAGGGAGTTCCACAGACCAGTGATCCTCTGGGTGAAAAAAGTACTTCCTCTTATTTGTTTGAGATCTAGCTCCCAAACGTTTCGTGGAGTGCCCCCTAGTTCTAGTGTTGTGCAATAGAGAAAACAGCTTTTCCTTATCTACTTTGTCCATACCGTGTATGATTTGGTGGCTTACAACTGGCTTTTTAAAAAATATATAGCTAAAAAACTAAGGATCCCACACTAAGGCTCTGAAAACTGTTGGCTGCAGAGTCAGCAGCTCAGCAGTTTGAATCCCGGGTGCCATTCAGCGGAGCGAACTCCTGCTGATAACCCAAGCTCCTGCCAACCTAGCAGTTTGAAAGCATGTCAATGCAAGTAGATAAATAGGTACCAACATAAAAAGCAAGAAGGTAAAACAGTGTTTCCTTGCAACCATGCTGGCCACGTAGCCATGGACTTGCACAACACTGGCTCTTTGAATATAAAGATGAAGACGAGCATCGCTCCTCGAGTCAATCACGACTAGCATGCATATGTCGGGAGAACCTTTACCCTTTGAATTCATGGAATCCATGGAAACTCACTCTGAACTAATTTTTAGTCTTAAAAGTACCACTTTTTTCTGTCTGAGCACGCCATAAATTATAGCGCAGACACTCCATTAAATCTATTATATTAAAATCACTACCAAATCAAAAATTTTGCAAACAATTTAAAAGCAAAGCATAAAAGGTCAAGATAAAACACATCATCAAAGGTCTTCATCTACTTGTGGAAGAACAGCAAAAATGGGGCCAGGCTAGGCTTGTATGGCAAGGAGTTCCAGAGTATGACAGCAGAAACAGAGAGAAAGCCCTCTCCTGAGTACCCACAACCTTACCTGTGAAGGTGATAGGACCAAGAGAAAGGACTCCACTCATGATCTTGCTGGAACTTGCATGCTTTTTGTCATGGCTTGGTGACTTTTTAAAATCAACCTCAGAATCTAGAGTGCAGAGGCAGTTACTTGGAAGTTGATTCATGGCAACTGGACTTCTTTTCTTGTGAGATCGAAACTTTTCGCTACTCATCCAAGCGGCTTTGTCAGTCCAAGGAAAGCCAGCCTGTTGTCTTGGGCACTCATTCAAAGATGAGGATGTGCACTTATTAGACAGAAAAGATAGGTGTTTCGAGAGAGGGATCAGGGAAGCCACAAAATCTTACAAGATGTGGACAAAGTAGATAAGGAAAAGTGTGTATTTCATGTGTGTATTGAAAACCCATCTCTCAACAGAGGTGGGAGGCTCAGGGACAATCTGTGCCCAAGACAATCTATCAAGCTGCCCTTTCATCAACCCCCCCCCCAAAAAAAAATCAGAAGCTCTTCACACCTTCACTAGGAAAGCAAGAGCTAACAACCCATACTTGATGGGTTTTGGGAAGAGTTGCATAGATGGTACTTTCACACACCCCAGGCCATTGCCCGCCTATTCAGACCAGGGTGATGTGAACGTAAGGTGAACTATGCATTGGAGGCCTTGCCACTAACATTCCTCAGACTGATGAAGCGGCTTGGATGAGTAGTGATACGTTTCAATCTCACAGGAGAAGAAATCCATTTGCCATGACTCAACTTCCAGATAAACTCACCTGGATGACTGAGAACCTTCACAGACAGAGACAGTTACTTTTCCTTGGGGA
Source organism: Phrynocephalus forsythii (assembly GCA_029282475.1). NCBI lineage: Eukaryota > Metazoa > Chordata > Lepidosauria > Squamata > Agamidae > Phrynocephalus > Phrynocephalus forsythii. Next base: position 7,991,038 of record JAPFRF010000022.1, read on the forward strand.
CTTCACACTTGCCTCCTGCTTTCAGTCCTGAAGTAGCATCCTTGCCATGGAAAGTTTCTTCCACATGCCAGATTTTCTGCTTCCTCAAATAATGTCTCTGGACCTGCTAGAGTATTTTTCCAGCACTTGCAAGAGGGCATCCAGAGCCCTCGGTCGACCAAAGAGTGGATTTACTGGTGGACCAGCAGGAGGGACCATCTCAGGGAAGGTTTCCGGATGAGTTCAAAGCAAACAGGAGGCAGCCTTGCAAATTGAAAATGTGTACTGTTGTTGACTCAAAATAGCTGGAGGAGGGAACAGACCCTCTTAGTAGGTGTTCTCAAAGGTAATTGTGTTCACCTGCTTAGAAAAGGCGAGCCGATACAAGGGTTTCTGAAGAGTAAGACAGACGTCACAACCCCTGCATTAGTAACTGAGGAAATATATGGTGCAAAGAGAGGACAGTTAGGAGAAATGGAGCTTTGGTAATAATAAAGTGACAACAATGGTAGAGCAGGAAGTGATGCTAATTAAAGGTGAAAACTTAGTCATAGCTGCAAGGAGAAGAAAGAAAATGACCAGCTGATTTTAGAAGCAGCGGTGAGGAGGGCCTGTGGATAAAGGCAAAAAGGAAAAGTAGCATGTGAGAACTGGAGGAATAAATAGAAGTGATTAGAAGCAAATGAATCTAAGGCAGGCCATCAACACAGATTGGGATCTAGGTTGGAAAAATAGAATTGTCAGAAAAACGATCCTTCTGTTGGAAGAGACCAAGAATTTTAAGGTGACAGGGATTCTAATTTCTTGCTTCTGAATGAGCTCATGGCAGCAGGAGGGAAGTGTTCTGCTTCTATACTGCCTCATACCACTTCAAGTAGTCTCTGGACAGTTTACAGGTTTTAATAACAGTATGCCAGCTACACATTGTCCCCCCCACCGCCGCCCAGCATTTCTTAATTCCAAGGTTGGTACTCATTTTACTGACCTTGGAAGGATGGAAGGCTGAGTCAACCATGAGCCAGGACAGCTGGGAAAGTCAGAGGAACCCTGTCCTCAGGTTCTTGTGAAGAGGATTGGAAGCCTGTTTCCACTGTGTCAAATTGTTGGGTCATCATCATCTTAGAAGATACCGTGAGAACTGTTGGGTCATCATCTAGAAGAGACCGTGTGGGTCATGGAGTCCTGCCCCTGTCAAGGAGGCATCGGAGGGGAATCAAACTCCCAACCACTTGCTCTATAGTGAGATGCCTAGAACAGGGCTGTTCAACTTTGAACAGTCCAACATCTACTTTTTTCTGGCCCAAAGTACCTGAGGGCTACTACACTAAAACCTTTACTTATTAATTTTATCTGTTCGGAGCACATGCTCGTAAGTCAAAACTTTTATAAGTAGAGCAGCAGTTTCACATAGGAATGCAATGAAAACCAATTACTCTGTTATGGAGGGAACAGATTTCAATGCGCAATGGCCCTTGAACTGCCCCGCTAGGCTGAGACAGTGGGCTGGCAGAACCAGAACTTTGCTGGGGCAGTGGTGGTCCTTGGGATGGGGGAGGGGGGTGAATAACTTATCCCCTCACTTTTTTTATTGATCGCTGGCGGGCTACTTTGAATCCTTTGTGGGCTACCAGTAGCCCACGGTCTACCTGTTGGGCAGGCCTGGCCTAGACCAATGAGCAGTCCAGCAATTCTAACCCCATAGTGTCCACAGTCTATGTGTTTCACCCAGCAGGGCATTCTCCTGTTGCACAGCTACAGCAGGAATTGCATCATCATTAGTGGCAGATTGTTACTGATGAAAAAGTCCCTGTTTGGATTTCAGGATGTGAGCCACTTTATCACCTTGCATGTGAGTTGTTTATACTCTGAAATTTCTTTTAGAAAAGGAAAGTTATGTTGTCAGGCAGGTTTGGAGTGGGGTTGTAACTGATGTGAGATAGGTGTACTTGAGATAGGCATTTATCTACCTATTTATTTATTTGTTTGTTTATTTGTTTAAAACATTTTTACCCCACCTTCTTCAAAAGGACCCAAGGCACCTTACGCCATTTGAAAGACCACATTTAAAAGTTTAAAAAGAGTAAGTATAGAAATGTTTGAGTAAAAAAAAAAACATTAAAGGAGTATTATATTGAAAAACTAATTTAAAAAAAATTAAAGACCAACAGAGCATAAGCTCAAGAGTGTCCAACCATGGAAACACAAATGTCAGAAACATTGTTTAGTTGGACAGAAATTGGTGCTGGTAACTTGAAAGGGCTTTTTAGTAAATGCAGAGCACCAAGATTTCCTTTGATTGAAGCTGTCAGTTACCAGTGGTACAAAAAACATGGGAGAGACAGATAAATATTTTTGTTAGACACTAAATGTAATGTAGAGGCATTTCAGGAGACTTTGTAAATGTCACATAATGTTTCTAGAGTTAGAAATTTAGCAGTGCGTAAAAGATATATTACTCATAAAGAGATTCATGTTAATTCACCAGGATGGGTAACACTTTGGCATCAAGAGCTGCAAGTCCAGTATTTCAAATTAAGATATAACAAATCAACTGAGAAATCTTACAAAGTGCAAAGATATAGTTAGGGAGAGGGAGAGGGAGAGGGAGATTTGTGAAATAATTTCATATTTAAAGATGAAGATGAATTCTTACAAGTTTCTTTGATACTTGCGATATATCACACAAGGTAGGATTTTAGGGAAATAACTGGATATTAGTTTGACTACTTTTCCTCTAAGCATGACTTCAACCCGATGATGTAATGTAACTCACACAAGGGTAAATAAAATCTGTCAAATACTTTTAGTGACTGGAGAGGTTGCAAAAAGTTGGCTGATTTATTATGTGCAATAAAAATGTCCTTGCATTCAGGTTTATTGACATAGACTGCATGCATCATTTTTCAAATACCCAGTTAACACTAAAATTTGATGCATTAACTTTTCCTTCCAAATCACTCAGAAGGCAGCTTTTAAAGGGTCTTAAAATATTGTTGCAAAAACATTTATCTGACACCCCTACCTAGAAGAATATGAAAGAGAAGGGGAAAGATGGAGGAGGAGAGAAAATTATTATTATTATTAATTATCTAGACTCCTACATGTCTGTTCTTCAAGAAGTCAATGTTGCATCTTGCAACATTGGTTAAAATCAGTTTGGAACAATAAAATCAGATTACAGACAATAATAAAATTAGTGTGATGGTCATTAACAGGAAAAAATAAACAAGCACCTAAGAAACACAAAGGGTCAGCAAAATATGATTGGTGGGAGAGTGAAAAACAGACCCAACACAAGATGGGTTATTTACACCATTGGTGTCTTCTCCTTAAAGTGGATGAGCTGCCCAATCTCAGTTCCTCATTGACCCAAGGAATAAAATCAAATGTCAATAAGACAGTAGTACTTGCACCTTGTGGGAGTCAGACCCTGTGTATGTTTGTTTAGCAAATTAATATGTGAACAGGATAAGAGCCAGTTTTTGGTAGAGTAGACTGGAGTAAGACCTACGCACATGCTGAATTATTAAGTTTCATTCCTTCCGTGCTACTTGGAACATTGGATTGTGAATGTCAACAGTTCCTTTTGCTGAGAGAGTGCGTTCCAAGAAATACTAAAGAAAATGAATTACAATCAAGAAATCAATCAGCACATACAAGGTAGAAAGCTAAGATACTTTGGTCACGTAATGAGAAAGTAGATGTGCAGATTGTTACAAATGATAATTCAGAATACAATAACCAAGAAAACAAAACTAGGAAGATGAAGACATTTGGAGAACCTCAGGTTGGGAAGGGTTGCTAATTCCCTAGATGATAGGATGAAAATCCAAAATGACCTTGACAGAGTAAAGTGCTGGGCCAAAGCTAACGGAATGGGTTTTAACAGTAAGAATTGTAGGGTGCTACATCTAGGTAAAAATAAATAAATGAATTGCACAAATATAGGATGGGAGACACCTGGCTGAAGAATAGTACATGTGAAAGTGATCTGGGAGTCTGAGTGGACCACAATTTGAACATGAGTCAGCAGTGTGATGCGGTGGCCAAGAAAGCCAATGTGATTCTTGGTTGCATCAACAGAACCATAGTGTCTAGTACAGGGGTCCTCAACCTACGGCCCGCGGGCCGTATCTGGCCCCCAGGGACCCTGAATCCGGCCCCTGGGAGCAACAGCAAAAAAACCCCGCCCGCCCCCCCCCACCTGGGGAGAGCGCTGGCTCGGATGGCCGCCGCCGCCGTTGCTGCTGCTGCTGGTGTTGCTGCTGCTGCCTCCACGTTCCTGGGGCAGCTGCTCCGTGCGCTCCTCTCCTGCTCCTCCCGCCGCTGCCGCTGCCGCCGCCGCTCGCAGGGACCCGAAGAAGCTGCTGCTGCCGCCGCCCCCCTTAGGCTCCCCCCGCCGCCGCCTCCTTGCGCATGTTGTTGCTGCTGCTGCCGCTGCCGCTGCCGCCGCGCACCTCCTTTCCTCCCTTTGGCCAAGGCGAGGTCCGCTCTGCGCGCCAGGGCGCACGGCTCTCCGGGCAGAGGCAGAGGCAGCGGCAGTGACGGCAAACACCCCCCCGCTTCCCCTTCCTCTCTCTCTTTCTCTTTTCCACCACCCGCCCCTCAGCTCTTCTCCCCCACCTCCTTCCCGAAGGAAGGAAAAAGAAAGAGGAGGAGGAGGAGGAGGGAGGGAAAAGGGGAAGCGCCGCTACACCGATGCACGCAAGGGCGCCATTAAGCTCCCCGTGGTTTGGCGGCCGCGGCAGAAGCAGCAGCAGCAGCAACGGCAGCGGCTGGGCTTGGGAGCAGCCGCGGAAGTCGGGGCCGGAGGCGTGCGGGGGGGTTCGCCACACCAGGATCTGAACTCGCCACCCGCCTCCCCAAAGAGATGCCCCGAGGTTTCCAGCAAATGCGGACAGAGGAGGAGGTAAAAGGGACAAGGGAGGGTCAGGAGGGAGAGGGGGGGCAGGGAGGTGAGGATGTGTGTGAGGGGGAGCTTTGGGGCTTTGGGGTCCAAAGCTCACTGGGTTTTGAGATATATTTTGGGGGAGGGGTTGTGTCTTGTGTGGCTCCTGCCTTACATCATTCCTTGATACTGTAATGTAGTTCATTGTCCTTGGATGAAAATTGAATATGTTGGCCCATGCCTGTTTATACCTGGAGGTCCAGAATGTCCCAGTTTTGTGCCATTTGCAGAAGGGGGTGGTGTGTGCAATGTGGCCGACCTTCGGGTGTCAATGTGCTCTTGTGCACTTTCAGGCATGCAAGCTCCTGGAGGCTGTCAGGGCACACAAGCGTGTTTTTCACAACTGCGTGCAATCTGCTTTTGCTGGTGGTCCCAGGGAAGCTGTGGGACTGATATGAAGGGAGAAGGGGAGGCAGGAAGGAAGGAAGGAAGGAGTGGAAGAGGCAGGGACAAAGAAAGAAAGAAAGAAAGAGGGAGAAGGAGGAAGGGAGGAAGAAAGTAAGTTAAGTAAAGGAGGGAGGGAGGGAAAGAAAAAGAAAGGGAGAGAAGGAGTGAGGGAGAGAGAGAAAGGAAGAAGGAAAGAAGGGGGAGGAAGGAAGGAAGGAAGGAAGAAAATGAGGAAGAAAGGAAGAAAAAGAAAGGGAGGGAGGGAAGGAAATAAAGAAAGAAAGAAGGGAGAGGGAGAGAAGAGAGGAAGAAAGAAAAAAGAAAAGGGGGAAAGAAAGAAGAAGAAAGGAGAGTGGGAGGAAAGGAAGGAGAGGAGGAGAAAGAAAGAAAGAAAGAAAGAAAGAAAGAAAGAAAGAAAGAAAGAAAGAAAGAAAGAAAGAAAGAAAAGAAGAAAGAAAATGAGGAAGGAAGGAAAGAAAGAAGGGAAGGAAGGAAGGAGGTAGAGTGGGAGGGATGGAAGGAAGGAAAGAGAGGGAGGGAGAGGGAGAGAAATAAAGAAAAAAGAAAGAAGGGAGAGGGAGGGAGGGAGAGAAAGAAAGAAAGAAAGGAGAGAAAGAGGAAGGAAGGAAGGAAGGAAGGAGAGTGGGAGGAAAGAAAGAAAGAGGGAGGGAGGGAGAGAGAGAAAAAAAGAAAAAAGAAAGAAGGGAGAGGGGGAGTGAGGAGAAAACTAAAAAAGCACCCTTATTTTTAACCTTATTTTTCATGTACTAGCCCTCAGGCACTTTGGGATGGAAAAAGTAGACCTCGACGTGTTCAAAGTTGGGCAGCCCTGTTTTATTGTAACCTTTTGTGGACACATCCACTTCTTCAGACATATAGCAGGGGAAGACACCTGCTTGGGAATAACCTGAAGCTAACGGTGAGCTGCTGTGTGAGACAGAATGCTCGACTGGACGGGCTGTGGCCTGTTCCACTAAGGCTGTTCTTTAGTACATAAGAACATAAGAAGAGCCATTCTGGTTCAGGCCAGAGGCCCATCTAGTCCAGCTTCCTGTATCTCACAGCGGCCCCACCAAATGCATCTGGGATGTTCTTATATTCTTATAATTGTTCTTCCAAACATTTATGAGGTACTGGAGGGAGGCTCAGTTATTTCCACTGTATTATTATTATTATTATTATTATTATTATTATTATTATTATTATTATTATTATTATTATTATTATTATTATTATTATTGCATTCTTTTCCCTGTTTTTTGTGCACTACAAATAAAATATGTTCAGTGTGCATAGGTATTTCTTCATATTTTTTTCAAAATCTAGACCGGCCCCCAACAGTGTCTGAGGGACAGTGAACCGGCCCCCTGTTTAAAAAGGTTGAGGACCCCTGGTCTAGTAGATTAAGGGATGTGAACAGAACTGGGTGACCATGGTGGTTGAAGGTCTGGAAGAAATGTTGTATGAGGGACAGCTTAGGGAGCTGGGAATGTTTAGCCTTAAAAAAAGGCTGAGATGGGATATGATAGCCATGTTTAAATATTTGAAAGGATGTCATATGTGCATCCCGCATACTGTAATTAAACTGTAAACCCCCCAGAGACTAGTTGAAGTGGTATGGTGCGGTATATAAGCAGAACACTTTGAAGAGGGGACTGGTTTGTTTTCCATGGCTTCAGAGACTAGGACTTGGGGCAATGGTTTCAAACTACAGGAAAACAGATTCCATTTGAACATTAGAAAGAACTTCATTACGGTTAGAGCTGTCCAGCAGTGGAATATGCTGCCCTGGTGGGTGATGGAGTCTCCTTTTGGGGGTGGGTTAAGAAGAGGCTGGATGGCCATCTGTCGTGAGTGATTTGATGGGGCTTCCTGCATGGCAGGGGGTTGGACTAGATGACCCTTGAGGTCTCTTCCAACTCTATGATTCTATGCTTCTAAGAGACTGGTATGGATTCTACACACATCCCTTTTTTAGAGCAGCTGCTTCAGGGACCAGGATAATCATGAACACATTCCATGTCAGATAGAAGAGAAATGAGAAATATATATATATTTGTATTGACAGAAGAAACCAAGTATGTGTACTCTTTGGGAGTACACTGATGAGTCTCATCCGTGCCTCTCAGTTCTGAGACTAGAAGTTCAAGGAAAAACCCTCTTTCTTAAAGTTAGTGCCCTGCTTCTGAACCAATACTGGTGAAACACTGGTTTTTTTTTTAAACTCCAATACAGGGGTTTGAGGTTCTGTGCTATTTTTCTACCCTGACCATTTAGGGAAGCAGGATCTATTTCCTTTCTAAAAGGAAGCCCATATCAGCACCTCATAGAAATAACATGATGAATTAAAATTCAGAGTTTCACAGGAGTTACCCGATGTAACAGTGAAGGATGCAATGCAGAAACAACAGTTGTTTAAATTAACCCTTATATTGGTTGTGTGTGCCATACACACTATGGCAATTAGCCATGGGGACCCCATTTGGAGTTTAATAAGTCACCCCCCAAAACACAAACCTCCCCAAATTTCAGGGGTTCACAGGGAAGATCTTGATGAAGCTCCCCAGTCATTTTGGAGCTGATACATGGCTGTGATGTGATCCATATTTTAGAGTACATAAACATAACAAAACTAAACACTATGTACTTGAAAATACAGATCACAGGCATTTTTGGCACCAAAATCACTGCAGAGCTTCCTCAAGCTCTTCCCTGTAAGTTCCCAAAATTTGGAGAGGTTCAGGTTTCAGAAGGCTGAGTTATTAAACTCCAAAGAGGGTCCCCCTAGGAAAAAAATCATTCCAATTGAGTCAAACGTTTGGAACTAAGCCAATAATAGCCTCCCTCAGTGGGTGAGCTATTAGCGGCTTCTGCTTCAATTAGAAATGTTCCCCCCCCAGGGGGATCCCCTTTGGAGTTTAATAACTTAGTCCCCTGAAACCCAAACCTCTCCAAATTTGGGGGGGGGGCTTAGAGGGAAGAGTAAAGAAAAGCTCTCCTGCCATCTTGGTTCCTTTGGGACTCATTGTTTCATTCCTGGAGGGGAAAATGATGTTTTGTTTCATTTCATACCAAAACATGTCCTACCATTTCATTACATAACAAAACTACAAAACAGTGTTTCGTTTTTCGTTTTGTGCTCAGCTGTAGCTCTTGCCAGCCTATCATAGACAGCCCCATCACTATTGCCATATTATAGAACAGATAGAACAACAACAAAAAAAACCTATTAGTTAAATATCAGTGTAATATGTATGCTGTTTCTAATATTGCGATTTTTACATGTGTGTGTGGCTCTGATGGTGTTATTTGAGGGATGGGCTGTTGATTGGTAATGTTTTAGAAAATTCCATGACATTGTTCCTAATGGGGACTGCAAGTTATTTTCTGTCACCAGGTCTCTGTATTTTGATGATGATGATGATGATGATGATGATGATGATGATGATGATGATGATGATGATGATGATGATGATGATGATATTGCAAACCTTTGATACTCTGGCTAGCATCCTCTATCTCCCCACACATGGCAGAAAAAGCATAAAAGATGCAAATTAGTCAAAACAGGAACATAAATGATGCAAAATAAGAGGCGCCTGTCTCCCCATTTCAGGATCATCAAAAAGATCACTTCACAGAGATTTTGCAGTAGAGACATTGATTTGCATTGAATTGATCCATTGGTTTCCCAGACCTAGACATTTGCACAGCTTGGGGAAAGACTTTAACAGGCAGACAGATGTTTCCCTCTTCTGACCTATTTTAAAACTCAATGAATAACACTTTCCATTTAGTGTCCAGAATAGTTTCATTAGGGATAATACATTTTAAAACAACTGCTTGACCTTTAAAATTAAGTTTTGCTTTGGTCTTTAGTGCAATTGGAATACAGCAAGTAGTAGTAGTAGTAGTAGTAGTAGTAGTAGTAGTAGTAGTAGTAGTAGTAGCAGCAGCAGCAGCAGCAGCAGCAGCAGCAGCAGCAGCAGCAGCAGTAGTAACAACTTTTATCTTTTATATAATACCAGCCAATGCATTTATAATTTTCATTGACTGTGCCTAGTATTTTTGAATAATAAATGTCTCATCAAATCAATTCTGATTTATAGTGGCTGTTTTCAGGGTATTCCAGGTAGAGAATACTTAGACATGGTTTCCCCTTCCCCAGTCATGGCGGTGTCCTGGAATTAGTCAGCTTGCCCAAGGCTACACAGGCTGGCTTTTCCCCTTGAAGGCACTGTGGGGGAATGAACTGCCAACCTCTGGTTCCACAGTGAGATACTTGAACCACTAAGCTATCCACCCAGCATGTATTAAAATAGAATAAACTGATGTCTTGTTTACCCTTGCATGGTTTCTGGCCCTCGTTATACTTCCTATCCTGCTTTTGTCTCTTTTGACACTTTTTTTCCAGCTGTCTTCTGCCTTATTGTTTGACGCTGTCTATGCCGTGGTGAGTGCAGTGCAAGAGCTGAACCGGAGCCAGGAGATTGGTGTGAAGCCCCTATCCTGTGGATCCCCCCAGATCTGGCAGCATGGGACCAGCTTGATGAACTACCTGAGAATGGTGAGAAAGGATTGGATAAGGACTGTTGTGCTGTCTAGATCATGGGTCCTCAACCTAAGGCCCTGGGGCTGGATGCGGCCCCCAAAGGTCCTGAATCCGGCCCCTGGGACCAATTGCAACCCCCCCACCTACCCCCTGTTTTGTGAGCAAGCCAACCTCCGCGGCTGCTTTTGGACTGTGATCCGGCCCCCAGTGGTGTCTGGGTGGTGGTGGACCGGCCCACTGTTTGAAAACTTTGAGGACCCCTGATCTAGATGGTTCTTGGAATTATATTCCAAATCCTTCTTGTGTCTAAAATCCATGTGTCTTGCTTCACGCTTATGATTCAAATGAGAGAAGTGCTTAGGATAAAGCAGGGTTTCTATAACTATAAGCCTACAAGGTTGAAAGGGACATTAGAGGCTCTTCAGACCAGAGGTTTCCCAACTCTGAGTCTCCAAATGTTCTTGAACTCAAGCTCCCAGGAGCCTTCGCCACGACCCGTGCTGGTCAGGATTTCTGGGTGCTGCATTCCTGGAACATCTGGAGACCCAAAGTTGGGAACCACTCTAAAGAAATTATTGCTTAATTTCAGAATCATTCAAGTAAGCCTTCCTGGTGGATAGTCATCCGGTCTTTGTTTTCATGTCCCATCGAGTGAACGAGAGTCTTCCAGGGCAATCTGTTCCATTGTCAAACAGTTCATGAGGAAGTTGGGTGGAGAAAATGCTTAACGTTTAGTCAAAGCCTTACAGTTCCTATCCAAGAGTCCTATCTAGCAATGACTTGACTTCTTATCTCTTTGCCCTGTTTCCCATCATTTGTCTGTGCCTCTACTGGCAGTCTCTGGCATCTTTCTCCTTCTTGCTTCTTTTCCTTGTAAACAGTGCACACGGCATGCGCCGGTGCACTATGCAATTAGATTGGCACAAGCCCGCCTTGAACTCCTCAGAAGGAGGGCTCATTTCATGGGCGAGAAGACTTATCACGGAACAGTTGTCAGTGACCTCGCGGGTTTGGCAGCAATTAGCACAGTGTCCTTTGCTTTGCTTTGCTTACCAGGCTTTTACACAACAGTGCATCGTTTTAACAGGGCATGCCGTGTCTCCTTTTAGTACACAGCTTCTGTGTAGTAACAGCTTCCCCTCAAATGGCAGGCAACACGGATGAATGTGACCCAATTAGCCCCTTGTTTACAACAGTACCATGTCGAACTATATAGAAACAGAAACAAACGTCCCGGCAGAAGCAAAGCAGGTCAACAATTAAAATGGTGTGGCTTGTTCAGTACTAGTTCTTAATAGGAAAGGGGGCAGAGACCAGATGATCAAGTGCTGTTTCATGCCAAAATGCCCCCGTCCTTGTCCCAGAACATGCTAGCTTTCTGTGCATAGCGATGTGAAAGAGCATCCAGTCCTGCCTTCGGAACAGGGGCATTCTCTACATGCTCTCTGAAAATCCTCTTTGTTCTGGTGGGCTCTTGAGGTGGGGGAAGGTGCAACTGGGTGGGCTTGAGGCTGAAACCAGCTCAGGACCCTATTTGGCGCTGCAACTCACCCTCTCTTGGACAGGTAGAATTGGAAGGTCTCACCGGCCACATAGAATTCAACAGCAAAGGCCAACGATCAAATTATGCCCTGAAAATTCTGCAGTACACCAAGAACGGCTTCAGACAGGTAAGGAAATGTCTACCCCAGTCCCACCCATCTCACCTCTAACTGCTGGTTCTTCGTCTTTTGGTTCAGGTTGGTTTCCTTCATAGTGTTGCAGTGTTGATATGGTGACATCTCCCAGAAAATGTACTTTCTTCTCTGCAGACTGTGGGCTGTTTTTTCATTCCACTTCAAGACTGGGTGTCTCCAGTCTGTCCCTCAACAAATAAAAGTACATGTATTTACAAGTGGTTATATCCTGTATCTTCTGGTCAGAAGAGGAGAGAGGCCAAGAGAGAGTCCTTTTGGTGGAAAGGCCCACATTTTTAATAGTTTTTTTGTAGTTACGCCTGGGATGCTTATTTTAAATGGTTTGTTAATTGTAATTTTAGTCTGTATGTTGTTGAATGGTCTGAGTTTACTCAGTAATTGTGAACCGCCCAGAGTTCCTCCGGGAAGATGGGTGGTATAGAAGTCACACAATAAATAAATAAATAGATAGATAGATAGATAGATAGATAGATAGATAGATAGATAGATAGATAGATAGATAGATAGATAGATAGGTAGATAGATAGATAGATAGATAGATAGATAGATAGATAGATAGATAGATAGATAGATAGATAGATAGATAATACTTCCCTGTGGGAGAATTCCATTTTCTCTTCTTTGGGCTGTTTCTGGAAAAGCAAGGGGGTCTCTGAAGAACTGAGGCGTATGACTGTATTTGCTTTCTTCCACTTCTCTCACTCCTATTTGTGTTGCTTTGTAGTGATGTCTTCGAGGTGAGCAAAATGGGGCAGGTGGTTTGTATGTATGGTTCTCAGGAGGGGTTTACTTAACTGTCATGGGAATGCCATCTCCCCACAATGTGGTTATACTTGTCTTTTCCTGGAGCCACCCAAAAACACTACTTTTTATGAGGGGGGAGAGCAGTTTCTCCAAGCTTAAAACCACTCCCCAGACAAAAACGTGTTCTGCTTGTATACCACCCCATACCACTTCAAGTAGTCTCTGGGTGGTTTACAGTTTTTAATTACAGCATGCAGGCTACACATTGCCCCCTCCCCCGGCAAGCTGGGTACTCATTTTACCAACCTCGGAAGGATGGAAGGCTGAGTCAACCCTGAACCTGCTACCTGGGATTGAACCCCAGGTTGTGAACAGCTTTAGCTGCAGTACAGGCATTTAACTACTGCGCCACGGGGCTCCTTGCCAAGCAGCAGCAGCAGCAGCAGTAGCAGCAGCAGCAGCAGCAGCAGCAACAACAACAACAACAACAACAACAACAACAACAACAACACCCACAGATCTCCAGTTGCCTCCTGTTTTGAAACATTAATGCCTGCCTCTTTCCAAATCATCCGCACCTTAGAGAATGAACAACAACTTTATATTCTTTTTTCTATGAAGCCAAAGCCAGTAAAAATGTGCAATTAAAAATCTTGCTGTAATAAATGTGAGAATACGAGAGTCCTGAGATATTTGGAAGGGACTGGATGATATGTATGTTTCCCTGCAGCTACGCAATGGGGAACGGGAGGTGGGAACAGCATAAGAAGGAAAGGAAAAAGCATGCACTGCAGGGAATGGCTGATAGGGAGACCGGTGCGCAACCAGCTTAAGATGAACAAAGCCTGCGCGCCAACTGCCCTAGAATTAGTTCATCTCTGAGGTGACATTTGAACTCAACGCATACTTGGCCATTTTATCTCTCCAGAGGAACAAACGGCTTGACTACTTGCAAGCTTGGAGGTGAATGTCGGAAAGGCCAGGGTGTACAAATCCTAAGCAGGTGATGAGATCCCATAACTGAGGAGTGATAGATGTTTGGTGCTCAAAGACAACCTGGCACTGACGAGGCATTTGGCAGCTGCTGCAGTAGAGCACAGAAGTGCTCCCTGAACCATCATGCTAGACATTTTTCTAGGACAGCCATCCTTTCTTTGCATAGCAGTCAGATTCTGTGGGGGCAACCCAGAAGGGGCAAGCAAACCTGAGGTTCTGCATGTTTAATTGAGATTTCACACACACATCCCACTGCTGCCTTTTCTATGTACTCCAAAGGAAAAATGGGTGGCCTCCTCAGAAAGCTCCCCACTGGAGATAAATTAAGCAGCAGCAGCGGCAGCTTGTGCATCTGTGGAATTAGCAATATATGATAGCCTGCAGCGTCGATCCATCCTCCTTTCCTTTTATTCAAGAATCTCTTTATCCTTCCAACTTAACAAGCAGTGTCTTTCGGAGAGTGGCTTTGGAATGGAACGAAAGAGTTTGCTCTGTTGTGCAAGATGCCTCTGTGGTTCTCGGAAGCCCTTTTAAACCGAATGTAGGCAAAGTGGTTTGCTTTGAGCTCAGGAGAACCTCATTCTGCTCCCTTCCTGTCTCTTCCTCCAACCTAGGACTGTGCAACTTAGCTCCCACTTTCCCAGAAATCTTGATTCCTGTCAAGGTGCTGCATGTTTTACTCAAGCTTTCATTGTATAACCAAGAGCAAATCTTCTAGCCCTCTGGGTTTGTGGAAAGAGTGCTGTTTCTTGCTTGAACTGAGACTCCAGGGTCCGGAGACAAAGGCAGGGAGCAAAAACAAGCCCTGATTGAGATACTGTCTCTGTAATTCCTCTTGGATCACTGAAATACCTTTGTTAGTCAAGAGTCTTGACTAACAGGCTCTGAACCATCAAGCACAGCCATCCCACTGACATAATCAAGTATGTTTCATTAACATAAGAACATAAGAAGAGCCATGCTGGATCATGCCAAAGGGCCATCTAGTCCAGCTTCCTGTATCTCACAGTAGCCCCAACAGATGCCTCTGGGAGTGCATGAGACTAGATATCTGTCTCCTGCTACCACTCCCCTGCATTTGGCCCTTGAAGTACCCTCGTTTTAAGCCTGGATATTACACATCTCCATCATGGTTTGTAACCTGTGGTGGACTTCTCCTCCAGGAATCTATCCAATCCCCTTTTGAAGACATCCAGGCTAGATGCCATCACCACATCTTGTGGAAGGGAGTTCCACAGACTAACAACATTGATATTACTCTTTTAGTATAATTATTTTTGCTGTTCTTTTTAATTATCTAATTAAGAATAAAGATTTTTTAAACATAAAAAACCTTTGCAAAATAAAATAAAATAAAATAAAACAGAGTATTTTACAGCATTTTACAGAGCATTTACAGCATTTTGAAATAAATGTATTTGCATAAAGAGCATTTAAGCATTTTTTGCATTAGTGTTTTAATGTTAATAAAAGGAATGCAGTTACCTTCCAGGGTAAAAGTATCAAGCTAAATCAAACAAATTTGGAATATACTTAAAAATTACTTTTAAAATGTGCCTTTTATAATTCAGTAACCCCCTTTCCCCATATTCTAAATTACAGGATTTTCACAAAGGGGGGGCATTGAAAACTTTTCCACTCCGTGGGGGAGCAGTTTTAAAAAGGCTGAAAATCACTGGTCAAGACAGTAAACCTCCAGCAGCAGTTTCACTAGATTTAGTAAAATCATCATCATCATCATCATCATCATCATCATCATCATCATCATCATCATCATCATCATCATCATCATCATCATCATATGTTGGTGGTTGATGAAGCGTCCAGAGGAGGATCAAAAATTACATGCCAAGAAGACTGGGCATGTGCAATCTGTTTAGGTTGTGCAAGTGCAAATTACAGGTCCTTGCATTGCATCAATTTCCCCTGTAATTGAGAACAATCAGAACCAGTAATGATCTGGGTAGAGTTTTAGTCCTTTGCCTACCAGAAATGTAACTGAGACAACTTTTTTACTTCTGAGAGTTCACCATTCGTTGCCTAGACTTTCTACCTTGGCTTCAAAGCCATAAAAACTGGCAGCTCACTTTTACAAGACACAAAAAATAGCAATCTTCAGAAGGCTGAATTCTGCAGTCAGAATAAGAATTTATGACTTCCCTACATTTGCAGTGAAGCACCAAAGCCACAAAGCCTTGAAAACCAATTGCTCATTGCAGGAGGAGGGGCTGGAGCTCAGGCTGCAGAGTACATGCTTTGCATGTGAAAGGACCCCAGTGCAATCCTTGGTGTCACCAGTTCAAAAGATCTCAGATAGCAGGTGACAGGAAGAGTCATTCCCTTGTTGTGGTGTGACTCTGTTCCCCTCCATCCAAGAGTCAAAGGTAGTCAAAGCAGCCAAGAATTGAGTAGATGAACTAGTGGCCTTCATGCAAAGCAGCCTTATGTGTTTAAAAATACTGCTTTGCTCTCACTGTCCTTAATTGGCAAGAAGCTTGAGGTAGGGTTATATGGCCCGTGTTGGCATTCTAGAGGCAGATGGTCCAATGGTCTGATTTGTCAAAGGACAGGCTTGTGTCACACATCCTTTGGAGTCTGTATGCAAACACTTCCAGGCTCAATCCGAGGCCCATACAGAAAGGGCCTGAAGTAGGGTTTCCTCATTGAAGCCCTGGACAACCATTGCTGCCAGTCAGAGCTGGAAGTACTGGGATCCATGGGCTAAGTGTCTGACTCCATATCAGGCAGTCAAACCATGCTGAATTCTGACTCTTGGGAAGTCAGATTTTTTTCCATGTAGAGGAAAGAATGCTAAATGTGTGAGCTGTCTTTGCAATGACACAATTCTTTTCAGAGAAGATAGTGTCTCTGGGTAGACATTGCCCCCTCCCATGCAAGGGCAGCTTGAGATAGAGTACCATGGCAGCAGTGGAAGAGCGGTAGAGGCATGTGTGTGTGCCCAACAGCAGAAGTGAGCAATGTGGGGGCCCTGACCTGCCTGAAGCCCTCCTGCCAATCTTATGGATTGCTTTTGAAACACCCCCTGCTTGCTCTTAGCTGAAGCCTCTGCTCAAGTGATGCTGTCCCAACTGAATGAGGACAAAGTGAAAGAGAGGAGAAAAGAAAGGAAGGAGAGAAACCTGCATCAGGAGAAGGGGAAAGAGGTGGGGTCCATCTGTTTTTGATCCTTACTGAGTCCATTACTGACTTTGATCCAGTGCCACCTCACCCCATGTACCCCCCCTGACACATCAGGGCCAGCCCTACCATTAGGTGAAAGGAGGCATTGATTTCAGAAGTCAGGAATTGAGCGAACTGACAAGCCCTGATAAAATGTGAGAAGGTGCCTTCGTTGCCCCCAACCCACCGATGACTGTGTTGCCTCACTTCTGGCCGAACACTCTTATCTCATGACTCACACTGCAGGATGTGATGATCCCCCTTTCACAGAGGCTGTGGTTTTCAGAGGCACAACCGGGTTTATTTCGACATCCCACTGCTGTGCCACTAAATTGTGACGACACCTCCCTTTTACACACTGAGTTCTGTGATGGAAATGGTACCGCTGCCACCTTTTATTCACTTAAGAATGCTGCCACCTTTTACACTCGTCGCCTCATGAATTGGGACTGACTCAGAGATATATAATATAAAAATAATGACGAAGTTTATTGAGAAGATAATAACTATAACAATATCTGAGGATGGTATGCGTTGCCTTCAACATATACTGTAACAGATTTAATCAGCTCCACAAGCCTCCCTGTCTTAAATAGCTAGTAAACAGTATAGCCCTCACTGCCTGACAGAACTCTCAGAGAACAGTGCTCTCTCCCAGCACTCTTAGCTCTCAACTTAACTTAACTCTCTGAACTGCATAGGCTCCACCCTTTTTATATCCTACCATTCCCCGCCCTCCTGCTGGGATTGGCTGATGATTTGTATATTCATCACTCCTGTCTGCAGAGTTTGTCACGCAGGAAGATTGGGTTGCCTCTCCGGGCAGCATCAGTGCATGGCATCGGAGAAGGCACCACCTGACGCTTCACCCCAGCCACATGCCCTGCGTGGATTATCCCAGAGGGATTGTAGGGCCTTGACACCTGGACTCTACAGGTGCCTGTCTTAAGCTTCAGAGCAATACCCATTGGACACAATAACATCTCCGTGACTTCCAAGGTATCTCTTTTCCCAGGCAACTCCAGACACAGAACTGGTTTTTCCTCTGTCCCACCTGCTGCCTTGATTAACCATTACTGAACATCCCTGGGCCAAAGCAAACCAATGCCCATGGAGGATTTTGATAAAGGGGCCGTGTGGCTTGTTGCCATACCTTTCAGCAACTTCCCTTCCAGCTGCATTTCTGTCTGTTTCCTTTCCCGGCGGCCTGTCCAGTCGGTGAGACGCAGCCGCTCATTTTGTGTTCAAACGGTAGCCTCAATGCCTTTGGAGCCTTTCAAATTATTAATAACGACGTTCTATTGCTTTACATATTCAAACTGCTGAATAAACACCAGCTCTGAGCTCTGCAGTTATGTGTTAGTGTGACTTAAATAATGCACCCGAGCTCATAAGTAACAGAGAAGGGAGAATACAGGGAGAGAGGGAGGAAGAAATGAAGCAGGGTCTGGCTTAGGATGTAAAAGAGCATGAAGGAGTTACAGGGATATCAGGCAGCAAGAACACGGTGCCTCCTTCCAATGCGTTGACTTGATCCCCACTGTCCTCAAACACTAAGGTAATCGAAGAGCCCTTTTACACGACCCCTAAAATGTGCTGCAAAACACTTGCAGATCTGGAGCATAAATTTGTTTTCCCACGGACTTTAAAAAATAAAATAAAGTACGCCCACACCCACTTAAGTGTGCCCCAGTGCAGTTTAGAAGTACCTGGTTTCCAGAGGTAAAAAAAAATCTGATGCGGATTGTAAAGCTGTGGATGCCGGGCTCTCCTCGCCTTCTGTTTGTTTTTGTTGTCCCCGACGCCCCTTTAACAGACAGGAATCCCTACGGGGCTGCTCTGACGGCAGACGGAGGTGAGCGGAGGAAAGCCTGCATTTTTTCTCCTTTTATTTCCTCCCTCCCCTCACCACAGACAGAAGCAGCAGAGTGCGTAAGGGTGGGAACACAGGAAGAGGAACAAAACCCACATGATATCTGGCTGGAGGGATCCAAATTTAAGCTACCAGCGGATCTTAGGGGTCATGTAAAAGGGCTGGAAGTGAGCTCTTTTGCATCTGCTTTGCCATATAAACCATGCCAGGAACTGCATATAAGACCCAGTGCCAGAGGTGGTACTTTAACTATGAAGCTCATCAACTCAGTATGCTTTCCTTGGTGCCTTTTCTATTGACTGTCAGGCAGCAGGTGGGAATTTCTATCTTTTTTTTAAAATGGAGAAGATCACTTCTAATTGAACCAGTTCCCTTTGAAGCCAAAGACTTTCTCTTTTCCTCCTTGAACTCACCATCGATTTTGTATATTGCACTTTGTTATGTTTTATTGCAAAGCTCCATGAGAATCGTACTATGGCACGGTCAATACACATAACATCCTCAGCCCAACAGGAGCAGGAGCTGCAAAGGGAAGCTGTCCATGGTACTGAAAGCAGATTGCCTGCCCTCCAGAAGCTCTGTTTAAGGGTGGTTGGATCATGTCTTTTTGCATCCATGCAGGATGGCATGGGGCAAGTTTTTGCTTATTTGCTCTGCTCAGTGATGACCCCTGGAAGATATGAGAAGTCTTCATGTGATAGTCCTCTGGACCAGCTAGGAAATTTTCACTTTCACAGGGATGATTGAGAACACAGCTTCACCCTATTCCTCATCCTATGTCCCACAGGATTTAAAACCAGATGGATAAATGTGCAGGTCCTGAACCAATATTGGGCTGATCAAGAGGATAGAAGACATGGTCCAAGCCAAGATCCAAATCACTGCTCTGCAGACGGTCTCATTAAATGGGAGTGGTGTGGACAGAAATCTCAAGCAGGGCAGTCCACAGAAATGGTCTCTCCCAAGAAAACTGGCAGGACCAATCCAATCTGGCCAGTCCAATCATCTCCCTCACATGTTGATTCTTCTATGTGAAGATACTTCCACATGGGTGGGTTACCATTCAATTATATCAATAGCTCCTTCAGTGTGATATGGCACAGTGCAGAAAAGTAGCCTTATCATAAATTTGGAGTTGGCCCATAAATCTGAGCATGGTGGTGGTTCTGCCCTGTGCCATGTCAGGCTGAAGGTGTTGATGGTTTGCATGGGTAGTCTAGACATGGGGGGGTGTAGGAGGAGAACAATATGAGCTGGCTAGCCTGAAAACTTACACAATGCAACATTCATCCCAAAAATTAAGAGAAAGGCCACAGACAAAAAAGAATACACAAACAGAACATCTTTAAATGCCTGAATGGAAATATCACTCCATGTAGTATGCAGATGCTTTGTTGATATCCAGAAGAAAAGCATCTGAAAAATCAGTAGGAGTTTAAGAGTCTTCTCTCTTTCATTGAGTCAAAAGTGAATAGCAGTCTTAATTTAGGGACCATGACTGATCCATTCATTTGCTTTGTTTTGTCTTTGTTTTGATTGACCCTTTCACAGTCAATCCTGGGTAAAATGTCAGTGTTTTCTCGCCTGATTTCGGAAGCTAAGCAGGGTCGGCCCTGGTTAGTACTTGGATGGGAGACCACCAGGGAATACTAGGTGCTGTAGGCATCTGGAGTAGGAACTGGCAAACCACTCCAGTATTCCTGCCAAGAAAACTCCATGGACATGGAGTCAGGAAGGGTCAGTCACGACTGCAACGACACAGCACACTTGAAAACTGGTTGTTTAAAAAAATGCTTGGCTAAAACCACTGCAGCCTGTCCCTGAGGAATCTAGCATCTTAAGTCCCAGAGATGATCCATTCCCAACAGTCAGATTAACCAACTGCTACCCAAGATTGTTCAAAGCATTGTTACATTCAATCTGTTTGTCCCCCATTGGTTCTCTCTCTCTCTTTCCCTCTCCCACCCCCTTGTTGCCTTTCCCTCTGTTGCCGAAGCTTCTTGTTCATCAGCTTTGATAGGAATCTTAGCAAATCTTGACGCTGAACCAAATGTGAGCCAGCAAGCAAATTACCGCTGCTTAAGGCTTTTCATTCCCCTTTTTGGGGCTGCCGGCCACAGAGGCTTATAACATTAAGTGATTTAATGTTTGATATATTTATATAGGAGGTCCCAGCATGTTTTTTTAATCAGTCTTTTTTTTTAGTTCCCTCTGCATTTGGAAAGGAATTCTCATGCCACACTAACCCTAACCCTAATCTTTATCTCTCTTTCTCCTTGGCAAGATGGAAGCTACTTGCCTTACCTGATAGGAAAAGGTCCCAGTGCTCAGATGTGCTAAGCTCATGCCATCTTAGCTGGGGTGGCATGTGAACTCCTAGCCTTATAGAAGTGGTCTGTGGAAGTTTCCCCCTGAATGACAGAAGGAGGTGTGTGTGTGTGTGTGTGTGTGTGTGTGTGTGTGTGTGTGTGTGTGTGTGTGTGTTTCCTGCACGTGGGTGGACAGAATAAACCTTGAGTTAGAAATAAGACTACCATCCCAAAGAAGCAGTCTGAAAAATAATGTTTCCAGTTACTGACCTGAACTCTTTCCTGCTGGATATTTCTGTTATAGTGTGAACCAGCCACAGCAGTGGTCCAGGAGTAGAGATGCAAAATTTTCAGAAATTGTGAAGTCATGGATTTTAAAAAAAAATAACACTTATGGAGAAAAATGGAGAAAACAACCTAGCATTTTCACCCATTTTTACTCCAAGATTTTCTGGAAGTTTTACAGGAGATCAAAAGCCTGGAGTTAGAACCATTTAAGATTCATTATATTGACTTTTGGTATCTGTTGAAGAGTCCCAAATAAGGTTACTCTTCGTAGCTGCCTTCCCAAATGGAACCTTACTGTGTTAAACTACTAGTCCTGTCATCCCCAGTGATATCTTACTAGTGGCTTACAAACCCCATCACCCACTCACCTATCCCATCAGCAACCAGGACCAAAGGTGGGAGTTACAGTCAGGCATATTTGGCAGGTGCCTGAAGTTGAAGGGGTGCCCTGAACCCTTTTGGAGGTGCACGATGCGAATTTTCCACCACTCCCCCAAAACCATGACATTTGAAGCATCCTTTCTGTAGGTTCCGTTGCCAGGATTTCTGCTGCCGCATCTATATTAGTATTTTTGCACTAGATTGTATTCCCTTCTCTTTGAACTGATAAGGAGCTGCTCCCTTGATTGCCTCCCTGTATCTTGCACCAGAATAGTTTCGCCCCCCCATCTGTTAGCAATGACAAGGATCTTCAAAAGGGAACGATAATTGCTTTTTCCTCCCCCCCCCCAATTTTGAGGAGGGAGAAGAAGCTGTCATGATAAATGTGCCAGGAGCACAAAATAAATTTACCTCCATTTCAGGCAGCACTGGCCTTCCTCCTGCTAGTTCTCCCATCTCTGCATATTCAAGGCTGCCTGTGCACAGGATGTCTTGCAGGCGAAGGAGATGGAAGATGGTGCTTTAGTATCTAGAGGGCACAGAGGCTGCAGCATATCATCTCTCCTCAGTATCGTTTGCCGCTTGGGGATACGTCAGGCACCCATGGAACACAGTCCAATGCCAAAACATTCATCACGATTTTATTTTTAAAAAACTACTATGCTTTGCAAGACTTGGGAGCCCCTACTAGGGAAGACACAGATCAGTATTTCTTTGTGGATAAGGCTGTTGGAAGTTTGTTTGCTCAGTCATTCAGGATTTGCTTAGGAACTTATTCACCCACTCAGTATTGCCCTCCAAAGGCTGGAATAAAGACACGGAACTCTTGCATCGGGATGTCAAATGGGCCAAGGTTTATTACACATTACACCAGAGCAGATTACCACAAGGAGGGGGCTGCCGTAGTGCAGAAACCAAGTGGGACCAGGAGGTCTACCCCGGACCTCCCCCCCCCACAGCATTCTTTGTTTGGGCATGTCCATAGCCCCTCAGGGGTGCCGTTACCCAGATGGCACCTCCTTGACCACCTGGTGCTATGTGGTCTTCCCCCAGGTAGTAGGGTGCCATCACGTGGCCGTGGCCATTCCCCAGGGTGAGATCCCAAAACCTCCTTTCCCCAGCTGCTGTAATAGCCTCATCTGCAGCATGACAGAGGTTTGGAGGTTATAGCTTGGTATTGGTTCATACTCACCGAATGCTTAATTTATTCTGCACTACCCGCCTTGCCCCGCTGCACCCTTGATCTAGGAAGCCCCTAAGCCTGACCCAGTGCGAATGGGGGATAGGTGAAAAAACCCCAGCCCTCATAAGCCAATCCCGAGGGCTGGGCAAAAATTCCTAGCCGGCCCCTTAGGTGACCAGCACTCTCCCACTTGCACTTATAATAAGGGTGGGCGGGAGGAGACGTCATTCTGGTAGGATGGCGAAGAGGCTGAGAGGTGGTAGCCTCCTGCTTTTATACAAGCCCTCCCATGCTGCCTCTGGCCTTGCAAGGCCAGCAGGTGGCCAATCTCGCGATCTCTCCAGCCTGGAGGAGGCAAAGAGGCCCCGCTCGTGTATACATGCAGCGGAACCGACCTTTTGCTGGAATGCTCCATTTGCAGTCTTTCTGTATAATTTGAGAGCCTTTTTGCTTTGGCTAATTGGGTCCTTGCCATTAGCCCAAGAATCAAAGCCTTCAGGATGATCTTCTCCTTAGTAGCTAGCCAGATGGCTTGAGGAAACCTATAAACAGGATGTCAGGGCAGTAAGCCCTACAAATTCCTGCCTGTCCCCACCAGTGATCTGGTATGCATTGTCACACTGCCTTTGATTCTTTTGAACCTGTGTAACAACTGTCTGTCTGTCTGTTTAAATAAACTGTTTGTGTCTTGCCTTTCTCATAAGAAGGACTCAAGGCCGCCTCCATCACTAAAATACATTTAAAGCTATAAGCAGCAAATGTACAAATACTAAAATTGACCTAACAAATGCCACACTAAAATACAATCAGCAAAAGCAATACCAAACCTGCTTGTGGAGGGATGGCAAAGGTGGGGGCAGCCTGGCCTCTGATGGGAGGGATTTCCAAAGTCTGGGAGGAGCAGCAGAGAAGGCCTTCTCCCCAATCCCCAACGGGTGCACCTGTGAAGGTGGTGGGACCAAGAGAAAGGCTTCTCCTGGTGAGGTTAAAACCCAAACAGGCACATAAAGGGACACCTGGCCATTGAGATAGTTTGGGTCCAAGCTGTTTAGGGCTTTTGTAGGTGGGAACCATAACTTTGAATTGTGCCCAGAAACGGATCAGCAGCCATGATGGCTTGGCCTGATTGTACTGTGTTTTAATCAGTTGCCTGCCTCAAATAACACCATTAAAAGCTACTGCCTCCAGGGTCAGCCCCTTGATTATTTAAGACCAGGATTGTCATCTCTAACAGCAACAGCTCTGGAAGCAAGGTTTGCCCAAACCAAACCCTTTCAAAGACCCCATGAAGGCTCTATCTTTTCTAGAAGAGATTTGGGGGGGAGGGGTTGTTTTAGGTTTGTGTTGTTTGTTTGTTTTTTTATCCATATCTGGGCATTAGCAAAGCTTCCACCAAGGCCATGACGTATCTTGAAAAAGAAAGAAGCAACAGACCAAAGACGGTCTGGTACTCAGGCTGTGCATCACATGCTCTCCAGATCAACGTGCTGTCTCTTAAGCATTCTGGAGGTGTCTTCGCTATCAGGCACAGATGACCAGAAGGGAGACAAATCGCACACGCACCAAGAGAAGAGTCATTTGATGACTTTCTCCATCAGTGATTTCTCCCCCTTCTCTCCTCCGCATTCCCTGCATATTTTCCCAGGGCAAGAAAACATGCGACAACACCTGATCCGTCTTCTGATCTCTTGTTGCACTTTAAAAACCAGCATGGAGGGGGTTATCAGCACCCTCACACTGGAAAATGGGGAGGTCATTCATCCTTTCCCTCCCACTTTTCAAGCTGCAGGTGCCCCCAAAGCTATGGTTCGTCCCATGTACAAATACAACAGTTGAGCAGGGAGTGAAGATTCAGGTGAGGAAATAGCATGGAAGGGGGTAAATATCTTACTCTCTCTCTCTTCATTCTCACCTGGGCTCCTTCCTAATATCCAGAAGCATCTACAAATCCTCCCCACCCCCCACCCCAACAAGGAGAGGGTGATGAGACAAAGTTGCATAGTGATGTTCTAGCACAGTGGAGGTGAACCTTTGGCACTCCAGATATGTTGGACCACAGCTCCCACTTTTGTCATTGGCAATACAGGCTTGGAATTTTGGGAGATGTGGTCCAAAACATCTGGAATGCTGAATGTTCGCCACCACTGTTCAAGCATAATGCACCCCATAACACAACCTAGTGTTCCTACCTGTGTGCATTTCAATTAAAAAACACATTCAGGATTTCAGATGGTGAAACCCCACCCCCTCTCACACATCTTGGTAGAATTTCCCATCCTGCTGTGTGATCAGGGACAACTTGGGGTATTGACAAGCCTGGCAAAACCCATCTGGCCCAAAACTACTGAACTTGGCATCTAAGAGCAACTTTCTTGTCAAAAGACATCTTGCCAGGCACTTTTGGACTTGAAGCTTTGGACTTTGCAAATCTGATGAAGCAACATTTTACCCACAAAAGCTTGTTTATTGTGTGATGATTTTTTCAGTGGTCTATAAAGGTGTTGCCTATTTTTTTTCATTTGTATCTCCTTTTTGCATTTTCTGAATCCAAGGAAAATTCCAACTCTTTCCCCCTGGTGTGTTTATGTGTGTTTTACCTTCCTCATCTTCCTCAGCCTTTCAGTGGGTAGGAGCTTTGGAAGCTTCAGGTAGATGAATGAACAACTCATGTGCAAAGTCTAATATTTTGCTTTTCCACTGCCCTCACTAGCAGAGAGAAGGTCCAGGACATTGGTATCCTCCAACATCAGACACAGGGGGGCTGTTGGAGATGGTTAGTGCCTTTATTCTTCCCTTGAGAAGGGCAGCTCAGAGTAAGCACAGCATGGCCTTGATGCCTTGCCATACTTGTCCTTGGCAGGGCCACAGAAGAAGCAAAGGTCTCATCAGCTCTCAGGTCAGAGGAGGCAGCTGCGGTAGCCAATTAGTTTCAGCAAGCTAGCTGGGTAAGAAGAGATTACAGGCTTGTCAAAATTAAGGTTTATCTGTGACTAAAAGGCTGGAGGGAGGGACTTGGAATGGACTTGTGCAGTGATGTATCATGGTGAGCTAGTTATTGTTATACAACAAAAGAGCCAGGTGTCAGAGTGTAGTGGTTAAAGATAAGCTCCTTGTAGAAGCAGTAATATTTATAAATGATTTGGGGCAGACCAAGGATTGGCAGCCCCTCCATCTTTTGTAAAGGAATCCTAAATCTGGTCTAACTTCCGGAGTATTTGCTAGGGCTGATGAGAGGTTTTGATCGGGTATTTTTAGCTCAAATTATGTTTAGCACTTTCTTCAGTGGTGGCCTGAGAGTGAAATTATCCTCATTTATTTGTTTAAAACAGTGAACATCCCACTCTTTGTTTTCAAACAACCAACATGATTGTTGGCTAAAAAAAAAGAGAGGAAAGGAAAGGAAAGGAAAGGAAAGAGAGAGAGAGAGAGAGAGAGAGAGAGAGAGAAAGAAATAAAGAAAACACTGAGGCATCCATTAAAATTGAATTCAACTGGCAAAAGGGAAGGAAAATAAAACTTTAAGATCTAACTCATGAAACAGCCTGAATCCAGAAGAGCAAACTCAGCCTAAATCTGGGGAAAAGAGTAAATTTAGTGGTTACTGGGTGGAACTAAAGAGCCTGTATCTCTGTTGGCAACTTGTTCCAGAGACTGGGGGAAGCCACCATGGAAAAGGTCAGATTCCTTGCTGTCACCATTTTGGCCTCCCTCAGGGTGGCTCCTTTGAGCAACGTGGACTCAATGGAGTAGGTGGAAATAGTTACAATACAAAAAGATAAATTTTGGTCCCATCTGGGATGAGCAAATCCAAAGGTCAGCTGGTAGGGTCACCCTGAAAAGGGATGATGAGACTGATGTGAAATAGCTTGCCCTCCTCCCAGTGTTGTATCTCACTCTACCCATGACCACTGATGTAAGAGTTCTCGCGATAACCTCCTCCCTGGTTTGCTACCAGCTGTCTGTACACTCTAGTCAGCACAGAGTGGCTGGTCTCGCTTTCCCTTCCACCAAGCCATCAAAGCTTCAATAGTTCTTTTCTCTAAACGCAGGCTGTGGGATTCTTGGAGTGACTATACAGAAGAAAGAAAGAAAAAGGGGAAAAATTCAAACTCGGAAATAGCACCAAAGCCACTACAGTGGTACGTTGTATAAAGGAATTAATTCGTTCCAAATGAAATTATAAGCAAATTTTCCTTTATACAAATTCCCATAGGAATGCATTGAACATGGAGTGATCCCATTTTGTTGTTGTACGGATTCTCCCCATAGGCGATTATGTTAAGCAAATTTCCCCTATCTCCGGAATTTTTTATGTTGTACAAATTTTATGTTATACAAGCTGTTTGTTATACAAGGGTCCACTGTAACTTACTCCATTGGACAAGGCTCCGATCTGGTATGTCCTGATTCAGCTCAGGAGTTGGTGTGCCAGGTTGTTGTTGTTCACTCGTTCAGTCGTGTCCGACTCTTCGTGACCCCATGGACCAGAGCTCGCCAGGCCTTCCTATCTTCCACTGCCTCACGGAGTTTGGTCAAATCCATATTGGTTGCATCGATGACACCGTCCAACCATCTCATTCTCTGCTGTCCTCTTTTCCTTTTGCCTTCAATCTTTCCCAATATCAGGGACTTTTCCAAGGATTCCTCTCTCCTGCTGCAAAACAATCATTTTAATCTCCTGATTGTAATTAAATTAACACACATCCACATGATTGCTTTGATTCTCTTTTCTATTTTTATCAAACCTTCTCTACTGATGTTCTCTTTCTCACACCCCCTTTTAACTGTTAATCAGAACAGAGATTCCAGAATTCAGTTAACAGCTAGAAATATTTTTTTCTTACACCCTGCTTTATTCTAGAGGAACCTAAAGCATGTGCCACAGTACTGGCATAAACTGACCTACCATAATTGCCCAGTACTGGACATCTCCAAGGCAGACTGAGCACCTGTAGATCCCAATGTATTCTGTTTACACCTTTGGTTTAGAAAACATTGTTGTTGTTGTTCAGTCGTTCAGTCATGTCCGACTCTTCAGGACCCCATGGACCAGAGCTCGCCAGGCCTTCCTATCTTCCACTGCCTCCCAGAGTTTGGTCAAATCCATATTGGTTGCATCGATGACACCGTCCAACCATCTCATTCTCTGCTGTCCTCTTTTCCTTTTGCCTTCAATCTTTCCCAATATCAGGGACTTTTCCAAGGACTCCTCTCTCCTCATGAGGTGGCCAAAGTACTGGAGCCTCAGCTTCAAAATCTGGTGTGCCAGGAATATGGTCTAAAGGTCATGATCCAAACCAGGATGCTACTACTGGGGCAGGGGGGGGGTGGAATCCCTGTCTCTGGTTGCCAGGTATACATACTGAACTTCTAGCAAAGGAATCTGGAGGAGTTTCTCAGTGATATGAGGGGTGTGATATGTTCATATGAAAAGAGGAAATCCTTTAGAGCAGTGGTTCTCAACCTGTGGGAACCCAGATGTTCCTGGACTGCAACTCCCAGAAACCTCTTCCAGCACAATGAGTGGTGGAGGCTTCTGGGAGTTGCAGTCCAGGAACATCTGGGGACCCTCAAGTTGAGAACCACTGGTTTAGAGCTTGGGCTCCATGCTATGTATGATGCCCTGTGTCATAATACATAGATTTATTTTCTAAGCCAGTGGCTCCAAACTTTGAGTCCCCAGATGTTCTTGGATTAAAACTCCCAGAAGCCTTTGCCACTGGCTGTGCTGGCCAGAGTTTCTGGGAGCTGTAGTAAAAACACACCTAGGAACCCAAGGTCCAGAGCCGCTTTTTAAAGGAAATGCATGAGAAGGAACCGCTTAGTCCTTTTCCACCTCTGGAGAAACACATCTTTTGTTCTCCTCTATAAACTTTCCTGCATGCTGTTAGCACCAGTCTAGTTAATGCCAGACCACTGTGCTATTACTTGCTCACTTAAACCAGTTAAAATTCCACTTGAACTGATTATCGCATTAAACTGAAGTGGGATTATGAGTGGCTGTAGAGGATGTATGTTGGGAGATAAGAGCCAGCCAAACCAAGTGAACTGTCCTGTCGATGCAGAGCAGACTGTCTAGTGTTGAGAGAGACCGTGCCTGGTGGCCATCCCTTTCTATGATTATTGTTCAGAAATCAAGACCCCAAGATGAGCCCTCTCTCCATCTGCCAGGGAACAGCACCCCTTCCTCCTCTTGCAAGGAGTTTCTGAGACTTAATGAATCAGCCTTCTGCTAGGCAAGTGGCCCATGATACGTGGTGGTGCTTGAACTGAGTGGAAGGTTAAGCATTCCCCCGTATCAGCCGAAACACTTGTCACAATCATGAGGATGAAAGAGAAAACATAAGGTCTGGGTGGTGCCTCTGCTTTGCCCCCACCCTCTCTCTTTGTGTGTGTGTGTGTGTGTGTGTGTGTGTGTGTGTGTGAGAGAGAGAGAGAGAGAGAGAGAGAGAGAGAGAGAGAGAACTGAGGCATCTTCTCGGCCATCTGTTGCAGAGGCCTGGGCAGTGTTGTGAGGACTCAAATTTGAACGGCATCTGAGCATTATCTCATGAGCTGTAACACACTGTAAACATGCCGACAGAATGGAAATAGCCTTCTTGTACCTGCCTGTCTGTGTGATGAACTGCATTGAGAACCTTGACAAGGAGATCAAGGCAAAAAGGAGCTTGCAATGTTCCTTTTTATTTTTAATAGTGGCCTATGAAGGTATCGCCTGTAACCTGTTTTGGCAAGGAGTGGAGAGGATGCAACTGATTAGCACCTGTCAATGAAAGCCTATAGGCTTTGAGAATTCTGTCCCTCCCCTTCCCAAAATGTGGAACTATGTACACCTGGGTGGCATACCTGTCCTTGCAGTAAGCAAGATGAATTTGGTTAGTCTTGAAATATCTACATTCATTCAAAGTGCTCCTAAATAGATGCTAAAAAGATTATTCTTAATAAAGCAAAAAGGGGGTTGAGCTGCATGGCCATCACAAAACACAGTTGCAAAAAAAGAATCTTAGAGTTGGAAGGGACCTCAAGGGTCATCTAGTCCAACCCCCTGCCATGCAGGAACTCCCATCACAGTGCTCTCGTCAGATGGCCATCCAGCCTCTGCTTAAAAACCTCCAAAGAAGGAGACTCCACCACCATCCGTGGCAGCATCTTCCACTGCCAAACAGCTCTAACTGTCATGAAGTTCTTCCTAATGTCCAAATTGAATCTCTTTTCATGTAGTTTGAGACCATTGCCCCATATAACCCAAGAATATCTGTGGACTCAAGGTTAGGAAACATTGTGGTAGACAGATGCTGAAAAAAGATGACTTGCTGAATGTCATTTAGGAATCTGAAGCCAGGGTCTTAATTTCATCGCTCAGTCTCTTGGCCACCGTGCCACATTTGGAGAGGAGATGCTTGTTTTGGGAGTGGTCTGTTGCAAGCCACATTGCCTATAGAAGCATTTTTTCTGTTTATATTTGGCTCTAATTGCTAGCTAAGTCAACCCAACAGTGAATAAGAGCTATTACAGCAGAGAGGCTCAGAGGCAGAGGTACACACACCTGAGTCCCTGGCCTGAATCTGTGCTCTTCTGTGAATTCAGCAGGTGGCCTTCCACAAGCTGTTCTCTGCCTTGCTAATTCCTAATATGCAGGATATGTGGACTTACTGTACTGGTTTATTGTGAGTGCTATGTTTCCGTAATGCACCCAAATCCCTTTATACACTTGATGCTTATCCTATCAGTATTCAGATTATAGTCATTCTAAACCTGAGTATCTCGTTCACTCAGTTCTAGAGCCATGGAAAAACTCAACTCTGAGCCATCTAGGAGTTCAAACAATCAAGTTGTTATGATTTGCAACCATCTACAAAGCTTGTGGCAGAGTTGAACTGCAGTTCAAAGGGCTTTGTTCTGATTGAGCAAGGTTTGCCCCACAACTGAACTGACTGTAAACATGACTACAGACTGGGGGGGGGGAGATGAACTGGGGTCAGAGGTAAAGCAGGATCACCTCTCACAAGGGAATCAATATCTGTTTTGAAGGCATTGACATCCATTACAAGTGGGAGAGTTGGAAATCTTAATGGTCCAGAGACTGCCTCCTTTATCTTTTAATAATTCTGGCACAGAGAAGGGAAAGCTAGACACTTCTAGTATGTCAGGGAGGATTTATGGCTTCATTCCACTGCCACTGGAGAGTATAAATTAGTTTTATTAAGAATAGTCTGTAAGTTTAGAGAGCATGCATTAGAATCTGTGTTAGATGGTTGGAGTTGATTAGCTCAGATGATGTCATTTGGAAAGGGTTAATTGATCTCCCAGCCATAACAGTAGAGAGAAGGAATGATCAAGACCTTTAGGAGCTGGACTTATAGATTTGGAGTTGCACAGGTGGTCAGCAGAGTTTAACCTGTTGACAATTGAGGGATCCACAGTTGTTTTATGCCTTGCAGATGGCTGTTTTTTTTTTTTTAAATACCTCCCACAAAGAGAAGCCCAAATTTTTGAGGTACTGTGGTCAATGTT
This sequence comes from Phrynocephalus forsythii, assembly GCA_029282475.1. Lineage (NCBI taxonomy): Eukaryota > Metazoa > Chordata > Lepidosauria > Squamata > Agamidae > Phrynocephalus > Phrynocephalus forsythii. Next base: position 8,022,069 of record JAPFRF010000022.1, read on the forward strand.
GAGTTGGAGGCATCTTTTTGTAATTTGTCCACAAGGTGTATACTTTAATATCAGGGCCCGTCGCTCGGATAAGACAGAGCAATAGATGGTTCATGGATATATTTGAGCTTGGGAACAGCCATGCTTGCTGGGAGATTCTGGGAGTAGCTGTCCAACAAAAAAAGTAACTTTTCCAGGCTTAGAATATTATAAAATGGCTCTCCACTCCTTTTTCAGAAGCTATCTGCCTTCCAGACACCAAAAAGTTTTTCACTCACCGGGGTTCTAATCATTGGCTCCTGTTTTGTCCATCTATTGGAAACAGGCCCACCTTGATGAAGCTAGTTTTTTTATGTACAATGTGTCCATTCTGTGTGTGTCTGACTTTGCCAATGCCAAATGACAGTCTGGGGCCATGACTACCAATAGTGCATTGGTAGTCTGCACTGTTAAACTAATAAAGCATCAACGACCATCTTTGGGGGGCTAATTGTAGCCCTTTAGAGCCCTCATGCGGCAGAAGCAGATGGCAATTCATACTGTCAAGAGTCACGGTTCTGATCTTTTCCCTCTCCCTCTGCAGATCGGTCACTGGCATGTTACCAAAGGACTTACCATGGACGAACAGATCTTTTCTTCCAATGTGTCTGAGAGTCTCTTCAACACCACGCTCATTGTCACCACTATCCTGGTAAGCATGAGGGTCATGCCAATAAACTCTTCTGCTCTGGCATTTCAAAGGCATCCTGTAGATCTCAAGGGCCGTAGAGTCCCCTGGGGGTCCCTGGCACATTTGAAAGGGACCACGGACTGGAAACAATTCTTCACTCACACAGGTTCATCCTGATTCTGCCTATATTTCTTTCATTAATTTTCTTTTTTTTTTTTTAAACGCTAGTGTTCCTAACCTTGATGTTGAACTAAAACGCCTTATAAGAGCTGACTCTGTCAATTCTGCAGGTTGGAACCTGATTGTTATACAAATTCTGATTCAATGTCCCTCTCATCATATTAATCGACACCAATTAATTGGCACTCTTATTTCCAAATTTTCAACAGCCCCAGAGACTATTACTGCTACTCTCTTGGCAGATAAAGATAAAAGCGTGACGGAGCTAGTAGCCAAATATTTATTACTAGATTCTCAAAAGAATAGCCCTGCTTCCTTTTAAGTTAGGCTTATTGTAACCCCAGACTAATATGGTCGCCATTCAGACGCGGAGAGGTTTGCCTATTGCAACTATTTTAATGATTATTTTATGCCAATAAAGGTGACTTTGACTTTGACTTTAAAACTAAACCACCCAGAAGCTTTCACTGCCAGCTGACCAGGATTTCTGGGAGTTACAGTCCAAGAAAACCTGGGGACCCAAGGTTGGGAACCTCTGGTCTAGATATTAGACCCTTACTATCATCCATATAATGGTCCTCATCTTTGTGTCCTCCAGAGGTTTTGGACTTAAGCTCCTAGTAGTCTTAGCTGCCATGACCAATGGTGAAAAAGCTCAAACCCAAAACATCTGGAGTGATGAAAGATGGAGAATCCAGCACTGAATACCATATGCCCATCTGTACCATAGATTGCACTAGATGATAAGATATTTAAGAAGCAGACAGCTTCCCTAGTAGTGACAGTACCTGAAGGTATTTGTAATAATGTATCAAAGCACACCTTGGGACACCATGTGGAAATAATATTTCATGAGTTCAGAAATGGAGGGGAGGAGGTCTGAAACAGAAAGGTGTCTCTACCTCATGTTGCTCTTCCAAATGCCATTTTTGGTACAGGTGCAACTAGATGAGGGAGAAAAGGTAGAACACATATTTTGTGCATGTACAATCCCTTGCTATGATTTAAGATGGCTATGATCAGAATCAGCCAGGACTGAGACTAGAAACTCTGACATCTAGTAGCAAGTTGTAAGTAGGGTAGGGGATTCAGTTCTCATGTCAGTTCCACCGATTTAATTGCCCTATTCTAAGTGCCCTATTCTCATTGCAAATGGACTTTAGCTCTTGTATCGCTCTTCTCCCACCATGGGCAATTGCCTTCTGGTTTTTTTTCTGCTATTCTCAACTGCAAGGCTTTCACAAAACACACCCAGGTGCTCCATCCATGGATCTGTGTAGTCCACATTCCATTCAGTCCCGAACACAACATAGTTTAGCATTCCGTGCCATCTTTCCTGACTGGGAGGCTCCTGGGATGCAATTACAGTGTGCAGGAATTCAAACCTTCCATTAGCAATGCTATTATCTGCTCAGCTGACGATGCCTGGGGAACTGGCAGCTGCCTAAATCTGGCCTCCACCCTATATTTGACAGGTTTTTCAGTGGAAGAGAAAGGAAAATTATTCCCTTACCAAACAACTTGAGGGGGGGTATAGCATGGCTCTGAGCACTTGCATCAGATGGCGTATGCTGATCATCAAGCACCACATCATTGCCTCCATATTATAGAACTCAGATTAAGCCATCATGGGCCCAATCCAACCTATGTTTTTGCCTTAGCTATATCACCTGTTGCAGCTGCCAGCTGTTACCAGTGGATGCCAGTAGCTCCATGTCCAGTACTTGGCATTGTTAGCAGCAGTTCCACCCTCTCAGTCTTCCACCCTCTCAGTCTTGCAGTGTTTTCATCACTTGTTTCATGAAAAAAATCCGAGGCCACCACCATTAGAAAATGGTACCTATATTGACCTCTTTTGGCCAAATAAAGTATTTTATAAAATTTGATTAAAAGAAATATGAAAAATTATAAAATACTTTATTCAGTGCGCAACCTGGGCCTGTTTGGCAAAGCCGATATTCTTCAGCTCTGTCCAAAATGAATGTGCCACGGAACAGTGGTTGAAAAACAGGAAGGAGCTTTCCAAAATCAAGTCACCCTCAAGCCTCATGGGCATCTCCCAGCTTGGATCTGGTTAGCCATAATGGCATTCCAGTTTCACAAGGGAGAACCCGGGAAACTCTGCCCCAGAGATTGATTTTTCACCCCCTTCCTGGTAATTCCCAGCAAGTCCATCACATCACCCGCCCCCCCCCCTGCTTTCCAGTTTGTGCTGAATCTAGTGCTGTTGGGACTCCATGGCTAAGATGGGAATGACAGCTGCCCAGTTTCGATGCAGGAAAACCCCTATTTAATGCTCAAGGGCAACCATCAAGAGCTGGAAGGGAACGACCGCTACGAAGGCTTCTGCGTGGACATGCTGAAGGAGTTGGCTGATATCCTGCACTTCAACTACAAGATCCGTCTGGTTGGCGATGGCGTGTACGGCGTTCCTGAGGCCAATGGAACCTGGACCGGCATGGTTGGAGAGCTGATTGCCCGGGTGAGCAAACTTTAGTAAACTAAAGCAATTCGGTCACCTGCAACAGATTGCTTTGTTTGAGTGTAGTGAGTAGCTTCTTCTAGTTGTGCATAAGGCATCATTTTTGCTTGGTGCCATTTGGCTTGGTGCCATTCACAGTGCTGGTTGGGTGAATGATTGAGCAGTATATCTGTTGCCAGGGGCTTGCTTTGGAGGTGTTGGAAAGGAGGTCACGAGCAGTAGCTCAATTACAAAGCGGAATGGCGCAAGTGGCAAGAACATACGAACATAAGAATAGCCATGCTGGATCAGGCCAAAGACCCATCTAGTCCAGCTTCCTGTATCTCACAGTGGCCCCACCAAATGTGTCTGGGAGCACACGAGATACCATTCTTTAAGATGGTTCTGTTTAGTCAAGCCACTCTTGCTCTACCGGCAGGTGTATGGCACAGGGAATATCTAAGGAGTGTAGTCAAGCAGTCCAAAGCCTACCTAGGAAAAGACTGGTCAGGACACATAGCAGGCAACCTCCGGAGCAAGAAAAGCTCTTGTCAGCAGCAAAACGCCCATCTCCAGATTAAGATTAATATAGCTAAACGTCCAGAAGGAACACCCACCAGTCAACGGCATGTGTTTGATCACCTGCAAAACGAACCCAAAAGTTGATAGGGTTTGGCCCACAGGCTTCCCTTGGAGAGACAGCTTTGCCTCGAGGGGATCTTCTATTTCAGAGGAGCCTTCACCTCCTAGGACAGTGTTGGTGAGCATATGACACGGGTACAAAAGGTGGCACTCGGAGCCCTTTCCGTGGGCACCCGACATCGCCCCTTCACAGCCACCTGTATTCAGGTTAAATTGCTGTATTGGCACTTTGGGAAAAATTAGTGGGTTTTGAATCACAGTTTGGGCACTCCGTCTCTAAAAGGTTCACCATCACTGTCCTAGGGGGTTCTTCCTCTTCAGCCTATCACTTCAGCAAGGCCGGTCCTTCCACTCTGTAGCATTCCAAGGGCATACTACTTCCAGGGTGCATGTGTGTGTGTTAATCCTCCTATGCCCCTGAGAGTCCTGGATGTACAGGCTTTCCTCCTGATTAGACATGGACACGACTAGGCGAAATTCTCGTTTCCGTTTTCGGTTCTCGTTATCGTTACGTAACAGGTAATGGTAACGAGAATTACTCCGCTCCAACTCGAATTCGAACCGAAAAAGAAAAATTGGGTCTGATTTTTCGTTGTCGTTTATGGCATCGCGGCGATCGCGCAATGCCAAGCAGCACAGAAAAAAGTTTGTTTTTTAAAAAAACCCGATTCCCGGCCATAAAAGCAGGCGAAAATATGCCTGCCTCAGTGAAGGCATCTACCGAGGGTGGTTTCTGGGGGGGGGTCCCCGGCCTTCCCCCCCTCCTGTCCTGGGCTGCTGGTACCAGGCTGGGGGGGGGCATCCTCGTCGTCTCCATTTGCCATGCTGTGGGGGGGATCCAAAATGGCGACCGCAATATTTATTTTTAAATCATGGCCAAAAAACCCACCAAAGCACCACAGAAACATTTGAAAATTAGGTATTTTAAATGCCTGATTTTTTTATAGTAGCAGCAGTGGGTTTTTCTTGCAATAAAACGTCTCCATTGATTTTATTTTATTTTATTTTATTTTTATTTTTTTACACCTGCACATGTGCAATGATGGGCTGGCCATGGGATGGGACCATGCAAATTTTTGGACCCATTCCAACAATCGCATGGCCAGGTTTTGACTGAGACTTCTGGGTGTGCCAGAGAGGGCATTAAAAGCCCACAAACCCTAACCCTAACCCTAACCCTAACGCTGTCCTTCTTAGTGGGTCAGAGGCACCCAGAGGTGCAGCCCACTAACCCACCCTAACCTTAACCGTAACCCTAAGCCTAGCCTTACCCTAACCCCAACCCTAACCCAGATCCGTGCGCAAGTACACTTTCCTTCTTAGTGGGTCCCAGGCACCCAGAGAGGTGCCTCCCACAGCCCACTATCCCCTACCCCTAACCCATTCCCTAACCTGTTCGTCAGTACGCTAGTACGCTCCCCTTCTTAGTGAGTCAAAGTGAGGCCCCCAGAGAGGTGCCTCGCAGAGCCCACTATCCCCTATCCCATTCCCTAACCTGTACAGCAGTACGCTAGTATGCTTCCCTTCTTACTGAGTCAGAGGCACCCAGAGAGGTGCCTCTGCCACCCCACCCTAACATAATGTAATGTAAATGTATGGTACGCGGTGGCTCCACGAAACACTTCTCTTGCTTCCCTTCTTAGTGGGTCAGACGTCAGAGAAGCACCCAGAGAGGTGCCTCCCAGAGCCCACTTACCCCAACCCCAACCCCAACCCAAACGACAAACGGAAATGACAAATTTTTGAAAATTTCCTTGACAAACGGAAACAAGCCGAAACAGACCCGTCCCGACAATCGAAAACTCGAAACGTCATTTTTCCTGGTCGTGCCCATCTCTACTCCTGATACCAGGGGATTCAAGCCCATCCACCTGGGGGACTACTGAAAAGCCATGACACCACCCAATGGATTGGAATCCTTTGAGTGTGAGCAAAACTGCTCCAGCTTTTCTGACTAAAATTCTAATCTCTGGGTCCTAAAGCCTGAGACATGTCAGTATGTTGCAAAATCACACTTTCCCCGGACGGTGTATCCTTTGTAGGTTGCAGGCAGGTGATCTTTCCTGTCTGAAAGAGTCCCTTGCAAAGAAATCTTCCCTTCACCTAAGAAGGAGACCATGTCAGACATGCCTCCAGATGAGCCCTCTTTCCTTCGTACTGGGTTACCTTTGTGCACTGTGATCGTTTTAATGAGGGAGCATTCAAATGTGAAATCTCCCATCTGAACCATGAAAAAAGGAGTGATAGCTTTGCCAGACTCTTGGGGCCTTTATACACGACCCCTAAACTCCGCAGCAAATGGCTGCAAACTCCGGACCTTACAAGTGTTTTCCCACCAGCTCCGGAGTTTGCAGGAAATTAAGTGCGACCCCGCCCACCTAAGCGCGACCCAGCTGCACTTTCTTGTACCTGCTTGAGGTGGGTGAAAATCCCCAGGTCCGGATTTAATCTGGTCAGTGCGGGGCTCTCCTGGCTTCTGCTTGTGTTTTTTTTTTTTTTGCCTCCCGCCCCTTTAAGAGAAGAGGTGGGAGGAAAAAAAGCAAGCAGAAGAGAAATGGAAGAAAAATGGAGCTCCTGGAAGCTCCTCCAGGTGAGCTGCATTTTTTCCTCTCTTTCTCTGGTGGGGAGGAAGGAAGAGCAACGAACCCCTAAGATCTTTGGTCCGAATTTAAGGGGCCAGCGGATCTTAGGGGTCGTGTGAAAAGGCCCTTGGTGTATTGCTGATTTTATGTTTAGTTTGATGTGTTTAGTGTTGTTGTTGATTCTATTGCTTTGGGTACCAACTTGCTGGAAGGGGCAGGACAGGAATGAGCAATACCGATAGAAACAAGTAATAACGTCCAGAGGTTTGCTGGCTGTGCTTCAGTTTCTCAGAGAGGGAGCAGAAAGCTGGTTTGAAAGCGGCAAATGGACCTTGACTCCCAAACCTTGTAAGGGGTGACTATTCAGCGGTTATTGAAATAAGGTTGTTCCATCATCCTGTCTTTCTCTGGCAGGCAAAGCAGAGCACTGTGGAATCCATCTAGGGCAGTGGTTCTCAACCAGTGGGTCCCCAGATATTCCTGAACTGCAACTCCCAGAAACCCCTTCCAGCACAGCGAGTGGTGGAGGCTTCTGGGAGTTGCAGTCCAAGAACATCTGGGGACCCACAGGTTGAGAACCACTGATCTAGGGCAATGCTTCCCAACCGTGGCCCCCCAGATGTTCTTGGTTTGCAACTCTCAGAAGACTTCACCGCTAGCTGTGCTTGCCAAGTTTTCTGGGAGTCCTAGACCAAGAAAATCTTGAAGGCTGAGACTGGGAAGTACTGATTGGGAAGAGAAATGTCAAGGTTTGTATTCCTAAACTCTTTTAAGAAGCCCTCTTAAAAATAGCCACAGCTATAGAAGCTCACTTCACAAGGCCATGGGAGAGAACCTTGTCCTGTGTGAATACTAGCAAATGGAATAAGCTACTTTCTGTGTTGTTTTTAAATGCAATCCTTTGTAGTTTTAATGGTTATTTTAATGTACTTTTATTTAATTAGTGTGGCTTTATGGTTGAGTGGATTTATATGATTTTATCCATGTTTGGCTAAATTTTGGTTTTATCTCTATTTTTATTACTTTTCAACACTTTGTAAGCTACCTTCACCCTTTATTTTAGTGGAATGGTGGGGCATAATTAATTAATTCCATCAGCAGCAGAACCCCAGGCATTTAGATCATATGTTGCTTCCATGTAGCCTAGAACCTGCTTTAGTTCAAGTCTAAGGTTATCAGGTCTCAAGGTCCAAGCTGAGATATCAAGTTATTCCTTCCTGGCTCTCCAGGAAGAGCAGCAAATGCTGGAAAAAGAGAAAGTTTCATTTAGGAGAAGTGGATTTAAAATATGGACACCCAACTCTTCCAGCCATTTCCAGATGGTGTTAAGGGCCCTTGGCAGAATGTGAACATTCTTATGCCTGTGTTATGCAACATCCATGCATCAAAAAGCCAGGAGGGACTCGGGAGAGGCCCAGTGAGTCTATGCACTTGGGCTCTTTGTACTGTTTGCAGCAAGGCAGGGAGTGGAATGCCAGCATTGGTGACCCTTGAGCCTTCTTGGTCCTCTGTCACATTGCACAGGCCTGCCTCCACCCTCAGTTTTCTGCCTTAGAGGCTCAAAGAATGGCATGCTGCTGGTCCAGCCAAACTACTTTGATTTGATAATTTGTCCTATAGTCGCTGGTCTATCATCAGTTTAACCTCCCATCTCTGCAGGCAGTGTGCCTCTCTTTGAATACTAGCAGCTGGCAAAGAGCTGCATGGGAGGGTCATTGTGTTACAGTATTCATTATGCCTTACCTAGCATTATAAACAACAGGAGGTGCAACTAGTAGAATTTTGATCTGTTTCCTGTCTTTTGGCTCCACTGGAGCAGTCTGGGAGGCAAAGGCAGAGCGCCTTGTAGCTGGTTAAGGTAACATTCAAAGGGAACATAGCCTCACCAGAAGCCCCCCCCCCCCGTGAATAGGTATTTAAAACAAAAACAGCATGTATTTCAGCCTTCTGTTTGTTGTCGGCCTGTTTGGTGATTCCCTGGGCTGCCAGGCTCCAAGGATGTGAAGAGGAACAGTTTAAAAACATAACAAAACACCAAAGTAGGTATGATGAGTTGAAACAAAAGTAGAAAGAAGCCTGGAGCGTTTGGTGCACAGTGAGAATGAACCGTCAAGTTGTAGCAGAGGGGCTATTTGGAGATAAAATGTGTGTATCTTACCTTTTTCCTGGAAACAAATGTATTGATTTAGTGTTTTTTTTTTTAATGATTGCATGGTACATTTTTTTTATAATTTTTATTAAACATAAAAAAGACAAAATAACAATGATAAACAATTATATAAAAAAAGCAGTAATAGGCAATCATAAACAATACAAAGTGCCCCCCACCCCCAAGAAACCGTCCAGTATTCTTGCATCTTCTCTTTCTTCTTCATCTTTTTTTTTCTTTTTTTCGAATAGGCTTCTTAAGGTCCTTTACGCCAGAACTGTGTTGGATTATAAATTGGTTGGATTATAAATTGGGGATTGATTTAGTGTTTATTATACAAAGACTCTGAGGTGTGGTGGCTCAGTGGACTAAGGCTCCCGAAAACTGTCAGCTGCTAACGAAACGAATAACGAACCAACCCATCAAAGAAAAACAGAATGGAATGGAAATTTCCATTTCGTTCAATTCGTTTTTTTGTTACCCCTTCCTACCTTGTCCTTGCTGGTGGCCACCACAGTCCTCTTGGTTTTGGCAGGGAAGGTAGGCCTGTAGAGGCGCTGGCCCCAAGCCAGCACCTCTAAAAAGCCCCCACTGGGGACTTTTAAAACAACAAAAAATCAAAATCAAAAATCAAATCAAAAAAAAAAAAAAAAAAAAAAAGAAGGAGCGCCGACCCAGCCCCAGGGGTGGTCGGGTCGGTGCTCTAAAATTAAGAAACAAATTTTAAAAATAGAACCAGCGCCGACCTGGCCCCTGGGGCCATGCAGTCGGTGCTTGAAGAAACAAAAAACAAGGCACTGGCCCCAAGCCAGCACCTCAAAAAGCCCCTGCATCCAGGGCCAGTATTGTCCCGCCACCATCCACCACCCAAACCGGTTTGGCTTGGTTCGGGTTTGTACAAATGTTTTGTTAAAATTCATACGAACCTGAATCAAACCAAACCAAGGGTGGGCCCAAAACAGACGAACCCGAACCATGGGTTTTCTGTTTCGTGCCCACCTCTACCTGTAAGTATAACTAACATCTGTCTTTCCTGGCTGTTTCTACCGGTGTTTGTTTGTTTGAAACTAAGTTACTTGCCATCACTATGTCCTGCATTGAGCAGAAGGCTGGCCTCAAAGACAATATCTGACACAACTATTCTATGATTCTTGAGTTTGCAAGCTGTGTGAATGGATACTGCATTGTGGGGGAAGGGTCTTGCTCTAATTGGCGCTAAACTTTGCATCAAACAAATCAAAGTTATTGCAAGAGGGAGTATTTTCTCGCTGTTTACTAACTCCTCCACACTATTCACTTTATATACTTGAATCTTGAAAGAGAGGTGTGGGCGGTTCTTCTGAAAAATATAGAGCATCTCTCCTAGGGATAGGGGTCAAAAATGGTTTGCTTCACGTGGAATCTAATTCACATCTCTCAAAGCAATAACATGGGCTGGAACATAATTATTCTCTAGTCTTCGTACTTTTTCAAATGGTGTGAAAAATGCATATGAAAAAGCAAGCCCACCAGGGGGAAACTGCATAGAAAGAGGCATATATTATGGGAATTAGTTGAAAAAAGAGGTGTGTATATTTGGGGAAACTCTGTACAAAAGAGGTTTATGTTTTTGCAATAACAGCAAGTGTGAAGATGCATGCAAAAATTTGCATGGGCTTTGATGTAAATGTGGACAGTGATGAACAAAGTAGGAGGCAACAAACTTGTGCTTGGGAAATGGGAATAAAAAACAGAAGTATAGAAAGTGAAACAGACTGATCTGACATCCCCATGTCATACCTAGCTTTCTGGTCTAGGTCATATCCTGCAGAATATTTGCAACACAGAATTACTTGGAGAGATCTTGCATGGGTAGCTCAGAGTTATAGGTCTCTGGCTCCAGAACAAAACCTGGGGAATTTGGTACCCACTCTGTATCCTTGACAGGAGCTGGACCTGATGGTCCTTCCAACTCTGCAGTGCTAAGATTCTAAGCTTTCTAGCCCACACTTTGCTAATCAAAATATCTTTCTGGCTTAATTTGATTTGGAGTCAAACTATTGAGAAGAAAAACAAAAAAATATTGTTATTTCCACCCCTCTAAAACAGAAATTTGAAGCAGTGAAAATGAAGAGGACACAAGTAGTGCAGGCTGCCAACCAGTGCACAGGTTAACAATAAACACTTTTGTGCTTCATATAGTGTTCCTTTCGGGGAGAGAGAAGGGGAGAGGGAGATTTAGTAGACGAAGAGAGAGAGAAGCAGTGAATCACATTGTGCGCTAATTAGAATAGAATGAAGAGCTTCAATTGGTGCACCCAGCTGGTCTCAGAGGTTTAGTGTGAGGGAAGATAATTCCTTTTTTTCCTCCACCTCCTTTCCTCTTGGGCTGAAAACACAGACTGACCTAAGAATGGGAGCCATGCTGGGTGGGAAGAGTGGCCGGCCTCCTTCAGCCTCTTGTCTGCATTGATCAGCAAGGTACCTCTAGCAAGATGACAAACCAGACATTTATGCAGTTCCTCCCATCATGTTCTACACACGTGCGTGCACACACACAGGGCCTTTTCACACGACCCCTAAGATCCGCTGGCCGCTTAAATTCGGACCAGAGATCTTAGGGGTTTGTCGCTGTTCCTGCATTCCCACCCCCTCCGCACTCCTGGCTGCTGGCTGCATGAGGGGAGGAAAAAAAAACAGGAAGAAAAGAGACGTGGCAAGCGAGGAGAGCCCCGCACTCACTATCTTTACACCGCATCAAGGAATTTTCAGGACGAAAGAGCAGGTACTTGAAAGGTGCGCTGGGACACGCTAAAGTGGGCAGGGTCGCACTTAATTTCCTGTAAACTCCGGAGCTGGTGGAGAAACATTTTTAAGCTCCGGAGCTGGGAGCCATTTGCCCCGGAGTTTAGGGGTCGTGTATAAACGCACCCCCCCACCCACCACACACACACACTTCCAGGAGATACCAACAGCCAATGGCTAGAAAATATAAGAAAGAGCTTATGACTCAAAAATGACAGGACATAAAATGCTGAGTCCTGGGCTGTCCACTGCCAGGTAGCCTTGTTGGGTGTGGAAGGCCTTCTGAGAAGGAGGACCGGCTGGAAAAAAAGTCCCAGCTGCAAATAGGCTGAGCAAGAGAGCATCGGAAAATCTGAAATCTGGGCTCACCATCACTTGGGAGCGTTCCTGCTCATTAGTATTTCGGGAGCAGCCTCTGAGCTCTGGTTTCTTGGAGGAGCAGACTTCATCATTCCCATGAGGGGGTTTGTTTTGTTGTTGCTGTCCTTGTTTTGAAACAGACTCTTGCCAAGTCTATTTAAAAATGAACTCAGCTTGCTCTGTGCGAGTCCACAGTTTAGATCAGAGTTTCTGTGAATGCATGCCAGCTGAATCTGAGTATGCCCATCCTAGTGAGGGTATCCTGGCATTCGCAAAAGCATGTACACGCTTACAGCTGGCATCACTGCATCATGTACTGTCAGCTCATCATTCATGCATTTGTTGTGTATCAGTGCCACCTGGTTACACACACACACACACATCCTGCATGTGGTTCCAGTTAAGCCAGCAACAGCATCAGTTAAATGTTTGTTCTAATGCAGTGATGGTGAACCTTTTAGAGACTTAGTGCCCAAACTGTGACTCAAAACCCACTTATTTTTTGCAAAGTGCCAATACGCCACCAGGAAGTGGGTGACCGGGTTTCTTCAAGTGGCTCCTCCGTTGCCCACTTCCTCCTCCTCCTCTTCCCTGGCTTAGGTTCACCAAGCCTCCCTTCCCAACCTGGTGGTGTTCTAACCCAATATTTATCATTATGTGACAATATTTCTCATTTTCTTCTTCCCAAGTAACTTTAAAAATAGTGTGTTTCTGTCTTCTGCCTGCCTGCTCCCTCTCTCTTTCATGCACACATGCTTAAACAAAATCCAAGATTATCAGCCAACCCACAAACATGATTGTTTAGCTATTTATCTATTTCTAAATACTTAAGATTCAAATGAAATGTAATTCTCGACCACCCTTCATGAGTTAAGAACCCTGAAACAACCAGCTTAGTTTGTAGGAGGGGGAAAAGTTTACTATAATTCAAGAATTCTGGCATGATATTTAGGTTAAGAACATAAGAATATAAGAAAATCCATGCTGGATCAGGCCAAAGGAAAAGTTCATCACAGGTTACAAACCATGATGGAGATGTGTAATCTCCAGGCTTAAAACTGGGGAATTTCAAGGGCCAGATGGGGGGGAGTGGTATCAGGGGACAGAGATCTAGTCTCATGTGCTCCCATAGGCATTTGGCGGGGCCACTGTGAGATACAGGAAGCTGGACTAGATGGGCCTTTGGCCTGATCCAGCATGGCTCTTCTTATGTTCTTATATTCTTATGTTCTTATATGAAAACTGACGGGGGTGGGGGAATCGAAAAAGATGAAGCGCCTCCACTTCCACTTCCACCACCACCCCTCCTCCCTTCTCCCCTCGCTGCTTCTTCCCACCTCCTGCTCCGGGGGCAAGGCCCTCATGGTTCCTCCGAAGCACATTTCCAAATGTGAGTGGCTGTGAGGGAGCAATGTTGTGTGTCCACAGAAAGGGCTATGTGTGCCACTTTTGCGACGCAGGCCACAGATTCACCAACACTGTTCTAGTGTGTAGTGCCATGATACTCGAACAAGAGCTAGTGTGATGCATTGCATAGAGCATCGGACAAGGAGTCAGCAGTCCTGGCTTTAAATCCTCTGTTGCCAGTGGACATGTATGGAGGCATGTTTTATGTGTATCAGCAGTAAACCATTCCTGAACATCTTATGTCAAAAGGGCAATTAGGGTCGCCATTAATGAGACTCAATAGAAGAGCATATAATCACCATTAATCTGTATGACGTCCAATGATTTCACATTGAAGGAGTGATAGATGATGGTAGGTAAATGTATGCAAACACCTATGAAAAATACAAACTAAATACTAAGGAAGTGGTTGAAGCAGGACACGCATTCAGTTAGGCTTGGCCGTCTCAAGGAAGATAGCCTTTTGTGAGAAGAAACAGGCCTTGCCCCAAGGAGTCACACATTTGCTAAGCTTGTGGGTTGTTCTGGAGAAATAAGGAGTAGAGATGGGCATGAAACAGGAAAATGGTGTTTCGGTTTTTCGTTTGCTGTTGGGAGGTCTGTTTCGGTTCGTTTCCGTTTGTCGGGAATTTTTTGAAAAATTTCGTTACCGTTTTTCGTTTTTTCGTTTGTCGTTTCTACCCGCTTTTGGCGCGATTTTTAAAGCATTTCCGTGCGCAGGCATCCCCCAACGCCCCAGACCAGAGGGAAAACACTAAAAAAAATGGATGCTGGCAGAGACACAGTATAGACTAGGTATGCAGGGAGGCTGCAAAGGCAGCGGCGGGCGTTGCCCAGGGTGCAAGGCAGCCGCAGAGTGACTGCACTGCGGGGCAGGGGAGGGTACTCACCGAGAGGTACGCAGCACACACACACACAGGGAGGCTGCAGGACTGAAGCTAGAGTCGCAGAGACAGCAATCCCACCCTAACTCCCACCAGAGACTGCAAGGAGGATGGGGGCTGCCAGAGCTTTTTATGCCCTCTGTGGCTGTCAGACCTGCCCGCCCAGTCTGTAACCTGGGCATGCTATTGGTTGAACATGATCCCATCACATGGCTTGCCTCCATTTTGTGGCTGGTGGTGACATCCATTTTAAAGGGAAAAGAAAAATACATCGTGATGGGAGAAGACAAAAACGTTTTAAGGACCCCAACCCCCCTGGTAAGTATTATCAGACAATATAAATAATTATCGCTGCATTTTTACGGATGTTCAGGGCGGATGACCACAATTTTCGCGGTTCTGTTCGTTTTATTTCATTTTCATCACAATTTTCGTTTGTCATTTTGTTACGTAACGGAAACGACAAACGGTAACGGAAATGAAAAAATGTTTGTTCCGTGCCCATCTCTAATAAGGAGCATGCAGAACAATGTGCACCATTTAATGTGTGGCGTGCATACAACAGAAAGAAAATACACACAAACACAGTAGAGTCAGTGAGGGGAAAAGGTGTCAGTCAGGTGCACTGCATAGATAAATGTTTTCATTAAGAAAACCCAATTCAAATGGCACACTGATATCCACGTGGAGAGGGAAGTCTTGGGATGTGACATGAAACAAGAAGACACAAGGAAGAATACACAACTGAGATTTGGAGAAGCACAACCAGATAGGAAATATTTCCACCCAGCAAAGTAGGTTTGACAGCATCCAGGCCCTCAATTCCGGCAGCCTAACAATTCCCCAGAATACTTTTCTTCTGCCTTGTCTTGCCTGGGTAGATAACGTCAAGGAGGGGAGGAAGCAGGAAGGAGTGGCTGTCAACATTATGGGAACATCGGTGTCAAGATGATAGGCAAAACAGATCCACTTTGATATGTGTCAGCCCCCCCAGGGCTCACAGACTCCATCACAATCCAGGAGGGAGCTGAAAAACAAAAGAAACCTTGTCGGTACATGAGAAAATAAAATGTAACACCCACAGGCAGGCAGTATCCTTATTAAGAGCAGTTAGAATGCAAAAGGCATAAGCAGGCTTCGGAGTTCATCAGCCTTCTTCAGTCGGTTTGCTGGTAACCAGAATACAGGGAGGAAAGGACACGAGAACATGAAGACACCAATAATCTCTGGCCTCTCTTGTATATCCCCAGCGGGTTGATCAACTGACTTACTATTTTTTATCTATATCCTGATCTTCCTCCAAGATCTCAAGACAATTTGCAACTAGAGATGCGGACGAATTTGGAAAAAGAATGAATTGTGATATTCAACGAATATCACTGATTCACTAAATATTCATCCCTTTGTATTCATTGGGTCTGGAGTACCCAGCTTGCTGGGGGGAGGGGGGCAATGTGTAGCCTGCATAATTAAATTGTAAACCGCGCAGAGGGTGGTTTAAGTGCTATGGGGCGGTATATAAGCAGAACAGTTTTATTGACCTGTTTTTATTTGACCGATTCATCTGCAAAGGGAGAGGGGGAAGATATATATATTTCTTTGCAAGGATGAAATGTATGGACCAATAGATCCTAAATGTATGGAGCATTGTAGCTGATGTCCTGCACCAACACATATACATAACCTCGCTTGGGTTCAAATAATACCTCTTCTAGAAAAAAAAACCCTCTGAGGAAATTCACAGTGACCTTTCTTCGTCTACGCAATGCCAAAAGCAAAGCAAAGCAAAGAGCCAAGTGTGCTGCTTATATACCATTCCATAGCACTTCAAGTACCCTCTGGGCAGCTTACAATTTAATTAAGCAGGCAACACATTGCTGTCACCCCCGCCCCCCAACAAGCTAGGTGCTCATTTTACTGACCTGAGAAGGATGGAAGGCTGTGTGAACCTTGAGCTGGCTACCTGGGATTGAACCCCGGGTCATGAGCACAGTTTTGGCTGCAGTAATGCCGTTTAATCACTGTGCCACAAGGCTGTACAACAGGTCAAAACAGTGCCCAGTCTGGTTCTTTTCTGGTCTGATTTAGTGTTTTATGGATATACAGTTCTGGTGTTTCAGGGCAGACCCTTTTTTTGCCCTGCCAGTTTTCTGCCCACCACTTCCCCACTGCCTGTTTGGAACCCCCTTGCACCGCCTCCTTCAGCTGCCTTATCAGTGCATCCCACATCTCTCATATCTTCATTTCCTGCCCCCTCTCTTTTTGGACTCTGTTCACCCACATAGATCAATTTCTTTTTTTAAAAAAACAGCAACTTAATTTTAAATTGCATATTTAGTGACCGTGGGCGGGTGCTCTGGAGCAAGATGAAACATTCTCCTCAGGTGACTTCACGCCCCGCCCCTGACACAGCCATGTCAGCAGTGTGTGCACCCAACCACACCACAGTATTACCCATTATGCGCCTCAATGTGATTGAAACATTGGGAAAATTACCACTTTTTGTGTGTGTGTGTGTGAGGGTGTTTGTTTATCCGCTGGCCTTGAGAGATGTTAAGCCTAGCTTGAGAGAAATGCATTTTGCATTAAATCCTTAATGGTTCTTGCTTGGGCACAGATATCTCTGTGTTTTTAATCTCACTGTTTTCCCCAATGTGAAATTTGCCACTCAATTCATGTTCAAGGCTAGGTGACGAGATTCCCCACCACACACACCCCATTTCCCTTCCCTTTTTTATTCCTATAAATTCATCTGCCTTTGGGTTTGAGTTTTTAGCGGTTTTTGACAGTCTCTCTCTCCCCTGCTTCACCTTGTGAGGCTGTCAGATATTGATGGGTTCCAACCCTGGATGAACCAAAAACACAGTTTAGAAGAGAGAGGGAGAGAGGAAGCCAGGCTAAGAAATCAGCTTTGTCAAGTGCCATGTAACTTAAGTAACCAGGGTGCAAGCTTCAGCGATGAACACCAAAAGCATCCCAATGATTATTTCACGGTGACACTGGTAGACTGGCATGAAACACAAAAAAGAACACACTTTTTTGTTCCATTTTCTGTTATCCGTTCCGTTACGTAACGGAATGAATAACGGCCGTGGCCACGGTTTAGGAACAAAATGAACAGAACCACGAAAATTTTGTTCGTTCCTTTCATTTTCGTTAATGATGGTGTGCGATGAAATGGAGCTGTTTAATGTTAGAAAAACGCCCTGGACCTCTGTGAAAACCCAGCGTTAATTATTTATTCTGCCTGATAATACCTACCAGGGGGGCTTGGGGTCCTTAAACATCCGTTTATGTCTGTCTGTTCTCCCATTGGTGTCCTGGCATTAGGGGATCATCCAACCAAAATGGCTGTCACACACACACACACACACACACACACACACACACACACACACACACACACACACACACACACACACACACACACACACACACACACACACACACACACACACACACCTCAGCAAATGGAAAGGTACAAGGAAGGAGCGGAGGAAAATATGGGAGGGGGGGCAGGACAAGGCAAAATCCGTGTAAACGTGTTCTTGTGTAAGCGGAAGGTGTACGATGCCATTTGCCTAATTATCCTCAGCTGGATAAGGTATGCCAAACCCTTCCTCCCAGTGCCGCCTGTCTGCTGATCTGCTTAAAATTCACAGTAAAGCAGAAAATAGAAACCATATGAATTTTTATAAACCAAGTGGATAAGGGCAAGGACCTGAAGAGCGCTGTAGGCACTGCAGCGCTCTAGGCGAAACACAGAGCTGTTCCACGCTCGGCCTCTGCGTGGGATGCCGCCGTTGCTTTCGGGAGGGGGGTCTCCTTTCCCAAGCAGACACTTAACGCTCTTGCCTGAGCAACGCCAGGCTCGCTCTGCAGTGTTCCCTGGTGGCCCCCCACTTGGGCAGCCTTGGGTGGACATTTCTAGCTGTGGCACCACAAACTCTCACCCTGTTCTGGACCTAGCGTCTGGCCCAGGGCCCTCCTCTGCATCTTCCAAATGGAGTGCTGCATCAGATCCAAGGCCCCTGTAGCTCAGAGTCTCGGTTCCAGCTTTCAAAGGGGGTAACGGACTGTGTTAAGTCTGTTGCAACAAAATCAGTAAAGAGGCATCTTTGAGACAACCAGTATTTATCTAGTGCAATGCTCTCTGGCTGTATGAGGCTGCAAATAAAAACAGAAAACACTTGGCTGTTTTTTTTTTTTTAAAAAATAACAAAACAGTGGTGTAAACACAGCCTCAAACTGTGGATGCTACCTTCTTTTTGTCAACACCCAAGCAGGGCCGGCGTGTCCATTAAGGCGAACTAGGCAGTTGCCTAGGGCGCCAAAATGGAGAGGGGGTGCTGGCCAGCCTGCTGCCCCCCCCCCCCTGCTGGCCACCACCGCCTGTCCCCCTGCTGCCAATCACCATCCACCCGCCGCCTCTGTGCCCATTGCTGCCCACCCCTGTGCCCATTGCAGTCCGCCCCCCATGCCCGTCGCTGTCCCCCATCATCCGTCTCCCCCCGCTGCCACCACCTGCCACCCCCTGCCCCCCGCTGCCCCGCCTGCTCACCCACTGCCCCGCCCTGCCCACCACCGCCCCACCACCGCCCCCACCACCCACCCCCCCATCCCCCGCCCCACCGCCGCCCTCCCCCCCGCCCCTCGCCTAGGGCACAAAAACCTAGCACCGGCCCTGCACCCATGCATGAGTTGCTGGAACATACAAGGAAGAATGCAGGTACTCTTTTGAAGCCAATAGGAACATTGTCCTATTGGGCTGAACCAAACAGTCCAGGGGGTTACGCTAACAGGACATGTTGTGCTGCATGTAAAGATCCACTTACCTGTTTCCAGCTGTGACTGACCTGATATCTCTGTGAAACTCACCATGAGAGCACAATCATATCCTACCTACCCACCCATCCTGTGCATTTAGCATGATGACAGATGACAGGAGGATTCTGGGAAGAGTCATCAAGAAAATCTGGAGGTGCATACATGGCAACTCTACAGCTTCCAGATAACCCTACCTGGATGTCTGAGAATCTTCACAGATGTCATCCAGAAAAGTAACTTTCCCAAAGTCCACCCCACACCCTATCTTTCTTTGTTCTTCCTCCTTCCAGTTATACCATAACACCATGTCTTAAAAGGACCTCCTCTACAAAGTGCTACCCTAGGTAGACACCCATAGATTAATTTTGTCCTAGCTGGGATTTGTGAGAGTGGGTGGTACAAAAAGTAGATTTGGTTTAAAAAGAAGTAGACTTGGTTTAACAGAAGAAAAGTTTGTGTGGGCAAAGGCTTCACATGAACAAGTCTTCAATGGTGTTTTCAGTGTTAATTTGTGTGTGTGTGTGTGTGTGTGTGTGTGTGTGTGTGTGTGTGTGTGTGTGTGTGTGTGTGTGTGTGTTTGAGAGAGAGAGAGAGAGAGAGAGAGACAGACAGACAGACAGACAGACAGACACACACACACACACACACACACACACACACACACACACACACACAGAGAGAGAGACAGACACACACAGAGACAGACAGACAGACAGACACACACACACACACACACACACACACACACACACACACTTTGGCTTGCTGTAGTGAGGTAGACAAAAAATAAATAGAATCATCTGAAAGTTCATCTGAGCCCTTCCCAGGCCTAGTCAGCAACAGGGGTTTCCAGTGCTTTATTCTTTTGCCACAGCAACTGATGCTAAGCATTTCTGTTCATGTTTGGGCATTTTAACCCGAAAAAGCACCAGAGCAGTCTTAAGTTATTTATACGGTCATGCCAACTGACCAGAGCATGAATTGGGGCTTCTTTCACCACCCTGCTTCTCTTCATTTTTAGACCCTCTTTTTCAAAACTGGTGCATACTCCTTATTCAGAGGTGTTAAACCTCTGAAGGAGAGCAAGTGATTGGCCACCGGCTGCCTAATGAGGGCGTAATTGGATGTAACACATGGTGGTCCAGTTTAATCGCAAGGGGAAAAGTAGTGAATTTATTTGAGGCTGAGGAACTGTCACTTTGTAGTCAGATCAAACGTATAACCTACTGCTGGGACTGGAAGAGCAGAAAACCCTTTTTTAAATGTGTGACACAAATTCAGTAGTCCAAATATTTTCCTATTAGTTTTAATTGGGATATGGGATTGTTGTTTACCCTAAAATTCCATTTCTGTTAATGTACATGTGTGTGACATCCACGTGCGCACACATGCGCGCATGCGCGCACACACACACACGACCACAAAACAAAGCAAAAAAACCTACTTTACAACTAAATGCTCTTTTACGCTATTATTTGTAGTAAACATTTTTCATCCACATTGACATCTGGTTTGCAAATGGCATTGATTCCAACTGGTCTGCCATTCATGTTAATTGGGAAAATATTCTCCATGAAAAATTGCAGCTCACCTGGCTGCTGATAAAGCTCTTGAATGGCATAATGTTTGCAGCCCAGTTGTTAATTGATACATACCTCCCATGGGCAAGTATGCCAGCCTGTTGAAACAGTTAGGATGGGTAGAAGGTCCCTGGGACATCCCCGTCTGAGTCTCATCTGAACAGGGTCAGCCTCACTGGATCATCTTACTCCATCTCATCCCCGATTCAGCCTCACAGGATTGGTCACCACCAGGTCAGCTAGGGAGGTGAGTCAACAGAACATGTACTTCTTCACTGTTCCTTTTATAAAGACACCCGGGCTAAGCTTATATCTCCAATAATCTATAAATATCCAGGACACTCTGGTCATTATTATACTCAATTACTTCTATCAGATATGAATTCTTCTATAACATATAGTGTGGCCAGGTTCTGCGCCACAGCGATCAAAATCCGCAGGACAATGACCAGCGTCATCAATTAACTAAAAGTACCACTTACGATACATAGCTCCTAAGTATCAACAACTCTTGATTAACAAACAAATGTGGGATGTCTTATGTGTATGGAACAGTATGTATATACAGTATGTACTCTGATGTCTTTTGTATATATCTATCTTGATCTTCCTCTATGGCTCGTTGACATCACTAATTCCTTAGATACTAATAAGATATAGCTTCGAGATGGTCAGGATGGATTTGTGGGCAGTTTTTATATTATATTATATATAATATATTTTATATTCTATATTTCATATCTTATCTATTTTACTACTATTTATATACCGTATCCTATTGCTGGTCACTGACCGTAATAAAGTTTGTTTGATTGATTGATTGATTAATCCCAAGTGTTGACACCACCATTTCTTGTCACATGCTCTTCATGTTCTCATGGCTCCGTTGTAGTACTGCGGCTGTAACTGTGCTCATGACTTGGGGTCCAACCCCAGGTCGCTGGGTCAAGGTTCACTCCCCCTTCCATCTTTCTGAGGTTGGTAAAATGAGTACCCATACCCAACTCTCAAGGAGTTAATGTGAAGCCCATGTAATTAAATTGTAAACTTCCCAGAGAATATTTTAAGCACATTTCTTGCTTGTTTTGGGTAGCGTCCTACATGTCTTCTGCAAGATGGATATCAACTTGCCTTTTCATTCCATTTATTCAACTGGATTTTCCCATCCTTGCCCCCTTCCATCCTGCTTCGATTTTCACATGCATCCAGCAACCAACCTCCCAGATTTTGCCACTGCAGGTAAATTTCCCCATGTTTGGGGAAAGTCCACGGTCATTTGGGAGCCTTCCTGATCATTCATTTGCAGCCAAACGGAACAATCTGATAAAATGAGATAACTTGGACTGTTGCAGAACACATGAAAGGAACAAAAACAAAACCAGACACTTGGCCCTGTTGGAAATTATAATGAGACAGGCATAAAAGACTGCTGTCATTTTTTAAAAAGCAGCATTTTCAAACCCAAATAAATTTGCTTTATTTGACTAGGGTTGGATTGTGCTGCTGTTTTGCTTCCTTGACAGAGCCTCAAAAGTCTAAACTCCACATGTTATGAAATGTAATAAATTGGGTTACTGTGCAGGCTAAGGGAGATGGGCACAAGAATTGCGTTTTTGCAAGAACAGCGGCACAGGTCTTGGAAAGAAAACATGAAAGGACCAGGTCAAATCTGAGTCCTGACGAGAATGGAACCATTGAATTAGTGGGACTCATTCAGTCAGCACTTATATATATCCCATTGATTCAGTGGTGATCCTCTATTTGGGAGTCAATTATTGGGTTTAGCTCAAAGACTTGGAAATGACCCTTCATCAACTTCAGACTCTGACAGAACAGGCTTTTTAGCCCTAGCAAGTCTTATAGGCTAGTCTTATTTGTCTCATTTAGCAGGAGCTATCTGGGCAGCAGGAAAGGTTGGCAGAGGATGCCAGATCTGGGAAGAGGTTAAGTGCAAAAGGAGTGTTGCTGGTGGGTCTCCTTTTACCATGTGGCAGAGTGCCATCACAAGCAGCATTTGCCATCTTTAGAGCCAGGACTCAGGACCAATGTCCTCTGACACCTACCGAGATCGTCCACCGGGAGGGATGCAGTCCTCGCATTTTAACGTTCAGTTTGTTTCATTGTCAAACCAAAGAATCCTGCATAGGCCTCTTCAGTTAAGAACGCCCCTGCTGCTGCCATGGAGGCATCTTCTAAGCATGCATCCCCAACCAGAGACAACATCCACGCTTAATGACAGGCGAGTCGGGTCATGCTTCTCATTTCAGGCTGCGATCTATCAGGGGGACTTACCTTCTGACGGAAGAAGTGGGTTGTTCTAATTTAAGCGGACTTATGCCCAGGAAGCATCTAGAGATACTGAGGCTGCTAGAATATGCTTTGTGTGTCCTGTTTCCTGATTTCTTTTCTCTCTAATTTTTGAAGAAGAATAAAAGTTTTTGGCAAGGCAGTGTAAAGCTAGGAGGGGGAGGTGGGGGGAGTACAAACATGAGAAGCAGCCCATCTGTTGGGAAAGAGAAACGCCAGGTTTCTGCTTCAGCTAGGGCTACCATTTGCGGTGGCTGTACGGAACCAGAGTTTGCAAATGATTAGGAATGTTGTTCCCAGGAAATCACAGCCAGCTTTCCATCTGTGTTCAGAACTAGGAATGGGCACAAAATGAAAATACAGTGGCACCTTGTATAAAGGAATTAATTCATTCCAAATGAAATTATGTTAATTTTCCTTTATACAAATTTCCCATAGAAATGCATTGAAAATAGAGTAATCCCATTTTTATGTTGTACAGATTTGGCCCATAGGCGATTCTGTTAAGCAAATTTCCCCATCTCCGTAATATTTTATGTTGTGCATATTTTATGTTATACAAGCTGTTTGTTATACAAGGGTCCACTGTATTGTGGTTCATTTTGTTTCCTTTCCTTCCCCCTCCCCACATTTTTTTCCATTTTGTTTCATACAATCCCCCCCCCCCAAAAAATATTACAAAACAAACCACTAACAAAGTGGTTCGTGGGGGGGGGGCTGGAAAGTGGCAGAGGGACAAAATGTTTTCTTTTTAAGACTGGGGCTTTTAAAAAAACTTTTTCCCTCCCCCCCCTCCAAGCCCCACCTGACAGCTGATCAGTGCTGGGGTGGGGGGAAAAAACTTTTCCCCACTCTAGTGCCAATCATCTGTTGCAGCTTGGGGGAGGGAAAATGTTTTTTTTAAAGCCTGGAGCTTTTTTTTTAAAAAAACTTTTTCCCTCCCTCAAGTGGCTTACAGATGGAACGAAATTGTTCATTTCAACAACAACAACAAAATCAACACCACCATTTTGTTTTGTCTGTAACGACATGCTGCTTCCTCGTGTCGTTTCGTTTTGTTTCATTGTGTTATGTAACAACATGACGAAACAGCATTTTGATTTTCGTTTTGTGCCCATCCCTAAGTAGAACTGAATTAAGTAGAACTGAGACCAGATGAGCTGAGGCCTGCCAGGCATTGGGGCTGCATCCCCCACACCCCGCGGTGCTATCCCACAGATACCATGGCTGGTAGTAAGACATAAATGGAGAGGCCACCCCACATTTCTGGAAGAGGCTGGTTTGCCTGTTCCTGGTGGAGAGAGGCAGTTGTGCAGGCTTGCGTTTCACCCCAGGGAAGATCAGGTGAACCACAAGCTGTTTGAGGTACCCCACTCTGGATTCTTTGGATTTTAATCTAAATGAGAAGGAGAAGTGGATTGTCAGAGCAGGTAGAGGATCAAATTCCAGGGCAGCAGATGAGGAGCAGAAGGTTCAGGGAGCCTTGATGTAATTGAAAGTGGCCACAATGAAGATTCCGGGGGCGTCAGTGGTTTTTGCACCATGTCCTCACACCAGGCTCAAGAGCCACCTCTGAAACCAAGGCTTTCTTGAGTGTTGCAGAAAGGAGTTGGCCTGCAGAGTCAGTGGAAGGGGTCTGTAGCTTTACACTGTTGTTAACTCCCAAGAGTGGCTTTGCTGCCTGTTGGGCTGTATGGAAATCCAATAAATATGTGTGTCTGTGTTGAAGGGTTTTTTTTTTTAATGTGTGTGAGAGTGTTTGGGGGATATGTGTGTGTGTGTGTGTGTGTGTGTGTGTGTGTGTGTGTGTGTGTGTGTGTGTTGAATCTGGTCTTTGGGTGTCTGAATTTCATTGTATGTGTATACTGTGTATATACACACAATGACAATTTATTATTATTATTATTATTATTATTATTATTATTATTATTATTATTATTATTATTATTATTATTATTATTATTATTAAATTATTAAATAAACAGTGCCCCTAAAAAGCAAAGCAAACTGTTATGCATATATACCGCCTCATAGCGCTTCAAGCACTCTCTGGGCGGTTTACAATTTAATTATTCAGGCTACACATTGCACACACACACACACACACACACACACACACACACACAGAGGCTGGGTATTCCAGTTTCTTGTCTACTAGCCTCTCAACCGAAACTGGTGGCACCAGAAGTATTTCTGACTGCCCTGGCGTGTGGTCCTTTCTGCTGCCTCCTCCATCCACCCTTTCTGCCGGTGCGAGGAATCCAAAACAGGGCATTAATTAAGGAACAACCATTGAATTCTCTCCCTCTGTTTGCCTGACACCAAAAGGAATCCCTCCTTAGGTTTACATCTCACCAGCCGGAAAGATTCGGGGCTAACGAGGCAGGACAATTGTTGTATTAACAGCAGGCATTTAATCAGTCAGAACAAACCCGTCCATTCACAGTTCATGTGTTGGATTCCACCTGTGTGCTTGGCTAATGAATTTCATGCCTTCCGGAAGACATGCTGAGCAAGGGGCTCAGCTGCTGCAAATGGTAGTAGAGCTTATGGGGTTTTTATTATTATTATTTCTTAAGGGACATTACTGAGCCACACAAATGGAACATGCAACCTTTTGCCTTTAATGCTTATACAGACATTTCTGACCCTGCGGGACAATCATTTCTCTCCAGGAGAAGGAAAATCTGGTTCTTTGGACTTAGGCAGAGGATGAAAGAAGTTGCTTCGGAGCACTTTGTGCGGCAGGAACCCTGAGTGCATGGATGCCCGTTTCTTTGTAGCTGAAGCTGATGTTTAAAAATAATAGCTTCTTTTATCTGCATTGTCACAGGCAGGGCTGCCTTTTGGAATTCGTGTAAGCCTTTTTTGACCGATGTGAGGTTTAAGCATGATTTAAATATGACACCGAGACTTTGGGGGAGAAAGCCTTTAAGAATTTTGGGCCAGGGCTTTTCTGCCGGCTTCGTTCTTGCTCAGTTCTGAATACAGACTTAGCTGCCTAGCTTTGCGCCAGCTTTGATTCAAGATCAGGATTGGTGCTGTCCCAAAGCAGAGTTTGACCTGGGGCTTGGTTACCTTTTTTTACAAGCTGCCCCAGAAAACTTTCTGTTACATGCACAGTTTGCATGTCAGAGGAAAAAGTATAGAGTGGACAGATGTTGAACTAGGAATGAGATCAAGACGAAAGTGTCAGCTGAGCTCTAATCCTCAATATGGATACCTGTATGTGTATCCGTGTACAGACACACCACGTAGCTCTATATTGTTTGATCTGGCAGGCAGCATCTTTCTGAGTTCTGAGATGTTTCCCATCTACTGTCCTCATAACAGCAAATGCTGCCAACAGAGTTGGAGTCTTTCTAGATGTGGTATCACTGACGTACATCCTTCCCCAAGGTCTTCCCTTCTCTCTTGGCAAAAGCCCTTTCTGCTTTTTCCCCAGCATGTGAGGATATAGCTGGTGGGGTCATCCTAACTCCAAAAATTCAACCTCTTTGGGATAATTAGTTCACTTTAAAGATTTATATCTCATCACTGTGCTTCAGATTAGACCCTTAAAGCAAGAATTATTTTTTTCAGAACATAAAAACATCTGATTGAAGAGAAATTTAAAGATGCATTAAATTTATCAGCCATTTTAGTGACAGTAGAACCAAACAAGGTAACCTAGATAAGCAACATAGATAGGCACATAGTCCATATAGACCAGTATTACCAACTCTGACTGGCAGGGTTGTTTTGTCAGTATCTGAGGAAGGATAATTTCCTGTTCCTACATGCAAAGGTCTTGTATTCCATCACATCCAGATGCTAAGTATGTCTGGCTCTGTTTAACTTCCTGAATCAGACAAGATGAGTGGGTAGGTGTGAAAGTGAATGAGAATATTGGTTTGGCTTCATTTTGCAAATGAGCTGTGTATGAGTGTGTGTGTTTGAAATAATAATTTACTAAAGTTTACAAATGCCTTTATTTTGAGAATAGAAAGAACCCTGACTTCAAATGGAGGAAAAAGGGGAAGTGTGCAGTCTCCAGACCCCTAAAAACTATCCTAGAAAGGAAAGCCAATGAGGTGCAGGAGTTAGGATATTGGAATGGGGACAAAAGAGATGCAGGTTCATAAGTCTATACAGAGAAATGAAACTTGCTGCTAAGGTAGTTGCAAAGTTCAAGTCAGAGAGTGGAGTTCACTGGAGAGTGAGTACATATACAGCACACCCAACTGATAATAAACATTAATAAACATTAATCAAATGCTCACCTGCCTGATGTCTGAAAGTAAATGGGGTGTGGTGTAACCAGATTCCCAAAGCCTGAGATCTGCAAAGGTGAATAATCCAAGCTACGTGCTATAGTGAAAGAAGTCCTGTTCCTTCTTCCTAAGGCACTTAAGATGACGCTGAGCCTGGAGATCAGAGGTACTCCTAGGATTCTGTGGAAAGAGACAGGCCTCCATATATAACCAATCCCCAAATCTTAAAGAGCTTCAAAATTCAAGATGTGCATTTGACGTCTTATCCCCCTCTTGGATTGTGAGCAGAAATAAATACGTTTTTGTTTTTTACGTTGGTTTTGTTACCCCCACCCCCATTTTATGACATTCTGGTACCTAGTTGATTCATGGTCTGGCCTCATCTGTCGTCAGATTCTTCCTTTCTCTTCCTGCCACCCCCCATCTATTTGTGTTTCCATTTGCTTCGCTTCCTAGAAGAACACTAAAGGAGATGTGCCCACAGGCTGACACTTCTGTTTTTATTCCACCTGCTTTTTTATAGGTGTCTCGCAACAAGCGGCTTTTTTTTTATAAGAAGGGGAAGGGTTTTGCCATCTTCTGTCACAAACAGATTGATTCAGTAGGCTTTATGTTCAGTTTAAAAGAAGAAGAAACAATAATATTGCAACAGTGATGAGACCTGGCACCCAGCATGGCCAGGCGCACATGTGACACACCTGTCACTGTCATGCCATATTTACAACTCGGGTTGTGAATGCTGGGTGATAAATCCCCCGTTTATTGTTTTTGCCCAGCAGGATCCGTGCAACCTAAGGCTATAAAGTGCAAGTTAGAAGATTCACGGATCATTTTCAGAAGCAGTCAAGTAATACCAATGTGCGAAGGAAACAGAGCATGGAATATATTTATCCCTAAAAAATCAAAAGAACAAATAAATAAATAAATAAATAAATAAATAAATAAATAAATAAATAAATAAATAAAAGTAAGTAAGTAAGTAAGTAAGAAGAGCAGACCGCATCTAAAATTTGTAGGGCAGCAGTTAAAACGCCAACAGTTTTTTGCTCTTAAGTCAAATTGCTCTTAAGTCAAGCCGCTCATAAGTAGAGGTACCACTGTATGTCTGTCTGTCTGTCTGTCTGTCTGTCTGTCAAAATTGGCATTGTGCCATTAAAAGCTCATCAAGGCTGCAACATCCCCACCTCCATTTGTGGGTGAATTGAGGACACGAGCATGCATTTATTCATGGCTGCTTCTACAGTGTCCTTGAAGCTAGGACACAGTGGTGGCGGCTTCTTTTTGCAAAATGCACACTGGCCACAAGTACAGCAGATATATTCCACCACCGCCGCCCCTGACCTGCCATGACAGGTTTTGCATTGGGGAATGTACCATCATTGAAAAGTCTATTTGAAGGAAAAGCTCTGAATCTCCTGCCTTAGGGACTTTCACACCTGTGTTTGTGCTGGAGCAGCCTAGGCCAGAATCTAGGCTCCTGATGGGTTGCATTAGAGCACCCACCACCATCCAACAGTGCAACACACCTCCCTGGCGCCAGGCTGAGGACAATCCCCTGTGGCCCCACAAGAGGGTGTGATTATGCTCAGCTTTCAGGTATCTGCTACCTGATGTGTCACGTGGTGTGGCCAAGCTCCTTAAAACGCAGCAGAGGGGAGAGCAAAAAGAAGGGGGGAACCTGCCCTTTGCTTGGTCCAAGATCTTTGGATGTGACAAGGTGGTTTAATTATCTAACAAATGATGCCACCACAGCACCCATAGCACCCATCCAAACCAGTCAGGGTGGCCAAGAGATTTAAGTCACAGAGGAGGCTGTGCCCTTTCAGGCTGCCGATGGGGATGTGGAATTCCTTTCATTCATTTCCCAACCGCTTTCCAGCAAAGTCTTCTGGTCCTCTGTTTTTGTTTTCTGATTGCAGACATACTATCATAGAATCATAGAATCATAGAGCTGGAAGAGACCTCATGGGCCATCTAGTCCAACTCCCTGCCATGCAGGAACCCCTTCACAATATTTCCAACAGATGGCCATCCATTATTTGAACATAAACATGATTTTGTTTCTACCCACATAAAATGAAAGTGGCCCTTCTATTGCTTCAAAGTGTGCATATACAAATGGGTGACAGAAGATGAGGCTTAAACCATGGATCACTTGTGCAGCCTCGCACAGAGAGATGCCAAAGTGTTCTGCTTATATCTGCCCCATACCACTTCAAGTAGTCTCTGGGCGGTTTACAGTTTTAATTACAGTAATGCAGGCTACACATCCCCCCCACCCCAAGCAAGCTGGGTACTCATTTTACTGGCCTTGGAAGGATGGAAGGCTGAGTCAACCATGAGCCTGCCACCTGGGATTGAATCCCAGGTCGTGAACACAGTTCTGCCTGCAATACAGGCATTTAACCACTGTGTCACGGGGCTCTTGCTGAATAGCCTGGGTTTTTAAAAAAAGATTAATATTCCTTGCTTGGCACATTAAGGGGGATCAGTTCTGTCTCTGATGCCTATTTGTTGGGATTGTTAGTCTTCTGCTGCCAACACTCTGTGGGAAAATTCACCTGGGTCCAAAAACAAGGGAGGTTGCAGTACAGGAGAGGGGCAGAACTTGGGATCAGAGCATCTGCTTTGCTTTGCCTGCAGACATTGCCAGGTCTAATCCTCACTCCCATCCAGGCAAGGCTGGGAAAGAATCTTGCCTGAAGATACAATAAGACCCTTGGTCCAGCTGCTGCCAGATCTTGTTGACCTCTAAGGGTCTTACTGAGTGTAAAGCACTACCCTGCGTCTGTTGGCTCCTCTGTAATCAAGTAGGAGACTCTCTCACTGGAACTGCTGCTGGCTTTTTGCTTTCAGAAACCTGCTCCAGGAGATCTTTGATGTCCTTTTAGGTGTCTTTTAACTTGATCCAGGGTTGGGTGTTGCGCCAGGATTCTGCATCAGGAGAATGTGAGGGCACAAGTGAGCAAGGATGGCAGTTTTCATTTATTTCCTCTTCACACATGAGAACGGGACATTTCAAAAACATTCTTCCCTTTAGAATCATAGAGTTGGAAGGGACCTCAAGGACCATGTAGTCCAATTCCCTGCCATGCATGAACCCCCATCACAAGACTCCCGGCAGATGGCCATCCAGCCTTTGCTTAAAAACCTCCAAAGAAGGAGACTCCACCACCCTCCTTTGTGGCAGGATATTCCACTGCCGAACAGCTCTAACTGTCATGAAGTTCTTCCTAATGTTTAAATTGAATCTTTTTTCCTGTAGTTTGAGACCATTGCCCCGCATTCTAATCTCTGAAGCCATGGAAAGCAAGCCAGTCCCTTCTTCAATGTGACATCCTTTCAAATATTTAAACATAGCTATTGTATCCCCTCTCAGTCTTCTTTTTGTAAGGCTAAACATTCCCAGCTCCCTAAGCCGCTCCTCGTAGGACATTTCTTCCAGACCCTCAATCACCTTGGTCACCCTCCTCTGGACCCGTTCAAGATTGTCAATATCCTTTTTAAATTGAGGTGCACAGAACTGGACACAGTACTCCAGGTGGGGTCTGACCAGAGCAGAATAGAGTGGTACCATCACTTCCCTTGATCCAGACACTATGCTTCTGTTGATGTGATCTCATCCCTTGGATGAAATCAGAACAGCTTTTTGTGCATCCTTCACTTTGTGGGGCTTTCTGTCATCGTTTTGTGGGCGTGTGGATGTTAGTGTTCTTCATCATGGCCTTCTGAGCAAAAGCAGAGTTTCATGAGCAAAACAGAAGGCTCCTCCGTAGAAAGTATTTCTTTGAATAATTCTCCTACTTGCAAAGGGAAACAAATGTTGGCCTTTTCACTCTCATGCAGAGGTGATAAATCCCATCGCAGTTGGCAGAGCTGAGATATCTTTTGTTGTCAGGGTTGAGAAAATTTGTGAATATTTGTTACATCCTCACAAAGGAATCACTATCTCTTGGCTAAATGGCTTTGTGGGGGTTCTGTGAGGCCAAATACGTATTTGTCAACGCCGCCAGATACATAATACATTTGCAATCTCTTACATGCGCCTCGGCTGAACTTTTTCTTGCTAAGCCAACCCTCCAAGCAAGAGAGTCTTTGGGAGGGGACCGGTCCTATCCTGTCTCGGCTGCCTTTCCCCCGCTGAGTCCCGATTGGAGAAGAGATATTGATCCATCTCTGTGTTCCTTCCTTTTAGAAAGCCGACTTGGCAGTGGCTGGCCTGACGATCACCGCTGAGCGGGAGAAGGTGATTGATTTCTCCAAGCCCTTTATGACGCTGGGGATTAGCATCCTGTACCGGGTTCACATGGTAAGAGGTGTTTCTGGTACTCTTCAAACGTACGTGAGAATGGGGGGTGAAATAAGGAATAAGGAACAAAAATATGTTTGTTTGTTTTCCTCTTTGCATGCATACAAAGATACCAGTGCCTGCACGAATTAAGCATTTCAGAAAGGGAAGGGGGGGCATTTGCTCAAAGATTGTTGAATGTTGTCAAGTGGTGGTCAAGTAATTTTGAAGTATTAACATGAGGAATAAAGAGAGCTAACATTTACATGCCTAGGGAGAGGTGGGCTTTTATGTTTATTCCTTTAAAATGGGGAAAGTTTTATTAATTTATTTTATCACATAATGATTATCCCCTTCCCACAGGACAGTATACATAATTATGTTTATCCATTTCTCCTCACAACTCCATGAGGTTAGTTGGGGCGATGGTGTGCTTTGAAACAAGTAAAGTTGAATAAGAGTGCTTTAACACATATAAGGCAACTGGAAGGAAAGGATAATGGCTCCCACTTGGTTGCACATACTCCTAAGGATTAGAAGCACTGGAGAGGGATGGGGCTTGTTAAATGCTGCACCAGCCAGTTGCTCTGTGCCTCTGCTACCTGTGTGTGGTTTGTTTCTGAAAGGAGAAGTTCACTTGTTTTGCACTGAAACCATTTGTGACGAAACCAAATTAACCACGCTGCCACCTTTAATATACCTGGATACTTCTATTATAATGAGGGAGTCAGAAACCAATTTGTATGGTTTCAAAACAAAACAGAATAAATAAATAAACAAATTTATTGAGTTACAATGGTATTGCATTGGCTGATCCAATAATGTACTTTAATAAGATGTCACCAAACAGCTTAATAATAACACAGTTTCTTCTTAGTAATACTGTTTCCTATCAATATTACTACTTTCTCAATAATAATACAACATCCAAACCGGACCTTTTAGAGACCGAGTGCCCAAACTGAGATTCAAAATCCACTCATTTTTTGCAAAGTGCCAATACAGCCATTGGACCTGAATACAGGTGGCTGTGAAGGGACGATGCCAGGTGCCCACAGAAAGGGATCCCAGTGCCACCTTTGGCACCTGTGCCATAGGTTCGCCAACACTGCCCTAGCCAGACCCTATCTTAACAGACATCAATTCCCTAACTGATTCCTATCCAGTCCCTATCTAATAGTCATTCTAACAGTCACTTGTTTATATAACTTATAGCTCTGCCCACGAGCTCTACTATTGGTTAGTCCAAACAGAAAATAAAATATACTTACCTGGCAGGGAGATACCAATATAAAATATTCATGACCTTTGTCCTCATTTTGTCTCACAATTAGCACAGATTACAGAGATACTGATGAAAAAAACAGTGCCACTTGCTTTGATCTCTCACTGGAGGTGAGGAACACCATTTTTAAAAAACCTCATTGAGGTGTCATGTTGAGACAGCCTAAGGATGATGAAAACAAAGCTTTGGGGAAGTCTCCTTTGCAGCTCCATTGCACGCTTTTGCAGGACCCGTGACCCTCAGTCGGATAGAAACAGAGACATCCCATGTGTTTGCCTTCTTATTTGGTAGGAGCAAATGTATTGTATGCTTTTGTTTAGCATATGGCTTGGACCCAAGCTGAAGAGATTTATCCATCTATATACATATAAGTCTTTGGTGCCAAGTCCCATGTCCAGTTCAAAGTCCCAAGTCTGAATGTTTGGTACCAAGTCCTAAGTCCAGGTCTCTGGTACCAAATCCCAGGTCTGACTCTGGGTCTTTGATACCCAGGTGATTAAAAACAAGCTCCCCCCCCCAAAAAAAAGGGGGGGTGGATGGGTTCTCAGTCACAAGTCAAGTTCAAGTCATGGAGGTAGTGGTGGGGTGAAGTTCAATCTGAGTTGAGTCACCGGTGGGACCTAAATCCAACATTCCCCATCTCTGACCTGAGACAGGAAACCTCTATCCGAGCTGTATCACGAGGAGAGAGGGTTTGCTCAGAAATAAGATCATGTTAAGACAAAAAGTATGGGAGGAGGGACTAACACTGCCAACAGTCACCCCATTTCAGAGCTTCCCTGCTTCTTCCAGCTTAATAAGCCTCTCTAACGTGTAGAGTTGTCAACTCCAGAACATTTGCAAGAGGTTTTTTAATAGATCTTTGTCTCTACCTGCTCTGTATTTCAATATATTCTCCATATGCTCTTTGAGCAATAAGAATGCACCTTTAATCTCTCATCAGCTGAACAGCAGTATAAACAAATCACTAAAACAATTACAGCAGATTCATAGCGTCTGCCCTTGCCATAGCCGAGAGAGGCTGGTAAAGATGGCGCTTTCCGCACAAACAGAACTTTTATGTCCCTCTTCTTTCACAACAGAGGCTCGCTTTCTGCCAAGAAGGAACAAGTAATTAAAATCTACTTAGAATTCTGTTTCCTCTGCTATGTGTTGAATCATGGATCAACACGTAGAACTCCTCTGGAAGGTTCTAGGATATTCCCATGCTATAAATGATTTATCCCATTTGTCAAGAGCCTGGGAAAATTACTCTGTTTTTTGGACTAAAATTCACAGAAGGCAGAAGAATCTGGCTGGTGTGGTCTTAAAGAGTACAGTTTCCCGGCACTGTCATTTTTATCTCAAGGATTCAGAAGTACTGGTCTAGAGTTCCAGTAGGAAGATGGTGCGGTATATAAATGAAACAAATAAATAATAATAATAATAATAATAATAATAATAATAAATAAGAGCATCCCGGCTTCACAGTAACCTTTGGGTTAGGTTGAGAGATGGTGGGTTGCCCAAGGTGTTAGCAGGGGCTGAAAAGGGGCTGAAAAGGGACCCTTCCCAGGGCAGGTTTGGGTGCAAACAGACAGTGATAGAGGATTGAATCTGATGGCACAGGAAAGGGATCCTTTGTTGGGAGCAATCTCTCTTAAAGTAACCTTTCCACATATATAAGAATTTCTCCTGCGAAGGAAGGAAGGAAGGAAGGAAGGAAGGAAGGAAGGAAGGAAGGAAGGAAGGAAGGAAGGAAGGAAGGAAGGAAGGAAGGAA
This sequence comes from Phrynocephalus forsythii, assembly GCA_029282475.1. NCBI lineage: Eukaryota > Metazoa > Chordata > Lepidosauria > Squamata > Agamidae > Phrynocephalus > Phrynocephalus forsythii. Next base: position 8,056,468 of record JAPFRF010000022.1, read on the forward strand.
GGAAGAAAGAAAGAAAGAAAGAAAGAAAGAAAGGAAGGAAGGAAGGAAGGAAGGAAGGAAGGAAGGAAGGAAGGAAGGAAGGAAGGAAGGAAGGAAGTGGTCCTGCCACTGGAGGAGGACTGGGCTGGTTTGTGATCTCTTGCATGTTGACTGGTCGAAGCAAAATAGCTCATATTGGATCAAACCCAAGTTCCAATTGCAGGCTACTTCTCCGTCTGATAACCTGCTCAGTTTGATCTGAACTGCTGATGTTTTACTGGAAACAAAGAGAACAGAAAGGGTTGTTCCCGAGGCATCCCATGCAGGTGGTTGTACCACAAGAGGGTGATATCCAACTTGTATACTTCAGGCTGGGTCCACCCTAGATAAAGACCTATTCTGACACATCTTTGCCACCGGGAGGTGACCCAGGTGGCAAAGATATACCAAGGTCTACCAAGCTATCGAGGCTTTCAGCCCAACTACTTGCTAAGGAATGGCCTGCCTGGCCAAAAGATGGAAAGACTTGTCACCAGATCATCAGCCCCCAAATGATGAACTGGCCCCAAGAATTAGGAACACCACGATGACGTGGAATAGTTGTAGTTTGCATCTCCTTCCCTTCTGTCCTCACGGGCAGCTTTTCTATCACTTGGAGTATCTCCCTGGCATCACAGAAAGATCCTGTTGCTTAGCATTAATCTACCGCATAAGAGCAGTGTGACAATTAGCTAATCAAACCAGTAAATATTTATTTAGCAACGAAAGCCATGATAATTAATTGCTGTAGTTTTCCTTTAAGGATCTTGTTTGAACAGCCGATGAAGGCGGTGCCGAAGCCCCATCTGCTTTATTTGTGTGTTTTTCCCCTTCATATTTCTGCATGGAAGACTGCAGCTGACATTGTGCTAATCTCCAGTTCCCATCAGACATTTCCTAAAAAATAACTGCAAATAAATTTTCTGCTTGCCCTAGCTCTGGTCTCCCTGACTCCACCCCCTCCCATCTCTAATGACATTTTTATTTTATTTTCTGTGTAACTGTAGTTCCCCATCATTTCTTTTCCTGCCACTCTCCTTCCAACGCCCCCCACCATTTCACTGTTGCACACAAACATCTATCTTATCACAAATAACCAAATATGGCAGGTTTAAATGGGTCTGCCATTTTTCTCAATTTCATTTGTTGTGATTTAATCAACTATGGATTTCTGGCACGGGAACTCTAATGGGGTATCTCACTTTGGAAGTACCGCCAGAGCGCAGCGCCCAGGCTGGCCCGTACCCTGTGTTCCACGTTCGAGCAAATGGAATATTGTGGTGGAAAATGAATGAATTTTGACTTAGGGGTGGTGTATTTGGCCTGCAACACTGAAGCGATGGGACAGAAAATGAGTTTGTTATCGGAATGGCAAAATGTACGCACCCTCTTCTTTTGGAAAAGTCTTCTTCAAAAACACTCCCATCTCAAGGTCTTTTCTGTGTTCACATGCAGTTATCTTAGGGTTACTGCTGCAAATATTTCCAGAGAGTTTACTCTGTATAAGGCTATCGCCGCAAATCAACAACAACCAAAAATGTGGTACCATAAAGATTAACCAGTTAGAAAATAATGAAAAGGTTGTTGTTGTTTTTGATGGACAACAGGACATCTGGCATGCCCCATATGTTAGCCCAAATCCTCTTGCTTAAGAGTGCTCAACTGCGTTGAAACCATGGGATGAGTCATCTTCTCTGTCAGTTCTTTGACTTGATGGGTCTACTCTAGTGCAACTGATTACACTAGGCAATAGGCTTTTGGCTACTATGGACCAGCAAAACTGATATTTGAGCCAATGTGGGGCTTAAGGGAGGCCTTCGATTTTTACTTACCCAAGTGAGATATGAGGAAAGGACTGAGAGAAGGGACCCCAGTGAGAACTAGAAGACTGCCCAGAAGCAGAAGTGTAGCTGCAACCCAGAAGTAAACAGACTGACTGTGGAAGGCCCACCAGCAATGTGTCCAGTAATGACATATTAATCTGTCTCTAGTGTATGTTTTTGAGTTAAACGCCACTCTGCCTCCTCTTTAAGTTATTGGCTTAAATTAGCCATCATTAGCTGCCTGGATAGCTTGGTGGGTTGCAGGTTAGGAGTTCATTTTGTCCCTAGAGCCCCCTGGGAACGCCCTGTGTAAATTGGGATCTTGGCAGTACATAATTGGTTTTATTCAATATTTAACACTGCTTGATCTGTTTTCATTATTTCTGTTGTTTGAATTGTTTATATGTATTTTTTTAGCTGCTTGGCCTGTTGGGTGGGTTTCTTATGAACCTTAATGATAGTGGACTGTCAGGCATGACAGCTTGGGCCAAACGTCTAACTTCTTAATCTTCAAGATTGATAACCCAAGACTTCTGTGGACATTTTTTCCATCTTAACAAACATTTCTAAGACTTGGTGCAGTGGACAGAGATGAGGAAGAGCCAGGAGAATCCCAAGGGGCTCAGAACTGTTGTAGCATTTTTAACACTGCCTATTCAAGAACTGATTTTTTTTTTTAAAAAAAAGAACCACCACCACCACCACCACCTTTATTGTAGGAAAAAAGTTCCTGTGAATAGAAAACTAATATATCAGGGAGAAAACTGAGCTGTATTAAATCATTCTTAGTTTCCTTCCCACCCCACCCCCACACAGACAAACCATGAAGGAAATCTATTTTCAGTGCAGCCCATACAAAATTGGCAGCCACACTGCCATCAATTTGAAGGGGTGCCTTCTTCCTCCCCTCCTCATTGACTAAAGCATGCTTCTGCATATTGCTCCCCAATCCAATGCATTTTAGCATATGCATTTAAAATGTGTCCATTGTCTGTTCAGACTTCATTTCTCCAGTATAAAGCACAACTCTTGAAAACGCGCGGATTCTCAAGATGAGGTATTTTCTTTCTTGTAGTGTGCTTCCAGAGATGTTGAAAAGGTTCAGAGTAAAATAAAATAAAATAAAAAATAAATTTTAAAAAACACTCTTTGCCATCCCTATCTGGAATTAGGAGACAAGCCATGATGTTAATAACAACCCCGGTTTAATTGAATGCAGCATAACAAGACCCACAAGCCTGTGCAAGATGCTGCCTCAAGGGCAGGAGATACCACCCAACCATTGTCTTGCAAACAATTTGGAGAAAGTAACTTGGACATTTACTTTATGCAGGTCCCAGAATCATTTGGGACTTGTAGTCCCCCCCCTCCCCAAGTAACCTAGAAGATCCCTGCTACACATTAGAGTGGGGTAACGCAGGACATGAGTAAAGTGGATAGAGGGACACTCTTCTCCCTCTCACAAAATACCAGAACTAGTGGACATCCATTCAAATTGAGGGCTGGGAGAGTAAGAACAGACAAAAGAAAATATTCTTTTACCCAGCGTGTTGTTAGTCTGTGGAACTCCCTGCCACAGGATGTGATGATGGCATCTGGCCTGGATGCCTTCAAAAGGGAATTGGACAGATTCCTGGAGGAGAAGTCCATCACAGGTTACAAGCCATGATGGAGATGTGTAATCTCCAGGCTTAACATCGGGGTACTTCAAGGGCCAGATGCAGGGGAGTGGTTGCAGGACACAGATATCTAGTCTCACGCACTGCCAGACGCATCTGGTGGGGCCACTGTGAGATACAGGAAGCTAGACTAGATGGGCCTTTGGCCTGATCCAGCATGGCTCTTCTTTTGTTCTTATGGGGTTGCCATAGCTGTGCACTGATAGATGGATCCTACCTCCTCATCCACCCACTCCTTTCATGTGTTGAGGGTGACTCTCCAGAGTCACTCTTCTCTTCCAGGCTTATGTTTCTAAATCAAATGATCCATATCCCCTGGTTTTTACAGTGATGGGTACCAAGTCTCCCAAAATAAGGAGCTACATTACATACATGAAAGGGAGTTTATGCTTCTCATCACTGTTTTTCATCTGGCTGTAAACTTATCACATAGCACTTTCATCGTGACCTATGAGGTTACTTAGTCATTAGGATCTGCTGTTAACTGCCCTGCTCCTCTGGGTGAACAGTATTACAGAACAAATGAAAAAAAGGCCATAACCCTATGCCAGTCTTGTTGGCAAGGAAAAAAATATTCTACCAAGATGACAGATTACCAAGTACTCTAGCAAAACAACTCCTGCGTCTATATAGATGCCGATTCTGCTCTCGGGGAGATGACACAGACTTACAGATTCTCTCTTGGGATCTGCACCTCATCACCCCACATGGCATCTGGCTCTATGGCCAGCTACATTGCCAACCCCATCCACAATCATCTGGGCCAGACAGCTGGAACAGTTTTGCATAACTGAAACATTCGCACAGCTTTTCATATTCTCAGTCTAAAACTGAGGTTGTTCAAATTGATTTCTGGAGTAAATGCCCGACTGTGTGCATTTTAGGATATGTAAAGCTGTTCTGTATTATTTTCAAAGATCCCACCACAACCATTCCCCCCCCCAAAAAAAACCCAACTTGCCCTAAGGAAGTGTGGGGCAGGAAGCTTTGCGGACAATGTCGAATTCCTTCTCATTTGATTTCCTTCTTTCCTAAAATGCTTTTCACTGTATTCAGACCATTTGCATTACAGTTAGCCATGGATATAAAGATTGGGTCCGTACGAAAGATGGGCTTTTGATGCTCCTTGGTTTCATAAATGCCACGGCACTGTGTGATAATGACATACCAATTAGTCTGCATGGCTAACATGACACAAAATCCATAGTACTTTGGGCCAGTGAGGAAAATGATCCATGGAAACATTAGCCTGTCATGCCTCGGGGCATAAGCCCTCTTCCAGCTGACGCAGGTCAAAATAAAACATACATTACTGCTGCTGTTTTGAACTTTCAAGCACGGTTAACTTGATGCCGTTCTCCCTCCCTGCTGAAATATAGAACGGCCAGCTTTCAAGGCCATTGGTCTGTCCACAGATCCTGAACTGGAGTCAGGATTGTCATGGAGCAAGTCTGATGCCTCTGTGCATTATTTGAGCTTATAGAAACCACAGAGTGGCACTGGCTGTTCCCAGGTACTAGATATGGGCATGAAATGCCAAAATGGCATTTTGTTTCAATTTTTGTTTTGTTTATTTTTTTCTTTCATTTTTCATTTTGTTTCATTCTTTGTTGTTTCATTTTTTCATTTTTATTTTTTTTTACAGCTAATCAGCCCGGCCGGTCAGCGCTTTTTTTAAACCTTTTTTTTTAACCTCGCACCGACCAGCTGGCCGGTGCTTATTTTCATTATTTAATTTGACAAGCACCGATCTTGGTGGTTGTCAAAATAAATAATAAACAAAAATGAAACAGAATGAAAATCTCCATTTCATCTTTTAAAAAGGGCACTTCATTTTTCATTTTGTTCTGTAGCAAAGCAAAAAATGAAATGAAAAAAAATTGTTTCGTGCCCATCTCTACCAGTTACTCACAACTTCTCTACCTCTATAGACACAGTGGACACCAGGAAGTGTGACAAAAGGGATGGAGATACAGCTACCTACACACTCCTTGCCCCTCTTTGCCATTTATTTCCATCAGGCTTCCCCTGGTTTGGGTTTAAGTTTTGGTGTTTTTTTGTGGGGTTTTTGGTTCCAAGGGACAGGGGACTAGCCTGTCCATGATCAGGGAGGCGTGTTCATTGGAAGCCCCCCTCTTTCCTTACATGTTCAAAAGCCCAAAAGACACAGGTTCAGCACCACTCAAGGTCTGACTCTCAAGAACCCAGGCAGAAAACTCAGGAGAGGCAGGATGAGATTGAATATGTAGTAGATGCAGCAGTGGGGGCTAGCCACACAGAGTGCCCATCTCCACCAAGGGCTGGAACGGTCCCCAAAGCTTGCTATAGGACAGTGATGGTGAACCTATGGCACGGGTGCCAAAGGTGGCACTCGGAGCCCTTTCTGTGGGCACCCAACATTGCCCCTTCATAGACACCTGTATACAGGTTAAATTACTGTATTGGCACTTTGCAAAAATAAAAATAGTGGGTTTTGAATTGCAGTTTGGGCACTCGGTCTCTAAAAGGTTCGCCATCAATGCTATAGGAGGTGCTCATTACCAAGATGGAGGTTCGCCATCCTTTGTTTGATCATGGTTACTCCCTGATTTTTTTTGGGGGGGGGGGAGTGGCAAGAAGTTGCTGTTCTTTCCTTCTTCCTGCATTCTTTCCCAATGAAAGAAATTAGCTCACCACTCTTTTTCCCCTTGCCATTTTTCTCTACTGTTTCCACTCCATCTACTTGGTTTTGAAGTTACTCTTTTGGAATGGAGATTTTGAAACACGTGTGTGTGTTGTGTCTTCCTCTTTCCCCCTGCATCTTAGGGGCGCAAGCCTGGCTACTTCTCTTTCCTGGATCCCTTCTCTCCTGGCGTCTGGCTCTTCATGTTACTTGCCTACCTCGCGGTGAGCTGCGTCCTTTTCTTGGTGGCCCGGTAAGGTGAACTTTTCATTGCATTCCCTTTTTCCCCTATCCTCACACGCCATCTACTGTCAACTTCTAAATCCTGTCTAGAAAGCATCAGGATTCAGTGTAGATAACAGGCAGGTCTTGGGGGAGGGGCAGACGTTTCTACTGGTGTTTTGCAAAACAGGTTGCTCCAGGAGCAGTGCTCTTGTTTATAAAATAAACAAATTACATAGCTGGAAGGGAAAATGACTGGTGGAAGACTACTGCAGCCTGTCTAGAGAGAAGGCCGCCCTTAGAGGGGGCTAGCAATAGAGATGGACAGAAATGGTTCAACTTAAGAGCTGTGAAAATATTTCAGCCCAAGTTTCATTTTGGTTTTCCAGGACCCTGTCTGCATTTTATGCCCCACATTTCACACCATGTTGCAAGATTTCCCCTCCTAATACCTTAATTTATCTCAGCATTTTACTCTGCACTTTCCCACATGTGATTGAAGTGTGCTTGTATGCATTTGTAAAAAAACATGTACATTTGAATCATTTGCATTTCAAAATGTGTGTATTTTGGTGCATTTTCCCTCCTCCTCTGAAGTACCCCATGTGACTCATCCAGATAAGGTATTTTACAAGCTCCAAGAGTTATTGAAATAGTACTTTCTGCAAAAACCCATCAGATTCAATGCCATTCTTTTCCACCCCTGTTTCAGCTGATTTCTGGTAGATGCTATAGTATCTGCCCATATGACTTGGGCCAGAATCCTGATAGCAAATATGGAACATAACTGTTTCCCGGGCACCGCTTGGTCTCCAGCTTGTGTTGCACAGACCAGAAATTGCCTACTTCACAGTGAATACCCTGTTGTGCAAGAGCCAGAAAAGAATAATGCACATAATGAGCATGGAATAAAAAGGAGTAAGATGGTGGCTGAGGGTTCTTGCAAATAATGCTGATGTAGGTGCCCAGTGTGGTGTAGGGGCTAGAGTGACATATTAGAACTCAGAAGGACCGGCTTTGAATCCCTGCTCAGCCATGGAAACACAGTGGGGTGTGTGGAGCTGGTAAAACCACTCCTTAAACATTTCACTTAACTTGAAAGGTCTTTTAGGATCACTATAGTCAGTTCTGAACTGACAGCACAAAACAAGTACAATTGGGACTAATTCTCACAAGGGTGCTTTCTACATTCATAAGAAAGGCCACAAAAGTGCAGTCTCTGAGCATACCAGCTGCAGTTGGACTGTTAAAAGTCCCTGAATATTTATTTAGACCTGCTTCATAAATTTGAAATCATCTTTCTTGTATCTGGTCTGCAGAGTGTAATGCATGGTTCTATCCAAGATGTAACTCCTCGCCTTTGCTGTAAAAGGCAGATCCTCCAACTCAGTTGCTGCACCCACTAAAAGCATTGCACAGTGGCACAAAGTCTGTAGAACTGGCTTGCATTTGGGCTGGGCTGGCACTGGCCAAACAGATGGAGCCCTAAAACCTTGAGGAGAGACAGCTGGAGATTAGCATCTAAATCATGCAAACAGATACCACATTGCTCTATTTGGCTGATAAATCCCTCATAGGAAACCAGTGCTGGGGTTTTTAAACTGGCCACTGGGAAACTTGGCATAAAAGACGAGTGCCACTGCAGATTTACTGGAGTAGGGTCTAGAGGAGATTATATGGAAATGAACTAAGCCTTTTCCAGAATCTAAATAGATGCTGCGTGGGACAAGCTCTACTTTGGTTTGCAACACTATTAAAGTTTTCCGAAAACACTGGATTGCAGCCATTCAGCATGATTTTTAAGTGTTCTCTCAATACATGCTATGGAGTCAAAACAAGCTTTTCACCTGGTCACTTTCTTACATTTGTGACTGCTTTATAAACAAACACAGGCCTCAGAAGCTCTGTGTTTTACTCCATCTCAGTTATATAAGGGACTGGAGGGGGAGATGCCAACAGGAACTTCCAAGTAGAGATGGGCGTGGAACGAACATTTTTTCGTTTCCGTTACCGTTTGTCGTTTCCATTACGTAACGAAACGACAAAACGAAAATTGTGATGAAAATGAAACAAAACGAACAGAACAATGAAAATTGTGGTCGTTACGTTTCGTTTCCGTTAATGGCGACGCGCAATGAAATGAGCTGTTTTAAATGTTAAAAAACGCCCTGGACATCCGTAAAAACGCAGCGATAATTATTTATATTGTCTGATAATACCTACCGGGGGGTTGGGGTCCTTAAAACGTTTGTTTTTGTCTTCTCCCATCGTGATGTATTTTTCTTTTCCCTTTAAAATGGATGTCGCCACCAGCCACAAAATGGAGGCAAGCCATGTGATGTGGGATCATGTTCAACCAATAGCATGCCCAGGTTGCAGACTGGGCGGGCAGGTCTGGCAGCCACAGAGGGCATAAAAAGCTCTGGCCGCCCCCGTCCTCCTTGCAGTCTCTGATGGGAGTTAGGGTGGGATTGCTGTCTCTGCGACTCTAGCTTCAGTCCTGCAGCCTCCCTGTGTGCGTGTGTGCTGCGTACCTCTTGGTGAATACCCTCCCCTGCCCCGCAGTGCAGTCACTCTGTGGCTGCCTTGCACCCTGGGCAACGCCCGCCGCTGCCTTTGCAGCCTCCCTGCATACCTAGTCTATACTGTGTCTCTGCCAGCATCCTTTTTTTTTTTTTAGTGTTTTCCCTCTGGTCTGGGGCGTTGGGGGATGCCTGTGCACGGAAATGCTTTAAAAATCGCGCAAAAAGTGGGTAGAAACGACAAAGGAAAAAACGAAAACCGGTAACGAAATTTTTCAAAAAAATCCCGACAAATGGAAACGAACCGAAACAGACCTCTCAACGACAAACGAAAAACCGAAACACCATTTTTCTGTTTTGTGCCCATGTCTACTTCCAAGTTAAGCACTGGGAAGCTGCACATACAAGTGTGGTGTGCAGTAGCTTGCACAGCCTAATTCTGCACCCCACCCTGTAATAATACCCTTGGAGTTTAAGAGGATTTCTTCCACTGGCCAAATGAAGAGCCATCCAGGCTCACGGGTAGCAAGAGGGTCAAAGGGATACTTCTGCTGGGGCACATACCTCTGCAGGCCCAGAAGGAGGCATTTCTTTGCAGGAGGGGATCAGACCTTCCTGCTGAAGCCATTCACTCGGGTATATGCCAAGGTCGACAGGCTGCTATTAGATTCCAAGGCACATGTATTCAGTTGCTTATTTTATTTATATCCTCCTTTTTCTCCCAATAAAGGGATTCAGGGCAGCTTACAGGAGGTTTTAAAAGGCAAATGCAGCTTTGAAATGCAAGAAATATATAATAGTCAAACACAGTTACATTAAAAACAAGTAATTGGTTTTTTTTTTAAAAAAAAATAAAACAGCTAGAAGGTGCATTTAAAAAGGCCTGGGGAAAACTTAAGTTTCTCCCATGCAATCTGCTTCTTGGGCAGTTGCTGAATGCCTCGTTGAACACAAAGATCATTGGTTTACCTGAAGGGCAACAGCGAACAGGGCGGGATGAGGTTCGCAGCTACCAAAAAGACCACCTCTTGCATCTTGGCCAGAGATGCCTTTGAGGTTGATGGGACCCAGAGGAAAAATCCTTTAACAGTGAAAGGAAAGCACTAAGGTGCGACAGTTATTAGCATTTGGAGTATGTTTCCACCCTCTGTTAAAACAGACCTCTCTGTGGCTTAAGCAGAGTGTAACTCCTTCTAATCTAAGAACTGGAGCTCTCACACAGCCTGTTTCCCTTAAGTGTGCAAAAGAGGCACCAGAGATTTCGGCACCATTTGCAGGTGGGGTAATGATGCAAGAAAGCTGCAGTACCGTTACTGAAATGGAAGTGCACTGTCCCTTGGGGTTCGCTCGGTGTGGGAGAAGCCGTCAAATTCATAGGTTTGGAATGGCTTTCAGCACCTCATGGCATTTAAGACCATTTATAACACAGCCTGAGAAGAAATGCATAGCGATACAGGCACTGCATTTTCTAAAGGGATTGGCACTGCTTTGTGTCAAAGAGAAGACAAGGGCTTCAAATAACACTTGCTCGTGTAAGCAGAGTCTGGTATTTCTAGCTGAGAGAGAGAGAGAGAACCTTGACACCTGGCCCCATGTTTCCATTCAAGTACTTCAGGCAGATGGTAGGTGTGGTTGGTTTCTATTTAATAGGTCACAGGGAAGCTCAGCTGCCAAAGCAGAAAAAAGGCCGAGGACAAAGAGAACCCAAGTAAAATCCCATACTTTTGAACAACCTCTTACCGTCTCTGAATTATTTTTAAATACTAACATCCAAGGATCACAGTTCTGATACCTTTGCTTTTCCTGAGTCGAATTTGATTAATTCCAATGGATTTCCCAAATGATGGTATTGCCCTATTTCATTTGCATAAAAATCATTCTCTGTTTCTTTATATGAAGGACAACCTCATCGTGCATGCTTTTTGTATTCAGGGAAAAGAGCGGGACACGGCAGCTGTAATTCATGTCTTCTGCATTACAACTGCTGGGTCCTACTGGGAATGGGAAAATTAACACATTCTTAAAATTGAAATGCTTGGACCTAAATCCAATTGCAAGTCCCAACCAGAGCGGACCTAGTGGAATTGATTGCTGAACGTCAAGTCAATACCTGCATAAATCCTGATCCTCCACTGGGTGTACTCTAGCTGGGAATACCATTTGGATTTAGACCCAGATGTGTGTTTACATTTAAAAGTTTCATATGCATACACACGTTTCTTCTGTATCTAAGCAACCTAGTAGCACCCAGCTGGGATGCTCTCTGTTCTTTATGCAATGAACATTCCTACCCCCTTCCCTTACTTATTCACTCAGAACTCCCTCATTTCCATGTGTGAGTTCTATCAACCCTTTCCACACCTTTCTGTCCCACAGTGAGCAAGTAGGCAGGTGGGCCCTCAGCACTGTGACAAACAACATTCTCCATCCACAGCTGCTATGTTGCCATTGGCTGCAATCCTGTTGCTTAGTATAATTAGGTCACATAAGAGGAGGCCTAATGAATGAGTGGTGGTTGGGTGAGTCAACTTTTTTACAATTCCTGTTTATTCAAAACTGGCTTGCATGCAACTTACTGTTCTTAAGCATCACACAACTAAAAAGAGGCATTTGAATCAATGGAACATATAGATGACTCACCTAAATAAGGGAGGGATTTGAATCAATGGAACATATAAAGATGACTCACCCAACCCACACTGATTAGGTGGGTCTACTTGTTTGTGACTTGCTATGCCAAACAACAAATTTCCAGCCATTGTAAAGTCTGCAACTGTAAAGTCTTCATGCATTCAGGAGATCTGCTTTTCCAAGGTTCTGAACATGGAGGATATTTCAAGTCTAACAAGATTTAGTTTTTTTAGTTTTTTAAAAAATATATTAGCTGCCGTCTACGCTGCCTGTTATTTTTATTTATTTATTTTTAAATAGTTTTGTTTTTATTTTCATTTTGTTGTTACTGTTGTACTGTAATTGTTGTGAACCGCCCAGAGTTCCATTGGAAGACGGGCGGTATAGAAATATAAAAATAAATAAATATAAATAAATAGATTTTGAGAAGTGTTCAAAAAACTGAGGAGGAGGAGAAGCAATGGTGAAAGTAATTGAAAATTAGGCTGTAGCTGTTCTGTACTCTACCCTCCCTGTGAATTGATTTTAATCTTGTAGAACAGCAGTTGCCTGTTCTACAAAATGGATGGTTATCAGCAAAAAACCCAAAATGCTTCACAAAACCTTCTAAAGATTGGCAATGTAACCAGCTCAGGCTACTGATTGCCAATGTTCTACGAGGACACTGCACTTGAAGAACAGTGGTTGCCAACCTCAGGTAACCCAGGTGTTCTTGGACTGCAAATTCCATAAGCCTTCACCATCACCTGTGCTGGCTGGGGTTTCTGGGAGCTGCAGTCCAAAAATACCCGAGTTACCCAAGTTTGGGAACCACTTTGGTAAACCTTTACTGCAACATGCCCAATATGATTTTTTTTTTAAAAAACCCTAACCTGCCTTTTGCCCTTGTTGCTTCCAGTTGTGCTGTTTATGCTTCAGTAACTAAATGTATTGTTTTGGTGCTGCAGACTGACACCCTATGAGTGGTACAGCCCCCACCCCTGCTCCCAAGGAAGATGCAATCTACTGGTAAATCAATACTCTCTTGGCAACAGCCTGTGGTTTCCTGTTGGTGGATTCATGCAGCAGGGGTCCACGATTGCTCCTCGGGCACTATCCACACGTTGCGTCAGTGGAGTCTGGTAAGAAACCACACTGTTCCTCTTTCCTAGTAGTGCTTCCAGAATTGACTGTTCTTATGAACTGGTAACAAGATCTCCCAAGTAATGGCACCCTAGATCCATTTTTTTCTGTGAATATCTCCTTTAAGACGTTTCCAAAATTTATCCTGCCAAGAGGTTCTGCCCATGTGTCCTTCAAGCACTCAGTCTAGGTCTCTATCAAGTTCTAGAGTATGTACAATATACATCTTTAATTGTTGCCAAGAAGTAAAATACAGTGGTACCCCGACTTAAGAGCAGCTCAATTTAAGAGCAATTTGACTTAAGAGCAGAGAACATTTGGCATTTTAACTGCTGCCTTACAAATTTTAGATATGGTCTGCTCGACTTACAAATATTTTTTTCATTTTTTTATTTTTTTAAAAATAGATAGAGTAGTTCGACTTAAGAGCCTACATTCAGAATGGATTAAATTTGTTGGTCAAGGTACCACTGTAAATGGGCATAACATTCTCTTGGGCCAATAACTTTCCTTGCCCCACTTGATTTTCCAAACAATCCTTGATGGGGAAAGCCGTCTTTTAGAATCAAGTTTGTTGCTTTTCAGGAAAAAGGGACGCTAGTTCTGTGATAGTTCTGGACCACTGCCATTTTTCCTGCTTTTCTTTCTCCCAAGGTGGGCCTTTACCTTGATCATCATCTCATCCTATACGGCCAACCTCGCTGCCTTTCTCACAGTGCAACGTATGGATGTGCCCATCGAATCGGTCGATGACCTGGCTGACCAGACAGCTATCGAGTATGGCACCATCCATGGGGGTTCCAGCATGACGTTTTTCCAGGTGAACCTTTTGCTCTGTCATTGAAGGGGAAGGCAGGCCCTCTGCTTCTAGCAGAAGATACAGTATTCTTATCTGACTTGTATCAGATAGGAACTTTTATCTAGCCTGTTATCTTGGACAGTGTCTACTTCTACACAGGTACTTCAATTTAACAAGGCCCCAATGCTCTTTATAAGTCCTCCACTATCTCACTAAGAGCTGACTCAAATATTTAGAAAATAAAAATGAGATAGCATCTTCCCAGGAGGAATCAGCAGTATGGAGGATTGTTTTATTTACCCATTTTTAATGCCATCCTTTCTCTGTAAAATCATCCTGCATGTTTCATGGCTGGATAGGGATCTGAACCAAGGTCTTCCAAACCTAATCTGGCTTTCTAACCAGTACAGCACAATGTGAGATTTGCAAGGGCATTAAAAAGAAGGGATGGAAAGATACTGGCAACCGTTGTGAGCAGCACCAAGTTGTACAATAATAATGGGAGAAAGAAACAGAAAAACAGGCTGGAGAGGCTTTGATGTATCCATGTCAGCCAGTGGCCATCTGTGAGGGGTGAGATAGACCACATCATGCTTAGGGTCTAATTCTTGATCTAAAGATGAGGAGACTCTTCCTGTAGTATAGAAGAACCAGTGGACTGCATTAATGAACAGATCCTGCTGCACATTGATAGTGCAGCTGCCAATAATTTTAATGTTCTAAGATGCCTCTTCTAATTCCCTGTTTGTAACTTAAATTATGTCTTAAATGTACTGGGCTGTATATTGTCCATCATTATTGTAAGCCACCTTGGGATCCTTTTCCAAGGAGAGAGGTGGGGTAATTTCTAAATAAATAAAATAAATATTATTTACATTAATTAAAAGCCCATGTTCCATAGAGCTTTTCTCATGTTGTGTTAAGCTCTGCTGAAGCCTTGTAGTAAACGTGGAGAACATGTGGCCTTCCAAATATTTTTGAGTTGCAACTTCTATCTATCCTACCCGGTAGAGATGGGCACGAATAAAAAAAATGACGTTTCGTTTGTTTTTTGGAGGGTCCGTTTCGGTTCGTTTCCGTTTTTTGCGAATTTTCGCAAAAAATTCATTTTCGTTTTCGTTCGTTTTGTTACCATTTATTTCAATTTTTGTGATTTTTTTTTAGCATTTAAAGCAGTTCACTGTATTGCAGTAACAATACATTAAAAGATCCGGCTTGGCTGTGGACGATTTGTCCAACTATCGTCCCATAGCCAATGTTCCCTTTTTGGGCAAGGTGATTGAGCGAGTTGCCGCCCTGCGTCTCCAGTCGTTCCTGGAGGAGAACCATGTCCTGGACCCTTTCCAGTCCGGGTTCAGGCCGCGTCATGGGACGGAGACGGCCCTGGTGCTGCATGATGATCTGTTGAGGGGTTGCTCTACCCTGCTGGTCCTTCTCGACCTGTCAGCGGCTTTTGATACCGTCGACCACGGTATCCTGCTGGAACGGCTCTCGGAGGTTGGGATTGGGGGCCAGGCCTTGGCCTGGTTTCGGTCCTTCCTTGGGGGCCGTACCCAGCGAGTGAAGGTGGTGAGTTGTCGGCGCCCTGGACATTCTCTTGTGGGGTGCCTCAGGGGTCGTCGCTCTCCCCAATGCTCTTTAACATCTATATGAAGCCGCTGGCTGAGATCATCCGGAGTTATGGAGTCTGCTGCCATCAGTACGCTGATGACACGCAGCTCTATCTCTCCTTTTCCACCGGTGCAGTGGAGGCCGTCCGTACCCTTGATCGCTGCCTGGCTGCGGTTCTGGATTGGACCAGGACCCACAGACTCAAGCTCAACCCAGGCAAGACCGAGGTTATGTTCTTCGGGGGCTCGTCGGAGGGGTACTGTGGCCCTCTTCCCAGTCTGGGCGGGTCCGCCCTCCAGCTGGCGCAAAGAGTGCGGAATCTGGGCGTCGTCCTGGACCTGGATCTGAGCCTGGATTCTCAGGTGTCAGCCGTGGTCAGGTCGGCCTTTTACCACCTAAGGCTTATCGCCCAGATTCGCCCGTACCTCGATGAGGGCTCCTTGAGGACAGTGGTACAGGCGCTGGTCGTGTCGAGGTTGGATTACTGCAACGCTCTCTACATGGGGCTCCCCTTGAACCTTGTTCGGCGATTGCAGCGGGTCCAGAATACGGCGGCCAGGCTGGTGGTTGGTGCGCGTCGTTACGACCGCATCACCCCCATCCTGGCTCGCCTACACTAGTTACCCGTTGCCTCCCGAATAAGGTTCAAGGTGTTGGTTTTGGTTTACAAAACCCTCCATGGCTTGGCCCCGACTTATTTGGCGGAGCGTCTTCCCCGACAACTAGACCGGGCCCGGCCCACCCGTTCTTCGGTGGCCCTTTCCCTGCAGACGGTCCCCCCGAGGGAAGCCCGAAAAGCGAGTACTCGCGGACGTGCTTTCTCGGTGGTGGCACCGGCAATTTGGAACAAACTTCCAGGTGAACTACGGCAGGCTCCCTCGCTGGCGGCGTTTAAGAAGAACCTTAAGACCATGCTCTTTCGAGAGGCCTACGGCGAGGGCTAGGGACCCTGCTCTTTTTTTTTTCCCCTCCCTCCCGCCTATTTAACCTTGGATCTAATTGTTTTAGCAAATCTGTTGTCTATTATCTGTATTTGATTTTATATGTCTCTTTACTTTTTATGTTGTTAACCGCCCCGAGTCCCCATTGTGGGAATAGGGCGGTATACAAGAGTTAAAAATAAATAAATAATAAATAAACAAAAACGAAACACACAACAAAATTTCCGGTGTTTCTGTTCATTTCGTTTCATTTTGGAGACAAAATTCGTTTGTCGTTTCATTGCACAATGAAACGGAAAAAAAAAACGAAAATGAAAATGAAAAATTGTTCGTTTCGTGCCCATCTCTACTACCCGGCATGACTGATGTTGAGGAATGATGGGAAATGTGGTCCACAAATATTTCAAGGGCCACAATGAAGTGAAATGTTTAGGGACAATTATCGTCTTGAAAGCATACCAGAATAGTAAGACAGGGTACATAGAGATACCAAAAGAACAATCAAGGTAGGGCAATATGTAATTAAACTTCACTTAAATGCCCCAGAACATGATGACTATTTCATGACATTTTAGTCAGTCCTAATAAAAGTATTACCCTTACAATGGATTCTTTTTCAGAGGCTCAGGGTAAAGGATTTTGCCGAGAGGTCAGTCTGAATGAGGAGCAAGAGGTGTTTGTCCTCAAAATCTTTTCTACTGCCACAATAACTGCTCAGGAATGTATGAAATGGTACATTGAATATCACTCTGAGCCTGCACAGACTGCTCTGCCCATACAAATAAGCTAGTGAGCAGCTACCAAACATTTGCAGTAAACATGTATACCTTCATAGCCAGATGTTACGATTTAAACAGACATCTTTTCTGCTTCTATTGAGAAACTAACGGTTGTTTTTTCTTCATCCTTCATATTTATTGCTTTCAATAATCTTGGATTGGCTTTAAATAGCAAAAGCTGCTTATATACTACCCCATAGTGCTTAAAGCATTCTATGGGCAGTTTCCAATTTAATTATGCAGGCTATACATTGTCCCCACCCCCAGCAAGGTGGGTACTCATTTTACCAATCTTGGAAGGATGAAAGGCTGAGTCATCCACAAATCAGCTACCTGCTCTTGGGCTTACTTCTATTAGCCTTGTGACTGCCAGACAACAGATTCAGATTTCCAGTGGTAAACCCTTGGGAGATCTGATTCCCAGAGGGGAGCCATCAGGCTTCTTCTCTTCCACCCTATACGCAGATTATGTAGTAATTTTGTTGCAATTGTTGTTCATTTAATGTGCCACGATTTAGTTTTGAGTTACTGTATTAAGTCCAATTCCTTAGATCCTACCTGGTGAATTCTGGGAGTTGTAGCTGCATGACACAATTCTGTACACTTCATTGAGTTTAAAATCATTCCCTTCCTCATCTTTATTGTTCTGTTGCTTCCTTTGAAAATGAATTGCTTTTCATTGTAATATTGCTGTTTGTTCTGTAGTGTGATTAGTTGTGTGCTGCTTTGAATGCCCTTGTGTAGGAATGCTGTGTATCAGTGTCATGAACCATACACATAAATAATTGAGGCTCAGGAGACACATTTCCACAAGTAAGATTAATAATGAACTTTGGGGGAGGGCTGTCACCTTGCCTTTGATGTTCCCTCACACAACTCCTCCCCAGTTCATGCTCTTTGTTATGTAGATCAGCCCCAAATGGCCTCTCGGGCCAAGGGTTCTCCTTGACTGCTCTTTGCTGGTTTTGCAGAACTCTCGGTACCAGACCTACCAGCGAATGTGGAATTACATGTACTCGAAGCAGCCCAGTGTCTTTGTCAAGAGCACAGAGGAAGGGATCGCCCGGGTGCTCAACTCCAACTATGCCTTCCTGCTGGAGTCCACCATGAACGAGTATTACCGCCAGCGCAATTGCAACCTCACGCAGGTCGGGGGCCTTCTGGACACCAAGGGCTACGGGATTGGCATGCCAGTCGGTAGGCAGTGAAGCAAAATTCTAGCTATTCTCAGGTGTCTGCAGAAGGCCAGGGCATTCACAGGCTGAAAGAGTTTCAGAACAGATGCCAGATAATATTTTTGAGACCTACAGTATGTTGTTGTTTCAGAGGGATGCTGGGATGATGCATTCTAGATAAAAAGCTTAAAAATATTTCACTAATGATGATCAATTTATTTTTAAAGTTTATTTTCTGTTCAGCCTAGATTCCATCCAGGTAAAAGGGCAAAGCTTGTGAGTTTTTTTAGTGCACCATACTTGGTCTTTTACAATCTGGATGATAAATCTATGCTTTTCCAAGATGAAAAGTAAAAGAAACAGGCACAAGATTAGCTGACAGTTAAAGGCAATGATGTCCAGGTTTAACTTATGTTTTAAAACAGTCAAATTAACAAGGAGAAAGACACACAATTTAATGACCTAATATTCCAGAGCTTGAAAGAGCTTCTTAAATTTCACAGGCTATATGCTTAAATATCTCATGAGGTACAGTTCACCAAATGATGCATATGGAAGTGAAACATACAGGAGATGCCAAGTAGCCTAGTAAAAGTACAGCAACATTCTGCCGTGTGTGTGTTGGGTTGCTAGTGTTGTACAACTAAATCTCAAGAGCAAATCCAACAGTTTGTACTTCATCAATGTATTTCTCTTAACGTCCACATCATTCTTATATGATTTGGCAGTATGTTGTTAAACAGCATTAATGTATATGGTGTACTGCAAATCAGTTGACACTGACACTAAGTAGTTAGAATAATTAGTCTTGCTATAAATTCTCCTTGCTGTAGATCATCATTTTTCCTGTATTCCTTTTAAAATTAATGGCAGAAAGTGGGGAGCTAAAAGTGTTCCCTCTCTGGAGAGAATATACTGAATATGAATTATAGGGACATGGTGGAGCAAAGATGTTCCCAATCTGATGTAGTTTGCTTCATCTGAAAAAGGAGTCGTTTCTCCTCTTAACCGTATGTGCTTCATCATGGATGTTGTGGAAAATGTAGTCAAATGCCAAAAGGTTCTGTGTGGTGCGCATTCCAAACCATAGGCAAGACTACAGTCACTAAAAAGGCTTTGGAGCCCACAAGCTGCTGTCACCACCCCCAGCCCTGCTCCTTCGCTCCTGTCTCTGCACCGAAATGGCTTGGCACAGAGACCCGGGCAAGGGGGACTGCCCCGACGCAGGAAGGGGACGAGAGGGTGAATCACCCCTTGCCTGCCCCCCCCAGATACGACAGCCAGCAAAAGGGGGGAAGCTTTTCCCCTGCCCTAACCCTAACAAAGAAGGGGAAAACTTTCCTCCATTTGCTAGTTTGGGGGTAAACTTCCTCAATCAACCAGCAGCGGAAGGCTGCTCCATGCAGCCCTTGACAGTTGTCAAAATCAGATGTCTATCAGCTGCTTGGGGGGGGGGCAGCCTTTGGCTGTCGGTTGCTGGGTGGGTGGGGGTTGGAATAGCCTTTCCATAGGAATGCATTAAAAACCAATGTAATCCGTTTCTCCAGAATGGATTAATTGGTTTTCAATGCATTCCTATGGAAAACTGCCCCTTAAGACAAATTTTAATAATACAAATTGACCTGTGGAATGAATTAAGTTTGTCTTAGGAGTCACCACTGTATTCTTATTTTGTAAGAGCCATAGTTAATGGTAGAGCATGTATGTACTTTTTGGAATATCTGGCTTTTCTACCCATTTTCTTTTTAGCATGAAAGCGTCCTGCCTGTATTCCTGTAGATCTGCAGCCTATCAGTATTGAAATTATCTATATGCTGACTTAGACCATAAATGATCAGAGTAAAGCACATCAAGATACAGAGCTGTAACAATATTAAGCAGCCCAACAAAATTAACAAAAGAGAAAAATTTGAAATTCAGTAAACATTTATTTTATTTTGCATTTAAAAGCCTGCCATATCCTAAGACCCCAAGCTCTTAGCCTACTTAATTTGTACAGAAATCTAATGCCAGCGGTCTGACTTGGCATGGGGCAACTTCCAACATCCCTCTATTTTAGATCTTACTCGGGGAGAAAAAAGCTGGGAAAAGACATAGGAGGGAGGGGGCATGCATGAAAGAACACATCAGACACCACCCTGGGACCATCATTTCATTATAATGAAATCACACCTTCACCCAACTGTTTATCTGCTCAGCAGCAAAATCACAGTCTGGCCTCTGCTGGTATCAAGGTTAGTTAATGGTGGAGCATCTTATGGATCCATAAAGGAACAGGATCTCCGGACTACCTGGGCCTTTGCAAAGAGAGGTGCTATTCACTGAAATGGATCCTATATTCATGGTACCAAACTTGCAGGCCTCTTGTCAGTGCTCACAGCATGACTGTCTTTGAAACTCCTAAAATAGAAAAGAAAAAAAAATCACATTTTTATGGTTATTGTGGAAAAATTGGACACATCCATTTCCTGCTTTCCTAGCTGAAGAGGAGGGAGGAATGACAACACACATACAGAATGGTACATGAATAAGTAAATATATTTATAAGTTTATATAGTATAAGTATATAGTATAAGTGATTGTTAGATGTAAGTGTTGAAGTCAGTTTGGAAAAGAATAATAAACATAGATGTTCCTTGATTCGCTATATTTTCTGCAATTGAACCAGCAAAGTACAATGTATTGTTCCTTTTGGGTTTGTTTGCCCTCTTTGTATAAAAATGAATGAATAAATAAATAAAGTTTTAAAACAACACTGATGCTGTAGTTTCAAATATGGAGGCAAGAGAGTGAAGTACTTGCTTTGTTTTGAAGTTTAAAAAGGGAGCAAATATGGATAAAAAGGAAAACTTTAAGGGATTCCCCCTTGCAAAATTCTACAATAACTTGTGCATTTTACAATCACACACACCTTGAGATTCAACTTAAAAACCCAAACAGAATACTTGTGCCAACTCTGAAATGCCTCTCTCCATTTGGCAGGTTCCGTTTTTCGTGATGAGTTTGACTTGGCCATTCTCCAGCTGCAGGAGAACAACCGTTTGGAAATCTTGAAGCGAAAGTGGTGGGAAGGAGGGCAGTGCCCCAAAGAAGAGGACCACCGTGCCAAAGGTAAAGCTGTGCTTTCTCAGCATCCTCTTATTTCCTCCCATATCTATCTGCTAGTGGAGCTCTACGGCACAGGGAGCTGTAACTGGTGAAAATAGCAAGGGCTGTGTCACCTTTCCAGCTCAAGGATTTTAGAGTCTGCCCAAATCGAGATATCTTTCTCAATAATGTGAGGGGAAAGCAAAGGCAGGAGCTGCGGTGCCTCATGCCGTGTGTGTTCTTGCCTGAGGCAAAGAGAGTGAAAACAACCAGATGACAAATACTGGAGTCATACGGAGGGCAAATGGGTACTAATGAATGTCCACCACATTGTAGCAGAAAATAGATCACTCCAGGGACATTGTCCACATTTTAAGGTCCTTTAAAAGGCAATGGAACTTCATCAGAAGAGGCTGCGGCCTAATGGTCCAATCTCAGGACATGTTAGAAGTGGGAAGGCAAGGCAGACTTCTGAAGCTGACAGGAAATTTATGCAAATCACCATAAAAGACATTGAGGCCAGGATCTCAGAACTAAGAACCACTGCAGCTGAAAGTGGTCGTCGTGATGCCTTCCCTCCCACTTTGAACAGAAAATATTTATTTTCTTCGCTGACTAACAGGTTTACAGGCTAATGGAAGGGCTTTGCACTTCCAAGAGGAGGCAGCAACAGGCACACAGAGTGGTGTCCTTCTGTTTTGGAAAATCAAGTAGGAAAAAGGAACAAACAGGAGAATACCATAAATGTGAGAAATGCAGAAGGTATGATCACAGACATATAGGTCACAATCCCACCACATCTGGGGAAACAGCACTCCAGACCAACCCCAATCCATGCCCAAGCTACAGTTTTTTGGGGTCCAGCAGTAAAGAGCCGCTGCTTTTGGAGACTGAGATGGAGCAATTCCCTGGCAGACGGTATGACCAGATGTGCACCTTTTTGCCACCTGATTGCACTGTGAATCTCACAGCCTTTTAAAAAAAAGATGCACTAGGACTAGGCTGTTGCAGGTCAAAGAACCAGATGTCTAAAAACTGTATGACCTCAACAATCTCGTTCGGAATATGTAGATGAGAAATGGAGCACAGAAGAGGTTTGTTATCCTTGTGATGCCCCATATTTAGAAAGGAAAGAGGAAAGGGGAATCAAGGGGGTATCCCCTTTATTGTCGAGTTTTTTAATTCTCTCCTTAGATCAGCAAGTCTTGTGCAATGAAGTGCAAAATCATTTTGCTTTTTAGGCTTTAAGAAATGTTGAGCCATTCTGGAAGGATTCCAAACTGTTTTTAGAGAGATAGGATTGCATTACAGTAGCATTTCTGGGTGCCTCACTGGCCAGAACCAGGCATTCAGGGACTTGTGAGAGCGCTAATTGCTTTATCTTGACATCTCAAACATACAACTGAACTTCAAAGGGACAAAAATAAACTGCTAAATTATGAAGCAGTTACTACAGAAAACGAACAAGCAAGAGAGAGAACAAGTAGGAAGATGGCACATAGGGATCTGTCACTGCAAGAGGAACTCAGAGGAAGAGAGCAGACTCCAACAAATTTCAGACAGCAAAAGCAGCAGGTGGGCCAATTCCAGTGCAAGCAAGGAGGTCTTGGCACTCAAGATGGGGGTTGTGCTACAGATTGTTTTTCATGATCTTTGTCAGGGAGGGCAACAGCTCCAGCAGAATCAAAGCTATGTTCAGTTGTTGCTGACTGGGAGAACAAGACACTAGGTAGATCCACTGCTAATCTGCTTTGAGACGGCAGGAAAACAATCAAGCGTAGCTACTTGCATTCAGCATTCAAATCACTATTCCAAACGGAAAAATATAGGAATGCTACCCATCTGTAGAAACAATGTTTTGAATTGAGTAAGGCTACTACTGGATCATTATTTATCAACAATTATGCACAGGGAAGCTTTCAAGTTCCCCATACACCTTCATCAGGCATAAACAGTATAAAATGTGGGGCAGGGGAAGAAGCAAAGAGTCCTTCAAATTGAGTCAAACATGTAGCTCACTGTTTTTGCACGCAGGCTGAGACCAAGACAATATGCAGGTTTGCAGAATCAGTGTGGAGGAACAAACATACATACCTGTCAAGTGTCCCGTTTTGGCTGGGACACTACAGTTTTTCAGCCTTTTCCCCCGATATCTTCCCCAAAGACTATTTTCCAGGAAATGTCCCAGGTGGCGGCGGTTGACAGGGAGGCTTTTCACTGACACAGCAGCGAGCCGCCAAGCAAGGAAAGTGGTGCCTGTGAAGCTGCCCCGGGTTCGGCTGGGGACTGGGTAGAGGGGGGACAGGCTGGAGCGGCTGTGGCTCGGTGGGGTGGGAAGGGCAAAGCAAACGGTGTCCGTGTGTGCGGGCATTTGTGTTTGCACATGCGCACTGCACCTCTCTTGTCCCATCCCAGCCAGCACCGGGAGAAACTTGACAAGATACAAACATAGTCTCCTCTCTCTGCAAAGAAAACCTGGCTGTGACCTTGGTACATCTGTCCACTGCTCTGGGCAACATAAAGGCCTCTATGCTTAGATGACAGTCTTTATATCAACAAAAAGAAGATTGAATCTACATGTCAGACTAGGTTTAAAAAATCATTTAGAATTAGGTAACCATGGGATTTCTAACAGCACAACTGTTCTGTCATTGAAGCAAATGCCATAGTTATTTAGCTGGAGTGAATTTTGCTGTCATAGTAGAATTCTGTCTTTTACACTACCAAGAAAAGAACCCAATATTTTGGTTCTTAGCCAAATGCCTAGAAAAGCTACATAAAGAGCCTGGTAAATACTGAGATCTGGACAGTATTCAGATGAGTTGTTTTGCTACCTCCAGCTCCTATTATTCCTACTTTGGATTTCCAGACAGGTAATTGCAGCTCTCGTGGAAGCACATCTTATAGTGGGTGTGATTTATTGAGTGGTAAGAGGATCCCATAGGCTCTGCTGAAAGGATGCTAGAGAACAACAAACGTATGTGATCTCAACTTTTAAAAACAGGAGGCCAGTGAGTCACAGTTGGTTGCAGAGAGGCTTTATATCTAAAAGGAGAAGAGAGTCAATAAATCATCAATTGTCACACTTGCTTTATTGTTCCAGATGGAAAATAACATTGTATAGGCATCCTTTGGACTAACAGTTGCACATAACCATGGCACAAGCCAACCAATAATTTGAACTTAGCAATTCGAGAACAACAAGCCACAGAGACAGCATTGTTACAGAGGCATTTCAAGCAAGGGTTATGGATTCAGGAACCTGTGGATTTTATCTTGGTACCAACCTAACTGTGACCAGCTAGTAATTTTTACCTGTTGTTGAAACAGGAGTGGACAAAGAACAGGGATCATGCCTTTAGTGTGATTCATCAGAAAAAGAAAATAAGTGTTCAGAAGCTGAAAGGAGAAGCAGCTGTGCCATTAGTTATAAGTGTGAAGTCAGGATACCAGATGTCAGGAGTGCCTGATGATGTCACAGGCTGCAAGACCCAGCAGATGAGTTGGCATGGTCAACAATGAGGGGAGTTGCAGTCTAATATTTGAGAGATGCACATTTGCCATCCCTGTTACAGATTGCTGAATGATCTCCCAGTGTTTGGACTTGTTTAATGCCCTAAGCACATATGATCTCACCTGATTTCAGAAGCTAAGCAGGGTCAGCCCTGGTTAGTACTTGGATGGGAGACCACCAGGGAATATCAGGTGCTGTAGGTGCCTAGAGTAGGAACTGGCAAACCACTCCAGTATTCCTGCCAAGAAAACTCTATGGACATGGGATCACGGAGTTGGTCACGACTGTAACGACACAACAACACAACTTTACAGACCCTACACCAGTGTTAGTTAATGCCAATGCTGAAGCCGTGGGAAATTCAAAAACCTGCTCTCTGATCCTCACTTTCCCAAAGTGTAGCACTTTGAGGTGCTACCACTCGGGAAAGCAAGGATTGAAAATCTGGTTTTTGAATTTTCCAAGGGTTGCTCTGGCTATGGGAAATTCAAAAGCCTTCTCTTCGAACCTCGCTGTCTCGAGGGGTAGCACCCAAAACATTTGTAACCCAGGGTACTACTGTACTCAGGTTAAATTGCCATATTGGCAGTTTGCAAAAAATAAGTGGGTTTTGAATCGCAGTTTGGACACTCAGTTTCTAAAAGGTTTGCCATCACTGCCCTACACTAACAGCAGTCATAGGTCAGTCTGCTGTTTATAGACAGAACATGGCCAAACAGCCCGAAAAAACTCACAACTAAATTAAGTGAAACTTCAGAGTAACAAAAGAGTTGGCAGAGCACTAAAAAAAACCTTGAGAAAACCTGAAAACTATTGGTGGTCTCTGCGGCAAATCTAAGCTGTGCTCTGCATCAAACTGCTTTTCCCTTTCCTTGTATCCCCCTCTGCATCTTCAATCTTGTTGCCTATTTCAGATAAAATCACCCCAGGGGAAAACATCTTCATACTTATTTATATCAAGGCAAAATATCAGTAAGGTCTTGTCCACACACAGCTTGAAATTATAACCATAGTTAGCTGTCCTTAGTACAGAGAAAAGAGATACTGGGCAACCAGTATTAATCTTGCCTAATATTGTGATCTCACTTCAACGTCCTTATCTTTAATTGTTGTTCTGATACATCCCTTTGCTTTGCTGCCTCTAATGACATGACTAGGAAAGGTAGAGAAACTTATCTGACTGCCAATATGCCTTCTCTTTGTTTTTGTTCCATCGCTATACTATTTTGTCAAGTATATTTTTACTGGAAAATTATTTGGCAGATGGTTTAAAGGAACAGTTCTTTTAACCTCTCACCAATCTATATTGGAAATTCATCTTTTACTGTTGCTAGGCTACCAACATCATATAGCCACCTTGTTATTCCCTGAGGTAATATACTGATTATTAAGGGTGTGGCTTTCCTACAAACTTTAAGTGTATGCAAAGGAATGTGACTAAACCTCTACAACCACAAGCATTAAATCAAAATAAAGGTGAAGGGGATAAATTCTAGACTTGCAATGTTCACTACCTACTTAGCAAGTCTATGCAACAAAGCAGCTGCTACAGTAATTTTGTGACACTTCAACACTTGTGTTAAACTACTACAGTGGTACCTCAACTTACGAATTTAATCTGTTTCAAATGCATGCTCTTAAATTGAACTACTCTTAAGTTGGGGAACCTATCTAAAAAAAAATTGAAAAAATAAGTTTAAAATTTTTAAAAATGAAAAAAAAAAAGTAAGTCGAGCAGACCATATTTAAAATTTCTAAGGCGGCAGCTAGTTAACAGTTTTTTGCTCTTAAGTCAAATTGCTCTTAAGCTGAGCTGCTCTGAAGTCAGGGTACCACTGTACTTTGTGTTGTGTTACTTAAGATGCAATTTTCCCCATCTCTTTGTATGCCAGAGAGCATCCCAGAATACCCAACCAAGTTTGTGGGGCAAGGAGACTAACTCTGCAATTCCTTGTCTTCAGATGTGAATAAGGGTTTACGTCCCTGCAACTTAACAGGATTGTATTACAGAATGATCTTGTACATTCAGTACAGCACATTATAATATTATGCACTTTGAAATATTAGAGGTCCACAGCATTATCCGTTTGATGTTTTTAAACACCTAGGCGCTAATTCAAGTTTAACAATTTAGGTTTAACAGCAGTGGGCTGGGTGGGCCTCATAAAATGGTGCAGTACAGGATATACCTGCTACTCTAACACTGTTGCTCCTTCTGCTGGTGTTTTGTTTTCACAGGTCTTGGAATGGAAAATATAGGTGGAATCTTTGTGGTTCTGATATGTGGTTTAATCGTAGCGATTTTTATGGCAATGCTGGAGTTCTTATGGAGCCTCCGACACTCTGAACACTCCGAGGTAAGTCTTTACTACAGTAGCATACAATCTAATATTTGGTATTAGAGGTGTCCCAGACTAATAACTGAAGAAACACAATTTTAAAAGTGGGGTGGAGATGTCGTTACCTTCCACGTAAGAAAGCAAGCCCCTAAAGCCAAACTTAATTCTTATTTTTGACATATAGTTTTTTTTTTCCCTGTGGAATCTGTTTTTTAAGGTCAGTTTTCAATAACACTGTAATCAGATGATTATTTAGATCATTAACCAGCCTGAACCTGCTCTACATCTCCTGTCCAGACTTTGTGCACCCGGCAACAGACTGTTCTTTTTTGGAGTGCAATTAGGATCACGTTAAATCGTTTTCAAGATGGCACTCTGGAAGCAACCCTTTCTGATGTGAAATTTCTCTGAGTCAGAATGTACCCTAAGTGACACAATTCTGCACAGACTCAGCATTCATACTGATAAACAGAATCCATGTATTGTTAAAGTTTAAACAGAAGATTCAGCTTTTAATTGTTGGTTCTGTTAAAGCTGTTAGGATTTCAGGATCAGGAGAAGGTATTCTAGGGGCACATAATCCAAAATTCTGTGACACTGGGTACTTACAAACTTGGGGGGAGGATGGATTTCCTATGTCTCTCACCAAATAGCTGAAAGTTGATACTGAGACATTTGCCTTTAAGAAATGAATCTTCCAGAAAAAATATTCTATTATATGTATCACACTGGGACCAAAAAGGATATGGGATATAAACTGGGAATGGGGAAAATATAAGATTATATTTCAGTCAAACTCAAAGATGGTTGTCGAACTTGTAACCAAAGCATCTGATAGAAATTTCTTAGAGAAATTTACTAATTGTATAAGGCCAAGCACCCATCTGAAAAGAGGATTTTCCAATTTTGCTGAGTTAAGACCAAGGAACTGCATTATAGCAGGAGCTAGTGGGAGTCTCTCTCTCTCTCTCTCTCTCTCTCTCTCTCTCTCTCTGTGTGTGTGTGTGTGTGTGTGTGTGTGTGTGTGTGTGTGTGTGTGTGTGTGTGTGTGTGTGTGAGAGAGAGAGAGAGAGAGAGAGAGAGAGAGAGAGAGAGAGAGAGAGAGAGAGAGAGAGAGAGAGAACTTACCAGCTTAACCCTACAAGAGATGAAAAAAGCATCCAACATGCTAACCAAGAAAAAAAAGGTTCTTAATCACAAGGTATAGAAATTATGGTCTAATTTCAGGGCTACCTTAATTTAATTCCTTATCACTGTCAACAAGGACATATATTTAAAAATATTTTTAAACATCCCATGGTATGGTACAAATGTACCAAAAATGAACCAAATCTATGACATCGAGTTCCAAAATGGATTTTTCATTGGTTGATTTGACATGGAATGATCCTAAAGTGGACATTAGTTTTCTGCAAGACTCACCAATTAAAAGATGGGGTCAACGAGGATCACCAAAAGAAGATGGCAAGAAGTAGTAAATTTACTAGTTAACTGATATGTTATTAGACTTTTATATGTATAAAACTTTCACTTTGATTTGATAGATTTAATGTAACTTTTTATGTTTTATGTTTCATTCCTTTCCCCTTCCTTTTTCCTTTAAAATCAATAAATCTCTTTAATAAAAAAAAGATGGGGGTCAACAAACAGCAGTTACAGAATATTTATATTTATGAGAAAGGATACGGGACTTCAAAATTTAAAGGAGTTGAAATATTAATCCCCAAGCATGTGAATTTGTGGTAAAAGAAGTGGTAAATGATATGAATGATATATAATAATACATGGTTTCATGCAGATAGCAGATTATACCTTAGTAAATATTTATGCACCTAAAGTCAAACAAGGAGACTTTTATGAATCTGTTTTAAAAGAAATGGAGAATGTGAAAAAAGTTTATGTTATTATGGCAGATTCTAATATGGTTTTGGATAAAGTTAAAGATTAAATTTGTTTGTAAAAAGGATGAGATTGCTAATAGAAATACTGTTTTGAATAAGATGATGGAAGCAGTTGGCTTGAAGGATGTTTGGAGAGTATTAAAGGGAGATGAAAGAAGATATACTTATAAGCAGAAGCAGAACACTTTTTATTCTTCTGTATATAATAGTTACTCTAGAATAGACTTTGTATTTCTCTCTTATAATTTGCTTTCTAAAATAGTAAATACAGATATTAATGTAATAAAGGTAACGGATCATGCATTGATGAAAAGGCAAATGAAGGTTGAAAAATATTATAGAGAGGCAAAAAGATGGAGAACAAATTCTAGTATTTTTCAACAGGTGGATAAAATGTGCAGAGTAAAAAAGGAATGGTTGGAATTATGGTCAATAAATGAAGCAAGTGGGAGTAAAATGGGAATGATTTGGGACACCCCTACAGTCATGAGAGGAATAGCTATAAGAGAATCATGTAATTTAAAAAAACTGAAATAAGAAAGTATAAGAAAGTTAGAAGAAACAATAAAAGATTTAAAAAGGAGATAGAGAAAATAAGAAATTAATAGAGAGTCAGGCTAAAAGGAGGGAATTAAATAGTGTAGAATTAGATAAAGTCCAAAAGGATTTGATGTACTTGAAGAAGAATTTTTATATACAGTGATACTTCAACTTACGACACTAATCCTTTCCAAAGGCATCTTCAGAAGTCAATCATGTTGCATGTTGAACAGCGGTTTCCCTCAGGAAGGCACTGAAAATCAATGAATCCGTTCAAGAGAGAACGGATTAATAGGCTTTCAATGCATTCCTACGGGAAGGCTGTCCCAACCCCTTTCAATCAAGGGCAGCTGAAGGCTGCTTTCCAATTCTCCATCAGACAGATGACTTTGACAGGACCTGTCGAAGTCATCTGTCTGGAGGTAAAGCAGAAGGCTGCCCTTGACTGAGGTAGAGGTGCCTTGAAAGGGAAGTGCTTACCTCCGGGTGCTTTCTTTCCAAGGTGCCTGGGCTGGGCAAAGATCGCAGGGACCATGGATCTGCACCCAGTCCACGCACCTTGCAAGGCAAGTGGTGGCGGAAGATTGTCACCACCACTTCCCTTCCAAGCCTCCCCAGGCTTGGCAAAGATCAATGGGTCCATGCTCTGCGCACCAATTTGGTGAGCAGAGCATGGAACCATTAATCTTTGCGCAGCCCAGGAGGCTTGCAAGGGAAGCGGCAGTGGCGATCTGACATCACCACCCGCCTTTTAAGATGCCCGGTCTGGATGAACCTGCATCCACCCCAGGAAATCCCTGAAGCTGAGGCATGTTTGCCCAGCCTGGGTGGTTTGGAAAGGTGTGCCTCCTTTTCCAACCGCCCAGGCTTCGGGAGGATGCATCCGTCCCAGGGATCTCCTGGGGTAGATGCATGTTTGCCCAGCCTGGGCGCCTTGCAAGCCAAGTACTTACCTCCAGGTAAACGCTTCCATTCCGAACTGCCCAGGCTGCCCAGGTTGGACCTGTCAAAGTCAACTGTCACGCAGAGCAGAGAGCAGTGTTCGCAAGTCAAATTACTCAATTGTCGAAGCAACCTAAGTTGAGGTACCACTGTAGTAACAAAAATTCTAAGCTTTAAGCCTGTTTATCCCAAGCTAGAAGAGGGAAAAAAAGATAGGACTGATTAAGGATAAATCAGGAAAGAAATGTAGCTTGATGAAAGAAAAAATAGAATATTCCAAGAGTTTTACAAAGAATTATACAAAGGAAGTAAAATTATGTTAAGAAACTGCAAAGAAAGCTTTTAGAGATTTATAAAAGAGTTTCAGAAAAACCAATACAGGAGGAAGAGATTGCAGTTATTACTGATAAGTTAAAAAATAGTAAAACCCCAGGTTTTGATGGATTAGATTCAGATTTTTATAAAGTATTGAAATCAGTTTTAGTTCCCAAATTTAAAACACTTCTTAATGGAATTTTGGAAGGAGAGAAAATACCATTATCCTGGAAACATTCATTAACAATCTTTATCCCAAAACCTAATAAAGATCTAAGAGATCCTAGTTCATATAGACTTATCTCTTTAATAAACTAAGATGCAAAGATTTTTACTGCAATACTGTACTAGCGAGTAGAATGAATAGGCTTATTACCAAATATATTAAAGAGGATCAAAATGGGTTTTTAAGGGAAGACAAATGGCTAACTTAGTTTGATTGATTGAACTAGGGGGGCATTGAATTTTATATACTGTATGATATAATAAAACAAGGGCAAGTATTTTGTCAGATATATTTAAAACTTTTGATTGTGTAGAATGGCCAACACTAAAGATTGTGATTTTGAAAAATTGGGGGTTTACTAAGACATTCACAGGAGTGAAAGATCAGTTATATACTGATAAAACATCCAGGATAATAGTTAATGATGGGATAACAGACCAGAGATCTTTGACCCAAGGCACTAGATAAGGCTGCACCCTCTCTCCGATACCATTTTGTTTAATGAAATGTTTGCAATCGTAATAAGGAGTGATTATTTAATTAGTGGAATTACAGTTAACAAAGTTAATATTAATTTATTTGCAGATGATTCATTACTGACAATGAAAAACCCATTTGAGAACTTGGATAAAACTAAATATTATTTGGAGGAATTTGGAACAATAACTGGTTTATGCATAAATTGGCAAAAATTGCAGGTATTGTTGTTCAATCACAACAAGTCAGAGCTGGAAATGATTGCTGGTTAATATAGGTGTAAGATAAGTAAACCCATTAGGTATTTAGGTATAGATTTAGTAAAGACACAGAAATTAAAAGATTATAACTG
Organism: Phrynocephalus forsythii; assembly: GCA_029282475.1. Lineage (NCBI taxonomy): Eukaryota > Metazoa > Chordata > Lepidosauria > Squamata > Agamidae > Phrynocephalus > Phrynocephalus forsythii. The sequence goes on from JAPFRF010000022.1 coordinate 8,088,145, forward strand.
TATTAAAATAAAAAGATCACTTAACAATAAACAACAAGAATATTCTAGTTTGACATTATTTTGGATTGGAAGGATTGCATTGATGAAAATGAAAATTTTGCCAAAGATTAATTTCTTGCTCACGATGCTACTAGTACAGTTAACAATAGATATAAAATTTTGGCAATGGTTGATTAATAGTTACTGTAATGAAGGTAAAACTAGAAGTAAAAAATATTGGTATAGAGCACAAAATAAAGGAGGTATAGGCTTACCAAATATTAAAAATTACTACTAATGGCAAATCAATTAAGATTTATTGGAGAAATTGTATATAACCCAGAAAAGCTAATATGGTGGAATATGGAATCATCTGAAATAAAAGGAAATATTGAAAAACATTTATTTGGCACTATCAAAAATAAAAAAATAAGCAACATTAAAAAAACCCTTGGAACAAATAAGACGTTATCCAATTGCAGAGACGTATTGTGGTTAAATTATGTACAACTAGAAAAATGGACTAATGATTGGACAAAGAAGCATAATAAATGCAGAGAATATACATAATATGAACAATTTTTATTGATGTATGAAGATACTCAGAAGATTCAGTGAAAGGTAGTGTGAGTAAAATGTATCAGATATTTCTGGATTTAGAGGGTAAAGAAAGTGAGGGGAAAGGACTGAAGTCAGTCTGGGACCAAGATTTTAAAAAAGAAATAAAAGAGGAAGATTGGGCTATAATATGGAGAATGAGGGTACTTAGATTGATGTCGGTGAGAGTAAAAGATAAATTTTTAAAAATAGATTTAAGATGGTGAAATTGAGTAAAGTAAATCTAATTATTTGAATGCTTGTTGGAAATGTGATAAGGAAGTCAGCACATATTTTCATATGTGGTGGGAATGTGAAAAAGTACAAAACTTTTGGAAATCTATTTTTAAAGAACTAAGCGATATATTTGAAAGGAATATAGAGCCCTATTCAGAAATTACTTTGTTATCAATATTTGCTAAGATGGACTATGACTTCAAAATTAGAGAGTTGATTACTAATTTATTGACAGTGGCTAGGATTAATAATAGCTAGGAATTGGAAAGCTAATCATGAATTATGTATCGAAGAATGGTATACTAAAATATGGAATATGGCCTTAAATAATGAACTGACATAATTTAAATAATAAGAAGGTTAAAAGAGAGATGTTTTTATATATGGAGTAGATTTATTGAATATGTGCTGGTAAGAGATAAAGGAAAAGCTCCAGCGCAACAATCAATTCAGTTCTGGAGGGGAGGGTAATAACAATTGTTAGAATGATGTACCCATTGGTGGAGGGGAGCACTTTTTTTTGTAATGTCTGTACTTGTTTGAGTTCGTATTTTGTTTTGAAAATATTTTTTTTAAAAAATGCATCTTCCAGAAACTCATCTTCTGCTTCTTGCCTTGTGACAGGTGTCCGTCTGCCAAGAGATGGTGACCGAGCTACAGAGCATCATTCTCTGCAAGGACAGTTTCCAACCCCGCAGGAGGCGTGGGGGAATTATACGGACTCGCCCCGTTATGCAGGAAGAACGAAGAGCACGCACTACCACCACACTCAGCAACGGGAAGCTGTGTGGTGGAGGCGATCCTGAGCAGCTAGCACAGAGACTTGCACAAGAAGCCGCCCTCGTAGCTCGAGGCTGCACACACATCCGGGTGTGTCCGGAATGCCGGAGATTCCAAGGTCTCCGGGTCCGGCCAGGGCCGGATTCCCCTGTACAAAGCGATGAGAGTTTGGAATGGGAGAAGGTGACAAACAGCAGTGAGCCTGAGTAAAGGGGCAGGGAAGTGATGAAAAAGCAGCAGCTGCAGCCGCCAATGTTCCATTTTACAGAACATGAGACTTGTACACAATGTTGAACTATTTTTAAATTAATAAAGTGGTTCCCCAGCTTCTCAAGAGCAAATCAAACCTTTACAGCTGGGGGCTGAGCCCAATGGGAATATATATATTTTTTGTTATCTGTCTTGTACGAGCAAGTATCTAACTGTCCTGAAGCACTGGGAGGAAGCCTTCTATCTAGGCTGGGAGAACCCTTCCACAACAGCTTGCCTTTCCACCTTGCGATCTGGGGTTTTAAAAATGAAAGTCCCCCAACAGAGGCAGCCAAAAGAGCAGATTAAAGCTCTGTTGAGAAACGACTAGCATGCAGATTTTGTCATATTGGGCCAATGATACTTCCTTCTGGAAGATGGGAGATGGCTAGTTGATTTGAGGTACTTTAAGGCTGCAGTCCAGCACACCTGAGTTCAGGTAGCAATTCTGAATAGGGGGATTCTGATACTGGAGTAAAGGGTTATCCCCCCCCCCATATCAATGCAGTCCTTCTAGGAAAAGTGCATTCAAAGACTTATTATAAATACCAAAAACTAACCAACACATTGCACAAAGAGGCCTTCAGTTGGCTAGGATGTCAGGTGGCCTGTTTCTTTCTTTCTCTGTGTGTATTCTGGGAACATTCACCAGGAGACCTATTTGGAAAAAAAAGGGGGGGGGAGAGTAATTCCCACCACCAGCAGCTAAGGGTGGTAGAATTTAACTATTGCAGGTTATCAGTTTCTAAAGACATGTCTTAACTTTATGTTAACAGACTGGTCCTCACAATGATACACAACTGTAATGTGTGCTGTTCCTTAAAAATAATGTCACTATAACTAGGCATAATACTCACCACTGACTCCTCATACCCGACATATTTTTTTCTTGGAAATGTCCAAGTGAAGGTCACTATGACACAATATCCATGGTGTTTCTGGAAGGCCCCGGTGAGCATAATTGGTCACCATTCAGGAAATCCTTATACAGATGTAGGTTTTTCATGGGACAGTTCCATTTCCTGATTGACACTTCTATGCAATTTCTCACTGTAAAAATATGATGGGAAAATCATAATGAAGATGACAAACACAAATGAATATACAGTATTCTTGTTCCTGGGTTCCTGTGGGTTTTAATTTTAATTTTATTTTTATTTTTACTGTTTTTGAATGTACTGAAATAAAATCTGTCCTTATATAAATATAGGGGTTCCCCCCCCCCGTATCGTCCTGAGAAACAGAAGGATCTGAAGTCCCAGTTCATAAGGGGGAAAGATGTGTAGCTGCTACTTTATATACAGTGGACCCTTGCATAACAAACAGTTTGTATAACAAAAAAATCTGTACAACATAAAGAATTCCAGAGTAGGGGAAATTTGCTTAACATAATCGCCTATGGGGTGAATCTGTACAACATAAAAATGGGATTACTCCGTTTTCAATGCATTCTACTGTTGCTCCCCACAGAGTTGCCAGCAATTATTCTAGCTCTGTGATCTAGAATCCAATTGTCACTTTGGGTCACCATGCTAGCTAGGAATTTCTGAAATTAAAGTCCCCAAAGTTCCCTTTCCAGCTTTGTTTACCCCAATTTACAGTCTTGATGGCTGTACCCATTTGAACTGGTAACTTCTTACGAGTGAATTAGCTTGGTAAGCAAGCCATGAGAATACATATCGTGAATGTTTGCGCAATATAGCAATCCCCTGCATATCATAGGGGTTAACGATCCGACCCGACCCACGATAATGGAAAATCCACAAAATGCAGATGCTGGGGTCAGGTTGGGACTGGGGGGGGGCTATCTGGAGCCTCCTACACTTACCTGAGGCCTGGCGCTGCCCCGAACGGGCCTCCGACGGGCTTCCCGGGCCTGTCAGAGGCCCCAGAAGTGGTTTCCAGTTTACCAGAAGTCACTTCTGGTTCGCCAGAAAACCACTTCTGGGGCCTCTGACAGGCCCAGGAAGCCTGTCGGAGGCCCATTCGGGGCAGCGCCAGGCCTGGGGTAAGTGCAGGAGGCCAAAGCAGCTTACTCCAGGGGAACTTGCCTTTCATATACTGCGGCCCCGCGATAGTATATGAACTGCAAAATGGTGGGGGACCACTGTACAGGAAAACATAATGACATGTTGACTATAAGCTATGTCACAGGACAAGCAGTTATTCTTCAAAATGTTTCTGAAACACCATTGTTATTTCTTGTTCAGTCATACAAACACTGACTATTATCATATCCACTGACAGCCAAGAAAGAAACTCTTCTGAACGTGGTTGCATTTTGTTTAAGGCTGACACTTTTAGGCATACAGAAGGGAACAGTCTTTTTCAAAATGGGCCTTTTAATGTTTATTAACAGGTTATCCAAAGAGCAGGAGTGACTGGGTGGGGAGATGGCTCAACTGTTTCTGAGCTTCTTTTCATGAGGTGAATGCACTTTGCATACTACCTGCTTCTGATCAACAACAAGGAAAATATACTCCTCTGATATTGTTTGCTGGTTTTCCATGTGCAAAGGTGAATGCTAGATTAGATGAACCATTAAGATGATGGGAGAGTTAGGCATATGAATGCCAGTTAAGTTTCCATGGGATTGATGAAGCATGCAGGGTACTATTTCCACTAAACAGAAACATACACTGACAGGAAGAAAATTAAGTCAGTTCTGTTACATATTAAGGAACATTTAAACTGATCATATTTTGTGTGCACCCTGGCCCTTTAGCAGTAGTCTAGCACAAACATATGCACAAAACATTAAGACCAAGCTTTTTCCCATCCCCTAAGAGGGATGGTGCCCACAAAACATGGCCCACAAAAAGTCAGCAACTCTAGCAGCCAAAAGAATCATCTAAAGTTTTCAAACTGGGGGCCGGATCACAGTCCAAAAGCAGCTGTGGAGGTTGGCTTGCTCCCAAAACAGGGGGTAGGTGGGGGGTTGCAATTGGTCCCAGGGGCCGGATTCAGGACCTTGGGGGGCCACATCTGGCCCGGGGCCTTAGGTTGAGGACCCCTGATCTAAAGAATTAGTAAACTGGCCATTAAATTTTTTTACATTTGCAATGAATTAATAATAAGATGTAGAAAACAACGCACAAAAGAGATTAAACACTTTGTAGGTCAGACCTGATATTTCTTCTCTTCTTATTAAATCACTGAGCTCCCTTTCTCATTATACACTTCACATCCAATTTGGTACACTGAAGATCTCTTGGTATGCAATTGCTTCCTTTTTGTCTGTCTTGGCATGGATCAGAGTTGTGCGGTACAAAACAAATTCTGAAAAGTAAGTTAATGAAGAAAGGTGCTTTAGGTGAGGTTAGTTTCTTTGGTGTCAGGACAGGATACACATTGCTTTCTCTTCCTCATGCTCTCCAACAGACATAAAGCAGCTTTTCCTGGCCTCTTTCTTTTGACCAGTCCCACTCACATGCAAATGAAGTTCATGGTTTGTCATTTGAAATGCACTTTCCCAGAATGCCTACCTATTGATAAAATGTGGTAATTCTAGAAAGGTATCTATTTAGATCCCAATGGGGACAGAAGATTAGATCAATTCAAATATAATTGCTTTAGGCCTTTTAATTGTTTCACCACACCTGCTTTCCATTATGAACCTTCAGCTTCAAAACCCCCAGAGACACATAAAATAAGGATTTGAAATTCCTCTCCAGCTAAGTCTCTACTATGTTCCATATTAGAATATTCATGCTGGGACGTTGCCAATTTGACTCTTAGGCAAGCTAGGTAAGATTCCTATATGATAACTAAGATACTGGGACTTTTTTTAAAAGAATGTTTTATGAGTTTTGATTTCCAGGCTAGTTAATTTTCACTCAGCTCTGAAGGGATATTATTTTTCCCTTAGGGTCAGGCTGGAACTTGACTTCTGGATGCATTAATGTATTGATGAGGGTCATGGGGTGTCTCAGTACTCTGCAGATGCAATTACTGAGATTTCTGGTTCTGTTAAATCATTCCAGAATCATTTTGCAGCTCCAAAGCCTATGTGAAGAGATAAAGCCCACACTGATAACAAGCAACATGGGACTGATCCTCCTATTTAGGTCAGCACATCTTGTAAGAATGACTACTTAACCCTTTCTTTGGCAAGTCCTTTAAAAAAAAGCACAATGCTCTTTTCAGACAGTAAAAGAACAGCCTGGCTCTTTTTATTCTTTCCCATCCTGTTTAGTTACCTTTGAAAGTACATCCCTTTATTTTTTTCTATCAGCCAACTTCTTGGATCTAAAGAGAAAATACAGACCAGGTTCTCTTTTGATACAGCTGGTAACAATTCCACCTATTTGAACAGTCCTTCATTCCTGCAGCAACGTTAGGAAACTGATTTCTATGTAATTAGAAGAGGATCAACATAATTTGGAAACATGAGATACATTGTTCAATCTGCTGTCAGGAAAAGAGAAAAAACACCTTGCATTGTCTCAATTCAAATCCCTTACATAAATCCATTGCCTAGCCATGTGAAAATCAATATTTATCAATTCACAGGCAAGGCCAAACTATGTTTGGCACTACACAAAGCACCACTAAACTGAAGCCACCATTTAGGTAGCTATCCATATATATTTACAAAGAGGTTAAGCATTATTAAGCAAAATGGAACTTGTGGTCAAGAAACTTTGAATCAGATCACAATCTTTGTTAATTCTCATTTAGTACTTAAAATAAATGACATCTAACTATCAATTTGTCTATCTAAAATCTTTATGACATCATGAGAAATCAAGTTCCTATAATTTATCATTTTTATGCCTCCTTTTCCCTAAAGGATCAAAGGTGGCTTACAGTAAAGAAAATCAAATACTAAATTACAATATTTAAAGCCATTAAACAAATATACTAAAATTCATAATAAGAACATTAAAAACACAAAACACAAAATACAATGTTCCCTTTAAAATCCCCTTGGTCAATCACTCATAAAGACTGCTTGATGAGAAATGTCTACATCTGCTTGCAGAAGAGCAGCAAAACTGGGGCCAGTCTAGTGTCTGATGGGAGGAAATTCCAGAGTCTGGTTGCAACAACAGAGAAGACCCTCCCTCACCAACATTCCCACCAAACCCATCTGTGCATGTGGTGGGACTAAGACAAAGGCCTCTCCAGATCATCTTAATGCTTCAGCAAGCTCACAAAGGGATATGCAGCCCTTGAGATAGCTGTTCTGTTACGGCTGTTTAGGTTTGAAAACCACTGTTTGAAGCTGATTTGTACTCCTAATCAGACACAATATAAAATTTAGTTGCAACTGAGTAAGCCATGATTTGCTGGCACAACCTGGAAAGAAAATAAAGCAGAACATACATGGGGAGAAACAAGGAGGTAGGAGGGTCTACAGAGCATTTAGACCAGTGATGGCAAACCTTTTAAGAGACCCGAGTGCCCAAACTACAATTCAGAACCCACTTATTTTTTGCAAAGTGCCAATACAGCAATTTAACCCAAATATAGGTGGCTGTGAAGGGGCAATGTCGGGTGTCCACAGAAAGGGCTCCAAGTGCCAACTTTGGCACCCATGCCATAGGTTCGCAAACACTGCCTTAGACCCATTCATATACAGTGGCACCCCAACTTAAAAGCAATTCGACTTAAGAGCAGAAAACTGTTGCAGTTTTAACTGCCGCCTTACAAATTTTAGATACAGTCTGCTCGACTTACTAAATTTTTTTCATATTTTTTCAATTATTTTAAGATAGGTACCCTGACTTAAGAGTAGTTCGACTTAAGAACATGCATTCAGAACGGATTAAATTCATAAGTTGATGTAGCACTGTACTGTATTGGCAAACCACAGCTTAAAATATAGGAAGGGTACCTCAAGACTCCATTGCCTCTGTGTGAAGTAGAAAACTGTCACTACTTAAGAGTTCAGAAAGTTGTTCTGGGAATAATTCATAGCAACAAGGCTACTCCATTGCATATGCAGCCATGCTGCCAATGACAGCAACAAGTTTATAAAACCCACCAATGGGGTGGGAGAACACACTGCTTATACAGTGCATTGCAAATACCCTTAGATGATAGCCCAAGTGCCTGAGATTACAGACTTGCCACTACTGGACCACTCCACATGAAGACCTAAGTGGCACCTTGGTGGGAGACCCTTTGAAAAAATGGGGTTTAAGTGTGGTAAATACAGTGGACCCTCATATAAACAAACGGTTTGTATAACATAAAATCTGGACAACATAAAAAATTCCGGAAATAGGGGAAATTTGCTTAACAGATCGTCTATGGGGTGAATCCATACAACATAAAAATGGTCACGATTAGGGATTACTCTGTTTTCAATGCATTCCTATGGGAAAATTGTATAAAAGAAAATTTGCTTAACAGAATTTCATTTAGAATGAATTAATTCCTTTATACAATGTACCACTGTACATGGTTGCTATTCCTATTATTGGTTTTCTAACCTTTTACATAGACACAGTTGCATATTTTGAGCTAGCATGGGTTGTAGTTCTTAAACACGATTTTAGACAATCTGGTGCTACAACAGTGGATATTGGGATTCAGCTATGAGTACAATGGTAGAGAATAATCATTGTAAAGAGGATTTATTTTCAAGCATTGTAAGCCCATTATTGTTCACTAGTGATATGACAACAATAGTAGCTTCACTAAGGCTATTATGATGACAGATTAAGATTAGAATACACAGTTGCAATTAAACAATGACGAATTCATACTTGAAGAATACAATGAGATGAAAAGACTCACCAAGTAATATGCTAAAAGATCCTTGAAGAAAAATATGTCCAGAAGATGAGGAAGCACACAATGGCAGAAAGCGCAAATGCTGATACAAATTTCTTGAAAAGGAAACTTAACAGAGCAATATTTTTACAAGAGAGGAGGAGCTGGAGCACTTGTAGATTGGGGTTTATAAAGCAAGGAATCAATGTACATAACCACAAACCAATTATAGAGAACCTGAAGAGCCATTAATCCTATTAAAATCTGATGGGTACAAAGTGACAGAATATACAGAAGGAACTCTGTCTGATGCATAAGCAGCAGTGCTAAATTCTTAGTGATCACAAGGAACGTATTGAGCAATACACAGACACTACTGATTTATTAGCTGCCTAGATGCCCTAAGCACATCCGATCTCGCCTGATTTCGGAAGCTAATCAGGGTCGGCCCTGGTTAGTACTTGGATGGGAGACCACCAGGGAATACCAGGTGCTGTAGGTGCCTGGAGTAGGAACTGGCAAACCACTCCAGTATTCCTGCCAAGAAAACGCCATGGACATGGAGTCATGAAGAGTAGGTCACAAGTGTAACGACACAACACACACACACACACACACACACACACACACACACACACACACACACACACTGATTTATTGGTGTGTAGAGAAAATACAAAAAAGTGGGTGAATACCATTGAGACAAGGCAATTTTTCTGTGCTTCTTAAATGTGAGTTTTATATTTGAGGATATCAAAGCTTTTGACTTGTTTTATAAGTCTTATTAGCTGAGGAAACTGGGATATGCATTCATGAACTGGGCAATGCGTCAATCAGAATTTCCCTTTTCTGAAGCAGAGGAGGAGATCCTTGGATGGGCTGTTCCACTTCCTCACCTGAGCAGGTTATCATTAATCAGGCCCTGCACTATCTTACCTTGTGTGTGTGTTGCAACGTTACAGTCGTGACCAACCCTTCGTGACCCCATGTCCATGGAGTTTTTTGGCAGGAATACTGGAGTGGCTTGCCAGTTCCTACTCCAGGCATACAGCACCTGGTATTCCCTGGTGGTCTTCCAAGAATATACATTATTTCAGAATATAATATAGTCACAAATAATCAAGTAATCCCATGTAATTCCTGTGAAGGATTATACAGGTCGCGCAAAGGGGCTTTCTTGCCACTCATTCATACAAGCCTTGATGGGGGAAGTGGCGGTAAGGGTAAGAGTGACCATGTTCTACTAGAATTCTTGTTTTCAAAGGAATTCAAAGCAGAGTATGGCCACATATTTATGCTATATTTTGAAACAGCCAATTTTGATAACCTCAGAACAAAGAGGACTCAGGTTCCATGCCAGAAGATCCTAACAAGGAGGCCAAGAAGGGTGGAAGTATATTTTAAAAATTCCAATGGCACAACTACAATCTATTCCAATAAGAAAAAAAGGTGGGAAGCGGCAAAAAAGGGCAATGTGGCTTCTCAAAAAGCTCAAGGAGGACCCCAAAACAAAAAAGAGACATGTACAGGAAGTAGAAAGAAGGCCAGACCACCAAGGAAGAGTACAGACAAGTAGCAAGGAAATGCAGGGATGCCATTAGGAGAGCAAAAGCAGAGAATGAGCTGATATTAACTAGAGACACTAAAAGCAATAAAAAGCATTCTTCGGTTATGTGGGAAGCAAAACAGAAAGAAAAGAAATAGTGGCTCAGCTCCTCAAAGGAGAAGGGGGAAGGGTAGCAAATGACAAAGGTTCTCAATTCCTACTTCAGCTCAGTCTTTTCCCATGACAGACTTTTAGCCTCCAGTGGAACCTTGTATAATAAACGGTTTGTATAACATAACGTCTGTACAACATTAAAAAAATCGGAGACAGGGGAAATTTGCTTAACAGAATCATCTATGGGGCAAATCCATACAACATAAAAATGGTCGTGATTAGGGATTACTCTGTTTTCAATGCATTCCTACGGGACATTTGTATAAAGGAACATTTGCTTAACATAATTTCATTTGGAACAAATTAATTCCTTTATACAAGGTCCACTGTAAAGTGCAAGTGGAGGGGCAGGATTGCAGCTAAAAATTAATAAACAAATAGTAAAAGAATAGCTTTCCAATTTGAATGTGTTCAAATCTCCAGGGCCAGACAAACCGCATCCAAGAGTACTGAAGTAATTGCCTAAAGAACTCTCAGAACGAATATCCATTATTTTCTTAAAATCATGGGAAACAGGTGAGGTGCCACATAATTGGAGAATGGCTAATGTTGTCCCTATCTTCAAAAAGGGCGAAAAAGAGGGATCTAGAAACTATAGGACAGTCAGATAGACACAAATCCCAAGAAAAATCCTGGAGCAGGGTACTGTATTAAGCAGTCAGTGTGCAAACACTAGCTGCCTAGATGCCCTAACCCAGTGGCCCTCCAGATGTTTTGGACCACAACTCCCAGAGTCCTTTGTCATTGGCAATACAGGCTTGGAATTCTGGGAGTTGTGGTCCAAAACATCTGGAGGGCTGGAGTTTGGCCACCACTGCCCTAACCACATCCAATCTCACCTGATTTCAGAAGCTAATCAGGATCAACCCTGGTTAGTACTTGGATGGACAACCACCATGGAAAACCGGGTGCTGCAGGCTCCTGGATTAGAAAGTGGCAAGCCACTTCAGTATTCCTGCCAAGAAAACTCCATGGAGATGGAGTTATGAAGAGTCAGTTGCGACTGTAACAACACAACACACATACACATGCAAGCACCTAGAAAGCAATGCAAAGATACCTAGAAGCTAATACAGTACAGATTTCTCAAGAACAAATCCTATCAGACTAATCCAGTGGTGGCGAACCTAGGGCACAGGTGCCAAAGGTGGCACTCGGAGCCCTTTCTGTGGGCACCCAACATTGCCTCTTTACAGTCACCTGTATTCCAGTTAAATTGCTGTATTGGCATTTTGCAAAAAATTAGTGGGTTTTGAATCACAGTTTGGGCCCTCGCTCTCTAAAAGGTTCACCATCACTGGACTAATCTGATCTCATCTTTTGATCAGATAGCCTCCCTGGTAGACAGAGAGAATGCTGTAGATGTAACATATCTCAACTTCAGTAAAGCTCTGACCAAGTTCCCCATTATAGCCTGATTAGCAAGCTAACCAGGTGTGGGCTGGATAAAACAAGTGTACGGTTGATACACAATTGGCTACAGAATCGTACTCAAAGAGAGATTCTGGGGGAGACAGTGGTGGCTCAGCGGGCTAGAGTGGTGGTCCCCAACACCCGGGCCGCGGACCGGTGCCGGTCCGTGGACTGGTCGGCACTGGGCCGCCTGGGGAGGCCAGGGAGGCTCCTCCCCTTTTCCTCCGCCGCCCTCCTTCTCCTCCTCTTCTCTCCCGCGGCCGGCCGGTGGAGGAGGAAGGCTGGAGGAGCGCAGGAGCCGCCGCCTTTGCCTTTCTTTGCCTTTGCCTCCCTCCTCTGCCCGCCGGCGGTGGCGGTGGCGCATCCTCCTCCTCCTCCGCCCTCCTCCTCCTCGCCCTCCACCAGCAGCAGCAGCAGCAGCAGCCACGGCGGCGGCGGCGCGTCCTCCTCCTCCTCCCTCCTCCTCCTCCTCTTCTCTCCCACCGGCAGCCAATGAAAGAAGAAGGCTGGAGGGCGCGCGGGGGCTGGCGGGGAGGAGGGGGCGCGCGGGGGAGGCACGAGGAACGGGGGAGGGATGAGGGAAGCCCCCGCCAGGCCCCGCTGGAGGAGAGGAGAGGAGAGGAGAGGCCGGGGTGGGGGGCTGGGAGCCGGAACACCGCCGCTGCCACCACCGCTCCGCTGGGAGAGGGAGAAGGAAGGAAGGAGCGGCCGCTCCCTTCCCCCCCCCCCACAGAGAGAGAGAGAGAGAGAGAGAGAGACCCCCCAACCGGAGTGTGCGTGCGCTGGCCGTCCGGCCAGGCAGCGCAGAGACGCCACCCCCCGCCTCCCTCCCCTCCCCCGCTTGCCTGCCCGAAGGCTGCAGCCGGAGGCAAGGTGACGCGGTGGCGGCTCCGGCCCGAGGGCGCCACCGGGACCGCCGAGCCGCCGCTGGCGGCGGCACAGAGGCGCCCCACCAAGGCAGGCGGCAGCGGCCGAACCCGGGCGGTTGCCGTGGCCACCGCAGCCGCTGCCAGGAGGAGGAGGTGGGGCCCGCCCACCCAGGATCCCGGGCTCCCCCACCCCGCCCAGCCGGGGGAGCGGCACGCCCGACGCCCCCAGCCGGCGAGCGCCGCTGCCGCCGCGCTCCTGTGGCCCCCTGCAAGGCACACACGCCAAGCCCCCGCTCCCCTCCTCCCTCCCCCATCCCCTGCCCCCACACCCTCCCCCTGCCCCCCTGCCCGACCCCCCACACCCCCATCTCCCCCTCCCCACCCCCACCCCCAGCCCCGGGCCACGGTAAATCATCAAACATTTACCGGTCCGTGGGGACAAAAAGGTTGGGGAGCACTGGGCTAGAGCATTGAAAACTGTCAGCTACACAGCCAGCAGTTCAAATCCTGGGTGCCACACAGCAGAGTGAGCTCCCGCCGTTATCCCCAGCTCCTGCCAACCTAGCAGTTCAAAAGCATGTAAATGCAAGTAGATAAATAGGTACCACCGTAAAAAGTGGGAAGGTAAAACAGTGTTTCCTTGCAGCCAGGCCGGCCAAATGACCACGGACTTGCACAACACTAGCTCTTCAGCTTGAATACAGAGATGAGCACCACCCCTAGAGTCGGATACAACTAGCACACACGTGCATGGGGAACTTTTACCTTTACCTTTTACCTCTAAGTGGGAGGATGTAACAAGTGGGGTATCCCAAGGCCAGTCCTGGGTCTGCAGCTCTTTAACATTTTTAGTAATGACTTGGACAAGGGACTGCAAGGAATTTATTTTTTATTTATTTTAGAGTATTTTTATCCCACATTTCTCCTTGAAAAAGGACCCAAGGCAGCTTACAGTAATGAGGGACAATATACAGTCCAGTACAATTGAGACATGTTCAAATATTGAGAACAGGAAATTGAGAGACATCTTACTTACAGCATTAAGGCAACATTACATTGAAGCTACAAGGGAATGCAAGCAGTTAAAAAGAGAGTAAAATTCCATGTAAAAGTTATGAGTGATGGAAATTAACATTCAAATTTGAAGATGACACAAAATTGGGTTGAACAGCTAATACCCTGGAAGACAGAAACAAAATTCAAAAGGATCTTGATAAGCCTGAGTACTGGGCTGAAATCAACAGAATGAAATTTAACAGAGGAAAGCGTGAAGTACTGCACCTAGGAAGAAGAAACCAAATACACAGTTACAAGATGGGGGACAACTGGTTCAACAATACTACAAATGAGGAGGATCTTGGAATTATTGTAGATCATAAACTTAATATTGTGATGTGGTCACAAAAAAGGCAAATGCTATTTTTGTCTGCGTTAACAGATATATATTTTCCAAATCCTGTGAGGAGTTCACATCTCTATATTCAGCACTGGTTAGGGCTCACCTTGAGTACTGTGTCTAGTTTTGAACACCACACTTCAAGAAAGATGCTAACAAACTGGAACAAGTTCAGAGGAGGGCAACAAGGTTCTGGGGGCTGGAAACCAAGCCCTATGAGGAAAGAGTGAAATAACTATTTCAAAGTCTGTTATACAGAGGAGGGCCAGGATCAGTTATTGATCATCCCAGAGTGCAGGAAGCACAACAATGGGCTCAAGGGAACAGCTTTCAGCTGAATGTCAGGAAAAGCTTCCCAACTGTTAGAGTAGTACGGCAATGGAACCCATGACTTTGAGGGGTGGTGAGTGGAGGTATTCAAGAGAAATATGGACAACCACCTGGCAGATATCCTTTGACCTGTATTCTTGCACGGAGCAGGGGTTTGGACCTGACAGCCTCATCGGCCCCTTCCAGCTTCACTATGGTATGATTCTATGCCCAGGTGTGTCTGCACAGTAGTGATCAGGAAATGCCTCCTGTGGCCCACTGTTTCCTCAGCACACTTTAGTCACCTACTCCTGGATGCTTCAAGGTAAACAACACACAAAAGCAGGTCGTTGCTTCTGGTAGCAAAACAACCCCATATGAAACTTAGAAGAACCCAAAATACTCAAAATTTCTGGGTGTCCAAGACACCAGACTCAACCCCTTCAAATCTGTGAGTAAAATAGTTTGTGTAAAATTTTTATAAGTTTATTACTTTGGAAAAAAGTAAAGCATAACAGTTTGACAAGGGATTAAACATTTCAACAGTGATACAGTGGTACCTCACATAACAAAATTAATCCACTCCATGAGGCACTTCGTATTATGAAAAAATTGTAATGCAAAGTACTGTTTCCCAAAGGAATGCATGGAAAGCCAAATAATTCATCCCAGAGGCCGAAAAAAGTAAAAAAAAATTTTTTTTGTTCAAATATCTTTTATAAAGTTTACTTTAAATCCAGATCAGGAACACACACACAAACCACAATGCAAAATGGGCCGATGAGGCATTATGTGAGGCATCCCACTGAAAATTTTCTGAAAGCGAGACATCAGTATACCCAGCAATTTTTCATCATGTGATATTTTTCACCATGCAAGGCAAAAATTATGCGGGTTACCACTGTATACAGCATCATCAGGCAGATCAAACTGCAGTTCAAAGCTCAAGGCACTGTAGGGCTTTCCCACAGTAAAACCGGAAAGAGAAAAAAGCCTTGAATGGAGGGAGCAGAAAACTGTGCACACCTTAGACGAAACATTGCGAATGAGCCGAGTTCAGTATAGTTGAAGCATTGTATGAAAAGCTTAAGCCAATTGCTAAGTAGTTACCTTCCACCTTATATCCTACCAGCCCTGCTTCAATGGACATGAAGGCTCGAATAATCACATTTGATCTTTTAATTGGTTTGAACTATACCATCCAAGCTTGTTTAATTAACTGCTCTGTGCTATCCTATTGATCACAGGTACAAAAAAAAAAGCATAAACCCGATTCCGTTCCCCAGAACCCATCTAGGCCATAGATAATGATATTTCTGCCTTTATCTCAAGACAACTCATACCCTTTCTCAAAATATGTGAGCTCTGTCCAGTAAGCTCAAATGTTTTAAAGATTTTAAAGACTTGATTTAAACTCATTTCTGCTGATTCCTTCATAGTTCCTACAGCCCAGTGATGGAGAACCTTTTAGAGACCGAGTGCCCAAACTGCAATTCAAAGCCCACTATTTTTTTTTTGCAAAGTGCCAATACAGTAATTTAACCTGTATACAGGTGGCTATGAAGGGGCGATGATGGATGCCCACAGAAAGGGCTCCGAGTGCCACCTTTGGCACCTGTGCCATAGGTTCGCCATCACTGCTATAGCCTATAAGGCTACCAAGTCTGACTCCCTTCTCAGTGCAATAATCCAAGTTTAAGTATTGCCTCTATCTCCACAAAAGGCTACCAGTCACTCAGGCTCTTTCCCAGTGCTTTGTGTTGGAGCCATAGCTTATTCAGTTATCCTAGAGGCATTCCTCATCTGTTTCTTTGCCTATTATGTCAATTAAATTATACATCATGAAACTATCCTTAATTTGTCACACAAGTTTACCACTAAGAATCTTATATTTTATGTAACTGGAATCCCCTGCAGTGGAGTTAATTCCTTTTTTAGTAACAGGAAATCTACCGCACTAGTCAAACTGGCAAGATGTATTATACATGGCAGTAAATAGATGTAGACCAGGTCCCCAGCTGATGTAAATAAGGTGGTTTTAAAATATATATAAATATACACCCAGAGAGAGCTATGGCCTCATTTCCCTAACTTGCTATTGGCTTCTTCAAGCTGTAACTTCAAGAAACAGAACATTTCTCCCAGGTAACACGATTTTAGCCCTTCATCTTTTCCACACTTATCTCTAAGTGAGCCAAGGTGAAATGTAATTTATTTTAAAGCTGAAAGGAAATGCAAGTGAACACACAGAAAAATCTTTTTGATTCCCAGGTGAATGGTAAGATAGCTATATCTGTTCAAATTACTGTATATTGTTCTCCATTTATACAATCATACTATACCACATTTATAAGCACTCAGAAAAGAAACTCCTGTTCGCATTTGCAAGATTAAAGTGGGAGAAATATACACAATCAATAGATGCTTTACAGGCAAAAAAACTAAATAACAAAGAACAAATAAAAAACAGACACTGTCTTGCTCACACAACCCATAGGTAGATCTCTTGACAGTTTACCAGCTGTGACAGGTTTAATATTTAAACTCTCCAAAGTGAACAAGATGTGCAGTAAATCTGCCGCAATGTCCATTATGGCATTTGGCTCCAACAGCCAATCACAGTAAGGAAATATTAGTGACAACAATCAGAAGCTGCCGCTCCCCAATGATAATGTGCCACAGGCACCCAAAGAATTGAGGTCTCCCCCCTTGCATATTGTATATTTTGGTGTCAAGAACAGGATTCAGAAAGCAAAAGCTCTCCTGCACTTCTTGTTGATGTGACTGTCAGACATCAAGGTGCAATGAAAGGCCATAAAAAAACTAACAACTGCCTGCTTAACTTGTTTCATTCAAAGGATTTAGAAATGTATAAGCAGAAAGTATAAGCTCCCATAGTGACAGATTAGAAACCAATACAGTGGTACCTTGTATAAAGGAATTAATTCATTCCAAATGAAATTATGCTAAGCAAATTTTCCTTTATACAAATTTCCCATAGCAATGCATTGAACAGAGTAATCCCTAATTGTGACAATTTTTATGTTGTACTGATTCGCCCCGTAGGCGATTCTGTTAAGCAAATTTTCCCTATCTCCAGACATTTTTATGTTGTACAGATTTTGTTATACAAACCATTTGTTATACGAGGGTCCACTGTATTTTGCCTAACAGAAACTGAAAGTCCATGAGATAAGGTTACCCTCTCACTGCCTGCATCTCAACTTTTAAAACTGACAAAGGTATATGAAGCATTTTAAATACTCTAATATATTTTCAAGACACTGTGCAAAAGATCAGTGTGTTTTGCATTTACTTTCCGTAATTCTGATGACCTTGCTACAACTGCTGACATGACTGCACTCGCAAGCAGAAAGTGGGCTTTCTTTATGGAGTTACTATTTGCACGCTGGCAACATCTGTGCAAATGGCATAGTACAGTACTGTACTTAAGTTACTATGCTGTCAGGAGTATCTATTCGGTGGATGCTTAAGAGCTTCTTGGCCTTGCTCAATTAGTCACTCGCTCTTGCTTTTATCTAAGTTAACTCATTGCAATAATATATTTAGGACAAAGGGGGCAAAAGCAGTATGGCAAGAACTAGCAACTTAAATTAGTTAGCAACTTAAATTAGTTATTTATCAGGAAAGGAGTACAGTGACCCCCTACCTATTGCAGGGGTTAGGGACTTAACCTGACCCGCAATAATTGAAAATTTGAGATATGTGGATGCAGGTCGGGTCAGGCCTGGAGGCCTAACTGGGGGCTCTTGCACTTACCCCAGGACTGGGGCTGCCCTGAACAGGCCTGCGAGGGCCTTCCCAGGCCTTCTGGAAGCCCCCAAAGGGTCTCCCTGCGAACTGGAAGTGATTTCCGGGTCACCAAAATCATTTTTGTTATATGACAGGCCTTTGACAGGGCAGCCCCAGTCCGGGGGTAAGTATGGAAGGCCTGAAACAGGCCTTTGCCCCTTACCCCAGGGGGTCTTTTTTCATATACTGTGGTCCCGCAATATAGGGCCTTTTTACACGACCCCTAAGATCCGCTGGCCACTTAAATTCGGACCAGAGATCTTAGGGGTTCCTCGCTCTTCCTCTGTCCCCACCCCCCTCCGCACTTCCTGGTTTCTGGCTGCCTGAGGGGAGGGAGAAAAAAGAAAGAAAAGAATGCCGGTTTACATCTGTTTTGTTCCCGGCAGCATTCAGATCTCTTAAAGGAGCGGGGCGCAAAAAAAGAACAAACAGAAGCCAGGAGAGCCCCGCACTCACTATCCTTACACCGGATCAAAAATTTGTCACCTCCAAAAAGCAGGTACAAGAAAACTGCTGTTTGGTTGCGCTTAGGTGGGCGGGGTCGCACTTAATTGTCTGCAAAGTCCGGAGCTGGTGGGTAAACATTTTTAAGGTCCGGACCTTGCAGCCATTTGCGGCGGAGCTTAGGGGTCGTGTATAAACGCCCATAGTGGGATCACAGTATATGAACCGCGAAAGGGCGGGGGACCACTGCATGACCAAATCAACAACTGGGTAAAACTCCAAAAATTACAGGATTCAAAAGATGTAATAGGTAGGCAAAAGGAGACTTTCTGCTTTAGCTCTTAGCATTTGATAATCGTATAAATGCAATGCTGTAATATACATGTATCTGTAACTGTCCTCTCAAGGTAATTCAACTCATGTTGAGATTGCTGAGTAGGGCTGCCATGTCAGAGCACCATAGTTAATGGGTAATTTTCACACCACTGACTCCTCTCTTAATCCTCAGATAAAGTGAAAAAGTTCTTCTCCTAACACTTATTAGAGCTTCAATTTTATTTCTCATTATTAAATCATGAAATTGGGAAAATGTTTAAATTAAGTGAGAGGAGGCAAACTTTCTTTGAAGAACTGACAAATCATCTCTTTGCCAAATTACATGCATTTATTTTCTGTAACAATCTGCCTGCTGTTTTATGTTGTGATTATTTTTTTTAAAGAAAGGAGCCTTTAAAGAACAGAGAATCCAGATCTTCCCTAAAGTATTATAATAACATGGATTATGACTCAGAATATATTGGGGATAAACATCCTGCCACATTTTTACAAGCTTATATTTGTTAGAGATTATGTTCATATGGGGAACAAAAAGCAATGGTTGCAAGTCAAGCCAGAAAGTTTTGTTTAAGTGCTTTGTTAATCACTCTGATAAGTGTGTATATGCTTATACACACATTCATACATGCACACTCATACGTGTAACTGATTTAAAAACCTCATTTCCAGGAGCATGAGATCTCTCTAGTGATGTAAAAATTTAAGTCATGGAGAAAAAAACTGAAGCAAAACTGAATAACTGGAAACGGGGACTGCTAGCCCTCCCCTCCCCATGTTATTTTACATCTCTAGGTCTATCTCACTTCTCAATGGCTGCCCCTGCTCTTTGGAACAAATTGCCAGTTGACATCAGCTTGGCTCCATCTGTTTACGAATTCTTTGAAGACCTGGCTCTATAGTGAGGTTTTTAGCAGTGCCTGCACGTAGCTCACCACCTACCTGATTCCCTATTATGATTTGTTTGTTTTATGTGCTTCTTATGTTTACTTAATATATGTAAAATGTTATTTTTATATTGCTTTAACTTTACTGGTACACCCAATTGGAGTTGTTCTCTGAAATAAACTTGGTGGTGTATAAGTCCATAAATAAATAAATAAATGTACTTCTGGACATTACATCTGGGTTGTCTCTTATTGGACAGAAATAGCATCAAAACAGATGAGAAAGAGCAAGGAAAAATGTTTGGATTTATAATGGTGGAGTTGATTGAAAAAAATTGATGTTTGGCTATTTATTTTTTTAAAAAATCTATTTTTATTTAAATCGCATCGATTTTTAAAAAACATATTTTGATCTACCATAATGTATAAACTTGGCACCTGGGAACCTCATGGCCAGAATGGAGAAGGAAACACCCTTTTATTCAGAGGAACTGGCACAGGTGGAAACCAAACTCTCTTGTGTTACCCTACTAAACAAACAGATACACCTACCAGGGACAAATGGATCGGCATTTATACCAAAGCAGCTGCCTTTGACCAGAGTAACTGCAGAAAGAAGCATTACATTTTAATGTTCTAGCATGCCTCTCCTAATTCCTTGTTTTTAATTTGAATAATGTATATCTTAAATGTTCTGGGTTGCATATTGTCCCTCACTATTGTAAGCCACCTTGGCTCCTTTTCCAAGGAGAAAGGTGGGGTGAAAATATTAGGAACGTAAGCCAAAAAGGTAGGCTTAAGTTCTTCTCTTCGGAAATCCCTCTTAAAAGTCTGTATGTTACCTGTCCGCATGTAGGTGTATCCTCTGGGTGGATAAAAAGCATTTATTTATTTATTTATTTATTTGAGGGGAGGTTGATTTGAATATTTAAGGTGTTTTCTTAATCTATTTTTTAAATATACGTGAAAAATAAATCCATTGGAGAAAAAACTCCATATTGTGATTTAAACCATGGGCACCCTGAGAAAGAGACAAGAGAGATTTTAAAAAGTGAATTATCATGGAAAGGTCGCAACTTGGTGTTTTGGTTGGGTTTTCTCTTATTGTTATTATTTTAAACGCTTGATTAAAAGCTTCCCCTGTTGTTCCCTGCACAGGCCTCGTTTCGGCGACGGCGACCAAGGGCCTTTTCACAGGACCCCTAAGATCCGCTGGCCACTTAAATTCGGACCAGGGATCTTGGGGGTTCGTTGCTCTTCCTGTGTCCCCACCCCTCCGCACTTCCTTGATCCTGTCTGTGTGAGGGGAGGGAGGAAGAAAGAGAGGAAAAAATGCAGGCTCACCTCCGAAGCCGGTCGAAGCCCCTTCATTGTCCTGATTCCTTCTCTTCTGTTTTTGTTTTTTTTTTGCCTCCCGCCCCTTCTCTTAAAGGGGCGGGAGGCAAAAACAAACAAAAGAAGCCAGGAGAGCCCCGCACTGACCAGATTAAATCCAGCCCTGGGGATTTTCACCCTCCTGGAGCAGGTACCTGAAAAGTGCGCTGGGATGCGCTTAAGGTGGGCGTGGTCGCACTTAATTTCCTGCAAACTCCGGAGCTGGTGGGGAAAGAATTGTAAACTCCGGAGCTGGCAGCCATTTG
Source organism: Phrynocephalus forsythii (assembly GCA_029282475.1). Classification (NCBI taxonomy): domain Eukaryota; kingdom Metazoa; phylum Chordata; class Lepidosauria; order Squamata; family Agamidae; genus Phrynocephalus; species Phrynocephalus forsythii. The sequence goes on from JAPFRF010000022.1 coordinate 8,109,534, forward strand.
CCCCCGGAGTTTAGGGGTCGTGTACCAAGGGCCCAAGGCGGGCCTTTCCCGGCGTTTCAAACCCACCTCCGTCACCTCCACGGGAGGGCCTCCCCGGGAAGGAGGGACGGGCAGGCATCACAAAGCCCTCCTGTGGCGACGGTGGGGTGGTGGGGTGTGCGTGCCTGCGTGCGTGTGCGTGTGCGCGTGTGTGTGTTGGGGTTAGGGTTTCCCCCTCAGGGTCCAGCCGGAGCCACCCGAACCCTCCTCGGGAACCTCTTGGTGGGGAAACCGTTGGGCGCGCGCAATGCCCGACGGGAAAGAGAGCGCGGGAAGCCAAGCCGACGAGGAGGCCGGCGCCTGAGGGAGCGGCTCGGCCGGCGGGGGAGCGCGTGCGCGTTCCCTCTTCCCGCTCTCCGCACGCGCACGCGCACTGCCCACCCGGACCCAACTCTCTCTCTCCCCCGCGCTCCCCACCTCCAGCGGCTCCGCATGCGCGCCCGGAAGACGAGGCCACGTGAGAGCCTTCGCCGCCGCCATCGCGGTCTCCATGGTAACCGCTCGCCTCGCCGTCCGGGGTCCCTCCCATGACCCTTCCGCGGTGTGTGGGGGGGGAAGTCACGTGATGTTTTGCTCTTTTTTTTCTCCCCCCCTCCCTCTTCCCGCTGCGCCCGCGCGCTCTTTCTCCCTCTGTCTTGTGGCCTGGGAGTCTCCTCCCCCTCCTCTTAAGCTGCTTCCGGGTCAATGCAGGACGCGGCGGGCGGCGGCGGCGGCGGGACGGGGGAGCCTCCGACGGTGGGCTCGGGTGAGCAGGAGGCACGGGCGGAGGGGGGGGAGCGGGGGTGGTGGTGGTGGTGGTGGTGGTTCTTTGGGGGGACGGGGGCCAAGAGCCTGTTTCCCCAGCTGGGCTGGTGGAAGGATTTCTCTTCCCCCACCCCCACCCCCCCAACCACCACCTCCCAGGCCAAACTGGACTCAGACCTGGCATTCGCGGCTTGGATTCGGAAATTCAGGGGGTTCAAAGAAAGGGGACCCCCCCTTCTGTGGGGCGGGAGGGGCCGCGCGGAGCCTCCCTGTGCAGTAGCAGTCGACCTTCAAGGCTTTGGTGGTGGTGGTGTGGGGGAGGGAGAAGCGAGCAAGGGAAGGCCTCTGCTGCCACACTTTTGGGAACGGGGGCGGGGGCGGAGGAGGGATGGGCTTTGCAGAGGCACTTTGTTGCGCCCCCTTTTGAAAATGGGCTGCAGGACTGGCAGCTTTTGGTCTGACTGACCTTTCAGGTTTAGTGCCTTTTTTATTTATTTATTTTGGCTGCTGATTTAGCCGGAATAGTGAAGGATACCTCTTTAACAGGCATTGTAGGGCAGTGGTGGCCAAAACTTCTGCCCTCCAGATGTTTTGGACCACAGCTCCCACAGTCCTTTGTAATTGGCAATACAGGCTTGGAATTCTGGGAGTTGTGGTCCAAAACATCTAGTGGGCCAAAGTTTGGCCACTACAGGGTCTGTAGATAGATATAATTAGGAATTTGGTTTCTGTTAGTATTTAGGCAAACATAAGAATTTGGGTAAGCCCACAGGGGCAAGCCTAGATTTATTTATTTTTTAGCATAGGAAAGTCCCTGATATTGAATCAGGCCTTTGGTCCATCAGCCTGGTGGTGTCAACGGGAGCTACCAGTAGCTCCGTGGAGTGGTGATCCTTTGGCATGCCATATGTTTTGGACTGCAACTCCCACAGTCCTTGATCATTGGTAATACAGGGTGAGGATTCTGGGAATTCGAGTACAAAACAAACATGAAGTGGGTTTTGGGAAAGGATGGTTTACTATCCCTACTACATGCAGATGGCAGAGTCTGAGCTTTTCTGGATGGGCAACACTGCTTCTCTGATTGAAACATGAGTCCTGAAGTGCATGTCTTCTTCACAACTGGCATATAAATATTTTTGGTCCTACTTCATTTGAAACAGCATTTAGGGCTGCACGATTTGACCCAGCAAGGCAGAACTCCTGAGCCTAGCTTGTTAGGCCTAATTCCTCAGCATTGAGTTATAAATGAGGGGTTGTCCCAAAAGAAAAGAAAATATTGCCTTGTTTATGGACTTCCAGAGTATAACTTGGGACAGCCAGAAGATGGTTGCTGATGTAAGCAGTTGCAAGAAAGATCCATCAAGATTATTTTCTCTTTGTTAAAAGAGGGTTTAAAAGTTTTACTGTGGTCACTTTGGACACAATCTACCCATTCTTTTTTGTTTTGTTTTAACAACCATAATGACAAAACAAGGTGGGTCAAAGCAAGTTGTTAAGCCACAGGCAAACGAGTATAACATCCTTACCAGATTCAGTTTCCACCAAAATGGTCCACAGCTCCTATGAAACCATACTTGTACATCCAGAAATAATGAATTATCATAGTTTTAATTCAACATCTGGAGGTCTACATAGTCCTCATCCTTAACTTAGGTATACAGCCTTTGTGCTGCTCACTCGCTTTCCTATTCTTGTGTACACACCTTCAGGTATCTTAGAGATGCTCCGTTATTGTTGCTTCCTCTTTGCTTCATATCAACATCAAATAAGCCCCCAACATCCCCCTGTTTACTGGAAGATAATCATAATAATCATCACCAAGTGAATTCTGACTTATGTCAACCCCTTTTAGGGTTTAACAGGTAGAGAATATTAAAAACTGGTTTAACATTATGTCCTTCTGTGGGCACCTTGAGACTGTGCAACTTGCCCAAGTCCAGCCAGGCTGGTTTTACTCTCTGGAACCCCAGTGGGGAATTGAAGTCACAACCTCTGGCTCTGCAGCCATATATACCCAAACCACTGAGATAGTTGGAATTATAGTGATTGATCAAAAACCATATGCTGTGTGCCCTTGACTGCTCAGAAGCAGGGTCTACCAAGTATGGTGTGACATATTTAAAAAAATAAAACATTGTTTCTGAACTTGCAGTCCACAGAAATAAAGGCTAGGCTCATTATAGGTTTCTGTGTGTATACTTTATGGTAGTCACATGCATATTACCATTTCATCACAGAGGCTGTGAAATGATACATACTTGTCTAGGGTGTTTGTCAGGGTTTCCAACATGTTGTTTTGTACTGCAGCTCCTACAATCCTGCACTGTCTTGGCAGGGGGATTTGTGGAGTGTGTAGTCCAAAAAAGAACTGCTTCTATGTTCTGATACTTGTGCAGTTGGAAGTTGACTCTATATCTGGCACAGCTCATTTGGGACATTTTATTTGGGTACAGTTATGACAACGTGTAACTAGAAAATTGATCCTGCTGCATCAAAGTAACTTTGCTTAGTTCAGTATTCTGTCTCCATCTGTTCACCCTCTGTTGCCCATTCCTAATGTCTGGCATTTAAAGCTGCAGCGCCTGTACTTGATACTTCACATGGGTTAGACCAGTGGTTCTCAACCTGTGGGTCCCAGATGATCCTGAACTGCAACTCCCAGAAGCCTCCACCACTCACTGTGCTGAAAGGGATTTCTAGGAGTTGCAGTACAGGAACATCTGGGGATCCATAGGTTGAGAAGCACTGGTCTAGGCTAGAGCTAAAGGAGGGTCTGTGTGATAAAGGAAGAGATTAGTTCTCCTTTGAAAACAAAATAAAACAAAACTATAGTTCAGCAACAAACCACATGCTTTGTGTGTGGATCCTGGCTTCAGCCACTGCCATTTGCAGTTTAAAAAGGGTGGAATGACAGGTGATGGGAAATACCTTGCTTGTGATGCTGGAGAGTATCTGCCTGTCAGTCTTGAAGGCAAACAGCATGGCCAGATGTCAAGAAGCTTCCTTTTGAAAAAGGACCCTAGGTAGGCAAGAAATCAAACTGCTTGGAGAAATACCAGCCATTGGCATAGACATTACTGACCTGGATAGATTTAGCTGCTGGCTCGGTTTCTGCAGCTAGGCATGTGCAAAGAAGGAGGTGCAATTACTGTACCTTCATCTCACATGGCACGAGCACCACAAAATAAACTTGAAATCTTGCCTGCTTCATTCTTGTTGCAGGAATAAATACAGTTCCACTTTTCTACCTTAGGTGTATGATGATGCAGTTTTATATATCAAGATTCCCATGGAGTTCATGCTATGATAGCCAGGGTTGACCCTCCTCCTCCTCCCCTTTTGTAAAGCGAATTAAACCCTTCAGAATGAGCGATCCCCTGGCAGTTGGCAACCAATTTCCATCTCAGGTTCTGAATGATGTCTTGATGTTTCTTTGCTGCATTGGCTGAAGTTCTTCTGGGAACTTGATGCTTTTGAAGAATGTGTCATAGGGTATTACTGTACTTTTATTGACAAAAGTATTGATTAACCAGGACAGGTGAAGATTCCTTGTCATGTTCAATTTCACCAGTGCTGTTCCTGTTTTCCAACTTGAGAATAAAAGCTGTGAGTGGAGACCTCCTTCTCATGTCTGCACAAGAGATCTAAGCATCATTGCCAGTTTGAAAGTAGAAAACTTGGGGTGTATACGTTCAGTCAACTCACTAGGATTTCACCATGTTTAGAATCCATTACAGGCTCTGTAATCCTTGGTTTTCAAAACTAATGACCAAGGTTGTGGCGCATAAGATTTTTCCTTGTCTGGTTCCCACAACTCTTTGGAGCTATGGCCATTCTATGTTATGCTGACTTGTACCTGGCTTACCATTTAGGATAGACATCCATAAATTAAAGACATTTTAAAAATGTCTCTGTCACTGCTGTCAGACTCTGGAACTCCCTTTCAAGTGAGGCCTCTTTTGTGTTGTCCTTCAAGGAACTTTTATTCTAAGGAGGCTTCCCTTTAGCGATTGGCTGTCGGAGAGGAGTTTTTTTAAATGGATTGTTGTGCCTTGTTGCTTTAAAAAATTTAGAACTGAATTTATTTGCCATTCATTTATTATTGGCTTAATTCTTTTAAAATATCTGTATGCTTTCTGTTTTTAATTTTTAAATATTGTGTTTTTAATGATACAAGCCACCTGGGTCCTTTTTAAGGAGAAAGGTTGGGTAAAATGTTCCAAATAAATCTATGTCTGCCAATGACTTGTACATATACAGCAGGCCAGTTAAGAAAGCCTTTGCTTTCATTGTAGGCTGCACAGATCCAGGGTCTTATTTGAAGAGCTTCTAAATAATTCACCTCTCTGTGTTTCTGGTAGTGAAGAATAGCTCCCTTCCATTCAACACAGTCTCTTTCACAGAGCTGGTTTTCAGGGATTTTCTTTCTTTCAGAGGCTCTGTGGAAAGAAAACATTCAAAAATTCTCCAGAGTGGTTGGTACACTGTGCTTTGGAACTGGGAAACAGACCATTGGCTCTGACTTTTTCATTTGAGTACATCATCTCTTCCAGACCGAAAATGGCTTATTTCCCAATCTCTCTGAGTGCAAGGGACTTTGAGTTTGGTTTGTGTTTCTTTTTTTGCTGTTTAGAGGCGAAAGTGCACTCAGAGAAGGTACTCAGCTCCCATGTATAGATTTATTGTCATTTGAGGTTTCGAGATAAAAATTGCTTCAGTAAGTCGGGTGATGCAATGGGCCTCCATGAATCTTTGCAGCAGAAACTGGCATTTGACCTATAGAACCCTTTTCCGTTTAATAATTTTTCCATGCCACCTCTTGGCTTTTATTTCCAGACTGGACTGAGGGAAAGCATCTCTGTGTGCAAAGAATACTCTCCCTTCCCCATGATAATATCTTGAAGAACAAAGTTCTTATTTCAAGAACACTTACCAAATATACATTGCCCAGGGCAATTGGAACTTGAGGCTGTGGCTTGCCTTGCGCCTCCCATCCCAATAACTGTTATTCAGTTATATGCTGCTCCCAAACATGGGGGCGGGTTTATGTTGTCATCATGACTGAAAGGCCTTGATGTCTGTTTCCCAAACAAATACAGTAGGTCTAATTCTAATCTCATTTGAAAGCCCTTCAGGATGGCGGCCATCCCTGTTTTGGTATGTTTACATCTTTGTAATTTTCTGACAAATTCATTTTCAGTCATTGTTCTGTCCTTTGCTGGGTTTTTTTAACCTTTGTTTCATATTCTGCTTTCTTAACCTTTGTTTCATTTCCTGGGTGTACAGTATTTTTCTATCTGTGTGGATTTAGCCCAATTCCTACTCCCAGCCAGAGTAGACCTACTGAAGGATTTGCTCAATGATAAGTCAGCATTTTTGTAAATCCTTTGATTCAGTAGCTTTACACTAGTAATTGGATTTAGGCCTGCATGTTTAACAGACAGCATGCCTGCCAAAATGTCCTGCTCAATATTTTGTTTAAAAGAACATTAAATAAATAGACATAAATGTTTCTGAGAGACATCTACCTGCTTAAGTTTAAAGCGGGACTCCCAACCCAGATGTTCTTGGATGACATCTCCCAGAAACCCTGGCCAGCACAGGGTTGTAGTCCAAGAACATCTGGAGCCCAAGGTTGGGAACAGTTGGAGTAAAGAGAACATCCCGGATTGGATTGGCTTTTTGTCCGACTCAGGAAAGGTGTTCTTACATTTTGGGAATAAGAGGAACCAGGTTGTTCAGTCCTTCTTGACTACGCTCTCTCTTCTCCAGTAGGAGGAATTAAGTGGACACAAGACACAATCCTCAGAAAAGATGAAGGGCTGATGGAATTCTACTAGAAATTGCACCTCTTAAACCTAAGAAGAGCTGATGCTGAGACCGGTAAGTGGGAAAAGTAGAAGTGGGAAAAAGTCTTGACATGATATATGTAAAGCAGAATTGGGGAGATTTCAGGCAGTAAGTCTACCAGGCATCAACTGATGTGCGGTATGAAAGACCAGGACATAGGATAGTGATGGATAAACTGAAACTGGAGACTTGATGCTCTTAAGCCTCCAACTCTTTATCGTTTGGCTGTGTGGGGGTTCTCAGAAGAGCCTCATATTTGCTTTCTGCACAAGCAAAACTCCTCTGTCCATTGTCCTCACACTTAGCAATACAGGATTTGTTCACCCTAACAAGCGTGTTTCTGGACCATTTAAAAGAAAACCATAAAAACCTGGCCAGCTGAGCTGGGATTCTCAATCGCTGATCTTGGCTTAGAAATGAGTGCTTGACTATGTGAAGACTCTCTTTGTCTCTTGTCCTTCCCTTGTGGCATTGTAGAATTTGAAGAAGGACCATGGAGCAGCCCAGAGGCAGAAGTTTCATGCAAGTTCTTTGTGAGAAGTACAGTCCGGAAAACTTCCCATACCGCCGTGGTCCTGGGATGGGTGTGCATGTCCCAGCAACACCTCAGGGTTCACCTATGAAAGGTACATAGATTCTGTCTGCAACTCTCTGTAGGCAGACGTTTTGTCCTGTTGTTCGGGCTTCCATGGCATGAGGTTGAAAGGTGGGCATGAAAACTGCCATCCCTTTTTCCATTCTTCCTCCAATTGGGTTCCAGGAGAAGGAGAAATGCAGGAGAGAACAGGTAAACCTTCTTTCAAAATCCCAGCCACTCTGTGCCACCTTGACACCTGATACATACATTGTGCCATTTTAAATTTTTGTCAAGTCAATTTGTATCACGGCTATCCCCAAAGCCGCATAAACAAGGAAATTACTTGGCTGGAAATGACGATAACTACACTTGACAGAAAAGAGCAGAAATAAGTTAAGTTGGTCAAGGACAAAACACACCATATGCCACTCAAAATTAATTGCTACAGAGTCACCTTAACGAAAACTTTCAGGCTGTTCCACTCATCTCTCTGTTGGAGTGTCCAAAAAGGATAGAAAAGATATTACATCGGCAGACCTGGTTGCCTCCTGAAAAGTGTGTGCCCAAAAATACCACAGTGCATGTACTGGCACATCACTTGCCTTTTTGTTAGATTTGCAGCCCTCATCTGCTCTGTGTTTCTCACAAGATGCAGCTAAATTTATAGCTGTCCCTTTAACAGTCTTATTTGGTTGTGACGACCCCATGGACGTGTTGTTAACATGGAACGATAAGGACTTGTAGCATACTTGTATCTTTCATCTTATTTTCAAGTTTATGAAGCAGTTTGTTTTTCTGGGCACTCTTGGGAATTTTCCTCTTCAAATTGTCACAATAATTCACCAGCTGTAAAACTTTTAGGACTTCCCGGGTGTTAGGACCCTGTTCAAATGATGACCTGCCTGTGTAATACAATGTATTTCGACAGTGAACTCTAACCGGTTGGGTTACTTGTTTGGCTAGGATGTTCAGGTGGTCTTTTGCGTCTGCTTGAAACAAGACCATGGCACTGAAACACTCCTTCTTGCTGTTCCTCTTCCAGATCGCCTCAACCTCCCCAGTGTGCTAGTTTTGAACAGCTGTGGGATCACCTGTGCAGGGGATGAAAACGAGATCGCTGCCTTCTGTGCTCATGTCTCTGAACTGGATCTTTCTGACAATAAACTGGAAGACTGGCACGAGGTACAGGAGACTGCGTGGATATCAGTGTAGGTGGATCAAAGATAGCTAGGTTGAGCTAGCTAGACCTTTGATCCACCTGCTGTAGTGTTGTCAATGAGGAAGAGGCACTCCTGGGACCTTCCATCCCAGGAGTGGCATGACAGAAAAGTTGGTGGACGTAAAAATGGGATCTCAAATATAAAAATTCTTTGCTCGAAATGGAATTTAGTGCTTGCAAGGTTGTAGAAAGATGAACAGCACATGGTAAAATACCCCAGTGGCAAACAGTTGGCTCTTATGGATGTTTTTTCTCTCTCCTTTACTGCTGAGGAAGATTTTATGAAGCCTGCCTGGTATTTGCTTTCCCCCTCCTTATCAAGCCCTTTTCTTAAAGGTGTAATTAAATGAACCATTGAGGTGAACAAGCAATTAGCCAATCAATCTAAATCAGCAAATAGCAGCAGTATGAATTGCAGATAGCTATCTTGACTGCTGTCGGAGTCTATTTACTTCTCCAGTTTAGTGAGCTGTTCAGGAAAGCTCAGGGGCTTTCTTTCTTTCTTTCTTTCTTTCTTTCTTTCTTTCTTTCTTTCTTTCTTTCTTTCTTTCTTTCTTTCTTTCTTTCTTTAACAAAATATGAATTGAGATTCCTTTTCAGCCTGATATACACCTCCATGCCTCCCATCAGCTCTTCTTTTTATTCCTTTCCCTCCCCAGGTCAGTAAGATTGTGTCCAATGTCCCACACTTGGAGTTTCTCAACCTGAGTTCCAACCCTTTGAATCTGTCGGTTTTGGAGAGAGGGTGTGCTGGGTCCTTTGCCGGCGTCCGCAAACTTGTGCTGAACAACAGTAAAGCATCCTGGGAGACGGTCCACACACTGCTGCAAGAACTACCAGAGTAAGCCAAGGAATAGTTGGAGGGGGAGATGCAGGGGCCATGCAGAACAGAAGGTTGAAGAGCACACTACAGAAGCTTGCTGGCTGCTGAGGCTGTGTCATCCATGAGGCACAACGTTTCTGGTTCAAATCTGGCACCACCTCCACCCCCATGTTAACTAAGTCAGTAGTTCCTAGCCAGTGGTACTGGGATTTAGAAATAATCTAGATGGCATGTAAGGTTTCCATAATTCCCTGTAGAATTCAGTTTCAGTAAGTCTGCTTGTTGCATAGAGAGCATTAGTTCTAATTTCTCAGTTTCATAATAGTACTCTGGTCATATCATTGTGCTGCTTCCAAATCACCTGCAAATTGGCGGTTTGAGTTGACAGGATGGCCATAATGCTTCCATTATGAAGGTCAAATACCTGACTAATGGAGGCGCTAGCTTTTGAGTGTGACAAGATGGAAGGGAGAGAGGCTGCTCGACACAGACATTTTCCTTAAGTGTTCCACACAGGGTGCGCTCGGCAAGTAGGCTCCTCCATAAGAGCCCAATCAAAGCCCTGCTGGGTTAGCCAGCCCGTCTTTCTCTTCTCTCGAACCACATGCCTCCTGGAAATCCAAAGGGTAGGAGTGGAGAGCAACAAGGCTCTTCTGCTCTTCTTCCCTGCCAGCCAGAGTTCAGTTCAGCCTGGGGAAGATATTTCATTTTTTTATTGTGTTACATCTGACTCCGTGGGTGGCGGTCCACAAAAGCTTGTACCCTCTGAAACTTGGTCACCTTTGGAGCATCACAAGGCTGTCTGGTCTTGGTTTGCTAATGGAGGCTTCTGGAATCCCCTGCACATTTCAACCAACCAGTCTGCCATTGGAGAATTCTGGTGGGGCAATGGCAGTTTAGAAAATGTAACTTTTCCAAGCTCTCATTCATCGGAGATACTGCTTTCCCAGTGTTATTAATCTCCATTTCTTTTTAAAGCATATAATGGTGGATTCCCCCCCACTCCTGGTAAATGACACCTGCCATATTCCCTCCTGGCTGGTAGCCATGCTGTCCATGATAATGAGGCTGCTTGCATCTTCTTTCAATATAAAACTGTCCCACTTTAGCTGGAAGCCTTGACGTGTAAGGATATTTTAATTTTTCTCCCTGCAGATTGGAGGAGCTCTTCCTGTGCCTTAATGACTATAAAACAGTGTCTTGTTCTCCGGTTTGTTGTCATTCTCTCAAGTTACTCCACATAACTGACAATAATCTCCAAGACTGGACTGAAATCCGAAAGTTGGGGGTAATGTTTCCATCTCTTGACACGCTTATCTTGGCGAATAACTACCTAACAACCATTGAAGACTCGGAAGATTCTCTAGCGAGGCTGTTCCCAAATTTGCGGTCCATCAGCCTTCATAAGTCAGGTGAGGCTCTGAACAGAGTACAGTGGGCCCTCCTATAACAAACAGTTTGTATAACATAAAATCTGTACAACATAAAAATTCCAGAGATAGGGGAACTTTTCTTAACAGAATCGCCTATGGGGCAAATCCATACAACATAAAAATGGTCATGGTTAGGGATTATTCCGTTTTCAATGAATTCCTATGGGAAACTTGTATAAAGGAAAATTTGCTTAACATAATTTTATTTGGAATGAATTAATTCCTTTATACAAGGTACCACTGTATGTCCTTCTGAAGCAGAACTTCAGCATGGTTTGAAATGGCTTCCTGTCTGGCTGCTTATTCTCATGCACATCCAAACACTCGATGTTCACAGAATGAGCAGCACTTGATGACACAGCCCTTTCAATCAATCCTAAACCAACCATTCATATTTGCAAATAGTTTTGGGGAAGGCTTACATCCTTGGCAACAGTGCACAAACAAATTAAAGCACAATGCAACTAGAATTAGTGTGACTTTTTGCATGCACTGAAATAAAAAGGCGAGCCGTGTGGTTGATATAAAATATGAATGCGAGAGTAGGCAATACCGTTATAGGCCACTAATAAAAAATTAAAAAGTCATACAAAATGCAAGCTTTCCTGGATAAAAATACCCCTTCTTAAAGGCATGCCTATTGCCTACTCTTACATTTTTGCACACAGAGGCACTAAGAGTAATTTTCAAATGAAAGTATTTATGCAAAATATTTTTTGGCTTCTGCCTTCTTTGGTTTCCCTAGTACACAGATGCTATTTTCTGTTTTATTACTTTTTTTCTGTCAAAATGTATTCACAAATTACCCTGAAGTGGACAGTGCTAAAACATTGATGAGGAAACCGTTGCTTTTGTTGGGCAGAAAGCCCTACCGGTGTGGTTGCATGTGAGTGTGCCGGTTGTGCAACCATTGCCACTGCAGAAGCAGCAGGCAAGTCTACTTTGTTGGGAGTAAACTTTTGTTCAGTGCTTGAACCTGCGACACGATCTTGCATTGCTAAGGTGGGTGGGCTTTCCACTTCGCAAAAGCTCGGGAGGCTCCTGGCCTGATTTTTTTTCACAATTTCCTTTCCTAAACCCATTCTTTCTTTAAAGCAGGTCTGCATTGCTGGGAGGATATTGACAAGCTCAATTCTTTCCCCAAGCTTGAGGAAGTGAGGTTGCTGGGCATTCCTCTCCTTCAGCCCTACACCAACGAGGAACGCAGGAAGCTGGTAATAGCAAGGTCTGGAGGTCTTTCTTGTTGGCTTGGCTTAACGGACTGATCTCTGTCTCATCTTAAGCTCGAGGGGCTCAAGCTTGTGTCTGCCAAAACACCCGGCAGGAGAAGACACCTTGTGTTAGATGAGCTTTTGATAACTTTAAAAAAAAAGTAACAAGATACTGATAGAAATGTTAATGCCTTTCTCTAGAGAAGCAAGCATTTGTTGTTTCTAGAATGGCAGGATCACATTTCTTCAACAGAGTCATTTGAAAGGTGGAGAGGCCCACTGTTTTGACAGATGGCCAAGTGGCAGACCAGGCAGATAGCTGGACAGCCCATCTCTCTATTTAAGCATGCCCAAGTGCCATCCTGAAGTCCATCCTGAAAGACCAGTAGAACGTGGTTAGGAAAGGCCATCCCAACAAGGAGAAAGCAGTACTTTAGCTCTAGTCTAGTCAAACACTTAAGAGCTGACATCCTATGGTATCCTCACTGGTCCATAACTGTTGAGTTTTGAGGTCTTACTGATGTGTGTATTTTGTCCTGTTCCCCTGCACTGTATGTCCTCTGGTTTGTTTTCTATCCCATTTTCCTCCCCAAGCAAAGTAGCTTGTCATAAGATTAGCTTTTAAAAGTGCAAATTAAAAGCACACAGAAGAGGATGGTATTAGTACACAACTGAGCAAATGACAATAAGGAAGTGCCATTGGGAATGAAGTAATTAAAAACACAAGCTGCCTAGATGCCCTAAGCACATCTAGTCTCGCCTGATTTCAGAAGCTAAGCAGGGTTGGCCCGGGTTAGTACTTGGATGGGAGACCACCAGGGAATACCAGGTATTGTAGGCACTTGGAGTAGGAACTGGTAAACCACTTCCAGTATTCCTGCCAAGAAAACTTCATGCTATTGTCGGTCACGACTGGAACAGTGCAACACACACACCAATTAAAAACACGGCAGTTGAGGAAATGGAGCGTGCATTCCTTAAAAGCTCCTCCTTGGTTTCCCAAAGGCTGTTTGCTGTTGGAAAAGCAACAAGTGCTGTGGATGGAGAATACCGGGTTCACCTAGTCTGAAATGGAATTCCATACCCTGGAAGAAGCCACAGTGAAAGCCTTCTCTTGTGTCTCCATGGGTGGGATAAGAGGTCCCAAGTCTCTAGAAAATGCCTTCTAGCAAAGATGCTATGGGCAGCCTTGAGGGCTGATTGGGGCTGATGGAAGCATTTCTCAGCTACGTTGGCGTGAGAGCTTGCCTAGGCCACTGGTCAGTACCCAAGCTCAACTCAAGGCTCTCATCCTGATTGACACAAAGCTCTGTACGGTTTGGCTTCATGTTCTTTGCAAAGCCTTGAGAAAGCAGTGCCCATCAGCTCTGATTTGGCTCTTCAGCTCTCTGGCATGACTGCCTTCTTCTTAGAACTACTTAGCCGATCACGATTAAGTTATTGGTGCACATTAAGAATTTCCGGCAGTGTCTGAAGTCTGGGCACAGTACAACCCAGCTGCTCCTGGATTACGACAGTAAATACAGCTAACTTCTTTCCCTGGGTTCATGTGGGCAAAACATAATCTGCCATCTGGGGTGAATGGATTCTCTTGCAACACATTCAAAAGCAATGCTTACTGTTACTTACTTGGGTATTATACTTTGATGCATAAGGCAGCCTTGTTTTGTTTGTTGGAAATACTTGGCCATTAGCAAAACAAAATTTTGATCTTCTAGTTTGCCTTACCTGTGTTAATCATCTAGTGCCTACCTAGGAAGTTTTGAGGCATGGATAATGGTGCCATGATTACAATTATGCAAGATATCTTATTAAATATCTGCGTGTATAATTAATTTTGACTGCATGCTTTCAGTTCCTCTAACATTCAGATTAGGAAAGCAGGAGATTGAGATGAGAACATCAGCAGGGAGCCAGGGCTGTTAGGTAAATTGATACAGAAAATGAGGAATATCGGTTTTATTGGCCTTCCTTTTGATTATATGGTTGTATTTGGGTAGCGTGGAGCACTTGATTAGGCAGAGTTGATGAAGAGGTCATAAACTGATTGCAGATACTTCCCCTGCCTGCATATTTAATTCTGTTTTGCTATGCTGACCCATTAAGCGTTATGCATTGCAGTAAGGTGCCAAAATCCTAGTGTTCTTAAACATGATATAAAAACTTCAAATGCAACTAATTCCATGGTATGAACATCAGAGTTAAGTTCATACATCTGAAAGCACAGTTTGCAGTGTCCCTGAAGCTGTAGCTAGCTGTATGTTGCACCTTGCTTTCCTCAAGCCAGCAAAGAAACGCCTTCTACCACCCACCCCCATTCTCACAAAACCTGTCAAGCTTTTTGCCATCTCTAGTAACTACTGTGTGTGCTTGGAATTTTTTTGTTCCTGCCAACCTCTGAATCTTGTGCAATCACTCTTGAGGCTGACTGTTCACCCACTATCTGTTTGGACGCTTGGCGGTTTTACTGCATTTGGGAGTCTTCAGACCCAAACCAAAATGTTTTCATTTAACTATCTTCCTAAGATGACTTATCAGGATATATACACAGGAGAGAAGATTAACATTAACTGCAAGATTGATTGTATATATTCACACATAATTACCTGCACTAGGGTGTGATTAGACACTAAGCAGGTTAAAATAAAACAAGTGGGCAGGCTCTTCCTATTGTCAGAACATATTGCAGAAATGTCATGGGTTTACCCCCCACCCCACCCCAGCCCTTTCTATTAGGGCTGGACAAATTACGCCTGTTTTTGCAGTTCCACTTCTAAACTTTGTTCTCTTTTTGCTACGCTCACAAGAAGCATCCTATCCACCAGCTTTTAGGAGTGGTCATTCATTTTTCATATGGGTTGCAGGATCTGGCCTCAGCCTTTAGCAACAAAAATGCCAGTTTTTCAAAACTAAAGAGGACTTAGGCCACGTCTGGCGTTCCTGCCCCCTTAATTTTGTGGCACCCCCTGCAGCAGCTTGAGGGGGGTGCAAATTGAACGCCCCCCCAGCCTGCTCAAGTCACTCATCCCTTCCTTTATGAACAATCTGGCCATGAGGGCTTGTTTCCTTAGAGCAGGCCTGCCCAACAGGTAGACGCCAGCTACTGGTAGCCCGCAAATGGTTCAAAAGTAGCCCGCCGCCCACCAATAAAAAAGTGAGGGGATAAGTTATTCACCCCTCTCCCCTCCATCCCAAGGACCACCACTGCCCCAGCAAAGTTCTGGGTCCTGCCAGCCCACTGCCTCAGCCAAGTGGGGCAGTTCAAGGGCCATGGTGTGGTCCCCTGCCCCCCCCACTGGCCAGATGATTGAGCGGGTGCAAGGAAAGCGGGTGCATGGTTAGCCTTCCCATAGGAATGCATTGAAAATCAATGAATTAAGGGGACGGATTTCAATGCATTCCTATGGGAAACCGCTGCTCTACTTGCAATTTTCTTTTTACTTGGAATGGATAAAATGTGTAAGTAGAGGTATTAGTATAGTAGCCCTCAGTCACTTTGGGGCCAGAAAAAGTAGACCTCGGCCTGTTCAAAGTTGGACAATCCTGCCTTAGAGTACAGTTGGCCTGCTTGTCTTCTGTCCCATCCCCTTTCTATCGCTACCTCTTCTTTTAAGACGTCAGAGACTGGTGATACCCAGAGACTCTCAGAAGTTGGCTTTGTGTGTTAGATGACTGGAAGCTTAGAAGCAGCAGCTTATACTGATCCGCCACCCGTTTTTCAAAGCCTGCCAATATTTTATGAAGCACTTCTGAAAGCCAAGGAGAAGACAGGCGCTGGGAGAATTCCTGAATACATTTATATTTAAATTGTAATACATGACTTTAAATCAAATGCTGTCTGCCAAAAGCTGGAATAGAAATTTATGCCTTTGAGAGCTTTTTGGGTGTCTGAATCTGCTGATGCTGAAAAATAAATTCTTATCAGTTTTTACTGATGACAGTTAAGGTTAAGGTTTAGGGGGTTCCCCTCTTCTCTTGTTATTAACATCTTTTTTTTCTGGACATGACAGGCTACCATCCATCAGTAAGCTGAATGGGAGTGTCATTGTGGAAGGAGAACGTGAGGACTCTGAGAGGTTTTTCATCCGTTATTACATGGATTTTCCGCAAGAGGAAGCACCATTCAGGTGAGATCACCTAGACTCCAAATTTGGGATACAGGGAACAAACTTGTGTCTTACAGAGGAAGAAATTGATCTGACGCGTCCTTACATTTTTAATGTGCAGTATGTTTTGGCTGGCTGAGAGGAGGATGTGTGTGTGTTAGAACATTGTGAGAGAACCAAATCTCTCAAGTCCAGAAGGTCTAACATGGCTGGTGCCTAGCAGGAAGTAGGTTCAGTTTGAGTTGTCACGTCACCCTTTTCCAAAGACAAGGGAACTGAGGAGGAGTGAGTTCTTCGTAGAGAAGAGCGTGAAATAAACCAAAGGACACGACGAACCGGGCTGGTTCGTGGTTTGTTTCATGTCCCGGTTTGGGGGGGGATCCTGTTTTGCCAAAGCAGAGGGAAGCACTGCACTTGTTTCTCTTTGGCATTGTGTTTGCTTCCGCAAAAGGGGGGGTTGCCTGTCTGCCTGCCCCCATCACCTGGCTGCTCTTGCCATGGCTCCTGGGGCCGTCCTCAGGGACAGCAGGCCCAGCTTCCCTGCCAGGAACCTGGTGCTGCCTCTGAGCATGCTCCTGTGGAGGTGGCAGGCACAGGGAGACCTCCCCCGGCACGGACCTGAGAAATGGAACCCAAGCAGGTTCATTTTTTCCAGGCTTTTCCAGGTGGTTAGCAGACACATTTTTTTCCCAGTTCATACCCATCTCTAGTTCTTAGTAATTGTCATGCTAAACTTAAATCCCATCTTGGCTGCTTCTGCAGCCCACTGCTAAGGTATGCACTACTGATTGAGAGCCACTGGTCTAAAAGAGACAGAAGGCAAAGAGGATGAGAGTCCAGAGGTGGAACAGGAACATTTGGGGCACATGGCATTAGGCAGAGTTATAGCAGAAAACAGGGTGAGAAGGATGGACCGAAGTGTGCAATGAGTAAGAAGCAGTGTCAAACCAGTGGAATGCAGTATGCATCCAGGCCAGCCTTTTCATATGTATTTAATTGACCTGTCCTTTTTTATTACCATTTTCCTGGCCCTTCTCCTGAAAAACACAGCTTTTGATTCCTAGTCATTCCCCAAGTCATAACATCTTTCATGGTTCCTGGTTCATTAAAATGAACATATTGGGGTGGGGGGGGGATCTGTGGGTGGGACTGAAGTCCAAGAAGTATTTGGTGACTTCATAAAGGTGGCAGCCTTCAGCAAAAGGCTTTCATGCTCAAAGTAGTACAGCAGATTATCCCATAATAACGGAATGCACTCAATGCTTAGCAAGGCCAATCCATGCCTTAAGCAGGGAACAAAAGAAGCCCTTGTTAGAAGCCCTTGTTAGAAAGACATTACTGTAGAGGAATCAGCTATTGTGTGTTGTTGGTTTTTTTGTTTGTTTGTTTGTTTGTTTCACTTTAAACATTATGTAGAAAATTGAACTTGTCTGCTGCATTCATGGTGCACGGCAATTTTTGTCTTGGGAGTAGAATGTTGCCCATCATAATCTTTTTTAGGTTAACTCACATGCAAGATTTTCTAGGATGCAGCTTGTCTGGACCTTTCTTCTCAGCAATTTAGCTTGGAAATATTTGGCTGTCAGTGCCCAGTAAAAAGAGGTGCCCTAGTGAGTAAAACTTGCAGGCGAGGGGCAGCTAGCTAGCCAGCCTTTCAGAGTCAGAAATGCTGGTGGCAGTGAAGCAAGTGTTGAAGCAACAAAGGCAGAAGGGATTGACTAGGAAAGCATCAAGCAGTGGAATTATCTGAGGATTCTAGTCTTGTTTCCAGATTCCTCTCTGGAAACACCAGAGGAAAAATGCTTCCTAGGAAGCACCAGATGTATCTGACTTTGATAAACTTTGAGATCCCCCTTCCCAGGTTTATGAGCTGTTCCTAGGGCGGGTCTTGCAACTTGCATGGGGAATGAATGAACCAGTCCTTCTGTCCCATGTGGCAGGGCGGAAGCGGAGACTCATCCCCCCCCTCCTGCTCAGTCTCGTGGTCTAATCTTTAGTGTTTATGTGCAGGTGACTGCTCTTCCCACCTCGATCAGCTGAGCCCTCTGAGGCACAGGCAGGAGTTCTAATCCTTCTGCTGCGTTAGTGTAAAACACCTGATCCTTTTGCCATCTGCTGGTGGAGAGGATAAGGGGAAAGTCTTAAACCCCCCTGATAAAAAGCTCATTGCGTTTCAAGTATCATTGGAGCAAAACAGAATGAATTTAAAGGGCATTGCCCACAGATGATTTTCTTCATTCCTCCAGGACAGAGTGAAAATGTGACTGAAGTCCAAGCTTTCAGTGGGAATACCTTAGTCCAGCTTTCTAGGAGAACAGCTTTCTAGCTGTTTGGAATTTCAGTGCCCAGTCGTCCCAAACAGGGTGGCCTACAGTGGGAGAATGTGGAGGGTATCAAGAACATCTGAAAGCGTCCTTGTAGGAGCAGTGCTTTGGTGCATCGTCCTGTGTGAAGCAGAAGGAGGGTTTGTTGCCCTTGGTGCTGGCAGCTGGTCTAGAGGGTGGGGTTGGAGGAAGACATTCCCATGCAAGGTGATGGGATTCTGGAACGGGACTGCCGCAGCCTGGTGACCGTCTTCTCTGCCAGTGGGCGGTGGTGGGAAAAGTGAGGCTGTGGTGAGGAAATCCAAGCACAGAAGATTCTTGAGGGGGCGTTAGAACCCCAAAGATGCTTAAGGACAGCACACTTTCAAGCAGCCTGTGCGATTCAAGGAGGCAGTGAAGCTGTCAAAGGTCCATTGAGGAGCCAGGGACAGATTGGAAGGGGTGATGGGAAGGATTTGCACAATTGAGAGGAGTTGTGGCAGCAGGAACGGGTGTGTTTCAAGACCCCAGAAGTGGAAGGCGCTTTGAGTGGAGGGCAAGGGGTCTCTTTACCTTTCTGATTGGCTGGCATCAAGAGCAAGATGGCCGTAAAATAACATGGCTCCATCATTTCCTGTAGCCCCACATTGAACTTTTTCAGTGTTTCGTTGGCCCAGAGGGATGTGGCATTTGAAGCTTGAACACCCTTCCTGTAAAGGGAAGAATGAGCTTCCGCGGAGCTTGGAAACAAGTGTCCAGTTCAAAGGCTAATGCTAACTGAGGATGGGTGGGCGGGGGGATAGCTAGGTGTTTCTACCTGTTCCCAGGTTGCGTGTAGGTAGGGCGGGGACTTACCTCTGGACTCTCCGTGGTTCATAGCCTTTAAGCAATGCTGTGTCTCTCCCCCACTCTTCTCTGCTCAATGGTCCCTTTGTCCAAATCCCCTCATCTGTGCGGGGTCTCTATTAGACTTCTGAACCCATTCAAGATTGTTTTTCCCCCTTTCCAAAGAGCTAGTGTGCCATTTCAGAGATATCTTTAGACCAAGTTGCATATGACTGAAGTGGTGTCCCTAGTGACCTGGTTCTACATCCTGGACCCTTTTACCTAAGATTGGATGTACAACTTGTGAGGTCAAGCTCTGTATATTGTTTCCTATATACACACTTCTTTCATTCTTAATTTCCCTCTCCAGTACAAATTCCTCTCTTGTTTGGCTTCAGATTCTCCCCCAACAGCCCCCATTATGTAAGTGACCTAGAAATATTAGAGCTTTCTGGGTCAGCTTTGAGGTAGCCCTCAAATATGGCTTCCATGCTTTCAAGCAAGTCTTCTAGTGTGAAATAAAATAGTCAAATGCCCTTTTAAAACCCAGTCTGCTGTGAAATGCCATAGAAACATTAGTAGAATTAGACAAGGAACTACATTTTCAGTCATTGCAAAACTAGTTTGAAACCGCAACGTCCAGCATGTAAGTGAAAGCAGCTCAAAATTCCTAGGCAATGCATACAGTAGGTCTTTCAACTCATGCCTGCCAACTTAACTGTTTTAAGTAGATGGAACATTAGGAGGACCTCCAAAGTTAACCCCCCAAAACTGTGGTCAATCCATCATCAGAGGGGCAACAAAAGTTCTCCAGCACATCCTATATACCTCTCAAAAATGCAGAATTACTACATTTTTCGCTCTATAAGATGTACTCCCCCCCCCTCCAACAGTAAGGAGACATGTATGTGCGCCTTATAGGGCAAATAAACCCCCGTTGGGAGCCTCCATGCTGGGAAGTCTCCGGCCCTTGCAGAGGCCTCCAGACCCGGTGCAAGTCCCAGCCCCAGCTCCAGCTCCAGTGGAGGCTTCCCAACCCGGCTGTTTAAAAACAATGACCTTGCATGATTGATTTGTTCCATAGAATAGGAGACAGAGTATAAACAGACCAGAGACCACAGAGATAAGAAATGGGCTAAAGAGTAACCACCCACTAGGATGACCATAGATAGAGCCCCTTTTCAAGGCAGGCAGAATGTGAATCCAAGGGAGGGAGCTCTCCCATTCAGCCTATCTTGCAGAGCACCTCTATGGCCATCATGGTGGGTGGTTACTCTCTAGCCCGTTTCTCATCTCTGTGGTATCCGGTAGGCCCATTTACTCTCTGTCTTCTATTCTATGGAACAAATCAATCATGCAAGGTATTTTTTTTTAAAACAGCTGGGTTGGGAAGCCTCTGCTGGGGCTGGGTCCGGAGGCCTCTGCAAGGGCCGGGTGGACACCCAGGCAGGGGGGCAGCTTGTCTTTGCCTTTACTCTCCAGCCATGCCACTCCGGGCCTCCCAAGAGCAGCATGGCTGGAGAGTAAACTGGGACTGGAGATGTAGAAGGGCCACAATATGTATGTGTGAATAT
This sequence comes from Phrynocephalus forsythii, assembly GCA_029282475.1. Taxonomy (NCBI): domain Eukaryota; kingdom Metazoa; phylum Chordata; class Lepidosauria; order Squamata; family Agamidae; genus Phrynocephalus; species Phrynocephalus forsythii. The sequence continues at coordinate 8,130,241 of JAPFRF010000022.1, forward strand.
TTTTTTCACACATACATACCTCTAAATCTAGGTGTATCTTATGGTCCAGTGTATCTTATGGAGCAAAAAATACGGTAAAATGTCATCTGATCAGACATCATACGTAACGTTGCCAAAAATGTTGAAGATATGATGCTAGATATGCCAGCCAAAGATCTGGCCAAAAAATAAATAAAAGTTCTTTGTTTTCTGAACCATCAGCAGATGCCGATCTTGATGTCCTAAGTGTGTTTCCAAAGAGTATCTGGCCCTAACCTCTGATTCCTCTTCCTAAGGCAGTGCTCCAGCTCTTATATTTTAACTTCAAGTGCATAAAATTGCAAGAGGCAACACGTTCTCTGAACCACCATGTTTTTATGATCTAATACCATTGTAATTATGTAACTTGGTTACTATTGCGTTTGAACATTTGTCCCTTGGTTTTAATCTTTTCTGTAGAAAATTGTGATTGCAAGACACCAAATATATTGATTCTCTTGGAGTCTTGAGGGGACAGACACCTTTTCCTTTTGTTTTTAAAAAGGACCAAGAATTTGTTAGAAACCCCAGGTCAAAACTAGCACTCCCTAGATCAGTGGTTCCCAACCTGAGGGTCGGGACCCCTTTGGGGGGTCAAATGACCATTTCACAGGGGGTGCCATGAGCCAGTGAAGAAAAAGGCACAAACAGCTTGGTTTTGGAAGTGGGGAGGAAGTGAGTTACAACTTGATAGGCTGGAGGGGATGTCAGACAATGGCACCGGAGGCTGCGATTGGCTGAGGGTGCCTGATGTAGAGGAAAGTTCTCTATGGCACCTGCAGCAGTGGCCTGCCAAAGGGGCTTGTGGCCTCTTCCAAACAGGGCAAGGGGGCACCACAACATGAGGAACTGTATTAAAGGGTCGCGGCATTAGGAAGGCTGAGAACCACTGCCCTTGATCGTAAAGTCATTGAGTATGCCAGTATGGGTGGTACTCAGTTTGAAAAGAGGGAAGCAATCATCATCTTCTTCATCTTACAACTGCAGAGCTGGAAGAGACCCTTTGGGTCATCAAGTCCAGCTCCTGTCAAGGAGGCACCCAACTCCCATCTTTTCACTCTGTGCACAGATGCATAAACCATGAAGCTACCCAGCAAGCAGTTCATGACTCCCCATATTGCTCTCTTTCTCAGCTTGGAATTCAGGCAAGACTCCCAGAAGCCACCCAGCTGTTTGGAGTCTTGCTGAAAAACATTATGTTGCTTGTCCGAAGGTTTGATTTCTGCAGTTCCATCTTGCTGTTCTTGTTTTCACCTGCCCAGGAAATTCAGCTATGCCGTGAGCTGTGGGGGAAGCACGGCAGCGAGAACATTGCATTGACTTCTTGTCAACCGAAATGTTCTTCCAGATCTCTTGGACATCTGTAACGCTCAGTGTGAGGCAGGCTTTTGCTTCTCACTCGGAACGAACTTGTCACTCATACATTTGCTGGAGCAGCCTTCACCACAGTTCATGCAGGAAGAGTGAAAAGCTTTTCCCTGACCCGTCTCTGTGAGCCCCAAGTGCTGTTAGGAAGCGCTGGGTTGCCAGCGAGCTGGAGCTTTCATCCAGTTGCTTTTGAACCGCCATTGGTGGTAATGACATTTCTGAAAATGTATGTGTTTTCTTCCTTTACTAAGTAGCAGTTTTCCCAAAGGGGCTGATGTGTATCTTGGTGTTAATCATGGGAGCCAATGCAGGAGACTCCGTTTGAGTGCTCCACCCCAATGAAGGTCAGTTTTGTCCCAAGATGCTGGGGAAACCGTAGTGCCCTCTGTCAGATGCCTTCATATTCCGGGCAGACAGAGGCTCTGCTGTTGAGGGAACATTCCTACATTTAACAGGAGTCCCGTGGGGTGGGGGTGTGCTCCCTCTCCCGTTGCCAGGCTCCATCATCCCCGGACGGGAGCAGTAACACAGCAGCGATCACGTTCAAGCCCCTGAGTGGGGCAAGAGACAAAAGGAGCATTCAGTCTCGGCCATTGCCGGGAGACTCTGAAATGTTACCTTCCCTCGACCACTCTTTGTCTTTTCAGTTGCCTTGTACTTTGGGTTGACTTTTTGCCACTTTCCCAGCCCCGGCAGAAACGCTGCTGCCTCCTTACTCTAAACTGGAGAGATACCTGATTGGAGGGAAGGAGGCAGAGTCCTCAGGAGGCTCATCTTTACACAGAACAAAGCAGCATCTCTGGGAGGGCAGAGAAACTCGTTGAACGGGTTCGTGGCCATCCAGAACGGCCAGGGCTCTCGCTTTCCTCTTCTTCCTTGCCTACCGATGGGAGGACATTCCCATTTTGTTTGGTCTCCTCTCCTGAAATATATTTTCTGCTGGTCTGGACCAGTTGACTTGGGTGTGCAGTAGCACAAAAGTCAGCAAGCTGCTTCCCAGCTGTGTGATCGTTGGGGTTATTTCTCCGGTCAGCCAGTCCTTCCATGCATCTTCGGGCTTCACAAAAGGAAAAAAGCCCTCATTCTTACACCAACCATAGAAGCTTGAGCGATAGAAAACAAGTATTTGCTAGCAGAAATTCAGTAGTAATCTGTAACTCGAGTAGGTCCATTGAATCAGTTTGGATTTGGTGGGTCAGCTCTTCCAGAAGTTCCGATGGTTTAGTGGGCCTACTCTAGTTGCAACTTACTGCCGGATTTCACCACTGTCTTCTGGAGGATAAGATTTCTTTTTTTCCCGACCAGGTGTTGTGCTTTTCTGGTGACTGTTTGCTTTGATGTTGTGTTTCAATTTGTGTTTTGATGTTAGCTCCTCACCTGTCTTAAAGGACCTTCTCCCATGCCACCTAATTATATACTGTATTCTGAAGGCTTTTAATACAAGGAATGAAGCATTACAGCACTCTGTTTCATGCTAGGACTGCCTGCGGTGGTCACTCCAGTGTCATTATCTTTCCCCCTCCCCTTCTCTTCTCTTGCCCACCCCCCACCCCCAATACAACCCTTCCATCCTGTTGTAGGTACCACAAACTAGTGACGAAATATGGCAAGCTGGAAAAGCTGGCTGTGGTGGACCTGCGGCCCCAAAGCAGTGCAAAAGTGGAAGTCCACTTCAAAGACCAGGTGGAGGAGATGGACATCCGGCTGGACCAGACCGTCGCCGAGCTAAAGAAACAGTTGAAGCCTTTGGTCCAGTTGCCCACCAGTAGCATGATGGTCACGTACTTGGACCACGAAGCTCCCTTTGGCCCCGAGGAGATGAAGTACAACTCGCGGGCCCTGCACTCTTATGGCATTCGGGACGGAGATAAAATCTACGTGGAGCCCAAAACCAAGTAGCTCAGCCCGCTCTCCACCCCGTGCACGCCGTCGTGCTGCTCTCTGCAAGTCCGGTGGGGGGGGGGAGGGCGGGAGGGGTTTCCTTTTGGTCCATTGGCTTGAGGTTTGGTTTTAGGTGTAAACCCCAGACGTAAACTTCCCTAGCCCAAGTTAGCAGGCCCAGGGCCATGAAATGGACGCCACGATCCAGCACATATGAGGTTCTAAAGAGCAGGTGGCGGACTTAAGGCGCATGTGCGTTTCCTCCTTGGTTTCCCTTTCAGCTGCTCCGCTATACTTGTGAACTCAGCATTAAAAAAGGATGAAAGAAAGAAAACAAAGAGAGGCTTTTTTCAAAGCCCAAAACATTTATTACAGGTGCTCAGTCAGGGAATGGAAGGTTCAGAAGGTACACGAGGTGCATGGTTGTTTTTTAAAAAAATGTGCCTCTCTTGTTCATGGTTGGACTCAGATTACACACAGTCACATTGCGGTCTCTCTACCCGGGTGGTCTGTCATCTGTTATCCAAGATTTTGTGGAGGGGGAAATTCCTATGGCTTCTGTAGGACTTTGGTCCACAGGCACTTGCTGGATTCTGTAAGCTGAAGGTGATTTTTAAAGGAAAAAAACGGGGAGGAATGAAGCACACGGCACACTCGCGCTGCAGCTTCCCAAGCACAGTAAGCAGAGGCCCCTGCTAAGCTGCAGCTTTTTCAACTTTGGAGGGGGAGGCACTTATTCGTATATCAGGCACTCGTTAGTCGGCTAATCTCCTTTAAGAATTCTCACTCTTGTTGCTGGCAAAGCTCCTCCATTTATGAATGACTCTTGTGCTGACCATCAGGCTGGCTCTTTGCCAAGGGCCCCCTTGCATCCCCCTTGTATTGTGGCATTTTTTTAAATTGTCCACCCCACCCCACCCCTGTCCTCCTCCAAGGAGCTATGTGGTGCTTTTAACACCGCTGCCGCGCCACCCCCCCAGCTTTATCCTTAGAATAACTTTGTGAGGTTGGGTTGAGAAATAGGAGTGGCCCTGAGGGTCCTGTAGGGAGCTGCTTTATATTTGAACTAGGCTCCACCCTGGCTGGAGTCTTGACACGATTCACTGCCACTCAGCAGATGGCAAAGCCTGGGGCATTCAAGATATTTGCTCCTGCTTAAGCACTTTTTATGCCAGGCTAGAGGTGCACCAGAGCTGTAGGCTATCCACAGTGATGGTCCACCATTTCCTATGTTGTTCCAGTCTGAAGGTTTCCTACAAACAGCGAGTTGCACAGAGCAAAGCACAGTCAGCGGGCTTCTCTTGCATGCCCTAAAAGCAAACTTCCCAACAGTGACATGGCTAGAGGGATGGCTGTGTTTCCTTGATCAGAAATGTGGTAAAACCACCAGGAAGCATCCAGAAAGGGGTGTCTAACATGGGAGAACCTCTCGCCACTCATCTTCCCTGCCTTCCCTCTCCCCAGTGCCATTTTATGTAGCCCAATCCTTATTAAGTTAGTTCCGTTCTGTAAACCAAAACATGTTCACTGTGTAAATCAGGTGGGCCTGTTCACCTGTATTGCCCTTCTCTGCACATTGGTCAGTCTGACAAGCTGAGAACGGGAGAATCCCTCCATTTTACACATGTTCAATTTACAGGCAAACATTGTGGCAAGGCCGTATTCTTCCCCAGGCAGTGTTGCTGGGTGCTTGTTACTGATGAACCATTGACCTTGGTGGCTTCACTTCTCTGGCATGGAAGGCTGCTTCTCCATGATCTTTTGCCACTCACGCGGGATGTTCTTTGTTTTATGCCTCCCTGGGCATTTTTCTCTTCACTAACATGGGTTTCTTGCTTTATTTTTATTTATTTTGTGGGCAATAACATTCCACCTAGATTCCTATGCTAGGTGTCGAGAGGTGGCAGCTTGAGGCAAGGTGAAACTATTGCACCCTCAACATCCGTCTCTTGCTTCTCCTGCAAACCTTTAAACGGACAACATTAGACCAAGACTTGCATGTGGGAACGGTAGCCCATTCTAGGTGTATGTCAAAATAATTCCGGAAAGTTACCTTGAAAGGACTCTCGGTTTTTTTAAGCAATGGTACACCTGGAGTTCATTCTGCTCTGTTCCAGTAGCAAAATATCTTTCTTTTTTTTCCCTATCTAGCACTTGAGTTCTAAACCAATGCTTTATGTACGACGGTGTGTATGTGTGTGCGTGCACGGATGTGTGTATAAATATTTACCCATAAGGGGAGATAGTCCTGTTAATAAGATATTTTATTATAAAGCAAAGATTTATTGAAATATAGGGTTGTGTAATAATAGACTCTAATTTTACCTGTGGACCTGCTGTATGAAGTCCTGTAGCTCTACAGTTTGGGTCTGAAGACGAAGGAGAGAGATTGTGCTGTCTGTTGTTACAATGCAGGCATTTGTTAATTTTTACCCCTTATATTATAGAATAATAAGAGATATTGATGAGATACTGTAAGTGCTGAATGGCTGTGTTCACTGCACAGGGCTGGCGTCTTTAAAGGAAATATCCCATATATTAAAAGACTACAAAGGGGGCCCCTTGAGGATTCATGTGTGTGTGTTTCTGTTCTCCATAAGAAGCCATGGCTTAAGGGTTGTGTTGGGTGTGGAAAGCCCGGAACTTGTGTGATCTCTGTGCTGAAATGAAGCACTGCAGCTTGAGCGATTGGTACACATCTTAACTTCCATATGTTTGCATCCTGTTTATCAAGGAGACAAAGCAAAGCTTCTTCACTGCCACCTCATTGGCTCATGCAAACTTCATTTGGATGCCTCTCCGGCTTCAGAGATTTTGCTCTTGGTTCCTCCAGTGGAGAGCAAGTATGTCTACAGCAGTTTTTAAATTAAAAAATAACCCAAAACATCAAGTCTTGTGACACTTTGAATGCCAACACATTTTATGCTAGCATCAGCTTTCATTGACTTTTTGCTCTCCATCAGTTTTGTGCTGGTCCTTAAAGTGTCACAGGATAACTTTGCAATTACATTGGGCATCTCCAAGTAACTGTCGCTCATATCTCTTGCCCAAATGAATGATTCCTTTGGACTTAAAATTACCCGCTACAGCCAGTAAACCATGCCAACATGCCTGGAGCATCAACCTCACGAGGCAGCTTTCCCCAGCTCCCCTCTGCCTGCATGTGATACTGAAAAGATGTCATTGCAGACTCCAGTACAAATAGATGTTGTGCATTAAAAAAAAAGAACCTTGTTCATCCTTGTCAAACTGTGGAACTGTGTAAGATGTTTATCACCTGTGCTGATCCTATCTTGGAGTGCTTCTGAGTTGAGTTCTGGCCAGAAATTGGTTTTGATAAGATTTTAAAAGAAGTCCCTGGAGGTTCTCGATGGGTGCCAGTTTTGTAGGTACTGTTTTAAAGATTCACGCAGGTGGCCATCCCTCCACAAAGTCAAGAAGATTGTTGGCTCCAGGCCATGCCACATGGTTACGAGGCAGCAGAACCCAACCCAAAACAATGCAGAGGTTTCTCTTTTCTCACCTGTTCCTCGGATCCACCTTAAGTCATTTTCTTGTTCATAGTGACAAAGGCATTCTTGCCACCAAACATATTGGCCAGTTACACCCAGTCCACTAGCAAGTCAAAGTTCAAATAATAGCTTGTTTTGAAGCAGACTCTTTACTCATCGTCTCTGGCTTTCAGCATGGCCATTTCTGCATTCATTGGCTTTGGTGCCTTCTTAGATACCATAGTGTTTCCTTTCCAAGCAACCAAGTGTCTAGTTCTCATTGGTGTTCCTGGCCTGTACAAAAAGCACATTGTAAGTTAGCTGGTGTATTCTTTGCACTGGAAAGAGGCATGCCTTTTTGTGATCTCCTTTGACTTCTCCAGGGATCTGCACTTACTTTAAGAGGCACTTTTTCAACTTGAGTGACATTCAAAGGTATTATTCATGTCCATTGTCAAGTCAACCCATGCTAGTTGAGTGCTTGAAAACCTTGTGTATATTATCGGTAGCACCTTTTTTCCACCTCATCTTGAACCTGTGAAATTTGGATGTGCAAGATTCAGAACTCAAGGAACTGTTTTGTCTCTGGGTGTAAGCCATAGAAAAAGGATGGTGGAATATGATTTGGGGGGTGCGTGCAATATGGAAATACGTTATTTTAGCAGTTGCCTGTATTGTGTATGGTTTAGGAAAGGATGTGGGTTTGTAATCAGGGAGAGGGCAAATTCTGTGCATGCTAGACCCAAATTTAGCATTCAGAATAAATTATGCAAACTGTCAACCCTGCATCTAATTTTGCTTCCATCATTAATCTGGGCATAGAATTCTGGATTTTATACAGAGATGTCCCTCTTGAAATTGAGTGCCAAAAAGAAGGGGTGGGATGGGGGGGGGAGAAAATATGGGAATTTGGAGTTATATAGCCTGTACAGTGAAGGAAAGAAAATACAAAAGAAGGAATTTACCCTCCTGGGAACCTGCAGCAGAAGGAAGGAGAGGCATGAACCACAAAGCAAAATCATGCCTTTTGAAAGCTCCTCGTTTGTCCTGACTTGAATCTGAGGTTAAATGGAAGTAATTCTCCTGAAGTTAAAGGAACCTCCAGCCCAGTTCAAAGTATGTTTGTGTATCATTAAATCTCATGGGTTCATCCCTTCAGCAGATTTAACACAGTGTTGAAACAAGGGCAGTTTCATAGAGAGCTATGATTGCCTGGCGCTTTGGAACACACCCATGGCCTTGATGTCTTAGAAGCCTGTCTTGACACTTATATTCCCCAAGGGGCAGGGCTTTTGTGATGACTGAGGGTATGAAGAGTGCACTTTCGCATGAAATAGCCCTTAAAAAGTGAAGCCAGTAAGTTCCAGATGTTCTCTCATATAAATCTTATGGATTTTAAAATAAAGTGCTATGTGGTTTTGGGTTTGTTTCCTTTAAAAAATTGGGGGAGACGGCAGCCCATTGAGTTATGCATCACTAGCTAAGATTTTGATACTAAGCTAAAAATGAACCCTGCCAAACTCAAGTCAAGGTGGCATCTGAGAATAGGGATCTGAAGGTTAACATTGCATGCAGGAAGTTACACCTTCACTCTCAAATTAATTCAGTCCAAAATGGTGCTGGACTAGATACACCCACAGTATGAGTCAGCTTAGGACATCTTCCAGTGTTGCTGTTGCTGCTTATTAGTGTCTATTGGGAAATTGTTGGACAAAAAGAAAGAAACATATAATTATGCTTAAAAGCCATTGGTGGTGGTGTGGAGGAAGAGGCATTGTTAATATTCATTTATTTCATCTCCAATCCATTTGGCCAATCTTGCCCTGAAGCTCAATGACTGAGGTGTGGCTCCCTTGTAAAATCGATGTTCCAGTTGTGCCCTGCAGGAATCATTCATCCAGAGTGCATAAATAATTAAAGGATTCAGCTATGGACGAGGGATGAGATCAATTCCTTGACATTTAACTTCATGAGAGACACTTCTAGCATCAAAAGTCGAAAATGACACTGTAAAATATTTGGAGGTGGAGAATGATTACTGCTGCTTTGGTATTTCTCCAAAGACTCGAAAATGCCAAGATTTCACCCATGGAAATGCTTTCTGATGGATTAAAAACACCAAAGGTGCTAGTTCGGCCACTGCAGCATATTGGATGCTTCACCACATAAGTAAGAATGAGATGAATTAATACAACTTTTATGGAACAGAGATCAACTTGGATGGTATTCACGGGTGTTGCAATATTCCCCTTAGTGCCTTGAAGGAACTTTGTATGTACTACTATTATTGCAGAGAGAACATTGGTGGCCTTAAATACCATTTCTCCACCACCATTTCACCCACTGCTTTGTTGGTGGCAGGCAGGGTTCAGATTGACTTGATCAACAAACCAATTGGGTTGTGTGTGGGTTAATGGGCTTCACTGTTCCTGCCTGTATTAAAATATTGCACATGTTCAGCACAGGTGCTGAAAAGCAATCATATGTGATGTTACAATTGAAGCACCCATTGGTAGCAGAGATCACATCAACAGATGTCCAAGGCATAATATACAAAATGGTAACCACAACTCTTTGTCCCTAAATGGTGAATGTGATAGAGACAGTTGTCTATGAAAACAAAGGGAAAAACTATTATTATTATTATTATTGCAAGATAGTACATTATTAGAAACAAATAACATAAGCCAGATATGTGGTTCAGGCAGACCTTTGACTGAGGAGTACTTGCAAATGAAACCTTTGTTTACCATGGAATGACCAACTGTCAAGCGAGTTCATCTTCAAACAACAGGAGGCGTGACGACCAGCAGCTGCGAAGGACAGATTTTTTCAGTATATGAAGAATGTCCTCATGTACCAATGTGCTGCCTATAACATAGGGCTTGGCCCTGAGGTGGCCCCAATACTGGTTGCCTTGTCCCTGTTCTAACATCAGAAGTGCTGTTAGACAGCATTAGTGAAAGATGAGTAGCCATTCATGGAACACAAAGCTGCTTCTCTTCATTAATAATAATAATATTAAGAGTATTTGCTTTTGGGTCGAACAATAAGCACCATTCCAAGCAGGAAGGCTAAGGCATCATTTGGACAAAGTGCAAGCATGGTTGCATTGGAATAGAGGTGGCACCTGGGGGGGGATGAACTACAGATCCCATCTGCCCTAAATAGTACTGCTGATAGTAAGGATTGTAATTCTCTGCATAAGAATGCAAAGTTAGCTGGTTTTCTCATTATCCCTTTGAACCTTATGGACCTGCTTGCAGCAGGCCTTATATAGACATCCCACACCACACTGATAAAATCATAAGGTTTTGGAATTGGTAAAAACAAGTTTTCTCTTTAAATGATGTTTAAACATGAACATCTACTGTTGAGTGGATGGACATTTTGTCAAGGATAATGGATATTAAGCATTCACATATTTATGATAATTCTACATCTGCACCACACACGTGATGTACAAGCAGAGGTGGTTGGGTGTTTTTAAGGGGCTAAAACAGAAATGTGCCCTCATTTCCTACCCACCTTCTTTTACATTATACAAAGTCCTCACAAATGTCATGCATGTCCAGCACAGACATCTGGTGCACCAGGAATGATGACCTGTAGCATATGTGGCCTTTTTGAACCTCTGAAGCAGCTTCAAAATGTATAAAACTATGGTTTTCTTTCTAGGAAAGTCTGAAAATGGGACAACCATTTATGCACAAACCTTCACCATCTATCTACATGCTGGGAATAAGGTACGGCAGTCACACCCACATCTCTCAAGAGATAACACACATGAGATTGGGGTAAAGTTGGAAAGATTACGTTTAGGCCCTGGATCTCAAACCCCAACCCAATCCCAAAAAGAAAACCAGAGTCCGTGATAATGTTGTTCAATGTATTTGTGGAGTCTACACTTAAGAATCTTAACTTTCCTCCTATCTGGTGTAGTGGGTTTTTTTTAATTTGCCTTTTTTATTTTTATTTTTAGTTGAAGAAAGAGTATGTAACCTCAGAGGTCATCAAGATCGAAGCACCAATCCTAAAATCCCCCTCCAGGTTTCTAAAGGCTGGTTGGTGTGCCGAATCACTGCAGCTTGACAAAACAGAGAGTGTCACCTTAAAAAATTAGGTCTGCTGTCATGATGTGTTGCAAAGCCCAGGCAACAGGACGTTGCTACTGGGGCCAAGACATGTCCCATTGCAACAGGCTGTCCCACTCGGAGTCCCTGAAATGGATTACAGTTTCTAGAGAACACTGGGGCGGGGGGACACACATATTGTTTCATCCAGATCCACCCCGATTTTTGATTTGCCAGAATTTCAGCAAGCCTGCATACAAAATAGAGCACTGCACATAGGGCCAACAGTTGCAGTGTGTCAAAAGCTGCTTTGTGCTTTTAGCTGTAGGAAAAGTGGGCAGAAAATCAACAGAAGAGTCTCTCTTATCCAGGAAACATTCAGGCAGAAGACTCCTATCTAGGAAGTGGTTTGTGATACATCAGGAAAATTCACAGCAGAATTTTGCTAAACTTGCTAAATGTCCCCACAATGGTTGTCTTGAAATCTTAGCTAGGTTTGCAGATAAATCCTTTGAGGGCAAACAATTTTGGATACTTCGCATTTTGAACAACCAAACCCTCTCAAAAAAGTTTATTAAAGATACGAAGGTACAAAAAAATCAGTATGAACAGGGTTGCTGCTCCTCAACCTTCCACTGTTACTCCGTTTTTTAAGCAACCCTTGAATCTCTGCTGAAGCTGTGTCACTCAAAAATGTGAGCTGACCTCTGGGCACTGCGAAAAACCACAGAACAGGTAGCTGTTAAATGTCAAACCAAAAAAATGAGGTTGTTTTAATAAACTGGCAATGTGGAAGGTTGCCGGAGTTTCTGTCTTCAAGCTTCAAAAATAAAATAAAATAAAATAGCAATGGGCATAATTGGGTAAATGGGAATATGCCTGCTTGTCCGCTGTTAGAGTATTCTAAAAAACAAATTAAAGTTTGCTTCCCAGGGCCTTTTCTTGTATGGGTGCCCATTTAATTCCTATGCTGTCTAATGCTAATTCTGTAACACTATATAGACTCGACCTCAATCATACAAAGGAGGAAAGGCTGCTTCCCTCCCCTTTTGTAGGGTCCCCCCCCCTTCCTAAGTGAAAAGTGACTCTGATCAAAACAGCCACATACCCAGTTCCTTAGAGCTTTGAAATGTCCCTCTTGGATCTCCTGAAAGGTTTTAACTTTTCGGACAGCACGCAAAAGCAAGTGACGGCTCCAGGTTCGCCATTCCCGCATCTTTGGATTGACTGGTTTGCCATGATACACAAGAGAGAGAAAAGGCGGATTTATGATTCTTAACTGAAACTCTGAACTATACAGGAAAAGTATTTGGTTTTGATTTTTTAAATGGATGATTAAACACACCTTTGGGGAGACATCTACCATCAGTTTTGGCAACAAGTTATTGACTTGTGGCCATCTTTGATATAATTTTGTCCAACGGTGTATCACATTTTGGTTTTGAATTTCAGATTAAATTTTCTTCTACACTGACACAAACCAGGTTGGTCATTTTTTTTCCTTTCTCTCTATCGGTCTATATATTTACCTCCTTCCTGTCTGCTTGTCTTCCACCCACGCCTACCCCATAACTCCTGCTTTGCAGCTTTTAATAGATTCCTTTTATGATGATATTTCAATGGTGTTTGGTAGGATAGCGGGTAAGGTAGCTTTACATTTCTCTTTGTCTGGCACTTACCAAATCAGGAGAAAGCCTGTGGAGTCAGAATAAATTCTGCTCCTCCAGCAGGGCAGAATTATGATCAGCATAATGGGGATGCTGAATTTATTTAATACCTGAATAGTCTGTCTCATTTGCTATTATTGCTGTCAAATCCTGGTTATATAGAGATAAATGCTGGAATTTCAGCTTAATATCTCTTATACACTTATCTTGCATACATTTAAACATGTGAAGTGTCTATAAAAATATATAATATATATCTCCTTTGTATTGTATAATTCCACATTTTATGATTCGCGGTGTCTCTTTTTCTCCTGCATTCTAGAAGAATGAGATTTGTAGATGCCCAAAGATGCTATGATATATGTGAAGCTGAAGGGAACACTATCAGAAGATAAATTTCTATAGTTTAAAGAATTTCTCAAAACATGATTGCAAGAAAAACCATGGCATTTCCTCAAATCATTTATTCATGCATGGTTCCGATCCAGTGAAAGTCAGATGTGTGGGGGAACTGCCACCCCACCTCCATCTGCCAAGAGGGATGGGTTGGTTGGTTTTATCATGTCCCCACTGAATTCGAGTGAAGCAATGGTGTGTTTGAAAGCTTCTATGCTTATTCCTTGTCATGGGTGTTGATCCTATGAAATGTATTGCCCCGTTATGGATTTTAGAATGGCAAATTCCAATGAGATTTAAGTAAATTCCAATCTAGTCCCAGTTCCCTGCCTTCTGTGAGTCCTGGTGTAGCCTGGTGAACATTTGCTTGGAAATAAAACATGTTTTTCACCAGACGTTTTAGAGATTGCATGAAGGGGAAAGCAGCTCACAGTATGATTTAGCAGTATTTTACCCAAAATTGAGGACCTATCCGGACAGATACACATGGCCAACTGTATTATCCAAACAGATACACACATTTTTCTTTATACTGTATAAGCATTTCTACGAAATGTATTTCTCTGTATCTAAGCAATTGTGCTCAAAAAAATTCAACCCCTTTGCCCCAATTATGAGATGTCACTGTGCCTACCTGAGCTAAGTTAGGCAAGTTAGGTGCCAACACCTAAAAATATATGTTTTTATTCTAAAATCCAATCTGGTTTTGTGCTATTCTCTTGCCTCAAAGAGTCACGTCACTCCTTTCGTTTCTCAGCTTAGCCAGGGCTGTTCCCTCCATCATCAAACAAAATGGGGAGCCGTCCGTGAGCTTCAATTATCTATCCACACTCCTGTGCTTCACCGCTGTTTCTTAGACAGAAGTACCAAGTTTGGCCCTGAATTATTATTATTATTATTTTTAATGAAATTGTGCGTGCTTTATATTGAGAATGATTTGGTTCTGGATTAATAACGTGCGACAAATTTCATCGGGTAGAAAAGGAATGGAAATGTCTTCCCAAGAGGAACGTATGGCTGATTCTACACCACTGTTGGCCCTTTTCCTGCCCCCATCTGTTACATCCCCACCCAACTTATTTTACCTAATTGATAGGTGTGTGATAAAGAAGACAGTCAGCAGTGTTGATGTTTGTTCTTCCAAGAAATGTCAAGGGTGGTTCATCCGCTCCCCAACTGTCCCAGCAAGGAAGGAAGAGGATTAGTTAAAAGCAATGCTTAAATTCATTGCCTCCGATGTTGGGATATGAAGAGAAGGGAGTCGGTCAAAAGCTTTGAAAATGAGAATATGAAGAGCCTGTTTGGGGTCATTCCATGGCTGAACATCCCTTCTCCACTGGTTCCCATAGTGAGCCTTATTAATACAGGCATTGGATACACTTTCTAAATGCTTTTCCTCAAAGTCAGGGAGCAGTGTTTGCCCTAACCACATCAGCTGAAATTTTTAATATCTCCCCCACTCCAACAAAACAAAACAAACAACCCATCCAGACAGGTGCTGTTCAGCATTCCCCTCATTAAGAGGTCTTGGATGTGTGCATGCCAATGAAGAGCTTTCACTCCCGATTCTGCCCCTCCCCAATGATCTAGGCTGAGCAAATAACTTCAAAATGATCTTGGTGTAACCTTTTGCCTGCCATTTACATAGGAAGCCCAGTTCTGCATGGATTGTTCTGTTGGTTACACGGCCTGCTTTTCTTTTTCTAGGATGAATTATCCATCATTCTTGAGAAGCTGGGTGGCCTTTTCCTTCATAATTGCACGGCAGCCAGGTTAGTATTTCAACTTTTCAACAGCCTGATACTGATACCATCTGAGCCCCTACTAGGGGCACCTGCCATTCAAACCTAGGCTCCATAAGAATCAGGTAGGGGTAGATACTGCCTGCTCAGCTATAAAGCACATTTTCTGGAACATAAGCTGCAGACCATTGACTGGAGATGAATAAAGTTCCCAATAAATAGGATTTAAATACATGCTGACATTCTGATCCTAAAAATGAAAGGTGAGGAGGAACATTCAGGATGCTACAGTCCAGATGTGTAATTCCTGGCCACTGGTCATGCTTCCCAAGAGAAAAAAAGTCACTTTTGGGAGCCCTGCCAGAGACCCAAGAAAATACAGCTGATGGGAATTGCAGCCAATAACATCTGGGGGGAGAAATTGTCCAAGTGAGCAGGATTCCTTGGCTTAGAGAAGGTTGTTTCCTGCTGTGGGACTTTGATCTGCTGAGAAATATTTGTGACTGAAGTCATACTATGTGGGGAAGGGCCAGCTGTGTGGGGTTTCCAGTTGAGGAAGAAGGTGTGGAATGTTTATGCAAGGAGTTTTCCCTGGTGGTTCATCCATCCTATGGGACTGCACCCAAGAGAGAGTGTTCCCAGACTTCCAAAGTGCATAGGAAGGTGCCTCCAGATATAGTCAGGTCACTGGCACCGAAGAGGTTCCTGGTTGCTCTACAGCAACCAAAACAGCACAAAGAGGCATGTGTTTCTTCTATCAAAATCCATGTGCTGTTTGGGTAACTCCACCATCTTACACAGGGATCGGACTGTAGTGTATGGTTGCCAAATCAGCAGCACCGATCACCTAACATTTCACGGCCGAAGTCTGAGATTGGTGAGAAACCACTTGTGATGTGACAGGGCAGGAGAGAACCCTTTAGCAGCAGTTCTAAAACTGCCAATAACTCTATTTGACTCTATTTATTTGAAGGTTATGGTGTGGTTTCTACCACCAACAGTGCTAGATCATGCAAGATAATGCAAAGGGCAAAGGTGCTTCTAAGCATGTCTGGAAGCCATCAGAATGAACCCAAAATACCTAGTCATATCATACTCATTGAAATATAATGCCCAAAATCTAAGATCTGGAGAACAGATCCAAAACCTGAGTCTCAAAGCCAAATAGTGGAACCCAGTAATGCTAGACAGCGAGCATAATTCATCTACAGAAACTGTATGATTGCCCCACATTCTTTTTCATTGGGAAGTACCGTGGAGTGATGTAGGACAAGGGTTCTTAATGCTTATTCCAAGAACAATAAATTCTTCCCCAGAGGAGAAAATTATCAGTTAGAACTGTGATTTTCTATTGATGCAAAAAATTCTACTCTCTAGATATTATAGTATATCTCAGAATCTCATCTTTGTTCTTGTCGGGGCCTTCATTTGTATCAGTTTTGTGAAATCCACACGCACACACGCACATACACACTCATTTTCAATATAGAATGTAGGACATACGTCCTATCATTTATGCAGTTATGGCTTTTCCTTGTTGAGTACATTTCGGTACACATTTTCCCTGTTGACTCCGGCTTGTTCTGCATGCTGTTCAACTACAGTACATGAAACTTTAGTTTTTAGCATTGCCAAAATAGTTGCATACTTTTGTGCAAACGAAAAGACGCTCAGTCTTGGAAATCTATCTGCTTCTGTAAGCAAGGTACAATTTTGTGTAATCTGGTAGCGGGAACAAGAATCTTGAAACCACCCAACTAATTTTTCAATGCTACATCCAAACACTCTTGAGTTTATTGCCACAGGTGAAAATAGATACAAAGCTTTGGGGAAATGCATGAAATAATTCAATGTTTCTATTCAACTTACTGTTACATTTCTTAAATTTATATTTCTGCTGTGTTATGTTCTTTGCCATTGTTATATTTGCAACATATTTGTTTTGCTTTTCCTAAGCACTTTTATAGACTTGTGTGGATTGGGGGTGGGGGGGTGGGGAATAAACTAGGATAGAAACAATTTGATAGTAGTTAAACAGTTTTTCTCTCTGGCATTTTGTAGCAAGAAGTGATGACTGAAAACCTCTGCACCAGCAAGTTACTGATTCTAGCAGAAAGCTTTTAAAGTACTGCTTCTCCCCTAGGGCTCACACTTCCCTGGGTTTTTAGCGATCCCATAACTTTGTTCAGACAAGGAGAAATAGCTGGTATCAACAGGTCAACTATTTGTAACAACTGTATGGGGTGCTGGGAATTACTGTGTCTTCAAACATGCATTGCTAAAGCTTTTTTTTAAGCCTTGAAAAATATTAAACTCAGCTCCATGCTTGAGATGGGGGGTAGGGGATGATCCAACCTGAAAAGCTGGATTTGAGTTGTAAACGTGGAACATTAACTGATGTTGTTGTTTTGATTTTGCTCATATACAAAAAGAATGCAAAAGAATCATTTATACAGCTATTCGTACTGTCTCACCAGGTGTGCACACACCTCTCCTTTGAAAAACTGAAACCATGGGTGAATGCATTTAGAATAGGACTTTCCCAACATACACACACAAACACTGACTCACCACAAAACCTTATAACACCTATCATTTATAGATGAGTGTCTTGCATTACATGTGTGTGAACCTGGTAGGATGGATGCCTGGAATAGGATGGGGTAAAGAGAGGATGAACAACTCTCACACGACAGAGTCCCTCTACTGTAACAGAGGGATGCATTAAGCAGAGTGGAAAAGGCACGCTGATTCACTCTTATTATAGCCTTTTTTAAAAAAAAAAAATTGAAGCTTGAATTTGACCCCGACCCCTCCATTTTACTTTCACGCCGCTCCTGCTAAGTGCTAATGCATTAAGTCAAGAGGGAAGGCACCTTGTCCATTGTCATCCAGTCAACTTCATGGCTAAATGGGAATTTGAACTGTGGTCTTCTGAATTCTGTAATAATTACACCGTAGTGCCCCACAGCACAATCTACGGGAAGCGTTGCCAATAGGATTTTCTGTTCCCAGCAGACTGTTTCTAATTTTTAACTAGCTTTCCCTGGCTTTCTTTTAAGCATGTCCACCCACACTATGGCCAGTTTCCTGTTGCTGATTCCTACTAGAGTAGATTGGCAGCCTCATTGGGAGACCCAGATGTCTTGATTTTTCATTAAATGATTCAGTGAATGGGATTGCTCTTTAACCATGCAATGGTGACCTCTATTATTTGGGTCCTCTAACTTATGGGTTTTATTGGTATTTGATCCAAAGTTTGCTCAGGCATGAATTTGAAAGAGTAATTTCTTTCTTTCTTTCTTTCTTTCTTTCTTTCTTTCTTTCTTTCTTTCTTTCTTTCTTTCTTTCTTTCTCTTTCTTTCTTTCTTTCTTTCTTTCTTTCTTTCTTTCTGTTTTTATGCACAGTATAGGTAAGGGAATCTCTTTCTGTTCCATTTTCTCCTGCATTTGAGTTACTTAAACCTCACATTCTTCCTGCCCTGAATATGCCATTTGCAAGTTTTAGTGAACCCTCTCTGTGTGCCTGTGTTCTAAAGACTGAAATAAAATCCCCCCATTAGCACTGGCCAAATTCAATAGGTAAACATCTTTCCGGCAAGAAAAGGGCCATGTTGTACTAGTCTATTATATAGATCTCACAGATTAAGAGCCTTTTGGGGAACAGGGAGTAGCAACTTTAATTCAGTGCTAATGTAACTGAATACGGGGAGATATAAAATCAGACCTTTAAGAGGAATGGTCTTCCCTCAGAGATTTACTTTAGTATTTCAACTGAACTGTGTGCATGCTATTTTGCTTTCATTCTTTCAGCCAACAAATTGTCTTGTGCATAATGACAATATGTTTTTCAGTACCATATAATGAATTCTGAAATGTTTTTTCTAGTTCAGGCCTGCATAACAGGTAGTCCGTGGGCTACTGGTAGCCTGCGAGGGGTTCGAAAGTAGCCCACCGGCCATCAATAAAAAACGAGAGGGGATAAGTTATCCACCTCTCCCTCCTCACCCCAAGGACCACCACTGCCCCAGCAAAGTTCTGGATCTGCCAGCCCACTGTCTCAGCTGAGCAGTGCAGTTCATGGGACATGGCACATTGAAATCTGTTCCCTCCAGAACAGATTAATTGGTTTTCAATTCATTCCTATAGGAAACCACTGCTCTACTTACATTTTTTTTTACTTATGAGCATGTGCTTGGAACGGATAAAATTTGTAAGTAGAGGTTTTAGTGTAGTAGCCCTCAGGCACTTTGGGCTGGAAAAAGTAGACCTCGGCCTGTTCAAAATTGAACAGCCTTGTTCTAGTTTATCTGCATGGATGTATATCGCTAAAATAATTTAAAAAAAACAACCACTTAGTCAGGGCACATCATGAGCAGGCAAGGATCTCTGAAAAAGACAATGATGCTAAGAAACACTGAAGGCAACAGGAAAAGAGGAAGACCCAACCTGTGATGGATTCACTCCACAAAGGAAGCCCCAATATTGACTTTACAAGCAGGGCTGTTGAGGACAGGACTTTTTAGAGATCGTCTATTGATAGAGTTGTCGTACGTCAGAGGTGATTTGACAGCTCTCAGCAAAAACAACCACAGAGCTGTAAAAAAAGGTGGGAAGGAATTTTAATGCTGTTTTGGATGATTGTCACCTCTCTGTTTTGAGTGGAATCCATCTCAATTGAACTGACACCTAGATAAACGCTTGAGCACCTGGGACTTAGTATAAATCTAACTCATATTGAATGAGAAATAAGTACTTCTAAGTATATTAGACGAATTTGCAATTTCAACTTGATTTACACTCTCTCCGCCAACCCCCACCACATGCCTCCAACGTGTGCTTAGGCTTATGGCCATAAATTGTCTGGTTTATAGGCCAGGGTAGACCAATGTGGGAAAGAGCCCAGCAGAAAACCTGAAACAGCCACAAAGGACAGAAAAGGGTGGATGCGGGTGGTGGTGGTGGTGGGGGAGTGATAGCAATCTGTGGGCCAGAGAAGGAAGGCGAAAGCTGGAGAAAAGGACTGGAGAAGCTGAAGAAGGAAAGAAGGCAGACAAGGATAGAATAGAGGCTGATGATAGGAATGCAGGAAAAAAAAACTTGGAAAAAATATTGTATTGTTTTTTACCACCATGTGGAGACACCTCACAAAAACTCTCCTCTGAACCGGCAAGATTGGCCTGCTTCCTGCACAAATGAGACCATAGTCTTGTTTTTGTTTGTCTTGCTCTTTTGCATAATTAACTTCCAAATTCTGTAATATGCAGCAGCTTTCCCAGGAAAGATGGCATTTTGGGCTAGAATTGTAATAATTCAGTGACCACACAACATCCAACAGATCTAGTGAAATTCCCTGCAAATTTGTTTGCTTCCCCTCCCCCCCCCAAGAAGGGAAAGGGAGGGATCTTTCAAAGTGAAATCTCTTTGGACAGAAGAAAAAGAACTAGGGAACACAACATATGTATCCCTAGCTAGTGACTCCAATATCATGGCAGTGGTGTGTGTGTGTTTGGGGAAATGCATCCACTCTGGGTTTTAATCCAAACTTTAATCCAAGGCGCCAAACTTGTTTTAGAGGCAAGCTTCAGCACATCGGAAAGCTGATCTTCCACCCCCATGAACTCGGGGCCACTGATTTCCCCTGCAGTGAAGGAAAGATGAGCACAGAGGTGCAATGTTTAGAAAAGAGAGGGAGAAAAATGTTTCAGTTGAATGCACTGCCCAGGTTATTTGCACAAGTATCAAAGAAGCAGCTGAAAGGTAAGAAGACCCGTCACTAGACAATAAATAGAATTCAAGAAATGCTGAAGAGCCACAACACTTGGGGAAATCCCACTTATAGGTCTGGTCTAGCAGGGACTTCCATTTAGATTCAGGAAGCAAAGTGGATGTGTGGGTTTTATTTTGGGTGGGGGTTCTGTATTGTCAATAAAGAACTTACTTATAGCAGTCCTAGCAGGGCTTGCAAAGTAAGTGAGATATTTAAAGAGTACTTTTAGCAGTTCCACTCCTTCAGTGAGTTTCCGTGGCTGAGTGAGAAGTGAACCCTTCTCTCTGAAGTCCTAGCGTTGGTGATGGTGAACTTCTGGCAAGGGTGTCAAAGGTGGCCCCCGGAGCCCTTCCTGTGGGCACCCGGCATCGCCCCTTCACAGCCACCTGTATTCAGGTTAAATTGCTGTATTGGCACTTTGAAAAAAAAATTAGTGGGCTTTGAATCACAGATTGGGCACTCGGTCTCTAAAAGGTTTGCCATCACCGTCCTAGTCTGTCATAAGAACATAAGAACATAAGAAGAGCCATGCTGGATCAGGCCAAAGGCCCAAGTCCAGCTTCCTGTATTTCCTGCCCCACCAGATGCGTTTTTGCATTTAGATATCTGTCTCCTGATACCACTCCCCTGCATCCCAAGAAGTACCCTGGAAAGGGAGAGATTACACATCTCCATCATGGTTTGTAATCGTGATGGACTTTTCCTCAGGAATCTGTCCAATCCCCTTTTGAAGGAATCCAGGCCAGATGCCATCACCACAAGGGAGTTCCATAGACTTCCCTGGGTGAAAAAATATTTTCTTTTGTCAGTTCTTACTCCCAGCACTCAATTTGAGTGTATGTCCCCTAGTTCTGGTATTTTGAGAGAGGGAGAAGAGCTTCCCTCTATCCACTTTACTCATACCCTGCATTATTTTGTATGTCTCAATCATATCCCCCTCAAGCGCCTTTTTCCAGACTGAAGAGGCCCAAAACTTTCTTAAACCAGCCCAGTAATCATTTTAGCGCTCTCTTCTGCACCTTTTCCAGTTCCACTATGTCTTTTTGAGATGCGGTGACCAGAATTGTACACAATACTCCAGGTGGGGCCTTACTATTGTTTTGTATAACGGCATTATAATGTTGGCTGTTTTATTTTCCATCCCCTTTTTGATAATCCCTAGCATGGAATCTCCTGTTTTATTTTCCATGGAATCTCCTGTTTTATTTTCCATCCCCTTTTTGATTTCCCTAGCAGTGAATCTCCCATTGGGAGACACCTTCATGGAGCTGTCCACCAACACACCAAGATCTCTTTCCTGATCCGTCACGGATAACTCAGAGCCCATGAGTTGATAGATGAAGTTTGGATTTTTTGCCCCAATATGCATTACTTTACATTTGGTTACATTGCATTTGCCATTTCTCAGCCCACTCCCCAGTTTGGAGAGATCCTTCTGGAGCTCTTCACAATCTTCTCTGGTTTTTACCACATGGAAAAGTTTTGTGTCATCTGCAAACTTGGCCACCACACTGTTTATCCCTGTCTCCAGGTCATTTATGAACAGATTGAAAAACCGGTCCCAGGACAGAGCCCTGGGGCACTTCTCTCCATTGTGAAAATTTCCCATTGACAGACTCTTTGCCGGGATCTCAAAGTTCTCAATCCATAAGAGGACCTGCCCTCTTATCCCCTGAAATTTTCTCAGCAGCCTTTGGTGAGGGACTGGTCAAAAGCCTTTTGAAAATCCAGATAGACTATATCCAGGTTCACCCAAATTGCCTGTTGACCTTTTAAAAATTCTAAAAGGTTTGTAAGACAAGAAGTGGATGCTGATTTTCTCTCAGCAAGGTTTGTTCTTTTATGTGTTTTAAGATTTTCTCTTGGATGAGGCCTTCCACCATCTTCCCTGGGACAGATGTAAGGCTAACCAGCCTGTAGTTTCCTGGGTCCCCCTCCTTCCTTTTTAAAAATTGGTGTGACATCCGCTATCCTCCAGTCCTCCGGCACTGTGGCGCTTTGAAGAGACAAGTTGCATATTTTAAAGAGATCTGCAATTTCATTTCTCAGTTCCCTAATAACCCTTGGGTGGATGCTATCTGGGCCCGGTGACTTGTTAATCCTCAATTTATCAATTAGTCCTAAAACCTCCTCTCTTTTAACCTGTATTTGATTTAATTCTTTAGTCAAAGTCAGGCAGCGGAATCCGCTCAAGGTCCTCTGTCGTGAAGTGATGGTGAATTTCTCTGCAATGTCCAAGTCCTCCTTAACCTCCCCTTTTCCTCTCTCACCATCCAGAGGCCCAATTGGTTCTCTGCAGGTTTTCTACTTCTAACATATTTAAAGACGCTTTTATTATTACCCACAGCCACCTGTTCCTCAAAGTCTTTCTTGCCTCCCTTATCATCTTTTTACATTTCTTTTGCCAGAGTTTGTGTTCCTTTTTATTTTCCTCATTTGGGAGGATTTCCATCTACAGAAGGACCTCTCCTTGTGCTTTAGAGCCTCTCTTACTCCACTCGTTAAATGCCGGTGTCCTCTTGGTTTAAATGAATCTTCTTTCTTTTGGTATGCACTTGTGCTGGGCCTCTATTATTGTTGTTTTAAAAGGCTCCATTTGGATTCCAACCCTCCTGTCTCATCTGAGGGAAGTTTGCCCTCGAAAATCAGGGTTTTTATGTCTGACTACATGACATTGGGAATTTGGAGTAAACAACCCAAACTTTTGCTGCCATTATACAGTACAGATGGATAAGAATTTCATTTAACTTGATTGGTATAAGAATCCATTACAATTCCTGCATTTCTTCATAGTCAGAAATTGCAATTAAATTCTGCATCTCCAGGGGATTGAAATAACTTTGAATATCCAAGGACTTACTCCCAAAAGCCTGGATCTGTGTCTAACTCTCTCTCTATCGATGCAATTCAGTATTAATTTGGGGGTTGCCATCTCTTCTCTTTCTGGGATGCTCTTTACATATGAGGATCAGACAGGTGCAACTTGGTTCCTTCTGTGTTGAGAATGGCTAGACTCAGGAATGTAGGAAGCTGCTGTCTGCTGAGCCAGACTATTGGTCCCTTGATACTAGTGTTGCTAGCTCTGATTGGCAGCAACACTTCTCCAGTTTCTCCAGGAGGATCCCCTCCTAGCTGTACCTGAGTTCGCCAGTGGTCTCATATCCATGTACTGGACCTTCTTAGTTGTGGCACCATTCCTAAGGAATCACCTTCCGGTAGAGCTGCACTGGGCCACTTCCCGCCTGCCCACCCTCACTTCCTTCAAGAGGATGAGTCCTCCCTGAGGACAGTTGTGCAGGCCCTAGTGATTTCGAGGATCGACTATTGCAATGCCCTCTATGTGGGGTTGCCCTTGACCCTTGTCCGGAGGCTCCAGCGGGTACAAAATGTGGCGGCCAGACTGGTGGTGGGTGCTTGTAGATTCGAGCACATCACCCCAGTTTTGATCCACCTGCATTGGCTGCCTGTTGTCCTCCGGATAAGGTTCAAGGTCTTGGTTTTGATTTTCAAAGCCCTCCACAGCTTGGGACCAGAGTACCTGTCGGAGTGTATCTCCCAGAGATCAACTGGGAACAGGCCCATGAGAATGGCGCATGCGAGCTCACTGCAGGTGGCCACACCGAGAGAGGCGCAGAAATCGCTCATGTGTAACCACGCCTTCTCTGTGGTGGGCCCCACGTTGTGGAACCATCTCCCCAGTGAGCTGCGCCTAGCACAGTCTCCCGCCCGCCTTCAAAAAGGCTTTGAAAACTTTCCTTTTTAAGGAGGCATTTGGTGACCTTCTCACTTAATTTTTTTCCCTTCTTGCCACCCGTGTTAGCTTCTCTGAGGGTACCGTTCCTCCCCATTTTTATTTTAATCTGCTTTTGTTTTCTCGTTGCTTTGCGTTTGTTTTATTGTTAGCCACCCAGAGTTCCGTTTCGAAAGATGGGTGGGATATAAGTGTAACAAACAAACAAATAAATAAATAAATAAATAAATAAATAAATAAATAAATAAATAAATAAATAAATAAATAAATGTTTCAAGAATCCTTTGGAAGCGTCCTTGGCTAAATGGTATTCCCAATTTGTCACTGTCCTGTTATTGTGTAGCTTTCTTCAACTCAGGGACAACTGTAGAGGCCTTTTGGTCTGATTTTTAAATTTTATTTTGTTTCTATATGATGACTTAATGTCTTTTCAGGTGCATTATACTGTATTTCATTGATTGCCTCTTTGATGTATACCATCAAGAATAGTCCCTTGCACTAACTGGGCATTATGCAAGGTAAATAAATAAATAAATAAATAAATTTCTGAGCCCAGTTGGCTTCTGGGTTCAAACAAAATCTGGGACATGCAATGTGATATGTTGGTCCTTCACTTTCCACCTAGCTTTGTACAACATCAGCAAATATGCAGATGGCTCTTAATAATCTGTGGAGGGTCACTAATGGCCAATTAAGAAGCCTTTCAAATGCAGACACCCTTGATGGAGCTGCTTTTAGCAGGAGGGAGTTGAGATGGTTTTTACTGCCTGCCAGTGATGACTGCACACAATATTGTTGGCATTTGAATAATGCGCATGTCCCAATTACAGCTCAGGCGATGGGGATTTTGTATCCGTACTGGCAGAATGACACGAAAACCCCCAAAGTGGATGACGGCAGCTCCCAGGACATCAAGCTCTCCCTTCCTTTCATCTTCTTCGGCATCCCGTACAGGACCATTTTTGTAAGTAATGAACTTGAGTCTGTTGTGACTGGCTGGACCCTATTATTCATTTCCTGGCCATTAGCACCTGCATTTTAAACCCAGCTCTCTCTTCCAGGCTTTCAGAGGTGAGGAAGATATATGGAATCCTACCTGTCAAGTTCTTAGATTTCATGAAGTGATAGGGTTTATGATTAAGAAAGTCAAAGGTATATTAAATGGGCTAAATGTTCATGGGGCAGGAAAATAAAAAACCATAAATTACCTTTTGCAGGTGATTAAACACCAAAACGATGCCTGCGCCTTGACACGTCAGACATTATTCTTGTTGCATGACAAGAAACAAGAACATGGAAGGAGCTGTAGGAAAATAAATTATTATTTTGCTCCTGCTTCATGAATTTGTTGCAGAGGAACTGCCCCATCTACTTAATCTCTTGTGTTTGTTCTTGCAAAGACAGAATTACCTTGTCAGGCACAATCACCAGGATATTAGGTATCTATAGTCTATTGTTTTTTTTTTGTAGGACAAGGCTTGGGACATATGATGCTGCCTTTTTCCATTGGTCCATCTGAGAGCCTGGAAGAGTCTTTCTTTCTTTCTTTCTTTCTTTCTTTCTTTCTTTCTTTCTTTCTTTCTTTTAGTTCCCAGAATTCTGGAATTGTAGTCCAAAAGCATCCAGATAAGGAGTTAGAGAATCCAAAACAACAATTTTCCCAAAGTTCTGAAAATGATATCTATTCAGAACCTAGTGGACTCAAAATGTTCTTCCATCTTCAAACAGGTGGCATTTAAAAATGTATCCCAAACCAGAAGATCATAGAATAATCCAGCAATGTGCTTGAACTCCCAAAGCCAACAACAGCAGGTTCAGAATGTTATCAATTCCAAATGAATTCCATATTCTTACTGGAAGCTTGCTTCCTATCAAGACACTGGTAACAAATGGGGCTCTGTCCTACCCCTGCACAGTGTAATGATTGTCCATGGTCTGGAACAACTTGAAGAAGCACAGCCTAAGAGCTGTTTTATGCCTATAAAAGGTCACGTGATCCTTCCCCCCACTCCTTGGGTGTTTGTAAGTAGAGATGGGCACAACCAGGAAAAATGATGTTTCGAGTTGTTGTGTGTCGGAGCCGGCCCGTTTCGGCTCGTTTCCGTTTGTCGCGAAATTTTTCAAAAAATTTGTCGTTTCGTTTGTCGTCTGTCATTAGTACTGGTTTGGGGGGGTAGGGTAGCGGGCTCCTGGAGGCACCTCTCTCGGGTGGGTGCCTCCTCTGGCCCGCTATGAAGGGAAGACATTTAGCAGGCTCCTGGAGGCACCTCTCTGGGGTGGATGCCTCCTCTAGCCCGCTACTAAGGGAAAAGGAAGGGTACATGACCATGTAGCCATTGCGTACCAAGTGGCACTGGCAGAGGCACCTCTCTTTTGGGTGCCTCTAGGTCACTAAGAAGGACAGCATACTGGCATACAGAGTTTTTTGGAACTTTGGACTGGTGAGCGAGGTGAGAGAAGAATGCCTCTGCTGGGCACCCTCTGGCTCACTAAGAAGGGAAATGTACTTGCGTGTAGTGCAATGCGAGTACAGATCTGGCTTAGGGTTGGGGTTAGGGCAAGGGCTAGGCTTAGGGTTATTATGGGTAAGGTTAGGGTGAGTTAGTGGGCTGCACCTCTGGGTGCCTCTGACCCACTAAGAAGGACAGTGTACTGGCATATGGGTTAGGGTTAGGGTTAGGGCTAGGGCTAGGGCTAGGGTTATAGTGGGCTTTTTATGCCCAACTGGCACATCCCAGAAGTCTCAGTCAAAACCTGGCCAAGTGGCCATGCGATTGGTGGAATGGCTCCAAAAATGTGCATGGTCCCATCCCATGGCCAGCCCATCATTGTGCAGGTGTAAAAAAATAAAAATAAAAATAAAATAAAATAAAATCAATGGGATTGGAGACAGATGTTTATTGCAAGAAAAACCCACTGCTGCTACTGTAAAAATTCAGGCAGTTAAAATACCTAATTTTCGCATGTTTCTGTGTGGTGCTTTGGTGGGTTTTTGGACCACGATTTAAAAAAAAATATTGTGGTAGCCATTTTGGATCCCCCCGCATTGCATGGCATGGTGAGACGGCGAGGATGCCCCCCACCAGAGCAGCCCAGGACAGGAGGGGAGGAGGCCGCCCCCCCCAGAAACCACCCCTCTGGTAGGTGCCCTCACTCAGGCAGGCATATTTTCGCCTGCTTTTTTGGCCGGGAATCAGGGTTTTTTTTTAAACTTTTTTCTGTGCCGCTTGGCATCGTGTGATCGCCGCGATGCCATGAACGACAATGACAAATCAGACCCAATTTTTCTTTTATCGGTTCGAGTTCGAGTTCTGATGGCTTAATTGTCATTACCGTTTCCATTGCGTAACGGAAACGAGGAACGGAAATGGAAACGAGAATTTCGCCAAGTCGTGCCCATGTCTATTTGTAAGAGTTAGGCAAAAAAAAAAAATGGTGATATCAGAAGGAAGGTAAGTCCCGTATTAAGGAAATAAGACTGGCAACCTGCCATCTGATTTGGTACAGTTTTCAGAGAGTTTACACCTCGTGCTATTTCCAAACATAGAGCTTGGAGCCATACCCTGGGATCAGAAGAATCATATCATGATCTGATCAACACTTTTACTTGAATTCACAGATACAACACATCTGTTTATTCCTCTATGGAAGAACATGCACATACAAACATAATGTCTTACAGCAGGCATGTCCAAACTTTAGCCCTCCTGATGTTTTGGATCACAACTCCCAGAATTCTAAGCTGAGATTGCCAATGACAGAGGACTGTGGGAATTGTGGTCCAAAACATCTGGAGGGCCAAAGTTTGGACATGCCTGTCTTACAGAAAAGAAATTGTGGCATGTTTTGCTCCCCCCCCTTTTTTTTTTAGCAGACAAATGAGATTATTTTAGACTTTGGTTTGCATCTTTTGCCCAGGTCTGCTTAAATCAGATTCTTTCTGTGTCCTCAATGGAAAAAGACAACCACTATGGGAATGCAGAGTATGGTTCTTTCCACGGGTTTGATGTCTGTGTTTTTTTCTCTGCTGAGTTCTCAATCTCCATTTCCCTCTCAGCCCCAGGAATGAGGTGAGTGGCACACAGGAACCTTGGGTAGATGGCCCTATTTGCAACCCATAATTGAATAGCCTGGCCTTTACCCCAGCTACTGTCTGATATATCCATAATTTTCAGGTTGACAGTTTTGCCTCTTGTTGGCAACGCTTCTGCTGGCTTCAATCAAGCCTTCCTCTTCCTCTTGCAGGTCAACAACAATGGTGTGATTTCCTTCAATGTGCTTGTCAGCCAGTTCACCCCAGAGTCCTTCCCCCTGACAGATGGGAGGGCTTTTATCGCTCCTTTTTGGGCTGACGTCCACAACGGGATCCGGGGTGAGATCTATTACCGAGAGAGCACAGACCCAGCCCTCCTGAACAAAGTCTCCAAAGATATCCGGAAGTACTTCAAGAACCTGCCATCCTTCACGGCTGTGTTGGTTTTTCTTGCTACTTGGGAAGAAGTGACGTTTTATGGTGGCAGCAGCACAACCCCGGTAAGGGCAAAACGTTGGTGTATATGGTGTAAAAAAAAAAAAAAAAAAGAGCAAAAAACAAAAAACAAAACAAAACAAAAAGATCAGACCACCTTTAAATCTGCAGCAGCCCTTAAACTTCATGTGAGTGCTTTGAGAAACAGCTGAACTGCCTGTCACATTGTTGACAAAACTGAGGTTGTCCTCTTTTGGGCATATAATGAAAAAACATCAACAGGAAAAGAGGGAGCAACAGCAACAGCAACAGGAAAAGAGGGAGACCACCTAGGAAATGGATGGACCTAAGAGAGGAAGCCATGGTGTTGAGTTTACAAGAGCTGAGCAAGAGCTGTTGAGGACAGGACATTTAGAGGTCACCATAGGTCAGAGGAACAAGCCTGCTACGCAAGGGAAAGCTCCATGGTTTAGGTATCGCTTTCTCCCTGTGCCTTCTTGACAGGGTCCGGACTTGATAACCCATAGGGACCTGTCCAGTTCTCTAGTTCTAAGATGATGATGATTAGACAAGGTGTATATCAGAGAAGCAGTCAGTGTAGAATCATGATGTACTGATATAAAGGTGTCATCAGGTGACAGATTTTGGATGGCCTGAAAAGGTAGCCAATTGTTAGTCACTTAGATCATTGTTGCTGCACATTTAATTGCCAGGGAAGAGAAGATATATTTGTGTGATGATTTTCCCCATATAGCAGAAAGAGTGAGCTGGCTTTTGATATTATATGCCTTCCCCTAAATAGCTGAGAGCATCACTTGCTCCTGTGCCTCAGGCAGCTCAGTACCTTGGGTGGGCCCTGCATATCCATGGCTGGTAGGGTAGTCACCTGTCATCTTTTATGGAGGATGGCCCTCCTTTTGGGGATGTCCTCCAGGTTTAGCACTGTGCAGTCCAAATCTTAAAGATAAGGATGCATAAGAAGGAAAGCCAGAGACAAGATTAAGCAGACTCTCAGGTCACCAAGTCACTGTCCTACCCACTCAAGTAAAAGGTGCTGCAAAAAATTATCTCAGATTTTGCCTTTATATGATGTCATACAAATCTGACATCCTTGTCTTTGATGCATGCCCTCCTTTTTGGCAATGTCTGAGGGGTTTTGCCTCCTACGTTTGGTTCACTAAGTGTGAGGAAAGCGATTCCATGGCATCAGTATATGCAGCAGGGAGCAACAATAACTGACATTGTTTTCTGTCTGCTATATTTATGTACAACAAAAGCCTGTCTCAGAGGCTCAGGTGTGATGATTCACCTGTTGGTTTTGTATGAAACAATAGAGAAGTGAATCACCGCAACATAGAAAACTATGCCCAGCAGGACCAGAAGCTTCCAGGATCTAAACTAAATCTATAGGTTTGCTTTCTGCCATCACAGTCTGCACCCGAGAAGGACGTGTGACCTCTAAAATCCGCTCATCCCTACATCAATGTGGGCTTTGCCAGACATTCTTGCCAACTTGGGGTTTTAACCACTTCGGAGCTTGCACTAAACTCTGGACACACACTGAGCTTTCTACTATTTTTGCCTACTAAAGGAAAGCAGGCATAAATGGATAGCATCCCTCTGGAGTATTCTGCTCAGTGTCATCAATTTTGCTATGGATTTTCCAGGTACCCACAGGAAACTTGAAATTAGGTCTTCTGATATAAACACCTCTTCTTAAAATTGAATGCATCTTTCACTGCTGTCTCAGCAGGGGATTGTCAACGGGTCCTTGCTCCTAAATTCCCCAGTGCCACCTGCGGTGTGTGTGTGTGTGTGTTTTCTTCCTTCCAGGTCATTTTGCATGCTTTGCCTTGCACTGTATTCAAGGCACCTGCTGCAGCATGATTTGCAGTGTCTTAGTTCTGCTGATTTCAATCCCAGCACCGTTAGCATTGTTTCCCCACAGTGGGTATGATCTGCTGGTGGTGATTTATTTGGATAATGAATTCATGTAAGATGGGAACTCCAAGGGGAGAAGACTAAATTTGCCATTGCTCTTTTGAGGTGGGGGCTTACTAAATGGGAATGGTATTTGACTTAGTAAATTGAACCAGTCTCTGTGGTTCCACAGTGATCCCCAGTGGATACTAAATGGAGTCAGGGCAGATCTTCCTGATATGGTCTGTAAATGAAGGTCTCTCTCTCTCTTTTTAAACAACCTTCAGTGTACCTTCAACCACAATAAACTACTCCTTGGCGGCCATCCAGCCACTTAGAAACCTGCTTATGAGATGAGAAAACAAAGGCTCTTTTCCTTTTTAAAAAATTAGATAAAAGGAAGGAAGGGGGGGGTAGTTCTGGCCTGAGCAGCTGATCAGTTTTCCAGAAATGCGTGGCTCTAAGACTCCTCCTCACCTGTGAAATTGGTGCAGTGCAAGTAACATGAGTGAGTGTGCAAGGCGGATGGTTTCAAAAGGGCATGATCCCAAAAGTCTTAAAAGTGTGCAGCTGAAGAGGAAACGAGTGACTTGTAACATTATCCCAGCGTAGTTCAAAACTGATCACTACATGGCTGAAAAGGAAAGAGGGATGCACATATTTCCAGAGAGCAAGGTGATATACAGTACACTGTTCTTCATCTTACCATGGAGGTTTGTGCAGTAGGTCAGTTTAAGGGGGGTGGGGGGTTCCCAAGCTCACTTAGTAAATTCTACAGCTGATGTTGGGCTGGAATCTGCATATCCTACCTAAGACATATGCCAACACTCTAAAACCACTATACCACACTGATGTATCAAAGGTAAGGTGGCTGCAGTTAAGATCTAGCCCTCTTTAAAATCAGCAAAAATGTGGTTATTTTGTATGGTTTCATAGAATCAGGATAAAAAAACCCCCACTGTAAACCAATATCCTGGTTCAAATCTCTCCTTGCTTTTTGACACACCTGATAGATCTTGCTGGATGGTGACCTTTAAAAAAATACTCCCTGCCCCTGTTCATCCGATCTGGAATACAGGTGGGCAAACATCTGTGAGTTGCAAATCAAAATAGAATAAAGTAATAAAAACATACGGTATAAAAGAATGCTCTGTTAAAGCCAAGCAATGAGCTGTTCCCTTCTTACCACCACTCACTTCAAATCTGAATGCCTGAAAACGTCCTTAATAGTTAGGATGTGCTTGTGCTTCACCAGTGTGGTTTTTAGATTTATTGAGCTCAATTGATACTTGGTTTAATCAGTCCATTAACAACCAAGAAATTAACAATGTTGTCCAATGGGAGAAGGGAGCTGGTTTCTTCCTCTGGTTTTTATAGGGGCTGAAATAGGAGTGTCTATAAAACACTTCTCGTAGAGAAGCCATAAAAAAGCAAGTTACATACCACCGAAATTGCTTTGGAATTGGGCCTTCCCCAGATGGTGGGCTGTATCCCGACGGGATGTAAATTGGAATCTCTTGCCTTTTAATTCTCTGAAGCTGAGCAATTTAAACTCTGGCTGAGCCGGCAGCTCTGAGCGGTTGCTGTTTGATGTATCATCTGCTGGACTATTTTAATATTCTGCTATTCATATTTTGAACTTTCTGTTGCACGAGGGGACTTTAAATCGGTATAACGGGCATCGATTCATTAGCCTCACCACACTGCATATCCTAGGGACAAGTTCAAAGGGGAGAAACCTGGATTTGCTCCGCTTTGCATTGCCATCTCCCAAAAGATAGGCAGCCCTGCCCTTAAGCGTATTAGTGGTATGAAGCAAATGAGATATCGAAGGACACTGCAGTTATGGGATGCTCAGCATGGTGTAGTAGTTAGAATGATGGACTAGGGCTTGGGCCTGTGTTCGAATCCCTGCTCAGCCATGGAAGCTCAGTGCGGATGTGAAACTGGTAAGATTACTCCTTAAATACTGTATCTCACTTACATTGAAAAGTCCTGTTAAGATTGCTATAGGCCAGGGCTGTTCAGCTTTGAACAGGCCAAGGTCTACTTTTTCCAGCCCAAAGTGCCTGGGGAGGGTACTACACTAAAACCTCTTCTTACAAATGTTATCCGTTCTGAGCACATGCTTATACGTTTTGTAAGTAGAGCAGCGGTTTCCCATAGGAATGCCTTGAAAACCAATTAATCTGTTCTGGGGGAACAGATTTCAATGCGCCATGGCCCTTGAACTGCCCTGCTCAGCTGAGACAGTGGGCTGGCAGACCAAGAACATTGCTGGGGCAGTGGTGGTTCTTGGGGTGGGGGAAAGAGGGCTGTACAACTTATCCCCTCATTTATTTAATTGATGGCTAGCGGGCTACTTTTCAACCCTTCACGGGCTACCAGTAGCCCGCAGTCTACCTGTTGGGCAGGCCTGCTATAGGCAGTTCCAACTTTATAGCACATAACAACAATCTGCAATTACAGTGTCTTCATGATTACCTACTGCATCCTTTTATTAACTGAAATGGTTAGCCAGCTTGCTTTCTGTGTAGTTACAGAACACTGTAAAAATGCAGAAAACATGTAGAAAGATGGATTTGATAGGTGAGATCCTGTATGACTTCCCCTTGTGTTTACATTGTCATGTCCAAAGGGAAGTGGTAATATCCAGTATCAATCTTGTTGGTGATGGAAATTGTACCATTTTGACACAGGGTGTGCAGCAACATCTGGAATCTCCACTTCATTTGAAACCTCCTGTTGAAATGTCATCTTCTGTTCTTACTCCCCATCCCACACATCTTTTCCTTTTTTAAAAAACTTGAGAAATAACATACAATGATAAATATGGGCATCCATGATATGTGTTCCCACTTTACTATGGACAGAAATCCTGAAATAGTTGCAAACCATAAATGTTATGAGTGAGTAGCAACCATAGGATTTCTCATCTTAGAAATGCCTTTGGTGAAAGCTGCACTCACAGTCCTGGGAGCAACACAGAGGTGAGAGTAGATGAGCTGTTGAGATGTACAGTTATTTCAGATGCCTGACACACTTTTTTAACACAGTTCAACTCTTTAAAAGAGTCCTATCATCTTTCTTCCACAAAATGTACTTTTAGAACTTTTTCTCCTGGGCTTGTTTGTTTATTGTGTAGAAAAATCAGAGTCATGTATAAAAATATGTAGACCAATCCTTTTAGTTTCACTGCTTGGTGCCGAAACTCAGTAAGTGGCTCAGATGAAAAAAACAAAAAAACAAAAAAGGAAACCAAGGCAAATGCTTATCAGCTCTACATCTCCCTAGTGAGATTTGAGGATCCATTTCCAGTTAGATGGATTTCAAGACACACAATTTGCAGCCCAAATGGGGAAATATTCCAAAGTAAGACAATGGCCAAAATATTCTTAGCAGAATCTGGCATTTGCTGTTTCTGGAAGTGTAATTTTCAGCACAAAATACTAGAATTTCTTCTGCAATAGCCACTTTTTGCATCATTACATGATTTGAATAAAGAAAGTGATCAAATAAGAGGACAAAATCAGATATTTTAGTCATGCCAATCAGGACTTATTCTCATACTGCCATCTATAGGAGATCTACTGTATAAAAGAAGCAAATTGAGATATTTCCACTGGAGGAGCAGCTACTGAGATAGGCTCTAGAGCTGCACTGCGATTTGGTGTGTGCGTCTCTGTGACAGAGCCAAAATAAAATTAAAATAGAAACCAACCCTCTTTGCTCAGTTTTGCATCCAAAAATCCAGGATTATCCCTTGAATTTAATCAATTTTTCCAGCATCGTCAGTTGAAAACACGGTTCGGGGTTAAATTTAAATAGCCTCTTGCATGTAAATTCACAGGGTTTTTTTAAACACCCTATCCTGAATGATTATTTTAAAATCCATGGAATAAATAGAAAGTCATAATGTGAATGATAGCATTCTCAGGCTTTGAATTCATAATGCTCCACCTGTGTAATTCAGAAGAAATTCAAGGAGAAGGCTGCCCCAAGGGAATGTTTTTCTTATTCTTCTTGTTGACTGAACAGGTCTTTGTACTTGAAACAGGTCAATACTTTCCAGGCTCTTCTGATCTCAGACGGAACAAACTCCTTTGCCATGTTCAACTACGAGGAGATCAACTGGAGTACGGGCACTGCAAGTGGAGGAGATCCACTGACTGGCCTTGGAGGTGTCATGGCTCAGGTAGGATCTTTCCCTCACCCTCCATGGGGCAGGGCTAGGCCTTGTCAAATCCTACCCACCAAAAGCCAAACACAAATCTTCAAGTGGTTGCTTTGAGTGTCTGTCAAGTACAGCCAAAGCTTCCACTCCCACTTTCTCCAGCTAGCTTATGATGCAAATAACTGAGCTGGTGGCTTCAACTGTTCCACTTCACATTGTGATCTGCAGATGTTCAATCTGGAAGAGGGTGGAGATGATAAGGTCCTAGCTAAGAATAACTTGTTCAAGTATAGTTTTGGTTCTTTGATTTAAGTGCAGAAACCAAGCACTTCCCAACCTGTATATAAACTGTTACTTGACACTACATGTCATTTAAATTCTGAATAAACATGGATGCATATTTTTCTCTCTGCTTCTTTAACTACATTCTAATTGAAACTTTTTTTTACTTTCTTTTTCTGAAACTGCACATTTCAGGAAATGTGGCACAGAACTCATTTCGTTAAACATTAACCTTTCTTTTGTTCAGCCTGTGACTTTGGCTTTAGTGATGCTTACACCAAAGAAGGATGCAAGGTGGGTAAGGAGAAGGATTAAGGCATTCCCTCCAACCATCCATGGCCCATCTAATGAATGGTTCTATGGCCAGCAGTAATAGCCATTATGAGCATGATGGAATTAAAGATTTGAATTACAGATTTGTAGTCTATAACTGGTAGCCCAGATAGATCAAAAGACTGTGGTTCACAGTTGCATTTTTTTACATATTTGAGAAAATAATCATGTCAGTCTGTGGAGAAACAGTCCCATAGCTTGTAATACCAGCATGATAAACTGATCCTATAAGCCATAAGTACTCAAGAGCCCAGTTCGTCAGATGTGAATCACTCCTCTTGTAAATAGTCTTTGTGCTTAGTTGGCATAAATTTGCACCTGAATGGCATCCATTCGTAATTGAACTGTCACATATCACTCTGCATTTCATTGCCGCTTCATATTACAACTGTTATTCTTCGCGTGTCTACTCCCAAGTGTTTGTGCATGCCTATTTATACATGCATGTGTCACATAGCAAGGAGATCAAACCTATCCATCCTGAAAGAAATCAACCCTGAATGTTCACTGGAAGGACAGATGTTGAAGCTGAGGCTCCAGTACTTTGGCCACCTCATGAGGAGAGAGGACTCCTTGGAAAAATCCCTGATGTTGGGAAAGATGGAAGGCAAAAGGAAAAGGGGATGGCAGAGAATGAGATGGTTGGATGGCATCATTGATGTAACCAACATGGATTTGACCAAACTCTGGGAGGCAATGGAAGACAGGAAGGCCTGGTGAGCTCTTGTCCATGGGCTCAAGAAGAGTCGGACATGACTCAATGACTGAACAACAACAACAACAACAACATATCAAACACATACAATTCTAGACCTAAACATTTTATGCTGCAATAAATTTCTTACTTTTTGGAGTACTCCAAAGCCTGTTTTTTCATTCATGGAATAATAGAATAATGCATTTGGAAGGGCCATTAAATCCAATCTCCTGCTCAATGCAGGAATCCAAACAGGTGGTTGTCTATTTTTTTTTTAAAAAAAAAATCAGTGCATCCAGCATTGGTTTGCTCCCAATCTCCCGAGGTAATTGGTTCCATTGTCATACTGCTCTAACAGTTAGTGTTCAGTGTTTCTTGATATTCAGCTGCAATCTGGCTTCCTGTAAGTTTTTTTCCATGTTTTTCACTTCCTTTTGCTTCCCATGATGCCAACTGGAAGCACATGATCAAAAATGAAGAACTTAATGAGGCTACACAGCTTTGCTTTTTGCAAAAGAGTCTCACTTTGCTTTTCTGCCTTGCAGGCAGGTTTCAATGGTGGAAACAGCACCAACTACTTCAGCATTCCTGGTTCCAGAACCCCAGACATAGTCAATATTGAAGACACAACCAATGTCAACATGCCAGGTCGTTGGGTATTCAAAATCGATGGGCGAGAAATCGACCCAGCTAATGGATGCAGCTTTAAAGGTAAGCAGACATAGTCAAGTGGCTGGCACCAAGTCAAAATGCTGCTCTATCTAAGTTTTTAGCTGCCCAGAGACCACTTGGTAGTGGGGTGTCTAATTTTTTTTTTAAATAAATAAATAAATAAATAAATAAATAAATATTTTAGACATTGACTCTCAATGGCTCTCCAGAGGATTAGAAGGGAAAGGCCCTACCTATCTTGCCCTGGAGATGCTGCTGATTGCACCTGGATCCTTGTGCAAAGAAAGCATGAGGTTTCTTTCTGTACATGAATCCTATACAACACACACTTTTTACACTTCCTGTAGATGACATGGGTGGGGCCACATCTGCATGAGATGTGTCTCAGGTTTTTTTTAAACTTAATTTACAATAGGTGTCATCCCTTGCCACCCTAAACGGAAAGTTAAGGTAAATGTAATGGTTCCCATATGTAATGGGTGGACTGATGGTCTAGCATTGAGGAGGCCTGGGTTCATATCCCAGCTTGGCCATGTGTGTGTGTGTGTGTGTGTGTGTGTGTGTGTGTGTGTGTGTGTGTGTGTGTGTGTGTGTGTGTGTGTGTGTGTGTGTTATTCTCAACACTGTTATTGAATCTCCATCTTGATATCTTAGGTTTGTTGAAAATTGTCCACAGAATTGGATTATGATCTGCAAATGATTTAGGCAAAACTGTTTCTAAATCCACTGATGACCAACACATATCTATTTGAACATCTCTTCTGTGGGTTTCTTCTTCTCCACATCTCCTTGATCAGATCAACAAAACATCAGAATTAACTTGAGGACACAAAGCAAAACACATTTAGGCAATACTCATCCAGAATTTCAGGACCCCATTCAAAGATGCAGTGAACATATCTGGAGGAATTCCTTGATTCAGCATCGTTGTCATCACTAGAGATGGGCACGAATCAAAAAAATGATGTTTCGTTGGTCGTTTGTCATTTAGGGGGTCCTGTTTCCGTTTTTTGTGAATTTTTGCAAAAAAATCGTTTTCGTTTTCGTTTGTTTCGTTACCATTTTGTTACCATTAATTTCCATTTTTTGTGGATTTTTTTAGCTTTTAAAGCAGTTCAATGTATTCCAACTCAATTGTCTTATCTTCATAAGCAACACATGATCAATCACTGCTTCTATCTAGAGACCCTCTTGAAGGTCCCTTTAAAGGCATTCTGTGAAAGGGTGTGGTGACCACTACATGGCTCTCTCTCTCTCCTTGCATTAAACAAACAAATAAAGGGAACAGTAAAGGAAGGATCTGTCTTCCTCTTTCAAGCAAGTGCAGCCTACCATTGATTGACTTACAGGAATTTATCAAGATGAAACGGATGACAAAATTTCTGGTGCTTCTGTTCGTTTCATTTCATTTTAGAGATCAAATTCGTTTGTCGTTTCATTGCATAACGAAACAAAAAAACAAAAATGGAAACGAAAAATTGTTTGTTTCGTGCCCAGCTCTAGTCCTCACCATCAACATAGAACTGCCAAGCTAGAAGGGCCCTTGTGGATCATCAAGCCCAGGCCCTGCCAGGGCGGCACCACAGGGAACTAAACTCCCAAACTCTGGCACCACAGCCAGAAATCTAAACCAGAGAGCTACCCAGACATCCTCAGGGCATCATTTTTTAGGGTGTACTGGGAAACGTAAATTTGGGAGGGAATTCTGGAAAGGAGGAGGGAGGGAAACAATGAACAACCATGACAGTTTGCAATATATTATCATAACTTGTGAATGTTATTCATTCCAAGGAACATGAATAATTAATTAAAACAAAGTACCTTACAATCCTGATCTTGACCTGGCTGATAAAAAAGAACAAATGTAATGGAGACAGTTAAGAGCTTTCCACATTAAAAAAATGATCTCATTTAAGACTCGTCAGCGACATTGTTCTCAGGCTTCCATTCTTATCTGCAGCAGTGGCGGCAGTAAGAGCAATTAATAGATTCTGACATGGTAACTGCCATCGTCTGCTGAAGCGAGGACAACAAAGAGCCCTATGGTGCCTTAATAAATATATTATGGCAGAAACCTCCATGGATAAGCGGACGCATGAACTTCAAAGTCAGAATCGGATGCTGAGAGGGAAAAATGAACTTAGCAAGGCCCAAATACTCTCAAAATGAAAGAGATAGTAATAGATGCAACTCACTTCTATGTGGAAGACACATAAATGCACTATCCAACTGAAGTAGGTGAGTCTCCACCTTAACTTTAACCAACTATTTATTATAGCTTGGAAAGGACTGGGGCTTGTTGATGGTTCCTCTAAGTTATTATTCATAAACTTATATAGATATTTATTATATCTATATCAGCTCCCTTCTTATTTCATTATTTCACTTATTTTTGCCTATTTCCCAGTGCATGGTGTAAGTTGTTAAGCCACACAAACTGAAAAAGAGATACAAACTAATAGCTTAAGAAATTATAATACAGAAACATAGTTCCACAAAGGTTTTGCACTGAAAAAGCTGTTTAAAAGCACGGCGGGGAAAAAAAGATGCCATTCACAACATGAAATGGTATTTCCTCAGTTTCCAGGCAGAGACCAATGATCGGTTTCAGTGGAAAGGTTGAAATGCTCTTGATGTTGCCTTTTACTAGGCAAAAATTGCCTGATCTATTTAATTAACTGTATTGTGGTGCTTCTGACATGGGCAACAAAAGAAACGGGAAGGCCTGTGCCTGGCAGCTGAAGCATTCTTGAAGGTGCCCAGGGCATACAGTTCTTCTTCCTCAGTCCTCCATCTTTTATCCTTACCATAGTTCTGTGAGGTAGATTACATGTGACGTGGGATGCCTCATGGATGAGTTGGGGTTGAACCCCATCCTGTTCTAGTCTAATTAACCAAGGCACCAGAATTGCTGTCAGTCAGGGGCCTTGATCAGCATGCCAAGAAATATGCCTTAGATTCAAAGCGGGACATTTGATTTCTAAAAGGGGAAAACAAAGTGCCTTACAAGCTCTCTCTCTCTCTCGCTCGCTCATGTCCCAGGACTCCTGCTATCAGATTTGCTAATAAATTCTAACTCCGTTGCTTGCGCTGAAAAAACTTTTCTTAAGAACCCATTTTGTAAAAATATGGAGCCTTAAATGCCTGTCTCAGAATGTTCTCCTGAGATATGGAAGTGCTCCCATGATTTTCAGCATGTAAGCTTTACTCATGGAACGGGCCGCTAACAGCATCAGTTATCAAGAAAACAAGGCCACTTCTTCCATTACTGCCCTCCTTTAAGAGCCTCTTGGCTGAGTTGGGCTCCTGAATGGTGATAAGGATCCCATAGATTTTTTTATTTTTACAAAAGCAACATTTAGCTGATTAAAGGGGCGAGGTTTTCTCTGCCTGCTCTGTACGAAATGTCATTGCAGTAATAAAAGTCTCTATGGCTGATTCCAAGTTTTGCAGCTCCTAAATTATGGACCTCGGTATGTTCTGAGCCGCCCCAGTCCTGTTCTGGCACAATGTAGGTGTGAGCCTGGGTGTAACAGCAGGACAATTATTTATGTGATCCCAGAGGGCTGCATGGGGGATTATAACATTAACCATTTAGAAATTTAAAGAGATTTTTTTGCTCCTGGATTTTTCTCCAGCTCTTTGGGAATATCTTCTCCCTTCCAGATGTGTGAAGGATTAGGGTTTGAAACATACTGTACTTTGTTTAGGTATGTCTGGGTAAATCTGTCAGTATCACTGTTGTTTGGGGCAATAAGTAGTAAGATCAGTCTGGAGAGAGAGGCATGGCAAGCCATATGCTGAGCAGGGTTTGGTTCTGGATGGGGTGAGTTTAAATAAGATTGTTCAGCTTGTATTTAGAAGTAGTGCTCCCTCAAAATGACAAAAAGTATTCTTCTGACACAGCATGTGCTTTCCTAGCTTACGTATTCTTCATGCCAACCTTCTTTGTTTTCTGTTTGGTCAATGGTAGGTTTAGCAAGCTTAGGCTTAGCACACGGGTAGGATATCCTAAGGAAGAAATGTATATTTTAATATTTAGTTTGACCCCATTGATACATGCAAGCAAGAGTAGTAATAGTAGATCTTTATTTCGGTCACTGACCAGACAAAATACAAAATATATTCCGCATAAAACCAAAATAAAAGCATATAAAAAGCAATAAAAACATGCACACAAGAACAAACACAACACAATAGCATAACCTTTGCACCAAAACCAGAGCAGGCAAAATCTTCCCAGCCCAGTAGGCCTGAAAGCAGGGTAGTCAACTCAATAACAGTCTAGAATCTGGGCATTTAATCATTGTCTCCAGCCTTGGACCATACCCATGCTCCAGACCACCTCCAACCCACTTCATAAGACGATCTAAGGAAAAATGCACAATGGCCATAAACACCATTACCAATCATCTGGCCCCACCACCTGAAGTGGGAAGAGAACAGTGATGGCTTATCGCTGCGTCACAGAACTTAGCCACCACCATAGTTACATCCAGTTTTTTATCTGCAAGCAGGTGTAGAATACAAAACTCCCTTGACCTCCCCTGAGTCTGCTGCAAGATAGACTGAAGAAGAATCCCCTGGATATCCCAATAAAGGGAACACCCCAAGAGGACATGAGCAATACTTTC
This sequence comes from Phrynocephalus forsythii, assembly GCA_029282475.1. Taxonomy (NCBI): domain Eukaryota; kingdom Metazoa; phylum Chordata; class Lepidosauria; order Squamata; family Agamidae; genus Phrynocephalus; species Phrynocephalus forsythii. Next base: position 8,171,578 of record JAPFRF010000022.1, read on the forward strand.
AGTAGTCTCCTCATTACAAGGGCAAATACGTCTATCAACTGGCAGACCCTGATATCTGCCTTCCAGCAGTCTGGAGGGCAGAACATTGAATCGAGCTAAGGTGAAGGCTCTCCTGAACTTGGGAATGTTTATTTTTAATAGGTAGTTGGCCATTCTAAAGGAACTATTCCTAACTGTGTCAAGTTTGTCATGGGCAGCTAGATGTTCTTGGAGTTCTACATCCCAGATCCTCCTTTTAATAGCAGCCTTGGCATTGCCGAAACCCATGGCCAACATAGCCTCTGAGGAAAAACCCAGCTGCAGTAAGTTAACAGTTAGGTGCCTCTTTCAAGTGGATTGGAATGTTTCCACTAATATTAGGGGTGCCAATTTATTTATTTATTTATTTATTTTTTTATATTTATATACCGCGCCTTCTTCCCAGGACGGGAACTCAGGGCGGTTAACATAAATGATTAAAAAGATAAAAAGATAAAAAGATAAAAAGCTAAAGGCGGACAACGACAGGGGCAGTCACAGCAGCAGTCCAAACATATGAAAGTGAGCTGGGGCAGAAAAAGGAAGCTAGTCGTTGTTAAAAGCGTCCCTAAAGAGTAGCGTCTTCAGCCCTTTCTTAAATGACGCCAAGGAGGGGGCCTGCCGCAGGTCGCTCAGTAGGCTGTTCCAAACGGACAGCCCCACCACCGAGAAGGCGCGCCCACGTGTGCTCGTCTTGCGGGCCTGCCTCGGGGGACAGTCCGGAGCGAAAGGGCCAGGGATGCACGGGTGGGTCGGGCCAGATCTAACTGCTGGGAGAGGCACTCTGCCAGATAATCAGGGGGCAAGCCATGGAGGGTTTTGTAAACCAAAACCGACACCTTGAACCTTATTCGGGAGGCAACGGGCAACCAGTGTAGGCGAGCCAGGATGGGGGTGATGCAGTCGAAACGGCGCACACCAACCACCAACCTGGACGCCGCATTCTGGACCCGCTGCAATCGCCAAACAAGGTTCAAGGGGAGCCCCAATCCTGATGGGGCAAAAATAAGTTTCAGCCAATAGCTGAACATGTGGATCAGTGCACGTGCTTTGATGGAAATTAATGCGGCCTCCAATCAGAGTGTCTCATTAGGGACACACAAAGGTGTTGCAAGAATTTTTCTCAGAAACTTTGTCTGCACCATCTCCAAGGGCTTCAAGTTCAAGGATGCAAACAATTGGGTCCCGTAAAGCATTTGGGCTATAATTTTAGCTTTAGAAGCTTGAATCACTGATGGCATGTATTGACCACCCTTGGTGCAAAAGAACCTCAGTAGTGCAGAGTTGCATGTTTGTGCATTGGATGCTACATGGTTAATGGGAAAGGCCCATAAGCCTGAGGAATGAGATATCATACCTAAATATTTATAGCAGGACACTTGCTCTATGCTATTTCCCTTTATTGTCTATCTATTTTTTTACATTTCCTGCTAATGACCATGATCTTAGTCTTATCATAATTAATGGAAAGTTGTTTTTTAATACAGTATGAGGCTAAGGCTTTCAAAATTGTCTGTAATCCCATACATAAGATTGACATCAAGACTGCATCGTCTGCATAAAGCAGGATTGAAAGGGGGTGGAAGCCTAGTGTAGGGGGATGATAGTCTGTACTCAATAAATTCCTCACAATGTCATTAATATAAACAATGTTGGAGCTAAAATGCAGCCTGGCTTGACCCCATTGAATGATGGAATTATGTTGGATAATGCCCCTGCATTATTGCAAATTACCCCGAGACTAGTATTTTCACGCAGTCCACTTCATTAGCAGAAGAAGTCTTTTATCAATATTTGTAGACTCAAATTTGGCCCACAATTTTCTCCTGGGTATCAGATCAAAAACAGATTTTAAATCTATAAATGCCACATACAAAGAACCTTTTGGAGTAGAGTATTTATTTACTAGATGGTGTAGAATATGTGCCTGATCTATGGTGGCCCAACCAGATCCAAACCCATCTTGTTCTTCAGCAAGAATATTTTGATCATATAACCAATCCTGAAGCTTCTCCAACAAGTGCCTTGCATATAGCTTGCTAAGAATGCTTGTTGGATGGTAGTTTCTTGGGTCCAGTTTACAGCCTTCCTTGAAAACTGGCACTATAATAGCAAGCCCCCAGCCCTCTGGTATAACGGCTGTGCAGTCAATCTAAGTAAATAACCAGGCCAGAACTGGGGTCCACCAAATTATCCTGCTATAAATCAGCTGTTATATAATCAGCACCTGGGACTTTGCCTGGGTTCAGCTGATGAACCGACAAGACGATTTCCTGCACGGAAACAGGGGGCCACTCTGCTAAGCCTAAAGGCAATTCTTGAACTCTGCTACATGCAAGCAAGGCAGTGGGGAGCTGGGGGAACAAGGACTTGGAAGACCTGGACAAGTCATTTTCCTGCAAATAATGCGTTTCCCATTCCAGTCAAAATGCTTGGGGTTTCAGAATCCAAAATCCCACAGTCAAACTCCTACCTCTACTGGTGATTTCAAATCACAAAATGGACATTTCTCCTCTGTCCATGATGCAATAATTCTGCAGCAATATAGCACAAGGCAAAACGTACAACACTTGATCTTTGATCTTACACAGGTTTTGCATTTAAATGTGGTATACAATTGCAAAGAGAATGAAACCTATTATTCTGTGGGCTTGCGCAAGCTGAATAGCCATACAATGAACTCCACACAACCTCCAACGCCAACCATGGTTTGCATTTAGTAGCTCTATAGTGATAATAAAGTGCTGTTGCTCCACAGATGAGGTTTGATTACCATTAATTTATATTGTACAAAAACGAGCCTAAGCAATTGCAAAATTAATGCTCCTCAAGTTGCAAACATAACTCACTCGTTGTTAAAATGCAGTTACAGAATTGATGGGGTGTTTGAGATGTAATTCACGCTGCATAGATTTTGCAACGTGCAGGTGCCAGCCGCTGTAACTTAATTTTAGGCAATGAACTGTGATTTGAACAAACATGTGTCATTTCCCCCTTCTCTGCTGGATAACAGAGACACAAGGCTTGTTAAATTCTCAAGTTTTCTATAATCCAGTGTTGTATTGTTTGTTTGTTTTTTAAAAAAATGTGAAGTCATACTTCTGGGAGAGGGAAGCACATCTGCCAGGTGATATCAGCAGAAGAACACATTATGCCCTAAAAATATCATGCAGCAGAACAAAGATTACATTAACCTATATATGGTACAGTCGCCCCCCACCATTTTTCGGTTCATATAATGTGGTCCCGGGATATCACGAGACCACAGTATATGAAGGCAGGGACTCCTGGGGCAAGTTGTGTGGGCCTGTTTGAGGCCTCCTACACTTACCCCAGGCCTGGAGCTGCCCCACGTGGGTCTCTAATAGGCTTCCTGGGCCTGTTGGAGGCCCCAGAAGTAGTTTCTGGTGAACCAGAACTGGCTTCCGAAAAACCAGAAGTGCCTTCTGGATCATCCAAAACCACTTCTGGGACCTCCAGTAGGCCCAGGAAGCCCATTGGGGGCCTGGCTAGGGCACGCCAGACCTAAGGTAAGTGTAGGAGGGGCCAGACAGCCCCACCCCACCCCCAACCCAACCCAGCATCCCCATATTGCAGATTTTCCTTTATCGAATGTTGAGTCGGGTCCCTAACCCCTGCGATAAATGAGGGATTACTGTATATGAAACCATCACCACCAGTAACTATTGATATTGCCATTGAGACACACAGATTCTAGTGTAGATAGCTCATAAGTAAAACAGACCCCTGCTGCTGGTTGATAAAATTATTATTCCTGAAATTTGAAAGTACATCACCCACCCCGTATCCACTGATTCATTACCCATTGATTCAGTTATCTATGGCTGGCAGATAAACAAATTAAATAAATAATTCAGCAGCCACAAAGCAAGCTGCTGTGAGAGTTGTAACGAACTACTGTCATAAAACAGTAGCATAAAGCAAACTACTGTCAGAAGCAGCAGCCGTAAAGCAAGCTACTGCCACAAAACAGCAGTTTTGGGGTTTTTTTTTTTGGAGCTATCTCTTATCCACAGTTTTCATTGACCATGGGAAGGCTTGGAACCAATTCCCAGAAGGTATTGGGGTGCTATTGTAGTTTAAAGGAGTGATAAGCATTTGAGGCCAACAGATAATAAAACTACTGAGAAAGTGCTTCTGTCAAGGCTGCCTTTTGGGGGCTGTAGTAGAGTTTATAGCCTAAGCTATAAACACAATGCCCCTGATGAATCTCTTGGCTCAGACAAGAATGTGTTCAACTATATTAAGTGAGCCATGAAATCTACAGTACGTATGGGCAAATTTCTTTGCTTCTCAAGGTAGAGGATGAATAAGTAGAATACAGTTCCCTGCAAAAGTAGGCAAGGTCCAGTTAGTTTCCCATTAGCGGCTGAGGAAGAGGGTGGAGGCACCACAACCACAGTCAGGGGCTTGTCAGCCTTCCTTGTAGTCTGATGTTTGGAGACAACCTCTTCCTGTAACCACCTTGGCTGCCAAGAGCTTCCCTGAGCAAAATCTATGTAGTGCTATCCAAGGTCCTGATTCTGTTTTCCTTCTGCATGCCAGGACTCTTCTCTTGATGTTTGTTTGGCATCATCTGCTTGCTGGCACATGGTCTGACTTTCTCTGACCTTGAAATTACTTTATTAACTTAATCATTTCTCAAACCACCCTTTAATGAATCCCAGGGCAGTGTCCTGAGGGCAATCAATGTCACTCAGCCTGGCCTACCTAACAATCTTGTTGTGAGGATGAGGTGGGAAGAGAAGAAACATGTATGCCTCCTTAAACATTTTGGAAGCAATGCATTATTGTTAAATAAATAATCAATAATAAACTAAGAGCCAAAACAACTGAATCAGCAAACAAAACAAAACAAAACAATCACCACAATAACAGCATTTAGAAGAAAATAAAATAAATTTTAGTTAAAAATGCAAGGTGAGTGTCTAGCATAGCTGTTTTTAGAAGGTGCTCCAAAGTCAAGATCTGATTTGATCTGACTAATTAATCTGACTCTATTTATCACTACTGCCCACCTATAAAGTTAGATTCCCCCCTCTCTCTTTCACTCGCTCTGTCTCTTACTTTGATATCAGATAACTTTTCCTAGGATATAATGTCTAGGAATTGATTTGAGGTCTTTAAAAACATCTATATAAGGTTTGTTTGTTTTTTTAAACCCTTTTAAATGCTACTTTAATTCATTAAGCTGGCTGGGTAGCTAAGTGGTTTAGATCCTTGGCTGTGGAGCCAGTGGTTGGCAGTTCAATTCCCATTAGACCTTCTGAAAGAAGAGCCAGTCTGTGTGGCCTTGGGCAAGCTGTCACTGGACCTCCCTTCTCCCCACAGAAGCAAGGAACAATAAATCATTTCTGAACATTCTCTACCTGGAAAATTCAGGTACTACTCAACATAGTCAACAAATACAGTGATACATCTACTTTGAATTATGAAAAACTTGAATTACAAAGGCAAATCCACAGGTATGGGGGAAATTCAAATTACAAAAAATAATCCTGGTCTTTTGTTTGTTTGTTTGTTTGTTTTTAGTTACAAAAAGTTTTCCCTATTCCCATGCAGGGGAAATGAAAGCCTCCGTTTGGATTGCAAAATCAGTCCCTTCCATTTCCAATTGCAATTCTGTCATCTTGTGGCCACCCCACTACAGCACTGCAATTGCAAACAAGCAAGAAGAAATTCATAGTCAGACACAGAGAACAGGAAATGCCTGTTTTGGAGCCATTCAGGAAATACTGTATTTGGCACTGCTTGGGGGACTTTTTGGGAATGTTTTGGGCAGATTTCTCAAGCGGTTGAAAGGCAGGGAGCTGAGCTTCATCATTTGCATGCCTGTAACTGTGCTTTTCCCCCCATTCTGAGGTGTGTGTGTCTCTGTGTGTGATTTTCCCACTTGGAACAGATTAATTGGCTTCCCATGCATTCCTATGGGAAACTGTGTTTTGAATTATGAAAAGTTTGAATTACGAAAATTCTGTTGGAACAGATTAATTTTTAATTCAAGGCATCACTGTAGATGGCTTTTCCAACTCCTTGAAAGTCAAGGTTAGGGGCCATTACATAATTCACAGGATTCTTCACCAAACAGTCTTTCCCTCTCATAAGAACATGACAAACAATGAATGAAAATGACAAAAGACCTTCATGGCTTGCAAATACCCTTCTGTGCCTTGTAGCTTACTTCGTCAGATGCACAGAATATTAAACATCTATGCCTGCGGGGATGGGGGAAAGGGATGTGAGATTTAATAGAAGGGCAAAAGCTTTCATAAATCTCAAAGGTTTCATTAGCAACAAATCAAATTTCCAAAGTTAGCAAGCCAACTCTTGGGGTTTTTATTTTGAACAGTCTTCTGGCTGAAATCTTGTTGCTTAGTGTAGTAAATCAGTACAAGAGCAGGCCCACGGAACTGTTGAGGGTTGGCTGAGACAATTCCTGTCCAAGTTCCATTGATTCAACTAATGTACTCTAGTTGCTTAGTGAAGCAAATCACAAGTGGAGGAGGTCCATTGACTCAGTGGGGATTTAGGAAACCAACATCTCCATGAGTTCTGTTGATTTAATGGGTCTACTCTAGTTGCAGCCTATTACATTATGCAACAGGATCCCATATATTCTAAGCTCTGAAGTGTTAACATGATGTGCTTTGTTTTGCTTTGTTTCAACTTTTATTTTTAGGCCAGTTTCTCCGTCAAGGAGAGATATTCTGGGAAAATGGAAACTGTTCCACTAAATGCCGTTGCCTGGATTTCAACAATGAACTCTTCTGTCAGGAAGTGTCCTGCGGATCGTATGAGATCTGTGAGCCTAAAGAGAAGTTCTACCAGTGTGTGCCAGTGGAAAGCAGCACTTGTGTGGTGTTTGGAGATCCACATTACCACACTTTCGATGGCTTCCTCTTCCATTTTCAGGGTTCCTGCTCTTACCTCCTGGCCAGGCAGTGCTGGCCAGGATCCAGCCTTCCTTTCTTCAGTGTGGAAGCTAAGAATGAGAATCGAGGGGGTTCTTCTGTCTCCTGGCTGAAAGATATTTCTCTGGAGGTTTATTCACACAAAATCATCATCCCTAAAGGCAGCTTTGGAAAAATCATGGTGAGACTCAATTCATCCCTTCATTTTGAGGGCCTTCTATATTCACTCTTATATGGGAACTCTTTCATGACTAGCACTGAGCTGGAAGGTGTATCCGTGACAACCATATTTAACAGCAGTGAAAATCAAGCAGCTGTAATTTTTGTACACATTTTTTCCACAGCCGAAGAAAAGCAAAAGGGGTCAAAAGGGTTTCCAAATTGTAAAGGGAGAACAGTGATTCCAGACATTTTGAGCTTTCTCTTCATTGTGGTATCATCTACCCTATTGTGGTTAGTTACTAGCTATGTGCTGCTTGGCTTTTTTTGTTTTTTGTTTTTTAGAACGATAGTTCCATGGTTCTACTTAAAGGGTGTGCTACCTGCCAGAATCAAACCTTGTTGTTGTTGTCTCATTACAGTTGTGACCGACTCTTCATCACCCCATGTCCATGGAGTTTTCTTGGCAGAAACACTGGAGTGGCTTGCCAGTTCCTACTCCAGGCACCTATAGCACCTGGTATTCCCCGGTGGTCATCCATCCAAGTACTAGCCAGGCCCAACCCTGCTTAGCTTCCAAGATCAGGCAAGATTGGATGTGCTCAGGGTGTCTAGGCAGATACTTAAATTATGGTCCCCTGAACAGAGGGCCCAGCTGGCATCCCTGGGTGTATGCCTTAGATAGGCTTAAGGTTATGTTTAAAAGAAAGCTGCCCTATGGCCCTCAAAAGTTCCCTGGCTAAAAATATAGCAGCAGAAGAAATTTGGAAAACAAAAACAGTATTGAAAAAGGAGTCAAGAAGGGAGAAATTGGCAATGTCATTATTGCGTAAGGACAGGAATACCAGAAATTTTGAATATGTTGGATTAGAACTCACAGAATGTTGTTGGTAACATTCTTTGTAGGTTGCTCTGGATTATAATTCTGACATTAAGGTGGAACTCATGCTCTCTCCTTTTATAACAACAACAACAACAACAACAACAACAACTACTACTACTACTACTACTACTACTACTACTACTACTACTACTACTACTAATAATAATAATAATAATAATAATAATAATAATAATAATAATAATAATAATAATAATAATAATAATAATAATAATAATAATAATAATAATAATAATAATTCTGGTTCTTCTCCCAGGATGCCCAGTAGAGAATTGAATTCCCAATCTCTGACTGCACAGCCAGAGACCTAAACCACTGAGCTCTCCAGCCAGCTATTCTACATAACTATATGCAGCTGTTAGTCAGGCAAGACCTTCAGGCTGACCTGGCAGACTCATGGGTCCATGCAGAAACCATTTTCCTTGTTTACTTGGATTCACAGAAAACAGTTGAAAGACCAGTACTTCACAATTATATCTTTTGCACATAATTAGCTGAATCCATTTGCTAGTTCCAATTAATGTATACTGGCTGAAATGACTGTTGACTAGTAAGCCAACATTGATGTGAGTCCCACTGATTCACTAAGTCTGCTCCAGCCAAAGACCAACTGGATTCAAGGGAAAGTGCATATTTATATATAAAAATATGTGGGAGTAGATGCAGATGCTATAAAGCTCTTCCTGCTGGAATCCAGAAGCTAGGTGGTCAGCTACCTAGATGAGTGGTTCCTAACCCTAGGACTCCAGATGTTCTTGGACCAGCTCCTAGAAATGCTGGCTAGCCTAGCTCATGGTAAAGGCTTCTGGGAGTTTTAGTCCAAGAACATTTGGGAACCTGAAGTTGAGAAGCACTGGCCTAGATGATAAAACTGAAGCTGAAGAGAACAACAGTCTGCAGAACACAGTGGCGCCATCAGAGAATTATATAGCTGAATGTTCTTTGCTTTAAGATACTAAGATCAAAACAACTTTCAGACTGAATGCTAAATTATTAAAATATTTGGGGTTTTTTGCTTCCATCGTGTTTGCATCCTTGTCCATCTTTTGATAATCTTTAAGGTCTGTATACAACATTGTTGTTGTGTTAGCACAAAGCACACTGTGCTAGAGGTTTTGCCATTTCAGAATCAGTGCAAGAGCAGCATTCTGTATTTCCTTTGTAAAGCAAATGACTGAAAGGTTAAATGCTAAGTGCATATGAAATCGTGGAAGTAATTGTACACGTTTTTGTACAAAATTTAATCCATTATAGTTGCATTTGCTGGGATTTTCATTTTTGTATTACTTTAGATTTTGGCCTAGATACCCAATGCTGTTGTGGCTAGTAAGAATAGCATAGGCTATAGAAAGCTTTGTTAATATAACTATAGTAAATGGATAGGCTCTTCTATTTTTGCCTTTTGTTGTTTTAAGCAACTAATGTTTTGCATCCACCCTGCAGATTGATGACTTGGTCATGTCTCTACCTGTCTTCCTGGAATTGGGAGCAATAAAAATCTATCAGAGTGGGTTATCAACAGCGATAGAAACAGACTTTGGGCTTTTGGTAACATATGATGGAGACCATTATGCAGCTATTTCAGTCCCGGGCTCCTACATCAATGCCACTTGTGGCCTCTGCGGGAACTATAATAAGAACCCCGAGGACGACGTTCTACGCTCAGATGGGAAAATGGCGACCTCTGTGCTGGATTTGGGGGAGAGCTGGCGAGTCTACCACCCTGAATGGAAGTGTTCCCCAGGCTGCTTGGACAACTGCAGTCTTTGCGATGCAGCCATGGAGTTTCTGTACTTCGACCACGAGCATTGTGGGTTCATCAATAAAACAGGAGGCCCTCTGTGGGAATGTGGGGCCATTGTTGACCCCACAGCGTTCATCCATAGCTGTGTTTATGACTTGTGCAGCATCCGGGATAATGGCACCGGGGGGCTGTGCCAGGCTATCCAGGCTTATGCTTTGGTGTGCCAAGCACTTGGGATCCCGATCGGAGACTGGCGAGTGCAGGTGGGATGCGGTAAGTGGATGCCCAAGGAGATGCTGGAGAGCTAGAACCCCAATAGAAATGAGACACACTCAGTTCTGCTCTCGCCCTCCAGGATACTATGGGATGGGGAAATGAAAGTGGGGTTTCATTTCCCCATCCCATAAGAGAAATGAAAGCAGGATCTAGCAGGGCAACATCCAGCCTGTTCTCAAAACTCCCTCAAGGATGTGAGGGAAAGATTGGGAATGGCCACTATGACTAGGACAGCTGTTACACACAGTATCCGTACAAGAAGATTTTGTTGTGTCAAGGAAGGGCAGGAAATTGGCACGTGATGGGAAAAATGGAAATAATGATTCTTGTTCATCCCCTTACCATCAAATCTCTTCTGATTTTGCAATATACGTTTATATTATAATCTTTGGATACTCTCCCTTTGGGAAACAACATACATTAAAGTGGACATTAGAATAACTATGTTTGTTATTCTCCATCTTGTCACATCTGACTGGTAGCCATCTTTACAGGGTTTTCAAGACACATGAGATATTTAAGGAGGGGTTTTTACCACTGCTATCCCTGGTGAAGCAGGGGTCTGAACCCATGTCTCTGGAGTACCTATATCTACCATAGCACATTGCCTTTCAGGGATCAGCCTCAATACACCCAGTTGCATCTGATTTTGTGAAGCTAAGAAGGGAAGGGGATGTTTATGCCTTGCATGGGAGACCATGTTCCCTACTCAAAACCCCTGAGACCAGTAACAACCAGTAAGTGCTAATGGATCAAGGGCCTGAATCACTCCAAGGCACTGCCTGTGTTTTGATTCTGTGCTCTGAGAGGATATTTAAAAGACTTCCCAGGTAGAGGTATTCAAATTTCTGGAGTAGAGATGGGCACGAAACAGAAAAATGGCATTTCAGTTTTTCGTTTGTCATTGGGAGGTCTGTTTTGGTTCGTTTCCGTTTGTCGGGAATTTTTTGAAAAATTTTGTTGCCGTTTTTCATTTTTTCATTTGTCATTTCTACCTGCTTTTGGTGCGATTTTTAAAGCATTTCCGTGCACAGGCATCCCCCAACGCCCCAGACCAGAGGGAAAACTCTAAAAAAATGGATGCTGGCAGAGACACAGTATTGACTAGGTATGCAGGGAGGCTGCAAAGGCAGCTGTGGGCATTGCCCAGGGCGCAAGGCAGCCGCAGAGTGACTGCACTGTGGGGCAGGGGAGGGTACTCACCAAGAGGTACGCACGTGCACACAGGAGGCTGCAGGACTGAAGCTAGAGTCGCAGAGACAGCAATCCCACCCTAACTCCCACCAGAGACTGCAAGGAGGACGGGGGCTGCCAGAGCTTTTTATGCCCTCTGTGGCTGCCAGACCTGCCTGCCCAGTCTGCAACCTGGGCATGCTATTGGTTGAACATGAACCCATGACATGGCTTGCCTCCATTTTGTGGCTGGTGGTGACATCCATTTTAAAGGGAAAAGAAAAATACATCGCAATGGGAGAAGACAAAAATAAACGTTTCAAGGATACCAACCCCCCCTGGTAGGTATTATCAGACAATATAAATAATTATCACTGTGTTTTTACGGATGTCCAGGGCGTTTTTTAACATTTAAAACAGCTCATTTCATTGTGTGTCGCCATTAACGGAAACGAAACGTAACGACCACAATTTTCATGGTTCTGTTCGTTTTGTTGCATTTTCATCTGTCATTTTGTTTGTCGTTTCGTTGAGTAACAGAAACGACAAACAGTAATGGAAATGAAAAAAATGTTCGTTCCGTGCCCATCTCTATTCTGGAGTGATGGATAAAACCGAGAAACTCCCAAAACTCTCCATGGTGTTCAACAGCCTGTGGTATCTGTTGCTAAAAGCTACTGACTGTTGTTGCCACTCCATCATTGTCACACTTCCAAAGCTACCTCACTGCCACTGCTGGGAAAAGGATGCAAACCAAATTTCTCCTATGCTTGGGGTGGGGGTTGGGGAGAATGACAGCTGGGTGTGCACGAAAGCCACTACACACACACATGCAAGCCCAAAGGCGAGTTTTGAAAAAGTGAGTTTTGGCTAGTTTTAATGTCAGCATTTTTTATTTATTTATTTATTTTATTTATTTTATGCTTTGCCCACTACCCAAAGGGTGGGGGTCAAAATGGACAATTAAAACATGACAATAAAATTAGAATAATAAAAACATGTAAATGGATACATTAAAAACACCACTAAAATTGCCATCAGGACCCACAATCATTAGTTAAAAACACACATGCAGTCTCATTTGGGAGGGCATTCCAAGTCTGGGGGCAGTTGCTGAAAAGCCCTTTTTGCAAAAAGTGATGGCTCTTTGGGCTCCCTGACTAGATTTTAATGTCAGCATTTTTCTGAGATATTTCCAGCAGCCTTTAAAAAGCAACCCACCTGAGCCCTGGAAGGATTTTGTTTTTAAAAACAAAACATTTAACTAGATGAGTCAAAAGCACTGGAAGGCATAGGTATTCAAATAGGCATTGTTGCTGTGAAACCTGATTTCGGCCTCTCCAGCTTGCAATCTGAGAAGGACAAAAGGACACTTGAAGTAACTATGGGCAGCCAGGGGTGGGGGGGAAACACGACCAAGAGAGGCAAAACCTTGGCTTGCTATTTGCTTGCTCTCTGGATAGAATTCTCTGCTGGATGAGAGCCATTTAAGTGCTCTGTTTGAATTCAAGCAAGATACCATATGATTTACTGCTGACATTTAGGGCTATGATAAATCAGGTGCATGCAGCCTGCTATTTCTCCCTTCTTTTCTTGCTCTCTCACTCCTTATCCACATCACCCGACTGTCTGATCACATACCATCACAGACTAAAATGGCACAACCCTGATTTGCACCTGAGCGGCTGAATGACAAGGCCTTCTGTGTTGTGCTTTTGTACACACCTGACTCAGGTGACTCTTTGTAATCTTAGGAGCGTCACAACTTCCCTCTCTCTTCTAAGTGCATTATATTATTATGCATCTATAATTCTTTATGCAGTTAAGACTCCTAGGGCACATCAGCTAGGTTAGTCTCCTGTGAATGTGAGATGCAATTTTATAAATTCAGAGAACTGGATTTGGAAGGTACTGCTGGTACAGGTGAATTGTTACTACACCAACCTCAGAAGCAGCCTCCCAGCCTTTATATGTGTTGGCTAGGCCTAACAGGCAGCATGCAGATCAATCTGTTTACTCTAGTTCTACATACATTCAGTGCATGCCTTTTCTTTCTTTCTTTCTTTCTTTCTTTCTTTCTTTCTTTCTTTCTTTCTTTCTTTCTTTCTTTCTTTCTTTCTTTCTTTCTTTCTCTCTTCATCATACTGTAAATATTTTCATAAAACCTCTGCAAAAATATGTCCCCCCAATTCTCTAATAAAGAACAAATATTTTATGCTGTATTCTCTTAAGAAGCTTTGGTAGGCAACTTCCCCTTGACAAATGTATTTATGCATGCACTTTTTGAGATGAAGCCTGTATTGTCCCATTTGGAGAAGCCCATGATCCTCTGATTGCCAGAGAAGTCTGGAACATGCAAATCAGGTTGGTTCATTTAAAATGCAAATGAAATCCTTCCACACCCCTCACCTGGAGAGGAAGTATGTGGACAGAAACAAATTTGCTCTGGTATGGCTTTTAAGTTAATTTCTATAATGAGTTGCTCGACCACAACTCCCATCAACCCCAGCCAGCATAGCCAATAGTGCAGAATGCTGGGAAAGGTGGTCTAACAAATGTTAGAAGGGACACACTTTGTCCACCCCATTCTTGACCCTTCAGTCCCAGTTGGCAGAGACCTCTCCTCTCATCCTCCTACTGTTGCCTTTTTTCAGCTACCGCCGTGCAGTGTCCTGAATTCAGCCACTACTCCATCTGCACCAGCAGCTGCCCAGCCACCTGCTCTGACCTAACAGCCCCCTTTGCCTGCACCTCTCCATGTACCGAGGGTTGCGAGTGTAACCTTGGTTATGTCCTAAGTACGGACCTCTGCGTCCCGATCCATCAGTGTGGTTGTGACGTGGATGGGCGATACCATGCTATCGGAGAATCTTTTTGGGCCTCTGTGGATTGTACAGTACAGTGCTGGTGTGAGGATGGAGGTGACGCCGCCTGCTTTAACTCCACCTGCCAAGAAGGGGAGGTCTGTGCTGTGGAGAATGGCTACCAAGGCTGCTACCCCAAGCGAGAAACATTATGTCTGGTGTCCCAAGATCAAGTGCTGCAGACATTTGATGGCGTGGTTTTTGACTACCCTCCAGACAACTCCTACACATTGGTCAAAACCTGCCCAGACAGACCCAACTACTTAGAGGTGGACATCAGCAAGAAGAAACCAGAAGCCAGCCTCGACTGGCTTCGGACTTTGAGGGTCCAGGTTGCCAGCCAAGAGGTCAAGATAGGAGGCATAGACAACTCTGAAGTCAAGGTAGGAATCCCGACGGGTGAGGGAGTTTGAGGCTGCCTCTTACTATTAGTGAAATTTCTGTTGTTATTTAAAAATGAGGGATTGGTTGATTTTTTTGGACCAGCCATCCTGATATGGAGCACAGGAAAGTCATGCATAGCCTTTGAGACATTGTGGGGATACAATTCCTGTCTGTCTTGTATTATAAGTCACTGTAGCCAATGGTGATGGGTGAAAGGAGATATGGAACCCAACCTCATTTGGAGGACCAAAAATTGTTTACGTTGAAACAAACATAGGTGAGATTTTTGGGTTGCACAGAATTCTTTACCCACCTAAATGGAACCATTATAATTCTCACTGTTATGAGTCACCTTGAGGATAAGAACGTAAGAGCCATGCTGGATCAGGCCAAGGGCCCGTCTATTCTAATTTCCTGTATCTCACAGTGGCCCCACCAAATGTGTCTGGGAGTGCACAAGATTAGATATCTGTCACCTGACACCACTCCCCTGCAGCTGTCCTTTGTACACTCTTTTTAAGCCTGAAGATGACACATCCCCACCATGGCTTGTAACCTGTGATGGACTTTTCCTCCAGGAATCTGTCCAATCCCATTTTGAAGGCATCCAGGCCAGATGCCATCTCCACATCCTGTGGCAGGGAGTTCCACAGACAAACAACACACTGGGCAAAGAACCCTTTTCTTTTGCCTGTTCTCACTCTCCCAACCCTTAATTTGAGTGAATGTCCCCTATTTCCTGTCCCTGTTAGACACCTCCATGATTTGCCTCCTCATTTCAAGGTCTCCCTCAAGTTTTGAACTGGTGGACGGTAGCACACCCTCACTATCACATCACTCCTTGGACCTGGTAGTTTAATTGAAGGGCAGGATAGAGATGGGTAAAGAAAGTCAATAAATGCCCACTTAATCATACTGTGGTAAGGTTAGATCTCCACCTTCTGAGGCACTCCTGCAGCTTAGGATCAATTATGGACTAGTAATAGGATGGGTGGTGGGTGGGTAGAAGTATTGCCAGAACTTGAAAATAGTTAATTTTCAGAATAATGACTGGGAGTTGTCTTGCCCATAAGTAACTTTTCTGAGCTCATGCTGCATTGTGGAGCCTGGGAGCAGCTTGCTGTAATTGGAAACAAGCTGCTAAACTAAATGCATCTTTATTCTAACGCAGCGTGGATCCCCCTAGATTCTTAATGCAAAAGATTCTGCTGGAACTACATACAATGTTATTTGCTTACGGCCAATCTGTGGTTCTTAACTACAATTCCCTTGCCTGCTGCATCAGTAGTTCCAGCACACATCCAACCCACCAAAATGGTGCACAACATATTAATAATAAAACATACCCTTCCTGAAAGTGTTGTCTGTTTACCAAGTGTCTTTTAAGTCCTCGGTGCTGGATGAAAGTAAGTTTTAGTTTTCTCCTTAATCCTGTTGAGACGCAGGATCATCTGTGATAGGAAAGGCAGAGCATCTCATTAGCTACATACCCATGGCTGACATTCCTGTCCCACTGCACATTTTAAACAGGCAGCATTAATGCTAATGATGGAAGAGACAGGAGGAGTTGTGACGAATGATCAAACAAACTTCATTTTGAATTTGTGTTGCTGACAGTTAAAATAGCTGCCTGTTACAGAGACAGGGTCTGATTGCTTAAAAAATATAATGTATCCAGATGCTTTAGCAGTGAGAAAACTTTTGCTACAGCATTACTTACATATGGATGGTGCTGCTGCCCACCCCTAAAGCCTTAGGCGATACTAGATGTAAGCTGTTTGGATCCCATTACAGCCTATTCTTGTTATTAAAACTGTAGCCATGATAGCATCTGAATTCTCAGACCATGAGACAAGGTGGTTTTGGCAGGGAGACTGAACTTGAGAGACTGTCCATCTGTCTGCAACAGGGGAAAACGGTTAACATTCCTTTACCTGTTCTCAGAAGATTGTCCAGCATTCCTTGCATTTACTTATACTAAATGTATTCTTGAGGGCTTTCTTGGCTGGGATCTGATAGCTGTTGTGAGTTTTTCGGGTTGCTTGGCTGTGTTCTGGAAGTTTTTCTTCCTGATGTTTCACCAGTCTTGGCTGGCATCTTTAAAGAAGCAAGGAGCTTGACCTCTGAAGATGCCAGCCACAGAGACCGGCGAAACATCAGGAAGGAAAACTTCCAGAACATGGCCAAACAACCTGAGAAACTCACAACAGCTCCTTATAAATGCTCTATAGCTCAATGACTGAGGTCTCTAGCTGTGGAAACAGAAGTTGGAAGTTTGATTTCCGCATTTCACCGTGATGGGAGCTGTACTTAAAGACTGATCATTTATAGGGCCCTTTCTAGCTCTACAGTTAGTTTTAAGATCCTAGTTCTAAGATTATTTCACCAAAAGCCATGCACCTGCACCCATATTTGACCCTTACTCTTTGTTAGTTTCGAGTCACTTACATCATATGACCAAAGGAGGTACTGTGGAACTTTTTTAAAAAAATTGGTCATCAGGAAGCAAGTGCACATTGGCTGAAATCCAGCAGTAAGTCAAAGCTAGAGTAGACCTACTGAATCAGTGGAATTTATGGAGGAGATGCCCCATCAAATTCCCATTGATTTAGTTGTTCCTTCATGCATTTTGGCCATTTTGTATACATCTGATTTCTCTAGCACATAGCTGGGAAATATTTTCATGCCTGAGAGGAAAACGCCCACACACATCTCACACCCTGCCCAGGGAGCTGGATACTCAAATTACCAAAGCTAAGTCATCCTTGGGATCAAACTCAGGTTGTGCACAGAGTCTTGACTGCAGGCTGCAGTTGGACCAGTGCACCAGGGGGAGGGGGTTTCTGTGCCATGAGGCTCTTAGCCCTTACTACATCTTCTGTTATCTGCCTTGTTGGCAATTTCCTTTCCCATCTGGCTCGTTCACATAGGCAACACTAGCATCTGGTAGGTGAAAATGTTCTAAGAAGACTTAGTAATGAAGGCAGTTTATTTTCATTTGAACGCCACCTTTAAACCCATAGCCTGCTGTTCGTGGGCATTCACAAGGATTGCTACTGTGCAATGAGCAACAGAGGAGAGAGATAAGATTTTCCTTCTACTGTGCTCACTCCAGTGGTGACATTTGGTGATGACATTTCTTTATAAGTACTGATTGTATTAACTCACTTCTGATAGGAAGCTCCAATCCTTCCTTCCTGCATCCCACCCATTTGGCTTTTGAAATCTCTCAGGTCAAGTGCCTGTGACCTGTCATGCTTCTGCTCTGGCGGTCTTGAGGGTTTTTGAATGTGCTTTATACACATAAAGATCTTGAGTTGTTGATCTGCAACAGCTGCAGAAATTGCTTCTAAAACTTCAAGGGAGATTTGGAAAGATCGATGGGAAAGTGGTGTGGAATCTTTGTGAAAGAGCATCATTCTAGACCCTTGTTTTATTATGCCTGTCCTATGCTTTTGGTTTAGAAGGAGAAATCCCCAAATGCTTCAAGGAAAGATAGCCGCCTAGAACATTAAATTCTGTATGCAAGATCCAGAGATAGGCTGTGAATGTTATTTTTCCATGCTACAGTATAGCTGATTACATGGGTGTTTTGTCAGATCCAATGGGGATCTCTCCTCCGCCCCCAACTCTTCTAGTCCAACTTTCTATAGTGGTTACTTCACGTCCATTTTGTCTCTCTAAGTGTTGCGCTTTGGAGCAGTAAAGAAAATCTTACTTCACGTCCATCGTACAACAGCTGAAATTTCTCTCGACCACACCCCTGGAACGGGTGCTAAGCGAGACAAATCTGTACCTGGCACTGGGGTAGGGTATTTCCTTGTCCCAGTTTGTTCCCGGTTTCTGTTCCGAGACAAGACACTGTGAGGTAACAATGGTCACGCAACAAAACATTCGTTTCTCTCAGAAAACTGTGTCCTAGGTACTGGTTTGGGTGTTACATTCAAAGTGCCCACCCACCCCAGATGATCACCACTCCCTTGCCCTCCTTGGTTATACCAATAAAACAAACCAAACTTCAAAGCCAGGAAAGAGGGGACACCAGCAAAAGGAATAAAGAACAAAGAAAGCCCAAAGGCAATCACCTGGAGCTTTCCAATGGGGCTATGTGGAGAAAGTGAAAGCTAGCCAGAGGAGCCTCAGACTCCTTCCCTGCCTGCAAAGATTTTGACTTTTCAGAAGTGAAATATCGAAAAAGAATTTTTAACAACCCCCAAAAAAAGATAAAGGAATCTAGACAAATTTGGTGTTTGTCACGGTACAAGACCATGAGGTAACACTTGTCACGAGACAAGTTATCATGACCATGGGAACACTGAAACAGGGACAAAACCATGTGACCAACGCTGTCACGGTACAAAACTAGACACGAAACAATGAAGGACGTGAAGTTACTGTGTCTGCAGCAAAGACCTAAGTGCCTTTGAATTGGTCACTGGGCAATTGGCATCTTGACTTCCAGAATGTATTAAACAAGTCACACTGGTGTTACTTCCTTGTCTGCCCTATTGGATTGTTCTGTGTCTTCCTTGCTGGCAAAAAAGAGAAAACGATGATTTTGTAGTTTTCTCTGACTTAACCCAACAAGCATGTTCTGCATTCACTCACTCACTCATTCATTAATCTCCTTTCCACCTTCTTTCATTTTAAGGTCAACGGATATGAAGCAGAGCTGCCATATTTCCACCCTTCTGGCCAACTAGAAATCTACCGGAGCAAAAATGGGACTGTTGTTGAGTCTGAAGGGCTAATACATATCCACTACTCAGATTTTGGCCTGTTGGAGATACGCCTGTCAACAATCTATTTTAACTGCACTGGGGGCCTCTGTGGTTTCTTCAATGGAAACAGCAGTGATGAATTCTGTTTCCCAAATGGGAAATGCACAGATAGCCTGATGGTCTTTCTGGACAGCTGGACAACATTTAATGAGATTTGCAATGGGGAGTGCGGTGACCTGCTGAAGGCCTGCAACAATGATTCGGAGCTCCTGAAGGAATACCGGAGCCGTTCAAAATGTGGTGTTATCAATGATCCTACCAATAGCTCTTTCCTGGAATGCCACTCAGTGGTTAATGTGTCTGCCTATTACCGAACCTGCCTTTTCCGCTTGTGCCAGAGTGGAGGAAACCAATCTGAGCTCTGCGACTCTGTGGCTCGCTATGCTAGTGCCTGCAAGAACGCTGACGTAGATGTTGGCCGCTGGAGAAGCATGGACTTTTGTCGTAAGTTGGGCTGTGGAGGGAAGGGGGACATCCCTTTTATTCGCCTTCTCTTTTTAAAGGAATACAAAATCATATCAGCAGAGTTCAATATTGTGTGGTCCTTGGGTCTAAAGCACCTTAAGCACCTTCCTTTTTTAATCATTTCCTTGACCCCATGGATCTTTTGCTTTTATCTAGGCCATGATCTAAATAGCTTAAGGAGAACTGCTCGATGGGGTAGTGGTTTAGGCATCTGGCTGTGGAGCCAGAGGTTGGTAGTTCCCCTATGTGCCTCTTTCATAGGGGCTGAATGATGACCTGTTGTGTCCCTTCCAGCTCTGAGTTTCTAAGATGAGGATGATGAAGAAGAGTTTCTGTGTAAGCTTAGGAACTAGAATTCTCCTAAGGGTTTGGAGGTCCCTTGCTTTCCATGGCACTTTTTTTTAAGGTGAGAGGGACAGAAATTACAAAAGAAAGAATGCTTAGCAAATACCCTTGGAATTTCACTTTTTAATGTATTTCCAAAAAGACAGGATGCTGTATTGCATCTGCTGCAAAATCTATCATTTTCACCCTCCCCTTCTCCTCCATTAGAATGATGAGCATCTCGTGGAAGTATATAGTATTTACATTAAGGCAGTATTTCAGAAGCACTGCCTGCATGCCTTAGTATATGCCTAGTGTGGGGAAAGTAGAGAGGTGTTACTTCTTTCCTTAGCAGGATGGAGTTTGCCTCCAGATGCACTTTCCTAATTAAGCTATTTCACAGTATGCATTTTCCAAAAACATCAGGACAGTCTCTCTCTCTCTCTCTCTCTCTCTCTCTCTCTCTCTCTCTCTCTCTCTCTCTCTCTCTCTCTCTCTCTCTCTCTCTCTCTCTCTCTCTCTGTGTGTGTGTGTGTGTGTGTGTGTGTGTGTGTGTGTGTGTGTGAATGGAATGGAATGGAATGGAATGCAAACGAAACCCTGGCTTCACCATAACAGAGGCTCATTTGAAGTAGAGAGACAGCTGCAATGTGTGTAAGTTCTACTTTGTTTAGCTATGGTAATAGTCTTACTGCCAGTGGTATGATTATCATAATCTAAAGGAAAACATAGAAGCTCTATCTTGTGGAAGCATGCTTCAGCACAGAAGGCTTAGCTAAGCTGACAGAAGCTGTGGGGGCTAGGCGTGATCAGAGCTGCAACCAGATTTTTTACCATTATTTTAGAGCTGAGTCCAGAAGAGAGGGAGGTTTCCAACACATGTCCTTTTTCTAGAAGGAAGTGCCTGAGATCCAATGCCACCCTTCCATTTACTTCTCATCTTCTACAAGGCTAAACATCCATTGTGCTATAGAGGCTGTTCATCAAAGTAGCCTTGTTATCAAAGTATATCAACAATGGCAGTTAGTAAAAAGTTCCTTTGGCCCATGAGTTGGTTCTTCTCTGCTTTCCTCAGAAATTGCACAGAGCCTGGGCTTGCCCTGGTTGTGTTACTCAAATGTGGGCAATCACAAGGTGGACCTCAGCAAACCCTTTTAGTGTACAGTGCTTTCGTGTGGGGTTACTCCATTCCGCTTTCCAGCCAACACTCAACATTCTATGCTTATTGAACCTAATCAGTCCTTACCGGGCCTTATGTTGTATACACATATTTTTAAACTCCCTGCAGACTTGTGGGTTTCCCAGGGCCTCCTGATCATCTCCCTATTGTACAGGGATGATCATGTTTGTCTTTAAGATAGGATACAACCACCAAATCCTGTGGCTTCGCACAGTAAATCACTATGGTAGGTTCATTGCTTAATATATGAAACTGCACTAGGATAGGCCTGTTGAAACAATGGAAGTTACAAAGGCATTGACTCAATAAATTCCCATTGATTCAATGGCGTGCTCTAGTACAATTTAGTATGCTAAGCAACAGAATTTTGGCCCAGACTTTCTAGAACCAGGACCTGCATCTTTGGCCCAATGGATGAGCCAACATCAATGAGAGGTAGTCTGCCTTTGACTAGGAAGGGTTCATTCAGCATACATTCCCCAGAAATGCCCATCCCCTGGCCAGACTGGACAGAAAACTCCCCAAATTACTGTACAGAAAGCCACTTTCTTAAGCTCTGCATTTAAGGGCATGATAGAGACCCATGAATTGGTCCCACTCTCTTTTAAAACCATACAAGTGAGCAGCCATCACCTCATCCTATGGTAGAGAATTCCGTAAGTTGATTGTGTATTGTATGAGCTAGACTTCCTTTCATCTCTCCTGTATCTCCTGCCAGTCTCTTTCATTCAAGAAGCCTGATAGCAGTCTCTCCTCTCCTGCTCAGTCCAGCTGTGAGAAACTGTGCATAGAGGCAGGATGCGTGCTTCCTTTTTCCTAATTCAATTCCACAGTGTCTGACACAGAGAAGAAACTCACATACAGCCCCTGGTGCATTTATCCTACAAGCAAGTCATAAACAGATGACAATGAGACTCTGATTATAGGGAAAGCAGGGAGTCAGCAGGAGGGCAGAGGCTCAAATGATCAGCATTACAGCAGGGAAAAGAGATGGGGCAATTTACTTTTACATTTTACTTTTTTTGAACCTCTGCTCCTATAATATTCCAGCCAGTATGGCCAGGTACTTTGCCAACTTGAAATTCTGGGAACTGTAGTCCAAAATGTAACTTCCCCTCATCGACAGTGCTCATCATCTAAGCAAGTAGGATGGAATTCCCATGCAATAATCAATGGTGATTTTGAAACAATTGTTGTGATTTTCCCTGGAAGGAGTGTGATTGTTTTTTTTTTCTTTTCTTTTTGGGATCTTGACAAGAGCAGATCTTGAAAAGAGCAGGCAGCATGCTGAGATTATCGGATTTTAAAGCCTGCATTGGCTACTCTTTTTGGAACTCAGCTCATCCCACAATGATTGCTGCAATAATTAATTAATAATTCATTAATAATTGCAATGATTGTGCAATTTCTGATTTTAATACAACAGAATGAGGGCTAACAAGCTTTTCTTTTATTCTCAAGTATTCCAGTAATATTGAACTGTAACCTGAATGCCAAGCTGAAGTTTGGTATTGAACTTCTGACTCTTGAGTTGCTCTTTCACACTGAACTATGCTATGGTTTTAAAGCTTGTGCCCATTAGAAACGTGAAGAATGCTTGATAAACTCCTTGTTGTCATTAGTTCAGACTGCATCAACACAGTGAGATACTGCATCACAGCACAAAATTTTCAAGAAGCATGAAATTTCTTTGTTTTACCTCCAGTGCGAGAGTGAGACTTTTTCAAGGATCTCCACAATTTGCATAAAATATTTCTAGCACACCTAGTGTGCGTGTGCATGCACATGCACATCCACACACACATGCATGCATGCATGCACGAATACAGAGAAATGAACAGCAGAGAGAGGCTATTTCATTCTTCAGACCGGCACAAGCAACCTACATAACTCTTCTAATTCTTAAAATGTCTCTACTGGCAAGCCACTCCAGTATTCCTGCCAAGAAAACTCCACAGACATGCAGTCACAAAGAGTCAGTCATGACCGTAATGACACAACACACACACACACACACACACACACACACACACACACACACACACACACACACACACACACACACACACACACACACACACACACACACACACACACACCCCAAAGCAGCAGCCATCACAGTTCTTGGTGGGTTTTTAAAATAAAAGATTAGACTTGTTAAAGTCAATAGAAAATACAGTATCTCCCCGCCTTATTGGCGAGGAGCAAGGAAGTATAGTTCCACATCCTAAGGAAGTGAGGATTTCCATTAGCAATGCAGAGGAACCAGCTTGGAGGGGTGTAAAGGAGGGGGAGTGCCCAATGGATTGCTGAACTTGTGCGTTCCTTCTTGTGTTCCAGCCCTAACCTGCCCAGAGAATAGCCACTTTGAGGAGTGCATGACCTGCTCCGAGTCCTGTGAAAACTTGGCAACAGGGCCCGTGTGCCTGGACACCTGTGTGGAGGGCTGCCAGTGTGATGAAGGCTTTGCTTTCAGGGGATCGCGCTGCATTCCCAGGAGTGAATGTGGGTGCAGCTTTGAGGGACACCAGCTTTCCACCAACCAGACCTTCTGGATGGATATTGACTGCCAGTACTTTTGTTACTGCAACGGCTCTGACAACAGCGTGCACTGTGAAAACATCCCCTGTAAGGAAGATGAGTATTGCCTGGAGGAGAGTGGGCTGTATTACTGCCAAGTCCGGACCGATGCCTCTTGCATCATCTCTGGCTATGGCCATTACTTGACTTTTGATGGCTTTGCTTTTGATTTTCAGAGCAGCTGCCCTCTGATTCTTTGCACAACTTTCACCCGGCAGCAGTTTGAGAGGTCGGACTTCTTTCCTGACTTCACAGTCACTGCCAAGAATGAGGATCGGGACCCATCTCTGGCTTTGTGGGTGAAGCAGGTGGAGGTTGAAGTCTTCAGTTACAACATTGTTATCCACCGAGCCTACAAACACACTGTGCTGGTAAATCAACTACATAGCTGCAAACCAACTCTTCTTCTAGACTGCAACTCCCAGAAATCCTGCCCAGCACAGCTGGTAGATAAGACTTCTAGGAGTTTTGGTCTAAGAACATCTGGAGACCCAGGGTTGGGAATCAACATTCTAGGTGCATGACATCAAATATATTGGGGAAATAGTAGGGAGTGAAAATGGTAATAATTAGCTGGAATAGTACTGTAAATTCTAATTTTTCAAAGAAACTGGATTGGTACTGGGAGGTCTGTATACCTGAGAAACTGTCAAGAGCCCATCATAATCCAATCCTCCTACTGCTCTAAAAGATGCTATAGGCATCTGGTAATTTTAGGATGAATAATCTGAACAGGGCTTTATGACCAAGACAGGCAGTCCACACTTGGCAGGAATTAGGAGATGATAGCATTGCATTGCTGCAGAGAAGTTTCTTGTAGCTGTCAGGTGTGGAGGCATGTAAACAAAGCCTGGTTCTTACTTCCAAGGACCATGCATCAAATAAAAACAAGCTAATTTGCAACTTCAAGAAGCTGTGAAAGATGTAACAGAGGAAAATTAAACTTCCTGAACTGCTTAAGCCAGCTCTTCTTCCAACGGTGCAACTCACAACCTGCAGTCATCCTCCAATAGCTTTTGTAGTAAGTTGTATACTTGGAGCTATCCAAGGTACTGCAGCAAATTAAACCATGCAAGTAATATATGCAAAGAGCAGAAGACAATTTAAGAGCAGAAGACAGCTAAAATGGGTGGGAGTAATTTGCACACTGGGAGTTAGCACTGGTTTCTCAGGTGGGTAACACCAAAACATATGTATGTCTGAAGATACAGAACAATAAAAGAAGCAAATACAAATTTTCTCCATGTATAATTTGATCCATAGAGTGTTTTTCTCTGTGGATTTGTGGTGAGAACAGGTTCAGAACAGGCTCTTCCAGCCTTGTAGGAGATGGCTGCTTCTAGTTCATCCATCTGTGAAGGAATACATGACCTGTTTGGACATCAGAGGTAGTTAGAAGTCGATCAGACCAAACATTTTAAATGGTGTTATACGAGGGTAACAGAACCAAATTTTTCAGATGACTAGGGCTGCCCAAGATGAACATGTTCCATGCTGTTTTCCCTGTGCTTCAATTCACATAGCTTTGATATGGACTGCAACTTCAATGTTTTGGAATTACAAATTGCTGCAGTGCGTTTTTCATCTTAAAATTAAGGTGCTTTTAAAAAACTAATCCATTAATTACATTTGTAACCCATCTTTTCTTCCAAGAAGATCAGAGCAGAGTTTCAGCTTGATAACAGTCATATGAGCAAGACAAGCAGAGAGTTGGTGTCTGCCCCAAAGCCATACTGCTGGCTTAACAGCTTGAGTGCAGATGTGAATCTTGGTTTCTTTCTTTGAAGTCCACTTTCAAAATTTAACACACTCTGAAACAAATTTCTTTGCCTCTTTTCACAGATTAACAATGAACGCCTTTACCTGCCCTTGAAGCTGGGTCAAGGGAAAGTGAATATTTTTGCCTTTGGTTTCCACATCGTGGTGGAGACCGACTTTGGCCTGAAAGTGGTATATGACTGGAAGACCTTCCTTTCTGTCACTCTTCCACGGGGCCTCCAGAATGCAACCTCTGGACTTTGTGGACGATATAACGGCAACCCTGATGATGACCTCCAGGCTTCCAGTGGCCATTCAGTCTCCAGCATTAATGAGTTCGGCCACAGCTGGGCCAAGAGGGACCCCTTTTGTCAGGTGGGCTGTGGGGACAGGTGCCCGGCCTGTCGTAAGATGGAAGGTTTCTGGAAACCTCAGCAGCTCTGCAACTTGATCTCTAGCAAGAGTGGTGTTTTCTCCAGGTGCCACAGCAAGGTCAACCCTATCTTCTTCTACAAGAACTGCTTGTTTGACACCTGCATTGATGGGGGAGCCGTACAAACTGCATGCAGCTGGCTGCAGAATTATGCCAGTACTTGCCAAACACAGGGGATTGCCGTTACAGGGTGGAGAAACTTCACGTCATGCTGTGAGCAGATACTTTCTTTAATAACAATAATTACTACAAATCTTCTCCTTCCCCATACAGCCAGGGCTGTTCCTAAATCTTTGGTCACCAATTTAAAGCAATTATTAGCTGCTAACATCCTTGAGGAAATTTTAAAAAGTCTGTAATTTTGCAAACATGTCATCTCACCTGCAACTTTCAAGTTCTGGGTTTATAATTTTCAGGCTTCATCCTTTGGTCCACCCACATGTGCCAGCAATGCTGAGAAATTGGAGGGATGATGGAGATGGTGATGATGATCATGATGATGTGTGATGATGACATTGTCTTTGTAATTAAACAAGAACACTAGCCCTCCCATCCATCTGCAGAATCTCTACTTGTTTTTAATTGGGAGTATTTCTGCTCAGTGTTAAAATACTGAAGAATGGCAAAGCAATAGTAAATTGTACGCTTAGCATGCAAAACTCCCAAAACTCAACTCCTGGGATCTACAATTCAAAATATTAGTGGATGTGAAAGAAATGTTTTGCCATTCATAATTTTAGCATTCCATTTAGAGAGCCATTCCTAATTTTAGCACATGTTCCCAAGCTAGGTGGGTAGAATAGACCTGGTATAAAACAGGTTCCAGTATTCCTATGGCTGTCTGAAAGAAACCAGGGTTTGTTGACCTGCTGCCATTCTAAATAAGTCCCAAAAGCTTGGGATCTCAGGTTTTAATGGCTGAAACATGCAGGCACCTCAAGTAATCAACAAACTACTTCTACTTATTTTGGCTCCACCAAGAACAGCTCTTTGATAAGGTCATCTTCATTAGGCAGTCAGAATCAAGGTACTCAGAAAATACTTTGCATTACAACAGGGATAGCTCACATCAGGACATGCTATTGTTACTCAGAAAATCCCTCCCAGCTCCTTTGATGGTTGTAATGGAGAGGGAGCAGGAAGAGCCTTAGGTGGAGTGTGTCCATGTGACATCACCATCCCTGCTAATCAAAAAGTCCTGGTGTTTCAGTCCTTCAAGCCCTTGGCCTTCTACACCACTGGACCACCATTCTAGGTTCCTGATTCCAGACACATAGTGGTCCCTGATCCCTGACCTGATTTATATGTAAAAAGCTGGTGAATTCATAGGGTTGGTGAGGCTTTTGCCTTGGGGCTTTTGTCTGTGCAAAGGATACCAAGCAGTCAGCTGCCTTCTATGGCTAGCCCGAGGTAATTGTGCTTTGACCCACTTCCAGTCCACTCTGCCATAGCAGATTCCATTTAATCACCGGCTTAGGGAGGCTTCTGAAATGTATCCAGCCCTGCAGCTGACCTTCATTGTGTTGGGATTCAGTTTTGTTTTGCCTGAGTCATTTAATGTCCAGCCTTGGAATGAAGACCATGCTGTCTTTTTACCTTCTGAGGATTGTGGTAGAAGAGCTCTTCCTTGTTTCAAAAGCAGCGAACAGCATTATCATACTGAACATTTCAAGCAGATGATGAGCCAAGTATAGGGAATGGGGACCAAGTGAGGGAGAAAGAGGGGGGGAGCATGCATGCATTGTTGTGATACATATTCCCAGAGTAAGGCAGGGAGGCTCAGATTAGAGCACCTAATGACAAAATGGAAAGTATTGGATGAAAATGACACAGATAAGAAGAGACAGTGGAAAATAATAGCTCAACGAATACATCAACATGAAAGAGATGTGTAGTGTAGTCACAGAAGATTATCTCTCATGCCACCAGTTTCATAAAGGAAACTGAGTTGTGAGAGGATGAAATATAGGTTGCTGCCTAAACCTGACAGATATTTAAGCACTCTGTGCAAAATCTTAGCCTATCTTAGGCAATGACATTGATTTGTCACTCCAAACCCACTGTAACATTTCCTAGCATGTTGCCCTTGGCCTGGTTGATCTAGGACAGGGGTGGACAGATGGGGCCAGATGGTTCTACAGTATAGTCAAGGGTGGGGAATGATAGGAGGGGCTGACCAAGGGATGTGGGAAGGTCCAAGATGTCTGCCTTTACTCTAACTCAGTTAACTTTGCATTATGTGGAATGATGTGATGGACAAATTTGGCCCAA
The DNA here is from genome assembly GCA_029282475.1 of Phrynocephalus forsythii. NCBI lineage: Eukaryota > Metazoa > Chordata > Lepidosauria > Squamata > Agamidae > Phrynocephalus > Phrynocephalus forsythii. The sequence continues at coordinate 8,199,821 of JAPFRF010000022.1, forward strand.
AGTCATCTACAATGAAACCAATTACCTCAACAGGTGGTGAGTGCTCCAACACTGAAGGCATTCAAGACAAATTTTGACAACCACCCGGCAGATACCCTTTGATTTGTATCCCTGCTTGGAGCAGGTGGTTGGACCTGATGACCTTATAGTCCCCTTTCAACTTCACTATTCTATGATTCTATGATATGATTCAATAGTTGATCTGAACAGAGTAAGAATGACCAGTAGAACAAATGGTATAGGAAAATGGGGGCCTCTCCTTCATGGGGAGGTTTTTAAACAGAGGTTGGATGGTCATCTATCAGGGATACATTTGCTTTGGAGTTTCTACATCATGAAGTAAAATGTAACAATCCTTGGAGATAATTCCAACCCCACAGCTCTGTTATTATCTTCTAATTACATAAGGAAGACCAGGAAGATAACAGACTTAATTTCCCCTACCTTTTGCACCCATAACAACAGCTATATTATGTACTCCATTCCAGGGAACAGAAGCCCAATACTCCTCTGTGCTCAGGAGGGAGAAATAATTAAATTTATAAAAGTTTCTGTTTTGTACACAGTGCAATACCGTTTTGCAAAAACGACTCCAATTACTAAGGCAGTCACTCTTCATTTGTCAAATACAAATGTTAGTTTATACACATGAGGGAAAGAGTATGCTCTCTCTCTCTCTCTCTCTCTCTCTCTCTCTCTCTCTCTCTCTCTCTCTCATTCTCTCTCTGTCCCAGTCTCTCTTTCTCTCCCTTCCCCCTTAAGTAACCTTGCCTTGGCGGTCAATAGGCTTACGATGTATCGTTCAATTACTCGCCTTATAAATGAAGATGCAAAGTTTCTCCAGCAGGCTGATCGTCTGCCAAATCAATTGAAAAGTCATTTTCATCACTAATAAGATTTGAAAATTAAATTTGGGCCATTTTCTATCCACAAATTGATGGCTTGAATCTGTCATGCAATCTGAAATTGAAGGACTTGGTGGCAGTCTGTAGAAGATGGAGCTGGGTTATTGGGGGCAGGGGGCGAGCAAAAGACTTACAAGTTTTACCCATTCATGCCTATTTAATCTTTTGGATAGTTGCAAGTGGCAAGGTAGAAGGGCTTTTTCAATCTTCATGTAGACTGGAGAAGGTTCTTTTTTCCCCCCAAGGACTCAAGAAAAGTTTGAAAAAGGCATCACTAATTGTGATAAGTGCACAGATTTTCTTTGGTTATATTATCATTTGCTAGTTTGTTTTTAATGCACTACAAAACCCAATTTGTTTGTAGTTAATGAGCCTCCCCGTGTTAATAGAGGGACATTTCCAAAAGGGAGGAGAGCACAGTTAATGAGACATCACATATGCTGTTCAACCATCCCATACACACAGGGCCACAAACACACAACCAATAGCATGCTTGGAAACACAGTTGCCCCAAAGACAGACCGCTCACCCACAGACCTCTTTCTTTGGCCTTGGGCCTGACTATGGGTTGGGGAGCATCACCCTCTGTTGGCGGCAAGCCCTGGTGTCAAAGAGCCTCCTTTTTGCAGCTGCAGTATTTTATTTATTTATTTATTTATTTATTTATTTATTTATTTATTTATTTATTTATTTATTTATGAGATTTCTATATTGCCTAGCTAGCTAGCTACCAGGCTACTCTGGGAAATGTACAAGTAAATGACAAACAAAGTATAAATGATACAACCAAGTTAGACTAATTAAAAAACAATATTCTCCAATCTCAGTTGGTTTCCTCCAAGTCATCAAAATTATTTCCCATTGGAAAAGAGTGCTAGTTGGTTGCTCTGCATTGTGGCACTTGTTTCTTCTCCCCATCTTTCCGGAACACAACTGCCATTATCCCAGCCAGCTTGGCTAGTACAATTCAAAACATATTGAAAATACCAGTCCATGGAAAGCTCCGTCAGTACATCACCCACAACAAAGCTGATCCCTTGCCATCTTGTTTTGAGTATCAGAAGAGCTTTTTCCCTAGAGCTTTTTATCTAGCCCTGCTTGTATTTCTGAAGGACCATTTGATCTCAAATATATCATATCAGTTTTCCCTCCTTCCCTATATACCTCTGCAGTCACCATTATGCGATTTCTCTCTCTGTGAATATCTGGAGGGGAGGGGAGACAATGGCATTCTTGATAACTCAAAAGCACACTTTGTGACAGCAGCAGGACTGCAGGGACCATACAGAAGACATTGGCAATTGTCCTTTTTTTGTCAGTGGCAACTATGCTGAGCAAGGAGGGACTAGCCCCATTATTCTGGCTTGGTTACTTTTGTGCAAGAACAGCTTTGCTTCTTATAAAGACCCTGGAAGATGGCAATCTGTCAGTGGAACTGGTCAGAGCCAGAACTTGGAAAAGTTCCTTTGCAGACTACAACTAATCAGCATCCTCAGTGTTAGTATCTTAGAACTGTATTTGTTTTTTTTTATTTATTTTAGAGTATTTTAGCCCACCTTTCTTCTTGGAAAAGGACCCAAGGCAGCTTACAGTAATGAGGGATAATATACAGTCCAATACAATTAAGACATGTTCAAGTATTGAGAACAAGGAATTGAGGGACATGTTACAGCATTAATAGAGCTATCCACTGAGCTATCCATCAGTCCAAGTAATTACAGTCCAGAAATAAATGTTTCCAAGCTTTGTTCTCTCCAGAAGACCAGAAACATAGACCTTGATAGTGGAAGTGTGACGCACCAGCAGAGTTGTGTGGCCACATCGTGAAGCTTTACCCCTTTTCTTCTAGTGGTCAGCTGCCCTCCGAACAGCCACTATGAAAGCTGTGTGAGTGTGTGCCAGCCCCGCTGTGCTGCTATCAGGCTGAAAAGTGACTGCAACCATTACTGTGTGGAAGGATGCCAGTGTGACCCAGGCTACGTCCTAAATGGCAAGAGCTGCATCCTGCCTCACAACTGCGGCTGCTACTCCGATGGCAAGTATTATGAGGTAAGGCACTCAGGGCAGAAAAGGCTCTCAGCAGAAGGCATGGGCTGAAATGCCATATAGGAATCAAGAAATATCTAAAGCTTGCTGCCACCGGTAAATTTGAATTATTATTCTTCCTCCTCCTCCCAACTGAATTTATGTGCTGCGCTAAAAAGGAGTTGGTGGCTTGAATTCATTTCTCGAGGCTTCTTGACATAAACTTGGCATAATTCTTTGATTCTATGATTCAAAGTGGAGTGTTTTCCCGTGCCTGCCAATTGTTGAAGTCAACTCAAAGCCAGCAAGAAAAGGCAAGAAAGGAAGAAGCTGACTATACAGCACAATGTTCATTTCAGGGAGTGGGGTGGGGTTAGGATTAGGGTTAGGGTTAGGGTTAGGGTTAGGGTTAGGGTTAGGGTTAAGGTTAGATCACATGAATCCTTCCATTCAAAATGTATTTTCTTTGAAACAACCCTTATGTTGAAAGGTATGTCCACTACCCTTGTGCTTTCTCTGACAAACAGAAGGAAGCCTAAGGTTGTATGTTTGGAATTTTGTGTGGATTTGGAATACCTGGGCTATATATCCCTCAAACTTTATCCATCAGGAAAGCAAATGGTCAGAAAAATCCTTCTTGGCCTATGGGAAAATGCTTGTCTATCTACTCCAGATTGGGAAGTCCAACTAGGTGAAAGGTGGGTTATCTAAGTGGAAGCCTTTCTCCTGTTTGCCTCTTCTCTGCTATTATATTTATATTTATTTATATACCACCCCATCGTCCGAGACATAAACTAAATATAAAGAGACAACAGCAATCAGAAACATCAATAAAAAATAGGAGGGTACAATACCCTCAGCACATAATGGCATGGGCGGCCACAAGGAGAGGAAGAAAAGAAAAAAAAGGAAAATTAAGCAAAAAGGTCGCCATATGCCTCCCTGAACAGATGGGTTTTCAGGGCTTTTTTAAAGGCGGGCAGGGACGCTGCAAGGTGCAGCTCACTAGGTAGTTTGTTCCACAGTGTAGCGCCCACCACAGAGAAAGCGCGGTTACGCATGAGCGACTTCCGCGCCTCCCTGGGTGTGGCCACCCTAAGTGAGCGCGCCTGCGCCATTCTCGTGGGTCTGGTCCCAGTCGACCTCTGAGAGATACGCTCCGACAGGTACTCTGGTCCCAGGCCGTGGAGGGCTTTGAAAGTCAAAACGAGGACCTTGAACCTTATCCAGTGGGCAACGGGAAGCCAATGCAGGCGAGCCAGGACCGGGGTGATGTGTTCGAATCTACGGGCACCCACCACCAGCCTGGCTGCCACATTCTGCACCTGTTGGAACCTCCGGACAAGGGTAAAGGGCAACCCCACGTAGAGGGCATTGCAATAGTCGATCCTCGAGATCACGAGGACCTGCACGACTCTTCTCAGGGAGGACTCATCAAGGTACTGTCGGATCTGGGTGATCCTGTGGAGATGGATAAAAGCGGCCCTGGAGACCGCCGTCACCTGGGCTTCCAGGGAGAGGGCTGAATCCAAGACCACGCCCAGATTCCTGGCCCTGTCTGTAGGCTGGAGGGAAACACCCCCCAGTCTAGGGAGGGGGCCATTGTACCCAGACGAGGGTGCCCCGAAGAACAGAACCTCCGTCTTCTCCGGATTCAGCTTGAGCCGGTTAGTCCTGGTCCATTCCAGAACCGCCTCCAGGCACAGGTCGAGGGAGCATACTGCCTCCTCTGCAGCAGAAGAAAAGGAGAGATAGAGCTGTGTGTCATCAGCGTACTGATGACAGCGAACTCCAAATCTCCTGATGACCTCCGCCAGCGGCCTCATATAAACATTGAACAGCATGGGTGATATTGCCAACCCCTGGGGCACCCCACAAGGGAGAGTCCAAGGAGCCGACAATTCGTCATCCAGCTGAACCTGCTGAGACTGGCCGCCAAGGAAGGAATGGAGCCAGGACAGTGCAAGGCCCCCAATTCCTGCCTCAGCAAGCTGGACCAGCAGGTTAACATGGTCGATGGTATCAAAGGCAGCTGACAGATCAAGGAGCACCAACAGGGAGGAACACCCCCTGTCAGCCTCCCTGAGGAGGTCATCCTGCAGAGCGACCAGGGCAGTCTCGGTCCCCTGAAGCGGCCTGATCGCAGACTGGAAGGGATCCAGGATACGATTATCCTCCAGGTACGACTGAAGCTGGACGGCAGCCACCCTCTCAACAACCTTGCCCAGGAAGGGAACGATGGTGATCAGACGATAGGTGGACAAATCATCTGCCGCCATGCTAGGCTTTTTCAGAGTGGGCTTCACCACGGTCTCCTTCAAGCGGGAAGGGAAGATACCTTCCCTAAAGGAGTCTGTGGCAATAGCCGAAACCCACTCTGGCATTAGCCCTAAAAGGTTGTGTGTGTGCGTTGTGTCATTACAGTCATGACCGATTCTTCGTGACTCCATGTCCAGGGAGTTTTCTTGGCAGGAATACTGGAGTGGCTTGCCAATTCCTACTCCAGGCACCTATAGCACCTGGTATTCCCTGGTGGTTGTCCATCCAAGTACTAACCAGGGCCAACCCTCACTTCCGAAATCAGGTGAGATTGGATGTGCTCAGTACAAGCCAAAAAATAGGATCCGTGTGAACTGGGAAAATAGTTCGCCAGTTTCATACTTTTGTAGTGAAGTCTAGAAAGGAAAACCTCAATTCAAGCTGAAACCGTTAAGAAGCTTTTTGAACTAAATTGTGATTTGAGCATTTCTCTGTTTGGATTTTTCAAGTCTGATTTTAATTAACTTACAAACAAGCACACAATTTGTTGCTTGGGTTACTTTTTCACAAGGATGAGAATTAAAGCACATGAAAGGCATGTTTGTTTTTTTAAATGTGGCATGAATTCCCTCTTTAAAGCTCCTTGGTATTAACAAAGAGGAGTCTTTCAAGGGGTAACACCAAATCTGAAGTCTAGGTTGGTTGAAGCTTTCCTAGTTCCTGATGTTTCTCTCAGAAACAAGAGCTTCTCTGTTTTGAGACATTTTTGAGGCTTGTAGCCAATGATTTCTTTGCTGTAACAAGCATAACATTCCCGTAAAGCTCTTCCACATTTGTTTAAACAGCAGCAAGATCAAAAACGGCCGAAATAAACCAGAATTTGAGAGCATACTGTGAAAATGATGGTGTTTTTCTCCTCTAAGCTGCCTATAAGACTGGATAGTAAATTGTTTCCAAATAAGAAGAAACTAGAAGATGGTGATGGAATCCTCTGTCACAAGGTTGCTGCCTTAATAGGTTGATTCTGGAGGATGTAAGCACAATGCCCTTGGGAAATGTGGTGGCACTTCTTCAAAAGGGTGAAATTTTCCTGCGGGTAATTTTCCGGTGCCACAGGTGACTGCCCCTCACCCTCTCCTTGCCTAGTTCACATTGCCGTCAGCCTCCCACTTTCTTTGCTGTTATCTTGGAGCCTGGTTCCCCCAAATAATGAAAAACAGCAATGTATTTAGTGGTTGCTTTCTCCGCATTATGTAATATTAATCAGTTTAATCCACACAATGAGACGGCACAGATTCTCAGTAATGAGGCTTTCAGCCTTGCTTTCAAAGGAAAGGATGATAAAATTAAATTTTAATAATTCGGTAGCATTATTTGCCTGAACCCAGGAAAATGAGAGAGAGAGAGAGAGAGAGAGAGAGAGAGAGAGAGAGAGATCCTTCCCTGTTAGTTCACTACCATTGCTGCGGAATCCCAGACATTTACTCCCAGTGTATATCAATGAAAGATATAAATTCAGAAGAAAAGACATGTCAGGCTTTGAATTCACTAAGCTAGAATAATAAAGGGAAGAAACAGTAATTGCATCAAGAAAAGAGAGAAGGGTGAAACTCTGGAAAGTACCCCTTGTGATAAGGAAATAATGGCTGAAATCCAGGAGTAAGTTGCTACTAGAGAAGCTCAGTTAAATCAATGGACCTCATGGAGGAGTTGATTTGTTAATCTCCAATAATTCAACACACTACTCTAACTGGGGCTAACTACTGGATTTCAGCCATTTAATAATTGCTGCAATTGCACATGCATATCAATAGGTATGCATAAACAGTAAGGCAGTCTACACATTGGTCACTGTCTGTGATATGTTTCAGACTATAACAGTACAGTTTTCCAACATGGTGTATCCCTATATCAGGTTAAATTGAGAATGGGATGGCTTGTGGTGGACTGACTGAATATGGTGGAGTGATGGGAATGCTAGATGGAAGGGTAGAAGCATCTGTGATGTGTCGTATTGGAGAGGGATATGTTCTGTATACAGAAATTCCAGTTGCCTCTTTGGTATCTCCAGTAGAAGTTTAGCTTAAGAGGATAGGAAGGAGTCCTCCTTGAGTATGAAGAGCGCTATTGACAGTCAGAATGAATAATTCTTGACTAAATGGAGAAAGGATTATATCTGGAACAAGACAGTTTGGATAGATGGGCGCTACAGACACATCCTTGGTTTTATTTGTCAGTGTTTGGAAGATATCAACACTCTGGAAATGATAAATCACATTTGCTATTTTTAAGGGGGTGGCTTTGCACCTACTTCAGTTTTACAGCAGAAAACACGTTGGCAGGTCATTTCCACCTCTCCAAGCTGGAGGATGGCTGCCAGGAAGAATGGCTTGTGTTACCACCTTTGTCTTTCATTTTTCTGTGCCTGCTTTTCTTCTGCCTTTAAAATATAATGTGGCGCCACAGAGCCCCTTATCAGAACAGAAACAAGCTCATGCGCTCAATTATTCTATTAATCTGATAACCAGACGATGGAATGTAATTTGTGCTCCTCTGCACAACTATATACAGGTGGTCAACAAGATGTTTGTTAGTTTTTCTCTTTGTAAGGAAGAGTGGAGAGGAGTTTGCTGTGGAAACTGAAATTCTGAATGTTTTGGCTTTTATAAGTGATGAAGGTGTCAGACAAGTAAGAGTGGTCTTGAATTTTTCAGTCCTTTCGAGATGTCAGAATTAAGCCATCCAGTCAGAACGCATGTAAAGTAAACCTTGGAGTGGGGTTAGCAGCAGATAAAGTTATGGCCTTGCTGTGCTGTTGGCTGGTTTGGAAGCAGATGACCTACAGCATTCTTCTCCAGGTTGAGGTTCGCCCACCGTTATGGACTACAACTCCCATCATTCCGTATCAGCTGTTGCCTAGAAATGATGAGAATTTAAATCTGATCTGATCCAACTGGAGTTTCTGAGGTTTAGGAAAGCTGATCTCAAGACTTGTTTCATGCCCTCCACATTCTCTGTCTCCAGCCACATTGTTTATAAAATATAATTAGTGGGGGAGTGGCCACAGTCTGTTTGAAAGCACAAACGCAGTGCCCTTCTCCCTCTTCTAATTATTTTTGTTAGCTGAAAGTCAGATTAATGTATGCAACTGTCATTTGATTATTAAGGTATGAGTGATGCTCAAATGAATGCATGAACAATGTCCATCCTACAGAAATTGAAGCATTTAGACACAACACCAAAACAAGATTTCATACTAGGTTCACCCTCCCATTACACAGTATCATTTCTCTCTTTACTGCCAGGTTCACAGCAAGCTCTAGTTCTCTGTGGTATCAAACTAAGGTTTGCACAAACTACAATTTGCCCTTAAACCAAGATCCCAAATCCTGGCTCCTTTGGGATCTGTTAATTTGTCACACCTCTGTAGGAGGGGATACATGTTCAGAGCTGAGCCCAAGACTTCTGGGCATGATGGCATCAGACAGCCATCCATTCCAACTGATCTGGATGCTTAATCTAAGAGTGGAGACCTCTGCCAAACAATGAAAAGATGCACCAGTGGCCAAATACATGAGCAAAGCTGGTAGCTAAATGTGGAGGAATGTCAGTTTACAAAGATGGACTCCTCACAAATTCGGCAAGACTTCTATCAAAGCTGACAACATCTGAACTCCGAGTAAGGCCCTGGATGCTCAACTTTTTAAACCTAACTTCTGGCCAAGGAAGAATGCTAGTAAAATTATCTACAGCATGTTAAAATATTTTTTGAAAACTCTGCATACCTGTTCACTTCAAACCCACAAACACTCTGAGACTCATCCACACAAAAGACCAGACACCAAAACAAAGATGAACAATATAGTATATGCCAGCGTTTTTCAACCACTGTTCCGGGGCACACTAGTGTGCCGCGAGATGTTGCCTAGTGTGCCGTGGAAAAAATTGAAAAATTCTAAAGAAATTCAACCCAGGACCGGCGGGCGGCCCACAGCTGGGAGGCGCTATAAATAGTGTCCAAGGGCCAGCTTGGCTCCTCCCCCCCGAGGCCCGCGGTGCTGGCGTCCCTTCCTCCCCGGCCAGACCTGGCCCCGCTCATTCTCTTAGTGTTTGCCCTGTGCCTGCCGCGGCCGCTGTGACTCGCTCGCTTCCCTCCTCCCCTCCTTTTTTTACCCTGGACCACCACCACCCCTTTCCTGGGAGCTACCAATGGACTGAGCCGCCCGACAGCCCGCCCGCCAACATGAGCCAGCCTGGGAGCCCCAGCCCAGAACAAACCACCAGGTGAGGGGAAGGGGAGGAACACGAGCACCGCGGCAGGGCTGCGAGGAGGAGGGGATGGAGGAGGCCTCCGCCGGGCCTGGGCTGAGGAGGGGGGGCTACTGGCACGGCTGGCCGGCTGGCCGGCCAGCCTTTAGGGTCCGGGAGGGGAAGAGCCGTCTCTGAGGGGCCCCCCGATGGGTTCCTTGAAGTCTTGCCCCTTTCTTTCTGTCTTGGGTCGCCCTCTTCTCTCTCTGTGTCCTTTCTTTCTTCCCCCCCCCACCTCTCTTTCCATTCGTACCCTTTCCCCTCTTCATAGAAATGTGCTCATTTCTAGCCTGCATATGTGTATGTCTAGCAGCCTGCCTACTGTAATTAAAACTGTAAACCGCCCAGAGACTCCTTGAAGTGGTATGGGGCAGTATACAAGCAGAATACTTTCTGCCTTCTTTCCTTCCTGCCTTCCTTCATCCTCCTCCCCTCCTGTCACTGGACTTGCTGAAGGCATCTGCCTTGGCCACAGTGTGGAGAGCAAGATGGGCTTTTGGGTCTTATTTGTGTTCCTGGAGAGTCAGTGCCCCTTCTCAGGTCTCCACTGGACACAGAAGTCCATGCAGGGCAAAATGTCTTTAAAAAAAACACAGGTAAGTGGGAACTGGGTGCTAGAGAGCGGGCTGCCTCAAACACCAGCAATGGTGAACCTTTTAGAGACTGATATAGGCACAGAGTTAAATTTTTTAACATTTTCTAATGGTGGTGTGCCTCGTGATTTTTTTCATGAAACAAGTGTGCCTTTGCCCAAAAAAGGTTGAAAAACACTGGTATATGCAGTCCAATGCAGTGAGGACTGTGCAGAGTTCTAAAGTGGAAAAACTAAACAGCCACTAAACAGGAGGATGGCCCAGCATAGAATATATGTTTTCATATGAATGACACTTCCAGTCATGCACACAAGCCTGTATTGGTCTTGACTAACCATTTTAGGCAAAAGCAAAAGCAAAGTGTTCTGCTTATATACCACCCCATACCACTTCAAGTAGTCTCTGGTCAGTTTACAGTTTACTTACAGCATGCAGACTTACACATTGCTCCACCCCCTCCCCCAGCAAGCTGAGGGAAGGATGGAAGGCTGAGTCAACCATGAGCCTGCTACCTGGGATTGAACCCCAGGTCATGAGCACAGTTTTACCTGCAGTACAGGCATTTAACCACTGCACCACAGGACTCTTTAGCAACACGCACAGCATCACACCACAAAAAAATGCAGCCATGGTCAAGGAAATTACCGTCCAAGATGTTCCAGAAGGTTTTTAATTGATACAATATAGAAGATGGATGTGATGATTTTAAAGAAGGTTTTTATTACTGTTTGATGATGTATTGATATTTTATTTATAACTAAAATTGTTTTAATTCTTTGATTGTAAGCCACCCAGATTTTGAATAAATAAATAAAATAAATAAATAAATGTTAACAAAACCACAGATTTTACCAAGATGGATTATCAGTGTTGTGTATTGATCTGTATTCCTATTATCTGTAATTACTTATGTTGAAGTAACTGCCTTCCAGTTCCAAAGGGAGCAGGCCTATTGGTTATTTCTAGTTGCTGCATTTGGATCCTCAATCCTATTGGTTTCCGCCAAAAGACAGCTTTGTGATTGCTTGTAATTGTTCCCTCCAAAATGTATCTTTTCCTAGCCTGTCCTCATTCCTATAAATGTAGCTCCCTCTCCCCAGTCCCCAGTCTTGTTCCCTCCCTGAATAAAGAGTTGTTACAATAGAAGCTGTCTCCAGCCTACTATGTCACAGAGCTGAAATCACTTGCTGAAATCACTAAATAAACTCCACGCTTTTACACTGGCGACAAGGATGGGATCCAGAATGCTGAGAAGCAGAGGATCATCACACTGACTCAGAGTCCGGATCGCAGGGAAGAACAAGACTCACCAGCCGGCTTAGAAGATGACCCTGCCCGCCGGGAGAATGGAAAGTCCATGGGTATTGGAGCCCTTCCAGCCATCGGAGCCCCACACTTGGGAGGACTATGTTGAACGCTTCGAGTTCTTCATGGTGGCTCAAGAAATCACTAATGACAGCAAAAGAAGGGCCACATTCCTGAGTTGCTGTGGGTGTGAGACCTTCTTGTTGGCCAAGGCACTGCTCGCCCCAGCAAAGCTGAGTGAGACCTCACTCATAGACATTTTCGCCCGACTGACAAGCCACTTGGCACCTGCCAAAACCAAGGTGGCTGGGCGGATGGAGTTTCAGAAAAGGCAGCAGCAAGCCGGAGAATCTGTGGCTGCATTCCTGGCAGGACTCCGGGAGCTTGCTCAGCACTATAGCTTTCCAAATCTTGAAGACACTCTCTTGGATCAATTTGTTGGGGGGCTCAGCAGCAAAAAAGCCAGAAGGTGTATTGTGGCAACGGAAGAGGTCACCCTTGCCTCTGCCTTGAAAGAGGCCACCGACACAGAGAATTATGAGCTGGAAGAGCTCAATGCCAGTTGCAAGGCCACAACGCTGCGGGTAGAGGCTGCCCATGCCATAGATGAACCAGAGGCTAGTCCAAGCCAGAGCCCAGTCCGTGGTGTCGAGTTGGTGCATCAGGCTGATGCACAGGCCAAAGATTGCTGAGGCACTTGTCCAGACTGTGGTGGAAACCATGAGCGGAAAAGCTGCCATTTTCGTGATGCTACATGCAGGGCATGCGGAAAGACAGGACACATCACCAGGGTTTGTAGGTCGGTGGCAGCTGGAACAACAGAATCACCTAGATCAACGCGTCGCAGATCATCCACCATGACTCATCTCCTGGACAACTGCAATTATCTCACAGAGATCAACGGAGAGACCGTGCAGTTTCCGGCGCAAGGCAAAACATCTGTCAGAGTGAAGATTGAAGGTCAACTGTGCGACATGGAGGTGGATTCCGGATCGGGATTCACCATTGTCTCAGACCAGACTGCAAGGGGGCTCTTCCCTGGGGGTAAGTTCCCATCTCTGGAACCATTCCCAGCAACCTTGCAATCATACACGGCTGGCCGCATCCACATTCTAGGAATGCGTGCTGTGAGGGTCTCCTGGGTACTGACTGATTTCCCACCTTGGGACTGAATATATCAGGGCTCCACTCAGTCCAAACGTCCCCAGAGTTGGGCAAGGCATTAGGCTAGGAATTTGCCGAACTCTTCAGTGGTAAACTGGGTTGTTATACAGGGCCTCCAATTGACTTTGAGCTGGACCCCAAGGTGGTCCCAATCTGACTCAAGCCAAGGTGAGTGCCATTTGCGCTGCAACCCAAGATTGAGGCGGAACTGGACAAATTGGTCAAACAGGGAGTTATTTCACCTGTGGACTCTTCTAAATGGGAGACTCCTATCATCACACCCCTTAAGGCAAATGGGGAAGTAATGATTTGTGCAGACTACAAATGTACTATCAACAAGGCACTCAGGGAAAATTCATACCCCATTCCAGTCGTCTCACAGCTGTTGGCAAAACTAGCTGGGGGAAAAATTTTCACCAAACTTGACCTGGCACAAGCTTACCAGCAGCTGCCAGTGACTCCACAATCTGTGGAAGCACAGACTATTGTAACACACAAAGGGGTTTTCAGAGTAAACAGGTTACAGTTTGGAGTTTGTGTGGCCCCAGGGATTTTTCAAGGTCTAATGGAGCGCCTGTTAAGGGGTCTGCCAGGGGTCTTGCCATTTTTGATGATGTTCTGATTGCTGGGAAAGACCCCCAGGAACTAGTTGGGCGTATCCGTGCTGTGTTAATCAAATTTAAAGAGGTGGGGCTGCAGCTTAAAAAGGAAAAATGCAATTTTGGGGTACCATCTGTGGATTCCTTGGGGTTTAAAATTGATGCAACAGGCATCCATCCCACTGACTCTAAAATTAAAGCCATTACTGAGGCTCCACACCCACAGAACAAGACGGAATTACAGTCATTCCTGGGACTTACTAACTTTTATCATTCATTCCTACCTCAGAAAGCTTCAATAGCGGAGCCGTTGCATAGACTATTGAAAAAAAAGCAGGTGTGGCATTGGGCTCAGGCACAGCAGAAGGCTTTTGACACCTTACGGGGCATGCTGACTAGCAGGAGCGTCCTTGCTCATTATGACGAGTCGAAACCACTTGTCCTGGCATGTGATGCCTCTCAGTATGGGCTGGGGGCTGTGCTGAGCCATAGGGAAGCGGATGGGTCGGAAAAGCCCATCTCATTCTATTCTCGTACGTTGTCGCCAACGGAGCGCAACTATGCACAAATTGACAAAGAAGAACTGGCAATAGTGGCAGGGATTAAAAAGTTCCATGACTATTTATACGGTCGCCACTTCTTCCTTGAAACCAACCACAAGCCATTGTTGGGATTGTTCAACCCGAACAAACAGACGCCGCAGATTCTCTCCCCCAGAATGTTGTGATGGTCTATATTCCTGAATGGGTTCCAGTACACCCTGACCCATGTTCCAGGGAAAAGGTTGTGCTACGCTGATGCACTAAGTCGCTTGCCCCTTCCTGGTGTGAGTGATGCGGATCCTGCCCCAGCGGAACGAGTGATGATGCTGGAAACACTTCCAGGGGGGCCTGTGACGGCCGCTGAAATCGCTGAGAGAACGAGGAAAGATACCACTCTCTCCCGTGTGCTCACTTGGGTGGGGAGGGGATGGCCAGGTGGCCCGCATGAAGAAAAATTTAGACCATACGCAACAAGGCAACATGAGCTATCCCTGCATAAGGGCTGTCTCCTGTGGGGAGACAGGGTGATCATTCCAGCGCCACTGAGAAACAGGGTTCTGGATACGCTCCACATGGGGCATCTGGGAATGGTCAGGATGAAGTCGCTAGCCCGGTGCTATGTGTGGTGGCCTGGGATGGACCAAGATGTTGAACAATGGGTACGGACGTGCAAGGCATGTCAGGAAGTGGGCCCAGAAGTGGCCAGAGCACCAGTCAACTGGTGGGAGCTGACCCGGACTCCCTGGAGCCGGCTGCACTTAGATTTTGCTGGGCTATTCCAAGGAAAGGTTTTTTTTTTTGTTATCGTTGATGCGTATTCTAAATGGTTAGAGGTAGCTATGGTTCCCAGCATGTCGTCAGCTGCAGTCATCAAAGTGTTGAGACAGCTGTTTGCAACCCACAGGTTGCCTGAGACCATTGTGTCAGACAATGGAGCAGCCTTTGTATCCCAAGAATTCAGGGCATTCTTGGCTGATCATTTCATAAGAGGGGTCACATCAGCTCCCTTTCACCCTTCATCCAATGGGCAGGCTGAGCGCATGGTGCAGACAGCCAAAGGATCTATTGCACGCTTGATGGAGGGTGACTGGTCAACGCGCATTGCCCGAATGTTGTTTTTGCAGCATGCGATGCCCTGTACTACTATGGGCAAGTCGCCAGCAGAGCTGCTCCTAGGTAGAAGGCTGGTAACGGTGCTGGATTATGTCCACCCAGACAAAATGCCAAACCGCAATGCTAGAGCACCTCCACAGGCAGAGAGTGACTCTACAAGGTATTTTGCTCCTGAAGATTTGGTCTGGGTGAGAAATTATGCAGGAGGCCCCCTGTGGGTGCCAGGGGTGATCACCAGAGCATCTGGGCCAGTATCTTATTACGTAACCATTGAAGATGGTAGGGTCTGGCATAGGCACGTGGACCAACTGAGGTGCAGAGCGCTCAGTAGAGTTGGAACAGGAGTGGGGGAATTGCAGTCTGAGAGTGATACTACCCCCATTAATGAGTCACAGCTGCAAGACCAGAGCAGAGATGCCCCAGGAATGCAGGTACCAGTGGTTTCCGCAAATGAATCTGCTCCTGCAAGTCCTCATGGTGCCGAGGAACAGATCAGGGACACTGAGTTGTCTAATACACCCTCTGTGTCAGATGAAGCTATTACAGTAGACTCTCCACCACAGACACTGCCTGCTCAAGCCCCTGCAACACCAGTAGTCAGGAGATCAATTAGAAGTCGCAGGGCCCCAGAATATCTTAAGGATTACATGTGCTGTGCCCACCAGGGGGGAGGGGTGTTGTGTATTGATCTGTATTCCTATTATCTGTAATTGCTTATGTTGAAGTAACTGCCTTCCAGTTCCAAAGGGAACAGGCCTATTGGTTATTTCTAGTTGCTGCATTTGGATCCTCAATCCTATTGGTTTCCACCAAAAGGCAGCTTTGTGATTGCTTGTAATTTTTCCCTCCAAAATGTATATTTTCCTAGCCTGTCCTCGTTCCTATAAATGTAGCTCCCTCTCCCCAGTCCCCAGTCTTGTTCCCTCCCTGAATAAAGAGTTGTTACAATAGAAGCTGTCTCCAGCCTACTATGTCACAGAGCTGAAATCACTTGCTGAAATCACTAAACCCCACGCTTTTACAATCAGAATCCCGAATATTCAGTCTGCAGTGTATCTTTTGAAACAGATATCACAAGCCTGCCATCTCCTGGTAAAAATGGAAATTGTGTACTACATTCACAGTGCCCTTCAGCAAACTATTTTACAACAAAACAAGATGTGTGAGTGGGCCACAGGCTGTTCACACATACAAACAATTTTGCATCACTGCTGCTACCAAATAAGTGACCCTGTTTTCACACTTTGTGTTCTAATGCAAGTATATCATTAACTGGGTTTGCATGATAAAGCAAGGGTTTATTTTACTCCT
Source organism: Phrynocephalus forsythii (assembly GCA_029282475.1). NCBI lineage: Eukaryota > Metazoa > Chordata > Lepidosauria > Squamata > Agamidae > Phrynocephalus > Phrynocephalus forsythii. The sequence goes on from JAPFRF010000022.1 coordinate 8,215,945, forward strand.
GCAGCTATTCAATGTACAATGTCCATACTTTTAATTTATAATTGCTACATCCACTTTTCCAAATAAAAAACAGATAATAATAAGAATAATTTAACACAACAAAACAGGGAACAAAGATGAAATTGAAGCAAAAAGCAAAGAAATTAACTGAGCTGAGACAACACAATTAAGGCAATAAACAAGATAGAGAAACCAACATTAAAGCACAAATCCCATTGACCTCAGTAGAAAAGGAAACAGGCATGCCAACCAACCATTCAGAAGGCTCAAGCTTTATCCAAGAACTGTACCATTGATAAGGATGCAGTCAGGGAGGGTTCTGTGCTTAGTTATTCCATCAACTTGGTGTAACAACAAATGGATCTGCTCCTTTTAGCCAACTACCATAGCTGTCAATGCACACCAATGGAGGAAGCCTTTTGGGTGCTAAAAAGCTTTTGATTCTAGTTCTAGCCATGCAGGGATTTCATTATGGCCACTAATGAACCCCTTGTGGGTGACTGTTTTAATTTTTATACTGCACTCTCTCCAGAGTTTTCTGGGTGGCATGCAGTTTGTAAAAAATCTAAAACACAACAATACGAATACAAGAATGACTAAAAATCCCCAAAGAGTTATAATAGCCGTAGAAAAGGACCAACAGGGCAGAAATGCCAGGATGTGGCTGCCTGAAGAGAGTTCTTCAAGTAGCTGGGAGGGGCCTCCAAAATGCCTGGGATCTCTTGTCAACTTTAACCTTGGGAGAAACCATTCAAATCACATTTGTCTCCTTCTCTACTTTGATTGTCACTTGCAGCCCAAGCAACTCTTCTGGAACAGTGACTGCACACGACGCTGCCGCTGCTTCCGCCGCAACCTCATCCAGTGTGATCCACGCCAGTGCAAGTCAGACGAGGAATGTGCCCTCCGGAACGGGGTCCGTGGCTGCTTCAGTATGAAGAGTTCCTACTGCATTGCAGCTGGTGGAGGAGTCTTCCGCACCTTTGATGGTGCTTTTCTCCGCTTCCCAGCCAACTGCGCCTTTGTCCTCTCCACCATCTGTCAGAAACTGCCTGATGTTTCCTTTCAGCTCATCATAAACTTTGATAAGTGGTCTTCTCCCAACCTGACTATCATCTCGCCAGTTTACTTCTATATTAACGAGGAGCAGATTCTTATCAGTGATCACAATACTGTCAAGGTACAGTGTTCGCTGATGGTGCTATATTCAAGTGGCTTTAGGAGGTTCTCCACTTGTTGGGTTTTTTTTTTTTTTGGCCCACTATCTTGCTCCTTTTCCTTGTGTTTTGTCTTTGCTTGTTCTCTGTCTTTTGTATTATTATTTTAACTGTAAGCCACCCAGAGTTCCCACTGGGAAGATGGGCAGGGTATAAGATTAACAAACAAATAAATAAATAAATAAATACACCAGATGTTCTAGACACCAGCTCCTGGAAGGCCAGCCAGTATGGTCTATGGCCAGGGAATCTGAGATCTAAAGTACAACATATTTTGTTGAGGACCATTAATCTAATGTACTAGCATATTGTGGTCCCATTAGGAGCTGATACTGGTGTTCCTGAAGATAAACACAGTTGGGAGGAGAATGCAGATGAATGTGATTATTCAGGAAAACAGGCACAAACAGGGTCTTTGTGAATTTCAAGAAAAGCTCAGGGGAGATGAAAGGATAGTGCCTCACCAGATACTAGTAGTTCACTGAGGTTTTATGTAAGTTACAGGTCAGTCTAGTTTTCTATATCTGCTGTATTTAAAAGATACTTGCTTGACTGTAAATATTGGCCCTGATGGTACTGATGAAAGATCAACAGCCACTTCTGGGGTTGAGCTCTTAGAATTTGTGGTTGGTAGTCATTTGTTCTCCTCAAAATGGGAACATGATAAGCTGTGGGAATTCCTCGCAATACTTGGCACTGGGAAAAATGGGGTCCACCTGGCATATGTAGTAAAGGTGAATCACTCCTCCACTCAGAGCCTGTAATCTCATTCCTCAAATGTACAAAGTTCAACCCCAGGGAAATGATGATCTGCTAGAGAGAGTTAATACTAGCTTTTGCTATTGACTCTTAGCTAGGAGCTGAACCTGTAGTCCTCTGGAATTAAAAGTGTGGCTGTCTCCTGTTTGAACTGGAGACCAAGGTTCTTATTTTTCTTGCAAATTTGAAAACTAGAAACACACATAAAATGTCCAGTCTTCACTTAGGAAACTGGAGCCCCAAACTCTGAAATCTAGTTTCTTTAATTCCCAGATTTTGATGGAAGCTTTAAACCATTTAGCTGATCGGAGGCTGACCTGGGTTGTGGAATATGAGTAGCATCAGCATCTGATGAGTTATGACATGTGATCTGAACTATAAAATGCAAAAAGTGAAATCCTCGAAATGTTACATTATACTTCCACATTCTAATCACAATTTGAATTTAGTGGGAGTGGGGGGAGAGGAAAGAAGCTGATAAATAAGCTGAAATTGCCATTTATTTCTACAAATAGGTGAACGGAACACAGGTGAACGTCCCTTTTGTGACCGGTTTATCAACCAAAATCTACAGCATGGAGGGTTTCCTGGTAATTGACACAAGCCCAGACATCCAGATCCATTACAATGGTTTCAACATGATCAAAATCACCATCAGTGAACGTCTGCAAAATAAAGTGTGTGGTCTTTGTGGGAATTTCAATGGTGACTATTCAGATGATTATTTTACCCTGCGAGGGAAGCCAGTTGTCAGCAGTGTGTTCCTTGCACAGAGCTGGAAAACCAACGGCATGCTGAAAAGGTGAGGGAAGGATTGTTGCTGGAGGCCAAAGCTGCTCCCAAGCTTCTTGCCCCTGTTTTTATTATACGCTTTTCTGGGTTAGTGGGGCTCCCGAAGTTCTTCCAGGTTGGCGCCCCTTTGGATGTTTTTTTACCTCATCTTTAAGTCTCCGTGATCTGGGGGCTTCTGGATGTTGAACGCTCAAGCAATCAAAAGACCAAAGATGGATAACTCTTGCACTAATGAAGGGGGGGGACAAGAGCCTCCATTGGGGTCTGCTACAAAAGGATAGGAAGTGAAATGTGCATGATTCAGACCTCAGCTTTCTTTTTCAGAAAGGAAAGGAAAGGAAATTTTTTTTCTGGTTGTAGTAAGATTCTTAACCACTTGGAAAATGCTTTAAAATAAAGATAGGAGAACATAGCTTCCATAACTGGTATATATTTGTGTGTCAAAGCTGAAAAGCCCTCAAATGGTAAGTAGGAATGGGAAGCTAGAAACCTGATGAGCATTCAAGAGAGAGAAGTTAAGGAAAACTGTGGTTATGTTGCTAAAGTTGCAGCTGAAACACAAAAAGTATCTGCAGCCTGTCGTGTGAAGGAGAGGCAATCCCTGGGTTGAATAATTGGAAACACTAAAGTTCTTAAAGATTATTCCATGAACAAAGATATGATTGAAACTGGGGGGCTCCTAGGCTGACCAGAAGTGGTAGCCACACACAATGATTGGTTCTAGTCCCAACAGGTACTAATGCAGTGCTCTTTTGCTTGTCTTCCAGCATAGTTTCCACATCCTCAAATGTTCAGTTTTTGTCTTTCCAGCTGCAATGAGCTCCAGTACTCTCAGTATGCTGCCACCTGTGACAATGTCCAGATCCAAGTCCTGCAAAGTGAGAGCTACTGCCTTGCACTGACTGACATGAAAGGCTTCTTCCAGCCTTGTTATGGGCTGCTAGACCCACTGCCCTTCTATGATTCATGTTCTCTTGATGGTTGTTACAATCAGAAGAAGTACCAACTGTGTGGCTCTCTGGCAGCCTATGCGGAAGCCTGCCGTTCCTTTGGAATCCTCAGCACTGAATGGATTGAGAAGGAAAATTGCTGTAAGTGAACCAGCCTTACTTTTGCCCTTTTCCAAGTGGTTCTCAGACTTAGTTAGCGTCCCTTTGACAGGAAAACAAATGTTCACATTTTCAAAAAGACCAGGACACATCCTCTTAACCAACCACTTCACCACCTATTCATCCCTTACCCCAAGCATGATAAAGTTCATAATAATACATTCACTGAGTCCATAATAATGCATTCTGGAACCCCCAAGGTGCTGGGAATTTTGAGTATGAAAATTTATTGGAATTTATTTATTCCTTCAGTAAGAAGGGCATAAGGCAGAAAAACAAGAATGTGAAGAATACAGCCCAGTCTCACCAAGCCTCCCTGGTTGTATACAAAATCTAGAACTTTCTATGGCAAAAATCACTCTGGAAGCAATTTTAAAATTGAAAAAATGTATATTTATGCATAGTTCCTTAGAGTCAGAGACTAGTGGAAAGGGGTAAAAATGGAGTCTCCATCATGCAGGAACCCTTGCCTGCTTGCTTCTTGGAGGCTGATGAGAAAGAAGAACTGACCACAACACAATGGAAGTAAACAAAAAGGAAAGTGCAGGAAGGTTGGCCTCAAATGCCAGAAGCAAGAATACTTTTATCAATCAAATTACTGGCCTAAATAAATATACTATTATAATTCTGCTCCCTCACAATTTAAAGAATGAGGAGAGGACCTGGAAACTGATAACAGTTTTGTACTTGCTAAGACTTTGGAATTTACTTGACTGAAGCAACATGTGCTATTTACCAATGTTGTAGCCACTTGACTCACTGACTGACTGGTGTTCGTTCTTGGGGATCCTTTCTGGCTGCCATTCTTCATTATCTTAGCCGTGATGGCATCAGCCCTGTTTAGCCCTTGCCTGCCTGGTGGCTTTCAACCTGTTTTCAGATAGGCAGCTAAGTCCTTTCCTTCTCTGTCATTACTTTCTCCGCTTGGACTCTGATGCGTCTGGAGAAAGAAAACTGCTGCTTGCACATACAGTAAAGGCAAGGATATCCAAACACGATTAGGGGTTTTTCCTCTTCAGACACATCATCCTCCATATGGAAGAAACAACAACACAAAAGGGAAAGGATCATTCTTCTCTACATGTGATGCTAACAACCAGATAGGTAAAGACTGCTCACGGCTTAAAACAAAGTTCTAACACAAATAGATTTCTGTGGACAAAATCCTGCTGAATACCAGCAGAGCATAATACTCCACCAGTGTACATCTGCTTAACTTAGGTTGCACAACTGGAGACTGAAAAGAATATATGTACAAACAAACATGGATTCCACTTGTGTGAGATGGTAATGGATACTTCCTTACACAAACTCTTCAAATATCAATCCAGTTATACAAGGACATAACAGAATTCTGTACCATGAATTTATTCAGTGCTCACAAGCAAAGGCTGGTAAACACAGGAACTTGTACCATTTTTGTGTATTCAAGTTTAACCCAGTTGCATACATTCATGGAGGATTTTAACAAGTTACTGCAAATTTTGGCAAGCGATTTCTCCAGGCTTCCTGAACATTTTAGTCTTATTGGGGCTTCAGTATCTGCTCAGGAGGCCTACCCTGTCACCAGTCCCGATTTGTGACTGATTTCCTTTTCTTTGTTTCCAGGAGTAGAAACTCCACTAAACATCTTTTTCTTTTTTTCTTTTTTAAAATCATGATAGTGATTACAGCTAGCATCTTTGCATGCAATGGATCTTAAAATAAGTAGGCTGTTCCTGGCTTTTCCTCCCCTTTCCTTTTTAGCAGGAGTGGTTGAAGATCCCTGTGTGGGGGCAGACTGTCCCAACAGAACATGTGAGATGGACAACGGTGGAGATTTGTGTGGCTGCATTGAACCTCCCCCCTACGGAAACAGTGAGTGGTCAAGATGAAAGTCTCATAGCAGCTGTGCATTGAGGAATTGTGTCCCTTAATGTCTTCTTGTTGACATGTTTTACTTTATACAGGAGCATGTATACATTCACAGATAATCAAGTATGTTCCAGCAGTCACTCATCTCTCTGCTAGACATAGGACTTTTATATTCCTTGCACAACAGATCCCATAATTATCCATTCTGGGAGTTCCGTGGAGCCCTGTGGCGCAGTGGTTAAATGCCTGTACTGCAGGTAAAACTGTGCTCACAACCTGGGGCTCAATCCCAGGTAGCAGGCTCAGGGTTCACTCAGCCTTCCATCCTTCTGAGGTTGGTGAAATGAGTACCCAGCTTGTTGGGGGGGGCAATGTGTAAGCCTGTATACTGTAATTAAAACTGTAAACCGCCCAAAGACTACTTGAAGTGGTATGGGGCAGTATATAAGCAGAACACTTTGCTTTGCTTTTTACCTGACAGACTCACAGCTGCAGGCGACTAAATGTAGCTCACCTGGAGAAAAGTCCCAGATGGGAAGACTTTGTGCCTTAGCCTAGGCCTACCTCCACTCTAGCTGAAATGAAGTCTGTTAAGTGAGCTACATTTAGGTGTTTGTAGGCATGTATGTGTCAAGTGGAGCTCCCAGAATAGAAAAGGATGGGATTTGTCACCCAAGAAATCTGAAAACCCCATGCCTACTTTGTACTTTGCCAGAAACTTGTAGCCTAATGTCACATTTATGCAGCCATTGTGTCAGCACAGATCTGGTTCAAAAAGGGCGGTGGATTTACACTAGGAAGTCACAAGCATTTGCAAGTCCACTATGTGCAGTACAGGACCCTTAGCAATGTTGCATGCAGGCATAGTGAATTAGCTGCCTTCATGCCTTAAGTACATACAGCCTGATCCCTCATTTCTTTTCATATCTTATTCTGGAAGAAAAACAGCAGGGCTACAGAAAGATCAACACACTCACTTCCTCCCCTTCCAATCAGTGCACTTAATTTGAGGAATTGCAGAAATGATCTTAGTGTTAGACTTTATTCTCTGCAAGGCTACCAGTTCGATCAGAAGCTTTTTATTCTATATTTTTGGCCTGTTATTTTAGAAGTATTCAGCCATTACTTTGAAGCATTTTGTGATGCTAGATTTATTCTTGTTTATGAGTGACTGTTGATATTATTAGATCACGGTATAATAGGATCCAACAAAATGACAGAAATTCCTAATTTCAATAGCTCGGGGAAAGAACTTGAATGCAGCTGTAGAGATTTTAAATCAGATCTTCATCTGAGATGCATTTTGGCCTGCTTCCAATACCCAAAGCTTATGCTGTGCCAATTAAACTCGGTGGTTGATCAGTCCCTTGCAATTTTAAAAAGGTCCCTTAATTCATCTAGGTTTCTCCCCTGGGTCTCAAAATCAGATTGTTTCCTGTAGCAATATTTTCTGTTGCTTTATCCAGCCTTGTTTTCAGCTTACTCTGAGCTCTGAGGCTTCATCTGATTGCCATACAAAGGCATGCACATCTTTTTAAAATAAGGTAAGTAAATTAAAAAATTGACTTTGCACACCTTTCTTCCTTGGTGAATGTTAGTCCATTGGGGCTTCAGTCCAACAGCACTGGAAAGGAAATCTTGGCTCTGTTCGTCAAATCTGGAATGAAAAGGGGAATTGACTTATATTAAGGAGATGTCAGAGAATCCTGCTTGGGACATCTTGCAGTCATAAATAATCACCAAGAATGGGCAGGACGCCACAAGCCACCTTTGTAACACTATCGCCAAATATTAAAGCACTTACTGTACACAGATTGAATCACCTCACTTCAACACCCAGAAAAGTCATACTTGGTCTCCCAACTAACTAAAGCTTGTGGAAAACATTGCTATTGGTGGCCACCTCAAATGCAAGAAGCAAGAGAGCCCTCCAAGCTATATAGATGCTTCTTCCCTTTGATCACATCTCCACACATTTGGCTCTGGCCCACCAAAACATCATCATGACTTTGGTATTTATTTATTTATTTATTTATTTATTTATTTATTTATTTATTTATTTATTTATTTGTTTGTTTGTTTGTTTGATTGATTGATTGATTTCTATTCCATGCTATCTAGCAACAGGTACCACTCTGGGTGGTTTACAAAAATTAACAAATAGAAAATACAAAAAAAGTGTACCATACTTTTTACCATATATAAACAGTACAATATAATAAACACAATAAATATAACTAAATCAATCAAATCAAAAGAGGGTAAGAGAACAACAGAACTAGAGGTGGAACAGCAGGTGAATGAGCAGCAAATCAACAAAATAGACTAATAGCCAAGGAAAGCCTTTGTATATAGCCACGTCTTAAGATGCTTCTTAAAGACTGATAGCGTAGGGGCCAAACAGATTTCAGGCGGGAGTTGATTCCAAAGTCGAGGGGCCGCCAGTGAGAAAGCTTGGTTTCGTTAGGGCAGGCGTGTCCAAACTTCAGCCCTCCAGATGGTTTGGACCAAGACTCCCAGAATTCCAAGCCTGTATTGCCAATGACAAAGGACTTGTGGGAGTTGTGGTCCAAAACATCAGGAGAGCCAAAGTTTGGACACCACTGTGTTAGGGATTTACAGGCTTCCTTCAGCAATGGCATCCTCAGATGCTCTGCCTGGGATGAATGGATACACTCTGACAGATACATTTGGTACCAGTTTGTAGTATGTAAAACAGCCTTCTGCAACTGGGGTCCTTTTTGATTTTTGTACATCAATCCCTACTGGCATCCCTAGTGTTCAGAAATATAGCCCCAGAGGCTTCTAGCTTGTCTAAAAGGTGCAGTCAGTGATGTACTTGAAGCTGATGAAAAAGGAAAACAGAACTAGGTGTTCTCTTTGTCTGGTTGACACAACACTTTGCAGTTTCAGAAAATGGCACCCAGCTGTTGGAATTAAATACAAGTCAGTTTAAAAGCAGATTGACCAGGTGCCAGGCACTTCCATCTTAATAAATTAAGTCACAGCCAAGCAAACCACCCTAGACCACTAAAAACAGCTTTTTAACAGAATATCAAAATAGGATACAGTGTGTTTTCAAAGCTGACTCTCACAATGACCACATCAGCTTCCTTCCTTCCTTCTAACAAACATGCTGTCCCTTGCAGATACACATGATATCCTGGATGCTGAAGTGACCTGCAAAGCTGCTCAGATGGAGGTTTCAATCTCAAAGTGCAAACTATTCCAGTTGGGCTTTGAAAGGGAGGGAGTGCGCATCAATGACCGTCAGTGTCCTGGCATTGAAGGAGAGGATTTTATCTCATTCCAGATCAACAATACCAAAGGCAACTGTGGAAACATCGTGCAGGTCAGAATAGTTGAGGAATTTCAGATTTATTTCTGCTTTCATGGGTATTCTTTGGTTCATTAAATCTTCTGGGGTTGACTCACATCTTTAAACACCATCAACTGCAGCCAAAACAATGCATTCTATACTTGGATGCTATCTTATTTATATCGCAGGAATGGAGAACCTGTGTCTCTTCAAACATTTGTCAGCTACAATTCCCATTGCTCTAATGCAGGCATGTCCAAACTTCGGCCCTCCTGATGTTTTGGACCACAACTCCCAGAATTCCAAGCCTGTATTTCCAATGGCAAAGGGCTGTGGGAATTGTGGTCCAAAACATCTGGAGGGCTGAAGTTTGGACATGCCTGCTCTAATGGTTGGCTTTTTGCACTGAGGGCTCTAAAAGAATTAAAGGGCAGTTCTCCATACAGTGCATTGCAGTAGTCTAGTGAAGGGGTTATGAAGACATGGATTGTCACCAGATCTGTCTATCCTAACAAGCGACACAACTGGTGCATCAGCTGAAGCTGCTCAAAGACTGATGAGGCCACAGTGATCACGTGGCTTTTATGGAGCAACACTGCATCCAAAATCAGCCCTAAGCTACAAGCCTCAGAGGAGTGTAACCCATCGAGAACAGGTTGAAAACGCACAAAGAGGTTGGCATGTTAGTTGACCAAGATAACCTCTGTCGAGTCTGGATGAGACTTCAATATATTCACCTACATCCAATCCCCTCATCCTAGCTAGACAGTGATTCAGAAATTCTACAGTGTCTGGTAAGAAAGAAAAATAGAGCTGTGCATCCTCCATTCAGTTATGGGTATGTATATATGGGCAGTTATATGTATTTAAAATTTGTTATAGCAGTTTTTCAAGTAACTGCCATGCTGAACCCTTCTTTGGCAAAACAAGTTTTGAAGGAGGTAAGAAATTGTGTCACTAGAGGTTTTCCAGAGGCAGTTCCAGGCATAAGGAATAATCACTGCAGTTTCAGTTAATTAACTTACCAGCTTAGGGAAGCATGAAGATTTATTTCTTTTTCCAAATTTTCTTACCCTTCGATAACACACTGTCAAAGTTATCTTGTCTTTATATCTAGTCAATTTACCTCTTCCCAACATTTTCTTTTTCTGTGCACAGTCAAACAGTACACACATTATGTACAAAAACACAGTCTGGATTGAAAGCGCCAATAACACAGGGAATATAATCACCAGGGACCGAACCATCAATGTTGAATTCTCATGTGCTTATGAACTTGATATCAAAATTTCTCTGGATTCTGTGGTGAGGCCAATGCTCAGGTAAAGACTAACTCCTTGCTCTTCTGTGTATTGAGTAGTCAGCAGGAGGCTTGAATGAAGGAATTTCATCTCACTAGCTCGTGCTTTCCACATCCTTTCTCAGTATAGATGCATGTTAGTCCTGTGATTATCCACTTAGTAATGCTATGAACGGTACTAAATTCTCATACATTTGCATACATGCTTGTAAAAGCACTTGTTCTTCATGGGAAGATTATTGATATTCATACAAAAGAAGCTTTACTCATCTGGGAATTTTATATTATTGGGGAATGGGGTGACAGAAAGGACCCTAGTCCATGCTACTTGCTTGAAGAAGGAAGAGAGACCTAAGTGGAAGAACAGGAAATTTCTTTGTTTGAGAAATATAATTTGTTTTTTAATATTCTTTATTCAAAAACCTAATTTAGTTGTCTTTAAAATCCTGCTTGTTATTAGTAACAATAACAACTTGATCTTTGTATCTCAACCCATTTACAAAAATGGGCCAGATCCAAATGACCCATAAAATTAGTTTTATTTAGCCTTTCAACTTGTGCATTGTTACATGAATGGTGCTTCTGCAGAGATCTTGTTTTAGTTCATTTTAATGTGCCAGCTATTTTGTGGGATTTTAATTATTTTTGTTCTAGCATTGCATATGTCATTCTGATAATGTGTTTTAAGCAAAACATATACAACCGAAGTAAATAAATAAACTGGGGGGGGGCTTGAGGCTTCTGTTCCCAGATCAGCAGATTTGTGTCCATTTCCCCCCAATCTTGCAAAATAGCCTGTCTTTTCTGTTTATTCTAAAAGATTGTTTTCCTCTCCCCTTCTTCCAGTGTAATAAATTTGACAGTGCCTACACAAGAAGGCAGTTTCACAACGAAAATGGCATTGTATAAAAACTCTTCCTATAAGCATCCCTATCGTCAAGGAGAGGTGGTGTTAACCACTCGTGATGTCCTCTACGTTGGTGTCTTTGTACTTGGGGCAGATTCGACTCACCTCATCCTCATGCTGAACAAATGTTATGCAACGCCTTCACGAGACAGCAATGACAAACTCAGATACTTCATCATAGAAGAAGGGCGAGTAACCTCTTTTCTTCTTCCTCCTTGACAGCCTGCAATTTTTAAAATATGACTTTGGTATGGCCCCATCTGCTGTGCTAACGAACCTTTCTGTGTTTCAGCTGCCAGAATATAAAGGACAACACCATTGGGATTGAAGAGAATGGGGTGTCGTTGACTTGCCGCTTCCATGTCACTGTATTCAAGTTCATTGGAGATTATGATGAGGTTCACCTTCATTGTGCAGTATCACTCTGCGATTCAGAAAGATACTCATGCAAAATAGTAGGTGACAGAGCACTTGACATTGTTCAAAATTCTGTAGGTTTTCATCAACATAGAAATTGCATTCTGTGGAGGCCTGATGAGTTAGCATAGGCGTATCAGCTGTAACCCTCCTCCCCTGCAAAACTCTGAAATGCTTTGCTGTAGTAAATTTGTGTTTGTTCAAATCTTTAGGCTTTTTAAGTTGATTTCTAAAATGTAGGCACTTAGACCAATCCTCTTTCTGTTTGTCAGAATTGTCCTCAGAATACCCGAAGATTCGGCGACTATACCAAAGATCTAAATGAGCAGATCATCTCTGTGGGACCTATCAGGAGAAAGAGTAAGTGAAATTCCACCTTTATGTATCCCAACTTTATTGTGGGTTCACTTCACTGTGCAGCCAGATTATAAAGTCTGGAAATGGCTGTGGAAACCAGGATGTACTGTAAAATCCCACCCTTGTTTTCTTTAATAAGTCTTTCTATAGTTCCTAATGTAGCAGAGAAGAACATTTAAGAGGTGAAGGCCGAATGAAGATCAGCATTATTATTTGTCACACATAAGCATTTTTTAAATAAACCAGAATATGAAACACTTAAAACCTTTGTACATTTATTGCCTTACTGTGTTGTTTCTCCCCAAGCCATAAACCCTTGCTATTACAACATGGTTTTATTTCAGTTTTTCCTTCCCACCTCTTGTATTTCAGACCTGGACTGGTGTGAAGACAATGGAGGGTGTGAGCAAATATGTACAAGCCAGGTGGATGGCCCACTATGCAGCTGTGTAACAGGGACCTTGCAGGCAGATGGAAAGAGTTGCAGAGGTGATATAATAGAGTGTTTTCTTAAGAGAATAAGGCATTTTCTTAGTGCTCTCAGTATTAGCACATGTCCATAATTATTTAATTCTTTTTAAAAATGTTCTATTTTACCAGTATACCTCCTCCCCCTTCCCAACATGTTATGGACATTTTAAGCTGCCATATCAGGCATTACTCTGTCTTTCCAATATTGCATGATCTGGTAGTGGCTTCCCAGCTATTGAGAATGCTAAATTTGGAGTGTATTAGATTGCTTATACACTTGTCCTAATACGCATAAGATCAGCCTTATGTGAGAAAGGGAGGGATGCCTTGTTTGTTGTTTGTTAACTGTAATTTTAGGAATATTTAAAAATAATATTAATAATTAATATTTTAGGAATACTGTATTAATATTTTAGGAAAATTAAAAAAAAACACTAGGCAATTACAACTTATGTACTAAGATACAGGTCTTACTGAATGCAAGAGAGTGTTCCCAAGACTGTAAGTCTATGATTACAGCCTTAATTAATTAAGTATCACAGCCATAGTACACTTTTATTGTCCTACTGAGATCTTATTGGCAGCATATAGCAATAAGTTACAAGGCTGAATGGTTGACATCAGAAGTGTGGGGTAATGATTTCTTAAAATGTGTCCCATGTGCTCACCCATTTTTTCTTCTTCTGCTTCTCTAGCAACCAGCTCTTCAAATGGCCTTCAAGCCAGACAACTCCTACTTATTTGCATCCAGATATTATTATTATTATTATTGTGGTGTCTTCTCTATAAGTCAAACCCAACCTTATAATTAATTCATGACTTCTGTTTAAGTATTGTCATTTCCTCCAGTCATTTCTGAATCCCCATAATATAAACACATGCAAACCTGCACGATTGTTGATCACAATGGTCTCTCACAACAATTTTGTCTTTTACTGTGTTGGAGTTGTCAGCCTGTGTTAAATGGTCTTAATCATGCTATAAAAATTTAACGGGGTACCAGACTCTCCTAAACCATCAGGGATGTCACCAATGCGATAGATAGCAAATAGTCAATTACTGTATGTTTCTCCCCCATTGGGCATACTCTTTGGTCTTAATGTGTTAGAACAGTCTCCATTCTCTCTTGATGCTTAAAGAGGGAAACAACTTGCCTGCTTAATTACTTGTTCTTGGAGGAAAACACTGAAGGATGAGGTGCACCTGGGAGTCATGGATCAGGTGTCCCAAAATGTACGAAGACATCCTTCTGCATTAACGTCTCTGAAGTCCCCCCACACCACACACACACACACACACACATCTTTTGGATTCTGCACCTTGTTTGTTTTTCTTACTTGAAGGCCAATTTCTTCACAGAGTGACCAATGGATGTTTTGATTCCCCCCCCCCCCCCACCCCCCACCCCCGAGCTCAATGAATCAGTAAAAATCAGCAAACTCACTTCGACTTTCCTTCAGTTCGGGGACTTCTAGTAACACAACCTAGGTATTCAGCAACATGCCTATCAAAGGAATTGCCTCAGGTGCTGCCTGCTGTAAAGATCTGGCATATTATATGACTACAGACTGACATTGGTTTAATGAATATTCCTCTGCCCTGGAAAACCTGATAAAAAGTCCTGGAAAGGGAAGGTACCTAAGGACCTGCGGGAAATAGCAGCCAACATCTGACCAGGAAGCCACCCCCAAATTTCTTTATGGGGAAGCCATGAGAGTTCAAGAAGCCTGGGCCTGATGAGAGGTTTCTAGTATAGACTGAGCATACAGTATGTTTCCGCATGAACTAATGTTTGTGTTTGGGGTGCTCAGATGGTGGCTCTGAACTCATTAGACAGCTCAGCAAGGGAACTCTGAATAGCTTGGCTGTCTTCTCCCCACACCCCAACCTCATCATGCTCTTTATCCAGTTTTGATGGGCCTTCTGTTCCTCTATTCTACTATACGTGCAGCCGAATTATTTAAACATGTTTATTCTTAATTAAAATGTCATGTTCAAACATTTTGTATCCGGTTTGTTCTTGAATCACAGGGGGGAGTTGAAATAAACATAAACAGCCAACCCACACACTAATAGATAAGTATCCTCAGATGAAACCTAGGTATCTCAAAAATTATACATTATTCAATAGCTCTTTTGCTCTTGATTCTTTCAAAAAATGTATTGTACTATAGTACAAGTACAGATTTACATCAAGAAGTATAAAAAGATATATAATGAATAAAGTCAATTATACTTAAACAAACAAAATACAGATCGACCTGGGTGTTCACTTCACTAGCAATTCCATTCTAAAGTATCATTACTTTATATGGTATTAACCATTCTGTTTTCATTTTCAAGAAACCTCTGTTAAATGCTTAAGTTTCTGTAAATGAAGAATATTAGAGAGATACTGTAATGCTTTAAACCAGGGGTGTCCAAACTTTTTTCAAGGAGGGCCAGATTTGGTGAGGTAAAAATATGTGTGGGCCGACCATTCAACCACATTTGGCCTCCGGGCCGGACTCTGGACAAGCCTCTAGGACATGTAAGGAGGCAGGGAGGATGCTGCAGCAATGGTAGGCTAGACAGGTGGCAGGGTGGTGGTGGACAGAGGCAGGGAGGGCAGGCAAACCATAAAACTGGAAGCTGATGTCTCCATCCAGTATGCAGAGGGGCCAGCTGGCGGAGATGAATGACAAGCTGAGCCGGCAGGCAGTAAAGGCCGCCGGCCACTCGAAATTTGAAAAGGGGCCACATTTGGCCCCCGGGCCTGACTTTGGACATGCCTGCTTTAAACTAAAGGCCATCAAGTCATGTAAACAATCTTTTCCAAGAGAGCAGAGGATAATACAGAGGATACTGTAAATTGTTTTAGCTTCTGTCAGAGGTTGGTGTTTAATGATTGGTGCTGTCGTGTCAGTCCTGACTAATGGCAATTCTTTTTGATGGTTTCCTAGGCAGAGGAAAGTGGTTTAACCTTCCCTTCATCTGGGGGCATCCTGAGAATCTGCAGCTTGCCCACACCCACACTGATGGGCTCTTCTGAGATGCCCAGTGGGGAACTGAACTGTCAATCTCTGGCTCCAAGAACTTACCTAGCTATCCAGCCAGCAAGCCAGCCAGCACTCCCCCCCCCCAAAAAAAAGGATCTCCAGAAGGCGTTGTGTCTTCAGTGGTTTGCAGAAGGCACGTAAGGGAGCAGGCTAGCTTACGGAGCATAAGACAATGTGCACTTCTCTTTCTGTTGTCAGCATCTCCACTTTGGCCAAGAGCTCTATTTGACTAGCCAACATGTGGGAAATGGCTGATGCTAAACAAGATGGAGCGTTGATCTGCTCCATAGGGCTACTTCTCACTTTCAGAACATTCTGAACATGAATGCAAGTATTACTGCCTGCAACTCCAAAATGCCTGTTATGAAAGACAGCCCCTTGCATCCACACATACCTTTTCCTCCTTTGCTTCTCTTTCGTATTTCCAGGAGTTCTCCCATCTCCTCTTCTATCACCATCTGCCAGGATTACCTCCAATGCCTGAAAGACACAAGATAATCCTCCTAAAATGCAGATGAAAAGGGGAAAGTGAGAGAAGGGGGAAAGAACAGTATTTCCTTAAGTTCATGCATTTTACCAAACAAGGCTAAATCATTTAATATAAGGTTGGGGTTTTTTTAATGGAAAGAAATATATGATACAGTATGAAGTACACTCTCATTTGCATAGCAAAAAGGAGTGGCAGCTATTCCACTGAACCCAAGCATGACAATACCTCATTAGGTTGCATTGACACCTATGTCCCTTGCCAATCATTTATGTATCCCACTCGTTATCTGTTTTTAAAGATGCCAGGCAGTAGGAAGCATATTTGAAAGTTGCTTACTCTGCTGCCATCTTCAGGCAGATTTGGTTTATAGGTGCAACAATTTCCCATCCATCTTCCCCCACTTCTCATAATTATAGCTAGTCCTTGAACGTCAAGATGCCACCTGCTCTGCGGAACCTGCAGAAGGAAACAGCAGTGAAGTCTCGGGAGAGAAAAATCCTTCTTTCAGGCCCAGTGAACAAAATATTAAAATTCCATCCAAAAAGGTTGCAAAGAAGTAACAAACATTTGAAAGGACATTTCAACGGAGAATGAGAACTGTCACCTTTTCTTGGTCCATGGGGCTGTGGTGGGAAACTTCCTAATGCCAGTAGAAGAATTCCATGATAGGTTAAATTATCTAGGGAAACAAAGCATGTTTTCACAATTGGACTGTGGATAAAACTCAGTGGCAGGCCAAAGATCATCACATCTACAGAATTACGGCAACGGGGTTCCTTTTATGGTAACATCCCCAATTAAAAGGACTGGATAAGAGATGACATGAAAGAATTTCATACTGACTGTGAGTTTTTCGAGCTATTTGGCCATGTTCTGGAAGTTTTTCTTCCTGACGTTTCGCCAGACTCTGTGGCCTGCATCTTCAGAGGGCAAGGAGCTCTCTCTGTGCTCTGTGCCCTGTTCTCTCTTTCGTACCCCAGAGCACAGAGAGAACCCACAGTTCCCTGAGCTTCTTGCCATTTGAAGATGCCAGCCACAGAATCTGGAGAAACATCAGGAAGAAAAACTTCCAGAACATGGCCAAATAGCCCGAAAAACTCACAACAGCTATCAGATCCTGGCCATAAAAAGCCTTTGAGAATACAATTTCATACTTATTTGGAAGTAAATTATGTTTACATACACAGAACATAGGACGTACTCTTACCAAAAAAGGATTGGGGTCTTAGTCTTTGCATGATCGTGAAGTTATGAAATATATTGGTTCTCTGATTAATTAAGTTGGATACAGCAGCATTCTGTACAAACCTTCAAATGTGGGACATAAATAGCTGGCTCCATTTCCCCTTTTTCATTATAGTTCGTGAGTACAGAGCCTGGTCTGTGAGTATAAGGTCTTTATTGAAGCTAAATGTGACATCTCCAGCACTCAAAAAAAGACCCTTGGAATTATTAATAGACATGCCTTATTGTGTCAGAAGGAGCTATGAATTCTAATTAGCTTAAGATGAATTGCCCATAATTACAACATGGTGTTTCCATTTAATTGCTTATTCATGCCTTCGCCTTCTCCAATATAGGTGTTTCCCTACCCTAGCATAGAGAAAAGTAAGAGTGCAACTTTTCTGGATGTTTTAGAAGAAAGAAAGACACAAGATAATCAAAACTATATCCATTTTGCAGAAATATTTTTCTTCTTACCACCTCTGTAAAAGCTTTCAGATGGAATTCTCTCATAGGAATGTTTTCAGAGATTACTTGCTGTTGCTGTTGAAGGCTAAAGAATTGCTCAAGCAGAATATCGAACATCAAACCAAGCTACCTCAAAGATCAAATCTTGCAGTATGAGCCAGCTCGGGTGCTAAGATCATCAGGAGAGGCATTTCTCTCCATCCCGCCACCTTCACAGGTGCACCTCAAAAGAACACATGAAAGGGCCTTCTCTGTTGCTGTTCCCAGATTTTGGAACTTCTTCCTGCTGGAGGCCAGGACTGCCCCATCTCTGCTATCTTTCTGGAAGCAGGCAAAGACCTTCCTTTTCAGGCAAGCTTTCCCTGAATGAGGGACTTCTACTATGTAACTTTATATGGATTATCATGCATGGTTGCATTGACTGATTTCATAAGAACACCAGTGTTTTCCATGTTACTTTCCACCCCTGGATTTTTTTTTGTTTTTGCATGCTCTTTGTAGCTCTACTGTTATCTTTTAATGTTCTATGATGCCTCTTTTAATTCCATGTTCTTAACTTGAATATGTCTTAAATGTTCCGGGTTGTATATTGCCCCTCATTATTGTAAGCCACCTTGGGTCCTTTTCCAAGGAGAAAAGTGGGGTAAAATATTCAAAATAATAATAACAACCTTGAAAAACGAAGAAGGCACCCAGGAAAGATTGAGGGCCACCATGTTGTTTGTTCTACACATAAGGGGATCAATAAGACAGATCAGAACTATGGCAAAAGGAGCTTTGACACTTTCCTTCTACAGTGACATCAACTGGAACTGCCATCATCCCAACTAGCTATCCCCACCATTCATATGGGAGGAAAGCTCTCACGGGAGCTTGCTTCTCACTGAGAACAAGAAATACAGACATGGAAGCATAGGATTAAAGCCACCCCCTCTCAGCCACAATCATAGTCTGTATCCGTCCCTTTCTGCACCACCTATCTGCTTATTCCATTTGTTGTTGCTGCTGTTTCAAGCAAATGCTTACCCGTGCTGTGACAGCACACCATGAGCCTATTGTTACTTGGTCCAAATCATAGGGATTCCTTGTACATTTCTGTTAGCCTTGCTGAAATGACTTTGACTTCCCTAAATACATCTCAGAGAATGCTTTGCATAATTTTACTTCAGATTTCATTTTAGAAAAAAAATGATAATGGCTAACACCCCCGCCCAAAAAAAGTCAGAGCCAGAGAGTAGAGGCCTACTCCTTGTCATACTTGAACATCTGGCACATGTAAAAAAATGGGCAAAAATTAATCATAGGATTCTGCCTTCACTAAACTATTGAACATACAAATATATGATTATTAGTGACAGCACAGAAAGGTTAAAGCCAGCTGGTAACACATGTATTCAGTCATCTAGGCTATTAACCTATTTTATGTCTCTCTTACATATTACATGTGCATATTCTGGCCAAAGAAGGAACATTCAAAAGACTCCTCAGAAGTGTCATCAAAACTCACATCATCCAGCAGCACTTAAATGTTTGCACAAGGCTTCTCAGAACCACCAATGTCACCTATAATACTGTAGTTTCCCCAAAGATACAGGTTTTCATTATCTTCCCATCCCCACAGCCATGCATTACTCACTGTCTAAAACCATACTTGATTGTGCCTCCTCAGAAAAGTTCTCTTTCCTATTGTGCGCTCCAGGAGAAATATGTCAATAAGTTGTTTATCAGTAAACTCAGCAGCCTGGGGAGTAGAGGCAGAAAGGCACCCCCCCCCATCATTATATTTCTAAAAGGGAAAGAAACCAGAAACAGTGGCTGCTAAGTTTCTGCCAATGTTGTACTACACATGTACAAATAAAACAGAAGGTCAAGCCATTCTCTTCAATGAGAAGCAGCTGGTTCACAAGATTATAGTGTATAAAGGGAAATCTGTCAATTTGTTGGGAACAGCTAGAAGAAAATATATTTTTCAGGTTATAGATGGAAAAGCTATTTTACTATTTTCTCTAGTATAAGCTCAACATATGGTGTCATCTTCTGTTTGTAAGAAGATCATCCCAATACCCTCAAACATCTCTGCTCCCTAGCTTCATCCCATTTAGCTCTCATAGATATTCATAGGGTTTCTTTTGGAATATAGCTACATAGAGTTTATGGCAATTACACTATAAGCCTTATTTTCCTTCCCCTCCTCCTCCTCCTCCTCCTCCTCCTTTTTTACAAGAAGGACCAAAACACACTGTAAAGCATTCTGGATTACAAGTAGAGATGCAAAATTCCCCAAAATTGGGGGGAAAGTGAAAAAATGTGGGGGAAAAGTGAAAACAATGTGGGGGAAAAGTGAAAAAATGAGAAAAAAACTGGGTTTTCCATTTTCCCCTCCTCAAAGTTTCTGGAAATTTAACACCTCTAAGTACTAGCTTCAAAAGGGTTATGCCATGCAGCACCAAACCCAACACTGCCATAACATACATAATATTTCTGTTCTTCCTTCTTGAAACAAAGGTTTTCTAGGCCTTCTGGGCATGTTTGAAATATTCTAGGTTGTGTTTATTTCTGTCAACAAAATCAATAGAAAATGGACATAAAGATTTTAAAAAGTGACAAAACCCAGAAGTGCCCTGTCTGCTTCCAGTTTTGATTATTTTGTGAACTTAGGGTTTTCTTTGGGTCAACTGTGATTCCCCTGGTACAAAAACTGCTTCTTTTGGTAACTCCAAAAGTAGACACATATTTTTGTTGAAAAAAATGTTCTGCAATAAGGGGTCAGATGTGGTCCACAGGCCACACTTTGCCCAACCCATGTTCATTTGTTTAGTGTGTTTTTGTACCACCACCACCCCTTAGTGAAAATTCATTACTTGTATACAAAAAAACAAAAACAAAAAGCAAACACCCTCAGAATATGAGGTTCCCTATTTTATTATTATTTTATTATTTTGAATATTTTACCCCACCTTTCTCTTTGGAAAAGGACTCAAGGTGGCTTATAATAATGAGGAGCAATAAACAGCCTGGAACATTTAAGACATATTCAAGCTAAGAACAGGGAATTAAAAGAGGCATCTTAGAACATTAAAAGGTAACAATAGAGCTCCAAAGAGCATGCAAAAAGAAAAGAAATTCAGTAAAACAGTTGTAACGTGTCCAGACTCCCCACATCGACCTGGCCAATGTCAGAATCTGCCTTTTTCTTTTTCATAAGAAAGACTTTAAATGCAGCTTTCATGCCTTCAGTTAAAAGAGGAAAATGGTTTGTGGGGGTCGTAGGGGGGGAATGACAAGCAGAGTAAATACTCGTGGTGCATGATTTATAGATTATACCCCGTCGTGCAGTGAAGAACTTGGCATGCTTCGTAATGGATTTGGTTTCTAATAAGGAAGAGTGCATTGTGGTTTAGTGAAGGCCCTTGCTGATGTGCAAGCCAAAATGCTGGATTGCAGAGATTAATTTGACAAAGGAGGGGAACCTGACTTTATCCTGTCTTGATATGCAAGTCAAGGGAAACGGGTTTCTGTTTCTGCATTGTACCTGACTACGACAACATTTTTCGCAGTCTTAGTTCCAAGTAATTAAGAATGAGAAAGACATGGCCCTGGATGATTTATGTCGTTTAATGGCATAGATGAATCCCAAAGAGAAATGATGCCAAAGAGACAGCAGCATGTGGTAGGATGAAGAAACTCTTTCAGTGTAGCAAGTGGAACACGAAGCTCTCACTAACTACTCTTGGGGAATAATTGGAGGCAATTATTTTGCTGCTACTGAAGGCCATTAATATGGAGTTTGAATGCCACAGTGGGAAGGTGGGGGATAAATAGCAAATGACAGGCAGTCTTCAAAATGAATAGAACTAATTGTCACTAGAATAACTTACCTACCCATGGGGTTGGCAGAGATGAGAAAGCATAAGAGATGAATAGGGAGATGGCTATGTCCTCCCTTGAGGAAAGCTATGGAGGTTTCCATGAACGCTTTTGGGATAAGTCTCCGAATTACTTCTTCAAGACCTGAAAGACCAGCCTGTCTGAAAGCAAACTAGGAATTAGAAGATCAAGGAAACTGAAGTTTTGTTCAAGAAAAACAGAAGGATTGCAGTATTTCTCTAGTAAACAGTCTGTTGTGAAATGTGTAGGGTTGTTTGTATTGCCTTATGTTGCTAGGCACAGTGTTTTCCAATTACTTACTGCAGAGCAGTTTCACCTAGATACTAGTTTATTAGAAATAAATCCACAAGGCCTTGCTTCAGGCTGCATCATCCACCTGTGTATGGGAATAGTTTATCAGTTAACTTATCTTATACTTGGTCTTGCATCTCCGTCCAATTCTTGTTACTTGTTACTTTTATTTTTATGTTTCATCTTACATTTAGTGTAACCATTGCTCTGGTGCCCTCTGTTTTCATGAAGTTAGATTGTTATTTGTTTTTTACCATTTTATTTTGATTGCCCATTTTATTGTGAACCACTCACAGTAATGCCTATGTGGCACACATGGGAGCAGTATATAAATTAGAGTAATAAATAATACTGTTCGCAAAACAGGATGACCTGCATTAGAAAGCAATGATGGACGAATAACTCTTTCTTCACTCAGATTATGTGAAATACTAGGTCAGTATTGGCAAACCTATGGCACAGGTGCCAAAGGTGGCACTCAGAGCCCTTACTGTGGGAATCCGTCATCACCCCTTCACAGCCACCCATATTCAAGTTAAATTGCTGTATTGGCACTTTGTGAAAAATTAGTGGGTTTTGAATTGCAGTTTGGGCACTCAGTCTCTAAAAGGTTCGCCATCACTGTACTAGGTGTCCTTATTTCAGAAACGTAGACCAGTTCTTATTATGTGCCATCAGGTTCTATACCAATTTAAAACAAGCCTGATAGGGTCCTCAAGGTAAGTGGGATATTTAAGCAGTGATTTTGCCAGTTCTATGTCTCCAGTGAGCTTCCATGGCCGAATATGGATCTGAACCTAGGCGTCCTGAGTTCTAATCCATCACTCTATTCACAATACACCAAGTATCCCATGGGTCCTTACGATGAAATAATTTGACAAATTATAGGCCCAACACATAGAGCACTCACTCATGGACTAAAGTTATGCAGAAAACTGATCCAGGGCTGGAAATAATTAATTAAACCCAGTTGAAAGCTTTCTCTCTTCCCTTGCCCTTGGATTGGGAGGGAACCTTCAATAGTCAAAAATTACCACCTGATCACTGCCATTGGGATTAAGGCCACCAGTGGTTGATTCTCACTTGAGAGTTCCAAAGGCTTCCCACAAGGCAAAAGAGAGTCCTAGGAAGCCTTGGCATCTGAAGGGGAGAAGAATGTGAAGCTTTCATTTACCAGTAGTTTATATTAATGGTTTTTCAGTACTGATTTACTTTTGAGGTAACTTTATGCAACAGGATTTGCATAATTATGTGGCATTAAGAACATCATGTGCTTATTTCTGGGCATTCCTGTCTTCAGAAATGAGACAACTTTTTGGTGGTAGCACAGTATTTACGAAATGGTCTCATCTAGCAAGATGTGCCCACAATCACAATTTTTATACAGCAGACTAAGACTTTTATGATTTGTCCCAGCTTTGAATGAGGACCTGCAATCTTCACTGGTGACTCTCCAAAAACTAAAAATATAAACAGCTCCTTTCTTTTTCAAAATTATCATTATGGCTACCTGATTCTCAGGTCATGTTTGTGTTAACATTTTTACATGGTTGCTGTTTTGTCCCATCAAGCCGCCTTCCATTAATGCCAACTCTATGAATCCGTGACCTCCAAAATGTCCTGTCCTCAACAGCCCAGCACAACCCTTGCAAACTCACACCTGGAACTTCTTTTATGGAATTAATCCATCTCATGTTTGGTCACTTTTTCCTGCTGCCTTAAACTTTCTTTAGAATTTTTTTCCAGTTCTGCCTCTGCATGACTCACTATACTGACCTTCTCTTCTAACTTGAAAATCTGGTAAGTCCACTGGAGTGCATATGATGGAACCATTTTCATCACCTCCTTTCACTGGAGGCTACTCAGTCATTGTAGCTCTGTATGTGTCATTTCTTTGAGTGGACTATTCTTCTTTTAAGAAACCTGTTGCCTCCCATCCTTGCCCCACAAGGACGGGTCATTCTTTAACTATTTAAAGGCCAACTTAGGCTATAAATCAGCATTTCTTAGGTGTTAACACCCATTGACCTTATTTACCTTTAAGATGCCCAATGCCATGCTGAAAGTGACGCAGACATACAGTACATAGCTTTGATCTATTAATTGCACAAAGCTCAGACTGCATTCCTACATTGTTACTTTTTCTAAATACACCTTCCTTCTTCAACATCACTGCTTGATTCCTAATGAGGCCAATGAAACCCCACAACATTTGAAGGGGAAGTGCTACAACTAAGCATTGACTGCAACAAAATGTTGCATTTTGTTGCAATATATACATAGAATCACAGAGTTGGAAGAGACCTCAAGGGCCATCCAGTCCAACCCCCTGCCATGCAGGAAACCCCCCATCAAAGTACTGTACCCCCTACTAATGGTTGACTAAAGAACTTTCTACATATACAGTACTACTATTCCAGTTCAAGGTTCAAAATGATCCTTCGCATTAAGCAGGGCATTTCACTCCTACATCACCAGTATACCTACTGGGTTTTTTGGGGGCGTGGGTGGGCGTGGTTGGAATGGGGAAACTGGGACTCGGCAAACTGTGGCAAATGCAAACCCATGCGACTGCTTTATTTTCTTGGTGGTGGTGATTGTGGTACTATTACCTTAAGTGTTTTTGTGTGGGGGGGGGGCGAATTTAGATTTCTTTAGTATACTGGTCATGAGGGCAAGCAGAGGAATTAACCTGGTTTGCATGTAATGGAACCATGGAACTGCAGTACTACAGTGGTACCTCAATTTATGAATTTAATCTGTTCCAAATGCATGCTCTCAAGTCAAACTACTCTTAAGTCAGGGTAGCTATCTAAAAATTGAAAATATAAGTTAAAAATTTTAAAAAAAAAAAAAATGTAAGTGGAGCAGACCATATCTAAAATTTGTAAGGCGGCAGTTAAAACACCAAGAGTTTTCTGCTCTTAGGTCGAATTGCTCTTAAGTCGGGGCACCACTGTACTTGGAAAACAAGTGCAATGAACTGTTCAATTTTTGCACCTTTTTGCAACAAACTTCATTAATTAGTAGGGTTTTTTTTTCCTTTTGCAAGGAAGCATTCCTTTTTCTTCTTTTTTTGCAACCAAGCATTCCTTTTTTTGCATCGTGTTTTGCAGCTGTTCATTTTTGTGCCCCTTTTTTTTCGCCCTAGTGTTTTCTTTTTGCGTTTTTTTTTTTGGGCGGGGGTCGCAAAGAGGTGGCGTTGTTCGCTCCCAAGATTCAAGGACACGCGCGTAGCCTTTTTTTTTTTTTTTTTTTTTACAGCGCCGGACGGGACGGCTCTGGGGCTAAAATGCCCGTCAAAAGAGGGGCTGAGGTGGGGTCTGGAGCCTGAGGCGAACGCCCGACCTCCCTCACAGGGATGTCGTAAGGACAACGTGAGGGAAATACGGTCCGGACGCCGCTGGCCCTGAAAGCCAGTGGAGAACCTTTCGGCGATGGAAATGAATTTAAAACCACTAAAGGCCATCATTATACTGGGACTAAAAGGCGACGCCGCTGGTCGACAAAACGACGCTCGCCTTCCCCTCAGGCGCCCGCCGCTCCCTCCTCGCCCCTCCCCCTCCCCCAACGCCCGCCCATTTTCCCCCCTCAGGAACCACTCGCGCCACTCTCGGCCCCGCCCACCGGCGCCCACCCCCCTCGGAGGAACTCGCTCTCTGAGAGGCTCCCGCTTGGGAAGCCACGCCCAGCCCACCGAGCCTTGTCCAATCCCGTCCCGCGCCTCCGGTGTTCAGGGGACCAGCCCACCGTCGCGCGACGGCTTTTCATGAGTAGGGGTGTTGGGTGTTGCCGGGGTGTGGGTGTGGGGGGGAATGAGGGCGTCCGTTTCCTGCTCGGCCATTGGCTGGGAGCGGGGTGGGGCGGGCCAGCCTGCCTCCAGCGCGAGAGCGAGAGCGGGGTGTATCATTGGCGGCCCTGGTGGGGAGCCTTGGCCCCGCCCCCTCGCCGCCTCAGTCTCCCTCCGCGTCGGCTTGGAGAGCGGCGGCTGATCTCGGGTAAGGGAGGAAGGATGAAGGATGGGGGAGGGGGGGTTTACAAATAGTGGGGGTGGGGGTGAGATTGCCCCCAATATCCCAGGATGCAACGGGGCGGCGCCCTGACTGGTTCCCCCCCCTCCTCACCTGGGCAGCCCTGGAGAGGGAGAGGGGGCCGCCCCACGACAGGAGACGCCTGAGGACCCACAGGCTGGTGCCTGGTATTCTTCAAAACGGGGGTGGAGAGGCTACTCCCCCCATCCCCCTTTGGCTTTCCTCCCTTCTCAGCAGAAGAAGAAGGGGAGGAGGGGGAGGGGCAAGAGGGGGCACCTGAAGACACCCCCCACCCCCACCCCACCCCCTCTTCCACCTGCCCTCCTTCCTTCTCTTGGCATTTATTCTCTCTAGCTGTATATGTGGAAGGGGTGGGGTGGGGTGGGGTGGAAGGGTGTGTGTGTGTGGTCACACGGCAGGTGAATATGTATAGATTGATTTAAGCCAGGGGTGACCAAACTTTGGCCCTCCGGATGTTTTGGACCACAACTCCCAGAATTCCAAGCCTAGATGGCCAATGACAAAGTTCTGTGGGAGTTGTGGTCCTAAACAGCTGGAAGGCCGAAGTTTGGACACCACTGATTTATGCTATGTATACCCCCCCAGCCCCCAGTACTGTCTATGTCCAGTTCTGTGCACCTCAGTTTAAAAAGGATGTTGACAGCCTTGAATGGTTCCAGAGGAGGGCGGCCAGGATGGTTAAAGGTCTGGAAGAAATGTCCTTCCAGAAACGAGGAGTGGCTTAGGGAACTGGGAATGTTTAGCCTTTCAAAAAGAAGGCTGAGGAGGGATATGATACCTATGTTTCAATATTTGAAAGGATGTCATATTGAAGAGGGAACAGGTTTGTTTTCCATGGCTTCAGAGACTAAGACTTGGGGCAATGGTTTCAAACTCCAGGGAAAGAGATTCCATTTGAACATTAGGAAGAACTTCAGGACAGTTAGAGCTGTTTGGCAGTGGAATATGCTGCCAAAGAGGTGGTGGAGTCTCCTTCTTTGGAGGTTTTTAAGCAGAGGCTGAATGGCCATCTATCGGGAGTCCTGTGATTGGGGTTTCTGCATGGCAGGGGGTTGGACTAGATGGCTCTCGAGGTCTCTTCCTACTCAATGATTCTATACCCAGAGCTTTCTCCTCAAAAGGACCCCAGGGGGGCTTAAATTGTAGGAATTTCATTTAATTGAAATATTCAGTGCCCCTTGGCTAGGTTTTTTTATGGTTTGTGATGGCTGACTATATAAAAATGGAATGTGAAGATGGAAAAACATATAAACAGCAGTCCAATTTTTACTTAGTGATTTATTAGTAGGGGAAGGCATCCTAATGGATTTGAACAGTTGGGTTTCCTGATTCCGATGTATTGACGTGTATTTTGCTTTGAAGGCTTTTCTTTTGGTATCTCACTTTGAAAACCTGCAAGTCAACTGACTGTAAGTCAGTTCTGATTTGATGGCACAAAGCACGCACACAAAGTGGGGTGGTTTTTTTGCCTTCTTTTTATTTTTATTCTGGTTTTGCCTGATACTCTTTTGATAAGAAAGTTACATAGTATACCCTGCTATATGGGATCCAAGATTTTTGTTTGTTCCTAGCCCCAAGTTTATGACTGTTGTTATTATTGTTGTTTGGCTAACGACCATTTGCTTATACTCTCCCTATCTTCTTCCATTTCTTTTCTCCCTTTGATCCCGTGTAGGCAAAACAATGGATCTTGTTTTGAATTATGCGGATAGTTCCATTCTGACGCCGTATGTTTATCCTAGAATGTGGGCAGAAGATGACCCTTTTCGACAGCTTTTTAGCCTCTTTGTCATAACAAACCTGGGGGCCCTTGTTATTTATTTGCTGTTTGGGAGTTTCAGCTACTATTTCATATTTGATCACTCTCTAAAGAAACATCCCCAGTTTTTAGAGGTGAGTAATTAGTTCATCAGACCTCCTTCCTTTTCTGATTTCTTATCTCAGCAGTTTCCTTGATCTCACATATCCTTTCTGAGATAGAACAGAAACAGTATGAAAAAAGCAGTTCTGATCTGATGTTGCTTTTGCTTTTAATAGAATATGGCTAGATGAAACGCCTACATTCTGAGTGAGACCATTGGCCCACCTTGGCCAAGAATCTCAACTCTTTAACTGTTGGCAGTTCTCTATGGGCCTTTTTACACGACCCCTAAGAGCCGCTGGCCACTTAAATTCGGACCAGAGATCTTAGGGGTTCCTCGCTCTTCCTCTGTCCCCACCCCCCTCCGCACTTCCTGGTTGCTGGCTGCCTGAGGGAGGGAGAAAAAAGAAAGAAAAGAATGCCCGTTTTGTTCCGGGCAGCATAATACTGATCTCTTAAAGGGGCGGGGCGCAAAAAAAGAACAAACAGAAGCCAGGAGAGCCCCGCACTCACTATCCTTACACAGGATCAAATATTTGTCACATCCAAAAAGCAGGTACAAGAAAACTGCTGTTTGGTCGCGTTAAAGTGGGTGGGGTCGCACTTAATTGTCTGCAAAGTCCGGAGCTGGTGGGTAAACATTTTTTAGGTCCGGACCTTGCAGCCATTTGCGGCGGAGCTTAGGGGTCGTTTATAAACGCCCTAAAATTCCTAGGTGTGGCTTTTCTCACACTGTGGCAGGGTTGCTATTTTCTGGAAAGTCAAGGAAATGGATATTGGTCTGGAGTCAGGGAAATTGTGATTAAAATATGTTCAAGCAGTGGATTTTTCACCTGCTGCTGCAAGAGCATAATCTGTTTGTAGGGCAAATGCAATAGAGAAGTAGCAGAATAGAAGTAAAACTTAATGATGCCTTTTCT
The DNA here is from genome assembly GCA_029282475.1 of Phrynocephalus forsythii. NCBI lineage: Eukaryota > Metazoa > Chordata > Lepidosauria > Squamata > Agamidae > Phrynocephalus > Phrynocephalus forsythii. The sequence continues at coordinate 8,244,679 of JAPFRF010000022.1, forward strand.
CATCTCCACCTCTTTCTGAGCTCTACCCCAGCAACCAGGCTAATGTGTTTGTTGAGCTCTGCCCTTGCATGATTTCCAAGATCTGCTTGTAGCATTTGCAAAGCAAGGCTAGTTTAAACATTGAGCAATATGCTAACTGTTTTCATCCATGCCTGCTATTACTGTTTTCAACTTACATATAAACATAAGCATGTTTTGCAGTCATGCTTGTGTATGGAATGGAAGTTTTTTGTTCTACCAAACCCAACACAGAGTCAGGGAAGTTGACCAGTGTTTGTCAGGGAAAGTCAGGGAAATGAAAAATAAAATGTTAGTGGCAACCCTGTGTGATGTCAGACATCCTTTGACTTTGGAGGTGTCAAGTGATTGGACTTGAGACTATTTGCATGCAAGCATGAACTTTACCTCTCAGCTACAGATTACATTGATGATATCTGGGATTGAATTTTTGCCCCTTTACAGTAAACATGAGCTTTAGCTCAGTTCTGCTAAACTGTGTCTGTCCTTGAAAAGCCCTGTTATCAGTGTTTCAGTTTGAAAAATGTAGTTCATTTTCTCTTACAACTTTGCAGAAGATAAAACTGATAAGCCTTAGATATAAGCACACTTTAAAGATAGTGTTTGTGGATTGGCTGGAATTAAACTGTCACATTTGCCATAAACTCATGAAGTTGTATTATATAAGCCTTCTCTCAGCTGTGGCTAATCTACATTGCTGTGTCTGACAACATTGTTGGAAGAACTAGTGAGATAATACTTGTTTTGCATATTCTCCAGTAGTGGTATATAAACAAGTAAGGGTTTTGTTTGTTTGTTTAAACAAAGTACCTGTCTTTGTGTTTAGAATCAGGTGCAGCGTGAGATAAAACACACTCTCAAATCATTGCCATGGATCAGTGTACCCACTGTTGCTATCTTCTTTGCTGAAGTGAGAGGCTACAGCAAGCTCTATGATAACATTGAGGACTCGCCTTATGGTAAGATAGCCACACAATATGCACACTGTATGGGATTCATGTTTTAGTTTTTGCCTTTATCTCAACAATCATGCCTCTTAGTTCTTTCATTCTACCTTTTATTTAACTGAACCAGGTTGAGGGTATATTTATTTCATTTTTTAAAGGCCTAACTAAATGAATATGTCTATCAAAGCCTCACTGCTGGGGCTGGGAGATTTCAGTGCAGCAGTTTTATAGAAAACGACAGAGTTGGGTGTTCAAAAGTAACATCGGAAGGAGTCACCTATGCATCCTTCTTCCACTCTGCATACTTTTCTTAAAACTACAGATTTATTATTTCTGAACCACAGGGAATCCAAGAGTCTTCCTTTAGCTAACAAAGCAATAAAAATGGTGGTCAGCCTGTTTATGATACTATGTACATCAGTGGTGCGGATGGACTGGTTGGCACCGGGCCGCCTGGGAGGCCGGGGAAGGCTTTTTGAAAAGCCCGGGGCTCCTGGGCGGGCGGGCCCCACCTCCTCCTGTATAACTTGGCCGCTGTAGCTTGCCTCCGGCCGACCGACAGGAGGAGGAGGCGGGCCCCCCCGCCCAGGAGCCCCGGGCTCCCCCACCCATGTACACACCCCAAGCCCCCCCGCACCTCCCCTCCTCCCTCCCCCCTCCCCGCCCCCACACCCTAAGAGGGTGTTTTGAGGTATAGCAAAGCATTCCCATCTGCCCCTGCAAAAAGTAACATGCATCACCCCCGCCAAAAAACGCGCGACCCCCGCCATCGCCCCCGCCATCAGTGGGACCCCCCAAGTGGGCCAGGGAAAAATTATCAAACATTTACCGGGCCCCGGTGATAAAAAGGTTGGGGAGCACTGATGTACATGATACATTTTTGAAAATGTATAACTTGCTGTAGTCCTCCTGCCCCTAAGAGGGTGTTTTGAGGTCATAGCAAAGCATTCCCATCTGCACATATGAAAAAAAAAAGTACATGGACAGACAAGGATGGCTTAAGGCTCCTCTTTGTGCCAATGGGAACGCGCCACACCTTGGCTTTGTGGCCATCAGGATTCTGACGAAGAGGGCTAAGATGAGACATTCTGTGGCAAAATCAAGGGAGGCCTTAGAATTGGGGATTCAAACACTCCCATTCCTTGGTGTGGAAGACACTGTCCGTTCCTCAGAATGCCTTAGAGTTGACACAGTTGATTTATTTCTCCTCCATTGGGAGCAGCTGGGAGAAATTGTGCCAGATTAGCAGAGAGTTGCAAAAGTTCCAAAAAGGAAAAAGAAACCAAAAAGGGAGTGGGGGGAGACACATGCCAACTCACCCTCTTTCTTTGACATGTAAGAAGGAATAAGAGCCTCAGTTTGTCCTTCTCCCACCACCTTACTTTTTGAATATTCAGATATGTTCACTGCAGTTGCTTTTTTATAATGAATGGGCATAAATTGTTCAGGTAGTTGAAAAAAGCACTTGATCCCTGTACCCAGTGCTAATAATGTTCTGAACAGTCTTACTTTATTTTCCTCTGCCCTGTTTCAGGTTGGTTTGGCGTTTTCTTCAGCATGATATCTTTTCTCTTTTTCACCGACATGTGTATTTACTGGATTCATCGATTTCTCCACCATAAATTTTTCTATAAGGTATGTATAAGCTTGTAAAAGATAGTGAGAAAACTGACTGGCTGGCTAATGGACTGAACTTCTGTTATGCAAACAGTGTAACACTTATACTGTGTAATTAAGCTAAGAAATCTCTGTAGGCATTATCTTTTGCATGTCAAGTTGCACAATTCAGTACACAACATAATGTCTATGGAATTTTTTTAACTTGCAAAAGTAATGCTGCTTACATGTTTCTGATTGTAATCAGTTGAGAATAAAGTTATTAAAATGTATGATACCTATTTTGGTAATTATAATAATCTTAGAACTGATGAGCTGGAAGAGACCCAATGGATCATCAAGTCCAGCTCTTGTCAAGGAGGCTCACTAGGGAATCGAACCCACAACCTTTAGTACAGTAGCCAGGTACCTAAACCACTGAGTTATCCAGCAGTTGGATTGTTAAGTTTATAGCTATGAGCCTTTTTAGTAACTGGCAAGTCAAATTATAATTTGAAGTGTGGTATTACCCCATACTTCTGTGACCTGCTGTCAATGTTCCCTCTAATTTTCGTCCCTGCTTTGTGGGGCTTGGTTCTGTGCACACACGTGCCGTATACACACCAAGGGTACATCTCAACCAGAACAAAAATGGTCACAATGTGTGTACAGGGGGAGAAAAGTCTTGTGCAGAAGGGGACAGAAGCGTGCACATTCTGTGCATGCCTCAGAAGGACCCTTGCCCACTATTGTCGATTAGGTGCAGTGAGTGGTGCAGTGAAGGGAAGATAGATGCAAAATTTACAGTAACTTGGGGAGGGGGGGTCACTTTTCCCCCTGCCAATTTGTCCATTTTTCTCCAATGTTTTTCCCTCTATGGCTTCAAACTTTCTGGAAATGTTACATTTCTAGAAGGAAGTCCCCTGTTGAGTTTTATATGTCCAGCTGCTCAAAGGGTGTAACTATAGCTTTCATAGAATTTGGAGAATTCTGGTACTGGAAAAGGGGAATGAATATACAAGGGGGGAGACAAAGCAGTGGGAATAGAGAAACATCTTTGTAAATAAAAGCTGAAAAAGCAGTGCATTTGAATGATTACAAAGGCTTTTTGGGGGAGGCGGTTAACAATAGATAAATTTTAATGATAAAGACATGCGTAGAATTAAGCTCAGCACAACCATGTTATCATTTATCCTGTAAATAATACAATGATATTGCTCTTTCTGCTACGTCAAACTTGAATGTCGTCTTCCTACTCCAGAAGGAAAGCCCTCAATATGTAGGTCTTTTGCCATAGTAGTTTAGGGCTTCAGTGAGTACCAGTGGTAGGAAATTGAATAGGAGTTTGTGCATCCCTGCTGTAGCAGCTCACCTTGAGAGTTTTTTCCTCGCTATAATTGATCAGACGGGTGATCATTTTTGTGGCCAAAATCCTGCTGCTTACGGTAGTAAATTGCAGCAGGACTTTGAGTAGACCCATTGACTTTATTGGGATATAGACATCAACTCCTTGGTAAGGTTATTTAAAAGGGTCTACTCTAAAAGAGTTAGGGTGCTAAAGAAAGTTGCAATTAGAGTAGGCCCATTTCAATCAACATAACTCAGAGATATGTCTGTGAAGATTCTCAATCATCCAGGTGAGTTTATCTGGAAGTTGAGTCATGGCTACTGGACTTCTTTTTTGAGATATAGAAATGTTGGATGAACAGCGAAACATTTCTATCTCTCAAAAAAGAAGTCCAGTAGCCATGACTCAATTTCCAGATAACTCAGAGAGTTTGATTTACCAAATCCTCTGAAAGTTAGCGCAACTTGCTATGTTAAACAATAGGGTTTTAGCCTGGGCCTGCTGAAGGCTCAGGTAAAGGACACATTAAAGTCAAATGCTTTTGTTATGTTTCTTCAGAATAAAGTTTTATTTTCTGTCATTTCTTCCACAGCATTTCCACAAGCCTCATCACTTATGGAAGGTTCCAACTCCCTTTGCAAGCCACGCTTTCCACCCCGTTGATGGCTTTCTTCAGAGCACCCCTTACCACATCTATCCTTTCTTTTTCCCACTTCACAAGGTGACCTATTTGGGTCTCTATGTCTTTGTCAATATCTGGACCATCTCCATCCATGATGGGGACTACCGCGTTCCTGGTATATTGAAGGAGGTTGTCAATGGGTCTGCTCATCATACCGATCACCATTTATACTTTGATTATAATTACGGACAGTATTTCACACTCTGGGATAGGATTGGAGGCTCTTACAAAAATCCTTCCTCTTTCGAAGGGAAAGGGCCCCATGATTACGTGAAAAAGCAGAAGGAAAGTGACTTGATCAATTTGAGTAATGGGCACAAGGAGGAAAAAGTGCAAGGAGGAGACAGTTTTAAAAATAAATAGGCCCCATTTTTCTGTCACAGCATGGACTGGCCTGTATGTCTCAAACTGCATATAAACAGAACTCCCCTGTCCTGTAACATCACTTGGTAGTGGAACCATGAAGTTCTGTAATGAGGGTCATGCATAGAAAAGCAGAAGGAAATAACATCCAATTGCAGAACAGTACCTTTTATGTTGATTAAATAATGGCGAGATTGCCCATGGTTCTTTATTTCCATGCCAACATGTTAATTTGGAGCTGAACCTTCTTGTGCAGTGCATGAGGGCTATACCCTGACCTTTTGCTGTTGCCATTGGGACAAAGCCAGAAGCCGTCTGCTTCTGTGTGTGAAACTAATGCTAGGAATCCAGGCTACATCCACAGTAGTCGTTCACATGAAATTCCAGCAAGATGCTACAAGATCCTGTGGTATAGTTTCACAGGCTATAACTGCTTTTGTAGCCCTGTTTGCTAGGATAGCCCTGTTTGCTAGAGACCAAGCTTCAAGACTGGAGGAGATAATCGCTTTCATGTTTCTTTTTTGCGGCGTGTGTATGAAACATGCCACAGAAATTATCTGTTAGATGGTGCACCTCTTTCCTTACTCTCTTGAGGCACAAGATATAAGGAATATTTTAATGTGATGCATGATATGAGTGAAAGGAAGTTGAAATGTCCTGGTTTTTCTTAATGGTTACAACATAATGATAGTTTATCTGGCTTGTATGTCAATGATACTGTAGGGTAGATACTTGTCTGGTATCGTAATATTCTTTGGCCAAAGGCATTACAGCAAAAATGCTGTAGAGAAGCTCTGAGGTATTTTCAGTATGCCTCTGTCCTTGCAGAACAAAAAGGCTTATTTACTGTGCCTGTAGATTGCAGTGTGTTATAGTAAAGAGGATGATACTGCTGTGTCTCTTATCTTCAGCAATGAAACAAGGAACTGTTAGACGTTTTCTGGAACCCGCTGCTTTAAACCAGCAAATGTTCCCTGTACAGGGTTTTAATGCTTTGGTAAGGACTAATGCATTACCTAGAATCCTTGAGACAATGCAAAAAAGAGTTGTGTTTGATAATTACCTTTTTAAAGGATGTTGTTCTCCTTGTTAAACCCAGTAGGCTGTGGAAGCTGTCTTTGGTTGAAAATGCTTTTAGGAGATGAAAGCATAACTGCTGTTTACAGTATGCAGGGTTACCAAATCACCTGCAGCCAATGAGAAGAAAGAGACTATTCTTTGTGGGTGTGTGGGTGTGTGTAGGTATGTGTGTGTGTGTGTGTGTGAACCTCAGCTCTTTTTGAAAGTGGGAGTTAAACTGATGGGATGGTTTTCTCAGATCTAGTGCTTGGTAAAGAAGCAAGCTATCCATATAATTTCAGTTTTGAAGTCAGCCTTCTTTGGTATACAGAGCCCAAGGAAAGTGGCAAGGAGGAAGTATCCTTTCCTTTCTGTCTTCGGATCCTACTGGAGATAGTTCTGAATATTAAGTAAGTGTTTTATTGTGATTTTTTGTATGGTCTTTGGGTGCTTGTTCCAGCAACTGCTTCAAACCACTGGTTAACTGTGCCAGTAAGACTTGTGTTATCTCCCCACCTATGGGAAGTATCCCCCTCTCTCCAAAGAATGTATTTAAGGTCTGCGGGACACATTGTTTATTGCTACAGTTATTATTTTTTACTTGAACCTGGCCTTCCTGCATTGGCAGGGAAATAGATGAGCAGAGAGGTTGGATAGGCTTGCAAAAATGCCCTCTTTATGTCCGTTGTCAATAATGTCCTCAGCATGGTTATCTCTTTGCCTTCTACCATTCAAGTCCTTATTTTAAAAAAATAATCCAAGTCCTTCATTTATCTCTTTGCCTTCTACCATCCAAGTCCTTATTTTAAAAAAATAATCCAAGCCCTTCATTTATCTCTTTGCCTTCTACCATCCAAGTCCTTATTTAAAAAAAAAACCTGAGGAAAAAGCTGAATTCAAAAGGTTTTAATGCTTAGAACTAGCTGTTCCTCACTTAATTATGGCTGTTGCTAGAATCATGAATACTGAAGAATCTGAACGCCCTTTTCTTTTAAAATGATCCTGTGTTTTATGTTCATCTGAAGCTACACTTAGGCTGTATGTAGCTCAGGAATTGGGATTCTTGAAATTGGCGGCTGGAGAAGATGTTGCAAATGCCCTCAACAAGTCCTGGGAAATCCGTTGTTAATTATTGCCCTAGGAATGTCAGGCAGCCAGCAGGACAAGGATGAAGAGGAAAACAATGAAGGCACCCCCACCCCCGTGAAAGCCTCTGTGCAGTTTGTGCAGTCATCTGCAGCTTGTGCTAAACTTGGAAACATAAAAAAACAGGAGGCAGTATTGCGTGTTGCCTGTAAATGAAAAATAAAGGTGATTTTGAAATGCTTGTTGAATGAGGCTCAGTCTGTTTATCAATCATTTATACTAATGTCTTCATGTGACAAATAATAAAAAGGTGATTTTTTTTCCTGCTGAGTTGTCTGCGGAGAGATTTGAATGCTGCTTCTGTTGGGTACCGTTGCAATTAATTCTGTGCATCTACTCGTGGCAAAAGGGCCTCTTACCAAGAAAGCACAACATCCTCTGTGGAAAGGTGCAATGTAATGCCAAAAGGGTTGGATTAAAGGGGTTCAAGTTCCCATCCTGCTGTGAAACTTGTTGGGTGATCTTGAGTCACTTACACTGTCTCCATCTGACCTACATCAGAGGGTTGCTGGGAAGAGAGTGGGAAAGAGGAGAAGAAGCATGCCAATGCTGCCGAGATTGTGGGATGTCAGTGTAACAAATAGGACAGTTCAAGAGACTGCTGCACCGAGATTTTGTGTTCCTAGAAACATCCTTTGTAGTCCTGTATGATGCCATCAAAGTGCACTGTGTTATACAAGCAAAAATCTTGGTTTGCCTGGTTGACTCGGTGAAAATTTGCATCACTTAGTGAGTTCCAGCCCTGTGAAAATCATGACTGCATAGCCCCTCAAATAAGTATTTTATCCTCCCAATAGATAACCGCCCTCCCATTTTTGACAGGCCAGACATGCAGCAAGGAAACGGGAGGCTTACCGAATTTCTGCTGGGTTGTGTTTGGCTTGGCAACTCGTACCTTGTACAAGAGTCTGGTAGGCTGAGATAAATAAAGGTATTGTCTGTGGGAATTTGCAGGTAGGCAGTCGGCCTGGCAATTTGTAACACATATGGACTAGCACCTAAGCCAGACTGCAGCTCAACTTTGATGTATACAGCATCGAGCCAAGGGCGCAAGGCCACTGCCAACATTGCCGTTCGATTGTTGTTCCTCGGATTGGTAGATCCTAAAAAAGTTGAGTAAGCCTGAAATTGCTTGTGGAGTTGCATATACGAGATAATTTTTATCTATTTAAATTGATTTTAATGAATCTAAATGTATCAATGACCCCACCCCCTCAGGTTCTGGATGTACCTTTAAAAGCCTCATAGATACAGTCTAAAAGATAGTATCACAGTGAAAAGAAAAAATGGTGTGATAGGACTATACTGCCTTGCTCCTCACGAGGTTCCCTGAGCAAATGGACTTGCTGCTGCAGACTGTCCTTCACCTTTGGAAATGCTTTGGCTGGCTTCCATAGAATGGGGCACAGGTGGGAACAAACAGGTGTCCTAGTTTCAACATCTGTTAAAAGTAAACAAACAGGTATTGCTTAATTAAGGAGATGCTTTCATCTCCCAGAGCAATGCTTCTGAAGTCCTTTTGAAGAGTATGGGAACAAGGGCGTGAGTGCAAAACAAGCATGGGTCTCTTGAAGGTTATGAACGATAATATTCCAGCACTGACTGCTCAGATCTGCCTGCTTGCACAGAAGGCCAGATCCCATGTAGGCTTAATCGGAAACCTCATTATGTCTAATAGGACTTGCTCCTATAAAAAGGCACAGGATTGCAGCATTGCTACTATATAAACACAATCACATCCAGAAGCAGTGTTGAATTTATGTTTGATTGGTGCTGTGGAGATTCATGGCCACAGTCCCTTCTTCGTTTTTCCCTCTGCTCTTTCAAAATGTATACGTGGTGTGCCTTTGGTTGTGCTCAGTTTTTTAAAATGGTGAATTACAAAATGCATTTCATTCTCTACTAGAGATGGGCAAAAGCCTTTGTTCGGAGGTTTGCCCCAGTTCATTAAGGTGGCACAAGTGCTGCTTATTCTATTCCCTGCCTCCCTGGTTGATCAGCCACTCACCAGGCTGAGTGTGCTTCCTTCACCTCCTTGGCTAACCTCCCAATCACTGGCAGGAGCACAGACTTCTCTTCCTCCCCTTTCTGAGTGGTAGATCAGCCAAGAGGGCAGGACAGAGAAACCTAGGCTGTTGCTCAGACTGGAAGATCTCCCAAGGAGGTGAAGGAAGCAAAAATGGAAGGGCTGCTGAGTGGCTGATTGAGCCAAAGGAGGCAGGGAAAGGAAATGTCAGCACCTGCACTGTCACCTTAAATAATTAGTCTGAACTGAGGTTTGTGCTCATCTCTATTCTCTACCTTTCCATTCTTGCCCATAGGTGATATTATGCCAGCCAGTGGTGTTGTTCTACCTAGTTTCAGTGGGTGCACCTGTAACGGATTTTAGAATTATTGAAGCCTGTTAGCTTAGGCCAATTGTAAACATTGTGAATATTAATATACAAGCTAGCACTGTTAACTGTTATCTGAAGTGTCTGTGTAAACAAAGGCCAGAGGATATTCCAGCCAGAAGCAAGGGAAATCTGATTGGTCTGTAAGCAACATGTGATTGTCGTTTTCCATGCTTGTGCACAGTTGGAGGAAGAAAGAAAGGACTTTTTGTAGAAGAATTTTTATAAGTGCATGAAATCAAGATTCCAGCTTAATCATATAGGCAATAGGGATTTAGAGGGGCCTACGCCTCAGGCCTTATAAATTAGTGTGGAAATCATTCTTTGTTATGTTTCAGAGTGAAGTAGTATTTTTTGTAACCTCCAGTAGTTTTAATAAATATATTTTTAAGTATAAAGATGGTGCTTTGAAAGTGGTTTTTGATAAGTTTAAGCTCTCAGCAATAGAAAAGTTGGAGAAGTCGTTCATTTAATTGAACTCACTTTTTTTTTTAAGTCTCCAGGCTCCTGCAATAATTCAGCTGAGGTTGATACGGCAGGAGAGAGCCTGTAGAGGCTAGAACGTAACCCAATTCCAGAAACTGAGGTCCTGGGATCCTGTACAGCACCAAAGGCCATAAGAAATCTTCAGAGTAGGCTCATGCTTTTATGCATTCCAGCCACTTTGTCTTTGCCAGGAGCAAAAGCAAAGCAAAGTGTTCTGCTTATATACCGCCCCATACCACTTCAAGTAGTCTGGGGGCGGTTTACAATTTTAATTACAGTGTTCAGGCTACACATCCCCCCCACCCCCAGCAAGCTGGGTACTCATTTTACCGACCTCGGAAGGATGGAAGGCTGAGTGAACCTTGAGCCTGCTACCTGGGATTGAACCCCAGGTCGTGAGCACAGTTTTACCTGCAGTACAGGCAGGAAGTGGAGATGTTCTCTGTGGCCTCCTCCAGAGCTGTTGCTGTAGTTTGGTCTCCTGCTGGTGCTATCAGCACCATGAAGCCGGTCTGTGGACTTTGGGGGTAGTGGCTTTGGAGATGGGAGCAACAGTGCCTCTTCCTGGAAGCTGCTCTTGTTTGTTTCTACCAAGGGCTTAAATACAGAGCAGAATGAAAGGGGAAATCAGGCACACTCCTAGCCAGAACAGCCTCCAAACCCAGTCTTCTGGAGAGAGCACAAAGAGAAAAAGAATGTAACAGAAGGACTACGAAGAAATACAAATTTAGGTTGCTGTGTGTGTGTGTGTTTAAATGATTCAGAGGGGACGGCTGCTTCCTGAGTAAGCTGCTTCCAGCAAGACTGACAGGACTTATTTGTCTCTTCCCACAGCTGGCAGGCAGAATGACCCCATGTAGGATGGAGTCTGCTCCAGTACTCACAATGCATCCTAGCACCAGGTTCAATTGGTTTTGCCGGCCAGGCAGATCAAAACAACAGCAAAACAGTGGCCAGGAGGTGACCACAAGGAGGAGCTCATGAATCTAGCCAGAAAAAAATGGGCTCAAAAGACTCCTAGAGAGTGCGATTCATTCAGCTTGGTGAGAGGAAGCAAAAAATAAACATAAAATATATGGCCTTTAAATATATATTTGAACCCACCCATTGTCAGCCTTCACGGTATTCTGAGAAGGTCTGGTTTGGCTTCCTTCTACAATCCAGACAGATTGTCCATTCTACACATCTCTGTTTTCCAATAAGGGGAAAGAACCACAGCATTGTGGAAAACAGGTACTCATATCCATGCTATTCCCCCCTGCTACTGCCACCTGAGGCAATTGCCTCACTTTGCCTAACAGCGGGGCTGGCCCTGTGCTAAGTAGACAATGAGAGTGTGACCCTGCAGTTCATATTTTATGTTCAAAATTCAGTAGGTAGGAGATGTTTTATACTTTCTCAACAGAAATCCCATCCCCTGCCTGCTCCTGTTTAAATAGTTACTGATATTTCAAGGTTGACTCCACAGCCTTGTTTGTGAAATAACCGCCATGAGATAGAAGGGGTGGGTGGGGTTTATATTTTGCACAACCTTTTGCAACCTCTTTCTGGCAACCACAGTCCCTAATAACAAAGTAAGCCCTTGTAGATATTTATTAAGTGTCTTGGCCTATCATTTTCTCCATTTCAGAGTAAGAAAAATATATATAGCCTTTGGAGGGAAAGCGAGATGGTGATTTGCTGCCTAGGAGACTCTCGGGAGCAGCAGCCGCCATTTATTTACTGGTGCCCTGCTGGTGACCCATGTATTTTATGGACATAGCCTCTTTGTTCAACTCCCCCCAACCCCTTATTTTTCAGCACGTGTGCGAACTTGGGCGGCTGTTTGCAGATTAAGTCGGGATCAATAGCAGAGTCAAAGGCCGGGAAAGAATAAATAATCGAGGTGGAGTAAATAAATCAAGAGCTTTCTGGTTTATTCACAGAAAGGGTGACCTCTTCGGAGACTAGGACTCGGGGCAATGGTTTCAAACGACAGGAAAAGAGATTCCATTTGAACATTAGGAAGAACTTCATGACAGGAAAAGAGATTCCATTTGAACATTAGGAAGGACTTCATGACAGTTAGAGCTGTTCGGCAGTGGAATATGCTGCCACGGAGGGTGGTGGAATCTCCTTTGGTGGTTTTTAAGCAGAGGCTGGATGGCCATCTGTCAGAAATATTGTGAAGGGGTTCCTGCATGGCAGGGGGTTGGACTAGATGGCCCTTGAGGTCTCTTCCAACTCTATTATTCTATGATTCTATGATTCTATGACTCTTTGGCTCGATTTACGAGTCTAGGATCTATGAGCAAAGAAAGACATTGCTTGCATCAAGTTGGGAAAGGAATGCTGCTCACCATTTTGGAACAATATGGGGAAGTTACATACCACATGCAATCCATTGTACTCAATGTACGTGCAGAGAGCATTTCTCCATCAGCAGCCCAACTGTTAGACAGAGTGAAGCATTGGCCTTGAGTGACGCTATCAGAGGAACAGCCATGGTGGCTTTCCAGCCATTTTTCTGCAGTCCCCTGCCATTCCCCATGCTTGGCTAACAGGATGCTGAAAATCTTCCACATTCCCTGAACTCAGAAGTAACTAGTTCCAAATTAACATAGCTACCTGTATGATTTTGGGCTACGTGATGATGATTGGTTTGGGGCGTGGATAGATGTATCCTCAGAAAACATCAGAGTTGGTCACTAGAGGGAACCAGAGGGAGTTTCAGTCTCTTTTTCTGTCCCAACACCATGAATTGCTTGAACAATCAAAGGAGTGACAAGTAAATTCTTTTAAAAAATACTATATATCATGCTGAGATGTGGTTGAACCTCCCGACTTGTAATACTGCCCTTAGGAAGCTCCTATCCACTCACTGGTGTAGAAATAAGAATATCTCTACCAGGTTCTACAGATGGTTTGGGGATGCTATTTAACTTTCTGATGTGTTAATAGGCAAATGATACATTTCCTTCTGCCTGGGGGTTTAGTATGCACTCTGCCATAGATCTAAGCTTTGCCTTGAGATTGTTCATTAAGGGGGGGGGGACACACCATTTTGTCCTTTGCCTCAGACATTGACATGTCTAGGGTCATCCCTATCCAGAAGACAAATTCCATACCTTCCACTCCTTTCCTGCTAACCTTGGCACAGAGAATACTGAGTCAGATCATGTCTGGTCTAACCAGGTATGGTCAACACAAACAGCTGACAGTAGGTCTCTGGGAGTTTAGCCAGAATCCACAAAGATGCTGAGAACCAATCCTGACCTCTTACACACACACACACACACACACACACACACACACACACACACACACACACACACACACACACACACACACACACACACACACACACACACACACACACACACAGAGAGAGAGAGAGAGAGAGAGAGAGAGAGAGCATGTGCTGCATGACAAATATGACAAAATAGTGGGAGTCATGTGTCCTGTTTTGCCCCAAAATGCTCCCAGAGGTGCCATTGTTTTCTCCAGAGGAAATCGGAATGTGTGTCCAGATCAGAGCTCGATCAAGTCCCTTTTCTAGATTACAGTGCCAGCACTCCTTCTCTCCAGCTTTCAACCTGTGGGATTACTGGCCACACAGAATCAAAGGGTGTGTGTGTGTGGATTTTCAGGGAGCTGTTGGCGAAAAATGGAACTTCTCCATGGTTTGCTCCAGATGTTTTAAGATGATTGCAAGAGCCGCATTTCCGCAGCCCAAGGGGAGAGGGGGTTCCTGAAAGGAGCAGAGGGATGTGGATTTAGGTCTTTATTTCTAATTTTAGCTTGTTTTAGCACAAGGCAGAGGATTAGAAAAAGGCTGTGATTAGCTGGGTTTATTTCCCCCATGTGAATTGTTCATGCCTTGATATCTAGTAAAGAAAGTCTTGGATTGAATTCGTAAGCGTGGGAGTGGGGAAGCAAGCATCAAAGGATTATCATTTCCAATTATTGTTTCTCTGGAGTGGCAGAAAATCCATACCAAGTTCTAAATATGTTCCGGGGACACATTATTATTGTTTAATTTCATGACGTGTTAATACAAAATAGGGAAAGGATGTGTTTTCCTTCTGCCTGTGGGTTTAATATGGGCTCTGCCATAGATCTAAGCTTTGGCTTGGGATCTTATATTAAATTCAATAATCCTTCCGTACTGCTTTCAAATTGCAGGCACATTCTATGTTAACTAAACCTCTCACTCTGTTTGGATGACGGCAGCAAAGCCAGGAAAGGCAGGTGACTTATAAGGCTGGTAAATAAAAATATGTAACAATGGGTAGTGAAGCAAAATCCAGAGCTGGAAACATTATTTTTGAAAAAAGAGCGTCTGGCATTGAGCGTTATGATTAACTGCTTGTGTTGTCATGATCAGCTTCTAAGGAAAAGGAAGGGAAATATTCCCCACTCCCCTCTAGTGGCCAGTTTTGATATTACAGCTTGAACATGCTTGACAAAAAGTAAAAAAGAAAGGAAACAGAACAGCTAAGTTGGGGTACCTGTTGGAGCCTGTGGGCCAAAACTGAAGCTCAAAGAAGACCCCAAGAGTTGCATTCTAATGGTGGGGTGGTATGTTGATATGTTTTAAGCAGCATGTCTCACTACAACTCTGAAGAATGATTTCCAACTTTAAAAGGAAGATCTGAAAAATATACAATACAGTAGCAGGACCCACCAAACTGTCTAAGTCCCCAAATGCATTCCATCATCCTCAATGGACGTACCCTGTCAAAAGGATCCCAGAACCTGATATTGCAGAAAGAAAACCTAAGATCCTTTGTAATATCATAGGATACTTGCGAAGTCCACTGGGTAGATTAGGCAATGATCATAGAATCACAGAATCATGGAAGAGACCTCAAGGGCCATCCAGTCCAAGCCTCTGCCATGCAGGAACCCCCATCAAAGTACTCCTGACTGAGAGCCTTTTCACATGACCCCTAAGATCCGCTGGCCACTTAAATTCGGACCAGAGATCTTAGGAGTTTGTCGCTGTTCCTGCGTTCCCACCCCCTCCGCACTCCTGGCTGCTGGCTGCGTGAGGGGAGGGAAGAAAAACAGGAAGAAAAGAGACGTGGCTCACCTCCGTTCTGCCTCTCGCTCTTGCCGCGGCAACATTCCAGTCTCTTAAGTAGCTCTTAAAGGGGCGGGAGCCAAAAAACAACAAACAGAAGCGAGGAGAGCCCCGCACTCACTATCGTTACATCACATCAAAGAATTTTCACCTCCAGAGAGCAGGTACTTGAAAAGTGTGCTGGGACGCGCTAAAGTGGGCGGGGTCGCACTTAATTTCCTGTAAACTCCGGAGCTGGTGGGGAAACATTTTTAAGCTCCGGAGCTGGGAGCCATTTGCCCCGGAGTTTAGGGGTCGTGTATAAACGCCCTGAGACAGATGGCCATCCAGCCTCTGCTTAAGGAGATTCCATCACCCTTCATGGCAGCTTTTTCCACTGCCCAACAGCTCTAACCATCAGGAAGTTCTTCCTAATGTTCAAATGGAATCTCTTTTTTTCCTGTAGTTTGAAAGCATTGCTCTTAGTTTCTGATACTTTGGAAGACAAACCTGTTCCCTCTACAATATGACATCCTTTCAAATATTTAAACCTAGCTATCATATCCCGTCTCAGCCTTCTCTTTGTAAGGCTAAATATCCCCAGCTCCCTAAGCTGCTTCTTGTATCACATTTCTTCCAGACCCTTAACCACCCTGGTCACCTATTCTGGATTGGAAAGGCTGACTCCCCCTGCCTTCAAGTTTTGTGCTGTTTGTGATATAGGTCATTGAAAAGAAGGCAGATAAGTCAAAGTGATGGTGCTCCACTCCCTGGCTGGCTTTCAGTGGCCTAGTGTTTACTCTAGCCAAAAAGCCAGAGGCAAAAGGACAGAACTGGACAGAGAGAGAATGACAGAGAAAGAGAGAGAATGAGTGCATATCTTTGAGCCATCATGCCGTGTGTAGCAAGGCAGGTCCAAAGGTTAACTCTGTGCCAGCTCCAGGCTGGACTTCATAGCCACCTCACCATCAAAGCTGAAAATATCTCCTCCTCCCATGGTGTGCCTGGTAAGATTTATCTTCCTGCCTGGTGACCCAAAGTGGCAAAGGGATTCCCTGAGATGTCCTCAGGGCCCAGAGAGCCCTTGCCACAGCCATAATCCCCGGGGCCCTTTTTGGATGCAACCCGCCCTCCGTGGTTTTTAAAGCCCAAACCTCTGGGGGAAGCAGAAGCCGAAAACCAAGATAGAAACAAAGGCAGTAAATAAAACAGGCACAGCACTTTCTTTATGGGCTGGGAGTTGGTGAGGAAAGAGGCTGCTGGCCTAATACAGATGTAGGAGTGGCTGGCTTGTTTATGGATAGCTGTAGCCGGCTGGCACCAAGCGACACGGCAGGAGAAGGAAGAAGCCCTTGTGTTTCACGATTTCTCTTTTGTTTTTCTTAGCAAACCTGGGATTAGACCTGTGTTTCCCCTGTAAACAATGATGGACCTGTTTCCCAGAAGATATTGAAGAAAAACAGAGAATTATAGAATTGGGCACTATCCTTTAACCCCCTTAAAGCCAGCCAGGGACACAACTCAGGGAGCCCAGACCCCCCCCTCTCTCTCTCTCTCTCTCTCTCTCTCTCTCTCTCTCTCTCTCTCTCTCTCCTTCCCCTCCCTCCTCCTTGTCCCACGAGCACATGGCAGGGCAAAAACAAAGATACCCTGCCATCTGGGGCAATGGGGTTTATGGCACCAAGAAGAAGAAGATCAACATGGCAACATCATGAGGCTGGCAGCATCATCCAGAAGCATCCATTCCTTCCAGAATCCTTGGCACGTAGGCACAGCTGCTCCCTGGAGCAACAGAATTCCTTGTCACACAGACCACAGATGTTATCACCGCCTGGGGAAACATTCCATCATCACCTTCCTGGACTCATAAAAGACTGGCAAAACTCCTTTGAATAATCCCACCGGTTTTCCTGCCTTACATTGACTCTGACAATAATCCTCTTCAACCCCCCATTGACTTTCTGATTCCTGCAGTTTACCAAGGCCCAAAGAACAATGCATTGCTTCCCCTTTCCCATTGTGTCCCCCGAATGGCCCAATCAGAGAACACCTGGACTCATCAACACCTGCATGGGCATCCAACTCCAGCCTGCCAGGGGGCTGCCCAGGTCCACCTCTGGCCAAGCCCTGGATCATCTTGATTGGATCATTTGAAACCTCCTTCAGCCAATCTCTAGACAGGCGCCACCCAGGGATGGGAGGGGGGAGAAATCAATAAAAGTTGGGGGTTTTTCATGTGCTTGGGGTTGGACATCTTAGCCCGGTTGGAAGGTGGGTGTCCACCTACTGTCTTTATTGGGCCTAATAAACTCAGTATCTCTCAGGATTTCTCTCGCATTGGATGCTTTATTGGGTTTGTTGGGATCCAGCGGACTTCAGCAGGGCTAGCCTGACTGAATTAGAATTTTAATCTTATTTTGAACTCAACAATGTTTTGAAACCCACAAAGAGAATGACACTGCCCCAGCCCATGGGAAAACAAAAACACAAATGTGCCCTTTCTACACAGACCCCGTTTTTCATGTCCAAGCAATCCGAGGCACCAAAGACACTAAGGGAAAGCTTTTTAAGCCAAAGCTGCCCTCTCCTCCAATTCTCCGTTTTCCACTTGCCTGCAGCCACAAATGTTTCTGGCTTGACTTTTCCATCCATCTGGTAAATGGCACAAGACGCTGCATGCAGAAAATGGCCAGAGGACACAGCTTGGCTGGAATGGGTCTGTTTAAGGGATATTTAATTCCTTCCAGCCCCGTCTTCCAGAATATTCCTCTGGGTTTCCTGAGTCACGCGTAGGAGGACAGAGAAGCTCCGTCTTCCTCCTTGGGCTGCCTTTCAGAATGACAAACGAAGCCACCGACATTCTGAAAGGCAGGAGCACAAGAGGGGAGGACGGTGACAGCTCTTTCTCCTTCTTGGCCCCCAGCATAAGAGGAGCTATCAAAATGAGAGTAAATCAACTAGAATCTGACAAGCCCACAGCACCCGGTGGATCAAACCCAAGCAAGTCTTTGGTACTTAAACAAAGAGACAATGTTGTCTTCCTAAGTAAGAAATGAAAAGAAAGGCCCTCTCTGCTACTCAGCGTGTGGAAGCCTGACATTTGCAGAATATAAACCCCATTACCCACCCACCCCCCAGATGGCGTTGCAAATATGTTGCCCACAAACTCAGTTTTCCAAAATTACTGTTTCCAAGCTCTGCTTCTATTCTGAAGAAGTCGAGGGCAAAATATGCTTCTCTGGCATGTCCTGGTGGCTTGTGGCTACTAGCTGTCGCCCCCAACGATATCTCTATGCTAACTAATTGGGTGGGTGTTTTTGAGGGCCTTGAAGGAAATCTAAATTAACTGTGGGTGTTTTCTCATGGAACTACCACTGGCAACTGAGAGATACTGGATAGCCATTCCTTCTTTTTCTGCCATGGCCCCTGCCACTGGTAAGAAAAAAACCAGGAGTGGCAGTGCAAAAACATGGGGAGGTTGCAAACTGAAGAGGAGATACGCCTCTGAGCATGCACAGAATGGTATTTCTTTTCCAACATGGCATAGCTCCCCTCCACACACCTCCAGAACATCCTTAGCGGAGGTTTATTGCAGCTCCACACAGCCACGGTAGAAGCACTGCCCTTGAAAGGGAAAAACTGAGAAGTATTCAGGAATTCCATTTAGAATCTGAGAGACTGAACCAAACTCTAGAGGTAACCTGAGAGCCTCAAGGGAGTCCTCAGGAGGTTGTCCTCGTCGCCTGCCGTTGGCTGTTGGTCTTGTCTGTGTAAAGGATTAGACTCTCCAGGAGTCTTGTGGACTTGTTTAATTATTAAACTGTTCCGCTGTTTGGCACAGGGGAAGCCACGGCGAGGCTGTCTCCCAGCCGAGGCAGGAGGAAATGTTACATCATTCACCGTGTTGCCTGCAGCTTCACAGAGACCAGGTCACATCTGTACCTAATTCGGTCCCATATTTAATTCCAGAGGACCTTCTGGCCCTGGTTGTTCCAGGAAGGCTGCCAGCAGAGGGTCACTTGATGTGGGAGTGATGGCGTGAACCCAGCAAGCACGGACAGGCTTGCTTGCCTTGGAAAAACTTGGAAGTACTGTTTCATAAGAGGAAGAACACAACTGCTGAGAACCCTTCTTCCCCCACTCCACAATCCAGTGCTGTGCTATGGCATCGTGGGAGTTGTAGTCCCAGAAGCTCTGGTAGGACCAGGTTGCAGAATACGAAGCAACGTAATGCTGAAAACGAGCAAAGAACATCTTGTGTGCCAGGATGAATCCCTTTGAGGTGCTCATCAACAGAGCCATACAATACCGATAATTTTTGAACCTCTTCAAAGTTTGTCATATGGCAGTGATTAAGTACATGCAAGTATATGCCAGCTGTTCCTATTCTTTACTCCCCAGCTCCCATCCATCACAATAGAACTGGCTACCTTTAATGTGTCCCCATTTTTGACTTCCAGTAATGTCTTGTTAGGGTACCTAAATGGAAAAACACCTCTTGTTTCCAGTAGATCGCAACCATGTAATAGTATGCACATGAACACTAAGGCGCATAATGGAAAGAAACAGTTACATACACTGTCATGGCAGTATATGTTATAACAACCTCACATACCACCTGTGATTTGAGCAATGGTGGGCTTGTCTGGGGTGACTGTTACTCTCTCCAGCACTAACCAGCCATTCCCTCCTGCCTTTTAATTCAAAGAGAACCACACCTTTCTGCTGAGTGTTTTTCTTTCCCTCTTATTGGTCTGTTGAAAGCAGAGTTTGTTTGCTGTTGATCTGTTCACAGGTGTAAGTAATGAGATGTTTTTATGCTTTATTCTGCAAATGTCTCAGACCATAAGTGCCAGTTAAGGAGAAAGGGATAGACTCTCTGGGGAACCTGAAGCTATTTACTCCTGGGAGTCTCTGTACTAGAGATGGGCACGACTCAAAAAAATGGTGTTTCGTTTGTCGTTTGGTCGTTTAGGGGTCCATTTCGGTTCGTTTTCGTTTTCGTGACGTTTTTTGCAAAAAAATCATTTTCGTTTCGTTAGGTAACGAAATGAAAAAACGAAAATGAAAACAAAAAATTGCTGTTTCTTTAGCTTTCTTTTTAGTTCAATGCATCTGCTGCAACAAAAACGAAAAACACGGCAAATTTGGTCGTTTTGTTTTCATTTTCGTTTTGTTTTTTAAAAATTTTCATTTCGTTTTTGTTGCGTAACGAAACGAAAAAATGAAAATGAAAACAAAAAATCGCTCGTTTCATTCCCATCTCTACTCTGTACTTTTACTGTGTAGTGAAAGGAATTAACATTGAAATCTGAAACTCAATCTGCAACAAACGCATGCTCACACTGCGGGATTTATCTTCCTTCTTGTTTCTCCTACCTGGAGTGTGTAAAAACCTTATATTGCCTGCAGAATCTTGTTTGCAAAGAGCATTACTCCCTGTCCAGCTGCAGCCTGGTTTTCTAGCAAAAGAAATTTGAACATATAACGATGCTTTTAAAAATAAGATTCAAAGAACTCAGGTTGGAATCTTAACTGTGTTCAGTCATAAGCTGGTTTGTCACCCCAGATGAAGCCATGAATCCTCCACTGTAAATACTTGATCTCAAATATTCCACAGGCACTTTTCGAATCCCACTGACAACAAATATGCCATAAATATTTGATACTGATGGCTGATGCCTTTTCACAGTGAATTCCCATGTTAGACATTTGGCAGCTAGTATTCAATGAATGTGGAGCAACACTATTATTCTCCCCCCACTTCTCTACATAATGTCAATATTGATCACAAAATATTACCACAACAGATTTAATTTGCAGACTCCTTCAAGGAGGAACTTTACCAAGAAACTGTAGTAAGAGTATTTTCCAAGTTAAGTTAGGACATCATGCCATCAATTTGACTGCATATCAGGTGGGAAACAGCCAATCACTTCTGAGAAATAAACTCAATAAACGGAAACCATGTGCTTATAAAAACCATTATGTCTTTTTTTATTTTTCTCCCTCTAAATAATAGGATGTGCTGTTTTTCTTATTGAGGATATCAACAATACCCAGTTTTTCCAATTTCTTATTGGGACAGAAATAAATTGCTTTCCCAAGTAAAGCTATCTTTAGCAGAGCTGCCAAACAGAGAATAATATACTAGTTCCTAGTAGAGATGGCCACGGAATGAACTTTTTTCGTTTCTGTTATTCGTTATTCGTTCCATTATGTAACAAAACAACTAACGAAAATTGTGATGAAAATGCAACGAAACGAACAGAACCACAAAAATTGGGTTCGTTACGTTTTGTTTTCGTTAATGGCGACACACAATGAAATGAGCTGTTTTAAATGTTAAAAAACGCCCTGGACATCCATAAAAACCCAGCAATAATTAATTATACTGTCTGATAATACCTACAGGGGGGTTGGGGTCCTTAAAACGTGCATTTATGTCTTTTCTCAGATCGCTGAGAAAGGGGAGTTAGGGGACATTGGCTCCCAGATGCCTAATATTAATTTCTTGGGTATTAAAACACCCTGGACATCCATAAAAATGCAGTGATAATGCGATAATTATTTGAAATTATTAACTACCAGGGGGTTGGGTTCCTTAAAACGTTTGTTTTTGTCTTCTCCCATCGCAATGTATTTTTCTTTTCCCTTTAAGGATGACAAAATGGATGTCGCCACCAGCCACAAAATGGAGGCAAGCCATGTGATGGGATCATGTTCAACCAATAGCATGCCCAGGTTGCAGACTGGGCAGGTCTGGCAGCCACAGAGGGCATAAAAAGCTCTGGCAGCCCCTGTCCTCCTTGCAGTTTCTGGTGGGAGTTAGGGTGGGATTGCTGTCTCTGTGACTCTAGCTTCAGTCCTGTAGCCTCCCTGTGTGCATGTGTGCGTACCTCTCAGTGAGTACCCTCCCCTGCCCCGCAGTGCAGTCACTCTGTGGCTGCCTTGCACCCTGGGCAACGCCCACCGCTGCCTTTGCAGCCTCCCTGCGTACCTAGTCTATACTGTGTATCTGCCAGCATCAATATTTTTAGTGTTTTCCCTCTGGTCTGGGGCGTTGGGGGACACCCGTGCACGGAAATGCTTTAAAAATTGCTCAAAAAGCGGGTAGAAATGAAAAAATGAAAAATGAAAACAAAATTTTTCCAAAAATTCACGAAAAAGGAAATGAACCGAAATGGACCTCTGACTGACAAACGGAAAAACAAAACGCCATTTTTTTATTCGTGCCCATCTCTAGTTCCTAGTGGTAACATGTTCCTTCACAGACAAGGCAAAAGGTCTGATTTCTGTCTGTTCCTGATTAGAAATGGGCATGAACCTGAAAAACAGTGGCTTGTGATGAATTGTGGTTAACCATGAGCCAACCGGAAAATTAAACTGGCTCATGGTTCGGTTTCCTGATCGTGCCCTGTAGGGTGGAGGGACAGGACTACCAGCTCCTACCATGCTGCCACCACCACCATGCCAGTGAAAAAAAAGTTTGGTGCTTTCTCCGGTTTTGGCAAAACAGGGTCACGAACCAAACCAACCCGATTCATCAGTTTTTCTTGTTCGTAGTTCAGTTTCTACCCACCTTTGTCCCTGATGCTAAGTGTAGAATAGTGCCCAGCTAGATTTTATGTATGTCATGTTTGATGTTTTGCATGCCTTCATGTGCCTGTAGAATTAAAAAGGATGTGGGTGTGTTTCTCAGAAGGCCCATGTATATTATTTATAGTGAGCAGACTCTGTCTAGGTGCTGATTTACTCTAAAAGGTTAACCTTATCTTTGGAAGCAGCTGTCTGGATTCTGCTCTCCCAAGACTTGCTCCTTTGCAGGCCTCATCCCTTTATCTCTAATGACACTTTCCACCCATGCCCTGGGAGCAATTGTTAAAACAACCAACCTGGAAATCACGAGATTCCTTCTTAGTTGCCCTCTGTTGTTATTATTGCTTTGTTTAAATGCTGTTTCATTAGTAGCTATGCTGAGCTATCTACCATCTACTACCCACGCAGGTGCTGCACTAGGTGTGCATATGTGCATATGGCAAGGCATATCTAATTGCTGGCGTCCTTTGACGTTGCCCAGGATGCATGGGCTTGTTCAGTTTGATGCTGTCTAGACAGCACAGAAGGCTGGCTGGCTTGGGCACAAGGTAAACCTGGCGTATGTAGCTCTGTAAGAGGAGTTACTTGTTTTGGACAACAGTGTCTAGGAATTCCTAGCCGGGTGGGGTCTCATGGCAAATGCAAAACGAAGCAAACAACAGCAACAAAACAACGACAAAACCCCTTTCCCAAGGCCTGCCTAAGATTTCCTGCAGACGTTAAGAGACCTCTTGGTAGTGGGGTGGCTAAAAAACCTTGTAAGTAAGTAAGTAAATAAATAAATAAATAAATAAATAAATAAATAAATAACCTCCTATGTGGCTTGATTGTTCAGATATAGTGTGGAGCCTTAATTACTCAACAACACTATATGATTCTCAAGGCAGGTCCTCTTGCAGCTAATCAATTCAGTGCTTTGCACTCACGAGAGCCCTGGGTTATTTGGAGAGAGAAAATGGAATTCTTAAAAACAAGCCAGTTTATTATGGTTTGGAGGAGACAAGAGTGGCCGGCAGTGCCTTGAGCAAATCAACTAACAAAGATCTGGCTGTTTAGACTGTGGCAAAAGGAAGGTGGATGTGTTGCATATTTCATGGGTCCTCAAGACGTCTCGACATGAGGATGCAAGATTCTGCTGGTACTTGTACGCAAGAGCTCTCTTTAAAGACTGGGAGTCAGCTGACGGCGAGAGAGGCCTGTTGCCTGATCAGCAACGTCTACATTCATATTGTTTTCCCCTTCCAGTTTGCAAAATGGGATTCAGGAGAAACTACTGGAAATGTCGTCCTTTTGGAAGAGCTGGATTGTTTTGGCAAAACCAATATCTTGGTTTTGCTGACAGCAACTGCTTGTCCGCAGATGCTACTTTGTTCTTCGAAAAGGGAAAGAGACAAGGGGTCAATCCCACTTTGCATATTCTTCTCAGGAAACCTAATTCCCACAGTCCTTGCAACCGTCCTGCAAGTTAGGACAATAGAAAGATCCTGGTAATTTATGTTGGAGTTCTATGTATGTGAGACTATTCAGCCTAACGAAGCCACTTGGATGAGTAGTGAAATGTTTTGATCCCACTAGAAGAGAAGTCCAGTTGCCATGACTTAACTCCTGGATGACACTTCTTTTGGTTTTCTGAATTTGGGGCCTCTGGAGTGGCCATGGGTTGCCCATGACCTCTACTTTCCCACTTGCGATTTAGGGCTAGGAAAGAATCCAGCCTGAAGCCAGAGCATACCTTTCATTCTAGGTCACTGCTTTACAATGGTCATTCTAGGCCAGATGGACCATTGTAAAGCATCTCTTTGTCTGTTCCCAGATGTGGCTACTTGTCTGTGCACAGCTACATCAGGATTCTTCTCCTGCACTCCTCATGGCAAATGTGCCATCCTAAAGCACCATATTTCAGCAGTGACCTGTTCTTGTGACTTTGCAGAAGAGACAGCTTGCAGCTGTTGGTGGGGGGCGATTTGGCCCCCACAGTTTATGAAGCGCAGCCGATTGTGCAATGGCAGTAGCAAGAGACCTTGGCGTGTGACTTTGCATGATGATGCCCCCCCCTGGCCTTCTTCGAGTTCTCCATCTCCAGCCTGTTCCTCCCCTCATCACTCTCTCTCGCCTGCGCCAGCACACACACCAGGGAGCTCAGTGCCCTTCAAATTACCAGCTGGCAGAATTGATGGACGCAGTTTAAAGACTTGGGAAACACTGCACAACTTCTCTCCGCAGGAGATGGATGACTTGTCCATTTGCGATTATGGCAAAACCAATATCTTTTCCCCACATAGCAATTGCCTGTCAGCGGACACCGCTTCATTCTCCGAAAAGAGAAAGAGAGAAGGAGTCAATCCCACCTTGCATATTCTTCTCAGGAAATGACAGAATCAGGACATTGCTTGAAAACATGGCTGTCCAATCCCTGGGCAGTCGTCCACCCAACACACACACACACACACACACACACACACACACACACACACTCCAGATCTTGGCAGGAGATCTCATGGGAGAATCTTATTTTAGAACCAGCATTATATTTTGGAACTCTGGGCATTCTTGCCACGTCAAGGCTTGCCGTCCAAACATCCAAACATGAACAATTATGAAAGAAAAGCAGGCTAATTGGCAATACAAGGAGTGAGGCTTGTGTTAGTATATGCAGACATTTTTAAAACCTCTTAATGAAGCTCTACTTCTAATGATAAAGAAAAGTGTTCTGCTTATATGCCGCCTCATACCACTTCAAGTAGTCTCTGGGCAGTTTTACAGTTTAATTATGTAGGCTTCACATTGCCCCCCCCCTCCAGGAAGCTGGGTCCTCATTTTACTGACCTCGGAAGGATGGAAGGCTGAGTCAACCATGAGCCTGCTATCTGGGATTGAACCCCAGGTCGTGAACACAGTTTTACCTGCAATACAGGCATTTACCTGCAATGCAGGTCCTTACCCCCAAAAATCCTGGGAAGGGTCACTTAAAGTCATAATAAACTTGACGGCATAAATTATCCTTTATTAATTTATTATCAAGTTCAGCCCAAGGCAACGTTTAGAATAATGGGGGATACTATGCAGCCCGAATATTTAAGACATACAGTATTCAAGTTTAAGAACAGGGAATTAGAAGAGGCATCTTGCAACAATTCAAAGGCATCCTTAAAGCTAAAAAGAGCATGCAAACAGTTAAAAGAAGCTGCAGGAATATACTCAACTATTTTATAAAGTGAGATGATGCTCCCCCTTGAGACATCTTCCAATCGAGTGGTTACAGC
This sequence comes from Phrynocephalus forsythii, assembly GCA_029282475.1. Lineage (NCBI taxonomy): Eukaryota > Metazoa > Chordata > Lepidosauria > Squamata > Agamidae > Phrynocephalus > Phrynocephalus forsythii. Next base: position 8,270,623 of record JAPFRF010000022.1, read on the forward strand.
TAAAGTGGAAAATCAAGGCAGGGAGTCATTATGTGTGTTTTTGAAAATTGGTGGCTGTGTTTTTCTGTGCCTTCTCCTGAGAGGCAGATAATGTTCCAGTAAAGGATGAACTCACATAGTTGTGTGGCATGTTCCATGGGGGTAATAAAAGGTCACAAGCATATTCTCCAAGTAGAATGATGAGGTTCACAGCTACCAGCTAGAGCTTTTGATATAAAATAATTTTAGAAAATCACATCTGGCCAGCCTTCTGCGATCTAGCAGCTTCTGGGTGTACTGGACTACAACACCCATCGTCCTCAGGTAGCATAGCCATCTGGCAGGTGCTTGTTGAGGATACCTATTCACTGGAGTGGATGCTTCCCTCATTGCACGTTACCGATTAGCTGGCATTTGGTGGTCTCATTGGTCACCTGACTGCTCAGTTACGAGGCTTTGAAGGAACTGTGTGCCTCGAAGGAAAACAAGGTAACAGCAAGCGGTGGCCAGTTCTCTTGATGCGTAAACCAGTCCTAATCCAGCACTCATAAAGTTACTCTCTGTACTTGGAGAATTGGACAGCAGTGGAACCAGAATGACCTTACTGTTCGAAGGCTTTGTTACTGTTTACGATTCATTTGCTTGAGTCCTTGGACATGCATTGCACAAGATGGGTCACTATCACCCATTTAGGAGGAATTTGGGGTCTGGTGTAAGGTGTGTGTGAGAGAGACCGAGAGAGAAAGAGGCAGGCATCTGTCAGAAATAATGTGATGGGGGTTCCTGCATGGCAGGGGGTTGGACTAGATGGCCCTTGAGGTCTCTTCCAACTCTATGATTCTATGATTCTATGATACTCTGGTCAGACCCCACCTGGAGTACTTTGTCCAGTTCTGTGCACCTCAATTTAAAAAGGATGGCGACAATCTTGAACGGGTGACCAAGATGACTGAGGGTCTGAAAGAAATGTCTTAAGAGGAGTGGCTTAGGGAGCTGAGAATGTTTAACCTTAAAAAAAGAAGACTGAGAGGGGATATGACAGCCATGTTTAAATATTTGAAAGGATCCTCATATTGAAGGGGGAACAGATTCTTTTTCCATGGCTTCAGAGACTAGGACGCGGGGCAATGGTTTCAAAATACAGGAAAAGAGATTCTATTTGAACATTAGGAAGAACTTCATGACGTTTAGAGCTCTTTGGCAGAGGAATAAGTCGCCAGGGAGGATGGTGGAATCTCCTTCTTTGGAGTTTTTTTAAGCAGAGGCTGGATGGCCATCCATTGGGAGGACTTTGATGGGGGTTCCTGCATGGCAGGGGGTTGGACTGGATGGCCCTTGAGGTCTCTTCCAACTCGATGATTCTATGATTCTATATGAAGAAAAAGTACAGTATTTCTGCTGTTCTGGATACAGAGAAAAAGAAACAGGAAGATGGAACTGGGTTCTTTCTAAGAAGAAAGGCAGGACAAAAATATTTTAAATAAATAAATAAAAACCGTGAGTTAGGTGAAAGAGGGAAGCCCCATGTGTGTGTGGGGGTGGGGGGACCTGTCTGATGCAGAGTGACCTTAATAGACTCCTCATCTGTTTGCACAATGGCAAATAAAGCAAAGATTACAAAATAGACATGAATGTACTAATTCTGCAGCTGTTCTGTTATTGAGAGAAAACCAAAGCTGGGTCAGGCTGCCCTTGAAACTTATCATCTCTGATGTGGGAGGAAAAGGAAAGGGACGGCAGGGAACAGCCCTCATGCTATGCTTGGTCATAGAAAAATAAAGTTGAAAATAGGCATGAGATGCAAAGCTGCTTCCCCCCCCCTTGAAGGAGGATGGAAGCCAGGTTGCTTCCATTCCACCCTTTGGAGAAAGGAAGGGATGGGGCTACATTATAATCAAAATTTCAGGTGTTGTTTCCAGTAAGTAGTTCATTGAAGAACTAAATCCAATGGCCTGACACAAGTAAGGCAGACCCACATAAAAAGTCAAACCAGGTCAACACTTACTGTATGTAATTTAACTTCCATTGATCAAATGAGTCTACTCTAGTAGAGATTAACAATTGGACCTAGATGCCAACATCCTACTTTGCTTAGTTGCTGTTAGTACACTTGGAAAGTGGCTTGCTACTTTTAATTGTGCTTGTCTGTTGTGTCATTACAGTTGTGACCAACTCTTTGTGACTCCATGTCCATGGAGTTTTCTTAGCAGGAATACTGGAGTGGCTTGCCAGGTCCTACTCCAGGCGCCTACAGCACCTGGTATTCCCTGGTGGTCTCCCATCCAAGTACTAACCAGGGCTGACCCTGCTTAGCTTCTGAAATCAGGCAAGATTGGATGTGCTTAGGGCAGTGGTGGTGAACCTTCAGCACTCCAGATGTTTTGGACCACAACTCCCAGAATTCCAAGCTTGTACTGCCAATGACAAAGGGCTGTGGGAGTTGTGGTCCAAAATACCTGGAGTTCCGAAGGTTCACCACCACTGGATAATTACTTTTTCAGTTACCTTGCTTCTTTAAAACATCACAATGTTAAAAGATGTTGGCCTTTGATGGAGGTTCTTGCATGGCAGGGGGTTGGACTAGATGGCCCTTGAGGGCTTTTCCAACTCTGTGATTCTATTATTCTCTAATATTGACCTCCCCCCCCCCTTAAACTCTGTAAAGGAAAAGTTACAGTCACACCACAAAATACTTTCTTCACTAGTTGCATTGTTACTCTGTCTTTCCTCCAGTGAGCTCAAGGCAGTGAAACACACTCCGTTCCTCTCTACACAACAACCTTGTGTGGAAGATCACACTGAGAGGGAATGGCAGGCCAAATATATCAATGATATTTAGTGTTCTGTGGGTGTTAGACCCTTGCTAGGAATGCACCACCCAGGCAAAAGGTGTTATCCTCTGTTATGAGCTGGTGGATAGCTCAAAGGTTTAGGTCTCTAACTGCAGATCCAAAGGTTGTGAGTTCGATTCACCACTGAACTTCCTTGACAGGAGCTAGGCTCCATGATCCACAGGGTGTTTTCCAGCTTTGCAGTTCTAAGTTGATCATTGCATTAAAACCAGGTCACTTTCTTCTGTGAATTCACTACAAGTAACATCACTTGTATCGTGTTCATTCCAGGCTCTGAAATGCATTTGTTGCTCCAGCTCCCTTTTTTTGGGTGGGGGAGGCATGCTTTCTTAAATTAGAGGCGAGCACTTCCCCAGGCGAACCACAGACAGCAGAAACCACAGAGCTTGCTCAGAATTGGTCCCCTGATGCTGATGGAGCAGGATCAAATGTCAACCGCGGCCACCGCAGCCATCACAGAAAGCGAAATGCCCACAAGACTCTGCCTGTCCACCTGGTGCGTGGTGGGACACAACATTTGCTGTGGAGGTTAAAATGAAGTTCAGGAATCGGTCTGAATGGGAGGTGGTGTCATTTGCTCCACCTTTTGTGAACTGGAGGCAGGCCAAGAAATGTGTTTCTGCTTCCTTGGGTAAACAGAGAGCACCCATAAATCACACTCTAGAGAAGAAAGCAAGCAAGGAGCTCTCTCATCCCCCCCTCCATTGCTGGTATTCTGCGGCATTAAGCTGGGGGAAAGGAGTTTTGGACTCTCTCCTGCCAGAATGACACCCCCAAAATATTCCTCCAAGAGGCAAACGTCGAGTGAAATGCACATATAGAGAAAACTGGGTGGGAGAATCCAGAGTCCCTTTGGGGTGGAATGCACAATTGCCCAAGTCGTGAGGGCACCAACATTTGCCCAATTCTGTTCCGAGTGCCGCTATTGGCTCTTCTGCCTTGTACCCCACCAGCCACAAGGGGCGCCACCTGCCACTGCTGGGTGCCTGTTCGTATTCCCAGAAACATTTACTCAGCCCATGTGTTGACCTCGGTAGTGCCAACACGTGTTGCCCAAAGCCGGTCTGGAAGGCCAACAGTGCATGGCAGTGGGTTAATCCTTTAAATATCAACACCACTTCTTTCAAAATGGCATATTTCTTCTGCTAAATCTGAATCCTGCTCAAGTTTGTATAGTTCCCACGTCTGGAATTTACCAACGCTTATTAGGAATGACAGCATTTTCTTGGGTCCATTTAAAAAATTGCCTCCCATTTCCTGCCCAGGCCATTGGCTTAATTCTGCACTTTGCTCCTTCTAAGCGATGTCTTCCCCTTGCCTGACATGGGAAGCCGCTTTTCCTTCGCTCTGTGGTGTTATACTAACAATGAGCACCAAGGCCTGTAAGGAACAATTCCGCCTCCACATTAGAAGCCAAGAAAACTTGGCCAGCCCAGGGAGAAATCGGAGGGGATTAATTGGTGACCTGGGTGGCTCATTGTGTGCCCGCTTTATGAGATTTGGCACTTGAAGAAAGCACCCGCTAATTGCTTGCATAAGAACACAACGGCTGGTCAAAACGTGGCAGAAGGCTGGGACCTGGGTGCTTTTGCAGCTTGGAAGCATGAGATACAAGTAATGCAATGACCCACAACTAGATTTTATTTTTTTGTGGGGGAGTGAGGAGGGTCCAAGGAAGTTACTTTCCACAGTGAACTTGTCCTAACATGACAAACCAAGATGAAGTATTTAATTGGTGTTACAAATGCCTATCGATCACTTGTTAAAAACAATTATTGAAGGGCATCTCTGAGACATTTTAAGAGCACTGTAGGACCCAGCCTGGACGTTCCAAAGTCTCACCTTTTTTCAGTGGGCAATCAAGTTATAGCCTACTGTCTAGTGTGTTACCTCCAGCTGAGTCAGAATTTGAACTCATCAGCTCTTTGGAGACCTTTTCTGTTGCTCTATCTACTGCATCACACTGGGCCTCCAATCCCAGTTTTGCAAATATCTCTGCTTATGCAGAAGCTGAGTCATGGCAACTAGACTTCTCTTCCTGTGAGACTGAAACATTTTGCTACTCATCCAAGTAGCTTTGTCAGTCTGAGGTTATTTGATGGGAGGCTTCCAATTTATAGTTCACCTTGGTTTCACCCCATCCTGGTCTGAATAGGCTTGTTAGGTGGAGAGTGGCCTGAATAGACCACTTAATGGGTGTTGGGAAGGGTTGCATGGATATGATTTTCACATACCCCAAGCTGTTGTGCATCTAATGAGCCTATTCAGGCCATTGTCCACCTAAGGAAGGCCACTGTACACCTAGGCCCTTTGTACACGACCCCTAAACTCTGCAGCAAATGGCTGCCAGCTCCGGAGCTTACAATTGTTTCCCCACCAGCTCCAGAGTTTGCAGGAAATTAAGTGCGACCACACCCACCTAAGCGCATCCCAGCACACTTTTCTTGTACCTGCTTTAGAAGGGTGAAAATCCCCAGGTCTGGATTTAATCTGGTGAGTGCGGGGCTCTCCTCACTTCTGGTTTTTTTTTTTTTTTTTGCCTCCTTCCCGCATTTTTTCCTCTCTTTCTTCCTCCCTTTTTTTTTTTGCCTCCTGCGGAGGGGTTTAAGAGAACCCCCAAGATCCCTGGTCCGAATTTAAGTGGCCAGCGGATCTTAGGGGTCATGTGAAAAGGCCCCTAATGAGTCTATTCAGACCAGGGTCGGGGTGAAACCAAGGTGAAATTAGAGGCCTCACACCAACTTTCTTCAGACTGATGAAGGTGCTTGGATGAGCAGTGAAATATTTTGATCTCACAAGAAAATAAGTCCAGTTGCCACAACTCAGCTTCCAAACAACCTCACCTGGATGACTGAGAATCTTCACAGACATCTTTGCTTATGATTTTATTTTACAGAATCTTCCTTCCTTCCTTCCTTCCTTCCTTCCTTCCTTCCTTCCTTCCTTCCTTCCATCTGATTTATTTCTCCAAAAGAAGGAAACAATTCTTAATAGGTTTGCTGTGCTAGCTGTGTTGATCCTTAGTTATCTTGTTTAAACAAAACACTGTCCCTGAATGAGCCCGGGGCAAATAGCACTGGCTGTTCTTTCAAGAAGTTTTTAAAAGATAGCTTTAACAAAAATAAGTCATTCTCATTCAGCAGAACAAAATCCAAATGCATCCAATGATTCTGGGATGCTAATATTATTTTAATATTTTTTTCAGCAGCTGGATCTCATAGCTAAATTTTCCTCAAGCTCCCAAACCCTGCCCCCCCTTTAAAACTAAAGTAATGAGCCAGGACTTATTCCACCTCCTGCCCCCTTTTAAAGGCTCCTTACCTAAGTCCTCTGAGTTCACTCTGTTCGTTGCTGATGAGATCCAGATGTGCTTTAAAATAAACTCAATGGCATGCCTCTCCTCACTCCTTCACTATAGGATGGAGGAGCTGGTGGAATCGCATTTCATATTTCTTTCACCGAAAGAAAATTAGCCTGCTGGGCTGCTCAGACCTAAAGCTGGAATCGGGAACAAGGCTCATTTAAAACCCTCATATCTATTCCTTTTCTGTTTGCAGATAGTGTCATCCACTGCAGTCATCCAATGCTCATGTAACAGAGCAATTAAAAGGATTAATGTGGCTCTGAAGTTAGGGCACATGCAGATGGAAGATGTTGAAACAGTCTGGTTCCTACTTAAAAGGTTCTTAGTACGATCTGTTTTATCTCTTACTTAACCCATTCTCCCCAGTCACACTGATCTACTATTTTGTTTCTCTGAGAAGTGTCCAGATAGATTGTTGGATTGCTTCAGTTTGTCCACTTTCAATTAATGACACTCCTCTTCCTGCCCCCTGCCCTGCCTTTTCCCATGGTTGTTATTCAGTGGGGTGTTTTAAAATTATTATTAAATAATGGTTGGTCCACAAACAGTGGGATATTTCAATTTCAAATATATTCAATAAAGTGACATAGCGGAACAGCAATGCATCTACCTTGCATGGTATACATATTATCGCCAATGTATCTTGTTTATCTAGAATAACACTACATCAATAGAAAAATATATATTAACAAATTTAACACAAGTAGAGTAGATGAAAACAGTGGCAGGGGTGGGTGGGGTTCTCTGCTATTCTTTCAACCCCACAGCTCACCAAATACATCAAGGGTTGTTTGCCTCAGATAGCACTTTGGTATGGACTTACCATCCAACTGATGCTGGTTGAATATTCTGTAGATTTTGCCTGGATGAAAACTCCCCTGTGCCTAACACATTAGAATATCTAGGGGATCGCTAGGCCTTCTGACGTTCAGTATGCACACAGAATGTCGAAAATATACAGTATCTGGTTTTGTCTGAAAAAAAAACCACATGTATTTCATCTTCTGCAATCTGTACAAAGGATCTGAAAGATCTTTGGATATCTTCTGTTAAGCCTTGTATCAACTAATTGCAGAAAGCGATGAGGCCTTATATGTCGAAAATTATTGAAACGGGAAATTTGGCCCCAATCAGAACATCTTTCTTTCCTTCAACTCTTGCCCTCCTGCTGATGCTTGTACCATATGAATCTTATAAGTGGCAGCAATGTCATACCCTTCTTAGCACCCATACCCATAATATTTGAAGGGTTTTTGGCTGATTCAGTTTGGACAGCCAAAAGTGGCATGACTGCATTTAATCAGTTTAAAGAAAAGGAGATACTAACAGGAGTCGGAAATGTAAAGTGTACTTCTGGGAATGGCATTTTGATGAGATGACTGTGATTAACATCTACCCCAGAGCAATGCTGCTGTAGCTTTAAAATAGTTGATTTCTTAATAGCAGAGTTCCACATTTTTGCAGGGTTAGTTTCTTAGTGAAATTATTGGGAAAGAACCCTGTAAAAACGTGGAAGGGGGTGAGTTATACATTCCATGTGATATTTTTAAAAAAATTGGACTGTAATCAGGCACTAGCAGAAGTATTTTATCCTTCATAAATTTTATCCTTCATACCCTTGTATCAGTTTTGGGATGTAAAAGGTAAACTGAATTTTCTACTTCAAGGGACAAACTAACTTGTGACTCAAAATGTCACCCTATTCATGATCAAGGTGGCTAGATCTAGGGAGAAATGTAAGGTTTGTAGGTTAAAACCAACACTGAGCCCCAACAATTTAACTGCATGAACGTAATCTGATAATCTCACAGATTTTAGTATACCATAAGACAACCACAGTCAAATGCCATCTGAAACTTAAGCTATCTCCTCAGTAAGGTATTTTATTACAGGTATCCAGAATACTGGCTTAAACGTATCTAAGGTGTATGTATATTTATTATGTCTCTCTCCCTAATTTAAGATGTTTTAACCGTTTATTTTATATGGTCAGATAGTGACCATTTCTGTTCTATCTTGCCTTGGTTTTTGGCTGGTGCAATAAATAAATATATGTAGTAATATTATGGGAGACATCTCGAAATAATTTGGAGTTCTGGTAATAATATTAGTTTAGACCTCTTATTTCAACAACACTGGGGCATGGGACTCCTGTGTAGTGCAAAATCTGTGTATAATATTTACACAGTTGACTCTCTCTCTCTCTCTCTCTCTCTCTCTCTCTCTCTCTCTCTCTCTCTCTCTCTCTCTCTCTCTCTCTGTGTGTGTGTGTGTGTGTGTGTGTGTGTGTGTGTGTGTGTGTGTGTGTGAGTGAGAGAGAGAGAGAGAGAGAGAGAGAGAGAGAGTGTGTGTGTGAGAGAGAGAGACCTCCTTTGACATATTCCAGCTTCCCAGAATACTCCAGTAAGCTCCCTGCTGCCATGAGGAGCTGCCGTGCTGGGGGGGGTATGGCTCACTACCACCATCAGACTGGGTTCTGCTGTATCAACAACCACTGGGCCCTTCTCCAGCCATGTTCTAGAGACAAACAGAAGCACAGCATTTCTTTATTTGCTGATCAAATATCCATGTATAATGAAAACCTTGTTGCTTGGACTCGTGCAATTCACTACTGGAACTATAACAGTAGGGACTGGGAATGTTTGGGACTGGAATACTTAACATAACCTACATTAAATATTTAGCATAGCTTTAATACTCTGCAACAGACCTTCCTGGCCTGCAGGCAGGAGTCAATCAGGTTCTCCTTGGTTTAACTCTCGGAGAAGAGGCCAGTTTTGCCCCATCCATTTATCACACAAAGCCAAGATGGAGAGAAAGACCTCAAAGGGCAACCAATCTATCTTCTCGCCGCCAGCAGAGAATTGGCCGTGTATGATCATACATCATCCCGCATCTCATTTGTGCTCAGGGGCTGACTTGGTGCTTGCAGACATCAGAGCAAAGATCCTCATTAGATCCAGTTTGGGCTCTTGGAGGCTTTGCTTCTGCTTTGGGCCAGGCTGGCTGCCAACAAAATTTCAAGGATTCTTTGCTGGAAGCTCATTCTTGTCCTATCTACTGGCCCACCCATGAAAACAGAATTCAGGGAAACCTACAGAAAGAGTTCTGGGTGGAGGTGAAGGTGATAGGGTGTTGCAAGAGAAACACTAAAAAGAGTGAAAGAGAAACATTAACAAAAGTGAAAGGGATCTGGGAGTCTTGGTGGACCACAAATTGAATATGAGTCACTGAGTCAGCAGTGTGATGCGGTGGCCAGGAAAGCCGATGTGATTCTTGGTTGCATCAACAGAACCACAGTGTCTAGATCAAGGGAAGTGATAGTACCACTCTATTCTGCTCTGGTTAGACCCCATCTGCAGTACTGTGTCCAGTTCTGTGCGCTTCAATTTAAAAAGGATGTGGACAACCTCAAGTGGGTGCAGAGGAGGGAGACCAGGATGGTTGAGGGTCTGGAGGAAATATCTTATGAGGAACGGCTTAGGGAACTGGGAATGTTTAGCTTTTTAAAAAGAAGGCTGGGTGGGGGTATGATAGCTATGTTTAAATATTTGAAAGGATGTCATATTGAAGAGGGAACAGGTTTGTTTTCCATGGCTTCAGAGACTAGGACTCGGGGTAATGGTTTCAAACTACAGGAAAAGAGATTCCATTTGAACATTAGGAAGAACTTCCTGATGGTTAGAGCTGTTCGGCAGTGGAATATGCTGCCACAAAGGGTGGTGGAGTCTCCTTCTTTGGAGGTTTTTAAGCAGAGGCTGGATGGCCACCTTTCGGAAATACTGTGATTGGAGTTCCTGCATGGCAGGGGGTTGGACTGGATGGCCCTTGAGGTCTCTTCCAACTCTATGATTCTATAAGTCTTGTGGGATCATCAAGATTCACATTCTTTATTTGAGCCGAATTCACATGGATGGCATTTGAAGCTTATGGCCTATATATCAGGCCTCAAAGTGGCCCAAGACTCCTTTGTTGTTGTCTTTTCTACAAAATGAGTGTTTTGTGACGGCAGATGCTGCCAACCCTTATCTTCACTTGTGTTTGGCTACCCAAGGGATGAACTGCACTGATGTCACAGAAGGTTCACTCAACATTCCAGCTGCCCGGGGGGGCGGGGGAGGCTGTATGTAAAAGCACACTGAAAGCCCATATGCCTTATCTGTATTACGGGGGAATCCAGTGCCGAAGTTTTCCTGAAATTCATTAGGTTCCCAGAAAGGAAGATGAGCAACCGACAGTGGAATGGCTGAATTGGGGCCCTGGGGAAAAGATGAATAAAGAAGGTGGCCTACTCAAGTTTCCCTCTCAATCTCTGGAGGAATTTCAGGCATAAATCAAAACAAAACAAAATAAAAGACAAAAGCATGTGCCACCTTAAAGACTAACTACAGTGGTACCTCTACTTAAGAACAGCTCTACTTAAGAGCATTTTGACTTAAGAGCGGTAAACTGTTGGTGTTTTAACTGCCACCTTACAAATTTTAGATGTGGTCTGCTCCACGTACAATTTGTTTTTATTTTTGTTTTCATTTTTTTCATTTTTTTCTTGATTTTTTAGACACGGTACCTCTACTTAAAAGTTGTTTGACTTAAGAGCATGCATTCGGAACAGATTAAATTCGTAAGTTTTGTATTATAATGTATGCTTTTGTGGACATGTTCACTTCTTCAGACATATAGTAGCAGAATGAGGCATACATTTAATATACTGTACAATAGACTATATTGAGCCTCTCTGGAGGCGGATTCACATGTGCACTTGTGTGATGAGGTGTGAGCCAGTTCTAGAAGTTCAGGGAAAGTAGAACACACACCTTGACTGTTGATGATGGCTTTGTCCACCCTTTCCTGGCAATGCCCTTTCCTTAAACACCAAAGGTGGGAAGCAAAGAGCCAAGGAGAGGTACCTGAGGCGGTTGTCCAAACTGCATCTAGTATTTAGAATATTGGCCTCCCCAGAACTGCAGCCCTTCTCCTAAACTCCTTCCTCTTTATTACATTGGTCAGTTTATGCCCCACTGGTTATCTTCTAACAGGGGAAACACATGGGTGCTTCCCATCCCCCCCTTCCAAGCCCTGGTCAGAATTAGCCCCGCTGAACTTCAGAGTCCATCAATGTATGACAGTCTAATCCCCTCCTGGAGTCGACTCAGGTGTTTCCGCTTTCCAAACTGTGTGAATCTGGGCAGATCCGTTCCACCAGAAACAGAACATTGGCCTCTGGCATCCACAGAAGTGAGATGCAGTCCAGGACAGCGGCCGTACGGCAACACTGGCAGCTCTCAAAGGTGCCACCGGGCACCATCATGTAGCATCTTTAATCAAAAAAACCCAGATCTGTTTCCTTTTTCCCGGTTCCTCGCGGAGCGCCGTTCCCACGTTCCCGAACCGGAAACCTCCTTTTCCAAAATCCTAGCAAAGGTACCCTTTCGGAGGGCAAAGCAGAGGCCAAAATAAAAGCATAGCGCACGCCGAAGCGTGGATGAAAGCTGGGGCGGCGCGCGCGCGGAGGAAGCCCTTCGGCTCCCCGCGCTCCCCCCCCCCTACTTCGCCTGCCCAAGGTCCAGGACTGGCAGCAAAGCAGATTAAGGAGCGACGCGTGTGCGTGCGGGGGCTCCACACGTGACTCGCACCCGCACCGGCCGCAACTGCCGCTGCTGCAGCCCCTGCGCCGCCGGTGCGCTCTTGGCTAAAGACGGCCGGGCGCGCGCAACCTGGCCAGGCAGGCAGGCAGGCAAGCGGACGGGCAAGGTGTCGCCCCAGGCGAGCAGCGCAGCGGGCGGCGCGCGTCAGAGGCCAGGAAGAGCTGCGCGCCGGAGCCCGGCTGACTCTGGTCCTGCTTTCGCGGCGGCGGCGGCGGCGGGAGGATTCCACCCCCACCCGGCCATCCCCGCTCGCTCGCTTGCTCCCTCCCTCGCCAGCCCACGACTCCGCTTGGCCGGGCTCGCCGCTCCTCCTTGCGCATTCCCTCCTGGCGGAGGCGCCCCACTCCGCTCGCCCCGCCGCCGCCAACCCGGCGAAGCAGGCGAAGCAGGCAGGCAGGCAGGCAGGGAACATGGCGCCAGGGAGAAGCTCCCGCGGCCGCTGCGCCGGGGAGCCCGCATCTCTGCCCGGCACTGCCCTTGCGCCCGGTGCCCGGCTCCGTTCCGCCGCCGCCGCCCTCCTCCTCCTCCTCTTCCTGCTCCTCTTGCTCCTCGCCTGGTTCCCTCGGGCGGCCGAGGCGTCTCGGCGGAGCCTGGCGCTGCCCGCCGCGCTGACCTTCCGGCCTCAGGATCGCGGCTTCGCGGTGCTGCAGCAGGCGCAGAGAAGTCCGCAAGAGGGTGGCCCCCGGCAGCCGCCGCCGCCGCCGTTGCCGCCACCGCCGCCGCCGCCGCGTCGCAGAAGGAGCGCAGCCGGCACGGAGCCGCCGCAGGAGCCCGTCAAGGTGTACGGACAGGTGAGCAACCGGTTTGGCCATCCTGCGCCGCCCCCCCACCACTCTTGTCCTGCGTGATCCCGGCGCAGCTGACCTTCTCCGCGCCTCTCCACCCATCCTCGCTCCTTCTCCTGCCAGGCCCCTCTGAATTTGGCAGGGGCTGCAAAACAACCCCCCGCCCTGGGGCCACCGACTTTAAAAGGAGCGAGCGAGCGCGCACGCCTCTCTGGGGATCTGCGGCGTCCTTTACGGGTCTCCCGCTTTGCGCTCGCCCCCTCCCCCTTGGAGCTTTTACGGGGGGGGGGCTCGCTGGCCTGGGTCCAAGTACTCGTGTGAATGCAACCCGAGGAAAGGATTTCTGTCTCGCTACCCCCCCCGCCTCTTTTTCGGCTCCTTTTAGATCCCTGCTCCGTTTAAAATTAGGGGGGGGGGAGTGGGCGTTTTTCCAGTTTGCCCTCCCTCCTTCTCATCTCTCACTGTTTCCCCAGAAATTCACATCTGCTTTTCTTGCATCAAAACCATCAATTTGCTAACGCCCCACCTTCCCGCTTTATGGGGAAGCAGGGAAGCTTAGGTGACTGACTCATAGGTTGGGCGGCAGGGCGGCCCTGGAGGTGTAGAAATGATGACTTATAGACTGTCGGCGTCGGCGGCGCAGAGTGGTGAGGAGGTGCGGAGCGGATGTAAATATTTCCTCGGCGACAAACGGGCACGGGGGGGGGAGTGGCAATATGGAGGGGCCCCTGTAGGCGCTTGGGCAGGGGTCCAGATAGACCACCTTGGCCCCACCACTGACAATCCTCCTCCCACCCCCAAACTCCCAGCTAGGCTTAAAGTGTTCTTCCAATAAATTTGAAGTGGAAGAGATGAGGACTGGCTTTGCTCTGTTTTGCATAGCAACCAGGGTACGAAATTGGTCCTTTGTAAATAAGTAACTTCTTGTTGGGAAACATTTGCCTGGTTTTGGCTCATGGAAAGGAACAAAGCTCCATCTTCACCAGGGCTTCATTTGCTCCTTTACCTAGAAGTGATTCCTCCTCACCATAAGCCAACAGCTGTCCAGAAGACTGTCCCAGACCTGTCCAATTTCCCTCTGGATTCGCTTGTTTCTTAAGACCATCAAATGCAGTGCTGGTTTAGAGGGGGAATTCTTCCACCTAGTCCTGCACCACCAGTGGCATTGTTTATGGCTTTAATGTGTTAGGAAAAACACAAACACAGGGGTTTGGGGCTGACCTTAAAACAATCTTCAGGTGCAGGGAGCTGGTGGTACCCTGGCATTCTTTTAGGCAGCGGTTGGCTGTTTCAGGAGGACAGGCCCCAATCGCGTCAATGTGATGCCTTGTTATGCTGTTTGCTGGCAAAGCTGGGACACTGGACTGAGCCCTTGGAGGGAGATCAGGTTGCTGATGAAGGGAGAAGGCAGCTGTTTCTTCTTGCTCCATCACAGCTTTTAGCTCTTTAAGGTGCATCAGGTGATGCACTTGAGGAAGATGCAGGCTTGGTGGGATGCTCACTTTTTTTTTACTCATTGGGAAACCAGGTAAGACTTTAGGATATCGGAAAACCAAACATGGCCTCTCCAGAGATTTTTCAGTACCTGCGTGGTGGAGTGGATTGAGGGCCAAAGAAAGACTCCAGAGACCTGGTTTCAAATCCCTGCTCGGCCTCTGAAAACTCACAGAACTGTTTGCTTATCTCATGTACCTTGGAAAGCCTCTTGAGGTCACCTTGGTTCAGAAGCAGCCTGGTGGCCTGTAACAAGAGCTACATGGGTTTTCTGCCTCTGTCCTGCTGAGAGCTGGGAATGTCACTTTTGGGGGGCTCTGGCTCAAAACATCCTTCAACCAGCATAGCCGGTGGCTGCCAATGGCTGGGAGTTGTAGTTCAACATTTTCAAAGTTGCCCTTAGAGCTCAAGGACCCGAACTCTGCCTCTCACACATGCATGGGCCTCACAAGCCCTCTGATGGGTCTTCTTCAGAAGGTCTGTGTTCTGTGCTGTGAACAGCAGAAGGGCCCTCAACAGCTTTGAGCACCTCAACTCCTGCCTTCCTGTGATTGCCCTGAAAGTCTTCGGCTGAGAGTTAGGATACTGTTCCCTTACCAAAGGGCTGGATTGGTCTTCTTGGAGGAAGGCAGAAAAAAGCCCCCTTGCCTCTGCCCGGTACTTATATGTCTCCAGGGCGGACTCTTCCTTGCCTTTGCCTAGGAGAAAAGGGTATCTGTTTATCTTTGTAGAGGCGATTGGGAGATGAACAGATGCCACAGCATTGTGTGGGGAATAAAAGATCCTGTATTCATGGACGCTGAAATCAAAGAGTTGTTTGCCTTTCTAATAGGCTGTCCGATCCACATTGTGAAATGCCAGCCCCTATTTTTAGGGGAGATGGAATAGAGTGTTTAGAACACGGTCTTGCTTTGTGGCTCATTAAAGGACTCCTTTGATTTCCAGCAGGATTATCCAAACAGTGGATCTTTGCCTTGTCATCCCATTACATAAATTTGAAAGATTGCCTTGTATCCAAAGCACATGACTGGCTACTTCAGCATGGCTTCATTTAAAATAGTTATGCCCTTCCCTTCTGGCTCATTTCTGAGTTTCCTACGGCAGCCAAGAATTATGTAAAGACCACAAACAAAGCCCGGACATAGAGATATTAGTCTTATGAATGTTCAAGCAGGAATAACTCAGAGTCCATCAGTTTTGAAAAGCAAAGTGGGCAGGGAACACTCTGGGAACCGATGCATTTGTATTTACTTTTTAAACACCACTGAGTGACATCTCCTGAGGCAGGGAGTTCCACAGCCTGAGCATTCACAGAACTCTTGACCTACTTACCCATACTTCTGGTGGAAATGAGACACAGAGCAAGATTGCTTATGGGTATCTGAATGGATGACTATTAGAGGAGGGTTTGCAAGGTGGCCATGCATCTCAGGCTAGGTTGATTGCTTCTTATACAATAAGGGCGTTTATACACAACCCCTAAGCTCCACTGCAAATGGCTGCAAGCTCCGGAGCTTAAAAATGTTTCCCCACCAGCTCCGGAATTTGCAGACAATTAAGTGCGACCCCGCCCACCTAAGCGTGACCCAGCACACTTTTCTTGTACCTGCTCTTGGGAGGTGAAAAATATTTGATGCGGATGTGCTGGGCTCTCCTCGCTTCTTTTTGTTTTTGTTTTTTGCCTCCCGCCCCTTTAAGAGGAACCAGGAAGTGACCGGGGCTCCCCCGGCAGCATCCACCAACAGGGAGGTAAGGCTTTATTCTTCTGTCCCTTTTTTCCTCCCTCCCCTCACGCAGCCGGCAGCCAGGAAATACGGAGGGGTGGAGATGCACGAAGAGCGACAAACCCCTAAGATCTCTGGTCTGAATTTAAGGGACCAGCGGATCTTAGGGGTCATGTAAAAAGGCCCTAAGAAATGTTGTATAAGAAGCAATCAACCTAGCATGAGATGTGTGGCCACCTTGCTAGGACCACATCAGTTTTCTCTTGGATATTTGTATTATCATCTAGTTTGCTACCTGAATTGTTCAGTCCATTAAAAGATCTTGATTTCTTAGAGCAGGATGTGGCCAGTTAATATGTTTGGAACAGCTATTAAAAATGAAGATCAAATAGGTTTATTTAGCAAAACATTGTTTGTTCTTCCCTTCTGTCCTGGGAAATGCAATTATTTGTTTTTAACCTTTTCCTTTATGGAAAGGGCATATTATGTTAGGGGGGAAAGCCCATACATTTTGGAGCAGTTATATTATATAATTGAGCTATCTGAAGGGGACTATGTTTTGGAGAAGGGGAAAAGGACAGGGCTGACCCAAGGGGTTTTGCTGCCTAAGGTAGAACAAAAGATGGTCATCCTCAGGCAGCCAAGTCCTGCTGCCTTGAAGTCAAGACCAGTCACTACTCTGGCTCATGGTGCAAAGAGTTCCACAAGTTCCTCTCACTGTCTCTGGCATGAAAAGTGAGAAGAGCGGAACAAATGAGTCACCGTCTGTTGCCCTTTCGTGGCTGCTTGAAGTGGCCTCAACCACTCTGCCTAATGGTAGGACCGGCACTGGGAAAGATGAGAGGGAAGTCTTTCTTAGCATTAAGTCTGCAATCACAGATAGAGTGACTTCCCAATTCGTGTCCTGTTTCCATTCCTTTCCTATGATTCTAAAATGGGTTCTGAGTTCCTTATGCAACACAGAACCCCATGAGATGTCTTAATAAAGGAGCGGATACCACCACAGTAAGCTTTAGGGACTCTCCAAATATAAGTCAGTCTGTCTGTCCTTCTCCCCACCCATTCATTCTGTTATGCATAGATCCATCTCCCTTTGTCGCACTCCATCTGTGCCATTGCTGGGAGCTCAGGATCAACTTGAGAATCCTGCTGTGGAATGTGATGGGCCTGTGTGGTTGGCGTCTTGAGCTATAACCTGGGAGACCGAAGTGTCAATGGGCACTCAGCTGAGAAAATCCTGTGCCATTCCTACCCCACAGGGTTGTTGAGGAGAAAATGAGGGGAGAACACTAAGCTATCTGGAGGAAAAGCAGCACATAACTGTAACAAATAAGTTACCATAGAACCTTTGGGTCTATGATGGAAGCAGAATGGAAAAACTTCCGTGTAAACCAGGAGAGGTTTGCAAACTGCATCATGTCTCATACCCAGGTTTTTGCTTATAACAGACATGGATTTTAAAAAATGAAATCAACATGCAGAGAAGAGAGATAAGGGTAAGTGAGTGTTGTTATTAGACCACCGTGATGGATCTCTCTTGTTTTCTCCCCTTCTTCTGGGAAGCTTTCTGGTTGTCTGAGTTCATGACTAGCCAGTGGATCTGTCATTGTAAGCCTGTGTCAACAAAGAGGACTGTTACATCAACCGTCTGGTGATCCAGTCTGGTGATCCACGTGTTTGCTTGTGCCCTGGGCTATTTGGGTGAAAGGATTTCGTGTCACATTGAAATGCAAATCATTTTCTAAGATCAGCAGCAGACATCAGAGAAGGATTCATGTGCAGCCCTTCCTCACCCAGATGACTGATATAGCTTGGACTGATCATTCAGATGA
The DNA here is from genome assembly GCA_029282475.1 of Phrynocephalus forsythii. NCBI lineage: Eukaryota > Metazoa > Chordata > Lepidosauria > Squamata > Agamidae > Phrynocephalus > Phrynocephalus forsythii. The sequence goes on from JAPFRF010000022.1 coordinate 8,288,298, forward strand.
TGCCGACAGAGAACCCGGGGGGGGGGGAATGATGCTTCTCCAGAGCTATGAAACTCATGTGTCTTGATTTCATAATGCCCATCATTTTTTTACTTATGCATCATATCTTTACAGACTGGTTAGAAGCATATATTCCAAAAACGTGGAACTGTCCTGTATTTGTTATTATTTAATTAATTTTAGCATGTGTGTCTGTTTTGTTTTGCTTTTACATTTCCTTCCTGTTTCTCTTCCAGGGTGGTGCTTATCACCTCTTTCTTCTTAACATTACCTTCTCAGCAAATAATTTATTGGGGGTTATTTGATTATTGTGGCCAATAGGTCTTTTTAAAAAGCTTATACATCATTTTTTAAATGGAAGGGCATAGAGATAAGATTTCTGAAAGCACATTTTGTCTTGTCTTGTATGTATGTATGTATGTATGTATGTATGTATGTATGTATGTATGTATGTATGTATGTACATAGGTAGATAGGTAGGTAGGGATGGATGGATGGATGGATGGATGGATGGATGGATGGAAGGAAGGAAGGAAGGAAGGAAGGAAGGAAGGAAGGAAGGAAGGAAGGAAGGAAAGGTGGGTTAGTGGGTGGATGAATGGATGGATGGATGTTTATTATTGTTTTGAAATGTGACTTTATTTCCATAAACCCAAGAGCTGTTCTCATCATTGCAGATCAAGCAGTTGGACATTTTGAGATGGAGAGAGGCATTGTGTTTAGAGTGAATGAAATAAAACAGGCTGCTTCTTTTTTATTCAACTATGTGCTGAGTAATTTCTTTTAAGATTGTTTCTGAAGGTAGTTTCCTTGGTACAGAGGAGAACTGACTTTAGTGTTTGCAGTAGACCATAGTTCATTTTAACCCAATTTCCCCTGCATTTCAACTAAGGATTTTCTACCAAAACAGACCTTGCCCTCCTATAATTGCATTTTCTGCATGACACATGCCATTTTGCATCTCCTACAAGATTTAGGCTTGATTTAGGAAGAAAGGTTTCAAACATTAGGGTTGGGTTTTGTTTCTGCTAAGCTTAGATTCAAGGTGGGAATCATCACTTTTTTGGACAACATTTCCCAGAATCCTCTACTCACCCTGGCTACAGTGTATCCCACTTTTTCGGTAATGTGTTCTTAACATATAAAAGTAGCTGTTGCATAGAATTAGCTATGTACGTTGTCACTGTAGGACAGCAATTAGCTTTTATATTATAATAAATTATCCTGGTTGGGGAAATTTGAGTTTGGACATGTCTTAGTCCACTGGCCACAGGAAGTGGGAGGGAAGCCCTAGGGGCTGATCCCTTCTTGCAGGTAGGTTCCATAAAGAGCCTCTGTTGTGTTTTTTGTTGTGATATCTGCACACCTGATTGTTGAAATGGCTAAGCATATGACTGCCATCCATAGTTTTCTCAGCCATTCAGAATTCAAAGCCCTCGCTGCTGCTGACCACCGAACAAGTCAGGTATAATATGTCGATAATATGTTTTTGTTCAAGTGGCTGAAAATCCATTTGTCCTTGGAAAATCTCACGTTGGTGTTTCCCTTACCTGTTCCTTTCCGTACTGAGGTGTCACCTGTACTTTCTGTCTCTGCCCCTCAGATTAAGGTGATACAGTGGAACCTTGACTTACGTCATTAATCCGTTCCAGTGGTCTAGACTTAAGTCAAACATGACTTAAGTCAAACAAACTTTTCCCATAGAAAGTAATGGGAAAGTGGATTAATCCGTTCCAGATGATGAAAAAGACCCCCGAAAACAGCAATTTAACACAAATTTGACTGGGATAGGAGATTCCTTCTGGGGATGTAAATGAAATGTCTCTTCAAAGAGAGGAGGAGGCAGTGGAATTATAGTCCACAAGTTATATGCCTCCACTTTTTAATGTTCATAGCAACAATGTCTAACATTTAAGTTTTACTGATTTTAATACGTTCCAAGTTCTGTGCTTACCACTAGAGCCCCCACTGTACAGCTCCCCAACTAAAATGCTTCCCAGCCAGATTTTTACAAGACTCGACTGTCTAACCAGCGGGGCCAGCCCCATGTGTGGCCGAGGACCAGCTCCAGGTGCTCTGAGCTGGCCTGAAGCCACCGCTGCCGGAGGAGGGGAAGAAGGCAGGAGCAGTTTGGAGGCGGCAGCCGCGATGCTGGGTCCTGGCTGCCGCCCGATTCCGGTGCCTTGTGCCGGGGCTCCGAGATGTAAGTCAAAGCCTGCGGCGCAAGTCAAACACGCCCCTTCTTGCTGCAAGTCAAATATGATGCAAGTCAAGCAGTATGTAAGTCAAGGTTCCACTGTATAGGTCAATGGGTTGGTGCCCCTGTGTGCAGAGCTGTGGGCTGAGTATTGGAATCCCAATGTGCCTCCCAGGAAAAGCCCATGATCACCTGTAGCATGTGTGGCTGATAAGGTTGCATGCCCAGCCATCTCTGTCACCTTGAGCCAGCTTTTCCCTTCACCGGGTGCCTTTGGGCAGTTGGACCACCGGTCATCTGTGGGATTGTCCAGGACTGGATTCTGATTAAACATGGCCTTAATTTAACACACTATTCTTTCATCTGCCTTGCTTCACCCTTCCAGACTGAAGAGTGACATTTACTCTCTGTGTGTGTGTTGATGGAGAGAGAGAGAGAGAGAGAGAGAGAGAGAGATGGTTGGTTTATTTACATGTCATCTTAACATGATCTTTTCATTTGGTTGGAAAATCTCTGGGATACAGAGCAGGCTCATCTCTGATCAAACGGGATCTAGACTTAATTCTCCAGTGCTTTGGACTCTGTGGTCTTGCAGGGACATGATGTTCCAGAGATGGGGAAGTTACCTACATCTCACAGGAGTCATCCATCACCATGGTGACTGGCAAGGGTCTCTTATCTCTTTGATTTCACTCACTCATGTCAACTTTTTTTGCCCAATGACAGTTTTATTCAGCAAATAACAGCTGAGTTCGAACTCATCCAGAAGCATAATTGCTAAATCCAAGTCCTCAGTGCCAATCCCCAAATCTGATTGCATTGGGTGACTAGCAGAGTCACCCTGGGGCCAAAATCCTGTTGCTTAGTGTAGCAAAGTGATCTAGAAAAAGCCCATGGAATCATTGGGGATTTGGTGAGTTAGTCCCCCTCTATACATGCCATTGATTCAAATAGACCTACCCTAGTTGTGACTTACTTTAGAGTAGCATTTCACATGTAGATTCAGCCTGTTTGAATCAGTGGGACGTATGGAGGAGATAACTCACAAAATCCCCCTAACTTCAGTGGGCCTACCTGCTGTAGTGTGATTGACTCTCCTGAACCATAGGATTTGGGCCAGGGAGCTAGAGTTGAGAAAAATAGCATGCCCCCTTTATGACTGTGCTCTTAATGGTAAGATTACATGTTTTTGGAGGTTAAGAACCAGCTGTAGGCCTGCTTTGTCTCTTACGTAAATTCTTCACCCATCTGAGCACCCACACTGTTTAAGCATGATAGTTTATCCTGGTGTGAAGTATAATTAAGGCTTAAGGTCTTGGGAATCTAGCTCTGAACTGAAACCAGAATCTGGAATGTGTTTATCTGGGAGAATTTTGCTTGGTCTTGTTATCCTGAAACTGACGGAATGCACTGGTAATGACAAAGCAAAATGTCTGCAATTGTTCAAAACTCTTTGACAAATGAAACTGCAGGGGAAGAACAATGCTTGTGTCAGTAGAGAGAAAGATCCGAGTGGAAGCATGTTAGAAGACTGATTCAAGACAATATGGCAAATTAAATGGTGGATGGATGATAATCCCTAAACGGTACCACTGAGAGCTTTGAGCAGTAAGCTCTCTGCATATCTGGATGCCCTTGTGAGGGGAGAATATGGCAGAACTCTGGGAATCTGCTTTTCCTAATGATGAAAGTTCTTAATGATGACAATAAAGATATTGAAAGAACAAGGAACAGGCTGTGTGGAGGGGTGTACAAATCCCTTGCTACAGAGACTCTAGAGGCCCAGCCCTCCAGAAGGCCTGGATTGTCTCTCATGGACATAGATCATCCATTTTTGGACTTTAGTCTACTGTTTTTCCACACTGTCCATGAAGGGGATTTGTTTAGAGCCTGAGGAAGTGAACTCCATCCACAAAATCTGGTTATTTATTTGCTTTTTAATAACTGTCCAATAAATGGCATCACCTATTCTTGAATAACCATCTTAAGACTGCAGAGAACTGGAAAAATATTTTGTTTCAATGCTGTGTATGAAAACAAGAAGCTATAAACATGGTGGTGTTTCCTTAGGTTGATCTTGAGGAGCTGTCCATAGCCGTCTTTGCTTCTACTATCCTATCTCTCTGGCTTAGAATAAGCAGAGAATATTTCCAATGTGGCCATTTGGGGTCTGGATGGACTTGATAGACAACCACACATTGTGTCCCAGTATTTAGTCCCTTGGGCAGCATGTGCATTTTTTTTGTTTCTATTAATTTGGAATAAACTGGATGAAAAACATTATTCTTACATGCATTGGTTTCAACCCGAGTTTAGAAATTTTACTTATTTCGGTCAAAAACTTCCAGAAAACTCCAGCCCCAAATTCTAGAAGTGGTAGTCAAAAAAGAGAAGGATTCTGGGATAGTTCTGCATGGTAGGTCTAGTCCATGCTTTCTGCCCTCATGATTCAGACCATTGGCTCATCAGCTAGTATTAGCACCTTAACATCTCAACCTTAACATCTCAAGCACCCCCTTTTGTCCTTGACACTCTTTCTGTGAGAGATATTGGGAATCAAAGCTGAGACTTGCATGCTTGCAAAGCATGTGTCCTCGCATTTAGCCAACACTGCTTCCCTAAAGCAACTGGTGTCTACATAAGTTACGACCCAGATGTAGGGGAGAGATTATTGTCCTTGGTCACCTTAAGTCAGGCCTGCCCAAACTTCGGCCCTCCAGATGTTTTGGACTGCAACTCCCACAGTCCTTTGCCATTGGCAATCTAAGCTTAGAATTCTGGGAGCTGTAGTCCAAAACATCAGGAGGGCCGAAGTTTGGGCAGGCCTGCTTTAAGTGATGGGGCACATGCAGAAGAGGGGTATGCTGACAGAATCCTAGGATGATGAAATGGAAGGCATCATTTCAGATGGAACACATTGTGCGTTAGTTTGTGAAACAATCTCCTCTGCAGCATCTATCCGGTTACTCCAATTTAGCAGGAGCTATGACTCCATTCCAGATTTTAGTTTGGACTTTACAAAGGAAGAAAGGAAGGAATACACTTCAGCACCATGGAGAGCTCAACCCCAGGCTAAAACCTAGAGTGGGTCTACTCCCCTGGATATCAGAATTACCAGCCTCTGATAAAACTTGTTACTCACCAGTAATTGATGATGGATTTCACTCACCTGCTGTCCTTTGCATGGTTCTTATGGACCACCATTAAGATCTGTAATTGTGACCTCCAAAGTGACATTTAAGGACCTGTATTAAGACCACTACTGCATCATGTCTTGTGCAATTTTTATTGCATTACATATTTCTCTCCTCACACATGTGCATGGGCCCATCTATGGGTTATGAGAGTCCTTACATCCAAAGAAGAGGACGACAGTCCATGAAAGCTGATTTGTGCCAAATGAGACTTGTTAGTTGTGCCACTGCTGCAACAGGGCACAGGCTAATGCAACAGCCTTTCTTGAACCTTCTCATTAAAAACCAGCAGTTTGAGACAGCCCTTTTTTGTTGTGTTCATTAAAAAATAAATAAAAGGAAATATGTTAACACTATTAAGGAAGTGTTAACATCACACAGGAATGCATTTGAAGACAAGTGTCTCCTACATCTACAATGGCAAGCAGTTACATCTTGGGGCTCAGTGACCTCATTCGGTGGTGCAGACACAAGCTTATTAGTCATTGTAGCCTCACCGCCATTTAAAAGCTGTTTATTTTCCTGAAATAAAGTGCGTTCCAGCTTTGCTTATCTAAATTCACATGTGGTGTGCATTTGTGTGAGTACACACAGACCTGCACGACTCTCCTCAGGGAGGACTCATTGAGGTACGGTTTGCATCAAGTCTGCTGAGTCTGGGGAATAGGTGGCTCCCTAGATGTAGCTAGATGGCAGCTTTCACAATTAACCAATCCGACTGGGGGATGTTTGGATCACAGATCACCAGTTCCTCACTCATTTCATCCATTATAACCTGAAAAGGGTTTGAAGTTTTTATTTTTATTTTTATTTTTATTTTTTTGCTCAGGTGCTGTTAGAGCACCTGGATGCAGAACCAAGGGTTCAGAATTTTCCATTATGCCTTGTAAGAGAACAACCAGCCTGTGTGATCAATGGCAAGCTTCATGGTCCCCGAGTAACCCTCCAAGAAGGAAGTGATAAGTCACTTCTGAGTAGTCTCTTAGTTAATTGGCTTCCATAAATTGGAATTTTCTTGACGCTGTCATATTATTTCCCCTCTGAACCAGAAAGCTATCTGAAGTTCACTCTTTACCCCCTTGTCTTGGACTTAATCCCCACCAATAATGTAAAAATCAAAGTGCTGGTCTCCTTTATATGATTTCCCGGCCAATATTACTAGTATAGGGCATGCGAATTAATGGGTTCCTTGACTAGATATTTATTATATTAATTTATTTTTACATTTGTATACCACCTGAACTCTGGGTGGTGTATAACAGAACAAGAATTACAGCTCAATAATTCACATAACATTAGACCAACAATAAACAAGTAATCAATTATTACAGGTAAACAATTACAGTGGACCCTTGTATAACAAACAGTTTGTATAAGATAAAATCTGTACAACATAAAAAATTCCGGAGATAGGGGAAATCTGCTTAACAGAATGCCCTATGAGGCAAATCTGTACAACATAAAAATGGTCGCAATTAGGGATTACTCTGTTTTCAAGGCATTCCTATGAGAAATTTGTATAAAGGAAAATTTGCTTAATAGAATTTGATTGGGAACAAATTAATTCCTTTATACAAGGTACCATTGTATCAAGATCATACGATAAAAATAAAATAAATAAACTATGAGTATAAAAAGGCAGCTTACATCATTAAAATACAATACTAATGCCATTAACCATAGTACCCTTCTGGGCCATCTTTCTGGGGTGGGTCTTAGAGGTACTGCCTTACAGTGGTTGTTCCTGGATGGATGAATTTAGGGTTCCATTCTAACTCCCATTTTATTCAGCATCTACATGAAACTGCTTGGAGAAGTTATCTGGAGTTTTGGGATTTAGCGGCATTGGTATGTTGATGATACTCAACTCTGTCTTTTCATACCTGATTCCAGAGAAGCTGTTCTTCTCCTAGACCAGTGCCTATTTTCATTCAATTTGTGGAAAGGGAAGAGAGGATAACACTGGCAAGATGCCTCCTTCCTGATGTGTCCTTCAGGAACTATAGGTGTGCTCTGGAACAGATGGGCGGTGCAACTGAGGATCTTGGTATACTTGGTGGCTTATGTAACCACTTGCTTTTCACCTACTCCACCTATATATCTGTCAGTGCAGAGGTGTTGCAAAACTATAAACAGCTCTCTGCCAAGGAAGTTGGTTCCATAATTGGATTTTTTTTTTTTTTTGCTCCTGAGAAGAAGGTGGGGTGTATGAAAGCAGAACAACAGATTCTTCTCCTTGCATCATTGCATGCCTTGTTGACATCACCTGGAGCTGAACACCTGCTGCTTAGTCAAATTTGCTTCTTAAAGGCGGTGCCCTTAAGAAAGTTGTCCTCAGGGAGTCCTGAGTGCAGCAGCTTTGCCCGAGTCACACGCCCAGCAATTAATTAACAGCAGGATGAATGCTGGAAGGCAATTCGCTCATGCAGAATTCCTTGGGGAGGAAAGTAGCACGTGTTGCCTAGAGAGTGTGGAGGTGGCTTTATGCTGACAAGGTTTGAATCATGGGCTGTCACACTGATGTAATGCATGTGGATATTGAACTGCGGGCTAGCTCAGAGGTTGAGGTATCAGGCTGCGGAACCAGAGGTTGGGAGTTGAACAACTGGCCTCCTTGGCAAGGGCCGATCCCTCGGGTCCCTTCAAAGCATTGCAGTTGTAAGGTTATAAGGTTGTGTGTGTGTGTGTGTGTGAAGCTACATCTGGCCCTCCTGTGGTCCTGATCTAGCCCTCTGGCATTCCTCAGATGGCCATGTCCCCATCCCCATGACATGATTATCTACTTTTTCCTCCTGAGCTTTTTTTATAAGATTCTCCTCCACCGTTTCAGATAGCTTAGCAATTCAGGTCCCTAGCTGAGGAGTCAGAGGTTGGGAGTTTGATTCCCTGCAGTGCTTCTTAGACAGGGGCTGGACTTGATGACCCATAGGGTCCCTTCCAGTTCTGCTGGAAGGAGGAGGAGGAGGAGGAGGAGGAGGAGGAGAAATACCATAAAGCCAAAATTATAAATTATAAATATAAAATAAAATACCATAAAGCCAAAATTATAAAAACATTGGTATTGAAAAACAGATGCATGTTTTAACAGAAAACCTAAGCATCTGTTAAATATTGGTGCAAAGTTGTATGCTGTTCCTAATACTGTATTGCTATTTGTAGCTCCAGTGGAGTTATTTCTGAGAATTGCCATGGCTTATAATACTGTGGGAAATTTCCTGATACTTATCCCAAAGCCATGATGACCACAGGGAGGACAAGTGAGATGTTTCGATTGCTAGGGCTCTGCATTTTTCTCTGTGTTGTAGTTGTGGGTGATGGTCTTCTGAAAGACTGAGATAGAGAAGGCCTTCTTACTGACAGTAAGTGTTCCAAGGCAAAATAGGCAGGAATTTTTCATCCTACCCTTTCCCTCTTCTTATCACCAGAACTGGGCCAGTAAGAACTTTTTCTGGAATGGAATTCCATCCACAGGCACAAAGAGCTTCTTCGCCTTTATCTGGTGCCAGCCTCCCAGGCTAATATGACTCTTAGGTGAGGTGCTGTTGTCCATTCCACTGCCTTGGCTTTCTGTTTGACAAGTAACAAGGAGATTGATTTTGGCTGTGGAGCAGCGTACCTGTTGTATGATGCTTCCTCTGCTGTACATCAAGCTTTAACTCTAGTGTCGTTTAGGCATTTATTGAAAATGTATTATTTTACCTTTCACTCAGCAATGAACATTTTCCTGAACTCTCCTATATGGCATGGTTTCCTTCCTTCCTTCCTTCCTTCCTTCCTTCCTTCCTTCCTTCCTTCCTTCCTTCCTTCCTCTTCCTTCCTTCCTTCCTTCCTTCCTGTATTTTGGTTCTGCCTTTGCAAACAAAAAGTGTCAGAGACATATTGTTAAGACATACATTAAAATGCATGCTGACAAATTGAAGCATTAATGGGAACCACGTGGCACACAAAGACATAAGGAGAAGGAGAGAGCAGCAGATGGGGTTGAACGGGCTTCATGCGATGGCTCTTTATTAGCTGCTGTGTTTGATGTTACTCATATAAATGGGAACAAAGGATAGATAGCTATTGCTTTGATAAAGAGAATCAGTGCATATGAGAAATCACACCAAGGATTTTACTGTTATATACTGTCTATGTTCTTACACTCTTAGAATATTCTTAGAAATGCAGAACTGGAAGGAATTCTATGGAGCAAGTCTGGCCCCTGTCAAGAAAGTCCAGTGGGTGAATTGAGCTCTGAACCTCTGGCTCTGCAGCTAAATACAGTACCTAAGGCACTGAGCTATCAAGCAGTCTATATGTATGGTGGTGATGCTTAGGTAGGTATCAGGATGGTACCATCGTTAGACTGAGGAACATGACTCATAACAAATCCCTGGACACCCCAGAAAGAAGTCAAGGCATTTCAATGATGGAAAATATTCTGGTTGGCCAAAAGTATGCAGGAAAAGGCTTCCCATTGGACCATGGTATTAAGTATCACAGCCCAATAGGAAGGCTACTCTTGTATATCATAGGCCAACCAGAAGACAATGGGCCATAGCAGTAGAGGAGCTTGAGAGAGAAACAAGTCATGCCAGACTAATTTGATCTCTTTCTTTGATAGAATTATATGCCTGTTGGATGAGGGGAATACTGGATATTGCTTATCTGGACTTCAGTAAGGCCTTCAATAAGGTTCCTCATGGTATTCTTGCTAAGAAGTTAGTAGAAATTGGGATAGATAGTGCTACTGTTAGGTGGATTTGTAATTGATTGACTAATTGCACCCAAAGCAATGAAGCAAAGGGTGATCATAAATGGCCTCTCTTCAGCTTGGAGAGATGTGACTAGTCGGGTCCCCCAGGGTTCTGTTCTGGGTCTAGTGCTGTTCAATATCTTTATTCATGACTTGGAGTAAGGAATAGAAAGTATGGTGATTAAATTTGCAGATGATACCAAATTGGGAGGGGTTGCTAATTCCCTAGAGCAGGCATATCCAAACTTCAGCCCTCCTGAGGATTTGGGCCACAACTCCCAGAATTCCAAGCCTGTATTTTCAATGACAAAGGTCTGTGGGAGTTGTGGTCCAAAACATCTGGAGGGCTGAAGTTTGGACATGCCTGCCCTAGAGGATAGGATGAGCATCCAAAAGGACCTTGACAGATTAGAGTGCTGGGCCAAAGCTAACAGAATGGGTTTCAACAGAGGGAAATGTAGGGTGGTGCATCTAGGTAAAAAGAATGAATTGCACATATATAAGATGGGAGATACCTGGCTGGAAAACAGTACATGTGAAATGCATCTGGGAGTCTTGGTGGACCACAAATTGAACATGAGTCAGCAGTGTGACATGGTGGCCAGGAAAGCCAATGCGATTCTTGGTTCCATCAACAGAACCATAGTGTCTAGATCAAGGGAAGTGATAGTACCACTCTATTCTGCTCTAGTCAGACCCCACCTGGAGTACTGTGTCCAGTTCTGCAATCCTCAATTCAAAAAGGATGTTGACAACCTCGAGCGGGTACAGAGGAGGGCAACCAGGATGGATGAAGGTTTGGAAGAAATGTCTTACAAGGAACGGCTTAGGAAGCTGGGAATGTTTAGCCTTTCAAAAAGAAGGCTGAGAGGGGATATGATAGCTATGCTTAAATATTTGAAAGGATGTCATATTGAAGAGGCAACAGGTTTGTTTTCCATGGCTCCAGAGACTAGGACTTGGGGCAATGGTTTCAAACCATTTGAACAACTTTGTGATGGTTAGAGCGGTTCGGCAGTGGAATATGCTGCCACAGAGGGTGGTGGAGTCTCCTTCTTTGGAGGTTTTTAAGCTGAGGCTGGATGGCCATCTGCCAGTTCCTACATGGCAGCGAGTTGGACTGGATGGCCTTTGAGGTCTCTTCCAACTCTATGATTCTATGGGAACTGGGAGTCTACTGTGAGGCTGTGTGCATGAGGAGAGTTGCTGGGGACAGTAATAGAAGGGAGGGTGGGGCTTTCCAAATGGGCATGGCAAGATGGCAGCTTATTCCCCCCTCCCACCGCAACAGTCTCTGTGTTGAGAAACAAGACCAGCTCCGGACACATAAATACAGAGACATTGAACCATTCAAAGAAGGTCACATTGGCAACAGAAAAGCCAGTTATGCCGGTTCTGTTCCACCAGCAGCTGAGATGAGACTAATTTTTCACTGTATGTTGCAGTGATTTTCCGTAGCCTGGGAAAATGTGTGTTTTGCAGGACGATAACCAAGCAGAACAGCAATAAAATGGAAACACGAAGGTGAAAAGAGGGAGTGTTGGCTGTAATGATGGATACCATGTTGGATTTTCCTGAAATAAAGTGCGTTCCAGCTTTGCCTATCTAAATTCACATGTGGTATGCATTTGTGTGAGTACACACAGACCAGTATCATTTTATCTGCCTTTGGAAAGAGGCCGTGCACTGCACAGTAACTGAAAACCATGAATGAGGTGGCATTGAAATGGTAATATCACATGACTATGGTTGGCAATGAGGCTTTGCTGTTTCCTTTCTCTCTTCCCAAATATGTGCTCTTTACTGGATTGTGGCCAGAATCCACATTTTCTTATATATGTGTGCTGTATCTTCTTACCCACATCTCTAGTTTTAGGCCTATAGAGTTGTGAGTCTTTTAACAATATTTGCACTCCAGATGGTTTTATTTTTAGTACGCACTGTTATGTTGGTTTAGTTTCCCTTACTCTTGACAGCAGGCCAAACCAGAAGTGGTTGAGTTGTCAAATTTATTTTATTTGCCCTAACTTTACTCTGAATAGACACTAACCAGATTCATGTGTGTGAGTAGAAGGAGGAGGAAGGACCTGGTTTCACTGTGTTTGCACTGATGATGATGATGATGATGATGATGATGATGATGATGATGATGATGATGATGATGATGATGATGATGATGATGATGATGATGTGTCAAGTCAAGTCTGACTTACGGTGACCCTTTCCAAGATTTTCTAGGTAAATTATACACAGAAGTGGTTTCTCATCCCCTTCTTTTGAGGGCACTCTGGGTCTGTGAAGCCTTCCCGAGGCCATACAAGCTAGCTCTACTTCATAGAAGGCATAGGTAACTGTTAAAATAGAGACTTGCTTATCATCATCCCAAGGAAGATGCATGTTGACTAGGAATGGAAATTTCATTTCGGACCCAGTAGGTTACGAAACAAACCACACGAGCCCAGGTGGTCCTTGGAACTGGCTGATACATGCAGATCCATTTGCTTTACCTTTCTCTGTCTCACACAGGGTTAAAATCCAACGAGGAAGCATGCTGTGATGTCATCTTTCCTGCTTTGTGCTGCTGGCCAATCAGACAGGGAGGAGGGATGATGCCTGTCCCTGCACAGCTCCTGATTGGCCAGCATCACATATCTAGCACAGATGATGTTGTAGCATGCTTCCTCGTTGGATTTTAACCCTGCGTGAGACAGAGACCACCTGAGACCACCTGGGCTTGTGTGGTTCATTTTGGAACCTACTGGTTCCGAAACAAAATGCCCATCCCTAATGTTGATTGAGATATTTTCAGTTGGTGGAGACAGTTGAGCCCTTTCACGGAATGGTTATCTTCTAGGTAATTGTCAGAAAATTTAGTTTGCAGTGATCAGTCATAATTAACCAGAGTGATTCTCTCTAGTATCGCCTTCTTTTCAACCACCTTTCAATCTACAACACATCCCTCTTCTGTCTTCTAAAATGTTGCAACACTGTTGTTCTGTTGATGAATTTTTAACTACCGGTTCTTTGAAGTTCCAATGTTGACTAACCAGGATGAAGGTATGGAAAGGAAAAATTAGAAGACCCATAGTGGTCCATCTAGGCCAACAGTTCCCAGTCTTGGGTAACCCAGTTGTTCATGCAACTCCCAGAAATCCCGGCCAACATAGCTAGTGGTGAAGACTTCTGAAAGTTGCAGACCAAGAATGTCTGGGGACTCAAGGCTGGGAACCACTGATCTAGTCCAATAGTCCATTGTTACCATGGCCAACTAGATGCCTAGCAGGATTTGCATGCAATAGCATCCTTTCGTTCATGTTCCTGGGAAATGATCAACAGAGGCAAAGCTACCTCTAATATGGAAGGGGGTATCTGTCTGTTTTCCAAGTACCCACTGCTAAGCACACATTAAGAACATAAGAACAGCCTTGCTGGAGCACGCCACATCCCATCCAGTCCAGCATTCTGTCTCATACAGTGGCTCACTCTTTGCTTCAGGGTATTCAGATGTCTTCACCTGCTTACGATTCCCTGCAAATGCCTATCTCTCCAACATGTTGATCCAATCCCCTTTAAAGCTGCCATTTCAAGATCCCAGAGACGTTCTGGGGAACATGATTTGAAAGTCTGCATAATTTCATGTGGACCTCCTTGACTATTTAAGACCAATATATTGTGGCTATCTCTAGATGCCCCCCCCATTCTCTGGTGCCAGGGGTGTGGTATTTGGGAAACATATTTTCTGAAATTGCATTGCTTTTAGGGGATATGTCCAAGGAGAATCTATTTTCCCCCTAAACCTAACCATTTTGATAATGATACATTAATGATTTTTATTACATATTTCCCCATACATTTTAGAGAGTTGCAAGGCATTGTGGTTTTATACTGACATTTTTTCCTCGCTTTGCTCTCTGTCCTGTTCGATAATACTTTTAGGCTTCATTGCTTTAATTGTTGTGCGTCGATTCATTGTATGCCACTCTGAGAGCTCTGGCTTGAGAGGAACTCTATAAATGTCCTAATGAAAATGAATGGAAGCAATCAAAATAATGACCCGCAGGGTGCTGGTTTATTTGTTCAGGCCTTTAAAAAAGCTTGAGTTCTGTTGATTTCACTATTTGCTCCTATTGGCTGTTGTTTGATTCTTGTTTTATCTGCTCTGCTCATCTTTTCTTTTTTTTGTTTTTGCTTTTGTATTGTGGGATTATTGTTTTGGTGTATTGTTATTATTAATGTAAGTAAGTAAGCTGAATGGGGCATGGTGGCTCAGTGGACTAAGGCTTCCGAAAACTGTCGGCTGCAAAGTCGGCAGCTCAGCAGTTCGAATCCCGGGTGCCACGCAGCGGAGCGAGCTCCCGCTGATCACCCCAACTCCTGCCAACCTAGCAGTTCAAAAGCATGTCAATGCAAGTAGATAAATAAGTACCGCCGTAAAAAGCGGGAAGGTAAAACAGTTTCCTTGTAGCCATGCCAGCCACGTGGCCATGGACTTGCACAACACTGGCTCTTCGGCTTGAATATGGAGATGAGCACCGCCCCTAGAGTCGGACATGACTAGCACACATGTGAGGGAGGAAACCTTTACCTTTTTAAGTAAGCTGCCTTTGAAGTTTTCCTTTTAATTGAAGAGACTATATGAAAAGTCCGCACACAAGACACTGACTCAGCAGCAAAGGAACAGGTATCCATCTAGGTTTTCTGATCACAGTCCTCTCTTTCATATTTTGCTGTGACACTCCATTGGTTCATTCTCATTTTTGGAAGGCATTATCAAAGCATTGCTTCTTTCTGCTGTTGTTGCTGTTCCCTGCCTTTGGCTTCTTCTGTGTTTTCTGGCAGATCACATTGACTTGATGCAGGCATGTCATAAGATTTCTTTTTCCAAAAGGCAGTGAATCAGGAATGGACATGACCGACGACGTGATGACAGGGACGGGTATTTGTTGACACCAGTAGGGGAAAAGAAATCTGAGCCTTCTTCTGGCATGTTGAATCCTTGAGAAATGAAGGCTGAGGTGAGCTAGGATAGCACTCTTCAAATGCTTTAACGGTGGCTGTACAGAGGAGAGTCAGGATCTCAGTCATCCCAGAGGGCAGTACTCATAATCATGGGCTCAAGGTATAAAATTAGGCTGAATAGTAGGAAAAGCATATTAACTGTTAGAGCAGTGCGACAATGGAGCCAGTAATCCTGGGAGATGGCGAGTGTTCCTACACTGGAAGCATTCAAGACAAAGTTGGACAACCATTTGCCAGATCTGCTTTATTTATTTATATTTATTTATTTGATTTGCATTCTTGTTTTCCTTGACCAGGGGTATTAAAAAAACAAGAGTCCAATGTAATTAAAAAATGGTCTAATAAGGCACTTCCTACTCCATTATTGTATTATGCTATGATTTAGCATGGGTAGAACATTTGTAAATTTGGATGTAAATAGAGATGACAGGAGAAAAACCCTGGAAAATCAGCTTTCCCCTCATTCTTTTTTTCAGGAACATCCCCCCCCCCCCAGATTTTCCAATTCCAGATCTAAAAAGAACCTAGAAAAATATCTCAATGGAATATTTCCTTTTGGAAATGTGAAATGGTTTTGTGATGCAGTTAGAATGCCTGCAACTGAGAAGTATGAAGTAGAGATGGGCACAAATAGAAAAAAATGGAGTTTCGTTTGTCATTTGTCGTTTAGAGGTCCATTTTGGTTCGTTTCCGTTGTTCGTGAATTTTTGCAAAAAATTCATTTTCGTTTAGTTACAGTTTCGTTACCATTTATTCCAATTTTAAGTGCTTTTTTAGCATTTAAAGCAGCTCACTTCATTGCTGTAACAGTAATGAAACGCACGACAAAAACCCCCGCTTTTCTGTTTGTTTTGTTTCATTTTAGGGGCAAATTTCATTTGTTGTTTTGTTACGTAACGAAATGAAAACCGAAAAACGAAAACAAAAAATTGTTCATTCCGTGCTGGACTGCAGTTCCCATCAGCCCTAGCTAACATGGCCTATGGTAAGGAATTCTGGGAGTCATAGTCCCAATGTCAGGCAAACAAGCCTTTCCTTGTGCCTGATTGAGAACCCTCCTTTTTTAAAGCAAGCATATCCAAAGAACCTCCTTGCTTTTACTTCCCAAGTATGTAGGCTGTTCCCATTGATTTGAGTGCCCTGGATTCAAGTTCAAATCCATGCTTGGTTTGGGATACTCAAGGGGTGGTGGTAGATGTGAAGCTTGTAAAAGCCCTCCTTATCTGACTTACTTTGAAAGCTGTATTAGGGGAACTATAAGACGTGATTCCACATAACATATGTGCAGGCTGGGCAGCTGTACAGGGCTTTAGATTCCCAATTAGAGATGGGCACTAAACAAACAATTTTTCGTTTCTGTTTCATTTTTTGTTTTGTTACATAACAAAACAACAAACGAATTTTGTCTCCAAAATGAAATGAAACGAACAGAAACACCGGAAATTTTCTTGTGCATTTCGTTTCCGTTACTGCAACATGAGTGAATTGCTTAAAATCCTTTAAAAAATCACAAAAAAATGAAATAAATGGTAACAAAACGGTAACAAAACGAATGAAAACAAAAACAATTTTTTTTGCAAAAATTCGCAGAAAACATAAACAAACTAAAACGGACCCTCCAACTGACAAACGACAAATGAAATGCAATTTTTTTGATTCGTGCCCATCTCTATTCCCAATATTGCCCCTTCAGATGCTTGTCCACTCTACGATATTCAAGTGGATTTTCTTATGATTTTTCCCACTGGCTGATTTCCCAAAGCAAATATTTTACCTTTTAAAATATTCAGTTTAGTTCATTGGCAGAATATCCTGCATGTCTATATTATTAATTAGCATAATTTCAGCACTCTGATCATCCTTCTCTAGTCCAGCGTTCCTCAGCTTTTATTTCCGGTTGAATGGCAGCCTCTTAACCCGTCACTCTCTCTTTTTCTCACTCTGGATGCTAGGAATCCCTTGAGCCTCTAACTCAGTGGCAGCGTTGACCTGATGTGACGGCAGCCAACCAGCTGGTATGGAAGTATCCTGGATGGATGTCAACAGGAAGTAGGATGAATGTGTGCAAATCAGAGGCATGCAGATTCCACCTCCATCACCACCCACAGCCAAAAGGCAAACACAGTGTTAAGAGTGCTCTGAATGTCAACTCTTTTGCTATTTCATGGAGAGGCTTCCTCTTCATAAATAAGTCAAGGGGGCTGAGGATCATTGAGGTGGAAGATACCTCAAGTGAGATCTAGGCCAAAGTGTGGCAATAATGGAAGCATCAGGATGTTTTGACATTTGCTTTCCCAGCATCTTCTTAGCCACTCTGGCAAAAGCCTGGGTGACAGGAATGCTTCATGGTGGTTGTTTGAGGTCTAGTAAATGGGTCTACACAACGTGTATGGGTGAGCAAAGTTGGAGCTTGTCTCTGTGTGTAGGACCAAACCAAGCTATCTGTAACAGTATGAGCTATGCTCAGACTGCGCAGGGCTGAGTCTCATGTTACAAGGGTGCCGGATTTTGGAATTACACAATGAGTAGGTGGTGAAATGATAGTGACATATATAATTATACAAGGAATGGAGAAGACCAACAAGGAGAAAAAACCCTGTTCTCTTTAATCTTAGAATGTAGTGAGGTCATCCATTGAAACTGATATGGTGAATTGAAAAGTAATTCACTTTCACATGGAGCCTAGGGCCAGAATCTGACTGAATATTTGTGCCTATGTGAGTGAAATGGCCTAGGAGAGGTGAATAGTCCCTAATGAACAAATCCTCAATCAAATTCTTAGCCTTGTGGTGAGTCATGGAATGAGTGCCTTGCTAGGAATTGAACTGGGGACTCGTCACAGAAAGAGGCTGAGGCCAGATACTCCTTGGGTAGAAAATGGTCTGTGCTGATTAGAATGTACAGATGGCAAAAATCAAAATTGGTTTTAGTCATTTAAGCTTGTGTCTCATTGGAGTCATGGAGATGGAGGTAGTGGCCAGGTGAGCTGGGTGCCTGCGGATGCCCTCCAGGAGCAACTCATTGTGGATTATGGGTACCATCAAGGCCCTTGACACCCCCCACCGAGCCTCGTGGCGCAGTGGTTAAATGCCTGTACTGCAAGTAAAACTGTGCTCACGACCTGGGTTCAATCCCCGTTAGCAGGCTCAAGGTTCACTCAGACTTCCATCTTTCTGACTAAATGAGTACCCAGCTTTCTGGGGGCAGGAGCCTGCACCATCCAATTTAGAGCAGAAGCAGAACACTTTCAATCAGACTTTGTGACTAAGCAGCCTTTCTAGCAGGAGCCCCCGTCCAATTTAGAGCAGCCCTTTACCAGAGGACAATTCCCTCTTCAAGAGGAAACAGGGAGTAAAATGCTTTTACCTCTTATCTTTGTATGCCTCCCCTCCCCACAAAAAGGGGGAGGAAAAGAGCTGGACCACGTCCAACTGGAAATGAATATTTGCTTCATTGGATCCATGACATCTGGCAAAAGTGTGTGCTGTGTGCCCTCAAGGTGGAACTGAGTGATTGGTGAGTGAGATTTCATGGCTGAGTGGGAGTTTGAACCCAGACCCCCCCCCCAGTCCTAGTCCATCACTCTATCCACTGCAGCCCTCAAATCTTGGCTCTTTTAAGAAGATCACTGCAACCACTGGGCAAACAGGGAGGCACTATGTCCACTGTTAGGGAAGAAGAGGCATCTCCTTGTGCTTGTGGTAAGGAGCTTTAAAGCATGATTTGAATTGTCATAATAACAAAGCATCCTCTTTTTCCCAGCCTCGCCTTCTGTTTCCGGATCAGTGTCCAACTTTTCTTTTCAAAAGCAGCTCGCCCCACAGCGAACAGCAGAACTGTGGCATACAGTTCCACCCTCTTCATGATACCAGAATACCTCTCCCCAAATATGGCATCTGGTTTTCGGCATCCTTGAAGGTCCCAGTTTGTTGCCTTCTGTGACCTCCCTGTATTGTTTGTTTTTGTCTTTTAGCTGGGCTCTGATTAAGTGGCGTCACTCCAGGGAGAGCCAGGGTGGCTCAAGGAGACAGAATAGCTAGCAAACGTGTGTTTGTGTTTGTGTGTGTGTAACCCAAATCCAAGGCTGTCTTTGGTTGTTACTGCTCTGTGGGTGGCTTTGGCACCAGTGCCCCATTCTTGGCCTGGCTCCCCGGGCAGGATCATGAGCTCCATCTCTGTGGAAAATCAAAAGGATGCAAAGATATCCAGCATCCCACAGAGAGCAGAACATGGAACTGCTTGGATGGCCAAAGGTTTGGGCATGCCACCATTAATTTAGGGCCAGAGAATGTGCGGCCCTCCAAGATGCTGGCGGGTTGCCGTTCTCCCAATGATGGGGGATGATGGGAGTGACAGTGCCTATTGTAGTGGAATTGAAGAAAACTGAAGCTTTGACACACATTGCTTGTTTCAGTTGCAGACTAGACTCCCATCCTGTGCTCGCCCTGGGGCACAAATGCTAGTGTTCAGAAACTATAACACTACTGTCAGATTACTAATTGTAAGAAGTTAAGAAAGAAAACCTGGCTTGTCTCTTTTAAGCAACACAACACCCCATGGTAGAAATACCTGGTTTGATCATATACTGAACTCTACTCTAAAAATCTAGTCTTTTCCTTGTGTGCTGAGCAGATTCAGGTATCTAGTGCTAACACTTGTCTAAGGGCCTTTTCACACGACCCCTAAACTCCGCGGCAAATGGCTCCCAGCTCCGGGGCTTAAAATTATTTCTCCACCAGCTCCGGAGTTTACAGATAATTAAGTGCGACCACGCCCACCTGAGCGCGTCCCAGCGCACTTTTCATGTACCTGCTCTCGGAGGGTGAAAATTCCTGCTGCGGATATAACAGTAGTGACTGCTGGGCTCTCCTTGCTTCTGTTTGTTCTTTTTTTGCCCCCTCCCCCGCCCCTTTAAGAGATCTGAATGCAGTGCCGGGAGTAAAGCGAGATGGCAGAATGGAGGTGAGCGGCATTCTTTTCTTCCTTTTTTTCTCCCTCCCCTCACGCAGCCAGCAGCCAGGAGTGCGGAAGGGGTGGGAACGCAGGAACGGCGACAAACCCCTAAGAACTCTGGTCCGAATTTAAGTGGCCAGCGGATCTTAGGGGTCATGTGAAAAGGCCCTAAGGTGCTGATGGGACAAAGCTGTCATCTGTGGGATTGAAACTGCACATATCTAAATCAGAACCCCACCCCAGAAGGGAATTATAAGGGAACCTGATATTTTAAAGTCCTTCAAGGCCCTATGCTTAGTCTTAATTTGTCTATGTTTTAAATTGTTCAAAAGTGTTCTAAACTGTTTTGAATGATTTTGATTGTTTTTTATTTCATTCAATGCAATTTCATTGTGTTTCACTCTGAGATCTGTAAGCATAGGGCAGGTTAAAGAGACTCTAATAAGTTTTTTTTTAAAAAAACCAAAGGATGTATAATGAATGTTGCTTTGCAGCATAAGAGGTAAGGACAGGAAAACTGCAAATGGAATGAGTATCATAGTCATTAAGGCAAAAGATGACATTGAGACCCTAATCACAGATTCCTTCTAAATTTCAGTTGCATTTGACATCTTTTCTCCTAGTAGGAGTTGGGCCATAAATTCCACTTGTATATCATTAAGAAACCACAAGGCGCTTTGTTGTTTGGGGGTGGGGGGAGGGATGAAGGGAAGGAGGGAGAAGGGGAATAACGGTGTGATAAATGAGAACAAGTTTAGTCAGGTACCAGCTCTTTCCTGTAATTAGGAAATGGAATAGTTGTCAGTGAAAACAACAACAC
Source organism: Phrynocephalus forsythii (assembly GCA_029282475.1). Taxonomy (NCBI): domain Eukaryota; kingdom Metazoa; phylum Chordata; class Lepidosauria; order Squamata; family Agamidae; genus Phrynocephalus; species Phrynocephalus forsythii. The sequence continues at coordinate 8,309,219 of JAPFRF010000022.1, forward strand.
CCATTTACCTTTCTAGGCTAAAAAAATGTTTTAACAAACTGCTACCTGGCATTTTATTGAGGTAAAACAATTTAAAGACTGCCTTTCTCCTAAAAGACTTGGGAAGGCAATGCATTTGCAGGGGAAAGTCAAAGTACCTTAAAACCGCAGTTCAAAATGTGGGGCAAAAATTAAACCAAGAAAGAGAACCAGTAAGATATTTAAAATGGTCATCTAATTTTGAAGGTATTATTAAGAAAGCACAACAAAGAATGTTTTTTTTCTGCGTCAACTTAGGAAGTTCAGACTGTCAAAAGAACTGTTGACTCAATTCTATAGAGGTGTTATTCAATCTATCATCTGCTCCTCCTCATCTGGTTTAGTTCTGCGACTAAGCATGACAGATATAGACTTCAAAGGATAATTGGAACTGCAGGAAAAAAATTATTGCTACTAATCTGCCATCTATTGTGGAATTTCCTAACAAGGCTCTCTTGTTTCCTCTTCCTTTCTTTCCCTCCTTCCTTCTCCTCCAGGTTAGCCTGAACGATTCACACAACCAGATGGTGGTCCACTGGGCTGGAGAGAAAAGTAACGTGATCGTCGCTCTGGCTCGGGATAGTTTAGCCTTGATGGGTCCCAAATTAAGTGATGTAAGTATGTGCACAGTGTTTCCGCTTGGCTTGGCTTGGCTTTTCAGGAAGGAAAAGAACCTCACTGTCTATTCCAGCAAAAATAATGGCAGTATGTATATGGAGAGATGAATTCATGCCAGTTCACAAAGTAGCGCAAGCAAAGGTCTTAAGCATCGTAAGAAATATTAGCAAATTCTGACCAGTGCACAGTATTTTATAATATTTCCTTGGATTCTTAAGACCCTTTCCCTTGCATTCTTTTGTAAATTGCCAGAAATTGGATCTCCCCATATAGGTTCTGTTATTCTTTTCTCTGGAATGATCATCATCATAAACTTTATTGCGTGTCACACAGGGCCATTGCAAAATGCATCTCTGGAATGATGACTCCGGAGGTTCTGGATCAGCTGCTCACCTGGACCTGCAACACCTTCTTGCTGCCTTTCTCTTATCTCTTTTCTACTAGCCATTGCCCTGAGTAACAATGATAAAAGTAAATAACCATAACAAGGAAGATCTCCTAAACGAGGGTGTTGTAGCTTCCGTAGTCCAGTCCTACTGAAGCTTGAAGCAGCTCCTTTCCTGCCTTACGGCCAAAGATTGTCCTTCCTTATGTGTTTGTTACGTGTGGGTCTCCCCCCCCCAAAAAAAAATGCCAAGATGATGATGATTGCTTTAAGAAACCACCTTTCTTTCCACCTCCATCGCAATCTCTAATGGTGGCCTCTTTCCTTACTAGGTTTATGTGTCTTATGACTACGGGAAAACCTTTAAAAAGATATCAGGGAAATTCAATTTTGGCCCAGGGAACTCCAGCCAAGCCTTGATCGCTCAGTTCTACCACAGTCCAGCTGACAACAAAAGGGTAAGACGAACTGTGGAACATGTTCTCTTATTCTGTACTTATTATCAAGACCTACGTAGAGAACTCATCTCCCCTATCATAGGCAAAATCCCTGGGAGGTCAATTGATTTTTACTTGAATTTGCTCCTTTCTGATAAATATTACCAAATAACCAAGCAGGTTGCCACATTCTGTGCATTAGCACTAAGGATCCAAAATCAGATTATAAATGGAGATAAAGAAATACAATACTCATGTTTTAATGACTGCTAAATTTTAACCTGCACCTTTATCTATCAATTTTATGTATTAATTGAAATACTATCTTGGAATACACATTGATGTTATGTATTTTGTTGCTGTATCTGTCTAGTTTGGTCATTGACCATAAATAAATAAAATAAAATAAACAAAAAAAGGAGCACAAAAACAAGGACCCATGAATGTACAAAGGATTTTATGCACCCTCTCCCCACTTTTAACTAGGAACAGGCTGAGTAATTACCAATTCCATGGGAAGGTTAAACGGGGGTGAGTTTTCCTAAAGAAGATATAGATGTTGTAAATATTGTCCTTGCCACTTTCCATGTGTGTGTGTTGGGGGGGGGCAGCTTTTCTCCCTCTGACCTGCTATGACTTCCTGTTTTCCAAGTTGTAGGTTTGAGTGAATTTCTTGGTTGGGGAGTGACATTGTGAAGGCAGATGAATCCTCTTGCATCATGACTCAGCCGTCAATGCAATGATGTAACCCAGTGCCAGGGAATGGTCTTGGCATGGGGGCAGGGGAGGGGGAGGGGAGGGCTGGGGAGCTGTTGCTTTTGGCTCCTTTTTAGATGGTTAATGGCTCTTGAGTCACTAATTTAATTAGTGGCTGTTCCCACATAATGAGTTGTTTGCACAATTTTGTTTTGTCAGTTGTTGTAAGTGAAAACAGAAAAGGTACGGTGCCAATATCTACAAATAAATGAATAAATTCATAGTTAAATAGGCTGACTTGGACATGGGAGACCGTTTATTTTACCTTTGCAAAGAAGGCATGAATTATGCCCCATCATCATCATCATCACCACCACCACCACCACACTATCATCATCATCATCATCATCATCATCATCATCATCATCATCATCATCATCATCATCATCATCATCATCATCATCATCATCATCATCAATGTGCTGTCAAGTCAATATGAAAGACAAATAATGATTGGATGCTGGATAGTTCAGTGCTTTAGTTCTGTGGCTGTAAGAACCAAAGGTTGAGAGTTCGATTCTCCGCTGCGTCTCCTTGACAGGGTTTGGACTCCATCATCCGCAGGGTCCCTCCCAGCTCTGCAGTTCTAAGCTGTTGCTGCTGCTGATATTTATTTTTATTTTATTTTCAGACTTATATACCGCGTCCTATTTCCCTAAGGGAACTCAGGGCGGTTTACACAAATTCAGTAGCAATATACCAGTAAAAACAGTTTTGGCAGAAAGGCGGCGGCGGGCGGGGGAGGTACTCCCCTAGCAGTTATCGAAGGCATCCTTGAAAAGCCAAGTCTTCAGCTCTTTCCTAAAGGACGCCAATGAAGTTTCCTGCCGTAACTCGCTCGGCAGAGAGTTCCAAGCTACAGGCCAGCCACCGAGAAGGCCCACTTACGAGTTGACGCCTTACGGGCCTCCTTCGGTGTGGCAACACGGAGCGAGAGGGCCAAAGAGGATCGGGTGGGTTGGGCCAGGTCTAATCTTTGGGAAATACGCTCTGCCAGATAGTCAGGGGCCAAGCCATGGAGGGTTTTGTAAACCAAAACCAACACCTTGAACTTTATTCGGGAGGCGACGGGCAACCAGTGCAGGTGGGCCAGGATGGGGGTGAATCTACGCGGACCAACCACCAACCTGGCCACTGCATTCTGGACCCGCTGCAGTCGCTGAACAAGGTTCTAGGGGAGCCCCATGTAGAGAGCGTTGCAGTAATCCAACCTTGATATGACCAGCGCCTGCACCACTGTCCTCAGGGAGTCCCCATCAAGGTACGGGCGAATCTGGGCGATGAGCCTAAGGTGGTAAAAGGCCGACCTGGTCACGGCTGCCACCTGGGAGTCCAGGGACAGATCCGGATCCAGGATGACGCCCAGACTCCTCACTGTTTGCGCCAGCTGGAGGACGGACCCGCCCAGACTGGGAAGAGGGCCATAGTACCCATCCGGGCCACCCCCCGAAGAACAAAACTTCAGTCTTTCCAGGGTTGAGCTTGAGTCTGTGAGCCCTGGTCCAGTCCAAAACTGCTATCAAATGCTATCAAGTAATATCTGACATAGGTAAAGGTTTCCCCTGCACATGTGTCCTCGTTCTGTCCAACTCTAGGGGCAGTGCTCATCTCCGTATTCAAGCCAAAGAGCCAGTGTTGTGCTAGTCCATGGCCATGTGGCTGGCATGGCTGCAAGGAAACACTGTTTACCTTCCCGCTTTTTACGGCAGTAACTATTTATCTACAGTGGACCCTTGTATAACAAACAGTTTGTATAACATAAAATCTGTACAACATAAAAAATTCCGGAGATAGGGGAAATTTGCTTAACATAATTTCATTTGGAACGAATTAATTCCTTTATACAAGGTACCACTGTACTTGCATTTACAGTACATGCTTTCGAACTGCTAGGTTGGCAGGAGCTGGGGTTATCAGCAGAAGCTTGCTCCACTGCGTGGCACCCGGGGTTTGAACCGCAGAGCTGCTGAGTTTGTAGCTGTCAGTTTTCAGTGCTCTAGCCCGCCGAGCCACCATGCCTCCCCCGCAATATCTGACATAGGGAGACCACTGTTCAGGGTTTCCTGGGAGTACTCAGAAGTGGTTGACTATTCCATTTTTCTGGGGACTGTACGGCTTGCTGAAAGCCCCACAGGCTGGCTCTTCTCTTTGGAGGCACAGTAGGAAAATAAACTCCCGACTTCTGGATGCACATCTGGATGCCTAACTCACTGATCTATCTGGCCAGCACCTTAAGTCATGACTGGGTGTGAAATGCCACTTTGACTGACACCATTTGCAACCTGAATATACTAACCAACCACTGTCTCTCTATCTTGGGGTCAGTTATAAATATATGAATGTTTGCCCTGTAGTCTCACTAATACAGTGGTGTCCAAACTTTGGCCCTCCAGATGTTTTGGACCACCACTCCCACAGTCCTTAGTCATTGACCATACAGGCTTGGAATTCTGGGAGTTGTGGTCCAAAACATCTGGAGGGCCAAAGTTTGGAGAGACCTGCACTAATATGTCTGAGGAACTGAACTTGTTGATTCATGAAAGCTCACATAAAAAGAGAACAGTGAGTCTTTAAGGTGACTCAATATTTTTGCCTTCTTCCTCTTCTTGGCCTTTTGGTTTTGCTTTGCTTCTTGTCTGTTCTGCTTTACTTCTTGTCTGTTCTTTTCTCTGTTAAATCTTCATCACTTGATCTCAATATTTGGGGTGGCCTCATGCTGGCAAAACAATACACATCACAGCAACGAAATGGGTCTGTGGTTAATATTAAAATGACCCTGCAGCCAGTGGAAAAAAACTTGTGTCTCCTGAGAACTGTAAATTGCATTTGTTCAGGAAAAAGAACTGAGTAGTGTTTAGGGGTAGGGGTGGTGGTGGGGAAGCTATCTATTCCCAATCTGGGAATAGTTAATTTCTTATAGATAAAGAATAAAATAAAATCAGGCAAAGTGACTATCTGCGGTGGCAGATGTAAAACATGCAGTTGTGGTTCCCATGCTGTGCTTAGCTGGGGTTCAAACAAAGCTGAGGTGTCCCTGGCCAAAATTAAGCCACTGTCTTATCTACCCCACTGTGTTCCTCTTGAAATAATAACACGTGGAGGTCTACCACTGGGTGAGTTATACTCCTAAATTGGGATGGACAGAGAGCAATCCTCTGGATGTTGTTGCCCCCTGAACCCTAATCTTAGCTGGCAAAAACCTGATGCCAGTGAATGTTAGGGCCTGCCATCCAATGACATTTGGGTGTGACTGCCCTTTGTCTATCTCCTTCTGGGGGACTGGGGGCTGAAAATGGGATGGTGGTTCCCGGAGGCAGGCCACAGGGCTGCTGATTTGGGTGATGGAATCAAAGGTGCATCCCCATGGCCTAGAAGCTCCTGTCTCAGATTTGAACCCCAAGGAAGAGAATCTGTGCTATCCCAGGAGCTTGTAGCTGCTGCTGGGATAAGACGGTGCCTGTTGTTCCAGGACACAACAGAGAGAATATCAGAACGGCCGACAAAAATATGAAAACCATTGCAGGGAAATATTTGGGCTTCTCCCTCCCTTTGAAGCTCAAATGCAAGTAAGGGGGTAGTCGGAGAGCAGAGAAGCACAGCATTGGCAGTAAGTTACTGGGAAGTTACCCAGTTACAAGCCACAAGAGGGCTTACATTCCTATACTTGGTGGGTTTTTTGCATGCAACCCAGGAACATCTAAGTAGCCTCTGACTATAACCTAAATCTGCTTGTGTCCCTGAGACACATTGAGGAGTGAGATAGCTTAGCACACTTGCGATATACTCTCATGTTTGCAGAGATGTCCAGAAGGAGGCATGGTGGAATACATGCAATAAGGATGAGGCCCAGCAGGCTTACCCAGAGTTCCTATGCCAACCACGTTAATGGACTTGAACAGTGCTTCCCACCTGTTCTGGGTCCAGCAGCCAACACCAGCATGGCCAATGGTTATGCTAGCTAAAGGTGATGGGTTTCATTGTTCTATATATCTTGATAGTACCAGGAAAACCATGGAGTGGTTTTCCTTCCTTCCTTCCTTCCTTCCTTCCTTCCTTCCTGCAACTCCTGCCACATCTTTCACACATGATGACATTTTGGAGATATGTCATCTTTGAGTGATTACCTCTTATATTTTCTTCCTCTCTTCCTTTCTGCAGTACATTTTTGTTGATGCCTACAGTCAGTACCTCTGGCTCACAACGGATTTTTGCAGGACCATTCAAGGCTTCTCAATTCCCTTCAAAGCTGCAGACCTCCTTTTGCACAGCCGGCTACCAAACCTTGTGCTGGGTTTTGATAAGTCCCATCCCAACAAACAGGTGAGTATGGGCCGCAATGAGCAGCTCCCACTGGTACATTTATAGCTTCCCTTCCACACCTGTCTGCTATATTTATGCTCCCTCCCTGGTCCTGGAATTTTGGGATCACTGACTGAAATCTTGTAGCTTTATCATGTGTGTGGTGAGCAAACAAGTAGTTTCTAGCTGGCAATGAATGAGTCGCTGGTGGGGTTCTCAGGACATGTGTGATGCTGGCTTGGCACAAGCCCCAGAATCCAAGCAGTGGCTCAGTAACATAGATGGGCACAAAAAGCCAAAATGGTGTTTCACTTCATTTTTTCATTTTGTTCTTTATTGTTTTGCTTCATTTAGAATGAAACATTTGTTTTTTTTTAAAAAAATTCATTTCATTTTTCATTTGTTTTGGTTTTGTTTTTATTTTTTTATCTCATGCTGACCAGCTGTCCCGTGGGCTGGGTCAGCACATTTTTTTATTTTTATTTTTATTATTTTTTAATCTTGCACCAACCAGCTGGCCCACGGGCCAAGTCGGCTTGCTTTTTAAATTTATTATTATTATTATTTTATCTTGTGCTGACCAGCTGGCCTGCGGCTCTTTTTTTAATTTTTTTTTAATTTTTTTATCCCCCACCCAGTCATGCCTGATCGGATGGGGGAAAGCGTGGGGTTTTTAAACTTGTTTTTTCCGCTGAAGCACTGTGTGCCTGCTGATTAGCGGGAAGTAAAAAAGTGGGAAGTAAAAAAACCTGCGGTTTCCCTGTGCCGATCAGGTGTGTGTGTGTGTGTGGGGGGGGGAGGAACTGGCGGCTTTTCCCCATAGAAATGCATTGCTTCAATGCATTCCAATGGGAAAACGAAAAACAAAGGAAACAAAATGGAAAATTTCCATTTCCATTTCGTTTCATTTCTCTTTGATGGGTGCGTTCGTTACTCGTTCTGTTCCGTAACAAAATGAATAACGAATAATGAAACGAATAAAAAAATCGTTTCATGCCCATCTCTACTCAGTAATTGTCATTGAGAAGCATCTGAAGGTTTTGTATATAACAAACAAAGCAACATGTTTCAGCTGTTAAAAGATAGTTCTCAGTGTCTATCTGTGAAAAAAAATGGCCACTGCCAGTTGGCAAGAAAAGGCCATCTGATTCCAGTAATTTTCAGAGCTTAGGGGATTTTTTTAAAAAACAAGCATTTTCCAGAATCTCCCAGACAAGATAACCAATAGCCATGCTGTTCTGCATATTTATGGACTGCAGTTCAATAAATTAACCCCCACCCCAACCCCATTCAATTGCTTATTGCAGGCAGTCAAGAAGTCCCCGTTGGGAAATCTGAAGCTTCAGTCAATGCAGTGCTTAGCTCCTTTAATCTCTGTATATGTTGAAAAGAACTAATAAATAGTGCTCTATTGCTAATCTGTTTTCTCCTCTATGAATAAGACAGGCATGTCGCAATTATGTCCCACCTTCCCTGAAACTCTTGAAATAACTGTTTTGAAAAAAAAAAACCTCTTGTTGTACAGAGGCAATAAAAATGTGATGTAGAAGCTGGAAACTGTGCAACATTATTTATTTATTTATTTATTTATTTATTTATTTATTTATTTATTTATCTATTTATCTATTTATTTCTCTATTTATATCCCACCTTTCTCCTTGAAAATGAACCAAGGCATCTTACTTCACCAAAAGACAATATTTAAAACTAAAAACAATAAATATACATACATTACAAAAGGGCAAACAAATGCCACTCCAAGAAATGGACAACAAAGATGGCACCAGGCAGGCCTCCTGTGGGAGCGTGTTCCAAGCCTGGGAGCAGCAGTAGAGAAGCACCTGTGGAGGTGGTGGGATGGACAGGAAGGCCTCTCCTGTTGATCTTTGCACCTAAGCATGCTTGTGGAGGGAGGTGTGGTCTCTGAGATATTTATTTATTTATTTATTTATTTATTTATTTATTTATTTATTTATTTATTTATATACCACTCCATCTAGTTACATGGCTACTCTGGGCGGATTACAAGCTGAACAAAAATAAAACCATAAGCAGTAAAATACAATATAACAAATAAGCTCAAGTATATAAATAAAAACACTATAACTAGTAAATAATATGTATATAATATATAACAACAGCATAAAACAGGAGCAAGATGGACTACAGATAAAAGCAAATAAATGTATAATAACAATCATTAGAACAGCTTGCACCGATGCCATTTAGGGCTGCAGTCATGATGTCACAACCTGGGGTCGCTGTTAGGAATGCACAGAGCTGTAGCTTACCCTTTTGGTACACGAGGAAAGGGGCATAGTTACCCAGCCACTTTGCTGTGAAGCTTGGGCATGACCCATCCATTGCATGACAAGAGGAGGAGGATGCATGGTGTTCCCCCAATTAAAATATATATTTAATTTTGAATGAATGAATGAATGAATGAATGAATGAATGAATGAATGAATAAACAAACAAGCAAGCAAACAAACTTTATTTTTATGCCACCTTTCTGCCCGAAGGGACCCAAAGAAGGGAGATGAATAGCATAGAAGGCATTACCATTTGTTTTCCTAACATTCAGAGACTGATTCACCTTCAAATTTTGGTGCCTTTAAAATTCTAGTGCCTCAGGTCAAACCTCCAATTGCTGTGCCCTGATTCAGAATGTGCAGCCCAATGAGCACACAGAAACGTGCGGGGATTTTTAACAAAAGAGAGGAGAAGGAGGAGGAGAGCAAGATCTTTAGGTGACGTTTTCGCTGGCCATGTGTATTGCTGGTGCCCTTTAGCCTCTGCCAGGAGTGTGTGGTGGAACCCCCTTTCAAGTCCCTTGCAATGTCCATCAGATCCAGGCCCGGAAAAGCCAACCGTCTGCTCGTTAGAGCCTCGTGGCGCAGTGGTTAAATGCCTGTACTGCAGGTAAAACTGTGCTCACGACCTGGGGTTCAATCCCTGGTAGCAGGCTCAAGGTTCACTCAGCCTTCCATCCTTCCGAGGTCGGTAAAATGAGTACCCAGCTGGCTGGGGGGGGGCAATGTGTAGCCTGCACACTGTAATTAAAATTGTAAACCGCCCAGAGACAACTTGTAGTGGTATGGGGCGGTATATAAGTAGAACACTTTGCTTTGCTTTGTTAGCTGCAATGCCTCTGCATCCTGGAGGTTGTTTTTATTTTGTTTTTATTTTGTGGTTTTGTGGAAACAAGGCCCCCAGCGACATCATCATCCAGCCTCCTTGCGAGCGAGGCTGGCTGGAAGGAGAAAATAGGGCAATGCTTTGGCCTGCTTTCTCAACAAGAAGCATGCCTTTGTTCCTCCTTTGGGCTGGCTCGCATTGTTCTCACGCTGGGGCTTGGGATGGAAGGGCAGGAGCCGGGAAGTGGCACAGAGCCAGCGCGCCAGCCTACTGCGCTGCCTTGGTAGCTGGCAGACAGAGCACTGTTTGTCTTTGGTGGTCACACACCAGCATTTGTGTGGTTTTTCCTCTCTGCCCGCTCCGGTGTTTAGATGTTTGCTTCACCATAATTGATAGATGATTTCTGCCCGGAGTGCTGGCGCTCTGAACCTGGAGACTGCATCTCACTCTTCTCCATCTGCTTCATCAGAATAGTTTCCTGCTGAGGAATCAACAACAACAACAAAAAAGAAATATATAAATAAATTCTGCTGCTCCGAGCAACTGTTTGTTAGGAGAATGTACAACAAGCTCTCCCTGCATTTCTCTTCTCTCTTTGATGGCACATTTCAAAGTACGTTGCTTTGCTCTGATCTAGCATTGGTAGCGCTTGCAATGGGGATGCTTGCAAGGACACGGAGATAAACAGAAGGCAAGCAATTTTGAGGCCTGCCAGTTTGTGTTGTGTCTTCAAAGCATGAAAGGCTTCTGTTCCGGCCAGTTATCCATGCCTTCCTTCCAAGGAGACCACATTCTTTTCTGTTTTTCTCCCTGGTTCTGTTCCTCCTGTCCTGTTCGAAATCAGCCATCCTGGCCTCATGGCATAAGCTGACACCTTACTGTTCTTCAAGGGTTCCATCTCCTGCAATTTCTTTCTAGAGATTTTGTTTTGTTTTTGTTTTTGACTGCGGCTCTCCACATGCCAAACATTGTAGTCCGAAAGTGCACATCTGTGTGCCTCTGTGTCTTTGCATTTCTGGAGCACTTGGGAATTTCCTTCAGAGCAGACAGCTGTGTCATGTCTGATGCTGCTTGAGCTGCCTATGCAGGGGTGCTTCCCCCCAAAGATTAGAAAGGGAATCGCTTGCAGACAGATCTGAAACAGGATTACCTGAGAGTAGGTGTCAAGGAATGCAGGAAGCCTCCTTTGCTTCCTGAGGTGATGAGTTTTTCAGTGTTGATGTGTGGTGGTGTACTTTTTGGATCAATCCTGGGCAGTAGCTTGGTCTGCCAATTCAGGATCCGGTCTGGATCCCCCCAATATATGGGCTCACTGACCAACCAGTATCCTCAGTCTGTTTCTCCCTGTTCTAATGTTGTAGCTCTGGAAGTCGGATGATTTTGGACAGACGTGGATCATGATCCATGAACATGTGAAATCGTTTTCCTGGTAAGTTTCTGCCTGTTCATTCTTTGGACAGATTCTCACCTCTGTTCCCTCCTGTTGACATGCCCATTCACAATGAGAGCAAAACAAGTTGAGGAGCTGTATAACCATCACAAAAACCAATACAAAAGTAGAACAGGTGATACCTTTAGGCTACTAGGAAAGTAACAAAAAAAGGTTTTGAATATTTTGAGGGCAAAACCCTCTTCCTCAGAGCTGTACCAACAGGTTAAAAGATGGCAAAAGATGGCAATGCCAGGAGTTATTTCTTAGATGCAAAGTCCTTGGCAAGATGGAGAATATTCAAGGTAGTTTCTTCGTTGAGGTGGTTGAATCCTAGAATCTATTTGTCTAGACTGATGGTGACATGTAACAGAGATGAGACATGCAATGAATTTTTACAGTACTGTGAGCTTTTGTTCACTATTCTCCTTAGTCACCCATGCCCTCCTCTCGTGAGGCTCCATGCCATCCCCTTTTCTTCTTGGCTTCTTGTAACTCCCAGGAAGGGACCACTCTGAATCTTCCTTGAGTTTTGAGCAGGGAAGCTCCTAATGCTCACCAGAGGTGAAAATTCATTTGCCACCTTAGTGTCTGTGATCTAGCCACACCTGTAATGCAAGGATGATCACAGTGACCTGCCTCACAGAGTCTAGTTGAGTTTAATTTATTATTCTTGTGGTTCAGGACCAGCAAAAGACATTGAATGTAATACAGGCTTAATTTATAAGGCAACCACAAAGCTAAGAGAGAGAGAGAGAAAAAAAGAGATAAAGGGAAGTTATAGTTTAAAATCATTGCACATTAAATCTTGCATGCAGCTATGAGAAATCTTGCACAAGTGAGTGTAGTCTCAGGATTTGAGACCAATCAGTGCTGGGGTGGGGGAAAAAGGTTTTCCTCCCCCACTCCAGCACCAGTCAGCTGGAGCCCAGGACTTGGGGGAGGGAGGGAAAGGTTTTAAAAGTCCACCCTTTCACCGCACCTGATTGGGTGTGGGAAAGGGTGGGCTTTTAAAACTGTTTTTCCCACCGAACCCCTGTGCTCCAGCTGATTATCGGTGGCTTCATCGGTGGGGGTGGGGGAGCCTGCAGTTTCTCCACACCAATCGGGCACATTGGGGAGGGGACCGCTGGCTTTGCCCCATAGGAATGCATTGCATTGCATTGAATTGCATTTTTATTTGATGGGTCTCTTTGTTATTCGTTTCGTTCCATAACAAAACGAATGACGAATAATGAAATGAATAAAAATTTTGTTTTGTGTCCATCTCTACTCAGGACTTAAGCCTTACAGGCTTGTTGTTTATGGTTGCTTAGAAATAAAATGACTTTGGGTGTGTGTGTTTAGGACGTGTGGATTTGAAAGATTTTTTTCTCTTCCTTACTTCCCTCTCCTGATCAGGGGCATTGAACCGTATGACAAGCCAAGCACAGTTTACATCGAGCGACACGAACCGACGCATTCCTCTACGGTCCTCCGTAGCACAGATTTCTTTCAAACCCGGGAGAACAAAGAGGTCCTCCTGGAGGAGGTGGAGGACTTCCAACTCAGGGACAAGTATCTGTTTGCAACAAAGGCCGTGGTAAGGAATGTGTTGTAAAGGCCGCAGCTTTAAAAAAAGACAGATGCAATTTTAAGGATGGCCTGGAAGCCCTCTCTGGCTTCGAGGCAATGGAGCATCCAGTGTTGTACCAAATACAGGCTACCTGGCTTGCTATTCTAGAGATCAAAGGTTTTTAAAAAAAAATAAGAGGGAGAAAGGTTTTGTGAGCTTCAAATCTGTGGGAGGAGAGAGCTCTCCTTTGGCTGGAGCTTTGGCATTCTGTTTCTGCTCTCTCTTTCTAGAGATCTGGCAGACCGGCTGGTGGGCATGGCTGCAAATCACTTCCATTTGGAAGGGAATAACACTGAAGCCTTTACAGGGACAGGTGCACCTATTGGCACTTTGCTGGGCATTGTTAGAAAACATACAACCCGTGTTGCCAGCTAGCATGCAATTGCTAATCTATCTCAACATTAAATCTTGGGCTGCTTTTACACGACCCCTAAAATCCTCTGGCAACTTAAATGCAGATCCTCCCAAAGTGGTTTTTGTTCTGCTTCCTGTGTTCCCACCTCCCGCACTCTGATACTATTGCTTCTGTCTGCAGTGAGGGGAGAGAGGGAAAAAATGCAGGCTCACCTCCGCCTGCCATCGGCACTGTATACTTTAGGATCTTTTCTAGTTCCTTTGTAGCTGCATTTCCAGATCTCTGTACACAGCTTGGCTGGAGCAGGCTAAAACAGGCTAAATAGGGCCAGTAGGAGATACATTATGCCATTCGGTGCAATCCTTGCATCCAAACTGCATACAGACCTCAAATGACCTTGGTCTGCAACAGCTCTTGCCAGTATCATGAAGTTGTTTAATACAACAGCCACTTCAGGATATAGGTAATTTTCTTGGCTCTGAAGAAGCGGAGGGGGAAATTTAGAGTGAAATAAATAAATAAATAAATAAAGCCCAGGTGATGGCTGCTTCCAGGGCCGCTTTTAGGGCCACTTTTATCCAGCTCAGGGCTGCTTTTATCCAGCTCCGCAGGATCACCCAGATCCATCAGTACCTTGATGAGTCCTCCCTGAGGACAGTTGTGCAGGCCCTAGTGATCTCCAGGATCGACTATTGCAATGCCCTCTACGTGGGGTTGCCCTTGACTCTGATCCGGAGGCTACAGCAGGTGCAAAATGCGGCGGCCAGGCTGGTGGTGGGTGCTCTTAGATTCGAACACATCACCCCAGTCCTGGCTCCCTGTTGTCCTCCGGATTAGGTTCAAGGTCCTGGTTCTGATTTTCAAAGCCCTCCATGGCCTGGGACCAGAGTATCTGGCGGAGCGTATCTCCCAGAGATCAGCTGGGGCCAGACCCACGAGATGGGCGCAGGCGCACTCACTGAGAGAGGCACGGAAATAGTGTACGCATGACTGCACCTTCTCTGTGGTGGGACCCTTGCTCTGGAACCACCATGAGCTGCGCCTAGCAGAGTCCCTGCCTGCCTTTAAAAAGGCCCTGAAGACCCACCTTTTCAGGGAGGTGTTGGGCGACCTTCCTAATTAGTTCTCCCCACCCATTGCCATCTCTGTTTGTATTTTGCCACCCTCGTTTTTGGTATCTGTCTTGTTTTGTTCTACTGTTTTTACTGTTAGCTGCCCAGAGTTCCCTCCTGGGAAGATGGGCGGGATATAAGTCTAACAAATAAATAAATAATAAATAAATAGTTGTTCCAGCCCATTAGGATTCCTGTCTGTTTAAAGGGGGGAACCCAACAAAAACAAACAAAAAGTGGAGGAGGGCCAGGTATGCAATGCTTTAAAACAGCAACAAGGAACAGCAGCAAGGATGTTATCTCCTCCAGACCAGGTACTTGTAAAATGTGCTGGGGCACGCTTAAGTGGGCGTGGTTGTACTTTTTTTTTAAAAGTTCGCTGCTGGTGGGAAAACAATTTTATGCTCCGCATCTGCGAGCACTTTGCAGTGGATTTTAGGGGTTGTATAAAAGCAACCTTGGTGGCAGTGTCCCATCATTAATGAAGTGCTGTTTTTGGATGCACGTGTGGCTGGGTTACATGCCCAGGAACACCACCTGCAAAAGCTTCTCAATGAGAGGCAATTTGCCACCAAGGCTTACACAGTTTTCCTTACGCAAGTGTATATTGGCGCCAGGATTCCAGCTGCTGCAAGGTTGCACTGCATCCAATCATAGTGCCTCCGAGATGGGACTAGCTAACTTTTAACACACTGATTCCCAGAATTCCACAGCATCTTGGGAAGTGATAGCCCCTCCGTTTCCCAGAAAAGCAAAACCTCACAATTAGGAGTGTTTGTGCCAGTTGAATCTAGTGGGCCTTCTTATGCTACTGCGGAGAAGTTGCCAGTATGATCTCCAAATCAGATGAAATGGTGGTGATGCCATCTAGCCTGGATGCCTTCAAAAGGGGATTGGACAGATTCCTGGAGGAAAAGTCCATCACAGGTTACAAACCATGATGGAGATGTTTAATCTCCAGGCTTAAAACCGGGGTACTTCCAAGAACCAGATGCAGGGGACTGGTATCAGGAGACAGATCTCTAGTCTTGTGCACTCCCGGACACATTTGGTGGGGCCACTGTGAGATACAGGAAACTGGACTAAATGGGCCTTTGGCCTGATCCAGCATGGCTCTTCTTATGAAATGCCACCAGACTGGAAAAAATGTTGGTTGTTAAACAGACAAATAAACCCATGGGGTTGGTTGGGAAATAACTCTCTCATTTCTATAGGATTTACATGGATGAAATGTGCAAACAGCATCTTTGATGTCTTCAAAGGGGGACTCTGGAAGTGTTTGACCTAACTATGATTCTGGCTATGACTTTACCACCAGGAAATAGTCATTGTCTTTTACTGACACAGCCTGGTTTAGTAGCTGGACAGGGGGCATGGTTCAAATCTCAGGAACAAAAATTATTGGAAAATGCTTCTGACCTGCCTTACAGGGCTGTGGTGAGAATACAAAGTGTATCTGTGTAATGTACAGTACCCAGGGGCAGAAAGGCAGTCTGAAAATGTGATAGATCGGGAAAGGAACCGAAATAATTGCATACAATGCACAAGCATGCAAGAGCCAAGGTTACGATGTCACTCTCGGTGCATCTGATTTTAGTCCTTTAGGCAGATCTAGGTCAGCCTGAAATGCTGGGAATGTTGAGAGGAAAAGTTGAGATGTAAGTAATAGGCCGATGGAGAGGGTGGGAGGAGACGGCGGCAGCAGGGAAGTGGAAAAGATGGATCTCAAGAGAGAGGAAGAGGATCTGCACGATTACAGGCAAAAGGATGTTGGCCGAGTGGAATAAAGCTGGAACCCAGATCTGTTGTGGGGTGCATCTCTTACTTGGGCTGAAAGTGGAAGGGTACATGCAAAGTTGTAGGTTTGGACCTTGGTGTTGTCTTAGAGGCATCTCAGGCCAGTGGGATAGGGGGCCATTGTGGGCTCAGAACAAGATGAGGTAGAAGCAACCATCGGACCCCATGAGTCAGCAGTTTGCCCTTGGGATGGTGGGTTGCCTCTTTCACACATCCTGAGCACATGGCTCCCTTCTTTTTTGATTCCTTGCTTGTTTAAAAATCCAGGAAAACTGGCAACCCCCTGACAGAGTTATATACTGTATCATTTGTGGCATCCTTGGCCAGTTACCAACCCACAAGGGAGGATTGACTTAGGCTGCTGTCCCAGAACCACTGTAACGTAAGCTATCCCTTGGGGTTGACAACATTCCTTTGGGGTTGAGGCCACCGTCTGGAGGGGTTAAATGGTTCCTGCCAGGCATAGGAAGGAGTGATTTTTAGAGAAATCCCAAACTGTGGTAGATGTAAACCTATAACGATAATCTGGGTGGACGTAGCCCAGCCCAATTCTTATTGTTGCACCTGTCCAGCCATGCTTGTTCTGTGGCAGCAGGTGGGACCTGACTTTTGTAAACCCTAATAGGGCTCTCAAGGTAAGTAAGAAATTTAAGGAGTGGTTTCACCGGCTGCAGACCTCCAAAGTCTTGGCCTGTCATGTTGGAATATGGCAAGATCAATATTCAGACATTATAGGGTTAAGGTCAGCTGAATCTCATTTGGAACTGTAAAGCTGCAAGTTATATCTCTTTAATTAGTATGGCTTCTACAAAAGGAACAGCTTCACCTTGCTCAGAAGCATGGTGCTTCAGCTTCAGCTCTTGCTAGCTGCTGCAGCCTTGTTGCTGACGCTATCCCTCTCTCCATGCCGATTGTCAGAGCTAGGCAGAGAATGCGTGTTTGCCTAATGATCCTGGGCATTGCCTGAGCTGCCGTTGCCTTATCTTATGTTACTTCATTTGGTGTGTTTTTCTATGTACTGCTAGTGTTTTGTTATTTTATTAGGAATATCCCGTCTACCCTTTTGCTGAGAGAAATAAATAACATTTTTTTATACATACTTCACTTTCGTCTCAGAGTTTTCAGTCTACAGTTTTAAACACATCATTCTCTCCAGTAGACCACAATGGGAATCATGCGCTTGTCCCAGCCCATTGTCGTGTGTGTGTGTGTGTGTGTGTGTGTGTGTGTGTCTATCTATCTATCTATCTATCTATCTATCTATCTATCTATCTATCTATCTATCTATCTATCTATCTATCTATCTATCTATCTATCTATCTATCTATCGAGAGAAGGTTGACACTCTCCCTGTGGTTTCCCTGTGCTCCCATTCAATGATAACTGTTAGCTCTCCATGGACGGGTAGGCAAAGGGCAATTTTGCAAAAAATAAATGTTTGAATTTGGAAAAGCTTTCTCTTGGGGACCTCCATGATAGGATCCTGCCGTTTCATTCTGTTGGCAGGCGTCCAGCAGGAATTGTTTAAAACACTTAATCAAAATTAAGTTACTGGCTTGTGGGAAGTTTGGGACTTCAGACGGTGAATCTGGCAGTTTGCGTTGGCTGTTCTCCAGAAATATTAAGATTTAAAAAGTATACTTTTAGGATTCAAGGGGTTCTTGTAATGTGCATTTGTTTTTGTTGCCCTTTGATCTTTGTGCAGCCTCTTCTGGGCGCCCGGGAGCAGATGTCCGTTCAGCTTTGGGTGTCCTTTAACCGCAAACCGATGCAAGCGGCCCAGTTCGTGACCCGGCACCCTATTAAGGTACTGATGCATGTGTAAGGGAGGGCTGGAAGTTTAATGGGGAGGTTTGAGGAAATAGGAGGTCTGTTGTTTTTTCTTATCAGAAAGAGCAAATAAGATCTATAACAAAACCTAAGCCTTGTGGGGCAGTGGTTAAACATGCCTGTACTGCAGGTAAAACTGTGCTCACGACCTGGGGTTCAATCCCAGGTAGCAGGCTCAAGGTTGACTCAGCCTTCCATCCCTCCAAGGTTGGTAAAACCAGTACCCAGCTTGCTGGGGGTGGTGGTGGGGAAATGTGTAGCTTGCATACTATAATTAAAACTGTAAACTGCCCAGAGACTACTTGAGGTGGTAATGGGGCGGTATATAAGCAGACCACTTTTTGCTTTGCTGAGGTCAGTGTTCACCTCGGGATCCCAGCTGGCCATGCCTTCTCAGAGGGTGCTCCACTCCACTCCCGCTTGCTCCTAGATTTCCATTTTTACCCTCAATATCCTATCCCTTGTCCATACTCATTGAGCAACCACAGTTGTTACAGGGCTGTTCTGAGAAACAACCCCCTGTCCTCCCCCATGTATTAACTTCTATTTATTTATTTATTTATTTATTTATTTATTTATTTATTTATTTATTTATTTATTTATTTACATTTGTACTTGTTAACCACCCAATTTTCCCACAGGAACTCTGGGTGGTTTACAACAAATAAATGTTCTGGGATCTATATTGTCCGTCATTATTGTAAGCCACATTGGGTCCCTTACCAGGGAGAAAGGTGAGATAAAAATACAGTGGTACCTTGTATAAAGGAATTAATTCATTCCAAATGAAATTATGTTAAGCAAATTTTCCTTTATACAAATTTCCCATAGGAATGCATTGAAAACAGAGTGATCCAATGTTTATGTTGTACAGATTTGCCCCATCGGCGATTCTGTTAAGCAAATTTCCCCTATCTCTGGAATTGTTTATGTTGTACAAATGTTATGTTATACAAACCGTTTGTTATACAAGGGTCCACTGTAATTCAAAATAAATAAAATAAAGTTTGGGAGCATGGTCTTCAAGAGGTGATTAAGAAGCATTAGCTGTATAAAAGTTCTGCTCCTAATTTGTTGGCCTGGACTGAGCCAGAAGCTTGCGTTTCTGGAGTGGAGGGGTGGTGGTGGCAGCCTCCCCACAATGGGTGTCTTCCTTCTTGCCTTGTGTCCATCTCCTTCTCTACCTTGTGCAGTGAATGCTGTTTTCTGCTGGAGGCAGAGGGAGGCAACTGCAGTGTCAGGAGGTGGGGAGGAGGAAGGTACAGAGGTGCATGGCAAAGCAAAACAAGGCAAGGAAGGACCAAATATCTCTAGAGGTGGTGGGTTTTCCAACACTGGAAGGCACTCAAAGATATTTAGACAACCACCTGGCAGATATATTCAGTATCTGGCTTCATGTAAGTGGTTCCTTCTTAGGTCACTTTCTTTATATGTTTCCTGGTGGTAATAATACTGCCTTTCAGGACTTTTGCACATATATGTTGTGCATCTTCAAATCTTGGGATTCTTTAAAAACATCCCTTTTTCCCCCTTCCAAAAGAGGAAACTCCACACTTTCTCCTCCTTTATAACCTTTGCAACAACTCTGGAAGGCAGTATTATTAACCCCAGGATACATATAAAAGAAGGGGACTTAAGAAGGAATCCCTTACCTAAAAACCCATAAATAATACATAGGAGAAGCCTGGGACTTTTCTCAGTTCACAACCCACTCTTTGTGCTGCTAGCTGGCCAGTGCATGGAAGAAAGGGGTTAAAAAGAAGAAGGAAAAAGCTTGTCTCGATCTTTGTCTTAAAGGAATATTATATTGCGGACACATCTGAAGACCAGGTGTTTGTGTGCGTTAGTCACAGCAATAACAGCACCAACCTTTACATCTCCGAAGCGGAAGGCCTGAGGTTTTCACTGACTTTGGAGAATATTCTCTACTACAGCCCTGGAGGAGTGGGGAGTGACACCTTGGTCAGGTAAGAGGTTCAAGAAGAGAGAGGGGGAGGGGGGAAAGTCCTGTGTTCTGTTCCCCAACCTGGAAAGGTGCAGATACCCCCAAGCTCTCTTTGTCCTGGGCGTATTGTCAAAACACTTTAAAGAGGAAGAGATTATTCCCATTTAAACCGCAATGACCTGGAACAAAACAAGAACAAAAGGTTGTTTTCAAAACACTTTTTAAGACAGGAAGAAATGTTTCCCCACCAGCTCCGGAGTTTGGAGACAATTTTAAAGCGCGACCAGCGCATTTTCAGCCTGCTCTCTCGCGCACTTTAGCGACTCCAGCGCATTTTTCATGTACCTGCTCTCTGCATGACCTGGAACAAAACAAGAACAGGTTAAAAGGCTTCTTTTGTCCTTTTTTCCCTCCCCCTCATGCCGACAGGAGCAGGAAGTTTGGGGACGGAAAATAACTTTTCTAAGATAAGGGACCAGCGGATCTTAGGGGTCGTGTGAAAAGGCCCTAAGATGCCTTCCTTCCTTCCTTCCTTCCTTCCTTCCTTCCTTCCTTCCTTCCTTCCTTCCTTCCTTCCTTCTTTCTTTTGCAATTGGTGGCAGACTTGTTTTGAAAAAACAACACCCACTTATTTCAAGAGGGCTCTAGATCTCAGGCCCCATGCTGGCTGGGGGATTTGAAAGAAGTATTCCAAAATAGTAACATTTCCAAACTTGGGGCAATATGAAACTTCGGATAGGCTACATAGGATGAAGTGTTCCCCCCCTACCTCCCCGCCCCTGAAAAGTCTGCTGTTTGTCTTTGTGATATTTAAACTTAGAGTTGTTTTCTTTGAGCTGTTACTGAGTTATCTCAAAAGTTATGTTTTTTGGGGGGGATTTTTTTTCACAGTATAGGACATTCACTTCTGGTTCACTTACTAGCTAATCACCACGAGTCATTTATTTATTTGTTTATCTCTTTTATAGGCCACATTTCTCCCTATAAGGGGACTCTTTCCTCCCTTTTTAAGTTGAAAACAGATAAATGTTTGTGTTCTGTCTCTGTTTCCTGTTTTTGCTGACCAGGTACTTTGTGAACGAGCCGTTTGCTGACTTCCATCGAGTTGAAGGCGTGCCCGGGGTCTACATTGCCACTCTGATCAATGGCTCCTTCAGTGAAGATAACATGCGCTCGGTCATTACCTTCGACAAAGGGGGAACGTGGGAATTCCTTCAGCCCCCCAAGTATACGCGCTATGGGGAAAAAATACATTGTGAGGTAACGAGGTTGAAACGCACCCAAAACCTCTTTCTGCCTCATGGCACAGTGGGCTGGTTTATAGTATGACAGTCAAAACTCTGCTCATGGCCGGTGCTTGATTCTGGCAGCCAGCTCCAAGGTTTGCTCAGCCTTCTATCCTTCTGAGGTCAGCAAAATGAGTACCCAGCTCATTTCAGGACAACATGTAGCCTTCACAATTAAATTGCAAACCACCAATT
The DNA here is from genome assembly GCA_029282475.1 of Phrynocephalus forsythii. Classification (NCBI taxonomy): domain Eukaryota; kingdom Metazoa; phylum Chordata; class Lepidosauria; order Squamata; family Agamidae; genus Phrynocephalus; species Phrynocephalus forsythii. The sequence continues at coordinate 8,330,434 of JAPFRF010000022.1, forward strand.
AAAGAGTTCTTTAATGGCTAAGGGTGGTATATAAGCAGCATGCTTTGTTTTCAGATGCATTTGTACACTTTTGTCTAATGGTTTGGGTTCACCGAAGCTAGAAAGGAGCAGTCTAAGTCTGTAAAAACTCCTTTTCTGCATTGCAGCTCCAGGGCCCATACTAGTCTGGGTGATGTTGAGAGTTGTAGTCTAAAAAAGACAGGAAAAGCTTTCTTCAAAGTCTTCATTATGAGGGATTTCAAATAAGCCCACAGATTATTTCTAACATGACAGGTTCATTTGAGCCCACAACGGCTGTTCTCAAAGAGATATGCCACTAATCAAGGCAATACTGGATTCATGTTTGGATACGGTGCGTTTTTCCTTCTCATGTCTGTAAGGCTAGCACTGAAGCAACAGCTAGCCTTAAGCGTTGTAGGATGGATCTCAAACCACACATGTTTGACATATAACTAAACAAGAATGTTGTGGGATGGGAGCTTAACAGCAGTCTTTCAACACTGCACTTGCTTGGAATTAAAACAACAACAACAGCAACAATAGCAACAGCAGCAGCAGCAGCAGCAGCAGCAGCAGCAGCAGCAGCAACAACAACAACAACAACAACAACAACAACAACAACAACAACAACGAGCCCTGGAAAATTCATTTTTCCCAGAATCCCCCAAGCTCAAAATCAGAATCCCCTCTTAAGTACTGCATGCAGCTTTACAGTCTGTGCTCAGAAGAACATGCCTCCTGCAGGACGAGGCCATGAAGCTCCTAAGGTTCTTCCTTAGAGGTTACAAGCCATGTTGGGGATGTGTGTCATCTCCAGGCTCAAAAGGAGGGTTCCTCAAAATGTCAGACACAGAGGGGTGGTATCAGGGGACAGGCATATCATTGTCTCCTGTGCTCCCAGAGGCATCTGGCAGGGTCACTGTGCGATCCAGGAATCTGGGCTAGGTGGGCCCTTGGCCTGATCCAGCAGGGCTCTGCTTAGGTTCTTATCTTCTTATGTCCCTTCCAGCTTTCTCAGGGCTGTTCTCTCCACCTGGCACAGCGTCTGAGCCAGCTTCTCAGCTTCCAGCTGCGCCGGATGCCCATCCTGTCCAAGGAATCTGCTCCTGGACTCATCATTGCCACAGGTAAAATGTCTGTCCTGGGTTTGATTTCTGTGTTCTTTCTGGAGATGGGGAGAAACCGCCCATTTGGTTCACAACGGTCCATTTTTCAGCTGAACAGTGTGTTTAGTGCTTCCCAGCCTCTTCTCCTCCTCTGGCGGGCACCACTCAGAGACAGTGCCCATAAATGTATGTCTCCTGGAGGAGGCTGAGCTGGGAAGTGCCAAACATCTGTTTCACCAATAAAACAAACAGTTATGAACTGCCAAACTAATAGTTCATGCCCTTCCCTAGTTGCTGGCTCTCTCCAGCCCCTGTGGGGTTAGCTAGAAATATATTAATGAAGGCATCCCAATGAGAATGATTGACCCTCCATCTGATCCTCTCCCTGACCCCCAAATCAAGTTTGAGTAAACAGCTTTAGACCTATTCACATGCTGAGGCCTTGTGAGTCTCCAGGCACCTCTCCTACAGGATCACAGGTGTTGCTCTGTGCCCTTTCTGAACTGGATTGGCATGGAGATGGTTTGTTTGAAGGTGATGAAGGAAGGAAGGAAGGAAGGAAGGAAGGAAGGAAGGAAGGAAGGAAGGAAGGAAGGAGGTCGGCCTTTGACCTTTCTTGGCTAGAAGCATTTCCAGCACAGAGTTGGTGACCCATGGACCATCAGCCCCATGTGATTTGCAGTGTCATTGGTCATCTCTTGCAACTTGAGTTGAGATTGAAAGGCCATCAGGACATCTGTGCAGCGCAGTGTGAGTGCTACCTGACTCTTAGCAGCCTGTCCCAGTTGGAATTCATGTGTGAGCTTGGGATGGGAAGCCACAGATGTAAAGAAAGTGAAATGTTATTCTTTACATGTTCTGAATTTATCCAGGTTCTAGATCTCTCTGTGTAGAGTCTTCTGATTTATAAAGGAACCAGTCATTGCAAATCAATTCAGTTCTCAAAACATTGCACTCTTGACTGGCATTCATGGATATCTCATTGAGGAAAGAAGCAGTTTGGGCATTGAGCTGAACCACAAATATTGGTTGTTGTTGTTTTCTTTCTTTTTTAAAAGGGTCTGTGGGGAAGAACATGGCTAGCAAAATGAATGTCTATGTCTCAAGCAGCACTGGTGTCAGATGGAAAGAGGTAATGACTTCTTCTAAGCTTTTGAGTGAGTCTTTCTTTGGCTGAGCTGTCCACCCATTTACTGAGTCTGATGGTGCACCATCCAGGCACTGCCTGTTTTTCTTTTGTTTTCTTTCTTTTCTCTTCCTGGTCTTTGGACATCCAGGAGCCCCAGCTAGATTGGCTGTTCATCAAGGGTGCCAGGAGATGACACTCGGCACATTTGTTGGCCCAGATAGATAGGCAGTTTAAAACACTGCCTTATGTCAGTGCTTTAAACTGAAATAAACAGTTGAAAGTTGAGAGATTTATACTGAGTTCTCAGGGGGAGGAATAAAATCTTCTTGAGTAAAAGGGGAAAGATTTATAAGATTCTGAAGAGAAACTAGAGTATATAGAATAAAATCTTCTTAAGGATAGGAAACCAGAAGGGGTGGTGGGAAATAGTCCAAATGATGCAGTAGGAGCAGGAGGAGTATTACAGTCCATCATTGCAAGGAAAAATAGATTAAACAAAGGGCTTGTAAGAAGGACACACAGCCTTAAATGTCTTTACACCAACACACAGAGTATGGGAAGCAAACAGGAGGAGCTGGAACTCCTAATACAGCAAACTAAATATGATATAATTGGCATTTCTGAAACCTGGTGGGATGAGACTTATGATTGGAATGTAGTTATAAGAAGGTATAAACTGTTTCAGAAGAACAGGCCTAGTAAAAAAGAAGGAGGAGGAGCCTTATATATTAAGGATGTTTATGCCGCTGAAGAAATCCAGGATACACAACTGGAAGGTCAGGCTGAAAGTATTTAGGTGATAATTAAGGGGGAGAATAATAGGAGGGATGTCACTGTGGGGGTGTTATAGACCCTCAAACCAGCCAGAGGAGTTGGATGGTGCTTTCTGTGAGCTGATGACCACACAGTTAAAAGGGAAGGATGTAGTACTAATGGGAGATTTCAACTATCCCAATATATTTTGGCAGTCTAACTCAGCTAAGAATGCAAGGTCCAATAAATTCTGCCCTTGCAGACAATTCCATGGCCCAGAAGGTAGAGGAGGCAACAAGAAGAACAGCTATTTTAGATCTGATCTTAACCAATAGGGAGGGCCTTGTAAATGGGGTCAAAGTGGTGGGATCTTTAGGTAGAAGTGCTCTTTTGGAATTTGTTATACAGTGGGAAGGTGAAGCTAAGTATAGCCATAAGACAAGCATATTTTACTTTAAGAAAGCTAATTTTTGTAAACCTAGGGAATTATTGTCTGTAATTCCATGGACCGAGACACTGAAAGAGAAGGGAGTCCAAGATGGATGGGGATTCCTTAAAAGTGAGATATTAAAGACACAATCTAAAATGGTTCCAACAAGAAGAAAAAATGGGAGATGTCTAAGGAAACAGAAAAGCTAAAACACAGAATGAACTTAGACTTGGCAGAGATGGGATAAGATAGCCATGTTTAAATATCTGAAATGATGTCATATCAAAAAGGATGTCATCTGTTTTTCATGGCTTCAGAGATTAGGACTTGGAGCAATGGTTTCAAATTACAGGAAAAGAGATTCCATTTGAACGTTAGGAATAATTTCTTGATGTTTGGAGCTGTTTGGCAGTGGAAGATGCTGCCATGGAGGGTGGTGGAGTCCCCTTGGGAGTTTTTTAAGCAGAGGCTGGATGGCCATCTGTTGGGAGCACTCTGATAGGGGTTCCTGCATGGCAGGGGGTTGGACTGGATGGCCCTTGATTCTATATTTCTTTGATTCTATGATCCAGAGGTAGACAATTTGTAGCCCTTGAGACAGGGTTGACCTTCAAAGCTTCTGATTTCCTAGCACTAGCTTTGCTGGCTAGGTGATCTCAGAAGGAACCCATTTGAAACACATCTGGAAGACCACAAGGTGCTAAGCTCTGATGTAAAGGAATATCCAAGGGCCAAGCTGAATTCTAGATGGGGGAAAAATTAAAGGTCAAAATCATATCTTAAAGGAAGGCCTTCTTAATTCCACTGCCTGAGGTTGCTGACCCTGTGTTTACAGCCTAGCACTTCGGGATGCCAAATTTGGCACCATTCCTTTTGAGTTTTGTGGTGAGAATGTTGTATCTGAATCATGAGCCATGCTTTCCAAAGTCTAAAACAACAAAAAGCACCTCCCCCCACAGTTTTCCCCCCAACATGATTTGCTTTTGTGTGTAAATGCTGCAGGCTGCCTTTGGCTTTCAAAAGGCAACCAGAGCAGAGGGAGATTCTCCCTCTTTTGTGTGGAGTCTGGGATGCTGTGACAACAGCCGGAGACAATTTTTGGCCGTCTTCCTCCCCTGAGTGGTGGGTGTGGCCCCAATTTTACGAGGGCTTTTGGCTGATGGGGAGGTCTGATCTGCAGAGGGTTTTTTGTGGTAGGCCTCCTGCTGGCCTTTGGTTGTGACTCAAACATCTGCAAAGTGTTTAAATGCTGTGAACAGAGCTGTACTGCCTTGCCTCTTAGAGAGTGGTGCAGCCTCTTGGCTTGGCTGGAACCCAGGCTGGTAAGGGAGCCACCACAGCAGCTGGACGAAGAGGCGGGTCAGGCAAACAAGGCTTTTCCTGTGTTTTGCAGAGATGTTAAAAATCCTTGAAGTGAGCTAAAGCTCTCCCGTTATGTTGTGTTTCCTTCCTTCTTCAGGTCCTGTCTGGACCCCATTATTATTCTTGGGGTGACCATGGAGGGATCCTCATGGCAGTGACGCAGGGCACAGAGACAAACCAGCTCAAGTGAGTCAAATAGGCTAGTACAGTTGGACCTCCGTATCCACTGATTCATTATCCACAGATTCAGTTATCCACGGTTGGCAGAGGAAAAATAAAGAAATAGTCCAGCTGCCGCAAAGCAAGCTACTGTCACAAAGAGCAGCAGTAAAGCAAGCTACTGTCATAAAACACAGCCGTAAAGCAAGCTACCATCACAAACAGCAGCTGTAAAGCAAGCTACTGTTGCAAAACAGCAGCTGTAAAGCAAGATACTGTCACAAAACAGCAGTTTTGGGGAACATTTTGGCATTCTCTCTTATCCATGTTTTTCATTATCCACGGGAAGGCTTGGAACCAATCTCCAGCGGATACTGGGGTCCTACTGTAAATGGGTCAGAGTAGACACCCTCCTCCACTGAATTCATTTTGGACCACGATGCAAATGCTGAAATTAGGGCTTGTTGAATCCCATGAGATGTTTGCCACCAGTTAGGCCTCACCTTGAGGACCGTGTCCAGTTCTGGCCACCACACTTCAAGAAAGATACGGACGAACTGGAACAAATTCAGAGGAGGGCGACAAGGATCAGGGAGCTACAAACCAACCCGTATGAGGAAAGAGTGAAAGAACTGGGCATCCTAAGCCTAGAGAAAATAAGTCTGAGCAATGACATGCTAGCACTTTTCAAATATTTGAAATGCCGTCATACAGAGGAGGAGCAGGATCTGTTCCTGATCATCCCAGAGTGCAAGAAGCGCAACAATGGTCTCTTCCCTGGCTTTCAGTTGAATATCAGGAAAAATGTCCTAACTGTTAGAGCAGCATGGCAATAGAACCCATGACCTCAAGAAGGGAGGAGTAGAGATGGGCACAAAATGAAAAATGAAACACTGTTTTGCCATTTCATTATGTAACAAATTACTTCATTATGTAATGAAACGGTACAACACGCTTTGTTACAAAACAGAAAAAAACACCATTTTTTCCTCTAGGAATGAAACTATTCATCCTAGAGCAGTGATGGTGAACCTATGGCACGGGTGCCAAAGGTGGCACTCGGAGCCTTTTCTGTGGGCACCCGACAGGGCCTCTTAATAGCCACCTGTATACAGGTTAAATTACTGTATTGGCACTTTGCTAAAAAGTAGTGGGTTCTGAATTGCAGTTTGGGCACTTGGTCTCTAAAAGGTTCGCCATCACTGTCCTAGAGGAACCAAAATGGCAGAGGCGCGTCTTTGGACTTTTCCCTTTATGCCCCACAAATCTGGAAAGGTTTGGGGTTCAAGGGGCTGAGTTATTAAACTCCAAAACCCCTCCAAGAAAAATCATTTCTAATTGATTTGGAAGCTGCTAATTGCTCACCTACGGGAGGCTCTTATCACCTTAATTCCAAACTTCTGATTCAATTAGAATAATTTTTCCTGGGGTGGTGTTGAGATTAATAACTCAGCCCTCTGAAACCCAAATCTCTCTGAATTTCATGGGGCTACAGGGAAGTGCTTGAGGAAGCTCCCCGGCAGTTTTGGTGCCGATACATGGCTGTGATCTGTACTAAAAAATACAGATCACAGCAATGTATCAGCACCAAAATTGCTATAGAGCTACATCAAGCTCTTCCCTGTAAGCCCCCCAAATTTGGGGAGTTTTAGATTTCAGGGGGCTGTGCTGTTAAGCTCCAAAGGAGGTCCCCATAGCTAATTGCCAACAACATAGGGGTTAATTGCGGTTAAGCCACTTAAATTAACCCCTATATTGCCGGCATGCACATAGCTTTTTGTAAACCGCCCAGAGTTCCTTCGGGAAGATGGGTGGTATAGAAGTCCCATAATAAAATAAATAAATAAATAAATAAATAAATAGCATTTTGTTTCATTTTGTTTCATTACGAAACAACTTAAAAATTTCTTAGTAATGAAATGAAATTAAAATACTAAAGAAACAAAATGAAATACATGTACTATATTTCTGCTTTGTCCCCATCTCTAGTGGCGAGTGCTCCAACACTGGAGGCATTCAGGAGAAATTTGGACAACCACCTGGCAAATATCCTTTGATTCATGTTTATTTATTTATTTTGAATATTCTCACCCCACATTTCTCCTTAGAAATCCTGCATGGAGTGTGGGGTTGCACTTGATGGCTTTGTAGGCCCCTTCCAACTTAACTGTTCTATGATTGATTGATTGATTGATTGATTGATTGATTGATTGATTGATTGATTGATTGATTGATTGATTGATTGATTAGAGATTGAGAGTTGGATTTCCCACTGTGCCTCCTTGACAGGTCCTGGACTTCATGTTCCGTAGGATCTCTTCCAGTTCTGCAGTTCTAAGGTTATTGTCATAATAAATCTGCCTGGCCTGCTTTTTACCTCTCTCTTTCCTTCTCTCTCCCCCCCCTCTCTCTTTCTCTCTAGGTACAGCACAAATGAAGGGGAGACCTGGAAGACATTCACTTTCTCCGAGAAGCCAGTCTTCGTCTATGGTCTCCTGACAGAGCCTGGAGAAAAAAGCACCATCTTCACCATCTTTGGGTCTTACAAAGAGAACAGGCATAGCTGGCTTATCCTGCAGATCAATACCACTGATGTACTTGGTGAGGAGATAATTCCATATATGGAGGGATGCACCCACCCTCTAAGATGAGCATCTGACTACTACACCTTCTGACCTTGTCCTAGCTAGATCTCAAGAGACTCCTGGGAATGGTGGCTTGCAGGAGGGATTTCTCATGTAAGACTACTTCCTGTCATTACTTGAGGAGAGAGAAGGACTGATCAGTGAACCCCTATCCAGCTGTTCATGTCTGAACATTTGCTGTACAGTGACTCAGGTCATTTACCCATCCAGTCTAGGGATACACAATTTCTAGGCATGGGTAGATACCATACCCCATCTAGCCAAAAGGAGCTGTACCCACCCATTTCTAACACATTCATATTCCTTTTCTGCTAAAATGCATCATTATCGTTATTATGGTTACTCTTCTACTGGAGGTTGACCATTCTCATGGTTACCCTGGCTCTAAAGACATGGCAGCTTTAAAGAATGGTGTTGCTGAGAGCCTGATAAAATGTTGCATTAGTCATTCAAATGCCACCTGGCATTCACAGGTCCGAATCAGAGAGGCGTTTAAGCTTGGCAGAAGAGTCAACTTGACTAGAATGTATAACTAGCATTTCTTTATGCTCTTCTATAAGCGAAGCCACTTGGTGGCTGAAATGGGTTTTTAAAATGAGAAACATGATATTTCAATTAACGCTGTTACTGCTCGGTGGAACAGTTTTACTGCCGTACTAGTGGCTAAGCATTTTGTCCACAAAATGTTTAATAAAAGTGGAAATAAGACTCCTTAGCAAACTAATCCTTCTCTGGGTAACTTTGGCTGGCATTCATATGCAGAATAGGGATAGGAGGGAGAGGTCATGTCTGAATTGGTGTCAAAGTTGGGATGGAGCACTGGGGCAGATAATATGGAGTAAGGGTGTGGGAAGGCAAAGGAAGACATGAAGCTGCATGATATTAGTGTAGGACACTGGTTCCAAACTTAGGAAGAGAACAAGGTCCTTGAGGTCTTTTGGAAGAGACCTCAAGGGCCATCTAGTCCAACCCCCTACCATGCAGGAACCCCCATCACAGGACTCCCTGACAGATGGCCACCTAGCCTCTGCTTAAAAACCTCCAAAGAAGGAGACTCCACCACCCTCCATGGCAGCATATTCCACTGCTGAACAGCTCTAACTATCAGGAAGTTCTTCCAAATGTTCAAATGGATTCTCTTTTCCTATATTTGAAACCATCACTCTGAGTCTTAGTCTCTGAAGCCATGGAAAGCAAATTTGTCCCCTCTTTGACATGACATCCTTTCAAATATTTAAACATAGTCATCATATCTCCGCTCAGCCTTCTTTTTGTAAGTAATTTGTAACTCGAGTGTTCTTGGACCTCAACTCTCATAAACTCCAAGCAGCACAGATGTTGATGGAGGCTTCTGGGAAGTGCAGTCCAAGAACACCTGGGTTAGTAAAGGTTGGGAAAAATTGCCATAAGCAGTGGCGATGCAGTATTGAGATCAGGGTCAGAGTAGAAGATGCCGAAGGAGACAACAGGTCAGTCAGTTGCCAAGGAAACTGGAGGTACTTTGGCTTAACTTGCCCCCCTTGCCTCTTTTCCTTTGACTGATCTGTCAGCAGAGCATAGTTGCAGAGGAGTTTTGCTGACAAATCTCCAAGATTAGAAAGAGTCCCTGCTGGCACAATCCATTTTCTGCTAACAAGCAAGTCTCCTTTCTGTTCCTAACCCATGACTACCAGTCTCTCTTTACATTGTACTAACCACCACAATATCCTTGTGTACCTGAACAATTTATTTTTTTGCCAGCACATGGCAGTAATTCTTCTTCTTCTTCTTCTTCTTCTTCTTCTTCTTCTTCTTCTTCTTCTTCTTCTTCTTCTTCTTCTTCTTCTTCTTCTTCTTCTTCTTCTTCTTCTTCTTCTTCTTCTTCTTCTTCTTCTTCTTCTTCTTCTTCTCTTCTCCTCCTCCTCCTCCTCCTCCTCCTCCTCCTCCTCCTCCTCCTCCTCCTCCTCCTTTTAAAAGCACACTTCAGGCGAGTGGTGGTAAACGTTCAACACTCCAGATGTTTTGGAACACAACTCCCACAGTCCTTTGTCACTGGCAACACAGGGTTGGAATTCTGGGACCTGTGGTCCAAAACATCTGGAGTGCCGAAGTTTTGCCACCCCTGCACTAAGATCTATGCATGGCAGTGGCAATCCTGCTGCCTGCAGGTCCAAACTCAGAAGGCTTTGATTCCCTGCTTTTAAAATCCAGCTTTTCTGTTGATTGGGCAGGGGTGCCTTGCACAGAAAATGATTACAAGCTGTGGTCTCCCTCGGATGAACGAGGCAACGAGTGTCTCTTGGGGCACAAGACCGTCTATAAAAGGCGAACTCCCCATGCGACGTGTTTCAATGGGGAAGATTTTGATCGGCCCGTCATGGTCTCCAACTGTTCTTGCACTCGAGAAGATTATGAGTGGTGAGTAGGCAGAGCCCTTCTTTGCTTGGGCTACTGTTAAGAAAACAATTGATGGTTAAGTCACTGTCATTCTAGTCAGGCTCCCCTGCAATTTTCTGTACATAACAACAGCAGCAGCAGCAGCAGCAGCAGCAGCAGCAGCAGCAGCAGCAACAACAACAACAACAACAACAACAACAACAACAACAACAACAACAACAACAACAACCATGGGGCTGGAAGGGTTCCTATGGATCATGGAGTCCACTGTCTCCCAAGGAGGCACCTGAGGAATCAAACCTCTGACCTCTGGCTGTGCACCTGGATACTCCTCATTTGTAAACACCTTACCCTGATGAGGTCACCTGGAGATCTTGAAAGCAAACACAGAGATTTGTGCCTTTTTGGGTAGCCTAATAAAGGTCAACTAACACAAGTTGGACGTTGGGATTTTATGGAGAAAAGAATGGTCTTCCCTACAAAACATGCCATAGCTGATTAACGGGAGGACAGCTGGTCTTCTGTCCAAAACAGAGAACATGTTCTCACTAGTTTAGGCCTGTGTTGACTCATCTCAGCATGAATACCATACAGTCTGATACATGTCTTTCCTTTCCGTCCTGGCTCAGTGATTTCGGCTTCAAGCTAAGCGAAGACTTGTCATTAGAAGTTTGTGTTCCAGATCCAGAATTTGCTGGCAAGCCATTTTCCCCTCCTGTGCCGTGTCCTGTCGGCTCAGCTTACAAGAAGACTAAAGGGTAGGTAGCTTATAGTTAGGCTGTGACTTAAAACAGTCACTTACAAATGATGGGGAGATGTGTTTGTAACAGTAGATAAATGTCCAGTGTTTCATACATGACATCTCTTCCTCCTCCTCCCTCTTTTTGGAATACATCTCTGAACTTTTGTAGGTGAAACCCACTGAGACATGAGTTACTGGGGAATGCCATGGTTGTGGTCATCTGCTGGCCCCTGGAGTTGACTAAGGATTTCCTCTCTCGGACCTCATCAGATTGGTCTTTTTTTTAAAACCTGAGAATTCTGCCCCTCTAGGAAGCAAGAATTCACAAAAGCCCAAACATGCCAATCAACTGTAGAACCACTCCCTAACTCTCAACTCCTGGCAACCTCTCCATCAAGAGATTACAAAACTCTGATTTATTCCTTTGTGCTGTTTTTGGTGACACTGTGAGCCGTAGGGTAAGCCCGATGCTTTAGGGTTGTTGAGGTTCAGACAGGGAGAGGTGCAACCTTATTTTGCAAATGCCCCAGTCCCAATCTCACCTTGTTTCTGAGCTAATGGTCTTCCCCTGATGTAGGAAAAGCAGAGGTGTATATAGGAAAGTTTTCAGAGAGATTTTGGATATTGGTGGAGATCAAAGTGTACCCCTGCTTCATTCCAAACTCAGGTTTCCTTACAAATTCTGCTGCCCTGATTTCCTGTCACCTCTGCAGCGGTGCAGATGGAAACGTGCAGTTCCTGAGGTAACATCTAGTCAAAAATAAAAGCCACAACCATTCCATTTTGTGCATTTTGGTTCTACTTGTGAGAAAAACAGCACCTGCAAAATACTTTGGGCCTGAAATTAATGGCTTGCTAAAGTATCCAGAATAGAGGTGGACATGTGCTTCATACAGCTTTGCTGGCAAACCACTTACCTGTCTCGGCACACTGCCAGGGTCCTCCTCCAGTGAGCCCGGACTGCCCTTCCCTGCTTCCCAGGGCAGCCAACCCCTCTGTGTCCTTTCAAACCCCTCTTTCTTCAAAATCTCTTTCAGTTATCGCAAGATATCTGGAGACACTTGTTCAGGGGGAGACGTTGAAGCTCGGCTGGAAGGGGAATTGGTACCATGTCCATTAGCAGGTAAACAAGCTTGCAGTATATTTTGTGAATTATCTGGATTATGCTGGATGTCTGTTTTGATTTTACCACCCAAGTGCTTCCGTCTGTAAAGAACAAAATGGTTCACAGAACCTTCTCAAGATTGGCAGTGATATAATCGAGAGAGTATCATCTTATAAATACTTGGGGTGCTATGTCAAGGACAATTGGGACCTTTCCTGCTAAATCCATGGTAGAAGTATCAGACTTTGTACTCGAATACTTCAACCCTATGTATTTAGTATACTTCTCTATGGTGTTGAAACTTGGGTTCTTTCAGACACATTGTGCAGGAAGCTGGAAGCATTAGTATGGATATAGCATGAACATACACCTTTCAGAAACATCTCACATTTTTCAGCTTGTGGGCCCCCTTCAAATGTGCCAGGGGCCCCGAGGGGGCCATTTGGCCCTTGTTGAAAGTGGCTGCCCTAGAATAAAACATTCCTTCAAAAACCTTTCTTACTATCTGCAGAGGAGAATGAATTTATTCTGTACACGACAAGGTACTCCATCCATCGGTATGACCTCTCTTCTGGGATGAGTGAAGAGTTGCCGGTCACAGGATTGCGAGGAGCAGTGGCTCTCGACTTTGATTACGACCACAATTGTTTGTACTGGGCCGATGTGACACTCGACATTATCCAGGTGGGTCTGTCCCGCTAAGTTTCTCCAGTGTGTGGTGATGGTTCCTTTGCTGCTGTTTTTTTTTGGGGGGGGAGGCAGAGAAGTAGATGGTCCCATGTAGTTTTTTTCAGCAAGGCTGTCAGCAGAGAGCCTCAGGGCAGCCAGGTGTGGTATAGTAAGCTGAAGTATAGTAGGACCCTGGTATCCACTGGAGATTGGTTCCAGGCCTTCCTGTGGATAACAGAAACCATGGATAAGAGAGACCCCCCCCAAAAAAAACCCTGCTGTTTTGTGACAGTAGCTTGCTTATGGCTGCTGTTTTTTGACAGTAGCTTGTTTTGCAGTGGCTGATATTTTTTAAAAAAATCTTTCATGTGCCAACCATGGATAACTGAATCAGTGGTTAATGAATCAGTGGATATGGTGGTCCTACTGTATAGAGAACCATAGGAGATGCTGCATTGGGAACATCTTGTTCAGTTGTAGGCAGTGGTTTTGATGGGGTTTTAATCCCATGTGGTAATGGGAAATACCTGGAACCCAAATTCAGGTACTGGCAGCAGATCCAAGCATGATGCTTATATGCATAGCATTTAAAGCACTATCTGTGTGGTTTATAATTTAAATATGGAGGCTACACATTGCCTTCCACCCCAGCAAGCTGGATACTCAATTTATTGAGCCTGGAGGATGGACAATTGAGTGAACCTTGAGCTGGCTACATGGGATTGAACCCAGGCCATGAGCAGAATTTTGTCTGCAGTGCTGGAGTTTAACCACTACACCACAAAGGCTGGATGTGAGACTCAGTTGAATGGAAGAGAAGTTGGCCTTCAGTAAGAACAATGCAGAGAGAAGCCAGAAGCACCTTGGACAGCTCCACATGAAGCCCATGCTAAAGATGTTGTTGTTGCTTCACCAGCAAGACTAGAGGTCTTGAACTGATCTTCAGTTCGGTGAATCAGTCCAGTTTGGTTAAATGGAGGCTCTTCTCGTAAATAAATCTAGTCTGCTTTTGTAGCAGCTCATTTCTTAAGGACAGGGAAAGCCATAGACATGTTTCAGCTTTTGGTCTCCTCATGATGGAGACATTTTTTGTACTTAGTCTTTGAGATAGGTAAGACTGTCTTCTTGGCATATATTAGATTTTTTCTGGAAGCTATAATCTAGAAGTACCATCTTTGTCTTTTAGATTATAGCTTGTCATTTTGATTATAGATTATAGGTCTTCCAGAGCCTCCTATTTAGTCGGCCAAGGCAATTAGGATCTTACAGGCAAACTCTTCCCTCATTCTGACATGGACTTCAAATTCTGGTTCTCCTTCCCTCAAGGACAACTCAGTCCAGTGATGTAAGCGCAAATAAACAAACAGACAATAGTTTGGAGAATCAGCTATTTCTCCTTTAAAATCATAAAAAGGCCAATCAAGAAAATTTCCCAAGCCAGAAAACAAAGTTGTCCAATGAAAGTCACTTCAATGAAAGTTGTCCAATTAAAGTTCCTTCAGAAAGTTGGGCGGTATATAAATATGAATAAATAACTAAATAAATTAGTTTGGAAGGGAAGTTGCCTGACTGACTCCTTTGGCTCATTGGCTGAAAAAAAGGTTTGATATGAAATGTATGGAATAAATAATAAATATAACACCAGATAACCCACTGTTTCTTATATCTGACCTGCTTTTGACCCTCTGGCAAGACTTGTGGGTGTCTGTTGTGTTCAGTGCTGTACTGCACTGTATTTAGCATAGTATTGGTGAACTTCTGCAGATCAAGATCAATGCTCCCTAACCTTGAATTCTCAGATGTTCTTGGACTACAACTCCCAGAAATCCTGGCCAGCACAGCTAGTGGGGAAGGCTGCTGGGAGTTTTAGTCCAAGAACATCTGGGGACCCAAGGTTGGGAGCCATTTGCTCCAGGTGACTTTAATCACAGTTCCCACCATCCCTTATGCTCAGTAGGGAATATCCACAGGCACCTAGAAGACTAAAGTTTTCCCATCACTGATGTAGGACACGAGAGGATGAAGACATTGAATTAACTCAGGATTTGAATGCCTTGTGCTCATTTTCAGCGGCTGTGTCTAAATGGGAGCTCTGGACAGGAAGTCATCATCAGCACCGGCCTGGAGACGGTTGAAGCGTTGGCCTTTGAACCCATCAGTCAGCTGCTCTACTGGGTGAATGCTGGCATCCCCAAAATTGAGGTACATCTCTCTGCACACTTTGAACACTTCTTGTTAATGATCATGGTCAGAACTGACTCATAGGTGAGCTTTGCCTTGGACCTGAGGGTGCCAAAATGAGGAGGTCAAAACTGGAGAGCAAGCTAAGATCATATAAGATCCATCATTGCTCAAGCAAATGATAGATCCCAAACAGGAAAACCTTATTAAGAGAAAGGCCAATGGTTGCGTGGGGGAATCAGTGGGTGTTTTTCCCTCATAAGAACTCAGAGGAGCTAACCATGGAGATAAAAGCACAAGAGTTAAATGCAGAAGCCTTAATAAATGTCGGTTCTCTGCCAAAATGAACACCATAGAGGCCATCAGTGAGGAAAATGAAGTCAGACATATGCTAGTTTTCTAGGAGGTTGGACTCTGTGTGTGTGTGTGTGTGTGTGTGTGTGTGTGTGTGTGTGTGTGTGTGTGTGTGTGTGTGTGTGTGTGTGTGTGTGTGTGAGAGAGAGAGAGAGAGAGAGAGAGAGAGAGAGAGAGAGAGAGAGAGAGAAGTGATATTGGAAGGACACGTGGTGGGACAATTTGAGGCAACTGCATCTAGAACCAGGGGGAGTTTTGCACTTGGATTGTCACACAAAGATAGCCCTATTGTGCATGTGTGTTAGGCAATGTTTGGAGAACAGGACTGCACCAACATCTGCTAGATGCATCAATAAAACTGAAACTGTGGACGACAGCTTGGGAAGTAAGACAAATAGAGAGGAGATGGATAAATAAAGTGTATCTGAATACTTATTGCTCGATGTTGAGATTTCAAACTCTCAAGTACATTGCAAATAGAAGGATAGGTCATACATAAGAACATAAGAACATAAGAAGAGCCATGCTGGATCAGGCCAAAGGCCCATCTAGTCCAGCTTCCTGTATCTCACAGCGGCCCCACCAGATGCGTTTGGGCGCGCATGAGACTAGATATCTGTCTCCTGATACCACTCCCCTGCATCTGGCCCTTGAAGTACCCTGGTTTAAAGCCTAGAGATTACACATCTCCATCATGGTTTGTAACCCGTGATGGACTTTTCCTCTAGGAATCTGTCCAATCCCCTTTTGAAGGCATCCAGGCCAGATGCCATCACCACATCCTGTGGCAGGGAGTTCCATAGACTTACAACGCGCTGGGTGAAAAAATATTTTCTTTTGTCAGTTCTTACTCTCCCAGCACTCAATTTGAGTGTATGTCCCCTAGTTCTGGTATTTTGAGAGAGGGAGAAGAGCTTCCCTCTATCCACTTTACTCATACCCTGCATTATTTTGTATGTCTCAATCGTATCCCCCCTCAAGCGTTTTTTTTCCAGACTGAAGAGGCCCAATTGTTTTAGCCTTTCTTCATAAGGGAGGTGCCCCAGCCCAGAAATCATTTTAGTCGCTCTCTTCTGCACCTTTTCCAGTTCCACTATGTCTTTCTTGAGATGCGGTGACCAGAATTGTACACAATACTCCAGGTGGGGCCTTACTATTGTTTTGTATAACGGCATTATAATGTTGGCTGTTTTATTTTCAATCCCCTTTTTGATAATCCCTAGCATGGAATTGGCCTTCTTCACTGCTGCCACACATTGGGGAGACACCTTCATGGAGCTGTCCACCAACACACCAAGATCTCTTTCCTGATCCGTCACGGATAACTCAGAGCCCATGAGTTGATAGATGAAGTTTGGATTTTTTGCCCCAATATGCATTACTTTACATTTGGTTACATTAAAACGCATTTTCCATTTCTCAGCCCACTCCCCCAGTTTGGAGAGATCCTTCTGGAGCTCTTCACAATCTTCTCTGGTTTTTACCACATGGAAAAGTTTTGTGTCATCTGCAAACTTGGCCACCTCACTGTTTATCCCTGTCTCCAGGTCATTTATGAACAGATTGAAAAGCACCGGTCCCAGGACCGAGCCCTGGGGCACACCGCTTTTCACTTCTCTCCATTGTGAAAATTTCCCATTGACACCTACTCTTTGTTTTCGGGATCTCAACCAGTTCTCAATCCATAAGAGGACCTGCCCTCTTATCCCCTGACTATGCAATTTTCTCAGCAGCCTTTGGTGAGGGACTGTGTCAAAAGCCTTTTGAAAATCCAGATAGACTATATCCACCGGTTCACCCAAATCCACGTGCCTGTTGACCTTTTCAAAAATTCTAAAAGGTTTGTAAGACAAGATTTACCCTTACAGAAGCCATGCTGATTTTCTCTCAGCAAGGTTTGTTCTTTTATGTGTTTTAAGATTTTCTCTTGGATGAGGCCTTCCACCATCTTCCCTGGGACAGATGTAAGGCTAACCGGCCTGTAGTTTCCTGGGTCCCCCTCCTTCCTTTTTAAAAATTGGTGTGACATCCGCTATCCTCCAGTCCTCCAGCACTGTGGCCGTTTGAAGAGACAAGTTGCATATTACCGTTAAGAGATCTGCAATTTCATTTCTCAGTTCCCTAATAACCCTTGGGTGGATGCCATCTGGGCCCGGTGACTTGTTAATCCTCAATTTATCAATTAGTCCTAAAACGTCCTCTCTTTTAACCTGTATTTGATTTAATTCTTTAGTCAAGAGGGGCGGCTCAGGCAGCGGAATCCGCTCAAGGTCCTCTGTCGTGAAGACAGACGCAAAGAACTCGTTCAATTTCTCTGCAATGTCCAAGTCCTCCTTAACCTCCCCTTTTCCTCACCATCCAGAGGCCCAATTGGTTCTCTGGCAGGTTTTCTACTTCTAACATATTTAAAGAAGCTTTTATTATTACCCTTTATATTGCTAGCCATCGTTCCTCAAAGTCTTTCTTTGCCTCCCTTATCATCTTTTTACATTTCTTTTGCCAGAGTTTGTGTTCCTTTTTATTTTCCTCATTTGGGAGGATTTCCATTTACAGAAGGACCTCTCCTTGTGCTTTAGAGCCTCTCTAACTCCACTCGTTAACCATGCCGGTGTCCTCTTGGACTTAAATGAGCTCTTCTTTCTTTGTGGTATGCACTTGTGCTGGCCCTCTATTATTGTTGTTTTAAACAGGCTCCATGCACTCTGAAGAGATTGGATTCTTCTAACCCTCCCCTTCAGTTTCTCTCTAACTAGTTTCCTCATCTGAGGGAAGTTTGCCCTTCGAAAATCAAGGGTTTTTATGTCTGATTTGGTTGACACTCTTCCTCCGACATGCATGGCAAAGGTAATTGCAGCATGGTCACTGTTCCCCAGAGGCTCAGTGACATTCACATCCCTGACGAGGTCCTGAGTATCACACAATATTAGATCTAGAGTTGCCTGTTCTCGGGTGGGCTCCATGACAAGTTGCTCTAAGGCACAGTCATTCAGCAAGTCGAGAAACCCAGTTTCTCTTTCTTGCCCGGAGCTCGCATTGGCCCAGTCAATGTGGGGATAATTAAAGTCCCCCATGATTACTATCCTATCCCTCTTAGCCACCTACATGATTTCTCTCCTCATTTCAAGGTCCCCCTCAAGTTTTTGATCTGGTGGACAATAGAATACTCCAACTATCATATCACTCTTTGGACCTGGTAGTTTAACCCACAGTGATTCTATGGCGGAGTCAGACCCTCTGTCAATCTCCATTCTGCTGGATTTTATGCCTTCTTTGACATAGATGGCCACTCCTCCTCCAACCCGCCCCTCTCTATCCCTTCTATAGAGTTTATAGCCTGGGATTGCTGTGTCCCACTGGTTCTCCACATTCCACCAGGTTTCTGTTATGGCTATTATATCAATGTTATCATAGCCTGATCTCGCCAGGCGTTTCCCCCGCTGCTACAATGGCAAGCCTCAAGGATTTCACGATCCTTCTGGAAAACATGACTCATTTAATTACAGAGCAGAAACAATCCAGAAACATGTTGTGCCTTGTAGTGGTCACTCGTGCTTGATGTATTGGAGAACTGCTCCATGAGCTGGTCTTACTGTGCGTAGAAGAAGTATCCAGGTACTTCCTGGCTGTAAAACTCAATTTTGCTCTAATAGCCTTCGGTGTGTGGGTGAGTGGCAAATTGAACCGATAGATCAGAGTTACCTTCAGGAAAGAGCCGGCTGAGCTTGACAAAAAAAAAAAAATGCCTTTTGCTCGTGGCTTATGGGAGCAGAGTCTTCTCCGACGAGCAGGTCTCATCAGTGGAAAGGCTATGAAACATCTGGTGCTTTTGTTGCTTGTGGATGGCATCCATCCACACTATGCTGCCACCCATGACTCACATTGCAGTCAGTGGAGGAAGTGACGTGGCAGAAAAGCTCTGAAAACTAACTCCCTGAATTATCCCGATGTCACAGACATTGCAGGACGTTGGGCTGAGGTGATGTGAGACAGTAGATTAATTGGGGATTATTTAGAGCAGTAGCTCCCAATCTTGGGTTCCCCAGATGTTCTTGGACTGCAGCTCCCAGAAGTCTTCATGGCCAGGATTTCTGAGAGCTGCAGTCCAAGAACATCTGGCGAGACCAAGGTTGGGAACAACTGACCTAGAGAATGAATATAGACAAGAAGGGTTAGATCAGGCATTTCCAAACTTCAGCCCTCCAGATGTTTTGGACCACAGCTCCCACTGTCATTGGCAGTCTAAGCTTAGAACTCTGGGAGTTGTGGCCCAAAACATCCCGAGGGCCGAAGTTTGGACATGCCTGGGTTAGATGAAGAAACAGGGTGCTTTGCAATTTGTGCACAGAAATAAGCATTATTGAAAAGAATGAGGGGCTGTGGAAGGCAGTAGGGGTGTGCTATTTTGAGTGGGTTTTTATATTTATTTATTTATTTATTTATTTATTTATTTATTTTTGTGGTTGTTGACCGCCTGATTTTCCCACGGGAACTCAGGGCAGTGTACAACATGTTGCAAAAACAACTTGCCCCAACATAACAAAACAAAGTATGAATAATAAAGAAAACAACAACAATAATAAAATAAAATACAAATAGGAATACAAAATGAAAATAAGCATAACTCATGAGCAACCATATAGCAGAAACAAGATCCGGCAAGAGAGGGCTGGGACCCACAGACATACAGACTAATAACAAAACCACAGTATGCTCAAAGGTCACCCAAAGCATTCCCTGAAGAGCCAGGTCTTTAAAGCCCTTCTAAAAGCCGGCAGCGAATCCGACAACTTAATCTCCACTGCCAGTTTGTTCCAGTATGCTGGGGCAGCCACTAAGAAGGCCCATTTCCAGGTAGACACCCTTTGGGCCTTTCCAGGTGTGGCCACCCAGAGCGAGAGGGAAAGCGAAGCTCTGGTTGATCGGGATGAAGTTGACCTCTAGGAGATCCGCTCCACCAGATAGACAGGTCCCAGGCCATGGAGGGTTTTGTAAACCAAAACCATTACCTTGAACCTTATTTGGTAGGCAACAGGCAGCCAATGCAGGCGAGCCAGGATGGGGGTGACTCTAGAATTCTCTAATGATTACTGAGGCAGAATTGTGGAAGCTTCCGTTCATAAACACACACCTCCAGATACCTACATTTCATTAACCTGGAGCAGTGCTTGCGTCTGAATCAGCCTAAAGGCCTTTGCTTATTCTTATTAATATATTTTTTAAAAGGAAGGGGCTGTGTTGCTTCCTGTGAATCAGTGTTTTTGAGAGGTGCCCTACAGAACCTTTGGGGAAACTAACTGGATTCTAATCCCACAGGGTGGATTCTAGCTGACCCATAGATTTTGTAGAGAGCACATCCCAAACAGTTATGACTTCCAGGATGGTGGAGTCCCCCCAAAACCCCTAGAATGCAGATTCAGCAGAAGAACAAATCAAGAGGAGATGTGTGCCGCTTGCTGCGAACAAGATGGTGGCCAAAGTTCACATATTGATTGGATTTTTGGAATAACGGCCCCAACTTTGTATGCAAAGGCTTTGACATGGTTTTGAAGTATTACAGAATGTAAAATTGAGCAGCACTGTTTGCTGCTCAGAATAGCAAAGGGATGCCTTCATGCTTGTCCCCTTTGATGCTTCCACTAGGTCGCCAACCCAGATGGAGACCTGCGGATGACCGTATTGAATGCCTCTGTGCTTGAGCGGCCCCGAGCCTTGACCCTGGTCCCCAAAGAAGGGTAAGGAGGAAATGCTGCTAGCTATAGATCTACTCCGTTGGTACTTGGGAGGACAAGGAAATCATATTTGCCCATTGGGCTGCTTCAGCACACTCTTGGCTCATTTACCTTGTCATCAACAATGACTGGGGTATAGTTTGGCTCCTAAGAGCTGCCTGATACATGATGCTTTATTGGGAAGGTGACACATATATGGCCTTTCTCAGTCTGTCTCTGTGTTTTGGGTATCCCACTCAATATTGAGTTTATTGATTTAGTGAACGGTCCAGCTCACTGTGCAGGTAATAATAGTACCTTTATTGTCAATGTACAACATGTGTGCAATGAAATTGTCTGAGTCTCCCTTACCCATCCCCACCCCCATCCCACCCCCATCCCACTAGCAAGCACTCAGTCTTATTTCTCCCTGTGTACTTGACACAGAATGCACCAGCCCACAAGTCAGTTCTTCTAGACTTGTCCTGGGATTATTTCCCATTCAGCAGTCTGACAGCCCATGGATAAAAACTGTTCTTCAGTTTGTTGGTGCGGCAGGCTATACTACGATATCTTCTGCCTGATGGTAACAAGGTAAAGAGGTGCTGACCAGGGTGTGAATCATCCTTAAGAATTTTTTTCAACCCTCCTGAGGCAACGATCCCTAGCGATGTTGTCCAGCACACTTAGGGGACAGCCTGTGATATATTGAGCTGTGCTTACCACCCTCTGTAGTGTCTTCCTGTCACCAGCTGTCAATCCAGCATACCAAACGGTAATGCAATGTGTGAGGTAGCTGATATTTCAGGGACTGCCTGTGGATTTTCCCTTTTCAGGTTGATGTTTTGGACAGACTGGGGAGATGCCAAGCCTGGGATCTACCGCAGCGAAATGGATGGCTCTTCCCCAGCTTGCATCGTCTCGGAGGGGGTGAGGTGGCCCAATGGCATTTCTGTGGACGATCACTGGATCTACTGGACGGAGGCCTACCTGGACAGGATCGAGCGCATTGACTTCAGCGGCATGCAGAGATCAGTGATTCTGGACAGCCTTCCCCACCCCTATGCCATTGCTATTTTTAAGGTACTTGGAGAATAATTCTCCAATATCTCTTTCAGGCAGAGATGTTTCTTTCCCAGGTCAAAGGCTGCTAGCCCCAGCTACACTTGATCCAGGGAATCTGCTGCTGATTGGTGAGTCAGCACTTACCAACATCCCATCATTGAGTCTGTTGAGATTAACAAAAAGATAAAAGTTCATTAGGCTGGAACAGTGCTCCCCAAACTTGGGTACCCAGATGCCCTTGGACTACATCATCAAGTAAGTATCACCAGAACAACTAGTGATGAAGATTTCTGGAAGTTTTTGTCCAAGAACATTTGGACCATCAGTTACTGACCATCAGCTTCTTCCTTGGAAAGTTATTTAAGAACACACTGCACTCTTACATGCAAAGGCATTTATATAATCTGTGGTTTTGCATTCTGCTTTGGGGTGTGGAGTGGGGGTAAGGGATCTGGTGTTCTGGATCTGGGCTTCATGACTGCCTGAGAGCTGAGGAGCTTTGAATTTTACAGAATCCTCAGGGAACACAGCTTTCCAACAAGGATGGGAAATCTCTAGAGCTAGGAGGTGGAAGGGTGGTTGTCAGTGCAAAATCCCTCAAATGTGCATGCATGAAAACCAGCAGCAATGGGATATTCTTCCATTTACAGAGCGGAACAAGGAAATGGCATTGCTGATTCTGGGTCCAGGCTCATCCTGACAGCTTGATATTGGTGAATCCTAAAATATTCTGGCCATGGTAGTCTACAAAAGCCACGTGTCCAAATTCTGAGTTTGGTCTTCTCAGACAAAACCCACATCCTTCTCGCTGTGCCAACTTGTTTACAGGTCTTTCCTTGGATGATGAAATCAGGGCAATGTGATTCATTTCGCTTGGAGAGCATTCAGTGTTTTTATCAGTCAGCCAGAAAGGCTGTGTTCCAGTCAGCCGGTTTCCAATTCCCCTCTGGGCTACTTTACATCTAAATCCAGGTTACAGGTTGCCCCTGGCAACCTGAGATGGAAGAGACATCCTCCTGTACAGGATGTCCTTGCAGATTGAACGGGAACGTAACCAGGAAGAGATAAGCTGATTGTTCAGGTCTAGAAACTACAAAGTGTTCTTCTTAAACTGGGTTTTTGTTTTGAACTTTTGGCAGCTGCCAAAAGCATCATAATCTTGGACCCCTCATCCATGGAAGAGGAACATTTTCATGGTCTGAGCTCTACAGATTTCAATTGAGTTTTATGCTTGCATGGTGAAGGAGCCTGCCTCTCTCATTTGACCCTAAATGTCTCCTAGTGACAATAAGGGACATGCTCTATCTCCCTTTGTTGCTTGTAGAAAAAGGCCATGTACTAGCCTAGGCTTACTCAAATATTCTCTGCTTTAACTGGAAGCATGCCTTTTAACCAACCTTTGTTAACCATGTGCCCTCTAGATGTTTTGGAGTTCTGATCCCATTATTCCCCAGGCACTCTGGTGAGCAATTAGGGATAGTAGAAGTTGGAGTCGAAACATCTGGAGATCACCAGATTCGGAAAAGGCTGAGATAGCCAGTAAAATTATGAGCAACAGAACAGGAGTCCTTTAATTTAGAAGTCATATCAGCCTTAAGCTCATGAAGGTGTCTACTGTCAAAACTCAGTGACCCACCTTTGGAGCACAACAATAAGATTTTCATAGTTGTTGTGAGTTTTTCAGGCTGTTTGGCCGTGTTCTGGAAGTTTTTCTTCATGACGTTTCACCAGACTCTGTGGCTGGCATCCTCAGAGGGCAAGGAACTCAGAGAAGTAGGAATTATCTCTGTGATCCTAGTTCCCTGAACTTCTTGACTGTTGAAGATACCAGCCACAGAGAACACAGCATTCCAGAACACGGCCTTGGTTGTTAGTGGCAATAAGTCACTGTGAGTTACACCATTTTCTAGCTAACCAATGACCACCATTGCTTCTTAAGCAATGGAACAATTTCCATGTTTTCCATGTTGTTCTTTTAAAGTTTGTTTGCACATGTAGTTCTCCACCAGATCTTGAAAGAGAAAGCATTCTTTTCTTCCTCTTTATAGAACGAAATCTATTGGAATGATTGGTCTCAGCTGAGCATTTTCAGAGCTTCCAAGTACAGTGGATCTAGAATGGAGACTTTGGTTGACCATCTCAACGGGGTGATGGATATGAAGATCTTCTACCGTGGGAAGACTACAGGTACTCCTGGATCACGACCAAAGAGCATTTCTTTTTAGTTGTATCCATCTTCTTTTTTGACATCTATATAGAGATAGAGATAGCTGCCTAGATGCCCTAAGCACATCCGATCTTGCCTGATTTTGGAAGCTAAGCAGGGTCAGGTCTGCTTAGTACTTGGACAGGAGACCACCAGGGAATACCAGGGGCTGTAGGTGCCTGGAGTAGGAACTGGCAAACCACTCCAGTGTTCCTGCCAAGAAAACTTCATGGACATGGGGTCACAAAGAGTCAGTCACGACTGTAACGACACAACACACACACATACATAGAGATAAAGCAACAAGTTGGTGAACGTAGAGTGGACATAATTCCCCCTTTCACATTTAAAAAATCGAGAGCCAGGAAAGAACTGCTGGATAGCTCAGTGATTTAGGTCCCTGGCCATGGAGCCAGAGGTTGGGAGTTCAATTCTTTACTAGGGTGCTGGTCTCAGTACTGTTATCTGCGCACCTTAAATTGATGTTAAATTTCTGGGCGGTCACATGACTTTTGATGTGCAGTTAGCGCCCTGATGACAGAGGACTATTTTACTACTCTGCGTCCATCCCGACTTGCTTACTGTGCATCTTTTCCCTGTTTTCCCCTTGTGGCAAATACCTGTGTTGCAGTCAGGTAACAGTTTTTCTTCTTAAAATCAATTGTAATTGCAGGCAGAAAGCCAGTAAAAATTGTGCCGGCATGCTGGTATGCCACCAATTCAGTATCATAAACGATTGCCAAGGCAGAACTACAGGAAGTGGCAGAAAAAGGGGTACGAACTGAATTGGTGCGAATTTTCTGGGGTCACACCTCGTTTGAGGCATTAAAAAGTGTGCATCAATAAGAGAAGTATTTTAACACAACCCCTAGCAGTGGTACAAAATGCTGTGGTTAAAGTGCGCTTCCGGGGCATGGTTGGACGGGGTACCAAACTACTGCTCTTCGGAGTGAAGGCACGATCTTTTGCTGCACAGTCTTTCGCAGCAAAAAGAGCAGCTAAATTGTCGTGAGACCGGGGTCTTGGACTCTCGGACTGAAGCTGGACTTGCATATTCATAGGATCCAGCTCTGCCATTGTAAGATGATAACTATGAAAGGTACAAAGATATATTAATTGCAATCAGTTGGGTTGACATATTTGAGAGCTGGATACAACAAATGATTCTAATTGAGGAGGCATATTTTTTCCATGATACCAGCTTTCAAATTTCAACTCATTGGCATTCACTCTGGCTGTGGCTGCAAGGCTTGTGCCAGGTCCCAATGGAGGTGTGTCTCTAAACAGGTCTATTTATTTCGTTATTTATTTTGAATATTTTTAGTCCATCTTTCTCCTTGCAAAAGGACCCAAGGTGGCTTACAGTAATGAGAGGCAATATGCAGCCCAGAACATTTAAGACCTATTCAAGAACAGGGAATTAGGAGAGGCATCTTAAAACATTAAAAGGTAACATTAAAGCTACAAAGAGCATGCAAAAAGAAAAAATAATCCACTATGAGGGGTGGAAACTAACATGGACAACACTGGTGTTCCTATGAAATCAGTCAATGCAGTCATGCATGATAATCCTTATAAAAGTCATATAGTAGAAGTCTCTCATTCAGGGAAAGCTTGACAGAAAAGAAAGGTCTTTGCCTGTTTCCGGAAAGATAGCAAAGACGGGGCAGTCCTGGCTTCCAGCGGGAGGGAGTTCCAAAGTCTGGGATCAGCAACAGGGAAGGTCCTTTTATGTGTACTTCAACACATGAAACACAGGTTAAAACTCACCTGTTTGGTAGGCCGAACATTTTTGGCTCATATATTTTAGAGGTCCTCTTCCTCCTCCTTTGGCTAGGGGAGAATGCCTGTGTGGCCAACCCTTGTAGCCTCCTGTGTTTGCCAAAATCCAACAACAGCCGGAGCTGCAAGTGCCCTGAGGGAGTCGCCAGCCATGTCCTCCCCTCAGGAGAGGAGAGATGCGAATGCCCAGTGAGGTACACTCTGAAGAACAACACATGTGTGAAGGAAGGTAAGAGATACATTTCCTTTGCAATCTATCATTGGCCTTAGAGACGGTATGTATGCCATATCTCAGGGACCAATCTACACTGTAGGGTCAGCAACGATTCTCTCTGGAGAGTCGAGTTTGTGGGGAAGTGAGGGAAACCTTACCAAACAGCAGTTCCCAGGATTCTTTGTGTGGCAGTGAAGTCTGGGAACTCAAATTGAAGCAAAAACTCTCTCTCTCACACACACACACAAAGATAAAAATTTGTGGCATAGGTATGCCCATTGTCTTCCAGCTTAATGGTGCATGACCAGGGAATTTCAGCAGTTCCTTGTTGGACTAAAGGTACCAGAATGCCCCACCAATAAATATGTCGGCTGGCCATGTTGTGTGGGGGCTTCTGGAATGTTTAGTCCAAAGCATTCACAGTCCCAAGCAGTGGCCTCTACAAATGAATGGACATTCAGTGTCTGTGACAAGGAGGAAGGATTAAGCTCTCCAAGCTTGGAGGTCCTGATTCAGATTACTGCTGTTATGGGGTCTGCCACAGAATAGTGCAACATGGAGTGCCTATTCAGACATTTGTGCCCTCTGTCAGAATTTACTAATCCACTAATTTAGCCATTTTTCCACACTCCAACACTCAGCCGTCTATGGATGTTGAGTTCCCTCAATCCTTTTTTGTCATTTTTTTTTGGGGGGGGTCCCCTCTGGCTCAGGGACCCCTATGCTTGTTATTTATTTATCTACAGTATTTATTACTTTAATATATATACTGTCCTGTTAGTGCTGAAACACTAGTCTGGGTGGTTTACAGGCAATTAGAAAACAAAACAAATGAACAATGAACAGAGCCAAAGCATAACATTTCCCCTTTTCCCTCTACTTATTTCTTCAAACTTTGCTTGGTGATGCTGCCCTCTTGTCCTTGCATGATGCCATTTTGGGTCCATTAGCAGCAGCATCCATCTCAGAACACAAGGGGATCATCAGGAGTGATGGGTGTGTTCTTGTGGGTCCTTAGAGGTCTATATACTGGGGAGTCCTCAGCTGAAGGGATGAGCCCTGAATTTAAAGGCTGCTTCATTTGGTACCTTCAGACAATGCCCCTTGCTAGAGTCTGTTTCTCAAGGACGTTGATTCCTTGTTGGGAAGTGGCTTCAAACAACAAAAGGAGACCAGTGCTGCTTGGTTCCTCTCTTTGAAAATTTCTCTTCATCCTTTTCTTCTTACCCCTGTTGGTTTCTTCACTCCTCTGCTCTTGACTGCTGTGCACCAGAAAACACCTGCCTCTCCAACCAGTACAGATGCTCCAATGGGAACTGCATCAACAGCATTTGGCAATGTGACAATGACAACGACTGTGGGGACATGAGCGATGAGAAGAACTGCCGTAAGTGACCCAGCTGTGGTTGCCCATCAACCTGTGGTTGTCTTGGATTGTGACAGAGGTGGGGAGCAGTGACAAAGAACGGGGAGAAGCTAGGGAATCATGAGTCCCCTCCCATGCTTTTAGGCTTTCTTTCTTTTGTTGTCTAAGAACTTCAGCTTCATGGAGAGAATTGGCTATGTCTATAATGATGGTCTTGCATTAGAAGTAGCACAAGGTGGCATCCAGTGCAGTTTTGCACAGTTGGTTCTATAGCTGCAGGCCCGGTCATGCAATCCAACACAGCTCCACTACCAGTCACTCCAGTAGCCTTCAGCCTGTTGATTTTAAGGAAGGCTCCAAGTGTGAAGTTGTTTAGGAAGAAAATGCTGCATGTTTAAAGGTAAGACTGTAAAACCGAGCTTCCATCTAGATCAGTGGTTCTCCAAACCTGGGTCCCCAGACTACACATCCCAGAAATCCTAGCCAGCACAGTTATTAGTGAGGGCTTCTGGGAGTTGTAGTCCACAGACACTTGAGAACCCACCATTGGGAACCAATGATATAATGGCTTTGGGTGATTGTCATCCATGGCCAGATACTCATCCAGCCATTTGAGTCCCACAGCTAAGGTGGGTTCCGTCAGCTATATATCTCCATGCTTTTCCCAGCATGATGTCATCAAGGTGTTTTGGCATGCTGTTCCAGTTTGCATGCCCAGTGTATGGTTTGTAAGTTGTTTTACACAGAAAGAAGTAGTAGGAGGATCAGTGGCATTTTAAAGTGGACAAAGCTCCATCCAGCTGTGATATGGAATTAAATGTGGCTCCCCAGATGGACAAGATTCCCCCTCCCCCACCCCTGTTATATGAGCCTTGTGGCACAGTGGTTGAATAGCTGTACGGCAGCTAAAACTGTGCTCATGGCCTGGGGTTCAATCCCAGGTAGCAGGCTCATGGTTTACTCATCCTCCCATCCTTCCGAGGTTGGTAAAATGAGTATACAGCTTGCTGGGGTGGGGGCACTCTGTAATTAAAACTGTAAACCTCCCAGAGACTACTTGAAGTGGTATGGGGCGGTATATAAGCAGAACACTTTGCTTTGATTTTGCTTTAGTTGAGATCCACTAAATGCAGATGCAAATGATTGGATTTGAGCTCAGCTGTGGTTGTGTTCTCCCCTGTGTTTGGGGGGAAATGGATTGCCAAATCATCAGCATGCTCAAGGCTTGATTCAACTGGGAGGTCTTTCAGGATGACCATTGACAAAAGCTTTGCGTGACCCAGCTAGCCAATAGGAGCATGTTCTCATTCTATAGGCTGGATTAAATAAAGCTGCCAGCATCTCAAGATGACTCATTTGTGACCTTATATTTCTCAACCCAATCTTTCCTCTTTATCCAACAGCAACAACGGTGTGCGATCCTGACACCCAGTTCCGGTGCCACGAATCGGGGACCTGTGTCCCTCTGTCCTACAAGTGTGACTTGGAAGATGACTGTGGGGACAACAGTGATGAGAGCCACTGCGGTAAGTGGGACTTCCCTGGAGGATCTTGTCTGCTGTGTGCAAGCACTGCATAGCACATGTGTGCACTGTCACATGAGGAGCAGCGCATGTGTATATATATATATATTTTTGCTTCACCTGCATACTGGTGCTGTCATTTCACAGCCATTTCCTTCTGAGTCATGAAGATGTAATGAAGTTACATTCTAAAAGTAGCACAATGAATGGGAACTAAATACAGTAGGACCACAGTTTCGGGGGGGGGGGGATCAGTTCGAAGCCACCCTGTGGCTGGTAAAAAACATGAAAATATTGAACGTTATTAGAAATTGGCATGAAACAAAAAACGAAATGCTGTTTCATCATTTCATTAGATAATGAACTACTTTGCTACTTAACAAAATGGTAGGACGTGTTTCATTTTGTTTCATGACAAAACGGCATTCCCTCCCCACCCCCAGGATGAAATGATTCATCCTATAAGAAATGGCAGGGGAGCAATTCAGGGAGGTCCCCGAAATTTGGAAAGGTTTGGGAGCTGAGTTATTAAGATCCAAAGGGGATGTGCCTAGGAAATATTCTTTCTAATTGGATTCAGAATGGAAGCCAACCTGCGGCCTGCCCACGGCTTGGTGGCAGAATCCAATTAGAAAGATTTTTTTCCTGGGTGCACCCCTTTTGGAGCTTCATAATTAAGCCCACTGAACCCCAAACCTTTCCAAATTTTAGGGGGTTGCCTTGAATTGCTTGAGGAAGCTCCCCTGCCATTTTGGTCCTTTAGGACCCAAGGGAGCATAGTGTTTCATTTCATTTTGTTTCATTTTGTAACAAATCTACTTTAAAAAGTCATCATTACAAACAAAATGAAATGAAACTACTACCGAAGCGAAATGAAATGAAGCAAAACACTATTTTTTGTTTCATGCCCATCTCTAAATGCTATACATTGCAAGGTCTCTGGCTCCCTCTACGGGTCAATTCTAACAAACAGAATCTTGAAATACATATGAGTACGTATTTCTGGTTTTCGTTTTTTTTAATGTAATATTTCCAGCCAGCAGATAAATGATCCCATGGATAAGGATGGTCATACTGTATGACAAGGAACTGATGGGGGCAGAAGAGTTAGAGGGGCCTGCAAGATCAACCTAAAGGGTCACAGATGACCAGAGCATCCCAGAAGTCCTGTTGGAGAGGGAATTCTGGCGATCAAGCAGGCAGAGAAGAGCGACCTGTTGAAAGCCCAGGGTGGATTGTGTCTGGGTTTTTGTGCCTCGCTCCCCTGGAACTCTCTTATTTGCAGAAGCTCATCAGTGCCGGAACGATGAGTTCAGCTGCAATTCGGGGATGTGCATTCGTCTCTCGTGGAAGTGTGATGGTGACAATGATTGCCGGGACTGGTCAGATGAAGCCAACTGTACTGGTGAGCCATTAAAAAAAAACAACTCTATAAACTCGATCAAATCTTGATGGGATTTTTTCTAAGGATTAGATGTCACTTCTTGGAAACCTGTGTTGCCTCTCTGATGATGAGGTGGGCGACTTGAAGAAGAAATCAAATGTCAACACCAGAGTCCTTGTGCGGAAAAGTGGATGCTTCACCTTTTTACAAGCCAGTGAATTATTATTATTTTGCCCCGTTAGACGAAAAGTCAGAATTTTGGCATGTGGAGGCAGGGATTGCATAGAAGGAATAGCACAGAGTTGACAGCAGTATTTAGGTCCTGCCATGTTTGCCCCCTCCCCCACCACACAAACCTTGGGAATGGCTTTTTCTCTCTTTCAGTCTTTTGAAGAGAAGAGATTCAAATGATAAAAATCTTACAAATGCATTTGCTACAATATCTCTGGGGAAATTTATGTGGGGTCTTTGGGATTTTAAAATTTAAGTTTTTAAGGTGCACTCAGTGTCTCCTGATTTCAGAAGCTAAGCAGTGTCAGCCCTAGTTAGTACTTGGATGGGAGACCACCAGGGAATACCTGGTGCTGTAGGTGCCTGGAGTAGGAACTGGCAAGCCACTCCAGTATTCCTGCCAAGAAAACTCCATGGACATGGGGTCACAAAGAGTCGGTCATGACTGTAATGACACAACACACACACAACGTGGTGGTATAGAAATCCATCAACTAACTGTCTAAATATAACTAACTAACTAACTGTTAGTATGGAAATTGTTAGTATGAAATTGTGATTGTTTGTGCATGAACCACACATACTCTGCTACAAGGGAGGGGCAGGTTTTGTTCCACACACACACACACACACACACACCACACACCCCAGGGCACATAACCAAGGGCTCAAGCTAAATAAAGCCAGATTTAGGCTGAATATCAGGAAAAACTTCTCAAGTGTTAAAGCAGTACAACAATGGAGCCAAGGACCTCAGGAGGTGGTGAGATCTCCAATGTTGGAGACATTCAGTAGAAAAGTGGACTGTCATCTCTCAGATCTGGTTTGACATGACTTGCTGGATTGAGCAGGAGTTGGACTTGATGGCTTTATAAGGCCCTTCAGTTTCCATTATTCTATGATTCTGTTCTACTGATGCGAAGCCCTTTTACATGTTCCAGCTTAGTTCCTCTACCTCCATGTCTTCTTTTTCTATCTGGTTTGACTTTGCAATCTTGTGGTCCCTGACAGCTATAAAAAGGAAACAGCTGGTGTTCCCATAGGGTACACTCACTAGGGTGGCTTATCTCTTTCTGATTTTTCCAACAGTGAATGATTATATGACAGGAAACCTCTTCAGAAAAGCCTGCTGTTGGTGGTTTTATGGGTTTTTTTTTTAAAAAAAATTATTTTGTTAAGCCTTGGCTTATAAAGCTATCTGAGGAGAACAGTTATTTTAGAAACAGCTAATCTAGCAGCTCTTTGGGCTCTTATCAAGTGTAATTATATTTCATGGTGAATATTTAATAGAATAATGCAGCTGGAACAGTACCAGAGTTTAAAATATCAAGAAACACATCACTCATTGGTTGGCAGTAAGTGGTGTGAATTTAATTTAGTTGAAGGTTTCCTGCCTTCCTAATAAAAGGCCCTCCTGTTTCTCTAAATAAATAAATAAATAAATAAATAAATAAATAAATAAATAAATAAATAAATAAATAAAATGGTGAAGGTGCTTGATTTGAAAACTGGAAGCCAAACAACTTTTTGGAGCAGTCTGTGGAACTCCCTGCCACAGGATGCGGTGATGGCATCCGGCCTGGATGCTTTCAAAAGGGGATTGGACAGATTCCTGGAGGAAAAGTCCATCACAGGTTACAAACCATGATGGAGATGTGTCATCTCCAGGCTTAAAACCGGGGTACTTCAAGGGCCAGATGCAGGGGAGTGGTAGCAGGAGACAGAGATCTAGTCTCGTTTGCTCCCAGATGCATTTGGTGGGGCCACTGTGAGATCCAGGAAGTTGGACTAGATGCGCCTTTGGCCTGATCCAGCATTGCTCTTCTTATGTTCTTATGGAGAGGTAAATGTCAGCGAGAGCCTTGTGGCACAATGGTTAAACTGCAGTACTTTGGTTAAGACTCTGCTCACGACCTAAGCTTGATCCCAAGGGGTTCAGGTAGCTGGCTCAGGGTTCACCCAGCCTTCCATCCTTCCCAGGTAAGTAAAAAGAGTTCCAGGCTCATTTTAAATATTTAAATATTCTAAATGTTTAAATATTTGAAAGGATGTCACATTCAAGAAGGGACTGGTTTATTTTCCATGGCTTCAGAGACTAGGACGCGGGACCATGGTCTCAAATTACAGGAAAAGAGATTCAATTTAAACATCAGGAATAATTCCATGACAGTTATTGCTGTTTGGCAGTGGAATATACTGCCATGGAGGGTGGTAAAGTCTCCTTCTTTGGAAGTTTTTAAGCAGAGGCTGGATGGCCATCTGTCGGGAGTCCTGTGATGGGGGTTCCTGCATGGCTGGGGGTTGGACTAGATGGCCCATGAGGTCTCTTCCAACTATGATTCTATGACTCACTGCTGCTGGTGATGGTGCAATAGTTAGCTTGCATAATGACATTGTAAACCAGCCAGAGAGTAGCATGATTTGATTTCTTTGCTCAATCTTTAAACATCCAAAACAGCTTCCTTGTGCTTTTATTTGAACTCCTGCATCTTCAGGTCTGGGTGAGGTCTCATTTCTTTCTCTCTTCTTTTTCACCTTTGTGCTTGCTTTTAGCTATCTATCATACGTGTGAGGCCTCCAGTTTCCAATGTCACAACGGGCACTGCATCCCACAGAGGTGGGCCTGTGATGGAGATGCTGACTGCCAGGATGGGTCTGATGAGGACCCCACCAGCTGTGGTACGTATGGAAGGGTCCCTCAGCCAGTGTGGTGAAGATAAAAAATGGCTGTCCCCTGACAGAATGGCCAGTCAAAAAAAGGTTTATTAATTAGACTTGGAAAATGTTACTTTTGAAGCTTGAGGAAGTTCCTTTGGTAGACTCCACCCACCCAGCTAGAATTCCCATCAGTCATGATGGCTTGGGAAGAATGAGAGTTGTCACCCAGAATAATAACTTCCTAGGGAGATTAGCAGGCTTCTGGAAGGTTCTCTGGGAACTCAGTCCCTTCGTGTGCTTGAAAGCATATACAGCTCAATGTTTTGTGTGGATGTGAAGATGCAAGTAAGCCTGCCTTTTTGCATCCCGACATTTCCCAGAAGGTTTGTCATGACCACTTACAGTGTTCTTATTATTCGTAGTCCAACTCCTGATAAGAATGGCTGTCCGCGTGTTCAGTAGAATGAGCTGGCAGGTCCTATGCGTATCTTCCCACTGAACACACAAATTGTTGCAGGTCACGTGGGTGGGAATGGGGACGGTGGGACTTTGCCTCCAGCCCTACATTCATCACAAGCCTTTGAGTCCTAGATCTTTTCTAGCTGAAGGTCTGAAGAGGACTCATCTATCCTGTGAGCTTTGGTTCTGTTCATCTTCCGCATTACATCATTTGTTAGAACCTGATAGTTTGGACGAGGAAATAAAATAGTTCATTATTCCTGCCAGAGTACAGAAGAGGGAGGGAGGAGATCCCCAACAGGTCTTGTGAAAATGCAACCTTTCCCTTGGATGAGTTTATGTCTCTCTCTGGATCCAGGAGTTGAATCATGGCAACTGGACTTCTTTTCTTGTGGGATAGAAACATTCAGCTGATCATCCAAGTAGCTTCTTCAGTCTGAGGAAGGTTGATGGGAGGCTTCCAATTTATAGTTCACCTTGTCTGTTCATCCTGGTCTGAACAGGCTAGTTAGACGGACCATGTCTTGGGGTGAGGGAGAGTCACACCTATGAAACTCAATGGGTGTTAAGTATGTGGCATTAGCAGTGGCCTTCCTGGTGGAGATGTGATGTGGTTCTGATTTGTCTGGTGATTGATTAAAGGGCAGCATCATAAATGGGAGACAGATTGTACCTAACCCCCACCCCCACCCCTGTTGAGATAGGCATTTTCTATACACACATGAATGGCCCCCCTGACTCCTGTGTTGAACCACCAATCTTCTGACGAAGCTACTTGGATGAGGAGTGAAATATTTAGATTCCACAAGAAAAGTCCTATTGCCTTGACTCAACTCATGGATAACCTCTACTGGATGACTGAGATTCTCAACAGGTTCTCTCTCTGGAGTAGTTGTGCCTTTCCAATTTCCTTTATGGTTTACTGTACAATCAGACAGGGAAAGAACTCACATTTTTTTGTACCAGTGTCTCGCTCCTGTGTGAGCATTTTCCTGGAGGTCACACCATGACTGTAATGTCACACATCAGCCTGAACCTGATTCATGTCCAGGCCAGGTCTTTGTGGTCCCACTGCTGGGCTACTGCTGTGTTGTTTTAAACATCTGTTTTAGTAATGTTTTTAGCTAATATTTCAAAGGGAACCTTTGTTTAATTCTTTTAAAATGCTTGTATAATGTACTGTTTTTAGCTTTTTGAATGTTGTATTTTTTAATGATGCAAGCCGTGATGGATCCTTTTTTAAGGAAATAAGGTAGGGTAAAAATATTTTAATTAAATAAATAAATGCAATGCCTTAGGGCTGGGCTAATTCAGAGTGAACAGACTTGATTCTCGTTCAATTGCCTCCTAAGTTTTCACTATCTTAGAACTGATCAAGGGTGAGAGCCTGTCATGGAGGCTCTCACCCTTTGGCTCTGCTGCCAGACATCCCAATCACTGAACTAATCTTTTCCTTAAAAATCTGTTCCTTAATTCTCCATCCTGCCTTGCCCTGTTAATATTTTCCCGGTGCTGAACGTTGGCCTCCTTTGGCTTTTGTTTTTCATCCTACTGTATTGCAGAGACAAAGTGCAATGGCTTCCAGTGTCCAAATGGCACCTGCATCCCATCCAGTAAGCGGTGCAATGGAGTGCGGGAGTGTATGGATGGTTCGGATGAACAGCACTGCGGTGAGTGGCACCTGGGAGGGAGGTCTGTGCTCATGCCGACAGCCAAAGGGTTGTGGTTCCAGATCGCAAGGCAGATAGAATTGTGAATTTTAGACTGTCACATGGGCTAAGCTTGGAAGTGTCATCCTGGGGTACAGCCTATGCATTTACTAAATAAAATAATAAAATGATTAAAACAGAAAGAAAAATGAAAAGCCAAAGAATAAAATGGAGAGAAGGTTGAGATGCAATATGTCTCTGTTTGTTTGTTTGTTTGTTTGTTTATTTGTTTGGTTGGTTTGGTTTGGTTTGGTTTGTTTGTTTGTTTGTTTGGTTGGTTGGTTGGTTTGGGTTGGCTTGGTTTGTTTGTTTGTTTGTTTGTTTGTTTGTTTGTTTGTTTGTTTGGTTGGTTGGTTGGTTGGTTGAATATATGATTCGATTTTCCTCCTCTTTGTTCAATGTTCTGCAGAGCCCCTCTGTACTCGCTACATGGATTTTGTGTGTCGAAACCGACAGCAGTGCTTGCTACGTTCCATGGTGTGTGATGGCACAGTGCACTGTCAAGATGGCTCAGATGAAGACCCTGCCTACGCTGGGTGCTGTAAGCATAGTGGTCAAGAAGGGCATTGCAAAAATGTGACTTTCACAAACTGGACGAGCAGGACAGGGCAAGTGGCCGGGGGAGGGGGGGTTCCGAAAAGTTGGAAATACCAGGAGGTGTCTCTTCCACTTGTCACACTGCAGAAACAAGGGTATTCAGTAGAGATACACGTGAAACAAAAATATAGTGTTGTGTTTCATTAACAAATTTTTAAAAGAATTTCTGAACCAAAATAAACCAAAATGAAATGATTCATTGTGCTGTAAAATGGCTCCCCTGGGTCCTAGAGGCACCAAATTTGATGGGTAGCTTCCTTGGACTCTTCCCTTTATGTCCTCCAAATTCACAGAGCTTTGAGTTTCAGAGGGCTGAATTATTCAACTCCAAATTGGGTCCCCAGGGAAAAAAAACATTTGTTATTGGAAAGTTATGTACTCAGAAATAGTGATCCCAGGCATCTAGCAGCATGGAAATTACAGCGGAGCTTCCTCAAGCTCTTCCCTGTAACTGCCCCCCCCCCAATTGGAGAGCTTTGGGTTTCAGGAGGCTGAGCTATTAAACTGCAAATTGGGTCCTCCCCCCCCAGGAATCCATTTGTAATTGGAAAGTCCCTCTGGATCACTGAGTCCAGGCCCTGTCAAGGAGTTCCAGTGGGGGGTTGAACTCCCAACCTCTGGCTCCATAGACAGATAGCCTAAGCAATGAGCTATCCAGTGG
This sequence comes from Phrynocephalus forsythii, assembly GCA_029282475.1. NCBI lineage: Eukaryota > Metazoa > Chordata > Lepidosauria > Squamata > Agamidae > Phrynocephalus > Phrynocephalus forsythii. Next base: position 8,367,008 of record JAPFRF010000022.1, read on the forward strand.
TTCTAAATGCATCAGTATATTTCAGGAGTATCCAATAGCTGCCAATTAACAAGTCCCTAGCTGAACGCCTGTGTGTGCTGCAGTTGTGTGACTTAGCATGTGATGGGAAATTCAATTGGGGCATTGTTAATGGGCAGCCATTTGCTGCCCCGAATTCCACTATTGTACCTCTGCAGGATACGTTTATTCAGTTGGATTCAGGCCACAGGGAGAAACTTTGAAAAATATCGCATACCTGGGCTCAGAACTAGTGGTTAGAACAGATGAGAAAGAAAGAAAATAATGGAAAAGACATCAAATAACAGTAAAAATGAGCTGCACAGAGCATACCAATGGGCTCTGAACAACTACTTTGTGTCTTGAATATCTGAAGGCATGTATTTGGTTTTGCCTCTTTTCCCTGTACTGGTATCTTGTTTCCTTGAAGGGACTTCTAATGGGGAGTCATAGAGTTGGGAAGTACCAGTTTGGAAGAGTCTAGGGAAAAATGTTAGGACACAGAAAGAAGCCCTGTGTAGAAATGTCTACTCAGCCATGAAACTCCCTGTGTCTAAGTCCGGCAACCTCATGGGGTGATGCTGGTGGCTTGGAGGCAGCAAATGTGCTGTTTATGGACTGCCCCATAGTCCATAAAGCCCTTCCTGGGCCATGTACAATTTGATTAAGTAGGCTACACATTGCCTTCCTCTCCAAGAAAGCTGGGTACTCATTTTACTGGACTTGGAAGGATGGAAGGCTGAGTGAACCTTGAGCCAACTACCTGGGATTGAACCTGGGTTGTGAGCAGAGTGTTTAGTGGCAGCATCACAGTTTAACAATTGCAGCACGAGGCTCCTTGCATGATTGCAAGGAGGCTGACTGTTGAGCTGTTCCATTTTGGGTTGTTGTTGTTGTTGTTGTTGCTGCTGCTGCTGCTGCTGTTTTAAACATCTGCATTATTTCCAGCCCAAGACCCTGAGTTCCACCACACTTGCGACCAATTCAGTTTTCAGTGCCAGAATGGTGTCTGCATCAGTCTCATCTGGAAATGTGATGGCACAGATGACTGTGGGGATTATTCAGATGAAGCTAACTGTGGTGAGTCGTAAGCGTTTTCCACTTAACTAAGCTGGAAGGGGGAAAAAGAAAGGAAGAAAAAGAAATAGATAGATAGATAGATAGATAGATAGATAGATAGATAGATAGATAGATAGATAGATAGATAGATAGATAGATAAAACAAGGGATGCTGTTGGAGGAGGATGGGAATCCTAGCTCAGCACATTTAGGAAGTACATCTCCCAGGAAGAAAGACTGCTTTAATTCCTTTCATTGTTGAGATTTTGATGACTTTGTTTCAAAATTGGTTTTGGTGATATTTGTCAACCCCTCGGAGGTCTGTGTTTTGTTTTTTTTTGTTTTTTTGTTTTTTGAGGGAGCAATAAGCAATGATCGCAAACTCACCCACCTGCTGCAGCATTAAACAGGCAAGAATTGACTGAAACTCTTTTATCCTGATTAGAAAACCAAACAGAAGCCCCCAACTGCTCTCGGTACTACCAGTTCCAGTGCGACAACGGACACTGCATCCCCAACCGGTGGAAATGTGATGAGGAGAATGATTGCGGGGATTGGTCGGATGAGAAGGTGTGTGGAGGTAAGGTGCTTTCTTGCAAAAAGTGGCATATTGGCCCAATTTGATCTGGGACTGCAAGAGGGAAGCTGCTGAAACCGCCTTGCCTCTGAACTGCTGGATAGCGCAGTGGTTGAGGTTTCTGGTTGCAGAGCCAGAGGTTGGGAGTTGGATTCCCCCACTCGGCCTCCTTGACAGGGTTGGCACTCAATGATCCAGAGGGTCCCTTCCAGTTTGGCAGTTCTAGGATTCTTTCTATTAACTGAAAGTTAGAATCATAGAATCATAGAATGATTGAGTTGGAAGAGACCTCAAGGGCCATCTAGTCCAACCCCCTGCCATGCAGGAACCCCCATCAATATTTCCGTCAGATGGCCATCCAGCCTCTGCTTAAAAATCTCCAAAGAAGGAGACTCCACCACCCTTTGTGGCAGCATATTCCACTGCTGAACAGCTCTAACTGTCATGAAGTTCTTCCTAATGTTCAAATGGAATCTCTTTTCCTGTAGTTTGAAACCATGGCCCCGAGTCCTAGTCTCTGATGCCATGGAAAACAAACCTGTTCCCTCTTCAGTATGACATTCTTTCAAATATTTAGACATAGCTATCATATCCCCTCTCAACCTTCCTTTTTGGAAGGCTAAACATTCCCAGTTCCCTAAGCCGTTCCTCATAAGATATTTCCTCCAGACCCTCAACCATCCTGGTCGCCCTCCACTGCACCCGCTCGAGGTTGTCAACATCCTTTTTAAATTGAGGTGCACAGAACTCAACACAGTACTCCAGGTAGGGTCTGACCAGTTGAGAATGTCCAAGATGGCCTTCAGAGGATAAAACTGGTCTACCGGTGAGGGTGAGGCTGAAGGCCACCAACTGGCCTCTGCTGCCACCCTGGCAAGGGATCGAAATAGAGAAGGGCAACGTGCACATATCTGGTGGAACTAAACGAGGACCTTTGTAAGTCCTGAGGGCGAGGAAGTGGTCCAGGGATCTGCCAAAGATGACCTACACCATGATAGGTAAATGGCAGTGCTGTGTTGGACCAAATGTCTGATGGCTGGTTTAATTTTAGGCTCAGCTGTTGTTCCCATGACAATGGTGCCCCCCACGACATGTTCCCCCAACCATTTTCGGTGCAACGCCGGGACCTGCATCATGAACAGTTGGGTTTGTGATGGATACCGGGACTGTGTTGACGGCTCCGATGAAGATGCTTGTCCCACCTCACGTAAGACAACGTGCTCCTGCTCCTTCTGTTACTTTTGTATAGCTCTGTGCATTCATTTGCCATCTTATAGAGGGCTGAGGCATTATGAATAGGTCCTATATATATAATTACACAACTAAACTTTGTTGTCATTTGCTCTTTTTGTATGGGAAATGGCCAAGCATTATGCAACTCACTTGGGTTTGGTACTCAAAGCAAATTCCTGGGCCGGATGTATTCAACTCCAGGTGCTAAATCTATTGCAACAAGTTCTGCTTGGTGTATCTTGCATTCTGGATCCTACCAGCCTTAACTCTGCCCATCTTGAAGTAGATCTCAGCTGTACTGTTACTGTGGTTTGTTGTTTCACTGTTGTAGATCTGTTCTAGACAATCTTGGATTATCTGGTTTAGTGAGATACTTAAAATTATGTGCCAGAGAAATGTAGGACAGCCCCTTGGACCACAGAATTATAATGTATCCCCAAACTATAAGTCCCGGATCCCAAGGGATGATGCTGTGACAGTTGAAGACACAAGGTCTACATTACATAGAGAAGGTGTGGCAGGAAGTGTAGGAGACTCAAGAGTGGGAAGGACAAATGAAGGTGGTTGTAGGCAATGATTCCAGGAATTCTGGGGCTTCTTGGCACCTTATTGAGACTGCATGTATGGCAGTCCACCAGCATGCACTAGGGATGGGCACAAAACAAAAAACCGAAATGCTGTTTCGCCGTGTCGTTACGGAACGAAACGAAACAAAACAAAACAAAACAACACAAGGAAGCAGCATTTCATTACGGATGAAACAAAATGATGGGGGTTTTTTTGTTGAAAAACCTTTCCACCTGCCAGCACCTATCAGCTGGCAGGCGGGGCTTGGGGAAAGGAAAAGGTTTTTAAAAGAGCCTGGGGCTTTTTAAAAAACTTTTTGTCCCTCTGCCACATTCCCCCCATGAACCACTTCATTAGTGGGTTGTTTCGTACAATTTTTGTTTTGAAAAAAATTGTGTGAAATGAAACAAAAAAAAATGTGGGGGGGGAAACGAAACAAAACGAAATATTTTTGTTTCATGCCCATCCCTATTACCCACCAGCCTGCAGCCCTGGGAGACAGTTCTGTCTTGCTCTAAGGAAGGAACTATCATCTTTCGTAGTTTGATCATCTTCTAATCTCGGTTTTCTTGGCTTGGCAACTTATCAGTCTCATGTCTCATTGGCTTTGGGCTTCCAGTCTTTGTCCACCATTGATTTTGAGACATTTGCAGGTTTGAAAATTATAATTAGGGTCATCCAAGCAAAAATGTACTTCATCTACTTAGTTTGGAATCTCCTGAAATATTTATCGCACTTAACTATATTATTCAGTTTTGTTTATGTGAAAGTAAGGGGGAAAAGGGTACAGAAGCTAGGGACCATGCAACCAGAGGTCGTGTGTGGCAACAACGCATCTCAAGATGCTATGGGGTTTAGATTTAAAACTCAGTTTGAAGTGGCCAACATTGCTTTGAGCCTGTTCTGTATGTGGCTGACGTGAAAAGGACAAGACAGGGATTTAACAGGCAATAAAGGACCTGAGCTTTATCTCTAAAACAGGCAAGTCCAAAGTCAGGCCCGGGGGCCAAATGGAGCCCGTTTTCAAATTCTGAGTGGCCCGCGGCTTCTTCTCCCCATTGGCTCAGCCTGTCACACATCCCTGCCAGCTGGTCTCTCCCCATACTGGATGGAGGTGTTAGCTTGTAGTTTTACAGTTTACCTGCCCTCCCTGCCTATGTCCATCCCCCCAGCCACCTGCCCAGCCTACCCACCCCTGCTGCGTTGCTGCAGCATCCTCCCTGCCTCCTTGCATGTTTATAGAGACTTGTCCAAAGTCTGGTCTGAGAGCCAAATGCAGCTGAAAGGTTGGCCCCCACACATTTTCACCTCACCCAATCAAGCCCTCCTTGCAAAAAGTTTGGACACCCCTGCTCTAAAGGCTGTGACTCAACTTTGAACAGGCCTCGTGTGACCCACTCGTGGCTCACAAACAACTGGTGGGGGAAATGTTCCACTGGAGCTTGCCATTCATTAAGGGGAGAGGGTGTGAGAAACATCGCACTCCTGAGATGAGATGAGGTCCATTCACTAAACCCCTGCTCGGTTCGTTGGCAGAAAAAACTGATTAGAGAAAGTCTAAAAAGCCATTGAAGTAGAGGGGGGGGATAGCAGTGGAGGAAGAGATCTCCCTGGCCTGGTCAGGCAGGTATGTCTTCTGTGTGACATGTTTACGCATCAAATGAGTCAAGACAGAGGGAGACATACATTCTCTTCACTGAAGTGGTGGTGGATTTTCTTATCCCTTAACTGGGCTGAGACTGCCATCTGGTGGCCCCAAAGAGGAGAAAACAGCCAATGAGATTTGAAATAATACACGCGAGTGTGTAGACCAGTGCTGGCCAAACTTTGGCCCTCCAGATATTTTGGACCACAACTTCCAGAATTCCAAGCCTGTATTGCCAATGGCAAAGGACTGTGGGCATTGTGGGTCCAAAACATCTGGAGGGCCAAAGTTTGGCCCCTCCTGGCATAGACTGTATCTTAGATTCAAAACCGTCTTTATGGAAACTGATGCTCCGTGTTTATGGCTCTGTCTTGTGTAGAAACGAGGACGATGCATCCGGTTTTGATTGTAGCACCAGACATTTTGAATGCTTCTCTTTTCTTTCTGCCCAGCTGTCGGTGTCGTGCCAACGCCTGCCAGACGCCCCCGGACATTGCAGCCGCTTTGAGTTCGAATGCCAGCCAGTGAAGAAGTGCGTCCCAAACTGGAAGCGCTGCGATGGCTTGAAAGACTGTCAGGATGGAACTGATGAGCTCAACTGCCGTGAGTGCTGTGCGGGGGGGGGGGTCTTCCGTAGTTCAGCCACCCCATGGTTAATTGGAAAGCAAATGAGCAAAAAGGGTGTGGCTTATATACCACCCCATAGTGCATAAAGCACGCTCTAAAAGCAAAGTCAGAGCAAAGTGTTCTGCTTATATACCGCTGCATACCACTTCAAGTAGTCTCTGGGCGGTTTACAGTTTTGTTTTGTTTTTAATTATAGTATGCAGGCTACACATTGCCCCCAGCAAGCTGGGTACTCATTTTACTGACCTTGGAAGGATGGAAGGCTGAGTCAACCTTGAGCCTGCTACCTGGGATTGAACCCCAGGTCATGAGCACAGTTTTACCTGCAGTACAGGCATTTAACCACTGCGCCACGGGGCTCCTGTATACGAGTAATGATGCAGGCTAAATATTGCCCAGATGCCCATCAAGCTGGTTACTCATTTTACAGACCTTGGAAGGATGGACGTCTGAATGAACCTTGAGCCATATACCTGGGATGGTATCCAGGTTATGAGCAAAGTTTTGGCTGCAGTACAGCATTTTAACCACTGCTCCATGAGGCTCCTCAGTTGTTCAACCCCCCCCCCCCCCAAAAAAAAAAAGGCCAGCATTTGCTCCTGGAAGCCTCCAGAGTCCTTGATTCTCTTTCTAAACCAGACAAAGCTACCATTCCTAATTTTTGAAAGGGAAAACTAAGCCCAAACCCAGAACCAATGGCATTTTTACAGAAGTAGACACAGACTTCTGATTTTGTTTTGGGAAGGTGTGTGCACCCTGTGGCCAGGCAATAAGCTTCTAAACTTCTGGAAGCTGCTCATTCCTGCAGTAGATGTTTGAATTGGCAAATAGTGCTGCTGCTGGCATGGGAAATGGAATGGGTCTTCTCTAGAGTAGAGCACCATGGATGGAAACAATTCCCTAGAGTGTTTCACCTTCTTTATGCCCTTTTTTGGATGAGGTTCTTTTCAGTCGAACTTGATGGCATGTTGGTTTTAAGCAAATACTTGCTCCTTGTTTTATGTGATTTGTGGGTGGGTTTTTTTTCCAACCAGCTTGTCTCTTGAGTTGTAACCTTGCAAAGTTTGATGGTCCTTGTAGCCTAGACTGTAAAGGTGACATAGGAGCGGCATATCCTCAAAGCTCACTGGATTGTTGTGAGAAGAATGGGGGGCGGGGAAGAGAGAGAAGAGACTGCCTTGTACATCTTGAGATCATTGGAGAAAAGACGAAACACCTGGAGGTAAAACAAGTAAATAAGTGGCAAATAAATAGATGATCTGGCTTGAGAATCGTAAAGCAGCTTTGTGTGTTCCTTTTGTCTTCTAGCTACCCACAGTACCTTATTGTGCCCTAATGGGTTCAAATGTGAAGATGGAGAGGCATGCATCATGTTGGCAGAGCGGTGTGATGGGTTCCTGGATTGCTTTGATAGCAGTGATGAAAGAAACTGCACGGGTAGGTCTTAGTGTACCGCTGGAGGTCATATTACCTCGCCCAAACCTGCTTGCTCCTTTAGGTCACCCTGATCTGCTCACTCTTTCCATCTGAGGCCTTAGGCCAGCTATTCAGGGTCTGTTCACTACTGGCTCCAAGCCATTAAGAGATCTGGAATGCCGGGAACAAAAACGGAGGTAAACTGGCATTCTTTTCTTTCTTTTTTCTCCCTCCCTTTCCAGCAACCAGGAAAGTGCAGAGGGTGGGGACAGAGGAAGGGACAGAGGAACCCCTAAGATCTCTGGTCCATTTAAGTGACCAGCGGATCTTTTAAAAGGCCCATTATTAAGCTTTGGAGGCTAAACAAAGACAATGATGTACCTGGAAACCTTGGTGGCAGTTCAGCAATGAGCCATGCTATGTCTCCTGATCTCTTTCACCCCTTGTTGTGGCCTTTCCCCTTGTGATTTTATGGCTCACCATTCACTGTCTGCCGCTTTGTGGGGTTGGCATTAGCGTTTGACCTCATGCACTGCCTTGGCAGGCAGCTGTGTGTGAAAAGGTGGGATGTTCATGTTTTTGTCACGGATCTTTCTGGGTTGTTTTGGATCCAAGAATAAGACTGCTATACATTTTGATTGTCTTTTGATGCTGCACCTTGTGAACAGCCCAAAGTCCCCAGAAATGGGAGGTTCTTGTCATTGTTTTTCGTACACCCAGAATGCCACTGGCAGGTGCTGTGCTTCTCCCAGGCTATTTCAGGACATCAAATTTCTGCTTGGATCGATGATGCTAAGCAAGGGTCAGCAGCATCATGTGTGTGTGTGTGTGTGTGTGTGTGTGTGTGTGTGTGTGTGTGTGTGTGTGTGTGTGTGTGTGTGTGTGTGTGTGTGTGTGTGTGTGTGTTGTGTCGTTACAGTCATGACCAACTCTACATGACTCCATGTCCATGGAGTTTTCTTGGCAGGAGTACTGGAGTGGCTTGCCAGTTCCTACTCCAGGCGCCTACTGCACCTGGTATTCCCTGGTGGTCACCCATCCAAGTACTAACCGGGGCCGACCCTGCTTAGCTTCTGAAATCAAGCGAGATCGGATGTGCTCAGGGCATCTAGGAAGCTCTCAGCAGCATCATGGGATCCACTCATTCAAATGCAGCCCATCAGGCAGAGCACGAGAGAGTTGCTTTTTGTGATTACAGCTGCCAGAAACCCCAACCTAACTGGTTTGGGCATGCTGGGATTTGTAGTAACTTTGCTATGTTCTGCCATCCATTGAAATAACTTTGCTAGGTTCTGCCACCAGGCATCTATTGTAGCTACCAAGTGTTACCAATGTCTGTATAGTGCAGACAAGGATCAAAATGAGATGGTCTGCAGACTATTCTTAGACCATACATAATACAGAGATAGCAAGCTTTTATTTTCCTTCTCTGAGGACACACTGCTCCTTCATTTGGGAGCAGAGCAGTTTACAGGGATCACTGGAAAAGTTTGGAAATGCCATCCTTTCCTGCAGGTGTATATACTAAAAGACACAACAAAAGAGAAAGATGCAATGTGGAGGGAGGAATAATAACTGACGCTCAGGAAGCACTTTTTCAGGTTATAAAGGCCTTGTGATGACCACCAGGGATGGAAACAGTTCAAAGTGAGAAGAAGCCGAAAAAAGAACTGATCTTTTCAGCAGGACTGAGTTTTCTACAGCCCCATCTCCTCCCACCCCCTTACACGTATGCGTCTCTTGCCTATAACAAAGTCAGTGGATGAAGTCCAGAAGCACATAGTGTTGCCCTACCACATTCGAGGGAAGGAGAGGGAGACTGCAATGTTTCATATTACTTCCTGTGTGCCAGCCTTTGCAAGCAGGGGATTGGCATATCCAGAAGATAGACTGTAGCCCTGCCTTCTCCATGGCGTGCCCATTTCCTCCACTTACTCGGAGTTATCTTCTTTCATAAGGCCAATCAATCAATAAGGGAACATGACCTATATAACGAGGCCGCTCAGGCTGTGATATATGCCAACTATGGTGCAATAAGATGGATGTGAAGGAGCTTCCCTTCCAGGTCTTTCTGTCCCCCTCCCTGTTCTCTTCCGTGCCAACATTTCTGTTCCATCACACACTCCCTGGTCCTCACTTCATTATGGTTTAGATAATGGCCAAGCTAATAGCAATCGATTGCTGTCTCCCCCCGCCGCCCCGATGCCTCTCCTCCCCACCCCTCTACTGTGGGATTCAATCGTTTTCTCCCCAAAGCAGAGGAGGGCCACCAAGCATCAATCTGTTCGTTAATTAAATATTGATTCCAAGAGGCTGCCAAGATTTTAGCTCAGCCACCAGGCCGTGAAAGCCTCTGTTGAGCCAGAATTCTAAAGGGATGTGTGTCGGCGGGTTTGCATCATCCTAGCAAGAGTGAGAGGCCTTTGAGAGACTTTGGCCTCCTCACCGTCATCTTAGAAATGCAGAGCTGAAAGCAACCATCCTTCCTTGTTCACAGGATCACTGGCCTGATTCGTGCCGCCATGCACAACACCTGGCCCAGGAGTTGCAGAGTTGAGCTTCTTGGGGCTTTTGGGGTGCACAGTTTGGTGTTTCTCCTGTGCCAAAATCTCACTGCCTGTGGAAGACTAGATGTGTCGGTGGGTGAATGTATGTGTTGGATGCATTTATATGCCTCTACCTTTGCAGTCTTCTTAGGGTCAAGGCAAGAAAACATCTCAGCTGGGGTTGGGATTATCAAGATAAACCAGTGGTTCCCAATCTTGGTTCCCCCAGTTCTTGGACTACAACTCCCAGAATTCCTGGCCAGCACAGCTAGTGGGGAAGTCTTCTGGGAGTTTTAGTCCAAAAACATCTGGGCCCCCAAGGTTGGGAACTACTGAGATGACCAGTGGAGATGAGAAAAATTCCTTACTACCACAATCACTTTCAAGAATGACTTTGGATTGGTGTTTCTCGGTGCCTCCCCTTCTAAAGTCTCACTAAAACTAAAATGCTTTTTAACAGATGAGAACCTTGTATATAAAGTGCAGAACCTTCAGTGGACAGCAGATTTCTCAGGCAACATCACTCTGACCTGGACTCGACCTAAAAAGATGCCTCTTGCATCCTGTGTCTACACTATCCATTACAGGTACTGTTGTAATGTGATGACAGATGGGCACGAACTGCCGGTTTGTCGGTTCATAGTGCTTTGTTTTTCTGATGCACAGGCGTTCCATGGGTGCCCCAGTTTCCCTCTCCCACCTCCTTTGGTGGGTGCCTAGTTAAGGTAAGGTAAGGAAGCCAGAGTGCCCGCAGAACACCGGTGTGTCTGAAAAGTGAACCATTACGAACCACCATAACTGGCAGTCCGTGCCCATCTCTGAATGGGACCAGGTTTAGCACGTGCAGGAAGAGTAAGATCAGATGGGGAAATAGATCGTGGTTTGGATCACTTGTGGAGGTAATCTGGTGGGATCTGCTTCCTGGCAGTCAGACCATTTACAGGGAACTGAACCCCAGTGTGATCCCAATATGTATCCAAGCTGGATCTTTTGAACTGGATGCAAACACATCACAAATACTTGCCAGCTTCTCCCCAAAAGCGGCCCATTTTTATAGAACCATGTCCACCCAGCATCCTGTTCGATGTGGCACCATGTGCCTCCCAAGCTCCCCCACCGCATCGTCAAAGAAACAGAATAGATAGCCAACCGTACCATGCCATAGTCATCCACGACTATTTGAGCGTTCTTGCCTTGCATTTCTGGCTTTCACTTATCTGCGAGAGCCACGCCCCAGACCCATTTCTACCAATCACTGAAAATTAGAATTTATTTATTTATTTATTTTGCATCCTTTCATTGTTGCAGTAGTTGTTGTAGCATCAGGAGGTATAGAAAATCAAAGAGGAGCAGGTCTAAGGAAGAAAGAGAGCTTCCTCTACCCAGGAAACTAGGGACTAAATGGAGATGATGAAGAGAGGGGAAAGAAGGAGGGTGCAAAGATAACAGGCTTTGAAGGGACCCAAGGGATGGTAGGCATTGTAGTTCCAGACATCTGGAAGGCGCCAAGCCAGTTCCAATGCTTTGAGTTCCTAAAAGTACCTCGTTAGCTAGCCAGGGTCTCGAAATTACATCACTTTTCCCCCTTGCATTCCCAAACCCAGGATGGTTGGAGAAAGTACGTGGAAATCCTTAGAAACTCACAGCAACAAAACCAGTAGCGTCTTGAAGGTGCTGAAACCTGACTGCACGTACCACGTCAAAGTTCAGGTCCAGTGTTTGACCAAGACCTACAACACCAATGACTTCATCACCTTGCGCACACCAGAAGGATGTAAGTGGGTCGGCGGGTTTGGGGCAAGGGGTGGGATGTTATAGCAGAACAACACGGGTCTTGATCCTGTATCAGGTATTTGGGTTAAGCAAGGTTGTTAGCTTGGTGGCAGTGCATCTGCTTTGTGTGAAGGAAGCCCCAGGATCCATCTCTAGTTTCCCCAGCTAGGGCAAGAAAAGAGTCATACTTGCCATCACAGACATCTGTTGCCAGTCAGTGTTGACAACAGGGGGCCAGCAGGGTCTGTCCATTGGCCCAGGAAAACACCGCTTCCTGTCTTGCTGTGTTTCTACATTACTCTGAAGGTGGTTGGCATGTCTCTGTATAACTGATGGTTGCAGTAGGACTACAACTTCCAGAGTCTTCAGCCTGAAGGACTAGGGGAATTTCATCCAAAATATCTGCGGTACTAAAAGTTCACCACCACTGGCCCTAGACTGTTTTGAAGTGTTCTGGCCCCTAAAAATGTGTTTCCTCATCAAAAAACGGGTGGTCCTACAATTTCAGAAAAAATGCCAGGTGCTACAATTCACCTTTTGACTAGGTTTCAAGGACCTATTATGGTATTTAACACCAAATTAAAACACACCCTCGAACTAGATTTCTGACCATGTCTAATTTCCGTCCTTCCTTCCTTCCTTCCTTCCTTCCTTCCTTCCTTCCTTCCTTCCTTCCTTCCTTCCTTCCTTCCTTCCTTCCTTCCTTCCTTCCTTCCTTCCTTCCATTAGTGATGTCTAAAGTTTTCAGCAAATGGGGAAATGGACCTATCTATGGTTCACTGGATGTCTCTGACTTAGGGATCAGATTAAGAAGCCAGAGTTTGGGAGTCCAACACCCCCACTGTGCCTCTAGGGAGAAGAGCCAGTCTGTGTGGCCTTGGCCAAGCTATGCAGTCCCAGGGCTCCCCTCCCCCACCCCCAAGAAGAAGGGAGTATTCAACCTCTTCTGAGTATCACCCTGCTGGAAAACTCTGAAAATTGATTCTCATCTATCAAAGAGACTTGATGAGAGTAATCCTATTTCTTTCCGCTCTCTATCCTATTCCCACCAGTGCCAGATCCTCCCCGCCATCTTCAGTTGATGCTAAAAAGAGAAGCTGAAGGTGTTGTGATTTGCCAATGGGCACCACCAGCCAATGCGCATGGCTTGATCAGAGAATATGTGGTAAGTAGTTCCAGGGTTGCCTCTCCAATGTCTTTCAAAGTGAGACGACTACACAGATCCAGAGGAAGCGGTGGGTAGTGTCTCCAGCACCCATAAAAGGCATATTGTGCTTTGTGCATTTGGGGTAACCTTTGTGGGTGAGCGAGGCATAGGTGTCGATATCAGATCCACCTGGACAGGTCAGAGGAGACAGTAGTACTGCAGTGCTAGAGTACTATGGCTAGTTCTGGATATCATCATGTGAAGGATATTGACACTCTGAAATGCATCCAGAGGAGAAAGACCAAAATGTTTAATATACAGGGGCACCTTGTATAAAGGAATTAATTAGTTCCAAATGAAATTCTGTTAAGCAAATTTTCCTTTATACAAATTTCCCATAGGAATGCATTGACAACAGAGTCATCCCTAATCACGACCATTTTTGTGTTGTATGGATTTGCTCCATAGGCGATTCTGTTAAGCAAATTTCCCCTATCTCTGGAATTCTTTCCTGTTGTACATATTTTATGTTATACAAACCGTTTGTTATACGAGGGTCCACTGTATCTAGGAAACAGTTAAAGGAATAGGATCTGTTTAAAGAGAAGAAGAGTAGGTTGAGAGGCCATATGATAGTGGCCTTAAAATGTTGGAATATTGTTCAAGTCTTAGATGGGGCAAGCTTGTTTTCTGCTGCTCCAGAAGGTGTGAACTGAATGAGCAGATTCTTAGTAGAAAGGAGGAGACGTTGACCCAAGATTATGAAGAAGAACATCTTGGCAGTAAAAGCTATTAGAAGGTGGAATCAGCTGCCTTGGAGAGCGATGGGTTCTCCTTCCTTTGAGTGTTTTAGACTGCCCTGTGCCAGTGATGTTTTAGCAGTAGAGTTCCTGTCATGGTAGCATTCAACAAGAGAGAAGACCCCTGACATTCCTTCCAGGCCAGTTCTAGATCTTTCCAGTAGAGAGTCTTCATGTCTGCAGAGGTTTGGCCCTAGCCTGTAAACTGGATCCACCAGTTCAGGGTTTTCTTTTCCCCTTAGGTAGAGTACAGCAGGAGTGGCTCCAAGGAGTGGTCATCTGGGAGAGCCTCCAGCAATTACTCAGAGATTGAGAACCTGCAAGTCAACTCTTTCTACACGTTCCGAGTGAGTCTATATTTTGCAAATGTTTGATTATAACCCTACGCCCATTTCCATAAGAGAGAACTGGACCTTGTGTACTAGGATTGTGTTCAGAGCACAGTGGGTTGTTCGTTACAGCCACAGAAGGCAAGGCTGAAATCTAATAGATTGCAGACATTGTAAGGCAGATTTCAGCTGTCAAGAGCCATTCGACTCCAGCAGTTGCCTAGCTGGAGTTATGCATGGTTCTCTCTTTGGATGACCTCCTGCAGAGCATGAACTTCTGGTGATCTCACAATTCTGGGTTTGCTATGTCAGGCAGGGGATTGGACAGGGCGGCTTAGAGGAACCCCCTCTCCAATTATGTGACTCCTACTGGCTGTATGTCATCTCCAGCAGAGGCTCTTCCCACCCCTTTATCCCAACCTTTCTTAATTGGAGAAGCTGGCAAAAGAAAGAGTGGCCTTCTGTATGCAGAACATGTCTATATTCTTCCATGACATGGTGGTTTCTCTGTAGATAGACTGCTGGTGGAGGGGCAGTGAGCTTTCATTTATGAACTCCCACATGCTTTGGGTCTACAAGTCCTCCAACCTTTCCCCATTGGCTGTCCTAGCTAAAGTGTTGCACTGTAATGTTGAAACATCTGGAAAGTCACAGCTACCCAGCCTTGTGATAATCAGAGGAGGCTTCTCCATCCCTTTGCAAACTTTGATCTGCCTCTTGGTTGTATGCATGGCTGGAACGACCCTGCAGAACATGGAAGCAGCCTCCTCATCTTAGAGCAGTGGTTCCCAAACTTGGGTTGTCAGATGTTCTTGAACTAAAACTCCCAGAAGCCCTCACCACTTGCTGTGTTGTCCAGAATTTCGGTGAGTTGTAGTCCAAACATCTGGGGACCCAAGATGAAGAACCACTGTCTTGGAAGATGCCATGATTGTCTGAGATCAGGGAGCATGTGCCAAGCTAGGGATGCTGGTGGTCAGAAGAAAATGCCACATATAGTCCAAAGAGGACTCTTGACATATCTCCTCTCTTCCCCTGAGTTTGGAAAACTGCATGGCACCAGGGAGCCACACAGTCTGCCTTCAGGTGTTACTGGCTGATTGAATGTAGACAACGTGGCCCTCCTTCGCATTTGTGGGTCAAGGGATGAGAAAGCCTGCCAGAGATGATGCCGGACCAGTTGCAGTCCCATAATTGGAGGGGAACCCTTGTTCAGTGTCTTTTCACATGGTTTGCCGGTGGCTGTCCAAAGATGTGCATCAGGGGTCTTTCCAAGCCTTTCCTGGAGATGCTGTGGAGGTTGAAGGATGTTCTTAACCCTCAGCCTCTCCCTAGCTCCATTGCCATCTTTCCATCTGGGCAGCGTGTTACCCCAGGGGCAGCAGTGGGGCAGGGAGAGAGGTCAGGTTCTCCCTCTGCATCGCCAGTCTTGCCTGCCCATCCCCCTAAACCGAGCATCTAGTGCAGTGATGGCGAACCTTTTAGAGACTGAGTGCCCAAACTGCGATTCAAAACCCACTAATTGTTCGCAAAGTGCCAATACAGTGGAACCTTGACTTACATACTGTTTGACTTGCATCATATTTGACTTGCAGCAAGAAGGGGCCTGTTTGACTTGAGTCGCAGGCTTTGACTTACATCTCGGAGCCCCGGCGCAAGGCACCGGAATTGGGCGGCAGCCACAACCTAGCATCGCGGCTGCTGGCCGCCTCCAAACTGCTCCTGCCTTCTTCCCCTCCTCTGGCAGCGGTGGCTTTGGCGAGGCCAGCTCAGAGCACCTGGAGCTGGTCCTTGGCCTCACCAAAGCCGCCGCTGCTGCCGTAGGAGAAGAAGGGCGGGAGCTCGGGGCTGGCCTCGCTGCTTAGACAGTCAGCTCAATCTTGTAAAAAATCTGGCTCCAGAAGTCTGGTCCACAATGGAAGCATTTTAGTTGGGGAGCTGTAAAGTTGTGGGACTCTAATGGTAAGCATAGAGTTGTTCAGAACTTGGAACGTCAGGTTAAAAATCAGTAAAACTTAAATGTTTAGACATTGTTGCTATGAACATTAAAAAGTGGAGGCATATAACTTGTGGACTATAATTCCACTGCCTCCTCCTCTCTTTGAAGAGACATTTCATTTACATCCCCAGAAGGAATCTTCTATCCCAGTCAAATTTGTGTTAAATTGCTGTTTTCAGGGGTCTTTTTCATCATCTGGAACAGATTAATCTGCTTTCCCATTACTTTCTATGGGAAACGTTCATTTGACTTAAGTCATGTTTGACTTAAGTCTAGACCACTGGAACGGATTAATGACGTAAGTCAAGGTTCCACTGTACAGCAATTTAACAAGAATACAGGTAGCTGTGAAGGGATGATGTTGGGTGCCCACAGAAAGGGCTCGAGGGCCACCTTTGGCACCCGTGCCATAGGTGTGCCAACACTGATCTAGTGGAAATCTGCACGGCAAGCAAGCCATTAAATCCTCGAATCTCAGGTGCACTTTGTGAAGATCCAACCACAGGTCTGAGGCTCCCTTGTTCTGTTCTGTTCTTCCCAGTGGAGGGGAAATGCCAGACGCTGCTAGAGGGGAGGGAGCTTACGGTGCTGAGCGATGCTTGGAAGCCGTGTCTCTGTAGGAGCTCAGAGGCTTCCTCCTCGCCCTTGGAATCTTGTTCCCATGTGGAGCAGAGACCCCAGCTCTGATCACACGTGGCTTTCCTGCAGAGGAACCAGAACAAGCTCGGCTTTGCCCGTCAGCTCGGTCGCCTTGTAAACCTGTTTTGTGTTCATTAAAAAGCAATTTTTGCCAGCATGCCTTCTTGCATATTAACGAGCCATCTGGTTTGAAAAAGGTTGCTGCGGTTACTAGCCGTGGAGTGGGGAACTGGAGTGATTCCAAAGCCATACGAACCATAAAGGGAAAAGGTAAACTGTTCAGCAATGCAATTGCTTATCTTCTTGTCCTTTTGTTTCCCTGCACCAGACAACTGACGGGGACCAAACCCTACATCCATAAATCAATCTGAGCATTCATAACAATATCACTTACTTCTTACCTTGTGTTGTTTTAATATTAATGTATTCCCAGCAGCTTTGGGAGTTTCATTATGTTCCACTCGCTCACTTCCCTCGGTTCTTCAATGTGCCAGTTATGAAGCCATCTATGGCTAAAGGCCTGTGCATATTGTAAATATTAATCATTTGCTACATTAAACATCTATGGTTTCCTTGCCCAAACTTAAATAAGCTGCTCCTCGTGCCTCTTTATGTCTCGGTACTCATATTGCAAATACATTAGAAAATGGAATTTGGATTTGGCACGCTACCGCTTTCGGCATTTGACTGAAAGCAGCATTGTGTAGTGACCTGAAGAGGGTTTCCAAGGTATTTAAGGGGTTGTTTTTAAATCAATGCCAGCCCCAGTAAGGTTCCATTTGAAGCCAGCTCTATTGTGTCTATAAGTTTGTTAGTCTGCTAAACTTATTGGCTCAATGCTGGAAAATACACCTACCCAGTTTTGTCTGAACACCCTCTTAATTATGACATACAAGGCCCTAAACGGTTTTAGGGCAGGGGTGTCCAAACTTTGGCCCTCCAGGTGTTTTGGACCACAAGTCCCAGAATTCCTAGCCTGTATTACCAATGACAAAGGACAGTGGGAGTTGTCATCCAAAACATCTGGAAGGCCGAAGTTTGGACACCACTGGTTTAGGGCCTTGCTATCTTGCAGAACGGCTCCTGCCACAAAATACTGCCCATAACACCCGATCATCTCAGGCAGGGCATTTGAGGGTGCCATCGCTGAAGGAGGCCCGTAAATCTGTGACAAGAAATCGGGCTTTCTCAGTGGCAGCCCCTCGACTCTGGAACCAACTTCCTCCTGAGATTTGTCTGGCATCTTCCCTCCTGGTCTTTAAGAAACATCTAAAGATGTGGCTATTTTTAAAAGGCTTTCCCTGGATATTAATCTATTCCACTAATGATTTTCTATTATGTATTTTATTTTATTTTTTTGTCTGTAGCCCATCTTGCTCCTATTCAGTGTTTTTGATAAATATTATTTATTAAATCAATATGTTTTTACTTATTTTTTGCTTGTATATTGTATTGTATTGTTTGTGGGTTTGATTTCTGTTCAGTTTTGTAAACCGCCCAGAGTAGCCATGTAGCTAGATGGAGCGGTATATACGTTAAATAAATAAATAAATAAATAAATAAATAAATAAATAAATAAATAAATAAATAAATAAATAGGAATTTTGAGCCATTTTTGCCCCAGAAGTTCTTGAGATCAGAATGGGTACAACCAGTAGCCAGGAGTGCCTTTTACCTGGGAATATCAGAATCCAACCTTCCTAGAAATTTGGTTCTGCTTTAACACAGGAACTGCCCTTGCTGCACATTTTGTTTTCAAAAGAACATTAGGCTCCCTCACACAAACTATTGTTTTGTGGCCCAGCTACCTGGGAGCCTTTGGAGGTAAGGTTATGTGCCCCAGTATCCTACATTTGAGCTAGACACATCTGGATTCAATTTCCAGATTATAGAGGCTGCCTGTGATTGAATCTAGGAACAGGCATTCTATCCTAACTATGGTTTGCCTTCAGATTTATCCATGAGGGAAGAGGAGGCATGAGATTTGTGCTGGTTGGTGTACATTAATAAGACCATTTTTAAAAACAAAGGACACAGAGAACAGTTTAGAAAAGATATTTGAGGGACAAATGAGAGCAATTTGTGGGCACAATCCATCCCTTCAGGATTAGTTCCTTAGGACTGATGCAATGAGCCTGCAGAATATTTGGGGAAAGTAATGTTTCCTTTGGATAAGCTGCAGATCATTTTCAGCTTGGTGTTATGCCTCTGATGATCTCTATTTCCACTCTCAGTGATTCCGGCTCCAACTATCCGTATTGATAGTTACGATGAAAACTCCATAACCTTCACCCTCAAAATGGAAGGTAACATTCAGGTAATGAATTGTGTGTGTCTGCACCCCCACCCCTGTTTAATCCTCAAATTTCAAATCATCTGAAGGATTATATTGATAGCCAGCTTTTTAAAAAAATACACATTGGGTAGATTTCCTATGACAGGGTTACCATGGGTTTTTGGGAGAAGAGGTATGTTTTTATTATGTTTTAGATCTCTCTCTCTCTCTCTCTCTCTGTGTGTGTGTGTGTGTGTGTGTGTGTGTGATTGTTTCCACGAGGGAGCATTACCCAACCAGGTTTTATGGGAAATTTGATATTTAGGGTTTCATCAGAGGGTTTTCCGGTGCTGTCGTTTTAATCATGGCAGCTGAATTTTGAATACAATGAAATCCCAGGAGCTGGAGTCTAGTTTCTCTAATGGTCTTTTCCTTGGGGGGGGGGGGCAAGGGTAGAAGAATGTGTTTCTGCTTTGCAGTTTTAATGTTGCACAGGTTTGCAGGAGACTTATACAAACTGTGGGGACAACCCTCAAGTGGAATTGCTTTGCAGTTGCCTCTTAAGTCACCGAATCTTGCTGGCAGCCATCTTTCAAGATCTTAATGCAAGGAGGATAATCTGATCTAGTGTGATTCCCCCCCCCCCAGTAAATATTTACTTGTGCTGGCCAAAAACGGAAAAGGGGGGGGAGAAATCCCAAGAATTAAACATTCGCTGGTTGATTTATCTTCTTTTCCTTCTGTTCCTTTCCCCACCCATTCTGTTCTGTTGGCCAACAGGTGAATGGATATGTTGTGAACATCTTCTGGGCTTTTGACACCCACAGACAAGAAAAAAGATCCTTGTTCATTGATGGGGAAAAATCATCACAGACCGGTAAGCCTTAGGACAAAAGGGACGTATTCACCCTAGTCTGTTCAGAGAGAGAAGCTTGGCCTTGAATTCCAGTTCAGAACCAGCTAGAACTGGAACTGATTGTGAGTGGTGTGGCTGTGAAATCAGAGAGGCACCCCAAAATATGCAGAAGTATTTTGGTGACTGATTGATTCATTTTGTATGGCATAATAGCATTATTGGTGTTCATGCTGGTTCCTTCTTTCTGGGAAATCTTTGTGTGGTCCAGCAGCCAAAATGTGTGGATGATTTAGTTTTGAAAAGTTCTTGGTTACAGACCTTCTGGGTATTATCTCACAGAAATTTCTAGAAGAAGCTAGCTTGTGCAGAATCATTGGATTTTATTCCATCCTTTCAAGCTTTATAGCAGTGGTTCTCAACCTGTGGGTCCCCAGATGTCCCTGGACTGCAACTCCCAGAAATCCTGGCCAGCTCAGCTAGCGATGAAGCCTTCTGGGAGTTGCAGTCCAAGAACATCTGGGGACCCACAGGTTGAGAACCACTGCTTTATAGCTTGCAAACCAGCAGTACATTTTGGGTGATTGGGTGTCATTTTGCCTCAGCGTTCTCTAAGACGTTTTAAATCTTCATTCGGTAGTGATACTGGTGGTTGGGGGGATGCCTGTGCATCTTTTCTCAACCCCCGTCTTGTCTCCCTTCATCCTCAGTGAGTAACTTGACAGCACAGACTCCTTATGAGATTTCTGCCTGGGCCAAGACGGAGCTGGGTGACAGTCCTCTTTCCTTTGCCCATGTGGTGACCAGTGGCTCAAGACCATCCCCTCCCAGTCTAAAAGCCAAAGCTGTCAACCAGACTGCTGTGGAGTGTAACTGGACTGGCCCAAAGAACGTGGTAAGGTCATAGTAGGGAGCTTCTGACTTGGGAGGCCAGCCCTGTGGGTTTTCCCCATTTACTGTGTTCCCGGTGACACCATTGTCTTGTATTTTTCAATCTCAAGGCTGAAATGCATCTCCTGACCAGCCGTTGGCCAGCAGAGTGATCTGCTTAGATGTGGAATTTATTTTTGGTTCCATCCTTTTGTCCCCTATTGTGGTCTCTGAAAAAAATTCCTTTCTTCTCTTTCTTTATTATGAAGTCACAGACCCAAGTTGAAAAAATCCACTGAAATAGTATTTTGGCCTTGAACCATGTGGCAAGGTTTCCTTCCTTGAAAAGAATTCAGTCAGGAAAGGAACCTCTTCTAAAATGTTTGTCTCAACTTACAACAAAGTGCATACACACCAATTCTAGAAGATAAAACAAAGCTGTAAGAGGCCCTTTTTAAAATTCCAGACCTTGAAGACACAACCTCTTCACCCCCCAAAATAGTCATGTATTGATTTACAGTGGACCCTTGTATAACAAATGGTTTGTATAACATAAAATTTGTACAAGATAAAAAATTCCAGAGATAGGGGAAATTTGCTTAACATAATCACCTATGGGGCAAATCTGTACAACATAAAAATGGGATCACTCTCTTTTCAATGCATTCCTATGGAAATTTGTATAAAGGAAAATTTGCTTATGTTAATTTCATTTGGAACGAATTAATTCTTTTATACAAGGTACCCCTGTATTTTACAATTATATTTGCATTTTACCATAAGAATAATCTTGCGAGGTAGGCCATTAGCAGAGGTTGTGATGGGCTCTGCACTGCCTAATGAGTTGAAAGGGGATGTCAACTGGGGCAGCCCATTCCCCAAATGATTCTGGCCCCAGAAACTGGCTGGATCACATGATATTCCCAAGTATTCTTCATTCATCAGTACATCCCTTTAGTTTGCCTGAGTGATGACCCAGTAGCTGGCGATTAGACAGAACAGTTTTATACATTTGCTGGAAGTTGCTGCCTCATTAATTCCAAACTCACTGAAGCTACTATGAACGTAGGCAGATTGGAAACACTAAATCAGTTCTATGGGCTTGGGGGGAAATTGTGAATTTGAAAGGATGTTGGAAAAGGTGCCATATTTCTCTCTCTCTCTCTCTCTCTCTCTCTCTCTCTCTCTCTCTCTCTCTCTCTCTCCCTCTCTCCCTCTCTCTCTCTCTGTCTCTGGACAGGTATATGGTGTATTTTATGCCACCTCCTTCCTGGAGTTGTACCGAAATCCAAACACCACCACCACGACCCTCCACAATATCACCGTCATCGTCAACAGGGATGAGCAATACTTATTTCTGGTAAGGTGTAATTCTCACCCCACCCCACCTCCAAAATAAGTGGCACTTGACCCATTCTTGCCAAGTCCTTTCTCAAGAGGATGGTCCCAAGAGTTCCAAACAAGTGTGGGAAACATCTAGGGGGGGGGGGGGGGGAGGGGGAGCTATCGTCCTGCAGAATCCCCACCTCTCCTGACAGTGTTTACCCCTGTTATAAATGTTGTAGGATGTTTTCATTGTAGATCTAGAGTTTGCTGTGAATTCTGAAAGAACATGTGACTCATGAAGACTGGGACATCCATCCTTAGTGCCTGAGCCTTAATTAAGGGATAATCTTGTTGCCTTGAGTTCTGTGTTCTATAAGGCAGCAAAGCTGCAATAGAACAGTGGTGTGAAGAACTAACAACTGCTGACCTTCCTAAGGTGCGTGTGGTTTCTCCGTACCAAGGACCACCTTCCGATTACCTTGTGGTGAAGATGATCCCGGACAATCGCCTCCCTCCTCGGCACCTCCACGCGGTACACCTGGCGAAGACGTTTGCCGTCATCAAGTGGGAGTCGCCGTACGATTCACCTGACCAGGACATGGTAAGGTGGTTGCACAGCTGGGGTTGGCTTTCATTGCCAGTTGCCTTTGCAAAAGGTGAAGGGGCCCAAGGCGTCGTGGTCTAGTTCACACCTCACGGAGCCTTTCACTTCCAACCCTGATGCTTGAGCAGATGTTTTGTGTTCCAAAGACGGGACGAAGGCTGTCAAAGGCAGGGATGTGCCACGTTCATCATGCCCCTCTTTGCTCTCTGCAGTTGTATGCTGTGTCTGTGAAAGACTTAGTCAGAAAGACTGATAGAAATTACAAGGTGAAGACCCGTAACAGCACAGTGGAGTATACCATCAGAAAGCTGGAGCCCGGCGGGAAATATCATATTGTCATTCAGCTGGGGAACATGAGCAAAGAAGCCAGTTTGAAAATCAGCACAGGTGAGCCGGAGTTTATTTGGAAACTTGTCTGGGGAGAGCCGTCGGAATCCGAGTTGGTAGGGCTCTTTCTCTTCCTGGACCTGGCTGGAATTTGGTGCCCACTCATCCTGGGGGTGGTGGTGGTGGGGGGGTGGAATTCCACTGGGTTCAGCAGGGCTGATTTCAGAGAAAATAGAGTTGTCCTTGCTCCATATTGGTATTTTGAAGAACCGAGTAATGATCAGACATTGCCTCAATGCTTCTGTCATTTCCTCTTGCTTTGTACAGTACCCCTCGCTGCCCCGGAGGCCTTAAAGATTATTGCAGAAAAGGACCATATCTTGTTGTTTTGGAAGAGTCTGGCCTTAAAAGAAAGCCAGTTCACCGAAAGCCGCGTGAGTTACGACCACACAGCCCCTGGGGCATGATGGTCCCCACTTTCCCTTCTGTTTTGCTTGTTTGATGACCTCCTATGTCATTTGGCTAAATCCTATTTTAGTTGCAAGAGGAGTATACTCA
Organism: Phrynocephalus forsythii; assembly: GCA_029282475.1. Lineage (NCBI taxonomy): Eukaryota > Metazoa > Chordata > Lepidosauria > Squamata > Agamidae > Phrynocephalus > Phrynocephalus forsythii. The sequence continues at coordinate 8,390,175 of JAPFRF010000022.1, forward strand.
TTGACATAAATAGAAATCAGTTCTAGGTTGACTATAAAGTTTAACTTATTTTAACACACACACACACACACACACACACACACACACACAGGAGAATCTGTGTGTATACAATATCTGTATATATGAGTGTAATGAACAAACACTGTCTAAATCATCTGACAGCCTGTGTAACTGGTGCTTGTGGGGTTTTTAGGCTGTTTGGACGTGATCTGGACAGTTTTCTTCCTGACGTTTCACCAGAATGTGTGGCCAGCATCTTCAGAGAGCAAGGAGCACAGGGAACTAGGAGTTCTCTCTGTGCTCTTGGGGTATAGAGTGAGTGAGACTGTGGATTTTTAAAGTTGTAGGGAAGAGGAAACTTGTCCTATGGAGGAGAATAGGTGTTAGTCGTATTGTGATGGAGGGATTAAGAAGTTTCACAGCAGTCAGGGGTGGCATTGATCCTTCTCTGCAGTTGATGGGTGTTGTTAGCTGTTCTATTGTGTGAACTGGCCTCAGAGTCTGGCAAAATGTCAGGAAGAAAAACTTCCAGAACACGACCAAACAGCCTGAAAAACTCACAACAGCTATTAGAATCCATCCTTGAAAGTCTTCGATGATACATTTGGCATACTTTTATTCAGAAGGCAGGAGCTGGGATATCTACAATATCTACATTCATCTGGTTTTGTTAATTGTTCTAATTTATGGCCAGCATCCTGCAGTGCAATTTGAGGGATATATGAGGAACTGTTAATTTTGGTTGTCATCTGTCAAGTGCCTAGATACATGATAAAGTGTGTGTCTGAGTTCACAACAGAGAGCTAGGTAGATCACAACACGTACTACTTATGTGATTGTTGGGTTATGCTGCATGATTCCATTAGGATTATGCTGCATGATTCCATTAGAATTATATATATCTATATCTATATCTATATCTATATCTATATCTATATCTAGATACACACACACACTCACACTCTCACAAACACACACACACACACACACAAATCATGCATATTGTAGTATCACTCAGTCTGGCTCAATTTGCTTTGTGCATGGTTTTTCCCCCAGGGGTACGAGATCCACATGTTTGACAGTGTGAGCAATAGTACATCGTATCTTGGAAATACCACCGAGAATGTCTTTAAAGTGTCCAACCTGAAGCCGGGCCACAACTATTCTTTTGCTGTGCAAGCACGGTGTCTCTACAATGGGCAGATGTGCGGGGAACCTGCAACACTGCTTTACAATGAACTCACAACTGGTAAGGGAAAGTTCCATACCTGCCAAGTGCCCCATTTTGGCCTGGATACTACAGTTTTTCAGCCTTTGTCCTGCCACCTTCACAGAACATTTATTTTTTCCAGAAATGTCCCGGGTGGCGGCAGTTGACAGGGAGGCTTTTTGCAGTGAGCTGCCAAGCAGGGAAACCTGGGCTGGCTGGGAGAGTGTGGGTGGTGGTGGGGAAACAAACCAAGGAGGACGTCCTGAGTGCTGGTTGGCCAGGAGCCTCCACACATGTTGGCAGCACTGGACGGAGGAAACGGGCCTCTCTGCGGCTGCCCCCGCACTATTGTCTCCAACACATGTGGCTCATCTGGCTGAGTCCCCAGGGCTGACTTCCCTTGCCCACCCGCTGCCCACTCGCTGGTGGGAGGGGCGGAGGCAGAGCTGAGTGGGCAGTGGGGCAGTGAGGCTCCAGGCGGGGCCGGGCTCGCCCATGGCATGACCCCTCCTCCTATCAAGAAGCGCTGCTCTCCACCTCACTGCACCATGTGCGCATGCAAGTGGAAGTGACTCAGCAGCAGTGTGGGCTCAGAGCTGGTGGCAGGTGACAGTGGGGAAGGCGGTGGTGGCAGAATGAGCTCAAGCCCTGGCCAAGGAAGCTGCATCCCAGCTGAGCCACCCCCGCAGACTGGGTAGGCATGGTGGGATGGGTGAGCGGTGTGTGCACACTTGCTTGCTTGTGGACGCTTGTTTTAGTGTTTGTGCACACGCGTATTACAACTCTCTCTTCCTGTCCTGTCCAGCCCTAGGACAAACTTGACAGTTTTGGAAAGACCTCACTTTGACCCAGCTACCCAATGGATGTTCTTTCCATTTCATTGCACCTTCTTTCTCCCCAAGCAGAGTAACCCTGCAAGGACTGGGATAACACAAACCAAACTGAGTTCCTGGAGCCTCCTTCACCCTTTAGCACTATACTTTTTGGCCCAGGGCTGCAGGGGGAAACTTTTTTCTCCTGGAATGCACAGTGGGGACTTGAACTCCTGGCCTCGACCTCTGCAGCAAGATGCCTAACTCATTGATCTACCCAGCCAGATCTCATTTGGTGCAGGCCCTTCAAAACCTACCAGACCATTCTTAGAGCCAATGGACATCCTTTATGTCTTGCTCCTGATAGACTTCTTTTCATTCTCAGGTGAAAACCCTGCGGCCTCTATGATGGAGAAATCGACGGATGTGGCTGCCATTGTGGTTCCGATATTATTCTTTTTGCTGGTGACCATGGGGGTCGGCTTTGTCATCCTGTACATGCGGCACCGAAGACTCCAGAACAGCTTCTTGGCTTTTGCTAACAGTCACTATAGTTCTCGACTGGGGTCCGCCATCTTCTCAGCAGGGGATGATTTAGGTAAGTGGCACCAGGTTTGGATGAGGTCTCAGTTGGATCAGACACTTAAGGATGACATTGGGCCAATCCACAATCAGACACAGAAGTCCACTTTGGCTTAAGGTCAAATTGGATATTATAGGTGGTGCTTCATTAATGGCTTCAAGCTCCTTAAGCGTTGTCCTTAGCAGTCACATGAGCAAACAGGGCTTGTGTTTACCTCTTAATACCCAACTGGAAAACAAAGCTTATTTGCCAGCAGTGGGAAGTGTGAAACGCTCCTGCTGTGATAGTCAGTCAGCTTTCATCACTTAAGGAATTCCCGCTTCTTTTGACATGCTCAATGTGTTGGTATGGATTAACCCTTAGCCAGCTTGCAGATCTTTGGAAATTGGTCTTTTTTGGTTTCCATTGGAGTGTGGTCTGGGAGAGGGCATATTGTGTGAGTGACAAGGAGAGGCTCATCCACTTCAGACACACCCATAAGGTGGATATTTGGGGAAATGATCAGGAGGAGAAACCCCCGACTTGAGGACCTGTGTACTTATTTGGGTGCATTCAATTTAATGGGGATGCCTGGTTGCAAAACAGCTCATGGCATATACTGAGAATGATGGACTTTGTTGTTGTTTTCTATCAGTATCTCTGTACTTTTGTTTTCCAGGGGATGAGGATGATGAAGCGCCAATGATCACAGGCTTTTCAGATGACGTCCCCATGGTGATAGCATGAAGTGTACTGCTCTGGGAAACCAAAATGGTGTAAATATTTTGTTTGATAAAAAAAAGCAAAAAACAGTCAACTGTTTATTTTACAACAAAAATGCACTTTTGAGTTGCAATACGTTATTTTTGTATGGGCTGAAAAAAAAAGAAGAAAAGAAGAAGAAATAATTATTACACTTTGTAGTACACAGCTGTGAACTTCCAAACCAGGTTGATTTATTTAGCAATGAGTATCTGTTGATGTTGTTTTAACGTTCAAAATTTTCATACTTTTGGTTTAGTCTTACAAGGCTGTGCTTGCTGGACATGCTTTTAAGTCTGTGAGAGATTTTTTCTTTTCTTTTCAGTCGACTGCGACTCTCATCCTCAGAAAACCTCTGTGTATGTGGGAGGGGGGTTGTGGTGGCAAGAGAGGCATCCCTTAATGATTGCTCTGTCGATGATGTCACAGAACAGAGCTAGACATGATGAAGGACACAGGGACGGAAGCAAATCAATTTTGAACTCCCCTTTGCAATGCATGGGAATGGAAAGTGGTATCATGGGAGTCCATCCCACTGGGCATTTCCCAGTTTTTGTTCAGCTTCTGCTGCAAGGAGAAAGAGGTGAGTCATGGAAGGGGATCTGGAAGTAGGGAATCCCACTAGCGCTGTGACGGCTGAACTTACTGAGAGCCCTTTTACATGACCCCTAAAATCCGCTGCAAAACACTTGCAGATCTGGAGCATATAATTGTTTTCCCACCAGCAGCGGACTTTAAAAAAAATAAAGTATGCCCATGCCCACTTAAGTGCACCCCAGCGCACTTTACAAGTACCTGGTCTCTGGAGGTAAAAAAAAATTCCAATGTGGATTGTAAAGCTGTGGATGCCGGGCTGTCCTTGCCTTCTGTTTGTTTTTGTTGTCCCTGCCACCCCTTTAATAGACAGGAATCCCTACGGGGCTGCTCCGACGGCAGGCGGAGGTGAGCCTGCATTTTTTTCTCCCTTTTTTTCTCCCTCTCCTCACTGCAGACAGAAGCAACAGAGTGCAGAAGGGTGGGAACACAGGAAGAGGAACAAAACCCACATGATATCTGGCTGGGAGGATCTGAATTTAAGCTACCAGCAGATCTTAGGGGTCGTGTAAAAGAGCTCTAATTCAGCAGCAGCCTGCTTCAGCTCTCTGTAATGGCTGATCCTTGGCTTCAGAGCTCACCCTTCTTTGTAAACCAGAGAGGGGGAAAGTTGGTTTTTAGACCAAATCCTCAGAATTCCCCAGCAGTTGGTCTATATGAGCTGCAGAATTCTGAGAGATGTGGTCCAAAACCCAAGTCTGTTGCTTCCGTCTGCTTGCATCTTCTGTTTCCAGATTCATTAAGTGCCATCTTGGATATTAGTCTCTACCTCACCTCATCACCCCCTTCTGCAATCATGCACCTGATTCTGTCTTCCTCAATCAGAAGGCCCCCTCTACCCGTTGGTCTTAGACGGGACCCTTTTTGATAGCCAAGACCTACAGAAGGACAGGGGGACCCTGAAAATCTACAGTAACATGCCACTTCCATTCTCATACATTATGGGGGAGAGAGAGAGAGAGAGAGAGAGAGAGAGAGAGAGAGAGAGAGAGAGAGAGAGAGAGATGGGGATGAGTTCATTTTTAGAGGTGTCCTTTCCTGTGTCTGTCTCTGCTTCTCAGTGGTGACAAGGTGACGAGGGAAGGACTGAACAGCTGGGTGGCCATTTGATGCCCCAAAGAAGGCATCAACAAAATGGAAGACAGAAGGTTATCCTGATCTGGATAACACTCCACATGCAGCTTGAGTCTAACAGCTGCAAAACTGCAGCTTGAAACAGAAGGACAGTGTTTCTCATTCAAAGAGATCAACCAATGACCAACTGACCTGCCCGGATGCTCCTTGATCTCCCTTCCTGGGGTCCTTTGTCTTTAAATGTGATTCCGCTTGGACAACCTGTCAAATGGAGAACACCTTCTGAACGGAGATTGCTTTGGAGCCATCCTTCAAGTGGAGAACTGTCCTCTATAAAAGGAGACATGTGGCCACCCTCCTGAGCAGTCCCTCTGTGGCCTTCATTTCTGAAACAAGCTGGGGTAATATAGGTGGCCTATCCATAAAAGAAGCATTCCTTCAAAACCCACCTTGTTTCAGAAATGAAGGTCAAAAGCTTCCACATTTCTGGAGTTTTTATTTTTAGCCCCCTTAACAAAATCTAGTTATTGGTTCCTGAACCTAGAAACTAGGACAGTGTTGGCAAATCTATGGCACTGGTGCCAAAGGTGGAACTCTGAGCCCTTTCTGTGGGCACCCGACATCACCCCTTCACAGCCACCTGTATTCAGGTCAGATTGCTATATTGGCACTTTGCAAAAAAATTAGTGGGTTTTGAATCACAGTTTGGGCACTCGGTCTCTAAAAGTTTCGCCATCACTCAACTAGGAGAACCAGTTCTCTCAGGATCAGAGTCTCAGATTAGCTGTTTTTTTCCCCCTACCAGAGATTTTTATTTTAAAAAGAATATTCAGGAAATACAAATCTATATCTATATCTATATATATCTATGAAGAGAGAGAATAGTTCCTGAAAGTTTTACATTGACCTTTAAACAATGGTTTGGATTTTGTTTTGTATGAAGGTATATTTTTGTTTCATTTTGCTTTATTAATTTATTAGGAAATCTGCTTTGGCTCAGAGTTCCAGAATTCTCAGTCATCATTCTGCACATTTGATTGTGTGAAGGAATCTACCACTTTAACCTTTTGCAAAGATAGCCAGTTTTTTTTTTAGCTTATTCTATATCCTGGGGTTGAATCAGGTCTTAGTAGCATAGTAAAAAGCAAAACAAAAAGGAGAAGAAAAAAGAAAAAGTGCACCAAAACACAGTTTATTTTTTAGCTTGGAATAGTTTTTCACACTTTATGAGAAAGCAAAATGGGGGGAGTGGGGTATAATGACCAAATCCCATGAAAATGAAATATTTATTCTCCGTATCACTTAGCATGCATTCACAGAAACAAGCGATGGTAAATCGCACAGCAAGATTGTTGTGAGTTGTTGTTTTTTTGTTTTATTTGCTTTACTGGTAGAATTTTTGGATGAGAGTGAATGATGTGTTTTGGTGCTCAGAATGTTTAGGAACAAGTTTCTGTCTCCACTGAGATCTCCCCACCTTTAAAAACCCAGCTACCCTTCAAAGTACATAAAATCTCTTATTCAAAACCCAATCCTTTTGTCTAAAATGGTGTAAAGAACAACACATCAGCATGTTGATAAATTAATGGGAGGAAGAGAGAATGGATTGCAATCTGCTTAGCATTGCTGTGCGTCGTTGGGATGATGGAAGACGTTGCATGCTATAAAATGCCAGCAGCACAATTCTTTTGCATGAACGGAGCTTGGGGCATGGAATGAAACTATTGGTGGCCTCACAGAACATCTGGTCTGAGGATCAAAGCGTCTGATCAGTTTAGGACTCTGGGAGAATCGGGGAGACATTTTGAGGGAGGCCATCCCCCAACAACCTAGCTTGACCTTCAGCCTCTTCCAGCTGGGCATTGGGTAGTCTGTTCTCCCTGCCCTCTTGAGGGACTTGAAAAACCAGTGGATCGGGAGATTGCTGAAGGGGTATAGCACTGAATTGTCAGCCATAGTGCTAGACTGGTTCTCAGCTTTGAGGTTTGGAAGGGTGCTAGAGTGCAATGTAGGCTTAGATGTAGAAGTATCTACCATCAGATGATGCCCAGGATGTCTCCTTCCCAGCCTTTGACTCATCAACAACAACACAAAATTCATATATAATAGATATTCAGGTAGCTGTTGGGTGTTGATAACAGCTTACTTTAGTTCACTTTAAATGGCATTAGTGCTTCTCTGTGCATTTGTCATTACCTTTCCTTCTTAATTGCACTGATGACATTCTCCCTTTGCCTAATTGAACATGCTTGGCTGATTTTGGTTTTTCATGAGCCGCTCTCATTCATTCCAAAATGTTTTTCAGTGGCAGCGGTTGATGGAACCCCAGTGTTTGTATGTACCCTACGTTACCTGGTTTCTTAATGCTGCAGATTTGGCTATGCAGGTTCAGCTCCAAAGGTAGTGGCTAGAACCTCTGTCTTATGTTTTTATCCACCATGCAATACAGTTCAACAGTAAAAGAAAGGGCTCATAGAAAGATCTATGTTACCTCCAGTCACTAATGGGGTATAACCAAGTTGTTGCCACTCTCTCCACTTGCCTTTTGATTGAGCAAAAGACAGACCTCTGGGGAGGGGTGGTTTACCTGACCTTTGATAAACAGGCTGTAGACTTTTCATGGGTCAAATGTCCCAAGATCTGGTGCATGGAGCTTTTAAAACATGGCCAGTGCTTTGCTCATGGGTCACAACTTCCCTGAGATCTTCTATATGCAAACCTTGAGTCATGGGAGCCATATCAGGAAATTCAAAACTTCTTGCCTCTCACAATGGAAGAACTTTTATTAACTCGAACCCAAAGTGTTTCTTAACTTAGTCTTCCTAAGGTTGGAGCAGATATCATAGGGTCAACAATTGATGATAGTTTGTTGACCGATCAAGCTGTTTGGATGAACAGTGGAACATTTCTATCTCTCAAAAAGAAGTCCAGTAGCCATGACTCAACTTCCAGATAAACTCACCTGGATGACTGAGAATCTTCACAGACATTTGTTGACAATGGAATACTCTCTCTTTTTCTCTCTCTCTCTTACATACACATATAGCAATGGACCTTAATATTGCATCCTGTTCTTTTCATCTAGCATCCCAGCATACTGGGATGATGGTGGGATAATACATCATCACCATTCTCATCATTGTTAGGTCCTGCACCGAGCACATTGGGCGGCTGGTGGATAAAACAGTCTGTGTATTGAGATCAGTGATTTCCTTATCTTCGTGGGTAATTCTGAGAGCTGTCATCAATTGTGATGGCCACATGGCTCAACCCCCTTTTTTCTTTTGGCTCTGCAACTCTCCCTATAATCCCTAAAAATGTTGACATCCACAGACCTAAAGCCTCTGATCTGTATAGATTTACATTGCCATAACTTTATTCCAGGGACCCTTCATGACTCCACCATGTTTCTTTCTTATCATACTCTTTAGACAATGACACCTGTGTCGAAAGAAGTCAAGATTTATCATTCTTTTGGGGAGTTTTTTTTTGAAAGGGCCACCACTTTGCATAGCCCAAGTCAAATGGAGAATCCATCATCTCCCATCTTTCTCTCCTATGTCCAAAGGGTGGTGGGAAATCCAGATTTGCTTTACTTCTTTGGAACCAATCCCTCCTTTGTTTCCTTCCTTGCTTTCTTTGTTTGCTTCCTCCCTCCCTCCCTCCCTCAGCACTAGATGGATGTTTCAAGGTGCGGAGATGATGTGGAGACAGCACAGCTCGACCTTGGGAATGCTGCATTTTTGGCAGGTCCCAGAATCCTGCAGAAAGCAGGGCTAGATATTCCAGAATTTGAGCTTTGAAAGCTCTAAATCCAAATGTTGTTTTGGTGAGATGCTCTTGGAATGGGTCGGTGAGAGAGGCCTTCTTGGATACCATGACTGGTTTCTGGAGTCGGAAGGAAAGCATGGGAAACTTGGTTAATTGCTTCTTCCCCTAAAATAAAATAAGAAATTGGCACTGCAGCCAGTTTACCTGTTGTTTGTTTGTTTGTTTGTTTGTTTGTTTTGGAAAGACTACTTTGATGACCTTCATTCTGTTTGAGCCCAGAGGAGATCATGGAAAAACTAGACTGTGGAAAGAACACATTAGTTTTAAATAAAAATTTCAGGGAAGAATTCTGCTGAAATGAAATTATTGTCTGTTGTCATTGGTCTATCTGCCACAGAGTCCTGCCAGTGGCAGAAGAGTGGATTCCCGTGAATGAAAACATTAAAACATGAATTTATTTTGATGTGTTGCAGCTTCAAGTTGAGAAACCTCAGGACAAACTCTAGATCTGCACAAATTCAAGATCTACAAACCATGGGGATGTTGCATGTCTGGTTGTGCAATTAGTTGTGAGCCCCCCTCTTCCATGTGGCTGATGCAAATGCCATTTGTCTGGGGACCTTATGTGGATGGTGAGAGCCACCAGGGCCATGGACCCTCTCTGAAATTCAAACACTGAGGGCCTCATGGGTGACCATCAACAGAACAGGTCCATCTCCCACCCCACCCCACCCCCCACACCGTGCTCACAAAGGATTTTAGACTCCATTGCTAATGACTTGACATTAGCATACTGGAAGATGCTGCTTAATTCTGGAAATATAGACACTGCAATCACTAAATAACTTTTCCCTCTATATGCATTGATTTAGACCACTGATGAATGAAAGACTTGTGCATTTCCTCTTTTTGTTATACAAACTTAGTTAGTCCAGCATCGAGTAGATCAAATGCCTCAGCGTATTCATGGGTCTTCAGCGTAGTCACCACCATCATTTTAGAACTACAGAGCTGGAAAGAGACCCTGCCTCTCAAGAAAGACCAGTTAGGAATCAAACTCGCAACTTCTTCTAGGACTTCTGCTCCCAGAGTCCTAAACTACTGAGCTATCCAGCAGTTCACCTGCACACTTTGGTCAAACCCCTCCCCCCCAAAAAAAAACCCATGAATGCAAGATGAAACAGAGTTAGACAGTCGTTTTTATACAACAAAAAGATGGAAACTCCCTCTGATGACAGTTGATTGCTATGGAGTTCTTCACAGCTGAGATGGTAGGTTTTTCACAATCCTGGTGGTGCAAATCAAGTCTTGGCTCAGGAAACAGTTGTGTGTGGGCTCTTGCCTTTTGGAAGTCTCGTTTTTGAAACTTCAGCCCCGAGTGAAACATTAATGAACTGTAGCACTTAAAAGATACCTGATCTGCAGGACTGCATGCACCCACCGAACTTGGGGGTTGCCTTCCCAATTAAATTTACTGCGAAAACACATTCATGGAGTTGGCTCCTTTCTCATTATCTTGATACACGGGGGAATACCTTGGTTTTCTTCTTCCCAACCTCGTAGGTGTCTTGAATATTTGCATGTAGTAAATTACATTTCAAAGCACTGACAACAAGGTTGTCAGCTTAGGGAATAGGCGGAACACAGGCAGAAGACCACAGCGAAAGGAAGGAAGCAGTCTTATCTTGAGCCAGAATCTTGTTCCATCTAGCCTGCTATGGCAACAAGAGCTGTCCAGGGCTTCAGTCCCACCTTCTTGGAGATTCCATGAAGGCCTCCCATCCAAGTCCTTACCAGGTTAAGACCCTGCTTAGCTTCTGAAGTCAGATCTGAAGTGTTAGAGATCAGGGCCTATTCAAGATGTGAAAATGTGTTCTGGACTTGTTATAAAACCACACAGGTGAGCAATTGACCTGGGTCCTGTTTACTTTTCCTCTAGAGACCGAGTGCCCAAACTGCAATTCAAAACCCACTTTTTTCTTTGCAGAGTGCCAATATGGCAATTTAACCTGAATACAGTGGTACCCCAGGTTACACATGCTTCAGGTGCTACCATTTGTGAAAGCGAGGATCGAAGAGCAGGGGTGCTACCCTTCAGGAAAGACTGATGCTCTTCAGAAAAGTGAGGATCAAAGAGCAGTTTTTTTAATTTCCTGTGACCACAGGAAACTGCTCTTTGAATGTTCCTGAATGTTCTTTGAAGGTTCCTGAATGGTAGCACCCCTGCTCTTTGATCCTTGCTTTCCCAAAGGGTAGCACCCCACCCGCCCCTCTACCGTTGGCATAGAGGCAGAGTAGGTGCTGCACTGTCGGGAAAGCCAGGGGAAGTGGCAGCGGCTTGTGAGCTCACTTGTAGCCCCAGTTTACTCTCCAGCCACTCTACTCTGGGCATCCCAAAAGCAACATGGCTGGAGAGTAAACTGGGGCTATAAAGGAGCCCACAAACCGCTGCCTCCCCTTTGCCCAGCTCTCTGCATGGAGCACAGTGCCGGGCTCTGAGTGGAGGGGGAAGTGCCCTGGCTGTGAGGGGGCATGTCGTGTGCCCACGGAAAGGGCTGTGTTTGCCACCTTTGGCACCCGTGCCATAGATTTGCCAACACTGATCTATAAGCTCTGAACAAGAACAGTAAAGTGGGGAGAAGATGCACTGAGCCAGATGTAGACGCTGAAATGAAGACAGTGCCTACGGGTCATCTCTTCAACAAAGAGTCTTTTAGCCCCTTGGCAACTGACAACTTATGACCAGAGATGGGCACAACCTCAGTTCAGAGGTTCAGCCCAGTTCATAGAGGTGGCAGCACAAGTGCTGGTCCTCCTCCTCCTCCTCCTCCCTCCTCTGGTTCAATCAGCCACTCACCAGCTCCACCATGCTAGCTTCCTCCACTTCCTCAACGAATTGTCCAGTTCCAGAAACAGTTCTGCCTTTCTCTGCCTTGCCTCCCGGCTGATCTCCCTCCCTCTCAGACAAAAGTTGTGTGCAGAAAATTCTGCGCTGTTGCTCATGACTGGGAGATTAGCCGAGGAGGTAGAAAAAGCAAGCAATCTGGGCATGGTGAGTAGATGATTGGCTGAGAAGGCAGGGGTTGGAAGCAGCAACTGTGCTGCCACTTTTACGAACTGAGCTGAACCTCTGAACTCAGGTTTGTGCCCATCTCTGCTTATGACAAATAAAAAAACCCTATGGTCTTTGGAGGCAAGACAAATCTCTTTGTTATCTCTGCTGCAACAGACCGAAGAGTTTGGCTCTCGTAACAAGCTCAGAGACCACACTTGTATTTTGGCATGTGTGATGTCCTTCCCAATTATTCTGTTCTGGCTGTCAGTGAATTGAAAAGACAACAAATCTGGAATGCCTCACAAAAGTTTGAGCTTGATATGAGAAAGACGATATGGAAACAAGTGGGAGAATTTGTTGCTGTTAGGATGGATAACAAAAGCTATGATGATTACTAAAAATGGTTACCCCTTCTGAAAGCAAGGCGTGTGGAAATTTGCTTTTTAGAAGTTGGGTCAGAAAACTCTCTCTCTCTCTCTCTCTCTCTCTCTCTCTCTCTCTCTCTCTCTCTCTCACTCACTCACTCACTCACTCACTCACTCACTCACACTCCCCTCCCCCACACACACTTGCTAAGTCAAGTTTATTATCTGAGCGACTGGCTGTCTGATTGAGAGGAAGTCCCCGCAGGTGGCGCTCTACAGCAAGCAAAAACAAAATCCAGCCTTGCCTGTGAATGACAAAAAGCAGATGTACTTCGTCTTAACCCTTTGCTGACTTCCCTGATTTTGCAGCCCTTCTTTCTTTATTCCTTTCTCCCGATCTGTTGTTTCTCCCCTTTGGTTCTTCCTACCATATAGTCTGTCAATAACGAAACTGTTTGTTTGAGGGAGCAAAGGCAAACACCTGGATTCTGGGGCAGCGTTCTGCAAAACAGTGTGTGTTGATAACGCCCTTGGATAGATGTAAACACCGTCTCCTGATTGCTGTTTATTAAGTGCACAATCCCACAACTGGCCGTGTCGTCATTCTTTTATTACATTCACATTCAGGCTTGGGTTACAACAAGCACTTTCCCCAAAGCAGCCAAATGCATCTTTTTTTTTTTTTGCTTTCATTTTTCATTTTTATTCTGAAAAAACAACCAACTGCAACACAATTTTTCTTAAAGAAAACCCATTGTGCAATAAATCAACAGTTGACCAGAGAGGGAGGGAGCAGAACTAAAATGAATCAGTGTGGATTTTAAGAAACAAAACAAAGTAGGTGTTTATATGCTTATCTCTCCCTTTCTGTGGGCACCCAACACTGTCCCTCCACAGCCACCTGGATTCAGGTTAAATTGCTGTATTGGCACTTTTCGAAAAATCAGTGGGTTTTGAATCACAGTTTGGGCACTCAGTCTCTAAAAGGTTCACCATCACTGTTCTAATGAAACAAAGGAAGACACTGATGATAATGAAACGGAGGATAAAATTGCAACCAAAAGGTGGCATGCAAAAGATGAGCATAATCCTAACATCTAACCATTGCAAAGGTGTTCTAAAATAGGAGGAGCGAAATCTGCAATCTTGTTAATAAGCCTGCCCGCCCCCCGGAAAGTTAGCCTTCAGAGAACAAAAGGATTGTAATACACAAGATGGAGGGCTCTTGAAGCTTGGTGCCTGGTTCTGCAGTGCCTAATATACTGTGCAAAACCAAACCAGGTTGCTAAATGCTTTCCTGCTCTCTTTGCAGAATATACACCTCCCTGGCAGACCAAATAAAATGCACCATTAAACTGAAGCTTCTTGTTTGCTGCAGTGCTGTTTACGGACAGCAGGTGGCAGTGTAGATTTTTGATCATCCACCACCAAACTGTATTTTCTTTCTTTCCCTTTTGGTTAATACTTCTGGTGGCCTCCAGACATTATTTGTTCCAGATGAGTTCTCACTATTGTAATATTTTGTTTAACTCAACCCGCTCCGGGCAAACTTTGCACAAGGATTCGTTTTTTAAAAAAACAACAACCTTTCCATATACTAGCAGACATGAGAAATACAGTTCTTAAATGACTAAATCTGCTTCTTCTTATAGGAGCAGCTGGTTTGCAGCTCAGAGAACCCATGATTGATGGTAACAATGGCATTTGGGTGGAAGGAATATCCCCAGAGTGGACATGGATGTTGCTTGCCTTCTACTGTGGCCAACAGGGATGGGAAAAATTAGCTTTCTCCAATATGAGGGATTAATTATCATCATCATAAAGCTAGAAGGGGCCTTCTGGATAATCAAGTCCAGCCCATGTCAAGGAGACACAAGTGGGAACTGAACTCCCAACGACTAGCTCCAACAACCAGAGACCTAAAACACTCAGCTATCCAGCCGTTCTTGGACTCAGAGGCAGCAGCATTCTCGTTCGTTTACTTCTACAGCACAGCAGGATATTTGGCTTCCCGGCAGGTGGGTGGGGGGCTATTGGACTGCAGTTCCCATCATGCTTCACCACGGACTATACTAACAAGGGATAGTGGGTGCCACAGTCCAAGAACATAGAAGACCACATGTTTTCCTTTGCTACAATGCAATGTGGCCAGCACCCTGTGTGAACCATCGCCACCATGACACGGAAGTCACATATTCCCTTCCTGACACCAAAGGAACTTTCCTTGAGCCAGGGTTTTACACCATCTCTGGGGTAAGGAGCAAATTCAAGGGCAGATTTTTTGAGAAAGCTACAGTGAAATAAGTAAAGAGCTCAGCAGATCTCCTCCAGCAGGTCACTTCCTGATCTGTGGGGCCACCACTTAAAAGGCCTTTAATCCATCTTTCTCACTCCTCTGGTGGATCTGGAAAGCAGGAAGGCAGTTGGAGTCAAAATCCTGCCTTACCCAGAACCCAGCTCATATCTAAACAGTGTTACAGATAGACCCTTTGCAGAAGATGTTCCTTAAATGCTAAAAACAATGGGACTCTCACAGTAGACACTTCCCACACACCCTGTGTCTGGACATTGAGTCATGGCAACTGGACTTCTTGTTCTTGAGAGAGAGAAACGTTTTGCTGCTCATCCAAACAGCTTCACCACTCTGAATAAAGCTAGTTGATGAAGCTGTTTGGATGAGCAGTGAAACATTTCTATCTCTCAAGAAAAAGAAGTCCAGTTGCCATGACTCATCTTCCAGATAAACTCACCTGGATGACTGAGAATCTTCACAGGCACACACACTGTAATTGGAAAATTAACTTGTTTGGCTTTGTTATTAGTTATTGAGAAGTGAGCACATTTGCAGGTATAATGGCTTGGTCCTTAAGACAGTTCATATTAGGTCTCTGTCTAGAACAGTAATGTATTTCTGTCATGCATCTTGCAAAGACAACTTCTGAAGAAGAGGGAGCTCTCCTGAGTCTGGGAGAAGCCAGAGTGGAAGAGAAATTTGGTGTACCAACAGTCAGTGTTGTTCCACAGATTTCCAGAATTAACAAAGTCAACAGAGCAGAGATGGGCACAAACTGGAAAAAAATGGTGTTTCGTTTCATTTCGTTTAAGGATTCGTTTCATTTTGTTTTGTTTTAATGATTTTTTCAAAAAAAATCCATTTCGTTGGTTTGTTAATTCATTATTTGTTTTTACCCACTTTTTTTCCCCCAGCGCCCACCGTATGGCCCCTGGGGGATGCCTACAAATGGGCGTGGGAGGAATAAAGAGGTGGAGCGGTGTCGGAGCCATGCAACACTGGCCGCCTAACTGCAGCCTCCTTCTTATCTCTCCTCCTGATCAGCCTGAGATAATGGGCCATGGGAGGAAGGCGCAGGGGGGGCGATGTCAATGGGCCTTGATGCTGGGAGGGCTACGGACCTGCGCTGCTTCACAAACTCCCTCCAAACCACAGGTAAATCCGAGGACAGACAATTTTAAGGGTTTTTTTTTTAAATGAAAGAAGTAAAAAGGGGGACCCTGCCGGCCTGTCACCTGGGGCTCGGCTGAGGCTCGAGCCCGCCACATCCCGCGATGGCACCGACGAGGTGCGTGCTCCCTCTGTGCAACTCAGCATGAAAGGACCTCCAGACCAGCACCAGGTAGGAGACATCTCTGCCCTCTATGAACTGAACTGAACTGAACTGAACTGAACCAATTTTTCTTGGTTCGGTTTGGTTTGTGTCAAATTTGGCCCTAGGGTCGTTATTTGTTTCATTATGTATTGAAACAAATAATGAATAACGAAACAAAAAAAATCATTTCGTGCCCATCTCTATAACAGAGAAGTTATCAGATGACAAAGCAAGTGCATCATATGTGGGGCTCACTTGTCCCACGGAGTGGCAAAGGCGGAGGAGATTAGACCAAAAGTACAGCCAGCATTTCAAGCCTGAGAGCTAATTGGGAACAGTTGAACCAAAGGGAGAGGCAGTTGACACCTTCTACCTTTGGAGTGTCCTGCAAGCAGAGCCTTGAAGGGAATCAGCATGGAAGTGCCTGCCATTCTGTGTTGCCCGTCCAGAGTCCAAGAAGCTTTGATGAATGGAAATCTAATGACCTTACCTCAACCTGTTCCTTATGGTGAAAAAGACCAAACTCTTCGGGTTGGCCTAATCATTCAACCTACAGAACAGCCCTGACCTCCTGCTCTGTGAATAAGGACCATTGGTGCTTGCTGGTAGACCCATAAGAATTCCAGCAATTTTCAAATATTTAAGAAGCCAGACCCTCTCGGTGTCATTTAATAGCTAGAACAGTTAGGGGAAATAGTTAATAAAAGACCAACTAATGAGGAAAGACTGTTATACTAGTATTGCAAAAGGATCTCAAGTACCCCTTGTCCTCTCCACCCACCAAAAGGCATTTGTGCATGCAGATTGAAGCAGGCTGAGGGAGATCATTTTAATGGGGTTTTTATGGTTTATTTATATCTGCAGTGCAAATTTTAGACCTGCCCCCTGCTCAGAATCAGGCCAGCAACTGGGGACACCATAAACACCCAGTCAGGATTTCTCTCCACTTTGCATCTGCAATATCTGGAAGAAAACCTCCAGACTTTGCAATAAAATTGAGAGCTATGTCATCGTTCTCAAGTGTAGTTTGGTGCTATGTTTACAGCTGAGCTAACAAGTTCCATAGGTGTGGCTGGCTCCTCTGGTTTCCTTTCTCTCACTGAGGTTGCAGGAACTGGTTGCTACTCTGTTCTTCGGCTCCTCTTTTCATCCATGCTAGGAACACGCGGAAGTAAGACCTTGTCAATAGATGTACAGTACAGTAATACCTCAGATAACAAATGCCTTGGGTAATGAATGCTTCAGATAACGAATGGTTTCATTTCTCCATGTTTGCAATCTTTTCCCATTGCTCTGCAGGCAAAAACAGGCTGGATTTTTCTTGCTGCTAATGTTTGTCTGTTTGCATTTTTCCCCATTTGCTTTTTTTTTGGGGGAGGGAGGCTGGGGTAGTCTTGTTGGTTTACTTAAAAAAAAAACCCTCAGCATTTTTTGCCTTTTTCTGGACCTCCGGAATGGATTAATTGGTTTCTTTCCCATTTATTTCAATGGGAAAACTGTGCTTCAGATAACAAATGTTTCTGACAACGAATTGTCTCAGAGAATGAATTGAATTTGTTATCAGAGGTACTAATATACTTGCTTTTTGTGCATCTTTCTATCAACCTTGTTTTCACTGCATGTTTCCATCTCTCTGTCTTCCTTGTGCCTTCTTTTTCGAGAAAGCCTTTGTTCTGAAGTTTTCAGTAGCATCGATTTTCTATCAGCAAGTAACATGGCCTTTGGGCTACCACTGAAAATGTGCAGGCAAAATGCAGCCAACTGAAACTTCCTTGCCCAGGTTTTGAGCTCTGGGGAAATATGTCTGAGTGGTTTCAATCAGGGGTGGCTTCTGTGCAGCCCTCGGGGGGCAAGCCCTTGCCCGTCACTGCTGTATGAGACTCCCTTGTCCCTGCCAAGGATTGGCGCCACTGCCCTCTGAGATTTAAGGCTGGCAAACAGAACCGCTAATTGCCTGCTTCATTCACTTGACGCGCCCAGGTGGGGATGAGGTGGAATCAACCAAGCAGGACAACAGAATTCCCAGGTTGCCTTGACTTTGGCATTTGGGTACAAAATATGATGCACTCAAGGGTGTCTCACCTTTCCTGGCCTCTGGAAGAAAAAGAAAATGGAGACCACCTTCTGCCATCAACCAATCTATAGCCAGGCCAGAGGTGGCTGGTGAACCCCCAGAATTAAAACCTCCAAAAAGCAAATTCTCAGGGTGTAATTTGGATTGTGACAGTGTCACCGGTGTGCAGTCAAAGCTCTGTTTTGCCTCATCCTGGCATCACTGTGAAAATTTTGGGTTGTAAAGGCTGGATAACTCAGTGGTTTAGTTATGGGGCTGCAAAGTGAGGGTTTGGGAGTTGGTTTCCCTGCTATTGGTGCCAGGAGATGAACCCACCTGTCTGGTTTTGAGCAAGCTGCAAAGTCCTGGGATGCTCACCAAAACAAGGGAACAGTGAATCACTTTGGGGTATTCTCTACCTCGAAAACCCTGAAAAGAGTTGGGGTAAATTGGAACCGGCATGGGAGAACATGCATCCATGTGCAATTTCACCTCTATTGTCATGTGCAACTTTCCCTAACATAGAATCATAGAATCATAGAATCATAGAGTTAGAAGAGACCTCAAGGGCCATCCAGTCCAACCCCCTGCCATGCAGGAACCCCCATCACAGTATTTCAGACAGATGGCCATCCAGCCTCTGCTTAAAAACCTCCATAGGACACTCCACCACCATCCTCTGTGGCAGCATATTCCACTGCCAAACAGCTCTAACCATCATGAAGTTCTTCCTAAAATTCAAATGGAATCTCTCTTCCTGTTGTTTGAGACCATTGCCCTGCACCCTAGTCTCTGAAGCCATGGAAAACAAACCTGTTCGTCCTTCAATATGACATCCTTTCAAATATTTAAACATAACTATCATATTCCCCCTCAGCCTTCTTTTTGAAAGGCTAAACATTCCCAGCTCCCTAAGCTGCTCCTCATGAGACATTTCTTCCAGACCCTCAATCCTCCTGGTAGCCCTCCTCTGCACCCACTCGAGGTTGTCAACATCCTTTTTAAATCAAGGTGCACAGAACTGGACACAGTACTCCAGGTGAGGTCTGACCAGAGCAGAATAGAGTGGTACTATCACTTCCCTTGATCTAGACAATATGTTTGTAGACAGCCCCCAAGCAACTGTCATGGCCTGGCACCCAGTTTTTCAGAAGTGGTCCCAAGGGGTCTTCTGAAGAAATGGGGGTGAGAGCCTACATACACTTATATCCAATGAAATGTAATTGTTAAAGTCTCTCAGTCATGTGCTATGAACACAATGATCCAGAATCTGGCAGGAAGTCAAAAACAGTCAGCTGAAGGTCTGCCAACATGTTTCAGTTTGGGATGTGTCTTCACAGGTGTCATCTTAAACATTTCTCATTCTCTGTTGCACAGGAGAAGATGCTGCTTTGTTTTGAAATAAAAATGGCACACACCATTCTGGGGCATTTACTTTTTTTTAAAAAAACTCAAACTTTATACAGTGTGCTGACAGATGAATTGTGGCCACTTTGTTAATCTATTGAAAAAGGTTTTTCACTGGTCATTCCTGCTGGTTAAAGGCAGACCGTCATTCTGAATCAACCAGTAAACTTCCGTGTAATGGTAGTCAAATCTACTGACTTCACCACTCCAGCTTCACTGCTGAAATAGAACAGACTTCAGATAAGGAGGAGTGGGTGTTTGTGTGGAACAGCCATGAGCAGTGTTCAGCGTTGGCATCCTCCATTTAACATTTCTTTATTTGAAAGCCTTGCTGGAATTGCTAGACTCATCAAATCAATGGGTCTTTCCTCTTGTTGACTTAAAAACTGATTGGTTGACTCAATGGGTCTGTTTTGAAATGGGGATTGGAATTGGATTTAAATCCAAATGGGCTGGATCCTATTTGTGTCTGCTTAGCATCTCTGTAGCTAATTGCAGCTAAGAGGTAAGGGTACAGGGTGGAGATTCATTGTGCAGTTCACTCACTTACTCACTCATGTAGATGTATTATTTGTATGGCACCTTTCCCATGATCATTGACCTTATCAATTAGCCACAATTAGCAGCAGCCCATCTCAAATACTTTCTATGAATACCAATAGGATTTGGGCCAATGTATGTCTTTCACAACAGATCCTTAAAAGTGGCTCTTTGTGGGGAAAAGGGATTAGACATCAGAAACATAGCTGTGACAAAAATCAAAGAAATTAATTGCTGAAAACTAACACGAATCAGGGTCTACTGCTACAGTAAATGAGTCCACTTTATTCCTTGCAAAATGCTAGCATATTCCCTTCACATTTTCCCTCACTGACTACAACAGTTCCAAAATGTGAAATGCACTTAAAGCACCTCTAAATCATATTTTAAGCAAAACGTGCAAAGTTCATGCAGTGCAGAGGAGGTGACTCTGTCTTAATCTGTCACTTGTTGAGAAGCCATCCCGCTATTCAGTTTTCATTTTCATTTTGTTTTTGAGGAGAGTATAATTAGCTACTTTAAACAAACAAAACACTCAATACATCTAAAATGGTTGTCTCAATGATCGTGCCACTTCTTTTATGCTCTGCCCAATAAAGGTGGACCAAGGCTTTTCCGAGATCTAGCTGAGCTTAAAATAATAATAATAATAATAATAATAATAATAATAATAATAATAATAATAATAATAATAATAATAATAATAATAAGAAGAAGAAGAAGAAGAAGAAGAAGAAGAAGAAGAAGAAGAAGAAGAAGAAGAAGAAGAAGAAGAAGAAGAAGTGCACATGCAGTGTTTAGGAACAACATTTTGCTGTGACTCAGGTTGAGTTTGAATTTTTAGTTATGGCTCTTGGGCTGCAGTTTTTGGAGCCACTGGCAAGCTATGCTTAGTGGGAGGGTGCTGGTTATGCGCAGAGTGAGCCCCAGGCCCAGTCCTCAACATATCCAGATAGGGGTAAGAAATAATCTTGTCTAGAATTCAGGCAACCTGTTGCTGCCATTCGGTCAACGATAGCGGACTAGACAGAGTAACAGCCTGCCTTAGTCTAAGGCCAATCTCTTCTCTTGTAAGCTAGAATGATAAAGGACTATGATGGACAGAAAGCAGGGCCTTGAGTCCATGGGGACTCGGAAAATCTGCATCAAAATCTTTTCATTCTGCCGTGTTTCAGGGAACACAAAATATGTGGTTCTTTAAACCACACCCGAGGGAACACAGGAACCGCGTTTTCAACTACATGACCTTTCTGGGGAAAATCTGCATTTTACTTTGATCTGGATTTTCTGGCCATGGGATAGCAGCCTATGAAGTAATACTTTTGCACATAATTCCTCACACAAATTGTTTGCCATTAATAGTTCACTTTTTTAAAAAAAAATCCCACATGCCATTATAGTAGAGAGGCCCACAATCAAAGTAGTTGGGTAGCCTGCATGGAATCTTTTGCTTCACCCCCAACCAAAGGATATAATCCTCCACTGAACCCATTTCATCATCACCTCCCTTATGAAATAAGTCAGGCTGAGATCAAATGAGTGGATTGATTTCAGCCATGGTGAGGATTTGAACCCATGTCTAACACATCCTCAGAGCGTCATGCCAGCTCCCTGTCACTGTCCAAAGAACTAAATCAGTACCAATCATCCATCCCTATTTGCTCATAGTCTAGTGCGCTAAGCCTAAAAAGGGCGAAGGGCTTGCCAATTTTTCTTCTGCATGGACTGAAAGCTCCGTGATATCAAACAGTTAAAGGTGAGGAGCAGACAATGCTGCTTAGTTGGCGATTCTTCACTCTGCTCCCCCTTCTTTTATAACAGCTTGAGCAAGGAAGCTTTTTATAGCTCAGCTGAGATAGAAATAACATATACTTGCCCAGCGTCACTTTATAAAGCGTGATATGTTATATGTAAAATATTTTATATTTGGAGGGAAGATTTCACTCGAAGTCCCCAAATCCTTTAATAGTGCTCTGTCTCCTCGGCAGCTTTTGTCTCACACTTTTTTCTAACCTCCCAGAAACAAAGGGACCGGAAAAAAACCAAACAGGATAAATGCTTTTGTGGACCCAGCTTTTAGGAAATGCAGTGGAAATGTTTCCCATTGGCTCTGACACCTTATGGTTATTTTTCATGATCTGCTCCATGGCCATCTTAAAAGACATGAAAAGAAGAGCAGAAATAAAATGACAGGATGACTTGCATCAAGTAAATTCACGCTGCTCGGCAAAAGGAGGTAATAAAGATGTTATATAATATTCTGCAGTGTATATGCTTTCCCTACACTTGTCTTTGGCTCAGATCATGTACTTCAACATATGACTGTACATCGTTTAATTACTTTTTCCTGTTGACATTGGATAAGGTGGGTTTTTCCCCCCCAAAGAAAATATATTAATACATATCGCTTCCCTCCACAATTTCCTTTGACACTGCAAAAGCATTAATTGTGAGATCTGGGAGCCGTCTCTTCCTCTCATTTCTATTCCAGCATCTGCCTGGTGATTGGCTTGCAAGAAATCCTCAAGAACCAATGGAGGCAAGTTTTGCCATTCATGTCCTAGCAACAAGCGTTGCTCCAATCTTTAGCCAGCAAACTGACACCTGAAAAATTACATCATGAATTATAGCAAAGGGCCAAGACATTTAAAAAAATCTGTCTGCTGCAGAGTTCATTTAAGGTGTTTCAGTCTAGATTCTTAAAGCTACACAGCTCCCAAATGGATTGCTGGGTCTCTGCAGCCTTCTCCCTCTTTACCTGTAGTAGGATCCAGATTGTCCTCCAACTAATACGTTTTAGATTGCAAAGACATTCCTGGAGTGCAAAGTGCGGGGGTAACTTGGCTGATCAGAGATCAATTGAGCTAACAGATTCCAGGAGGAGAGGTTGAAGCACAGGGCATTGATTGCAGATCAGAAGAGGGGGAAATTAAGGTGTGTGTGTGTGTGTTTGTGAGTGAGTGAGTGAGTGAGTGAGAAAGAGAGAGAGAGAGAGAAAGTACAAATACATGAACCAGTAATGATTAAAGTGTGTTCTCTCTCTCTCTCTCTCTCTCTCTCTCTCTCTCTCTCTCTCTCTCTCTCTCTCTCTCACACACACACACACACACACACACACACACACACACACACACACACACACACACACACACACACACACACACACACACACACACACACACACACACACACACACACACACACACATTTCTTACTTCAGCCTCCTCACTCCTAATTTTCCTCTTCTGGATAATCTTCTCTTCTAGGAATTGATCCATAAAGCTTTGCATGGTATGTACCAGAGCCTTAAATCACTTCCCCAGCAGGTTTCAACATTGGCTCCATACTGTTTCTCTCCACGCCGAGATCAAACTATTTCTCTGTCTTTCCTGGGTTTCATTTTTTATTAATGAAGGCAGAACTGCTGGCAGACAGAGCGCGGTGGAGAGTCATCTCCCACCCTTTTTCTTATTGTTGCTTCAAGCGGCAGAGAAAGAGAGAGAGAGAGAGAGAGTCAACAAGATGGTGATCAACCAAGATTTTATGGCCAACAGGGACAAGAATAACAATTGCCACGCCCAATCTGTTGGCTTGTCCATATTTAAAGGGTGAGCCTGTTCCTGGGGTACAGAAAGACCGTTTTTTGGGGACCTGGGTTTGGTGCAAAGGAACTGGAATTCATAGGATGTCATCAGGTAGGGGAACTCTTGGACAGCAGGTGAGTTGCAGGGGAGTATAAGATAGGACAAAGAACATGGCTTGTGTTTTAAATGTGGTACCCTGTAAGGACACATTATGTCAATGAGAGGGAGGAAAATCTATTTGGATAAGATTTTTTTTAAAAAAGATAGCACCCCCATCAGAATCCTCAAATAAACCTCTTTTGTAATTTCAGTTATACCTGCTACCTGGGGTTTTCTGAATAAAGAAAAGGAAAAGGAGACACGGGGTGGGGGTGGGGGGTGGGGTGATTGAACACTGCAAGATACAAAGGAATACTGGAAATTAGATGCCAATACCCAGTCTGACCTCTGGAGGGTCTCTAGCATCACTCTAATCTTTGGAATTATGGGTGAAAGAACACACACAGACACACACACACACACACACACAGAGAGAGAGAGAGAGAGAGAGAGAGAGACACACACACACACACACACACACACACACACACACACACACACACACACACACACACACACACACACACACACACACTTGAGCCACAAAGTTGCATTTATGGACTGTGTAATAATGTTGGCAGAATTACAGCTCTGCAATATGGAATTTTGTTTATGCACCAAGATTTCTATCATGCACATTCATTTATTTACTTACTTACTTACTTACTTACTTACTTACTTATTATTCCTTTGACCATATTTCCATTAACAGCCTCTCATGATGCAGCGAACGGCTTAGGGAGCTGGGAATGTTTAGCCTTTCAAAAAGAAGACTGAGGGGGCAAATAATAGCTTTGTTTAAATATTTGAAAGGATGTCATATTGAAGAGGGAACAGGGTTTTTTCCCATGGCTTCAGAGACTAGGACTCAGGGAAATGGTTTCAAACTACAGGAAAAGATTCCATTTGAACATTCAGAAGAACTTCATGGCAGTTAGAACTGTTTGCCAGTGGAATATGCTGCCACAGAGGGTGGTGGAGTATCCTTCTTTGGAGGTTTTTAAGCAGAGACTGTCGGAAATATTGTGATGGGGGTTCCTGAATGGCAGGGGGTTGGACTGGATGGCCCTTGAGGTCTATTTCAACTCTATGATTCTATGATTCTATGAATACCTGTTCTAGAGCAGGAGGAAAGAACCAGCATGAACTGCCATATTGCAAATTCATGCCCTTGTCTTGTGAGCATCTAAGCATCACAGCACAAGCTTCTCTCACATAAATACCTGGAATACTAGAAGCAGATAATGTCCTGCACACAAAAGTTAACAATATGACAGAAAGGGAATACCTCAAACAGTTGTGGACATCTTAAATCAAAATTATCTGGTGGAAAAACACCCAAGGTCATAAGGACTTGGGCAGCTCCAATAATTAGACATCCAACTATAATATTTTCAGCTCTAATGGTGGGCCATCTTTGACTTCCATATTTTTTTGGGTTGAAACTCATTACTGATTTTTGGCTCTACCCAAATGGATTTATGAAATGCTTTGTTTTCTTGAGTAGCAATGTGCTACACAAGGAGCTCCCTTTACAAAAATAAAATAAACATTTTAAAATTGCAATGTGCCATGTTCTCTTATTTTCTCTTCTTCCATAGAGTGCTAATGCGGTTGGTTTTACCTTGAAAGAGACTAAACATATTTCCCACTTGCCCATTTTAAACACTAGAGGTGTGTTCTTCATAAGAAGGCTCTGTGTAGAAAATGGAAAAGATAGAACACAGCCAAACAGCCTGGGAGCTGTGGTGGAATGGGAGATCTTTGAAGCTAGGAAAGTGACATTACCCTCCAACCAGTTCTGTGAAAATTACCCCAGTGATATACCGAGATTCTTCTCCTCCCAAACATCCAGCTTTATTAAATTCTTTATTAGATAAAAGGACGTGATGCTTAGTTTATTTGTTTGACAGAAAAGCAACACTGAAAGAGGAGAGACTGCCATTGTGATTGAGGACAGGAGGATATTATTGCCTACACCCTGGGTGCTAGTCTTGCCTGACTCTTCTGAGGAGGAGCAATGAATGAGGTTATGGTCCGCTGTAGAGGAGTGCCGGGTGGTTGCTTGCAAAACCAGTGAGAGCTCTGGGATGCAGCTCCAAGATGTGAGGATCATGTAGGATCATGTGGATGATACCCTTGCCTTGGAAGTTGAGGTGCTGACAAAACTCATTGTGGCACAGTTTAGAATACAAATTTATCTTTCTTAAGAATGATGTTTCTAGCTCAATGGTTTCCAAGCTTGGGTTTCCAGAAGTTCCTGGACTGCAACTCTCAGAACCCACAACCACTAGCTGTGCCATCCAGGATTTCTAAGACCAACTGACCAAACAGCCTTTGTTTTGCTGACATCTTCTCTTCCCCTCTTGCTTGTACATTTCCTTAGCTTTTTCCTGCACATATTCAGTGTGTCTCTTTCAAAACCCGTGGCTCTCCTTGGGTACATCTGATGCCTTATTTGTTACCTTCATTCCTCCAGTTAGTCCAAGATCCTGTACATCTCTCTCTTCCCTTCCAACTTTATCTTTGTAATAAATAGCTGAGCTAGATCAGGTTGGTCTCCAGGTCTTCCAACATGCTTTAGTGATGAGTAGGTATTTGAACCCAAGTCTTCCTTTAGTCATGTTCTGAATACCTCCAAGACCCTTATGCAGGGCTAGCACTGTGATAGACTATTGCTAAGATTCAGTACCCATCAGAGGAGGGCTTTGTCGCTCATCTGGTCTTCCTTGGAGAGACCAACAGCCCTGGAACTCGCCTGACTACCCAGAATTTACAGTTGACACTAGGAGTACTCTTACTACTTTCTTCTGCTGGATATTTCTCTTTGGAGGTTCCTATCTTCTCTGGAATCTGATCCCAAGAGCCAGACGACCTTCTACCCTATAATCAAGGGGAACAGGAAACCTGTCCACTTTCCCCCTTTCTATTCAAAAACTGGGTCATCCATCAGCTTCCCCTATAGTACGAGCTCCTGAGCCGACATCACCATTTTTTGCATGGCTTCTCTCTCTCTCTCGGGATCACACAATCCTAGCCATCCCTAAACCATGACTTCTTGGGATCTAAAGCCCTAAGTTCAGAATCCTAAAGACCATCATCATCTTTTAGGTGCCGGGGTGCTCTTTCTTCTCCTTTTCTGTTCAAGTGACCCTCCTAGCAAAGGCGGTAAATGAAGCACCACTAGCCCACAGCTTCAGAGGTGGGAAAGGAGGTGAATGAGAAGGCCAGCTTTTTTTCCACAGCCAGAAGAATAAAAGTTTGGCCTAGTTTGTTTTGCCAGAACCTGCCGAGAGTTCTCGTTGCTGTCCTACCATTCATTAGTGATTACATGCTCTCTCTCTCTCTCTCTCTCTCTCTCTCTCTCTCTCTCTCTCTCTCTCTCTCTCTCTCACACACACACACACACACACACACACACACACACACACACACACACACACACACACACACACACACACACACACACACACACAGCCCCCTCCTGCAGACACCTGCAAGCTGGTCTCATAAAGCATGCATTCATAAGATCCTGGCAGCACCAGCCTGGGAACTTGAGGCAACAGAGCGACACTCATTGTATCTCCAGATAAAAAACACATTCCCTCAGAGAGGCCTCTGAAAATAGACCCTGGCTGCAGTGTTACTTTGGCACCACAGGGTTAGGTTAAAAAGAAAGGAAGGAAGGAAGGAAGGCAACAAGGCCGGCTTGCTCCTTCTCTTGCCTTGCCCCCTTTTCTAAAAGCACTCCAGGGGAATACAGTGGCGGTGGGGCGGTGGCGGGTCACAACCTGGCCGAAGCTAGGACTGGTGCAACAGGGTTAAAGGCGGGGTGTGTTTCTGGTGCAGAGCTTGGCTGGTCTGCTCAACAGCAATGAGGTGGCAGCTTGACAGTGTCCAGAAACTTACTCTTCTGCAGCCTGTAAAGCTGGCACCTAGCTGCTTTCGACATTACTCTTTGGGATCCATTCTGCTGACCTCCAAGGCTCCACCACAACCCTCCTTTCACTACTGAGCAGTCCTCAGTGTAGAGCAAGAAAAACTTGTGCAAACAGATTTAATGAGCGTGCTCCTCAGTGCAGGAGAAAATAAGAGAAAGGAAGGAGAATTTAAAACCAGAAAAAATAAACTGTACACTTCAGGGCAATTTGGATTTTTTCTATTGATACAGGACTGGGTAGCCCAGTAGTTTAGGTATCTAGCCCCATAACCAGAGGCTGGGAGTTCAATTTCTCACTGTGCCTCCACAAAGAAAAGCTGTGTGTATTTATTGATATTGATGTCGATTGATTATTGCAATTATTGTAATGGTTCTATACAGCTTGTTTTGTTTCAAAAAAAATTTGTAGTGATCTTGGCCAATTTGAGGATTTTTTGAAAAGTGGAAACATGGGGTATAGAAGAAAATACATGTCAGAGCATTGGAGGTAAAATGCTCAGATAAAATCTATATATACTGTATGAGGTATAATATGCTTCTTGATGGCTAATGACTGATGATGGCTGATACATGCTTAATGCTTGATGACTGATGCTTGATGGATGTTCCTTCTATTATTGCTGTGGAGACTATCTGCTGAGAACCTGTGTGAGTTCCCCTGGAAGATGGGTGGTATAAAAATAAAATAAAATAAATACTCTGAAGTGTTCTGCCTGTGCTGGAAGAGAATATAACAGGTATTGCCTATGGACTGTAAATAGTCTAAATAGACTGCATAAAAATCAGCAACAAGTTTGTTTTCATTTCTCTAACCTGGGCAGTGCTGCTAAATCTGGAAATAGATGCTTCTAGTTCCATGAAAATACATAAATAATGTTTACCATGAAGTTCAAAATGTACCCCATTCTTAACTGATTGGACTAGAAAATTCTTTGGCCTGCTATTTCAGGGCTATTCTTATTAGGTCCTTATGGGTGGTTAGCATTATTGTGATTGAAAGGCAGACAGGCTGATCTGTAAGAACAAACAAACAAACAAACACTCCAAATCTACAGGTGGACAACTGAGTTAGGATAACCTTTGGGCCCATACCAGCATGCATGCTTTTAGTTGTGTTTAAGGGTCTGGTTACGCCATCAATAAGAACCAGATTTGAGCTGATTTTTATTTATTTAAAATTGATTTTAAAATCATGACTACATGACACACAGTGAAGCCTGCTTTTGTTTTTGCTACAGAGTGAGTTTATTTTTGGAGCAGACCAGAAAAGACATTGAATTTAACACACTTGTGAAATTAGTTCTTTATGAATTGCTTTGGGCAAGGTGAATGTGCCTTTCATATTAAATACTGTTTTTCTGGGGTTGCCAGCTTGCATTACTGTAGCGCTATGCCACTTAAAATTTATTTTTGAAAAGTGCAATGCATGGAATCCAAAGGATCCCTAAAAACTGAAGAAATTCTATACAATATTGAAAATGATTGCAGAAGAAGACTTCAATAATTGATAATAAACTGGGATGAGCAACAATGGAAATCATGTAGTCTGCCAATATGCTGGCTAATGAAATGATTTGAACTCTCATGTGTAGTTTTCTTAAACAGTTGTAGGTCTCTATTTTATATAAAAATATATAGTTTTCAAAGTATACATGCACAGTGTTAGAAAGACCACGTGACTGTAAATCAATTCAAAATGCCTCAGAATTGTATTAGATAAAATCAGCACTGCAATTGTGCTCTAAGTTTTCATCTCTTCCTCAGGTTAAGTGGTAGGGATGAATGAAACAGGGAATTGGGTCACACAATCTTGCTAATCCAATAAAAGCTGTGGATTTTAATTTATGTTATCTAGCAAAAAAAAAAAACCTCATATGTTGAGTATATTTGACACTCTAATGTCTGCTGTTTAAGTGCTTGCATTTAGAGATGGGCATGAACCAGAAAACCCATGGTTTCAAATTTAGGTTTGTTATTCATTTTGTTATGTAACAAAATGAATAATGAATAACAAATAATGAAACAAACTAAAAGTTCATTTTGTGCCCATCTCTACTGCCATTCTAACAGTTCTGATGCATCTCTCAGACATAGTTTATGACCATGTCCTGTTATAGGCTCAGCTTAATTTTTCATTTGATCATTCTTTGATGTTTTGCTGATGATTATGTAATTTTAAATTGCTTGCCTGTTTTTTTTGGAGGCTGACCACTAGCCATTGCAAATTGATTCTTGGAGTTCCTGTCATGGTTAAAATATATAAATTACAATATTGGAAAGATAAATACCTATGCTGTATGATTCAGAGGATAATTGTACAACACTATTGCTTTATAAATATTTGCGGGTTTTTTTAGATATTTGGAATCATTTTTATAATAGTTATCTATCAATATAGTAGATGTTTACACACACACACACACACACACACACACACACAATTGTCCACCTTTGGGACATTGTATGTGTCTTGTTTATTTTGTTTTCTTCTCACTTTTCTTTTTTGTTTCTGTTTCTGTTTTAGTTTTGTTGCTTAAATTCTAGGGATAATTGTTTTGATAAAAAGAAATCTGGTTATAAAGGACAAAATAGATGTGTAAAAGTCAAAGACTTATGTAAAAAAATCTGTATGAGTGTCTTCTGGACAAGAGCTAATGTTTCACCTATTACAAACAAGAAAATGCACAACTAAAATGTGTTTCTAATATATTTTTTCAAAAATGTCTAAGCATGCATGGCATATATTTACATTTTCTTAAGCCAGGTAATCATAGGGATATGAAGTTTGCTTAAGACAGTCAAGGTAATCACTGGCAGGAAAAGCTTTTAAAGCTGCCTGCCTGTTTCCTTTTCTCTATTTCTCGGTCATACCAAAGCCAAAAGAGGGGGGGCAGAAAAAATGCTGCTTATATACTGCTCCATAATATTTATGGCACTCTCTGGGCAGTTTACATTTTAATTATTGCAGGCTACACATTGCTTGCTCCCCCAAGTGAGCTGGAAATGCAGTTTATGAAGGATGGAAGGCTGAGTGAACCTTGAGCTGGCTACCTTGGAGCTTGGAGTCATGGGTCACCCTGAGATTTGGCAGCTCCCTCGTTTATTAATGAGAATATCCCATTGCCTACGCATTATGGAAACATGATCATTACAGTTTGTCTCAATGTCTTAATGTTAAAAATTTTGAAGTCACAATGTGTCCCTTGAGTTGGCTATGGTGGATCCTCTACAACACTGATTCCCAGCCTGGGTCCCCAAATGGTCTTGGACGAAAACACCCAGAAGCCTTCACGAATACAACTGCTGGTTAGAATTTTTGGGAGCTGTTGTTCAAGAACATCTGGGGATCATTGTTCTACAGCTACCCTGGGCGACATTTCCAGCTGTCTTCAAACCCTATCCAGAAGTGAATCTGTTTTTATGAAACCTGGGGGCTTTTATTGTAAAATTACTGGGCCTCATTCACAGAAGTTCATGGGGGACGTTCAGAATTTCATGGGTGGGGTTCAGATACCATCCACTTCAAGTGTTATTCCACCCATACTTTCACACTTTGTTTCCTTAACCACAGGAAATCTGTTAAGGAGGGAAAGATGGAATGGTTTTGATGGAAAATATGTGGAAAAATATTTTCCATTGGTGAGGCTGGGTGGGAGGAAAAAGTATCCCCCTTTCCAACCTCCAGCCATATCAAGACATCTGGCTCAGGTATGTTTGAATTGTTTGGTGATTTTGATTGTGGAATTCCTTGACCAACTGAATACCAAGAAATCCTCACTGTGGAGAATTATAGTATGACCAAAAAGAGAGAGAAATTTTTATTCTTATTGGTATTTACAGTAACTACTTCATAAACATTTTAGGTCAATAAGATGGCTAAGCTTATTGAGAAAAATCCCTTAAATCTAGCTGACAAACATGCATATTGGCTGGAATCCATGACAGAAAATTCTGTGCCTCTCCCAAACTAGGAGAAAGAAATGAAAGAAGAGAATCAATCTAATACATACAGTAGATTTCTATGGACTGGTATTCTTCACTAGCAAAGGAGGGGACAAGCACATCCAGATCTACCTAGCTACCAGTCTGGTTATTGCCCTCCTCTTCTTTAATGCAGATCACTTGCTCCATTCCATTGAGTAGATAGTAGTTCTTCTATCACAGATCCTTCCTCATCCATCTTTGGGACTGCCATGGCTCAATGTTTTCATCAATCAATCAATCAGATAAAACACATGTGGCTAATTTATCAAGGTTGCACCATGGAACAGTGAAATGGAGAAAGCAAGGATGTAGCTTTTCAACACCCCAACAAGCCCAGGATCAGGTAACCTCCCTCCATTGTTCCCACATCTTGTGGACTTGTATTGGGCTAGTTAGTCACATCTCTGCCCATCAGCATACTACTACGTAAGAACATAAGAACAGCCCTGCTGGAACAGGCCACAGCCCATCCATTTCAGCATTCTGTCTCACACAGCAGCTCACCATTTGCTTCAGGACATTTCCAAGCAGATGTTTTCACCTGCTTACGATTCTCTGCAAATGGCATTGAGAGATATATTCCTGCCTATTTCTCCAACCCAGAGGTTGTCCTGAGGCATCCATAAAGATAGCCATTGATACCCTTGTTCTCCATGAACTTGTCTGATCCTTTGTCAAAGCTGTCAAGTTTGGCAGCTGTCACACCTTTTTCTGGCAGGGAGTTCCACAGACCAGTGATCCTTCGGGTGAAAACATAATTTCTCTTATTTGTTTGCGATCTAGCACCCAAAAGTTTCATGGAGTGCCCCTTAGTTCTAGTGTTGTGCAATGGGGAAAACAGTTTTTCCTTATCTACTTTGCCCACACCATGTATGCTTTTATAAACTTCAGTCTTGTCCCCTCTTAGGTGCCACCATTCAAGAGTGAAGAGGCCCAGCCATTGCAGCCTCAGATATTCAAACTTAACTACTTCTCTTTCCTTCTAAATAGAGATGGGCACGACTAGGGAAAATGATGTTTTTGAGTTGTCGTGTGTCAGAGGCAGCCTGTGTCGGCTCGTTTCTGTTTTTCGCGAAACTTCGCAAAAATTTGTCGTTTCGTTTTTCGTCTGTCGTTAAACTGGTTTGGGGGGTAGCGGGCTCCTGGAGGCACCTCTTTTTTGGGGGGTGGGTGCCTCCTATCCTCACCCGCTAGGGAAAGAAGGCTCCTGGAGACCCCTCATACATGGGGGTCTCCTCTCCTCACCTGCTGCAAAAGGGCATGCATAGCCATATGGATATGATTGCATAGCCAGTTGCACGGAGAGACACAGCAGACTGGCAGCGGCACCCCTCTTTTTGGGGTGCCTTCCCTGCATCAGTCAGGCCTCGGGGGCATGGTTTGCATGATGTCAAACATGCTGCCAGCCGAGCCAAGCCTGCAGGAGTCACCCAGAGCCACAGGTGGCGGACTGGCAGACTCTCATGCACCCACTGTGTCTCACTAAGAAGGGAATTGTACTTGCTATAGTGCAATGCAAGTACAGATCTGGCTTAGGCAACAGGGTTAGCGCAAGGGCTAGGGTTAGGCTAGTTACGGGTGAGGTTAGGGTGAGTATTGGGGTGCACCTCTGGGGGCCTCTCTGACCCACTTAGAAGGACAGTGTACTGGCGTATGGGTTAGGCTTAGGGTTAGGGTTCGGGTTCGGGCTACGGTTAGTGGGCTTTTTATGCCCGGTTGGCACATCCCAGAAGTCTCTGTGGTCAACCTGGCCAAGTGGCCATGCAATTGGTGGAATGGCTCCAAAAATTTGCATGGGCATTGGCCACTCCCATGGCCAGCCCATCATTGCGCAGGTGTAAATAAAATAAAATAAAATAAAATAAAATCAATGGAGAGAGGAAAGAGGAGACATTTTGTTGCAAGAAAAACCCACTGCTACTATAAAAATTCTGGCAGTTTTAAAATAGCAATTTTTGCATGTTTCTGTGTGGTGCTTGTGTGTTTTTGGACCACGATTTCAAAAAAAAATTGCGGTCGCCGCCCCATTTTGGATCCCCCGCCCGCACCGCATGGCATTGGCAAATGGCAACTCGAGTCCGGCTGCCCAGGACAGGAGAGGGGGGAGGCCGGGACCCCCCCCCCAGAAACCACCCCTCTGGTAGGTGCACTCTGCACTGCAGGCATATTTTCGCCTGCTTTTTGGCCCAGGAATGGGGGTGGGGAGTTTAAAACTTTTTTTCTTTGCCGCTTCCGCTTGAACTGCGGTGGCCGGCGGCGAGTCCGGTGCTTGTTGCGAGCGACTACGACGAGGATTTCCCCCACCACCAGAGCAGCCCAGGACAGGAGAGGGGGGGTCAACCACCCCTCTGGTAGGTGCCCTGAGCCCTCACTCAGGCAGGCATATTTCCACCTGCTTTTTTGGCCGGGAATCGGTTTTTTTTTTAACTTTTAAAAACTTTTTTTCTGTGCCACTTGGCATCGCGGGATCGCCGCGATCCAGGAATGACCACGACAAATCAGACCCAATTATTCTTTAGTCGGTTCGAGTTCGAGTTCTGGCAGAGTAATTCCCGTTACCATTTCCGTTCAGTAACGGAAACGAGTAACGGAAACGGAAACGGGAATTCCGCTAAGTCGTGCCCATCTCTACTTCTAAATGATGGATCTGATAGGGATGGTTATACTCAAAAATGGAGGGCCAACTATTTTATGGCTGGTTAAGATTTCATTAATTAGACAGAAGCCACAAATATAAGATGGGGGATACTTGGCTGGAGGATAGTACCTGTGAAAGGGATCTGGGAGTCTTGGTGGACCACAAATTGAACATGAGTCAGCAGTGTGATGCAGCGACCAGGAAAGCCAATGCGATTCTTGGTTGTATCAACAGAACCATAGTGTTTGGGGTCAAGGGAAGTGATAGTACCACTCTATTCTGCTCTTGTCAGACCCCACCTGGAGTACTGTGTCCAGTTCTGTGCGCCTCAATTTAAAAAGGATGTTGACAACCTCAAGCGGGTGCAGAAGAGGGTTACCAGGATAGTTGAGGGTCTGGAGGAAATGTCTTATGAGGAACGGCTTAGGGAACTGGGAATGTTTAGCCTCTCTAAAGGAAGACTGAGAGGGGATATGATAGCTATGTTTAAATATTTGAAAGGATGTCAGATTGAAGAGGGAACAGGTTTGTTTTCCATGGCTTCAGAGACTAGGACTCGGGGCAATGGTTTCAAACTACAGGAAAAGAGATTCCATTTGAACATTAGGAAGAACTTCATGACAGTTAGAGCTATTTGGCAGTGGAATATGCTGTTGTGGAGGGTGGTTGAATCTCTTCTTTGGAGGTTTTTAAACAGAGGCTGGATGGCCATCTGTTGGAAATATTGTGATGAGGGTTCCTGCATGGCAGGAGGTTGGACTAGATGGCCCTTGAGGTGTCTTTCAACTCTATGATTCTATGATTCTATGATTCTATGAACTTCCTTGTTGTTGTTCAGTCGTTCAGTCATGTCCGACTCTTCATGACCCCATGGACCAGAGCTCGCCAGGCCTTCCTATCCTCCACTGCCTCCCGGAGTTTTGTCAAATTCATATTGGTTGCATTGATGACACTGTCCAACCATCTCATTCTCTGCCATCCTCTTTTCCTTTTGCCTTCAATCTTTCCCAACATCAGGGACTTTTCCAAGAAGTCCTCTCTTCTCATGAGGTGGCCAAAATACTGGAGCCTCAGCTTCAAAATCTGTCCTTCCAGTGAACATTCGGAGTTGATTTCAAAATGGATAGGTTTGATCTCCTTGCAGTCCAGGGGACTCTCAAGATTCTCCTCCAGCACCACAGCTCAAAAGCATCAATTCTGCGGCGATCAGCCTTCTTTATAGTCCAGCTTTCATGTCCATACATCACTACTGGAAAAACAATAGCTTTGACCTTATTTGGCAAAGTGATGTCTCTGCTCTTTAGGATGCTATCTAGGTTTGCCATTGCTTTCCTGCTTCCTCTGAAATCACACTGGTCTTAATTTTAAGTAGAAATGGCCCAATTGGCCTCAAAATTCAGTTGCCACTGAGATTCAATGTCAAAACTAGTTGACCATTATTCAGACATCTGGTCCTGGTGAGAAGCACATCATACATTCAAATGAAAGTATGATTAATGCCCTCTCACTTTAAGGTATCCCACAACTAATTAAAGCTGGTTGCTGCATCAAAGACCTCTCACAAAAACATTTCCGCAAAACAAAGCACACCAATTAAATGGACTTTCCCCATCCTTGCCCCTGTTCTGCAAAGGACAACCTACTTTTGGCTCAACTCCAACACAAGGGTCTTTTTTTTTTTTTTTTTTTTTTTTGGAGCCTGAAGTCATGGAAGATCAATAGATGAAGATGTCCTGCGGCAAATGCTCCATCTAAGCCCGGAGGGATGCTCCTGCACAGTCCCACAAAGTGTGAAATATTGGATTGTTTTCCATAAGAGAGTGAAATTACAAAGAAGCGAAGAAAGCCGCATGTGCTTTTGACTTTGTAATAACTGTAGCAAATTTCCCCAAGAGATACAAACAAACACATGCTGGTATGGAATATCAATGAGGTCTTTTTAGAGTGAGGCACATTAAAATGCAAAACAGGAGATAATGAGATAGACCAGCAAGCTGCAGGTCCCAGATTTTCTAAAAGCCTTGAAGTAGATGGAAATGGAAAGACCAAATGGACCCTCTGAAGCACTTGGGTAGATCTAGTCTTTCTTTCTTTCTTTCTTTCTTTCTTTCTTTCTTTCTTTCTTTCTTTCTTTCTTTCTTTCTTTCTTTCTTTCAGATAAAGAAGAATAAATTATCTTGCTCCGATCCCTGTGTCATAGGATTCTTCCAATGCAACACCCCATTTGTGTACTAAGAGTGATGAATCCAAGAAAGTCATATGACCCTAGGACAGTGGTGGTGAACCTTCGGCACTCCAGATGTTTTGGACCACAACTCCCAGGGTCCTTTGTCATTGGCAATCTAGGCTCAGAATTCTGGGGGTTGTGGTCCAAAACATCTGGAGTGCCGAAGGTTCACTACCACTGCCCTAGTGGTTTAGGTATCTGGCTGCTGAGTGTTAGGTTGGGAGTTTGATCCCCCACTGCATCTCCTTAACGGGGAATGAACTCCATGAGCCATAGGGTCCCTACCAACTCTGCAGTTTTAAGATGATCTTGTATTTTGTGCAAGAAGAACTTGTGTAAGTAGACTTTAGCTCATCACTAAGGCATCAGCATTAGCTAAAACTCCTTCTCCGGATATACTTTAAGAGTAGATTTAAGCATAGATGAGAACTTCTCTTCCTTGCCAATCAATTGTCTTAAGCAAGGGTTCTTGACTTGCCTTTCTGTTGACCTAAAATTAATAATCATGTGAACTACCTATGTTTACTTAGGTGAGGAAGCTGCAGAAGAGCATGATGAACAGCCTGATATCATGGAGATGGAGTGCACCATCTCATAGTTGGGTAGCATCTCAGAAGAACAAGAAAGGACATGGGATAGATCAGGGCTGTCTAACTTTGAACAGGCTGAGGTCTACTTTTCTGTCCCAAAGTGTCTGAGGGCTACTACACTAATACCTCTACTTATGAATTTTATCCATTCCAAACACATGCTTGTAATTAACAAAAAAAATGTAAGTAGAGCAGCGGTTTCCCATAGAAATGTATTGAAATCCAAATGCATTCCTATGGGAAGGCTGACCATCCACACGCACCTTGCACCCTCGAACATCTGGCCAGTGGGGGGAGCAGGGGAACACACCATGGCCCTTGAACTGCCCTGCTCGGCTGAGACAGTGGGCTGGCAGACCCAGAACTTTGCTGTAGTGGTGGTGGTCCTTGGGATCAGGGAGGGAGGGGTGGAGAACTTATCCCCTCACTTTTTTATTGGTGCCTGGTGAGCTATTTTTGAACCCTTTGCGGGCTACTGGTAGCCCATGGTCTACCTGTTGTACAGGCATTGGATAGATCAATGGTGGCCAAACTTCGGCCCTCCAGATGTTTTGGGGCACAACTCCCACAGTCCTTTGTCATTGGCAATACTTGCTTGGAATTCTGGGAGTTGTGGTCCAAAACATCTGGAGGGCCAAAATTTGGCCACTGCTGGGATAGATGAATGGGGAGGAAATTCTAGTCTGACATGATGATGATCCTAATAGTGCAGCAAAGCAGTCTGTAATTACTGGTGGTCCTGGACTGTGGAACCTCTCAAATAGACATGGGCACAGAGCGGCGAAATTCTCATTTCCATTTTCAGTTATCGTTATCATTACGTAATGGGTAATGGTAATGAGAATTACTCTGCTCCAGCTTGAACCCGACCTGATAAAGATAAATTGGGTCTGATTTTTCATTGTCATTCATGGCATTGCGGTGATCGCACAATGCCAAGCAGCACAGAAAAAAAGTTTTAAAAATAAAAAACCCGATTCCTGGCCATAAAAGCAGGCAAAAATATGCCTGCCTCCGTAAGGGCACCTACCAGAGAGGGGTGGTTTCTGGGGGGGGGTCCCCAGCCTTCCCCCTCTCTCCTGTCCTGGGCTGCTGGTACCAGACTGGGGGGGGGGCATCCTCGTCGTCTCCATTTGCCCATGCGGTGGGGGATCCAAAATGGCGACTGCAATATTTATTTTTAAATTGTGGTCCAAAAACCCACCAAAGCACCACAGAAACATTTGAAAATTAGGTATTTTAAAATTTTTTATAGTAGCAGCAGTGGGTTTTTCTTGCGATAAAACGTCTCCATTTGATTTTATTTTATTTTATTTTTATTTTTATTTTTTTTTTTATACCTGCGCAATGATGGGCTGGCCATGGGATGAGACCATGCAAATTTTTGGACCCATTCCACCAATCGCATGGCCAGGTTTTGACTGAGACTTCTGGATGTGCCAGAGGGCATAAAAAGCCCCCTAACCCTAACCCTAACCCTAACCCTAACCCTAACCCTAACCTAACCCATACGCCAGTACACTGTCCTTCTTAGTGGGTCAGAGGCACCCAGAGGTGCAGCCCACTAACCCACCCTAACCTTAACCATAACCCTAAGCCTAGCCCTTACCCTAACCCCAACCCTAACCCAGATCCGTACGCAAGTACGCTTCCCTTCTTAGTGGGTCACAGGCACCCAGAGAGGTGCCTCCCAGCCAGAGCCCACCACCCCTACCCCTAACCTGTACGCCAGTATGCCAGTATGCTTTCCTTCTTAGTGAGTCAGAGGCACCCAGAGAGGTGCCTCTGCCACTTACACCCCAACCCTAACATAATGTAATGTATGGTACGCGGCGGCTACGTGAAATGCTTCCCTTCCCTTCTTAGTGGGTCAGACGTCAGAGAGGCACCCAGAGAGGTGCCTCCCAGAGCCCACTTACCCCAACCCCAACCCCAAAACAAAAGACAAACAACAAACTACAAACAGAAACGACAAATTTTTGAAAATTTCCGTGACAAATGGAAACGACCCAAAACGGACCCGTCCTGACAAACGACAACTTGAAACATCATTTTTCCTGGTCGTGCCCATCTCTACTCTCAAACATTGTCCCTCCTCTCTGCTTCTTGTGGAAACCATGCAGCAGGGGATGATCTTGAGCAGGTGGTGATGCTCCAATTTGTTTTTGAAGAGAAATTAAACCAGCTGTTAGCGAAGAAGCCCAGAACTTAGAAAGAGAATAATGAAGCATATAAAAATCTTCACTTCCTTCATAGGTAAGGATAAAACGAGAGTTTTCAGCCCTGTATGTGACTCCCTGTTGAGGGAAAAAGCAAATCAGCATTTCTCTGACTAAACTAATAATTCATATTGGTGTCGGGAGCCAGTGTTCATGGACTGTAGCTCTCCAGCTGTTCTTCGACTCTCGCCCAGACACTCCCAGTGGGATTTGTTTGAGCAACACATCTTGCTTTTAGGATTCGCCTGCCGGGGTGGTGGTGGGGGAGGGAGGGGGTGCTGGTGGTGAAGGGGACCCACAGCTGTAAATTAAAACCATGTGTCTGTTATTCAAGTGCATTGAAATTCAAAAGTCTTTGTGGTTTCTAGGAATGGGGGGGAGAGTTTTCTTTTTCATTACAGTAAAGTGGGAGGGGGAGGAGAGAGGGAGGGGAAAATAGCCCACCCATTCCAATTAATTTAAAAGAAGCAAAGCTTTTATGTTTACCCTTCCTGTTTCACGTAGGAGGTCTTGAAATAAAGGTAAGAATGCACAGCTCTTTTATACTTTCCCAATAAAAATTCAGAGGGCTTGCTCTGGCTTAGGAGATGGAGGAGGGGCACAGAGTCTCTCTCTCTCTCTCTCTCTCTCTCTCTCTCTCTCTCTCTCTCTCTCTCTCTCTCTCTCTCTCTCTCTCTTTCGTGCAGCTGAATGGAGGCTCAAAGCAAAGGCACACACAACGAAGCCCAACCCCAGAATTCGGCGGTGGACATATTTTCTTAATCCAAAGGAGGCATCCCTCGGTCCCTTAGCACTGCAAGGAAGGAGCCTGCATTCCTGCAGAGGTCCCCCCCCAAAAAAAAAACCTTGCAGAGAGATGGCTTATGTTGCTGAATCAAAAGGAAAAGTATAGTCCAATAGGGCTAGCCATCATTAAGAAGTCGTGTCTGGCAGACCTTTTCTCACAGATTCAGAGGGGTCACTTTTCAAGATGACGGATTGCTGGGGAATGAAACCATCTCCTGTCTTCTCTTACGCAGGATGTTCTCTCCTCATCCCCCAGGATATTTGCTCACCCCAGAAGCTTACCTTTAAAGATGTGTACAAGACAAGGATGCTCTCTGGGCTGTAAACGTCACTGTCTTCCATAAAAAAGGAAAGGGCCAGATGAATTCCTCAATGGCTCAAGGCCACTTCTGGTCTCAGGCATGAGAAGAAAAGGGGCTGTATCATTCTGTCTTCCCCAAACTATCACAAGTTCTAGACCATCTCTAGTGAATGCACTGTTAGGAGCAGAGAGGCTGTTTATTCTAATAGACATCTACCTCAGTGTACATTTGGCAGACTTGCTGCCTTTGGTTTTGTCATAGATCCAGTGAGGGGGTAGCATGGCTTATAATAATAATAATAATAATAATAATAATAATAATAATAATAATAATAATAATAATAATAATAATAATAATAATAATAATCATCATCTTTATATATATACACACACAGCAATACAGTAGAGGAAATGAAAAGCAGGGTGCTTGGTAAGATTCAGACTATGATAGCAAGAGGTTGTTTTGCTCAAAATCATTACGACTCATGTTAGTCCATTACTAATTTGCCCAGGAGTGCAACTTTGAAGGCTCCACTCTCAGATCCTTAGAGTCTAAGGGTTCACTGTAAGAATCCAGCCATGCATCCTAAGGTCAATTAAATTAATTTGGCTCCAACCAATTATTTGCAGAATCCAATCAGAGCAGAGTTTTAAACAGGAGAACTCGTGTTTATCCATATCTACTCAAGCTGGTTCCCAACAGAAGGCAAATATATTGGCCCTAGATAATCTAAAATCTTAACACTGCAGATATCTTCCCCCTTCACTGCCCCATAGGAAAATGATGGTTTTGCCATCAATTGGCAAATCAGAGCAGACAGAAAACTGCTTCTTTTTTATTTTCTCCGGCTGATATGTCATCTTGCAACGTATAATGGATCAGTCTGCTTATAACAAGTCAATGCAATTACTAGGTCAGCTCTGATGGATTTTGAAATAAGTGTTTCTTGGTAGACCATATGAAAGAAGAGAAAGGAGGAAAGGAGGAAAGACCTAACTATTATTTTGCTGGCAATGCTTTTTAGTGTTGACAACATTCACTGTATTGCTAATATGCAATGCAAAATGGATGCAAGCAATAGTCTGAAATCTATTCCCAAAATCTATGGCTGAAGTCCAATAGTAAGTCACTACAGTGGTACCTACGGTTGTTTCAACAACCAAATAATTCAATTTACAAACACTGCTCTCTGCTCCACATGACAGCTAACTTTGACAGGTCCGACCTGTCAAAGTCACCTGTCGTGCTGCCCATCACCACTTCCTCCTCCTTCTTGGTTGTCTCTATCTATGCAAAAGAGATTGAAGCAACCAAGAAGGAGGAGGAGGTGGCCATCACACCTCCCTTCCAAACCACCCAGGCTGGCTGAAGTTGCATCATTTCCGGGGCTCTCCTGGGGTGGATACATGTCCGCCCAGCCCGGGACAATTTGGTGAGCAGAGCACAGACCCATTGATCTTTGTGCAGCCCGGGAGGCTTGCAAGGGAAGTGGCAGTGGTGATCTGCCACTGGCCTTCCAAACTGCCCAGGCTGGGCAAACTTGCATTTACCCCAGGAGATCCCTGGGACAGAGTCAACTTCCTGCAACACAGGCGACATGGAAGGGAAGTGCTTGCCACCCTAGAGGTAAGTGCTTTCCTTCCAAGGTGCCTGGGCTTCTCCCTCAATCAAGGGCAGCCTTCAGCTGCTTTCTGCTTTCCAACCAGACAAATGACTTTGACAGGTCCAACCTAGGTTGCCTAGGTTGCTGTGTGAGTAAGCAATTCCTACTTCCAGTATTACCGCTAAACAAGAGGCTAAAGCTTTTCTAGAGGTTATTAGCCAGCTGGGACTACCTAACACACTTTTGTGTGACCAGGCCGCAAGTTTCACCAGTGAATTGATGACCAAACTTTGTGAGTTAACAGGTGTGCAGCAAAAGTTCAGCATTGTTTACCATCCTCCGAGTCATAGCGCTATAGAGAAAACTCAACAAACTCTGTTCAAAATATTGAAGGCTTATAATATCCAAGAATTCCAAAAGGCATGATCAGATGGCATTCCTTGTGCTCTCTGTGCTTATATGACTTCACCTCAGAACGAGAGTGGAATTGTTAAAAACCCAATGGGAAGGAGCTCTTCCTGACATGTCCACCCCAGTTGCCAAGTATGTATGTGAGTTGCAACATAAATTTAAAGTTATTAGTGAGATTACAGAGAAAAATTTGCAAAGGGCTCAGCAGACTCAGAAACGCTACCATGATGCTAAATCTCACAACAGAGTGTTTCAGTGGGAGATTCAGTGTTGGTCTTAGAGCCCATTAGGCACAACAAGTTGCAAGTCCTTTGGATAGGCCCAGGAGTCACTGAACAAAAATTAGAGAGTAGCAATTATGTTGTGAGAATGTCTAACTATGAAAAAAACCACGGGTCTATTATGTTAATAGACTTAAACCATATATCCACCGGCAAACTCACCTGATGAAAGTCAAAGTAGCTTTACCAGAGATGATGGAAGATTCTAACCTTGATTTATTGCAGGAGTTCAAGGAACCTGGAGATTTGTCTGAAGTTTACCTGTAATCAGACATACCTCCTTCTAAGCAGAAGGTACTTTTGGAAGTTCTTCAGGAAGAAGAATCCATCTTTGTCAACACTGCAGGTAAAATATCACTGATAATTGGCACGCTGGGTGAAGTACCTAAAGAGCTAAGCAAGTATTTAGAAGAAATTGGAGTTGACAAAGACACCATCAGTCAGCTGCAGAAGGCCACCTTACTGGGATCTGCTCGCATAATTCACCGATACATCACATAGTCCTAAATGCTTGGGAAGCGTTTGACTAGTGATTTGTAATACAAATCCAGCGTAGTTATCTTGCTGTGTGATGATGATGATGATGATGATAATAATAATAATAATAATAATAATAATAATAATAATAATAATAATAATAATAATAATAATAATAAACTGTGACTACCCAGGCTGTGTGGGAGTTATAAATAAATAAATAAATAAATAAATAAATAAATAAATAAATAAATAAATAAATAAATAAAAAGTGCCCACCTTGCCCACCATGCAGCTGGTCAGCATTAAGTAAAAAAAAAAAAGAAAAAAGAATTTTAAAAACACGCCCACACGAGAGTAAATAAATAAATAAAATAAAATTTTAAAAAATGAAAAAAATGTGCCGACCTTGACCACGGGCCAGCTGGTCAGTGTGAGTAAAAGAAAAAAAAAAAAAGGGGAAAAAAGGGAAAACATTAAAACCGCACTGACCCAGCCTGTGTGGAGTAAAAAAAAATTAAAATAATAAAATAAAATAAATATAAATAAATATAAATAAAAATGCACTGATCTGGCTAGTTGACATGAGTAAAACAAACAAACAAACAAAAACATTTTAAAAATGCATTGACCTGGTCCCGGGCCAACTGGTAGGTGCAAGTTTAGAAAATTAAAAACTCAATGAAATTAAATGGCTCCCCTGGGTCCTAGAGGCACCAGATTTGGTGCCAGGGACTCCGGGAGCCATTTTTAAAGGGCTCCTGCTGAGCTGTTATTGTGGGATGTTCTGCATACATATCTAGATAGATAAATAGACAGACCAGGTACATGAACATACACACACATGTACACTTAGAATTCTATTAAACAAGCCATAGAAGCCAATTGTTCACAAGGTGCCATTATGTCTCTATGGATGAGGAGAAGTTTCAAATGGAAGTTGTAGAAAGATGTGGTCAATATATCCAGACTATAACTCACAAGTGGATCAATGAGCTAACCCACTAGAAGATATTCTGTTTTCCTTCACATCATTTCTGTTGTCATTTTGGACTGTAGAATTGTTAGTGCAACATAAGAAGCAGGCAATATCTGCAGTATGTATGTCCCAGATTGATTAAATTCCAATTTATTGTATAAAACATTCAGCAATCTAGGACAATGGGTTCTATATTCTTACACAGTCTTTTGATATCATTTTCCAAAATCTCTGGTTATGTGCTGTGTTGACCTTGGAATGCATGTAGTTTAGGAGTGGTGGGGGCTGGACTTTGCCTCCCACTTCAGGAATTTGAAGGATAAATCCCTGGCGAGAAGCTATTAAAAACAATACCTTTTTCTTTATACAGTAGACGGTTTCCTTCACCATGCAGGCTCCACACATGTTCTTGATCAACTGGATCAGAGTAGAATTTTTTTTTGTCATAGAAACTCTGGGATTGCCTTTTTAAAAATATATATGAAAGTGTACATATATCTCATTGATATCTTGATATCTGTAACATAATCTCCCTTCTGAATAAAGCAGATTTCACCACTAGCAGAAAATATTCTGCTTTGAATTCCACCAGTCCTAGCTTCCCATGGTTTCACAGAATGTTCACAAGGATTCCAAATGCATTCTTAATCCAGGAACTGTTGGAAATTAGTATGTCACTAATTTCCAACAGTTCCTGAATTGGACCTCAAAAGACCAGGGAAAGGAAACACAGTGGTACCTCTATTTTCAAGCAGCTCGACTTAAGAGCAATTCAACTTAAGAGCGAAAAACCGTTGGCATTTTAACTGCTGCCTTACTAATTTTATTTTTTAACTTTATTTTTATTCATTTTCTATAACAAAGACAAAAGTATATCTAATATTTGTTACACATCACAAAAAGTGGGTTTCAGTCATTATTATGTAACAACCAGCTTCCCCTTATTCTTTGTTTCTTTTTCTAGCC
Source organism: Phrynocephalus forsythii (assembly GCA_029282475.1). Classification (NCBI taxonomy): domain Eukaryota; kingdom Metazoa; phylum Chordata; class Lepidosauria; order Squamata; family Agamidae; genus Phrynocephalus; species Phrynocephalus forsythii. The sequence continues at coordinate 8,435,074 of JAPFRF010000022.1, forward strand.
ATTGATAAAACAAGTTCCCTACTTGATAATATTGTGTGAGTCCTCATTTTCTTTGATTCTCATTGTCAGTCTGTCAGTCTCTGCACATTCCAAAATTTTCTTAACACTGGTGTTTCTTCCGTTTTCCAGTGTTGTGCCCAAACTAATCTCACCGTTGTCAGAATGTGTAGTATTATATAGGTATTTTGTTTGTCTAAATTTTCTGGTAGCATGCCTAGTAAAAACAGTTCTGGGCTAAAGTCTACATATACTGTTGTCATTCTAATAAGCCAGGTATGCCTTTTATCCCAATATTTTTTCGCTTTATCACAGATCCACCATGCATGATAGTAGGACCCCATTTCTTGTGCACACTTCCAACATTTACTAGACAGATTTGGGAACATTTTAGCTAACTCAGCAGGTGGAAATTGCCATCTATAGAATATTTTATACACATGTTCTTTATATGATGTTGCCATTATTTTAATTGCTGTATCAAGAATTTCCCATTCACATTGTCAAATGCTTTCTGTGCATTCAGGAATACTAAGGCCATTTGTTTTTCTGGGTGTGCCACATAGTATTCTGAGATATAATTATTCTCAAGTTGTATTTCCTGCTGCCTTACAAATTTTAGATGTGGTCTGCTCTATTTACAATTTTTATTATTATTTTCTTAGATAGGGCTCCTCTAAAGAGTTATTTGACTTAAGAGCATGCATTCGGAATGGATTAAACTTGTAAGTAGAGGTAACACTGTACTATGGTTTTCCTGGGTATTTGGCCATTATTGTTAAATACCGTATGTATGGATTTACTCAGTGAAATAAGCCATACTCTCAAGTTTGCGATTCCTGAGCAGGACTAATAATGGCAGGGCCTAATTGATAGAGGTGCCACATGTTGATAATGAAATGATAGCAAACAACAACAACAACAATAACAAGCAGCAGCAGCAGCAGCAGCAGCAATAAACTTCAAGTTGGGAGCTACTTGTTTCTTATAAGGGACTGCCAGAAGACAAATAAATGGGTTCTATATCAAGTCAAGAAGAGTGAATTCTGTTTAAAAACCAAAGATAATAGTAATATAAATAATAATCTTAGAACTGCAGAGCTGCAAGGGACTCAATGAATGCTCAGGTCCAGTTCCTGTTGGGGATGCACAGAGAGGAACTGACACCCCCCCAACATCTGACTCCATAGCCCAATACCTAGACCACTGAACTATCCAGCATTGAAACTTGGGCTGTTGTCCCTTGGACCCATCATGAGAAGACAAAGCTTACTGAAAAAGACAGTACAGTAGGACCCCAGTATCCACTGGGGATTGGTTCCAAGCCTTCCCGTAGATAATGAAAACTGTGGATAAGAGAGAATGCCAAAATCTCCCCAAAACTGCTATTTTGTGATAGTTACTTGCTTTACAGCTGCTGTTTTATGACAGTAGCTTGCTTTACAGCTGCTCTTTGTGACAGTAGCTTACTTTGTGGCTGCTGAATTATTTATTTATTTTCCTCTGCCAACTGTGGATAACTGAATCAGTGGATAATGAATCAGTGGATACAAGGGTCCTACTGTAGTGCTACAAAAACTTGAAGGAAGCAGGTGAAGAGAAAGACCAAATATGAGATCGATTGACCCAATGCAGAAACTTATAGCCCTGAGTTTGCAAGACCCAAGTGGGGTTTAAAATGATATTACAAACTTTTGGAAATCAGTCTTTCATGGGTTCAGCATACATCAGAACAACTTGCATATAGCAACTTTTTTCTTAATCATTCTTTTCATTCCTCATCCACCTCTTCTTAGTTTCCTTCTCCTTCTGCTCCTTTCCTTCCACCCACTTGCTTCATCATCACTCAGCATCAGAACGACGCCAAGGAGCAAAGGGAAGTATACCGAGAGAAATCCACTGAAAACATGTTTACTGGATTTGGGCCATGAGAAGAATGGGCGGATCTGGTGTTAGGCATTAGCCACTCTGCTTTTCAGATCTCGTAAAGATGCTAGCCTGATCAAAAGGCCCCTGTTTGCTTGCCTCCCTGATCTATAGGTGGATTCAGAGACAGCAAGGAGAAATAGACTTCTGCATTTTCCCTCTCCCCCCTCCCCCACTTAAAGCATGGGAATGGAGGACATCACAGTCTTCTCTCAAGCAGCAGAGCAGCAGATATTATCTGCAGCTGTTGACATTTGTCAGGTTGGCAATCAATGAGGCAACTCTGTGGCCTACTTCTCCAGGATGACGGACAGAGATGTCCTGATCAGGAGGATTATCACCTTAGAACAGAGTCTGGCAAAAAAGACCCCAAGATTAGCTGTCGCCACAACTCATTAGAGGAGCAAGATTGGTGTATCTGGCATATCTGGTGGAGCCATGTGCTTTGCTCACCAGGACCTAGGATGGGAGGCACAATAGGGCCTTACAGTTCTGGCTGGACTCCTTCAGGGAACTCACTTTGAGCTATCAGCTGCACACGGTGAAAGATTATCATCCCGCTTTTTGTGAACTTGAGATGTCAGCTGTCTTTCTATAGTAACATCCCAATATGAAGTTGGAGTCCAAGACTTTGCTACCAAGTCCCAAGTCCAAGTCTCTATTAAAAGCAAGCTCCCTCACCGTGCTTATTAGGAATCCCCCCCCCCAAATAATGGAATTAAAGAAAATAACTATTTGGTGTTGCATGTGCTAACAACGGCAAGGTTGGCCTGGGCACAGTTATGGAAAAAAGACAAGACACCAAGGGATGAAATGGTGAAAGATAAAATCTTGGACTGTGCTACCATGGATATATTAACTTACAAACTTAAAGATAGGGAGGAATGTAAATCTGCTCAATCCTGGAGCTCATTCTATTCCTGGTTAGAGGATTGAAAAGGGGTAGAATGATGATTCTGTATTTGTAGGTGCCTATATATGTGTATGGATGTAAATAGGTTAAAGATAATCTTATTGATATGTGTCATGACTAAAAGAGATATTGGTTGTATATAGTATAAATTTAATAAAAGGTTATTAAAAACAATTAAAAGGGAGGGGTGTCTGGATTCCAAGTTGTGAGTAGAGCCCAACTCATTGGAAAACAACAACAACCCTGAGTTCAGTCATTGGTGCAACTTAAGTCCATCCTGACTACAAGCCCCATAACTCATGTTTCCATGCCTGGTAACAGACCCATTCAGATTCAGAGGGTACAAAATACGGATAGCCCAGCTTTAGTTTAAAGTTTAACTGCAGTGAAAATTCCGGACCTCCAAAATGATAACAACCTCTATTAATTTTTGTTACTGAAAGGGCTAGTATGAGGAAGGAAGGGAAGAGAAAAACCAGCATCTTAGTCTTTGTTGACCCCCCAAATACTGTTCAGTCTTAAGAATTCTTTTCCTCTTGCTGTGTGCAAAAACCCCAAGGCATACAACTTACTTCTCAGGCCCCTATTTGACACCCCCCACACCGTGATCCTCAAGGAGGATGCTAGTGTTTAGTGGGGAAATTCACTCAGTCTGAGGCTGAAATTCAATAGCAAAGAAGTTCCTTCATGCCACATTCCAAAACGATGGAGCCAAATATGAAAGTTTTTTTAAATAAAAAAATAAATAAATAAGAATAGCTGGATATTTCTAGCTTTGAAGTCTTTAATGCCAGGAAACTGGTCAGTTTCATATTTTGGAATGGGGAAAATTTGTCCAAAAGCTGTGAAACCACTAAACTAATGGTGCCACGGAAATGGATGACATGGCCATCTGGAGGAGGCATGAGGGACATGTTTTGAGTTTCCTCATTCTTGTGTCTTCAGTTATGATGACCAAACATATGAGGGTTCTTCACAAAATCCAGAACTTCTGGTCCCTGATGTCTTCAAATTTCAGGCAAATCATGGCTTATCTCAATCATTTCAAAAGCTACAGCAAAGAGAGTAATTGCTGTGATACGGATCCGGACACATACCAATTCCAAACTGATCAGCCTCATCTGGATCAATTTGTATGACATACAGATTGAAGTGAAACGGCCAGATTAGTATCTGGGACAAAGCAAATAAAAATTATATATCAATTCACATCTGGAGCACAAATTGAATCAGATGGGTATCTCACTTGAGCTTACCATCTTTTCAATTTGAGGCTGGTCTAATGGCAACTTGCGTATAAAGCAAATGTAAAGGAATACAAGATCATTTATTTATTTATTTATTTATTTATTTATTTATTTATTTATTTATTTATTTATTTAACCACTGTGCCTCATGGCACAGTGGTTAAATGCCTGTACTGCAGGGAAAACTGTGCTCATGACCTGGGGTTCAATTCCCGGTAGCCGGCTCATGGTTGACTCAGCCTTCCATCCTTCCGAGGTTGGTAAAATGAGTACCCAGCTTGCTGGGGGTGGGCAATGTGTAGCCTGCATAATTAAACTGCAAACTGCCCAGAGACTACTTAAAGTGGTATGGGGTGGTATATAAGCAGAACACTTGGCTTTGCTTTGCTTTGCTTTATTTATTTATTTGCCACCTTTCTCTTCATAGTGGATCTAAGGCTCACAACAGGTAAAATAAGAAATTTAAAAACACTGGCTAAATATCTCATTCTTTTAAAAAATAAAGAAACTTACATTGTGGTTTAAATAATCAAGTAGAAACCAGCATCCCAGTGATAACTGAGTGCTTCAAAGCTTGCCTGAAGAGGAGGGTCTTTCCTTGAAAATAGAGATGGGCACCAAATGAAAAACAAAATGTTGTTTCATCATTTTGCTACATAATGAATCGATTCATTACAAAATGAAATGGTAGAATGCATTTTATGATGAAATGAAATAAACTACATTTTTTTGCTGTAAAAATGAAACAATTCATCCTAGAGGCACCAAATTTGGTGGATAGCTTCCTTGGACTGTTCCCTTTAAGTTCTCCAAATTTGGAGAGGTTTGGAGTCTAGGGAGGCATGTTATTCAACTCCAAAATGGGTCCTCCCCAGGAAAAAATCATTTGTAATTGGAAAGTTATGTACTTGAAAATAGTGATCCCAGGCATCTAGCAGTATGAAAATCACAGTGGAGCTTCCCAAAGCTCTTCCCTGTAAGGCTCCCAAATTTTATAGCCATTTTATAGCATAACGAATGATTTCATTTTGGTTCATTGCATTTTGGAAATTCTTTTAAAAACAATAAACAAAATGAAACAAAATGAAATGCTGTATTTTTGTTTCATTCCCATCTCTACTTGAAAACAAAAGAATGGGGTGTGGCAGGAGTGGCACTCTGGCTTTTTAGGGCAGTACATCCTATTCCAAACTTTTGGAATGGAATATTTTAAAAGCAAAAGAAATAAAAAAAAGCAAAAGCAACTAGTGCTGTGGAATTATTCTCTACAGGAGGCCACAGGATTGAGTCTACAACAGCTGAGCAGGGCAACTGGGGACAGAACATCAGCAGCAGCAGCAGCAGCAGCAACAACAGTATGCCCCTGGATTTAGCTATAGAAATCTGGCAGGCTTTGTCCCATTTAGGACCTTTTAAGTGTCTTCACATTTTTATATATATCATTAGGGGTGGGGGATACGTCAGACAGGTTTTAACTGGAAACAAACCCTAAAGATATGGCCATTTTGTCTTTTTGATGCAAGCCAAGGCTGTTCCATCCTGGTGCTTTTTGGTTTACTGTCTTTTAAATATGATTCAGTGGCTGCTGCTGTTTCTGTGCTTAGCCTGGGGTTTTCATTAACTTTTAGCAACTTTGTTTTCTATCATGATTTCAATGAACATTCCTTGATGTTTTTGTGTTATCTCTCTTCATCGTGAGCTTTTAATGTGGGGGCATGAAACATGAATGCACCAAAATACATACACTTAGTTGCCAATGAATAAGGCATACAAGAGAAGGTGGGATGCAAAAGATTCACAATCACCCTATTCAATGCATCCTAAGCCAGTGTTGGTGAACCTATGGCATGGGTGCCAAAGGTGGCACTCGGAGCCCTTTCTGTGGGCACCCGGCATCACCCCTTCACAGCCACCTGTATTCAGGTTAAATTGCTGTATTGGCACTTAGAGATGGACACGAAACGAACAATTGTTCGTTTCCGTTTTCATTTTTTTGTTTCGTTATGCAACAAAACAACAAACGAATTTTATCTCTAAAATGAAACAAAATGAAGAGGAAACACCAGATATTTTGTCGTCCGTTTCATTTTCGTTATGGCAATACATTGAACTGCTTTAAAAGTTAAAAAAATCACAAAAAATGGAAATAAATGGTAATGAAATGGTAACAAAACGATCGCAAACAAAAACAATTTTTTTGCAAAAATTCACAAAAACCGGAAACGAACCAAAACAGACCCCCTAAACGACAAACGACAAACGAAATGCCATTTTTTTATTCGTGCCCATCTCTATTGGCACTTTTTGAAAAATTAGTGGGTTCTGAATTGCAGTTTGGGCACTCAGGCTCTAAAACGTTCACCATCGCTGTCGTAGGCACACACACACACACACACACACACACACACACAGAGAGAGAGAGAGAGAGAGAGAGAGAGAGAGAGAGAGAGAGAGAGAGAGAGAGAGAGAGAGAGAGAAGCAGCTTGCCTAGATGTTCCACTGGGCCACTGTCTCCTTGGTGTGTGAGAGACAACAGATAAAAGTGACAGAGAATAACTGAAAATGTTCATTTTACAGGGGGAGATCATGTGGTGGGGGTAGGGCAGGGAAAGATTGGTCTGGAGTAAAGGGATTGAGTGTGACCAATTTGTTTGCAAACAGCCTGATAAAAGAACAATAGTTGGGGAAAGAGAAAGTGCTGATTGAAGAAATCCCAGGAATGAAAACAATGGGACTAGAGATAACAGACCTTAGGGTGGAAAAGGTTCCACCAGTAAGGAATGTAGCGTCCCCATTGTCTGGTGTTAATTAAAGGATGCTATCAACCTGGATTGTGTAAAGCAATTTCATGTTGTAACTGTTCCGAAGCAAGTTTTGCAAATTATCTTAGAAGTGAGAAAGCACCATTAAAAAAAATCAGAAGTGACAGATAAAGTGTTAATAAACCTTATGCAGACTTCTTGAACATAGTTTGTGATAACTCACATTATTTATTTATCCAGAGTTAAATGTTTCTCATGGACTCAAACCATAATCAGACCAACAAAGCCACCCTGGAGAACTGATCCAGTGAAGGCTGGCCCATTGGAGCAGTGGTCCCAAACCTTGATCTGATGCATGATAGCTCTGTGTGAAATATCTTATCTTTGAAATGCAAATTCATGATACCACTTTGGCTACAAAATAGGCTGTTTATTATTTCTTGCAAGCTTCACATGATGAAGCTGCAAAACCTCAAAGAATTAAGGAATTGCTGGCATGTTTATTTTATACCTTGCAACACAATCCCAAAGAGTTGGAAGTGGAATCATTTTCATTCCCTTGATTTCTGGAATAATGTTTTCATGTTTCAAAAAAAAAAAAACCCACCCCCACACACAACACTTTGGCTTTCCTTTCCTTTACTTAAGTAACACAGTCAAAAGACAGCCAAACAGTTCTCTGTTCTTCACCTTCAGCTAAGACCAGTGTGACCACATTGGTTAAAGATTCCCAGAATTTTCTACTTCTGCCTTAGATATCTCAAATGCCAATAACCTTGCAATAGCTGTGCAAAAACATAGTTGGGATGCAGCAGAAGCTGAAAAATCTAGTGGTAAGCTGACATCTCACCACTGATTTGTATTCATTGACTGGGAAATCCAGTTTGTTTGCTTCATCTAAAGAGAACCAAAAGACACAATCGGGATAATCGTACTTATTTGGTGACAAAGATGCCAGACCCACAGGACAACAGGATCAACCCCAAAGGCCAAGGATCTCAGCCCTGAAGTCAAAGTGCAAATAAAACATACTAATCTATATATACAAGTCAAGTAGGTCTAGAAGTTGAGCAATAAGGCATGAAAGTGCAATGCTGGTAACTAGCTGAACTTAATTAGACCAATACCTTTCCTTTGATTTCCCAACCTGTAGATTTTTACATAGCCAGGATTTCTATTCTAGCCTCCAGGAAACCAGCGTTTAATGAAAACAAATATTACCCATTCCGTTTCTGCAAAAGAAAGCTGACGACTCTGTGTTTTGTATTTGGGAAGCACACCCAGACTCATGATCTTCAAAGGCCATTGCTTATCAGGAATATTTGTTTGGATGCATAACCCTGGAAATATACTTTTTAAAAATATATTTGGAGGTTGAGTAACATAATTCTGATGGGACTGAAATGTTGGTGTTGCTGTCACCCAGGAGAGACAATCTGAAATGAACTACATGGAATATACAGTAGCCGCGATCTGATGCATGATAGCTCTGTGTGAAATATCTTATCTTTGAAATGCAAATTCATGATACCACTTTGGCTACAAAAATTAACTCTTAATTTTTTATGATGAAGAAGGGTGTAATCAGCCAGTAAGTCAGTCAATCAGGTATTCTACCCATTAAGCTTCTGAAATACATGCACACAGGTGCCAGAGATCATATTTGTATCTCACTCTTCCCCTCCGGGATGCTCAAGGCATTTATTCAGTGAGTGGGATGACTATCTTGTGTTTGAGATACAGCAGAGATAGGGCTTAGTTTATTTTCTCGATTTATGTGATTTTTTTATCCCAGCTTTGTCTCCTGAACCACTGGTTCCCAACTTTGCATGCCCCTGTGTTCTTGGAATAAAATTCCCAGAATCCTTATTTCTGGGAGGTGCAGTCCACCAACATCTAAGGACTCATGGTTGACTCATGGTTTTATGATCCTCTTCTCTTTCAATGTCTAGGAGTAGACATGGGTACGACTTGGTGAAATTCTCATTTCCGTTTCCGTTTCTCGTTTCCGTTACGTAACGGAAATGGTAACAACAATTACTCCACCAGAACTCGAACTCGAACCGACTAAAGAAAAATTGGGTCTGATTTGTCGTTGTCGTTCCTGGCATCGCAGCGATCGCGCGATGCCAAGCAGCACAGGAAAAAAGTTTTAAAAATTTAAAAAAACTGATTCCCGGCCAAAAATGAGGCGAAAATATGCCTGCCTGAGGGCACCTACTAGAGGGGAGGTTTCTGGGGGGGGTCCCCGGCCTCCCCCCTCTCCTGGGCTGCGCAAAGTGCGCATTCTCGTCAAGTCGCAACTCGCCAAGCGGCGCGGCAGAGAAAAAAAGTAGTATGTCAAACTGTGCTGTCTATGGTCCTAAGCTAGCATTGCAAAAGCTCACGGGATTATGAAAGGGTGCCATTTTTGTATCTACTGTGGCTTGAAAGTAAAGTGTGCTGCTTACAGTATATGCTGCCCCACAGCCCTTAAAGCACTCTCTGGGTGGTTTACAAGTAATGATGCAGGCGACAAATTGCTTCCCTAGCAAGCTGGTTATTTATTTTAGTGACCCCGGAAGGATGGAAGGCTGAGTTAATCTTGAGCCCGCTGCCTGGAACTGAACCCCAGGTTGTGAGCCCAGTTATAGCTGCAGAACAGCAGTTCAACCGCTGCTGCATGAGGTGCAGTCTTAAATGGGAAGAGGGATGGGTTACATGAGTGTAGTGGAGCACAGGGCAATGGTACCCTTGTATCACTGGTCCTGCCACATACTGCACCTGGCAGCTATAGACTCTCTCCTCTGAGTCTCCAGTTGCCTTATTTCTGAGCTGCCTTGGTGTTTTCCTCGCTTAACTACTGTCTCCCCTTCATGGAACACGAGACGATTAAATGGCATCCATTTCTATTTGTGGTATCCAATAAATCTAAATTTTCAAGCATGGGAAACCAGGCTAAACAGCTGGCATGGAGATAAATGATCCTTCCTGCAAAGACAAATGTATCATTGGTCTTAAGCTTTCTATGTACCAATTATTTTGTTTCAAAAGTCAAGACCTTAGAAAGTACCTCTTTCCCTCAAATCTCTCTCTCTCTCTCTCTCTCTCTCTCTCTCTCACACACACACACACACACACACACACACACACAGAGAGAGAGAGAGAGAGAGAGAGGGGGAGAGGGAGAGGGAGAGAGAGAGAGAGAGAGAGAGAGAGAGAGAATTAGAGAGCAGCTTTTGTGAGATTTGTACCCTATAATATTGTAAATGTGCAACTCACGCTTCTTCACATAACCCATCCAGATTACGCTTTTTAAAAAGGCTGAATGTTATTATTGTGTTGATAAATAATATATTCACTTTTTTCTTAAACTGAGTTAAATACCTTGCAATTTCTTGCCTTCACCACTGTTGTTCTGAGTCCTTTATTTATTTTCCAGTGTCCACTGCCATTTTATTCTTTATTTTAAATTTTTACTCTCTGGGCAATTTTTTTTAATAAACAAAAGAACCTCATAGCTAAACTTCTCTCATTTTAACCATTGCCTCATCTTGCTGTCATTATTATCAAAGCTTTTCCTTTTTAACATTCCTACTTTTTAATCCAGTGCGTATTTATATATACCAACAAATGACTTTTGGTAATTGTTTATGTCCTTGTTCTAATCACCTTGAATGTGAATGTGTCCCTGCTAGCATCTTTGAGCCATACAACAAGGCTATGTGTGTGCTAATCAACTGACTGCTAGAAGTTACTTAACAATAACGTAACAATATTTGGTTTCTGCTTGAGTAAAAAATGACAGGATATTAGCCAATATGCCAATTATCACACACTTATGAAACAAAACCTAAGGCTTACAGAATAATGTAATGCACAAGAATGAAAAGAATTGACCTTGAATGAAGATCAGATTTCAGATGTTGTCATTGACAGAGTTGATACCAATATATAATGCCTGCTTTCCTTCTCTATATAAATATACATAAAAAGAGAGAAGGCGGCATTGGAATATCTCTGAATGCATGACTATTCTCTTTTAACACTGTGGAATGGGTTAGGCCAAGTGGAACCATCCTGGTGTTGCCCATTAAAAAGTATGCTGGTGTTGCCCATTAAAAAGTATGCTGAGAATTACAATCCACCAATATTTGGAGAACCACAATTTGGTTGTTCCATTCCAGACCAGTACATCTCAGCTATTGGATCTCTAGAGAATGTGGACTTCAGGAGACGAAGACCAAAACATTCAGAGAACCAAGGTGGTTACTTCACGTCCTTCCTCGAGCCGAGGTGAACTTGCCTCCGTGTTGAAATCGGTTTTCAACATGGATCGAGAAGTGGGTTGAAAAGATTCCCGAGCTCCAGGATGGAATCTCCCACCCCGCTTGGAGAGGAGTTCAGGGTCGTGGTCGGGGTGAACTCAGATTGACCCCACAAGGACATGAGGTTCCGTTCCTTCAAACTCGAATTGACCCCACAAGGACGTGAGGTTGCCTTCCTTCAAACCGGTCTCCAGTGGGGACGCGAACTGCAGTGAGAAGGACATGAAGTATCAGCCATAGTCTGCACAACTGAGAAAGGGAAGCCCCTTTGGGAGCAATTCACCAGCCTTGTGGCACAGTGGTTAAATACCTGTACTGCAGGTAAAACTGTGCTCACAGCCTGGCGTTCAATCCCCGGTTGTAGGCTCATGGCTGACTCAGCCTTCCATCATCCCGAGGTCAGTAAAATGAGTACCCAGCTTGCTGGGAGGGGGGCAATGTGTAGCCTGCATAATTAAACTGAAAACCGCCCAGAAACTACTTGAAGTGGTATTGGGCAGTATATAAGCAGAACACTTTGTTTTGCTTTGCTTTGTATTGTGGAAATGTTTTTCCACGCTGATTCATTTCTCAGACAAATGGGTGTTTGGCAGGTCCCAACTCCATCTCCTCTGGTGGATGCCCATTCAGAGGTAGCACCCGGAGGAGGCAGGGTGAGGAATCCAGGGTGCTGTCTCTGATTGACTTCCCACCAGAGGGGCTGCAAAATGTCAAACACCAACTACCAAAATTGTCCATCTCTAGTATCTTCCAAGCTCGTCCCTTGAGATCATTAGAGCTGTAATCTTTCACCACTGGTTCTGCTGGTTGATTTTTTAGTTGTACAACATCCAGATGACCATCATCACCTGCTTAGACCTGTCAAGTCTCCCGTGTTAGTTGGAAATCACATTTTAAGGCATCTTTCCTGCCATTTTCCTGTAATAGTATTTTCTTGTAAATCTCCTGAATGTTATAATTTTTAACAAAATCTTCTGACTGGCATGGGTGGTGGTGGCCATGTTAGGGGTTGCTGCATGGGCACCAGCAAGTTTGGGGCAGCTGTTGAGCATGTTCGAAGCACACTGTGATCACGATCCCTTATTTTCAAATCTGAAACTTCCTTTTTGGGGGGGAGGGTGAACGGGATCCCCATGCTGAAGGGGAAGGGGCACTTTTGTTTGTTTGTTTTTTGTTTGCAACTGAAAAGGGAAGGAGGTACTTTGTGGTTATTTTTGTGATTGGGAAGGGAATGGCAGGGGAGGGGCCCTTTGGTTTTTGTACATGTGTTTTTTGTACATCTCCCCCTCGTGTCCTGGCTGGGGCCGGAGAAAACTTGACAGCTATGCACCCATTCCTGCGCTGGAGCCCCAGCTTCCAAATAAGTTTTGTTTATTTTCTTCCATATGATGCCAAAACACACAGTTGGGAGCCTGTTACTGTTTTCCCCGCTCCCTTTGCAAACCTGAAGCAGCAAAGCAAAGGAAAATCCTTTGAAATAAGAGTTAATACCCAGCACATGGTCCGGCAAGCTGACAAAGGCAGCTCACCTCAGCCACTCCTGTCTTGCTTTAAAGAACCAGAGGTGAAAGGTCTCCTGAGAGGAGGATTAAATGATCTGAAATGATCACAACATAGTCTCTTAACTTCTGGGAGAGCGAGCTGATGTTGAACTTGGTATGATGGTATTATGATACAAACATTTAAGCTGCAGGCTGTGCTACTTCACTGACATTTCCCCTTCCACCAATCTTGCTTAGACTATTATTTTGGAACCCGTGGAAAGGGGAGATGATTGGAATGGATTAGTTGTTAAGCATTTCTTAAAGTGGCCAGGGAGATCAGACACACAAACACCATGCCAAGGATGGCTTGGACAAGAACAGAGAAAAGAAAAAAAGCAGTTAGTCTTCCTGGTGGTGTAATATTGTTTCCTGGATGCTTTTTTTTTTTTTTTAAAATTGAAGTTTTGTGATTTAATTGCCTTGGTTGGTTCAATATGTCTTCCAGTGCATGGAGGCCTGCCGGGTTAACTGCCAGTTTGTTAACTGTGAAGTACTTGCTCAATAATGTGCAGTCAGGTATAGATTTATTTTTAAAGGATCATGTTTAAACTGAATTTTAAATTTTAGTTTTGCTCCTTCTTTGCACTTGGCTATTGCTAAATAAGAGCAAAGTCTGTTTGGACAGCTCAATGAGTTGGACAAGTCTGGAAAGTTTGATTCCCCATCGAGCCTCCTATGAAAAGGGCCAGTCTCTTGGGTAAGTTGCTAGCCAAAGTTTATAGTGTTATTCTACATAGACCAAGAGTCTGATCCAGTATAAGACAGTTTTCTAAGCTCCCAAGTATCTTAGATGGTGGCATTTTGCAGCCACCATCAGGTGGAAACACTTTTTAATGTGCCATCAAATTTTTGCCTTGGCATCTGGGTGTTCCATGGTCTGCCACTTCCATCAGGTTTTCCTGTTGCATTCCATCTCAATGAGACATTATCTCCCTATCTTCTTGCACTTCTGAATTCATTTCTTTAATATCTGAGACCAAAGAATATTCCTTTGTCAAACTGATAACTGTAGGCACCATTAGCTTCCTACAGAGAATAAAAAAAGAGAAATGAAACCAAAATAAATACTGTAGATGTCTACATTCTGCAGCTGGATGAGCCCACTTACAAGGGATTCACTTTTAATCATATTTAACTAATAAATGAGCAGAACAGCTAATGCAATTAAAGTGTGTTTGCCTATAGAGTGGGAGTATTGAACACATTGAGTATTTTGTATTAGGTTATTTATCCAGAGTTTCAGCAGTTGCTTGTGAAACTGAAATGATAGCTGGAAAATCAATGTGTTTGCTTTCTTCTATTGAGTCAAGCCCTTGGCCTATAAAGCACCATTCCTTTCTGGGGTTTCAGGCTATATTCTTTCCTAGCCCAACTGGAGTTTCCTGGCATTATTTTACTACCTCTCATCCAAGTTCAAACCAGGGCTGGCCCTGTTTACCTTCCAAAATCAAGCTCACACAGGTGATAGGAGTAGTAGGAGTGATGGTTATTTTCATGGAGATAGTGGAGGTGTGTCAAGCCTGCGCTACTTCAGCCAGGAGTTGGGACATAACTAAGTGCCGTTACATATGAACTCCTGCCACATAAACCTAGACTTCTTCCTGACACATTCATTGTTAGAATCGCCCATAATACCCGATCCTCCCAGGCTAGGCGTTTCAGGCAACTAATACCATGAGAGGCCTGAAAGGAAAAAACAAGAAATAGGGCCTTCTCTGCCATTGCCCCTCGCCTTTGGAATAACCTTCCACCAGACATCTGCCTGGCCCCCTCTTTGACCGCCTTTAAAAAACTATCACAAACTTGGTTATTTAAGCAGGCATCCCCAAAATATAATTGCAATTCAGTGTTCACCCATTAAAATTTGATTTTAACTGATTAGCCTGCCAATAATAATATATTGTTTTATGTCACTTTAACTTTTTTATTTTTTATCTTATTGTGTTACTATTTTAAGGTTTTATTGTATATTGTTTGAATGTTTTAATTGTTGTAAACCACCCAGAGTGACCTTGCTGCCAGAAGGGCGGTATAGAAATCCAATAAATAAATAAATAAATAAATAAATAGTCACTGAGTTGAGTCTCCATCCACAGACTGAAATAATTGACACAATTTTGTTATTTGCTTTGCATGAGAAAAAAGACACTTAGACCCTTTCCTTCATGTCCACTTTGTGGCTCTAGAAAGTGCGCTGAGTTGCAGATAAAAAAATGATAGCTCACATCCATCGCGCTTCAAGAAAAACAAAGTGCGACCATGCCCCCCAAAGTGCAACTCAGCACACGAGTTGTCCCTGGTCTAGGGGTAGTGTTTTCCTTGTCACTGTTGTGTTGCAATTTTTATACCGGTACAAGGAACAGTGGGCTAGTGTTTGTTCTGCATCTTTTCCATAATCATGCCCTAAGTAACGTACTAGATTTACGGAGTTTTTTTTTTTAAAAAAGCAGAAAATAACGCCGAAAAAAACAAAAAAAACAAAAAAAAAACAGTTTGATGCGGAACAAGACCATGTGATAACATATGGTGTGGAACAGAACATCAAGGACATGGGGTATCAGGAACCGCAATATATACCAAGTGACTAGAGATGGGCACGAAATTCCAAAATGGCATTTCGTTTCATTATTCTTTTCTTCCCCTATTTCGTTTCATTCATACTAAATGATTTTTTTAAAAATCATTTTGTATTTTCTTTCATTTCATTTTGGTTCTTTTTACTTTTAAAAAACTTTTTGTTTCTGTACCATTCCCTGACCAGGTTGGCACTTAAAAAAAAAATCCCCAGGGCTTTTTTCCCACAGCTGAGAGGCACTGGCTTTTTAAGAAATCTTTTTTTATTATTATTTTGATGCCTTAAAAAGTCCCCGATGCAGGGGGCTTTTTTCCCCACCACTGAGAGGTGCTTGCTTCCATGTGCACCCGGTTTTAAAAAAATCTTTTATTTATTTATTTTTAAGTCCCTGATGCCAGGGGCTTTTTTTCCCACAGCTGAGAGGCACTGCTTTGGAGCCAGCACGTCTCGCTTCCCCGCACCGTGTTTGCAGGTGCCTTTTTAAAAAAATCCAGTAGAGATGGGAACGAAATGAGCAATTTTTTGTTTTATTTTCATTTTTTGTTTCGTTACATAACGAAATGAAAAATGAATTTTGTCTCCAAAATGAAATGAAATGAACCGAAACAACAGAAATTTTGTCGTGCATTTCGTTTTCGTTGCGGCAAATACATTGAACTGCAATGAATGCTAACGAAACAGCAATTTTTCATTTTCGTTTTCATTTTTTCATTTCATTACATAACGAAACAAAAACAATTTTTTTGCAAAAAATTCACTAAAAACGAAAACAAACCAAAACAGACCCCCTAAACGACAAATGACAAACAAAACACCATTTGTTTTAGTCGTGCCCATCTCTATTTTCCAGTGCTGACCCCGCAGCCCCTAGGGCTGGGCTGGCACTGTTTTTATTTTATTTTAGTTTGTATTTTATTTATTGTGCTGACCATGTGGCTCATTATTCGTTATTCGTTATTTATTAGCTAATGAAACAAATAGCAAATAATGAAACAAATTAAAAAATTGTTTCATGCCCATCTCTACACGTGACAGCAAAAAATAAACAACCACATGTATCTTTGTTGTGTAACAAAGGCAACATGAAGTAAGGACCTTAGCTAGCTAATAATCATGTCCATCGTCTTCCCATATCTGCCCCTTTTCTGTTTCCTCCCCATTCCCCCTTTCAATGAGCAATGTCTCGAATCTCTTAATGAACACTTTCCTCAGAGGACCTACTTGGGGGGGGTCGGAGCTACTACTCAGACACCCCTAATCCAATCTTCACCAAACTTGGATAGGGTGGGGAGGAGAATCAGATGAAGACTTGCTGCATGTTTGGCATCTCTAACACATTATAACACTCCCAGAATCCTCAAATTGTGTGAACCACATAAAGGTTTGTTTTGTTTGTGAAAGTTCATGCTTCATGGCACAGTGGTTAAATGGCTGCACTGCAGCTAAAACTGCAGTTCTCACAACCTGGGGTTCTATCCCAGGTAGCAGGCTCGTGGTTGACTCAGCCTTCCATCCTTCCGAGGTTGGTAAAATGAGTACCCAGCTTGCTGGGGTGGTGGGGTGGTGGGGGGCAATGCTGTAATTTAAATCACCCAGGGACTACATGAAATGGTATTGGGCGGTATACAAGCGGAACACTTTTTGCTTTGCTTTGCTTTGCTTTGCGTGGCTCGTGAATAACGACAAACCACAAACTATCTTGAATCACTGTTTTCCCAGTGCATGCCCATCTCTACTCAGGAACACTGAAATATCCTAGTTAACTCAGTTTGACTTCAAGTGAACTTGCACTGAATCAGGATGCTCAAGCACAGAGGAAGATGGACCAGTTGGCCAACTTAGGATGTGATGTTGGTTACAGGACTTTGTACCTAAAATGTTGCAATGGTGACAGGGGTGAGTGAAGAATAAAGAAGCACATCAAAATCATTCCAGGGTTTCAAACAGAAAGAAGACACCTGCTACCAGATCTGGAAAACAAGGAATAACAAGGTTTCAGTTACTTTGTTCTTGTTTTAATAAAAAATGCATTCCACAGGTAATACAACAAGGGGGTATGATGTTAGTCAGCAGCTTTGGTTAAGTCTAGTTACTTTCTAAAATTATGATTGGGGCATTTCTAGAAATATCTTGAATGGACTTTTTCAAGTCCTTTGGTTTTATTGAGACAATTCTAAGGTGGTTCTCTCTACCCCATAAGAGAAAAGCAACAAACAATGAAAGATGCAATGGGTTACTTAATAACTGGAAGATGTAATGTCAACAAATCACCTTTTAAATATTAAGAAATGTGATTCAATGGAGTATCAATGAAATACATGAATTAAATGATTTTTCCAAGATCTGCCACATATCTGATTCTTTCAACGAGAAATGCTAGGGATCAACTCGAAACCTCTTCTCAGGGGCTGTTGTACTCCTCTGTCGTAGGAATAATGTGTTGTAGGAATACTACTCTTTCTAATCAGCAAGGAAGCAGGAGGGGCAGCAATCCACTTTCCCTGTCCAAGGAATGTTTACAGTCCTCCAGGTAACATCTTGCTTTCTTCTACAGTTGCTTCCAGGCCCCACCCCAAAAAGTCATAGACGTTGTCTCTAGGCTCTGCTTACGAGCATCCATGTTTTATCCCCTTCTCAAAGTCTGCTCTTCTGAACTGGAAGCCTTCATCGTAGATCTAAATATTGTTTGAAGTAGATTTGGCTTACATCCTAGGCCTTCCCAATCTCTCCTTCTTAAGCACATGCTTTCTCCTATGTGTTTATCCCTCACCTCATGCCCTGTAGTGTTCTGTCAGACAGGGTGTGTGTGCTAAATTTACAGTTTATTTGCTCAGCGTTTCATCTTGTTTCTGCATCTCTCACACAGTGACGAAAGGGCGAGAAGGGAACAAGATTTATTTGAGCTCCCTCTACTACCTTGTGTAAATAAAAAGGGAGATATAAAATATTTTCTCTGACAGGAAGTGTGAGAGCTGTAGTGTGTTGTTTAAACATGGCTTTGAGAGATTTGATTTGTCGCCTTAATACATGCGCTTCTGGGCAGCATTTTTGGAGGATAACTACTTAACAAAAGGCAGCAAGAGGAAGGAAAAAAATTAAGAGAGGAGACTTAAATTATCACTGTTGTGTGCTGTTATAAACGGAATTAAGAAAGGTGCTGATCAGTCAGCAGCCGTTTGTGGATAAATCAGGATTGAATACACTTATTGGCTGAAAAGACGTTACCAGCTAAGCACAACTTCTAAATATTAATTAGTTAATACTGTATTATATAGAGTTTGAATCAATGCAACTGTATTTAGTAAATGTTATATGCATATATAAAACATTAACTATTTTATTTATTTATTTATTGGATTTTTCAATCAACTAATGCAGTTCCATTGATTCAATGTGTCTACTCTAGTAGCAGCTTCCTATGCTACTGGTTCCTAGCTCATAGCACAAGGTCTAGGTTGCAACTCCCTGACACCAACCTAATTTAAATGGTAGGAATTGTCCTAATCAGATCATGGGTTCATCGAATTCAGAGGTGTGTCTCAAACAGAGGCATCTGTAAGCTGACAAATGGTGTGTTAAGGTGTTGACTCTCTGCTACCATTTGTCTGCAGAACCTGGTACTCAGAGAGACATGGCAGTTCTATTTAGCTCACAGGGCTAATAAATGCTGATGTATTTTAAAAGACTCTCCCACAAGACATTAAAATGTCCCTAGCAGTAGTCAGACATGTTATAGACGTGATGATTTACTATTACTGGTATAACAGAGAAATGCTCCTTGGTTCTCTCTAGGGGCTGGTTTTGATACTGCAGCTTGAAAGTAAGGTAAAGGTAAAAGTGCCCTCCACACTTGCATGCTAGTTGTGTTTGACTCTAGGGGCTGTGCTCATCTCCATTTCCAAGCCAAAAAGCCAGTGTTGTGCAAGTCTGTGGCCATGTGGCCAGCATGGCTGAACTCATTTCTGTGCAAGGAGCACTTGAAAGTACAGAAACACAAAATGTATTGTAAAGCAACACTTCCTTTGCTACTAAGGACTGATCAGGGAAGGAGACAAACTTTGAACAATTAAAACATTTCTAAAATTTGCTAAACTTGCTCTTTAAAAGTAACTTCAGTGCAAACTGGGTGATGTTATTTGTCACACCAAACAGAAAGGCC
Source organism: Phrynocephalus forsythii (assembly GCA_029282475.1). Taxonomy (NCBI): domain Eukaryota; kingdom Metazoa; phylum Chordata; class Lepidosauria; order Squamata; family Agamidae; genus Phrynocephalus; species Phrynocephalus forsythii. The sequence continues at coordinate 8,454,504 of JAPFRF010000022.1, forward strand.
AAGACTGTTGTTATGCATCTTAGTTATAAACCTCATTACTCAAAAGTAACTACTTGCAGAAAACTGCATTGCTTTTTTCATTACCTGCTCTCAAGCTCTGATTCAGTTACCAGTCTCATCAGCTTTTGAATGGGAAACTCCAGAGGTGGGCTAGGGATTTTTTTTAGCCCCTTCTGCAGTGAAATGTCTTCAGCCAGCCTTGAATACAACTGATCCAAAAATATGAACCAGTTATTTCTTCTAGTTTTATTTATTTATTTATTTATTTATTTATTTATTTATTTATTTATTTATTGTTACCTGGAAATGTCCTTTAATCTTTAAACATCCTGCCCTGTAATCTTGGATAACAAGTTTCTTTTCCTATGATGTAGAAGGAGGAAAAAGACAGAGAGCACATCATGAGACAGATCAAACTGAATCTTTAAGGTAATCAGGTGTTAAGTGTTAAAACAGCAGGCTGTGATGGGTTCTTCATTTCTCTCTCTCTTTCTTTCACACACACACACACACACACACACACACACACACACAGAGAGAGAGAGAGAGAGAGAGAGAGAGAGAGAGAGAGAGAGAGAGAGAGAGAGAGAGAGAGAGAGAGAGAGAGAGAGAGAGAGTAGATCAGAAAACCATGGGACCCTCCATTTTGAAACATTATAATGAATGTTCCTCCTTTGTTATTTTTATTTCTTTGCAAATCTCAATACATCTAGCATGCTGTATTCTGCCTATGTGGTGGCCAATTTTTCATGTTCATCCTGTCGGTGAGGCAACTAATTTAATAAGATTGTAGACTGCTGGAATAGCTCAGTGGTTTAGATATCTGGCTGTGGAACCAAAGGTTGGGAATTTGATTCTCCACTATGCTTTTTTAATGGGGGGCTGGAGTCAGTGATCCATACAGTCCCTTCTAGGCCTGCAGTTCTAAGGTTTTCTCTTTTCAAATGGATTGCTATGGTGCTTGCTATATCAATGAGAACAATACATTCTTTTCCGTTTTTGTTTGAGAGAGAGAAAAAAATATGTTTTGCTTCTGGGTTGGCTGACCACTAATTTTCCAGCACTGTTCCTACCATGACAGGGTGGAGCTGTCAGGGAAGAGGAATGAAGCACATTGGTGGCTCCATGCAGATATATCTTGGAGAAATGTAGCAATAATAATATGAGCTCTCTCAGCAAGCTTGCCACCTTTTGATCCTTTAATTGCTTTGTTTGGCTATATGAAAGGTATAGCAGAGAAGGATTGCCAAGGATTGGTTATTAATTTGACCATCCTTGCACATGAATGGAAAGTCCATAATAAGTCTCTTAATTGATGGCTGGGCTGAAAGAATCTGGAAGACCTTGTTTATGACTAAATCACTTAATTAGATTTTAGAAGGCAGACAAAATAGGAAGAAGGTGAAGAGTTTTATTACCAATTTGGATCTCAGTGGTGATATATACAAAAGTTAGAAGGTTGGCTAACAGGTGATGAATCAGACCAGCAACTATAAACATGACAAAGGTGTACAATAGCTATGATCTGAATTTAGTTGGGCTTCTTGTACTACTGAAGTGATGCACCATTATGGTTTTCAAATCATTATTACACTTTGAGAAAAGCAAAATGTCAGTTGCATACATTATTATTTTGATCCTCTTATGTCATTAAAAGGAAATGCTTTCCTGTGAGATGTGGATATATTTTAGTTTAGTTGACTCAATGAGATGCTAAAATGTTGAAATAAGAGGGATAGAAATATTTAGGTTAGACGTGTCCCGTCACACAGGATGGGAGATGCCTATTTTATTCTATGGTGACAACATTTTCCCTCCAGATACTCAGTGCCTTGGAAACACCACTAGATTTGCAGAGGAAGGCTATGTTTACCTCCCAGTGACAAATCACAAGACAAACATGAGCTAACTTGCAATGACATCATTTCATAATGGGAAAAATCTACTAATTTGGACTTGAATCTATGAAAAGGGAAATGGTGTTTTGGACCACATATGCTACGTTTTCCCCACCAGCATTCCTGATGTGCATTTTCATCCACTTTACTCTGTCCTTTTTGTGTGTTCAGAGCAAAAGTAAGTGTGTGTGTGTGTGTTGGGGAAATCATAAGAAAAGCATATTTCTAGGAAGAGAATGGAACTGTGAGCAAAAGAAAGCAAAGCTACTTTGGTCCATCTGTCATCTAAAGACCTCTTGAGATGCCTATCATTTGGGAAGGGAATCCCATTTGGTGTGGAAGTGGAATAAATGGAGAATAAGAGGGGAGATTAGAATAGGTGGACTGAAATGTTAAGGCAGCAGCGGGGAAGTGGGGGAACCTTTTCAGTTTCATTAATTGAGGAGATAAGCAGCTTTCACACCAGAAAGCTGTTCATATCTCAGTATCTTCTTCTTCAAGTGCCATGTTCTTGTAGAATAGAGATGGGCATGAATAAAAAAATGGTGTTTTGGTTTTTCGTTTTTCGTTGAGATGTCCATTTTGGTTCGTTTCCGTTTTTTGTGAATTTTTGGAAAAAACTCGTTTTTGTTTTTCACTTTTTGTTTTTTGTTTCTACCTGCTTTTTGTGCGATTTTTTAAAGCATTTCCATGCATGGGCATCCCCCAATGCCCCAGACCAGAGGGAAAACACCAAAAAAACATTGATGCTGGCAGAGACACAGTGTAGACTAGGTACGCAGGGAGGCTGAAAAGGCAGCGGCGGGCATTGCCCAGGGTGCAAGGCAGCCACAGAGTGACTGCACTGTGGGCAGGGGAGGGTACTCACCGAGAGGTATGCACGCATGCACACAGGGAGGCTGCAGGACTGAAGCTAGAGTCACAGAGACAGCAATCCCACCCTAACTCCCACTGGAGACTGCAAGGAGGACGGGGGCTGCCAGAGCTTTTTATGCCCTCTGTAGCTGCCAGACCTGCCCAGTCTGCAACCTGGGCATGTTGTTGGTTGAACATGATCCCATCACATGGCTTGCCTCCATTTTGTGGTGGCAACATCCATTTTGTCATCCTTAAAGGGAAAAGAAAAATACATCACAATGGGAGAAGAAAAAAACAAACATTTTAAGGACCCCAACCCCCTGATAGGTAATAATTTCAAATAATTATCACATTATCGCTGCATTTTTATGGATGTCCAGGGCGTTTTAATACCCAAGAAATCAATATTAGGCATCTGGGAGCCATTTTGGGTCAATATCCCCTAACTCCCCTTAAAGGAAAAAAATACAGCGATTTTGGAAAAGACATAAATGCACGTTTTAAGGATCCAATCCCCCCCTGGTAGGTATTATCATACAGTATAAATAATTATTGTTGGGTTTTTATGGATGTCCAGGGCGTTTTTTAACATTTAAAACAGCTCATTTCATTGCGTGTCGCCATTAACGAAAAAGAAACGTAACAAACCAAATTTTCGTGGTTCTGTTCGTTTCGTTCCATTTGCATCACAATTTTCGTTATTTGTTTCATTATGTAATGGAACGAATAACGAATAACGGAAACAAAAAATGTTCGTTTCGTGCCCATCTCTATTGTAGAACATTGGCAATCAGTGGTTTCTATCTAAATCTATTCTAAATAGAGAAACTGTGCTCACTGTGAACCATTCTTAAGCTAGAATGTTATTCTATGCCCCGGGCCATGCTTCCCATCTATTTTTCCTTGAAGGATAACCTGCAGCAGATGGTATTTCTTATTGCACATGATTTGTCCAAAATAGTGCAATCTTAATACAACCTTTTAAAATTCAGAACTCTCTCTTTGAGCTCCCCTACCTTTCAATTCTATTTTCTGGAATGCTCCAGGATGGTATGCAATGCTATACATCACCAGCCTTAATTGAATAAATGTAATTGGTAACAGGTGGACTATTCAGGAGTCTGTCTGGTCTCCCTTGTTCATGAAAAATTACTCCCCCACTATTTAGACCCAAGGAAACAGAAGCTGCATTATCAGTAATTATGCATTTCCACAAATCTGAGCCTCTAGCTGCTTTTTTTGTATTTACAAAAAGCCAACAATAATGGCTTTATGGGGGCATATATAGCTTGAATGTGATAATATACAGATCCTGGAACATTTGTTCTGAGTTTGAAATGATAACTTTTGCTTATTTTACCACAACACCATAGGTCAGTTTTTCTTGCATGTTACAAGGCTGCGCTACAGCCATTCAGACCCAGAGCTCAGGAAAAAAAGTTACTTTTTATGCCTACAACTCCCACAGGTATCCAGCCAGTTGTAGCAATGTCGAACAGGGGATAATGAGAGGTGTGATTCCAAACAAGTATTTCTCCTAAGCAATGCTCAGCCATTGTTCTATCTTGCTATTGTTCTTGGCGCTAAACTGCTGCGTCTACTCCGGGCATCAAGCCAGATTCTCTAGTAGCTTTGCTGGAGATGCCAGGCATTGATGCTCTATATGAGAGAGAGATGGGCCCTGCCAACGTGCTACACCGTTTCCCCACTGGAACTAGCAGGGCACTAATGCAATGCTACGCAGCTGTGCCACTGTGCGGTTTGTTGGCCATAAAAGGACCAAGAAGAAAAGTTTTCAAAGACAGCCAAACTCTAGAGTGTGTTGTGTGTACAGTGTGTGTGGACTGTGTGTGTGTGTGTGTGTGTGTTTCTTGTGTATAAGAATTGACTAGCAGTTCTGCAATTAATTATACAAGAGACTGCAAAGCCGGTTGTTCAGTTGCTGACATGATATTACAACTGTGGTAGCAGAGATTTCCACTCTGGTGACATTTGGGTTTTAGACCTTGGGTTCTTTCTAGACTAGCTGCCCCCCCACCAATATACAGAGTATTTTTAGTGGGTATAGCTAAACAAATAAACATATTTCACATTCTATGAACATTTTTTGTGAGACTCTGCACTTTTGTTGGCTTGGGATGGATTTTGTAACTTTTTTTGTTTTGTTTTGTTTTTGAGTGGTGCTTTGTTTTGTTTTTCTGTGGGGGTGTTGCTAAAACTTTTTTGTTTGTGAATTTCTCTATAAATATATTCTTTGAAAAATATATTTGATTTGAAAATAATCAAACTGTGTCAGCTGAGGCAAGGCAAGGCAAGGGGGAAACCCTATCAGTCCTTAGTAGCAAAGACTGAGAAGAAATATTCTCTCACACAATCTGGATGTTTTTATTTCAAACATATAAAGGGATGCGGGAGAATAGTGTATTTTAGTTGAAAGACACAAGGAAGGCATTTCTTGAAAAAATAAACTGGGATGCATGTGTGTGGCAAGGGAACCCTTCTCGGGGAAATGCTGAGGTAAAGGTTTTATCTGACATTCAAGAGAAGCTGAGCGGTGAGTGAAAAGGGAAGCCTTGGAAAATGCTGAGGGAAAACTTCCCTCAGACTGTTTTCTATTTCTACTTTAAAAGGTGGGGATAAAATGATATGAGGTTTTTTAAAAGGAGGGAAAGCCCCATGACCAAGCAAGAAAATGTTAATCCTGCCTGAAGTACCAGGTTTTACACATTCTTGGACTGGAGCAATCTTTCTGTAAGAAAGCTTTTTTTTTTTTTTTTTTTAAGGCAAGCCGACCAAACCAAATCAAACCAAAAACACACTATTTCTGTGTGAAAAAGCCAGTTGTGCAGAGCTGGAAGGGATACAGCTGTGGACAGCTGTGGCGCTGGTACTGAAACAGAACCTGGCAGACAGATGGAAGGAGGCCCATAAAGGGTTGTTCTGTGGAGGAAAAAGTACAGTTTTGCTTCTGTATATGGGCCAGTGGAATGCCACCTTCCACAAGCATTCCATGTAACAAAAGGGAGCTTAATTTTAAATTAAAAGGGAACTATAGTAGATCAATTCCATCTCTCTCTCTCTCTCTCATTCTTTCTCTCTGTCTGAACAAAGAAAGAATCCCCCCCTTGATGGGCCCTTAGTCTTGGCGAGCCTCCAGAATATTCCAACAATTCTCTTGATTTATTAGACTCACCCTGAATATACTGTAACCATGTCTCCAGAGGGGCACTGGGGGAAAATGCTTACCAGATTAATCGTGTCTCCTTAAGAACCCGGTTTCTCCTTTGCTTTCTCTTTTTTAAAATGGCAAACACACACACACACACACACACACACACACACACAAACCACGTTATTTACAAAAACATAGCTCCTAGAGAAAGTTTCCAACTTTTTTAAAAAGAAAAAAATACCGTTATTCCAACAACCAGCATGCATTAACAGTGAACTGGTTTAAAAAAGAAGAAAAGTGTGTTTCAGAGTAACTTTTGGAGGATTTCTTTATGAAATGGCAAATAATAGGTCACAATAAACTGAGATTACCTGGGCCCTTTCAGGTTGTAATGGTGGGCAGGGATTAATTTGAGGCTTTTTAAAAATAAAATTGTGGCTGATGGAGTTTAGCTGTTGGTTGATAAAAGAGAAATTAGTACCTCCTTCTTTCCATTCTTGCCACAGGTTGTAGCATCATGATAACGTATTTTCCTTCTAGCTGTTGAAGTGATACTATATTTCCCAAGAACACTGCAGAAAAGTTAAGAACAATAATAACAGGACCAACATACAAGCTGTATAAATAAATAAATAAAATAAATAAAATAAAATAAACTGGTTTAAAAAAGAAGAAAAGTTTAGAGAGAACACTTTATGAAATCAATAGCCATGTACCAGAACTGCCAATGCCACAGGTTTACCACTTTAAGTGATACTCATTTCCCAAGAACACTCAACTCAGAGAGAACACCTCAATAGCCATGTACCAAGAACTGCCAATGTTTACCACTTAAGTCTACTCATCAACTCTCTCTCTCTCTCTCTCTCTCTCTCTCTCTCTCTCTCTGGCTGATACTTCCCATCCATCTCATCCCTGTTTATGGTCCCGCTGGGGACCAGTATGAAGAAATCTCACCACACGTCCATTGCGGAATGAGGGGAGTTTGTCCTGACCACCACCCCGAACTGCGATCTAAGCGGGATGAGAGATTCTCCTCCCTGGCCTCGGGAATCTCCTCATTTCACTTCTCGTTACGATACGAGTGCCCACGAGGTAAGGCTCCTCACGCAACATGCCATTCTCCATCTAGTGGCAGGAGTGCGAAATGCCATTCGCCAGTACATTCCCTATGGAGTCAGCAATGCAGTACAGAGAGATTAAAAGACAAATGTCTCAAACTTAGCTCCGTAATACATTGAAGGCAAGGCTTTGGGGAATCGAAACATCAAAAAAACGGAAGGTCGGGCTGGAAAAAAACCCGGAGAACAAAGGCACGGAATTTCACATCTCATCATGGAACGAGGACGTGCAGAAACAGTCATGCCGGTATCATCAATCATGCCCTTGCGTATATAGGAACAGGGACAGAACTGCAAGAAGACCACGTGACCCTGACCGACATCAACACGCAACGAACTTCCTCCCGGGACGAGAGTGGACGTGAAGTAACTCTCTCTCTCACCTGGGTGCAGGTTCAGTTTGGATAGCTTGTGGGGTAGCCTGGTGTGATCTGGTTACTGTAGATCATGTGAAGGACAGGAAAGCATTCCAGGCTGCTCCCAATCTCTGCCAGAGTGGGACCTTTTCAGTCCAGCCACAGGGCTTCTCCATGAGGAGGCTGAGTTAGGCCATTACTTCATGTCCCTCTCATCCCTCTTTGCTGTCCTGCTTGGGACTGGTACGAAAAAACGTTACTTCATGTCCATAGCGTGACAGCAGAATCTTGTCCCAACCACGCCTCCTGAACTGGAAACAGAGTGTAACGAGCCGTATGTGCCCCTGGGCTGGGGAATTCTGTTGTCACACTTTGTTCCCGGTTCCTGTTCTGAGACAAGGGACATGAAGTAATGGCAATGGCTGTTTCCGACAACTGAGAAAGCCAACCGGAACTCCTGCATCAGGCCAGGTTCGGCTGTCCATGTGCCCCTGCAGGAAAAGGCAGCTTTTGAAGGGACAAGCGGAGAGCCACTGTCAGGCGTAGGTCCATCCTCCTCGGATCCCAGAGGAGGGGATGAGCTCTCCTTGCCTGCTCGCCTGCCAGCCCGCAGACTGCTGAGTTCAAGGCGAGGGTGTCTTGTCCACCACCGCTGCTGTCGCCACTCGCCCACGGCAAGTGGTGAGTGCTCGACTGGCTCCTCCTGCTAGGCTTCCTGAGACAGCCCATATGCCTGCAGCAGGGATTCAAAATATCAAAAAACGGAAGCCTGACAATAAAAAAAAACTGAAGCCAGGGAAATCCAGTAGTTGAAACAAGGACATGAAGTAACAGTTGTCACGAGACAAGTAATCACACCTGTGGGTAAACAAAAATAGGGATTGAACAGGGACAAAACCACGTGACCGCAAACAACGCTGTCACAGAATGAATGTAATCGTGGAACGAAGTAGGACGTGAAGTAACTGCCTTAGAGTGATTCTATGGCAAATAGAAGGGTAACTTTGGGATCCTTCCTGCTAAAGCAACACTTTTTGGTGTGGTCAGGTACACACCTTTGCAGCCATCGGATTCCATCCTGAGGTTGGCTAATGGCTACCATAATGGCATATCTCCTCCTATTTCATTCTGCATGGATCACACATTGACCATTAAGGCCCAATCATTCTCTGATGCTGGTCACACAAGAAATCCATCTTCCACACCATCCACATTTACTTTCAATTTTCCCTTCAACAATATATTGCAGTATATTGTATTTATCATTACAAATTAGGTGTCCAGCATATGAGTGCTTGTGCTTCTGAATCATCACCCACTCTATTTCCTTTTTCTTCCTACCCAATGAAATACCTCTCCAATTTTTATTCTTTTAGTTCATGGGATATGAAGGATTCTTCAGGACTTCCATATTTCAAGAATGGTTATTCTTTTGAGCAACTCTTTCATAACAGTCCAAACTCTATATCCATATAAAAAGGCTGAGCATATGGAACTTTAACATAGCCTTTTATTGGTCTAAAGGTAAAGGTAAAGGTTCCCCCCGCACTTGTGTGCTAGTCATGTCCGACTCTATGGGTGGTGCTCATCTCTGTTTTCAAGCCAAAGAGCCAGTGTTGTGCAAGTCTGTGGCCATGTGGCCGGCATGACTGAATGCATTTCTGCACATGGAATTTTAAATTAAAATATTTACTTTCTCACTTTTTATGGTGGTACCTATTTATCTACTTGCATTTACATGCTTTCGAACTGCTAGGTTGGCAGGAGCTAGGGTTAACAGATGGAGCTCGCTCCACTGCATGGCACCTGGGATTTGAACAGCCGAGTTGCCAACTTTGCAGCCAACAGTTTCGGCACTCTAGCCCACTGAGCCACCACACACCATTTCTATAGGTTTACTAAGTTGCCTTTACACAACATTTTCTCAGCTTCATAATGGCTGCTGTCGGCATCTCAGCTCATCACTTTATTTCTATATTATAATCAACTAATCACTCTTGTTATGTCAACAGGGTTCTCAACAAAGCCTCTATTTTTGGAATCTTATAACCCACCACCATGCAAATGTATTGATGTATAATGAAACTTACATAAATATTCACTTACTATGTTTTTATTAATTCAATGGGATATTTGCCTTGGGACTAAGAATAAGATTTAGAACACACTTCATACCAGTTCATACCAGTTTACAAGACTGCTACTCCCCCCCCACTTCCTGCGTGGAAAGTCATGTGACTTTCCTTTACACATTTTCTTTAATTGATTCATTTTAGATGCTGAATAAAGTATTCTTCCATTCACAAAAATTGCACACCAGTTTTCAAATGTTTGTGCACACCTGACTTCATGCCTGCAAAGCCATAGGTGAAACTTATGAAATTTATTTTTGAGACAAGGTGCACGTGGAGATGCAGAATGTGATATCAACGGGAATCTCAAAAACACTGAAATATTTTCCCATCGGCTCCCCTCTCACCAGTCTTATTGTGAAAGGAATTGGAATTTCTTCTCAAAACTGGTACATGCATTTGTTTGTGGGGAAGAAAGTATCCTAAAATCCAGCTGCAAACTCCCAGCTAGAACAGATCAGGGAAATAAATGTCGAATTCACAAGTCCATTTCCTCAGTCATCTTCTCCATCTGCCACTAACAAGACTTTGCTTTATAACTTTCTCTCCAACAGGAAGAACTACCGGTACCTGAAGCACACAGTGGAAAAGACGATGATTCATAACTTTGGTATTGCGGAATGTCTATATCTTAAACTTGTTTCCTTTTAAGCCATACTGGTGCATTTCTACAAGGTCTTACATAAATTCTCCTTCACATCTGGGAGATGGCTTAAACCAATCAGCTACATGACCAAATGATATTGGGCTTTATCAAGGACTCATTTCTCTCTCTCCCTATTGTGGGGTGTATCAGGATGGTTATTTAGACAGGACACTCGTAATAGCGCAGATTAATATTCCCAATTTCTATTCTGATGAAAAAGCAATTGCGGATAGCTTTTAAAAATGAGGATCTTGCTCATATCATTTCCCTGAAGTGCTCTCTCCAGAGGACAACTTTGGCGAAGTTTTGCATGGTATACATTTTATGTTTATTTGACCAATGGATTCATTGAAAACCTTAAGATTAAGAAAATCAAAATCTTACACTGGATAATAAACTGCATTCATGATACAGTGGTACCTTGACTTAAGATCAGCTTAAGAACAATTTCACTTAAGAGCAGAAAACCATGGGTGTTTGAACTGCTGCCTTAGAATTTTTAGATACAGTCTGCTCGACTTACACAATTTTTCCATTTTTTAATTTTAATTTTTTTCCATTTTTTTAGATACAGTACCTCCACTTAAGAGTAGTTCAACTTAAGAGCATGCATTCAGAACAGATTAAATTTGTAAATTGAGGTACTACTGTACTTCCATTCATCTGTCAGGAAAATGGGTCAAAGGAACCCAGAATGAGATTATAGAATGGAACAGAATTCAGAAAAGAGCAACTTGGAAAGAAAACTATGAAATGGAGAAAAGGAACTCAAAAGTAAGCAAGCATGCAAACAAACAGATTTGGGAAGGCTCCTAAAGGCTCCTAGAACTAGAGGCAGCAGCAACAGGTTTTAAGCCTGGGAATTGATTCATTTGTCCTGGATGCTCAGAGGCCCAGTGCTTTCATCTTGCTACAAAACTTGCTGGAAACCCGACTTAGGGCATGTTTAACATTTTGTTTCCCAGTAAAGCAAAGTCATTTGGCTGCTAACACATTGTTTTAAGTGCAACCTCAAGAGATTTCTTTAAAGCAGTCCATAAAAGCACCGTGTCACTTTCTTCCCCACCCCCTGCCTCTTGTTTTCTGAAAGAAGCTTTTTTAAAAATGTACTTTTTATTGGTAGCCTGGTTTGGTAAAACAAAGATCAACAGGACAAAGTTAAATATGGCTCCGCCTCCTGCATATTAGTGCCTGAGGGGAGCAGTCCCAATCGATTGCAGGCAGGGGCATGGCGGAGAAAGCAAAGAGAAAGGGAGAAGGGGGTAGAAAGGAGAGGGATATTTTTTCTTTCCTTTCAAGATAGGAGAACGGCCTGGGTAGCTCCGAGATTTAGGTCTCTGGCTTCAGAGCCAGATCCATTCCATTCCATTCCATAAACATTTAAAGGCATTAAAACAAAAGAAGTGCACAAAGAAAAACTAAGCGGTTACACAGGACATTATAGAATAAAGTCTCATTAATGGTCTAACTGAAGTTCACAGAGGGTTGATCTTTTTTTTTTTTTTTTAAATACAGCTTTTAGAAAGTCAGCCACCTGGGCAGTGTCTAGTTCATAGAATCATAGAGTTGGAAGAGACCTCAAGGACCACCCAGTCCAACCCCCTGCCATGCAGGAACCCCCACCACAGGACTCCCGACAGATGGCCATTCAGCCTCTGCTTAAAAACTTCCAAAGAAAGAGACTCCACCACCCTCCTTTGTGGCAGTATATTCCACTGCTGAACAGCTCTAACCATCATGAAGTTAATGTTCAAATGGAATATCTTTTCCTGTATTTGTAAACCATTGCCCCGAGTCCTAGTCTCTGAAGCCATGGAAAACAAACCTGTTCCCTCTTCAATATGACATCCTTTCAAATATTTAAACCTAGCTATTGTATCCCATCTCAGTCTTCTTTTTGAAAGGCTAAACATTCCCAGTTCCCTAAGCTGTTTCTCGTAAGACATTTCTTCCAGACCTTCAATCATCCTGGTCGCCCTCCTCTGTACCCCCTAGAGGTTGTCAACATCCTTTTAAAATTGAGGTGCACAGAACTGGACACAGTACTCCAGGTGGGGTCTGACCAGAGCAGAATAGTGTGGTACTATCACTTCCCTTGATCTAGACACTATGCTTCTGTTGATGCAACCAAGAATCCGATTGGCGCTCTCCTGGCTGCTGTAGTTTCAGAACTGTCCTGAAGGAGAAAGCCCGTATATCCTTCAGGAGGGTTCAGAACCAGATGTTGGGAGATCAATTCCCCTCTGTGCTTCCGAGGAAAAGAGTTAGCCTACTTTAGCCAAGGGCAAGGTGCACAATCCCAGGGCACCCCCAGAATCAGGGGGTGGCAAACCGCACTTATTTATTTACCTGGGAAACTCTGTACTTTTCCTTACCTAAAATCATTGCAAAGGTGAAAGGAAAAACTAGGATAAGACACTTTGCATTTCCCTTCTTAGAAATGGCCAAGATCCAAAAGAGCACTTAAGAAAGTGTGTGGCATCCTGCATGTGGATTCATTTCCACTGACTTTTACAGGTTTGCTTGTGGGTCTGAGTGGTTTTGTGATTGCTTGACTTGTATTTTAATCCTTTGACATGATCTTTGAGAAACCATATGCATACATATGGGGGGTTAGGGATCCAAGTCTCAATCCAATTCAAAGTTTTTACAAATGAAAACTTTGAAAAATCAAGAAGACTGGATACTTCAGATAGCAACTTGGCCACAGGTTCACAGGTAACATAACAAAGGGACATGAATCTACCTTACTGATGCATTGAGTCATATTTCTAATTACTTCTCAAAGTTCCTTTTAAAGGACCTTTTTAGAGAAATTTTGACTAAATTCTGCAGTACCCCTCTTCTTTGTCCTAAGACCTATCTGGATAGCTCAATGTTTAAGGCCTCTGGCTGTGGAGCCAGCTGGTAAGGGTTTGATTCCCCACTGTCCTTCCTGTGATTCCCATGGCATCCTCAGAATAAGATAATGGTAAACTACTTCAACGTTCTCTACCAAGAAAACCCTGAAAAGGCTAATCACAAGTTGAAGTTGACTTGACAGTAGAGGTGGGCACGAACCAGAAAACCCATGGTTCAGGTTCATCTGGTTTGGGTCCACCCTTGGTTTGGGTTCAGGTTTGTATGAAATGTAAAAAAAAATTGTACAAACTGGTGGCAGTGGTGGTGGTGGATCCTGGCCCCTGTGGCAGGGGCACCAGGTAGGAGACATCTCTGCCCCCATTTACAAACCGAACCAAACCAAACCATTTTTTTGTTTCATTTCATTTTGTTCTAAATCCACTCTGGGGTTTGTTATTCATTTCATTATGCAAAGAAATGAATAACGAATAACAAACCAAACTAAAAGTTAATTTCGTGCCCATCTCTCCCTGACAGCACACAATGTTGATCCATTTCAATGATTAAAAGAACTAACAAAAAGTAATGAAAAAAATATGAGTAGACATGGGCACGACTCGGCAAAATCCTCGTTTCCGTTTCCGTTCGTCGTTTCCGTTACCTAACGAGGAACGGTAATGACAATTACTCCGCTCCAGCTCGAACCCGACCCGATAAAGATAAATTGGGTCTGATTTGTTGTTGTCGTTCATGGCATCGCGGCGATCGCGCGATGCCAAGCAAACAGCACAGAAAAAAGTTTTAAAGATAAAAAAAAACCGATTCCCGGCCATAAAAGCAGGCGAAAATATGCCTGCCTGAGTGAGGGCACCTAACAGAGAGGGGTGGTTTCTGGGGGGGTCCCCGGCCTTCCCCCGTCTCCTGTCCTGGGCTGCTGGTACCAGGCTGGGGGGGGGCATCCTCGTCGTCTCCATTTGCCATGCGGTGGGGGGGGGGATCCAAAATGGTGACCGCAATATTTATTTTTAAATCGTGGTCCAAAAACCCACCAAAGCATCACAGAAACATTTGAAAATTAGGTATTTTAACTGCTGGAATTTTTATAGTAGCAGCAGTGGGGGTTTCTTGCAATAAAACATCTCCATTTATTTTATTTTATTTTTTTTTATTTTTTTACACATGCGCAATGATGGGCTGGCCATGGGATGGGACCATGCACATTTTTGGACCCATTCCACCAATCGCATGGCCAGGTTTTGACTGAGACTTCTGGGAGTGCCAGAGAGGGCATTAAAAGCCCACAAACCCTAACCCTAACCCTAACCCTAGCCCTAACCCAACCCTAACCCAACCCTAACCCATATGCCAGTACGCTGTCCTTCTTAGTGGGTCAGAGGCACCCAGAGGTGCAGCCAACTAACCCACCCTAACCTTAACCATAACCCTAAGCCTAGCCCTTTCCCTAACCCCAACCCTAACCCAGATCCGTACTCAAGTACACTTTCCTTTTTAGTGGGTCCCAGGCACCCAGAGAGGTGCCTCCCACAGCCCACTATCCCCTACCCCTAACCCATTCCCTAACCTGTTTGTCAGTATGCTAGTACGCTCCACTTCTTAGTGAGTCAAAGTGAGGCCCCCAGAGAGGTGCCTCGCAGAGCCCACGATACCCTATCCCATTCCCTAACCTGTACGGCAGTATGCTTCCCTTCTTACTGAGTCAGAGGCACCCAGAGAGGTGCCTCTGCCACCCCACCCTAACATAATGTAATTTATAGTACGCGGCGGCTCCGCGAAACGCTTCCCTTGCTTCCCTTCTTAGTGGGTCAGAAGTCAGAGAGGCACCCAGAGAGGTGCCTCCCAGAGCCCACTTACCCCAACCCCAACCCCAACCCCAACACAAACGACAAACGGCAAATAGAAATGACAAATTTTTTGAAAATTTCCTCGACAAACGGAAACGACCCAAAACGGACCCGTCCCGACAAACGACAACTCAAAACGTCATTTTTCCTGGTTGTGCCCATTTCTAATTATGAGCATGCAATACACTAATGCTGCTGCTGCTGATGATGATGATGATCATCATCATGATCATCATCATCATCATGATCATCATCATCATGATCATCATCACATTGAGTCCATTTTTGGTAGCAATGGGTTTCAGGTGTAAGAGGACACTCAAGCACATGCAGGTTATAGGATTCTGGGAGGTATTGTTCAACAACTAATGCTTCCTACTACTGTTCTTCTACATCAGGATGAAGCAAGCTCATTTAGATGTTGTAGCATAAGCCACTCAGTACACAGTGCTGGTATCCACCCTATGACATCTCCTGTTGCGTGTCCTATTCCTTCAGGTGTATTTTGCCTGAGGTGGCCTCCTCAGCCTGTCTAATGGTATGGCCAGACTTTACTTTGCACTTGACCCACTGAGCACGGCTGGTGCTATCAAGCCTTTGATGTTTTAATTTCAAGCCACCAGCACACCCTCATCTTAAGGTGTCAAGATAGTCCTCTATCATGGGGTTCCTTTTGAGAAATTGATCAGATTTCCCCACCACCACCCCAACCCAATCCAACAGAATTTGCCATACATCTTGTCACTGCAAAGCTTTCAAAAGTTTCCATTCTCAGATCCCACCTTGATGAAAGGGAGGTGCCATCCTATACCATGCAATGCTTCCTGTGCTCATAAATACCTGCCAGCCATGCGTTTACAAGCATGGGAAAATGATTTCACATCTCTGCCTCACACAGTTGCATTCCCTATCCGGTAAATGAGCCCTGCAGAAGGTAATATCATTGCTAATGGTGTTATGTGGCATTGGGTCACAGCCAACATCTATTAACATTACTCGATACTGTTCATGTTTGATTTATGGTTTCCTAGAAAGCCAGGACTGAAACATTTCACACCCTGTTGCAAGAAAAGCTAAAATGCTTGCCTCTCTGACTTGTTTTGGAATGCCTGATTCATAAGGGTGAAAGGCACCATCCTCACCAGCTCAAAAGAACAATGCTCAAACACTACCTCCCATCTCTGGACGTTTGCCTCCAAATAGCAACTTGCACTCCTAAAAAAGCCTTGTGGTGGGGTTTCTTCATTCATATCAGAGCACTGCACAATTTGAAATTATGGGCATATATGATCTAGAGATGAAATGAAAAACAAATAAAAATGTTCACATAATTAGACTATTTTTGACCTGAAGAAGACTACTTCCATAGCTTTATCTTGGACATTTACTAGATCTTCTTTTGGGCACATGGTGGGGCATAAATTGCATGTACATAAGGGCTGCTTTGATGGAATTTCTCCACAGTTACAGAAAATTTGTCCTGTATCCTAATAACCCCAATAACCCTTGATTTTCCAATCTGGCGTTGAAGTCCATTAAATCAGTGCTCCCCAACCTTTTTGTCCCCACGGACCAGTAAATGTTTGATGATTTTTCCGTGGCCCGGGGCTGGGGGTGGGGGTGGGGAGGGGGGAGATGGGGGGTGCGGGGGGTCGGGCGGGGGGCAGGGAGGGTGTGTGTGTGGGGTGGGGTGTGGGGGGGGGGGAGGGGGTGTGGGGGGCTTGGCGTGTGTGCCTTGCGGGGGGCCACGGGAGCGGCGGAGGCGGCGCCGCTCGCCGACTGGGGGCGTCGGGTGTGCCGCTCCCCCCCAGTGCGCATGGGTGGGGTGGGGGGGAGCCCGGGGCTCCTGGGCGGGCGGGCCCCCGCCTCCTCCTCTTGTTGGCGGCCGCGGCGGCCACGGCAGCCGTCCGGGTTCGGCCGCGGCTCCACGGCCGGCGGCAGGGGCGCCCTGCTGCTGCCGCTGTCAGCAGATTATGCTGGTGGGCAGTTACATATAATATAGGATTAAATGTGTTTGCCACAGAGCAGTGCAGCAGTAACGTAGATAAAATGTCAGTATTGATATAAAGGGTTGCAGAGTTAGGCTAACAAAAAGACAATGACAATGAATAGAGTAAAAACTCATATATTCATATATACATCAAAATATACACAGCATAACAACCAAGCATTATATACAATATAGCAAACAGACAAACAGAGTGTGGGGTAAACTGTTCTCACCATAACAGTCCCCAGTAACAAATGGCAAGCTAGTGCTTTTTATACTATTCAGCACTCATAAGATCTGATGAAATCACTAATTAACAATCTGATGCAATCTGATCTAACCATTACAAATCATGATGTTATAATCAGTTCCACCTGCACTTCATCACTTAACATGCCTGTGATTACTAGTCTCTAACACTTGTGAATTAACATCATGACACTGCAGAATCTAACTGCCTCCATTTTACAATTCTCTTTACACATTCTGTTAAATATACATAACATATGTTTTATCAACTTTTACATATCTTGACAGCCGCCGCCGCCCGTCTCGGTGGGGCGGCGCCAGCGGCGGCTCGGTGGTCCCGGTGGCACCCTCGGGCCGGAGCCGCCGCCGCGTCGCCTTGCCTCTGGCTGCGGCCTTCGGGCGGGCGAGCAGGAGGGGGGAGGGGAGGGAGGCCATGGGGGGTGGCGTCTCTGCGCTGGCCGGTTCCGCTTCAAAGGAGGGACCACTGCCTCCACGCGTGCACGAACATACACACACATACACACACACACACGTTACAACCGCCGCCGCCACCGCTCCTTCCCACCCAACCCACCCACCAGCAATAACCTCCCGCCATGCATGTCCCTTTGGGGTCGGGCGGGCGGGCGGGCAAGGCAGGCAAGGCAGCTGCGGAGCCCCCCGCCCGGCCGCCCGCCCGGCCACACGCGCCCCAGGACGGGCTTGGGATGGGCTGCGACGGGACAGTCCCGCCCCCATCCCTTTTTCGCCCTCGGGCACCCACCGTGCTCGGGACCCTGCAATGCCGGGGGCCGGGGGAGGGTCGCGCCGGCAGGCAGACACATACACACACAAAACACACAGAGGGACTCACCGTTCCCGTCTTCACCGGCGTACTCCGGTGGGGGGGGCTGGGGGCCCAGCCTCTCTCTCTCTGTGGGGGGGGGGGCGGGGGGCGGGAGCAGCCGCTCCTTCCTTCCTTCTCCCTCTCCCAGCGGAGCGGCGGCGGCAGCGGCGGCTCCTCCTGCGCTCCTCTAGCCTTCCTCCTCCACCGGCCGCCCGCGGGAGAGAAGAGGAGGAGGAGGAGGGGGCGGAGGAAAAGGGAGGAGCCTCCCCAGCCTCCCCAGGCGGCCCGGTGCTGACCGGTCCACAGACCGGCACCGGTCCGTGGCCCGGGGGTTGGGGACCACCGCATTAAATGACTGCTAGAAGGTCCAGCTAGACTCTTGACCCAGGCAGGAGACACTTTTCAGCATTCATCCCTCCAGCAAGGCATGTTGTTTTTCTTCTCCATGGGTTTAGCCCAGCCTCTTTTGGTTTCATATCTGAGATATCTACAGAAAACAGTTCCTTGATTTCAGTTGTCATCTAGAGTGTTGGTGTCCACAAACTGTATGGGTTTGGTGCAATGGCCATTGATATATATTTTCCCCCAGACCTATTTATTTTAGCATTCATGTAAATTAATTAGAAATCAGGGGAGGGGGAATTACCTTTCATTCAGAAGATGTGAGTTGCCATTGTGCACCATATATAAAAAAACAATCCTGCCAGCATGGCCACTGGCTATACCTGTGGGAGTGGGGATGTGTGTGTAGGTATGTATGTATACACACATATTTTTATGCTTATATATGTACACATAGCTGTATCTGGGAGGTTCTAAATTCAACACCAGAAGGCTTTCTGAATGACCTTAGGCCTGTTATTTTCTTAGCCTAAACTTAGTCATGTGTTATTGTGAGAATTTTCTAAATGGAGGATATCCTGTGTTTGCCGCTTGACCTGGTTGGGATGCAACAACATATGATAGGATCAAAATAAGATCCGATCCAATCTGATAAAATCCAATCCAATGAAAATGAATAAGAAAGGGTGATGAATTTTCTGGGTGTGTGGTTGTCTTCTCCCAGTGACATTTCATTTCATCCTTCTCTAGTTCAGACTATGCCAATGTGACACCTTATCAAGCAGGAGGTCTTTGATTCTTACTTCATTTTACTTCATTTTCATTCTTGAAATCCCCTCACTGGGCCCAGTATGTTGTGTTTTGAATGATTCAAATTCAACATTCCTTTAAGCACAAAGGCACAAACCATTTAACTGACTGCCCCTGCTGCCTGCTCCACAATTCCCAGGTGCTCATCAGCTGCCCTTTGCTTCACTTTTTTTTTCATAGGGAGTCACTTGGAGTAGAAAGGATAATACAATGTACCTGCTTAGAAATGCTCCCCAGGAGCATCTTCTCAACCGTTCTAGCCTTCAAATGTCCATGGAGAAAATAAATCACCTGTTGTTTGCGTGCTGTCTTTATCTTTCCGTCCTCTCAAGGTCATTGTGCATTGTATCCAGCTTCATCTTAAATATACTTTCAAGATCTTTTGAAGATTTAGCTGAAGACAATAATCTAATTCTACAACCCTGAAGACACAGAGGGCTGCAAGGTACTGCAGTCTGAAGAATGGCAATGACTTCATTTCTTATTCTATGGCTGCTCATTCTGGCTCACTCAACCCTTGACAGTTTTCTTATTGTGATCTATATAACATCTTTCCGACGTATACTTCACATGACTAACAGCACAGTCATAACTGGGCAAGATGGTTGAAGGGTAGCCAAGCTGACAGCCAGCTAACCAAAGTTGTGATGCATCCAAACATATCCCCATGCTGCATTCATACCTTGGACTAAGTTGTGTGCCAACACAGCTGCTAAGCTGGAGACCTCCTTGTTCCATCCTGTGTTTTCACTCCTCTCCTGCCTGATCTAGACCAGCACAGAAGTTCTGCTAACAGATCATCTGCCAGTGGATCTCTATGATCACCAAACAGCAGGTCAGCTGAAAAGGCTTCTACTTAAACCAACCCTACTCCATTCAGCTCATCTTTGAGTTAGAATCATCCTGTTAATTTCTAAGGCCGAGTGGCCTCATCCACATTCATTTTGATTATGACTATTTTCAAAAGTTTTCTGGATATTCAAATGGATGCCTTCCTTTGGCCTCCATGATTTCAGACATGCATCTGTACAGATGTATATTTTGACAGCCTAAATTGGTGGCATGCAATGGTGTTCATTAGGGGAAAATAGTGTTTTGTTTAGTTCCGTTTCATACCCCTTGTGTTTCATTTTGTACCATTTTTTTAAAAAATGCTACTTATGAAACAAAATGAATCCTCCATAGCACTAGCACTCTAGCTGGTGCGGTGGGGGAATCAAAAGCTTCCTCACCAGTTCCTCCCAGCTGATTTTGACAGCTCGAGCTGTCAAAAAAATCCCAGCTGGGAGGTAGGCGGCCAGGGAGAACAGAGCACCTGGGCAGAAGTAAATTCCCTGCCTGACTGCTCCTTTCTCCCTTGCCACTCCCTCCTCCCAGGGGGGTATTTTGGGCAGGGAGTGCTGTCCAAAACACACACACACCCCGGGAGGAGGAGAAAGGCACAGGAATGGTGGGAGGCTTTTGAATCCCCTGCTGCACTCCTGGGTAGTGGGCTGGAGCCTTTTTAAAACTGCCTGCCCACAATAGCTTTCAAAGGCTGGAGCCTGGTTAAAATGCCTCCCCAACAGCAAGGGAGAGGGAAAGATGATGTGTTGGAGGCTGCTTCCTGGTTGGAGTTTACCACACAAGGTAAACAAGGGTTGGATGGCATTCCAAATGCCAGCTGCATTCTGAATGCCATTTCAAAATGAAACACCCATCTCTAATTTGGACTCAACTCATGACTGATAACTATTTGTCCAAGTTGTGTTGCTGAATCCCTATTAGGGATGGACCTCCCTCCATGCTCCTGCCACCACAGCCACACCACCACAGCTGTCATCCTCAGAGGCAGCAAACCATGCTTTCCAGGAGCTTCCTCTGCCCACACAGTTGCCACCCAGCTGATCGGTCACTGTATGCGCAGAAGCAGGGGGCAACTCTGGGATGGGAAGTTGGCCCCATATCTCTGTACATGTGCCAGCCCAGCAATCCTTCTATGCTTGCTATCTTTACACATGCACTGGATCAGGTGAGTGGCACACGCACAGTCAAAGTCTTTAGGTCCAAGTCCCAATCCTCAGGGGGTGGGAAAAACAACTCAAAACTCAAACTCCAGGTTTGGGGCATGGGTGTCAGATCTGTCAAGCCTTGCCAACACCCCTGCAGGTGTCACAGTCCAAGGTAAGCTATTTCCCAGTGATCCCATGATGTATATGATATTGCAAACCAGTCTGACTATTATTTGAGCCAACACTGTGCCTTTTTGGTCTAGCGATGAGGCTACTCTCTTGTGGGGGGAAGACTGGAGTGATCCCTGGTCAAAAGCGTCTCATGCAAGGAAGATCACTCCCAGCAAAGAGACTATTTCCCATGCAATCAGAAGTGACACTTTCTTTTCCTCTGATTGCACCCTGAGTAGAAACTCTCCTGGATCCGGATTCCTTTTCAGGCTGGAGGTTTGGCTGGTAAGATTCATTGGGTACCTACCAGATATGATTCGGTGAAAAAGAAACTGGCACAAGGTTCTAAGTGCTACAGTATTTTCTGATAAATTGGATGTGGAGCGCCATCTAATAATACATTATGTATGGCAGAAAGAGGATAAGGGAAGAAGGATGTGCGAGCGCCAGGACTATATACGCTATGAATAGATTAGCGTCGTCTGTTATAAGTCCATTAAAAATTGAGTGCATGGTAATGCCGAGCTATTCTGAGTGCAGATAAATTTTAGAAAAGGTTAAGTGCAATACATTTGATTGCTGACAACGGAGCTCCTAATCCGAACATGGAATGGAGGTGATGGCTCCAATGAGATGTTGCGAGTGATTGGAAATGGGAAGATTGTAATTCTTGGAAATTGTTGATTGGTTAAGTAAATCATCTGTTAAATGGCAATCTAATTTGAAAGGTACACATGGAATCAAATGAACGAGTGAGCCTAATTAGGCTCAGGAGTTAAGGTAACTAAATGTCCTGTGATTATCCATACACATGTCTGAAGACAGAAGAGGGGCAGAAGCCTTTCCATTTGGGTTAATCGGGGCAATATTCTGTGTTAAAAGAACTGAAATGCTCCTCTGAGAAATGAATGTCGCAAATCACAGAAAAACAGCTAAACCAAATTAATTTGGAAAGGTTGTCAACTTACCATAATCTCTGACAGTCTGGAAGCAAATGGAGAGAATAAATTGACTGGTACGCATGGTGTGCTCCAGGTTTAAAGAAGTGGTTTCCAATAGAAATGGGTACTTACCAGGGTTCAGCAGCTCAGTGCAGTTTGGTGGATCAAGCCCACAGATGTTGCATGGCTGCACCAGTTCTATGCCCTGCCTCCTCTCTTCCCTGCATTGCTCCTTCCTCTGAATTAGCCCCCACAGGAGAAAGTGGGGCACCCATGTAACACCCATGGGCTCAATCCACCAAACTGTGCCAAACCACCAGACCACTGTAAGTACCCATCTTTAATTTCCCTATCTTGGGTAACCCAGGTGTTCTGGAAGAGCAATACCAGAAACTAGGCTGGCTGGGGTTCTTGGGAGTTGCAGTCGAAGGACTCATGGCCTGGGTTATCCAAGGTTGGAAACCACTGCTCTGGAGGAAGCAAGGATACTTTTCTAGTTATTTAAAACAATAAGAACAAATTTGTGGCTGGGTTTGTGGGTTTCAGTATGGCTCTCCGGTTTTCAGAGATGGATGGAAGTTTACCATTGCACCCATTGAAACTTACCGCTCATGTTTAACTGGCCTTGATTCCAGTGGGTCTACTCTAAAAGGGACTAAAATTACAGTCCAAACACAAAGGAGCACAGCTATAGTGGGCTTAGGAGGGGTAGAGACATCTTGGTCTTGTTGAACCTCCCAGCTTCTGTCAGCAGAAATCTCTTGAGCTATCTGAACTCATAAATCAATGGATCCGTGGGCATAACTGTCATGTTGGCCAGAACCAGCTGGCAGAAAAGCCTAAACAAGTGGTTGAGAAACCATGGAGTGAAGAAGGAGTTGAGTCCCGCCAGACCCAAACCACATCCAGCCCAGGGAGACAGTTGATAACCTAAGCAATTTCCAACATCCCTAGTCCACAGGCTTTCTGGATTCAACACAACTTCTACTGGTCCCCAAGCCTGTTGGCTATAAATCACTGAGATATATATTTATCTGTCTGTTCAGAAAACTCTAGTAGCAAGTTAAAGGTAGAATCTGATGATTTCGTTCTTCTCTGTAGGTATTTTACTGGTAGGATGATGAGAGCAGCTGCCACCACGACAGTAACTTTCCTTTCCCCTGGATTCTGCTATGTTGTACTATAATAACTCAACTTTGCCAAACACTATTTGTTAAATTGTATTAAGATGAAAAGGGGTGTTTCTGCACCTGCATTGGGCTTTTTATTAGAGGCAGGTGAGGCACAAAGAAAGTAGACACAGACCTATAGCAACTTTCTTTTTTAAACGGAGATGCTCACATATGCTCAGGGTGGGGTGGGTGGGAAATGGGGGAGAGTGAGAAATAGAAAAACCCACCAACTTTTTTCCCAGCACAGCAGGGGGAGGCGGGATGAAAGACCCACAAATGAATTCATTGTGACAACCTTTGTGAAGAGTCTTAACATTTGATCTTAAAAGATTTCATAATTCTTTTGATAGATTGAAGATTAACTGCGCAGGGAGGCTGCAGGACTTGACTTCTCCTCCTCCCCAGTTCCAGCTAAAATGGTAAATAAAATTAAAGCAAGCAGGAATTTGATCACAACGGGCCTCTCCCCACTCCTCTTAAATGGCAAACACACCCGACAGGGTTTCCTTGGCGGGTATTGAGTTACGTTGAGCCCATGAAACAAGAATTAGTTGATAGAGGGGAACTTTTGGGAACAGAGCTTTCAAGGTAATAGCAGGGTAAGTTGTGGTAGCTCAACACAACTTCTCAAACAACCCTGCTCTTCTAGACCAAATAAATTGCCAAAACCAAATTCCCTGATCAGGAACCTGGGTGTTCACGGACTGGATGTGTTGACTTCTACCTGAGCCATGTGTTTCGAGGTAGAAATGAATGAAGAATTCTTTTGCATTTGAATGCAAATTCAACATGTCACACTTGTAAAGCAATACACGAAGCAGCGGAACTCAACATCTTTACTTCTCTGTATTTTGCAATAGAGGCACGATAATGAAACAGATACAAAAAATTGAGTATTATCGAGAAGGGGTCAGTAAAATATATATTACAGTAGAAATTATGCTTCTATTATTGGTTGTATCTTGTTCTTTTGGTTCAATGACTGGGTTTCAATTTTCTGTTTTATTTTATTACTATGCTGCTGCTGTTGCTTCTTTTTCTTAGTGTTTGTCTCATAATTTATTACTATATGTGACAGATAAATAAATAAATAAATATCAAAAGGTACTGTATGCTAAAATGGATGTTTTAGGTAATGTTTCATAAATGCAACAAATTAGAAGAGATAGATAGATAGATAGATAGATAGATAGATAGATAGATAGATAGATAGATAGATAGATACTGTATTATAAACACATTATATATACTAATATATACTAATTTTCATGCAGACCTGATACATTCTTAAAACTAAGGTGAAATCAATTAACATTCCCAAATAATCAACAGTCTGTTGCCTGAAAAACACTCAGCAGTCTCAAAATTTGAGATGAATGTAGGGTTGGAAAAACAAAAAAAATGGAGGGAAAGAAATGATAGCTTCACCTGTCCTTGCAAGTATCCACTGGAAATAGGTTGGAGGAAAATTTGTTCAAAATTTATATCAAGATGCTATATTGTGCAGGAAGATGCTGATGAGATAGCTATTGTCTTGATGTTTAAAAATGCAAATGATAGAAGAACGCCTTGAGGTTGCAAGTAGAATTGTGTCTTGTGTGTAGATTTGGTGAGGACTCCCAACTTATTCGCCAAACAAAATGGACTGCTGCATTACATCAGATAAATGAGTTGTAAGTTGCTTTGTTGTTTTAGATAACTAGGAGTTCATTACCCTTTCAGGATCTGGCTAACCAAGGGACTCACTTAGGGCCTTTTCACATGACCCCTAAGATCCGCTGGTCCCTTAAATTCGGACCAGAGATCTTGGGGGTTCATTTCTGTTCCTCCGTCCCCACCCCTCAGCACTTCCTGCTCCTGTTGGTGTGGGGGGGGAAAAAAAGACAAAAGAAGCCTTTACTAACCTGCCGGTGTGGTCGAACTTGAGCCCCGTTACTTCCTGGTTCCTTCTCAAGGGGCTCTTAAAGGGGCGGGAGGCAAAAAAACAACAGACAAGCCAGGAGAGCCCGGCACTCTTATCCGCATCAAATTTTTTTCACCTGCAGAGAGCAGGTACATGAAAAATGCGCTGGGTCACGCTAAAGTGGGCGGGGTGGCACTTAATTGTCTCCAAACTCCGGAGCTGGTGGGAAAACATTTCTAAGCTCCGGAGCTGGGAGCCATTTGCAGCACAGCTTAGGGGTCGTGTATAAACGCCCTTAGCTGCTTCACTCCACCTAATGATAGGATTGGCCCAACACAGTGAAATGCATGGTGTTTTTGTCAAATCTGGTCACTTACGAATATTTGGGTTGAAAAACAGGAGATGACGAGGGGGGAAAAACAAGACTCAAACAAGTTTATAAAGCATCCCAAAGTAAAGACAGGTAGCATTTTGTTTCTGGGTTTTTTTCCACCAGAATTTATCATTCAAATGAAGAGAGAACTGGGACAAATTTGCTGGTATTGCACTTATGAGTTGTGACGTTCCTGCCTTAGTAGTGAATGAAACCCAAACTGATATTTAACACACATAATATGTGCACAAACTGCACACCCACTGTATGCTTTTGTTTCCTTTGGCCTAGAAAATCAGCCCCACCTTTGAACCTCCAGTCCTCCTTAGCATCATAAATTTCTCAAGTAGCTGATTTTTGCTGCTGAAAATCAATGAGGGGACCCCTATCAAAATCAGCCAGTCACCATCTTAAAAAATTAGACTGGTAACAGCTATGAGTGAGTTAAGTAGAAGCCAACAAATTAAAAATTATAGTGATTTCTTCATCACATGCTGAATAGCACTTCATATGATAAAACTCCATGGCCTTGTAAAATAAACTAAGGTGGTTACTTCACGTCCGTTTTGTCTCTGCTAGTGTTGCACTTAGGAGCGGTACAAAGAAATGTTACTTCATGTCCGTCACGCAGCTACTGAAATTTGTCTCGACCACACCCCCGGAATGGGTGCTAAGTGCGACAACACTGTACCTGGTGCTGGGGTAGGGTTTTCCCTTGTCACTCTTTGCTCCCGCTTTCTGTTCCAAGACAAGACACCATGTAGTAATGACTGTCATGTAACAAAACATTCATTTCTCTTAGAAAAATTTGTCCGGGTTGTTGTTTTTTATTTAGACTTTTCAGAAGCGAAACATCGAAAATAATTTTTAAGCCCCCACAAAAAGAAAAAGTAAGCTAGACAAATCCAGTGTTAGTCACAGTACAAGACTGTGAGGTTACACTTATCATGAGACAAGTTATCACGACCATGGGAACATTGAAACAGGGACAAAACCACATGGTCACAACTGACGCTGTCATGGTACAAAACTAGTCATGGAACAAAGAAAGATGTGAAATAACCACCTAAGAGAACCCAGACCAATGATGGAAATACACTGTCTATACTGTGGACTGTACAGGCACCTTGAAGGCCTTCCCTAATATTAGTTATTCCCTAATTAGAGTTAATTCATCTACTAAAAGTTAAACATGCATCCAGGAACCAGGTTCCTTCATGCTACTCTTGGAGTGATCAGTAATTATTTAAGATAGTTATCAGAAGACAGAGTCAAATAACTTTGGGAAAGGCTTCTAACTTAGCTGATAACCAGACATAAAAGAGATGTGTGGCTTCTGTCTTAAACACTTGACTGTGTTACCAAGAAGTGAAATCCAGGAAGGATCAATGAATATAGGATTCAGTTCTCAGTCATTAGTGGGTCCAAATGTATCCACACAAAATTTTAAAACCAAAACAAAACCAGAAATGAGGCTCATTTGTTTATTTCTTTGTCAAAAATAAATACAAATAACTGAAGCTGTATGGCACTGGTCCATTAAAAAACCATATCTTTAAAATATCCAGTTAGTTACTGAATGCCTGCTGGAGTTCTGCTTTTTCTTTTTCTTTTTCTTTTCTTTTTCTTTTTCTAAGTCTCTGTTTGCTCATGATAGGATGAAAGGGAAAATGCCAGTTTAGTCTTTGTGGCAAGAAGTCCTGCAGTCATAGATAAGGTCATCTCATAATCTTACGTATATAATATAGATACTGAACGCTTGTGGGGAACCATTGAAGTGGCACTAAGAGTAAATACCAATATATCTATTATTTCATATTATCCAAGTTAAAACCCATCAGCGTGAACCAATGTGACTAATTTCTTGGACAGGCCCATCTCTCACTTTAGAGAAAAAAACAGAATCAGAACAAAACTTTACAACAATTTGAAACTGGCTCTTCAACATTTTCAAATGTTCTACTAGGAATTTAAATTCTAAAATACCAGTTTGCATTTGTGTAAACTTTGAATTGGAATGATGGCTATGTTACCTTTTGATTGTTGTCGCTGGTAAAGATGGGCATGAAATGAACAATTTTTCGTTTCCATTTTCATTGTTTCAATTTGTTATGCAACAAAACAACAAATGAATTTTGTCTCTAAAATGAAACGAAATGAACAGAAACACCAGAAATTTTGTCATGTGTTTCGTTTCCGTTACTGCAATATGAGTGAATTGCTTAAAATGCTAAAAAAATCACAAAAAATAAAATAAATGGTAACGAAATGGTAACAAAATGAACAAAAATGAAAACGATTTTTTGCAAAAATTTGTGAAAAATGGAAACGAAACGAAACGGACCCTCCAAACGACAAACGACAAACGACAAACGAAATGCCATTTTTTAAATTCATGCCCATCTCTAGTCGCTGGCATCACGTGAGCTCCTACAAGGAGTAAAAACACTTTACATAGAGATGGGCACACTATTTTGTCATTTTGTAAGGTTTTGAAATGTTATGAAATGAAATGATACAACACATGGACAGTGTGTCATCCGAATCAAAACCAAAATGATGTTTCCAGTTTGATTCCTCCAAACCAGAAAGCCACTACCAGATCTCCCTTAAGGCAAGGGACTGCAATTGGGAGGCTGTTTCCTGGTTCTTGCCACCACCTCCCAGCTGGTTTGGACAGCTAAAGCTGTTAGAAGAAACCAGCTGGGAGGCACTGGGGAATCCCACAACAGGGGCTGAGAGGGCAGCGCTGATGTCAGCGCTACCCTCTCAGTCCCCTGCTCAGGGATTCCCTTATCAGCCAGGGAGAAGGAAAGATGACGCGTTGGGGCTGCTTCCTGGTTGGACTTTCACCCGTCTGAGGTAAACTAAGGTAAGACATTGGTTGATTTTGTTCTGGAGGGTGGGACTGCATTCTGAACCCCAGTTGTGCTGCCATGTTTCATTTTGGAACCAGTTCCCTTCTGAAATGAAACACCCATGTGTGGTCCAAATCTTTCAAAAAAGAAAAACACTCCAAGTCGTGTCCAAATTGAGTCATCAGTGCAACTTAAGTCAGACTTGACAGGAAGTCCCTGGCCACAAGCATTCCAAAATGCAAGAGTCTGATTGCACCCTCAGTTAAAGAAATTGGGTGACTCTTCCTCAGGCATCATTTCAGAGGAATTTTGACAGAAACAAACATACAAAAATATTTTCATTGAAACTAGCAATGGTTCCCATGAGAGTTCTGCTGCATACTTCTGAACTGGATTTCTTAAAGCCAATCAGAAGTTTCCTCCTCAGGCAAAACATCAGAGGGACTGAGGCAAAGCAACCCCCCTCCAGATTTTCTTAAGGAAGTTATGCAAATGGTTGTTTACCCCTTAAGCTTCCCGTATACTTGTTTGTCCAAACTCTTCTTGAAAACATCCAAGGAAGGAGATTCTGCGGCTCTCTAAAACAACAAAGTAACTCTTAGAGCACAGGATCCTAGGAAGATTGAAGCTACCTTTGAATGGCTAACAAGCATGGACTCTAGTTTTCCAATCAGAAAAATATCCTGATCCTGAAAAAGTTACTTTTCTTACACAGCAATTTTCCAGTTGAGTAATGGCTAGGGATTCTTGTTGTCCCCAAATGTATCTTTTCCAAGGTCTGAGAGAAGTCATAATCATGGCCAAGACGAAGCTCAGTCACCTATCATGCTCTTTATTCAGTGACTAAGATGCTCTTTAGCACCTTGTCAATTAGCTGCAATTAGCTAGAGCAGGCTGCACATGTCTTATAATACCAATGTCAATGGAGTTCCAGTCTCCAGCCATCAATAAACTACCCATGTTTCAAGACAGGGTGATATCCCTTAGTTTAGATGATGTTAAGAGATAGACAAATTAGAATAGCAGTACATAAGAAGAGGTGTACTGATCTGTTTAATTTAGTGGTTTGCTCACTGTCTGGATGAATCTACAAGTTTTCAATATATACATAGGATCAATAGCTACCTACCTACCTAGGTAGGTAGAATAGAATCATAGAGTTGGAAGATACCTCAAAGGCCACCTTGTCTAACCCCCTGCCATGCAGAAACCCCTATCACAGTATATTCGACAGATGGCCATCCAGCCTCTGCTTAAAAAACTCCAAAGGAGACTCCATCCTCCTCTGTGGCAGCATATTCCACTGCTGAACAGCTCTAACTGTCAGGAAGTTCTTCCTAATGTTTAAATTGAATCCCTTTTACTGTAGTTTGAAACCATTGCCCTGAGTCCAACGATCCCTCTCAGGTACAGTGGACCCTTGTATAACAAACAGCTTGTATAACATAAAATTTGTACAACATAAAATATTCTGGAGATAGGGGAAATTTGCTTAACAGAATCGCCTATGGGCCAAATCTGTGTAACATAAAAAATGGGATTACTCCATTTTCAATGCATTCCTATGGGAAATTTGTGTAAAGGAAAATTTGCTTAACATAATTTCATTTGGAACAAATTAATTCCTTTATACAAGGTACCACTGTACTATTTTCCAGCTATGTGTCTCCCATCCTATGTCTGTGCAATTCATTCTTTTTACCTAGATGCAGCAACATACATTTCTCTCTGTTGAAACCCATTCTGTTAGCTTTGGCCCAGCACTCTTATCTGTCAAGGTTGCTTTGGATTTTCATCCTATCCTCTAGGGAATTAGCAACCCCTTCCAATTTGGTATTATCTGCAAATTTGATCAGCCTACTCTATTCATTCCTCCAAGTCTTTAATAAAGATATTGAATAGCACCCAGAACAGAACCCTGGGATACCATACTGCTCACTTCTCTCCAAGCTGAAGAGATCACCCTTTGGGTGTGATCAGTCAACCAATTACAAATCCATGTAACAGTAGCACTATCTATCCCACATTCTACTAACTTCTTTGCAAGTATACCATGGGGAACCTTATCAAAGGCCTTATTGAAAACTAGATAAGCAATATCCACTGTGTTCCCCTCATCCACCAGGCCTGTAATTCTATCAAAGAAAGAGATCAGATTAGTCTGGAATGACTTGTTTTTAAGAAACCCATGTTGACTTCTCGTAATGACAGCATTGCTAGTTAAATAATTACAGACTGTCTGCTTAATGATCTGTTCTAGGATCTTTCCAGCAATTGAAGTTAAGCTGACTAGGCGGTAATTATTTGGGTCCACTTTTTTCCCCTTTTTAGAAGATAGTGACAACATTCACCATCCTCCAGTCTACGGGGACTTCCTCTGTTCTCAAAGATTATTGCCAATGCTTCTGAATAGAGGTGGGCATGAAAGAAAAAAACAATGGTTCATTTCATTCTGTTTCGGGCCCACCCTCGGTTCTGTTTGGGTTGGTTCGTACGAATTTTTAAAACAAACAATAGTACAAACTGAACTGAGCTGAACTGGTTTGGCTTATCTGGATGGCGGCGGCAATGCTTGTAGTGGTGGTGGCGGTGGTGGCAGTGGCGGCCTGGAAGTCCCTGGCAGCAGCCATGCCGGATGGTGGGAGGCCTCGCCAGGAGGCCTCACAGGTGCCTCTGGAGCCCTGGGTGGCAATGAACTGCCGCACTGCCACCTCCGGAGGCCCAGAGCTTTTTTATTTTATTTTTTAATTTTATTTTTGCAGTGTCGACCACGGGGCCCCAGGGTCTGGGATGGCGCTTTTAAAAAAATTCTTATTTTGCAGCGCGGACCATGCGGCCCCAGAGGCCAGGACAACACGTTTTTATGAAAGGTGTTAGCTTCCCCGTGACTGGGTTTTATTTTTAATTTTTTATTCCTCCTGGCCTGCTGGTTCGCAGGCCAAACCGGCTGACCCACGTGGGGGGGGGGACAAAAATGAAATGAAACAAAAACTGAAATTTCTGTTTTGTTTTGTTTCATTTTCCTTTGATGGTTTGCTTTGTTATTTGTTTTGTTAGCTAATGAAATGAATAATAAATAATAAAACAAATTAAAATTTGATTTCATGTCCATCTCTAGTTCTAAAATTACCTCTGCCCATTCTTTTAATATCCTTGGGTGTAATTCATCTGGCCCAGGAGACTTAAATTTATTTAATGTTTCCAAATGTTCCTGTACTACCTCTCTACCTATTCTATGTTGCAATTCCTGTCCTATCTCATCTACTCTTTGTGCCAACAGAACTCTTTTTTCCTTTTTGGAGAAAAGTCAGGCAAAGAAGGTGTTGATTGGTTCTCCCTTTTCTTTGTCTCCTGTTAGTAACTAGTTCTCTTCACCACACAGATATAACTAAAGAAACCCTTTTTACTATCTTTAATCTCTCTGGCAAGTCTGTTCATTTTGTGCTTTAGCATTTTTACCATCCCCCTTCATATATTAGCTATTCACTTATATTCATCTTTGGTGCATTCCCCATTTTTCCATTTCCTGTACTTGTTTTTCTTTATACTTAGCTGAGTTGAAAGTTCTTTAGCAAACTATTGT
Source organism: Phrynocephalus forsythii (assembly GCA_029282475.1). Taxonomy (NCBI): domain Eukaryota; kingdom Metazoa; phylum Chordata; class Lepidosauria; order Squamata; family Agamidae; genus Phrynocephalus; species Phrynocephalus forsythii. The sequence continues at coordinate 8,486,599 of JAPFRF010000022.1, forward strand.
GGTTTCTTTAGACATCTCCCATTTTTCTTGTTTTTGGAACAGTTTTAGATTGTTTCTTTAATATCTCACTTTTAAGGAACTCCCATCCATCTTTCACTCTTTTTCAGAGTTTCGATCTGTGGAATCACAGCCAATAATTCCCTAAGTTTACAAAATTTGGCTTTCCTAAAGTCCAGAATTCTTGTCTGGCTATGCTTAGCATTACCTTCCAGCTGTATAACAAATTCCAGGAAGGCATGGTCACTTTTACCTAAAGATCCTACCACTTTGACCCCATTTACAAAATCCTTCCTGTTGGCTAAGACCATATATAAAATGGCTGCTCCTCTTGTAACCTCTTCTACTTTTTGAACCATGAAATTGTCTGCAAGGGTAGTAAGAAATTTCTTGGACCTTTCATTCTTAGCTGAGTTGAACTGCCAACATATATCAGAAAATTTCCCATTAGTACTACATCTCTCCCTTTTGACTGTGTGGCCATCTGCTCACAGAAAGCATCATCCCACTCCTCTGGCTGGCTTGGGGGTTCTATAATATGCCACCACAGTGACATCCCTCCCAATTTTCTCACCCTTAATTCTCACCCAAATACTCTCAACCTGCTTTCCCTGTTGTATATCTTGTATTTCTTCAGCAGTATAAATGTCCTTAATATATAATGCCACACCTCCTCCTTTCTTACTAGGTCTGTTCCTCTGAAACAGGTTATACCCTCCAAAGACTACATTACAATCATAAGTCTCATCCCATCAGGTTTCAGTGATGCCAATTATGTCATATTTATTTTGCTGCATTAGGAGTTTCAGCTCCTCTTTTTTGTTTCCCATGCTCTGTGCAGTGATGTAGAGACATTTGAGGCTGTGTGTGTTTCTTACAAGCCCTTTGCTTAACCTGTTTATCCTCACACTGATGGTTTGCACTACTCCTTGTCTGATAGATAGATAGATAGATAGATAGATAGATAGATAGATAGATAGATAGATAGATAGATAGATAGATAGATAGATAGATAGATAGATAGATTTATTTTTCCAGTTAGCCATGCCGTGCCAGTTGGGGGCAGAAGGCAAAACTTGGGAATTGTAGTCATAGAGTTGCCAGGATCACTCCCTTTCCCTACATACATGTTGGCTTTTAATGACTCTAGACCACATGGTGGTATTAGCTGGAGGGCAAACCCTTCCTAGAGGCCTCTACAGCTTCACTTGCCAGCCAGTGTAACACTATAACCTATTTAAAGGGTTATAAAGACAGCAAGCATTTACACCTATTTTGATTTAAAGCCCTCTTTAAAGTCTTGTAAAGTGTTTTCACTCCGGGCCACCTCCTGAGATCATCTGGAAGAAAAACATCTTTTAAGGTACATCACGGTTGGGGGAAAGAAATAAAAAGGCTTTGAAACCAATAATTTTGAAGATCACACATCCAAGCAGGCTTGCTCCTATTTTCTCTTCTGGTTCTGTGCATCTGTGTATTATAGTGGCTTGCACTGCACACATGAAGGAGAAAGCTGCTTCCCTCATTTTATCTTCCTGCACAGAAAAGCTAAAGTTACTTAATTTCTTTGTGTCGGGCTACAGCTAAGGACACAGAAGCAAGGACTAAGAGGCCCCCATTAAATCAAATAAATATTGCTACATCCCCCAAAGTGACTTTTTCTGGAAGACTGGGGAAAATTACCATGATATTTCCACCCCTGCAACATTTCCAGACCCATGACCACCACCTGCTTGCCAGCCTGATGGAGCAAAGGTAGTCCATTAGAATATGTGGTAGGCCTGTCATAAGGGCAAAAAAGGAGTGGACAGGTAAGGTCCATGCCCTTTGGAAAAAAGTCCTTTGAATGGAGTTGGTTGAAAGAAGGACAGGGGAAAAATGAAGATGGGGAAATGGAACTCACTTTTCGCATGGATCCCACAGGGCATTGGTTTCTCCTTTGCCTTGTCTTAGTTCCTGCCACATATTCATGTTTGTCTCTCAAACACAATGGAGCATAGTGACTCCATTAAATTTAACAGGGAAGACTGAGCCAGGGCAAAGGATGTTGAGTCTTGTAAATCCCATTTCTCCTTCGAAACAGGCCTGAATGAGCTCCTGGTGTTCCTGTCTATGTTTGGGTTGGAAGCCCTTGGCCAGCTACAAATCTGGCATGGTGACTCTGTAACTGCAGTCATGGTCTCTGTGTGCATAATTATTATCTTTTCCTTCAGGGACACAAAGCTCACACACATCTGCAGCAAATATGGCCATTTTGCACAATTCACACTCTTTGTGAATTTGCTTTAATTCACACAAAAAAGAGGTCACAAAATACCTCACCTTTTTTTAACAGGGGAGGAGAATATGGTTATGGTTCCTCATCCATCCATGCAAAAACCAGATCAGCAAATATTTGCAAGGTCAAATTCTTCACTTTCAGCCTTTCAGTCCAATTTTTACTATGACCAGTGTTTGAAAATCTGGTGACTGGCAAGGTCAACTGTCCTCCATTTACCATCCAAGTCTTTCTGGGCCCTTCACAATACTTCATTGATGCATAGCAGCTGCACAGAACTAGAAGATTCATCTTGAACACAACCAGTGGGACAAAGGTGTTCGGCTACAGTAGGGCAGATTGGCGGCAGCGGGGGGAGGACGGACCTTGGAATAAAACGCCACATAAACCACCCAAGCTTCACCTGATTTCATGCCGAAAGAATGTGAAACTTCTCAGTAAGAAAATGGAAACCAGCCCTGTGGGCTTGCAGAGGGCCTTGATCTTTCCAGAAAAGCTGGTCTGAATTTTGAGGATGTAATGAACCTCTTTCTCCCTCTCTCACACACACACACACACACACACACACACACACACACACACACACACACACACACACACACACACACACACACACACACACACACACACACACACTTAAAAGCTGACTACCTTGTGCTGAGTTCTGTTGTGAATATATTGTACAGCACTGAACCAATGCTTGGAGAAAAGGTAGAGAGGACAGAGAGATGGAGGGGGCAGGAAAGCAGGTGATTTGATCCGGAAACAAAACGTCATGGCCAACTTGAACACTGAGCTCAAATGAGTATCCCATAAGCATCTTCTGTAGTACAAAAGGAAGAGCCATCTTTACTTATGCTTCCAAAAGGTCCAGCTTTACCATCTTATGATAGCAGTTTACTTTCTGAGTAGAAGGTGGTGTGGGAACTGTGACAAAAAAGTAAACATTTTACACTGCACCCATCTAGGATGTAGCTGCCATTTTCTGCTTTTAAATATTCCAGGAAACTTCTTTGCTGTCTTTTAGGTAGCAGGTGATGAAGCAAGAGGAGGAGGCTTGAGAGCAAATGCAGGAACGATCAGATAGCACCTAATCGGGCTGCAGTTTGTGCATTGAGCAGATGCTACATCCTAGTGATCAGGGATGCTAAATGATCTTTTGCCTCCCTGAGAATTGGTGGGGCCTTGAACCACTAGGCGGAGTTGTTCCGGATGGATCAAGACCTCACCAATCCTGGTCTCCTCACTAGTGAGTTATTTGGAGCCTTTTGTAAAGTCAAAAATTGAGGCCATCCATGCTGATCTGGACTCTAGTTGCACTGATCTACCCCCAGGTATGGCTGGTGCTGCGCCCCCTCAGTCTCCTTGTTTTGTTGATTTTGGGTCTGTGACATCAGCTGAGGCCTCCAGGGTACTGTGTCACCGCAGGCCAGCAACTTCTCTGTTCAACCCTTTCCTATCTTGGCTCATGAAGATTGCTTGAGGGAGCATGGCAAAATGGGCTGCTACCATCGCCACTGCCTCCTTCAGGGATGGGATTTTTCCCAGTTGGCTGAAGGAGACTGTGGTCAAGCCCATCCTTAAGAAATCTGGCTTTGCAGCGGATGACATGTCTAACTATCACCTGGTTACCCATGTTCCCTTCCTGGGCAAGGTGGTGGAGTGGGTTGCCACCAAGCAGTTCCAGTCGTACCTGGAGGAGGATCACATCCTGGACCCATTCCAGTCCAGGTCAGGCTGGATCATGGGACTGAGACTGCCCTGGTCACATTGCATGATGACCTATTGATGGGGGCCGACAGGGGTTGCTCTACCTTGTTGGTCCTTCTTGATCTGTCAGTGGCCTTTGATAACATTGACCATGGTATCCTCCTGGGCAGGCTCTCTGAGGTGGGAATTGGGGGTCTACTCTCTGAGGTGGGAATTGGGGGTCTAGATATGGGGCTTGCTGTCGTTCATCAGTATGCTGATGACACACAGCTCTACCTCTCCTTTACCACCTCTGCAGTAGAGGCTGTCCAGACTGTTCTTCTGTGTGTGTGTGTGTGTGTGTGTGTGTGTGTGTGTGTGTGTGTGTGTGTGTGTGTGTGTGTGTGTGTGTGTGTGTGTGTGTGTGTGTGAATGGGTGCAGTGGCCCTCTTCCCAGTCTGGGTTGGTCTGCCCTCCATCTGGTGGAAAGAGTGAGGAGTCGAGTCTGGGTGTTGTCTTGTATCCATCATTGTCCCTGGAGTCCCAGGTGGCAGCCGTTCCCAAGTCGGCCTTCTACCGACATAAGCTGATCGCTCAGGATCGCCCATACCTTGATGGTGAATCCCTGCGGACAGTTATGCAGGTGCTGGTCATATTGAGGATAGATTATTGTAATGCTCTCTACGTGGGGCTTCCCTTGACCCTTTTTCAGTGATTGCAGTGGGTGCAGAATGCTAAGGCCAGATTGGTGGTTGGTACAGGTTGTTTTGACCGTATCACCCAATTCTGGACCACCTGCACTGGCTAACTGTTGCCTCCCAAATAAGGTTCAAGGTATTGGTTTTGGTTTACAAAACATTCCATGGCTTGGGACCTGAGTATCTGGCAGAGTGTATCACTCAAAGTTCAGTGTTGGCCTGGCCCACCAGAGCATTGCACTCTGGGTGGCCACTCCTCAGAAGGCCCATAGTCGCCACCCATAACTGAGATTTCTCAGTGGCCAGCCTGGCTATATGTAGCAAACTGCCTAGCGAGATCTGCCAAGTTGAGCCCCTAACAGCCTTTTAAAAAGCATTAAAAACTTGGCTTTTTAAAGAAGCTTATCGCGATTGGTATTGTTGTGTTGGTCCTCTTGGTTTTGTTGTCCTTTGATACCTTTTAGCCTCTTGCTGTGATTTTGCATTTGTTTGCTATTGTTTTATTTGATTTGTTTGATGGTCATTGGTTTGTTCATGGATTTTATTTGTTCCTACTTATTGGGCTTTCTTGTAAATCACCTAGAGTTTCTTTGAGAAAATTGGAGCAGTCTAGAAATGCAAAAATAAATAAATAAACAAATAAATAGTTGCTCGGCCAGGAATGACCAGACCCAAATACTTATCCTCTGTTGCTAGAATGTTCTAGGACTGTAAGGTTTCGGTGCAGAAACTCAGGGTTAACGGTTCATCCCCCAGACTCTGGTTAGACAAGCCTTCAAATGGAGGACACGTTCAATTGGATGGTCATCTGACAGGTCTTCAAATGGTGGGGTCCTTTCCCTAAAAGAGGAGATAGTCTTCAGAATCTTTTTTTTTAAAAAATCCAGCAAAGGATACAAGGAAATTTCTCTCTCTCTCTCTCTCTCTCTCTCTCTCTCTCTCTCTCTCTCCAATCCCCCAGTTATTAAAAAGCCTCATACATTTTTGAAGAAAAATTAGGAATTAGTGGTAGAGATTGTGGGGTACGTTGTAGCCCTCTAAGTCCAGAGATGGGTAAGTGGGTGTGATTCCCCAGACTTTCAGAGTGTGTGCCCACACATTTGATCGATCGATCGATCAATCAATCAATCCATCCATCCATCCATCCATCCATCCATCCATCCATCAAGTACATTTCCTTTCATTTGTTGGCTGTCTATATTCCAGCAAAGAGATCCAAGGATAGAGGTTGGGGATGGTGCTTCTCTTGTGTGGCCTGTCTCTTGATACTGCATCCGAGGTACAGAGGGAGATTTATAACAAACAAACAACAACAACAACAAAATCATAGTGCTGCAGATCTGGAAGGGACCATGTGGATAATCCAAGTCCAGCCCCTATCAAGTAGGGAATTGAACTCCCAATCTCTGGCTCCACAGTCTGAGACCTAAAACCCTGAGCAACCCAGAAGTATCAGGAGGGGGGAAATGGATAATGAAGCTTTCAGGGTATACTTCCATCCAAAATGACTATTGGCTTCCCTTTGAGCTGACGGCAAATGGCAAGTGCCATCTGTGGCCTTCCATAGAACACCTTTCTGCCCAACTAGTGTTGACCATTTGCTAACAGGAATTGCCCTGTTAATGTTACCTAGACCAGTGTTGGCGAACCTATGGCACGGGTGCCAAAGATGGCACTTGGAGCCCTTTCTGTGGGCATCCAACATTGCCCCTTCACAGCCATCCATATCCAGGTTAAATTGTTGTATTGGCACTTTACGAAAAATCAGTGGGTCTTAGATTGTAGCTTGGGCACTTGGTATCTAAAAGGTTTGCCATTACTGACCTAGACTATTAAGAAGAGAACAGCAAGAGATAGATGCAAGAATGTGGAGTTTAATATTGCTGCTAGTTTGATCTATCTTTTCACTCCATCACCTGCTTTTAAAATCAGGCTTTTCCCAACCATGCCAGCACATAAGGGGCTCTTGCTTTCTCTTATCAGGCCTCTGCATCCGCCCAGACATCTCTGCATCATTTGCAGGTACTCAGCATCACCCACCTTCTCTTGTTACACTCCAAACAGGGGACAGCTGCACTCCAGCTTTCCTTCTACGGCAGTATTCTTTAGATCACACAGATGCCACTGCTGGTTTCACCCACTGAGTGTCTCAGCACATATTCTTGAAGGGCTAATCATCCTTGTTAATGTCCCAGTGATTCTGCTGGAGAGAGAAAAGGATCTGAGATCCCTCAGGAAGATAACAGGTTGCAAATCAAGGCTGGCTGTTTCTTGCCATCCTTAAGCAAACAAGAAACACAAGTTCTACTGTTCTCCAGCTCATCAGTCACTCTCCTGCCTTGTCACCTAGGTTGCGGTTTATCAAAGAACAAAATATTTTTAAGCAGGACTTTTCTATAAACTGGGAGACTCAGATTTCAGTTCTGGGCATAACTGATTTAATTGTCTCCTACTGTCTCTGGCACAATCCACACATTTATGGTGCCTCTTTTTCAAAGCTGATCCAGGAGCTTTCATTTTTCTCCCTTTCAGTCAAATTCTCTCCACACATCATATCACAAACAAGTTGCAAAACTCCCTTCAATTTTACAAACTTTTCCACCTTGTATGCAGAAAGCAATTCAAGAAATCTACCCCAGCTCAACTCAACTTCCCATGAGCACAAAGAGCTGGATTCCAGAAGACTTGGAGATAAGAGTTATTAGGCCTGTGAGTTGGTTATACAAATATTAGATTTTAAAAACTTGTGGTGCAGTGGTTAAATGCAGCCATAACTGAGCTCACAACCTGGGGTTCAGTCCCAGGTAGCCAGATCAAGGTTCACTCAGCATTCTTTCCTTCTGAGGTCAGTAAAATGAGTACTCTGCTTGGAGGGGGAGCAATGCGTAGTCTGCATAATTACCTGTAAACTGCTCAGAAAGTGTTTTAAGTGCTATGGGGCAGTAGATAAGCAGCATGCTTTAGATTTGTAACTTGACAAAAATGGCAATATATGACCAGGTAAGGTTCCCTACCACTAAAATTCAGATGGGGTTCTGTCTACAGTGTCCTATCTCACAAGGCAAAGAGAAAAGTTAAGGAATTGTGATAGCTTAAGGCGAATGGGGAAGTATCCATTTAAATGCAGCTTCACAACTCTCCTTGCTAATCTGGGGCTGGGGGGGGCATTAATACTGGGAGTGAGTGCGAGGACATGCCCAGAGCCATTAAAGCAATCAGAGATTTAGTTGGACATGTTATTTCTCTGACTTCCTGGCAATTTGGTAATGTGAGATGAAATGCATGCTAAAAGGGGTAGGGGGACGGGAGTTGAGGAAAAGAAAATTAAAGGCACCAGCTTTACTCCAGAGAAGGAATCTAATCATCTGAAGCCTTTGCCTTGATATATTGTCGCTTTGATAAGTTCAAACAAGTGTGACTCAGTAGACAACCATTTTATCAGTTCCGAACAAAACCCGGCATGGGATTATTACGCTTTTAATCCAAAGAGCTGCTGTGTTTGGAGATCCTCAGCCCCTTTGTGGTGTCATATTAGCCTGGCCAGCCTCTCGTGAAAAGAATGCATTGTTGTGTGAAGTTGAGTCCGGATCTCTGCTCCATCGGTTGGATAAAATGGCAGTTGATTTAAAAAGAACCAGTTTGTCTGGAGAAAGGATTAGCAGATTAAGGGGGCTGCATGTAATTCTCCCCCTATGTAATGTTAAGTTACATTTCATAACTAAAAAGGATTAATTAAAACGCTAATGGAAGAAGCAATGTTATTCTCCTCTCTCTATTTTTCCCAAGGACAAGTGACCTGGGACACTTTAGGAGGAGTGGATGTTGGGTGCCGTTGGCTTTATGGAGTCAGAGGAAGGATGGAAGGATCTCTGCCAGATACAAATGGTTCAAAGAGTTAATGGCTGTGTTATTGTTTCGGCAGCTGATTTCCCCCTCATGCTGTCATTATTTTAGAAAATTGTTTTAAAAATCCCAAGCCGTGCATACCGGAACTAGGAAGAGGGTGTTTGAACTGAGGGCCATCCAGGAGAGTCATCTCCCCCTTGTTCGAAAGAAATGTCTTTGAGCTTCAGAGGGGTTCTCTCCCCCCTTCCCTCCTGCCCTCCTGACAGCTTTGTAAGTGCCTCGACATGATCTCACTGAGCTCCTGCTTCAGGATTTGCAAACCTCATGCTCTTCCAAAATGACAAAGAGGAGGCATTTCTTTCTTTCTTCCAAAGGGGACTTGTTTCCATACCATACTGGAACTAATGAAAACTGCCCTTGAAACCCTCTGCATTGGACAAAACATCTTCACATACTCATGTGTGAGTCCACACCTCAAGGGGAGAAGACCTTTTTTTGCATCTAAAGGGTCACAGGTTTGATCTTGACCTTTTCTGTTGGGAAATCAGGGGACAGAAGGAAGTGGGAGAGGCCTACCTGCAACCTTGGGCCGCCAGTGGTGAACAGAGCAGACAGTTCTGAACTACTGAGCTACTATGACCAAGAGAGTACTTACTACATAGAACACTATTTAGCTGTTTATTTATTTCATTTAGAATAGATTTCCCCTGCCTTTGCACTTGGAAAGGACCCAAAGCAGCTTGCATCATTGAAGGAGAATATGTAAAGTTGGGGACAATGTGTCTTTTGGTGCTATGACCAACCCTGGGGATTCATTGGATGCCAGTCAGTGATAGGCCATGACACACACAAGAATGCCAAGGAGGTCAGTACTGATTTCCTTTTTATTCCTTATTGAGTACAATTCTAAAGAACCAAAGAAAGGGATCCATCCTTCACTCAAGACACACATACTTACCAGAGGACACTTTGCTCAAAGGGTGCCCAGTCCTTTGCCAAAGGGTGGATGTCTGGTCACAGCAGCTGATGGGACACAGGAACAGCCTCTGTCCATCTCCATCTTCTTCTTATAGACAACCCTGATGCTAGGGCGGGACTGGGCAGACTCCTGAACCCATGTTGTTTCTGGGTTGGATTCACGCATCCCCATGAAGGTTTCCTCTGAAACAGTCCACTAGCCTTGCTATCTCATTCTTGTACCACACACATTTGGGACTTTTTCAGAAGCAGAGCAGCCATCAAGATTTCTATCAAGATAATACAACACCTCATGAAGATAAGGGATTTAACAAGGGGGAAACAACCTGTGAAGAAAAGGGAAAACTGGAAAAAAATTCTGACTTAATGAATGTATTATATTAAAAATGTTTTCTGTATTCTGATTGCCTAAGGCCACTAGTTATTTGATATGATATGGGAAATGGAAAATGGAAATGTGGAGACGAACTTGATATATAAATAAATGTTAAGATTTTTAATAGAATAGAGGCAGTTAGGTATAGACAAGAACTTCTATGCATAAAGTGAAACATATAGACCAGGAGGCAGCTGTCTTATAATAGCCCATAAAGTATTAATTTGAATTATTGATGATTGCTGAAATTAGTCATTCTTTGGAAGAATGGGTAAATACACTGTGGATGATATAGATAATATATAAATAGTTAGCCAAATCTATCCTAAATTGCTTAGTACTGAAGAGCTAAATAGTGAGTTTGAATAGATTGTTGAGATTAGATAGGCTATATTCTTTGTATTAAAAATAATGTAAGTAAAGATAGATAGAAGAGGTATGAAATAGTAAGGAAACTAAATATGAAAGTATGCTCATTTAAACTGGGAAGAGAGATATGAATTATATTGGTCTCAAATGTTGGTAAAAACTGTGATTGAAGCGGTAACACAACAGAAGACAAGCAATATATTTGTTTTATGTAACTAAATGTAGAAAATAAATTAAAAACTGTTAAGAAAAAAACCCTTCTCTTTAATTTCTGCACAAGCAAGTCCAGCTTCCTTTTATCTCAAGACTCATATAAAAGTCCTTTGATATAAAATTGCCTCCATTTTTTGCGTGTCCCCCTGGACTTTCACCATTTGTATGGCCATGCCTTCTTCACCTGACACTGCCAACAGCTCACTCTACGGCATTACTTTCAATTCGCCCACACGTGAAATCATAGACCAAAACCTACAAATGCCCAATGAGGTGCAAAGGACCTGTTGTGATGTGGCTCCACCCTGAGGTTGAAGAAAAGCTGTTTGCGCTACCCTCTACTCACTCCAGAATTGCACAAACCCCCTGGTTAGGTCTTTCTGTTTGAACATTTGTCCAAAGACAGAACACATCCCTAATAGAAACCTCTTGCTCATGCAGGTTATATGCTTCTGGTACCCACCACAGCCGATCCCTCCTGTCCTGGTCCATGAGTTGTGAAAGAGCAAGTTGTACCATGTGGCCAAATGATGCTGTCTTGATCTTTTGCATGTTGCTACAACTGCAACAATTGTTCCAGTGTACAGTACAATACAATTTTCCAGTGCAAGGTTCCTGAATAGGCCCATAAGACTCCCACAGGCAAACATTGCTTCTTGTCTTTGTTTCAATTTGTTCTGTAGATCTGGCTGCATTTGTGAAGCTGATTTTACATCCCAAGTTTGAAGAGGGAAGATCAAGAATGCTCCGGCTTCAGCTTCTGCTGATAATTGGGAAGAAATACAAGACTGAGTTTCTCTGAATGTTTACCAAAAGACTCTCTACCACATGATCTGGAAATCTATTCATGTACCTCTCGGTTCTTCAGTGTAATGGACAGCAGCACTCCCCAGAAAACACACCAGATATTGCAGCATCTTGAGGGCTAAAAAGTTGGCTTGATTAATAGACAAAGAGGGCTATCTTGGCCATGAATTTGAATGCATAAAACCATGTCACCAGTGCCTCCATCCCCATGTTCACTCATCTGTGGACAGGAAGGCAGACAAAAGTCCAGGAGGAGATGCAACGATTTAGGATGACAAGACTGAGGATGCCTGTGTATGTGTGTGTGTGTGTGTGTGTGTGTGTGTGTGTGTGTGTGTGTGTGTGTGTGTGTGTGTGTGTGTGTGTGTGAGAGAGAGAGAGAGAGAGAGAGAGAGAGAGAGAGAGAGATGGATGGATGGATGGATGGATGGATGGATGGATGAATGGATGAAAGAGGAAGAGAAGGGGAAGGATGGCATATGGCCAAGAAATAATTTCAGAAACTGCCTCTCCAAGATTCCCATGCTGGTGAAACCTGACATTTAGAGACAAGGGGTGACCTTTGTGGAGGGCAGCTTCCAAACATCTAATAAACAAGGAGTGCATTCCTCCATTCTACCTGAGTTCAAAACTTGAGAGGAAACATAACTTGGATAAAACAGACATTCTTATGTATTGGGGCAACCTGACATCTACCAACCTGGCACCCACCAACTACTTTGGAGTTTACCTCTTACCAGTCCTAGCTGAGGTAGGCAATTGTTAGGAATTCTGGGAACTGTAGTCCAAAGTTCTGAGCCATCTTAGACCTGCAAGCTTCCATCTTTCCTGATTACAATTTTGATAGCTTGGTTTTTAAAAAATCATCTCTATCCCTGTAGTCTTTGTGTTTGGATATGAGAAGGATGGTGCCCTTATCCCATTCACCCCATCCATCATCACTTCTGTCAGTCAGTCAGTCAGTCAGTCAGTCAATCAGTCAGTCAGTCAATCAATCAATCAACCAGTCAGTCAATTTTTATTCTACAGTCAAAGGCCCAAACACTTCTTTTGTCTTCCTGTGGCTGGAAGACAAGATGTTTGATGCAGACGCCCTGTGATGCAGGGATGCCTTCCATCTCAGTTGAAAAATCTGGAAAATCTCAGCTCCACCTCATGTTCAGTTATTTATTTATTTATTTATTTATTTATTTATTTATTTATTTATTTATTTATTTATTTACCACCCATCTTCCGGAGGACAGGATTACCTAGCCTATTGTGTAGATGCTTGTGTGTTTTTTTTTCTTTGCGGGGGGGGGGCAGTTGGTGGGTGGGGGAGTGTTTGGGGATTTTTATGTGTATGTGTTGAAGGGTTTTTTATTGTGTGTGAGAGTGTCTGGGGATTTGTGTATGTGTGGAATCTGGTCTCTAGGTGTCTGAATTTTGTTGTATGTGTATACTGTGTATATACACACAATGACAATAAATTATTATTATTATTATTAGAACTCCGGGCGTTTTACAACAAAATGGCAATAATAGGGTTGGTGAGTTTTGCAAAACTGTATTTTTTATGCCAGGCATAGACTGGGAGAGTTGGCAGAGAACCTTTGCTTCAGATTTCTCCTCCTACAGAAACATAGCAAGGTGTTGGAAGAGGAGACCAGGCACCTTCTCCTTGTGGGCAAAACAATGAGGACATGTGGCTTTTGAAGACATGCCACCTGTTTCATAGGTGCCGCTGCTATTACAGTTATACCACATTATATTGCAAGACCTATGGCAAACCAGAACAAGAGGATTTTAAAACAACTTGAATCAGCTCAAACAATGCAAAGTAATTGGTATACTGTAATTTAAAACCCTTTTAAAATGGCATCCAAAGCACCACAAGCCCAGCTGCTAAAGGCCTTGGCGAAAACAACCCATGCCATTTTGGGTTTTCGGAGCTTTCGGCAAGGCCCTTCACAACAACCCTGCAAGACATAATTCAACACGTCCCTCCAGTGATGAAGGGCTCCCTTTGGCTCTGACAGTCTTCTGTTGGGTACGTAATTAACAGCCAATGACAAGCGATCTTAAAGTAGCGTTGGTGAGTTTTGCAAAACACTATTTTTTATGCCAGGGATAGACTGGGAGAGAAAAGCACTATTGTGCCTGGGATTAGCCCAAATGGCAGGGTTTCATTGACTGGCAAGCTTTCAGTTTTTAGCAAAACAAAGAGTCGGTAAAAGCGAACATGTCTAGAATGTGTACAGCTAATTGGAAATGTATATTATCTCCACTTGGTACGCAAGCGGTGGCGCTGGGTGTCCGCATATTGTCATCTGGAAACATGTCAAATCGGTGAAGTCTTTTCCAAGGACTGGATGTCAAGCCACAAAGCTGCAACTGTAGGGTGGGATTTGGCTTGTGTTCTACCTTCAAAAAAAGGAAAGAAAGGAAGGCATATTTAAATCGAAATTCTACAGGATTTTCAGAGGGTACTACTTGGAATTCCAGATGGAGGAACTGTGCACAGCAAAGTGGGTGGGTAAGAGAACCCACACAGCCCAATACCTTAACATCTAGCATGTCAGGTGATGGAGTTCATCATAACTTCGTGACACAGTGATTAAATGCCTATACTGCTGCTAAAACGGTGCTCAAGACCAGGGGTTCAATCCCAGGTAGCAGGCTCATGGTTGACTCAGCCTTCTATCCTTCCGAAGTTGGTAAAATTACTACCCAGCTTGCTGGGGGCGGGGTGGGGGGCAATGTGTAGCCTGCATACTTTAATTAAATTGTAAACCACCTAGAGAGCACTATGGGATGGTATATAAGCAGAACAACACACACACACACACACACACACACACACACACACACACACACACACAAGAACATAAGAACATACGTTTTGTAGCTGCTTCTATGTTTGTTTGCCCACCTGTTTGCCCACCTTCTTGACGTGCTGGAATTATCCATATTGGGTTTTTTGTGTGTTAATTTTTCTTTAGTATTTTTAGTATTTAGTATTTTGTATTGTATTGTATTGTATTGTATTTATTTGTTGTACACCGCCCAGAGTTCCCTTTGGGAAAGTATGAAAATAGTTAGTTAGTTACTTAGTTAGTTAGTTAGTACAAATAAATATAAATAAGAACAGCCTTGCCAGAACAGGCCACAGCCCATCCAGTCCAGCATTCTGTCTCTCATAGTGGGTCACCATTTGCTTCAGGGTATTCCCAAGCAGATATTTTCACCTGCTTAGGATTCCCTGCAAATGGCATTGAGAAATATCCTGCCTATGTCTCCAACCCGGAGGTTGTCCTTAGGCATCCATAATGATAGCCATTAGAAATGGGCACAAAACACCAAAAATACTCAATTTGTTTTTGTTTGTTTCATTTTTCTTTTTATTATTATTTTTATTATCGCGCCAACCAGCTGGCCTGCAAGCTGGGCTGGTGCATTTTTTCTTTTTCTTTTTTTATTTTTTAATTATCACGCTGACCAGCTGGCCCGTGGTCACTGTGGTTTAAAATTATTATTATTATTATTATTATTATTATTATTATTATTATTATTATTATTATTATTATTATTATTATTATTATTATTATTATTATAAATAAATAAATAAATAAATAAATAAATAAATAAATAAATAAATAAATAAATAAATAAATAAATAAAGGCGTGATAATAATTAGAAGAAAACACAACGACCCAGCCCACAGGCCAACTAGTCAGTGCAATAAGAAAAAAAAAATGTGCCAACCCGGCCCGCAGGCCAGCTGGTCGGTACAATAATAATTTGTAATTTTTTTAAAACCATGCTGACCCATCTCACGGGCCAGCTGGTCAGCACAATTTTGAAAAAAAAAAGTGCAGACCCAGCTCACAGGCCAGCTGATCAGTGTTTTTTTTTAAAAAAATGTATTGCACTGACCAGCTGGCCTGCAGGCCGGGTCAGCATGTTTTGGGTGGGGAAAAGGGCGGGCTTTTAAAACTTTTTTCCCCAACAAAGCCTTGCACTACAGCTGATTGGCAGCTTCAGTGGGGGGGAAAGCCTGCAGTTTCCCCTGCATGGGGGGGGGCAATGGTTTTTTCCCATATGAATGCCTTGCTTCAATGCATTCCTATGGGAAAATGAAGCAAATGAAATGGAAATTTCCGTTTTGTTTTGTTTCATTTTTCTTTGATGGGCCTGTTCGTTATTCATTTTGTTCCATAATGAAATGAACAACAAATAATGATACCAATTAAAAATTCATTTTGTGCCCATCTCTAACAACCATTGATACCCTTATTCTCTGTGAACTTGTCCAATCCTTTCTTAAGGCTGTCGAGGCTGACAGCTGTCACCACTTCTTCTGGCAGGGAGTTCCACAGACCAGTGATTCTCTGGGTGAAAAAATACTTCCTCTTCTTTGTTTGAGATCTAGCACCCAAAAGTTTCATGGAATGCCCCCTAGTTCTAGTGTTGTGCGATAGGGAAAACAGTTTTTCTTTATCTACTTTGTCCACACTGTGAATGATTTTATAAACTTCAATCAGGTCACCTCTTAGGTGCCATTGTTCAAGAGTGAAGAGGCCCAGCCGTTGCAGCCTCAGATGGTAAGGAAGGTGTTCCAGTCCCCTAATCATGATGGTTGCCCTCCTCTGCATTTTTTCCATTTCCATAATATCCTTCTGGAGGTATGATGACCAGAACTGTACCCAATCCTCCAGATGGAGCCTCACCATAGATTCATAAAGAGGTAAAATGACACTTGCTGACTTATTTTCTATACCCTTCCTAATGATCGCTAGCACTGAGTTTGCTTTTTTCACTGCCACGGCACACTGGGTTGACACCTTCACTGAGCTGTCCACTAGGACACCAAGGTCCCCTTTCCTGGTTTGTTGCAGAGAGTTCAGACCCCGTCAGTTTATAAACGTAATTGGAGTTGGATGTTGTTGTTTTTTACCCCCCACCTTGCATCACTCTGCACTTACTAATGTTGGAAGCTCATTTGCCGCTGGTTTGCCCACTTCCCCAGTGTCAAGAGATCCCTCTGGAGCCCTTCACAATCTCTGTCAGGTTTTACTACCCCCCTCCACACATGCACACTAGCCTGACACACTGTCTTTCCATATGCAGGGGCTGAATACTCAGGCATTCAATTGAGATTATTCCCAATTTAAATTCTCTGGGGAGAGAAGTACAGTAGTACCCCAGTATCCACTGGGGATTGGTTCCAAGCCTTCCCATGGATAATGAAAACCATGCATATGAGAGTACACCAAAATGTCCCCAAAACTGCTGCTTTCTGAAAGGAACCTGCTTTACAGCTGCTGTTTTGCAACAGTAGCTTGCGTTACGGCTGCTGTTTTTTGATAGTAGCTTGCTTTACAGCTGCTCTTTGTAACAGTTACAGTAGCTTGCTTTGCAGCTGCTGAATTATTTATTTATTTATTTCTCGGCCGACCATGGATAACTGAATCAGTGGATAATGAATGAGTGGATACTGGGGTCCTACTGTACACCACACCCTTTTGTCACACATTTAAAGCTATGCTTAGTGGCCAGAATGCTAAAGGGATCTTGTGATTGAAGAAGGTTCTAGGCTGATCCTCACAATGATCCGCTGTTGTTCATGGGCTTCATTCATAGGGAGTGAAATAAGGCCCTCCCAAGTGAGACCTGCCTGGCACCGATGTTGATAACATTTTGGCGCCAGGTAAAAACCTTCCTGTTCCAGAAGTTTTTAAACTGATGATTGTGGGTCCTGATGGCAATTTTAGTATTGTGTTTTTAATGCATTGTGTTTATTGTATTTACATGTTTTTATTGTCCTAATTTTATTGTAATTTTGATGTTTTAATTGTCTATTTTGATTGTGAGCCGCCCAGAGACCTTTGGGTAGTGGGCGGCATACAAGCTAAATAAATAAATAAAATAAGTAAATATGTGTGCCCTTGTGTGTAGGTTCAGTTTGTAGGATTACAAAGTCCCTGGAAGGGCTGCTTATCCTGAAGCTTCTGTGTTCTCCTTTGGGAAGGAGATCACAGTGGGAATTGCTGCCTTCTTGCTAGAAGACTAACTTGGTGGGCCTTCACCATTGTCTTTCATTGACAAACCAGGAGAACGTGATTAAACGCCTGGCTTTCTTCTTTGCTTCCTCATTTTCTTCATGTAACATTTTCCCAGGAAAGGCAAATTGATGGATCTGGGAGTGGACTCTTGCCAACCAGACGTCTTTTCTTGTGGGATCGAAAGGTTTCACTACTCATCCAAGTAGCTTCTTTGGTCTTCAGTTACTGCTTGGATGAGTACTGAAACATTTCAATCCCCCAAGAAGAGAAGGGAATCCAGTTGCCATGACTCAACTCCCAGATCACCTCACCCGGAGGACTGAGAATCTCCATAGAGAAATGGATGGATCTTAAGAAGAAACTTTACCTGCAGCTTCAGAGGTCAAATAAAATCTGCAATAAGCCGTCACATTTTAGTGGGACTCTTTAAGTAGCCCCTTGGTCTCCACAGCTTAAAAAGCAGCCCCTGATTCTTGTTTCATTAGCTTGCATTTCAGGGTTTATATTAATGCATTTGTTTGGTTTTATATCCTGCTTTTCAGCAATGCTTGGCTCTCCAAGGTCTGCTCTGAAAGTCACAAAGAAGTACAGCTGCTTAGCACTTTGTCAAAGTCTAGAGAAGACTGCCATAAAACACAAAGGAAGAAATGCAGAGCAGGCCCTTCCATTGGGTAGAGCAAAGCCATTTCCTCAAGCAGTAACAAATGCGGCGAGGCAACTAAGGTGTTGAAGAAGATGAATGGTTACTCTGAGTCTTCTTACCTAGTAAATTGCCTTCAATGTGGTGGAAGATGGCTTTCCATCCCCAGTACACAAGAAAGATCATTCTTAGATTTCAGGCTGTTCCCTCCAGACAATCGGTGATGTATGGATTCCCTGGTACACAGAAGTAGGATTTCCAATTATCTGTGTCACTTTACTGGATGGAAGTATGCCTGACTCTCCCTTTGTAGAGAGAAGGTTGAAATCACAAACCAGAAACAAACAGACCTTGGCTGTAGTATTTCACACGGCTTCCTCAAGCCTGTCCATGCATGCATGTTATTCATGAAAATCCAAGCAAAGGTTGCAGCAGGGCTATCCATGTGCAAACCCCCCCCTCCCTGGCCAAGCCTGGGAAATTGAAGCTGTGACCGCCCTGCAGCAGTAGCAGCTACAGAGCAGGTGGGGAACAGATCCTGGATTTGAGAAGCTTGAAGAATATCACTGGGCTACCGCCCAGCTGGAGGTTCTCTCAAGTCGGAGGCAAAGACAGTCCACAGCCGGCAGGAGCACTGCCCCCTAGTGGCTGAGGCAAGTAAGCTTTTACTCCACCTGTGAGCGCCAGGAGCTGGATTTGTGGTGTGAAGGTTGCAGTAAGGTTCCATGGAGCCATAAATGCTGGACTTGCTACAGTGATGCCATTGCCTCAACCGGGGGCCTCCTAAAACACAGATTAGAGCCAACCCAAAACTACTGTTTGCTCCATTCTGTTCCTCGGTACCTGGTCCAATTTCAGGAAAGGACACAAATGATGGTCCTTGCATCATCTGAATCCTTTCCCTGTCGGCTGTCCCCAAACGGATGGCAAAAGTGGATTCCTATTAAATCCACTCTAAAGGTTGTGTGCAACAGAATGTGCACAAACATTTTTTTTTACTGTCCATCAAAGTAATGTAGCTCCATCTAGGATGTAAATTGCAACCTGGGTTTACGTTCAACATCTTCTCCCCTTTCTCCCTATCTTTGTCCAAGACTGGGGCAGCAGCACTGTTCTCTCTGCTTTTCCTCTTCTTCCTCCTCTTCTCCCTCCTCCTCTTCCTCCACAAGTGTGGGAGAGCAGGTGATCTGGCCCACCCCAGTGAATCTGTCTCTTTTCCACTGGGTGAAAAAGTCCCTACCATTCTGATAGGGCAGAGGGCTGGATAGCTGTAGCCATTAAACTTGGTCCTTCCTGGGACAGCAGGGATGGTGATGCAGAGGGCACAGTCCAATAATGGCAGGGCTTCCAAGCCAAGACAGGTCCAATTGGTGGGTGTCAGGAAGAAAACAGGAATGAGGATTGGTCCCAGGCAATTTTGATAGTTTATAACATATTGGGGAGGGTGGGTGTTTCTTTTTGCAAAGTTAAAATGTAGTGGTAGACAATTCCTTCTGCTCCAGGAAAGAGGTCATTACAGTGAAAGAAACCTGGGAGCTTTGAACAGGTTGAGGAGCAACCCATTCTCACAAATGTTACATATGGCCAAGAAATCAACTAGGACCAACAAATGAAAAATGAAACACTGCTGCACTTCATATAAGCCTTCAGTGGCACCATTTTTTCCTCCTCCTCTTCAGAAATGTGTTTAGTTTTAAAAAAAAAAAACTCCATGCAAGATGGTAGATATGATTGGAGGGGGAGGGAGCCTCACCCCACACTCACAGAACTATCCGGATTTCACTGGAATTCCGATCATGGTATAGTCTCTCTCTCTCTCACTCACTCTGTGTATATATACACACCCACACCCACACCTACCCACCCATACCACACCACACCACACCACACCACACAGTGATCAGAATTCCAGTGAAATCCTGATAGTTTTGTGAGTGTGATGTGTATATCTACACACACACACACACACAGCTCTGCCCCCTCTGATTTCACGCTGAAACATTAACAAGAGCTGACACTGGAGATTAGAAGCAGACAGCTGGAATGCAAAGTCTTTGTTGCTACATGGCTATGAGCCAACACCGTTCAACCGCAGCCAGAAGAAGAAAAAAGAAAGGAAGGAAGGAAGGAAGGAAGAAAGAAAATGACCTGGGAAAGTCTTCTTAAGAAAAGGGGGCTGGGTGGGGTGTGGGGAAGAGACCATGGGGAAGTATGGTAGGGACAGTGCCCGCGTGAGATGGGGGGACAAGGTGGTTTATTGCTGGGCATGGCCTATTAGATTATTTTTAAAAGGCTCATTAAAAGGCTATAATGGTTAAAATCCTAATTTCAGAATAAGATGACATTTATTCAACAGAAGAAGAAACAAATTAAGCAAGATAATCAACCCATATCTTCCTCCCTACCTATCTAGACATCGTTTCCATTAACAGTTTTTTCAAAGTAGAAATCAGTTTAGCAAAGGGTGATCATGAATTCCATTTAAGTAAGAGCTGGTGATGATTTGCTCTTTTGTGGCAAAACTCAAGGTGTAAAGCACACGTGCAGAGAGAAAGGACAGGTGTAACATACTTTATTCCATGTGTGTATGCCAAGTAATCAGTGTCAATATGTGCCATCCTTTTCCAGGGCATTTAACTAGGGCAGTTTGGAACAAACCCTATGTCAGAGAAGAAAGTGGGAAAAATACATGTAGGAGATGGAAGCACACAGACAAATCCAGTTTTAGGATTCTGTATACTCTGTTACAGGTCTCAAAGCCAATGTGGTAGAAAAAGAATTAAAAAAGAGTAATTTGAAAAGAAGACCTACGAGGTATCCACAAATTCTAGTGGGTGCCTAAAAGTCTGAATAAAGACTAAAAGGCTGTGGCTGAAATCCAGAAGTACATCATAGCTAGAATAGACCCATTGAGTAAATGAAACTGGCACAAGTGTTGAGTCCTTCATGTTGTTTGTGTTTGTTTTATCTTTACTATTGTAAGCTGCTCCAAGTGACCTTGTAGCTAGATGGACAGTACAGAAATCTTATAAATGAATAATCTTATTTATTTGTAAAATTATTTATTTATTTATTTATTTATTTATTTATTTATTTATTTATTTATTTATTTATTAGATTTATAAACCACCCATTAAAATTATTTATTTATTTATAGACCCACTGATTAAGTAGGTATATTCTAGTCACTACTTACTATTACATTTCAGGCTACCTATACTAAAAATTGTTTACAGTCTTATCTACAGACAAAAGTTACTTCCTGTTGGTAGAACTCCATACCCAGAAGAAGAAGAAAACAAATAAAGCACCATCAATCTTTTTATACTTCAGCAACAACCATCAGTTTACCTGGAAGTGAGTCTGTCAATCCACCCTCCTACCCACCCAAGTTAAGTTTAAGAGGTGGTGGTGGTGCAGAAATGCTGGCAACAGGTAAGGGGAATCAAGGTGAGAAGATTCAGCCAGTCTACATGATGATGACCAGAGCTGAAGTGAGAAATTCTATTAAGGCAGAAATGAAGGGTAGAGATTTTGCAAGTGCAATCCTTGAAGTGTTTACTCTCAAGTAAACCTTACTGTATCCAGTGCTTTGTCTGTTGGAGAGCAGATTCAAAGGAAACTGGCCTGTACTAAGCAAACCTGAAATGAATTGGCTTGATCCCAAAGCATTTTGTTTTTAATGGGAGAGATATAATTGACTCAGCCTTCCCTCTGTTCAAGGTGGGTAAAATGAGTACCCAGCTCTATGAGGGGCAAAGTGTTGTTTGCATAATTATGTTGTAGGCTGCCTAGCACAGTGGTGGCAAACCTTCGGCACTCCAGATGTTTTGGACAACTCCCAGCATTCCGAGACTAGATTGCCAATGACAAAGGACTGTGGGAGTAGTGGTCCAAAACATCTGGAGTGTCAAAGTTTTGCCAAAACTGGCCTAGCATTATGGGGCAATATAGCAATTGATAGAACAACAACAGCAGCTGCAGCACAATTATGTACAATGCCAACATGCATACAACTGCACTGTAAAACATGACTTTTACATCCAGCTCTGTGTATTATTCAACCGTGCATCCCTAATGTGATCCGCACTGAGTTTATTTTATCAATATACAAAAAGTGTTTTATTATCCCTTCAGTTGGAATGTACTTGCAGTGATTCTATTAAGCATTACTGAGCATGAAAATATATATATTTACCCCCCAAATCCCCAAAGAAATTGGTGGGGTGGGAGAATCCAAAAATAATCTCAAGGAGGCATGCTGGCACACCCTGAAAGCAGGTGATCAATGCAGTTTTTCCATATTTGAGAATTAAGATTTTAAAGGAAATGCAAAGTGAGATGTCATGCATTATCCTGAAGGTAACAGGAACACTTAGTGTAGTATTCAGTAGAGATGGTCATGAAACAAATTTTTGTTTAGCTTTTCAGTTTTCATTTCCTTCTCTAACGAGAAAAAACACGAAATGACCCATCAAAGGGGGGGGAAAGAACTAAATTTCTTTGATTTATTTCATTTTGTTTTTCGTTCCTCCCAATCCAGCATCTTCCCTTACCTGAGGCCAGAGGGGCCTTCCACTGCCTGGTGCGTCGCTGCCAACCACCCTCAAAGATGGCTTCTGAGGCCAGGCCCGGGCTACAGCTGATTGGTTCTTGTTTTTAAAAAAATGCTGATCAGCCAGGCTGCACTGAAGCTGATTGGTGCTTGTTAAAAAAAAAGTGGGCTGGTCGGCTGTAAAAAACAGTAAAAAAACAAAACAAAACAAAATGAAAAATGAAACAAAACAAAATAAAATGAAACGAAAAATGAACAAAAAGGAAACAAAACAAAACAAAATGAAATGAAAAATGAAACGAAATGCCACTTTGGCATTTCGTGTCCATCTCTATTACTCAGATGCTTATATGGGTTAGAAATGATTTCTTCCAATCCCAGATCATCTCTAGTGTCTGTTTGCAGCAGGAAAAAAGCATTAGTGTCCTTCCCTTCTTCCACATTCTCCTTTTTAGTCTGGTATATGATACTCAGCCAGCCCTTCAGTATTGCTTTAACTGTATATTCCACTGATCTTCAATGCATTTTTCTTGATTTTAATGTTTTTTTATGGTAGGGAAGATTTGTGTGATTGTTGTTTTTGTTTGTTTGTTTGTTTGTTTGTCATTGTTAGCTAAATGTCTGTGAAGATTCTCACTCATCCAGGTGAGTTTATCTAAAAGCTGAGTCCTGGCAACTGAACAGCATTCTTTGTGAGATTGAAACATTTTGCTACTTATCCAAGTAGCTTCTTCAGTATGAGGTACTTTGGTTATTAGCTAATTGTGGTTTTATTTGTTTTTCTTCTTTTAAAATATTTATAACTTGACTTAACACTCTATTTTAGTTGAAAGTCATAGTATAGATTCAATGAATGAATGAATGAATGAATGAATGAAAGAAAAAGAAAGAAAGAAAGAAAGAAAGAAAGAAACTTGCATACATAAATGGAACAAAGAGCATCCATAGATTTTGGACTTTTAAATGTAAATAAAATGTGGCAATAGTGTTCATTTGGCCAAAAAAAATTCATTTATGGAGCAGGCTGTTAGTATAATAAATAAATATGTTCATAAAAGCAATAATTTTTAAAAAGGACCTCCAAACTCTTTCATACATTTTCAATTCATGAGCTATATTACAATTTGTTTTTCCTCAACATAGATTTCACATTTATAGGGCAATACTTTTGCACCTTTCTTTGAAATACTAAATGGTTTGAAAGCTTGGTCCTCATTTTCTAAAGAAACACAGAAGAGACTGCTTTGAATCAACAAATAAGGTTTTGAAGACAATGCCGTATATTTACCCTGGAGCCAACACATATTCAAAAAAAAAAAAAAAAAAGCAAGTTGGTAGAAATAAAAATGGTCATAAATGAATGTGCTAATAACTATTGACCTTTCCCATGTTTGCATCATTATCCCAAGTTAAGGAGAGACCTTCCAGGCTTGTTATCATTGCCCTTCATTAGAAATCACTCTCAAAGCATTTGGTAAGCTTTTTGGGTGACTTGTTAATTGGTTTCACACAGCAAGATCAATACCAACCAATCATTCCTGGGATGAGCTCTGGAGATTGGCTTGGAGGGGGCAAAGTTTTGTGGAGATGCATGCTTGGTGTACCAGTGCATGAGAATAAGTGACTGACAGAGCCACTCACTTGAAAAACCCTAACTCCAGCAGATACAGTCATGAAAGCTCTGACTCCTCCCCGTCTGTCACTGTGAACACAGATGGGGGTAGTCCTTAAGTAGAACATGTGTGGAAGGCTGAGATCCCTTTTAATGCTTGTGGTATGGAAAGTCCCACCAGCACATTTCCATGGGACCCTGGGGTCAGGAAAGGAGGAAGAGGCCTGTTCTCACATTTGCATAGCCATCTAGAACAGGCATGTCCAAACTTTGGCCCTTCTGATGTTTTGGACCACAACTCCCAGAATTCTATGCTTCGGCTGCCAATGACAAAGGACTGTGGGAGTTGTGGTCCAAAACATCTGGAGGGCCGAAGTTTGGACATGCCTGATCTAGAAGCTTTTGCCCTCTCCTTGATCTTGGCTCATTGTGTGTACTTGTGTGTGTTGAGATGTCCCACACTCCCAAGCAAGAAAAAAGGAGAACCCATTGTATCAATGGTCTAATGCTTCCTTGTGCAAGCTTCAAAAGGAGAACCCATTGTATCAATGGTCTAATGCTTCCTTGTGCAAGCTTCAAACAGCTACATCTGGGTGAACAAATAATACTCCCAATGGGTTTCTGACCAATGATTCTTGAGGGATCATTAAGATAAAACAGGTTTTATTTGTCATCAGTATATGTAGATTGTGGCTCAAACCCATCTGATGAAGGTGGCTTCAGTCCACAAAAGTAAACATTATTTTTGTTTTCTTAATACTTAGCTATAATCCAGATTTTACAGTTTCTTTTTTAATCTTCCTTGGGAGATTATAGAAACCCATTGCTGTTTTCTGCCAGGAATGCAGTGGCCTCAGTACAGCATAAAATACTGCTGTTTCTTCCACCAATTTCCATTCTTTATTCATTTAAATCTAAATTAGCTTTTCATGTAATTTCTGCTCCGTACAGTTGGAACAGATTGATAAAATACACCTTTGTCTGACCCTTTTGCCAACTGGAAGCCATTTTCTTTTTCCAAAATCTAAAAGTATAATATTCCTGATGATAGATGACACATCAGGGCAATCAAATGTTGTGGCACATCCATTTCTTTTCAGAATGATCCACACCATTTCATCCACACAAACATATTACTGTCCTGTAATCCATAAACTCAGATTGTTTCTCTTTTGAAATCCCTTTGTAGACAATGGATATTTGCAATATGATATCAAGTGCTTCTTCCTTTTCTGAATCCACTTACAATTTCTTGCATTTCTCCCTCCATGTATGGTAAAATGTTGTGCTTAGGAATGTAAAAATTCTCCATCTTGCTTTCACTGTGGTATGGTTTCAGCCAGGGATGGGCACCTTACGAAAAATGACACACTGTTTTGTCATTTCATAAACTTATGAAACATTACAAAATGAAACAAAACAAAACAGTGTCATCAAGAAATGAAACAATACACCATTTTTTGTTTCAGAAATGAAATGATCCATCCTAGTGGTGAGAAGCCTCTTGATTCAGCCATCTTGAGAACAGGAGGTTTATTTTTAAACTGCTTGTTTTGTTTTCCTTCCTCCCCTCCCATGCTTCCGCTGTTATTTATCTCTGATCTTGATCTGCTGGCCTGCAGCTAGCCAGGAGCTCAGCTTAGCTAGCCAGATCCCTGAGCTGCCTGCCTGCAGCTAGCCAGATCCCTGCGCTGGCTGTCCGTGTATCTGGAAGTTGATTTGAAGTTTAAAGTGATTGCTTTCCTTTCCTGATTAAGTATTACTGTGGAGAGTTTTTAAATATATTTTCCTTCCTCCCTGCACTGATCAGCTGTTGAGCTTATCTCCCCAATCTCTCTGTGCAGCAGAGAAAGAAACCCTTAGGTTTCCTGCTTGTTTACAGAGGGTTCTTTGTTTGAAAGCAAATTGATTGGAAGGTTTAAGGAGGGTATTTGATTTATGGCAGTGGGATCCCTGCTAAATAAAAAGAAGGAAAGCTCCCCATTATTTATAGCCTTATGAATCATTTCGTTTGGTGCCAAAAATTCTTTAAACAAATCTTATTAATGAAATGAAGCAAAATGAAGACTGAAAGGAAACAAAACAAAGTGAAACACTATATTTTTATGTGTGCCCATCCCTAGTTTCAACCTATGATGCCATCTGAAGTGGACAGGGCCCTTGATCGCTGTCAGGCCACCATCATCTCCCTTGACCCTTGCCGGGCCTGGCTTATAAAAGCAGCCAGGCCAGTGACAACTGAATAGGCCACCACAATAATTAATGGATCTCTCCAGTAGGGCAGGGTTCCCCTGCACTCAAGTAGACACTCATTAGGCCCATTCTGAAGAAAACTAATTTGGTGACAGACCAAATTGACAGCTATAGGCCCGTCACCAATGTTTCATTTATAAGCAAGGTTGTCAAAGGGTGGTAGTGGGTTTCAGGGGAAAGGGTGGTCATTTTGGGCATTTATACACGGAATCATCATTGGTCGCCCTTCATGAAACAGGGAAATTTGTCTGGGGGGAAATGGCAAATGGCTCCCAGCTCCAGAGCTTAAAAATGTTTCCCCACCAGCACCGGAGTTTACAGGAAATTAAGTGTGGCCACGCCCACTTTAGCGCGTCCCAGCGCACCTTTCAAGTACCTGCTCTTCCGGGGTGAAAATTGCTTGACACAGTGTAAAGATAGTGAGTGCGGGGCTCTCCTCGCTTCTGTTTGTTGTTTTTTTGGCTCCCGCCCCTTTAAGAGCTACTTTACAGAGACAGGAATGTTGCCGCAGCAAGAACGGAGGCAGAACGGAGGTGAGCCACGATCTTTTCTTCCTTTTTTTCTTCCTCCCCTCACGCAGCCAGCAGCCAGGGTGGGGACACAGGAAGAGCGACAAGCCCCTAAGATCTCTGGTCCGAATTTAAGTGGCCAGCGGATCTTAGGGGTCATGTAAAAGCGCCCTTTGTTGGTCCTCCTTAACCTCTCAGCAGTTTTTGATACCATCAACCATGGTATCCTCCTGGGGAGGCTTTCTGAGCTGGGTATTGGAGGCACTGCTCTGCAGTGGTTCTGCTCCTTCTTGGGGGACTGTCCTCCAGAGTGCAGCTGGTCTCTCAATTGTGGGGTGCCCTTGGTCTCTCAATTGTGGGGTGCCTCAGGTGACGATCATCTTCCCTATGCTATTTAATATTTATATGAGGCTGTTGGGGGAGGTTGTTAGGAGGTATGAGGTTTCGTGTCATCATTACACTGATGACGCCCAGCTCTACATCTCCTTTTCCCCATCTGCAGTGGATGCCATTTTGTCCCTGGATTGCTGCCTGGGCACCATTCTGGACTGGATGAGAGACTAAGGTTGAAATCGGGCAAGACAGAATTCCTCCATCCAGGTGGGGCCACCTGGTGTTGGTGGGTTGGGAAACTCCCTCCATTTGGGGGGGGGGTTGACTCTTCCCACGCGGGATGAGGTTTGCAGCCTTGGCATAATTCTGGATCCAGCACTCTCTATGGAGGCCCAGGTGGCATCAGTAGTCCATACCACACATTACTGCCTTAGTTGGATTGCATAGCTGCACGCCTTCCTGGACCCTAGCGCTCTCACTACATTCGTCCATGCACTGGTACTCTCGAGATTAGACTACGGTAGTACTCTCTACATGGGCCTGCCTTGGAAGTTCATTTGGAGGCTCCAGCTGGTGCAGAATACTGTGGTCAGACTAGTATTGGGTACTAAAAGATTCCATCTTATTACCCCGACTCTGGCTGTACTGCACTGGCTGCTGATCTGTTTCCACATTGACTTCAAGGTCTTAATGTTGACATATAAAGCACTAAATGTTTTGGGATTTTCCTGTCTCTCAGAGCAGCTCCCGCCCCAGAGTTCTGCCCGTGTCACTTGTTAATCACAGGCAGACGCCGAGGGAAGCCATCAACAAGGAACCGGGCCTTCTTGGTGGTGCCTCCTAGACCAGTGATGGCGAACCTTTTTTTGTTTTTTTTTTGTTTTGTTTTAGTGCTTATATACCGCCCATCTTCCAGAAGGAACTCTGGGCGGTTTACAACAAAGGAGAACATGACAATAAGCAAATAAGGTACAGCATCACAATAAAAAAAATAAGAAAATCAAATAGCGTAAATGGCAAGATGGCCTTTGTTGCAACACTTTGCTTGTATAGGAGGAAGCAGCACTGGTCCTACTGTTGCTGCACTCTTTGGTATCCCCATTCTTAGGGATGGGAAAGTATATTGAACATTTCCAGCCTGTGAACCCTTGTTTTGTTTTCCATATTCTTATTAGGATTTTGACAGATTCAATCTCTGTGGCTTGAAATAGTTCTACAGTACCAGTATCCCATTTACCCCTGGTGATTTATTTCATTTTGGACTATCTCCTCATAAGGATTTTATGGTAAGGAAAGTTCAGTACTGTACTGATTTACCATGTCAACTTTTGTACATTATTAACAAAATGGGTTGGTCCCAAAAGTTAGTTTAAGTGTTGCTGCCATTGCCCCCTCTGCCAGTGTCACCTCCAGCTACTGCTGCCCCCCCTTTAGCTCCTGCCTCATTTACCATTGGAATTATCCTTTTTCCTTTCTTTTCTTCTGACAGAGCCATTACTTATGGTGAGGGAGGATGCATCTAAAGTCTGCGGCCTCAGCTGGGACCTTTCTGCCTTGGGTAACCCTTGTAGGAGTCTAGGTCCCCAACTGCCCCTTCAAATATGTCCTTGGCATGGCAAGAGGTTGCTCTGATGGCAGTTGAACTCCGAGGGAACAAGGATTGGGCAAAAAGGGGATGGTGGGTGTAATCAAAATCTGTGCCCAGGTTTTGAGCCCTCCCTGCGTTAAATCGCGGGCATTTAGGTGTCCCCTCTATATAGATAGTTTTGGCTTAGCCGGGGAGAAAACCTTTCCCCCCTTTCTTTAACACCGACTTTTCTGTCCATGTCAGGACTTGGCCAGCTGCCGTGCAGGGCAGGTCGGAGGAAGGCCGCGCTCAGGACTTAGCCCCGCAAGCCCACGGGGAGCGCCGGTCGGCCCTACGGCTGAAGGGGACATTTAGAGACTGAGTGCCCGAACTGCGTTTCAGAACCCACTAATTTTTCACAAAGTGCCAATACAGCAATTTAACCTGAATCCAGGTGGCTGTGAAGGGGCGATGTTGGGTGCCCACAGAAAGGGCTCCGAGTGCCACCTTTGGCACCCATGCCATAGGTTTGCCAACACTGTCCTAGACTCTGGAACTAACTCCCCTTGGAGATCTGCCTGGCCCCCTTGTTGATTTTCAAGAAAAGATTGAAGACTTGGTTATTTCAATCTGCTTTTCTTGATTATTAACTGTTACATGGCCTTATTGATTTAGTGATCCAATTTTATCTGCCATTAGCTTATCTTATTTACCTTTGATTTTTATGAATGTTGCTGTTTTAGTTGTTTTCATTTATAATACTTTTGCTTTATATTATATTTTTGTATCTGTATTTTGTAATAAGTTTGTTTTATGTTGTAAACTGCCCAGAGCCGCTTTCTGCCAGATGGGTGGTATATAAACCAAATAATTAATATAGTGGTACCTTGTATAAAGGAATTAATTCATTCCAAATGAAATTATGTTAAGCAAATTTTCCTTTATACAAATTTCCCATAAGAATGCACTGAAAATGGAGTAATCCCATTTTTATGTTGTACAGATTTGGCCCATAGGCGATCATGTTAAGCAAATTTCCCCTATCTCCAGAATATTTTATGTTGTACAAATTTTATGTTATACAAACTGTTTGTTATACAAGGGTCCACTGTAGTATGCCAAATCCCCTTTACATTGTTGGAGTCTTTGTTTTGTATCAAAATGCGAGAAATTGATACTTTGCTCCTAGACTGAAAAACACACTAATATTTCAAGTGCACTTTCTCTAAATATGTTTCCCTTTTCTATATGCCATTTACCTGTTACACATTTTCCCTAATTAATGGATAACATATTTGTACATATTTTATCAGCTATATAAATCTTTAGCTATTCACATTTTAACACTGCTTTGTGTTCACTTTATTCCTCCAAAACATCTTTTAAAATCAGACGTATTTTGTTTTGCACTGATTCCCCAGTGGTACATAAAGGCTGATTTTGTTGTTATTGTCAAATTGTGGAAAATGCATTTCTATCCCTTGTTTTGGTATGGCATCACTCGGTGAGCCATCATCAAGCTTCCCTTTGAATTATCCAGGAATGCTGTGCCACCTCCCTAGGTCAATGGCTATCCATTTCTATCCCTCGATGTCCCCTGTTTTCTACACACAGATGTGAAGAAAGCTCACTAAGGGCGTTTGTACATGACCCCTAAGCTCCGCTGCAAATGGCTGCAAGTTCCAGAGCTTTAAAATGTTTCCCCACCAGCTCCGGAGTTTGCAGACAATTAAGTGCGACCCTGCCCACCTAAGTGTGACCCAGCATACTTTTCTTGTACCTGGTCTTGGGAGGTGAAAAATATTTGATGCGGATGTGCTGGGCTCTCCTCGCTTCTTTTTCTTTTTGTTTTTTTGCCTCCCGCCCCTTTAAGAGGAACCAGGAAGTGACCGGCGCTTTATTCTTCTGTCCCTTTTTTTCCTCCCTCCCCTCATGCAGCCAGCAGCCAGGAAGTACGGAGGGGTGGAGATGCACGAACAGCGACAAACCCCTAAGATCTCTGGTCTGAATTTAAAGGTCCAGTGGATCTTAGGGGTCGTGTAAAAAGGCCCTAAATTATTTGTATGGTACTTTTCAGTAGAGCTGTTCTAACATAAGCAACCACTTCAAGAAGAAGTTTCCAAGCCCTGTGAGGTTGCAAAGGAAAAAGGAAGCTTCCCCAATGCAAATGTGTACAAAATGCCTCTGTGGCAGTCTGTCCAAAATGTGTGTCCTTTTGTCAAGCATACCTACAGAGCAAGCATAGAAGGACAGTTTAATCGTTCAGAGTGACACGATACATGCAGTGAGTCAGGGGCCATCATCGTTTTGTGCATTTTGCACAGTTAACGCAAAATTCATTTTTACCAATGCAGCCACTTTCTTCAACAGAAATGAGTTATCCCTTATTCCCTTGCAGATTAGGAGAAATATCTCACCCATCAATATCCCAGCCTATTGCAGGCAAGGGGAAATACAGTCTGATTGCCTGTGCTTAAATGCAAGAGCAAGCTGGGTTTGCAGGCCTCCTTTCAAAGGGGGTGACCATCTTTAAGGGGAAGTGCTAGACCTGTGACACCATATGCTGTTCTTCTGTGTCCTCTCTCGCTATCCCCCACCCTATCCTTGCCTCATTATTATTTTTCCCTTGGAAGAATGAAGATGAAAGTGAGTCGTAGGTGCTGGAGAATTAATTGTCAATTGTCAGCAAGAGTCCTCATCAGCGGGCTCATTCTGTCTTGATTTGATTCTACCTGTATGCTTCAAAATGACTTGAGGAACAGGAAGAGAAATGGGCAAATGGGGAAGCACCTAAAACCCTGAAAAATTGACTCTAAATGTACTGGAATTGACCACATAGGAAAATGTCTAATAGCTGAAACTCTCTGTAACTTCCATGATAAAATCATAGACTTGTGGAGTGTACCACATTGCGTGGACCAGTGTGGTGTAGTGGCTAGAGTGGCAGACCAGGACTCAGGATTTGTGGGATCAAATCTCCACTCTGCCCTGGAAAACACTAAGTGACCTTCAGCCAGGCACACTTGCTCAGAATGACCATGAACTATGGGAGAATTCAAGGCATCTGACCTTCCATCTGATTCTTCATCTTTCACCAAGACTTAGATGGGGTATCCCATAAGATAATTTTCCTTTGTCAGCCCTTGAGGACATCTGTAGCAGCCCTGCACCTGCAGCCTTTGTACCTACAAAGAAGGCAAACATCTTAGAGCCAAAGACAGTGAGCAAATCTTGGTTGATTCCCATACGATTTCTTGGCTAGCTCTCATCACAATTGCAAGAATTCCTTGTGCTATGTCGACAGAATGAGTCAGATTCACTAAGACAAGTGCTTGAACATGAATAGCATGAAAGAAGTGTTTTAAGTACCAGATTTCTGTAGACATTTAGACAGGAACTCAGCCCCCTTGATATTTTTAGAAGTCACTGCCTGAGTATAAATAGAACTGGGCCCATTTTAAAAAGCCATTTATATTTTAGCAAGTAGACTCCTCCTCAGAGCTTTCATCCTTGAAAGAAGAAGCAGTAAATGGTAAACAAGGATAGAGGTAGCTCACTGATGTGGTCAAAATGTAGAGCAGTTTCTCAACCTATGAGTCCCCAGATGATCCTGGACTGCAACTCCAAGAAATTCCTTCCAGCACAGTGAGTGATTCTGGGAGTTGTAGTCCAGGAACATCTGGGGACCCACAGGTTGAGAACCACTGATGTAGAGGATTGGGTTCAGTCTATCCTTGAAGGTTATCAGCAGGGAAAAGCTGTGCCAGGCCATCTCTGGAGAACAGCTAGGAAAAGAGTAAGTGTGGGGAGGAAGCTAACAATACTGGGAGCCAGATGAATCTGTGGTCTGACTCTGTAGAAGGCAGATTCCTGTGTCCTTATATCCTATGATGTGCATCCCAGTGCAATCAATGGCTGCACATCCACTGTATTTGTCCAGTCAGCTACATCGTTGAGCGCTGTCTGCCAATGTAAAAACAATGGCTGGAATCCTGTTGCACAGCCCTGTGTGTGTAATGGTTATTATGTCATTAGCAGTGGTGAATGGCCACTGATTAAAGACTTCCTTTGGGCATTGCTGGGTAAAAGTGACTGTGCCATGGTATGTATGAGTCAGATGCACCTCACAGCTGTCTTTAATGGGCAGGGATTTGCTGTCAATCAGTAGCAGTTTGCCACTCCTGATGACATCAACCCCCATTTTATACAGTACATGCAGAGCTGAGCAACAGGATTGTAGCCTGATTACTCAAATTGAAAAAGGGAAGGTGCATTCTAATTTAATAGTTGCACGAGTAGCATGAACCTATTGCCATGTCCTTGTTCTTCTTGTATATCTGCCCTGTCATCCCATTCTTATACTTGTGGAAATAATCAGTCAAAACAAATGCACACACAAGCATAAACACACAACCATTTTTATTGTCACTGACAGACATTGCATGGGGCGGTAATGCCAACATGGTGCCAGTTCTTCTGGAACTGAAATAGTTATTAAAATCTTCAATGGTAAAACAAAGAATAGTTTAACAGAAGTGGGGAAAAGATTCCAGAGCTTTTGTTCATCAATTCAGATTAAAATTTTAATTTCATGGTACAATGAGCTTGTATGCAGATATATCTATTAAGGTCACCTATTTCAGGAAGCTGCCATAAGAAATGATAGACTCAAAGCTCTTTGGAAGATCAGCGTCACACCTTCAGACTTTGCGGGCTCTTGCCGTTCTCAGCGCAAGAGTTGCTGATTTTCTCTGACAGCAACCTGCCTTTTGCCATCTCCAAAGATGGAGGTTGCTGGCAGAGATGAAGCTGATACCTTCACTGCTGAATGCAACATGCTTTAATACCAGGATTGTGGCATCTAATGGAGATTTTCCTTGTCAAAGGGGTGGGGGGAAATAAAGAATAAAGACAGGGAGAGATTGGACTGAGCGCAAACAACACATGTTTCTACTGTCTGTTTTGACAATGCAAGGTCAAAACAATTCATCTCTTGATATTTTCCCATTTCCTGAAATGATGATTTTGAGATCATATAAATGCCCCCCCCCTTGCTTTAGGTAGCTTCATCACACACAGGCAGCTAATGGGCTGCATAGTGTCAGGTCATCACTCTTCTGTCTAAAGCTCCTTGTCCCCATTGGTCCATCTCAGCTTGAATTCTTGGATCAGACTAGCTGCAATGTTTAGGATGACATGGTCTGGCAGGCTGTGACCACCCAGCCAATTTGGATTGATTTCCGTTCAGACATTTGAAAAAATCAGGTTTGTGTCATATACATTGAGTGGGAACTGATTTATTTCTGGTGATTTAAACAAGTTCTGGCATCCAAGCTGTTGAAACTGACTTGTTTGCTTTCTGTTTTAGGAGCACACTGTATCAAAAGGTTATGCTTTTATTTATTTGTTTTAAAGTAAGTGATAACAGTGATACACTGTGTGTTCAGGAGGTGGTACCTGGTGTCATAACAGTGGCTAGAAACCATGAGGAGGAGATCTGGAAGTTGAGTCATGGCAACTGGACTTCTTCAGAGTTTGAAATAGAGATGGGCACGACTTAGCGGTATTCCCGTTTCCGTTTCCGTTACTCGGTTCCGTTACTCTATGGAAACAGTAACGGGAATTACTCCGCCAGACTTCGAGCTCGAACCGACGAACGAACAATTTTGGTCTGATTTGTCATGCTCGTTCCTTGCATCGCGCGATCGCGCGATGCCACGCAGCACAGAAAAAAAAGTTTTTTAAACTTAAAAAAACCCGGTTCCCGGCCGAAAAGCAGGCGGAAAAATGCCTGCCGTGCCTCAGGGCACCTACCAGAGGGGTTGTTTCTGCAGGTCCCCGGCCTCCCCCCCATCCCCCGTCCTGGGATGCTATGGTGGGACTCGCCGCAGGCTCGCAGCCAGCAAAAAGCCCAGTCTCGCCGCCGGCCGCTGCAATTAAAGTGCAAGCAAGCGGCACGGACGGCACAGGAAAAAACTTTTAAACTCTCCCCCCACCCATTCCCGAGCCAAAAAAGCAGGCAGAAAAATGCCTGCTTGACTAGGGCGCAGGGCACCTACCGGAGGGGTGGTTTCTGGAGGGGGGGTCCCGCCTCCCCCCCGTCCTGGGCAGCTGGACTCGCCATGCCATGTGGTGCGGGCGGGGGATCCAAAATGGGGCGGCGAACGCAATATTGTTTTTGAAATCGTGGTCCAAAAACACAAGCACAACAGAAACACGCGAAAATTTATAAACTGCCAGATTTTTCACAGTAGCAGTGGGTTTTTTCTTGCAACAAAATGTCTCTCCTCTCCTCCTCTGTCCTCCATTGATTTTATTTTATTTTATTACACCTGCGCAATGATGGGCTGGCCGAGTGGCCAGCCATGTGGGAGTAGACGACCATGGAAAGCCATCCCACCAATCGCATGGCCACTTGGCCATGGAGACTTCTGGGATGTGCCAAAAAGCCCCCTAAAACCTGCCCTAGCCAGCCCTAACCCTAATCCTTGACTCCTTACTTACCCATACGTCACAGACTGTCTTCTTAGTGGGTCAGAGAGGCACCCAGAGGTGCAACCCACTAGTGAACCTTACCCGTCACTAGCCTAACCCTAGCCCTTGCACTAACCCACCTTAACCCTAAGCCAGATCTACTTGCATTGCACTACACGCAAGTACGATTCCCTTCTTTGTGAGACATGGCGGTGCGAGAGCCTTAGGCATCACCTATGGCTCTGGGTTCACTGCCATCACTAGTCTCACTGTCTGCAACTGGTATGCATATCCATATGGCTATTGCATACCATTTTGCAGCAGCAGCAGGTGAGGACGGGAGACCCCCATATAGAGGGGTCTCTTGGAGCCTGCTTCCCTTTCCTAGTGGGTGAGGATAGGAAGCGCCCACAGGTGCCTCCAGGAGCCGGCTTTCCCTTTATAGCAGGCCAGAGGAGGCACCCACCCCACAGAGGTGCCTCCAGGAGCCCGCCCCCCCCCCAAAAAACCAGTACTAACGAAAACGAAAAAATGAAAAAACAAACCGACTAATTTTTGTGAATTTTGAAAATTACGACAACTCGAAAAAATTTGCTGCTCATCCAAACAGCTTTGTCAGTCTGAGGAAAGTTAGTGGTGAGTCCTCCATTTTATAACGCACCTTGATTTCACATCATACTTAATATGTGTTGGGAAAGGATGCATAGGTGGGATTTTCACACACCCTAGGCCTTTGTCCAAGCTGTTTGGATGAGCAGTGAAACATTTCAATCTCTCAAGAAAAGAAGTCCAGTTGCCATGACTCAACTTCCGGATGAACTCACCTGGATGACTGAGAATCTTCACAGACACATGAGGAGGAGGGACAATGGAGAGGTGGCCCAGCTGGTTAATGATGAAAAAACTGAAAATTGTGGAGGCTTTGATCTCTTTTGTGGAAGGTGATAGTCCTTATGGGTGACTTGTCCTCTGTGTCCGGGTGCATCCTCTGCGCACCCACTCTGCACCTGCTCTGTGCCACCTCTGCATCTGCTCTACACACACTGATCTACTACTCTGCTTGCTGCTTCATAGGTCGGATGGAGAGAATGGGGTAGGTGGCTGCAATGCTGAATGCATTAATGAAGTGATATAGCAATAGACATTTTAAGAAGGAATTATTTAAAAATGTAAAAGGAAAAAAAAACGGAGGTGCTCCTGCCACCCAAAACCCACATGGACATAAATTAAAATGACAAGAAGCTTTCAAATCCACAAAACTGCATTGCATTGTATTGAATTTAGAAGTGAAATATTTTCAAAAGCCTCTGCCAGCCAGCTTGGGTGGGAGGGGTGGGGAGGACTCTTTGCAGCCCAAATAAATCAATTTCACCCTTGGGTCGTGTGAATGATAAAATCTAAATGGGTTTAAATGATGCTTGAACTCACCAGTGTGCTTCATGACAGATGAATGCCAGTCCATATTATATCCTAGAATTATGAGGCAGTTGTCTGCACAGGTTGCACTGTATGGCACAGAGTAGTGGGCAGCAACAGTGGGCATAGAGCATTTTGTCCATGCCATGGAAATGGCATATGTGCATTGGATATTGGATACCTTCCTGCTCAACCACGTCACAAATGATGCTACCCTATAGCAACCAGGTGTGGCATAAGTAACAGAGGAGACGAGAGAAAGCTGGCACCACTGGTATGGGTATATCAGCAGGGCAGCACCTTCCACTGTCACCCAAACTGTGTACCACCTGAAAACTGATGGCCAGCAAGCCATGAGAGTAACCAAAACAGAGATGGCAGGGCAATGCCAATAAGGCCATGCAAATAATCAGTCTGCCCCCTGGAGACACAGGCAATTAGGCAGAGTGGCTTCTCAGAATCCAAAAAGCAGACCTTGTAACTGTGTGAAAACGCTAGGGGGAAAACCTCCTTGAATGAGTTTCTTATAGCCAGTGGGGCTACAGCCATAGCCGTTACTCCCCGAGAATTATACATTTGGAACCTTCTCCCTCCAGGTCAGGCTGAGATCATGAGCCAGTGTCACCCAGTGGCAAAGGATGCATTTGAATCTAACCTTCCAAAATCCCCCGAGCCCTATGCCTCACATTAAAGAGGATTAAGATTGGGCAGTTTAAAAAGCAAAGCA
This sequence comes from Phrynocephalus forsythii, assembly GCA_029282475.1. Taxonomy (NCBI): domain Eukaryota; kingdom Metazoa; phylum Chordata; class Lepidosauria; order Squamata; family Agamidae; genus Phrynocephalus; species Phrynocephalus forsythii. The sequence continues at coordinate 8,523,981 of JAPFRF010000022.1, forward strand.
GATGCCTTCATATAGACCAGTTAATGCAGTCCATGACTGACTGACAGAATATATCAGTTTATTTATTTATTTATTTATTGTACAGTATTTTTAACCCACCTTTCTCCTTGGAAAAGGACCCAAGGCGGCTTACAGTAATGAGGGATAATATATAGTCCAGTACAATTAAGACATGTTCAAGTATTGAGAACAAGGAATTGAGTATTGGGGAAGGCCAAAGACTAAACGCCCCTGTATCTGTGTTGTAAGCGAAGTGTTCAAGGTTGGATCCCTGGCACCTGCATCTATGCCTGGGATAAGCTCAGCTTTAGGCACTGAGGAGGGGAAAGCCCCATTAAAGACAGGGAGATTTATTTCTGAGTCACCTTGTACAAGGCTCAGTTGAATCTCAAGGTTCATTACTTTAATCCCAAGTGCCCGGTATGTCCTTTCTGTATATAATGCCAATCTCAGAGGTGCCTTTGGCCCAAACCATACATGATGGTCACATGGACACCCTTCCGTCAAGCCAAAATCCACCCGTGACAAGCATATCTTTATTTGTTCCTGAGCCTCATCGAATGGAAATTATTCATAGTAAAAGTGTTTAAAAGAACTATACAGGTGAAGAGCACTTCAACAATCATATAGTTCAACCTGCCTGCCTCCTTCCATATGAACCGCCTCCTTCCATATGAACATACCTGGCAATCAAGATCGAGCCAGGGGGCCCTCTTGAAAGAGCCATCCCTCAAGGAGGTGAGAGGGATGGCTTGCAGACACAGGGCCTTCTTCGGCAGCTGCCCCCAAGCTATGGAATGCCCTCCCAAGTGAAACCCACCTGGCACCAACATTGATGACATTTTAGCCCCAAGTAAAAACCTTCCTGTTCCAGAAGTTTTTCAACTGACACAATATAGATTGTGGGTCCTCTGATGGCAATTTCAGTGTAATGATTTTAGTGTAAGGTTTTTATTATTGTTTTAATTATTTATTGATATTCTATGTTTTAACTGTTTTAATTCTTTTGATTGTAAGCTGCCCAGAGACCTTTGGGTAGTGGGCGGCATATAAGTTGTAAAAATAAATAAATAAATAAATAAATAAATAAATAAAATTTAGAGCATCCATAGTGAAAGCACCCCTGAGAGATGGCCATCCAACCTCTGCTTAGACACCTCCAATGGAGGAGAGCCTGCTGTCTTCTGACGTCATCTCCCAAGGTCAACAGACTATCAAGAAATCCATCCTAATATTTAGCCAAAATCTCTTTTCTTTCTGTGAACCCATCAAGTGTTTTGATGATGAACTGTCCTAGCTTTTCTAACTAGAGTACAAGGTGAGAAAGATCACTTCACTGAGAAGAGACATTATTGGTCTCTTTCATTGGTTCCCAACCTTGGGTGCACAGATATTCCTGGACAAAAACAGAAAGAAGTCTTTATCACTAGCTGTGCTGGCAAGGATGCCTGGGAGATGTAGTCCAAGAACACCTAGGGGGCAAGGTTGAGAAACAGTGGTATGTTCCCCACCAAAATGGGGTGGGTGGCAAAGACATGAATTAGCAAAGCTAATTTGTAAAAGAGGACCTAAGGCAGGCATGCCCAAACTTTGGCCCTCCTGATGTTTTGGACCACAACTCCCAGAATTCCAAGCCTGTATTGCCAGTAGCAAAGGACTGTGGGAGTTGTGGTCCAAAACATCTGGAGGGCCAAAGTTTGGACATGCCTGACCTAAGGGGACATGAACCCAGTGCAAGAGTGCTGTTAGCACTCTGAAATCAGTAAGTCATGGTACTGTTTCATGGGGGCAGGAGCTACAGGTGAGTCATTTTCAAAGGGGTAGCCATGTTTGTTAAAGCAAAAATAACCAAGAGTCTTGTGGCACCTTTTATTTGACACAAACTTCGGTGGGTGTAGCCTGCTTCTTCAGATGCATTGGGAGATATATGCCATATAGCAGTAGTTCTCAACTTGTGGGTCCCCAGATGTTCCTGGACTGCAACTTCTGGACTCCCAGAAGCCTCCACCACTCACTGTGCTGGAAGGGATTTTTGGAACTTGCAGTTGAGGAACATCTGGGGACCCACAGGTTGAGAACCACTGCTATATGCCAACAAAGGGCAAAGCCAAGAAAAAACATGTTTGCCTTGCACTGTTTGCTAGTTTTGGTAAAGGTCTGATCTGTTATGTCCATGGAGCAGCAATGGGAAATGTATGCACAGATTGCTGAGAAGTGGAGCATTTCAGAGAGGGGCAAAAAAGTTGTTGAAACATTTAACAGTGGCCATGTGGGCTGTCGCTTCTGGGAGTCATCCTCGCCCAAATTAACTTTCTTCTGCTCTGATTTTGGGGGCAAGAAACTTGATCCACTTCAACACAACTTGCATGCAGGCGAATATGAGCACTGCTTAAGGCCAGACAGAAAAGTACAGAAGGAACACCTCTGGTCATCAGGCCAACTACCAGGTGATGAGGACAGTCTGATGTCTTCTTGTCTAAGCTCCTCTACTACTTCCAATCTAGTCATTTTCCCCGATTGACTGGGGATACTCCAGAGTTTTCTGCCTTTTCTTTTGGAGCTCCAATGTATACTCTCAGTTACACCTTGCCCTTGCATCGGCCATGGACACAACACAAAAGGATTTCATTTTAGATTAAGCATTCATTCCCAGTGCTCTTAAACCTTCAGTACTAAACATCGTAATTGGTTTCTTAGAGGCAACGTGGCTCAGACAATGGCAAATACGCAGTGACCTTCAAGAAGGCTGTTTCAGAGAAGCCGCTCTTGACTCCAGTTCTTCCTAATGAATCGGCAGCAAGTGCTGGCACCAGAAAGGGGACATTGACTTAGCCCAGGTGTTTAACACACGAGGGCAATGCCCATTGCTTTCAGCTGCTTCATCTTGCTTACTAGGAGTTAAGGTGAGAAGGACACAAGTTTGATGAAAGGGACAAGATTTACAAAGGAGGACCCCCACCTTTGGTTGCCAAAACCCAGGTCATTTCTTTAAGCTACATCCAGTTCTGCTGTGTCTCTCTGAAGATGGATGTTTTTGCAGCTAATTATTGTTTGTGTCTAAGTGGCATGGGGTCTACCTTCTCTGTAGGAGGTGCTATTGACACAGGGCTGTTCCTGGGCCTGCAGGAGAAGAATGGAAGATGTGTTAGTGAAAAGGTTCTATGTTTCAAAAAATAGGCAAAGAGATGCTACCTGCATTTATGATGCCACACAACCTTCAATTCTTCCACAGTGCCAAAGCAACCATTTAAACTTCATCTTAAGACCATCAAAGTAACATATTTCAAGCTTGGGTCTAGCAGCTTTGAAACAGTACAGTTTTCCTGGAATGTCTAAGAATTAGGGGTGGACAAACCAGACTGTTTCTATTGGGTGATACTTTAGTATTAGAGATGGGCATGAAATGAATTTTTTATTCATTTTGTTATTTGGTATTCATTTTATTATGTAACAAAATGAATAACGAACTGCCCACTCAAAGGAAAATGAAACAAAATGAAACAAAAATTTTCATTTCATTCTGTTTAATTTTTTTGTCTCCCCACCCCCCCCCCCAGTATGGCGTCTTTTCCTACCTTATGTTGGGGAGGCCTCCTGGACGCCTAGTGCTGCCACTGCCACTGAACAGCCCCGGCAAAGGGAACTTCTGAAGCAGTGGGGAGGCCTCCCATTTTTTTTTAAAAAAGCACCGATCAGCTGTAATATGGCCAGAACTTATTTTAAAAAGCTCTCTCAGCTGGCTCGCACTAAGCTGATTGGTGCTTGGGGCTTAGCAAATAAATAAATTAAATTAAATTAAATTAAATAATTAAATTAAATTAAATTAAATTAAATTAAATTAAATTAAATTAAAATCCTGCCTTTCCCCCCACCCAATCGGGGTGGGGGAAAAGGAGTGATTTTTAAACTTTTTTTTGTCTGCCCTAAGCCTACGTTACAGCTGATCAGCGCTTTGGGTGGTAAAAAAAAGTTTACAAATCCTGCCTTTTCCTGCACCTGATCACTACACACACACACACACACACACACACACACACACACACACACACACACACACACACACACACACACACACACACACACAGAGAGAGAGAGAGAGAGAGAGAGAGAGAGAGAGAGAGAGAGAGAATACACAAACAAAATGAAATGAAAACAAAATGAATATTTTAAAAAAATTAATTTCAAATGAAATGAAACAGAATGGAACAAAATGAAAAACAAAACAAAGTGCTATTTTAGCGTTTCTTGCCCATCTATATTTAGTATTTATTTATTCATAAATCTGTTTCACACCAATTATATGCAAGGCTTTTAGCTGTTTTCAAAACTGAATGGCACAGATGTTCATCTTTCTACATCTTTCAGTCAGACAGACAAAGCTTCTTGGATGAGTAGCGAAATGTTTTGATCTCGCAAGGAAAGAAGTCCAGTTGCCATGACTCAGATTCCAGATAACCTCACCTGGATGACTGAGAATCTTCACAGACATCTTTCTACATGCCGTGAATATTTCTTTAGCAATCTAAATGTCATTTCTAGATACATTTTTAAATGTATTTGATCCTGAAATGTATATTGAGTTTCATTTCATTATGGACCCAGGAGTCACATCACAAAGTTTAGAAAAGTGAAAATTTGATTTCTGATTGGTTAAGTCATTTCATACAAATACAAAAGAATGTTTTAAAAAGTCTGTCCTGAATCTACTACCATGCTATTTCACTGGACAATCAGGCCTTCAAAAAATCTCCTTTCTCAACACAATGAATGCTTTTACTGACCTTGGTTATATAGTTAAAGGGATGAATGTCTTGAAGCCTATATGCAAAGTTGCACCAGATGCTTGATTATTCAGTTTGCTGGTTACTATCCCTTACAGATACATACTTAGTTGGGTCACTTCTGTCGTCAAACTGATTTGTTTTCATATACAATCTTTTCTGGACCTTTTTAACATTCTGTATGCTTATTACCCCGATCATAGCCCCACCAACCTGTTCAAGGGGAAAGGCCACAACTAACTAGTCAGTGATGAGGCACAACAGTCAAAAGGTAATAGAGCGCAAGGCCACAATTAAGGTGTGATCCCACCCACAAAATCCCTGGACCACATTTTCATCAAGCGAGGTTGTAGCAAGATGAGAGATGGGCAGAACGACGGCCAAAGCAATGCTCTGGGAATCTTCTGGCCCAGCCAAGTCAATGGTGCGAGTTCTCTCAGTATGTTCCATTATCGCTGATGTCCAGGTCAACTTGTTAAAGAATATCATCTCAAGAATAGAATTCTTCCAGAAATGGCTTCCAGTCAATTTAATTATTTGTAGAATTTTTTTCTTTCTTTCATGGTATGCCATTGTGTTCTCTTGTTTTAAAATGGTGGAGAGTTTCCAACCAACATAAGGGGCATGGTGGCTCAGTGGACTAAGGCTCTGAAAACAGTCGGTTGCAAAGAACCAGAAATGGGGTGTGTTGGCTCAGCGGGCTAGAGCACTGAATCTTTTGGCTGCAAAGTTGGCATCTCGGCAGTTCAAATGCTGGGTGCCACACAGTGGAGTGAGCTCCCGTTGTTAACCCCAGCTCCTGCCAACCTAGCAGTTCAAAAACATGTAAATGCAAGTAGATAAGTAGGTACTGCCCTAAAAAGCAGGAAAGTAACATAGTGTTTCCTTGCAGCCATACCAGCCATGTGGCCATGGACTTGCACAAGACTGGCTCTTCAGCTTGAATATGGAGATAAGCACCACCCCTAGAGTCAGACACAAAACTAGCACGCATGTGCGGGGGGAACCTTTACCTTTACCTTTACCTTCCAGCCAACATGCCCTCTCATGTGGGGCAGGGCTCCTCCTCACATGCGCAGGAACTCCACCCTATGTGCATAGGGTTTCCTCTGCGACCAGAAGCAAATGGACAGCAACTCTTGATTGGCTGTACGTCCCGATCCAGCACTGTGCATCCACACAGCTCAGAAGGAGTGAGGGTAACTCTTGTAGCCAGTTCAAGGCCTTCCAGCCTTCTAAGATCAGTAAACTGACTCTCCAACTTTCTGAGGATGGGGGGGAGGGGGAGGGGGAGGCAATGTGTAGCTTCCGTAATTAAATTGTTAACCACCACAAAAATGTTTTAACTGCCACAAGGTGGTATAGAAGAAGCACACTTTAAGAGTGGCGTGGGACTTCCTTTTGCTCCCTTGCATTACATTTTGAAGTCACCTCAGTGGCAAAATGCAACTGTTTTATTGAGACAATTTTGACACAAGCTGTGTGTCGTCTGTTTTTTTTTTTTTTAAATAAATGTACATGGTCAGTGGGTAGGGACATGGTTCACAATCCTTCAAATGAAATGTCATATAATGCCTACCTTTTAAATCTAGAACTGTGTCCATTCTGTTAAAAAAAACATGTCAGTCTGGGGTACGAAAATATCCCAGCTGCTTGGGTGAGGGTTAAGTAAGTGTATATATTCTAATATTTGAACAAATGCTTGTGTAGGTCAATGGGGGCTCATGGTATTCAATTATCTGATGCTTTTAAAGAAGATGACTAGAAAACCCCTTCACTTCTGCAATAAATGAGAGTGTAAAAAATCAAAATAATAGTGCAGAGTGGTCCAAATAATTTTCTTTTGAAAAAAAATGAGAGGGAGAGAGAGAGAGAGAGAGAGAGAGAGAGAGAGAGAGAGAGAGATTGGGAAAAAATGAGGAGCAAGGAAGATAATGTGTTATTAGTGCTGTCAATTTAGCCCTGAATGTTATGGTATGCATGTCACTAAAAGAGACAGAAGCTATTATTGAAATGAGATTAGAATCATTTCGAAACATCAACAGCAGCATTATGGTTGCTAACACTTCTATCTAAAATAGGTGACACTGATGCTATATAATCAAAAATACCGCTGGGGATAGGCTATAGAAATGAAAGCCTGGATTATTTTAGCACACATTGATTTTGCCCTCCACAGAGTCTGATAAGGTGAGGGACTAGCAAAGCTTTCTCCGCCCAAACATGTCTGTCTTCCTGCCAGTTAAACACATGTACTCCGAACATGCCATCTGATCATTAACAAGCATACTTAGTAGAGATGGGCATGAAACAAAAAAATGGCGTTTCGGTTTTTTGTTTGTCGTTGAGAGGTCTGTTTCGGTTCGTTTCCGTTTGTCGGGAATTTTTTGAAAAATTTCGTTACCATTTTTCGTTTTTTTCGTTTGTCATTTCTACCCACTTTTTGCGCGATTTTTAAAGCATTTCCGTGCACAGGCATCCCCCAATGCCCCAGACCAGAGGGAAAACACTAAAAAAATGGATGCTGACAGAGACATAGTATAGACTAGGTATGCAGGGAGACTGCAAGGGCAGCGGCGGGCACTGCCCAGGGTGCAAGGCAGCCGCAGAGTGACTGCACTGCAGGGCAAGGGAGGGTACTCACCGAGAGGTACGCAGCACACATGCACACAGGGAGGCTGCAGGACTGAAGCTAGAGTCACAGAGACAGCAATCCCACCCTAACTCCCACCAGAGACTGCAAGGAGGACGGGGGCTGCCAGAGCTCTTTATGCCCTCTGTGGCTGCCAGACCTGCCCGCCCAGTCTGCAACCTGGACATGCTATTGGTTGAACATGATCCCACATCACATGGCTTGCCTCCATTTTGTGGCTGGTGGCGACATCCATTTTAAAGGGAAAAGAAAAATACATCACAATGGGAGAAGACAAAAACAAACATTTTAAGGACCCCAACCCCCTGGTAGGTATTATCAGACAATATAAATAATTATCGCTGCGTTTATATGGATGTCCAAGGCGTTTTTTAACATTTAAAACAGCTCATTTCATTGTGCGTCGCCATTAACGGAAATGAAACGTAACGACCACAGTTTTCATGGTTCTGTTCGTTTCGTTTCATTTTCATCACAATTTTCGTTTGTCATTTCATTACGTAACGGAAACGACAAACGGTAACGGAAACGAAAAGATGTTCATTCCGTTCCCATCTCTAATACTCAGTCAAGTCCTTCTTTTTCTAGGATCCTTTTTCTAGCTGAGAAGGAAATAACTGAGGGCAGCCATGGTCCAGATAGATGAAACAATGTACGGAGCAGAAGACATGGAGTGGGTGAAGGCTGTCTTCCATTTTGCTCTCTCAGGGAGATTAGGGAAAATGAGCAGTAGGACCAGGGAAGAGAAAAGACTGCCTTATCTTCAGTGGACTATGTCACCCGTCAAGCAAAATATTATCTCCTCTGGTAAAGGTAAAGGTAAAAGTTCCCCCCACACAGGTGTTCTAATCATGTCCAACTCTATGGGCGGTGCTCATCTATGCATTCAAGCCAAAGAGACAGTGTTGTGCAAGTCCTGTGGACCATTGGCTAGCATGGCTGCAAGGAAACACTGTTTCACCTTCCCACTTTTTATGGCAAAACCTATTTATCTACTTGCATTTACATGCTTTCCAACTGCTAGGTTGGCAGGTGCTGGGGTGAACAGTGGGAGCGCACTCTGCTGCGTGGCACCCGGGATTCGAACCAATGAACTGCTGACATTGCAGGTGACAGTTTTCAGTGCTCTAGCCCGCTGAGCCACCATGCCCTCTAGCTGGCCCCAATAGCTCTCCAGGACATTGTTGGGCTAAATCCAGAACTCACCACCACTTGTTGGTCTCCCACAGGCATCTAGGTGCCTATTCTGGGAAAGAAGCTGCTTTGGCCTCATCCAGGAATTATTTTCATGCACTCTTTGTGTTCTTCTTCATATTATTTCTCACCTGCTGTAGGCTAGATACGATCATAGCTATCTCAGCTTCTGATGAGGCAGCTTTAGCAATAGTTTCTATTTCTTATTATGCAAACCAAATCTTCTAGCTTGAGGTATTGTATATGTTTTATGGTTTTGTGGTCTTTATTCATTCGATGTCATGCTTCTCTTTGGCCACCCTCTTGAACCAAGAAATTCTCGAGCTCCCATAATAAACCTACATTTCAATTGTTGTATTTAGTATTTAGTATTTATTATATTTATACTCTGTCCACTTGGCCATTTGGCCACTCAGGGCAGCTTCTCAGTTTATTTTTCACAGTACCCTCTAATAATGTCTGCAATCGCACACCTTGTAATAGAACTGAGAATACATTTCACTGTAGAATGCACGCTCTCAAAGCTGATTCTACGTTTTTGCTGCACAAGACATTTTTCATCCTAGGAAAGCTGCTCTTGGTCCTCTCTGTTCAAATCTGTATGGTTCTTCTGTTTATTCAATAATATTCTAAATTGTTTTACCACCCATGGTGCAGTGGTTAAACTGCACTATTGCAGTCAAGTCTCTTGTCATGACCTGAGTTTGATCAGGATAGGTTCAAGTGGCCAACTCAAGGTTGATTTAGCCTTCCATTTGCTTGGTTTCAATAAACAAGCTTTTGTTGAGGTTAAAGTGGTCAATACATCTTTATGAGGTCAGTAAAATTAGTACCCAGATCACCGGGCCGGGAGAATCTGTTGTTTGCATCATTATGTTGTAAACCATCTAGAGAGTGCTCCAGCACTGTGGGATGGCGTATAAGTTGAAACAACCAAAAAAAGTATAATGCAATGGAGGATTTTTGGAACATTACTGGACAAACAGGTTCCAGGACATGAGGGATTTTGACATGCATCAATTTATTTTGCAGCCCTGAATCTCCCCCTCCCCCCCCGTCTGTTTTGCTTAAAATTAATTGGAAGCACATGGCCAAGTTTGTCAAATCCCAAATTTGGTCTGAGGATTTGCTAAGGTGAGATGGAATTTCTTATGCCTGGATTCCAGATCTGGCCATATTGATTGATTAACAACCTTTGGAATACGAACCGATGCAGGAAGCTGTTTCTCTCATTCAATTAAGAGAGGTTACTTCATGTCCATTTTGTCTCCTGTTAGTGTTGCACTTAGGAGCAGTACAAAAAATGTTCGCGCAACTACTGAAATTTGTCTCAACCACACCCCCGGAATGGGTGCTAAGCGCAACAATACTGTACCTGGTGCTCAGGTAGGGTTTTCCCTTGTCACTCTTTGTTCCTGGTTTTGTTCCGAGACAAGACACAGTGTAGTTATGACTGTCAGGTAACAAAATATTTGTTTCTCTCAGGAAACTGTGTCCGGGTTTGTTTGATTTTATTTTGACTTTTCAGAAGCAAAATACTGAAAAATAATTTTAAGCCCCACCCCACCCCCAAAAAGGAAAAAGGAAGCTAGAAAAATTCAGTGTTTGTCATGGGACAAACCCTGAGATAACACTTGTCATGAGACAAGTTATCACAACCATGGGAATACTGAAACAGGGACAAAACCACGTGATTGCGACCAACACTGTCATAGTACAAAACTAGTCGTGGAACAAAGAAGGACGTGAAGTAACTGCCTTAAGGAACAAGTTTAAATGTTTGTATGCTTTCCAACATTATCTCTTGTTTCCTCAACTCATGGCTTTCCAGAACAATTTATCCCTTTTCAGCAAATATTTCCCCCTTTTTTCTTGTTTCCTTATTGTGAATCAAGAAGCAAACGCATGCAGCTACATTATACTGAGGCCTGGTTCACCTGACTCATTGGTCGAAAATCCAGTTGCTTTGCATAGTAAATCACCCTCGAAAAAAGCCCATTGAATCAAGGTGCACAGGGTGAGTCAACTGCTCCATAAATTCCATTGATCCAAAGGGGACCTACTCCAGAGACTTAGTAGGCTAAAGTAACAGAATTGGGCCATTTGAATGAACTTGTGGAGCAGTTGATTCACCCAGTGCATCTTAATTCAATGGGCTTTTAATAAGGCAATTTGCTACACTAATCAACAGGATTGCGTCCACTGTTGTATGCTCTACCCTGGCATGTCTCTGTAAGACAGAAAGGGGAATCTGTGAGCTTCTAGATTTTGCTGGGCATAAATCCCATCACTCTGCTCAGTGTAGCCAATGGTGGCAGAAAGGGAATGTATCTCCTCCATCTGTTCTAATGCACCAGTAAAAAGCCTTCCATATCAGTGATGTACAGGCACTGTCCAATAGGTGCCTTTCATCCTTACGCACCAAGACTCCCAATTGTCACCATGTCACAATGTCACCATGACTGCTGAGGTGAAGAACAGAATTTGTGGAGCAACAGTTGTGTTGTGTGAACTCCAGGCAAAAGCAGCACCACAAATTCTTTAATGGATGGTGTCAAGACCATTGATTCCCAATCTTGGGTCCCCAGGTACTCTCAGACTAAAACTCCAAGAAGTGTTTACCACCAGCTGTGGTCCACCAGGATCTCCTGGAGTTGAAGTTCAAGAACATCTGGGGACCCAAGGTTGGAAACCCCTGATCAAGATCCATTTGTTATGTTGCAGGAGGTACAGTGCTGCTTTGTTCTAATCGTTGTTTGCTGACCTCCACAGGCATATCCAGAATATAGTTCCCCCAAGCAGAATTCTTCTGACTTCTGCTCAGGTCCAGAGCTGGAGGAACTGTTGAGTGCTTTGATAAACCTAAAACAGCCTTTGAACGGCCCAGTGTGACCATTTGACAGTTGGGTGGTGTACAGATGAAATTGTTAAGTCAACACATCTATAAAAGAACATTTTCTTGGTAACAATGGGTCTTATACTGTTCATTTACTGGCAATAAAATCCCAAAATAAATTTCAGAGGTGCCTGCTCTTCAAAGACTTCCTTGGGGTTGAAAATGAGGTCGACAAAAAGGTTTCTCAGAAATCCAGTACGATTTATCAGATTTCCCGCCGCCCCCCAACAACCCAAAATTTTGATAGTTCTAGAACCAAACTCTTGGTCCAGAAACCTTGCTGTACAATGGGGGGGAGGGTTTCCTGTGAAGAAATTATTAGTGACAATATCTTTTTCTTTGTGTGTGTGTGTGTGTGTGTGTGTGTGTGTGTGTGTGTGTGTGTGTGTGTGTGTGTGTGTGTGTGTGTGTGTGTGTGTGTGTGTGTGTGTGTGTGTGTGTGTGACATAACTCTCCAAACCACAGAACTCTCCTGGTGCTGCAGCAAAGCCTCGGTATATTGGCTTGAGTGAATGGCGCTATGCGGATTTACATCCGTTGGGTCACGAGTCCCATTGTCCGCTCCGGCCTCCTGCTGATCCCTTGGTATGCTAAACTGATCCAATTATTATTAGTTTTTTTGTTAAAAAAAGATGAAGAAAGGGAGAGAGAAAAGAAACCCTGGGTATCATTATAATCAAGACATTATTTTACACACTGCCTCCTGCATTTTCACCCTCCCCATCTGAAATTCATATTGCTCTCTCTCTCTCTCTCTCTCTCTCTCTCTCTCTCTCTCTCTCTCTCTCTCTCTCAAATTTCTGTTTTAGGGTTCACAGTAGTTGATGGAGCCCTCAAGCACTGACAAACCTACAAAGGGACGCATTGCACAGCTTTGCATTTTACTAACAAAAGCAGTGCATGAACACCCTCCCCGCTATAAACGGTGCTGAGAGGGGGAATCCCCCTTCTTTCTTTTCATAAAATCAATCAGAAGCTATTATTCAGCCTAAGCCCAATCTTATTGTCTCCTTCTTCCTTCGGAAGGCAGATTTTATGCCAGGTAGAAAATTAAGTTTCCTCACTTTTCATTCGGTACACAATTCTCTGGCATCTCAGGGCCATTTGTTCAGTGTGGGAAACCCACTTCCTGTCTCAATAAACAAGAGTATGGACTGTCTTTTTTCTGGTTGCATAATGGGGGTCCCTCTTTCTCCCACCCCACCTTCATCTCTCTCTCTCTCTCCCTTTTTTTATTTGATACAAAAAAAATCATTCCACACTTAACACATCAATGAATCCACTTAAGCTCTGCTGCATCTGAATTAAAAGGGGAATTGTGTGATCAAAGACTGTGAAAGAACCACACATGGAGTTCTTCAGCCGCACCACTTTTGTTACATTTGATACATAACAAATCCAATAAATATATGCTTATCCTGCAGGCCGTTTTTTTTTTTTTTTCATTATCTCTGAAGCTTCTGTTTAAGAGCATTTCTGAAACGGGTCTCTCTTGCTCTCGCCTTTAGGCCTTAGCATCCCACATCCTCGGCTTCTTTACTTTGCAAATTTTACAGGGGAATGAAAACTAGAGGGGCGTATGCAGATAATAGACTGGGGCACCATATACAGGAAACAAATAATTTGTCTGATTGGGTTTTCCAGGCAGGATTTCAAATAGGAAAGGGCTTTGTCCTTCTGAATCCCTTGAATGTCTTACATATACATAAGTATCCTGGGACTGGGGGGGTGAGGAAAAGAAAGAGCTGAAACTTTTTTTCAGGAGGGAGGGAACAGCAATAATTAGGTGCAATCTTAGATCTATTCACAGATGCGAACAGTTGGACAAAACTTTGAATAGTTGAAGACTGCTCTCCTATTGAGGCCACATCCAAATGGCACTTTGCATCACTATAATGTTCAGGAAAATTGACAGTGTTGCTCTGCATTTACATTAGGGCAAGCAAGTGGAATCTCAATACTTGTTAGATTTGCTGGAATAAATGTTGCTGCATTCAGTTCCAGGCCTAGAGTGAATGCAACATGATAGTTTTTAAAACCAAAGATGGAAAACGGAACATGTGGAAAGAGGCATAATATATTTCGACCAAGTACCTTCCGGGGATTTTAATGGGGTATACTCTGAAATAAGGACACGATTCGGGATAAATGAAAGGCAGTCGAAGCCATCTGATTTCCATAGGGAAACTCAATGTCACAGCGACCTCTTTTGTATGAGGACAGATTTCACACACATACACAAATGCAGTGGCATCTTCTCCATTATAGAAGCACTGTTCCTCTTCAAAATTAGGGTGGAGGGAAGTTTTTTGGTCTTTGACCATAAATAAATTTACTATTACTACTGGTGGGAAGAGATACCCATTGCACACCACCGAAGTGGCTTCATTAGTTGAATATACACCTGCAACATGTAAATGTATTGTGTGGAGGTCCATATTATATGTAAAGTAAAGTGTTCTGCTTATATATACCGCCCCATACCACTACAAGTGGTATATGTAGTGGTAAATGTAGTGGTATATATTTCTCTGAAATGAATGTTGGGCTATGCTTTAGGTTCTACACTTCTCTAGACAGTGTGATAGAGTTCTCAGTAGTTGATGTAACTAAGTTCCAAAGCTGAGAACATAAGAAGCTGACTTATACTAACCCTTGGTCCACCTAACACAGTAATGTCAACTCAGATGGATGGCAGCTCTCTAGGGTTTCAGTAGGATTCATTTCTAAGCTTGTTTTGAGATAAGTATTTGTGTGAGGGAGCTACAAAGAATCTGACATTTCTTTTTTTTATTAATTTTATTATAAAACCAATCACCAACACCCCAGACAAAAACATTGACCCCCAGGCATCTGATACATTGGATATACATTGATAATAAAACAAATTCAAATTAACAATATGTACAACTCTATATAAATTAACAATTAACAATTAACAATCCGCAAGGTTTACTTAGCTTTTAACATTTTAATTACCCCAAATTGGTCAAACATACTCATATAATTCAGTAGCTTCTCAAACCATTCTTCCTCTTTCTCATTGGGCGTTTATACATAACCCCTAAGCTCCGCTGCAAATGGCTCCCAGCTCCGGAGCTTAAAAATGTTTCCCCACCAGCTCCGGAGCTAACAGAAAATTAAGTGCGACCACACCCACTTTAGCGCATCCCAGGACACTTTTCTTGTACCTGCTCTGGGAGAGTGAAAAATTTTGATGTGGAGAGTGCTGGGCTCTCCTCGCTTCTTTTTGTTGGTTTTTTTTTTTTGCCTCCCGCCCCTTTAAGAGGAACCAGGAAATAACCGGCGCTCGGAGCAACTTCCACCAGCACCGGAGGTAAGGCTTTATTCTTTTGTCCCCTTTTAAGGCTTTTTTCCCCTCCCTCCCCTCACGCAGACAGAAGCAAGGAAGTGCGGAGTGGTGGGGAGGAAGGAAGAGCGACAAACCCTCAAGATCTCTGGTCCGAATTTAAGGGACCAGCGGATCTTAGGGGTCGTGTAAAAAGGCCCATTGACCTTAAACCCTTTCATTCTGCGTATCTTCATAGTTAGGTATTCTAAAATTATAATATTATTTAATTTTTTCCTCCATTGATTCACCCCTAGCTCTTCTGCATTTTCCCAATTACTCGCTATGACTTGTCTGGCTGCAATTACCATCAGGTTGTTGAAAAATTCTATCCCAATCTTCATCTAAAATTTGTTCCTGAATATCTAGCTCCCAATATTCTTTTAAGCTTTCCTTTAGTGATTTCCCCATATTTAATAAAACCTTATACAATTTTGAAACTATTTTGGTCCTATCTATCCTGTATTCTTTCACTAATTCCTCGAAGGGGGTAATATCTCTTTTACCACAATTTTTAACTTCTTTCTCCTTCAGCAAGGAGGAGATTTGTTTTTTGTTTTTTTGTAACCAATTAATCTTATTCCAAATTCCACTTTCCTGTGCCATCATTTTTTCTGTTTCCCAGATTTTATCCATATTCTGAATTGAAATCTCCTTTAATTTATCCCCTACCTCTTTTGGGATGAGCTTCCTTAATGGGGCAAATTTATCATAATACCATATTTTTGTAAGTGGTGAGAGGTCAGGGAAAAGCTTCCCCCCCACTTCTCCCATACCAAAAGAGGCCCCGTAAATGTTGATAATTTTTCTTCTTTTCTTTTCTTTATCCTCCTCTTGAAGATTCTTATTTTCCCTCCTACTGCTTCCAAATTCTCCCGCTCTATACATCCCAAATCTTCCCCCTGTTCTCCCTCCAACCAAATCATAAGCTTCATCTTGGATATCTGACATTTCTTTGTAGCTCCCTCACACCAATGAGGCTGAATTCCTAAAAGCAGATGAGATCCCATGCTTGAGGGTGGCAAGGTGGAGTTGCTGCGATCTCTGAGTTAGTACATTTGTAAAGAGATTTGCAATTGGTGAATTTTTCAAGTCTTCCTGCGGAGAAGATGCTGCCTCCTACAAGAAATCACATCTCTCTCTCTCTCTCTCTCTCTCTCTCTCTCTCTCTCTCTCACACACACACACACACACACACACACACACACACACACACACACACACACACACACACACACAGAGAGAGAGAGAGAGAGAGAGAGAGAGAGAGAGAGAGAGAGAGATGTCCCGTGCCTCCATCCTATAGCTTTCCTCTATACTCGTCTCTCTCTGCTGCCACCCATCACTTAATGGATCTTAATGTGTGTGTATAAGATGGCAGCCTTACTGGGGGGGGGAGAGTAGTTCCATCGGCCTCTCAGTAAACAAGCTTAGATCTGGTTGTTAAATTTGGAAGGAAAATAAAGCAGAGGTTCAAAGTTATGAACACAGCAGGGATTGAAGTTATTTGGAATGCTAAGCATTTCTAATACTATTACTGACCATTTTGGACACCCTCCAAAATTAGCATTCAGCATCTTGAGGTATAGTGTAGAGCTTGAGCGCAATCAACTGGACACACAACCAAGAAAAAAAAAGGTTCAGTTTTTGCCGGAGCTGGATTTTTTTTTTCTTGCAAAGCATTGCGGTTTGGGATGAGGGGCATGTTTTCTCCCTCTCCTTAGGCAACTCTTCATACAAAGCCAATTGGGCAGAAAGTTGAGTCTTGCTTGAAAACTCATGGAAGGTGAGACAATATTCTTCATTGCATCAAAGGCTAGCAGGCCAGAGAAGAGTGGAAATGGCGCTCTTGACCTAGACTGCCACTACTTCCCATTCAACCCCACGTGGTGCAGTGGTTAAATGCCCCTGCATCTAAAACTGTGCTCATGACCTGGGGTTCAATCCCAGGCAGCAGGCTCAAGGGTGACTCAACCTTCCATCCTTCTGAGGCTGGTAAAATGAGTACCCAGCTTGCTGGGGGCAGGGGATGTGTAGCCTGCATATTGTAATTAAACTGTAAACTGCCCAGAGACTACTTGAAGTGGTATGGGGCAGTATACAAGCAGAACACTTTGCTTTGCTTTGCTTTACTGGTAGATCTCCTTGCTTTGATTGTCACCATCTTCTGCATGTCCAGACCCAGCTCAAGCTGGTACGAAAATGGACATTTCTGAACATGCAGTTGCCCAGGGTGGGCTTCTTGTGCCAACAAGTTCCCAGACAGCTCCAGGGTTCCAGAATCAGGTGGATCAATACATTCTATTTTTAAAATACATAGGACTGTCTCCAGTCCGATCCAGTATATACCTTCTCATCTAGCAGCGGATCCATTGGTACCTGCTGAAACATGGAAAGGGCTATGGATTTTGTTCAGTCTGCATATTAAAGCTCGCTATCCAGATTCAAAGTTTTCAAGCTAATGCACAGAGTAAAACATGATTAATGTTGGGTTTACTTCATTCCTTGAATAATATATGGTTCTCTGTTGTTGTTTTTAAAGTTAGCACAGTTGCTACTATAATTAATTTATAACCTCTGTGCTATATATAGTGCTTTATACTTCTGTTCAGCACAGAATCGAAGGCTTCAAAAAAAAGCAACTGTAAAAAAATGGTGGGAGCATTTTGGATGTAGATTTGCAACAGGATGCCAATAATGTCTTGATTTAAGACAATGAGGAAGTCCACAGGGGAATGAATCCAGACTTAGAAATTTTAAGATACATTTTTAAAAATACAGAAAGCCAGAATACTGTTTTTTGGTTTCATGCAAAGGAAAGGAAAGTTCAAAATGGTACATTCAATCATTCGGTTAAAAATATACAAGTGAACGAAGTGCAAGAAGGCATTCATCTTGGCTGAAGAACCTGGAAAACTAATTTGGACACAAGAGGGCATTATGATTTCCACCTGTGTTGTGTCGTTACAGTCGTGACGGACCCTTCATGACTCCATGTCCATGGAGTTTTCTTGGCAGCAATACTGGAGTGGCTTGGCAGGTCCTACTCCAGGCGCCCATAGCACATCCATGGTCAAAATAATCATAATAATTGAGTTGGAAGGGTCCAATTGAGTACAACCCTCTGTTCAATGTAGATCTGGTGGATTGTTGTCTAAATCAATGCAGATCTGGCAGATGGTTGTCTATTGTACTGCTCTAACAGTTAAGAAGTTTTTTTCTGCTATTCAGCCTAAATCTGGCTTCCTACAGTTTGAGCCTCTTAATCCTTTGGGAGGATTGAGATTAGATTCTGCCCCTCCTCTAGCATCCAACCTCCAGAAGGAATGGCATGAGTTGCTTCTACGGAATGGGCACAAAATGGAAAAATAGAGTTTCATTTCGTTTCTACTAGTGGTTTGTTTCATTTCATTTTTAAATGAACTTTTGTAAAGAAAATTGTAACAAAGCAATAACGAAACAATTTTATAGAGGGCTCCCCTAGGTCCTAGAGGCACCAAATTTGGTGGGCCGCTTTTTACAAGGGAGAGGTTTTACAGAGTAATGAAACGTTTCTTTTTCAAAGGGAAAAGAAGTGTTTCATTTCATTTCATAATGAAACACTGTGTCCCGTTTCGTTTCATTTTGTAATGTTTTGAAAATTTACAAAATGACAAAACAGCAAGCCATTTTTCGTAAGGTGCCCATCTCTAGTTGCTTCTCATCAGTTCCTTTCCTCAGTCATGAGGGCACAACATCATTGAGTTCTGATAGTAACTTAACTGATTGAAAGTGGTTATAAGGACAATACCTCCCCTTTCCTGTTACCCGTGTATAAATGATGGTGGTGGTGGTGGTGGTGGGGAATGTTCAAAAGCAGGGCATTATTTGAACAATCTTTCAAACAGAGGAGGACACAGGGTCATCCTAACTCCACATTGCTTTGGAAATATGATATGTAAATGCCAGAAGGAGACTTGGATTAAACTGCTTGGTAGCTTAGTGGCTTAGGTCTCTGGCTGTGTAGCCAAAGGTTGGAAGTTCAATTCCCCGACTCTGCCTTCCTTGAGAAGTGCTGGACTAGGTGATTCATGGGGTCCTTCCAGCTCAGGAGTTCAAAGGTTGTTATTAAAGATTGCTAGTGGGGGGAGACCTTTACGTGGAATCCTTTGGGCATCAGTTCCTTTCCTGATGGAATAAGGGGCTCTGTTCCTAATACTTCCATCAGGCCACTTGTCAGCATTCACAGATGCCTGCTGTTTTTATAGACAGTTGTTTTACAGCTCTCTGGACAGTTTCACTGTTCACTTTGCAGTGATGGAGGAAAGTGAATTTAAAAAAGAAAGAAAGAATAGCACTTAGTTCATGTAATGCAGCTGAAACCTGCACCGCAGCAATGCTCAAAACAACTTTATTATTTGAATAAGAGTTGTTTTAATTTCTCAGGGCTGGGTATGGTAAAAGTGGGACTGGGTTCCCACAGTTACATGACTCTGTATTCACATGTAATCCACCCTTAAGAACTCTCTTCTGTGGGTTTGGATGGAAGGAACATTTTTTTACGAATCTCTGCAAAACTATTGGATGTAGGATTTTGGAGAATTGGATGTTTTGTGACTGAATGATTCTGTAGACAAAGATGTAAATTGCTAGTTCTCTTCCATCCAATGCTCCTCACTTAAAGTTGATCTTCTGGGTTGATCCATGTCCAGAACTTTGACTCTCCAGAGCTTAAAAGTTTGGGTTTCAATTCTCGTGTCATGTTAGTTCTGTATTAGGGTGGCCACCTTTTTTTTCCACAGAGGCTCCATGCCTTTAACATTGATTGATTGATTGATTGATTGAGTGAGTGAGTGAGTGGTGGTGAGTGAGTTAGTGAGTGAGTGAGTGAGTGAGCAGACATGTCATTCCACAGTGCTTGGAATTCTCCCTGGGCTGTCATCATCGTTGTTGTTGTTGTTGTTGTTGTTGTTGTTGTTGTTGTTGTTGTTGTTGTTGTTGTTGTTTGTTGTTGTCGTTGTCGTTGTCTTCTTCTTCTTCTTCTTCTTCTTCTTCTTCTTCTTCTTCTTCTTCTTCTTCGTCATTGTCGTCGTCATTGTTGTTGTCGTTGTCGTTGTTTGTCCCACTTGGTGGTGGAGTTATTCTTGTTTTGACCCCCAACTCCCTGGGCTGTTTACAACATAATTATGCAAACAATACTTTGCTCATCAGTGAGCTGGGTACTTATTTTACCAACCTCAGAAGAATGGAAGACTGAGTCTGCTTTGAGCTGGGTACCTGAACCTGACAGGATTTAATTCAGGCTATGAGCAGGAGGAACTTGACTGCAGCACTACATAACACGATCCTCACCATGCTGGGAATCACTTTACCTATTGCATTTGGCTAGTGCAGAAGGGTCAACCGTTTCTTTCCAACTTATTTCAGGATATTTCACTCAAAATCTCAAATTTCTTCTTATTTAGGATAGGAAGGTTTGAACAACAGGGATGTAGGAGAAAGAAAAGAGAATCTGATCTGTGGGGTTTTTTCCCCCCAAGCATATAGAGCTAGGGATGGGGAAATCCCTACCACTTTTGCAGATTTTCTACTCATAGGGCCACAGGTAAAAATCTTAAGTGGCAATGAAAAAGTACTCAAAAGGAGTGCTAAAAGACAGCTGGACCTTT
This sequence comes from Phrynocephalus forsythii, assembly GCA_029282475.1. Classification (NCBI taxonomy): domain Eukaryota; kingdom Metazoa; phylum Chordata; class Lepidosauria; order Squamata; family Agamidae; genus Phrynocephalus; species Phrynocephalus forsythii. The sequence goes on from JAPFRF010000022.1 coordinate 8,544,502, forward strand.
CTAAAGCAGGATATATTAAACACTTTCAAGCAGAGATCTTGGGTGAGAACAGAAGCTTAATTATTTAGAAGAATTAGTTTTTATAAGGCCATCATCAATGTAAGATAGTTCTCACATGATCCATTGCCAGCCTAAGTCAGCATGCTGTGATTTTGGACCACTGTAATTCCAGTGTGAAGTCAAATGGAAGAAAATAATCTGAAATTCACAGACTTTTTCTGCCATGGGGTTGCTGAGCAGACTGCGAGGGAGTTAAATATTTCTGCAACGTTCAATAAACCCATCCCTCGTGAAACTGCTTTTATAACCAGCTTTCTGGCTGCCTTTCTGTCTAATGGCACGGAGCCTCAGACAGGCAATGACACCAAACAAAAATCTGACTGCTTTTCCTAAATGGTGATAATAATACTTGTGACTTGCATTGGTTGCTTTTAATTCCTCCATCTCCCCCCCCACACACACACACATCAACCTTTTCACAACGCGCAACTCGGCAAGGGTACCCCAACCTATCAGCACAATCCTGATCCAGCCTGGCTAAGCGTCTGAATGGCTTCAGAATTCCAGTTTTATTCTAGACAGATGTGAGCGCTGAAAGAGGTGTGTGTGTGTGTGTGCGCGCATGCATGTGCACATGCTCTCACTCCTGAGGAGCCATTTTGTAGGCAATTGCTGGAACTGGTCAAAAGAAGGAGAGAGGGGAGGGATGGAGCTTTCTTTACCGTCTGCATGTAATATTAATACGCAGAGAAAATATTTTCAGTGCATGCGTGTATTTATGAGGTCTTTGGGGAGGAAGCATGCCTCCAGCCCACAGAAGGAGTTGGAATCCTCGCAAAGTTTTTTTAAAAAAACCTGACTGCTGATAGATATAGTACATGCTACACGATCCGTTCCCCTGTTACGATTCCTGCAGAGAGCTTGCAGTATTGGTTTCCACTGTATCTGCTACTTTAATTGTTCCTGCCTGTTCACTTCTTCATCCACCAAAATGCCTCGCCTGAGGGGAATTTTAAGGGGAAGAGAGGAATTGAAAGGTAGGCCTGGACTTTAAACAGGAAATTAACCCTGCTATTGCAGGAATATTAAAATCAGGGTGACTCTGGGAATGAGTCATAATGACTGGTTGAAACATCATCCTCTCTGCAGCCTTCCTTTTACTTCTTGCCAACCACAACACACCCTCGGAAGCTAACCACTCCTGCAACCGGTGCCACTGTGGCTGCCCCTGGCACATGTGTGGTGCTTTAGAGAGAATGATACAGATCACTGAAAGAGGCCTCTGCCCCAAGGAATATGTTACTTTGATCATCCACAGGAGAAAGCACAGAGGGATACAAAGCAAAGCAAAGCAAATTGTTCTGCTTATATACCACCCCATACCAGTTTAAGTAGTCTCTGGGCGGTTTTCAGTTTAATTATGCAGGCTACACATTGCCCCCCCCGCCAAGCAAGCTGGGTACTCATTTTACCGACCTCGGAAGGATGGAAGGCTGAGTCAACCATGAGCCTGCTACCTGGGATTGAACCCTAGGTTGCAGTACAGGCATTTTAACCACTGTGCCAGACTTTAGAGATGATCATTTCATAGTATGGAAATCTGACCTAGGGCATTTTGTTTTCCATGGGGACAACCCAAATCACTCCGCCATGCCTTTTTAAAAGCTAAATGTGGGATACGAGCCATGGTTGTATTGTTTCTTTCTATGCTGACATTCTCCCCAAGGCTCCAACAGAGATAACAGATATTGCATCTTAGGTGTCATTGAGGAATCAAATGAGCACACCCACCTGTTGAGCTACAGCCCTCCTAAAATAGGGAGATAAGGGGGCTGAATTTTGTCCACCACCATCCTAGAAGCTTTTGCCAAACATTGTGCTGGCCAGGATTTCTAGGAGCTGTCATATAAGAACATCTGGGAACCCTAGGTTGGGGGAAACCACTGGCATAAGAAGTTGTGTTATACTACTCTAGCCTTAGGCTTTCATCCCTGTCTTGCTTGGAATTTGTGGATCCTTGCCTGATTCTTTGTAGTCCCTTCCTGGAGATACTGGATCCAACTAAGGATATTTCACACGCAACGCTTTTACTCTGCCATTCAGCCGAGGTTCTACCTTGCTTCTTCCCAGAAACCATTGTACAACTTATGAGACTTGCAAGACATTTGCACAAAATGAGACCTATCACATAAATATTTAGTTGTTGTTCTTGTTGTTTTAAAAATCAAAATTAGAGTCGAGGACTACGGTGCCAACCTAAACATTGTGACCTGTGGTCATCACATTTCACAGACCCTCTCTCTCTTTTCCTTCCCCGTATTCTTCTGTACACTTTCCATATACAGTGATGACACCACATAAATCAGATAATATTGCAATGTAGACAGCTTTTTTGCATGTCTACCATGACAAAAGAAGGGATCATTATTTAGAGATGAGGCACTTGTTTTGGGTGTGATCCAAGGCCGGATTTCCACCGAGTCTGGGGTGATTTCCCCACCTCACAATAGGAATGGGTTTTTATATGGCACCAAGGATTGGGGGATGAAGGAAGCCGTGTCATCCTGTTCCTGTAGTGATGCTACTTCATTGGATTTACACCTTTTTAAACACCGTCAAGACCCCAGATGCAGTTTCCATCATTCCCAGATAAAAAGGATCTGTTAGGCCGGCCATGTATGGATCACCCAAAAGGAGGACAAAAGAGAACACTGGTTTGTGTGAAATTAGATATACTAATTTGCATGAACAAACTTTTTTAAAAAAATAAGAGGTTTCTGTTTCAAGCACAATGGCCATGATGTGATCAGGTCACCAGTGAGCCTGATAAGCCTGCGTTCCTGAGGCTGGTGACCGTGAACGATGGGCCACTTCAAGGTCTGATTGCTTCCAGGGCTTTGAGAAGGAGGCTTTGTTTTAGAAGAGCTTTTGAGAAGAACGTTTATGCTGTGGACATGCAGTGCAAAGTTTGGAGCTAGAAATTTTAGATTAAAAATAATTCTGAGAGAGACGTTTGGCATGGCTCTCATAATCTCCTTCTTTAAGACTCTTTTATCTTTACATCAGATGAAAACTAGATAGCCGTTCAAAAAGAGTACACCTTCCAAAGTGGGACAGTGACATGGCTCATGCATGACCTACAGAAAGTCCTCACTCCACTGGCTAGCCTCTCCAAATATGCATCTACTATTCTAATGATGGGAAAATCCTGTTGTTGACTGTGCAAAAGCTCCTGTTAGCCAAAACAGACAATACAGAGCAGCGCCAATGTATATTCTGACCAGGCAGAAGGCAGTTGCCTTTGTTCCTTCATCCACTCGTACGGATCATCAGTAACAGTAAGGTTGAAAGATTTGACTGTGCAGCATTGCAAATGGTTTTAGGCTGTGCATTTCAGGAATTAATTTGGACTTTTTCTCACAGGGACATGCATAATGACAAACAATTACATCTCTCCTGCCTTTCAGGAACAATAAATGTGGGTCTGGTCCAAAGTGTGTGTGTGTGTGTGTGTGTGTGTGTGTGTGTGTGTGTGTGTGTGTGTGTGTGAGAGAGAGAGAGAGAGAGAGAGAGAGAGAGAGATTGCTTGAATAATGCCAATTCTTTTTCCTTTTTTTTTTTTTTTTACTCTGCGTTTATTTTTCGTCTACACATTTCAGGCATCTTTGTCTCCAGCAATCCAGAGGCACAATGTGTGCAGAAGAATAAAATCAGCAGGAAAGCCGTCATTCTCCTTTACTACCATCACTATCTGAAATTCATGAATCTTATTAATTGTGGCCCCTCCTGCTAGAGCTCTGGGATTACTGTCAAAGGCAATGCCATTCACAGGTTGCATTCCATAAGGCTGCGTTCAGAATTCAATACCAGAGGGCTGGAGTCAGGGAGGACGATGATTAGTCTCTACTTCCTTTGGATCATGAATCTTAAATTTCAGGAATGGGTGAGAGGCAGAGAGGGAGGACATGTGAAGAAAACAGGCATGACCAATTTACTCAGTCAAGTTGAAAGTATGAGGTATCTGTGACCAAACATAAGGGTATTAAACATACAGTAAACTAAAACCCATGTGAAAGGCTTTGTTTTTGTATATTTGCAGGGAAACATATAACACACATACGTATAGATACAGACATGAGTTTTACACACACACACACACACACACACACACACACACACACACACACACACACACACACACACACACACACACACACACACACACACACACACATCAGACTGCAGGCATTTTTTAGTCTCTGTCAAACACAATTCTCTCTTGATGAATGACAAGGTACGATAATAGGGCTGCGGTTGCCATAGCAACCAGACAGCCGAGCTGTGTGCCTTGAATTTTGTCATCTGAAATGAAACCAGCAGCTAAAGGGAGTTGGAAGGGAGGGAAGGAGAGAGAGACAGAGAGAGAGCAGCCAACAGATTAACTCATACAGGCAAGGGGTGGAGAGAGAAGGTGAGGGAGATGTCTGGAAGAAAAGAGAAAGCCAGGGAGGGAGAAGGATTTAAGGACAAGGAGAGCCAAGTTACATGTATACATACATATACACACACAGGCTATTCGTATTTCCAATGCAAAATGAGTGGTTGGGTTAGGTGGCAAATTTAGCTGTCAAGGATTGCCTCTTTGGGAATAGGTACTCTGTTTTCAGCTGCCTAAATGCCCTAAGCACATCCGATCTTGTCTGATTTCAGAAGCTAAGCAGGGCGACCCTGGTTAGTACCTGGATGGGAGACCACCAGGGAATACCAGGTGCTTTAGGTACCTGGAGTAGGAACTGGTAAACCACTCCAGTATTCCTGCCAAGAAAAACTCCATGGACATGGAGTCATGAAGGGTCAGTCATGACTGTAACAACACAACACAACACCCTGTTTTCAGAAGTAGTATATTCCCAAGAAGACAGTGGGGAAGTTCCTATAGAGAGATACCTAGAAAGTGTGATGGAACACCTGGCATGTTCTGGGATTCACCATGTCAAAGGTGGGCCAGGCTTTTGGGAGAAGCTCAGGAGAGCTTTCCTATCTTAGGCTGCTGGTCTTATGATCTCCCGTTGCAGCTGACTAGCTCCAATCCTGGTATCTCCCATAGAAGGATTTTAGAAGCTGGTGCTGGGAGAGGCCCTTGCCTAATGCACTGGAGGTCTACTGCGCATCTGTCTGTTGTGTTGGGAGGATACAAGAACCACAGGCTTTTTCTTATATCCTTTATGCAAAGTCTAAGGTTCATTTTTTTCATCGAAGGGAGCTTGGACTGCAGGCAGAGCACAGGCAATTCCACCACAGAATGAATGCTTTCTCCCAATTATAACATTTTGTAACACCCCCGCCACAAGTTTCCTTGAGAAAAGTTAGATGCTCTCTCTCTCTCTCTCTCTCACACACACACACACACACACACACACACACACACACACACACAGAGAGAGAGAGAGAGAGAGAGAGAGAGAGAGAGAGAGAGAGAGAGAATGTTCTCCTAGATCTAGTTCGGTGGTGAAAATAAGCTCTGCCGTGACAGGTAGTTCTCCCTAGAATTAGGGAGCACTCCATGAAACTTTGGGTGCTAGATCTCAAACAAATAATAGAAAGCACTTTTTCACCCAGAGTATCAGTGGTCTGTGAAACTCCCTGCCAGAAGAAGTGGTGACAGCTATCAGCCTTGTGAGCTTTAGGAAAGTATTGGACAAGTTCATGGAGAACAAGGGTCTCCATAGCTATCATTCTGGATGCTTAAGGACATCCTCCGGGTTGGAGAGAGAGGCAGGAGATCTTTCAATGCCATTTGTGGTGAATCCTAAACAAGTGAAGACATCTGCTTGGGAATACCCTGAAGCAAATGGTGAGTCACTGTGTGAGACCAGAAACTCAGCAAGTCTGTTCTTATGTTATGTATGTTTTAGATCATCTGAACCAAGCCCTGAGCAACTTTGTTGCATAGATGGGTTTCACACCTACTTAGCCTCAATGATGCTACAGTTGTTGAGTTCAACAGCTATTTGTAGGTACTGTACTATACTGAAAACCTAGACCAGTGATGTCAAACCTTTTAGAGACTGAGTGCCCAAACTGCAATTAAAAACTCACTTATTTTTTACAAAGTGCCAATATGGCAATTTAACCTGAATACAGTGGTACCCCAGATTATAAATAATCCGGGTGCTATCCTTTGAGAAAGAGAGTATTGAACAGTAGGCTTTTGAATTTCTGGCAACCATGGTGGCCATTGGATATTCAAAAACCTACTCTTTGATCCTTGCTTTCCTGAAGAGTAGCATCCCATCTGCCTCTCTGTCCTGGGCAGAGAGGTGGATGGAGTTCTACATGGTCAGGAAAGCCAGGGGGAGTGGCTTGTGGGCTCATTTGTAGCCCCAGTTTAATGACTCCATGAAGAGATCCAGGTGAAGAGGAGGCAGTGGTTTGTGGGCTCCTTCGTAGCCTCTGTTTACTCTCCAGCCATGCCGCTTTTGGGAAGTCCAGAGTGGCATGGCTGGAGAGTAAACTGGGGCTATGAATGAGCCCACAAGCCACTGCCTCCAATTTGCATGGCTCTCTGCACACAGCACAGTGGCACGCTCCAAGCGGAGAGATAAGTGCCGTGACTGTGAGGGGGCAATGCCCTATGCCCACAGAAAGGGCTCTGCATGCCACTGTTGGCACCCGTGCCAGAGATCCACCAACACTGGCCTAGACCTTGCCCTCAGAATGCTTGCGAGGAGGTCAAAAAGGAGAGAGGTTTCCTTTGGTGTTCATCTGACAAGTGGATCAAGTCTAGATTCCTGAATTTCCTGGAGGACAATTTGGGCTGTTGTTTTGGACTGAGCATGACAGGCAAACATAAACTCCACCTTAAAAGTAACATGTGGTTGGAGACCAGTTGCTAACATGGGGTGGGATATGTCTGATGCCTTTGTGCTATGCCGGTGAGCTTCCCGGAATCTGCAAGTAGACTTCTCTGGAAAGCACGTAGATGGGCTGGATGGATTTTTGGTGTAATCAGGAATGGTTGTCCATGTGTTCTCAGGCTTCTTGCAATCTCTTTTGTTAATAACCAAAAGGTAAAGAAAGTACCAAGGCAGGTGAAAAATACTTTGAAAGAAACCTTAAGAACAGGATGGGACACTTGGAACCTGCTGGGAGTGACATGACTTGAAGCCTAATAGTCTTAGATCTCTCTCCTTTCTTCTCAAATCGATTCCTCTATAAACTGCCTTCACCAAAAGCTGTGCTGCGTTTTTAAGGTTTATGATTATTTTGTTGTCTGTCTTACATTTTGATAGAACATGACCTGTTTCAGCTCTGTAAGCCGCCCAGAGTTCCCCTACCAGGCAATTAAAAATAAATAAATAGCTTAGGTCCCCATAGGTTCTTCCTGAAAGAGCCATCCCTCTGGAAGCTGTAGCCCAAGAAACCTACCAGGCAATTAAGAGGTAGAAGATGAAAGGGATGTCTTGCAGGTATAGGGCCTTTTCAGCAGCTGCCCACAGGCTATGGAACGCCCTCCCAAATGAGACCCACCTGGCACTGACGTTGATAACATTTTGGCACCAGGTAAAAACCTTCCTGTTCCAGAAGTTTTTTAACTGATGATTGTGGGTCCTGATGCCAATTTTAGTGTTGTGATTTAATGTATTGTATTTATTGTATTTATATGTTTTCATTGTTCTAATTTTATTGTAATTTTGATGTTTTAATAGTTTATTTTGATTGTGAGCCACCCAGAGACCTTTGGGTAGTGGGCAGCATACAAGCTATATAAATAAATAAATAAATAAATAAATGTGAGGACACAAAGCTGGAAACCACTGCTCTAGAGTCACCACATCTGGAAGACACTGGCTTTAGGCTCACAAGATAGGGTTAACTCTAAACTGTTGAGTTCAAAACAAGCATGCAAAAACTTTGGACTAAATCTACTTGATGGTCCCAACTAGGTGAAATTGATTTAATGGGACTTGTAAAGTCAACATACATGTAAACTGCAATGATTCAATGGATCTACTCTAGAACAGACCAAAAGTAAGATTTAGCCCTTCAAAAGAACAGATCTGGAGCTCTGGCCAAGCAAGCAAGAGTTTAAATAGCAGACTTAAGGACCAGGAAAAGAAGATGAAAAGGTGACCAAGGAGGCAGGCTGACAGAGTGGAGTCCAACAGAAACAAGAAAGAAGATCAGGTCAACAGAATAGACAGAAGGCAAGTAGAGCCAGTTGAAGCAAAGAGAAAATAACTGAACATAGCCAGAGAAGATCAGGTGGCAGAAGCTATAATCCATCACCCAATTATAGAAATGATGTCAATGGGCTTTTCACACGACCCCTAAGATCCGCTGGCCACTTAAATTCGGACCAGAGATCTTAGGGGTTTGTCGCTGTTCCTGCATTCCCACCCCCTCCACACTCCTGGCTGCTGGCTGCGTGAGGGGAGGGAGAAAAAACAGGAAGAAAAGAGACATGGCTCACCTCCGTTCTGCCTCTCGCTCTTGCCACGGCAACATTCCAGTCTCTTAAGTAGCTCTTAAAGGGGCGGGAGCCAAAAAACAACAAACAGAAGCGAGGAGAGCCCTGAACTAACTATCGTTACACCGCATCAAAGAATTTTCACCTCCAGAGAGCAGGTACTTGAAAGGTGCGCTGGGATGCGCTAAAGTGGGTGTGGTCACACTTAATTTCCTGTAAACTCCGGAGCTGGTGGAGAAACATTTTTAAGCTCTGGAGCTGGGAGCCATTTGCCCCGGAGTTTAGGGGTCGTGTATAAACGCCCAGTGAGATTCCTAGCTGCATCCAATATAGACTCAGTGTATGGCCAAATTACAACAGACCAGGCAATGAAAAGAAAAAGATGTGTAGTTGACAATCACTGTCATGCTTGCCAACAGCTAACAACAGTCTTTATGGCAAAAGGAGTAGAGAGGAATGTGTCCCAAAACATGGTTTTGATGACACTGACAAAAATAACCAAACTCACTCTTATCTCCATGAAATCAACATAGGAATTCAGCAGACAAGAGATACAGGGAGTTCAGATGGATCTAGGGTATGCAAGGTCTCCAAAGGAAGTAACCATCAATGATCTTCCCCTTTCCATGTACCTAAGGAAGTAGTCATCAATTCCTTCCCCTTTTGATGTACTTAAGTATTCAACAAATTCATCTTATAATAAGCAGAATTAAATTGCAAATACTTTTTGGCTTTTCCTAATATGTACACATACACACATATGCATGTCTATAGGACTCTACATGTAAAAATCTCCCTCCTCTCCTCTCCTCTCCTTCCTTCCTTCCTTCTTTCTTTCCTTCCTTGATGAAGTCAAGCTGAAGAAAACTTGGCTTGATCCTACAGTTTAAAGAAAGATGAATTGGCCTTGTAAAACTGAAACATGTAAAAGCATCAGTATTAGACCTAAAATTAGACCTGAACACTGTCCCCAAATGCTCAATAACAGTGCAAGAAACCTCATATTTTTTAAAAAATGATACTGGACAATAACATTTTGGGCTGCCAATGTAATTACTAAAAAATCATCAAGAATAATGCCCCCATACCTCCTGGAGTTCTTAGCTTCTAATTGTCTTTTTAAAAGTCTGGTGACAACTACTTCAGTCATGGTGGAACATCTCACACTCCCCCTCAGAAGAGGCAGAGTCTTCACTGCCCACTCACCAAGGCACAAATGAGTTAACCTGATAACTTTTTGGGGGGAGAAATAAAATGGATTTGGTTGTTCCAAGAGGTGCTTTTGGACCTGCCAACACCAATCACTGCTGCCAGGTTTGTCACCTCACCTTGAAATACAGAGAGAAGCAAATAGGGAATTACAGGCCTCTGGTGAGCAATCTATAGCTGCAAGCAAGTCGGTAGTTGCTGCTCAGTTGTTCCTGCTTGCAAACAGGCATGCTGGAGTGTTGCCAGATTCAGAAACCTACCATGGAACCCATCACCTAGTTCTTTCCCCTAGGAAAAAAACAATAAAGTGCCACTTGAGAAATGAATGAAATACTGGCTAATCAAACCCTGAACCTCTCTATTGATCTGCTCTCCACCCTATTGCCTTCATAATCTTGCCTCCAAGAGCCTCATACTTTAGACCACTAACTCAAGGTTGAGGAGAATGCTAACTTTATGCTAGTGTGTGTGTGTGTGTGTGTGTGTGTGTGTGTGTGTGTGTGTGTGTGTGTGTGTGTGTGTGTGTGTGTGTGTGTGTGTGTGTGTGTGTGTGTGTGTGTTGTGTCGTTACAGTCGTGACCGAAGTAGATTTCCCCAAATCATCTCTCAGATGCCAAAACACTCTGTGAATGTGACATACGGAGCTTGAAGAATATGTACCAAGTTCAATTCTTCTGAAAGGCAAAGGAAAACACTTGAGGGCCAAGTCCATTGAGAGACTCTTTGGATCCATCCATTTCAATGGGTGCTTCCTTGATCAATGGAAATCCACCCAAACAGCTTTGAATGCATGGACCACAGTACCAACCAACCAACCAACCAACCAACCAACCAACCAACCAACCAACCAACCAACCAACCAACCAACCAACCAACCAACTAACTAACTAACTAACTAAGTTCTGAATTCAGTGTGCAGAATGCCAATATCTTGCTGAATTAAGATGCTGTTGGGTTGAGGTTTCATTTTAAACTGAACTGGGCTGTTTAATGAATGAAATGGCAATGGCAGATTTTTGTTAAATTTGTAGGCATTTCTCATATCAAAGTCAAACTCTTATATCCATTTTGCCTCAGTCTTGCAAGCCAGAGTTGACACTGTCATCTTTGCCTAAAAATACTAACATGATCCCTCTAGACCTGTAAGTGAAGGTATAGCATGCCTTTCCACTACCGGAGCTAAGAAGGCTTGGCCTTTGATGAGAAACTGTTGGTCTAGGAAAAAAATTTCAATTCCTTAATAGCTATGCATTTAAAAATTATTCTGATCAGACCAGGACAAAAACTGCAGAGTTTCTTCTCAAGTTCTAAATCAAGCCTATCCATACTTTCAACAAGGTCTGAATCCTGAAGCCCATAAGAGAAGAAATTGGACCAGTATGAATGACCCTTTATAGATACAGGTTCACTTCCCGACAACACCTCTGCACATTAGGGAACCATTTGAACCTTTCACCCTCAACAAAGGTGGACCCTTCTGCCTAGGAAATATTTTGGGGTATCCAGCTGTAGAGATGAAAATGCTCCCCTCCTCAAAAGAAGCCATTTCCTCTTTTTAAAAGGAGGAGATACTTTTCTTTCCCCTTTTCTCCACATCTCACCTCCACATCGAGATGGCCAAACACAGGGGCTACGAAGTGAAAAATGGTGATATATGGTGCCACCTGTGTGTCTCCTCTTTCTTGACAAACTAGGTATGGAAAACAAGGAAGGATAGAAACACGACTTCTTGAACTGAATACATGATTTGTATATTTATTTATCTTGCAAAGGGGATGCTGGGGCGACAAGGGCTTTCCTATGCATACGCAGGGAACAAGAAAACGATCAGCAGCACCTATGCAAATCTGGCACCGCTGATTGGCAACACCAACATCAGTCCTCTGTAAATGCGATTTCTTAGAAGCTGCACTGCTCTCAGTATTCCTTATGTCCACCCTGTTTGTATGAAAATGCCTTGTAGCTGACTAATTTCAATCAACTGCCTTTCCTAAGGTGTTCACAAAGACAAGCCATCTTTCTTCTGATAAGATGTCCTTCTTTGGGGGGGGGGGGTCTGCTGAAAGAACTGGTTTTTTTTCCATGTCCAAAAACTGTGATTGCTTCTGGCAACCTTTAATGTTCCCTTTCCCAACCAGGAGAGAAGGATTAATCAGCATCATCATCTCCAGAACATTTTTAAAAACGCATCCAAAATCATGTCCATGCTTATATTAGATCCTCTGTGCACACAGATTCAAAGCAATGAAATGAAAGGAACAAGGCTCTTGAAATTGTTACCAGTGTTTCATTTTCTCAAAGGCAGTGGGGAGAGGTACAGAATGTAAAGGCAGCCTTTACATTGCACACAACTCACATGGAAGCAATATCGTAGAACAAAGGGCTATGGAAAAAGCATCAAATGTACCAATTTATAACAAGAAACAGGTATTTCACCATGAGCATCACAATCACGTAAAGGGGAAAAACATTTAAACAAGTATGGTACCAGGGCTTGACCCAAGACTTCAACCATCCTTGACCATCATTAAATGCAAATAGATCAGTTTCCGTCCTTGAGACTCTTTCTGAGTGACTGGATGTGTAGAGACAGACCATAGTGTAAGGGCCAATCAGTCATGTGTTCTATTCTCCTGAAATGTTTGCTTGGGACATCACATTTCCTGCATACTCTTTTGCTCATTCATGAGTGGTCAAAGCTTTTGTTTGATAGTCCTGGCTATACATTTACCATCTTCTGCAGACACTCTTCAGAGTGATCAACAAGTTTTATGTCAGCCTTATGAGACAACAACAATCTCCCAAATGTTCTTTTGCTGTTTCTTTGGAGCATCTAATTCCAAAGCAACTGGGTTCTCCATAAAAGTGGTAGACATCCCCTCTACAGTGTCTGTAGATTATGTGCTTCTGGTCTTTCAGGGTAAGCATCTTTCAGATCAGAGCAAAGGACTGAAAAATTGGCCACCCACCACTACAAAGAAAGAAAGAAAAAGGCACACAAAGCCATTCCCACTGGTTATACCAGTTACACAAGTTATTTGTTTTCCTCTCTGATGGATCATCATCATCATCATCATCATCATCATCATCATCATCATCTTCTTCTTCTTCTTCTTCTTCTTCTTCTTCTTCTTCTTCTTCAGCACTGCAGAGCTGGAAGAGACCCAATGGATCACTGAGTCCGGGCTCTGTCAAGGAGGCACACTAGGGAATCAAACTCCTAACCTAGACTATGAAATGGCACAGATGGGTAGGCATCATCTCTGTCTTCTAGGCAGTCCTTCTCCACCATTATCCTGGGACAGTTCTTGACCATTTCTGCTCTGTTTGTACCATACCCAGTGGAAAGGGCTTCTGGACACCCAAGGCCACTGTCATAATGTTCCCACTATGAAACAAGAAAAAATGGGCATTTTTTTGTAACACAGAAAGTGCTACATTCTGGTAGAGAGTACCATGGACAGGTACACAGCAGATGAAATCAGGTAGTCATTCAGACAAATACACCCTAATTCTCCTGAAGGTTGCAACAGCTACTTTTTGTCTCAGGTCAAATTTGGTCGACCCATCTTCCGATAACAGGAGAGGGTGGTCTGTCACCAAGGCAGAAGACCATTCCCAACTTTGTTGGCCATCATTGTTCTAAATGAGTCGCTTCTAATTACCTCGAACACAATCAGCATATTCTTGAGGGTGAGTCAGCATAGGTAATGCACATTTCTGTCTGTAAAGCAGCCGGTACGTTAGGAGTCTTGTAGGATAATTACATGTTGGCTGAACAGTGTGGGGTGATGTTGCTGGTGGCTTTTGAAGCAAGGCTTTCCGGTGACAGCACCCCCTGCTTTCGCAGGTGCATCTTTGTGGTGTCTGCTCATTTGCAAGAGCAACGAAAGGCAGACTGCCCCTATTGTGCCCCTGTCTGTGATGCGTAGACCGTGGCGCCTGCTTAAAGACCCATGCCCTTGAAGGAGAAAGGGAACTCACCCCCACCTCCGCCCCCTACCCCCCACCCCCATGACTGTGAGCCCCACTCTGATCTTGTTTATCCCACTGGAAGATCAGCAGCAACTTTAAGAGATGTCAGATGCCAAAGCTCCCCTTGAATTACATCTCCGACAATGAGGTGGGAACCCATGGCTATAATTGGATTCCAAATTAAAGACGCAAGCAGAAAAAAAGGGTGTCCCAGACAGTTCCTAGAAGTTGGCAGACTGGTCTTTTTTTTAACCGAGGGTGGGGGCAGGCAATAGCAAAGGGGGGCCATTTCTCATTGTGCACTGTTGAACGATGGAATGCAAACACGAGAAAGCCTGCACAAACGTTCGAGCAAAATGATGCCATTTTTGAATTCATCTATCCCTTCTCCCTTTATGCTACATTTTCTTTCCATCTTTTTCTAAACAACAAGGGTACAAAGATTATTGTGGATCCACTTCCCCCTAATTTATATGTTGTTTTGTTTACCATCATCATTGACTTACACCAGGGACTCTGCCTACTGTACCCATGAACTGGGCACAGAAACACTGTTTATAACAGAGGAACTAACAAAGATGGAAACTCAATGCTTCCCCCTACTTTTTGGCTAAAATACTTCTATTTGTTGCTTACTCCTCCCTGTTTTTAGTAATCAATCACATGGGGATGCTGTCCAGCTATAGATGCATGCATGCTCCTTCCAAAGAGTTCATCCCTTTGTGAAGGAGACATGAATAAAACAGGCTAGCTAATAAATGCACAAATCCTAATAAGCTCGAACTGATTTATATCTATAGAAACAAATAGGGGAATATCAAGATGGGATCATTTCAGAGCTTCTCATGTTCAGGTTTATGAGATCTATTTTCCTTGTGGCTTCCAAAGATCAGGATAAGTGAATGTGCGAGTGCTAATTATCTATGAATACAAATGAATTATTTAATTATTGCTACTTTTGCGAAGTGAAATATGTTCCCATATCACACACTTTATCTGATGTTACTTTTCCTTCTTAATGATGCCTTTATATTGAGTGTCTTCCTTTGTTCCTCTCAGCAAGGATTTCTTTTGCTGGGGGTGAGGGAGGGAATGCAGCAGGGAAATGAGAAAATCCATCTTTTTCAATAATAATAAAAATATATAAATGGGGCTGGGGAAGAGGCGGAGGGGGGGGAACCCCACTGTATTCACAAATCTGAATTTAAAGATTTACAACTCCAGGGAAGGAGTCAACCCTTCCAGAAGGAAGAAGCAACAGTCCAACTGTTTCTCTAAAAAAATGTAAATGAGCAAGGAATGCATTTAACAAGAAAGAGGTAAATTATGATAATTACTCTGACTGATAGGATCCTTAAGCATTACTAATTAGCATTTATTGCCTGGATTATTGAAACAATGTGTGTGTTCTCTAGAGTAAATGACCCAGGTGGGTTTTCCCTTTCTGAGCCATGGGGTAAAAGTCCAGTTAAAAGGAGACCATTGAAAGATGGATAGACAGACTCAGCTTGTAAGCCATGGAGCCACCTCAGAAAAGGTGGCTCCATTTTACTGTATGTGTGTATGTGTGTATATATCTATATCTATATCTATATCTATCTATCTACACCTCAGAAAAGGTACAATTTTACTGTATATCTATATCTATATCTATATCTACACACACACACACACACACTATCTATCTATCTATCTATCTATCTATCTATCTATCTATCTATCTATCATCTATCTATCTATCTATCTATCTATCTATCTATCTATCTATCTATCTATCTATCTATCTATCTAACAGAGATGTACAAATATGTTTTCTGTATTCCATATCATTTTCAGCATCTACCATCTTTATGGCAGCCATTGCAGAAGGTTGCCGGAATCTACAAATCAAGACCTCACAGGGGTAACAACAGCAATTTAAGGAGGAGTCTTCTGCAGTGTGGCATACCACAGTCACACATGTCTCTCCATGAGTCGCTAGAAGACTCAAACATGACCCCACCTCAATAGCCAAGACAAGGAGCTACCTTCAACCGATCTCCACAATGGCAAAAAAAATTATAAACATGGCAACCCTCTGCTAAAAGCAAGCAAACCAATCCCGCGCAGACCACCTACCTGAGCAATGTTTATGTTTTGTTTCATGTTTGGGAAAGTTTGATAACAAGAACACCACTAAAAATTAGAAATCAATTAGGAACAAATCAATCCTCCCATCAGCACCAGGCCTTTTAATTGTACGTCAGCCACCGAGCTGGTAATGGGCAGAAGGGAAGCACTTTAAATGCCCTGGAAGGAATCAGAAATTGAACGAGATGGAGGAAATATGGACTCCATTTTAGCTTCCAAGGGCTCAGCACCACCTGCATTCAAAAGCTCTTGAAACAGAAGTGGAACAAAGAACTTTGAGAGAATCGCCTTGGACAGTCTTAAGAAGGAGAAGCAACGACTCCTGAAATATGAAACAGCTCGGCAAATAAATTCTACAGATTTTCACTGGCACATGCATTTTCTTAAGAGACGTGTGTGTGTGTGTGTGTGTGTGTGTGTGTGTGTGTGTGTGTGTGTGTGTGTGTGTGTGTGTGTGTGTGTGTGCGTGCATGCGCGTGCGCGTGCATGCATGCATGCAAATAAAAGAACAGTGCAATATTTGAAAAACAATGGCCATTTCTAAACAGGTCAACAGAGGAACCTGTGAAGATACATGTCACGAAGGGAAATCCAATAAACAGTAATTCCAATTTAGCCAGAACTCTACTTGCTGTGGCTTTGCCGCCTGACTTATGCTAAGAAGGGGGATAGAGAAGTTTTATTACAGACAAGAAGCCAAATATGTCTAGTATTTTCTCCTGTAAATTAAGTAATCCTACCCTTGCCCATTTTTCTCCGAACAGTGGTTCAGTGTTAGAGAAACACCGGAGAAATTACAAACCAGCCCCCAAGTCTTGCTCTTGATTTTTTAAAGCTGAGGTTACTATCAGAACTTTGTAATCTAATAATGCATTATGGAGAGAGGAGAGGAAGGGAGGGAGTCCATAAGGGGGGATCTGCAGAGAAGGGGAGGAATTATTTGTCACAAGGAGCAACTGAAAACCTGTTTCAGATTATTCAGATGGATTCCTATTTGATTGCCCAGAAATTCTTACAACTGGAGCCATTTAGAGCACAATTAAATCCTGGTGCCACCTTTACCTCTCGAGTGGCACAAATGCCAAGCCAGCTGAGAAACACCCACCCCCTTGTTCTTATAGGTCTGCACCCATGCCAGAAAAGGGGGAGAATTTAAAAGACAGAGAAGTGGAGGGGGCAGAGGGGAAGATGATGTGTTTCAGACTTCTGCTACTGTCCCTCTTTGCTTTCCAGGTTCTCATATCTTTAACCACTCCAAAGACCTCACCCTCTTTCTCCTGATGCCACCCTCCCCCCCCTTCTTCTTCTTTATGTTCATGCTGCAGTGTTGCAGTTTGGACGGAAGAGGGGCATAAGATGAGGGGGATCAATATTGATAAGGGCCTTCTTGTTTTGAGTGTGCTTCCCCTTTAAAAAAAAAAGACACCCCCCCCTCTAATTGATGTGTCTGGGCTAGTCTAGACTGGTAGTGATTGAACGAAGTCCCAATTATGTTATTCATTTCACTGAACTTCAGTGATGTGCTCCTGGAAGGAGGGAGGGCAAGACGGAGGGAGTGCTATCTCTGCGGTGGAAGGAGGGAGGAAGACTGCATTCTTACGCCCTGTCGCCCGATACCTGCCTTTCCTACCGAATCCATTACCCAGCTGTCATCTGTACCAGTTGACAAATCTACCATACCTCTGGCCCAAGGGATGGGGGGTATGGAAGGCAATCCTTTCTATTGCACCCAGCTTGCAAGAGCACATTATTCTGCACATTTTCATTTTCAGATAACATACAACAGCACTGAAGTGGTATTGCTGAATTGGAAGAGCAACTGTCGCATCTCAGTTTAGCTTAAATCCTCCTATGAAAAGATTGTAACCTATCCTCATATCGCTGTCTATCTATCTATCTATCTATCTATCTGTCTGTCTGTCTATCTGTCTATCTATCTATCTATCTATCTATCTATCTATCTATCTATCTGTCTATCTGGGCACACACACATATGCATATCTATACTTGGAAAGGAACACTGATGCCACCACACAAATACATCACACATCTTTCATGGGCAATCAAAGCTGTGGGAGACCTCAGCATGTGTTGTGCAGTTTGAGTTTAAAATAGCCAAATGACGATTCCGAAAGTCAGTCCATTCGAGTGACCTGTGCATCCTGGGGTCACCAAATGGGTCTTTACAATAGACTGAAAATAATGGTCCCCACATAAACGTGAAAATGCTGTTCCTTTAATTTGGGGGAGAAGCTCAAGAAGTGAAATTAATAAGAGATTATTGAAAATACCTCTCCCAGCGAAATGGCTATAACTACTACTGTTTTGCCCTTCGTCCTTAGTCCCTTCTAGTTTCATGGACTGCTTTCATGTCTCATAAGCATGCAGTCTGATCCTGCATTCCTTTTCTCAACAAGATCACTTCTTTAGCTTGAGATGTGTTGCTCCCCTTCCTCTACTCTATTTGTGGCATGGTGTGCTGAGTGAAACCCAGTGGGAACATCACCAGACCATCTAGTAATAACCTCTTTAGACATTGCTAAGCGAAGAAAACAGCATGGAGTGCCAGAGCAAGGAAACAGGAGACCCGGCGCATGCCCTGCTCTGCACCCTGAAGAACAATTCCACATTTCAAACATACAATCTGTTAATTTCACAGGCACCTCTTTGTGAAGCAACAACATTACGTCGCATGGATTTGGGTCTCAAGGCAGAGGGTGGGAGAATGCAACACCCCTGCAGGGCGGGAAAGCTCGCCCAGATCTTCTCCAACAACTGTTTAGTTTTGAGCAGAATGCTGAAATGCAACATAAACACACAAATGCAGCAGGGAAGGACACACAGACAGTCACTATATCTCTGCCTTCAAGGCTCCTCTCTAAGAGATCTCGGTCCAGTTTTAGGCTCCGGATGGAGTGACATGCCGGGATTTCAACTGAGGTCAGGCACCAAGATACTGAGCTGTTTCTATTACGCTCTGAGGTACTGTGTGCTGCTCTCAAGAAAGAGGGTGGGTGTGTAAACCGGCAGAGGGAAGGAGAATTTTATTGATAGGCTCATTGGCAGTGCAACCTTGAACACCCTGTGGCATCAGAAGCATCTATCACAGAGCATCCATTGGAGGTCTTCTACCTGGACGTCAAGTGAGGAGACTGAAATATGTTGGGGGTTTCAAGCCACAGAAGGGGTTCACTTAACATGGGGAGCAAAGTAGGCTAGAATTTTGTTACATTTCCTCTCTAAGTGTGCCTGAGGGGCATGCCTCTGTGTGCATCTTTCAGAAGAACCCAGCTCCGTTTTCGCTTCCAATCTCAAAACTCCAACATCCCTGGGCAATATAAACGGGCCACCATTCCTACAGATTGCTGGAGTCCCATAAAAATGCACGGAAGTCCCTAAAATTGGTAGGAGATACAGACCTCTACCTTGTCTTCTGGAGGTGCAGATACAAGAGCCCTCTCACCTCTTGGTCTGAAAGCTGATCCCAGTCCCGAAAAGGTGGATCAGATGTAAATGTTGGGGGTGGCTTCCTCCCTCACTGTTTTTTTTTTAAAGCCCAAACCCAAAAACCTATGACAACGTCAAAACCTTTTAATTCCCCCCCCCCCCGGGGAAGGGAGGCAGGGCGGGAAGGAGAATCCCTCCCTTGCACAACGCCAAGAGTCAACTTGAACTTTAAAAAGCCGTTTGTTAGCTTGTTTCCTTTTTTCTCCTTTTCAAGTTTCACTAATGCGTAACTGATGAAGGGGCACAACTCACGGCTCCCAAGAGCCTAACCCGTGGACTTAAAAACTAAACGTCACAAGTTAGGGTCTCAGGGACAGAGAGCGGCGCGTTCCACGGTTTCTCACCCGCCACAAAAAGGTCTACAATATTTAGGTTTGCCCGCACAGCCTAACCCACTGGCGGCGGAGGTGGGGGGGTGGGGGGTGGAAATCAAGAGGCATTTAAAAAGAGAAAAGAAAAGAATTATGGCAAGGAAATCCGAAGCCTGCAAGCCAAAATATCGAGGTGAAAACCGCAGCTTTTCAGTGGGGCGGAGGAACAAAGTATGCATTCAAACAGTTAGTTTTTATGTTTTTGGTTTTTTTAACCAGACAGCTCTTTTCCAACAATAAATGACATTTCACCCGCACAAGTTTAATTGCTGAAACTGCACAGGGCATTTATCAACACAGGGCATTCTTCAGCCCGAAATCAGAAGCTAAGCAGACGTATCCCACCGCAAAAAAATAAAACTATTCACCTGACATAAAAATTAAGCATGCAAGCGGCATATTTCCCACCCCCAAACCTCCACCCCCCCATCATCTGCCTTGAGGAAAGTCATCTTGTGGGAAATTTAAAGGCATCAAAAATACTCCGGAGTGGGCGGAAAAGCCGCTTGAAACTCACCCTTTGGAGGTGGAGATGGGGTCCGATCTTCAACAAAAAAGAGAGAGCAAAAATTTAAAAGCGAGGGGAGGGAAGATATTTCGGCGAGTGGGGGGAGAGAGAGAGAGAGAGAGAGACTTTATGGAAGGAAAAAATAAATGAAATTTTAGGGAAGGTAGGAAGGGAAGCAATCCGAGCTTCATTTTTAAAATGAAAGGGAAACGAGAGAAGACCAAACCCTAAACCCAACCGTCTCTACCTCTCCATCTTGGGACAAGGCAAAGACGCCACTATTAGTGGGTGGGGTCTTTTTTTGGGGGATCCAAACCCAGCTATTTCTTCCTTTTGAGAGGAGGCATTATATTTAAAAAATAAAAACACGTCCCTTTAAAATTAAATGTCGGGGTTTGCTCTCTCTCTCCCCCCTCCCACCACACTGGCATCAGAGGGCGGCCCTCGGTGCACCGAGAATCCAGGCCAGTTTTAAGAGCAGTCAGCTCCAGGTTGCCGGTGGATGGGGCGGGTGGAGGCGGGTGGGTGGGGGTGTCTCTGGTGGGGGGGGGGGCGAGGCAAGGAAGAAGAAGAGGACGGAGCCAGGAGACTGATGCAGCCGCTCCATCCAGAAAGGCTCGCTCTCCCCACCACCACGGCAGGTCCCCCATGTCGGAAACTGGGGTGGGGGGGGTGGGCAGAAGAGGTAGCAAGGAGGAAGCGAAAGAAGGGACCTGAGCAGAATCAACACCTTGCATGCGTCTGCAGGACCGTGCGGGCAACAGGCTGATGGGGGAGAGCGGGGAGACACCCCCCTCTTCTCCTCCCCCTCCCCCGGCAAGAGCTCACCTAATTGATATAAATGGTGCCCGCAATCACTCCCCAGGCAGTCGCTCGTCTCCCCACCACCCGGCTCCTCTGCGCGGCTTTTTTTTGGGGGTATCGCCGAGCAGAACCGACGGGGCGCCCCCTCCCGCCCAGACATCGCTTTGATCTCGCGCTTCGTCCCACCCGAGGTCTTTCCCCAGCCCGAAATAGAGGCCTTTGGCTCTCATGCCAAAAACCCCAACCCCAGCCCCACCCAGCCCTCCATCCGCGACTCCAGACGTCTTCTCCCTTTTCAGGGTGGGCAGAAAAAAAGGACCCCTCGAAAGGGACGGGAGGAGTTCCGATGGATGGGCGGAGAGGGGAAAGGGGGGGGATAAATTAATACAGCCCGGAGCCTGAGATACCGGGAGATTTCCTTCCTCTTCCTCCTCTTCCTCCCCCGCCCCCCGCAGATATTTTCTGGTCTCTCCTCACTGAGCCTCCCCCCCCCGCGCCAAAAATCTCTCCCACCCTCTTCTCTCCCACCCCCGTTTCGTTTACGGGCAGACAAGGGTAGCAGCAACTGCTAAGAGCCCTAACTTTGCATCCGGCTCGCTCCACCCGCTCGCCTCGCCCCCCCTCAATCCCCTCGCAAACCCACCGGCCCCCTCCGCAACCGCGACGCAATCCCCCCCCCTCGCCTCCCGCGCGCTCTCACTTTCACTGGCCGGACGCGAACCAGCGGCGTTCCGAATCCACGACAAAGAGGGGAGGGGGATGGGAGGCTGGGTGGGACCCGGGAGCCTTTGCCCACCTTTTCAGCTCGCCTCCAGGGACCCGATCCTTCTTCCCCTCCTGATCCTCCTACTCAACTTTCTTTCTTTCTTTCTTTCTTTCTTTCTTTCTTTCTTTCTTTCTTTCTTTCTTTCTTTCTTTCTTTCTTTCTTTCTTTCTTTCTTTCACCTTTATTCCCGATCAGCTCGTTACCGGCATGGTTACGCTACAGGTCTTCCCTCTGACCGTTCCCCACCCACCACCACCCCTCCAGCCGTCCTTTCCGTCCCGTCCCCCGCTTCTTAAAAAAGAGGAGACACCAGCAGAAAGCGCCTCGGATGGATTGGGTCGGGGGTGGGGGGGGCGGCGGCGGCGGCCAGGGCCGACGTGAAGCGGGTTGTGTGACTCTAGGGATGGGTGTGCGCCCTCGCGCGTGCACATGTATCTATATCTACATGTATAGCGCTCCAATGTACACACGGAGACACACACGCATGCCTGCATACAGGGGAGGGGAAAGGAGGCGGTCGAAGGGCCGCCTGCGAGAGGCTGGAATCAACCGCCAGATGCCACGGACTCGGCGGTCTGCACTGCCCCCTTTCTTCCCCTCTTGGTTTGCGAGCCTTTTGACCCGTCGCACATGCACTGATAGGCATCCAGAAAGAGGAAAGCTCCCTCTTTATGTATCTGGAGAGAGAGAGAGAGAGAGAGAGAGAGAGAGAGAGAGAGAGAGAGAGAGAGAGAGAGAGAGAGAGACTTAATGGAGTGTGCGCGCATCGCATCCTATAGCTTGGCATCCTTCTCCCCATCCATCCGTCACTTAATGGATGTGCGCGCACGCAGGCGCGCTCTCGGCAGGCATCCTTTCCCCCCTCCTGATCCATCCTACGAGACACCCCCCCTTCCCCTCCGTCCCTCCCATCCCCACCCCACCCACTAACCCACCCCCAGCCTTTACACACACACACACACACACACACACACACACACACACACACACACACACACACACACACACACACACACACACACACACACAGAGCTCACGTCTCGGCGGTGTCACCATCATCTGTCCATCACGACTGACTTCCTCTCCCGTCGGCTGGAATGGACCCTTCGTCTCCCGGCTCCTGGTGCTCGCCTGCCTCTCTCCCTTCGCCCTCCTTCCTTCCTTCCTTCCTTCCTTCCTTCCTTCCTTCCTTCCTTCCTTCCTTCCTTCCTTCCCTCCCTCCCTCTTTCTAGCTCGCTCGCTCCCTCCTCCAGCCTGCCGACTACATCTGTCATTTGCCGGCACGGGACCAGTTACTGCCATTCGGACGACCCCCCCCCCCGACTGCTAATGAGAGCAGAAATATACATCAGTGGGGGGTCGGGGGTCGGCGAAGACCAAACGCCACCGGGTTCTTAAACAAGTACTAATAACAACAATAATGGCAATAATAACGGGCGGGTGACACTGATGATGATGATGATGATGATGATGATGATGATGATGATGATGATGATGATGATGATGATGATGATGCTCTACCCCGCCTTCGCCGATAGCGAAACACATCCAGAATCTCACAGGAAACACAAAAGGACACACACACACACACACATCGTGAACTAACACAAAAGGGGGGGTGTTAAAAATGAGGAGTGTGGCTTATCAAGCCTGCCAGTTCTCATGGCAATAAATAAAAGGACACTTGTGATCTTAGTCCCCCCCCCACACACACCTTTCTCTCTAACAACCCCACCCTCCACCTCCCTTCTTTTATTGCAGTATCTTGTTAGAAACAGCTACATTAAGAAGCCATGAAGGAAAGCAGACCTACTGTCTCATGGTGAGGATGGCTTCAAAGCTTGCAGTCTCTCTCTCTCTCTCTCTCTCTCTCTCTCTCCTTCCCTCCCCCAACCTCCCTGTCCCCTTCAAAATAGCCCTTCCACCACTAGTGACATCTATGTCTTCCTGCTCCCCAGCTTCACCCAGCAGACTATATTTGCAATATGTAGTAATTTACCAGCTATATGCCCTTGGCTTTGAAAGATGAACTCATCTGCCAGACAGTGTTTCTAGGAAAGGATGCTCTCTCTCTCTCTCTCTCTCTCTCTCTCTCTCTCTCTCTCTCTCTCTCTCTCTCACACACACACACACACACACACACACACACACACACACACACACACACACACACACACACACACACACACACACACACGGGGGGGGGAACAGACTGGGTGGGGACATGTTGCTCATTTCCACTGCCTCCCTCACCACTACCACCACTGATTCCACTGCCTTTCCAAAGCACTTCTCCCTCACTGATGATCACTAAACCTTTCACCCAAGGGTGAACAACATTAGATGACTAACCAGCAATAAAGACAGGGAGGGGGGGTGGAAGCAAAATATGCTGTCTTACAGGAAGATAATAGTTGCATGGTGTGTCTCTGCTTAGGTAGACAGAGTGATAATATGCATGCACAATTGGGCTTCGCCTCTTCCGTGCATGCACAATAAAGGGATAAATGCTCAGTATTTGCACATACTGTAGGGTCACACTACGCCTATATGAAGACTATGTGTGATGCTCTTCCAAAACCAGCTTCTTGCAACTGCCAGATACCATACTTGCAGAAAGAAGGTATTGTTAAACGAACAGGAAGGTGAGAAAATGATTAAGGCAAGGAAAGGTCTGGGGTTCTCAATAAAAAAGAGTAAGCTGGTGACAACCCCCCCGAAGTTAACATCCTCTGGGACTTTGTTGGCAATGGCTTCCCTTTTGTTTCATTGCCAGCTTTCCACCAAATTTTTTTTTTGGGGGGGAGGAGTCATCTTTATATGAGGGGATGCACCTGAAGGAGGCATTTCAAAACAATGAAGAATATAATTGGTTCATTTATCAAGGCATTATACAAAGTAATATAACGGAGGGAGCCTACTTGCACTTTGCTCCCGATTTGACCATAAGGAATAAGGAAGAGACAAATGTAAGACATTACACAGAGAGCTTGCTATCCCCAGTCTGGTGCCTTCTGGACCTGTCGACCTGGCTGGGATCAAAGAATGTTGGGGTGACTTTCTGCCAGATGGGGGGATATATAAATCAATCAATCAATCAATCAATCAATCAAACAAACAAACAAACAAACAAATAAATAATCTCCTCCACCTGGAAGACCTCCCCCCCCCAAGTCAAGGAAGTCTGAAGGAGGACCGACAAAGCAAAGGCTTCCACTGTGTTAGGGAGGGGTTGAAGGGGTTAAGTCAAAGACTTTGCCATTAAAGGTTAGAGAGGGTGAAGCCTTCAAGAGACTTTTGAGTCACTGGGGTGTGTCCCTTGGACAACAACATAAGTGGTGATTACTCAAAGGCATTACCAACCACAGCTTGGAATCTGCTTGCCCCTGGCCTGCAGACAGAAACATATCAAGAGGAGGAAGGCTAAGAAGAGGTTAACAGGTTCTGCTGCAGCACAAAGGGCCATGAAAACCAGAAGGAAATCAATGCAGCACAAATTTACACAGAGAGTGTACTGTCCTCCACAGATCTCTGTCCTGTGGCTTGAATCAAGACAAAGGCTGCAATCCTGTGGTCCAGGTACCCAAATGCTGGGACCTTTGGAAGCAATATGCCTTAAGTTAAGAAACTGTTGAAGACATTACCTGATTTGCTAAGCTGCATGAGCCAGAGTTCCAGTGGAGATTTCCTAATTTAGGCACTTGGCTTCCAAGCATTTTGCCTTTGGTGTAACTACACAACAGGATTCGGGCCTCAGTGTGCTAATGCAAGGTAGTCCTCCACCCACATGTTGATGTGTTATTGAATACTCCTAAAGTAACTGCCACTGACCTTGTTTGTGTGTGTGTGCACCTCAGTTTCCTCTAATCTCACTGTTTACAACAGTATCACCTGCACTCATATGGACAGGATTCTTGCTTCCAGGCAACCATGGTTCCTGCAGCTAAAGGAGAGAACTGTGTGCACGGAAGACTCTGTCATAAGAACGTAATAACATAAGAACATAAGAACAGCCTTGCTAGAACAGGCCACAGACCATTCAGTTTAGCATTCTGTCTCACACAGTGGCTCACCATTTGCTTCAGGGTAGTCCCAAGCAGATCTCTTCACCTGCTTACGATTCCCTGCAAATGTCATTGAGAGATATCCTGCCTGTCTCCAACCTGGAGGTTGTCCTTAGGCATCCATAATGATAGCCAATGATATTCTTGTTCTCCATGAACTTGTCTAATCCTTTCTTAAAGCTGTCGAGGCTGACAGATGTCACCACTTCTTCTGGCAGGGGGTTCCACAGACCATTGATCCTCTGGGAGAAAAAGTGTGTGTGTGTGTCATTACAGTTGTGACTGACTATTCGTGACTCCATGCCCATGGAGTTTTCTTGGCAGGAATACTGGAGTGGTTTGCCAGTTCTTACTCCAGGCGCCTACAGCACCTGGTATGCCCTGGTGCTCTCCCATCCAAGTACTAACCAGGGCCAACCCTGCTTAGCTTCCAAAATCAGGCAAGGTTGGATGTTGTTAGGTTTGAGATCTAGCACCCAAAAGTTTCATGGAGTGCCCCATAGTTCTAGTGTTGTGCGAGAGGAAAACAGTTTTCCTTATCTATTTTGTCCACACCATGTATGATTTTATAAACTTCAATCAGGTCACCTCTTAGGTGCCGTCGTTCAAGAGTGAAGAGGCCCAGCCGTTGCAGCCTCAGATGGTAAGGAAGGTGTTCCAATCCCTTCATCATTCCGGTTGCTCTCCTCTGCACTTTTTCCATTTACATAATATCCTTTTGGAAGTATAGAGACCAGAACTGTACACAGTACTCCAGAATGTACACAGTACTATACACAGTCCTCCAGAATGTCATGACACATTCCTCAGCCTAGAACAGTTCTTCCCAAACTTGAATTCTCTGATGCTCCTGGACTGCAATTCCTGGTCAGCACAATGGGTGGGGAAGGCTTCAAGGTTTTTTTAGTCTGAGACTATCCAAGGCCCCAAGGTTGGGACCCATTTGCTTTGAAAATTGGACAAGACTGTTGGTCATTATTTCTGGCGGATGTCTACGGGTTGGTTGGTTTCTTATGAAGCCAGGGTCAGACTAGGTCAGCGGCTCCTTTGATTATAAATAGCCCCACACAGTATATTGAGAGGGAGTAACATTTAAAATACTCTGGCCCTGTCTGCAAATCACCTGTTCATTTGAGCCCAAGTGTGTGACAAGTAGATCCATGGGATAAACTGGTTGCATGGGAATTCTCAGCTCAAATAGTTGACTGGCATGTGATGTCGACTCCCTACCCAAACTTTTTTGACTTTGCAGGGAAATGTGTAGCTCTTTCCCTCCCTTTCTCCTGCCTCCTTTCCCTTTTTAAAAAAATATATGCAAGAGTGTTCCACTTTTCCCAGCAGCAAAGCAAAGTGGAACAGTTGAGCAAAACATGTGTCATATGAGCCCTTTTTTACTACATCAGGAACTGGTGTGGTCATTCTGGATTAAAAACCATAGGGTAAATTTCCATCTTACACCTTCAAGCTCACTCAGCTGGTCAGAGGCAGCACTTGGCATTGCTGTGCATAATATCCATAACTACTTACTATTATAACTGCTGTGTTATTTTAATTTCTTCCTTTTAAAAATTAGTCATGACTCACAAGTTATGTGATAACTTGTGATACTGTCTAAATTTTACAATTTGATATAATTTTATAATTTTGTGCTAAAAATCAAAGAATAAAACTGTTCAACCTAAAAACAATTCAATCAGTTTATTTTTTAAAAAGGGGGAAATAAAATTTAAAATGGCTGGATGAAATGATACATCAATGCTAACAAGAAAACAAGGCTGAAAATAAAATGGACTAATTTGTCTGTTCCACATTCTTCCACATTTATGATTTTAAAGCTCAAATTTATTCCCCCAGAATTAGGAACAAATTTATAACTGCTTGTAAGTTCTTATGGGGAATGAGACCAACAAAATTCTCCCCACGTGCACTTGCTAAGTCCAACAGGTAAAGCTATTCCCAATAGGGAGATCACTGCTGAACCTGTTTGCTGTTTAGCTGTCAAGAATAAGGAGTCTGTTGAAAAAGATGAAGTTTCTTTAATTTGAAAATCTGGCTAATGACACCTGGACTCAGAGGGCAAAGCTGTATCTTACAAGTAACTTGACTTAAAATCATGTTAGTGTTCTAGGGAAGTTACAAAGAAAATTCAGGCAAAGACCAATTACAAAAATAAAATAAAATAAAATTCACAAAATACAGGAAGTATGAAAGGCCGTTATTGCGACAATCAGATGCTCTCAGCATTTAAGGAATTCTTTTTCATACGATGTGTTCTCTATAGCATATTGTTTCACCCAAAGCCAGGATTTCAAGACCTTCAGCTCTCAAAGAACACATAGGAAAATGTGACAGTTTTGTCTTTCCTCACATTTAAAAAATGTTCACCTTTTTATGTCAGAGAACCCCACCCCCCAAATGAAAGACAAAGCGAAATCTATCAGAATTTTCATCGAAAAATGCACAAGTGAAGTTATTTCACCTCCTACTTTGGCTCCAGATGTGTCTGCCTTTGCCCCCTTCTTGGCATCAGATGTGACAGTCTATCATGAGAAATCATTTTAAACAGATTCATAAGCTACTAAAGCCCAGAAGACAGCACAACTCTGAACACCGTAGAGAATCAGCTCTTTTCATCTTTGCATGCGAACCAACGTGTGCACTCCTTGAATGTGGAGTGAGATGCTAAATTTGACATGCTCCCATATTGGGCAAATCCACCCCATCTTTTCCTTTCCCATTAGTGGGCATGCCTCTTGGGGCCAAGCGGGTGTAACCCTGACAACAAATCAAGTGGACCGTTGCAACTTGTTGTATTGCTTGCAGGACATGGTCAGGATGGACACACTTGGTCAGGCCTATCTCAAAAGCTTGGCAAGAGGGCAAGCCTCTTGGTACAAGAGAGTGTTCCAGATGCAAAGACCAACTGCCTCAAAGCACGGCTAGTAACTCTCAAAGGGAGCCATGCAGGAATCAGGTAAAAGATCTATCGCAAAGCTGGGCAGCCAATGGAGAGGTAGAATATATGTTTGCAAAAACACCGCTTCCGTGCAATGTAGAACTTGGCAGGTTTGTGTAGATGAAGCATGTCACAAGCAATCTCACTATAAATCACATGGCAAAATTATCGTACAGTAGATGCTACTTACAGAAGGCACCTTGCAGTGATTAGCTGGCAATTGTGCAGGGTCACCCTCTTGGACTGAGACAATTGCAGCATTAGGAGTACACAATCATATATTTTGCATCTCTACAGAAATAGAAACAGACCATTTCTGATTTTTCTGTCTCAGAGTTTTGATAAAAACACATCCCTTTTTTATGCAACCCAGACAAATCTTCAGAGGATACTTATTTCAAGCAGTTAACACCTGACCCCAATTTCTGTGGGTAATTAGTGAACTAGATAACCACACAAAAGGGGGTAATTATTTCATACCCAAGGGTACTGTCCAAATGGGTAGTGGCAGCAATAGTAACAAAAACAGATCCCAAATTATCCAATATTTGCGCTGGCCATTGTTACAAACACAGCTCCTCTTCCCTAATGGTGTGTCATAAATCAGTCAACTTGCCACTTCCCTGTCACAGACAGGATGGGTCTCATGCAAAATGAGAAAAGAGAAAGAAATGCACTTACCTTGTGGAGGCCTCTCGGATGGTTCCTTTTTAACTGGTAGCATGCCAATGCTATGCAGATTTTGGTCATTCACATGATGTGTTCAAGCCCTATCAGAATGCTAGGATGTACCATCGAGCACTAGGATGCACCACCACTTGTGTGGCATGCACGCACATGGAGGTACATCAACACAACAGCCCATGGCTGCTCCTGAATCCACCACCGAGACTGCCTACCTCTATGTCATGTCCGAATCAATCCTCCTTCAGTCCATCTGATATCAGTGAGACTTGATCTGTCTTCTTCTGAGCAATGTGCCAGTTATTTTAAGGATTCGGAAAAGCTGGGACCACAGGGACTTCCTGAGGGCAAGGTAACTAAAACCAAGGAAGGAAGCAATGGGGTTGTGGGTGTTGGTGTTGGTGTTGGAGTGCGGAAAATTATTATTTCTCCTCTGTAGCCCCTTTAAGACTAAACTAGTCTGCTTCCATGTGAGCTTCCATAGCTTGTCTGCCATTTTATGGTAGCTGGGAAAGGCTGAGCTCTTAGGATGAGAGCCTATATGCTCAAACTATTGAGTGTCAGATTAAGTGACAGAAATACAAGGTTCATATTGCACATATACTTCACATCTCATTTGACAGCCAGTAGCCCATGGAGAATATGGGCCAGGTTATGTAGGTTTGGGGGGCAGGAAAGTTGCATCTTGCAACTCACTGCCTTGATGTGATGCATACCAGTTTATGAGTTGCATACTAGAGATGGGCACAGAACGAACATTTTTTCGTTTCCATTACCGTTTGTCATTTCCATTACGCAATGAAACGACAAACGAAAATTGTGATGAAAATGAAACAAAACGAACAGAACCACGAAAATTGATGTCGTTACGTTTCGTTTCCGTTAATGGCGACACACAATGAAATGAGCTGTTTTAAATGTTAAAAAACGCCCTGGACATACATAAAAACACAGTGATAATTATTTATATTGTCTGATAATACCTACCAGGGGGGTTGGGGTCCTTAAAACATTTGTTTTAGTCTTCTCCCATCGCGATGTATTTTTCTTTTCCCTTTAAAATGGATGTCGCCACCAGCCACAAAATGGAGGCAAGCCATGTGATGGGATCATGTTCAACCAATAGCATGCCCAGGTTGCAGACTGGGCGGGCAGGTCTGGCAGCCACAGAGGGCATAAAAAGGTCTGGCAGCCCCCATCCTCCTTGCAGTCTCTGGTGGGAGTTAGGGTGGGATTGCTGTCTCTGCTGCAACTCTAGCTTCAGTCCTGCAGCCTCCCTGTGTGTGTGTGTGCTGCATACCCCTCAGTGAGTACCCTCCCTTGCCCCGCAGTACAGTCACTCTGCGGCTGCCTTGCACCCTGGGCAACGCCCTCCGCTGCCTTTGCAGCCTCCCTGCATACCTAGTCTATACTGTGTCTCTGCCAGCATCCATTTTTTTAGTGTTTTCCCTCTGGTCTGGGGTGTTGGGGGATGCCTGCGCACGGAAATGCTTTAAAAATCGCACAAAAAGTGGGTAGAAACAACAAACGAAAAACGGTAACAAAATTTTTCAAAAATTTCACGATAAACGGAAACGAAGCGAAACAGACCTCTCAACGACAAACGAAAATCCGAAATGCCATTTTTCTGTTTCGTGCCCATCTCTGTTGCATACCCAAATAGAACCTATTCTGTTCCGGAGCAGAGATTAAGTAATCTTTGGCATACGCATAAAAAAAAAGCAGAAAGCAGGATGACAGATCCTCAAAACACCCTCTGTTGAACCCAAGCAGGACAACATGTTTGTCAGAAGGAAATGACACATTTTCATTAATAAACTGGGGAAACTGGAGACATGAGATGTGAAGAAAATGGTGATTTATACTTAAGGCATTTCTCTTTGTCATGACATAGTGAGGGCTATCAGGTCCTTGAACTCTCTAAACATGAAAGTCTATGACAATCACCCTGGGCTGGACTCAAGTAAGATTCTCCCTAAAAATAAATTTAGGAGAGTGCAAATTAAGGGCTAAATTCATTTTTTTCAGTCCCAGGCCAAGTAAGCAAAGCAAAGCAAAGTGTTCTGCTTATATACTGACCCATACAACTTAAAGTAGTCTCTGGGATGTTTACAGTTTTAATTACAGTATGCACATCCGATCTCGCCTGATCTCAGAAGCTAAGCACGGTCGGCCCTGGTTAGTACTTGGATGGGAGACCACCAGGGAATACCAGGTGTTGTAGGTGCCTGGAGTAGGAATTGGCAAACCACTCCAGTATTCCTGCCAAAAACTGGAGTCATGAAGAGTCGGTCATGACTGTAACGACACAACACACACACACATGCAGGCTACACGTTGCCCCCTCCCCAGCAAGCTGGGTACTCATTTTACTGACCTCGGAAGGATGGAAGGCTGAGTCGACCATGAGCCAGCTAGCTGGGATTGAACCCCAGGTTGTGAGCACAGTTTTACCTGCAGTACAGGCATTTAACCACTGTGCCACAGGAATCCTCTAGTAGACTCACTGGCCAAAATCCGGTTGTGCATTTACACCTGCCGTTGCAAAACTCATGCCAAGGTGGAAGTTACATCCAGTAAGCTGTTGCACAGGGGCACAACTGGCTGCACAATCCACTGACCAATCAGCCATGAAATCAACTACGCAGTGAGCAGTAACTCTTTGTGAACATCCATAGGCCAAATGCCAGGTACAATGGGATTATAGCCAAGGTGTGTTGACAACATACTGTTAACACATATGCAATTCTCTTGCAAGCTCCACTTTGATATTCCCTCATCAGAGTCATCTATAACAATCCAAAAACTGAGAAAAAATATAGGTAAATAACAGATTTCTCCAAAACTGCTCTTTAAACAAATTGAGACCAAATACTTTCCTTCCTGGAAAGTAGTAAACTGCATGCCTTAGATCAGTGGTTCTCAACCTGTGGGTCTCCAGATGTTCCTGAACTGCAACTCCCAGAAATCCCTTCCAGCACAGCGAGTGATAAAGGCTTCTGGGAGTTGCAGTCCAGGAACATCTGGGGACTCACAGGTTGAGAACCACTGCCTTAGATGACAACAACCATGGTCCCTGATTTTTATGTCTATTGGCTGAGGTTTACAGGAGCTGTCCTCTGAAACATCTGGAATATGCCACTGCCACATTGTCTGCACCTGGATTAGAACATGTCGGCCTTGAACCTCTTGAACTCATTTTGCCATGGAGGTAGTCTAGGTTTTCTTATTCTGGTCAAGGAGAACCAGGAATACATAGCAGCACAAGGATGGTGCTTTTTAAGCTAGCGGTGATAAGAAAGGAAGCAAGCAACACATCTTGGTAGAATGGTGCTAATCCATCATGCTGTTGACCTCATTGTGGCCGAGGGAGCTGTGGTGGCAGCGTGATAATTAAGGACATGCCAAGCTGGCCTCTTGCTTCCAGATGCAGGACCTCATGGCGCAGTGGTTAAATGCCTTTACTGCAGGTAAAACTGCTCATGACCTGGGGTTCAATCCCAGGTAGCAGGCTCATGGTTGACTCAGCCTTCCATCCTTCCGAGGTCGGTAAAATTACTACCCAGCTTGCCGGGGGGGGCAATGTGTAGCCTGCATACTGTAATTAAAACTGTAAACCACCCAGAGACTACTTGGAGTGGTATGGGGCGGTATATAAGCAGAACACTTTGCTTTCAAGAGGGATAATTGAGGGCTGACTTAAAAACAAACAAACCCATTGCTCAAGATTCAGTGGTTGTTTGTTAGGCTTGCTTGCCAAGGATCAGTTTGAATCTAGGAAGTGATTCATAGGGCAGGAAACATAATACTGTATTTATTTGCTCTAAAATGTCTACCCTGCCTCCCAGCTTCTGAATGAACTCTTGTAGCACTTTTAAAAACTACACAAATGTAAAATGAAAGAGGTGATAAAATACTCATCAATAAGATTATTTTTTAAAAAAACTATGAACTAAAAGAGGAAACACAACACAATGATGTGTCATAAGATATCACCAGCATGATAATGATAAGGTTGCATAGTGGTTAGAGTGTTGGTTTTGGACTTAGGAGATGGGGATTCAAATCCCGATTCAGACGTGAAATGCACTTGCTGACCTTGAGACAGGTATAATTTCTCAGCCAGCAACTCACATGCAAATTTTCCAGCTGTTGAGTCTTGGAAGGTGCCTGCCATGTTAACTGATTAATAATAATAATAATAATAATAATAATAATAATAATAATAATAATAATAATAATAATAATAATAATAATAATAATAATAATGATGATGATGATGATGATGATGATGATGATGATGATGATGGTAATAATAATAATAATAATAATAATAATAATAATAATAATAATAATAATAATAATGATGATGATGATGATGATGATGATGATGATGATGATGATAATAATAATAATAATAATAATAATAATAATAATAATAATAATAATAATAATAATAATAATAATAATAATAATAAACAACTTTATTTCTATACTGCCTTTCTCTCCAAAGGGACCGAGAATGGCCAACAGATCTCTATAGGTTGTCAAAGTGGCAATGAAAGCAGGCAATGTGAGGTTCAAAGTAAGGGGTGGGTCCTTGCCTACAAGGAGGCGTCTTTGGATGCCAAGGCCTGAGGCTCACCCCTGCATGTCATCAACCTGTCCCAATTGTTTCTTTTAGGTAAGGAATACCCAGCTCTTGGAAAAGGTATGGAAACAACAACACCCCCCCCCAAAAAAAAACACCCAAATGCCACCCTTTGATTCTGATGGCCAATATGGTTAGTCCATCAAAGCTAGGACAATTCTGTAAGGTGGGCATCAACCACAACGTCCTATCTTCCAATCAGGCACCAAACACTCTAAATCTAACTGGGCTTTATCAATGGGTTAGACATCTGGCTGTGGAGCTAGAAGTTGTGAGCTCGGCTCCCCACTGTGCTTCCTATCATGGGGGAAGGTCTATATCAAAACCAAAGGTTATTAAAATTAATGGTCTTTCCTACAGGAATGCGTAGTCTCTTTACCATCTCTGCCCTAACCCCTCCCCGAAGCTTTACCACAAGCATTTGGGGCAGCATTATCTAAACAGTTCTTATTTTGCCTCCCTTCCTGTTGTCTTCCAAAGCGTGGTCAAGGAGTGATACAGCACAGATTTCATGTTTTGTTTTCCCAGTTCTGGAGTACTGTACGATGTTTCTGCTAACACAACTCAGAACAGTGCCAGTATTTCTGTTTCTGTTTCTGTTATGTTCTTGGCTATCGCAGCACGTTGCTGTGTCATGTGATGATTTCCTATTGTGACTTTCCTTAACAATGCTTTAGCCGAAATGGGTAATCCTATACCTGTTCTTTATACGAGAAGCACCTTAAAGGAAGAGAGGTTTTAAGCAAACAAATCCAAATTTCTCTTCAATCTTGGGCAGAGTTCCAGAGTGACATTCTGGCCTCATGACACCCAAACCATTCCATCCAGAAATCCAAAAAAAGAACCTTTTTTTCCAATCTCAGATCTTTTCGGAGTGAATATATGGGAGAGGCAGAAAGATGAATGCATGTGACAAGCAACCATTTCACTGGTGGTTTCTGTGTTTCTAAAGATAGGAAGGCAGCTTGTCATTCCCGGTAAGCCCCCGAGTTCAACAAAGGTCCACCTGAAGGCTTGGGAATAAAAATCACACAGTTTATATATGAAATATTTAATAGTGGCATGTCCAACATGAAGAAGATCAGAACAGCAGTTACCGCATGATCTGTCCTTTCTCCAAGGTGGAGAAATAACCTCACCTAACTCTGAACAAAAGCAAACAGAAAAGTATGCTGCTTATATACTATTCCATGGCACTTAGGGCACTCTCTGGGCTGTTTACAATGTAATTATGCAGGCTACGCATTCCCCCACACCCCCTGCAGGTGGTGGACTCACTTTGCCAACCTAAGAATGGTCTTTCCTACAGGAATGCATAGAGTCTGTTTACCATCTCTGCCCTAACCCCTCCCCGAAGGATGGAAGGCTGAGTGATCCTTGAGCCAGCAACTTGGGATTGAACCCCTGGTTGTGAGCAGAGTTTGGGCTGCAGTAGAAATCAACCCTAAATGTTCACTGGAAGGACAGATTTTGAAGATGAGGCTCCAATACTTTGGCCACCTCATTAGGAGACAGGAGTCCTTGGAAAAGTCCCTGATGTTGGGAAAGACTGAAGGCAAAGGAAAAGGGGACAGCAGAGAATGAGATGGTTGGGTGGTGTCATCGATGCAACCAATATGGATTTGACCAGTCTCTGTGAGGCAATGGAAGACAGGAGGGTCTGGCGTGCTCTGGTCCATGGGGTCACGAAGAGTCAAACAACAACAATTACAGCTTAACCACTGTGCCATGAGGCTCCTGAACAGTGTTCTGGAGTTCCTTAGGCTCTGCTATTTGAACTCAGTAATGTCTTTGTTGTGGAGTATGGAGATTATGGCTTAGCTCTACTTTACCCAGAATATCCCAGACATCATGGCCAGCAATTTGCAGGTATGGCACTGGGGAATCCTGATGTTTCTAGTCCAAAACTGTAACTTTTTATATGTCTACTCTCTTTTCTGGCATCTCTTGTTCTATATGGCAAGAGCCATTTGTGATTGTGTATTTAACTCCTGACTTTCTTGAGTCTGCTTATTTCCTGGATTAACAATCTTTGTGTGCAATCATTGTCTCAGTTAGTAGGGTGACTTTTTCCTTTCTTTGCCAGTTTCCCGCATTCTTCTAGGCTGGGCAGCTACCAGAATTTTACCAGAAATTTAAAATTCTGTAACAAATAAAGAACTAGATTTATCACAACACAGTATGTTTAACTGGGTTTTAATATTAAGGCCCAAATCCTCTTGTGTGTAGTAATGCTGTCATTAAAGCTCACTGTGCGAATTTTGAAACTGAATTGCTTCAAGGTAAAATAGTCACTGTAGACATTTTCTGCTGAGTCAGGCAATGGGTAAACATGAAAAGCCATTCATGAGAAAGACTTCTATTAAGAAATGATTTCTTAAACTGAGGCATGTGCAAAAATTAAGTTACTAGTGTTATAATGATGTAGCTACAAGGTAGGATTGCATCTACTTTTTAAACTACACTAGAACCCCAGTATCCACTGGGGATTGGTTCCAGGTCTTCCTGTGAATAATGAAAACCGTGGATAAGAGATAATGCCTGCCCACCCATCTCCAAACCGCTGCTTTCTGACAGTAGCTTACTTTATGACTGCTGTTTTGAGACAGTAGCTTGCTTTATGGCCACTGTTTGTGACAGTAGCTTGCTTTACAGCTGCTGTTTGTGACAACAGCTTGCTTTACAGCTTCCTTTGTGGCTGCTGAATTATTTAATTTTTTTTCTCTGCCAACCGTGGATAACTGAATCAGTGGATAATGAATCAGTGGATATGGGGTCCTACTGTATTTTAAACTACTGTACATTGTATTGGCAGAAGGGCTAGGAAAGAGAGAGAGAGAGAGAAGCGAGAGAGAGAGAGAGATCCCCACTTAAGTTTTTTTATTCAATTCATTAATATTGGTCATCTGGAACTTTTACACAGCAAGTCCTTGAAACTCACCAAATGATTGATTGAAGGGATGGAAACTCACCTCACCTCACCTCATCACAGTTATTTTCAAGCATCATATCAATGATCTCTTCTTTTCTTTTCTTAAAATGCTTCTTTTCCTTGTTTAGCAGGTGGTGATGGGCTTATTTTGCTTTTATGAAGACTGGCCTGCTGTGGATGTCCTTTGTTGTTTTCTCTGGATCTTTCCAGAAGATACACTGTTTCTTATTTTGCAAAACCCTTGGAAAAGTGTCCATACTTGGAAATGAAATACATAAAAGCTTGCATTAAACAAAGAAACACAAAATGGCTGCCTGAATCTGGGCAGAGGGGCACAGATGGGAAGGGCGTATTCTCTCAGTAGTCGGCCAGCCTAGGTGAAGAGAGATGAGTCAACAAGTGTCTCCTAGGCTCAATCTCCCACAGCCACTGGGTTGGATTCTAACCAGAACCAGCTGCCCCCGTGGCCATCTCTCTTGGCTGGATCAGAGGAACAGGCAAGGTAGCAAAGGCCCATTTCTTAATCCAGCTGATGTCACGCTTCATTTAGGGGAATGCCTACGACCTCTGTAGGCAACTGATTTGGTCATCATGTGCCTTCAGCACATAGCTATATGAAACAGTAGTTGCTGAAACTGGTTTCTATTCCTTTTCTTCCTCTCCTGCTTTTCCCTTTCAAAATAAATAAATATGTGCACGTCCTGTGATGTATCCTCATTAACATGTAGCTGAAAAAGCTCATTTTTTTCTATTCAGAAAGGGGTTATGTGTCCATATGTGTGTGCATACATGCACAGTATCTGCCTGCCTGCCTGCCTGCCTGCCTGCCCGCCCGCCCGCCCGCCTTTCTGTCTGTCTGTCTGTCTATCTATCTATCTATCTATCTATCTATCTATCTATCTATCTATCTATCTATCTATCTATCTATCTATCTATCTATCTATCTATCTATCTAGTTCAGCCCCTGTCAGGGACTTGTACTCCCAACCCCTGGCTCCACAGCCACATATACAAACCACTATGAGCTATCTAGCAGTTCATTATAGATACAGATGGTGTATGAGGTTGTGCTGACTGGGCTATTATGGGAGTTAGGCATAGCAAAATAATTTTTGCATCTCTGAATTTGTCACGCAGAAGTATAAAATAGGATCAAGGGGGCAAACATAACATGAGCAAGCCTGAAAGCAGCCAGGGTATTTGTTTGACCTCATGACATACTTCCCTAGAAGTAATCTGCTCTCCCTCCCTGTAAAGCCACAAATAGTAACAGGATAGGGTGTAGTGCTTCAGCCAGTTTGCCTGATGCCTGTCTAGATTTCTCAATCATGATGGTATTGTAGCCCAGAGCAGGTTACACCCAGGGATGCAAATTAACCCATTTCAAATCAAAACATTTTTCTAAATTATAATGATAGCCGGGACTTAGGGCGTTTATACACGACCCCTAAGCTCCGCCGCAAATGGCTGCAAGGTTCGGACCTTAAAAATGTTCACCCACCAGCTCCAGACTTTGCAGACAATTAAGTGCGACCCCACCCACTTTAGCATGACCAAACAACAGTTTTCTTGTACCTGGTCTTTGATGGTGACAAATATTTGATCCGGTGTAAGGATAGTGAGTGCGGGGCTCTCCTGGCTTCTGTTTGTTCTTTTTTTGCGCCCCGCCCCTTTAAGAGATCTGAATGCTGCCGGGAACAAAACGGAGGTAAGACTGCATGATTTTCTTTCTTTTTTCTCCCTCCCTCACGCAGCCAGCAACCAGGAAGTGCGGAGGGGGTGGGGACAGAGGAAGACAGAGGAAGAGCGACGAACCCCTAAGATCTCTGGTCCGAATTTAAGTGGCCAGCGGATCTTAGGGGTCGTGTAAAAAGGCCCTTTCTTTCTTTCTTTCTTTCTTTCTTTCTTTCTTTCTTTCTTTCTTTCTTTCTTTCCATCCCACTCAAACACACATATAAGTAAGAGTTTTCATTCCAGATAGTAGAACAGAGGCCTTTTGATTTCATGGCTTCTGTACTTTCCACTTGCCTATTGGTTGCATATTAATAAAACACCAATCAGGCTCATAATGGATTTTGAACTAGAATATCTAGTACATCCATTTTAATTTGGGTAACACCTCCCAAAAAGCAATTTATATTCCCAGCCGTGTCCCCACTCTAGTGCCTGTTAGGAAAAGGGTCATTCCACTCCATCTCCCACCATTCGTGGGGACTTCATGAAGTACCACTGGTACTTTCTCCAAGCCTTACATCTTCTTTCCAGCTGACGTTGACCAGCTATTATTTAGTGTAGTAGTAGCTCATCTACCTTAGCAACATAAATAGAGAACAATCCTGGATACTTTGGATAGTGATTATATTTGAAAAGTCACCCTTTCTTTCAGGACAATCCTAAACACTCTTTTCAAGCCACAAACACCCTTGAGCGCAATGTGATGTCCTTCTCCGAAGGCCAAAGACGACATATTACTAGTAAGCCATCCATCAATGCTGACCTCACATCTGTTTTTGAGAGGCGTGATGTAGACCGAAGTTCAAAGACATTTTCAGAGAAATCAGATTCACAAACAAAGAAAGGTTTTCATTCCTGGAGACCAACTACTAAACAAGAAAGCTAATTTGTAAACTCCATAAGGCAAGGAAACTTCTTATGGCAACCACCACACATTCAGCACATATGACTTTTCCTCCGTTAATCACCAATTATTTGTAACCTACTCGTTCACCCTGAGTAAATGGGAAGGGATTTCATGAAAGTAAAGCTGAGCTTTTGTGAAAATTTCTTGTCACACAGAGCAGAGAGAAACAAACCAAGCGTGATCATTGACTCCTCCATGTGGTAAGATTATTTAAATAAGTGTCTATGCTTTCTATGCAAGCATGAGATGGGAAACAGAGGTTACATAAGTTGATGGGGTCTCAAACATTGCCTCCAAGTTGGCCGGGCACCTAGAAACCTTGCCAAAGCTGTTTGGCAGGCAGAGCTGAACAGTTCCTGGAAAATACGGAATATTCGGAGAATATTCAGAGGGAGGCTTTGCCTGTCACAACAACTGGGCCATGTCTACTTATATCTGAGCCCTTGGAGAATATATTTAAATGTGCACTGCAGTTCAACAAAGAACTGGACGACGTTTGCCCTTGTCAAAGGGGGAAGTGGAGAATCTTTAGATCAAATCTATTTTAAGACCTAACAAAAAGATTTTTTGGGGAAAAGCCTCCTTCCACCGAGAACACAGGAAATGTTATGTTGTTGGGCTACATTTCTGATTGTGTCTCAGCCAACACGAACAACGAAGGTAGTGGCCGGACTATCCTTGGACCACCACACTCGCATATGGACAGATTTACAAGATGAGATCCTAGGAGGTCCAAAATGGGTAATTTGGGCAAGAAATCTCAATGCCACTGACATGTTTGCTGTTGCTCAGTAGAAAGCCTAGTGGTTGGGGCTTCTAGCAGTTTTATTCCACATCTTTCTCAAACTGGGACTTCCACCTTGTCTGGAGAAAACCCACCTGCGTCTTTCAGGTGTCTCCAGAAATATTTTCAATGCCGGAAGGGGCTAGATTACATATTGTAGGGAAATCCTGGAGTTTGTTCAGGGCAAAGCGCCAATGTTTGCCAAGTCCGAGTCTACAGTATAGAGGTGGGCCAGCTAGGTAAGCTATTGGCACCAGCAGAACAATCAAGTTCAGGAGGCACCACTCATTCCATTTGCCCACCAACACCTAAGTGCAAAGCTAGTTGATAAAGCAAGCTAATCAGTAAAGCATGTACATTCCTCAATAATTCCTCAATAGAGAAAATATGTCTATTCATCTGAATATAACCTTACCTTGACTTGAATTTTTAAAAATTCACTTCCTTTTCTTTTATGATTGGTCACAGGGAAATCAATACAGGACAGATCTATATGTTGGATTCCCCAGGCATGCAGGACAGCGGGGTATACAGCTTCCCAGGCATGTAGCAAACCTGGGTATTAGAGATGGGCACGACTAGGGAAAATGACGTTTTTGAGTTGTCGTGTGTCGGAGGCAGTCCGTTTCAGCTCGTTTCCGTTTTTCGCGAAATTTCGGAAAAATTAGTCGGTTCGTTTTTTTCGTTTTTTCGTTGTCGTTAGTACTGGTTTGGGGGGGTAGCGGGCTCCTGGAGGGAGCTGCAGGAGTCAGCCAGAGCCACAAGTGACGGACTGGCAGACTCTTTGCACCCGCTGTGTCTCACGTACTTGCATGTAGTGCAATGCAAGTAGATCTGGCTTAGGGTTAAGACAGGTTAGAACATAGGGTTAGGCTAGTTATGGGTGAGGTTAGGGTGAGTATTGGGGTACACCTCTGGGTGCCTCTCTGACCCACTTAGAAGGACAGTGTACTGGCGTATGGGTTAGGCTTAGGGTTCGGG
This sequence comes from Phrynocephalus forsythii, assembly GCA_029282475.1. Classification (NCBI taxonomy): domain Eukaryota; kingdom Metazoa; phylum Chordata; class Lepidosauria; order Squamata; family Agamidae; genus Phrynocephalus; species Phrynocephalus forsythii. Next base: position 8,585,935 of record JAPFRF010000022.1, read on the forward strand.
TTTGGGCTACGATTAGAGGGCTGTTTATGCCCGATTGGCACATCCCAGAAGTCTCTGTGGTCAATCTGGCTAAGTGGCCATGCGATTGGTGGAAAATCTGCATGGTCCACAATGTGCAGGTGTAAAAAAATAAAATAAAATAAAATAAAATAAAATAAAATCAACGGAGACTTTTATTTTGCAAGAAAAACCCACTGCAGCTACTGTAAAAATTCAAGCATTTAAAATAGCTAATTTTCGCATGTTTCTGTGGTGCTTTGGTGGGGTTTTGGGCAACGATTTCAAAAAAAATATTGCGGTCGCCATTTTGATCCCCCGCACTGCATGGCAAATGGATGCGCCCTCCCAGCCTGGTACCAGCAGCGCAGCAGAAGCAATAGCCAAGGAGAGGGGGGCGGGGAACCCCTCCCCCAAATAAAACACCCTTCTGGCCTGGTAGGTGCCCTCAGACAGTTTTCGCCTACTTTTAGGGCTGGGAATCGGGTTTTTTTTTTAACTTTTAAAAACTTTTTTCTGTGCCGCTTGGCATTGCGCGATCGCCGCGATGCAAGTAACGAGCACGACAAATCAGACCAAATTGTTCGTTCATCGGTTCGAGCTCGAATTCTGGCGGAGTAATTCCTGTTACCCTTTCTGTAGAGTAATGGATACGAGTAACGGAAACGGAAACGGGAATACCGCTAAGTCGTGCCCATCTCTACTGGGTATAGAGGGAAAGTGTTATAAAGTAAGTACTATGCGATCCCCTTAATGTGGGATCAGATCCGCAACTCCTTTGTGAACTCAAGTTTAGCGATAACATGTTTGAACTGTTGATTATTGCTATTACACTGACTGCCTTCCTCTGTTCTTCAAAAACTGGTTCTCCACAGTTAAGGACTAGCGATGGGGAAGCGAATCAAAAAATGAATCATGATTGTTGAAGAATATTGCAAATTCATCAAAATTCATCTGTTTATAGTCAACATTTATGGAGAGTCTCAACAAATACAAAGCAATTTTTACCCAGTTTTATTTGTCAGGTCAACTTGTCGATTCATCAATCTCAATTTTTAAAAATTATCCCCATCTCTAGTAAGGACCATCTCTTGCATCTCCTGTTCCAGGAAAGCTGATATCCTGAATGGGAGCAGTTACAAGGACATCCTTGGCCATTCCTCTGCAGTATCATCAATGGACTTTGTTTGCTTCCATGAAAAGCACCAGCAACAACACAGTTTATGCAACAGGTACTCATGTCGCTCACAACAAACTGGATTTCAGATGGACATTCTACCATGTGACCCTCTCCAATGTTTCTTCCTCTTCAAAATCCATGACACAACACAATAGCCCTGGGCATTTTGTGCCAGGTTGCTTGATATGCCTTCAATCATTATTCTTGCAGGATTTCATTGAATTCAAGCAAGAAAACCTTCCAGCTGTCATCGTCTGCTCCTGTGGCAAGCATGACACAGTACTTCACCCTCTCATTCTCTCACGGATGAGAAGAATAATCACACAGTTCCTCCTCCTTGTTCACAAGAATGCAACAGGCAAATATTTATATCCCTAGTGTAGACAGGGAGCAACTAGAGGCTTCTTCTACTGTATAAGTAGAATTTCCCTTCTTATTCTTCTATAAGTATGATTTCCCTTCTTGTATAACCTGGTGGTCTCTTTGCCCCCCCCGAATAATGGGACTATCTTCCTGCTAGTGATAATAGTGAGATTCCTCCACAATGTTATCTTTTAGAGCCTCACCACAACTTTGCTATGTCATTTCCGTGATACCTCCATGACATGGCCATAAATGAATGGCTTTTTTTACCTTTTACTTAACTTATGCTGGTATTGTTTTTCCTCTTAATTGGGCCTTTCTCTCTCCTTATACAATTTTTACAGAATCAAAAAGTCTTGATGGGTTCCCCCATTCTCCACCCCTTCCCACAAGATCTCTCCATGTCTTCTTTCTGATGGAAGAAAACAGCCCATCTTTTTATTTCTCAAAAACAAAGAAAAGATTCCTATTCCAGAATCAAAAAGTCGAGGTGTCATGGGTTCCCCCAGTGTTTCCAGTTTATAGGTTCCCACAAGATTATTTATTGTATTTTATTGGAAGGGAAGCCTTTTTTTTTGTGCCATCTTTTAGAGTACCCTAGATCGGGATATAAAATAATAAATAAATAAATAAATAAATTATGAGATCTGAGATGTTAAAAAAGGAGGAAATCCAAGACTCTGTGGAAGAAGCAGGTTTCAAAATGGATCTTGCAGATTGGAAAGAGCTAGCCCAAAGGATGCAAAACATCCAGGAAGTGTGCAAACTAGGTCAGGATAGTGGACACCCTTGTCTTAAAGGGAAATTTGTCTGTCAAGGCTGATCTTCTCACTGGAAGGCCTGTCATGCTGTTCACTTTAGAAAAAAATCTCTTTCTTGCAGTAAAAATCTGATGCCTAATGACCATAGACTTGCAGAGCTGGAAGGAACCCTGTGGATAGAGATGGGCACAAAACATTTTTTTTCATTTCATTTTTCATTTTTCATTTCATTACAGAATGAAATGAAAAACTAAATGCCCTTAAAAATGAAACAAAATGAAATGGAAATTTTTATTTTGTTCCGTTCTGTTTTCGTTTATTATCTATTTTGACAAGCACTGATCTCAGCACTTGTCAAAATAAATAATAGCTGGTCGACGGGGGGGCACCGACCGGTGGGACTGGTCAGCTGTAAAAAATAAACATTAAAAATGAAGAAAAATGAAGAAAAAACATTTTTTTTAAAAAAGATTCATTTCATTCCAAACAAAATGAATTATAAAAAACAAAACATAAAATGAAACGAAACACCATTTTGGTGTTTCATGCCCATCTCTGTGGATCATCAAGTCCAGCATCTCCCTGTCAAGTGGGGAATCGAACTTCCCAACCTCTGGCTTCATAGGCACATGCCTAAACCACTGAGGTATCCAGAAGTTAGCAGTTTGTTATGTCAGATATAGAACATCTAAGGCCCAGATACTAGGACCCATTCCTGTCTCTCTCTTTGCCGCAATATGGATTTAGGATACCAAGTCATTCCACCAGGAGGACTATCTTGCAAAGAGAGTAGCAAACTTCAATTGCAATGCCTCAACCATTTTCTCCTCCTTTCTTTAGTAAAATGAAAGTGAACTATCGAAAGGGAAGCTGTGGTGTCTTACAGACCACATAAACCATTTATAGAAAAAAAAAATATGTGTGCTTCCCAATACCACAGATGTTATTCCTCTCAGAGCAATGAAAGACATAGTCAAATCTAATTCAGCCAAAAGTGTCTTAACTAAACCCTTTAAATATTTGGGTGAGTGCGTGTGTGCGGGTTTTGTAAGTTACACGAATGATAGTAATCCTAAACTTACTGCATGGAAATCCTTAGGCTGATATGAAAAGGTTTGGGTTAAGGCCAATATTTTTTAAAAGGGCATAATTGTGGAATTACAGTGTCAATGGTTTGCTAGCGTTCACCTGTTTGTTGTCATTTCTGACACAACTGCCTTATTTTGAACCATATTCAGGGGCCTAAAAAACAAACAAACAAAAAAATCTCCTGAAGTCTACAAAGGAACTCAGCTGCCTGGATTGGGCTATGTGTTTGGTCATTTAATGGATGGCAGATACAGAGATCTTAAGTTTGAACACATACACAAAAGAGTCCCATCAACTCAATGCATCAATACAAAATGAAATAGAGCTCCCTCAGCTCTGCCATTCCATTTAACATATTAACTAAATTTAGGACAAATTGACATATAAATTGTGAGGGGGGCAGCAATCAGTTACTTTATAGATCCAGACAACCCTTCCTCTCAAAGTGTTTCTTTAAGCAATAGAAATGGGAAAGAAATCTGGAAAAGAGTTTTTTTAAAGGCACAGATTTGCCTAAAATTTGCACTTGATTACTTATGTGCATAGGTGAAACTTTACTAAATGTAGTGGGAGCCCCTTTTCCTTGGGAGCAGTATTCACTGATTCACTGTGCTCATGGCCAGGTAGCCAACTCATGGTTGACTCAGACTTCCATCCTTCCGAGGTCGATAAAATGAGTACCCAGCTTGCTGGGGGGGGGGAGCAATGTGTAGCCTGAATATTGTAATTAAAACTGTAAACCACCCAGATACTACTTGAAGTGCTATGGGGTGGTACATAAGCAGAACACTTATCCACAGTCTGAAAAGATTTAAAATATTAAAAGAAAAATCCTACAAATAGAGATGTCTAAAGAATAAGTTACCAGATCTGTCCACTAGAGGGAGATAAAGACCATGTGATATAATCAATTCACAACAATTAAAATAGTCTTTGCTGTCATCCACATTTTTAATGAATTAATGTCCCATGCATATGGGGGTTCCTTGTATACGTAACAGAAATACAACACAGCTTGACACAAGAGGGAAGACTGGGACCAGATTACCTGAAAGCTTGCTTGTTCTCGTTGTGCAGGTGCTAATGGTTAAAATGCAATTTCCACGCCCCTCTTCTTCCTTCTTTAGTTTCTGAGCTCTAAACTGGATTTGGGTTGGATTGTCCATCAAACAAAAGGTGATCTTAATATCAGACAATCTTCCAACAGTCTTCAAGCCAAGGGTTGCCTTGGGGAGCACAGCCACACTAGAAGGAAGAAAGAGATATGGGGAGGGGGAGGGGAGAGGATTGAAAGGGGATTCTCTATTCTGAGAATCTGGGAGAAAGCAAATTTCTAAATTGGAATGAGGGAACGTCTCTCATTTGTACCTTGAGTTGTTCATACATTATCCCCCCCCTTTTCCCACTCTCGATTTTTTGTGGAAGCAAAATAAATCTGAAGAGGAACTGAAAAGTGGCACATGAACAGTTCCTTCCATTCCTGCGCATAGACAAACAGTGGGAAAGGGTCTGGCCTAGGGATGGGCACAAAACGAAAAATGAAATGCTGTTTCGTCATGTCGTTATGTAACAAAATGAAACTAAATGACACAACACGGGGAAGCAGCATTACATTGTAGACAAAACAAAATGGTGTTTTATTTGTTGAAACGAACGATTTCGTTCTGTCTGTAAGCCGCTTGGGGGGAGGGAAAAGGTTTTTTTAAAAAAGCACCAGGCTTAAAAAAAATCCTTCTTTCTCTCCCTCAAGCCACGCCAGCTGATCATACTAGGGTGATGGGGGAAGTTCTCCCCCACCCCAGTGCCGATCAGCTGGCAGGCGGGGCTTAGGGGAGGAGGAAAATGTTGTTGTTTTTTTAAAATCCAGGGCTTTAAAAAAAACTTTTTGTCCCCCCACCACTTTCCAGCCCCCCTGAAACATTTCGTTAGTGATTCATTTCGTACAATTTTTTTTGAAAAAATTCATATGAAATAAACAAAAAAATATGGGGGGAAGGAAAGGAAATGAAACAAAACATAATTTTTTTTGTTTCATGCCCATCCCTGGTCTGGACACATTAGGTGAAACCTTGCATGTTCTGAATTGTATATATAAAGAAATCCAGAATGCCCAGTGCAGAAACAAATACAATTACTAGCTCAATGGGGCACTGGGACATTCAAAATAACTCTTCCATAATCCAGCTAGGGTAGCCTCATAGCAAAGCAAGATCATCTTCCAGATCAGACAAAAATAAATGCTAAACAAGTAAAAACAAGTTGACAGCAGAGATCAGGGAGATCAAACAACAGTTCCAGGAGGAACTCAATGGAACCAAAGAGGGATGCTAAATGGAGCGTCCTCAACACAGGGCATGAAGTCAACAATGCCAGCAGGAATGGCTATGATGCAAACAGGTGATAGATGAGCTGCTCCAAGATATCCAAGCATGGAAGCAACCATCCTCACTGGCAAGGCAGCCAGAATGGAGAACAAAATAGAACGAGAATTTTAAAAGCACATTGACAACCTTGAGCGGGTGCAGAGGAGGGCGACCAGGATGGTTGAAGGTCTGGAAGAAATGTCTTATGAGGAATGGCTTAGGGAGCTGGGAATGTTTAGCCTTTCAAAAAGAAGGCTGATGGGGGATGTGATAGCTATGTTTAAATATTTGAAAGGATGTCACATTGAAGACGGAATGGGTTTGTTTTCCATGGCTTCAGAGACTAAGACTCAGGGAAATGGTTTCAAACTGCAGGAAAATAGATTCCATTGAACATTAGGAAGAACTTCATGCCAGTTAGATCTGTTTGGCAGTGGGATATGCTGCCATGGAGGGTGGCGGAGTCTCCTTCTTTGGAGGTTTTTAAGCAGAGGCTGGATGGCCATCTGTCGGAAATACTGTGATGGGAGTTCCTGCATGGCAGGGGGTTGGACTGGATGGCCCTTGAGGTCTATGATTCTATGATTCTATGATCTTGAATCCACTGAAAGAAGCTCTTGCAGAGGACATGTTGGTGGGTAGGGGAGGGAGAAAGGGAGGCCCTGGATGCAATTATATCTTAGAATTTGGACTCTGTGGCCTTGTAGGATCTTTCCAACTTAATGATTCTGATTTCCTTCACTTCTCAAATAAAATAAATGCAACTAAAAGAATGGAACAACTCTTTAGTAAAAGCAGAGAATCCTAAAACCCAAAGAAGAGAATTTCACCCTTTAAAAGAGGTTGGGGGTGGATGGATGTTGTTCATCATCCTGACACTGTCTGACAAGCTTCATCATGCCCCGTGTCATTCTTTAGCAGCCTTTGTTGTGGCAGTTGGTGGTGGGAGCAAACTGCCACAACAGTGGTCAAGACAGCTCCAGTTCTGCTTCATTGTGACTTGGGGCCAAGATGTTCCAGAAGCCATAATGAAGCCCTGGAAGCTATATGTGATCTCTGAAGAATTTTCAAGTTTTCAGTAAGGCTGAAAGGACCAAGGGTCCAAAGAGATTCCCTAATTCTCTTTGAACTCCAGAGGTACCTCAGAAATCAGCAAACTGCAGTGCTCCAGATGTTGCTGGAATCCTCATGGACCTTAATTGCTACCTGAACAGGCTAGAGGTGATGGGAGCTGCATTCCAACAACATCAGGCAGTGCATAGGTTGTGCACCTCTGGAACACTTGCACAGGTTTAATATTCTGTGATGTCTCTTTACTGGATTGTTGAGTATCTACTCACCTTCTGTCCTAGATTTTTTTGGGGGGGAGGGGTCTCTTGTGGTAAAAAGGAGAAGAGGAAGAAGGAAAACAATATAGGAAGTTCAAAGAGCCCAATTCACACAGTTGTCTGACTCGAATTTTATTTTATCATAATTTCCAGTCTAAAATAATTATATTTGAGTCAGATGAAAGATGAAGACTTAATTACCCCTTTTCCTCAGCATCCCCAGGTTTTGCCAATGACACCCAGGTCTGGGAAACCAGTTTCCTGTGACATCCAAATTTAGAATGTCCTCCCAAACCAGGATACATTGCACCCTCACTGACACCGTCAGGTCATCACAACATACCTATAAAGTTTTGGATGGCAGGTAGTCAAATATAACCCCATGACCTGAACTGGGATTTGAAACAGGGTCTGCCATGATTTAATACAGCATTGTAGCGAGGGGGGTGACTTTCAGATTTTCCCACCCACCACCTCCAGCCTTAGTTTCCTGAGATGATGGTCTCATGCAATGTAATAGCAGGGCTGGCTCAAAAGGTATGAGGCCATGATATAATAATAACCATGCATTAACCCACTAGAAGAGTGTTTAAGTGGCAGGCTTTGTTTTCTGAAGTGGATGTGTGTGTGTATGAGAAACCAGCCAGGAACTTTGGTGGAAATGCTTTTATATATATATGTAAAGCATTATATATAAAGAATATATTCTGCAGCCCTCCTGTTAGGTTAGGAAACAAATTCCAGAAGTTAGAGACCTTGACGTTCATCGAAGGCAACAAAAGCACAAATCAATACAGAGAAAGCCAAAGACAGCATTTGCTTTGAATTATCTGCCTGGAAAAATGTAATATGAAATGTGCCATGGACACCAAGGTGTGTTGATATGTAATTTGTAGAGCTGCAAATTGTAATGGGTTTAATCGGTGGGCGAATAGGAAGATTTAGGCTGCAAGGCTCAGTGACAGCACCAAAGGAAATATTGAAGCAGGGAAGGCAGTGGAGGGGGTGAGGAAGAAAGATAGATTTCTTCTGCACATTTGCTTTCTCAAGGGAGAGAGAAAGAGAAGACTGAGAGGGAAAATGGTATAGTTCACATTTATTCTACCAAACTAAACATATCTTTGACTTAAGCCCTATTGATTTTGGTAGAGCTCACATTCCAGAGAGCCTAATTTGGACAGAAGCTTCATTTTGCTTTCTTATCCTTTGCAGGATAAGAAATAATAAGGTGGCACTCATAGAAATTTCCTTTAAAATATACAAATAAACACATACATAAGACAGTTTCCCAATAGGGCATCAACATTTGATTTCCTTCATCATTTATGAAGTCAGTACCTCACCTCTCTGCTCAAAGCAGCCAACGGCATTGCTGAAAACAAATTAGGAAATTAAGGAACACAAAGGGAAGAGTCACCCTGCACCAGGGAGGAGCAACGAAAACAAAGAAACATGTGGTGGCAAGGAATCTGGAAACCAAACAGTCCACAACAGGAATAAGAAGAAAGAGTCCAAGATTGTCCTGCAATTCTGGGAAGCAGGAGAAAATTCAAAGCCATTGTTAAGCATCTCAAGCCCAGCATTTATCCCAAGTATGAGGAATGCTGGGAGATGCATGCAGATGGCAAACCATACTACCTTTCTTCTGCCCTCCTTTTCTCCCTGTGCTTGAAGGCTGAAAGGTAGGGAGCTGCTCCAGTTTCTGCGCCTGCTGAAAAAGGTCCACACTTGTAACTCTGCCACATTCTTCAGGAAGTCTAATTAATGGTGATAGGAGCCATATGACGGAAGCCTAATTACCAACGAGACATATGAAAAACATACGCCAGAAGGACATGTGGAAGGCATATGAAAGAAGGACGCACGGCAACGTATTAGGAATGCTTTAATTAATTAACAGTCCAATACTCTTATCAGGAATGTGCTTTTCTGCAATTGCCAAATGCCCACCTTGAAATGCAAATGGCAGTTTAACTCTTGAAATGCCCACAAAGGCTGTTTAGTAAGGAAGGAGCCATCTTTAAAAGAGGCAGTGTTTGGAGTCTTCTTCTACCTGCTCAGAGATGCAAAAGAAGACATGCTCACCATTCACTAAAATAAAACGAGCAAAGGGTTCACTTGGATTTTTACTAGCCTGCATGTTGGAAAATACAGCATGATATCTGAAAAAAAAACAACAAAATGAAATAAGAAATACACTATCTCTCATTCCAGTGACAGATGCAGGCAGAGACAGAAAATAGGGCAGATCTTCCCTATGTAATTATCTGAAAAATAGCTTCTTAGTTTTCAGTAACTATCTTAAGATTGAGTTGAGAAAAACCCATTAGCATGTTTTTAAGTCCAGTTCTTCAGAGGCTCATCAGCCACAGACACAAATGAAATGTACTGTTATGTCCAAGTCCCAGCTGTGATAAATAGCAAATTTTGTTGACTTGGTATTCCATCCCAAGACGCAAAGGATTTAAACCACTTCAGCACACCCTTTGTGGTTTCCACTGAGAAGACACTGGCAGTTTCATTATGTTTTTTTAAAAAATGAAATGTTAACATTGGAAATATATACAGGGCACATACATTTGGAATGCAGTTGGCCTTAGAGGTGGATTACCCCAGTTTTGGAAAAATCTGTGTCCCCAAATAATGATGGCAATGTGCAGCCTGTATAGTCAGAGATGTCATGCTTCTGAATGCTAGTTTCTGGCAAACAAGAGTGAGAGAAACAGCTGCTCTCCTTTTCTTGGGCTTACTAGAAGCATCCAGTAGGCCATTGTGAGAACGAGCTTCAGGATGACATGGATTCCCCCCCCCCAACCCAGAATGGGTCTTCTGTGTTTCTTCTGCAAGAGTGTGGCCCCTACTTGATGTGCATGTCTACAACATTTCATCCTATTCAGCATTACTTATCTTGTTCTTGCAACACATGGTGAGTAATGTGAGGAGACAAGCCTGCTTGAACAAAACCCTTCCACCTATGAAAGAACACCTTCATCACATGGACAGCCTAAAAACAAACAAGAAGTGATGCTTCACAGGCAGAATGCTCTTCATGTGGAGAAAGAAGTGATAGAGAGGGGAGCAGCTAGACATTCCCTGCTAACATATTGGACCCAACCATTAGGTAGGCAAAGCCTGAATAGAGCGTGGAATATGAGCAAGGCGGGGAGGGGCAGGAGGCACCTGCTCCGTCTCTCCAGGATAGGTACACATGTTACTAGAAGTACTAGTGGAGGCTTTAAGCACCAACACTATTGAGGTGGTGAATCCATCTTGGGCTGAACTTTATAGTAGCTCTCCAAGGTGCTGAAACCCTTTTGAGATAGGGCTGAGCACACTGGAGAAATCCTGTAAAATTGTAACCCTACAATTTTGCGATCATGTTGGTTTTTAATGACTTTTATGGTTTTATACTGCAATAAAAACCTAAGGCTAAGGCTACACTAACAATGGGAACACATTAACTGCTCATGGGCACTGGAGACACCGGCATCACCTTCCTAGTTTATGCTTACCAAATTGACTCATGAATGACATTTGACTCATCCTTTCTTGCAGAAACTATACAACTCTCATAGACAAGGGAGGGTAATGACATGGAACCATCAGGTACATTGAAATCGCTGGTACCAGAACTGTATGCTTTATCCCCCCAGATTGTACCCTCGACCCTTAACTTGCAAACTAGATCTTGGGGCTCCTTCGGGGACAGAGTGGAATTTCACTTGGTCTATGAATGCTACTCATCTCTCTGTCTGGAGTGCTGAAACATAAGGGGAAAAACCCACATATTCAGGATAAGTATTCAGTACTACCTCTAAGGACCTGTGCTGGATTCCAGTGAATTTTGATTACATGGCTGAATCATCTAAAAACACCACTGAAAAGTAGCACCCAGAACAACTCCAGCCTAGTTTCCATCTGGAACATCTACTTGTCTACCTGAGAGAGACTTTTGTTTTAAAGGACTAGAAGTGCCCAGGCCACAGTACTGAGTGTTTGATCTCAATTCCTTCCTCCTTCTTGTGTTAGGTTTTTTTTTCAACAAATTATTTTAGAGTCCTTCTGGTTTTGTGGAAAGAGAGGAGAAAAGCAACAGCCATAAAACATCCCTCTCCCTCCCACTACTGTCTGAGTGATACAGTAATGCAGGGCATGGGAGCCTCCTAAGCAATTTCGAGACTGAAGCCATAACCAGAACAGTCAATATACAGCCAAAGTGCTTTATTGACTGTAGCTTTTAACCTGGTCAAACTGTAAGTGAAAAGGAAATGGGTGTGATTTGACTGCTAAGTCTGCTAAAGAGTGTATGGCTTGGAGGGAGACCTTGGAAAGGTATGGTGAAAGAGAAGAATAGTTTAGGCTAGTTTTGGTTCTGCTACATTATCTACAGTTGATATGATCTGAAGCATGAGAAAGGAAGCCTTCTGCCACATGGCAGCTGCATTGGTCCCTGGTGAATGTACTGGCAAATGGCACTTCGCACTCCTGCCACTAGAGTGCTGATACTTCATGTCCATCTCATTGCTGTTTGCGGTCCTGCTGGGGACCGGTACGAAGAAATCTAACTGCATGTCCATTGCAGGATGAGGGGAGTTCATCCCAACCACGCCCCCTGAACTGCGATCTAAGAGGGATGAGAGATTCCCCTCCCTAGCCTTGGGAATCTGTTCATCATGCTTCTCATTCCAAAATGAGTGCCCATGAGGGAAGGCTCATCACGCAACATGCCATTCTCCATCTAGTGGCAGGAGTGTTAAATGCCATTTGCCAGTACATTCCCTATGGAGTCAGCAATGCAGTGCAGAGAGATTAAAAGACAAATGCCTCAAACTCAGCTGTGTAACCCATTAAAGGCAAGGCTTCAGAGAATTGAAACAGTGAAAAATTGAAGGGCGTGCAAAAAAAACCCCACGGAGAACAAAGGCATGGAATTTCACATCTCATCACAGAACGAGGACGTGTGGAAAAGGTCATGCCAGTATCATCCATCATGCCCGTGCGTACACGGGAACAGGGACAGAACTGCAAGAAGACCATGTGACCGTGACCGACATCAACATGCAACAAACTTCCTCCCGGGACAAGAGTGGATATGAAGTAACCGTCTATGTGACCAAAGGACTCATCACTCTGCCTTCAGTTGGGAACATTTATCAGCATCACCCTGAGAAGGCTGCCAGGTGTCCCTTCTCACCTGGAGGACCAAGGGCCAGTTCATGACAAAAAGTTTCTTCTTCTAGACCAGTGGCTCCCAATCTTGGGACTGGTCTCCTATTCCCAGAAACCCGAGCTGGCACAGCTAGTGGTGAAAGCTTCCAGGACCTGCAATCTAACAATGCCTGGGTTACTCAAAGTTGGGAACCGCTATCCAATACTATTCAGACACTGGATGAGGATGGGTTGCATCAGAATATTAGACTAGGCTAGGTTCTTAGGGACAACATGCTCATTTTCCTTCTGCTGAGAGTTATTGCTAGAGTGATTTTCAAGGCTGTTTTTATAGCTTACAGGGTGCAGTAAGTGAGTGACCTTTCGATTCTTATTCAAGGAATGCCAGGTTTAACTTTTCCTGAAGGAACCAATCCTGTCTCCCCTTTGGCAGACCACAGTCAGAAATCCTTAAAACACAGACAAAAATTGAGGCTTCCTCTTTCTCTGCAAAATATCTGCCAAAATCCATCCCACTTTCCTGATAGCTGAACTCAAGTGTAATTCAAAACTCAAGTATTCCCAGTAGCTGTCTCTGCTTCTTCACCCTCCACATAAATATTCTTCCTCTGGATACAAAATAAATAAATAAATAAATAAAAATCCCAAGCTGAAAGGGTGATAGAAAAATAGTATTTGAAATATTTTGTCACATTTTTCACCTTAAAAAGGACCCAAGGCAGCTGCATTCCGGAGTGTAGGGTGTTAGGTATTGTTAACGGCTATGCAGTGTAAAAATATAAGGAACGTTTTCTTAGGCAAAGTTTCGGAGTTGTGGAAAACAAAATACAATTGTTAGTCAGAGGGTGTCTCAAAGTAAAATCATACCCATGAGCACACCCACTAATGGTACCTAAGCTAAATGTCGTTACTCAAACCCCTGTATGTCTGTCCTTCCAGATACAAAGATAATCAGAGGACAATGTACCACTCCCATTGTTGTCGTGCTCTCCTCTATACGTGAACCCACCTCTTTTCACTTCCAGGGCAAAAGAGAGGAGAAAATGAAGGCGCGTGACTTGCCATTTCCTCTAGAATTCTGGCCATCGCTCTTCCCATGCCTTCTGTAGGCTTATTTCTTGCTTTCTTACCTTTTTTCTAGACCTAGCTCTATGACCTTAACTCTTTGCAGGAACTGAGACAACCTAGAACAGCCATCTTCCAACTTAATCTACAGTCCATTGGTGACCTAGTTCTGCTTTTGGCACAAACTGTTTTTGACTCTTCAGTTGACATAAGAAATGGGAAGTCCTAATTCAGCTTCCAGATGGAGCTTCCAAGTCCAAGACCCTTTGTTTTATATCTTACATATATAATGTAAAGCTAGAGGATATGATATTGGATACCATTGTGATATGCCCAACAAGATACTGTGGCTTTTTGTGGCATTGTAGGAACAAGATTCCTTAGACATAAATAAATGCAACTTGAATATCTAGGGTTTTCCCCCACAATGCATGTCTAACAGGAAGTTGCCTGTGGGGTTTGTCCTGCCCACCATGCTATGGTTTGTCTTTGTGAGCTGGGATGCAGCACATGTTGGAGAAACTCCCACCTGAGTGTTTAAAAAACAACAACACAAAATGAATCTTACCTGTCTTTGCTCAATCTGTCCTGCCAAGCAAAACATCCTTGAAGGATTTATAGCCTTTGCACCTTAGAATCATAGAATCATAGAGTTGGAAGAGACCACAAGGGCCATCTAGTCAAACCCCTGCCATGCAGGAACCCCCATCACAGTATTCCCGACAGATGGCCACCCAGCCTCTGCTTAAAAAAATCCAAAGAAGGGGACTCCACCACCCTCCTTTGTGGCAGCATATTCCACTGCCGAACAGCTCTAACTGTCACAAAATTCTTGCTAATGTTTAAATGGAATCTCTTTTCCTGTAGTTTGAGACCATTGCCCCACGTCCTAGTCTCTGAAGCCATGGAAAACAAACCAGCTCCCTCTTCAATATGACATCCTTTCAAATATTTAAACATAGCTATCATATCCCCTCTCAGTCTTCGTTTTGTTCGTTGTTTGGTGCAAGACCCAAGGAAAGCTAGGAGGTTGTACAGTTATCTCCCGTGATGTAATTCTAAACCATACAACCTACTACCTCAACCCGGATACATGCAAGTAGTCGACAACGTTGAAGGGGAAACAACCCTGCCTTTCCAGAACCAACAAGCCCAGCAGGCAGGGCTGAGAACACGACTGACCTCAAAAAACAGACAAACTAGGGAAAGCAGTAGGCTAGCTGGATTCACACCACCCAATATTAGATCAACAGAGAACATGCAATAGCGAGCACTGGAGGCACCTGAAGCAATGCATGCAGGGTTTATCCAGAGAGGAAAAGAGCCAAGTGATAAAGAAAAGAAGTCAAAGATCAGGAGTTAGGAAAGCTGTGTCCAAAAACAGAAAACCAGGCATTATTTCATTGTGTGGTGGCCACTTAAGAATCAAATCTGGCCAGTTGGGGGCACTACAGGCACAGGGCGAGCAGGATAGATTTCGAAACAGTGTTGTTGCCGTGGGGCTTTTTGTGTCATATCCATATTTTACCAAAACAAAACAAAACAAACAGGAAAGGTTAAACATACTGGCTGAAATCCTGTTGCTTAACATAACGAGCTCTATAATAATCACTCCATTCCTAGATCCCTAGAGTCACTGCTGTAATTCTTGAGGGAACACCCAACTTCCAGAAGAAAACTGCAAAAAAGAAAACAAAGCAAAGCAAAACAACAACAATAAAATCATAATCAGTAACAACAATAATCAGGCAGGTGGAGCACCTGAATCTCCCATTTTAGAAGGGGTGTTTCATCATAGGTTTGATACAAGCTCACAGCAAGGATACTAAGATGTGTTGCCCTGTTCTTGCACATGTTCATCATTTACAAGGACACCATTATGAGGTTCTGGAGGGGTGGTGGACTAGGATAAGTAGCTGAAAGGTCATCAAAATGAAGACAAGCTTCTGAGATTTCCAGATTCTGGACAAGCTGTTAAAATACCGGATTTTTATGGGACAAGAAGAGGGATTTCAAAAAACTCCACCATGAGATGATGTTGAAGTCATAGTGTTGGCACACTATCCTAGGGCTGATCTTGAGATCTCAAAAGCATATGCACTTTTTTTGTATCCCTTCAGCAGGACTATTATGGATTTTGGAACTGGAGTTTTCTTATACCTAACTTAGCCATTTGTAGTTTTGGTGGATCTTACACTTCCAGTATTACAACATATATGAATACAAGTTGGAAGCATCACATCTGTGTTATGATGTAAGGTGCCGTTTCCTTCATTCGTGGGGGAACTGCCAATTTCTGAAAGGATACTAAGCTTCTGGATGGCACAAACATTTTACATGGGGGGGGGAACGACAGTATATAATCTGTAGATCTTTACTATGAAACTGGTGACCATTGGGGAGGTTGCAAACTGTTGGAATAAGCCTCCACACATTGCCTGACATTTCATGTGCAAGTCCTATTAGAAAAACCCATGATTCAACAAACAACTTGCATACATGATTGGGTCATCCAGATGTTTTCCCATCTGCTTGCAAATCAGGTACCCCATACCTCGGAGAGTTTGTTAAAAACCAAAACAAACAAAAAAAAAAGCACTGGTTTTGCTTAATCTATTCAACCCCCTCCTTCAGGATATCTCCTTGTTGATTTCAAACTGATGTTAGTTCATTTTAACCAAATTAGTGCTATTATAGATAATTACGTGGTTAGAATGAATATGTGCAGTCGTTTAATAACAATGTAACAATGACATCAAGAAGGAATTTGTGATTAAAGATGGGAGTAGCAAAAGAGCGGAGGAAGGGAATCAAGAGGCAAAAGCAACCATCCCATTGATGTATTTAGGATTTTTCTTTCATTCTAGGGGCCCCTTCCCCCAATAGAAATGTCTATTTTAACATATTAGGAACTAATAAACTAGAGGTGCAACCATATGCTCAGGTTTTGCTAGGACATTTGTATCCTGTTAGCAGAACTGTGGCCGCATCCAATGTTTGCTTAGCTGCATGATGGAATGGGGTTGGTGGAAATCACTTAATAATAAAATACTTAACTGCCGTCAAAATGGCAGACCACTCATGACAACCTTGCAAATCTCCCAGTGCTGTCTAAGGAGGTCTCGTTCCATCTATGGAGCCATACCTAGAGGGAGTCAAGGAACTCTGGACACAAGGTATGAGCCTGGATCTCACACTTCTGTGTCACAAAACTTAAATGATTACCCACTATATAAGGCCACTACCGCACTTCAAACAGCAAGCACTTTTTGTTTTGAATTGCCTTTTGCCCTCCCCTGGTCACGTGGTTGCTGAAGTGATTCAGCATTCCACACTTGGCGTTTCCTCAAGAACCGGTTTCCCCGTCCACACTTTGCTCCACTGCTTTTTTTTCCATTTTAGTCCGACATTTTCCCATTATCTGGTTCAATTTCGAAAATTATTTTTTAGGGTAACGTCATGCCATTGTTTTCCATTCAAAGCAATGTAGCTAATTTTCTGGTTCTCCCTTTAGATTACTTACAACGTGGCACATTGATTTTGATAGCCTACTTCTGTGACCGGAAAAAGCAAAATTGTACCCAAAACAAGAAGTAGAAGGACCAGAGAAGTCGGTGGAAATGACTACACTGCAGGAGGAATTTCTTTTTTGGCTTTTCCGATGGCAGGATAAGGCATACGGGTGGGGGAACCCGGAAAAAAAGGTGCATGGTGTCTGCAGTTTGATCCAAATCGCTTCAAAAAGCAGCCTAGAAATCGGTTTTAAAAAACACCACCCCTGGTGGCTGTCGCAAGAAAAACCAACACAGTGGCTGAAAAGGGGCGTGGCCAGGGGGCTCCAACAGAAAATGTGATTGGAAATGTCCTAGGTGATTTTTAAGGCAATTTGACTTTAAACAGAAGGAGATTCAAAACCTAAGTGTGGTAGGGCTCTAAGACCTTTGTTGACACAGGTAATAGAGTTCTGCTACTGGATGTCTCCACTGGGCATGTCTACAGTCTAAAAAGCAAGAGTAAAGGTCTCACAGCACAGGACACCTTCAGCCCTCATTGGATGAGGGTGTAGGACCCATATCTCACCACGCTTCCCGTCTGATTTGGGACACAAAACAGCGAGAGTATGGCTTCGGTAATTATTCAGAGAGAGTACTACTAGGGGAAAATCAGGAGTATTGTAGATGGCTGTGTGTGTGGGGGAGGATGTCCTATCTGAAAAATAGGAGATGCTCTGCCCAAAATCCTGGACCATTGTATAGCATCTGTCGATGTTCTTGGGACATGGTGGCTCAACTGTTGGCTGCAAAGTTGGCAGCTCGGTGGTTCGAATCCTGAGTGTCATGCATCAGAGTGAGTTCCCGCTGTTAAGCCCAGCTCCTGCCAACCTAACAGTTTGAAAGTATGTAAAATACAAATAGATAAATAGGTATTGCCATAAAAAGCGGCAAGGTAAAATTGTTTCCTTGCAGCCATGCCAGCCACATGGCCATGGACTTGCATATGGAGATGAGCACCACCTCTAGAGTTGAACATGGCTAGCACACGTGTCTGGGGGGAAACTTTACCTTTACCTTATCTATGTTCTTAGCCACTCAGGTAGGGAAAGACTGTTGACAAGCAACCTATGGGAGAAACCCAAGCATGTGATAAGGATAGATGGTCTCCATCTACTGATTATTCATCACTGTTCTTCTTTAAGTACCATTCTATGTTCTCCATCAGATGGTTGCCAACAGGTAAAAGATATTCCCTATATGCCATTCTATGACAATGAAGGGATAGACCTCCCCATCAGCAGCAGCTTCTGACTGATCCTTCTCTTGGCTGTTTTACCATGAGTTTACTAACAACTTTTCCTTGTAAAGCTGCAGTCCCCATGCAAGCTCCCTCCCTACCAGTTGCACAGCTAGTGAAGATGCCCTAATAATCTGAGAGGCCTTGCCTGCTACCCTTTTGTCCAGTAAAGCACAAACACCATGCTGAGATGGTGGAGCCGTTTTGAGATAGCTTTACCATATTGTAGTTTTACAACCAACATGAGCAAAATAATAGTAATAATATAAAGTACTTGGCACATAAAGACTTGGCTTCATCCAAATGCCTGCTCTTCAGACTAGATCAAAGGCAGCAGATCATGGAACAGACAATCCTCCATCTCCCCCCTCCCCCCCGCCTGCTCATATCTGAGGTCAAATATGTTACAAAATGGTCTGAGCCCCTCAGAGGAAGTGGTTGGTTGTGTGTGCATGGGAAAGGGGCCAAACATTAGTCTTACATCAAATGATCTGCATGCAGATGCTCTTGGTTTTGGATCAACTAGAGGAGGGCATCTCAAGTAGCAGGGATAGGAGGAGAACTCAGAGAAGACTACACTTTCTTTAAAAGAACATTAAAAGTTTAAGTGCTTGTATTCAGCCCTGCTGACAATCTTCCATATGTAACAATTTGGCCACTGTGTGAATGGAATGCTGTGTTTGATCCACCAGGAAACCTCTTACAATCTTATTGCCAGACAGGGGAGACCATGCGGACAAAATGAACTAATGGTCTACCACAGGATAAAGCAGGCCATTGTGCATATTGTGTACAGTCGGATGCTCTGTTTCTCACTCTTTTGCTCTCTCTCTCTCTCTCTCTCTCTCACACACACACACACACACACACACACACAAACACACTCCATTCTTGTAGGCATCACATGTATGCCTAGTCTTGTTTTGGGGATCACCTGCCATGCCAGCTAGAGGTTCTGTGCTCCTCTTACCCAGAGTTCCCCCAGGTCTGCACCTCAAGCAGCAAACTCAAATCTAAGGACCATAAAGCAACACTGACTTTGTGCAAGGGCCATCCTACAGGGGTGGAATCATTGGATATCCTCAAAAAGCAGCCATGTTTGAGGCTGAACAGTTTTAAGTCAAGTGGGGGAAAAGTCCACATTGCACTGCTATCCATAGACAAAAATTAAAGCAAGAACCATCAAGGCTTATGGCTTTCCCCCATCACAACAACACTGTTCAAGATTCATCCCTCCCCATGTGATTTCTTTTACTAGGAAATAAAAACACATCCCAGTTGATCCTCAAATCCAAACACAACAGAGAGCCCAATGACAGTGGCTCCCAATCTTGAAACTGGTCCCAATGCAGTTTGGAGAACAAAAATGTGCATAACTTTTAAAAAATATTCCATGGATCTGCATGGAATTTGGAGACATGGTCAGCTCTAAAACTGGAAGAAAGTCTGCTAATTTTAGAAAATAAGGATCAGAGTTTACGCATGAGATACACGTAACAGTTGCTTATTCTTTCATCCAAAACTATAGGCTAACATACAGCAATTTTCAGTGTATAAGACTATATTTTTGTCTGAAATTGTTAGACTAAAATTGAGGGCCATCTTATACATGGGAGCAAGCCAAAGAGAGAACCATGTGGTTGTGAAACTGTAATTTTTGGGTTGGAAAAGTTGGGGTTGTCTTATGCACGGGGGTATATTATAGATGGGAAAGTACGGTAAGTACATCTCATCCAGTTTGACTTTTGCTCGGATCCAGACTGATTTCTAGATTCAAGTCCAAGAACTCAGGAACCAAATCAGTCAATTTCACTTCAATCAGGAACCAAATCCATCAATTTCAATTCACTCAGGGTGTTTGGGAAAGTGGTGCAAATGCATTTTGGCTGATTTGGTTCAGAATTTGGGCTTGGTGCCCTTTTGGTACACATTGTTCCTTGTGTCCCATGGAACGCTCCCCAGCTCAAATCCAGGCATTTCCCAGTAGATCAAAACTCCCACCGAAAGCATCAGAGCACCGGGGTTGGCCACTGCGCACAACCCTAAGCCAGGCAGAACAATGTTATGATTTGGTATAAGGCAGTAATCCTCCACCTCTTTCCTCCAGATGTTTTGGACTTCAATTTCATGACTGCTGACTAGTCATGCTTACTAGAGATTCTGGGAATTGCAGAAAGCTGGAGGATGGAGAGCCACTGGCAGTAGGGCATTGGTTCCCAGTCTGCGGGATATGGAGAAATTCCAGGTGGTGCAAGATTTTCATAAATAACAAAACAATAACTAACAAATAAAAAATAAAGAAATTCCAAACTGAGAGATACTGCCACTAGGTTCAGGATTTCTCAATAAAACAATTTTTGCAAACTTTAAATAGAATACAATATTTTACTAAATTTCCTGTTTATTTTTAATGTCAAGTCTTGTGGCACCAGGGTTAAACTGCTATAGTTCAACCAGTGGTCAAAATTTTGCTTGGATGGATATATACTTGGATGGGAGACCACTAGGGAATACTGGAGTAGGAACTGGAAAGCCACTTCAGTATCCCTGCCAAGAAAACTCCATGGACATGGTGTCACAAAGAGTCGGTCATGACTGTAATGACACAACACACACACACACATTCAAATCCAAACACTATATACTGTAGATAGATAGATAGATAGATAGATAGATAGATAGATAGATAGATAGATAGATAGATAGATAGATAGATAGATAGATAGATAGATAGATAGATAGTGCCCTCTGGGGGGGCATGAGAGTGAGTTTATGTTGTTTGAAAACCCCTACCACCACTAGATGGCACAAGTGGGAGATTTTCAGTAAAAAATATTTTTTTGAGAAACATATTTTTGGACGTAGGACAAAAGAGGTGGGACTACCTTCCAAACTTTAAGAGGGAGTTGGCTACCCTTGTTTTAAATTGTTCTGACCCCAATAAACCAATAATTTTGAACTGAAATATGTTGAGCCTAATGTTTTATGTTCCTGGCAGCTTCTTTCTTTGATTAAAGCTAGTTTCGTTGCATCAAAAGCCTGTTATGAAACACTACCAAAGCAGAGTTCTAACTGTGCAACAAGATTTCCCCAGACTTATTTCAAAACAACTGTGCAAAAAAAAAAATACAGAGACAATTGGCAAAGCTGGATTTTTGCCCTGTTCCAAAAGCATTTTTAAAAATCTGACTTTTGTGCATTGGCCAAGCAGACACATACCTATAGACACAAGCTTGTGTAGGATAGGAGCACAAGTTCGGATCTACGGGTTTGTGGCAACCAGCAGAAAGATCTTCTTTTTGTAATCAAAAGAAACAACCCATTTCTGGAAGTGAAAAGACAGTTCTGTTAGAAATGGCAACTTTGTTCACCCCATGAGATTTTCCAGGGCACTTAGGAAAGAAAAGTACCAGTTGATGTTCCATCTGATTTCCATAAGGAAAAAAAATGACAGATTGCTTCCACTCAAGAAAGGTCTCAGCAATGTAACACACCTCTGAAATGTAGCCAAATGCATAAATCAATGCCCACCAAACGTATGCATACATATAACCAAACATCTGCCTAATTGCAGTCTGACATTACCCTGGTTCACATGCATGCCGATGACCGCTCAGATATCCTCTTCTTGGTATCTTATACCTGAATACAGTGGTACCTCTGATAACGGATCAGAGGCAATTTGTTATTCAAAAATTTTTTATCCAAAATGTGGTTTCCCATTGAAATGAATGGGAAACTGATTAATCCATACTGGAGGTCCAAAAAAAGGCAAAAAAGGTGGGGTGGGGGTATTCCAGAGCTCTTTATAAAGTGCACTTTAAAGGCTTGCAGGGCTGGAACACCCCCCACAACAACCCCCTGAAGCACATTGCAAACATGGACAAGAGAAACCAGCAAGACTACTCCAGCCTGTTCCCACCCAAAGTGCAATAGGGAAAATGAAAACAGACAAACAAAGGCAGGAAGAAAAACCCAGCCCATTTTTGCCTGCAGAGCAATGAAAAAAGACTGCAAACACAGAGAAATGAAACAAGCAAGACTACCCCAGCCTCTTCCCACCAAAATGCAAAGAAAAGCAGTGCAAAGGTTAATAAAAGCTACAGGGAATGCAATGCATCATGGGTACACCATTTTTGGCAAGGTACTATGAGACATTTGTTATCCGAGGCAACCCATGGGGAACGTTTGCTATCTGAGGCAGCCCTATACCTGGAAATTTCCATTTGTTATCCGAAAAAATTGTTATCCGAGGTGTTACTGTATGTTTGTAAACCCAATGGAAAAAAGCATTATATTATATGGGAGGAAGCCAAACTGAAGTCACTACAGCTGACTTCTAAATAATGGTGCTCATTTTTAAATATATATGGTTGCAACTCTATTGCACTTGGTGTAGTATAAAGTTACACCTGCAGAGTTCACAAGGAATCACACCCAGGCAAGTCTTTGTGTCTGACTGTGCAACAGACAGCACAACTAACCACAGAAAATGTGTCTGTGGATGATAGCTGGTACACATTGCACAAGGGCTTGAGCAAGTTAAACAGGCCTAGCTAATGCAACATAATTTCAGCCTATGGATAGGTTTCAAGGGTCTAAAATGTTAAAAGCTTGTGAGAATAAAAGGTTTCACCTGGTGCACAAACGGAGCCCCTGTTGGTTCCAGGTGAGCTTTCTTAGAGAGCACTTTATTCTATGGGGTCCCAGGAGGCTGGTGACTACAGTAACAGTGAGGTGCTAAACCTACTCCAGGTGTGAGTCTTCACTTTACAGGAGCTCTCCAATGTGCTGAAATTATAATAGGCAGAGTACCACAGACAGTTTCTGTAAAGTTCATACCCAAGTCCAGGGCTCATTCACCACCCCAATGATTGGGAGCTACCAATTGGGGCAAGAAGCCACAACTAGAAGGGCTCTCTCTTGAATGGTCACCCATTTCACATGCAACAAGGTAGCAGGAGTGGGACAGGATTTATCTGAGCAGGCTTACCAAACCAATAACACACCAAGAGAGTCAACAGTATGTGGCCTGCTGGGTGGGGGGCGGGGGGGGGCAAGCTTACTGTCTGTTTAGTCCTGCAACCACAAAGCAAGCCTGTGGACAACATTACCATTTGAGCAGGCCTGCTCCAGCGTTATGCCCCAGCCACACATGTGTGATGCTTGTGCACCCTGTAATGCTCTATTAAGTTTCAATGTTTTGGGGAAAATCTCCTGCCTAGAGCAAATATCTCTCTTCCACTCCACCTCCTCACTCCATCTTCTCACATATAGAATCAAATGGGACAGGCAGCTGAATTTTACATCCATCTTGATGACTGGATGGTGCCCATCACTGCAACAGTCTGATCTATGAGGATGCTGGCCAGGTTGGGCCAGGTGGCATGCACACCTCTCTATTTACATCACGGGGTCTCTGAACAGGCTACACGTAGAAACCATGAAGCAGTGAAAATAGGGGAAAGGTGGAATGGCTAAGAAAGGCTTTTATTATTCTTCCCCAGAATTTCCTTCCTGAATCAGCAGCTCTGCTGCATTGCAATGCCAGTGCTAGTTAGAGAGAGAGAGAAAAATATTATTTTCCTATTGTAGACTGGCATGGCATGTGTGACTACACAATGCATTACAGAGAGAGGATTGTTACAAGCTGACATCATATTTGTGTGCCAGAGATGTGATTCTGACAGACTTTCAAATCTGAGCAATCATACTTGCTAACGAAGCCTATGCTTAGCTCCCGACCAATCACAAAACAAACAATCGGCAAATTACAGGAGGTGTGACAAGGAGACATCTTTCAGCACTTCGAATAACATGTCATCTGTAACATATAGTTTGAATTGCTCTCTTGTCTCATTTTTCTCCACCAGCTCACTACACAAGCTTTTGCATTATCGGTGTATGCAAACTTATTTTCGAGGCTTCCATATGATGTCCTACTCTCTCTACACATAAACTAGACATTATTATACAAAATTCAAAAAGATCTAGATAGGCTTGAGTACTGAGTTGAAAAAAAACTAGAATGAAATTCAACAGTAAGTGTAAAGCACTGCCCTTAGGAAAAAGAAACCAAACACAATGTTAAAAGATGGGATATTCCTGGTTCAGTAATAGTATGAGTAAGAAGGGTCGTGGAATTGTGGTAGATTTTTGCATGCTCTTTGTAGCTTTAATGTTACCTTTTAATGTTCTAAGATGCCTCTTCTAATTCCCTGTTCTTAACTTGAATATGTCTTAAATGTTCTGGGCTGTATATTGTCCCTCATTATTATAAGCTACCTTGGGTCCTTTTCTAAGGAGAAAGGTGGGGTAAAAATACAGTGGACCCTTGTATAATAAGTGGTATATTTAACTGAATATCCACTTAAAGGAAAAAATTTCCGGAGATAGAAGAAAATCGCTTAACAGAATCTCCTATGGGGCGAATCCGTACAACCGAAAAACAGTCACAATTAGGGACTAATTTGTTTTCAATGCATTCCTATGGGAAATTTGCACAAAGGAAATTTTGCTTAACAGATTTTCATTTGGAATGAATCAATTCCATTATACAAGGTACCACTGTATTCAAAAATAAATAAATAAGAGTTGAGATACGAAAATCTAATGCTCTAGAGCAGTGATGGCGAACCTATGGCACGGGTGCCAAAGGTGGCACTCGGAGCCCTTTCTGTGGGCACCCAACATCGTCCCTTCATAGCCACCTGCATACAGGTTAAATTACTGTATTGGCACTTTGCAAAAAAACAATTAGTGGGTTTTGAATCGCAGTTTGGGCACTCAGTCTCTAAAAGGTTTGCCATCACTGCTCTAGAGCAACACATGGCAGGCTCAAAACACCACACCACAGGAGAAGAGTGTAGCTGACCAGCCAAGCCGAACAAAACAAGGTAGATTGTTCTCTGTCCTGGCCCTTGTGGGTTAAATCAAGAGTTAGTAGGGGGAGGGGGTTCAGACTATAGTTCTTATGAATCCATTTGGAAATTGCTGATGGAGGCTTATCGAGATCCAATAGAGTCTGTGTGCATACTGCATTTTTGGACAGTGATCCCACCTTCTCCCAAGCAACAAGAGAACACAACAAATGGTGGAAGATAAGGCCATCCACAAAAGAAGCTCCAGAATTTGCACTGGTCTGGGTGCACAGCACACAGATACGACTGTGGCTTTCTCTATCGAGTAAACAGCAGCTACGGGTTTTCCACCAGGAAGTGTAGAAGGACAGCTTTGAACATGTTGCCAAGAAAGAGGAAAGATTTTTGGCCAAAAGAGAAGGGAACAAAGGATACAAAGGGTTTGAGTGTGTGTGTGGGGGGGTGTACATATGCAATTTTTATGCAGAGGTGCAAATATAGAATGAATTACTATAACTTAAATATGAGTGTGTTGCATCTTAGAAGGACTACAGATAAGCAGTCTGTGGGCTGCCTGGGCTGCCACCCAGATGGTTAAATGGTGGGCAACTTTAAGGCCTTGAAAACCCCCAGCAAGCCCTGGGGCAACTTTCTTTTTTAACAGGAAGCTAGGCCAGGGCTGGGCCTCTCCAAGGCCATGAAGCTTTCCAGCTTTGGCTTTCTCCAGGTGGGCACCCTTTAGGTGGCACTCTAAGCACATCTGATCTCGCCTGATTTCAGAAGCTAGGCAGTGTCGGCCCTGGTTAGTACTTGGATGGGCGACCACCAGAGAATACCAGGTGCTGTAGGTGCCTGGAGTAGGAACTGGCAAACTACTGCAGTATTCCTGCAAAGAAAACTCCATGGACATGGGGTCATGAAGAGTCTGTCACGACTGTGACACCACACACACACGCACACGCACACACACACAAACACAAACACTGAGAAGTAGAGATGGGCACGACTAGGGAAAATGACGTTTTCGAGTTGTCGTGTGTCGGAGGCAGTCCGTTTCGGCTCGTTTCTGTTTTTCGCGAAATTTCACAAAAATTAGTCGGTTTGTTTTTTTGTTTTTTTGTTGTCGTTAGTACTGGTTTGGGGGGGTAGCGGGCTCCTGGAGGGAGCTGCAGGAGTCAGCCAGAGCCACAAGTGACGGACTGGCAGACTCTTTGCACCTGCTGTGTCTCACGTACTTGCATGTAGTGCAATGCAAGTAGATCTGGCTTAAAGTTAAGATGGGTTAGCACAAGGGCTAGGGTTAGGCTAGTTACGGGTGAGGTTAGGGTGAGTATTGGGGTGCACCTCTGGGTGCCTCTCTGACCCAGTTAGAAGGACAGTGTACTGACGTATGGGTTAGGCTTAGGCTTAGGGTTCGGGTTTGGGCTACGATTAGTGGGCTGTTTATGCCCGATTGGCACATCCCAGAAGTCTCTGTGGTCAACCTGGCCAAGTGGCCATGCGATTGGTGGAAAATTGCAAATGTGCAGGTGTAAAAAAATAAAATAAAATAAAATAAAATAAAATAAAATAAAATAAAATAAAATCAACGGAGACTTTTTTTTTTTTGCAAGAAAAACCCACTGCTGCTACTGTAAAAATTCAAGCATTTAAAATAGCTAATTTTCGCATGTTTCTGTGGTGCTTTGGTGGGGTTTTGGGCAACGATTTCAAAAAAAATATTGTGGTCGCCATTTTGGATCCCCCGCACTGCATGGCAAATGGATGCGCCCTCCCAGCCTGGTACAGTCAGCAAAACCTGGCCATGCGATTGGTGGAATGGCTCCAAAACTTTGCATGGTCCACTCCCATGGGCGAGCCCATCATTGCGAATGCGCAGGTGTAATAAAATAAAATAAAATAAAATAAAATAAAATAAAATAAAATAAAATCAACGGAGACTTTTTTTGCAAGAAAAACCCACTGCTGCTACTGTAAAAATTCAAGCATTTAAAATAGCTAATTTTCGCATGTTTCTGTGGTGCTTTGGTGGGGTTTTGGGCAACGATTTCAAAAAAAATATTGCGGTCGCCATTTTGGATCCCCTGCATTGCATGGCAAATGGATGCGCCCTCCCAGCCTGGTACCAGCAGCACAGCAGTAGCAATAGCCAAGGAGAGGGGGGCAGGGAAACCCCCCCAAATAAAACACCCTTCTGGCCTGGTAGGTGCCCTCAGACAGTTTTCGCCTACTTTTAGGGCCGGGAATCGTTTTTTTTTTTTTTTTAACTTTTAAAAACTTTTTTTCTGTGCCGCTTGGCATTGCGCGATCGCCGCGATGCAAGTAACAAGCACGACAAATCAGACCAAATTTTTCGTTCGTCGGTTCGAGCTCGAATTCTGGTGGAGTAATTCCCGTTACCGTTTCCGTAGAGTAACGGATACGAGTAACGGAAACGGAAACGGGAATACCGCTAAGTCGTGCCCATCTCTACTGAGAAGTGAGATGCCCATTATGGAGAATTCTTGGAATTGTAGTCCAAAACACACACAAGCAAGTGTCCTATTGTTTATATTCCTGTATATTGACTTCATCAGACATGGAATATGCAGCCTTCAAACAGAGGATGCTAAGAAACAGAAGACTGTACATTGTAAAGTAGGCCACCTGGGTGACATTACACAGGCGTCAGTATATAATGTTTCATTTCTAATGGGCAAATTCCATATACTTTGTATTTATCTTAAAAGACTATTATCTTTGGAAGCCCCTGCACACCAAAAGTTAGGAAATATTTTTGCTTTAAATTAAAAATGCAGAGGACGGAATCCTGTTGGAATGTTATAAGTGTGGAAAAAGCATAATATAAATAGCCACAGTGCATGTTGGATAACTGACATGGAGCTGGGTACAAGGAAGGCCTGTGATGGGCATGTGGATGAGAGGATGAACAGGCATAGAACCAGCACCTCATAGGTGACATGTGCAAACTTGTATGATATTTTTTACCTGTGTGTAAAAACTGCAACAGGATTTCAGCCAACATTACGGCAGGATACCATTCTGAGACTGTTGAGATATGAATGCAGTCATCAACTTTACCTATTTCATAGAATTTTCATGTTGGGGAAAGATGCAGTAGCTAGTCCTTGCCACTGAGAATGTCAGCTTGTCAAAGGATATATATCTTTGAAAAAAAATAGCATTGCAACCCACAACTTAGAGGCCTGCATGTCTGTCGAGAGAAATGTCCCGTCATCCACAGCTATTGTGTCATTGAACAATGGGAATTGTAGTCCTACATGAGTGAAAAGTGTCAGAGTAGAGTAAGCTGGTAAGGAAGGGAGAAATAAAAATTATCTGATGTCCATGTTATGGACAATTGACAGAATCTGCATATCACAAACAAAGCTAATCTCCCTTTGCCTTTGCAAGAAGTAAATTAATCGACAGCATTCTTTATTTTTATTTTTAAATGTGCTGTTTATAAGAGCCTTGTCCCTGCTTGAGGGGGTTGAGCAGGAAAAGTCAGGTATATTTACATTTGTCATTGTCATTCTCCAGAAAAATGCTTCTGAAGGATTTTACAAAACACCCGAAAAATTGCTCAAACCTAACAGCTGCCTACAGAAAAAGTAAACTTTGGCCTACACCCAACCGCTATTCCCAACTACAGCAGGGCCACCAAGTTATCTGCTAAACACTTATGTAAATACTACTCATTCGATAGACCTACTCTGATTCAGATTATCACTTAAGTTTTGGCTTTTTGCTACATTGCCGTCAGTCCTGGAACAAAATTTGAAAACACAGAAGCCAGAAGAGTCTGAAAATGTATCCTAAATACCTCCAAATGATGACCTACAACTGCCATTATCCCTGAAGCATGAGAACAAAGAAATGACAGCTGAAAATCCAGGAGCAAGGCAAGCAGAAGGAACCATGTTCATCATAGATTGAAATGTAGCTTTCATTTATAAAGCAACAATTTTTAAAACTCTTGTATTATATTGCTTAACATCTGATTTTCCCTGGTAAATGTTAAAAATCGTGTGCCCCTTTGAATAAGAGTATCACAATCACAAGGTCTTTACATTTTTGGTGTCAGATTCAATGTGAAAAAATGGGGGAGGAAAGACTGAAACTATGAAAGAATGCCGTGATTTACTACATTCGTTGCATCCCAAGGTTTGACACAGGTTTAGATCCACACAGTGTTTACAGAAATTCAAGCAATGTCTTGCGTGTTGTGTATCTAAATGATCGCTGCCCACAACAATGTGTTTTAGCAGTCACACAACAATCCACCTTTTAAGATATTCATTTTGAAATTCAACTGGAAATTTGTTTTGAAACGAAATTCCTCTACAAGACCATTGTACACATATTTCATAAAAAGATCAACATTTTTTTAAAAAAAATCAGACATGAACAATTTAATTTTTAGGTGGAAACAAAACAAAACAAAACCCAGAAACAGAGGGCTTTAGAAATCAAATAGGGATTCCCCCCTACTTAAGTCGCCATCTTGCTAGGCCCAAACCTTTGAGGAAAATATTTGGAGAACAGCAAAAATCAGTTGATTAAAATAAAACCCCACCATGTCACATTCATCTAAAAGAGATATTCTAGTTTTTGGAAAGGTACATTTGTTGGCCATCATTGCCTAACATTTGCAAAAAAAACAATCTGAATAGAAAACATTTGAAAACTGAAGACTGTTTACAGTCACATGGAGACTCAAAGATACATCCTCATACCATGGTTGGATTCACCTTCAGGATAAGGTGCTTCTGTACTAGCAAAATACACAATAAAACATGTTTCTTGCAGGCTGGGGAAATCATGCAAATTTGAACGCTGCCCAATTAAGCATCCGGAGGGGCACAGCTGCCATCCATATACATCAGAGGAGCAGTAACTGTTCACCTCGTCTCTTAGGAAAGGACTAGGACAGTGGAGATGTGAGACATAGACAAATTTAAGAAGAGGTGATAAGATAAAGAAACATTACCTGTCTCCGTATTGACTCATCGGTTCTCCACTGTAACTTTTTGACTCTTAATACTGATGGAGGAATAATTGCTCCAGCTGCCGAGATGTTTTTTTGAAAAAGAGAGAGAGAGTGCAAGAGAGCGCGCAGGGAGAGAAATCTTCCATTGAGGTGCTTTTGCGAGTGCTATTCTCTCTCCGTGCCCCAGCAGGATTCTTGGCTGCTAGTCCAAGCTCTTTTCTCTTGCCAAGTTTTCAAAATGCCGGTTTTGCCTTTCATTTTATTGTTCCTTTCGCAAGCACTTAAAACCACGCAGCTGCTAACAGAAGAGGGGGGTGGGAATAAAAGGGGAAAAATTGAATTTTGCTTCCTTAGACCACCCATGGGACCAAAATCAAGCGACACCTAAAATTATGTCATGGGATTTCTCACACTGGAAATTCTGGGTTGTTGTTGTTGTTGTTGTTGTTGTTGTTGTTGTTGTTTTAAAATGACCCGGGATGCCAGTCAAAGGACAAGAACACCTAAGATGTCCGAATTGGTCTTCCACCATAGTTATGGAAGGATGCGATCGGGAAGGCGGCTTCTTATGTGTGCATTTTTTGTGTGTGTTCTTGTTTCCCCTTCCGTCTTCCTTAAAAGGGTGTAGCATAAAACCCAAACAAAAGTAGAGATTTGAGAGAAGGCTTTTCTGTTGTCCTTAATGGTTGCTTACAGTACTCTGCTGTTCTGCCACCCCTGAGTTTGCCTCTGCCCGTGGTATGCAGTCCAAATTCACAAAAAGATGGGAGTGATTCGTAAAATGCGAACGGGGAGATGGAAAGTTGTCCAAACATCACTGATAACCGTAAGTAAAGCAACCTTCTTTTTCTGCAAATGGATTTTTAAAAGAATTAAGTTCTATTTAAGAAACAGACAACAGCTAAATCAAAGAGGGTGGTGTTAGAAAAGAATTTGTACTCAAGCTAACAAAACATGTTTTTTTTAAAAAAAAATGCTTCCTGCTACTTTCATGATGGCAGTGTGCAATCCTTGATGAGAACTCCACATTTTTCTACCTGCATCAGGACACCAAATAAATAATGCTTATGTTGTCTAACTTTAAACCTGTGTAAAGTCCCTTAAATCAGGAACATAAACCGAACAGAGCAGGCATTCTGAGATCAGGCTTCATTGATCAATGGAAATCTTCTGCTCCAGTGGAAAATGGCAACTGCTGTTTTCTATTTTATTTCATTTTAACTTTCTTTGACTTTATTTTGCCTGGATGTCAGGGTACTGCTGAAAAACTCATCCAGTGTGGCTTTAGGGTGATGTAGGAATGGAACCAAAAAAATTCAGAAGAGTTTGAAAATATACTTCAGATTTAAACAGAGAGGACAGTAGAAGCTATGGTGGAAGTCTAAAAGATAAAAGTCTGAAAAATTTAGATGGCAGGATCTGTGGTTTCCTTTACTGAAACAAACTGATCGACTAGCACATTACATTTCATGCGCCAAATAAATAAATAAATAAATAAATAAATAAATAAATAAATAAATAAATAAATAAATCTCTTAACTCTTGTTGGGTTGGTAAAGAAATAATATCTGTTTTAACTTCAGAGGTGTATTAGTTTAGAATACTTAGAAAGGGTGGGCACAGCAACCGTAAATTCATTTATTGAATTAAAAGGATTTTAAAAATAAAACCACCAGAGGGGCGGAAGAGAACAAAAATCCAGCGAACAAAAAACGATAACAGAAAAGAGCAAGAAATTTCAGAGTATTCACATTTCATTTGAACATCTACTGTATAACTTTGTAATTCTTGTTCTTAGCACATTTGCAGAATGACCTCAAGGGTCTTTAGCCTCTGGAGAAGAGAAGGAATTCAATGGCCAAGCCATTGGGAGCACTTTCTCAGCAGGGAAACAAAACAAGAGAAAAAGGAAGGAGAGCAAAATAATTTTTTATCTAATCCATTGCAAACATTCACTTACCGAGAACGTCATAATAGTGTTTTGTACAGAAACGCCCCCGTTTCTCTCTCTTCTGCTAAATATTTTCAGCACACTTCCTTTAAAAATAATAAATAAAAAGATTCAAAGAGGGAAACCCCCGACAAAATGTCATAGACATATTGTCATTTTTAAAAAAAGAAAAGACTTTTTTTAAAAAAATAAGGTATGGTTTTTGCAGGACACGGATTCCAAGTCAAGACGCATATATATGTATATAATCCCTCCAAATCCCTCACCCACCTTTCTAAACTCTGCAGCAGTTCCCTTTAAACTGTTTCCTGTTCCAAAATGTGGAGCCTTCTTAACTACGGAATGACAAGTAACATCTGTTTGTATGGAAGCCAACCTAAAGTCCTAGAAGAAGAAGAAGAAGAAGAAGAAGAAGAAGAAGAAGAAGAAGAAGAAGAAGAAGAAGAAGAAGAAGAAGAAGAAGAAGAAGAAGAAGAAGAAGAAGAAGAAGAAGAAGAAGAAGAAGAGGTGGGAGGTTTGGTTCCTTTATAGTTTTCTCCCTCAGACTCTCTCTGGAGAATTTTCCCCTTTATTTATTTATTTATTTATTTATTTATTTATTTATTTATTTATTTATTTATTTATTTAATTGTTTGTTCATTCATTCATTTGATTATTTCCAGTACAGAGCAAGATTCATGAAACCTCTCTGGTGAAGCCAGATCTGCTTCCCTGGAGTCATTTCAAGATGTAACATTTTGAGGACCGAGAAGTGCTTTACGGCAAGTGCAGATTTATAAAAAGAGATAGGGAACGTTCTTCTTCTTTTGCTCACACACACACACACACACACACACACACACACACACACACACACACACACACACACACACACACACACACACACACACACACACACACACACACACACACAAAAATAGCACACCTTCTCAGCCCTCAGGCCACTCCCTCATCTAGGGATTTAATCTCCAGTTGCCAAGTTGTAAAAATGTGGGAGGGTTAGGGAGGGGAAAAGTGGGAGGGTTTTGGGTAGAGCAAAAAAAAAGAGAGACAGAGAACCTTGGCAAGTCTCCTTTATTTTACAAACTCTGTGCTAAAAATAATATTTTTTTTTTAAAAAAGAAATTCCTTTGTACCCAAACATATTCCCAAATTGTTTAACAAATGCCAGGCTGCTCTGGGTTCAGTAGCGTATCAGGCTGGGGTGGGGTGGGAGGCAAGCGAGCTATTTCAGAGGGAAGCAAACAAGGAAAGAACAAACAACAAGCTTCTGCAGTGATTTTCTAATCAGGAAAAAGTATTGATCACAAAGGCACCCGTATCCGTTTCTCCAGGAGGCGAGAGGGATGCACGTCTCTTCAGCAACTAATCTAATCCAGTAATTGAACCAAAGAGCATAAGACCCGTTGGAAAAAAAGGCACTGTTTCAAAATTAAAGGAATGTTTTATGAAAGGGGGGGTTGTGGAAGGGAGAGGGGGAGATCCACAGACACCTCCATGAGCACGCACACGCATGCACGCACGCACGCACGCACACACACACACACACACACACACACACACACACACACACACACACACACACACACACACACACACACATCCCCACTAACATTTTACAAAAAGATGTCAGACAAGTTGCTAAGGAGACTTGTACAAACTCCGAACAGCAGCATATTCGCCTGCCCTTTCCCCCTATATTCCATCTCGTATTCTGATCACGCTCCACTGCGACACCACAGCACCAATCCATTGCATTAATCTTGGCCTTTAACGTGCTGACTGGCAAAGCAAACTGTGTGTATATATCATCTTTCAAACTTAACAAGTTAAGAGAGAGGCTGGTGCAGGAAGAAGGAAGCTGTTGCAGTGGGGTGGTGGGGGAGGAGGTACAAGCGGTGGAAGGAATACAGATTGCCTTAGTTCTGGCTGCTGCTATTATTATTATTATTATTATTATTATTATTATTATTATTATTATTATTATTATTATTATTATTATTATCATTATTAAAGCAGCCAAGCTGGATAAGGAATAAAAAAGAAGTGTTAGACAGCCATATGCTGAATTGTCCTTAAGAGCTTCTCTCTTGTTCTTTCTCTTTCTTTCTCTCTCTGTCTCCTTATAATAAGATCTCAAGATCTCACATTCCCTGGCAGATGTTGAAAGCATCTGAATCAGTGCCAAATCTAACAACGTCAAACAGCTCGGCGTAGATCACCAGTGTTTTCTCGGCTGAGAAACGCATCTGCTTCTCCCTGTGCAGTAAAACCAGGTCTATCCAACCCATCACAAAACACCCCCGCCAACATTTAATGCCTTGCTCCTTTTTGATTGCAAGCTGGCCATGTTGGTCCTTGTGATGGAGGAAGTTTACAGGGGAGGGGGAGCAGGGGACTATTTACTGTAGTTCGAAAAACGAACGGCGGACATTTCAGAGGCAGGCTATGGACGCCTTGTCTGACAAAGCGTTTCCAACCCTTGTCAAGCGCCACCAGCAACAGGAATATCAATGCTAGGAGAAAAGATCAACACTTAGATTTCTTTTCTTTCCTTTTTTTTTTAATAAGTACATCCGGGATCAAATTAACATTTTCTTTCAATCCACAGTCACCGCCAGCTTCTCTTTCCTTTCTTCCAGTTTTCCTCTTCCCTCCCCTCCTTCTCTTTCTTTCACAATGTTGTGTGTCAGGAATTCTTAATGTTTCCTTTCAATACCAATCAAATAGAGACTGGACATGTGTCTGCTCCTGGGGTAACAGCACAGGAAAGATTTAGCTTGGATTTTTTTTAAAAATGAATGCCTCCTCCTCCTCCCTCTTCCACATCTTCCTCCAGGCAACTCTCTGCTAACTTTTCCAAGATTCAAGGGGTTCCAATTCACTTGATTAAAACCACTTTCAAGTGCAGTGTTTTGATAACATGATAACCTCCAAAGTTTAGTTTAGCACCATTTCCCCCGGAACATCCCAGAAGGAAACAGTTATATCCTTGCGTAACAGATTTACCACCAAATATCTTAACACATCAAAAGAATATTGGAGTGCTCACAGAAACTACAGCATATCCTTGTGAAATACTGGGCCTTCGCAAATCTCCATACCTGCTGCTTCCTCCTGTTCCAATCACAGAGCTTTTTTTTGTTTGCTAGTTCTTCCTTGTTATTATGATACAAACCTGCAAGTATATTACTGACTCAGTCTCCTGGACAGATAGGCTCCCATGTGCCCAGAACCACCACCACCAACAAGAACAGCAACAAAACCAACAACTTATATTGCACTCTACGCCAGAGTGCATTCCAATAAAATCAATGATAGACAAACAGGCAGCACATTTTATTATAACCTTAATATTAAGTTTGTGTATGTATTTATACAAACAAAGACATGCACACACAAGAGAGAGAGAGAGAGAGAGAGTATATGTACTGTATATCAACATAAAACTCAGATTAAGCAACAATCAAAAGAATTAAATCACTGCTAAAAAAAAAAAGCCCATGCTGCACAATTCTCTACCAGGGTAAAAGGATGGAGTGAAGGAGGAGAAAGACCTACCAAAAGACTGCTGCAGTAATCTAGGGCAACTCCATTATGCAAAACATGCTCTTTAATATTGAGTGGCCTCAAAAAGAACTTTTACCCAAAACTTAATTCGCTCTTTTTTAAAAAAATCCCTGAAAAGTACTCTTGGGGAGGAAGAAGAGCACAAAAAGTATTATATGACCAAAGTCTTGAGGTCAACGGCTCTTTGATAAAAAATTTAGGGAGGTTCATCTTCTTAGAAATTCCCAGGTATGCACTCCTTGTGTCTCACTGGTAACAGCGAAGTATCTCCAAGGGCTTTGAATGCCTCCTTTTAAAGAGCTCTTAGTAATCATCATCATCATCATCATTTTTGAACTGCAAAGCTGGAGGAGACCTATCAAGTCCACCCCTTGTCAGGGAGACCTAGTGGAAAACTGAGGTCACCAGCACCAGATCACTAAACCAATGAGCTGTGCGGCAGTCCCACCAAGCTGTCTGGTGGTTCTGATCCCCGTGGTTCATTCCTGAGACAATTGCAGCTCCTAGCACCCTAATGTCACTGCCCTGACAGAGAGGACAGCTGGGCACAACTGGAGAGTACAACTCAGTGCTGATGGGAATAGAACTTTCCTCAGATAGGTCAAATGCACATACTTCTTTCTGGATCATATTTAAGACAGTTACTGCAGCTTGCTACTCAGCTGTGTATCTTGATACCCTATTCTTCCTGGATCTACTTGGGCTTCCTATTAAAGATGATCAATCAGGTTCCAACTTAAGCTGATGCACTCCACCCTTCTCTGGATCCTAGTCTGGAACAGAAGGGAGAAACATCACAGCCAGGTTCCTCCACTCCACCAAGCCAAGCACTTCCATCCAGGATAGACAGAGAGAGGCAGCTGGAAGCAGTTGGAAAAGGGAAGGCACTAGCAGCAGCCTTCTCCATATTGTACCTCCAGACTGAAACTGGGCCACTCCTACTGTCTCTATGCCATCATATGCATTTACAGGATCAGGAAATGGTTGGACAATGTCCAACATCTGCAAAGCTCCTGCGCATATGCACTCATAAAGTTTAATGGTGGGATTGAGGAAATGGCTGGCTAATGCAATGAAAGAGCGCAAAGCTGTTCAAGCACTGATACTAAGCACTGCAGTCCTAGTCATCTGGGCTCTTCAGATGGGGGACCACATGCAGACCAGATGCAGGCTGTTGGTAGCACCTTAGAGAAAAGGTGAGGCAAATATGCATTACTCCACATTCTTCCAGACCTGGGACTGGTTTCTGGCCAAATAGAATGGTATAATGGCTTTCAAACAGTATGTGTAGCTTCTGTGAGGTAGAGTTGAAATGACACAACACATTTCTGGTGTATTGTTATCCAGACCTTAAGGAGAAGCACTGGGTGGTTTAAAATCTTACCACAAGTATCCAAATTGGGTCAATTTACTAGTAGTATTCTGGCTACTTCTCCATGTTTCTATCTATCTATCTATCTATCTATCTATCTATCTATCTATCTATCTATCTATCTATCTATCTATCTATCTAGTGAGTTGGTGAGTCCAGGGTTAGAATGTCTTCACCTAGTGGTGGGACAGAGGGACAGGTTTGGGATTGTACTTGTGTATCGTGCCCCCTGCGACCCTGCACTCTCCCTTCCGGAGCTCTCCGAGTTCATCTCGGCGGCACTTTTGAGGTCCCCCCGCCTTCTGGTGGCTGGGGACTTCAATGTGCATGCTGAGTCTGAGCTGTCGGGAGCTGCTCTGGAGTTCATGGAGTCCATGGCCTCCATGAACCTGTCTCAGTTTGTCATCGGCCCCACTCACAAGGGAGGACATACCCTGAACCTGGTTTTTGCCTCCTCATCGGCGGGTGTTGATCTGGGGGTTGAGAGGATGCGCACCCAACCCGTGTCATGGTCAGATCATTATCTGCTGACTTTTTCCCTATCAATCACCACCCTGCCCCGCGGGGGGCAGGGCCCTTCCATCTGGGCCCGCCCCCGGAGGCTCCTGGACCCTATACGGCTTTCGGAGGCCTTCGGGGGATTACCGGGTGGACTGGTTGACGATCCGGTAGACTCCCTGACCGATAGGTGGTTTGAGGAGGTGGCCGGGGTAGTGGACCGGATCGCCCCCAAGTGCCTTATCCGATCCAGAGCCAGCTCTTCGCCATGGTTCACCGCGGAGTTGCGGGCAATGAAGCAAGGGCGGAGGAGGCTAGAGAGCAGATGGCGTAATGCTCGGACGGCTTTGAATTGGGCTGTGGTTAAGGCATCGACCAGTCGCTATTCTCGAGCGATCAGGGACGCTAGGAGATATTTTGCCTCCCAGAGAATTAGTGAGGCCTCGAACCGTCAGGCGGAATTGTTCCGGGTGGTTCGAGACCTCACCAATCCCGGTCCGCCGGGGCCTCCTCCTAGTGATTTCACTAGTGAGTCATTTGCAGCCTTTTTTAAAATCTAAGATAGAGGCCATCCGTTCCGAACTGGACGCCAGTTGCACGAATCCACCCTCTGCTGTGGCTGGGGCTGAGCCGCCCCGGTCGCCAAGGTTTGTTGAGTTTGGGTCTGTTTCATCAGGGGATGCCTCCAGGGCCCTGAGACACTGTAGGCCTGCGGCTTCTCCATTCGACCCTTGCCCTTCCTGGCTGATTAAGACCACCGGAGGGAGCATGCCGAAATGGGCTTCACTTATTGCCTCAGCTTCCTTCAGAGACGGGATTTTTCCCAGTCGCCTGAAGGAGACGGTAGTGAATCAAAAGACCTGGCCTGGCCGTAGACAATATGTCTAATTATCACCCTATAGCCAATGTTCCTTTCATGGGCAAGGTGATTGAGCAGGTTGCCGTCCTGCGTCTCCAGACGTTCCTGGAGGAGAACCATATCCTGGATCCTTTCCAATCTGGGTTTAGGCCACGTCATGGGACTGAGACGGCCCTGGTCACTCTGCATGATGATCTGTTGAGGAGGGCTGACAGGGGTTGCTCTACCCTGCTGGTCCTTCTCGACCTGTCAGTGGCTTTTGATACCGTTGACCACGATATCCTCCTGGGGCGGCTTTCTGAGGTGGGGATCGGAGGTCTGGCTCTCTGTTGGCTCCGCTCCTTCCTTGAGGGTCGCTCCCAGCATGTGAGCTTGGGGGGTGATTTGTCGTCTCCCTGGACACTCTCTTGTGGGGTGCCCCAGGGGTCGGCTCTCTCCCCCATGCTCTTTAACATCTATATGAAGCCCCTGGCTGAGATCATCCGGAGTTGTGGAGTTTGCTGTCATCAGTACACTGATGACACGCAGCTCTACTTCTCCTTCTCTACCGATGCAGTGGAGGCCGTCCAGACTCTTGATTGCTGCCGTGACCAGATCGGCCTACTACCATCTTAGGCTTATTGCCCAGATTCGCCCGTACCTCGATGGGGACTCCCTGAGGACAGTGGTTCAGGCGCTGGTCATATTGAGGTTGGATTACTGTAATGCTCTCTACATGGGGCTCCCCTTGAACCTTGTTCGGCGATTGCAGCGGGTCCAGAATGCGGCGGCCAGGTTGGTGGTTGGTGCACGTAAGTTCAATCACATCACCCCCTTCCTGGATCGCCTGCACTGGTTGCCCGTTGCCTCCCGAATAAGGTTCAAGGTGTTGGTTTTGGTTTACAAAACCCTCCATGGCTTGGCCCCTGTCTATCTGGCAGAGCGTATCTCCCGACGCTCAGATCTGGCCCGACCTACCCGTTCTTCCCAGGCCCTCTCGCTTCGGATTGCCACGCCGAGGGAAGCCCGTAAGACAACCACTCGTAACCGGGCATTCTTGGTGGTTGGACACCGCTGTTGATTGTTTTATTGTTTTTATCTGTTTTATTTGCTATGGTATTGTGTAAACTGCCCTGAGTCCCCTTTGGGAAAATAGGTGCAGTATATAAGTTTGAAAATAAATATCTATCTATCTATCTATCTATCTATCTATCTATCTATCTATCTATCTATCTATCTATCTATCTATCTATCTATCTATCTATCTATAACCCCAAGATAACTGGGGGAAAAGAGTTGGAGGAGGAAACCTTGCCCTTCGAACAAAGTATGGTTTCCAAACGAAGTTAACCCCCCCCAACACCCCTTCACTTGGGTGAGGACTGTGCCTCCTAACAGAAGACCTGTGGTCACACTTCATGGCCCTCAACTAACGAGGGAGTAGAGATGGGCATGAATTAATTTGTGCTGCTTTATACAAAGCCCTCCACTTGGCATCTCCTCCAGTAGCCCTCTATTCAGCAAAGAGGGCAGGGCAGGGCTTCTCACTGCATAGCTGCTGAGTGGCCCAGCTGCTGAAGGAGGTGGGGAAGGGCAGCCCGAGCTCCTGCCCAGACTAGAGGACAGCTGGAGAAGGAGGACCCCCTAGTGGCATGTGATGGAATCTGAGTGGACCAGCTGGCTGGGGAGAGGGGATGCATGGCACCTGTGCTGCCACATGGAGGGCTTCATATGAAGTCGCACAAGTTAATTCCTGCCCGTCGCTACCAGGGAGTTATTGTGGGATTTTAGAAGAGACATTCAATGCTAAATCCACCATGAAACCTGCAGATAGCATAAATTTGCCATTCCTTCCAACCATAGAAACATCTGGAGGTGTACCAGAATGCCCTCAAGTCTGTGCTTCCCATGAAGCCTCAAGAAAAGGCCTGAGGTGGCCAATGGCATTTAGTCTTGCATGGGACAATGGGGGTGAGTGGGACAGAAACCATCTCTGGCTAATACAATGGTTCCTCATTGGGTGACCACTATATATACAGGGCAAATCCGTACAACAAAAAAGGGTCGCAATTAGGGATTAATCAGTTTTCAATGCATTCGTATGAGAAATTTGTACAAAGCAAAATTTGCTTAACAGAATTTCATTTGGAACTAATTAATTCCATTATACACAGTACCACTGTATATCCATAAACAAGGGATGCCACTAGGCACTGGGAGCTATTCCCCTACCTGACTCTGTTTCAGCAGCACCAGAGGAAAGACTGCAGCTGCCCATCATCTGGTTTGCAAACAAATGCACTCCCATGCCTGGTTGTTTGCAGATGGAGGGGAGAGCTACCTCTAAGGTATCATGGCTGAATGTGGGTTAGGAAAGAACTGGAGGGCCTTCCAAAGGTCCCTCTGGGTGCAAATGCAGATGTGGATCTCCAAATGCTGCCCATCCCTGCTTTAATAGCTTCCTGGAAGAGAGAATTTCAGCAGGTGGGAAACTCATAAGAAGCTACACCTGCTGAACCGCTTCCCCCTCTGCATAACTATTAAAGGTAGAGGAGACCTTGGCTTATTTCATATATGGTGGCTCTGCTTGCATAGTAAATATCCCTTCTGCTCTATTTATGATTTATCCCTGTAATGAATCTGCCAACCAGTAAAAAGTGTTCTACTTACCCCTTCTGCTGCTACTTGCTTCTGGAGTCCAAGCCCTGAAATAAACAACACGTCCCATGAATTCCCACTACCAATGAAATTCAAGAAATAACTTCAGGAATATTGAAAAGGTATTAACTTATTTTCTGATTGAGAGAGTGCTGTCCTAGAGTTGCAAGGAGAGGAATACAACTCTGAAGGTCTCCTGGGTGTGTGTGTCCAGGACAGACATATGAAGAGGACTGTGGGATTCCTGCCCTGCTGTGGGCAACTCAAAATGAACTGTTCCATTTCTGTGATAAGCAGGAGGATAAGAATCATTTATACTGGTGGTTCCCAACCTTGGGTGCCTGGGTGTTCTTGGACTAAAGCTCCCAGAAACTTGCACCACTAGCTGTACTGGCCAGGGCTTCTGGGGTTTGTAGTCCAAGAACATCTGGGACACAGGGTTGAGAACCACTGGTCTAGAGGAGCATTGGGTCTGATTCTGCAGGGCTCTCCTGATGTTCTTCTGTAGGATCTCACATCTATCTCAAATGAAACAGTAGTCAAGTTTATGGCAGGTTGGCAGGGAATGGGGCAAATTACAGCAATGCAATGACACGCAGCGCTCACGGATCTTTCTGTCTCTATGTGGTAATGGAAGGCGAAGATTGGAGAAACCTGTTGAACTCCAGAACTTTCAGAAGGATTTTGTGGGAGCCGAACATCACAAGTGGATTGTTCTGTATTTGACAAATGCCATATCTTCCCCTCTTGCTTCCTCAGCTGGTTTTGCAGTTCTACAGGCTGAAGGGAACATGAAAACAGCTGGGTCTCTACTAGACAACTACATGTAGGTAAGAACTTATGTTTGGACCAGGGAGTTACAGGCTGTCTGCTCTCTGTGACAGATCCGGACCAAAGGTGCTCTTTCAAAATCATTAGCAGTCTTTCCATCTGTGAAAGGGACATGGATTCAGAGCAGCATCTGACATTTCCACAGGGGGCTGAATTTTCTGAAAATCTGCCCCTCCTCTTGCAATGCCATGTTCTACCTTCTACACTGTTTGGGGAGGGTTGAAGCTCCCCACCCGCAATCCTTGGAGGTCCCTTTCCAGGAAACACTGAGCTAGCAGGGGTGAAAGAGAAGCTCCCGTTTTCCATGACCTGGAAACCCAACCCATTTGCCTCCCAAATTTATTCTCTGTGTATTCTTCCACATTTATTTGCCACTGAAAAAAGTGGGGCTGTCTTCGGAGTCAGCATGTTTACAATCAGTGGCCTTTGAACCTTTCTTCCCCCTCCTCCAGGGAAGGAACAACCTAGAACTGGACACATTTAAGTGGTCTAGATCTGCACATGATAAGTGCCCTTAAAACCTCCCCTGCCTCCCTTTCTCCAGAAGGAAGTCCAGGAAGGCAGCCGGGGTCAAGACAAGAAGTCCGCAAGAGACGGACATGAGGCTTGTCTCATTCCTTGCTCCTCCTTGGGTCTCTCTCTCCTCCAAGGGAGCCCAGCCACGGCCTCACCACCACAGTGTAGCTTTTGGCTTTGTGTCCTCCTGCAACAGACAGTGCCTCAGCAACGGTTGCAAATAGAATAAAATAAAATAAAATCTAGGTCACCTGAATTTGTGCCTGCTTGCGTTTTGATATATGAGACCTCCTGCCGGCACCTCATGCACCAGCTCTGGTATGGCAATCACTCAGAAACAGCCTTGCTAACACTTGTGGGCTGCAGGGTTGGGTGGGCACAGATGCTTCCAGGGGAGATGCATCTGAAACAGGGAGGGAGGTGGCTGGCTGGCTGGCTGGGTGGGTGGCTGGGTGAGTGCTTCTGGCAAGGTAGCTCCCAAGCTGCCTGCAGATGGAGCAGAGAGAAAGATGCACCAGTTGTCCATTACTGGCAATCAGAGAACGGCTCCGGAGAGAATGTATGTTTGACTGGCAATGGGAGGGAGGTATTGATTTCACTGCTGTCTGCCAGAAAGAGAGACCCTGGGAATATAAGGAGGGCACATGCTGTAATTTCTCCTGAGTGCAAAAAAAGGTGCAAAGAGTGTTCCTGGCTGCATTATTACCTTCCCAACACACACACACACACACACACACACACACACACACTTTTAAATTATATATATATATATATTAATGATAAACAAAAACAAGTGTAAAAATATGCAATCAGAAAATCTGGAAAACTGGAAGGGGGCACCAGAGCCTCAAATCACACCTCCCCAGGAACTGGATGAATTATGCTAAGAAAATACATACAAATGGCTTGATTTGCATAATTTACAGGCATTGCATGTTTTCTTGGCATGGAATTTGGATCTGCTTGGCACAGACAGCAGCATCCAAGGGAAAACTCCAGAACAGTTCCCAAAGGTCTGAATTAAGGCTCATGCTACCGGCAAATCTTGGCACCCACATTCCAGCGTGGATGTTACATGGAACGGGAAACACACAAGAACTCCAAACCATTGCTTGCTGATTTGCTTGTTTTGGTTATGACCCTTTGTGTGTGTGTTTGTGACTGAGTTTTGAATGACAGAGCATGGCACAGCCCTACAGATGAACAAGCTTTATCTGGCATGAAACCCCACACAAGGATGTCAGCTGGAGTCTCACATAGCTGAAGTCAAGTGCACTTTGTGAGTTTTC
This sequence comes from Phrynocephalus forsythii, assembly GCA_029282475.1. Taxonomy (NCBI): domain Eukaryota; kingdom Metazoa; phylum Chordata; class Lepidosauria; order Squamata; family Agamidae; genus Phrynocephalus; species Phrynocephalus forsythii. Next base: position 8,629,417 of record JAPFRF010000022.1, read on the forward strand.
TTGGTGCCCTAATGAGTTTTGGATGTTTTTATTGCAATGCTTCTACTGATGTCACATTCAGCCAAGATTCAGGAAATGGGTGATGGATTCTTTGAAGAGAAGGTGCTCCAAAGCACATTAAGAGAAGTACTCATAGTGTGAGGTGGAGATAAACTTGCCCTCACTCAGATTGGAGCTTAGATCTTTCCTTCCATCTGCTGGTCAGTCCACTAGAGGCCAGGATGTGGGCTGTCTTTCAGAGTCCACTCTGTTCAGGACAGAGCTTGGAAAAGTTAGTGGTCAGATGACATTTTCCCGAATCACCCAGGAAATTCAAGGAGAAAAAAAGAGAGAGACACAGAGAATGTCTCCCATCTCTGGAGGTGACAATGTCTATGAAGCTTCTGTATCAAAGGGCATTTATACACGACCCCTAAGCTGCGCTGCAAATGGCTCCCAGCTCCGGAGCTTAGAAATGTTTACCCACCAGCTCCAGAGTTTGCAGACAATTAAGTGCGACCCTGCCCACTTTAGCACGACCCAGCACACTTTTCTTGTACCTTCTCTCTGGAGGTGAATTTTTTTGATGCGGATAAGAGTGCCGGGCTCTCCTCGCTTGTCTGTTGTTTTTTTGCCTCCCGCCCCTTTAAGAGCCCCTTGAGAAGGAACCAGGAAGTATTGGGGCTCGTGGCAACTTCGACCGGCACCAGCAGGTTAGTAAAGGCTTATTTTGTCCTTTTTTCCCCTCCCTCCCCTCAGGCCGACAGGAGCAGGAAGTGCTGAGGGGTGGGGACGGAGGAACAGAAACAAACTCCCAAGATCTCTGGTCCGAATTTAAGGGACCAGTGGATTTTAGGGGTCGTGTGAAAAGGCGCTGTTGCCAGCACCATATTCTCCCACCTCGAAATCCAAAATAATGATTTTTTTAACCCCTGTGAACAGGCTAAGAAGGAGGGCAAGGAGCCCTCCCAACAGTCTGGTTGCTTTCCTGACTCTGGGTGGTCATACCAGCCTAACAAGATTGCTCTGTCCTTACTGGGTTTCTAAACAGAAACCCAACTATTATCCATCAATAAATTACTGTGTATCAATGTTGAAAGACTGAGATCTCACCTAATTGCTGATCCCAGTCAGGGTACAACCAAAGTATCAATTTTATTTCGGTAAGTCACCGTTTATGAAATTTCAGTCAAAGCAATTAATTGGAGGGATTAAATTCCAGCAGTCCAGCAAAGGAGTACCAATGCAAATAATTATTAAGGTAGAATTTGGATATTTTACTGCTTATTCTTTAAATTTTAAAACTACATTTTCACTGATAAAAATGTTCAAGTTGGAAAATGATCAGCAAATATATGGTAATTTCTGAGGTGGGCGACAGCCTTCCTCTTTCTACAGTATTTGAAGCCTCTGTTTATGTTGAGCTCAATCTATTTTGTAAGCACAGATTTCTAAAGATTTCTAAAGATTGTGAAAATGGAGGAAGGATGTGGTGATGGGTCTGTAAATTCCTTCTTCTCTTTGATTCCTGTGGTCTCTATATGATGAGGGGACTCAATCAGGAATTTCCAAAAAGCCCATGATTCCTAACTCCAGCTCAAGAGTAAGATAAGAGATTTTCACAAAATGTCTCTGTGCAAAACTAGACACCTTTCCCTTTCTATTATTATTATTATTATTATTATTATTATTATTATTATTATTATTATTATTATTATTATTATTATTATTATTATTATTATTATTATCATCATCATCATCATCATCATCATCCTTTTTAAATCTCAGCTGATTTGACAAGTGAGTGTTCGGGTTGCAAGTTGATCGGCATGCCAAAACATGCACTCAGTCATTCATAAAACTGAACTCTTTGGCATGAAACAGCTGATTAGAGTGAATGAAGTGGGTGGGCTACTTCCTTGAGTTCCTCTGGAAAGCTGTCAAAGCAACACTACCTGCAGCACAGGTCTCACTACAGAGGACGCAGAGCACAGGTAGAAGTGAACGGTGTATTTCTGTGTAAAGCCCAGGGTGGGATCTGCCTGAAAATGCCAGTAAAAGACTGTTGAGGGGATGCCACCCCATCCTGAACACTCCTGGTCTCATCCATTTTTCCCCCTGCATGGTTGGGCCTGATTAATATGGAAAAGGGAGACTAGGAATGGGATTTTTGGATGCTTCGGTCTGCTAATCCAATAGATACTTCAGAAATGTTGCTCACCTGCACAGTAAGAGGCTAGGCAGCAGACTTGTACTGAGTAGAAGCCTTAAGCTAGCTAGCTTAAGCAGCAGTAATCCTGAGTTTTAAGCAAGTTTTTTTTCCTTCATCTTCACTAATGATCCCTGTTGATCCAGGGTGGTTACATGCAGCGATGGGATTTTTGGATGCTTTGAATACAAAGCCCATAATTCTCCATTCTCGCAGTTCTACCCAACAGTCGGACACCTGATAGACACCTAAATGTGCTTCCTTGAAAGACAAGTGTCAAGTGGAAGGCTTTGAGGCTGAGCTTTGGGGCTGAGCCCAATCCCAGGGCTGGTTGGCAGCTTTCATTCTGAACAGGAAGCTAAGCAGAGCGAGGCTGAGCTCAGCCTGAAAGCCATCCAGTCGAGATCATTCTCCTGAGCGAAAAGTATGGGATTGGTGGTCCTTCTCTTTTGAGAAGCAAAGCAGACCACCTCCTCAGCAGATGTAGAAGTTCAGGGCGATGGTTCAAAACCGACACAAGCCACCCCACCAAAGACACCAACTCTGGCAAGCAAATGAAACAAACTAGCAGCTCTCAATATTTCGGGAAACGTGTGCCATTGGCAGAAAAATGGGCCTCACAAAAATGGAGACTGGTGGAAAAAAAACAGCTTGCTTCCGTGCAGACGAGGCGAAAAGCCGGAGGGGGTTTGCCATCCTCACACATGGGAATGAGGCAAGCAAAGGGTGCCCATGCATCCTCCAGTCAATGCCAACATCATCCTTAGTCAGTGAAGTGTCTGCCTTGGACAGCAAATGGACACCCAGTTCCCTTCAACTGGCCTGCTACCATATGCCTTATTTTCCAATTATGTTTCATCCAGCAGTGCCAAAGTTTCTGTAGATGGAGTGATGGGAGAAGGTGCTTCATTCTCAGGCATCAACATGTCTTGGGTGGGCTTACCTTCTTCTGAGACTCCCCTGTTGTTAGCAGTCAGGGATGAAGCCATCACACGGGCTTCCCTTTTTAACTTCTCCCTGCCTGTCAACTCCTGTTCCAGGGAATCTCTTGTCTTGCTTCTGTCTTCCTTTTGATGCCAAGTAGGGATGGGAAGGAGATTTCCCGGATTTGACCGCCTCTGCCTTTTGCCTCTGAGGAGATCCTTCACAGGAAAATGGTGCCTCTTTTCTTATGGGGTGTTCCAGAGAAATCAAGCAGGCTCAAAAAAAAGAACACATGTGCTGGATGAAGTGGAAGGGAAGAGAGTGCACCGTCTTCTTTTTGAAAATGTGCGCAGGAGCGTATGTTAGTCAATGGAGAGAGACACAAATTAACTAAATGGGCAGATAAGCAAATAGAAAAGGGGAAAGAGGTACAAAATAATGGCACACATTTTGAGGTGGGGAAAAAACCCACCAAGTCTCAAGAACAGGAAGAAAATGCAGGTGGAGTTGGGAGAAAGGTGATAAGGTACAGTAGGACCCTAGTATCCTCAGGGGATTGGTTCCAGGCCTTCCCATGGATAATGAAAACCGTGAATAAGAGAGAACGCCTGCCCACCCATCTCCAAACTGCTGTTTCCTGACAGTATCTTGCATTATGACTGCTATTTTGAGACAGTAGCTCACTTTACAGATGTTATTTGTGATAATAGAGGATATAGATAATAGATATTTATATCTTTATGACAATGGCTTGCTTTGTAGCAGCTGAATTATTTAATTTTTTTCCTCTACCAGCTGTGGATAACTGAATCAGTGGATAATGAATCAGTGGATATGGGGGACCTACTGTATTTTTGCATCTTCAGGCCCTAGAGGCAAAAACTCTGTTATTCGCCTATGCCTTTGGCGCCTTTTAGGCCATTTTAGCATCTCTCTCTCTCTCTCTCTCTCTCTCTCTCTCTCTCTCTCTCTGCATCTCTCATTTTCCTTCTCTCTTCCTAATTGGTTGCTTATATAGTGTGTGTGGATTTGCATGCTGCCATTTCCCTGCTGTTTCAGCCTCATCTTAGCGTGTTTGGCGCTTGACTCTTTTGATGTTATCATTTCCCATAGCTGCGTTGTCAACTTCCTTATAATCCCCAGTGGAAGGATAATAAACACTTTTTAAAAATGACACCCTTGGCTTCTGCGTCCTAAAGATTGTCTCCCTGTGAGTCACACCCTTGACGCAATGTACTTCGTGTTGCTGACTCCTTCCGAAAACAGGTCTAGGGAGGGGGTGTTGTGTGTGATCCTTTCCTAGGCATATCTGTCAACACCATGTATTTCTTGTTGGTTCTCCCAGCTCAGTATGACCCAGGCTTGGTCGTGTGTAGCTTCCAAATGTAGATGAGATGGCTCAGTTTAAGATGGCATGATGGAGTAACATGTAGTGTTAACGTCATAGTCAGTCTTGTGGCTCAAGTGGTCCTACCTCTTGAGCCAGGGAGCAATGTGATTTCTCCACATTGCTGCCACATGAGCCCCTGGACAGTGACCACCAGTAAAGCTAGCTAGCTAGCACTTTTTTCCTGGGATGGCCTTGAGGGTACCATCTTAAAGTGGTTCCAATTTTTTCCAGCTTAGCCAGGGCCTTTTCACACAACCCCTCAGATCCGCTGGTCCCTTAAATTCGGACCAGCGATCTTGAGGGTTCCTTGCTGTTCCTCCGTCCCCACCCGCTCCGCACTTCCTTGTTCTGTCTGCGGGAGGGGAGGGAGGGGAAAAAAGCCTTAGACACGGACAAAAGAAGAAACCCTTACCTCCCGTGCATGGAAGCTTGCTCCGAGCCCCGGTTTTACTTCCTGGTTGCTCTTAAAGGGGCGGAGGCGAAAGAAAAACAACAAAAAGAAGCGAGGAGAGCTCAGGCACTCTCCGCATCAAATATTTTTCACCTCCCAAAAGCAAGTACAAGAAACTGCAGCTGGGTTCCAGTTTCGCTTAATTGTCTGCAAACTCCGGACCTGGTGGGGAAACATTTTTAAGGTCCGGAGCTTGCAGCCCTTTGCCGCGGAGCTTAGGGGTCATGTATAAACGCCCCCAGTCACAGAGGGTGTCTCAAAGGAATCCTGGCCACTGGCCTCCGGTTCAGTTTTATCAACACCTGCGTGAAACCAATGGCAGAGATTGTCGAGAGTTTGGGGGCTGAGTGGCATCAGTACACTGATGTCACCCAACTCTATCTTAGTTTAGAGCTTACTCTATAGGCAGTGCATGTCCACCCAATAAATTTTTGTGAGCATGTAGGAATTTGAGCCCAGGTATCTCGGACAGAGCTGGCCACAAACCACCAGTTTGGCAGTTTGTGCCCATTCATTTATTTCCCAAACAGGTGTTCAGTGCTTTAAAGCCCCACCTCTTCCAGTAGGCACCCACTCAGAGGGCAGCAGCTTAGCTTCTTTTCCCCACCTCCTCTGGATGCTGAGCATGCTGGAGCAGGTGGAGCTGTGCAGCACTGAACACTTGCTCCAGAGAGAAACAAGCCAGCACGAACTGATCAACCAGTGGTTCATGCCCGTGTCTTGTACAGCACACCAGCCATGACAACATGCTGGCTTGTGATGTGGACAGTGCAGTTGGAAACGCAAGACTGAAATACAGTAGGGCCCCCATATCCACTGATTCATTATCCACTGATTCAATTATCTAAGGTTGGCAAAGGAAAAAAATAAATACATAATCCTGCAGCTGCAAAGCTAGCTACTGTCATAAAACAGCAGCTGTAAAAAGCAAAGTTCTGCTTATATACCACCCTATACCACTTCAAGTAGTCTCTGGGTGGCTTACAGTATGCAGGCTACACATTGCCCCCCCAGCAAGCTGGGTATTCATTTCACAGACCTTGAAAGAATGGAAGGCTGAGTGAACCATTAGCCTGCTACCTAGGATTGAGCCCCAGGTTATGAGCAAACAGCAGCTGTAAAGCAAGCTACTGTCATAAAATAGCAGTTTTGGGGGATTTTCTTGGAGTTCTCTCTTATCCATGGTTTTCATAATCCATGGGAAGGCTTGGAGCAAATCCCCAGTGGATACTGGAGTCCTACTGTACAGTACCAGGTTTAGAATAGAAAGACATTAAATCTCTCTCTTTAACTTTGCTCCTTAAAAAAAAAAGAAAGAAAGAAATCCAACAAATTTGGATTTTGGCAGAACTCTCTCTCTCTCTCTCTCTCACACACACACACACACACACACACACACACACACACACACACAGAGAGAGAGAGAGAGAGAGAGAGAGAGAGAGAGAGAGAGAGAGAGAGAGAGAGACTTGCTTCTCGATTTGACTCTGGCTGGCGCACACCCTTTGGCTTTGGAATTGTTGCAAAGTAATCATGATTTATGACTCAAGCTGCAATAGATGCATTTGTAAAACCAAGCTCATTTGCAGAGGTTTAGGGAGCTGTTGGCTGCAGGAGAGGGCAGTGGAGGTGGGGGAGCAAAAAGCCAAAACTTTCTTGCCCAGTTCTCCACGCCAGCAAAAGAGGTGGAGTGAAGTGAAGGAAGATGACTTACAGGCTCCTCTTCTCTTATTCATTTCCTGGAGAAACAAATGCTGCACAGAGCAGCCCAATGATTAATACAGAAGCCATGCCTGACATAGACTGGAAGAATGAAGCAAGTGATGAAGGGGTGGGTGGGAATTCAGCACACAATGGGTGGCTTAGGAAAACAACCTGTTGCCAAATATGTAGAAGGAGATTTCAAAGCCAAGAGAGCTTTTCTTTTCTTTTTAAAATGAGCAATGAGGTGATTGAAGGCAGAAGTCAATTAAGAAGCAAATTAGGAAGAATTGTGAAGATTCACGAACCAGCATCCGTTGGAAAGTGGGAAGGAGAATTCCCTGGCATTCACTGGGAATCATAACGAATGCAGTGCAGACCCAACTATAATTTTCAAGAGATTAGAACTCTAACATAAGAACCTAAGAACAGCCTTGCTGGAACAGGCCACAGACCATCCAGTTTAGCATTCTGTCTCACACAGTGGCTCACCATTTGGTTCAGGGTAGTCCCAAGCAGATGTCTTCACCTACTTACAATTCCCTGCAAATGTCATTGAGAGATATCCTGCCTGTCTCTCCAACCCAGAAGTTGTCCTTAGGCATCCATAATGATAGCCCTTGATACCCTTGTTCTCCATGAACTTGTTTAATCCTTTCTTAAAGCTGTCAAGGCTGACAGCTGTCACCCCTTCTTCGGGCAGGGAGTTCCACAGACCAGTGATCCTCTGGGTGAAAAGGTGCTTCCTCTTATTTGTTTGAGATCTAGCACCAAAAAGTTTCATGTTCTAGTATTGTGTGATAGGGAAAACAGTTTTTCCTTATCTACTTTGTTGATTTTATAAACTTCAATCGGGTCACCTCTTAGGCGCCGTTGTTCAAGAGTGAAGAGGCCCAGCTGTTGCACCCCCAGATGGTAAGGAAGGTGTTCCAGTTCCCAAAATCATTCTGGTTGCCCTCCTCTGCACTTTTTCTATTTCCATAATATCCTTCTGGAAGTATGGTGATCCAGATGGGGTGTCACCATAGATTTATAAAGAGGCAAAATGACACCTGCTGACTTATTTTTTATACTGTTCCTAATGATCCCTAGCATTGAGTGTGCTTTTTTCACTGCTGTGGCATACTGGGTCAACACTTCATTGAGCTGTCCACCAGGACACCAAGGTCCCTTTCCTGGTTTGTTGCAGGAATGAACTTGGTTCTCTATTCAATATGCCTTAGCATCCAGGCTGCTCAAGTGTTGCAAGTAATTTGTTACATGGCATGATATGAACCTACTGACATGCTCTTTCCAGGTAGCCACAAAATACACACAAATGCTGACTAGTTCCCTCTAGTGGTCGATTCTGATCATACAAGGAACCAAGAGTGCATTTGGGAGGCCAGCTGAATGGGCAAGAGGAATACTTGTGTAATTGCTGTTCAGTGATCCCATAAAGCAGCAGGATACTAGCCAGGTGGCATCAGTTGTCTTTTCAGGGTTTTCCAGGGAGAGGATATTCAGAGGTGGTTGACCATTTCCTTCTTCTGGAGGTATCTGGGAACTGTGCAGCTTGCCAAAGGCCACCCAGGCAGGATGGCCCTCTTCACAGGAGCTACAGGGCAGAATCAAACACCCAACCACTGACTCCACAGATAGATCCTGAAACTATGGAGCTAGAGATGGGCACGAATAAAAAAATGGTGTTTCGTTTGTCGTTTGTCATTTAGAGGGTCCGTTTTGGTCCGTTTCCATTTTTCGTGAATTTTTGCAAAAAAATTGTTTTCATTTTCGTTTGTTTTGTTACCATTTTGTTACCATTTATTTCAATTTTTGTGATTTTTTTAGCATTTAAAGCAGTTCACTGTATTGCCGTAACGAAAACGAAACGCATGACAAATTTTCTGGCGTTTCTGTTCCTTTCGTTTTATTTTAGAGACAAAATTCGCTTGTTGTTTTCATTGCGTAACGAAACAAAAAAATGAAAATGAAAACGAAAAATTGTTCGTTTCGTGCCCATCTCTATATGGAGCTATCAGACAGCTGACCCACAGGAGCACCTAAAGGGCCATCCCTCTTGGAACTTCCTGCATGAGAACCACAGGGGAGGCTTTGTCCAGGAAGGAAGGTGTTTGTCAACACTACACACCAAGTTCAGCAAACCAGGCAGGCACAGTCTTGGAGGTGGAGAGAAAGGGGAATGCTTAGAAGACACCACCACCAACTGAGAATGGAGATCAAAAACTGGACGAGCCGCACCCCAAACGAACAAGAAACCGAGCATAAAGCCACATAAATGACTGCCCCCCCTCGTCCCCCTTTCCCTCTGCTTCTTTTGCAAGTCTGGGTCTCTTCCAGAGGAGTTAAGCCAAGGAGATTGCTGCTCCGTCACATTCCTCCACCCGAGAGCCTGCACCTGGCCCACCTCAGCCTAGTGTCTGATCTCAAAGTGGGCTTTCAAATGGCTCCATCTCTGGCACGGAGGACAGGGGCGCTATTGTTTTCCCGCATCCCAGGTAAAAGGACCTGCATTTATTTCACCAGTTCAGTTACCTCAAGCGAACGGTCGGATTGGAGAGGACAGGCGAAGAGTGGGAAGGAGATATCACAAGCGCTGCTAAGGTCACGCCAGCGTTCCCATCAAAAAAGCTTCACAAAAAACCTTTCTGAGCGGTTCATTTCTCCCCAAAGAGGCAAAAAGATCCCAGGATGTTCATCACCATCCCTGTGTGCAGAATTTAAAAACAAATGGCATAGTTAAGTCTTAATTTTGAATCCTTTGGTGCAAGGATTTGCTATATATGTTATGCAATTGTATGGCAAGGTAACACATGCACAAAAAAACTGGCATTGTGTTCAAGAACCTTCTGCTTTGTGCAGGATAATAAGGCTTTTTTGTGCTGATGCTTTAGGCACAAAGTGTTAGGATTTTATGCAACCTTGCATGCTGCTGGTAATAGGTTTAGCTGGGAGGGATATTTTATAGGAGGAAGTGGCTATTTATCTTTCCAGCACTGGCCAATCATTCCTTCTCTGCCTCTTAATCCAAAGAGAGCCTCAGTCTGTTGAAAATTGTGAGTATGTTGTGGCCTGTTGTTCAAAACAGTGAGGTTTCTCAGTTTTGCTGTTTCCTAGATTGAGTTATTGAGACTGGAACTGCCAGTTGATGAGAAAAGGGAGTGGACTACTCTGGGGAACTTGAAGCTAACCCAACTCTGTGAATCTGTACACTTCTGCACAACTAGTTGAATTTAACCATAATTTCAAATTTCTTTCCCTAACACATTAGTGAGGAGGGGAGAATTAACATTTAAAAGGGCACAAACATTTTCATAATCTTAATCAGCAAGAACAAACTATTCAAAGTTTAACACTCCTAATCTAGATGGTAGTTTTTTAACAAAACATGTTGGATTGGCAGCATTTTTTTTTTTAAAAAAAATCAGCTTTTAAACTGGTTTTGGAAATGCTTTTATGGTCAGAGTGTGATGCCTGTGAAAGAGATGAAAATATTTTTTTTCACATACTGTACATAGTGAGGACAGATGGAGGACTTACTTTGTCTGATCTCCTTGCATCCTCACAGAGCCAACTTCAACAGGCAAGGTGATGGTTCAGTAACATTCTCAATCCTGATTGTATGATTTCCAGATGATGGGATTACACAGCCGGTGGGAATCAGAACCCTGTTTTGCAAAAATTAAAGGAGAAATATGTCAAAGCACTTACGGAGGTGGTTAGTGAAGAACAGTGAAATGTGGAAAGACAAGCTAGGTGACTTTCCTAAAAAAAAACAAAAAACCCAGCTCTTCCCTGGCTTCTAATGGCATTGGCCAGTACACACACACACACACACACACACACACACACACACACACACACACACACACACACAGAGAGAGAGAGAGAGAGAGAGAGAGAGAGAGAGAGAGAGAGAGAGAGAGAGAGAGAGAGCAAATCTGGAGTAGGACTGGGTGGCAACAGAACACTATGTATATAATCTAGTCCAACCCAATGAAGAAGAGTTATCACACAATAATCTTTAAGATACCCAAGCAAACAGACAAACCAAAAAGAAGACCATAAATGAACTTGCCAAATATTTGAAGGGGTTCCCTTGCACCAAAAGTGCAACCTGTGGTCCTGGACGCAAGAGATATCGAGCCGGCCAAAAGCTTATTCACACCCCGACACTCTTACAAAATTGCTGAGTGGTGTCAAAGGAGTACAAATGACTTCAAAGTTAATGACGTCCCTCAAAGGCAGCCCCACATTGCAACCGTGCAGGTTCAAAAGGGAAGCGTACCAAGATCCATAAGCCATCATCTGCCATGTGCACATCTGGAGGTCTCCACGACTCCGATTATCCCCAATGGCAGCGTGTGGGATGTGGAAACAAAAGCCAAAGTCCATTTCCTTAAAAAAAAAAAAAAAAACACCTTACTTTTCTACTCTTTCCATTATGGCTACCAAATATTGACATGCCCATTCATCTGTGTTGTGACATTTCCCTCGCCTCGTTATAATCTTCTCGGCAAACAATGGAAGCTAATCCATCCTATATAAACCAGACACAGAGAGACCTATGCATGCACACACACACACACACACATTGCTGTCCTGTTTTTAGGACTGCCCAGCTCCACAGAGGGGTCAGCAGAAGGCCTGTTGGCTCAACCTAAAATCCCTCCACTTCACCCGGCAAAATCCTTCAGCTCAAGTGTCACAGACCAGCCTCTCAGCACCGCCCTGAAAGACACCTGGAAGACACACTGGGAGATGCTTGTTCAAGCCAAATAATAATAAGCAAAAGGAGAGAGAGAGAGAGAGCCCTGTTCTTTGCTCAAGCTAAAGCCGGTCTAAACCTTGGCAATGCCTGGAAGGAAGAAAGAGAACCTTGAGCCAACTTCATTCTTGATGAAGGCTGGGATATAAACAAGGATCCCACAAATAAGCCAGGCAATGTATATAAAGGCAGCAGCCCTCTTTTTCATGGTCTCCTTGGGACCACTAGAGTTACCTGGGCAGGAAAATTAAGTTTGAGTGTGGAATTTCAGACTCACATGTGCATTTCAACCATCAAGCATACACTTCAGCAGGGGTGGGGAACCTTTGGCCTCCAGATGTTTTGGACCACAACACCCACCGGTCCTTTATCATTGGTGATATAGGCTTGAGATCCTGGGAGTTGCAGTCCAAAACCTCTGGAGGGCCAAAGGTTCCTTACCCCTGCACTGCAGCTACCTCTACTAAACTGGGACATTCTGTATTTCTTTATCAGGCATTGTTCTTATTTTAACCTATCTCTGGAGATGGATCAATAGATCAACAGATTGGGTAAAACAGTGTCAATCTTGTTAAAACCATACTGGTGTTGCCTTGTGGGTCAGAGCTCACCTCTCTCTATCAGCCTTTTCACACGACCCCTACAATCCGCTGGCCACTTAAATTCGGACCAGAGATCTTGGGGGTTTGTCGCTGTTTCTGTGTTCCCACCCCCTCCGCACTCCTGGCTGCTGGCTGGGTGAGGGGAGGGAGATAAGAAAGAAAGAAAAGAATGCCGGCTTACCTCCATTCTGCTGGTCTCGCTCTGTTCCCGGCAGCATTCAGATCTCTTAAAGGGGCGGGGGGCAAAAAACAAACAAACAGAAGCCAGGAGAGCCCGGCATTCTGTTAGATGTGCATCAGGGATTTTTCACCTCCGGAGAGCAGGTACCTGAAAAGTGGGCTGGGACGAGCTTAGGTGGGCGTGGTCGCACTTAATTTAAAAGCAAAAAGCAAAGTGTTCTGCTTATATACTGCCCCATACCACTACAAGTAGTCTCTGGGCGGTTTACAATTTTAATTACAGTGTGCAGGCTATACATTGCCCCCAGCAAGCTGTACTCATTTTACTGACTCGGAAGGATGGAAGCTGGTGAACCTTGAGCCTGGGATTGAACCCAACACAGTTTAACCTGCAGTACAGGCATTTAACCACTGCGCCAGTAAACTCCGGAGCTGGTGGGGAAACAATTTTAAGCTCCGGAGCTGGGAGCCATTTGCCACGGAGTTTAGGGGTCGTGTGAAAAGGCTCTATGATGTCTTAAAGCTAGCAATTGCACAAGCAATTAAATCCTAAATCCTAGGACTACACAATCTATCTACTGACTTGTTCTTGAAAAAAAGTGGCTGAAATTCTCTTGCTGAGCAGCTCAGGAAATAACTAGAGCTAGGCCTCTTGAGGATTTTGTGAGTCAGCGTCTGTGTAAGCTCCATTGAGTCCATGGACCTATAGAACAGGATTTCAACTGGCAACACAGAAAGTCACTGGGGTCTTAAGGAAGAAGGAATAGATCATTTCCTGGGGTTGTACTTCAACTCAGACCCCGGTGAGTCAGGGAGCGGTGGGATGTGCTAAAACAGCCAGTTTTCTATTAAGGAGTAGTGGACTGCCCTAAAACTGCTGGATTTCTCCTCTCATGTACTCCAGCATCCGATCTGCTGGCTAGTGCTGATGGGCCTTGTTCTGCAGTGTCTGGGAGCTCACCCTTTTTTAATGAGGTTATCTAGTTGTAAAAGGCAAAGCATGCTGCTTATATGCCACCCATAGTGCTTGAAGCACTCTCTGGGTGGTATACAATTTAATTATGCAAGATGCCCATTGATGTTCCCACCACCCACCCCGTCTAACAAGCTGGCTACTTGTTTTATTGACCTTGGAAAGATAAAAGACTGAGTCCACCATGAGCCAGCAACCTGGGGCTGAAACCTGGGTTGTGAGCAGAGTTTTGGCTGCAGTGCAATGTCATCCCCCCCCCTTTCACGGTTCATATACTGTGGTCCTGTTATATTGTGGGACCATAGTATATGAAAAAAGGGGGAAAGTCCCTCAGAGGCCTCAGAAATGATTTTTGGTGATCTGGAAGTCACTTCCAGTTTTCCGGAAGTCACTTCCAGTTCGCAGGGAGGCCCTTTTGGTGCCTCCAGAAGGCCCAGGAGGCCCTCACAGGCCCATTCTGGGCAGCACCCAACTGGGGGTAAGTACAAGAGACCCCAGCTAGACCCCCAACCACCGTGCCATGAGCCATAATGTAAAGACATCTAGTGTGGTCCAGGCTCTTCTTTAAGGTGAAGGACATTGAGTGGGAAGGGAAACAAAAACTCTTCTTGTCCTCAATAGCTTTCTGAAGATTTAATAGGTCACTGGATGCTTTTGGAGTGTTGACAAAATATTTTCCATTAAAGTCAGTGTTTCTCCAGATGCACTTTATATTTGCATGTAGCATTCTAAAGTATTCCTCAGATCTTAGGTGTCTCAGAGCTGGGACTATGCAAATCCTGGTCCATAAACAGGTTTTTAGTGGCTCATCGGAAAGGGGCACAGCCATAACTGTCACGTGAGCAGAAGAGACATTGCAGGGAGAGCGGGTGGCAGGAGAACGGAAACCGAATCCAAAACAGAGGGCATTTCATCCCACTTCTCTGCACAAAGGTGCAGTTGCGTGTACAGTACCCTTCCAATGGTAGTAGGGACTGCACAGGTCAATGCCATTACACTGCCACCTAGTGGTAAAAGAAGGGAGGCATTGAGATGATGCTGTACAACCAGCCAGAAATAAAGTGGCAAGATCAAAATATGGGAAAAACAGAACCTGCTTCAGATATCACCTTCAGAGAATGCGGGTGAGTAGAGTGAAGGAGCAATTAATGATATGGGAGGAGACTGGAAGGCCAAGTTAACCACAGCTCTAGCAGGGCACTGAAATTACACAACTAATAAAAACAGCTTCATCTACAGGCATCAACTGAAGGTTGTATGTATCTCCTTCCCATGGAGAGCTTTATGTTTTGATCAAAATAGGTAGATCTCTCAGTCTCACTTTCTACTGCCTTCATTTTGTTTTAATTTCAAGCTTTTTTGTGTGTGCCCAATATGTCTCTTGCATACAATCCCTTCAAAAATGCACTGAAACAAAAAACGTTAACCCATCTACTTGACCAGACTTAACAAAATGGCTGTTCCCAGCATGTTGGGAGAGAAACACTGCACCTGAGTTTGGGAGAGCAGTTAAAACTGAGGGTCCTTTTGGAGAAAATAAAGAGGCATTTTTGGCTGTTTAAGTTTAAACTTTTTAAAATATCTGATGCTTTAGAATTGTTTTATGCAGCATTGTAGCCAGTCTTTGAATCCTGTGACACTTGGTGGGCTATACATGTTGAAATAAAATAAAATAAAAATCACCTTTAATGACATGCCACAACTAAGGAGAAATAGCAGCTTTTGCTTCCACCCTGGAGAGGACAGAAGGACCTCCAATGTCTTAGAATCATAAAATCATAGAATCATAGAATCACAGAATCATAAAATAGAATCATAGAGTTGGAAGAGATCTCAAGGGCCAGCCACTCCAACCCCCTGCCATGCAGGAACCCCCATCACAGGACTCCCAACAGATGGCCATCCAGCCTCTGCTTAACAACCTCCAAAGAAGGAGACTCCGCCACTCTCTGTGGCAGCATAGTCCATCTTCTGGATCATGTCAAGCTGGAACAAGCTCTGGTGACATTCTTCATATCTATCTATCTATCTATCTATCTATCTATCTATCTATCTATCTATCTATCTATCTATCTATCTAAGGTCTGATCAATCCAGGCTCTGCATACTGTTGGACAGTCTTAAGGAGACGACCCTAAGATCCTCTGTGGACCAAAGATCTTAGGGGTCCATCTTCTGGAAAAAAATGCAGCTCACCTGGAGGAGCTTGGAGCTCCCTTTCTCTTCTCTTCCATTTCTCTTCTGCTTGCTTTTTTTCCTCCCACCTTTTCTCTGGCGGGAGGAGAAGCCAGGAGAGCCCCGCACTGACCAGATTAAATCTGGACCTGGGGATTTTCACCCACCTCAAGCAGGTACAAGAAAGTGCAGCTGGGCTCTGCATACTTTCCTGGAGCTGGTCTTAAAGCTGAGTTTGCAGCCATTTGCTGCGGAGTTTAGGGGTCGTGTATAAAGGCCCTTAGAAGCTGGTGTCCCCGTGCCAATGCCCAGCTGTATCTCAAGAGACATTGTGATGCCAGAGCTCAGAAATTGCCCTCTTAATTCCCCCAAAATAGAGTGCTTCCCAATTGACCAGGCACCCACTGGGGCCCTAGCACAAACAAACCCTAAAGTTTACAAACAAAACAAATCCTTGTGGAGTTGTTCGTTCAACGAATCTGTTCAGTGCAAACTCTGGAAGGGTTGTGGATGTTCATCAGGGCACAGCACAGAGAAAGCTCTTATATTTTTATGACTGTTTCCCTCCTTTCCTGATTTTCAGCTAAGGCCGGAAATAGCTCCATTTCCTGAGAACCTTGGTTCCCAGGAGACCTCCTGGTGGGTCTGAAACATGAAGCACCACCATGTGCAAGTCTAACCTGAACACATTTCTTCCTGATCTAAAACATTGCACCCTTTGTGCTTAGTTGCAATTATGGACAAACAAGGTTGGAAAGGCAACAAGGAGAAGGAAGCAAGAGAATGTAGGTACATTCATAGGAATGATTTTTTTCTCTCTCTCTTCTCTTGCATTGTTAGGGGATTGTTTCAAATAACTAATGGGTGAAATTCCCTTCTTTGAAAACATAGATAGGCACATCAGATAAAATCAGAACTGGTATTGTTATTTCTTCTTGTTTAATCTCAAACTCTGTATACATGTTGTGATTTTCTAGTAGGGCAGGCATGTTCAAACTTCAGCCCTCAAGATGTTTTGGATCACAACTCCCATAGTCCTTTGCCATTGGCAATCTAAGCATAGAATTCTGGGGACTGTGGTCCAAAACATCAGGAGGGCCAAGATTTGGACATGCCTGAAGTAGGGGGAAGATAAACACTAGTTTCAGTTGGTGGTATATTTCTTGGAAATAAACTTTAGAATTTTCTTGAATCACAAGGGATATACATTCTCTTTTTGTTGTGTTGTGTCATGTGAGTTCGACACACTCCTGAACTCTCTGCAACAAACCAGGAAAGGGACTTTGGTGTCCTGGTGGACAGCTCAATGAAGGTGTCAACCCAGTGTGCTGCAGCAGTGAAAAAAGCACACTCAATGCTAGGGATCATTAGGAAGGGTATAGAAAATGAGTCAGCAAGTGGCATTTTGCCTCTTTATAAATCTGTGGTGAGGCTCCATCTGGAGTATTGTGTACAGTTCTGGTCACCATATCTCCAGAAGGATATTATGGAAATGGAAAAAGTGTAGAGGAGGGCAACCAGAATAATTAGGGGACTTAAAACCTTCCTTACCGTGTGAGGCTGCAATGGCTGGGCCTCTTCACTCTTGAACGACGGCACCTAAGAGGTGACCTGATTGAAGTTTATAAAATCATACACGGTATGGACAAAGTAGATAAGGAAAAACGGTTTTCCCTATCGCACAACACTAGAACTAGGGAGTGCTCCATGAAACTCTTAGGATCTAGATCTCAAACAAATAAGATAAAGTACTTTTTCACCCAGAGGATCACTGGTCTGTGGAACTCCCTGCCAGAAGAAGTGGTGACAGCTGTCAGCCTTGACAGCTTTAAGAAAGGATTGGACAAGTTCATGGAGAACAAGGGCATCATTATGCATGCCTAAGGACAAACTCTATGTTGGAGAGATAGGAAGGAGATCTCTCAATACCACTTGCAGGGAATCATAAGCAGGTGAAGACATCTGCTTGGGTCTACCCTGAAGTAAATGGTGAGCCACTGTGTGAGACAAAACGCTGGACTGGATCGGCTGTGGCCTGTTCCAGCAAGGCTGTTCTTATGTTCTTATGTTGCTGGCAGGACACAATAAGCTATATTATGGTTAGAGATGGGCACAGAACGAACATTTTTTCGTTTCCGTTACCGTTTGTCGTTTCCGTTACGTAACGAAACGACAAACGAAAATTGTGATGAAAATGCAACGAAACGAACAGAACCACGAAAATTGTGGTCGTTACGTTTTGTTTCCGTTAATGGCGACGCGCAATGAAATGAGCTGTTTTAAATGTTAAAAAATGCCCTGGACATCCGTAAAAACGCAGCGATAATTATTTATATTGTTTGATAATACCTACCAGGGGGGTTGGGGTCCTTCAAACGTTTGTTTTTGTCTTCTCCCATCGCGATGTATTTTTCTTTTCCCTTTAAAATGGATGTTGCCACCAGCCACAAAATGGAGGCAAGCCATGTGATGCGGGATCATGTTCAACCAATAGCATGCCCAGGTTGCAGACTGGGCGGGCAGGTCTGGCCGCCACAGAGGGCATAAAAAGCTCTGGCAGCCCCTGTCCTCCTTGCAGTCTCTGGTGGGAGTTAGGGTGGGATTGCTGTCTCTGTGACTCTAGCTTCAGTCCTGCAGCCTCCCTGTGTGCATGCATGCTGCGTACCTCTTGATGAGTACCCTCCCCTGCCCTGCACCCTGGGCAACACCCGCAGCTGCCTTTGCAGCCTCCCTGCATACCTAGTCTATACTGTGTCTCTGCCAGCATCCATTTTTTTTTAGTGTTTTCCCTCTGGTCTGGGGCAGGGGGATGCCTGCGCACGGAAATGCTTTAAAAATCGTGCAAAAAGCGGGTAGAAACACAAATGAAAAAATGAAAAACGGTAATAAAATTTTTCAAAAAATTCCCGACAAATGGAAACGAACTGAAACAGACCTCTCAACGACAAACGAAAAACCGAAACACCATTTTTTCTGTTTCGTGCCCATCTCTAATTATGGTACATCCAGCACAGGGTCCCACCCAAAAGAAGAACATAGCTAGAATTCTTTATGTCCTTTATGCCTATTTCCAAAGATGGCAGGTTGTCATTAAAGATGGGCAAGAAATGCCAGTTTGGCAGTACGGTGCTGTTCGTTCAATAGGTGTACCATGTTTCAGTCCCCTGCTCCCTCCAGTGGATGCCCACTGAGCAGCAGCTGCAGCAGCACCTGAGGAGGTGGGGTGAGGTGATTCCACTGAGTGGGTGCATGCTGTGCCGAACAGCCAAACCACCAATTTATGCCCATTTCTAGTTTTCATGTTCTGAAAAATAGTTGATCTGATCATGTAAAGAAACAATTTTTTTGATTTTGCTCTACCTGGTACCTTTCAAATGTGTTTGCAAGATCTGATTGGTGTCCTTGTCAGGTTCCTGTAACTTGCCATGGTTCATTCAAGAGAGGCTGAGGCACATCTCATTTGTGCAACTTTGGTACATAGCCAGGCACAGGACTGAGATGCCACACTTTATTAACAACTAGCACGTCAAACAGAACACAACATTAAGAGGGGCCTGGCTTCATGCATAGTGTTGGGTTGGAACCCCAGGGTCTCCCAGGACCCCTCCAACCAGGCAGCTTAGGGCAAGTTATTACCCCCAGATGGTGCTGGCTACTGATTTCTCCAGGCCTGGGGAGGCATCCCTGCATCTCCTCCCCCAACACTGTAATCTCACAACCCGCAGTGTCGTGGGGTTGAATACGTTGGGACGGATGTCCTATTTCAGACTCACTGGCTGCCTTTCCTTCGCTTCTGCCACCAGTGTGACCAACTAAATGAACATTCAACTAAGGCCCAGTACCAGTGTGGGATAGGCGAAAAATCCCCGCTCTTGGCCAGACAATTTTGAAAGTGGGTCAAAAATTCCTATCCGGCCCCTCGAGGTGACCAGTTTGACTCACAGTAGTACTCTTAAGCGGTGGGTGGGTGGGTGGGGAACGCTCAGTTGTGAATGATGCTGGGGGGAGGGAGGAACCCCCTTTTATTGGGCACTCCTCCCCCTCCCTTCCCGGGCACAATTTCGCGTCAGCCCTCTCGCTCCTTCGCCCAAGAGGGCAAACTGGCCCCGCCAGCTGGAGGACCCAACCACGGAGCAGAACTTTGTACACCCAAAATTCACTATAACAAGTTACACAAGCCTTGCAAAAACACCAGTAAGACTCTTGTCCTGCAGATTTAAGGATAAGCAGCGAGAATAGTCACTACAACGTGACACATTGATTTTGATAGCCTACTTCTATGACTGGAAAAAGCAAAATTGTACCCAAAAGATGAAGTAGAAGGACCGGATAAGTTGGCAGAAATGATTACACTGCAGGAGGATTTCTTTTTTTGGCTTTTCCGACGGCAGGATAGCGCATACAGAGGGGGAAACCCGGGAAAAAGCAGTGCATGGTGTCCGCAGTTTGAGCTAAATTGCTTTAAAAAGCAGTCGAGAAATCGGTTTAAAAAACCACCACCCCTGGTGGTCCTCGCAAGAAAAACGGCATAGCAGCCAAAAAGGGGCGTGGCCAAGGGGGATGTGCGGAAAAAGCAACTGGAAATGCAGTAAGTGATTTTTAAAGGCAATTTGGCTTTAAGCAAAAGGTGATTCAAAACCTAAGTGTGGTAGGAAGTTCATTAATGGAGTTGGGTTGCATTAATGGAGTCAGGCTGCCTTACATGAAGGATAAGAACATACCTCGTTGTAATCCAAATAAGACCAATCTAATGACATTACAGTAATTCAGCACATTCTTTTGTTGTTGATTAACTGAGATGCATACAGCATGAAGGCACATTCCACAGAGGCAAAAGACCATGTGAGCTCACCAGCTAAGGAGAGGCACATTAACTCCATATTTGGGGGGGGGGGGACATTAACTCCATATTTGATTATAGGACATTTTTTTATAATAATTTATTGTCATGGTGTGTATATACACAGTATACACATACAACGAAATTCAGACACCCAGAGACCAGATTCAACACACACACACACACACACACACACACACACACACACACACACACACACACACACACACACACACATTTCCAAACACTCTCACACACATTAAAAAAAAACCCTTCAACACACACACATAAAAATCCCCGAACACTCCCCCACCCACCAACCCACCCCCACTCCCCTAACTGTTGTGTCCAGTTGCTATCCCCAGCCCTTCCCTCCTTGAGAATACAAACTCACTCCCTACTTCATTTCACTTCCCGGAGAATACATCCCAGGTGGCATGGATGTGAAAGGGATGTGAAAGGATGTGAAAGGGTGTAAACCATAAGGACCAGAAACCCTGAGTGTTGACAAACAAATGTATGTCACAAGTCCTAGGCCAAGCTTCAGACAAAAATTTAACCCTTTCCTCAAACCAATGGGGCACATTAATCACAAGTCATTTCAGTCAGGCCTATTTCAACAAGCGTTTAAGGCAGCCAAATATTTTTGGAGAGAACCGAAACATAGAGCAGGGCCCTCCTTATCCCACCCCAGATAACATGCAGAAACCTGGACGTTGAGGTTGATGGGAGAAAAACATAATGGGCCATGGGAAAAACTTTGCCCCACCTTTTGGACTGTCCATTTGTCTTTGGGTCAGTCCAGACTTTAGTGATTATCAATTGTCCTTGGGCAAAAAAGGTTGGTTTAGTTTGCTTTGAAAAAGGCAATCCTTTGATTAAATGGTGAGCCTTAATGACTCCAATTATTAACCCGAAAGGTTTACTTTGGCGGCGAATGAATCACACAAATTTGTTAATTATTGCTATTATTTATAATTGCTTAATGATGGAGGGGAATAATATATTAAATGTCAAAGTTCCTTTTTTAATTGCTTCAGATGAGGCTCCAGAATCATTATGTTCTTCAAAAAGCTTGTATACAAAACTCAGTTTAAATGCCCTGGGAAAACCTGGAGTTATATTTAGAAAAATGCCCAGCATGAACGTTTGTTACAGTTTTGTTCATTTAAAAGACAGAAAAGCCTATCCGGAATTTAATGTAAGTGAGCTCTGTTGTTTTATTACTAAAGCCATTACTTAAGCTTGCTTCAGTCATATGATTCATTAACCACAAAAGATATTGGTGGCTGGACCAATAACAAAAAAGTAGAAACAGTCACAATGAAGGCCGTGTTTTATCTCATATTGTTGTTTGGGTTTTTAAGATATGTGCTGCTTTAATGGTTTACTTATATGCTAAAATAAAAGCATAAAAAGCTGAGTAAAATTATTTCTATGTATGCAATGTTTAAAAATTAAATGCTCACAACTTTATATGTATATGTAAATATAATGTAGGGTATGGTGGCTCAGTGGACTAAGGCTCCGAAAACTGTCGGCTGCAAAGTCAGCAGCTTGGTGGTTTGAATGCCATGCGCCACACAACAGAGCAAGCTCCCGCTGATAACGCCAGCTCCTGCCAACCTAGCAGTTCGAAAGCATGTAAAATGGAAGTAGATAAATAGGTACTGCCATAAAAAGTGGGAAGGTAAAACAGTGTTTTCTTGCAGCCATGCCAGCCACGTGGCCATGGACTTGCACAACAATGGCTCTTTGGCTTGACTACAGAGATGAGCACCGCCCCTGGCACGACTAGCACGCATGTGCGGGGGGAACCTTTACCTTTTAAAATATAATGTACATAGAAATCTATATAGTTTTCGGGCAAATTGCATACATAGAAATAATTGTACAGTACTAATCTTTTCGAGCTTTTATATATACCAGGAAGTCACCAGGAAGCCTTACTCATAAGCCCACCATGTGACTCCTGCAGGGTCAGAAAGTGTTGGCACCTCTGTGGAGTAGAACAGAACATCCAAGAATCATGATCACATTCACCCGAGACTGTGCTACATCCCTTCTCAGATGTGGTGCGTAAGGAGGTAGCTCTCTAAATGCCTTGTTCTAAGCAGTCTCAACCTGGGACATAAAGAATACTCACAGAATTCTTCATTCTCACAGGCTTCGGCAGAACTGACTTGATGAGACATCTCCTTGAAGAATTTCCAAACTCCACGAGATTCCTCCAGGAAGAGTGAGACAAGAAGGAGCGCTGTTCTTTTTGATACCGGGGAATCATCGCAAGCAATGTCCTTGCAAAAACAGCATCAGTTCCCTTTGAGAACCAAAACACACCCAGAGAGAAAGAGAGCATAAGAATGAATGTCTGGTTACAGGGGAAAAAGACATGGACAGCCCATCTGGTGCTTCTAATCCTTCAGCAGTCCATGTAGCTGCCCTTGTTACTTGGTACCAGTTGTACCACTAAAGAATTTTTTTGCATTAAATCATTTGTTGAATAATATATTTAAATAAATAAATAACTTTTTGTTCTCTTTTTCTTCTCTTTCAAAGAGTGCTTCAAAGTTACTATCTCCTCTCTTGCAGGGGGTGGGGTGGGGACAGTTTGGCAGTTTGGGCTCCTCAGCTGGAGGGAGAAGGCAAATGAGGGTAAACACCCCCAGTCTCAACCAAGAAAGAGCTTCATGAAGATGTTTCAAGCCCTGCCTCTGGGTAAGAGCAAAACAAGAGTTGGCATTTTGTTTCCTCTGTAGGATTTCCAGAACATGTGTTCATTGTCTATGGAAGATGAAGGTCCTTTCCCATTGAGATGGCAAGTGCATCCACATGCTCCTGTGCACACACTCATGCAG
Organism: Phrynocephalus forsythii; assembly: GCA_029282475.1. Classification (NCBI taxonomy): domain Eukaryota; kingdom Metazoa; phylum Chordata; class Lepidosauria; order Squamata; family Agamidae; genus Phrynocephalus; species Phrynocephalus forsythii. The sequence continues at coordinate 8,652,467 of JAPFRF010000022.1, forward strand.
CAAGTACCTAATGACTTGCTGATCATTTGAAGAGATGCATGCAACTCATCCAATGCTTCTAAGGAGAGAGGAATGCCTTTTGCCAATTTGACAGTTCATGCCAGTTCATTTATTGCAGGCATATCCAAACTTTGGCCCTCCAGATGTTTTGGACCACAACGCCCACAGTCATTTGCCATTGGAAATACAGGCTTGGAATTCTGGAGGTTGTGGTCCAAAACATCAGGAGGGTGAAGTTTGGACAAGTCTGGTTTATTGTCTGAACAGGTGCTTGGGGTCTCATAGCCCTGCCTCTGCTTGGGTGCCTACTGGAGGAGGCAGACTATCAAGTGCCAAAAACGAATTCAGCTTGTCAACCAAATGACTCGAATCGCTAAGCCAGTGGTTCCTGCCCAATTCTTTTTTAAGCTTTTAAAAACTCCATGTAACATAATGGGAGCCATCCTCAGCCCTCTTAATTCATCCTTTCAAGTGTTATTGCTGTAAATTTGCTTAATTCCAGCCCTTTCCCACAAAAATGTGTTTTTCTTCAATCCTTGAAACAACCATAAACTTTTTTCACACTCTTGTGAGGGAAGAACAGTTTTGTGGGTTTGTGTTTTCATGTGCAAGGATGAGGTAAGGATAGACAGAAAGTCTTAACAGCCAGACACAAACCGGGAAAGACTTGCCACAGTCTTGTTCAACACAAACATCTGTATTCTCAGCAACAGCCTGTTTAAAAGGGGTTGAAAACAGCTAGGTTCCATTTAACCTGGTCCCTGTGCAAAATCAGGAGTTATGTGCTTGAAACCTTGCAGACTGCCTTAAAAAGCTATTCCTCCCACACCCAGGCTCCAATGAATGGTTTTAACAATACTTGAATCCAGCTTTCCTTCTCTCCCAATTGTATGTCCTGGCTTTGATGTCCCAGCCGGCACCCACTCTCCGATTCAAGACTCGGTGAACTTCAGGGCAGTGTTTTTGTTGGCAAAGGCACCGCTTCCAGGACACTTTCAAGGCTGTCCAATGAAAGCAAGCCCAAAATTGCTGAGCCAAGCACTCTGGAGACAAAGATTAGCTTACATTTCTGTTGTCGGAAAGAATTGGGAGGCCCTTCTGGCTTCCTGTCACAGATACACGCAGAGAACAGAAGGTGAACTCTTTCTGGGTTTTTTAAGGTGGAATAGATATTGTGGCAGAAAGCCCCTTCAACTTCTCCAAGGCAGCTCAGGTGGCTGAATCTTCCGAGGAAGACTTTGTGGAATAATGAAATTCCTCACATTTTGTAAGACCTGGTTGGGGGGGGGGAATTCACCCAGGAACCCCCAGTCAGAGGGACCCAATGCAATGTCAACAGGGGCCTTACAAAGTAAAAAGATGAGTAAGAATATCAATTCAGGGACCCTCACTCTATAATTCAACACTCTCTCATTCAAAAATGATGAATATCCCTTCACTTGCACACTCTGAACCAGGGTGCAAAATGAAGGTTGCATTGGCCCAAATTGAGATCTCAGCTCATACAAGGATCCACCTTTAGTCAACTGCAATGGATGTTTCTGCCCCCAGCCATACTTTCTGGAAATCTCACATATTAATTGGATGCTTGGATTCTGACAAAATACACAAAGGATTTTTATCATTCCATTGACATTTTATATACAGTATTTTTCCATGTATAAGGCTATATATTTGTATAAAATAGTTAGATCAGAAATTGAGGGTCATCTTACACATGGAAGTAAGCCAAGGAGAGAACTTCACAGTCGCAAAACTGTAATTTTGGGTTGGAAAAGTGGGGGGGGGGCTTCTTATAGATCGGGGGGTCTTATAGATGGAAAAATACTGGTTAATTTTCTCTCAATAATCATTTGAAGCTTGCCTCTGTTTCCTCCTTTTCAAACTCCTTTTGATTTTATTTGGCTTTCTTACACTTAGCCAGACTGTGGGTCCTGCTGGCTTTTGTCTATCCTAGAGCAGCTAATTTCAAATCTCCCAGGAATTATACTTACACACACCCACACACCAACAACAACTTTGGAAAGACCCTAGTTTTTTTTCCCAACCCAGCCCCCCCCCCATTCACCAGTCTTGGAAAGCCCCTCCATCTAGGCAGTCAATTTCCCCTGTGCCAACCTGTTGAGTGGCAGGGGAATACCTTTTTGAAAACAAGAGACTGGACATCACAGGGTAAAAAAGAAGGGACTGTGGAAGGAGAGCCATTTGTGTCCCCAGATCTAGAAGGACCAGCAGCAGATCCTTCAGGATTTCAGACTAGCTGCTTAGTGATTCTGGGGCCTGTATAGGAGACTTTTCCGAGGGAGATGTGTGCTGTACCATTCAGTCTCAGGGCTTTGAAAGGGAAAGGTGTTAACGGGGGTGCCAGGTAAGCCGAACCAGAAACTGGAATTTTTAAGCAATCAGAACAAAGCAACAGCTGGCCCAGAAGCAATAATCTATTGCCTTCCTTGACTATAAGAAATCATTACCCACGTAGCCTAATAATAACCTTGAAGGAAACACGATAAGGGGCAACAACAAGGTGGCACTTAAAAATCCCTGCTGTTTGGCAGGGACATGGGGGTAGGGATAAGGATGGAAGGTGCAAGCTCCAATTAACTTTCCTCCATGTTGAACCTCGACAAATCTGCTTCAGTCGAACAGGTCAAATGGCACTCCAAGGGACAGCTGCAAGGAGTGTGTTTTGCAACATTGGGAGCCAGAATTCACTAATACTCCATCTTGCCTTTTGAGCATATGCCGTCTTTATTGTCTCTATAACACAAGGTCCACTTTGACCCCTGCAAATAGGCCCCTCTTGGAAACCATCCATGAAACCATGCAGGGCTTTGCTGGGCCTTCTTGGCAAGCACTTCTTCCCACCAAATTGTCATTAATATTTCAAGTGTTAGACAAAAAACATGGGCTTTCATGGGACATCTGGGGATAAGCTGGCCAACTAAGGCCTGGGCCTCCAAAGGAGATGTAACCGGGAGGCTGTTTTACAGAAACCGCACCCCGCCTTTCCTTTGAGCTTTTGACTTTCATTGAACTCTTCCTTTGATTGAGGTGGGTAGATAAATGTTGGGGACCATAATCCAAAGATTCCACACCATCTCCAGAGAAGAGAAGCCCATTGCCATGACAACACAGCTAAAAAGGAGGCCAGGGGCACAAATATGATCCTTGCCGAGAGAAACCCATGGAAGGCTGGGAGGAGGGTGTGTGGGGGGGTGGAAATCAGATTATCACCGGTCATTGCGTTGATACCCAGCCAAAAGTAACTCCTTTTAAGTTTCTCCAGGGCATAGAGTCGGTCTGATGGCAGCGTAACTGAGATTGGGATATGGTCAATAGTCCTTAAAAGACAACTCTGTCTCGGCAGATGGCTTTTGCTTTCTGATTCGGGGACCAAGCGGTAGGAGTCAAATGACTTATGAAACCTTTGATTACTGACCTATGCGTTGGCTTCAGGAGCCACAAAGATACAAAAACCCAGCGTGGGACAACTCTTGCCGTTTCTCATCTTTCTCTTGTGGGCAATTTTATCCTCCTGGCTATTGGCCAACACCTCGATCCTTGTTAACTTTTGTGTCACCAGCGAAACACCTGCAGCTCTTTGTGTGAGTGTGAGAAGGGGAGGAGAGGGGAAGGAGGGGAAGGCAGCGCTGCTCCCGGTCAGGGACAATGAGCCCCTGTTTACTCTTTTGTTCCATCTTAAATACAGAGGTAGGACAATGGAGCACAGTTGGCCACAACGGCCGGCCAATCAGGTGAAAGACACACAGAGAGCCAGATCTGGCAGGAGTCCATCAGCCGCCATGTTTGTGTGGCCATTTGTGATTCTTTGGCATAGAAGGGGGAAGGGCTCATATCAGCCAGTCACAATTACATTACAGCGGCTGTTAAATACTCTCTCTTCCTGTTTTTCTGTCTCTTTGTCATGGTACCTACGGCTCCTTCAGAACAGGAATCATAGCTGTGTTAGACTACGTGTGGAATCCAAAATCTAGCCATGAATTATCTGGTTATTGGGAGGGGAAAATATCATGAAAAGTGAAGCCATTGAATACTGGTTGACTCGTTGGCAGTTCGAGCACTGCAGACACTTGAATGGAAGGGGAAGAAAGGGGAAAGTCCAAATATCAGCCTCATGAGATGTTGTCGTTGCAGGATCTGTAGTTAAAATTCTAAGAGGGCAAACTACAACTGGCAAGAACTGGCTTCAGGTGTAGACAGATCATTCCCCCGCTCCCTCCAGGGAGGCAGAATCAATTGCCTTTCTCTTTCTCTCCTTCATGGACACTAAAATATACATGCTAGTCATTGCAAATACGGTATTCCTCTTTCTGAGCAGGTAATACTACACAAGGGAGATTATAGTTTGAATTGAGAGTCTTGTGCTGTCCCGCATGGGCTTTGGTATAATAGCACAAGAGGTTGCAGCCTTCTTCATGTTTAGAAGGGAATACAATTGTGTAACATGGTTCTCCTCCATCAGTAAACATAGCAAACCTTCTACACAGCAAAGTTGGCCTGTTATAAATAAATACCAGACCCTTGGCCTCTCTCACTTGCGTTTTGCCTAAAGCAAAACCTCCTGCCTGCCGCAGTTCAGGCTCCAATTTCAAATCATGTCTCCAGCAGTACAGACTGAACAACGGACATGGTAAGAGACTAAGTAAGAGCAGAGTTTATTTATTTATTTATTTATTTATATATATAGCTTGTATGCCGCCCACTACCCAAAGGTCTCTGGGTGGCTCACAATCAAAATGGACAATTAAAACATCAAAATACAATAAAATTAGAATAATAAAAACATGTAAATGCAATAAATAAATACGATACATTAAAAACACCACTAAAATTGCCATCAGGACCCACAATCATTAGTTAAAAAACTTTTGGAACAGGAAGGTTTTTACCTGGCGCTGAAATGTTAGCAACGTCGGTGCCAGGCGAGTCTCATTTGGTAGGGCATTCCATAGTCTGGGGGCAGTTGATATAATGATGTGCAAACCATGCAGGCCACCAATGCTAGTCACTAGGAACTTCCTTCGGACAGAACAGGATGAATGAAGACTTTTATCTAAGAACTAAGGACAAAGAAAATCACCCCCTGCTGGTTGGAGGCGTGGCTAACATAATTATTATACTGCCCAAATCTGGCCACTGTGACACATCCTGGAGGGATAGCCATAATACATTCCGGAAACTTTAGTGGATCCAAAAAGCAACAGCCAGATTGTTGACTGGGGCTAATTACAAGGATCACATGACCCCTGGTTATAGCAGATTCACTGGCTGCTGATCCATTTCCGAGTGCAATTCAAAGTGCTGGTTCTATAAAGCTCTAAGCGGCTTTGGTTCCAAGCTCTCTCAAGGACTGCATCTCCCTTCCTCTTCAGGCAGGCTTTCCCTCAGTAAATGGCTGCCTGAGAGGGTTTTATTTTAATGGCTGGTTGTACTTTACTGGTTTGAATGTGTTTTTAGTTGCTTTTGTTTACTGTGTTTTAGTGTGATTCTTTTTAGTATTGATATAGTTCCTTTCTAAAGCTTCCAGTATTGTCTTTTAATGATGTAAACCACCTTAAGGAGAAAGGCAGGTAAAAAATATTTCAAATACACAAACAAAGGCTGCTAAAAAGATATTGCTTCAGTTTCAGCCCGAACTTTACAAGAGCTATCCAAAGTGCTGAACCCCAGCCTCTAAAAAAGCTTCAGTGCCCTCAGCTAGATCATTTATAATCCAGTCCAAAACCTGGAAGAGATCCATCATTCTCAACTCACACACAGAGAGAAAATTAGAGTCACCAATTCCATTACCAATGCCATATACTTAAACCATGATCTGATCTAATTTGCCATAATTATACTGATTGCTAGTGGATCTGAACTATATGTGACATACGTCCTGCTGTTGGAGATGCTTTTCACTGCAGATAACAAGGGGATCTGAGGTTTGTTTGATGTCAAGCACATGCTCTAAGATCCTGGGCTAGAAAATATAACTTCTGGTCTAGGTTTGCATATAGTCATTCTAGCCCAGGTCTTATCAATGGGTGTATTCAACAGTGATTCATTCATTCATTGCACCATCATGAGGTTTTTCAAAGAAGGAGTATTACATTGGAAGAAACTTACATGATTCCTTCTTTTACGTACCATGTGTTCATATTGATTCCCAAGGAGGTAAATGTTACACCCAGACATACATAAGAACATAAGAACATAAGAACATAAGAACATAAGAAGAGCCATGCTGGATCAGGCCAAAGGCCCATCTAGTCCAGCTTCCTGTATCTCACAGCGGCCCCACCAGACAAACTTACCAAAACACATACTCAATTTAATCAAATGCAATTTTCTAATTGCAGGATATGAGACTCAATATGTTCACAAATGCTGGTGCCCTCATTGCCCAGCAAAAGGGGGGGGGCAATTTTCTTCTTGTTTTCTTCTTTTAGGAGAGTGGGTGGGTGGGTGGAGCTCTCACTCCAACTGGAGACCTTGCCAAATAGCCTTTCTCCTATCCCAAAGCATGGCCAGGGAGATCTGCTATGGAACAGAGACCTAAACATTCACATTTTTAATCTTCCCAAAGTTTAATTTATTTAATCTATTTTTATTTTAAAGTATTTTTACACCACCTTTCTCCGCGAAAAAGGACCCAAGGTGGCTTATGGTAATGAGGGATAACATACAGTTCAGTACAATTAAGACATGTTCAGGTATTAAGAGCAGGGAATTGAGGGACATCTTACAGCATTAAAAGACAGCCATTACATTAAAGCTACAAGAGAACGTGAGCAGTTAAAGGGAGAGTTAAATTCCATGTAAAGTTATGAGTGATGGAAACTGACATTGAAAACATAGTGTCAGTGTAATCACACAACTTTATAAGTGGTTATAAACACAAAGTCTCTGTGATCTGATAGAGTCATATGAAAGACACATAATCGGTAGTCCATCATCCAGGGAAAGCTTGCCTGAAGAGAAAGGTCTTTGCCTTCATCAGCAGCAACAACTATAGCTGAACTCATTGGAACCTAATTAGGCTGGAAAACCATGTTTTTCTCCAAGCTCAGAACTGACATGTAGGCAAGAAGCCCGCAGCGTGTTTCCACTCTGGAGTAGCAACAAAAATGTCAGCACACACCACAGAGGATGGTGTGTGTGTGTGTGTGTGTGTGTGTGTGTGTGTGTGTGTGTGTGTGTGTGTGTGTGTGTGTGTGTGTGTGTTTAATTTGAATTTTCTGGTTGTGCAGCAGAGGCATAGCCAGGATTTGGAGCACCTGGGGACAAACTTCATTTTTGCGCCCTTCCTGCCGCCCCTCCCCCACATCACACCCACCCAGCAACCGAGGGGGCGGGGTGAAACCTGTGGGCGTGGGGTGGGTGCATGCATGCATGTGCATGGGCGGATGGGTGGGCATGTATATGTGTGTGTGTGTGTGCGCGCGTGTGTGCATGCGTGCATGTGCAGTAGCGTACACACGCCTTACACCTTTCCCACCAAGGCGAGGAAGAGGAGCAGGAGGGTGCCGCTGGCCTGGTGCGTGGAGGTGGCGGAGGGGGTGCTGTCACCAGTCCTTAGGGGAAAGGAGGACTGCTGGGTGGCAGGAGAGTGAACTGCTGCTTCCCCTCTAGGTGCCCTCAGATTGCTACACCTGGGAAAGATGTACCCTTCTGCTCCCTCCAGATATGTCCCTGTTGTGCAGAGCTGAAGTGTGTGTGTGTGGGGGGGGGTCACATTCCTTACTGCATGTCCATTTTAATATGATACTGTTTTTGGCTGACAGAGCAGCTGGGATTGGTACCTAGCAGCAGTTTTCCGAAATATAACACTGGGGATATGTCTGTGAAGATTCTCAGTCATCCAGGTTCGTTTAACTGGAAGTTGAGTCATGGCTACTGGACTTCTTTTTTGAGAGATAGAAACGTTTCACTGTTCATCCAAACAGCTTCATCGGTCTGAATACAGCTAGTGCAAGAGACCTTCTTATAGTCAGCTTGACCTCTTGTCCCCTGGTCTGATTGGCTCATAAGATGAACAAAGCCTGAATAGGCTCGTTAGGGAGACATTAGTGTCCATGGCCTTAAGGTAAACAATGGCCTAAGGTGCTGAAACCCATCAAGAATGGGTCGTTAGCTGTGACCTGGTGGTGAAGGCTCCTTGATTTGCCTGGGTACTTTGGAAAGTACAGCATGATAAGTAGCAGATAGACTATGCCGGAGCCCACCACCTCTGTTGAGGGAGGGATTTTCAATGCTAACATGAATGGCTTCCCTTACTCCTCTCTCAAACCACCTCTCTTCTTTGTCTAATATGTGTACATCCTCATCTTTGAAAGAGTGGCCTTTTCCCTTCAAATGGAGGTATACTGTTGATTTTGGTCCTGAGCTGTTACCTCTCCTATGTTGGGCCATTCTTCTGTTTAATGGCTGTTTAGTTTCTCCAATGTAGAGGTCTGAACACTCTTCACTGCATTGGACTGCATATACTATATTGCTCCTTTTATGGTTTGGTATCGGATCCTTTGGGTGGACAAGTCTCTGCCTTAGTGTGTTCATGGGTTTGAAATAAACAGGGATGTAGTGTTTGCCAAAAATCCTTTTAAGCTTCTCCGACACTCCCGCCATGTAGGGAATGACCAGGTTCTTCCGTTGGGTCTGGGTCTCAGACTGATCCCTTGTTCTTCTGGGATGGCCCACTGCTTTGTTGAAGGCCCACCTTGGATATCCACAGGCCTTAAGGGCTGTCTTCAGGTGCCTGTCTTCCTTCTTCTTGGCTTCTGCAGTCATCATCAGACCTGACCATGGCCTAGGAGTAGAAGTTTACAGGAAACCCACCCACACAGATCAATACTTACTTTTTGACTCCCACCATCCATTACAACACAAACTAGGAGTCATCAGGACCCTAAGCCACAGAGCAGAGAGCATCCCCACCTCCTCAGAAGCCAAAAAAGAAGTCCAGTAGCCATGACTCAACTTCCAGATAACACTGGGGACTAAATTTCCCAGAACCCTCCAACCAGCATGGATGCTGTTTGGGTCAATTTTGTCTGTTTGAAGAATAGTACACAGCTGTATACTTTGCACATTAAAGGCTCCATCCCTGGCTCCTCAAAAGCTCCTACTAGAGGCAAACAATTTGTAGATTTGTGGTCCCTCCCCCCCCCTTCAGCAGGTTTACTCCTTCCATTCTTACAGGTCTGAGTGTAAAATTCCCAAAGCATTCTCCCCACTGGATGGGATTGCTAGATTTTTGTGCCTCTTTTAGCATTTACCTCCCTTTATTGATGACTCTTTTCTGCCAATGTACCCCCAATACTTACCTTCTGCTTACTTTAGGTGAAGTAGGCATGCCAGCCTTTGCTAGCTTAAAACCAAAATCAAAAATTAACAAGAGAAAAGCATATTGACACCTTAAAGAGTAACTGCTCTATTTTCCTGTGAGCTTTCATGGACAAGCTCATTTGCTCAGTAATCCACATATATTGCACAGAATCTTTACATTTTGCACAAAACACCAGGGATTCTGCACAAAACACCAGGCACAGATGTTCCCCAAATGTCTTTTCAGTCTTGTGCAGGAGCAACGTTTCTTACAGTAACTGCCTTTTTTAATTCAAAGGAAAAAAGGGAGTGGGTGGGAAATAATCCTATTCATGATTCCCCTACTCTTTATCTTTTAGGATGGGAAAACTGGTGAACATCCATTATACCCTTACTTCCCCAAACCTGCTGTCTCAAAGTTCTTTTTCAGCAGTGCTGTCTTGACTACACAACCATCACAACTCAGAATCTGAGTTCACTCTTTGGTATAATCATCACATTAATTCTTATTCATGGCTGCCCTTTTCAGGGTTTTCCAAGTCGAAAATGCTCAGAATACTCAAATGTGGTTTACCATTCCTCTTTTGCATGGGTGTCCTGGGATTGTGCAGCTTGTCCAAGGCCACCCAGGCTGGCAATACTCACAGGAATCATGGAATCATAGAACCATAGAGTTGGAAGAGACCTCAAGGGCCATCTAGCCCAACCCCCTGCCATGCAGGAACTCCCTTCATCAAAGTACCCCTGACAGATGGCCACCCAGGCTCTGCATAAAAACCTACAAAGAAGGAGACTCCACCATCCTCTGTGGCAGCATATTCCATTTGAACATTATGAAGAACTTCATGACAGTTAGAGCTGTTTGGCAGTGGAATATGCTGCCACAAAGGGTGTTGGAGTCTCCTTTGGAGGTTTTTAAGCAGGGGCTGGATGGCCATCTGTCGGAAATATTGTGATGGGGTTCCTGCATGGCAGGGGGTTGGACTAGATGGCCCTTGAGGTCTCTTCCAACTCTATGATTCTATGATTCTATGATTCCATGAAATTGAATCTCTTTTCCTGTAGTTTGAGACCACTGCCCTGTGTGCTAGTCCCTGAAGCCATGGAAAACAAACCAGTCCCTTTTTCAATGTGACATCCTTTCAAATATTTAAACATAGCTATTAGAGATGGGCACGAAACAAACATTTTTTCATTTCCATCATTCATTATTTGTTTCATTACATAATGAAACAAAAAACGAAAATTGTGATGAAAATGGAACGAAACGAACAGAACCACGAAAATTGTGTTCGTTACATTTCGTTTTCGTTAATGGCGACGCGCAATGAAATGAGCTGTTTTAAATGTTAAAAAACACCCTGGACATTGATAAAAACGCAGAAATAATTATTTATACTGTCTGATAATACCTACCGGGGGGTTGGGGTTCTTTAAATGTGCATTTATGTCTTTTCTCAGATCGCTGTATTTTTTTTTTCCTTTAAGGGGAGTTAGGGGACATCGACCCAAAATGGCTCCCAGATGCCTAATATTGATTTCTTGGGTATTAAAACACCCTGGACATCCATAAAAATGCAGCGATAATGCAATATTTATTTGAAATTATTACCTACCAGGGGGTTGGGGTCCTTAAAACGTTTGTTTTTGTCTTCTCCCATTGCGATGTATTTTTCTTTTCCCTTTAAGGATGAGAAAATGGATGTCGCCACTCCAGCAACAACATGGAGGCAAGCCATGTGATGGGATCATGTAAATTCTTGGACAACTTCAACCAATAGCATGCCCAGGTTGTAGACTGGGCAGGTCTGGCAGCCAAAGAGGGCATGAAAAGCTCTGGCAGCCCCCGTCCTCCTTGCAGTCCCCGGTGGGAGTTAGAGTGAGATTGCTGTCTCTGCGACTCTAGCTTCAGTCTTGCAGCCTCCCTGTGTGCGTGCGTGCTGCGTACCTCTCAGTGAGTACCCTCCCCTGCCCCGCAGTGCAGTCACTCTGCGGCTGCCTTGCACCTGGGCAACACCTGCCGCTGCCTTTGCAGCCTCCCTGCATACCTAGTCTATACTGTGTCTCTGCCAGCATCCATTTTTTTAGTGTTTTCCCTCTGGTCTGGGGCGTTGGGGGACGCCCCCGCACAGAAATGCTTTAAAAATCACGCAAAAGTGGGTAGAGACGAAAAACAAAAAACAAAAATGAAATTTTTCCAAAAAAATCATGAAAAAGGAAACGAAACGAAATGGACCTCTCAATGACAAACGAAAAACTGAAACACCATTTTTTTTATTTGTGCCCATCTCTAATAGCTATCATATTCCCTCTCAGTCTTCTTTTTGTAAGGCTAAACATTCCCAGCTCCTTAAGCTGCTCCTCATAAGACATTTCTTCCAGACCCTCAATCATCTTGGTTGCCCTCCTCTGTACCCACTCAAGGTTGTCGACATCCTTTTTAAGGATCCCCCACGATGCCCCGTGGGGGGGGGTGTCAATCTCCCAAACTCCACAGCCAAATACCTCAATTTCTGAGCTATCCAGCTAGCTACTCTTTAGTGTGCACGATGATACATATCTACTTTTACATGATCAACATGTGAAAGTGGGTCACGCCCACGCTGAACACAACCCCTACTCTGCCTAATAGGGAGGACACACCTCTCTCGCACACGAACAGATCATTCTTCTGGCCTCAGTTTGCAATGATGCCCACCCACGTGTGTCTGTGTATGTGGGCCTGGGCCTGTATGACAACTGAGATAACACTTCTGCATCTGCCAAAAGGAATCTTGGCACAGGAAAGCTTGTGTTGTAATCAATGTGTTAGTATCTGGGTGGCCATTAGACTGGGGGTTGGGAGGGAAAATCTCCCATCAGACTAACACCGCTAGCCCTAGGAAGTTTACAACCATATGCATTGCTTGTATTCTGAAGCCTATCTCAGCTTGACTCTCAATCTTTACCTTAAAAGAGAAAAGAACTGTAAAAAATTAAATTTTGAAAATAAGGACAAAATCTCTATCTATCTATCTATCTATCTATCTATCTATCTATCTATCTATCTATCTATCTATCTATCTATCTATATCTATCTATCTATCTATCTATCTATCTATCTATCTATCTATCTATCTATCTATCTATCTATCTATCCATCCATCCATCCATCCATCCATCCATCTATCTATCTGTGATGTTTGCATCACATGCGTGCTAGTTGTGTCCGACTCTAGGGATGGTGCTTATCTCCATATTCAAGCCAAAGAGCCAGGGTTGTGCAAGTCCGTGGTCACGGGGCCAGCAATGGCTGCAAGGAAGCACTGTTCTACCTTCCTGCTTTTTACGGTGTTACCTACTTATCTACTTGCATTTACATTAGAGATTGGTTCATTTTGTTATTTGTTATTTGTTTTGTTACCTAAAGAAACAAATAATGAACTGCCCCCTCTTAAGAAAAACGAAATAAAATGAAATGGAAGTTTCATTTTTCATTCCTCCGGTGTCTCCTACCTGGTGGTCCGGTCCGTCCTCGCTGCCACCACCAGCCCCCAGGGAGGGGTCTTCCAGAAAAAATAAAATAAAAAGCCAACTGGCCTGTGCTACATCTGGTAGGTGGGCCACGTGGTTGGCCAGTTTTTTAAAAAATACAAATAAAATAAAATAAAATAAAATAAAATAAAAAACCTGATCCAACCTGTGGGCTGCTGAACCAGCCCACGAGCACCGCACCCAACCTGTGGGCTCCCGACCTGACCCATGGGGCACTGAACCAGCCTGCGGGCTGGCAGAAGAAAAAAATTAAAAAATTAATTTTTTTTTTAAAAATACCCAATCCAGCCCGCGGACCGTGGAACCAGTCTGCAAGCACCGGACCTGACCTGAGGTTGCCGGCCCAACCCACAGGTCACTGAACTGGCCCACAGGCAGCAGAACGGGGGGAAAGCCCACCGGCCCACACTATAGCTGGTAGGCAGGCCACATGGTCGGCAGTTAAAAATTAAATTAAATTAAATTAAATTAAAAAATTAAATTAAAATAAAATAAAATAAATTAAAATAAATAAAATAAAAATAATTCAATCTGGCCCATGGGCCACCAAACTGGGCCACAAGCACCAGACCCGACCCACAGGCCGCCAAACCAGCCCACGGGCCAGTAGAAGAAAAATAAAATAAAATAAAAACCAATCTGGCCCGCGGGCCATGGAATCAGTCTGTGGCACCGGAACTGACCTGTGTGCCACTGAACCAGCCTGCGGGCTGGCAGAATAAAAATAAAAATAAAAATAAAATAAAATAAAATAAAATAATAAACCCCGATCCGGCCCGCAGGCCACCGAACCAGCCTGCAAAGCGCTGGACCTGACCTGTGGGCCACCAAACTGGCCGGTGGGCTGGGTGACAAAAGAAAAAAAGCCAACTGGCCCACCCTACAGCTGGTAGGTGGGGCCACGTGGTTGGCAAGTTAAAATAAATAAAATAAAATAAAATAAAAACAAATAAAAACAAATAAAAAAAATAAAAACAAATATAAACAAATCCAATCAGTGGAGTTAAAAAGAAAGAAAGAAAAGAAAATGAACCTGAACTAAAATGAATTACAAAACAAATTATTTTATAAAAATTCATTTCATAATTAACGAAACAAAATGGGGTGGGGAAACAAATTACAAAAAGAAACACCATTTTGGTGTTTCATGCCCATCTCTAATTTACATGCTTTTGAACTGCTAGGTTGGAAGGAGCTAGGGTTATTAGTGGGAACTCGCTCCGCTGCGTGGCACCCGGTATTTGAACCACCGAACTGCCAAATTTGCACCTGACAGTTTTCAGAAGCCCTGTCCACTGAGCCACCATGCCCCTATATATAATACTTGAACCTGTTCCTTATATCTTTTCAACAACCCTGAAAAGTAGACTAGACTGTGAAAGGATGCCAGGGATTGGTCACATTAAAATATACTGTGTTTGCCAATTAGGTCAAATTTAAGAAGCCTATAATTATTATTGTTGTGTATTGTCAAGTCAATTCTTTCTTATGACAACCCCTTACAAGGTTTTCAAGGTAGAGAATTCTCAGCAGTGGTTTCCCCCTCCCTTCTTCTAGAGGTAGGTCTCAGATTGTGTGGCTTTTATTTATCCTCTTGATCCAATATATTATTGTCACTTAACAAGGAAATGCTTCTATGTATACTTGAACACTTTCATGGCCAGGATCCAATAGTTGTGAGTTTTTTGGGCTATTTCGCCATGTTCTGGAAGTTTTTCTTCCTGACGTTTTGCTAGACTCTGTAGCTGGCATCTTCAGAGGGCAAGGAGCTCAGGGAACTAAGAGTTCTCTCTGTGCTCGTTTGCTTGTACGTTTTGTTTTGTTTTTACAGCCAACATTCCATGCTCTGAGGTAAACCAAGAATACACAGCACAGGACAACGAAAGTTCTTAAAGCCAATTTTAAAGTTATTGTTTTTTGCTTTTTGTTTTTGTTTCTTATGGCATCTTACACTTTTCTTCATAAGGACACTGCTTTGTTCAATTTGCATCTTTCACTGCATTCTTTAGGCCAGGCATGTCCAAACTTTGGCCCTCCTGATGTTTAGGACCACAACTCCCAGAATTCTAAGCTTAGATTGCCAGTGGCAAAGGACTGTGGGAGTTGTGGTCCAAAACATCTGGAGGGCTGAAGTTTGGACATGCCTGCTTTAGGCTGATTGTTTGCATGTGTCAATCTAAAAACACATAAAAGTTGAGATTTAGTAAACTGTATGTAATTTAGATTTCCTCACCTAATAAATTGGAAGTCTAAACTCCGCTGGCTTATAGACCAGGACTGGGCATTTCCTCATTCTAAAATGTTGGGGAGGGAAGGCATGCTACTGGTTTGGACATGAGCTGCTCTCAGCTCTACACGTAGCTTACATAGATTGTGTATAGACCCAGTAGTCCAAGACCAACTAGTGGGTTTTTTTTCCAACTCAACCCTGTCCGTACAGAACCCAGGCCATACTGTGAGCCCTTAATTTATACAGTTGGCACAATATCCTATCAAACAGAACATTATCAATAAAGCGGAGGAATTCCAAAAGCCAGGTTTTAAACTTTCAATAAGAGCCAGCAATGTAGAGCAGCCACAATGGCTTTCAGCAGCTGGTCTGGAAATCTACTCTCCCCCCTCTTTCTAATTCCTGAACCCAGAAACATTTCTCATTTCTCTCCTGATTTGCATACTGATTACCGGCATAGATTTCATCCACTCTGGATCTGTCTAGACTGGTGTGTGTGTGTGTGTGTGTGTGTGTGTGTGTGTGTGTGTGTGTGTGTGTGTGTGTGTGTGTGTGTGTGTGTGTGTAACAGCAACAGCAACAGCAACAGCAACAGCAACAGTATGGATATCTATTGGTGTTCAGACCATGTCCAATAATGGCTAGGTCAAGAAGCCTTTAACTGCAGACTCAGGGAATTAAGTCAGCTCTCATCACTTCTTAATTAAAAATAGCAGAAATGCACTTGCATTCCTTTCTTGCAGATAAGCCTATTTGTCACCTGTCCTCTCCTTACCAATAAACTAGGCCTGATCATCCCTAGGGAAGCAAAAGTGAAGAAAGGAGAATGGATGCATGTAGTGTCTATGTAAGAGAAATATTGTTTATATAACAATATTTGGATTCGCCATCTGATGGAGTCAAGGGACGTCAGTAGGTCCAGCATCACCACCAGAGCTGAAGCCAACTATATTTTGAGAAACTGTGTTGAATAAGAGGAATGGATTTTCCTATTAGCATTGGCATTTTCCTACTTTTATTTCTACTTTAAATTTTACATAAAAAGACAAAATTAAATTGAATTAATAAAAAGAAAACAAAAAAGGAGCAAAAGGGATAAATACATTATGAACCACCATTAATAGTTTTGCTGCATATTTTTAAACTATGTTCTTGAATATGTTCTTGAATGATACTCACTCTGAAATGAGAATTCTTGTGCATATATTTCCCTAAAGTGTCTATTTTTGTATGTACAAACTTTGACTCTCTTGCAAATTTTGGAGACGTATGGATTTTGGAATGCGAATATGAAGCATAGAACAGAGACCTGTAAGGCACTCTCTTGAACTACCAAAGAGAAGTCTAGCTATGTCAATAAACTACAAATCCCAGAATCCCACAGGATTGAACCATGACAGCTAAAGGGATATAAATCTGAATTTACGATGCGGTACAGATGCACACAGAAAGAGATGGAACAATACTCTCTGGGCAAGAACGATGTCAGAAATGTTCAACTTTTTTCTACCATTATGACCTTTCCATGAGCCTTCTCTTGGGGAGAAATAAATTCCACCCCACTGGATAAAAGTCAGTTACATTTGATACAATGGCTAAAATACTCTTCCTCAGCATAGTAAGGCACAAATAGAGTAGGTCCAGTAAATTAGTAGGAATTGGGGTCCAGTGATGCCCTAAGCACATCCGATCTCGCTTGATTTCGGAAGCTAAGCAGGGCCGGCCCTGGTTAGTACTTGGATGGGAGACCACCAGGGAATACCAGGTGCTGTAGGCACCTGGAGTAGGAACTGGCAAGCCACTCCAGTACTCCTGCCAAGAAAACTCCATGGACATGGAGTCACATAGAGTCAGTCACGACTGCAATGACAGAACACACACACAAATTAGTAGGAATCTTCTGTAAGTTCTATTCATTCAATATGGGCCTACCTTGAATTGGCACATTCTATGCCAAACAACAGAATTTGAGGCAGTGCTTTTCTCAGCACTGAGAACGTATCAAACGCAGAACTAAAGGAGGCTGATATACATTTGCCTGTGGAGGGTGATTAAAAATCAAAGACAACAACCATTTATTCCACGTGAAGGTCAAATGTTATTAATGTCTATTGTTTTGCATTTTGCTTTTTATTTATTTTTTATTCTTAGAGTACTGTTGTAAACCGCCTGGAGTTCTGCCAGAAGATAGGCAGTAAATAAATAAATAAATAAATAAATAAATAAATAAATAAATAAATAAATAAATAAATATGCTGGGCTGGGGACACAGGAGGAGATAATATTTGAGAATGGACAAGGTAGTTTTCTGTTGCTGTGATAGAAATTTCCCTCTCCCTCCTCTCCACTTGCTTTATCATGCAGTGTGTCCATTGGCTCCACCGTTGCATCAAATGACCCTGACAGGGTTTTGTTCTCCTTATCTCATTGGCCAAGACTTATGGCCTATTATCAGGGGAAGCAAATCTGATACCTAGTCAATAGTTGGCAACGGTTGAGAGCTGCTGCATTTGCATAAAACCTCACACCGTCTAGGCATCTGCATTCAAGATAAGTATCATATTTGCCTGTGACATGATAGAGCACCTCCTGGGTGCCGTTCCAGCTGTCGAGTGAGATGGGTGACATCAACCACAGATACAGCTATGGTGCAATGACAGTGGAGCAGCCATCAGAAAAGCCAACCAGCTGACTTCTTTTAAAGCCAAACTTTATTGGCAATATCATGATATGTGATCCATCATCTTAGGAAATGTCCTGACTTCAGCCAACATCAGAAATTTCTCTATCATGATTGCTACCAGACTGCAATAGGGACAATAATCCAGGTGCCACAACAGCAACAATGACAATTGACTCAGCCATGTAGTCAAAGAGAAGAAGTTAAAATCAGGGCTGGATAATATCTTGGCTGAATCAGACATTTTCATAAGGAGGGTGTCTTGGAAAACAGGTCCCTTTTCTGTGACCACTGCAATATAATCTAAAAGATAGGTTTTTGAGTCTTCCAAGATGCTTCATGAGGTGAGGCATTACAAAATCTAGGCTTAGGAGCATGGAAGATGGAAGCAGACAACTCCAGAAACCACCATAACATCAAAAAACATCAAGCAAATCATGGAGTCTTCATCTCAGGACTTCAGCCTAGCTACATATGCTATGGCTTGAACATCTCAACAAGATTTGTGGACCTCTATACATCTTCCCCTTCTCAAGCTCTGTAATACCCAGCTTGATGAAGTCTCTCAGAAGACTCAAAAGTGTGTCTTTTTAATGATATTTTAGTGATCTAATAAAGCTATTACTCAACCCACAATGGGGTCTGAATCCCAGGTCCAACTCTGTGTCTTTAGTAACTAAATCCCAAACCTGAGTCCGAGTCTGTGTTACTAAGTACCAAGTCCCAAAGCCCTAAAGAAAATAAGCTTTTTTTTCTCCAGAAAAAGGAGTGGGAGTGCTCTGAGTCATAAGTTGAGTCAAAGTCACAGGAGGGGGGGCAAGTCATGTCCAAGTTAAGTCACTGGTGTGACTTAAGTTGAGCTGAGTCCCCATCCTTGAGGTAGATTGATTCTAATCTTGCTCTTAACTCAGGCCAACTACAGAAAACATTGTTATGTTTGCCACTGCTTTTCTCCTAAATTTTAATATTTATATTTAATGCATCATACATCACATGACACAAATGATTTGAAAACAAATGGGCAACCTACCCTGAAAGTCAACTATCCACACCTCCCAATCTTATGCACTCAAGGATTTATGAAACAAAAAGGAATACCCTCCTGCCTTGTCCTAAGCCTTACAAGCAGATCCTTCATGCTCTCCCATCTGACTGCTAACCAAGCCAAACCTTGCTAACTTCCAAGATCCAATGAGATCAAGTAGGTGATGTGATATATCAAGGGGCCAGGGAGGGACCAGAGCTTCTTCCCTCCATAAGGAAAGATTAAGTAGTAAAAGTGGGAAGACAGCTTATTGGATTTCCACCGAAGGCAAACAAATTACAATTCTAGAAACCTCTTCCTGAAACAACTCAAAAATAGTAACCAATGTTACCCCAACATACTGTTCCAAGCAGTACCATATGTGCTTGCGACTATGAAGCAAATCACCCTCCAGTTGAGTAAATGCATTATAGGACAAATGGAGCATGTCGAAGTATCTGAGATGTCTTGAGTGTTGACTTTTTCACGTCTTCAATTTTCCAAGACAGTCAAATCATGAACTCATTTGTCCTGGCTGTTGAAATTTAGACCCAAGTCACCGAGTTTTCACTTTTTGTTTGTTTGTTTTTATTTTGGTTTCTTGGTACTGCTTCAGAGGACTGGAAACTTGGGATATCTTTATTAGAGATGGGCATGACTAAAAAAAAATGGTGTTTCGTTTGTCGTTTGGTTGTTTAGGGGTCCGTTTCGGTTCGTTTTCATTTTCGTGATGTTTTTTGCAAAAAAATTCATTTTCGTTTCGTTAGGTAACGAAACGAAAAAATGAAAACAAAACGAAAAATTGCTGTTTCGTTAGCATTCTTTTTAGTTCAATGCATCTGCTGCAACGAAAACGAAAAACACGGCAAATTTGGTCATTTCGTTTTCATTTTTGTTTTGTTTTTTAAAATTTTTTGTTTCATTTTCGTTGCGTAACGAAATGAAAAAATGAAAACGAAAAAGAAAAATCGCTCATTTCGTGCCCATCTCTAATCTTTATGTCAGTATTATTGTGGGGCATATTTTCCAACTGTCCCATGATTCATTTACAGGAGTGACTGCCTCTCCCAGTTCTCCTACTCTATGGGTGGTTGGGTGGGGAGGGATAGCGAGAGAATGAGAGAGAGAGAGAGAGAGAGAGAGAGAGAGAGAGAGAGAGAGAGAGAGAGAGAGAGAGACCCTTTAGCAACTGTTGTAAGAATTCAGCAAGGTGAATATGATTTATGAAAAAGTGAGGACTTGTGGGGTTTCCACATAATTTGAGATGTCAAGCTCGGTTCCTACCAAATGCAGGGAGAGCTTTAGTTGCATACCTGGAAACTTCCCTAGTTGATGGAGAACTGGTTTCTTACATCTTTCTGGTGCAGTGAAGGGTGTTGGCTTTTTCACAGTTGATTTTCAGCTGCCATAGCCTGTGAAAAGAAGAAAAGAACTCAGTGGCTGACACTTGATCAATAGGGAGCACCCTCTTCCTACAGCAAAGGTGCTGCAACTTTCATGTTGCAGTAGTCGGCTAAGGCATAAGACATGGGTGGCTACCCTATTGCCAGTCAAATCACCAGCCTATCTTGCTCAGCATTGTCAACACTGACGGGCAGCAGCTGTTCAGAGGTTCAGGCAGTATCCCACCCTAAGCCTTACCTGCAGATCCCCACACTCTTTCATCCTATTGCTAACCAAGCCAAACCCTACTAACTTCAAAGATCCAATGAGATCAAGTAGATGGCAAGTCAATTCAGAATTATAATACAATGCCATCATTTCACTTTTATATTCCATAAGCACATTATATTTCTCTATATACCTCATCATGCTATGGATGTTAATTTGTTTGAATAAAAAAGTTTTAAAAAAGATAAAGTGGATGGTATGATATATCAAGGAGCCAGAATGAGACCAGGCTTCTTCCCATTAAGGTCTGGGAGTGGAGAAACAGCATGTTGGATTTTCCATTGACAATTAGCATCTTTTGTACAAATAAAGCCTGCCATGGTGTCGGCTTGGTGTAGTACATTTCAGTCACTAGAGGTCACCATAAACTTGCATGTTGCATGTTTTTGGAGGGACCGGCCTTGGACCCCTTAAAAATGAGGCACCCAAAAGAAAGAACTGGCAAAGCAGTATTCAGGATATATCAAAGGAATAGAACACCCAGTTGGAGAGGGAATGTTGTGTGTTGTATTCCACCTATCCCACCATCATATGTACTAAAATGTACATCCTGTTGTGATGTATGTGGCACTGTGACTCTGTGTTTCATTTCATTTCCTGTTTCCAGGACCAGTCAAAGATGTGGAGCAGAAATGGGAGAACTAGGGAGGGACATGTTGTAGCTTTTCAAGATGACGGTGAAGATTCTGAGTCATCCAGGTGAGCTTGTCTGGAAGTTGAGTCATGACCACTGGACTTCTTTTCTTGAGAGACTGAAATGTTTTGATGCTCACCCAAACAGCTTGGATAACAGATGAAGCTGCTTGGATGAGCAGTGAAACATTTCAGTTTCTCAGAAAAAAGTCCAAGTGACTCAACTGCCAGATGACTCAATGTTGGTGTCTCAGATAGTATGTTTGGGGGGAGGTGTCAGACGTTTTCATCTATAGCAAGATCTCTCTGTTAGGATCTCCTGCTAAAGGATTTCCCAGATGTTTTCTGGATGTGTTTTTTAACTCCCCTTGGAAGAAATATCATGCTCTGTGAATTTGTTACCATTCCTGCATAGAATAGTACTGTTCCTGCAGAGGGTTTAGCTAGCTGCCCAGAAGGGTTCCAATTCCTGCACAGAATGGCATCTCTCCTGAGTAGGATGAGACATTACACTGTGTAGAACTTGGCAGTTTGCTGTACAGGACAATGGGGAGCAGGATGAGATGGGGTTCTCATTTTTTTGTGGGGAAACCAGGACATTTTACTGATGTAGTGGGATGTCTTGTCAGACAGCCTTGACTGAAAATCACTAACAATAAGAAATGTGAGCAGTGTCCTCTTCTCTAAGAAGGAAACACAATGAACTTATATTGGAAGACTCAGTGCATTTTGCTACATCACAGAGAAGAGGACATCCTGAACACGGCACCTTCATGTTAGCCTCAGATTCATTATAATTTATAATATCTAGTTTTCACATAAGAGGACCTTGGAATCTGCCCAGCGTCAGGTGTGTGTCCCTATATGTGTAACAGGACATCCCAACAAAAAGATAAATTAATATATACACTTGATTCTTGTCCCCAGACAAAAAGGCTTTGAGGTGGCAACCAGGAGTGTGGATGCATGGCATGAATTTGCACAGTTGCTTCGGACAGTTCCATTTCTTTTTGGCCACGGGGCTTTCCTAGCATCCACAAATGGGAGTACAACCGAAGAGTTGGTGGGAAATGTGGCAGAACACAAGAAACTACTTAATCAGAATGGGTTTGTGACACTGGGAGTGGTAGAGAAGATCCAATATGGTTTCCCTTCCAATTGCTGTGAGCTCTTTCCTTCTGCAATTCTTTGCACTTCTTGAGAAGACATGCATGCTGAGGCTTGCTTGGTGCCACGTTTTCTTTTGCTTCACTTTTCATCGCTTGCTCACATGGACACTGAACTGTCTCAGAGGTGCCACAGCTCACCTGACCTTGAAATAGAGAGATGGTATACCACTGGCTCCCCGCTTTGGGTCCCCAGATGTTCTTGGACTAAATCTCCCTGAAGACTTCATGGCTCGCTGTGCTGGCCAGGATACTTGGGAGCTGTGTTCCAAGATCATCTGGGGACCCAAGGTTAAGAACTCCTGCTAGATGTTTAAAAACCAGAGAAAATGGGAAGCAGTTTGGGTAAAGAAGGGTGAGGTGAGTAAAAGCAAGGCAATAAATAAAGAAAATATTCCTCAAAGACTCAACAAGCAGGTGAACCAAAGAGCACCTCCAAATACTATTGAAACAAAGCATATATTCACTAAGGAGATGGCATGTTGATAGCACAGTACAATCCTAGTGTTGGGTATTCTTGGCTCTAAAACACTTTTGCTTTCTCACATAATTCATCCAAATATGCCCTTTTCAGGGTAGCCCAGTTAGCTGCTCATAATTTGTGTTTCCTCTCGATGTGCTGCTCATTTCTACCTTTCCAAGCGTGCCTCCATGTCCCCCACTCTGCAAACTCAAATATACTTTCCCCCCTTTTTTTTTCTTTTTGGCAGTAAACGAGCCAGACATCTCTAAATAAACTGTGACGGGGATGATTTTATGGCTAAGGCTGTCATGCCTGGACTGATGAATGTGGCCTCTTCAACGAAACCAAACGAAAATAAGCCTGGCTAACACGTTTCTAGACTTGTTCCTCCAGTGCGAAAGGCTGACAAAACACAGGCTTTTCATAACTCCCCAACAAAAATAAGCTCCTGACCCAGCCATGGTGCCATTCTGAACAACTGTGGCTCTATCTGAGCCTTACCAAAGGAAACCATTTTGTTAGATAGTGGGATGGGATTCTTTGAGGCCCTGTACACACTCTCTCAGGAGTGTGAGAAAGACTGGCTGTGGAGACTGAGAAGCAAGAAAGGTTTGTTTGGGGGATTTCCTTTCTTTAAAAGGAAGAAGAAGAAGAAGAAGAAGAAGAAGAAGAAGAAGAAGAAGAAGAAGAAGAAGAAGAAGAAGAAGAAGAAGAAGAAGAAGAAGAAGAAGAAGAAGAAGAAGAAGAAGAAGACTTTCCTTTAAGGCTAGCTTCAAACAGGCTGTGACTTGGGCACGGTTGAGGGACTGCATAAAATATGTCTCTTTGTACAGGCGGGGGGTACTTTTTAGAGAAAAGATCAGCAATGCCCTAAATAATGATAACCGAAGTAAATGGGCACAATTCAAATTATTTCCACTAACATGCCTAGACTACTGCAATATGCTCTCTGTGGGTCCATCCATGGGAAAGGGATGGATGGGTGTCTGGAAGCATCATCTAGTACACTTAACTCTTGAGCCTTTAAGTCAAGTATGGAAGGGTTTCAACTAAACTGATAATTGGGGCATGGCAACTGAATCCTAATATTTCATTGATAAAAAGAAGAAAAATTGACCATGGCTGAAATGACATTCTTTCAAACAGAAAATTGTCCTCTATGAAGTAGAGCTGGCATTTGGAGCTCATTAGTACACATGGATTTTTTTTAATACACACTGTTACAAAGATCTCACCGTTACCACCACCAAAAACAAGTTTTTCATGCCGCTTTTTGTTTTCTGCAGAAGTTTGCTGTTGTTAACTGCCAATAAATGAGATCTGACTGGCAGCTACCCTAGTAGGGCTTTTGAGGAATGTGAGATCCTTAAGGGGTGCTTTTACCAGTTCCACTGCCTCAATGAGCTTCCATGGCTAAGCAGGGATTTGAACCCTGATCTCCAGAATCCTAGTCCATCACTCATTCCACTACACCACACTGGATATCCTACTGCCAAAGAGCAGGAGGAATATTTAGTCACTCCTTGGGTCTTAGCATTTTGAGGAAAGGGGATGCTTGGTAACCCATATTCAGTTAAGATAAAAAAATAAAGTCTTACTCCTACTTATAGAAGTGGTTCTCAACCTTCTCAGTGCTGCAACCCTTTAATACAGTTCCTCATGTTGTGGTGACCCCTTGCCCTGCTTGGAAGAGGCCACCAGCCCCCTTTGGCAGGCTGCTGCCACAGGTACCCTAGAGAACTTCCCTCTCCAGGCACCCTCAGCCAATCGCAGCCTCTGGTGCCATTGACTGACATCCCCTCCAACCTATAAAGCTGTAACTCATTCTCCCCCCTTCCTCCCCCCTCCATACCCAAGCCCTTTGTGGCTTTTTCTTGGCTCATGGCGCCCCCTGTGAAATGGTCATTTGACCCCCAAAGGGGTCCTGAGCCCCAGGTTGGGAACCACTGTTATAAAGCATGGGTGATTGACCCACAAGCCTCCTTGCAAGAACTGTCTTGGTATCATCTTGCATTGTTCCTGTGAACATCGTGACTTAGGAAACGTGACTAGGAGGCTGTGGAGAGGCACAGTTCCCATGTTGAGTTTATTCTAAAAATAAGAGGAAAAGGGGGAAATGGAAGATGTCCTCCTTTATTTAGATTATTATTTTGTTTGTTTTGCTTATTTGCTTTCTTTACTGACCAACTTTCTTCTGCTACATTATTAATATAACTATGCATCTGTTCTGTTGTCCCAACAATTGCTATCACATGGAGCATCATCTACCACCATTACTATATTTCATGGTGCACTGATTAAAATTCAGTACTGCAGTCAAGACTTTTCTGATGACCTTAGTTCAATCCTAACTGGTCCAGGTAGCCATTTTACTGTTGACTCAGACTTATATCTTTGCAAGATTGTTAAGTACCCAGCTCAAGGATGGTGGTGGTGGAGAGGAGAAATGTGTAGCCAGTGTAATTTAAGTGTAAACCACACAGAGACTGCCTTAAGCCTGATGGGGTGGTATATATGTAGCAGACTTTTCGACCTGTCATAAGAGAAAGAAAGGGCCAGGTCTACTACTGGGCAGACTGAAGCAACTGCCTTTACTAGCAGATGATGGAGGCTGTGGCAGTCAGCCCTTCAAAAAGATGCTCCTTCTCAGATTCTTTAGCCTCCCTCTATTGGTGGGAAGAGCCATGAGAAATAGGTGGCTTCAATGGCAGCAAGGTGGTAAAGACCCTCTGGGTTTTAATCTGACTCTTCCCAGGTGTAGAATCCTAGGACCAACCCTATGGGTTTAGCACCTTGGACAGCTGCTTTAAAGTATAGATTAACCTCTAGAGTAGAGATGGGCACAAATCAGAAAAACTGTGATTTGTGATTCATCAAGTTTGATTAATCGTGAAAAATGAATTTTAAAAATTCTACTGACAAATCAACAAAATCAATTTGCAATTTTTTTCACTTTAAAAATCCTATAATATGGCTCCCAAGCCACCTAGAGAGACAAAAAATTCAGGAAAGCTTTCCCTGACTCTCGTCTACAAGCCCTGTAACTTTGGCAATGTTTGGATTCTGAATGCCCATTTTATACACTTCCAAAAAACTCCCCCCCCAAAAAATGTGTCCCCCTAGGCACCTACAGACATCAACATCACATAAAAGCTTCTTCCAACTCTCATCTACAATTCCTTGAAGTTTAGTGAAAATTGGATATCAGATCTCCAAGTTATAAACCCACAAATTGTGCCCCCCACAGGAAAGTGCCTTTTAGCAATTGGCTTGGGGAAAGCAAAACGTCACCAAACTTGGAGGGGTTGTAGAGGAGAGTCAGGGTAAGGCACTCTACAGGTTTAGTGTCTCTAGGTGCCTGGGGGATCTTTCCTGGTGGTGGGATCTTTGGACATCAGGAATCCAATGTTCATCAGACCTGGGGGAATGTAAAGGAGAGTCAGTGGAAGCTTTGTAGCAGTTTTGGTGCCTCTAGGTGCCATGGATGAGGGCATTTATAGCTCAACGAATTGACAAATCAAAAAATTGCTATCAAATACCAATTTGTATTCATTGGGGATTCAATTTGTATGAATACGAAATGACAAATTAGCAGTATTTGAACAAGTTTTACAAATTGATTTTTTAAATTCATGCCCATCTCTTGTCCAGAGTGAGA
Organism: Phrynocephalus forsythii; assembly: GCA_029282475.1. Lineage (NCBI taxonomy): Eukaryota > Metazoa > Chordata > Lepidosauria > Squamata > Agamidae > Phrynocephalus > Phrynocephalus forsythii. The sequence continues at coordinate 8,678,853 of JAPFRF010000022.1, forward strand.
TCGCTCCCCTATTAACATAATGCACAATTTTGTAGTAAGATTCAACTTCCAGCCCACTTGGAATGAAAATGGGCTACCACTGTAGCCTTTTATCTCAGGAAGCAAAATGTCCTGGGGAGGGATGGCTTGAGGTTCAGGTTATCATTACAGCTATGTTTGTTCCAAGTCTTCTTGCCATGAGTGGGTTAGGAAGTTTCATTTCAGCAATATCCTTTCATTCATTTGGCTGATGCCTTTAATTTCAGTTCAGTGGCTCCCTAGTTCCATAGTGAAGGCAAACATCTGCCCAAAACATGAACATCATCATGTCTGTCTGGAGTCAGTACAGCTCTTGATATATGTGCGGGTCCGAACTTTACAGACTGCTGATCCTTCAGCCAGCATGATGACTGACCATCCCAATCTTGCATGGTTCAATCGCCTTGGCCGCTGAAGGCACAATCAGACTCCTTTCCAGCCCAGCCCCTAGAGCAGTGATGGCAAAGCTTTTAGAGACCAGGTGCCCAAACTGCGATTCAAAACCCACTCATTTTTTGCAAAGTGCCAATACAGCCGTTTAACCTGAATCCAGGTGGCTGTGAAGGGGCAATGTCGGGTGCCCACAGAAAGGGCTCTGAGTGCTACCTTTGGCACCCATGCCATAGGTTTGCCAACACTGCCCTAGAGATACAATCTATGTCTGCCCATGTCACACTTTCCCCGAATGCGCCAGACCATGGCTTAGTTGGCATGCAAGATTCAGGTTCTCAGAGTCTGAGAAAATAATCCAAGTCAGATGAGACCCTTCTTCATTGGGGGCGGTGTTCATTTAAGCCAAGAGCATTATACACCCGGATGCAACACATTTTAGATCTGCTTCCCTAAAGGCAGTGAGAGGCAGTTTTTTCCATGCCCTAGCATCCACACCCATACTGTGCCTTAAATATGCTCAACTCCCTTCCAATGGCCCAATGCCTGTGAAAACCTGCCCAGGGCATGTGAATGTCATGTCAAGATCAAGTGGGTAGCAACAGGAACATTATCCCCTCGGCATGAAACCTTGGCATGACCTCTCACTTCTGTTCCTCACAACGCTAGCCAACATGCCAGAAAGACCCTGGAAAACTTTCCAAATCCAGGGAAGATTGGGTCGTGCCAGTTCTTGAGCCTGCCAAAACATTAGAGTAAGGCAGCAGGCATGTTGTCAGTCTCTAAAGGCCCATCTAATGGCACATAGTAAAAGCAAACAGGGTTAACTCTTGTATACTGTATGTATGTAGACATCTCCTCTAGCCAAGCGTATGGAAGATAATGAGCCGTAAAGGATGACCTTGGCTGCTTACCTGCCCAGAAAAACAGATGGCAGGCATCCAGAAGGCAATCAACGAAGGTGACAATCAGGGCTGCGCTTAGTCCTCAAAAAAAAAAAAAATGGAAAAGCAGATTCTGAAAACACAGTCTGCATGCGAATATTGAGGTTCAGGAGTCTCCATTTATTTTTATGATCCTGCTAACTAAATCCATAGTTAGTTAGGTTCTATGTAGGTGGTTCTATCTGCACAAAGCTTCCTTCCATGTATCTCTACCCCAATGGTCCCAAGCCTTAGGTCCCCAGAAGTTCTTTTACTAAAACGCCCAGAAGTCTTCAACCATTAGCCAAGCTAACCAGGATTTCTTGGAGATGCAGTTCAAAAAGATCTGGGGACTAGAGGTGGGCATGAACTGCCAACCCGGTGATTCATGCCAGGGTTGTTTATTATTATTATTATTATTATTATTATTATTATTATTATTATTATTATTATTATTATTATTATTATTATTATTATTATTATTATTATTATTATTATTAACCACACAGCAGACTAGGCTGGATTTTTTTATTACTAATCACTAGTCGAATGCTTCCCAAGCGTTTAGGACTACGTGATGTATTGGCGAATCATGCGAGCAGATCCCATTAAGATGGCTTTCTGCAGTTGACTGAGGGTGACTTTGTAAACTCCAATTTCTTCTAAATACTTGTTTAGCTCCTTAGGCACTGCACCCAGTGTGCCAATTACCACTGGGACCACCTGTACTGGTTTATGCCAGAGTCTCTGAAGTTCAATTTTCAGATCCTGATATCTGGTAATTTTTTTCAAGTTGTTTCTTGGTGACTCTACTATCACCTGGTATAGCAACATTGATGATCCACACTTTTTTCTTCTCCATAATCACAATATCTGGGGTATTATGCTCCAAAACCCTGTCTGTCTGTAGTCTCAAAGTAATTTTGCATGCTCATTTTCAATTACTTTTTCAGGCTTATGATCCCACCAGTTCTTTACTAAGGGCAGATGATAGTTCTGACACAAATTCCATGATGATGATGATGATGATGATGATGATGATGATGATGATGATGATGATGATGATGATGATGATGATGATGATGCCTGAGCAAGCACTTCCTAGCCTCACTTCATCTTGAGATGGGGTGGGATTCCTGGGCTGCTACCTCTGAGTGGTTGCCAACCAGAGGAAGTGGAGCAGAGAATCACTGAACACCTGCTTGGTTGAAAAAAACAAACTGGAACAAAACACTGATTCATTGGTTTGTGCCCATCTCTACTGAGTTGGGATGCACTGCTCTAGTCCATTGCATGTTCTGTCTGGTTAGTGAATGTGTTTTGACACCAGTTGCAGCGCACGGCGGATTTTGTCATCTTTGGGATATGCTGCTACCTGCCTGGTATTCTTAGACATGGCAGAAAAGGGCTAAAATATCATAATAATAAAAATATTGAGCAAAGTAGCAAACTGACTGATGGGTCATGAATATTAACGCATTGTAGATTATTGAGGAGAAGCTGGCTTCTGATACATCTGCTTTTGTTCCATTTTAACAAATTATACATTTTGAGACAACTGCCTCGAATATGCACATTTTATGGCAATCCTGTTTATGACTAAACATGTGAGTTTCAGATTATGACTGTATCTAAGCACTAAAGGCCTTTGTTCCAAAACTGTCACTCTGAGCATTTTAACTTAAGGTTCTCATTCAAAGAACAGTGATTAAAATTCTTTTTGTTGGAGTTAGAGGAAAATCTTGGATAATTTTCTGCCCTATGACCTCAGCAAAATTCTGCATGTTTAGCCCAGATTGTGAAAATGATGTTCCCCTCCCCCTGAATAGTTCATATTTTCTTAATTGACATAATTAAGTAATTCCTTTAAAGCTGTGTGCAACCTTCTGGTCCTGGTGCATAATTAATCAACTTTGGGCTTACTCATGAGCTCCAGTTCATTTTGGATAAAAAACAAAAACATTGTGGAACCATAAAGACTAACCACTATATTTTAAGGTGAGCTTTCGTGAACAAGTCAACTTCTTCCTGCATGCCTGTATGTCACTGCTGTTATCCGACCAAGACTGTGTATCTGTCCACAACTACTGCCACCCAGTATCAGCCTTTCAGGAATTCTGACAACTCCATCATTCCCCAGAACCATCAACTCTTTTCTGTCAAGGCAACCATAAATTTCTAAAGAGGGCAGGTGCATTTAGTCTGGTGTAGAGATGAGCATGGACCACAGTACCAATGGTTTGTGGGGGTTCATTTCTCAGCTGAACTGGAGCTGGACAGTACCCTGCCCCACCCGCTAGCAGGTGCCCACTGAGAGGTCACCCTGGAGGTGGCGAGGCAGGGAAACTGGGCTGCTATCTCTGAGTGGTGGAGCTGGGAAATGCCAAACACCTGCTTGACCCAGAAAGGAACCAACATGAACTGCTGGTTTGGCAGTTCATGTCCATCTATGGCCTTGTGTGTTGACTTTAACCATTCTGCCTTCCTGGAGACTAGACCCACAATGGAGTGTAGCCTCCTGGTTGTTCTCAGTTTCTGTTACTACTAAGCCCAGTTAACATTAGGACCTCAGGTCGGTAATTAACTTCCAGGTCACCATAAGCTGGAAGCAGCGGGAAAACATCAATCATAAATTCAAAATCCACAAAGATTTCTGAATCAGGGACAAAATGCTGAGGACATCACTAGCATACATAAGAATCTAACAATGTCACACTAGAAGTTCATTCCTGGGGTGGGGTGGGGTCTGCTGTATATATTAGAGCTTGCAGGACAACAACTATCCAGTTCAAACATTTTTAAAGGTCATTTCAGTTTAGTGCATGGGTTCACACCCACCTCACTCCCCCCATCACTGCAACAGAAGTGGTTGAAGCAGCATCAGAAGGTGTCATTTTCTCTTGGAGTATGTGCTCCCAAAGTTGATCTTATTGTTTAATTTAAAGAAAATACAATGTGCTGCTTAGTAAGTGGAGGCTAATTAAAATGTTGAGAGAGAGAAGTCTGTCGTGATTGAATAATGAGAATCGGGCGCATTGCACATGTGTTTAAAAACACGCTTCCTGGCACACCGAACATTCTTTTCAGTTGCGCTGCCAGCACAGATTGGGTTGATTCATTGTCACACCACTTGCTGTGGTAGCCAAGGTCCTTGCTAATTACTGGGGCTTTAAATGAACAAATAAGAGAGATCAGCCCGTTTCTGTCTGCTGCAGCTTATGCGTCTGTCACATATGAGACAGAGCACCAGTGCCTCAAGAGAAAGGAGGGAAACAGCTCGGCAGTAGAGGTGGGCATGAAATGAACCACGAAGCAAGAGACACCCCACAAATTGGGCCATTTTTTGTGGTTTCTTTGTGGGCTCTTCAGGGAAATGCGGCTGCCGGGAATGAAACAAAATGAACTGTTATTGGGGTTAGAAATTTGTACCCTTCATGATTTGTCCAATTTGGGACTTCTGGCTGTGGTAGAATGGCCCTCATGTGGGTTAGAGTTGCCAATCTTGCAGCAAGCCTCCATCTGTCCCTCTCACCCATCTGTGCCAAATTTGGCAAACGGTGGATATGGAATATCAGAGTTACAATCCCCCAAATCAGGTCCCCATTTAGAATCATAGAATCATAGAGTTGGAAGAGACCTCAAGGACAATCTAGTCCAACCCCCTGGCATGCAGGAACCCCATCAAGGTACTGCCAACAGATGGCCATCCAGCCTCTGCTTAAAAACCTCCAAAGAAGGAGACTCCACCACCCTCCTCCGTGGCAGCATATTCCATTGCCAAACAGCTCTGTCGTGAAATTCTTCCTAATGTTTAAATTGAATCTCTTTCCCTGTAGTTTGAAACCATTGCCCCATGGCCTAGTCTCTGAAAATGTTCTTTAGCCAGCTCCATTCATTCTCACTAGAGATGAGCACAAAGAGCTTTGTAGTGCTTCGTGCTAATTTGTTGGGGTGAGACTAGGACATGGGGCAATGGTTTCAAACTTAATTTCCCTACCTATATTTTAAAAGCACTTCAATAAGGACACAAAATCATGTATTTAGTTATGAATATCAACACAACCCATATGGTTTTCTTCAAACACTCTGCTTATTTGTCCCTTCTGTGTAAGGTTCAATGGGGATGCAAACATTTGGAGATGCAATACAGGGACTTCTCTGTTTTCGGCATTGGCTTAAGGATTTTGAGGGAAACTATCTGAAGGAGTGTTTGTTGTCATTAATTTGTCTCTCTGTGTGATGTGTTAATTTGCATTGTTTTTAATATGGCTTGCAAAGTTGGACACAAGTCTTGATAAGACCAAGGGACTTGTGTGCTTCTGTGAAACTGAGAACAGTACTGTTGCTACCAGAAGGGTCTCCCAGGCCAGGCAGGTCTCAGTGGAGAGACCAGGCAAATAAGTATCCACCCCCGAAGCGTCTGATCCAGAGTGGGCGGCTTCAAACAGTGTCTGATTGATAATGGGTGGGTGACATAAAGGCCAGTAATGGCAGTGAAGAAGGCAAGAGGGAAACCACTTCACTTTTAAGCCTATTTCCCCAGGCAAATCTTTAGCATGACTGGAAAACCTAAAGCTATGGCCCCCAGCCACCAGCAGCCCTTCAGTGGGTAGGGGGTGCTGAGAATCTCCTGCCAGCCATGAGAAGGAGAGCTACCTGGAATGTTCGCAGCTTATTTCAAAGTGGAAAAACCCACAGCATCATTAGAGAAATGGAAATACTTAATATTGATATCCTTGCCATGAATGAGATGTTCCTGGACAATCATGATATCAAATTGATTGGCAATTTGTATTGGAATCAGCATGCTGGTGTTTGGATAGATGGTCAGATATCAAAAGAGGTGTCAATTATGAAAGGTATACATCAAGGTTTATTATCTCACCTCTATGTTTTAATATCTATTCAGAAAGAATGTTCTGGGATGCTCTTCAAGGAAAGAACAAGGTGTGAAAATGAATTGAGTGCTTGATAATAACATAAGATATGCTGATGACACTGTCCTGCTTGCAACAAGTCTGGCAGATTTGCAAGGATTATTGGATTCTTTTGCTGCAGAAAGCAGTTTCATGGGATTGTGGCTTAATATGAAGAAAATGAAATGGATGATTATCAGTAAAAAACAAAATGGTTCACAGAACCTTCTCAAGATTGGCAACAATATAATTGAGAGATCATCTTATAAATACTTGGGGTGCTATGTCAAGGATAATTGGGACTAGAGATGGGCACGAAATGAACAATTTTTCGTTTCCATTTTTGTTTTTTCGTTTCGTTACGCAATGAAATGACAAACAAATTTTGTCTCCAAAATGAAACGAAACAAACAGAAACACCAGAAATTTTGTCGTCCGTTTCGTTTTCGTTACGGCAATATATTGAACTGCTTTAAATGCTAAAAAAATCACAAAAATTGAAATAAATGGTAATGAAACGGTAATGAAACGAACAAAAACAAAAATAATTTTTGCAAAATTTCGCGAAAAATGGAAACGAACTGAAACAGACCCCCTAAACAACAAACAACAAATGAAACACCATTTTTTTATTCATGCCCATCTCTAATTGGGACACTTCATGTGAAATCCACTGTAGAATTGAACAAGATAGAAATTCCTTCCAGAAAATGAGGAACGTCTTGACAAACTGGGACTTATCTATCAGACTTGGTACTCAAATACTTCAATCCTCTGTATTCAGTATACTTCTATGGTGTTGCAACTTGGACCCTTACAGACACCCTTATGCCAGAAGCTGGAAGCATTTGAAATGTAGATATACAGACAAATTCTGAAGATGACTTGGACAGCCAGAGTCACTAATGTGGCTGTATTACAGTGCATGGATAAAAAGCTAGAAATCCTCAATACCATAAAGAGAAAAAATTGCAATATTTTGGACACATAATACACAATGAGAAATACCACCTGCTTCAGGCTAACCTTCAAGGAAAAATAGATGGGGAGTGTGGCCTGGGGTGTAGAAGAACATTCTGGTTTAAGAACTTAAGCCAATGGTCCGCAGTGAACACAGCTGCTCTATTTAGAATGGTTTTAGTTCAAACCCAGTTCAGGCTACTGATCACCAATGTTCTATGAGGACATGAAACTTGAAGAAGAAGAAAGTTGCTTGAAAACATGAAAGGGAAAGATGGGCAGCCATCTGGGGTAAGTAGGTAAGGAAGTAAATAAAAAACAAAATGAAATATCATATGGCCATTTGGAACCCAAATGCTGAAATCTGAGCATTTAATTTCTTGCCCAACATTATTTCCGTCCACCAGAGGGCAATAGCTCACTGGCATCCATGCTTTTTGGCACCCCCTTCTTTTCACACATCCCAACATGACCATGGGAGGGTGCAGCATATCATTGGCTGTCTAATCTGGTGCTTCCACTGAATATGCACTCTGATGTAAGGAAGTGGGAGAAAGTGTGTTGTTTGTTCACTGAATGGGCTTATGAGAACCGCATCTTTTGGGCCAAACATGGTAATAGATGCAGTTGTATGGCTGGACATCTGTACATTTGCAAGTTGGAAATGCCCTCTGCTGCACAGAGCAGAAAACCCACTTTGGTAAACCCACCCCCAAATATATCTATATCTATATCTATCTATCTATCTATCTATCTATCTATCTATATATAGACAGATAGATAGATAGATAGATAGATATATAGATATCTATATCTATATCTATATCTATCTATCTATCTAGATATATATATATGCAAGGATAAATTAAGCAAGCAAGCAAGTAAATAAGTATGTAAGTAAGTAAGCAAGCAAGTAATGCAGAAAATCTCAGCATCATGCCTACTAAGGAGAAAATTTTGAAATTCTTCTTTCTAACCTGAGGGAATGACAGAAGAGCCAATATTTGCATGTCCTCTAATAAACCAATTGTCTTGACAATGGCTAGATACCCTCTTCAAGTAAAAACAAAACAGAATGTAAAGACTAAAAGAGGGAACACATAACGTGCCCACTATAGATACTATTGCCAAGAGGGTTGGCTCTTCCATAAGGCAAGGCTAATCCCTTGCCTTGGGTGTCAGGTGAGAAGGAGCAGTGTGTCAGGGCATCACAATTATAGGACCACTCACCCATTAAACACACTGGATGGCTTTGGGTTGGTTGTCCTATCTAAGACTGACCCTCCTTAGGAGGTTGCTGTGAGGGCGAAGAAGGCAAGGGAGTGCCATGTACACCACCTTGAGCTGATCATAAGAAAGTTGGGATGAGGTGCAACTCATAATCTTGTTATCACCCAGCATTACCTCAAGGAAGGTTGCCTACATCTTGCCACTTGGAATTTCCCTCTAACCACAGATGCCATAAGAACATAAGAACATAAGAAGAGCCATGCTGGATCAGACCAAAGGCCCATCTAGTCCAGCTTCCTGTATCTCACAGTAGCCCCACCAAATGTGTCTGGGAGCTCACGGGACTAGATATCTGTGTCCTGATACCACTCCCCTGCATCTGGCCCTTGAAGCATCCTTGTTTTAAGCCTGGGGATTACATATCTCCATCATGGTTTGTAACCTGTGATGGACTTTTCCTCCAGGAATCTGTCCAATCCCCTTTTGAAGGCATCCAGGCTAGATGCCATCACCACACCCTGTGGTAGGATGTGCCACCAACCTAGACAGGCTGTCCACCAGATGCTTCACTCTGAGGTGACCAAGGAATGGCCCTCAAGTGGCCTAGAGGGGTACATTGGCTGATTTCCCAGCTGTAGAAAATCTTTCCTCCTCATTTACAAAATAACCTGTAAAAATGGGGGCCACGAGACCCGAAGATTGTCCACTGCAACATTGATCAGGTTGTTCTCCATGAGTTACTGGAAGGCTTATTCTCTGCAGCACTTTGTGTGTTTAAAACAAGGGTTCTCTCTTTAATTTCTGCACCTATACGATGGAGCAGGATCACTGCAAAGTCACTCACTTTTTTGTCTGCAATTTCAGTGGCATTCTGCACAGCTTTGCTGCCCTAATTAGAATTCATTGGATTCCTGTCTCTCTCTGTCTCTGTCTCTGTCTCTGTCTCTGTCTCTGTCTCTGTCTCTGTCTTTGTCTCTCTCTCTCTCTCTTTGGCAAATTGATCATCAAAATGTGTTAAAAGTCAGTCAAAATGGAAATCCAAAAATGCACGGCTGCCTGTGTGGTTGCCATGGCAACAAAAATCGTTCCTTGGATGAAAATTGGTTCATCTGTGCATTCGCCTTCCCAGCTAGGGGCATTTGAAATGAAGCTTCGTGTGTCCTGAGTAAGGGCACATTCCATTCCCTCCCATTCAAATTGTCTAACGGGTCTGCTCTTAAAATGAAGCAAGGCATTTTACAAAGCACTGCGCTTCCTTTCCATCCTCAATAGTGGGACAAAGGACATTGATTGTTCAGGCAAGGGAGGACAATAGAGTATGATCAGACAGGGATGCCCAAATCCTGTTGTGCTGCTCTATCAAAGGTGTAACTTTTAGAGGCGAATCGCCTCAAGTTACGACATCTCCATAGACACAGGATGACGTCTACAGAGGTTTCTTAACCTGAGGCAATCCCCCTCTAAAAGTTGTGTCCTTTGTGTAATTCTGCAACAGGACTTCAGCCAATCTGTTCTCCTTCTTAAGGAAGGTAGCTTTATGAGTAAACTTTGCAACCGCTATTGTTCCTGAAATAGACCTTTTGAGGGTTTCAGTAAAGGAGCCTCATTTGGCTTGTCTATGGGTTACTTATGCATCAGAGAAACTCTGCTGGATGAGACCAGCTATGCAATGTAACTCACCATCCCCAGAGCTGATGGGAGGAATACATTTGGGTGAGCTATAACTAATGAAATTCCTCAGTCAAGATCACCTGGGTTGGGGAATGATGTAAAGTATAAACCGCCAAAGTTATAGACATCTCTGCACACAAACTCTGATCCAGGACTATGATAATGAATTGCTCAAATCCATAAGAAAATTATATGCTTTGGGGAAGGTGGTAAAAGAAGCCTGTGCGGAGCTTCTATGACCCTTAAAATAAACAGTTCAGCATGCTGCCTTTTCATCTGTAAATGCAGAGCTGATGCCCCAGAATATGGCAGACTGTCCCGATAACCTTTGCTTGGTTTACAGATGAAGTTTAAGAGGATTAATGACTTCCCCCAACATCCAGTATCAATCTCTGATGGAACTGTTGAAAGCCAAAGCACGCATCTAAGATCTGAAGCAATGGCACCTCTGTTCCTTACAAAGAGTTCGCTAACAAGCAGATTTGTAGCTGGTCTAATCAAGGTTTCAATGAACTCATCATTTAAAATGTCCATTGTCTGCATGTAGACCAAATACAGGGAGAGTTGTACCAACTGTTAGGCGAATTAGCAATCCCCTTCACTGTTGCATCACCCTGTTGGGTCAAAGTGAGTAATCTCTGAGTCATTGGGCTGCTCCAAGGGTGTTATATGGGTTGAGGCTGAGTTCTTCCTTACTCTACAGATATGCCACAGGAAAGTTGAAGAGCAGTCACATGGATAGAGGTGCTTTAGAATCAAGGGAGCGAAGGATGTTTTAAGATTCTGCATGCTTTGCCTGTGGACTTGCTTCCACGCCCCAGTCTTACCTGCTTAGCCCAAGAACAACACCTGAACCAACCACATGCATTACCACCATGCATTACTTGCAGGGTGGTAATGCACCCTCTTGTACTACCCTCTTGTCAACCCAAAAAGCAAAAGCAAAGTGTTCTGCTTATATGCTGCCCCATACCACTTCAAGTCGTCTCTGGGCGGTTTACAGTTTTTAATTACAGTGTGCAGGCTACACATTGCCCCACACCCCAGCAAGCTCGGGAGGATAGAAGGCTGAGTCAATCATGATCCTGCTACCTGGGATTGAACCCCCAGGTCATGAGCACAGTTTTACCTGCAGTACAGGCATTTAACCACTGTGCCACGGGGCTGGGTAATCCAGAGCCAGTTTACTGTTTCCTCAGTGAGAACGTAATGCTAACCAAGGAGGATGGATGGGTATTTGTGTCAAACAAATGCCTCTGGTTTACTCAATATTTGGATGGGCTCTCCTGCATGGCTCTCTTCCAGTTGGCTTGGTCCAGCAGTCCATATGGGAGCACCCTAGAGGCAGCAAGGGTGTAGCCTAAAGGGCAAAGCACTCATACACCTTGCCAAAGATCTCAGGTTCAACAGCCAGCACCTTTCAATGGAAATGGCAAAACCTGCCAAGCCATCAGCAATCAAGGTTGACTGGACTGGCCTCAATAGACCATGGTCTCTGACCAAGAACTCTTTACCAGGATGCTCTCCTATGTGAGGTGGGACCAAAGACTGCAATGGGGAGCATGTGTACATGGAGGCGTACAACCAAAGGAAAAGGGCTGCAAGGAGACAATGGCTGGCTGGAACGGGAAGCGGACCTCTTCCTGAGAAAGCTGTCCTGTCCATCAAATGGGAGGGCACTGCCTGATTAGAATAAAGGAGAAAGAGTTCACTCGAGCATGTACGGAGAGGATGTGGATTGCATGAATAAGTGCCACCCAGCTCCCTCAGCCAATACAGGATGTTATAAAGAAGTCTTCCTCCATCCCTTTGTGAGAAAACACATTTCTTCCATTTCCTATGGAAGCTGTATACAATAGGGTGGTTGCAATTGAAGAAGGATTTCACCCCCCTCGCCCCTGAAAAATAATAATTTGGGGTGGCCTCCAATTAACTTGCACTAAGCATCTTTAAAAGTCAATACCCATTATTCCAAAAGCTGCTACCGTTCCCTCTCTCCTACATCATTTTGATAATTAAAAAGAAAAACACTGCCACTGCCACCCCCCACCCATCCACCCACCCCCAAAAAACATGTACAGAAACAGTTTTCATGCCAGAAGCAACAGCTGGGCAAACGGTGACTCCCCACTCTTCTCTGAGTCACTTCCCTCCCCCTACTCCCAAAATGGGGCCTCATCTATTAGCTATTGCCTGCAAAGAAGGTTCCGGAATAATAACTGCCATGTAATCCTTGCTCCATTGCCATGGTACCAGACGGCGGTCTTTTCCTTTCATGGATGGGGCAAGGTCCTTCTCAGCTCCTTCTGACAGCATGCTTCTTTACTTGCACGCACACCCACGGTGCAAGGGGGTGGGACGGTCTGTCCTTCGGAGGGTACCAGACAGATATTAAGGAAATGCATTGAGGATTGATTGATCCTTCCGAGACTCCAGCGAGGTTCCGAACCTTTGAAACCTTTGGCTCATGGCTCGGACAAAATCCTTTTGATGGGTTACAAGGCTGAATGAGCAGAGAAAAAAGCTATCCCCACCTCACCCCACCCCCCCCTGACCCATTCTCTGCTTTTCCTTGCAATATTGAAACAACTCACGGCAAAGGCATGGTCCTAGATTTAAGCCAAGTGGTTGCAAAGAACCGCAGTCAACACTTTTCCCCACACCAAATGGAACTCTTCAGGTCCAGGTGCTTGATATTCATAAGCGACAAACCAACAGGAATGGCAAAGGGGGGCTGTCTCCTGTTCACGCCTCTGTTCCTCAGCACTTACTCAACACTCAGTGGGCCGAGTTGGCTCCTTCCCCTCTTCGGATGCTTCCTCCTCACCCACCTTTTTCCTTAGGGTTTGTTTTCCTACTCGTGCAAACCTGTGGGCTCTGCATGGGCGGGACAGGTTCTGACTGCATAAGCAAGCTTCTCCTGAAGAATGCAATGATTAGGATTATTCGGCAGGGGAGGAGGGTTGAATCTGTCTAGTGGGGCAACAGAGCTTTCTCTAGATCTATAGATAAAAAGCACCTGAGTTGTTGTGTGTGTGTGTGTGTGTGTGTGTTTAACTTTTAATGGAAGTGACAGAAACCAAAACTACTCATACCATCTAAAGCAGTGTTGGTGAACCTATGGCACAGGTGCCAAAGGTGGCACTCGGAGCCCTTTCTGTGGGCACCCGACATTGTCCCTTCACAGGCACTTGTATTCAGGTTAAATTGCTGTATTGGCACTTTGCAAAAAATTAGTGGGTTTTGAATCACAGTTTGGGCACTCGGTCTCTAAAAGGTTTGTCATCACTGATCTAAAGTAATAAACATTTCAACTGGGCATTTTTCCCATTTGTGCTAGAAGTGAAACTTTCCATCATGATCAGCCTTATCAGTAGTTGTGGTGGTCTACGTTTATGAAGAAGGCAGTGATAACCTCACACACACAAACACACACTTTCTCTCATAAATGTTGTCCCCCCCCCTCCCTGACCCCACACTGTTTACAGTTTAACCTTCACTCACAATAATAGATTCTTGCCAGGATTTTCCATTTTATTCAATACGTTCATTGTTGGCTTAAATTAGATTGAAGGACAACTATTTTACCAAGCAATAATAGTGCAAAAAGTAGAAAGGTTACCACTGCCAGAACCAGTGTTAAATATGGCTATCTTCTATCAATTAGAAGGAAGTGCATTTTGTCAGGAAAAATCAGGGCAATAGAATGGAAAATTGCACCCCCCCCCTCAAGCCAATTTTCTTAGTTTTAAAAACAGAAGATGCAAAATAAAAAGCCATAAGAAAGTAAAACATTAATATAAGAGTTGACTAAGCATTGAAGACTAGAAAACCCTTCCTAACTCATAACATCCACTAGGCATTTGAGCTCTCTCTCTCTCTCTCTCTCTCTCTCTCTCTCTCTCTCTCTCTCTCTCTCTCACACACACACACACACACACACACACACACACACAGAGAGGGGGGAGGGGGAGGGAGGGAGACAGACAGAACTACCTCGCAACAAATAATACATTTTATATGACATTTTAGTACAGATTTTCTCCACAATATCTGTTGTTCATATATGATGCATTGAAATTCCTATGGCTGGAGATGGTGGAAATGGCAACCTAGCCCATCTGGAGGGCATGGGGTGCATCACTCTGTGTTCAAACCCCTTGATATTGTACTATAGTCTTTACATCAGTCCTGCAAGGTAGTCTTCCCTTATCCCCATTTTAGAGAAGGAACAAAATGACAGAATGAATGGCTTGAAGCTAATGAATTACTTCATGGGGTCATGTGGAAATGAACCATCTCTTCAGCACTAGGACTGTGCCAAACACAGGTGGATCATCCCCCTCCAATTTTCCTTTGCTTTTTTGCCTCCACTGTCTCCTTTGCCAAGCCAAGCTCGTTGTGAATCTTCTTAATCACGTAGGAGAAACAGGTCTCCTTCTCCTGGCGGCAGTGATGCTCACTTAGTGCCAGTTATTCCCCATTCCCACCATTGCGCAGAACATGGCAAATCCAGAGTTGACCATGTTTTATGGCCATCAGGCAGAAGACATTCAACAGAGAATTTAGCTGCTACAAAAGCAACCACACAAATCTCTCGGAACCCACCAAGAAAGAGATTTCTCCTGCAAATCCCCTGGATGTCTCCCTTGGGCTTCCGCTAAAAGTATAAAACTTTTAATTTGTTTGTTACCACTGCCTTCCTCTCCCTCAGGTAGAAGCCATTGTTTAGTATTGTGGTGCCTGTCACCTAGCAGCCCTGTATTGCTCTCACACTACCTTTAAGAATGGCCCTCGCATTTAAAAAGAACCACTGGTGTGCTGCAGTGCTCACTCATCCCTGGCTTAATTCCCAACCAGTGCTATGGGGAGAGGGTTGAGAAAGGACACGTCACCCCCCATCAATGTGGATGGAGCAACCCCCCCCTTTGGGGGATGAGGGTTGGAAGTGTGGACGCCTGTGTCTGCCGTTGTTGAAGTTTGCGTAGAAGATGAATTTGGAGGCTGCCTGTCCTCTGGAAGGGAGCATTTAAAGAAAGCCACAGGACCAAGAACACAAGCCAGACTGATAGGACACATCGGGTGATTCTCCTAGGCATTGGATGAACGGTCACCAGGACAAACAAAAAGAGGTCTGATGGGGAGGGGCAGCCCACCACCACTTCATGCAAGGTCATTGCCGGAGATGCCCCGGCAGTTCTGACAACAAGCCAGGGTCAACAGCACTGGCTGGACCAGATAAGTCACAAGGAATCAATAATGCCAAACAAGGCCCATCTCTGGGGAAGCAAATCAGTGCAAATGTAGTTTAAATCCAGCTCAGCTTCTCTGTGGCTATAAATCCTTATTGAAGCTTGGCAGGTGATGCTCTGACTTCGACCAATGCAGGCTCCCTCTATATTTCCCCAGGCTCTATGTTTCTTCATTTTGTGTGTGTGTGTGTGTGTGTGTGTGTGTGTGTGTGTGTGTGTGTGTGTGTGTGTGTGTGTGTGTGTGTGTGTGTGTGTGTGTGAGAGAGAGAGAGAGAGAGAGAGAGAGAGAGAGAGAGAGAGAGAGAGAGAGAGAGATCAGGCCACACAAAAGATTCCAACTACCCAGGTATGAGTCCTAATAAACTCTCATTTCCTCTCTGAATGGAATTAGGTACACCTGCCTAGAATTTCTCTTCTGCTTTCAACCCAGCATTCAAGGTGCTTTGATTTCTCCTGAGGACATGCCAGAGTAAAATGCTTCAGCCTTATCTGGAAAAACAGGATGGGAAACGTTTTTTAAAAAGGTGAATAAAAGCAAAACATACCAATTCATAGGCAAATATTTGGTTCTGAAAAATTGGACTTTGATTGTCTCTTAATTCCATAGTGATTTAGGCTGCCATCTTATTTTTCTCTTATGGGCTCCGAATCTTTAACATCCTTGTGACTGGCAGCTGGCTTAATACAGCTTCCTCTATGCTGATAATATATGTATGCATCTATTGAATTAAGCTTGTGCAGGTGGGTAGCTATTTCATCTGATTCAATCCTTTATACAAAAAAAACAAAACCTCAGTAATTTTTAACTTGATCTGGTAAATTGACCAAACTCAGTCCATGAACACTTTTCCTGAGATGAAGCATCATTAGATATTGTGCAATTTTCTCCTGTGCAAAAAAATGCCACCCATTATTGGGTGATTAAACTGGAAATACAGTGGTACTTCTACTTGTGAGTTTAATCCATTCCAAATGCATGATCTTAAGTCAAACAACTCTTAAGTAGGTCAGCCCTATCTAAAAAATAAAAAAATAAAAAATTGGAACAATTAAAAAAATTGCAAGTAGAGCAGATCGCATCTAAAATTTGTAAGGCATCAGTTAAAATGTCTATGGTTTTTTTGCTCTTAAGTCGAGCCGCTCGTAAGTAGAGGTATTGCTGTATAGAGTGTTTGCCTTGTTATAGGACATCACCTTGTTCATTGACTCCCTGGAGTTTCCTTTATATGGAAACATCATCACTGAAGTCTTCTGTGCATCACTACGTAAGCAAATTTTAAAAACCATTTTGGGGATATAGGATATGTAGGGTATCTAGGCAGTGGCAGAGGAGTCGATTTGGAAATACAGGTGCTCATCACGACTCTCCTACAGTCAACCATCTCCAGCAAAGGAGAATCCAAAAATGAAGGCCTCATTAAGAAATGAGGAACCACTCTTTTGCACAGCTAATGGTTCTTAACTGAGTAGTTAAACTGCAAAGACATCTCAAATATTTTCCATTGCAACCACAATGACTTGCAACAAGATAATGTTACTGGGGACATGCAGTACTATTTTATCTACTGCGAGGTCTGCAGCAAATATCTGAGTGAATAGAAAAGCCCGGGGGAGTGGTGTATGATATACCTTTCTGGGGGTGGGGGAATGACATTCTCCATCACCGTGACCTTTTCCTTGCTCTCTTTCACTAATGCTGATCCATCAATTTACACCAAGGCAATCCTCTGCAGACAACCTGCAGTGCCCACGGCGGACCACGAGGGGTCCTTGGACTACAGGTTGAGAGCTGCCATACTGCCTTGAACATGCTGATGTCATCTGGTTTCAGAAGACAAGGAAGGTTCAGTCTGGTCAGTACCTGGATGGGAGGCCACAAAGGATTCCCAGGGAGCTCCAGGAAGGACTAGGAAAGCATCCTAGCTGAAACCCTGGAAAGGTGTTGCCAGTCAGAAGTGACAGTAGTGGCTCAGATTGACCAGCGATGGAGCTCATTATAAGACAGCTTCCTTTGTTCCTCATCCCTGGTTGAACTCCCCTTATCCAGCATTGGCTGGCTGTGAGTTTTCAAAATATCAGGTAGGAAAATTTTCCCTGCAGCACTTGGAAATGCCGGGCTTGACCCCAAGAGAAGCCTAGATGGTGAACCTCTCTGTGGAAGCCCATTCGAAAGATGGAGAGGAGACATTAGGTTGAACACTGCCAATGGCTTTTTGGCTGCTCCCATGGACTGGGAAGACGGAGTTAGAGTCTTGACTGGGGTAGGAGTTTGAGTGTGCTGGTGGCTCCAAGGCCAGTGGGGAGCCAACCCATTCCAGATTTTTGTCTGAATGCCACCGGAGCTCTTCAAATGATGAATCAAATCCCTGAAAGATGATCCATTCCTGATATGGCCCTGAAGCTGCCACTAGCAGCAGCAGCAACAACAAACATTGCCAACAAATTATACAAAGGCAGGAAATCCTTGTGCCAGTTGGGAAAATGAAAAGCCACTGATGACAAGAAATCCTTGATGATGTGACAGCCACCTGTGCTACCCATCAGGCCCATTAGACTGTCATGCTGTGGTGATTCCCTGTGACAAAGACACAAAGATTCCCCATTATATGGTGATGGACAAATGCATGGTTCATCTTTGTGTGCAGGAAAAATATTTCTCTACCCAAGTGAGCAAGAGATATGGAATGCACTGGATGAGCAAAACACAGGTCTGCCCATAAAAAGGGAAGGATGTTGTCAGTGATTAAATGCCTGTATGGCAGATAAAACTGTGCTCACGACCTGGGGTTCAATCCCAGGTAGCAGACTCAGGGTTGACTCAGCCTTCCATCCTTCCGAGGTCAGTAAAATGAGTACCCAGCTTGCTGGGGAGGGGGCAGTGTGTAGCCTGCATATTGTAATTAAACTGTAAACTGCCCAAAGACTACTTGAAGTGGTATGGGACAGTATATAAGCAGATCACTTTGCTTTGCTTTGCTTTGCTTTCGAGCATGGTGGGTAACCTGGGGGCAGGGAGGGCTTCAGTTCTTTGGGGATTAGAGTGGCTGGAGCACCACCCAGGATGAAATGGTTGATAGGTTTCCTGTGTAAATGGCATGGTAAATACCACAAAAGAGCCGCCTCCACCATGAAGAAGGCGAAGGAAACACCTACAGCAACAGGACATTAACACAGGTACGATGATATCATTTTCCCTTCAATTTGGTCTTAATTGGATCTACGACACTTTTTAAATACTCCCCAAAAATAATTCTTCCCCACCCCCTAGTGGAGAGCATGGGTTTTTTTTTTTTTTTTTGCCTTAACCTCCGGCTTCTACCCCACCTCTGGCCAATCAGGAGATCTATGCTTTGAAGAGCCAATAGAGAGATGATGGTTGTAAGCAACAGGGAGGTGCCCATCACCATGCCTTTCTCTGTTTGAACTGGCCTGTAAAGACCAGCCCCATTGGAACATGCTGATCTGTGCCTTCCAAGAAGAAGTCTGGCATCCATCTTGCCAAGTGAACGTTTAAGAACTCTCTCCTGGCAAATCACATCCCTTGCCATGTTTGGACTTCTATACCTGCTTTGAAAAAGTGAGCTTGCTCTCAAAAAGCTCAGCAACCTTTTTTATTTTTCTACTAGAAGCCTATGAAGGTATCACCCATAGTCTAGGTTTGCTTTTCCAATATTCTCCAACCCATCTCTGAGACTTTTAGGGAGATGCAGACCAACTCTACGCTTTGGTTTCAAGACTCTTAAGCTGTCTCCAACATAAAGAGGTCCCTAAATGATCTCTTTCCTCCACCCTTTGGGATTTATTTATTTATTTATTTATTTATTTATTTGTTACTCTTATACCCCACCCATCTTCCCAAAGGGAACTCTGGGCGGCTTACAATAAAAATAGAAATACAAAAAAGCAGATAACAAACAAGTTGAAACAAAAAAGAAGCAGGGAGCAAGATGGCGGGCCAGAAGCAGCCATTTCAATCATTGTCCTGGTTAGTTCCCACCTCTTTGTGTGGTTAGCAACCTTAAGAGGAAGACAAGGACAGATGTGGCTCTTTCTCAAAGGCAAACACATTACACTTGCTTTCTTCTAAGCAGACATGCCTAAAGATGTTGCATCTGGAACCCAAACTAGAGTTCTCCAGATGCAGGTCAGACTCTCCCTCCTCACAACCTTCAAACAACCTTGGTCATCTCTGAGATGTACACAAGAGAGGGTCTTCTCAGTGGTGGCTCCCAGGCTATGGGATCGACTATCCTAAGCAGCCAATTTGCCCCCCCCCTCTACGCCTTCCTTCATCAGGTAAAGACTTTCCTCTTCAGGTGGACTTTTAAGCAGCACATGGTGTCAGGAATTCTGGCCCTTAACTTCCAGATGGGTAAATGTTTTTCAATTGCTTTTAAACTTTATTTTAAAAACCTCTTAATCTATGTTTAATTTTTTTTTTTCAAAAAAAAACCCATGGCATTAGTGGACTCTTGTTTTATCTATTGTAAGCTGCCTTGTGTCACCTATGGAGAGAAAGGTGTCAAATAAATAAATAAATAAATAAATAAATAAATAAATAAATAAATAAAATCTCATGCAACCCACATATCTGGATTTTTTTCCCCACAGTAACATAGTACATTGGATTATCATTTCTAAAATCTCCAGCCTGTACAACCTATTACCATGTTGAAAATGAGTCAGCAGTGTGATGCAGCGGCCAGGAAAGCCAATGCGATTCTTGGTTGCATCAACAGAACCATAGTGTCTAGATCAAGGGAAGTGATAATATCACTCTCTTCTGCTCTGGTCAGACCCCACCTGTCAGTAATATTGTGATGGGGTTCCTGCATGGCAGGGGGTTGGACTAGATGGCCTTTGAGGTCTCTTCCAACTCTATGATTCTATGATTCTTTGATTCTGTGTTGCCTGGGCAAAGAGAACGAAAGGGCAGAAGCATTTTCCAAAGTTCTGATGCTAACCCACCACCACCACTGCCGCCATCATCATCACATTGCCCACTCCCTCCCTGACCCTGACTTTCTGCATTTGCTTCTGCTGCATTTATGTACCTGTTGGTTGTTTTGCCCTTATGGGTAAAGAGGCCACAATAGGTGTCCCATCCTCTAGCTTCCTCCTCCTGAAGCCCCGGGAAGATAGTTCTTTTAAATCCTGACCCAAGAGATTACGTAGAAATCTCCATCAAGTGCAGCATGTCAGGTGTCTCAAGCAAGTGAGCCAAGCCATATATTGTGCAAGTTATAAGAGAGGGAGAGAGGAGGAGGTAGAGGATTGACCTTGAATAGAGAAGGGGGGTATGGGATCAAATTTGATGAAAGACATACCATTTCTCTTTGAAGTTCACAGAGCTTCTTAGGTACATTACTGTCCATCACAGCACAGAGAGATCTTCTGTAATTATATCTTTGTTCCCAAGCTCTGGCATTTATGATTAACCCTGCCTTTTCCACCCCATATAATGGTTTATGTGTGAGCTTACACATGCATATTACGAGAGAGACTAAGCATCTATTAGAACCTGCTGTTTCCCTCATTTTTCCACACTTATCTCATTAGACTATAATATGTTCTTAGGCTGCTTTGTGTTTCCCATTTCTGTGCCATAATATTGAAACATCATTCTGCCAGCACTGTAATATGCTACATTGTAAAGCACGAGACATATCCAAATAGAGGGACCTGGTCATTCCCTCCTTTCATCTACCTTTGAGCAAACTCCCGAGATGATTGGGGTTTGTAATCTGGCATGTTTCATAGGCTGATACTTCACGTCCACCTCATCGCTGTTTGCGGTCCCTCTGGGGACCGGTTTGAAGAAATCTAACTGCACGTCCATTGCGGGACGAAGGGAGTTCATCCCGACCATGCCCCCTGAGCTGCGATCTAAGCGGGATGAGAGATTCCCCTCCCTGGCCTTGGGAATCTCCTGATCTTGCTTCTCGTTCCGATACGAGTGCCCGTGAGGTAAGGCTCACCACGCAACATGCCATTCTCCATCTAGTGGCAGGAGTGTGAAGTGCCATTTGCCAGTACATTCTCTATGGAGTCAGCAACGCACTGCAGAGAGATTAAAAGACAAATGCCTCAAACTTAGCCCCGTAACTCATTGAAGGCAAGGCTTCGAAGAATTGAAACATCAAAAAACAGAAGGTCGGGCCGGAAAAAAAAAGGAGAACAAAGGCATGGAATTTCACATCTCATCACAGAACGAGAACGTGCAGAAACAGTCATGCCGGTATCATCAATCATGCCCGTGCGTACATGGGAACAGGGATAGAACTGCAAGAAGACCACGTGACTGTGACCGACATCAACATGCAACGAACTTCCTCCCAGGACGAGAGTGGGCGTGAAGTAACTGTCATAGTCTTTCAATCAAGGCCCAAAGCAACTGAGACTAGCTGCTACATTGGGCAGCCTAGGTGACAGTGTTAATTAATCCAGAATTGTAACAATAACCTGTAATATCAAACATGGACGTAGGTCAAAAATTAACTGTAACAGCCCAGTTAGGTAGATCAGCATGATTATTCCCTAACTGCAGACACCTGATAACAAAGATAAAACTGAGACCCAAAGCATACCATTAGAAATGACCCATTGTTAGATCGGAAATTGCATTGGGATTTGTGACCCATGATTCTGGCAAATCCTCATGTTTGAGAAATCAGACTTGTAAACAAAGCCCAGCTTTACCTGCTGAAGACCAATCCTGAGACAAAGCAAACTGGGGGGGAGGGGTAAGAAATGTTGCTTTACGAAACAGAAGCTTTCAGCAATTAAGGAATGTCCTCTTTGAATGACCGGTTATCCGTAATGCATAATTCAGCCCTGAGTAACCACAGGATTAAAATAAATAAGTAAATAAAAGCAAGACTTTTAAAGGCAAAGCACTCAACATTGGACTTTAATAAATAACTCTGTCTTGGTTTTTCACATATTCATTTTTTTAAAAGAAAGAGAAGGTTCCTTCCTGAATCTAAATAAATTTATGAAACATGGTAAATATGAGAATTCTTACCCATGACTTGGCTGCAAGTCTGGGGACAGCAGATGAGAAAGGAATATCATTGCTGAAGTCCTGAGGAAACCCCAGTTGAAGCAGAAGTAGGGAGGGGAGAAGAATAACCCTCCGGAAATTGTTTTTAATTTTGTGTAAACCGCCCAGAGTTCCCGTTTGGGAAATAGGCACGGTATACAAGTTTGAAAATAAATAAATAAAATGATTTCAGGGCTGGCCAAAGCAAATTTGAAGAACTATAGCAAGGAAACCTTTCACAAGCAATGGAGGCTGAGGCCTCTGACACTGCAAGGTGGTACATCTAGAATCCTATAATGACTGAGTTGGAAAAAGCCTACCAGACCACCGTGTCCATTGACTTAAGGTTTTAGTGTGAACTTTAAAGGCAACATGAAAGGCACTGAATGGGTTTAGGAGATGGATTCCAGCACCTCGGAGAGCTCCTGAAGGAGGTGAGTCTAACAGCTTCACTGCCACCCATCTTCATTGTGTATGAAGTTCCATAGGACGGGCTGGCTTGCTTGTCCTGCTTAACATCCTTCCCTTTGTCCTGCTTAACATCCTTGGAAATAGGCAAGCTACGATCCCTGCAAGTGTGCTACTAAGGGGCCACCCCTAGAGATAAATAACCCATTGCCCTTAGATGTTTTAAGGAATCCAAGCGATCTTTCCAATCTTGAGACATTGGCTGCTTTCACACAACCCCTAAAATCTGCTGCAAAATGCTCACAGATGCAGAGCATAAAATTGTTTTCCCACCAGCAGTGGACTTTTAAAAAAATATAGTATGACCACGTCCACTGAAGCGTGCCCCAGCGCATTTTACAAGTACCTGGTCTCAAGGAGGTAAAAATTTTCTGATGTGGATTTTAAAGCTGTGAATGCCTGGCTCTCCTCTGCCTTCTGTTTTTTTTGTTGCCCCCCCTTTTAACAGACAGGAATCCCTAACAGGCTTCCTGTCCTACTACAACTAGGTGCTGCCCATGGCAGGTGGAGGTGAGCCTGCATTTTTTTCTCCTTCCCCTCACTGCAGACAGAAGCAATAGAATCAGAGTGTGGGAGGGTGGGAACCCAAGAAGCAGAACAAAAACCACATGATCTCTCTTTGGGGGATCCGAATTTAAGTTGCCAGTGGATTTTAGGGGTCATGTGAAATCAGCCATTGTCTCTCCTTGCTGACCTAATTAAGGCTCCAATGGGTATTTCCAGTCCCCTTTCCCTCGGCTACAGCACATTCCACTGATTTCGGTCAGCATTGTGGAGATGGGAAGCTCCTGTCTTGAACCAGCATGGACAGCTTGCTGGTCCAGGCCTGTAGGAGTATGAGCTTAATCATTCAAATCCTAAGTCCATTACAAGCTCGCTAGGTCAAAATGGGGATTCCATGTCCCTCTTTGCACATGTTCTCCATATCTCTCAGATCTCCAATTCCATGCCAAAAATGAAAATGTTTGGGAACAAAGCAGAACTGGCAACTCTGGAAAACTCCAGGGCTGGGGAATAGAGATGGGCACGAAATTAAAAAAAATTGTTCCATTATTCATTATTCATTTTATTACATAATGAAATGAATAACGAAAATTGTCATCTTCTGATGAAAGATGTTTACACTTGTTCCTGGTTAAAAATCTTCCCAACCAAATTGCATTTCTTAGGCCTATCTATGGATTTTTTTTCCATATTTATGAATTGAAGACAGTTAAGTCCATCATTGAAAAGCAAATTAAAGATATTGATTTTCAGTCTTCTACAGAGAATGCTCAGAAAATTTGTTCACCCACGCATTTTGGTTTAAATCTTGAATTTCATCAAAGCACTAAATATTTGGAAAAACTGACAATCCCAAAATACCGACAGATTTTTTCAAGAGCCAGATTTAACTGTCTTCCATCTGCAGTTTTAGAGGGTCGCTACAGTGGCATACCATATGAAAATCGATTATGCCCCTGCAATCATAAATAAATTGAAACATTGCAGCATGTTCTTTTTAGATGTAGTCATTACAGGGATGCGCGTATCAGGCTTCTTTACCCTGTAATGAGAGGTCTACCAGGCAGATCCTTGGACTGGTATACAAGATATCTTCTAGAAGACAGAAATAAGTCCATTACAGAACTTGTGGCCAAATTCCTTCTCTCAGCCCCCAAAACACGAAAGAGAATTCTGGTGCTTAACTAATTTTAAGTTTCTTTTAATTATTGGAAAGTGTACTTGTTGGAATGTATACTGTATTTTATTGGGCCTTTGGCTGTAAAATAAAATTTGATTGATTATTCATTTCGTTACATAATGAAACGAATAACAAAATTGTGATGAAATTGGAATGAAGTGAATAGAACCAGGAAATTAGGTTCGTTACGTTTCATTTTCGTTAATGGTGATGCACAATGAAATGAGCTGTTTTTAAATGTTAATAAATGTCCTGAATATCTGTAAAAACCCATGATAATTATTTATTCTGCCTGATAATACCTACCAGGGGTTTGGGGTCCTTAAAACGTGCATTTATGTCTTTTCTCAGATTGCTGCATTTTTTTCCCTTTAATGGGAGTTAGGGGACATCGACCCAAAATGGCTCCCACATGCCTAATATTGATATCTTGGGTATTAAAACACCCTGGACATCCATAAAAATGCAGTGATAATTATTTGAAATTATTACCTACCAGGGGGTTGCAGTCCTTAAAACATTTGTTTTTGTCTTTCTCCCATTGCAATGTATTTTTTATTTTCCCTTTAAGGATGACACAAAATGGATCCCAGCCACAAGATGGATGCAAGCCATGTGATGGGATCATGTAAATTCTTGGACAATTTCAACCAATACCATGCCCAGGTTGCAGACTGGGTAGGTGTGGCAGCCACAGAGGGCATAAAAAGCTTTGGCAGCCCCTGTCCTCCTTGCAGTCTGTGGTGGGAGTTAGGGTGGGATTGCTGTCTCTGCGACTCATTACTTTAGTCCAGCCAGGCAGGTGGGTGTCTCTGTGTTCCTGCTGGCTGCAGCCTGGATCTTAGGGGAGAGAAAGAAGAGATTTCTCTTGCAGTCTCCCTGTGTGCGTGCGTACCTCTCAGTGAGTACCCTCCCCTGCCCTGCAGTGCAGTCACTCTGCGGCTGACTTACGCCCTGGGCAACACCCGCCGCTGCCTTTGCAGCCTCCCTGTGTACCTAGTCTATACTGTGTCTCTGCCAGCACCATTTTTTTAGTGTTTTCCCTCTGGTCTGGGGTGTTGGGGGACATCCACACGCGGAAATGCTTTAAGTCACACAAAAAGCAGGTAAAAACAAAAAACAAAAAAAAAAAAACGAAACAAATTTTTTTCAATTTTTTTTACAAAAAACGAAAATGGAAGCTGACCTGCAATGAAAAATGAAAAAACAAAACATCATTTTTTCGATTAGTGCCCATCTTTACTGGGGATCCTTCTTTAAAACCAGATGCTGCCCCTTACCTACACCAAGAAACAGAGTAGGAAACTAGAAGTGGGCTTCCAATCATTTCTGATTTCATTGGGAGGTAACTGGTTTCACCCGTAGCATGTCTAGGAAGATTTTTTTAAAAAGACTAAGTTGTAGGCAAGACATTGTGATGTGGGAGTGGGACAGACTGCCTTGGTCCATTTGCCTGTTTTGCTATGGAAGCTCAGTAGAGGGCAGCAATGGTAAACCTTGAACAACACACAACCTCAAAAGCCAAAAAAAAAAAAAACCCACAAAAAAAACCCTTTTGGACCCATTTGGCAGCATATAATAGTAGAGTTCTCAGCCTACTTTACAGGACTTTCAGAACTGGAGTAGTATCTGTGATGGATAAGTGAAAAGCACCCCATAAACAGTAGTGCAGGTGGAAATGATTCTTATGCAGCTGTAATTTCTGCAAAACAGAAATATGAGTTGCTGGACAAAACCAACAGTCTGTGCATTGACTGTTTTTACTTTATCCCTAATAGTAGCCAACTAAGTATCATAAATGGGAAAGTGTTTTGCCATAAGCTTGACTTCTTTTCACCAACAATTAGAGGGCACATGTTTTAAATAACTGAGACCACTATCACACAACAGAAAAATGAAGTTGATTTTAAAGTATGCTTCTTCTCTGCTAAAGGCCACATAGTCAGGGGCATAGCTGGGGTTTTCAGCACCCAGGGGCAAAATCAGTTTTCACACTCCCTACCCCCTCTCTCACACATACACAAACAAACACGCACCCCACCCTTGCTTGGGCCCAGCATCCCGGGCAGCTTCTTGGAGATGAGCAGATGCAAGGCCAGTGGGAATCCCATGCTCCAGGGCCACGGTGCCTCCTTTCTGGCCCGGCTCCCCTCCAACTGTGCCCTAGACCTACTCTTTCCCGATGCCGCCGCTGGAGGCTGACCAAGAGGGTGCCTCACCCGGGTGCACCCAGCATGACCGTGGCAGGGAAGCCAAGGAAGAAAGGCATGGCCAGGTCAGTGCTCTAAAATAAATAATAAAAAAATAAAAGCCAGCGCCTCAAAAAAGCCCCTGCCACAGGGGCCAGGATCCGCCACCGCCGCCACCACTGCTGCCCAGTAAGGACCCGAACCGGTTTGGATCTATTAGGGTTTGTATGATTTTTTTTATTCGTACGAACCCGAACCCGAACCGAACCAAGGGTGGGCCCAAAACAGAAGAATCTGAACCATGGGTTTTCAGGTTCATGCCCACCTCTAAATGAGCCACATTTTATGCACCCCCACTTCCAAAAAGCACATCAAAGTGAGAGCAGTTTTATGAGCCACATATTATGCAGCCCCATTGCTGCATAAACCTTGCTTTTAGGAGAGAGAGAGAGAGAGAGAGAGAGAGAGAGAGAGAGAGAGAGAGAGAGAGAGAGAGAGTCTGTGTGTGTATTGTCCAGAATGGGAGCTGAAAGGATGGCCAGTGTGGCTGCGGTGAGGAGGCTGTGCAGGCTATGGTGGGGCTGGGGCAATCCTCTGTGCCACCCGCCTACCTGCAGGAAGCGCTAGGTGCTCCTCCCCCCCTTCCCCAGGCCTACCGGGTGGAGGAGCACTGTCAGCTGGTGGGTGCTGCGCGTGCCTTTGATATTTGCCAGGAGAGACCCAGCATGGCCGCATGGGGGGGGCATTATATCCGGTGAGGTGAAAGGGTCCCACGGCAAAATCCCTCACTCCCAACCCCACACACAGCTGACTGCTGGACGCTGGGCGCACCCTCCATGTCCACCATGAGCGGGACATGCCTCGCGTGAGCAACTGAGTTGTTTTGCTCACTGGAAGGGGGGGGATAGAGCTGGAGGGGCCACGGGAGCCTTTTGAGTCATGGCAGGCTGTGGGGTGATCCCCCATTCCCACCCCACCCTGCCTGATACCTCAGAAAGGGAAACCAAAAGATTAAGGTGTGATTCTTCTTATCCCCATTTTGTTTGCTTTGTATCAAGTTCCCCATAAGATGCAGCTTAAAGAAGTACCACCACCCCCGCCCCGCCGAGCCAGGAACAAAAAAACACTGTGGGTCACGCTTCAGGGTGCGTGGTCGAGGCTTTTAATTTTTTGAACTGGCTTCTGGTGGGGACAAGACTTTTGGATGTGGTTTTTAAAGAAATAAAAAGTGATTTTAAGGTTCTTGTGATAGAGATCTGAGCCTCTGTGCTGTTTTCCGCATATAGGCTGCTATCTCATGGTGGATTTGAGGCACTTGAAAATATGACTTATTCAGTCACGTGGTAGTGTGCCCAAAAAGGTGCTTTACCTGTCCTCTCATCCTTAGTGATAAAAAGTGCCCTTTAATGTCCACAGCATGGAGTCACTGTTTAAAGGTGCCACTGTAAGCCTTGGAGAAAAGTACACGCCCCAGCGGTGGTTCCAAGAAAAAGTGCTCAGATGAATTAAAGGGTGTGTGTTCACACCCTTTAATTCATTGTTCTCTTTCTGAATTAAAAGGTGACTAGCCATTAGGACATAAAAAGGAGCACCTATAACCATGGAAAAAAGCACCCAAAAGCAAACGTGGGATGGCAGCCACAGTTAACATCTCTTTTCTAGTCCTCTCTCATCCATAAGGAACCAGGACTTGTTAACTTTCCCAACTATGCTCTTAATGGTTGGGCCAGTCTGAAAATTTAACTGTGCCTGGCTACTTCTACTACAGCTCATAGGCTGGCTAATGAAGTACAGATGGCAACAGGTACAGTATTATGGGGAAACCTACACTACATGGCAAGTTTATTTTAAACATGGTTACAACGAAGGTCTGTCACTGGCGTTCCTGGGCCATCCACTCAGCTGAGTGTTGTTTTCCCAAAGAAGCAAGAACCAGATGGCCCATGAGATCATCTTACAAATGCTTGTTTTTTTAAACTGACTTTTATAAAGAAAGTCATTTAAAAAAAATAAGAGCAGTTGACACTGAAACCCCAGGCTGAGCCTGGGCCTTGGAAGCATCCATACCTTTGCAGAAATTAAGAAGACAAGGTCCAGGTATATGTCACTCTCCTGTCCCACTCCCACCCACCCCCATCATTCTTGTACCTATATTGTGGAATGGCATGAGGATGGCTTTCTTTAACATCTTTAGAACAAGCCAGACATGTACTGGAAACAGACATATGACTTATACCTCAGCACAGTTTTGCTTGGAGGAGACCAAACTCCCTCACATTTGGAAAGCATTATATGTCTGCATCCTGAAGACTCCATATAGTCCATCTAGGAAACTTGTAGAATAGAGAATAGAGTTTTTTATTGTCATTATGCAAATACAAGATATGCACAACGAAATTAGAGTGCTGTTCCCCTACACACTCTGAACAAGGAACCGTACAAAACACATAAAACACAGAAAACACCATGCAAGATATTAAAAGCTCTTAAAACCGCTTACAAAATTTAAAACACTACTTAAAAACTGATTAGGATGTTGCTAAAACTGTTGCATTTAACTTGGATACCGCTCTGGGATAAAAACTGTTCTTTAGTCTATTTGTCCCTGACCTAAGAGTCCTATATCTCTTGCCAGACGGCAACAGTTCAAAAAATTGGTGGCCAGGACACGAAGGGTCTCTCAGAATTCTAGATGTCTTCCTCAAGCATCTGGAGTTATATGATTCTTCCAAAGGAGGAAGAGGACAGCCCTCTATCCTCTCAGCAGTGTTACCCTCTGGAGCGCCCTTCTGTCTGCCACTGTGCAACTGGTGAACCAGACACAGAGGCAGTAAGTGATAGTGCTTTCTATAAAGCCCCGGTAGAAGGTTACCAACAGTTTCTTAGACAGTTGTTTCCTCCTGAGAAGTCTCAGAAGATATAGTCTCTGTTGGGCCTTCTTAACCTGTGCTTCAGTGTTGGCACTCCAGGTCAAATCCTCCTGTAGAATGACTCCTAAGAACTACTGTCCATCACCTGCTCTACACAAACTCCATCAATAATCAAGGGCTGAGTGTCTGATTTCCTTTTTGGTAGTCCACTATAAGCTCTTTGGTCCTATTGATATTTATTATCAGATTGTTAGTTCTGCACCACTGTAGAGGCCAATGCACCTCCTCTCGGTAGGCGGACTCATCTCCACCAGATGTGAGTCCCACTACTGTTGTGTCATCGGCAAACTTGATGATTTTATTTTCAGGATGAGTATGAGTGCAGTCAGAGGTGTAAATACTGAACAGTAGTGGTCTCAGCACACAGCCCTGTGGAGTAGCCATGTTGAGAGTGAGGGCTGACAATATGTGGTCACCTAATCTGACCCTCTGTGAGAGATTTGATAAGAAATCCATGATCCAGGCACAGATGGAATGACAGAAGTATCAGAGGTATCAGGGAGGCCACACAGACAAGGTGCTCATCAGTGGATCATTGGTCAGTTCCTGGTGGGCCAAAACATAATTCTTGATAGTTGTAATTAGAGATGGGCAGGAACCACTGGTTCGGCAGTTCATCCTCATTCACTGGATGGCTTAATGAATTCAGTGCCCCACCTGCTTTGGCAGGCACCCAGTCAGCGGTAACACCTGGGGAAGGTGGGTCGTTGCTTCCGAGTGGGTGCCCACCAGAGGGGACAGGGTGCCAAACGGTGAAACACCTGTTTGGCTGTCCACTGAACCAATGGTTCCTACCCATCTCCAGTTCTGATATTTGCATATAATGTTGGGTGTGGAAATAACTTGACTTAATCCAGAACAGTTTTTTCCCTTTAAACCAGAATTAGAGTACTCCTGGGCCACCGTTCGGATACAAGATGACTTTAAACAGAGGACAGTCCTGTCCCAGATGGAGAGTCCTGTACTTCAAGTTGTCTTCTGTTTGAAAGGCCATCATTTTATGGACCTTCAAGAACAGGACACTGTACAAGAAGGAACTGTGGTCAGCCTGATCCCAAGCCTCCAGCAGCTACAATGAAAGACTATATTCAGGGATTAATTTTTGTAAGCGCTGAGAAACCACTAGCGATGCTTGCCCCACCCCTCCACTGGTTACCCTTCAGACCTCCCTGTGTTATCAAGGAAGGCATGAAAAAGATCTCTACTCCTCTCCAGCTGAACACACTTACTGAACTCTACACGATTGGAAACCCTGGAAAGAGAAGGCTTTCAACTGCTCTGTCCCTCTTCCTACACTGGTGGAGAAACTCTGATAGGCAGGCCCACCACTACGGTCTTTGTCACCAAGGGCCACACAGTGTTGTCCCCTGGGCACATGTGTTTCTCTCTCTACCCCACCCCACCCACCTCATTTTGTCCCCCCCCCAGTTTTGGCCCTAGGATAGTTACAATATTTTAGTAAAGATGATCACTGGGAACAGTACTTACGCAGTTCAAAGTACTCTGTGAGTGTCCTTCACAGTAACCTACCCACCAATTCTTCATAAGTTCTTAAAAAGTCCTTCAAGAATCTAGATATTCCCTTGGAATTTAGCCAAGAGAACATTGAGGAAGAAAACCTGTCCTAGGCTGAAACCCCAAGTATGAAACTCCAGTTGCATCTTTTTACCTGGTGGCATTTACTTCAGTGGCATTTATTGTTAGTTCACATAGTTTGGGAAGGTTTTTTTTTAAAAAAAAACCAGCACCACCACACTGCGTTGCAGTAGGTCATCATAGAATCAAAAAGTGACCTGCTATCATTACTTCTTACATTGAAAGTGTAACTTGTTACATTACAGTACACTACTTCTTCATTTTTCATTCCTTTCTATTACAGTAGTACTCTGGTTTAAGAACACCTGAGTTAATGAAATTTTTGGTTCACGAAGGAAAATCCATTAAAAATAATGCCTCCATTTATGATTTTTTCCTGAAAAAACTTGATTTATAATTTTTTGAGGGACTTCCTTTCCCATGATGCATTGTGTCCCCTGCATTTCTGGTTTACAAAATTTCTGCATTACAAAATGTCCCAGAGGATGCATTATATTTTGATATATGTTGAAATGTTTAATGATTTAATTGTTTTAACTGTTCTTTTTAATTGTAAGCTGCCCAGAGACTTTTGGGTAGTGGGTGGCATATAAGTTGTATCAACTAACTAACTAACTAACTAACTAACTAACTAACTAACTTTGTGAACCAAGGTACTACAGTACTTTGAAAATGAAACATAGGATTTGCTAGACAATGCCACAAATTTAGGGGGGAAGTCATGTCAAAATGCCTTTAAAATGTTTTCAAATGTAACCCAGGTAAACAAAAGTAATGAGAAAATGTATGGCAAAGGTAAATATAATATTACAAGTTGCACCAATAAAGGCATTGAGTTCCCGCTTGTCTCACTTCTAAGAGACTTGCTATACCCTAGTTAGCCCCAAACATGACTAGTTGGGGGTAACTACAGAGGAGACCAGAGATGAAGACAAAACCTTATTTCTTCCTATTACAACTTTATCCCTCCAGGCATGCAGATCTTTCATTTCTAAGTACCTAAGATAACAAACTTGCAAGTGAAAGTGTGTTATCACCCAAATGACCAACTACAAAACCAATGCAGGCTTACATGCCAGATGCAGACTGGGACAAATCATTGTTCCTTTCTTCTAAAACAGGCCTGCCCAAAGTCCGGCCCAGGGGCCAAATCCGGCCTGTCAGGCCATTCTGAGTGGCCCGTGGCTGGCTGGCCCACCTCTCCCTTCCCCTCCTTCACCCCATGCTTTTTTTTAAAAAAAAAATCTTCTGCCAACACTGACACCATCAGGAAGCTTGAGGGGCTGGGTGGGCGCGCAAGGGGCGGGCCACCACCACCAGCACCACCGGAAAGCTTGTGGACCTGGGCGCGCGCAGGGGGCTGGCACGCAGGCAAGCCGCCGCCACCAGCATAGCCGGGAACATTTTGAGGTTGGGCGCATGCGCGGGGCAGTGATCGGGCAGGCCGCGCCACCAGCACCATTGGGAAGCTTGGGCAGCTGGGTGGTCTGCCACCACCGGCACCGCAGGGGAATGTGTGGGGGTGGGCAGGCCAGCGGGCCTCCACCACCGCCAAGGAGCTTTGGGGTGGGTTGGCAGGCGAGCAGTCACCACCGCTAGGTAGCTTGGGGGGGGGTGCAAGGTCGCACAGATCACCTCTTCCAAGGGGCGACTTGTGGCCACGGCTCCCTGTGCTTTCTTTGGTCCCCACCTTCCTTCCTTCCTCCCTCCCTCCCTTCCTTGTTCCCCACCTTCCTTCCTTCCTCTCTTGGTTTCCACATTCCTCCCTCCCTCTCTCCCTTGGTCCCCGCCTTCCTTCCTCCAGGTGGGGTTGCAAGGGGTCATTGGGTGGGGTTTATGGGTCATTGGGTGGGGCTTGCAGTGGGGTGGCAGAGTCGGGGAGCAACCGGCCCCTGACACATTCTCAGCCACCAAATCTGGCCCTCCTTACAAAAAGTTTGGGCACCCCTGTTCTAAAGTTTAAACCATAGTCTGTATTCTGGCCCTGTGTTCCTTTTGAATTTCTGTGTCCACGCCACCATCAGTCCACCTGATGGCATAAGTCAAAATCCTACACTCAAATTAATTAAACAAAGAAACAAAATTCTGGTGTGCCCAGGTAGCTTCTTCCTGATTCTGTTTCTTTAAGATAATAATACATGAAACTATTGATATATTTGCTATCCCTTTAATGATACTTTGACATCTGTTACCCTAGTCAGTCTTGTGGTAGGGCTGGCTCCAATTTTTCTTGCCCCTTAAGCCACTAGAATTAACACAATGTTTAGATTTACCAAGGCTGCGTCCCCATGTTGATTGCCCACCGGGCTCTTATTCAATACCATACCCTTTTTCATAACAAAGCAACCTTCAGAGTTTTAATCTAGAGAATAGGGGCAATATTCTAGCAAGGAACCACTGTATAAAGGAATTAATTCATTCCAAATGAAATTCTGTTAAGCAAATTTTCCTTTATACAAATTACCCATAGGAATGCATTGAAAAAAGTGTAATCCCTAATCGTGACCATTTTTATTTTGTACGGATTCACCCCATAGGCGATTCTGTTAAGCAAATACCCCTATCTCCAGAATTTTTATGTTGTACAAATTTTATATTATTCAAACTGTTTGTTATACAAGGGTCCACTGTGTACTCATAGAACAAAAAACAGATATGTCTCGATGTTCTCCAGGGAACATCCCGAAGGAGATTTGTGACATCAAAGTCTAGCCAGTGTTCAGATCTTATTTAAAACTTCACCCTGGTTCTCAAATCTAAAAAAAGATTTCCTTCTCTCCAGCTCTATCGACTAAACAAAACAGACCCGCCGGCCTCTTAAAATGCTCGTTCATCGACTCCATGGAAACAGGGCAACTTTCTCATCCTTTCTTAAGAGCCACAGAAGTGGAACAACACTACACAAACCAAGACTTAACATTCACATCAGCTAAAGTAGCCGAACCGCACATTACCAGCGACGTGGTGCTGGAGAGTCAAAGAGAAATACTGCATTTCAGTCGCAGTTCCCAATGGCAAGAACCAAAATGCTAAATTCCAAAAAATAAAAAAATAGATAAAAGAAGTTTTTGGTCATGAACATGATGGCACTGAAACAGACCTTCGTAAAACAATTCTGTTTACTTGAGGCTCAGAACTGCCCAGCAGCCTTTTTTGACGGCAGCCAAATTGTGTTTTGCAATTTCATTTTTTCCAGAAGTATCAGCCAGGACATTTGCTTACATCATGCCAGCCACAAACTATGTTATTTATTTATTTCATAGAAATCCAGTTTTGCTCAGTTGAGAAAGCATGCAAGCTCTTTGTTGAGATAAAGGGGGAAAAGAAGGAGGAAGAGAACAAGCAGCATTCAGTGTTGCCTACCAGCAAGGAGAAGCAGGCTGACATGATAAATATAATAACGGACATGAGGAGTGGAACTGGCCCACTGAATTCATAGGGAAACTTTGCATATATTCCATCGGCTCTCC
This sequence comes from Phrynocephalus forsythii, assembly GCA_029282475.1. Lineage (NCBI taxonomy): Eukaryota > Metazoa > Chordata > Lepidosauria > Squamata > Agamidae > Phrynocephalus > Phrynocephalus forsythii. The sequence continues at coordinate 8,713,592 of JAPFRF010000022.1, forward strand.
AGAGAAGGCCAGACCCATAAAAAACACCCCACCGCCAGTGAACTATTTACAAAAAAAAAGAAGAAGAAGAAGAAAGAGAAAAGCAACAAATACTTTTCCTAGCAGCTTACCACAGCAAACAGAGACTCCAAAAGGTATTTACAATGCCATGTTATTTTATGCAATCTGCACAATCCCTGGATCAACAAATCTGTAATTTCTCAGGCGGTTGGTGGTATAAGATGTGGTGAGAGCAAACTGGCTTTCTTCCATCAACACCTCAAATGCTTATTTGGAAAAATCTAAGTGTTCTCTCCCTTATTTCCAAACATAAGGTGAAAAACTTTCATAACATGTAACAATGCCGTTCCCGAAGACAAGTGGGTGGGTGTTTTCAGGGGGGGGGTATATCCCTATGGCATATCTTTTATACAAGGAATAAATTAGGCCAATAAAATTGTTTAAATCCACGGTTAGGCACTCCTCGCAGTTTAGACACTCAAAAGATGGAGGAGTGAACAATCAGAACGATTTGAAACGTTCCACCGGATAATTCTAGAGATCACAATACTTTTGTCAGTGCTCACATAACCAGAGAGGCTTCTAAAAATAGGGGCTTACAAAGGGTGTATTTTTAGTCTTGAGCACACACTTTTAATTGGGAGGGGGCTGGAACAATACTGATTATGCTTGAAGTATTTAAAAGAGCCCAGATACTGTCTGTCCTGTCCCCTCTTCTTCAGGCTCTCCTTGGTGTGATGATGATGATGATGATGATGATGATGATGATGATGATGATGATGATGATGATGATGATGATGATGATGATAGCAATAACAATCAATACTGGAAACTACCAAACATTTTTGTCTGAAGACAGAACATTCAGAATGCCTGAATGCTGCTAGAGAGAAAATTCACAGGCCAAGAGTAGGAGCCCTGTAAAAATGGGGACCCTGGCCTGTTTGCTCATGAGGTGTCAATGACCAGGAGTCACCTATAAAAAAGAGCAGAAGAATCCAACCATGTTCTTTGCAGGGAGAAGGAAGCCTAAACTGAAAGGGTTTTGTTTGCAAGACATCCCAGCAAATCCCAGATTTCTGTACAAATGAATTCTTGTAATTTGTCTATATAAATCTAAATCTATATCTATATATCTAACGGTCAGGAAGACACACCCCAACTAAATATGTCTGGCTATGGTTCAAGTGAAGTGGAAGTTACAAAATACCTTCAGCTTCAGCCTCTTTACATATCACCACCACGTGATAATCAGAAGAAAAATACAGGCGTTAAGGAGGGACAGATGGACAAAGAAAGGAACATCTCCCATTTTTGCCTCAGAACAGGATAACAACAAATCCAAAACAGTACAGCTCTCTCTCTCTCTCTCTCTCTCTCTCTCTCTCTCTCTCTCTCTCTGTGTATGCATGCACATCATTAACTTCATCACTGAACAGTGACAGCTGCAATTTATTTATTTTTTTAAGCTCTTTTGGGATTCCCCCCCCCGAAATACAAAACACAACCTCTCTCTCTCTCTCTCTCTCCCCAAGCCACCAGCACAAAAAGTCTTTCAAACAAATAATAATCAACCACTTCATTTGACATATGGGAAGCAAGCCACGAATAACCGGCAAAGGTACAAAGCATCCGCCGCCACCACCCATCCTGTCGTTATAATTCCTAATTTCTGCAGAAGGGTTGGCAGAGCTGTTTATCAGGATGGAGCAGAAATTGGGAGGGAAGAGGAAAAGAAAGAAAGGAACAACTTGCTTGGAGATCCTCCTCCTCCTCCTCCTCCTCTACCACCACCATCACCACGACCCCTCAACAGGGGCCAGACATAGGCAAAGAGGTTCAGAAAAAGCAGCAAAGGGAACGGCTAAGAAACAATACGGTAACCGTGGCATTGACAGTGCGCGCCCCCCACCCCTTTCCCCTCTGCTTCTTCCTGCTGTGTCACTTCCATTCAACGGCAAACCAAACTGCCATGGTAGGAACACACAATGGCTCAAGGAATACGCGGAGACCCTGGGGTGGAAGAAAGGGGATGGGTGGGAGGGAGGGAATCAGAATGAATTCAGAGCTAAGATGGCAGGGTTCTCACCTTTTCTGCTCTTTTCCCCTGGACCAGCCAGATGGAGCCATCCCGCCGAGAGGAGGTTGTGCAGCTATTCAGAACAGGTGGACAGTTCAGAAGACTTCGGCAACCAGGAACGCAAATTTGGAACTCTTTCTAGGGGTAGAGACATTGGGTGCCATCTACGTGTACAAGTGTGTGTGTGTGTGTGTGTGTGTGTGTGTGTGTGTGTGTGTGTGTGTGTGTGTGTGTGTGTGTGTGTGTGTGTGTGTGTGTGTGCGTGTGTGCATGCGCACGTGTGCGTGCATGTGTGTGTGTCCCCCTCTTTCTCCTATTTTATGCCCTTCCATCTGCATCACACACCTCTATTAGCATGAAGACTTTCGGTCCATGTAAGTAAGTGAGACAGTGTGTGTCCCTTAAATGTTTGATTCGAGATAACACATCTGCATGCATTTGTAAGCAAAGAGTGGCCCGGTAGCAGTTTCTTCAACTATCAATTAGTCAGCAATTGCATGAGATCCCCATGTGCCGGGGTGTACCAAAGGTGGGAAATATGCAAATAAGCTGTAACACCTGGGTCACGTACAGTAACTTGGCTTCCAATAAATAATGCTTCCTTTCTACCTTTTCTGCTCTCTGCCCTGTCTCCCTTTTCTGTACAAATAATAACATTTTCATTCAATTTCACATCTCACCACCAGCTGCTGGGATGCTCTGCGTAATTTAATTTAATTTAATGTTATTATCCTTACTGTTTACAGGTTAAACTAGAAGTGAATGGAGGTATTACTTTCTAAAGACTGACAGAGTGGTCCATTCTTTTTTTTTTAAAAAAAAAAGCATTTTATTTTCTCAGACAGGGTAAGACGGCTCCAGGAGACAAAGAAGTGTTCATCATTGCCCCACGGATTTGGTTGAAAGGGAGAAGGAAGAGATGAAGTATATAAAAAAAATCTCAAAACAGGATCAAAGCCAAGGAGGGTGGCTGTGTATCATGGAGGGGAGAAATTATGCCACAAGTTTATGACTTTTTTTATTAATAACAGAAATCATGTTTTTTTTTTTTTCCATTTAAAGGCATTTCTTGCCTTCACATTCCTTTAAAGGGGGTTTGAAAGAACCTCTTCACATTTTCCTTGAGTAATTCTATCTGTAAGGTTTTAGTAATTTAGCTTGAATGGATATTCTAAAGGCATGTATGCATGCACGCACGCAAATGCACACACACAAAGACACACACACAAAGACACACACGTGTGTGAATCTGTATGTGTGTATTCCCAGAGGAGAAATGCAAACTGAACACCAAGAGCCCCCAAAACATGAAGCTCAGCCAGAGTCTGTCCTCTCACCAGACCCAGGGTGAGATGATGAAAAAGGCAAACAACTTGATACCAAAATGGAATCAGTAAGAGATGAGAGGGACAAAAGTTCGCTTCATCGTCTTATATTTTCCTCTGTCACATCTCACTTCTAATTTTATATTCAAGGAGCACTCATGCCCAGGGCTGAAAGCTTTTTTTTTCCCTAAGGCACTCAAAGGTTTTGTGACATTTGGATGCAAATAATTTCATTCCTAGTGAACGACAACCTTCAGGACGGATGCAATGTATAGACCGAGAGCTTTATGGTAGCAGAAGGGCTTCTGTTGGCATCTTCCCAGCTCAATTGCTGAAAGGCTGAGCAGTGAAAACAAACGCAAGCTTTTTCTCTCACCTCCCGTCACCCCGATATCTATGCCATTCTCTCCTCCTCTCGGAGGTTGTACAATCCCAAGAAATTATGCCAAACTGCAAAGCTACATTAACAAAATAAAGGAAGGCTAGCAAATTTAACGGTGGGTCTCGGAGCAAAGGGGATACAGTCAAAGTATTGTGTGGTGGTGATGTGGGAAGAAGGCTCAAAGAAAGAAAGAAAGAAAGAAAGAAAGAAAGAAAGAAAGAAAGAAAGAAAGAAAGAAAGAAAGAAAGAAAGAAAGAAAGAAAGAAAAATGTCCAGTTCCTAAAGATTTTGAAATCCTTACCACACAATTATAGTCATGTTTGCTTAGAGGCACATTTATTCATTTCAATCATGCTTTCACCCTGATAAGTATTTATAGGTTCTGCACAACCATGCTAGATCAAATTTGCACTCACAAATTTCTGATACTATGAAAAGCATTCTATTTCACATTTCTTGTTTGGTCCGTCCCACTCTTTTTTTTTTAAACTCTCATGTCAAAACACAGAGCGAGAAGAGAAAGATCCTACGTGCTGGCAGAGCTTTGTATCTCCTGCAGAAAAGAAAGTTGGGGTGTGTGTGTGTGTGTGTGTGTGTGTGTGTGTGTGTGTGTGTGTGTGTGTGTGTGTGTGTGTGTGTGTGTGTGTGTGTGTGTGTGTGTGTGTGCGTGCGTGCGTGCGCGCATGCGTGCATGTGTGCGTACATACACACAAAAATGCCCCTGCCTAGCGGCCCATTTCAATGTTTTAGTCCCAAAACCTGCCAACGAACAGCACCACCAACAAGACACGGATGAAATGACAAAATGCTCTAGCCCCTCTCTAAACAAAGACATGATGAAACCAACATGCAGGAAGGGGCAGAGGAGGAACCAAATGACTGGAATCCAACCATCTTTCTCCTCACAAGCATCAGTCCCTCTGCCAGAAATATGAACCCCTCGGCTTTCCAAAGGTGTTCTTTGAAAACCACACCTGCAAAGGAGGATGGCTTTAAAAGGTGGCCCTTGTTCCATGTGTGACCCCTTTTTCAAAAAACAGTTTAACATTTAAAGATAGATGGAATCCCAGAAACAAATTGGCCTTCTCATTCCAATGGGAAAGTTTCTAATCCTGCACCTAACACATATTTTATCATAGAAAATATGTAAAATGGCAAGGCAAGGAGATAAAATTTAGCGACACGTGTCACTAAAACGAGTACATCAGAGTTATCTAGACGGGAACCAAAATACACATAAAGAACTAACTTTTGTAACTATTTTTGCCCTCCGACCCTAAATTTTACACCCTGAATTTTTGTATTTTTTTTAAAAGAACACACTACAACACTCCTCTTCTATTTTTAGGTTGCAAAGTAGAATAGACTAAAATATAACATGAATAATATGTTTTATTCTTTGAAACTGTAATCTTATTACACATTGTCCTGGGAGTGAATCTCACTGAGCATCTACTTTGGATTTTCTGACAATTCTAGATTCTTTGCCAACACACACACACACAGAGAAAGAGAGAGGGGGGGGTTACCTGGCATTTGGGGATGTTTGTTATTCAAATGATTCCCCCACACATACCACCTACCCAGTTGCCTGTTTTGCTCTGAAGCATTGTGGGACAGTAAATGTAGATTCCACCACACACACACACACAACAGAGGAACAAATCACAGTCTGAATCATGGGGCTCATTGTTCCATTCACAGGGGTCCTCTCAATGAGCTCTAATTTCCCCGTTTGTCTACCTCAAATGGCAAAAAGCAAGGATAAACTTGGCCTTAGCATTCTGTATCGTTATTTTGTATTCTGGTCATCAGTTGGGAAATACTGAACATATGTGAAAAATGAAATCCCATTCTAAGTCAGTTCCCAAAGATCATAAATGACAATATTTTGAAAACTGATGTCCTGCCCTTAAGAAAAAAAAATCAAAATGTTTAAATAAATTCTTAAATCAGGCTGCAGCCATTAAAAAAATACAAATCATGCATTAGAAAAATCACTGCTTCTGAAGACACTTGATTTCATCATGCTAAAATCAAGAGCAAAGCTACATATGCAGATTTATTGGGGAATTCATTATAGAAAAAAATCTGAGAAGGAGGGAGATTACTATTAAATAGCTCTTCTGCGATGGGAGAAAGAAAGAGGGAGGAAGGGAGGGAATCATTTTAAAAATGATAAATATGCTTCTTGATCAGAGAAACCAGCTTCCATCTCAGCTTCCAGTGAAAGTGACTGAAGTGGAAAAGAAAAGGAATTTAAATCAAGACAGAGAAACACCTTTGTTTAGATTTTAAAAAAAAAAAACAAGTATTGATATTTACAAATCAGCTTATGCATCTGTTTCAAGGAGCGATCGTCAGTGTCTCAACCCTCCACATATATTTATGCATATTTTAAATGCACACAATATTTTAGACAGAGCGGGATTTAAGATATCCCACCATTAACTCTTCCAGTGTATGACTGCAGTCGCAGGGTCTAACAATGAACAAATAATTTATGTCGGAGACCCACTCCCCCCAAAAAGGGGGTGAGGGTTTCAATCTGTTTCATGCAGGTTCCATCCTGCAGGGTTGCGCCAGGATGAGGGTGCAGAGCCCAGATCTGTGCCATCCATCACCTACCCCTAGTCTTTCAATTAATGACACTGCAATCAGATCGATAGCGTGTAATAAGAACGAAGCTTTGCATTTTGGCACCTATTAATTCGCTGAGTAGCTCCAATGGTGAAACGTGACCAGAAAGGGGATAACGAAAAATATCAGGCCATTAATTGTTGGGAAAGGGGGGGTGGCAATTTGGTGCAGGGGATGGGGAGGGTGACTTAGAGCACAAGCAGCTCCACCTTCATCTCCAATTCAGTTCTACCCAGATTTCCTGTATGTGTGAGTGTGTTAGGGGTGGGTGGGTGTGCTGGAAATCTGCTACCTTGTATACGCTGGCATTATGCAAAACAACAATATGTAGTGATACGAGCTTTCTTGCTCAACAACAACAACAACAACAACAACACCCAAATGTTTCCGGCCCTGATTATTGCAAAGAAGTGCTTTATCTGGTGCAAGAGACATTCTACAATGCAAAATACCACCAAATCAGAAGGAGGAATCAGATTAAGATTCTAAGTACAGTATCTGGTTGCCAGGAGGAAGGTTGATAAGTTATGCAAGACCTGCCTTATTTGCATGAGTTTTGCAGAGCACAGAATAGGGCAATTCTTCCTGGCTGGATATTCCCACCCCACCCCCCAAAAAAATAAAACAAAACAATGGAGGCACTGGTAGCGGTTTGACCAATATCTGAGGGTAGCAGGGCTGGTCAGGACAAGACTTAGGGCGTTTATACACAACCCCTAAGCTCCGCTGCAAATGGCTCCCAGCTCTGGAGCTTAAAAATGTTTCCCCACCAGCTCCAGAGCTAACAGAAAATTAAGTGTGACCCCGCCCACCTAAGCGCGACCCAGCGCACCTTTCAAGTACCTGCTCTGGGAGAGTGAAAAATTTTGATGCGGAGAGTGCCGGGCTCTCCTCCCTTCTTTTTGTTGTTGTTATTTTGCCTCCCACCCCTTTAAGAGGAACCAGGAAGTGATGGGGGTCAGAGCAACTTCCACCGACACTCCAGATGTAAGAGTGCATTCTTTTCTCCCTTTTTTTCTCCCTCCCCTCACGCAGACTGAACAAGGAAGTGCGGAGGGGGTGGGAACACAGGGAGAGCGACAAACCCTCAAGATCTCTGGTCCAAATTTGGGACCAGCGGATCTTAGGGGTCGTGTAAAAAGGCCCTTAGAGGGGGAATCATGTAATTGGCCACAAAGAGTCTCAAAGGAACAGAGACTTACACAGCATTGCATTTCAGGGAGCATCCAGAAATAGGTAACTGAGGTTGGGTGGGAGATGATGTCCATTTTTCCACTTGAGCAACCTCCCAGATGTCCTGTCATTGAGCCCTACTCAAGATCTTGACATCTGAGATGGGTCAATCCATCTTGTAACTGTTCATCCTCTTGTCCTGCTACCTTCAGTATTTCCTATCATTATTGTCATTCTGGAAACCTTGTCATCTCATGATGCCCCCCAAATATAGCAGCCTAACTTTTCCTTCCACATTTGCTTCTAGAGAGAGCTCAGGCTTGGTTTGATCTAGACTTCACTTGCTTTATTTCTGGACGATCACAACTGTAACAACACAACACAACACAACACAACACAACACAACACAACACAACACACACACACACACACACACACACACACACACACACACACACACACACACACACACAGAATGCCATCTCTTCTCTTACAGGATGGTGTATGTGCATATCCCATAAATTCTCCCAAGGACTGGCAAAAGAATTCTGTTTTTTCTTGAAGGCCATGACAGCAAGACTCAGAATCAGAGACTGGCATGAGGCTCAGCCAGCTGGGCTTCGGATTTGTTGCTGATTTTATTTGCACAGATGCCAGCATATATTCAGAGATTTTCTCCCTACTATAGGGCATGTTTACGAAAGGTTTTGTGCATTTTTCATATTCTGGGACCTTTTTTAAAAAAAGAATCACACAAACATATTTTACGCAATAATGTTTGTGATTTGTGCAAAAAAGCTTTTATTTTGTGCAAAACATAGAGCGCTTAATACAGAACAACAAACTTTTAAAATACATTTTTTTTCTTTCAGAAAAATGCTAGGCTTTGTTTAACCTCCTTCCCTTTTTGATTGTGTGATGCAACTAACAAGCGAAAAATCTTACACTAGTTACCTTGTCCAGTAGCTCAACATCTTCTAAATCAAGAGACTTAATAGGTCTTCTTCTGCCCTGATACCAAGTAGTGCCCCCTATTGCACTTTAAAGGATCATGGTCTCAAGTCTGTTTTAAATCTGCCATCTTGGCATGATTCCCCCATAAAAGACAAACATTTTTACACTGTTTTTGTTTGCTTTTGGTTGGGAGAATGCAAATTTTGGAGAAGCCTACAATTGAAAAAGAGAGGTTTGTTCTCATGGCCTTTTTTTTTTAATCCAGGAACTATTTATGTGGGCAGTTATTCTTTAAAATGAAGACTGGTTGAAAGTCGTGCATGTGATTGTCTCTGTAATATAATTAGATCTGCTGAGCTAAAACTCTCAATACCTTTGCTCTGGTGTCCTACAGAACATTAATACAACCTTGCAGGTTCATCTCTTATGAATATTGGTGGTGAGCGTTTCTATAATGAAATCTTAACTCTTATCTTGGGGGACCTAACAAGGACCCGAGGTCCCTTGACAGCCATATCCTGAGTAGGACAGGATGTACCTGAAATCCCAGAATATTGCCAAACTATAGTATCACTCTTGCATCAGGAAAGCTGGCCCAACAATGGAGTTGGTCCACAGGGCTCTTTGGTGCTGGATGGTCTCTGGTGCAGATCTGGCTTATGTCAGCTGCATCTTGAAATGTCAAGAAGACTTTCAAAAAATGAAGGAGGCAAGCAACCTACGTGGGATCACAATGGAGTAGAGGGGAAACAGAGAGGCTGTAGAAGTCTTCATAACATTTCATAGTAATGTTAGAACTGCAGAGCTGGAAGGAACCTATGGATCACTGAGTCTAGCCCCAGTGGAGAATCAAACTCCCAACCTCTAGCTTTGCAACCAGAGACCTAAACCATGAAACTATCCAGCAGTCCCTCGCCAGAGGATCCCAGGTCAGCAAAGGAATAGCCCTTGAGACTTGGGCTGAAACTTCACGTCCATCTCATCGCTGTTCGGGGTTCCGCTTGGGACTGGTATAAAGTAATCTAACCGCACGTCCATTGCGGGACAAGGGGAGTTTGTCCCGACCATGCCCCCTGAACTGCAATTTAAGCGGGATGAGAGATTCCCTTCCCTGGCCTCGGGAATCTGTTCATCATGCTTCTCATTCCGAGATGAGTGGCCGTGAGGTAAGGCTCATCACGCAACATGCCATTCTCCATATAGTGGCAGGAGTGTAAAGTGTCATTCGCCAGTACATGCCCTATGGAGTCAGCAACGCAGTGCAGAGAGATTAAAAGACAAATGCCTCAAACTTAGCTCCATAACGCATTGAAGGCAAGGCTTCAGAGAATCGAAACATTGAAAAACAGAAGGTCGGGCTGGAAAAAAGCCAGAGAACAAAGGCATGGAATTTCACATCTCAGCACGGAACAAGGAGTGCAGTAACAGTCATGCCAGTATCATCCATCATGCCCGTGCGTACATGGGAACATGGATAGAACTGGAAGAAGACCACGTGACCGCAACCAACATAAACACGCAACAAACTTCCTCCCGGGATGAGAATGGATGTGAAGTAACCGTCTTGGTTACAGGAGGACAACACCTAATGCAGTAAAAGCCATTTGGAAAGACAAGTGGGGGGGAGACAGAGAACAAGAGAGGGCCACCTGCATGTGGAGAGAGAGGCATTTTTTTTTACAATTTCCACACAAGGTTGAAAAAATTTGTTGACAAATTTTCAGCACTTGATGAGACCCAGCAGGTACTTCCATCTGTGTTCATCCTACTTTAAATAGACAGTTTTTGCAGTATGATAAGTTACCTCAACAACACATTCTCTTACCCAGACACCTGTTCTTATCTTAGTTCCATAAAAAATCCAACGTGATCGACTTAACCATGGGGGAGGCGGGAAGGGGAGTAATAAGGAAACAGAACTCTCAGGGGAAACAACCTTCTGTAGCTTCTTTTGGCTACAGTGATCTTGCTTTGCAACATCTCCTCTGAAGATGTCAAGGTATCCTTAAAGTAGATCATGCATTTCATTCTCTGACTGCTCAACAGCCTAAGCTGCTCAACCCATTGCCCCTTTGTTTTAAGTTGCCATCTGCTGCACCTTGCATTTGTTGCCCTGCCGGACTTTTTCTCGGAACCCTTCTGGCGCATTCTGTGCTTTTAAATATTTCCTTTGGCCCTTATGTCTAGCTGCCTATGTTTGTGGAGAGGAGGGGGGGGCAGACAATGGAGGTGATATGGGCCATTATGCACGAGGAGCTTGGAGTTTAACGTGAGAAACTTCTCATCTTCTGACCCCTGTTAGCATAAGAATTGCTGATAAAATTCAGAACTCAAAAGGAGGAGAAGAATCTTCTGGGAACACAGATGGGGGGGAATCACTGAGAGAAGGAGGGAGACAGAGAGCATTTCAGTGCAGCCATGACATTTGGGTGAAAAACAAAATCTCAAAGGTTCTACCACTCAGGAATGCATATTACTTTACACATGAAGACCTTCTGTGAATGTCATACCTTTGGCAGGTTGTAAGCTTGTGCATAGGTGCAAATGGGTAAATTTCCTTGAAAGCAACATGACTCACGTTCAGAAAAAGAGGCATAAAATTGGGCTGCAATGACCAGTGTACAAATGGTAGCATCCTTTGTAGACCAGGGGAAATCTAGTTTCTGATTCACCATGTAATAACAAAAAACAGAGAAGGGCACAAAATGCAAAAATGGTGTTTCCTATCATTTCATTTCATTTTTGATTCATTTTATTTCATTTTGTTTTTAATGAATTTTTAAAGAAAAATTCATTTCGTTTTGTTTCCATTTCGTTTTTTCCCACTTTTACACACAGTGTGAGTGTGACTGAATCTGTCTGTCTTTCTCTTTTTGAAATTTCTTTTTAAAAAATAGAGCACAAAACAGAACAGAACATGATGGTTTGTTTGTTTGTTTGTTTGTTTGTTTGTTTGTTTGTTTACTGCCAGATTTTCCCAGACAGGAACTCAGGGCAGTTAACAAAGAATTGTTGTTTTGTTGTGTTAAGCTGACTGGTGGGGTGGGGTGGTGGTGGCGGCGGTGGGCACATCAACTTTGCACTTTGGATCAGCCACTATTTAATTCTTTATCATTTAAAGTTGGTTTTTAAATTGTTTTACTCCCACAAAAAAGCAACCCAGAGGCAGTGTTTTGGGCTCCAAGTCACCGATAGGCAGCAGAGTGGCTTCAGCCCCCCAAGACACCCTCTGAGGCAAAGCCCCCCCCCCGGGGTTGGCCAGGAAAGGCCTGAAACATTGGGCCTTGATAGGCAGGGTGAAAGGCAGGTAGGTAGATTGATAGGTAGGTAGGCAGGCAGGCAGTGTGGCAGGCAGGCAGGCATGGCAAGAAGGGAGGCAGACATGCAGTGGAACAGGTAGAGTAGAGAAAGGTGCGGACCTATGGGTTGGGGGTGGGCAAACCCAACATGGAAAAGTTGAACTGGATGAAGGTCAACCTTTATATGGTCCCAGGGTCCAGACATGAGCAGCTTGGGCGCAGTATGTGTCCCATGTGGGAGAACATGCACTCACTCTGGATGCTGGAGGGGGATAGACAGGAGGTCTAACACCAGACTCGATAGCTGGGGCCAGATCTCGGCCTTTCTGTCCCAGTATCGGAGAAGGTCTGATGTTAGGGGTTGGAGGGGCTCAGCCATGTACTCCCTCATCATGGTCCAAGCAGGGTCCTGTTCCTCTGCCTCCCTTCCCTCCACTGAGCAGGATAATGCCATTGCTAGGGCAGAGGCCAAGTACATGGATGTACCCAGAAGAGGAGGACCCTTGGGATGAGCCCTCCTCGGCACTCTGGCTGCCTTGCATCCTCGGCACTGCAGCAGCCCTGCAAACCTCACAGCATACAGTAGCTCTGTCTTCCATGCATGGAGGTCCACAAGGCTGCCCTCCAAGGAACCCTTGATGCAAGGGTCATAAAGGCAAGCCAGCTGGTACATTCTTTCCCTGCTCAGTGGGCGAAGTCAGGCATCTAGGCCAGTCAAAAGCCTCTCAGCCAAGGACATGCTCCTTGGGAGGAGAGAGGAACCCTCCCGGAAACAGGCCTCAAGACTTTGACGAAAGGCATGTACAAGGGGGAATACATGCCCCAGACTGGTGTTGTGACTGCTGTGGTGTCCTCAAACGGCTGCAGGATACCCACCATCTGGACTAGGGCAAGCCATTTGGTGGCACCTATGTCCAACTCCCCCCCCGGCAGAATGGGAGTGGTGAATATGATGGCCTCCAACACGCCCCTCTGCCCCACCAGGCGTTTCACCATTTTGTAGGTGGAGTTCCACCTGGTGGGTAGGTCCTAGAGAAGGACATGCTCAGCTTGCCCCAGCTCAGCCTGCTTCTCACGCAGCATCCTGGCAGCCTTGATGCTGCGTGAAAAGTGCCCAACAAGCTGCCTGCACTTGTTACAGGTATCTCTAACTGGACCCAGCCCAAGGGCATCATGCACCACAAGATGGAGTTTGTGGGCAGTGCACATGATGCCCTCGAGCCCTGCCTTCTGAAGTGAAGCTACCATGTTATGGCCTGCATCCGTAACCATGAAGCCACGCTTTACCTGCCCTTCAGTGCCCAACTTTGCAGGGCAGACATGAGGAACTCTGCAATGTGGGTGCCTGTTGTCGAGTCTTTCATTTCTGCACCTGGAAAAGGGCCACCCAGTATAGGTAGCCCTAAGTGCTCATCCGTCCAGAGATCATTTGTAAAGTGGACCTTCCAACCTCAAGCCTTCTGTAGCTGCGCATGTACCATCCCCCTGATGGGCTCACAAAGGGAGGGCATGACCTGCCTGCTGAGGGTACGCTGGGATGGAGGCTCATTCCAGGGAGCCAGGGGCTTCAGCAGGTGTCTGAATCCTGCTGACTCCAAAAAAGAGGGGCAAACCACTCATTGCCACCATTTCGCCAACAATACAAGTGGTGGCCTCCTGGGCCTTGCCCCTAGCATGCTGGCTCAAGAATCCCCCACTGAGAGGCACCACTTCATGCAGAGTGGCCTGCCTCTTTGCTCTCTCAGTGGATGTTCCTGGTTGGGCATCACCAGCCTCCATCCCCTACCTGCCTCTCCTACTCCCCTCTTCCTCCCAGTCACAGAGGGACCAATGCCTGCTGCTGGCCCTGGCAGCACCCCAGGGTGCTTCCTCAGCAGGTGGCTCCTCAAGGCACTGGATGACAGGTACCTTAGATCACTGCCTCTGTGCACCACCACCTTGCAGAGCTTGCACGTAATGAGACTCTGGTCATCCTGGCTCTCAAATGCTTCTGCAGAGAGCCCTGAGGCTTGTGCAAGCTTCTGCCTTCAGCAGAGCCTGCCTCGGTGGTGGCCTGAGTCACACCCTAGGATGATGACTGGGTGCTGCCACTGGACTGGGAGGTAGGAGGAGTGGGCCTGGGAGCAAAGGCAGCCTCCTCCCTGCCTACCATGAGGTCCTCAGAAACCTCCAGCTCAAGGTGGACTGAGCCCTGTGAGGATTCTGACTCCTCAAACAATGGGGGAGTAGGTTAGAGTAGTGGTGGTGGCATCTCCTCTGCCCTGCTGTGTACAGGGTCAGAACCCTTAAATTAATTCGGAAAATAATATCTTGGACTTGTTGATAGAACCACTGCCTTGATAAGGAAAATTCAAAGAGAAGGAGAAGAAAGGCCAGTAGCAGAGCCGGTCCTACTATTAGCCAGAATGACACAATCACCTTAGGCAACATTCTGGGAGTTCAACCTGACGGATACCTAAATTTGGCTTACCTAGTTTCCTGTTTGGAAAAGTAGTTTCCCTTACAGCTTACCTGCATGCCCTCTTGGGATCAGAGGATCCAGCCTTAAGTGCAGCTGGTTTGGTTTTTGCTTCGTATGCTGTGTCAGTTGTATTTCTGCTGCTGTACCCCGTTGGTTCTGTTAATTGCTTTTATTGACTGACAAAACATTCCTGAAGGTCAGAAATGCTTAAAATGTTGAAGTAAATAAAAATATCTAGAACCAACAAGACAGACATCCAACACAGCCTGTTCTCCCAAGCCACAACAATGCATTTTGATTTTCTCTCCTTCCTCCCCATTACATCTGCTATTATGAGGAAGCCCTGAAAACTCTGTCTTTTTTATTCCCATGACAATTCCTTTCCAGGTGCCCTCAACGCACATTCTGTCTTATGCTCTTTCTGCTTCTCACGTACTATGTATGCACCAAAAGCCAGAAATCCCTTTTAAAACCTCCTTGAATGTACATTCTGGAAAGTTGCCATCTTACATTCAGAGCCATCACATTTAATTAATAATCATTAATTAGGGCAAGGAATAGGTGCCAGGCCAATGGCATCAGAAAGTAAAGGCATATGTCTGTTGGCATATGTCTCTTCCCAAACTGGGACATTCTGGGTGAAGACGATTCACACCCACTGGCTCTTTCTCACCCCATAATTGTCAGGTTTGAAGATTCATTTCTGGTTCCCTCTACTGACTCTGGAGCTTGTGTTTTGTTTGCATAAGGAATTCCTGGCCTTGTACTGCTCCTCCTACAAAGGCATAAGAAGGTATGTTCAGGATGGGTTCAAAAACCTATCTAATTGTCCTGTTTCTGCTGTGCTCAAACAGATGTCAACAGGACATCCTCAAAGCTGCATTGTGGAACAACTGTACACTCCTCCTCTGGAACTAGTCCTGGGGGGCATATTGCCTCATTCCTGAAGGTAATATGCAGCCTGTACTCATGTGAATGCTGTTGGACTCGCCTCCTGGGAGCCCAGTGGCAAGATGATCCCCAGATTATAAATCCATGAGTCCCAGCATGGACCTTTGATCACAACCGTATTTATTGGCTTGAGAGAACTTGCATCCTCTGTCTTTTTTCCCCCTTTGCCTGGCTTCCCAAAAGATTGAGTTTCTGGCACCAACTTGCTAGAGGGTGCCTGTCTGAGTGGGGACCCAGCTGACTTCATTGGGGGAGGGGGACACAAGTTTCAGTCTTGAAAAGTAGGACAGGAGTAGGCCTGTTCCAGGCTGCAGAGCTTCCAGCAACGGCTGGTAGAGTTTGTTGAGGGTGTGTGTGTGTTCTGCTTATATACCACCCTGTACCACCTCAAGTGGTCTCTGGGCGGTTTACAGTTCAATTACAGTATGCAGGCTACACATTGCCCCCCCCCCGCAAGTTGGGTACTCATTTTACCGACCTCGAAAGGATGGAAGGCTGAGTCAACTATGAGCCATGGAATGCCATTCTGTTCCTCCTGGAGCTTCTTTTGCCACTCCCAATGATGTGTATGCCTCCAGCACTGGAATGCAGCTGGATGCAGCAGGTCCCATCAGGTGGTGAGGACACCAAGGCCCAGGAAGCATAAAGCTCACAGCCAGCAAGGACCATGGGCCCTTGCGTCCCCGGCTCCTCCTATAGCCAAATGGGCTAGAAGCAAGGGGGCTGCCTGCAGGGCTTCTGATGCAAACAAAGGAAGTTGTGCCCTTCTGGTGCTTCTTGACTGAGCAACAAAGTGTTTGCCCTTTGGTTAAATACACACCAGAAAAGTATACATTGTCAAACAACAGCTCATGGTTCCAGTAGTACAAATTAAACCTGTCTAGCTACAATGCCTGAAAGGAGAGGCTGTCCATTCCATGACACCAGAGGCTGCCCTCCTGTGGGGCAATAAATAAATAAACAAGCAAGCAAGCAAGCAAGCAAGCAAGCCCAAGGCTAAGCCCAAAGCAGCCAGAAAACATAGCACAGCATGGAGTGATTCCCTTTGAGGATCACAAAAACTTTCTGGAAGTTTTTCATGTCGAGGGTAGACTATTGCAACACTCTCTACATGGGGCTCCCCTTGAACCTTGTTCGGTGACTGCAGTGGGTGCAGAATGCGGCGGCCAGGTTGGTGGTTGGTGTGGGTAGGTTTGACCACATCACCCCCATTCTGGCTCGCCTGCATTGGTTACCCGTTGCCTCCCGAATAAGATTCAAGGTGTTGGTTTTGGTTTACAAAATCCTTCATGGCCTGGGTCCTGATTATCGGTCAGAGCGTATCTCCCTACGATCAGAGCAGGCCCGACCCACTCGTTCCTCAATGGCTTTCTCTCTCCAGGTGGCCACCCCTAGAGAGGCCCGTAAAGTAGTAACTCGGAAACGGGCCTTCTCGGTGGCCGGTCCATCTCTCTGGAACAAGCTACCCCGTGAGATACGCCAGGCTCCCACATTGGCATCCTTTAGGAAATCCCTTAAAACCTGGCTGTTCAGGGATGCCTTTGGCTATTGCTAATACGGTACCAGGTTTTCTTCTTCTGTTTTTTTTTTTTTTTCCATTCATGGTCGTCCAGTTTGTGCCTCTTGCTCGTGCCATTTTATACTGTTTTACTGATGTATGTTTTTAACTTTTGTGTGAACCGCCCAGAGTTCCTTTGGGAATTGGGAGTGGTATATAAATGCATAAATAAATGCATAAATAAATAAATAAATAAATAAATAAATAAATAAATAAATAAATAAATAAATAAAAGTCACTTCTTCATGATACAAAAAAGAGAAAGAAAGATGTCTGGGAGATATATTCTAATAAAAAGGGAACGCCGCATGTAAATGCACCATGACAATCGATATCTCGTTGACACCTTTTGAATGCAAAACTGGGCTGAAGGTGAAAGTATTAATTTCCATGTTCTGGCAAATCTTCCGCTGTTTTCGCATAAATTGTTGTTTAATCAAACCCCAGATTTGTACTGCATTTAATCTTTTCATGTCTGTCAGTACATCTATCCTCTTAAATTATTATTTTTGTGGCCTTCCAGCAAAATTCCCTTGAGTGTTCTTGTATAAGCTGTATGCCACCAATGGTGGTGGTGGTGGGGTCAGACTGTTGTAATCAGAACACTTCGTTTTTAAGATTTGACACCTTCATTTCTCAGGAACATTTTAGAGCCACATATAAGGCCATGAATTGAATATGCGCAAATTGTCTATCTGGGTAATTTGAAGACATTTTTGGTGAATAAATCTGCTTACTGCTTGTTTGATCCTGTACAGTCTAGCTGCTACAGGGCATGTTTTATATAAAGAAAAACTTCAAATGTTTTAACTCATTCCCTTAAGATGTGAGCAGAAGCTTTCAAAAGCTGAAAGACACAAATCAGGTTTTAAATAATCACTATGCATTTCCCAGATATTCCTCATCAGACACTTAAGTTTGGGACTCAGAGAAGCTAAAGAGGGAGAGATAGTACACATTTCCATCCCCCAGTTAAGGAGGGTATACATTTTTGCCCGTGCTGTTCCTTACATTTTTATCTTGGGCCCAATAGACATCACATGGTTCTTAAAGTTCTAAAATGTGTGAAGCCTATCTGTGCAGCACAGGAGAAAATGAGAAATGATAGCATCCCCTTGCCTCATGGTCACTGGCTAAATCACCTTTCAGTGTTTCTTTCTCCACTCAGTAAACAAGGTGGTGGCCTTGTGACACAGATTTCATGGTTGGGTCCAGCAAAAGGACAATTCCCAAGAGGTTTGGAAATTCCTCCTGAAAATAGGAACCAGGTGGGCAAACAACACCTTGCCCATAGCCATACTTAGAAGCTGGACATTTATTTATTTATTTATTTTATTCAACTTATATGTTGCCCGCTACCCAAAGGTCTCAATTTGTGTCCAAAATGGTGAGATTTTCTGCATCGCTTCACACAGTGGTTCAACTTCAGATCTGTGGTCAAAACCCAGCTCATGACACAGGTTCAGTTCCAGGTGGCCATCTTGAGCTTCACTCATCCTTCCATCCTTCTGAGGTCAGTAAATTGAGTACCCAGCTTGCTGGGCAAGGGAGTGTCAATGTGTGGCTTGCATATAGACATGGGCATGGAGCGGCGAAATTCTCGTTTCTGTTTTCGGTTCTCGTTATCGTTACATAACGGGTAACGGTAACGAGAATTACTCCGCTCCAGCTCGAACCCGAACCGAAAAAGAAAAATTGGGTCTGATTTTTTGTTGTCGTTCATGGCATCGCGGCGATCGTGCGATGCCAAGCAGCACAGAAAAAAAGTTTTAAAAATATTTTAAAAAAAAACCCGATTCCCGGCCAAAAAGCAGGCGAAAATATGCCTGCCTCAGTGAGGGCACCTACCAGAGAGGGGTGGTTTCTGGGGGGGGAGCGGACTTCCCCCCCTCTCCTGTCCTGGGCTGCTGGTACCAGGCTGGGGGGGGCATCCTCGTCGTCTCCATTTGCCATGCGGTGGGGATGGATCCAAAATGGCGACTGCAATATTTATTTTTAAATCGTGGTCCAAAAACCCACCAAAGCACCACAGAAACATTTGAAAATCAGGTATTTTTAAAGCCTGATTTTTTACAGTAGCAGCATTGGGTTTTTCTTGCGATAAAACATCTCCATTGATTTTATTTTATTTTATTTTTATTTTTATTTCTTTACACCTGCGCAATGATGGGCTGGCCATGGGATGGGACCATGCAAATTTTTGGACCCATTCCACCAATCGCATGGCCAGGTTTTGACTGAGACTTCTGGATGTGCCAGGGGGCATAAAAAGCCCACTAACCCTAACCCTAACCCTAACCCTAACCCTAACCCTAACCCTAACCCATACGCCAGTACACTGTCCTTCTTAGTGGGTCAGAGGCACCCAGAGGTGCAGCCCACTAACCCACCCTAACCTTAACCGTAACCCTAACCCTAGCCCTTACCCCAACCCTAACCCAGATCCGTACGCAAGTACGCTTCCCTTCTTAGTGGGTCACAGAGGCACCCAGAGAGGTGCCTCCCAGCCAGAGCCCACTACCCCTACCCCTAACCTGTATGCCAGTACACCAGTATGCTTTCCTTCTTAGTGAGTCAGAGGCACCCAGAGAGGTGCCTCTGCCACTTACCCCCCAACCCTAACATAATGTAAAAATGTATGGTACGCGGCGGCAACGCGAAATGCTTCCCTTCCCTTCCCTTCCCTTCCCTTCCCTTCTTAGTGGGTCAGACGTCAGAGGCACCCAGAGAGGTGCCTCCAGGAGCCCACTTACCCCAACCCCAACACAAACGACAAACGACAAACGGAAATGACAAATTTTAAAAAAAATCCTCGACAAACGGAAACAACCCGAAACGTCATTTTTCCCGGTCGTGCCCATCTCTACTTGCATAATTAAACTGTAAACTGCCTGCAGTGTGCTATAATGCCATTTAAAGACAATAGTACCTGGAGTATTGTGTACAATTCTGGTCACTGCTTCTCAAAAAAGACATAGTGGAACTGGAAACGGTGCAAGAGAGACCAACTAAAATAATTACTGGGCTGGGGGACTTCCCTTAGGAGAAAAGGCTAAAACATTTGGGGCTCTTTAGTCTGGAAAAAAGGCACCTGAGGGGGAATATGATTGAGACGCACAAAATAATGCAGGGCATGAGTAAAGTGGATAGAGGGGTACACTCTTCTTCCTCTCACAAAATACCAAAACTAGGGGACATCCACTCAAATTGAGGGTTGGGAAAGTGAGAACAGACAAAAGATTTTTTTTTACCCAGCGTGTTGTCAATCTGTGGAACTCCCTGCCACAGGATGTGGTGATGGCATCTGGCCTGGATGCCTTCAAAAGGGGATTGGACAGATTTCTGGAGGAAAAGTGCATCACAGGTTACAAACCATGATGGAGATGTGTAACCTCCAGGCTTAAAACCATGGTACTTCAAGGGCCAGATGCAGGGGAGTGATAGCAGGAGACAGATATCTAGTCTCATGCGCTCCCAAACGCATCTGGTGGAGCCGCTGTGAGATACAGGAAGCCTGACTAGATGGGCCTTTGGCTTGATCCAGCATGGCTCTTCTTATGTTCTTATGTTCTTATGTTTAAGCTCCATGCAGTGATTTATAAGGTACACACTTTGCTTTGATTTTTTACTAAAATCTCCCTGCCATTTCCACAGTCAAGGATGGTCCTCTTGGCCCCAAACTAGGGACTAGATTTTTTTTTTTTTTTTTTAAAGAACTGAGGCAGAGGAGGGGAAAGATAAAATGTGGCTTCTTTGCACACTGTGGTTCCAGTCCTGCTAAGGAGTCTCAGGGTGGCTATCTGTATTTTTGAAAGTTGTTTTATGTAATAACATGTTAAATGTCTCATTTGCATTGAAGGAAGGATTTCCCAAGCCATTACACTAGTTCTTTGCATGAGCCTTTCTGCATTCAGACATAAACATTGGTTGTGTTTTACCAGCCGGCCCTGGACATCAGTTGGCCTCACACTCTGAATGAAAGCAAAGTTAATTTTTTTATGGCTTGTTTTAAAATATCTGTGTAATTGGCAAGCCTGACGTTTGAACTACACTCCTCTTTCATTTACTGAGTATTTAACTTCAGCATGTTTTCCTGCCAGGAAAATTAGTCACCTTTGACTGAGCGGTTTAAAGAAGCTAGGACAGTGAACTGAGCAATGTGGCTGATGGTTTTAAAATAAAATAAACTTTGCTTCTACTTGGGGGGTGGAGGTTGAATTCCAGCTGGTTGAAGACCCCTAAATCTTCCTTTTTTGATCCCATGCAGATTATAGCGCAAAGTAGTTAGGGATTCACACTGAAGTTCTCTAAGAGACTCACTGGCACCTGTGTAGGGTTCTTTCTTAGGAGGCCTGACCACGGACTCATCATCACTCATTTTAGGGTTTTGGGATACATACTGGTTCAATCTTGAGGAGCTGGTGGTGTACCATCTGATCCAATATGAGCTCTGGATGCCAAATGAGTTGTACATTTGCAAACTCAAGGCAACCCAAATAGCTAAAGTATTTTTGCTGCTGATGCTTATGAAATGTGCATATATCACAGACTTTAAGGAACGGGGGGTTAAATGAGTCAATTCCAGACATACTGGGCAGTTTAAAATTTGTTTTAAAATGAAGGAAAAAGAAGAAAGAAATTATACAGCTGATGCAATTTGTGCCTCATCCAGTTTGGGGCTCCGTAGTTGATCAAGAATATCTACTTTGCAGAACCCAGGACTCCAATTGACATGTCACAACAAGGAGGTCTACATGGTCCTCCCTAAGCATGCTCACAGTACAGGCTGAAAAATATCTGAATTCCATTCCAGCCACTCAATGCACCAAGTTGGATTCATCTCTTTAGTGCAGGGGAGGGCTCATGCAGTATAGTTGGAGCTAGTTTTCCATGCCATGACTCATCAATGGCTGACACTGGTGTGCAAATATGGAAGAAAAACTATAATAAATAACATGTAAAGCAAGGAAAAATGGGTGTTTGAGAGTATCCACAGTATAAGGGGGGGATCTGAGCTATTTAAGAGAGTGTGTGCCATTCCTGTGAATGTTCAGGAACCGTTGATGTTTTGTGCTGTCCAGTTGCGCCTGATGTTGTCTGTGTCTGTGATGTTCTAAGAATCATTTCCACCTTACAGTGAGTTTCCATTTCACCGTACAGATTTGAACCCAGGTTTACATCACACTGGCTAAAATGCTGTTGCACATTTAAAGAAGCACAATAACTATTTGAAGTGAACTCCTATCAGTCAAGAGGTCTCAGTCAGTACACATTGTCTGTTCCATACTGAGTCATGCAACTCAACATGTTAACATAACACATTCAGAGGTTGCTAAATTTACAGCAATGTTTTGAGTTTAAAAGTTACAGAGAGTGTCACTTGGGAGACACCTGGCACTTCTAAAAGAAGCCAGGTGCCATCTAGAAAATTTGGTAGTTCAACCAAATTTATTTTCTACTTGCATCTTTTACCCCCATCTTTTACCTCCTTCAACTCTGCTTCCCTTCTCTTGCTTATTTATTTCTTGGACCAATGATGCTGCATATATTTTGGACTTCATATCCCAGAATCCCTAACCATCATGCATGCTTGTGAGGGTTGCTGGGAGTAGAAGTTCGAAACCTGTGGAGAACCACCGGTCCACAACCCCTGGGTGAAGTGACCAGTATTCAGGGAGAGACGTGGAGAACAAACCATGAAGGGTGGAAAACATTTCAAATGATCTACGATTTTCACAAATCACATATTGGCCTGTCACTAGAAGCAGTCTAATGCTATGATGCATGGGGGACATTGGCAGAGATGGTGCTCAGCTACAACCTAGGTTAAAATGTGGAGTAAGAATCCCACCAATTTGTCTTGGCAATTCAGGCAGAAAATCTGTCACATCTTTCAACCTCCCTCACAGTTAAAAACAGTAAGGTTTATAAATTAAATAACAAATTGCTTTGCAAGTGTGATAACCGAGATCTGTTGCTCATGGTAGTGACCTCACTTGCCCAACGGTAGGGCAAGCCCTTTAAGTTACTAAGATTTAGTAACAGAATAGATTGTAAGTCATATGTGATACAGGTTAACCTTCAGACTTGAGGAGAACTTGAATTTTATGCCCCAGCTGTTAGATTTTTTTAAATTAACCCAGTGGCAGAGAGAAAGAAAGGAGATACTTGAATGATTGCTTCCTTGTTTTCTAGTTGAGGCAGAGGGCAATGTTTTCCATACCTCGAGTTGTAAATCTATGCTTTCTCTACACATCTCCTCCATCCAAGCTTGAGGGATTTGATACATCTGTGAAGCATATGAGGAATATTTCCCCTCAGGAAAGAAAGATTGTGACACAGCATCTCCTGGGCCCAGCTGGAAAGTGGTGCAAGGTAGTGAGAAATTTCCATCATAACACATTCTAGACAAATAAATCCACTGAATTTAATTTTCCCTAGGCGGATACAATCTTAAGTAATTGTCATTTGCATTTCTGCTAGTAATCTTCATTATCAGACGTCTTCTGTTTGAGTACTTCTCCGTACAAGTTGTAGAAGATACTTATTTTCATCAGCTCAAAAAGCCCAAGAGGTGGTGGTGGTGGTTTTAAAGTTCCATTAAAAGCTTAAGGTCCCCCACTAGATGTTTTGGACAACAACTCCCATCAGCCGCAGACAACATAGGGCCTTTTTACACGACCCTTAAGATCCGCTGGCCACTTAAATTCGGACCAGAGATCTTAGGGGTTCCTCGCTCTTCCTCTGTCCCCACCCGCCTCCGCACTTCCTGGTTGCTGGCTGCCTGAGGGAGGGAGAAAAAAGAAAGAAAAGAATGCCCATTTACCTCCTTTTTGTTCCAGGCAGCATTCAGATCTCTTAAAGGGGCGGGGCGCAAAAAAAAGAACAAACGGAAGCCAGGAGAGCCCCGCACTCACTATCCTTACACCGGATCAAATATTTGTCACCATCAAAGACCAGGTACAAGAAAACTGCTGTTTGGTCGCGCTAAAGTGGGCGGGGTTGCACTTAATTGTCTGCAAAGTCCGGAGCTGGTGGGTAAACATTTTTAAGGCCCGGACCTTGCAGCCATTTGCAGCGGAGCTTAGGGGTCGTGTATAAACACCCATAGTAGCCATATAGATGATGGAAGCTGCCATCCAAAAGGAAAAGTGGACTGCTTACATAGTGGCTGAACATAGAAGAGTATGTGTGCTGCCTGCCTATTAGCATAACCCATCATGTGACCATTATATATAATTACTTGTAGCAAATGCCTTTGGATGGCATCTAGAATCAGGCTAGTATCTTACTACACAAGATGGAGTGGAGAAACAGACATGTACTTCCCCTCTCATGAAGTTCTGGCAAGCTTCTCTAGCATGCTTGTTCTTATATTGGTTGTGAGATCAGTCACTGTTGGCATGATAGTCCAGGGTTCTACAATTCATTGTCTAAGAATGTAGGGTTCTATAGTATAGCTCCATGACAACCAAAAATACACAAATTGCTGTAATTTTGTAGCTTTGATATATGATCTGGTTGGTCAGTTATCTGTTCCATCCCCCTGGTCTGCCAATGAATCCTGACTTTAAAACAACTGACTACAGAAGATCACCCGTACAGTTTCCATACCTCCTCACTAGACCACACACTATCTCAGCAGAAGGTCCCAGCTTCAGTTCCTGACAGCTCCATACAAAACTGTAGGAAATATGGTCTGGGAATCGAAAGAGCTGCTGCCAATCAGGGTAGACAATATGGAGCTAGATCATACAGTGTGAATTCCATTTTTTAAGAAGATGATTTCCATTAGATTCAACATTTAGGAGGAACTGAAACAAGAAGTGAGTAGTTATACTTGAGTAGCAGCACACTAAGGGATGCATAGATGACTAACTGGCCCAGAATGAACCCAGAAGATACATGTCACTAACCATATTTATCTTGTTCTTCTGGGCCATTTGCCTCTTTGAACAACTCACAGCGTTCAAAACCATGATGCAGTGCATTAAACTGAAACTTTCTCCAACTTGGGGTGAACTCATTGAAACTAGTGAATAATTTTCCCCATGGATATGATGATTTAAGATACTCCTTAAATTTCAACAGCCTCCTTTTAGCATGACTTAGCCTAATCTAAAATATATGTGTGTGTGTCCCCCTCTCTTTTTGAAACCCAGTCCTACAGAGGCAGAAATTACAGCTACACTTTGAAGTAAAGCAAACACTCAGCAAGCAAAACTGTCATTGAATCTGCAACAGGCTGAATTGCTGGCTCCCTCTTGGTCCAGGAGAACCTCCAAATTAAGCTTTGGTGTGGCTTTGGCACAGGGTGAGAATGAGGATGAGGTGAGAATGAGACAAATAGAGCTGCCTGTTTTCCACATGTGGGCGACAGCTTCCAAATTTCTGAATGAGCTCCCAAAGTTCCATATGTGTTCCATGCAGCAGGTAAAGAAAATGGGGGCAAACTGATCTCTGAGCAACATCCAGCACTAATAAACTGAAGATGAAGCCCTTGACCACCATCTAGGACAACCCATGGTTAGAAGAAGAACCAACAGAAAGCAATGCTGATGAAACCCATCACCAGTAAGTGATTTTGTTTTACTATTTTCACTTTAAAATCTTGGATCCCCCCCCCCCAATTAGTGCTAGTCACTACCCTAGGCAATTTATGTCCAAAGAATGCAAGCAGATGGCTACTGTAGGTTTTTCAGGCTGTTTGGTCGTGTTCTGGAAGTTTGTCTTCCTGATGTTTTACCAGTCTCTGTGGCTGCCATCTTCAGAGGACAGGAGCTCAGCGAGCTAGGAGTTCTGTCTGTGATCTGGGGTAGAGAGTGAAATTGTGGGCAAACAGAGTTTTTTTTTTTCCCCAAAAAAATCATATACAATACTCCCCCATTTATTGCAGGAGTTTGGTGCCTGATCTACCCTGAAATGCAGACACCTCAATAAACTGACATTGAACTGCTCCTGCTAGCTGCATTTCCAAAATGTGGATTTTAACCCCCTCCTGACACCTCAGCAGACCTTGCTGCCTGGAGCTCAAGGTCTGTCTGCTGAGGTGTCAGGAAAGGGTTAAAAAACTCTCTTTGGAAACAACAGCCAAGCAGCCCAAGGTCAGTTTGATGAGGTGTTCGGGGGTTTGTTAAAAACCTCTCTTTACAAATGCAGCCAGCAGGAGCAGCCCCAGCTCTGTTTGCTGAGGTGTCAGGAGGGGGTTAAAAATTTCTCTTTGGAAGCGAAATTCAGAGGCCTCAGCAAGGGCTGCTCCTGCTGGCTGAGCCTACAAAGAGAGGTTTTTAACCCCCTCCTGACACTTCAGCAGACTTTAGTGCCAGGAGGAGGTTAAAAGCCTCTCTTTGGAAGCCTGCTTCTCTCAAGAAAAAACATGTGATATACTGAGCCCGTAATATATGAACCGCATTGTGGTG
This sequence comes from Phrynocephalus forsythii, assembly GCA_029282475.1. Taxonomy (NCBI): domain Eukaryota; kingdom Metazoa; phylum Chordata; class Lepidosauria; order Squamata; family Agamidae; genus Phrynocephalus; species Phrynocephalus forsythii. Next base: position 8,739,834 of record JAPFRF010000022.1, read on the forward strand.
GGGGATTACTGTAACAAAACAAAAAATAAATAAATAAATATAACAAAAACCATCATCAAGCTAGACAATAAGGAGAACCAGTGAATCTAAGAATAAAACTAAGTAAAGCCAGACGATGGTGGGCCAAAAATCATAAATAAGACAAATCTTAAAGGATGCCCTTAAATGCTTCTTCAAACATCGTAGTTTTGAGCATCCTGTTAAAGACTATGGAGTGGGAGGGGGGTCCAAGAGAATCCAGGAGGATTCTTGACTCTTCAGAGTTGAAGCTCACTTGAAATCTTCATGTGCATCTGAAGAGTCCTCTTAGATCACTTAGGCTTAGGAAATCTTAATAGCCCAAGGAAACTTACCACAAGCAAAACTTAGATAAAAAGAAATGCCACATCAGAATGGTGTTACAAGGAAGGGGCAGATTTAACCTCTGAACTGGAGGTTCCTGTATAAAGTATAATCTATAGATTAGCAATACTATAATTAATTGTAATTGTCATATTACACAAAGGATGACCCTTGTGTACAAACAAAGCCACTGAGGTGCTTGACAAAGTACTGTATCTCTGTTACTATTATTGCTATGAAAATTTGATTAACATTTTAGAAAACAGTTATCATTTAGGCTTGGCCTACTGGTTTCGGCTGCTGATGTGCATGGGCTCGGTATGATACTTTCTCCAAAAAATGTTTGGAAGCCAAGTCATCTTCTAGTTCCTCAGTGTTAAATGTAGATCAACAATTTAAAGCAACAATTTATTGATTTTTGTGTTTTGCTTCACACTCCCTTGGAGTCAACATTTGTCCAATGATAGCTAAATATTAATGGAACCCTGACATACATTCAGAGGGAGGGGGAGAGGCATTGTTTGTATGCTTAATGAGATTTAGAACCTAAGCTCCACATCTTGAACCCGTTGCCCTCTCCCTCACCTCCTCCCAGCCACCATCCTCTTGCAGCCATAACGTCATGACAGAAATGAATTAGCTAGGGGTGCAGGTCACACCTTTGAGGGTCGTAAACCTTCAGTCTAGAATCAATAGACAAGGCCAGAGCCAAAAGATGACCTAAGTCACAAGAATGCTGCCATCCTGACACAGACATTTTCCAATCAGAGCTTTCTTCCAATGTCAAAACACACGTTACAGTGCAGGTCATAGGAGATGTCAGACTTGTTTGCTTCTTTCAGCCTGGTGTTCCTCAGATTTGCAAATGCAGCTTGCGTTTGGCTGGTGCTTCAACACGGGGAGGTAGGCACAGGCTTCATCTGCAGGTTGTACACATGGCAGCTTTAAAGGTTTATGCCTCTGGAGAGAAAAGCTTTTCTCATCTTCTAATTGCAAAGCTAGTGTTGAGTCTTGCTCCATCCTGGAAGAAGTGTTTGGGGTTGCCATACTTCTGAGCACCAACCAAAGTCTTAGGAAATGGATGTGGTTCTCCATGTCACCAGGACTGGTGTTTCATTCCCATCTGGTGCCAGGGCTCTGGTGCCTATCCATTGCTCCAGGTGGTGCAATGGGGCCATCCCCTTCTCTTGCTCATACCTTTTTGGTAAGGTAAAGTAAGGACTAGAGATGGGCACGACTCAAAAAAATGGTGTTTCGTTTGTCGTTTGGTCGTTTAGGGGTCCGTTTCGGTTCGTTTTCGTGACTTTTTTGAAAATAAAATCGTTTTCGTTTCGTTAGGTAACGAAACGAAAAAATGAAAATGAAAACGAAAAATTGCTGTTTCGTTAGCATTCTTTTTAGTTCAATGCATCTGCTGCAACGAAAATGAAAAACACGGCAAATTTGGTCATTTCGTTTTCGTTTTCATTTTGTTTTTAAAAAAATTCATTTCATTTTCGTTGCGTAACAAAACAAAAAAATGAAAACAAAAATGAAAAATCGCTCGTTTCGTGCCCATCTCTAGTAAGGACTATTTTGCCATTCGGAGTAAGCTAAAGAGTGGATCACCAGCATCACAACTCATGAACCTTCTTCTTCCATAAGAGCTGAAAAGCGTACAACCTGGAACACAGGCAGTATTTTCCAACCCTTGCCGGTCCTGAGTATGTGACATCACTTCCCTTTTCTCAGGTTTTGGCACTCAGAACTTAAGGAATAGGATGCTGCTCTCCAAGCAACCATAAGGCTTGGAGTAGGTGGAAATATGGGTGGGACCTTTTTGATTTCTTGGACTACAAATCCAGCATCTTCCAAGGGATGTTGCCAAATTTCGGGTTCTGAGTGTCAGGTCCAAGTCTATTTTTATTTTTTTTTTTTGGTACCAAATACGAAGCCTGAGTCCAAATCTTGAGTCCCAAACCCCAAGTCTGAGTCCCTATTGAAAACAAGTTTCCCTTCTCCACCCCCACCCCCCAAGAAAAAAGGGAGAGTTAGGTGGGTTCAGAGTAAGGGGATGAGGCTGTCATTGAAAAAAAAACAAGCAAACAAAATCTGGGTCAGTTTTGTGCCTTAAATTGGACTTGACAGTGAGTTCTCCAACTGGAGTCCCCATTTCTGCACTTTTACCCCCAAATCTAAGGCCTCTATGGTTTTTCTACATCTGTTCTGGTAAGGGAGGTAAAATTCTTGTGGTGTGTCCAAAATAGGTTTTCCCATGGCCAGAACTAAAATTTTCCTCATCGTTTCTCTAGTGGTTTCAGAACTAATTTGTGTGCCATCAGCTGTGCAAATCAGACATGGTTTTCTTGGTCGCAGAATGGCCGAATGCTCGGTTTTAAGTCTTCTACAGGGCTATGTTCTTCTTTCTTTCCCATCATAAAGCCCACATGGGGTAGGTCTCTGCTCTGAGGGATTTGCATTCCCAAGTTTCAAATAGGAAAGATTGTCAAAGAAACGGGAGAGAAGGGACGGAGAGGTGAACAGGGCAACAGAGCCAATGGACTAACAGATGGCACCCGACAGAAACTTAATGCTTTCTTGCACCTGAGAGCTGTTGGAATGAATGGGCAAAGTTATTCCTGGTGGCACTAAATCTCACCTGGCTCAGCACTGGGCAGACATGGGTAGGATTAGGCAAAAAGCCGATGGGTTTATAAAAGCAGCCATGCTCTTGCTTGCAAATGGCAAGCAAAAATTGTCTCCAGGCAACCAGACAGCAGCTTTGATGCTCTGGATAAAGAATAGCCTGCGGAGTGCTCTTCTCCCTGCTGGCTTCTCCACTCTTTTCAGGCTGGTGATTAGTCAGAAACAGGCCCACATTAATATGTGAGGAACTAACCAGCTAGTCATTCGTATGAGAGCTTTCATGAACTTTAATGCCATTTTACAGCAGATTCATTCATTCATTTATGTGTCGTTTTTCTCTGACATTTTTGCAGCTCATTCCGCCTAAACCTACCCACAGCCCAATCCACGTCCAAGTACAGTGGTACCTTGTATAAAAGAATTAATTTGCTCCAAAATAAATTATGTTAAGCAAATTTTCCTTTATACAAATTTCCTATAGGAATGCATTGAAAACAGAGTATTTATTTATTTTATTTATTTTGGTACTTATATACTGCCCATCTTCTGGACGAAACTCCCGGCGGCTTACAACACAGAGAAACAAACAATAGAAAAGATTAGATACAACATCACAAAACAATATAAAACAATAAAATAAAAAAACAGCAAATTAACAAGATGGCAGGGCGGAACAGGTGGGAAAGGAGGGGGGGAGAAAATTAAATTAACAGTCACCAAACGCCTCCCGAAACAGCATGGTCTTTAAAGCCTTTTTGAAGGCTGGCAGGGACTGTGCAAGGCGCAACTCACTCGGGAGATGATTCCAAAGCATAGGGCCAGCCACAGAGAAGGCTTGGTTATGGGTGACTGCTTTCCAAGCCTCCCTGGGCATGGCCACCCGAAGTGAGTGCACCTGCAACATTCTGGTTGGTCGGGCCGAGGTTGATCGCTGGGAGATTCGTTCCGCCAGGTATTCAGGTCCCAGGCCATGGAGGGTTCTATAAATTAAAACCAGGACCTTGAATCTTATTCGAGACGCAATGGGTAGCCAATGCAGGCAGGCCAGTACTGGGGTGATGTGGTCATATCGATCGACGCACACCCACCACCAGTCTGGCCACCGCATTTTGTACCCGCTGGAGTCACCGAACAAGAGCCAAGGGCAACCCCATGTAGAGAGCATTGCAGTAATCGATTCTTAAGATTACCAGAGCTTGCACAACAGTTCTCAAGGAGTCCCCATCCAGGTATGGACGAATCTGGGCAATTAATTTGAGTAATCACTAATTACGACCATTTTTATGTTGTATGGATTTGTCCCATAGATGATTCTGTCAAGCAAATTTCCCCCATCTCCAGAATTTTTTATGTTGTACAGATTTTATGTTAGACAAACTGTTTGTTATACGAGGGTCCACTGTATATTTAAACAAAAACGAAACATTTAAAACGACCCTCAGTAACCCCTTGCCTCTTGCCAGCTGAATTTGGAGCTCCTGGCTAGGGAATTACATCTGGCACTCGAATAAGCAGAATCATACCGACATCTTTGAACACAATGAACACAATGCCACTGAACTATGATTCCACGGATATTATCTGGAAAGAGCAGGCATGGTACCCTTCCAAATGCTTCCATTTTAAATACAGTTTTAAACATTCTTACTATCTCCCCCAGTGAAAATGAAGCTTCCATCTAGGTTGAGTCCAACAGTCAAATTCATAAATGTCATTCTTGAATGTAGTCTGCATACAATCAGTTCCCAGAATTTTGGGATATGATTTTGGACTTCATTTCCCAGAATCCTCTGGCCAACATGGACCACTAGGAGGATCTAAAAGTTTACGGTCTCTTCCAAGCCCCTCCTATCCCATAATAATATGGAATTGCTGAACTGGCTACTTGTTTTCAAATGTATCCCCTACTTCCAAATGGTGTTTCATTTCTTTTCTTTTTTAAAAAAATGCTATGCAACACTGTCATGTGAAGTTTTAGACTGAGCAATTCAAAAGAGAAAGAAAGAAAGAGAGAATCAGGTCTATCTTGTACTACAGCAGCCAACAACTGGGTGAGGGATTCTGGGACTTGTAGTCCGAGCAAGGAGGTTTTCTAAGCTCTCCCAGCAATTGTGAAGGCAATCGAGAAACACGCCAAGCCTTGTACTTCACCACACGACACATACTGCTGCCCCACAACGGATTTCTCTGGATCCTTAGTGAAGACCAATATACATGTTGGATTTCTTCAGAGTTGGTTTTGCACAGCACGGACCCATCCACCCACTACTTGATCCAGCAGCCTGCCTATTGTCTCTCAAGGCCCAACGGCAAATAACAACAACAGCCATCTGCCCATGTCTTCAATGCACGGCAAATCATCAGAGGTAGACTGCCTCTGAACAAGGCAGTTCCATTTGGCAATTGTTTTGGTTTCAACTAGTGTAATCCAAAAGCTATATTTAAGTAACAAAAGGAATGCAATCAGTTTGGTTTTCCTTACTAATCCAGTATTAGCATGAACTATTGTTGCCTCAAAATACAGGGAGGTAACACTATGAACACAATCTGACAGTAAAGGAGGAGTACATTATTTTTTATTTCAGTACATTATTTTTGCAGGTTTTGCTTCCCCCTTAAAGAAGAGGGTGACATGACTAGGAATTCAAGCAGCAAACCAACAAAATAATTGCATAATTAATTTCTTGGCTTCTCTGCTATTGAAACTGTTTCTTTGCACAACTTGTGGTTCTCAAGAAAACCTTACATGCACACGAAGGTCCCTATGAACACTGCTCCTTTTTTTCAGTTTCACAGCATACCTCGAAATATGTGCACAAAACATGAAAGCCCTTCAGTGCTGCAGATTTGGAGAGAATGGTAAAAAAGAAAGAGACACCCCCCATTCTTTTATTCTCGCAACCCAGAAGACGAGAAGGAAATACAAAATAATAGCTGGGACACCTGGTCCGTGACCATCATCCTTCAACACAGGAGTGCCTAGGCAACCTTTCTCAGCAGAAGTTTTCTTAAGTTTCTGGTCTAAGGAAGACAAATGAAAGAAAGGCTTTTTCTTATCTGCACTCTTTTCCTGCCTGAAAAAAAATATATTGTAATCCGAGTCAGGAGGCAGACCTTTAAGGTGGAACTTTGATGCTGCTCCATTCCCAAGTCAGGAAAGCTTTCCGTCTTAAAAACAGAAGACAGAACTTGCACAGGGTATGTTTACCGTTCAGAAGCACTGGGAAAACTGACCTGCAATTGTCTCGATGCCACTGGTACCGGCCAGTTGCGATGGGTTCTGTATTTGCCTTCAAGTAGACTCCACGCAGGAGCGGCCAGCAAATCTTTCACTGAATATATTCATACGTATATAGTTCCCAGGTTTCTTCTTGGTGAAAAAAAGCATCCAGCTCCTCCAGCTCCTCATTCACACATTCTTCCCCACTTTGAAAAGTAAATCCACTCTCTGGAATGGGCTCAGAGGCTGGCGCTTGACAGGCAGAGTTGCAAGCGTCTCTTCTCAATGGTCGGGATGAGTTTCTGACCGGGTTGCATGTAGCACACACCACACACTCTCTCGCCCTCGCTCTCTTTCATTCCATGTTGCTTCCTTCTTAGTGGCTCCTCTCAGAGGGGGTGGGGGTGTCTACCCCTCCCCTGCTCCATCAGAAGTCAAGAATGCAGATGAAATCTACAAGGCTAGGCCCTCAATAGGCCCGTCAAGGCAGGATGTGCCCACCTACATCTCATTTTCTCTAAAACGTTGGTGGGGTAAAATAATTAGGGATTTGGTGTATATTTGAACAGATTCTTCCCCCTTCCACTCCATAATTTGCAAAGTTTGGTTTCAGTTGCTTTGTGAATTCTCCCATGAGACAATAAAAGGATATATGGCTGAGAACTTGGGAGATATTTTATATCCTAGGCATATTTTTTGGGGGGGGGGATTTTCCTCCCCTAACTATAAATAATGTAAATACCTTAAGATATGAGCTGAGAAAGTATAAGAAAAATAATTCAAGTAGGCTGAATGTTGGGATCCTTTCCTTTTAGTCTCTCTATAAATATAATTTGAAGAGCTGAAGGAGGAAGATAGTGTTGCCTCATTCTCAGTTTGCATCATAGAACATAAGAACATAAGAAGAGCCCTGCTGGATCAGGCCAAAGGTCCATCTAGTCCAGCTTCCTGTATCTCACAGTGGCCCCACCAGATGCATCTGGGAGCGCATGAGACTAGATATCTGTCTCCTGAAAGCACTCCCCTGCATCTGGCCTTTGAGGTATCCTGGTATTAAGCCTGGAGATGACACCTCTCCATCATGGTTTGTAACCTGTGATGGACTTTTCCTCCAGGAATCTGTCCAATCCCCTTCTGAAGGCATCCAGGCCGGATGCCATCGCCACATCCTGTGGCAGGGAGTTCCACAGACTAACAACACGCTGGGTAAAAAAATATTTTCTTTCGTCTGTTCTCACTCTCCCAACCTTCAGTTTGAGTGGATGTCCCCTAGGTCTGGTATTTTGTGAGAGGGGGAAGAGCATCCTGAGAGGGGGACCAGGTTGTGAGAAAGGAAAGCAGAGGAAGATACCAAGGGGCCCTCCCAAACATTTTGAAAGGAAAGTAGCAGCACCTATACAAATATTTATGTCATTTATTGAAAACTATTTATAAAACAGTTTCAAAAGGATCATGTCTCTGCAGGGGTGGCCAGCCTGTGTCTCTCCAGATGTTGACAAATTACCATTCCCATCAGCTTTGATCACTGACCATGCAAAATTGTGGCAGATGGGAACTAGTGTCTACTATCATCACAAAGGCCATGCATTGGCCACCCTTGCCAATGCTTGACCTGCATTATTCTTTCAGATAGCCTTGCAAAACTGAAATCAAAATTGTCCACTTTACGCCAGCTCTATGCTGGGGAATGCTGCAGCTGTTGAATTTTTCTGAGGCCTGAAGTCAGTGGAGTTACAAGAGAATTTTCAGGAAACAAACAAACAAAAACATAATAGCTTGATGTGGCTGGCAAGGTTAAAGCCGGATACCTGTCACTCAGGTCAGAAAATATGAAATATTTTGCATCAAATTTTGCATCATCTGAGACATGTTCTCAGGGAAGCTCCATCAGCTTGAGGGCTTGCATCTCTGAAAAGCAAAAGTCAACAACACCTCTTTGAGAACCCCATGAAAAGTCACCACCACAAAACCCAGTGAAATGAAGGAATCAGATTCCACTGATCCTTTCAGTTAGTATTAAAGCCGTAGCCTCCCCATGAGGGATAATGAGTCAAAGTGAGGGGGCTTTCCTCCCCACATCAGGTGATTTCCTATGGATACCCCAATGTTTCAGAAGAGGTTGTCATGTGTTTGGGACTAGTCCCCTGAAACCTATCACACCAGGAGCCACCTGAGTGATACAGTGCTTCTGCAGCGATCCAATGTGATCAGTCTCTCCCATGTGGCATAGCCTAAAAGCTGGCCAGTGCACGCTGTTATCCAGCAGCAGCAAAAGTGGGACTTCTGGACCTCTCTGCCCCATTTCCCCACTGCAAACTTAGGCTACTAAAACTGTTTTCTCTCCAGAGGAGGGCTTTAGATTATCAAGAAGGGCTGCATGGGGGAGCTGGTCATTCAACTGAAAGAAGCAAGCCCTAGTTCAATAAAGGCTGGTGGCTTTGATGTCATTGGGGCAGTGTATTTGCTCTGGGTTTTTATTTGAACATTAAAAGAGCTACATAAGCCACTGAGCCTATTTTGGAGAAAGCATCCAGCACCACGGATAGCTCCTTTAAATTTTGACCAGAAGCAGATTCATTGCCCACTGACATCTAAGCCTGTGCCCCCCACTGAAACCACTGGTTCCAAAACATTCTTCCTTCAGGATATATATTATGAGGCATGGGGGTTATATCAGTTCCAAAAGTAACATCAGGATGTCCAACAAACTCTTCTAGCCAACTAGGAACCTGGAAATCCATTGAGCCAATTTCACAAGGTTTTGTCAGGATATCAACTCAGTTTTTCTATTTCCTTTCTTTTTTCAAAGTGAGTCCCAGGGTTTTCTGGAAGTTTCTGTCTGCTCCTTCTAGACTATGTGTGGTCCCAAGAAGGTCACACTGCGGTACGTGTTGAAAAGGCATTCTGCCTTCTTGATTCAGGCAGGTTTTGACAGCTAGACCTTCCTTCTTCTGCACTTCAAACACAATGGTCAGTGCACATCCCAGTTTGGAAACCTCATAACCAACAACACTCTTTTTTCACAACCATCTTGTAGGTCAGGTTGGTTGGTTGGTTGGTTGGTTGGCTGGCTGGCTGGCTGGCTGGCTGGTTGGTTGGTTGGTTGGTTGGTTGGTTGGATGGATGGATGGATGGATGGATGGATGGATGGATGGATGGATGGATGGATGGATGGATGGATGGATGGATAGATAGATAGATGGATGGATGGGTGGATTTGTTTACTGCTCATCTGGGTCATAAGGCCAGTCCGAGCAGTTCATTACAAAATAAAATAATGGTCACAGATTAAATAATATCCACATAAACATAACAATATCAAATATCAAACAGACATATATTTATCAATTAAACTTAAAGAGAAAAGCCAATATAGAAACAGTTAATAAAAACAAGATTGTGGAATTGGTGACTTGAAGGCTGAAAGAACTGCTGCGCTCTGTTGGTGTAGTATCTTGAAATACTTGTCACAAGTCTCTTAAATGTCCCCAATGAAAGGGCCAGACAAATCTCAGATGGGAGTTTATTCCAAAGATGTGGCACAGCGAATGAGAAGGCCTGATTCCTGGTTTTCTCTTTTTAGGCCTCTTTTGAGGTAAGTGGCCCTCAACCTTCCAGCCTGGGTAATTGAGAAGGTTGGGTAGATCTTACTGGAAAAAGATTTCTGCCAGGTATGAACAATTCCTGCATCTCTCTGGATATTAGTAGTAACAAGAACAGTCAGTTGTGGGAGGTGGGAAGCTCCCTTGCATCACTTTACCCTTTTTAATCCATCTATCTCATTATTATATTCTCTAGCTGGTGAGAGGGGTCCAGGATCCTGCCAAAAGCTTCTTAAAGCAATGTGTCCTACATGTTCCTTTTAACAGAACATTCCTGTAATCAGACTTTGACTTCTCCCTTACCTCTGCCCAAATCAGCCTCTATCACATTTCCTTCAGCCTCTAATTTTATTTTATGTTTTGAACGTTCATATACCTTTCACCCGAGCTTCTGGATTTCTTAATATGGTTAAATGCTTGTCTGTACCAAACTGACACAAACCTTCATTGCCTCACCACGGACCAAGGAAAATGAGGATGCAGACCAGAATAATAATAAAAAGAAACTGAGGATGCTCAGATACCACATGGCTCCCCAACTTGATTGGTTTCAATTGGAAACACTGAGATACCAAGAAAGAGCCCCCCCCAATATGTACCAAGAAGGAGGCAAATGGACCATCAATGGAACATGCCAAGACTGCAACCACTAGGCAATATCCACCCTTTTTATTTGATCCAATTGGTTACGCCTAGTGGATTTTTCTAAATTTTATCCCAGGCCCCAAATGAACTTGAAGCGCCACATGGAGAGTTGGTGTGAATGTGTGATCTATGTCACATTGTTTGAAGGACTGGGACTGTAAAAACACAACCCATAACTTCAGATGCAGCTTCAGAACATCACAGCTCCAGGCCTCAACTAAGAAATTACCTGGCATTTGTTTCATCTTGCCAAGAACTTTATACGTCTAAGAACTAACTCCTGGCAATTTCATCTTTTGCCACGCTTGGACTTTTGGTACTGCTTTAAGGAAGAGGAGTTAGCAACTTTTTTTGTTATTTTTGTAGTAGCCTAAAGGTATCACCTGGTCGGGTTTTGTATTTGGTTTGTGTTCAATATAGTAGATTTTGGAGAAGGCATCATATCTTTAGAAAAAAACTTCTAGTCATTTGCTACCATTTTAAGGCATTTCAGGAAGCTTTGAGAAGATACAATCATCATTTCAGTCTTTAAGGCAAATAAATTCTGATGTGTCTCATCCTTCACCCATTGCAGCAACTTTGATCCATTTGAATCAATTTAGTGAGTGTCATCCAGAATCGAGATCTGCAAACTCAGGTAATTAATAAAAATAGAGCTTGAACCTCATTTGAAAGGCCAAATGCTCCATGAGTACAGAGTTATCGATAAAAATGAAAAGCATGCAAGTTGGGCTAGACTGAACAGAAGAAATCTAAGGGTTCCATAAATGATGGGACAATGAGTAATTATTGACTCCTTTTAATGGACAAGATCCCTACGGCGTAATACTGATGAAACAGGAATCAGAGGGAGGGGAAAGTGGAGGACACTGATTGTTGGTGGATCCAACCATATCTGAAGGGTTCCACTTTGCCCATCTTTGGTTCATTTCTCAAACTGGTAAGGGTCAATTTTCATTTCTGTCTTGTAAATCCTGGTGGATTCATGGAAGCAGAAGAGAGGAAGTTTAACATTAACAACCAGTAACTTACAGTTCTGAAAAGCAATATATATATCTTCCCTTAAAGCAGCTGATTATTCCAGTAAAAACCTTGAATTGATCCTGGAAACAGTATATTCAGAAGTCAATCTTCTCTCTCTCTCTCTCTCTCTCTCTCTCTCTCTCTCTCTCTCTCTCTCCTTCCCTCCCCCCCCTCTCTCTCTCTCACACACACATTCTAATAATTGTTTTCCAATTACTAAACTGATCAAATGCAAAAATTCTTCTGTACAAGCAATCTCGTGTGCCATTCACTCTGTTCTTTCGCACAAAAGAGCCAATGGTTTTGTGGTGCATTGTTGGGTCTTTTTTAAAAAAAAAAAAAACTCAACAACTTTAGAAGAGTGCATACACATGTACAGGCACAGACATCTTCTCTTCTCTTCTCCCCCCCCCAACTACGTGCTCAGACTTGCCAAGACTTGGGCCCCCTAAGTATTCGCCATTATCAGTTGAGTCACGTCTAAAGCCAGGCAAAAGGTCATTTCGGGTCATTCTGGAGATGAAAGGAAGGGATAAAGTATGTGAAAGAGCCTGAGCTATTGAAGAGGAAGAGGGTTGGTGCTCATGGCAGTGGCGGGGATGACGGGGCGACGGTGGGGGGGACAAAGGAGCAGGTTGGTGTTGGAGAGAAACCAAGAAGGAAAAGAAGAAGGGGAAGAAAGGTGAGATGGAGTGGATTAAGTGTGCTATTATTTCCAAAGGATTGCCGAAAGTAGCCTGGGCTGGTAGCCATCCCTGCAGACTGAGTTTATGAACTTGAAATGAGCTTGAGGGAGGCAATTGCCGCTGTGTGAGATCATTCTTTTAATTCATTCCCATTGCCCCGATTTTGCTCGTCCTCATCTCCTCATGCTCTTTTAAGTTCTCCAGTAAAAGATGGAAGCTTCAACTGCAGGGTGGAGAGGCCCATTCATTGTGTCCCTGTATAAATCTCACATACCTTTGTTTGGGCCCAAAAGGGAGAGGGAGAGGGAGTGGGAGAGAGAGTGATGCATGCTCCATTCACTTTATTACATTATCTATCGACGATCGATTTTGTATTCAAGGGTGGGAAATAAGAAAAGTCTCAGTGCCACTGCAGTAGCTCAACCCCCCTCCCTTTCTCCTTCCTCCCATTGGGGGCAACTCCAGCCAAGCTCATCCGTCATTCCAGAATTTCTTTCACCCTGCCACCCCTCACCCACTCTTCTCTTTCTCAGCTCTCACTGTAGTTCCCTAACAAATCACTCCCATAAGGCAAGTGATGGGCTGTTTCTTTCATCATGCTTCCTCCAACCCCCAACCCCCAGGATAGGTGGGGGTACACAGGCAAGCCAGAATAAACCCCATCACTGCAGGTGTAAGGCTGTCAAAGAGAACAGAAGATTCTTGCAATGCACGCTGCTTCTCCCTTCCTGGTCTTCAGCTTGTAACCATGGGCATCGGAGGTAAGGGTGTATTTGGGGGCTGACGACCATCAAGTGCAAGACCCTTGTGGTCACAGAGCATGTGTCCTGACCTTGCCAAAACAGGCCAAAATTGGAGATAACGGTGTCATCCCAGGCAACTACAGGGTAGAAGAAGAGCCTCTCTTGGCCCCGTCATGAGGGATTGGCACCTTACGAAATGACGAGCTTATGAAACCTTACAAAATGAAATGAAACAGCAAACTGCATGTTGTCAAGAAGTGAAATGAAACACCTTTTTTTGTTTCAGAAATGAAATGATTTGTCCCAGCCTCTTCATTCAGCCATCTTGAGAACAGGAGGTTTATTTTTAAACCGATTGATTTGTTTTCCTTCCTTCCCACCTCAGCTGTTGAGATAGCTTATCTCCAATCTTGATCTGCCTGCAGCTAGCCAGGAGCTGAGGTGTTCCCTTCGCTGGCTGTATCTGCAAGCTGATTTTTTCATTCCTTTTTAAGTAGGACTGTGGAAGTTAATTTTTTTAAAATATTTTTCTTCCTTCCCTCACCATGCCGCCAATCACCTACTGAGCTTTTCTCTCCAATCTCTCCATGCAGCAGCTAGCCTTTAGGTTTCTAGCTTGTTTAGGGTTAGGGTTCTTTGCTTGAAAGCAAATTGATTGGAAAGTTTGAGGGTCTTTGATTTAGGGCGGTGGGCTCCCTGTTAAATAAAAAAAGGAAAGCTCCCATTATTTATAGCCTCATGAAGCATCTTGCTTCATTTCGTTTCATGATGAAAATCTTTTTAAAAATCCAATGAAATGAAATGAAATGAAACGAAACGTTATACAGTGGTACCTCAACTTACGAATTTAATCCATTCTGAATGCATGCTCTTAAGTCAAACTACTCTTAATTAGGGGCACCTATCTAAAAAATTGAAAAAATATGAAAATAATATTTGTAAGTCGAGCAGACCATATCTAAAATTTGTAAGGCAGCAATTAAAACAGCAACAGTTTTCTGCTCTTGAGTCAGATTGCTCTTAAATTGAGCTGCTCTTAAGTCGGGGTACCACTGTATTTCCATTTCATGCCCATCCATACCTCAGTTTTGAACTGGTGAACAAGGAAATCAAAAGTGATGCAACAGCCTGATCTCTCAATGAAAGCTGGGGTTTCCCCTGGACATTTTAACTGTTGAGGCCATAAGGAGGGCTCAGAATGAACTCAACACACAGCTTGCATGGCAGCCACATCAGCAGCCATCTTCCAGGGATGAAGAGAAAGAATGGCATCCATATTAGACATGGGCACGGAGCGGCGAAATTGTCATTTCCATTTTCGGTTATCGTTTCCGTTACGTAACGGAAATGGTAACGATAATTACACCACTCCAGCTCAAACCCAACCCAAAAAAAGAAAAATTGGGTCGGGTTTTTTGTTGTCGTTAATGGCATCGTGGCGATCGCGCGATGCCAAGCAGCACAGAAAAAACAGTTCTAAAAAGTTAAAAAAAAAAACCCTGACTCCCGGACAAAAAAGCAGGCAAAAATATGCCTGAGGACACCTACCAGAGGGGTGGTTTCTTGGGGGTGTCCCCGGCCTTCCCCCTCTCCCCCTCTCCTGTCCTGGGCTGCTTGCACCAGGCTGGGGGGGGGGTCATCCTCGTCGTCTGTCTCGCTGCATGCCATGCGGTGGGGGGATCCAAAATGGCGACCACAATTTTTCTTTTGAAATTGCGGTCAAAAAACACACCAAATCACCACAGAAGCATGTGAAATTTATTTATTTTAAATGCCTGATTTTTAATAGTAGCAGCAGTGGGTTTTTTATAGCAATAAAATGTCACATTGATTTTATTTTATTTTATTTTATTTTATTTTAGACCTGCCCATTTGGGCTGGGCATGGGATGGGACCATGCAAATTTTTTGAACCATTCCACCAATGGCATCGCCAGGTTTTTGACTGACACTTCTGGATGTCTCGGAGGGCATAAAAAGCCGAGGCACCTTCCAGAAATCGCAGTCAGGTGTATGGATGTGGTTGAGGGAGGAGGGCTGGCTGCTGGTGCTGGTGTGAACCGATCGAGATTGAGGAGGGAGGCTGGAGGCTTTAGGATTTAAGTTAGGCAGGCAGGGAGGGAGGGAATTGAATTTAGAAAATAATTTCTTTGATTCCTTGCAGCTTTGTCTGCTGAAGGGAATAGCAGTTTATTCTTTATTTCTTCTCTGGCCGTTTGTGAGGATTTTTTTTCTGATATTGGGTAAAGGGGGAGGTTCGACTGGGAGTGGGAGGTGTGGATTTATTTTAAAAATATATTATATACTACCATTTATTTTCTATTTTCCCAACTTCAATTTGCTTGCACACACACACATTTGGGGTGCAAGCCAAGAACAGAACCTCTATCCTAAGTGATATCCTAACTGCCCACTCGCCCGTCCGCCCACGCCGCCACCCGCCTGCGCCCGCGCGCCGCCCACCCGCTCGCCCACCTGCGCCGACCCCCTGCCGCTGTTGCCACCCGCCCATGCCCCACCACCACCGCCCTCCCACACCTCCCCCCGCTGCCCGCCCCCACCCCACCTGCCGCCTAGGGTGCAAAAACACCTAGCGCCGGCCCTGATTGCAGGACGCCCCTATGCTCTGGGGGAAGTCAAATCGTGCTAAATCGCGGTGGAAACGACAAACAACAAATGAAATGACAAATTTTTGAAAAATTTCACGACAAACGGAAACGACCCAAAACGGACCCGTTCCGACAAACGAAAACTCAAAACGTCATTTTTTCTGGTCATGCCCATGTCTAATCCATATATATTCTGTGATTTTTTTGTCTTCCCACAAGACTATTCTTTTACTTTGCTATCTCACTCATCTTACTTCACTTTGCTGGATGTCCCAGTGTCAAGGCCAATCTAAAAGCCAAGGGTGTGTATGACTGCAGAAGGAGAGCTGTCACGTGGTCTTTGAGTGGGTAGGCTATAGAATTAGGGTGCTGGTTCATACACATACAGAGGGTACAGCCATTGGCATAGCCCCTCATTCTAGGATTTCCCCCTCCCCTTCCCTCTGAAATCTGGAAGTGTCCATAAAGCTAGGTATGGGTAGACATGAAGGTTTTTTCCCCCTTGGGACTTCAAGTGAATCACATAAGAACTAAGATGTGAAGGTATGGCCACTCAAAACAAACTATAGATGTATTACCAATTGCACTGGACCACATGCCGTTAGACTGCTCTCTTTTTTGGAGCACATGGGGGCAAACTCTGTTGGACAATGTAACGCATTGATTTCACCTGTTAATAAGATTGGGAATGCTCTCAAAGCCATCTCAAGAAGGGTCTCTGGATCCCTTTGAAAAAAAGAGGTACGTCACGTAATGCTCCTTTAGAATTGCTCTGCCCTTTAATGTTAAGAAACCAGTGGTGTCAGTTTCAATAGGGATTTGGGAAACATCAATTTCATCTTTCTGTGGGATTTTACCTTCCTTACATTGGGTTGCATGACAGAATCTTCCTTGGCTGAGAGTTGGACAGGCAGGGGACCAGCTGAACCATACTTCCACATGTGGTGGCTACGTCCAGTAGTGAGTCACTACTGCAGTATGTCCAAATAACCGAAGAAACAGCCAATCCTTCAAAACTAAAAAAGTCATAAATTCATATTTGTTGGGGTTTATCCATTCGTGCAAATATGAATTGGCAAATTAGCCATTTTTTGAACAAATTTTGCAATTCATTCTTAAATTCATGCCCATCTCTACCGGTCATCGTACTAGCAGAAGCTGGGATGGAGATGGTGAAAAGACAGACAGGAGGCATGGATTTCAATGTTCAGATCTTGTGTTTTAGAATTTCAATATTAAGAACCAGTACAGTGGTACCTTGCATAAAGGAATTAATTCGTTCCAAATGAAAATTATGTTAAGCAACTTTTCCTTTATACAAATTTCCAATAGGAATGCATTGGAAACAACTGCGGCCATTTTATGTTGTACGGATTTGCCCCATAGATTATTCTGTTAAGCAAATTTCCCCTATCTCTGGATTTTATGTTGTACAAAGTTTATGTTGTACAAACCTTTTGTTATATGACGGTCCGCTGTATTTTTAAAAGTACTGGCCAGATAGTTCAGTGGTTTAGGTATATGCCTATGAACCCAAAATTTGGGAGTTTAATTCCTTACTGAGCATCCCAGAAGAGTTAGCCTTGCTGGTCTTGGGCAAACTGCACTATCCCGGGGCATTCCCCAGAAGAAAGGAATGGGAAACCACATCAGAGTAGTCTCTATTCTAAAAATGATCACCATAAGTCAAAATTGACTTGATGCCACATTTGTTGTTGTTGTTGTTGTTGTTGTTTGATGATGATGATGATGATGATGATGATGATGATGATGATGATGATGATGATGATGATGATGATGATACATTCCACTAATTATATTGGATTTTTCATTGTCTTTGAAACTAATGCAACAAATAAGCCAAATGAAGGAAATCCTAACATTTAGACTCACTCTGTGGCTTACATGGGGTGGTTGTATGTAGGAACCAAAAGAGATATTGAAGCATAATAAAATTAGGGGGGGGGGGGATAATAAGGAAAGCCAAGAATGTGCATTAATTCAGTATCTCTTGTGAGAAGCCAACTTTGTGCCCTTTTAAGGGGCACTTTTGACATGTTTGCCATGCCTGCTCCTGTCCTAAGAAATATATATGATAATTTTAAAAACATACTTTGGGGGGCACTAGAGAGTGGCAGGGGTCTATTACAGTAAATACAATCTCATTTTTTTAAAAAACAAAGGACAAACAAGGAGGGGTTAAAGGAGCGGGGCTCTGGCCCTCCACAATCTAGGGATGGACATAATTCCTACCCCTTTAGATGAAAAGAAAATGGTGCACAAAGAAAATAATGTAATAACAAAAGTCCTTTAATTCAATCCTGAATGAACTTTGGCAGACTCTTTCATTCCCTGGACCATGATCTCAATTAGGGATGAGGCAGGAATTCTACTCATTTGCATCTTAATGCAGAATGGCCTCATTTTGTGCTTTTGAGTGGAGATAGCTAAACAATCACTTGGTTAGCCTTCAAAATTCACACTTGTAATTTTGCATCAGGATCATATCTGCCAATGGAAGATTCCCGACTCATGTATATACAGGGAAATGCACACACCAATGTCTCTATTACTGTAAATAATATTCAGTAACACACTGAAAATGAATGCAAAACCTTGCATATTGGGCAAAGGCAAAATTGCTATGCAAATTTTTGTAGCCGTGTACACGAAAATGCATACAACATCTCGTGCAAGCCTGAAAGGAGAAAGAATACAAATTCTCAGAATTTATAATTAGGTGAATTTAAGAATGAAAAAATTCTTAAAGAATTTTGTTTGAAATGAGCTGAGCTTATATAGGGGTGAATAAGAAATCAAGGTTCATGAGTATCTATTAAAGCAATGCATATAGTTAAAGTTATAAAGGATGGATTATATCAGTGTTCCAGCCTGGGACCCCTGGGGGGGGTCAAACAACCATTTTACAGGGGTCACCATGAGCCCATGAAGAAAAAGGCACAAACGGCTTGGGTCTGGAGGAGGGGGGGAGGAAGGGGGAAAGAGTGAGTTACAGCTTGATAGGTTGGAGGGGAAGTCAGTCAATGGCACCAGAGGCTGTGATTGGCTGAGGGTGCCTGTTGTAGAGGGAAGTTCTCTATATGGCATCTGTGGCAGTGGCCTGCCAAAGGGGGCTTGTGGCCTCGTCCACTGTATTAAAGGATCACGGCATTAGGAAGGTTGAGAACCACTGGCTTATAGCCTTCTCTTATAATGTTATCCTTCCAGGCACACAAGTCTTTCAATGCTACATGCCAGAGGCATCAAACATACAACCAAAGTGATACTGTCTTCCAAATAACCATTTTGCCAAATACAGGTTGAGATTCACACTAAAAATATTACATTACAGTGGTACCTTGTATAAAGGAATTAATTCATTCCAAATGAAATTCTGTTAAGCAAATTTTCCTTTATACAAGTTCCCATAGGAATGCATTGAAAATGGAGTGTTCCCATTTTTATGTTGTACGGATTCTCCCCATAGGTAATTATGTTAAGCAAATTTCCCCTATCTCCAGAATTTTTTATGTTGTACAAATTTTATGTTATACAAGTTGTTTGTTATACAAGGGTCCACTGTATTTCGTTCTTAAAATTACAGTGCTTTTAGATACAAACTCAGTGGTGTTTTGCCTGATAAAACTCAGGGAAAAATAAACATAATCAAATCTATTATCCAGGATTTTGGCATTACATTTGTTTTAAAAATACTGCATAGTCATGTTTGCTTCTCCATTTTCACATCTAGACACTGTGTGAGACATGCTGACTAACTCAAGGCCATCCACTAACTGTCTAGGGTTGTAGGGATTTTCTGATCATTATTACTCATTATACTGTGCCATCTCTATTAAATGAAGCAACAAAGGTACTAGGAAATAATGTCACACTCCAGAGTCCAATATGTTCAATAAATGTAGTGTTGGTTGTACAGTGTTAACATTATGTAATGTCTTCATTCCAGGTAGAGGAGAATTTTATTGGTTCCATTTTTTTTTTGCCTTCAGTTATCAAATCTTGTCTCTACAGTTTTTTAAACTAACTGGGAACCACCACCACCTTTGGTGTGTCAAAATCACAATTTTTCGGGAATCTGTGACCCAGTTTACAACTTAAAACATTTGGGAACAAATGTGCATTTTAGGAGAAAGCATGTATAGAAGTATATTAGGAACTTGGGCACACTCAATGTGCGCCTGTTTCTTTGAGGGTGTTATTTACCCTAGACTTTGCCATACTCCCAAATGAATGAGCCAGAACAAATTTGCCATTGAAACAAACCCACAAAATTTGGTGGAATCAAAATCCAAACATCCATCCATGCTTAGACCGCATCCTTAGTAGAGAGCAGGTGACCAACAGCACAACATTTTGTATTCCATCTACTGTAGTTCAGAGAATAAGTGAGTAAGTGTGCATGGGTTAGGGCTCACTTCTGAATAAGTATACATAGGATTGGGACTGATACATCAGACACACACATCCCGGGATCTTTTCACAAAGCACAAAGGCTTTCCACATTTGGTGATGACGCCTCTCAGTCAGCAGCAAAAGCACCCATTTATTTATTGCACCAGTTGTTAGGGGGATAAAGCTTGCTACACAAGTAACACTATCTAGGCCTATGCAACAAAGAGGTGCATTCCCACTGCTTTGTTTTAAGAGGCGCAACCAATGGCTGACATTTTCATTGGGACGCTCTCTTCAGAAATGAAAAGAAGAGCATTCTGTGGGCTTGGGCACCCTCCTTGTGGAGCCTAGATCACATAGCACTCTGCTTTGGAAATAAATAAATGTGATTTTTTTTCCCAGCCACCCACTGCCCTACTTTTCAGAGCTTCACAAAGCCTTGCACTCCCCTCATTTGCTATATATAGCTGCCTTGACTGCTCCACTTCCTCAGAGGCAGAGCAAAATCTGGTTCAATTCAGCTTTCTTTGGTGTGGAGCCCGGTGCACATGGTCACAGAATTCGCCTCCTTCCCTTGGGCAGCAGGGGCGGGGAAGGGATGTGCAATTGATGGCTGCATGCCTACAGATCGCCGATCGGGGCTGTGTTTCCTCCAGGTGTGATCGGACTCATCCATGTTTTAGAAAAAGATACACACATTCAGGTTGTCCTG
Organism: Phrynocephalus forsythii; assembly: GCA_029282475.1. NCBI lineage: Eukaryota > Metazoa > Chordata > Lepidosauria > Squamata > Agamidae > Phrynocephalus > Phrynocephalus forsythii. Next base: position 8,760,453 of record JAPFRF010000022.1, read on the forward strand.
GGGTATGTCTAGATGGAGGAAGCAGGAAGGGTCTTGTTCAGACTTGAAAGGTCGTAATCCTCAGTGCAAATCTATTTTACCTCTCACTTCACCAGTCTTTCCATTCACATTGATTGACTCCCCCCCCCCATGAGATGGACCCAAGCAGGTCTTTGGATCCTAGCACAGAGCCGAAAATGTAGCAGGAGAGTTCTGAGTCAAAGCCTATGGGGATGCTGTTGTTTGATTTGAACTAAATCTCATGAAAAAGGATCCAACTAAGCAGCAACTCTACAGTGTACGCCCATCTGGGTGAGTTTTCTGCTTCTTTGTTGTCTATGGGCCTTAACACACGACCCCTAAGATCCGCTGGCCACTTAAATTCGGACCAGAGATCTTGGGGGTTTGTTGCTCTTCCTACGTCCCCACCCCTCCGCACTTCCTTGCTCCTGTCTGCGTGAGGGGAGGGAGAAAAAAAGAGAGGAAAAATGCAGGCTCACCTCCGAAGCTGCCCGGAGCCCCGTCGTCGTCCTGATTCCTTCTCTTAAAGGGGCGGGAGGCAAAAAAAAAAAAAAAACCAAACAGAAGCGAGGAGAGCCCGGCACTCACTCCCTTAAATCCACATCAGGGATTTTCACCCTCCGAGAGCAGGTACATGAAAAGTGCGCTGGGACACGCTTAGGTGGGCGGGGTCGCACTTAATTTTCTGCAAACTCCGGAGCTGGTGGGGAAACAATTGTAAGCTCCGGAGCTGGCAGTCATTTGCAGCGGAGTTTAGGGGTCGTGTACAAAGGCCCTATAGCTAAGCCTTCTCTTTAATAAGTGAATGCATAAGAATGAGACACGTCCATTGACCATCATAGTTTGGGAATATATTTAGGCCATAACTTTATTGATCACAACAAGTAGTACTCTGGCTAAGCAATTAGATCGGATCCAGTGCATCAAGGGAGCCCGCCTGCCCTTTAATGCTCTGTTATACTTTGGTTATCTTATGTAATCCCACTTCTTGCTAGTTGCAGGAACCCTGGGGTGTCCACCCCATCAGTAAACCATGTCCCCTTTCCATTGTATGTTCCGAGGGGTGCCGACCCCACCGGTGGCTATGCTATAATTCATTGGTGGGGGGTACCCCCAATGCCCCCCATGATTGACCCATGTCCACATCCATCTAACTTTTATTCCGCTGTTCTTTTGTACCATCAGGCGCCTGCCTGCTACTTTAAATGCCTGGATCCACCCCAGTGCCTGTAAAAGAGGGGGTGGTTCCTTTGTTCTCCCCTCTTATACCCTTTGGGGTCTGGCCCCCTGAGATCGTGTCACACCCAGCATCCGCTTCCGTGTCCAGTCCTCCAGCCTCCCTTCCATATGGGGTTCGCCATGGCTCTTTGTTCTCAGCTGGTGCCGCCCCGGCAACAATCTCCGGACTCGGTAAGTTGAGTCCTTTCCTTTCACAGTGGCTGCAGACAGCTGAGCACTCTGTACAAAGAAAACTGCAAATACATGATAGCAATCAAACTATGTTGGGGTGGGGTGGGGTGAGATGGGGTGGGATGGGTTTGCATGCACCAATAATTCCCTTGGAAAAAATCCATAAAACAGTCCCTGGCAGTTGGCAAGTGACATTGGTGTTGCTGCTTGTGAGCAAAGCCATAAGGACATCCATCCCAAGTTAGTTCAAAGAGCCCCTGGCAAAGTCACACTTTAGATTGGCCGAGCAGACATATTACTATTACTTGGGTGGTGCCTGCATCCACTGCTCCTGTTGTTGTTTATCAGTGGTATTGTGTGTCCTGATAAAAAATAAGGCATTTGAAGAAGTAGGTTATTTTCCATAAAAGTTTTTGCCAAATAAAACTTTTTGGTCCTAAAGATGGCACAAGAGTCTTTGCTATATATTATTATTGCTCTCAATGTGGCCAGAATCCTATTAGTTGCAGACACCAGAGTGATTCAATTGATGTAGATCTAAGCAGTGAACAATGATAAGTTGAGAAGTTAGCAGAATCATTTGTGGTTACACAATGAGACATGCAACATAGAACCCAACAGCAAATGCCCACACTGGCTTCTTAACTTGAAGAAATTCACCACCAATATTGACAGTGGCTATGTGACAATAGTATAAAAATGGAATAGGATTCCAGCTGTTATTGCATCATGTAACATCTTCAAAAAGGGATCCAGAGGTGATCTAGGAAATTACCAACCGGTCAGTTTGACATTTGTCCCTGGTAAAGGGATGGAAACCAGCCTAAAAGATAAAATTAATAGTCACATAGAAGAGAAGGTGCTGCTGAAGGAGAGCCAACATGGCTTCTGCAAGGGAAATCATGCCTCACTAATCTGTTGGAATTCTTTTAGAGTGCCAACAAGCATGTGGATAAGGGAGATCCAGTTGACATTGTTTATCTGGACTTTCAAAGACTTTGAACAAGGTCCCACACCAAAGGCACTTGAATAAACTTGCTAGTCATGGAATCAAGGGACAGGTCTTGTCCTTGAGCAGCAACTGGTTAAGGGACAGTAAACAGAGGATAGCACTAAATGGACACTTCTCCAAGTGGAGGGAGTTAAAGAGTGGAGTCCCACAAGATTCAGTACTGGGACCCCTGCTTTTCAACCTCTTCATAAATGATCTAGAAGTAGGAGTAAATAGCAAGGTAGCCAAATTTGCAATCAACACTAAATTATACAGGGCAGTAAAAGCTGAGAGAGTTTGTGAGGGGTTCCAGAGGGATCTCTTGAAACTGGGGGAGTGGGCAAACCAGTGGCAAATGAACTTCAAAATTACTAAGTGCAGAGTGATGCACATTGGGACAAAAAAAGCCAATTACATTTATAAACTGATGGGCTCTGAACTCTCTGCAACAAACCAGGAAAGGGACCTTGGTGTCCTGGTGGACAGCTCAATAAAGGTGTCAACCTAGTGTGCCACAGCAGTGAAAAAAACAAACTCAGTGCTAGGGATCATTAGGAAGGGTATAGAAAATAAGTCAGCATCATTTTGCCTCTTTATAAATCTATGGCGAGGCCCCATCTGGAGTATTGTGTACAATTCTGGTCACTATACCTCCAGAAGGATATTATGGAAATGGAAAAAGTGCAGAAGAGGGCAATCAGAATGATTAGGGGACTGGAACACCTTCATTGCCATTTGAGGCTGCAATGGCTGGGCCTCTTCACTGTTGAACGACGGCACCTAAGAGGTGACCTGATTGAAGTTTCTAAAATCATACACAGTATGGACAAAGTAGATAAGGAAAAGCTGTTTTCCCTATCACACAACACTAGAACTAGGGGGCACTCCATGAAACTTTTGGGTGCTAGATCTCAAGCAAATAAGAGAAAGTACTTTTTCACCCAGAGGATCACTGGTCTGTGGAACTCCCTGCCAGAAGAAGTGGTGACAGCCGTCAGTCTTGACAGCTTTAAGAAAGGATTGGACAAGTTTATGGAGAACAAGGCTATCAATGGCTATCATTATGGATGTGTAAGGACAATCACCGGGTTGGAGAGATAAGCAGGATATCTCTGAATGCCATTTGCAGGGAATCGTAAGCAGGTGAAGACATCTGCTTGGGAATACCCTGAGGCAAATGGTGAGCCACTGTGTGAGAGAGAATGCTGGACTGGATGGGCTGTGGCCTGTTCCAGCAAGGCTGTTCTTAGGTTCTTAGGTTCATGTCTGCAGTCATTGCTACTATAATTGGATTGACAGAGGAGAAGGTGCAAAAAGATTATAATGGTCTCTTCTAAGCCTCTTGGTTTCTTCCATTACCAATTTGTTTTTTTTGCCAAGCATCCCTGGCTAAGCAAGAGAGGTAGCAGAAATGGTATTTTGATGGCTTCCTATCCCTGTTGTAATCCCAGTTCGCATTTGCTCACTTGATTTGATCCTGCTTAAATCAGGCATCCCGTTCTGACTTTCCTGACCTCACCTCTCTTTGTAATTCTTCTTTTCCAGCTTTTCTTTTGTCAGCTATGTAGTTAATTAGTAAAGTCAGCCACAAAGTAAGCAGACTACAAAGCCATTTAGTAATCAGTTGAACTCTGTTCATGGAAGCTGTTAAAATCAATGTGCCCTACAGAATGCAGTTTGGTCTGGTCTGTGAAGATCTGTGAGTAACTGGGACTTTTGGATCTGTTCTTCATCATCCCAGACAGGACATGCAACAATGGACTCAAGTTATAGGATGGCAGATTTTGAATGAAAATCAAGAAAAAAAACATATTAGGGCATTATGGCAATTGAACCAGTTTTTTGAGAGGTGTTGAGTACTCCAGCACTGGAGGCATTCAAGAGAAAATGAGACAACCTCCTGTCAGATATCCTTTAATTTATATTCCTGCTTTTGATTGGACTCAATGGCATTTTGGCCCCTTCCAACTTTGTGATTCTGTGGTTCTCCTACCGGTGTCTCTGAGTGAATTTTTGAGACAGTAAATGCCAGATGATGAGGATTCCCCAAATAAAAGGTGGTCTACTTTGGGAAGACATGAAGCTAAGTCTGGTCTGTAAGTATCTAAGCCATTTCTGCTGCATAATTAGAGGTTTTTAAGCCACTAAATTTCCACACTCTGCCCCTACTTGGTAACTAGAGCAGGTCCTTTGCTTTGCTTCTTCCACCATGGTGATAAAGCAGCACAAGGTTACTTTGGAATGTATGGACCTAAAAGGGTAATATTAAAGAAAGCCTGGAGAAATGGGAAATAATGGGAAATAATGGCTTAGTTTCTTGGAGTCAGCCATCTACCTTTCACCTCAGAAATATTTCAGGGTTCAAGGTTCACATCAGCTGCACAAGCAAGACAATAATGAGAAGTGATGGGAACACACCAGCATGGATACACAGGCAGCTCTTTTGTTTTGTTTTGTCTCGGTCGCTCCTCTGAGCAGCCAATTCCCCCCACACCAAGCAGAAAAGTTTATCAGCTTGGACCGGCTAATCAAGCCACTCCACACCGTCTGCTACAATTTCCGTCCTTTTCTTCTCGAGCTCCTTGAGATCAAAGTTAGCATCCTAGACTGGTTATTCTCCCCCCACCCCACCCCCCAGCGCAGTCCCTCCAGGCTTAATGAGGTCCGACCGAGGAGAGCCAAAAGACGGCACAGAAACAGAGGGGATGTAATTCACTGGGTTTGATCAATGTGACAAAGGAGAGAGAGAGAGAGAGAGAGAGAGAGAGAGAGAGAGAGAGACCCACAAGTGTGGAAGCCATACCGTCTCCACTCACAACGGGGGGATCTATTTGTATTCTAATATAATCATGCATTGCTTTGGGGGGACCCCCAAGGGGAGAGAGGGCCCCAAACCCCTATTGGCACTGGGGAGTTGGCTTCCCTTTCCATCGAAAACAGTTTGTGCGGGGACCACTGGCTAGATTTCCCAGGACTGTGTTCTTTGTGAGAGAGGGAAGTGTATCACCTGCCAACACAACAACATCCTTCAAGAGGATGAGGGACAATGTTCGGAGGGAACCAATTTGGCCTCCCCTTCTTGCTAGAAGTCCTGGTTTCTGTGGCCAAGTCATTCCTTCTTCACGTTCTGTCGAAGGCAAGCTGGTGCATACTGATTTCCCCCCTTCTTCTCCTTTGTTCAGGGAAATGTTCTCTGCACCTCCTCCTTTTCCCACAATCCTGGTCCTTTGGAAAGCCTGCCAAGATCCGTGCACCTTATCAGGTCAGAATATTCAGAGCCCAATTACGTCAACCATTGGCCATGGTTCAGTGCACTAGTCGGAAGAATATTCCGGAACATAACGAGTCGCTTACTCTAACATCTGGCAAGGGTGTTGATGCTGTTGTTCCTGCTGCTCCTGCTGCTCCTGTTGTCATTGTCATCATCATCATTAAGAAGAAAAGAAAATAGAAGAGAGTTTTCTTTTCTTTTCTTTTCTTTTTGTTTATTTGTTGCCATAGCGGTCGATAGAAAGGAGTGATAATTACTTATTAAGTGCTCCTTCCAAACGCTAGGTTTGAACACCCACATTCTTACTTGCCATGGCGCAATTAATCAGGTGACAGGGATGCTGGCAAGTCTTATTGTCTGAATCCCAAGTCCAAGTCTGAGTCTGTGGTACCAACTCTCAAGTCCAAGTCCCTATTTAAAAAAGTTTTTTTCCCCAAAGAGAAAAAGGAGTGGAGGTGTGGGACCTGAGTTGTGAATCAAGTCTAAGTCACTGAAAAATCAATGCAATTCACATCTGAGTCAAGTGTGTGACTTTAAGTCTGACTTGACGGCAAGTCCTGCAAATAAGAATCATGGAATATTGAGTTGGAAGGAGTCTCCAAGCCTTTGTGTCCAACCCCCTGCTCAAGGCGAGACTCCAAATCAAAGCAGATCTGATAGGTAGTTTCTCTTGGACATCTCCAACACTGGAGCATTCACCATCTCCCAGTGAGGCCTTTGCTTTCATTCTCGTACCCCTCAAGCAGTTAGGAAGTTTTCTCTGATATTTAAGCTCACTGTGGGGTGAGCCCCACGCCCACCAGGTGATATGGGAAGGGTCCAACCCTAGGATTCATCTTGAACCCTGCATGAAAGCCTTTTTGAAATCTGCAAGGGAACGGATCTAGTTCAAGCTGCCTCTGATTTATGGTGATCCTTTGAATAAGTGATCTCCAAAATGTCCTATCCTCATCTGTTCTGCTCATCTCATGCAAACGCAACCCCATGGCTTCCTTTAAGGAATTGTCCACCTTGCATTTGGTCTTACTTTTCTCCTGCTGCCTTCCACCATTTGTGGAATAAGAATGAGGAAAGGATTAAAAGAGGAGCCGATTCAGTTCAGTAAGAGATCCGTCACCACCTCATCCCACTCCCACTGCCATAATGGAGGTCATCTGGCCTAGATGCCTTTAAAAGGGGACCAGACAGATTTCTGGAGGAAAAGTCCATCACAAGTTACAAGCCATGATAAGGATACGGTGTGATCTCCAAGCTTAAAAGGAGGGTCCCTCAAAATGCCAGACACAGGGGAGTGGCATCAGGGGACAGGTATCTCATTGTCTCAAGTGATCTCAGAGGCATCTGGTGGGGCCACAGTGAGAGGAAGGAAGCTGGACTAGGTGGGCCCTTGACTTTGCTTAGGTTCTTATTAGAGATGGGCACAAAATGAACTTTTAGTTCATTTCATTATTCGTTATTCGTTTCATTACCTAACAAAAAGAATAACGAAACCCAGAATGAATTTGGAACGAAACGAAATGAACAAAAAAAATTGGTTCGGTTCGGTTCAGTTCGTTAATGGTGGCAATGTCTCCTACCTGATGCTGGTCTTTGGTCTTCCTGGCTGCAGGGAAAAGCCCACTTTGATGATGTGGATGATGAAGATGAGGATGCTGCCAGTCCAGTTTGTGCAGTTGCAATGTCTGTATTTTTTATTTTTTTAATGTTTTTTCCCGCCCCCCACGCTGTCAAATTGATTAAATCACGCAAAGCAGGAAAAAAACGAATAATGAATCAACTAACCAATGAAACATTTTTTTCTAAAAAATTCATTAAAAACAAAATGAACCAAACCAAACCCTAAAACAAACCGAGCCAAAACAAATTGCCATTTTTTCACTTTGTGCCCATCTCTAGTTCTTATGTTCTTATGTCAGTCACCTTGGTTTTTTCAACATAACTGCTCAAACAACGACTGAGATAATGCACATTCAGGGAGTGTTGCAGTCTAATGGCACTACTCATGCACCTCAATTTTTAAAAGATGTTGACAACCTCGAATGGGTTCAGAGGAGGGCAACCAGGATGGTTGAAGTTCTGGAAGAAGTGTCTTATGAGGAGTGGCTTAGGGAGCTGGGAATGTTTAGCCTTACAAAAAGAAGGCTGAGAGGGTATATTATAATAGCTATGTTTAAATATCTGAAAGGATGCCATATTGAAGAATCGGCTGACTTGTTTTCCATGGCTTCAGAGACTAGGACTTGGAGCAATGGTTTCAAACTATTTATTTATTTATTTATTTATTTATTTATTTATTTATTTATTTATTTATTTATTTAAGGACTTATATCCCGCACCATCTTCCCCAACGGGAACTCTGGGTGGCTAACAACGTAAAAAAAGCATAAAAGGCTTGAAAGCTAAAAATAGCAAAACCTCCAGGTAAGGGCAGCGGAGGGCAAGATGGCGGCAGACGATTAGGACCAGGGGAAAAGGGAAGGGGGAAAAAAACAACTAACTAATAAGGTCATCATATGCTTCATTGAAGAGGAAGGTCTTCAGAGCCCTCTTAAAGGTGGGCAGGGACTCCAGCAGGCGCAGCTCAGAAGGAAGATGGTTCCAGAGCGAGGGCCCCACCACAGAGAAGGCGCGGTTCCGCGTGAGCGTTTTCTGCGCCTCTCTGGGTGTGGCCACTCTCAATGAACGCGCCTGCGACGATCTCGTGGGTCTGGATTCGGATGCCCTCTGGGAGATGCGCTCCGCCAGGTACTGGTCCCAAGCCATGGAGGGTTTTGAAAATCAAAACCAGGACCTTGAACCTGATCCGGAAGACAACGGGAAGCCAATGCAGGCGGACCAGGACTGGGGTGATGTGCTCGTATCTACAAGCACCCACCACCAGCCTGGCCGCCACATTTTGCACCTGCTGTAACCTCCGGACCAGGGTCAAGGGCAACCCCACGTAGAGGGCATTGCAATAGTCGATCCTCAAGACCACCAGGGCCTGCACGACTGTCCTCAGGGAGGACTCATCAAGGTACTGGCGGATCTGGGCGATCCTGCGGAGATGGAAAAAAGTGGCCCTGGAGACGGCCGTCACCTGGGCTTCCAGGGAGAGGGCCGAATCCAGGACCATGCCCAGATTCCTGGCCCTGTCTGTAGGCTGGAGGGAAATACCCCCCAGACTAGGGAGGGGGCCATTGTACCGAGACAAGGGCGCCCCGAAGAACAGAACCTCCGTCTTCTCCGGATTAAGCTTGAGCCGGTTATCTCTGGTCCATTCCAGTACGGCCTCCAGGCACAGATCGAGGAAGCGAACCGCCTCCTCTGCAGACGTAGAAAAGGAGATATAGAGCTGCGTGTCATCAGCGTACTGGTGACAGCGAACTCCATATCTCCTGATGACCTCCCCCAGCGGCCTCATGTAAACATTGAACAGCACGGGGGAGATTGCCGACCCCTGGGGCACCCCACAAGGGAGAGTCCAAGGAGCCGACAAAACATCCCCCAGCTGTACCCGCTGAGTCCGGCCGAGGATGAAGGAACGGAGCCAGGCCAAAGCCTGACCACCAATTCCCACCTCAGCGAGCCGGGCCAGAAGGTTACCGTGGTCGACGGTATCAAAGGCTGCTGAGAGATCAAGGAGGACGAGCAGGGAGGAACACCCCCTGTCAGCCTCCCTGAGGAGGTCATCCTGCAGACTGACCAGGGCGGTCTTGGTCCCGCGAAGAGGCCTGAATCCAGACTGAAAGGGATCCAGGATATGATTTACCTCCAGGTATGACTGGAGCCAGGCAGCGGCCACCCCCTCGACAACCTTGCCCAGGAAGGGAACAATGGTGATCGGACAAAAGTTGGAAAGATCGTCCGTCGCCAAGCCAGGTTTCTTAAGAGTGGGTTTCACCACGGTCTCCTTCAGACGGGAAGGGAAACAACCCTCCCGAAAGGAGGCTGTGGCAATGGAAGAGACCCACTCTGGCATGTTCCCTTCGGCAGATTTTATAAGCCAAGCTGGGCAAGGGTCAAAGGGAGTGGCCGCTGGCCGGCAACGAGCCATAGCTCTGGAGGCCTCCGCAGAAGAAACCGGCCCGAACTCATCCAGGAGGGGAGAACGGAGGGGTGAGGCACCGGAGGACCCAAAGGATGGACTAGAGCAACTGGGGGGCAAGTCGGAACGGATGGCCTCAATTTTTGATCTAAAATGGGCTGCAAATTGCTCACTAGTGAAATCACTAGGAGGAGACCGCAGCTGACTGGGATTGGAGAGGTCCCGAACCACCCGGAATAACTCCGCCTGGCGGTTCGAGGTCTCGCCAATTCTCAGGGAGGCATATGATCTTCTAGCGTCCCTGATCGCGCGAAGATAGCGGCCAGTCAGCTGTTTAAGGGCAGCCCTATTTACTTCCTTCCGGTTTGCCCTCCATATGACCTCTAGTCTCCTATGTTCTTGCTTCATCGACCGCAGCTCCTCCGTGAACCACGGGGAGGAGCGGCCTCGACATCGTAGGAGACGCTTAGGGGCGATCCGGTCTATCGCCCCGGCAGAACCCACATACCACAGGAAAAGAGATTCCATTTGAACATTAGGAAGTTGCAATGGAATATGATACCACGGAGGGTGGTGGAGTCGCCTTCTTTGGAGATTTTTAAGCAGATAGCCACCTGTTGGGAGTACTGTGGTGGGGGTTTCTGCATGGCACGGGGTTGGACTGGATGGCCCTTGAGGTCTCTTCCAGCTCTATCATTCTATGATTCTACGATTATGAAATGTAAATGGTATTTCTTTGGGAAAAATTAAGGCTGCACTCAGGTTTTTCTGGAAGGCAACCCCCCTAGATTATTTTCACAGGCTGTCTAAATAAAAATGACAAGAGTACAGAGAGAGAGAGAGAGAGAGAGAGAGAGAGAGAGAGACCCAAGGGGGACCTGCAAAAGATTCTACAATCAATTTTGGATACTGGATGAATCAGAAGTATGGTCCAAGAGCGACCCCTTGTGGCCGCAGTTCTATGCCACATGCTCTGAACTGGGCCCTCAAAATTTATGTTGAGATTAAAGAATGAAACAAATATTTCCCAGTACCGATATTTCTCACCTTTGATGACAAAGGGGGTCCCAACACATGGAGAGACCTGGGGCAGGGGGGAGCGCAACCTCCACAAGTAATTTATTGAGAGAGATAAAAAGACCAGCACTCTCAGTTCATTGAAATGAATGGTTTCCAGAGCCAGATTCATTTTACACTGGCTTTAACTATACACAACAGCACAGGATCTGTCCACTATTTGAGAAACAGATGCATCTAAGACTACCGTCGACTGCTGGTATAACTCAGCAGGTCCAATGCATTTGGAGAAATGCTGCTTTAGAACTCTTCTATTTGACACCTAAATTTCTAATAGCAGGGGGAGGGGTGTCCTATAAGTAGATCATACTATCATCCATCAGGAGGATATAAGTAGATCATACTTTCATTCACAGGAACAAAGCATAATAAGGCCTTGCATCACTTATTTCTGCTTACACAGACATTATCCCATGGATGAGTGACAGCTGAATGTGTGAGCATCTTCTATTCAAATGAATGGTTGCTTAAGGTGATGTGACAGTTCTGTCGGCAATGGTCTATTCGTTAAAGGCATCCTTCCTTATCTTCTACAATTTATACTTTACCTGTCATTAATTAAGTCACCCTAGAATAATTTGGGGGAGAAGGGTTGGCCCGTCCCACCCATTGGCAAATCAGGGAAAGCAAAAGAAGCAGGCAGAAGAAGCAGTAAAGGGGGTGAGTGTCAATGGGGAAATGGCTTCATGGGAAAACAAGATTTTTTTTTTAAATGATGACATTATTTGGGTTAGTGCTGATGAATGGAGACAGTTTGAAGACATGAGAAACTGAATGACAGTCAACAGTTTCCACCGAAAAGAAAGCTGAAATGGTACAGAGGAAAGCTGTGTAACATTCAACCCCATGCTGCACCTCCTGTGCAACAGACATGCACTTTGAAACATCTGTACAGCCAACAAAATAGAGTAGGACACAAACCATACTCTCAGGGTCAGTATGCGAGCTTTCGCTTATCTGCGAAATGCGGTCTGAAGATATTAAAGATATAGAAAGAAAGAAAAACTAGAAATGTGTATTTCCACAATGTAGTTACCAGATCTGGCCCCTAGAGGAAGCCAGAGACCATGCTATGTTGTAATCTTTGCCAACTAAAATACATAGCATGGGGGTACAGGGTCAAAACACACTAGATCCCCCCCTCCTTATCGTGGTATGTATAGCATTTGCTATTATTTGTGGTATTCAACACCCACCCGGGGGGGGGATTGGAACCAGTCCTCCATGGATAGCCATAACAGGCAAAGTGGAACTCCTGTGGGTTCCTTCAGAAGCAATGTTTTGAAACAGAGACTCTCAACTTGACTTGGGCCAGTCCCCGGTGACTTTCAGCCTCTCTGAAGTCAACACAAAATCCCACATTTGATTTTCCAATGAGAAGAGCCTTTTGCCTCCTTTCACCACTGGTTAAATTCTTCACATGGGTTGATCCCTTTTGCCACCCAGATACCTATAACTGCATACCCATCAGAAGACACACATCAGGGAAGGGGGAAAGGCCCACTGAATGACAAGAAATAAATAAGAATTAAGGCACATGGTGGCACCCTATCATTAAAGAATCATAACGCTTCTCCTAATTTGCTACCTCCAGCTAACAAGAGTGCTGTGAAGCCAGAACATGTTTGAAAATACCACATCACACTTTCTTTTTTCCTTTCTTTTTGCAGGTACAGAAGGAAGAACACAAACAGGAGGGGAGCCCAGGGCTTCTTTACTGTCTTTGCATTCATCTAAAACCTAGGACAGGCCTGCACAACAGGTAGACCACAGGCTACTGGTAGCCCGCAAAGGGTTAAAAAGTAGCCCGCCAGGGGATTTCCATAATCAGGCCTGTGGAACTTCGTGATTGGCCCACTGCTTTTTTAAAAAATGATTTTCAGCCTGGATGGGTCTTGGGGTGTTGTGTGTGCCGCGTGGGTAGCCAAGTGTCCAATGTCTCCCATTGGCGGCTGTTTTAAAAAAATAATTAAGTTTCAGCCTGGAGGGCTGCAAGGCATGTGTGTAATTGAGCCAGCTCCAGATTTTTTTATTTCACCCCCACCCCCCACCCCCATGGAATGTGTGTGTGGGAAAGGGGGAAGCACTGCTTAACTGGTCCAGCTCCTCTCTTTTTTTCCCTTCCTACTTTGTGGCATATGTGTGGTGGGGGTGGGGGTGGGGTGCTGCTTGGTTAGGCCAGCACCTGGTTCTTTGCTTCCCTCCCACCTTGTGGCTCATTTATGTAGTAGCCCTAGGGCACTTTGGGCCCAAAAAAGTTGACCTCGGACTGTTCAAAGTTGGACAGCTCTGATCTAGAAGATTTAAGACTGTATTGATGTGGGCAATCCCTTCACATGAAATGGAATGGAATCAGGGGCTACAGTCACAATGCCCCAAGCCCTTCTGATGATCTAGGCCACTATAGTGTCATCCAGCACTATCCTCCACTTTGCTCTTCCCTTTGAGATTAGTTAAAATCCCAATAGTAGCTGGGAGAGAAATACAATTTCCTAGGAAAAAATGTTGTATGCTACCCTTGTTGTAAGGCAACGTGCCTGAGAATTGTTTGGTATTCAATGGGAATTTAGGAGCCAATAGGTTTGAATAGGACCTAGCCCAAGCGGAAGCCAAAACTGCTAGGATTTATCAATTGATGCAGATCCGTCTTGCTTGCAGCCTCCATAGTTTGGATTGCCACTAGGGGTGATGGCTTATAAGTACAGGTGGGCACAAAACAGAAAACTAATGGTTCAGTTCATTCTTTTTTCCCCCACCCCAGTTCATTTTGTTTTGTTTTGTATAAATTTTTAAAACAGAAATTCATACGAACCAAACCAAAATGAACTGATTCGGCTTACCTGATTGGCGTCGGCACTGGTAATCCCGGCAGCAGCAGGGGGCCTAGGCTGGCCTACTAGCCACTTGGCCACTCCAGCTGGCTGGGGGGTTCTGGCCACGGCGATCCCGGTGGTGGTGGCCACACCTCGGCAGATCGACGGTGGCCCGGAAGGCCCTGGCAGCGGCCACTCTGGGTGGTGGTAGACCTCGCTGCTGCCACCGCCTCCGGAACCCCGGCAGCAGCCGTGCTGGGCAGCGGGAGGCCTCGCCACCTCCTCTGGAGCCCCGGCAGTGGCTGCGCCGGGCAGTGGGAGGCATCACTGACCCGGATGTCAGGTAAGAGACACTGGTGGGGTGAGGGAAATGAAAAATGAATGGAATGAAATGGAAATTTCCGCTTCGTTTCATTTCATTTTTCTTTTAGGGTGCTGTTCATTATTTATTTTGTTAGGTAATGAAATGAATAATGAATAACAAAACTTTTTTTTATTCATTTTTGCCCATCTCTACTTAGAAGAACTACCACAACAAGCACCTAGACTTCCAGACTGATCTCTCCATCACTCACCTCATGAATGAAGATTCACAGTTCATTCATACACCATTGCATTTGGAGTCACTTGGGGAATTTGTGACCTATTTTTGATTGACAAATATGTCCATATTTAGGGGTGATCTATGCCTTACAGGTAGTGTATAGATGGAAGTTAAAGTATCTTGGTATTCCAGTGACTGGGTAAAGCAGAATTTCATGACAGAGCTATCAGACTTGCAAATGAAGAGTGGGCTTACCTCTCAGTGTCCAATCACAAAACAAAGCAAGCTGATATGCAAATCCCAGGAGGTGCCAAATACTCTTGCAGTTGCCACCCCAACCTAAGTACTTCTCTCTTTTTAGTGAGATCTATCTACCTGTCTGTCTGCCTGTCTGTCTGTCTTTTTCCAGTTCATTGTTGAGCAAGCTAGTGACCAATGAGAGGTAGATATGGAATGTCTTGGGGCTTTATTGAGGTAGAACAGCTCTAAGACAAGACCAGCTCTTCAAATTCAACAAAAAAGGCTTGAATGAAGATGGAGCACACAGTCCTAAAGTCTGCAATCTCTAGGCACAGGATAAGATCTGCAAGCTCTGTGCAAAATACTGAGAGAGCCGCTGATTATTAAAACATCTAACCATCCCCCAAAGACAAAAAGAACAACAAATTACAGATGAGAGGCTATGTGGGGCATATGAGGTCTGTGTCACTCAGGCCAAAGAGCATTTCTTAATGGTGTTTTGGAGCCATTGTGGACATTTTTTGCTGATGAATTGGGACCTTTCAAACTTGTAAAGATAGGGAGCTAGCTTTTATTAATCCCTGCATTGCTTTTCTTTGCATTTTTGGTGAGAACATGCTGCAGTAGTCTTTTTGCTTGTGTTTGTGTCTGTTTGCATCCCCCCCTTGCATTTTTGGCAGGAAAAGGCTGGGGTGGTCTTGCTGCTTTCTTTAATCCATGGTTGCATTGCACTGCAGGGGTGGGGGAGTTCTGGGGGTTTGTGTTCCAGCGCTGCATGCCTTTAAAGTGCATTTTATAGAGATCTGGGGGAGAGCTTTTTTGCCTTTTTGGGACCTCTGGGATGGATTAATTGGTTTCCCATTCATTTCAATGGGAAACCATGGGCGTTTATACACGACCCCTAAACTCCGGGGCAAATGGCTCCCAGCTCCGGAGCTTAAAAATGTTTCCCCACCAGCTCCAGAGTTAACAGGAAATTAAGTGCGACCACACCCACCTAAGCACGTCCCAGCGCACCTTTCAAGTACCTGCTCTTTGGAGGTGAAAATTATTTGATCCGGTGTAACGATAGTGAGTGCGGGGCTCTCCTTGCTTCTGTTTGTTGTTTTTTGGCTCCCGCCCCTTTAAGAGCTACTTTTACAGAGATGAGAGGCAGAACAGAGGTGAGCAGCATGCTTTTCTTTCTCTTTTTCTCCCTCCCCTCACGCAGCCAGCAGCCAGGAAGTGCGGAGGGGGTGGGAACGCAGGAAGAGCGACGAACTCCTAAGATCTCTGGTCTGAATTTAAGTGGCCAGCAGATCTTAGGGGTCGTGTAAAAAGGCCCCATGTTTCGGATAATTTGTTCGGATAACAAATTGCCCCTGGGAACAAATTAAATTTGTCATCAGAGGTACCACTGTAAAAGGTTGTCATGTTGATGCCTCCTGAGTGCAGTACCCAGGAAAACTTGCCTCCCCCACCAGTTGCAACCCTGGGTTCAGGCACAGTTTGCTGGATAGCTCAGTGGTTTAGGTCTCAAGCTGCAGAACCCGAGGTCGTAAGTTTGATTCTCCATGGGGCCTCTTTGACCTGAGCTGGACTTGATGGTCTACAGGGTCCCTCCCAGCGCTGCAAGTCCAAGATTAAGACTATAAAGGATGGGCTTCGTTTCCTGTACCCATTGTTGGCTGCACAACCCCTACCCCTACCTAAGGGACCATCTATTGGGACCAATTAAAGCAGGTTTATTGAATCAGCGGGAAACTACCAACAAACCAACTTGCTGTTCTGTGGTAGAATCCACAAGTTCCTTTCACTTGGGAGTAGCAGTTGGAATCAAGCCATTGTTTTTACTAAATGTCGCTTCCTTTCATGAATATACCCTACTTTAAAATGTTCAGAGGATCGGTTTTATCCACATAAGCAAGAAAATGCATGAAAATAAACAAATTTAAAAATGCAGGTGCAATCTAATTAACCCTCTCTTTTTAAAGATTTAGTTCTTTTTGTATACAGTTGAACAGAAGAGAATTCCACTAGGGACTTTTTAAAAGAAAGCAAGTTCAGAGAAGATACGCCGCAGCAGTTCTTTCAAAAGAACAGAAGGTGTTTTTCAAGGCACCCCCTGGGGATGGGACTGTAAGCCCCCCTTCCCATCCAAAGGCTACCCCCCCTGAGGTGGAATTTGAAACATCTTGTTTCTTTTTCTTTGGGATGCACAAATTTCACGCTCACAATAGGGCCTTTCTCAGGCTTCCCTTATGTTCCCCATGTCAAGTGTCAGAGGTGCAGGCCCCAAAGATGCCTCGGGCGCCATGGTTACAAGCAAGTGATGCGGGCAACTAAGCCTGCCATGGTGGCTAGACAGTCTCTTCCCCGCTTGGTTGCTTTGCAGGGTTTTAATCTAGCACCGTTGGCTTCTGGAGTCCAGCTTGTTCAGTGGACAAGCCCTAAAATATGGACTTGAAATGGCTGTCATTAAACACACACACACACACACACACACACACACACACACACACACACACACACACACACACACACACACACACACACACACACACACACACACAAAAGATGGGTGTCGGCAGGCCATGTAAAATCAGGATGTGGTATGTATATAGTTCTTTGGGGTTAAGATCAAGGCTAGGATTTGGGGTTATGTTTCATATGTTGGCTCCCCACCTTTCCCTCAAAATGCTCAAGGAGTCCATGTAGCCCCATTTCTCCCTACTTTCCCCTCACAACAACCCTGTGAGGTAGGAAAGACATCTGGCCCAAGGTCTGTCACCACTGGCTTCATGGCCAACTGGGGATTCGAACCGGGATCTCCTGAGTCCTTGCCTCACTCTCTAATCCCAATCCTCACCACTCTGGTTCAGGAAAGGGACTGAAATATGCAGGGATGGGGCAGGAGGGTGAGACTCTTTCCTAAACGTTAAGTTTAACAAATTGCTTGCCGGCTCATCAGCAGGACATCTGAGCCAGCCCCCAAGGCAGTCCCAAAAAGTCATGTTTCAAAGCGCAATCCTTTTCTTCCGTGCTGAATTCAGATGAAACGTCTGCCCGAAGTGGCTTTTGTGTGCATGTGATGCTCCCATTGAGAGGGTCAGGGAAGCACATTCCAGGTGAAGCATTGTTGTTAATTTATAAAACTCATGCCTTGACACAGGGAAGGTTCGTTGGCAGATGCTACCACTCCCGGAAAGAGAGATTTCCTGTGACTTGTAGTTCCAAAAGTAAATTCTCCAACCTCTGTGTCAGCCTTTCGTGGGCAGAAGGGAAACTCTTAAGTTTGCAAACTCTTAAGTTTGCAAAGCGTCTTAGCTTTACCCTCCACTCGAGAGGAATCTCTCTGCTCTTATCTCCGATCAGTGATCAGAGACAATGTCAGAGATACTCTTGCTCTTCACTCTCTCCATCGTTCTGTACTCTGCCATAAGAGACTGGAGAGCTTCCTCAGTTCTACACCTAAGAAACACCTTCTCCTACAGCAAAGCCATCTCCATGGTTGTATTCCACTCACATAGAGAGAGCATATGCTGCAATTCGGGGCTGGATCATATAAGGAAGTGTGGCCCCACCTCTGAGGTCACCCAGACTACAGAAAGCTCAGTAAGGGTGTATTATTCACCTATGCAGGCATGCAACCTGAAATACTCTCCACATCCCCGATTGAAGGTGTTGATCCAAGCATAGCTAGTTGTGATTAAGGCTGCATTCCTGCCTCTGTATCCCTGGGAATAAGTCTTGTTGAGCTCCGTGGACACAGTCCTGTTGGGATTTTGAAAGCACACAAGAGGATTTGTTAAATGCCTCTACCGCAGCTAAAACTGTGCTCACAACCTGGGGTTCAATCCCAGGTAGCAGGCTCATGGTTAGAGGTCGGTAAAATGAGTACCCGGCATGCTGGGGGGAGGGGCAATGTGTAGCCTGCTTGCTGTAATTAAACTGCAAACCACCCAAAGAGTACTTGAAGTGGTATGGGGCGGTACATACGCAGAACACTTTGCTTTGATTTTTGTGTCAGTTGCTGTGGCTGGTTGACAAGGAGGCTGATCTCCATGGGACACCTCAGCAGTTAGCTGTAGTGATTTACACACACACACACAAGCTTATTGTTTTTAGCACAAAGGCCTTTGCAAAACACAGGGTTGATACTATATATTACAATATACATTAAGCACAAGGCTTCTCTCTCTCTCTCCCTCTCCCTCTCCCTCTCCCTCTCCCTCTCCCTCTCCCTCCCTCCCTCTCTCCCTCTCCCTCCCCCCCCCCTCTCTCTCTCTCTCTGTGTGTGTGTGTATTTGGGGGGATTTACGTGACCCCCCCTTGCATGCATGTAAAATCCTGACCAGATTTTGGCCAGTGAAGTTTACATCTGAGTAGACATATAGGGTTGCCTTGCCATGCTGCAATCCTACACAGGCTTCTGGGCCTACAAGTCCTAACCTGGTTGTGTATTGCTCGGAAATTGCCCTTAATTACTGTGATTTATTACAAGTGTGTTCCAGCCTTTCACTAAGAAATATCTCACTTTAATCACAAGGTGAACTCCTGGGTTCTTTCCACTTACCATAACATACCTTCAAAGGCAAAGTAAATCATAATGGAGCTTTATTTGTAAATATAATGACAAATTAAGATATATTTAAAATAAGAACATAAGAACGTGAGAACAGCCTTGCTGGAACAGGCCACATCCCATCCAGTCCAGCATTCTGTCTCACACAGTGGCTCACCAATTGCTTCAGGGTATTCCCAAGCAGATGTCTTCACCTGCTTACGATTCCCTGCAAATGGCATTGAGATATATCCTGCCTATCTCTCCAACCCGGAGAGATATGCAAGCTTATTTTCCCTAAAAATAAAAAATACTGTTCTAAATCTGTCCTAACTCTTTTATGAAATCCATGGCTATTCTAAATAATTCTAAATTCTAATTTACTGAGGAACCATCTTGAAGTGTAGCAATGCCAGGCAATGAAGAATAACAATGGCGATTCTTCTCTCTGTCTTGATAAGGATTTCTTGCTGTCCCACCCACGTGATCCTGAAATGTCCAATTAGCAACAGAGTCCATGCTTCCAGAAAACTGTGTTTTGACTAACTAATGTGTTCCATACATAAAGTCTACTGCAGAGTGAAATCTCTGCTGCTAATTTGACCCTATGAAAATGACTCTATGTCCTATCATCTCTAATTTCCTTACATGTCCTCCTATGAAGACTAAAAATCATCTAGATGCCAATCTAGCATTTTTAGTAAATAAAAAATACAGAAATTATAAATGCAAACTTAGATACGTACATATAATATAGAAGTATATATTAGTACAGTGGTACCTTGTATAAAATAATTAATTCGTTCTAAATAAAATTATGTTAAGCAAATTTTCCTTTATACAAATTCCCATAGGAATGCATTGAAAACGGAGTAATCCCATTTTTACGTTGTACGGATTCTCCCCATAGGCGATTATGTTAAGCAAATTTCCCCTATCTCTGGATTTTTATGTTGTACAGATTTTATGTTATACAAGCTGTTTGTTATACAAGGGTCCACTGTAAAGTACAAAGTACATTAGTTTTCAAGTACTAATTCATCATTAGTTCATGCATTTTGCTATGCATATAGCTATGCATATAGCAAAATGCATGAACTAATGATGAATTAGTACTTGAGAACTTCTGAAAAATGGACAAAAAGAAAAAATAGTACAAATACTGAGATACAATTGTTTTCTATGCAGAACTCTATAAGATCAAACTGAATTCATAATCATCTTGAATTTCAATCAAGTGTGAATGCATCTTCTTCAAGTGTAGGGTCAATTCCATAATGCATTCTTCACATGTATTTTCAGTGCTCTTTTAAACACAACAACCCACTACAGAAAGTGTGCCTGTAGGATCAGATGTGGGAATTCACTTTTATTCACTTACTTCAGCTTTGCTCAAGACTGGTGTCCTTCACATGGCCTATACGACAATTCCCATCATCCTGGGGTGGTGACTTGTAGTTCACTATTGCAAGGATGGTGCTAAAATAGAGGCAAGTTGTCATTCCAGTTTAGACCAAAGACATCTAAACAAACCCTTGATCCAAATATGTCTGTTCATTAATGCGGTGTATTATTTATTTATTTATTTATTTATTTATTTATTTATTTATTTGACTACCCTGTTGACTACCTATTCTGAGTGGCGCACAGCATATCATATTACAGGAATATATATGTTCAAGTAAACAAAATATATCAGCACAGACATAATCCAACCAATAACAAATACAGTTGACCCTCGTATAACAGGATATCCACTTAAAGGAAAAAAATTCAGAGATAGGGGAAAATCGCTTAACAGAATTGCCTATGGGGTGAATCCATACAACAGAAAAATGCTCAGGATTATGAATTAATCCATTTTCAATGCATTCTTGTGGGAAATTTATACAAAGGAAAATTTGCTTAACAGAATTTCATTTGGAACAAATTAATTCCTTTATACAAGGTACCACTATACATTTTTTTTATAAAAAAAGTGTTGAGTTGTAGAGTTTCTGTTCTCTCACCAGATGGCAGAGAAGTTCCACGTCTGCTTTTCTTTCTCTCAGGCAAGACTGGTGAACGATGCTCCTCCCGATGTGATGCTGCATAGCTGCCATTTCCACCATCCTCCACCATTAACCAGACCAGAAAAGCTAGTGGAAACCAAATGGATTTCCCTCCCAGCTGTATTTCAGTGCCCACAGGTTCCCCATCTCTGGGCTAAAGGCTGTAGCACCATGGTTCTCAACCTTTGGGTCCCCAGATATTCCTGGACTGCAACTCCCAGAAAACCTGGCCAGCTCCGCTAGTGATGAAGACTTCTGGGAGTTGCCGTCCAGGAACATCTGGGACCCCACCTGTTGAGAACCACTGCTGTAGCATAACAGATGTGGATTTCAAATGTTATCACCTGAGGAAATATTTCCAACATCACTTAGAGGCTAAGGAGCCCCTGTAGATTTTCTTAAAAGAACTTTGATCTTTGGGGAATAATCACTGGATCTTCTTTCTGGATGCTCCCTTGGTGAAGGCAAGATATTATTAGGCTTAAGTGAGTCATCTTTGTGGTTGTGTGTCTTTTCCTTTGCAGATTTGCCTAGAAATTGAAAACCTTTGCTGCTCATTTGTCCAAAGTATGACTCTGAGACGGGCAACAGCATGGAATGCCCAAGTTTCAGTTAAAAATCCCCTCCACCCCTCACCTTGCAAAACAATCCGGAGCCACTGGTTTTGTTCAGGGGCATATCTGGAGGGGGTGGCAGCAGAAGGGTACATCTGCCTGGGAGACTAGGAGGAGGAAGCCGTGCACCCTCCCCCTGCCCAGCAGTCCTGTTTTCCCCTAAGGCTTGGTGACAGAACCCCCTCTGCCACCTCCACCGCCATGTGCCAGGCGAGCAGCAAAACAGGCAGGCACGCAGGAGCGTGGTGGCCGTGGTGCCTTCCTCTTCCTCTTCCTCGCTTTGGTGGGAGAGGTGTAAGGCATGTTACCCCTGTCTACCCATGCGTGCACATGCGCACCTTCTGTGTGGCAGCGGTGAAGAAGGCCAATTCCATGCTAGGGATTATCAAAAAGGGGATTTAAAATAAAACAGCCAACATTATAATGCCATTATACAAAACAATAGTAAGGCCCCACCTGGAGTATTGTGTACAATTCTGGTCACCGCATCTCAAGAAAGACATAGTGGAACTGGAAAAGGTGCACAAGAGAGCGACCAAAATGATTACTGGGATGGGGCACCTCCCTTATGAGGAAAGGCTAAAACATTTGGGGCTCTTTAGTCTGGAAAAAAGGCGCCTGAGGGGGGATATGATTGAGATGTACAAAATAATGCAGGGCATGAGTAAAGTGGATAGAGGGAAGCTCTTTTCCCTCTCACAAAATACCAGAACTAGGGGACATGCACTCAAATTGAGGGCTAGGAGAGTAAGAACAGACAAAAGAAAATATTTTTTCACCCAGCGCGTTGTTAGTCTATGGAACTCCCTGCCACAGGATATGGTGATGGCATCTGGCCTGGATGCCTTCAAAAGGGGATTGGACAGATTCCTGGAGGAAAAGTCCATCACAGGTTACAAACCATGATGGAGATGTGTAATCTCCAGGCTTAAAACCAGGGTACTTCAAGGGCCAGATGCAGGGGAGTGGTATCCGGAGACAGATATCTAGTCTCATGCGCTTCCAAACGCATCTGGTGGGGCCACTGTGAGATACAGGAAGCTGGACTAGATGGGCCTTTGGCCTGATCCAGCATGGCTCTTCTTATGTTCTTATGTTCTTATGTTCACACCCACAGGGATCAGCCCCTGCTGCTGGGTGGGTGCAGCAGGAAGGGTCCAAAAATGAACTTTGTCCCCAGGCGCTCCAAATCCTGGCTACACCTCTGGTTTTGTTCACTGGCAAGAAAGGAGACCTTGCATTTTGTAAGCAACAAATGCTCCTCATGCACCCAAGGAAGTGGGGGGTGGGGGTGGGGGCGGAATCAAGGGACAAGCAATCTACTCAATGAACACCAGAGGGACCCCAAAGACCTGAAAAAGAAACACATCTTGTAAAGTCTGAAAGAGTGGGGTCTAAAAAGGATGCTGGAGACGCAGTCTCAAAGGAACTGGGATCACCTCTCACAGGCAGGTTTCATCCATTTTTGAAGTCTCATCTGCCTTGTTATTATTTTTTTCTTGATGGGGTTCTGCTTGGCCTGATGAAACCGGGCTCCTCTACAGAAGCTTGTAATTTGGTGTTTTTTAAAGTGGTCCAATAAAAGGTATCACCCACTCTTACCTTTGGAGCCTCTTTCAAGTCTAAGCCTTCACTTGGAAAAAAACTCATTTCCGTGCCTAAGGGGTTTGCAGGGATGGGGAGAGTTGTAGGACTCAGTGCCAGTTTGGACTTAATCATACTGGTGACTTGACTTGGGGAGGGGGTTTCAATGACTGGCATTCAACTCATGCCTCAGAACCCACTCACCCTCCCCCCTTTTCTTGGGGGGGGGAGCCCATTTCTAAGAGGAACTTGAACTCAGGTCTCAGAACTCAGGGCTTGGTACCAAAGACATGGGCTTGAACCCACCCAAAGATTTGCCAGATTCCCTGGGCGGTTCCACCTCCACCTCATGGTGGCCCTAGCCCTCCCTCTCCTCACTTCCCAGAGAAAGGCTCTTGCCTGCTCAGATCCAGGGGGGCTTCACAAGGTAGCTGAAAGTTTTCTGAATATACAGTAAGGTGGTTACTTCACGTCCATTTTGTCTCTGTTAGTGTTGCACTTAGGAGCAGTACAAAAAAAGTTGCTTCACATCTGTCGCGTAACTACTGAAATTTGTCTCTCAACCACGCCCCCGGAACAGGTGCTAAGCACGACAATCCTGTACCTGGTGCTGGGGTAGGGTTTCCCCTTGTCACTCTTTGTTCCTGCTTTCTGTTCCGAGATAAGACACCGTGTAGTAACGACTGTCACTCAACAAAACATTTGTTTCTCTCAAAAAACTGTGTCTGTTTTTTATTTTTATTTTACTTTTTAGAAGGGAAATATCAAAAAAGAATGTTTAAGCCCCCCCCCCAAAAGGAAAAAGGAAACTAGACAAATTCAATGTTTGTCACGTTACAAGATTGTGAGGTAACGCTTGTCACGAGGCAAGTTATCACAACCATGGGAAGACTGAAACAGGGACAAAACCACGTGATCTCGATCAAGGCTATCACGGTACAAAACTAGTCATGGAACAAAGAAGGATGTGACGTAATCGCTAAAGTTAAGCTAAAGAGTAAGCGGCATGCCTGAAATCTCAGGGAATATCTCCCTGCAAACACGCTCAGAAAAGAATTTAATTTCACCACCCTCCTCTGAAAGCTGGGGGGTGGGGTGGGGTTTGAAAAAGAAAGGTTGATCAATAAACACGAGGCAGCCTTTTGACCGATGGACACAGTAGGAGGACATTTACGTATATAGCCTGAACAATTCCAAAAATGCCGCCAGTATGCTTTTGCTCACCTTGGTGAGCTGCAGGATCAGCTTGGACCTCTCATGTTCTGAGCTGACATGCTTATTATATAGACAGAACATTCAGCAAGGCACAAAAGCAAAGCGGATTATGTAGACAAAATACAGTGTCCACCCCCTCTTCTCACTGTGTGTCAAGTTAAACCTAATGGGGTTCCCAAGGTATGTGAGGTGTTGAGAGAGATTTGAACCCAGGACCCATGAAGTTTGGTTCAACACTATATCCACAGTGCCACAATGGCTCCTTCAAGTGATGGAACTGAAGAAGGCAAGGCATTTTTGATGCATGATGGGGTGAAATTCAAATTCATAGTTAAGGAATACCTTAAAGGTTAGCTTCGCCATCAAGTCAAGGCATCTATATAGTCAGAAACTTAAGGGCACTTTTACACGACCTCTAAAATCCGCTGGCAACTTAAATTTGGACCAGAGATCACAGGGTTTGTTCTGCTTCCTGTGTTCCCACCCTTCTGCACTCCAATGCTCCTGTCTGCGGTGAGGGGAGGGGGGGAAAGGGAGAAAAGAATGCAGGCTCACCTCCGCTCACCTCCGTCTGCCCTTGGAGCAGCCCTGTAGGGATTCCAGGCTGTTAAAGGGGCAGTAGGGACAAAAAAAAAAAAAACAGAAGGCAAGGAGAGCCGGCACCCACAGCATTATAATCCGCATCAGAATTTTTTTTACCTCCGGAGACCAGGTACTTTAAAATGTGCTGGGGGGCGCTTAGGTGGGTGTGGTTGTACTTAATTTTTTTAAAAGTCCGCAGCTGGTGGGAAAACAATTTTAAGCTCCGCATCTGGCAGCACTTTGCCTCGGATGTTAGGGGTCGTGTTAAAGCAGCCTAAGGGTAGGATGGAGGAAGGGTTATGAATAGAGATGGGCACGACATGAACAATTTTTCGTTTCCATTTTCGAATTTTGTCTCTAAAATGAAACGAAATGAACAGAAACACCGGAAATTTTGTCGTGCGTTTTGTTTCCGTTACTGCAATATGAGTGAATTGCTTAAAAACCTTTTTAAAAATCACAAAAATTGAAATAAATGGTAACGAAATGGTAATGAAATGAATGAAAATGAAAATTTTTTTGCAAACATTCGTGAAAAACGAAACAAACCGAAACGGACTCTCCAAACGACAAACGAAATGCCATTTTTTTATTCGTGCCCATCTCTAGTTATGAACTTATATAGATTAATCTTAGCTAGACTGTCGTGCAGGTTTCAGGTTAAAGCAAAATGTGCTGCTTACATAACACCCCGTAGTGCTTAAAGCATTTTCTGGGCGGTTTACAAGTAAGTATGCAGGTGAAACATTGCTGCTGCCGCCACCGCCCCAGCAAGCTGGGTATTTTTTTACCAACCTCAGAATGATAGAAGGCTGAGTGAACCTCGAGCCTACTGCCTGGAATTGAACCCTAGGTTGTGAGCACAGTTATAGCTACAATACAGCAGTTTAACCACTGTACCACAAGGTTATGACTGGGATTCTTCGGTAGCAGATAAACACACAAAAGGAAGCAAATTCAGAGTTTGATTTAAAACAATTGTGAGACAGAAAAACATGGAGGAACCAAACAATCTTGGATGGAATGTCATTGGGGGTTGTTGTCATCACTTCCTTGACTAAGCTCTCAGAAATTTGAGCTCAGGTTGGACAACTTCAGGAGTCACTCTCTGCACCTGGGAACTTAGGAACTTCTTAACCAGCAGCCTCCTTTGTACTGCATAAAAAAGAACATAGGCAGTTATACAAGACACACACATTCAGATGACAGAAAAAAGGAAGATTTTGTATGAAAAAGAAATGCTTTTCCAAAGGTACCCAGTGGACACAAGGACCCATCATCATATCAGAGGCTACAATCTTTAGTGTTGTTTCCACTGTTAAATGTGTAATTGTTCCAAACTTTCTAAACCTCTTTGGGGAATCAACAGGCCATTTAAAATAAAAACCGAGGCACCGCCTGATCTGGGAGTCAGTGTCGCGAGTCCAGGGTGTTTTACATCCAAGCACACATGCATATCTTATTGGAATCTAGCTTTGTTTAATTTAACAGCATTATTTAAAGCCAGTAAACAATTGCAAAAGCATTTCCTGGAAATGCTGCAGCCTTTTTTTCCCTGTGGGCAGCGACCCAGAGCTGAACCACAGAAACCTCCAGCGCTTCCTCCTCTTTGTTCTTTCCTATTTCACAATATTGCTATTGTTAGCTGACGGAACTGGTTTAGCATGGTGGCCAGAGGAAGCCGAGCTATGTTCAGCCAAGTAAAACTACATTTCGCCATGCGTCTGTTTTTGCAAGCACTCGGGGGAGGTTGGAACAGCCACCAAGGATGGGCCGTCTCTAGGCGACAGAGGTACTGGAGCAAGTGTAGTCAAGACCAAGCAGATCTGAGCTCAGTCCACACTGGGGCTCAGTGCTACGCACCTTCCTAAATCAGCCAGACAAAAACTATAGCACAGGCTTCTTCAAGGGCCATGTCCTGGTAGAACGTTGATCATCAGTAACACAATCTGATTATTATCCAAAGCTATTCTAAATAGAGAAGCTGCACTCACTACAAATCATTGGTTTAAATTCTTAAGCCAGAATGTTCTACAACCCAGGCCAATGTCGTGAGTCCAGGGTGTTGTACATCCAAGCACACATGCATACCTTATTGGAACCTAGCTTCCCATCTATTTTGCCTTGAAGGATAACCCACGAGAGATGTTCTTTGTTATTGTGCATTATGTGATCAAAATACTGTAATTTTCTTCTCCTTATGGTATGGAGAATTTCTAGCTTTTTATTCATATGATATAATATGGCCACATTAGTGACTCTGGCTGTCCAAGGTATCTTGAGAATTTTTCTGTCTGTCCACATTTCAAATGCTTCCAGGCTCCTACATAATGTGTCTGTAAGAGTCCAATTTCAGCCAGCCACCTGGAATGTTCATAGCTTATTTCAAACCAAAGTTGAACTCGGGAAATAAATGGTCAATGGTCAAAACAAAGTAAAATACAAATGAGAATAGAGGCAATAACTTCATAGAGCACACAAAAAACATCAGACTTTCATGGATAACAAAGAATACCACATCATCTGTCAAGTATCAGGATGAAGAAAGTGACTTTCCAAAATTCACGGTAAGATGGGTTTCACCAGGCACATCCCACTGGTGTCTCTGCAACACTCTCCTTCAATACCTGGGTTGAGATCATGGGTTTACCCCCGAGGAGCTTGCAGAATGAGGCAAATTTTCCCTCCACACACACTTGGGCACAGATTAGCAATAGCTGAGGCCTTATCTGCTGATTAAGTAAGGCTGGCCAAAGCAGATTCTAGCCCAGTGGTTCTCAAACTGTGGGTCCCCTGATGTTCCTGGACTGCAATTCCCAGAAATCCTGGCCAGCTCAGCTAGTAATGAAGACTTCTGGGAGATGCATTCCAGGAACATCTGGGGACCCACAGGTTGAGAGCCACTGCTCTAACCCATCAATGGTGTAGCTGTGTGTATTCTTGAAGGCTTTCATGGCCGGGATCCAATCGTTGTTGTGAGTTTTTCAGGCTGTTCAGCTGTGTTCTGGAAGCTTTTCTTCCTGACGTTTTGCCAGACTCTGTGTCTGGCATCTTCAGAGGGCAAGGAGCTCAGGGAACGAGGAGCAGCAGTGTGTTTGATGATGAATGAACCACACTTTCCATTGATGGCAGTAGCCACATATGTCTTCCCTCATTGGAAGAAAATGGCATTGTCAAGTAGATATCCAGATTAAGTTTAGCAACTAGACATGGGCACGACTTGGCAAAATCCTTGTTTCCGTTTCCGTTCCTCGTTTCCGTTACGTAACGAAACGAAGAACGACAATTACTCCACCAGAACTCGAACTCGAACCGACTAAAGAAAAATTGGGTTTGATTTGTCGTGGTCATTCCTGGCGGCATTGCAGCGATTGCGCGATGACAAGTGGCACAGGAAAAAAGTTTTAAAAATAAAAAACCCCGATTCCCGGCCAAAAAAGCAGGCGAAAATATGCCTGCCTGAGTGAGGGCACCTACCAGAAGGGTGGTTTCTGGGGGGGCGGCCTCCTCCCCTCTCCTCTCCTGGGCTGCGCATCCTCGTCATCTCACCAACTCGCCATGCCATGTGGTGCGGGCGGGGGATCCAAAATGGGGCGACTGCAAGCAATATTTATTTATTTTGAAATCGTGGTGGTCCAAAAACACACCAAAGCATCATAGAAACATGCGAAAATAGCTATTTTAAAACTGCCTGAATTTTTACAGTAGCAGCAGTGGGTTTTTCTTGCAACAAAACGTCTCCAATTGATTTTATTTTATTTTTTTTGTTTTTATTTTTGTTTTTTTACACCTGCGCAATGATGGGCTGGCCATGGGAGTGGACCATGCAACTTTTTGGAGCCATTCCACCAATTGCGTGGCCACTTGACCAGGTTTTGACCGAGACTTCTGGGATGTGCCTGTCGGGCATAAAAAGCCCACTAACCGTAGCCCGAACCCGAACCCTAACCCTAACCCTAACCCATACGCCAGTACACTGTCCTTCTTAGTGGGTCAGAGAGGCACCCAGAGGTGCACCCCACGAACTCACCCTAACCTTACCCAAAACAACCCTAAGCCTAGCCCTTGCACTAACCCCCCTAACCCTAAGCCAAATCTGTACTCGCATTGCACTACACACGCAAGTACAGTTCCCTTCTTGGTGTACCACAGAGCGCCCAGACTGAGGAGGAGCCTTCCCCCAGTGTGCGCACTGTGACACTGCATTTAGCAGTGGGCCTGTGGTCAACAGAGAGAGGCACCCAAAAAAGAGGTGCCTCTCTGCTCAACTTGGTATGCATATCCAATTGGCTATGCATGCCATTTTGTAGCGGGCTGGAGGAGGCACCCACCCCAGAGAGGTGCCTCCAGGAGCCCGCTTTCCCTTCATGGCGGGCCAGAGGAGGCACCCACCCCAGAGAGGTGCCTTCAGCAGCCCGCTCCCCCCCCGAAACCAGTACTAATGAAAAAATGACAAACGAAATGACAATTTTTTGGAAAATTTCGTGAAAAACGGAAACGAGCCGAAACGGGCCGACTCCGACACACGACAACTCGAAAACGTCATTTTCCCTGGTCGTGCCCATCTCTATTAGCAACTACAGCAGATCTTAACTCAGGGTTCAAGAGCATTTTATGAACCTGAATGTACCATGAGACTGAAGGCGGCTCACTGAATAATTTTGTCCCCACTTGAAATATTAGCACGTTTGCCCGGCCAGCTTAGTGATGGGAAAGGTCTGCTCCTCACAAATTCTAAAAGCAGGGTGAGGCTCTATGAGATGCCATCTTCCCGACAGAAAGCAAAATAAAAGTTACCTCTGGGGACACCCTCAATGAAAGCCTTACTGTTCTCAGTACTTCAATATGTCTTAATTGTACTGGACTGTATATTGACTCTCATTACTGTAAGTTGCCTTGGGTCCTTTTCCAAGGAGAAAGGTGGGGTAAAAATATGCTAAAATATAAATAAATAAATAAATAAATAAATAAATAAATAAATAAATAAATAAATAAATAAATTTGGACATGAGGCCCGTTGTGTGTTTCTTTAAAAAAACACTTTCGCCAAACCAAAGCATGTAGGACTGTCCTGTGAAATCCTCTTGTGAAGCCAGAGAAACAGACAAGCAGGGAGGGGAGAACCTTCCAGGAGGGATGTGCATTTTTGAAATTGACTAACACAGGCATGTCCAAAGTCAGGCCCGGGGGCCAAACGCAGCCCGTTTTCAAATTCTGAGCGGCCCACAGCCTCTTCTCTCCACAGGCTCAGCCTGTCATTCATCCCTGCCAGCTGACCCTTCCCCATACTGGATGGAGGTGTCTGCTTGCAGTTTTACGGTTTGCCTGCCCTCCCTGCCTCTGTCTGTCCCCCCAGCCTCCAGCCCCCTGCCCAGCCTACCCACCCCCAGCTCCGTTGCTACAGCATCCTCCCTGCCTCCTTGCATGTTATAGAGACTTGTCCAAAGTCCGGCCCGGGGCCCAAATATGGCTGAATGGTCAACCCCCTCACATTTTCACCTCACCAAATCTGCCCCTCCTTGCAAAAAGTTTGGACACCCCTGGACTAACATCTTCCTCCAGCCCAAGTCCATTTCCTCAGGGAGCAGAGAAGGGACAAGAAATCTAAACTGAGAATCTTCCCAACACCACTGCCTCCCAGTCAGCATGAAGAAAAATGGGCCATTAACAAAAGAGGGCAATCAGAAAAGTAAGAAAGCAGCTCTGCTCTTTACTCAGAAAAGTTACACCATCTGAAGTGCAGTGATAACACTGACCTCTCCACAGGGCCTGCTGAGCCAGAAGAAAACTGCACTCAAAAATAGCCATTCTGACTTTCATCAACCTGGTACAGAAAACAATCTACCTAGGAATCAACATAAGCAAAGGGCATCTGTGTTGCATAGTGTGGCGTTCGTGATATTAGAATTTTTACAACCTTGCATGCCCGCCTTCTAGCTTGACTGGGAGGGACCTTTCTAGGTGGGAAACTGTCAATCTGTCCTGCATTAACCAATAGTTCTCTTCTGTGTCACAGAGAGTTCCCGCTCTCCACTGAGGGTTCTTTTTCCATGTGGCACAGTGGTTGAACTGCTGTACTGCGGCCAAAACTGTGCTCATGATGACCAAGGATTTCAATCCGAGGTAGCCAGCTCAAGGTTCACTCAGCCTTCTATTCTTCCAGGGCCAGAAAAATGAATACTCAACTCATGGGGGGGGAGCAATGTTTGCCTTACATAATTAACTTGTAAACTACCCAGAGAGTGTTTAAAGTCTTATGGGTATATAAACAGCACACTAGGGCATGGTGGAGAACCTTCAGCACTCCAGAGGTTTTGGACCACAACTCCCACAGTCCTTTGTCATTGGCAATTTAGGCTTGGAATTCTGGGAGTTGCGGTCCAAAACATCTGGAGTGCCGAAGGTTCGCCACCACTTCACTAGGCTTTTTTCCCCCTTTAGAGTCTGCTATTGTCTGTTGATATAGTTTGGTAGGGAAAAAAGTCTGTTAAAGTACATTGATGCAGAGTTGTTAAAAGCAGTCATGTTGTTCTTTCATTTGTTGATGATACATTCACAATTGTAAGGAACTAAAATGTTACATTCTTGCGACTGCTGCCTCAGAGTGAGTCATTGAGACCGTAAGTGACAATCAAGTGAGAAAGTGGAGTATCTGAGAATTTGTAGCCCTTTGCCTGCTGCTCAGGTGGGGAAAGTGAAACAAAGCTTCAAAATAGGACAAACCATTTCTCCTCTCCTCCTGGCACATTTCAGCCCAAATGCAGGCACCCCGCAGGCCACTTCCTCCAGAGAAAATCCACCAAGGTGTGTGTGTGTGTGTGTGTGTGTGTGTGTGTGTGTGTGTGTGTGTGTGTGTGTGTGTGTGTGTGTGTGTGTGTGTGTTTTGTGCTGATCGACTCCCCATGATCCCATGTCCTTGGAGTTTTCTTGGCAGGTAGTGGCTTGCCAGTTCCTACTCCAGGTGCCTGCAGCACCTGGTATTCCCTGGTGGTCTCCCATCCAAGTACTAACCAGGGCCGACCCTGCTTAGCTTCCAAAATCAGATGACATTGGATGTGTTTAGGGCATCTAGGCAGCAGCTGCAGCAAGGTGTAGGACACCTAACATCTGTAAGATGTCACAAGACTGTTTGTTTGTTTGTTTGTTTGTTTGTTTGTTTGTTTGTTTGTTTGTTTTTGCTGTTAATTGACTAATCCGGACATTTCTCTGGATGTAAATCGATGGGGATTGGGGTACAAGCTTAACCAGCAGACGCAGTGGCTGCCCTGGCTGGCTGGTTGAATTCCACAGGGCGGCAGAACCATCGGCTGGCTTTCCAGGCCGCCTGAGAAGTTTTGCTTTGGGGCAAAACTTCCTACCCCGAAGCAAGAAAGCAAACCCGGGGATGCCTCAGCCTCTTGTCCCTTTGCCCACCGAAAAGTGAAGGGTGGGCATGCTAGCCAAGGATAAACCTCTTGGGGTCCCCGCCTCCTGGCTCCAGCTAGGATTCTGCGGGCTTCAGCTGCAGCCTGCTCCTCCTTTAGAGAGACGCCAGCGGCTCCTTCCCGCCCTGAGACTGTTCTCTTGCAGTGGTTCTCAACCTGTGGGTCCCCAGATGTTCCTGGACTGCAACTCCCAGAAATTCTGGCCAGCTCAGCTAGTGATGAAGACTTCTGGGAGTTGCTGTCCAGGAACATCTGGGGACGCACAGGGCAACGCTACGGGCAGAAACCCGCGGTGGCCAAAGCAAAAGCAGAACTGGACAGTTCAACAGCCGCCCGCTCCCACAGAGCTCTTCTCCAGCGGCGGAGGAGCGCGGCGCCAATTGGATGCCTATTGCCCTCCTTCCCACCACCACCACCAGCAAGCCACGCGGGCAGCAGAGTCAGGAACAGCCGGATAGCTCCCCGAGTGGGTGCGTGTTCAATCCCCGCTGCGCCTCCTGGGCAAAGGCCGGACTTGGCGACCCCAAGGTCTAGGATTAGAAGGGAGGGAGAGGGTGTTCGGGGGGGGGGAGGTCAGCTCCCGCCGCCTATACCTTTGCTCGGGCGAAATCAGGAACAGCAGCCGCCGCAGCAGCAGCAGCAGCAGCAGCGAAGGAGGAGGTGGAGCAGGAGGAGGGCAGGGCAAGGCAAGGCAGGGCAGGGCAGGAGGAGTGACTTTGGGAAGCGCAACGACCCAGGAAGCTGCCGGGCGCACGTCGCCAGCAGCCCAGAGAGTCGTTTATTACAAGCCCACACGCACACACACACACACACACACACACACACGCACGCCAGCCTGGCTGGAACTCGCCCGGCGCGCCGCGGATCGAGCCAGCGAGCGATTGAGCGAGAGGCGGGCGGGGAATGGCCGGATGATCGCCCCTCCGCTCCCCGCCATGGCTGCGAAGGAAGCCCTCTATAGCAAAGTCACCCCGCGGCGGGCCAGGCAGCCCCGCGCCGGGACCATCAAGCACAGCTCGGCGCTGGACATCCTCCTCTCCATGGGGTTCCCCAAAGCCCGAGCGTGAGTCAGGCCGGAACGCGGTGACGGTGGCGGGGAGGTGGCGGGGGGGGTGCGGGCAATTGCGTCTGTATGCGCGCCTGTTTCGGGAGTCTGGGTTTTTTTTTAACTTTTCTCTTCCCCCCCCCCGCCCCCCCGCCCCATCAGATGGCTGTCGGGTGCCTAGAAGGAGCCGGGACGCGGGAGGGAAAGAGCGAGGGAGAGGAAGGAAGGGAGCGGGTGGCAGGCCGGCCGTGAGTCATCCCTTTGCTTTCTAGATGACTGCGAAGGGAGAAGCGGGGGGGGGGGGTTAGGGAGACGGGAGGCGGTGGTGATGAGGGGGAGGGAGGCGATCGGATGCTCCTTTCCGTCCGGAGAGCGGGCACATCGTAAGGCAGCCTCCCTCCCCCCCCGCCGCCGCCGCCGATCGCGACCCGCGAGGCTGGCATGACCGGAGGCGTTTTATGGGGACCAGGAGCGGCCTGGCTGCGTGACTCGGGCGGCGGTGGCGGTGGGGGCTGCTGGCCAAGGCGAGGGGGGGGGAAGCTCGGCGGGAGGGAGCTTTGCGGCCCTGGGATGGGAGGATGACGGACGCGCAGCAGGCATCCTCCGGTGAGAAGGAGGAGGGGGTGGTCGCTGCCTCTCGGCCGGATGGAGCTGTTATCAGCTGTTACCAGCCAGGGCGGTTGAACGGGAGGGAGGGGAGCCGCTTCCACCCTCCGCTGCACCCCCAGCCTTGGAGCATCGGTCGTTCGCCATCCGGAGCCGGGAGGGAGGCGATCGAGCCTCGATGCGATAACTCTCTGGTCTCCCTCTCTCTCTCTCTGTCTCTCTCTCTCTACACTCACACACACACACACACACACACACACACACACACACACACACACACACACACACACACACACACACACACACACACACACACACATGGCAGTGGCTTGGGCATTGGAGAGAGAGAGAGGCGGGAGGCTTCTTTGCGCCGAGAAATCGGCCGCTCCTGAGGCTTGGCTAGGTGGCCTTGCAGGACGGAGGCCAGCAAGCCTGAGAAACAGCGACCACCTCCGCCTCCTGGCAGAATGGGCTCCTTCTTCCCCCCAACTCTCTGATGTGGCCGGCGCCCATATGTTGCGAGGAAGGAGCAGCTTGCAACGCCCTGGTAGGGCCGGAGGGTCCATGCCCCGGACGTGGGAGGGTCTAGTCAGGCCTGGGAGGGAAAAGATTCAAAAAGATCCTCGGATCCAAGAGGTCAGGCTGGGGATCTAGGCTGCCCCTAGGACCGAGGGAGCAATGCTGGAGAGCATCAAAAAGGGAGTCAGGGTTGAAACCTAAAGGCAAATGCTAGGAAAAGAACCAAGTAGGATTCTGCATGAACTTGGAACTACACAAGCAGCACAAAAACACATGGGAAGCAGTAAAGTACAGCAAACTCAATTTTTAAGAAACTCTGCTTGGCAGCTATTCATTCATGGAAACCTTGACTGAAGACAAAGGTCTTTGCTTGTGGTAGGGTAGCCAAGATGGGGCCAGCCTGGCTTCCTGTGGCCTCCCACAGTTCCATTGTCTAGGACAGTGGTTCTCAACCTGTGGGTCCCCAGATGTTCTTGGACTGCAACTCCCAGAAGCCTCCACCACTCGCTGTGCTGGAAGGGGTTTCTGGGAGTTGCAGTCCAGGAACATCTGGGGACCCACAGGTTGAGAACCACTGGTCTAGGAGCAGCAGAGAAGGCCTTCTCCTGATTCTCCACCATATTGCACCTGCAAAGGTGGTAGAACCAAGAGAAAGGCCTCTTCTGATGATCTGAGCACTCAAGCAGACTCAAAAAGGGAGGTGCTGCCCTTGAGACAGCTTGGGCCCTCTGAAAAATGCCCTTAAGAACAGCAGCCATGCTCATCTTGCACATAAGGTCTCAGACCTCCTTTCTTGAGTCCATTTCTATAATCCTAGCTCTTCCTCCTTTCCTAACGTCCTCTGCTTTTCCTCACATTATTGTCTTTTCCAGTAAATCCCATGTTCTCATGGGATGCCCATAAGAACATGGAAGGTTATTTTGACCAATGGCCAATCATAGTTCAGGACAGGATTTAAAAAAATCCCGTAAATTCCTAAGCACAATCATCAGGTCAACATTATAGAAGGCCAGATAAAATGTACATTTCTTGGTTCCCAGCTATTTCGCCAGAAACTGCTCAAAATATATATATATTCTTATACTTCTTTACAACCCCTGAATACCTGCAGTCTTAACTGGATGGCTTTAACATCACTGTCCCAAGACATATTTTCTGTTGCCCTACTTGCATGCCTTTATATGTGTCTTGAGCTATAGACGGATGTTGAGATCTGCTGAAATGCAGCATTAATAACTGGCTTGCCTAAGGAAGCAAGGAACGTGCTCACAGCTTGGGTGGGAACGGATTCATCCGTTAACGCTCACAGGAGAGACAAAAGGTTTTAATTGCCGAGTTAGGATCAACCAGTTTCTAACATCCTCAGTTATAGCTTGACTTCAACTGAGCTCTCAGCTGTGTATAGGAACTGATGTCTTGGAGAGCCAAAATAGGCTGGACTGCAAAGAATAGTTTGGGCCCAAATTGAATGAAACCTTAGAAACCGATAGGACTGAAGCCATGGATAGCTTACATTTCATTCATTTGGGTTACCTTGGCATGGGGTTGAATTTGAATCCCAAAGACTAATGTGAATCCTCACCTCTCTCTCTCTTTCTAGTCCTACACCTTAAAATGCAGAATCCTTCAAAACAGAGGATGATGCAATGAGGTCATGTTGAGAAACACGCTAATTAGCATGTTGATGAGTCTCCATAAAGCTAATGTGCCAAGGTATTTATAAATAGAAACCACATTTAAGATGCTGGTTGCAGAGGGAGGTGATCCAGGAAATCAAGCAGGTTAAGAATGAGTGGTTTGCACCCAGACGGTAGGCAGATTAAGATGCAGGCTTCCACGTGGTTGGTTTGTCATCCTACAACCTCTGTCTACACAAGCAAGCTCTTCCCTACTTTTCCAGTCAGATCTTGTGTGACAGAGAGTATCTTCAGACATTCTGGCATATGGAGGTCAAGGGTGCAAATGTTCATCCGTTTGATTATCACACTGTTCCTCCACTACAATAAATTGTAATATTATGAGATTTGTCATATCTCTCCAATGGAATATTCCTGCTCCTTCACCATCTAGAGAAGGTTAATTCACCTGCTTGGATGCAGAACTGGATAAAATTGTAGTAGTAGTAGTAGTAGTAGTAGTAGTAGTAGTAGTAGTAGTAGTAGTAGTAGTAGTAGTAGTAGTAGTAGTACTGTTACTTTCCAAATTATTCAGCCAACATGTCATCTAACCATAAGCACTGGAGAATTCTGGGAATTGTATTTTTTTAAATGTCTTTTCCAATGTTTTATTTGGATGGAACCAAGACTGTGTGCCAGTGAAAATGCATCCAAAATTCCTGATTATACCTGTGAGCCAAGGAGTCATTTTCATGTAATCACCCCATGCTTTACTATAATGTCCTGTTAATTCTTTTGTTCCCTTGCCTCTACCGAGAGACAATTGTCTATAGCTCAGGCTACTGGTGGGCCCACCGCAGAACCAAGCCAGATTCAGAGGCCTCTTGAGCTCCTTCTTTGATCAGTCTAAATTCTGGGTGTCCTTTTGAGTTGTCGCTTATTCCTATGTACTTTGATGAGTTGCCAGTCTCCTAGCACAGAGGAAGAAGACTTTGTGCAGATCTTCTCTTAATTGCATGTGCCTTCAATAATGGTTCCTGGCAGATGTCTCTCTGTGTGTACATGTCTGTGTAAAAGATGTAAACAACATTTGTCCCATAGTGGTGTCCACTGGCGTAACTAGGGAGGGGCGGAAGAGTGCATTTGCCCTGGGGCGTGCAATAATCTGGAGATGCCTGGAGGGGGAGCAGCAGGAAGAAGCCATGCACCATCCTTCCAGCAGTTCTCCTTTTGCCCTGCTAAGGCTTGGAGGAGAGGGAAGCAGGTGATTTTTTTTCCAAGCAGCACCTCCGACAATTGCTCCCCCTACTCTTTCCCCCCCCCCGCTAAGGCTTGGTGATCCAGGGAAAGGAGGAGAGGGAAGCGAGCAAAGGAGGTGCTGCTTGGGGGAAATTCCTGCCTGCTTCCCTCTCCTCCTTTCCCTGGCTAACGATTGCCAAGCCTTATCCAGGGGAAAGGAGGAGGGGAAAGCATGCTATGGAGGTGATGCTTGGAAAAAAATTGCCTGCTTGGCACTATTTGCACACTGTTCAGTTTGCACAGGAGAGCCTTGTCCGGGAGATCCCTGAAGAGGGTGTGAGAAAGAGGGACCCTTCTCTCCCTCCCCCATTGTTCCCCAGGATCGGCACCCCTTGCTCAGTGGGTGAGATGCAGATGGGGGAAGGAGGGGCCACAAAAACTGACTTTGTCCCCAGGCACTCCAAACCCTAGCTACCCCTCTGGTGGTGCCAGGAGCACTGCAGGGGTGTATTTTGAGTGACTTGGATGCCATTTGGCATCAAAGAGGCTCTAAGAGTGTGGAAGCCAGCAGTATAAATCTTGTTCACCCAGATAACATCACCTAGTGATTAGTCAAAGGTCTTTGAAATGAATTCCTTGCTGTAAGCTACTATTACCTTGAACAACTTCCTGTTTTAATGTGGAAAGCTGTACTGGAATAGATTGAGGGAAAGGGCAAATGAGGAGGCTTTGTGTTTTCTGAATGGTGAATGCCACCATTCCTGTATAATAATGCAGGGCATGAGTAAAGTGGACAGAGGGACACTCTTCCCCCTCTCAGAAAATACCAGAACTAGGGGACATCCCCTCAATTTGAGGGCTGGGAGAGTAAGAACACAAAAAAGAATTTTTTTCACCCAGCGTGTTGTTAGTCTGTGGAACTCCCTGCCACAGGATGTGGTGATGGCATCTGGCCTGGATGCCTTCAAAAGGGGATTGGACAGATTCCTGGAGGAAAAGCCCATCACAGGTTACAAACCATGAGGGAGATGTATCATCTCCAATCTTAAAACAGGGGTACTTCAAGGACCAGATGCAGGGCAGTGGTATCAGGAGACAGATATCTAGTCTCGTGCACTCCCAGAGGCATCTGCTGGGGCCACTGTGAGATACAGGAAGCTGGACTAGATGGGTCTTTGGCCTGATCCAGCATGGCTCTTCTTATGTTCTTATGGATTACTGTGGGGTGAAAGTCCATAAGTTTCAGCCCTATGACTGGGTGGGGAGGAGCAGCAGACATGCATTTACAAAACTGGGCCTTGATTTTGGGTTTGACTTGAAGGGAGGCCATTGTACTGAACTGTTTTGGCAGATGAGTCCATTGTGAACCATTCAGAAGACTAGTGGCCTATCTCTTAGCACCTTATTTATTTATTTATTTATTTATTTATTTATTTATTTATTTATTTATTTATTTATTTATTTAGGGGCCGGAATCATTTTCTCCATAATGTGGGCACACAAAAGTAGAAAGCTATTAATCATGTTTCCCTTGGTGTCCAAACATTTGTACAAATTGGGGCGGCGGTGTACCAAACAAGTCACTATGGTGGCTGTGGCAAAAATCGTAAATGCAATTTGAGCTCTCCTCGGTTGACACATGGTTTCAAGGCCACTGGCAGGGTTTTTTTTCCCCCTCCCATCTGAAAATGTGGGAAATGTTGGGTGCAAAAGGACAAAGCCAACCAGCCAGCCAGACCAGCCAGGGAGACAGCAAACAAGCCTTTTGCCCTGGGTGTTCTCCTAGGAGACTGGGATGATCTTGTATCAAACAGAGAGGCAAACACAAAGTGCTGTTGTTCAATCGAAGCCCCCAGAGACTCCTGCAAACAAATGGCAGGATTTAAATGTCATGTTTAAGAAGAACTAGGCTTGAAGTTGAGGATGGCTCCTTGTGCCTTGAAATAAAAAAAAAACCAGAAACTTCAAGGCATAGTTTGGTCTCCTAAGTAGCTTATGGTAAATGTTTGAAGGAGTGCAGTCTTGTTTTTTTAATTTTTTTTTAAATGTGCTCAGATTTCTTTTGCAAACAGGATCTTTCCCTGTCTACACCTCTGCCGGCACGCACATCCACAAAGACTTTGGTGTGAGTTCTGCAATTGCTTCTTGCCAAGAGAGCACCAAGACCTGTTCCCATGATATGTGCTATGATACAAGGGGATTTGTTTCTGATTCCATCCTGCACCACCTCCAAATTTTTCCCCCAGCAGTATTCAGTGGTAGGGTATGTTTTACGTTTAGAGTTTGGTTCCAGCCACAGGAACCAAGCAGAAGCACGCTTTGCCTGCCCTGCTGCCCTTGCTTTGCTTCTGAGCGAGGCGGTGCCCGCCTTTTCATCTGTCATCTCAGTGAATATGTTTAATAGACTTGCACTAGTTTTATAATCCATTAATTAAATTCACTTCCAGCTTTTCCTCCCATGAGCTCATGATGATGTACACTGAGCTGCTCTCCTCCCTTCTTTTCCCCCCATGAAAACAACAACCCTGTGAAGTCAAGTCAGGTTTGCAGAGTTCAATTGGCCTAAAGCCATCCTGACAGTTCTGCACCGGACTGGGAATTGGAACCACGACGTTACAGCACCCCAGGAGCAGGAGAAGGTTAATGGTCAATCCTGTGCAGAGGCGTCGCTAGGGTGTTCAGCGCCCAGGGACAAAATCAGTTTTCGCGCACCCTCCTGCCCTTCCCCCAACCGCTGGAAGAGGCCAGCCGGTCTCCTTTCACCTGGACCAACCACGCAGGGCAGTGAGGAGGAAAGGGCAGGGGAGCGGGGAAAAGCCCAGAGTCCCACCGAAGGGCTGGCAGGCAGCTGTGGATGGAGGTGTGGGTGTGTGCCCACCCGCCTTGGCAAGCCCTTTCCGTGAGGAGAGGAGGGAGGGAGGGAGGGAGGGAAAGGGGCCGGAGGGTGTTGGGGAAAGGCAAGGCCTGGGGCCTGCATTCTCCACCCCACGTACTGGCCAGCCAACTTGGTTGCCCACCCGCCTCCCAGGCGGCTTGAGGGATGGCACCTTCAGACCCCAAGGGATGCGCCTGCCCTCACCAGGCCACCGCCGTTCCCTAGCTGGTGCTGGCACTGCTGGTACAGCGTCCTGGCTCAAGACTCTGTCTCCACAGCGCCCGGCCACCCAGCCCAACCTCAACTGGGCTCTCTCTGCGCAGTGGGGCTGGAGCCCCTGTCTGCCCATCCCTAAATACACCCCTGATCCTGTGCCCATTATGTTTCCTCATCTTGGCTGCAAGGAGAGCAAGGGAACTATGACTCTGTCCTCATTGTTTTCTTTCTTCAAATTCAATTTTTAACGTAGAAAAAAAGAGGCATGCACACAACACTTGCTCTACCATACCCTTGGGCTTTGCAGCATCATTAATTGGACAAATAGCTGGTGTGGTTAATTGTTCCAGTTCCTGTACACGCAGTTCCTGGATCCTCCCATTGCGACAGTGGCAATAGCTAAGCAGTTTTCTGCATCTGAGCTGAAATGGGCCCCCGCGGGAGGTGAGTGGCTAAATGAACGGGAGAACAGCATTGTGAAACTACACAAGATATCACAGCTATCATCAAAAGGAAGGCCTAGCTGGGGTGGCAGCGTCAGTGCAACATAAGCACATGCTTGAGGTCAACTGAGAAAGGCTGCTGAGAAAATTGCACAGTCAGGGGATAAGAGGGCAGGTCCTCTTATGGATTGAGAACTGGTTGAGATCCCGGAAACAAAGAGTAGGTGTCAATGGGAAATTTTCACAATGGAGAGAAGTGAAAAGCGGTGTGCCCCAGGGCTCGGTCCTGGGACCGGTGCTTTTCAATCTGTTCATAAATGACCTGGAGACAGGGATAAACAGTGAGGTAGCCAAGTTTGCAGATGACACAAAACTTTTCCGTGTGGTAAAAACCAGAGAAGATTGTGAAGAGCTCCAGAAGGATCTCTCCAAACTGGGGGAGTGGGCTGAGAAATGGCAAATGCGTTTTAATGTAACCAAATGTAAAGTAATGCATATTGGGGCAAAAAATCCAAACTTCATCTATCAACTCATGGGCTCTGAGTTATCCGTGACGGATCAGGAAAGAGATCTTGGTGTGTTGGTGGACAGCTCCATGAAGGTGTCTCCCCAATGTGTGGCAGCAGTGAAGAAGGCCAATTCCATGCTAGGGATTATCAAAAAGGGGATTGAAAATAAAACAGCCAACATTATAATGCCGTTATACAAAACAATAGTAAGGCCCCACCTGGAGTATTGTGTACAATTCTGGTCACCGCATCTCAAGAAAGACATAGTGGAACTGGAAAAGGTGCAGAAGAGAGCGACTAAAATCATTACTGGGCTGGGGCACCTCCCTTATGAAGAAAGGCTAAAACAATTGGGCCTCTTTAGTCTGGAAAAAGGCGCTTGAGGGGGATATGATTGAGACATACAAAATAATGCAGGGCATGAGTAAAGTGGATAGAGGGAAGCTCTTCTCCCTCTCTCAAAATACCAGAACTAGGGGACATACACTCAAATTGAGTGCTGGGAGAGTAAGAACTGACAAAAGAAAATATTTTTCACCCAGCGTTGTAAGTCTATGGAACTCCCTGCCACAGGATGTGGTGATGGCATCTGGCCTGGAT
This sequence comes from Phrynocephalus forsythii, assembly GCA_029282475.1. Classification (NCBI taxonomy): domain Eukaryota; kingdom Metazoa; phylum Chordata; class Lepidosauria; order Squamata; family Agamidae; genus Phrynocephalus; species Phrynocephalus forsythii. The sequence goes on from JAPFRF010000022.1 coordinate 8,802,507, forward strand.
GCCTTCAAAAGGGGATTGGACAGATTCCTAGAGGAAAAGTCCATCACGGGTTACAAACCATGATGGAGATGTGTAATCTCTAGGCTTTAAACCAGGGTACTTCAAGGGCCAGATGCAGGGGAGTGGTATCAGGAGACAGATATCTAGTCTCATGCGCTCCCAAACGCATCTGGTGGGGCCGCTGTGAGATACAGGAAGCTGGACTAGATGGGCCTTTGGCCTGATCCAGCATGGCTCTTCTTATGTTCTTATGTTCTTATGTTCTTATGTTCTTATGTTTCTACAACTGCCGCTTTAGTTGAGAGCCTGTGATGTACTTGGTTGAAGATAGGTCTTCAAGCTCCCTGATTTGGGGGCCCAGGCTTCCCATGGTAGACTAACAGCGAGGAACTCCACTCCAGTGGTCCTTTCTTCTGCACAGTCTCCTGAGAAATATGTCCCGATGAGATCAGTAGGCTTTTCTGCTGAGCAATACTGCATGGGTTTCCGGTTTTCATTCATACTAGATGCTTAGTCTTTTAAAGAAAAACGGGCTGTGTGAACGTAGGAAGAGGTGTTGGGCACATCTTATATCTCAGAAAGGGTCTGAGATACTTCCAGGACTCAGAGAGAGAAGTGAAAGGGAGAGGCAAATGGATATGGAAAGCATATGGTCCTGAAAAGGAGCTTTGATGGTGTTTAGTGTTTGATATCATCAAGGGAATATGGGAAGAATGTTGGTTGAACAAAACTCAGCATATCTGCCAACCTTGAAGGCTTGGGGTGATCTGCTGTGGTTTCTCCCAATGACGGGGTAATGGACGGGTGGACAAGAATATCCCACTTATTAGAGGAGAATTCAGACCCAGAATAATTTGAAAATTATAGGCCACATGTGAATCACGGCCACCTTGTGGACTGTAAATAGGAACATGAAGGTTGGCCAAGGAGTCTGCCACACCTCGGCAATCTAACTCCATCTTAGGCAGTAGTTTCCTAGATCAGCAGCTGAGAAGAAGGCTAGACTACATAATTTTGGTGGTTTCATTCTTCACATCCTGCCAGCCACGTTCATGAAAAAGCGAAGTGTTCTGCTTATATACCACCCATACCACTTCAAGTAGTCTCTGGGTGATTTACAATTTTAATTACAGTATGCAGGCTACATATTGCCCCCCACCCCCACCCCCAGCAAGCTGGGAACTCATTTTACCGACCTCGGAAGGATGGAAGGCTGAGTCTATCATGAGCCTGCTACCTGGGATCGAACCCCAGGTCGTGAGCACAGTTTTACCTGCAGTACAGGCATTTAACCACTGCGCCATGGGGCTTGTACATAGAGCTTCTCCTGGTCTGGAGAGGATCATGTTGTATCTGCCTGCCGTATAGATGTGAAAGATGAAAAGCCAGTTAGAAAACAAGAGGTAGTCATCCTACTTCAATATGTTAGAAGTAGCTGAACATGTACTGATTGGTAGATCTGCCCATATCACTTTCTCCCCACCATATTCATCTTCTTCCTTCTTCTCATCTTCTTGTGGTCCTCTCAAATTCTTTCCATCAAACTTTGGGACTAAGGTGCATTTTGTTTATTTTAAATAGAAACTGTAAGGGACAAAAAGTGACTTTTGAATAAAGGCCTCCCAACACACCTGCATTTGCTAAATAGATATTTAGTAGAATTTTATGACAGAGCTGTTCGACAATGGAATATGCTGCCACAGAGGGTGGTGGAGTCTCCTTCTTTGGAGGTTTTTAAGCAGAGGCTGGGTGACCATCTGTGATGGGGGTTCCTGCATGGCAGGGGGTTGGACTGGATGGCCCCTGAGGTCTCTTCCAACTCAATGATTCTATGAATGTTCCAGGCAGAATTGAAGAGGATGCATATGCATTGTTTTGAAATTAGCTGGTGATTGTTCTTATCTGAGCGTTATCCCATGGCTGGAAGAACCGGCTCCTAAGAGAAGGCAGATTCGCTCTGCCAACAGTGGGGGTTTCTGTGTCCTCAGAGCCAGGGCTGTATTCTCCGCCTAAGTATTGTCCCCACCACTGTGATGTGCATCAAAACACCAGTTTCTGTGAAGGTTCTCTGATTTTCCATTGAAAACTATTTTTAAAAAGTTTCTATGCTGACATAGCACCTTCCTTGTGTCACCACGACTCTGTGGTAAGTTGTGCAATTATAATTATTCTTCCATCATGCTGTTTAATAGGGAAATTTTCAGTAATTTCAATAAAATACAGGCCAGCGCATGACGTGGGCTTGCCGGTGTATCGATATCCTGAAACCACAATTTAAAAAAACAAACACATGGGAAGTAGCACAATGGGGGAACAAGAGAAAAAACAATGGTGTTTCGGAGTCCCCACTTCAGTTTGTGTCGCCACAAAAGACGCATCGAAAGCAGCTCCAAAAACCAGTACCTCCAGAGATAATTGCTGGAAGACCCTCTGGGATGCGCTTAAGGGGGTGTTGTTGTTGTTGTTGTTGTTTTTAAAGCCAGCTGCTCATGGGGGCAAGATTTTTGAAGACTTTTCCTGAATTTACAAGTGCTTTTTAGCACTCATGGGATAAGACTCTTTGTCACTGTATCTGCTCTACTGCTCCTTTTTGGTCTCACTCTTGCAACTCCCACTTATGCCCATCATGGTGCACTTGTGATCCTCAGCCTTTGGACCTCCAGATGTTTCTGAGATTTCATCTCCCAGAATTCCTGCCTACTGGGCATGGTAGCTAGGATTTCTGGGCACTGCCGTCCAAAAATATCTACAGCAAAATATCCAAAATCAATGGGGAACTTATCTGAGCCACATTCTGTCAGAGGCCAGCTTGAAACATGGCAACACACGTTGGCTGGACTAGGACCCAGAACGCTGGAGGACTGGGCTACTCAGATTCTTAATGGCTAGAACTCTTGAGTTCCCAAGATGTTCTTGGATTAAAACTCCCAGAAGCCTACGCTGCTACCTGTGTGGCCCAGGATTTCCAGAAGTTGTCATCCATGGACATCTGAGGATCCAAGGTTGAGATTGGCTTCTTGATCACTGGTTCCCAACCTTGAGTCCCCAGATGTTCTCATTTGGGAACCACTGATCTTGCAGCCATTCTCAACCTTTTTGGCTATAAACCCTAGAACATAAGAAGAGCCATGCTGGATCAGGCCAAAGGCCCATCTTTTCCAGCTTCCTGTATCTCACAGTGGCCCCAACAGATGTGCCTGGGAGTGCACAACACTAGATATCTGTCTCCTTATACCACTGCCCTGCATCTGGTCCTTGAAATACCCTGGTTTTAAGCCTGGAGATCACATCTCCATCATGGCTTGCAACCTGTGATGGACTTTTCCTCCAGGAATCTGTCTAATCCCCTTTTGAAGGCAACCAGGCCAGATGCCATCACCATCTCCTGTGGCAGGGAGTTCCACAGACTAACAACGCTCTGGGTGAAAAAAATATTTTCTTTTGTCTGTTCTTACTCTCCCAGTCCTCAATTTGAGTGAATGTCCCCTAGTTCTGGTATTTTGTGAGAGGGAGAAGAGTGTCCCTCTATCTGTAAGGGACACTTCTTAGGTTTAAGGGCCTCCTGGACAAACAAGGGTATGACATAAACAAATGAACAGAAAATCCCCTTCTCACGTTTTTTCAGCCAGCCGTCCCCTTCAAAACATGCCAGGGCACTGGAGGAGGGTGAATAAATTGAAACTTCATCCTGACACGGCATCATCTGAATTACAGCCAGTGAGAGAGATCTGTAATGTAATAGAAATGTCCCAGTTTCTTTAAGGCTTTGTAATGACTCAGTGCAGAAAGTAGGAGAGTGACATGCTGAACAAAGAGCTGCGTCTAGAACTGATAACAAAAATTAACAGTCTTCTGAACCTTGTGCTCCTAATGCAATTTACTTCCCTTAAAAGGAATTTAGAATATATACATATGCTCTAAGCAGCTGTTCTTTTCCTCCTGTACAGGACGGTCAATCAGATTTTAGGTACTTCATTAGTCAGATAAGATGTGAGGAGCCATTAAGGCTAGCTTGGTGCACGCACGCACACACACACACACACACACACACACACACACACACACACTCACTCACTCACAGAGAGAGAGAGAGAGAGAGAGAGAGAGAGAGAGAGAGCTTTGCAGAATTCTCTGTAGTGCTTGTAGATAGCAAAAACAGAGGGAAAAGAGACCATGTCCACAAAACTCTCCATGAGGAACATAAATTCCACAGTGGTTTACGGTGGGTGGGGGCGGCCATGATTGCTTCCTTTTTTCCCAGGCTTAAACTGCCCAGAGTTCCTGTTTGAGGAAAATTGGATTCCGGTATACAAATTTACAAATAAATAAATAAATAAATAAATATTGGTAGTTAGACCAAAGCCACTAGTGCAGAAGATAAAGCCAATACAGTGGTACCTCAGCTTAAGAATTTCATCTGTTCCGAATGCATGCTTTTAAGTTGAACTACTCTTAAGTCAGGGTACCTATCTAAAAATTGAAAAATTAAGTTAAAAAAATTTAAAAAATGAAAAAAATATTTGTAAGTCGAGCTAACTATATCTAAAATTTGTAAGGCAGCAGTTAAAACGGCAACAGTTTTCCGCTCTTAAGTTGAACTGCTCTTAAGTCTTAAGTCGGGGTACCACTGTACATGCGTGGAACTCTTTGGCCTGGGTTAGATACTTATATGGGTGGAGCACCCACTGCAAATGTGGTCAGGGCAGCCTAACCAAGGACTAGTTGGTGGTGGTGTCAGAGGCCTGGTCATGTGACTGGCTCAAACCACTGCCTCAGCTCTTACCCACGGAGCTCTGTGCCACCATAAATATTGGAAAGGGTGCTGGCCATTGACCCAGCAGGCCTCCTTTAGATGCAGCTAGCCACTGGATTTGTGACCTCAGGTTCTTCTGTTGGTGCTGCTGCAGCTGGTCTACAAAAAGGGCAAAGTAACATAAGAGGGGAAAGCAGCGGGTTTAATGTTGTTCACCAGCAACTGGCAACTGGATAGCAAAAGTGTTCTGCTTCTATACCGCCCCATACCACTTCAAGTAATCTCTGTGCCATTTACAGTTTAATTACAGTGTGCAGGCTACACATTGTCCTCCCCCCAGCAAGCTGGGTACTCATTTTACCGACCTCGGAAGGATGGAAGGCTGAGTGAACCTTGAGCCTGCTACCTGGGATTGAACCCCAGGTTGTGAGCACAGTTTTACCTGCAGTACAGGCATTTAACCACTGCGCCATGAGACTCCACGAGGCAAAGTGGGAGAGCCAACTGGTTCTCCTCCACAGGTTGTTTGACCACAAGTCCTATCATCCTTCACCATTGGCTGTGCTGACCATGGCTGATGGGAACTGCAGTCCAGCATCTGAAGGTTCACAAGCTGCCTTGTACACAGAGGATGCCCATGCATCACATCTGTCTACATACCTCCTATCCCTAGTTTAAATGGACTTTGTTTCTGCTTGAACCCTGGGGATCTATTTCCCAAGTGGCACTGCTAGAGAGAACGGGGTGTGGAACTGGTGTCCTCTTGTGTGTCACCTCCAAAACTTTCTCTTTCACATGGTGTTAAAAAGAAAAAGGTAAAGGTTCCCCCCGCAGATGCGTGTTAGTCATGTCCGACTCTAGGGTGGTGCTCATCTCCGTATTCAAGCCGAACAGCCCGTCTTGTGTAGGTCCGTGGCCATGTGGCTGGCATGGCTGCAAGGAAACACTGTTTTACCTTCCCACTTTTTATGGCATTACCTATTTATCTACTTGCATTTGCATGCATTCAAACTGCTAGGTTGGCAGCAGCTGGAGTTAACAGTGGGAGCTGACTCTGCTGCATGGCACCTGGGATTCAAACCGCCGAGCTGCTGACCTACTTGTAGCCCACAGTTTTCAGTGCTCTAGCCCGCTGAGCCACCAGTCCCCTAATTCACCAGGAGAGCATGGGAAAGAAAGAGTAGCTTTTTGGTTGCAAGCAAAACGCCCGAGTCCCCCTAGCTGTGGAAAACAGGGAGAGGAAGTGAAACTCCAGGGTCCCAAATGCACCAGCAGTCCAAATTTAGCCCCTCGTACCCTGGAGGGGAGGAGGCAAATGGAAACTATGATGACGCCTCAGCTGCTCTGTGGGTATAGATTTGAAAAAGCGGAATTCTTGTTGAAGGTCATTTGGCATGTTTCACGGTTGCTGACTCATGTGTTGTTGTTTTCCCCCCCTAATCATCAGTGCAGCATTGCACGGTCATCAGAAGAAGAAGCACATTGTTTGGGGTTGTTCTACACCAGAACAGGGTGCAGTGGAATGTACACATTGTCCTAAACCTAAACAATATCTCAGGAAAAAGAGAAAGGTTCTTGTTGCTCCTTGAACCTCCTTGGGTGCCGCCTGAAAGCTGCTCTTCACTTAGCACTGACTAGCTTATCTATTTTAAATCATCATCATCATCATCATCATCATCATCATCATCATCATCATCATCATCATCATCATCATCATCATCATCATCATGTGCCAATGAGTCAGTTCTGAGTTAGGGTGACCCTTGTCAAGTTTTTCGCAATAGAGACTACCCTAACCCTAACTCTAACTCTAACTCTAACCCTAACCCTAACCCTAACCCTAACCCTAACCCTAACCCTAACCCTAACCCTAACCCTAACCCTAACCCTGACCCTTCTTCAACATTCCCTTTTTCTGGGGGCATCTTGGGAGGACACAGCTTCCCCAAGGGCCACACAGGCTGGCTCTTCTCCCTAGCAGTAAGCAGTTAAACAACCAGCCTCTGGCTCCACACTTCATTCATCCTTGAGACCCAATGTGGGGTGCCAGAATATGTCAGGCTCAAGAGAGTGGCTCACATCCCTGCTTAACAGTGACACTCACCGAAAGATAGACTTGCAAAGCCACTTTGTGCAACATTCCATAGGCCTTATAGCCTAGACATTGTGGGCTGATCGCACACAACAATTCAACCTTAAGACAAATAGATCTATCCTTCAGGCATGTGTGTGTGTGGGGGGTGTTTTTTTGAACTGAATAGCCAAGTTGGACAATACTTCATCAGAACTCAACAATTTACAATGCTCTGACTTGCTAATTTGACTGGAGAAAAAAATGTTTCTTTTTAGAATTTCTTTTTCCCCAAGCAGAGGAGCACAGCTTTCTAGAGCCACTGATGGGTAGATAGATTGATGTTTATCCGAGGTCATTGGTTCCCAGCCTTGGGCTCCTGGGTCACCACAGCTTGTGGTGAAGGCTTCTGGGAGTTTTGGCCAAAGGACATCTGGGGACCCAATGTTCGGATCTGCATAGCTTATTGGTTGCTGGGAAAAATGAATTGATTTAGAGTATAACCAAAACCTTAATGCAAGAACCTTTTTTGAGATACTGAAAGGAAGAAGGCGGTTAAACTGTAATAGGGAAAATCTACTCTGAGTGTAGAGATTATGAGCTGCTTTTAAGTGGGATGATCTATTGACAGGCCATGGTAGGTTAGGCCTTTGAAGACATCATCCTGTGCTGCCAAGTTAGGGATGATGGCTACGACGTGTCATTATATGCATTCTTCTTAAAAAAGCAACTTGCCAAACCTGGCCTCAACTATTAGAGGAGATTGCTGATTTTTAGCCCCCTTCGATGGCACAGAAACACAAGGGATCCAAACCAGCCTTCGTACCCAAGCCCAAGCACTGGCTTCCGGAGCTTGTCAGAGACACAGAAGTCAATCCGGGTCCCTGACTTCCACGGCAAAACTCCACATTCTGGCCAGTCCTCTTTGGACTTTGGACATTCTGTCTTGCAAGAGGCCCTTGCAAAGAGAATGCCATGCCATGGAAAAGTAAAAGCGGTGAGGGTGCCATTGGGGGGGTTGTTGTCATCTTATTGCAAGCGATGCTGCACAGAGGAGGCCAGGAGTAGTGATCCGGAGAGGAGGGAATTGTGTAGTTGTGAGTGAGCATTGATGCGGCCGATGCTTCCTTCAGTTTTGGAAAGGGGAAGAGGCCGTTAGCTTGATTCTTACGCCTGAGCAATCCTCCATCACCTCTGAGAAAGTCTCAAGTGTGAAAACATTGTGGCTCAGGAGATCAGAATGTAGTTCCCAATAGGACAACTTAAAGATTTTATGCAAATTCATGTAACAGAGCCCTGGTATATATTTTACTTTAGGTGAAGCAATTGCTGTGTGTTGCCTTTCAGGTTTTACTGTGTTATGTTGTATAGGTTTTACTTATGTTGTATAGAATCCTCCCATCCCAAAAAAATTCTTGCATTGGTTCAGAGATCTCTAAATTTCCCTAGTATTAATCCAGTTGGCCTTAAATGGGCAGATGACCACACCAGCCTTGGGCCGGTCTTGTTGAAGATTTTCCAGTTCAATAAAGATTAACTGAATACACAAGACACATTCTGGGATCAGACCAGCAAATGGGCCAACCAGGAGTATCTACTCCTTAACAGTGGTTCCTGAGGGGGAGGGGGAAATCTTTGAAGAAGTTGCATGTTTGGACTACAGTACCCATAATCCCCTGGTGGTGTTACACCTTGTATACAGTCAGTCACTCAAAGACAGCACTCAGAGGGGGCAGGTCAGGACTCTGCCTTGAGTGGGTGCCTGCTGGAGGGGGCATGGAACCGAAATGCTGATCAGCTGTTTGGTGGGGAAACAAACCAGCAAACTGCAATTAACCACAATTCATGCCCATTTCTACTTACCATTCTTATGAATATGAGAAATCATAGGAGAACATGCATTGGGGGGGAAATAATATTGGGTGTATAGTTGTTGAAGTAATTTGAACTGATCGGTTAGTTTTCTTATGGGCACTGTGTTCCATGCTGTATTTCTCCATGTATGGAAAGTTGAATCGCATGTATCCTTTCCCATATGTGTCAGTTTCCAAACACACTGCCAGACAGGGGAAGGCAACCCATTGTTGATGAATTGGCAGTTCGTTAGTGTCTCAAAACAAGGAGAAGGTGAGCACATGGTAAACCCTGCACCCTCTCCTAGAAATGCACACCCTCTGCCAGGGAGCGAGAGCCCCTCCTTGTAATATGTAACAGAAATTGCATAATTCCCCACCACAGCTTGAGCAGAGAACCTGTGAGTGGCATGAATGAGCATGCTTTGCACAGCTCCACCAGCTGTACAGGCTAAAATTAAACATGTCTCCCAGAGTTTTGGAAGGGAAGCCAAACGAAAGACCACTTGAAAAGTCCTAATAGCTTTGGAAGCCACTTTGGCTCGTGGTCCCCTAGCCAGGGGCCATTTGCTGCATGCGGTGAGGGGAGTCTTTCAGAGAAAGGGGTGACTCTTGGGTGCCTGCTGGCAAGGTGGTCTCTGACCTAGAATGGCCCCTTTTAACTTGCAGAGCAGGCAAATTCTAACAAGCGTTCTCTCCCCCCCCCCGCCCCCGTAAATTGACACCAAGCTCTACTCAAAGCAGCCAGCGTTGGGAATCAGCCGAAGGATCAGCCAGATAGACAGATAGAGACAGGACAGAGTGGCAGCAGGAATAATTTCTATACTGTTTTCCAGTGTTCGGAAATGTGTTGTTGTTTTTAAGCAGCACAGCTGTGCGGAATCAGAGATGTGTGTTTTTTCATACTCCTTACATCCCATTTTGTGCACTACATAGCATTTTTCTCCTTCTGAAAAGAAACTATTTCCACCTTCTCATGGCCTTTATTTTTATTTTAAAAATATTTTTGTTATTTATTTTTATTTTAAAAATAAATAAAAATAAATTAATTAAATAAAAATGGAGCATGAGAGAGCTTTTGGGGACCCAAAACATATGGTGCAAGTGCCCATTTCTCCCCACCAAACCTAAGGGTGTGTTTTAAAAAAAAAAACAGAAGCCCTGTTTTAAAAGAAAGAAAAATGGGATGATGATCTCAGGATTATATGAAGCATAAACACCCCAGGCCCACTGAGGGGGAGGTGTGGGTCCCAGTCTTCTAGAAGTTTCCAAATTCTGCCCTAAAACAAATACAGAATTCTGTTAACTGCAGTAGAAGGTTGATCCTGATGGCGGGTTTCGAACCTCACATGCTGCCTTTTGTAGATTTGGCTGGGAAGGATGTTTCTGGGCTAGGAAGACTTTCAACCTATCTAGTCCTAACCAATAGTTCCTTCCTGCCTCTGAATTCAAATAAATGCCCACCTCTCTGCTCACTTTTTCTTCCTCTCTGTTGACTGTTGGAAGCAGTGAGTGAGTCTGTGGAAATCTGTTTGCTGGAGGAGGCCGCTTGGCTGTTCACCGATCTGTTCACACAGTTGTAAATGATGAAAGCTTTTCATCTTTCTCCTACTGATGTCTCAGAATGGGTTGGTGAGATGGTAAGTACACGTTGATGAGAAAAGGGATGGATTACTTTGGAGAACTTGAGGCCATTCTGCTTTGTGAATCCCTGGGCTTCTGCTGTGCAGCAAGAGGACTTCAACCAGAAATTCGTAACTCTGTCACAAATTCTTTCATCAATGGAGAGAGAAATGTCAAGATATTGATCCAAGGGTCAGTAGCAGCTCTCCTTGTTTGGACGCCAAGTCCAGTGCAGTACACAGCAGATATATATTTCAATATCTTCAGTCTCAAAGACTGAAAAGCCAAAACTCTTATTGGTGATTTGCATACGTTGTTTCGTAACCCACTGTGGCAAATTGGTGCTAGCTCATGAGGTGCTGTTCAACTTAGGGCACAGTTGCTCTAATCCAGGCATGTCCAAACTTCAGCCCTCCAGATGTTTTGGACCACAACTCCCACAGTCCTTGGAAATACGGGCTTGGAATTCTGGGAGTTGTGGTCCAAAACATCAGGAGGGCCGAAGTTTGGACATGCCTGCTCTAGTCTGTATTGCTACCTTGTTAGTAGCAATTGACTGTGGTAAAACTATGCAATGAAGCATGTGGCCATGTGTGTCATAACAGGAGTCTGGCCAGGCCAGTGTGCATGAACGCACCGAGGCCTTGACCCAGCCCTTCTTTGGCAGGAGGCCTCCTCCCCCAGTCAAGAAGGCTGCCATCAGATCTGAAAGGCTGTCCTACTTCCTTTTGCCCTTTAGGACTCCCCAGAAAGCAAGTGGACCGTGTTGTGGTTGATGCTTGCGGGAGGAAGATTGACTCATGTACAAAATAGGCACTTGCTTCCAACCAAGAGAGACGTAGGCAGTTCGGACGCCCACAGCCTCCACTTGGTTCAAGGGAGGTTACAGACTTCAAACAGGTCAGGCAAGGACCCTCTGGTTGAGGTGGCCCTGTGGGCTAGAATGGAGGGCCAATGGAATGCCCAGTGGGTCCACCACAGTGTCCTTTTGGCCCATTTGTGTCACATGAAATGTGACATGAAAAAAATTAAGCCCGACCTTTTCTTCCAGCCCTATTTGCTTATTTACTTAAATGGCAAGTCATCGTTACTCATGCATCCCGCAGTGCCTTCAAAGGGCACCCACTGAAATTTGAGTAATGTGCACATGGAAATTTGGTTAATCCCTTCAAAGGTCAAGGCCTTTCAATTCTTGACTTCCTTGGCAAGCATGGAATCAAGGTCTTGCTGAATTGTACTTGCTGCTCATGTGAACACAGCAGTTGTGCTCTGCAAGTGGATTTCAGTGGAGGGGGAAGCCTCCCTCTTTTGCAAGGCTGAATAAGTCATTGTTGTCGTCATCATCTCAGGCTGCTTTTACATGACCCCTAAAATCCGAGGCAAATGGCTCCCAGATGTGGAGCTTAAAATTGTTTTCCCACCAGCTGTGGACTTAAAAAAAATTAAGTACGACCACGCCCACCTAAGTGCGCCCCAGTGCACTTTACAAGTACCTGGTCTCCGGAGGTAAAAAAAATTATGATGCGGATTGTAAAGCTGTGGATGCCGGGCTCTCCTCGCCTTCTGTTTGTTTTTGTTGTCTCCGCCGCCCCTTTAACAGACAGGAATCCCTACGGGTCTGCTCCAACTGACGGGGGTGAGCCTGCATTTTTCCTCCCTTTTTTCCTCCCTCCCTCACCGCAGAAAGAAGCAATGGAGTGCGGAAGGGTGGGAACACAGAAAGCAGAAAAAAACCCCACGATCTCTGGGCCCCATTTCAGTTGCCAGTGGATCTTAGGGGTCATGTAAAAGCGCCCTTAGAGCTGCAGAGCTGGATGGGACCCTCTGGATCTTTGAGTTCAGCCCTTGTCAAGCAGGCCCAGTCGGGAATTGAACTCCCAACCTCTAGCTCCACAGCCAGATGCCATCTAGCATTTTCCACCAATAATTAGTAGCAATGCTCTTTGTGGATTCTGCCATGAAAGCCAGGGTTCTGCAGCATTGTCTTCCAGACAGAGAGGTTTCGCTCAAGGCAGAGAGAAGCAAAGGGGTCCCAGATGTTCTTGGAGGACAACCAGAAATCCTGGCTAGCACAGTGAGCACTGGAGGCTTCTGGGATAATTAGTTTAAGAACATCTGGGCTCAGACTTATTTATTTATTTGATTTAGGCTGCTTTCACATGACCACTAAAATCTGCAGCAAACTTTGATCCAGATCACAGACACACCCCAGAGTGGTCACGTGGTTGATGTCGCGGATCGGGTGTTCCCATGGTTGCGTTTTGAAAATCCACAACCATTCTGATCTCAAGATTGAGAACCGCAGCAAAGACACCATAATGGGGAAGAAAAGTTTTTGGTGTGGATTTTCCGTGTTCTCATGGAATCGAGTAATGATTTAAAATCCACATCAGAATAGCAACAAGGATTTTACCACCTCGAGACCAGGTACTCGCAAAATGCGCTGGGTTTGCGCTTAAGTGGGTGTGGTCGCACTTTATTTTTTTAAAAAAATGTCTGCTGGTCATGGGAAAACGATTTTATGCTCCGCATCTGTGAGCACTTTGCAGCGGATTTTAGTGGTGGAGTGAAAACGGCCTTAGATACCTCATAATACCATCTGGCCTGGAGGCCACTCTGGGCGGTTTACAGTATTAAAAAATACAAAACAATACAGGATTTTGGAACTTGGGACTCAGGACTCGGTACCAAAGATTTGGACGCAAGACTTAGGGCTTGGACCCAAAGACATGCCACCATCCCTGCTACAGGGCGAGTGTTTAATGGGGAGAAACCCAGTTATGGGTGGAGAAGCCAAAGCTAGCAGGAGATATTCAGGATAAGTGGGATGTGAGGGAGGATCACAACAACTGGATATGTTGGCCTGGGAAATTATGACAGAAAAAGCAATGTTTTTTCCATAAATGAATGAAGGTATGAAGAGACCTTCAGAGCCATAACCATGTTAGTCTGTTTACACACACACACACACACACACACACACACACACACACACACACACACACACACACACACACAGACAGAGAGAGAGAGAGAGAGAGAGAGAGAGAGAGAGAGAGAGAGAGAGAGAGAGAGAGAGAGAGAGAGCGCATAATGGAGTCTTATAGGAGCTTTTGTGATCCATGATGGCTAGCAATCCAGGGAAGTTCCTACTTAAATAAATTCATTGTTTAGGTCTACCTTGAACATTTTGCTATTTATTCTTGTTAGGAGAAAAGGAAGGCTTAACACAAGATGCACTGACTCTTTAAAGAAAGCCTCAACCTTGAGTCTGTGAGGGCTGCTCAAGATCAGACCTTTTAGAGATGGTTAACACAAAGGATCTCTGGCAATTTGATAGTCTAGCACCACAACAAAAGGGGTTCTTGATTCGACGAGCTCCCCAGACTTTTCCCCACACCCAGAAGGTTCCACAGCCTCCCTATCTTGTATCATATCTCTGTTATCATCAAGAGGAATGGCTGTACCAGACTGCGTGACGTCTTTTTATTGTATTTATTGTTGTTGAAACAATGGGGGAGGACTTTCGGCTTAGTTAGAACCTCTTAATAATGAGTAGCAGCGGTTGCCTGACATTGGGGTTATTGTATGTCATTGATAATTGCCTGCCTGAAGGAAAAGAAGCTATAATTAGCCTTTCTGCACTGTGTGTTAACCAAAGAGGGAAAACAGTCTTTAAAGACTGGATGGCTTTTGTTGTTTATTCAGTTCCAGGTTGTTCAGTTTGAGGCAGCCATATCCTCTGCAGGACATGGACCCTACAAAGAAGCAAAGAGGGGCCTCTGATTCAAAAGGGCCTCCTTAACTGGTGACTTGTTACACTCAAGTAATTTGGAGCTATCATGGGTTTGTTCTTATGGACAGAGCTTATAGTGGAGTTGGCTCACCAAATTCCCACTGATTCCCATGGGTCTACTCTAGCACAACTTATTGGGTTGGCCAACAAGATATCACCCACTAAGCATGAGCAAAATACAGTATCCTTCTGTTTTCAAGACTCAAAGATGGAGGGATTTCAGAGGGCTTGGAGGTAGAGATGGGCACGACTAGGGAAAATGACGTTTTCGAGTTGTCGTGTGTCGGAGGCAGTCCGTTTCGTCTCGTTTCAGTTTTTCGCGAAATTTTGCAAAAATTAGTCGGTTGGTTTTTTTGTTTTTTCGTTGTCGTTAGTACTGGTTTGGGGGGGGTAGCGGGCTCCTGGAGGGAGCTGCAGGAGTCAGCCAGAGCCACAAGTGACAGACTGGCAGACTCTTTGCACCCGCTGTGTCTCACATACTTGCATGTAGTGCAATGCAAGTAGATCTGGCTTAGGGTTAAGACGGGTTAGCTCAAGGGCTAGGGTTAGGCTAGTTACGGGTGAGGTTAGGGTGAGTATTGGGGTGCACCTCTGGGTGCCTCTCTAACCCACTTAGAAGGACAGTGTACTGGCGTATGGGTTAGGTTTAGGCTTAGGGTTCGGGTTTGGGCTACGATTAGTGGGCTGTTTATGCCCGATTGGCACATCCCAGCAGTCTCTGTGGTCAACCTGGCCAAGTGGCCTTGCGATTGGTGGACAATTTGCATGGTCCACTCCCATGGGCGAGCCCATCATTGCAAATGTGCAGGTGTAAAAAAAATAAAATAAAATAAAATAAAATAAAATAAAACAACTTTTTTTTTGCAAGAAAAACCCACTGCTGCTACTGTAAAAAGTCAAGCATTTAAAATAGCTAATTTTTGCATGTTTCTGTGGTGCTTTGGTGGGGTTTTGGGCAACGATTTCAAAAAAAATATTGCGGTCGCCATTTTGGATCCCCCGCACTGCATGGCAAATGGATGCGCCCTCCCAGCCTGGTACAGTCAGCAAAACCTGGCCATGCGATTGGTGGAATGGCTCCAAAACTTTGCATGGTCCACTCCCATGGGCGAGCCCATCATTGCGAATGCGCAGGTGTAAAAAATAAAAAAAATAAAATAAAATAAAATAAAATAAAACCCACTGCTGCTACTGTAAAAAGACATTTAAAATTTTTTGCAATTTCAAAAAAAATTGCGGTCGCCATTTTGGATCCCCCACTGCATGGCTGCTAGCCTACCAGCAGCGCAGCAGTAGCAATAGCCAAGGAGAGGGAGCAGGAAACCCCCAAATAAAACACCCTTCTGGCCTGGTAGGTACCTCAGACAGTTTTCGCCTACTTTTAGGGCCGGGAATCGGGTTTTTTTAACTTTTAAAAAAAATTCAAGCATTTAAAATAGCTAATTTTGGAGTAATTCCGTTACCGTATCCGCATGTTCGGAAGTAACGGAAACGGAAATGGGAATCTGTGCCCATCTCTACTTGGGGGATTGGGTTGGAGTGCAAAAAAATGACAAAAACTGTTGGGACATCTTAAAGACCAATGATCAATACAGAGCATAATTGCAAGCACCATTGCCATGGGAGGTGGTGAGGGCTCCAGCAGTGGAGGCAGTCAAAGAGAAAATGAGACAACCATCTGTCAGGTTTTGATTCCTCCATTGATGAGACAGTCGGATTTGATGGCCTTAGAAGCCCCTTCCAACTCCATGACTCTTCAGTTTGCAAGAGGAATATAGTTGTACTGTCACTACATGACTCTCCAGTTCAGCATATAAATCAGGACAAGTGTATAAGTGTAGAAATCCAGATGTCCAAGTAAATGTTCTTCTGAAGCTGGCAGTCTGCATGATAACATGCTCCAAAGTAGCTAGTCCCAACAGATCAAGGATTTTTAATGCAGCCTGTTATTGAGGACTGTGGTCCAGATTGAAGCCATCTGATGAAGTGGGTGTCACTGCAGCCAACCTTGTGCGGAAGGAAACTGTTTAGCCTTGGAGGTACCAAGGGGCTCATACAAAATGTGGGAGCAAATGGTATGGGTCATTTGCTACCCTTGATCTTTGTCAAAAGACCCCATCTCAAGGGGGTAAACAATGGGACGGATTAGGACCACAGCACAGGGGCAGGAAGATGTTCGCTTTTCCATCCCAGCTGTGCTCTGGAACCCCTTCCTGTGGATCCATTGCACCTCGTGATGGGACTGCTCAAATCCAGCCATTGTCAGGAGTTGATGATCTTGTCCAACAATGTCCCATGGCACTCGAATAGGTCAAACAGGACAATCTCTCTGGAAATGGGTCAGCGGTCACAAGGCTTATTAAGAAGTATCCACAAGCTGTCCCAACCCATTTTGAAATGCAGCCCCTTTGGGAGGAAGTCAATTTCTAATTGCAATAGCCATTTATTTGAGGAAGTTGCTGGAATTGAGTAATTTTCCAGCTGTGAGTGTGGGAGGAGGTTGGCAGTCACAATTATTGCCTATGGAGGCCTTTGCTTTGATATTTCTGGTGGTTTCTCCCCCCCATCCACCCCCCCCTTACACACACACACACACACACCTTCAAACTCCTACTCTGGTAAGAGCTTCTGAGTCATTTGTGTCTTTGTTCTTCTTGGAATTTGGAAACTGTCTGCCGAGCTTCCTTGATGGTGTGAGCACCTTGTGAGTTTAGGTTCTTTGCTGCACACAACAGCTGGATCCTCCTCCTCCCCCCTCTCTCCCTCCCTCCCTCCCTTCTCTGCCCTCATCTTTAAAATCTGAGTGGAAAGAACAGACCTGGGCCTTGCAGATTTACGAGGTGCAATCCCATTAATCCTTTACCCTTTCTCCAGCTCCTTTTTGAAGTCCGAAGCATCTGGACAACAAAAGATTTCCTGGCTTCACCCTCGAACAGAGACTTGACTTAGACAGTGTTTTGCAAATCTCTTGCCATGTCTAGGACACTTTCAAACTGCATTCCCACAAAAATTCTGAGCAGCGGCCATCGCATAGTCAGCATGCCTTGGCTTCCTAGATGTTCGCTCGTCCCATCACGGATCAGAGCTAAACTGAGCAATGGTTGAGAGGGCCCAAATCACCCAGTAAGCATCCTGTTTGAGTGGTGATTTGAACCCAGGTCTTTCTGTTCCTGCACTCTTAAGCACTAGACCAGTGGTGGCGAACCTTTGGCACTCCAGATGTTTTGGACCACAACTCCCAGGATTCCAAGCTTGTATTGCCAATGGCAAAGGGCTGTGGGAGTTGTGGTCCAAAAACATCTGGAGTGCCGAAGGTTCGCCACCACTGCACTAGACCAACCTGATTACATTGAAACTTTGCCTGTTCTTATTGTCAGATGGTTGAGAGGCTCAATAAAGTAGGAGCTCCCACCCCAAGTTATGTGGAAGTTTCCAAGGATGCTGTATCTCAAGCTTCTTCCCAAATAGGCACCTGCATGGATCTCACATGACATTGCTATCTGCCATGAACACGAGTTGAGTGATTATCAAGTGTTGTGCAACTAGTGTTGACTCAAGAATTAAACCAGCAAGAAATCGCCAATGCTGATATGCCCCATGTCTTAATTCCAACTTCAAGACAAACATGTCATAAATCAATAGCTCAGCAGACCTTGAAGTAAATCTTGAAAGCACAAGTTCCTGACTCAAATGCCATCATCTAGATCAGTGTTTTTCAACCTTTTTTGGGCAAAGGCACACTTGTTTCATGAAAAAAATCACGAGGCACACCACCATTAGATGAATGCACACTGTGCTCGGGCGGGAAGGAAGTCGGAAGATGATGTCCTCTGTGATAGGTCCAGGCTGGAGTCTTGACCAATCACAGCCCGGACATCAGAAAAGTGGAGGGTGTCCCCCTGAGGAGCGCCAATTGGCGCCCCTGCTGGCCGAGGGTGGGGTCAAAAACCCCACTCCTTCATACCCAGGACACAGTCCAGTGCCCGCCTAGTGGGTGAAAATTCAACATTTTTTTTTTTAAATCTTTCGAATTTTTCAATTTTTCCAACGGCACACCAGGCAACATCTCGCGGCACACTAGTGTGCCGCGGAACAGTGGTTGAAAAACACTGATCTAGATATTCTACAGGGATGAATGGGGAAACTGTTATCTCCTGCAGCTTTGGACCCCAACTAGAGCTTGTTAAAGTATTAATTTTTGAGATCACAGTTTTGAAATGCCTCAACCAGGCATACCTGGAAGCTCTAGACCAGTGGTGGCAAACCTTTGGCGCTCCAGATATTTTGGACCGCAACTCCCAGAATTCCAAGCCTGTATTGCCAATGACAAAGGACTGTGGGAGTTGTGGTCCAAAACATCTGGAGGGGCGAAGGTTCACCACCATTGCTCTTGACTGACAAAGGATTTTTTTCTAGCTTCTGACAAAAACATTACACTTCCATCAGCCCATTATTTTCAAGGGGATTCCCAGTCTTTTAGTAAACCTCTGGCAAAATCCTATTGAATTTTACTCCAGTGTAAGGGAAAGCACATAAGACAGGTGTTGCAGATTGCAGCTCAGCCAAGAGCTGGTCATGGGCCAATGTGCAATCAGATGTGTAAGCAGGCACATAACCACCAACTTGTGAATTAATTGTAATTCACTGCCATAAACCAACTTGATCTCTCTTGCTCTGGAGTCAAATTCCAAAAGTATTTTGGCCCTTGATTTGAAAAATGGAGTTCTTTGTAACTTAAAGTGCCATCTTTCCATTCCACAGATAAGCCATATAATGCGTTTTTGTAATTACATTTAGTAAGAAGGCATGAACACAAAGAAGAGACTGGGCTCACAATAAGTAATGACTGCCAGTTACCTTTCAAACTGTGGAACTAACAGGAATCAATTACTTTTTCTGAAATACACCCCCACTGCTGCCAGTTGTACAAAATAGGGGTCTTCTACAACCAAGTTACTTTTGTCCAAGCCCTCCAGTGGGGTGCCCCAGGGTTCTGTTCTGGGTCCAGTGCTGTTCAATATCTTTATTAATGACTTGGAGGAAGGAATAGAGAATATGTTAATTAAATTTGCAGATGATACCAAATTGGGAGGGGCTGCAAATTCCCTAGAGGATAGGATGAAAATCCAAAAAGACCTTGACAGACTAGAGTGCTGGGCCAAAGCTAACAGAATGGATTTCAACAGAGGGAAATATAGGGTACTACATTTACGTAAAAAAAAAAAAATGAATTGCACAAATATAAGATGGGGGATACTTGGCTGGAGGATAGTACCTGTGAAAGGGATCTGGGAGTCTTGCTGGACCACAAATTGAACATGAGTCAGCAGTGTGATGTGGTGGCCAGGAAAGCCAATTCGATTCTTAGTTGTATCAACAGAACCATAGTGTCTAGATCAAGGGAAGTGATAGTACCACTCTATTCTGCTCTTGTCAGACCTCACCTGGAGTACTGTGTCCAATTCTGTGCGCTTCAATTTAAAAAGGATGTTGACAACCTCGAGCGGGTGCAGAGGAGGGCTACCAGGATGGTTGAGGGTCTGGAGGAAATGTCTTATGAGGAACGGCTTAGGGAACTGGGAATGTTTAGCCTCTCTAAAAGAAGACTGAGAGGGGATATGATAGCTATGTTTAAATATTTGAAAGGATATCATATTGAAGAGGGAACAGGTTTGTTTTCCATGGCTTCAGAGACTAGGACTCGGGGCAATGGTTTCAAACTACAGGAAAAGAGATTCCATTTGAACATTAGGAAGAACTTCATGACAGTTAGAGCTATTCGGCAGTGGAATATGCTGACGCGGAGTGTGGTTGAGTCTCCTTCTTTGGCCATCCTTCAGAAATATTGTGATGGGAGTTCCTGCATGGCAGGGGGTTGGACTAGATGGCCCTTGAGGTCTCTTCCAACTCTATGATTCTATGAATTAATCACACCAACCCCAACTTGCAGCAAATGTGATGAAACAAGTCAGTGAGCTAGTACTAGGACATCTTTGTTCATTTGATTTATGTAAGCAGGCAGATGCAGCTAGTAATATGGACCAGCTCTGTTGCTGATTGTCTCTCACCCTGCAGAAATGAGAAGCAGCAATTGTGGTTAGGAACAAATGTAGTAAAGTATGGAAACTCTCTGCAAGCTTCCGCAAATAACGGAAACTCTGTATATTTCTTTTTAAAAAGGGGTGAGTGTGGGAGAGTGGTGAAGGAAGAAGACCTGATAACACAGTCATGTGGAATCTTCACTATTAAATTAGCTAATTAGTTCTTGTTATATGCTGACAGGTCAGTACCAACTTATTTCAACCCTAATAAGAACTGCAAGCTACAGTAGGACCCCCGTATTCACTGATTCATTATCCACTGATTCAGTTATCTACAGTTGGCACAGGAAATAAATAAATAATTCAGCAGCCACAAAGTAAGCTACTGTCACAAAGAGCAGCTGTAAAGCAAGCTACTGTCATAAAACAGCAGCCGTAAAGCAAGCTATCGTCACAAGCAGCAGCTGTAAAGCAAGCTACTGTTGTAAATCAGCAGCTGTAAAGCAAGTTACTATCACAAAACAGCAGTTTTGGGGACATTTTGGTGTTCTCTTTTATCCACAGGAAGGCTTGGAACCAATCCCCAGTGGTCTTACCAGTGGCACCCCCTCAATGAGTTTCCATGGCTGAGCAGGGATTCGAACCCAGTTCTCCAGATTCCTAGTCTGTCACTCTATCCATTGCACCAAAATGGGGAATCCAGTTAATGAGAATCTAAACCTATGTGACCCATCAATCCCTTAATCTTTAGGATCAAAAACTTAATACTGGGGGGAAGGGGGACCCTGATATTATACTGGTAGCATTCAGGCTAGATGAATTTCTGAATGCAGATGATGTGAATATAGATTCCACTGTTGGTGAAAGTAACTCCAAGTGCCAATTCATAATCTGAATTGACTTTTGAAACTGGGTAATTGGACACGGTTTGAGGTTTTAAAAGGGCAACAACATGGTTCTTGTCCAACCATGCGGAGAGAGTGATGTGGTAGCTCTTTTGGACTATTATCCAAGTTGGGATAATAACTTCAGTAGCAGAAACAAAATCTGCTTTTGCATGAGAGAAACAAGGTTCGGCTGACCCAGATGGGCCTCTTTCTATGCTGAAGGCAGGATGCATGTAACCACATGTCTTAGTAAATAAGATGATAAACTTTCCGAGAGGTAAAGGAGGGGGAGTCTTATTACTTGCAACCCCACTCATTGAGGCATACTTTGTGGTGTGGGTGGGGAGGGGGGGATGGTCCTTGGTGAATTGCCCTCTGTTGCACGCAAAGGAAAAATCAGCCACATGTAGGCTACAGGATAGCTGGTAGAGGATAGTTTTCCTTACATGCCCAGTATTATAGCTGTGAGGCCTTAGCGATGGGCCCAAATCATCATCATCAGAGAATGGTACAGCCAGGAATGACAGCCACTGAAATATTTATGAGGCTGCTGAGGGCAAGAACAATCCAGTTATTGTGTTGTAAAAGCAGAACTGTGTGCACACATGCAGAGGCTAAAAGGGAATGATGATTGTTGATTATGGAAGTGATAAAATTTAGCAGAAGCATATGGCTTTTCTGGCGCTTTCTCAATCTCTTGGAAAGTGTTTATTTCCCTCGCTGAGTGCAACGCACAGGTCCAGATAAGAGCAAACAAGTGGTCTGTGTAGTGGAACAAGGCCTTGGATGGATTGTGGTGTGGAAACCAGGAAGCCCCTTGGAATCGTCAAGCTTAGCATTGCCTGCATGGGCAGGAAGAAGCCACATAAGATTTCAAACCTTCAGGTATTTCTCCATTACATGCTGGGGAAATGGAGACTCAAGTCTTCTGCCCACAAAGCACACACTAGGAAGTTCTTCTTGAGCACATTCAGCAGGTACATTCGTTACATTTAAGGAAGTGACCACCCTGGGGAGACAAAGTAAAAGGAGGAAATGTGACCCCTAAGGATCGAACTGAACTTATAATGTTTTTGTCAAAGAGGTGCTCCTTCAAGTGATGAAAGGCATATGTTTGTCACAACATACAATAGATCTTGGTCCTTTTGTTGTCGTCGTCGTTTTGCCATGTCCGACTCTTCGTGACTCTTCTTGAGAGTCCCCTAGACTGCAAGGAGATCAAACCGATCCATCCTGAAAGAAATCAGCCCTGAATGTTCACTGGAAGGACAGATTTTGACGCTGAGGCTCCAGTACTTTGGCCACCTCCTGAGGAGAGAGGACTCCTTGGAAAAGTCCCTGATGTTGGGAAAGACTGGAGACAAAAGAAACAGGGAACAGCAGAGAATGAGATGGTTGGACAGTGTCATCAATGCAACCAATAAGGATTTGACCAAACTCCAGGAAGCATTGGAAGATAGGAAGGCCTGGTGAGCTCTGGGCCATGGGGTCATGAAGACACGAAGATCTTGGCCCTACAGGCTTACAATCTGGGATGACCCCCGCCTCACTTGAGAGTCCAGAGACCCAAATCATTGTTTAAAATTCCCATTGCAGATCATCACATCTTGCTGTTTACCTCCCTGAAGTGAACATATAAGAATGCATTCAAGATTTTTAAAAGGAAGGGGAAAGTTGGCCAATCATAGGGATATGCGATACAATTCCATCAAGTCAAGTTTGACCTATGGTGACGTAGAAAGGATTCAAAGGCATTCAGGATGTTGAAGGAGTGATTTGCCATCCCACTGGGAGTTTTCACAGCTGAGTGGAGATGAATAACCCATCTCTCCTGAACGGTAGCATGAAACTTGATCAGCTCTTGCATACAGTTTGCAACATGCGGCAGTTATAAGGTTTATGGGAGTGAGAGTGCATAAGGTTCAGGACCCTTTTAGCTGAATTGCTGAGCTGTGTTTCTGCCAAATAAGGAATTGGAAACTGGTGATTCATCCTTGCCTCTAACAGTCTGCATTCCATGGTTGATAGGCAGCCCGGGTCCTCTTTGGACTCCTAGATAAGGTGCTGCTCTTCCAAGCCCTCTCCACCCCCTGCCCGATGTTTGTCCATCCTCAAATCAGAGCTTGGAAACCATGCTTTGATCAACTATCAAAAAGTAATGTTCCTGTCCTGCTGCCCATCCACTCAATAAGTCCAGTATTCTCTGATTTGAAAAGCTAAGCAGACACAAGCCTGCTTGGTCTTTGGATGGAAGACCATTCCACCTCACCCCACCCCAGACATACCAGAGCTCTGGGAGAAAAGCTAGGAAAGGAATCCTGCCCTTCCAATCTGGGAGAGCCCTTGCTACCCATCAGAGCTACCACTGCTGGCCTTGATGGGCCAAGGTTCTGACACAGTGCATGCGGCCCAGGCTCCTGTATCTCCCAAACCTGTTGATGCCACCCCTTTGATCTGAGCCTCCCAAAGGATCCACATTGTGGAAATGTGTTTAATGTTAATACACAGGAACACCTACACTTCTATTATAAATCAAAGAGGTGCTTCTATAAGAATTCATAAGCCTGACCCAGATCTGCTTAGTGCAGAGCCTACTAAATCATGTGCCTCCAAGCCAAGATGTCAGGATCTAGCATTACTTGCAATGAGCCTTCTTTCCCCTGTGCCCCTCCTCTGAATAGCCTGACCGAATGTGGTCACCATCTTATTTTTAAAGTAAATAATCGTCATACACCAATCCTGCCTGCTTGATTACTGGAGCTTCTAGGGGGGGGGCTCTTTTTAAAGTCTACCCTCCTTGGGGTACATATAAATGTTGAGTGCTAATTAGTTATGGTTGACATTACAATTGTTTTTTGTTTGCCACCTGTGCACACCAAAAAGATTTATTGCCACTAAAACTAAAGCAAAGCAAACCCCTGCAATTGTTGATGGCATGGTTTGGGCAGTTATAAATCTTATTAAGGAGACAAGTCAGAGAACCCCCAATGAGGCTCTTGTTTTCTCCCCCTCCCTCGGTGTTGCCTGTTGCTTCCTGCCAAGTGGCACTCACCCCTGTGCATTATTCTGGGCACCCGATGAACTAAAGCCAGGGCATCCGTCACAGTCAATACTTGGACCCACAGAATGCCTTGCCTCATCCCTTGACCATTTGCAGCTTTCTAGTAGGGAAGACTAGCCAGGGATACTTGGGCCTTCTCTTTTTACAAAAATATATATGCAATCTTGGAGTGGGGGAAGGGTTATTTGATTTTCATGGACTTCTTAACACTCATGACATTTGCAAAAGAGCTTGGTTCTGGAGGCTGCAGGTGGCCAGCTGGAAGGATATGAGTTCAGCTCACTCCAGCCTGTAAGGGCATTTCATTGCCTGAGGTCGTAAAAGCTGGTGTGTGTGTGTGGGGGGGATAAGAACATAAGAACATAAGAAGAGCCACGCTGGATCAGGCCAAAGGCCCATCTAGTCCAGCTTCCTGTATCTCACAGTGGCCCCACCAAATGTGTCTGGGAACGCACAAGACTAGATATCTCTCTCCTGATACCGCTCCCCTGCATCTGGCCCTTGAAGTTCCCTGGTTTTAAGCCTGGAGATTAGAAACTCATGAGAGGGAAGCACCAATGCCAAACTGCTTTTGGAACATCTCATGTACCTCCAGACTCCTAGGAGGGTTCCCAGATGTCAGGAGTGGCTTGATGGCACAGAACAACACTGATGTTAGAGGAAGCCATGGAAGATGTAAATTGAAACCATGGGTGAATGTATCCATGGGGTGGATTATGCTTCTCTCTCTTCTGATTGCAACTTCACTTGGTCTCATCTACACATCCCAAAGACTGAATCCAATCTTAGAGGTTATGATGTAAGGGTGAAGATCTGCACTGGTGATGACAGGTCTCAAGTTTCTGAAGAACACAAAGGAGGCTTATTTTAGCACACAAGAAGGAACAGGGCATGGGTGTGTGTGGTCATTTAAAGATGCCGAGGGCAGGCCAGGCTGAACAAAACCAGCTTGCAAAGATCTTTCCTTGTGTGCATAGGCGCTGTCAGGATCAGCCGCCCATCAGCAGACGATGAGCCACCATTTGCAACTACAAGATAAGAGGTGGTTTAGCACACAGCCGCATTCTCTGATCTGATCCTGCTGTTCTTTACAAGTCGGGAACCAGCACTCCCCAGAGCGTTGTCAGCCTCTCAAAGCAACATGTAACGCCGATCCCAATCGGCACCACCGATCCCAATCGGCATCATGAATAATTTTAGAAATAACACTGCCATCATCCTCTGCTCTAGAGCAAAGAGGAAGTCTGCTATGGCAACCAGATTGCATCTCACTCTGCCTATTTCCCGAAAGAATTTTTTTCTTGAATTATCTTATATTTTGCATCCTGAAGGCAGCATCACTGAGAAAGTTTCACTGTACCGCCTGCTGATTTCAGAGCAGACCTGCCTTCTTGGAGAAAGAATTATTTCTACTGATATTGGTGTAGAAGCAGCCACATTAATTGCTTCTTTTATGATATATGCATAGCCTCTGCATCTTCCATTTCAGCAAAGGGGAGGGGGGAGAAAGTAACATTTACATCATCCTCAGGGATGAATGCTCAGGGATTACAGTGGTACCTCTACTTATGAGCAGCTCAGTTTAAGAGCAATTTGACATAAGAGTGAAAAAACTGTTGGCGTTTTAACTGCTGCCTTACACATTTTAGATGTGGTCTGCTTTACTTACAGTATTTTTTTCAATTTATTTATTTATTTATTATTTTTAGATTGGGCTGCTCTAGAGTTGTTTGACTTAGGACCATGCATTTGGAACGGATTAAACTCATAAGTAGAGATACCACTGTATTTGGTTATCTTTACTGTATGCCCAAGAGGCAAAAAGATGATTTTTAAAAAAAAAATGTAATAAATTTATTTCTTTAACTAAAATATTCATCAGACTGCTTTTCAAAACCATCACATAAAACAAATGCAGATTATTCATCGCCCCATAGGCGATTCTGTTAAGCGATTTCCCCATCTCCGACATTTTTTTCCTTTAAGCGGATTTTCTGGTAAACGAACCACTTGTTATAACGAAGGTCCGCTGTATGTGACAGGACACAATCAAAAAGATGCCTGGAGGATTTCAGTCATCACCATCATCTAAGAAATGCAGAGCTGGAATTGACCTTTTGGATCATCAAGTCCATTCCCTGTCAAGGAGCCACAGTCGGGATTCAAACTCTCAACCTTTGGCTCTGCAGAAACCCAAAATGCAGAGCTATCCAGTGCCTGTGGTTGCCAGGTTATGAAGTTCTTTTTTGATGGTCCCTCTGTATATCCTGATACCTACTAAAAGAGTTCAATAGACTCAAAAAGAGAGGGAAATAGAACGTTCAGGAGAGAGGCAGGATTCTGCCCCAGAAGCAGGAAGGAATGGTTATGATTGGTTAGTGTTGAATAGATTGACAGTCACCCCAGCCCAGATAAATCCCTCCCAGCCAAACAAACTACAGTCAGCAGCATGCAGGTTTGTAAAACTTCCAACAGTTTATTTAATGATTTGTTTCATTTTCATCTTGCAGTTGATAGTTCCAAGTGGTGTTACATAAAAAGTTAAATGCAAATAAAGGAACAATTTGTTGAATACAAATTGCTTCTGCTAATATACCATTGACATTTCGGTGTTCAAGTAGTGGAGCTGTGAAAGTGATGACACCACTGGGACAGTTAGTAACTTCTTAAATATTAGATAGAGGGGGAATTAGCAACATGAAAACTGAATTCCTCTATTATGATTTTTGTGTTTGTCTCATTTAGAGACTGCTTTTCTCCCAATGAGGGGATTCAAAACAGCTCAGAGTTTTGGAACAAATAACATTAAAAGAATAATAAATTATACAATTACACAATACTAATTAAAACAAATGAAATTATTAAAAGCATTTAAAACTTGAAAAACCTACTTAGCTAAAAAAAAAAAAAAACAGCATCATGGGACTCAGTTGAAAAAGCTTGCCTGAAGAGGTGGGGGCTTCAAATGGATAAAATAGGAAGTCACTTTAACTCCCCAGGGAGAGCATTCTGCAACTCAGCCCAACCCTGTATCTGCAGCAGTAGAACTTTTCATTATTTATTAATTTATTTATACAACTTGTATGCCGCCCACTACCCAAAGGTCTCTGGGCGACTTACAATTAAAATGAACAGTTAAAACAGTTAAAGCATTAAAAAGGCAATGGACAATTAAAAACAATAAAAACATTTAAACACAAAACACTAAGATTGCCACCAGGACCCACAATCTATGGGCGCTTTTACACGACCTCTAAAATCCGCCTGCAACTTAAATTCGGACCAGAGATCGTGGGGTTTGTCGCTCTTCCTGTGTTCCCACCCCTCCACACTCCATTGTTCCTGTCTGCGTAAGGGGAGGGAGAAAAAAAGGGAGAGAAAAAATTGCAGGCTCACCTCCGTCTGCCAGTCCGAGCTGCCCAGTAGTGATTCCTGTCTCTTAAAGGGGCAGCGGGGACAAAAAAAAACCAAACAGAAGGTGAGGGAGCCCAGCATTCACAGCTTTAAAATGCGCATAGATTTTTTACCTCCTGGAGGCCAGGTACGTGCACTGGGATGCGCTTAGGTGGGTGTGGTCGTACTTCTTTTTTTTTTTTAAGTCCGGAGCTGGTGGGAAAACATTTTTAAGCTCCGGATCTGGGAGCCTTTTGCCTCAGATTTTAGGGGTCGTGTAAAAGCGCCCTATGTTATGTCAGTTAAAAAACTTCAGAAACAGGAAGGTTTTTACCTGGCACCAAAATGTCATCAGTGTTGGCGCCAGGTGGATGTCACTTGGGAGGGTGTTCCACAACCTGGGGGCAGCTGCCAAAAAGGCCTTAGACCTACAAGCCATCCCTTTCACCTCCTAGAGGGATGGCTCTTTCAGGAGGGCCCTCTGGCTAGATCTTAATTGCTGAGTAGGTTCATATGGAAAGAGGTGGTCATTTAGGTATCTTGTTTTATTACAAAACAAAAGTTTTAACTTAAGCCACCAGACAGGCTGCCTACAGGAGGCCTTGGGAGTTACTCTGGTAAATAAAAGATTGGAAACGTTGATGGTAATTGCATGGCGTCAAGTCAATCCTGGCTTACGGCAGCACTTTCTAGGTTTTTTTAGGTCGAGTTTCTAAAATTGAGTAGTCAAGGACTACCTGCTGAAGAAACACTAGAAGACAGACATATTCAGGTTGCTTTTTCTGTCAATGAACAACTCATTCTCACCAGTCCTAATAGCAGGTGATTCATTAAATATAATAATTATAATAATTTCAATAATGACTTGGAGCCTTAACATTCACACATTTAACCGATGAATGGGGAAAAATTTTCTGAATCACGGCTTAATTTTGTCATTTTGCTGACTCCTGGAGGAATTCTTGTAGGTGAGTCATCCTTTTCACATCAATGAGCCTACATGTGAGTGAGTAGCATTGTCATGTCTTTCTTCATTTAGTCTAGTCTCATTTTTAAGGGAATCTCAGTGGAAAATGTTCCATGTCTCTGTGTTAGCCTTTCCACCCCCATGGTGTGGAGTGTTATTCTCTCTTGGGTTTTTTTTTCCTCTCCATCTCTCTCTAAATTCACCTGTCTGTGTCTTAATTTACACTTAGCATTTGTTGTTGTTGTTCAGTATTTAAGTCCGACTGTTCCTGAACACACCAGGCCCTCCTGTCTTCCACTGCCTCCTGGAGTTTGGTCAAATCCATATTGGTTGCATTGATGACACCATCCAACCATTTCATTCTCTGCTGCCCCCTTTTCCTTTTGTCTTTGATCTTTCCCAACATCAGGGACTTTTCCAAGGAGTCCTCTCTCCTCATGAGGTGGCCAAAGTATTGGAGCCTCAGCTTCAAAATCTGTCCTTCCAGTGAACATTCAGGGTTGATTTCTTTCAGGATGGATAGGTTTGATCTTCTTGCAGTCCAGGGGACTCTCAAGAGTCTCCTCCAGCACCATAGCTCAATAGCATCAATTCTGCAGCAATCAGCCTTCTTTATAGTCCAGCTCTCACTTCCATACATCACTACTGGAAAAATCATGGCTTTGATTCTCCTGACCTTTGTTAGCAAAGTGATGTCTCTGCTCTTTAAGATGCTGCCTAGGTTTGCCATCGCTTTACTGTTCTTCATAATTCTTAGGGTTTTCTTTGGTCCATCCTTGCTGTTCACCTTCACAGCTTCTTGTGCATCTTGAAATCTTCACCATAGAAACAACAAGGTTGTCTGAATGAAAACTTAATAAGAAGACCCAAGGTGCCAGAGGGAGGTCGTGTGGGTACAGGAGGACATTCCTGGAAATAAGTGTTCACTTGAGTATATAAGTCCATGTTTAACCTGTCCTTGTAGGTTTTGATGAGGACCCACAAAAATCATTCTCCCTGGCCCATTCGAGTGTTGGTCAAAAAGAATTTGAAGAATTTTGTGTGGGTTACAAATTAAGAAAAGAGCAGAACTAATGGTTCAAGGCAAATAACTTTACTTGTGCAAAACAACAATGGTTGCTTCTTTGCTGAAAAACACTTTTAAATATAGGAGTTGAGTGCCTCTTTCTAGATCATAAACCAGCCCATTGTTCCGTGCTTGCTGTGTGTGTGAATTTTTGTTCTGAAATGGATAAGATGTCAGTGTCCTTAACAGCCAGAAAAGGGCAGGGTGGATGCACCGGAGGTGATCAACCTCTCTTAATAGACGTTCCTGAAAACCATGAAATGTCAAGCCCTTGACATGGTTTTGTACATAGGAATGGAACTTCTTTTTATCAAGCTACTTCCTCATCTCATCGATTATTTTTTCCTTCCCTGGCCACCCAGCAGTGAGGCCAGCAGCTCAGAAATGAGTCAGCCTGAGTCTTTGGCTTGACACCGAATTGACCCAGACCACTTCCTCCTTGTGTTGAAACCCGAAGTGGGGCTCTTTACACATAGCGCCAAAAAAAGAGGACACCGGAGGGGGCTGATTTGCAGACACCTGTGTGAACTAATTAGGGCAAAAATGCTGCTGCATGGTGCCGCAGAAGGGGTAACTTTTATTGGGGAATCGTTTAAGTTAAGAAATCTCTGTAGGTTTTGTTAACTGTTGCACACCAAGTTGCTGGACTTCAACGTGCAATAGATAATGCGGATGGTGATTTCTTTAGTTACAGCAATTCATCACAAAATGTTAGGTTTTTGCTTAACTGTCCAGCAGGGTCTCAGCCTCTATGGAGAGGTGCAAAGTGAGAGATGATTTTTAAAATAGT
Source organism: Phrynocephalus forsythii (assembly GCA_029282475.1). Classification (NCBI taxonomy): domain Eukaryota; kingdom Metazoa; phylum Chordata; class Lepidosauria; order Squamata; family Agamidae; genus Phrynocephalus; species Phrynocephalus forsythii. Next base: position 8,832,808 of record JAPFRF010000022.1, read on the forward strand.
GAAGGGCACATTTAAGGTCCTTGATCCTCCACTCTTGTTCTTCTCGATCTCAACTTGGAGCAACATTTTGAATGGAACATTTTTCTCTTAAAAGTGGGCATGTGGCCACCCTATTAGGCCCTTTCCTCTGGATGTCAAATGATGCTCCCTTGCTATCTCACGGAGATGACTCCTGGCTGAGCAATGGAGGACAAAGCTAGGTAGCAGCAAATCTCTGCTTCCTTTCAGTGTCTCCATTAAAAAAGAAGAAGAATTTGGACTAAGCGCTGTTTCTGCATGCAGACCGAAGTCATCCCTGCTATTAGGCAGAGTGAAGCAGGCACCTCAGCTACCAGAAGCAGTGGCAGTGAAGTGCTGGGCAAAAGAGCTGAGGATGTTTTGGTTTCTGCTGACCTCTAGCCTGATGCTCTGGTTTGTGGTAGAGGCAGAGCTGCAGGACTAAATGTGCTCCCTCTTTTTGCTTTAAATTGTATTGATTACATTTAGCTATTAATTACTTTTTAAAAATTTGAACTGCAGCTCTCAGAAACCCTCCAGCCATCACGATCCAAAAAGAAAAGGAACCTTTCCAGGTTTTGGTAGCCATGGCTGCCCTATCCTCATAAAATCCGTCTGATGGTCTGTCCACCTCCTCCTCTTCAGAGGAGGAGGGAGACCATTGTGCCCTTTGTCTCAGAAAGCCACATGTCTCGTGTCTGGTCCAAAGGGACCTCCGTGGGCTACTTCCTAGCAGTCAAGTAGGCTGAGGAAGGAAGGGGCTGATGCAACGTGAAGACAATTCACAGCTTGAACAGTCACTGGTTTGGACAATGAGTGCCAGGATCTTCCAGGCAGCATGGTATGGGGAATTCTGGGATTTGGTGTCCACTAAAATAACTTCACCAAGCTTTGAGATAGCATCTTAAGCTGGCCTAGCCAGGAAAGACCCAAGTCAACTAAACTGTTCCTTAAAGAGCTCCACCAGGGTTATTTTTAAAAAAATGATAACCTCTGTTTTTGACACTCTCCGTACAACCTCCTTCCTTCCTCATTTCAAGGATCTTTGAGACTTCCTTCTCACTGTGAATCCTTCCCCTCTTCCCTCTCCTGAGTCACGTAGCATTGCCTTTTCAGCAGCGCATGAACCTGTGTGAAAGAGGGTGCTTTCAGCTCCTAACACCCCTGTGGCTCTTTTTACCAAGGACACTCACACTCTGCTTGATCATAGGTACACAGAGATTTCAGTCATGCAAGGATAAGAGAGTTTGGGAGGGGAGGAATGATGCTGAGGATTGATGAGGTATTTCCATTCCTGTGCAGACAGACCCCATCTAGATAGACATGCCTGTGCCTCCCACTTCAACCCATCCACTGGGAGGATTCCTTGTGGATCGGAGCTTCCCAGCTACACCAAACAGTTAGGGAATATGAACTCAATGGTCCATAGGGTCTCTTCCAGCTCTGCAGCTCTGAGAAGGTGATGATGATGATGATGATGATGATGATGATGATGATGATGATGATGATGATGATGATGATGATGATGGGATCTGTTCCATTAGTGTGGCAAACAGATGGAAGTAGTCATCTGGAGGAGATCCATCTCCCTCCAGCTGAGAGCCAATGTTAAGGCTGGGACTTCAGAGACCAGGGTTCAAATTCTGCTCCTTCCCTCCCCAGTCATGACACACAGTCCAGAATGATCTTGGCCAAGCCAAAGACTTCCGGCTGAACCTCACTGGGAAGATTTGAAATTGAAATGCAGAGGGGAAGAGCACCATGTGTCCCCTTGAACTCCCTGGAGAAAGTATAATATCAGTATAAGAACGTTTTAAATCTGTTCCTTTAATTGCTGATTTTATTTGGCTTATGTAAAACACCCAGAGTCGTTTTTGGAAATTGGTGCGGTCTAGAAATGCAAAATAGCTAAAATAATATAAATATAAATATAAATATAAATATAAATATAAATATAAATATAAATATAAATATAAATAATTTGTTTGATTGATTGATTGATTTGGTTGGTTGGTTGTTTGGTTAGTTGGTTAGTTGGTTAGTTGATACAACACCCATCTGGCCACTGTGTAGTTATTTATATTTATATTTATTTGTTGTAAATATAAATAAATAAAATCTGCTAACCTCTTTCATTTGAGCTCATTATTTATGTGCCTTTGCTGCATTTTTTCAACAAGGCAGTACTATAAGTGCTTGTGAGTTTTTCTGTCCTGTTTGCCTTGAGGCCTTGTGTACAAGGCTCTTTGACTGTGGAGGAAAGGGAAACCTTCCCCAACAATACCCTGGACTGGTCCCATGGAGCAAAGTTCTCAGGAGTTCAAAAGCTTGTTGCTGCCTTTGGTGGGTCTTACTTAGATGCTGCTCATTTGTTGGGACTTTGTCCCAGATGAGGAGAAGCTGGAAACAGACACGGGTGGGGTTTTTTTCCCAGCTACCAGTGATATAAAAGAACATGGGTGCAGCAGAAGGGGCTGGATCCATCTCTCATTGACAGAACAGAAGATTTTACTCCAGCTCTTACCCCCTGCTTCATGTAGAAAAGAAGGGTGTGTTTGCACATATTCCCTTTGTCTCCCAACAAGATGACAGAAAACTATTTACTTCAAGTCAACTTGACAACCATTTCCTTTTCTGTCTATCGCTGTAGCTCCAGATGGTACCATTTTAAGCCCATTTGAAGTCTTCCGGTGCTGTCACTCTTTCTTGTTCTACAGAAGCATTGCCTGCTTTAAAAATAAATTAAATGTATAGTGTTACATTCCCTGGATTTTATTTTTAACCATAAACTCAACCCTGCATTGCATCGCCTCTTTGAAATGCACAGTCACACCTAGAAAAATATAGATCATGAGTATGGTAAACCTTGTTGCTGGCAGCCCCGTTGTCTCCCTGCTATACACACCGGGGATGTGTAGGCCATGCCCACATGGGTACTACATGGAGGGGGCTACGATGGGCATTTGGGAGAGCTGCAGATGCAGAGGGCCTGCTGGGAGAGGACACACACACACACACACACACACACACACACACACACACACACACACACACACACACACACACACACACACACACACACACTGCAGCTGAATTAATTGACTTCACATTTCTCTGCACTCCCATTAATTCTGAGGGCCTGCAACTCGGCACACAGCCCTCGAGTATGATCCAGAGGTTCTGATGATTGCCATTCTAAGAATGTTTCCTCTCCTCGCTCAAAGCTGTAGGAGTTAATGATCTCATACAGGAACAGCAGCGGGAGCGGCAAAATCCTTCAAGACACATCCATGCACCAGCCAAGACACATGGTTGTGTTTATCCCTCCCAGTGCTTCTCTCGCTTTCACGAGACGCCACTGCTTCCCCGTCTGGCTTTGATTTAAAGGCCCAGCAAGCTGCTTATTAAAGGCTGGCACAGATGTGTGAAGGCCACACAGAGCCTGGGCTGCAGCAGCAACAGGAGAAGAAGGTAGTGGGCTCCACCAGCTGGCGAGAGGCTATCGAATGAGCCCCCTGTGAAACAGGACTCTAGTCAAGCCTTGGCTCACAATCAGAACTCAATCCCTACAGGTTCAGGTAGCTGGCTCAATGTGGATTCAGCTTTCCATCCTTTGGAGGGTGATAAAACAAGTACCAAGCTTGCTGAGTGTTCATAGAATCACAGAGTTGGAAGAGACCTCAAGGGCCATCTAGTCCAACCCCCTGCTGTGCAGGAACCCCCATCACAGTATTTCCGACAGATGGCCATCTAGCCTCTGCTTAAAAACCTCCACAGAAGGAGACTCCACCACCCTCTGTGAACATATTCCACTGCCGAACAGCTCTAACTGTCATGAGGTTCTTCCTAATGTTCAAATGGAATCTCTTTTCCTCTAGTTTGAGACCATTGCCCCGCGTCCTAGTTTCTGAAACCATGGAAAACAAATCAGTCCCCTCTTCAATGTGGCATCCTTTCAAATATTTAAACATAACTATCATATCCCCTCTCTGTCTTCTTTTTGTAAGGCTAAACATCCCCAGCTCCCTAAGCCACTCTTCATAAGACATTTCTTCCAGACCCTCAGTCATCTTCGTTGCTCTCCTCTGGACCCATTCAAGGTTGTCAACATCATTTTTAAATTGAGGTGTGCAGAACTGTACACATTACTCCAGGTGGGGTGTGACCAGAGCAGAATAGAGTGGTACTATCACTTCCCTTGATCTAGACACTATGCTTCTGTTGATGCAACCAAGAATTGCATTGGCTTTCTTGACTGCCGCATCACACTGCTGACTTATGTTCAATTTGTGGTCCACCAAGACTTCCAGATCCCTTTCACAGGTACTATTCTCCAGCCAGGTGTCTCCCATCCTATATCTGTGCAATTCATTCTTTTTACCTAGATGCACCACCGTACATTTCCCTCTGTTGAACCCCATTCCGTTAGCTTTGGCCCAGGACTCTAATCTATCAAGGTCCTTTTGGATTTTCATCCTATTCTCTAGGGAATTAGCAATCCCTCCCAATTTGGTATCATCTGAAAATTTGATCAGCCTCCTCTCTATTCCTTCCTTCAAATCATTAATAAAGATATTGAATAGCACCAGACCCAGAACAGAACCCTGGGGCACCCCACAGGTCACGTCTCTCCAAGCTGAAGATAAGCCATTTATGATCACCCTTTGGGTGCAATCAGTCAACCAATTACACACCCATCTAACAGTGGCACTATCTAGCCCACATTCTACTAACTTCTTTGCAAGTATACCATGGGGAAACTTATTGAAGGCCTTACTGAAATCTAGATAAGCAATATCCACAGCATTCCACTCACCCACCAGGCCTGTAATTCTACCAAAGAAAGAGATCAATTTGGTGTGGCATTACTTGTTCCTTGTGTGATGATGTTGTACACCACCCGCAAAGTGCTGCAGGTCTATGCATGGTATAGAAGTCAAAACAACAATAAATAACAAAATACAACAAACATATAAGAGGTTGTACAGTGCTAGAACCCACATATATGTTGACCTTCCCCAACATCTCTCTTTCTCTGTTTGACCATATATCCATCTTGTGCATGGCAGCTGAAGCATATTTGAGAAATCAAGGTGTGATTTCTGAATTTCCGCAATGACAAGAATTACCACAACTGTGCTTTTGCAGCAACCACCGTTTTTGTCCCCAGCACTCTCTGGGTGGTTTATAGTTTATGTGGTTTATAGTTTAAAAGCTACACTTCCCCACCCACCCACCTAGGCCAAGCTGGGTGCTCAGTTTCCCAGCCTCAGAAGGATGGAAGGCTAAGTGAACCTCGAGCCAACTACCTGGTACTGAACACAGGTTGTGAGTGCAGTTTGGGCTGCAGTACTGCTGTTTAAACACTCCGCCTGAGGCTTCTCACCTACCTCAAAGGGTTGGGGTGAGGATAAAGTAGGGAGAAGGAAAAACCCTACACCTGAGCTGGTTGAAGGAGAGACCGGAGATAAACCCATAGTTTATGAAATAAATGTGAAGCTCAAACAGCAGAATGCTATGCATTCTAGTGGATATCACGTGATTATCAGTGTCTTGCAGGAGAATAGTATTCACCCTGTAGTATTACACAATGATCAGGGGAATATAGTGCAGCTGGAACCAAAGCACTCATCCAGTGGTGTTTTAAAAGGCACATAAATCAGGATTATTCAAAATGTAGGAGAGGAAGGCTTAGGCTTCTGCAATGGACAAAGAGTCCTTCCTATAACCCATCATTCAGATTATTGAAAGCAGATATGGAGGTCCTTGAGAATGAATGCTTCGTTTCCTAGGAACGTTGCTTCCTTTCAAGTATGTGAAATGATGCCATTATATCTTGCATTTATTGATAGGCAGCTCCATCCTGAATGGCCGTCAGCTGTGGTTCCTCTTTCCCGCCTCTCGTAATAGGATTTGCGGGAAGCTGCAACTTTTTTTCTACTGGCACGAATGAAGCCGGATGTCTACCTATAGAAAGGGGGGAAGGGCGAGGCACTCAGGACCTGCTTAAACAGAGCAAAACAAAGCTGAGTTAGATGATGATGGGGGTGGTGACTTGGACACACACACACACCTGAAGAATTCATATTAAAAAAAAACATGGAGTCAAATTGGAAACTACCCGTTTCTAAAATCACACAAGCAACAATGCTGAAGATTTCACTGGACAGGCAGCAAATTGCGAAATGCCACACAAACAATTGTGTTAGCCACAATCTAGCACAGAGGCAATGTGGAATAGTGGATACAGTTTTGGACCAGGATTTGGGAGAACTAGATTCAAATCCCCACACAGCCACAGCCACACACAGGGAGTGAAAATGGCAATACCATTCCTTGGATATTTCACAAAGTTTGGGCACCCTTTTCAGGTCCTTTAAGACAAAAATATTTCGATGGTGCATAACAATAGGATGGTCTGATGTGACTTTTCTGCTATGCTCATTGTGTTTGGTCTCTGCCTTTGCAACAAGAAGTGCAGATATGAATGAAAATGGCAGTAACTATTTTCTACAGGGAAATTTAAAAATACCGAGCTGTCTTCCATCCAGAACTTTGTCAAACACGAGCCTGCTTAGATTCAAAAACATCCCATCATTGGGATATGGGTACCTGCTTGTTTCAGGGTTCAGATACCATTGGTATCTTTTATATGCACCTTGCTTTCACAGACGCTGCTAAGATGCCCTAAGCACATCCAATCTCGCCTGATTTTGGAAGCTAAGCAGGGTTGGCCCTGGTTAGTACATGGATGGGTGACCACCAAGGAATACCAGGTGCTGCAGGCGCCTGGAGTAGGAACTGGCAAGCCACTCTAGTATTCCTGCCAAGAAAACTCCATGGACATGGGGGTCACAAAGAGTCGGTATTGACTGTAACGACACAACACACACACACTGCTTTCACAGACAGCTCCAGCTGCTTTCTCACTGGTCCCAGAGGAACAGTGGCCTAAAGGACTGCTGAGGGCATGTGATGGGCTTGCGACTAACAGCTACCATGCCTACTCTGTCTGCTTACTCAGATAGAGGTGGGAGTAAATTGTTAGGAGCTTGGAACACAACTGAGGAGAAGAACAAAATCTGAGTTTCCATTAGAAATGGGCACGACTAGGGAAAATGACGTTTTCGAGTTGTCGTGTGTCGGAGGCAGCCCGTTTTGACTCGTTTCTGTTTTTCGCGAAATTTCACAAAAATTTGTCGTTTCGTTTTTTGTTTTTTTGTTTGTCGTTAGTACTGGTTTTGGGGGGGTAGCGGGCTCCTGGAGGCACCTCTCTGTGGTGGGTGCCTCCTATCCTCACCCGCCAGCGCTGCTACAAAAGGGCATGCATAGCCATATGCTATGGATATGCATATTGCAGACGCAGCAGACTGGCAGAGGCACCCCTCTTTTTTGGGTGCCTTCCCTGCAACAGTCGGTGAGACACAGTCAGGCAGCACTTGCAGGCATGGTTTGCATGGCACACAAATGCTGCTGCAGGAGTCAGCCAGAGCCACAAGTGACGGACTGGCAGACTCTTTGCACCCGCTCCAAGGGAAATGTACTTGCATGTAGTGCAATGCAAGTAGATCTGGCTTAGGGTTAAGACGGGTTAGCGCAACGGCTAGGGTTAGGCTAGTTACGGGTGAGGTTAGGGTGAGTATTGGGGTGCACCTCTGGGTGCCTCTCTGACCCACTTAGAAGGACAGTGTACTGGCGTATGGGTTAGGGTTAGGGTTAGGGTTAGGGTTCGGGCTACGGTTAGTGGGCTGTTTATTCCTGATTGGCACATCCCAGAAGTCTCTGTGGTCAACCTGGCCAAGTGGCCATGCGATTGGTGGAAAATTTGCATGGTCCACTCCCATGGGTGAGCCCATCATTCCGAATGCGCAGGTGTAAAAAAATAAAATAAAATAAAATAAAATCAACGGAGACGTATTTTGGCAAGACAAACCCACTGCTGCTACTGTAAAAATTCAAGCATTTAAAATAGCTAATTTTCACATGTTTCTGTGGTGCTTTGGTGGGTTTTTGGACCATGATTTCAAAAAAAATATTGCGGTCGCCATTTTGGATCCCCCCGCCTGCACACCGCATGGCAAAGGCAGACGAGACGATGCCCCCCCACCTGGTACCAGCAGCGCAGCAGTAGCACTAGCCAAGGAGGGGGGGCGGGGAAACCCCTCCCCCAAATAAAACACCCTTCTGGCCTGGTAGGTGCCCTCAGACAGTTTTCACCTGCTTTTAGGGCCGGGAATCGGGTTTTTTTTTTAACTTTTAAAAACTTTTTTTCTGTGCCGCTTGGCATCGCGGGATCGCCGCGATGCCAGGAACGACCACAACAAATCAGACCCAATTATTCTTTAGTCGGTTCGAGTTCGAGTTCTGGCGGAGTAATTCCCATTACCGTTTCCGTTGTGTAACGGAAACGAGTAACGGAAACGGAAACGGGAATTCCGCTAAGTCGTGCCCATCTCTAGTTTCCATCATCAAGGGTGTTGTTGGGAGTTTAATAGGTAATTGTTGTTTGCCTGCCAGGAAGGATGGATCAACTTGGGTTTGTCCAATAGGTGCCTCCCTATTCTTTGAGGCTCAGCTGGAGCATCTGTAAATGACACGGGCATTGCGGAAACATCCTACGTGTTATTACCCTTTCCCCACAAGGATGTAGATGTTGTAAAAGGGCTCTAAATTCTTTTAACTCTGAGAAGGAAGAGCAGAGGTGGATTAACCATTAAGCACAATAAGCACGTTCTTAGAGGCATCAAAGGAAGACGGGGCACCATAGAAATTTCCCAAAGCTGGATTTACCTATTTATGGGTCATATGGTGCAATATTGCAAATGGTGCAGCTGAACCAGGATCCTCAAAAAGTGTGGGGGAATCCCCCACACACATACACAAATGAAAGCAGGGGAAATGTGTATGCTGTCAATTCTCCACTGAGAATGAGACTGTGCAGGGGCACTAGTAGCTGGTTTTTTATTGTTATTGATTATATTTTGAAATACATATACATGGGGGGGCACCAACATCTTTTAAGTGCTTAGGGCCTCTAGGGGTCTTAATCCAGCCCTGAGGAAGAGGAAGAGGCACACAAAAGAGTACACTGGTACCTTCTATAAAGGAATTAATTCATTCCAAATGAAATTATGTTAAGTAAATTTTCCTTTATACAAATTTCCCATAGGAATGCATTGAAAACGGAGTAATCCTTAATCACGACCATTTTTATGTTATACGGATGTGCCCCATAGACTATTCTGTTAAGTAAATTTCCCCTGTCTCCAGGATTTTTTATGCTGTACAGATTTTATATTATACAAACCGTTTGTTATACAAGGGTCCACTGTATTTTCCAATTCTCCATCCAGCCTTCAGCAGAATGTATCAGCAAGGTTTCATAGAAGGGGCAAAGTCTCTCTCTCTCTCAAACAGTTCTCAAAGGGGAAATCAGAAAGAGGACATGGTTGAAAATAGTCTTTAAAATAAGCCAGCTCCTTGCCTGTCTCTCCGCAGCTTGCTTCCTGTGATGAAATTGCTCTCATGCATAAAATCCAAGATTGTTGGCCGAAATGAATTTTTAATGCAAGATAGAGGCTCAGGGCCTCTAATAATGGAGGAGTCGTTCTCTTGAGAGATAGAGGCTCCCTTCCCCCGGCCGCCCCAGTTCCGTAGTCATAAATTAAAATGCATGCAGAGGGGGAGCATTGATGAGGTTAGTCTGGGAAACTATAAATAAGAATGATGAGTCCCACACTGTAAAATCCATTGGACGCCAGCTTTTGTGAGTGCAGGCAAGCAGAGGTACTCTTAGTATCTCTCCACCCCCCACACACACATGCAACTGCATTTAGCATTGTTTACGCTCCTGGAAGACAATCCGGGAAAAAACCCTCTGAAGCAGAACCCATTGCACTGCATGTGGAAGAGAAGATAAGACAACATGTGTTCATCTTCAGCAAAAGATTTGAAAGCAGAGGGAGGGAGAGGAGACTTGGTGTAATGTGGTTCTCCCTACACAGAGATGCCTTGCATCAGCCTTCTTTGATCCCCTCAAATAATAGGGGTGACCCTCTCTCTCTCTCTCTCTCTCTCTCTCTCTCTCTCTCTCTCTCTCTCTCTCTCTCTCTCTCTCAAATGGACCCTTGTATAACAAACAGTTTGTATAACATAAAATCTGTACAACAACAAAATTCCGGAGATAGGGGAAATTTGCTTAACAGAATCGTCTATATGGGGCGCATCCGTACAACATAAAAATGGTCGCGAATAGGGATTACTCCGTTTTCAATGCATTCCTATGGGAAATTTGTATAAAGCAAAATTTGCTTAACAGAATTTCATTTGGAATGAATTAATTCCTTTATACAAGGCACCACTGTACTGTTGGGCAGTCTGGGTGTTGACATCACCCATGGGAGCAACTAGGATGGTCTGCAGGATACCCTCTTCTGTTCACTGCCATTCACACTTTTTGAAAACCACAATTGCTTTGAGTTTAGGTGAGGGGTGGTTAATGGATGCTCCTTGTGTGCTGTGGATTGGCAGAGAGCACGAGAGAATATGCTGCAGACCCCCTTGACTGCTGCCATCGGTGTCGTCAACATTCAGGCAGCCCTTTGCAATGTGAAGCTTGGTGCCCTGTTTCCTGCTGGCAACCTGGACACAATATTGTACAGCAATATTGGACCATCTCCTGGATTTTTAAATTATGGATGCAGAAAAACCAAAAACTAGAGAGAGAGAGAGAGAGAGAGAGAGAGAGAGTTCAGTGTGGCTTAGGAGACAATGCCAGGGGTGTATCTGTGGGGGGGGGGGAGAAGGGTACATCTGCCCCGAGTGCAGAAAGGGGAAGGGGAGGAGGAGGAGGGGAGGAGGAAGCCCTGTGCCCTCCTGCCACTGTGCACCAGGTTAGTGGCAAAGCAAGCAGGCAGGCAGGTATGTGAGTGTGGTGACTGTGGCGCCCTCCTCCTCCTCTTACGACTTTTTGTCCCCACCATGGAAGAGGTAAGGCATGTGCACGCTAACGTGTGTGTGTGTGCGCGTGCGCACACACACATACACACAGACACACAGACACACACAGAGACATGTGCACACACACCCATGTGCCCCATGCCCACAGAATTGCCCCCCTCCCTTGCTGGGTGGATGTGATGGGGTTGGGGAGGGCCAGAGGGGCACAAAAACAACTTTGTCCCCAGGTGCCCTGAAACCTTGCTATGCTGCTGGACAATGCATGAGACTAGGGTACAAGGAGTCCCAGGTTCAAATCCCCCATATGTGGCTACTAGTCATTCATTATTATCACAACCTCCTTCAGAAGTTTTTGTAAAGATTAAGATGTGGCTGGTGGCAGGGTCGGGGGAGGGGATATGAGATACATTTCCTTTAGCTCCTTTGGGTTTTGGAGGGAGTGGGGGAGGAGGTGGAACATAATTCCACTCTGGTTCAAGATGGAGGCCTTGTAACGAGCGAACATTAGCTACTACTCCATCAGTAAAACAGCTTTGCTGCAGACCAAAATGAAACAAAGACACGTTGTTGCGACAGAGCCAGCATCTGGAAAAGAAGCACAGCCCACTTAATTGCTCCCAGGCTTCCTTCCTTACTGCTTTCTCCATCCCACCCTGGAGAGCAAACTTTTTGCTGCCATCAACGTGCAGCTGCGGCCCTTGGAAATGACCTGTTGGCCGTGGAGAGAAGCTAGAGTCTTAAGCACAAGATGAAGATGCTGGGGACCATGGAGAAAGGAATGAGAAAAAACACACACACACACACACACACACACACACACACACACAGAGAGAGAGAGAGAGAGAGAGAGAGAGAGAGAGAGAGAGAGAGAGAGAGAGAGAGTTGGAGGGGCTACAGAAGCTATGGTTATTTTCTTAAGCCCACAGATGGTCCGTCTCCATGGAAACTGTAGTAGTTACTTCTCTCCCTGACTCCATCTTCCCAGAGCACAGAGAGAACTCCTAGTTCCCTTTGCTCCCTGGACTTTGAAGAGGCCGGCCACAGAGTCTGGTGAAACCTCAGGAAGAAAAACTTCCAGAACATGACCAAACAGCCCAAAAATTCACAACAACTTTCCCTATAAGATTTCTTAACCCGCGGAAATATTTCAGATGAACGTTGTGATTTCTTCAAAGTGTCCAGTTGTTTGAGGGACAGCATAGGGTTGGAGCTGAGGTGAGAAACAAACAAACAAACAAACAAACAAACAAATAATAAATAAATAAATAAATAAATAAATAAATAAATAAATAAATAAATAAATAAATAAATAAATAAATAAATAAATAAATAAAAAGGATGGTAGTAGTGAAGTTCTCTCAGGCAAGAAAGAAAGGACAAGAGGGAGATTTAAAAAAAAAGGTGGGATGATCTCAGGATTGCCATCTGGTTGCTCATAACCCCACTAACACTGGATTCCCCCCGCCCCTTCTTTTTCTACAGACAGAAGGCACTGACATCAACCGGAGGCCGGAGCGTCCAGGCAGCCTGTGACTGGTTGGTATGAATTAATATTGAGACTGGCTGGGGCAATGGAGGGAGGATTGGACTGCACTTCTGTCCCCCCACGGGTCTGAAAAGGAGAAGGGGGAGGTGTTTGCTTGCTAGTAGAGATGGGCACAGAGCCACGGGTTTGAGACTTCATTCTGGTTCGTTTATCAGCCAAACAGGTGTTTGTGCTTCAAAGCCCAGCCTCCTCTGTCGGGTGCCCACTCCAGTGCAGCCCCCAGAGGAACAGGGAAGCCAAGCTGTTGCCGCTGAGTGGGCACCCACCAAAGGAAGTGGGGCTTTGAAGCACCAAACAAGCCATCACGAACCAACGAAGCGTTGTTCGTGCCCATCTCTACTTCACTAGCTTGTTTCCTTCTTGCAGAACCCAGCACAGCCACTGTGTTGTCAGGAGGGTAATGCAGAGGGCCTGTTTGCTGCCTCCTGTGATCCTGCAGTGACTGCAGTGCCCTCTGTTTTTGACTCCAGGCTCTTTTCCCATGTATGTGACCCTTTTCTTGATGACCCCCTGCCTCGGGAGTACGTCCTCTACCTGCGGCCCACCGGTCCGTTAGCCCAGAAGCTCTCCGATTTCTGGCAGCAGTCAAAGCAGCTGTGTGGGAAGAACAAAGCCCACAACATCTTCCCCCACATCACGCTGTGCCAGTTCTTTATGGTGAGTTGGTGTTATGTGTTGCCCTCTCTTCTTTGTTCTGTCCGCACAGAGCCTAATATAGATCGGAAGCTGGGAACATGGACAGTGGGGACTACAGCTCCCAAGATCCACCCAGACGGGGTCCCATTTTCCTAAACTCTGATAGCGGATTCAGATCATCCCTCCGTTGAGCCTTACATAGTCCACTCTGACTGGCAGCCATTTCTCTGAGCTACAGAACAGGGTTTTCCAGTCCTACCTAGAAAAGCTAGGGATTCCATCTGGGATCCCCAGCTGCAGTTCTTCAGTCATACTGGAAAGACGAGTTTGAACATGGTCTTACGAAGACATTGACTGGAGAACTACACTGGTTAGCTTCCCACACTAACATCTTTGGCCGTTACCCCATGTCCACTTTGGGCCTTTTTACACAACCCCTAAGATCCACTGGCCACTTAAATTCAGACCAGAGATCTTAGGGGTTCGTCGCTCTTCCTGCGTTCCCACCCCCTCCGCACTTCCTGCTTGCTGGCTGCGTGAGGGGAGGGAGAAAAAGAGAAAGAAAAGCATGCCGCTCACCTCCGTTCTGCCTCTCGTCTCTGTAAAAGTAGCTCTTAAAGGGGCGGGAGCCAAAAAACAACAAACAGAAGCAAGGAGAGCCCCGCACTCACTATCGTTACACCGGATCAAATAATTTTCACTCTCCCAGATCAGGTACTTGAAAGGTGCGCTGGGACGGGCTAAAGTGGGCATGGTCTCAATTTCCTGTTAACTCCGGAGCTGGTGGGTAAACATTTTTAAGCTCCGGAGCTGGGAGCCATTTGCCCCGGAGTTTAGTGGTCGTGTATAAACGCCCTTTGTTGCTCTAGAAAGTGCTCTGAGATGCGGATCTTACAATTGTTCCCCCACGTCCATTGCGCTTTAAGCAAAGTAAAGTGCAACCAGACACACCGAAGCAAGACTCAGCGCATCTTCCTTGTACCTGGCCTCAGGAGTGGTGGAATCCTTGTCACTGTTCCATTGCGGTTTTTAAACTGGTACTTGCACCATGGGGTACCATTTAATCCGCAGCATAACTGTTCCATCGCCATAAGGCCACCTAGTGGCACTACTTGGGGCACCTACATGACAGTAAAGTCCCAGTATGAGAAGCCATTATGCATATACAGAACCAAAAAAAAATATTCGAAGTTCGACAAATGACAAATGAAAATTGATATACAGTGGTGCCTTGTATAAAGGAATTAATTTGTTCCAAATGAAATTATGTTAAGCAAATTTTCCTTTGTACAAATTTCCCCTAGGAATGAATTGAAAACAGAGTAGTTCCTAATTACAACCACTTTTATGTTGTACGGATTCACCCCATAGGCAAATTTCTCCTATCTCCGGAATGTTTTATGTTGTACAGATTTTATATTATACAAACCATTTGTTATATGAGGGTCCACTGTACTGATATACCTAGTACCTACCTATCAGGTTTTAATTTAAAAAAATATAGTGTCGCGGGAAAACAAAACAAAATGCACTTTGATGAGGACCCTGTCCGTGGGGTCACTGAAGTTACATAACAATAAAGTGCATCCTTGGGGGCTCGGGAACAGCAACAAAACCATGTGACCGCAACAAGATTTATTACACATTTTAGTCCACAAAGTGGATGTGGGGTAACAGCCATAGTGAACACGTGTTGCACAAATCTTTCGAGAAATGCCAATAACTGCCCCAAGGGGCCACTGTGCCTACCCTTAGTTTTTCGAGCCAGTATTACCCTGTCTTGATCAGAAACATTCCCCATCCTCTCACACTCAGGGATCGTCCCCATCACCTATTGCTTAATCTTAATTACTTAAGTAATTACTTAATTACTTTAATCTGTTAAGGCTAGGGATGGAATCTGCAATCCTCTGAATGTTAAGTATGTGCTCTACCATGGAACTATGGGAATCCCACCTACCATACAGATTTATTCATTTATTTAAAGTGTTCTGGTTATATACTGCCCCATGCCACTTCAAGTAGTCTCTAGGCAGTTTACAGTTTTAATTACAGTATGCAGACTACACATTGCCCCCCCCCAAGCAAGCTGGGTACTCATTTTACCAGCCTCGGAAGGAAGGAAGTCTGAGTGAACCTTGAGCCTGCTACCTGGGATCGAACCCCAGGTCATGAGCACAGTTTTACCTGCAGTATAGGCATTTAACCACTGTGCCATGAGGATGTTCTGTCTGTTCCTTTGTTTCTTTTTATTATTATTAGAAGCATAGAATCATAGATTCATCATAGGGTTGGAAGGAAACCTCATACCATCCCTGTAACAACAACAACAACAACAACAACAACAACAACAACATAAAATATTTCCACCCTGCCTTTCTCCTTCAAAAGATCCAAGGCAGCTTACAACAATTAAAATACAAGGTTGAAAAGCTAAGCTAAATATACAGATATTAAGAAACAATCTTACTTAGGTCTTTTAAAATTACAAATATAACATAAATATTTAAAACTCGATAAAATCAATATTAAAACACATTTGAAATCCACGGAGCACAACAATCCATTTATGAGTTGTTACAAATTTAATCCGTTCCAAATGCATGCTCTTAAGTCGAACTACTCTTAAGTCGGAGTACCTATCTAAAAAACTGAAAAAATAAGTTAAAAAAATGGAAAATGGAAAAAAAGATACATTTGTACGTCGAGCAGACCATATCTAAAATTGTAAGGCAGCAGTTAAAATGCCAACAGTTTTCCACTCTTAAGTCGAATTTATCTTAAGTCGAGCTGCTCTTAAGTCAGGGTACCACTGTATGTCTAATGTCAGTAGTGATTTCAAAAACTTTTGTTCCTCCAAGGCTTGTGGAAAATTCAGTGCATCAATTAAGTCATATTTGGAGGGTTAAAAAACTCCAATAAAAGTTTCCAATTAGTGACATAAAATGTATAATCTAGCTCTCTAGGGTTCATAGCTACACCTCCAGAATCATGAGACACTCAACTTATTGGAGAGGAATAAACCAGGTGTGCACGTTGCCAGCCCATGTTGAGCATCATCCATTTCTTAACAGCGGTCTTCTCCTGCAGTGTGAAGACAGCAAGGTTGAGGCCCTCTGTGAAGCTTTGCAAGCTACAGTGACCCGGTGGAGGTGCAAGTTCCCCACCCCTTTGCCCCTAGAGCTCTACACCTCGTCCAACTTCATTGGGCTTTTTGTCAAGGAGGAGAGTGCAGAAATCCTCAAGAAATTTGCCGCGGACTTTGCTGCAGAAACCGCCCTGAAAGCTGGTGAGTAGGGAGAGCTAGATGGAAATATAGATGGATATTTCATTGATGGCTTTTAATACCACAGAAGACAAAAAAAAAAAAAACAGGATATATCTTAACAGGGATGGATACTTGAGTTGAGAGACTCGCTGTCAAGTTGGACTTAACAACCAGTGACTCATTGTGGACTTGGCTCGGGGTTGTTGTCATTTTTTCCCAGCGACTTAGACTTGACTTGTGACTTGGAACCTATTGCTCCCCTTTTATTTTCCAAGGGAAAATAAGCTTGTTTTTAAGAGTGTCTCATGCTTGGTACCAAAGATTTGGACTTGGACTTGAACTTGGGACTTGGTACCAAAGACTCGGAATTCGGATTCAGACCCCAAAACCTGCCAGTATCTTTAGTTAAACAAACAGTGGTGCACTCGAAAAATGGTCCAAGCTAGAGCATCTCAAAGATGGCTTGCTCTCCTCTGACCTGGTCCATGTTCGGGCCATAGACATCTTCCAAACAGAGTAGGGGGTACTTGAAATGTTGTGGATACAGCCCTGGTTGGCCAGCCTTGCTTCAGAGCTGGAAAGGATTCTGATGTCATGTATCAATATCTGTGATATTCTCTCTCTCTCTCTCTCTCTCTCTCTCTCTCTCTCTCTCTCTCTCTCACACACACACACACACACACACACACACACACACACACACACACACACACACACACACACACACACACACACACACAGTCTGAGGATGCAGTCTTGTCCAGGAAAGCTCACATTAAAATGCAACAGTGGATGTTTAAGATGCCACCATATATTTATCTTTTCAATTTGTTTTATTTTTCTTTTTATAAATGTGTTTATACCTATAATACTGGAAAAGTTGCTTAACATTCCCAGAATCCCCCAAGAAGCATAAGCATTCCAAAAAAGATAGACCTCCCCCTCCCTGTTTCTTTACTAGCACCTGAGGTTCTGATCTTTCGTTTTTGACCTGAGAGAAGGATCCCTCAGGGCTCTAACTCAACACTTCCATTCTCACGGGTTGAAAAGCAAGAGAATCTAGCCTTCTTGTGATTCATTATCTCCCCAAAAGGAAGCTGACATTTTGACTTGTTCTGTAACCTTTTCTGACTGAGGTGTGTGTGTGTGTGTGTGTGTGTGTGTGTGTGTGTGTGTGTGTGTGTGTGTGTGTGTGTGTGTGTGTACGTGAACACATGTTTTCTCTGCTTACTATTACTAGCACTTCCTGCATCTGTTTGCCATTTCAAGATGCCTGTAAACAAACCTTTCAGTATCCTGATCTAACGGGCATCATTTTAGTAACTCCTATTTTTATCTTTTGTGTGTCCTTTCCACTCACCTTCAAATTGGGCAAAACCATATGATCTCACACCTGATAGACCTCCTGAATACCAAATACATGTACAGAAGATGAAAGCCCATCATATTTATCAATGGATGGTAAAGGCATCAGACTTGAGTCAATGTTATGTCTGCAAGATTCACACTTACAGTATAAAGGCTGGAATCCTGCTGAAGTTTGTCTAAGGTTTATGCAATTTTCCAAGGCTAACTACACAATTGGGCAAGGCACCAAGGTGAATCTTAAATGAACAGTTAGGTACATGACCAGGTATATGACTGGGGCCTGCCCTGACACCTTGTTAGCTAGATGCCGTTAATCCCAGCAAGTTATGCAAGCCTTGTGGCTAGACTGAATCTGGATTCAAA
Source organism: Phrynocephalus forsythii (assembly GCA_029282475.1). Lineage (NCBI taxonomy): Eukaryota > Metazoa > Chordata > Lepidosauria > Squamata > Agamidae > Phrynocephalus > Phrynocephalus forsythii. The sequence goes on from JAPFRF010000022.1 coordinate 8,850,945, forward strand.
AACGTGAAATATTCATCCTTAAAAGGCTAAGAAAATAACAAGCAGGTCTGCTACTGATTCACATTGCTTTCTGTTCAACAATTGTTTTATGTTTAACAATTGTCTTTCCATTGCTAGGCCGGGCAACCAGAATAAGTCTGTCTCTCCCAGGGGTTTTGTTCTAGTTTACTGTTTTTGTCCATTGGTTAGTGCTGATTCAGTGTGGCGGTTACTTCACATCCTTCTTTGTTCTGCAACTAGTTTTGTACCATGACGAAGTTGGTTGCGATCACGTGGTTTTGTTGCTGTTTCAGTGTTCCCATGGTTGTGATAAGTTGTCTCGTGACAAGTGTTACCTCACGGTCCTGTACCGTGACAAACTCTGAATTTGTCTTCCTTTTTCCTTTTTTTTGGGGGGGGAGGGTTAAAATTCTTTTTCAACATTTCACTTCTGAAAAGTCAAAAAACAAACAAACAAACCCGAACACACTTTTCTGAGAGAAACGAATACATTGTTGCATGACAGTCATTACTACATGTTGTCTTGTCTCGGAACAGAAAGCAGGAACAAAGAGTGACAAGGGAAAACCCTACCCCCGCACCAGGTAGAGTATTGTTGCGCTTAGCACCCATTCTGGGGGCGTGGTCGAGACAAATTTCAGCAGTTGTGCGACAGACATGAAGTAACATTTTTTGTACCGCTCCTAAGCGCAACACTAACAGAGACAAAACGGACATGAAGTAACCGCTTATGAAACATGGCAACTGGTGTTTCAATTTACTCATGCCCCAGCCTTTTCATTCCTCAGGGCAAGTGGCAAACCCCAGTTGGAAGGACTACCCTGGATTAGAAGGTCATGGGATGGGAGCCAAGGCAGTTCTTCTGTCGTTCCATGATTTCCATGCAACTCACCACAGACTTTTAATTTCCAGAAGTCCACGTGGAACCTCACAAGAAGCAGCTCCATGTGACATTGGCGTACCACTTCCAACCAAGCCATTTACCCACCCTTGAGAAGCTGGCTCAGAGCATAGACATCAAGCTGGGTTGTGACTGGGTGGCTGCCATATTCTCCCGTGATATTAGATTTGCTAACCACGAGGTAAGCTGGGGAGGCTCAGAAGCGGTTGGATGAGGGCCACAGTCTTGTTCTTTTTGAAATCATCTCAAAATCATCTTTAATCATCTTAGAGTTGCATCGCTGGAAAGGACCTTCTGAATCATTGAGTCGAGCGCTTCTCAAGGAGGCCCGGGTGGTGGTGGTGGGGGGACTGGAACTCCCAACATTTGGATCCACAGCCTAAACCAGTGTTTTTCAACCTTTTTTGGGCAAAGGCACACTTGTTTCATGAAAAAAATCACGAGGCACACCACCATTAGAAAATGTTAAAAAAATTAACTCTGTGCCTATATCAGTCTCTAAAAGGTTCACCATTGCTGGTGTAGGGAGAAGCAGGACAGAGGGGCCACAGATTGAGGCAGCCCGCTCTCTAGCACCCAGTTCCCACTTACCTGTGTTGTTTTTTTAATTTAAAGACATTTTGCCCTGCATGGACTTCTGTGTCCAGTGGAGACCTGAGAAGGGGCACTGACTCTCCAGGAACACAAATAAGACCCAAAAGCCCATCTTGCTCTCCACACTGTGGCCAAGGCAGATGCCTTCAGCAAGTCCAGCAACAGGAGGGGAGGAGGATGAAGGAAGGCAGGAAGGAAAGAAGGCAGAAAGTGTTCTGCTTGTATACCACCCCATACCACTTCAAGGAGTCTCTGGGCGGTTTACAGTTTTAATTACAGTAGGCAGGCTGCTAGACATACACATATGCAGGCTAGAAATGAGCACGTTTCTATGAAGAGGGGAAAGGGTACGAATGGAAAGAGAGAGGTGGGGGGGAAAAGAAAGAAAAGACAGACAGAGAGAAGAGGGCGACCCAAGACAGAAAGAAAGGGGCAAGACTTCAAGGAACCCATCGCGGGGCCCCTCAGAGATGGCTCTTCCCCTCACGGACCCTAAAGGCCGTCCGTCCAGCCGTGTCAGTAGCCCCCCCCCCGCCCGCCCGCCTCCTCAGCCCAGGCCCGGCGGAGGTCTCCTCCATCCCCCCCTCCTTGCAGCCCTGCTGTGGTGCTCGTGGGGCAGCCGGGCGCCCCTCCTCCCCTTCCCCTCACCTGGTGGTTTGTTCTGGGCTGGGGCTCCCGGGCCGGCTCGTGTTGGCGGGTGGGCTGTCGCGGCGGCGGCAGCAGGCACAGGGCAAACACTAAGAGAATGAGCGGGGCCAGGTCCGGCCGGGGAGGAAGTGACGCCAGCGCCGCGGGCCTCGGGGGGGAGGAGCCAAGCTGGCCCTTGGACGCTATTTATAGCGCCTCCCAGCTGTGGGATGCCCGTCGGCCCTGGGTTGAATTTCTTTAGAATTTTTCAATTTTTCCCACGGCACACCAGGCAACATCTCGCGGCACACTAGTGTGCCACGGAACAGTGGTTGAAAAACGCTGGCCTAAACCACTGAGTCATCCATCAGTTCTTTTTAATTCATACATTTTATGGCTTAAACTAATCAACACAATTCACCATTAAACACCATGCAAATTAAATACGGCAAAAAAGTTAAAATGTCAACAACAAAATTCATGAGCATAAGCTAAAATATGGTAGAGTAAAACTGAAATAATTAAGGTAAAAAGTTAAAGGTTCCCCTCCCTGGACATGTGTACTAGTCATGTCCAACTCTAGGGGCGGTGCTTATCTCCATATTCAAGCTGAAGATCCAGTGTTGTTCAAGTCCATGGCCATGTGGCCAGCATGGCTGCAAGGAAACACTGTTTTACCTCCCCACTTTTTAGGGCGGTACCTATTTATCGACTTGCATTAACATGCTTTTGAACTGCTAGGTTGGCAGGAGCTGGGGTTAACAGCAGGAGCTCACTCCACTCCGTGGCACCCGGGATTCAAACCGCTGAGCTGCTGACTTTGCAGCCGACAGTTTTCAGTGCTCTAGCCCGCTGAGCCACCATGCCCCTTGAGATAATTAAAATCAGCTTTAAAAGTTTAGTCAAATAAAATTTGGCTCACAATCTATTCCTGTCAATAAAACCTTCACTGTGGAGTCTATGGTGGACCCCTCCATATCACAAAGCAAAAGCAAAGTGTTCTGCTTATATACCGCCCCATACCACTACAAGGTAGCCTCTGGGCGGTTTACAATTTTAATTACAGTGTGCAGGCTACACATTGCCCCCCCCAGCCAGCTGGGTACTCATTTTACCAACCTCAGAAGGATGGAAGGCTGAGTGAACCTTGAGCCTGCTACCAGGGATTGAACCCAGGTCGTGAGCACAGTTTTACCTGCAGTGCAGGCATTTAACCACAGCGCCACGAGGCTCAACAAAGAAAAGAGAGAGAAAAGTCTGGTGGAGTTTCCCGGATATAGGATAATCAAATGAGCAATACACTTTTTTGTGCCTATTACAACAGGGAAAACATATGTCAAATTTACAGTTTCTACTGCACAAGGATGTAACCTTTTTTAGAATAGGGGCTACTAGTTAACCCATTAAGAAGTGTGAGAGTCTATGCCCTCTTGCATTTTGGGATGACCCACTTTTGGCAGGGCGAAAAGCAAACATTCAGCTGGGTTTTCACCGATGGGTGGGATCATGAGTGGAGGGTTATCTTGTCTTTGGGCCTTTTTACACGACCCCTAAGATCTGCTGGCCACTTAAATTCGGACCAGAGATCTTAGGGGCTTGTCGCTCTTCCTGTGTCCCCACCCTGGCTGCTGGCTGCGTGAGGGGAGGGAGAAAAAAAAGGAAGAAAAGATCGTGGCTCACCTCCGTTCTGCCTCCGTTCTTGCCGTGGCAAAATTCCTGTCTCTGTAAAGTAGCTCTTAAAGGGGCGGGAGCCAAAACAACAACAAACAGAAGCGAGGAGAGCCCCGCACTCACTATCTTTACACCGCGTCAAGCAATTTTCACCCCAGAAGAGCAGGTACTTGAAAGGTGCACTGGGACGTGCTAAAGTGGGTGTGGCCACACTTAATTTCCTGTAAACTCCGGAGCTGGTGGGTAAACATTTTTAAGCTCCGGAGCTGGGAGCCATTTGCCCCAGAGTTTAGGGTCGTATATAAACACCCTTTTTTGGTCTCTGGAGGGTATCAAACAGGCACTTTGTGGGATGATGTAAGATGTGGTTGGCTAAGGATGTGCACACCACATTATGGAAGGGTTCATCTCATCCTGGGAGAGAAATAAGAATACAGTGGTACCTCAACTTATGAATTTAATCCATTCCGAATGCATGCTCTTAAATCAAACTACTCTTAAATTGGGGTACCTATCTTAAAAAATGAAAAAATAAAAAAATTAATTTTTTTAAAAAATAAAAATATATATTTGTAAGCCGAACAGACCATATTTAAAATTTGTAAGGTGGCAGTTAAAATGTCAACAGTTTTCCACTCTAAGTTGAATTGCTCTTAAGTGAAACTGTTCTTAAGTTGGGGTACCACTGTACTTCTTAGAGGGAGCCTTCCACCCACAGTTGGAAGTAAGCATCTATTTTGTGTGTATGTGTGATGAAGGGAAGCATTTTATCTGGTCATAAAGTAGGGTTTGATGCTGTTCAATTCAAATACTGCTGTCCTGCAAAGGGAGGTATAGGCAAAAATATTTGTGGCTTGCACCAGCTGATGGGTCTTCTTCCTCTCCCGTAGACTCTGCAGGTGATCTACCCATACACCCCACAGAACGATGATGAACTGGAGCTCGTTCCAGGGGATTTTATTTTCATGTCTCCTGTGGAGCAAATTACTACCAGTGAAGGCTGGATTTATGGCACTTCCCTCGCAACCGGCTGCTCTGGATTGCTGCCAGAGAACTACATCACCAAAGCGGATGAGTGTGGCACGTGGGTGTTCCATGGGTAGGTGACCATTATCCTGCACCCCGATCTTTGTCTTACAGTTGACCTCTTTTGCTCCTCTAAAAGGATAGAGGATGGCCACAGAGAACATGGTGCCAGCCAGTGGCTGGAGACATGGAATATTTGTCTTGGTATCTTAACAAACTCCCCTAGTCACAGTTGTAGCCCAACCACAATTCCCCAAACTGGAGGCGGCTGTGGTGGTTCAGAGCCATCTCTAGGTGCACTTAGGGAAATGGAGAAGATAGCTGTGTGCCACATTAGTATTCCACCCTTCTTCCTCAAGGATATTGGGGTGGCACCCCTAGGAGTGCCATCGTGGCATCATGATGAGAAACATTATGCTAAGAGAGTGTAATTTGTCCAAGATTCAACAAAGAGCCTCATAGTAGATCAAAACGAAATCATGGGCCTTGATTCTTGTTTTTTAAAAGGGAAGGAGCCCTCTAATCTCTAAACCATTATACTCCAGATTGCTTAAAGGACCTCTAGGATTCCATTGAATCTACGTGAGCTTTCATATTTAATTCAGATCACCTTTGGCCATTGGTACTAAAGATCCATTTATCATGGACTGTCAAAATAATTTGTGTTTAGTAATACTACACTTATGGACTGCATCTCTAGATGTCTTATCAGGAGTCATCTCTTCTCACTTTTAATGAGGGATTCAAGACCCCATTATTATTAAAAGTATTTTGTGGATCAATCCATGAACTCCAGTAGGTATTTTGGTGCTTGTTTTAGTAGGTTGTTTCTTATTATAGCTTATCATTCTGCTATTGAATTGTTGCAAAGTAGAGAAACTAGAATGCATTGTAACGCAAGTGACCCATGGGAATTAAATTAGAATAAATGATGAGCTATGTCTTTTTGGCAGGTCATTTTCTATTTTGAATCCCAGTTCTTCATCTCTATTGATGTTCAATGATGGAGTGATGGACCGAAGGCTACAAGAAGACCAGGGACCAGGGGAGTCAGGACCTCTCACTATCTTCTGTCAGAGTATGCAGGTAAGTCACAGTCCACCACCCTGGAGGCATTTCTACCTCTGTCTCCCAGGTAGGCTGGACAACGGCTCAACAGGACAAAACAGACTGTTGTTGTTGATGAATCATCATCATCATCATCATCATCTCAGCATGTTGCTTTGTTGTTCTATGCAGCCTCTAAGGATCACCAACCAACCTGGGCCTCAGAAAAGATGCCTTTTCGTTTGCCGTCATGGAGAAAGGATGGATGTTGTTTTTGGCAAATACTGGCTCTCACAGTGTTTTGATGCCAAAGGTGAGCATTTGGTAATGAATTTTTCAAGAAAGGGCCACTTGGAAAAGGGCCATTCCACTCCATTTAGAAGTCGCCATTTTTTTTGCAGACTGGCTGAGCAAACGTGAGTACAAATGCTGCAACTGGACCAGACTCTTAAATCAGAAATTTCAAATTGGGCCCAAGTTTTACTTTCATCTTCAAGGTTAAACACACGGAGAGGAAAGATCCACCAAGTATTTTGGTTTGTTATTTTTCTTTTTAATATTTAAAATCACAGATCTGATTCAAGTCTCTTAACCCTTTTGCTCTTGGGCATTTTTCTAATCTATTTTTCCCCATGTTGTTCCCTAGCTTGGGACAGCCCCAGTTGTTCTTGGACTGCAATTCCCAGAAGCCTTCACCACTAGCTATGGTGGCCAGGATTTCTGGAAATTGTAGTCCAAGAACATCTGCAGACCTAAGATTGGGAACCACTGATTTAAGATTTAAGGGTGGGAAGATTGAGAAAATGGCATGGTAGGAAAATTACACACATGTCCACTGGGTGGCCATAAGTGCACCACAACTGATTTTTAAGTTTTAAAAAAGCACACAGAGAATGTCTTGATTTGTCTCCAAATTTATTTAGTCCAACCTGCATATTTTAAGATAGGTATATTGACTTAGGTAAGAGAATGCTGTGTTAGGGCTGAGACCACAGTTTGAAAAAAAAAATGTTACATTTTGGACTACTATAGCCAGGCTATGTGGCGCTGGAGCCCGTTTTTCCTTGAATCTCTATCTTGATTCTTCCATGAGAGAGGAATCTGCTGCACTTTGCCTAATGCTAGAATTGGCCCTGCCACTTGGTGGTGCATATGTCTCTTTGCATCTGAGTGTGAGTGTGAATAAACAATCAAGGAATGGGATATAATTGTGGGCATACCTTTTGCCATGTCAGGAATACATGCCTGCTGAAAAATGAAGAAGGATGAAAATCTCCCTAGGTCATCCTCCCAACATGTCACCCATCAAAAACCGATAAAAGCAAAGTGTTCTGCTTATATACCGCCCCATACCACTACAAGTAGTCTCTGGGCAGTTTACAATTTTAATTACAGTGTGCAGGCTACACATTGCCCCCCCCCCAGTACTCATTTTACCGACCTCGGAAGGATGGAAGGCTGAGTGAACCTTGAGCCTGCTACTGGGGACTGAACCCAGGTTGTGAGCACAGTTTTACCTGCAGTACAGGCATTTAACCACTGCGCCACGCGGCTCTATATATAACCAATGGACGTGCTGTTAAGGAATGCCTCAACTGAGTTTCTTCCCTTTCTTTGTCTCTTTGGCAGGAAGGTACATGCGCACAAACCTAAACATGCCTCACAGCCTACCTCAACGAAGTGGTGGATTCAGGGATTACGAAAAGGATGCCCCCATCACCGTGTTTGGGTGCACGCAAGCAAGGCTTGTGGGTAAGTCCTCTTCGGCAGGGATGTCTTTGTCCCTTTCTTTCTTTCTTTTCTCACTCTTGCAAGGAATCTTTCTGTTAGAGGCTGAAGGTGGAGCACACTCAGAAAACCAGGAGTTCATGCCTCTGACCCCACTCTCTTTCCCTGGGTGGCTATCCTTTCATGATCCAGCAGCAGGAGTATAACACTTGGGCAAAATACTGACAGGTGGTACAACAGGTAAGGATGCTTGAAGTGATAAAAACAACTCATCATTGCCTTTGTTGAAAGATTTCCAGGCCAAATCCAAAGAAACAAAACAGAAAAGACAAAAACATTTGGTATCTTATGGACCTCCAGGATGTCACACTGAAGAAGGGACTGGTTTACTTTCCATGGCTTAGGAGACTGGGATGTGGGGCAATGGTCTCAAACTACAGGAAAAGAAATTCAATTCGAACATTAGGAAGAACTTCATGACAATTAGAGGTGTTCGCCAGTAGAATATGCTGCCACGGAGGGTGGTGGAGTCTCCTTCTTTGGAGGTTTTTAAGCAGAGGCTGGATGGCCATCTGTCGAGAGCACTGTGATGGGGGTTCATGCATGACGGGGTTGGAATAGATGGTCCTTGAGGTCTCTTACAACTCTATGATTCTATGACAACAACAACACAACAAAAACAACATTATATAACAATCTTAATGTGCCATGTGTTGTTGTCTTTCTGTTTTGTTTCTTTGGATTTTGCCTTAGGTGCCTGTACATAATAACAAGGCCACCTCTTCCAAAATTACCTTTATTTTAAGCTGTAAATCAGCCTAGTGTTCCTTGCATCCTGGCTTGTGCTCTACAGCAGGGACAGAAAACGTTTTGGGTTTTGTTTTTTAATGGGCTGACAGGCTAAAACAAGCTGCATGAGTCACTCACACTAGAAACTTTGGTGTCACACTTGTCTCTCTTTCAAATATCTGATTGTGGAGATTTTTTGGGTGGGTGGGGGCTCCAGCGGAAGCAAAACCAGCTGGGTGAGAAGGCCATTGTTGAGTTTAGCTGCGTGCCTGTGAAATACCATACGAGTATTTGGAGGTTGCAATGATATCCTCAACTCTGAAGTGAGCATTTCAGCCAGTTCTTCTTCTCAAACTGAGACTTCCATCTGAGCTGCAGAAAAAAATCCAGTTTGTCTTGCCTGCCCACCTCCTACACACCTCACACTGTGATCTTCCACTGCTGTCAGTCCTAAGCTGGTTAAGGCACAGATTTTCATATCAGCTGTGAACTAGATGCTCAGGGCTTGGAGTGGGAAGATGAAAGAACAGAACGATGGAAAAGCACAAAAGCCCTAGAACTGAAGTAGTTCTGGTTGTTGATAGGCTGACTTCTTTGTTGACAGCAGCACCCTGTGCAAAGATGGCTCTCCAGCCTAGGAACTGTCGTTTGGCTCCACGATTTATGTGAAATGTACATAAAGATTTTGGCATCTAGGGGGCAAAAGATTTTTGGCATCTTGGAGCCTTCCGGTGATGCTATTTGTATGAAGCTCTCCGCGAAACAGCAAGTGGCAGCTGTCATGATGGCTTTGGTGGCAGCAACTTAAGCGGTGGTCTCTGCTCGTGCTGAGGTCTTAAGTAGCAAGGAACAGGCTAAAAATCCAGATATTTTGCTGGGTGGGGGTGGGGGGTTACATTGATTTGCTTGCACGTTGCAGAGTGTGAAAGCTCCTGGGAAAGACAGTGAGACAATGAGAGTCTCCAGGCCCTATAACTAAAGCCAGAGTTTCTGTAAAGCAGAATTTGGCATTAGCTTTGCTTCTTCCAGTCATGTTGACACAGATGTCTCTTTCCAATGGTTTGCAGCCTCCATGGATCTTTCCAGGGATGTGTCACAGGTTTGATTTGAGCCTTAGTTTCTGCAGCCTCACTTGAAGCTAGGCTACAGAAGTGTTGCTGTCGGTGCAGGCCAGAAGTTGTGTGTCATCTGTTGCTAGCTGGTCCTTGAAATCCAATGCAGTAGGATCCTTCTTTCACCTGTAGAAAGGCAATTAAGCAGCGAGAGGAAGTGGTCAGATTTGTCCCAGAGGCTCCCGTTGCTAACCCTTTTACTGGACTGATAAAAGCTTTATCAATCAATTCAGCAGACCAGGGCTCCACTTGTCCGCTGCTTCCCTGAAATCTATCATATGGTTCTATGGGTTTGAGTGGGTGTGAAACTCTAAGGAATGCGAGGGTGAGCCCAGCCAATGTGATTCTGGAAGCTAAGTCAATTCTCCAAAATATCAAGGAAAGAAAAGGAACACCAACAATTCCCAGTGATTGTCCAGAGGCCTGTCATGTCAGACTGGTGCAATGGTATAAATTTTAATGGCAAATTGCTGCTACTGGTGCAGGATGTCTGTGGAGTTTCCCAGTCATCCAGGTGAGGTTATCTTGGAATTGAATCACAGTGACTGGACTTCTTTTCTTTTGGGAGCGAAATGTTTTGCTACTCATCCAAGTACTGAAGAGCTACTTGGATGAGTAGTGAAACATTTTGTCCCACAAGAGAAGTCCAGTTGCCATGACTCAATTCCCAGGAAGGAATTACAACCTCATCTCCTTAATTAGCAGAAATGTGCCACCATGACTAATGCTGTTTGACCTATGCCAACATAATATACTGTAAGAAATGAGGTGCTGGTCAGTGTTGATTTTGAAAGCAGGTGGTGATGTCAAGGCATTTTTCCAACTGGTCCCATGCTTTTCAGTTTAACATAGCATGACTGCCACCTAGGGATGGGAAATGGGCACTGCCATAGTGTTAAACTGACTGCAATGTATTCCAGGCAAAATTGAAAGAAACAAAAGACGAAAACATGTGGCACCTTGAAGAGTAACTATTTATATTTTAATGTAAGCTTTTGGGAATCAAATCCACTTCTTTAGGAAGATACTGTTGCTTACATTATAATCTTTAAGGCACCACATGTTTTTGTCTTTTGTTTTGTTTCTTTGAATTTTACCTGGAATTCATGTACAGACTAACATGGCTGCCTTTCCCAAAAACGATGACTGTACTGTGCAGTATTCCCTTCAAAAAACAAAACGGTGTCACAGCTGCTGCTGTGGCCTCTGTGGCAGAAGTCCAGGTGTAAAGAAGAAACGGCTACAGATCAGGCGGCGGCAATTGATTTTTTAAATAATACCGGACTAAAGGAGTGCCGTTTGCTTCATTTCTAGGGCACCCATCCGGTCACAGGTGAATCTCTCATGTCTGGAAGCTCATGTGCTCCAGAACTCCTGCCAATTTGTTTGCATCTAGCCCGTGCCGCTCAGAAGTTTTAATTACTCTGAATGGAGGGGCAAGCCCCCAACCACTAGGCTACGCTGCTTCCCAACTGTATGAAAGAGGTTCTGTGAGACACGATTGGTGTTAATAAAACTGTAGTCTTTCTTGCGCTTAATTGCTTCAAATGCTGCATTCCCACAGGCGAGGCACTTCTCGAAAGCAATACCGTCATCCATCACATCTACTGTTCCCCCTCCTTGCGCTGCGTCCAGACGGCACACTATATTTTGAAAGGTAAGACAGTAGCAGCTCAGCCTGTTTGGAGCCCCACGTATGTAAATGTTTCTGGGCCAAACGCCTATCTCTGTGCTTCAATGATCACGGAGGCTCTGTTTAAGCACTTGTTGTTTGCCACTACGAGGCTGGAGAGGATGAAAAGCAGAGCCTTCTCCGTGGTGGCCCCTCAGCTACGGGACTCTATCTGCCATCTTATAAGTCAGACACCGAACACAGATACCCAACACATGGGCTCTCTATGGCCTTGGAAAGGTTCATGGTTTGGACTACAACTCGCACAATCTCTCAAAGGTGGGGAACAAAGGCCTGACATGCCTTTGAAAATAAGGTGCACAGGGGATGTCCACCTTGTTCTGGAAGAGAAGGGCATCTGCAACCGCCACCCAGGAGCCTGTTTCTGCTATGCAACAAAAGCATGAGCTTCTCACATGACCTCTCTTCAAGATGCCGCCCCTGGTGGTTTCTGGGGAGCGATGTAGCCCCATCTCACAAGTCATCCATATTATTTTTAAAAATGAGATTTGATTAAATGTTTCCTGGGCTGGGGGGACAATTAGCCACTTTGTTTCATTGCCAACAACATTGAAAGTGAATTTTATCTTACATGTTGATTGTGGGTTTTAGAGTCAAAAATGAATCAACAATTCCATTTGTCAATTGGTCAGAAAAAAATGTATACATTATTTGTGATTCGCTGACCTTAACGAATCACAAATTGAAACTAATCACCATTTTTCTGATTCGTGCCCTAGTTGCATCTTGGAAATATGGATATTGAAATATTAAATTGGTGAAAGCAGCTGATACCAAACAAATAGCCCTGACCTCCCCTAAAACTAGGCACAGCAACACTTGAACATTCAAAAATATATTGCAGAAATATTATATGTTCTTGATCTTAATCATTATTAGGTACAGTATTTGTAATCTTTGGGGTTGGTTGTTTCTTTGCATGGCCTGAGTACCAAAGTGGTAGTTCCACTCCATCTCCAAAGAATAAAAAAATGGAACATGTAATTTCAAGCTAAGGGCAAATGCATTTCCTAAACCAAGAATCCACATAAACATGGTTTCTTTAACTCACTCTAGACTTAAATGCTGTTTGTGTTTGATGAGCCTTGTATTTGCTTAATTTACAGGCTTGCAACAGGAGAATACCCTGAAGATTCGAGTTGAGCCTGGCTTATTTGAATGGACCAAATGGGTAGCTGGGAGTTCATTACCTGCCTGGATACCTCCTGTGGATTTAGCTGCAGCCAGTCTGAGTGTTGATACAACATACAGGTAAGGGCAACCTTGAGCAATAGGCTTAAGAGTATTAAATTGCAGAAGAATAGGCCATGGAGTCAATGGAGATTGGGTGAGTCAGTTCCCCCATTGAGTCAAATAGGCTTACCCTAACTGCAGCCTACTTGAACATTGTAAGTCATAGTTAGAGTATGCCTATCTGAATCAGTGCAATTATGTCACCATGTTGAATTCGTGTGGGCTAGATCCCATGGAAGCATCATCTTTCTCAACCTATGAAGATGCTGAGTGGGCAGGAGTTAAATAAGAGATTGGAATTTGTAAGCTTTCGTATTCCTAAGGAGGAATATGTAAGGATTATGTATATAAAGTTCTATCCTGTATTATTCATATCCATATCTATTTATTTATCTACAGAGAGAAATCTTTCTAAAAACCATTGTTAGTTTGTTTGAGTCTTAAGTCAGTGACCTCTTTGATTTCAGTAGGTCTATTGGATGGTTCCAGTAAAATTTTCAATGTGCTACATCCTCTTTTCATTTCCTGTTTTTTTGCTCTAATTTTTGTTTTATGTATATATGTTTTTTTCTTTGCAGACCTCATATACCAGCAAGCAAACTAGTTGTTTCAGAGTCTTATGACACATATATCAGCAGAAGCTATCAGGTGACCAAGGACATCCTGAGTGAATGTAAAGGCAAAGGCAAGTAAAAGTCCACAGTTTCCAGTGTAATCCTATGCATGCTTCTCTGTCAGGTTAAAGGGGATTTACTTCTAAAAACCACTCATAGTGCAGTGGTTAACCTAAAGTACTGTAGTTAAGACTCTGCTCACAACAACTTGAGTTTGAGCCCAACAGGTCCAGGTAGCTGGCGAGAATTTAACTTAGGGTGCTTTTACACGACCCCTAAAATCCAAGGCAAAGGGCTCCCAGATGCGGAGCTTAAAATTGTTTTCCCACCAGCTCCGGATTTTTTAAAAAAATTAAGTACGACCACGCCCACCTAAGCGCGCCCCTGCGCATTTTTCAAGTACCTCATCTCCAGAGGTAAAAAAATTTCTGGTGCAGACTATAAAGCTGTGGATGCTGGGCTCTCCTCGCCTTTAGTTGTCCTCCCGCCCCTTTAACAGCCTGGAATGCCTAAGGGGCTGCTGCAACAGCAGACAGGGGTGAGCCTGCATTTTTTTCCCTCCCTTCACGCAGACAGGAGCAATGGAGTGCGGAGGGGTGGGAACACAGAAAGCAGAACAAACCCCCACGTTCTCTGGTCCAAATTTAATTTGCCAGTGGATCTTAGGGGTCAAGTAAAAGCGCTCTTAGTCTTCTGTCCTTCCAAGGTTGGTAACCAGAATACCCAGCTCACAGCAGGGAAGGGAACAATGTGTATCCTGCATAAGTGAAATTGTAAACTTCCCAAAGAGTATGTCCAATGGGCTTGGCTTCCAGTTGTCTGAAGAACCACATTTCTTCATGCAAGTTTCCCCAGATTTTTAAGATCTTCAAGGGGAGGCTTTCTCTTAGCCCTGCCAGCTTCAGAGACCCGCCTGATGAGGATGCATGCTGTGGGAACTTCCTCCAGAGGGACAAGAGCTTGTCCCTGGTTCTACCCTAATTAAAATAGAATTTGGGTTGCTGAAAGGTGGCTTTTACTGGACGTGCACTTTTTATTTAACTTTTTTGTATGTTTCATTTTTTTTTAAAAAAAAAGATAGGCCAGTGGCTCTTTTTGCCTACTACTACGTTTGATGTTAACATTATAACTTATTTTGTTTAAATCCTTCTAGATGTGCTTTGTAAGCCATCTTTGGTCTTTGTTGAGAAAATGCCACAAGTAAATAAAATGAAAGAAAACAGAGAGGTGATATCAATTGGAAACAAAGCATTAAGAACTTGATCATTTCAGTAGCTTCCTCTCCTCAAAATGGTAACCTCCTAGAGCCGTTGTGTGTGTGTGTTGTGGAGGTGGCTGTTTAAAAACCAAGCCAAACTTCACGATGTCACAGGATGCCTTCTTTGTGAACCTGATAATTTATCTGAATTTAATAATCCTCAGACGTGCAGAGGTGGAAAGGACCCTGTGGATCACGGAGCACCTCCCGTTTCAAAGAGCCACTGTGTGGAATTGAATGCCCAGCCAGATATCCAAACCACCGAGCTATCCGGTGGTTCTGTAGAGAAGTTTAAATTAGCTTGCTAGATAATGCGGTGTCTATATATGTCTTCTCCTGCAGGGAATAACATTTTGATAGTGGCCCACGCTTCCTCCCTGGAGGCAAGTACCTGTCAGCTCCAAGGACTCTCCCCTCAGAATTCCAAGGACTTTGTACAGATGGTCAGAAAGGTAATGGAGACCCACCTGTGAGACTGAGCTCCTTAGAGGCGCAGAAGGCTTGGTTTTGCCTCTCGGCAAACATCCTTCGCTCAATAGCTCATGATGATTGTGCTCTATTGTTTGGCAATTTAAGGCAAATATTATATATAATAATTATTTACTTGTGCTTGACACAGAGCAGTGCAGCAGTAACGTAGATAAAATGTCAGTATTGATATAAAGGGTTGCAGAGTTAGGCTAACAGAAAGACAATGACAATGAATAGAGTAAAAAACTCATATATTCATATATACATCAAAATATACACAGCATAACAACCAAGCATTATATACAATATAGCAAACAGACAAACAGAGTGTGGGGTAAACTGTTCTCACCATAACAGTCCCCAAGTAACAAATGGCAAGCTAGTGCTTTTTATACTTATTCAGCACTCATAAGATCTGATGCGATCACTAATTAACAATCTGATGCAATCTGATCTAACCATTACAAATCATGATGTTATAATCAGTTCCACCTGCACTTCATCACTTAACATGCCTGTGATTACTAGTCTCTAACACTTGTGAATTAACATCATGGCACTGCAAAATCTAACTGCCTCCATTTTACAATTCTCTTTACACATTCTGTTAAATATACATAACATATGTTTTATCAACTTTTACATATCTTGACAGCAATCACGAACATTGACAAGATATGTCTTAGGCAAAGACGTCCAGCATTATCCTTGACTTCTTGTGGTTTAGGAATCTAAACCAATTCAGGGAGAAAATGAACGCTTGCCCTCAAAAGGGCGTCAAGGCCTTCTTAAACCACTTTTTAATGGGGTGTGGTCTTATTCATGCAGGTGCACAAGGGGGTTACATTGGGGGACATAAGAACATAAGAAGAGCCATGCTGGATCAGGCCAAAGGCCCATCTAGTCCAGTTTCCTGTATCTCACATTGGCCCCACCAGATGCTTCTGGGAGTGCACAAGACTAGATATCTGTCTCCCGATAACACTGCCCTGCATCTGGCCTTTGAGGTATCCTGGTTTTAAACCTGGAGATTATACATCTCCATCATGGTTTGTAACTGTGATGGACTTTTCCTCCAGGAACCTGTCCAAACCCCTTTTTGAAGGCATCCAGGCCAGATGCCATCACCATTATTTGGCAAGGCACCAAATACCCCATGTGTTACATCTTTCTGTGTTTTCTCTCACTCCATTTACAAACTGCAGATTCCATACCTGGGGTTTTGTTGCTGTGAAGAACTCGGAGACACAGGCTTGTGGCAGCTCACCGACCCACCCATCCTTCCGCTCACTCACGGACCAACTGGGGGCTTTAACTGGCGAGAGACTTTGCTACAGGAATAAACCAAAAAGGACAGGAGATACAACTGAAGAGAGAGACTTCTGTAAGAACGGTGGCCATCTCATGCATTTTTCAGCTATTACTGACAGAAGAGGAAATTATCCATCATCCTTTACATGGATTTAAAAGCAAAAATTCTACCATATCTTCTACTGAGGAATGTTTGTGTGTCTAGAAAAATAATAGGTCAATACAGACATGTGCTTGGATTGTGGAAAAATGTACATGTACTTACACACACACACACACACACACACACACACACACACACACACACACACACACACACACACACACACACACACACACACACACACATTCTCTTTCACTCATTCCCTCTTCTGGCCTCTCTCCAGCAAAAAATGTCTTTGTGACGTCTGCTACTGAGCTTTAATAGATATATTTTTAAAATTTTTGAGTCAAGCTCCTGGGAAGAGAACCAGTTTTCACTGCCTTCTGTATAATGTTAGTGTCAAGTAGGGCTGTGCTCCAAATTGTGAACATGTTGTTGGGTAATTGATTTATTTTATTCTATAGTGTTAAGAATTGATCTTTTGTTCTGAGTCATTTCAGGTAGAGCACGCTCCTGACCACATAGAACTAAATTATTATACCTGTACAGGGTCACTCTCCTATCTCCTCCAAAAATAATAGCAATAGTTAGTAGAAGAAATTAGAAACACGTTCCTTCCTGAACCAAATGACAATTTAATTATGCACCTAGTTTACATGCAGTGTTAGAATATCAGAAATATGACAAATACTTTTGAAAACAAGTCTTGGTGGGAACCAAATTTTGAATAGGAAGGACTTGGTCTCACCCTGTTTTGATTTCTTGTCTCTTGGTAGCACTCAAAAACGTTGCTTCCCTTGAAAAACATATTATATTCTGAGGAAATATGGGCATTCTTTCTGTGGTGCTGGATCTGGGATAACACACCCCAAGAAAGCATTTTTGATCATGTCAACCACTGATGAATTTGCGTGCTCTCCGTTTTCAGGTGGCAGGTTTTTTTTTTCAATAGTCAGAGGAACTGAAAGCAGTAGTATTTTAAACAATTTAAAATATTAACCCATGTAAGCTCAACGAAGAGTCTACCAAGATCCATGTGCTATCTTACAACACTTCTTCTCAGCTTTGCTGTGGTAAACCTAACACAGATGCTTCCCAGACCAAGGTTACCAGGCCACCATTGTCTTGGTCAACATTGACTTGAACTGGATATAAAAAAATTAGAAACATCCAGAGGCTGAAGAAAGATGTAAATTTTTTAGGACTACAAATCTTTGCCACCATTCTCACTGATTCTGGAAATGATATAGTCCCAAAAGTGAGAAACTGGTTGCTACCGGCTGCATATAGTCCTGTCAGACATCAGGTTCCACCATCCATTAGACACTTGCTGTGGTTTTAGTGCCACCACAGTGACGTCTGTCCTCTTCAACAATTATACTTTCTCACAAAGTCCAGATGCAATGTGGCTCCGGAGGATTCTGAGGACCTTCAATGATATCCACCTAGTCTCCCTCCACCTTACAGTATGGTGGAGCCACCAAATGATGTTTGAGGGGCAATCAAAATATTGTAGAATCCAGGAATCTTATTAGAAAGGAGGGCTGTTTACACAGATGGAAAACATTGTGCTCTCTTTCTCTCTCAATCTCTTCTTCTCTCTTTCTCTCTCTTTTTTTAACTACAACTCCAAGAATGGGCATGTTGGCTGTGGAATCCTGGCAGATGTAGTTCGGGCCAGAAAACACTTCCTATCTCTGTGTTTATAAATTTCATCAGGTTGTTGATTATCCCAGAAGATGTACAGAAATGATGCATACCGTAACTGTTTAGAAAATGCCAGTGAGGTTGCCTCTCTCTCTCTCTCTCTCTCTCTCTCTCTCTCTCTCTCTCTCTCTCTCTCTCTTTGTGCCATTAGTACAAGCAACTTTGCAGACTAAGAGACTTTCTCTTGCTTGTGTTTATCCTGAACTGAGAAAAAGTGATCTTAAGATGTATTGACCAAAATATTTGTTTGATGGTATTGGTAGACAAACTTTTCTTATTTTAGATGAATTTAGGACTTGGCCTTTATCTTGGACCACATCAGAGTTTACATAATGTAAGTGCTCATTTTGGGTTGCAAAGTAAGTACTTTTTCATTTCCATCCCATTCCCCCACCCCCCACCCCGGTGTTTGGACTGCAAGCTTCTTAAGAGATGGGCACGAAATGGAAAAACTGTGTTTCATTTCATTTCGTTATAAACAATTTATTTTTTTAAAAAAATGTATGAATGAAACAGTAACAAACTGATTTGTTACTCTATAAAATGGGTCCCCTGGGTTCTACAGGCACCAAATGTGGTGGCTCTAAGACCCAGGGGAGTTGTTTTACAGCAAAACAAATTGGTTTGTTTTACAGGGGACCCTCGTATAACAAACAGTTTGTATAACATAAAATCTGTACAACATAAAAAAATTCAGAGATAGGGGAAATTTGCTTAACAGAATCGCCTATGGGGTGAATCCGTACAATATAAAATGGTTGTGATTAGAGATTACTCTGTTTTCAATGGATTCCTATGAGAAATTTGTATAAAGGAAAAATTGCTTATCATAATTTCATTTGAAATGAATTAATTCCTTTATACATGGTACCACTATGAATTTTAAAAATGCCATTTCATTTTGTTACTAACGAAATGCTGTTCCCCTGTTTTGTTTTGTTTCCTTTTGTTTCCTTAGGTAATGACATGACAAAACAGCATTTCATTATTCATTTGGTGCCCATCCCTATAAAAGACTTCTGCACATCATGAATTGACCCCATTGTTTCTCACCTATAAAGCCCTAAATGGCTTGGGTCCAAGCTCTATCAAGGACCGTGTCTCTTTTTATGACTCTGCTTGGGTGTGGCCTTTCTCTCCATTCCACCATCTTCGCAAGTGCATTGGGTGGGACATAAGAGAAGGTCTTCTCCATTGATGCTTCCAAAATTTGGGACTCCCTCTCACCGGAGGCCACGTTGGCCACCCCTTTCTCTTCAGGCAAACATTCCCTGAATGACGAGCTGTCTAAGGGCTGGTGGCGTTCAATAGATTGTTACATGTTATTGCTTTGAACATGTTTTGGTTTTGCTTCTGTTTCTGGTCTGGTATTTGTTTGATTCTCCTCAGTATTTGTGTACTCAACGTTGCTAGCTTTCGTATGCTTTTTTAATGATGTGAGCAAACTTGGGTCCTTTTAAAAATGTTTTAAATAAGCAAATTAAATAGATTTGTGTTCCTAGCTGTCAAGCAAAGAGACCCAAATGTGGTTCTCAGGGGCATGTGCTCATGTTGGCTTGGTGCGTGCCCTAACGACCTTTTCTTTGCGCTTAAAAAAAGGATGGAAAATGACGAGTTTTCTTCCATTGAGCAACAGGATTTCTGTCATTGTATGCAGACAGGTGACCTAAGTGAGCAGAGGAGCCATCAGCCTACAGGTTTCCTGCTTTACCATCCCAATGAAGCATGAATTCAACTCACATTGGGCCCTTAAGGGAAGGATGAAATTATTCCTATTTTTAAAAAAGAGCTAGAAGTGTGCAGTAGGCATTAAACTGAAACAAGAGTCCACGTAAAGTTATTTGTGTGCTATATATATATTTCTTCCATCATAATGAGTGCATTTTCCACATAAAGGGCAACTGGACATTCTTAAATGCATCATTTTTAACCAGGGATGTAAAGTGAAAATTCAGGGAGAGGGAAGTTGAGTGATAGCAGGAAAGCAAATTGCCTTGTGTGCATTTTGCCAGGAGTTATTGCTGCTAGAATTTTTGGGAACATATAAATACAATATGTATAAATATAAATATATAGACACACACATTTATATGCATATATGTAATTTAAACTATTTTTGGTGATGTATAGAAATTCTGAAGACACGGGGGGGGTGTCTATGTCTGTTCCAGAATGGCTTTCTGTGGAAGAGTTTTAATTAACTTTGAACAATGGAATGACAATCAAAGCCAACCCGTTGGTAATTGGGGTATATTTGATGTGGGAGGGGTAGTTTGATGGCGGGTGGATCGTTTTGCACTGACAGCTTGCCAGTTCTTAATACCTAGAGATGTACTGGGCAGAGTATGTCTGAGTAGCATACAAGCTATAGAAGAATTTAAATGTATCCAAAAAAAAAAAAACCCAACCCACCACCACACACTTCCATTCCTATGTAAACATTCCCCTTGCCCCTCCTTCATTATGTACCGAACGACTGGATGACTGTAACCTTTGCTTGGATCAGTGGTTCCTCACCTTGGGTGCCCATATGTTCTTGGACTATAGCTCCCAGAGAGCCAGGCCAGCACAGCTAGTGGTGAAGGCTTCTGGGAGTTATAGTCCAAGAACATCTGGAGAACCAAGGTCAGGGACCGCTGGCTTAGAAGTCTTTGCTGAAATCCTATGCATCTTTAACTGGGAGCAAGAATGGGACATCCTTCGGAGACGGCATGTGAAGGAAGATGGAGCCAGGATTTTCAAGGGCCTGCTGTACTCAAGGGAATGGTGGAGGAAGATGTTTGTTTTTAAGGTGGGGAAATCCATTTCCAGTATTAGTGTATTATTATTTTTTGAGTGGGTCAAGAGGAACTGGTGCTACTTAGGCAATGTACCTTTATTTCTTGAAGTGCTTTACAGTGTGAAGGGGAAATTGTATGCCTCTTTTACAGGTTTTTATTAGGATGTTCCAACAGGGGAGGGAGGCATCATTGCTGCTTATATTTTTGTTACTGTTAATGACTCATTTCCCCACACTCTGTCACTGAAAAACCACTCATCTCAATAAAAAGTAAACTTTCTTCCATTCATTTACTCTCCTGAAAGTGTGTGGTCATGCTTTTTCTTCCACAAAAGCTCTCACTATGTATTTTCTTTCTTTCCAGTATTATTATTTTGAAGCAGGTGATGAGAAAGACCTGAAAGGGAAATAACTCTCGGCCAGAATCCAGTGTTGTATCTCCTCTGCATCTCATAATCTTAGGCAAAATTGATGACCTCTCTTAAAATATTTTAAGGAGGGCTAGAACAAAACGTCTGGAGCAAGTGTTTGTGAAGATTCTCAGTTATCCAGATGGAGGTTATCCAGAGGTTGAGTCATGGACATTTAACTTCTTTTCTTGTGAGATCGAAACATTGTGCTGCTCATCCATGGAATGGATGAGACTGGCAAAATCACTTGGTTGAGTAGCAAAACATTTCAATCCCACAAGAAAAGATGTCCAGTGGTGTGACAACACCCTGGATTCAGGAGAAATACATATGTAAATTATCAGCCAATCCCAGCAGGAGGGCGGGGTTTGGTGTGGTATAAAAAGGGTGGAGCCTGGTCTGTGAGAGTTAGTTGAGTTAAGGGAGTTGAGTTAAGAGTTGTTGTTGAGAGTGAGTGGTGAGAGAGAGCACAGCTCTGTTAAAGTTCAGTCAGGCAGTGAGGGCTTTACTGTTTACTAGTTATTAAAGACAGGGAGGCGTGAAGAGTTGAATTAATCTATTTTATGTTTAAGGCAACGCATACCAACGTCAGTCATTATTGTATTTATTTGTGTGTGTGTGTTGTGTCGTTACAGTCGTGACCGACTCTACGTGACTCCATGTCCATGGAGCTTTCTTGGCAGGAATACTGGAGTGGCTTGCAAGTTCCTACTCCAGGCGCCTACAGCACCTGGTATTCCCTGGTGGTCGCCCATCCAAATACTAGCCAGGCCCGACCCTGCTTAGCTTCTGAAATCAAGCAAGATTGAATGTGCTTAGGGCATCTAGGCAGCTATTGTATTTATTTATTTTCTCAATACATTTCATTATTATTTTTATCTTATACATCTGAGTCTGTCCCAGTTCATAAGGTGGTGACTAAAAAGGTGGCAGCATTACCAAATGGATATTGTGAAGATTAATAAGTTGGTTCCCTACCCTTCACATTTTTCATCACAATCACACGTTTAAAAGGGAGGTGTTGTCACAAGTGGCCATGACTCAACTTCTGGACATCTAGAGCAAGTATTTGGCTCTGTGGATCAGAAAATAGAACAAAAGAATGGCAGGCAAACCCAACAGAAATGAGGAAGTGGGTGTTTTTAGATTTATGTACACACTTGCGCACAGCCTGTACACACATACAGTACAGTATATCACATAAGTCCATACAACCCTCACATTTTGTAAACATTTTAGTATATATTTTCATATGACAACACATGAGTACATCCCTAGGTGACATTGTCCAAATTGGGCCCAAGTAGCCATTTTACCTCCCTGGTGTCATGAGTAGAGATGGGCATGAATCAAAAAAATGATGTTTCGTTTGTCGTTTGGAGGGTCCGTTTCAGTTTGTTTCCATTTTTCGTGGATTTTTGCAAAAAAAAATCATTTTCATTCATTTCGTTACCGTTTCATTACCATTTCTTTCAATTTTTTGTGATTTATTTTTAGCATTTAAAGCAGTTCACTGTATTGCAGTAACGGAAACGAAACACACGACAAAATTTCTGGTGTTTCTGTTCGTTTCATTTCATTTTGGAGACAAAATTCATTTGTCGTTTCATTGCGTAACAAAATGAAACCACAAAAATGAAAACGAAAAATTGTTCGTTTCGTGCCCATCTCTAGTCATGAGACCTGTTAGTGTCACAAGGTCTCAGGTGTGAAGGGGGAGCAGGTGTTATCACTCTGACTCTCACATTTGTTGTTATTGCTCTCTCGCTCTCTCTCATACTAGTCACTTGAAGTTCTACATGGCACCTCACAGTAATAAACTATATGAGGTTCTGAAAAAAATGAATTGGCGCTCTACATAAAGTTGGCCTAGGCCAGTGGTAGTGAACCTTTGGCACTCCAGATGTTTTGGACCACCACTCCCACAGTCCTTTGTCATTGGCAGTCTCGACTCCAGATTCTAGGAGTGGTGGTCCAAAACATCTGGAGTGCCAAAGGTTCACCACCACTGGCCTGGGCTATAAGCAGATTGCTAGGTCCTGAAGCTGAGATGCAGCACATTGGTCAAGACCATACAGTGGTTTAACAGGACAGGTTCCACTCAGAACAGGCCTCGCCATGGTCAACCAAAAAGGTTGAGTGCCCGTGCTCAGCATCATATCCAGAGGTTGGCTTTGGGAAATAGACATATGAGTGATGCCATCATTTCTACAGAGGTTGAAGGGGTGGGGGGGGGTCAGCCTGTCAGTGCTCAGACCATGTGCCATACACTGCATCTAATTCCCAGAAGGAAGCCTCTTCTAAAGATGGTGCACAAGAAAGCCTCCATACGGTTTGCTGGAGACAAGCAGACTGAGGACATGGATTTCTGGAAACATGTCCTGTGGTCCGATGAGGCCAAAATAAACTTATTTGGTTCAGATGGTGTCAAGCCATCTCCACGGCTTGGGACCAGAGCATCTGGCGGAGCGTATCTCTCAGAGATCAACTGGGGCCAGACCCACGAGATTGGCGCAGGCGCGCTCACTGAGGGTGGCCACACCCAGAAAGGCGCGGAAATCGCATACGCATGACCGCGCCTTCTCTGTGGTGGGCCCCATGCTATGGAACCATCTCCCCAGTGAGCTGCGCCTAGCAGAGTCCCTGTCCACCTTTAAAAAGGCCCTGAAGACCCACCTTTTCAGGGAGGCATTTGGCGACCTTTCTATTTAGTTTTTTTTTCTGCCCGTGCCATCTCTGCTTGGACTATGCCTCCTTTTGTTCTTTGTTACTGTTTTTGTTTGTTTTACTGGTTTTACTGTAAGCCGCCCAGAGTTCCCTCCTGGGAAGATGGGCGGGATATAAGCCTAACAAATAAAATAATAAATAATAAATAATAATAAGCATGTGTGGGGTGGCAACCAGGTAAGGAGTACAAAGACAAGTGTGTTGTGCCTACAGTCAAACATGATGGTGGGAGAGTCATGGTCTGCCGGCATTGGGGAGCTACAGTTCATTGAGGGAACCATGAATACCAACATGTACTGTGTCATACTGAAGCAGAGCATGATCCCCTCTCCTCTGTGATTGGGCCATGGGGCAGTATTCCAATATGATAATGACCCCAAACGCACCTCCAAAATGACCACTGCCTTCTTAAAGAAGCTGGGGGTAAAGGTGATGGACTGGCCAAGCATGTCTCCAGATCTAAATCCTATTGAACATCTGTGGGGCATCCTGAAATGGAAGGTGGAGGTGCGCGAGGTCTCTAACATCCACCAGCTCTGTGATGTCATCATGGAGGAGCGGTGGCAACCTGTGAAGCTCTGGTGAACTCTATGCCCAAGAGAGTTAAGGCTGTGCTGGAAAATAATGGTAGCCATACAAAACATTGACACTTTGTGCCCAATTTGGACATTGGCACTTAGGGGTGTACCCACTTTTGTTGCCAGCAGTTTAGACATTAATGGCTGTATGTTGTGTTATTTGGAGGGGACAGCACATTTACACTGTTACACAAGCTGCATACTCACTGCTTTACATCTTAACCAAGTTATCATTTCTTCAGTGTTGCTACATGAAAAGATATACTAAAATATTTATGAAATGTGGGAGGGTGCACTCACTTATGTGATATGCTGAATAGTAGGACACTCATATCAACAGAAGATTGGTCCCAAGCGCTCTGTTGATGCTGAAAAATGTGAATTATTGTGAATGCTATTACAATGCTACCTCTGCTTATGAGCGGCTCTACTTACGAGTAATTCAATTTAAGAGCAAAAAAAATTGGCATTTTAACTGCTGCCTTGCAAATTTTAGTCTGCTCTACTTACAATTTTTATTTGTGTATTTATTTATTTATTTTTGATATATTTTTTAGATACAGCTGCTCTACTTATGAGTTGTTTGACTTATGAGCATACATTCAGAACAGATTAAACTCATAAGTAGGGGTACCACTGTATAATAGTGACTGTTTCAACATAGCATGGTCTCTGGCACCCTCTAGAGGCCAGCTCTGGTAAGGTCATTGTTAGAAATATATACAGTAGGACCCCGGTATCAGCTAGGCATTGGTTCCAGGCCTTCCCGTGGATAATAAAAACTGTGGATACGAGAGAACGCCTGCCCACCCACCCCCCAAACTGCTGTTTCCTGACAGTAGCTTGCTTTGTGGCTGCTGTTTTGAGACAGTAGCTTGCTTTATGGCTGCTGTTTGTGACAGTAGCTTGCTTTGTGGCTGCTGTTTGTGACAATAGCTTGCTTTGTGGCTGCCGAATTATTTAATGTTTTTCCTGTGCCAACTGTGGATAACTGAATCAGTGGATAATGAATCAGTGGATATGGGGGTCCTACTGTATCCATGGTGTTTTTCTTTTAATATTTTTAATATTTTCAGAGTGTGGATAAGTTAACCAGTGCATTGTGATCCCATAGATAAGGAGGTCCTATTGTACACACTCTTACAAAGGCACGCTGAAACACAGGCAGTCACAGAAGCATTCAGACACAGGGAGTGGCCCTCTGCCACTAGTAAAAAGGCAGGCAGGAGTATGGTGGCGCCGAGTCGCCTGGTCCTTAATGCAGGGCAGGATCCCATTCACCTTAATGGATGAGGTGCCGCTCCTGAAAATCATACAGTATTTTCAGCACTAAACAGAATCCCCACAAGTAAAATGTGAAAAATAAATCAGACCGTGCAGAATCAAGATGCCAACGGTAGGCAAGGTGTCTCCAAACAGTTTAGAATCCCAGGGGAATTGCTTGATGTTCTCACCTGTTGCTGGAAGAACCGGGTATAGGAATAGGAATAAGAATCTTTGGGCCTTTTCACACGACCCCTAAGATCCGCTGGCCCCTTAAATTCGGACCAAAGATCTTAGTGTTTCGTTGCTCTTCCTTCCTCCCCACCAGAGAAAGAGAGGAAAAATGCAGCTCACCTAGAGCTCCAAGGTGTCTCCTCAAACTCTTCTCTTAAAGGGGCGGGAGGAAAACACAAGCAGAAGCCAGGAGAGGCACTGACCAGATTTGACCTTGATCAAGCAGGTTCAAGAAAGTGCAGCATCTGTTGCTGGAAGAACCGGAGCTGGTGGGAAAACATAGAAATGCGGAGGAATAAGAATCTTTATTGTCATTACCCCCTTGCAGGAACAACGAAATTTCATGGTTGCTATATTCAACTCATTTAAAACATTCCACATAGATTTAAAAACAGCTACATCAACACATAAACTATGACAGGTGAGCTTCCCTGTTGGGGCAGAATTCTACCCGAGATAATGTATTAGCTGCCACATTAAGGTGTCAATTAAAAAGCAGCAGCAATGACAACAGGACTATTTGGTTAGAGCGATTTAGATGTTTGCAGTGCACCGCGTGGTACAGCCGAGCGCGAAGTGTAAACTGCAGCCTTCATTTCTCTGCCTGATGTCAGCAGTGACCACAGAAAAAGTTAATTTAAGAGCACCCTCCAAGAGGCCACAACTTTCTTGGTTGCCGTCACAAAGGAAAGTTGTCCTGCCTGCTCAGGTGTGAAGATAGGTGGGGGCAGCAAAAAGGAAACTCTGCCCCCTTTGATGGATGAAGTCATGGCACATCCATTTGGGGGACGGTTGAAAAGGACGTCCCACCTGTAGGCCCCTGAGCTCTGAAGGGAAGAGGACGTGCGCGTTCAGCATCGCACAGGGGCTGCCCGTGAAGCAGGAAACACCACCACAGCATGCTCGTCATCACCACGCTCTGTGTGTTGTCTCTATTCCCACTGCAAGGTAAGTAACAGCTGGCGAGCTTATTCGTTCTGGATCGGAGAACTTTCTAGCTGCAGGGACCCTTTTGTGCATCTGTGGTTTTGCAAAGACATGGCTGTGCTAACTTCTTCCAGTCTAACAAAATAAATAAATAAATAGAATGCCACTTCTGGCACCTTTAAGACAAGGAGATTGATTACGGGGTGAGTCTTCATATATTGCAATCTAGTTTCACAGCTGCTTGGGGTTCAGAAATCCCAAGCACAGGTTTAGGTGGAAATCACAAGAGATTCAGGATAAACAGAGAAATAAATCCAGAAACTGAGAGGATCAAGGAGTGATGGTGGGACAGGGGTGGTGACTGCATCTTTGGATTTTTATACAGTATAACAATGATTATAATGACATTCTTTCTGTGCAGTGGATAGTTTCTATCAGGTGTCCACAACTCCTACAACGGTCTACAACTCCTGCTCGCCTTGGCTAGCATGATGTTTTGTGGGACTGGAGGGAAAAGCATATCTTTTCCAAACTGTGCCAAAAACATTTATCAGGAAACTGCTGGTTATTTTGTGACCCACTTAACTTGGCAGTTAGCATTAAAATCATTTTTGTTTGCTGGGAAAATGATTGTGAACTACAGGTATCACAATTACCATTTATACATCATTATGGTTATTTTTATACAACCTTTATTGCAACATGTTTCTCAACAGGATCCCCTATAAATCCACAAGCCAACATGAATCCAACAAGCCCCCTGATTGGAATTCTGGTCTTTGGTCCAACTAGCCCAGTGTTATTTTTCCACACCAACGGTTCCCACCTGTGGGTCCCCAGATGTTCTGGGACTACAGCTCCAATAAATCCTTGCCAGCCCAGGTAGTAGTCAAGGTTCCGAGAAGTGTTAGTACAAGACCATCAGGGGACCCAAAGTTGGGAACCACTGTTTAACATCAACAACTCAATGAGATATCAGACAAATGATTATTTAATGTCCCCTGCAACGTGATTCCTGCTGTTTTTAAGGTGTTTTTTTAAAAATGTACGGTATCTACAACTAGAAGATGATTAGCATTTCTCCCCTGCAAAAGTGTTCATGTTTGGAGATTCATTCATTCATTCATTTGTTCATTCATTTGTTCATTCATTCGTTCATTAGTTTGTTCATTCATTCATTTGTTCATTTGTTCGTTCATTTTGCACAAATTGCATAAATCATGCTAATGGTGTTACATTTTGCAAACCACATGAACTGAACACAGGGAGAAATTAAACTGTTATAGTTATTGCCTTGTTCCATGACCTTTTAAAAACTGGAAGCAATGGCTGGGTTGTAATGTCAAAAAAAGTAACTTTTTCAAGGTTTGTTGCTTTTTCTCCCTACCCCCACCCCAACCCCTGTCTCAGTTGAAGACTGGAACTTATTGCTTTCCCTTCTCCCCTACTCATGGTTGTGGCAGGAAACAGTCAAGCTATAGAGAGGTCTCATGAAAAACCGCAGACACAACCCTTTCAGGCTCCGCTAATGTAAACCCAACTTAGCCTGTGTGTGTGTGTATGTTTAGTGTTAGAATTTCATAACATAAGTTCGCAACCTATGCACACCAATGGCAAACGTGCAAACAGTAATACCGTACAATACACATGTTTAAAACTAAAAGATAGACAGCGAAATAGGAATCCAACCTGATCTAATGCTCTTTCTTCTACCTGAAATTCTGGGTGACATTTCATGCATCTGTCAACATAGACTATAGCCCCCCAAATCTTATGCCTTAATAAACATGCTGCCTTTTATAATGGGCCCCAAGGCCCAAATGCTTACAGTAGCTTGTCTGCATTTCAGGGACCATATTACAATAATAATTGTAGGGAGGACTTGACACTTCCTTGCAGGGTCCCCCATTCGTCCGCCCATCAAAATAAAAAAGGTTACATTTTGATTTTGCAAATTCACAGCAAATTATGTGGCTGTTGTTTGGGACAATGAGAAATTGCTCTCCCCCCATCACTTTCCCTTAAAGCATGCTTTCACCTCACTCCTCCTCCACCCTTTTTGGGGGGTGGGGGTGGGGGCTAAAATCCATGATGAAATTCTGTCATGCATTGGGGCATGTGTGCCTTTTTCCATATACAGTGGTACCTCGACTTACGAGTGTAATCCATTGCAAATGCATGCTCTTACGTCGAACTGCTCTTAAGTCGGGGTGCCACTGTATGTGGGTCTAACATAAATAATAACATTTTTTTAAACAAAAGGCTGTGTTCACTCCATTGCAGTAATGGAAAGGAGAGCTCTTTAAATGAGATATTTAAAATGTCTTTTCACTCCAAAGAAAACCTGTCAGTTACCCAGGAGTGGAACCTGACAAACTTTTTTTTTCTAGCAGGTGCTTTTGAAAAGGAGACTTTAACTGTAGTGGAGGGACAGAACCTGGACCTGCGTTGCGCTATGACCAGACACAATGGATCCGCTCTGGAATGGAGGGACCCAAACGAGTTTGTGATTTTTTTCAATACTTGGCGAGGTGAGTGGTACAGGAAGTCCCCTACCCCCACAAAACATTTTTTAAAAATAATCCCACTGCAATAAAGGAAGAGGTGGGCTTTCGTTCTGTGTCTTTGAGTCAAACACACCAACACAATCGTGTCCTAGTATAGTCATTCTTCTGCAGGATGTCAATGTCACGGAAAGCCCACCACTGAGGTTACTGTGTGTGAACACAAGCAGTTTCTTCCGGTGGGCTTAGCACTGCCTCGGCAGTGCTAAAAAAGAAAGAGAGTAAAACCATGTTTCTATCAAGATAAGAGCGTTCTGCACATGACCAAGATGTATCAAGCCCAAGCAAGCTAAGAACATAAGAACATAAGAAGAGCCACGCTGGATCAGGTCAAAGGCCCATCTAGTCCAGCTTCCTGTATCTCACATTGGCCCCACCAGATTCTGCCACCCTAAGTGTATTAAACATAAATGTGCCACCAGATTCATGATAAATATTGCCTCTGATCCTCCAATCACACCTCATACAATGTGGCTATAAAAAGCTCCCTGTGGCTTCTGAATTTCTGGCACATGGACCATTTTTTGATTCATTCCTTTATAATAAAGCGGATCCTAGTGCAGTAGGTTTTGCTATTTTTCATAGTCCTATAAAAACCTCTTTTTTACAATTTTTCATAGTCATTTACTCCTCCTTTTTGTTGTTATTTTCTTAAAAACAGGGATAAGAGATCAGAGGTACACAATGACCCATTATTCAAACAATGCTTTATGGGTTCGTCTCTCCAACGTAACAGTCCATGATGAAGGCGTCTACACATGTGTCAGCTATGGTAGCACAAGCAGAACCAAGCAGGTGAATGTTACTGTCTTAGGTGAGTTCCTTAACTCCGGGCTTCCAGCAGGGGTGTGTGATCTGAAGATAGGAAGAGTCACTGAGCTAGAGCCAAGGACCAGCTGCTGAGTCAGGAATCGGAGCCAGCTCTTGCTGAAATCCACTGTGCATTATCATGGTGCAAGGGAAGTCTTGATTTTGTAGCGCAAGCCAGTGGTCAGTCTGGATAAATGGGAGAGACGTCATTGCCCTGAGAGGGTCTCCAATCTGTGTCTGTGGTGGTTCTCTACCCAATACACATGTCCACTGAATTAAGGTTCCCCCTTCTCACCTTGGCAATTACTCCTGGCAAGTAATATATTCCTGATACTGGTGGTTGCCAGGTGAGGTGGGGGAAAGAGGCAGTGAATGGACCAGGTGTCGAACACCACAGTTGTGAAGCTGAGAATGAATCAAGCTGTCAGTACAAGAAACCCCCATCACTACTCTTAAGCTATCAGTAGAAATGGACACAAACTGCTGGTTCGCTGGTTCGTGCCAGTTCATTTAGCAGCCAAACGGATATTTAGCACTTCAAAGCCTCATCTCCCCCAATGGCCATCCACTCAGGGGAAGTGCCTAGAGGTGGCAGAGCAAAGAAGCCGGGCCACTGCCTCCAAGTGGGCACCTGCCAGAGGAAGCAATGCTTTGACACACAAAACACCTGTTCAGCCACTAAACGAACAGGCACAACCAACTGAACTGTCAATTTGTGCCCATCTCTTATAGTAAGCTTTTCCTATTCTCAATGATCACATCATTTCTGTGAGTCTGTCATTTTTGTTCGGTTTACTTCTTTTTTTAAAAAAGATGAATACATTTGATGTCTGGAGATGGTTGGTACAAAGTGGGTTGGGTACAAAGACTGCAATCTCCAAATCTGACCACATATCATCCCGTTGCAGCTGCCCCTGCCAAGCTTCTCTTAGACGTATCACCAGTGAGAGCTGACAATCAAGATGAAAGGACTGTCTTAAGATGCTCCACATGGGGCAGTAAGCCCCCTCCTCAGATCACATGGCTTCTGGACAGTGGGCTAGAACTCTTTGGTATGCTTTATACACCATACATCTTGATAATAATATATTGCAACTTTCCATACACTTCTTAAAAATCAGGGAAACACAATAACAGGCTTCCTGAAAATAGTCACAAAAATCCAGATGCTACTTCATCCTGTCGCCAGATGATCCCATTAGACTATGGATAACTGTACCTTGAGCAGATCAATATCTCACAAAATCAAAATGTGTACACAACATTTGAAAATGAGATGATGAGATAACAAATCACCTTCAACTGTTACATTCAGGGCATGGGTCTAATAGTTGGTTTCTCTTTCATCTTAAGGGACTTCTCTCCCCAACATTATCAGTTTGGAGGCAGCACATGTAAATATATGAAGAGACTATCACTTAGGGGAAAATATATCAAAGGTCTCAACCAAGAAAGGCACCATGTGGATTCTTGTGGTCACAGCAGTAGTTAATGGAGGTCATAGGGACATAGGAAAAGCCATGCTGGATCAGGCCAAAGTCCCATCTAGTCCAGCTCCCTGTATCTCACAGTGGCCCCACCAGATGCATCTGGGAGTGCACGAGACTAGATATCTGTCTCCTGATACCACTCCCCTGCCTCTGGCCCTTGAAGTACCCCACTTTTAAGCCTGGAGATTACACATCTCCATCATGGTTTGTAACCTGTGATGGACTTTTCCTCTAGGAATCTGTCCAATCCCCTTTTGTAGGCATCCAGGCCGGATGCCATAATCACATCCTGTGGCAGGGAGTTCCACAGACTAACAATGTGCTGGGTAAAAAAAATATTTTTTCAGGTCGTGGCAGTCATTGGTTTGCCTGCCTGATAGCTGCAGGGAAGCTACCCAGTCAGAAGGGTCTCTGGCAGATACTGGGTGAACTGCTCTGATTCATGGCACGAAAAATGGAAAGCAAATGAGAGATCCAAGGAGCAGAAAGCAAGGTTCAAAACAAAGGTGGTTTCACCAGGACAAGAAAAAAGAAAGGGAAAAACACAGGAATCTGAGCTGGAGAGGAAAACAAAGAACTAGCAGAGCAGAACTGTAGGGGTGAAGGTGTGAATTTCACACATTGATTCCAACTAACCAGCAAGATGTTTTTCAATGCAGTTCTTAAAAGGTGCTCCAAATTCCATGGAATATTTAAAGAAGAAACTAGAGGATTCCCCCCCACCTTGACCTTTGTATTTTAGGTGTTACAGACAACCATCTGGAAGGCAAGAAATTCAATTCAGCCAGCATCCTTTCAGTCCACACGTACACTCAGAAGTCTTCCATTTCTTGTGTGATACGCCATAAGGCTCTCGGAGAAGAAAAATTGACAACAACTTTGTACCCCAAAGCTCTAGGTAAGTGGAGCATTTGCAGAAGGGCAAATGACTTTGCTCAGTATTAACAATGGGCTCACAGTGACATCATAAACCATCTGTGGGGTCTAGGGGTGGAGAATTGGGAATATAACTTTTAATTCAGACTAGGCCCAATGGGTAGCTGCCTAGACACCCTGAGCACATCTGATCTCGCCTGACCTCAGACGCTAAGCAGGGTCGGTACTGGTTAGTACTTGGATGGGAGACCACCAGGGAATACCAGGAGATGTAGGCACCTGGAGTAGGAACTGGCAAACCATTCCAGTATTCCTGCCAAGAAAACTCCATGGACATGGGGTCATGAAGAGTCAGTCACGACTGTAACAACAACAACAACAACAACAACAACAACAACAACAACAACAACAACAACAACAACAACAACAACAACAACAACAACAACAACAAAGGCCCAGTGGGTAGTTGGCCCTACATTAGGATTTTGGTGGCATTCTGAGAAATGCCACAAATATTGAAACTGACAAATTTATATCCCCAAACACCTTGAGTTTGGCTTTAGAGCTTCCTGTTATGAGGCAGAACATATTCTTCTTTAAGTGATGAAAGATATATTTTGAATAAATATATTTGCATTTCCCAGAAACTGTTACAGACCAAACACCAACTGCATTCGAATTTCCAACAATTACCTTGGAGAATACACAGTATTATGCAGGTAAAACACATTAGTCATGAGAATTTTGGATTGCACTCTTTCATTGCATTGTTGGATAGTTTAAGGACATTTAACTTGCTGTGTTACTCTATATTATATTAAGTAATATTAAGCCGTATGTGTTATTTTAAGTGGATTGTTAATAAAGCAAATTATATATACAGTGGTACCTCAACTCAAGAACTTAACACATTCCAAATGCATGCTCTTAAGTCAAACTACTCTTATGTCGGGGTACCTATCTAAAAAATTGGAAAAAAGTTAAAAATGAAAAAATGAAAAAAAAATGTAAGTTGAGCAGACCATGTCTAAAATTTGTAAGGCGGCAGTTAAAACACCAACAATTTTCTGCTCTTAAGTCAAGTTGCTCTTAAGTTGGGGTATCACTGTATAACTTTAGATAGATAGATAGATAGATAGATAGATAGATAGATAGATAGATAGATAGATAGATAGATAGATAGATAGATCAATTTAAGCAAAAGCAAAGGAAACAGTTTTAAAGATAGTACACAAAGGGTATTTCATCCCCACAAAATTGCATAAAATTAACAGAAGTATCTCAGATGCATGTTGGCGCAACTGGTGGTTTAAAGGCATATGTGGTTGGCATGACCAAATATTGAAACATTTTGGAATAAGGTTATTAACTGGTTAGAGAACTAAGCTAAACAGAAAACAGTTCCAATTGTTTGCAGAGGAGGTGCTGGCTTGTATCTGTTTGCATTCCTTTTCATTCTGAGTGCTGAGCTGAGCTGAGGTTTGCACAGGAGGGTCCTGGCTTTTTTCTGTTTGCATTCCTTTCAAGTTTAGAATGAGTACTGAAATGAGCTGGGGTTTTTGCTTGTTTTGTTTGCATTCCTTTTCATTTGTTGTTGTTGCTGAGGTTTGTTGTTCCTGGTTTTTTGTGAGTTTGAATTGGGGTTTTTGTTGTTGTTGTTTTTGTTTGTTTTAGGTTTGTTTGTTTTTTTTTTGTTTTTTGGACTTTGGTTTTATTGATCTTTGAACTGCTTTCCATTGCATTTTTTGGCAGGAACAGGCTGGGGTATTCTTGCTGGTTTCTTTTGTCCATGTTTGCATTGCACCAAAAGGGGGGGTCTTGGGGGGGGGGTTCTAGCACTGCGAGCCTTTAAAG
This sequence comes from Phrynocephalus forsythii, assembly GCA_029282475.1. Classification (NCBI taxonomy): domain Eukaryota; kingdom Metazoa; phylum Chordata; class Lepidosauria; order Squamata; family Agamidae; genus Phrynocephalus; species Phrynocephalus forsythii. The sequence continues at coordinate 8,885,342 of JAPFRF010000022.1, forward strand.
TATACTTTATAAAAAGTTATGGGGAAAAACAGCTTTTTTGCCCTTTTTTGGACCTCCGGAATGGATGAATTGGTTTCCCATTTATTTCAATGGAAAACCACGTTTCGGATAACAAATATTTTCCTATAATGAATTGCCTCTTGGAACCAATTAAATTTGTTATCAGAGGTTCACTATATATCTGTACAGAAATATACATTCCTTTTGAGACACAGAGAAAGCATAACCATTCTCCCTTTATTTCCACAGCTTCAGAAAAGATGTTGGATGTGATGGAAGAAAAGTCAAATATATCAACACCATCTCCAACTGCAGAAGCAGCTACTCTGAGTTCAAATTCTACCCCGAATGGTACAGTATGTTAAGGTTTTTTAAAAAATAGGACAGTCAAGTTTTAAAGTATCCCAGTGTACAGTTGGAGCACAGAGTTAAGGAATTCTCTGAGACTTTGTATAGATCAATAGAACTGAATGGTCTTTCCACACAGTATTCATCACACATGGCCTGGGCAAGGATAAATACTGTGTTTGCCATAATTGTTAAATAATTCAGCCTTGGAAATCTTTGATAGTTTATTGTAAATACACAGAGATGTATTAATATTCCTGAAAAATATTTCCCGAATTCTGACGTAGATGGACATTTGGTAGAACATACTGTAGCTCTTCCCAAGTTCTTACATACATGCATTTATGTTTGATCATTAAGGCAATTATTATCTGCTAACAATCACTTTCAGTTTAAGATATTGCAAAACTGAAGGCTGTGCCATCATTTATTGAGTCAATCCACCTAATGTTAGGTCTTCCACTTTTCCTTACTCCATTACCTTTTCCAGCAGATTTTTATATGCCCAAAGACAATATCTCCTGGTTAATCATTTTAATACCAAGTGAGAATTTGGGTTTAATCTGATCTAGAATTCAGTTATTGGTCTTTTTCACAGTCTTTATAGATCTTCCCAATATTGCATTTCCAGTGATCCATCTTTTCCCCCTTTTAGTTTTCTTTATTCTCCACATTAATGTAATAACATTCCCCTTTCACATTTCTATAGATTTAGAACTACAATTAAATACAACAGAAGTAAACTCAAGTGGATGCATACCATCCACAAGCACCGAAGTCGCACCTCTGAATTCTAACACGATCAATGGTATGTGGAAATAATGGTACTTTTTTAAAAAATTAAAGAAATTAATCTCTGCTCAATTCAGGCTCCTTACCATAATGCTATAGGATATTATTCATTTATGACCTTTGGTGTCTGCTTTTTTCCCCATATTAACAGGCCCCAACAAAATATTTAATGTAACCAAAGGACCTACAGCTGTAAGGACACCATCTTCAAATGCCTACATACAGACACTGAATTCCCAAACAACAGATGGTAAGTTAACACAACTTAATATCCATTGCTTATTCATCTTATACACTCCAGTAGACCTCAGGCTGGCCCACTGTAACCCACCAGTGGTGCATTATTTGGATTCTTTTTTTGGGGGGGGAGTAACTTTCCCCCCAATTTCATTCCAGCAGAATCCAGCAACCCACTGAATGTCATGGAAAGAAATATTTGTACACAACCAACACCCCTGATTACTGATGAGGCCAAAGGTAAGTCAATGCAACTGATTATCCATTCTCCATACAGCAACTGGACTATGGCTGGTTACAGGAAGCCTATAATGCCATAAATAGCTTCATGGGCTACCAGTCAGTCTCCAGGCTCAATTAAAAGTACAGTGGACCCTTGCATAACAAATGGTTTGTATAACATAAAATCTGTACTACATAAAAAATTCTGGAGATAGGGTAAATTTGCTTAACAGAATCACCTATGGGGCAAATCCGTACAACATAAAAATGGTCAAAATTAGGGATTACTCCGTTTTCAATGCATTCCTATGGGAAATTCCTATAGGAATTTCAACAGTTAAATAGGGCAGCCAAAAAGGAGTTTCAGGAGTAGCTTTATGGGGGACAATCAATTCAATGATTCAACAGAATGCCGGCCACTGTGTTTGAAAAGTTTTTAAAACTGTTTTAAAAATGAGTGACCTCGTAAACATTATGTATGTATGTATGTATGTATGTATGTATGTGTGTGTGTGTGTGTGTGTGTGTGTGTGTGTGTGTGTAAGTTGTTGTTTTTGCTGATATACTCTTTTATTTGCATGTCTTTTTTAGCTGTCCAAGTGCCATCTTTTGTCCCTTCATTAAGAGAAAGCAAAGACAGAAGTGAATGAAATTAATTAATTAATTAATTAATTAATTAATTAATTAATTAATTAATTAATTAATTAAAACAGTCCTTCAACCTACATCAATCATGCTTCCTCATCATCCAGGCCTGCCTTCCCTGATCCACTGGCCTGTGGATGTGTGGACCTGCAAATTCCCTTCTTCACAGGTTGTCTGGGGACAATGGGAGTTGTAGTCCAAAACTCCTCGAGGACACCATGATGGGGAAGGCTGGTAGAAGCCATAATTTGTACCATTTCATTTACGAGGAAAGAGTTGCCTCAGTTTTATTGCGTAGTATTCAGATATTTTTCCTCAAAGAAGCAGGACTGTTTGCACAAATGCAATGCTTTCTCAGCACACCGACTGCAATGTTTTGTTGCTAGGAAACAGTACTTTGAGACATTAAAACTCTGTGTGTGTGTGTGTGTGTGTGTGTGTGTGTGTGTGTGTTTTAATTTTTAACAGAAGCAAACCTTACCTATAAAGAAATCATGCAGAAGACCCCAACTGTTTTGCTCCCAGTCCTTGTGGCTGTGTTACTTTTTGCTTTGTTCATCGTTGTTCTTCTCCTTGTAACAAAATTGTGGAAGGCACACCAAGAGTGGAAGAAAGGTAAGATTCCATGCTAAAATCCATTTAAGAAGTGAAAGTTTATTTTGGAAGGCTTCCCATACAAGTATACACAACCTATTTTCTTTTTCTTTTTTTCTTGCTTCTTGCCCTTTCTGAATCTCATCTTTGTAGAAAATGAGGTTTCAGAACAGACACTGGAAAGTAACAGACCCAAGCCAAATGACGATAATTTTTGGCAAGAGAAAAATGGACATGGTAAGTGTACTGCTTATTTAAGTTGAAATAAGGAATGCAAGTAAAATGTGTAGAAGCCAGCTGGACACGGTTGGCAAGCAACTAGCAGGTTTTGGGACAAAAACCAGGCTCTTTGTAGGATTCTTCCTGCCCATCATGTTGCTATCATCAATAAAGCACCAAAAACAGCAAGAACAACAATAATGAAATAGTATCTTTGAGTTGTCATGACTCAGCTTCCAGATAACCTCACCTGGATGACTGAGAATCTTCACAGACAGTATCTTCTGTACTTACAATGGAATTTCCAAAATAGAAGTAAACCCATCCCATGGTCTGGAAACACAGAACAGAAAGGAAGAGAAAAATCAGTGCCCAAATAAACAGAACAATGTGATGTGATTTCAACAGCATACAGTTAGTTACACCTCCTCCCAGTCAGCAGGGCTGGTGTAGTTCAAAAAAGTGATGAGGCCAGCTGGGGGATTATGAGAGAGCTAGGATACCCAGTGTGATGTCATGGATAGAGTGATGGTCTAGGACTCAGGAGGCCTGAGTTCAAATTCCTGCACAATCATGGAAACTCACTGGGATGTGTGGAACTGGTCAAAACACTCCCTAAATATCTCACTTACCTTTAAAGGCCTATTGGGTTACTATAAGTCAGCTTTTGACTTGATGGCACATAAAAATAAAAAGTTCATTATTTTATGTTTGAGTAAAGACAGTGGGGAATGGAGAATCAAAACCCAAGACCCGGTCTCTACCTTTTCCCTTCAATTTGAACCCTCCCCAGTAAATGCTAAAGTTAGAATCTTTGTTTTCATTTCATGCTTTTCAGAGCAAAAGGGCTTACATTAACATTAATATATATATATATTTGTTGTTCTTTTGAGCTGTCTAGCTGCTTCTAACATGGTGACCCTAACAGGGTTTTCAAGGTAAGTGAGATGCTTGAGGAGTGATTTGGACCAAAGATACAATAGAAAGAAATAATATATTAAATTGAAATCTAACAAAGGACATCCGATAAATGCATACACAGCAGTAAAAGCAATAGAAGTTTGAGGAGAATTAAAAGCAGTTTAGGATATTGTTTGAAATGGGCCAAAATAAAGTTTGGAAGAACTTTATTGTATTGATTACTACAATACACTCTACGTGGGACAGCCTTTGAAGACGGTTTGGCGATTGCAACTGGTTCAGAATCATGCGGTGCGGCTGGTAAGTGGTGGGGCCACCAGGGATCACATCACACCGATTCTGCATAACCTGCATTGGTTACCACCAGTTGTTGCCCGAGCCCAATTCAAAGTGCTTGTTTTGACATATGAGATCCAGCTGGCGCCAACATTGATGACATTTTGGCGCCAAGTAAAAACCGTCCTGTTCCAAAAGTTTTTGAATTGACACACTATAGATTGTGGGTCCTAATGGCAATTTTAGTGTAATGTTTTTATTGTTGTTTTAATTGTTTATTGACATGTTGATGTTTTAACTGTTTTAATTCTTTTGATTGTAAGCCACCCAGGGACCTTTGGGTGGTGGGCGGCATATAAGCTGTAAAAATAAAATAAAATAAAATAAAATAAATAAAAAAGAGAGCACATGGTTCTTAAATGCTGCAATGAATGAAAAGATCCTGCCCCTGGGACCTGGGACCATAGCTGCTTGACTGATGGATGGACAGTAAAGCTTAGCTTCTGAAGCCAATCTTAGGCCTGAAAAGGTTAAAGATATTCATCAGCATCATCTTAGGACTACAGACCTAGAAGATGCCTTATGGTTCTTTGAGTCCAGTCCCCATCATGGTGGCCCAGTGGGTATTGAATTCCCAACCTCTCCAGCTCCTCAGCCAGAGAGCTAATCCACAAAGTTTTCCAGGAGTTCTATCTGTATACGCTCTCCTTTGGAAGTTATTTGCGGGCGTGTTCATATGACCAACATTCACATTGTTAGTGCTATTACTTGCACAAAAACAGCATCCTCCGACATATAATATTTCTCTCTCTCTTCTCTTTTGCTTGATTTTTAAAAATCTAGCCAATCCTTGGAAAAGCAGTAAGAAGTATGTCATTCATGGGTCATGTACAAGGACATCAAAGAATTCAGAAGGGAGTCAAGAATCTTCAGTATTTGAGAAACAAATTCCCTATGTTAAAGAAACTGACTTGTAATCCTTCGTGTCTACTGACTGTATCTAACTCTATACACTATATGGCACCAGACGACACTTGTCAGGAAACTTCTTGGATCCATCAAGCCAGATAATTTTTTTCTGCACAGCACCAGTCTGCAAAGAATGCCTTCAAAAATAAATAAGTTTCTGACCACAAAAGAAAGTCATATGCATGGAATCCTACAAGCCTACACAAATGCGCAACTTTTATATCTTGTGCTTGCACTTTAATAAAATACAGTGGAACCTTGACTTACATGCTGCTTGACTTGCAGCATATTTGACTTTCAGCAAGAAGGGGCCTGTTTGATTTGCATCGTGGGCTCCGACTTACAGCTCGGAGCCCTGGCACAAGGCCCCGGAATCAGGCGGCAGCTACAACCCAGCATTGCGGCTGCCGCCTCCAAACTGCTCCTGCCTTCTTCCTCTCCTCCAGCAGTGGCGGCTTCGGCAAGGCCAGCTCCAAGCACCTGGAGCTGGTCCTTGGCCTCGCCAAAGCTGCCGCCACCGCCGGAGGAGAAAAAGACCGGGAGCTTGGGGCTGGCCTCACTGGTTAGACAGTCAGCTCAGTCTTGTAAAAAATCTGGCTGCAGAATTCTGGTCCACAATGGAAGCATTTTAGTTGGGGAGCTGTACAGTTGTGGGACTCTAATAGTAGGCATAGGGTTGTTCAGAACTTGGAATGTCAGGTTAAAAATCAGTAAAACCTAAATGATAGACATTGTTGCTATGAACATTAAAAAGTGGAGGCGTATAACTTGTGGACTATAATTCCACTGCCTCCTCCTCTCTTTGAAGAGACATTTCATTTACATCCCCGGAAGGAATCTCCTATCAAGTCAAATTTGTGTTAAATTGCTGTTTTCAGGGGTCCTTTTCATCGTCTGGAACGGATTAATCCACTTTCCCATTACTTTCTATGGGAAAAGTTCGTTTGACTTAAGGCATGTTTGACTTATGTCTAGACCTCCAGAACGGATTAATGACGTTAAGTCAAGGTTCCACTGTATAGTAAATTAGGTCAGCATGCATTTAGTATGTCCAAGTTTGTAAAGCACGTCATGAGTAGAGATGGGCACGACTTGAAATTTTTTTCATTTAGTCGGGCAGTTCCGTTCCGTCGGTCGTTTCCGTTTTCGCGCAAAAATTCACAAAAATTAGTTTTTTCGTTTTCATTAGTACTGGTTTTGGGGGGGGGGAACGGGCTCCTGGAGGCACCTCTGTGGGGTGGGTGCCTCCTCTGGCCCGCTATAAAGGGAAAGCGGGCTCCTGGAGGCACCCGTGGGTGCCTCCTATCCTCACCCACTAGGAAGGGAAGCAGGCTCCAAGAGACCCCTCAACATGGGGGTCTCCCCTCCTCACCTGCTGCTGCAAAATGCATGCATAGCCATATGGATATGCATACCAGTTGCAGACAGTGAGACTAGTGATGGAAGTGAACCCAGAGCCATAGGTTGATGCCTAAGGCTCTCGCACCACCATGTCTCACAAATAAGGGAATTGTACTTGCGTGTAGTGCAATGCAAGTAGATTTGGCTTAGGGTTAAGGTGGGTTAGTGCAAGGGCAGGGTTAGGCTAGTGACGGGTAAGGTTACAGTGGGCTAGTGGGTTGCACCTCTGGGTGCCTCTCTGACCCACTAAGAAGACAGCCTGTGACGTATGGGTAAGTAAGGAGTCAAGGATTTGTGTTAGGGTTAGGGGGCTAGGGCAGGTTTTAGGGGGCTTTTTGGCACATCCCAGAAGTCTCCATGGCCAAGTGGCCATGCAATTGGTGGGACGGCTCCAAAAATTTGCATGGTCGTCCACTCCCACATGGCTGGCCACTTGGCCAGCCCATCATTGCGCAGGTGTAAATAAAATAAAATAAAATAAAATCAATGGAGGACAGAGGAGGAGAGGAGAGACATTTTGTTGCAAGAAAAAACCCACTGCTACTGTGAAAAATCTGGCAGTTTATAAATTTTCGCGTGTTTCTGTTGTGCTTGTGTGTTTTTGGACCACGATTTCAAAAACAATATTGCGTTCGCCGCCCCATTTTGGATCCCCCGCCCGCACCGCATGGCATGGCGAGTCCGGCTGCCCAGGACGGGGGGGAGGCGGGACCCCCCCTCCAGAAACCACCCCTCCGGTAGGTGCCCTGCGCCCTTAGTCAAGCAGGCATTTTTCTGCCTGCTTTTTTGGCCCGGGAATGGGTGGGGGGAGAGTTTAAATGTTTTTTCCTGTGCCGTCCATGCCGCTTGCTTGCACTTTAATTGCGGCGGCCGGCGGCGAGACTGGGCTTTTTGCTGGCTGCGAGCCTGCGGCGAGTCCCACCAGAGCAGCCCAGGACGGGGGATGGGGGGGAGGCCGGGGACCTCCAGAAACAACCCCTCTGGTAGGTGCCCTGAGGCACGGCAGGCATTTTTCCGCCTGCTTTTTGGCCGGGAACCGGGTTTTTTTAACTTTTAAAAACTTTTTTTCTGTGCCGCGTGGCATCGCGCGATCGCGCGATGCAAGGAACGAGCACGACAAATCAGACCAAAATTGTTCGTTCGTCGGTTCGAGCTCGAAGTCTGGCGGAGTAATTCCCGTTACCGTTTCCATAGAGTAACGGAACCGAGTAACGGAAACGGGAATACCGCTAAGTCGTGCCAATCTCTAGTCATGAGCATCATTTCAAGAAACCCTCACAATTGCTTGCAACTCTTTTGTAAGAGAGGTCAGATGGGTTATTCCTGAACAGTAGATGGGAAAGCTGAGGTCACCTAGTGAATTTTCATGAAGGGCTTCACTTTGATGTCAAAAAGAGGTGATACAGTATATTACTTTCTACCTGGCTGGAGAGTTCAGTGGTCTAGTTACTATTTCTGACCAGGGCAACATGAGGTCAACATGAACGATAACATGGAGAACTCACAACTAGCTTTCCTCAGACTGATGAAGCTGTTTGGATGAGCAGCGAAACATTTAAGTCTCTCAAGAAAAGAAGTCCAGTTGCCATGACTCTATTTCCGTGTGAACTGTGTATAGTTTCTATGAAAGCTCAGCTGCTGAAATTCCCCCTATATATCCTGGAAGAGCCAGCCTGGGTGGCCTTGGGCAAACAGCACAAACTCACAGCACCCCTAGAAGAGAACAGGAAATTACTTTTGAGTACCAACTACCTGTGAAACCCTGAAAAGTGTCACCATAAGTCAGAACTGATTTGATGGCACATGATGATGATGATGGTGGTGGTGGTGGTGGTGATGATGATGGTGATGATGATGATGATGATGATCTGGGCACAGTTAGTATCTGGGAAGGCATAGGGGGAATTGGCTGAGGATGGTGGGAGGGAGGTTAATTGGCTGGAGAAACCTTCAGGCTAGATGGTGTGGTATATAAAAAATCTTAAAAAAACCTGTGTCCTGTGGCACAGTGGTTAAATGCCTGTACTGCCTTACGACCTGGGGTTCAATCCCAGGTAACAGGCTCATGGTTGACTCAGCCTTCCATCCTTCCGAGGTCGGTAAAATGAGTACCCAGCTCGCTGGGGGGGGGGCAATGTGTAGCCTGCATAATGTAATTAAAAACTGTAAACTGCCCAGAGACTACTTGTAGTGGCATGGGGCAGTATATAAGCAGAACACTTTGCTTTTGCTTTAATAAATAAATATATAAACAAATTAATGGCCAGTTGTAAGTTTTTTGTGATTTTGAGGCATAAAGCTGCAAAATGGACCTCTCCCAAAAAAATCCCAACCTACACAATCTCTTCATGTCTAGTAATGGGACGTCAACAGCCACAGAGAAGCCTGGGAGGCAAACGTTAGGCCCCTTTAGGAAACCCACCCCCTAAACATTTGAGATATTTATCAAATCTCTGAAAAGACAGAATCCCTTGAATCCACAGCCTGTATTGACACTGATAGAGGATTGTGGGTGGTTGTAGTCCATGACAGGTGTGGGATACCACAGTTAACAAGGTGCCTGTCCTCCACGATTCCATGTGTTCTATCAGAACAAATATATGTATTGCAACAAATATACCCACTCCATCTCTGAATACACAAAACGTTTAATCTTTGTGAAAACAAACAAAAAGGGTCTTCCTTGTTTTGGGATGCCTATTAGCTGATGGATCAAGTTTTTAATCTCCCCAAACCAGCACATTTGCCATTCTACAGTTCCCATTGCCCACAGCCAAAACAGCAAATGGGGATGACTGGCATTCTTGTCTGCAATTTGAAAGGTGCTGAGCTCCTAAGGGCTGGAATTTCAGGTGAAATCAAAGAAAAACAAAAGACACAAAATGTGGCATCTTAAATACTAACTTTCATATTTTAATGTTTTGTGTCTTTTGTTTTGTTTTGTTTTTGTTTTCTTTGATTTTGCCTGAAATTCTTGGAAAGACTAACACGGCTACCCTCTCTGAAACAAAAAAGGCTGGAATAAAGAGATTATCACATTTGCGTAGAGACCGAAAATGGACACGCTCTTTGAGTTTGGGTCAATTTTTAATTTTAATTTTTCTGTTCCTTTGTTTCCTCTGGATTTTTGCCCGAGAGGCTTGCACAGAATAATGGCCTTGTCTAAAAACTAGAGCTGTTTTTTCAGGTGTAAACTTCTCGGCCTTCTTTGGGAATTATCTTGGAAGAGACCACCCTCTGCGTGTGTGTGTGTGTGTGTGTGTGTGTGTGTGTGTGTGTGTGTGTGTGTGTGTGTGTGTGTGTGTGTGTGTGTGTGTGTGTGTGTGTGTGTGTGTGTGTGTGTGTGTGTGTGTGTGTGTGTAAAGTGGCTGAAGCTGGGAGTTCCCCTGCACCCCTCTCTCTTGCAGGGCTGGTCTGCCCCAGGAGGAGAAAGGCGTGGGGAAGATGGGCAGGGCGGCCGGCTCCCTCCCTCCGCATCTGTGTACGGTTGCCATGGGAACGGGACGCTAATGGCGCAGAGGGGCCGGCGGAGATCTGCTCTGTGAATACCCCCGTGGCGTGGCCGCTGCAAGGTAATTTGGGGGTGGGGGGAGCCGGGAAGGAAAGGATCCGCACTGGGGGCTGGCGGTGGGGTGGGGGGGTCCCGTTTGGGGGAGGGGGTGAGGAACAGAAGGGAAGGGGGTTGCTGTACCCTTCAGGAACAGGAATTGCACCCGTGAAGAGCGCGATCTCCAGGACCCACCCGGGGGCAGTGGTGCAAATGCTTCTCCGGTTGAATTTCTGCCTGCTGTGCATCCATTTGCGGGCGAGAGGGGGGATGGTGAGGAAGGGAAGGGGGCTGCTGTGTCCTTCAGGAACAGGAATTGCACCCGGGAAGAGTGCGATCTCCAGGACCCACCCGGGGGCAGTGGTGCAAATGCTTATCCGGTTGAATTTCTGCCTGCTGTGCGTCTATTTGCAGGCAAGAGAGAGGGGGGCGAGGCAAGGGTGGCAGGCAGCTCAACGGGGGAGGGGTGGAACAACGCACGCACACGAACACCAAGCTTGCGGGTTTGTTTCTCAACCTCTCTGTGTTGGATCACATCGGTTTTTTCCCTAATTCTTCATAAAAGTCTTCGTGTGTGTGTGTGTGTGTGTGTGTGTGTGTGTGTGTGTGTGTGTGTGTGTGTGTGTGTTTGGCAACGGATGGGCGGAAGATACTGCATATCGTATATTTTTTAAATGCTGTCCTTAACTACCCCCGGGGAGCGCAGTGTGAAGAGCAAGAGATACACAGTTTCCAAATTAATACATAAATACGTAATCGTACCGATGGCTTTGAAGCTTGTCAAGTTGTTGCTTTTGTCTTTTTTTTTCCTTTCCCCTCCTGCGGAAGGGAAAGAGGAGAGAGGAGCAGGCAGCGGCCTTGGCTGCTCTCTTGGCCCATTCTGGCCGCAAAAGAAAAGGCACACACAGGTCCAGCCCCTCTGCAGCCCCATCCTGTGCGGTTTCTGTTGGGTGCAATTCATTTTGGTCTTTGAATTTAATGGACAACCCTCCCCTCTTCTCTCTCTCTGTTTTCCCCACCCTCTCCTAGCAGAAACGGAAGGGGACCTGTATCAGCACTGTATATCTGCTGCTCTTCTGTAGATGACATTTACACAGAAGCCAGAATCCTATATATGCCATGGGTCGGCGTAATTGTTGTGCCAACTGCTCATTGAGGAAGGCTGGGCCTGTTTCAGTCGCATCCCTCTTCATGTGCCTCGATACACAATCGAGATGTGTCCCAGCAATTCCTCGATAGCCCAGAGCAGATACCAGTATTTATTTATTTATTTATTTATTTATTTACTGCCCGTCTTCCAGAGGAACTCTGAGCAGTTTACAACAATCATATATATATTGAAAAAAACAAATATAGTGGTACCTTGTATAAAGGAATTAATTCGTTCCAAATGGAATTATGTTAAGCAAATTTTCCTTTATACAAATTTCCCATAGGAATGCATTGAAAAGGGAGTAATCCCTAAACGTGACCATTTTTATGTTGTACGGATTCGCCCCATAGGCGGTTCTGTTAAGCAAATTTCCCCTATCTCCAGAATTTGTTATGTTATACAAACCGTTTGTTATACGAGGGTCCAGTGTATCAAATATCAAACACCTACAGGAGAATTGTCCTAGGCTTCGTTGCTCACCTGTGCTGTAGGCAGGCAGAAATTCGCAAATGGATGCACAGCAGGCAGAAATTCAACCGGAGAAGCATTTGCACCACTGCCCCGGGTGGGTCCTGGAAATTGCACTCTGCCCAGGTGCAATCCGTTCTCGCCCTGTTCCCGAAGGGCTGTAGGGAATAGGTTTTAATTCTCAGTCAGTGTTCAAAAGGATTGCTACCAACTTTTCAAAGCTGTCCATTCAGACTGGGTTCCATGCAACCTGAACCATGCATAGAATTGTAGCCTTACACATACTGTTGGCAGCCTGTCTTCAGAGCTCACTGGGGTGAGTTGGAGGTGCCGGGCCACACATAATCTAAGCATCCTGAGAGGCTTTGAAGAGTCAAGCATTGTAAAAAGGAAACTAGATTCAGATGGGTGTACTGTAATCTGACATATTCTGGTAAATTTATTGTGTGAATTCAGTAAAGGAAAATGAGTCAACCATATTTAAATGTTACATGGGGTGCATGATCATTAACCCAATGATATCAAGATCTCTACATCTGGACTAGACTTGATTTTGAAAACAAAAGCAGGGATTGGAAAGGTGGGGGCTAAAAGTCTTCAAGATTCTAAACTTTTAGAAAAGTTATTTATTTTAGAGGTTCACTTTCGATTCAAAAGTATACAGACTAGCTATTCTTATGTAGAAAACTATAAACACAAAATGGTTTTTAAAAAACCCACACAACTAAAATCAATCTTGGAAACACATTCAACTGCATCATGATGATGATGATGATGATGATGATGATGATGATGATGATGATGATGATGATGATGATGATGAGATATTATCATCATCATCAGACAAGATCATCATCATCATCATCTGGATTTTGTAAGACAAATCACTGGATTTTTGAACACTTCCCAAGCGTTTAGGACTACGTGATGTATCGGCAAATTATGCGAGCAGATCCCAGTAAGGCGGCTTTCTGCAGCTGATTGATGGTGACTTTGTCAACTCCAATTTCTTCTAAATACTTGCTTAGCTCTTTAGGCACCGCACCCAGCATGCCGATTACCACTGGGACCACCTGTCCCAGTTTATGCCAGAGTCTCTGAACTTCAATTTTCAGACCCCAATATCCTGAAAATTATATGACTTCGTTTATGCACTGAATTTCCCACAAGCCTTGGAGGAACAAACGTTTTTGAAATCACTACTGATATTAGACATACAGTGGTACCTTGTATAAAGGAATTAATTTGTTCCAAATGAAATTCTGTTAAGCAAATTTTCCTATATACAAATTTCCCATAGGAATGCATTGAAAACAGAGCAATCCCTAATGGTGACCATTTTTATGTTGTACGGATTCACCTCATAGGTGATTCTGTTAAGCAAATTTCCCCTATCTCTGGAATTTTTTATGTTGTACAGATTTTATGTTATACAAACCGTTTGTCATACGAGGGTCCATTGTACTGTCTAATCCTTACAACAACTCATAAATGGATTGTTGTGCTCCGTGGATTTCAAATGTGTTTTAATATTGATTTTATTGAGTTTTAAATATGTTATATTTGTAATTTTAAAAGACCTAAGTAAAATTGTTTCTTAATATTTGTATACTTAGCTTAGCTTTTCAGCTTTGTATTTCAATTGTTGTAAGCTGCCTTGGGTCTTTTGAAGGAGAAAGACAGGGTGGAAATAATAATAAAATTATTATTATTATTATTATTATTATTATTATTATTATTATTATTATTATTATTATTATTATTATTATTATTATTAAGATTTATAAGATTTATACTGCCCATTTAGTTACAAGGCAGAAATAATAAAACAAATACAAGCAACAAGCAATAGGGCAATAAAAAATTAAACAATTGCAATAATAATTGTAGTGTTGCTTTATTTGTTTTATAGGAGAAAGGTTGTGTTAGATATTCAAGGTATACTTTTCACTCACACAGACCCTGTCCACGTCATGAATGGAGAGAGGCCATCACGGAACGGTTTGCTTGAGCCTCATGTCCATTACTCCTTTTTGAAAACAGCATCTGAAGGGTTATCTCAAGATGAATCTGATTCAGAAAGCCTGGCTCGGGAAATGGAGTACCAATCTGAACTTCAGAAACGGATCAATAAAACTGAAAAGATGGTAGATCAGTCCTTCGAAGAGGAAGACAGCTTGGAGGAAGATAGCTTGGAAGGGAAATACTATTTTAGTGGAGAAGAGTCGGATGCAGATGAAACACACATTCCAAATGGAACCAGCCTTGGCAAGGAAAACTGTAAAAATGCAAGGTAAGTTTCCTTTTTGTGGTATGGGGATGGAGGCTGGCTCCATGTTTCTCTTTTCAACCTACCTACAAACTCTCGAGTCAGACTTCAAGTGAGCCATTTTGGTTTCAGACCAAGATCTGGGCACCTGGTCTGGAGTAGACAGCAAAGGTTTAAGAGAGAACACGAAGGCAACTACAGTACTATCTATTTTTATTTATTTATTTATTTATTTATTTATTTATTTATTTATTTATTTATTTAACTTATATACTGCCCACTACCCAAAGGTCTCTGGGCGGCTTACTATCAAAAGGATTAAAACAGTTTAAAAGAGGTAAAAATAGAATATCAATAAATAATCAAAACAATAATAAAAACCTTACACTAAAATCATTACACTAAAATTGCCATCAGAGGACCCACAGTCTGTATTGTATCAATTAAAAAAACTTCTGGAACAGGAAGGTTTTTACCTGGTGTCGAAATGTAATCAATGTTGGCACCAGGCGGATCTCAATCGGAAGGACATTCCATGGTTTGGGAGCAGCTGCCGAGAAGGCCCTATGTCTACAGGCCATCCCTCTCACCTCCTTGAGGGATGGCTCTTCCAAGAGGGCCCCCTGGCTCGATCTTAATTGCCAGGTAGGTTCGTATGGAAGGAGGCAGTCCTTCAGGCATCTAGGTCCTAAGCCATTTAGGGCTTTATATGTCAAAACATGTCTGTTTTGTTTTCCTTTGAGATAAACTGACTCTGTCTAAAGGGGTTCTTGCGTGTCATTTCTGAGACATGTTCAAACAAGATGTCACAGATAATGAACCAGCAGAGATGAAGCACAGCAGGGTTCCAGAGAAATGTTCTAGATAGCCTTTCAACTCTGAGAAATCAGACTTCCAAAGGAAGAGGGGTGTTTAACTCCTGAGGACCACTTGCAAAACAGAGCCCCTGGACTGTTGCTGCTGGAAATGGCATGGTTATTTTTGTCCCTCGTTGGTGTCGCAGAGGGAGGGGAAATCATTAAAAAAAAACCAGTGCAGGAAGGAAAAAAATTCTCAGCTCAACAGATGTCGGAGACCTGGTTTGCCTTGTAGGCAGAGTTTATTTTAGCTGCTTCTGACAAACACAGAATTCTGCTTTAAGCATTTGGTGAGTGACAATAAATTGTGAATAAATATGACTGTTTTCTTTACCCTTCTTTCGTGAGCTGCCTCCCTCATTCGGGGCCTGAGCAGTAATGGTTGCCTGCTTTTATAGCTTGGTGAAATCCAACCTTTGGGCTGGCTAATGCAAAAAAAAAACCTAGTATACAAGTGGTTACAGGAACACAGCGGTGAGCGCATAGCTAGCTGCAAATGGGTCTAAGTCCCATTGATTTCAAATAAGTGTACCTAGGGCTGCAGGCTTCAAGAGGTTTTAAAATGTGGCCAAAAACATTACCATTTGGAAAGATCTTTGGAAAAAATGCCAGGGGGGAGAGTTGCCCCCACCACCCACTTTTTTTTAATTCAATAACTACATAAATGCAAAACTGAAAGGGGAGAAAATCCAGAGTGGTTGTTTTCTCTTCCTCACTTGCTTTCAAGAGATGCATTAATTTTCCTAGTCGACACAAACAGAAACTGGATTTGTTGTGTTCATCGGAGCATTAATGCCACGTAAATGTGAAATAATTGTTTAAAGGGATTAAATTAAGGCTGAATGGGGGGGGACGATAAAGAGATCCCATTGAACGGTCTGCTTAGAGGCAAATGTGGTAAAAAGAAAAGAGGTCTAGATTATTAATAGTGCACTTTCCAGAGGGCTTCTCGGCGGGCAAAGTGGCTAGTTATTCAGCATTTTGATTGCAAGTGGAAAAGGATGTTAATTGTGAGGGAGGCACGCTCTGGTCTTAGCACAGGGGGCGGGATTATGACAGAGCACCCAGCTTCCTATTCAGTGGAAATTTGATTTTATGTACTTTGAAATTATCACAGTGTGTACTCAAATGGAGTCCATTAACACTGACAAATATACCATATGTCTCCGTGCTCCCTGCCTGCATCTCTTACGAAGCCAGGAATTTGAAGAGCCGCCCTTTTCTCTGTTGTTTCCTCCTGTTAGCCCTGCAGACTCAATGCAACCTTTATTTAGTGGAGGAAGGGGGCAGGGATGGGAGGGCACAGGGGGGCAGGAGTGGGGGGGGACCCTGTGTACATCTGCAAGTGCTTTGGAGAGGAAGCTCTTCCCCATCATTGGGTGACCTCCAGCACACAGTACGGTTGCGCTACTGGGCTTGGGTTTCAATGGGCTAGGCCTCATCCAGGATCACCTTCTCTCGTCTGCAGCATTACCCTTTGTTTGCAGCCAAGTGGGACCCATTTCCGGGCTTGTTCCACTTCAGATTAGCTCGCTTGCATGCATATCATTTGCATTCATGAATAATCATGGCTCAGGTGAGGACCGGCATCCTGCTCAGGAACACCAACAAGGCGCTACCTGGCCAAGCTGATAGTCCTGGGGCAGGTGGGCCAGTGGACTTCCTATGGCAGCTTCTTACATTCCTGGGTGGGTGATCAGGTGATGGAGACCTTCAAAAATATCATGGTTTGAGAGCTCCCCCCCCCGCCGCCACCCCCAGTGCTTTCGCTATGCAAATGGCCACAGGTGACCATGTCATGCAGAGATAGAGAATCGAGTCCAGTAGATTTTGCTGGCTGCAGCTCCACCCATCCCTTACTCTTAGCTGGGCTGGCTAGAACTGGTAGGCATCAGAGTCCCTCAGCATCCAAAGGACTGCACATTCCATACCCCGATACTGTGCCTGAAATCCCTCTACGCTGCTATTGAACATGGTGCCACTTTGGGGAGGCAAGTCACCCCCAGTTAAGATTTGGGATCGGCACGAACCTTAGTTTGGAGGTTCAGCCCAGTTTGTAAGGGTGGTGCTGCTCACCTCCCCTGCCTCCTCTGCCTCATTGAGCCACTCGCCAGCCCGAGCATGCTTGCTCATGTCTCTCATGGCTGACCTCCCACTCAGACAGAAGTCTGTCCTCCTGCCTGTGACTGGGAGATCAGACAAGGAAGTGGAAGAATCCAATGCATTAGGCCTGGTGAGTGGCTGATTGGCAGAGGAGGTGGGGGTGGGAGCAGCCGCACAGGCGAACCAGACTGAATCTCCAAAGTAGCTAAGATCTCTCTGTAGACATGACCTGTCACATGTTGAAGAGGCATTCCATCAGCTCCAGTAGGACATAACCATTGTTCCTACCTTCAGTATTAATCCTGGTAGATAAGTATAATCTTCCATCTCTCTGAATCAATCATGTGAAGAAAAAAAAAAAGGATTTCCAGCTTATATTTTTAAGGTAAAAGGTAAAAATTCCCCCCGCATATGCATGCTAGTCGTGTCCGACTCTAGGGGTGGTGCTCATCTCTGTATTCAAGCTGGAAGAGCCAGTGCTGTCCATGTCCATGGCCATGTGGCTGGCATGGCTGCAAGGAAACACAGTTTTACCTTCCCGCTTTTTACGGTGGTACCTATTTATCTACTTGCATTTACATGCTTTCAAACTGCTAGGTTGGCAGGAGCTGGGGTTATCAGCGGGAACTCGTTCCGCTGCGTGGCACCCAGGATTCGAACCGCAGAGCTGCCGACTTTGCAGTCTACAGTTTCGGTGCCTTAGTCCATTGAGCCACCACACGACCTTTAAAAGGGGGCATCTCTCTTGATTAAAAGTTTCCTTTCTGGCTGGTTTTATTTCAGCAACCAAGAGGAGGTTGCAGACAAGTACGCTGCGCTCCGCTATGATCCCACCTGGAAGAATGATCCAGAGAGAAAGAGCTTTGTTGGGTCAGATGAGTCATGCCAAGATTATGCTGAACAATCACCTGCCCTTTCCCTCAATTCCATTTACAATCCATCCCAGTTTAGTCTTACCTTTAGGAGTCGTCGGCAACAGGAGTGCCCCCAAGATGCACCACATGTTTTTGACAGAGAATTCTTGAACTCCTGTGACCCAGTCGGAAAAGTCAGTCATGGTGCCTGCGGGGCACAGAATAAAGAAGAACAAACAAATTGCCATTTTGATAGCAGTCCTAGAACAAACAGTGACATGTATTCTCCCCACATTAGAGAATATAAAAAGAAATCTGGAACAGACTTTGTAGAAAAGAACAAGATGACCTTGGGGTTAACATCCGGGAAGAACCTCTCTTACTTCCAGCTCCATAGTAAAAAGCAAAGAGGAGACCATCAAGGAGAGGTAAGCAAATAGCTTCTTCTTAGCAAGTCGAGTAACAGTTCACAGCGCAATGTGTACTCTTCTGCACGCACGCTTGGGAGTAAGTACTGCCTGTTACACTGAACTGCAACTACAAAGCATTCAAATCAATTTATATCTCAGACGTCATCTATGTCAGGGCGGCCAAAATGCGATGGACCACAGCTCCCGGCATTCCTCAGCATTGTCTATGTTGCCAAAGGCTTCTGGGAGTTGCAGTCAAACAATATGTGGAAGACCACTCTTTGCCTACCCTTGATCGCTGCATGCAGCAGAATGGATGCACCAACATCCATGGTAGTATTGTAGAAAGTAACACATGTTGGGGAATATGTTAAATGCTTCCCTATGTGATTTAAAAAAAATAAGTTCCTTGCAAGTAGAAAACTAGCATGTCAAGGGTTATTCCTTTCTTTCAGAAGGAATATTCCTTTTCCCAGAAGGTATATTTTTTCTGACTGTTGTTCTGAGTTCAAAGATAGGAGTGTCTAGAATTGCAGCCTAAAGGGTGTATATATCCTTTCACACCATTTGGGCAGGTATCCATATTCATATGTAGACTTGTTCCTACTTAAAGGCAGACAGAATTTAATTTGTTGAGATAGAGTTATCTTGATAATCTCATTAGAATTGCTGTGTCTCTTTGGTCTTATACCCAAAGATTGATATAAACCCCAACACACACTAGGGGGCACAACATGAATGCCTTAAAATGAAAGATGGAGTCCAGAAAATTTCTTCCCTTGCTGGCAGGCTTAGAAATGCAGGCTGTGCCTCTCAAATTCAGCCTAGTGATTGATGTTGCTCATCTGGGCTGAAACCATATGACATCTGTGTTTGTATTGTTTTCTCTATTTATCACCACGGTAGAATCTGAAATGTACATATGATGTGCTACAGAATCATATAGTGCTTTGTGCTGCTACTAGCAACCAGACTCTAAAAATACAGGGCTGCTTTTGTGTCACAGTGCTTTATTTTTCAACTCTTGACCAAGATAAAAGGCCTAAACCAGGAGATTATAAGGATAATTGGTTGCATCCAGAAGGGCCCTCAGACCAAAGGGGACTTTCTGTTCCTTTCCCTTGTCTGTAGCTCCCAGGACACCCTCTCCTCTTTCTTGCTTGGGCCTCCCTTGAACTTCATGTTTTCATTTGTTTTCCTCAGTCCTTCCTACACCCCCAACACAGAAGAAAAGTTTCAACACAGTCCTGTGTGTGTCCGCATTGGAATGAAGAACCATAGGAGCCTCGTGGCGCAGTGGTTCAGCTGCTGTACTGCAGCTAAAACTGTGCTCACAGCCCGGGGTTCAATCCCAGGAGGCTGGCTCAAGGTTCACTCAGCTTTCCATCCTTTTGAGGTTGGTAAAATGAGTACCCAGCTCGCAGGGGGGGGGGCAGGGCAATATGTAGCCTGTATAAGTAAACTGTAAACCATCCAGAGAGTGCTTTTGCATGTTTTGAGATGAATTGAATATTTCTGCATCAGTTCTGGGTATACTGCGGAAATGCACAAAATCCATCCAGGTTCTTTTTGCGTCAAAACTATCAAAGCTCACCTGGTTCTGAGAAAGGACTTCAGAGAGGGTCTAATGGGGGACAGTCATAACAAAAGTAAGATACATCGGTACCTCGGATAATGACTTTAATTCGTTATCCGAGGTTAGTCGTTATCCGAAACACGTCATTATCCGAAACGTGGCATCCCATAGGAATGAATGGGAAAACGATTAATCCATTCCAGAGCCTAGGAAAAAGGCACAGACACCTGGTTTTTTGACCAAAACTCTTTATAAAGAGCACTTTAATGGTACAGATGCAATGCCACCCGGGATAACTCTTTTTTACCGATGCATGCTGGAAATTCGTTATCTGAGGCAGTCCATAGGGAAAATTCGTTATCCGAGGCAGCCCATGGGAAAATTCGTTATCAGAGGCAGCCCATAGAGAAAATTCGTTATCCGAGGCAGACCTACACCTAGAAATTGTGATTCATTATCCGAGGCAGCCCATAGGGAAAATTCGTTATCCGAGGCAGTCCTATACCCGGAAATCTGCAGTCGTTATCCGAAAAATTCATTATCCGGGGCAGTCGTTATCCGAGGTACCACTGTATCTCCAAGTTAAGATCCTTCTCCTCCAGGCAGTGAAAGGAAAGTGGGATATTAAATAATCATATCCATTTTATTGACGTTCATAGCTATTTTACATTTGTACATTTCTCAGCAATCGCAGTCTATTTTCAGTCACAGGTGAGGCATGTGTTCTTATCTGAAGAACAGCTGTCCGTCCTTAAAGGGGTTGAAGCTTCTCTAGAGGGTGGGTCCTCTGTCTGCAGCGAATAGCAGCTCTGGAAAATAAGCATGAGGCTTCCCATTAGAACAAAGCAGTGGAAGTCCTTCATTCACGTTATGTGCTTGTAGCCTTTGCAACCACTGGGTAAGACAGATAAGTAGTCATGTTGTGGTTTTATGCATATGAATAGCTGAGGTCAAAAGATGTCTGTCTTGAAGCTAATGGGATACATTTTGGTGGAAGAACGATTAAGGATCCAGACACCAAACTGGGTAGGTCTCCTCCACAACTGTGTTGAGTTTCTATGAAAGCTCATCTGCTGAAATTCCACTGTGCTTCCTCGGAGAAGAGCCAGCCTGGGGGGCCTTGGGCAAGCTGAACAAACCCACAGCACCTCTGGAAGAAGGGAACAGGATTTTATAATTATAATAATTATTAATAATTGAGGAACCCTCTTCACTTCTGCATCTGGCCTTCCTAGTTGGATTCAGTCTCAGGGATCTTCCTGATTAGTAGCTCTCTCTTTTATAGCTCAGTCCTGTTCATATGGATCTAAAGTAAATTCCAACAATACTTCCAGTTACATGCACTTAGCATTCTAATATTAGCAATTGTGCTTTTTTGAATTAGTGCCTGGATATTGTTGCTTTCCTTGCCCCTCCTCTTCCCTGTTTTCATGACATATGTATCTATTTAAAGCTTTAACCCTCTGAGCAGTAAATCTGTTTACAGCCCCTGCAAACCTTGAATTGCTGTACCTTTAATAATAATTAGTAAGCTAAAACCCATTTAGATCTCAATTTGAAATACTTTCAGAAGTTTTCATCCAAGACTGGGAGTAATAATTATAATTAACTAGGGTTAATGATACTACTTTAGGGTTTTAATAAATGGAATTGTTAGATGTGTTGCAAATAAATGATTTATTGAATTAATGCCGAAAAAACAACTCAGAGGTAAATAATTGACATTCTGAAATGATAATAAGTGGGTGTTGGGGAAAAGGGGAATAAATAACCAGCTCGCCAATTTCTTTGAACACAGTGCACTCTGGATTTAATCGTCATTTGAACGGTATTGTGTTTCTCAGCATGCTAAAGCTATTAGTTAGTCCTCGGAAGTTTAAATCTTGGCATGATATAAGACCTTCCTAATTGGGACTGCGTTGATGCTTTTAAACCATTTCAGTCAAGCTTAGCATAAGGAATAATGGCTCGATGCCTGTTATTTGCTATTGCTGAAGTAGAATAAAAGCCATGCCTGTTATTGTTCTCATGTATTATCAAACTGCGATTAAGTATACAGGAGAGGCAGTTTTCCACTAGTGCATCTCAACTCTAGAACCATGTTTCCTGAAAGTTGTACTAGGCACCCCAGACAATATTAAGAGTATTTTTTCTGACTTGTTACAGTCATGCTCTTCCCCTAGTTTCCAGCTGCTGTTTATTTTTGCTAGCTCTCTAACCAGTCATGTTAAAATGTATAGTTTTGTTGATATTATGGCTATCTTCTGTTTTTCCTCTGCTTCTAACTTTTTTGCCACTTTCTGCTCTGGTGTTTCCATTCTCTTGTGTGTGCATTGAGGATATGATATACCTTCAGTCTCAGTTTTGTTGCATTTCTTGCATTTCTGGCCTCAGTGCCAATCCAGATTTCACCTGCATTTCTTCCTATAAGTTCCAAGAGTTTGTTTGGCTTTAAAAAACATTTTTGTGTGCTCAGAAATGTCTACAAATTTCCCATCATGGAGGCATTTTGTAGGCCTTGTCCCATGCATTCTTGCCATTTACCCTGGCATCTTTGCATATATTTTTTCAATGGTACCCATTTGAGCTTTTTTTTTTTTTTTTTTCATTTTAAAATGGCATACATGGTTGCATGCACTGTCTGCAAATTTTGGATCCATGGTGCACCTTGTCTTGTAATTCGTCCTGGGAGGTTCAGAAGTGATAATTCCATTGGGGATCTTGTGATCACTTAAATTCCTCTCCTACTCCAACTGGAGGCATATTTCCCCATTGTGCTATAAATACCACCTTACAGTGTAAAATGACCTGGGTTGTCCATGGCATGTATGGAAAAGAAATTAGCTATTTTATTCTAAGCCGCTTGAATTGAACTAGCTAGAAATTTATTCTAGACAACGAGGAAAGTCTTGAGAAGCCAAGACTTATCTATCAGACTTCTTACCTAAATTGTTTAGGTACGAAATATTTAGTGTACTTTGCTGTGTTGTTGAAACTTGAACCCTTACAGACACATTATGTAGGAGGCTGAAAGCACTTGAGATGTGGAGGTCCAAACAAATTCTGAATTTTCCTTAGAGTTGGACAGCCAGAATCACTAATGTGGCCATACCACAATGCATGAATAAAAAGCTAGAAATTCCTAATACCATAAAGAGAAGAAAATTACAATATCCTGTCACATAATGTGCAGTAACAAATGTCCTCTGCTGTAGGTTATCCTTCAAGGAAAAAATAGATGGGAAGCATGGCCTGAGTGGTTCACAGTGAGCACAGTTCCTCTATTTAGTATTGTGTGTGTGTGTGTGTGTGTGTGTGTGTGTGTGTGTGTGTGCGTGTGTGTGTGTGCGTGTGCGTGTGCATGTGTGTGTTTTACATCGTTATAGTCGTGACCAACTCTCCCAGGCCCCATGTCCATGGAGTTTTCTTGGCAGGAATACTGGAAGTGGCTTACCTGTTCCTACTCCAGGCACCTACAACACCTGGTATTCCCTGGTGGTCTCCCATCCAAGTACTAACCAGGGTCGACCCTGCTTAGCTTCTGAAATCAGGCAAGATCGGATGTGCTTTGGATAAAAAACAGATCATGTTACTGATTGCCAGCGTTCTTTGAGGACATGGCACTCGGAGGAGGAGGAGGAGGAGGAGGAGGAGGAGGAGGAGGTTCCAAGCCACTAACCGAGTTCATGTGTCTTCATCAGAACTGTGGCTGGGAGAGGAGCCATAACTGGTGCTAGGTAAAAGTTGAGGATGTTTCAGGAAAAAGGATTCACCTATCCTACCAGACACATCTGATCACATTTCCTGGCAGCTGTGGCTGGGAGGAAGAGAGACACACAGCAGTAACCCCCTGTGCTTTGCCCCTGAGTGCCCACTTAGCGGATACCCGAGAGGATAGGGCGTAATGTGTAAAGCAGCCCTAAAATAAGGTGTCTTTGAACATTTGGGGAGGAAAGCTATATAAATGCTAATTACAACAGCTCTTGCTGCTCCTGATGCTATTAAATGTGTACATACACCTGCGCTGGGCTGGACCAATCCAGGCGGATGCGAATGTTTGCTTAATTCCCATCCTATTTTCTAAAGCATCGACTTCTTTTGCAGTGCTGCCTGATTCTCTAAGAAGCTGATGATGAGTTTCTTTGAGAGAGAAAGAGAGAGAAGGAGCCGGGCTATGTAGCCTGGCTACCCTCCGTTCGAGTTTCTTTCCTCCCGACAAAACCCCTTACTTCAAAGCGAGGGACATAATGTACAATTTTTAATGGCTCTAGAGCACGGCACTCAGACTCTCAGTGCACTGTGCCTTACCTCCGTGTAAACACCTCATCAAGATTGCCTGCGCTCCAACAATAGCCGCCAAATGCAATTTGAGAACCACAAGCCTTTGAAGTCTTCCCGGGAAAGGGCCCGTTTCCTAGTCTGGGATAATGACATGTCGTGATTGCTGTCTTTGTTGTCTCTTTTCAACAGAGAAGCAATTACGGGGCTCAATTTAACAGAATAGACATTATACAGCTTATGATGCTCAAAATGCAATTTCATTTGATCATTTTCTCAATTTGATTGGCATTAATAGAACAGTTCGCCAAAGGGGGAAGACAGGGGGAGAGAGAGAGAGAGAGAGAGAGAGAGAAAGATGGGGAAACAGCAGGTTGAAGTTATGCCTTGGTCCTCTTTCAAAGAGATAATGCAGAAGCATGCTGTACCTGCCAGGAGCGCTAGCTGCGGCCTCACGGCATTGGCGGCCGCTCTGCCCAAAACGATGGAACACACACACCCCATGCTCTCCATGGAAGAGCCAAACCCCGGAGTGACCCCCATATATCTCAGCTGTCCTGCCACACCTGAGGGGCTCATGAACTCCCCTGATAATTAGTGCTTGAACCTATCTGGCTGAGCAGAAGGATGAGTGGCAGGAACCAACGACAGCCCAGGAAATTAGGATGCCAATGCTCCCTTGATTTCTGCATGGCATGAAATGTCAATGCCAATGTAAATTGGCATTTGGCACCTCAGAGGTCTGGAGTCAGGCAAAAGTGTGTGTGTGTGTGTGTGTGTGTGTGTGTGTGTGTGTGTGTGTGTGTGTGTGTGTGTGTGTGTGTGTGTGTGTGTGTGTGTGTGTGTGTGTGTGTGTGTGTGTTTTTATTGACAAGGAGAGTCCTCTACTGCTGGAAGGGGAAAACTGCTCAGTTACTATATTTCTGAGCCCACTTTATGTGAGTATTTGTCCCATAGATTAAAAATATATTGAGTGGGGGGGGGAGCCCATGTGTCAAAACCTCTTCCTTTCTACTCTGCACTCATAATCATATTTGATTATATTGCAACTGGTAAATGCAATAAATAATGTAAATACAAGTGTGGAACAGCTGGATAGCTCTGTGGCTTAGGGATCTGGCTGTGGAACCAGAGGTTGGCAGACACTGATTTCTCCACTGGGCCTCCTTGAGAGGGGCTGGACTTGGTCCTTAGGGTCACTTCCAACTCTGCTGTTCTAAGATTGTTGTTGTTGTGGTGGTGGTGGTGGTTTCTGCTATTGCTGCTGCTGTTGTGCTTCTTCTTGTTGTTAAACAGACTCCTTTGTTTCATGGAGCTGGTAGACGACCGACTAGCCAGCCCCTGTTTGTTTATGTATACTTACTTCGCATGGAGGTGTCATTTACACATCATGTTTGTGGAGGATGGCTTACAATAGAGACGGACTGGTACATAGCCGATAAAACCACCCAGCCTGAATATAGTGTTAATAAATCCTCCATTGAAAACCAACGGCAAAGGACGAGGTGAACATTATCTAATGAAATCCTTGTTCTTTGAAAGTGATGACTCCACCAGGTTTTTAATTTTTTTAATTTTTATTTTTTGGAACTAGATTTTTATTTTCATTTTTTTTTTGCATATAACTAGGTTAGATGTTTCAAAAACACAGGGAAGAAATAGCCAGGGACCCTCTTGGCTTCAGCACACACCAAGACTCTTAGAGCTGTGACATAAGACCCCTTCTACCTATAAACATTAATCGCTCGAGAAAAGGTCTGGCAAACAAGTTATCATCTTGGCACCAGGGGAGGAGCTCCCCCAATGCTAAAGCTTTCACTGAAACATTCTGCTCTCCATGCGACTTAATACCTACCATTAAGCAGTTACTCTGAGTGCACACACTCTGTCGTCGTCGCAAGTGTTGTTAACAAAAGAGCCCCGGTGAGATCCGAGGATGAAATGGAGGAGTTCGGGACAGACAAAGATTAAATGGATGGCCAACCGCTTTGTGTGTTCCCTCTGGGGTGCCCAAGTCTCACCCCGCGAGGAGTGGCACCTGAGGCCTGAACTGGAAGTTGATGAAGCTTTTAAGTTGGGAGGGGGACCCACCTCAGGTATGATGGCCCTTCAATATGGCAAGTGAAAACGGCGGGCTCTGCCACGGTATGAGAGTCTATGGGAGTTAGGTCCCATAGATTTCAATGGCTCTCTTCTCAGCGGCCAGCACGGTGTGCATAACATGCTGGAGCTAACTGTGACAAATTGAGAAGGGGGAAGAATATCTCTCAGGACACAGGCTGCGTCACACACCCAGCTGTGCCACTGAGATAATGCTCCGACATCTTGTCAGTTAAGTGGAATTAGGCACCACAATTTATGCAGACCTTAGACAAACACCAGCAGGATTCCCGCCAATATCATGAATTTAAATCTGGATTTAATTTAGTTACTTATTTGTTTATTTCATTTCTTTATGGTCATTTTTTAATCCTTCAGTCACACTACAACTCCAAGCAAGGCCCAGTCTTATTCATGCTTCCAGCAGGTCCATAAAGGAGTAAACTTAGCGCAGTTGATTTGTCCCATTGATTTCAATAGGGCTTCTCAAAGGAGGACTTACCCGTGGCTTTGGCATGTCAGAAGAATTTTGTTTTCTGAAATCTGTTAGCTATGTATACCACTAGACATGAAGAGGATTGTTTCTTGAGTGGTGTGTCCCCAGAAGAAATATTGTTACTAGGGCATAGCTTTTTTTTAAAATACACATGCCCGATTGATATCAGATCAACTTATTTTCAAATAACAGAGTTTCTCTCCCTCTCCTCTCTCCCCTCCCCCCACTTTCAGAAGTTCTCAGGCTCCAAACATTGCACTTAATGGAATGGAGGGAGAAGGCCCCAGATTTACCATGCACACAGTCAGTGGGTTCTCTTCCAATAAAATCCATGTTGCTTTTTTTTTCATCAAGCAGCTGTTTTCTACTCATGCCATATATAGCTGAGAGGAGTCGATAATCTCACAGATATTCCCTTTTAGAACCTATATTATACCATTAGGTACAAAATACCATGATGTTCTGATGGCTGACCCTTTCTACAACATGGGACGTAACCCACAGTTGTTAAAGTTGGTATTCATAGTACTTGGGTTTAAGAATGAAAGATTGATGCCGTCGAGGTCAAAACTGATTTATCTGTCCAGCAATCAAGGTAAGAAGAAATAAAATAAGCTTTCCGAGCATCCCTTTGGGGGATGGCATGGCAAAAATTAAAGACAGAGGTGTCCTGGAATCTTTTGGCTGCTTTGATTTTTCGATGTGTTCTACAACTCTCTGATCTCAGGCTGAAATTTCTGCTGAGAATAGGATATGTGCTCCTGAGCCACTGTTGAAAATCTGATCCTCCCAGTGAGGTATCTGTAAGGCTCTTTTTATATTACAGGTCCCAAAGACTGATATAATAGGGGCTGTGAAGCTGCACCATATTTTAATCTGAGCTTCATAGCAGCTATCCAAGGTGCTGAACTCAGTTTTCAAAATAAGTTCACACACAGACACACACACACACAGAGAGAGAGAGAGAGAGAGAGAGAGAGAGAGAGAGAGAGCGGATAAGCCCTTTAAAAGTTAGATCAAATCCAGAGCAAATGTATTGCCCCTATGATATCACAGTTATAACTTATAAGCCACCACTGACTTAGATGTGCCCCATCAACAGTTGGGATGTCGCTCTTCCTGTCTCTCATAAGGTCTGCTTATCACTCCATTATTCCTTCATTTGCCATCATGGGTCTTCACAGCTCATTCTGTTTTCCCTGTTTCCTTTTTGTTCATTATTCACCTTCACGGCCTTATCCTTAGAACCTGAGAGGCCTTGATTCACTCAAGGCCAACCAATGTCAAGGCCTTCCTGGCCTGCGTTCAAAACCCAGTCCTGCTTACACCAAATGGAACATTCTCTGCTATGTTGCTTTTTTATATATGACATACCACAAACTATTGGCATAGTGATGCTGACTCATAAAATGGGACGGCCAGCATAGTGTAACATTATGGTATCAGACTAGGATTGAAAAACTCCTGATTCAGGTCTGTTTTTGGATCTTACTGGGTGATCAGGAGCCAGTCTATTGTCCCTCAACTGAATCTAATGCACAGCTTGTTGGGAGAATAAACATGAACTGCCAGACATGTCATCCTGAGGGTCTTGGAAGAATGGAGGAATAGAATATATTCCACCAAACAATAGGGGGAAAATGACATTTTGCTAGACTTGGATCACCATAGTGTAGAAGCTTTTGACATTTATTCTGCATTAGTCTGCATTGAGTGCCAGCATTTGCAAAATATTTAAATATAACTTCAATCACCTATAGCTTGACTTTTCATTTTTAGGCCCACCTGCACAAAGAGCATGAAATAGGTGGAACAAACTCCAGCCAAGCTACATCCCTGGAAGAAAACGTCAGTAAGATGAGTAACCAGAGTCCGTTGGGAACCCAAGCGGAACTAAGAAGCCTGAAGGACAGATGTCACAATGTGTTAGAACTGGAGAACACTCGTGCCAGTTCTAACTCTTATAGAGAAGGAGCTGATGGGGAGCAGGAGAGCAGACATTCATTGCATCACCCTTTATCTCCCAATCCATCCGTCACTCCTCTCCATCCTTCCATTGAACACAGCTGTACTTGTAGTTGGGTCCACCAGTTTCCTACAGGTTCAGGCTGCAGCGTACATCCGAATGCCAAACAACAACTGATGACTGTAACTTTTGGCGAGAATCTTATTGAGCTGAATCCATACCCCAATTTATCAGGGCTCCATTTACCATGTGCTGGTGAAACGAAGAAGAAAAACCAACGCCATATTGAAAGCACTTGTGGACCTTGCCATCAGCCTCCATTCAGGTGTACGGTATCAGAGCCTCTGTCAACAACGAGACATGGCAAGCATCAGGTCCTGAAAGGATGCAATAGTTTTTCACCAGTTTCTAAGGCTGGTTTTCCACCACCAGTAGACGGAAACGTTTCATCTGGGATCCCCAGACGGATTTATAGAGAGATCTCCCACAGCCATGTTTCTGGTAACTCAGGGTAAAGATTATGTTTTCTCCATATCATTCAAAGAGGCAGAAAATGAATGAAAGCACAGGGTGTATTAAGGACTCGATGGCAGTCTTTTTGGTCCTGACTCATAATGGTTAAAACCCTACTATAGATCCATTTATTTTACTTATTCATTTGAAATGGGGTTGGAAACCAAGATCTATGAGGAAAGACTGAAAGAATCGGTCATGTTTAGCCTAGAGATAAGAAGACTGAGTGGTAGTAGGGTAGCATTTTTCAAATATTTAAAGGGCTGTCATACAGAGAAGAGGCAGGATCTGTTCTCGATCATCCCAGAGAGCAGGGTGCACAACAATGGGCTCAAGTTAAGAGAAGCCAGCTTGCAGCTGAATATCAGGAAGAAATTTCCTGACTGTTAGAGACGTACAGCAGTGGAACCAATTACCAAGAGTTTGTGACTGCTCTTACATGATACATTCAAGAGAAATTTGGACAACTACTTGGCCAATAACCTTTGATTTGTATTGCTGCATGGAGTGGGGGTGGGTAGGGGTGGACTTGGTCTGATAGGCCCCTTCCAACTTCTCTCTTCTATGAAAGGTCCAAATGAGGCTTATATCGTTAAAAGACAGCATTTAAAGCTAGCATAGTGAATGCGCAAATTCTAAAAATGATCATATGAATACCATACTAAAAAACATAAGCAATACCTAAATACAGTCAAAGCTGCAGGGTATGGCAATCCATTTAAAACTGCCACTCAGGCAAACAATCAATAAGGGATTTCTCCTTTTTTGGTCTCATTTATTTCTTTGTTTGCCACTGTGTTTTTGAGGCCGTCCCAGCCACCAGCTTGCCGCTTGATCCAAGCTTGTTCCCCGACCACACGGCTCATCCGGGCAGCAGAAGAGCGTCACCTAGAAATGTCTCAACTGGCCAACGACTACCTCTCAGGAAGCCGATTGGCTGGCATGTTCCCACCTATAATGCAGAGGGGGGAGAGCGACTCCCGGATCAACCGGGAAAGCCACGAAGGGAGCCAACCAGTGCTGCTGAGCCACAGCAATTCTGAAGGCTGCTTGCTTCAAGCCAAGAAGGAGAAGAAGGAAAAAGAAAAAAGGCAGGTGAGAGGGGAGGAATCCTGGGCCCAGCAGGGGTGGGAAGAAAGCAGGTCTTGATCCGTATGCAGTTTCCTGGCTCCTTGTTTTATGATGACAGTCCTGCCGGCAACGACAAAAAAGCCTTCCCTGGACCTCTAAGCTCATTTGTTATTATCTGATCTGTAGGGAGAGCAGGCCCAAATGGGATGGGATGGTTAGCACTCCATTAGAAACGGAGTTCTCTGAAGGGATAAAAGACTATCCAGTTGTCCCACCAGGACTGTGCCTGATTGGGCATCAGAGGGTAAACAAGGATTTCATTTGCAGCTCTGTGAGCTGAAGGAATTGTCCCCCTGGTGGGGAAATTTGGTAACGGTGGGAAAGAGCAAACCACAGAACCCTGAACATGGTCACTGTTCATGCTAGAAACTGAAGATCGTGCCTTCCGTTCCCTCGCCTGTGTTTGGGAAGCCACCAAGAAAACAAGAAGGCCCAATGATAAGTTTGGAAAAATATATCACATGTTAGGAACTATGGGAAAGTAAGAATTAGTGCCTCCTTAAGGAATGATAACATGACATGTCACCCAGTTATTTTCTTGGGTATTTAGCAATTCCATTAATGCAGGATTATGAATAATGCGCTTGAACCCTATGCTTTCTTGAACTGGGTTCCAACTACTGTTCCTAAATACAACAGACCCATTAAATCATTGGAATTTTCCCCTGAATTGGTTTATCATCCAGAAATTGATTCTGAGGATTTACCCTGGCTGAGGTTAGCAACTGGGTTTCAGACTTTATTATGAGAATATACATACATCTGTTGCAGAATGCCTTGGTTTAGGAGAGGCATTTCCACCTGGTCATCCCAGATATGGAGTGCCCTTTTGTTATGGTGCCGCTTGTTGTCTTCACAAGAACTGGCATTCAAACTAATTTTATAGAAAGGAAGGAAGGAAGGAAGGAACAAAGGAAGGAACAAAGGAAGGAACAAAGGAAGGAACGAAGGAAGGAGACACTGCCCAATTTTGAGAGCACCATCTTTGTTCATTGAATCATAGAATCATAGAATCATAGAGTTAGAAGAGACCTCAAGGGCCATCTAGTCCAACCCCCTGCCAGATGAATTGAACCAGTTGGTTACTCAGCTGGTTATAACCTTGTGCCAGTCTAGAAAGAAAATGTGATCTTAGAAACCACTACAGGTGATGACATGAAGGAAGGAAGGAAACAAATCCAGTACACAGAGAGGTATATTCAATTGCTCATTATCCCAATCAGTCCATTGGCCCCACCCATCTATGCCTGCTGCAGCATGTTACAGACTCTGTCACAAGGGCTTTGCTTCTCCTTTATGTTGCTTCATTTGTAAAATGCTTTCAAATACAACTGGTCGTGCCCTTTTGCATCATTGACTCAGCACCCCCTTAACCTGACACCACCCTGTGTTTTTTTCCCCAAGGAGGACAATCAAATACCATTAAATGGTGCAGGGTGTTCTGAAACTCGGGACATAAATATTTTCTTGGTTGTGCCTCCCAAAGTAGCTTCGGTCCACTTTCTCACCTCTTCTCCCTTTCCATTAAAATGGAATAAATAACAAGGTATCCCATTTCCACACAATGATTATGGTTTGCCGGTGGGACAGAAGGGCTTCACAATACCTCCCTGTCCCCATGACCAATTGCCATGTTTAAGAAGCTAGCTTCTGACCCCAGAGCAGACAGATTAAGCTGGAGCAATGACGGCTGTGCCAGGGACTTGGTGCCTGTTTGTGGATTGCTGCATGACTGCCCTTCAGAAAGAGTTATCTGGATTAGGGACATAACTGCAGGGCAAATGTCCTTCTTATGTGCAGACTATTATATTTGTCGTCTAGGGAGATAACTGTCTTAACGTATAGGCTTTTGTAGAATTTCCCACATAAAGGCATTAGTCAAAATTCGGCTTCTGCTTTAAGGCCCACACGTCAGTTCTCCTCACAGGATTCCCCATCTCAGTGGTTTCTCTGGTCAGCACAAATGCATAGAAGGGGTCAGAACTCTCTGCAACAAACCAGGAAAGGGACCTTGGTGTCCTGGTGGATGGCTCAATGAAGGTGTCAATCCAGTGTGCCGCAGCAGTGAAAAAAGCCAACTCAGTGCTAGGGAACATTGGGAAGGATTTAGAAAATAAGTCAGTCAGTGTCATTTTACCTCTTTATAAATCTATGGGGAGGCCCCATCTGGAGTATGGTGTACAATTCTGGTCACCATACCTCCAGAAGGATTTTGTTGAAATGGAAAAGGTGCAGAGGAGGGCAACCAGAATGATTAGGGAACTGGAACACATTCCCTACCATCTGAGGCTGCAACGGCTAGGCCTCTTCACTCTTGAATGACAGCGCCTAAGAGGTGACCTGATTGAAGTGTATAAAATCATACACAGTATGAACAAAGTAGTTAAAGAAAAACTGTTTTCCCTGTATCACACAACACTAGAACTAGGGGACACTCCATGAAGCTTTTGGGTGCTAGATCTCAAACAAATAAGAGAAATTACTTCCATAGAATCACTGGTCTATGGAACTCCCTGCCAGAAGAAGTGGCAACAGCTGTCAGCCTTGGCAGCTTTAAGAAAGGATTGGATAAGTTCATGGAGAACAAGAATATCAATGGCTATCATTATGGATGCCTAAAGAAAACCTCCAGGTTGGAGAGATAGGCAGGATATCTCTCAATACCATTTGCAAGGAATCGTAAGCAGGTGAAGACATCTGCTTGGGAATACCCTGAAGCAAATGGTGAGCCACTGTGTGAGACAGAAAGCTGGACTGGATGGGCTGTGGCCTGTTCCAGCAAGGCTGTTCTTATGCTCTTATGTTCTTAAGCTATTCTGGATGGCAGAATCATTTTGTCTGTCTTAGAGTTGTGCAATCCTAATGATCCTTGGCAAGCTTTTTGCTCCTAAGGCAGTGATGGCGTACCTTCGGCACTCCAGATGTTTTGGACCACAACTCCCAGAATCTGAAGCCTGTATTGTCAATGACAAAGGACTGTGGGTGTTGTGGTCCATAACATCTGGAGTGCCAAAGGTTCGCCACCACTGTCCTAAGGCAACATTTCCCCAAATCTGTGGTTGGCTCATAAACTAAACCAGAGAAGGCTGGACTCAGAAGTTCAGGTGGTGGATATTTCTTCCCAGTCCATGAGCTGCCCCAAACCGCCTCTCTGTTATGTGTGGGGGGTTGAACGTTGGCACATTATTTGCACCACTTATGCATCTTGGTTTTCAGCTTGCTTTGTTTTGTGATTGGTGATTGGAAAGTAAACGCTCACCTGGCTTGCAAGTCTGGTAGCTGAAGGAGCAAACTCTGGGGAAATCTGGAAATAAATGCTCACCTGGCTTGCAAGTCTGGTAGCTGAAGGAGCAAACTCTGGGGAAATCTGGAAATACACTGAACCTCCCGTCTTGATGGCTCTTTTCTTTAGTTCTCTTGTGTTTTTCCCCTAGTCCAGGCATGACCAAATTTCAGCCCTCCAGATGTTTTGGACCACAACTCCCAGAATTCCAAGCCTGTATTTCCAATGGCAAAGGACTGTGGGAGTTGTGGTCCAAAACATCTGGAGGGCCGACATTTGGACATGCCTGCCCTAAAATAACTGCAGTAAATTTAAAAAGGACAGACTTTTCTCTTGATTCAGGAAGTGAAACATCATTCTACCTCTCCACTTAGAGTTATAGGACAAAAGGGTATGTGAACATGGATGTGAAGCTTGGAGGACTGGGACCGGACTATGAAGCAGTCAAAGAAAAAGTAAGTGGAATGTGTGAACTTTGCAAAGATTTTTTTTGGCAGAGGAAATGAGGGGGGTGACCATAATTTCAAAATAAAATATTGAACGTCCTTAAAATCAAGAGAGCTGGACAGACACTATTATTGAATACTTAAGTACTGGGTCACCCGATGACTCTTAATTGTAGTAAGTGCAAGAATAACCAGACAGATCTTCATAATGGGCTTAATTACCGTACTACCTTGGATGGAAGCTACCTAGATGCCCTAAGCACATCCGATCTTGCTTGATTCTGGAAGCTAAGCAGGGTCAGCCCTGGTTAGTACTTGGATGGGAGACCACCAGGGAATACCAGGTGCTGTAGGCGTCTGGAGTAGGAACTGGCAAACCACTCCAGTACTGCTGCCAAGAAAACTCCATGGACATGGGGTCATGAAGAGTCGGTCACGACTGTAAGACACAACACACACACACCTTGGATGGATCTTTTTTTAAAAAAGCACCTTGCAAATCCCCAATCTGGTGCTCTTCAACTTACTATCATTCTTGCAGGTTAAAAAAAAAAGCAACCTGAAACACAATGCATACATCATTAATGGTGTACTCTGTTTGGCTGCCAGGCTGTGAATTGCTGAACGATACTGAAGTCTTGTCAGCCAACCACTGGTAGATTGAGATCTGCCACGTAGGGTTTAAGAGAGAAATGTACCATTCATGTCTCAAGAGGATGCAGTCGCTACACAAGTTTTAAAGGGCTTGGTGCCCTTGCGCTGGCTTTATAAACTTGTTTGAGGATGACTGCTCTCCACTTATAATCCATGTGGAATGTGAACTAGAGCTAACTGCTTGCCATACTTGTGTTCAGAAGAGAATGTTCCCCCGGATCGTTGGCTTGGTTAGCAGCCAAGGGGCTGAGCCAAACACCTCTCGTTCTGCAGTACACCATCTCTTACTTTGTTTCCTTGAACCCTTGCCCTTCTTTTGTGGAACATCTTGGTCAACCTATTTCAATTCTTCTTGCTTGTTTCTCTCCACCTGCATCTCAGCTCCCATTTCTAAGACGCCAAGAGTAGCTCCCAAAATAGAAGTTATAAGACCATGAACCTTAGAGCATATGTCTAGCTCTATAAAAACAAGCACCAATTGGAGCAAAACAGGATAAAAACTGGAGATAGCTCAGAAGCTCGGTGAAAGATCTGGGTAAATACAGTAAAAAGATAAGAACATAAGAAGAGCCATGATGGATCAGGCCAACGGCCCATCTAGTCCAGGTTCCTGTATCTCACAGTGGCCACACCAGATGCATCCGGGAGCACACGAGACTAGATACAGTATCTGTCTCCTGATACCACTCCCCTGCATCTGGTCCATGAAGTACCCTGGTTTTAAGCCTGGAGATTACACATCTCTATCATGGTTTGTAACCTGTGATGGACCTTTTCCTCCAGGAATATGCCCAATCCCCTTTTGAAGGCATCCAGGCCAGATGTCATCACCCCATCCTGTGGCAGGGAGATCTTTGCCTGTTCTCAGAGAGCATCCCACAGATGGTCGTTTCCTTTCATTGCTGTCCTGCTAACCTCAAATGACAGGGGCTGTAGTGGGTTATGACATTGTGGCTTGCAGGCAGGAATTGATGCTAGTTTAGTGGAGAGTCAAACCAGAACAATTTTGTCCTCCATTCCATCCCTGTGGCTCTGTTGTCAGAGACAGAAATAAATAAATGCATGTCCAAAAAACTATGGTGCATTCCAATCGGGCCCACCTTTTCAAGCTCCCACTTTTTCTGTGCCCTCAACAAAGGTATCCATTAGCCGATGCTCACCTGCAGAGAATTCCAATTGCAGATAAGTACACCCAAGTTTATTCTCTTCTGGCTGGCTCAAGTGTGCATTACTTTAATGCAATTGAGCTGCCCCGGTGCATTCAGATGGCCCGGCTTTATCACAGAAAGGGAGCAGGGAGGGGAAGGAGAGTAAATAGAGCCCAGCAAATGCAGCTGGAGAGTCGCTGAATGCACATTATGCCCTGTTAAGCAACATCAGGTGCTGCGGAGCCAAAGAAGAAGATGAGGCCAATCATCTAAGGAAAGAGTCCAGGAGAAAACTCTCTCCCTAACCCTCCCCCACCCTCAAAAAAAAAAAAAACCTTCCTTGCAGATGGTTGTCTGAGATGCTGCTAGTAGTACGTAATCCAAGCTGACTGCCTTCATGCCAATGAGACAACGTGCAATAATACAGCATCTCTTGTCCAGCATTCGTGTTGGCTCTTGTGGTGTTAAAATGCTACAACTGTCAGTGATCCAGGACGTTGTAAAATCAGTGTTGATTTCCTTGGCCTTGAACATAAGAACATAAGAACATAAGAACATAAGAAGAGCCATGCTGGATCAGGCCAAAGGCCCATCTAGTCCAGCTTCCTGTATCTCACAGCGGCCCTACCAGATGTGTTTGGGAGTGCATGAGAATAGATATCTGTCTCATGATACCACTCTCCTGCATCTGGTCCTTGAAGTACCCTGGTTTAAAGCCTGGAGATGACACATCTCCATCATGGTTTGTAACCTGTGATGGACTTTTCCTCCAGGAATCTGTCCAATCCCCTTTTGGATGCAGAATGAGGCAGCCTGAGTTCCTTCAGGTCAGAAAACATCAATAGAATTGCTGAACAGCTTTCATGAAGCCAGCAAAGTTCTTCAGTCCATGTTGTCGTCCATGGATGTATGAACAATAATTTATGCAAGGTTGGAGAAATGCAACTAAAGCTAAATGTGAGCAGACTGTGCTGGTTCTTCTGCCGACGTTCTCCTCTTATATTATCTCTGGAACTCCCTGCTGAAACACCATCTCTTCTGTTAAACCTGTGAGGAAAAAAGCCTTCCATCCATCTGAGGCTCAAAAGTAACTAGGGTCAAACGTGCTTGTTCTAATAAAGAAGGGATTCCACACAGCTACTTCTGCACCTTTAGTTTGGCACAAAATCCATCTGCAAAGGAGATTGACCCTGTGTGATCATTGTCCCACCCTTGAGATGTGTTCCAGACCAAGGGGGGGGGGAGCATGAGTTCACAAATAGGACCTTCCGTGCTCTGTTCTGCTGAACAAGGATTTTGAAACCCTGGTCTTTGTGGTCAACATCAGTCTCTCTGTCTACTGCACTAGTGTTTCCCAACCTTAGGTAGCCCAGGTGTTCTTGGGCTGCAATTCCCAGGGGCCTTCACCCCCAGCTGAGCAGGCTGGGGGTTTCTGGGCATTGCAATCCAATAACACCTGGGTCACCCAAGGTTGGGAACCACTGTGCTAGACCTGCTTATAACCAGTCCTTTGATCACAACTGCTGCTTTTTCTCTTGTAACAGTCTGAAAAGATAAAGCAGCAGAAGGAATATGCCAAGCACGTTCAGGAACACAACATGAAGAGCAACACAAATGCAAGAAAACCGCCACCAAGGCCGGAGTGCAAGTCGGGGGCATCCAGGCAGAAGGTAAGTGTAGCAAAGGAGTGGAATGGAGAGAAAGGGTGCTCTACTGAGCCCTGTGGCACAATGGTTAAATGCCTGTACTGCAAGTAAAACTTTGCTCATGACCTAGGGTTCAAGCCCAGGTAGCCGGCTCATGGTTGACTCAGCCTTCCATCCTTCCAAGTTCGGTAAAATGAGTACCCAACTTGCTGGGGGGGGGCAATGTGTAGCCTGTATAATTAAACTGTAAACTGCCCAGAGACTGCTTGAAGTGGTATGGGGTGATATATAAGCAGAACGCTTTGTAAGAGCCTTGTGGGGCAGTAGTTAAATGCCAGTTGTTGTTGTTGTTGTTGTTGTTGTTGTTCAGTCGTGTCCGACTCTTCGTGACCCCATGGACCAGAGCTCGCCAGGCCTTCCTATCCTCCACTGCCTCCCGGAGTTTTGTCAAATTCATTTTGGTTGCATCGATGACATCGTCCAACCATCTCATTCTCTGTCGTCCTCTTTTCCTTTTGCCTTCGATTTTTCCCAGCATCAGGGACTTTTCCAGGGAGTCCTCTCTTCTCATGAGGTGGCCAAAGTACTGGAGCCTCAGCTTCAAAATCTGTCCTTCCAGTGAACATTCGGGGTTGATTTCTTTCAGAATGGATAAGTTTGATCTCCTTGCAGTCCAGGGGACTCTCAAGACTCTCCTCCAGCACCACAGCTCAAAAGCATCAATTCTGCGGTGATCAGCCTTCTTTATAGTCCAGCTCTCACTTCCATACATCACTACTGGAAAAACCATAGCTTTAACCATCCTGACCTTAGTTGGCAAACTGATGTCTCTGCTCTTTAGGATGCTATCTAGGTTTGCCATTGCTTTCCTCCCAAGAAGCAGGTGTCTTTTTATTTTGTTGCTGCAGTCGCCATCTGCAGTGATCAAGGAGCCCAAGAAAATAAACTCTGTCATTGCCTCCATTTCTTCCTCTTCTATTTGCCAGGAGGTGATGGGACCAGTGACCATGATCTTAGTTTTTTTTATGTTGAGCTTCAGCCCATTTTTTCACTCTCCTCTTTCACCCTCATTAAGAGGTTCTTTAATTCTTCCTCACTCTCTGCTATTAGAGTAGTATCATCTGCGTATCTGAGGATGTTGATATTTCTTCCAGCAATCTTAATTCCGGCTTGTGATTCATCCAGACCGGCCTTTCTCATGATGTAGTCTGCATATAAGTTAAATAGGCAAGGTGACAGTATACATCCTTGTCGTACTCCTTTCCCAATTCTAAACCAGTCAGTTGTTCCATATCCAGTTCTGACAGTTGCTGCTTGTCCCACATATAGATTTCTTAGGAGACAGATAAGGTGGTCAGGCACTCCCATTCCTTTAAGGACTTGCCATAGTTTGCTGTGGTCTACACAGTCGAAGGCTTTGGCATAGTCAATGAAGCAGAAGTAGATGTTTTTCTGGAACTCTCTGGCTTTCTCCATAATCCAGCGCATGTTGGCGATTTGATCTCTAGTTCCTCTGCCCCTTCGAAATCCAGCTTGTAGTTCTGGAAGTTCTCTTTCCACATACTGCTGAAGCCTGCCTTGTAGAATATTGAGCATAACCTTGCTAGCATGTGAAATGAGTGCAATCATGCGATAGTTGGAGCATTCTCTGGCGTTTCCTTTCTTTGGGATTGGGATGTAGACCGATCTTTTCCAGTCCTCTGGCCACTGCTGGGTTTTCCAAATTTGCTGGCATATCTTATGCAGCACCTTTACAGCATCCTCTTTTAAGATTTTAAAGAGTTCAATTGGAATGCCGTCACCTCCACTGGCCTTGTTGTTTGCAATGCTTTCTAAGGCCCACTTGACTTCACTTTCCAGGATGTCTGGCTCCAGGTCAGCAATTACGCTATCTTGGTTATCAGGGACATCCAGATCTTTCTGATATAATTCTTCTGTATATTCTTGCCATCTCTTCTTGATCTCTTCTGCTTCAGTTAGGTCCCTACCATTTTTGTCCTTTATCATATCCATCTTTGCACGAAATGCCCCTTTAATATCTCCAATTTTCTTGAACAGATCTCTGGTTTTCCCTTTCTGTTGTTTTCCTCTATTTCTTTGCACTGTTCATTCAAGAAGGCCGCCCTGTCTCTCCTTGCTATTCTTTGGAAGTCTGCATTCAATTTTCTGTATCTTTCCCTTTCTCCCTTGCATTTTGCGTCCCTTCTCTCCTCCGCTATTTGTAGGGCCTCGTTGGACAACCACTTTGCTTTCTTGCATTTTCTTTTCTTTGGAATATTTTTCATTGCAGCCTCCTGTACAATGTTACAAGCCTCCATCCATAGTTCTTCAGGTGTTCTGTCCACCAAATCTAGTTCCTTGAATCTATTCTTCACTTCCACTGTGTATTCATATGGGATTTGACTTAGGTTATACCTGACTGGCCCAGTGATCTTCCCTACTTTCTTCAGTTTAAGTTTGAATTTTGAAATAAGAAGCTGATGATCTGAGCCACAGTCAGCACCAGGTCTTGTTTTTGCTGACTGTATAGAGCTCCTCCATGTTTGGCTGCAGAGAACATAGTCAATCTGATTCCGGTATTGTCCATCTGGTGATGTCCATGTGTAGAGTTGCGTTTTGTGTTGTTGGAAAAGAGTGTTTGCAATGACCAGCTTGTTCTCTTGACAAAACTCAATTAGCCTTTGCCCTGCTTCATTTGGAACTCCAAGGCCAAACTTGCCAGTTATTCCTTTTATCACTTGACTCCCTACTTTAGCATTCCAATCCCCTATGATGAGAAGAACATCTTTCTTTGGTGTCAGTTCTAGAAGTTCTTGTAAGTCTTCATAAAATTGGTCAATCTCAGA
This sequence comes from Phrynocephalus forsythii, assembly GCA_029282475.1. Taxonomy (NCBI): domain Eukaryota; kingdom Metazoa; phylum Chordata; class Lepidosauria; order Squamata; family Agamidae; genus Phrynocephalus; species Phrynocephalus forsythii. The sequence goes on from JAPFRF010000022.1 coordinate 8,925,710, forward strand.
CTCTTCAGCACTGGTAGTTGGAGCATAAACTTGGATTACTGTGATGTTCAAAGGACTGCCTTGGAATCGTACTGAGATCATTCTATCATTTTTTAGGTTGTATTCCAGCACTGCTTTTCTCACTCTATTGTTGACTATGAAGGCTACTCCATTTCTTCTATGGGATTCTTGCCCACAGTAGTAGATGTGATAGTCATCTGAACTGAGTTCACCCATTCCTGTCCATTTAAGTTCACTGATGCCCAGGATGTCAATGTTTATTCTTTCCATCTCACGTTTGACCACATCCAGCTTACCCTGGTTCATAGATCTCACATTCCAGGTTCCTATGCAGTATATTTCTTTGCAACATTGGACTTTCCTTTCTCTTCCAGGCACGTCTGCAGCTGAGCGTCCTTTCAGCTTTGGCCCAGCCACTTCATTAGCTCTGGACCTACTTGTACTTGTCCTCCGCTCTTCCTCAGTAGCATGTTGGACACCTTCCGACCTGAGGGGCTCATCTTCCAGCATCATATCTTTTAGCCTTTTGTTTCTGACCATGGGATGTTCTTGGCAGGGATACCGGGGTGGCTTGCCAGTTCCTACCCCAGGAAGTCTTATTTACAGGCCTCATTTTCACCAGTGTAATTAGCCTTACAATGAGGAAAGCACAGTTCAGCCTGTTTTATTTTGTAGCCTCACTGATCAACTGGGATACAAAAGTAGAAATGTGCCCCATTTATAAGATATTCCAGACTGAGGCTGTAAATGCCTGTACTGCTGGTAAAACTGTGCTCACGACCTGGGGTTCAATCCCAGGTAGCAGGCTCATGGTTGACTCAGCCTTCCATCCTCCTGAGGTCGGTAAAATGAGTATCCAACTTGCTGGGGTGGGGATGTGTAGCCTGTATAATTAAACTGTAAACCGCCCAGAGACTACTTGAAGTGGTTTGGGGTGGTATATAAGCAGAACGCTTTGTAAGAGCCTCGTGGGGCAGTGGTTAAATGCCTGTACTGCAGGTAAAACTGTGCTCACGACCTGGGGTTCAATCCCAGGTAGCAGGCTCATGGTTGACTCAGCCTTCCATGCTCCCGAGGTCAGTAAAATGAGTACCCAGCTTGCTGGGGGGGAGCAATGTGTAGCCTGCATAATTAAACTGTAAACCGCCAAGGAACTACTTGAAGTGGTATGGGGTGGTATATATGCTTTGCTTTGCTTGGATGGACTTGATCTGTTCATTTCTCAAATTACCCAAAGCCACAGTGTTTGTCTCATCAGCCTAGACTTCCAGGGCTGTGACAAAAAGATTCAGAATGCTGAAAGGCTTCCTATTTATTCCTCTTTAACACTTTTACAACAACAGTTGTATGCACAAACTTCTTGCTTCTTTTTATCTCTCACCACCACCACCCTCGACAACATTCGTCTTTCGGTATTTGATCTTACTGAAGCACATATACACAGAGAGAGAGAGAGACCATCTTGTGGAGACCCTGGTAATCACCTATAACAGTGTTGGCGAACCTTTGGCATTAACTCCAGATGTTTTGGCCACAAATCCCACAGTCCTTTAACAATGGCAATATTGGCTTGGAATTCTGGGAGTTGTGGACCAAAACATCTGGAGTGCTGAAGGTTCGCCACCACTGTAGCCTATAACATAACCTGGGATCTTCAGGTCCTGAGACCCAGTTTAAAAGGGAACGAGCTGCCCAAGTTGGACTTCCAGAATGAGTGTTCTGTGTCTTTTCAAAGCCTGAGTATAAACACCCCAGGAAGCCTGCATATATGGGTGTGTAAATTGTCCTCGCTTCTTAGCAAAGTCAAGGAAACAAATATTTTTCCAATACCTGCCCACACCGTCTGCTAGGTTACCAGCTTGTGATCGGTTGGCTGCCTTCTCCCAATGCTTCTTCTTTCTAAAGCAGCATCAGAACATGGGTTTGCAGGGGAGAGAAAGGATAAACAGACAGGAGGAGAGCAGGTGATCTGGTCTTTGAAAACTCACACCTGGACAGCTAGCTAAGGGGGAAAGTAGTATGGTGTGGGGAACAGCAGTGAGCAGAGGGAAGCTTAAGCTTCCTTCCTGCAACCTACTGCTTCTTCCTTGAAAATCATCCCTTTCCAATGAGGCTTTGCAGAGAAGAAAGAGCAACAGCCCGGGTTCAAGGTGCACAGCAAAAGTCCTATCAAGTACGATCCTAACCCTCCCTGGGAATCTCCTGCTCTGTATCGACTTTCAATCGGATTTTAAAGGAAAGAATGCGAGTGTTGTAATTGTGGTTTCCTTGGTTTCCTTTCTTTGGTTGCTGTGTGTGTGTGTGTGTGTGTGTTCTCCCTCACTAAAGGCCCTCGAGTATGCCAAGACCATCCCAAAGCCCAAGCTTCTTGTTTCACGGCCGTCCGAACCAGAGCCCAAAGACGGGAAGAACCTGGCGCGCACGTTAAACGGGGAGAACCTTCCACCCATTTCGTCTCTGGAATCGCTGCAGAGCCGGCACGAGAAGGAGAAGCAGGTCGTAGCTGCATTCAAAACCCTTCACATTGTGTGAGGAACCCGGTGTTGCTGGGGATGTCACCGCTCCCCAGTGGCACCAGAGCAACGGTCTTTTTTGCTCAGCCCCTGGCCTTCTTTGGATAGTTGCCCAGCATGCCAAATGGACTCGGTGGTGACGAATGATGGGTTTTATGCACTTTCTCGATGCAAGATGTTTTCTAGGTTTGCTGATCCTCACTTATTTTTATCAAGCTTTGCTGTTAATCATTAAAGAGTTGGAGACAGAATGGTCAAGAGCTGACCCTTGCTTTTATTTTTTTCCTTTTCTTAAATTATTTTTGCTTCCAAAATCATTTGCTTCGGCCTCCCTCTCATATCCGGCCCAGCTCACACAGACTGACGGGGTGATGTGCTAACCTTCCGTCTGCTCTGCAAAAGGGGAAGCAGAGGACTAGCTGAATTCTCTTGCCATTTCCCATCCATTTGGGAAGCCAAATCTCCTCAGGAAGGCTTAAATCCTCTTATCCAAGAGGTCACATGTCACACAAATGCTTCAACTGAACCGAACCCTGGCCTGTGCTGCACATTTTAGGTGGCCCAAGGGACGCTTTTCTTCTTGGTGGTGACATATCTTCCACCAACCAAGTAGGAGATTGTATTATAGTGGGTTCAACAGGAAAAATGCCAGCTCCAGGTACTATAAAACAGCAGTTTATTCCAACATAACAAGACTTACCCTCAGAAGAGGAGCAAACACACACCCTAACAAATGCACCCTAAATACATCTGGAGACAAGTGTTCACTCCCAGCCAATCTTCCTCCCAGTCTCCTGTTAAAAAGGAACTCTCCAATTAGGAGGACTAAATAACCCATAACTATGTTTTACCTGGCCGATTCCCATCAGCCAAGACACAACAGAGATGCTGATGGGAAGATACATTCCTTACGGGGAAAATACAATATTGTTGACAAGAGGGGTGGCTGTATTGTGCTAATGGCAGGATACACACAGGCTGAAAAACAGCCCTGATGATTGCTTTATGTTTGGGCAAGAAGCAGTTGACTAAGGGGAGAAGGAGTTGGGTTCCGGGATTTTCCCTTCTGTAATGGTGCCACTTTTGTGAACTTGTAAACCACAGGAAGTGGTAAACCACTCCAGTACTCCTGCCATGAAAAGTCCATTAACATGGGGTCACAAAGAGTCGGTCACGACTGTAACGACGCAACACAATGACACAAACCACCTTGGCTTTTGCATTCAGGCTACCTCTTTGCTTGGCATCCTTTTTCCGGCTGTTTGCAACACGGGCAAGATCTGGTGCAGCAACGCTGAGCCATTTCTTTGCTTTTGGGGTCAGGGGTACAGCAGCATAATATCCCTCATTCACAAACTGGAGAAAATGTTGTTGCTGTTGTTTTGTGTTGGTTTTGAAGAATTGGTGAAAGAATGGCAAAAATCTTCTTCATCCCACCTTTTCCACTCATAGGATTACAGGGACCAGGCCCTACCTTTTGAAAAGCTAACCTGGAGAAGTCTATAGCAGACTTCACTTTGGGGCTCTCTTCCCATATTGTTTTTGTTCAGTTGTTCAGTCGTGTCCGACTCTTCGTGACCCCATGGACCAGAGCTCGCCAGGCCTTCCTATCTTCCACTGCCTCCCGGAGTTTTGTCAAATCCATATTGGTTGCATCGATGACACCGTCCACCCATTTCATTCTCTGCTGTCCTCTTTTCCTTTTGCCTTCAATCTTTCCCAACATCAGGGACTTTTCCAAGGAGTCCTCTCTCCTCATGAGGTGGCCAAAGTACTGGAGCCTGCCTTTGAGTGGCAAGTAGGGGTGTGAATAGTGGTCTTTCCCCCCATAGAATCCCTTTCCTTGGACAAGACCAGTGTGCTCAGCCACAACCACAGGGTCAGAGCAGTCACATTATGTGGCGTGACGGGCATGAGATGTCCCCATGACAAAATCCACCCCTATCAGACTCCATCTGGATTACTGTGTCCAGTTCTGAGCGCCTCAATTTAAAAAGGATGTTGACAATCTCTAACGGAACCAGAGGAGGGTGACCAAGATGACTGAGGGTCTGGAAGAAATGTCCTACGAGGAGCAGCTTAGGGAACTGGGAATGCTTAGCCTTTCAAAAAGAAGGCTGAGGGGAGATATGATAGCTATGTTTAAATATTTGAAAGGATGTCATACTGAAGAGGGAACAGGTTTGTTTTCCATGGCTTCAGAGACCAGGACGCGGGGCAGTGTTTTCAAACTATAGGAAAAGAGATTTGGTTTAAACATTAGGAAGAACTTCATGACAGTTAGAGCTGTTCGGCAGTGGAATCTGCTGCCACGGAGGGTGGTCGGGTCTCCTTCTTTGGAGGTTTTTAAGCAGAGGCTGGATGGCCATCTGTCGGAAATATTGTGATGGGGTTCCTGCATGGCAGGGGGTTGGACGAGATGGCCCTTGAGGTCTCTTCCAACTCTTATGATTCTATGATTCTATGATTCAGTTCAGGCACAGTGGTGAAGGAGCCTCTGAATCTCTTCAATGCCCTGTGTTCCAGTCACCCCCTTATTCTCACTTAGCTCCCTACAAGTGCCAACTACGGGACCATCCCTACTGCATCCATTAAGGATGGCTTCTGTATAGATCATAATCCCACAGAAATGGCGACACTTTGAAGCGTCTCTCCTGCGGCTTCTAAACTTGTTGTTTCTCTGATTAAAAGTGATAATCCCCCCTCCTACAAAGCTTGAGGACCTATTTTTTTTAATGAAACCTTCAGAGGGATATCAAAGAACTATTTACTCACACCTAATATTTTAATTAGATTAGATTTTTCAATTTAACCCACCTCGCATCCATGCATGCGCTCACACGCCTCCACATGTCCTTTGATGGGCGGCATGCTCCATATTTAGCCCCAGATGTGAGAGGTAATGAATGCAGGACCTTTTGCATTTAATGAGCATTTCTGCCTTTCCAGTCTGACTCTCTTTGTATCTGTTTTTTTATTAGTAGTATTATTACGAGTATTATTATTATTTTCCTGAGCCATAGAATTTAGTTAATTGAAGGAGTCTCTTACCACCACACATTAAGGGCTTTAAATTAGCATCCCCTTTCTGATGAGAAAATGCAAGCGGACATTTTTGCTTTGATCTGAGGATTTAGTTGAAGAAGGCCATATGATCTCTTGAAAATGAGCTGATGGCCTAGTTATTAGGATAAAATGCAAATGCATCCACGTGTGGGGAAATGCTTAATATCTTAATTGATCACCTTCCATGCAGTATATGCCTCTTCTCTTCTGCATCATCTGACAATTAGGGTAATGTTATATATATATATTGCATATCTAGATGGGGAGGGAAGGAGGGACAGAAGTTACTTTCTTCAGAGCCACTCTGATGTTCTTTTAATAAGGAACTTTAACTATAAAGGTATTGCGAAAATCATCTACACTCCTGTAGCTTCCAGTTGCCATGTATGGTTGCGACAGCTGGACAGTAAGTTGTCAAGAGTGAGATTGTTTTGTTTGGAATGTGGTGCCGGAGGAAAGCTTTGTGGATACCCCAGACAGAAAAATGAACAAGTGGGTCCTGAGCAAATCCAGACTGGGCTCTCTCTGGAGGAAAACCAAAATTACAAAATGGAGGCTGTCCTACTTTGGGCACTTCACGAGAAGGCAAGACTCTCTAGCGAAGACTATGATGCTTGGAAAGGTAGAAGGCAGCCAGAGAAGAGGAAGGCCAAATCCGAGATGAGTTGACTGACTCCCTAAGGCAGGCATGTCCAAACTTTGGCCCTCCTGATGTTTTGGACCACAACTCCCAGAATTCTAATCTTAAATTGCCAATGACAAAGGACTATGGGAGTTGTGGTCTAAAAGATCTGGAGGGGCGAAGTTTGGACATGTCTGCCCTAAGGGAAGCTAACAAGCTTGAGTGGGTAGGGCAGTTGGGGGCAGGACATTTTGGAGATCACTCATTCATAGAGTCACCATGAGTGAAAGACACTTGATAGCATACTAGAAGAAGAAGAAGAAGAAGAAGAAGAAGAAGAAGAAGAAGAAGAAGAAGAAGAAGAAGAAGAAGAAGAAGAAGAAGAAGAAGAAGAAGAAGAAGAAGAAGAAGAAGAAGAAGAAGAAGAAGAAGAAAAATGATGTTGGTATTGTTACAATAATTACTGTCATCTCAGTGAAGAAATCCGTTTCTGGATAAGTGAATGGTCTGACTCTGAGAAGAGATTTTTAGAAGCGGTTGGTCAAGATGCATTGAATGCCCAATGGAAATTGAGGAGCTAGCAATTACCCAAAATGTCAGAAAAGGGACGTTTTTGTTCTTAGTGTTATTACTTAAAAATAATAATTGCTTTTCACTAAGTAGATTCTGACTCATGGAGAACAACTCCAGGGTTATGTAGTTATAAAATACCAAGAAGTGGTTCCCCATCCTCTTCTTATTGGGAACCTGTCAGGTTGCCGAAGGCTACACAGCATAAAGTACTCAAAAGGATTCCTTGGGGCTACAAAAACATGAAGAGGACATACAACAGAGCAGTAATAGGTAAATACACAGTTCCTTTGAAACACCATGGTTCCATTAAAAGTAATCTCATTCCTACTGTGTCCCCTCCAAAGTAAATCCCATAGAATTCTTCAGGTTTTCTTCCCTAGGATTGGCTCTTAGACCTAAGATGATCCAAGCTGGCATAAGAACCAGAATGTGATGACGAGGGAAGAGGTGGAGATTACGTTAGCACACATATGATCCATTTGGTGGGACATTTTTCTTTAATTAACATGACCTCTAAGATGTTGGCTTTTAAAAGTGAAATGCCAATGGTGGTTATGCAAGCATATCTATGGGTTACAACAATAATTAATTTTGTGCTGTTGATAATTTCTGACGTATTGCAACCCTTTCAGGGTTTTTGATGTTATTAGAAGTTATTTACAATTCCCATCTTCTGGGGGACATGCTGGATGGTGCAGGCTCCCCAATGCTACCTGGTTTGTCTTTACGCCCAGGAGGCATCCTGGGGAAGTGAACATCCAACCTCTGGTTCCACTCCCAGATACTCAACTCAGTGAACAATCTGTAAAAGGATTACTTGTGTGTGTGTGTTGTGTCATTACAGTCGTGACCGACTCTTCATGACTCCATATCCATGGAGTTTTCTTGGCTGGAATACTGGAGTGACTTGCCAGTTCCTACTCCAGGCGCCTACAGCACCTGGTATTCCCTGGGGGTCTCCCATCCAAGTACTAACCAGGGCTGACCCTGCTTAGCTTCTGAAATCAGGTGAGATCGGATATGCTTAGGGCAACTAGGCACATAAAGGATTACTCCCCCCCCCCCAAAAAAAAATATGGAATGTCACTATCAGAGGTGGAAGTGGTTGAATCTCACTTGTTATTCAAGAGATCAGGTGGTGTTACCCTTTCAAACGTGCAAGCTGGTACAATTTTCTTCTTGTGCAAATGGATAGACTAGAGGGACCACTTGTTAGCTCAAAGTGAATAGTCCAGATGGGGTAACCTTGTGTTTGTCCCAAATTAGAAAACAGTGGTTTTCAAACTTTGATTCAGGGAAACTCAGAGTCCAGGCATACCATGAGCTGCTTGAAGAAATTTGTAATAATGCCATATAAGCTTTCTTGTTAAGATGACCCTTCTCCAACAAGGTAGAGCCACAAGGTGTCTCTCTCTGTGTGTGTGTGTGTGTGTGTGTGTGTGATATATTACTTTCTTGGTAGGCATTCATGGGGAAAGGGTCTCCTTGAGCCAATATGGAAGTACATACTATGTGTTGCATTCACGTACCTTGTCTTCATCCCGGCATCTAACTCAGGGGGATAACTGTGGGTTCCACTGAGTCCACTGTGCTATGCCAGCTGCCTAGAATGAGGGATGGTATGAATAGGCCACCAACCCCATCCTATAAGCAAGAGATTGCAAAACAGCATGGCTGATTTTTTTAAAACTGGAGTCAGTATTATTCTTCTTGGGATGCCCAGTGTGGTACAGTGGATAGAGAGATGGACTAGGAATCTGGAAAACGGGGTTCTAATCCACACTCAGCCATAGAAACTCACTGAGCATGTGGCACTGAACAACCATCACAAAAAAGCACTCCTTAAATATCACACTTATCTTGAAACCCCTATTAGGGTTATAGAGAGATGGACTAGGAGCCTGGTGGTGCAGTGGTTAAATGCCTGTACTGCAGGTAAAACTGTGCTCACGACCTGGGTTCAATCCCAGGTAGCAGGCTCAAGGTTCACTCAGCCTTCCATCCTTCCGAGGTCGGTAAAATGAGTACCCAGCTTGCTGGTGTGGGGGGGGGCAGTGTGTAGCCTGCGTACTATAATTAAAAAACTGTAAACCGCCCAGAGACTACTTGAAGTGGTATGGGGCGGTATATAAGCAGACCACTTTGGTTTGCTTTTGCTTTATTCTAAGTTGGTTCTGACTGGGCAGCAGAAAACAAAACTGTTCTTTTTCAAACAAAATTCATCCCCAAGGTAAGCTTGTTTGAATACTGATGCATTCAAATATTAGAACAATGATTTTTGATATTTGTATGCTGTCAAAAGTGAAAGGTAGAAAACTAATAAAGCCTGCAATTGTAGCTGGTATTCAAAACCATTCCAACCAGCATTAATTTTTTACAAGTACTTCTATTGTTAATTATTTTCAGGACAGCTGCTGCCCAATACATTGGATTTTTATTTTAAGCCAGTTAGGTGTTGACAAATCAGTGGTGCTGGCCAATTAATAGGTTCCACGGTCATCACTTTGCTGAACTCCCTGCTAATGGTAAAGAAAAGCTTCTTTTCCCTAATAACATCTTGCTGTCGAAACAATTGAGACATGTTCACCAACTACATCAAGATGACTTAGCTCTGTGGTGCCTGAACATAGTGAAGGTTTGAACCCGTGGATTCATTTTCGGAGGTAGCAGGACAGTTGCCTGAAATATTAAAAGATAATGGTGGTGGTTGAGGGGGAGAAGCTATATTTGACCTCTTGTTACATAATAAGCAGGATTATCAACCAAGAAACATGACTTTGATGCAACCCAGACTAAGAGCATCTCCATGCTAAACTCTCCCTGCCAGCGCTACAAAGGAGTGGGTCTCGGTCTCAGTTAAGTCTACCTTTGCCTTAACTGCAGCCCCTAAGGGTTGAGGATAGATGAGCCTTCTCACTTAACTCTCAGTTCATTCCGGTTTATTTGGGGCTGTAGAGGAAAGAAAGGGACATTCAGGAGGGGGTGGCAGAGAGGTGAACTGGGAACAGGATTTCCCGCCCCAGTTCTAATTGGAAAGGGTGCCTGCCCCTCCTTCACGTCAAAGCCCCACTTACCTAAGGCTGCCGGTGTTGTTCTGGACCCCCAGGCAGAACATTTTAATAGATTTTCTTCCCTTGCCCCAACAATAAAAACTTGCAATGAGAAGAAACCTGAAAGCCAGAGATCTTGGCAGGACAAGTCGGCTGTCTAAAGGCAGCAGCCTCCCTCCGCCCAAGAGCAGGGCTGGCCCAGACCTTGCTGGAAAAAGGACCGGCTGGGGCATCTTTGGCAGATGAAGCCCTTTGTTGCATTTTCGAACCTGCTGTGGAGGAAGAAGTGTTCGGCCCATGCCCAAGCATTATGGGTGCAATCCTGTATTCCTTATGCAGTGCATGAGATGCCTTCACTATTTTGACCTTGCAAGGAAAGCCCAGGCAAAAAACCCGATCTGTTCTGGTCTAGATGTTATCTTGGTTTAATTCTTCCCCTTTTTATATTTTATATTCTCACTAATATTCCTTCCTCCAAAAAAGGTGCAAAAACTGGGAGATAGAAAGAAACATAGTTGAATGAAATTGGGCAAAACTGGGGTTGACCAACAGAACTCTGTGCATCATTGCTTTGGGCTTTCTGGTATCCTACCCTAACCTCTGGATAGACAGGGCTAAAAAAAAATAAAACCACAATCCTAATTGAAGAGATACATAACTTCTTGCAAAATTTTAAATTTATCAGCAATCCAAGAATATGGGGATCACCCCTCACAACAAATATATAAATAATTGCTATTTTCTATATTATTATTATTTTTTTAAAAAATGCCCCTCTTGATTTTGGAAACACAACTCACACTTTTTGCTGCACTCAGAGGAAGGCTTAGTTAGAAAGCAATATGTCAACTGGCTCCAAATGGGAATCCATAAAACACTGTTTAATAAGATCTTTTTTTTTTTAGAAATCACTTCTTGGAGTCATCTGCGAACACAGTTTCATTCTAACCAGCGATTTATAACGTGATTCTCAAAGAAAATGTTCTTGGCAAGTGCTGGAATTTGGGGGGATTTGAGGGACGCAAGACACACGGAGAAAATGGCCAAGCAGAGATCCGGGCATGTTCAACTTGAGGATGATTTATGATAGTATGGGTTTATTCAGGACTATAGCGAATTTATTTCTCTCCTCCCCAACTCCCCCGCCACTAATGCACCCGCAGACATTCCTCAGTCCATGTCAATAGCAAGCATGGGATCAGAAACCAGTCTCTTGCAAGGAAACGTGGGTGGCGATGCGCCGCAGACTTCGCCTCCTGCCCGATGGCTGGAGAAAGAGACCGGGTGAGCCGGAGAGAGACGTCTCTGGAGTTGAGTACCGCTTTTAAGGGGGTTTGAAAAGGATGCGTGGCGGAGAGCGTCTGTTGGGACTGGCAGAGGGTGTAGCGACGCTTCGACCCCCACCTCGCCCCAATAATCACATGGCACCTTGAAGGTGACAGTATGCAGCCCACGCATGCATCCTTGGAAGTAGGCGGCCGTTTGCCAGGACCAACCTGCTTTCGGAATCAAGGAGCGTCTGGGATCGCGCAAATTTGCGCGCATTCATTAGCGAGTGAACTCTCCATCCTTGAGGGGATTATTGTTTCTGAAAAAAACAGAGGCGGGCTTCCCATGCCCGACGGAGCTAAAATTCTGTGCAAGTTTACTCGGAAATAAATCCTGCAGGACTTGCTCACTGATCGTCTGCCTTTAGATTTTCCGAAAGGGGGACGTGTCCAAATTTGCATTGTTTCACCAGCTAATGAAATTTTGCCTTTCCTTTATTTTAACGGGATATTATTTGCAGATTTTAAAATCAGGAAGTCTTGCGAGGACTTTTTGCCTAGGGTTTTGTTTTCTTTATTTTTTCCTTCGCAAAGCAGGGCAAATTATTTTTCCTCTTGCCTTCTTTTCAGCTTGCTTTTATCTGTTTCCCAACAGTAACGCTGCGCGTTATGGCGTTTCTGTCTTACATTTTTAATGCTATGCATCCCCAGCGAATTGGAATTAAAACAAAACAGCCATTATTATCTTTGTATAACAACAGTCTTTTTAGGAGATAACGGACCCCCGGTCTTCAGACTTCAAAGGACACGCTTCTGAAATCAAGGATAGATACCCCACTCTCCCCAGGACCGCGTCGAATATCTGTTTGCACCTGAAATGCCCGTTTATTCCTAAAGGAAGGAGTTTAGCACCTGCTAAACTCGCCCGTAGAAACTCAAGGTGCTCTCAGTTTAGCCTCGCCCGCCACTCTGGTCTGTGAGCGCTTACTCGGAAGCAGAGGTAATTCACCTCTCCCAGAAGACTTCCTTCTGAGTAAACGCGCACAGGACTGCGGCACCCGGTGAGACCGACGTGCTGCGAAAATCCAGGTTGATTGAAGGAAAGGAATGCTTTTCACGCCTCCTTCTTTAGGCCACAACCCGAAAGCCAGGGAACGAGCCCGATTGTACTCAATGGGTATTACTTCTGTTCTGAGTCGAGGTCGGTGGAACTGACGTGGTCTCCCTCGCAACACCCCTGGCGTGGCGACATTGGGAGAGCATTTTAACAGTCCACAGATCCACGTTGGCATATTTATTTTTGTGTTTGCTGGTCCCAGGCGCCTTCCCACCCCCTATACCTTGCAAGCTCCCCCTGGAGTCAGGAAGGAGGTGGGGGGAGAAAGGCGGGTGGAACCCGGGCCACCGAAAAAAGACACCGGGCGGACGGGCGGGCGAGATTCCCCGTCTCAGATTTTTCTTTGAGGGCCAAAATCTTGGTCGTTGAGAAGGGCCCAGCCAAGCCCCATCCCTCCATCCCCTCCCCGCCTCCTCGGCTGTTTTGAAAGGAGGTTTGTTCAGCCCATTCACCCGACCCCCGTCCTAACCCGAGGGGATTGGGGGGGGGAGAAGTGACGTCGGAGGGAGGGGACAGGCAGCGGGCGGGGGGGCTGGGGAGGTTGAATTCCTTGCCCCTTCCCCCTCGATGTGACCACTGGGTGATCCTTCTCTTTTCTGACTAGGTTCAGGGGTCCGAGTAGTCCGAAAGTGCAATGGGGAAATCGGGGTGGGGCGTTCCGCAAGGCGTCCCCTCCCCTCTCGCCCCCTCCCCCAGCCACCTCTCGAGCTATCCCGGAGGAAGGATGATGGGGAGTTCCGCAACTGGGGAGTCCGTGGCGGCGCCGGGGGACGGGGGGGGCGGGCCAGGGGCGGGGGGGTGAGTGTAAAAGGAGGGGGGCTGAGCAGCAGGCGCTAGATCAGGTGCTGAGGGCCACACAGCTCCGCCTCTTCGATGATGTCCACCTCGTCCTCGGTCTCCTCCATCAGGTAGGGCGGCGGTTGGCCGACCTTGCGGGGCTCCTGGGTGGACGAGGACGACGAAGAGAAGGAGGAAGAGGAGGAAGAGGAGGAGGAGGAGTTGGCGGAGGTGGCGGCGCTGGCTTTGTCCGAGGCGGCCAGCTCGGGCTCGCTGGGGCTCTGCTCGGCGCCCTCCTCCCCTCCTCCCGAGGCCTTGGGGTCGTCCTGGGTCTTCCGCAGCTGCTTCTTGTGCTTCATCCGACGGTTCTGGAACCAGGTCTTCACCTGCAGGGGAGAGGCGGCCCAAGTTGGAGGCAGGAGGGCGGTCGTCCGAATGGACGCGCCAGCGGCTCCCTCGCCCCACCACCACCACCCGCGGGAGGAACCCCCTTGCTTTAAAGGGGCACACACACACACACACACACACACACACACACACACACACACACACACACACACCATGCAATGGATGGGGGAGAGAGCCTAGGGCTGTGATGGCGAACCTTTTAGAGGCCAAGTGCCCAAACTGTGATTCAAAACCCACAAATTTTTTTTTTGCAAAGTGCCAATACAGCAATCTAACCTAATACAGGTGGCTGTGTAGGGGCGATGTCGGGTGCCCACAGAAAGGGCCCCGGGGGCCACCATTGGCACCTGTGCCATAGGTTGGCCAACATTGGCCTAGGGGGAACGCACACACCAGGAGAGGACAGGGCTGTCCACATAGGCAGCAATCCAGGTCCGAGAAGATCCTGTTCCAATTCGAAACCTTTTCGGGTTTTCCTGCGCGTTCAGGTTTGGAAAGCCTGCATCTTCTCCCCTCTCTCCCTGGACCTCGCCTGCGCGGCTCTCAGGATTCGGGGGTGGGTGGATCTGGCGGCACCACCTCATCCAGGGGAATCGCTCTGCCTGCGCGTGCGCCGAGGCCGGCAAGGCCGTCGTGTTTACGAAAGGCTTCCGACTGATCCATGAAACGCGTTTGAAAGTAAACGCGAACTGGCATCTTGCTTCGCGTGATTCATAGAAGCTTGACCTCCCGCTGTATTTACATAACAGGTCTGCCAACCTAAGGACCCTTTCTTCGGATGATTGGGGGAGTCCCATTGAAATTTGGGTTATTTGCGGTAAGAATCGAGGGTCCTGGATTGCGCCTCTCCGGGTGGCTTCCCGTCTCTCCCAGAGGGGCCCCGCGGCAGCCGCGTGGGTCAGTTCTGCAGAAGCGTCGGGGGTCCGTGGTTGCACCCAGAGCGACGGAGCGCCTTGCAGCTCTTTGAAGCAGCCCCGTCCACGAAAGCCGACGCCGCCCAAAACTTGGCTCGGCTTCAGGGCGCCACAGGACTCTTGCCTCGTCAGCTGCCCCCAAGCGCCGCGCGTCGGGAAGGTGCTATGGAATGAGGAGCCATCAGGCGTTCATTTGGGGGGCCGGAAACTTTGTTTTTTAAGCCTTCGAGCGTTTCTGTGGGAGCAGGTCGTGGCTACAGAGAGCCCCCACACACACACCGCCCTCGCCCCACAACAACGCCCCCCCCCCAGCAGATTCAACAGCACTTGTCCTAAGGAGCTGCCCTGACCCAGTTGGTCTCCTCGAAAGCAAGCCGCTCGCCTTGGCCTGCAGGCGCCAAGCTCGGCCGTGCCGGGGAACGGCCCGCCTTCCCAGCGCCCATCATAGGCTCGCCCTGGGCCCCGATCCTGCCCACGACTTCCACCAGCCGCTCCGGCCTTGCCTTACCTGGGTCTCTGAGAGGCTGAGCGCCGTGGCCAGCTCCACGCGCTCCGGGGTGGAGAGGTAGCGCTGGATCTCGAAGCGTTTCTCCAAGCCGGAGAGCTGCGAGTCGGAGAAGACGGTGCGGGCTTTCCGGCGGCGGCAGTGCTTGCCCGGCAGCTCGGCGTGCGGGTGAGGCTGGAAGAGCGCGGGCACCGGCACCCCTGCAGAGGACAGGGGCGGGGGTGGGGTGGGGGTGCAAAGACCAAGAGGAACTATTGGGGGGTCTTGATGACACGACAGCCCCCCCACACACACCACCCAACTACGGCCCGTCTGAAAAATTGAGAGAGAAGGCACCAGAATTTGGAGAACGTGTGCCTAGGGGAGAGATCGAAGGACATCTCCCAGTATCCCCCATCCATTCCGGGGATTCTGGGGATTGCAGTCAGCACCTCCTCTAATGAGCACCCCACACACTTATCTCCTTTCCCGGAAGGCCCGACGTGAGGTTTCCTAGAGGTAGACTTCCTCTGTAACTGGAGGCTTCATGGAGCCAACACGATGGGTCCCTAGCGTTGAGGCGCCCTTGCGCCCCTCCCCTTCTCCCCATTCAGCTCCACTTCCTCCGACTCTGTTATTCTGAGAGATCCAAGATGGCTAAACGGGACCTAAACCAGCTACAGGTGCCACCGACCTATTCTTCGGAGGCCGGACCAGCTGTTGCGCTCCAGAAGCCGCCGCCGCCGCCGCCGCCGCCGCCGCCGCCGCCGCCATGGGCAGCCCAAAATTTGCCCGCCCCCAGCTCTTTTCACTCGCTCTTGATGGGCTTTTGATACTGCCGTTGGAGAGAGTGACTCGAGGCCTTTTCTGTCTCCTAAATCAGCTCGACTGGTCTGGTATGGGGCGGGCAAAGGGGATGCTGGGGAAGGGGAAGGGCGCAATTTGCTACGGCGTCTCAGACTGCGAAATCTTTTGAGTCGGATCTAGGGGGTTCGCTGCGTCGCCTCCACACAAAGGAAGAGCTTTTTCGCCCTGGCTTTCTTAAATTGAGACCATGCACCTAAACCTTACGCCGCCCACCTGTCCGAAAACGTAGGGTTGGAGCGGAGAGGGCAGGACCGCAACAGGATTTGCGACCCGTGACCCTCCGAGTAGTTTCTTGGGAGGGGAAGGTCCCCCCACGCCATCCCTGTTCTAACTTCTCTGCACGCGGGGTGGGGTAAACATCCCTTCTCTCTTCCAGGCTCCGGTTTCACACACACACACACACACAACTCGCAGCAGGCTCCCACCTCAAACCCTCCCTTGGTTTGCTGCTGATCTTGCGACCCGAAAGGGCAGGCAATGCGCTCCGAGAGAAAACGGGTTATCAAGTCGCATTGAGCGCCAGGCGCACGTTTCAGTTCCTAAACCAGATTTGCCGCTGCTTTGGGGCCTGGAGGAAGGGGGTGGGAGTGGGGATAAAGCGGAGTTTTAAAGCGAAAAAGGAGCGAGGTAACTCATCCCTCATGGCAAGTGGCTTGGAATAGGAGGAGATGCTCAGGCGGCTTCTTTGCCAGGGACGGCGTTTCAATCCCGAGCTCGGCTCCAGGATCCAGTTCCTTCTCGGTCATCTCGAAACGTCTTGTTTGGCTTGGGGAAGGAGATGGGATATTTTTAAGTTTCATCTCTGAATTGCAAGACGAGCCCTGCTCTTTACCTCCAGGGCAAAGAAAATAGTACTGTATTTCAGTTCTAAAAAGACACGCGCAGACAAAAAAGTAGAAATTACCAAAGGAGGAGGGCTATGTCCAACTCCGGATCCTTGCTGAAAAATAAAAACAAGTCTTCTTTCATCTGGAAGGCGAACGAATTTATTTGGAGCGGGGAGGGCAGCGCCCGCAACAGTTTTGGCCCCATAAAAGTTTAAGGTGACCCCAAGACTCTCTTGGTTTGGCTGCAGCTAAAAATTCTTCCTCGTATGTTCAGCAGCACCGGCATCAGGTCGGTTTAAGACTGGCGCTTCAACAGCGGGATTTAATACGGACTGAGCAACCAGTATAAAGCTGCACGCTGCAATTAAGAGGGGTGTGTGTGTGTGTGTGTGTGTGTGTGTGTGTGTGTGTGTGTGTGTGTGTGTGTGTGTGTGTGTGTGTGTGTGTGTGTGTGTGTGTGTGTGTGTGTGTGTGTGTGTGTGTGTGTGTGTGTGTGTGTGAGAGAGAGAGAGAGAGAGAGAGAGAGAGAGAGAGAGAGAGAGAGAGAGAGGTGGACCTCTCCACGCCTTAATTTTCTCTCCCTTGTTTCTGCTCCTGTCCTCAGATAAAATCCACCCCACAATTTTTAGTTTCATACTGTGCAAAATCCCTCGGACCTCTTTCTCCCATAGCCTAGTCTCTTTACGGGACAGAGGGGGTAAGCGAAAAGATGGTGGTATTGTGTGTTTATGTGGAGGGGATCCCCGCATCTCCCTGTGGCTCCAAACCACGAAAGATCTTAGAGGGAAATATAATACAGTAGCTTAAATTGTTCCTCCCAGCGGAAGTTCGATCGGTGAAGCTTGCCCCGAAATGAACGAGCAGTGACGGGAAAAGTTTACCGTCTGAATTTCTGCCTTGCCGGGAATTAGAGGAATGTAAACAAACTAGCATCTGGAGGCTTGGATCAGCTGCTCAAAGGGTCTTTGCCGCTCAAGTTTTCAAGGTTTAGGGCGCGCGAGGAGAAGCGCAGCGCGCAAAAGAAACGTGTTTTTCCAGCGGATCTGTACGTCTGAATGGGAAAGTGGGGGGGGGAGAGATTTGTCGCCGCGATCTGACTTTTCGCTCCTTCCTGTTGCATGCGTCCTACTCGGATTCTCGCCTTTCAGACAAGTCCTTGGCAGAGGTTTCTCTTTGAAAAATCCCTCCCTTCTATGCGCAGTTCCCTGTCACCGGGAGATACAGATGACGGTTTACTCGCGGGCAATATTATTTATTTATTTATTTATTTATTTATTTATTTATTTATTTTTCGCAGCTTGGGTGACCCACCGGCGAGGCTGCTGCTTCTTCCGCACGGTCTCCCTGCGGTAGGAGCGTCTGGACCCGCCAACTCGGGCTACCGTCCCAGCCTCTTCCGGAGTGAGCCTCGGGCAAGCTTACTCCTGTGTAAAAGAATGCAGCCTGTAATCCCAGGGCTGGTGCCAACTGAAAAAGACCCCTTGACCAATAGGACACCTACCCGGGGTTGCTCCCGATGGCACTCAGGGTTGGATCCGTCTCATTAGATCAAACCTTCACGCGCCTCCAAGGGCTCTTCCAAGTCAAGTCTGATTATCTCACCCACTCCCTGTTTACTCGAGAGTAAGTGCGTCTGTGTTCAGCGGGGCTCTCTCCCCGGGCAGAGTGCAGAGGAGTTCAGCCCGAAGGACTAGGGTTTTTCTTTTTGGGGTTTGTTTTATATATTTTTTTGAACTGTAGAAAATTAAATTTACTCCCCCCCTAAAAACAGATATTATTCTCAGAGTCCGCACCATCCGTTTTGTTAGTTTTTATCGTTGTTATTGACATATTGGAAAGTAAGGTTTCTGGACAGATTTTCATTTGGGGGGGGTACTTTTCTTTTCTTATTTTAAGGTAAATATCGTCCAGTTTGGCGGGGCAGAGGCAGAAACAGGGATAAAAAAAATTCAAGGGAACACCCGACCCCACCCATTCAAATTCTTAAATGAACATAAGGGGAGGACTTTCCACGCCTTTATCAAGCAATCAGCCTCAAGACTCTCATAAAGAATTTGGAATGGCTTTCAAAAAAAACTGGGCAGCAAGTGGTGAATTTTGCAATTGATATGAGGAGCTACTCAGAAGTCGGGGAGTAAAGGCCTTCGACGGAACTTACTCAGGGATAAGCATGAATACGGCAACAGCCTTCAACTACAACGTTTTGCCCAGTTCGCTGTTGATGGGTCCATTGCGCCCAGCGGGGATTGTTCCCGAATTTCTATGCAAAGGGTAGAACAGAAGCTCGCCGTTGACAATGTTTGTCCTATAACGGATTCACGGGATCATTTTAAGTCGGTGGCGGATCAACGGAATTAGCTCTGTCTTTCTCGCGCGCTCTGTTCTTTTTAGCATAAGGGATTTCGTCTCAACGAGTAAAAAAGAAACTCCACAAGCCGGTTTCGATCCAGTTCCAAATTAACGAGGATCCCCAGACTCAGGCTGAAGAGATTCTGGAACTAAGGCAGCCTCTAACCTCAGCATTAATTGACGCGGAGAAAAATAAAATAGGATCAAAAATCCAATATATCAAATGAGAATGGTAAATGATGTCGCGGAAAACCCCTAAGAGTCAAGTGGAACTAACGGATGAAGGGGACTTTCGTAAATCAACCTTTTCCTGAGTCCCCGTTCATGCGCTGGACCCACTCTGGTTGGAATGAAGAATTAAAACGGGCTCTGCCTTTCTTTCCATCCTTCCCAAGTCAAAAGCACCTCTTGAAGACTCGGTTTCCGCCCTCGAGGTGAAGCAATTGACTAGGAAGTTCTCGAATTCGGATGCGGAAAAGCACCCGGACGATAAATCATTTACTTTGTTCTCTTTTCTTGATGGAGATGTTTTGCGCACGACTCTGAGTTCGTTTCAGGAGGAGAACGGGATTGGGGAGGAATTAAACCTCTCCTCAAAAACAAAAACCCACGACCTATTATTCCACGATTCTTTCAGGCCTAAAACAGGATTCCCGACCGTCCCTTTCCGGGACCTGGGGACCTGTTTCAGAGCAGGCCCGACGCTTACTTCCCTCGGAACTTCTTTTAATGGCCAGGAGACCGTGGATGCTGGTTCGCTCTCTTACCCAACCCCCTCCCAGAACAAAGTTTAGCAGCCGCTTCAGCGAAATCGGCCGGAAGGAAATTTAGTAAGGATTTTCTTTTCTTTTCTTGAGGGCGGCCTTTTTAGTGCAAACGCTCCCGGCCGCCGGTTCCTGAACCGCCTCTGCCTCCCCTTGCGACCCGAGGCCCTGGACACACCTGAAGGAGAAAGCTGAGAGGGAGGCGCAAACACGCAGGCACACACACAGGGAAAGGCCGGCACTCCCAGGGAGTAAAAACCGACGGGGGGGGGAGAGAGAGAGAGAATGGGGAGGATGGCCTTACCCGAGGTGGTCAGGAAATAAGGGTGATGGTGGTGATCCGGCTTGTGGAGCGGATGATGCGGGTGAGGCGCCAGGAGGGCCGGAGGCGGCATCAGGGGGTACCCATAGTCCAGCAGTGGGACCCGGGAGGCCAGAGGGCTGTGGAAGTGCTCGGGGGCCACCTCCCGGAGGGGCTTGGGCTTGTGGAGCAGGATGTCCTCGATGAAGAAGGAGGTGGGCCTTTGGGAAGCCACCGAATGCGCCACCGCGTGTGAAGTGAAGTTGAGGTTCATCCTTGGCGCTTCTGGGAGACCGAGGAGGCCCGGCTGGAGCTTCTGAGGGCTCTGGAGGATCTCCTTGGCCCTTGGAATCTTGGGGGCGGCGGGAGTGGGTGGGGGTGGGGGTCCAAGGGAAGGCAACCCCAAAGCTGGTCCTCGGTCGCCTTCCTCCTCCTCCTCCTCCTCCTCCTCCTCCTCCTCCTCCTCCTCCTGCTTTGGACCCACCAGGAGACCCGAGCCAGGTGGATCTTCCTGGGCTTTCAGCAGAAGAGAAAGGCGGAGGAGCTGGGGTGAATGTGCGCCTTTGAGGGCCGTTCCTCCGAGGGGATCTCCAGCGAGCCAATCGCGAACCAGCAGGGCGGAGGGAAAGCCGGCTTTGCCCGATGTCACCCTCTCTCTCCCCCATACACACACAAACACACACACACACACATACACACACCCCACGTCCTCCCCAGACAACCGCCGGTATTGGGAGAAAAGAAAAAAGGAAGGGGCGCTGTCCGCGGTGCTGAAAAAGTCACCCGAGACGCTGACTGGACGGTGCGAGGGGGCGCCTGGAGTCCAAAAAGAAGCGTGAAGCGGGTCCGGCCTCCCAGTTGGGACAGAATTCGGGGGGGGGCTTTCTTCTCCTTCTCCCTTCCCTCAGCCCGAGATGGAAATCTTACCCCTTTGGGGGAAACCAAGCCAACCCTCCCCCCCCACACACACAGACATTTGGCTGCCACTTTCCACCGCTGTGTATAAGATATACACGTTGAATCACAAGGTCTAGCAATAAGCACGCCTGGTTCCCACCCCCATAGGGAAAACACATGCGCACCCCTTTAAGGATAAATTTGAGATTCTTTCTGCTCCAGTCCTAGCCCATCAAGTGTAGCTGGCCGGGAAAGTCACAAGCCAAAGAAGAGCTGCCTGAGTTAGCCCTAAAATAAATTCCAAAATGTGCATCCGGTGACCCTGCTAACGAAAAATAATTTACATTTTTGCAAGCTTTAGAGGTTGTGGGTTGTTTTTAATCCAAGCAAGGTATTTAAAAGGTAAATTGGGGGCTGGGGAAGTAGAAATGGGGAGGAAAAGCCTGATCTTAAAACCATGTGGTGTGCATGGTGATTTTGAGATGTAATAAAAGAGCAAAGACCCAGGGCCATTTGGAGGGAGCTTATTATATGATGCAGTATTTACTGGAGCAGCAGCCCATAGAGTCACTGGAAGCTGGAAAGCAGAATATGTTTGCCCTCTTTAGGAAAGAGGCATGCCCACAACAAACTCAGAGCTGTTTTTCTCCCTGCCTGTGCTTCTTGTCCAAAGAGAAGACCGGTGGTCTTGGAAGCTTCCGTGCTTATTTGTGCCTTTTTTCATTGTCCTTCTAAAAGTACTTCTCTGGTGTGAAATTTGGAACTCACCCCAAATCTTCAGGGAAGCCTGCCTTTCTCACTTGCTTGTCTGTGGGATCTTGCAGAGTCCAGGGAGGTGACTATGGTTATGCATATACATACATACATTTTCAAAGAAAATGTAGAAATAATCAGCAGCCATAAGGTGAGAACAGTCTATTCCAGTGATGGCGAACCTATGGCACGGGTGTCAAAGGTGGCACTCTGAGCCCTTTCTGTGGGCACCAAACAACGCCCCTTCACAGCCACCTGTATACAGGTTAAATTGCTGTATTGGCACTTTGCAAAAAAAAAATAGTGGATTTTGAATTGCAGTTTGGGTACTCGGTGTCTAAAAGGTTCGCCATCACTGGTCTATTCCTTAAAAATGCAAGACCTTTTGTAAAACTTAAAATTAAATATATATATTTTTAAAAAATAAAAAATATATTTTAAAAGGTGTTCACTTTGTTGTAGGAGGGGATTCATTTGCAGGTGATGATTATTTTAAAATTATGTTTTTCTGTAACTGGCTATAAATTATTTATCTTGCTCTAAATTGCTTTGTTTGTTGCATCATTTGATAAGATGTTCTGGGGAAGAATGAACTTGAAAGTTCACTCAGAAGTTGATTTAACAAATCAGGAGCAAGTGGTTCTGGATTATAGCCCTCCTGCAAACAACTAACAGGATCATGAACCCAGGTGGATCTTTTGGTAAACATCTGGCTTCCTACAAGTAGATTCCAAACAGTCTGTGGTGTTTTTTAAAGAAGGAACAGTACTACCAGGCCTAGGAATTGGATGAAAGTCATTGTATTTCTTTGACATCTTCCACACCAAACTCTACAAAATCAGTCAAGGTGATTTATTTACATTGATTAGCACTTAAAGCCCAATTTTTATGTCTCTGTTCCCTTGAATTTGATCATCGTAATCACCATCGTCTTAAAGCTTGTACTGCCATTTATGTCATGGAAAATGATTTTGTTTCCATGGATTGTTTAGGCTGCTTGTTTTCTTGTTGCTATACACCATGTTGAACTCTTGAGATTAAAGCAGTTTGCAGGTATTTTTCAAGAAACATAGTGTCCAGGCCTATGCCCCACTGGCTGCAATCCTGTTGCGTAGGGTAGTATGGTTGCAACTAGAGTAGGGTAGACTGATCCAATGGCTCGCTGTAGTACAGTGGTGGCACTCCAGATGTATTGGACCACAACTCCCAGAATTCCAAGCCTCTACTGCCAATGACAAAGGACTGTGGGAGTTGTGGCCACCACTGCTGTAGTGCATTCCGTGACATGGGTCAGCAAGATTTGAGCCATGTTGAGAATAGCTTGCAGAACAAGTCTGTGTTTCTAATGTGCCACATCCATGTCAGTATGCCACAACCTCATGGTACATCATTGGTGGCAGCACAGATGTATGTGTGGAGTGCTTTGTTTAGCATTTCAGGGGGTTCTGGCCAGCACATCTGCTACGCTGGTGCTTAAATTCCACTGATGATGATAAATCTTTTGCCAGAGCCTAGTATCCCCCAGTCAGTGAATTTGAGATACAGCTGTGCCCTAAATGGGATATGAGAGACCTTGAAGTTTCATCTGGAATTTCAGCTAGATCTGAGATTTCTGTAATTTTAAGTCCCTCAGAAAAACCAACATGATTCCTGTTGGTTTTTCTGAGATGCAAAACTTGAGATGCATATGGGGAATCTCGGTCTGGGTCCCATGAAGACTGGAATGAAATTCAAAGAATGGGTCTCAGTGGGTGAACACATGTTCATTAGCAAAGGATACTTTGTGTACATGGGCAATTTGCACACAGGAAGCAACACCAGACCAAAACCAATAGCTTTTCACACCAGTTATCTTCTCCTGGTCAAATCTAGAAACCAAGGAGATCAGAGGTTTCCAGACAGTCCTCTCTGGTCCTAAATTGTAGGCAGCACTTTGTCCATGGAGAGATAAGTGCAGCACATTTAAATTTATGCTCACAAAACCTCTGTGACTTTGGGTAGTGTTAAGCACACTTAGGATACACCACAATCAAATTTTATATGCCAAATATTGGAAGTCAGCAGAAATGCCAAATTGATCAGAATTGTTCAGAAAACTCTTTGAAACAGCAGTGATGGATATATTATTGTAACAGTTGAAATCACTTTATTCTTATTGTATTGATGTAAACTGCCCGGAGTTCTGTTTAGAAGATGGGCAGTAAATAAATAAATAAATAAATAAATAAATAAATAAAGACTTACAGAAAGCAAGAGACAGCTGGAAACCACTGTATAGCTATTATGAAAAAGAAGTTTGTAACTAAATTGCTCCAATAGTATAATAATATTATCAAAATAACAGGAATATTGTAAATATGCCAGTTGTACTCTTTTTTTAACCTTTCGAACCCCTAACCATTAACGCTTCCTGTTAGTTATTCCCTTATGTGTTGGATAATAATAATAATAATAATAATAATAATAATAATAATAATAATAATAATAATAATAATAATAATAATAATAATAATAATAATAATGGATCTGCCACAGTTAGCTTCTATGCCATTTTCAGAAACTGGCATTGTTTTGCTCCATCCATGGTTTTCATATATAACTTAACAAAAAACGTTCAGCTCCTTTTTTTAAAAAAGAAATGATTAAACATATTCTAACCATTCCTCCCCTAACTATGATTCATGGGAGCAACATGGGGCTGTCTTTTGCTTTCCTTCTTTCCTTCCTTCCTCCCAGGCATTATCCTGTTGGGATTTTCTTCCAACTCATTCACTTTTTAATCTTTATGTCTCACCCCCTTATTATCTATTCCCCACCCCCTTCTCTTCCTCTCCTTGGCCTGTTTGTGTGCTTTCAAAAAAAAATCCCTCCTAATCTGTAACATTCATTTCCCTCGAGTCAATTTGCTGAAATTAGGGTGATACACCACATCATAGCTGAGATAATTTCAGCTCGCATCTCGGAAAATTGCTCTAATTATTGATGTTAAATTCAGGGAAATTAAAAGAAGGCACTTCTCCTTCATCTCCCGATTTTAAACTCTAATTTGACAAAAATTGAGTTGTCATCACAATTCCAGTCAGGGGTTGTTAATAGTCAAAATGTTTTAATAGAGCCAGATTTCTCCCAACCCATGCTATTAGATAATTAGGAGGGATGTTACAAAGACAAGTGGTAATCCTTGGACGCATGGGCAGCAGCTCCATCTAATCCAGCAGGTAGAACAAATTAATTACCAGAATCAATTAGGATGAAAAGTACAGTTCTCTAGGAAGTGTAAACCATGACATCCATATGTATGAGCTGGTAAATGGTAAATAAATGGCAAACCCCCTGAAAAATAATAGAAACAGCAATCATGATAGTTTAATGAACCTGCAACTCGGAGAACATGAGCTAATGTTGCCCTAACTCCCTCATGTTTGTCTGGAGAATGATGGCAAGGGCCTCCATAGGGCTCCGTGTTCCAGAGATCACTTTGCCACTCAGCTGCATTGGGACATTAATGTATCCCCTTGTAATGAAAACCCAGTCAGACACAAAGCAGAACCAAACCAAAAGCTCCTCGCCCCCTCCCCTTCCCTCATCTGACAAGAAAAAAATGTTTATGGGATCCAGGCTTCTATTCAAGTCATCAGGCTACCCAAAAAGGGGGTAATGAGTGTCCACTTCTGTCTAGCTCAGTGGTTCTCAACCTCTGGGTTCCCAGATGTTCCTGGACTGCAACTTTCAGAAATCCTGGCCAGCTCAACTAGTGATGAAGACTTCTGGGAGTTGCCGTCCAGGAACATCTGGGGACCCACAGGTTGAGAACCACTGGTCTAGCTGAACTGGATCCTCTTGAACTGGTGACGAGGCCAATGGTCTCCAAACCTGGGGAACCAAGTGGTTGGGGATTGTTCCTCACAGAAGCCCTACCCAACATAGCAAATGATGGAGGTCTCTGACAGTTGGAGCCCAAGAACATTGGAGTTGTCACATTTAGGGACATCTTCTCCAGGGGAATATTCTCATGATGACAGATGTGCAGTTCAGTGAGTGGGAAAGGGACACCCCCAAAGATGGAGATCTCCCAGTAGGTGTGCTTATGCTTTTATGAGTAGGAAGCAGAAGCGGAAGGGCCTGTGACACAGGTAGATGGCTTCCCAGGGTGGGAGCTAAGTTGCTACGTCAGTACTAGCATCCCTGTATATGGGCTTTCTATAAACATACAACAGATATTATGTAGTGCATTAAGCAAATGATTGTGCTTTTTCTGATCTGTTGGTAAAAAAACAACAACCAGGACATCAAACCATTTGTGTCAGTCGTTTCAGAGGCACCTGAAGTAGTTCTTTGGACTCAACCTCAGAATCTTTGGTCTGGACTGCTATGTGAAGAGCAGTCAAGACGGAGAAAAAAACCTTAGGCCCGCATTGAACTGATTCCACTCACTCAGAAGGACCATCGGGTTCTCCTGGATGAGAAGTACTAAATGTATTCTTTTTCTAGCCATGCTTTGCTGGAGCATCATGATGTCCTTCAGAACTGGTTTGGCCATTCCCACCCACCCTCTCCTGACTGCTAGCTTGCTTCCAGGGCTGACCCAAGGTACATTATTCCCTGAGGCAAAAGCAAAAAATGATACCTCCATCTATTATACATACAGAAGGCAACAGGAACAAGTAAATCTTGCTTTTAGAGGTTGTTGGTGACTCCATGGGGGCAATGATCCACTCCAGGTTTTAACCTGATCTTTACATGTGCTAATCAAGGTGGTGGCAGGATGCCCACATTGGACCCTGAATATGAACTTCAGAATAAATCTTGGAGACGATTAAATGCACCTGCAATACCAGGGAGCTCTACTTGAGCACTAGTAATAGAAGAGTATCTTCCACATCTCCCAATGATGGCAAGCTGGTTTAGGGGAGGCAGAGATGACATGTGGTGCACACACAGCTCTGAAAGGGGAAGGGTCAGAGACAGTACCAGAATCAGCTGGGACAGTGGTTCTCATGCTTGGGTGACCCAGGTGTTCTTGGGCTGCAGCTTCAGCCAGCATAGTTAGTTGTGAAGGCTTCTGGGAGCTGTAGTCCAAGGACACCTGGGTCACCCAAGGTCACCCATGGCACAGTGGTCAAATGCCTGTACTGCAAGGTAAAACTGTGCTCACGACCTGGGGTTCAATTCCCAGGTCGCAGGCTCATGGTTGACTCAGCCTTCCATCCTCCCGAGGTTGGTAAAATGAGTCCCCAGCTTGCTGGGGGTGGGGCTTGGGCAATGTGTAGCCTGCATACTGTAATTAAAAACTGTAAATCGCCCAGAGACTACTTGAAGTGGTATGGGGCGGTATTTATTTATTTATTTATTTATTTATTTATTTATTTATTTATTTATTTATTTATTTATTGTTATATTTCTAGACCATCCATCTTCCGAACGGAACTCTGGGCGGTTTACAATTAAAACAAAACAAAAAGAGAAAAAAATACAAGGAGGAGAAGTACTAATAAAATAAGGAGGGACAATGCCCTCCACAAAAGATGATGCGGGCAGGAAAGAAAAATAAATAAATAAAAATTATATATTAAATAAAAAGGTTGCCATATGCCTCTTTGAAAAGGTAGGTTTTCAGGGCCTTTTTAAAGGCAGGCAGGGACTGTGTTAGGCATAGCTCACTAGGGAGGTGATTCCAAAGCGTGGGGGCCACCACAGAGAAGGCGCGGTTACGCGTGAGCGATTTCTGCGACTCCCTGGGTGTGGCCACCCTAAGTGCGCGTACCTGCGCCATTCTCGTGGGCCTGACCCCAGTTGACCTCTGGGAGATACGCTCCGACAGGTACTCTGGTCCCAAGCCGTGGAGGGTTTTGAAAATCAAAACCAGGACCTTGAACCTAATCCGGAGGACAACAGGTAGCCAATGCAGGTGAGCCAGAACTGGGGTGATGTGATCGAATCTACGAGCACCCACCACCAGTCTAGCCGCTGCATTCTGCACCCGCTGGAGCCTCTGGACAAGGGTCAAGGGCAACCCCACATAGAGGGCATTGCAGTAGTCAATCCTCGATATCCTCAGGGCCTGCACGACTGTCCTCAGGGAGACTCATCAAGGTACTGGTGGATCTGGGCGATCCTGCGGAAATGGAAAAAAAGCGGCCCTGGAGACCACTGTCACCTGGGCTTCCAGGGAGAGGGCTAAATCCAGGACCACAGCCAGATTCCTGGCCCTGTCCATAGGCTGGAGGGAACCCCCCCCCAGTCTAGGGAGGGGGTATATAAGCCGAACACTAACCTCAAGGGCTGCTGCCACCCCAGTAACTTTTCCTCCCTTTTGTTTCATCATATGCTCTTTCCATTCAACAGGTACAAGCTCAGCTGGGTGTGTTGTGCACAGAATTAGTTGTGGGCAGCTCTACAGATCCCTGCTCCTCTGCGTTTAAGATAGCACCTGAAATCTGGCACATAAGGAGGAAGGAAATAAATGAAGCCCGTCTGAGTGTGAGGCTGGGGGATTAAACAGGGGATGTTCTGTGTGCCAATTAGGGGGCATGCCATTGAGTTGGGATCCCCTCTCTCCTTGAGCCAAAGCTGGTCTTTCAATATTGGGGAGGGGGGAAGCCCTACTTACCTGATATTCCTCTGCTAACCCCCCGCCCTAAGACCCCTCTCTGGAAAGCTACCTACTGGGATCCTTTAGGACTTGGGCCCTGCATTTTAGCAAGCCAACTGGCTAACAAGTTTTCTCTTAGGAGCAAATGGGGAGAGCAAATGAATTAATAGTGATGAAACAGGCTTAAAACCCAACTTATTAAGGAAGCTGAGGGGGAGAAGAGAGCGAGTGAAAGAGAGAGGGAGAGCGCTTAAGCGGCTTGCCTGGCCATTTCATCTAATGCAATTACTTCACTGGGCAAGATGGAGCGTCTCTTTAGCCATCAGCGATATTTCTTTCTTTCTTTCTTTTTTGAAAGAAGATTCAAAGATTAAA
The DNA here is from genome assembly GCA_029282475.1 of Phrynocephalus forsythii. Taxonomy (NCBI): domain Eukaryota; kingdom Metazoa; phylum Chordata; class Lepidosauria; order Squamata; family Agamidae; genus Phrynocephalus; species Phrynocephalus forsythii. The sequence continues at coordinate 8,954,227 of JAPFRF010000022.1, forward strand.
GAAATGGGACTTCAGCAAATCCTGGGGGTGGGGGTGGGGGTGGGAGGTAGATGGGAGGAGGGAGAGCTGAGGGGAGAGAGAGAACTCCATGAGGACACCAGTTGAAAGGGACAAGGCAAGGGTGCTCAAGAATCACTCTCACATCCTGAAAAGAGGAAAGGGGGAAAGAAGGTAGCTCAGTGGGAGAGGCCTCCAGCTGCAGAACCAGAGGTTCTGGGAGTTCAATCCCCCACTGGGCCTCTGGGAGAAGAGCCAGCCCGTGTGGCCCTTGGGCAAGCTGCACCATCCCAGGAGAAAGGAATGGGAAACCATTTCCAAATCCTCTCTACCTAGAAAGACCTGACAGGGGCACTAGAAGTGAAAACGGATGGCACGTGATTATAATGAGGGCATAAAAAAATTAAGATACTAGAACAGGCATGTCCAAAGTGAGACCCGGGGGCCAAGTGCGGCCCGTTTTAAAATTCCAAGTGGCCCACAGCCTCTTCTCCCTACCGGCTCAGCCTGTCACGCATCCCTGCCGGCTGGCCCCTCCCCATACTACATGGAGATGTCAGTTTGCAGTTTTATGGTTTGCCTGCCCTCTCTGCCTATGTCTGTGCCCCCCCAGCCACCTGCCCAGCCTACCTGCCCCTGTCATGTCCTAATGCAGCTGAATGATTGGCCCCCATACATTTTCACCTCACCAAATCTGGCCCTCCTTGCAAAAAGTTTAGACACCTCTGTACTAGAAGAACAGGAAGCAGTACATCTCAATGGTCTATTTATTCTTATATGGCAAATGCAGCACTGGTCAATTAACACATCCCTTATTTATAATCCCAAAACAGAAAGTGAACCATCAGAAGGGACATTTATCTCCAAAATATTGAGATGTGTGCACCCCACCACACCAAGGAACCACTTAATGTTAGCATCTTTGTTGTCTCTGCTTTTTGTTTAAATAATAAATACAAGTTTGACTTAACCATGCTTAGAGCAGACGCCTTGAAATCAGTGCAACAGAGGTTGACCATGATAAACTCTGCCCTCTCTTTTTTCACCCACTGCGTCTAGTCTAAACAGAATAAATTTGGATCCAAATCCCTGTGGCTGACCCTCATATTCATGAATTCCAAAAGACAATCATGCATATGGAGATGCGTCCTGACCTTTTGAAGTGTTTGTATTTTTTTCGTGGGCCAGCGTTGTGGAGGGAGGCCAAAAGGACAGCAAGGTTTCTTAAGGTGTGTCTGCATCAGCTCTTTGGTGCCCGGCTGATCTCTTGAACTGAGGCCAAGAAGCTGGAGCATCATACAATCTGCTCGCCATGCAAGCTGCGCTTCTCTCGGGCGCTGTCTCTAATTATCTCTCATCAGCAGATCGCAGCTGGGGACCTTGTTTCAAACTGAAAACAAGAAATGCAGCCAATAACTCTAGCCCAGTAGTTCTCAACCTGTGGGTCCCCAGATGTTCCTGAACTACAACCCCCAGAAATCCCTTCCATCACAGCGAATGGTGGAGGCTTCTAGGAGTTGCAGTCTAGGAACATCTGGGGACCCACAGGTTGAGAACCACTGCTCTAGCCTTTCAGACCTTTTTTCAACTGCAGCTCCCATAATCCTTCACCATTGGGGCTTTCGAGAGAACTATTTTAGGCCAACAAGATCTGGAGAGCCACAGCTGTCCATTGCTGCCATCTATAAAAGATGCTGCCTTGTATCCCTGGTCCCCAGGTCTCTCTGTTGTCTCTATGCCCGAGACCACAGCTCTGTATAGTTTGGACTATAACTCCCATCAGCCCCAGCCAGGAGGGCCAGTGTCTGAAGCCATGGGATTGCTGGTTTCAAAAACATTTGGTTGGTACTGAGTCCCACACCTAGCCTGCTTGGGAGTAGTTCTCCAGATACTAGGTAAGGACTTTACACTCCACACTGAGATTTTAAAGTGGAAGAAAGCAAGGGCTGATCCCAGATACCTCTTGTCAAGGTTCACCGGGGTCTGAGAGGTGGAACCAACCACTGACCCACACTACCCTGTCTGTTGTGGCATGGGTGAAACCAGGAAGCCCAAATGAGCGGGTGGCTGCTGTCAGAAAACCACCGTGGAAATTTTGAGATGCTATCGAGTTTCATTTGGCCAAATGTAATGGATGGTGGCCTACCTCATTGCATGGAAGAATTGTCCATAAATGCTTGGGCCAACTGAAGCTTGTTTTTGCTCAAGTGCTACATGGAATCAGATGGTGGTAGAGACAGCATTTTTCTAAGCACGGAAAAGACACACTCCACACCACACTTGCCATTAGAGTATGGCCACCAAGAGTCACACTCACAACAGCAGCCCTATTGTTTAGCCTCACAGGATGCTGGAAAGCATGAATAGAGAAGCTCAGATGTTTCCTTGGAATCTCTTTTTCAATTAGGTCCCCCCTTCACTTGGTCACATACTAATTATCCATGGGCAGCCACGGTATGCATATGGACGTGACTCATTCTCTGGAGACCAATGTAATTTTTAAACCTAACCCCATCTGTGCACTGTGATCCTTGTTAATCCTCCCTTCTCTTGTTGATCCATTCTATTGTTGCCTTAACCCATTAACGTGGTTAATTTTCCTTCATTCAGGTCCTCTTTCAATCATTCTATATGTTGATTCAGATTCGCATTTTGGATTATTTATTTATTTTTATCCCCACCCACTACCTCTGGTTTACGTCCAATGACATACAATGATGTAACCCTAATGCAAGAGCAGGTCAGTGTGTGCTGCTTCTATGGCTGGTGATGATCTGATCTGCCTTGGCTGGACATGGTGTGTTGTTTAGGGGGCGTGCTCTATCCCCACACTGGGAGCAAGCAAGTGAATAAAGAATATTAATAAAAAGTTGAATGTCTGCTCCAACCTGAATTGCCTAAGCCAGCAATGATATTCCTAAATAACGTTAGAGTCTTCAGAGAAGGAGTATTTGCTTGGTGTGGGAGGTAAATCTGTTCCTGGATTGGAATGAAAGGGAGACATTGCTTCTTTTTCAAAGCATTCAAACAATGGTTTCAAACTACAGGAAAAGAGATTCCTCCAGGAAGTCACATTGAAGAAGGGACTGGTTTATTTTCCATGGCTTCAGAAACTAGGATATGGGGCAATGGTCTCAAACTACAGGAAAAGAGATTCAATTTAAACATTAGGAAGAATTTCATGACAGTTAGAGCTATTCGGCAGTGGAATATGCTGCCATGGAGGGTGGTGGAGTCCCCTTCGTTGGAGGTTTTTCAGCAGAGGCTGGATGGCCATCTGTTGGGAGCGCTGTGATGGAAGTTCCTGCATGGCAGGGGGTTGGACTGGATGGCCCTTGAGGTCTCTCCCAACTCTATGATTCTGTGATTCTGCTGTAAACTTCAACTGGCCTGAGTGAAGAGAGAATACTTTCATGCAAAAAAACAGAGATTTCTGCGCTGCTTATGAGCACTTAAGGAGAGGAACTTCAAATGCTGTTTGAGTGGATTCCTGGAACTCAACAAAGGTTGAAAAGGGCAACTGTGTTATGAGGGTGGCTAACTACATCATGACAATCAACAAAATAAGCCTTCCCTGGCTTAGGAGCCCTGTGGCGCCGTGGTTAAATGCCTGTACTGCAGGTAAAACTGTGCTCACGACCTGGGGTTCAATCCCAGGTAGCAGGCTCAGGATTGACTCAGCCTTCCATCCTTCTGAGGTCGGTAAAATGAGTACCCAGCTTGCTGGGGGGGGGCAATGTGTAGCCTGCATTACTGTAATTAAAAACTTTTAAACTGCCCAGAGACTACTTGAAGTGGTATGGGGCGGCATGCAAGCAGAACACTTTGCTTTATCGTGATCCTACAGATGGACAGCCATCTGTTCAAGCTGGTATGAGGTCTCCTGCTTTGGGCAGGGGCTTGGATGGGAAGACCTCCAAGGTTCCTTCCAACCCTGCTCTATGATTCTAGCCAGTTTTTTTTAAAAAAAAATCTATTTATCCTTTTCTTTTCGGTGTTTCTTTTTCCCTTCCACCCAATCTGTTCCTGCCCCAGCTTTCTCTCTGAATAGGAATGCAGGAGCGGACCACTAAAGCAAAGACATGAAGATGCTAAGGACATCTCCTCCATGGAAAGTGCCAAAGAATGGTAGAACATGAAGTTAGGCAGAGTGGGGCCTAGGTAAACCTCAACGTCTTCCAGTTTAGGCCTTGTCTCTCAGGTGAGCCACATGTGTGTGTGTGTGTGTGTGTGTGTGTGTGTGTGTGTGTGTGTGTGTGTGTGTGTGTGTGTGTGTGTGTGTGTGTGTGTGTGTGTTGTCATTACAGTTGTGACTGACTCTTTGTGACTCCATGGAGTTTTCTTGGCAGGAATACTGGAAGTGGTTTGCCAGTTCCTACTCCAAGCACTTACAGTACCTGGTACACCCTGGTGGTCTCCCAGCCAAGTACTAGCCAGGGCCGACCCTGCTTAACTTCTAAAATCAGGCGAGATCAGATGTGCTTAGGGCATCTAGACATATAGGCATGTGTAAATCAGGTAGAACTCCCAGAATAGGGAATTAATTCCTAGAATAGGGAATTGTGGGATTTTAAGCTCAAGATATTTGAAAATTCCAATCCTAGTTGTTAATTCTCCTTGTGCAAGTGATGGGAACGGAGGAATCATGCGCAGAAAAGGCTATTCTCTGTATTCTTTGGGGCATACAGAATTGTGGGCCTTTTGTTTATTTTTATAGGTTTATATTTCTGCCTCCAGACAAATAAATCCCCCAGTCAATCATTGCAGGCACCTATTTTTCAATTTACACACTGCTGTCACATCTTACTGTTTGTAGTGTGTTGTTGTTGTGATTGTTGTCTGCCATCAACTTGTTTCTGTTTTATGGTGACCTTCACAAGGGTCTCAAGACACGTGAGATGTTCAGGTTTAGCACTGTCACTCTCTAGTTATTTCCTGGTGGCTGAGAAGAGATTTGAACCCCTGGTCTCCTGAGTCCAGCTCACTATCCACACCACCAGACTGGTTCTCCCGTGTGTTCATTGTTATCTAAGAAATCTTTCAAAATCAGCTTCCAGTTCTAACTCTTCAGGTCACCATCACTAGCTTATTGGACCCCTGGGGGAAGGGGACTATTTTCTTAAGGCTGTCCAATTTCTTTTTTTAAATGACTGTGCATATAACAGTTCATAGGAGTAGACCTAAGCACACCTTATTTTATGTAAGGTGCCCATTTTGCACCCAACAGAGAAAGAATGAGCTTGACCAGCTTGCTTGCAGATACAGTAGGTGGATTATTCAGGTATACTTTTTCAGGCATTGGCTACTGGGCATTTGTCTCTGTTTTGAACATGCTTAACTGTGACAACATGTAAGAAAGATCTGGTCTGGCCACTGATGTCAACCCATTAATTACCTCCCATTTCATTTCCCCCTACCTTTCCCTGCGGCTCAGTTTTTCCTTTGAGTACACAAAACTTCAAACCTTGTCCGTAAGCTGGGTGATGCAACGAATCAATGCACTCAAGATTTCAAAATGCTTTTTGAATGTCAAAAAGAAATTGAATTATCCTCCTCCCTCTTTTTCATGACGGGAATGAAAGCGCAGAAGGAGTCCAAGTGGTTTGACCAAGTGCACCCACAGCCAAGTGTTTGGCATGCAACGTACGTTTCCGGTATGTTCTTAAAAACGTGGATAGGCACATTCTCTCCTGAATCCTAAAATGAGTTCTACATCCATTGAAAACAAATAAACAAACAAACAAGCAAACATATCCTCCCATACAGTTGAAATTCAGTATGAAATTAGAAAGCAAGACATTGGGTGAAGTCTTGTTGTAAGCATGGGAAGTTGCACTACAGTAAGCCATTGAGCAGTGACGGAACTCGTATGTCAATGCCACCATCACTTCCATTAATTCAACTGGGCTTACTCGGATCACAATGTGCTCAACTAATCTGCTACTCCTGAGGGTTATTGGGTTTCTACCTGTCCACCCCTACTTGGGCACTAAGCAAGTGCCAGGGAGAGGGATGAATTCAGAGTGAGTTCATCTATGTAGGTATCTATGTAGGTATCCATGTAGGTATCTAACTACAGTTTAGGGAAGTCTCAACTCAACCCTTTCTTCATCCAAGTTTGGTAATACGGATGCTTACTTGTATCATCATCATCATCATCATCATCATCATCTCTCTCTCTCTCTCTCTCTCTCTCTCTCTCTCTCTCTCTCACACACACACACACACACACACACACACACACACACACACACACACACACACACACACACACACACACACACAGTGGGGGGAGGGAGCTCTGATGGTGAATTAATTCATTTATCTGGAGCACAGTCAACCAGAACATTGCTGTTTGGGTCTGGGAGCAGGTCTGTGCAGTAAACCCCATCTCTGGAGTGACTCTAAAGATGAAATGGAGTGGTGAACTTTGTATCCCAAAAAGAAATACAGGAAGGGGAGGTGGAACCATAGCAAGTGGAGTTTAGCTTTTTGAAGGCCGTCAGCCACAGTTTCATGTGCAGTCCTAAGCAACCAGGAAATGCCTTTATGGAAGAGGACTCCATGCACGAGATCTTGGTGAATGCTCAATTCTGAACCAAATGTGCCTGCGTTGGATCGATTTGTATGACATTCAGATTGAACTGGAATGCCAAGGTTCACTTCAAACTGGACACCACACAAATTACTTCAGCCTACTAATGTTTAAGGTGCCTGGTATGGAAAAATTCTCATGCTGGTGGTCATTCCCAAAGCTAGTGATCTGATGCTCAGCTCCTCTCTTTTGGGTCTGTCTTGCCTCCAGGTTTCATGTGCCTCAGTGCAAAAATAAAACACTTAACTTTCCTCAGACTGACGAAGCTGCTTGGATGAGTAACGAAACGTTTCAGTCTCTCAAGAAAAGGAGTTCAGTTGCCATAACTCAACTTCCAGATAAACTCACCTGGATGACTGATATTCTTCATAAACAAATCCCTTGGTTTCCCTGTGCATTTACTTTACAAAGTGATTTAAATCGAGGACACCAAGCAAATCAGACAGGGCAGAAATCTTCAAATCGAGATCCACTCTGAAGCTCTGGCCTCCATAACCAACTGGGGGGTTGTGGACAGCCATAACATACAATTATGTGTTGTGTTTAAGGAAATCCAAAACCCCTCTTGGGTGTTCAGCCTGAACAGGTTAGAGGGAATATACAGATTGCACTCAAAACAGTGCTCTTACCCAAGTTCAGTCCAGCACCTTCCACTCTCAGTCTTAACTTGATTGTGCTCAACAGCTGGGTCTCTACTCTGGATCATCTGAATATGGGCATGGAAGCAGTGGAGCCAGGGTCCGAGTTTCAATGTCCAGAGACTTTCTGAGAAGCAGGGATTGTGGCTTCATCTTTCACACGCCCACCCACCTACCCACACACCAAGCTTTCTTGTTTCCCCATTGTAAAAGCAAGGAATTTGATAGTGATTTGGTGATGTATAGAAAATTAAGAGCTATTAGCTTTATGGAAAATTAAGAGCCATTAACTTTACAAACCATCCGCTCCTGACTTGTTGATCTCTACTCCAATCCAGCTGCCTATATATTTTATTTCTCTTCCAGTGGGGTGGGTGGGAGTGAACTCAGTTATTTGATTTGAGCTGTATTCAATGGTGTTAAATTTGGAAATGTAAGTTCTCAACTTAACAACTTACCACTAGTCAAACACTAGAACCAAAAAACTGAATATTTTATAAAGCTAGGCTTAATCTGCACATTTTACTTTTTATTATTACAGTGCTCATCCTTCTTTGATTCCAAGGTCCATTGCTGGTTGCCCCAAATTTTCTTCTTGCTTAATCTAGGCAACATTGACCCACTAGAAGTTAATATACTCCTTCTCTCCTGCTAGAAACCACCTCAAGATCTCCAAAAACATCCTGATCTGTCTCTTGCAGTCCTACATAAAACTATTTTTTCCTCCAATTTCCCAGTTCCAACATCATCCAGCACAGGAATAGAGCATTAATTTATGCATTGATATCTAATTCATTCTTATTTCCCCATTGTGAAAGAGACTGTCTTTTATGGGCCAACAAACCATAAAAGCTCCTCATGCTTTCTGGCTTTCTCCATCTAGGTTAGATGAAGTTTACTACTACTAGCAAGAACAACAAAGGTATGCTTTACTTTGAGGATCAAAGAGAGAGATGGGTTCCATTAGCTGGATGTGCCTGTACCACGACCTGCAGGATCAAGGGGTGCAGGAGGGGCAGGGGGGATGGATTGGAGAAAGATCTGAGTAGCGCGCACACTTACACACATCACATTTTTTTGTGTTAGATTGCTTCTTGACTGTTTCAACTTTATCCGTATCTGAGCACTCAGTTTTAAGCACTCCAGGAAGTGGATGACAAGTCTCAGAGGCTGGAAAGGCAAGTTTGTGCAGTGTAGCAGGCAAATAGATCTTCAAATGCGGCTTTTAAACTGGAGATAACATTTGGCAAATGCCATTTCGTCTTTTTTATTTCTCCCAAAAAGGGGGGGTGTACTCCAATGAGCAGGCCCTGGAAAGTTTACCTTGCATGACATTTAAAAAACACTTCAGATGTTCTGGGCCAATATCACTTTGGAGGTGAAGTTGGTAGGCTCAAAAATAAATAAATAAATAAATAAATAAATAAATAAATAAATAAATAAACACACATACATACATACATACATACATACATACATACATACATACATACATACAGAAAGAAAGAAAGAAAGAAAGAAAGAAAGAAAGAAAGAAAGAAAGAAAGAAAGAAAAAGAAAGGACAAAATGTGGTGACGGTCTCCTCTGACATCCACCTGACACAGGAGAGTTGTAAGACTTTGAGTTTTTCTTGATGCCACAAAGCAGCTTTGGACTGCTTTATATGGCATCAAGAAAAATGACATCATAGCTTTATGACATCATAGCTCAGCTGTGCAAGAGCTATGATGTCATCTTCTACCTGTTCAAATCCTGACTGGGGAGGTAGTGTCGAGGAAGAGGTGCCTGAACCATCCCTCTGTTCTTCTTCCAGTCTCTGCATCCCTCAATAAATAAATAAATAAATAAATAAATAAATAAATAAATAAATAAATAAATAAATAAATAAATAAATGGCTACTTGAACCCAGAGCTGGTGGTAGGCAGTGGCACCGAGGAGCTGAGAATGGATCCCAAGCTTTTTAGATTTCATGCCCCATCCAAAGGCCTCTGGTCTTCCCATGACAGAAGTTTAAAAAAACAAACTTTTCCAGAGAAGGAAGCTTCTGTCTTTACAGGCACTGCATTGCTCTATTTACCACTGAGACAAAGTTCCATGGTAATTGGAATACAGAAACAGTTCTGAGAGGAATAGACGGTACTCCTTTAAGAGTCAAATAACGAACTCGTGTCGTTGGGTGTCTTACAAGGGAAAGGGTGAAAGGCAAATGCCTGGCAGATAATGCCTGGCACGAAGGGACACATGGGCCGGGGAAAACAGGGGAGAGGGCATTAGGAGAAACACTGAGCATCCAAAGTTAGTCCTAACAATCCAAAAACCCACCAGTCGTGCTTTAGCATGGTACCCAGGTCACTGGAAATCTTCACCTCCTGTGGTTTATATCTACGGAGAATCACCTGACATCACAGGGGATCCATATTTATTAGGCCAACCTCAACCATTATAACATGACATGTGTGCAACTGTTTGGTTCCAGTGATGTGTGCATGTCCTAGTCAAGGTTAGGGTTTCTTCTTTTCTCCTGCTTCTCCCTCACCACATTTGCTACCGACTTGTCCATGGACCTTGTGGAGATGTTTCTTTATCCCCCCTCTCCCCCCCACCTCTGAAGCACATGGTTCAGAATCCATTACAACACACGGTGCCTTGTTTTTCTGTTTGCTGTTTCTCTACCTGCAGGGGTGTGTGGCTGCAGAGCACCCGCCTGTCCTTTACACAAACCACCCAGATTGTGGGGCAAGCAAGGAAGGGTGATCGGCTGACCCAACTAGCTCAAAAAGTGGAACTCTTAAGTAGAATAAAGATTAAATCTAGGCTTTTTAAAAAAAAAAATCAAAAATTAGTAACAGCATTTGAGATTTCACCTGTTCTGCAAAATATTATTGGTACCATTTTTAAAATGCAGGCCCATTATTTGCCCAGTTATTATTATATGTTTATGCACATATGCCACCAGAAATGCCTGCAGGCATAGAGTATATACAGTACATGACAGCTGTCAATGTATTTCCAAATAACTTTTCTCTGCTATCACCGCTACCAGCCCCTTTTTATAGCAAATGTGTTTTCCTTCCCAATCTGCACATTAAATTCATTCAGCCTAGTGCATTTTAATAGGCATTATTTATCTATTACCTTAATGAGCATGGGGTGAAAGCATATTGCGAGCCCCACATTAACAAAAGAATACTATGTGTTATTGTGGTTCTTTCTCTCTCTCTCTCTCTCTCTCTCTCTCCTTCCTCCTGAGCAAAGCATGCAGAGAGAGAGAGAGAGAGAGAGAGAGAGAGAGAGAGAAGACCGAGAGCAGCCAGGCCGGGAGGTGGATAAGGGCTTTATTTCATGTGACAACTCTACATTAAGAATAAAACCTTCCACTTAAACACTTAAATGAAAGCATCGGGAAGCTAATTTCTCATTTGTAGCCACATGATTTAAGTAGGCACAGCTTTAATTTCCTCTGCTTTCCCCCTCTATTCAGTATCAGCCCACATTAGGGTTGTCTGGCTCCAATCACAACACTTAAAGGTGCTTCCATTTTCTTTCTGATTAAATAATTGAAATTCCTCTCACTGCCAGCACTTTACCGGTGCACAAATTTTGTGTAAAGATAAATAATCTTTCTCCCTCTCCATCCATCCCTGTCTCCCCACCCCACCCCACCCCTCCCGGACACACAACTCCATTCTCCTTCCATCATCTCCCCCTACCCTCTCCATCCTTCCACTTATTTCACCCATGCCCGTCTCGGGCTTCATCTCAAAAGCAGCCCAGGTTTCACTGATAAAATGGATGGGTGCGCCGTTCACCTCTTTGGGGGAGGGGGGGAGAATATGGCTCCCATTAAGTGATTGCTCGGAGGAATTAACGGTGCCTGCCTTTTCTAATTTAGCTGTTGTGGTTGGGAAGTTGAAGGGGCAGCCATAAGTACCTCAAGGTGATTGAAGGGTGGCCAGCGGGGGTGGTGGTGGTGGTGGGGTGGGAACGGAGAGCAGACTCTTAGTTGCTGATGATGTGCTATTTGCCCTAGCTTCCATCCATCCCTAGCACTCTCCATTAAGGGCCATCACCTTGATTTTTATTTATTTATTTCATATTTTAGTATTTGTTCCAAACAGGGTAACAACTTTGTAGTATCGCGCCCAAATAACTCACCTTCAGAACGAACGACAAGATACTATGGAGTCCATTAAAAAAAAAAACACAAACACACGGCCCATCCATATGCACTTCCAGTAATGGATTGCAGCACGCAAGTGCTTCTTTACAGTGTTAAGGGCCGTATTTGGCATCTCCATCAGGTGCATTTCAGACTCTTCAGCCATTTTGTACATTAGCTTCAAGGCACTTTTTGCACACACCGTCTTCGGATCGTCAGATGTTGAGTTTTTCAATAAACAAACTGCAACCACCTCAACTGACCTTTGTGCCAACTGGGTGCCATTGAGTTCAATGATCTGGTGTCTGCTCCACTTGTAAATGGCATAGTGGGGTGTAATGCCTGTACTGCAGGTAAAACTGTGCTCACAACCTGGGGTTCAATCCCAGGTCGCAGGCTCATGGATGACTCTGCCTTCCATCCTTCTGAGGTTGGTAAAATGAGTACCCAGCTTGCTGGGGGGGGGGGCAATGTGTAGCCTGCACAGTGTAACTACTTGAAGTGGTATGGGGTGGTATATAAGTAGAACACTTTGCTTTGCTTTGCTTTGCTTTCACAGCTGCCTTGCAAGGAAAGCAAGGAAGAAAAAGAAGTGAAGGCAAGGAAGAAAAAGAATTAGAGGCCATCTGAAGATGGATTTGAATGTGGGTCTCTTGTTGGTAAGTACAAAACAGTGGCATTTCTTATGAAGGAATTAGGATGCTCATACTTTGTAGACTACCTTCACCCAACTACAAAGCCCAGGACTCCAATGGCAATCCAAACAATATCCAATGGATATCGTCCCTGTCAAAGTCACTCAGATCTTTTGCTTGCCCATATCTCCTGCTTCCAATGCATTGCATTCAAGAACTGACTGCTCCTTTGCTTCCTAATACATCCCACCCCACTGACAGGTGCCATTGTAATGATATAATCCATGCTGCTCACTTCACCTGTCAGTAGCTTTAATCTTGGGCTGATCCGTGTAGATAAATAGACCAATATATAGATTTGTTCATCTTTAAAGTGTTGCATTATTGAGCTTCACTCACCCCATCTTTGCTAGTAAGCCGAGACAAACGCTAGTCCTTCATTGGAAATTGTTACCAGAAATAACAATCTGGAGAAACTTTGCAGTCTGCTGTTGTAAAATAATTTAATGAGCAGAGTACTGTAAGGGGTTGGGTAAGTTATCCAAAATTTAAAAGGTAAACTGTGTCTTCCATCTCTGACTGGCGTGATCCACCACAGCATCCACTTTTAACATGTAAGAAGTAGTGAAGTTAAAATTAATTAGGCACTCCTAATAAGACAGATGCTCCTTTTGCATAAAAGAATGTTGCAAAAGTACTGGTTAAGAAGTTTCCAAGTAGCCTAAGCAGAATATGAGGCTAATCGAATTCTTGCTGGTAATCTTTCACCCATAAATGAACAAGGCAGAGAGCCAGATCATAAGGTCTCATCTGTTGTGGCTTCAGATAGGTTAAAGCTTTGAGGCTTCATAAAAGGGCAATCTAACCCCCATGAATCTTCAGCTGGGACACCGTTCTTTGCCCCCCCCCAAATAAAATAAAAAATAGAGTTGTTAAAATCTCAAAAATATGATTCTTCCATATCAACAATAGCTACTTGGCAATTCCAGTCAAATACACAGTCTTATTTCCTTTGCAGTAAATAAAATTTGATGATGATTGATCAGATATACTTATTTGTTTTCTTCAGCCCATCTATCATCTTTGGTCAGAGATACTGTACTTTGCTGTAAAAATGCATTTGGTTACAGATGTCGATGCAAAACCAAACCAGAAGAACAACGCCAGGGAAGTATGTTTTGAATATTTTGGACTACAGATATCATAATTTATCTTTCTGGGTGCCCTGCCTGAAAAATCCAGACCTTATAGACCCCCCTAAATTGTCCTCACCTGGAGAGAAGGCTCAAATAGCAGATTTTGAGCTTTGGACAGGCTTAAGTTACTGTTTGAAATGGAAGCTTTCCCACAACCATTGGGACAGTTTCCTTTCAAAACAGGATGCTAGGCCCATCCAGAGCATGAAGTCTGCCTTCTGGGCCTTCTCTCCAGGTGAGCACAATTTCAGGCTCTGTAAAGATTTGATCTTGTAGGTGTGACAGCCCAAAAAAAAGAGAATTATGGAGCTTGCAATCCAAATACTCCAGAATGCCTGTCCCTAAACAATATAGTGTGCAGTATAAATAGCCAAGACTTTATCTGAATTTTCCAAGAGCGTATTAAGGAATCTCTAGCCTAAGTTTTCAGAACTGGAAGAAAAAGTAGATAGCCTCAGGCTATCAGTTGCCTTGTAAAGATTTCCCAGTTGACCTCCAGCGTAGCCTCTGGTGGCGGAGAAAGATCTTCTGTTATGAACTAATGGTGATGTTTGAACAAGAAGGTTTTGCCATTTCTGGGTACCATAGCAGAAGGATATAGGCATGCTAGAGCATGACCATACAAGGTCAACAAGGATGGTAAAACAGCTGCAAACTTGATGGAGAGCCATGGAAGCTGGTTCTGTTTAGCTTGGATAAAACTGATGTGATAGTACTTGCAGAGCCCACATCAGTGCCTCGAAGCCTTGGGCAGCCCAGGTGTCCTTGGACTGCAATTCCCAGAAGCCTTCACCACCATCTGTGCTGGCTGGGGTTCCTGGGCATTGCGGTCCAAGAACACCTGGACTACTCAAGGTTGGGAAGCACCCGCTGATGTGACACAAGCTCATTTTCGGCTGCTTCCAAAGTCAGCACCCAAAGTGATGGGAAATGTGTGATAGCAGAAGAGTCTGTCTCAGAAGCTGGTAGACAGAGGGCTGTCCGTGTGAGTGGCCAGTTGTGTGAGGGATGCTTTGGGGGTGGTCTTCGGTGGCTGTGGAGCCAGAGGACAGGAGTTTAAGAACCAGACTGTGTAGCCATTGGCAAGCTGCAGAGTCCCAGAGCCAACCCAGAAGGAGATGGTCAAGTACACCTGAATCCAGAGCCTAAAAAACTCTGGAAAGAGTCACTGTCAGAACTGATGGCACCTTCATTATCACAGCTGGCCAAGAAGATTCCATTTGTCTCCGCTTCTTCTATCCAAGATGTCAGCACTGGGAGCTTTGAGCCATTCTCTTTGGCTCTTCCAAAGTCTCCTTGTGGAGCAGGGAAGGCTGAAGGGGCTCGGCAAAAGAGAGTGCCACCTACACCTGATCAAGCGGAGGGGGTAGAATTGCAGGAAAAGCAGAGGAGACAGGAGGAGGCAAGGAAGGGCCGGATGGGAGAAGCAGAAAGGCTGGGAAAGTGGCTGTGGAGGTGGGGTTTGGTGAGGTAAATAAGGGGAAGCCGCACATGTCTTACCCCCAAGAGGGGAGTGGGTCTGGATGCAGGACCCTGACACTGGAAAATGGGAGAAAATGATGAAGCCGCATGCTGAGGCGGAGAGCTACTGGAGAAGGGCACATAAACAGGGCTGCTCTTACTGGGGAGAGCGAGAGGCCAGAGAGTACAACAAGAAGCTGAAACGGATAAGGCAGGACATAATAGCCGTGGAGAAATGGATAGTGAAGGGGAAGGAGGAAGAGCGGCGGACCGGGAGGTACTCCTGTGGGATGGGGTTTGGCTCTTTGAGAGGACTTTCCTAGTCAGGGGTGGCAACAGGGGAGACATGGACCCAAGTCCTCAGTGGAGCTTTGGGCTGCAGACTACAGCACTGACCCAGGAAACGGAGCCTCAGAAGGGGTCTGGTGGGGAGCCAACCTCTCCGGAGCAGAAGGGGGTCTGAACTCTCTTTTATTTACCCCATCCAAAGACTCTAAGAACAACCCGTTTGTTAAGGACGTTACACCTGTTGATGTTGATGTAAGAAGAAGTGCCTCCAAAGATATGGAAGGAGATACTAAAACATATGTTGGTTTGGTTAAAAGCGTCTCTTCATTGAATCCAAGAGGGCGGGAAGCCTGGCAATCTGAGGAACCCTCACACTCCTCATAGTACATACCTGGGAATATGGGATCGAAATGCTCTTTGCCTGTGCCTTCATAGACGTGGTAATGAGTGAATGGGTGGCACCAAGGTTGCTGTCCTTCCACTCTTGTGCGGTTCAAAACCCTGTTCTGTAGATATTGCCTACCAGAATAGGTACGACCTGCAACTTCCACTTATATGTTCCCACACAGGTATGCCCCCCAAAAGCTGCCTAGATGCCCTAAGCACATCCGATCTCGCCTGATTTCAGAAGGTAAGCAGGGTCGGCCCTGGTTAGTACTTGGATGGGAGACCACCAGGGAATACCAGGTGCTGTAGGCGCTTGGAGTAGGAACTGGCAAGCCACTCCAGTATTCCTGCCAAGAAAACTCCATGGACATGGGGTCACGAAGGGTCGGTCACGACTGTAACAACGCACACACACACACACACACACACACACACACACACACACACACACACACACACACACACACACACACACACGCCCCCCAAAGAGAGAAATATCTGGAAAAGGATAAATGCAACATGGGGTAATTTGGTTGTGCATCTGGAATGACAGTCTTTGCTTCCCCTAAAATGAGCACAGAAGAAAAGTTGGTGGGTGGAAGTGAACCAAACAACTTCACCCCAGCAACTTAACATGTGCCCAGAGGGGTCGATGTATCAAGGTTGTTCACAGCTTATCTAACACTGGCAACCACAATCCAAATAAAGCCATTTCCAATCTTTTAAAAGCTTTTCTCTTTTCCCCCTACCCCAATCCCTCCTCCTTTCTTGGAACTCACTAAAAAAAAAAGTATATATCCATAGCGGACAGATGCAAGCTATCAATAAGGAATTTAGAAACTCAGTATGAAAAGTGTTAAGTGTGGAAGTCTTGATCAACATCTCAAATAGGATTTTACCCAGCAGGTACCGACTAGTTTATAGTAGTAATTGTAAAGGGCATTTTACATGGGAATCAATTAAATGAAAATCTTTTAAACCCTTTCTAAAAGGGACTTTTTAAAGTTAACAGGTGATTTTAATTGGAACCAGGGGAGCTGCCTTTTCCCCCTCCCCATTCTGAAGCATTCAGTATGGGGACGAAAATCAATACATTTCCATCAGTGGCTGAACTCCCAGTGTTTTCACAATCCAAATGCGGAAACTTAACAAATACTACGAACCATGCTCTGTTTTATTGTTATTTTTGGTGACATAACGGGAAGTTAAATCCAAATGATGTGAGAGATGTAGACTGTGGAAAAGCTTCCTCTAGGTGAACTGAGGACTGGCCAAATTTCAGAGAAGAAAGAAAGAAAGAAAGAAAGAAAGAAAGAAAGAAAGAAAGAAAGAAAGAAAGAAAGAAAGAGTCATGCCAAAAGCGCCTTTATTTCCAAAGCATCATCAGTAACCCCCAATGCAGGCAGAAACACACTGAAGCTGTTAGTGCTTTTTCCAAACCCACTCTTCCAGATCTCCTTGGCTCGATCTAAACTACGAAGCCTCTCCATGCATCACCAAAGAGGTGAAAAAAATGCAGGTAAATAGCCAAGATTCCCTGGATGGTGTTAGGGAGGCATCCCTTCACCCAGAAAACTGGACAAATGCCTAAGGGAGCATCACTTTGCATATTCAAAAATGCTTTCAACATCACCGGAGGTTTCAAGGCACTGCTTACAAGCCTTCTGTATTTCTTCAGGTGCCAAGCTGCGAGATGACCTCTAGGCTCATCTCCAGTAACTGGCTCAGTATCCGGGTGAGACTTTGGCTTGGTCAATAAGGATAACACAGGGAACTCCCCTTTTATTTGCTTCACACTCACTGCAAATTTTAGAAAGTCATGCAATACTATTGACCTGCTTTGTGCATTTTTTTGTTCTCTCTTTAGCAAAGTAAAGCATAAAACAAAGTATTCTGCTTATATACCACCCCATAGTGCTTAAGCACTCTCTGGGCTGTATATACTTTATTTATGCAGGCTACACATTGCCTCTCCAGCAAGTTGGGTACTCATTTTACCAACCTCGGAAAGATAGATGGCTGAGTTAATCATGAGCCGGCTCCCTGGGAATGAATCCCAGAAGGTGAGGTCAATTATAATTGCAGTACAGCAGTTTATCATGGTGCCATGATGCTCTTTAGTTAAACAACATAAACAAACTTGGCTAACCTATATTTGAATCCCATGGTTACTGCAGAAATCCTAAGGACTGAAGTCACTGAATGCTTTTTTCTTTATAAGCAAGTCCCTCACCCTCATGTCCACAAAAGGAGGCAAGCTGTATGACTCTATAAAAGTCCTTAAAACTGTATACAATAACCCCCCACCTACCGTGGGGGTTAGGGACCCACCCGACCCATGATTACTGAAACTCCGCGATATGTGGATGCAGGCTGGGTGGGGCCTGGGGGGACGGGGGGGTGATCAGATCCCCCAACGCCACTCGCTTGGGCTGCTCCAAGACTTCTCAGAGCAGCCCGGGCGAGCGCCATTGGAGGGTCTGATCTACCACCAAGCTGGAGCCTGGGGCTTGGGGAAGGGAGAAAAAACTGGGGAGGGGAAATAAAGGTTTTTCTTCCCCTCCCCAGTGCTAATCCGCTGGAGCCTGGGCAGGTATTGTGGTTCCGCAATATAGCGGGACTGCAGGACATGAATCGCGAAATGGTGGGGGGTTACTGTATAACATCCCATGATGGGAAGATATAATAATACTCTTAGAACTGCAGAGTTGGAAGGAACCATTGTGCCCACCTTCTGTCATGGAGGCCCAGTGGGGAATTGGAACTCCCAGCCCCTGGCTCTGTAGCCAGACATTTTGCTACTCATCCAAGGAGCTTCGTCCATTGGAGCAGGGTCAGTAGGAGACCTCCACTTTATAGTTTGCCTTGGTTTCACCCCACCCTGGTCTGAATAGCTGGCGTGTCTGAAGAGCTTAAAATAGGCATGTCCAAACTTCAGCCATCCTGATGTTTTGGACTACAACTCCCAGCATTCTAAACTTTGATAGCCAAATAAGCAAAGGCCTGTGGGAGTTGTGGTCCAAAACATCTGCAGGGCCAAAGTTTGGACATGCCTGGCTTACAAGGATGAATAACAAAAAGGACGAGCAGCGAAACATTTTGATCCCACAAGAAAAGAAGTCCAGTTGCCATGACTCAACTCCCGGATAACTTCACCTGGATGACTGAGAATCTCCACAGACACGAGGCCAGTTGTTGTTAAGACTGCTACCTAAAAGACACAGCATGAAAGGAAAGTGGGATGAGGAGAGAAGAGGAAATCAAGCCACGACACCTAGCCCTTAAAGTTAAGTTTCTTCTTAGAATAACCACCTGCCTGAATGGAAAGATTTCTATCCCCTAAATGCTGTTGCTAAGGCTACGGGGGGAGAGTTGAGGGAGCCAGCAAAAACCATGACAAGGGAACAGCCGTTCGGGGAGCAGAGGTGTCAAAACCAGAGCAGCCCTTGCAGCGGGATGTTGGTTAAAGCATCCGAGAGTTGGCCCCTTTTTAATGGGGCGCCTGCCAGTCTCGAACCTTGCGCTTCTCTGTGGGGAACACATGCTCGGCTGTGGAACGGCCATCTTTGAACCAAAAGGGCAAACTTTGCTGACTTCCGGAATAATGTTAAAGCATCAAAGAAAGACCATGCATAAACTTGCCCTTCACCTCTGAACAGACGTGTGTCTTCTCGTCTGCTTCCTTCTCTCTCTCTCTCTCTCTCTCTCTTTCTCTCTCCTCCAACCGTCCCCCGCCAAATCCTAGACCTCCTAACTCCATATTCAGCGAGGAACTGTGCTACACTTCTGGGATTGCGCCATGCCTCGGTGACATACTAAGTGATTAGGACTCGGTGCGTAAGAGTACAGCCCTATCAGCGAGTAAGTGCTTGGCGTTTTGTTTTGTTTATTTATTTATTTCCCTCCCCTCCTTCTCCACGCCTTTGACAATCTCGACAAATAGGCTTTTAAATTAGGAAGTGATTTGGAATATAAGTGAGTGCATTTAAGCTGATAAGAGATGGAAAGACCCTAATGGCTGAAATATTTGTCGCCTCACAAATAAGCGGAGTGTATCAGGAGCCACTAATATAGCTAATTTTGACCAACTCCTTGGCTGCTCTGTGGTAAAAAATGAGGTCAGTGCAGGTTGAGGAGACGGGAAATGAGCATCTGTTGGAAGGCGGTGGAGAATACTGATAGAGGAGTCTACCCAACTACATTACCTACCCAGGAAAAAAAAGGAGGGTGGGTGGGAGGGAGGAGGAATCAGGTTGTTAAAATTAAGGCCCAGCTTTTCCAGAGGTGTCCAGGGTTTTAAAAAACATAAAGGTGAAAATGAATACACCGGCTTTCGCACAAAGTTGGAATACCAATGAAGTCCTTTTCATCAGAATGAGCTGCTGGGTGTCATGCCCATTGGAGATGCATGGTTCTCCCGGTGACTTTAACAAACAAACATACCAAAAATCAGGGGAAAGAGAAAGACTTGGTTCAGTCCACGATGCACAAGTCATACATCATTAACTTCATTAACTTGTATATTTAGGTCATCCTTGGTAGCTCCTTCTTTGCTTGCAAGTGCTTTGTTTTTCCTTGGCGCTTGCATTGGGTCGCCTTTGCTGCTTTGGAGAAAGTTGACGAATGGAACTAATCTCCAGAAGGATCTCTCCAAACTGGGAACTAATCTCCAGAAGGATCTCTCCAAACTGGGAGAGTGGGCTGAGAAATGGCAAATGCGTTTTAATGTAACCAAATGTAAAGTAATGCATATTGGGGCAAAAAAATCCAAACTTCATCTATCAACTCATGGGCTCTGAGTTATCCGTGACGGATCAGGAAAGAGATCTTGGTGTGTTGGTGGACAGCTCCATGAAGGTGTCTCCCCAATGTGTGGCAGCAGTGAAGAAGGCCAATTCCATGCTAGGGATTATCAAAAAGGGGATTGAAAATAAAACAGCCAACATTATAATGCCGTTATACAAAACAATAGTAAGGCCCCACCTGGAGTATTGTGTACAATTCTGGTCACCGCATCTCAAGAAAGACATAGTGGAACTGGAAAAGGTGCAGAAGAGAGCGACTAAAATGATTACTGGGCTGGGGCACCTCCCTTATGAAGAAAGGCTAAAACAATTGGGCCTCTTCAGTCTGGAAAAAGGCGCTTGAGGGGGGATATGATTGAGACATACAAAATAATGCAGGGTATGAGTAAAGTGGATAGAGGGAAGCTCTTCTCCCTCTCTCAAAATACCAGAACTAGGGGACATACACTCAAATTGAGTGCTGGGAGAGTAAGAACTGACAAAAGAAAATATTTTTTCACCCAGCGCGTTGTAAGTCTATGGAACTCCCTGCCACAGGATGTGGTGATGGCATCTGGCCTGGATGCCTTCAAAAGGGGATTGGACAGATTCCTAGAGGAAAAGTCCATCACGGGTTACAAACCATGATGGAGATGTGTCAACTCCAGGCTTAAAACCAGGGTACTTCAAGGGCCAGAGGCAGGGGAGTGCTATCAGGAGACAGATATCTAGTCTCATGCGCTCCCAAACGCATCTGGTGGGGCCGCTGTGAGATACAGGAAGCTGGACTAGATGGGCCTTTGGCCTGATCCAGCATGGCTCTTCTTATGTTCTTATGTTCTTATGTCCACTTTTTCAATGCAACAGATCATTTTCAAAAACAACTGAGGAGGTGAAGAAACCAATCGCTGAGGTTTCGGATGTTGGCTGTATAGCTCAGTGGTTGCTGCGGAGTCAGAAGTTGGGCATTCTGGAAGGCACCCTCACGGTGCCTTCCAGAACAGCCAGCCTGTGTAGCCCCAGGCAAGCTGCACAGTCCCCAGGGTTCCTCGGGAGAAGGGAAGAGGAAACTTTTTCTTAGTATCACTAGCTAAGAAACCCCCCAAAAGAGCTGCTATGAGTCAGAATTGGCTTGACGGCACACAATTATAGTTGGTAAACTAGAATCAATGAGACTTTCAGAATATCTTAAGATCCACCAACACATACCCATCCACACAACCAGAAAGACTATCAGACCATATGCATTGACTTCAGGAAGTTAGGGAGTGAATAATCAGAGGAAGAAGAACAGATAGTTGATCAAGTGAAGACTTACAGGACTAGGAGACAAAGAGGGGAAAAGGGAAAAGGGATGAGAGCTGTGAGCTTTAAGAAATGTGCAAACTGTCACCCAGGACCTGGGGTCAAGGCCACCAAAGCCAAGTACCAGTCTGTCCCATCAAACTCTCCTAATAGTTTTGGTCTGGCAACTGAAAAATCTTCTATGGGAGAATAAGAACCTGACATCTTGATTGAGTCCCGAATGAACACAATTAAACTTGCTGATGCCTTAAAAGGGGAGAAAGGTTACATTTTATAGGTTAAAATGTTGTGGTGAGACCTGAGAATGGAAAAGGTATTACATAAGAATATAAGAACAGCCTTGCTGGAGCAGGCCACAGCCCATCCAGTCCAGCATTTTGTCTCACACAGCGGCTCACCATTTGCTTCAGGGCAGTCCCAAGCAGATCTCTTCACCTGCTTATGATTCCCTGCAAAAGGCATTAATAGATATCCTGCCTATCTCTCCAACCTGAAGGTTGTCCTTTTGTTGTTGTTGTTCAGTCGTTCAGTCGTGCCTGACTCTTCATGATCCCATGGACCAGAGCATGCCAGGCCTTCCTATCTTCCACTGCCTCACAGAGTTTGGTCAAATCCATATTGGTTGCACCAATGACACCGTCCAACCATCTCATTCTCGGATGTCCTCTTTTCCTTTTGCCTTCAATCTTTCCCAACATCAGGGACTTTTCCAAGGGTTCCTCTCTCCTCATGAGGTGGCCAAAGTTGTCCTTAGACATCCATAATGATAGCCATTGATACCCTTGTTCTGCATGAACATGTCCAATCCTTTCTTAAAGCTGTCAAGGCTGACAGATGTCACCACTTCTACTGGCAGGGAGTTCCACAGACCAGTGATCCTCTGGGTGGAAAAGTACTTTCTCTTATTTGTTTGAGATCTAGCACCCAAGAGTTTCATGGAGTGCCCCCTAGTTCTAGTGTTGTATGATAGGGAAAACAGTTTTTCCTTATTATTTATTTATTTATTTATTTATTTATTTATTAGGCTTATATACCGCCCGTCTTCCCGGAGGAACTCCGGGCGGTTTACAACATAAGAAAAATACTAATAACAACTATGAATAGAGCAGTTAGACAATTTAAAACAAATTAACACAAATAACCAAACTAAACAATGAAGAGTGGCTTTACAGATGGCGGGGGGGGGGGACTTCAGTCACCAAACGCCTCCCGGAAAAGGAGAGTTTTTAATGCCTTCCGGAAGGCTGGCAGGGACTCTGCTAGGCGCACTTCTGCTGGGAGATGGTTCCACATGGTGGGGCCAGCCACAGAGAAGGCTCGGGTACGGGTGGATGTTCTCCGAGCCTCCCTGGGCGTGGCCACACGCAGCATGTGCGCCCGCGACAACCTAGTCGGACGGGCCAATGTTGACCACTGGTCGATCCGCTCTGTCAGGTAGTCAGGTCCTAGGCCATGGAGGGTTTTGTAAACCAAAACCAGGACCTTGAATCTGATTCGGGCCACAACGGGCAACCAATGCAGGCAGGCCAGAACTGGGGTGATGTGCTCGAACCGACGCCGCATTCTGGACCCGCTGTAGTCGCCGAAGGAGAGTCAAGGGCAGCCCCATGTAGAGCGCGTTGCAATAGTCCAGTCCCGAGATCACCAGCGCTTGCACCACAGTTCTGAGGGAATCCCCATCTAGGTATGGACGAATCTGGGCAATTCAATGGAGATGGAAAAAGGCAGCCCTGGACACAGCGGCCACCTGGGCCTCCATGGTGAGCGCCGGGTCCAGGACTACGCCCAGATTCCGGACGGAGTCCGAAGGCCGGAGGCAAACGCCCTCCAAGGTGGGATAAGGGCCTCCATAGCCAGATGAGGAAGCCCCAAAGAACATAACCTCGGTCTTGTTGGGGTTGAGCTTGAGCCTGTGAGCCCTGGTCCATTCCATGACCACGCCCAGGCACTGATCGAGGGTCCAGACAGCCTCATCTGCAGTGGTGGAAAAGGAGACATAGAGCTGTGTGTCATCAGCGTACTGATGACAGCAGACTCCATGTCTCCTAATGACCTCAGCCAGCAGCCTAATATAGATGTTGAACAGCATGGGAGAGAGGGACGACCCCTGTGGAACCCCACAAGGGAGTATCCACGGGGCAGACAACTCCCCCCCCCATGCTGAACCTGCTGGGGACGGCCCCCGAGGAAGGACCGAAGCCAACTGTAAACAGTGCCCCCGATCCCAACCTTGGAAAGCCAGTCCAGCAGGATACCGTGGTCGACGGTATCAAAGGCCGCTGACAAGTCCAGGAGGACCAACAGGGAGGAGCACCCCCTGTTGGCCCCCCGGAGGAGGTCATCTTGCAGAGCGACCATCTACTTTGTCCACACCATCTATGATTTTATAAACTTCAATCAGGTCACCTCTTAGGCGCCGTCGGTCAAGACTGAAGAGGCCCAGTCGTTGCAGCCTCAGATGGTAAGGAATGTGTTCCAGTCCCTGAATCATTCTGGTTGTTCTCCTCTGCATTTTTTTCCATTTCCATAATATCCTTCTGGAGGTCTGGTGACCAGAACTGTACACAGTACCTCAGATGGGGCCTTTCTACAGATTGATAAAGAGGCAAAATAACACTTGTTCAATAGAGAGAACAGAATGGCTTTTTCGCCTATATCCTAGCCTTGCATTTGTACTTCGTAATGGCCACACAGCTCCTCACTTTTATCGGAATAGAATATGTTGTAACTTGCTGGAGACAGATCAGAGCCTATCCTGAGAATCCAGAGGCTTACCTTCAGCCGACCCTGTTGCTGTTTTGAAAGAGACAGCTGAGTTAGTCTGTGGAAGCGTATCAGGCAAAATTCAAAGGAGCAAAACAAAGCAAGACCCACACATGTGGCACCATAATAAAGACAAATTATTCTGTTTTAATGTGAGCTTCCACCGGCAGCTCCACTTCATTGGACCTATCAGCATGTCGCTGATCCCTTGTTCTCCTCTCTATAAGTATCCTCTTTCCACTGAGAAACATGGGTCTGAACTTTGTCAGGAAGTGCTCAGCCCTCCCCCCCCCGAGTCTTGCCCACTTCCAATTCTGTAGAGTTGAGTTCCACCAGAAGGAAAGGACACCAGGCCGACTTGTTACTTCTCCTCCACAGAGGGACAGAAAGCTTCATATTTGATAACCATTAAGCCACTTAATGAAATAATTATAAGTCAGATTCTTGGGCCCCCGAGCAATCGATAACCATGAGCTCCAAAGCCACCACGCACTCCGAGTTGATGGCGTTCGTACCCTCCTCCGCAGCAGGCAGGCGGTCGGCCCGCAAATGCAATTGATGCTAAAGTTGCATTAATACATTCACTTCGAGGGCAATCGTAGATTAAAGGCTACCAAGGCACTGCAGTTTGCCAGTCAATATTCTTTATTTGTCGCATCAACTCACCCGCGCTAGACCTCCCCCCCCCCAAGCTGCACGCTCTTAGTACCAGTCAATTTCCCGTTCAATGGACAGCCAAGTCAAAGGCACATTAATGCATGCTCACAAAAGCAGTGTGCATGGCATTATCCCTGCGCTCGCTTTCAAATTACACTCTAACACCAACTCCGGGTAGCTGCTGACTTGTTAGCGCAACACGCGATTTGTGGCTACCGGGCGTTAATATTTTTTGTCTAAAAGATTTCATCAGACATTTGATGACAGAAATAAACTGCTGCCCGTGGGGAAATCACTTGGAATAATAGAATTAGGTATTGTTGGGAAATCAATCAGGAGAGAGTGCCTGGGAAGAAAGCAAAGAACGGTTCCGCCCTCCCCGGTAGCCTTCTGAGGACCCGTTTGCCTGCTAATTAGAGGCCTTATTATTAATAAATCATACTTAAGCAGCAGAAATTAGAAATCAACCTCTTGTCTCTCTCAAGGGTAGAGTGAAAATTGATCTGTCCTCTGAAGAAGGGGAAAAAGAAAGACCTCAGTGCAAACATCTCGAAGCCTTCAATATTTTTATATGAAATGGGAGGTTACTCTGCAACAGGATGTTGATGGAAGGAGCCACCTTTCCATCTTTTAGCATCATCTAATTTACATAAATGTGCAATTCCCTGGGTGCAATTCTCCTGCCTTTTTGCATTAAAAACAAACTAGCTAGCCCTCCAGAAATATGTGGACCACAGTTTATCAAGAGGAAACTCATCAAGTGTTGGTTTTGGGGTTTGAAAGGATAGGGGTTAGGGAGCTTGTTTTTCAGGTCAACATTTCGAGGTATGCAGGGTTGTTTTTTAAATCTTTCTGGAGCACGTGCATGTACTGCAAAAAGCAGTCATTTGGGGCGTAGGGGGAGAAGAGAAGGACGGGCAATATTTCACTGGACATCTGATGCGAAAGGCAGGCATGATGTAACTTGGATTTTAATCATTTTACAAAGGCCAGGATGCCTTCTAGAAGGCAACAAAACCAGCCCAGATTGGGATAGTTCCTTTTACAGTGGTAGCCCGACTTAAGAGCAGCTCGACTTAAGAGCAATTCGACTTAAGAGCAGAAAACTGTTGCCGTTTTAACTGCCGCTTTACAAATTTTAGATATGGTCTGCTTGACTTACAAATATTTTTTTTCATATGTTTTCATTTTTTAACTTTAAAAAAATTTTTTTAGACAGGTACCCCGACTTAAGAGTAGTTTGACTTAAGAGCATGCATTCGGAATGGATTAAATTTGTAAGTTGAGGTGCCACTGTATTCCTTTGTTAGTTTAGTATCCCACCCTTCTGCCAGTGGGTTTACAGGGGTCAGGCCTGTCACTTCTTCTCACCAGGTCATTGTCACAGCCACCTCATGGGGCAGGCCATGTGTGACCAGCTCAAGAATGAGGAGCTCTCTTGGATCCCAGCACAGACTCCGAACCACTAGCTCAGTTAGTTAGAGGTTGGGAGTTGGCTCCTCCGTTTGGCTTATGGGGAGAAGCGGCAGCCTGTGTGGCCTTGGGTGAATGCCACCCAATCTGAGAGTGCCTGCAGAAGAAGGGGAGGGGGCCGAGAATGCCACGAGTTGGAAACAATTTGATACAGTGATCCCCCGCCTATTGCGGGGGTTAGGGACCTGACCTAACCCGCGATAATTGAAAATCCGCTATATGTGGATGCAGGTCTTGTACTTCTTAGCCCCAGCCTGGCCCTACCCCGAACGGGCCTGTGAGAGCCTTCCCGGGCCTTCTGGAAGCCCCAAATGGGCCTCCGTGCGAACCGGAAGTGACTTCCAGTTCACCGGGAATCATTTCTGAGGCCTCCGACAGGCCTAGAAAGGCTCTCGGAGGCCTCAGAAATGATTTTCAGTTATCTGGAAGTCACTTTTAGGGCCTCAGGAGGGCCCCCACAGGCCTGTTCGGGGCAGCTCCAGTCCTGCTATGGGAGGCTTGAAACAGGACTTTCCTCCCTTACCCTAGGGGGCCTTTCTTCATATACTGCGGTCCCGTGATATAGCGGGACCTCAGTACAGTATATGAATCGCAAAAGGGTGGGGGACCACTGTAGCACAAAACATCAATAACTCCCCCAGTGTGAGCTCAGAGGAGAAAGAGGGGAAAACAAGCAAGACAGCAACATTAATAACCGTGCCATGATATTTGTTTGTCCTGTCCGAGATTAGCCGTGTGTGACCACGTCTATGTTACAATTTGCCATTGCATGCATTCTTAAAAAGGGAATCAGGATGCATCGATGGTGCCTAATGTGGTTCAACTCTTCTTCCTACAGAACCCTAGAAAATGTACAGCCCGGGGAATCTATTTGTAGAATTATTTTTGGGTAGGCGGAGAACGACGACATGGAAGAAACAAATGGAACAGAGCTTTTTACTGGGGGACAAAGCCATATTCTTAAGCCTCCACATACTCCCTCATCTCATAATCAATTACAGTGGAGCCTCGTATAACAAATGGTTTGTAGAACATAAGATCTGTACAACATAAAGAATTCCGGAGATAGGGGGAAATTTGCTTAACATAATCGCCTATGGGGAGAATCCGCACACGATAAAAATGGTTGTGATTAGGGATTACTCTGTTTTCAATGCATTCCCATGGGAAATTTGTATAAAGGGAAATTTGCTTAACATAATTTCTTTTCGAACAAATTAATTTCTTTATACAAGGTACCACTGTATTGGTTTGTGGCAGCAGCAATTAAGAGAATACAGTGGTACCTTGTATAAAGGAATTAATTCGTTCCAAATGAAATTATGTGAAGCAAATTTTCCTTTATACAAATTCCCATAGGAATGCATTGAAAACAGAGTAATCCCATTTTTATGTTGTACGGATTCTCCCCATAGGCGATTATGTTAAGCAAATTTCCCCTATCTCCAGAATTTTTCTGTTGTACAGATTTTATGTTATACAAGCTGTTTGTTGTACAAGGATCCACTGCAGATAGCTCTGTGGTTTAGATATCTTTTTGGGAGTTCAATTCCCCATAGCGCCTCCTTGACAGAGGCTGGACTTGATCCAGAGCAGTGGTTCTCAAGCTGTGGGTCCCCAGATGTTCCTGGAGGGCAACTCCCAGAAGCCTTCATCACTAGCTGAGGTAGTGGCCAGGATTTCTGGGAGTTGCAGTCCAGGAACATCTGGGGACCCACAGGTTGAGAACCACTGATCCAGAGGGTCCCTTCCAGCTCTGCAGTGCTACGATACATCTCTAGTTGCCATTTT
The DNA here is from genome assembly GCA_029282475.1 of Phrynocephalus forsythii. NCBI lineage: Eukaryota > Metazoa > Chordata > Lepidosauria > Squamata > Agamidae > Phrynocephalus > Phrynocephalus forsythii. Next base: position 8,982,358 of record JAPFRF010000022.1, read on the forward strand.
GCACACTTCATAGACCAAGCCTTTCTCTATATTGACGCGAGCTTTTGCAGATCAGCCTACTTCATCAGTCTGGTAAGGTGAACTTGTCCACAAAAGCTCACTTAAAAAAAGTATTTAGGTCTTTAGGTGCCTCTACTTTGTCTTTTTAAACTTATTTCTATTTGGCTCTTGTCCTAGAAGGCTTAAGCAGGCTAACACGGCTACCTGTTCCAGTTACAGGTAACTGTGGATCTTTGAGTAGCTCTCTGTGAAGTCACACCTCATGTTTGAGTTCGCAGGGACCACAAAGAATAGCCACATTTTATTACCCCGTTTGCTCCTCAACAAACACAGGTCTTGGTGGAAGCTCAACAAGTTCCCTTCTCCAGTTATTTTTATTCCACTCCCTTCTGCATGTCTGCAGATTTGGGGGTATCTGTGAAATAACCCTTCCCCCCCTTGCTTTATTGGGGTATTGAGTAAACTAGGCATGGCTCAATGAAGCCAAGTTCCCGGGTCAGAAGCAACATCCCAGCTGGCTTTGGTCTCCTCCTGAGCTGTCCGCTTGGATGCTGCTCTGCCTGTAATCTGAAATTAATGGCCATAATCCTGATACGGGGAAGAGAGAGGCAAATGCAAAGCTAAAGCGGGGAGGGGGAAACCTGGGGGCTGCCAAGTGTCTTGTGTAAGACAAAAGGGGGAAAGTCGCTCTCAATTTGCACATTGTTCAGAGATCTGGGAAGATTATCGTAGGCAAGTCAAAAGATCTAAACGGCTTGGCGTTGCCTCCAACAGACGGCGCCCGGCTGCCTTTATCCCTTGCGAACAGGAAAGGATGCTGTTGTATCATGGCCAAGTGGATTGGAGTGAGAAATCCGTGGATTATTTTCTTTTTTTTTGCCGTCAGATGGGATCCAACAGCTTCTTGACCTGAGGATAAACAAGGAATTACCTTCTTGCCCTCTCCAATCATGCCTTAATGGAAGCTGCTGATACCAAGGGCGGCCACAGGAAAAGATGGGGAGCAGATCATCAGTTGGCCAGGAGGCACTGGGTCTTCTATGGGTTCATGAAGACCTCCTCTGTAGGGCCCTTCCATAGTTTTATCGACTACTCCTTGCGTCTATTCCCATCTTTTGCAGAAAGCAAGGCTTAGCAGCAGGGTTGTTGTAAGGGTTACACACACTCCACTGAGCAAAAGGAAAAGTGAGATGCAACCTTTCTTCTTGTTTGCCTGTGTTCTCACAAGATCTGTATGGCAGCCACAAAAATGTATTCCCCAGGGCTTAGATGGATTGTTGTACCTCACTTACTGGTTTTAAGGTACAGTGGTACCTCTACTTAAGTGTAGCTCGACTTAAGATAAATTTGACTTAAGAGCGAAAAACCATTGGCATTTTAACTGCCTTACAATTTTTGTTGCGGTCTGCTCTGCTTACATTCCTGCCTCCGATTTATTTATTTAGGACATGCATTCGGAATGGATTAAACTCATAAGCAGAGGCACCACTGCATTGGTGTGTTGTTCTTGGTATGCTATTTCTTTGGTGTCTTTTGCAAGCTGTTTGCTTTTATATTGTGTTTTAATGATGTCAGCTGCTTTGTATGTTTCTAGGCGGGATAACGTGAAATGAGATCAGTTGAAAACTGGACAGTCAAGGGAGAGCTAGCTGGCTGGCGGAGCCAAACAGTGGGAGTTCAATTCCCCCGGTTCATCCTAGAACGAGATGCAATCCCTGGAAGAGGACATGAGACCACTTGAGTCCTCTCCATCTGGAGAACCCTAAAGATGACTTGAGAACACCCACAAAGTGGGAAGTTTTTGCGAGTGCGAGAGGAATTCAAGCTCAACAGACCAACTCTCCCATCATGATTATTCTGTATATCCCTTCCTGCCCGTTATTCTGCTTATATATTGTTCCATACCACTTCAAGTAGTCTCTGGGCAGTTTAGTTTAATTACATTATGCAGGCTACACATTGCCCCCACAAGCTGGGAACTCATTTTACGGACCTCGGAAGGATGGAAGGCTATGTCAACCCTGAGCCTGCTACCTGGGATTGAAACCCAGGTCATGAGCAGTTTTACCTGCAGGACAGGCATTTAACCACTACACCACAAGACTATTCCAACATTCTAAGTTGTAAACTGCTAGAAGAGGCACAAATAGTCATATTAAGCTGCCCTTCCTCTCCTCTCTAAAAACAGTTGTTCATTTGATATATTTATGCCCCACATTGCTCAAGTCCCAAAGTGGTCTAGAAAAACACTGTTCCATTGTTCAAGATTTGAAAAATTGAAAAATTACTTTATATATAGTCAATATAGGCACAGAGTTAAATTTTTTAACATTTTCTAATGGTGGTGTGCCTCGTGATTTTTTTCATGAAACAAGTGTGCCTTTGCCCAAAAAAGGTTGAAAAACACTGGTCTAGAACAGTAAAACAATGTTGAAAGTAAAACACACACACACACACACACACACACACACACACACACACACACACACACACACACACACACACAGAGTAGCTGCCGCAATAGAAATGCACTCTTGGCAATGAATGACTTGAACTTGATGTTTCGGTTTTGCTAAAATCAAAATGTCTGAAAATTACCAATTGGTGACACCTTGTGGAGAAAACAAGCATTTGGGTTCCATGTGCATCGGAAATTAAAATACAAGAGAAGCCTAAAAACAGAGGTGCTATTTCAGATTTCCAAGCAGCACCTATTTGTCCAAATTTCTGCTTCTATCACAATTATTAAACCAGCCTATTAACACCTTTTAAAGCTGTGTGAAGTCTTTGGGTAAATAATATGAACTGTCTCTGAAAAAGTCCAAAGCCCTTTAAAAATGGGCAAAATGCACAGGTAGTTCTTTCTCTTCTGACTGGTTGGTAAAATGTGTTAGGCTGATGCTGGGGGACAGAAAAGGGACAGGGGAAGAATACTTTGAACCAATTAAAATATGAAATATTTCACCAAAACTAAACCAAAGCCACATTTAAGAGCAAAAAAGCCCTCCCTAGTTTTGTAGTCCTGATTACTACAGCAATAAGCAGTCTCAAAGCAGCAAGTTAATTTTTTTTATAACAGTACTACATTTGAGTTCCCCTAAAAGCAATTCATTCACCAGCCGCAAGAAAATCTTTTGTACACATAATCATATCGTGGATTGTTTTTATGAAAAACAAAACTTGTTAACAGCTTTAAAACTAGAGAGCCACACTTGTTGCATCAAAAAGGCAGCGGACATTTCAAGATCCCCACTTCCTCAAATTTTAAGTTCTAGAATCACTTCTGTTGCTGAGAAAACTAGTATGGACACCACTGCAGGTTCCAAGTTTCATGGGCTAACTAACTTCTGGAGTCTTCTGTACCTGGAAAGCCTTACAGGGGCTGCCATAAGACAGAATGGACTTGACAGGAACGTTATAAAATTTTGTAATAACTGCCAATGGACTGATGGATATGTCCTGTTCTCTGTGGATTCTTCGTCCCCCCGGTCCCTTGGATAAGATCCAGTTTGCTCTGGTGCCACCGTTTGCTAGCTACTAGCCAATATGAACATTCATCTACCTGGCAGATGCAAGACAGTTTGACAAAACTTAGCAGATCACCACTTGTATGATCCAAATGTTCCTTGTAGAGGAAATTCTAAGATCTCATGGTACAAGTGGGATTTTGATGATGACCAAACACCTTAGGGTTTTGCAACCAGTTGCTTGTGTGGCCAATATTTTAAGGGAGCAACAGAGCCATGTACAAAGATGGTGAATACAGTTCAATAGCATCCTGGCAGCTATCAGTTTGTTTCCTGCCATGTTCCTTGTGGATTCTACCAATGTCTCTTCTGTACCCCATGGCATACACACAAGAGGTTGCAGGGCAACCTACACCCTCTAGCACCAAACACCACTAACTCCTATATTACTGCTACCTTTCAGATTGTTGCAGCTATGAAAATATCAAGTCCATGTTAATTAACAGGGGATGTCTTTGAAATTCCAAAGACTTCATCTTGTGCAACTGTTGAGCGTTTTCCTCCATCTGTGCATATGGCTTCTAAATGACTATGTCAATCTAATGTGGCATAATCTCCAACAATCCCTTTCCAAAGGGAAACGTGGTCGCATAGTCAGCACAGCAGTTGCACCAAACCAAAAAGCCAGATGTGAATGGGTAATAGTTCTTTCTAGTGAAGTAAATCAAGACACTGAAACTCTTCTTTGTGTTGCCAATTAAATAAATTTTGTTTATTGGGACTCAAGTTGCATTTGTTTATTTTTGTTTTTTTACAGTACTGGTAAAGTGCAATGCTTGCCCTTCCCTCCCTGTGCACGTTTAAAAGTATCAAGAATGCCCTTGCAAAATGAGTTGAGTCCTTCAAGTTCTGAAGCTGAGACAAGGAATGTCATTTCTTTAATCGACCTCCTCAATGGTTGGCCCAGAGGAGGCTCCTCCGGAGGGGGGTGCTCCACCACCAGGGAAACCACCGGGCATCCCGCCAGGCATCCCCCCAGCACTCTGGTACAGCTTGGTGATAATAGGGTTGCAGACCTTCTCCAACTCCTTCTGTTGATGCTCAAATTCTTCCTTCTCGGCAGTCTGCAAAGACAAAAACCAACATCATTTGTAATGAAAGGACACCTGGCTACATCACTGGTCCAGCCACAACCTGGGAGACCCAGAGATCTGAACCATAAAAAGCATACAAAACACACTCTTGCTTCTGTGGGGACAGATGCCAGGATTAAGTAACAGAAGAACCAGCAACTGGTTCCAAGTGCAAATTCTTTGTTCACGTTGGCCAGTTAAGGAATCTGCCAACCTTAAGCATCGGAAGAACTCTTCAGCACAAAGATTATAGGATTTGCAGGTTTACTGGGTCGCTCAGACATCCAAGGAAGGTACTTGGGCCAACACAGGTCTCTCAACCTCTGGTGGAAACTACGAATGGTTTTGGAATCACCTTCATCATTGCAACCCAAGCTAACAAATCCCAGGCTTGGTTTCCTAGTTTTTACTGCCCACTTATTAAGTTAACAGCCAACAGTCTTATACAGCAGTAGGCATGATGCCTGTCAGGCTCTCTTGTACCAAGCAGAAGCCAAACTTAAGAGAATAAGGAATCCTAGCACTTGTTTGACATGAACACTGGCGGGACAGAATTTTAGACGGGCTCAACACATTCTCCATTTACAAACCTGATTCTTGTCCAGCCAATTGATAATCTCGTTGCATTTGTCCAAAATCTTCTGCTTATCTTCATCACTGATCTTGCCTTGAAGTTTCTCATCTTCCACCGTCGCCTTCATATTGAAAGCATAGGATTCCAGCGAGTTCTTAGAGGACACCTTGTCGCGCTGCTTTTCATCCTCTGCCTTGTATTTTTCAGCCTCCTGGACCATGCGCTCAATATCTTCCTTACTCAGGCGACCTTAAGGGGAAAAAAAACACCTTGGGTTATATTTTTGGCACTTCACACTGTATACACTATTAGATATGTGTAGAACCATCCAAAACAAAAAGTGAACTATGCTTTCTTGCTTCCAAAACAGCAATTCTACGGCACTGTTGGCAAACCTATGGTGGCACTTGGGAACCCCTTCGCAGTCGCCTACATTCATATTAAGTTGTTATAATTGTGCAAAAAAATAGTGGGTTTTGAATCAGTTTGGGCACTTGGTCTCTAAAAGATTCACCATCAGTGGTCTAGGTTGCAAAGGGCCCAAACTACAGGAAAAGAAATTCAATTTAAATATTAGAAAGAATTTAATGAGTTACAGCTGTTCAGCAATGGAACACACTGCCACGAAGGGTGGTGGAGTCATCCTCTTTGTGGAGTTTTTTTAAAGCAAAGGCTGGATGGCCATCGGTTAGGAGTCCTGTAATGGCTGTTCCTGCATGGCAAGGGGTTGGACTAGATGGCCCTTGAGGTCTCTTCCAACTCTGATTCTATGTTAAGAACCTAAGAGCCATGCTGGATCAGGCCAAAGGTCCATCTAGTCCAGCTTCCTGTATCTCAGTGGCCCCACCAAATCCCTCTGGGAGTGCATGAGTCTAGATATCTGTCTTCTGCTACCACTCCCCTGCATCTGGCCCTTGAAGTACCCGTTTTAAGCCTGGAGATTACACATCTCCATCATGGTTTGTAACCTGTGATGGACTTTTCCTCCAGGAATCTGTCCAATCCCCTTTTGAAGGCATCCAGGCCAGGTGCCATCACATCCTGTGGCAGGGAGTTCCACAGATTAAGAACATGCTGGGTTAAAAAAATATTTTGTCTGTTCTCTCTCTCCCAAACCTGTTTAACCGTACCTTTATCGTTAGTGATAGTGATCTTGTTCTCCTTGCCGGTACTCTTATCCACAGCTGACACGTTGAGAATGCCATTGGCATCAATATCAAATGTTACTTCAATCTGAGGAACCCCCCTGGGAGCTGGAGGAATGCCTGTCAATTCAAACTTGCCCAGCAAGTTATTGTCCTTTGTCATTGCTCTCTCCCCTTCATAAACCTAAAAGAAAGGATTAGAGGAACGTTTAGCCATTTGCTTACACAACCAAAGAACTACTACTGTTCACAGAGGCTTTACAAGACAGAACATAACTGGAAGGGGTCGCTCAGACATCCAAGGAAGGTACTTGGGCCAACACAGGTCTTTCAACCTCTGGTGGAAACTACGAATGGTTTTGGAATCACCTTCATCATTGCGACCAAAGACAAACCAGCTTGCTATTGTCTTAGAAAGAACTGACCATAGTCCTGTTTCTTAACATGCCATAACCCAAGGCTTGCCAGAAATTTACTCTGGATACGAATCATCAATCGGAAGTTAAGCACCAACACTGACCGTCCCCCCTTCCAATCCTTACGGAAAACCTTCGTACCTGAATCAGCACACCTGGCTGGTTATCAGAGTATGTAGTGAACGTCTGAGTCTGCTTCGTGGGGATGGTGGTGTTACGTTTGATCAGGACTGTCATGACACCACCAGCTGTCTCTATACCCAGGGACAGGGGGGTGACATCCAACAGCAACAAGTCTTGGACATTTTCAGATTTGTCTCCAGACAGAATTGCAGCTTGAACAGCTAAAAAGGAAAAAAGCACAAGTTACTCCCATAAATAACATCTGGTGGCCTCACGCCATATAAGCAACCCAAAGCTGGCATGACACTAATGTAGCTTTATTGTCAAAATCAACAACTGTAATTACCTGCACCATAAGCAACGGCCTCATCAGGATTGATGCTCTTGTTGAGTTCTTTGCCGTTGAAGAAATCCTGAAGGAGTTTTTGGATCTTGGGGATTCGGGTGGACCCGCCCACCAGGACAATATCATGGACCTGAGATTTATCTAGCTTCGCATCCCGCAGGGCTTTCTCCACAGGATCCAGAGTGCCGCGGAACAAGTCAGCGTTCAACTCTTCAAAGCGAGCTCTGGTAATTGAGGTATAGAAGTCAATGCCTTCATACAGGGAATCGATTTCAATACTGGCCTGAGTGCTGGAGGAAAGAGTGCGCTTCGCACGCTCGCAGGCTGTGCGGAGTCGACGGACCGCTCGCTTGTTCTCGCTGATGTCCTTCTTGTGTTTGCGCTTGAATTCGGCAATGAAATGGTTGACCATGCGATTGTCAAAGTCCTCGCCACCCAAGTGGGTGTCCCCGGCAGTCGACTTGACTTCGAAAATGCCGTCTTCAATGGTGAGGATGGAGACGTCAAAGGTGCCGCCGCCAAGGTCAAAGATCAACACATTCCTCTCAGCACCAACCTAGAAGGCAAAAAAACCCAGCTCGATGTAGATCAATAGGAAAGCAACACGCCCCCACCACAAGCCTTCTGAATGCAATGCCATTTGCTACTTACTTTTTTGTCTAGCCCATAAGCAATAGCAGCAGCAGTTGGCTCGTTAATGATCCGGAGCACATTGAGGCCTGCAATGGTTCCAGCATCTTTCGTTGCCTGGCGCTGGGAGTCATTGAAATAGGCTGGGACTGTAACCACAGCATTAGTAATAGTCTGCAAAAAGAGCAGAAAAGTATACATTATTCATTATATTCCCATTTGTCAATTATATAAGCAGTGTCTGCTTTGATTACTCACTTTAAAAAGCTTACCTTTCCCAAGTACGCCTCAGCTATTTCCTTCATTTTGGTTAGCACCATAGAGGATATTTCCTCAGGATAAAAGCTCTTGGTTTCTCCTTTGTACTCCACCTGGACTTTGGGTCGACCAGCATCGTTCACAACAGTGAAAGGCCAGTGTTTCATATCAGACTGGACGACAGCATCATCAAATCTGCGACCAATCAGGCGCTTTGCATCTGCAAATGAATAGACACTCTATGAGCATTCATGTCCTACTTTAAGAAATTCAGGGTGACTCAAGAGTAACATTTTAACCCATAAAACTAGAAATAGATACTTAAATGTACTGCACCCCCTTATAATACTTTTAAAAAGTGAGGACTGTTATAATTATTAGCTGCTGCCCATAAATTGGGTCTTCTATTCCACTCTAATATATTTAAATTGTGTAGACCCTATTTGTGAGACATGCTTACCAAATACGGTGTTTGTGGGGTTCATTGCCACTTGATTCTTTGCAGCATCTCCAATCAGCCTCTCTGTGTCCGTAAATGCGACATAGCTGGGCGTGGTCCTGTTACCCTGATCATTGGCAATTATTTCCACCTTACCATGCTGGAATACGCCCACACAGGAGTAGGTGGTGCCAAGATCGATTCCAACAGATGGTCCCTTAGACATTGTTGCTAAAAAAAAAGAAAGGAAAAGGCTCATGAAAATAATGAAATCATACTTTACACCGATATAAAAAATAGACTTGTTCAAAATATTGCAGTTGTAGTTCCAACCCATCACCTTTTTTGTAGTACAACTGCAGCCATTGTTTAAAAGTGACCCTTGTAACTAGAAACAATTAACTGTGGGAAAAACAAAGATGTTCTGAAACACCACCTTTTGATGCTATATTAACAGGGCTTCAGAAACTCATCCTATAGGCTTTTAATTTAGATTTCCCAGTTAACTACTCAATATACATGTAACGTAGGCACAGCCATCAATTGAATTGACTTGATGCACACCTCGGGAGGCCTCTGTGCCCTTTTGTTTTATTGGCACTTTATTCCTTGTTAATGCTTCCCTAAACTATTGGCGTATTTGTTGTTCACCGCCTGGAAAATCAGGCAGTGTATATAAAGGGAAATAATGTGTAACAAGCCGTTTAACAGAAAACCTGCTTAAAGGAAAAAATTCTGGAGAACAGAATTGCCTAGGGAGCAACAGTAAAACGCTCACAATCAGGGACTAATGCGTTTTCAATGCATTCCTTTGGGAAACTTGTACAGAGGAAAAATTGCTTAATAGGATTTTATTTGGACCTTATTCATTCCTTTATATAAGGTCCCACTGCAAATAAGTATTTGCTGGCAGCGCCCCCCCTTGCGAATGGATGCTGCTCTGCCTCCAGAGATGCCCTTGGGGCCAAGCGGCCACGTGGCCTGCCTCCAAGTGGGAGGAGGGGGGGCCAGCGGAAGAGCCGCGCGGGGCATCTTGGGTAAGTCACCCCGGCCTTCCCTCCCCGCCACGAGGCCCGGATGAGGAGGGGGCGGAGCCTCCCGCGACCACGTGCTCCGCTGCCAGCCGGAACCGGCAGAGCGCGCTGCTGAGCACGTGGGCGGAGGAGAGGAAGGAAGGAAAAAAAAGGGGGGGGGAGCTTGAGCCGGCGGGTAGAGGAAAGCGCAGCCGCCGCCGCCGCCGCCAGGGAGGCTCGAGGGGGCAGAAAAAGCCGGATCGCCGAGTCCCGGCGCCGGTCTCTCCTTCCCCATTTCACCTTCCCCGCTCGTCCTTTTTTGGGGGGGGGGGGAGAGAGAGAGGACCGCCGTTTGCCTTTTCAATTCCAGGCAAAGATCAACTAAAAACAAAAGATACGAAACATGCGCCACCTTAAAAAAAACTTTTCATTTTTTTAAATCTAACGTTTCGTGGATTGGTCATGCTGCACGAAACGCTACATTAAAATATTTAAGTTTTTTTTTTTTGCAAGTTGCCACGGTTTTTTTTGTGCCTTTTGTATGTTTTGCTGCGTTTTTTCTTTGATTTTTTCCCCTGGAATCTTTTTTTTTTTTTGTGGCCCTCGAAGGTCACATTGAAGCAGCAGCATCCACTCCCCCCCTTTCCTCCTCCTCCTCGTAGAGCCCAGCCCCTCTTTGAGTCCGCCATTTTAGCCCACCCAAACGCCTTTGCGCCCACCCTTCTTCCTCGGATCTCCTTTCCTTTAAGACTCGGAACGTCCTGACCCTTTCCTTCCCCCGCAAGCGCTGGAAAAGCCCTTCGGCCACACCAAGGCCAGCGCCGCTTCCCCTCTCGCCAGCAGAGAGAAGGTCTCCCTGAATGGCTTCTCTCTCTCTCTCTACATTTTACAAGCCCCGAAAGGGGTGGTTGGGGGGGGAAGGTCCCTAATTATACCTTTTCCTCCCACTCCCCTAATGATCCCTTTTTTTCCCTTCCCGCGGGTCAAAAAAAAAAGGCTTCCTTTTGACACAACAAAAAGCCCAATGGGGTAGGGAACTAAATCAGTATTTAAGCCCTTTAACGATTTGGCCTCGTTTCCCAACCGAACAACCCAGTCGGCTTTCGTTCATGATTTTAATGGGGAAAAAGGACAATTTGGCAACGGGGCGGCTGAATTTTTTAAATAAATATATCTCGTTTCCCTTCCAGGAGAGTTCTTTCTACACCTCTCTTTAACACCCCCCCCACCAGCCTCTTTTGCAAAGAATAGACCCATCAAAAGGGACGATTTGAGAAAATATTCCATGGAAAAGTAAAACCAGCAGTAAAACGTGGCCAAGAGGCCCTCAACATTTATTTTGCCCCTTCCGTTAGGAGAAATCCTAAAAAAGCAAAAGGATTCTTATTTTGGAACAAAGGAAGAAATTGGATACATGACCTAAATCTAACGAGGAAATGAAATAAAACGAAAAGAGAGTAAAAAGAGCATTACCTGCGTAAATCCCGCACCGACCGCAGATAAAATCCGACCTCAGGACCTTCCAGGAGGACAACGAAGGAAGAAAGCGACTTCCCTGCCGGGCCCCGCGGGCCTTATATAACGCCGGAGAAGCTTCCAGAAGAGCCACGCCTCTTTCCGGACCGCGGCCCAATCCGCCGCCGCCGCACGGCCGCTGTCCCCGCCTCCCCCGACCAATAGGGGCGAAGGGAACGCGTGCGGCCTGTGTGACGCAACAAAGGGAAGCGAAAGGGGGGGGGGGCGGCGGCGGCGGGGTGATTCACAGTTAGCCGGCCGGCTTTTCTCGGCCGCCTCCTTCCTCCTCCTCCTCGTCTTCCCTTCTAGAACGTTCATCCCTCCCAGCGCGAGAGCGCGCGCGGGGGAGGGGGAGGAGGAACCAATGAGACGTCTTGGGGGGGGGAGAGAAAGGAGGTCACCTTTATTTGCATAATCGGATATCTGGTGGCCAATCGCCTGTGAGAATTAGGCCGGGCTATTTACATAATACTCAGCGGGAGGGGAGGGGGAGAAAGGAAAGGGAACGCAGCGAAGATCTTGCCGGCCGGCTGCGAGAGAGAGAGAGAGAGAGAGGGAGAGACTGTATTGACCAATCACCGGGCCGCGTCGAAGGACGGCGCGGAAGCTGGCCAATCGAGGCTCGCGTTACCTCACAGAGTGAGGAAAGGAGTGGGCTGGACGAAGAGAGCCGCATGGGGTGGGCGAAGGCTGTGTTGACCAATCGCCGGGCTGTGTTGGAAGCCGGCGCGGAAGCTGGCCAATCGAGGCTCGCCTCACAGAGCGGGAAAGGAATGGGCGGGACGAAGGGAGCCGCATCTTGGGCGCTCCGGGCAAAGAGGAAGAAAGGAGCCCGGCACAAAATGGCGGCAAGGCGGCCTCCGTTGCTTGGCGGCTGCTTGGCGGGGGTTGGGGGCGGGGGCGGGCGGCGGCGGCAACCGAGCAGGTTCAGCTGAGGACGCCCGGGTTCAGGCGGGGTTAGCGGGTAGGATTAGGACGCCGGAAGGGAAGTGATTAATTTTTTTTTCAACGACCAGGTACGGAAGAACAGGCAGGCGCGCCCCGAAGCTTCTCTGAAAGAAAAAAAGGGGCAACATTTAAGACTCCCTGGAAATTGTTCTCTTTTTCTTCAGTGCCCCTCTCTCTCTTTTTAAAAGAAAAAGGCAAGCGCTCTGTACTCATCCCCCACCCCCACCCCGAGGCACCTTTTACAAAATGGTCGCGGAGCCATTTTCGGTTCTCTGTTTCGCAACAAGGTTTACCCGCCGTCCCTTTTGGTCGTCGGCCTCCCCTCTTTATTTCATAGAAGCAAAAAAAAAAAAAAAATGTGGGTTGAGCCTTGTGGTCAAAAACACACACCCAAAAGTAGGCTAGGTGATACCTTTATTGGTCACTACTAAATGTTTTTTTGTTTTAGTAGTGACCAATAAAGGTATCACGTAGCCTACTTTTGTCTTTATTTCACGAGGAGGTCGTCCTGACTGAGGGCTGAGGTTTGAACTCTCCTCAGAAGTCATGCATTGACGCCTTTGCAAGATCCCCCCTCCTTTTTACCCCCAATAATGGAGCCCTTTTAGCCTGTCCCACAGTGTACCGCTGAGAAATCCAGCACACAAAAAAAACTTGCAGCTTCTTAAAAGCTTAAGAAGCCATTTGCTTCCATGTGACTTTCCGTGGGTGGGAACCTGGTTCACAGAGAAAGTGAAATATCCAGCCTCAAGTTTATATTATACACATGTAACAAATTGTATCCTTATGTACAAACTTGGGGCTAGTAGATCTAATTTGCTCCCCTTCTCTGAGGAAGTGATTTGTAAAACAGGAAATCTCACCACATTTCACAATTTTTCAAGGTAAGCCTTGAGAAACCATAGGCTCGGGGAATCTATGTTGCAATCTTGCTTTTTTTAATTTGATGGTTGCAACACTCAAGTCATATCACAAATGATTTGAAGAGCAATAAACAGCAAGTAAAAATTATTAAAGGATCATGAAAGTTGTCACTTAAAATGGATTAAGAAACAAAAATGTTTAAAAGCAAGTTAAAAAGATATATGGGCAGCAAATGTAAGGAAACCAGCCATGTGACCATCAAATATTTTTATATTTGATGGTCACATGGCTGGTTTCCCTACATTTGCATGCTAGAATTAAAATGTTTTGACTTGCCACAGAAAAGCTAAGGGCCAATCTAGCTTCACAGGAACCTGGGGGAAAGCCCAAGAAGGGTCTCTCTTGGGACCCTGTCAAGTATACCTGTACAGGTGATGGGATCAAGAGGATGGCCTCTCTTAATACTTGAGGAATGTTATGTGGGGAAATAACATCCAGTGGATAGCCTGGGCTGGAGCCAGGTTGTAAAGAGTTTTAGGAATAATAAGCAGGTCTTTGTATTGGGTTTGGAATCATCCAAATTTATATGCATTTAGCGAGGCTTGGGTTAAAATGTCATGGAATTTTGCTAGAACACTGACCTTGCAGGGTAGACTGACAAAGATGTAAACCCCACTTAATTCAGTGGGATTTGTTTGTATAAATAAGCTTGTAGCACCCACTTTTGTAAACTACAGAATATTTTGAGTTCAGCTTTACTTTCCTATTGTTTTTGCTTCCCCTTTCTCCTTCATGTTAAAGTTATTTTGGAAGGAAACTAGAAATATGTTTATATGAAACAATTCTATGAAGATTACAAACGTATCTGGAGATACGTGTTAAGCTCTTGGTAAACAGACACAATGGGGGATCAAACTCCAAACCTCCACAGCCAGATAAATTAACTAAAGAGTTATGCACCATGGAGCTCAGTGTTGCCTCCTCGCTTTGTCATCACAGCAACATTAGAATGTAATGGAAATATCAGAATGTCCACTTTATATGGTTCAGGTTGCTATTTTATTTCTTTCATCTGGGCTCTTACAGCCTGAAGAAATGACTTCTCACCTTGCTACTGAAAAATCCCCTCATGGCTTGTCAGAGAAGTCTTTGTCTTTAAGATGATTTTCCTCCCTGATAAATCTGTTTACTAGATATGTTGATTTTAAGGTGTAGCTGGTCTGCGACCAATAATATCTATCTATACAGTGATACCTCTACTTACGTGTGGCTATACTTATGGGCAATTCGACTTAAGAGCAGAAAGCCATTGGTGTTTTAACTGCTGCCCTACAAATTTTAGATGCAGTCTGCTCTACTTACAATTCCTTGTTTTATTATTTTATTTTTTAGATACAGCTGCTCTACTTACAAGTTGTTCAGCTTATGAGCATGCATTCAGAACGGATTAAACTCATAAGTATAGGTACCACTGTATCTTCTGATGGAGCCTTATGGGATCTGTGTGTGGATTTTTTTCTCCTTGCAGAACTGCATTCAGCTACGAAGTTTATGGAACTCTGTAGTTGTATGTGCATTCAGTCTCAATTCTGCATTTGCTCTTGGAAATTTTGCCTATTTGAACAGCTAGTATACAGTGGTACTTCAGTTTAGGTAATTAATTTGTTCTCCATGCCATTTCATACTGTGAAAAAATCATAAACTGAAACATGGATTCCCATAGGAATGCATTGAAAACCAATTAATCTGTTCTGAAGCTCAGAAAAAAAGGCAAACTGGGGCATTCCATTTAAAATTTTCTTAAACTAGGGCATCCCTATGTTCATTAATTTAGTTTCTTAAACCTTTTTTTAAACTAAGACATTCTTAAACTGAGGTACCACTGACGCTGTAATATGGTGGAGTCTAAATTAGAACATCAGTGCTTGCTATTAACTATGAATTACTAAGTTTACATAGAAAATATCAGGCCTGTCCCTGTATCTTACGCCATTTGACTTCCATTGTTTGCCAGTTTTTCTCTCTTTCCAAAGGCTACATTAGAACTTGTGCCACTAATAAAACCTTTTTAGAACTGTTTATTGTTTTAGGCCACTGTAGACTCTCAAATCTTTGACCATTACCATTGAATCATTACCAGGAAGTGACAGCCTATTTCTTTTTAGAGCATGCACTCCACTCTTCTGACAAAAACAAAACTGATGACATTACTCCATTTCATCTTCTGTCTTTTAAACACTTTCAGACAAATAAATGCAGTTTCTCTCCCTTTCTTTGTCATTTTGCTCCTTAGTTATCTTGAAAAGCTTAATTACTCACTAAAACATTTATAAGCTGTGGTTTATTCTTAGGAATGCAAGATTAGTATAGAAATATATTACAAGTTTCAAGGTACTGAAAATTACGGTCACAACTATAACGACACAACACACACACACACATAGTAGGAAATGTTGGAAAGCAAAATGATTTTGAACTGGTGGTAAAAAACAGTTTTGGCATGATTCACACCTCCATGGAAAATGTTTTCCAAACCCAGGGTGCTACAGCGAAGTTGTACTCTGAGAGGAGTCCTCATCTCAGGTCATGGGCACACTGGGGTAGGGAAGTGTAAGATTGAATTTCATGGCTTTAAATGTAAATACCAGAACCTTTAATTGGACTCAGAAGCAAAGAGGCAGCTGCCGCAGCTCTTTCCAGAACTTATATAATAAGATTACAACAAGCTACTTAAGCTCCTGGCTCCTGTATTCTACACATTTGAACTTTCTGCGTCATGTTCAAACACATACTCCCAGGTACAAAACACAGAGTTCCATATGTTGAAATGCATTTTCCAGTATGGGTTTTCATTGACTATGATTGCTATGGTGATGGGAGTTGGTGCCCAGCAACGTTTGGATAGCTGCATTTTGCTCAACACTGTGTTGTATAATTCAGTTATATTGTCACCAGAGCATGAGCTATTGTCCAGCAAAAGACACTTCTAGCCACCATCCTGAGCCTCAAGATGTAGTGTATCATGAAGCATACACCTCGTTCAGAGGGAGCATAATGCTACATGAGGTACTACATACTTAGCTCTTAAGTACATATTCCATTTACCTATGAAATTCCTATCTTGTTAGGATTCATTCATTTTGGCCTCTATCCAGGCATGGGTTCAATAGTTGGGCAGTTTCAACTGACTTAGATATCAATGAGAAATAGAATTGTAGTTAACAGGAAATTGATGGGCCACCACCCTGCCAACTAGTAGCATTGTCCAGCAGCTTTAAAAATATGAGAAGAGATGGATATTTGTAGGACTTCATGGGCAAACTAGCATTAAATCTACCAATGCAGGTTTCTGAAATCAGCCCATTAGGCAAGAATGAAATCACTGTGCTTTCAATACCAAGTGCAGGGAATCGATTTCATAAAGCAACCATGGTATTAGATTGCAATTCCTACAAGCCCTTGCTAGCACATGTAATGGTGAAGACTTATGGGATGTTGAGGCCCGGAAACATCTGGGGATTCATGGTTGGGAGCTACCTCAGCAAGGGATTAATGTGCAAATATTGGGCTGTTTCTCTTGATGGCTCATCAATACACCTATGATGTTTTATGCCATATCCCAGATTGTTTTAAAATCAGAGATGTATATTGAAGGAAGTAATGCAGTGGGTAGGAGGAGGTAACTGAAAATTGGATGGCATTAATTGCACAGGGGTTAATGCATTCCACTAGTATAATGTTCCCATGGGGCTCTTTACATCCATCCATCCATCCATCCATTCATTATTTTTGCTTTCTTCATGGGAAGCTTTGGGGAGTTGCAATGGCTCAGTAGGGAGAGTCACAATGTCCTGGAAGTAAAAATAATATTTAATCCTAATGGGAAAACTTTAAAGGAGGTTTAGTTTCAAAATTATGACAGTATTTCAGGTTTTGTTTAACTGCAGGTCTTAGCCTGCCACCTCTTTATTTAAAAATAACAACAAAACAGTCTTACTAAATTGTTGATTCAAAGGAATCTACAATAAATATTTGCTTCCCTTTTTGTTGCTCATTCTGAGCACAAGTACATCAATAATAGCAGGTAAAAGAGAAGTAGTTTACCAGTTTACCAATCAAGAGTTGAAATAAAACTAGAGAAGATTTATGCAACAACACTAGATAGTAACTTGTATACATAGTACAGTAAATGCTTTAAATACATTATTTTACAAAATAAATGTATGTTTTTTCACAATATAAGTGTATCTTCCCTTTTGAAACAGTGATTTCAAAAACTATTACAGTTAATATCCCTTTGAGAGTGAAATGCCTTTTGATTTTTAATGAGCTTTCCTACTTTTCTGTATTTTCCCCTATCTTACAATCCTGTAAAATTTAACCTGTAATCTTTTATGGCTCTTTTTAATATCAGAATCCAAAGTTTATGCTTCACCATTAAATAATAGCAGTTGGGTGGTAATTTTAATATAAAACGAAGGCTAAAAACTAACAGTACCTTGTAGCTGTATCACAGCCTACCTGAATGTCTTCTATTCTGTGTCAAATGTTTTCTGTTCTTCAGTAACAGTGAAAATCATGGTTATAATTTTGGACCATTTTTGGTTTTCCATTCTGCTGTCATCTCATTTTTTATTTAATATCATCTGATACTAGTGGTATTCACAAAATGATTGTTCTACTCTAAAGAGAGACAAATAAATTTATACAGTCACACCTGTTGAATTCTACAATTTTGTTTGTACGGTCATTATCACTGTACAGTGAGTGTTTTCTTCAAAATTGTTTACAGCAAGCTATCCCAAAATGTACCTAGATCCTAATAACTGAGGCCACAGTTTCTAGTGTAGAGTCCAGTATAAAAATACAGGGACATTTAAAAAATATATCCAGAGAGTTCCATACTAGTTCATCAAGAAGTTGCTTGTTACTGTTGTACTGTTCTTAAAAATCTCAGATACTGTGATGCATCATTTTTAAATCTGAAGAGGGAATTTGGGATTTGATTTTAACTTCACATTCCACAGATCCATTAGGATGTAATTTTCTTCTGTGTGAAATTCCTTCTGGTACATGGATATATAAATAAGGACAGAATTGAATTTGGTGTGCTGAGTTTCTATCTACAGTATTTTATTTCAGTTATACCTACCTTCTTAAATTAATGCACTGCTTTGTTAAGAAAAGGCTCCTCCCGTGAACACAGCAATTCAAAGGCCTGTGCTAGTTCTCAGTTTTTTTTCCTCCCATGATATTTTCTCTTCTGTTGATCGTATAGCTTCCTACTGTTGATAATTCAGTAAAGGGTTAGGCACAAGGCAGCTGTCAATTTCCTTGTGAAATTGATCAACGTTATTTCATTGGAAAAAAACTGATACCACAACTGAGATGATGGTACATGTACACATTTTGTGTAAAACTACAATTTTCCCCTTCAGAGTTCCACTGAACTATTATATTTGTGTGCATCACTTAAAAGAATACAGTATTTCAAGGCTCCAGTATGTTACACTTACAATTTCACATTTCCCTTTTCTTCCTTTTAGGAGCAAACAGATTTTTTTTTAAAAAAGACCCAGTCAACATGAGTTCTCTTTTCAAGCCTGTATCTGTACCATGTAACAAAAATGTTTTAAAAATACTGAGTGAGATATTTTGTTGTGTCATGAGTGAGTGTAGTAAACAAAGGTCCTGGATGATAGGCAAGCTAATCTAATTGCAGAATGCTGGTGGTTTATGTGAATTAGGGGCATAGGTGGAGATTGAATAGGTCTGGGGGGAGCAGTCAAACTGTCTGGAAAGCCCGACTCTGAGCAGGCACCATGGTTGGTGTAGCTTCTATTTTCATTAGGTGGTTGTGGCTAATTTTCTTTGGCTCACTTTCCTTCCCATTCATTTCCAGCTGGCTATGCTGGGTTGGCGTTATCTGGGGAGTAGCCTCTGTTGACAATGTCTGTTGGCTGCGAGAGGCACTGTTTACAGTTGATCTTGTTGAGGAGGAACCAGAGTGTGAACTCCTGGAGCCAGAAGAAGAGAACCAGGCTTGACTAATCGAGCTTTTGGTGCCTCTGCATCTTCCCTGTAAGCCAAAGAGTCCACTGATTAAACATTTCAAATAACCAGGGACATAAACATTCATATTTAATAGATCTTTGAGTACAGTATTTGTAAGTCTGCACAGATTCTGGATTGACAGATTTATAGCAGTATTAATTACATGACATCATTCATGATAGGTGAATAAGAACATAAGCCCCTCCCTCGTCACTTTACTGATCCTGAAACATGAAACTTAGGGGTTTCTATTTTTGTGTATTCAAAAACAAAACAAAAACCAACCCCTCACCAAACATAAAAATCCATGAAAAGAATTACAGTTTTAAAGGTAAAGGACAAGTTTAAAACAAAGAGGTTAAAGATGACCAGCTAGCTAGGAAAGGTTGTATTGCCACAGACTACAGCAGTTACTTATATGATTAAATTTTTAAAGAGAAACATCCCTGGAATCAAAGACTCGTATGGAGTTGTTAAGCCTCAGGTAGTACTATTAGTACAGTATATAAGTTATAACCTTGAGTTGAAAATATATTCTAGTTGCATCTGAAAACACAGCGTAGTGACTATTATCCAAAACAACTGCTTGAATTAATTAACTTGTATTACTGGTCATTATGGTAGGATGTGTTTCCGCTCTTCCCCTTTACTTGTTTCATTGCAGTACAAGCTGTTTTGGTGTGGCACAAAATTTGCTGCCCTGCTGCCTGTGGTCATCATTCTTCTGTCCCTTAAACAATGTTATTTGTGCTTTTCTGTGTTCCATGATGGGAAAATAATTGTTAGAAATCTTTCATATCTAGTCATCTGATATTTTATAGGCATTGTATTTATTGCTACTGTTCTATGTTAAATCTGTATATTATCAACCTGTCTTATACAACAGCTGTCACACACCCCTAAGCAACAGCAACCAATGCCACCTGATCAGTAGCTGTTTTGGGAAATAATCCTTTCTTCCATTATGTGTTCTCTCCCCGGACTTTGTGACAGAATCCACAGTATGGAGAAAGTCTACTGAAGAAGGGGATTAGATAAACTGTAGAAATAAGTCATTCCTTGCCATATGACATGGGGTTGATTTAATGTATCAGCATTGCAGCCTGAACTACCTCCTGCTGCTGCATACTAGCTCACTGTGGGCGTTTATACACGACCCCTAAGCTGCGCTGCAAATGGCTCCCAGCTCCGGAGCTTAGAAATGTTTTCCCACCAGCTCCGGAGTTTGGAGACAATTAAGTGTGACCCCACCCACTTTAGCGCGACCCAGCACATTTTTCATGTACCTGCTCTCTGCAGGTGAAAAAAAAATGATGCGGATAAGAGTGCCGGGCTCTCCTGGCTTGTCTGTTGTTTTTTTGCCTCCCGCCCCTTTAAGAGCTCCTTGAGCCGGAACCAGGAAGTAACGGGGCTCGTGGCAAGTTCGACCGTCGCCGGCAGGTTAGTAAAGGCTTCTTTTGTCCTTTTTTTCCCTCCCCCCCTCACGCCGACAGGAGCAGGAAGTGCTGAGGGGTGGGGACGGAGGAACAGAAACGAACCCCCAAGATCTCTGGTCCGAATTTAAGGGACCAGCGGATCTTAGGGGTCGTGTGAAAAGGCCCTGTGTTGTAAATCCCAATGAAATTCTTAGACCTGTTCAGCAAATTTGGCATGAGTTATTTTGTTGATATCTTATAATTGACATTTCGCTCTCACGTTGTACCTCTTCCCTCTTTCAGGTCATCCAAATAAAAGTCCTATTGGATTAGACCAAAGACCTGTGTAATCCAGCATTTTTACGGGAAGTCCACCAGCAGACCATGAGTGAGACAATATATTGCAACAACTGATAAGGGGAGGCACACTGCATCTGACAGTGGAAGTAGTACATAGCTATCAAGACTAGTTGGCATTGTTAGCCTTATCTTGCAGGAATTCGACTAACCTCAGATTAGTACTATCACGTTGGCTTCACATTTTAATGGGATTTTGAGCCTGGATATACCTTAGGGAAACCCAGTGCTGCTGCTCTGCAAATGCTTTTGTTCTTATAAGTTGAGATATGTTTTTCCTTCTCTCTTCAACTTTAATCGTCTTTGTTTTACTTGTGTGCTATGAACGTCATTCAAACTTGGTTATTTGTTTCTCTAGTGTTACCCATTTTACCCTGTAGTTTTCTTTGTTTTTGTTGTTGTTATTATTATTATTATTATTATTATTATTATTATTATTATTATTATTATTATTATTATTATTATTATTATTATAATAATAATAATAATAATAATAATAATAATAATAATAATAATAATAATAATAATAATAATAATAATAATAATAATAATATTTCTATACCTTGCCATCTGGCAGCATGGCCACTTTGGGAAGTTTACAAAATACATAAAAATGGAACAATATACAATGTAAAGCAACTTAACACATAAGAAAAAAGAATACACATAACTAAATCTACATTAAAATAGTAAACAAATAATCAAAAAAACAAAGATCAGCTTAAAGTAAGTTGTTTTATTCTGTAGCTTTTTGGTGAGTAAATGGCAGTAAAGTGAAAGATTTTCAAATGATACTGAATCCCAACAGAATAAAAGTACTGTCGAAGTAGGAAGCAAGGGAAAAGAAAAGTGGAACGAAACAATTTAATTCAGAGAGAGAAGTAAGCTGATTTAGATGCCTGAATTATCTAGGAGACAGCTTTCTTTGTGTCCTATCACACTCACTGGCGTTTTACAAAAAAATAAGAGATGGTGTTTTCTGTGGCTGCAGTCTGGCTATGAAGTTCTCTTCTGAAGGGGTCTAGGCTGGTCGCCTTGCTGTTTTCCTATTGCAAGCAGATAAAATCATTTCTGTTTAGACAGGCACTTGGTTACTAATCAGGGCCATTTAATGGTAGATGTTGGTCTTCCTGTTGTTTTAAACTGTGTCAATTTAGTGTTTGAAGGTTATAATGCAGCATATTTAATACTCTAATACTTAAATTTACTGTGGGTTTTTCTGCTGTTTTTTGTGGCAAGCCACTCCAGTATTCCTGCTAAGAAAACTCCAAGGCCATGGGGTCACGAAGAGTTAGTCACAACTGTAACGACCCCCCCCCCACATTTCTTTAAACTTATGTTATAAAGAAACAGAGTACTGTACTGCAAGTAATCATGCAAGATGGGGTGGGGTAAATAAAATTAAAATACAAAAAGAAAAATGAAATTGAAAATTATCATGTATCAGAGGCCACCAAGGTCAAATTCATGAAATTAGATTATAAAGAACTAAGTTAAGTGATTCTTTCTTCCCCGCTTCCCAAGGGTGTATTACCTGAATCATCTTATGGAGAGACTCCCTGTCAACTCCTCACAAAGGAAATACAGAAAATATACACTAAGGCTTGGTGTACTAGAAAAGAGGGAATTAATGCTGTCATCTTCCAAAAAGCAGCCATATATATTCTTTGATAGATAGTTGATCTTTCTACTTAATGATCAAGATGTTAATGTGATATACATTTTGAAAGCTCATTACAAATGTTAATAATACTAGCATCAATTTGAAAGTTAATGATCGGTGCCTATTTCTCACTTGGAACCCATTCCCACATCTGAGTACACAACACTGTGCTTAAATATATTAATATATTTAATATATCCATGTGTTTGTAAAAGCAGGTTGTGATCCATGAAACCTCAGCCAAAAATAACTTAGCTTTTAAGATACTACAGTTCTTTTGTTTCTCTTTCTCTTTCTCTTTTGGTTTTGTTATACATACTGAAACAAACTAACATAGCTTAATCTTTGGGATACTGTAGTTCCTTTTCTAGTGTACAGACTTAAAACTGCTGAAGTGATATGCAAAATAAGTTATAAAATCCCTCTTCTTAATTCAGAAGAATGCATACTGGTGTACAAAGTGTGGTTCAGGTTACAAATGTTTACACTTTTCCTAGAACAAATATTGAGTTGGCATACATTAATTTATTTACAGAGATCTCAAACTAAGTAGCACTATAAGCATTTCCCCCATAGGATGGTGGATGTTTACCTTTGAAACTTCAATCTTGAGCAACTTATTTTATCTACTTGCCCTAGACATATACTTGCCCTAGATTGTACTGAAAGTATATTCATCAGACTGGAGCATGGGCAAACACATGACTCTCACTGAGGCTAATGGAGTCAAAATCATTTGGAAGACTAAGGATTCTCTTCTCTAGACAGAGGGGAGAAATACTTTAAGGTATAGTACTATGCTTGCCACTTGATGTGGTATAATGGATAGAGTAACTAGGATTTCAGAGATTTGGGTTTGAATCCCCACTCCTGGAAATTGACAAAGGGTGGGGAGTAACTGGTAAATCTACTCCTTAAACTTCTCACTTATCTTGAAAGCTCTACTAGGTTCGTTGTCAGTTCCAACGTGGCAGCACATAAGGCACTCACTAGGTCTGTACAATGATTTAAGGCTATTAATATTAATTTATATTCCAACTTTTCTCCACTGAGCCTGATGTAGCTGGCATACATGACCTCGTCTCACCTTCAAAACATATCAGCCTCAGAGAAAGCGAGTTGTCCAAGATCTTGCAGAGTTTTTGTTTTTTTTGTTGAGTGAGGACTAGTATAAAGATTGCCATTGTTACACTGATCACCAAACCACAGACTTAAACAGAAACAGAAATAGAAAACCTGCCAGAGAGCCAGTTGGCCCTCTGGATGGTGAGGGAGGTAAAGGGGAGGTAAAGGAAGACTTGGAAATTGCAGAGAAATTAAATGATTTTTTTCATCTGTCTTCATGACAGAAGACCTCAGGCATATTCTGCTGCCCAAACGGCCCCTCTTGACTAAAGAATTAAATCAAATACAGGTTAAAAGAGAGGATGTTTTAGGTTTAATTGATAAACTGAAGATCAAGAAGTCACCAGGCCCAGATGGCATCCACCCAAGGGTTATTAACAAACTGAGAAATGAAATTGCAGATCTCTTAATGGTAATATGCAACTTGTCTCTTAAAATGGCCACAGTGCCGGAGGACTGGAGGATAGCAGATGTCACACCAATTTTTTTAAAAAGGAGGGGGTGGAAACTACAGGCTGGTTAGCCTTATGTCTGTCCCAGGGAAGATGGTGGAAAGCTTCATCCAAGAGAAAATCTTAAAACACATAGAAGAACAAGCCTTGCTGAGAGAAAATCAGCATGGCTTCTATAAGGGTAAGTCTTGCCTGACAAACCTTTTAGAATTATTTGAAAAGGTCAACAGGCATGTGGACTTGGGTGAACCAGTGGATATTGTCTATCTTGATTTTTAGAAGGCTTTTGACACAGTTCCTCACCAAAGGCTGCTGAGAAAATTGCACAGTCATGGGATAAGAGGGCAGGTCCTCTTATGGACCGAGAACTATTTGAGATCCAGGAAACAAAGAGTAGGTGTCAATGGGAAATTTTCACAATGGAGAGAGGTGAAAAGCAGTGTATTCCAGGGATCTGCCCTGGGACTGGTGCTTTTCAATCTGTTCATAAATGACCTGGAGACAGGGATAAGCAGTGAGGTGGCCAAGTTTTTGGATGACACAAAACTTTTCCATGTGGTAAAAATCAGTGAGGATTGTGAAGAAGGATCTTTCCAAACTGGGAGAATGGGCTGCAAAGAGGCAAATGCATTTCAATGTAGGAAAATGTAAAGTAATGCATATAGGGGCAAAAAAAATCAAAACTTTATCCACTCATGGACTCTGAGCTATCCATGAAGGATCAGGAAAGAGATCTTGGTGTGATGGTGGACAGCTCAATGAAGATGTCCACCCAGTGTGTGGAAGCAGTGAAGAAGGCCAATTCCATGCTAGGGATTATCAAAAAGGGATTGAAGATAAAACAGCCAGCATTATAACACCATTGTACAAAACAATACTAAGGCTGCACCTGGAGTATTGTGCACAGTTCTTTGTCACCACATCTCAAAAAAGACATAGTGGAACTGGAAAAGGTGCAGAAGAGAGCGACTAAAATGATTACTGGGCTGGGGGGAACCTCCCTTACAAGGAAAGGATACAGCATTTGGGGCTCTTTATTCTGGAGAAAAGGGCCTGAGAGGGGATATGATTGAGACATACAAAATAATGCAGGGCATGAGTAAAGTGGATAGAGGGATGCTCTTCTCCCTCTCACAAAGTACCAGAACTAGGGCACATCCACCCAAATTGAGGGTTGGGAGAGTGGGAATAGGCAAAAGAAAATATTTTTTTACCCAGCATATTGTTAGTCTGTGGAACTCCCTGCCTCAGGATGTGGTGATGGCATCTGGCCTGGATGCCTTCAAATGGCAGGGGAGTGGTATCAGGAGACAGAGATCTAGTTTTGTGCATTCCCAAACACATTTGGTGGGGCCACTGTGAGATAACAGGAAGCTGGATTAGATGGGCCTTTGGCCTGATCCAGCATGGTTCTTCTTATGTTCTTATGTTAAATGAGTTGTGATTGAGATACAGTAATTACCTGATTTCATTTGGGGCTTCTTCTTCTTCATATTTCTTCTTTTCTTTCCTCTTGATGGTCAGCCAAACAACCAGAAAAACCAGGGAGAGACCTCCTATGACTCCGCAAGCTGCACCCGCTACTATGCCAAAATTCTGTGCATCTGTGAGTGTACAAAGGTATAGTTTGCTATATTTTGTATAAAACAAAATGTTGCAATAAAAGTTTATGTTTCTTTTACTGAGTTTTCCTGTTGAACAGCCCTTTTATTTATGTTTTCATTTACTTTGGAAAAAATACAATTCAGATTTTTTTTTAAATTAGGTAATTCCTACATTTTAAAGGTGAACATTATTTTAAGAATATTTTATATGTCTATGTGATTTCAAAATCCTTCAAAGTGGGACTAGCAAGTTTTCATTTTAAGCATAATTTCTGATGTGTTGTTCAGTTGATAAAAGTTTTAAAATATTTCTCTCAGTCCATGAAGTATGTCCGACAGAATATCCATTAATGTGAAATTAAATGTTCTCCCACAAAAAGCTTAATCTATAAATCAGTAATTCAGCCCCTATTATCTTGAGTACCATATTACTGGTACTTGCTGAGATGACTCCTGAAATATAGGATGGGGCGGGGGCCAATGGTTTCCTTTAATTATTGCATGGGTGATCACTGAAGAGCAAGGGATGATCTGGTAGAAAGAAAATCAAGGATGATCAATAGCAAGAGACAGGGAGAGGCACTGAATTAGTATTAATGTATCTTAATGCTGAATTGCCTTGACACTTCAGCCATAACTTTAAAGAGTCCTGTGTACTTACGCTGTACAGTCACCTCTACAACGCAGCTCTCCTCCCCTGCTTCATTAGAGGCAATGCACTGGTATAAGCCTGTAGCCATCCATGTTAGATTCTTCATAAAAATCTGTGCAGGATTGGAAAGGTCTGGAGAAACAAGGAACCAGGTTTAATTAATTAGGTAATATAAGGAGGCATAGTTGAGTTATGGAATTTACTGCCACAAGATCTAATGATGGCTATTTGATTTAGATGAATTTAAACAGGATTAAGCTAACTACCTCCAGACTTAGAAGTGTCATACCTCTGAGTACTAGATGCTTGGGGAAAACAGTGGGAGAGGACTGTCACTCTCCTGTCCCACTTTTGGATTTTCTATAGTCATCTTGCTGGCCACTGTGGGAAATAGAATCTTGGATTAGAAAGGCCTTTGTTCTTATCTAGCAGGACTTTTCATTTAATTGTCCCAAGGGATGCTGGGAAGTAAATTACAAATTGAGTTATCAACTGTTGCCATGGAGCAAACATTTGAACTCAACTGCATACATGTGTGATCACGATGGGTTGGTAAATAGTGAGTTTCCAATTATTATTTAAAGCAGTATGTACTATTCACCATGTTCCTAACTTGAGTACTAATTATTTTTCTGAATATTCTGCAGTGTATACCTTATTCTTCCAACCCAATTGATATATCAGTCTATGAGCTGACTGATGTTATGGAGTTCAAAAATGGTGGTTCTCTGCACTTTTAGCTGACATTATCCTGATATAAAACCCCAAGGGACCATTTTGGTTTGAAAACATCCAGAGCCACAAGTTTAGAAATCTGCAGGGACAAGGAAAATATCCCAAAAGGCTTCAGGGAAAATAAAGCCTAGGTTTGAAACATTCAATTGACGAGTCTTTGTTTCAGCATTTGTCATGATTTTTGTATACCCTTAGCCAGTTGTCTTCCATTGTACAGCTCTTGCCATGTATAATCAATCTCCTAGATATAATTTTATCAAATAATAACAAACATCACTGAATTTCACTGTCTTCTCTCAGAGTGCTTTTCTTCTTCTTTTTCTTCTGGCCCACTCCAGAGTACCCTGTTACTGTTTTTTTCAATAAAATGTGGACTGCTTGCAATATTTTTATATCTGTCTATGCCCTGAGAACATCTGATCTCGCTTGATCTCGGAGGCTAAGCAGGGTTGGGCCTGGCTAGTACTTGTATGGTCCACCACCAAAGAATACCAGGTGCTTTAGGTGCCTGAAGTAGGAACTGGCAAGCCACTCCAGTATTCCTGCCAAGAAAACTCCATGGACATGGGGTCACAAAGAGTCAGTTGTGACTGTAACGACACAACAACAAAAATGGCTATCTAGGAAGTGAAGTCCTTTGAGTTCCATAATACTATAAAACAGGAGAACTGTAGCCTTTTACATTCCATTTATATTTCTTCCCTGAAATGTACCTATTTTGCCACATTGCCCAAACTTCAGCAACCTCTGAACTTTTCTTGGAAGTATAACCTCTATTTCCTTGAAAGTTTTAACCCTGTCTTTTCCCTAATGCTCTTTTCATCTCATTCCACTAATTCTGTCTCATCAGGAAAAGTGTATATGTGATAAGGGAAAAAAAAAACAGTTTTTTCATTTTATATTACTTGTGTGTGTATGTTTATCATCATCATCATCATCATCATCATCATCATCATCATCATCATCATCATCATCATCATCATCATCATCATCATAGAACTGCAGAGCTGGAACAGATCATGTGGCTCATTGAGTACAGCCCTTGTCAAGGAGGTACGGTGGGGACCTGAACTCTGAACCTAAGCCTGATACCTAGACCACTGAGTCATCCAGCAGTTAAACACAAAGGCCAAAATCCTACTTTTGTAAATGTAAGGTTTGCAGAATTTGCTGTAGTAATTGTGGGTAAATTAAAAGATGCCACTCATGTCTCATTTATGTCTTGTTATGTGTGCAATGGTGCAACTGAAATACAGTCTTACACCTCATCAGTTAGTTGCAGCACATTATTCAAACCTCACCAGAAATATCAATAACATCCCATCCTAAAAATGTGACTTTTTATTTGAATGTAGTTTGGGTTATTTAATCCATTAGAAGTAACTGCTGTGCCTTTTGTTGAAGCACAGTGCACACATTTGCTCTGTATGCAATACACTTTGTTCCTGAGTTCTTCATTAAACAGAGCCATGTATAAACATGACAGTCTTTGAGTTTTACTGTAATGTCGGAAGAAGTGGATTGTAGGGTGGATTAAACAGGCAATTACTTTACCATCTGCATAGTTGTTATACATTATCAGTAGTTGGCACACCTCGTTAGTTGCAAGAAGTGACCCTAACTCTAAGACAAGTCAAATAGGGAAAATAGATTATATTTGTTGTTGTCCCTATGAGCCTGACATTCTGTATATGGAAACCATAATGGAAACCTCCAAAGTATGGTCATTGACTAGAGATAATCTGTGGCTTGAGGTGTTTAGACTTGTGCACAAGTGTTGGGGGGGGGAGGACAACCAGCAGTTTGCTTAATTTTCTTCTAATTGATGCTGCCATTAACTATCACATCAATGCTTATACTAGGGTGAATGGAATGAATTTGAAGTAGTAGTGACTTACTAATATGTGCCATTGGTGGCAAGGACCCAGTTTTCCCCTCCTCATCTATACGCTGCCAATTGTACATTATAGGTGTAGTCCCGGACACAGAATTGCACTGTAAAGAGATTTCTTTTCCTTCAGACATCTGCCCTTCTTTCCAACATTTGGGCTTAGATGGCTTTTCTGAGCAGGAAGAAAAAATAGATAAAATGTTTACCATAATTACAATTCAGAAGAACCTAATATTCAGCAAAGTGACATTTTTACCAACTTCTTAGCAGTCGTACCAAGAACTTTCAGGGTAATGTGGGTCCACTCATATTGTCCAGCATTTTTAACTTTGCATGTGTATTGCCCAGCATCACTTGGCTGCAGAAGAGAAATCTCTAAAGAGGCATCTCCTGTTAGGTAATTGGATGCAAATGAAAAACGACCCTTTTGTTTTTCTGTGAAGTCATTGTAGATGTTACCTCCTGCATAGGTGATCACCTATGAAACAAGAACAGTCATTCATCAGTCAGCCTCTCTCTCATTTTCCATTTCTAGCTTGGCAAACAATACATGTGATATATTAAGGCTTTTTGAACTTTGATTCTGCTCGGAAATCGCCCTTGATTACTGTGATTTATTACAAGTGTATTCCAGCCTTTCCCTAAGAAATATCTCACTTTAATTACAAGGAGAATTCTATGGTTCTTTTAATTTGCCAAAAATGAATCCTTTGAAGGCAAAGTAAATTATAATAAATTTTTATTTCTAAACAGAATGCAAATTTAAAATGCAAGCATATTTTCCCTAGAAACAAAACATACTATTCTAAGTAATCTGTCCTAACTCTTTTATGAAATCCATGGCTTTTCTAAATCTAAACTCTATCTTGAAGCGAAGCAATGCCAGGCAAAGAATAATAATACCGTAATTGCAATTCTTCTCTCTGTGTCTTGATAAGGATTTCTTGCTGTCCCACCCCACGTGATCCAAAAAATGTCCAATTAGCATCAGAGTCCATGCTTCCAAAAAAACTGATAAAGTTTTGTTAAATTGGTGCTGCTAATATGAGACTAACACGACCCTAATATTCCATAGATACCAGAGTCTGTCCCCACCCCCTTGGCAGAGTTAAATTGTTTTGTTGCTATGTCTAATAACGGAAGCCAGGAGAGCCCGGCACTCACTATCCTTACTTCGGATCAAATATTTGTCACCTCCAAAAGCAGGTACAAGAAAACTGCTGTTTGGTCTTGCTAAAGAATTGTCTGCAAATGAGGTGACCTTGCAGCCATGTCCTATCGTATAAATGCCCTAAGAGAATTGTCCTATCGTTCCTAATTTCCTTACAGATTCTTTAGCAGGATTGTGTGTGTGTTTGTGTTCTGTACTGTCAAGTCTTGAACAGATTCTAATAAGGATTTCTAGGTAAGTGAGTTCCACTCCCTTAGTGAGTTTCCATGGCTGAATGGGGATTCAAACCATGTGCTCCAGAGTCTTAATGATCACTCTATCCAGTACACCACTGGAAATCTCAAGAATGTAATACTTCCAATTTCATTTATTCTTTCACACTTCTCACATGTAGTATTAGTTATTAATAATTGAAGGTCTGTTTGTTAGCCTTCCTTAGTGGAAGTGTATTTGATAGCCATTCAATTACGGAATCATGACACCAGAGTGTATAACGATATTAGGATTCAAATTGGCAATATAATATAAATCTCTCTCCCTCCCTTTCTCTCTCTCTCTTTCTCTCCCTCTTTACACACACACACACACACACACAGACAGACAGACAGACACACACACACACACAGTGGTACA
Source organism: Phrynocephalus forsythii (assembly GCA_029282475.1). NCBI lineage: Eukaryota > Metazoa > Chordata > Lepidosauria > Squamata > Agamidae > Phrynocephalus > Phrynocephalus forsythii. Next base: position 9,012,981 of record JAPFRF010000022.1, read on the forward strand.
TCAACTTACAAATTTAATCTGTCCTGAACGCATGCTCTTAAGTTGAACTACTCTTAAGTTGGGGTACCTATCTAAAATTTGAAAAAAATAAGTTCACACACACACACACACACACACACACACACACACACACACACACACACACACACACACACACACACACACACACAAACACACACAGAGAGAGAGAGAGAGAGAGAGAGATTCTGTTTGCCTTAGTAAAAGTGTGTGTGCTTTTTCTCATGATATCCAGAAATTGGGCTCTAGTATGATTTCTGTAAGTGAACATTCATAATAAACATCCAGTGTTGAAATAATGTTTAGAATTCTGTTGCCATTTGATAACACAGTGGAGCATGTGGTAAGGGTCAGAGGTTTGGTCCCTCACTGTTTGTTGTGCAAATAGAATCTTCCTGTGTGGCCTGGAGCAAGCTATACTAATCCAGAGTACCTCCCAGAAGAAAACAATGGTAATCTGTTTGTGAGTACTTTATATCTACAAAGCCTGGAAAGTGTTTCCATAAGTCAGAGAACAAGTGACAAAAGTATTAGTATTAATTTTACTGGTACCAAGAAAAATTGCATAATTAGAAATGTGAATCAAACTAAACACCAAGTTATGAATTTGCAAGATTCACCAGAAAAGACAAATAATTTCTGATGTGGTGACAATGAATATCTAACCCAACTCACATAACAGAAAAAAGAATTTGCCTGATCATGAAGTCTAGTTGGGAAGGAAGCAGCAGTGATGCAAGGTAGTTTTTTTCTAAAAGAAGGAACAACAGGAAGTGAAGAAGCATTTCCTCCTTGCTAGAAAACTGCTATTAATTTCTGTTTTAAATTCTATATCAATATAATAAACGCCTTAAGAGGGGAGGAAAGAAGGGATTTCCAGAAAATATACCTAGATTTCAGACATCATAATCTATTTCCCCCCACCAAGAATGTTTGGTATTGAGCTCAAATCATGATTATATAGTCACTGGGAATTGTCAATTTGTATTTGTCCAAGCGTCTTGTTCCTAAGGTTGTAAACTGCCTATCCTGTAGAACTCACTTTGTGTTACCATAGATGATAAGATCCGTCTAGTTTATAATCCTATATAATCTATTTGGGTGATAGTGGAAGAAAAGTTTGAATTTTGGGGTAAGGCATACCACTTTCGGTTCAGCATCAGAATCCTTTAGCAGCCATTCAATGTCCAGGCTTGTTGGCTCCAGGAGGTGCAGCCGATGGTGGCAGGGCAGAGTCACGTTGGCTTCAGCAACCCTTTTAAATTCTGTTTGAGCCTGTGACATCCAGGTTGAACAAGATGCTGAAAGAGAAGAATCAAGCCAGCAGGCACCAGTGATTATGATCCAATAAACAAATGCCCTGGTATTTTTGTCTTATGTTGCAGTGCCATGAAATGTCCTCTTCCCCATATTGGCTCTTTGGCCTATTGTATTTTTTTAACCTTTCTTCACCTGGATGATAAGATTTGCCTTTTTTTTTTTTCTATTTCTAAATGATTCTAACAGTTTGTCAGTTTTGTTTACTTCACCAGGATTTTGTGGTGAAATTCTAGCTTATATCCTGCTTCTATAGGATATAGATTTGAATCTCTTTGATCTGGCAATGCTAGATAAGCAGCGTGCAACTGCAGACTCAGCCAAACAACAGAATAGTTAAGGAATAACTTGCTTTTTCGGGAGATCTAGAAGTTAGGTTTTAACTGTTGCAGTGAAACTGGTTAACAGATTATTAGTGCTGATTTGCTAATTAAGCCACAGATAGTTTGAATAGCTTTTGTGAAAGATTTTGTGAAAGATATTTATTGATAAATATCAGTATTGTCACTGTGCAAGCCAGATGGCAAACATAACAATGCTGTACTATAATTATTTGTCTCAACAAGAAAATGAACCTAGTGGTGCTGCATCACATACTTTAAAAAGAGAAATGAGATTGGGTGACACCAAAGATATTTACAGTGAAGGTTTATATGACCTGTGAGTGATTTAATACCACAGACAAAATGGTTTATTCAGCTTGTCTAATGGAGGCCATAGTTTCTGGGCTATTTTGAGTGTTCATCCTAGCAGTCTAAGATCTAATGCAAAGATGGAATGGCTGTAGAGGGTTTGGATTGGATTGATCAGAAACTGTTCATTGTGGTACCATTGCCCTTTTGCCAGGGGAGGGCAAGGAGAGGCTTAGATTCAACATAGCTTTCATTGGCCTAGCACCAGCTCAGCTCATCCTTGGCCACCTTGGTTTCTTGGGAATGCCTCTGTAGTTGTATTTCCAGTTAACCTTTTAGCTTTTTGAACTTAGGGTTGAAGCTCTGCTGAGAGAAGCATATTCAGTCCTTGGAAAAAATTGCCAATTGAATGTGGGCACAGAAAAAACTTTTAAACTCTCCTCCCACCCATTGGCCAAAAAAAGGCGGAAAAATGCCTGCTTGACTAAGGGCGCAGGGCACCTACCGGAGGCAGTCTTTATCGCCATGCCATGCGGTGCGGGCGGGGATCCAAAATGGGGCCGAACGCAACATTGTTTTTGAAATCGTGGTCCAAAACACACAAGCACAACAGAAACACGCGAAAATTTATAAACTGCCAGATTTTTCACAGTAGCAGTGGGTTTTTTCTTGCAACAAAATGTCTCTCCTCTCCTCCTCTGTCCTCCATTGATTTTTTTTTTTACACCTGCGCAATGATGGGCTGGCCGAGTGGCCAGCCATGTGGTGGTGGTGGTGGACGACCATGCAAATTTTGGAGCCATCCCACCAATTGCATGGCCACTTGGCCATGGAGACTTCTGGGATGTGCCAAAAAGCCCCTAAAACCTGCCCTAGCCCCCTAACCCTAACCCTAATCCTGACTCCTTACTTACTCATACGTCACAGACTGTCTTCTTAGTGGGTCAGAGAGGCACCCAGAGGTGCAACCCACAGCCCACCGAACAGGTCACTATAACCCTAGCCCTTGCACTAACCCACCTTAACCCTAACAGACAAGTTCCTGGCATACAGCGAGAGCCTTGTGCAGGGAAGGCATGACGTGTGTATCCATATGGCTATTGTAAGTCTTTGTTTTCTCAATTTTGTGCACAGCTTTCAGAGCGGACCACTAGAGGGACTCAAAAGCTTTTGTTAATACAAGGCTGAGGGAAAGGAATGTGCACAGCTTTCAGAGGGAAGAAACCAAGCTTTTGTTAATACAAGGCTGAGGGAAAGGAATGTGGGGAAGAAACCAATGTGTGCAGAACAGGACCCTTTTTTTCGGGGGCAGTGATGTTAGAAAGGTCATACTTGTCAAGAAAGTAGAGCACGTACCCTGCTTACATTAACTGTTGTTTTTAACAGGAATCGGCCAAGTTCTGGCAAAATAATGTTATTAAAAAGGGCCAAGTTTATTATTAGTTAATTCATTTCCCTTTACATTCATAGAATCATAGAGTTAAAAGACACCTCAAGGGCCATCTAGTCCAACCCCCTGCCATGTAGGAACCCCCATCACAGCACTCCCAACAGATGGCCATTCAGCCTTTGCTTAAAAACCTCCACCCTCCGTGGCAGCATCTTCCACTGCCAAACAGCTCTAACTGTGATGAAGTTCTTCCTAATGTTTAAATTGAATCTCTTTTCCTGTAATTTGAGACCACTGCCCCGCGTCCTAGTCTCTGATGCCATGGAAAATAAACCAATCCCTTCTTCAATATGACATCCTTTCAAATATTTAAACATAACTATCATATCCCCTCTCAGTCTTCATTTTTAAGGCTAAACATTCCCAGCTCCCTGAGCCGCTCCATACCCTCAGTCATCTTGGTCGTCCTCCTCTAGACCTGTCCAAGATTGTCAACATCCTTTTTAAATTGAGGTGCACGGAACTGGACACAGTACTCCAGATGGGGTCTGACCAGAGCAGAATAGAGTGGTACTATCACTTCCTTTGATCTAGACCAGGGGTCCTCAACCTAAGGCCCTGGGGCCGGATGCGCCCCCCCCCAAGGTCCTGAATGCAGCCAAGCAAACCCCCCATACCCTTTCCTGAGCAAGCCGTGCCTCCGCAGCTGCTTCTGACTGAGGCATGTTCAATGGGCTGGTCCTCCCACTCCCCCAACTACTGCCCAGAGACATGCTGGCAGTGGGATCCATTTCACATGTCCCCCACCATTTTCCGGCCCCCAGTGGTGCCCAGGTATCTCCCATCTTATATCTGAGGCTGATCTAGACATTCTGTTTTACCAATAATCACATTGGCTTTAGATGCATCACTGTTGACTCATATTCATTTCCAAGACTCTGTTGAACTCCATTCAGTCAGGTGTTCCCATCTTATATCTGTGCAATTCATTCTTTTTACCTAGATGCATCACCCTACATTTCCCTCTGTTGAACTCCATTCCATTAGTTTCGGCCCAGCACTCTAATCTGTCAAAGTCCTTTTGGATTTTCATCCTATCCTCTAGGGAATTAGCAACCCCACCCAATTCAAAATACCAAACTTTAGTTCTTTAGCCCTTGGTCCTGATTTCCTTTTGGTGGAGGAATGTGGACAACAACGATACATGCTTATGTCTCCATCCTAACATTCTCCTCTTCTTGACAAATTCTAGCTTCAGAAACTTGACAAAAACCTCTATTGAATGAGCAGCTAAGGATAGACAAGATAGTTGGAGATTTAGCTACAGATGTGGCTATATTTTCTCAATGACAGTGACAACAGGAGAGATCTCTGGGTACTATAGCACGGTGATAAGTCAACATATTACTAGTTAGAGATAGAGGCTTTGCAGGGTATAATCTTGTGATGAATGTGCAGTGATACCTCGACTTACAAATTTAATCCGTTCCAAACACATGCTCTTAAGTCAAACTATTCTTAAGTCGGGGTACCTATCTAAAAATTGAAAAAATAACTTAAAAAATGAAAAAAAATGTAAGTGGAGCAGACCATATCTAAAATTTGTAATGCGGCAGTTAAAACACCAACAGTTTTCCGCTCTTAAGTCAAATTGCTCATAAGTCGAGGTGCTCTTAAGTCAGGGTACCACTGTAATACCTAAGAAGGTCTATAGGAATTGCTTGTTTGCAGAATGAAAACATACCGTATGAGAAGCAGTATTTAGGTTAGCCCTTAGTTCACCCATATTGTAGAAGAGTAAGAAGAGAAAGTGTAGCTTTGAATTGCTTGTTTATATTTTTATCCCGGTCTAAACAGCTTTTTAGCCTTTTCCTTTCTACACACACTTTTACTTATAAAATATCCCAGGCACGTCATGAAGTGAAATACAACCCCCTAAGGCTAGCATATTTGCCCTCAATTGCTCAATGGTAGTCACCGTTGCTTTCTCCAAAAATTCCTATACTATCATGTCATTGGCTTCTCAAAGAAGGAAACTAGATCAAAAATAGAGGGCAGTTGTGTGTACAAATATATGTATGGTATACACACTTAACAGCCTTATTCTCCTTCACAGTTATGCTTTCAATTACCTTTGAGGCAGAATGTAATGTTTTAATTTCCTTGGTTCTAATGCATGGCAAAAATTCCTATCCAGCCCCCGAAGGCGACCACATTATGCCACACTAGAATTTGAAAAGGCGGCAGGTGGGTGGGTGTGCTGCAGTCCAGGAGCAAAGAGGGGGCAGGGGCGGGCGAGGCCTCTATAAGTAGTGCCCTCGCTCCATTTCACCCAACCAGGTGAAATGCAGCCCCAGCACCGGACGAACCGTCAGTGTAACTGCCTCTTCCCCCTCCCCCTGTTGAAATGAGTAGGCAAAGCGACGTTTGGGTTGAACACTCGGGCCGCGCTTTATTGATACAATCTTATCATTGCTTCCTGTTGAGGGGGGCTGCTGTAATATGGGGAATCATTGGCCCTGGGGTCCCCAGTGGACCCCACTCAAAGGCATTGTCAGGTAGGTGAGTTTCAGCCCCCAGCCATTGGTCAGCACCCTCTAGGCCAGCCAGGCTTGGCCGGTCCTGACCCCTGTTGGGTTTAAAATCCTCCTAGCCCAGGCTCTCTGATCTTTGGATCTGCAGAGCCCTGGGGTCGGAGGGGCATAACTGTGCAGCATTTTAGAAATCACCTAATACATTTGTTCCCCACACTACCCACCATGACCATGGACACGCCTAGCTGTGACCATGTCTCCTCTCCAGGCTGCCTACAGCAGCTTGCAGCCCCCTTTGCAGAAAGTCAGCAAATTTGGCAGCTTGGTGGTTTGAATCCCAGGTGCCACAAAGTGTTCCATGCACAGAAATGCATTCAGCTATTCTGGCCCCATGGCCATGCACTTGCACAACACTGGCTCTTTGGCTTGAAAACGGAGATGAGCATCTCCCCTAGAGTCAGACATGACTAGCACCCATGTGCGGGGGAACATTTATCTTTAATACAAGTCTACTTTCTCAGCACCATGGTCCATATCCCCCACTGGCCTGGCATTTGGAATTCAGTGCCTTTGAAATCAAAGCATTATATGCCTAATATGATAGCATTCAAGTAGAGAAAATGAATTCAGTGGAAAAACTGGAAAAATAGTACTTTGTGCTTTATGGGTTTCACCACAAGAGGGCAGAATTAACACGTCATGGCTTTTGAACGAGTAACACTTTTCTCTTGCTTGGTTTGTCATAAGCAAGAACCCTGCCGCTTTAAAACTACTTATTCAAGTAAATATCTTGTTGTTATAGGAGTCATTTGGGAAGTTTTGAAATCAAGATGGAGGACAAGTTGTTTTATAAGAAAAACTAACCTACCCCAAACTTTTGTTAAGCTGCAGATTAAGCAAATCAAGATGTAAACAAACCAAAGACCACAAGGCAAACATTTAAAACAGACAATTAAACAAATCAAGAACACGAGGCAAAAATTTTAAGGCTTAAAAATTAATGAAATACATAAAAACAAAGAGAGGCTTATGGCATCTTGAAAACTAACAAGTTTTATTTGGAAAAAGCAAAAAAGCAAAGCAAAGTGTTCTGCTTATGTACCACCCCATAGCACTTAAAACACTTTCTGGGTGGTTCACAACTTATTTATGTAGGCTACAGATTGCCCCCCACTCCAGCGAGCTGGATGCTCATTTTACTTACTTTCAGAAGGATAGAAGGTTAACCACAAGCCAGTTACCTGGTATTGAACCCCAGGTAATAAGCACAGTTCTACCTGCATTACAACAGTTTAACCACTGCACCACAAGCATAAGTTTTTGTGGAATATAGCCCACCTTTTCAGGAAAAAATTGCAATAATCAGATGAAACACATAGTATTATAATTTGGTTTGGATTCCTGCACTGAGCAGGGGTTGGGCCTTATAGACCACTTTCTATTCCATTAGTCTATGATTGTTTTGCAATGAGCATGGAGGAGGTGGGGGAGCATCATACTGCAGGGTACTTCCAGCATCTGTACCCAAGACATTTCTTCCCTCCACCCTATCCCAAACCAAAGACTGTTTTGCTGTGTGCCATACCACTCAATGGAAGATTAGTGAGACCCAAGCCTGTACCTGTATGCCTCCAAAAGGTGGTCAGCAGGTCCCGTACAAGATTTCATTTCTTGGTCATAAATGCTGCCTTCAACTCAGGAACCGAGTGTGTACACATGTTTAGAGCTTTCTCGCAGCAGCATGCATGCTCAAAGGAATCTACATAAAGAAATTCCATTGATTGGAATGTAAAATCATCATTTGGAGAAATCTAATTTGAATTCTTTTTGTATCTATCCACTGCCAATGGCTCAGAGGCATGTAAGGGAGCAGTGAAATTTCTGCAATTGTTAGAGGGGCCTAGCAGAGCAGTAGCAGTGCTGGATTAACTGTCATGAAGACAGGAAAATGGCACTGTTCCCTTTTCTAGAATTTAAGGCTGTATTGAAGAACCAGATTTTACCAAAACCTGTCATGCCTGGAAAGATTAACTAAAGTAGAGGTTTAGAATGGATCATAAAAGACCGCTTAACGTTCCCTCAGCATGGGCTTAGAATTCACCTTTGGATCCTAGGCATCCCTGAAATTCTTTTAATCGGCAGGGAGTTTGATTCCATAACATCTTCTCTGAAATAACTGAAAGTGGTAAGAGGAAATGAACAGAAAGGACAACGGCTTCTGCTGGTTGTGTCACTTTCACAAAAGTTAAGTGGCTCACATCAGTGTTTGCTTAAAACTAGATTGATCAATGAATTCATCAGTATTTAATGATGATCATCAAATGTAACCTATTCATATGAACTTCAGCTCTTGTGATAAGGAATTTTAACAGTATACTGTATGTGTGTTGTGTTGTTACAGTTGTGACCGACCCTTTGTGACCCCATGTCCATGGAGTTTTCTTGGCAGGAATACTGGAGTGGCTTGCCAGTTCCTACTCCATTCTAAGCAAATCCCGATGACTGAAATTCTGTTGCTTATTGTAGTGTGGACATATCCAAATGGAGGAAGCTGGAACGGTTTGGTTTGTGCTTTAAAAGGTTCTCATCTTTAACATGATCTGTCTGTTCTATCTCTTGAGTGATCCTTCCATTCACACTGATTCAAGTTTTTTCTCCTATGAAAAGAGTCTAGGCAGGTCATTGGATTGCTCCAATTTGTCCACATTTCAGTTAATGGCACTCCTCTTCCCATCCCCTTCCTTGCCTTTTCCCATTGCCGTTATTCGGTGTGCTGTTCAAACTTTACTTTCTTTGTTGTTAAACAAAATAAGTGGCATAGCAAAACAGCAGTGCATCTATCCAATGTGTTTATGTATTTCATTAATTTTAAGCCTTTAAATTTTTGCCTTTTGTTCTTGATTTGTTTAATTGTCTGTTTTAAATAGTCCCACCAGTGTATCTCATTTATCTAAAATAGTATTTTGTCATTAAGAAAATATATATTAAAAATATAAAATGGTAGCGTACAAGGAGGTTCTCCATCATTCCTTTCAGTGCCACCACCCACCAAACGTCACAGGTTGTCAACTCAGGTAATCCCATCCTCAGTTCTATTTTGGTCTGAAGTAATCACCCACTACAGAACTAACTAATTAGGAGCACTCTGAATCACACCCAAAAACCGGTAGTCCTTGTACTATGCTGAAAAGGAGTGGGACAGCTCTAAAAAGGGGCAGGGTGGATCACTCCAAGTCATAACACATGTGAACACCATAATTTGGTTTGAGCTGAATAGCACCAGAATCAATCCACATAGTGAGCTATATGTCTGTCTGGATGTCCTCCTAGTTGTACTAGTTGAATCCATTGGTTCAAATGAACCTACTCTAGTTGTGATTTTCCATGCAACATTAAGTCAGCAAAGTATTTGAATCAATGGAATTCATGGAGGGAATGGCTCACAAACTACCTGCTAATTCAAAATGGACCTATTCTGCAAATTTGTATGTTAAGCAACAGGATCTCAGCCAGGATACTGGGTAGGGCTTACTCTCAGGTATGAATATGCAGGATTGCAAATTACATGGATAGATTTAGAAAACTGACTCTCTAGTGTGTGCCTGTGAAAGGCAAGACTTCTTTTTGCCTCACCTTTTGGTGAATGAATTTGTTTCTCTTTAAATAGTTTTCCTTTTGTCTAATTATTGTCTTGATTCAGTATGTATCAGTTCTTATCAACTGATTGTTGTTGCTAGCCAAGTAATACAGGCAGTGTTACATCCAATTCCCTGATGCTTTCTTATCTTGAGTGATCACTGCCTTGATGGAATGTGAATAGGGATGGGCACCTTACGAAAAATGACACACAGTTTCATCATTTCATAAGCTTACAAAACCTTACAAAACAAAATGAAACACCCTTCTTCCCTCCGCCTCAGCTGTTGAGATAGCTTATCTCCAATCTCGATCTGCCTGCAGCTAGCCAAGAACTGAGCTCTTCCCTTTGCTGTTTTCCTAACCTTTCCTAATTATTTTGGACTGTGGATGTTATGTTTTAAAAAGTATTTTTCTTCCCTCCCTGAGCCACCAATCAGCTGTTGAGCTTATCTCTCCAATCACTCTGTGGAGCAGTTAGCCATTAGGTTTCTAGCTTGTTTATAGTGGATTCTTTGCTTGAAAGCAAATTGATTGGAAGGTTTGAGGGTCTTTGGTTTAGGACAGTGGGCTCCCTGTTAAAAAAAAAAGGGGGGAAAGCTCCCCATTATTTATAGCCTTATGAAGCATTTCATTTCATTTTGTGATGAAAATTATTTTTAAAAATCCATTATTAATGAAATGAAGACTGAAACAAAACAAAACAAAACAAAACAAAACACTATATTTCCATTTTGTGCCCATCTCTAAATAATACCTGTCAAGTTTTCCCAGGTGCAGGCCGGGATGGGAGGAGAGAGGTGTAATGTGCAAGTGTGTTCAAAAACAAACACACATGAACGCACGCACACACGCACCACTCCCTTTGCCCCCCAACTGCTGAGATGCAGCCGCACCAGCGGGCGCCTCCAGGAGCCTACAGGGAGAGGCTCACCTGCAAAGCCAGCCAGTGTGGTGCTCCCAGGGGTCCAACGCAGGAGGAGGAGGAGGAGGCGGCAGAGGGCGAGCACCAGTGGCCGCCGGTGATGGCGGGGCTTTACCTGGCGCTGGCTTTGATGCTGCCTAGCCTCTAGTTTGCTCATGGTGTAGAGGCAGAGGCGGGCAGCTGAGCCGGGGGGGGTCCCTCTCTCACCCCACCTGGTCACATGATGGCCCGAGCCCCCTGGCCGGCCAAAAGGGAAAGTGACCACATCCTGCCCCGGCTGCACCCCTTTGAGGCAGCGGCATCATGCAAGCGGCAGGATCCGGACCAGAAAGGGTGAATTGAAAGGGCACATACAATTCTCAGTTTCTCTCTCTCTCTCTCCCCCCCCCCCACTGCTGCTGGAGAAGAGGAGGTCCCTTCCAGCCAGGATGGCCACCGCCCCCCCTTGGGGAGGTGGGAAGGAATAAAGCACGCAGCAGGTGAGGCCCCCTTGGCGCGCCTCTCCTTGTGGGCATGTGCCTGCTTGGGTGCGGCGACAGGTGGCAGCTTTCACAACAGGCACCACTTTTCCTGCTCAGCAGCTCACAGACAGGGCACCCTCATTTCTCTGGGTGGGCTGGATTGCTGCTCAAGTCCCGCGCTGCTGGCCATGGCTGGCCAGCAAACACCTTCTCCTGCTCTCAGTCTCAATGCAAGCACCCACCTGGGACATTTCCAGGAAAATCATAAATCAGGGGCATCAGCGGGGAAGAGTGCCTAATCCGTGATTGTCCCAGTCAAAAACGGACACTTGACAGGTCTGCTCTAAACATGAACATTATGTGATACAGTGCCATTGTGTTGTCCATTTTCTGAGCTTGTAGTTTTTTAAAAATCGCTTGTTTTGCATACAGCCCAAAGTACAAGTTATAATCCCTGGCATCTGAAGTTTGAGGAGAGGCAGACTTTAATAAGAAGTCCTAGAGAGCAGCTGTCCCTCAGCATAGACTATGGACTTTGTCCATGCAGATGAGAAATGTCTGGAAATTGGCTGGAACATTATGTGGGATAATCAGTCAGTTATGCCTTGGTAATGTTCTTTCTGGGACATCTGCTCTTTGTATTCTTTGGCTAGCAGCCCGAAGAAAGGCTAAAGGTCACCTTATCCCAAAAGTGTGAATGCTCAGAATGAGTGAGGCCTAGTCTCGCATGCATGATGCCTGCAGCCCGCTCTCCTACACTGCTTTGTGATTCCAGGAATTTGGTTGAGAGGCAAAGCGTCTGGACTAAAAAATGTTTTATTGCTGTCATATCCCACAGGAGTAGCTAGCTATGCTCACAGAAAAAGGTCAACAAAACCCACCAGTTGAAATGTAGTGCCTTGAAGTCCTTGCCTAATTCAAATCATATGTCTTTGGGCTTGACACTTCTTAAGGCTTTCTTATGCAGAGTTTAAATGGATGTGCATTTTTTAAATTTTATTTCACTATGTAAACCATTTAAAATCAGAACATTAAAGAAATTAATGCAAAAGGAAGTGAAACTGAAAAGGGGGGAAAGTTTGTATTTTAAAAGTGCTGGTAGAATTAAACAGGAAACAAAAACTTAAAAAGTGTGGTGCATAAATTTGCACCACTTGAGGCATGAATAACTGGGAGCAGATGTGCAGTTGAGGCATAGGCCATTATCTTCCTGGCTGTTTCAAAAAGGTTTCTGTATAAGTGAAGTACAGTATTAATTAGACTATGCCAAGGGACTGAGGGACTATTAATTGCCCTTTCTACTGGAATTATTGTTGGAAACTGGGACTAGTGTTTTGCTCTGTGTTTTTGACAAAACATTTAAAAATATGATATCTTCTTTAAACAGTTTTGAACAATCATAATTCAAGACTTTTAGTGCAAAAAGCTCAAGAAATCATTTTGTCATAGGCTAGATTTTGTGATGTAAAGAAAGAAATCACAGTAAAATTTGAACAATATTTTCATTAGAACTAAAAAGTGTGGATTTTTCTTTTCTGTGTTTACATGTTTATCAGTACGCATCAATGGTTGAAGATGCTGAACTCAGGTAACTTGGGGCCTTTTCACACGACCCCCTAAGATCCGCTGGTCCCTTAAATTCGGACCAGAGATCTTGGGGGTTCGTTTTGTTCCTGCGTCCCCAGCGTCCTCAGCACTTCCTGCTCCTGTCGGCGTGAGGGGGGAAGGCAAAAAAAAAAAGGACAAAAGAAGCCTTTACTAACCTGCCCATGCAGTCGAACTTGCCAGGAGCCCCATTACTTCCTGCTTCCGTCTCAAGGAGCTCTTAAAGGGGCGGGAGGCAAAAAACAACAACAGACAAGCCAGGAGAGCTGGGCACTCTTATCCGCATCTAATTTTTTATCACCTCCAAAGAGAAGGTACAAGGAAAGTGTGCTGGGTCGCGCTAAAGTGGGCGGGGTCGCACTTAATTGTCTCCAAACTCCGGAGCTGGTGGGAAAACATTTCTAAGCTCCGGAGCTGGGAGCCATTTGCAGCGCAGCTTAGGGGTCGTATATAAACGCCCTTAGAGAACAAAAGCAAACCGATAAATAATCAGTCTGAGTTGTCTCTTCCAGTTTTAATGGTTCACAGACAATTTATCCACTTGACATTGCAAAGTCATGTTTCCTGACAGGTAAGGGATTCTCCCAGCAGCCAAAGGAGAGTTTCTCCTGTTTATTCTGACATGTTAAGCTGCTGAGTAATTACCGGTAGCTGGTAAGTAAAAACTTTGCTCTTCAGATCTGCACAGGAAGCTTAACAGAACTGGAAAAATATTTGCACAATTATTTTTCTTTGTCTGTTGCACAAGGCAGGAGTTGGAGTGGCAGTGGGATCAAGGTACCCATGTGACTGACAGGACTGAGGGCTAACTGATAAGCATATTTATAGTGCATTAGATGTTCTTCATATTGCATCTGATCAAATGAAAAAATATAGGTAGTATACTGATTATTGATAAGCAAGTAAAGTGCAGAAATTGTTTGATTCCTGCATTGGCATCTCCCATAGATTCTGATCTGTTGCTAAGACAGTGGTTTTGTTGAACATGAGATTGAATCAACAGTGTGCTTAAGTAGATGGCTTTATAAGGATGAAGTTGGCCTTCCATCCTTAATAAACAGTTTCCTTAGCACATTGTGTTGGCATTTACTTTAGTTTAAAATCTTGCATTCTGTCTGTAGTTTATGATTGGAAGGTACTTTACTGGGCTGAGGTGACTGTCCAGCACTAACCAATAGTTCCTTCCAGCCTTTGAATTCATGGAGTCCCAAATCTCTGTAAATTGTTTTTCCCCTCTTTTTATGTCTGTTCATTACAGTTGTTTGTTTCCTATTGATCAGTTGGATGATGAGCATGCAAACAATAAAGAAAATGGTATACACAAGTCCATGATTTCAAGCAACTATAAGTAAAGAAGTGGTTTTTACTTTTTCTACTATAAATGCCTTCAAGGGAGTTTTTGAGATTTTAAGCACCAGTTAATGAGAAAGGGGTGAAGTCTTGGGAACATGTAACAATTCTCCTGTGGCTCTCTGTACTTCCACTGCATAACAAAAAGGAATTTTACCAGAAATTCAAAATTCTGCAAAACATCTTTCATTGAATCTTCAATGAAACCATATCTTTAGCTGCCAATTGGTCAGAAACCTTAAGCTAAAACATTAAATTTCTTTTCTGTTTGACTGTTTGTTCTCTTGTATGTTATCATAATACTTCAGTTCTTTACCACCCTTTTAAATGACAAAACACACCAGCTTCCAAGTGCAAACCTTTTTGCTTAGTACTGTTTAAGATTTTCAGACTTGTTTACTTTATTGCTGGGTACTAGTACAATAATCTGTTTACTTCTGATTGCATTAATATGTTTGCTTTTATTAGCTGCTCTAGTCTAGTGTCAGTGCTAGTATAATAACTGAACATCAGACGGTCCAGACTTTTCCTGTTTTGAAATAGATTTATGGAGAAGGGAAAATCTTGTTTCCAGAAGCATGTAATACCGAAGGTTTACTGCACAGAGAAAAATAACATATTATTTTATGTGTTTCTTTTCCACATAAGTGTAACATTGAACCATGACATATAATTGGTCCACTGCAGTAGGCAGTATGTGCTATTGTCCCCAGAGACAAAATATCTATTATGCAAAGTTTGTGCAAGACGAATGCAGAGACATTTGCCACTGCATTCCTTGACATTGTCTGTTATGTCTTTGATGCAGCTGCATTTTGTTGTATAATACACCTGCATGTATACACTTATGCTTGTACACATATTGATTCATGTTGGATCAAAACCATAGCATTAATCCCAAAGTACCTTTCCCCAAACAAGACACAAACATAATCCAGATGTTACCTTCATTTTCAACTGAAAGTTTAAAAAAATTACATTGGAGTTTAATTATCATTTAATATAAGAGCAAGTAGAATATTTCTCACTAAGAACCTAGACCACAAGGGAGTTGAACATCTGTGAAGTAGTTTATGAGAGTTGAGCAAGATTTTAAAATATGGCAGAACATCTTCATTGTTACTATGCCAACTCCCTGGGAATGCTATTATTTCATACCCTTGACTTATCAACATAACAAGGTGTTAAAGTTGTTATGAATCCTTCACACTAGCTAAATAACATATGAATTGCTTCTAATTAGCACTGTCTGAAATCAGTATTCTAGCTCAGGTGGTGGTTGCACAAATCTACTGAATGAAAGAAATCAGAATGTTTGTAAATGATCAAAATTAAGCCCTGGAAAAACCAAAATTATGTCAACATATTTGATGATAGAAGCCCAACAACTTTGCTATTAATATTCAATAAATTTGGGGGGGGGTTGCTATGGCTTTTATAGAGCAAAATACCTTATACTTCAACTTTAGTGTAGTTCTCCCATCATCCTAATCAATAAAATCTAATTCAGTTCTCAAATGCACACTTAATTCCCTGATAGCCACTCTTCTGTTACCCTAGTAATGTTCAGTGATGTTCCAATAATTGTGCATAATAAGATATAACATTTCACTTATCTACTACAAGCGTTGCTAATACAAGGCAAAAATGAATGCCTTATACATTAGTTCAGTGTCACATTTCATATTCCCACCTATTCTGAAACATGCATTCACAGCCATGGTCTTTCTCCAGGCAAAACTATGGACGACAGCAACAACCCTTCCCCCACGTTTCTTACAATTTAGCAAATGTGAGTCTTTTCTTTTTGGGTACTTCTGTTATGGCAGAAGTGCAGTATTCTGGGTCACATGATGCACACCCATTAGCAAATTGTTTACCCAGCAAGCATGATAGCTGTGGATCATTTCTTGCTTTGCCAGGGGCTCCTACTACTTTTCTTGCGGATCTTTTTTTTTAAAAAAAAGTGGCATTGCTGTGTGTGTGAACAATCTTATCACCGTGTTTTGGAACTACTGTGATAAGGATACTTTATATCCTTTAAGGTGTTTTTAATTTTTCTTATTTTTCTGCTGTGTGCTACATCGGATATCTTCTCTCAAATGGTCACAAAAAGATGTTATAGATGCTTACTGAATTGGATATTCAGGGGAAGAGGGAGATAGACTGCAATGCATTCATAGAATCATAGAATCATAGAGTTGGAAGAGACCTCAAGGGCCATCTAGTCCAACCCCCTGCCATGCAGGAATCCCCATCACAATATTTCCGACAGATGTCCATCCAGCCTCTGCTTAAAAACCTCCAAAGAAGGAGACTCCACCACCCTTTGTGGCAGCATATTCCACTGCCGAACAGGCTCTAACTGTCATGAAGTTCTTCCTAATGTTCAAATGGAATCTCATTTCCTGTAGTTTGAAACCATTGCCCTGAGTCCTAGTCTCTGAAGCCATGGAAAACAAACCTGTTCCCTCTTCAATATGACATCCTTTCAAATATTTAAACATCGCTATCATATCCCCCCTCAGCCTTCTTTTAGAGAGGCTAAACTTTCCCAGTTCCCTAAGACGTTCTTCATAAGACATTTCCTCCAGACGCTCAACCATCCTGGTCGCCCTCCTCTGCACCTGCTCGAGGTTGTCAACATCCTTTTTAAACTGAGGCGCACAGAACTGGACACAGTACTCCAGCTGGGGTCTGACCAGAGCAGAATAAAGTGGTACTATCACTTCCCTTGATCTAGACACTATGGTTCTGTTGATGCAACCAAGAATCGCATTGGCTTTCCTGGCCGCCACATCACACTGTTGACTCATATTCAGTTTGTGGTCCAGCAAGACTCCCAGATCCCTTTCACAGGTACTATTGTCCAGCCAAGTATCCCCCATCCTATATCTGTGTAATTCATTCTTTTTACCTAGATGTAGCACCCTACATTTCCCTCTGTTGAAATCCATTCTGTTAACTTTGGCCCAGCACTCTAATCTGCCAAGGTCTTTTTGGATTTTCATCCTATCTTCTAAGGAATTAGCAACCCCTCCCAATTTGGTATCATCTGCAAATTTAATTAGCATACTCTCTATTCCTTCCATTGTTTCCTGAGGCTCCGAGGATACAGAAGAAAAGGGAAACCATCATGGAATGGTTCCAAACATTGCAACATTTAAAAGAAAAAGAGAGAGAGAAATAATGGGGCTGCAGTGCTCAAGATGAATAGTATTCTGGCACCAAATGATTTGGGACTCCAAAGCTATATAGGGATGCAGATTTGAATAAAATACTATGTGACTGCAAAGTACAGCAGGAACATGATTAGTCATGGAATCAAAGGGGGGCATTTTGCTAGTGCGACCATGGCTAGAGTTTCAGTCATATTTCAGCTTTCTCAGGTTCTTACAGTAAAAATGCCCTTCATAGATTGGGTATCCAAAAGCAGGACGAAAATGTCTCCAAACCATTTTTCTTGTAAGCGTTGTATGTCAACAGCTGTTCTTATGAACTCTCCTCCTAAAGTAGTGTCTTAAAAGCAATCCTTTATACAGAAACTGGATTATTCTGTGTTTGTTGCCCCTCTAAGTTCAGGTTCCTCTCTAGCTGACAAGTTGCTGTTTTGTCTTGTAATAAGAAAGTACAGTACTTCTCTCTTACATGTTGATGGAATTATTGTTATCTCTCATCCAGTTTTGTGGCTATTTTATGCTTAAGAGAAAGAAATGGATTGGATTGTCATTTACCATTTTGTTTTGGGAGTGTTTATTATCAAGACCATTTTTCTCCTCAAAGCCTGCTTTTTTGGTTGAAATTAAGGTGCCTTAAGGCCATTGAGTACAACCTCCTGCTCAGTGTAAACATGCAAATCAAACAAGATCATAGCGATGATGGTTCACTTTTCTCTTGACTTCCTCAGTGTTGGAACACTCACTACCTCCCAAGGTAATTGATTCCATTGTGGTACTTCTCAAACAGTTAAGAAGATATTCAACCCAAAGCTGGCTTCTTGTACCTTGAGACCGTTATTACATGTCCTGAACTCTGGGATGATTGAGAAAAGATCCTGCCATCCTCTGATTTCCTTTCAAGAATTTGCCATGTGCCATTGTATCTCCCCTTTCTCTTCTTTTCTGACGATTAAATGTGCCCAGTTCTTTCAGTTCTTTCTCCATAGAGTTTGGTTTCCAGTCCGCTGATCATCCTTGTTACCTTCTGAGCTTGCTCCAGTCGTTGGCACTCTTCTGTGATGTTCAGAACTGGGTGCTGTACTCCAAATGAGGCCTAATGAGTCTGAGTAGACATGAGTGTGAGCAGGCATGTCCAAACTTTGGCCTTCCAGATGTTTTGGACCACAACTCCCACAGTCTTTTGCCATTGAAAATACAGGCTTGGAGTTCTGGGAGTTGTGGTCCAAAACATCAGGAGGGCCAAAGTTTGGACATGCCTCGAGTAGAGGGAAACAGGTTCTTTGCTCTCACTGGCTGCCACATTGATTCTTTTCTATAGTCATTCTTTATTTTAAGCCTCTGTGCCTTCCACACTCCTTTTCTTGCATGTTCACATAAATCTCTTTGTCCTCTAGCAAATGTCAAAAAGCCCATGGGTGTTGAGGGAAGCCTTGAACAGGAATACACACATGTGTATCGGACAAACATTCCTATGACCTTTGCACAAAGGAACACACCAGCTTTGTGTGGTGCATTGGGCATTTGGCCTAGTTTTAAAATGAGGGATGCCCTAGGTCTGGCTGAAACTTAAGAGACCTTTGCATCAGCACCCATCTTGATATCAGTGACCTGAACCAGAAAGTTGCTCCAGCTCATAGCTATGAGATGTCACTGAGCTCCAGTGAGTGAGCATAACCCATGCAGAACCAGAATAGATGCTGCATGCAGGCTACTACAAAGCATATCTACTAATTAGATGTGAAAAGGCCAGATATCTTATCAAGAAGCATATACTCCATAAAGGTCAGAGTGTGTGCATGCTGCCTAGCCTAAGAGGAAGGAGTAATTTTCATTAGTGCTGAAGAACTGCGAGTGGTTCTTTTGAACCCAAAACTCCACCCTACCAATTTTCAGCAACATGCTGAAATGATGTTAGATTATCAGCCTTAAAAAAGTTGGCATGGGTACATTTTAGTGAGTGAAAGTAATAAAGTTTCCTTTGAATAAATTTATGGTTAGAGACACCCTATTTTGCGTCACCATGATAAAGGTTCCTGGAAGCCTGCTCGCAGCTTGCAAAGAGAACTAAGAACAAATGAAGAAAGAAGAAAGTGCTTTATTTTGGAATCAGGTGAAACTTCACATTTAAGTTGATAATCTAACTTGAGTAAAATGGGAGAAAGTTGGCATTTATATATGTGCACTGAATTTTTCATGGACTTTTGTTGAGAAAAATGAATGTCTTTGAAACAATGTCCTTTTAAATCCATTTTTAATAATGCGAATCAACTCCAGTTGCTTTGCCTCACTGGCGATTTTTCCTCTTTTCATAGTATATAAATCCATGACTCGCTCATGCTTTAGGGGACAACAGTTCTCCTTTCTACTAGGAGAAGGACAAAGAATAGCAAATGAAGGTTGCATAAAGGTACAATAGCTTTAGTCAAACAGTCAGAAATTGAAGCATGCATCCTGGCTGTATGTACTAATAATTGTAATTTATATCTGTGATACCCTCCTCCCCCTCCTCCCCCTGAGCTCTGTTCCTACATTTTATTAGCATATGTTTCTCCTTGTCCAAGTCTTACGTCTTGCCCTGGCAGATACAACAATATCTTCACCACTCCCAGGTTTTGAAAAAACACAAATAAAGACATACTGGTCAGTTTCCAGTTAAAGCAGCCTCAACTCCTCTTGAACCAGGCAAGCTCCCATTGCAAATATTTTCGAAAGAATATCTGTTTTGAAGGATGTGCTTTTATGGCTCAGCTGTCCTGATAGTTCACTGTGGCTTGCACTGGGTCTGACCATTGTGTGAAGTAGCCATTTCTATCTTTGGCCATATTTTTGTTTAGTTACGAGAACAAATTATAGAGTTGGGTCAGGCTGTTTTCCAAAGATGCCAGTAAGATGAGAAAAACAGACGTTTGCAAAAGACAGTTGAAAATGCACCCATTCTGTGATAAAGGAGGAGACTTGTTTATTTATTTAACCACTTTTTCCCTCTTGCGGCATTAAAACGGCCTAGAACAGTGAACTAGGTTAGATGTTAAGTGTGTAGGTGGCTGGGGATTTTTGACAGATGCATCATTTCCTTTAGCCAAATTGAAATGCGTCTCAGAGTGCCAGAAACATACTTAACGAGAGCAGTATCATAGCAGTGTTCTGTTATGAATGAAGAAAGAATGTGGAAACAGAAGGCTGTGCTAGAGGCGGGTTGGGTGAGGCCATGTTCCAGAAGACTCCAGAGGAATGAGATGGATAGGAATACAGAGGGAAGAAAGTGGGGAAAGTAAGGATACAGTGTGAGAAGGGAGACGAAGAGAAAGCAGCTGATCAGAGTGTGCCGTCTGAGAAGGATGAAGAATATGTGAAAGATTTAAAGAGTTTGAACTTAGGGAAAGAGGCGGTGTTAGATTCAAATATTAGTGCAGGACCGCGGGGTAAGGAGGAAGAAGGGCAGATAATGAAGGAGGGGGGAAAGAGTCGCGAGGGGGAAGAAAAGGAACGCAAGGATGGGGGCGCGAGCGCGGACGGAATACCAAAGGAGAAAGAGGCATTATGGGTAGAGGAGGATGACGGTTGGAAGGAGGGGGTTGGTGCCCGCGAGAAGGATGACAGTTGGAAGAGACAGCTGAGGGAGAAGGAGGCTAGACGAGTAGATCAGGAGGAAATTAGGAGAGTGAACCGGAGTGAGGAGTACCAATGGTCTGTAACAGTGAAACCCTTGAGGTGGCCAGAGACTTCTGAGAAATTTAGAAGAGAATGGAGGAGCGAGAAATACCCGAACCCGGTAGCGCAATGGGCTCGCCATCCATGTTGCGGGACCCAATGCATGGGACGGGGTACAACTACTCGCCACTACTTCTAAAATCACCCGGTTATCAAGGTCCTATGTTTAATGTTGTATACGAAGATGTTGAACCACAAGAAGCCGATAAAAATACTTATTCTCAGTTAACTTCGCCGTTGAAAGAATATACTGTGACTGTTCCAGAGTTGTTACTGAATAAAAATCTGTTTAATTTCAATGATAAAGAAGTCTCTAAGTTGGTTATTGACTCGAATCGGATATGAGAAAAGGTGAACCCTCACAAAATGGCGCCCAACGGGGCGATTCAAGTCAAGGAAATATCAAGAACAACAATATTCTCATACCTCAGACAAACAAGAAAAAATAATTGAAATGCTAGCCGAACAAAATAAATTGTTAGTCGCACAACTGTTAAAGCCAGGGACTCCATCCAACGGGACGTCGAATCCTTTCATTGTCGAGGAAAGAAACCCGTGGGTTTCGAACCCGGCTCCAGTAAGACTTCAAAAAATGGCCAAAGACGATGACGTGGAGGCTTACCTGAATACCTTCGAGAGGGTCGCGACGGCGGCGAAGTGGCCTATATCCCAATGGTCTTTGATTTTGGCACCATGCCTGACGGGACTCTACAGGAAATAGTGGATGCCCTAGGACCAGTGGACGCTGTTGATTATAATAAAGTGAAAAATGCTATATTGCTCACGTTGAACCTCACTCCCGACGCCTATAGGAAAAAATTCAGGGCGTTGGTGCACAAGCCAGGTATACACCCCAGGTCATGGGCACAAAGGTTGAAAGCACATGCAATCAAATGGTTGCGACCTTCGGAGGCAACGAAGGAACAAATTGTAGAAGCTATAATTATCGAGCAAATGTTATCCAGCATGCCGCCACAAGCCGCCTCGTGGGTGAAAAGGAACCATCCAACTTCGCTGGAAGACGTGGTGTACATCTTGGAAAGCCTCGAACTGGCAGAAGAAAAGTTAACCTCTCGCGAGAATAATCCGTCCGGAAGATCTCATCAATCGCATGAGGGTGCGTCATCAGATAAGGCCAGCAACAATCCGAGAACTACAGGGAAGATGGCGTCGGGAGCCGAGAACGTGCCGCGGGGAGTCGAAACGTGGGAAGGTCGTCAGTTCACCAGGAGTGGGAGAGGACTTATGAGAATGAACTTTCGAACCGAAATAATGCAATTAAACCTGTATGTTATAATTGCGGGTCCTCACAACATTATAAACGCGAATGTCCGGGTTAGATTGCGCGTGGGGAGGGAACCCGGAGGAACCTAAGGGTAAAAATGTGAATATTGAGAAAGATTGTGAGGTTTCAGCTATAGTGAATGGTGAAACCAAGAGAGCCTTTATTGATACTGGCTGTGCCAAGACTTTGGTCCGGGATGTGAAGGGGTATAAAAGTAAAGAAACGGTGTCTGTTAAATGTATACATGGCGACTCTAAGACATATAACACGGCGTGGGTGGAGGTGGAAATTAACGGGTGAAAAGAAGAATTAATGTGGGAATTGTACCTTCACTGTCTCGAGAGATGCTGATAGGACGTGATTGGCTTATTATTGATAATCTTATGCTAACACAGGAGGGGATGCAGGGCGATGTCCATACTGAAGTAAAGGCCATACAAGAAGAAATGTCCCAGGCATCTAGAGAACGGGTGAGATTTTTACAACAAAATGATAATAGTTTGGTAAGATTGAGGAATAATGCTATAGATATATCTGAAATGCGCACGGGTTATGAGGGATGTTTCATGAGAAATGGTTTATTGTATTATATTGATAAGAATGGAATTGAGAAGTTAATTGTGCCTCAGATATGGAGAAGTGAGGTTATGAGACTGGCCCATGATGTCCCTATTGCTGGTCATTTAGCTATAGAAAAAATGTTTGCTCGAGTAAACCACCGTTTTTATTGGCCAGGGATGAGAACTGACATGGAGAGGTTCTGTCAATCTTGTAAGCAATGCCAATTGACTCAGAAAAAACCACCACCAGGTGCACCTTTGATATCAATGCCAATTATCGATCAACCTTTGATCGTATTGCCTTAGACCTGATTGGCCCTTTACCTAAATCTTGGCAGGCCATTTGTATGTTCTAGTGATAATTGATTATGCTACTAGATATCCAGAGGCGATCCCCTTGAGATCAACCACAGCCAAAATCTTAGCTCAGGAGTTACTGAAAGTATTCTCGAGACTCGGTTTCCCTAGGGAAGTACTAACTGATCAAGGAAGTAATTTTCTTAGTAATACTTTTAAACAAATGTGGAAAATTTTGGATGTGAAGCCGTTGAAAACAACTGTTTACCATCCACAAACAAATGGATTAGTTGAGAGATTTAACAAGACGTTAAAATCCATGTTGCGGAAGATAATACTAGATAATCCTAGAAAATGGCATATGTTATTAGATCCTTTAATGTTTGCTATCCCGAGGTTCCACAGTCATCCACAGGATTCTCGCCCTTTGAGTTACTATATGGTCGTATACCTAGAGGCATATTAGACTTAATGAAGGAAAAATGGGAGGCGGGTGTTGATGAAGCGTGTACCACTGTGAAACATGTTATTGAAATGCGAGAACACTTAAAAAAGGTACAGAACATGGTAAAGAAAAATTTAATGTCTATTCAGGCTTCTCAAAGAAGTAGGTATGACAAGAAAGTAAGGAAAAGGTATTTTCAGGAAGGTCAAAAGGTCTTGTTGTTATTGCCAATTGAGGGTAGCAAATTGTTGACAAGATGGCAAGGTCCTTATACGGTCCGGCGGAGGATTAATGAAGTAAACTATGAGATAGATATGCCGGATAAGGTTAAAGATAAAGGAGTTTATCACGTGAATCTGTTAAAGGAATGGAAAGAGAGAGAAGTACTGTTAGCTGAGATAGAGGAAGACGATTTGGGCCCAGAGTTGAGTTCATTGGGTAAAGTTGATGAACATGTCAAAATATGTCAGGACTTGTCAAAGGATCAATGTGCCCAAATAGAGGCATTGGAGAAGGAATTTATAGATACGTTCTCAGGGAAACCAGGTCATACTAATTTATGTGAACATCGAATTATAGTAGAAGGTAATCAGGTTATGCGAGATCAGGGACGAAAATGGCCTAGACATTTAATACCAGTAATTGAGGAAGAAGTTAAGAAAATGTTGGAGTTAGGAGTAATCGAACCTTCGACTAGCCCGTGGAGGAGTTACCCAGTCGTAGTCCCTAAACCTGATGGTTCTGTTAGATTTTGTGTGGATTTTAGAAAACTAAATTCGGTCTCCAAATTTGATGCTTATCCAATGCCTCGCGTGGATGATTTATTGGATAGATTAGGAGAGTCAGCCTATTTGAGCTCATTGGATCTCACTAAAGGTTATTGGCAGGTCCCGTTAAGGGAGGAAGATAAAGAGAAAACCGCTTTTGGAACACCCATAGGACTTTATCATTTTACCAAAATGCCTTTTGGCCTCCATGGGGCATCTGCTACCTTTCAAAGGCTGATGGATAAAGTTTTGGAGCCGGTAAAAGATTTTGCGGTAGCTTATATTGATGATGTAATAATTTTTAGTAAGTCATGGAAGGAACATTTAATTCATCTTAAGGCGGTCTTAAAGGAATTACTTAAAAGCTAATTTGAAAGTAAACCCTTCCAAATGTAAGATTGCGCAATTAGAGGTGAAATTCCTTGGGTTTAAAGTAGGACAAGGTAAAATATATCCTATGAAAGATAAGGTTGATAAAGTCTCTGATTGGGTTAGGCCTACAACTAAAAAGGAAGTACAAAGTTTCCTGGGATTGGCTGGGTATTATCGGCAATTTATTCTCGGTTTATGGAAATTAAAGGCCCCATTAACAGATTTAACTCAAAAGAAATTACGAGAGTGGTTAGATGGGGGAAAGAGGAACAAGATGCTTTTGAATTATTAAAGGAAAAACTATGTACTTGCCCTGTGCGATCGGTCCCTGACTTCTCTATTCCATTTATCTTACAAACTGACGCTTCTGAGCGAGGAATTGGGGCGGTGTTGGCACAAGAGAAGAATGGAGAAGAGCATCCAATTTTATTTTTAAGTCGAAAATTAAATAAAAGAGAGCAGAGGTATTCTACTATTGAAAAAGAGGCATTGGCGGTAAAATGGGGTATGCATGCCTTAAAATATTATTTATTAGGAGCTCCATTTATATTAGTCACTGATCATGCTCCGTTAGTGTGGCTAAATAGGATGAAAGATGTAAGTCCTCGTTTGACAAGATGGTATTTGTCCCTACAGCCTTTTTCTTTTACTGTCCAGTATAAGAAGGGGAAAGATCATCTTAACGCAGATTATTTTCCCGACAGGGTCCATGGTCTGACGAGATAAGAACCCAGACGGCCCACTTGGAGGGGGTGTCTTGTGAGAAGGGAGACGAAGAGAAAGCAGCTGATCAGAGTGTGCCGTCTGAGAAGGATGAAGAATATGTGAAAGATTTAAAGAGTTTGAACTTAGGGAAAGAGGCGGTGTTAGATTCAAATATTAGTGCAGGACCGCGGGGTAAGGAGGAAGAAGGGCAGATAATGAAGGAGATAATGAAGGAGCGGGAAAAGAAAAGGGGGGAAGAATGGGGGATGCGAGCGCGGCGGACGGAATACCAAAGGAGAAAGAGGCATTATGGGTAGAGGAGGATGACGGTTGGAAGGAGGGGTTGGTGCCCGCGAGAAGGAGGACAGTTGGAAGAGACAGCTGAGGGAGAAGGAGGCTAGACGAGTAGATCAGGAGGAAATTAGGAGAGTGAACCGGAGTGAGGAGTACCAATGGTCTGTAACAGTGAAACCCTTGAGGTGGCCAGAGACTTCTGAGAAATTTAGAAGAGAATGGAGGAGCGAGAAATACCCGAACCCGGTAGCGCAATGGGCTCGCCATCCATGTTGCGGGACCCAATGCATGGGACGGGGTACAACTACTCGCCACTACTTCTAAAATCACCCGGTTATCAAGGTCCTATGTTTAATGTTGTATACGAAGATGTTGAACCACAAGAAGCCGATAAAAATACTTATTCTCAGTTAACTTCGCCGTTGAAAGAATATACTGTGACTGTTCCAGAGTTGTTACTGAATAAAAATCTGTTTAATTTCAATGATAAAGAAGTCTCTAAGTTGGTTATTGACTCGGAATCGGATATGAGAAAAGGTGAACCCTCACATACAGATAAAGGATGTGATCAGAAAGTGTATTGTACATATTGATTTAAAATAACTGTATTAATTATTTGCTGCAGGCCTGTAATTGTAATTCTACTGTAAATGGTAACAGAGGTGTAGATTTTTGTTAGGTAGGAAGTATAGAAGCAAAGCCCAGGGACTGTTGGAATGATACAGTTGTGTTGTTGGTAGTACCTTTATTTAGCATAAATATGTAATCTGGTTAGAAAAAGTTTGGGAATGCTTTTAATAGAAGAGAGTCAATTTTTCTCTTCTTTTTCTCTTTTTCATTATCTTCCTTTTATCGTAAAGATTGTGTTATATCCACTAAGAGAAGTGAAAGAATAATCAATGAAACCAGAAGACATTACCTTGATCTATCTATCTATCTATCTATCTATCTATCTATCTATCTATCTATCTATCTATCTATCTATCTATCTATCTATCTATCTATCTATCTATCTATCTATCTATGGAGTGCAATTCAGTAATCTGACCCTTCAAACATGAAGTTGCCTGTGGTTCCAAAACTGCATGGCTCTCTTTGGAAATAGGTTCATTGCCCTTCTAATGATACCTATTCAGTGGAGACCCCATTGCAATCAGGAAGGAAAACATGGCACCTCCCTTATGAAGAAAGGCTAAAACATTTGAGGCTCTTTAGTCTGGAAAAAAGGCGCCTGAGAGGGATATGATTGAGACGTACAAAATAATGCAGGGCATGAGTAAAGTGGATAGAGGGAAGCTCTATTCCCTCTCACAAAATACCAGAACTAGGGGACATCCACTCAAATTGAGGGCTGGGAGAGTAAGAACAGACAAAAGAAAATATTTTTTCACCCAGCGCATTGTTAGCCTGTGGAACTCCCTGCCACAGGATGTGGTGATGGCATCTGGCCTGGATGCCTTCAAAAGGACATTGGACAGATTCCTGGAGGAAAAGTCCATCACAGGTTACAAACCATGAGGGAGATGTATCATCTCCAAGCTTAAAACCGGGGTACCTCAGGGACCAGATGCAGGGGAGTGGTATCATGAGACAGAGATCTAGTTTCATGCGCTCCCAGACGCATCTGGTGGGGCCACTGTGAGGTACAGGAAGCTGGACTAGATGGGCCTTTGGCCTGATCCAGCAGGGCTCTTCTTATGTTCTTATGTTCTTATGATAGGCAGGAAGTAAGGAAGAACTGAATGTCAGAAAATGCTGATGCTTGAACCCTGGAGCCTTTTAAATTCTATCTCAAATATCTTTGAAAGATGATTAATTTTAATGACATAGCCATCTTAATGTCAATTACTTTCAGTGTCACTGCTCTCTCCCTGCTGATATCAGCAATGCTGTATTGTGCTAAACTGCACTCAGGAACTTTTAAGCTGCAGAGGAAATGCTCTGCAAAAGCATGCAGATGCCTGGAGTTACTGTTACTGTGTGTAGGCATCACAAATGTTGGAACTGGTTGTATTTCATAAGGTATTGGAAATTAAGCCCATATTTAAAGGAGGTTGTCTACTCCACTGAGGAATGGGATTTCACTTTACCAATACACAGTCCAATGTTGGTGCATGTTGTTTGTGACAGGATCAGGGGACATTTGACCCCAGAACTGTAGCTCCATGAGCTGCCCATGGCACTGGGTCAAATGTACAAAGCTCTATCCCTCAAACCATTTGATGGCAGTCCCACTGAATTCTGTAGGATTTCACTGAGACATTTCTGCTATAAATATACTGAGGTGCTCTCTTCATTTTCAACAAATAAGAAACCAATGTACATTTCTTAAATTAGTAACTGACCAGAAGGTCTAGGGAAAAATCCCTAGCTGCTTTTGAGTTTCCTTTTCACTGTTGATATATAGTTTGTTCATCTGAGTGCTCATACTTCACTTCCCAAGCATAGATATGGCCTTCGTTGCCGGGATGCAGAGCATTGTGCCTTTATGTCAATTCAGAAAGGCCAGCAATGCACGTAACAAAGAACTAAGATAGCACAGCTTGTAGATGTAATACACTATTTTAAATCTTAGAGTATAGTAATTACCAGTAGTGTGTGTGTTGTGTCATTACAGTCGTGACTGAGTTTTCCATGTCCATGGAGTTTTCTTGCCAGGAGTACTAGAGTGGCTTGCCAGTTCCTACTCCAGGCACCTACAGCACCTGGTATTCCCTGGTGGTCGCCCATCCAAGTACTAACCACGGCCGACCCTGCTTAGCTTCTGAAATCAAGTGAGATCAGATGTGCTTAGGGCATCTAGGTGGCAATTACCAGTAGTAGATCTTAGTAAATCTTAAGAGGGCTTAGGAGATAGTTGATTCTGTTTTTATAAAGCCACTTGGGCCTGTTACACTTCTAGGACTAAAATGAATTAATGTAGAAATTATGTTTGTTAAGTACATCTAACAAGAAAGTCAAGGAATTCATCAGCTTTCAGATACATAACACCCCTAAAACAGGTCAGGATCATTAGTTTTTAGCTTCAGCAACTTTGTTTTTCATGACCATGAGAGTTAGAAGTCAATGTTGCAATCTGAGAAACTATTAATTGAGCAAGCATCTAAGGGCCTTTTCACACGGCCCCTAAGATCCGCTGGCCACTTAAATTCGGACCAGAGATCTTAGGGGTTCGTTGCTCTTCCTTCCTCCCCACCACTCCGCACCTGTCTGCTGAGGGAAGGGAGGAATAAAGTGGGGGAGACTGACCTCGGAGAAGCTGCCGGAGCTCCGTTGTACAGATTCCTTCTCTTTGTTTGCTTTTTTTTCCTCCCACCCCTTCTCTTAAAGGGGCGGGAGGCAAAAAAAAAAACAACAGAAGCCAGGAGAGCCCCGCACTGACCAGATTAAATCCGGACCTGGCAATTTTCACCCTCCTTGAGCAGGTACAAGAAAAGTGTGCTGGGTCGCGCTTAGGTGGGCGGGGTCGCACTTAATTGTCTGCAAACTCCGGAGCTGGTGGGGAAACATTTTTAAGCTCCGGAGCTTGCAGATATTTGCAGCGGAGCTTAGGGGTCGTGTATAAACGCCCTAAATAAAAGCACAGGAAGATGCTGCTGGCTTCAAATGTGAATTGTCTGGCACTTGCAATAATTTTTATGCCACACAGAGAAGATATTTATGCTCAAGACCAGCTCAGTGATCTCTTCCTTGGATCCTGAACTTGGGAAGCTCTTGTTCTTATTTATGCTATAAAGTGAGCCTGTACCGTTGCAGTGCTGTGGATATGATCTAACCCAAGCCAATCTGGGCATTATAGAAGCCTACAAAATATCTAGTTACCACAGTGACTTCTTTACATGTGATGCTAGGTTGGCCTTCTGAGGGTTCCTCTGCCAGTGGCGGGGAATGTCCTGATCTTGGCCTCACGGATACAGGGCAAGTTACGTCATGAATGAAACCGTGGCTGTCAGTGATTGTAAGGATCTGTGGCTCATTCAGAACTGCATGCGATAAGAAGGAAAGCCCCACTCACTAGAAGCCGCGTGTATTTCTTCAAGAACACAAAATCCTGTTCAGTGTGTTACACTTCTTGGGCATTCCAATCTCACCCTTACATCAGCACAGACTCCAGCGCATCAGCAGTCATTTAAAACATTTACTATAAATGGTAATCAGGTGAAAGAGACACAACTGCCAAGAGAAACAAGCCATATCCGATACAGCTTGTGTATATACAGCTGACAGATACCATAGCCTAAAGAAAGCACTAGCACTAAGCAGTATATTCTTCCCTTCCCCCAAGCAAAACTCTACAAAGCAGTGTTGTTTAAAGAAGTGGGGGGGGGGCGGAGGGGGGAACGCATGCCAGAGTTTTAATGCCGGAACTTCTTTTTCTAACCCCAGCACTTTCGAGGCACAAGGTTGCCCAGCAAAACGCCACACGCCAGCCTCCATTTGTTTATACATTTTTGCATTATGAGACAGCCAGAAGGAGATTATTAATTCTACTGTACTCAAGGGAGACTAGGGAACCCAACCAATCACAGTAGAACACAGAGATCACACATCACATGGAGTTGAAGCTTAGGCAATGTGTCCTCCACATTTTTTTTTTTTGTATAGCAATGTGTAGTTTGACAGTTAAAAACTAGTTTGTGGGCCTGCTGTGAATTCAAGGGAAGCTCCATCAAGTTTGCATGTTTTTGATTAGCATAAAACTGAAATGTGGTGGGGGAAGGAATGGGAAGATGATAAGTCCATAATATTTTAACCCACTGCACAACAAGCAATGAAGATAAGCCTGCTGATTATAAAAACAAATCTTTCTTTCTTTCTTTCTTTCTTTCTTTCTTCCTTCCTTCCTTCCTTCCTTCCTTCCTTCCTTCCTTCCTTCCTTCCTTCCTTCCTTCCTTTCTTTCTGTGCTAATTGTGTAACTTGAATTTCTTTTAATCCTTTTAACAACAATCAAAGCAGAAAATAAATTTTACAAATAACTTAAATAACATAAAAGGAGCAGATTTGAAAATGTAATCCATTCAAAAAACATATTAACACACAGGCCAAAATTCAGTTGCTTGGCAAGATAAATATTGTTATTCAATGTCATATAGTGGCTGTTACAATAGAGAACAAATATCCTGAAAATATGGTACTCTGCTAGACAATTGCCAGGTACATATGAGGGTTCCAATTCCCTTTGCAAGTGGCCATGCGATTGGTGGAATGGCTCCAAAAATTTGCATGGTCCACTCCCATGGCCAGCCCATCATTGCGCAGGTGTAAAAAAATAAAATAAAATAAAATAAAATCAATGGAGACATTTTGTTGCAAGAAAAACCCACTGCTGCTACTGTAAAAATTCAGGCAGTTTTAAAATAGCTATTTTCGTATGTTTCTGTGGTGCTTTGGTGTGTTTTTGGACCACGATTTCAAAATAAATATTGCGGTCGCCCCATTTTGGATCCCCTGCCCGCACCGCATGGCATGGCGTGAGTTGGCGACTCGGCGAGACGACGAGGATGCCCCCCACCAGAGCAGCCCAGGACAGGAGGGGGGGAGGCAGGGGACCCCCCCCCAGAAACCACCCCTCTGGTAGGTGCCCTCACTCAGGCAGGCATGTTTTCTCCTGCTTTTTTGGCCGGGAATCGTTTTTTTTTATTTTTAAAACTTTTTTTCTGTGCCGCTTGCGCTTGGCATTGCGCGATCGCCGCGCAATGCCAGGAACGACAACAACAAATCAGACCCAATTTTTCTTTTTTCGGTTCGAGTTCGAGTTCTGGCAGAGTAATTGTCGTTTCCGTTTCCGTTGCGTAACGGAAACGAGGAACGGAAATGGAAACGAGAATTTCGCTAAGTCGTGCCCATGTCTGTTCATAAGAGTTCCAGATTTCTAAAACCAGAGACATTCCAGCGCTATTGTACATTATATGCAGAATGCCTCTTGCTCTGTTAAAGTTTTGTACCAATGACTAATAAAAATACCAGGCTAGTGCTGGAAAATATGGCAAAAGGCTCAGTCCTACAGACTATAAAATCCACTATTGTACTTGGTTTTGCTTTAAAAAGAGACAGTTTAAATGTTAGCATACACGCAAGGTGCATTCTGACGTGGAATATTTTGCAGTACTTTGCAAACTATGATTGCAGTATTTTGTAGCAGATATGGAATATGGTAGGTTCATCGGAATCAATTCAACATATGTGAATGCCCCATCCACTTTTTTAAAAAAATCTGCTAGATAGCAGGAAAAAAAAAAAGATATAAGTGCTGTGCTGGCTGAAAATATTGGATATGTTAAGGTCATCCAGGAACCTAAATGTTTGAATGGGCATGTAATTTTATTCTACTAACACTTAGATCTGAAGTCACACCAGTTTTCTTTGTGTACCTTATATCAAGATTCTCCCATCTCTACCCATCTATTCTGCCGTTGTTTTAACACATGATTTGTTTGCCACATCTTTGCTTAAGGGGAATCCCCATTTTCACTCCCCCCCCCACTCCTGCCTTAAGTTGGTAGGGCAGGATGGCTTCTTTTGGCTGAAGCTTATAGGCACTGGCAGTGATGACACAGAAAAATGAAATGGAGTGATTTAAAGCAACAAGGACTCTGTCTACAACATGCAGAATATACAGCTAATGTGAATGTGCTCCCTATTTCAGCTCATTTCCGAATCTGACTCCCTCTGAGAAATCTTCCTCCCTTTCCTCCCTCCCTTCCTCCCTCTCTCCCTTCCTTTGGTCCACATAGTTGAAAAAAAATCCTGTTGTGGATTTCAAGACTTGAGATAATTCAGTTGTTACAAAAATATGAATCTTTGTTATTCATTACCCTTGGAAGGAAGATTCATCGCTGTACAAAGCTTTACAAAGGGTGAAATAAGATTTTGCCATAGCTTTTCTATGGACATTAGAAGCTCAAGGACTTGGATATATTCAGAACTAAATTGGAAACCACCTACTCCAAACAGTGCCTGCTAAATATTTGATTAGCAGTGAAATGTTATGTTATGTGATAAACAGAGATTGGGAACGTCTAAAAAATAATCAGGGTCTGAAAAACTCCTGAAATGCATTGATAAGGAGGTTAAGTTGTGCTATTTTTTTCCCATTTCAAACCCCACATGTTTAAAATGTGCTAATTTGAGGAGAAAATTCAGCTGAAGATGTAAATTAGTTAGTGGTAGAAAGTGCAATGTTGTTACATTGCACAGTTATGTTTCTTCTGATCTACAGATATTATGGTGCAGCATAGTCGAAGTCATTTTTATCCTGCTGATGAGATACTGTAGAAAAGTTTTTATTTTATTTTATAAAATTGAGATTTCATGGACAGATCAGGGTTAGGAATGTCAGCCTAACAATTAGGTGCAAGAGAAACCCTTGTCATGTTCTTGGTATATTATAGGACAGTGGTGGAAAACCTTCAGCACTCCAGATGTTTTGGACCACAGTCCTTTGTCATTGGTAATCTAGGCTTGGAATTCTGGCAGTTGTGGTCCAAAACATCTGGAGTGCCAAAAGTTCATCACCACTACTATAGGACAATGATGCTCATAGCCTGTAGCAAACTCTCTGCCAGGTGTAGATGTACAGAATTCTGTACCTGAAATCCCCTTTCTAGAAGTATGGGAATTACATAGCTAGGAAGATCCACAGCTGAACAAAAGGGTGCTTTACATGTTCAAGGGCATAACAACACAGTTCTGCACTTAAAAAGACATTTTATTTGATCACTTTTGTTTGATTGGGTAATCTCCCTAGTAGATTGTGGGAGTGCTCTAAGCATAATATCTCTTGACTTCAGCAAAGCTTTTGACAAAATGCCTTATCTTATGGTATTCTGATTAGAAAGCTAACTAGATGTGGGCTGGGTAGAACATCTATCAGGTGGATACACAGTTGGTTACAGAATTGTATTCACAGAGCACTTATCAGCATCTCTTTGTTAAAACTGAGAGAGGCAGTAACAAGGAAGGCACAACAAAGCTTAAAAATAGCTTTTATCCCAGAGCTGCAACCCTTTTGAATTCTTCCGTATAGTGCAACACAGTATAACTATGACAATAGGCATTTGTGCAGTGGTGAATAGAATGTGAAAAATGTGAATGTGAAGGATGTGTGAAAGTACAATGACAATAAAGTTTATCATATTTATCATATCTTATCCTGAATCCAGTACTCTTCAACATTTTTATGAATGAAAGAGGATGCAAGGAATGCCTATCAGATTTGCAGATGGCACAAACTAATACCTGGAAGACAGAAACTCAAAAGATCTTGATAGACTTGAGTGCTGGGCTGAAAACAATAGAATGAAATTTAACAAGGATAAGTGCAAAGTTCTGCAAAGTAGAAAAAATTCCAAATGCACAATCACAAGATGGGAAAGACTTAGCCCAGTAATACTACAGGCAAGAAGAATCTTGGAATTGTAAACAAGCTGAAGATGAGCCAACAGTGTGATGTGTTTGCAAAAAAAAAAACATCAGTGCTATTTTAGCCGTCAAATCACATGAAGTAATTGTTGCTTTCTGTTTGGGACTGGTTATACCTTGTCTTGAGTAGTGTGTTCAGCTGCAGACACCACAGTTTAAGAAGGATGCAGACAAATGAACAAGTTCAGAAAAGGGCAGCAAGAGGACGAAACCAAGCCTTATGAGAAAAAACCTGAAAGAACGATATGTTTGTGAAAAGAAGACTGAGGCGGGAGATAATAAAAAGCTAAAGGTCCCCCACCCCCACCTGCACATGCCTGCTAGTCGTGTCTGACTCTATGAGTGACACTTATCTCTGTTTCTAAGCCAAAGAGCCAGTATTGTGCAAGTCCATGGTCATGTGGCCAGCATGGCCGAACGTATTTCTGTGCACAGAACACTGTTTACCTTCCCACTTTTTATGGCAGTACCTATTTATCTACTTGCATTTGCATGCTTTCGAACTGTCAGGTTGGCAGGAGCTGGGGTGAACAGTGGGAGCTCACTCTGCTGCGTGGCACCCGGGATTCGAAGTGCCGATCTGCCGACTTTGCAGCCGACAGTTTCAGCACTCTAGCCTGCTGAGCCACCACGCCCCCTTGCCAAATACTTGAGAAAGATCGGGCATGGTCTTGGATTTGGCTCTATCCTTGGAGTCCCCAGTGGTGGCCATTTCCAAGATTGCCCTTTTTCCATCTACGGCAGATTGCCCAGATTGCCCTGTACCTGGACGAGGCCTCCTTGAGAACAGTTGTGGCAGGCGCTTGTGATCTTGAGGATAGATTATTGCAATACTCTCTACGTGGGGCTGCCCTTGACCCTTGGTTGGAAACTCCAGTGGGTACAAAACTCAGGGGCCAGACTGGTGGTGGGTGTGGGCAGATATGACCGCATCACCCCAATACTGGCCTGCTTGCACTGGTTACCCGTTACATCCCGGATAAGGTTCCAGGTACTGGTTTTGATTTACAAAACCCTCCACGGCTTGGGACCTGAATACCTGGCAGAGTGTATCTTCCACAGGTCAACTGAGCACAGTCCCACTAGAATGTTGCAGGCGCTCTCACTTTGGGTGGCCATGCCCAGGGAGGCTAGGAAATCAGCAACCCAAAACCGAGCCTTCTCTGTGGCTGGCCCCTCGCTTTGGAACCAACTCCAAGTGAGTTGTGCCAAGCACAGTCCCTGCCTGTTTTCAAAAAAGCACTTAAGATTCGCCTTTTCCAAGAGGCATTTGGTGATCATTAGCTTTATTTTTTAAATTCTGTCTGCCATTTTGCTGGGTATTTTTCTTTATTTTTCTTCCCCCTCCCCCACTATTTGTAGTACTGTGTGTTTGATGTTTGTTTTTATTTATTGCTGTTGTTAACTTAGGAAGACAGGCAATATAAAAATATATTAAATAAATAAATAAATAAATAAATAAATAAATAAATAAATAAATAAATAAATAAATATACTACCCCATAGTGCTTCAAGCACTCTCTGGGTGGTTTACAATTGAATTATGCAGGCTACACATTGCTCCTTTAAACACGCTGGGTACTAATTCTACTGACCTTGGAAGGATGGAAGGCTGAGTGAACTTTGAGCCTGCTACCTAGAATTGAACCCCAAGTAATGAACATGGTTTTAGCTGCAGTACAGCAGTTTAGCCCCTGTGCCACGAGGCTCCTTTTAACAGAAGAGGAACCTGAGTCCAGATTATTGCTCTGTTATAGACCATGGTTGGTCTGTCTGCTGGTGAACCCTTAAGTTAAGAGAAAGGAAGCAAGGAGCAGCAAGGAAGTCCTTAGTGAAAGACAGGAGATTTTAATCAATCAGTGAATAAATAAGAACTGTTTAGGGAATTAACACATAGTAATTATTTCTTATAACCTAACAGGTCACTCTACAAAATTTTTTTTTTTTTTTGAATCAAAGATGGTTCAAGAGAACTGAAGTGTATGTATGCATTTTGCTATGTCCTTGACTCTTTAATGTTTCTGGAGAGCTACAAAAACTTACAAATAGAATAGAAGGAAGAGGAAAATATCTCTGTTTCATGTACTGTACAACAGCGCCATTAAAAAGCATCACCAGCATTCTAGAGGGAACCCTCAACAATTCTATGTCTTTAATTCTATGTTGGATCTGAAGGGTGGTAGAAAGATCCTTGTGCATTATTTCATCCTGACGAAGGCTGCTGTGCCTTTTTAAGTGATAAGTTGAATAGCTTTGAGAATAGTTGCATCTCATAGTGCCTCAGCACTAGAGAAGACAGACAATGCAGGCATCTCAAGTAATTTATTTAACAGGCCAGTTAAATAAATCCTTCCTCATGGATGAATGTTATCAACCCTCTTTCTATTATTTTTGTCTCCTATCAGAGTTTTTTTCCCCATGAGAGGCTTATCCATAGCTGGGAAGCAGAATATTAATGCAGCTTCAGTTGACTTAAATCTGTTGGGAAAACCCCCACAAAACAAGCATTCTTGTAGATGGGAATATTGAATGGGGAATGGTCAGTTGTAAATGAGTAGTACATTAGCCTCGAAACTCTTATGTTTTAAGAAAATGACTAAGGGCGCTTTTACACAACCCCTAAAATCCGAGGCAAAGGGCTCCCAGATGAGGAGCTTAAAATTCTTTTCCCACCAGCTCCAGACTTTACAAAAAAATTAAGTACGACCACGCCCACCTAAGTGCGTCCCAGCGCATTTTCCAAGTACCTGGTCTCCGAAGGTGAAAATTTTCTGATGCAGATTGCAATGCAGTGAGTGCCGGGCTGTCCTCGCCTTCTGGATGGTTTTTTTTTTGCCCCCCCCGCCCCTTTAAGAGACTGGAATGCTACTGGGGCATCTCTTGACGGCAGAGCGGAGGTGAGCCTGCATTCTTTTCTCCCTTTTTTTCTCCCTCCCCTCACGCAGACCGGGGCAATGGCATGCGGAGGGGTGGGAACACAGCAAGAGGAGCAAACCCCCAAGATCTCTGTCCGAATTTAAGTTGCTAGCGGATCTTAGGGGTTGTGTAAAAGTGCCCTCAGGGAACTTGCAAAGTCAACATTCATATAATACATTGTGATTTCCTCAAGTAATAGTGTATCTTCTTTCTAGTTATGGGGCTACTGGTTTGCAGGACACTTACAACTTCAGACAGTAGAGTGAATGCTAAACAGAAATATGGTACCTAGTGACACAAAGAATATTTGCTAAAGTCTTTGTTCTCATTCATTTATGTAGCCTCAATTGAAGAGACACCTTGATGGGGGATTTTTGTACCCTGAGGAATTTCTTGGCTGAAGAACAAAAGAGAGAGAAAGAGTACTCTAATTTGAGTAAACTGTCTCCAATAGTACCCTATCTGAGAAATAAAATACACACCTATAGAATGACTGAATGACTGTTTTAAAAAGAGGCAAATAATCCTTTCAGAGCTTTGATCCTTAGACTTCCATGCCACAAAGCAGCAGCCATGGGTGTTCTGCAGTGGCTTAGTGGTTAAATGCCTGAACTACAGCTAAAACTGTGCTCACGACTTGGGGTTCCATCCCAGGTTGCAGGCTCATGGTTGACTCAGCCTTCCATCCCTCCAAGGTTGGTAAAATGAGTACCCAGCTTGCGGGGGGGGGGCAGTGTGTGGCCTGCATTCTGTAATTAAAAACTGTAAACCACCCAGAGACTACTTGAAGTGGTATGGGGTGGTATATAAGTAGAACACTTTGCTTTGCTTTGCTTTGCTTTCACAGCTGCCTTGCAAGGAAAGCAAGGAAGAAAAAGAAGTGAAGGCAAGGAAGAAAAAGAATTAGAGGCCATCTGAAGATGGATTTGAATGTGGGTCTCTTGTCGGTAAGTACAAAACAGTGGCATTTCTTATGAAGGAATTAGGATGTTCATTAAAAAAACTGTAAACCGCTCAGAGACTACTTGAAGTGCTATGGGGAGATATATAAGCAGAACACTTTGCTTTATTTGCATTGGAGCATTATTTGAGCAATTCTGCTTTACTTGCACCAGAATGGTTCTAATGGCACCCCCAGGGCACCACAAAATAAACTTGCCTGTTTTGTAGAACAAGGAAACCAAGTTGTTAGTTCCTCTTGAGGACACACACAAAACAAGGGTTTCCATATACGGTATACTGCTTGATCACGGGGGTCATAATAATTACTAGTCCAAAGGCTTAGAAAATGTGTACTACAGCACTGGGTTTCTTCCTTACTTCCACATTGGTTTGTTGCACTTGGCTAAATCATACTAAAATAAATTGGAGAATTATTAAATTACCTTAAGTTCTTTGTGATTACTTAGATTTAGTTTCACATTATTTAATGTGTGCACAGAAAAATAAACTTCTAGCCAATGAGGTATCTGGCATATTATATTATCCCCCCCCCTACACACACATACAACATCCCGTCCCTGTGTTCTGAACAGGTAGTAGACATACACAGCCTTCTGTAGCTGGAATTTGTGTTTTAAATAGTTGCTGTCTACTGATGGTTGGTTAAATGCCCGAGTAATATGCTGGAGAAAACCATCAGTAAAAAAATTGATGCACCCGGTTTCTTTTTGGTAAGCTCACTTACTAATGGATATGCATTCACTAATCCAGCATAGCAGTAGCGGTGCCCAGGGCATTGCTAAATTGGGGAATTGAGTCCAAGTAATTAGTGGGAGTATTAATGTACATTATAGGATCATTAGTTACAGAAGTGACCTTGGAGTCCTCAAACTTTCTCTTTGTTTCTACACTGACTAGCATTTTTGAGTAATAATCTTGTCATATTCTAAAACCTCAACACTATTTTGAAATTTATGTAAATAAATATTGCAAATCTATTTAACAAACAGCTTTATAACAAGGAGTCCTGTTGTCTTGGAAAATGTATGCCATCATAAGCCCATAAGACTTGTAAATAATGCCCCAAGCATGTTCCTGGTCTCTTCAAATGTGCTAATATTCAGGTAATTGATGGGGAAGCTGGGGCTAAGATAGAATACTTAGGGCATTTTTCGGATTCAGATTTGCTCTTTGATTTCCTCTACACAGTATTTAAATTTCATTAAGCAACACCCCACACAATCTATATGCCTGTTGTTGTTAAGATTTTTAGTACATTGCAACATCCAAAGATAAGATACTTCTGCTAAGAATATATTGTATTCATTTCGAAAGATGTGAAGATTCTAAACCTCAGGAACTCAGAAGTCATGTGACAGTTTTGACAAGTCAAACTCCAGATTTATAGCTTGTCTCTTACCTACAAAAGTTGGATCCATCATTCTATTAATTCATGTTTTCATTCAGTATTAATGTATTTGTGGACTTTCTTGTGTAAAGTCCTTCTTGGCTACCTGATCATTGCCACAGCAGTGAAGAAAACAGTCTTTGCTTAGCTAAAAACGTTGGACAGGGGATGAATTGATAGGCAACTGTGAACATAGTACTACGGTATATTAAATTCTCTCTCTCTCTCTCTCTCTCTCTCTCTCTCTCTCTCTCTCTCTCTCTGTGCATGTGTATGTGTGCCATAAACACCAATGAAATCATGCATCTTCAGTGGTATTCAGAATATGCTATTTATTTCTGTTTTGTCCATTTTATTTATTTATTTATTTATTTTTACAACTGATATGCTGCCCACTACCCAAAGGTCTCTGGGAGGCTTACAATCAAAGAATTAAAACAGTTAAAACATCAAATATCAATAAATAATTAAAACAATAATAAAAACCTTACACTAAAATCATTACACTAAAATTGCCATCAGAGGACTCACAGTCTATATTGTATCAATTAAAAAACTTGTGGAACAGGAAGGTTTTTACTTGGCACTGAAATGTCATCAATGTTGGCGCCAGGAGGATTTCACTTGGGAGGGCATTCCATAGTTTGGGGGCAGCAGCGAAGAAGGCCCTGTGTCTGCAAGCCATCCCTCTCACCTCCTTGAGGGATGGCTCTTTCAAGAGGGCCCCCTGGCTCGATCTTAATTGCTGGGTAGGTTCGTATGGAAGGAGGCAGTCCTTCAGGTATCTAGGTCCTAAGCCAGTGATGGCGAACCTATGGCACAGGTGCCAAAGGTGGCACTCGGAGCCCTTTCTGTGGGCACCCAACATCACCTCTTCATAGCCACCTGTATACAGGTTAAATTACTGTATTGGCACTTTGCAAAAAAATTAGTGGGTTTTGAATTGCAGTTTGGGCACTCGGTCTCTAAAAGGTTTGCCATCACTGTCCTAAGCCATTTAGGGCTTTATATGTCAAAACAAGCACTTTGAATTGGGCTCGGCCAGCAACTGGTAACCAATGTAGGTTACGTAGAATTGGCGTGATCATTTTGTTATCCTTTTCACGAAGTTGGGTGAACAAAGAATTTTCACAAAACTAACTTTGCCTGTGGTAGGGAAGGCATATTATCCTGACTATGTTTTTTATACCCTTTGAAGTGCATAGCTGGAAGGGAACCTATGGATTGAGTCCAGTCCCTCTCAAGAAGGCAAAGGGGAGAAGCAAACTTCCAGCCTCTGTCTTTGTACCCACAGACCTCAGGCACTGAGCTAGCTAGCTGTTATATGCTGGTATTGTACTTTATAGAAGAAACTATCAGGACCTCATTTGAGAATCAAAATGCTGGTGTTGGCATGTGTTCTTTCAACTTCAGCCTCCCAGTTCATTAGTTAGTTCATGTCATCAGCTCCCCAGCAGGTTTCAGCTTGATTCAGCCTGATGTAGCACCTGGGAGTGCCAGGAGCCAAACCTGTGATTTGTTCTTTTTATGCCTGAAGAGATTAAATTAAATGAAACAGTGCAAGCAGAACCTGTGATCTATTAATTGAGTTGGCTTTTGCTAAAGCAGCAGTACATTCCCGCATTACAGAAAAAATACTTCAAAGCAAACAGTGCATCAGCCTTAAATTAAAGTTTCCGTACAGTGGATGTTGTGTAATAAAATAATGCATCTGATGAAGTAGGCTCTTGGTCTCAATAGTTCATGCTACGATTGAGCCAATTTATACGTGCATTGCCACATCACTCTTTCTTTTGCCAGAAATTGTCCTGGAATGTGGCTCCCCTGAAGTGTGGGGTAGGCACTGATTTTGGCATTAAGGAATCCATAATTTGGAAAACAATTCTGCCCTCATAATACTCCACATTTATATTTAGGTTTACAAACAAACTGTGCATATACAGGATCTCATGGCACACAAGGTGAAGGGGGACGAATGAGCTCCCTAGATGTTGTTAAGCTTTATCTGCTATTATGTCTTGTTGAAAATAGTTAACCATCAGTTCATTGTTGCTATTAAGTGCTGTCAAGTCAGAACTGGTGTGTGTGTGTGTGTGTGTGTGTGTGTGTGTGTGTGTGTGTGTGTGTGTGTGTGTGTGTGTGTGTGTGTGTGTGTGTGTGTGTGTGTGTGTGTGTG
Source organism: Phrynocephalus forsythii (assembly GCA_029282475.1). Taxonomy (NCBI): domain Eukaryota; kingdom Metazoa; phylum Chordata; class Lepidosauria; order Squamata; family Agamidae; genus Phrynocephalus; species Phrynocephalus forsythii. The sequence continues at coordinate 9,054,328 of JAPFRF010000022.1, forward strand.
TGTGTGTGTGTGTGTGTGTGTGTTGTGTCGTTACAGTCATGACTGACTGTTCGTGACCCCATGTCCATGGAGTTTTCTTGCCAGGAACACTGGAATGGCTTGCCAGTTCCTACTCCAGGCGCCTACAGCATCTGCTATTCCCTGATGGTCTCCCATCCAAGTACTAACCAGGGCCGACCCTGCTTAGCTTCCGAAATCAAGCGAGATTGGACGTGCTTAGGGCATTTAGGCAGCAATAGAACTGATATACAACAACCCTAATAGGCCATTCAAGGTAAGTGAAATATTGAAGGAATTGTTTGACTACTTCCACGCACCCAACAAGTCTACCTCGCTAAGCAGGAAGTCATAGTCTGTTACTTGACCCACTATACCTCACAGAATCATTATCATATCTGGCCAAGATATGAGTTCAGTAATCAAGGTGTATGATAAGAGGGAGGAAGAAGCATTATCCATTCAGAATCTTGGCGAGAGAGGGGCAACCAGTTTCAAAAAAAGTTTTTAAAAGTTCCCTACAGGAAAATGTACCCCTTTTGCTAAAACTTCATAATGAGCCTGTTTCTCAGCCACTTGCAGTTTGATATTTTAGATATTAATGGCTGTTTGTTGTGTTATTTTGAGGGGACAGCACATTTACACTGTTATACAAGCTGCATACTCACTTGGGGTGCAGTGGCTAAATGCCTGTGCTGCAAGCATTCCATCCTTCTGAGTTTGGTAAAATGAGTACAGTACCCAACTTGCTGAGGGAGGGTGCAATGTGTAGCCTGTATAATTAAACTGTAAACTGCCCAGAGAGTGCTTGAAGCACTATGGGGAGATATATAAACAGAACACTTTTCTGGGTTGTTTTTTTAGTGTTTTACATTGTAGCTTCTTCAGTGTTGTCACATGAAAATATTTACGAAATGTGTGAGGGTGTATACTTCTGTGATATACTGTATCATGCCACTACTGCAAGAGGGAAGCTTATACATCTAATGAGAGTGCTAGTCTACACCCCAAAACCTGCACATTGCAGCTGCTATGCCACTGCCTCAGGGAATAATGCTGTTTTATAAGTTCACTTTTCATGGATAGCACAAACAGTTAAAATATACAGATAAGCATCCCATTCTAATATACATCAGCTCTAACCTACAGACTATTTGCAAAAAGGAACTGCTTTTACTTTAACCTGTTATTAAGACTCTGTAATTGCACTCTGCAACCTATAATTAAGGTAAAGTTTCCCCCTGCACATGCGTGCTAGTTGTGTCCAACTCTAGGGGCGGTGCTCATCTCTGTATTCAAGCCAAAGAGTCAGTGTTGTGCAAGTCCATGGCCATGTGGCTGGCCTGGCTGCAAGGAAACACTGTTTTACCTTCCCGCTTTTTACGGCAGTATCTATTTATCTACTTGCATCTATATAATTATTTAATACTCTATAATTAATACTCTATAAATTGGATGTTTTCGTTATTTTGAAATATTAAAACGATGAACCCACGAAGAAACAGTGAAATGGGGAGGATTGGTAATTCCACTATGAATAACATTTTCCAAAATGTAAAGAATGTAAAGTTGCCGGTTGGTGACATTGGTCAGGGTACACTGTGTGGACAGTACCCCTTTCCTACCCAATTTTAATTGCTCTAGTTTATGCATTTTTGTGGCACCATCTTTTTTTTTTTGTCTTCTTAGGTTATAGTTTATTTTGATTGTTATATTGCTTGATTTTATTTTATATTATGTTTCATATTATACGGTCTGGGTTTTTTTTTTGCCATTTGTAAGCTGCCCAGAGTAGTATGTAAGGACTAGCCAGGCAAGGTGAAAATTTAAATAAATAAATAAATAAATAAATAAATAAATAAATAAATAGGACTTATTCCAAGAAACAGACATAAATGCCTTTATTATGATCAGTATGCTTATTGGCATGGATTCCTTGTCATCCCAGCCGACAACAGAATCCTTTCCCAATAACTTTTTTCTCTAAACAGTACTTTGGCAATTGGTTCTTTTGTTCAAGGTGTGTGTGGGGGGGAGTGCTTGACGCTGGGGAATCTGGCTTCATTTCCTCCTTGTTACTGGAATGGTGATTGGAAATAATTGGAAGTGGCACTGGAAGTAATCTGAAGTGACAGTCTCTGGGCTCTGAGGCTTTGGCTCCAAGTCTAACAATCTCCCCCACCCCTGTAAAACCAAACCTAAATTTAAACAATGAAGTCACAAAGTGATTTGCCTTAAAGGCTGAAAATCCTGTGATTTCGCTTTAATTTGCATTGTTGGTAACGTGGTGTGTGTGGGGTGGGGGTGGGGGAAGGGTTCTACCGTAGGCTTCTGCCTGTTTTTGAAGGCTGTGCCTGACAGAACAGAGCGGTTTCTTTTGTGCAATTTCCTAATGTTTCCCTCCGTCTTGGCTCTGATAGACAGTTCAGTTCTATAGTAAACATTTCCATAGGATTTAAAATTCCATAAAAGCTCTCTGCAGACTGAGCTGCACAAAGCAGCCACAGCACATCTTATAAATAAGTAGAGAATGGAGGAGAGCTACCATCTTCTCTAGACATTTGTCCTAAGGATACATAAAAAGCAGAGTGGGTGATGTGGTTGGGAATCACAGTTGCTTTTAATATGTGTTTTATCTGGAGGCCTGATAGGCATTTTGGGCACCATGCACATATATAACCCAATCACACAATGATATATATCTGGGACTTACAGGATGTGTAGTAGATTACAATTTGTATAGTGCTGAGGGGGAGTAGAGAGCTTACAGGCACTTTCACCCATGTCACCAAGGATATTTTTGTCTAGAATAAATTGTTTATGTATGGTACTCATGGAGTAGAAAAGGTGCAATGAACCATTACAGATCAAATACATTTTCTAATCCGGTCAGCTCTTGTCTTTGAAAGATGGCAAGCAATAAAAAATTGAAAAGAATTACTTGTTGAAACAACTTCCTCCCCCCCCACCCCATCTATGATCACCTTCCCCCACCCCACCCCTCCCATTCACCCATCCTAGTATGGGCAACCTTGCCTCAAAAGTGAAGCAGTGTATTCTTTCATTTGGATTTTCGTCGATATGGATACAGTTGCATGAGCTGTAACTGATTCTTTCTAAACTCCATGAAGTTTAACAACAACAAAAAACAAAACAGAATAATGATTTTTTTGTTTGTTTGAAGCAGGGTTTCTTCAGCAAACAATTCCACCATGTTATCTACTTTTGGACGATATTATACAAAGCCAGCCTGCAGGATAGATGTTATTTTCCACCCTCCTACATGTGGTGTGCCGCCTGAAAACATCTGCTTCAAAGCAGGTCCCACTGAGTTCAGGGCAGCTTACTTCCTGCCTAGTGTGCCTTGGATTACTACATGAACATGCAAATATTCCATGGTGCTCAGGTTGGAGTTACTGGAGAAAAGGTGCTGAATTTTGCTCAAATTACTTCCTTGAATTTGGCTCACTATAGTAGTAGAATCGGGTTTCCTTTGTGTGTGTTTTCTGTGGAATTCTTTTTAGCAGATGGGACCAACTTTCCCAACCTTTCTAATCTTTGCCAGCTCACCTCTAAATGTCAAAATTCCCCCTGTTCTCATGCAGTGATCGATGCCTGAGTCCAAGAGGCTATATGACAACTGTTTCAGAGTGCTAATGTGGCCAGCTATTCCTCATTAATCCTGCACCAGCCCCCTAGTACTAAATTGCCCACTGATTCCATGCTGAACAATCTATTTCATTGGGCGTTTATACATGACCCCTAAGCTCCGCCGCAAATGGCTGCAAGCTCCAGAGCTTAAAAATGTTTCCCCACCAGCTCCAGAGTTTGCAGACAATTAAGTGCGACCCCGCCCACTTTAGCGCGACCCAGCGCACTTTTCTTGAACCTTCTCTTTGGAGGTGAAAAATCTTTGATGCGGTGCAAGGATAGTGAGTGCGGGGCTCTCCTCATTTCTGTTTGCTGCTTTTTGGCTCCCGCCCCTTTAAGAGCTACTTTTACAGAGACGAGGGGGTTGGACTTGATGGCCTTACAGAGACGAGAGGCAGAATGAGGTGAGCGGCATGCTTTTCTTTCTCTTTTTCTCCCTCCCTCACGCAGCCAGTAACCAGGAAGTGCAGAGGGGGTGGGGACAGAGGAAGAGCGATGAACCCCTAAGATCTCTGGTCCGAATTTAAGTGGCCAGCGGATCTTAGGGGTCGTATAAAAAGGCCCATTGTTGTGAAACACTGAAGCAGCAATATAAGAGCAATTTCCCTGTTTCTCTTTAGAAAGACATTTTAGGAAGCAAATACAACTAAGAAATGTTCATCTGTAGTCTTCAATTAAATAATTGAGGGTGTCTAAAGAATGTTACTAAATTTGTAGATCACACCACCACTAGATATGGTGACTTCTGCAAAAGGTTGAATAGTTGAGATTAGTTAAAATACCCGAAGTAAGCTGACTTCACAGGGTCTCATTTCCACTAGGAAAGCATGGTACCAAAGGAGAATTAGTACAGGGAGAAGTCCTCTTCCTATACCAGAGCTAGATATTTTGAAGGGATGTTTTTCTGTTCTTCTGCCCAGCTATTTATAACAAATGACAATCTGCCTCTTACTTTAAAAATATTAAAATGGCACAGAAATATAAAGCATTTGACTATGTATGGAGCATAATTTAGAAGGTAAATTAGCATTAATTTTCGTGGCAGTTTCTTATAGGTAAATGGTGAAAAAAATAGAATGCTGTTTGATCTCCAGTAAATTCTTTTACTTGACAGTCATGCATCTCTGAATGCCAGTCACATTTATCTGGTGCAAACATTAACATTTACGTTACCTTTTATATGTCAATGTTTGTCTCACACTTTCTTTCCTACATATAGCAACGGTTAGAAAAAGCAAAACTTGTAACAAAGTGCTGCAGCGTGGCACACTCCAGTTTAGAACATACCTTTTCATTCGCCATACCAACTGGTTTTCCATCTCCTTCTCCCCACAATTAGTCACCATTAATTGGGCTATTGGACATACGGAGCCTCCACTGTGCTTTTTTGTAAGATCTCTCTGTAAGTGTTTAAATATTTTTTGTATTTTTTGCAAACTTTGAAATTCCTGGAAGCCTTTTGTCACATGAGAAAACTCTTGAGGAGAGGCTCTGGGTGTCATCTCAGTAGGATTACAACCAACAGCCATTTAGTCATTGAGCTTTTTTCCCTGTGGTGTCCTACCAAATACTTCCAATGAATCTGCAAACAGGCATGGAGGGAGTCAACTTCCTACTGCATATCTCTGCCAGCTCTTTGTGTCAGTCATGGAAGATTTTGGGTCCCTTCTTGCACACTCACAGCCGTATTCTCTCTCCCAAGATATAGTTCCACTGGAGTGTATCCCCTTTCTTTTTCACAGATGGTAGCAGATGTTAACCGATGAGCTTGTGCCATGTTTGTATTTGTTTTAAAGGCAGAAGTCCTTATTTGGCCTGGTACACACAAAAGGTGAAAAGCAACCAACCACTTCCCACCTCCAAACCAATAAGTGTATGGACCCTCAGGACCAAGGCCAATGGCACAAGGGATAAGATTCTACTTCCCCTTCCACATACACCTTTTACAACACTTCTGAGCTACTGTTGCTAACCTCCCCCTCCTTCTTTGTCGAAACCTGGTTTGGCCCATGAGCTGGAAACCTTTACGATCCCTGAAGGAGCTGGCAGGAAAGAAGACTTTGAGGATACCATTCACATGTACTTTAAAGCAACTCAGTTCAACAGCCATTGTTCCCTTATCTCCAGCATCAAAAGCAAAGCAAAGTGTTCTGCTTATATACCGCCCCATACCACTTCAAGTAGTCTCTGGGCGGTTTACAGTTTTTAATTACAGTGTGCTGGCTACACATTGCCCCCCCCAGCAAGCTGGGTACTCATTTTACCGACCTTGGAAGGATGGAAGGCTGAGTGAACCTTGAGCCTGCTACCAGGGATTGAACCCAGGTCGTGAGCACAGTTTTACCTGCAGTACAGGCATTTAACCACTGCGTCACGAGGCTCCTAGTGCTACGAGGCTCCTAGCACCACGAGGTTTTCAAAATCTTGTATTCCATCATTCTATGGCCATTTCCCTTCCTTAACTTTCCTAAGAGGTAAGGAATCTTTGTGTTACTCAAAATGGTACTGAGTCTCCCAAGGCAGAGAGCTCAATCTATGGCAGCCGTATCAGCTAGATGTGGTGTAGAACTGAGAGAAAAGTTCATTCTCTACAATGTGATGTTTTTGGAAAAGTGACAGAGCTGACTCCACCACAAGGGAAACCAATATTCCCCATGGTTACTGTAGTCTCTGTTTCTTAATGCTTCATTCTGTCTTTTTACCACCTCCATTTTATGAACCCTATCAGTGCTAGCTTACTTGGTCCTTTCTGCTAGGTTAAAGCAAAAAGCAGCCTCCTTGTTAATTCTCATCTATGGCACATTACTGCCCATTGTCCCCTATAGGGTACAACATGTTATTTGTGAGGGACATACGTTGGCATGCAATTTTTATGTATATTTTCAATAAATTACTCCAGCTCCACTTGTTCTTTTGAGGGTTCTCCCCTTCACACACTCAGGCCTCAGTCTGGGAAAAGTTGAACACTTAGAATCCCAAAGATTTCAGTGTGATAGTTTTAAGCTTATAGTTAAATCTCCCCTGGTGAAATAACTTGTTCCTCCCTGCAATTCACTTCAGATTGCCTTATACAATGGTACCTTGTATAAAGGAATTAATTTGTTCCAAATGAAATTATGTTAAGCAAATTTTCCTTTATACAAATTTCCCATAGGAATGCATTTAAAATGGAGTAATCCCATTTTATGTTGTACGGATTCGCCCCATAGGCGATTCTGTTAAGCAAATTTCCCCTATCTCCAGAATTTTTTATGTTATACAGATTTTATGTTATACAAACCGTTTGTTATGCAAGGGTCCACTGTATTTCAGTTGCATAGCTAAAAACACAAAGGGCAAACATGACAGCAACACATGTGGAAATGTGGACAGAAAAGCACTATTTGCTGCTCTCCTCATTCTGCTTTTATATCATTAAAGGTGAAATATATGAAATGGTCATTACTTCATTTTTCCTTTCCTTTCCTTTCCTTTCCTTTTGCTTACAAATTTGCTCATTTGGCATCTTTATATTCATCCCTCTGTGGTCCTTCCACCACCCCTTTTGTTGTCTTTGGTGGTTATTCCTCCCAGTTGCTTTATTTTCTTTTATCGCCTCTTTCTTTCTTTCTTTCTCTCTCTCTCTTCTGTATCTCCCTCCCACTTCTACTTTAACACATCTGTTTCTAATTTGTGCTGACTACAACATGGGTTGGAAACAATGGGCTCCTTTTGAATATCAGAAATAATTTTTGAGTAAAACTACAAAAAAATTAAGCAGTTCTATCACTAATTCTAGAAGAATACTGCTTTGTTCACATTTGTGAAAGACAAAATCCTTTAAAGTTATTTTTCTATAACAACCTCTCTCTGGTTTGTGTATGAGTATATATCTTTGTGAGGGCAAGTAAATAGAGAGCGTTCTAATCAATATATAACATTTATTCAAGAGAACTATTAAACTGTTTAAGAGCCTGATGTGCTTTTAAAAAGCCATTCATCTACAAATACTTACATTTCAAGAGCCATTGATGAAATAAGGTTTTAATTTTTTTTGTTTATGCTAATCAAGAAAAATAACAAAAATGCAAGAAATTGAAAACAGATGATCACCATGCTCAGAAAACTTTGACACCAGGCTTTCTTTATAAAGTAAACTGCTTTTCCATAAAGCTCCTGCCTTACTGCTTACATTTGCATTTCTAACTTCAGTGTTGCTGGAAAAATGGATTTAAAAAGCAAAAATAAAACCTCTAACTTACCTAGAAATAGAATGGAAAGTGCAGACATTCCGTCTCTGGGAGAGAGACTTTTCTTCCCTTTTTATACTTTTCTCCACACGGGAATGGCAAGCAGACCAGCTCAGGATTCAAAGCAACACCTCTGGAATGTGCTCTGTGTAATTGCATCCATGTGCTAGAAAAATAACCAACTTTGCTCTTTCTTCTCTCCTGTTATTCATCCCCCGTCCAGTTTCTCTGCAGAGGGGAGAGGAGCTGTTTCTCCGTGTCCACTGATTCAGAGCCTGTCAGCATCTGGCAGAGGAAAGGCAGAGGCAGTGCAGCTGAGAGACACATCTATGGCTGCACAGAGTAATTTTGCATGTCTAGAAAGAAATGGAGGGGGAAAATGAAAGAGGGAGGAAATACCCAGCATACAATTTTAACCACATGGCTAACTCCCAGAACAGCCCCTCCTTGCCATCCACCAAGATTAGCAGTGAGGGCGAATCGTGTGATAATCTGTTGCTTACTCCTGGCAACATAGGAGCCCAACCTTCGCTGCCAAAGCAAGAAGACTTTGATAGCGTTAAAATGATTAAGGAGATTAATCAAGGAAACTAATATTACTTAGACAAACAGCTATCCTTGTTGTAGGCCTTTTAAGACTCTGACTAGGTTCCATGGAGTGGAGCTGTTTGATTGCGGTGGATGATGCCAGAACCGAAGATGTGTTGAATCAAGTTGTGTGTCTGGATTGGAAGCCCTCTAGTGAAATAGTACACATGTAGTCGCTCAAGAGGCATGAGTACTTGTTAGACCTGCCATTACCTTCTCTTACTCAGAAGAGAAGGCAGTAAACTATCCCATCAGTGGGGCTGATTTGATCAACCAAGCCCCCGGTCACACGACTGTTTTGGTGCTACATTTGCTGCGAATGACGGTGCAGCAAAAGATCGTGCCTCCACACCAAGGCATAGCATCTTGGCACCCCAGTCGACCACGCCCTCTGAAGCGCACTTTAACCGCATCATCCTATACCACCACTAGGGGTTTGATCAAATTACTCCTCTTAATGATGCACAGTTGTTACCGCAGCAATTGCAGTGCGACCCGTGAAAATTCGCACCATTTCAATTCCCTCCCCCTTTTCTGCCTCTTTCTGCTGTCCTGCTTTAATCAATTGCTGGCATTTCGGTAACTGAGCACTTCTACAAGCTGCAAATTACCTGGTACAGTGACCAATGGAAAAGGAAGTGAGAGATGAGAGAAAAACAAAGGAGTTACTATAAAGGCGCTCTGGTACTAGGGATACACTGCCACATTCTCAAACTTTCGCATGAACCCTTGCAGTAATACTAGAAAGCTGACATGCTGGTAATCTACAAGCAGATTACTTTTTTATATATACGTGAGCATGACGGAGAAAAGCAGATCAATAAACAGGGAAAAGATTTGCATTTGGAAAGACAGGATGCCCAGAAAGAAGTATAATACACCCCTGTTGTCAGGGCGTTAATTGCTCACCAAACATCACATGATTGCCCGCGATTTTAGTATGCATTAAAATATGATGCACAGTTAATAGCTGTGTGACTGAAGCCCCAGTCTTCAATTCACTTGACGTCACTCACATGTTGGTTCTACATCGGTACTGAGATATATTTAATCTATTAATCTGCCTCTAAAAACCTGGAAAGGATCACCATGAGTTAGAATCAGCTTGATGGCATGTAATATAAGAGGTCTTAAGTTTGTGTCCAAGATTTATCCAACCATGATTTTATTTTTTTGATGTTACCAGTTGTGAATAATATAATCATCATGACTATGAACATCATCATCATCATCATCATCACCACCACCACCACCACCACCACCACCGCCACCACCATCATCATCATCTGGTTGGGATCCTCTAGATCAGTGGTGGCGAACCTTAAGCACTCCAGATGTTTTGGACCACAACTCCCAGAATTCCAAGCCTGTATTGCCAATGATAAAGGACTGTGGGAGTTGTGGTCCAAAACATCTGGAGTGCTGAAGGTTCACCACCACTGCTCTAGATCATCAAGTCCAGTCCTTGCCAAGTAGGCACAGTGGGAAATCAAACTCCCAAATGCTGGTGTCACAACCAGATACCCAAACAACAAGTTTGTCAAGTCATAGTGCAGTGGGTGCATTTAATAGAACTCATTGGTTTCTCATTCAGATAAATTCTTTCTCAAGAGAAGCAGAGTTTTTGGACAGTTTCACTCAATATAGAGAAGAGCAGGTCTAGAATGTGATTTTTACTACTATTCTTTAAAACTTTTTTAATTAAAAAGATTCCATATATCCTGGGGCTTGATTCCTCAGTTTATGAAGTTGGCACTAGACCTTGGAGCTGAGTACAAAGTGGAGAATGAATAAAGGTGATGTAATAATTGGAGTGTTTTGCAACCCTTTCAGCTGCATTATGCAGGAATTGAAATTTCTAGATGTCCTTTGTAGGTCTTGTGAAAGTAATACAGCCCAATATATTAGAGGATGAAGGACAGTGTGCATCAGGTGAATTCAGAAAGCCACTGCTATAGGCTCCTGTCACCATCTTGATAACAGTACTGAATCAAGTGAGACCAGATTTTGTGGTATTTTGGGGATATACTTACCAGTATAAAAGTACATCCCATTGATAGAGCTTTTTTGGGGGTATGAATTTTTAGTTTGTTTCCTTTTTGATGCCAGACTGCATTTCACATTTGCCTTTCTGGATCAGAAGCTGGAAAAGAGATGGGTCAGCATCACTTTCTGTACATCAGGTGATAAACAATTTCCTTCTGTGGGCTGCTTCCCTTCCTGGATAAATGTGCAGCCACAGGCAGTGGGGCCCACACATAGAGATAGGCACCCAGATGTCAGATTCCACAGAGTGAATATCTGTCCATCAGTGATCTTGGAGTCCTCCTCACTTTCTATATGCTGTATACTAACTTTAATGCAATAAGCATAAAATGTTGATTATAAAGCTCTCTGTATCTCAGTTTCTCACACAAATACACATAATGCAAACATATGCAAATACAGTGGTACCCTGTATAAAAGAATTAATTTGTTCCAAATGAAATTCTGTTAAGCAAATTTTCCTTTGTACAAATTTCCCATAGGAATGCATTGAAAACGGATTAATCCCTAATCGCAACCATTTTTATGTTGTACGGATTTGCTCCATAGGCGATTCTGTTAAGCAGATTTTCCCTATCTCCAGAATTTTTTATGTTCTACCGATTTTATGTTATACAAACCATTTGTTATACGAGAGTCCACTGTATAAAGATTTTTTTGTAGGAAAAATGAAAAAACTGATTTGTTCATCCTTTGCAGATGTGAGCAGAGAAGTTGTTGATTTGCTTTTGAGCAAATACTTTTGAGAGCTCTAAGGAATCCAATATGGGAACATTGTTTCATCCATTCCCTGGCATAGGTTATAAAGGCAAGAAAATCAGTTTTACTCTCTGCACCAGTATAGTCAGAGTAGAACTTTCCCTCATGGTGTAGTGGCTAAACTACTGTACTGCAGCTGTAATTGTGCTCATGGCCCTGGGTTCAATCCGAGGTAGCTGGCTCATGGTTGACTCCAGATTCCATCCTTCTGAGGTCAGTAAAATGAGTACACAGCTTGCTAGGGGGTGCAATCTGTAGCCTGCATAATTAAATTGTAAACTGCCCAGAGTGTTTAAGTACTATGGGGTAATATATAAACAGAACACTTTGCTTTTTCTTACCCTGCAGTTATAATGCGCTATTTCCAAAGTCATGTGGGTTAGTAAGTCTGTGGATATCTAGAACTGCTATACAGCTCAGTGGTTTGGGCATTTGGAGTTTGATTGCCCTCTGGGCTTCTGCAACAGGGACTGGACTTGATGATCTATAGCGGTGTTTCTCAACCTGTGGGTCCCCAGATGTTCCTGGACTGCAACTCCCAGAAATCCTTTCCAGCACAGCAAGTAGTGGAGGCTTCTGGGAACTGTAGTCCAGGAACATCTGGACTATCTATAGGATCCCTTCTAGCTCTACAGTTTCATGATGATAATTTGCCTTCCTGTTTCAAATTATATTAACAAACACTTCCTCTATTTTCTGTTGTAAAGTTCAGTGTTTTTAGGGTTAATTAACCTAAGATCTAACTGTATGAATACTTGTATGAAGAATATGAAATACTTCCATTTATTTATTTATTTATTTATTTATTTATTTATTTATTTATTTATTTATATGCCACCCACTACCCAAAGGTCTCTGGGCGGCTTACAGTTAGAACAAACAGTTAAAACAATTAAAAGATTAAATGTCAATTAAAACAATAAAACATTTAAATACAAACACTAAAATTGCCATCAGGACCCACAATCCTCTATGTTGTCACCAGGCGGATCTCACTTGGGAGGGCGTTCCATAGCCTGGGAGCAGCTGCTGAAAAGGCCCAATTCCTACAAGCCATCCCTTTCACTTCCTTAAGGGAGAATAATTTATGCAGGGCCCCCTGGCTAGATCTTAATTGCTGGTTAGGTTCATATGGAAGGAGGTGGTCTAGGTCCTAAGCCGTTTAGGGCTTATATCAGGGGTGTCCAAACTTTTTGCAAGGAGGGTCAGATTTGGTGCGGTGAAAATGTGTGGGGGCTGACCATTCAGCCACATTTGGCCCCCTTGCTGGACTTTGGACAAGTCTCTATAACAGGCATGTCCAAACTTCGTCCCTCCAGATGTTTTGGACTGCAACTCCCACAGTCCTTTGTCATTGGCAATCTAAGCTTAGAATGCTGGGTGTTGCGGTCCAAGACATCAGGAGGGCTGAAGTTTGGACACACCTGCTCTATAACATGCAAGGAGTCAGGGAAGATGCTGCAGCAACAGTAGGCTAGTTAGGTGGCTGGGGGGATGGACAGAGGCAGGGAGGGCAGGCAAACCATAAAACTGCAAGCTGATGTCTCCAACCAGTATGGGGAGGAGCCAGCTTGGGGGATGAATGACACGCTAAGCTGGTGGGTGGAAGAGGCCGTGGGCCTCTCAAAATGTGAAAACGGGACGGATTTGGGCCCCAGGCCTGATTTTGGACATGCCTGGCTTGTATCTTATATGTATCTGTATTTGGGACATTATTTTGGATTTTTCCTCATTTTGGGTGGTATATTTCCTCTTCGTTGATCTCATGCTTACTTAATAGAAGGCTCAGTTGTAGTTAAGCACAGCTTTCCTGGTTTTGCTCCTAATCTAGCCTTTTTGATCTTTTCCATTCCTTCTTTCACTTTTTGTTGGCTGCATATAGCACTCAAATCAGCCAATAAAGAGTATGTGGCTGTTAACCCTGGGTTTAAGTGGTTCTAAAGATGGTCCTTTTTAAGGCATCAAGCAGTGACTTTTCTCTGTTTCAGGGCGAGAGACAGTTGGGAAATACTCTTTTTCCTGGAGAGGAGTGAGTCTAAAATATCAGAGTATGGGAATTCTCAATACAAGGAAAAATTGCCCACAACATCTCCCAGAGGACATAAAGGGACTTTGTGAATGAATCTTGAGGCTTTACCTAAATACTCTTTCTGCTACCTAATCAATTACACCTGCCCGATGCAGCAAGAAACCTCTGCTGATGGTATCACCTGCAGATACCACACCCCAAACACTTAGTTTGATTTCTTCCTTCAGTGCAGGTAAGCCTACAAACTTCAATATTTAATTTATGTTTTTACTTTTCTTGGTAGAAACTTCAACATGTGAGTGGCAGATAAAAGGAAAGTAATTCCACATGAGGAGAAAACACAACAGTCCTAATGGATGGATGGCTCATAGCTCCTATCCAGTATCCATAAACTAAACAGTTGTAGCTTTCAAGTAATTCAAATGTGATTCCCTAAGAAGGAAGACGGAGTTAGATGCCCTAAGCACATCCGGCCTCGCCTGATTTCGGAAGCTAAGAAGGGTCAGCCCTGGTTAGTACTTGGATGGGAGACCACCAGGGAATACCAGGTGCTGTAGGTGCCTGGAGTAGGAACTGGCAAACCACTCCAGTATTCCTCCCAAGAAAACTCCATGGTCATGGGGTCATGAAGAGTCGATCACGACTGTAAGGACACAACACACACACACACACAGAAGGAAGAAAGAAACCTTTTTTGGAAGGTTTCAATAGCTTTTGAGCTTCTGTTGTGTTAGTTAACTGTGTGGTTAATGTAGAGGAGAACACAGATGAGCAATTATAATGTAAATAGACATTTGGGGCTTCTTTGGGTTGTTGTTTTTTTACATCTACATAAAACTCTTGAAGGAAAAAAACCTGTTTAAGCCTTATGTGTGTGTGTGGGGGAGGCTTGGCCTTGCTCCTTCCTTTTCTTCTCATTCAACTTCATATTTTGTCTCTCAATACAGAGCACACAAGGGCAAGAAAGAGGAGGATAGAGACAGAGTGGTTGTGAGAACTGTTGGGAGATGCTACAGCAGTGGGATCCTTTTTTTCCTTGGCTGTATTAAGGTCTCTAATCCTGATTTAGGCTTGGGGGCTTTTGTTACCTTGGCAATCAGCATGTCATGGGAAAGGGAATGTTTCTTTTAGCCGACTTGTTATGACAGTGACCCAGAAAAGAAGAAAACTGGTGCACACCAAGGTGAAGGAGTGTATGTTCTGTCTCCCGCATGCTGAACCTGTCTCCAGAGAGAGAAGTTCAGTCCCCAGAACTGTCAGGCTTCAGTTTACATCACTAATAATTGAAAACAAGAGGCAAGGGGGCAAGAGTCTCTGCTCATCTTGCTGTTTCTGCCATAAAAGACTTTGATTAGCTGGCTTTTCCTTGTGGCATCACCCTTCCTAAAATATTTGTTTTAGGAGAGAAGTCCATCATGCTTTCAAGAGTGACCTAAATGCATTGCCTGGGCCTCAACCTCTTATTTTGTGAAACCTTTCACTATTTATTTTTTTGCTAAGGGGAAGAGGGTGCAGATAGCACCTTTTTGAGAGGAAGTTGGGATGGAAGAAGAATCAGTAAATAAAAACAGTACTGGCATAAATTTTGTGGACTGGTACCCACTTCATCAGATGCATGGTGTGTTACTCGAGTATTTCAGATGTTACAAGAGACTCTTTGATGAATGTCTAAAGCAGGCATGTCCAAAGTCAGGCCTGGGGCCCAAATGCAGCCCATTTTCAAATTTTGAGTGGCCCGCGGCCTCTTCTCCCCACTGGCTCAGCATGCCACGCATTCCCACCAGCTGGCCCCTCCCCATACCTGATGGAGGCATCAGCTTGCAGTTTTATGGTTTGCCTGCCCTCCCTGCCTCTGTCCACACACCCCCAGCCACCTGCCCAGCCTACCTGCCCCTGGCTCCATGGCTACAGTGTCCTCCCCGCCTCCTTGCATGTTATAGAGACTTGTCCAAAGTCCAGCACAGGGGGCAAATGTGGCTGATTGGTTGGCCCGCACACATTTTCACCTCACTAAATCTGGTCCTTCTTGCAAAAAGTTTGGACACCCCTGGTCTAAAGACTCAAAGTGGGTGTAAGCGGGATTTCTGGTGGTCAGTGGACCTTAGTACTTGATACATATTTTATGCAGGTGCAGTCATATGCTTTAATGGCTGCAATCCTGTACACAGTTTAGTAATTATAAATTATACTGAACGGGACACTGTGGAGTAGATGAGTTTATTTGATTTATTTCTTTTGCCTCAGAATTGAGACCTGAGTGGCTCATAGCCAGATCAAAACAAGTGGAGATCAAAGCTGTGTAAATTTGAAAAATCAGGTACAGATTAAAAAAAATCAACATTGGCTGAAATCCACTGGCTTGACATATTAAATTGGACCCAATGCATCAGTGGGGATTTAGTAAGTGAAGCCCTCCATGGATTCCACTGATTCAAATTGGCCTACTCTAGTTACAACTTACCTAGAATAGTCCCATTGGAATCAATGGAACTTAAGGAGGACTTGACTCACTAAATCCCTACTGATTCAATTGGCTTACTGTAGTGCATCTTAATCTGCTAAGCAACAGAATTTCAACAGTAATATTAGTCATGTTGAATTAAAACAACTTGAACCCATCAATATATATAGAGTAGAGATGGGCACAAATCAAATATCTATACTTACTCATCAGAAACTGCTATTTCATACAAAATGCATAGCTTCATATTAATTTAAAGCAATTACCCTGCAAAGCAACAAGCTTTTACCCTTTTTGATTTGTTGATTTGTCAACCTCTTTTTGACCCTTTTGGGGTTCCTGTGCCATCTGCTAACTGGCAGCCCTCTTTGTGGGTATATAACTTGGATGGCCAAACCCCAAACTTCACTAAACTTGCAAGGATCATAGAGGAGAGTCAGACAAAGCTTCTCTGTGGTTTTAGTGGCCAGGGGTTGTGTGTTTTATAGGGTTTTTAAAAGGGGAGAGTAATTGAAAAATTGATTCATTAACTGAAAGTTGAGTCATGGCAGCTGGAATTCTTTTCTTGTGAGATCAAAACATTTCATTGTTCATCCAAGTAGCTTCATCAGTCTAAGGAAAGTTGGTGCAAGGCTTCTAATTTATAGTTCAACTTGGTTTCATGCCACCCAGATACGAATAGGCTCATTAGGTGGTACATACAATATACATCTAATAAGCCTATTCAGGCCATCATCCACCCAACGAACCTATTCAGGCCACTGCCCACCTAACTCAACTTCTGGATAGGCCCACCTGGATTCACATTTTATTTGTAAATTTGTGATTCATATCTGTCTACCTTGATGAATTACAACTCATGCTGAATCACCATTTTCCCTATTTGTGATCATCTCTAAGATACCACTTTCCTTCGAACTTCCTTTGGGTAGAAGTTGCAACATTGGGGAAGACCCTTTGCATAGGATTGTCCTTTGTGTTGTTTTGCATAGGGTTGCAATTCGAAAGATTGACCAGGAAAGGCAGAAAGCCTTGGGTTCAAAGTGTGCCACTGCCACACACTGATTTGGAAGCCTAAAAGAACTACTTTCTCTCAGTTGTTTCTGGTGTGATCTACCAATTATAGAGTGTTGTTTAACTAGATCAGGCACATCCAAACTTCGGCCCTCCTGATGTCTGGGACCACAACTCCCAGAATTCCAAGTCTGTATTTCCATTGGCAAATGACTGTGGGAGTTGTGGTCCAAAACATCTGCAGGGCCGAAGTTTGGACGTACCTGAACTAGATAATGAGAAAATATGGGGATTCTTCTGTCCTAAATATATTTTTTCTGTATTGGATCTGTTCAAATAATTACACTTGATACCTAGCTGGTATCAGCACGATCCAATTTTCTTCCTTATAATCTCTACTTATCAAATTTAGGTTTCATAAGTGGAGATTATAAGGATTAAAAATAGTTTACATGTTATATTTTGTGATGTGTATACAGTTAATAATGGATCCATTTGCTATATCAAACAGCACCAGTTTCCCTAAGCAAATACTTCAACAAAGTGTCTTGACTTCACTGGAGATGCGTAGATATGGGGTCATCTTATTAGTTCTGCAATACATGTCCTTCCTAAAGCAGCTATAGGGGAAGAAAACCTCTTAAAATTATAGTTTGGGTGAATGGATTAATAAAGACAAACCTCACCAAAACCCAGAAATACGATGTACTTAGGGCGCTTTTACACGACCCCTAAAATCCGAGGCAAAGGGCTCCCAGATGCGGAGCTTAAAATTGTTTTCCCACCAGCTCTGGACTTTAAAAAAATTAAGTATGACCACGCCCACCTAAGCGCATCCCAGTGCATTTTCCAAGTACCTGGTCTCCAAAGGTGAAAAATTTCTGATGTGGATGTAAAGCAGTGAGTGCCGGGCTCTCCTCAGCTTGTGGTTTTTTTTTTTTTTTTTTTGCCCCCCACCCCTTTAGGAGACTGGAAGAGATTAGAATGCTTCCCAGGGCAGCTCCTGCCGGCAGAGCAGAGGTGAGCCTGCATTTTTTCTCCCTTTTTTTCTCCCTCCCCTCACGCAGACAGGAGCAAGGGAGTGCGTAGGGGTGAGAACACAGCAACAGGAGCAAACCCCCAAGATCTCTGGTCTGAATTTAAGTTGCCAGCAGATCTTAGGGTCCTGTAAAAGTGCTCTTACTTAGGCAGTTGTCAGTGCTGCTAAACCAGAGAAACACCTGTGCCTTTTTCTTCCAGCAATGAAGTGCTTGATTTCCTAACAAACTTCCTCTCTTGCTTAGCTCACTGGCTGCTCTTCTTGTGCAATGCTGCAAAAGCAATGTGTTGTGTTCTCCACAAATCAATGGAGGAAAGTACATTTCACCCCTTCCCCCAAACCCGGGGATTCAGAAAGCACTGAGGTTGTCACTCCAGATTATAGCTCTGACAAGCGACATCCCCAGCTATGCCATGAATCCTACCCAAAATGCATCGTGGCTTTAATAGAATCACTGTGACAGGAACTGAGGAAGAGAAGCATCATTCCCTACCATTTATTCCCCAGCGACCACTGAAATCTTCAGAGGAACATGAGAACAGAAGGCTGTTCTTCTCCACTTACCTGGAAATAAACCTCACTGAGGGCTTGACTGTAAGGAAATGAAGAACAAAGCAACTGTGTTGTGCAAACCCAACACAAATGTCCCACTACTGCATGGGGAGTCTGCATTGTTCATTTGGGGTAGTGATGGAACCACCTTTCCTGCAAGTCTGCTTTACTTAACCCTTTCTGTGTACTGGAACAAACGCGTCCCTCTTTCACATCCTATTTTGTGAGTGTACAGTGGACCCTTGTATAACAAACTGTTTGTATAACATAAAATCTGTACAGCATAAAAATTCCAGAGATAGGGGAAATTTGCTTAACAGAATCGCCTATGGGCAAATGCGTACAACATAAAAATGGTTGCAATTAGGAATTACCCTGTTTTCAATGTATTCCTATGGGAAATTTATATAAAGGAAAATTTGCTTAACATAATTTTATTTGGAATGAATTAATTCCTTTATACAAGGTACCACTGTATATATTTCTTTTGACATTGAGGGATGGAAGATTAGTATGACTCACTAGAAGAAAAAGAAAAATGCCACCGTAGTGAAATGGGGCTCTTCTAGAATCTAAGGATGAGATAACATTTTTTTTCAGGTATGTTTCTACTGTATGGATGGATCAGGTAATAATTCAGAAGTAAGCTTTCCTGTTTCTGCCTTCCTGCTTACACAGTTGGCCAACAGCTTGTACTTTGTCAATGGACAATAACAGCAGCAGCAGCAGCAGCAGCAGTGTGCTGTCAGTTGTTCGGTGGTTCCCAACACCATCTCCTCTGTTGGGCACCAAATCAAAGGTGGCAGCATTCAGAGGAAGTAGGGCAGGGAAGCCAAAGTACTGCCTCTGAGTAGGCACCCACTGGAGGAGGTGGAACACATGTTCGGCAGGTAGATGAACCAGCATGAATCACCAAACTGGCAGTTCATGCCCAACTCTAGTGGTCAGATCTGAAGAACCATAAATCTTCATTTTTGGATGCTTGTGTCACCAAGATGGGGTGTCTAGAATTGTTACCCTCTGCGGTTAATGGAGCTTCCTATGGCGTTAGGTGCTGTTTCTCCCACAATTGAATGAGAAGTGTGGATTCATTTAATGGAATTTCAGCAAATGAGAAATGACCAAATCTACCAAAATTCTTCTAGAATTGAGGTTGAGCAGAACAGTCCAAAAATGTGGGTTTCCCCACCACCACCTTTGCACTGTTAAATGCTTGCAAATAATATCAGTAGACTAAAAGTGTTCATTCAAGCCAGGTTTGTATATAAAGCTTGCAATCTGCCTGTGGATCACAGGGACATTCCCACTAGCAGCCCTGGGAACTTTACTCCCTTCAGTCCCCCAGTTTCTTTTTAAAAAGCCCCAAAAGTCTCTTTATGTCTTCTTGGGGATGTCGAGGGCAATTTTGCCATGTATTGAGAATTCCTGTATTATGTGCAGTTTATAAATATTGTTTTAACATTGTTTTACTTTTACTTACTTACTTACTTACTTACTTACTTACTTACTTACTTACTTACTTACTTACTTAGGTCGTGGTCACTGAAGGGCAAAAAGGCTATTTTTAGTTTTTAAAAAACAGTTTTTGTCAGTTAAATCCATTATTCACTTAACACAAACCCATTGTTGCAATTTTACAGTGCATAAATTACTATTATGCATACTTATCTTTTCAAATGTATAAATTAGTCCCTTCAGTCCTTCTTCTGGGGGTATGAATTGCCAGCAAATCTGGAAGAAAAACAGGCTGTAGTATCACTATGGACATCCATCCCTGATTTAGGTGGACCAGTATGTTTTGAACATTTAGGTTCCCTACCCCTGATTTAAAGTCACTTGCAGTTTTTGAATTCATAAGCAACAAGTGCTTTTTGGTTGTAAATATGTAAGGCAAACATAATGGCAAGAATGCAGAAAAGAACCATGAAACCTTAGTTTCTCATTTATTTATTTATTTATTTATTTATTTATTTATTTATTTATTTATTTATTTATTTATTCAATTTTTATACTGCCCACCTCACTCCAAAGCTAGTCTTGATTTTAAACTTTAAAAGACAGGTGCAAATAATTCAGAATGTATCAGACTTAAATGTTCTTATCTGGTTTTCATTTTGGGGGTATCATGTGGACAGGAATTGCTTTAGAGGTCACAAACTGTTCTCAATGCTTTTCTGAGTACTGAACATGTCGATTTTAGCACTTTCAGGAGCACTGAAAGCTATCAAAGGTTCATGCAGAATTCAGAACATACAAAGAATGGCATAGCCCCAACACCAAACTTATCACATATAATGGAGTGTGAAAGGTTTTGTTAGGAAGCAAGATTTTTGTTTTAAAGATTTTTGTCTTTCCCCAACACCTAATTTGAAATGCTGTAGTTAGGGTTTAGTTTTGCCTTTTCCCCAATGAAAAGAATGAAAAATGTCCTTAAGAGGGTCCTTTTGTTATATTTATGGATGCCTAGCAGTGAACTGGAAAATGGCTGGGGCGGTGGCATTGAAGTGGTTCAGAAATACCCAGCTAGGGATTGATGACTCTGGCTCCCAAGTTAGTGTGGACTCTCGTACTTTTCATTTATTCAAGCTCAGCTGGGGAAAAAAAGCCATTTCTATGTGGAAACAGTCAGGCTGCATTACTTCCACATCCCTGCAGCTCGTATTCTCCTCTTTAAAGTTGCCACCAGTTTGCCAACAGTCGTGAGTGTTCTTGCGTATTCATGCATGATTCTACCATGTCCTGGAATTCTTAAATGTATCTCTGATTTGCTATAGGAAAGATAATGGCAACAAATCAGATGACTCTTGTGTGTGTAGTTTTAAACTCAAATACAGTTATATGCCCACTCATTCATCTGCTTAATTAAAGCAGTCGATATACTCAGAAATTGGTTCTTGAGACAGCCGGGTTATCCTTTCAGCCAAATGCCTTGGTGGGGAAACCAAACCATCTCCTTTGATTTGATGTTTCTTTGAAGGCCAGAGTTTTCTTATAACATGATTCATGTCTCACAGATGTTGCCATTGATGTGAGGTTCTAATAGGTGAATATTTTAGAAGAGGTATATTTTTACAGTACGACTCCCAGAATCCCATTGCAAGCATGACTGCTATCCATATTGGCTAGATCAGTGGTTCTCAACCTGTGGGTCCAAGATGTTCCTGGAGTGCAACTCTCAGAAGCCTCCACCACTCGCTGTGCTGGAAGGGGTTTCTGGGAGTTGTAGTCCAGGAACATCTGGGGACCCAGAGGTTGAGAACCACTGGGCTAGATGATGCTAAGAGACAACAGCCATGAAATGCTTTGACATATTCTATCATGGAGAACTGGAGGCATGCTGTATGCTTTCATTTTATAAACCGCTGGATGCCTCAGTGGCATAGGTCCCTGGCTGTGGAGCCAGAGGCTGAGAGTTTAGTTCTGCTGCTTGGTAGAGGCTGGACTCAGTGATACGTAGGGTCCCTTCCAATGCTGCAGTTCAAAGATTAATACACAGTGGTGCCTCTGATAACAAATTTAATTTGTTCTCAAACACAATTTGTTATCCGAAAAATTTGTTATCTGAAACGTGGTTTCCCATTGAAATAAATGGGAAACTGATTAATCCGTTCTGGAGGTCTGAAAGAGGGCAAAAAAAAGCTGGGGTGGTGGTTTCCAGACCTCTTTATAAAATGCTCTTTAAAGGCTTGCAGTGCTGGAACACCCTCCCGAACATCCCCCTGCAATAAAATGGACCCTCCAGAACATCCCCCTGCTGTAACATGGACAAAAGAAACCAGCAAGACTACCCCAGCCTGTTCCCACCTAAAGTGCAATGTGGAAAAATGCAAACAAACAGACATAAGCGGGAAGAAAAATCCAGCCCATTTTGCCTGCAGAGCAATGAAAAAAGACTACAAACACAGATAAATGAAATCAGCAAGACAACCCCAGCCTCTTCCAGCCAAAAATGCAAAGATAAGCAGTGCAAAGATTAATAAAAGCTAGCTCCCTATCTTACCAAGTTCGAAAAGTCCAAATCCCTCAGCAAAACCTGTCCAGAATGGGTTCAAAACACCATGAAAAAATGCTCTAACTCCTCCCACCCCTCCACAAACTATGCAACCTGCAATGCATGCAGGGTACACATTTTTTTTTTGCAGGGCATTATGAAATGTTTGTTATCCGAGTTAGCCCATAGAGAACATTTGCTATCTGAGGCAGCCCTATACCTGGAAATTTCCATTTCTTATCTGAAAACTTTGTTATCCGAGGCATTCTTTATCTGAGGTGTTACTTTATTGTTATTGCCTGAGCAGCAAGCAGCAACTCAAGAAATGAAAGAGGCAATAAATCGCAAGGCTGTCAGAGATGATCCTAGGAAGAATGAGCAATCTGTGGTCCCTGCAAGGGGACCTCTCTTCCTCCACCCCAACAGTTCTGATTAAAGTGTTTTGACCCTTCATCTCACCAGGAAGGAGGTTCAAGTAGTTACACATTTTGGGGTAAGACAGAATTTGAAGGGATATCAAGCACTTGCAGGATTGCATGAGGAGGAAGAATAAAGTAAGGGCCAGAGGTAAATTTGTAGAGCATAGCACTTGCTTTGCAAATCACAGAAGTCATAGTCAGATCATCAGATCTCAAGAAAGAAAGAAAGAAAGGAAGGAAGGAAGGAAGGAAGGAAGGAAGGAAGGAAGGAAGGAAGGAAGGAAGGAAGAAAGAAAGAAAGAAAGAAAAGAAAGCATAACCAAGGGAGCAAACAAACAAATTAACATTCAAACAGTTTCTAGAACATTGAAAAGAATTACCTGCCAAGGTCTGTGGTACTGGACTGAAATCTGTTTCTTTATTTATTGGATTTATATACCACCCATCTGGCAGCAAGGACATCTAGGCTAGCAGTTGCTGAAATGGTTCAGTAGCCTATCAGTAGGCTATTTGTCATGTCTAGTGAAAGGCAGGAAACTCCAATTTCTCGACAGGGATATTAGTTATTTCCTCTTGGCAAATCGTTCTGGCAAAGAAATGGTGTGAGAGAAGAGGTTTTGCTTGTTGCATCTAGCAGAGCACGTGAGCCAGAATATTGCCCTTAAACCTTCATTCTCTCCCTTTCATGCAGTTAAAAGTATACGGTTTTGTAAATGACCCCCTTTTGCTTAAATGGATCATTTAAATCCATTTAGATATGTTTTAATAAAACAGTAAAAGTGTATTATAATGCCATTGTACAAAATGATAGTAAGACTGCACGTTGAGTATTGTGTACAATTTTGGTCATCGCATCTCAAAAAAGACATAGTGGAACTGGAAAGGGTGCAAAGGAGAGTGACTAAAATGATTACTGGGCTGGGGGATCTCCCTTATGAGGAAAGGCTAAAGCATTTGGGGCTCTTTAGTCTGGAAAAAAGGCACCTGAAGGGGGGATATGATTGAGACATACAAAATAATGCAGGGCATGAGTCAAGTGGATAGAGGGATGCTCTTCTTCCTCTCACAAAATACCAGAACTTGGGGACATACACTCAAATTGAGGGCTGGGAGAGTGAGAACAGACAAAAGAAAATATTTTTTTTACCCAGCGTGTTGTTAGTCTGTGGAACTCCCTACCACAAGATGTGGTGATGGCATCTGCCCTGGATGCCTTCAAAGGGGGATTGGACAGATTCCTGGAGGATAAGTCCATCAATTTACAAACCATGATGGAGATGTGTAATCTCCAGGCTTAAAACTGGGATACTTCAAGGGCCAGATGCAGGGCAGTGGTATCAGGAGACAGATATCTTGTCTCGTGCACTCCTAGATGTATTTGGTGGAGCCACTGTGAGATACAGGAAGTTGGACTAGATGGGCCTTTGGCCTGATCCAGCATGGCTCTTCTTATGTTCTTATGTACTGTTTTACTATTTTTTTATTTTAATAATTTTAATTTTATTTCACAAGACAAGTTAAGACAACAGCACAATAGCGTCTTATTATTTATACATTCTATAGGACCAATATCCTTTTCAAAATTTCTAATTCATCTTCCAACACAGTTAATTGTGACACACACACAAGTAAGTTAATTCTTTTAAAATTTTACATTCCAGCAGTCAAAATTATTTAACAGATTCCTCATTTTTTGTGTTAATTCCATGTTTTTCCAGGTTTTCATAAATGTATCATGTTTTATTTCCCCTCTATATATTTTAATTTGATAGGTCAACTTTTCCATAAGAACCATTTGCCAGATTTTGTTCAGAAATTTTTGTAGTGAAAGATCTTGAGCATTTCTCCAATTTTTTGCAATTTCAGCTCTTGCTACACCAATCAGATTTGCTATTAAGTCTTTATATGATAATTTTTCATTTCCATCCTTAAATATTGAAAATAATAGTAAAGCTTCATTTATAATTATTCTTTGTTTTAACGGGGTTTCTATCGATTTAATTATTTCCTGCCAGTTTTACTATTTTGAATGTGCTATTAAATGTTTTTATTATTGTTTTTATGAAACATTTTAACATAATATTTGTTTAACGCTTTAAAATATTTACATACTAACTGTTTTTGCTTTTAAAGATTGCCCTTTTAATGATGTAAGCTGCCTTGGGTGCCTTAGTTGGAGTAAGATGGTTTTTTTAAAGGATAACTCATTATTATGGTTAGCCATTTTCAGCCCATTCATGATAGCGACTTAGCGAGCTATCTCAAATAGACCCTAGTATGCCTTATAGTAAACTCTGCCTATCTATACTTTTTAAGTAAACTTTTAAAGCTACCCTCCCTTCTTGGTTTGCTATTTATGCATATGAGTCACCTGGTTCCCACCATCCTTTATGTTTTGGTTTCTGGTTTAATTTTTATTGGTGTTGTCAAACGATGCTGGTGTTGTGGTCCTCTGTTTAGTGGAATAATTTTGTTTTTTATTCCTTACTCAGTACTGCTTGCCACTAAGTCAGGCAGTCTATAAATATTCAGAATAAACAAATAATCAAAACATGAAGATACCAGACCCAAGTGGCCTGGGCAACTCCACTTGCCCTTTCATCGTCCTTACTTAGCAGATGCCTCCCCCCCCCAACACTGACGTGCTTAGGGAGGAGAATTATGAAATTATAAAGGGAGTGAGAAGACGACATAGGCCAGGGAAAGCTAAACAAGGGAGCACTGTTGCCACAGTTCTTGAGGCCAGTCTGAACCTGTAATTCTTGCCATCCTTATTTTGAAGTAAGCTTTGCAGTCAGTCAGACTTGATTTGGAGTAAACATGAACAGCCGTGGGCTCCTCATTACACATATGCAAAATATCTTTATTCCTGATGCTCACGCTAAGATTGAATTCCCACCTTCTATAGAAAGATAAGAGTATCCAGCCTGGCATATCAAAATCTACCAGACTGATAGTGGCAAAGGTCAAAGCCCTACTGTGGATTTATAATTGTATAAACTGAAAATGTAAATTGCCACCAGTTAATGAGTTGCTGCCTGCCTTCCTAGTTGTACACCAAATTATGTGAATGACATGCAGCTAGGAGTGCAAGTGGAAGCTTTTTAATTAGTGGCTATTTGCCACTGCAGTTTATGCAATTACACTTGCACTAACCACTGAGCATTGTGGCTCAGTGGTTAAATGCCTGTACTGCAGGTAAAACTGTGCTCATGACCAGGGGTTCAATCCCTGGGAGCAGGCTCATGGTTGACTCAGCCTTCCACCCTTCCTGCGGGTGTGTGTGTGTGTGTAGCCTGCATAATTAAACTGAAAACCGCCCAGAGACTACTTGAAGTGGTATGGGGTGGTATATAAACAGAACACTTGCTTTACCCTGTGCAAATCTACAATAGGATTCTAGCAAAAAAATGTTGTTGGTAAGACACTTCTTCAGATGCCTACAACTGCCCTATCACTATGTTAGTCATCTTGTGATTTTATGTTTAGATGTGTTCCATCTTGGTAAATCCTGATCAAGTGGTCTTGATAGTTCAGGTGATCTTTTTTCTTCGTCATCTGTTGCATTTGCTGCTCCCTTCTACAGCAGTTGAATGTGTACACTCTAGTAGTTTCAGCAGCTAGATCATTTCATTAGGTGTCCAGTGTTGCAGAAAGAAAACACGTACAAAGTCATTTGGACGAATTCCTTGTTTTCCAACAGCACATAGAGCATAAAATCCCTCATGGGGGACATGTTTAAGAACTCTTCCAAGTAGTTTGCAAATGTATCCTGGGTAAAGAAAGTTTCAGTAGCTAACATCTTCCAACTGAGCATGACCTGCTCCAACCACTACTGAAGGAAGAAGTTTTTCAAATGTTGCCTTCTTGCAAAATACGTAGATGACCAGGTTTGGCAATGCTTGTTGTACAACCAGTAGAAGTAATGCATATATATTTGAGTTTTCTCACAGTAGCCTAAGGCAAAAGGGTGGAGGGGCAGAGCATTCTAGTCATCTTTATCAGCTTGTGGACCAAGCGATACAAGGAGATTGCATCCCTGGCCTTCTAGTAGGGACATCATGGTAGTCTTGTCCCTTATAGTGTACAGAAAAGGAGCATTCCCACATTAGGAGAAATAGATAGTAGAAGGTGAGATCAGCTTGACCTTTTCTAGTAATCAGAGGGGGCCATACAAAGTCAATGCTCACTTTTCTTTTTCCTCCTCCCTACTTTGCTGATTTGAACATCTCCAGCTGGCTGAGAATATATCCTCTCATTGTTTGTATGGTTGTTTTAAAAACTTAGTTAGCTTATAACTGATTATTGTAGTTATAGTGGTGATGATAATGATAATTGCTCAAAGGGAATACATATCTGGAGGCTGACTGACTTTTTTTAAAAAAAATCTATTTTATTTCCATTTTAAAGAATCTATTTTGAAGGTAGTTATTTCAAATTGTTCCATCCAAAGGAATGCCTTATATACTTATATTCTGGGAGTCATACTTATATTACTTTTGGTGTCTACATTTGTCCTGGTGCTCAAAGCACCTTTTAAACTCAGAATCCTTGAGAAAGGTGTGATGCCTAGATGATATTTTACCCAGGGGAATAGCAGTGGATACCCTCAAAGTTCTATATACATCTTGTATGTCTAGCTTCCCTGTTTGATCCATGACACAGGAAGATAGAAGATTTTGGCTGGTAGGCAAAATTCCAGTAACAGGTATAGGATTATTGCCTACACATGGACACAGGATTTGGGCACAATAATCTCTTGGTCCCAGGCATGCATCTCTCTGTTCATGGGTGTCTCTGCCTTCGCCTGGGACCAAAGGCTTTTATTGGTTACTGTAAACAAACACACAGGGGTGGAAAGAGAAGCATTCTCAACAGGACAGAGGAAGAAAGAGGAAGGATGGTCTTTGGTCACGTATGAATTCCATTGGTGGTGGGGATGAGGGTCCTCACATATGCAACCCTTATCTAGGAGGAAATGCTTGCCAGTGAGGAATCATTGATAGGGGAGAGGAAGGGGCTTCGGGCTGGTCACAGACCGGAAGTTGCCTGATCATTCTGATATCTGGGGTGCCATCTGTTCTTCCTCTGAGTCAGGCCTATTGGAAGCTGACCTCCGCCCAGCTCCGTCTTGGCTTATCCACACTGGGTTCCCTTCTCTTCTCTCTGGACATGCTTGTCCAGGGCTTATGGCTGCCTCAGTGCTGCCAGGTTATTTTGGGGTGCAGAGCGTCTATGTGGGCTCCCTACAAACAAGACCAATCAAGTTCCAGTTATAGGATGGATCCACTAACTCTACCACACATTTTATCTTCAAATACTGTCATTGTATATATTTTTTGTGTCCCCCCCCCCCCCATGTTCAGTAAACCGTTTGAAATAGCACTTTGGAAATGTGAGTTGCTAGGACCAGTATATCCACAAGTCAACCCAAGGCCCCAACTCCCTCACTGGTGTGCATTCTTGGAACATGTATGAGAGTTTTCATCTATGTGTTTTGGAAGTGTACTGGATAAGACAAATGGATGTGGTTTGGATCTTAACAAAAAGAGGTACTGTAGAAGGCACGTTAGCTTGTATTCCTTGTACATTAGCTTGTACCCTACATATTGTATTTCCTTTTTTGAGAAATGTATAAAGAGCCTGTTTATAAATTAGTTTTCTCCTGTGTGCTGCCTGTATGCTGAAGAAGTAATGGATGTGTTAAAAGTTAAATATTGGTGACGGTGTCTGAAGAAAAGAGACCTGAATGCCTATGTTCACAAATTCAGACTGCTCTTGATTATGTGTGGTATAACAAGATGTTACATAAGAGCATAAGAACATAAGAACAGCCTTACTGGAACAGGCCACAGCCCATCAAGTCCAGCATTCTGTCTCACAGAGTGCCTCACCATTTGCTTTAGGGTATTCCAAAGCAGATGTCTTCACCTGCTTGTGATTCCCCATAAATGCCATTGATCCCCATAAATGCCATTGAGAGATATCCTGCCTCTCTCTCCAACCCAGAGGTTTTCCTTAGGCATCCATAATGATAGCCATTGATACCCTTGTTCTCCATGAATGTGTTTAATCCTTTCTTAAAGCTGTCAAGGCTGACAGCTGTCACCACTTCTCGTGGCAGGGAGTTCCATAGACCAGTGATTCTCTGGGTGAAAATCTCTTATTTGTTTGAGATTTAGCACCCCAAAGTTTCATGGAGTGTCCCCTTGTTCTAGTGTTGCACAATAGGGAAAACATCTTTTCCTTATCTACTTTGTCCACACCATGCATGATTTTATAAACTTCAATCAGGTCACCTCTTAGGCGGTGGCATTCAAGAGTGAAGAGGCCCAGCCGTTGCAGCCTCTCATGGTAAGGAAGTTTTTCCAGTCCCCTAATCATTCTGGTTGCCCTCCTCTGTACTTTTTCCATTTCCATAATATCCTTCTGGAGGTATGGTGACCAGAATTGTACACAATACTCCAGATGGGGCCTCACCATTGATTTATAAAGAGGCAAAATGACACTTGCTGACTTATTTTCTATACCCTTCCTAATGATCCCTACTATTGAGTGTGCTTTTTTCACTGCTACGGTACACTGGGTTGACACCTTCATTGAGCTGTCCACTAGGACACCAAGGTCCCTTCCCTGGTTTGTTGCAGAGAGTTCAGAGCCCATCAATTTATAAATATAATTGGGGTTTTTTTTTTGCCCCAATATGCATCACTCTGAACTTACTAATGTTGAAGCTCATTTGCCACTGGTTTGCCCACTCTCCTAGTGTCAAGAGATCTCTCTGGAGCTCCTCACAATCTCTCTCAGTTTTTACTACCATGCATAATTTAATGTTTGAACAGAACCTTATAGGGTTTTTTTTTCCCACAGTTGCTGAAGGACAATCCCGCTAGCAGTCTTTTCCTTCCCATTGGTCACATATCTGGGCATACCTCACTTGTACAATGGCCTAGCTGGAAAAGTACAAAACCTACTTGAGTCACTGCTCTTCCATGTGTTTTTATCTGGCTGTTTTTATCAGTATCTTCCTGACTAGCACCAGGACTAACCCACCCACATCCCACCATATCTTGCCCCATTCAAACAGAATAGAGAATTCCTTTTCATTTTCATCCCAAGTGCACATTAACACATGGTAGCATGGAACAGATACATCAGGCTCAGCTATCTGTCTGTCCACCAGCTGTCCTTGTCTCCCTAGCCTATTTCTACAGGACCCCCATCTGGGCAATTTAGGGTTAGTCTCTAATGGCACAGTAAGGCATACAGTTACCCCAGAGGACATCAGCTCCCTGTCTGATGAAATTAACATTAGCAACCTAATTCCATCTCTCTGCAGGATGATTGATGAAACGAGGAGCTCTGGTGTTTTAAAAGGTTGTGCTTGGCCTTCAGCTAATTGTAACTATGAAAGGCATTAAAGCCCCCTGAGAAGAGAGATGGTGGGGTGGGGGAGGCTGGGAATTCCTTTAAATATCTAGAGCTACAAAGTCCTTTGGGGCTGAAGATGAAAGATATATAGCTGCTTGGCAGCAACTGAAGCGTAGCAACTTGTGAAAGGTCTTGGGCGAAATGAGTGTGTGTGAAAGAGGGATGGAGACAGAGAGAACTGTTCTGTGGATCTTGCAGGAGACACCTTTCTCAGAAGTAGAGGCCATTGACATGAGGGCAACTGTTAAAACGAATAAGCAGAACATGTGAAACATGTACAATATGTTTTCAATAGAGCAGTGACAATTCTTAGAACAGTCTTGCATTTGGAAGAGAAATGGCCTGTAACAGTTCGCAGAAGAGACAAAATCAGGTGGGATGCCGAGGGTTGAACGCTTGAGAAGCTTTAATGGCTGAGCAGCAGGATATAGGAATATAGTTGTGGGACTACCGTGCTAGTGAAATTTCTTTCAATAATGGAATCCAGTCGTTGTCAGTGTCAAGATGCTGGGGAGAGCCGTTCTTTTTGTATACTTGATTTTGCAAATGTGTTTCCAAGAGCTCAATCAGAACTCAATGCCTCATAATACCATGCCTCACCATTCCATTGGTTGTGTTTACTATATAGTGCTGTGTTTGAGATGACATACAGTGATGTGAAAGCTCAGTCTTGGGAATTTGATCTGCAGTGACTCCTTTCACATATATATCATCTCATGTTGCAGTCATCAAGCACTGAACACACACTGCTTGTGCTTTTAGATGACATGTTTACTTCACAAAGTTGAGAGCTGAACATTTACTGTAAAAAGAGGATGCATGTATGCTGTGGATTACAGAGCTTCAGAAGTAGAAAGGAAGCAAGGAAGAAAATATTGAGAATGGTATGCCCAACTCTGAGAAGGATACATGGACATAATTTCAGGATTATCCTGGATAGCTTTAAAGTCTTATTAGAATTGTATAACATGTTTTCTCTTCATGCAAAACCCAAACAAACAAAACAAGAAGACTGAAACATGAGGACTCTTAAAAACTATTATATTTTAATGGAAGCATTTCCATGGACAGGTCGACTGATGCACAAGAGAAGCCTCCAAGAACTTATACTCTTTGCTTTCTTTTAAGCTTATTGTGCTGCCCCAACCCTGATCAAGGAACAAAAAGAACGTGGATTAATTTCTGCAACATGTGGGCAATTATTCTTGGCATTCCCCACCTCCTGCTGTTGTGAAACGTTCCATAGCAGTAGTGCTCTATGTTTTATAGCATGCTCTGTGTTGCGCCCAGTGAGAATTCACCATAGGGTATGCGACGCTGGTGAGAGTTACAATCAGAAGACATTAACTTTATGTCAGCTTTGCCTCGTAGAATGTGGAAAGTAATAAAGACGGCATGTGCAATGAAAGCAATGCTTAGAGGGCCCCGAATTTGCTATTAAAGGCTGTCAGCTTGGGTTGTCTTGACAAATGCCTCAACAAAATCCTAGCCCTTTTGTAAAACAGGCAGGAAGCTGAAAATGAACATTAAAGAGCCTAATTTTAAAGTCATTCAATTAAAACCAGATGATAGCCACAGGAAGAAACTGTGAGGGCATTTTCCTGGGATAGTCTTATATTTCAGTTCAGGCTTCTGTATTTATTGTAGTTGTTATATGCCATTAGGCTTTTTTAGATCCATGGTGACTCTTGTGGGGTTTTCAAGGTAAGATGTTCAAGGAGTGGTTTCGTTGCCATCCCCAAAATGTCACAAACGTTATCTGTCTTAGAGGTATCTAAGACTTTTCATCAGGCTATGTGGAACAAACTTTAGGTGAGTGGGGAGGAAAGACAAGTCCAAAATAATATTCTGATTATTCTGATTATTCTGACTCAACCAACTCATAGAAATAGGATGCTGTCATTTTCCCCGCCTTATGAAAATTTATTAGTTATTTTTTCCATTTGTTTTTATTTTGATTTGTTAAAGCATTTTGATTTTTTGTATTTGTGCTTATTTGTTTATTTGTTCCTTTTATTGTTATGATTTGATTATTTGGTTTGATTGATTAGTTTTTATTTTTTTATTTTAAGTTATTTAATCTGTTTTTATATTTTGTATATGGTTGTAAACCGCCCAGAGTAGCTTTTTGCTAGATGGTTGCGGTATATAAATCACATAAATAAATAAATAAATAAATAAATAAATAAATAAATAAATAAATAAATAAATAATATATCTAACCATCCTGGTTACTGTTACTTCAGGCAGACAGACTTCCAGATTATGGGTCCTGTGAACAAAAGAGACAAAAGTTATTAGGGGGAAATTGTTTGTGGCAAATAACCCATCACTAGCAGAAGACAACCTTCAGCCACTGAACATGTATGATTGCCATAGTAGGAGTGTTTTTTAGCTCATGGAAATTGAAAATTATCTTGTTTCCTTTTGGTGATTTGTCTTCAAAAACCTAGGATGTGGTCATGGGGCGAAAATGAATCATTTCTGACCATGCTAGAAAAGGCAGCTTCACTGACAGCAATTCCTTGTTGAGACCCTTCTGTGCATACAGGGACCACTCCAGCCCAGTTACAGAAAAGATTAGCCCAGCCAGTGCACCAAAAATGTCTGGGTTGGACATGCAGGAGGACCAGACTGGTCCGTGGCCTCTTGCCCATTTTTTCATTGTCAGAAAACAGCTTACACCAGACGGTGCTGCAAGTGAATCAAAATGCAAGCTGTCTCTCCACCCATGGGCTACGTTTCAAGTCTGGTTTCTTAGACACAAAAATCTGCATTGTTTCACAAATAGGAATATGGTTTTTACCCCGAATAATGGATTACAGCAGTACCTCATGATACAAAATTAATTTGTTCCTTGGGATGCTTCATATTGCAACATTTTCATTATCACAGATCCTAATGGGCTGTGATGCATGCTTGGAAGTGAAATCTTTCACTTTTTTTTTTTTTGTATTTTGGGGCTTTCCATAGGAAATTTTCCATTCCCAAGGTGCACTGAGCCCCAGGTGGACTTCCCTTTCGTATCTCGAGTTTTTCATGACACGAGACATCCGTATCTCGTGGCACCACTGTATTAGTTATCTAATCTTAACCACTCACTTCTTTCCCCCTCCTCATATTGTGAATCTGATAGAAAAGAACTTCCTGAAAAAAATATGGGCAAATTATATATAATTGTTTATATTTTATGATACTCATATTACAGAGTTAATTGTTGCTCTGATCTTTCTAGCCAAAGATTGATTTCACACTGATATCTGTATATTGTTCTGATAAAAAGCACACTGGAACCTGAAGAGAACCATGAGGCAGTATTGTAGTCTTAATACCAACAAAGCCACAAATGAAATTTAAGCATTGTGCAAGGTGGAAGAAGTCAATAGAACCCAAACTGATAGTATTCTGATATGTTTGAAGGGAGAGGGAACAACTAACACTCTAAATTTAGCATAAATGTTTTTTAAATGGGATTGAATTCTGAGTCCTTAATCCAGAACTGAAATCATAGGTGTTGTCCTATTTTTTTATTTATTTATTTATTTTTACAACTTATATGCTGCCCACCACCCAAAGGTCTCTGGGCGGCTTACAATCAAGGAATTAAAACAGTTAAAAACATCAAACAACAATAAATAATTAAAACAACAATAAAAAACCTTATACTAAAACATCACACTAAAATTGCCATCAGAAGACCCACAATCTAAATTGTATCAATTAAAAAACTTCTGGAACAGGAAGGTTTTTACCTGGCGCTGAAATGTCATCAGTGTTGGCGCCAGGCGGATCTCACTTGGGAGGGCATTCCATAGCTTGGGGGCAGCTGCCGAAAAGGCCCTGTTCCTACAAGCCATCCCTTTCACCTCCTTGAGGGATGGCTCTTTCAGGAGGGCCCCCTGGCTTGATCTTAATTGCCGGGTAGGTGATGGCAAACCTTTTAGAGACCGAGTGCCCAAACTGCGATTTAAAACCCACTCATATTTTTACAAAGTGCCAATACAGCCATTTAACCTGAATACCCCTGCCTGTAAAGGGCCAATGTCGGGTGCCCACAGAAAGGGCTCCAAGTGCCACCATTGGCACCCGTGCCATAGGTTCGCCAACACTGTCCTAGTCATTAGGTTACGTAGGAAATGCTTGACTTGTGTGAGGTCTTATATATGCCCCGATATATATGTCAGAACTAAAATACTGATCTTGGAGATTGCCTCTAAAACTTTTCTCATAGAATCACAGAATCATAGAATCATAGAGTTGGAAGAGACCAGTCCAACCCCCCGCCATGCAGGAACCCCCAGCAAGCTCTTATACTCATTCTCCATATTAAAAATGATATATGTAGATTAGAAACAATTGAAGCTTATCAAGAAGACTCAGTGTTTATTTCTTGTGGGTGATAATTATCTCACCATGGAAAGTTGGTTTTCTTCACATATTGAAGTGTACTTTCTTTCCTATCTGAATAAATTTTGCCTTCCTCCCTTTCTCCCTCAAAGTGACGCTCTAAAACGTGTCACTTTAGACAAAAAGATGATCCTCAAGTACAGATGGAGGAGAAATAGAGGGGTTTCTCAGGAACAGAATTATATCCATTTCTTAGAATCTAAGCCATCAAGAGAACAGCCAAAAAGCCTAAGGAAGTACAGTATCTCCTGAAAATAAAAAGGGATTATTTCAAAAAGCTCACATGGTAGCAAATGTGAGTTCTTTGTGCATGGGTATCCACCATATTAATGTGAATTATGTGTACATGAAATATCCATATTAATTGTCTCTGGGGCTTGCTGTGCATTTCCAAGATGGCTTTGTATATGCAAACTCCTATGATTATCCACTTGCTTACCCATGGAAGTTAATCTCTCAAAAGCATTACCGTATAAGTATAAATTAAAGCAGATCTGTCCAAAAGATCAAGAGTCTTAGTTTTGGAGATGGGAACTTTTCTATTTTCTGTTTGCTTTCCACATGGTAACAGCTCTCCTTGGAATGAAAAATGGATGTAACATTGTTTTCTCAAATTGCTTAGGAAGAAGAGAAGTCATCACCGTTATTTCTTGGAGGAGTTATCCATTGCAGTAATCAAATGACAGCCTGACATTTTTAGAGTCTAAAAATATAGAACTTTCACAGTTTGTATTCACATTAAGGAAAGAGAGACAGTTCTGGGTCATTCTGCATGACCTAGGGGATAAAGGGAATCATTCTTTAAGATGAAAATATTAATTTAAATGATGACAACCATTAGCAGCCACAGAGATCCATTCTCTTTGTGTATGTAGGTAATATCTGAAGAGATACAAATGGAATAATATACAGCCACTTTTATCCTGTTCAGTTTTGTTTTTCCAGTCACAGGAAGACAGAATTTAAACCCAATACTCACAGGTTTCCTTGTTAAAGCTTTCTGAGTTACATCATAAAAATGTGTTGTTGTTGTTGTTGTTGTTGTTGTTCTTCTTCTTCTTCTTCTTCTCCTCCTCCTCCTCCTCCTCCTCCTCCTCCTCCTCCTCCTCCTCCTCCTAGAAGTAGATCCCTGGTACATTAAATAGCTGTTACACCTCTGGAATAGAATTAGATTTTTGTGAACAGGCATATCCTATATTTTGATTTTCCAGTTGTATGGGAAAGAGACTTCCAGCAGTTTACAACCACACACAAGTGTAGCTTGAGTAATATTTCAGGTGGTACAGATGATGATTTTTCAGAGAGCTTTTGCAATGGGATAAGATTAGCTTTTTTCTAATGAGAGACTTACCATAATTCTGCACAAGTTAGAAATATGTAGCATATTAGGAATGGGCCCAGAAGAAATAGCTGGTGAATTTTTTTGACCTTGTTGCTATTTTCAAGGTCAGTACCAACCGTTTTGAGATCTGACCTGTGGTGCGTGTATTTGAAACAAAACCCCATGCCCAGGGAGATCCTCCTTTTGAAAGAATTAGAAGTGTGATCGGCTCTTTTTCATTGTATATTATGTCATGTAGTTTTGGGTTCTGTTTTTGTTCTTGTACATTTTGTTAAAATTGGCACTACTGTATTCTGTAACAATGGAAAAAACAGGAAACAGGAGATCTGCAAATGGTCATTACCAGTCTTCAGGTACACAGAACAGGGGTTTGATTTACCACAGCACTAAGCCCTAGTCCAGTGGTGGTGAACCTTCGGCACTCCAGATGTTTTGGACCACAACTACCACATTCCTTTGCCATTGGCAATGCAGGCTTAGAATTCTGGGAGTTGTGGTCCAAAACATCTGGAGTGTGGAAAGTCTGCCACCACTGCCCTAGTCAATACAAGACTTTGGGCTTGGAATATAGTATTGCTCTTGAAAAGTAACCAGACAATCTATAGTTGGATCAAGGGCATAATATCACAATGGTGAAATATAATGGAATTCTTTCAGGTAACATTCCAGGGGAAGATGATGAAAAGAGCTAAGCTGATAATATTTTGCAGAGTGCTAATAAGAGCTCTGCTGCTGAGTTTTGGCTCCAGGCAACAACATAAATATCCCTTATTCTATATAAAGAGATAAGTGCTGGTGTGTGGAAGACAGATTAGTTTAAAGCAGTGCCTTCCTGATGGCAGCTTAAGGCAAAAGATCTCCCTTAATGAGGGCATTGAATTGTATCATGCTGTAACCTGGAGAGCACTGATATGAGGGGGAGAGTGGCCAGGGGGCATATTCTCTTTAAATATTTTAAACACTGTTCACACCCAGGAGTGCTGCAAACCTTCCCTCTCAAGTCACATGTTGGCTAAAAAGGCATTTGAATTCTGCAATCTCCTTGCTTTTTTCACTGTCAGGGACTGGGAAGCAAGAGCTACAGAAATTATTTCAATTGTGGTTGCTTTAAGAACATAAGAACATAAGAGGAGCCATGCTGGATCAGGCCAAAGGCTCATCTAGTCCAGCTTCCTGTATCTCACAGTGGCCCCACCAAATGCCTCTGGGAGCGCATGAGACTAGATATCCATCTCCTGATACCACTCATCTGCATCTGGCCCTTGAAGCACCCCGGTTTTAAGCCTGGAGATTACACATTTCCATCATGGTTTGTAGCCTGTGATGGACTTTTCCTCCAGGAATCTGTCCAATCCCCTTTTGAAGGCATCCAGGCCAGATGCCATCACCACATCCTGTGGCAGGGAGTTCCACAGACCAACAACATGCTGGGTGAAAAAATGTTTTCTTTTGTCTGTTCTTGCTCTCCCAGCCCTCAATTTGAGTGGATGTCCCCTAGTTCTGGTATTTTGTGAGAGGGAGAAAAGTGTCCCTCTATCCACTTTACTCATGCCCTGCATTATTTTGTACATCTCAATCATATCTCCCCTCAGGCACTTTGCTTTAGCAAAGTTATGTTACTTATTAGTGTATTAATTAACCCAATTGGCCCAATTTTCAGTAGACACTTGTTGAAGACGGTAAAACTTAAAACACAGTGGATGATTGTCTCCTTATAGGTATTGATGCATTGCATCTCCCATAGGTTCTTCCCACCATTGGTTATGCTGGCACATGCTCGTAGACATTGCAGTGTTTAGATGGCCATAGTTGATAATCCGTGATTTAAAATAAAAACACCAAGAGTGATACTATACCACACACAGGAAAGTCACAGAGGTAGTACTGTGAAGCCGATTCCTGCTCCCACTTCACAGATGTGGAGCTGAGGCTTGGTGGGATCTGAAGATGGGCTTTAGGGGCTGTGCCCTGTATGGTTTGGTGTGCCAAACTACAATAGGAGAAGGGGTCTTTGTCTTCTGCCAACGTCAGTTTACGTTCACCAAGTTCTTCCAAAACTGGATAATGAGGATGGAAAACAGAGTTAATTACAGAGACATTCTTCAGCAAATTGGCATTTGGCCAGGATCAAAGCAATATTAAGACTGTTGGAGCCCAATCTTGAAGTCATCTTGCCGAGAGTTTTCTGTCATTTTTGCTGCT
Source organism: Phrynocephalus forsythii (assembly GCA_029282475.1). Classification (NCBI taxonomy): domain Eukaryota; kingdom Metazoa; phylum Chordata; class Lepidosauria; order Squamata; family Agamidae; genus Phrynocephalus; species Phrynocephalus forsythii. Next base: position 9,092,485 of record JAPFRF010000022.1, read on the forward strand.
GATAAATTCTTCAACCAGAGTATTTTAAATGGCCGCCATGCAATGTGCATTTCATAGTAAAGTAACAGATGGATTTTTGACCACATTTTGACTAGCTGATACTTCACATCCATCTCATCGCTGTTCGTGGTACCGCTTGGGAGCGGTAACAAGAAATCTAACCACACGTCCATTGTGGGACAAGGGGAGACCACACACCCTGAACTGCAATCTAAGAGGGATGAGAGATTCCCCTCCCTGGCCTTGGCAATCTCTTCATCTCGCTTCTCATTCCAATACGGGTGCCAGTGAGGTAAGGCTCATCACGCAACATGCCATTCTCCATCTAGTGGCAGGCGTGCAAAGTGCCATTCGCCAGTACATTCCCTATGGAGTCAGCAACACAGTGAAGAGAGATTAAAAGACAAATGCCTCAAACTTAGCTCCATAACACATTGAAGGCAAGACTTCAGAGAATCGAAACATCGAAAAACGGAAGGTCGGGCTGAAAAAAAATGGAGAACAAAGGCATGGAATTTCACATCTCATCATGGAACAAGGATGTGTGAAAACAGTCATGCCGGTATCATCCATCACACCCGTGTGAACATGGGAACAGGGACAGAACTGCAAGAAGACCATGTGACCGCGACCGACATCAACACACAACGAACTTCCTCCCGGGACGAGAGTGGACGTGAAGTTACCGTCTAAGTAGAATTAAGAATTAAGTGATAACATTTTAGATTATTAGGCTGACATCTGTATGTATTAGTGTGTATTCATAAACAGGAATCTTTACCTCAGTCTATAGCTGGATTCTCTATCTTCATTGAAAATCCATAGATACAATGTTCTTTTCTCCCCACAAACTGCCACCAACTTTCTTCATTTCAAAGACTGCCACATAGGCTTAAGAATTCTTTACGTGCTATTTTTAGAAAACCAGGCATGCTGTTGTGCTAAAGTCTTATGGCTTGATGTCTTTAAAGAAATTGTTTCCTTGGGTCCCACTGAGAAGAGGATGGTGGTACAAGGATCCTTCCCTCCCCCCCCCACCCCCCACAAATGGAAATATTCATGAGGCTGTGAAGAAAACCAGGTGGGAATGAGAACACCCCATCAATAAGTAATGTGCATCAGTATCTTACAACATTAGTGAGGAGAGACCAACATCACTTTGCTTTTATTGTCTTCTATTTTAAGACAGCTTGGATTATAATATTCAGCCGTGAAATTCTTGGCGAGTTTCAGAAGATTTTGTTTAAAAGGAAAGAAAAAAGACCCTCAAAAACCTGTACTGCGCTAAAGGAAGCTATTAAACCGAGCATTGGGGGTAGTGGTAGGGAGGAGTGGTGGACATTCTTAGTGAGTTGTATGACTTCAATGTTAAGTAGGAAATCTTCAGGTTTTTCTTGTATTCTGAGTTCTTATGAAGTAAATTCAGATCAATTGCATCCAGTTCCTTCTTTCTTCAAGAGTGTAGTTCTGTTTCAGGTAACACCACATCAGATCTGCGGTATTCTTCCATCTGGAAGGATGTTTTTTTGCTTTTTGTTTTTTTCAACAGTGCTGAGAAATAAGACTCAAAGATTTGGGCTGGTCCAAGGCTTCTCAGAGCTTACATAGACAGCTTCTGAGTGGAATGGAGGAGGCGTCCTGTCTGACCTCACTCCTGGTCACCAAGACAGCCCTGGTTTAGAAAACTAAGTACAGTGGTGCCTCGGATAATGATGGTAATTCGTTCTCTGAGGTTAGTTGTTATCCGAAACACATCGTTATCCGAAACGCAGTTTCCCATAGGAATGAATGGGAAACCGTTTAATCCGTTCTGGAGCCTAGGAAAAAGGCACAGACACCTGGTTTTTTGCTCAAAACTCTTTAAAAAGTGCACTTTAAAGGTACAGATGCAATGTCACCTGGGATAACTTTTTTACTGATGCATGCTGGAAATTCATTATCTGAGACAGTCCATAGGGAAAATTCATTATCCGAGGCAGCCCATAGGAAGATTTGTTATCCAAGGCAGCCTATAGAGAAAATTTGTTCTCCAAGACAGACCTATACCTAGGAATTGCGATTCGTTATCTGAGGCAACCCATAGGGAAAATTCGTTATCAGAGGCAGCCCTATACCCGGAAATTTGCAGTTGTTATCTGAATTATTTGTGATCCGGGGCATTTGTTATCCAAGGTACCTCTGCATCTGTGAGGATACGTGGGTGAGGAGCTCCATACTCAAAAAACCAAAATCTGGTAATGTGGTTTAAGCAGAAGAATCAGGACTTCCACTGTAGCCATGGCACTCAAAGCTTAATTCCAAGGTTTTTCTGTACTCTGGAGCAGGGTTTTGGGTGGCTATAGATGTAAGGTAAAGCTAATGGTTCCCTTCCCTCTGCACATGCATGCTAGTTGTGTCCAACTCTAGGTGCAGTGCTATCTCCAAAGAGCCAATGTTGTGCAAGTCTGTGGTCATGTGGCTGGTATAGCTAAACACATTTCTGCACACAGAACAGTTTACCTTCCCACTTTTTACAGCAATACCTGTTTATCCACTTGCATTTACATGCTTTCAAACTGCTAGGTTGGCAGAAGCTGGGGTTAACAGCGGGTGCTCACTCCACAGCGTGGCACCCGGGATGCAAACTGCCGAGCTGCTGACTTTGCAGCTGACAGTTTTGGTGCACTAGCTCACTGAGGGCACCAATTGTGGCAGAAGTTAAAAGATCCAGCCAAAGGGACCACAGGATCTTGCAAATGTGATTCTCTTTCTGCAGGAGAAAACATGGCAAGCTGCTTTATGGTGAGCAGTACCATTGATCCATGACTACCAGCGAGTCAGGCAGGATCTTTCTGTTCCTTACATGGGAATAGCCAGGAATGAAATTGGGTGTGTGTGCATATGACAACATATTTCACTAAATATATATTTCTCTGACTTCTAACCTCTGCACTGTTTTTTAGACTGCATTTAGTTACCAAATAGATGTATTCAGATTTGATATGACTACAACACACACACACACACACACACACACACACACACACACACACACACACACACACACACACACACACACACACACACACACACACACACACACACACACACACCTCTTCTAGACAGCCAGAAGACACACTGCATTCGGTATAAATTAATTCCACACCAGCAATTGGTGCAGAGCGCAAAGATAACTGGAAGCTTGTTAAACTAATGTGGAAGAGCAAGGCAAAATGATCAGATTCTGTGGCCTTTATAAATTATCATGGGGATGCAAGGCTCAGTAAATGACTATCAAACTGGACCTCAGTTGAGCATCTGTGCTGAGTGACACTGAAAGCTGTGGCCCTTTGTTCCACCATGGCAGCTTAGCAAAAAAGGAGGATCTTAACAGTTGTGAGCTCTTGTTCCGAATGGCTTTACCTGGAGGTGATCTCTTCCGCCAGGCTGACTCTGACATTAAAAATGGAAGAGGCCAGGGATGTTTTCCACCCAAAGCTCAATGGAAAGTGGCAGGTGTCAGATTTTTGCAAATTTCTAAATGTAATCTACAGGCTTCTGTTGACAGTGACATGAAGGCTCCAACCTGGAAAAGAGCCAGCCTGAACTGCCACAACCAAATCACCAAAGGAACAGAAGGTTAAAGACTTCATGTTGATTTAGAAGATCATCAAGTGAAATCTAACATATGATGCTTACATCATGCTGTAAAATTTCTCACGTTCACAGGACTTGAGAAAACATGGAAAAGTTGATTCAAGGTGTTGTCAGATAAATGCACAGGCACTAGAAATGTCTTGATGTAGAGTCATAAGTGGCTTTAAGCCACATAGTTTATGAGTCATTAAAACTTGGACAAGATTGGGAAAATGAACATCTTGCTGAAGTCCAGGAAGTAATAGAGTAACACAAAAGGCTGCTCCATCAATTTTTTAAAAGACAATGATCTAATTGCTATTCAAAACATCTACAAGAATAAATGAGGAGTGGGCACCTTCCAGCAGTTGTATGTTTGCTCCATATACCCGCCCCGAACTGCAACCTCTTACTACTAGGGAGTTTTCTATTGCTTTGCCAGATACTGGCAGTAGCAAAGCAAAACATAATTTACATTAGGAGCAAGATGGTGCATAGGGAGCATACCCCTTGTTTTCAATCTCCACATTGGTTTTTGGACCACTTTTCAGCTTACTAATAGGTCTTGTGCTCCCTGAGAACCTTTGGGTTGTTCAGTATCAGTGTAGAAGCAAACATGGTACGAGGACTCAAAAGGAACCCAAAAAAATTATTAGTATTGCCTTCTTGGACAATGTCTTTGACTCAGTGTTTGCTATAAAACACCAGCATCTTGGACAAGATTCTAGATCCACTTCACCTAGAGTTGAGGTCTAGCTTGGGCGGTTGACTTGATATCTTATTTGATGGCTTATGCTAGAAGAAAAGATGGGAGGAATATCTGGGTATCAAGGTATAAGCCAATTATTGACTTCTGCCTGGCTTGCCAGGATTGCAGCTTGCAAACCAGTTTCATCTGTCTTCAGAGGATGAAAATAAATTACTGTTTTCATTTACGCTAAACAGAGAATTATTCCAGGCAATTTAAGCCTGTCTAATTCTACCCACTTTATTCATCCACATTGCTTCCATTCATAAACATCCAAATGTTATTGAAAACATGCAACTTTAAAAACATGCAACCTCCAAATATGAGCTATCTGCAACAGCTGTAGCTATCAGTACTTAAAACAAACTACACACACACACACACACACACACACACACACACACACACACACACACACACACACACACACACACACACACACACACACACACACACACACTCTTTTATGGGGACCTTTGCTAAGTGTGCTGATGCAATCTTTTCTCTTTCGGGTTACTGTATTGCTTCATTTCATCACCCTCTGTATTAAAAGAAATAATTTGATTCATTTATACACTGTATTTAAAGTATACAGTTTGCATATAGAATGTGTCTTTCCTATTGTACACAGCCATTTTATTGCCTTTGTTCCCTCACTGCAGAAGAAAGCATGTTTTGTACTTAGCCAGGTGGTTTATGTTGAGTCCTCTGTGGAATGCAGTTAAATGTTATAAACAAGAATACAAATTCACTTTCCAGCTAGTGGTGATGGTGTCTGTACAATATCATAGTTGTTGTTCTTACCCGTCCTTGACTGCACCTGAACAGGAACTGGAAGGAATGGGTTTATTTATTTACTTAATTTCAGCTAGATGAAGGCTCTCAGACACTGTAAAAAATAATAGAATAAAATGTTCAAAATTATTTCATCTTTCTTGCTTAGATGTCTTTCTTGATAAATAAAATTGGATTTGATATATATTTTCTATAAATGTGCCATCCAAAAGCCTGCATTTTTTTACATTTAAGTGAAAGCCATGCAAAGATAGAGGATTTTGTGATGGAGTGTTTCATTAGATATTGGGGTAGCCCTGTTTGCAAAACTTGACTTAGATCAGCTGCAGCAAGCATTTAATGTTAATTAAAAGTTTCCTATCCCCCTCCCCTTAGGTTCCCAAAGTTCATTAGAACTCCCTTTTATCCCGAGAAAAACCTATGGCAGCTTTGGGAGAAAGGTTGAATTATGAAAATTGCCACAAATCCTGGTGGCCACAATCCAGTGGTATTTTTTCACCATCTCCATTCTATTTAAATGTAAACAAGCGAAATCCACACATTTTCTTCACAACGAGACTATAAGCACTAACCCAAGGACAACTGACCAAGGGAGAGTGAAACATTGCTTTCTGTGTTGGATGTACAAAAGTATGAAAATATTTACTTTCCTTGCATTTGAAGAACATCCAAACAAGACTCTCAGGGGACGTGTTTTCACAAATACAGATCTGAACCTGAAAATTATATGTGATTTAGAAAAAAAGGTCTTGATTTCTGAGTAGAGATTAATTACATCATTTAGAACTCTCTAATCAAGGCCTCTTCCTTGCCTAGACTTTAAATGGGGGTTTGCATGATAATTAGAAATAAGCTTGTCAGTAAATTATTAGATTCCTTTGTGTTTATTATCTGATAAATTCCAATCCTTTATTCTGCACTAAATGGCATATAATACAATTCTGGAAACCTGCAGTAGTTACACCACCATCCTTCCTTATGGTATAGCTCAGTATCACTTCACACTGTATAAATTCTTCAGGCATTTATTATCATCTCTGGTTATTCTATTTTTGGGGGGAATTCAGAAGAAGTCCTTTCTTTTATTACCTGCTTTCCCTCATTTTCCAGCCTTCCATACCAGTTCACCACCCCTTTGTCTTTTATCTCCTTCACTTCCCCTAGCTTAAGGAAACTGGAATTTTGTGTGAGCTCCAGCTTTCTTGTGTTGTTAGTAGCTGGATGCTGCTGCCCTTTCCTTCCTTTTTGGTTATAAATGTTTTAGTGATCTTTAAACAGGTTGTCACAGTGTGTTACTGTGAGGATTAACAAGAATTTCCATAAACAGATTGTAAAGTGATAGTGATGTGAGTGCGACCTGTTCCCCTCACAACAGCCTGACACAGAAAGACATTTAATTCCATGTCCCCTCAGCCATGGCTAAAGGGGACAGTTGCTGGCAGCACATTGAGAGGGCAGGGTGGCATTTCCAGGTGGATGATCTGTGCCTGGCTGTATGCGTAGTGATGAGGTGTGGCTTGTCTCTGTCTCGGGGGGGGGGATGTCCCCTTTCAAGAACATGAGAGTGGAAGAAGAGGCAGGCTGGGTTAATGCAAAGGCCTGCCTAGCCAGGCACCTGGTACCATCCTGCCTACGATCTCAACAAGATGGCTGAGGGAAATCCTAAAGAAGTGCAGTAGATCCCACCTGTACTCCTTTTATATGCTAGCACAGGGGTCCTCAACCTAAGGCCCCGGGGCTGGATGAATCCGGCCCCTGGGACCAATAGCAAACCCCCCACCTACCCCCTGTTTTGTGAGCAAGCCAGTCTCCGCAGCTGCTTTTGGACTGTGATCCGGCCCCCAGTGGTGTCTGGGTGGTGGTGGACTGGCCCGATGTTTGAAAACTTTGAGGACCCCTGTGCTAGCACATTAATTTATGACAATTGTGCTTTCTAGTCTTCTGATATAGAGCCTCATACCGTTTCCCTGAAAATAAGACCTCCCTCAAAAATAAGCCCTAGCAGGATTTCTATGCTTTTGTTAAATATAAGCCCTACCCTGATAATAAGACCCAGTGATGGGCGTGGCTATGCAGATACGCTGCATAACCACGCCATGCATTTCAGCATGGAGCGGTAAGGAAGACTGGAATACCTTTTATCTGTCACAGCTCCTTTCTCCTAGCCATTCGCGCATGCGTGGGTGCACATGCAACCACGGTCACAGGAACCTATTGTGCATGTGCAAACGGCTAGGGGAAAGGAGTTCACACATCACTAGCGACAGCCCCACCGACCAGCAACAGTCTGTGGGCCTGCTTTTCCTGAGTATCTGTACCCCCAGACAATGTGAGTGCAAAAAGAAAGAGTTATTCTGTTGAGTACAAGAAAGGAATTGTCGAGGACTCCTAGGGCAAGAATCCTATGGCTTTCTGCAAAGAGAAGAAGTTGGATATCTAAATGGTCCGAAATATGATAACCTCAGTCTACATGTGGACAGAGGAAATACTAAGAAGTGCATGTGTGGTTCAGTTTGGCAACCTTTATTTCCTGAGCTGGAAAACATAATTTGTGAATGGATTGCTGACAGGAGAGCAAAGGCTTTGGTTGTGCGCAGGGCTGACATTCAAATATATTATACTTAAAAGTAAGACATCCCCTGAAAATAAGCCCTAGTGTGTCTTCTTGAGAAAAAAATAAATATAAGACAGTGTCTTATTTTCGGGGAAACATGGTATTAGGGACATGTTGCATATTTGCAGTAGAAGACCAGCAGTTTCATGGTTGACATTTTAAATAACTCTTCAGTAGGCAACTGCAAAATCCATCAATATGACAATATGTTTCCTTTCAATTTCCAATAATGTCTTGAAAACTACCTCTTATCACCACTATTTGCCCTCATTCTTTACACTGTATTCTAGAAAATTTTATCTTTGTTATCTGTCTGTAAAATGTGTGTTGCAGTTACATGGTTTCTCTTCTCTAGACCTGCAGACATGATGGGCTTTCTGTATTTCATTTCCTTTCTTGGAGGAGGTACTGGAGAGTAGACTTTATAATAACCTCTCTGGCTTGTTTCCAAAGATTCCCTTCTTGTAGAAGAATCTCCTTTCTCCCAGGGAAGGCAGTATTTGTGTACAGCCTTTTAAAGAAATGTACAAGTTAAGATCTTTCGAAGTAATGCAGGATCAAGTCACCTGTTTGTGTAAATCTGAAGGCAACCACATTTCTTTCTGTCACACCCCAATTCAGACAAGGTCTATCAGCACATGAATAGCTAGTTTGCTTCTTTTTAGAGCACGAGCACATTGTAATTAATTATTTCCAGGATTCTTTAACCATCACAGCACCCACCCAGTGAATATTAGAAATTACAGTTCTCTCAACAAGTCAGGAATCTGTAAAACTCTTGACTAACTGAAGGTCAAATCAGGCATTAGATGAAATTAGTACTCATCAATCATGGTTAGTTTTAATTATGGCTTCTTGCACCTAGCTAGGTTTCATCACTACAGGTATACAGACGTGGAGCAAGTGCTACAGGGAATGCAAAATGGAAGGAAAAGTTACCAGTTTCCTTATGGCCACTTTGTAAAAGCAATGGGGGATGGAGGAGAATGGAAGCCTCAAGCTCACTGCCGTTGGTGACCACAGTCACAGTAAATGATGGTTTGTTTGTTTGTTTTATTCACTTCTATACTTCCCCATTAGAATAACCACTTTATGGGTAGTTGATAGTTTATTGTGACATTTGAATGACATTTGAATGCAGTGTGTGTGTGTGTGTGTGTGTGTGTGTGTGTGTGTGTGTGTGTGTGTGTGTGTGTGTGTGTGTGTGTGCTTTTTTGTACGTAGATGGTTTTTTTGATGCTGGTAAACATTTCTGCTTGTTTGTCTCCCTCTGTTTCTCCTTCAGTGAGTAATCTTGCTGCTACTTTTGAATTATTTACCATTGACCTTTAAAGGGGGAGAAAAAAAAACTGCAAGTTAATCAGGATCCTTTGACAAAGATACAAATATGCTTCACTGGCACATAGTATCTTAGCATTTGGGATTAAAAACACAATGGTGCCTGCTGGAAGCAGAGGGAGCAAAAGTATTTGAGATGATAATAAACTCCAACCTAACATGTGCCTCAGGCTAGAAACAGATGTTAGAGAGAACTGTTAATTAGAGCTGAAAGCAGGTTAATGTTGCAGAGAGATGATGGGGCAGTTTTTCTGGGTTTGTGAAGTCAGACATCAAAGGAATCCCCTGCTCATGTCCTGAAGTTAGTTAGCTATGTGCATCAAGTCAGAACCAACTTATAGCAGCCCTAGTAGGACTTTCAAATCAAATCAAATTAGTTTTTATTATAGTCAATGGCCATTATATCTATATACATATACAAATACAATAAAAGCAGTATAGCAGTAAGTCAATATCCAAGTACAGTAGGACCCCCCTGTATCCACTGATTCATTATCCACTGATTCAGTTATCCATGGATGGCAGAGGAAAAAAATAAAAATAAAAAATAAAGCAGGTTACTATCACAAAGAACAGCTGTAAAGCAGGCTACTGTCATAAAACAGCAGCTGTAAAACAAATTACTATCACAAAACAACAGTTTTGGGTACATTTTGATGTTCTCTCTTATCCACGGTTTTCATTATCCACTGGAAGGCTTGGAACCAATCCCCAGTGGATACTGGGGTCCTACTGTATCTATATTTAAGGGCAACACATAATCATAAAGGATAACAGTAGAAGCTGACTGTATTTATACCTTATTGTTTAACAATATAAAAGTTAAGATTCAAGTTAAAAGTACAGTATATACAAATATGTTAAAAAATCTCTTAAATGGTATCACCATAGTCATAACTGTATGACCTATAAGAAAAACTGTCTGCAAATAACTTAATACCTTATATTTCTTCAAACACTCCCTGTTCCCTCTTGATTGCTTATCCAGCTAACCCTTAGCTTTATAAGCCATCTTTCCAAAACTGGCCACTTTTTAAGTAATCTCTTTACTCTTATTTTCCAAAAGCTTCTGTAAGGGCTTTCAAGGTAAATGAGGTAATAAAGGAGTGGGTGTACCAGTTCCACACCCCCAATGAACTTCCATGGCTGACTGGGATTTGAACCCAGACCTCCTGAGTCCTTAGTCCATCTCTAGCCATTGCACCACACAAGGTAACCTATGTCCTGAGGACCAATTCCCAAACAAAGGGAGGGATGAAAGGAGATGTTCGCATAAGTTACAAACTGTGTTTTCCCATGCAAAGGCTGCTTCTAAATTTGTTTCTGATCTCATTATCAGCATGGGCTTGTGGGCAAGAAGGGGATCATTTTTGGTCACCAAGAAGTCTCTCACGGCCATCACAAGACAGGAGAGATATTTTCCTTCTTGTAGCCCTTTGCTGCCAGTGCCAGAGGGCATTTCCATAATATTTCCATCCTGGAGGAACTCACAGCAGGAGTGGAGCTATTAGAGGGTTGAAGGGTGAGGAGGAGGTGTGCCATAGGGTACAGAAAATAATTGTTATCTGACAAGAGAATGGATGGAATAATAGTTAGACTTCTGCTGACCACTTGTTTACTGTGGTAGCAGTGTACTTGGGCGAACGTAGACCTAAATGCTATGAGTCAGATGACATAGCACAGTTTTTAAGACTCCAGATTCATCTTTAACCATAGCTGGCAATGTACTTGAATACACACACGTTTTTCCATGAGTGTAGGCACGTAGATATTTTCAGTCTTCTTTATCATCATAAAATGCCTCCCCCACCTCCCTAGGCTGACTCCTTGTGTTATTTCCTTCTTTCTTATGCTTATGGTCTGTATCAGGAACAAATTAAAACAGTAATGAAAGAATATGGCATGATCTTGGTTCTCCTATGATCCACCTTGGGCCAGCTAATGATTTTTGACCCAGCACAGTAGTTTAGATTATGAATTGTGAACCAAGAGGTGCTACGTTCACTGGCTATCAAATTAGACAGGCAAGGCATTGTCTCTCACACTCAGTTTCTCAGTTCATAATATGGTGGTAGATATACAGAACCCCTTTATAGGCCTGCTGTAATGACTGCTGTGTTAATGGTTCTGAAGTAGGGATGGGCACGAAACAGAAAAAATAGAGTTTCATTTCATTTCATTTTGTTTCTACTAGTGGTTCATTTCATTTCATTTTTAAATGAATTTTTGTAAAAAAAAAAAAAACTTCATAGCAAAGCAAAGCAATAATGAAATGATTTGTTTCTTTATAAATTGGTACCCCTGGGTCCTAGATGCACCAAATTTGTTGAGTAGCTTTTTACAAAGGAGCCATTTTACAGAGTAACAAGGTTTCATTTCCAAAGGGGAAAATCAGCATTTTGTTTCATTTTGTAATGAAACACTGTTTCCCGTTTCATTTTGTAATGTTTCGAAAGCTTACCAAATGATGAAACAGTGTGCCATTTTTCGTAAGGTGTCCATCTCTAGTCTGAAGTTTTTGGGGGGAATAGTGCTGTACTGTATCATTAGAAAGCTACTTTTTGGAACTATGGAAGTGTGAATAACTTGGTCAGCATGGTGGCCGAAGTATTTGGGCAGTCATATTCCTAATTTCCCCAAGCTCTGGGTATGTTTCAAGCATTGTTATTGTTTATTACATGGGATCATCTTCAGTCAAACAATTCTTTCTTTCATTCTGCCCAGAGAAGGACATTTTCCTCAGCCCTAGTTGCTGGCATCTTTCTTCTTCTTCTTCTTTTGTAATATACAGCTGAATCTGAAAAGCAGATGCAAAATGTGGCAGTAATACTTACTGTCCCATTGAGCTGTTTGGTAGTGGGACAAAACCTTTTGTACATTAGAATGAAACATCATGCCCCACCAAAGGCAACAAAGTTCAGTGACAGTAATATGCCTTTCTCCAACAAACATCAGCACACATCTGATATTTTTATTGCCCTAAATTAAAGAGTAAGGAAATCCTCAAGAGATATAGCAGCCCATTTACCATCTTCAAGCATATTCTCAAGGCCACCTTATCTTATATATACAGTACATCTTTTCTTTTATGTAAGCTGCAATTCCTTGTCCTCATGCCGTGACAATATGCTTAGAAGTGAAAGCAAGGCTGCTGCTCCTTCTCTGGAGGATTTCCTTGCCTGGTACAGTCCCACTGAGCAGAGCAGACAACAATAGATAGAAGAACGGATCATTATGTCCTCTGCTTAACAGTACTGTGTTAGTTCAGAAAAACATCCAGGGTTGGGCATAGGTTGTGATTCTGCTTTGGTGCTTGAAGCCTGTATAAACTGTGTCATATAAAATGTGTAGCAAATCTGAATTTCTCAAGTGGTTTCAGCTTTGGACCCAACACCAGATTCTGCAGGTTTTTTGCATTCCCACGGATTCTCATCATATACAAAATCCCAGATTTTTCTTGAACTGATCCAGTCAATAGTCATTGGCATCCTTCAGTCTTGAAAGACTATGATGGTTACTTCACGTCCTTCTTTGATCCAAGATGACGTTTGTTTTGTGATAACGCTGTTTTTGGTCACGTGGTCTTGTCCCAGTTCTGTCCCTGTTTCCGTTTACCCATGGGCGTGATTGATGGTATCATGACAACTGGTACTTCATGTCCTTGCTTCGTGACAACATCTGTAGTTCCCTGCCTTCGTTTTTCTTTTTTTTTTTTTTTGGTCCAACCTTCCATTTTTTGATATTTTGATTCTCTGTAACTTTGCCTTTCATGCGTTAAGCAGCAAAGTTCAAGGTTTTATGATGTGATGCATTGTTTGTGCCATTGGGATTGTACTGGAGAATGCAACTTCACACTCCTGCCACTAGATGGAGAATGCACACATTGCGTGATGAGCTTTACTTCACAGGCTCTCGTCTCGAAACAAGAATTGAGACAAGAGAATTCCCAAGGTCAGGGAGAGGTATGACTCATTACACTTAAATCCCAGTTCAGGGGGCGTGGTCGGGACAAACTCCTGTCATCACGCAATGGACGTGCAGTAACATTTTTTCATACCGGTCCCAAGCGGGACCAGGAACAGTGATGAGAGGGATGTGAAGTAACCATCTATGGTATCATGCCTGGAGAAGAGATCCTAAAAACAACACCTAGTGTGACTAAATAAAACAATTCAGGAATAGATGTCTCTACCGCACTGGGGGCAGATATATTCTGTTCCTTGCCCAGTCCTTGGGTTTTGTTGTTTCCATGCCTGCCTCTTTTCCTCTGCCTGTTGGACAAATGCCTCTTTGAATTTATGTAGACCATGCTGTATCTTTTGCTTCCAGACAGCGTGATTGGAGGTCAGGGTTTCCCATCTGTTGAAGTCCATTCCCAAGGCCTTCAGGTCCCTCTTACAGATATCCTTATACCACAGCTGTGGTCTCCCTCTGGGGCGCTTTCCCTGCGCTAGTTCTCCATACAGAAGATGTTTTGGGATCCAGCCATCATCCATTCTCACAATGTGTCCAAGCCAGTGTAGGCATTGCTGTTTCAATAAATTATACATGCTACAGATTCCAGCTCGTTTCAGGACTATGCTATTTGGAACTTTGTCGTGCCAGGTAATGTTGAATATTCACCTAAGACAGTGCATATGGAAGGTATTCAGCTTTCTTGTTGGGCATGGAGGGTTCCAAGACTTGCTGCAATATAAAAGTGTGCTCAGTACACAAGCTCACTCAGCTGATGAGGGGACCTCCAGAATGTCAAATAACTACTATTGCAACTAATTGACACTTGGCTAGAGTTGTTGTGTGTGAGGCGATTTCTGTGATAGGAATATGTTCCCCCCCGCATTCTCTTTAGCTGATATTCTGGGAGGCCTGTTGAAACTCATTGCTCTTGACCAGGCTATTATTATGTGGGCTGTATGGGGCACGCTGAGTGCTTACAGAAGCAAAACCTGCTCCACAGAGCTTTTGGGAGCTGTCAGTTAATATCACAGCTGCCTCTGCCTCATACATCCTGTTGGGATATCTTTAGAAGTCTTTGGGAGGCAAGTAAAAAAGGGCTGCAAAGAGCTTTTCAACTTGCTGGCAGATAATGAGGCAGATGCTTGCAGCATATTGTGGTTTTCCGAGTCAGCCAGAAAAAGAAAAGAAAACGCTATTGCATGAATAATTTACACCTTTGCCGTGCCTCCGACGCCTCAAAGTTGAGGCTCTGTATGTGTCAGAAGTTTTTTTTTTTTTTAAAAAACCCTGTGCACTTGTGAGCCTGTTGCAGGTGTGTGCTGATGTCAGTGTGAAGATGTGACTCTCACATTGTGAACAGAAGGATTTAATGAGGAATTAACCTGGAGTAGAAACTGGCAAGCCACTCCAGTATTCCTGCCAAGAAAACTCCAGGGATGTGGGGTTACAAAGAGTTGTTCATGACTGCAATGATACAACAACAACAACACATGTAGAGTTTGTCTCTGCCTTGCTCTGCAGTACACAGGTAGTCAAGGTGAAGAGAAGTATTTGCAGCGTAGGATGATTTTGTAAGAACTGACTGAGCTCCAGCTGAGTCCAGTCCAGTCAAGAGAAGTGATAGTACCACTCTATTCTTCTCTGCTCAGACCCCACCTGGAGTACTGTGTCCAGTTCTGTGCACCTCAATTTAAAAAGGATGTTGACAACCTTGAGCAGGTGCAGAGGAGGGTAACCAGGATGGTTGAGGGTCTGGAGGATATGTTTTATGAGGAATGGCTTAGGGAACTGGGAATGTTTAGCCTTTCAAAAAGAAGGCTGAGGGGGGAATATGATAGCTATGTTTAAATATTTGCAAGGATGTCATATCAAAGATGGGACAGGTTTGTTTCTCATGGCTTCATAGACTAGGACTCGGGGCAATGGTTTCAAACTACAGGAAAAGAGATTCCATTTGAACAATAGGAAGAACATCATGACAGTTAGAGCTGTTCGGCAGTGGAATATGCTGCCATGGAGGGTGGTGGAGTCTCCTTCTTTGGAGGTTTTTAAGCAGAGGCTGGATGGAAATCTGTCAGAAATATGGTGATGGGGGTTCCCGCATGGCAGAGGATTGGACTGGATGGCCCTTGAAGTCTCTTCCAACTCTATGATTCTATGATGCTTTGAGTCCAGTCCAGTCTTGCCATTTGGCTGTAGGGCAGGCCGGCACCACAAGAGAAAAGGTTTTGCCTCAAGGGCTGGTTTTTAAACATCTCTCTGTACTTCTATTAGTAGATTTATATCAGATGAGTTGTATAATAATTTTGGTAAATCTAGATGAATGATGTTAATGAGAAGTCTGTTAGAGAAAGCTAGTCCCTTTGTCCCTTGCTGAGTTACATGTTTTCAAGGCAAGAGGATATTAAATCCATTTTCTTCTGTACCAGTATAGCTGTATGTTTGTTAGAATTTTATGATAACTGCATCTTCAGGCCATTGCCAATTGAGCAACGTATACCATAAAGCTAATAATAGAGACAGATGATTTTTTTAAAAAGAGAGATATATATTTTATATTAAGATTATGTTTGTATATTTTTCAAGACAGCAGTAGAATTAGTCATGACAAATATGGGGCCCAGACGTATCCCGATTCTGTTCCTGGAGTGGAAGCCTGGGGCTGACAAACCAAGTGCTACTGGGATGGTGGTTCCACATATGTCTCAGCCCAGGGTTGTGGATGCCAGGAGACGTGCTGTCTCACTGTCCTTCCTAGTAGGCTAGTTGGGTGGAGGGGACATATCCATGGCAGGCAATCCAGCATAAAGCAGGCTATATTCTGGTCCATGTGCTTACTGTTTGAAAAGCTGTGCCTGCATGTTTCAGACACGTTTTCCCTTGCTGTTGCACTGAGGGTGACCTCTATAAAGAAAACTTGTCCTCCGTTTCTGTAGGAAGCTATGAGAGTTGAGGAATTACCACAAGACTTTCCACTCAGCAGAAAGGAAACAAGAAACTGGCTCTATTATTCAATTTTTACTTATTTAAAACATTTTAATGAAACTATTCAGTGGTTATATCAGCAACATCGGAGGGATGTCAACGTCAGGGCACCAGGTCATTTCCCATATCACACACACACCTTTATAGTTCTGCTTGTGATCGTAAATAGCACTTTACAAAGAACAGCCTTTCCCTGATTCCAAATCCACACAGTGGGGGGGGGGAATGTCCAAGTTATCTGGAATTTCAGGCTGGAGTGTTTTCCAACAATATGTAGTGATGGCCAGGAATAAATATGAACTATGTGCACTTCAGGCACGCCCCAAAGATGTTATTATTCTTGCAATAGTAGAATAATAGTACCAGGTTGCTATTTAGCATGAATAAATACTGCCTTTTGCTTTGCTTGGAGACCAGCAGGCCAGATACCCTGTTTTGAAATCATGCATCATGTTAACCACGGGTGGAAAGTCTCTGGATTGCTAATTACTCATGTAACTGGAAGAAGCCAAGACTGGGTGTGTGCAATAATATTCTTTCTCATCCACAGTGAAGTGCAGTTCTTTAATAATATCATCTTTTGAACTCAGGCTTATTCTAACTTCTGAAGGCTCTCTCCCTTTCTGCATCTTAACTCAGCTCTCTTGAACTTCCAAATGTCTCAACGGATTTCAAACTTTCCTGCATTTTTATGAGTGGACTTCTGTCATTAACTAATTTAACCCATCATTTCAGACATTGTTGTTTGCTCTCCATCATGTCTTCACTTGTGCTTGAATGTTTTATGTAGTCACTTTACTTTTCCCTGTTCTCCATTCTTATTTTGAAAATAGTAGGCTCAGCATACTGGAATGGTTTTTCTAGACCAGTAAGCTGCAAAGTTGCTTGTACATGTGGGATGTCAAACTAGATTCTGCCACACGGGTTTCTTTTTAATCTGTTAGTCAAGGATGGACTAGACTGCCCTCTGGAGGTTCTGCCTTGAGAATAAAAATCAATTAATTTACTGTCATTCACTTGTATTGAGGACCTTTTCAATCTATTCCTTCTTATATAAAAGAAAATCAGATCCGGGAGTTAAAGCATACGTATTATATACAGTTACACAAACAGAATTCTTATGCATACATTTTTATAAATATAGATTATTCCATGATTGCGAAGATTCTCAGTCATCCAGGTGAGATTATCTGTTAGTTGAGTCAGGGCAACTGGACTTCTTTTCTTGTGAGGGTGAAACATTTCACATCCAAGTAGCTTCTTCCATCTGAAGAAGGTTGGTAGGAGACCTCTAATTTATTCTCCACTTTTGTTTCACTTTGCCGTGATCTGAATAGGCTTGTTAACTGGACAATGGCCGGTGTGTGTGTAAAAGTCACACCTCTGCATTTCTTTCCAACACCCATCAAACATGTGACAGTTAGCAGTGGCCTCTGTGGCAGATGTGTGATGTGGTCCTGATTTTTGGGGGGATAGATGAAAGAGTGGCATGATAAATAGCATACAGAGTGTGCCTACATTCTCCACCTTATTAAACAAGGGATTTTCTGTACACACACGTGTGGACTCCCTGGCTCCCCTCTCGTACTACCTATCTCCTCTCTCTAAGCTATATATACATCTTCATCATTGAATGTGTGTCCTTCTGATTAAGGTACACTGCTGATTCCGGTTGTGAGCTGTTGCCCCTCCTGTTTAATGGCTGTTCAGTTTCTCCAATGTAGAGACCCGAACACTCCTTACTGCATTGGACTGCATATACTAAATTGCTCCCCTTGTCTTTCGGTGCCTCATCTGTTGGGTGGACAAGTCTTTGCCTCAGTGTCTTTGTGGGCTTGAAGTGGCCAGATATATGGTATTTACCAAAATCCTTTTGTGCTTCTCAGATAGACCAGCCATGCAAGAAATGACCCATGTGTTTCTATTGGCTCTGGGTTGCAGAATGTTCCATCGTTCTTCTGGATTGGGACACTGCTTTGTTATATCCATGAACACTATGCCTCTGAATCCATAATAGAATAGTGCAGGCAGGTACTGTACTTGTGAATATGTTTTGAATTTCAAGTTGGAAAGCCCTATGCAGTGGGTCCAAGCTCTCTGAAGAACCTTACCTGATTTACTTGTGCATTTTATGGACTGCCAAGTCAGAAAGGATTTAAATGTTCCCTAAAAGTGATTTCAAGCTATGTGAGGTATTTAAGGAGTAGTTTTACCAGTTCCACAAACCCACACTGTGAGTTGTCACTGCTGATCCAGACCCAGGATTCCTGAGTCCCAGTGCATTACACTAGTCACTGCTCTGCACTGGGAGCCACAGATTGCTAAAATCAGTTGTTCCCAGCCTTGGGTCCCCAAATGTTCTTGGACTAAAACTCCCAGAAGCCTTCACCACAAGCTGTGCTGCCCATGATTTCTGGGAGTTGTAGTCCAGGAACAACTTGGGACCCAAGGTTAGAAACCACTGGTTTAGATAGCTAGATTTACTGTATATCACAGGGGTTTTATTTTTCTAGCACTCATGCTTTTCCCTTGCTACTTTATCCTCAGAACAGCTCTGGGAGGTGGGTCAGGCTGCGAAATATAGTTGTTTTAGCAAAGATAACCTGGATTTTCATTATTAACTGGGTACTTTGACCCTGTCTCAGTTCAACACTTCTAATCATGACATCCTGCCCATCTCTGCTCTTTTATACAAGCCTGCTCCAGGCTGAGATCTTTGGAGGAGGCACAGGTTGGAAGGGGAGTGATGCAATAAACAGGTTTATTGGCTTCCATTCTCAGGCTCTGAAGATCCCATCCAAGGGCTTGTAGACCTGGATTCCTTCACAGTACCTGTCACGCTTCTGCTTAGAAGCATTTTTATTCTGAGAGTCTCACAGCAGATTGTGAGATTTCTGAGGAACAGGCATTTTACTATATGAATCCTTTGTTTTTCTTGACTGATGTTTTGGACTTATATTTTTACTTTAATGTTGTTTCAGCATTTGGGGGGGGTTGTATGAAGGTTGCAGTTTTCTCCCAAATACTATATAGTGCCATGTGTTAAACACCAGCTGTTTTATCTTTGTGTAAACATCAGTCTTTCGCCTACTGCTGGAGAAGTAGTAGTATGCTGTAACACACTAAGAAAAGTTACAGGGTTTTTTGTTTTTTTTTACATTTCCCCTGCTATAATCTGAAAAACCTGAATAGTTTTCCTCTTCTTTAAATTTATGTCATTATTCCTTCAACTCAGCTCTGTTTGTAATATTGCCACCTAGTGGTTTTGTATTTCGGTTTCCCAAATTGAGAGTAGAATCCTTTGGAAACTGTCTTGGAAGTAAATCTCCCTGTCTTCAGTAGGGCTTACGAAGAAGTGTTTCACTAGGCAGGATGCCTCAGGAGTATGGAAATGGACAGTAAAATGACAACACACTGGAAGCAAACATGAACAGATGTGCGCTGGGTGGAAAAAAAAAACCTCTTTAAAACCTGCCTGTAGAGATGGGCACGACTCAAAAAAATGGTGTTTCGTTTGTCGTTTGGTCGTTTAGGGGTCCGTTTCGGTTCATTTTTGTTTTCGTGATGTTTTTTGCAAAAAAAAATCATTTTCGTTTCGTTAGGTAACAAAATGAAAAAATGAAAATAAAAATGAAAAATTGCTGTTTCGTTAGCATTCTTTTTAGTTCAATGCATCTGCTGTAACGAAAACAAAAACATGGCAAATTTGGTCGTTTCATTTTCATTTTCGTTTTGTTTTTTAAATTTTTTTGTTTCGTTTTCGTTGCATAATGAAACGAAAAAATGAAAACAAAAATGAAAAATCGCTCGTTTCGTGCCCATCTCTACCTGCCTGTGACAATTTGAGGCCCTAAGCCAGACATGTCCAAACTTCAGCCCTCCAGATGTTGTGGTCCACAGCTCCCACAGTTCTTTGTCATTGGTTTAGAATTCTGCCTGATTTCGGAAGCTAGGCAGGGTTGGCCCTGGTTAGTACTTGGATGGGAGACCACCAGGGAATACCAGGTGCAAATGCAAGACAGTTTTTAAGATCAATGGACTCCCTAGATGCCCTAAGCACATCCAATCTCGACTGATTTTGGAAGCTAAGCAGGGTTGGCCCTGGTTAGTACTTGGATGGGAGACCACCAGGAAATACCAGGTGCAAATGCAAGACAGTTTTTAAGATCAATGAACTGCCTAGATGCCCTAAGCACATCCAATCTTGCCTGATTTCAGAAGCTAAGCAGAGTTGGCCCAGGTTAGTGCTTGGATGGGAGACCACCAGGGAATACCAGGTGCTGTAGGCGCCTGGCGTAGGAACTGGCAAACCACTCCAGTATTCCTGCCAAGAAAGCTCCATGGACATGGAGTGACGAAGAGTCGGTCATGACTGTAATGACACAACACACACAATCACAGAGAATAGCTTTAAGACAAGGTAAGAGACATTAGTTCTCTACAGGTGTATGTGTAACTTAAAGGAATTGGCTATCATCATGAGACATAATGACAGCTACCTGCTTGAACAGCTTTAAGAAGAGGATGAGACAAATCCTTGGGAAATTGATGGGCGAAGCTGACTTGCCAAGCCAAATGTGTATTGCTTCTGATAAGCAGAATCTGCGTTTCTTCATAGACTAGTTGTTGGAATTCACATATGCGAGTGTGCATCTGCATGCTTTTGGTCTTCAGTACCATTTTTGGGCTTCTGAGAGGCATCTGGATGGCCACTATGGAAACAGAAGGCATGCTAGACACGCCTTTGCTCTCACTCAGCAGATCTCACCTTTGGTACTTAGATTCATCACATCCTGCTCATCTTTGCACTGTACTTCGTTATGGACTGAGTCACACTGCTGGATGCCCTGCACACCTATTCAAAGGAGGACTTGACAGAAATAATAGAAATGGAAAGCTTCAATAGGAAATTGGTAAAATTCAAAAGATATACTGGCATTTGTCATGTCCTTCAGTAGTGGCTGTGAGATCAGAAAGAATTCACTTTGGTCTATGTAAATCATGATGTCTAGTTCCATCTGCTTGCTGCAAATTAGAACTTGATCACCTACAACATTTTGTACAGTAATACCTTGGTTTACAAAGCATAATTCATTCCAGAAACATGTTTGTAAACCAAAACATCAAAGCAAATTTCCCCATAAGAAATAATGGAAATTCAGATGATATGTTCCATGGTCCCATACACCACATACTGTACACACAAAATGCCCAAACAAAATAAGTTGCTAGAACTCCATGTCCACACCACAGTTTAGGAACCTGACTGTGGAATCTGCTCTGCTTGGGACTAACAACTGGATTTTACTCAGTGTTTTTAATGTGACAACAATAAAGTGAAATTTGTTGTCATATACAAACTTGACAAGCTGCCCCATGACTAGAAGTGGTTTGAAAAATAAGAAAGGACATTGAAAACAAATTAAATATAAATATAATTATAATGAAAAATAAAACCCTAACCTACACTCTCCTTTGAAAACATTCCTGGCTGGTGCAAGGGAGACTTGAATTTCTCTCTCCTCCCTCTGCTTTGGAGGCTGCCTGAGGTGGAACATTCCAGAAATTCATCCGCAATCTAGAAGGGGGAGAAAGAGAGCCACCATTGGCTCACTTGTGATCATGTGACCTGCTCGAGTGCTTCTATATCAAGACATTGCTTGTTGATCAAGGCAAAATTTAGAATAAATATTTGCTTCTCTTGCAAAACTCTCTTAAACCAAGTTACTGTTAAACCAAGGTATTATTGCATCTACATCAGGGGAGAGTGAGAAAGAAAGAGTATGATGCACCAAGGTGATGTTGTCAGATTTAAAAATATTGTTGATAACAAAACTGTTCTTTGCCTGCACTCCATTGTCACCCATGTTGTTGTTGTTGTTGTTGTTGTTGTTGTTGTTGTTGTTGTTGTTGTTATTATTATTATTATTATTATTATTATTATTATTATTATTATTATTATTATTATTATTATTATTATTATTATTATTATTAAACAGACAATGTATAAACTTTGTGAAAGCACTGAGCCAAATTCAAGAGGCTTGCTTCCCATACCAAGGAATTGTAAGAAATCTATGAAACTCCTTAGTAAGGGCTACCTAAACAATGGTGTCTCATACATTCTTCTTTCTTACATTGGAATGAGCAGAAAATATGTGATCTGGAGTGGAATCCTAGCATGGAGGTAGTATGGACCCTTGATACCTTGTATCCCCTTGGGATTGGAGGTTCTGTGCCTGTAATTTTTGTTGCCAAAGGAATATTACAAATGAATTATTTTATTATTTTTATGAATTATAACTTCAACAAATATTGAACTTATACTTGATTTGGAAAGTGTTCACTGCACTCTTATTGTTAAGATATAGGGGCGAGTGAAGGTGTATCTGTTAGCTACAGAGGTAAAGTATTATCCAGTTTGAGACTGAGACTAGACTGAATTCATGTCTTCAGTGATGTTAGCTGTGACAAGAATTCCTGGGCTTGTTTCTACTGTAAACACCAATTTCCTTTAAATGGTGCCGTGGAAATGACACCTGAAATTCTAGAAAGGCCACTTATAGTGGATAAATTTCTTTAGGAGTCAGATGAGTAATTTTATGTTAAGCCAGTAGGTGGTGCAGTTGTTTATCTATCTATCTATCTATCTATCTATCTATCTATCTATCTATCTATCTATCTATCTATCTATCTATCTATCTATCTATCTATCTATCTAAATTTTATTTCTTGACATTATTTTTCCTCATGCACTCGTATGCACTCATTATTTTTCCTTACATACTCTTATACTTTTTCCAATCCATGTCTGAAAAAGGTGATATAACAATTTATAACAATTTCGAATATTGTGACATATATCAAGCAAGTTTCTGTGAGAAAAGCAACCTCAAGACCACTGAAGCTATGGTTTGATACTACAGTCACAATATTTGAGTGACTCTAAGGCAGGCATGTCCAAACTTCGGCTCTCCTGATGTTTTGGACCACAACTCCCAGAATTCCAAGCCTGTATTTCCAATGGCAAAGGACTGTGGGAGTTGTGGTCCAAAACATCTGGAGGGCCGAAGTTTGGACATGCCTACTTTAAGGAGTTCATGGACACCTTATTAAAATATTTATGCTTCATATATGCTTAGCAGTGTATTTTATGTAGGAGGAGTGCTAGAGATGTAATAATTCCTGGAATCTAGGGAAAATGTGGAAAAGCTGTCCCCCCTTTTCTTTTCTTTTTTCTCAGAACTTTTTTTCCATGGCTCCAAAATTTCATGAAATTTTTGACTAATTGGTTAGTCAAGCTGCAGGACATGATCCAAGATGCTCACATTGATATGAAGTTGTTGTTGTTTGATTAGATCCACTAACTCAGGCATGTCCAAAGTCAGGCCCGGGGGCCAAATGCAGCCCATTTTCAAATTTTAAGTGGCCCACAGCCTCTTCTCCCCATCAACTCAGCCTGTCACGCATCCCTGCCAGCTGGCCCCTCCCCATACTGGATGGAGACATCAGCTTACAGTTTTACAGTTTGCCTGCCCTCCCTGCCTCTGTCTGTCACCCCAGCCACTCGGACAGCCCCCCTGCCCCCCCAGCCCGATTGCTGCAGCGTCCTCCTCACCAACTTGAATGTCCTAGAGGCTTGGCCAAAGTCTGGCCCGAGGGCCAAATGTGACTAAATATTCAGCCCCCACACATTTTTACCTCACCAAATCTGTCCCTCCTTGCAAAGTTTGGACACCCCTGCACTAACTCAATACAAGAGCTGTTAAGCAGATGTGAGACTGTCTATCAAGATGACTGCTTCCCCTCATACCAACTTGTTTCCTAGGATGTGAAGGAGGAACATAACAGATGATACGTCCTGCTGATAGTTGTGTAAATGGTAAATCTTGGCAATGGAAACTAATTGTGCAAATTATTTCATCTGGCACTGTAAATAGCAAAATTATATCCCTATTAATTCAGAGGAGGTGCAATTTTATATGTTAGAGAAAGTTATTTGTTGCACAGAGATATCAATGATATATTGGGATGGGGGGGAAGAGATACCATCTTTATTCAAGGCTTTGTATAAGTAAGCAAGTCCATGAACAGCAATAAAGAAACTCACCAGCTTTCCCAAATAGTTGGCATTCTGAGAAACCCAACCCACTCATGTAGCAAAGGGAGCTACCATTTTAACCTCTCTCTCTTAATGAGGCAAGGCCTGCATATTAGCAAGTGTACACACAAATCTGAAGCCTCTTTTGAGCATTTGGTGTAGTACTCAATTCTTTCCCATAGAAAATACACTCCAGGTTTTAAACATGATATACTAAATGATATATATGATACTTTTTACCCTTTACTTACCACTTTAAATGGTCTAATTTTGATTTATAATCAGAAATAGAGGCTTCAGGCTTTCCTAGTGGCAGGGTTGAGAAGCAGAACTGTAGCCTCAGTGAATTTTAGCTAATAAAAGGATGATGAAATGGAAAATAATGTATAATATCCAACATTTGTTTTCATGAGGTAAGAAGGGAATCTCTAATCAACCATATTATCATAACTATAAAAACTTAAGAACATAAGAAGAGCCAAGCAATAAGCTTTAAGCCACAATATTTTCTATTAGGACTGAATACTGGTGAACATCCCAAAGAAATAAATTATCTAATAATACATATATTAACAGCAGCAAGGTTAGCTTGGGCCCAAAAGTGGAAACTGAAAACATCTCCCAAGGATGAAGAAATAATCTCCAAAATTTTAGACTGTGCGGAGATGAATAAATTGACAAATGCAATACATAACAAAGAAGAAAATGTTTACGCACAAACTTGGCAACTATTTTATGACTGGTACAATAAGAGACTAGACAAGTGAAATTCGTGGGAGAATTGTGATCAAAATAAACAATATAACAAGCCATGAGATACTAAAGACAGTGTAAAAGAGGAGGTGGCAATAAACCATAAAAATCCACAAAGTTAGACTAGGGGGGAGTAACCATATAGATACTGGTTGACTTTTGAACTGAAATATAGTTTCCTTTTTCCTCTGAAAACTTTCAAATGTGAAGACATTGACTGTAATCGTAACAATGTACCAATATCTTTCCCCCTGCCTTGATTTTTATTGATCCATGCTCATTGTGTAAATATAATCACAATAAACACTTGAAAAAAGCTAGAAGAAGAAGAAGAAGAAGAAGAAGAAGAAGAAGAAGAAGAAGAAGAAGAAGAAGAAGAAGAAGAAGAAGAAGAAGAAGAAGAAGAGCCATGCTGGATCAGGCCAAAGGCCCATCTAGTCCAGCTTCCTGTATCTCACAGTGGCCTCACCAGATGCGTTTGGGAGCTCACGAGACTAGATATCTGTCTCCTGATGCCACTCCCCTGCATCTGGTTCTTGAAGTACCCCGGGTTTAAGCCTGGAGATTCACATCTCTATCATGGTTTGTAACCTGTGATGGACTTTTCCTCTAGGAATCTGTCCAATCCCCTTTTGAAGGCATCCAGGCCAGATGCCATCACCACATCCTGTCTAAAGCTACAGTATAATCCAAAGGCACATTGTGATGGAGGCTTTTGATAGAAAATTATGTCCCTGAATCAAAAATGCATACATATGAAGAATGCATACATCTCCCTGACACTAGGTTGGGTTTTTGTCAGTGATCATATTTTGCTTATTTTGCAGACTATTTAAGTACCTTCTCTCTGTTACTAATACATGTAACTCTGTAGTGTTGGTGCTTATGCCACAGAATTACCATTTTGTGAAAATAGTCTGCTCCCTTTGGAAGGAAAACATGTTTCATTGTCTAACATCTGCTTCTCACCCTTTTAAATCCCTGGAGCCCTACCAGAATCCTGATCACCTGCTGCAGTTCCAAGCTCATTGCCATGTGCAATATTTTCTGATGGAAGAAGAGAAATTCTGTTTGTATTGAACCGCCTGGTAGGTTGTAGAAGCATAATAAAAAAGATTGCTTGCTTAACAGATAGATTGTTACAATTTTGTTTTGGATGGACCCTCAGTTCCATCTCCTAGAATATCTGGGAGAAAGCAGGAGGGGAGAAAATACCTGGAAACAGCTGTGGATAAGGATCCCAGGCAGTCCATGCTTCTCCAGTGAAAAGGGAACCTGTGGGAAATGTTTTATATTTCATCAGTCTCACCCAGGGGACTCAGGTACAAGAGATTTGTCCTTGGGTTGTGGCTGTAAAAGAAAAGGGTGTGTCATTTCCTGTAGAAGATTGTTTGGAAGATGCTTTTTGGAGGAAAAAAATATCCCCAACCTGTAATTTCAGATGTCAAGGAGAAAGTGAGCCATCTTTACATGAATACATGGTTCCCGCAGGGTGCTCAGGCCTCAGTCTCTCCTTGTGAAGTTGATTTCCATCAGAGGGGTGTTGTTACTCCTAGTCACTTGTCACACAAGACACTCCTGGTTCTCCAGTGGCTTGCTGGTGTCAGTCAGCTCAGGTTCCATGGCAGGAACCCCTCTCAGTCCATCCATCCTGCTGTTCCTGCCTTTATTTTTAGCACTCCAGTTGCCTCAGTGGAGGAAGAGTGCAAGGAAGAAATGTGATAATTTTTCAAGAGTAACCTCTTCTCATGCCTTCGGCCAAGAAAAATATGAAGATTATAGTTATCTGTCTCATGATTTTCCTTCCATGTCCTTTGTACTTGATATCACAAAATAATAATAAAAATAAAAACAAGAGTGATGGAGAGGTTAAAGTAGGTAATCTAGAGAGAGGCTTAGCAGTTTTCAGGAATTACCATTTGGCTTCTAGAAACTTGAGCCCTTACTTCAGTGATGTGCAGGGCTAACAGTTTAATACATTCTATTCCAGAATGGAAGACTATTTTCAGGTCCCTGTCTCAACACCTTGAGATGGTACATTCTGTAATCTGGGTCATCTTGTGTTGCTAAAATGTTTCTCACTTAATCCAGGGGGTAACTGCTGCCTCTTCAAATCTCCTGGTACACAGACAATTTATGGGGGGTGGGGAGGACAGGGACTGACACTGCCATTCATGTTGTTGTTTTCCTATATGGATCCCCACCAGTCAGGCATCTTATTTCATAAACTGGCACTGTTTATGTGGAGGAGGGGAGAGTTGCAATTATACTTGTGTACCAAGCAATTGTTATTTGTTTTGTTCTAAAGGGATGACATGTCGACGACGAGCAGTAATGACAGCAAGAAGCTGAACAAATGTTGAGGTCAGACATTCTGTCAAAATGCTGTCTTGCCAGAGCTGTGTCAAGGGGGAAGGAAGGAAGGAAGGAAGGAAGGAAGGAAGGAAGGAAGGAAGGAATCCTAATTAATTATTTATCTTGTTTAGTACATAAAAACCACATAAGCAACCACATCAATACAGGTTGCTTGAACAAAAATGCTGGGCCTTGTGGAAGTCTAACCCTGAAATTCAAATGCTCTTCCAAGGGCTAATTCTGTTTCTCACCTTTCATGTAAACCCTTCCAGTTCTTATATATACAAAGTGAAATGGCATTTGGGATAAATGGAAATTGGAAACGAAGCCCTGGAGAAGATGAGCTCTAGAAAATCCATATCTACTTCTTCTTGTTGCTAGTGCCAGAACACTTTTATGAGACATTGATGACCACATTGGTGGAATTTTGCTAGTACTGTACTCTGTTGACTCTTATATTTCAGTTTAACCATTTCCCTAACAGGGATTTGTGGGCAAAACAAGAGTCTCCAAATGTTGTCCACCTGGAACTCCCTACAGTCCTCACTACCATCATTACTGGCTAGTTTTGTTGGGAGTTCCAGTCCAATAACATGGGCATGTGTTTTGCTCACCCTTGATCTGATGAGGTCAGAGTAAGGTGTACCCATCCTTTTTTTAAATCCTCAAAACAACCTTATAAATTAGGTTAAGATAAGATCCATCAGTCTGATAATGTTTGGGTGGGTTTTTTGCCCCCACTCCATGTTTATAGCTTAATTCTTTGAGTATTGTTGAACTTCATCTTTCCAGACCACCTGGCTGTTGGTAGACACATTTTAGTTCTTCGGTTCACAGGAGGTACTGAGCAAATCTGACTATTAAAAACTCATGACTGTACTGTAGAACTCTCTCTTGATGTTCTTGAATAAAGTTTTTGAAGGAAGGAAGAATGCTGAGGAGATCCACTCAGGGAGGAGAGGGTGCTTAGAAGGATTCAGCCATTATCAGACAACAAGACATGACCAGCTGAAAGGGGGGGGTATTCTGTAAATGCAAATGAGACTTCACTCATGAACCTGGATTTCTCACATGAAATATTCTCTACATTTTTATTGCTCTAGTACTCAGTCAGAACCAATACATCTGTTTTGTTTCAGAAGTCTTTACTCACATTTCTGAGGAAACAGAACTAGGTGGGATATGTGCACTTTGTTGTACCAATACATTTGAGATTTTTGTTCTCTTGGTTGTTGGTTTGAGAATTGGAAGCAGAGAGCTGGGTTTCACAGGAGACTCCAAGGGCTACAGGGGAAAATTATACAGTATTCATTCATTATATGTAGTCCCCTGTTGACTTCACAAGGGACAACAAAAGTTAATCTAGTGGTAGGGTTTGATTGTGGTTTTACAGTTTAACCTCACTAACCCAAAGATACACTGTGATTTCTAAAATGCAAAAACATGTCAGTGCTGGCCTAGGATCATTAGAATAGCTCTGCTGAGCCTGGTTCTCAGATACATGAGCCTGAGGTACCTTTGCAAGTGCAGGATGTTTGGCCATTTCATTCTCCCTTAATGTGTCATTGGCTCCTTCCTTCATCTGTTGAATTGAACAGGGCCTGGTCCACCAGGCAAAGTTAAGCTCAGGGAATCCTAGGTAATGATTTTGTGAATCTCTGTGGAACTATGTCATTCCCCATCATTCTTCATTTTCTCTGCAGAAAGACATTACAGAGTACTTGGTTCCACTAAAGGCAGCTTATTTTCATTTTATCTCTTGTTTCCCTGGCACACTACAGTGCTTCCTTAGTAGCCCTTAATGTTTCTTTTGGAAAGAGGTACTCTGTTCAAGCTTCCCCTCAACCAAAGAGAAGAACATATTAAATGTAGCAATAACTGCACTATATTTATCCCATGATGGCTGTCCATGGGACAGTTAAAATAGTCCAATGAAATATCGCTAATTTGCATGTAGCCCTTTGCTTTCCAAAATGCTCTTAATTGTCTGAGCTGACAGTGACTGTGATGTCTGGAGGGAATGCCAGGACACTGCCTGTCACAGAACCTGACTCTGGGGGTTAAATGGTGAAGAGCTGCTGGAGGAGCCTTGCAGCTCAAGTCAGCAGGCAGCTGGGTCTGATGATTCAGCTGAAAACATATCTTCTCTCCCTAGAAGGGCTATGAGCAGGATTCTGCAAAGACGTGCTACCAGGACAGCTAGGGAAAGGGTCTTTGATGCTAGACGGGGAATCAGGTCGGGAAGCCCTAAGTACTAGCAGAAGCTTTTCCAGAAGTAAGGGTGTGTTACCTGTTTTGGGATAAAGCTGGTAAGCTCACCTTGAGCTCTCTGTGGGAGCAAAAGTCATTTGAACCTGCAACCACGTTCCTGTCTGTGACCTTGGCTCTGTTTCCTGACTTCGGACTGGCTTCCTGGACAATGGTATAATCTGTTCCCTTGGGTTTGGCATCTGGTTTCTGTGAGATATTCTGGTTTTGACTTGGACTGTTAATTGCTGGGAGTTGGATTCTGTTATTTATCTGGCACTTGATTGTTAGCAAAGGACTTGAACTTGCTTGGCTTTCCACTAAAGATCTTGGCAAAGAACTGAACCCTGTTTGTGTGTGTGCTCTGTGTGTGGGGCTTGACAGGGAACATAAGAGTTTTCCTATCTTTTTAGGAACACTGTCCATGCCTTCTTTTTGTCCTCCATATTGGAGGGTGGACTGTGGAGAGGTTTTTTCACACACTTGGTAACTAGAATGCTAATTTTGAGTCAATGAGCACATTATATGGATGTCATGAGAACATAAGAAGAGCCATGCTGGATCAGACCAAAAGCCCATCTAGTCCAGCTTTCTGTATCTCACAGTGGGTCCACCAAATGAATCTGAGACTAGATCTCTGTCCCATGATACCACTCCCCCTGCATCTGACCCTTGAAGTACTGTGGCTTTAATCCTGGAGATTACACATCTCCATCATGGTTTGTAACTTGTGATGGACTTTTTCTCCAGGAATCTGTCCAATCCCCTTTTGAAGGCATCCAGGCCAGATGCCATCAACACACCCTATGGCAGGGAGTTCCACAAACTAACAACACACTGGGTAAAAAATATTTTCTTTTGTCTGTTCTTACTCTCCCAACAAATAAAACAGGCTGAACTGTGCTTTCATCATTGTAAGGCTAATTACAATGGTGACAATGAGGCCTGTAATAAGATTTCCTGGGGCAGGAACTGGCAAGCCACCCCAGTATCCCTGCCAAGAACATTCCATGGACAGAGACAAAAGGCTAAAAGATATGACGCCAGAAGATGAGCCCCTCAGGTCGGAAGGCATCCAACATCCTACTGAGGAAGAGCGGATGACAGGTACAAGTAGCTCCAGAGCTAATGAATTGGCTGGGCTGAAGCCGAAAGGACACTCAGCTGCAGACGTGCCTGGAAGAGAAAGGAAAGTCCAATGCTGCAAAGAAATATACTGCATAGGAACCTGGAATGTGAGATCTATGAACCAGGGTAAGCTGGATGTGGTCAAACGTGAGGTGGAAAGAATAAACATTGACATCTTGGGCATCAGCGAACTTAAATGGACAAGAATGGGTGAATTCAGTTCAGATGACTATCACATCTACTACTGTGGGCAAGAATCCCATAGAAGAAATGGAGTAGCCCTCATAGTCAACAATAGAGTGAGAAAAGCAGTGTTGGGATACAACCTAAAAATGAAAGAATGATCTCGGTACGATTCCAAGGCAGCCCTTTGAACATCACAGTAATCCAAGTTTATGCACCAAGTACCGGTGCTGAAGAGTCTGATATTGACCAATTTTATGAAGACTTACAACAACTTCTAGAACTGACACCAAAGAAAGATGTTCTTCTCATCATAGGGGATTGGAATGCTAAAGTAGGGAGTCAAATGATAAAAGGAATAACTGGCAAGATTGGCCTTGGAGTTCCAAATGAAGCAGGGCAAAGGCTAATTGAGTTTTGTCAAGAGAACAAGCTGGTCATTGCAAACACTCTTTTCCAACAACACAAAAGGCGACTCTACACATGGACATCACCAGATGGACAATACCGGAATCAGATTGATTATGTTCTCTGCAGCCAAAAATGGAGGAGCTCTATACAGTCAGCAAAAATGAGACCTGGTGCTGACTGTGGCTCAGATCATCAGCTTCTTATTTCAAAATTCAAACCTAAACTGAAGAAAGTAGGGAAGACCACTGGGCCAGTCAGGTATAATCTAAGTCAAATCCCTTATGAATACATAGTGGAAGTGAAGAATAGATTTAAGGAACTAGATTTGGTGGACAGAACTCCCGAAGAACTATGGATGGAGGCTTGTAACATTGTACAGGAGGCTGCAATGAAAACTATTCCAAAGGGGAAAAAAATGCAAGAAAGCAAAGTGGTTGTCCAACGAGGCCCTACAAATAGCGGAGGAGAGAAGGGATGCAAAATGCAAGGGAGAAAGGGAAAGATACAGAAAATTGAATGCAGATTTCCAAAGAATAACAAGGAGAGACAGGGCGGCCTTCTTGAACAAACAATGCAAAGAAATAGAGGAAAACAACAGAAAAGGAAAAACCAGAGATGTATTCAAGAAAATTGGAGATATTAAAGGGGCATTTCATGCAAAAAGATATGATAAAGGACAAAAATGGTAGGGACCTAATTGAAGCAGAAGAGGTCAAGAAGAGATGGCAAGAATCTTTATTAATGACTTGGAGGAAGGAATAGAGAGTATGCTAATTAAATTTGCAGATGATACCAAATTGGGAGGGGCTGCTAATTCCCTAGAGGATAGGATGCAAATCCAAAAAGACCTCGACAGACTAGAATGCTGGGCCAAAGCTAACGGAATGGATTTCAACAGAGGGAAATGTAGGGTACTGCATTTAGGTTAAAAAAATGAATTGCACAAATATAAGATGGGGGATACTTGGCTGGATAATAGTACCTGTGAAGGGGATTTGGGAGTCTTGGTGGACCACAAATTGAACATGAGTCAGCAGTGTGATGCAGCAGCCAGGAAAGCCAATGTGATTCTTGGTTGTATCAACAGAACCATAGTGTCTAGATCAAGGGAAGTGATAGTACCACTTTATTCTGCTCTGGTCAGACCCCACCTGGAGTACTGTGTCCAGTTCTGTGCACCTCGATTTAAAAAGGATGTTGACAACCTTGAGCGGGTGCAGAGGAGGGCTACCAGGATGGTTGAGGGTCTGGAGGAAATGTCTTATGAGGAACGGCTTAGGGAACTGGGACTGTTTAGCCTTTCAAAAAGAAGACTGAGAGGGGATATGATAGCGATGTTTAAATATTTGAAAGGATGTCACATTGAAGAGGGAACAGGTTTGTTTTCCATGGCTGCAGAGACTAGGACTCAGGGCAGTGGTTTCAAACTACAGGAAAAGAGATTCCATTTGAACATTAGGAAGAACTTCATGACAGAGCTATTCGGCAGTGGAATATGCTGCCACGGAGGGTGGAGGAGTCTCCTTCTTTGGAGGTTTTTAAACAGAAGCTGGATGGCCATCTGTCGGAAATATTGTGATGGGGGTTCCTGCATGGCAGGGGTTGGACTAGATGGCCCTTGAGGTCTCTTCCAACTCTATGATTCTATATCAGAAAGATCTGGATGTCCCTGATAACCAAGATAGCGTAGCTGCTGACCTGGAGCCAGACATCCTGGAAAGTGAAGTCAAGTGGGCCTTAGAAAGCATTGAAAACAACAAGGCCAGTGGAGGTGACGGCATTCCAATTGAACTCTTTAAAATCTTAAAAGAGGATGCTGTAAAGGTGCTGCACACGATATGCCAGCAAATTTGGAAAACCCACCAGTGGCCAGAGGACTGGAAAAGATCATTCTACATCGCAATCCCAAAGAAAGGAAATGCCAAAAAATGCTCCAACTATCGCACAATTGCATTGATTTCACACGCTAGCAAGGTTATGCTCAAAATTCTACAAGGCAGGCTTCAGCAGTATGTGGAAAGAGAACTTCCAGAAGGGCAAGCTGGATTTAGAAGGGGCAGAGGAACTAAGATCAAATCGCCAACATGCGCTGGATTATGGAAAAAGCCAGAGAGTTCCAGAAAAACATCTACTTCTTCTTCATTGACTATGCCAAAGCTTTTGACTGCGTGGACCACAAGAAACTATGGCAAGTTCTTAAAGGAATGAGAGTGCCTGACCACCTTATCTGTCTCCTAAGAAATCTATATGTGGGACAAGCAGCAACTGTCAGAACTGGATATGGAACAACTGACTGGTTTAAAATTGGGAAAGGAGTATGACAAGGCTGTATACTGTCACCTTGCCTATTTAACTTATATGCAGAGTACATCATGCGAAAGGCAGGTCTGGATGAATCACAAGCCACAATTAAGATTGCTGGAAGAAATATCAACAACCTCAGATATGCAGATGATACTACTCTGATAGCAGAAAGTGAGGAGGAATTTAAGAACCTCTTAATGAGGGTGAAAGAGGAGAGTGAAAAAAATGGGCTGAAGCTCAACATCAAAAAAACTAAGATCATGGCCACTGGTCCCATCACCTCCTGGCAAATAGAAGGGGAAGAAATGGAGGCAGAGACAGGGTTTATTTTCTTGGGCTCCTTGATCACTGCAGATAGCGACTGCAGCAACGAAATAAAAAGACACCTGCTTCTTGGGAGGAAATCAATGGCAAACCTAGATAGCAACCTAAAGAGCAGAGACATCACTTTGGAAACTAAGGTCAGGATAGTCAGAGCTATGGTTTTTCCAGTAGTGATGTATGGAAGTGAAAGCTGGACTATAAAGAAGGCTGATCGCCGCAGAATTGATGCTTTTGAGCTGTGGTGCTGGAGGAGAGTCTTGAGAGTCCCCTGGACTGCAAGGAGATCAAACCTATCCATCCTGAAAGAAATCAACCCCGAATGTTCACTGGAAGGACAGATTTTGAAGCTGAGGCTCCAGTACTTTGGCCACCTCATGAGGAGAGAGGATGCCTTGGAAAAGTCCCTGATGTTGGGAAAGATGGAAGGCAAAAGGAAAAGAGGACGGCAGAGAATGAGATGGTTGGATGGTGTCATCGATGCAACCAATATGGATTTGTCAAAACTCCGGGAGGCAGTGGAAGATAGGAAGGCCTGGCGAGCTCTGGTCCATGGGGTCACGCAGAGTTGGACACGACTGAATGACTGAACAACAACACTCTCCCAACCCTCAGTTTGACTGGATGTCCCCTAATTCTGGTATATTTTGTGTGTGAGAGAAGAGTGTCCCTCTATCCAGTTTACTCATGCCCTGCCATGCCCTGCATTATTTTGTACGTCTCAATCGTATCCCCACTCAGGTGCCTTTTTCCAGACTAAAGAGCCCCAAATGTTTTAGCCTTTCCTCATAAGGGAGGTCCCTCAGCCCAGTAATCATTTTAGTCACTCTCTTCTGCACCTTTTCCAGTTTCACTATGTCTTTTTGACATGTGGTGACCAGAATTGTACACAATACTCCAGGTGTGGCCTTATTATCATTTTGTGCAATAGCATTATAACGTCATCTATTGCTTCCTCCTGGTACCTTGGAGCACACTCTAGTAAACTTCCAGTTATAGTTATAGCTCCTCGGTTCACCTCCACTCAGTGTTCTTGAGTGTTGAAAGTGTGGCATCTCTCTTTCACTCTTGTCTAAGATGCATAATGCTACCACAGCATCTGTGAATGCCACTTGAAGTATGAATTGGTATTTCGTATGGAATGGATGGTGTTGATTTGTAACTGCCAAGAGGAGATGAAAGCCATGGTTTTCAGTTAACTTGCTCCTCTAACGTGCCCCAAGAAAAACATTCTCTGCCTTGTTGTATTACAACAGGGAGTGAAGGTCTACTAGGGTAAAAAACAAAAGGTGGATCCTAGACATGGCATTGAATTAAACAAGGCCCCTGCTTTGCAATGAACATAATTGACCCCCCTGAGGAGTGAAATATCCCTTTGTTGAGCTTTCCTATTGGAATTAGCTCTGGTTATGATTGAACACTAGTGCCTCTTGTGCCTCACTTGCTGTTATGTTGCTTGTCCCTTATTACAATGTGATTTGCATTATATATACCATTGTTAAATGGGCAATTGCATGACAAGTTGAATAAAAGAACATGAAGACACGGGAGGAGCCCAGCCAGGATGGGCTCACCAGCCCTAAAGGGAAGAGCTTCAGGGAGTTTTCCTTTCCTTTCATGGCCATAAGGAACATTGAGCTCCAACTGCCAGTTGCTCTGAACCTCTAGAGCAGTGGTTCTCAACCTGTGGGTCCCCAGATGTTCCTGGACTGCAACCCCCAGAAGCCTTTACCACCAGCTATCCTGGCCAGGATTTCTGGGAGTTGCAGTCCAAAGGTTGAGAACCACTGCTCTAGAGGATGTAAGAGGAGAGAAGGGGGTGCTGACCTCTCCCGCCACCCAGAAGAGTAAGGGAATATGAGCAGAGTCACAAGGAGATTATCAGCCTGCCTGCATTCTACAAGCTGATTCCCCTCCTCCTCCTTTTTCCTTGCATGCTGTGATATTTTTGCTCATCACTAGAGATGGGCACAAATAGAAAAAATGGAGTTTTTTGTTTGTCGTTTGGAGGGTCCGTTTCAGTTCGTTTCCATTTTTCTTGAATTTTTGCAAAAAATCGCTTTTTGTTTTTGTTCGTTTCGTTACTGTTTTGTTATCATTTATTTCAATTTTTAATTTTTTTAGCATTTAAAGCAGTTCACTGTATTGCAGTAATGGAAACGAAACGCACAACAAAATTTCCGGTGTTTCTGTTCGTTTCGTTTCATTTTGGAGACAAAATTCGTTTGTCGTTTCGTTGCATAATGAAACAAAAAATGAAAACAGAAACAAAAAATTGTTCATTTTGTGCCCATCTCTACTCATCACTCTTAGGACAGAGCCCATTTAAAAGGAAGCAGGAAGATCAAATGAGAACCAAATAAAATGGAGTTATTTTATATAAGATGATTTTTTTTTGTGTGACCATGGAGAAATTGCCAGTTCCTGCCAACCTAACAGTTCAAAAGCATGTAAATGCGAGTAGATATATAGGTACCACCATAAAAAGTGGGAAGGTAAAACAGTGTTTCCTTGCAGCCATGCTGGCCACATGGCCATGGACTTGCCCAACACTGGCTCTTTCGGCTTGAATACAGAGATGAGCACTGCCCCTAGAGTCAGACACGACTAGCACGCATGTGGGGAAAACCTCTACGTTTACCTTTTTACATGCACAAAAGAAGATCTATGAAATGGATGTGGAAGTAGCCTGCTTTTGGTCACGACCTTTATTGACCTCAAACATAAGCATATAGTACAACAGGCAACAATACTTGCATTGATAAGGAGTATGCGCCCAATTAATATTTCCTGGGTGCTAAAAATGGAGAACAAAACATGGCACCACAAAACATAAAAAAAGCATGATATGTTCGTTGAAGTGGTGGCCAAACTTTGGCCCTCCAGATGTTTTGGACCACAATTCCCACAGTCCTTTGTAACGGGCAATACAGGCTTGGAATCCTGGGAGTTGTGGTCCAAAACATCTGGAGGGCCAAAGTTTGGCCACCACTCTGGCCATCAACCATGAAGCTATGTCCCACCTGAGGATAATTACTTTCATCCTAAGACTGCAAAACAAAATATTTTGTTGGGCATTGTAACCTGCATCACTGTATTGTGTGCATGCAATTATGCCCCACTACATGCACAAAAGACAATCTAAGAAATGGATGTGGAAATAGCCTGGTCTAGTTATCTTATTTTTTAAATTTGGTTTAATTTTACTTATACAGTATTTCATATGTGTGCATCATTTTAAAGGCTGTGCTACAAATAAGAAACCAAAGAAGAATGATCTTTAAAATTGTTTAAATAGACATGACTGGCTTTGGGAGATGGCAGAAAGATATAATATAGCTACGATTTTAATACAGTGGACCCTCGTATAACAAGCAGTTTGTTTAACAGAAAATCCACTTAAAGGAAAACATTTCCAGAGATAGGGGGAAATTGCTTAACAGAATCATCTATGGGGGTGAATCCGTACAACAGAAAACCGGTTGTGATTAGGAATGAGTCCGTTTTCAATGCATTCCTATGGCAAATTTGTACAAAGGAAATTTTGCTTAACAGGATTTCATTTGGAACGAATTAATTCCTTTATACAAGGTACCACTGTACATCTGAAACAATGAGACAAATGCTACAGCACCAGCATTCTAAATAACAGAAGAAAGCAATGGAGGTGCTGAGCTGTTTCAACAGCAGGGCACTGGTGTCAGCATTGCTCATTTTCTGCTGCCTGTAAATGTGGCTTCAGTGAAACGTTATAGACCATTGGAACAGCAAGTGAGATTTCCTGTGCTCATGTTGGCAATATCCCAGGAGGACAGCAGCATCTGCTGATGTGTCTAGTGCTTCCTTTGCTGCTCTTAATATGCTATAGCAGCACCACACCAGGTGTGAAGAAAGTGGCACTCAGATAAGCCTCAGGCGGAAAGGGACAGAATGTAAGAACCACTGCGTTCTCTAGCCTTCCTTTCCGCACGGGCGATCTGGAAGGGGGACAAAAGGCAATCCCTGCTTTGCCTACAGCTCCTCAACAGATGGTAGGCAGTTGCCTATTGCTCCTGGATGCAGGGGATCGCTTTAGCTGCTGCCATTATGCAGAGCTTTGAAGAGTCAGTTTCAGGAATCCAGCCATTAAAACACCTTAAATGGGCGGGAAGGGGGATTCTGGGATTTGAAGTTAAGTAATTAAGATATTTGTAGGTAGTGGTGGGCATAAAACAGAAAAACAATAGTTCGGTTTGTTCTGTTTCAGCTCCCCCCCTGCGGTTTGATTCGGTTCGGTTTGTACGAATTTTTAAACCAAAAATGTGTATGAACCGAACCCAACCAAACTGGTTTGGTTTACCTCAATGGCTGTGGTGGCAGTGATCCCAGTGGTGGCCGAAGCAGCCCAGAAGGCCCTGACAGCAGCCACACTGGACAGCAGGAGGCCTCACTGCCACCTCTGCAGCCCTGGCAGCGGCCATGCTGGGCAGCAGTGGACTGCCCCGATGCCACCTTTAGAGGCCAAGCAGTGGCCATGCCAGGCAGCAGGAGGCCTCACCGCCACCTCCGGAGCCCCGGCCGTGGCTGCACTGGTCTGCAGTGGACCACCCCGCTGCCACCTCTAGAGGCCCAGTGGCTACTGTGCCAGGCAGCGTGAGGCCTCACTGCTGCCTCCGGAGCCCCGGGCATGGCCACACCAGGCACCAGTGGAACATGCCACCACTGCCTCCAGAGGCCCAGCAGCTTCTCATCACCACCTTCTGAGCTCCCCGACCCAGACGTCAGATAAGAGATGCTGCTGGGGTGGGGGAATGAAAAACAAATGGAACAAAATGGAGATTTCCATTTCCTTTTGTTTCGATTTCCTTAGAGGGGGCTGTTTGTTATTCATTTTGTTAACTAACAAAATGAATAACGAACAACAACATGATTTTTTAATTCGTTTCATGCCCATCTCTATTCATACGTAATGTTTCTTCCAGGAAATTGTATTAGAATTTCTTTTAACGCACATAGATGCTGTCATTATATTTTGTGGCTGTTTATTCCATTCATTAATTATATTTACATGAATGTATGCATTATTTTGTTTGTTTTAAACCCTGGCTTTGCCTAACCCATCTTTAGTTTTATGGGGGTAAAATTCTCTTATTTTATTTTATTCTTAACATGCATGAAGGAAACATACAGAACATCTTCCACCTGGAGATAGTAGTGGTGGTGCCATGTTTAGGCCAAGATACTTTGCCACCTGAGGCAAAGGATAAAATGACACCCTCTTACTAATGGGTCATTGTTTTCCAACATGCTGGAGACAGCACACTAGCTTAGGGGGCAATCTGTGCTGCACTCCCAGTTCTGTCTTATAACTGCCAACTGCAAGAACCAGGACTCCTAGCATCAGCCCCTAGAAGTGGTCGGCAGTCAGCTACAAGCACATTTATTGTTTACATTACATTAAGCTGTAACCTAAGCAGCAGAATCAGGAGCTAAAAACATTCATAAGAGTTCTTGATTGCATTTGCATTTATTTTTAAACATCTAAACATGAGGCTGCTTATTTTTAAGCATCTAATATGCAGTGACATTTTAGCTTTCATATGCTTTCATCTTTATTAATTATTCTTTTCCTCCCATTGGTTTGCCTTGACCATAGTCTTCTTCAGCATATAACATGTTGTTTCTGTAAGTTTGGGTGCTTTTTGCTTGTTTGGTTTGGTTTGGGTTGGGTTCATATGATGTAGGTGAAGCGGGCAGAGCCCTAAGGAAAACAAGAAAAACACCAGCAAACATTTAACCATTTTGCCAGAGGACTGCAGCTATTAGATGGGCACAAACTGAATCACAAACCAGGAAAAAAATGGGTTTGTGGTTTGGTTTGGGAATCCCCCTTTTCCAAAAAAACCCTGCTGAATCCCACCCACCACCGCCCCATCAGTGCTTCTCTTTGCTTTGGAAAAAAAGGATGACTCTCCCTCCCCCACTCACTGGTCCCCCTTGTCTCCCTATCTTGTCTTGAAAAGCCTCTCCCCTGCTTCTGCTGCTGCAGCTTGGAAGCCAGCACCACTGCCTGTGCGCCTGCACCCACCTGCCAGCTAAGCAACGGGTACTGGCACATAGTCAGCCAACTGCCTTTCAGGATGTTGTCAGTCATGGAGGAAGCTTCAAGACAGGGAATGGAGGGGGGAGGGGAGGCAGGCAGGCAGTCCCCCCCCACACTGGTATGACCCCCCCCTCCAATAAAACCAAACAAACAGTGAGCTAGTTCTTTTTTTTTTCAGGGGAGGGGGTTCGTGATAGTTTGTGATTCGCAGGTAGCCACAAACCACAGACCATCACGAATCAGTGGTCTTTTGGTTTGTGCCCATCTCTAACCATTATCTGCCCTCCTGATCCAGATATAAGACAATTTTTATGTTATTTGGGTGAGCAGATCTCATTAAGCATATGGAATGGGTAGTGTGAGGTAGATGGAGCAAACTGGCATGCCTTGGCTCAGTTTGCAGGGTGCAAGTTGAGTGAAGAATGTGTGCTTCCACAGAACAAAAGGCATATTTCAGGAATTTGGAAGCTGATTCCCCCCAAAACCCAAACCAATCTTTGTACTGATAATATATCATCCCAGGACAGTCATCAGCCTGTGTTTTGCCTACATGCCACCATGGAACAGATGGATATCCCATGATAGCCAAAACCCCAGTCATAGCTATACCCAGATCACTGTATCTGCACTGAATAGCAGAATGATATGGCACATTACTAAACAATCAGGGTGGTGGCATGGTTCATTCTGAGGACAGGGATGCATGATGACACAGACATGAATGTAAAGCATACTTGCTGAACTCATTATTGGATTGTTTTAGGCTGACTTGACTTAATGAAGTGTTGAAAGAGGTAGCCATGTTATTTTGTGCATGAATTCCAGGCAAAATTCAAAGAAAAACAAAAAAACCCCAAAAGAAAAAACATGTGGCACCTTAAAGACTATTATATTTTATTGTAAGCTTTCATGGACATGTCCACTTCTTCAGACATACAGTAACAGAATGAAGTGTACAATGGAATATACAGTGGAATATAAGTCATACCAAATATTCATTGGCTGTTGGATGTATGATATATTTGCATGCAGTAATTTGGCTCATGCTGTTTTAGGGCTCTGTTGTAAAAATCCCCATGCGGGCCACGTGGTCGGCAGTGAAAAAAAATACAATAAAAATAAAATAGAAATAAATAAAAATAATAAAAAGGAGTGCTGACACAGTCCCAGGGGTGGCTGGGTTGGCACCCTAAAATAAAGGGAAAAATATAAAAAATAAAACCAGTGCTGACATGGCCCCAGGGGCTGTGCAGCCGAAAAAAAAAATCCGATCCGGCATGCGCTACAGCTGTAGCATGGGCCATGTGGTCAGCAGTAATGAAAACACAATAAAAATAAAATAAAATAAGTAATTAAAAAAAGGAGTGCTGACCCAGCCCCAGGGGTGGCCGGGTTGGCGCCCTAAAATAAAGAAAAAATATTAAAAATAAAACCAGTGCTGACCTAGCCCCAGGGGCCATGCAATCGGTGCATGGAAAAAAAAGAGGCACTGGCCCTAAGCCTCAAAAAGCCCCTGCCACAGGGGCCAGGATCACCCCACTGCTGCCGCCGCTGCTGCCAGTAAGGATGATGTGTGGATGACTGAAGAAGAGGATGATAATGTGGATGATGAGGATGAAGATGCTGACAGTCCAGTTTGTGCAGTTGTTGTCAACATCTGTGTTTTGGTTTGTTTTTTTGAATGTTTTATCCCGAGTGAGCACTGTCAAATGGATTAAATCGCACAAAGCAGGAAAAAACAAATAACGAATCGACAAACCAATGAAACGAATTTTTCAATTTTTTTGTTAAAAATGAAATGAAACAAACCAAACCCTAAAATGAAACGAACCAAAACAAATCACCATTTTTTCAGTTCGTGCCCATCTCTACCTCATTTACGTCTTTGTAATGTGAGTAAACTGTTTTTGCAAAAAACAATGTTTTTCCCCCTTTGGCGAAGGAAAGTATACACATAGAAGCACAAATATAAAAGTGCAACAGGTGATACCTTTACGCTACTATAAAAATAACAAAACATTACTAGCTTGCTAATATTTTGGGTGCGAAACCCCCTTCCTCAGAGCAGTACCAATAGGTTATAAAATGGCAAAAGATGGATTTGCCAGGAGTTGTTTCTTAGATGTATGGTCCTTGGCAAGATGGGAAAAAGCCAGAGAGTTTACTTATTTGGGGCTCGGAGATTGGATGTTCTTAGGCTGCATCCAGAATGAAAGGAGGGGGGTGGCTTTTATTGTCCCAGTCCTTCCAAAGACATAGAAGCACCTCAAGTACAGAAGAAGAGGTGTCTGTGAGAAGAGTCCTAAGAAACTTATCCAGTGCTTCTGACCCTTCAAAGTCTCCCCAGTAAAGACAACAACAATTGTCATTTTTCACACTTTAAAGCTTTTCAGGTCCTTTTGCTTCCTTTTCTCTTCTGCGACTGAGAGCACTATAAAACACCTCATCCTTTCATTGGGCAAGGGGAATAATTTTGCCATTTTTCATCCTCACCTGGGAGGACAAGCTAAGTCAAGATACTTGCTCCTACAGAAATATTTTGGAATATATTCCTAATAAAGCCACCCAGAATTTTCTCCTCAGTCTCCCTGTTCTCTGTAATAATCTGTCACTAGTTATGCAGTCGGAGGCAACTGGTTTCCTGTCTGTGGTAAATACTCTGTTTGGTGCCCCTTGTCGTTGCTTGGTGAAAGCAAATATTGCTGAACTAATATGAGGTGATTTTTCATGAGGTGGCATGAAAGGGCTTTGGTCTGAAGCTGCTAAAGAAGAAGGGTGACTTTTGCATAGAAAATATTTGCAAAAGCAGGAAAACAAAAGGGCACTGTTTTTAAAGCATGGCCCTCCTTCTCATGTTGGTAACCGTGCAGTGAGGCGAGATGTGACTTCTCAGTTGTACATCTCTAGAAGGTGAGGAAGACAGAGTTCTCTGTTGTGTTGGGCTGTATTTATTTTAGCCACTTGGAACTGAAGGTCTTTCTAGCTGAAAATGAATAATCACATCATTACTTCGCAGCCTTACCTAACCTATATGTGTGATGATCCCTGAAGTACGAGGAAGGTAGGTGTTGTTCTGCTCTCCATTCACCGAGACAAGGATTTGAATTGTATTGTAAAATGGTGGGCAGAGGCTTTAATTTTTAATGCTTGGTAGGCCACAATTGGGGTTAGTGCCCTTCAAAATGGATTTTGCAATGAGTCAAGATAGTGGATCCTCGTATAACAAACGGTTTGTATAACATAAAATCTGTACAACATAAAAAATTATGGAGATAGGGGAAATTTGCTTAGCAGAATAGCCTGTGGGGTGAATCTGTACAACATAAAAATGGTTGCAATTAGGGATTACTCTGTTTTCAATGCATTTCTGTGGGAAATTTGTATAAAGGAAAAATTGCTTAATATAATTTCATTTGGAACATATTAATTCCTTTATACAAGGTACCCCTGTATTGTGAATCCAAGAGGCTAAGAGCGCTGTGCACTTATCTTTTCATTGAGGGTTTGAATTCCTTTTGTGGCTGTTCTGAACAATCCATATGGAGGACTATATAGGGAAACCATACATCAAATTAAAATAAATGTGAACTTTGCAAGAAAAATACATATTTGTGTATATGTATGATATGTTAAATGCATATATAAGGGCATTTATTTATCAGTACTATGAAGTATAAACACAATTAAAACAGATCTTATGAAGCACCTGTTGAAAAGTGTCTGGAAGTTGAGTCACGACAAATGGATTTATTTTCCTTGAGAGATTGAAATATTTTGCTGCTCATCCAAACAGCTTTGTCATTTTGGACGAGCAGCAAAACATTTCTGTCTCTCAAGAAAAAGAAGTCCAGTTGCCATGACTCACCTTCCAGATAAACTCACCTGGATGACTGAGAATCTTCACAGACATACTGTTGAAAAGTGCTTTTGATCATATAAGAATGACAAGTACAGATTGTTACAAGTGATCATTCATGGAGGGGTTGTTGTAAGTAAATGTGGGGGGATAAATGTATAATGAGGAAGAGTGTATCAGTTGAAGGATCTTGGTAATTAGTTTGGCTGGAGAATATTGTCACTGTGTACAGCTCCTACATCAGAGTCAAGATCACCATAATGACATATATCCGTTAATAGGAGAAAAGAAAGGCTATCTCACTGAGATACCTAGTTTTGGAAAATAGCATATAAAATGTGGGAACAAATGGAATGGAATAAATGGGGTGTTGTGTATTGATCTGTATTCTTATTATCTGTACTTGCTTTTGTTGAAGTAACTGCCTTCCTGTTCCAAAGGGAACAGGCCTATTGGTTTATTCAACTTGCTGCATTTGGATCCTCAATCCTATTGGTCTCTGCCAAAAGGCAGCTTTGTGATTGGTTGTAATTGTTCCCTCCAAAATGTATTTTTTCCTAGCCAGTCCTGGCTCCTATAAATATAGCTTCCTCTCCCCAGTCCCCAGTCTTGTCTTTCCCTGAATAAAGAGCTGTCACCAGCCTGCTATGTCTAAGAGCTGAAATCACTGCTGAAATCACTAAACCCCACGTCACAACACTGGCGACGAAGGTGGGATCCGGAATGCTGAGAAGCAGAGGATCATCACGCTGACTCAGAGTCCGGATCGCAGTGGAGAACAAGACTCACCAGCCAGTTTAGAAGACGACCCTGCCCACTGGAGAGAATGGAAAGTCCACGGGTATTGGAG
Source organism: Phrynocephalus forsythii (assembly GCA_029282475.1). Taxonomy (NCBI): domain Eukaryota; kingdom Metazoa; phylum Chordata; class Lepidosauria; order Squamata; family Agamidae; genus Phrynocephalus; species Phrynocephalus forsythii. The sequence goes on from JAPFRF010000022.1 coordinate 9,137,128, forward strand.
CCCTTCCAGCCATCGGAGCCCCACACTTGGGAGGACTATGTTGAACGCTTCAAGTTCTTCATGGTGGCTCAAGGAATCACTGATGCCAGCAAAAGAAGGGCCATGTTCCTGAGTTGCTGTGGGCGTGAGACCTTCTTGTTGGCCAAGGCACTGCTCGCCCCAGCAAAGCTGAGTGAGACATCACTCACAGACATTTTCGCCCGGCTGACAAGTCACTTGGCACCTACCAAAACCAAGATGGCCTGGCGGATGGAGTTTCAGAAAAGGCAACAGCAAGCCGGAGAATCTGTGGCTGCATTCCTGGCAGGACTCCGGGAGCTTGCTCAGCACTGTGGCTTCCCAAATCTTGAAGACACTCTCTTGAATTGATTTGTTGGGGGGCTCTGCAGCAAAAAAGCCCGAAGGCGCATTGTGGCAAAGGAAGATGTCACCCTTGCCTCCGCCTTGAAAGAGGCCACCGCCACAGAGAATTATGAGCAGGAAGAGCTCAATGCCAGTTGCAAGGCCATGAAGCTGCAGGTAGAGGCTACCCATGCCATGGATGAACCAGAGGCTAGTCCAAGCCAGAGCCCAGTCCGTGGTGTCGAGTTGGTGCGTCAGGCTGATGCACGGCCCAAAGATCGCCGAGGCGCTTGCCCAGGTTGTGGCGGTAACCATGAGCGGAAAAGCTGCCGTTTTCGTGATGCTACGTGCAGGGCATGCGGGACGTCAGGACACATCGCCAGGGCCTGTAGGTCAGTGGCAACTGGAACAATGGGATCACCTAGATCAACGCGTCGCAGATCATCCACCATGACTCATCTCCTGGACGACTACAATTATCTCACAGAAATCAACGGAGAGACTGTGCAGTTCCCGGCGCAAGGAAAAACATCCGTCAGAGTGAAGATTGAAGGTCAACCATGCGACATGGAGGTGGATTCCGGATCTGGATTCATCATTGTTTCAGACCAGACTGCAAGGGGGCTCTTCCCTGGGGATAAGTTCCCCTCTTTGGAACCATTCCCAGCAACCTTGCAATCATACACGGCTGGCTGCATCCACATTCTAGGAATGTGTGCGGTGAGGGTACAATTCCGGGAGAAACAGGCCGTGCTTAAATTGGTGATTGCAAAGGGGAGTCACCCCAGTCTCCTGGGCACTGACTGGTTTCCCGCCTTGGGATTGTGTATATCAGGGCTCAACTCAGTCCAAACTTCCCCAGAGTTGGGCAAGGCGTTAGGCCAGGAATTTGCCGAACTCTTCAGTGGAAAACTGGGTTGTTATAAGGGGCCTCCAATTGACTTTGAGCTGGACCCCAGAGTGGCCCCAATCCGACTCAAGCCAAGGCAAGTGCCATTTGCGCTGCAACCCAAGATTGAGGCGGAACTGGACAAATTGGTCAAACAGGGAGTTCTTTCACCTGTGGACTCGTCTAAGTGGGAGACTCCTATCGTTTGTACAAATGTTATTTTAACCCTCCTCATTTTTATGGAGAAAATGGGTAACCTTTGTGCCATTAAGGCAATTTATTTTGTCCGTTTATTCTTTGCTCATCAGCTCATTCTTCAAGGGAGGGAGGGTTCTACACAAGGTGATGGATGACAGACTCCCATCCAGATACCCGTCTAGCCCTGACCTACTTTGCTTCTAAGGTTGGGATTCATCAGGTGCCTTAGGTTTACTCCCTGATCTCTTACTCTGGAATGCCCTCCCTACACAGATCCGCCTGGTGCCAACACTTTTGGCTTTTCGGCGCCAGGCAAAGACCTTCTTGTGCAGCCAGCATTTTAATTAGATTTTTTTGGGCTGGACACACGAGCAGCAGGGTTTTATAATTTGTGTTGTATTGTGTATTAACTGTGTTGTATTTTGTAGTTGTAATAATTGTATTGTTTTATAGTTTTAAATACATTGTTGTATGCCGCCCAGAGACCTCTTGATAGTGGGGCAGCTAATTTTTTGTAAATAAATAAATAAATAAATAAATAAATAAATAAATAAATAAATAAATGGAATCTTGTTACCAGATAGCCAAATGGCAACTAAACTGAAGCAGAATTAGAAAGAAAGGAGACTCATCGTGCATAGATGGCCAAGGGATGACAGTGCCACCCACACCGTGATGCCAGACACTTGACCGGATCAGTAAGCACCTGAGCCATCATGTTCATTCCCAGAAGAATCTGTTCTAAATTTCAATATCTATTGACTCCACTCATTAATTGGGTACAGCCACTTGCCTTTCTCCACACTCTAGCCTGTTAGATGCAGAAGATTGGGATTTTGTTTCATTATTCTGCACCTTACTAATAATAGCTTTCCAGTCAGACCTTATCAGCCACAGCTGGGTACGTTTGTTCAGCAGGACTGCCTGTGTTCTCTGTCAAATCCCCTTTAAATCTCTCTGATTGTTTTGTTTTGCTTAGACCTCGTTACTGAAAACGGCTGCATCCTGGGGAGGGGAGGCAAAGGGAGATGGACTGAAAGTGTAAAGTGGAAAAAAAGAGAAACAACATACACGCAGATCCAGAAGCACATCTTATGCTGGTCCTTGGCATCCTTCAGTCTGCTGAGGGTTAACAAAAATGAGGCAGGCAGAGAGGATGTTCCTGGCAGTGGAAGGTGGATCGGTTACTGGATGTTAGAAAACAGTTCCCTGTTCTGTCCACCAGCCGCCGGTGGTCACAGTGAAGGCGTTTGAGGATCCGGTGCCTGCACTCCTTTCTGCAGACCCCCCTTTTTTCATCCAGACAGTGATCTTTTTCATTCCACACCTGGATGAGATTGAAGTCTGGAAGAGATGCTGCTGCAAGGAGTTCCCCTTTGGAAGATTGTCAACAGGCGGGGTTCCCCAGGTGGCTTGGCTGAATGAGCATCTTTCAGACCCACACAAGGTAAGTCTCCCTGTGCCACTAGAAGTATCCCGGTGTGCCTCTCTATGGACCACAGGCCAGTCTGGTGTAAGGGGTGTGTGTGGAGATGGCAGTTTTCACACTTGAGAGATTGAAATAGACTTTGCCACCCCTGCCACCAAATTAAGCAGATCATTCATTAATCTTCTTTTGTTTTTAACTTCAGGAGATGTACGGACTGTTTTGGTAAGAACATGTTGCATCATGGTTTCCTGTGAGAAAACCATGTGGAAGTTTAAATGCCTTACCTGCTACATTGCTTTCTGCTTGGAGTGTCAAAGGTACTGCCGGAGGGGAATAGTAAAGCTATTATCATGGACTTAGTGCAAGAGCGGTGTGGATGATATCTGACTTTTATACATTTGTCTGTAACACATTTTGTGGGAAGTATGGGCTTTAGCTAAAACATCAGAAATCAAACATACTGGTGCAAAAGTATTCGGATTTGAGAAACCAAGCCTTCCATATCTTTGTTTAACCCCCCCCCCCTTTGTATTTTCAAAGAGCTGAAAGAATTTTTGGTTTAATATTTTTGTGCTCATATATTTGTGCTCAGAGGTTGAATAGGATGCCCAAATTTTCTAATCACAATGTTGGTATAAAAACAGTTAACATATATTTTGCCTTTTTATGCAAATGAATAGTTTGAACTTCTAAGAAAATCAGTTTTGAGGGCCCCCCCACCTCCCCCCCCCCCGGTGCTCTGAAAATGCTGATAATAATTATTCGAGCACGAACTAGACTTCTACAGATTGAGGCTGTTTTTGTTCATGGAAACTAGGCATGTAACTACGTGTCAGAGGATAGTTCTGTGTTCTGTCTACCAAGAGTATTTGTATTGAGCTTCTGTATTTGAAGAGCCACTATTCATTGCACCTATAACCCTGTGTTTCCATTGTTTGTTTGTTTAAAATGTTAAACTGTACTTTCAATGTGAATATCAGCCAAAAAGGATCAAGGAATTAATTTCATGCATGAAGACTATAATATACTTAGAAGACATGTAAATGGTGTCCACTTTTAAGCAAATTTTCCTTTATACAAATTTCCCATAGGAATGCATTGAAAACAGAGTAATCCCTAATCACACCCATTTTATGTTGTATGGATTCTCCTCATGGATGATTCTGTTAAGCAAATTTCCTCTATCTCCAGAATTTTTTATGTTGTACAGATTTAATGTTATACAAACCGTTTGTTATACAAGGGTCCACTGTTCACTTAGAAGACATGTAAATGGTTGTCCACTGAAGTCTCAGACCAGTGTGAACTCGGAATAGGATTTGCAGTGGCTAAAACTGATGTCTTGGGTAGTGTGTATATATATATATATGCATGTTAGGGTGGATTCGGGTTTCTTCCCGTGTAGAAATCTGGTTGTTTTGGCGACGTTTCGACGAGGTCTCACTCGTCATCTTCAGGCTGGTGTTCTGGCTTCTTTCTTCTTGAAGCAAAGCGTGGTCTCAGTTGAAGTCCTTCTATAAATACTGCTGGGGGTGTGGTTTGCTTGCTCTGTTGCTGATTGCAGGTTGCTTTGTTCCTTTGGTTTGCTGGCTTCGTTAAGGGATTTGCTGATGGCTGTTTAGATGGCTGTTTACAGGTTTCTTTGTCCTCAGTGGGGTTGTTCATTTTTCTGGCTACGTGTCTGTGGTCTCCCAATCTGCTCCATGTGGTGACTGGAGTAAAGAAGTAGATGGAAAACCACCAAAGCCAAAATAAAGCCTCTCCCTTAAGTGAAAATCAAGCCAAGCATCATCCCCAGAGAGAAATCATCCAGATGCCCCAAGCTCTACGGCCTCCCCAAGATTCACAAAGAAGGAACACCTCTCAGACCCATAGTCAGCTCCATAGGCTCACCTCTACAAAACCTCGCCAAATTTCTTGCCAAACAACTCCAGATGCAGAATCCATCACTTCATTGAAGAAATTATAAAGAAACAAGACCTACAACCCAATTTGATGCTCTTCACACAAGTGCCCATTCAAGAAGCCTTGACAGCTATCCACAACAAATACAACCCCCAAGCACATCCTAGATCTGACCAACCACTGCCTAACCAACACATACTTCATCCACAATGGACAAAGATACAAACAGATAGAAGGAGCACCCATGGATCACCCCTCTCACCGGTGAAGAAACTATATATGGAACACTTTGAAACCAACGCGTTACAGAAGTCCGAACATAAACCCAAACTCTGGCTCAGATATGTTGATGACACCTTTGTTATCTGGCCACACGGGAAAGATAAACTGAACAACTTCCTCACACATCTCAACAGCCTACACCCCAAAATACAATTCACTATGGAAATAGAAGCCAACAACCAACTTCCCTTCCTCCTAATCTACAAAAACAGCACTTAGGACATACCATCTACCAGAAAAAACACATACTAACCGCTACTTAAATGCACAATCACACCACCACCCTGCACAGATCAACTCCGTAGCAAAACCCTCATCTCCAGAACTCATGACAAAGACCACCTAAAAACTGAATTACACACTCTCTCGAATGTTTTAATTTTCGAACGGATTCCAAAAAACACCATCACCAAACTAATCCAAAAGGAAACACCCCCAAGAACCAAGAAACAGAAGAGAACAACGGCACCGCCCTCCTCCCTTACATCAAAGGCACCACAGACAAAATCAGCAAAATTCTCCACAAACACAATATCAAGACAGCCTTTTGCACAAATAGCCAACATTTTAAGAAACCCCAAAGACAAGATTGAGCTAGAAAACCAAGGAACGAAATACCATGCAAAGTCTGTCCAGCCACATACATCGGACAGACAAAAGAAGAAAACGCATCGCAGAACACAAGAACGCAGTCAAAAAGAAGAAAAATCTCTCTCTTCCAGCACATAAAAACAACAGGTCATGAAATTGACTTTGAAAGAACCAAACTCATCTCCAAAACTGAACACTTCAACAGTCGAATAATCATGGAAGCCATTGAAATAGAGAAACACCCAAACAACATGAATAAACGTGATGACACCTCCCGCTTGCCTGACATCTGGAAACTAGCCCTGGTCAACAGACGAGCCTCTGTCACAAAGACTGACACCAGGTCCAAAAGGACACAAGATGCCACCACCTTCCATCCACACCAAACACAAACCCAGACCCTTCCCACAGATGAAACGAAACCACCATCCAATAACAAAACCACGACTGCACCATCTACTGCGACACCCCACTCCAGTCACCACATGGAGCACACTCACACACCCCCAAAAACATTGGGAGACCACAGACACGTAGCCAGACCAAAATGAATTCACAAGACACAGGACCCCACTCCACCAAAGCCCAGGATACTGCCAGAACCTACCAGCCATCTAACCCACCAGCATGTAAACAGCCATCTAAACAGCCATCAGCAGTTAATCCCTTAACGATCGCCTCAGCCACACAGCAGATCACAAAAGAACAAAGGAACAAAGCAACCTGCAATCAGCAACAGAGCAAGCAAACCACACCCCCAGCAGTATTTATAGAAGGACTTCAACTGAGACCACACTTTGCTTCAAGAAGAAAGAAGCCAGAACACCAGCCTGAAGATGACGAGTGAGACCTCGTCGAAACGTCGCCAGAACAACCAGATTTCTACACGGGAAGAAACCCGAATCCACCCTAACATGCATATATATATATATATATATATATATATATATATATATATATATATATATATATATATATATATATATATATATATATATATATATATATATATATATATATATATATATATATATATATATATAATTTTTATTGCGTGGCTCACAGGCCCATTGCAAAGTGCATGAAGTAAAAACAGTACAATAAAAATATCAATAAAATAACAATTCAAATAGACAAAAAGGGGCCTGAGGGTACAGAAACCTAGATGTCAATTTGACTATTAGAAGTAGTTAAAGCAACTTTCATTTTAATAAGTAAAGAACAGAACCTTGCCATTCGAAATGTAACAAATTTATCTCTATCACAGAGTAAGATTTTGAGCTTTTCTTCGTCAGCTCTACCAGGATATTTTTCTAAGATGAATTTCAAAAGTCTTTCACAATGGATTCCAAATAGTGGGCAATAAAGCACAACATGTACCAAGTTCTCGACGGATTTATTATCACAAGAGCAGACTTTCTTATGGTATGGGGATTGTGCATAATGGCCCTTTAGATTGGCAAGTGGTAGCATATCAAAACGAGCCCGAGTAAATGCTTTTCTATGTTCAAAGTTGGTTAAATCAGGAAAATAAGATGGGTGATTTAGAGGCTTAGGTGTAATGTTCTTATAAAAAAGGGCTGTTTTTAGAGTGCTAAGCGAACCTATATCTGTTTGAACACAGAGGTCAGATAATCTTTGCTTTAGTAAGCGTTTAGCTGCTGTCAATCCAAGGTGTCTCACATGCTCTTGGGAAGAACCAAGTTTGGCTACTAGATTCAGTGCAAAAAATTTCCATGATCCAGAGTTCATCTCCCCATAGGATGATGTTAAAAATTCAGAGCGGGTAATGAACAAGATTTTCAGCCAATAATTAATTATTGATTTGTTAATTAGTGTTGGGTAGTGTAGGATTGGGAGCCACCAATATAGTTTTTCTCCCCTCTTCAGTCTTAACCTGCCATCCACAGTTGCCTTTTAACAAGGCCAACAGCATGCTAGTAGTTTTTCCAAAATGACACTGACTAAATCTTGGGAAAATCTAAAAGACTTGAAATATTTGGCTGGGAACTCTGGTTTTTTATGGTGCTGTCATCACCTGTTTTTATAAAAAGTACATTCCATTGAAATTGATGGACTGAACAGATGGATCTTCTCAACTGAAATAAAATGTTTTAATGGGCTCAGTTATGGTTGTTGGTAAGGCTTCCTTCTCTTCTCTCTTGCTTAGTGGTTCAGCTGACACTGGATAAATACCTTGTGCAAATTCAACAGTGTACTTACTGCATTGGCATTTCCTGCTCTGTCCAATCTCTTTCTTTTCTGGGGACTGAATCATGGACTTCCACAAAGAACATGCCTCTTGCTCAAGACAGCTGATGCCTCCTGTGAGCTGGAGAAAATATTCCCCCCTTTATTTATATTAGCTGGTCACAGTCTGTTCCCAGTGGCTGAGAGTTCAGCATGGGGCAAGAAATGGCGATTAACAGGCCATGCAAGCAAAGAAAGGGTTGGGTTTACCTTGTAAGCACATGGGGCTGGTTTCCTTCTGATGTCTTTGAGAAGCTGCCGCTGGTAGGGCATCTTTCACCCCTGCACCGCATGGATACATCCTGTACACAGTCAGGGCTGATGCAGTCATGAGAAGGTATCCTACAGCAATGGTGGGAAACCGGTCTGCCCTGTGAGACGTCCCTGTCTAGCCCACTTCATATCTTGCCACCAGACCAGGCCCCTGCATTACTTTTCTTCCATAGCAGCCTGGTGACAGTGCCTCTTCCTTTTCTTTTTCAAATTGTCAGTACCTTTCTCATCGGAAACAGCTGAGCATGGAGAGATGAGGGCAGAGATACAAGGATAGGGACCTAAAGACGATGTGCTTCTAGTAGAAGAGAAGGGGAGATACAGAACAAAGCAAGGCATTTTTTACTTATGCCAAACTTTGGCATATGACAACCCCCCAATGCACCTAGGAAAATTACATAGAAACAAATGAAATCTACCATACCTTTCCAGCCAACTGGCTTACAAATTTGTCTTGGCATCCATCTGGAGACATTTCACCAGAAGGGCAGTGATCTTTGCCCCACCTCAACCCTTGCTTTTTGGTAGGCTATGCTACTCCATGAAGTTGGAGGGGCAGCTGTATGGTCACACCTCTGTGAGCATTTGCAAGTACCATGTGTACATTAGAACAGTGTCAAGTGCATTTGGAGGAGCCATCTTGTCCTGTTTGGACTAGTGACTCACTCTCCCATATGTAGAGACCTGAAACAAGAAGCAACCTGTTGCTTCCTTACTGGTAGCATTGGTTCAGAGAGTGGGCCTTTGCATAACCACTGGGCAAGTGTTCCCCTAACAGAGCGAAACACCTCCCCACCTCCTTTTGGCTCTCACTTCTCATTGTGACAGATGGGGAAGTGAAGGGAACACGTTTACTGGTACCTGAGAGGACTTCCCATCAAAACTGTTTCTCAGCTGTGAAGTATTTCAAAATAAATAGCTCTGCATGAGTAAAATAAGCCAAGTGTGAGAGTTCACAACTATATGCCATGTCCCTTTCTCCATCTAATATGAATATTAATGATTAACATAACATTAACCATCCATATAACCTCATTTAATTGCTCCTCATCCAACATTAATGTAAACAAGGACTTGTGTTTTTGTTTAAATTTCACTAACAAAAAGCAGAAAGCTGTTCTACTAACATCCCAAGCTTCCTGTGTTCCCACTTATACATCACCTTTCTACACAGATCCTGCCTGTTCTGTATTCCTATTGGTCTTGTATATGCCTGGTCAGCATATGAGGTAACTTGGGTGAGGTGAGTGCTTAGTGGGCGGGCTAAGTCTACTGTATACCAGTGGACCCTTGTATAAAAACAGTTTGTTTAACAGAAAATCTGCTTAAAGAAAAAAAAAATCCAGAGACGAGGAAATCGCTTAACTGAATCATCTATGGGGCAAATCCGTACAATAGAAAATGGTCACAATTAGGGATTAATCCGTTTTCAAGGCATTCCTGTGGGAAATTTGTACAAAGGAAAATTTGTCAACAGAATTTCATTTGGAATGCATTAACTGCTTTATACAAGGTACCACTGTATTACTGTTTTTCCCACACCAAACTACTACAGATTTTGTTAGATTCGGCAATAATGAGCAGGGTGCTTAATGTTCTACAATAGTTGGATGGTGGCTGGGTTACACTAGAGTGGCACACTTTTTACATATAGCTTCAGTCTGAATTTGTGTCATACTTGGCGAAAATTAGTTGAATAAACACATGCAATCTTTAGGGTGGGGTTTACTGAATTAGGTGGCCAACTGGCCATCTACATGGGGAGAGGGTTCATTAAAGGCTCCTATTCTGTTCCTGATTACTCCTGTTCCGTAGTCACCCAAGAGAAATTGGGGGGGGGGGGCTTCAGTCCTCATCGGATAGTGGCTTGGCACAAACTTCCTGCTGCCAACAACACAAAAGTATGCAATCATTTCACCCACACAAAGGAATAAAGTGCCTGCATGGCGTCTCCTTAAGATAGCTTTGCTTTATGATTGTCCCTGCTGAACTTCTGTTCTTCACCTCTGCTTTGAAAGCAGCCCTGTGAATGCACTTCCCACACTGTACCAGTCTTCTTCTCATAGCCACCTTGCTGAAGAGTAATATGATGCCATATGGTACATTTTCATTGTGATTCTATTGAACTATTGGGAATGAATCATTATATGTATATTAGAAATAGAAGGGACCATGTCTGTCTTAAGCACAATCCTTTATGATGCAACAGTTCACTTGAGGCTTCATAGATCACTACCTGCTGGATTTTTCCCCAGTAGCTTCTACTTTGCAAAATGAAATACCTTAAATTCTCTTGCCAGCCTCACACCTCAGCAAACTATGCAAACATCTTATGTTTTCCCATGATTTGTACCACTGAAACTCATCACTTTAGGCTGTAGTCCAGTAGTTCCCAAAGTGGTCTATATTGACCCCCAGGGGTCTATTTTGACTTGCAGCTGGGATTCCTCCCATTAAAACAGCCCCCTCCATGGAAGCTTCCCCCTACTCTGTTCTAGCTGAAATTTCCCCCAGTTCTCCTTTTTTAAAAACAGCCCCCTCCATGGAGGCTCCCCCCTCCTCTGCTCTAGCTGGGATTCCCCACGTTGCTCCATTTTTTGAAACAGCCCCCTCCATGGGGGCTTTTCTCCCCTCCTCTGCTCTACTTGGGATTCCTCCCATCGCCCCATTTTTAAAACAGACCCCTCCATGGAGGCTTCTCCCCTCCTTTGCACCTGCCACAAAGGTTTTCAAATACAGGTTATTGGTCTTTGTACTGTACTGTATTTTTACTTTGTATTGTACTGTATTTTTATTTTATTTAGTACCTTGCATTATATTACAATATTGTAACCAAATATTTTTGGGTTGTGGAAAGAATCATCTGAGTTTCCATTATTTCCTATGGGAAAGTTGGCTTTGATATGCAAGCGTTTTGGTTTCAAGCATGCTTCCGGAACGGATTATGATCTTTAACCAAGTACTACTGTACACATGTTTTCCCTAATGGCCAGGACTGAACCAGGGACCCAGTCATCTCAGTCTGCACCCTTTCAAATTGCACCACCAACACGTACACCAGAGCACTACAAAAGCAACATTTTCATTATCCTGATTGCTCTCTATATCTACCTAACTAAATATTTAAATAAGGATTTGCTCTACCCAAACAGCACACAATGTTTCAAAATATTTCCCAGAAATATTTCTGTAAGCTATTTTTGCAGACATTTCACCACTTTTAGAAATATTTTAAAAATATTTCCAATGTTACCAAAAATGTTTTTAAAATGTTTTTAAAATATTTGTATGCTGCCTTGGCAGGAATCAATTTTGAATTGTCCTGTCTTATCCTATTTAAATAGCTTTATTTTTGTCAACAGATAACTTCTACTCAACATGGCTGAGGCTAAAAAGAAATATAGGCAGTATAACATTGATTATTTGAAGTTTGGCTTCATTCCATCCCTGTCGGATAAATGTCTGCCCATGTGCCTTTTGTGCAACAGAGTTTTAAACAATGATGCTATGAAACTATCCAAGTTGGAGGATCATCTGAGAAGGTGTCACCATGATAAAGCAGATAAAGATTTGACATACTTTAAAACACTGAAATAAAAACTTCAGAAGAGAACACAGTGGACAGTATGTTTGCTTCAACATCAAAAAGAGACTTTGATGGTTTGCAGGCGTCTTACAATATCTCACAACTCATAGCAAAATCAGGAAAATGTCATGCTATCAAGGAAGAGCTGATTTTACCAGCTGTTAAAGAGGTTTTAAAAGCTGTTCTACACAAGCCTGCATATGATATACTCAAAAGAATTTCTTTGTGCAACAACAGAGTTCAAAGACATAGTGATGAAATGAGTCATGATGCTGAAAGCTTCTTCTGTAATTATCTGAAAACAAACCATTTCTCTATTCATCTGGATGTGTCAACTTTATCTGGTAATGAATCACTATTATTGGCATATGTTCACTTTTTTATGGACCAAGAAATCCATGAAGAACTGCTCTTTGTGGGAACTTTGACAACAGACACTAAAGGCGAATCAATATCCAATGTTTTGAAAGATTATTTTATGGAAAAAGGAATCCCTTTATCAAATATAATATAAGCAGCAGCAGATGGATCACCAGCCATGTTTAAACAAAATGTACCCGGGATGTTTGCAGTTCACTGCATCATTCATTGACATTATTTAGTAGGTAAAAATCTGAGTGCCATATTGCATCAATCTCTTCAATTTGTTATAAATGCAGTAAACAAGATGTGTATCAATGTGTTGAATTCAAGGTTATTTACACAGTTGTGTGAAGAAAATGATGAGGACTTTCATCGATTAATCTTTCATACTGAAGTATGCTGGCTCTCAAAAGGCTTATGTTTGACAAGATTCTTTTTCACTTTTTGATATGGTTTTAGAGTTTTTGGATGCTAAAGATCCCATTTTGAATGACAATTTAATCAAATGGAAACCAGACATTGCTTATTTAACAGATTTATTTACTAAATTTAATGAGGTTAACTTGCAGTTACAAGGTGACAGTCTGAATTTAATAAAAACAAAGTCCATCACTGCAGCTTTTCTTGCCAGAATTAATCTAAAGAAACAAAACATTGGATGGTGTGAATTTTCCCAGTTCCCAAACTTGTCGTTGGCAAATGTTCAGGATGATGGTGTTTTGGTCTATGTTCAACATTTAAGTGTCCTTCACACAGACTTTAAAACCAGGTTTGAGGATGTTTTGACTATGGAAATACCACAGTGTATTATTAGTCCATATGGTGACATTCAAGAATCAAATGCCACATTAAAAGAAGAACTGATTGGAATAAGCACTAACAAAGAACTTAAGGTGCAGTTCAGAATGAAGTATCAGCAGCTGTGGCTTCAGAAAGATATACCTGTTGCTTATTGTGCATTGTGGACTATTGCAAGAAAGTGTTTAATAGCTTTTCCATATTCATACTCTGATGTTTGGGAACCTCTGCTGTAGTCCTTGCATGCTAGATTGTGCAAAGGATATATGTGTTTCAGAAAGCTGCAAGATATTTTTTTCTTAATCGCCCAACCCATTATTTGGTGACTATTGGCTACTTGAACAGTCTATGCACTAGAGAAGAGCCCACTCCCATTGGAGTGTGCCTGCTGCTGGGAATGTAACTCAGTGGTAGAACACTAGCCTTTTTTGCACAGAAGGACCTAGATTCAGTCCTATTAGTTATTCCTATGTAGAGCCAAGAACCCACCACCCCCAAATCCTGAAGAGGCACTGCAAGCTATATTAACAGTTATGCATTATATAGACTAGGGGCAAAACTTAGTATAAGGCAGGTTTCTGGGTTCCATGTTATTAGTAGAGGGCCATTTAAAACCTCATCCCTCCTAAATGCCTTTTACCAGTGATGCTAATGCACCTTTGTGTTCTTTTTATCCCATATGAGCCAAGACAGCAACAATAAACACTCACCTGCTACAGCACAATAGAAGTGGACAATGCCAGGGCACGAAGCACATCTGAGGTCATGATACGACCAACTTCTTCTCTCGGTATGAATGGAAAGGAGAGGCTAATGAAAAAGAACAGGCTGTCATCTCTCCCATTGATGTGGCACTCATGGTTGTGACATCCAGCATGCAGGAAAAGCCAGGAGCCTAGTCGCTGGGGGGAGAGACCCACTGCCCTCTTTCCCCTTTCAGCAAATGCAGTCCCACAGGAACAATCCACTCAATCTGACAGGTTTTGTTTCTGAGCAGAACTCACATAGGAATGTTGAACAAGATCTAGGCAGTGTGGAAAATAATAATAGTGCTGTACCCTCAGGGATTTGTCTAAACAAGCACCTGAGCTAGAAAGAAATTGAGTTGATTTCCATAGTTGTCTTTTAGACTTCCACCTTGCCTCGCTATTCCTTGGCATCATTATAATGAACTGGTGACAATACAGGCCATTTTGGCTCTATTTTCAATTATTCCACATCTTGACCTTGGGACAAACATAGGAAGCAAAAGCAAGGTGTCTTAGTTATATACCACCCCAGAGTGCTTAAAGCACTCTCTGGGCAGTTTACATGATGCAGGCTACACATTGCCCCCCTTCCTCCCCCCACACAGTGAGGGGGAGGATACAAGGTAGATTCAACTTTGACCCTGCTACCTGGGATTGAACCTCAGGTCATGAGCACAGTTATAGCTGCAGGACATCCGTTTAGGACATCCGTTTTAACCACTGCACTATGAAGCTCAGTGTTCTCTTGGGTTCCTATTCCCCCAGGGGAGTTTGCTAGGGGGTCCCCCACTCCATTCTGTAGTAGGGTTCACATCCTCTCACCTTGACTATTCAGCCATCCTGCTGCCGAACAGGCAGGTACCTGCTAGTTTCTCTTCAGTCCGCAAGTTTAATGTCAGGTTCAACCTCTCTTTTGGAAGACCAGAATACAGTCCCTGCTGGTCTGACATTCATTTCCTTCCACTGGTGGCCTCTACGGATCTCATTCCCGAGGCTGCTCTCAATGGTCTTATGATAACCAATCTCTTTCCATGACCTGAAAACAAATGAGCTGCTTCCTCCATGGCCATGAGCACAGCCCTCTAGAGATAAATATATCCCATTCCAGTTCCTCACAGCAGATCCCAAGCTTCTGTAATGGATAGATTCATGAAGATGACCTTTCCTCTGTGTGCATATATGACTTGTATGCATGGATGTGGCATGGATACAACAGCATGGCTTTTCTCAGTCCTTGCCTCCCCACCCAAATATCCATTTCAGGCATGGTTATTGACAGTAATTGTACTTAACTTGATGACTGCAATTACTTTATATATTACTTATGTAGGGGTGTGGTGGCTCAGCAGATTAAGGCTTCCGAAAACTGTTGGCTGCAAAGTCAGCAGCTGGGTGGTTTGAATCCCGGGTGCTACGCAGCAGAGCGAGCTCCTAATGATAACCCCAGCTCCTGCCAACCTAGCAGTTCAAAAGCATGTAAATGCGTAGATAAATAGGTACCGCTGTAAAAAGTGGGAAGGCAAAACAGTGTTTCCTTGCAGCCATGCCGGCCACGTGGCCATGGACTTGCACAACACTGGCTCTTTGGCTTGAATATGGAGATGAGCACCTCCCCTAGAGTTGGACATGACTAGCACACATGTGGGGGGGGGACATTTACCTTATCTGATGACTGCATATGAAGTGTTAACCAAACACCTCCTCTTTCTCACTGGGCTCTCCCTCTCTGGTATGTAAATATATTAGCAAAAAGAGGAACTGGTACCTCTATGAACCCAGGCTGGTGGCATTTATTAGATAGCATTGCCTCTAGAATTTCTTTTGTTGCCTTTTCTTTTTATAGTGCTGATATGGGCAGCCAGGAAATGAAAGGGGGAAATGACTTCTGATTCCCCCGTTCCCAGGCTATTTGCTGTAAAATTTCAAGTTAATCAGCCTTTGAGGTGCTAGTTTGTGAAGACTCTTTAGAGATAGCAATTCGAAACACCACTTTGCTATTGCTTTTCCAATGGGTAGTTATGTGAGACTGTTGCAGCAAAGTCACAGAATCATCCTGTAGGACAAATTTATTTATTTATTTATTTATTTATTTATTTATACATTTATATACCACTAGTCTTCCAGCGGGAACTCTGGGCGGTTTCCAACAATCACAAACTACAAAAATATAAAATAGTCAATTCTAAAATAAACAAGTAACTAAGAAAACTAAAAACAAACTGGCAAGGCAAACTTATACAGTAACCCTTGCCCTTTCGCACATACTGTAGTCCTGGTATGTTGTGGGAAATTGATTTATCACAGCACAGGCTTTTATGGAAAAGGTTCCTCAGATGCAAGAGCCTTCTGAGAGGTACAGTGCACACCTCTAAGGATGTAACTGTACATCCACAAAACCTTATACAGTGGTACCTTGTATAAAGGAATTAATTCATTCCAAATGAAATTCTGTTAAGCAAAGTTTCCTTTAGAATCAGAATCAGAATCCTTTTATTGGCGAAGTGTGATTGGACACACCTAGAATTTGTTTTGGTAAAAAATGATCTCCATATATAAGAAGGAACTATACGATTCATATATTCAACAATAAAAACAGTGCAACAATACAATATAAACTATTATTTAAAAGGAAGAAAAGAAGTAAAAATTAATTATTCAACAGTTTGATAGTACTTGGAAAGAAACTGTCTTTATATCTAGTTGTTTATATAAATTTCCCATAGGAATGCATTGAAAAGGGAGTAATCCCTAATTGCAAACATTTTTATGTTGTACGGATTCGCCCCATAGGTGATTCTGTTAAGCAAATTTCCCCTATCTCCAGAATTGTTTATGTTGTACAGATTTTATGTCATATATACCGTTTGTTATATGAGGGTCCACTGTAGTTTGGCAAAACCTCCAAGCCTAACAATATGACATGATTCTCTATAACATTGCAGAGAGTCAGTTTAGGTCCATTTCTCCCTGAGCTAAAACACTTAGCTCAGGGAGTATAGAAAAGGTTGTCAAGCCAAAGGGTGCGAAAGGGGCCTTGCAGAAGGCATTGTAGTACAATGGTGGCCGTTCTGAGTCCATGAGTATTGGACTACCTCAGGGTGTTGCTCGTCAGATGTGGCCTTGCAGAGAAATCTAAAACTGGCTAGGCTAAAATGAATTTTTAACAACCAAGGTGAAAACCACAAGTTCTCCTTTTAGCAAATGAGCTGCTGAGTGCTGTCAGAGCCAGTGTGATGTGAACGTCATAGCACTATAGTCAGTAGCCCAAGTATTTTGTATTTGTCACACATGTATAGATTAGTTGGTCATTTTAGGAGAGGGTCAATTACATCTGCTTTTCATAGCTGAAGAAACAACTAAATTCTGTGGAAGCAACTAAAACCAGTACCTAAAATGTCCACAAGATGTCATTGTCACATTTTAAGCTAGAAATGTAAAAATAGTTATCCCTTTTTTGGGGGTACTAAAAATCAAACAATCTTTCATGGAGAAAACCCCACTTTTTCAGGGTTGTCCTGGTTTTTTCTGGACTATTTAAGCTAAACATCAGCCACTGGCAGTTTCATTATTTTTCACATGTGTCTGCGGAGGGCTGAAAGTTAATTTGTTTCTCCCAAGATTGTCTACCAAAATATTAGGGAATAAACATTATATGACAGTCATTATATTACTCTCTCATCAGTGTGGGAAGTATCTGTGATATTTCTTTGTTCTTCCCACCCAGCACTGTATGCCACTTTGTGAAAAGAAACAGTTTTACTTTGCTCTAGCCAGCTTTCTTATGTGTGTCTAATTTGATTCCATATCTCTAACTGCTTGATTAAATGGCCCCGATAATCACATTATATGAACTTGTGCCTCACACTCTTTCATGGCCTGCCAAACAGATGGCCTTAATTTCAGCTGGAGTTGAGTGTGGATTAAGCACTCAGACCGCTGAAATGAACTGGCATTATTTTCTTGTAAAAGGCCTCCAAAGGAGATTGGTGGCGCAGGAAGAATGATTCAGTTGTCATGAAGATGGCTCCTTTGCTTTCTACAACATCAGCAAATCCCGACCAGCCAAAGTCTTTTACGGTGGTGCCATTGCTGTTTAGTTTGACTATCCATAATATTGGAGCTGGACAGCTAGAACATTAATTTGAGGTAACATTTATCTTGTCACCAGCAGATCGACAGGATGTTTTTAAAAACAAACCCAGATTCTCTGCTAGATGACAGACAGGCAAAGTGGGGATCTGAACAAATAAGCAAGATGTTTGATTTGTGAGGGGCTGGGCGCATGAAAAAGTATTTTGGGCGATACTGCAAAAAATGATGATATCTCCAAGGAAATGAAGAACATTATTTATAGTGCTCTGCACGCTTTGGTAGAAGTATGAGACAGACATTGTGAAAATAATAATAATAATTTGATATCCCAGGAACCTGTGGAACAGTTATAACAGCAGACTTTATTTATTTATTTATTTATTTATTTTATTTTTACAACTTATATGCCACCCGCTACCCAAAGGTCTCTGGATGGCTTACAATCAAAGAATTAAAGCAGTTAAAACATAGAATATCAATAAATAATTAAAACAATAATAAAAACCTTACACTAAAATCATTACACTAAAATTGCCATCAGAGGACCCACAATCTATATTGTATCAATTAAAAAACTTGTGGAACAGGAAGGTTAGGGGACTACTTTAGATGTATATGGTACAGGAAGGAGTGGTCAAGGATTAATGAACAGGCTTTTTTTACATGTCTTACTTATCTCTTGTGCCAACCAAAATTTGTCACAGGTCCTTCGTTTAGTAACTTTTTTTCTCTAAAAACAAACTATTGATATGTGTGTGAGTGTCAATGTAGAGTGATAAAGCCGACACAATGGCAGCTCCAGGGAATTGTAAGCTACTATCAGTTTGAGTGCCCCAGCAGGGATGGAGATGAGGACAAAGAAACCCTTATACGATGTTCTGTTCTCCAGGCTTAAAGCAATCATGCAGAAAAGTAGGGTCAAGACCATAGTATCCAGTACCTAATATTTATTAGGGGACAGATAGCTGAACATAATTATAGCAGTTCTGTCCCTTTGCTTTCAGAAATCCAATTTAGAAGTGGAACTTGATGATTAGCACATCACTGAATCCCAGGCTTCTTTTAGTATTTGGACTCAAAGGAAGGCAGAGCATGCAAACATACCTAGGTGCCGTCACAAAGCAAAGACTGAATATTGGCAACTATTTTAAGAGTAATAAATAATTGAACGAAACTTCAAAAAGTTGTTCTGTTTTGCTTCGAGAACATGATTTACTCAGCCTGCATAGGATAGCAGCTGAAGAAAGCAACTCTTAGAACAGTTTATGGCGTGTCTGTCAAAAGGTTAGAGAATGAGATGAGAATGCTGTCTGCCCTTCTTTCATTAGGGAAATGTTTGTTACCTAACCGAGATCTAAATTTATATATAAACAGTAATTGGTGCAGGAGAGGCATTGGTGGTGAAATGGATTCCAGCGGTCCCCAGATTGCTGCTGTGAGGCTTGTCCCCTTCTTTTCCTCCTCTTTTTATGTTTATTTCTTTGTTTTGTTTATCTAATCTTCTTCTCCACCTAAAGAGAACCAAGCCCTACACATTAAAAAGGATGCGGAACCCACGTGCTGTACTGTATATTATAGAAACACACTCTTCCTGCCCTCGCCCACACCCCCGTCACAATGGACATGGAAAGAAGCTTATGTGAAGTGACAGAAGCTGCTCTGGTAGCCTTTAAAAGCAAATCAGAGCTATGATCTTGGACATTTTTGGCTTACGTGGAGAGGCTGTTTTGTTACAGCTGCCTCTTAAGTCAATGACATTTTCATGGGATTGGAGAGGTGGGGTAGGACCAACATGCTGCTTGTATACCAGTGTTGGTGAACCTATGGCACAGGTGCCAAAGGTGGCACTTGGAGCCATTTCTGTGGGCACCCAACCGCCCCCTTCACATCCATCTGTATTCAGGTAAATGGCTATATTGGCACTTTGTGAAAAATCTGTGCGTTGTGAATTGCAGTTTGGGCACTCGGTCTCTAAAAGGTTTGCCATCCCTGTCATATACTGTATTTTCCCCTGTATAAGACTATACTTCTGTCTAAAATTGTTAGACTAAAATTTGAGGGCCGTTGTATACACGGAAGTAAGCCAAGGAGAGAACTGTGGGGTTGTGAAGCTGCCCATACCTTGTCTCTTATACATAGGGGTGTCTTATACCCAGAAAAATACAATAGTTCCTCCATAGTGGTTGCTAGTGAACTTAGAAAGGTAGATGCCAGCTCTAGGGGGTTCAATAACTAAGTTAAGGGATCTTTCCTCCTCTTCTTTTAAGTGCGTGCTTTGCCAGGAGACAGTTGTGTCTGTCTGTCTTCTTCTCCCTGCTCCCAGTTTCCAGAGTAGCTATGAGCATTATGGAGTCACGAGTGCAGCACTGAGTTCCTGTGCTGTGCATGTATGAATATCACTTCGTCCTAACAGGCCTAATGTGCAAATCAGTTGGGGAATGCGCTGTGCTGAGGCTACTTCTGCTGGCAGTTCTTCATTCTTCCCAGCACCATGTTTCTTTGTTGTTTTCAGGCTGTTATTCAGGCAGAGGCCTAAACTAAATCATTCCTGGCTATCATGGAATAAAGACAGAAGGTTAAAGAAAAGGTTTCAATTTCCATGTCCAATATAATTATTGTAGGCGTGAGCCACTTGGCGGTGGTTGTCCACTGCAATGGGGCGTGGCTATGGTCTCTGGGGAAGAGAGGAACTGGAGGTGAGGTCTCTGGGGACAAGGTCTTCAGAACATCCTGGTGGGGGAAGCAGGTACCAGGAGGACAAATATTATTTAAACTAGAATAGCTTTGACAAAGACAAAAGAATGAGGCAAAGGATCAGAACAAATTGAACAAATTTATTCTACCCGTAGCTTCCCTGAGTTACAAGTGCATCGCAAACAGATAGAAACCCTAGCATCTGAAGATTCCTGCCTGCAGTGGCCTGGCTCTCATTTTAAAGAGAACCTTAAAGCCCAAAGAGCAGAATCCAGATGAGACTCTGAATTCAGCTTTTGGTTTCTATCTTGTACAGTTTTGGCAAGTTACTATGTCTCAGGATCGTACGGCTCATTCTTATATCATTTTTCAAAGATAGAGATGTACCCTGGTGATCCATCATTATGGAACCCAAAAGTATACCTGTGGCGGAGTGTTATTTCTAGTAGGACTGAACATGCATACAATTTCTAAATTACAGTCTAGGAATTAAGCTCTGAGCATTCCCTCTGACAAGGTTACATGCTAGCCACAGAAGGTTTAAAAAAAGGTTTCCATTTGTAACATCCCTTCTGTACCGCCCATTCAGTTGAATGCAAACTGTGTAAGGGGACATCACAAACGTCAGCAGCCCCCCCCCCAAAACACACACATACACTCAATTCATTCCATAGAAAAATACCTACTGACTGAGCTGAAAGCACCCATCAGGGCTGATTCATGCAATGTGTAAGGAACACATGGTTTGAGTCCCTCTTTAAGAACATAAGAACATAAGAAGAACCATGCTGGATCAGGCCATAGGGCCATCTAGTCCAGCTTCCTATATCTCACAGTGGCCCCACCAGATGCGTTTGGGAGCACATGAGACTAGATATCTGTCTCCTGATACCACTCCCCTGCATCTGGCCCTTGAAGTACCCTGGTTTTAAGTCTGGAGATTACACATCTCCATCATGGTTTGTAACCTGTGATGGACTTCTCCTCCAGGAATCTGTCCAATCCTCTTTTGAAGGCATCCAGGCCAGATGCCATCACCACATCCTGTGGCAGGGAGTTCCACAGACTAACAATGCGCTGGGTGAAAAAATATTTTCTTTTGTCTGTTCTTACTCTCCCAGCCCTCAATTTGAGTGTATGTCCCCTAGTTCTGGTATTTTGTGAGAGGGAGAAGAGCTTCCCTCTGTCCACTTTACTCATGCCCTGCATTATTTTGTACGTCTCAATCATGTCCCCCCTCGGGCACCTTTTTCCAAACTAAAGAGACCCAAATGGTTTAGCCTTTCCTCATAAGGGAGGTGCCCCAGCCCAGTAATCATTTTAGTAGCTCTCTTCTGCACCTTTTGCAGTTCCACTATGTCTTTCTTGAGATGTGGTGACCAGAATTGTACACAATACTCCAGGTGCGGCCTTACTATTGTTTTGTATAATGGCATTATAATGTTGGCTGTTTTATTTTCAATCCCCTTTTTGATAATCCCTAGCATGGAATTGGCCTTCTTCACCGCTGCCACCTTCATGGAGCTGTCCACCAACACACCAAGATCTCTTTTCTGATCTCTCACGGATAACTCAGAGCCCATGAGTTGATAGATAAAGTTTTGATTTTTTGCCCCAATATGCATTACTTTACATTTGGCTACATTAAAAAGCATTTGCCATTTTGCAGCCCATTCCCCCAGTTTGGAGAGATTCTTCTGGAGCTCTTCACAACCTTCTCTGGTTTTTACCACACGGAAAAGTTTTGTGTCATCTTCAAACTTGGCCACCTCACTGCTTATGCCTGTCTCCAGGTCATTTATGAGCCAGGAAACATGTTCAAACACATTTTAATTACTATACACATTTAAAGGGACAAGTCACATTTTATATGTCCATGTACAATTTAATTGGCAATGTGTGATGTGTCCCATATTGTCTTTCCACCATTAGCAGGATTCAGTTAAAAAGTTCCAATGTAAGGATATGTGCAACCTACCCCTTGAATGGGAAGTTGCATTCTTCTATGGCTAGAACACAGGCTTGGAAGAAAAAAAAACAATTTGTTTGTTTGATTAAAATATTTTTACCCCACTTTTCTCTTTAAAAAGGGACCCAAGGGGGCTTATATCATTTGAGGACACTATTTAAAGCTAACAATGAGCATACAAAGGGGCCTTGCATCATTAAAATACATTATTGAAGCTAACAACAATGAGTAAAAAGGTTTGTACTTCAATTGCTATCATATCCAGCAAACAAATTGTATAAGTACTGTAGCACCATTCAGAAAAATCCATGTGGCAGACCTTGGAGTCTAACAACTAACTAGAATCAAAAGTGCAACAGTAGATAAATCCAGGGGTGTGACTCATTATATCTCTTTCTCAGTTTATAAACAGTGATTCTGTGGTCAAGGTGTGATACGTTGTTCTGATGTCTTCAACCTATGACAGATGCCACTTTTAGGAAACAACACCTAGGAGGAGCTTTGACTCTATGACTCTTGGACATTTCTTTAAAAGATGACCTTGAATCCTAAAAGGAACAACTTGATAAAACCCTTAATAATTACTTGCTAGAAACAGAACCCCAGCAGTGAAGCCATGTGGTCAAAGAGTTGCCATGATTCTTGGCAGGCTTATTTTTGAGGCTGAGAAATAAGGTCATCTTTCTAGTTGGTTTAAAGAGCTCTCCCTTTTGCTTCCTGTAGGCATCTGATGGACTACAACATGTCTGACCCAAAACTCTGAATGAAAATGTTTTATTCATCAAAATTTGTTTATTCAGCAGTGAGGTGGATTTCCCTCATGATAAAAATGGATTTACTGTTGGATGTTAGGAATTTCTTAGATCAAGATGGAAAACAGTAAAAAAGTATTAAGGGTAAAGAATATTGTCTAAGATGTCAAAAATACATAGTCCAAAATCCTATTCATTGGACCTACTGGTATAATGTTGTAACTTTCAACAGGTTGCCATAAATTAAAAGTTAACTAGATATTTCTAGTAGTACACAGATTTGTGTGGCTGCAATCCAATAGGAAATGTCTACACTGACTTATTAATGTGTGTTAATTTTCTGTTGAGAGTTATGCCAAAATGCCCATAAAATGTAGAAGACTAGTCTATTTTGGATACATAATGAGAAATGAAAAGTACAGAAAGTTACTGCTGACCATTCAAGATAAAACAAATAGGAAAAGTAGTTCAGGAAGGAGACCTTATTTTAGAATGAAAAGCCTTGGTATCTGTTTTCAGTGCAACACAACAATGTTGTTTGTTTGCTGCAACAGCCGAAGTCAGTTTAACCATTATGGCACCCAAGCTCCAGTTGGAGAGAAGGAAATACAGAGCTGAATCTCAAGTAGGATAAATATTTTCCATTGGATACAAGTTTTTAAAAGGCATCACATTTTGAGATGAATGTCATTTGTTCTTTATGGAGGAGTAAGTAGTACAACTTCATTGCTATAACACTATGAAGGGAATGCATTGGCACTAACTGGTTCATTACAGAACTGATATCCCAGTTCCTTGAGCAAATATTTGTGAATGTTTTAGCATCCACTGAAATGGACTTTCATGTCAGACTGATGCTAAACCAGCATGGAAAGTTTATTAAAACACTCCCCACCCACCTGATAACAGGACCTAGTCTTAGGGAGTTGTGAATTTGGATTTTACTTTATATGTAAAAGAAGCCTTCTGGAGGTACAGGGTGAACCTTGGGAAAGCTTGGTTTCATCACATCCTTTACAGTATTATCAGCTATTGCCTGAGGGTTTGGGAATCTTCCCATAATTTGAATATTATTTCCTTCCTAAACATTATGCACAGGACAACTGTCAAGTGTCTTTTCAGAGAAATCTAGCAGATCCATGTTAATGGTTTTACTAACAGCATATTTGCATATCATGATGTTAAAAATGTTAAGATACTGGCTATGCTGTGATGTGTCACTCTCCCCCAAATCTACAGCTGTCTAATGTCCAATTTTGCTGCTTCCAAAATGTCACAGAACATTCATATATAATCATCATGTCTCTCTTGTTTTCCTATGTTTTTTATCGTCAGTGTGTTCCTTCTTCTCTTTGTCTTGCCTGTTTCTTAATTCCAATAGAATAAGCTAAGATTGTGTTTAAAAGAGATAGGCAGTGGATTCATACAGATAGCCATACATCTGATTCAGCCTTTTTTACTTAGGAGGAGAGCCTTTGAGTGCAATGGTTTAAACAGGAGATTTTGCTGAAGCTGTAACATCCCTAGCACAATCATAGACTCATAGAATCATAGACCACAAGAGGCATCCAGTCCAACCCCCTGCCATGCAGGAACCGCCTTCATCAAAGTACCCATGACAGATGGCCATCCAGCCTCTGCTTAAAAACCTCCAAAGAAGGAGACTCCACCACCCTTTGTGGCAGCATATTCCACTGCCAAACAGCTCTAACCATCAGGAGTTCTTCCTAATGTTCAAATGGAATCTCTCCCCTCCCTAGTTGGAAATCATTGCTCCGAGTCCTAATCACTGAGGCCATGGGAAATAAACTTGTCTCCTCTTCAATATGACATCCTTTCAAACATTTAAATGTGGTTATCATATCCCCCTTAGCCTTCTTTTTGTAAGACTAAATATTCCCAGATCCCTATGCCGCTCCTCGTAAGACAGATGTTCTAGACCTGGTCTCCCTCCTCTGGACCTGTTCAAGGTTGTCATCATCCTTTTTAAATCAAGATGTGCAAAACTGTACACATTACTTCTGGTGAAGTCTGACCAGAGTAAAATAGAGTGGTACTGTCACGTCCCTTGCTCTAGAAACTATGTTTCTGTTGATGCAACCAAGAACTGCACTGGCTTTCTTAGCCACTGCGTCACACTGCTGACTATGTTCAGTTTGTGGTCAACCAAGACTCCCAGATCCATTTCATAGATACTATTCTCCAGCCAGGTGTCTCCCATCCTTTATCTATGCAATTTATTTTTTCTGCCTAGATGCAGAACCCTACATTTCTCTCTTTTGAAACTCAATATATTTGCTTTGGCCCAGCACTCTAATCTGTCAAGGTCATTTTGGATTTTTTATTCTCTCCTCTAGGGAATTAGCCACCCCTCCCAATTTGATACCATCTGCAAATTTAATCAGTCTACTCTCTATTCCTTTGTCCAAGTCATTAATAAAGATATTGAATAGCACCAAACCCAGAACAAAACCCTTGGGCACCCCACTGGCCATCCCTCTCCATGCTGAGGAGAAGCCATTTATGATCACCCTTTGCATATGATCTGTCATCAAATTACAAATCCACCTAACAGTAGCATTATCTATCCCACATTCCAGTAACTTCTTTGCAAGTATGTCATGGGGAACCTTATTGAAGGCCTTACTAAAATCAAGATAAACAACATCCACAGCATTCCCCTCATCCACCAGGCCTGTAACTCTATCAAAGAACAAGATCAAATAAATTTGGTATGACTTTTTCTGAGAAACCTGTGTTGACTTCTAATAATGACAGCTTTGCTTGTTAAATAATTAAAGATTGCTTAATAATCTGTTCTAGAATCTTTCCAGGAATAGATGTGAAGCTGACAGGGTGGTAATTATTTGGGTCATCTCTCCCCCTTTTGAAGATGAGAACCACATTTGCCCTCCTCCAGTCTATGAGAACTTCCCTGTTCTCCAGGAATTCTCAAAGATTATTGTCAATGGTTCTGAAATTACTTCTACCAGTTCTTTTAATATTCTTGAGTGTAATTCATCTGGCTCATTTAGGGTTTCCAGATATTCCTGTACTACCTTCCTTCCTATTCTATGCTGCAGTTTCCCCCCACCTCATTTACTCTTTGACCCAATGGAATATCTCTTTCCTTTTTGGAGAAAATGGAGGCAAATAAGGTGTTGAGTAGTTCTAACTTGTCCCTGTCTCCTGTTAGTAATTGGTTATCTTTGGCCCACAGAGACCCTATCATTTCCTTATTTTTCCTTTTGCTGTGGACATAACTAAAAAAACCTCCTTTTTACTATATTTAATATCTCTAGCAAGTTTGTGTTAGCTTAGTTTTTCTTTCCATGCCATCCTCAGCATATACTGGCTATTTGCTTATAATCCTCTTTGGTGCATTCCCCATTTTTCCATTTCCTGCAAAAATAAAATAAAATAAAATAAATAAAATAAATATTTAGCTGACTTAAACGTTCTTTAGTCAACCATTGCAGTTTCCTTAGACATCTCCCTTTTTTTCTTGTTGGAACTGTTTTAGATTGTGCCTTTAATATCTCACTTTTAAGGAATTCCAATCCATCTTGATCTCCCTTCTCTTTCAATGCCTCGGTCCATGGAATTACAGCCAATAATTCTCTAAGTTTTCAAAAACCGGCTTTCTTAAAATCCAGGATGCTTGTTGGCTATACTTAGCTTCCCCATCCCACTGCATAACAAATTCCAAAAGAACATGGTCATTTCTATGTAAACATCCCACCACTTCTACCACATTTACAAGGTCCTCCCTATTAGTTAAGATCAAATCTAAAATAGCTGTTCTTCTTGTTGCCTCCTCTACCTTCTGGGCCAGGAAATTGTCTCCAAGGCCATTAATGAATTTATTGGACCTTGCGTTCTTAGCTGAGTTACACTGCCAACATATGTTGGGATAGTTAAAATTTTCCATCAGTACTACATCCCTCCCTTTTGACTGTGTGGTCATCTGCTCACAGAAGGTATCTCCCAACTCCTCTGGCTGGTTTGGGGGTTTATAATTTATCCCCACAGTGACATCCCTCCCATTATCCTCCCCCTTAATTCTCACCCAAATACTCTCAACTTGACTTCCCAGTTGTGTATCCTGGATTTCTTCAGCAGCATAAAAGTCCTTAATATATAAGGCTCCCCCTCCTCCTTTTTCACTCAGCCTTCCTCTGAAACAGGTTATATCCTCCAATAACTACATCTCAATCATAAGTCTTATCCCACCAGGTTTCAGTAATGGCAATTATATAATATTTATTTTGTTGTATTAGGAGTTCCAGCTCCTCCCATTTGTTTCCCATGCTCTGCACATTGTAGAGACATTTAAGGCTGTGTGTCCTTCTTACAAGCCCTTTGCTTAAACTATTTTTCTTTATAATGTTGGACTGTAATACTTCTCCTACTCCATCATTTGGGCTATTCCCCACCAACCCTTCTGGTTTCCTACCCTTAAAAAGATTTTCTCCCTCCCCCTGAGAACTCAGTTTATTTAAAGTTATCCTTATCAAATTTTCAATCCTCTTGTCAAAAATATTCCTGCCATTAGTGGTAAGGTGCACCTCATCCTCGTCCAATAGCCCATCTGAATGAAATATCAAACCATGGTCCAAGAAGCCAAATTGTTCCTGCCAGCACCATCTGCATAAGCAGTTGTTCACCTCTGCTATTATTATTTCCCTTTGAAGGCCACGTCTTTCTACAGGGAGGAGAGATGAAATTACCACCTGTCCACCCAGATCCATAAAAAAGAAAGAAAGAAATGAAAGCAGCCTGTTTTAAAAGGAGAACAAAGTATGAATAGAAATGCCACTTTAGGGGGACTTACATTTATTTAACCTTTTATTTAATTGATCTACAGTTAAATTAGCATAAACCAACATACAAAGCCCCATGATTGAAATTCAACATTCCTTCTTTACACAGTCTAATCACCTGTGATTCTGCCATCATTGGTAAAGACATGACAGAAAGGTTAGAAACAGAGCTCTTTCCAGTGGTGCATAGTATCCTCTAATCATCATTCATAATAAATACCACCACCACCACCATCATATTTAGGGAGGGTTAGGCATTATGATTAAAGCTTCTCTGTGATTCTGTGTTTCTGACACTGAGACATTTTAAGTAGAAGATAAAAGTACAGCCCTTTGTAAAGATTAAAAGCAAAATTCAGCTTGCAACAACTTGATCTTTCTGGGATAAAAATAGATAATGTTGTGGCCCATCAGAGGCTAGAATTCTTTCCAGCATTTTAGTTATCTCTCTTGAGTTACTGTATTTTAATGAGTGCCTGTACTTAAAATTTAATGTTCTTAAGGTATACATCAGAGGCAGGCCTCTGAAACAGTTAAACTTAACTAGTTCTGTGTTAATTTCACTCCCATCTCACCCCCAGTCATGATGCATTCTGAACTCAAAGATCCATTAGCTGTTGTGGGTTTGGAATGGGCAGAAGCCTCTTGTGTTGGCTCAGTCGTTAGCGCTGGCTGGTCACAGATAGGATGGCACAACTAACTTGCTGCCTGAGATCACCTACGAGGACAGCCAAAATGGAGCATAAAAGAGAGGAATTGAACTACACTCAATCCAAACTCTTCTTACTCCAGTCTCACAGCTGTAGAGCTGGCACAGTCGGTCACTTCCTCTGGGTTGAGCACAGCCTTGGGTATTTAACGACAGCTAAGTTGTCCATCAATCATTTGGCTAGTTAAGATGGCATCCTTAATAATACCATTATTAACTGCAGAGTTGCAAGGGACCCCTGTCAAGGAAGCCCAGGGGGAAACTGAACTCCCAAATTTTGGCCCTTCAGCCAGATACCTAAACCACTGAGCTACCCTGTTCGTAATAATTTTAACTGTTTGTTAACAATGCTGATTATCAGAATTTCAGAATTAGCTTATGTCTTCCTTTTTAGAGGACCTAACAAGTAAATGTCCTGGTTCACAGACCTAACCATTGTGTGGGGAATGCAGTGGAACATAACTTTTATTATTCATTGCGGGAAGGTGATGTCAGGGGGAGGAGAATGACCAAAGAGAACCAAGATTGTTGGAAACTGAAGATGACAGTGACTGAACTTGGGACCCCTGCATACAAAGCAGTTAGTGATGATCATTGCAGGTGGTATATCTTCATTTTAAGTGTATGGGGAAGTAGAGGATACTGTTATTATGTGGTACAGAAGAAGACTGTGCATATGCTCACATTTTTTAAATTAAATGTTTGAATCACCAAGTGGTCTTTATGACCAGTGTCAAATTATGTGATGGGAACAGCAGTGGTAATTTCTGCCTTCCCCGTGTTAATGGTAATAAATCAATGCGGCCTTCCAAAAAGCAACATGAATGTGTCAAGTTTTAAACATAACATTCAAAGCTCTGATCCGGTGGCATAGGAATTAGCCATATTATTGGAATAATGTGTTGGCTATGTGAGGTTCTATATATTAATCCTTGGCATGTCTAGCTAAATGATGGACTTACTGTAATTCTTTATTCTTGACCATAGATTTGCAGCAGTCATTCTGTGGTGTGCTTGGTATAGGTAGCTAACTATGAATGAGAGGAGAGTGGAAGATGGAGTATAGTTCGGAAGTGCCAAGTTGGATGGTAAACCTACCATCCACCTGTCTTTCTTGCTCTCTGTGCCTTTGGCAATATGTAGATGCTGTTATGCAGACAGCAGTTGTCAGTTTCCCATGGAGTGTAAGCACATATGTTCAAGTTTCACAAAAGGTCGTAGGGACAGAAAAATTAAGGCTGCCACTTGCTGCGTGAAATACTACTTGCTGGAAATAAGAGACCATGTTGTGCAGGAAGCGCACACATGGCCTTAAAAACCTTTCTGCAGCTGTTCTGGGAAATCAGTCCTTGGGAGAGCTGAGCTGAGGTCCGGCTGCCACCGGAAGTGGCTGTTCTGAGCCATTCATCCCATAAGCTAGACCAAAGTCAGCCTGTAGGGACCTTCCTTTCCATTCAATAATGCATGTAACCCTTTCCCCTTCCAGATGGATAACACCATTCTCCAGATTGATGTGGCTAAAGCACAAAGATGATAGCAATGCAAACTTATACCTTTGGGTTTAAGAGTCAGGAGAGCAAATTGCTGTATGGCGAGCATTGCTGCCATGTGTAGACATTCCAGATTTGTAACAGAAAGTGAAAGAAAGTGGCTGTCAAAACACTGGGAATGAGTATCACCATCTGTTTTTCATCCATTACTACCAGTGGCACAGATACTTTAAGCCAAGCGTGGGGAGGCTTTTGAATCCAGGGTGCTGCAGCTACTCTGACTAGATTTAAATTTTGTTGAGAAATTTAAAATGAAGTTGATGAGTAGGGACACACTCACTCAGAGATAAGAAACACAGAAGGATCGAGAGATCCTGATGAAAGACACAACTTACCCGCTATTTCAAAGCAAAAAGTGTTCTGCTTGTATACCGCCCCATACCACTTCAAGTAGTCTCGGGCCGTTTACAGTTTAATTACAATATGCAGGCTACACATTGCTCCCACCCCCAGCAAGCTGGGTACTCATTTTACTGACTTCAGAAGGATGGAAGGCTGAGTAAACCTTGAGTCTGCTACCTGGGATTGAACCCCAGGTCGTGAGCACAGTTTTACCTGCAATACAGGCATTTAACCACTGTGCCATGAGACTTTATTTCAGATGCTTAAATGCCAATGGAACAAATCAGCTACTCTATTTTATGCAAGTTGTACATGATTTTGTGTCGATTGTGTGTTTTTGAACAAAAAATGTGGCAGTTTTGAGAAGAACCTCATTCTTGTCACTGCACAGGCTCTGTCACAAGCATCTGCAAGTTCGTCATCAGCCTCACTGGCAAGAATAAGGGAGCTCTTCATTGTCACCCTCAAAGACAAGGGAGAACTTAGGTCCCAAGTGATGAAGAGGAGAAGAGTGGAGGGGGAAGGAAATGGCCATTTCACATGGATGCACCTCCACTCTTCATTTCAAAAGAACACATCTTTCCCATGCTTGGTACGGTTGTTGACTGGGTCCACCCTCAGGTGAGCTGCTGCTTCCCATCATGGATGGTGAGGTGTATTCCTCTGGAGAAGCTCCAATAGGCTCATGGCCTTTGGTTGCACATACCTCAAGTGAACAAAGAATTTTCTTCACTCTGCTACTGAGCAGAAGCAGCTGGGTTTGTGTGACTTTGCTTTGCACAAGGCCCTTAGAACTTAGAAAATATCATTCAGTCCCTAGAAAGTGGACATTCAGTTAAATTGTTAAACACCAATCTTTCCTCTCAGGACTTATGAATAATCAATAATCTTTTAACTGCAGCCCCAGGGTTATATTTAGTATTACTAGGTTTTCTTAAGACTTGTATGACACAGTGGCTGTTTTCTTAAGTGACAACCAACCCCCGGGGTGTGTGGTACTGACTGATCTCACAGTTCAAGATAATTATCATTTCAGTTTCTTCCTACACAATCCCCCTTTCCCCACCTCTTCTGACAGTACGAACTGGTTTCCATGGAGTTGCTCCATCCATACCTTGAGAAACCTCCTTTCCCCAACTTCTCCCTATAGGCAGAATTTATGAGGTTCCCATGGAAACAGCTGCAAAAAGGAGTGAGATCTCTTGAGCACATGGCGGATTGCTTTGTACAAACCTCGTGCTCTTGTGGAAACACACTGCAAATATTCCCTCGGTTGTTTCTGGAACGTTTCTAGTAATGGTTGGCCAGCAGATCCAGCATGAGCAGCAAGGCGGCCACACCAACTGTACAAAAAAGCAAGTTTGAATCCTCCATGAAATACAAGCATCATGTTGTATAGGAAGTTCTGAATTCTCTGTGTTGCTGTTCATTGGGATAACTATTTCCCATCCTCAGGTTGCATATGGTGTTCCCTTTGCTCCCTCTCTGATACCATGATTGTTAATGTTTTGGTAACCTTGGCAAAATATCATCAGGGCTACTGTAGAGAGACAATGGATGTAGAGGCGAGTGTCTTCCGCAGAGCTTGCTGGATGAAGGGGCAGGAGCAAGACACTTTTCTTTCTAATGTAATAATAAATCATGTGCTGTCAAGTCAATTCAGATTTTTGTGACCCTTAAGATTAATCCTTTTTTACATGCCAGAAGGACTGTACCATCTTCTGTATCTTCTGAAGGCAACAGAAGACTTTTTTCTTTAATCATTTATCAAAAGGATGTGGTGATGGCCACAGGATGTGGTGATGACATCTGGCCTGGATGCCAAAGGGGATTGGACAGATTCCTGGAGGAAAAATCCATCACAGGTTACAAACCATGATGGAGATGTGTAATCTCCAGGCTTAAAACCGGGTTACTTCAAGGGCCAGATGCAGGGGAGTGGTATCAAGAGACAGATATCTAGTCTCATGTGCTCCCAAATGCATCTGGTGGGGCCACTGTGAGATACAGGAAGCTGGACTAGATGGGCCTTTGGCCTGATCCAGTATGGCTCTTCTTATGTTCTTATCTTCTTATTCTGCTATTTGTTGCTTTAGCTTTGTATCTTTGTGGGATTTTACCTTTGTGTTTCACTGAGCAGTTGCCTTTTTATGGCTTTGAACAACAGCTGTTTTAATAAAAATAAAAAGTATTATGTCATTGGAAAGAAAATTGGTAAGTTCATAAATTAGAGTTGAATTATGCTTTTACTGAACCACTGATACGTAATTTAAAAGGTGGTTTCAGATCCCTTTTCCAGACTTCTTCAGACCTCTTTATCAGACTGGATGTGACAATACTTGCACTGGGAGGTGGGTTGGTAAAAGGAAAAATAACAATGTTCCGAAGTTATCCAGGCCACAAGTTATAGCAATGGGCTCTCCATTTAGACTGAAATCCAAGGGTGGATGCTTGAAGAACCAGCTTAAGGTGAAATGATATCAAGTCTCTCTCTCTCTCTCTCTCTCTCTCTCTCTCTCTCTCTCTCTCTCTCTCTCTCTCTGTGTGTGTGTGTGTGTGTGTGTGTGTCTAGACCAGTGGTTCACAAACTCAAGTCCCCAGACATTGTTGGATTACAACTCCCAGAAATGCCAACCAGGACAGCTAGTGTTGAAAACACTAGCTGCTTTCAACATCTGGGAGTTTTAGTCCCAAGAAAAGATGAAGACTCAAAGTTGGGAACCACTGGCATAGGCGTGGAAGGCAGAGAGTAAAAAAAAACAAAACAAACTTGATACAGACTAGGGATGGACACAAAACGAAAAACAAAATGCTGTTTTGTCGCTTCATTACATAATGAAACAAAACAAAATGATGAAGCAGCATTTTGTTACAGATGAAACAAAATGGTTTTTTTTTTCTGTTAAAATGAACCATTGTGTTTCCTCTGTAAAACACTGCCAGCCCACCATGGGTAAAAAAAAAAAAAGTGCCGACCCAGCCTGCGGACCAGCTGTTCAGCGTGAGAAAAGAAAAATAATATATTAAAAATAAAATAAAAATGCACCAACCCAGCCCATGGGCCAGCTGGTCAGCACGAGAAAATAAAATTAATAAATTAATTAAAAAAACAGCCAACCCAGCCTACGGGCCAGCTGGTCAGCATGAGCGAAGAAAAAAATTTAAAATAAATAAATAAATGTGCTGACCTGGCCCACAGGACAACTGGTCATTGCGAGAATAAATAAATAAATAAATAACCGTGCTGACCTGGCCTGTGGGCCAGCTGGTCAGTACGAGAAGAAATAAAATTAAAAAAATTAAAAAAACATGCTGACCCAGCCCAAATGCTAGCTGGTCAGTGTGAGAATAGCTTTAAAAAAAACATGCCAACCTGATCCGCAGACCAGCTGGTGGCATGAAAAAAAAAAAAAAAAGCAAAACGAAACAAATGAAATACGAAGCATTTTTTTAAAAAAAAACAAATCGTTTCGTAATAAATGAAACGAAACGGGAGGGGGAGAAACGATGAATGAAATGAAATGCCATTTTCGCTTTTCGTGCCCATCCCCAATACAGACCTCTAAACTTCTTGAAAACTTGCCCTTTTTGTTAGTTATCAATAGCAAGTTATTATTAGAGATGGGCACGACTTGGCGGAATTCCCGTTTCCATTTCCGTTACTCGTTTCCGTTACGCAACGGAAACGGTAACGGGGATTACTCTGCCAGAACTCGAACTCGAACCAACTAAAGAATAATTGGGTCTGATTTGTCGTGGTCGTTCCTGGCATTGCGGCGATCCCGTGATGCCAAGCGGCACAGAAAAAAAGTTTTAAAAAGTTTAAAAACAAACCGATTCCCGGCCAAAAAGCAGGCGGAAATATGCCTACCTGAATGAGGGCTCAGGGCACCTACCAGAGGGGTGGTTGACCCTCCCTCTCCTGTCCTGGGCTGCTCTGGTGGTGGGGGAAATCCTCGTTGTAGTCGCTCGCAAAGTACCGGACTCGCCGCCGGCCGCCACAATTCAAGCGGAAGCGGCACAAAAAAAAGTTTTTAAAAGTTAAAAAAAAAACTGATTCCCGGCCAAAAAGCAGGCGGAAATATGCTTGCCTGAGTGAGGGCTCAGGGCACCTACCAGAGGGGTGGTTGACCCCCCCTCTCCTGTTCTGGGCTGCTCTGGTGGGGGGGGAATCCTCGTCGTAGCCGCTCGCAGAGCACCGGACTCGCCGCCGGCCGCCGCAATTCAAGCGGACGTGGCACAGAAAAAAGTTTTAAACTCCCCCCCCCATTCCCAGGCCAAAAAGCAGGCGAAAATATGCCTGCAGTGCTGAGTGCACCTACCAGAGGTGTGGTTTCTGGGGGGGGGGGTCCCGGCCTCCCCCCCCTCTCCTGTCCTGGGCAGCCGGACTCGAGTCGCCATGCCATGCGGTGCGGGCGGGGGATCCAAAATGGGGCGGCGACCGCAACTTTTTTTTGAAATAGTGGTCCAAAAACACACAAGCACCACACAGAAACATGTGAAAATTGCTATTTTAAAACTGCCAGAATTTTTACAGTAGCAGTGGGTTTTTCTTGCAACAAAATGTCTCCTCTTTCCTCTCTCCATTTATTTTATTTTATTTTATTTTATTTTATTTTATTTTATTTTATTTACACCTGCGCAATGATGGGCTGGCCATGGGAGTGACCAATGCCCATGCAAATTTTTGGAGCCATTCCACCAATCGCATGGCCACTTGGCCAGGTTGACCACAGAGACTTCTGGGATGTGCCAACCGGGCATAAAAAGCCCACTAACCATAGCCCGAACCCAAACCCTAAGCCTAAGCCTAACCCATACGCCAGCTACACTGTCCTTCTAAGTGGGTCAGAGAGGCCCCCAGAGGTGCACCCCAATACTCACCCTAACCTCACCCGTAACTAGCCTAACCCTAGCCCTTGCGCTAACCCTGTTGCCTAAGCCAGATCTGTACTTGCATTGCACTATAGCAAGTACAATTCCCTTCTTAGTGAGACACAGTGGGTGCAGAGAGTCTGCCAGTCCACCACTTGTGGCTCTGGGTGACTCCTGCAGGCTTGGCTCGGCCGGCAGCATGTGTGACATCATGCAAACCATGCCCCCGAGGCCTGACTGATGCAGGGAAGGCACCCCCAAAAGAGGGGTGCCTCTGCCAGTCTGCTGTGTGTCTCCGTGCAACTGGGTATGCAATCATAGCCATATGGCTATGCATGCATGCCCTTTTGCAGCAGGTGAGGAGAGGAGACCCCCATGTATGAGGGGTCTCCAGGAGCCTGCTTTCCCTAGCGGGTGAGGATAGGAGGCACCCACCCCCCAAAAAAGAGGTGCCTCCAGGAGCCCGCTACCCCCCAAACCAGTTTAATGACAGCCGAAAAAAACGAAAAACGAAATGACAAATATTTGCGAAGTTTCGCGAAAAACGGAAACGAGCCGACACAGGCCGCCTCCGACACACGACAACTCGAAAACATCATTTTTCCTAGTCGTGCCCATCTCTAGTTATTATGCATTTCTTAGTTTATTTTATTAATAAACCCCACTGTTAAGTTTCTTTTTCCTTTTCTAACTTGTGCCGTTTTCACTGTAGACCTAGGCCTAGCCTTCCCATTTTTTTGTCAAATAAGTAGGAAGATAAGGAACTATAGAGAAGATACAAAGGAAACGAGATTTGATAAGGAAGAATATGTGCCTGTTTTTTTTCATGCCAGTTGGGCAAAGAACTCAAAGACATCAAAGAACATAGATTTTCATTCAAAAACTTCAACATAAATGTGTTTCTAAGAAAGAAAGACAAGTGGCAAAGAGCTTTTTCTTTCTTTATCTTTATGCTTTATGTCTCCAAGAAAGCAAAGGTGAAGAAACCATTTTAAAACGGCAAAGGTTGCTCAGTAATGATTGAGCTGACCTCAAATCACACATATTTTTCCATGTCCTGGAGTGAACTCTGAAAGAAGTGCTTTAAAAAGAGTTCTGCAATTCGAATTACCCTTTCTAAAGCTAAGGCATGCATTTTAACCTGCCCAGATTATACCCCATCCCTGAAGACAGGATGTCTGTATCTATCTCACTTAATCTACTTGGGCCAGAGTCCAGTTGTGCTGGCTTCATCACTGCAGCTTTGAACTGCCACTAGTTAAAATCCCCCATTGTGCACCAGTCACATGAGTTGGTGTGCAACAAGATATACAGATAGCAACTCATTAGCTTGCAGCAATTAAGATCATTAATGTTGGCATCACTGACTAATAAGATTCTGGTTGTTATTGTGCATTTCCACAATTTATTCTAAAAGTCTTCTATGTTAAGGCTTATGTTAAGACAATCCCATTGTCCTCACTCAATATTCTTTCAAAGGACCTAAATTCTTTTCCCTGTGACATTTTTCTCAGTGAGTTTGGCTTCAAACCTGATGTTAAAGGAACTGAGCATTTCTTCCAGTTCACCACTTTCCCCTCCTACAATTGGATTTACAAGCACTCTTGACAGTCAAGGTTAACAGCTATGTTTATATTCCATTGAGAAATCACAAAACAAAACACACTAAATGTACAATACACACTTGAAGAAAGTCATATGCCATAACTTACAGGCTTTTATTGAAGCAATGCTGTTTCTAGTTGCATGCTGAGTATATTGTCTTTTCTGAGAAATTAGTATCCCTCCTGTTTAGGTTATTCTAATTTCATTAAAATGCCAAACTTCTTGGATTTGTTTTGTTTTCATACAAGCAAAATATAACAGGATTGCCTATAAGAGATAGCTGGGCAATGAAGTAAACACAACCCAATGAAGAATGGAGTTACATTTCAAGGATAAAAGTTATGTAGCCCAAATTTTAAGTGGTATGAGATGTGCCTCCAAGTGATACATCTAAAATGTCATTGACATTAACCTGTGATTTACAATGAACATCAAGCCTGGCACCATTCCCATGAATTTAAGAGCACAAAGTCTCTTAAACTGCAACAAACCAGGAAAAGGACCTTGGTGTCTTGGTGGACATCTCAATGAAGTTGTCAACCCAGTGTGCAGCAGCAGTGAAAAAAGCAAATACAGTGCTAGGGATCATTAGGAAGGGTACAGAAAATAAGTCAGCAAGTGTCATTTTGCCTCTTTATAAATCTATGGTGAGGGCCCATCTGGAGTATTGTGTACAGTTTTGGTCACCACACCTCCAGAAGGATATTATGGAAATGGAAAATGCAGATGAGAGCTACCAGAATGACTAGGGGACTGGAACACCTTCCTTACCATCTGAGGCTGCAATGGCTGGGCCTCTTCACTCTTGAATGACGGCGCCTAAGAGGTGACCTGATTGAAGTGTATAAAATCATACACAGTATGAACAAAGTAAAGAAAAACTGTTTTCCCTATATCACACAACACTAGAACCAGGGGACACTACTTGAAACTTTTGGGTGCTAGATCTCAAACAAATAAGAGAAAGTGCTTTTTCACCCAGAGGATCATTGGTCTGTGGAACTGCCTGCCAGTAGAAGTCGTGACAGCTGTCAGCCTTGACAGCTTTAAGAAAGGATGGGACACGTTCATGGAGAACAAGGGTATCAATGGCTATCATTATGGATGCCTAAGGACAACCTCCGGGTTGGAGAGATAGGCAGGATATCTCTCAATGCCATTGCCCCCCACTCGAAATGACCAGGCGAGACAGTGTGTTGGGGGTAAATGGGCCACACTTTATTAACACATATAACCAAACCTCAACAACAACCACAGGAGGGGCCAGGCATCCATAACTTGGTTGGAACCCCGGGGTCTCCCGGGACCCCTCCAACCGGGCAACATCAGGCGAGCCACGAACCCCCAGGTGGTGCAGTCGTCCGACAGCACCCACCAGGCCAGTTGATTTATTTGATCCTCCATGCCCCTTCTGTAACCCATCTGGGAGATTCCCAGGGCAGGGAGGCGTTTCCTCTCTCCCACCCCAGCACTGAGACCTCCTGGCCCGCAGTGCTGTGGATGAGGAGGTTTGTGTCCAGATGTTAATTTTATGCCCACCGCTGCGCTCCATCAGCTTTTAGCCGCCATAGTGTGACCAGTGTGGAAATGACTTGAACCTTCAAACTCCGAGGCACCAGTGTGGGATAAGCGAAAAATCCCCGCCCTCAATAGCCAATCCAGAGTGCGGGTCAAAAATTCCTATCCGGCCCCAAAACTTGGCGACCAGTCAGACTCACACTAGCCCTAACGCGGAGGGTGGGTGGGGAACGCCGGAAGAAAACTGACTGTTGTTTGGGGGGAGGAGCCGCCCTTTATAGTGCGCTCCTCCCCCTCCCTTCCAGGACCCCTAGGTCCTGTCTCGCCCCTCGCCATTCTCGCGAGGGGCAAATCCGCACCGCGGGCGGACAAGCCGCCCACGGAGCATGCATTTGCAGGGAATCGTAAGCAGGTGAAGACATCTGCTTGGGAATACCCTGAAACAAATGGTGAGCCACTGTGTGAGACAGAATGCTGGACTGGATGGGCTGTGGCCTGCTCCAGCAGGGCTGTTCTTATGTTCTTATGTGATGTTCTTATATGAAGTCACAGTCTAGTGTCACTTGGTCACAGCACTTTGAATTAGTTCAGACCTGATAAAAATAAATGGGAGTGAGTTTTTTCTGGTTCCCTTTGACAACAATAAGAGCTGTGATGGATCAGTCTGGCTGAGACTCAGTCTAAGGGGAGACATGTGCAGCCTGATGGAAACAGTGATGGAGCAGTGAAATAATTATTCTCCAGGATCCAGCCATTGAACAGCTTAATGTTGTTGTTTTCTCCAAAGGGGACAGAATGAAAAAAAAATCTATTGTATTTGCATAATGCGAATTATTGTGGAAGCTGTTTATTCATTTTGAATTGCTTTATAAGTTTATACTGTTCAATACCCTGGGTTCCCTTGGGAAAATTGGGAGGTATATAAATATAAATATAAATAAAATAAATAAATAATATGTTTCTGGGTATCTTAGAACTGTATCCAGAAACAACTTCTTGTTGTGGTGTCTGGAATATAAATCTGTTTTGTTTATATATTGCTTCATAGTTGGGGTCAGTTTGCCTGTAAGTTGTGCTTTGCTGTAAAACATAGTCAAATCCAGTGGGTTTGCCCCCCCCCACCCCAGTGATGGGGGCAGACAGGAGCCCATTAGGTTTAAGGAAAAGAGCTGCATTGGCCCTTGTGAGGAAGTGGCAGGTTCTGATTAGATTCTAGTTGTGAAAAATATATATTCCACAGGCCTTAGTCTGGGGCATTTTCATACTGTATGTAAACTCAGAGTTCCACAGGATTAAGGAGAATAAGTGATGATTTAAGCCACAAGAAAATTAGAACTTTACTTGGCTACCATGTAGCTGGATGAACATTTGGGGGCAAAAATAAATGGGGAATTATATACATGATTAGCATATCTCCATGGTGTGGTTTTCCTTTTCAATAAGCCAAACCAAAATTATTTCCTCTCATGTTGAAAGCCAATTTAAGTATTTCTGTGTGTGAAATTCAAGAGAGGAGAAAGCACGACAGCTGGAGCATGCCTGTCTACCTGCATTTTTCATCCTTCTTTAGGCATGAAATTAGGCATGTGATGACCTTTCAGAAGTCCTGGGACTTCAAGGCCCATCATCCATCAGTAATAGCTATTATGGCTGAGGGCTAACGGCAGCTGCAGTCCAACAGCAGCACATTAAGGAAGGACTGATCTATTGAAAATACAAACTCAGTATCCTTACACCGGACCCTGTCCAGCTGACCTACTGGTTTTCCAGTCACCCACCACCTCCCTATCTCATCCTGCCTTCTACTGGTCAAACATGACCAGTAGCCTTCATTGCCTAGTGGGCTTCTTCTTCCAAACTGCTTTCAGGGCATCCTCCTGTCAGATTCAAGCAGGATTCATCTTATATGCAACTAGAGATGGGCATGAGCCGCTAAACTGGCAGTTTGTACCAGTTCTTACTTTGCCTCGACTTCTCTGCCCTGCCTTCTCTGGGTGTTGCCTTTGACGGTTACTTCACGTCCACTCTTGTCCTTGGAGGAAGTTTATTGCATGTTGATGTCGGTCGCGTTCACGTGGTCTTGTTGTGATTCTGTCCCTGTTCCCATGTACCCCGGGTGTGATTGATGATAACGGCATGACTGTTTTCGCATGTCCTCGTTCCGTGATGAGATGTGAAATTCCATGCCTTTGTTCTCCTTTTTTTCCCAGCCTGACCTTCCATTTTTTGATGTTTCGATTCTCTGAAGCCTTGCCTTCAATGCGTTACAGAGCTAAGTTTGAGGCATTTGTCTTTTAATCTCTCTGCACTGTGTTGCTGACTCCATAGGGAATGTACTGGTGAATGGCACTTCACACTCCTGCCACTAGATGGAGAATGGCACATTGTGTGACGAGCCTTACCTCACGGGAACTTGTATCGGAACGAGAAGCGAGATGAGGAGATTTCCGAGGCCAGGGAGGGGAATCTCTCATCCTGCTTAGATTGCAGTTCAGGGGGCATGGTTGGGACGAACTCCCCTTGTCCCGCAATGGACGTGCGGTTAGATTTCTTCATACCGGTCCCCAGTGGGACTGCAAATAGTGATGAGATGGACATGAAGTATCAGTGGGTGCCTGCTAAGGGAGGGGAGGATGGGACAAACCAAATACCCGTTTGGGCGAAGTACGAACCGGCACAAACTGCCAGTTCAGGGGCTCATGCCCATCTCTATATGTGATCCATTTTTTTTGCATCTTCCTGCTTCCTTGCGCAGTTCCCTGTCTTCTTGGCCCACAGTTGCCTGCTGCTGCTAACATGCACTGACCCTTTGGCCACAAGGTTCTTGTTGCTGATTTTGTTCCTGCCAGTTTGGATACATGTATATATGAAATGGATGTTAACATGACATGGAGGATAGTGGGATGCAATGGTGAGACACGCTGCACAATGGAGCATGTTGGTTGGGGAGCAGGTCACTTTTAACTGCTCAACAACCGTAGCAGTTCAAATCCCAAGTACCTGTGTGATGATAACAAGAGGATGGAGTCTTGCAAATTCCAGAAACAATAGGAATCATGATCTTGGAATGTCCAGCTCTGCTGTTTTAAGATGGTTGCTGGTGTTGTTGGGATGATGGTGATGGTTCTGGGGAAATGGTTTCAACCTCTGCAGATGTGCCTGCCTATTGGCAATGGCAGAAGGAGCCCTGGAAGTGTCTTGTACGAAGGGAGGAACTTTTTTGAGGGCTCTGTAAGGATGTGGTCCCTTTAAAATAAGGAACACCCTGCTAGAAATATTTGGTGGCTGTGATGTGTGCGTGTGTGTATTTCCGTGGAGGCCCGAGGTATACCTCATTTTCTTCCGGTTCCCCCTGTCTGCTCTTGCTGCTGCAGCAGCAGCCTTTGCTGCAGCTGCAGCTGCTGTTCAGAAGCTTTCCTTTGCCTCTCGAAATACTGCAGTGAGCTGTGAATGACTGCAGTTTCCCTGACAGATTCGGGACACTTTTATTAATGTGAACTGCCTTTTAGCTGCAGAGTGGAAGCAGCCTGGCTGGTCTCTTTTCCTCTTGGTTTTTTAAATGCTTGTTTTAAGCATGGATGGGAACAGCCCATCTTCATAAGGAGATTGTACCCTTCCGATTCCTCTTCTAGAAGACCTCTGATTTGGTGATTTCCTAACCCACCCACCTTGTTCTCTGCACCCCCGCACCTCCTCCACGGTGCTCACAGATAGCACTATCTGTGTGTCTCCCTTCAGATTATTCACTGTAGATTCTCAAAGGGATGGGATGAATCCAATGCTGTGCTTTAAAGGCTTCCCAGATGAAGACAGCCACAGAAGACCGCCTGTGCTTTCGGCTGTTCATTTAACCCCGTAAGTCCTGAGCTGCTTTCTTCTTGGGCAGAGAGCCTCTAATTAACTTCAGGGGCAGAGCACAATGGTACTTGTTGGGAAGGGGGCTTTTACCCACTGATGGGTTTTTACACCAAGCGACGTGAAAATGTTGGGCTGCTTAGAAGTTGAACTTGGATGATGGCGCTTGGGCTGTGTCTTTGAGCATGCAGTTGGGGAGGGGTGTTTGTCCAAAGTTTGTTAAAGTGGAAGGGCTGGGAAGGGAGATATATACAGGTCCAATGATGAAATGTTTGAACAGGCCCAATGATAAGATGTTAGTGTGTTTGTGTCATCTGCAGCGTAGCAGTAAGGAGATGGTTGGTGGTTGTCCCACAAGTTGGTAGGATTTGATCTGGTTCAGTCTGGATTTGTACCCTCAAAAGGAATTTTACTGGGCTAGGTGCTCCTGGAAACATCTCAGTCTGGGGACCTTCTTGTGTGTTGCACATGATTTATGGTACAAAGGTATGAGTCAGGGAACCAGCGTTTGAATTATTTTGTAAATAGATCAACAAACTTTTGACAAACCTGTGTTGGTCAGAGAAGAAATATGTACATAAAAGTGATGTAAGCCAATAGGAGGGTGGGGGAATCAAATTCTTTTGAAGAAGCAAAATTTAAGGGTACCAGTCTTTACCAACAATTTACTGGAATTATCTGCTTTCTCAGAAACTTTATCACAACTGTACATGTTCACTTAAATACTAGTTCATTTAGTGGATTTTTAAAATTTTTATGTATTAAATTGTTTGTTATACAGTATTGAGATTCTCTCTCTATGCTCACCAAAACTGAATTTAAGAATGTTCCAGATGATTACCTTTGGGATCTAGTTGATTTTAAATTGAATGATCTGACTGATAATCCATATTCTTAATATTTCTAATAAGAGTGTTCTAACTTCCTTGTTAAACCTATACAGGAGGAGGTGTGTTAAGTCACCTAAAGAAACCTCTGGTGATTTGAGTGGCTGCTCCTGGCATTGGGTTTGAAATCTAATGGATAAAAATGGTTTGGAGTTGCAAATTCAAATTTTGCTGATGTGAAATGTTCTTTCTGTCCACTGCGTCATGAGAAATGTTGTCATGCAGATGGGGTGAAATTCAACATAAAAACAAATTCTTATCTGCAATATTATTTGCTTCTCTTCTAGTGTCTCCTTTTTGTTACTGGTATTCTTCTATATATTCTAATGCTTCTCAGCTTTTAAGGAAATGTTTCAAAATTGCTGATGTTACCATAGCATGTGCCTTCCATCTGGTATCAGGGAGGGATTTTAAGACATTTTCATTTCCAATAGAACCTTTAAGAAATTTCGGCTGTTTGACACTGACAAAAAGGTATAGAGTAACTGCACTGTAGAGAAGAAATTAACTGCCTATTGACAGCAATCAGTAGCACTTGGGCCTACTAGGTTTAGTGAGTGAGCTGCACAGGACACACACACACACACACACACACACACACACACACACACACACACACACACACACACACACACACACACACACACACACACACAAAGAGATAGAGAGAGAGAGAGGAAACTTGTTTATTTCTTTTAAAAAAAACCTCTGTTGCATCCCCTTGTAACACCCAGACATTGTCATAAGACTGACCCTTACATTTTGA
The DNA here is from genome assembly GCA_029282475.1 of Phrynocephalus forsythii. NCBI lineage: Eukaryota > Metazoa > Chordata > Lepidosauria > Squamata > Agamidae > Phrynocephalus > Phrynocephalus forsythii. The sequence continues at coordinate 9,181,220 of JAPFRF010000022.1, forward strand.
AAAGTTTAGCCTATAAACTTCACGTAAGAAATGCAACACCTGATTTACAATTTCCTCACCAGTATGCCCTTTCATTTCCAAAAAAGTTAAAAAGTGTTCATTCGGCTCTCAGTCCTTTAAGTGCCTAAGTACAACACTTAATTGATTGATATGTGATTGATCTGGTGTTGAATAAACTGACAAACTAAAATAACAATATTTTACTTCGTCAACAACTAATGCACAGGCCTTTTCTGCCATTAGTTGAATGAGTTCCTCACAGGTGGTTTTGGACAGGTAAGAAATATTTCCTTTGCCAGAATTTCCATATTTCAAAAATGTGGCCTGATAAAAATGGACCAAACTGGCTTATGAGTTCAAGCAGCCCTAAAAATATTCCCATTTTGCAATGATCCAAACTTTTCTTCTGTTCCTTGAAAAATCAAGCCACATTCAGCTAACATACAAATAACAGCTATGACATGCCTCAAGTACTCACACTCTTCCTGAATTTGCCCCAACTGTTGCCCCAACCGCACACCTTGTCTGTGATTTAGGTATGTTAGCACAGAGTCTCAGTGAGTAATGCTTTGTTCATAGTTATCAGTTATAATGTATTTCACCAGTCACTGAAACTTTCTCTTATAAGAAAATTCAAGAAACTTTTAGGAGGAAACAGTTTGCAAACAAAACAATAAACTGATCCTGTTGATGGTGAATACAGTAACCACTCTTTTTTGTATTTCTCACCAATGGCTTTTGTCCCAACAAAAAGTTTCTGCGAACAATACCTTACTGGCTTGCCACTACTGAAATGCCAGTAATGGCCCATTGTAGTGCTGAGAGTCACTGGGTCTACAAGCAATCCAATAAGCCACATCATCAGCAGAGAAATCAAGCCACAACTCTGGATCCTTTGCTACGTTGTGATTTCATCTTTTGCAGACAGAATAATTCCACCACCATCACCGTGGTCCACTAAAATTTCATTTTCAGCAATTCTTTCAGACACTTGTGTTGCTGAGGCAAAACCTGGGAGGAAGAACCACTCCTTAGAGGCCTTCCCTCTAGGCTTCCAGGTGGGCATCAAGAGTGGCCTAGTAGCAGCTGCTCAGGCCAGGGCCTGAGACTGCAAACACCAGGGAATTCCTGGGTCAGGCTGGCCCTGATCCCGGAGTTACCAGGGCCATGAAGGACAGATCCTGACACAAAGTTACAATGTTAGCACCTGTCAGCTACTAAGTCAGCTGTTAGTGCCCCACACAGTCGTATTCTCAGTGGACAATAAGGATGGGTACGAAATGGAAAAATCATGTTTCGTTGCATTTCGTTTCATCCCCACATTTTTTGTTTCGTTTTATACGATTTTTTCAAAAAAAAAATGTACAAAATGAACCATTAATGAAATGGTTCATGTGAGGAGGGCTGTAAAGTGGCCGCAGAAGCCACCGAGGCCCCTCCCCAGGCAGCCCCCCTCCTCTTTCTCTGGGGGTTCATGCTCACCTCCTCCTCTTCTTCCTGCTGGGAAGCATGGGCTCTTTGGTGGCGGTGGCAGGGCCTCTTGCTGACCGTGCTCCCTCTCCCATCCCGGGCTCTTCAATGGCGGTAACAGGGCCCCTTGCCACGCATGTTCACCCTCTTACCCCCAGGCTCTTCAGTGGCAGTGGCAGGGCTTCTCCCCCTGCAAGCTCACCATCTCCTAGCATTGGGCTTGTGGGGGGGTTAAAAAGCCCTGGGCTTTTTTATTTTATTTTTAAAAGACCTTTTCCCTTTCCCAAGCTCCGCCTACCAGCTGATTAGTGCTAGAATGAGGGAAAATGTTTTTCTCCCACCCCAGTGCCGATCAGCTGGCAGGCGAGGCTTGGGGGATGGAAAAAGGTTTTTTTAAAAAGCCTGGAGCTTTTAAAAAAACTTTTCCCTCCCCCAAACCCACATGTGGCTTACATATAGAACTAAATGGTTTGTTTCAACAATTAAACCCCAACATTTCCTTTAGTCTGTAATCAAATGCTGCTCCCTTGTTTTGTTTTGTTTTGTTAATGACACAATGAAACAGCATTTTGTTTTTTGTTTTGTGCCCATCCCTAGTGAACAAATGACTGCATACAAAGTTTCTCCTGCTTTCATTTAGGTTTGTGGTGTTGGGGTCCCTTAGATTGCATAACCCTTGGCAAAGGTCTACACTCTCTGAGTGCTCTTGTTATTATTCTAGATAACTGTATGTAATTTTTTCATTTAATGTGTGTGTGTGTGGGGGAGCTTTTTTGCAGATCTTGATTCAGCTGCACCATTTGCAGTATTGCACCATACGACCCATGGCCCTTGATAAATTCAGCTATGAAAAATGTATGTGGTGCCCCCTCTTCCCTTTATGCCCCATACACACGTGCTTATTGTGCTTAATGGTTAGTCCACCCCTGCCTTGGTGAGATGCTGAGAGGAGGAGAGAGGGTTTCAAATTGAAAGCCACTGACACCTGAACTCAGTGGGTGACGGTAGTGTGTCAGGAAATGAAATGACAAAGCAGAGGGGGATGTCTGGTTAAGCTTAAGGTGGTGTGACGTCACCTAAAAGGAACCAAAACTGTCAAGGAGATTCTTTTGTCTTGAGTCATGTCAGTTTCAGATTTGTTGTGAGTCTGTTCTACGTACTGAGAAGGCTCCCCTTTTCCTGTGCCAGAACATCCGTGACATCATTTAGTCTTTTAAAAGTTATGGGGGTATATGTTGAAGCACAGAAAACAACACTGTGGCTCTCCTCCGCACACAGCAAACCTACCTTACCCTCACCCCCCCCACCCCCAGCTGTTACTGGCAGGCTATATATCAAAATGCTGCATCTGATCTTGAAATTGCCAGGCTATCAGTCAAAGGGAACATTCTGGTGGGAGGATACTTTGAAATGCATGACTTAGATCAGGTCTGATCGTCGCTCTTTTTGAAACCTGACTGGTTTCAAGATTGCTACTACTGTACCTTGGTCTCCAATTGAAAATGGTTTTTAAAAATGCTAGTCAGTTTTGCAGGCTTGGGAAGATTTGGAAAATTATATAATACAGTTGGAATGTAAATAATCCAGAGTCCAGCTACTTATAATGGGGGACTTCAATGCAAGATTAGGTCCAAACAATGGTATCCTTTTTTCTTCCAGTCTATGGGGAGCAGGAGACAATGAGATCTTTACTTTTAGTTACAACAGAAATTCTAAGGATCTCACGGTGAATTATGGTGGCATTTGCATGACTCAGATGGTGAGCCGCCTTGGTCTAGTAATATTAAATGGGAATCCTTTCTATGATAAATGCTCTGAATTTACCTACGTATCTGGACACGGAAGCAGCACTGTGGATTTTGTGCTGATTTCCCATTCACTATCTAGATGGGTGTTGGAATTCTCTGTAGGTTATAGGCTTGACAGTGATCACTTTCCCCTTAATGTCATTGTTCTACCACCACTCCCTCTTCATTTGAACGCTAAAATCCATCTTCAAGATGCTTTTTAAAGTCTTAAATACAGGAGATTATATTGGACTGAGGAAAACAACAACAAAATAATGAGTTTCCTTGGATCCTATGAGGGGGAGACCTTAAGAAAATCAATTATGGGAGCCACAAATGTTACTTGTGCTATTAACAACTATTCAGCCTTGATTGATGCCTTGAATATGGTTTTAACATTAAAACGACCACCTTCACAAGCCTCATCAAAGTGGTCCCAAGCGGTTTGACAGGGACTGCAGAGTAATGAAACAACAATTGAGGGAGGTTTATAACAATTATAGGAAGGAAAATCTAAATGTATTACCAGCAGAATACTACACAATAAAAAAGAAATACAAATAATTGATGGAGTTCAAAAAGAGACAAGCAACACTGAAGGGATGGAATGCACTAATAGAATGCACATTAAATAAAAGCTCGAAACTCTTTTAGGCCCTTGTCACTGATGCTTTGGGCCCCTCTTCAAACTCGTTGAGCTGCAATATTTCAGCAGACATCTGGGAGCAACACTTCTCTGCTCTCTTTGGGAATATCAAAGACTATGCAGTGGATAGCTTCCCAGTCATAGATCTAAATGGAGATCAGTCACAGTGACTGAAATAGAATCTTTAATTGGAAGTGTCAAATCAGGCAAGGCTCCAGGAACAGAAGCTATCCTCCCAGAAAATGCTGAAAGCTAATATAGGCTGGTGGGCACCTTTGTTGGCAAACTTGTTTACACACATATTAACAACTCAGGCAAATTTCCCATTGCCTGCTCTGAGCCCATAATAATATCTATCTTTTAAAAAGGAAAAAGAGGAGATCCATCCAACTACAGGCCAATCAGCTTATTCTCAGTGTTGGGTAAGCTGCATGCCAGTTATCTAAACCAAGACTGGAATCTTGGATAGAGGAAGAAAACATTACAGGGGAGGAACAAGCCGGCTTTAGAAAGGGTAGATCACCAATTGATCAATGTATGATATTAAACCATCTTGCTGAGAAATATATGACCTCTCATGGCAATGGTCTTTGCACTGCATTTATAGACATAAAATCAGCCTTTGACTGTCCCACGAGATATATTATGGTTGAAGTTCTACAAGACCTCTACAGATGAGATACTCCTCTATCTCATTAAAGGTCTCTATCAGGGCACCACACTACATGTAAGGTGTGGCATAGAAGGAAATCTGACAAAATTTATTCCTGCTAATAAAGAGGTTCACCAGGGCTGTATAATGACCCCACATTATTCAACCTTTATCTCAATGACCTGCTAGACTGTTGCCTTGTATCAGACTTTCACCCTCCTAGATTGGCATAGACTAAATGTCCCCTGCTGTTATAGGCGGACAATGCTGTTTTATTGTCTCTATCAAAAATAGGCCTCAAACGGCTAGTGCGTGCATTCATGTCACTGCAAGAATAATCAAGAGAATGCCAATATGTGTTCCTGCAGCAGGTCTTCGATTAGAGACTGGTGTTGCATCACTAGAATGTGTTGCTTGGATCTATGCTTTTAGATACTGGATTAAAGTATCACATGCCAACACCTCAATGGGATATCTGCACCTTTGACAAAATGATGTCCACAATAGCTCATGGTTGAAAGCTTTTCCAACTAAACTGCACCTATTAGAGCTATCTATTGATTTTCTTTATGCCTATGAGCCCAAGACAGCTAAATTTATCCTAGAAAAGCAGATTAGGGTTATTGACTTTCATTACTCTATCTCAACTGCCCAGAAAACTTGCTCCATTTTGCATTTTGGACTAAACTTTAAATTTTCGCAAACTGTTTGATATCTGGAAAATCTGACTATCCCCAAATATCGGCATGTTTTCTCAAGAGCTCAATCTGCAATTTTAGATGGGCGTTACTCTGGCATCCCTTACGAAAATGAATTGTGCCCTTGTAATAACAAAGAAATTGAAACATTGAATCATGTCCTCTTTGTATGTAATTTTTATAGAAACAAGTGTATTAAATTAGTCAAACCCATAATGAGTGTCTTCCCAGGTAGGACATTGAACAGGTATTTAAAATATTTATTAAGTGACACAAACAAGGGGACCACTGAATCTGTGGCCAAATTTCTTTTCTCTGCCCAAAGAATATGGAAGACAACCCTGTTAGCTCTTAATATAATCATGAATTGCACAATGTTTGTGTAATTCACTTTTACTACCTAAACTGTTTTAACTATCTTGAAATTTTGTAATGGTTTTATTCTCTTATCCTTTTAAAACTATAAGTATGTATTTTTATTTTATTGGTTGGGTTTGTGGCCATAAATAAAAATTGTATCGTATCAATATTAGTCAGTTTTGCCATGTTTAGCCTTTTAGTAATTTGTTTAGCCTTTTAGTAAAGCAACAGGTGAACATCTGAACTTATTATCTGATGGCATCTTTGTTTATTGCTTTGGATGTTTAAGCAGTAACCAGACATAAGGTAAAAATATGGTTATTGTCAGTGAATACATACTTGAGTGAAGTGAAGGAAATGAAGGAAGGGGGAACGCTGACATAGCAGTTTTTATGCAGTTGCATTTTGGCCTTTATAACAGGGATAGCATTGAGCAAGGGATCCTGCCTTGAGCTGACAGTTGGACTCGATGGGCTTCTCATTGAGGCCCCTTCCTATGCTCCTATTCTATGACTCGGCGGTGATGGGCAATGTGGTTACCATGTTTCCCACATGGTGTTTGGTATCAGGGACTTATCTCACTTTTCCGGATTGGCCTCTGCAAAGAAGGCTGCTATCCAGGTATGTTCTGCAAGCATCAGAAGAATCATTGCAGCATCAATGGAGGCGTGCACATTAAGAGTGTAGTAGCTCAGCAGGCTAGAGTGCTGAAACTGTTGGCTCCCAAGTTGGCAGCTCGGAGGTTCGAATCCCTAATGGAGTGAGCTCCCGCTGTTAACCCCAGCTCCTGCCAACCCAGCAGTTCAAAAGCATGTAAATGTAAGTAGATAAATAGGTACCACTGTAAAAAGCATGAAGAGAAACAGTGTTCTGTGCGCAGAAATGCGTTCAGCCATGCTGGCCACATGGTCACTTGCACAACACTGGCTCTTTGGCTTGAAAACAGAGAGGAGCACTGCCCACAGAGTCAGACACAACTAACATGCATGTGCGGGGATGGGAGGACCTTTACCTTTAAGAAGAAAAAACACTAGAGGTGCCTAAGGAGAAGCAGCAGCCTCTCTCACACACAAAGTACAGGCTTGGGCTGCCACCTAGCATTGGTTATGGGTAAGGCTGTTTCTTGTCATCAGAGCTGCATTGAGCAATCCAGACGCCTTGGACGTGTGCCACTGCTGCAATGTACTAAACTGGGGATTTTTCTGGCTCCCTCTCATCTAGGTTGGATCATGCTCAGTTTGTTTTCAGGCTTGATGATACCAAAATGAAAGAGAACAATTGTAGGAACGTGGGTAAAGGAGAGGAATTGCAAGGACAGGAGAAGAACCCAAGGAATGTGATGGAAGAGGAGTGCTGTAGGAACACAACGGAGGAGAGGAATTGTAGGAACACTCTGAGAATCTCTCCTTGTGCAAATAAATATTTTCCAAGTATATATTGCAAATCAGATCTAGGCTTCATTTATGCATACAAATTATATGCATACAGAAAACATTCCTGCACATGCTCCCCTAGGACATTCAAGCAAACCTTTCCAGCATCCTGCCACACCTAATGTAGATGTTACACAGATGATTACATTCTCTTATTATACGGGAAAAGCAATCTTAAATAATTCAGATGTTCCCTACTGCATATAAATAACATTCAATGCATAATTCATTCAAGAGCATTTGCATTTTCTTTGGACTTGTGTGTGGAAGACAGAGGATGCTAAATTCCTCTGATTTCTGTGGGGCTGCTGTGAAGGATTGAAGTGAGGCCATATTTGTTTCCATTCTGCAGTTCTTGAGCTCCCAGGGCAAATGGCTGTTCTTAAACTCCAGGGCATTCTGCAGTTCTTAAACTCCAGGGCAAATGGCTCCCAGCTCCAGAGATTAAAAATGTTTACTCACCAGCTCCGGAGTTAACAGGAAATTAAGTGCGACCCCGCCCACTTTAGCGCGTCCCAGCACACCTTTCAGGTACCTGCTCTTTGGAGGTGAAAATTATTTGATCCAGTGTAAGGATAGTGAGTGCTGGGCTCTCCTTGCTTCTGTTTGTTGTTTTTTGGCTCCCGCCCCTTTAAGAGCTACTTTTACAGAGCCGGGAGGCAGAACGAGGTGAGCGGCATGCTTTTCTTTCTCTTTTTCTCCCTCCCCTCACGCAGCCAGCAGCCAGAAAGTGCAGAGGGGGTGGGGACACAGGAAGAGCGACAAACCCCTAAGATCTCTGGTCCGAATTTAAGTGGCCAGCGGATCTTAGGGGTCGTGTAAAAAGGCCCTTAGTCTCTCTTTTCAGATTGTAAAAGTATGCAGTAGTGGAGAATAAACAACAGGCCCTCTGTACAGTGTTAGTGAGTGTAGACTTCTGGAGAAGCAGCTGACCAATAGGTTTGTCTGAAAGGGATGACATCCATTGTGCATTGAACTTCTGAAGAGCCTTGTACGGTTTATAATAGATGACTTGTAACACATTTGCAAGACTTCTCTTGGAATTCAAACTCACCACCACCATCAAAGTCATGTAGAAAATGGAAACAACTGTGAATTTAATACTTAGCAATATTGAAAGACTCTGCTGCTAAATTCAGGAGAGCACCAAAATGTAAGTAGTTAACTGGGGTAATGACCCAAAACACATAGAAAAGCATGTTCAGTTCTTTCCAGAAGGATTTTTATATGACATCTATCTGTCTGTCTGTCTGTCTGTCTGTCTATCTATCTATCTATCTATCTATCTATCGATCAATCTTATGATGTAAATAAATAAATAAATAAATAAATAAATAAATAAATAAATAAATAAATAAATAAATGATAAAAATATAATAAAGTATCTAAATATGGAAAAAAAATCAATGACACTGACAATAAAAGTAATATACTAGATATATCTACTGGAGAAGGAAGGTCTTTTATGTAGCCCCTGTTCCCACCTTCTGGGGGAAGCACGCTGGAGAAGGCTCTTTCCCTGGGAAATGACTGACAAATGTGTTTGGGATCCCTAAGTTTTCATTGATAAAAGCAGGCAATGTATCTTCTTAATGTCTTCTAGGATGATACCTGGGTGGAAAATTAATGCTAGACCTAAACTAATGTGATCCTGGGAATTACTTAGATTCCGTGAGGCCATAATTGAGGTCATCTCAGCTACCACATGATTTCAGTTTCCCAGGCTTAGATTCTTTGGTGGATAAGTCTTTTTGTAGTGAAACGGAGTATGCAGTAAGCCTCGGATGATTCACATTTCTAATCTAGGCTTCCTTTCAACCCATCACCTCAAAACTCCCATCTTCTTCTGCCTCAAACTACAAGTTCATCAAGTCCTTTCAAATGAGTGACTCATTTCTGCCTCTGCTTAACAGTGACTGGTGCTTGGCTTCCCATTCAGAAATCTACAGCTGTTCCAAAGAGCAGAGCGTGTCTGCAAAATATTTACTTTTTCCTGCTTTGATGGTGCTTTAATTACAGAATCACCCATAAGTACACTTTGGGTAGGGAAGACCAAGCAGTGCATATGTCAGGATCATTTTCCCCATTTGAGGGAAATGCTAGTTATCATAGACATGGTGCTTTCTCATTCAAAGCATGCCTCACATTCCATATTTGAGTTTTAACTTCACTGCTCCCATCTGATTTTTATTTCAGGGCTTTGATTAGTTTCCTCCATGCTTCAGGAGTCAATTAATGATAATGAGTGTGTTGGATGCCTGGTGAGTACCTGAAGCACATGTTTCTGAGTCATCCATCCCTTTCAGGACTGAGAGCCATTACGAGCTAGGCTAACTTCCCCCAGTCACAATGGTAATTTTCAAAAGGAAAAACAAAAAACCAACAATCCAAGGTAGTTTCTACCAGTGGGTATAATTGAATTTCAGAGATGGGGTGAGGGACAATTCCAGTGGTGGATAGAGATAAAGCACATACCAACATATTTTTGCTTACAACTCTGTTTTGTCAACAACAAAGGCTTAGAATGGATATTTATTTATTTATTTATTTATTTATTTATTTATTTATTTATTTATTTATTTATTTAAGATTATTTTTACCCCACCTTTCTCCTTGGAAAAGGACCCAAGGTGGCTTACAGTAATGAGAGATAATAATATGCAGTCCAGTGCAATTAAGACATGTTCAAGTATTTGAGAACAAGGAATTGAGGGACATCTTACAGCATTATTAGACAACATTACATTAAAGCAGCACGGTTATAAGTAGTCATAAACACAAAGTCCATGTGAACCCATAGATTCGGATAAAATACACATGGTAGTCCATCATTCAGGGAAAGCTTGCCTCTTTCTGGAAGGACAACAGAGATAAAGCAGTCCCGGCCTCTAGTGGGAGGGAGTTCCAGAGTCTGGGTGCAGCAGGCGAGAAGGCCCTTTCATTGGTTCCCATGAGACGTACCTGTGAGGGTGGTGGGGTGGAGAGAAGGGCCTCTCCTGATGACCTTAACACCCAAGTCAGTTCATACTGTGAGATTCGATCTTTGAGGTAGCTAGGACCCAGATCATATAGTGCTTTGTAGGTGAAGGTCAGCACTTTGAATTGTGCTCGTAGCTGATTGACAGACAGTGGATATCTCATAGACTTGTATGTGCATGCACAGGGAGTTGACTATGCTCAAAAATCTGTCCTGTTCCCCAATAGGTGGCTTATAACCATAAATTTGGACACACCCAAAGATCCTAGAAGCCCAGCCAGGGAAGCCCAGAATCGAGGGCAAAGCCATTCAGAGGGTAGAAAGTAGAACTCTATCTGAAATCCCAAAGGTGGCGATGGCAGCCTATTTCAATATTATACCAACCAACATCAACAATTGGTGGCCTCTTAATAACAAATGGATATATTTCAATGTGAGCTTTAGTGAATCACAGCCTACTTCCTCAAACACATAGAGTGAAACATTGAACCCTATATATTCTGTGGATGGGGATCCAGTAAAGGGTAGAAATTGGGGGTTCAATGTGCTGGTAGTATCATTAATTAAAGTAGATAACTTTGTGAGTGCTGCTGATATAAACATTTCTAGCCATATAAATGACTAATCCTCTACCAGATATTTGAATGGCAAAGGTGTTGTTGTTCCTGTGATTGTTATGATGATGATGATGATGATGATGATGATGATGATGATGATGATGATGATGAATGAAGAAGAAGAAGTAGTTTACATTCTCCCCAATTCAGAATCAGCCAGAGAGAGCTAAAGATCTCACTGTTGAATTCCTGTTTTCCACAGAGTCATTCAAGAAACTGGACCATGTCCTCAGTATTCTGAAACTGGCTTTCATTTGTTGACATTGCAGGGCAGATTCATGTCCAGTTATACGTTTGCACAGATAAATGTTCTGTGTAACAAAAGAAAATAGTACATTTCTGTACAGAAGAAAATAAATGGGCAAATAGCTGACATCAGCAAGGACACCACTGACGAGACAATGGCATAGATCGCACTGTATAGACTGCAAAAATCCTAAGTAGACAAAATGGAACAAACATTGGGCCTTTTCACACGACCCCTAAGATCCGCTGGCCCCTTAAATTCGGACCAAGAAAGAGAGGAAAAAATGCAGCTCACCTGGAGGAGCTTCCCGGAGCTCCGTTTCTCTTCCGTTTCTCTTCTGCTTGCTTTTTTCCCTCCTACCTCTTCTCTTAAAGGGGCGGGAGGCAAAAAAAAAACAGAAGCAGAAGCCAGGAGAGCCCCGCACTGACCAGATTAAATCCGGACCTTGGGATTTTCACCCACCTCAAGCAGGTAAAAGAAAGTGCAGCTGGGTCGCACTTAGGTGGGCGGGGTCGCACTTAATTTCCTGCAAACTCCGGAGCTGGTGAGAAAAACTTGTAAGGTCCGGAGTTTGCAGCCATTTGCTGCGGAATTTAGGGGTCGTGTAAACAGTAGTCATGAAATGTAGAGTAGAAAAAACAACAGCCCTGAACCCATAGGCTAGTTCATCTGCAACTCTTCCATCCAGTCCTGCATCAGACGTATTCTGAATAAAAGAATCCTAACCAGTCAGTGTGCACAAAGGTTAAAACTACTAGATGATGCTTTACCCATTGGAGACATAATGTACAATTTGCATCTTACCCTTAAGCTTGTGCTGTTATTTCCTTTTATGACTCCATGACAAAACTCAGATGACAATGTTTTCTGCATGAGATGACCTTAAGTAAGATTCCCCCCCTGATGTGAATAAAGGAAGATAAACCCTCTAATAAACTAAAATTAAAACCACACTCCCTGCACAATCCACTATGTGCCTGCCTGATGGTATCTCTTTCCCCTGTGATAGCTCAGTCTGCTAACACCTACTCATATCCTTGCCCCCATTCAATGCCTCTGATCTAGTATCAGAACATCCTGTGCTAGAGGTAAGAAGGAGCACAAATGGCCTTTTTTGCCATGATTAAACCACACGATGAAAAAGACGTCATCAAGACACTGAAAAATATCTAGCCATAGTTTGATTAGCAACTCGAGATAAGACTCTCAGAGATAAATGAAGGGGAACCTTACATCTCTGGCTCAAAGGTTAAAGCACAAGCAGTCAAATACCGTAATGGAAAAGCTATACCACTTCAAAACCTGAGATCCCGTTGCTTGGTCTAGTAAATCACAGCTAGAGTAAGTGCATTAGCTCCTTGGGGATTTGATGAATCAACTGCTTTATAAATTCTACTGATTTGGTTGGTCCAGTCTCATTACAACTAAGGGCGTTTATACACGACCCCTAAGCTGCACTGCAAATGGCTCCCAGCTCCGGAGCTTAGAAATGTTTTCCCACCAGCTCCGGAGTTTGGAGACAATTAAGTGTGACCCCGCCCACTTTAGCGCGACCCAGTGCATTTTTCTTGTACCTGCTCTCTGCAGGTGAAAAAAAATTTGATGAGGATAAGAGTGCCAGGCTCTCCTGGCTTGTCTGTTGTTTTTTTGCCTCCCACCCCTTTAAGAGCTCCTTGAGACGGAAGCAGGAAGTAATGGGGCTCCTGGCAAGTTCGACCGTCACCGGCAGGTTAGTAAAGGCGGAGGAACAGAAACGAACCCCCAAGATCTCTGGTCCGAATTTAAGGGACCAGCGGATCTTAGGGGTCGTGTGAAAAGGCCCTAAGTCTGCCAAGCCACAGGATTTCAGCCAAAGTCTGCATCCATTTTCTGTCAAGTGGTGGCAATCCTTCTTAGGGACTTAAAAACTGTTCTGGGGTTACCAAAAAAATGTCCAATCTAGCCTTGTGCAAGCTTGCTCAGAAGACAATTCTGAGAAATGGCAGGATTTCAGTAATTGATTGGGAAATGAGGATGATATTAATTATCGATGTCTGCATCAATACACTGTCTTGACAACTCTACTGTCTAAACCACTTTTTGGGCAAAGGCAGTTTAGTAAGAAAATGTCTGGACATAATCTGAAAGAAAGGACAGAGGGGCCACAGATTGAGGCAGCCCACTAGCAAAACCTGTGTTGTTTTTTTAAAGACATTTTGCCCTACATGGACTTCTGTGTCCAGTTAGTCCAGGAACACAAATAAGACCCAAAAGAATGGCAAAGGCAGATGCCTTCAGCAAGTCCATGACAGGAGGGGGAGGAGGATGAAGGAAGGCAGGAAGGAAAGAAGGCAGAAAGTGTTCTGCTTGTATACCGCCCCATAAAATCAAGCAGTTTTCGAATGTAGGTGGGGGAAAAAGAAAGCCTTATTTTATATCATTCCATATATTTTCCCTAAAGGCCGGCCGGCCGGCCGTCCAGGATTTCTTTGGCCTAATTGTTTTGTGCCGTGGTGCTCATGGGGCAGCCGGGCGCCCCTCCTCCCCTTCCCCTCACTCTTACATTTTATCTAGACTTCTGTTTTTATTAGCACCTCCCAGCTGTAAGAACTTTCCCCACGGCACACCAAAAAATTGAACAGCAGCAGAAAAACGCTGGTCTAAACCACTAGAGAGCAGTAGTAAGAATGTCTGGACATAATCTGAAAGAAAAGAAACCACCGCACTAGAAAAAGAGTGTGCACTATGCATTAGTACCGGGAATAGCAAAACATAGCAACTTGCATAAAATCAAGCAGTTTTGTGTATCTAGCCTTATTTTATATCATTCCATATATTTTGTGGGATTTCTTTGGCCTAATTGTTTTGTGACTCTTACATTTTATCTAGACTTCTGTTTTTATTAGACCGTAAGACTTTAAAAAAATTGAACAGCAGCAGAGGGCTCAAAATAAAACCATATTCTAATATATATATATATATATATATATAATAAGTATGTGCTGTAATTCAGATAGCTCTGTGGGAAAGAATTCAAGCTGAATGCCCTATCTACTGGAAGGCCTCTCTCAATGCTGGCTTCTAAGATTTTGACAGGCATTTGATCTGTTCAGCTTTGATCAAATGCTAATGCCTAGAATCACTTAAAAAATTAATTAGTTTTTATTTAATTAAAGTTGTCATTCTCAATATATGCTTTTTCCCCTGGAACTGCCAGAAAGTATGCTGAGTGATCACTCTGCATTAATATGGAATGGTGGATCTTCACATGGCCTTTCTATTGTTTTCCCTCAGGTAGTGTGAGATGTCTCAAATGGGAAGAGGGGAAGGATTGGATCCGAGATGTTTTTGTGGACCTTGTTCTTAGAGATGTTTCTGAAGAACAGTCCCAAGCAGCAGAAGCTAAGAGTGTCGGGCTGGGACATTGATAGGTCCAGGTTCACATTCCTTCTGGGCTGGGACTTTCCTTGGATGACCTTGGGACAATCCTTAAGCTACCTCATGAGATGATTGTGAGGCTCAAGGGAGTGACAGAAATAATTAAAGAAGAAAAACACACCAAACCTTAAAGAGTTCACCAAAGCCAGGTGCAGAGGTCAATTGTAGTAGAGATGCTGGTGCAGTGAGTTGAATTTAATTGTGTGATCCAATTAGAAGACAAATGTTGTCACCAGAGGAAAATACTAGAAATTACTCCGTTCATCTTCATTACATCAAATGTAGCAGTGGCTTTTTCTGATCTAATACTAACTCTTCTCCTCCGTTGTCAGCAGCAGCCTGAAACAGAACCAAGTACAGTGGTACCTTGTATAAAGGGATTAATTCGTTCCAAATGAAATTATGTTAAGCAAATTTTCCTTTATACAAATTTCCCATAGGAATGAATTGAAAACAGAGTACAGTAGGGCCCCTGTATCCACTGATTCATTATCCACTGATTCAGTTATCCACAGTTGGCAGAGGAAAAAAAAATAACTAATTCAGAAACCGCAAAGCAAGCTACTATCACAAACAGCAGCTGTAAAGCAAGCTAGTGTTGCAAAACAGCTCCTGTAAAGCAAGTTACTATAACAAAATAGCAGTTTTGGGGACATTTTGGCATTCTCTCTTATCCACGGTTTTCATTATCCATGGGAAGGCTTGCAACCAATCCGCAGTGGATATTGGGGTCCTACTGTAATCCCTAATTGCAACAATTTTTATGTTATATGAATTCGCCACATAGGCGATTCTGTTAAGCAAATTTCCCCTATCTCCGGAATTTTTTATGTTGTACAGATTGTATGTTATACAAACCGTTTGTTATATGAGCGTCCGCTGTACAGTCACGCAGCAGGCAGCAATGTTCAAAAGAGTAACACAGGACAGTTAATATTCCCTGTCCTGGCCCTTTGAGGATATTTGAGCAACATGTTACTAGTTCTTATGAAACTGTGCTGATGACGAATATTTGCTTCTTTGCTTCCATTTAAGAACAAAACAAAACATTAATGCAGTGGATCCTTGTATAACAAATGGTTTGTATAACATAAAATGTGTACAACATTAAAAAAGTCCGGAGATAGGGGAAAATTGCTTGACATAATTGTCTATGGGGCAAATCTGTACAACATAATTAGGGATTACTCTGCTTTAATGAATTCCTATGGGAAATTTGTATAAAGGAAAATTTGCTTAACATAATTTCATTTGGAATGAATTAATTCCTTTATACAAGATACCACTGTACTCATTATAGGCAAGGGAACTTGTGAGCTGCATGAATCAAATTTCGGTTCCCAGGCATTTGAAAAGTGGTTGTTTGTCTGCCACCAATATTTTTGTGGTATGCTTTTTGCCAGTCCTGCTTCTTTAAAATCAGCTGACAAGAGAGGGAGAACAGGAGGTGAATATTGTTTATAAACTCAAGCCTACCTCAAGGCTTTAATCTGGACGAGAGATAAATCAAAGACTGGACTACATTGTAGAGAGGTCATGTTGTTTAAGTTAACTCAGGACATCACATTAGGGCTGTCCTTGATGCAAAGCCTTTTAAAAACTCCATGGCCTTGTTTTACCAAGGCTGACAGAGAGCTTATTAATCAGTAACAATTAGTTGTATAGCTATTTGTCTGTGATTGCAAACTGGGGCAGTGACAGGAAATTTAGTGCCTCTCTATTAAGTCACAGTCATGTCTTCATAAACACTACTTTACAGAGTTGTGGCCAATGTCTCTAAAACCATATATAGGGCTTTATGAAGAAGACAACACCAGATAACAGGAAGTTTCATTTTCAGCCAGACCTTGGTGGTGAACACAGCTGAATTTAAGACCCACAGGTAGCTCTCATGCCATTCAAACCAGTTCTAAACAAGCTCCTTCTGGGATTCAGTTTTAGCAGCTTATTTGGAATGACTTGTGACGTTTCTTGGGGCTGGAACTGTTGTGTGTGGTATGTGCTTGATTGACACTGGCGTTTTGGGCACTGGGAGTTACAAGGGCAAGGAGCTTCCCCAAACTCTTTGAGGACTGTGGGTTCTTGTTTTGCATACATCTTAAAAGTAAAATTCTCTGCAATGGGGTGGCAGCCCAGCTTTTCAGGTGCAGAGATTTGTTCTGTTAGACATCAAAGGTAGGGATGGGCACAAAATGAAAAATGAAATGCTGTTTTGTTGTGTCATTAAGGTAACGAAATGAAACTAAACAAAATGACATGTGGAAGCAGCATTTTGTTACAGACAAAATGAAATGGTTTTGTTGTTGTTGTTGAAACAAACCATTTCCTTCCATCTGTTAGCTGTTTGGAGGAGAGAAAATGTTTTTTAAAAAAAAAGCTCTGGTCTTTTTAAAAATACTTTTCTTCCTCCCCAAGCCCCACCTGCCAGCTGATTGGCACGCTGGGGTGGGAAAAAAACACCCCCACTCCAGCACCGATCAGCTGGCAGGTGTGGCTTGGGGGGAGAAAAAAAAGTTTTAAAAAACCAAGGCTTTTTAAGAAAAAAATTCCCTCCCCCAAGCCCCGCCTGCCAGCTGATCGGCACTGGGGTGGGGGTGGGGAAGCGATGTGGTTCATGGGAGTGGTTCGTTTCGTACAATTATTTTTTTGAAAAAAATTCATATGAAATGAAATGAAAACAATTGGGGGGGGGAAGGAAAGGAAACAAAACAAAATATAATATTTTCGCTTTGTGCCCATCCCTAATTGAAGGCTTCCAAACCAACAATCCTGGGTAGTTCTGAGGGGACTCTTTCCATTTATGTGCCTGCCTGTTTGTAGGTCTTCCATCGAGTGGACAATAAAGTTCTGATGGATCTCTTCCTCTGATGAATTTATGCTGAGGCTCCTTCACAGCCTTTTAAACATACTGTTTATTATCATCAGAATCCCTGTTCTTTATGACATGAGTTCGGTTTAGAAGCATTAAGTAACCTCTACTACTCTTACTTATGGGCAGAAAAAAGAGCCTAGCTGGATCAGACTGGGGAACATTCCACCTTACTTACAAGAATTGAAGCAACCAACCAGCAGGTACCAGACAGCTCATTAGAAACAGGCTAGTGGCCCATTGTTTAATATATTGTGGCGGACTTGGACTCTACCAAAAGTCCAAGTCACATGGATACTACAGTGTGGCTTGTGCATGGATTTTCCACCTTGCTCTATGGGCTTTATAGTTTGGTTTCAAATGAACAATTGAAAAAGTCCCAGTTCGTGGAGAACAAGGGTATCAATGGCTATCGTTTATGGATGCCTAAGGACAACCTCTGGGTTGGAGAGACAGGCAGGATATCTTTCAATACCATTTGCAGGGAATCCTAAGCAGGTGAAGACATCTGCTTGGGAATACCCTGAACCAAATGGTGAGCCACTATGTGAGACAGAATGCTGGACTGGATGGGCTGTGGCCTGTTCCAGCAAGGCTGTTCTTATGTTCTTATGAGAGATGCAACATACCCGAAGCATTGCTCTTCATTCCAGGAACAGCAGAAAGGGAAGAAAAATGACTCTCTTCCCCAGGCACTTATCTGATCTCAGATGTATCTTCCGATAGCTTCTTTGCTGAGTTTGTGGCTAGTAGAGTGATGATGGGCATAAATGGAATTTAGGAGGCAGTTCTACTTATAACCCAAACAAAATGAATTTTCCCTGTTGGAGGGAGCAATTGTCTGCTTCCATGATGCTGCAACTCCTGGGTATTCAGAACAAGCTTTCAAACATTTCCACTTTTTGGCTATGTGCTGAGAGTAAGTGAGAGTGATGGCTCCCTGATGGATACCACAGTGTTCAGTACTTCACACTTTGCATGGCACATTTCCCCAAAACAAGGGATTTCAGCTAAATAGGCCTAAGGCTAATTCATAGTCCTGTGTTCTTTCTAAATCTGCTTCTCAAAATTCTTTAGTTGTCCTAGAAATGGAAAAGAAACAAATAAATACACATTTTGAAGTGAGTGTGAGGGGGAACCGCCCCCCACTAGCTGAAGTATTTTGAAGGGAAATGAGGAATATGCAATCCTGACATACTAATAAGTGAAATAATTCAATAATGCACCATTTGTGGTATAACTTGGCATATACTTACTTGATATAATTATTAAAAGTTTATTTATTTCATTTCATTTCTATACCACCCATCTGGCAGCATGACCATGCTGGGCTGTTTACAATGGTTATATAAGTTATATAATAATATTCATATTTCTTCAGAAATCAAACCAATGCTGTTTAGAGCAACTTCCTTCCAAGTAAGTGCACAGAGGATTATAGTTTAGAAACCATAAATTCCCGCTAGTGCCAGCCAAGACGTGTCTATTCATAACTGAGTGTTGCTGAATTCCATTGGGCTTACTCCCTGGTAAATGTAAATTGGATTTCAGGCTTAGTTTTGTAAAGGGAAAAGGACAACAGATCCAAGATATTCACTTCTTGCATCTAATTTCTTCAAATCGGTTTGAAAGTCAGAAGGAAAGCATAAAGAACAATTCATAATAAATTACAATACATTTCATTAATGAAGATGGCAAAACCCTCTTAGGACAGCCATCCACATTCTAATGCCCTCCAGTTGTTTGGACTATGTCTATAGTATGAACACAAACCATTATTTATTTATTTACTGGATTTTTATACTGCCCCCTCTAGTGTTAAAGGTACTACCCTGGGAAGTCTTACAAATACAGAATACATAATATAAAGCATTAAAAACCACTACAATAACAATAAAAGTACATTATTTATTTATTTATTTTAGAGTATTTTTACCCCACCTTTCTTCTTGGAAAAAGACCCAAGGCGACTCACAGTAATTAGGGATAATATAGAGTTCAGTACAATTAAGCCATTTTCAAGTATTTGAGAACAAGGAATTGAGGGACAACTTACAGCATTATTAGACAACATTACATTAAATTAAAGCTACAAGGTTATAAGTAGTTATAAACACAAAGTCTATGTGAACCTATAGATTCATATAAAATACACATGGTAGTCCACCATTCAGGGAAAGCTTGTCCTGAAGAGAAAGGTCTTTGCCTGTTTCCGGAAGGACAACAGAGATGGGGCAGTCCTGGCCTCTAGTGGGAGGGAGTTCCAGGGTCTGGGCGCAGCAGTGGAGAAGGCCCTTTCATTGGTTTCCATGAGACGTACCTGTGAGGGTGGTGGGATGGAGAGAAGGGCCTCTCCTGATGACCTTAACACCTGAGCTGGTTCATACTGTGAGATTCGATCTTTGAGGTAGCTAGGACCCAGATCATATAGTGCTTTGTAGGTCAAGGTCAGCACCCTGAATTGTTCTTGATAGCTGATTGGCAGCCAGTGGAGCTGTTTTAATAGGGGTGTGATGTGATCTCTGTACCCCGCCCCAGTCAGCAGTCTGGCTGCTGCATTTTGGACCCGTTGAAGTTTCCTGAGACTTTTCATCGGTAGCCCCACATAGAGTGCATTACTCTCTAGTACTTCATGTTATCTTACAGGAACATTTTCAGAACAGAAACTGTTTTCTAGAAAAATCCAGCTTCCTATGATTTGTTCAGTTTAGACAAATGGAGGGAGAGGTGAATGTGCAAAGAAAATGTCAGGTGACTTCTTTCCTTCCATAATATCCTGTCTTTTCATAACATCAGGCTGTTCAGATCTTAGATGCAACACTCCTCCTGCTTTTCAAGCAAAAGGATTTGTGTATTTTTCTTAAAAAAAAAAAACAGCCATAGCATTCACGCTTCTGTTAAGTTCTCTGCTTTGCAAACAAAAAACAAAGAATGCATGTACCACGAGCGTTTTGGAGAAAACAAAGGGAAGTGGACTTGAAATCAAGTCCAGGGCAGGGGAGCATCCGTGACAGGGCAAAAATGCGGCAGGACTTTGGCAGGTCGAGTGGCAGAATTTTCATCAATGGTTGAGTAGACTTGAAGCATCATATTTAACTACCAATTTGGCAGCTCCTTGTTGTGGTGGCTCAGTGGACAATAAGGCTTCTGAAAACTGTTGGCTGCAAAGCCAGCAGGTCGGCGGTTTGAATCCCGGGTGCCACGCAGCAGAGTGAGCTCCCGCTGATGACCCCAGCTCCTGCCAACCTAGCAGTTTGAAAGCATATCAATGCAAGCAGATAAATAGGTACCGCCGTAAAAAGCGGGAAGGTAAAAGTGTTTCCTTGCAGCCATGCTGGCCACATGGCCATGGACTTGGACAACACTGTCTCTTCGGCTTGAATACAGAGATGAGCACTGCCCCTAGAGTCGGAAACAACTCACATGCATGTGTGGAGGGAGCCTTTGCATTTTTTTCCTCTGTAGCAATGGCTCCCTTCTCTTCCTCCTTTTTTTTTTTTTACATGACACCTGGTGTTCTTTTGAACTAAATAGAAGTTTAAGGAGTATCTAAATGTGTACAGAGCACCGAGAAAGCTTCTGAACAGTCAGCTTTGGTGACGGTCTGTTCCACTGATCTCTGTGATTGATCCCATAGTAGAGTTGCCTGCCATAGAACCCGCTTCTAGCACATGCATTGGTTTTTATTTAAAGGCAAGTGGCTTTTTTTCTTTCTTTTGTAAGGGTTGCTGGCTCTTCAGCCATAAACTCCACCAGCCTGGGTTACCTAAGCAGATATTTTCGCATATCAGGAGAAAAATGTGCTGTTCCGGAGACCTTTTGTATTTGCAAGTTGTTTCTGTGATTGTGTGCGCTGGGAGCTGTGACCTATGGTGAAAGTACTAGGCCTTTCAGAGAGATCTGCTGAGCACAGGAGAGAGAAGCTACCTCTCCTCCCTCCCTCCTTTAGTTAGAAAAGGTTTCATGGGTATAAAACACCAGGAAACAAATGGCACCCCTTAATAGGTGGGACCACAATATATCCCTTGTTAGCTATAAAAGTGGTAGCTGGTAGGAGATATTGCCGGTGTAGTGTTTCCATTCTAATTTACTGCAGACTCCAAAACTCTTCACATGCGTGCTTGCACGTTTCCTTTGCATCTTTCAGAGAGACTGTTCCCACCAGAGAGGACCAAACTACATTCTCGTTTTTCTTTTGACATTTTGCTACCAAGAATCGGCTGTTCTATTAGCAAGAGCATTGTAACATGAATATGAACATGCCGCTTGAGACTTCTAGCCAGCCATTTTGCACGGTGTTCAGATTTCAACACGGATAATTAATATGCCATTTTTTTCTGGGTGGAAAAAGAAAAACCATGCAAAAGAGTCTGTAGGGGCTTTTTCCCCTCATGAGGCAGAAAGCTACTCTTGCTTTAGTTTAGCTTGTAATGCAAATGGTTGGAAGGCTGATTTGTATTACAAATGCTTTTCTGTTGCAGTATAAAGGACAGGCATTTTCCTCCTCAAATTACAAATGGGAGCTCAAAGAAAAAAAAATGTATAAACCTGTTGTGTGGATATTCCCAAGCCATACTTTCCAGATGGTTGGAACTGGTACCAGACTTTCAGAGGGGATGTTTTGTGGCTGTCTAGAAGACTTATTCATCTCCTTTCTGCAAGCAGGCAACAACCTTTCTCTTTTTTAAAAATTGGATTGTTGTACCTTATTGCGTTGAATGTGATTTGGTGTTGCTTATGTTTTTTGATCTTGTGTTCACCAATCTTTTTAATATCATATACTCACTATTATTAGCTCTCTTTTAATTATTGTAAGCTGCCTTGAGTCCTTTTTAAGGAGAAAAGCGGGCTAAAATATTTTAAATAATAAAATAAAATAAAATAAAATAAAATATTGCTTTGGACGAAAGTATAGTCCCCTTTGCCTCTGTACTGTTCCGCAAGACTTGAAAAATACAATTTTGTTCTGGTACTTACAGTATTTAGAAGAAAGAAAGACTTGAGTTTGAAGTGGCACTGATGCTTTTTGTCTAGAAGAACAAGAACTGTTTTCTGCTGCTAGTATTTTTCACACCTTCTGGTTAGGGAAGCTGCCTTGCCTCTCAAGTTACAAGGGTCCTGGATTTCAAAGAGCACCAAACAGGTGTCCTGTGTCCTCTATCCAAAATTAAAAAGTGACACAGAATGTTATGGCATATGTACGTGTTGTCTACCAACAACAACAAAAAGAATCTACTTAGAAAATATCCAGTACCATGAAACTACTAGTACTGGGAATGAGTTTTATTGAGTTTTATTTTTATATCCTGGCTTTCAGCTAGAAGCCACTAGAAGCCCTCAAGTCGTGCTGTGTTTAAATAATACAATGATAGAGCAACTTTATAACAGGATGGTGATAACAGTATGCTTATTGCAGCAAAACATTTGTTGCTGTGCTTTATATCTAATCTCTGATGACATATTTTAATAGCAGATCGATATATATTTGAAGCTTGTTGTAGTGTTGTCCATCCAGAGAACCTGGAAAACGTTGCCCTGCTAAGCCCTGAGTAATTTCTTAAAAATGCTTATTATCATTCTTACAAAATCACACTTTCCATCTCATACATTTGACACACGTGCTAAGTCTCAACCACAGTGAGTTGGTGGTTAGATCTCAACCATACCAATGGCAAAGTGGGCTTTTGTGGCATCAGCTAGAGTGGCAGAAACTTATAAACATCTTTGTACTATAAATATAACACACTAGTTGGCAATTTCCATACCGTAACTTTCCTTCCATTTCTGCTTATACTTGATAGAGTAAACTGTGTTTTCTCAACCTGTGGGTCCCCAGATGTTCCTGGACTGCAACTCCCAGAAGTCTTCCTCACTAGCTGAGTTGGCCAGGCTTTCTGGAAGTTGCAGTCCAGGAACATCTGGGGACCCACAGGTTGAGAACAATTGGAGTAAAAGAACTGTGATGGAAGCCTGTTGTTGGGGAACCAAATGACCTCAAACGCTTCCTTGTCATGCAGGGGAAGGCATCATGATTCGGGTGCAACTCCTCGTGTTGACTCGTGTTGCGTTGCCAGGCTAGCTTGGTTTAGAGTTCCTCTAGGCAAGCATCTGAAGTTTGATGCAACTGTTTCTTTTGATGTGATGTTCCAAAGACCCTTTTCATAGACTGTTGGCTTCGTTTCTAGGAGCCAAGTTCAAAATCAAGACAGTTAATTTTTCATGAATCAGCTGTGGTCAGGAGTTATGTTCCCTTGGTGGTTTCTGGCTGTAAAGAAGCAGTTAGGAAAATTAGAATGATATCTTCAAAGAGAGAGTGTCAAATGCTAGACAGCATGTGTCTGGGGGCTACAAAAAAGGTTTGACCGCATTAAAACCAGTGGCTAATGAATCCTTGTGAAGCAGGAAATAGACACCATATCTGAGTTTTGTGAGGCAACAAATAATATACTGTATGTACCATCTTCATGACGTTTGTCCTTTTGCTCCCCCCCCAACCAATTTTCAGTGTACACAGGGCCGGCGCTAGGTTTTTTTGCACCCTAGGCGAGGAGCGGGGGGCGGGGCAGGGGTGGCGGGGGGCGGGGGTGGGGGTGGGGCGGCAGGGGAGCGGCAGATGGCGGGGAACGGCGACGGACGGGGGCGGATGGCGATGGGTGGGGGGCGGCGATGGGTGCGAGGGCGGACGGTGGACGACGACGGGCAGGGGGGATGGAGGGCGGTGGCTGGCGGCGGGGGGTGGGGGATAGCAGGCTGGCCAGTGCCCTCTGTCCATTTTGGCTCCCTAAGCAACTGCCTAGTTCGCCTTAATGGACGCGCAGGCCCCAAGTGTAGATCCAACCATGCAGGCAGTTAGACAAGGCTTATCTGTGCCATTGAATGACAGGGCAAAACTTGTGTCTCCCTCCTTGCCCGTACCTCTGAGAACTATAAAACAAAGTGAGCCAGGAATATGTAGCAAACATCATCTCAGGTCTGTCAATGCTTGGTCAGAGTTGTGTTGCATTCATCAGTGTAACTGTCATTCTTTCTTTGACTCTCAACTCAAGCTTGTGTTATGATTGCAAGATAATGTCTCAAAGTATGTGTTAATTTTTAAGGTTTTGAGGTTTTGCCATGGTCGTTCCCCCTGTCCCGTCCAATGTGCTCAGGTGTGTCTGCATGTCATCCACCACTCTTTCTAAACTGGAAGTTTTCCTGCCTAAAAAACTATGTCATTTTGGAAGCAGGCGCTGGCTTGGAAATCACAGTCTTTACCCCCAGTTTGTCAATCTCCATAGGGATCTGTGCAAAATGTCAGGCAGGTTCCCAAAGATTCATTGAAATCCTTTCACCTTGCCCACCCTCTCAGGTATTTTACCCCAAAAGGGCATCTGCAGAATTGGTGGGTTCTTTAATGTTAGGCAAAATGTGATCAACTTCACAGTGTGAAATTCTGCTGAAGTGGCCATTTCACCCCCTCTAGGTGGAAAAGATTGAAAAGCCGTTTAGGCTTTTGGTTGGCAGCATTTCCTTGGAAACTCCTGGTGCGCCTGCCTCTTCTTTTCTTCTCACTTCTGCCACACAGATGCGGAGAGGCAAAAACCCCCACCAAACTTGCAAACTCCCAAGCCTGGAGGTCATCTCCTCCGTGACACGCCTCCCCATCCCCTCCTTTGGCAGGGTGGGACATCTCGCCTACACGAGTGAGATGGGAGGGGAATTTGCTTCGTATCAAGATTGGCTTGTTTTATTCCCCCACCCACCCACCCCCACCACCCCACCACCCCTCCTTGCCTTTCCTGTGCCTGATTGGAGCAAGCAGCATTTGCAATAAGAGAGAGAGAGAGAGAGAGAGAGAGAGAGAGAGAGAGAGAGAGAGCTTGTCTCTTGAGTTAAGGGAGTAGGGTTACACTTGCAGCAGCTGCCTCGGCTTGTATCAGCTGCCCACGCTGCCCTGTGTGTGTGTGTGTGTGTGTGTGTGTGTGTGTGTGTGTGTGTGTGTGTGTGTGTGTGTGTGTGTGTGTGTGTGTGTGTGTGTGTGTTGTGTTGTGTTGTGTTGTGTTGTGCTGTGCTGTGCTGTGCTGTGTTGTGCTGTGCTGTGTTGTGTTGTGTTGTGTTGTGTTGTGTAGGGGGAAGAGGTCAGCAGCAATCTTGCCCCCTCTCATCATTTCTCCTTTGCCAGTTTTATCCGATATCATTGCTTCCTTCCTCCTGTCCCTTGTTCTTTCGTCTTTCTTTTTCTCTTTCTTTGGAACACCCCCCCCCTCGCAGTTCTCTGTGCTGCTGTTTCCTCTCAGTCACTCCAGAGCTGGGGCAGAGGAAGAGCCGTTCAGCACAGCCTCTGAGGACCTCTCCAGTCAGCGCGAGAGAGAAGACGACGACTGTGTGTGTTGGCAACAACACAGCCAGCCACCCAGCCAGAGCGGTAGGGGAAGCGGTGGTGCGCTCCAGGGTTGGTCCTAATCAAATTGCAGCGCCTACTCGGAAGGAACCAGGCAGCCCACGAGGAGAAAGTTGGTCTTGGGAAGAAAACTCATGAGGGCCCGCAGACAGCTCACTCGGTGGCCTTGGGGCTGCTGCTGGTTAAAGTAAACCACCTGAGGAATATGAAGTTTCCTCCCGGAGGCCGATGGAGGAGGCCAAGCTGGATGAAGAGAGAGCGAGGTGGATTTTAGTTCTTCCATGTGGTTGGCACTGAGGTCACGAAAGTGGAGGGGGTGAGAAAAAGAGAGTGTGTGAGAGAGAACTGGAGTAAATGCAAGGGGGAGGAGGAGAAGTGATCCTGGACCCAGTGCCAGCTGACAAGATGACAGAGACCCTCCAGCTCCCGGCCCTTCAAGTCCCCGAGCAGCAAGAGGCGGTCGAGGGTACCCGTGCCTGGTCCAGCTCCTCCACGCCAACCGTGCGCCGAAGGCGGCTCAGGATGAGGCGTGCCAGGAACGTCCCAGAGCAGAGCCTCGAGGCGGCACCTTCCTCCAGCAAGGACTTCCTGCAGCTCCCTTCCATTGAAATCACCCCTTCCAGCGACGAGGACACCCCTTGGTCAAACTGCTCCACGCCCAGCGCCTCGCCACGGCGCAAGCGCTTCCTGCTTCGCAAGTGGCTGAATGTGAGGGAGAAGAAGGAGTGCAGTGAGAGCAGGTATGTCCTTGCCTTTTCCTTCTCTCTCCAACTTTCTATCCTTCTGTGAAGAATCCTCAAGGAACCCAGGCTAGGGCCCCCACTGTGACGTGTGGAGTGCCACACGTCCCACTGTGCCTATGTCTCCCTCTGCTGGATAAACCAAATTCAGAGGAGTGTACAGTGGTACCTTGTATAAAGCAGTTAATGTGTTCCAAATGAAATTCTGTTAAGCAAATTTTCCTTTGCACAAATTTCCCATAGGAATGCATTGAAAACGGATTAATCCCTAATTGCATCAATTTTTCTGTTGTATGGACTCGCCCCTTAGGCGATTCTGTTAAGCAAATTTTCCCCTATCACTGGATTTTTTTTCCTTTAAGGAGATTTTCTGTTAAACAAACCACTTGTTATACAAGGGTCCACTGTATATATATCCCCCCCATATATTTGATTATTTTTTTTCTAGTTCTCTCTCTCATACACCAGCAAAGATTTTTGGACCTTGAACCCCAGCAGAGTTTCAGAGAAAACAAGGGGCCAGCTTAGAGTCATGGCTGAAAGAACTGGACATGTATAACCTTGAGAAGTGGAGACTGAAGGGAGATACTGTATAGGACTTTTCAAATACTTGAAAGGCTTTCATGCAGAGCAAGGGCAGGATCTGTTCTTGATCCATCCAGAGTCCAGAATGCAAGACAAACAACAATGGACTGAAGTTACTGGAAGATTTCAGTTGAAGAAATACTTCCGAAGTTTTAGAGCAGCATGGCTATGGAAATGATTATCTCTAGAGGTTGTGAGTGCTCCAACGATGGAGGCATTCAAGAGAAATCTAGACAACCACTTGGCAGATGTCCTATGGTTTGTGTTCCTGCCTTGAGCAAGGGTTGTGCTCAGTGGCCTTGTAGGTCCCTTTCAACTCCATGATTCAATTATTTTAGGCGAAAACACTTTTTCACTGCTGTTTACGTGGTTATTGAAAGGCTGCTTCCACCATGAAGAGGCTACATTTATCTCTGAACCATCTATGAGAGAAACAGTGAGAGAGCACATTTTGTGTGTGTGTGTGTGTGTGTGTGTGTTTAAACAAGAAATTTAATTTTACAACAAAACACCAATAAACATTGGAGCGCCAGAGTGCTCTATCATAAACCCCATTATCTATGTAAACAGTGGTAGCTTACCGTAATAGTTGTGGTTTGTCTAGGCCTCTATTCCTTAGATCAGTCTGGAAATCTCTAATGCAAGCATGTAATCTGTGAACATACGGGAACATATGTCTCTAAGACCTTTGTCTTAGACCTTCTTAAATGTTTCTGTTTAACTTAGGATACATCTTATGGTTCAGACATTCACCAGTTATTCAGAACAGTGATTATCCTCTTCATAAAGTAAAATGTGATAATCAAACAGCACAAATCTCACTATGATATTTTTAACGTAAATGTCATTAAAAAAGCAAAATATCTGAATACAAGCAATATTGAGAAGCTGTTAAATGAAGACACAGACTCCACTAATGGCTGTCCATAGCAAATCTCACAGTTTGTAATTAAGCAGCTAATCAATTACTTACATGCTACTCAACTCAATTTCTCTCTCTCTCTTTTTCTCCTTTCTTTAGTCATAAAATGTTTGTAATGATAATGGGGATTTTCATGTATTTGCAGGACTTCAGTAGGCATAGCAAGCAGATGCTATCAAATACACTTGATTAAAAATCAACACAGTCAGTGATGTTTGATTATCTGCAATGCTTTATTTGAAGGTTCATAGTGCTGAATGTAATATTAGAACGATTCCAACATGGAATAGTAAAAAGTGTGAAGCATGGAACTATATTTGCGGCCTGAAATTGTGTGTTCAAAAGTGTACTCCTTCCAAACGCACGAACTGTCTTGATCAATGAAAGTTAGAGTCTATGTAACCTGACACCTTTTCCCAAAGGATACTTACTCCAGGGTTGGCGAACCTATGTCACGGGTGTCAAAGGTAGCACTCAGAACCCTTTGTGTGTGCACCTGACATCGCCCCTTCACAGCCACATGCATTCAGGTTAAATTGCTGTATTGGTACTGTGAAAAATTAGTGGGTTCTGAATCGCAGTTTGGGCACTCAGTCTCTAAAAGGTCCTGACCTAGTCTGATACTTTCAGAAACTCCACAGGTAGGTGACGAAGGGACTACCTTCTCCTTCTCATTTGTGTTCAACATCTTGCTACTGCACAACCACAGATGTGTGGGACCCACAGATGTGTCAATGGTTTCTTGTTGATTAACTAGTACCCATGTCATGCTTCACCATGGTGCCCAAGGACGTTTTTGAAATGGCAACTGGAAAAAGGTCTGAGGCACTGCATGGATTAGCGAGTATTAGCATACCAAGGGCAGCATGGCACCTTGTCTCTCTCCAGGCAAATTCCAAATGTGTTCTGCTATAGCAACGGAAAACACATTGGACTTTTCAAAGGAAACTGCTTCTTTCCCCAAGAGTGCTCTGTTCGGATAAGGTAGCTCCCTTCAGAAATGTGAAGGCAGTTTCTTAGACTCGGTGATAGAGGATGGACAATATTCTCCAGAAACAGCCATGCTACTCAAGGTGCCCTCTCATGGTTGCAAATAAACAGGAACATGATTGAGAAATCTTGAGGATGTGTGAAGTTCAGTGAACTAAGTTTCAACTCATCAACAGCAATTAATTATCAGTTATAATCTGGGTGACTTTGCATACTGTTAAATCAAAAGACGCTTTGTTTTTATATGATACATTCATGTGATGTGAGTGCCAGTACAGGGTAGTAGGTAGTGTGGCAGACTTGGACTTAGGAGGTAAAGTAAAGGTAAAGGTCCCCCCGCACTTGCATGCTAGTCGTGTTCGACTATAGGGTGCTTATCTCCAATTCCAAGCCAAAGAGCCAGTGTTGTCCAAGTCCACAGCCATGTGGCCAGCATGGCTGAATGCATATCTGCACACGGAACACTGTTTACCTTCACACTTTTTTATGTTGGTACCTATTTATCTACTTGCATTTACATGCTTTCGAACTGCTAGGTTGACAGGAGCTGGGACTAACAGTGAGAGCTCACTCTGCTGTGTGGCACCCAGGATGCGAGCTGCCGAGCTGCCGACTTTGCAGCTGACATTTCAGTGCTCTAGCCCACTGAGTCACCACACCCCTTAGGAGACCTGGGTTCAAATCCTCACTCAGCCATGGAAACTCAAAACAAGAGCAGCAATCATAACCTACTTGTTGAATATATTTTTGCTGATGACACCCAACTTTATTTCTCCTTTTCATCCAACTCAAGGAATCTGTCTCAGCTCTAAGACTTTACCTGTTTTTTAACCATGCAATTTGTGTTTTTCGTTGAATACATTTCAACCATTCTGAGCCATCCTAGGTCCACTTGTTAGGGGAAAAGGCAGCAGATTTATGAAACAAACCAATTAATAAACAATAAACAAACAAACCAATAAACATCTCACATACACTGAAATCTGTATTATATTGGAAACCACTTTCTTGTCGTAACAACAAATAATGTGTTACAGCCTGCAGTGAGACAGAGAAAGTTTGCTTATAAGAACATTAGTGTGGCACTAATGGGGCCTGAGGCCCCCCACCTCTGTTGAGAGAGGGGTTTTCAATACTCACATGAATGGTTTCCCTGACCCCTCTCTCAAACCACCTATCAACAGAGGTGGAGGGCTCAAGCACAGTTAATTGCTACTCATCAGGCAGTGATTTCAACAATCCCCAGACAAATCAAAAATACCTCCACCAGCAAAGCAATGGCTAACGACTCATACTTTATGGGTGTTGGGAAGGTTGTAAAGGTGGGACGTTCACCCACCTTAGACCATTGTCCACCTAATGAGCCTATTGGAACTATTGTCTGCCTAATGAGCCTATTCAGGCCATTGTCCATTTTATGAGCCTGTTTCAGACCAGGGTGACATGAGGTCAAAGTGAACTATAAAATGGAGGACTCGCAACTAGCTTTCCTCAGGCTGATGAAGCTTTTTGGATGAGCAGCGAAACGTTTTAGTCTCTTAAGAAAAGATGTCCTATGCCATGACTCAACTTCCAGATAAACTCACCTGGATGACTGAGAATTTTCACAGACATTCTGCAGCTCAATGCTGACAATGCCAGTCTCCAAGACAGGGATGGGTAATGGGAGCCCTCTGGATGTTTTAGTTCCCATAATCCTTAATCTTCAACTGTGTATAGATCAACAGTGTCCTAAACACCGCAGCTGTGTAGAAACACTACATCAAAAGCCATCTCTTCAGATGTTTTTCTTTTTCTCTTTCTTTCCTTGTTTGTTTGATTTTTGTCACTGTGGTTTATCACTCGAGTCAGCAGAATACCAGTCTTGCAAACCTGTGGTCCCGAAGCCTTTACAAACTCAAAAAACACCATATGTGATACTGTAATCTATCATTTTAAATTTTCTAATGCAATCTGGCTAGTCTGCATGTATTCCTTCTTTCCTTTACTGAAGGGGTGGGCGTGAAAATCTCTCAGCATTTCCTTTCAGGTTAATGGTGATGATCCAATATTACAGGAGAAGATAGAGCAGTGGTTTCTTCCTTGCTCTTGGAAGTCCATTTCAGAATCATTGTTTCCCTTAGCATGTGTGTGTGTGTGTTGCATCGTTACAGTCGTGACCAACTCTTCGTGATCCCATGTCCATGGAATTTTCTTGGCAGGAATACTGGAGTGGTTTCCCAGTTCCTACAGCACCTGATATTCCCTGGTGGTCTCCCATCCAAGTACTAGCCAGGGCCGACCCTGCTTAGCTTCTGAAATCAGGCGAGATCGGATGTGCTTAGGGCATCTAGGCAGCTTTTCCCTTAGCATATGCAGATATTATGTAGACTCCTGTCTTGGGGTCTGGGGTTCAAATATTTTAAGAAGACTAGTTGTGCTTCTGATTTAAACCATGTATTGCCTAACAAAGTTATTGTTGTTGAAGTAGAGGGTAGCCATATAGTCCAAATAAAATAAAATATAAATGTTAAAATAGTTGATATCTTTATAGTTCTTGAAGAAATCTATATAAACAAGCTCTCATGGATTAAACACACCACTTCATCAGGTTTGTAGCATGGGGAAGAACTTAAAAGTCCAAAGCTTAAAGTCCAAAAGTACCTGGCAAGATATACTTTGCCAGGAAAGTTGCTCTCAGAGGTTAAGTCCAGCAGTCCATGGCATGATGGGTTTGGGCTGGCAGGCTTGCCTCTTATATGGAAGTCAGGAGTCTGGTTGCTTTTTTAAATGATGACAGCTTAGGCAGTTGTGAAATGAATGTAACAACCCAGTTGCAATTGCAGATGTACTGTTTGCTGTTGGCAATTGTAAATTTCTGACACATCCTGTTAGAAAGTAGAAAGAAGAACGGCAGGCCAGAGGCATTCTTGTCTGTGATCGCTGAGAAATGTTTCCAAGAGAGGCTCAGGTCTCCAGCATCTTGGAAAGTTCCCCCCCCCCCGGTGCTTTCATGTTCTGGCACCCGAGATTGAGTTTAACAAACTTTTATCTCTCTTGCTGAAACTCAAATGGGCCAACCCCAAAGTGGATTGTGTTTTGACATCACAGCAGCGGTGGCAGATCAAGAGATGAGAATGAAATGGTTATTGGTATAGAAAATAGAGGAGGTATTGGTTTACCAAATGTTAAAAACTGCTATTTGGTGAATCAATTAAGGCTTATCAGGGAAATTATATATAATTCAAGAAAGTTAATATGGTGGGAATTTGAATCATCTGAGATGAAGGATATTGAAAAATATTTATTTGGCACTATTAAAAATCAAGAATAAGTGACATTAACAATCCCTTTCTTAGGTCTATGTTAAATGCATGGTATATACATAAAAAGATTGTGTCTCCTAGATTCACCATTAAAATCAGTGACTGAAATAGAGAACTTCCCTCCAAATATAAAAGTTTTTATAAAATTATTTAGGGGAAAACAAGTGGTTAGGCTAAAGGATTGAATGGGTAAAATGAGATTGAAGGAACAAATGAAAGATGTTCTCCAATGTAGGGATATATCATGGTTTAATTATGTACTTTTAGAAAAATTGACAAATGATTTGAATAAGAAATATAATAAATGTAGAGAATATACAAAATATTATAAAAATGAGTTTCTAGTGTTGCATGAAGATATTCAGAATGAAGATTTAGTGAAAGGTAGTATGAGTAAAATATATAAGATACTTTTGGATTTAGAGGAAGATGAAAATGAGGGAAGAGAATTGAAGGTAGTCTGGGAGCAAGGTTTTTAAAAAGAAATAAAAAAAAGAATGGGCTAAGGTGTGGAGAATTAGAATGCTCAGATCTATGATGGTGAGAATAAAAGAAATGCTTTTAAAAATAGTTTTAAGATGGTATTTGACACCAGTGAAATTGAATAAAATAAAAGGTAGTTATTCTAAGATTTGTTGGAAATGTGGTAAGGAGGTTGGTACATATTTTCATATGTGGTGGGAATGTGAAAAGGTACAAAATTTTGGAGATATATTTTAAATAATTAAGTGATATATTTGCCTTACTGTCAATATTTGTTAAGATGGACTATGACTTCAAAACTAGAAAGCTGACTAGTGGCTAGATTAATTATAGCTAGGAATTTGAAAGGGAATTATGAATTATGTAGGGATGAATGGTATAATGAAGTATGGGATATTGCCTTAAATGATAAATTCACATGTAATTTAAAGATCAAGAAAGGAGAGTTAAAAAGAGAGATTTTTAAATAATATATGGGATAGATTTATTGAATACTGTATGTCCTTGTAAGAAATAAAGGTAAAGCCCTAGTGCACCAATCAGTTCAGTTCTAGAAGGGAGGATAATAAGGGACACTATTAACAAACCCTACCCAAACCCTACCCAAAGGTCTACCCAGAGACCTTTGGGTAGTAGACAGCATATAAGTTGTATGTATGTATGTATGTATGTATGTATGTATGTATGTATGTATGTATGTATGTATGTATGTATGTATGTATGTATGTATGTATGTATGGCACCTAAGAGGCGACCTGATTGAAGTTTATAAAGTCATACGCGGTGTGGACAAAGTTGATAAGGAAAACCTGTTTTCCCTATCGCACAGCTCTAGAACTTGGGGGCACACCATGAAACATTTGGGTGTGTGATGTCAAACAAATAAGAGAAAGTACTTTTTCACCCAGAGGATCCCTGGTCTGTGGAACTCCCTGCCAGTAGAAGTGGTGACAGCTGTCAGCCTTGACAGCTTTAAGAAAGGATTGGACAAGTTCATGGACAACAAGGGTATCAATGGCTATCATTATGGATGCATAAGAACAATCTCTGGGTTGGAGAGAGAGGCAGGATATCTCTCAATGCCATTTGCAGGGAATCATAAGCAGGTGAAAACATCTATTTGGAAATACCCTGAAGCAAATGGTGAGCCGCTGTGTGAGACAGAATGATGGACTGGATGGGCTGTGGCCTGTTCCAACCAGGCTGTTCTTATGTATGTATGTATGTATGTATGTATGTATGTATGTATGTATGTATGTATGTATGTATGTATGTATCAATCAATCAATCAATCAATCAATCAATCAATCAATCACTCAATCAATCAATCAATCAATCAATCAATCAATCAATAAAAGTATATTATTTACCAGTTGCAGACAGTGAGACCATTGAACCCAGTGATGGGTGATGCACTGCACCACCATGTCTCACAAAGAAGGGAATCTAGTTTTATTTTCCTTAGGGTTAAGGTTTTTGCAAGGGCTAGGGTTAGGCTAGTATCTTGTTACTTCTGACCCACTTTTGTATAGTTTTATTAATTATTTTAAAGAGAATGAACTAGCTAAAGTGGTAGATGCAGAACATGAACCATTCACTGCCAAAACAAAATAAAAAAATCAATGGAGGACAGAGAGGAGAGGAGAGACATTTTTTGTTGCTTTGGGAAAAATCTGGAAGGAAGAGATTTTGTGTTTCTTGTGAGATTTTGAACTTGCAAAAACAAAAAGTTCGCCCGCCCCAAATCCCCGCCAGCAGGCAAGATATCTGCCCAGGCAGGTGTCCCCTCCAGAAACCACCCCTCCGGTAGGTGCCCTGCGCCCTTAGAAAATGCAGTTGTGGGATCTGTTCTTGATGGGACTAGAAGGACAGAGAAATGATTCTGAGCTTTCTTGCCACTTCCAGTTTTCGTGGATGAAAATGCCCATCCTCAGTGGTTTAGGCAGCCCAGAATGGGGGATGGGGGAGTTCGGGGACCTCCAGAAATTGCCTCTGGTAGGTGACAGCAGCTGGCATTTTTCTGCCTGATGATCCATGGAACCAGGTTTTTTTAACTTCAAAACTTTTTTGCCATGATAATAATATAATAAAAAGCACTGCTCAAAATATGAAGATCTTCTTGCAGATACAGAGAAGACATTTAAACCCCAGTTCCAAAATTCATATTAGCCCACCATTTTTATTAGGATAAGCAAAATGGCATCCAGATGTGCATATGCTTATAAGCGTTCTTCTAAAAGATCTGTGAGAATTTGGAATAGCAAATCTTTCTGTCACAATTAGTGGTGAATATTTCTCTTAGCAACCATGCTAAGCTAATAGAGCAAGCAAGGTAATGAGCAGACCTGGTTTCTAGTAAAGGCAAAACAAAAATGGAGACGGAAGAACAATGCTTAGGCTATCTTTTACTGATCTAGAGTGAGTTGTTTGGTACAAGCTGATATCAGGGACTTTATTGTTGTAAACCGCCCTGAGTCCTCTTGTTGGGAAATAGGGCGGTATATAAATGTGAATAATAAATAATAATAAATAATAAATAAATAAATAGATCAGGATGATTATGGACATTAGGATGTTGCAATGTAAGCTAACCAAACTGATTAATTCAAGGAGAGTTACTAAGTGACATATCTTACCTGATAACTTGTGTGAAAGTCCTGGCAGCAGTTGTCATGAGAAGCCAGCATGGAGCATAGTTGGAGCAACTATTAACAAAAGGGTGAGAGTTCACATGTTGGTTTTCTGCATCTGAAGACTCCTGACTTCATAGTTTCAGCAGCTGCAATGGCTGTGTGTCACTTAAAAATTAACCTGCATTGGGAAATGGGTTTTAAAGGGAGAAAGGTTGTCGTACACAACCCCTCTAGTAGACATGGGCACGACTTGGTGAAATTCTCGTTTCCGTTTCCTTTTCTCGTTTCCATTATGTAACGGAAACGGTAACGACAATTACTCCCCCAGAACTCGAACTCGAACTGACTAAAGAAAAATTGGGTCTGATTTGTCGTTGTCGTTCCTGGCATCGCAGCGATTGCGCGATGCCAAGCGGCACAGGAAAAAAGTTTTAATACAAATTAAAAAAAAAACCCGATTCCCGGCCAAAAATGAGGCGAAAATATGCCTGCCTGAGGGCACCTACCAGAGGGGTGGTTTCTGGGGGTCCCAGGCCTCCACCCCTCTTTCCTGGGCTACAAATGCATCCTCCCCCCGATTCCGGTAGAGAAAAAAGTTTTAAAATAAAAAAACCCCGAAAAAAGCAGGCAAAAATATGCCTGCCTGAGTGAGGGCACCTACCAGAGGGGTGGTTTCTGGGGTCCCCGGCCTCCCCCCTCCTCTCCTGGGCTGCGCAAAGTGTGCATCCTCGTCATCGAGTTGCACTCACCCACGCCAACTCGCCAAGCAAAGTGTTCTGCTTCTGCTTATATACCGCCCCATACCACTACAAGTAGTCTCTGGGCGGTTTAGAATCTTTTAATTACAGTGTGCAGGCTACACATTGCCCCCCCAGCAAGCTGGGTACTCATTTTACCGACCTCGGAAGGATGGAAGGCTGAGTGAACCTTGAGCCTGCTACCAGGGATTGAACCCAGGTCGTGAGCACAGTTTTATCTGCAGTACAGGCATTTATCCACTGCGCCACGAGGGAGCGGCGCGGCACAGGAAAAAAGTTTTAAAAAAAAGATTCCCGGCCAAAAAAGCAGGCAAAAATATGCCTGCGGCCTGCCTCAGTGAGGGCACCTACCAGAAGGGTGGTTTCTGGGTGGCGGGGGGGTCCCCGGCCTCCCCCCCTCTTCTCTCCTGGGCTGTGCACATCCTCGTCATCTCGCCAACTCGCCATGCCAGGTGGTGCAGGCGGGGGATCCAAAATGGGGTGACCACAATATTTATTTTGAAATCGCGTGGTCCAAAAACACACCAAAGCACCACAGAAACATGCGAAAATAGCTATTTTAAAACTGCCTGAATTTTTTCAGTAGCAGCAGTGGGTTTTTCTTGCAACAAAACGTCTCCATTGATTTTATTTTATTTATATTTTTATTTTTTTACACCTGCGCAATGGGCTGTCCATGGGAGTGGACCATGCAAATTTTTGGAGCCATTCCACCAATTACATGGCCACTTGCCCAGGTTTTGACTGAGACTTCTGGGATGTGCCAGTCAGGCATAAACAGCCCACTAATCCTAGCCCAAACCCAAACCCTAACCCTAACCCATATGCCAGTACACTGTCCTTCTTAGTGGGTCAGAGAGGCACCCAGAGGTGCACCCCAGTAACTCACCCTAATCTTACCAGTAAACCTAAGCCTAGCCCTTGCACTAACCCCTAACCCCAAGCCAGATCTGTGTACTCGCATTGCACTATAGAGCAAGTACACTTCCCTTCTTAGTGAGTCACAGCGGGCGCCCGTAAGGGTCCTCTGTCACTTCGTTCCCCAGCCCAAGTGCACTGCAGGCACTGAGTCACAGAGGCACCCAAAAGAGAGGTACCTCTGTCTGCTGCAACTGCAACTTAATGGTATGCATATCCAATTGGCTATGCATGCCATTTTGTAGCAGGCCAGAGGAGGCACCCACCCCAGAGAGGTGCCTCCAGGAGCCTGCTTTCCCTTCATGGTGGGCCAGAGGAGGCACCCACCCCAGAGAGGTGCCTCCAGGAGCCCGCTCCCCAACCCAAACCAGTACTAACGACAGACGAAAAAACGACAAACAAAATGACAAATTTTTGGAAAATTTCGCGAAAAATGGAAACGAGCCGAAAGCGGTCCGGCTCCGACACACGACAACTCGAAACGTAATTTTTTCTGGTCGTGCCCATCTCTACCCTCTAGTCATTAGATGGGTAGTAACTGAACCTTTAAACACAGCTAATCCACTAGAACTCTAAAATAAAAAGTATCTGAATAAACCAGAGGGAGCATTTAGTTGGCATTCTTGTGTTTGGAACAAATCCCGTGAAAACCAAATTGGTTTTCAAAGAAGGCTTGACTAGCTCTGAGATCTCTACAGATCTGTCCTTTATTTATGAAAAGAGCAAGTTTCTTTGCCTTAAGACTTTCTTGGATGAGAAAAAGAAATTGCAGGGAACCTCAAATCCTCAACACGCTTGTCTCTCAGATCTCAATACATGTGTCTACCAAACCACTAAAGAACAAAGAACATAAGAACATAAGAAGAGCCATGCTGGATCAGGCCAAAGTCCAGCTTCCTGTATCTCACAGTGTCCCCACCAAATGCCTATGGGAGCACATGAGACTAGAAATTTCTCTCCTGATACCACTCCACTGTATCTGGTCCTTGAAGTACCTGGTTTTAAGAGATTACACATCTCCATCATGGTTTGTAACCTGTGATGGACTTCTCCTCCAGGAATCTGTCCAATCCTCTTTTGAAGGCATCCAGGCCAGATGCCATCACCACCTCTTGTGGCAGGGAGTTACACAGACTAACAACACGCTGGGTAAAAAAAAAAATTCTTTTGTCTGTTCTCACTCTCCCAACCCACAGTTTGAGTGGATGTCCCCTAGTTTTGGTATTTTGTGAGAGGGAGAAGAGTGCCCCTCTATCCACTTGACTCATGCCCTGCATTATTTTGTATGTCTCAATCATATCCCCCTCAGGTGCCTTTTTTCCAGACTAAAGAGCCCCAAATGTTTTAGCCTTTCCTCATAAGGGAGTTGCTGCAGCCCAGTAATCATTTTAGTCACTCTCCTCTGCACCTTTTACAGTTCCATTATGTCTTTTTTGAGATGTGGTGACCAGAATTGTACACAATACTCCAGGTGCAGCCTTACTACCATTTTGTACAATGGCATTATAATGTTGGCTGTTTTATTTTCAAATCCCTTTTTGATAATCCCTAGCATGGAATTATCCTTCTTCACCGCTGCCACACATTAGATAGACACCTTCATTGAGCTGTCCACCAGCACACCAAGATCTCTTTCCTGGTCCATCACGGATAGCTCAGAGCCCATGAGTTGATAGATAAAGTTGGGATTTTTTGCCCCCAATATGCATTACTTTACATTTGGCTATATTGAAACACATTTGCCATTTGGCAGCCCATTCCCCCAGTTTGGCGAGATCCCTCTGGAGCTCTTCACAATCTTCTCTGGTTTTTACCACCCGGAAAAGTTTCATGTCATCCGCAAACTTGGTTATCCCTGTCTCTTTTTGTATTTAGCAAAACTAAAATAAATGTAGCTAAATAGTTGGCATGCTAGGAAAAAAGAAAGCTAAAAGCCACAGTTAAGGCTTTATCAGAATCACTCAGAATGTCCCAAGATTGTGAGCACCTTTGAAGTGCATATGTGCTCCAGGGTTACGAGTTCTACTACTAGGTGAAATGCCATTAGAGGTTGGCGTGGCCAAATTAATTGAATCAGGCATGGACTAGAGGCAGTGCTGGGACATGAGGTTGCATTTCTATTTGCTGTACAGAGCATTTATATCCCCCACTAGGTTCCACAAACGCCGATCAGGCTTGAGTAGGAATGTAGCTGTGGAAGAAATCCTCAATTAATCTAATTAAAATCTGCACTAGACTCTGTGTTTGTGTGATATTTGAAACAGATCTGTGACCTCTGTCTTTGCTTCTCAAATGAGTGACTTCAATTGGCAAGTCCCCCAAAAGGCAATTTTCTCCCTTTGCAATTCAAGTGACAGCACAACATTAACCCAGCTTCTCCTGTGCCTTCTTGTCAGGCACTCCTGTGCCATCTTCTGGCTTCCATCTAGATTGCACCAACAAAATGAAAGGGGGGGGGGTTGAGCCAGGGACATATCACAAAACACAAATGCAAAATCAGGCTACAGGCAATAACTTTATAGGCCACTAATAATTTTTTTTAAAAAAACATTGCAAGCTTTTGAATGCAAAACACTCTTCTTCAAAGCAGGTTCCAAAAGTCATGGCAAAAGATGTGTTTTGCCAGGTGATTCTTAAAGTTCTTGGCTAGGTGACGTTGTACGCCAGGAAAGGAGTCCTTTTAGAGGCTTGAAGTAGGATGGTAATTGTAAAAGCTGCTTAAGCATTGGGTTTCACCTCCTCCTTCAAACAAATGAACATGGGACATACACCCACCCACCCCACTCACTCACCCCTCATCACATTTGGCTGTACCAGACATACAAGTCCCTGTTGGCCGGGGTGGGGTGGGGAGAAAACATAGTGAAGAATTCATTTTTGAATTATTCATTACATTTGCATCTTGCTTTCCTATTAAAGAGCTCAAGACAACATACATAGTGCTTCCTATGTTCTCCTTTGATTATCCGATCTCTCCTGATTTCAGAAGCTAAGCAGGGTCCGCCCTGGTAAGTACTTGGCTGGGAGACCTCTAAGGAATACCAGGTGCTGTAGGCGCCTGGAGTAGGAACTGGCAAACCACTCCAGTATTCCTGCCAAGAAAACTCCATGGACATGGAGTCACGAAGAGTCGGTCATGACTGTACACACACACACACACACACACACACACACACACACACACACACACACACACAAGCCCCTGTGAAGTATATCTGACTGACCAAAGGCTACAGACCCCACGTCCCCTGGTGAGTTCAGATGCTTTGGGTGGAGGACAGGGAAGAACGGAAAGTGGTTGGAATCGGAGAACCTCCTGTTGAGAAATATGCTTTCTTCTTCTTCTTCTTCTTCTTCTTCTTCTTCTTCTTCTTCTTCTTCTTCTTCTTCTTCTTCTTCTTCTTCTTCTTCTTCTTCTTCTTCAATGATACCAAAACAAACTGGGAGGCTAATTCCAGGGCAGTCTGTGGCCTCATTATCTTGTAGAGTTTTGCTAAATAGATTCCTCCTCAGTTCGTGTAGCCCTGCTGTAGTCCAGGTCCCAGCACCTTTCCTGGGAAATCCCACTGAGTTCACTTGAATTTACTTCCTTGTGACTTGCCTTATTATGCTTAATGTCAAGTCATATTGAGGACCCACAGTGAGGCAACACTGGACCTTTCGTAGTGGCATATTCTTCCCCAAAACTGTCAGTTTCATTCTTTGGCAATCAAGCGAAGAGTGGTAGAGGGTGTTTGTGTGCTGACAGCTTCTTAAAAGCCGGAAAGCAGGAGAAAAATAAATAAATCATCATAGCAGTGGGACAGAATGCAAAGCGAATAAACAAAATGCACATGAGTAGGGGGAGGTGTCACCTCCATTTCTCCCCAGTTCTTTCTCACCTTTCCCTAAGAGGAAAATGATGGTCTACTGCAGTTGCGATAAGGCAGTTAAGAGTAAAATTGCACATCACAAACAATCTGTCATTAGACAAAGGAATGGCATAAGTGCACATTGTGTGTAGTGGTCACAGCACGGTCTTTAATCCTTATAATTTGCTAGTTTAGCATGCTTTGTTTGTCCTTTCCAAGGAGAAAGGCAGGGTAACAATATTCAAAATAAATAAATGTTGTGGTAGGTATTCTGGCCAATAAGTTTGCTTGTTCTCCCTTTGAAAGGTTGATCTCTCAGCAGTGACAGGAATTGTGTCTTTGGAAACCTAATGTGTTCTCAGCTCCAATAGTGGGTTGTCAGTAATGTACCTTTCAAAACGTTGATTTACAAAGAACAGTATCTTGATGTGCAGTCCAATGTTCGAGCTGTAAATAAAATCTTATTTTTAAAGCACCTGTCTTTGCAGAAAGTACAAAATCTGTTTATACCTTATAAATCAATGATCAAGAAATGTACCAAGAAGTTTTTGGTAGGGAAGGCAAGTGAAGGAAAAAAATATTTGAAAGAGGGAACAACTGAAAGTGCCTAGGAATTCCACCTGCCTCTAAAGGCTGCCAGTGATAAGAAACATTTTTACAAGAACTTAAATTACTAATGAAACCAAATGGATTAAACCTGGAGATGCCCCAAAGGTGGCAATATTTTCAAATTGTGCAAGCAATGAAGCTGTTTCATTATTCAACAGCTCTGAGAAACAAGTCAGATCAATTATAATTTGGTTGTTTGAATGGCTTTCCTATTTGTTTTTTCTCCCCTTATTTGATTCTATCCTTTTTAAAAAATAAAACAACCCTCCATCTTGCAAATAATTCTGAAAACAATTTGTGGGAGTTCTGGTCCATTTTGTTTGCCTTCTGAATGTCATGCATACATCATGTATTTATTTAGCCCACTCTGGCCCTACGGATT
This sequence comes from Phrynocephalus forsythii, assembly GCA_029282475.1. Lineage (NCBI taxonomy): Eukaryota > Metazoa > Chordata > Lepidosauria > Squamata > Agamidae > Phrynocephalus > Phrynocephalus forsythii. Next base: position 9,222,949 of record JAPFRF010000022.1, read on the forward strand.
GTTGGATCCTGCCCCTGTCAAGCAGGCAGAGTGGAGAATTGAACCTCCAACATGTGTGTCTGCAGCCAAAGACATAAACCACTGAGCTATCAGTGGACTGGAGGATAGTTAGAATCCACTGGCCTAAAAGGTTGTACCCTCTGTTTGTTTATTTATTTATTTATTTATTTATTTATTTATTTATTTATTTATTTATTTATTTATTTATATACCGTTCCATCTAGCTACATGGATACTCTGGGTGGTTTACAAGCTGAACAGACATCAAACCATAACCAGTCAAATACAATATAACAGATACCGTATATACTTGAGTATAAGTCGACCCAGTATTTGTCTAGGCCCCTAATTTAACCCCTCAAAACTGGGGAAACGTATTGACTCGAGGATAAGTCTAGGGTGGGAAATGTAGAAGGGCCTGGCAGCCCCTCCTGTGTGAGCTGGGGGAGTGGTGTGTGATGTTTAAAATGACTTTTAGCCACTGATGCAAGTGCTTGGGTCAGTGGCTAAAAGTCATTTTGAACATCGCGCGCCGCTCCCCTGTGATACGGGGGGGGTCATGAGAAACGGCACACAATGTTTAAAATGACTTTTAGCCACCGACCCAAGCACTTCCCTCAGTGGTTAAAAGTATTGACCCGAATATAAGTCCAGGGTAGAGATGGGCACGACTTGAAATTTTTTTTCGAGTTGTCGTTAGTCGGGCCGGTTCCGTTTTGGGTCGTTTCCGTTTTTCGTGAAAATTCGCAAAAATTAGTTGGTTCGTTTTTTCGTTTTTTCATTTTCGTTAGTACTGGTTTTTTTGGGGGGGTAGCGGGCTCCTGGAGGCACCTCTGTGGGGTGGGTGCCTCCTCTGGCCCGCTATAAAGGGAAAGCGGGCTCCTGGAGGCACCTGTGGGTGCCTCCTATCCTCACCCACTAGGAAGGGGAAGCAGGCTCCAAGAGACCCCTCAACATGGGGGTCTCCCCTCCTCACCTGCTGCTGCAAAATGGCATGCATAGCCATATGGATATGCATACCAGTTGCAGACAGTGAGACCAGTGAACCCAGAGCCATAGGGTGATGCCTAAGGCTCTCGCACCGCCATGTCTCACAAAGAAGGGAATCGTACTTGCGTGTAGTGCAATGCAAGGAGATCTGGCTTAGGGTTAAGGTGGGTTAGTGCAAGGGCTAGGGTTAGGCTAGTGACGGATAAGGTTACGGTGGGCTAGTGGGTTGCGCCTCTGGGTGCCTCTCTGACCCACTAAGAAGACAGTCTGTGACGTATGGGTAAGGAAGGAGTCAAGGGTTAGGGTTAGGGTTCGGGGGCTAGGGCAGGTTTTAGGGGGCTTTTTGGCACATCCCAGAAGTCTCCGTGGCCAAGTGGCCATGCGATTGGTGGGATGGCTCCAAAAATTTGCATGGTCGTCCACTCCCACATGGCTGGCCACTCGGCCAGCCCATCATTGCGCAGGTGTAAAAAAAATAAAATAAAAAATAAAATCAATGGAGGACAGAGGAGGAGAGGAGAGACATTTTGTTGCAAGAAAAAACCCACCGCTACTGTGAAAAATCTGGCAGTTTATAAATTTTCACGTGTTTCTTTCTGTTGTGCTTGTGTGATTTTTGGACCACGATTTCAAAAACAATATTGCGTTCGCCGCCCCATTTTGGATCCCCCGCCCGCACCGCATGGCATGGCGATTGGCGACTCGAGTCCGGCTGCCCAGGACGGGGGGGAGACGGGACCCCCCCTCCAGAAACCACCCCTCCGGTAGGTGCCCTGCGCCCTTAGTCAAGCAGGCATTTTTCCACCTGCTTTTTTGGCCCGGGAATGGGTGGGGGGGGGAGTTTAAAAGTTTTTTCCTGTGCCGTCTGTGCCGCTTGCTTGCGCTTTAATTGCGGTGGCCGGCGGCGAGACTGGGCTTTTTGCTGGCTGCGAGCCTGCGGCGAGTCCCACCAGAGCAGCCCAGGACGGGAGATGGGGGGGAGGCCGGGGACCTCCAGAAACAACCCCTCTGGTAGGTGCCCTGAGGCACGGCAGGCATTTTTTCGCCTGCTTTTTGGCCGGGAACCAGGTTTTTTAACTTTTAAAAAACTTTTTTTCTGTGCCGCGTGGCATCGCGCGATTGCGCGATGCAAGGAACGAGCACGACAAATCAGACCAAAATTGTTCATTCGTCGGTTCGAGCTCGAAGTCTGGCGGAGTAATTCCCGTTACTGTTTCCGTAGAGTAACGGAACCGAGTAACGGAAACGGAAACGGGAATACCGCTAAGTCGTGCCCATCTCTAGTCCAGGGCCCCGTTTTTCAGCCCAAAATTAGGGCTGAAAAACTAGGCTTATATTCGAGTATATACAGTAAGCACCATTATATAAAATAAAAACACTATAACTAGTAAACAATATATAACAACAGCACAGAACAGGAGCAAGATGGGCTACAGATAAAGGCAGATAAATATATAATAGCAATCATTAGAACAGATTAATATCCGGGGAAAGCCTTTGCGGCAGGAGCCGTTCTGCCAGATAGCAAGGTCCAGAAGGAATACCTTGGCACAGCTGGATCAGCCGGGCCCTTGCCCTCAGTGCCAAAAATAACATTGGGATCCAACAACCACTCGCCTTGGGAATAAAAAAGTGGGTGTAAGCCCTACACCTGACTACATCTACCAGACTGAGGTCTGAGGATTGTTGCAAGGCGTGAGTTTTCAAAAATCGGCTTTCAGAATTGCTTGGTTAAAAGGCAAGGCGACTTAGAATGTGTTAAATATGCTAAATCTTGGCAGGGTGGGGGCACAGTGAATGAGACAGAAAGGAAAATCAGGATGGGAGGGAGAGATCTTTCAGCTGGATAAGGCTATGGTTCCTTTGCATGTGAGTCAGAGGGAGAGTGGTAGAAGGCCTTGAATCTTCATTCCAGAGTTTTTCTGCTTGAAGGACATCCCATCAAAACAATCTGCCCATCACAATCCAAGATGGTGGCACTGATGTATTGACTTCCTGTCAATTCAGATCCTCTGCGATACCCTTCATAGTTTGAATCCTGCTTATGTAGCTGCTTCTTTCTACCTGTCTGGGAACCATAAAAGCACATAAGATTTACAAATGTGGTTGCCCAGGCTGAGATATAGACTTGTGGAAATCTTATTTTGAAAATGAAAACACAGGTGATTACTTTGTAAATATGAACTGTGTGTCTTCTCTACTTTGGTCATCGGTGTCTAGGATTGTGCCGACAACATCCATGAGAGGAGGAGGGAGAAGGTTAGGTTTTGGCTTTGGTTTGGTCTTCATTGATTTCAGTTGAACTGAATCCCTGAATTTTTAGATTATTTTTGTGGAGCACCTGCTTAAATGGTTGAGTTCCCTGTGTGCATTTGCATCAAGAGGTTGTGGGTCAGGCCCTGTTGGCTCCTCAGATGGCAGCATCAGTTCAAACCTCCCCTTTAATGTTGGTTGCTACCAAGTTCTATCATTTTCTTTATACCTTTCTGCCTGCTGGGTTGGTTGTGTGTATGTGTGTCTGGTTGCATGCACACACACATAGCTATTTTATATGGCATTGAACATTACATCAAACATTGCCTTGGCATAGCTTTCAGGAAAGATGAAATATGTGAGAAAAATGTCTTCTGTGTAGATCAGGGGTGTCCAAACTTTGGTCCTCCAGATGTTTTGGGCCACAACTCCCAGAATTTTAAGCCTGTATTGCCAATGGCAAAGGACTGTGGGAGTTCTGGTCCAAAATATCTGGAGGGCTGAAGTTTGGACACCACTGGTGTAGATCATACTCAAATATGTAAATGCAACATCTCTTTGGTATCCTTTCAACCAGTCTGCTGAGTGACCTTTGTTGTTCATATTATCATTGACTACCGACAACTCAGGAAAAATGTAAAAGAGCAAGAATGTGGTTTGGAAAGTTTAATAGTTGAGTTGAGTTGGTTAATTGTTACTGATGCTTACCACAGGTTCTAAGTTTCTTAAAATGGCAAGCAGAATGTGAGTTGCAAACTACTTGCAATGACAGATGGAAACACAGTATATGAGATTGAATACATTTGTCGCCAAACAGTATACATTAAGCCAGCAAACAATGGGTGTCATAGTCTCAAGCTAATTTTGGCTGGGTGTGTTTGACTCCAAGATCTTAGACTTAGGTGGTTCTGTGATTTCTCCTCAACTTTGAAGGAATGAGGTAAGAGGCTATTTCTCTTACGGATATTGCAAAAGTGTCTGTTCTTCTTATGAAGCAGGATATGACATTATTCAGCCTAGAGCAGTGGTTTTCAACCTGTTGGTCCCCAGATGTTTCTGGACTGCAACTCTCAGAAGTCTTCATCACTATCTGAGCTAGTGGCCAGGATTTCTGGGAGTTGCAGTCCAGGAACATTTGGGGACCCACAGGTTGAGAACCACTGGCCTAAAGACTATAACTCATAGTCTACGCACTATCCAATCCTTTACATCATCATGCTTACCTGGAAGTAGTAATGGTGCATTTAGTGAGGCTTTAAGATTGCTGCTAACTGTTTCCATAGGCCAGAATCATATTGTGGATTCACACAGACATAAATGTAATGGTATAAACATACTTTGAGTAACTGTATGCTAAAGAGAATGACATTTTTAGACTCCTAAGGCTCACGAAGACTTTCCTGTACTTATGAACTTGCAAATTTCACTAATCTGAAGATCAGATACCTTTCCTCTTTTAATTCTGGTACAAATGAAAGTTTAAACGAGAAGTGCAATTAGAGTAAAAATAGGAACTAGTATCAAAGGCAGCCCGACTCCCTGGCAGTTCGTGATTGATCATCAGGACCGAAATTGGAGCGTCATGCCTGACTCTTCTCTGATCGAATGGCATGCTTGGAAAGAAAGCAGACAGAAATATTGTAGCCATTTATCGTAAAAGGTGATAATGGTGCTCAATGATTCTTTTATGGAAAAACTGAGCATAGCAGGGAATCAGGGAGGTGGAGAATGTTGTACCCAGTTATGAAGTTGCTGGTTTCTTCTTTCAGAAGAACAAAAGAAAAGTCCTGCTGGATACATTCACAACAGTTCTTCAAATCTAGGAACCTCCCCCCCCCTTTGCTCAGTAACAAATCAAATAAATCTAAGGGAACTGACTGGTAGGATAGGGAGATAAATCCAAGGAACCTGCAAGTAAAGTTGTCACCCCTGCTGTTCCCAGAACCTGGCTTCTGAGAGTAGCCTACTTTCTTTGAACCCAGAGAGGCCTTTCATAACAAGGACCTATGAACTCTCATATTGAGTAGCCCCTGAGAGCTGGCATCAAAGGCTTAGCCGAAGCCCTGCTGGGCTTGCCGTTCCTATATTTTTGCACGAATCATTAGCATATGCCGTGCCAATAACCGGCTCCTGTAAAGCTGATCCCTTGTATCTGAATGCGGGAATGCATCCAGAGCCTGGGGATAATTCAGGGAGAACTATATTAGAAATCAACAGCAAAGCGTTGAAGCTGTTCCTTGCACCTCAGAAATCCTGACTGGAAGTGACAATATATATTATTATTTTTCTGAAAACTAGAGGAGATGAACAAGAAGGGCTAGGCTGGAACGGAAAGCAATGGGAATCTCTCTGGTTGTATAGCAAGACCACCCAGGAAAGGCAAAGCCCAAGTCTTTGCCTTATTTATAGGAAGATTTGCATTGGTAAGATGCTGCAGATGAAAAGCTGAGGATGACATCTTGTGGACAGAGCATGCTACTTCCCAACAAACATTCCATCTAGCTCAACTTTGTTTTGCTCTCCCAAAGGATATGTGTGCTTGTTTGTTTGTGGTTCAATTAATATTCTGTTGGATGTATTGATACATGCCCCGGCATGTATAATGCTGGCGTTTTAAAGGTTTGTTCTCAATGTCATTTTGTCACCACATTGATAAAGGTCATTTGTGGACTGTGACTGCTTGCAAGCATGGAGCTTTCACTCAGTAAGGCAGGGGGATGGAATTTCAAGGTTTGTAATAGAAATTTGGGTGGAATACCATGCAGAATACTGAAAATGGACATATTGCCCACACACCATGTTGCAATCAATGGTTCCATACAACGTCCTGGCTCATTACAGGAATTATTGGGCTAAGATAGTGACCTGGCTAAGGCAGATGACAAAACAAAACCTAACATTTAAACCGAAACAATGCCTATTAGGAATTTTCCCCAAAAATAATGGAATTAAAGAAAAGAACTATTTGGTGTTGCATGTGCTAACAGCAGCAAGGTTGGCCTGGGCACAGTTATGGAAAACAGACAAGACACCAACAGATGATAAAATCTGTGCAACCATGGACTGTACAACCATGGATATATTAACTTACAAACTCAAAGATAAGGAGGAATGTAAATTTGCTCAATCCTGGAGCTCATTCTATTGAAAAGGGGTAGAATGATGATTCTGTATTTGTAGGTGCATATATATGTGTATGGATGTAAATAGGTTAAAGATTATCTTATTGATATGTATCATGACTAAGAGAGATATTGGTTGTATATAATACAAATCTAATAAAAAGTTATTTAAAAAAGTCCTGGCTCATTTGAAAGCTATTATTGATTGCATAAACCCAAGGACACAATTTTAAAAGAGCCGATGCAAAATTAATTTGCATTATTTGTGAAAAATAGATAAATTTAAGTATTTAAAAACCATACTAAACCCTCCTTAAAATATATTTTTGTTTTGGATTCTTGAACTTTGAGGCAGCGCTATTGCCCGGGTTTGTATCCCCCAAGCTTCATACTTTGCTTGTTTCCACAGCAGTCAACAAAGCAGCCAGCAGAGCAGTCATGATGATGATGCGTCCCGTTTCCTGAGCCCCCAAATGCGTGATGACAGGTATGTGATGGAAGGGGAACCTCTTTGGTTTTGTTTAGACCAGGATGAGGAAACTGTGTTGCTTCCAGTGTTGTTGGGCTACAACTCTCATCAGCCTTAGCCAGTGTAGCAAGTGGTGAAGGATGATGGGAGTTTCAGTCCATCATCTAGTGCAGGATGAGACCGGTAAAGCAGAACCCACATTTGGTATTCATGCCTTGACTTTTCTGGAGGGAAGCAGTTTAATGAGCAGCTCTGGGAGAGATTTGTCCCACTGACCCATGGTAACTACCTCAAGTTAGAACTGGGACCAACAATATTCAAAGGTTGGATGCCAGACCCTGTGGATTTGGAGTGCTCATGCACTGTTTCTCTCTCCCCCCCTCTCTCTCACACACAGAAATGTCTGCACACAACACACACCCATGTGTGCACACTTGCATGCATTTGCACACACACACACACACACACACACACACACACACACACACACACACACACACACACACACACACACACACACACACACACACACACACACACACACACATCCTTTGTGTCCTGTAGAGAATAAGGGGAGTCAATTTCACAAGTTTTTTGTGTTCCTTGGTCTGTTTTAAGACCCAGTGGGAGCTTTTTTTTCAACGGGGGGGCTAATTCAGACCTACCTACCTTGGACACCTTCATCTTTGAACACTGGACAGGGATTCTATTTATTTATTTTTAATTTTTTTATTGTTGAATTTTTTTACCCCACCTTTCTCCTTGGAAAAGGACCCAAGGTGGCTAACAATAATGAGGGACAATACACGCCCCAGAACATTTAAGACATATTCAAATTAAGAATAGGGAATTAGAAGAGGCATCTTACAACATTAAAAGGTAACATTAAGGCTACAAAGATCATGCAAAAAGAAAAAAATATCATTATAAGGGGTGGAAAGTAAACATGGACAAGACTAGTTTCCTATGAAATCAGTCAATGCAATCATGCATGGTAATCCATATAAAAGTCACATAGTAGGTAGTCCCTCATTCAGGGAAAGATTGCCTGAAGAGGAAGGTCTTTGCCTCCTTCCAGAAAGACAGCAGAGACGGGGCAGTCCTGGCCTCCAGCGGGAGGGAATTCCAAAGTCTGGGAGGAGCAACAGAGAAGGCCCTTTCATGTGTTCTTTTGAGGTGTACCTGTGAAGGTGGCGGGATGAAGAGAAAGGCCTCTCCTAATGATCTTAGCACCTGAGCTGGTTCATACCGCGAGATTCGATCTTTGAAGTAGCTTGGACCCAGGCCATTTTGTGCTTTCTAGGTTAAGGCCAGCACCTTGAATTGTGCCCGATACTAAATTCATCTGAATATGATTCAATCATTTCTAATGTTAAAAAGACAGAAATACAGTATCAGCCAAGTTATGCCTAATATAGGACATGTTCTTAAAATTAATCAATAAAATTTACCTTTTATCAGATAGTAAATGCTTGATAAGAATGGCTGATATATTTGATAAGAAATTAAATGTGGCATGTATCGCAGTTTTAATTTGCCCTCTTTTATTTTTCACAGTAACTTCAGAATTTCCTCAGCTAGTGCATTGCTATTATGCCTGCTGCCCATTCTACTGGAAATAATTGAACATCTGTGGGAGGTTATTGTGCAAAATCGGTTACCAGTACAAAGCCAATGATCTCTGTGGGTGTTTCTTGGCATATATTTTATTTATTGTGAATCTAAAATTGCCAACCCTCACTTCAGAAAAAAGAGAAGCCACAGAACAAGGCCATTGTATACCTGTCAAGTACTTGTGAAATATTGTTGACTCAACAAGTTCGGTTACATTAAGTCTGGCTATATTTTCAGAAGCAGGTTACTGTAGAAATTATCCAGGCTGCATCAGAAACATTGTGCAAACCAATTTTGTCCAACAGAAGGGTTGATAGCATTATGACAGGTCTGTGGCAAACACCAGCAGATTTATTTTTGTTGTTGTTGTTCAGTGATTGTAGCCGTTGGCCTAAACAAGTATACCTCAAACTCATGAGTGCCTTGTGATTTGGAGTTGGGTGAAGAGAATGTGAGGACCTTATTGGACAATGAAAGGTCATCTGGAGAAGCGGGTGAAGTCGTTTGGGATGGAAGGGCATTATGGATCGGAGTGTTGGATAGTCCTCTGGTCTGGTCTCTCTAGGATCCTAACGTGCTTAATTCCACCCTGCATGCATCCCCTGCTCTCTGGACTGGCTTGTAGAAGTGGCCTGATCCCGCACTGGATTCTCCTTTGGTTTCTAATCCAGAGCTTCCAGGTGTTCTCAAAGCTGTAAGCCTCTTGACATTCTTTGCTAATAGCAAGGATGGGGAGCAAAGAGCCCTTCCATTGGGCTGTTGGGCTGCAATTTCCATCCAACCTTTAGGGGATGCAGTCCAGTGCCATCTGGAAGGCCACGTGGTTTCATGCAGCTAGTCTGCAGATGTTTGGACCACAACTCCCACAGTCCTTTGTCAGTGGCAATACAGGCTTGGAATTCTGGGAGTTGTGATCCAAAACATCTGGAGTGCTGAAGGTTCGCCACCACTACTTTAGGCAGTGGTGCTTTCTTTTCTTTCTTTGTCTGCCATCTTCCAGCCGCTTAGGCATGCCGATACTAAACCCCAGGTAGTCCATGCTGTTTGTCCAGGAGGTCCTTCTTATCCAGCATGGCAATCCATGCTCATGGGAACTACTGGGCTGCTGAAATTCTGTCCATCATGCAGTGGCTCAAGTAGGGTATGGCTATTCGTTTTCTTCAACCAGATCTATCACATTGCCATGTTGTCTTCCCATGCTATGGCATCTCTGATTCACTTTCCAACCTTCCTTATAGCTTCTGAGCACCTGGGAGTTCAGCTCCATCACAACAACCTCGGTTGCTTTTGGACAACGGACTGTTTTTCATACACTTTGCAAAGGAAAAGTCCAAGCGTGCTTCCCCCACCATGTTGCCTTGAGGCTTGTTGTAGGCCTGAAAATAACTTCCATTTGTTACATCATCTTTGCTATCAGATGTTAATTTTGTCATTTTTGTTTGTTTGTTTTGCTGCCTTCGAAGAAAGCATCAAGCTGGTCTTTCCTTCCTATGTTTTTTTTTCCCATTGAAAGACGGAGTGAGGTGCAGGGGCAAAGAGAGAAAGGTGGAAAGGGTGTGATTTGTGGGGAAATTAAAGTGCAAAGACATTTCTGGTAGGTTTTTTTGTGTAGTTGATTTATTAATATTATAACTCCAGAGTGCAGCATTGGCACAAAAAGCGAGTGAGAGGGGAAAAACTAAACGGTAACAGACTTCTTTGTGTGTGTGTGTGTTTGGCCAGATCAGCAAAATCTGTTGTACTGCCATGGCTATTGTCCTTTCTACTGATATAAGGAAGTGCTCTCAGTAGCTGTACAGAAATGGCACCATTCCTATAATCATAGCTTTCAGCCCTTTCTGTATGGTCAGCTAGTTGAGATGTGGCTTTCTTACTACATCTGTATTCCCACTTTGCTCACCCTTTCCTGTTTTAGGACTCTCGGACTCGCCACCCCAATGCACTCACATTTTGTAAATTGCAGCTTGTGCATGAGATTCCTTTGTTCAGCCTCCATGGAACAGAGACTTGAAATTAGTGCTTCTCGTTTCTTGGGGACGTGGCGTCTAGATACCTATCCCAGTGTTACTTTCAGGCTGTGGGACAATGTCCATCTGCAGAGAGGTTCAAAGCGGCAAACCATGTGTGCAGAATGTGTGCCAGCCTGTCTGCAGTTTCTGGAAGGGGTGCTCTTCCTGTGCAAAAACGCCCCACACTCGACTTTTCCCACATCGCTTGTTGCAAATTCTGCTGTGGCGTAGCAAGTGGGGAACGCATTGCTTCAACAGGCAGTTCCCTGAAGATGATATTGGCTGAGGTCAAGCTAACACAACATAGCAAAATACTTTTGGGACCCTTGTACATTTTCTGGGCATATAAGACATTCAATCAGCTCCTCCTGGGACTCGTCATTCCCTCAGGTATGGTGGATGTTTGCTTTCTGTATCACATCAACATCTCACAGAAGCTGCTGATAACTTCATAAAAAGGGGGTAGGCCAAATTCATTGCACAACTCCTTGTCTCAACTGAGGGCGGGGGTGTTTCTTTTAAATTTTAGGCAGCTAGAAAATTATTTTCTCCAAGTTTTCTTACTACTGGGTCTGCGTTTCCCTTCCTCCCTTCTCTTGATACAGCCAGTGTCTATTAGTAGCATCTTTATAATTATAGCTAAGTTGATGGAAGTAAAATCTGTCAAGGCTATCTCTCCTTCTACAGAGAACAGTTTATCCCCCTGAGGACCAATTAATAACCCATGAGAGGAGCCGGCTGAGAATTGTTATTTGGTAGCTTAGTAGCTTAACCTTTCCCTCCATATGTTTCCCTCCAATTATCCATGGCTCTGTTGTGATGATGATCTTGGAGACCATAAAAGGCAAGGTGGCAGAGAACGCTTCGCTGCACTTTTAATGGCCTGTGAGCTTCCCTAGGGCCAAACATGGCAGGCCCCATCCTGCCAAAGGTAGTATAAGTCCCTCAGACTTCCTTAAATGTTAAATGAAGTTCCTTCATCAGGAAGTTGGAGGAAAAGATCTAGGTAGGAGGGCATGTGTGTTGATTTAAATCACATTTCTTTCTTTCTTTCTTTCTTTCTTTCTTTCTTTCTTTCTTTCTTTCTTTCTTTCTTTCTTTCTTTCTTTCTTTCTTTCTTTCTTTCTTTCTGTGTAGAATAAACCCGGAAGTTTGCACATCTGTGCTTTTAGACTATAATTCCCAGAATTGGCCTGTGAAAGTGAAAGTGGTCCCTGCTCTTTTGCGGTTCATATACTGCGGTCCCGCTATATCACGGGATTGCAGTACAGTGGTACCCCAAAATGCCTTGAAGGGGGGGAGGTTTTAAAAGCCCTGACTTTTTAAACCTCCCCCTTCCCCAAGCCCCGGGCTCCAGCTGATTGGTACTGGGGTGGGGAAACAAAAGGTTTTTCTCCCCCACTCCAGCACAAATCATCTGGAGCCCAGAGCTTGCCTCCATGGAGGCATCGTGCACCACTCCCCCACACCCGGGGGGGGGGGAGAAGTGGTGCATGATGTTTAAATGACTTTAAGTGCTTGGCTCCATTGCTTAAAGTTATTTTAAACATTGTGCGCCACTTTGCACCACCCCCCAGGGGAGCAGCACACAATGTTTAAAATGTCTTTAAGCAATGGAGCCAAGCTGACTCCATTGCTTAAAGACATTTTAAACATCACACACACACAGACACACACAGGCCCGGCCCGACCTGCATCCGAATATTGCGGATTTTCAATGATTGTGGGTCAGGTCAGTCCCTAACCCCCACAATAGATGGGGTGTTACTGTAGCAGGGGTAAACATCCCCTTCTATGCTTTTTCTTATGGGTATCCATAGTAGGAGGGGGAACTCTTGCTTCTTCTGTCATTCTAAATGTATATTTTTAATTATTATTTTAATGGGCCTGACACACATTCTATCACAGAGGTATGCCAAATGCATTTAAACTATACTAACATACTGCCATGAAACTGTATAACCCCTTTTCAAAGCACTCTTAGCCTCCCCCTTATGTAAGGCCAGTCACTCAGTTATCTTCCTCTGTCTGGGAAAATCTTTGCTTTCTTTTGGATCTGACCTTCTTCAAGAACTGGAACAAATGCTTTGGGACTGCTCCGTGATCTCTCCTTCAAGTATTGATCAAGACCAGATCACCTGATGACTCTTCCAGGAAGGAAGAGTTTAAGGGGGGGAGGTGGAGGGAAGAAAAGGTAGGACTGTAGAGAATCTTCCAGGGCCCAGATGGCAGCCTCGTGACACAGTTCTAGTTCTGCTTCTTATTCTGTTCCTGCAGAGAGATGTATTTTAGGAAAGAAAGGGGACACTGTGATATTCTAAGTGTTTGTAGCAGCAAAGACAACTTTGAACAGTCACTTGAACAGTCATCTGAAAAGGATGCTGCCCTGTATTATGAGCAGGTGATTTGTGAGATAAAGTTCCTTGGTATAATCAAGAGTGTCACAAAACCTTTGACACATACTGAAAGGGCTCATATCTCCGGGATATCTGAGGCTGTTAGAGGCTTACCACCACCCTTCTGCAAGGTTATGACTCTTAAGGGCACCCAACGTGTCATCTGTCTAGAGCAGGCAAGTCCAAACTTTGGCCCTTCTGATGTTTTTGGACCACAACTCCCAGAATTCTAAGCTTAGATTGCCAATGGCAAAGGACTGTGGGAGTTGCATTCCAAAAGATCTGGAGGGCCTAAGTTTGGACATGCCTGGTCTAGAGAGCCAAGATGGTCCCAAAGAATGACTTTGGTAGAAAACTCTCCATGAGGATCCCTTGGCCTTTTGAACTCACTTGGCCCCTGGTCATGCTTGTTGGCACAGGTGTGCACACACTCAGCCTGGCCCCAGTGATAGCAGGCACACCTGTGTGTGCTGCTCAGGTGTTTGTGCAGTGGCTTTGTTTGCTGATGTGTGCAAGAGGAAAGAAGTTTGCCCTCCTTAGGGAATCTGTTTTTTTCTCAGGGTCTGATCGGAGGAGCAAAAAGCTCCCTCCCTGCAGCCTCCACCACATCTGACATCACATTCAGGTGGAGCCGTGTGAGCAGGGCTGTTTTGTTCCTTGAGAATTGGGACAATGAAGACCTTTTCTTATTCCGATACACAACCAAAGCCAGGAAGCTGGTAAGGGAAGACTTCAGACCTCTCATGAGCACTGAAGGAAGAGAGAGATACTGATGGTTAAATGTATTTGCAAGCTTTTCAGCTGTGGGCATCAGGATAGCAGTAAAGAGACAACAACAAAGATAAGGATTTGTTTTCAGGGACAGGTTGACCTCATGGAACCCAGCGGCACTTCCCAGAAGCTGCTTGCTCTTGACACGAAGGAACCAGTGAATGAGTTAACTTCTAAGTTACCCAGCTGAAGAGAAAACACTTCTGCACCGAGTTTTAAAGGCATGTGTTGTCCTTGGGACCACTTGGTTTGGGCTGGACTCTGACCAGAAGCTTTATTGGGTTATTGCCCTTCACTTACCTATGGGCTGCCGATGGCCTGCATTGCCCGATGCACTACCGAGCACAGCCACGGTCCAAAACCTGCATCCCAAACAAGTCTCCTCCAGTACAGCTGAGAAACATGCCTGCCATTTCCGTGTAGCCTCTCTGCGAAAAAAGCTGTCCTTCCTCAGAATCATGTAAGTGTTGGTCTAACGGGGAGGGAAAACAGTTCTTATTCATTTGCGTGTTTGCATGTGCAACGTATGTCATGTTGTGAGTGCAAGGGGTAGAAGACAGAAAAAGCCTTGCTGGATCCAACTCAGTCTCTCTCTCTCTCTCTCTCTCTCTCTCTCTCTCTCTCTCTCTCTCTCTCTCTCTCTCTCTCTCTCTCTCTCAGCCAGTTGCCTCTAGCTAAGGGAACATATATCTGCCATGGCCTATCCCCAGCATCTCTGAAGTTACAGAAATGGATGCTAGACCTCAGGAGGCTGATATGAAACAAAAAGCAACAAGATATATTAGCAGGGGTGTTCCTTTTGCAGGATGCCAGCCAGCCACGGCAGCCTCTTTCGGACACTTTATTCCACCCAGTTCTGGGTTTCCAACCCTTCTCCTCGCTTCTCAGCTGACCTTTTTACTCATCATACATTAATGGTGCTTCTAGAGGATGTTACTGCATTTGATATCTCTTTATAGTTATGCCAGCCTGTTAATACCTTCCTCCTTATGCATGTGGTTGATAACATGCTGGCTGCTTAAGATGAGCACTCACAGGAAAAGTTTGCTGTTAATACACAGGATGAGTTCTTTTAAAATAGTTAATTGGCTGGAACGGTGGGATTTAGAGCTGATTTTCATTTTAAATGCACATGTGGAGTCTTGATTAATGCACGGAATGCATGTAAAATGAGATCAAATCTTTTCTTACCTCTTACGAAGAATGGGTTGATAAACTAAATGCCGCTTTCCAGGCCAACTGAGGAAGGTATAGGAAGGCAAGAGGGCAGTGGTGGGTGATTATTGATTAGGTCTGTCCAGGAAGACAAATGGCAGTCTAGATTTGTAAGAGAACTGACCTAAGAGTCCCTAAATCTAAAGAAGAGGGAAGATCATAGGGGAGACATATAATGCTCCTAAAGGGATGTGTGATTGTAGTGAGGCAGATAATTCCCTTCTCAGTGTCACACTTAATTATAAAGAGTACCATGACTTCAAGTCGCTCCTCAGAATTACTACGGGACAGGTTTAAACTGTAAATAAATGTGTGTGTTTTAAAAAAAAACTGAAATGCAGAGTTTATTTATCCCACATTAGATGTTTTCATATAGCACTTAGTTTCTCTCTGTCGCCTGTGGCTAGGAATGAGAGATTTGCTGGTAGATGTTAGGGACAGCTGTAGAGAGGACCGTAGAAAGCTTAGGTTGAGAAAATAATGATTTTTGGGAATGAATTGGCAAGAGGGAAGACGGGAACCTGAATGATGAAGAAGAGCTGTACGTGGAGGTACTGTATACGGAGTCAAAGAAAATATTTTCTATGTAAAATGAAAATATTCTGTCAATAGCATGACTTTCTCTGAAGGCTAGTGATTTTTTGTGTACCACCAGTTCCTGCTTGGCACCTCTTATTTGCTTTGAGTTCAGTCTATTTTAGTAGACACTAGACACTTTACAAAGGCATGTGAGGAAAAGAGCTGTCTGCTTTGGCTGCCTAGTTTATGTACGCTGCCATGCTCAATTTTGTGTCTAATGATGTCCAAAGTTTTCCTACAGAGAATTTACCTCAGAATATGAAATCAGGTATGAAAGAACCCTGTCTTCAGTGACACTCATGTTTACCACTGGCCTTCCTCTTTCCTGTTTTATTGCTCTCTACATAGAGCTGCGTCAAATGCCTTGAATTCTTAAAGATCTAAGATATGGGTCTAAGAGAAATAAGAGATGAACTCCATCACTGAAATGTAATCACATTAGCATGATTACAGTGATATTTGATATATGAGAGTCAGATACATAAACACAGAATATTCTAGTGGCATGAAAACCAGTCGAAAAGCAAAACAAGCTCATTTGCAAATTTCTTTAGAAACAAAAGTTACCACTATGACCCTAACAGGCCGTTGACAAATTCTCTTTTTGAATGATAATTTATTGTAATATACAGTTTATTCTTCTCTACCAGTGCAGATGCAGTCTGCCCATTACCCAAAGCAATGTACAATTTAAGAGAATGTTCAAGCTGAGTTTCTAAAACCTGATGACATGATTTATTTATTTATTTATTTATTTATTTATTTATTTATTTATTTATTTTTATTTTTTATTAACTGCCCAATTTTCCCTTGGGAACTCTGGGCAGTGTACAACAAATTGCCCGAATAAACAATTTGCCCAAAAAGAAAAATCCCCACAATAAATCAGATTTTAAAAAAAGATAAAACAAAACAACAAGCGACATATGACAAAAGATCTTGCAAGAAGGGGTGGGAAAAACAAAATGAACCAACTGAGGAACAAACATACCATCGTGCACTCAGTGATCACCCAAGTATTCCCTAAAGAAAGCACCTCTTTTTTTAAAAAAAAATTCTTCATGGTGCTCCTTTCCTCCACTACTTGATGATGAAATGGCATTCCTGTTACTATTGTTCTTGCTCATTAAAGCACTCCATCTTTTATCACCCATATTGAAAAAAATTACAGATCCATTAAAAAAACAACTTTGGCTTTCAGGGTTGATTGTCCTCTTTTTCTTTCTGTTTTTTTGGTTCAGTATCTTGAAACCAATGGAGTTTTATTGCTGCCACACAAAATGCAGGTGGGGGGTGGAGCGTACCCATCTGGGAACAATGGGATATAATTCTCCTTGTTCCTCTGATGTCAGTGTTGTTCCTCCTCAGAGTCAGCCAAGGTGTGGAGTGTTAATTGTAGCACGAACCCTCGCAGGCCTTGTTGACATTGTTGGGGAACACAGGATTTTTGACAGGAGGTCAGAGGAAGATGAATGAATGGCTCCTTTTCCCTCCCTGCCTTAGAGCCTCTTGCACCTGGTGGATCGGCTTCAGTGGCCACTCCATAGCCCTCAAAAAAGCCACTCCACCACAAGAGAAAAGGGCTGTTGTCTCAACAGCATAGGAGCTTGGACTGTGTTGTCTTCCAAAGACAGAAGCGTCCACCTCCTGTGGGATTAAATCGTGTTGTCTCTTTTAACTAACCTCATGTTATCCCATATCCATTTTTTTGCTTCCTCTCCTCCTCAACAATATTGGAGGAGAGTGCACACAATGTGATGCACCTCCACAACTGAGGCACATACTGGCTGTGGTACTGCATGGTTCCAGTCACTGTGCCCTTGTGTGCACCTCTTCTCTATGCAAGCCCTTGTCTGTTCTTGATTCTGTACAGGTTGCTCTCCTCCCCGCATAAACATGTCAGCTTTCTTCATATAATAACTGTGCTACATGCTTGTGACTCCCTAAGGACTGGATGTAGAGCCTGTGCCCATGGCATATCCTGTTAAAAGCATTGTTAATGGGTGGACTGAGTAAACTGAAGAAGATCTTAAATTCAGAACCCAAAAGTACCTCTGCTTGTTCATGGAGCTCAGAGATCAATGATGACTCAGTGGAAGGTAGCTCCTGATAAATACAGAAAACATTATCCTCTCCCTAGCAGTGTTCCCCTCTTGACACTGGCACACCTTCACAAGTTGGCATTCTACCCTGAATCCACTCAGTGTGGTGTGATTTTTGGAACCCAAGTAGAGTTGGCTGTGCTGGGACAACTCTAAGGGATAGCAGGTCCTTCCTTATAGGGAAGTCTTAGAGAACCATCACTGCCAGAGTTGGCAATATAAGGTTAAATGGATCAAGGGTTTGACCCAGATTAAGATAAATTCCTATGTGGGGGCTATTTAAATCAAACTACTGTATAACTATTTGCATCCTGCAGACTGTCAGTTATGGGACTGATATATGCAAAGGATGGATGAAAGTAACGTTCTCTTCAAATAATTCTTCTTGACTGGTTCATTTTTGTCTTCTGATTTTATATTTAGTAAAGCAAAAGCAAAATATGTATTAAAATATGTTTACCCAGCCTTTCTTCTTAAAAAGGACCAAGAGATTAAATGACAACAATTAAAGCTGAAAACAATAAGTATACACACATTTATAAAGAATGGATGAATACACCCTGAGGAATGGTAGACAGAAGCAATATTAAAACACATTCAAAATAGTAATGCATATCAATCCATTTAAAGAACCCACTCAGTCACTGAGGGAAAGCTTGCCTGAAGAGAAAGGTCTTTCTTTGCCTGCTTATGGAAGGACAGCAAAGGTGGGGCCAGGCTGGCCCCCAGTGGGAGGGAGTTCCAAAATCTGGGAGCAGCAAAAGAGAAGGTCCTCTCCTGTGCCCCTGTGAAACACACCTGTGAAGGTGGTGGGGCTGAGAGAAAGGCCTCTCCTAATGATCTTAACACCTTCAATCTGGCTCATAAAGGGAGACATGGCCTTTGATATAGCTTGGACCCAAACTGATGAGAGACTTTTAGGCTTTGAATTGTATCTGGAAATGAATTGTCAGTCAGTGGAGCTGCCATAACAGGGGGTTTGTGTTTGAGAGAGAGAACCCTGTAAGCAGCCCCCGTCAACGATCTGGCTACTGTGTTTTGGACCCTCTTAAATTTCCTGACACTTTCCAAAGGCAGCTCCACATAGAGTGCACTGCAGTATTTCAAGTCATTATTGCTATCTGACCAACATCCATCTTGGTTCATTTATAGACCTGTTCCGGATGTAGAAAAGGGGATCTCTAGTGTGATTAGGAAGAGAAATGATGTGTGAACCAAATGGACTCTGATTAAAATCTTTTCTGCAGCCTAGGCTCCATAAGTCAAGTCAGATGAGCTATACTGGTGAGTCAATCATGTTTTTTTCAGCTTCCCTCCCCACCTGCATTGGAGAGTGGGTAAGCGGGATAACAATATTGAACCACCTTACAGAAGGATTGGGCAACCTTCTTGAGGCTGGAATCCATTTTTTTTCCAAGCTCCTCCAGTGGTTGCATTGGCATCTCTTAAATCTTTGTTACTTAGAAGAGACATTCCATTTCCTTCTTTTTGGAAGGGAGGGTCAGCGCTTATCAATAAATGCACCTCCTCCAAGCAACAAAATCGCACTCACTGATGACTGTTCCATGTGCCTTCTGTGCCTCAGGTAGCAGCATAATGCAGTCCTGCAAACACTGCTTGACGTGTTGGAGAGGACGGTCTTTTTCTCAGACCGCTTGGTTGAACAGCTGCCTTCAAAGTCAGTTGCTATCTGCAAAGGACCCTCTAGAGCAGTGGTGGCGAACCTTTGGCACTCCAGATGTTTTGGACCACAACTCCCAGAATTCTGAGCCTAGACTGCCAGTGACAAAGGACTGTGGGAGTTGTGGTCCAAAACATCTGAAGTGTCAAAGGTTCACTACCACTGCTCTAGAGAGTGATTAGTCACCTCTTCAAAGATGCCACCCAAGTCTGAAATTATAGGCTACAAACCAGTTCCAAGTGCTCCCCAACCCATTCTCTCTAGACTCCATATTTGATGTGTCTCTCATCATAGAAATAAGAACTGCTTGATGGCTTTTAGGGGTCTCTGGCTGAGGAGCCAGAGGTGGGGAGTTCAATTGCCCAATGTTGCTCCTTGAAGGGGGGCTGGACCCAGTGACCCATTGGCTCCCTTCCAGCTCTGCAGTTCTATCATCATCATCATCATCAGCAGCAGCAGCAGGGGGTTGGACTGGATGGCCCTTGAGGTCTCTTCCAACTCTATGATTCTATGATTCCATCATCATCATCATCATCATCATCATCATCATCATCATCATCATCATCATCATCATCATCATCATCATCATCCCTACTGGTGGATATTATGATATCATGTATGTATTTTTTTAAAAATAAGCCTTGGAGAGAGGAACTTCTTCTCTAAAGGCCGTGTGTTGTTCTCTCTCTCTCTCTTGCTCGCTCTCTCACCACTATTTCAAATGCAAACCTATTTCGTCTTCTGCCGCTTGCCCACTTAGCTATGAAGCGATCTGCACACCGTCTTTTCGTTAAAAGGATCCCAGTGCTGCTTTTCTGGCAGCCACTCTCTGTTTGCTGTCATCTACATAGATGGGCATGTCAGGAAAAGGGCATAAATGGAGAGAAAATGCTTCTTTCCAGATTACTTGCTGCTCACTGGGAGTGGTACGGAGAACTAAAAATAGTGTGAAATTGCAGGGCGGGTTCACACGATCCGTTAACTACATGGTAATTTTGCTTGGCAGTAGTTGGCAGCAAACAAGAGGGTTGTATGCACACACACACATGCATGTACACATGCGCACACATGCACGCATGCTCGTACACATGCACGCATGCATGCGCACGTGCACGTGCATGCACACACAAACACATGCACACACACACACCAGATCTATTCACAAAAATATTAAAATGGGATGCTACTGACAAAGCAGGGCTCTACAAAAAGCGTATGAAGGCGGTATTCTTAGTAAAACTCAATAGCAATGTCATTGCTGTATTTAGAATGTAAGAAGGTGATGAAGGCAGAGAAATTGTCTTAGAATAGCCTTGCAAGAAAGTGTTTAGTTATATCTTTTGTTTAAAAGGTTTTGCAAAGAAGAGAAAAAGAAGGAATAGTAGCCTTCAAGTTTGGGGGTGATTTTTTTTGGGTGGGGGTGATGCTATTGTTTTTTCCAGGGAACAGTTTTTCATACACAACTAATGTTTTTGAGCAAGCAGCTTATAGAGAGATTCCCAAATGGGGTGAAATGTTCTTGGGTCCGGGGTATCTCTTTGCTCAGTTTTGCCTCTCTGTGGTTGGATGCTGTAGCCTTGTTTTTTGCAGTCTTGGGGAGGGACATACTCTGAGCACAAAGGCAAACCTCTGTACTGATTGGTCGACGGGTGTGTGTGTGTGCGCGCGAGGATGGAGGAAAGTCCTAAATGAGTCAGCAAACAGGAGGATGAAGAGGGAGGACTCAAAAGACACCTGGCTGGTCTCTGAGATTGTGCCAAGTGCATCTCATCTCCCCTTTCAAAGAGAGCCATCCCAGGAAAAGAAGAAAAATCTCCGAAGGATAGAGCAACCTTTTTAAACACCCTTCTTTCTCAGTTCTGAAATATAAACAGAGCTGTGGCCTCTTGGTTTTGGCCAGCATCCTCCTTTTTTGCCTTGAAGCAAACTCCTTTGGAGTCATTTTACCAATGGTTTTGGATCACAGATGGAAGGAGGCACATGGAGAGTGAAAGCACTATAGATTGAGAACAGCTGGCCTCAGCAGAGGGCAGGGAAGGAGGAGTCATCTTGCAAGCATCTCTGGACTGTCAGCTGATCCCGGCCATGAGAATTTGCTTCTGATTATTATTCCCTTCTAAATCCTTTTTCAGTCCGAGGCTGAATTCTTCTTTAAACTCGCTGGGTTACTATATTTGTTTTGCGGTAGGTTCCTCCCCTTTTCATTATACCTTGTGGTGGTAAAGGCGGCAGTGGTGGCAGCAGCAGCAGCAGCAGCAGCAGCAGCAATAAGAGCAGCAGCAGTTTGCCTGGAGGAGCCCGGAGGCAGCTGCGTCTTGCAGTCTGGTCCTCCTTTGAGGAAAAGAATCAAGCGAGGCTAGGTCTTCCTCCTGCAAGATTTCCCTGCAGGAGCTCCTGGATTTGCCTTCCTGTGTGGGGCTGCCTTGCCTCACTGAAAAAGCAAACTTTTCAGAGGAAAAGGAAACCTACCAGCAATTCTAGATTCGATGGAGCAGTGACTTTGCATCTCCATTCCTCGCAGCTCAGAAGGGCTGTGTAGGGTGTGTGTGTGTTGTGTTCCTGATTCTTGATTTGCTCTATTGGATCGGAGAAGCTCTTTTCTTTCGTTTTCCCCAGGGTGGGTTTATGCAGAGGGTTTCCCCCCTCCCACCCCCACTCTATTTCCAACAAAACTTGGACACAGCATCCTTTGCAACTCTGACACTGGCTGCCGGGATTCTCACCATCAACTGTCTGCTCCTCCTTCTGTGTCCTCCTCTTCTGCTGCCCTTCTTTCTTGGCCAGTTGGAATTCTGTTGCTGTGAGTTCTAGCGCAAAGATGACCACATGTGTCACCCCAATACACCATGCGCCGTAACAAGGTCAGCCTTTTCAACCACTACTAATCACTGCACCCGACCCCATCCATTTCTCTACAGCTCCAGCAGCACTTCCCTGCCTGCTAATCTGTATATTTCTTTGGCTATTGAGCTAATTTCTGCTTCTCTCACTCCCTCACCATTTAAGCTTTTTTCAGTGACACGTGCTACTGCAGCATCCCACCCATTCCATGACCACCACCTTCTTCTTCTTCTTCTTCTTCTTCTTCTTCTTCTTCTTCTTCTTCTTCTTCTTCTTCTTCTTCTTCTTCTTCTTCTTCTTCTTCTTCTTCTTCTTCTTCTTCTTCTTCTTCTTCTTCTTCTTCTTCTTCTTCTTCTGTTACTTTTCAGAAGATATGGGGGTTCATCGGGGTGGGGTTTGGGCTTACTGAAAGCCCTCTGTGTTTTCAAGATGCCTGTGTTGTGTTCTGTAACATGTTGGCTAGACTGAAATATCATGAGAAAGGGAGGGATCACCTCGGGCTGTGGAATCCAGGTCAGGCTTCATTATTGGACCCAGTGGATGCCTACTCTGGAATGCCTAACACAAATCTTGATCTCTTCTAAAATATGCCTTTGTAGATCCATCTGACCTATATATTCTGACACAATGTAGCCGGAGGAATGCATGCCTTAGGTTAGCTTTGCCTTTCCTGAGTCATGAACAGTATTCAGCTAGGTTAGGGTTGAATGATCAGTGCTATTTGTGTGGCTGAGTGAGGATCAAGCCTTGTTTGTTTCTTGGTAATAATTATGTACTGCCGAGTCATAACGTACAGTACTTAAAGTGATCATTCCCAGATCTTTCTGGTATAAAATACCCAGACGTGGTTGAATGGTCCCTCCTTTTGGTGGCACTTTGACCAGTTACAGCTTTCCCAAGATGACACAGGTGGCCAGGCACATAACCTTCTTGGACACACACACAGTTTGGGTGATAATGGCTGGTCCCTCTCTTGGGAGACACAGGCTGCTTTTACATGACCACTAAAATCCGATGCAAAGGTCTCCCAGATGTGGAGCTTAAAATTGTTTTCCCACCAGCTGCAGACTGTAAAAAAAATATGACCACACCCACCTAAGCGCACCCCAGCACATTTTACAAGTACCTGGTCTCCGGAGGTAAAAAAAATTCCAATGTGGATTGTAAAGCTGTGGATGCCAGGCTCTCCTCGCCTTCTGTTTGTTTTTTGTTCCCACCGCCCCTTTAACAGACAGGAATCCCTACGGGGCTGCTCCAAGGGCAGCGGAGGTGAGCCTGCATTCTTTTCTCCCTTTTTTCTCCCTCCCCTCACCGCAGTCAGGAGCAATAGAGTGTGGAAGGGTGGGAACACAGGAAGCAGAACAAAACCCCACGATCTCTGGTCCGAATTTAAGTCGCCAGTGGATTTTAGAGGTCATGTAAAGGTGCCCACAGTGGATGTTCAACCCCCAGATTTTGGCTTGGTAGCCAAGCACTCCAACCCACTGAGCTAGAAAAAACAGTTTTCGCTTCCTTGTGCTTCACCTCCTCCCTACATTATCCTCACAACAGATTTGATAACTTAATTTTATCACATTTGTTGTTCGTTTCCTTTTTAAAATGTAAGGATTCAAACAATATTCACCAAACTTTGTTCCTATTTATATATGCAGTCTATCATTGAGATGACTCAATGAGTAATTTGAAACACATTAAATTCTGTATGTCCAGGTAGGACTGAGACAAGAAACACTCATGTTGCTTGTCACAGTTTCCTTAAGTTGTGCAAACTGTCTTTATGCAAAAGCAGTGTCTTTTATCCTTCAGAAGCAAAATGCACATGCAGCAAGCACCAAAGGACTGGCTGACTATTTAAAAGCATGCAAATAACTCTTTCTGCAACTTTCCTTTGTTTGCTTTTAATTCACCTAACTTTGTGCAATAAGGCAGCAGCTCTACTAATTTTGCATAGTTAGCCTTATTTACTTTATAGCAGGGGTGCCCAAACTTTTTGCAAGGAGGGCCAGATTTGGTGAGGTGAAAATGTGTGGGGGGCCTACCATTCAGCCACATTTGGCCTCCGGGCCAGATTTTGGACAAGTCTCTATAACATGCAAGGAGGCAGGGAGGATGCTGCAGCAACAGTAGGCTAGGCAGGTGGCTGGAGGGATGGACAGAGGCATGGAGTGCAGGCAAACCATAAAACTGCAAGCTGATGTCTCCATCCAGTATGGGGAGGAGCCAGCTGGTTGGGATGAGTGACAGGATGATCCAGTGGCCAGAAGAGGCTGCGGGCCATTTGAAAACGGGCCGCATTTGGCCCCCGGGCCTGACTTTGGACATGCCTGCTTTATAGCATTACATGAGCAATTTTGCTTGATTTGTGCAGAAAGTTAATGATATGTGCAAAAAGTTAATGATAGTTGTTTTCTTTCTCCTCTTTTTAAGAGGTCCACAAAATGCCTCACCCTCTTGCGGAAATAGGGAAAAATTCAGCCATGCCAATCAAAGATAACACAAGCAAGTATTTACAACAATGAATGAACATATAAAGCATGCTGCGTATACACCACCCCATAGCACTTTCTTCTAAATTTTGTCTTGATCAACAAGCAATGCCTTGCAATACAAGCACTGGAGCAGATCACATCATCACATGTGAGCCAGTGGTGGCTCTCCCCCCTACCCCCGCCAGATTGTGCGTGATTGTCTGGAACATTCCATCTCAGGCAGCCTCAAAAGCAGAGGGAGGAGAGAGGAAGTGAGGTCACTCTTGCACCAGCAATGAACGTTTTCAAAGGAAAGTGCAGGTTAGGGGTTTGTTCTATTTTTCTTTATATTTTTCTTTAATTTGTTTTCAAAATCTTTTCTTAGTTTTCAAAATATTTCTAGTCATGGGGCAGCTAGTCAGATGTGTATATGGCTACAAATTGCACTTTATTATTATATAGTACTGCAGCAGGAGGCATTGTATGTATGTATGTATGTATGTATTTATGTATGTATGTATGTATGTATGTATGTATGTATGTATGTATGTCACATAAGTGAGTACACCCCCTCACATTTCATAAATATTTTAGTATATCTTTTCATGTGAAAACACTGAAGAAATGACACTTGGCTACAATGTAAAGCAGTGAGTATACAGCTTGTATAACAGTGTAAATGTGCTGTCCCCTCAAAATAATGCAACACATGGCCATTAATGTCTAAACTGCTGGCAACAAAAGTGGGTACACCCCTAAGTGAAAATGTCCAAATGTCCCTTCCCTGGTGTCATGAGACCCATTACTGTCACAAGGTCTCAGGTGTGAAGGAGGAACAGGTGTTATTGCTCTCACTCTCACATTTGATGTTATCACTTTTACTCTCTCCTACTAATCACTTGAAGTTCCACGTGGTATCTCATGGTAATGAGCTATCTGAGAATCTGAAGAAAACCACCCAAATTGTTGCTGTACATAAAGATGGCCTAGGCAAGTGATGGTGAACCTTTTAGAGACCAAGTGCCCAAACTGTGATTCAAAACCCACTAATTTTTCACAAAGTGCCAATGCAGCAATTTAACCTGAATACAGGTGGCTGTGAAGGGGCAACGAGGGGTGCCCACAGAAAGGGCTCTGAGTGCCGCCTTTGGCACCCGTGCCATAGGTTCACCAACACTGGCCTAGGCTATAAACAGATTGCCAAGACCCTGAAACTGAGATGCAGCATGGTGGCGAAGACCATACAGCAGTTTAACACAGCAGGTTCCACTCAGAACAGGCCTCACCATGGTTGACCAAAGAAGTTGAGTGTCCATCCTCAGCATCATATCCAGAGGTTGGCTTTGGGAAATAGACGCATAAGTGCTGCCAGCATTGCTGCAGCCTGCCAATGTTCAGACCATGTGCCACACGCTGCATCAGATTGGTCTGCAGGGCTGTTGTCACAGAAGGAAGCCTCTTCTAAAGATGGTGCACAAGAAAGCCCACATACAATTTGTTGGAGACCAGCAGACAGGGGACATGGATTTCTGGAACCATGTCCTGGGGACCAATGAGTCCAAGGTAAACTTATTTGGTTCAGATGGTGTCAAGCGAGTGTGGCAGCCACCAGGAGAGGAGTACAAAGACAAGTGTGTCATGGCTATAGTCAAGTATGGTGGTGGTAGTGTCATGGCCTGGGGCTGCCAGCACTGGGGAGCTAGAGTTCATTGAGGGAACCATGAATGGCAAACATGTACTGTGACGTACTGAAGCAGAGCATGATGAGACTGGGTATTCCAACATGGTAACAACCCCAAACACATCTGCCTTGCTAAAGAAGCTGAGGGTAAAGGTGATGGACTGGACAAGTATGTCTCCAGACCTAAACCCTAGTGAGCATCTGCAGGGTATCCTCAAATGGAAGCTGGAGGTATGCAAGTTCTCTCACATTCACCCACTCTGTGATGTCATCATGGTGAAGCGGAGAGGACTCCAGTGGCAACCTGTGAAACTCTATGCCCAAGAGGTTTAAACGGTGGCCACACAAAATATTCACTAGAGATGGGCACGAAACGAGCGATTTTTCGTTTTTGTTTTTTTTCGTTTCGTTACACAACTAAAACAAAACGAAATTTTTTTAAAAAACAAAACGAAAATGAAATGACCAAATTTGCTGTGTTTTTCGTTTTCATTGCAGCAGATGCATTGAACTAAAAAGAATGCTAACGAAACAGCAATTTTTCATTTTCGTTTTCGTTTTTTCATTTCGTTACCTAATGAAACAAAAACGATTTTTTTGCAAAAAATGTCACAAAAATGAAAACGAACCAAAACGGACCCCTAAATGACCAAACGACAAATGAAACACCATTTTTGAGTCATGCCCATCTCTAATATTCACACATTGTGCCCAATTTGGACATTGTCATGTAGAAGTGTGCTCACTTTTGTTGCCATCAGTTTAGACATTAATGGCTGTGTGTTGCATTATTTTGAGGGGACAGCACATTTACACCGTTATTCAAGCTATATACTCTCTGCTTTACAGTGCCCTTTCTTCAGTTTTGTCATATGAAAAGATATACTAAAATATTTATAAAATATATTTATAAAATATGAGGGGCTGTACTCCTGTGATATACCATATGTATGTATGTATGTATGTATGTATGTATGTATGTATGTATGTATGTATGTATGTATGTATGTATGTAAAATGTATCAGTAAATGTATGTATGTAAAATGTATCAGTAAAATGAATACCCAGCTTGGGGGGGGGGGCAATGTGCAGCCTGCATAATTAAATTGTAAAATGCCCAGAGAGTTCTTGAAGCACTATGGGGTGGTATATAAGCAGAACACTTTCTTTTCTTTCTTTCTTTCTTTCTTTCTTTCTTTCTTTCTTTCTTTCTTTCTTTCTTTCTTTCTTTCTTTTTCAAAAAAGCCAAGTGACTGTGGTAAGTGAACAATCAATTTAGTGCATCATATGAGAAATAAAAGCATTTTATGTGAAATACCAGAAATAGATGGAAACTGGAGGCTTTGTTGATGCCAGTTGGTAGCTTTGCTAAGACATGGATTGAGGAGATACAAACCTGAATCATACTCTGAACATGGAAAAAATCTAAAACCCAGTAACAATATAATAAGAAAATATACTCTGGGTGCAGGACAACCAGATGGTCCATCAAGAACTAACCCTGAAAAAGATTGTACTGAAATCCAGAAGAACTGCAAGAATATTCTCCACCTGGTATACTTACTTTGCTTGATTTTATGCACACAAATTCAGGAAACTCCAGTTTCTATCAGGCACTGTTGGCCCAAGCTTGCAAAACTACTTGGTTGCTGTTGTGGTTGCTTGTGACATGTATTTAACCTTTCTCACAAGACAGACAGACAGACAGACAGACAGACAGACAGACAGACAGACAGACAGACACAGACACACACACACACACACACAACACACACACACACACACACACACACACACACACACCAGAAGAAGGAGAGGGGGCTCCCAGCTGAGATGCTGTGGTTGCAAGTCTTCTCCTATAAAGGCAGAAACTTGAGACTTGAAGAAAATTTTATGATACTATCCTCCAGGCATTAGTTCTGAGGTTTAGTATTTCTATTCCATTCCTGTATATTCATTACACCTCCAAGTAATTCTTCTCTCCATTTTGTCTTGTAGTGGTGTATGATAAGCCAAGGCATTGGCCAGCATCTTTTTTTTTGTCTCATAAATGATTCTTATTGGTAATTATGACTGAATATTCAGAACTATAAGTTCTGGTCTACTGGTAAAACCTTGAAAGCCTTGTAAATTCTTATTGGCCCAATAGGATTGTTATTTTTTCAGCCTTGGGATAACTCCAATGGTGGTTGTACCTGCAATAGACATACAGAAATCACAGGATGTTTAGTTATTTGTGGCTAACAAGTTCCACTCATTTCCATGGGGCTACTTTAAGTAGGAACATCATTGGATTTGGCCCATTAGATTTTTGCTGTTATATACTAGCAAGCATGCTTCCCGTTTCCCCATATATTTGTATGTACTGATGATGTGCAGGCTGTGCTCTACTAAGTTTCAACAATGGAGTCAGGTATGTAGGTGTAGGGTAGGGCGAGTGTCAATGTTGAGTTTGCATCCAAATGCTACATGGAAATGTGTCCTCTAATGAGCAGACCCCAGTGTGATACATGAGGTTACAAATATGCATTGGTAATATTCATGTTTGGTGTACACATGATGTATCCCACACATTAAATGTACAGTGGTACGTCTCCTTATGATCTTAATCCATTCTGAATGCATGCTCATAAGTTGAACATCTCATAAGTCGCCCAGAGTGACCTCGCTGCCACATGGGCGATATAAAAATCCAATAAATAAATAAAATAAAATAAATAAGTAGAGCAGCCATATCTAAAAAAAAATCAAATAAATAAATAAATAAATAAAATAAAAAAAATTGTAAGTAGAGCAAACCACATCTAAAATTTGTAAGGCAGCAGTTAAAACACCAACAGTTTTCCGCTCTTAAGTTGAATTGCTCGTAAGCAGAGCTGCTTGTAAGTAGAGGTACCACTGTAAATCTTAAATGTTGCATGTGAAGAATACATATGGTATGAGTGTCAGTTTGGGTTGGGGTGGGATTCCTAGGTCTGATATTAGACTGTTTAAAACCCATGCAGTCTTTCTGCTTGGGCTGTTTCCATTCATTTGGCTTTATGGGATAAAGATACTATGAATTCTGCTTCCGACGTAATAACAGAAGAGAGTGGTGTCACCAGAGTTAGACTTGGTGTCCAGTCCCTTAATCAACCTTGTCACCCTCCTCTGAAATTGTTCCAGTTTATCAGCATCCTTCTTGAAGTGCAGCATCCAGAACAGGACACAGGACTCGAGATGAGGCCTAACCGGTGCCAAACACAGGGGAATGACTACTCACAGGAATGGAGACTATACTTCTAACAATGCAGTCTAATGCCGTTCTCTGAAAATGTCAAGCCAAACATGTAAATAAGTATTTAGCTGGCAAGTCCTCGTGCCTCTAGAATTGTAGGCCTCCTTCCTGGGGATGGAATGAATGGCTACATTTGGTGTCATGCTGGACAGCTGCCTTCCTTCCTTACATCACCCGTAGCCTGTTACTTCCTATGAACGGGAGATGGGCTGTTGGAGTTATAAGACCCGTAGCCTGTTACTTCCTAATGAATGAGAGCTGTTGGAGTTATAAGACCCAAAGTTGTCCAAAACTGATGGTGATGACAGCACTCTCTTCTGTATTAGAATCTTGGGGTGGGCAACTGTCTTGTGAAGCTGTAGTTCAATAGCATCTGGATCAGTGGTTTCTGGGAGTTGCAGTCCAGGAACATCTGGGGACCCACAGGTTGAGAACCACTGATCTGGATAGTCATATCATGCAAAGTCCAAACAAGACAAAAATATGTGACACCTGAAAGACTATTATATGTGAGCTTTTGTGGACAAGTCCACTTTGTCAGGCATATGGAAACAAAACATCACAGTTATAGTAATTGTTACCTACCTTTGCCTTAGGGGCATAGCATTTGGTAGCCACATGCTGGTTTATCATGGTGGTCAACATGTTACTACACTAGGAAAGGAGAGTTGAAACTATGTTGCTGCCTTTAAATATAGTTACTTTGTACTTAATTTGGTAGTTATTGAATGAAACTGACTTATTGTGGTGAAAGAGATCTTTCCTTTTTTGCAGATGAGCCTATTTGGGCCATTTGTCTGGACACGATAATGATTTAAAACCTTGTGCTTCAATGTTTCTATGCTTTTGGACACATTAATTGTCTTCAGTGTGGGTGGTGTGGTACCTGCAAGCTGCGTCCAATCACAGCCCATTTTCATAGGACCTCTGAATGTGTAGGTTTGTCTCTCTCATTTCTCTTGAGTAGAACTTGTATAGTATATTGTAGAATATTCAGAGAGTTGTGCATTTATTATATCAGGCATCCTCACACCAACACTAAAATGTTGGCTAGTATCCCCATATTGTGTATTTTGGGCATTGTCTAGTCCCATCTACTGACCCCTGTGCTTTGTGGCTCATAGTTTTTGAGGCTAATCAGGATATTCTACCAGTTCTCTTTTTAGAGCTATTGTATAGCCAACCGAGTGTCACAAGCACCCTAGAATGGGAATTGCCACCCACCCAGCTGCCTGAGTTGTGCTTTGCTTTATGTACACATCTGCTCATATATGCTGGCCGTTTCCAATTAAGAAATCAGAGTTGCAGGAAAGGCTGCATAACCTACCCCTCTTTGTCTCATGCACACATTGAACACATACTGATGATGGAAAGCATATGGGCTGAGTGTCATGCAAACTTTCCGCTCTTTACAAGCTTGTATATTACTTAAATCAGGCATGTCCAAAGTCAGGCCTGGGGGCCAAATGTGGCATGTTTTCAAATTCTGAGTGGCCTGTGACTTCTTCTCCCCATGGCTCAGCCTGTCACGCATCCCCACCAGCTCAGCTGGCCCCTCCACATACCAGATGGAGATGTTTTATGGTTTGCCTGCCCTCCCTGCCTCTGTCCACCCCACCCCACCAGCCCAGTCTACCCACCCCCAGCTCCATTGCTGCAGCATCCTCCCCACCTCTTTGCATGTTATAGAGACTTGCCCAAAGTCTGGCCTGGGGGCCAAATGCAGCTGAATGGCGGCCCCCACACATTTTCACCTCACCAAATCTGGCCCTCCTTGCAAAAAGTTTGGACACCCCTGACTTAAACTTTAGTTGAGAAGGCTATATTTAGTAAAGGTATGATATGTATACTCATGAATTGGCTATTGTATGTTTGTGTGTGTGAGCCTTGTCCCTGTTTTGCAGTTTTAGCATTTGCTATTTGTTTATTCTTATACAGTCTATAGCAGTGATGGTGAATCTTTTAGAGACCGAGTGCCCAAAATGCGACTAAAAACCCACTAATTATTCGCAAAGTGTCAATACAGCAGTTTAACCTGAATACAGGTGCCTGTGAAGGGGCGATGCCTGGTGCTCACAAAAAGGGCTCCGAGTGCCACCTTTGGCACCTGTGCCATAGGTTTGTTAACACTGGTATAAAGGAAGATTATAGGAGGCACTGATGAGAGGCAGCCGCTCCAAGTCTAAATTTTTTTGGTGTCCCACTTCTCATGTTTCTGCACTCAGTCAGAATAATCTGCAGGAGACGATTATCTCAATGCCATCAGGGCATGCAGGATTTTACAGGGGAACATAAAAAAGAAGACCGATCCCTGCCGCAAAGAGCGTATCGTCTAAATTTAGACAGTGTTTGTGGAAGCACAGAAATAGGAGAAGCAAATCCAGTTATGGGCATATAAGTGCTCTTCATATTGGTGAGTGGGACTATAAGAGTTAAGCCAAAGCCTTCCAGGAAGTGAGGGGCTGTGAGGAGAGATTTAACTGGAGAGCAAACGATGCCGGAAAGTGTACCCGCTAATTTTTGTGTGTGAGAGTAAGAGAAGAATGCACAAGCAATTGAACAGGCAGGCACACTTGGGCTGTCTTCTCTGCCTTTCCTTAAGATCTGCTGCTTCCCTTTGGGTGTGTTGCACTCCTCTCTTTCTGGAGCGGACAGTTCAGAGAATGCACATTGATTGACAGTAGCAGAACAGGCAAGGAAGGAGAACCGCAGTGGCTGTGATCTGTGAGAAGCCATCCCTGCTGGGCAGGAACCCTCGAATGATGAATGGGGATGGATGAAGTCATCGCTTCCTGTCCAATCAGGAGGCCTGGTGGAGTCCGAAAGGCAGGGCCTCCACTGCAGATACGGATGCCTTTCAGTACTCCAGTTGGTACTCATTTACCTTATTAGATGATGATGATGATGACTTGATGATTTCAATGCCAGGGCAGGCTGGGTGAGACAAGATTCTCAGGGAAGGACCAGCCTTTTTCCATTTGGGCTTTTAGGGGGGTGGTGTGGTGAGGTGAGTGTCTTTGTTTTGCTTTTCCCTGAGGGTATGAATGATCAAAACCTCACCTCCTTCCTCCCCCTCCCCCCTGGTTGCCTGCACTGGATCTTGTTTTTTTTTTAAAAGTGCATCCTTGAATTATCCCTGCACCTCTTACCAATATCCCCAGCACCTTTCTGGCTTAGCCTTGCCTTTCTACCTCCCCCACTTCCTCTCCCCTTGCTGCTTGCCTCTGTCAACATCCACCTTGTCACATATATCCTCTCTGTTTATCCTATTCCTCTTTCTTCCCATAATGTGCTGTCTTCCGAAGTGCACAACTGATCAACACAAGGCACTGATGTCTCTTCCCTCCATGAGGAAAGGAAGGCAGGTCATCTGCCCACTCCCCAAAGAGGCTGGGGAATGGTGTGGGTGTGTGTGTGTGTGTGTGGACAACAAACCTTTCTTCCTCATGAGGGAAGTGGTTTCCTACTGAAACAGTTTGGCCAGCTCCTTGTGTGTGACTATCTCTGGTCCTTATCATGGGAGGCCATCTGTCTCCTGACTTAACGGCCATGGGTGACTGGTGGCCTTCACTTTAAAGTTGCCTGAAAGATTCGGAAGCGCTGCTCTATCTCTGGCTGCACCTCTCTTCTCTGGGCCATTCTTCACCCACCTGTGAAACGTATGTGTCTGTCTCCTCGACCACCACCTCATGTTTTATTTCCCTTCTCTCCCTCCCCCACCCTCCTTCTCAATGCCCTTGTGGACTGATAGGCCAAGCAGAAAACATGGAGGCATCTGATATGGCGACAGCAAAGGTAGGATGGAAATGCTGCCGGCCTCCTTGTGCGTAAGTGGCTTCGCTTGGCAAATTCTTCCTTGTCTTGCATTATCGTTGCCTTTCTTCCATCCTACTACCCGCGAGAGCTTTGTTCCTAAGGGGCTATAAAGTCTGGCATGACCTCAGAAAAGGAAAGCGTAGCCATTGCTGAGAGGAACTTACGTTCTTCTCCCTTCTCCCTCCCTCTTCCCTTTCCTCATTTTGGACCTCAACTATGCATATTAATCTTGGAGTCTTGGCTGCTTCCCCTTTCATCCTGCAGAGGATATTGTTGTAGATTCTGTTGGTGGGATAAATAGGAGATGGAATGCCTGCCTGCTGTGGCAAATATATATACCACTGGGACATATTGGATAGCTGACATACCTGGCTGTGTTGTAGCAGCACACAGCTAGAGGGTGTGTTTGAGGAGGCGCTCCCATGCCAGTGGTTTGCCAATTGAGGAATGTCTGGGTGACTCCTCTTCTCTGAGGAAGGAGGGCACATGGGTTGAATTAAAGACCGATGAAGCTGTTTGGATGAACAGCGAAACGTTTCTATCTCTCAAAAAAGAAGTCCAGTAGCCATGACTCAACTTCCAGATAAACTCACCTGGATGACTGAGAATCTTCACAGACTCCAGCCCCACTTGCAGATGATGGGGGAGCATCGGTGAAGGTTGCTTGAGGACATGATGGCAATGGTCACCAGGAGCCTTATCTAGGTGTTCAGCCGACCATTGCCCGCTTTGGTGAGGCCATGCTCCTGCATCTTTCTTAAGGAAGATCTTTAGTCCAGCCAGGATGATGAACCACACAATATGGGGCAAGTCAAACTTCTCTCTCCCTCTCCCTCTCCCTCTCCCTCTCTCGTGTGGTCATGCACCATGACAAGAAATGAAGGATTCTGAACTTGCTGGAATTTCTGTCCACCATTGACTGGCACAGCCCTGTGTCACACAGAAAATTAGCAGGTGGGGTTCCCCCCACCCCACCCCTCTAGTTCAGTGCTTTCCAAATTCAGGAAAATTTGGAAAACAACTCCCAGAAATCCTGGCCAGCAAACTAGATGCCAGGGAGATGCTGCTTAATATTTGCATGGTTGATGATGCTGAGGTGGAATTGTTTCATTACTTGTCATTCTTATTCAGTCAGGGAGCATTGCAAGTATCAGGATTAACAGCTCGGGGTTCCAGATACCATAACAAGTGTCCCCAAAAATTGAGTTCTATCTTGCTTCTTGGAACATATATGAAAATGTGTCCCTTTTTCCAAGGGACCTCCAAGTGTTCACATTCTATATTAAATGCAATAGACTTCCTTTTGGTTTTGTATTTCAGAACCATTGTTCTTATTTAAAATTATATAACAAGATGAAGCAGGAGATGTTATTTTCACTTGCTTATAATTGGCGGTAGATTTATAATTTGACTACTTTATTTCCTCTTGACAAAATTCATGTTCCCCCACAGTGAAATATAACCTTCCCCCAGTGAAATACATACAAAATTCATGTGGTCCCCCCCACCACCACCACATCCAATGAAATATAGCCTTCAGGTACCTTCAGGTGCCTTGAGTGTGTTTGATATAATTGGTTATTGTTGCATGTTGAGTTTTTTCTTCATACTAATGATAGCTGAGAACAGGTATTGTCATGTATTGTTCTTCTCCTATCAAAATCCATAAATCAATGTACAACAAAATTGATGAATTTTTTAAAAAAGATTGATAATTTTAAAGGCCATTTTACTGAGCTGTAAAGATTAAAAATAACCCTGAAAGCCATTTAAAAACCATGTTTAAAGACTAAAGGCTATGTAGAACTGGTGTTGGCCACTCCTTAGAAGCTCAGTAAGGCTGGAGAAGCTTGACTTTCCCCCAGAGTACATTTTACAATCAGGATGCTGCTACCGAGAAGGCCCTGCCTTGTGTACCCACTGTATATATTCTCAGCAGGCGGGACACACAACAGGGCCTCAGTTGAGGGTGCTGTGGAGGAGGCTGTAAGGAGACAATCTTTCAGATATTTTCAGATCCAATATTGTTACACAGGCCAGTGTTTTCAACATACGACAGACTGGCAGAGTGGTTGGGGGTGGGGTGGGGGATGAAAGAATAACCTGTTCAAATAGAATTTGCTGAATTTGTAGCTTGGGTTGCATTTGTATTCCCCTGCTCAAGCATCGCTGCTGTTATTCTGAACTGGTTCTATGTTGTCTACTGTACACATTGTGACCAATGTTGGACCAAGGCTGTGAGAATGCCCTGTAGACCTGCTGTAACAAATCCTGATGCCGAGATCCCATAACCAGCCCTTCACATGCCAGATTTTGCCATCTTGCTCTCCTTCTCTTCCTTGATGAATATCTGGCCCTATGTTTAGTCTTAGGAATGCTTTGCTGCTTTTATAAACACCTTCATTCTCTTCACCTCTTGGGCCGAATACCATATCTTCTGTCCTTCTCCTTGAGCTCTGAATTGTTCTATAGAGATGTACCGCTCCACACATGGGGCATATAGTCTCTCTTGCCCTCTGACCCTTTCACTTTCTGAACGGGTGGTTCTGCAGCACTGCCTTGTCCCAAATTTCACCAGGCTTGCAGGTCACTTTTGACCCATTTTTCCAGCATTGCTGCTGCTCCTCGCCTCCACCCCCACCCTGCTCCAGTAGACAACTTGCATGCTAGAGAGATTCAGAATCTCAGGGAGACACAAAGTGGGAAGCAGCTGGCGCCAATATGTGTGGGTTTAAAATTGGGAGGATGCTCGGGCGGGATCATGGCTAGCTTGCAGTTTGCTAGGTTTTATTCTGAGGGACTAGGACAGTGTTGGCGAACCTACGGCAAGGGTGCCAAAATTTGCACTCAGAGCCCTTTTTGTGGGCACCTGACACCGCTCCCTTCACAGCCCCACCTGTATTCAGGTTAAATTGCTGCATTGGCACTTTATGAAAAATTAGTGGGTTTTGAATCGCAGTTTGGGCACTCGGTCTCTAAAAGGTTTGCCATCACTAGACTAGGACTTGTGATGCTGGTCTGTATGATGCTGGCAGAAGCAGGTGAAAAGATTTCTGCCCCTGTGAAGTTCCAGTTTAATTATTTGACCTTGCACTAATTGAGGATGTTCTGGCTGTTGTATGTGTGCATGTGTTGGCAATTAAACGAGCACTCCAATTTGCTCTGTTGTTATTTTCCTATAGATTTTGCAATTACAACATGCAATGAAACCTTGCGACCCTGCAGCCTTGCATTATGGGAATAGCCTATGGAACCAAGTCAGTGCATTGGTTCGCTTTCTGGGTGCTTGCTGTTGGCGTTTTGAATTTGTTAGAGGTTGTTGAAAGTGGGGAAAGTTTTAGCTTTCCACCTGGCACTGGCAAGGGGTGAGGCAGATCTCATGTCTTCCCTGGCGTTTTGCAGGTTATATTTGCAGGGTCAGCTGTGGCAGAGGTACTGGGCAGAGCAGAGGCTTTTCTTAAGCCTGTGCAGCCCGGTGGCATCTCCTGAACTTGTGGATGATCTGTCCTTGCACAGGAGACATGCTGGATATCCTATCCC
The DNA here is from genome assembly GCA_029282475.1 of Phrynocephalus forsythii. Classification (NCBI taxonomy): domain Eukaryota; kingdom Metazoa; phylum Chordata; class Lepidosauria; order Squamata; family Agamidae; genus Phrynocephalus; species Phrynocephalus forsythii. Next base: position 9,259,774 of record JAPFRF010000022.1, read on the forward strand.
AGATCCTAATGTATGCATCGCAGAAGCCTGTAGGCTTTGGGAGCTCAGTTCCCATCACTAGACCCGCTGAGCTCAAGGTGCTGAGGGATTATGGGAGCTGAAGTCCAAAACATCTGGAGGGTGGAAGCTCCACCCCCGCCGCCACTTCGCCCTGTACGCGCAAAGTGCCCTTTCCTTCCTTGCCTGTAAGCCACAGCCAGGACTAGGGTGGCCCAGGCCAGGGTGTCCCAGCTGGCAGTAGGGGATGTATTTCACACACACACACCCGACACACGTACCCATTTGATGGTCAAGAGCCAGGTTTGCTTGCGAGCTGCCTAGCCGCGCAACTTACTCTCCAGAAAGCCTGCCTGCAAACGCAGCCTCGGAGGCCAAGAGGAGGGTCTCCTCGCGAGCCGGTCGTTCGCGGGACTGAAGCGCTTCCCGCCCGATGCGGTGCAAGCGTGCTTGAATGCACGCCCCTCCGGAGCACTCCCTCCCGCCCCGCCCCGCCCCGCCCCGCCCCGCGGGTACCAGTGTCTGCGAGTGTTCCTAAAGTTTAGCATCCCGCCTCCCATCCATCCATCCATCCAGCCGGCGGGAGCGGCTCGGGGCTTTGCCTTCGGCTCTCCGGCCGCCGCCGGGCGCCTTTAAAGGGCGTGCGCTCCTCGGTCCGCCCGGCCGGTTTGGGCAGGCCCGCCGCGTTACGCCGGGGCGGCATCCCTTGGAGAGAGCCGGTGCGGCGCGGCGCGGCGCGCGGCCCAGACGGAGGGGATTAACCGCGGGCTCCGGATCCGCTTCCCCGCCTCTGCGCGCCGCCCCCACGCCGGCTCCCCGGGGAGGCGCGCCGCGGCCATGGCATGATCTGCGCCTCCTCGCTGGCGCGCCGGGGCTGCCCGCGCTCCGCAGACGCGCCCACCACCACCACCACCACCACCACCCAGCAGCAGCAGCAGCATCGGCGGCGGCAGGTCGCCCGCCTGGGCCGGGCCAGCGGCGGTCGCCTCCTTGGCCTCGCTCGGCGCGCGCGCCTTCCATGGTGGCCCGGGCTGCCTGCCCTGCTGCTGCTGCGGCGGCGGAGGCGACCGCCACCCCGGGCGCCCGCTTCGCCTGCCCGGCCTCCTCCAGTATGTCCTGGGCGCCGCGCCGGACCCGTCCCTGGGCCGCCAAGGGCACGGGCAGCAGCAGCAGCGGCAGCAGCAGCAGCATCAGCCTCGCCTGGTCGTGACGGTCCTGATGAAAGGCTTCAAGCTCGCCTGGTAAAGCGGGGCGGCCGGAGGGTGGGGAAGGAGGGAGCGGGGCGGTCGCGGTGGGGCTGGCCCTCCCAAGCCCCCTCTCGGCTTCCCCGGGGCTCGAGTGTTCCCCTCGGGCGGCATCGTGGCCACGGAGGCGCCCACGCGGGCCCCGCCGCCGCCGCCGCCGCTTTTGCGGAGGGACAGCTCTAATGGCGCTGCCCCTTGGGCTGGCTCAGCAGCATCAGGGTCCCGGGGCACACCTCTCCTCCTCCCCCCTCCCAGGTGTGTTGGGGGTGGTGGTTATGCCTCTCTCTCTGTCCACCCCCCCCTCCCCATGCTGGATAGGACAGTATTGAGAGAGGAGCCTCTCCCCACCCACCGCTCTTTTAAAGACGTTGCCAAACTCTCACTCCCTTCACCTTCCAGTTGTCGGTGGTTGGATCAGTGCGTCCCAAACTCACTCCTCTCCACCCCACCCCCAGGCGAAGCAGGCAGGCTTTTGTGTTACATAAAACTCTTTGTCAAGGAGAAGGGGAGAGGGGGGCCGTCCCTTGCGTTTCTGGAGTGAGAAATGCAGCACTTAGAACTGCCCTTGAGCTCTTCACCTCATTGGTGGCTTCACCACTGTTGGTTTCTCTCTCTCTCTCTCTCTCTCTCTCTCTCACACACACACACACACACACACACACACACACACACACACACACACACACACACACACACACACACACACACACACACACACACACACACACACACTTTTCCTGGAAAACGAAGTTCTGAGTTATCTGAAGCCACCCCTGGTCTGAAGTGACTGCAGAGACGCCTCTGGAGGGCCCTGTCCATCCCACGTGGGTTGCGTTGCTGGTCCCTAGTTAGATGTTGAAGAGCTACAAGAATAAAAATGTATTGGGGGGGAAATCATAAAAAAAAAACTTAAACTTAAATGGCTGGCAAAACTTGACTGCATGCCTACACACAAGCAGATGCCAAATTCACTATAAAATGTATCCTCTTAGATTAATGGATTATGTTCCTTCATTTAAAAACAATGTATAATCCATCGGGACAGGATTGCCGATGCACTGGTATGTGATAAACTGCTAATGTGATGAGTGTGTGTGTGTGTGTGTCTGTGTGTGTGTGTGTATTTTACTAGTAATGTGCATTGATGAGTTAAGAGGATGCTTTCACATCTTAGAAGGTGAGGTTTAGGGGGAGAAAAATGAATATCATTAAAACAGCTTGTGGTGGCAGTTTACAGTATATACATTTCCTGTTTCCATTAAAAGACATTTCATAAATTACATCATAGAAACGATTAGAGATGGGCACGAAACAGAAAAATGGCATTTCGGTTTTTCGTTTGTCGTTGAGAGGTCTGTTTCGGTTCGTTTCCGTTTGTCGGGAATTTTTTGAAAAATTTCGTTACTGTTTTTCGTTTTTTCGTTTGTCATTTCTACCCGCTTTTTGTGCGATTTTTAAAGCATTTCCGTGCACAGGCATCCCCCAATGCCCCAGACCAGAGGGAAAACGCTAAAAAAATGGATGCTGGCAGAGACACAGTATAGACTAGGTATGCAGGGAGGCTGCAAAGGCAGCGGTGGGCATTGCCCAGGGTGCAAGGCAGTTGCAGAGCGACTGCACTGCGGGGCAGGGGAGGGTACTCACCAAGAGTTACGCAGCACACACGCACACAGGGAGGCTGCAGGACTGAAGCTAGAGTCACAGAGACAGCAATCCCACCCTAACTCCCACCAGAGACTGCAAGGAGGATGGGGGCTGCCGGAGCTTTTTATGCCCTCTGTGGCTGCCAGATCTGCCCGCCCAGTCTGCAACCTGGGTATGCTATTGGTTGAACATGATCCCATCACATGGCTTGCCTCCATTTTGTGGCTGGTGGCGACATCCATTTTAAAGGGAAAAGAAAAACACATCGCGATGGGAGAAGACAAAAACAAACGTTTTAAGGACCCCAACCCCCCTGGTAGGTATTATCAGACAATATAAATAATTATCGTGTTTTTACGGATGTCCAGGGCGTTTTTTAACATTTAAAACAGCTCATTTCATTGTGCGTCGCTATTAACAGAAACGAAACGTAACGACCACAATTTTCGTGGTTCTGTTCGTTTAGTTTCATTTTCATCAGTTTTCGTTTTTTTGTTACATAACGGAAACGACAAACGGTAACGGAAATGAAAAAATGTTCGTTCCGTGCCCATCTCTAGAAACCATCTTACAATTGGCCATCGGAGAGTGAGAAGAGACTCACTCGTTAGGCCTTTTAAATATTCAGTATTTTTAGTTTAGTGTGTTGGCCATGTATAGTTGGAGTTTTACCTGCAAAAAGATGGTGCAGATCGTTCCTTAGATGTCCTATTTTAGCCTCCTACACTTCCTCTTATTGTTTCCTTTGAAAAGTATGTATCCTGTACTTCGATGTTGCATGAATGAGGCATTGGATGAGGTTGCAGAGTTGCATAAGAACTCAGCCGGGCTTCCTGGCAAAGGCAACCTCCATCACCCAGCCTGTGAAGATACAGCTGTAGTGCTGCCCTCCCTGGACTTCAGTTTTCACTCATGAAAATGCATTTCTCTTAATTATGTAACGCTGATACTTTTTTGTGTGGAAACAGAGATTTGAAATAACTGGGGCTTCAGCGGAGTGAAGGTTGTGCCGCCTCGTCTCCCTGCCCCCTCAATAAATCAGTGAACGAAGAAGGTGCGTCTATGGCCGATTTTGTGGGTCCCTCCTCGATATTTTAAAAGCCCAGGGGTGGGCGTGGGGAGATGGAGATGGAAGTGGAACAGTGGAGGTCCCTCTTACTGCCGAGGATGGAAATGTTCAGAGGATGCTAGAGGGCACTGTATCACTACAGGTGCACCCTCACCAGGCAACTGGAGGCCTCTATGTTTGTTAATAAGGCAGGCTTTCAGGTGCGTCTCTGAGTAGAAATGTACTCCTTAGATGCTTTGGTTTATGTTCCATGTCTTGTGATGCTTTCCTTTCTTCCCTGTCAATGGGAGGGCCTGTGAAATTCTTATTCAGTAAGGTTCCTACCGTCAACTGGATGGCAGCGAATGGGTCAAGGCTGAAATTGAGCTCGTTGGGGATTTTTGTGAACAAACCTTATTTGTCAAGATTCACCACCTTGCCCTAGTGGTGCCGTTTGTTTCTGCAGGAGGGATGATTTTCCAAGGAGAAAAGCAGGGTAAAAATACTCTAAATCAATAAATAAATGCAATCCCAGAGTCATTCCCAGTGACCATTCGGTTTCTTGGATTTAGTTGGATTACTTCACATTATTATTGAGCCTAATACTGTTTTCTACTGCGTGCATTTAAATTTTACGTGCATGCACACACACATTTTGAGGGCCATATACTTCCCAAAACAAGAAGGCATTTCCTCCCAGTGTAAAGCTGGACCACCCATTACAGCTTAGACCACTCTTGCAGGATTATCATAAGGATAAAAAGGTTTTACCTTGAATATCTGGAGTTCATGGCTGCTGGACTCTGAAGAGTCCTGGGTTCTAATCAACTCAACTCATCTCAAGCCAGGCATGCTCTCTCAGCCTCATTTACCTGATAAGGTTATGAGTATAAAATGGAGAAAAGGAGATCCATATACAGTAGGACCCCCGTATTCACCGATTCATTATCCACTGATTCAGTTATCCACGGGTGGCAGAGGAAAAAAATTAAATAATTCAGCAGCCACAAAGAAAGCTGTAAAGCAAGCTATTGTCACAAATGGCAGCTGTAAAGCAAGCTTCTTTTACAAACATTAGCTGTAAAGCAGGCTACTGTCACAAACAGCAGCCATAAAGCAAGCTACTGTCTCAAAACAGCAGTCATAAAGCAAGCCACTGTCAGGAAACAGCAGTTTGGGGGTAGGTGGGCAGGAATTATCTCTTATCTACGGTTTTCATTATCCACTGGAAGGCCTGGAACCAATCCTGAGTGGATACTGTGGTCCTACTGTACATTGTTTTGAATTCTTTGGAGGAAAGGTGGGATGTAAGCATAGCTAATAGCTCATGGAAAAATATAGGCTATAAATGTGATAAATCTTAGAACGGCATAAACAGTTGTAGAAATATATTTTGATGGATTCTGCGTTTCGTCTCTTTTACAAGTATAAATAAAATGCATTCCTTATTGTGGCTTATGAAGTTTTGCTTGGCCAAAGCATTTATTTCCATTTAATATCCATATTACTATTCCTATTGAAGGCCTGTTTGGGGATTCTTCAGGTAAATGTACTGAGGGCTTCTTTAGGTACAGTATATTAACTCACCATTTAGCTTTGTCAGTTTACCGTAATCTGTTTACACGTTGTGGTTATATATCTCTTGTCTCTAGTTCTTTTCTGTATGCATGTACAGAGGGGCCTCGCATGGATGGGCCATCTAAAATACAATTCTGACTTGAGAGCTACAACTGCACTTAGAATGCCAGGCTTGAATTTCGGAAGGAAAAGCTGAGAGCCAGAAACCTTTCATGTCCAGGGTTAGTGAGGGCCTTTATACACGACCCCTAAACTCCGCAGCAAATGGCTGCAAACTCCGGACCTTACAAGTGTTTTCCCACCAGCTCCGGAGTTTGCAGGAAATTAAGTGCGACCCCACCCACCTAAGCGCGACCCAGCTGCACTTTCTTGTACCTGCTTGAGGTGGGTGAAAATCCCCAGGTCCGGATTTAATCTGGTCAGTGCGGGGCTCTCCTGGCTTCTGCTTGTGTTTTTTTTTGCCTCCTGCCCCTTTAAGAGAAGAGGTGGGAGGAAAAAAAGCAAGCAGAAGAGAAACAGAAGAGAAACAGAAGAGAAACGGATCCGGGAAGCTCCTCCAGGTGAGCTGCATTTTTTCCTCTCTTTCTCTGGTGGGGAGGAAGGAAGAGCAACGAACCCCTAAGATCTTTGGTCCGAATTTAAGGAGCCAGCGGATCTTAGGGGTCGTGTGAAAAGGCCCTGAGTCGACTCTCACCTCTCCAAGGCTCTTGGAAATAGGATTTAAGGAGAGCAGGCTCCTTGGTTCCCCTGGAGCCCGAAGACGGCTTTTGTGGATTTTGGGTAAACAGATATTATAAAATACCAAGGATAGACTTGTAAGTCTGTTCTTGGATAATACCTTTCTTATGGCTAGATAGGAAATTCATACTTAGGGAAACTTATAGTTCACTTCTGCAGGGTTTTTTTTAAACTGTTTGATAAATACAGCCAACCATACATCAGACGGAATTTTGAGTAGTGCTAAGTGTCTGTTTAGGGTTGTTGTTTTTTCTTTCTGGTGATGGGGGTGGGGAATGGACTTTTCAGTTGGAACATGGCAGTTGGCACTCAGGTAAGCCTTGGTTTATTTGTAGTTGCTTGATTTCTGTTCCCTCCCATTAGCAAAAAAATAAAAAAATAAAAAAAGGAATTGGGCATGTGGTCGATTTTCTCCTGCTTCTTTCCGAACTTGAGCCCAACATATGTGTTGCAATGAACATCCCGGAGGGTTCGTGTGTTCTTTTCTATGCGGCCGGATACTGGTCTGTTCCCTAAATCTGCTCATCAGAACAAAGTTGGACATACGATTTTGTCACGGGGGTGGGCAATGTTTAGCTCTCCAGATGGCGTATTTCTGCCCCAGATCACACTGAGTGGAGTAGAGCCTGCAGGAGTTGTTGAGGCAAAACATCTGGTGAGCCATACAGACCCCGCTCATCTTGCAAGGCAAACGGGTAGTGGGTGGGCAGGAAAGGGCCCCTTTTTGTGGTGATATTTCCAATGTCGAATAGTTTGTGCTCTGCCTTTTAAAAAAATATTTCAGCTGCCTGCCTCTGAAGGCTAGACTTGTCTTCTGGAGCTGTAGACATTGTTTCTTCTTTGGTGATTGCTGCAATTGTTGATTTATCAGGTAGATGACTTTTTGGGCTTGGCAGTTCTGTGGTTGGATTGTTGCTTGTTCTGGATTGCCTTGGATGGTGAAAGTTAAAATGTAGCACTTGTTTCTCTTATGTTAATAAGAACATAAGAACAGCCATGCTGGATCAGGCCAAAAGCCCATCTAGTCCAGCTTCCTGTATCTCACAGTGGCCCCACCAGATGCCTCTGGGAGCGCACAAGACTAGATATCTGTCTCCTGATACTACTCCCCTCCATCTGGCTCTTGTAGTACCGTGGTTTTAAGACTTTAGATTAAACATCTCCATCATGGTTTATAACCTGTGATTGACTTTTCCTTTAGAAATCTGTCCAAACCCCTTTTGAAGGCATCCAGGCCAGATGCCATCGCCACATCCTGTGGCAGGGACTTCCACAGACTAACAGCATGCTGGGTAAAAAAAAATATTTTGTCTGTCCTCACTCTCCCAGCCCTCAATTTGAGTGGATGTCCCCTAGTTCTGGTATTTCGTGAGAGGGGGAAGAGCATCCCTCTATCCACTTTACTCATGCCCTGCATTATTTTGTACGTCTCAATCATATTCCCCCTCAGGCACCTTTTTTTTCAGACTAAAGAGCCCCAAATGTTTTAGTCTCTCCTCATAAGGGAGGTCCCCCCCAGTCCAGTGTAAAAGCTCCCTTAGTCGCTCTCTTCTTCACCTTTTCCAGTTCCACTATGTCTTTTTTGAGATGCGATGACCAGAAATGTACATAATATTCCAGGTGCAGCCTTAATATCGTTTTGTACACTGGCGTTATAATGTTGGCTGTTTTATTTTCAATCCCCTTTTTGTTAATCCCTAGCATGGAATTGGCCTTCTTCACTGCTGCCACACACTGGGTAGACACTTTCATTGAGCTGTCCACCAGCACACCAAGATCTCTTTCCTGATCCGTCATGGATAGCTCAGAGCCATTAATGTTGTGGATAGTTTGGAGGTGTAGGTGGTCACTGTATTCCAATCCTGGGGATATGGCTATGGATATGATATGAATTGTCCAGCAAGTATGTACCACAACTAAGCTGGCTGGGGGATCATGGGACCTATAGTTGTCCAAAATATAATGCAGTTCTGCTGAACTGCCCATAGCAGATGCATTTATAAGCGGCACTGCAGAAAGCTCCAAGTTAGCAGTGTGTTTACCCAAAGACATCTGAGGGCCTAGAAGCCTTTCTACCCAGCCAGTTCTACTATGCCCCACTCCCTACCTAAAGATTATGAACTCCTAAAGGGCCAGCCCCATTGAGAGTGGCTACATGGATGGCATCGTTGGTCAGGCACAGTGAATTGGGAGGGACTTCAATCCTTAGCCAAGTTAGAAAAACACACATAAGAATTGTTGTGTGAGTTCTGCAGACTATGGACTACCAGTCTCTCATCCATCATTAAAAATCTGGTCCAGTTTAGGGATGGGCAACATATGAAAAACAACATGCTCTTTCATCGTTTTGTTAGCTAATGAAACAAAATGAAATGAAATGGGGAAGCAGTGTTTCATTACAAATGAAACGAAACACCATTTCCCCCCTCTAGAACGAAATGATTCATTCTAGAGGAAATGGCAAGGGAGCCTCCTCAAGCTCTTCCCTGAAGGTCCCTGAAATTTGGAAAGATTTGGGGGTCAGGGGGCTGAGTTATGAAGCTCCAAAGCGGGTGCCCCTAGGGAAAAACCCAATTGGAATCAGAAGCTGATCGGGCCAGTGATAGCACTGCTACCACTTCCTATATGGTTCCAATTAGAAGGCTTATTCCCTAGGGGTACTCCCTTCAGAGCTTCATAACTCAGCCCCCTTACCCCCAAATGTTTCCAAATTTCATGGCGCTCTCTAAAATCGTTTTCTGAAGGTAGCCCAGCTACTTTGGTGCCCCAAGGTAGGTAATTTTTGAGTGCCTATTTTTTAATGGCACTGGCAGTCTGATTCCCCATTGGGCCTTCTCAAGAGGACATGATGACCCATGTGGTCTCTTTCGGCCTTGCAGTTCTAAGGTTATAAAGTTCACACTGAACTCAATCCGTTAGTCTTCAAGGTATGACACTTTGTTTTATTTTTTTGTTGAATAGGTGCTAGGCCTGTTCAGTTTCACATAGCATTGTCATTACACGGATGCATTGGGCTTAATTGTTTGCATTCACCTTGAATGCGCCATTGTGTGTGTCATCAGCCAAGAGTATAACATTTCACTCCTCTGACAAAAGAAGGCAGTAGTTCTTAAAAGACATTCAATAAATTGTTTCTTTAAAACAGTGTTGCAGTTCCTTAATAGCTTAATAAAAATGTGTTGGTAGGTTCACTGCTTTGAACCCAGTGGTTTTAAGGTGTTCTTTGCCGTGTTCCTCTCCCCCCCCCCACCCCCGAATCTTTCTATGAGAAAGTGAAAGGTCCTGTAATATAAAGGACAAAACTATGCTATTGCTGGTCTACACAATTGGTATAGGAGGCTGGGTATTCTCGCTGGTTGTTTTGTGTTTCCATTTGGACCACTCTGGGGTCATGCTGCAATGCCCTACTCAGCATTTCCAGGTTCAGCAACCTTTGTTCCACAAGACTCGGTTGCTGTTTTTCTCTTCTGAATGCAATGTTACCTGTGGCTGCACATTTCAGTGGGTTTAGTAAGCATACATTCACGTTATGAACACCAAAGTTGACTGCAGATACAGAAGAATCTCCCCCAGTCCTTTTAATTTATTTAATTTATTTTAGAGTATTTTTACCCCACCTTTCTCCTCAGAAAGGCGGCTTGCAGTAATGAGGGATAATACAGAGTTCAGTGCAATTAAGACATGTTCAAGTATTGAGAACAGGGAATTGAGGAACATCTTGCAGCATTAAAAGACAATATTACATTAAAGCCACAAGAGAACAGAAGCAGTTAAAAGGAGAGTAACATTCCATGTAAAGTTATGAGTGATGGAAACTAACATTGAAAACATAGTGTCAATGGAATCACGCAAGGTTATAAGTGTTTATAAAAACAAAGGATCAAAAATGAAGCAGGTCTTGGCTCCAGGCATCAGTTATAATTCATTTTTGCTTCCTTGGGAATACAGGTTGGGCAGATAGAAAGACAAGGAGAGAGTGCTTTTTCCTTGAGTCGACCTCTGAAGGTGGCTCAGCTAACTCACCTGAGGTTTGTTCACCAGTGCACTGACCATTAGAAGAGGGTCCCGGTTGCTTTGCTAGGAGGGCCCTTAAGCAGAGTTCATGTACAGTAGATCTTTGGCCAAATACTCGGCATTGGAAAGAAAAAGGTCTTTGCACATGGCTCAACAACAATGAAGAGTAGTTAAGACTTAACTCAGTAGTCTCTCAATTACTTTTTGTCATTCGTTTGGCTCTAAGGCTTTGTTGTCGTCTGTGGAACAAGAATGCACCTGATGGAACAAGCTTGGTTTGATTAGAAGAATCTGAGGGCGTTTATACACGACCCCTAAACTCCGCCCCAAATGGCTGCAAGCTCCGGAGCTTAAAAACGTTTCCCCACCAGCTCCGGAGTTTGCAGACAATTAAGTGCGACCCCGCCCACCTAAGCGCGACCCAGCACACTTTTCTTGTACCTTCTCTTTGGAGGTGAAAAATATTTGATGCGGAAGTGCTGGGCTCTCCTCGCTTCTTTTTCTTTTTGTTTTTTGCCTCCCGCCCCTTTAAGAGGAACCAGGAAGTGACCGGGGCTCCCCCCCCTGCAGCTTCCACCAGCACCGGGAGGTAAGGCTTTATTCTTTTGTCCCTTTTTTTCCTCCCTCCCCTCATGCAGCCAGCAGCCAGGAAGTACAGAGGGGTGGAGACGCACAAGAGCGACAAACCCCTAAGATCTCTGGTCCTAATTTAAGGGGCCAGCGGATCTTAGGGGTCGCGTAAAAGCGCCCTGACTTAGTCCATCTTCATTGGTCATGGTTTTCTGTGTGGATGTTTTGCCTTTAAATCTGTGATAGCCGGGTAAAACTGAATGTTATCTGTTGTTCTTGTAATATTCAGTATACTGGGAGTTGCTGACTAACCTCTGATTACTTTCCTGGAACTGCCGTTGCAAACATGGTGGCTTGTCTGAAAGAGGGTGCCGATGGTCATCCCTTGCATGGAAGCTTGTGAAGTCAATACTGTTCGGCAGTGCTGGTCGTCATCCAAGAATGGTAATAATAATTGGTTTGCACTGGCTGTATTCATTTGGAATCCTGGGAGTGAATATGGCTTGGGCATCAGTTGAGAGGGATTTATATTTGCTCCTGCTTGGTGACACCCTCCTTGTGGGACTGCTAAGAAACCAGGAAGGTGTTGGTGAGTTTCCATGCTGTTCTTGAACAGTACAGAGGTTGCCTTTTGACTCCTGCAAAATGAGGTTGTGCTTGGCTAGTGATTTCTTGGTTGTTTGGAAAGAGATCCAAAGAGCCTGGCTTGTTGAGTGATCATATTGGGAGCCACTAGGAGGAGCCAAGAAAGAGTGAATGGCGGCAGAGTTCATTCATGGTGAACTAGAATTGTCAGCAGTTCTGGCTTATCATTCTGTGTAAATATAGACACTGCTCCCGATAGTGCTTTTACTTGTGGGTAACCTCCATTATCATTTACTTGCATGAAGTGTTCATTTTAGTTACTCTGACGGTTGTTCTAATGTGTTGCTCAGGCTTTAGGGAATCCTTAAAGAATACCAAATTAGAGAAGAAAGCTGTTCGATCGACAGGAGAAGCCTTCCTTTTCCACCAGCCAGGACCTGGATGGATTGGATAACAGAGGCCCTTCACTGAGCACTTGTGAATTTGAGGAAGTAAAAGCATCTCAACTATTGCATCTGGTTGGAGAAAAGGGACCTCTGGAAGAATTCTGTCGTGGTTTATGAAGGGCCTATGAAGAAGCCTTTTTGGTTCATTTGCCAGCGTCCCGTTACTTGTTCAAACCCCAAAAGAAATATTTGGGGATAACAACATATGGTTTGGGTGTACAACAGCACAAAGACATCTGTCTTGTTCACAGTTATGGTATTCCTCAGGAAAACAGTAAAGCAGACACTGAAAGTCCAATCTTGTATGAAGCTGCAGTGCATTCTTCAGTTGCTGAATAAGCCTGGCATGATTTAATTAGAGAGGCAATGGGGGAGAAATTGAGAGAAATAATGAGAAATATTGTTTAAAAGCTACATATTCACATTGGCTTTTTAAAAAATATATATTAGTTATTCTCTAAAGTACAAACTGCAACACAGTATCATTAAATAAGTGTCATCAGGTCACAGTGGGTATATTTGTCACTGTTTTGATCATGTTTTAAGTTTTGGAGAGTAAAAGTAGATTTTTCTTTTTTTAGTTTTGGGTTCCGCTGTTGGTTGTTCATTATTTTTATGTTCATTTTTTTGGAACCAATTATTATTCCTTTGAACTCTGTATTGTGGAATTTTACACTTGTTAAACGCCTTGAGTTCCCTTTTGGGAAAATTTGGCAGTATATAAATATAAAAATAAAGAAATAAAAATAAATATTTTTTTATATTTTAAAAAGTGTAAAATAAGAAGAAAAAACTGTTCATGGTAGGGGGAGAAGTAGACAGCTAGATGAGGAGAGCGGGAGGTTTCTGTGTATGTTTTTCTCCAATTGTCATGTTTTTGTTCTCCAGTTCATAAATTCTTCTCTTCCCCCTTTCTCTTTCTTCTAAGCACTGGAAATATTTGCCCTCAATGTCTTTTCTGTGTGCCTATTGGGGTGAGGGAATATGTGTGAGCGCTGTCACAACCAGATGTTCTTGCAAGAAACATATATGTATTATTTTCACAGCTTGATTCTTGAGAAGAAGACCGAACACATGGGCTGAATTGGGCTGTGACATATTTGCATTAGTTCTGTGCAGACATAATATAGATTTGTCTTTGTCTTTATACTTACATGTACACGAGAATTCTCCTATTGTGACTTGGAAAATATGCTCTGAAGAAGGAACATTTTATGATCATAATTTTCCAGCTGTAAGACACCCCCATGTATAAGACCCCCCCACACACTTTTCCAACCCATTTTTTAAAAACAAAGTGGTTCTCTCCTCAGCTTACCTGGGACAACCCTTAATTTTTAGTCTAATAATTTTAAACACAATTGTAGTCTTATACACGGAAAAATACACATATATCCAAGAAAACCGTGTGGTTATGAAACTATAAGTTTGGTTTGGAAAAGTGGGGGGTCATCTTATGGATGGAAAATATAGTGCGTGTGTGTGTGTGCCTGTGTATGTGCCTGTGTGTGTGTGTGTGTGTGTGTGTGTGTGTGTGTGTGTGTGTGTGTGTGTGTGTGTGTGTACAAACAGTAAGGGTCTGTGAAACTCCAAGGTGCACAATAGCATTCTGTAAACAATAAACATTTTTTTAAAATCATCTACAAAAGTATATAAAGCGCACATGCAAAAATATGGAATGAAAATCCATAAAATCAGCAAAACTTCTCCTGAAAGAACTGGGGAATATTTGTCATGGTGATGAGATGCTAAGCTATGAAACAAGTGGGTGCGTTCAAGCAGGGAAGGGATCACCAAATAATTCAGCAGATCCTGTTATTCTGACCCACCTCCACCTCCATAGGTTCAATCACAGCTCTTTTTGCCCCCTGCCCTTGGGTATTCCTGCCTTGCCCTCCCCCTGCTCTGCCATGTCACCATAGGACCAGCATCCTGCCATTGAAAAGGCATCCCCTGCCACACAGCCCAAGAACCCAATAGATAATCTTTTCATTGTGATGACGGATAACCATCTTGTATCTACCTTTCCGTGAAAAAGGCTTGCAACACAAAATCTGGTACCAAATCTACTGAAAGGTGACCAGTTGGCATGGAAATATGTATCTTTAAATAAAAGGGTCACTCGCTGCATAATGGGACAAGCTAGAAGGGTGTGCACTGCTTTTCTCCATCCATGTCAAACCCGACCTTTTGCTGTTGATATTACATGATGACATGCTGGGTTGGGTCAATGCAGACTAAGTCACCTCCTCAGAGACTTCTGGGGCCATACGTCTGGAGATCAAGTGCTTAGAAATTTGGAATATATGTTTTGTTGATATTCTAACAGTACTGGTGATTATACATTTAAATCTGTGCATCTTTCTCCAGTAAGATATGTGACGGGCTGCTGACTGGTTCCATAACTCTGTCCCCCACCCCACCCCTGTGCTTTATCTTAGCAACTTCTTCAACTGAACAACATTTGTTGGGGAGGGGGAGAAACATGCCATGATGGCTTCTCTCTTTGTGGGAGTGATTTATTTATTTATTTATTTATTTATTTGTTTGTTTATTTATTTATTTAATTTCTATACCGCTCCATCTAGCTACACGGCTACTCTGGGCGGTTTACAAAGTTGCCAAATATCAATCAAGAAACACAATAAATAAATAATCCAATAATAAAAACCACAGTAAGAAATAAAACAATATCTATCTGAGCATCAAACAGGAGCAAGATGGCCTAAAAACAAACAAACAAAACAAAGTGCATAAACAGCGAAGCTTTCATAGCATATATTAATACCCAGGGAAAGCATTTTTAAATAGCCACATCTTTAGATGTTACTTAAAGACCGGGAGGGAAGATGCCAAACAAATCCTAGAGCAGTGATGGCGAACCTCTGGCACGGGTGCCAAAGGTGGCACTCGGAGCCCTTTCTGTGGGCACCTGACATCGCCCCTTCACAGCCACCTGTATACAGGTTAAGTTACTGTATTGGCACTTTGAAAAAAAAATAGTGGGTTTTGAATTGCAGTTTGGGCACTTGGTCTCTAAAAGGTTCGCCATCACTGTCCTAGAGGGAAGTTGATTCCAGAGGTGAGGAGCTACCACTGAGAATGCCCAATTTCTTGTCAAAGATTTACGGGCCTCCTTCAGCGATGGCACCCTCAGATGCCCTGCCTGAGATGATCGGATGTTATGGGCAGCATTTTGCGGCAGGAGTAGATAAAGGCAAAAATATTGAAAGCAGCAAATGATAAGTCTCAATGTATTGTTATTTCTAGTTCTGCCTTAGGTTTCTCAGTCTATGTTACTGACACTTAACAAGACCTAAACTGATGTTTTTCACAGCTGAGGTTAGCTGTCTTGGAATAAGAAGATGGCAGTTTAGGAAAACTTGTAAGGATATGATGCAGAGGATATGAGCTTTAAAACACACAAATCTTTATGTAACCTATTCTTGAGTATCTCCCATAAAGAAGGAATTGTTGAGGTTTCCATAATTTGGGGTCTTGTATTGCATGTGGACCTCTGGTGATTTGTCTGAGAAAATGCTAACTGCTTGAAGCGTCTCTGTGTTACATGAAGGACTGCTAATTAGTTTCTTCTAGCACAGCCTTCTTGCTGAGGTAGCTGACCCCCTTGTTAATCCTAGATTAAGTTCTTAACTGAGAACTGGCTCTTTGTGTGTCCCACTTAGGATGTTGACAATGTGATTCTGAAGGATCGCACTCTCTCCTTGCTTTCCCTCCCGATGCCGGGGCTTGCCCAATCTTCCTGCTACTGCCTTGTGAAGTCATATTTGCCAGTCGCAGTCTTGCATGCTCCAAAACTGTGCTTTTAAGTCACATTTTTGTGCACTGCCTTGCTGTCTGCAAAGAGGAAGCAAAGTTGAGGGATAAGGAATAATAAATAGATGTGAACAAGCCAAATGTATGGAATTTCTTGCATGTTGATACCAGTCAAAGAGCTGTTTGATCAAAGTGATGCTGGAAGCCAAAAGTAGCTACTGTATTGTAACTGACCTGGAGCATTTAACCTAGTACAGTTTATCCTGTGAGCAAATCTTAAGCATCTCACACAGAGATCTTTCGCAACACGATACCTGTGATCCTTGTAACTGGACATCTCGGGGATGGAACTCGTGACCTAAAGCATAAAAAGAGTGTGTTTTTCCACACTTGGAGATAGACTTCTTTTTACTGTGAAATGGGGATGGCCCACAGCTGGCATCCTTCCATGCTCAGATGACTTGTCTGTAAATCTATGAAAACATACAAACACATTTGTGGATTGTCAGCTTTCTTTGCATGCTTCCTTGCTATGCACATTTTCTTGATTTTACCATCACATTCTAAATGGGACTATTTTCCTGGGAAAGTGAAAGTCTTAAAGGTTTCTCTTCCAAACCCAAATAAAGTGCTTATTGGCACATGTTTTCTCAAATTTCCCCCCAAACCCATGCCTGTTTATTCTAAATATTTTTGTTAAAAAAATAGCGCTGTCAAATGCACAATGATAATGATGTCCTGTCAAATGAATTTTGACTTACGACAACTCTCTCAGGGTTTTCTGGGTGTCAAGTGTTCAAACAGGGTTTACCATTCCCTTGTGGCAGCATCTGGGGCCACCATTTCTCTTGCCCATATCTACATGGGTGCATGTGGTCCCAGTAGCTGCATGCTTTGCATGATTTGAGGATAAAACTATCACACTCCATGAACTTATCTTTCAGTTGTATCCTTCTGGGGCACTGGGTACGAAGTAAGGACGCTGAGGCACTGGGCATGAGATAAGTGGTTTGCCATGCTTAATTGGGTGGGAAGGGCCATCCCTGCACATGACATTCTACCTGGCACTGATAAGTTATAATAAATGCAATAGATGCACTCCTGTTCATAACTGGATGATACAATAATTTTCATACTAGGGAAAAATAAGCTCAACTTATATAAGATACAAAGCCTGTCATGACTTTGCTGGACAGCAAACAGACCTAGTCACTACTTAGAGCAGGGTTAGCAAACCTATAGCATGGGTGTCAAAGGTGGCATTCGGAGCCCTTTCTGTGGGCACCCGACATTGCCCCTTCACAGTCACCTGTATTCAGGTTAAACTGTTGTATTGGCACTTTGCGAAAAATTAGTGGGCTTTGAATTGCAGTTTGGGCACTCAGTTTCTAAAAGGTTCAACATCACTGCCTTAGAACCCTTCTAGGTATTGAGAATCAGCAGGGGAGCAAAGTACTTTCAACCTCAGAGACATGCTAGGGCAAGCATGTCCAAACATTGGCCCTCCTGATGTTTTGGACCACAACTCCCAGAATTCCAAGCCTGTATTTCCAATGGCAAAGGACTTTGGGAGTTGTGGTCCAAAACATCTGGAGGGCCGAAGTTTGGACATGCCTGTGCTAGGGTAACTAGCTGGTTTTCCTAGTCCCTTTTATACAACAAATGGGCCATTACACACCTGTTGCCAACAGCATCTTCATTCCATTTCATGTTCTGTCAGGTCAAAAAGCACCTACCTGATTTGTTCTCTTTCCCATTACCAAAATCAGCATTAACTCTCCTTTCAAAGTAAAGGTTGAAAGTTGAAGCTTTTGAGTCCTTTTGGAGCAGCTTTGATTTGCCCTCTGATAAAAGATAGACCTGGATGTATCTGGCCTTTGCTCAATACTTTCTTTATTCAGTAACAGGAGATAAGTTGAAGGTGTGAATTCTCCTTGTATACACTGATATCTGTCTGTCTGACCAGTTTCCCAGGCATTCACAGAAACATAGAAATATCCAGTAACTGAAGTTCATATTTCATATTCTCCAGTTCCTCAAATTCTTCACAAGGGTTTAATTAGGATAAGTTAAAATGAAAATATAGAATCACAGGGATAAATTAAAATAGTTGTGGATATGCAGAAATGGCTTCTTTGGTTGATAAAAACAGTGTTCTCATGGGACCCTGATTGTACTACATGAGACCAGCCGTGTTCTGTAGGAAAAACAAAAATAATTAAGCTACCTATTAATGGATAATGGAAGTAAATGTAATGCACTACTTATAAACAAAGTGTGTTTCAATTCCAGTTCAGAGCATTCTGGTTGTGGCAGCTATTTCTTAGATACAGCTCTAGACATCTGCTAATCCCAGTTCCGTCTTTGTCCTTCACACTGCTGTTTTGCATAAAACATTAACTGAATGTCGTCAGCTGAATTCTGAGTTCTGGTTGCCCTTTTCATGGGTTTCCAGGTAGCAAATTCTCACTCTGTACCTCAGAGTGCAGAGAGAACTCCTAGTTCCCTGAGTTCCTTGCCCTCTGAGGATGCCAGCCACAGAGTCTGGCAAAACATCAGGAAGAAAAACTTCCAGAACACGTCCAAACAGTTGGAAAAAACTCAAAACAACTATCAATTCTCAAAAGTGTTTTCCCATTTCCTTCTTCTGGGGCAATTCTGGGACCATGTGTCAAGCCCCGCACACAGAGCGCACACACAAACAGGGTTCAGTTATTTGCCAAGATCTTTAGTGGAAAGCCAGGCAAGTTAAAGTCCTTTGCCAACAATCAAGTGCCAGATAAATAACAGAATCCAACTCCCAGCAATTAACAGTCCAAGTCAAAACCAGAATATCTCATGGAAACCAGATGCCAAACCCAAGGGAACAGATTAAGCCGTTGTCCAGGAAGCCAGTCCAAAATCAGGAAACAGAGCCAAGGTCACAGACAGGAATGTGGTTGCAAGTTCAAATGATGCGTTGCTCCCACAGAGAGCTCAAGGTGAGCTTACCAGCTTTATCTCAAAACAGGGAACACATCCTTACTTCTGGAAAGGCTCCTGCTAGTACTCAGGGCTTCCCGACCTGATTCCCCATCTAGCATCAAAGACCCTTTCCCTAGCTCTCCTGGTAGCACGTCTTTGCAGAATCCTGCTCATAGCCCTTCTAGGGGGAGAAGATATGTTTTCAGCTGAGTCATCAGACCCAGCTGCCTGCTGACTTGAGCTGCAAGGCTCCTCCAGCAGCTCTTCACCATTTAACCCCTCAGAGTCAGGTTCTGTGACAGGCAGGGTCCTGGCACCATGCAGCTTGCCCAAGGCCACATAAGCTGGCTCTTCTCCCAGGAAGCACAGTGGGGCAAATTGAGCTCCCATCCTCTGTCTCCATTGCTCCATCTCACTCACGAAGTATCCAGAGATTTGTATGGGGAATCAGAAATCACTATGCCTGAAGATGAAAAGTTGTATGAGGTTGCCAGAAATATTGTCCCTCTTTCATGATTTTTATTTTATAGGGAAGAGATTATATTATTATTATTATTGATTGATTAATTAATTAATTAGTAATTGATTATTATTGCCAACCTGGGAATAAGGAGAAATTTCCTGAGAGTGAGAGCCATTAAACAATGGAACAGCTTGCCTCCCAATGCTGTGGGTGCCCCATCACTGGAGGTTTTCAAGAAAAAGATTGGACAGTCAGTCATCTGTCTGCGATGGGATGAGGTCTCCTGACTTGGGCTGGTGGTTGGATTCGAAGACCTCCAAGGTCCCTTCCAACTTGATGACAATTCTATGATTCTATGATATGATCCTATAATATACACTAGTGCTAATTTGGATAAAGGAGGAGGATTTCTCAGAGCTCTTTTTCTAGCAGCTCTGCAGGCATTTTATTTTTACATTTTTAAATTATAATTAACATTTGCTTTTTTGATTGTTTCAGAGAATGTAGCCATGTTAGTCCTTTCAAGAATTGCAGGCAAAAATAGATTTTTTTAAAAAAAGACACAAAACATGTGGCACCTTAAAGACTAACTTTTATAATTTAATGTAACATTTTGTGGACACATTCTTCAGACATATAGCAGCTATATGTCTGAAGAAGCGGACGTGTCCACGAAATGTTACAATTAAAATATGAAAGTTGGTCTTTAAGGTGCCACATGTTTTGTGTCTTTTTTAATTGTATGTGTTTGTTTCCTTTCACCGGTTTTGAAGCGCTGTCACAAAATCCATCATGTTTGTAAAGGCAGGCAGGCAGGCAGGGAGGGACCTTTTGTGAAAGGGCTAACAGGATGGTAAGAAATGCCCCTGGAATATTAGAGGCAGAGATAAAAGAAAAACAGGAAAAGGTTACTAGTTCCCAATAACCCATAGCTAATGGAAGTCTTAAAATTACTTTTGTGGTGTGAACTCCCATGATTTGGTTTATGAGGCAATTTGAAAAGGCTGCTCTGTTGCCCTGTTACATCTGCCCCAGACGATTGTCGCCGGAGGCTGCAAGTGCTGGTTGGTGAGCATCTGGACCACCTCACACACCTTTCTTCATCTGCCTCAGGCTTTAATTACCTGGTCAGGTGAGTCATTTCCAATCACCTGAGAGATGCAGTATTAATGGAGTAGCTTGGGTTACTGTTGAGGCAGCCAAGCAGAAGCTTCAGCAAATTATGAGAAAAAGCAATGGTGGGCAAGGTTTCCTAGAGGTCTAGAAACAGGTTCTGCCACCAAGGGGGTGAGGTGGGGTGGGGAATCCAAGTTATATTTTGAAAGTCTTGTGCATGTGGCAAAAATTCATAACAACATAAGAAGAGCCATGCTGGATCAGGCCAAAGGTCTATCTAGTCCAGCTTTCTGTATCTCACAGTGGCCCCACCAAATGTGTTTGGGAGGGCACGGAGACTAGATATCTGTCTCCCTCCACTGGTTTTGAAGCACTTCCCCCTTCTCTCTCTCTCTCTCTCTCTCTCTCTCTCTCTGTGTGTGTGTGTGTGTGTGTGTGTGTGTAAAAAGAACAATTGACAAAAAAGTGCTTGAAGGCTCTTTATTAAAAACAGTCCTGTCAAATGTTGGACCAGAGCTCTTATTCCTCAAAGAAAAATAAGAAAAATAGCTTCACAATTAAGAAAAATATGCAAATGATGAATAATTACACTTAGTGTTTGTTTCCCCTTGTCATTTAAATAAAAGGCCAAAAATGCAGAAAGGGCAAATTTTGCAAGAGAAAAAAATGAATGTGTTCATGATTCCTCTTTCTTATGCAGAATTTCTCTAGTAGTCCATTCTTTTGATTACTTTTGCACAAAATTTCTAAGTAGCCATCCTCAGCTGTAATGCATTGCCTATTTAGCTTGTAACACCAAGACAGTACTGCCTATGCCTACTAAGGTTGTACTTTATTTTATATGTTGTATTGTTTACACTGAGTACATGATTCAGGATCACTTGGCAAGTTAAATTCTTTAATATTTAAATTAATTTGATTATTCCTTGCCAACAATGCTTTTGCTAGTTTTCTTTCTTTCTTTTTTAAGTTGACCAAGTAGGATAAATAGGCCACCTTTTTCTGAAGTGTGGGTATGTGTCCATCACATTCCTCTGTACGCTGTCCTGTGGATACACCCCATTCAACAATTCAACTTTATAGTTTATATGTCTAAGCCAAAATTAGCAGATCTACCCAGTGAGATTCTGTCAGATATTTTTTCCTATGGTATGTGATTCCCCTTTTGCTTGCTATTTCTAGACATCTAGACTTTCCAGTTCAAATCATTTCCAGATAAAACATGACATTTATTTTTCATAATATTTACCTGGACCAAGAGATTATTCCTCCACATGAAAAGGAGGAGGAGAAAATGGACTGTGCCAGAAACAGGCTGAGGTGGGTTAGAAAGAGAAGGATGTAGTTGAGCTGGTGGTGGCAGATGCTTCTATACCCCCATCATCACCAGGAGCTGTCTGTACTGGTTTGAGGCACCACTCTCTTCATTCACTGGAGTGCTGACTTTCCAGAACCTTCAGACTAACACAGAGACAGCCACAGAAACCATAATCTAAATCCAGTTGGTAACCTACTTTAGAGCAGGTCAGTTGAACTGGTCAGTACTGTAAACAGTTCTGGTCCAGCTGAACCTAGGAAATTGATTTAGGCCTAAACCTCATTATGGTAACATTCAGTATATAGTCTAGGTCTGTTGTTTTGTCATCGTACAGAATTGATGCAAATGGAGAGAGACTGGATCTTCATAGATAGCACTTCTGCACCTCAAAATTAGGCATATTTCTGGGCAACTATTCTATCCTTTGTCCTTTCTACTTCCTCATGAGCTCAAATGTATAAACATTTTTTTTAGTTTTAAAACAAAACATGAAACGTTTATTAGTTTACAGTTAGATGATCAGTATTATGATAGCTTTAGCCGATGTTATTGTATTACAATCATGAATTCTGATAATAAGGTATTTCCTTTATAAACCAGACCCTTTTCAGTGAGTGGCAGGATCTCCCACCTGACCAACTGACACTCTAAACTGACTCTCAGCTCTCTGAACTGAACTGAACTGAACTCCTCTCAGCTCTAACACAAACTGAACTCCCCATCACCCATCAGGTTCCAATACAGTGGTGCCTTGTATAATGACGGTAATTCATTAACCTCACTCCGAGGTTAGTTGTTATCCGAAACATGTTGTTATCCGAAACGCAGTTTCCCATAGGAATGAATGGGAAACCATTTAATCCGTTCTGGAGCCTAGGAAAAAGGCACAGACACCTGGTCTTTTGCTCAAAACTCTTTAAAAAGTGCACTTTAAAGGTACAGATGCAATTTCACCAGGGATAACTTTTTTACTGATGCATGCGGAAAATTCATTATCTGAGGCAGTCCATAGGGAAAATTCGTTATCCGAGGCAGCCCATAGGAAGATTCATTATCCAAGGCAGCCCATAGAGAAAATTCGTTTTCCAAGGCAGACCTATACTTAGGAATTGTGATTCGTTATCCGAGGCAGCCCATAGGGAAAATTCGTTATCAGAGGCAGCCCTATACTTGGAAATTTCCAGTTGTTATCTGAATTATTCGTTATCCGGGGCAGCTGTTATCCGAGGTAACACTGTATATAACATTCTTAACCACTCCAACCAGCTTGGTGATAGGCTATTCAAAACACACTCATGAATATTTATCTTTGTTTTACCCTTTTTGCCACATACCTCCCCCCTTAATTAACTAATTTTAAGAGGGTAAACTTTCCAATCAGTTTGCCCACTTAAAATTAAATCCCTGGAGTTACACTTACCATTCGATATACCTTTACGTATTCTGGATAAACATTTTTGATGCTTTGCCATCCATGAAGTACTTTGTATGAAGTTGCTCCAGAATTCTTGGAGCAGTATGAGCTAGGCATGTATCATGGAAGAAGAGGTAAAAGGAAGGACCAAGGGTTGGGAGTACCATCTGTTACATTAGTGGCAAAGATGAATTGTTAGCTAGCCATGTAAAGGATAAAATGATCAACCAAGCTAGAGTGCAACCTCCAAAGTTCTCCGCAAGTCCATCTGTATCCATCTCCCTTTCTGTTTCTTGCCCTGTTCTACTGTTTTAACATTATTTCTGTGGTTGTTCCCAACATTTAAAGAAGGCATTCTTTCCTATACTTGGTGGTCAAAGTGGCCTACGGGGTAATTTGCTATCTTGCCTTGTTTACTTACCTCTAGGCACTTGTCAATCTTCTTTTGTCTTCCCTGGTTCACTGAGCTGGTTTGTTTTCACAAAGAATAACTAGTAGTGAAGTACACTTCCTGACTGCCTAGATGCCCTGAGCACATCCGATCTCGCCTGATTTCGGAAGCTAAGCAGAGTCGGCCCTGGTTAGTACTTGGATGGGCGATCACCAGGGAATACCAGGTGCTGTAGGTGCCTGGAGTAGGAACTGGCAAACCACTCCAGTATTCCTGCCAAGAAAACTCCATAGACATGGGGTCACGAAGAGTCAGTCATGATTGTAACGACACAACAACAACACTTCCTGGCTATAACAAGTTAAAACTTAGAGTAGACTATAGGGTGACTCTTTGTTCACATACACACACACACACACACACACACACACACACACACACACACACACACACACACACACACACACACACACACACACACACACACACACACAGAGAGAGAGAGAGAGAGAGAGAGAGAGAGAGATTTCTTACTGAAATACATGCTGATGGTATGGACCTCTGAAGTGATGACTGCTTTATTCCTTAGCATGGTTTGAGGTGTACTGAGATGGGGGAAATCTAATTGAGACCCTACTATTTTGGACAAATATCCTCCAATAACTACTGTTTCCTCTTTTGACCAAGTTACTGGAAGGTTGGTGACATTTTCATTGCCGATGGTCTCGGGTGAAACTTGTTTTGTAAAACTTTTTTCATCTCATTCTCCATGATTGGTGAGGACATTGAAACAGGCCTTGTCATTCTGGTTGGTGACGTCCGTGGAGGAGTGGGTGAGGAATGTACAACAGCCCTGTTTACCCTCCTGCACCTCTCTGTGGCCTTTGATACCCACTGAGCATTATGTCCTCCTGGGCCACCTTACTGGTATCTTGAGATGAAGCTAGGTTTCAATGCTTCCAGGCAGGGTGTACTCACTCGAGGGCACTGGTAGACTTCCTTTTCCTTTTTCTGAAATTTGTGCCGGGCTGTTAACACTAATACTGCCACCTGTCATTTGGCCGGCTTTGCCTTTTAAATTTTGGAGTTTTGAGAAAGTGAATGTTTTATGTTTTTTGCTGCTGCTGCTGTATTTAATTTTTACACCATAAGCCGATGTGGAAGATTTTTATTTCGGATAATGGTCTATGCTTTCAAACAAAAGATAACAGGACTATGTTGATCCCATTTTCTATTCCAAACATGTTTTCTATAAGTATCTTAGGGAACTGGGAATGTTTAGCCTCTCTAAAAGAAGGCTGAGGGGAGATGTGATAGCTATGTTTAAATATTTGAAATGATGTCATATTGAAGAGGGAACAGGTTTGTTTTCCATGGCTTCAGAGACTAGGATGTGGGGCAATGGTCTCAAACTACAGGAAAAGAGATTCCATTTGAACATTAGGAAGAACTTCATGACAGTTAGAGCTGTTTGGCAGTGGAATATGCTGCCACAAAGGAGGGTGGTGGAGTCTCCTTCTTTGGAGGTTTTTAAGCAGAAGCTGGATGGCCATCTGTTGGAAATATTGTGATGGGGTTCCTGCATGGCAAGGGGGTGGACTAGATGGCCCTTGAGGTCTCTTTGAACTCTATGATTCTATGAGCTTGGTGTTACACAAAGGCTCAGAAATGGTCCCTAGAAAACGAGGTGCAGGATGGGAGCTGGCAGTATGTGAAGCAGGTATTATGCTTTGCAACAATATTCATACAATAATTACAGTAGGAGATCATAAGAGGATCAACTGACGCTTACTTGGTGAAACTGTACATGAAGCAGGCCAGTGTGTGACACAGAATGCCAGACATGATTGTTGTCAAACCCTTATGTTTCTCTTCCAAAAGTCCTATGACGCTGTCCACGAATGGCACTGGAAACAGTTGTGGAGCAGATGCGCCCGATATTTTAAGTCGTCCTTGTCCCTCCTGGTGTCCCTGTTTAACTATTCAAGTCCTGAAAGGGGGGGGGCGGATGGGAGAGGAAAGGCAAGTAAGGGGAGGGGGAGCCTCTGTCCAGCTCCATTCAAAGCGTGGTGTGAATAATTGAGGACGCTGACTGCACCAAAGGAGTGCATTATGTAAACAGGCAGCTAGCAGCCTCTCTGTGTGAGTGTGCGTGCGTGTGTGTGCGCGCGCGGGCGCGTGTGCCTGCATGCCTGTGCCGCTGCCTGTGCGCGCGCATGTAATGTGTATGTGAGGGAGCATCTCTGTGTGTGTGTGTGTGTGTGAGAGAGAGAGAGAGAGAGAGAGAGAGAGATTGAGTGGGGGGGGGGGAGAGGAAGAAGCGGGGAGGCGGGGAGACCTCAGCACGGGCTGAGAAAAGCCCTGGGAGGGAAGGCGAGGAGAGGTGGTGGTGGGAGCCGCGAAGCCGCTGCTGCTGCTGCTATGGGGAGGAAGCGGCGCTTCTGCATTGCTGCAGAGCAAAGGGTCTCCCCTTCGGCGTAAGCCCGCCCGCTTCTTTGGGAAGAAGCGCTCCACGATGGTCCAGGAGGGGCACGGCCCTTTGCCTTCCTCCCTGGGCCCAGACGCCCCCTCCCCCCTCCCCCCCCACCCACCCACCTCTCCAACTGCATGCATGAATGAATGAAGCCCCCGCCGCTCCACTGTATGCTTCTGGTCCCTAATGGCTACCAGGTTAGTAGTGGTGCTCTCTTCCTCCTGCCTGCCTACCTGCCTGCCTTCGTTGCGTCGGTGGTCTCTCTCTCTCTCTCTCTCTCTCTCTCTCTCTCTCTCTTTTTTTGTCTGTATGTGTCTCCGCGCCATCAAGCCCCCACCCCGCCCCGTCCCGCCCCGCCTGCCATAGAGGTGTTCTGTTGCGTGAGGTCTTGGCCAAGGAGGGACAGCTGCCGGGGACGCGCCGGTGTCCCCTGCTTGGAATCAATCCGGAGTCCATGTTGGTGGCCGTGGCCGTGGCGGCGGCGGCGGCGGCGGCTGGCCCCGGGGCTCTCTTTCAAGCGAGAAGGAGTGTTGCAGGGGGGGTGGATGGGTGGGGGAGACGGAATTGGGGTGGGTGGGGAGAGCATGGAAGCCGCCAGCCCGCCAGCCAGCCGGTGACATCATGTTGCAGAGATGCCGCCGCCGCCTGCCTTCACCTTTCGTTTGGGGGAAGCAGCAGCGATCGTTTCTCCCTCGTTTCTCTTTTCTCTCCCTCCCCTCCTCTCCGCCGATGTGTGTGTGTGTGTGTGTGTCTGTGTCTGTGTCTGTGTTGCACTGACAGGACTCTCCCTCCTGCTGCAGTCGCCAGCAGCCACCATCTCTTGCCTCCTCCCTGGGCAAGGGCATGGGGCGCCCTGATTGGAGTGCCTAGCTGAACAGGAGCGGTTCTGGAAGGAGAGCAGGTCTCGGGTGGGGGCCGGAGCATCCTGCCCTTTCCCTGTTTTCTTGCTGCCTGCTGGGGTGGGGGTGTAATCATCATCATCATAAATGCCCCCCCAATGGTTGGTTTAAGCCTTTCGTATCAACTGGGGTCGTTGGGGGAGAAAAAAGGGGGGCTGCGTTGCAAGGGTGGTCTAATTATCAGTGCGTCATGGAACAGCAGGAAGAAGCCTTGTGTGTGTGTGTCTTCACCCATATACTTTTTGGCTGCAACTGGGCCATGGTGCCAGTCTTGTCGTCTTCCCTCCCCCCCTTCCCTCCTTAGCAGAGCCTCCAGAGATTTCTTTAAGGGGAAAGAGA
The DNA here is from genome assembly GCA_029282475.1 of Phrynocephalus forsythii. NCBI lineage: Eukaryota > Metazoa > Chordata > Lepidosauria > Squamata > Agamidae > Phrynocephalus > Phrynocephalus forsythii. Next base: position 9,286,792 of record JAPFRF010000022.1, read on the forward strand.
AGCCAGACATAAGAGGGCCCGGGAGACGATGTTGTGCCATTTCCTGTGCTCTTTCCCTGCTGTCAGGAAAGAAAAGGGGTTGTGGTAGAAGCATCACCCCAGCTGGTTAGGAATGGCAAGGAAGGTGTGCCATTCTGTGTTTCCACCACCCTACTGACTTGGCTTCCTGTCTGGTGGCTTTTCTGTTGTTGTCACCCTTGTTCTCCTCCTCCTCCTCTCCCTAGAAGAGAGCACATGCTAGGGAGGAAAATTCACACACACGCCCCTTTCTGCTGTGGCCAGGCACAGGACTAAATAGTAAATCTCTGCTTGTGGAAGGGGGATATTTCCCCCCCTCTGGGGAACACAGCTTTAGCCCTGCGGGATGAAATTCACTTCCAAATAATTCCTATTCAATCTCAGGTTGACCTGTTGTTCTGTGTTAATGAAAACAGCCCCTCCTTGTGTTACACCCCCCTCCCAAAAATGAAGTCTTTGCAAGGATGTGCCCTTTGGGGCCTGTATTCCTACTCCCTGATTTGGAGTAGTTGCCTTAAATGAAGTTTAGATGATCTGTTTCAATGTGATTAAATATTATTAGATAACAGTTTAAATGTTATTGCGCTGTGCCGGCAAGGCATCAACACATAAACCAAGGAGGCTGAGCCGCTGAGCCTGGAGGGATGCTGGACAGTAAATAGAAAAGGGTGTCAGATAACCCTTGCAAAGGAGAGAGCGTTGATCCCACTTGCTCAACAACACGGAAGATCATCGTGTCTCATGTTAGCCCATGAAAGTTGATCCGGCTTGAGCGCCATGTAGCGAGTGGGAGGTTGTCAGGTGCTTCCTGCCTCCTCTTCCCTTGCAACCATGATCTCTCACCCTTGCGGGGCCGTGGGATGATGGCTCACCCACCAGGCTCTCCCAATTGCCTTGTGAACAGATCCCCTTCCCCCAATGCAAGGTATCCTCAAGAAAGCCTTGGGTGGTGCCCGCTAGCAGGATGGACCCTAGGCTGCTGTTCTTCTGATCCTGCTGTACAGGCTGTTCTCAATTGCATCGCTGCTGATGCAGTCATGATAAGCTGACTTGTAGTAGGGCATGCCCCACCCCCACTCCCAGAACAAGGAGAGGCAAGTGGCAGCACTGGCTTTCCTAATGCTGTCTTAATTGTCTCAAGGTGGTGTGGAATTTCCCCTCCAGCCAACATTTATTTCTGTATGCGTTTACCTGCTTGAGCTGCTGCTGTCCTCAGATGCCTTACCGGTCCTCGGTCCTCCCGTTTGCTACCGCTTTGTCGTTCAGACAGGCTGTTAATCTATTAGAGGACACAAATTAAGATGCTTCCAATGCTACCTAGCTTTACCAGCCATAAATGTGAACTTGCTTTAAAACAAATTGGAGAAGACACAGTGTGGAATTTTGCTGGATGCCCTTTAGTTGAAATGCTTTTTAATGCATGCTTTTGGATTGCTCTGAACACATCTCCAGAAAGTGGCACTTAATAAACTGTAATACCACTTGAATATTGCTTATGCCAATAGGAATGAGTCAACTGAAATGTGTGGCCTTACCATGTTTTCATTATGGACCCATAGAGCAACAGCTGTTGCAACAGCCTCGTGGCACAGTGGTTAAATGCCTATACTGCAGGTAAAACTGTGCTCACGACCTGGGTTCAATCCCTGGTAGCAGGCTCAAGGTTCACTCAGCCTTCCATCCTTCCGAGGTCGGTAAAATGAGTACCCAGCTTTCTGGGGGGGCAATGTGTAGCCTGCACACTATAATTAAAATTGTAAACCGCCCAGAGACGACTTGTAGTGGTATGCGGCGGTATATAAGCAGAACACACTTTATACCCGATAAGGGAGGGAGAGACAGCTGTTGGTAGATTGATTCCAGGTGTGCTCACTGTTGTAGCAGGAAAATGGAAAACTAACTTGAGGAACATCTGGAATGCACACAGAGAGATATATACTTGCTTTTTAAATAGGGATAACTGTTTTGTTCTTTTTGACAAGGGCAGTAACTGACAATGTTAAGAGGGTACTAGTAGACATGGCACCCAATTATGTTATATGTTGTATCACTTCCAACTCATCAACCTATTGATATAAAGATAAGGCATAGATTAAACAGGAAGAATGAACTTCAGGTCCTGTCGACAGAAGTCAATCTTTCATCCATCTGTGTTTCCATGCTATATATCCTAGTTTGTTTTTATAAATTTCTATGCATTCCCCATTCCCCTTTTCAGTCATTATTTAAAAGACCAAATAACTATGGCTGCATTGGTTGATAAACTCTTCTATATAGAAGCAAAGTGTGGATGTTGTCGTAGGTAGCTTGCCATGTGTTGTGTGTTGTGTCGTTATAGTAATGACCGACCCTTCGTGACCCCATGTCCATGGAGTTTTCTTGGCAGGAATACTGGAGTGGTTTGCCAGTTCCTACTCCAGGCGCCTACAGCACCTGATATTCCCTGGTGGTCTCCCATCCAAGTACTGACCAGGGCCGATCCTGCTTAGCTTCCGAAATCAGGCGAGATCGGATGTGCTAGTTCAAACAATAGTCACATAACCAGTGCCATTCTACAAAGCATTTTCTTGTTTTCTCTTGTTTTATATCTTGTGTTATCAGGTTTTGCTTGGTAGATTTCAGAATCCTAGTGTAGCAGCCTGATGATTTTATTATATTGTACAAAGTGTGTTAGAAATCACAGATCAGAAAGTGCAAGAGTGTTTGCTGTTAGCTTTTGATTGGCAAATAAGGAACAGAAGGAGTGTGTGCAGCAGTTATCTTGGCTTTGTAACGGTAATCCTTTGATGGGCCTAATGTGGAACATATCCTTAAGTATGTGCAGCAAGCAGGGCTGTCTTGGGAGTCCTCCTTTCCCATGGTTGAGAGTAAACAGCAGCATTCTAAAAGATATCCTACTGTTCTCTCCCCTCCCTGGACATCAGCCAATTCTTTACACATGATTTCTTGTCTGCCTTGAACCTCGAAGGGCATCTTCACAAGCACCTCCATTTCATGTGTGGCTTTTTTCCATATTTTTTTCATACAACTGGCAAGTTCATTTCCCATTATCAAATGTGTCCCATTGGGACGACCCTCTGTCATATCAGGAATATCCTAGAAGGCTGTAGGACTTTAGATTTGTGTTCAGTAGGGCTTTTTGGAATCTGTTTTTTTTATTAACACAGTGACAGATTATGCACTTTGTTGCCAATCCATTGGAACCAAAATACTTAATGTACTTAATTATTTGAAAGTCATTATTACTATTAGACTGGCAGCATTGAAAGAGCAGCAGCTCTAGTATATGCCCATAATAAACATATTGTTCTGTTCTCTATTCTGTTCTATTCTATTCTATTCTATTCTATTCTATTCTATTCTTGCTAATATGCAGAAACTCAGGTCGACCTTCTCAGGATGTTCTCTGCTTTTGTACTTTCATTCAGTTGAAATGACTGTGCTACTACTCTTCACTGATGCTATTGTCTTATAGGTGCAATACTGACTATTGTCTCAAGATGTACATAATGTTCTTAATTAATTTCTATAGAAGTGTTGTACACTAGCAGAAACTTGAGAGCATCTCTGGTTAGCTCTGAAGTTTGAGCTAGCTCTCTCTGTATACACACCGTCTCCTTGACGTGCCTCTTACAAAATATACTCACCCCCTTTCTTTGTGTCCTAGTTTCCACAGGCAGCTGACAACTTCTTTGGCAGAAAACTATTACTGTATGTCCATTATCAAGTCACTGCATAAGTCAGCCAGGAGCACCAATAGACCTTTCACCGCCCCTCCCAAAAAAGAACACATAGAAATCTCTGCAATAGAGAGATGGGGGATGGCAGAGGTGTTCTTTTGGCCAGCTGATACCATTGTAAAGAAATGTCAGAACTATATTGGTACTTTACATCAAGAGGCATATCTTCTCCTTATTCTGAGGAGCAAGTGTCTGCAGAACAGCTAATGAAGGGACAGGGAACCAGTGTCCCATTTTTCCAACCCAGAATTACAGTTTGGAAACCATGAAGGTCACTTCTTGTCTTACTTCTGTGTATAAGACAACCCTCAATTTTTAGTCTAGAAAAATTTTGGACATAAAAATACTGTAACTGTAAAGCTATTATTGATAGTTGGCTATGCTGCCCACTGCCCTGGGCAGTGTTGTCTGCAACAGATGGGAGTTGGAGTTAGTCCACCTCTGGAGGGCTGAACATTCCTCATCACTGAAACTCAGGAGGAATTGAATGCTTCCCTGAAACTCAGTAGGAATTACTCTGATTCAATGGGCCTCTTCTAGTTGCACCTTACTGTTGAATTTCAGTGAGTAGATAGCTGATTGCATGCATTCCACCTTCTAGACATGAAAAGGCAGGTAACATGTCTACACTAGTGGAGCTGTCATAACTACTGTGGAATCTGCTCCCCCCCATGTCATTAGACACTCTCCATCAAAGGCTTGTGCATATCCACCAAATTTATCTTCGCAGCTGGTAAAATTGTAGCATGTCATATCAAATCCAACAACTTTGTCAATATATATTTTGGTCTGTCTGTCTGTCTGTTTGTTTTTATTTGTTTTTGTTTGTTTGTTTGTTTTTAATTTTGTACCAGAACACTATAGTATAAGTGGGCACATTCCTGGAGGACCTATAACATTTCAAATATAAAATGCTTTCTGGGTGCAGTAGCAGAAAGGAGGAAGCCCTCCTGATGTTTTGGACCACAACTCCCAGAATTCCAAGCCTGTATTGCCAATGACAAAGGACTGAGGGAGTTGTGGTCCAAAACATCTGGAAGGTCAAAGTTTGGACATGCCTGCAGTAGGGTGTATCAGCAGAATCCGTCTTTGTTCTGGGTTTTTGTTGTTGTTGTTGTTGTTGTTGTTGTTGTTGTTGTTGTGGTTTTTTTGTCAGTAGTTGTCTTTACCACTAGTCTTTCCATCTAAAGTTTTTTCTCAGAGGCTGTATGTTGTGTATCTATTGTGGTGTTATGTCTACAGCAACTTCTCCAGACTGCTCATAAGGGGTCATTTAGGGATCTGTACAGCCTCTGACTCTTAGCTTCATAAAGCGTTATTATATTTCTCCCCCCAAAAAAAAGTGGGTCAAGCTGTTTTGTCATTTCAAGCGTGGATTCTTGGTTCTTTTGCAAGTCCTGGTTACTATGGGAACCACAGAAGGCATTTGCCATGGCTGTTCTTGGGCCAGATTGAAAACTCAGGGATTGAACAGCAACAGCAAAGATTTTGAAAGATGGGGTGGAGGGAATATTGGAAAGAGAGGCAAACAGGAATCGCCATGCATGTTTGTTCAGGAATCAGGACAGTTGAGTTGCCTCCAGCACTCTTTCCTTTGATACATAATGGCATCTCCAAGCCCTTGAAGTTACCTGTCCTGTTTAGGAGCCATGCTTGATAGACACTGGAAAGACCATCATCTATGTATGTGGCCATCAGCTCATCTTAGAGCAGAAAATCCCCTACTCTTTGTTTGGCTGTGGGAGGAGGTGGGAGTCCTTTCTTTCTTCTCTTTGGCTTCATCAGTTGATCCATTTTGTTAAGTGCCCTGTATTTTAGCAGCAAGATGAGCACGGGAGGTTACACCCTTGTTATTTCCAGTTCCAGTTCCTTCACACCATGTTTTATTTTGTAACTCAACCTTAAGAGCCTTAATTATTTGAAGCTTGTTCCCTCTGCTGAATCTCTCCCCCCCCCCCGCCCCCAATACCACCACCACTTCTTTTCTTAACCAAAATGTGAAAAGGATCCTTGGCAGCTCAGGCTAGCATTCTCATATGGAGAATAAGCTTTCTCCCAAATGTCTTTCATCCTACTTTACAAAACATGATACTCACAATGTGTTGAAGTGATAGAAGGGGATACAATGGACCCTCATATAACAAACGGTTCATATAACATAAAATCTGTGCAACATAAAAATTCTGGAGATAGCAGAAATTTGCTAAACAGAATCGCTTATGGGGCAAAATCCGTACAACATAAAAATGGTTGCGATTAGGGGTTATTCTGTTTTCAATGCATTTCTATGGGAAATTTGTATAAAGGAAATATTTGCTTAACAGAATTTCATTTGGAATGAATTAATTCCTTTATACAAGGTACCACTGTATTGCAGTTTGTGCTTTGATAGGATAGGAAAAGATTCTGACCTACAGAACTTCAAGAAGCCTCATGGGGATGTAGGAGAAAGTGTGGGTGCCTTGCACCAAAGACTGGTTCACCTATGTGTGTACCTCCCTTGATATATCTATACATGTTCACAGACCACTGAATCCATGGTGAAACACCGAAACAAGCAGGTAGTGGGAAATATGAACATTATGTCTGGTGCAGTATGAACACTCAATCTCACACACATTTTAGCCCAGTCATCCATGCTGTCGACCTCATGTGCTTGAGCCCATGTGTGCAGAATCTTAGTTTTATGCAAATCCTACTTTTTTGCATGTGTGCCATAAGTAGCTGGAAATCACAAGTAAAACTAATCGGGGAAGGCTATTGTTTGTCAGCCCTCAGGCCTGCTGTTTGACTGGACAGGCCTGGGAAAATGTGTGATGGGCATTGCTGAAGCAGTGCTGGTGTCACACAGTTCTCAAACACATCTCCAAAGCTGTCCAAAAATATGTCTGTTTCTTTGCAAGGATTACACAGACTGATTTATTAATAATAAATGCATGCCGTCAAGTTCATCCAGTCGAATGGTGGATGAACTTCTCAGCCCCCCCGCCCCCAAATTACCTATGACAAAGATATAAAAATGGCTTGGGACCTGATTATCTGGTGGAGTGGATCTCCCAAAAGTCAGCTTCATCCCGACTGACCAGAGCTTTTCTTGCCTTTTAGCTCCGGGTGGCCATTCTGAGGGAGGCCTGTAGGGTTTCCACCCATAATCGGGCCTTCTCAGTGGCCGCCCCAGCACTCTGGAATAAGTTGCTGCCAGAGAATTGGCTGGTGGAGTCTCTACCAGCCTTTGTGTGTGTGGCTGGTGGAGTCTCTACCAGCCTTTGTGTGTGTGTGTGTGTGTGTGTGTGTGTGTGTGTGTGTGTGTGTGTGCTCTTTGTGACCCCATGTCCCCCATGTCCATGGAGTTTTCTTGGCAAAGTATACTGGAGTGGCTTGCCAGTTCCTACTCCAGGAGCCTACAGCACCTGGTATTCCCTGGTGGTCTCCCATCCAAGTACTAACCAGGGCCGACCCTGCTTAGCTTCCGAAGTCAGGCGAGATCGGAGGTGCTTAGGGCATCTAGGCAGCTCTCTACCAGCCTTTAGGAAGGCTTTAAAGATATTGCTTTTTGTGGAATCCTTTGGTGATTGCTGAGCACACATCTGTGAGTTGCTGGCTGTTTTATCTTGTCCCTGCCCTTCTTGCCAGATTCTTTCTTGTCCTATGATTTGTGTTGTTATTGTTTTTAGCCTCTTATTTGTTTTGTTTATGAGGGGGGTTAGTTTGGGTCGTTCTGTTTGTTATTTGTTGCATATCGCCCAGAGTACCTGAGAGAAAATTGGTTGGTTAACAGGTACAAATATGAATGAATGAATGAATGAATGAATGAATGAATGAATGAATGAATGAATGAATAAGATCATTTATATAAAAATGTGTCACTGAGAAGAGTCTCTATTTCTACACCAAATATACACTTGGCACAAAAAAATTGGTGATGTGCCAGCTGTACATGTTCTGACTTACTGTTATTCTGATGTATTGAATTTGAATGAGTTAAGGTAAACCTAGTCAAGTTAGATCGGTCACTCTTCAAATGGTGGGGTTGATAGTTGCCACCTAATCAACTGCCCTTCTTTTTACCCTGTGGCTTCCTCCATTTGAGAAATTAGCCAACCTCTAGTCAGAAACCCTGACTTCTGGAAAGAGTGTTATGGAAGACCAAGGCTTTCCTTCAGGAAGCCATGCTGGGGGGATTCCAGTATATTTATTCCCCGGCATATTGTCCTCAGGTGATGTGCCATAGCCAACAACTATAACTGCATTTGGCCATGTCCTTTGGGCAGTTTTTAAAAACGTCTTCTCCTTTCCCCTCCAGCACTGCCAGTAATTCGAACCGCAGCACTCCTGCTTGCTCCCCCATCCTGCGCAAACGCTCCCGGTCTCCAACGCCACAGGACTCCCCAGGAGACGCCATGGTGGAGAAAGGTTCAGACCATTCTTCAGACAAATCCCCCTCAACACCGGAGCAAGGTGTGCAGCGCAGCTGCTCCTCCCAGTCGGGCCGTAGTGGGCCCAAGAACTCCAAGGTAAGTGTCCCATTTCCCCCCCTCTCTTTCCCTCCCTCTCATTGGTCCTGTGATGAGAGGTGTCTGCACTCCCTTCCCCAGGTCTGGGGTTACCTCTATGTAACTTCTCTTTCCATCAGTTCTTTCCCCCGTATCCTGATTTTGACCCTAACTGCATCATCTGACACATGGTGCACACACACTCACAAGTAATTGGTGTCCATAGCCAGCCGTTCATGGGGTTCCATAGGCTAATTCAATAAACCTGTCAAGGTCCCCTCTGGTAGCTTGTATAACTTTTCCAAGAAACTAAAGACTGAGATCATAAGGTTTGTTAAATAAACAGTGAAACACTAATTGGGAAGGAACAAAGTCTACAGCAATACCCAACAGGTGTGGTCTGTTCTCTGTGGACTGTATGTGAACCACACCGTGCCTGCCATGTTCAGATGTTCTGTTGAGAGAGAAGACATTTTGGAAATGGTTCCTTAAAGGGAAACAATCTAAGCAGACTCTTACTGGATCAGACAGAAAGCTCTGTCTGGTGTGTCATCCTATTTTCATAAGGTCCAAACAAAACCCCACGGTAAGCTCCAGAGCATGGCCAGAGGACAATTGCCTTCTCCCATTGTTGTTCCCCAACAGCTGGTATGAAGAGCCACCTTGACTGTGAATCTGGAGAGGACACGTGGCTACTATCCTTAGTAACCCGCAGGAGCTTTAATCTCCCCTGTGCCATTGCCCAACTTTGGGTCAGTACATGCTAGAGTTCATAAAGTGCAGATAACTTAAGAGCAACTGCTTCAGTATCTGTGGCGGTGTCACGTCTGGACACTTCAGTTTCCAACCAGAAGTCACAGTGCAACTCAAGAATGTAGGACTGTTCTGCTGCCCCTTTATCTGTCTGATAGTATGGCTTTCAGTCTGGTCCTTTGGGCTCTTGATGACGTTATCAGAGCTGTGGATGACTGTGCATAGCATACCGGCCCTCAATTGCCTGGCTCACACTTGGTTACATAAGGAGCTTATGGGTTTGCCTATGAAGACAGAGCTTCAGTCAAGAAAGTGGTAGGATTTATTAGACGTTAATGGAAGCGGCTCTAGCTCCTGAGAGGGTTTTTTAAACAACAACAACAACAACAACAACAACAACTGTATGTGAAAGGAGAACTCTAATACATGTTACAGTTCAAGATTCTGAAGGTATTGTTGTTAAGTATTTGTGTGTCTTGATTTATTTATTTTTATTTATTTATTTATATAGCTTGTATGCCGCCCACTACCCAAAGGTCTCCGGGCGGCTCACAATCAAAACAATTAAAACATCAAAATACAATAAAATTAGAACAATAAAAACCAGTAAATACAATAAATACAGTACATTAAAAGCACACCACTAAAAATTGCCATCAGGTCCCACAATCATTAGTTAAAAAACTTTTGGAATAGGAAGGTTTTTACCTGGCACCGAAATGATATCAACGTCGGTGCCAGGCGAGTCTCATTTGGGAGGGCATTCCAAAGTCTGGGGACAGTTGCTGAAAAAGCCCTATTGCAAGCCATCCCCTTCACCTCCTTAAGGGATGGCTCTTTCAGGAGGGCCCCCTGGCTAGATCTTAGTTGCCGGGTAGGTTCATATGGAAGGAGGCGGTCCTTCAGGTATCTAGGTCCTAGGTCAAAGGGGTCTTATAAAATCCAGATCTGTATGCCATGTACTGTATCGGCAAAGCCAATTTTACAGCCAGTGGCTTTCTGCTGAACAAAATAAAATGCCTGCAGGAAATTAATTTGCAGGGATGGAGTGTTTGGTAGCATCCTAGACAATCATATGCCTGTTCTAATTGTCAAGATAGCATGCTGTACGTTAGCAGGCTGTGGACGGCACCATCGGTCGTGGAGGGTGCACCCTATTCCCTTGTCCTTGGCGCTGCTGTTGGCATGCTCCCTAGACAGCCCTGGATTCTATCAATCTGCAAAAAACAAACAAGCAAAACACAAAACACAAAGCAAAGCGAATGCACCTTCCTTTTAAACAGAGGTCCTTCAAAATAAGGTCCTTCAAAGCAATCCAGAGCCTGTTGGTTGGTTTGTTTTTCTTTGAAAAAACAAACAGCTGGATGTCCATTGAGATCTTGATGGGCCTGAGAAGGAGTGAAGTCTATTGTCTCAGGAAGAATATTGGTTGGTTGTTTCTGAATTCGGAGAACGAAGGAGTTACAGACAGTATATTTCCAGTTTATTCTCAAGTGTTTTTCCTCCTGACCTGTCAGTTTAATGTCGTGTTTTGTTTTGTTTTGTTTTGTTTTCACGCCTACTCTTTTTCTATGTATCTATTTATTTTTAGTCACACAAGCGCCTCTCTAAAGTAAGCATTTCTTTCTACTCATTGGTCCACCCCACCATAGAATGGTCCTTTGGTTCTCAAGCACCTCCCACATGCTCTTGTGAACTCCCTCCTCCTGCATCATAAGACATTCTCCCAGAGTTTCTGCGGGGATGTCAGTGACAGCTTCCTTCTCCCTCTCGTCCCCAAACACCATTGAGCCATGCAGCCAGGCCTCCCTTGTTGTTCCTGGCAGTGCATGGACAGTCCTGCTTAAATAGCCTTTCAGGGGTCGGTCTCTGACCTGTGACAGGTTACGGTGCAGAGACAGCAAAAGGATGGGTTAACCAGCCTCCATTCGGTGGCCACCACGGAGATCTGTCAGCTGATTCATTGATCATTGGGAAACTGAGAGGCTACTTTCAAATCGAGGTCGACTTTAGGACCCCATTGGCAGGACCTCCCACCAGATATTATCTATCAACATGTCTTCCTACACTAGTGGTTCTCAATTTGTGGGTCCCCAGATATTCCTGGAAACAAAGAGTACATGTCAGTGGGCAATTTTCACAATGGAGAGAGATGGAAAGTGGTGTGGCCCAGACAAAAGAAAATATTTTTTTACCCAGTGTGTTCTTAGTCTGTGGAACTCCTGCCACATGATGTGGTGATGGCATCTGGCCTGGATGCCTTCAAAAGGGGATTGGACTGATTCCTGGAGGAAAAGTCTATCACACGTTAAATGATGGATATGTGTAATCTCCAGGCTTAAAACCAGGGTACTTCAAGGGCCAGATGCAGGGGAGTGGTATCAGGAGACAGATATCTAGTCTCGTGGGCTCCCAGAAGCATCTGGTGGGATCACTGTGAGATACAGGAAGCTGGACTAGATGGGCCTTTGGCCTGATCCAGCATGGCTTGTCTTCTCTGTCAACATCTATGTTCTTATGACTGCAACTCCCAGAAGCCTCTACCACTCGCTGTGCTGGAAGGGGTTTCTGGGAGTTGCAGTCCAGGAACATCTGGGGACACACAAGTTGAAAACCATTGGACTCAAGCTGCTTTCTCTTTATATTTTAGCAAATTTTGCGCAAATCTTCATTTAAGCCCATGGCGTCCAAGGAACTCAGCTGGCCCACTCCCACCCTACAATCCTCCACCAAGCTTTATACCAACACATGTTGTACTTCCCAAAGAATTCTGGGCATACAGGGGCTCTGCAGGAACAGGAATCTTCATGGGTATGTCTTCCCTGGGAGCTGTTTTTCCACACACAGGAATGCCAGAGGACTATTTTGGATTGGGGAAGAGGGTCATAGTTGCAGCTGTTGACCATCTGCCAGTGCAAGGGAGGCAGCTGAAGCTGAGGAACCCATCCTATGCATCCAGCCTTTGTCATTGTCATCATCCATGCTCTGAAGGGGCTCCTGACTTCTGTGTGAGGTGGAGGGTAGGCTCCCTTCCTCCGCACAAGTCACGTGACATGGGAAGTGAGGACTGTGCATTTACTGCCACTTCATTCACTCAGCCAGTCACTCCCCCCCTTTTTTTTTTTGAGAAGGGAAAAGTTGCATAAACTAGACTGTGTGCATGCAGCCCTCATACATGAAATCAGTGCATCACACAGTTTCAGATGTGACTGAGCAGGATGTAAAGTGAATTCAACTGGGGGCATGAAGCAGCCCATTGACTTCAAGTGATGAAGTTGACAGTCATATTGTCTTACTTTCTCACATGATCCTGGAAAATACACTGGAACCCTCTTGTGAGTCTTTCCTTTGCCGTGAAGTGTCATGTTGAAGCAACCCCATTTGTCTTTCTCTGAACAAAGCTATGGGTGGTATACAACTCAAAAAATGTTCTCCACGTGTTCTCTGTGCTCAGTTACAGCCCTGACTTGGCACACTTATTTGGCCTCCAGCATGAGTCCCAGGTGAGCCATCTTACAAGGAATAAGGAACACTTATACAATGGAAGTCAAGTGTAGAGATTGGGTTGAAATGTTTTGCAAGAAAGCAAACAAGATAAGGTAAATGCTAAAGCTCAACCCTTGTTTAGCTATGCAAGAACTTCCTGCCAGAAGAAGTGGTGGCAAGCTGTCAGCTTTGACGACTTTAAGAAAGGATTGGATAAGTTCATGGAGAACAAGGGTATCAATGGCTATCATTATGGATACCCAAGGACAACCTCCAGGTTGGAGAGGTAGGCAGGATCTCTCTCAATGTCATTTGTAGGGAATCCTAAGCAGGTGAAGACATCTGCCTGGGAATTCCTGAAGCAAATGGTGAGTGACAATATGAGACAGAACGCTGGACTGGATGGGACGTGGCCTGTTCCAGCAAGGCTGTTCTTATGTTCTTAAAATATTGCTATAGATCCATGCCCAAACATATGTGATAAACAGTAGGACATATTCCCTCCTTAGATGAGCTTAGATTAATTAGGTTAATTAAGAAATGGATGCAGCTTTTCACCCATTTCTTAAAAGCCACCCCTTTATCTTAGGTTCTTACTGATTTTCCAGTTTTACTGCATGCTGTCTGTTGTTGGTACCAATCATGCTACATACATGAAAGCAATTTGGAAGTTGAAGATGGCTCTCCAGAAGAGGACAGGAAACCAATGAAGTCTGTGGGTGGGAACAGCAAGTAGTATCCCTAGAGCAGTGTTTGCGAACCTATGGCACGGGTGCCAAAGGTGGCACTCAGAGTCCTTTCTGTGAGCACCCAACATTGCCCCTTCACAGCCACCTGCATTTAGGTTAAATGGCTGTATCGGCACTTTGCAAAAAAAATGAGTGGGTTTTGAATCGCAGTTTGGGCACTCAGTCTCTAAAAGGTTCGTCATCACTGCCCTAGAGGGATAGAGGGGAGAATGCAAGTGTGCATGCTTGTGTTTACCCAGAAATTAGAGGCTAGGACTATGGTAACGATTTGTATCTGTCCATCACAAAATGGTGCCTGTCAATAGAACAGATTTGCTCTCTCTCTCTCTCCAGCCCTTTCTGTACCCCTAGATTTTCTCCGTATGATTGGGGATCCCTCTCAATCAGATTCTGAGGGCATGCAGGGGAAGCCACAGGAGGGGGGGGAGGGGAGGAGGTTTCTCTTGCATGAGCAGAACTCCACTTTCACAATACGGGAGATGACGTCTCAGTCAGGGTAGCCTCTCCATCTATGAAGTGCAAGGATGGAAGCTGGAGGGACGTCTTTGCAAAGTCAAGGAGGCTTGCAGAGAAGAAGCTTTCTGGCTGCAAAGAGTGCAGTGTCATTGGGAACATGGCACAGCAGAAGGCTGGATCAATTTGGATAAAGAGGAGGGATGTGGGAGGCCTTGGGGAGAAAGGCAGCATGATAATAAAGTTTATTATTATTTATTTTATTATTATGTTTTTGTCTTGCTTTTGTCTAATAAAAATCTCGGAAGCAAACGACAACAACTAAGAACAGCCAAACAGCTTTGGTACTGGAAGAGGGTATGATACCTTGTGGTCGCGATTAATATCTCATGTTAAAGGACACCAGGGGCAAGCTGAGGGATGGATTGGGACACTAGAAGGGCAACAATACAACTTTTTTTCCTTTTAAAACAGATGGAACCTGTTCTAATCGAATATGTATTTATGGAGTGTTGGCACATTTTGTTTAAAGGGAGGCTTTAAGAGTGCAGAGAAATGTTGTGGCATCACCATCATGGTTCAGCACCAGTTTGCTGCTGCCTTCTATCCCAGGATGAGCCACAGAACCAGCCTCAGCCCACACACCTTGTCATCCTGATCTGGACCAAGAATCTGCTCACATTCTAAGAAGCTGAGAACATCTGGGTTCAAAGGGATGGGCGCCCAGATCCGGATGATGTTTCTTCAGCCTCTTTCCTTCTCCTTTCCCCTCCCGAGTATTTCTCTGACACAGGCCCTTTGTACACGACCCCTAAACTCCGCCGCAAATGGCTCCCAGCTCCGGAGCTTAAAATTATTTCCCCACCAGCTCTGGAGTTTACAGATAATTAAGTGTGACCACGCCCACCTAAGCGCGTCCCAGCGCACTTTTCAGGTACCTGCTCTCTGGAGGTGAAAATGCCTGATGCGGATATAACGTAGTGACTGCCCGGCTCTCCTTGCTTTTGTTTTTTTTTTTTTTGCCCCCCGCCCCTTTAAGAGATCTGAATGCAGTGCCGGGACGGCAGAACGGAGGTGAGCGGCATTCTTTTCTTCCTTTTTTTCTCCCTCCCCTCACGCAGCCAGCAGCCAGGATTGCAGAGGGGGTGGGAACGCAGGAACAGCGACAAAGCCCTAAGATCTCTGGTCTGAATTTAAGTGGCCAGCGGATCTTAGGGGTCGTGTGAAAAGGCCCACAGAAGTAAGGATTGACGTTCAGGGAGATGAGGCGGCTTTGAACACATGGCTGATCATTCTATTGAGTTTCCATTGGGTGGAAAATCCTGCCGGCGTTGGAATATTCTACTGATTGCACTAATGTTGCTGTCGTACAAGTAGAGGGCAAATTTTCTTTTGGGGGCCACCATGTGCGCCATCGCAGTGCATGTGTAAACATCACAAATCCTGTGTTCACTACACCAGTTAGACTTTGTGCTTAGTTGCGCTCAAACCACCTCTGGGTTATGGGGACCCTACGAATGACAGATCTCCAACATGTCCTGTCCTCAACAGCCTACTCAGGTCTTGGTAATCTGTGGCTTCTTTTAGGGAATGTCATAAGTGGTCTTCTTCCTGTCCTGTGCCTTTCATGTCTGCCAACATTATTGTCTTTTCCCGAGAATCTTGCCTTCTCATGGTGTGCCCAGAGGAGGACAGCCATGCAGGTTTGATAGAAACCCACTTCATAATCATTTCTGACCGTATCCACAAAGCTCTCATTTAGCACTATCTTCCAGACCATCACCACCACCCCACTCCCCATTAGCTTTCTCAACTGTTCATTTTTCACACTTGCACATGGAGATCAGGAACCCAAGGGTGTGGATGATTTTGGTCTCAATCTCCAGTGACACATATTTCCTCTTGATGACCTTTTGGGAACTCCTTCATTGCTGCCCTTCTGAATCTCAATCGTCTTCTGATTTCTTGGGTGCCGTCTCCAAGAAAGGCACACCAAGTCTCTCACTATTTCAGTTTCTTCACTATCAACGCTGAATTTGTGGAGTTCTGGAGGTCTGATTTTGGCCTTCATGTTCAGCTGCAGTCCTGCTTTTGCTTCTTTTGCTTGCACTAAAACTCCTGGTTGGGGATAAGCAGACAGAGGGCAAGGGCCTCAAATTGTGACCCTCCACTCTTACCTAGACTTTTGCACTGTTATGACACAAAGGTGTCAGTAGGGGGAGCCCTTCACTAGCTGTCTAAGGATACGTCTAGAACAGGGGTCCTCAAAGTTTTCAAACACAAAGGCCCCAGACACCACTGGGGCCGGACCACAGTGGGTGGGGGAGCAGGGGACCTTGCTGAAGCCCTCCCACTTTGAATGCCCCTCTAGCCAGCATGCTGATCATCTAAGCTAGTTGGGGGAGTGGGAGAAGTGGATACTTTGAACTGCCTCAGCAATAGAAGCAGCTGTGGAGGCTGGCTTGCTCACAAAGTAGGGGGTAGGTGGGGGGTTGCAATTGGTCCCGGGGCCGGATTCAGGAACTTAGGTTGAGGACCCCTGGTCTAGAAGTTGAGTCATGGCAACTGGACTTCTAAGTCCATATCTATTATAAATCCATATCTAACTGGACTTCTACGTCCATATTCATTGTCCTGAACCATATCTAAGGATATGGTTCAGAGCAAGGCTTCTTACCTTAAAACTGTAAAAACATTATTTTATATTAGGAATCTGTGCTGATCTTGGACTATAATAGATGTTGCATTTATATATTAGCAACTTCCAGAGATGGGACATAGTGCACACCAGTCCCTGGTCTTGGAGGTTGACACCCATTCTATTCTATTCTATTCTATTCTATTCTATTCTATTCTTCATTTGATGGAAAAGTCTTTCCTAAGCATATGTGTACACACACACACACACACACACACACACACACACACACACACACACACACACACACACACACAGAGACTTTTTAAACTGGGAAGATTGGGAGGCTCTGGGGAACCTCAGGAGTTGTCTGCTTCCCACAAGTTGCACTTTGTCCCAACCCCATGTTGTATATTTCCTGTTATTCATGAACATCTGCTTCTGTGCAAGGTTTGTTCATTGAGTTAATTGCTCTTTGTTAATATAGCAGTATAGACCATGATTGCTTAAGACCCTCCCCAGATATGCTTGGTGGTGGTGGTGGTGGTGGTGGTGGTGGTGGTGGTAGTAGTAGTAGTAGTAGTAGTAGTAGTAGTAGTAGTAGTAGTAGTAGTAGGTCTAATTCCTTGAAAACCGCCCAGAGTGGCCTTGTTGCTAGATGGTGCCTTATATGAATCTAACAAACAAACAAGCAAACCAACAGACTGCTGCTGCTGCTGTTGTTTTGATTTCTGTAGACTGTCTCATTGTGATAGGACATGCTTTGGGTGGCGTGCAGCTTAATTATGCAGATGCCCTGCAGAGAGCTGGGGACTCATTTTGCCAGCCTCAGAAGGATGGGAAATGGAGTCCCCATTGAGCCGGCTACCTGAGCTCATTCGGATCAAACTCAGCTTGGGAGCAGAGGCTCGACTACAGTTTAACCGGTGTTCCATGGGGCTCGCAGTCAAAGCGTTGGGTTGTCATTAGTTATGGATCTTCACAATCACCCTGGAGGTTGTGGCTGTTCATATTTTAAAGCTGAGCACAATAAACATTTGATTACTCAAGTCCTAGCAATCAAGCAATGGCTTTTCTGGGATTGTATAGCACCCTGGGCACAGGAATGGCTCTAACAGTAGAGGAAGGGTGGGTGATCTCCAGAGATCCAAGAGGCACTTGCATCCACTTCCTTAAAGGAGCTTCTCTTTCTAGGGATGGGCACAAAACGAAAAACGAAATGCTGTTTTGTCATGTTGTTAGGTAATGAAATAAAATGAAACAAGGAAGCAGCATTTCGTTATAGATGAAACGAAGTGGTGCTTTTTAGTTGAAACAAATCATTTTGTTCCATTTGCCTCCCGATTAAGATTCAAGGTGTTGGTTTTGATTTACAAAACCCTCCATGGCCTGGATCCTGATTATCTGGCAGAGCATATCTCCCCACAATCAGAGCTGGCCGGACCCACCCGATCCTCAATGGCTTTTTCTCCGGGTGGCCACCCCGAGAGAGGCCCTTAAAGTAGCAACTCGGAAACAGGCCTTCTCGGTGGCCGGACCATCTCTTTGGAATAAGCTACCCAGTGAGATACGCCAGGCTCCCACACTGGCATCCTTTAGGGAGGCCATTAAAACCTGGCTGTTCAGAGATGCCTTTGGCGATGGCTAGATGCCCTAAACACATCCGATCTCACCTGATTTCGGAAGCTAAGCAGGGTTGGCCCTGGTTAGTACTTGGATGGGCGACCACCAGGGAATACCAGATGCTGTAGGTGACTGGAGTAGGAACCGGCAAGCCACTCTAGTGTTCCTGCCAAGAAAACTCCGTGGACATGGGGTCACGACGGGTCGGTCATGACTGTAACAACGCAACACACACATACAATGTGGCACCAGGCTTTCTTCTTCTGTTTTTTTTTTTTAATTCATGGTCGCCCAGTTTTTGCCTCCTGCCCGTGCCATTTTATATTGTTTTTACTGATGGTTGTTTTAACCTTTGTGTGAACCACCCAGAGTTCTCTTTGGGAAATGGGAGCGGGATATAAATGCAAAAATAAATAAATAAATAATTTTGTAAGCTGCATGCAGGCTTGAGGGAGGGAAAAGGTTTTTTTTTTAAAGCCCTGGGCTTAAAAAAAATACTCCCCCCCAAGCCCCACTTGCCAGCTGATCTGCACTGGTGTGTGTGTGTGGGGGAACCTCCTCCGCCCTAGTGCTAATCAGCTGGCAAGCGAGGTTTGGGGAGGGGAATTTTTTTTAAGCCCAGGACTTTTTTTAAAAAAAACTTTTTTCTCTCCCAAGCCCCGCCTGCCAGCTGATCTGTGCTATGGCCACTTTCCACCACCCCATGAACCATTTCGCTAGTGGTTCATTTTGTACATATTTTTTTTGGAAAAAAACTTTATGAAACAAAAAAAAATGTGGAGGACAAAAAAAAACATACTTTTTCCGTTTCCTGCCCATCTTTATCTCTTTCCCTTAGCCATGTGATTGAAAAAAAGCACTCTTCTGCCCTCTAGTGGAGAATTAAAAACAAAACAAAAGATAGAAAGGGAGTGTCTAATTGCCCCCCACAAGCCCCAGAAGGCACAAGGAGGTGGGATAAATCTTTTGGAAGAGCGAGATCTGAAGGGGGCTGGGGGAGCATATATTGCCCCGCCCTTGCTGCACTGGTTGCAGGACTGTTTGAAACCATCCGATCCTCATTCCTTTCTCCTGTCTGTTTTAGGAGAGCCATCCCAGCCCATTTACCAGCCCATAATGATAAAATGAAAACATGAGCATTTGTGAACAAATGCTGTACCCCCTGCCCCCTCCTCATTCTTTTTCCATGAGAACATCATGGCCCACCATGACATAGATATAAGTGGAGTCGTGGCAGCAGCAGCGCTGGTTGCAAGGCGCAGCTCAGTGGGAAGAGACCCGGCCGGGCTCTGTCTTTCAGGACCCTTCCATTGTCAGGAGTGACAGCAGAGGTCCAAACACCTAGGATGCCAACTTCACAGTGTGGGTTGTTGGCCCAGTGGTTGGGTGGGCCTAATGGCATTCCCCTTCCACTGATGAGTGAGCAGCAGTGGACGTGTCCCAAGTCAAAAAAATGTTCCCGGTAAGGAGGCTGTCCAGCACCAATCATGGGCCTCTGGCTTAATGCAAGGGGTGTGTGTTAAGTCCATGGCGATGGGTACTTGAGGATGTTTAGCGTTCACAGAGAGCATAGACCTACGTTCCTTGGTTGCAGCAGTTGCTGCTGGGTGCCCCTGCTGTCGCTGGAGAACGCACCACCCATCGCATCCCTTGTGTCTTTAGATCCCAGGGGAGTTCGGCATTCCATTTGGCTCTGAGTGTTGAATGTGTTCACTTTGTTCATTTGATCTCTTATTGTAGGATGAAAAAGAAGCAGGGTAGGGAGCTGTGATCTTGTTGAGGCAGCTAATTCTCCCATCAGCTTGCAGCAGACTTGAAACTGCCCCTTGAAAATGTAAACAAGTTGCGGAGGGGGGATGTTGAAATGAGTTAATGGAGACTGTGACCCTAAACAGCAGATTGCATATCAAACTTCCCAAAGGCACACCCCAGTTCCAACCAAAACTGAGCCCACCATTCTTATACAAACGTTCTTGGTTGCACATACCTGGATAGAGGTTATATATTCTATGGAGGAGATAGCTCCTCTTGTCTTCCCATTAGGAGACACTGCCTAATTGTAGCGCTGTATGCAGTAGAATAAGTAGTATGCTACTCTTGTGCCACTGTAGCTTTGTACGCTACTTGTCTGTAGTCCCTCCCTTTGCTCCTTTGTGTTAATATCATCCACCCTGCGCCCTGTATATTTTTGTATTTTGTGCCCCCTTACACTAATGTTTAATGATTTTCTTTTTCCAGTATGACAGATTAAACCTCATCAAAGTAAGAATGTAACTCTTGTTTTCTTTGATTTCCTTCCCAATGGTCCTCCACTTGTCCCTTTAGCTTGCTACCCTGCCTTTCAAATTGTTATCTAAAGCAAGGGGCTAAGCTCCAGTTAGAATGACCCATGTTGGATGGGAGAGTAGAGTAGTGTGATAGATTCTCTGTGTTCAAAAGCTATCCTGGCAAGTATGTGAAGCACCTTCCTTAGAACTCTTTGGCTTGCTCAACAATCCGGGGCTTCCCTTTCTTTCCTTTCTCCTACTCGGCTGCTGCTGCTTTTAGGACTCAGTGTTGGCTGTTCCGTTTCCTTGTATAGAAGGGTGGAACAGGTGATACCTTTAGGCTACTAGAAAATTAACAAAAACATTGCTAATATTTTGGGGGTGAAACCTGCTTCCTCAGAGCAGTACCAATAGGTTATAACATGGCAAAAGATGGATTTGTCAGGAGTTATTACTTAGATCAGGCCTGCCCAAAGTCTGGCCCGTCAGGCCATTCTGAGTGGCCCGCGGATGGCTGGCCTGCCCCTCCCTCCCCCTCCTTCACCCCATGATTTTTTTAAAAATCTTCTGCCAACACTGACACGGCCGGGAAGATTGAGGGGCTGATTGGGCCAGCCGGATGGTGAGCAGAAGCTTGTGGGGCTCGGTGGGTGGGTGAGGGGGCGGGCCACCCCCACCAGCACTGTCGGGAAGCTTGTGGGGCTGGGTGCACACGCAGGAGTAGTGCGTGGGCGGGCCGCTGCCACTGGCATCACCGGGAACCTTGTGAAGCTAGGCGCACGCAGGGTGGCACACGGGCGGGCCACCACCACTGGCATAGCCAGGAACATTGTGAGGTTGGGCCCACACACGGGGCAGTGATTGGGTAGGCCGCGCCACCGGCACTGCTGGGAAGCTTGGGCAGCTGGGTGGACGGGCGGTCTGCCGCCACTGGCACCGCAGGGGAATGTGTAGGGGTGGGCAGGCCAGTGGTCCTCTGCCACTGCCAAGGAGCTTTTGGGTGGGCTGGCGGGTGAGTCATCACCACCGCTGGGGAGCTGGGGGGAGGGTGCAAGGTCGCACAGATCACCTCTTCCAAGGGGCGACCTGTGGCCATGGCTCCCTGTGCTTCCTTTGGTCCCCACCTTCCTTCCTTCCTTCCTTCTTGGTTTCCTTCCTTCCTTCCTACCTCCCTCCCTCCCTCCCTCCCTCCCTCGGTCCCTGCCTTCCTTCCTGCAGGTGGGGTTCCAAGGGGTCAGTGGGTGGGGCTTGCAGTGGGGTGGCAGGGTTGGGGAGCAAGCGGCCCCTGACACATTCTCAGCCACCAAATCTGGCCCTCCTTACAACAAGTTTGGGTACCCCTGACTTAGATGTAAGGTCCTTGGCAAGATGGAAAAAAGCCAGGCAGTTTCTTAGTTGAGGCTTGGAGCTTGGATGTTCTCAGGCTGCATCTGAAATGAAGGGAGGGAGGTGTTTGTATTGTCCCAGTCTGCTCTGAGGAAGAGGGTTTCACCCCCGAAATATTAGCAATGTTTTTGTTAATTAGCCTAAAGGTATCACTTGTTCCACTTTTGTTTTTGGTTTTTGTGATGGCTTCACGGCTCCTCAACTTGTTTTGTATAGAAGGGACTCCTGTTTCCTGGTGCTTTTAGTTGTCTTGCCCTGTGCCCTCCCCTGTTCCACAGTTTTATTCTTGAGATGGGCTGACCAAAACAAGACATGGTATCCGAAACAGGGTTGCTTGTAGGTGCTTGTTTAATGTAAGTGGCATTTATGCTATTATTTCCAACACAAAGACATATGTTGTGGCTGCCAGTTTTGAAGTGTGCTGCTTGTTAAAAATAATCATAATGCAAAATAAAGTGTACTTGGAAAGACGTACCGTATAATCTTACACCAATGCAGCCATTATGGACGGTATTGAAAACAGCAGAACACATCCAGTCAAAGCCATTGAGTTAAACGCAGCTAGCGGACACTGCTTATGTCAACCATGAAAAAGAAGGCATTTTCATGCTCCTTTGCCTCTTGTTGGAATGTTATCAAATTGGGGGTGGTAAAGCTCTTGAAGGAGGGGATCGAGAATTCCAGCTGCAGCTACGAGCCTACCTTTTTCTCAAGTTCTCCTACGAGCAGCTTCTATAAAAATCAGGGCCTGGACAATGTGCTGCTGAAACAGGTGGTCCTTGAGGCTCATACTCAGGTTTTTCAGGCTTGAAAAGGTAGCAGCAAATGCTTCCATTCATACAACGGAGCAGTAGCACAAGAGAGTCCCCATTGCCTGCTATCACAACCCCCTTTGGAATTGTTATAATTTGTGAACACGTTTCAAAGGTAGCTCCCGGTAAATCACGTTGCAGTGGTCCAGACAAGTGTTGACCTGGGCATGGGACATCATAGCCAAGTCAGGGAGCCTCAGGGAAAGGACATACCATAGTCAGTGGAAGAGCTAAAGCTCTGCCAATCCATTCATGGCATCCGCCATTGCTTACACACCTAAAGTCAGGTGAGAGCTCAGAAGAACTCCTAACCGGCAAGCCTCATAATGATAGAAGGCGATTTGCAAATTCCTCTGCGAATTGTTCGTTCCTAAGACTGAATTTACCTTTTTTCCTTCCCCAGCATTGTTGCACCTTCGGCATTTTTCAAAATGGTATCTCCAGTTTGTTTCAGGCAGATTGAAACTAGTTGATAGAGAGAGAGAGAGGCGGTTACTTCACATCCTTCTTTGTTCCACAGCTAGTTTTGTACCATGACAGCATTGGTTGCAGTCACGTGTTTTTGTCTGTTTCAGTGTTCCCATGGTCGCAATAACTTGTCTTGTGACAATTGTTACCTCACTGTCTTGTACCATGACAAACACTGAATTTGTCTAGCTTCCTTTTTCCTTTCCTTTTTTTTTTTTTTTTTTGGAGGGCAGCTTAAAAATTCTTTTTGATATTTCGCTTCTGAAGTCAAAATAATAATAAAAAAAACCCAGACACAGTTTTCTGTGAGAAATGAATGTTTTGTTGCATGACAGTCATTACTACACAGGGTCTTGTCTCGGAACAGAAAGCGGGAACAAAGAGTGACAAGGGGAAACCCTATCCCAGCACCAGGTACAGGATTGTCGCGCTTAGCACCCATTCCGGGGGTGTGGTCGAGACAAATTTCAGTAGTTGCACGATGGATGTGAAGTAACATTTTTTTGTACCGATCCTAAGCGCAACACTAACAGAGACAAAATGGACGTGAAGTAACCACCAGAGAGAGAGAGAGAGAGAGAGAGAGAGAGAGAGAGAGAGAGAGAGAGAGAGAGATTCTTGACCCATAAGACCTTTCTTCAGTCACCCTCAGGAATATGGCCCTCATATTGAACTACTTTACTCCAACCTTGATAGCACTGGTCTCTTGACATCAGCGCAATAGCTTGAGCTCCAAGGAGGGTCTGGTGCAGGGCTCTGGAGGGCTCGAGGCTGCATTACTTGGCTGTGGTGGAATATCACAGAGTAGGGTGAACATTGTAGCTTGCTTTTTTTTGTCTGCCAAGCCTGCGGCAAACCACACTGTCCAAGGAATGCGCCCATAAGGTCAATGGCCTTCCTGTTGCAGAGCTGAATAACTCCTGGGATGACTTCTGCTCAGCCAGAGTAAACAAAGATGTGCAAATTAGATACTGAAAGTTTGCCTCTTAATTCCACGGAAATGCACGCCTTTGCATCTGCTTGTGTATTTGTTGAGAAATAAGGCGGTTTAGTGCTCTGAATCTAACATTAGATCTTAAGGGTGTTTATGTGCTGTTTTATTTCTTGTAGAGCAGGCTCTGTTCTAGAGCTTTTGTCTGTGCTAAAGGAAATGCAGAGTCCCAAATGCTTATTACCAGTTACCAAATCGGCCCTGGAAAGCAAGCCTGCATTCTAAGTGCCCCCTCTTTGCAGTATTTGGAATATCAAAAAAACTAAATGAGTGCATTGCCCTAGATCCCAGTGGAGACCACACCTTCTAGCTTTGAAATGCCTGGGATTGGACAGTGGGGTTGATTTCTGTTACATCTCTTTCTGTGCCGTGGGGCAATTTTGAATTTGTTGTGAACCCTTAACAAGATAGCTGATCGTCACCGTTTTGCATTTCCAGGTTAGAAGTAACACAAAGTATGAGTGATAACGACATACTCTTGTGTTCGGGGGTAGACAGTTATTTGTGATCAGTGTTTGTACCCGTTTGGCCTCTTTTTTTAAGGCAAACATGTAACATTTCACTTCATGTTCCATTTTGTCTCTAACCTTATCCCCTTCTGTTTCTTAGTTGTGGTCAATTACCAATTTTTTTTTTTTTTTGCATAATGCTTCTGAAACCCTTTCACTGCATTCCCCTTTCTTTATCAAAACCTCCATACTAACTTTTTTATTATTATTTTATTTTGTCCTTACAGAAAAGCCAGAGTTGGTACAATGTAAGTATTTCTGTTTCTTTTATCCCTCAATGCATGAAGAGGGGGAGGGAAGGAGAGGTGGGTGGAGTGAAAGAAGACCTTGTCATTTTTAATTGGGTTTCTAAAGTCTTAAGTCAAAGGGGGTGGGAAACTCTTGAAAAGCCAGCCAAAGCTCCATCTTTTTAGAAGAGTGTGTATTTTCAGATTGGTTTAGGCCAGGCATGTCCAAACTTCAGCCCTCCAGATGTTTTGGACCGCAACTCCCACAGTCCTTTGCCAGTGGCATTCTGAGCTTAGAATTCTGGGAGTTGTGGTCCAAAACATCAGGAGGGCCAGAGTTTGGACATGTCTGGTTTAGGCAGTCCCAGGTTTCCTTCTGCATATAAAAGGGTCATCCATTGAAACAGTTACTATCAAAAAAGGAAGGGGTTATGCTTCTATAGGGTAAACAGGAAGACTGAGATATAAATGGGTTGGTAAGACGGAAGGGCTCCTCTTTTCTGTAGAGCTTGCAATATTCTGTTCTGTTTCTCCCTTGATTCTTTACCTCCCTTTTGCAGATAACAATATGGGACTGACTTCCAACTTAAATCTCCACTCATTTCTTTATAGCTTTTAGAGGTATAAATAAAACATCTCCATTTTGTCTTCCTTCCATTTTGTCTGCCTCCTTGAGCTGAACTATGTGTGGGTCTAAAGTGCCTATTAGATAGACCAAAAAACCCTACTATGTTTTTTGTGCCATCACAACACACTCAGAAGAAATTCAGGCAGCAAATTGGCACTGAGAAAGAAGGGAGTGTATTCATATTTAGGAACTCCACTTTTCATAGTCTAAACTAGCTTCTCGTGTTCTCCGTCTCACATCCAGTTCCCTAGATGGCGGGCTTAATCCCATGTCGGAGAGAGTCTTGCCTTATGAAGGTGCCCTAACTTTTATATGCCTTCTAGCCTTCCAGTGCTTCATCCTTGGGCCAAGACCAAGGAGAGGGGAGGAAATGATGCACACCTGACTGACAGAGGTCCATTCTAATAACAACAACTTAGCAACACAGTTTCTACTGCTAGAACAGCGTGCTGACATGGAAGCTAAGTCCATGAAATAGAAGCTGCTGGATCTAAATACTGTACTTGGTGACCATAGATGAGTCATATTTGGGAGAGCTATCACCCGATAGCCTAGACCAGGCATGTCTAAACTTCGGCCCTCCAGATGTTTTGGACCACAACTCCCACAGTCCTTTGTCATTGGTATTCTAAGCTTAGCATCCTGGGAGTTGTGGTCCAAAACATCAGGAGGGCCAAAGTTTGGACATCACATGCGCCAGCATGGTGTAATGGCTAGCGTGTTGGACTTCTATTGAGGTGGCCTGGCGTCACAGTTACTACTCTTGCCATAAAATTCATCTGTCAGCTGGATCTTTCTTGTAGGGTCGTTGTGGCGATAAAGCAAGGAGGAGGGGAACCCTATTTGCAACCTGCAGCTCGTTAAGGGAAAGCTTGTAAAATGATAGACAGGCAGACAGATATGTCTCACTTGGAACACGTGTGAGGGCTGGAAGATTTAATGCAAGGTGCGCTGTTCAGTAGTTTGCTTGGCCATGAGGAGACACATACTTTTGAATTTCTTTAAAACTTTGGTTAGGTAGGCAGGATTAGGATCGTGGTTCTCCTAGCCTGAGATACCTGGCCATCTCCCACAAAGGACCCCCCCCCACTGCCTTCCACCTGCTTCTTCTGAGGGAAAAAAGTGCCCAGGAGACCACATCCCATAGAGAAACAAGAATAGATGTCTACCCCTAGATCTATGATTTGATTAATCCTGAGAAACCCTCACTGAGGGAGGAATCTGTATGCACCTAACAACAGAGCCCTCTTTCTCTTTAAAACAAAAACAAAAATAGAGCACCAGACTCCACAGGGTCCTTGGGTTGCTTCTGTTCCCATGTGCGTCAGAGGGGTTAGGAGAAACGGGGGCAAGTTACGTCGGTGTGGGTCCACCATCACATAATTTTTTTTAATACCCTAAAATAGGATTAGATGGTTTGGAATAGGGAGGATATAATGCCCCACACCTTAATGTACGTGTGATTGTTTGCAACTTAGATTATAACAAATTCACACTTCCATTGGACATATTTAAAAATGGAGTATCTTTAGATGGTACAGGACTCAGCAGCATCTGTTTCACTTGTGCGGCATCTAGAACGTGTCGGGAGCGCCAGGGTGCCACCAGGGACACGGTTAGGCCTTTGGCAGTGGAGGTATAAATAGCAGAAGCACTTTTTGCATCTCAGTCCCTGTCCTTATTTCAAAAACCTGTGCTTGGAATGTCCTGTCAAAATTGGACATGTGAACAGCAGGTAGTGTGCCCAGAGAAACCTGAGTTTTCTCAAGACAAGTGGGTGGAGTTTTAATAATGATAATAAAAGTGTTTTTCCCCCTTCATTTTGTCCAAGGACTGCTTGCATTACTGCCTGACTTGCATGGCCCTCTGTACTCATGTCTCGTTTGCATGCATATGAGTTACTTTTGCAGTATCATTGTTGTTTTATTTTTGTTCTCTTGTGTCCCCCCCCCTTCTTATATATTTTTAGCATGAGAGACAACACATCCGGAGAGTAAGCACTATCTGTGTAATTTATTCTAGTTGTCCTAGAACGCTTCACTGGCTGAAAACCAGAATGCTGGGATAGGTCTGGTGCCCCACTACCTGAAATTTTAAAATGCCTCTACGAACTGATTGGCCTGTTAAGCATTGTATCTTGTATAGCAAGGTTACTGCATAACCAAACCATGTAGCAAATTGTGCATTAAAAGAGAGGTAAATGTGTCCCTCTGTTCAAAAAATAATAATAATGTCTGGAGTTTATGCTCCCTATAGATGGTGCATTTCCATCGCAGCAAGATGGGCCTTAATACTTGTGTATTAGAATACTGCAGACCTTCCCTAACAGAACCCCGGGCACTTCAGCTTCTTTGCCAGTATCCATTGCACAGTAGATGGGGAGAACACTGGTCCTATTGCTGCAGGTTTTCATTGGTCTTCTTGATTTGCTCCAACCTCCTGGGCTGGTGTTATGCTTTGTTTTCCCCACACGGCACTGGTGCAGAGAGACCCACACTTTTCTGTGTCCTGTGCGCTTCCCTTGCCTGAGAAGAAAACAGATCCACTTTCATCTGTAACCCATTAAGTAAAGTGGTCTGCTTATATACCGCCCCATTCCACTACAAGTAGTCTCTGGGCGGTTTACAATTTTTAATTACAGTGTGCAGGCTACACATTGCCCCCCCCCCCAGCAAGCTGCTGCTTTGTCCCTAAGGTATGGAACTGAGCGACTTCCAGCTGCCAGTCCCAGCTGTTAAGAGAACACACTTTTCCATGCTCAGTAAAGAGACTTCCCATGTCCATCCACATCCACTCTCCATAGCCCACCTGACCCAATTACTATATGTACAGTGTGGGTGTTTTGATGCAGTCATGTTCTCACTGGCCATTTTCGTGGATTGACACCCAAGATGTCTCTGGAGATGCTCAATCCTCCAGGTGGGGTTATCCCAAAGTTGAGTCATGGCAACTGGACTTCTTTTCTTCTTAGGTTGAAATGTTGTGCTATTCATCCAAGTAGCTAAAACTGAAGAAGCTAGTTGGATGAGAGGCAAAATGTTTTGATCTCACAAGAAAAGAAAAGTTCAGATGCCATGACTCAACTTTCAGATTGACATCCAAGGTGCCAGGCAGAGCAGAGGCGAATAAACTGTATGTGTGCCAGTTCACACATGCCCTGTGTGCTGGGGAAAATGGATTTATGAGCCCTTGAAGTTAACCATCTGTTACCATTCACCTGACATTATTTGGCAAATACAAGCACAGATGACTATGGGGTTTACATGCTAAGGTTTTTCTTTGTGGGCCTTCCCCCTTTGCTTTTTAATGGAAGTAAGCATGGCGTGTTGGGGAGAGAACATAGAAACTTGACACGGGGGTGGGGTGGGGTCTGATGCTTGTCTCATATTAAAAAGTAATAAGAAACTTGCCTCTACCTTTCTCTTGCACAAATGGAACAAGCATACAGGAACATTCCCTGATAAACACTCTAAACCATTCACACAGCTGTTTTGCTCAACGGAGCAATAAAGGATTTCAGTGCTTAGTTCTCTGGCACCACCTCTTTTGGAAAAGCACCCCTCCCCCATTTTTGCTTTAGTATGATCCTTTAAAAGGTTACTCATGGCCTATGGCCATAAAGTAATTGCTCAACATCTGCAACAACTTGATCCGGTGATCAAGCGGTCACAGCAATGCATATGCAGAATCAAAGCCATCTTTGCCGCAACCTATGGAGTAAGTCACTGTTATTCTACACCAAGCATGTCCAAACTTCAATCTTCCAGATGTGTTGGGCCACAGCCCCCACAGTCCTTTGCCATTGGAAATACAGGCTTGGAATTCTGGGAGTTGTAGTCCAAAACATCTGGAGGGCCAAAGTTTGGACATGCCGGTTGTAGACAGGCAGTTCATAAGCGTTGTACTCAGGAGGAAGCATCTAAACTTGGAATTCCCAGGCTCACCAAGGAACCTGTGTTATAGATTCAAAATATTGAGCCAGCTACCTCAGTCTTCCCTCGGCCATGTGGGAACTAGTCCCCAAGAAGGGGTAGCCAACTAGCCGTCCAGAATTGTTGTACTGCATTTTCCCCATTGTTCCTCAGTCCTGGCTGTGCTAGTAGGGCTGATGGGATTTCCAGACCAAAAAACATTGGGAGAAGCCCAGGTGCCCACTTATTTATTTATTTATTTATTTATTTATTTATTTATTTATTTATTTATTTATTCAACTTATATGCCGCCCACTACCCAAAGGTCTCTGGGTGGCTTATGTTTATGAATCGATGGCTATCATGATGGATGCCTAAGGACAACCTCCGGGTTGGAGAGATAGGCAGGAGATCTCTCAATCCCATTTGCAGGGAATCTTAAGCATTTGAAGACATCTGCTTGGGAATACCCTGAAGCAAATGGTGAGCCATTGTGTGAGACAGAATGCTGGACTGGATGGGCTGTGGCCTGTTCCAGCAAGGCTGTTCTTATGTTCTTAAATCAGTGCACAGATTAAATTACAGGTTCCTGTCCTCAGTTCACCATCTTGATTTGCCAGTATGAAGCTTCTTCAATAAACCAAAATGCAACTTTGCAAGGTCTCTCCTTGTTCGTAAACTTTATAAAAGTGGCCATGGGCAAGCCATCATTTTTTAAACATCACAACGTATCCTTCTCCACCATCAAAACCAGGATAACATTTCCACCCCATGCTATAGTTTTGAAAAATTTCTGAAATATGCAGAAGATATACTGTGCATTGTGTTAGTTGCTTGGAATAACAAGGGTTACTCTTGTTGTGTTTACTGTATGCCAAAACTAATTTCTGATTTCTTCACCCTTCAGACTTAAATCTGTAGAAATGGTGTCATGTGCTACCACTGTCAGCAACAGGATTATTAGTGATTTCTCAGGAATGGGAGACTAGTATTGATGTATTGTATCTATGTCAAGTAGCTTGTTAAAATATTGCCTTCATAGAAAATATTGAGCCTACAGGCATCTCTCTCTCTCTCTCTCTCTCTCTCTCTCTCAATCTCAATCTCAGTGTGTGCATATATGTGTAGACAGATGTATGCACACATACATGCTGGAACAAGGCACCCCGAAAACAGTGATGTTGGGTAGCTTTACGTACATACCTAATGGGTTTCCCTACTTTACCCTTTGAGGTTGGCATAGCTGCCAAGTGTCACCAGGTTCTTGCCATTAACTTTACACCCACACATCTGAAAGGTGAAAGTGTGAGTGATGGTGTACTTTGGCCTGGCTCTTTTCTTCTATCTTTCTCCTTACAATGTTTTTGCTCTACAAATCCCAGTTTCAGCTTCCCTCGGGTGTCAGGGCCTATCTGGTTTTCCTCCTCAGCACTTGGCTTGGCTTCCTTCTTCAGATATAGATTTTAAATATCTGAATACTTAGCCAGTATACTTAATACTTAAAACCAGTGAGGCTTTAAAAAAACACGCATGTGAAAGCCACCTGCTTTCCCTTCAATCTGTCTGGTGACTTACTCTCTTCTTGTACCATTCTGTCCCAGCTCTGGATGTTTGCCGTAGAGTTAATGTTTACCATCCCATCCTGCCTCTGGTTTCAGTGGATGCTGCTCCTTTCTCCTCCGAGAATGTGGGTGGGTGTTAAGATAAACATGAGGAAACATCTTCCTGATCTTTATCTCAGGCAGAACTAGACTATGGGCGACACCTTCATAGGCTGCTAGTAGAAAAATAATTAAAAACAAAGTTGCTGAGCTTTCGAGAGCAAGCTCTCTTTTTCAAAGCAGGTATAGAAGTCCAAACATGGCAAGGGATGTGATTTGGCAGGAGAGAGTTCTTAAACGTTCACTTGGCAAGATGGATGCCAGGCTTCTTCCTGGAGGGCACAGAGCAGCATGTTCCAATGGGGCTGGTCTTTACAGGCCAGTTCAAACAGAGAAAGGCATGGCGATGGGCACCTCCCTCTTGCTTACAACCATCATCTCTCTATTGGCTCTTCAAAGCACAGAGCTCCTGATTGGCCAGAGGTGGGGTAGAAGCCGGAGGTTAATGCAAAATAATAATAATAATAATAATAATAATAATAATAATAATAATAATAATAATAATAATAATAATAATAATAATAATAATAATAATGTTCTCCACTAGGGGGTGGGGAAGAATTAAAAAAAAGTCCCACTAGATAGATCCAATTAAGACCCAGTTGAAGGGTAAATTATATCACAGTACCTAGTGTAAATGTCCTGTTACTGTAGATGTTTCTTTCTCATCATTCACTTAAGGTGAGCACAGGGAAGCCCAATGTTTGTCTGAAGTACTCAACCAATCTAAACCCCTTGCTGCCATGTGCTAACTGGGTTGCCCAAGGAAAACTGGTTTTGGAAATAAATTTTATTCCATAGAAAATATTGTATTTCTGGAATTTGCACTGAGCTTGAATGGTGATTAATAATAGTTGCAGGGCTTGGTTTATTTTTGTTGCTAGTCTAGTAGACAAGTTTGAAATGAATGCTGACGTTAAACAAGGTCCAACTTAAATAAACATTGGCTTGCAAGCAAGCAAGAGAAATATAGCCAAGACATGTTCAAAGAAAAGTAGAAAGGGACAATATAGTTTTGCACAGCAATTCCTCAATGGTGCTGTAGATGTTTTTTTCTCTCAGATTCATGGATAGTACCAGCCTTCCTTCTCTATTAAAACATAAGTTGAGAGGATTGGCACATAGCCTTTCAGCAGAATTTGGGAGTGGCTTATTTTTTTTAAAAAGTCATTCTTTTGAAAGGACAGCATCGTAGAAAAATATTTCAAGGCAGCTGCATGACCAGCATATCTAGTTATCTCCTGACATCACCGGAGGATCAAGAAAAGTATGAAATACCTACATTCCACCTTATTCTGGATTGGGGGGGGAAAAGAGCTATAACCCACTCCTGAATCTTCCAATTCTAGGTACCCTGTTGCCCATTGATTAAATCCTTTTCTCCACTGGAAGGGGTTCTTTTTTACCCAACACCACTTCTCTGGACTCGTTCCAGTTCTATTTGTCTCCCTAAGCCTTGTCCGCATGTAGCAACACCTCTTATTCTCCAGCTCAGGGACTCTCTTTACAGTGCTGCAGGGATCTTCGTGTAAAATGTCCAGTCTCAGAATAGAACCCATTGGATCTTGGCAGTATTCTTGGTGTGATTTCCCAGTGGAACCAAAGCAATGCTGGATCAGAGGATGGTAGGCAATTCTGCACAGAAATCCAGCCACTCCCCAAAGGCTCTGGATTCAGTTGGAATCTGGAGTAAGGAGAAGGAAGACTTCATTCTCCTCACTCCACCCCACCCACCCTGCCCCATCACCCCAGCATACGTAGGAGCTCTGTGGTTGAATATTTCTAAGAAGAAAACACCCTGAGCCAGGAGCATAACAGGCAAACAGAACGACTCTAGACAAATGAGAGTAATTTTGTCATCACTGTGCTCTTAAAAAATCAGCTTCTGCGTCTCTCCCCCTGCTCCCAATGCCCCAACACAACGTCTGTCCAACAACTTTGCATTACAGGAAACATCTGCTGGGAGGGAGGGCCAAGGCTGGGTTACTTCAGGGCATTGGCCAGTTGAATAACCCAGAGACTGAAACGTAAAGCATGTGCAAGTCATTTCTGTCTTTTCCCCCACCCACGGCTTCCATGTGAGAAATTAACATAAGAGGAAAGTTGCCTTTTAGAGAAGAAACAGGAGCAAGGAGTGTCCCGGACGGTCACTGGATCAAGTTCACAGCCTGGGGAGGGGAGCTCCAGAGATGAAGTGTTTTTTTTTCATGGCTCCTGAGATGCTGACAGCAGCTTGAGAATCAAGGCGAGAGTACACAACGGAACAAACTGTCTGGGGTACTGCTTGATTGTTGCCCTTTGGGGTGGTTGCTTGCAGCTCTGCCCAAGCTGGGACATCTTGGAGCTGAACAGCAATCCCATTAGGAGCTTCTCTTTGTAACATCGTTGGAACTTCTCCAGTTTGAAGCCACCCCTGCAGGACGGAGTGGAATAGAAGAGGAAGATCACTGCCTTATCCATCAGCCTTGTCTGAACGAACTTGCGACCACCTCGGGGAGTTGATATTTCTCTTGGTTCCACTGGTTCTGCTGAGCTGCCTGAGCTGCAGAGATGTGGCTGTATGTTTTTAAGTGACTATATTCTTAATGATTTGGGTGACAAACCTGAAGAGAGGAAGACATCCGTTCCTATATTGTCCATGTGCCACTAAAAGGCTAAATCAGGCACACGGAGGAAGAAGTAAGGGACAAGGGACATTGATGTCATGCCATGGATTCGCTGTCAGAATGCGGAGCACTCTGGAGTCTTCTGCTGGATCTGGAAGACAAGACACTACTGTGCTACCTGGAGCGACTAGACGGTTTTTCTGAAAATTATGACAGCTCAGCCTGGGAAACTCTTCCAGCTGTGAGTTTCTTCCTGCTGAAGCCATGCCTGATACAGAAATTCTCCTGTTGCCTTTCCTCTTCTCCTTAAGACTTTCCTGACGTATAGACAAGCCCTCTAATTTTCTTTTCATGTCTTATGCGAAGTAATTCAAAACTCTGGGCTATTGCTGAATTCTTTAGCACCATCCCTTACCCTCCTTTCTGCCCTCTGCCCTGTCCGGTCAAACTTAAAAGCAAAAGTGTGGCTGTCCCAGCCTTCTTCAGTTTTGTTCTCTCTTGTTTTGCAGCATTTGAATTCAGATTTTCCCTTCTTGGCTTGCTTAACTTGTATTAGATTTTCCGTCGTGAAAGTTCCACCGAGAATGTGTAGGAATTTTAGAAGAAATATTGCTAGCCTTTGGTAATAATTTTCCATCATGTATTAATTGCTGTCCTTTTGTAATTAGCTTGCTTGTCCTACTATTTAAGATGACAAGCAACTCCCCTGGGGGAAAAAAAGAGAGAGAGAGATAGGGACAGAGACACTAACGTGATTCACTTTAAAGAAGTGGTGCTGAGATTAGTTCTTTAAGGATAATAGTGCATTGAAAAGAGAAAAAAAGAAAGATGTCTTTGTTATTGTTTCTCTTTTCATAGTGCATGATAAGTTGCAGTTGCCTGAAAGACATACAGATGCCTCAAGCATTCCTATTTAGTTCCAACAAGTATTAGGGATAGGCGAACAAATATCCCTGCTCCAGTTCGGAACAGTACATATCGCTGTTGAGGACCAGGCCTTTGTGGCAGAAGATCAGAGTGCCTGCCGGGTTGCAGACCTTCCAGTGTATAAATTCATTTGAGTAATGGAGTGCAGGTCCCATGTCTTCCATTCATCTTCCTTGTTAGTAAAATATGCTGGAGCAGCAAGGGTAGAAAAACATTTTGAGTTCTCTTGCACGGTCTTCAAATCAGAAGACATCAGAGTCATTGCTGGAGAAGTCCATGGAAAAGTGTAGTTTGCTATAGAATATTGACCTCTGTTTTGTGACTCTAGAACGGGCCCATAGTTAGAGGAGTCTGTTTGATTTATGGGTATGTCCTTGTGTCAAACCTCTGGTCCCACCAGTGTCTGTCCTATTAAAAAGCCTTAGGTCTGGTTTTGCTAGCCCAAGCTGCTGCTGGGATTGGGAAAGTCCCTTTAGCTTCCCAAGTCTTGGGTGTACTGTTGTCCCTGTGCTTGGCTTTCTAGATAGCTCCAATTCTTTGAAAAGGTGTTGGGCTTCAAGTGATCCACTTATTGTGAGTCCCGTATGACCCCTTCCAGAACAAAGGTTGCCCTAGATATACCATCTTCTTTCTCCATGCCTTCAGGTGCCATCAACCTCAACATTGCTTTCTAGAATTGTTATCAATGAAGAAGTCCTGTCATATTACTAGGGATTGCCAGATATTCTTAAATGAGGGAGCAGCCCTTTCTTTCAGCATCTGTCAGCATCTCTCGCCAGGCATGTGCTGCCATCCCTGGTGTCCGTCTGTTTTCTAAAAAGTGAGGAAACAGCATCACTGCATTATTGTTCCTGTATGTGTGAGAGTATGTGCGTAGTTCTGTGGTTTTAGAAACATAGATTTTGAACCCATCCAAAACACTGAGATCCAAATAAGTTCTTAGAAGTTAGGAAATTTAAGAGCCCTTTCCCCCACTTTCCCCTAATTAGGACTTGCTTGAGAGTGTGGATTTCTCTGAAAGTCTTTTGACTCGCCTTGCACTTTGTTAAGGTCTGTACAGTGGGATGAAGCTGTCCTTCTACCTGAGCTATCCTGGTGAAACACACATCTTTCTCCCATGTGTCCCCTCACCACCACCTCCACTGGCTGTTACCAAACTAGCTCCTCTTCTGTGTTTTCCGCCCTTGCACCATCTAACATGGGATGCTTTCTGCTTTTTCATGCTTAGTTCTGAGTAACATTTATCTCTAGATTGTCCCTTTCTGCCACCCCTGGCACTCCCCTTTTGGCTCTTCATTGGCTCCCTTTCTGTCTGATGGAACTCTCTGCTCTTTACAGGTGTTGAGTCCAACCTACAAGCAGCGAAATGAAGATTTCAGGAAACTTTTCAAGCAGCTGCCTGACACAGAGCGCCTCATAGTCGGTAAGAGCCCCTTCAGGGTTCACTTGAATCTGATGAAAGTGTGTTTTTTTTTTTGGGGGTTCCACTGCTGTAGAAACCACCCTTCCCAAGCTGGAATGGAAAAAGGTTTCTTCCTTTGTCCCCCGTCCAAAGAGGGTCTCCTTCCCGTTTACCTTGTAGAAAATAAAACCTTCTGGGAAACAGCATGGAGCTGAATACACAGCTTGTTACTTGCCTTCCTAACACCTTGTATCCATGGAGTGGTAGCTCTGGGTAGGCTCACTACAAAAAAAAAGAGTGGGGGCTTGTTGTATCCTAGTAACTCTCAGACCATATTAATTGTAGATGCTGAGATCTGAACATCAAAGTATTTAAATAAGTGGGAGAAACTGACAAGGTTCTGGCTGAGTAGTATTTTCTCTTCATGATGCTTCACACAGCCTACCAAAATAGACAAGAAAATGTATTCTCAAAGGCTTTCACGGCCAGGTTCTGATAGTTGTTTGGAGTTTTTCGGGCTGTTTGGCCATGTTCTGGAAGTTTTTCTTCCTGACGTTTCACCAGACTCTGTTGCTGGCATCTTCAGAGGGCAAGGAGCTCAGGGAACTAGGAGTTCTCTATATCAGGGGGTGGGCAACTGTTGGCCCTCCAGGTGTTTTGGACCACAACTCCCAGAATTCCGAACCTAGATTGCCAATGACAAAGGACTGTGGGAGTGGTGGTCCAAAATATCTGGAGGGGCCAACAGTTGTCCACCCCTGATCTAGATGAACATGTCCCAGAGCGCAGAGAGAACTCCTTGTTCCATGAGCAACTTGCCCTCTGAAGATGCTGGCCACAGAGTCTGTTGAAACGTCAGGAAGAAAAATGTCCAGAACACAGCCAAACAGCCTGAAAAACTCACATCAGCTATCAGACAGGAAAATGTCAAAAATACAGAACCAATCTTTGATGCTTCCTATAGGAGCAGTGGTGTAATGAGTCACTCGGTTCTTAACTGAAGATGACGACCCTCATAATGGAGTAGTGTAGGCTCCTGATAGATAAATTCTACTGCCAAGTCTCAGGGCAGAGTCCAGTTTTTCTATCCACATAACACTCTGTTACATGAGTAGGTGGCAGCTTCTAAGCGTTAACGTAGAGGCATCCAATAATATGTCCTTAGGCATACTTAAATTATTCAGCCACTCCCAGAATGCACCATTGCATGAGTGGAAAGTTCGAACAGGATCCTTCCCTCTGTAAAACAAAGAATGCACTAATATCCCAGAAGTTTAACTTCTGGAGCACCAATAAACTGTGGTATCGAGAAAAAAAAATCTACACCCACCCACATTGCACCTATGGATTTGCGTTTTCTTTTTTAGTCCTCTTTCCCCCCCCCCTTTGTTGAGTAACCTGTTTGGTAACTGAGAACATCTCCCATTCCCACCACCTGAAGCACCTTGATAAAATATCAAAAATACAGAAGAGTTTGTGAAGATGCAAAGAGAATGAATTTGCTTCCACCCTTTTTGCCCTATTGCAGTCCCCTCTATCAGTAATAAACCCAAGGTGTTTATAACCAATGAGGAATGCGGGCATAGGTTGTGTGTGATAAGGAATAAATGTTCTTAAGAGTAACCTTTTTGGCTGTCGTTTCGGAAGGAAAGACTTGGCGATGTTAAAGCAGCAGAGGACAAGAAAATGGCCACTCAACAGATATAGACAGGAAGTAAAGCAAGGGTTATTAGAATATGTAACAGGATTAAAGGACTCTTTGAAGGGAATAAAACAACAAAAATGTAAACCATTCCAAAAATGGAAAATGGATTGTGAAGGAAAGAGACAACGTCCTTGATAGTATGACAAAAATGAATAAATGTTGATTTGAGTGGTTATCAGACTGATTTCTTCCCAGACAGACAGTTTGTATCTTTCCTACAAACCCTTAAAAATCAAACTCTACAGCTTCGTTACTTGAAAGCAGTGAGAGGGGAAGGTGTAGGATACTGAGCCAGTGGGGATTGTCCTTGATACAAGAAGTAATTATGTGACACAGGTTTTTAAAAGCCGTGCCAACATAAACTCACTAGAGCCAAGGGCAAGGAGAAAGATTAGAGAGTCGTAGCACACTGGCCCCTGTTGTAGTTCCATTTTGAGCTTTGGCCCCCTGAATGAATCGCATCACGGCCATTTACAGAGTGGTTTGAGTGATATCTTACCCATTTGGGCTTTACCAAACCATCATGCTTCAAATGCACTCAAGGGGACTTTGATCCCTGAGCCACATCCCTTGAGAGGATGGTCACAAAGGACTTGTTCCTCATCCCGACGGTGTCACGAATTGTTCTTTGAAAGCTCCAGAGGAATTGGAAGAATAGTCCTCTGGGAAATGAAACAGTGCAAGCTTCTAGTTCTGAAAAGAAGAACTTGCACAAGATACAGTATTGACAACAATATAACTCCATAGACATGGCTTCAGTGACGTGGAAACTGTTACCAAGAAGAGTTGTTGCAGCAGACAAGCTTCTGCATCAATGAGAACAAAAAGAAAAACAAAGAATATGCACTCTGTGTTGAAGATCAAATGAGATGTATATACAGTATCAGGCTCTTGAGTGCAAGAGAATTGTAGGATAAATAGTATTAAGTAGCAGATCTGAATAACATGTCACTATTCATACCAGTATCTTAGGTGCTTACCAAAAACTTCATTGCAATGTTCTTTCTCTGCCAAGGAAAAATGTCAACAACTGTTGATGTTGCTGTCTCTTTTGTTTCTGCAGATTACTCCTGTGCACTTCAAAGAGACATTCTCCTGCAGGGCCGCCTCTACCTCTCTGAAAACTGGATATGTTTCTACAGCAACATTTTTCGCTGGGAAACCTTGGTAAGAATCCCCTCCCCCTACTCTATCCCTGACCCCACCTTTTCAGGGTCCCTCAGTGCTGTAGAGCTTGCTTCAGAACCATGCTTGAAATACAGCCATACCTCGGAGAACAAATGCCTTGGATAACAAATGTTTTGGATAACAAACAGAAATTTCTAGGTATAGGGCAGCCTCGGATAACAAATGTTTCAAAATGCCTTGCAAAAAAGTATACCCAGGATGCATTGCACCCCCCCCCACAGTTTGTGGAGGGGTGGGAGGAGTTAGAGTGTTTCTTAATGGTGTTTTGGAGCCATTCTTTTTTGCTGATGGATTTGGACCTTTCAAACTTGGAAAGGTAGGGTGCTAGTTCTGGGGGTTTGTGTTCCAGCACTGCATGCCTTTAAAGTGCACTTTATAAAGAGGTCTGGGGAAAAAACAGCTTTTTAGCTTTTTTTTCCGGACCTCTGGAACGGATTAATCAGTTTCCCATTCATTTCAATTGGAAACTATGTTTTGGATAACATTTTTTTCAGATAACAAATTGCCTCTGGGAACGAATTAAATTCTTTATCAGAGGCACCACTGTACTACAGTTGAATGAATACACTATGACCATTCTTTATCCCTCTTTCAAGTTCTTTTTTGCTTTGTTTGTAGTTGACAGTCCGTTTGAAGGACATCTGCTCCATGACCAAGGAAAAAACTGCACGGCTCATTCCTAACGCTATCCAAGTTTGCACTGACACTGAAAAGGTATATACTACAAAGGGCTCCCGAGCAGGAAAGGTGACTACTCTGAACGTTGATTTGAGATGGGTAAACGTGTGTCCTGGAGTTGCCTGATAATGAATAGTACTCTTGGGGGTGAGGCTGGGGGAGGGAGAGAGACACATGATGGCTGCAAAATAGGACACAGAAGGAAATACATAAAGAGGGACTGGCATGGATCAAAAGTCAAGTCAGGAAGATGAAAACGTTTTAGAAGAGAGTTAGAACTGATCTGGTTTGCACATACTATTGACTCCAGTCAAACAGATTCTGTAGGGCTAGAGGACAAGAGAAAGTCCTGTAAAATTTGTTTAACGATGCCTTTGGCACACTTCTGCCATTGATATGAACAGTTAGGCTGCAGTTATATAACAACTTTCATTAAAATACACACCACTGAATTCTAGTGTGGAATTTATATCTGTGTAAACATGTACGGTCCTGTGCTGTAGCTTTGAGTGTTTGTCTTTTGTTAGCCTCCGTCCCTTGACCACCGCCTTCCACTGACATTTAGACTGTCATCTCTGTGGAGAACAGTTTCCATGTTTGGAGTTCTTAGCTTAGATGGGGGGAAAGTTTGTAAGAGAAGTTGTGCATGATAGAAATATCTAAAGGCAAAGGAGAGCAGAGAGCATTATTCTCCCTCATAATGGTGGGATTTGGGGTCATACATGGATATTGAATGATGGAAGATGAAACACAGATAAAAAGAAGTGCTTCTCTACATAGTTGAACAATGGGGTACCACCTACCACAAGATGGTAGGAATGGTTTCCAGCATGGGTAGGTTTTTAAGGGTAATTAAACAAATTAATGGAGAATAAATTAATCAAAGTCAACTCATCATGACATGCCTTCAGTGTCAGAGGTGATATGTTTCCATACACCACCACCTGGAGGACATAAGTGGGACAGTATAGCTGGAGTCATCCCCCAGTTGTTGGCTTCCCACAGGCAATTGATTGGCCCTTGTAGGAACCAAATGCTAGATATAGCGGGCCTTTGATCTAGCATGGCCCTTTTTCTGTTTTGTTACTCCTGGATACAGAGAGCCAGCGTAGTATAGTGGATGGAATGACAGAAGACCTGGCTTCAAATCTCTGCTGAGCCATGGAAATTCACTGGCGTGTTACAGTGGTAAAACCACTCCTTAAATACCTCACATAGCCTGAAAACTTTGCTTGGCTGGGACTTGGTATGTATAGAGCCGGCACATAAAAAGCTGAAATGTGTAATCTCCAGGCTTAAAACCAGGGTACTTCAAGGGCCAGATGCAGGGGAGTGGTATCAGGGGACAGATATCTAGTCTCATGCGCTCCCAGACACTTCTGGTGGGGCCACTGTGAGATACAGAAATCTGGACTAGATGGGCCTTTGGCCTGATCCAGAATGGCTCTTCTTATGTTCTTATGTTCTAATGACAGTTTGGAGCAGCTGGTAAAATACATGGGCCAGCTGCTTCAAGGAAAACTTTAAGCAACTGTGTGGTAATTCGTTTGTTCATCAAACCACCTTTAAATGTGGAAAAGTAAAATGAAGTGTAAAGAGGGTGTTACACAAGTGGTTTACAAACCATGAGGACAACTCACCATCCAGTTGCTCTCCCTTCCCACCACAAAAATGTCTGTGGAGATTCTGTCATTCAGGTGAGGTGACCTGGGAGTTGAGTCATGGCAACTGGACTTCTTTTCTTGTGGGATCGAAATGTTTCACTACTCATGGAAGCCTTCCACCAACATTTCTCAGACTGAGGAAGCTGCTTGGATGAAAAGCAAAACGTTTCAGCACCACAAGAA
The DNA here is from genome assembly GCA_029282475.1 of Phrynocephalus forsythii. Lineage (NCBI taxonomy): Eukaryota > Metazoa > Chordata > Lepidosauria > Squamata > Agamidae > Phrynocephalus > Phrynocephalus forsythii. Next base: position 9,327,958 of record JAPFRF010000022.1, read on the forward strand.
AAAAAGGCCCAGTTGCCATGACTCGACTCCCAGATTCCCACCACAAAGTCTCTCCAGTTCCGCATCATTTGGAACAAAATCACAAATTCTGGTTATCTTTTTCTTTGCCAACTTTCTCTTCTTTCCCTTTTTCCGCAGCACTTTTTCACTTCCTTTGGGGCCCGAGACAGGACATACATGATGATGTTCAGGCTCTGGCAGAATGCTCTCCTGGAAAAGGTACAAAGATGTGAGAACACTTCTTCATGGAGAGCTAAGCTTCTTTACTGCTTTAAAACACAGTGGTACCTTGTATAAAGCAGTTTGTTGTGGTGGTGGTGTCAAATTCGTTCCAAATGAAATTCTGTTAAGCAAATTTTCCTTTGTACAAATTTCCCATAGGAATGCAATGAAAACAGATTAATCCCTAATCACGACAGTTTTTCTGTTGTATGGATTCGCCCCATAGGCCAGTGCTTCCCAACCTTTTTGTCTCCACGGACCTGTATTTGTTTGATTATTTTCCCGTGGCCCGGGGAGGGGGGAGATGGGGTGGGGGGCAGGGGGGGAGGGTGGGGGGTGGGGGATGGGGGAGGGAGGGCAAGGAATTGAGCAAGGAAGGATTGGGCAAGGAAGAATGGATTGAAATTTTATCCAGAAAAGATGCAGAACATTTTTTTTCAGTGGTGGTGGGGAGGTCTTATTCCCATATGTGGAGTATTTCCCTAAACACTGGGGATTTTGCCTCCCGTTAAGGCTCAGGTACGGGGGGCTTGGCGTGTGTACCTTGGGGGCCACGGAGCAGCGGCAGTGGCGGCGGCGGCGGCTGGGGGCGTCGGCGTGCGCTCCCCTCGCAGACGTGGGCGGGGGAGCCGGGGCTCCTGGGCGGGCGGGCCCCCGCCTCCTCCTCCTGTCGGTGGCCGGAGGCAAGCGGCGGCGCAGAGGTGCCCCAACCGAGGCGGGCGGCCGCGGCAGCGGCGGCGGCGCTTTCGGGCGTGCGCTCCCCTGGCGCGCACGGGCGGGGGAGCCCGGGGCTCCTGGGCGGGCGGGCCCCGCCTCCGCCTCCTGTCGGTGGCCGGAGGCAAGCGGCGGCGCAGAGGTGCCCCAACCGAGGCGGGCGGCGGCGGCGGCGGCGCTTGCCGGCTGGGGGCATCGGGCGAACGGGCGGGCAGGGGGAGCCCGGGGCTCCTGGGCGGGCGGGCCCCCGCCTCCTCCTCCTGTCGGCGGCCGGAGGCAAGCGGCGGCGCAGAGGTGCCCCAACCGAGGCGGGCCGCGGCCGCCGCCACAGCAGCCGCCCGGGTTCGGCTGTGGCTCCGCAGCCAGCGGCGGGGCGCCCGCGGCCGCCGCCGCCACCCGACTCGGTGGGGCACCTCTGCGCCGCCCCTTGCCTCCGGCTGCGGCCTTCGGGCGGGCGAGCGGGAGGGGGGGGAGGGAGGCCGGTGGGGGTGGCGTCTCCGGCCCGAGGGCGCCACTGGGACCGCCAAGCCGGCCGCGGAGTCGCGGCTGAACCCGGGCGGCTGCCGTGGCCGCCGCGGCCGCCGCCAGGAGGAGGAGGTGGGGCCCGCCCGCCCAGGAGCCCCGGGCTCCCCCCCACCCCGCCCATGCGCCGTGCCCGGCGGTGGCGACTCCTCCTCCGGCTGCCCACGGGAGAAAAGAGGAGGAGGAGGAGGGCGGCGGAGGAAAAGGGGAGGAGCCTCCCCGGCCTCCCCTGGCGGCCCGGTGCCAACCGGTCCACGGACCGGCACCGGTCCGCGGCCCGGGGGTTGGGGACCACTGCCATAGGCCATTCTGTTAAGCGATTTTCCCCTATCTCCAGAATTTTTTTCCCTTTAAACAGATTTTCGGTTAAACAAACTGCTTGTTATATGAGGGTCCACTTCTGTAGGACCCCCACTTGGTAATATTCTGTCAAGTGCAGCCAAACGGGCCAGAGCGAAGTGTACATGGAAACAAGAAAGAATTAAAACAAAGTAGGATAAAGCTAGTTTCACTTTATCCCAAAGAAGGGCTGGGGGTGGGGCACGAGGTGTCTTTGCGTGGTGCAGAGAAGGTCGCTGCCATAGATACCAACCAGGTAAGCCTCCCAAGGGAGAGCGTTTCACAGCTTCCACGTCTCAGAAACTGGAGGCACTTGGAAAACATCACAGAAGATCTCCACGACTCGCCAAGGAACAGTGTGGGTGGAGCTTGGTCTGTCACACGCCCAGGTCTCTAGCCGTATAAGGCTCTAAAAGTAAGCACCAGAACTTGAGTTTCATTAGGAGATAGACTAGGTCAGGCATGTCCAAACTTTGGTCCTCCAGATGTTTTGGAGCACTACTCCTACAAGTCCATTGTCATTGGCAATCTAAGGTCAGAATTCTGGGAGTTGTGGTCCAAAACATCAGGAGGGCTGAAGTTTGGACCTGCCTGGACTAAGTACTCAGCAGACCCCCGCCCGCCCCCACCCCCCAGACTGGCGCTCTGAAGCTCATTCTGGTGAGCACTTTTAGAACGCCCAGGACAGATACACTGGCTTCTGTGTTTTAACACATGACCTCTTGCTGTGTTTCTCCCCGACACGCTGGCGCTTATCTTCGTAATGTACTAAAAACCGCATGCTCTCTCTCTTTTTTTTTTTTGCCAGATTCCAAATACGGCAATCAGTTTTCTTGCCCGGTTTCCATTATGTGATTATCACATGCTTGCCTGTGTGCTTCCTAACAGCTGTTGGGGCTTGGCTTTCAAGGAGGTGTTTCTTTTTGCTGCCTTCCTTTTTTAGTGCTAGCAGCAGATTTGACCTTTTCACATAATTTATGGAGAGTCCAGCCACAAGGGAAGCTTTGTGCGCAATCTAAAACTGTAAGGAAACGATAGGAAAAGCTGCAGCTATCACTGTTTGGTCGAATCGTTGGCTGTGACCCTGGCCGTCATCTATGGGCCTAGCCAAAGTTATGCTTTGCCTCGTTTCTATCTAGAGTGGGCAGTTTGTACTGTGTTTTGCATAGAATCTCTTTGTAGATAATGTGGATACGTCAAAAGGAATGTGGACACTCAAGTCTTAGGTGACCTGATTGTATTACACTAGTCCTGTTTCTGAGTTGGTATCAGAGGGTTGTTTTGGACGTTTTAAACTCCAAAGCAGTTTGGGGCCACCTTATTTGAAGGACATACATCAGGCATGTCCCAACTTCGGCCCTCCAGATGTTTTGGACCATAATTCCCACAGTCCGTCGTCATTGGCAATCTAAGCTTAGAATTCTGGGAGTTGTGGTCCAAAACATCAGGAGGGCCGAAGTTTGGACATGCCTGACATACATGAATCTGCTCATGGGTTAAGGTTATTTTCACAGGTCCTGGTTTGTAACTAAGCAAAAACGATTAATAAAATTGCCTGGGTACTTTCATTCAGTAGCCACGCCTCCCTGGGGAAGTGATTGATTTTAAGAGGAGTTTAAAAAAACACATCTCTTCTGGTTTTCAATGTACAATGTTGGTGGGTCACTTCCTGTGTGGCAAGTACTAGCCCAGCCTCTTTTTTCTTCTCTCTCTCTAGCCGCTGTGTCCTAAGGAGCTCTGGCACTTTGTCCATCAGTGCTATGGCAATGAACTAGGACTGACAAGTGACGATGAAGACTATGTGCCTCCTGATGAGGATTTCAACACGATGGGGTAAGCCAGCTCAGTTGTCCAAAACAAGAATGAGAAGTTCATTCATGTAAATCCAGTTTGGAGGCTTGCTGTGCCTCAGGCATGCCAGGGGGCCAAGTGAGATAGCCAGACTGGTAGCTCCAGGTTTTACAAAGCAACACAATATTTCATTTCTTCGTTATGTGTACATGCATGGACTTGCCTGTGGGTCCGTTGCTTCGTTTGAGTGCATAAGAAAAATCTGTGAATCCTGATCAATTCCCTGCCGTGGCTTTGAAGGGGGTGGCATTTACCTGCCATAAATAAACCATATTATATCCTAGCAGTGGAGAAACTAAACAAAGGCAGGGTTTGCATGACAAGGTTGGCTTGCTGGGGAAGAAGCAGAAAGTCCTTGAGCATGTGTCTTCCTCCAAACATGTTGTGGCCCATAGCATGGATAGAACTCCGTAATCCCATGCCAGTTTTCTAGAATGTGATGCAGAGAGGTTTCATGTAATGAAACACATGTCCTGTCGACATCCCCATTCTTGATCATTTCAGTCTAAAATGTTACAAGTCTGACTGTATCTGAAGAGCAGATTGTCTCACCAGCATTAGGGTGCGTGTGTGTGTTTGGGGGTACACACTCTATGGGCCTTTTCACATGACCCCTAAGATCCGCTGGCCCCTTAAATTCAGACCAAAGATCTTAGGGGTTTGTTGCTCTTCCTTCCTCCCCACCAGAGAAAGAGAGGAAAAAATGCAGCTCACCTGGAGGAGCTTCCTGGAGCTCCTTTCTCTTCTGTTTCTCTTCTGCTTGCTTTTTTTCCTCCCACCTCTTCTCTTAAAGGGGCGGGAGGCAAAAAAAAAAACACAAGCAGAAGCCAGGAGAGCCCCGCACTGACCAGATTAAATCCGGACCTGGGGATTTTCACCCACCTCAAGCAGGTACAAGAAAGTGCAGCTGGGTCGCGCTTAGGTGGGCGGGGTCGCACTTAATTTCCTGCAAACTCCGGAGCTGGTGGGAAAACACTTGTAAGGTCCGGAGTTTGCAGCCATTTGCTGCGGAGTTTAGGGGTCGTGTATAAAGGCCCTATGCTAGCATCACTCAAAGTTCCCTAGACCTATAACTTATCCATGACCATTGTAGTGGATTTGGGTGTCTGGGTACCAGCCCATGAGGTACCCAGAATGGCAACCGGGGAAAAGGAGGGCATAAACCTATTCGTTATGAGGTTTGCTTTGTCTTTCTGAGTTTCCTTCTCCAAAGTTGAGCTCGTAGGGTTGCCTAAATTCATTTGGATCCCATTTGTTCTTCCAGCTACTGTGAGGAGATTCCCGTGGAAGATAATGAAGTAAATGACAGCTCCCCCAAAAGCAGCATGGAAGTCAAGCCCGAGGCAAGCCCTCTGCTCCCAAAGAAGTCTGTCACCAACAGCAGCGCGTTGATGCCTCTGGGGAGTAATGAAGTGCCAGTTCCAGTAAGCATTTGCCCTGCCTGGGATTCACATTCCCATTGTGAGCCAATGCATAGTTGGTAGGGAGAAATATTTTACTTTTTCGTTGAAATCTGCCCAATGTTTCCCCCCTGGCCCCTGCTTGCTGTTAAATGCAAAAAAAACCAAAATGCATTAAACCTCAAAAAATAGTTCTCTGGGCTGTGGGGAAGGCGCATCACAATTTAAACCTATGAACTGGTACAATTTGGTTAAGAGTTGGGGACCAAACATTTATCTTAGCAGTCTTGAAAACAGCCCAATCTTTTACCTGAAAAACTACACCTGTTGAATCAGCTTGATGTACTGCATATACTCGAATGTAAGTCTAGTTTTTCAGCCCTAATTTTGGGCTGAAAAAAAGGGCCCTCGGCTTATATTTGGGTCAATACTTTTAGCCACTGAGGCAAATGCTTGGGTCGGTGGCTAAAAGTCATTTTAAACCTCGTGCGCTGTTTCTCCTGGACCCCCCCACATCATGGGGGAGCGGCATGCAGTGTTTAAAATGACTTTTAGCCACCGAGGCAAGTGCTTGCCTCAGTGGTTAAAGGACATTTTAAACATCACACACCGCTCCCCCAACTCACAAAGGAGGAGCTGCCAGGCGCTGCTGCATTTCCCACTCTAGACTTATACTTGAGTCAATAAGTTTCCCTAGTTTTGGGGGGGGGGTTTAAATTTAGGGGCCTCGACTTATACTCAGGTTGACTTATACTTGAGTATATATGGTACTTCTTTGTGGCATCTTTGGGGTCCCCTTCTAAGGACTAAACCCGTTTGTTTGTCCCAGATAAATCAAGGGCTAAACGCCCACTGACTACATATGTAAATCCCTTTGATTCAGCAGGTCTGCTGTATCTAAAACCAGCAACTGGGTGAGCTTGTTGCTGTAAATGTTTATTGCTCTTATGTGGCATGACGGTCCTACGTACATTGACCCTAAATTGAAGATGTCCCAGAAAGCCTCTGCAGATCTTGCATAGGGAAAACCGCGACTTCCTCTTTTCTAATCCGCCCATCCCATGTAAAATTTGGGTTCCAGTCATTTTACAACAGGGGCATGGTGGCTCAGTGGACTAAGGCTCCGAAAACTGTCGGATGCAAAGTCGGCAGCTCGGCGGTTCAAATCCCGAGTGCCACACAATGGAGCGAGCTCCCGCTGATAACCCCGGCTCCTGCCAACCTAGCTGTTCAAAAGCACGTAAATGCAAGTAGATAAATAGGTACTGCCGTAAAAAGCGGGAAGGTGAAACAGCGTTTCCTTGCAGCCATGCCGGCCACATGGCCATGGAGCCACAGCACTGGCTCTTCCGGCTTGAATACAGAGATGAGCACCGCACCTAGAGTCAGACACGACCAGCCTGCATGTGCGGGGGGAACCTTTACCTTACCTTTTACCATTTTACAACACCCCATAATTTCTGTTGCTTTCCCCCCCTAAGTTACATTACCCAAAGGCAGCATGGTTAAGGCCACAATCCATAGGCAAAGAGGCAAAGCCCTCTGTCCATGCTCCGCAGTGGGAAGGAGTGATGGCAGCATTAAACGAAGGACAGTGCCCTTCTTTTCCACCATTCCAGTATGAAGGTGTCGTTCCCGAGGAAGAGGAGGTTGAGGACATGGCTGCCGAGAAGGAGCTGACCATCGCAAACCTGATTGCAGACAAGATAGAGATCATTGCTCCCATGACTTCCCCGTCCTTGGATTTTAATGACAACGAGGACATTCCGACGGAACTCAGCGATTCCTCGGAAACACATGATGAAGGTGGGTGCCTGGAGCCAGGGCCAGATTATGACCCTTCAAGGCCCTATGCACTTAAAATATTTTGGTTCCCCCAATATATATTTGTGTATGTTGGAGGTATTTTCCTTCCCTTGGATTTCTTAACCCTTGGCAGAGGTCTACACTCTGAGTGCTCTTGTTATTAGTGTATATATATCTATGTATTTTTTTCATTTAATGTGGGGGGGGGACCTTTTTGCGGGTCCTGGTTCAGCAGCACCATTTGCGCTATTGCACCTTATGGCCCACGGCCCATGGTAAATTTGGCTATGGAAAATGTCTGTGGGGCCCCCCTCTTCCCTTGATGCCCCCACGCATGTGCTTATTGTGCTTAATCGTCAATCCACCCCTGCCTGGAGCCCCCAGGCATTGCAGTGGGATGGAGCTTTGCTGTAACACCTCCCTCTCCACCTCTGATGCCATGAGCGTCTCTTTGGAAAGACACGGACTTCCCGCACGGCATCTCTGCTGCTTCCTATTCAGTGGCATCTAGCATTCTGGCTAGATGCCACTGATCGTGGCTTGGATGTGCCTTAATTTTCATGCGTTGGTAGTCTCCTACTTAATTACTCCCGGAGACTACAGCATTTTTAGGTGAATGGTGACAGACGGTTGGCATCATCCAACATAAGCATCCCCTGCATTTCAATAAAATTCATGCAAAATACCATTGCTAGTGCTGCACGACTAAAATTTGTTGGAAAATTCACAGGAGGCTCACAGGAGGCTTTTGCATTTTTTTAGTGAGGATCATGAAGCTGACAATTCCAAATTACCTACTCATCCTGAATACATTTCCTCTAAAATGTTGTATTCCACAATTATCCCACAATCCTTTCAAGTGACCAACTAGTTATTTATTCATTCATTCATTCATTCATTCATTCATTCATTCATTCATACATACATACATACATACATACATACATACATACATACATACATACATACATACATACATACATACATACATACAACTTTTATGCCACCCACTACCCAAAGGTCTCTGGGCAGCTTACAGTTAAAATAAACAAAACAATTAAACATGAAAATGCTAGTGAAAATGAAAGCGATTAAAAACATTTAAATAAAATACACTATTTTTTTTTTTTGTTCTGGAAATGAACGTATGAGCAGGAGGAACATTCCCTTCTGAGCCTTGCTGGTGGGATTCATGTACAGAGCACTGCATAGCCAAAACCATGTGACGTTGCCATGCACAGTAAGAAGGAATCCTCTGAGGCCAAACAGTTAGATTAAGACACGTGAGGTTAAAAGAGTGCATGATGGCATAGCAAGCCAAAGATGTGCAACTAGAAATGGGCACAAAACATCAATATATTGTTTCATTTTGTTACTAACAAAATTTTTAAAGTAATAAAACAAAATGAAATGAAACACTATGCTCCCCTGGGTCCTAGAGGCACCAAAATGGCAGGGGACTTTCCTCAAGCTCTTCCCTCTAAGCCCTGAAATTTGAAGAGGTCTGGGTTTCAGGGGGCTGAGTTATTAACTCCAAAAGGGATCCCCCTATTAAAATATCATTTTTGAGGAAGCACCCCTGATTTTGGTGCTGAAACATGCCTGCTGATCACTATTTTAATGTACTCAAAAATAGTAATTGCAGACATGATTCGGCACCAAAACTGCTGCAGAGCTTCCTAAAGCTCTTCTCTGTAAGTCCCAGAAATTTTGGGAGGTCTGGGTTTCAGGAGGCTGAGTTATTAAGCTCCAAAGGAGGTCCCCATAGCTAATTGCCAGAGTGTGTATGTCGTGCATCAGGAATATAGGGGTTAACTGGGTTTGAGCTGCTTAAAGTAACCCCTATATTGCTGGCATGAGCTGTACACTCTGGCAGTTAGCTATGGGCACTCCCTTTGGAGGTTAATAACTCGGCCCCCTGACTCCCAAACCTCTCCAGATTTGGGGAGCTTACGGGGAAGAGTCCAGGGAAGCTCCCCTGCCATTTTAATTCTTCTAGGATGTATCATTTTGTTCCTAGAGGGGGGAAATGATGTTTTGATTTGTTACATAATGGAACAAAGAAACAGCGTTTCATTTCTCATTTTGTGCCCATCTCTACTCCCTACTTCTTTTTTGCAGGGGAAGTCCAGGCCTTTTACGATGACCTGAATGGACGGCAGTATATGAACGAGGTGTTCAATTTTAGTGTGGATAAGCTCTATGACCTGCTCTTTACGGACTCTCCGTTTTTGCGGGACTTCATGGAACAGCGACGGTTTTCCGGTAAAGTTGGCTTTCATGGGCATTACATGCAGCCTTGCTGTGTAGTAAGTCACTTCTCACTCAGAGGTTCATGTAAGGGCATAGCTACTGTATTCACCAAATGTTGTCCCACTTCAAAGGTCAAAAGAATGTGGCTCCCTACCAAGGACCTCTTGGGCATTTATAGCTCTGGGAAAGGCGTGTGGGACCTCCAACAAAGAATTCCCTGCACCATTTAGATTGCTTTTCTCAGGCTTTTCCTGAGAGAGTGTGAGAGCGAGAGAGCAAGTATAACCTTCCTGAATTCATTTTATCACTTTAATCCTCAGGCAAATCAACAATGATATTCTTTGTCCAGTTTTGTGCTCTGCATCAAAGAGCTGTTTTGAAACATCAAAAGGCAAAGATGGAGCAGATGTTTTTGCTGGTGGGAAAGCACCAAGAATTCTTCCGTCTTGCCCAAGTCAATATCTGGTTCACAAAGTGGCCAACGTGGAAGGGCAAGAGCCATTGACCACCCTCCTACATCCACCATGGCCCGACTAGAAACTCACATGTATTTTTAGCCCCCCCCTTTTTTTTTTTGCTGGAACAACTATGCGGAAGGGACCCTGTTTTAGAGAAGGCATAATTTTCCTGTTTCTTTGCCAAACAACGGAGAGCAATGGAGGTCCTGTGGGCTTTGAAAAATATCCTATGGGGATATTTGCCAGTCTTATAAAAATTCTTTCCAAGTGCCTAAAAAATGCCTGACGAGCCCCAGAAAGATGCATCGAATTTTCTTAGAATGTCACTTCGTGCAAACTTGCAAACATGTGAAATCCACTTGTGAGTCATCTCATTACCACCCTTATTAGGTTTTTAAGAACTTTCCTCTGAATTCCCGTGGATGCAGAACTTTCTAACTTCACCTTGCATTTTTGCATTAGGCAACACTGCCATAATGGAAGATGCAAAGCAGAAGTGCTTTGGGAAAATAAAAAGATAAAGGAGCAGGTCTCACTTTACATGCTCATCAAATTTCTTGAGACAACACCTAAGATGAGGTGGAATGTTATAGTTCGGTGCCCAGGTAGAGGTGTGCTATAGTGTGACCTCTAGGCGTGGAAGCCTCAGCATCAGGTTCATATTACTTTCTGTTGGCCTGAACAGACTGCTGTGGTTGCAGAATTGCAAACCACATTTTCCTAACATTAAAATGGGAGCATCCCTGGTTCACTTAGGAGAGGAGCATGCAATAAATGAAGGTTTAAGCATGACGTACAATTGCTCTGTGTCCCTTTTGCTGGATCTGCCTGCTAGTGTGGAGGTGGGGGCACTGGATCCCCACGCCCTGGGCTTGGCCATACACACATTCCTCTCCCGCACCCTCTTGGGAACTAGCTTCCCTCTGTGATCCCACATTCTCACCAACTGACCTTGCTGCCTCTTTTGTCTCTCCCTTTTGCCTCAGATATTGTTTTCCACCCGTGGAAGAAAGAAGAAACAGGCAATCAGAGTCGGGTTATCCTCTACACCATCACCCTTACCAACCCTCTGGCCCCTAAAACTGCCACGGTCACGGAAACTCAGGTAAGGGGACTCTCTCAGAACTCGGTGCCTTGTGGGAGCTGATATATCTTGGACTTCAGGACACTTCAAATAGAGAACTCAACATGGTGTGTTCCTTGACCAGCCACCTTCTGCCTATTGAAACCTATTCTCTGTTTTCCCCCCAGAAAATGTACAAAGCAAGCCAAGAGAGTGAGTGCTATGTGATAGACGCAGAGGTGCTAACTCACGACGTTCCCTACCATGATTATTTCTATACGATCAATCGTTACACATTAACGCGTGTTGCCAGAAACAAAAGCCGACTCAGGTGAGAATTCTGGGTGAAATTAACCTGATGGCAGTGATAGCTGTGCCCATCTGTCTGCTTTTGTTGGCAAGCAGGGAGGGATCACTAAGGGGTGCAAACGGTTTTATGAAAAAGGGAAAATAAACAGTCTTGAATTCAGGGCCAGGTTCTGGAAGCAAACATGTTTTTTGTTTTGTTTTTTTAGATGGAAGTAGTAGCCTTTCTAAATGAACGCTGGTGTTCTTTCTCCTAAACCAGTGTTGGTGAACCTATGGCACGGGTACCAAAGGTGGCTCTCAGAGCCCTTTTTGTGGGCACCCAAAATTGCCCCTTCACAGCCACCTGTATTCAGGTTAAATCACTGTATTGGCCCTCTGCGAAAAATTAGAGGGTTTTGAATCACAGTTTGGGCACTCAGTCTCTAAACAATTTGCCATCGCTGTCCTAAACCATGGCCATTATGTTTTTTTTTTGGGGGGGGGGAGGTGTTTCAGGTTTCAGAGCCAAAGACAGGTGTCTTGTTGTGAAAATTGTTTGTACAGCTAGTATTACAGCTCCCAGGCTCTTGTGCAGAAGGTGTTCTGATTTTGAACTTTTATAAATTAGTTGGAATGGGGCGATGAAGAGGATGCTGGTGGATGATGCAACATGGGAGGGATGGGCCAAGATTGCAGACATTTTTTAAACAGAGGTGGGTGGCCCTCTTTTGGGGTGCTGTTGTCACATCTTGCGCCGTGAATCCTGGTTTGAGTAAGGCTATCAAAACAACTTGCAAGGTCCCTTCCAACACTTCGGTTCTTCCTTCCAGGGTTTCTACAGAGCTGCGATACAGAAAACAGCCATGGGGGCTAGTGAAGTCCTTCATCGAGAAGAATTTCTGGAGTGGCCTGGATGATTATTTTCGCCATTTAGGTGAGAACGTCCCTCAACCACCCAAAAGAACTAGCTGGCTGCCCATCTGCTTGCCTGTGTCGGGAGATGGCCAGTGGTTGCATTCTGGAAACCAAATGATAAGACCGAAGGAATTAGACCTTTTTAAAGGCCTGATTTGGGTGACCCTGACCTGGTGGAAGGAAGTTCTGTTTTAGTACTTCAGTTCTGTGCTCTAACACAAAAGCACTCTTTCTTTAAGAGTTATGCATGAAGGTGTGTGGCAGCAGGTGAACCTATCCAAGGCAGATGGTTTGGGGATGGAGGGCAGATCCTGAGCTCCGAGGTTGCCCTGAGGACGCCATTGACTCTGACAACACTTACCTTTTGCTGGAGGTAGAACCCGCCACCCTCCGCTCCTAACGAATTGCTGTTTGGCCTTTTGCAACAGAGAGCGAGCTGACCAAAACAGAGACTGCGTACCTTGCGGAGCTTCACAGGCAATCTCCCAAAGAGAAGGCTAGCAAACAATCCACGGTGCGCCGGAGGAAACGGCCTCACACGCACCTGAGGGGGCCCCACCTGGAGGAAGTCCTGAGCCCCGTCACCACTCCCACCGACGAAGAGGTTGTAGGTCGGATCAAGCGTGTGGCAGGTGAGGAGTTGAGGATGCTGAGCTGAGCTCAGCCTGACAGGACTTGTTTAAAACCTGGTTAACAGGCTTCTCTTAGGAGAAGTGGCTGCCTTTGAGGCAGAAATGGCTTTGCTGAGGGCAGTTTGCATGCAGCCCCTGCAGGGGATGACCTGTGGGACTGATGAATTCTCCTCCCAAGTAACTGCCTTTGAATCAATTGCTTTATATGCCTAGCAAGGACGTTTCAGTATCTATTGGCTCAACAGCTTTAGCGGATGGGTCCTCTGACTTTGATTGTTATGAGGAAAGGCTAAAACATTTGGGGCTCTTTAGTTTGGAAAAAAGGCACCTGAGGGGGGGGGATATGATTGAGATGTACAAAATAATGCAGGGCATGAGTAAAGTGGATAGAGGGACACTCTTCTCCTTCTCACAAAATAGCAGAAATAGGGGACATACACTCAAATTGAGGGTTGGGAGAGTGAGAACAGACAAAAGATTTTTTTTTTTACCTAGCGTGTTCTTAATCTGTGGAACTCCCTACCACAGGATGTGGTGATGGCATCTGGTCTGGATGCCTTCAAAAGGGGATTGGACAAATTCCTGGAGGGAAAGTCCATCACAGGTTACAAACCATGATGGAGATGTGTAATCTCCAGGCTTAAAACCAGGGTGCTTCAAGGGCCAGACGCAGGGGAGTGGTAGCAGGAGGCAGATATCTAGTTTCATGCGCTCCCAGAGGCATTTGCTGGGGCCACTGTGAGATCCAGGAAGGTGGACTAGATGGGCCTTTGGCCTGATCCAGCATGGCTCTTCCTATGTTCTTATGGTGTGGCACAGGTTGGTTCCCATTTGCCATTGTCACAATAATACTCCCCTCCTTCTGTAGCCCACATTTCCTCACAGATTCCTTCTGTGAGGACCCCAAGCGTTTCCAGAGTTTAAACGTGCAGCCTGAGGTTTCATCCTGTAGTACACAAGGAAAAGCTTTGGACTGTGGTGGATGAGGCCCACTGGAGGGGGACCTTAGCACAGATGAAGCCACGTACCTCTCCTCTCTTAGACAGAGTCCTTTCTTTGCAACCTGCAGGTCTACTGCATAACTCCTCTTTGGGAAGGGATGGAGGGGACCGGGAGTTACCTGCCCAACTAGTGAGACCACCCTGGGGTAAGCAGGGAAGAGGAGTTTCCTTCCTAAGTGTGAACAACCCACGCTGCCTTCCAGGTTCCACCCAAACACGGCACATCCCCGAGGAAAGTCCTGGCGGCTTCCACCTGCAGAGTGTCTCCAAATTGCTGCTCATCATCAGTTGCGTGTAAGTCATTCCATGGCCTCGTTTACTTCTTTCCTCCCCTTTCATTCTCTCCTCGCTCCCCCTTTTTTCACTTTGCCCCACTCCCTATTACATTTATTTGTTTTCCTACAACAGGAAGAATTTGCAAAGCTAATCACTGTTAAGACTAAGAGTCCTTTCTCCGTATCCATGGGCAATAATTATCGAAGGATCGATTTGGAATCATTTCCCATCTTTTGTGGCACCTTAGCCCATTCCCTTCATCTTTCATTTGGTCCGCCTTTTTTTTTTTTTTTTTTTATATTATGTATATTCCTTAGAATCCTCCTGGGTGTTTCTTGGGCCACAGGAGATGTTGAGGGAGGGAAGTGACCAGGTGAATGGGAAGAAGGAAGCAAGGAAAAATTGCCAAAGCCTTGTTATGGAGAGGATTGCAAAATGAACTCCTTCCTCACTGTAAATCTGGAAAAGAACCAGCACTGGGGAGACGGGAGAGACAGAAAGGAGGAGCGGTTGAGAGATTTCAGATGTTTCCAAAGATTTAACATTGTTGTGCTGGTGACGTGCACCCTCTTAAAAGAAAAAGAAAAAAGCACGTTTTCCCCTGATGAATAAAAACATGTCAGACGTCAGTTTACTATTCGTCTGTCTGGGCTAGTTTAAAATTAGGATTTTTTATTTTTATTTTTTGCAAGGATTAAGAAACTAATGTGCTATCTGGACTAAAAGGAGAATAATCTCTTTACTCCAAGACCCTCCAGCTCCAAAATTGACCCTCACACTGCATAGCTGATCTGTTTTAAGGAAGCTTGTTTTTGCTTTTCACTGTAACACCTTGCATTTGTTAAGGTGGAAGGGGGGGGGGAAATGACTGTTCTTTTTCAGGTGAGCTGCTGTTTTGTTTGTTTTGTTCTGTTCTGTTCTGTTCTGTTCTGAAATGGCTCTAGATCAGTGGATTCTCAACCTGTGGGTCCCTAGATGTTCCTGGACTGCAATTCCCAGAAGTCTAAATCACTAGCTAAGCTGGCCAGGAATTCTGGGAGTTGCAGTCCAGGAATATCTGGGGACCTACAGATTGAGAAACACTGATCTAGATAATTTGAGTCGAGCTGTAATGTGGAATGATTCGCCCATGTACAGGATTAATTTACTATTTCCATTTAGTCCCAAAGAGTTAATTAAGATGGCAGCTGATCAGGCAATACATGAAGTTTGTTTTCTCCTCTCAACATGGGAGAATCCAGATACAAGGCTGACCTGGTTCTTCTGCTTTCTTTGGATCCGTTTTGAATTTTGCTTTGGTTCCGCCCCTCCCGCCCCCAGTTGTTGTCCGGGCTGTTGGCGCCTCCTGCTGGTACAAATCGTCTTGGAGGATGACCAGCCCAGCAGAATGTTAAGTCTTCTGAGCCAGCACCTTTCTGAATCTAACAAACAGAGAAAAGCCAGATTCCACAAATGGGATCAATTTGATTGTCCTCATTTGTATCCCTTCTTCAGATTGCCCAGCATTTGAGGGTTGTTTTGTTTGTTTGCATGTGTGTGTGCGTGCGCACGTGTGTGTGTGTGTGTGTGTGTGTGTGTGTGTGTGTGTGTGTGTGTGTGTGTGTGTGTGTGTGTGTGTGTGTGCACGTGTGTGCACGTGTGTGCACGTGTGTTCCGATCCCAGATATGACCTGCTGTTATGCAGAGATGATCAGGAACTGGACGAGACAATTGATGAAATGAGGACGGCCTGCCATTAGAGCAAGGGAAATGCCACAGGGACTGGATCCTTGATCAAACAGGATAGTAGCTGAAGACTAGGCAGAATGGCAGTGTCCTTCCTTGGTGCCCTGTGACAAGAAGGCACCTCTCCCTCCCTCTCTTCCTCCTTCCCTCCCTCCCTCTCTCTGTGACTTCCGTTTTGTTCTCGTTTTTCCATAGAAACACAGGGCTCCCCCCCCCATGACCACGATACCCCCTTTTCTGTTAGAAACCTTTCTTGGGATCTGGGTCGGTTGTGTTTAAGGACCCTTCTTCTGACAAGGGCTGTGTACTCCCCCAGCCACTCCACTCTGCCCCATCTCTGGTCACACAGCTGTGCCACAGATGTTGGATGTTTCTCCTTTTCTCTTGCACCCTGTTTTCACATGTCCTGCAGCTTCTCTCTCCAATGTGTGTACTCTGTGTCCTTTCAAAGAACTTCCCCGGCAGTTATCTCCTGTCTCGACTCTGGTGTGCTTCTAACCTTCGCCTCCTCCATCTTTTTTTCTCCCCTGCTCCCATTAGGATTTGTTTCAGGTACTGTCTCCTTCTCTTTACCTCGCTGTTCTCTTCCCTGTCTCTCACTCCCCTCCCCTCTGCATCCCTGCTGGTGGGCTTGTCTCTTTCTTTAAAACACCATCGGCTTGGGTTCTCTTCCGGCGGTGGTCTTGACAGTTTCTTTCTGAAATCCCAAGGGCTGTTCACCTCATGACGTGGCTTCTCCCCACAAACAGAAAGCCTCTGGCCCCTCTTCCTGTAAGGTTCCAATGAGGGCAGATCTTGCTGGGTCTGCTTCTCCTCCTCCTCCTCCTCCTCCTCCTCCTCCTCCTCCTCCTCCTCCTCCTCCTCCTCCTCTTCCACCATCACCACCACCACCATGAGCAGAACCTGCATGTTGATTTACTCCTGCATCCCTTTAGGTTTTGTCAAATACATGCAGCGCTTGACATCCTGTTACTGGGTGGCCCTGGAATTTGGGAGGGAAAGGCAAGAAACGCAGGGTGGTTCTTTCTGTTCTTGGGGTCTTGGTCTCCCCCATCCCTCCTCTGAGTAGTTTCAGAAAAGATGAAGGAAGGGAACAGATCAAACATAACTTATTCAAGAAGCCAGCATCGGTTCAGATTCAGCCAGTTTGCCAATAACCTAGAATTGGGCGTGGTGGCTCAGTGGACTAAGGCTCCAAAAACTGTTGGCTGCAGAGTCGGCAGCTCAGTGGTTCGAACCCAGCAGTTTGAAAGCATGTAAATGCAAGTAGATAAACAGGTACCGCCATAAAAAGCGGGAAGGTAAAACAGTGTTTCCTCGCAGCCATGCTGGCCACGGGGCCATGGACTTGCACAACACTGGCTCTTTGGCTTGAATACGGAGATGAGCACCACCCCTAGAGTCAGACATGACTAGCACACGTGTGCAGGGGGGACCTTTACCTTTACCTTTTTACACATGTGTTATACTGGAGGATCAGTAACTGGGGACTTCCTACCTGCTAAGGACAGAAGCCAAGCCAGATGCTTGTTCTGTCTAGGCCACAATGGTCAATGCAGAATCCAGGGCACCAGGCAAGATGCTTTCCTATCTCTACCAGGATATTCTAGCTATCCCGTGTACACAGTAGCACTGAACTACAAATTCTATCCTCACCAGAGTGGCCCCAAGCACCTTAAATGCCATAACGTGTTCCTCACCCAGCATCAACCAGGCCTGACTCCGTTTAGCATCCAAAATTAGGCAAGGTTAGTCCTGTTGGGAGTGTCCTGATGACCTGCACAATGGGTCCCTTGCTGTGCTTCTTTCCAACACATTCAAAGAAAGTTGCTATAGCTATTGCAGAGGTGAAGCAAGTTTGATGTTTTGGAGACTCCCCTGCAGATGCAGAACATGGTTTCTTCATGCTGAGACCTGGTTGTGTTTGAACATGTACTACAGGTGCCCATTGAACCATTTATAAGACATGGTCAGCAGCTGCAAATAAACAGGAAGGATTAATTTATTTCCACATATCTTTATAAAAATGCCTGACACTGACAGATGAAAATTGACCAGGGACGTCTCAGGACAGGGTTCCTTGTGGCTAGACAGAAAGGCTACAGCTTTGGTTGCCTGTCTTTCATGAACATATTCTCTCTGTCTTCCTCTCCCCAGCCTGGTGCTTTTGGTAATCCTCAACATGATGCTCTTCTACAAACTCTGGATGTTGGAATACACCACCCAGACCCTCACAGCATGGCAGGGCCTGCGGTTACAGGAAAGGTAAATGCACTTGACATGGCAACGGTCTGTTCTAGCCCCTTTGTGGCGGCCAGGTAGATTTGTGGAATCACCCCTCGGCTGTAGATGAGTTGCTTGCGTAATAGGGAGGATACAAGGAATTTTTATTCTGCAAAACTGTTTGTTTATTTTGCTGCCCTCTTGTTGGTTTTTTTTTAAGGTTTTGTTTGTGTGTGTGTGTGTGTGTGTGTGTGTGTGTGTGTGTGTGTGTGTGTGTGTGTGTGTGTGTGTGTGTGTGTGTGTTTTGAAGCTTTGAAATTTTGCTATTGCTTTGTTATTTTATTTCCTGTTTGATTGTGAACTGCCCAGAGTTGCCTTTCAGGGAAGACAGGCAGTCAATAAATGCACAAATAAATAAATGCATAAATAAATAAATAAATAAATAAATAAATAAATAAATAAATAAATAAATAAATAAATAAATGCATACATACATACATACATACATACATACATACATACATACATACATACATACATACCTCTTCTACCTCTTCATATATGGTGTCCCAACCACCACTTGAGGTTTGTGACCTCCCTGCATGGTGGATAGGTGAGCTAAGGATTTGAAGTGGGTCTCTGTAGTCCCATTCTGACACTCTAACCACTAGACAACACTGTTACACAAAGCAGACCATCTCTATCCTGCCCTTTTCAATGTCAGTATAATTTCTACAGGAACCAATTATATGACTCTATATTTTGAAAAAGAGCCAGACTAGGTCCCATGCACACACAGAGTGTAGTCAATTGTGTGACACGATATGACTCAGGAGACCTCCATTCAAATCCTTGCTTGGCCACAGAAACCCTACCTTTGGCTGTCCAGATGCCACCCACCATAAGTCAGAATCTTCTAGATAGCACATCATGCACATGGCCCTTATGAAAACCTGGTGTTGCATTTTACCAAACCAAACCTTTGGCTGTCCAGATGTTTTGGACTGCAACTCCTAGAATTCCAAGCCCATATTGCCAACAATAAAGGACTGTGGGAGTGCTGTCCAAAGCACCCCTGCCATAAACCATATACCTGTTTTTTAAAAGAAACAGATTATTTTTGAGGAAGAAAAATGACATACATAATGCAACTGATGTTACATGTTGTCACTCTGCTGGGCGTTTATTTTATTTTATTTTATTTTATTTTATTTTATTTATTTATTTATTTTGCAGTATAAAATGAATGCTGTTGAACTTTATTCACTGGTTAAAATAAGTAATCTTTGCTCCTCTGTTCTGGTAGGTTACCCCAGTCCCAGACAGAATGGGCCCAGCTGTTAGAGTCCCAGCAGAAATATCATGACACAGAGCTTCAAAAGTGGAGAGAGATCATCAAATCCTCTGTGCTCCTCCTAGATCAGGTGAAGACTCGATCAGTTCCAGTGGATGAAAGTGTGGCTGACATTGTGAATGTATTTGTTGCATATGATCAACCTGAGTTGATGTACTTGCATATATTTTACTATGCTAAGAAATAGCTACAATCATTTGAGGGAGAGTTTCCCATTTGGAGAGTTAGAAAGCAACATCCATAATCCGATATATTGGGAATAGAGATGGGCACGAAATGAACAATTTTCCGTTTCCGCTTCCGTTTTTCATTTACGCAACGAAACGACAAATGAATTTTGTCTCCAAAATGAAATGAAACGAACAGAAACACCGGAAATTTTGTCGTGCGTTTCGTTTCCGTTACTGCAATACAGTGAACTGCTTTAAATGCTAAAAAATCACAAAAATTGAAATAAATGGTAACGAAATGGTAACAAAACGAACGAAAACGAAAATGATTTTTTTTGCAAAAATTTGCAAAAAACAGAAACAAACCGAAACGGACCCTCCAAACGACAAATGACAAACAAAACGTCATTTTTTTTTTATTTGTGCCCATCTCTAATTGTGAAAGTTGGGTTTTAATGCTTTGGTTTCCTTAAAATTTGATTCTGGAGCCTAGTTTTGCCATACCATGGTGCACATTTGTGAGTTGTAAACTGAAGCTGCCAGCCCTATTTTGGAACAAACGTACAAGCGTGTCGCCCCAATTTACATCTGCACTCTAGGTGTTTCTATATCTGAATGTGCTTTTCCACTATGCCATGACATGGTGTGATCTGGATGCCTGCAGGAGAGGGCACTTAAGAACACCATTCACCTTTTGAAGGACTGGAAAACTCAGAGTTGGGGTGGGAAACCTTGGGGCATTGTTGAACTCCAATATTGCTGTTGGCCATCAATGCCATCAGTCTTCACCAACACCGTGTATTGTTAGTCTTGAGTGAATGAAATTATGGTTTGGCAACATCAGGAGGGTGGCATTGTGTCCTCTGTTGAATAAATGGTGGCTGTTCTTGGCACTTGACACAAGACAACTAGACCTAAAGAGCATGTGGAATGTTGCTTGGGCATAACAGTCACATTCTGTATTCATTTTGCACGCTCAAGGCACCTTGTGTGCTTCAGCTAGAACAAAATTTAAAATGTGCTTTGTTTGTCTATAGCAGTGATGGCGAACCTTTTAGAGACTGAGTGCCCAAACTGCGATTCAGTACCAGTAATTTTTTTGCAAAGGGCCAATACAGCAATTTAACCTGAATAGAGGTGGCTTTGAAGG
The DNA here is from genome assembly GCA_029282475.1 of Phrynocephalus forsythii. NCBI lineage: Eukaryota > Metazoa > Chordata > Lepidosauria > Squamata > Agamidae > Phrynocephalus > Phrynocephalus forsythii. The sequence goes on from JAPFRF010000022.1 coordinate 9,348,320, forward strand.
AGGGCCCATGTCATAGGTTTGCCAACACTGGTCTATAGTGTTTCCTCAGCTATGACAGCTGATTAGTCCATTCAATGGGGTTTAATAACACATTTAAGCCATTTTATCATGACCTTTGTTTTTGTGGACTGCAAAAGATGAAATGGAGAAGAGCATGGTCAGTTGAGCCTCTCCCTGCTGGTACCTCTCTGCTTCCTCTGTGAAAACGAATGGTGCGGTTTGCACACGTGTTGGATGCACTTTGTTGAGTATTTGCGGGCCTGGAGCCTTTGGTGTGTTTGCACGTGCACTTGGGCAGACATCTGAGCAAATGAGCAGATCTGTGGGGGGCAGGGGGTGTCTCTCTGTCATCCAGTTGCTATTTTGGGTGGTGGTGTGATTTCTTTATTTTTTTTTTTTTTTTTTTTTTTTTGCAGATGAAGGACTCACTAATAAATCTTCAGAATGGCATCGGATCCCGCGAATATCAGTCAGAACCAGATGACAAGCGGAAGCGGTTCTACTAGCAGGCAGGAACACACAAGCGGCCAGAGGACTGTGTGCAATATGTGTACATAGAATATATATATAAATATATATATATAAACAGAATATAAATTTATATATATATATTATATACAGATTTTAAAAGAGAAAAAAAAGCCTATGTCCTGAGAAGAAAGAGTGGTGCTGACCGACCGACCTCCGGCACTGGATGAAATGGAGCGTCTCTGGGGCAGGTCCAGGAAGTGGCGAGGTTACGCTCTCCCAGCACTGAGGCACTGTGGGAAAACGTAGACTGTGCCCTTCTGGGTCCTCACACCCCTCTTGGTATTTTCCTGGCTATATGTTTTGTCTGTCTGTACGTCTGTCTGTCTGTCTGTCTGTCTCGGTTTGGGCTGGGCCTTTTTTTTTCCCACCCAAAGGGAAGACATCCGAGGGAGTGGAACCCCCTGTTCCCCCATGCTGAGTGGAAGGCCAAGGTATGTTTCAAAGAGAGCCTCTCTTCCCCAGTCCTGGTGTTTCAGGATAGCTGCTAAGGCTGAGATTCCACCCGCCCCCACCCTGCTGTGGGCCCTACTTTCTCTACAGGGTTGCTGTTGGCAGGAGTACCTTTCAGCTCACAATAGTGCAGAGTTGTTGGGGTTTTTTTCACCATGGCATCCTCTTGCAGGATTATCATTTTCTTGGCCTCTTAGTGCATGCGTCTCCCACTCTCTCTACAACTCCAGTGAGGAGCAGTGGCCTCTTTGTGCCACAGAAAGAGTTTGATGAGAGGTAGGGCGGGAAGGGATGATGATTCGTAGAAAGGCCCCGTGTTCAGGTCTGTCCTTGGTGCCCACTCGCTCCACGTTGGAGGAGTTAAGCAAATCTCTTCCCCTCCCCTCCCATGTTCAAGCTTGATGGCGTCTCTCTCTTTGGTGTGGGCTACCCTCTGATGGTTGTGCGTTTGCATGTTCATCCCTATTTATGGCAGGAAATGCTGCTTCACTAAAAGGGCTATCTGTACGCACCAGAGATCCTTGCTGAAAGGGATGGGGGATGGGGTGCGGGTCCAGACCAAGATTCTGATTAACAGAACATCCCGTGTTATCCCCTGTTAAACAACTCCAGATGTTTCTCTGCCAAAAGCAAAGTATACCCTGGGAACAAGCCTCAAAACTCAACCAAAGGGGATCAAAGCACCTGCATTGGTCACTTAAGCCTCTGCCCTGTTCACAGGACCCTTCTGCATGAATTAACTGCACCCTGTACCTTACTACACCCAAAGGAAATGCAGAATGAACAGCAGTTGCTTATTAAATTACAAAGGTTCTGTTTCCTAACCAGCTCTCCATCCATTTGAGCCTCTAGTTGCTTTGCTTGTCTGGATTTTGGAAAAGGTAGAGCCATGGAGGAAAAAAAAGGCAGGGTTAAGAGTTATACTGGGAGCAGTGCCAGTGCCTCACACTTTTGAACCATTAGCAACCTAGTAAAAATTCTTGAATGCATTTTGGTGACTGGAGGAAAAAGCCTCCAGGGAAAAACTGAGTTGGAAGCATTTGGTAGCCACTGCGCTGTGATTTTAAAAAAAACACACAACAATGAGCAAAAGGCCAGATTTTAAATTACTCAGGACACATTTGGTGCAAAAGCCAGCACAAAGTTCAGATGTCTACCCAATTTTTATTAGCAATTTTCCCCATCATTTTTAGTGGTAATCATATATAAAGAGTGACATGCCCTATTTTAGGCCTGATCTGGGTGCTGCCGAATGTCCACAATATTTATTTGATTTTGGAAACAAATGCCATCATATTGGGCTACTGCTGCTGCATCTTGTTCCTTAAAGTTTAGGGAGCAATGCTTGATTCCAAGGCCACATGGTCAGGGCCGCATTGTAGATGCAATCCGTTTGCTGGACCGGGACTCTCTAAGTCAGGTACAGTCCTGCATTTTCGCACAAGAGTTGACATGTTTGGTGTGGTGATGAGGGTTTCCTCCTAGGGCCTAAAGAGATGCAGTCTTCTCCTTGACTGGTTTAGTTTGTCATTTAGGGGATTCAGACAGTTGGAGACTGTCAACAGGGAGGAAAAGAAGGTCCCTGGCCTCCTCTTCACGAGGCCAAGAGTTTTAGCTGAGCCCCTGCCAAGAGAGTGTATTCTGAGTCTTCTGCAACACTTAGGAAGCAAGTAAACCTATCCACACGGACCAGCCGAGGTGCTTCTTTGTCCTTGCAAAATGAGTAGAGAAAGGTCATTTTGGAGATTTTGGAAGATGGCTGGACCGGTCTTGGAAGGCTGTGGAAAAACCTTGGATGGGGCAAGCTGGGTGGTAGAATTGCTTCTTGATCCATGTTTCATATTGTGAACACCACAGCCGTTGCTTCTAGAGTGAAGTGAGCAGCTTGGCGGGACAGGGTAGTTACAGATCCAAAGGCTGGGACCTTAGCTGACAGCCGGGCCAGGCAGTGGGGTACTTACACATTTTATTGTGTTTATATAGAAATATTCTTGTGTGATGCTGCTGATTCATTGGTGATCTTTAGGGAGAGCCCATTGCTTACGTAGGCTCCATAGAAGTGTTTGGATTGTCTGCTTGACTGAATAGCTTCCCTCTAAGCATGTGCAAGAGCCAAGAGTCTATAAGGCCTGAATAAGAGACACTGATAACCTTAGACTATGGATGAGAAACAAGTGGTTGTCTAGATTTTGCCAGCTTGCAACTCTCTTTCATCCTTAATGATGAACTTCAACATCCTTGATGTGTGTGGGGGTGCTGTATCCTTACCCGCTCCACCCCAGCACCACACTTTTAAAGGGACAGTTTGCAAGCCCAGATTTCTTTCCCCTAACCTGAACTATGTCTCTGTCTGGATTAGAAATGGACAGAGTGAGTTTACCACAGGGCTGATGAGGAATGTCCTATGCCCTCTTGGTTTGGAGAACCTTCATATTGTATCTCATGGACCTTCTCCCATTGGAGAAAAGCCTTGCTCCTCATTATATAGGCAGCTAATTGAGTCCGTTGTCAACAGGCCCTAGAGATGACCCATGAATCAGTGCAAAGGAAACAGATTTAAGGGAACAGATACAGTATATGAGTTCCATTCTTTCCATTATTGAAATGAATGTCAGTGCTATTGCGGGTGAAGGAAATGCTTCTGTTTCTCTCTTGGAAACAGCTCTTAGGGAAGATATGTTGGAATTTAACATATATCACTTCAGCATTCCCATGACCTTCATTTCATTTCATTGAGGCACAGCTCATTTTTTTTAATTTCTCTTGTGCTTAAAGCTGCCATCTACGGTAAAGGCAAGGAACCTTCCATTTTATTCATTTAAAAAAAACACTTTAAATGTATTTTTAACTCTTCCCCTGACCCATGTTTTGTACCAGTTTGGTTATGGGTATCACAAGCTCAGATGTACTGGTGCTTTGTCATGTTTAGGGGTTCCTTAGGTTGGTAGTCATGTTTGCTGCTTGCCAGCTTGCTCTTGAGGAGAGGAAGATGCTAGGATGATGCAGCCATTGATGCGCCTGGCCCTGCTTCAGGCAAGCTAGCCCCCAAGGAGGGATCTGTTTAAAGGATATGGTTTCTTTCCTAACCACTGTTTGCATTCCTGTGACCCACGTTGATGCAAAAAATGTCATCTCATCTGTACTGATTGCATTTGTCACAACTGCACAGGCAACCAGCATACACAGCCATTACATCTGGGACTTGGGTCAGTGAATTGATTCTTTCTTTTGTCTGCTGTTGGCTTCTCACTTTTATTATCTGAGCTCCCGTTAGTATCTTTGAACCCCTAAAAAGTATTGGGTTGGGGGGAAATTCAACTCCAAATCCTCAGTCTGTAGAATGAGCGTGGTAATGCCCTTCTACTCTGCGAAAGGGACACGATTCTTCCCGATCTCCCTCTTCAGGCATGCCCTGGGACCCGCCTCATGCTTTTTGTGTCTGTTTTTGTGCCATAACACCCCCACTTCTTCCCTCTAGATGTGCAAATCGGCCAAACTGGAGTGTTAATTTTCACCTTGACTTGCTGAGATGCACTCGCATCCCTCCCTTTTTGAGAGAGGTGGCCAAGTTCACCGTGACCATCTTTGTGTTACTTACGAGGCACCCTTGCCTCTGCTCCCTAGAAAGAGGCAAACTCGAATGGCTGCTCCTCTTCTGATGCATTCTTCCGTTGTGCCAGCTTCCTCCCTGCCTAGGCTGTGGCGCCATTATTCTCCCTCTTCTTTAGGCTCCCAGTGCCCTCTCTGGGCTGACCTGGTGCTATTCCAACCTGCTGCTTCTTTCCTTCCCATAGCTGTGGCATGTTCTGGAATGAATGCGATATGTATTGTCACGAGGGAAAAAAAATACACAAGCCCTCCCTTCGTTCTTCTGAAGGAATTATGTTTGCACATGGCTCAGAGGATCTTCACCCTCTGGCCATTTTATTTTATTTTTGATTACCTCACTTGACTTGGGTCCGTTTCGTTGCTAAGGTTTGAAGGACTGGCTTCCCAACCTAAGCTTTGTGTGGGACTTTTCGGGTGGCGCTGGGTGGCGGCGTACGGTAGCTCGGGACTCAGCCCTCTTGGTGGTGTCCCCGTGGTTTCCACTCACTCCCCAGCAGTGCTGGAATCTTAGTGAGTGGCACCTGTGGAGTGCTCCCTTGTCTGGCAACGTGCAAGAGGCAAGGGATAACTCCCTGACTGTTTCCTGGGTAACAATGAGAAGGGCTTCCAAGCCACCCCTCATCTCCCCTCCTCCTTTGACGAACCCCCTCCCAAGCATGAACATTTGGCTTGGATCCTGACAACTTTAATCAGATGCACAGGTTCCCCCAGCTACATTTCAACACGTCTAAAGGGAGGAGGGGAGCAAGGAGGTGTAAAGGGAACCCAGGAGTGGCTAAGCAGTACAGTTTCCCCAAATATTTCTTACAACTGGAACGGTCTGTAATCATAAGATGTAACTGGAGCTAGGCCACGTACAGAGGACCCCCTGATTGTATCTGTAGGAGCTATCTGGCTGTCTGTGTGTCTGATTCTGTACTTATAATAAACTTTGCGCTGTGCGCAAAGTTCCATACGAGTTGATTTAAAAGAAATCAAAACCACAAACTTGACTGCTAGAACCTAGGAGGTACAAAGGCTACAAAGCCAATTCTTAATGTAAAGTAGCTAGAACAATGGAATAAAAAAGTATGAATAAAATATAATGAACAAAAGACGGCATCAGGTGGGTTCTATGTGATTCTTTTTATTTCACTGTCTCTTTCTTTCTGTCTCTCCTGTGCCTTTTCCAGTTCTACCAGACAAAAGGCACAACCTGCCTTTTGAGATCTAAGACATTATATAAGATTTGCCCTGCATATGCCTAAGACATCAAGCCCAGCGAGACAGAAATCCTGTACTAACGACATGATCAAAAGACAGGCACAAGGAAGCATCCTTTATTACTATTGTGGAAGCAGTTAAGGTGAGGAGAAAAATTATAGGGGCCTTGTCTGTATGATTGTTTCTTCTAGAGAAGCTGTCTGAGTTCCAGATCTAATCTGGGGTTTCAGATAAGAGTAACACTGGACTGGATCAGCAATGTAACTTTTCTAAGGGTGGAAGAAAACCCACTAATGAAAATTGAAATAATAAATGTTACACCTAGTTAGGAAACATGCAGTTCCTCAAGTTGTTCTGAAGGTGGGCATGGTGGCTCAGTGGGCTAGAGCTCTGAAAACTGTCGGCTACAAAGTCGGCAGCTCAGTGGTTCAAATCTCGGGTGCCACGCAGTGGAGTGATCTCCCGCTGTTAACCCCAGCTCCTGCCAACCTAGCAGTTTGAAAGCATGTAAATGCAAGCACATAAATAGGTACTGCCATAAAAAAACCAGGAAGGTAAAACAGTGTTTCCTTGCAGCCATGATGGCCACATGGCCATGGATTTGCACAACACTGGCTCTTCGGCTTGAATACAGAGATGAACACCACCCCTAGAGTCGGACATGACTAGCACACATGTGCGGGGGGAAACTTTACCTTTTACTCCACACACACAAACACACATACAAATACAAATATTTCCTACTCAATTCATGAAAAAGAGGGTAAAATGTTTTATATATTCATGAAAACTACACCCTAACTCTTTTTACCCGTGATGAAGTTTCTGCTCAGAATTTCAGTAGATCTGTTTCATCTGGCATACCGAGGAACATAATATGCAACAAGAAAGTTCAAATGAAATTGTCTTAGACAATACACGAGGGGTAGCCCTACGGATAACAGCAAAGGCCTATCTTACATGATTACTCCAAGACTGGGGGGGGGGAGGTGTCACTGTGATGCTCCACCTATTTTAAGACAGCATTTTCTAAACACCACCCTAGTTGGCTACGGCTGAGGGAAGATCCATGGTAGCAACACCTGAAGGAACCACACCTTCTCAACCTCGGCTGTATGGAGCACTGACTTGATGTACGAAATGCTTTGAACACGGAGCTCATTTGCCCCAGACTAATACTTCAACCTGTGCTTTTTTCCTGCCTCCCAGAGATGTGAGCAAAGCTCAGGCAGGTCTTGGTTAAATAGTCAAATATGATATTAAAAAATAGTCAAAAATGGCAATCCTTATCATTTTATCATTAATACTTGCTTTCAGTAGCATGCAGTCCCAGTGGCCTCCATGCTTACCCTTCTTCTTGACTAGGACTATGCAGAGAATGGTATCTAAAGAGATGGCATCTTTGTCATCTCCTGTACAAATGAAACATTTCTGTCATGATATATGAAGCATCTTGTAAATGTAAACTTGAGTAGGTTTCCATTATGAAGTCTTCTCTAATACCTTTTTCTTGAATTGCTCTTTTCTGCCCGCTACCGTGTCAGTAAAGCATGTCAGTATTTCTTCTGGGACAAGAACAGGGTCATGAAATGTTTAGAGTAGGTTCTCATGTCACCGGTGGTGCTACCTACCTGTTAGACAGCTCAGTGGCTTGGGTACCTGGCCATGGGGCCAGAAGTTAGACGTTTGATTCTCCATTGAGAAGGCCAGCCTGTGTAACTCCGGGCATTTAATCCTAGGAATGCGCTAAAACAAGATGCACTACAAACAGTTCCTCAGTAACATAAGTCTAAAAACCAACAACCTTGGAACCAACTTGATGGCAAATTTTTAACAGCCAAAGACTTCTGTTCATCTAGTGGCAAATTGTAACCGACCAGTTTGGGCCATGCTCAACAAAGAACAGGCACCAGACACCCGACACCCATCCTCATTGCAATCAACAGGATGATGTGAGTTGTGCTGTTGCTTTAAATCAGGTTGACGCTCTTCCTGTCTAATCCTGGAACCATAATAAAGTTGTTTTCCCCCAGACTCACTAGGATAAAAAGCACAATACAGGATGATCATTAAAGGGCAGACAAAGCCAAAATGTGAGCTTCTCTCGTGCACAAAAAGAGGAGGGAAGGAGCTGCCACTCCTTCTTGTAACAACAAACCCTGATTTGTTTAATCAGAAGCTAAGCCTTGTTTCAGACTCCAGTCTTCAGCTATAACACAACCATTTATTTATATTTGGTAGATACGATGACTCAGGAGTAATCATCACCAATCTGCCTAAGCACCAATCCGACCCTTTCAGAGTGCATGATATGTCAGTTGCAATCAGCAGTTCTGATGCCTTTAGGTCAGAATAATTCTATTGCTCTAGAATGGTCTTGAGTTTTCTTGCAAAACGGCAAATCTTCCCTCGGTTTTGCTCACTGCTGTACTGTTACGCAAGCCCTTGTTCAGTTTGAATTTTAGCAATATAATGAGCTTGCTCCCTCTGGCTGCAGAGCAGCCCCATGACAGGAGTGGCTGCAAATTCCCGTTTTCTCCAGCAGATACAGCTATTGAAAATGCTCTTATTTCTCCTAGGTTGCCCATCATTCTGCCATGTTAGGACTGTCCTTATTAGCGCAACCTTTTAAATACCTTGAAGGACACCAGCTCTGCCTAAAAGTCCACACTTAAGAATGTGAGTGGTCTTACCCTGGGTGCTTCTGTGACCTTGCCAAATGCTATGGAGAAAGCTGACATGCATCGGAAGCAGATGTTGGGGAAAGCAATTAGCTTTTGCTGCCTGCTGGCAAGATTCGAAAAGTCTGATCCTTGGTTTTCATGCCTAGCTGAAAACCCAGCTAGGCTAATTGACTCTTGTCCTGTTCACATGGTATAAGCACTGGAAAGTGGCATGGAGTATTGCAATGTGGAATTAGCATATTATGCAACCCAAAGATGCTTTCTGATGTCACTCTTACCTCTGACGCCAGCCTGTGCATATAAAATCATTTAACATTACATTGTACCCCCAGAAATATCCCGGACTCCGCAGACTTCTCCCTCTGCTTTCTTTTCTCCCAAGAATCCATGAACAGACTGCTAAGTCTTTCACCATATTCTTGCTGCCGATTCCATCCTTTGCTGGTGATGGTAGCAGCCCAAACACAGCCACATTATGGGCGGTCTGTGACATCACTGGGCTCATTGTATAATCTAATTCACACACACACAAAAAGTGATGGATAAATAAAATGTGCCGCCCGTGTCGCCCCCACAGTAGCTGTGATCTCTGAAAGCACCCAAAGGAAATTCCGTGTTAGTGAGAGATGAGTTAGTATTGACAGAACTATTGAGGTGATGGTAGCAAAGGAGACGTTTCATGCCTACCCCTTTGACTTGGCATGCCTCAAAGGAGAGTCTTGAGCAAATGGTCGGAGCGCTCAGGATGGGAGTCATGAAGTCAAAGCTGGACAATGTTCCAGGCAAATGGAAACACATGGACACTGTCTCATCTGGTGGTTTTCCCTTTCCGTATTGGGCTCTCACAAACCTGGCTGCAGTGACTTAGTCCTTGCATCCGCACCATCTCTGAAAGCAGAAGAAAGAGACCCAGTGTGATCCATCATTTGCTTTTCAAAATATGGATAGCAACTGTATGCACTAAACACATGATTAACTACAGCAACCAGCACATGACTCGAATATGTGGATGATGCTTAAAGTACCAAGACCATAACCCCCCCCAACATTTCCCCAAGTTACTGTTGTGAGGTTTTTTTTTTTTTTTTTTGGCTGTTTGGATGTGTTCTGGAAGTTTTTCTTCCTGACGTTCCCCCAATCTCTGTGGCCAGCATCTTCAGAGGACAAGGGGCTCAGGGAACTAGGAGTCCTCAGAATCTAATTCCAGTTCTGTATTCAGCACATGCTGTGTTTTTTTTTCTCAAGTTACAGAGCTTTTCATATCTTCCCAAACTTGGGAACTCCATTTCAGAATCTCACCTTTCAGTTTACCGTGAGCAAAAAACATCCTAACTGTTAGAGCAGTGTGGCAATGGAACTGATGGCCTAAAGAGGTGGTGAGCGCTCCAGCACTGGAGGCATCCAAGAGAAATTTGGACAACCACCTGGCAGATCTCTTTTGATCTGTATTCCTGCATGGAGCAGAGGGTTCAATGTGATGGCCTTATGGGCCCCTTCCAACTTCACTACTCTATGAGTACTGGAAATATTGATCCTCCAATACTGCTAATGTCAAAGGCACCATACTTCACCGTAAAACTACACAAAGTTGCTAATTAATAACCACGGCCGTGATAATTACCAGAATAACTATTCTTGCCAGACAGTTGCCACCAAGATCAATGTCTCAGTGACTGAACTAAGTAATGATATCAGGAAGGTTGAGGCAAATCGCATGCTTGTGTATGCGCCAATGGAAGGAGACAAGTACATATTACTGGTTAATGCTGTCTTACTGCTAAAAGGTTCTCTGGGTTCTGTAGGAAGTCCATCTGAAGAGACATGCCTACCACTAGCATGCCAACCATTGGCCTTTATTCCCTTTACAGTCTCTGTGCATACTCACCAATGCCACCTACATGGACATGACACCTATGTTGACATGTGTATTGGCCATCCCTGAGTCAGAAGGAGAAATGAGGGCAAAGGGTCCTTTACTGAAGGCTGTGTAATAAGTCTGTTTCCTGTAGTCTAAGAACCTTCAACCCTCCAGATATTTTGGACCTGAATTCCCAGAATTCTTATCCTAGATTGCTAATGACAAAGGACTGTGGGAGTTGTGGTCCAAAACATCTAGAGGGCCAAAGATTCCCCACCCCTGCTTTAGTTCCAAAATAAAAATAGAGTTCCAACTTACAACATCCTGGAATTTAAGGGAAAAGCTCACGAGACAGGCATCTCTCTCTATAAGTCCATTCTGTTGTGTAACACCTACAGGCCTTCTCAGGACTGGAATCACATGGAAATGAGGAATTCCTCCTCCAGTCTAGCCATGGAAAGAGACTCTCGGAAGCTTGTTCAATTGTTTTCTCCCCTTTTGGCCTAAGAAAAGTGTTGATCTAGTATGGATTTTGAAACCTACCAACAGGTGTTTTCTGCTCTGTCTATTATCTTCTCTATAAATAGTCTGTAAAGAGTCTCAGTCATCCAGGTGAGTTTATCTGGAACTTCGTCAGACTAATGAAGCTGCTTGGATCAATAGTGAAATGGTTCAATCTCTTGAGAAAAGAAGTCCAGCTGCCATGACTCACCTTCCAGATGCTCTTCAAATACTTTGGATGCATCTTTGGATGCATACATCCATAATCCTTCTACATGGGTGTATGCTTTTGCATTACCCACCAGGCAGCAAAGGGCTTTTGCACACAGCTGTCTCACCTTTGTTGCAAGCTGCATCCCCGGGCATCTTCCGTCTTCTAATCCTCCACAGGCACAGTACAGTTCTCCTTGTTTTCCGAAGGAATGGCGAGGTAGTCAGTCCTGGAAAAAAAAGTTTGGAAACTAAAATGAAGCTGGCACACACTTGATTTTCAACTTCTTAGCAGGGAGAGGGATTTTGACTCTGCCTTTTGAACAAAAAATAATAATAATAATAATCCAAGGTTTGATCCTTGACATATCCAGCGGGAAGGAGGGGTGTCAGATAACAGGGCTGCCATTAAATCAAATCATACAGAGGTGTAACACAGGCCTACATGGACAAAAAGCCTAATGTGGTACAAGGCAGCCCATGGTCTATGTTGGAATGCCCCTTGTGTGTTCTCTGATGCATGCTTGAATCAAATGGAGAACCCTTTCCAGGGTAGGGATGAATTCCAGTTTGGAAACAGTCTTGGGGCTCCATTCCTGGTGTAAGAACAATCCTATCAGTTTGTCCCCTTCCTCTGGAAAAGTTATCAGACATCTAAAAACTCACCCGTGTGCAAAAGTGAGCCCCTGTGTTTTGCAAACGCCTCCAGTCTGCAAAGCTGAGTGCTGCCATTCCATGCAAAACTTTCCAGAGGTGCAGTTGCACACTTTGAAGGCTAATAGCTCCTTATCACAGAGCTAAGAGCCCAAGGGAGACATTGGGGACTTAGGAGGATGCTTGCCTTCCCTAAATTGGGTCATCCCTGGAGACCAGGAGCTCCAGATCTGCATTACAACTACATCTGCAGTAAGAAATTGGCCTGGAGCATACATTCCTCTGCTTCCCTTCTGCTTCTCATCCAATTCCAAAGGATGTACATTTTAGAAACTTACGCATTTTCCTGGGCAGCCTCCTCTGCTTTGGAGACTTTCCTGTAGCAGTAAACCATTTCTATCAGCAGCCACAAAGTGAGGAAGACCAACAGAATATACATCATTATTTCAGAGATGACCGATGTGAAGTCTTCTCCACCTGCACAGAAGAGAAGAAATGAAAAGGTGGTTGACATTTGCAAAGACACACATGACACCACAATTTATGCCAAGGATTTGGAGCACCAGGGAATTTCTGTGGCTTTTGGAACACAGGGTAAGTTTCTAGCTTTTCACACTTGGAATTTAAGCTCTGAGTCGGATCTAGAGACATTTCAGTATCTCAGTGTTCTTGCGGAACACTTCACCAGTCGGAAGAGAGTCTAGAAGCTGCTTACTCTCATTCACCAGGCAATGGCTCTATTCAGTGCCAAAGTCTCATAGTGCTACAACGTCAGGGCATTTGGATTTTTAACTGTTCTAAGATGAACCTTTGGATAAGCCAATATGCAGTGTGGTTATATCAGGGAACATTCGCCATCTCAAAGATGCCTCTTCAATCTGAATCAGACTACTGACATGATACTTGCCTTTAAATAATCTTATGCTACTACCCTCCCCACCTTCTGTATCTCTGACATTTAAGGCATGGACTGTAGGCGTCTCCTCCACCCTATGTCTTTAGCACATGCTCTATCATGCAGACATGGGTGGTATACTTCACTTGGGACAGAGATCCATTTCTAAGCCCATCCCAGAACTTGCTAAGACTCCCCACGCGTTTCCTGTTCTTCTGCTTTCCCTGTGTGTAGGTGTACTATATTGAGCTGGAGACAAGAAAACAGAACCACCAAGAAATGGAGACAGCACAGGGAGGGGTCTTCAGCAAGGAAAGAGTACAGACAAACAGAACTCAGAGAAAAGAAATATTGCTGTGGGCAGAGTGGGGAGAAGACAAAGAACAACACAGAGACAGTATAAGGGATGTAACAGGATGAAGACTAACAAACAACTTGGGGCGCTTTTACACAACCCCTAAAATCCGCTGGCAACTTAAATTCAGACCAGAGATCTTGGGGGTTTGTCGCTCTTCCTGTGTTCCCACCCCTCTGCACTTCCTTGCTCCTGTCTGCGTGAGGGGAGGGAGAAAAAAGGGAGAAAAGAATGCAGGCTCACCTCCGCTCTGCTCCGGGAACCATTCCAGTCTCTTTCAGTCTCTTAAAGGGGCAGGGGCAAAAAAAAAAAAACACAAACAAACACAAGGCGAGGAGAGCCCAGCACTCACTGCTTTACATCCGCATCGAAATGTTTCACTTTCAGAGACCAGGTACTTGGAAAATGTGCTGCAATGTGCTTAGGTGGGCGTGGGCGTACTTAATTTTGTTTAAAGTCCGGAGCTGGTTGGAAAACATTTCTAAGCTCCAGATCTGGAACCCTTTGTCCCGGATTTTAGGGGTCATGTAAAAGCGTCCTTGGATGCTTGTGGAGTCATCACTCTTTCTGCCCCCAAAAAAAACAAAACAAAACAAAACAAAACAAAACAAAACAAAACAAAACAAAACAAAACTGGTAATCTCCCTGAGAAGCCCAGTTTTGTTGATACTTTGGAGTAAATATTGTGACAAACTGCAAACAACTCTAAAATTATTCCAGTGTGTGAGAGAACAGATTTTAGAGATGTACTGGTACTATTACAGGTAGCAAACCCCACCACCAAATTGGACAAGGGCTAAGAAAAAGAAGATTGGTATCATTACAGGTAAAGAAACCCTGGTCTGAACTACCTTGACTCACATGCTGAAAATGGCAAATTAGGGGGGGAAATGATTTCCTGGCATTCAAAAGAAAGTAAAACAAAACCAAAAAAAAAAAACCATAAACTAACCCTTGGAACTTTTAATGTAGCACTCTGCTCTGGATCATAAATGATCCTCACTTCCCCCAATTACATAATAGTGGGTGTAGATTAGGGGTTGTCTTCCAACACTGTTACACAAGCACCACACACTGGCTGAAATCCAGTACTAAACTGAAACTAGAGCAGGCCTAGCCAATCATTTATTATTTGTTTATTTTAGAGTATTTTTACCCCGCCTTTCCTCCTTGGAAAAAGGACCCAAGGCAGATTACAGTAATGAGGGATAATATACAGTCCAATACAATTAAGACATGATAATATACAGCCCAATACATTTAAGACATGTTCAAGTATTGAGAACAAGGACTCAAGGGACATCTTAAAATTGAACTTAAAAGATAATTTGACTCATCCAATTGCTGCTGATTCAATGGTCTACCCTCGTTGCAACTTCATCTTGCATTTCAGCCAGTGAGTAAATCAAGGCCAGCTTTTCGGGCTTTCTTCGTTTGTAGTCAAATATTTCTCTCTGAGCTTGCACGACAACAGCAAATGAAATCTAGGTAGGCCCTATCTCCTTCCCTCACACAAAAACTGCACTGGCAGCTGCATCAACACTCTGTTCGTTTGTAAAAGACCCAACCATTGGCAAGATCAACTGTCTGACTGTCCTGTCATCTTGCATCTTTCATACCCTGTTCGACTACGGTGAGGTGAATCAGCGTTGTCCTGGTAAACACCGGCCGATGAGACTCAAAATTGAATTCCCGGGTGACATTACAGGTATAAATCCCCGAATCGTTCAGACTGATGTTGAGGACGGAGATGGACACGTCCTGCATATCTGCACTCCCGTTCCATTGCAGCCGACCGCGGAAACGACTGTCAAGCTCCCGTTTCTCGTTGTTGTACTCATAGATCTGCAGAGAGAAGAAAAGGGAAGAAGGCATCTTTTGATGCTTCACATTGAGGATCAAAATTGTATTGCTCAAGAATGTTGCTCCAACTAGCTACATGCAGTTCGGTATTGAACAGGGGTATCATTTCTGGTGTGCCAGCCTGTTAACCTGAAACATTTAACCATTCCTTGTCCTTCAGAAAGCATACTGGCAGACCTCTGCCATGAATTTTGAGGACATCCCTTTATAAGTGGAGCCTTGTGGCACAGTGGTTAAACTGCTGTACTGCAGCTATAACTGTACTCATAACCTGGGGTTCAATGCCAGGTAGCCGGCTCGTGGCTGACTCAGCCTCCTATCCTTCCCAGGTCAGTAAAATGAGTATCAAGATTGCTGCGCGGGGTGGGGGGGGCAATATGTACCCTGCATAAATAAATTGCAAACTGCCCAGAATGTACTTTAAGCACTATGGGGTAGTATATAATCAGAACACTTTGATTTGCTTTAATAATTCACTTCTGCTCTGTCCACAATATACTGGTGCATGCCTGATGAAGTGGATTTTGTTCCATAAAAGTCTCTGTTTCTTGTTAAATATTTTTGTGGTCTAACAAAAGCATTACCTTCTCCTGCATTTGCAATGTGTAAGGACCACATATCTCCTGTTTTTTTTTTTTTTGGGGGTTGGGGGTTGGGGGGGTAACTCTTTCTTATGTAACACTTGATATTTGTGCAGTGAAGGAACTTGCCGCAACAGACACATTTGTCTTATGTTGACCCAGCACAATCCTTTAGGCGTACACATATTTAAGAGAATGTTTGTGTGTGTGTGTTGTGTCATTACAGTCGTGACTGACTCTTTGTGACCCCATGTCCATGGAGTTTTCTTGACAGCAATACTGGAGTGGCTTGCCAGTTCCTACTCTAGGCGCCTACAGCGCCTGGTATTCCCTGGTGGTCTTCCATCCAAGTACTAACCAGGCCAACCCTGCTTAGCTTCTGAAATCAGGTAAGATCGGATATACTTTAGGGCATATAGGCAGCTCATTTAAGAGAATACAGTCACACTAATAATGCCTCTTGATGAGATCTTAGAACAGAAAAGAGGAACTTGGCTGGAGACACCTAGTACTGATAGATTTATATCTACCAACGAATAAGGATGAGAGAGAGAGAGAGAGAGAGAGAGAGAGAAGATGGCAGAGCATGGGAATTATATGTTTGGGGTGGGACGAATGCTCTGTAATGTTCCTCACTGCTATGCAGATTCAAGAGCCCACCTGTGTAAATGAAAGAGGACCATAAAGAAGTCTTCTTTCACTCCATTTTTGTTGAGGCTACATTCAGAAAAGACATAGGGAAAAGACTCTCTCATTTCTACACATGCACAGCTGATCTTCATATGGAATACAGCAATGGTACCCTTCCAACACAGCAGAGAAAGGCAATGAAATTGAGCCCTGGTGACATTTAGGACAGTATGTTACTTACTTGCACATCCTGGCCTCCTTCAGCTTTATAATACCACTTTACCACCGTGTTGGCAGAAACCTCTGCTCGCTTCATACAGGAGATGCACATAAGCTTCATGCGTGACCCCTGCACTGCTTCCTTCTCTGATGGCACTTCAACGCACACCCCGGAGCAGATGCCTACTGGGAAGGAAAAGAGTAAACACAATGATGCAAAAAGAGCAGTAGCCAATTTGCATGTGGTGAACATGCATGATCCCCATGTCCAAGTAAGGGAGGGGAAAAGAAGGTACAGTGACACATGGGTGGAGTAGAGCAACACAAAAAAATTCTGCTATTCCAACTTCTCTAATGTCTCAATGAAAAGAAAGGTTCTGATTAATTGCTTCCATTCATTCAGGACAGATTAAATATCAGGATTTATAAAAGCTTGCCTTATTATGCCAAAACTAACCAATAATCCATCTTGAATAACAACTATATGCTAAGCAAACTACTGTTCAGATGGAAGCTGTTTCTCCCTCTTATATCACCAGGATATGAATGTGTACCTTCAAGATTTCAGAACTTGCTTAAATTCACTTTAAATACCTGGGGGTAAAACTGAACTGGACTGACAGAGAGCTCTCAGCCGACCAACCAGAAGCTTTCAAACACACAATTGCTAATCGGTGTTTTTTTCTTTAAATAAAAAATAAAAAGTGGATGCCTAAGCAGAGGCTGGTGTTCAAATAAACATTAGAAAAATAAAAATCATTTCAAATAATCTGGAAATATGCACGTGAACCGTAGCTTTTTGTCCTGTCTTCTTCATCTATAGGCTGTCCCGTGCTAAACGATCAGAGTATTTCATCAGCAAACGAGATCCAAGCCAACATAAGTTTGCCCTACCCCAAAGTATGCAATCTCTGAGCTTCCCCTAGTTCAGTGGTGGTGAACCTTTGGCACTCCAGATGTTTTGGACCACAATTCCTAGAATTCCAAGCCTGTGCTGCCAATGACAAAGGACTCTGGGAGTTCTGGTCCAAAACATCTGGAGTGCTGAAGGTTCGCCACCACTGGCTTAGTTCTTCACCATTAGATACCTGCCCTTCTGTTACCATCACAACAGGCAGCACTGTTTCTCTTGCACATCAGTAGATTAACTGGCTGCTTTTGCATTGCCTGAAAGCATCCTCTTAAGCAGCCAGGAATTGAGAGATGAATAATGTTCAACTACCTGAATCACAATCAAGGCACTGGGCATGTAGACAACACTGACTACACCCTTTCCAATGGATATTTAAAGGGGTCAGATATTGCCTGCGATGGGAACCTTGCCAGCTGTATTCCTAGTACACGGTGTTGAAGAATAATATTCCAGGCTGTCTAAGCTCAGAGGCAGGCACTTTTAAGCTTTTATTTGCAATGAAGGGCATCAAGCCCAAGAAGTACCTCTGAGCCCTTCTCTTTTGATTTCTTCACACAGGCAGATGCCGTGAATGAAACCATGCCATGGAAAAAGCACCCTTTGAAGGCATTTTAGGCACAGCCAAGAGATTTTCAAAGAGATGGGGCAGACCTCAACGGCCAGCCACTGAAATGCTTCCATGTCCCAGTGCTCAGGAATCAGCAGAACTGGTACAAGACCAGGGAGGTGGTTGCAGAACCCACCCCTCCCAGAGAGGCTACCAGCTGGGTCGACAAAAGCAGGAGACCTTTAAAAACGTGCCACCCTCCCAATCCTTTCCCCCACAGGGAAAGACATCAGCTGTCATTCCCCAGTTGCTCTGCTGTCGTCAGTTAGTAGCACTAAAAAGGGCAGGTCACAGGATCCTGGTGGGGGCCTCGTTGCTTAGAGGGCTGTTTCCACCCCAGCAGGCATGGAAACATGGTGTCCTTGTTGTCCAAAAGCAAGACTTCAGCTTCAGTGTTGGCAAACCTCTTAGTTACACTGGCTGTGTTCACTACCCCAAGGCATGGAGGAGCCCTCCAGGGAATTAATAGGGCAGGAACAAGGTGTCCATGGCTCTTTGCTGTATCTGCCTGATCTTGGTTTAAATAATTTTTAAAATTACTACTATTTTTTAAAAAAGAAACACCTACATATAAAGCTGGAAGGCACGCTGGTGCTGTCCTTTGCCTCGACCCACCCTCCTTCCTGGCTGGGGAGGAGGAGAAACAGCGGAGAAGAGACCAGGGTGGGAACAAAGGGTTTCTCTTCTGCCCACCCGCCCCCACCTCCACATGCAATGCTCTCCTCTGGGTTGGGGAGGGCGCAATAACCTGAAACCAATCGATCCTAATTAATTCCCCCTCGTCTCCCCTGGAGTACATTCACGTGTCGTCTCATATGATTCCCACAAGCGACCTCCATGTTTGCCTTTCCTCGCTCAGGCTTCCAGCCAAGACCCTCTCTGTTCAGGGTGCCCAAAGCTGGCCCGCCCGCCTGCCCTCCTCGCCGGCCTTCGGTTACTAGCCACTGCCTGGGAACCCCTTGCCATTGGAGCCCTTCCTCTTCTCCAGGTAAATCCGGATCCGGGCAACAGCTCCCTCCCCTCCCCCGACGCTCAGCCCCCCACCCCCACCCCCGCGCCCCCGCCCTGGTGGCTCCTTTCCCTCTGTGCAAACTGGAAGCCTGGGAAAGGAGCCCCGTGCCTTTCCGCCGCCGTGGCGATCACCTACCCCAGAGGAGGGCCAGCAGGGACGAGGCGTAGGCCACCTTGGTCAGAGCAGCCATGGCTCCGGGCGAGCGGCTTCCCTTGCTCGCTCCGCGCCCCGCGCAGCAGCAGCCCCGTCGCGCGTGGATCCGTGCCTGCCAGCGGCGGATCCCCGAGGCGAGCGCTTCAGCACCAAGGAGAGCGCCAGCGGCGGTGGGGTGGGGGCTCGCCCTGCCCAGCGGCACCTGAGCGGCCGGGCGGGGCGGCGGGAGGAGCGCCTCCGGATGGGCTCGGGCGCTCCGACGGCGCCACACCGGCCGGGCTACGGTCCTGGCACCCCGGGCTGGCGACCAGCGCGGGCTTCAGCCGCCAGGAGCTCCGATCGCCCCCCGCCGGTTCCCGCGGGAGCAGGGCATCGCACGCTGTCGGTCGGGCGCAGGAGCCCAGCCTCCTGCCTGGCGCCGTCGGGGGCGCGGGAGGGGGGGGGGCGGATGGCTTGCGCCTGGCGTAACGTGAGCGCACAGGAGGAGGAGGAGGAGGAGGAGGGTAACCACTGCCTCGGTTGGGGACGGTCCCTCCAGCGAAGCATGCGCAGACCTCTCCTCGGGAGAAGGAGGAGGCGTCCCCTTGCAAGAGAAGCGGCTCCCCCGTTCCCTGCAAAGAAATTGCAGGCGGGCGGAGTGCCGGGGCTGGATGAGTGGGGGGCGATCCCTTGCCCTGCCCTGCCTTGCGCACCCGCGCTGCCCAAGCCCTTGCCCCTGCCTTCAGCTCAGCGGAGCCCCAGCTTTCGAGGAAAGCCCGGGCACCTGGACGCCCTTCTTAACCCGCGGTCGTCGTCGTCGGCGGCGGCACACGTGAAAGGATGCGAAGGCAGCGAGGCTAGCGCTGGCCGCCATCCGGAGCAGCCGGGCAGCTCTCCCAGCTCCGCCCGGCCGAGGCAGCGGAGGGCGCGGGACGCCGAGGGCTTGCCAAGGAGCGCAGACAGGGCGGTGGGGGGGGAGCTGAGGGAGGCGCGCGGGTGTGCGGCTGACATTTAGAAAGCTCCAGAGGTCGTTCTTGCAGCTGGCACGGCCGGGAAATCCTCTCTCCTCCGGCCCAGGGGTTTAGTGGCGGCCGGGGCACACTGGGCGTCTCCCCGCCAGCGCCTTCTTCGCACGCACCGCCAAGTCTGCGTGCGACCCGAGCCAGACCCGAGCTGCCCCTTCATGCGCTTATCGCCATCTCTTCTTAAAGAAGCCCACAATTGCAAAAAAATAAAAAAGAAAAGAAAAGAAAAGAAAAGAAAGAAAGAAAGAAAGAAAGAAAGAAAGAAAGAAAGAAAGAAAGAAAGAAAGAAAAGAAAGAAAGAAAAAGGTTGCAGGCTGCCTTTATAGGCCACTAATAAAAATTAAAAAACAAAGAACATAAAAAGTAAACCCTACACAATTTTTTAAAAATTCATTCCATACACCATTGTTCCATTTAGCTTTCTTCCCAATTCAAAACTAAATAGAACCTTGGGAACCTCTGCTTTTGCATCATCCTTCCCTACACAGCCATCAGCAGCTGGGCTCACCTGATATAATCCACCCTGTGCTTAGTGGGAGGATATTGCATAATGCCAGTTTTGATAGATTCTCTTACACCACATGGTCCGTAAGCTTGTTTGGCAAACAGATGCTCATGAGAGTGCAGCCAAAGGAATGGCAGAGGACCAGGTGTATGTTACACAATGCACACCTCTGGAGGTGGCACACAAGTAGGGTCAGCAAAGTGCAAAGGTTGCTCTCCGAACTTTCCTCATGTGGTATGGACAACAGAAGGACGGCACAGAATTTCCACCAAAAAAAAAAAAAAAAAAAGCCTGTGATTCAGAGGAAACCTAGCTAATCATGCTGAAACAGAGACAACCAATGGCTTTATTCCACTGCCTTTCACTCAGAGGAAAGCTCATCCTTCAAGCTCATAACCTAGATCTGCCTTCCTGAAGGACAAATACATCTGATCCCCAAAGTTTGATGTGGAATCACTGCAAGCGGGTTAAAAGCGAAAATATTATCATGTCTCAGATGTTTCCTACATCACAAAGATCTTGTTGCCTCATTTTTAAACCATCTGATGCTTAAAACAAAGACAGCCTAATGAGGATTCTTCATCTCCAAAGCCACTGTCACTCATGATGTTTCACAAGAGGAAAGGCCACATTCTGTATTTGGCATTACAGCAGCAGTCAAACAGAAATACTGTTCACATTTCTAATACTGATGCTCTAATTTCAAAGGCTTGCTTTAATCCAGAGAGATAAAATACTGTAACGCTAAATACACTAATGAAAGGTGGAAAGATATCACAAAGATCTCTTCCCACTTATGAAACACAGTAGTAGGACACCAATGCTCAGATGCCTGCAATACCTATACCACTAGGACAACACATAAGCCAAACAAGGAGATGACAAGCCCATTGCCACCACACCATCCCACAGCATTGTACAGAGGTCACCACATCTGAAATGAGCATTGTAATATCCATGTGTGTACAGGCTTTTGGCCTCTACTGCCATGTTCACATTTCTGCAAAAACAAAAACAAAAAAATAAAAATAAAAAAAAAATAAAAAACCTGAGCTAATCAGCAAACCAACCTCTATGATTTCTGTTTGATTTCTGAGCCTTGAATGCTTGTTATATGGGATTCTACTCTACTGTGGTTGTATTGGACCTCCCCATCATAGAGGATATACTGTGCATTGTTCCATCGGAGCAACAGTCTAAAATAACCCATAATATTCCTTCCTCAAATGAGGGAATAGCAAGATAAAAGCAGTGCTTTGTTTTCAGTTTGCTGTAGGACCACTGTGTGGCACCATCTTATAGTTCCTTCAACAAACAGATATTCTCTATATGACTGTCCACAATAAACAGAAAATATCACAAGAAACCCTTGTGTGCTTAGAAGCCAGTAAATAGAATTTAGGGAGAAGAGATATGCTTGAAAGTGACTCTCAAAGCACCTTGCATTCCCAGTATTGTCCCCACTGGAGCTGCTCTGGGGAAGCAGTTTGGGGGTGGCATTGTGCATTGGCACCCTTCTTAAAGGCACAGCGATCACCAATGAAACTGTACACTTTTAGTCCCTAAACCGGAGTCCTGAGTGGACTGGTTTAGTCCTGCTCTGGCCTGGGTGAAAAAGGGAAGACAAGACTCTCAGATATTATGACCACATGCAACATCAGAAGAGATCCCCATTTGTTCCCCCCGAAATATGGAGTTCTATGCATTTCTACCAATTCTTGGTAGAAATTTGTACAGGGGCAGCAAATATATTTTGATCCAATGGTCAATTTAAAACCAATATTAGTTTTAGATCCATAAAGAAAGAGCCAAAAGCAGTTCTAGTAGATTATTCCCTGCTAAGCAAGCACACTCATTGAGCAATTAAACTTCTGAAAGAGAAACAAGAGGAAATCTCCCCTCTGAAAGATGGAAAGGGACATTCATGTAATGGCAAAGACTCAGAACGCAGCAACGCAAGAGAGAGTGAAGCCTTGATGAATATGAATCGTGAACGCTACAGAGAGCAGAACCCTCTCTGTGCAGCAGTTGCTATGGGAACCATCCCAGCCAGTGCAGCACAGGCTTGGCACATATGTTGTCGGAACAAGGAGGCTGGGAGAATTTTAAAGTAATCGTCGTCCAACCTGTCCACTGCCAACAACATCCTCAATTTCTCAATTATGACATTCTAGAATACCAAGACAGCCGTCTCTGAGTTCTGTGCCATTCGTGACTAATGAGTGCTGGTCTGTTTTCTCCCACTACCACCACCGCCCATGCAGAAATGCCTTTCTCTGTGCAAAGCAAAATATCGGCCGCATTCTCTGAATGGCGGCTTCTTCCCAGTGGCGGTCTGTGGTCATTTAAATTTAAACATGGTCAACTAAACATGGTTAAATCAGATGATCCAAAAGAAGAGAAGAAAAGAGAGACTAAAATGATTGATGGGGAGGGCACCTCCCTTATGAGGAAAGGCTAAACCATTTGGGGCTCTTTAGTCTGGAAAAAAGGTGTCTGGGGGGGATATGATTGAGACGTACAAAATAATGCAGGGCATGAGTCAAGTGGATAGAGGGACGCTCTTCTCCCTCTCACAAAATACCAGAACTCGGGGATGTCCACTCAAACTGTGGGTTGGGAGAGTGAGAACAGACAAAAGAAAATATTTTTTACCCAGTGTGTTGTTAGTCTGTGGAACTCCCTGCCACAAGATGTGGTGATGGCATCTGGCCTGGATGCCTTCAAAAGGGGATTGGACAGATTCCTGGAGGAGCAGTCCATCACAGGTTACAAACCATGATGGAGATGTGTAATCTCCAGGCTTAAAACCAGGGTACTTCAAGGGCCAGATGCAGGGGAGTGGTAGCAGGAGACAGATATCTAGTCTCATGCGCTCCCAGAGGCATTTGGTGGGGCCACTGTGAGATACAGGAAGCTGGACTAGATGGGCCTTTGGCCTGATCCAGCATGGCTCTTCTTATGTTATTTTTCATGTACTTGGCTTTCAGTCTGCCTTCAGGAAAGATCCATAAGGGACCTTTATGTACAACGAAGTACAAAAGCTCTAGTCCTGGGCCAGGGCAAGAACTGAATGGAGCCAACATAGGTTCATGGAGAAAAGAATTTCAGTATCCCATGTCAACTATGCAAGGTAACTTTCCAATGGATGTTTCTCAGATGCTTCAGGCACAGAGACTTGAGACTCTGACTGATAACCGTTGCAATGAATAAGACTCTTGCTTCTCTTAATTACAGCCTCTGGAGATTGCCACAGAAGATAGAAAAAAGGTGGGGATCTGAGAGGCAACAAGCAAACAAGTCAAAAACCCAAAGGAAAAAAACACACCACCAGCACTCGCCAAAAACCAACCAAGCAACAACAAATACACACTAGTCCCTCAAAGCAGGAATTAGCCAACCATTTCTTATAGCAGGGCTCCATATATAGCAGATGAAATTGTAAGATATTTTTCAAAACACTGTAATAAGTGTTCTGTTATTATCACTTTCAAGGCATGTACACAGACACAACTGGGTAGCTGTTTTCAGGGGGTCTAGACCACTGTCCATGTGACTGTCCTACTTTATTATTATTATGGCTGCCAGGCATATTAGCTATCTACAACTGAAATACACAATAACAAATCAGATGCTATTTACACTAAAGAAAATGCAGACTGAAATTCAGATTACGATTAAGTACAAGTCCCTAATCAAGTTACTGTAGTAATTTAGACATCTGTTTCCGTATCGTTCCAGCCACTGCACAGAATTACGTAATCATGGCTGTGGTTTCATATGAAGAATCAGAATGGCGAAAAGAGATGTACAATTTATTTGGCCTACCTGGGTAATCTTTTAAAACTGAGGAAATGATGTAGATTGTATGAGTCACTATGAAATGTGCAAATAACAGGATATGCCATGCCACCAAAAGAGATGATTAGAGATGCGCACGACTTAGCGGTATTCCCGTTTCCGTTTCCGTTACTCGGTTCCGTTACTCTACGGAAACGGTAACGGGAATTACTCCGCCAGAATTCGAGCTCGAACTGACGAACGAACAATTTTGGTCTGATTTGTCGTGCTCGTTCCTTGCATTGCGCGATCACGCGATGCCACGTGGCACAGAAAAAAAGTTTTAAAAAGTTAAAAAAAACCCGGTTCCCGGCCGAAAAGCAGGCAGAAAAATGTCTGCCGTGCCTCAGGGCACCTACCAGAGGGGTTGTTTCTGGAGGTCCCTGGCCTTCCCCCCCATCCCCCGTCCTGGGCTGCTCTGGTGGGACTCGCCGCAGGCTCGCAGCCAGCAAAAAGCCCAGTCTCGCCGCCGGCCGCCACAATTAAAGCGCAAGCAAGTGGCACAGCAGGCACAGGAAAAAACTTTTAAACTCTCCCCCCACCCATTCCCGGGCCAAAAAAGCAGGCGGAAAAATGCCTGGTTGACTAAGGGCGCAGGGCACCTACCGGAGGTGTGGTTTCTGGAGGGGGGTCCTGCCTTCCCCCCGTCATGGGCAGCCGGACTCGAGTCGCCATGCCATGCGGTGCAGGCGGGGGATCCAAAATGGGGCGGCGAACGCAATATTGTTTTTGAAATCGTGGTCCAAAAACACACAAGCACAACAGAAAGAAACATGTGAAAATTTATAAACTGCCAGATTTTTCACAGTAGCGGTGGGTTTTTTCTTGCAACAAAATATCTCTCCTCTCCTCCTCTGTCCTCCATTGATTTTATTTTATTTTTTTTTACACCTGCGCAATGATGGGCTGGCCGAGTGGCCAGCCATGTGGGAGTGGACGACCATGCAAATTTTTGGAGCCATCCCACCAATCGCATGGCCACTTGGCCACGGAGACTTCTGGGATGTGCCAAAAAGCCCCCTAAAACCTGCCCTAGCCCCCGAACCCGAACCCTAACCCTTGACTCCTTCCTTACCCATACGTCACAGACTGTCTTCTTAGTGGGTCAGAGAGGCACCCAGAGGTGCAACCCACTAGCCCACCGTAACCTTACCCGTCACTAGCCTAACCCTAGTCCTTGCACTAACCCACCTTAACCCTAAGCCAGATCTACTTGCTTGCATTGCACTACACGCAGCAAGTACAATTCCCTTCTGTGTGAGACATGGCGGTGCGAGAGCCTTGTGCAGGAAGGGATGACGCTATCACTCTCACTGGTCTCACTGTCTGCACAACTGGTATGCAATATCCATATGGCTATTGCATACCATTTTGCAGCAGCAGCAGGTGAAGAGGGGAGACCCCCATGCAGAGGGGTCTCTTGGAGCCTGCTTCCCCTTCCTAGTGGGAGGATAGGAGGCACCCACGGGTGCCTCCAGGAGCCCACTTTCCCTTTAAAACCGGCCAGAGGAGGCACCCACCACAGAGGTGCCTCCAGGAGCCCGCTCCCCCCCAAAAAAACCAGTACTAACGACAACGAAAAAACGAACTGACTAATTTTTGCGAATTTTCACAAAAAACGGAAACGAGCCAAAACGGAACCGGCCCGACTAACGACAACTTGAAAAAATTTTTTTTCAAGTCGTGCCCATCTCTAGAGATGATAATTCACAAACGTTGGGAACCACGACCCTCCAAACAGGGTAGGTGTAATTTTGAATGTACTACTGCCAAAACAATGGAGAGAAATTTATGTATCTGTCTCTCTCTTTCTAGACATTCTTTCTGTGCCCGCAGACAGATGGGTCATGGGAACTTTCTCAGGAATAGACAAACAACAAACATTTCATTCCACGTTTTGTACCACTTGGGTGTTTCACTGCAAGGTGGCTTAATAAGAGACCATCTGCTGATGTCTTTTCCCCATCCTTCACTTTCATGCCCCATCTACGTGGAGGAGATCTAGGGGAGGGAACATCATATTCTCTGCATTTTCCCTTCATGTATGTCAGGCTATGGGAAGATTCATCAAGTGGCTTTCTCTATTCTTGGGAGGTGTTTCTCCAAGATGCTGTCTATAGAGAGAGATGTAAAAAAAAAAAAAAAAGGCAAAGCCTTAAGTGTGTCAGGAATGTTGCACCAATACCCAAACACTCAGAAAGAGCAACATGACACAAAAACTGATGGAAGACTGCCAGTTAAAAATCAATCACATTTAATAAAAAGAATTAGATGGAAGCCCTTCAGACTCCATCTCAGCTACAAAAGCTTATTGGCAACGAAACACCTTGCTCACATGGTTTTTATTGGCACATTATAGTTCCTACAGCCTGTAATTAAGCACGAGAAGAGGCATTTCAATGATTCGAAATGGAAAAAATGTACGATAGCTAAGAAGCCACAAAAAGAAAATGCCCTGTAGGACGAAATGTGGCCACGTGGAGGATTGTTTGAGAAACAGGCGAGGAATTCACGAAGGTGAAATTTGGCCCCGAAACACGTAGTTTTTGACCCCTAGACCAAAGGATCTGTTGTAAGCTGTGAAAGGGCTGTCCTCTTTTATCTCACTACATGTCTGTGGGGCTAGGATCATTGCAAGAGGAAGACAAAAGAAGGGCATAAAGGATCATAGAATCATGGAATCATAGAGTTGGAAGAGACCTCAAAGGCCATCCAGTCCAACCTCCTGCCATGAAGGAACCCCCATCACAGTATTTCTGACAGGTGGCCATCCAACCTCTGCTTAAAAACCTCCAAAAAAGGAAACTCCACCACCCTCCGTGGCAGCATCTTCCACTGCCGAACAGCTCTAACCGTCATGAAGTTCTTCCTAATGTTCAAATGGAATCTCTTTTCCTGTAGTTTGAGACTACTGCCCCGCGTCCTAGTCTCTGAAGCCATGGAAAACAAACCAGCTCCCTCTTCAATGTGACATCCTTTCAAATATTTAAACATAGCTATCATATTCCCCCCTCAGCCTTCTTTTTCGAAAGGCTATAAAGGAGTCAGAGAGAAGTGAATAATCCTGAACAGAAATCAACTGGGGGGGGGGGCAAATGATCAAACAGATAAATGGAGATTTTTGGAAAGAGGTTTTGACCTCTCCCATTTCCCTTTTGGGAAGCTTGCCTCTGCACCTTCATTTCTCCGTGTTTACCCAGCAGTTGCTCACAGAGCTGAATGTGGAGGCCACTTTTTAGTTGGAAATTGCTCTGCTCACTGGCAATTTGGGCAGTTTCCTTCACTTGATTTTGCCATGGCCAACTCTCACACCAAACACTCTCAAGGGCTGCAGGTCTTTATGTCGCAGGCATTTGCATAGTTTCTTTGTTTTATTTTAAGATATTGTGGTTTTAAAGTGGCATAAATTGCTTTTCAGTTATATGTTACCTTGAACTTTAACCACAGGCACCAGAAGCGTGTGGCACAGATATTTTCTGGGAAAATGGTTAATACATTGATAGGATAGGAAGAACATAATATTAAGGATCATTAGCTGCCCAGAGTTCCTACGGGAAGATGGGTGGGGTAGAAATTTAATAATAAATAAATAAATAAAATAAATAAATATACCATTTCTTAAGCACATTTCAATTGAATCTCTCTTGTTTACTATCATCCTTTTGGGCCACATTAACCTGGATTCTATGTTCAACTTTTCAAAATGTCGGAAACTGGTGTAGGAAAAGGATTTTTCCAGATCTTACAAACCTTTGGTTGAGCATTCATAAGTCTTTGTAAAAAATGAAAGAATACTGGAAAACAATTTATCCAAATTTCACCAGAAGTTGGTGGCAACCAGACCAGAACATAACAACTGTCACCTAACACCATTGGAACCTACTTCAGCACAAATGGGAACTTAAATTTTACCACACAGGGGCAGCACAGAGCAACATATAACATTTTGTTTCATCATTAAAAAAACACAAAACAAAAACTTAGGGCAATTTAGGACTAACACGTTTGATTTGGCACACATCTTATGGGCTATTTATTTTTATTTATTTATTTATTTTTACAGCTTATATGCCGCCCACTTCTTACAACAAGGAATTAAAACAGTTAAGACATAAAATATCAATAAATAATTAAAACAGCAGCAAAACCTTATACTAAAATCATCACTAAAATTGCCATCAAAGGACCCCAGTCTATGTTGTATCAATTAAAAACTTCTGGAACAGGAAGGTTTTTACCTGGCAACAAATGTCATCAATGTTGGCGCCAGGCGGATCTCACTTGGGAGGGCATTCCATAACTTGGGGGCAGCTGCCGAGAAGGCCCTATGTCTACAAGCCATCCCTCTCATCTCCTTGAGGGATGGCTCTTTCAAGAGGGCCCCTGGCTAGATCTTAATTGCCGGGTAGGTTCATATGGAAGGAGGCGGTCCTTCAGGTATCTAGGTCCCAAGCCGTTTAGGGCTTTATATGTCAAGACAAGCACTTTGAATTGGGCTCGGGCAGCAACTGGTAACCAATGCAGGTTACGTAGAATCGGCGTGATGTGATCTCTGGCGGCCCCACCACTCACCAGCCGCGCCGCACGATTCTGAACCAGTTGCAATCGCGGACCATCTTTAGAGCGCATTGCAGTAATCAATACGGGATGTTACCAGCGCATGCGTAACTGTCATGAGGCTCTGCTCGTCTAGGTAGGGGCGGAGCTGGTATATTTTCCGCAGCTGAAGGAAGGCGCCCTGGCCACCGAGTCCACCTGGGCTTCCAGAGTTAGACCAGGGTCCAGAAGCACCCCCAAGCTGCGGACCCTGTCCCTTAGGGGAGTGCAACCCCGTCCAAGACAGGGAAGTGGCCCTTTAACCTGTCCGGCGAAGCACCCACTAACAGCACTTCCGTCTTGTCTGGATTGAGTTTCAATTTATTAACCCTCATCCAGTCCATTATCTGGCTCAGACACGAGTTCAGGACAGAAACCGCCTCACCTGGATTGGTGGAGAATGAGAGGTAGAGCTGAGTATCGTCAGCATATTGCTGACTCCTCAGCCCAAACCTCCTGATGACCTCTCCCAGTGGTTCCATGTAGATGTTAAACAGCATGGGAGACAGTATTGAGCCCTGAGGAACCCCATGACGTAAACGCCACGGGCGGAGCAACTGTCCCCCAGCACCACCTTCTGACACGGTCAGCCAGGAAGGAGCGGAACCACTGCAAAACAGTGCCTCCAACTCCCAACCTGGCCAGCCTATCCAGAAGGACACCATGGTCGATGGTGTCGAAAGCCGCTGAGAGGTCCAGGAGTATCAACAGGGTTGCACTCCCCTGTCTCTCTCCCGGCAAAGGTCATCCACAGGGCGACCAAGGCAGTCTCTGTTCCAAAACCCAGCCTGAAACCAGATTGAAATGGATCCAGAAAATCCGTTTCATCCAGCAGCGCCTGGAGCTGTCCGGCCACCACCCGCTCCAACACCTTGCCCAAATAAGGGAGGTACGCTACTGGCCGGTAGTTACCCACCAGCCCTGGGTCCAGGTTGGTTTTTTAGGAGTGGCCTAATTACTGCCTCCTTTAAGGCAGCAGGGACCACTCCCTCTCTTAATGAGGCATTTACAGCTTCCTGGACCCAGGTGCGAACCCCCTGGCAGATCTTTCAATTAGCCAGGAAGGGCAAGGGTCGAGCAGAGTGGTGGTAGAACGGACAGATCCAAGCACCCTGTCCACATCCTCGGGTCTCAATAATTGAAACTCATCCAATAATACTGGACCTAAGCACGGCGCACTGGACACATCCCTTGATTCTGCACCAATAGTGGAGTCCAATTCCCCCTGCGAATCTGAGCGATTTTTCCCTCAAAGTGAACAGCAAACTCGTCACAACGGGCTGCCGAAAGTGGTCCAGAACCTCCTCCGTATTTCTCAGTTGAAGAAGGTCCTGGACCACCCGAAACAGCTCTGCTGGACGGCACTCTGAGGAAGCAATACAGTTTGCGAAATATTGCCTTTTCGCCAACAGTATTGCCACAGAATAGGCCCGATAATGGGCTCTAAGCTGTGTTCGATTGGACTCACAGCAGTATTTTCTCCACTTGCGCTCCAGCTGTCTCCCCTCCTGCTTCATTGCCCGCAGCTCAGATGTATACCAAGGAGCCGTCTGGGCTCTGCGCAAGGGGAGAGGGCGCTTAGGTGCTATCGTGTCAACTGCCCGGGACATTTCCCTATTCCATAGGGTGACCTGAGCTTTGACAGGAGCACCGACCATATCAGACGGATAATCCCCCAGAGCTTTCAAGAAACCATCTGGATCCATCAGTCTCCGAGGGCGGATCATCTTAATAGATCCCCCACCCTTGCAGAGGGTTGGAGTAGCTAATAGCCTAAACTTGACCAGGAAGTGGTCTGACCATGACAATGGAGTCAGGACCAACCCCTCCACATCCAAACCACCATCCTCCAATCCCGTTGAGAAAACCAGGTCTAAGTGTGGCCTTTCTCATGTGTCGGGCTGATGACATGTTGAGACAGCCCCATGGTTGTCATGGCGGCCATGAAGTCCTGAGCCGCCCGGCCAAGGCAGCCTCAGCATGGATGTTGAGGTCCCCAGTACCAACAGTCTGGAGGTCCTCAACACCAGGTCCGAGACCACCTCCGTCAGCTCAGGCAGGGAGACTTTGGAATGCAGCAGGGTGGGCGGTACACCAACAGAATCCCCAGTCTGTCTCGTGAGCCCAGCATACAATACAGGCCCTCTAAACCTCCTCTCAAGGAGACAGGAAGCCTGGTCAAGGAGATAGAACTCCTATAGACTATAGCAACTCCCCCTCCCGAACACTGGTGCTGGACTGAATACCCAGGTGGGCAGAGTTGGGAGAGGGGAACCCCACCTTCCTCTCCCACCCAGGTCTCAGTAATGCATGCCAGGTCGGCACCCTCATCCAGGATGACATCATGAATGAGGGCGGTCTTATTTTTTACCGACCTGGCATTCAACAACAGCACCGTGTGGTCCGTAGGTTCGCTGATATGGTCACCTGATACCTTCAGGTTGGAAGTGGAACCAGAAGAGGGGATAGATGTAAGATATCTAACCTCTCTTCTCCTACGCGGGCACGTTCCACTCCCACCCCCATACCTTCCTCTACCCAGCACAGGCTCAATGGCTCCCCCCTCCATTGCCCTCCTTCCTTCCTGTTCCATCAGTTCCATTGTGAGTCCTTATCTCTATCACAGATGGCAAGAAAATGACAAAAATGAAATAAAACAAAACAGAATAAGGCAGATAAAAACAAACCACCCCACCATTCAGCTTCAACATCCCACCACCCTCTCCCCTTCACAGGCAAATAATAGAGGTTGGTATCAGCCCGATGCCCCTCCCCCCGCCACACCTCTCTGATGGCAAGCCAGCTAAATTGTCTCTCGTGCCTCTCACTCACGAGGAGACCCAGCAGCAAGCAGGTGGAAACAAAGGGTTGGTGGTTGAAGCAGGGTCTGTTTGGAGCAGCACTTGCTGGATGATGGAACCACAGCACAAGCTTGCAGACAGCTAGAAAGCTGTAAGGCGGAGTCCCAGCTCTCCAGTCCCACCCCTCTATTGGCAAGCTGGCTAGGTTGCCTCTCGTGCCTCTCACACACGAGGAGACCCAGCAGCAAGCAGGTGGAGACAAAGGGGTGGTGGTTGAAGCAGGGTCCGTTTGGAGCAGCACTTGCTGGATGATGGAGCCACAGCACAGGCTTGCAGACAGCTAAAAAGCTGTAGGGCGGAGTCCCAGCTCTCCAGTCTCACCCCTCAATTGGCAAGCTGACTAGGTTACCTCTCGCGCCTCTCACTCACGAGGAGACCCAGCAGCAAGCAGGTGGAGATGAAGGGGTGGTGGTTGAAGCAGGGTCCGTTTGGAGCAGTACTTGCTGGATGATGGAACCACAGCACAAGCTTGCAGACAGCTAAAAAGCTGTAGGGCGGAGTCCCAGCTCTCCAGTCCCACCCCTCAATTGGCAAGCTGACTAGGTTACCTCTTGTGCCTCTCACTCACGAGGAGACCCAGCAGCAAGCAGGTGGAGATGAAGGGGTGGTGGTTGAAGCAGGGTCCGTTTGGAGCAGTACTTGCTGGATGGTGGAACCACAGCACAAGCTTGCAGACAGCTAAAAAGCTGTAGGGCGGAGTCCCAGCTCTCCAGTCCCACCCCTCTACTGGCAAGCTGGTAGGTTACCTCTCGTGCCTCTCACTCATGAGGAGACCCAGCAGCAAGCAGGTGGAGATGAAGGGGTGGTGGTTGAAGCAGGGTCCGTTTGGAGCAGTACTTGCTGGATGATGGAACCACAGCACAAGCTTGCAGACAGCTAAAAAGCTGTAGGGCGGAGTCCCAGCTCTCCAGTCCCACCCCTCAATTGGCAAGCTGGCTAGGTTACCTCTTGTGCCTCTCACTCATGAGGAGACCCAGCAGCAAGCAGGTGGAGATGAAGGGGTGGTGGTTGAAGCAGGGTCCGTTTGGAGCAGTACTTGCTGGATGGTGGAACCACAGCACAAGCTTGCAGACAGCTAAAAAGCTGTAGGGCGGAGTCCCAGCTCTCCAGTCCCACCCCTCTACTGGCAAGCTGGTAGGTTACCTCTCGTGCCTCTCACTCACGAGGAGACCCAGCAGCAAGCAGGTGGAGATGAAGGGGTGGTGGTTGAAGCAGGGTCCGTTTGGAGCAGTACTTGCTGGATGATGGAACCACAGCACAAGCTTGCAGACAGCTAAAAAGCTGTAGGGCGGAGTCCCAGCTCTCCAGTCCCACCCCTCTACTGGCAAGCTGGTAGGTTACCTCTCGTGCCTCTCACTCACGAGGAGACCCAGCAGCAAGCAGGTGGAGATGAAGGGGTGGTGGTTGAAGCAGGGTCCGTTTGGAGCAGTACTTGCTGGATGATGGAACCACAGCACAAGCTTGCAGACAGCTAAAAAGCTGTAGGGCGGAGTCCCAGCTCTCCAGTCCCACCCCTCAATTGGCAAGCTGGCTAGGTTACCTCTCGTGCCTCTCACTCATGAGGAGACCCAGCAGCAAGCAGGTGGAGATGAAGGGGTGGCTATGGCCTATTGTCTTCCAATACGGGGTTATAATCTACAAATGTCAAACAAAGACTATTTGTTCTTTCTTCAACAAATGGCCTTTTGCAACAAATTTCTTCACTAAATGGCCTGGGTCCAAATTACCTCAAAGATTGAATCTCACAGTATGAACTGCCTCGGGTACTAAGGTCATTAGGAGAGGCCTTTCTCTCCATCCTTCCACCTCCACAGGTGTGTCCCATAAAAACACATGAAAGGGCCTTCTCTGTTGCTGCACCCAGACTTTGGAACTCCCGCCCACTGGAGGCCAGGACTGGCCCATCTCTGATGTATTTTCAGAAGCAGGTAAAGACCTTTAATGTTGCCTTTGAATTTTGCAAGATGCCTCTTCTAATTCGCTGTTCTTAAACTTGAATATGCCTTAAATGTTCTGGGCTGTATATTTTCCCTCATTATTGTAAGCCACCTTGGGTCCTTTTCCAAGGAGAAAGGTGGGGTAAAAATATTCAAAATAAATAAACAACACATCAAAATGGCCTGGCCTACATGGAAAGGCTTATGCTATGCAGAAACTGCACATTTATTTAATCCAAGCAGATTTTAATCACCGGTGTAGTCCCAAAATGCTTAAAAATCCCATCAAACCTCAAGTAGCTGTCTTGAATAAGGCTTGCTGCTTCAAATGATTTGTACCTTGATGATTATCAGCAATCACCAACAGAAGGGATTCCTGATCTTGGTCAATCCAGGTGTTTTTGGACTGCAGATTCCAGAGTTTGTGCTGGTCATAGTTTCTAGGAATTGCAGTCCAAGAACACCTGAATTACCCAAGGCTGGGAACCACTGTCCTATATGGATGGCTGAAAATGTCATGCTAGGCTATTATTGCCTCTCTTAATAATGATAATAAACTTACTAGTTCGGTACATCCAGATAATGCTGCGACACTGTGTACTTTTATTTCAGTGAGCCATTTCTCAAGATGTCCCCATTCTAGTCTTTTTGGAAAGTGGGTAAAATGGGGGGGGGGCTAGATTCATAACTGGTTGATGGACAATACTTGAGGAGTGCTTGCCGACAGTTGTTATGAGAAGAAACAAATACACAGAGGGAAATCATAGGGCATCCATGTTCAAGTACAGTGGTACCTTGTATAAAGGAATTAATTCATTCCAAATGAAATTCTGTTAAGCAAATTTTCTTTTGTACAAATTTCCCATAGGAATGCATTGAAAACAGAGTAATCCCTAATCGCAACCATTTTTGTTGTACGGCTTCACCCCATAGGTGA
The DNA here is from genome assembly GCA_029282475.1 of Phrynocephalus forsythii. Classification (NCBI taxonomy): domain Eukaryota; kingdom Metazoa; phylum Chordata; class Lepidosauria; order Squamata; family Agamidae; genus Phrynocephalus; species Phrynocephalus forsythii. The sequence continues at coordinate 9,382,928 of JAPFRF010000022.1, forward strand.
GTCTGTTAAGCAAATTTCCCCTATCTCTGGAATTTTTTATGTTGTACAGATTTTATGTTATACATACAGTTTGTTATACAAGGGTCTACTGTATGCGAATGGAGTATCATGTAGAGATGGGCACAAAACAAAAAACAACATGCTGTTTCTTTATATTGTAAGGTTACAAAATGTTTTGTAATGTAACAAGAGGGCAGACATCGTTACAAAATTAAACACCATTTTTTCCATAGAAATCAAACAATTTGTGAATTTTCCTGCTCTGCTCTCTTGTTCTGGCCACCACCACCCAGGTGGTTTTGAGAAAACCAGCTGGGTGGTGGTGGCCAGAAGTGGAGAAATAAGCAGGATTTTAAATTTGGTGCCACTTGCTTAGTTCTCCCAATGCTGCCACCCACACCCAGCTGAGGTTTTTTTGACAGGTCGGGCTGTGGGGAGTGGGGCTGTCTCCTTCTCCACAGCCCAATCTGTCAAAAAACACTAGCTGGGTGGTGGTGGCAACAATGAAAGAGTGAGCAGGCAGTGCCAAATTCAAAACCCAGCTCGCTCTCTGCTTCTTGCCGCACCCACCCACCCATTTGGTGTTTTTTAACAGGTTGAGCTGTGGGGCAGCTTCTGTTTCATTTCATTTCATTTCCTTATGAAAATTCTACTGGAAATGTGTTAATTACAAAATGAAATGAAACACAATGAGCAATGAAATTAAACAAAGTGTTATGTTTCTGTTTTGTACCCATCTCGAGTATCACGTACCTGCTTCATTTTGCAGCAGAAGCAAGCACTTGCTCAAACAGATTGACACCAAAAAAAAAAAAAGAATTCATATGAAATAGTAGGGAAAATGGTGCTGGCAGACGTTCATACATGGATCAATTGCTCTGGACGTGGTGACCTTTCCTCCTCCAGGGGTTATTAAGGAGAGCATGAGTGGCCACCTATCATGAATGCATGGGCAGAAGATCTCGTGCTTGGGAAGGGACTGGGTTTATGACTCCCAGGCTCCTCCCTGCTTTACAATTCTAGGTGTAGATCAGGCTGAAGTGCAAAGATGTCAGAGCCCTCTGTTCTCTGACTGCTCCCACCACTCAATTGTAGAGATGCCAGATTTTATTTGAGGCAGACTGTCCTGAGACATCAAGTCCATGGGTGACTCCTGGGGCAGATCAGGAGTTATCTCTTCCTTTACTAAAACCTTTTCTTTAGAACATTTCAGTGCTTTGTGTTGTCTTCCTCACACTTTTCCTTCAAAGCACAGCATGATACTCATGTTTTCCTGAAATAATATTTCTTAGTCTTTTTTTTTTTCAAATTTAAGCAGGGTGGGTAAAGGGAAATGAGAAGCAGATCAACTTGGTTGAATCTGAAAACAGTATTCCTTGTGCCTGCCCACACCCACCCACCCACCCACCCACCCAAGCCACAAACACATGCAGATCACTGCTGGACAGGTTTGCAGATGGAGCACTAACTCAATATTGGCTTGGCAAAAGAACCGGAACAGAGCATTTCTGAGCACCTTGGAAAATGTGGCAGCCAGAAAAAGAGCCAGAAAAGGAGTTACTGTCACTGAATAATCACATAAGTCCCTGTCAATTTAGTAGCTTTCCTGATGAAACAAAGCAGTCCCTGCTCCTGGAAAGAAATTGTTTCTGGAGCTTTCTGCTGCAAGAGTCATCTTCTGGAACACCATCCTTCCAAATGTCTTAACTTTCTGGAGTCCTACCCTGCTGCTTGAGAATTGCTTTTCTAAAACTCCTCACCCATGAAGCCATCACCCTTGTATCTCCCTCACCATCTGCCTCTAGAATTGTGGTGCTGTTCCAAGAGAAAAATAGCAACTCAACATTCACCAACCTCCCCCATGCCGGAAAGGTATTAAAGGACAGAGGTCCTCTCTGGATCAGCTGTAAAGATGCTGTCCTCGGCTGTCCTCACTGATTTAATCACAAGTTGAATGTAGAAACATGGAGGTCACAACTAGAGATGGGCATGAAATGGAAATAGATTGTTTCATTTCGTTTCAGTCTTCGTTTCATTAATAATGGATTTTTTAAAAGAACTGTTGTCACAAAACAAACTGATTTTTAAGGCTATAAAAATTGGGAGCTTTCCTTTTTTTAAATTTAACAGGGAGCCCACTGCCCTAAATCAAAGACCCTCAAACCTTCCAATCAATTTGCTTTTAAACAAAGAACCCTCTGTAAGCAAGCAGGAAACCTAAAGGCTAGCTGCTGCAGATCGGAGAGATAAGCTCAACAGCTGACCGGGGCAGGGAGGAAGGAAAATATTAAAACAAATAACCTCCATGTCCACAGTCCTACTTAATCAGGAAAAGTTAGGAAAACAATCAGTTTAAACTTTAAATCAACTTGCAGATACAGGGAAGGGAATGGAAGAGCTCAGCTGCTGGCTAGCTGCAGGCAGCCAGATCAAGATCGGAGATAAGTAAAATCTGAGGTACGTGAGTGGAGGAAGGAAAACCAATCTATCAATTTAAAAATAAACCTGTTCTCAAGATGGCTGGATCAAGAGGCTTCTCGCCAATAGGACAAATGATTTCATTTCTGAAACAAAAAATGGTGTTTTGTTTCATTTCTTGATGACATGCTGTTTGCTCTTTCATTTTATTTTGTACCGTTTCATAAGCTTACAAAATGACGAGACAGTACATCACTTTTCATAAAGTGCCTATCCCTAGTCACAACTGCTTGTGGGCCATTGAACCATCAGTGAGAACCACCTTGTGCTAGCCACCAATGTTCCTTATAAGCTGTACAGCTGCTTGTATGTTGAAATGATCTACTTAGAACTCCTGAACAGGCTGATTAAAAAATGACATATGCTAAAACCTTCACCTCCTACCCCCACAATAACACACAGGCTTACATAATGCTAACCATGCCATCATTATATACTTGGTGGCCTGAATTTTAGAAAAGGCAGTCGTGTTTGTCTGTGCTAGTGTAACACACCAAAACAAGAGCAAAACAAAATGTAAAATGAGACAGTGGGCCGCCTTAAAGACGAAAGGTTATATTTTAATATGAGCGCTTGTAGACAAGTCTGAGGAAGTAGATGTGTGTCCGATTAATTTTTTTTAATTTTTATTTTGTTTGGGCCTGATAGATTTGAGTTATTCTTAATTTTTTCAAATGCCAACCTGCTGCCCCAGTCCTTGGTTTCCATCGGCAAAGGCTGATGCTGCCTACCTGAAGAGGATGCTTTGTAATGGTATTAAAAATAGAGTGCACACAGCATACAGTAACCCAAGAGTAGGTGCCACACCTTCAAACCATGTGGTTGGCTGCATAAAACACTGTCTTTGGCTAGAGTTAGGCAACCCTGTGCACTGAAGGCAGTGAGTCACTAATGACTGCTATCGTAGAGCTCTTTGTTTCCTTGGCTGAAATGGCCCACTCCACTTGGCTTCCCTTCCTCCCCACTTCGTGGAATGCTTGCTGAGGATGTGACACTGGGGTAAAGACACTCTTGGCAGATAAAAGGAATCCAGAGAGGACACCGAGCTCAGCTTCCCCAGGTATAAACAGGATGGAGATAGTCAGTGACTCATGACTGGTCGCTGTCGATTTTGAAGACATGGGCATGACATGCAGATGGTATTTAGGTCATTAGTTCAGATCAAATATACTGGTAGGGACAAACAATGGTTCCCACTCACTCGGGTCATGGCACCCAACCAACTTTGGTGGCCATAAGTTGGTCTATGGCAGACAGGAACTACTCTTTCACCACTGCTCTCTAATTTCAAAAGGGGTGATGTGGGGTACAGCACACCTACTATTTGGGGAACCAGCTGCGAATGCTGACTTTACCACTGGGATGTTACATTTAGAGTAGGCAGACTTCTTATTTTTCTAATGTACAGCACTGCCAGAAAACATGCCAGCTTAATAAAGAAGAGTCACCTGCCACAAGGAATGTACTTATTTACAGTGCCCCTCCCCGCCTATTGCGGGGGTTTGGGACCCGACCCGACCCGCAATAATTGAAAATCTGTGATATGCGGATACAGGTCAGGTCGGCCCTGGGGCACCTAGTTCGGGGCTCTTGTACTTAACGGAGGCCTCAGAAATGATTTTCGGCAATTCGGAAGTCACTTCTGGTTTGCCAGAAGTCACTTCTGGTTCACAGGGAGGCCCTTTTGGGGCCTATCGAAGGCCTGGGAAGGTCCTCGCAGGCCCATTCGGGACAGCACCAGGTTGGGGGTAAGTATGGGTGGCCTGAAACTGGCCTTTTCCCCCTTAACCCAGGGGACCTTTTCCATATACTATGTTCCCGCGATATAGCAGGACTGCAGTATATGAACTGCAAAAGGGCGGGGGACCACTCTAGTAGTTGCTGCTTTATTTCCTGTTCATTTCTGTAGTGTCCAGGGGATTTTGCAGTTCTTATTTATCTTTGCAATGTGCCTAAAAGTTTATTAAGCAAAAATGACTCATTGAAAGATGACCTAGTGAGCTTGTGCTAAGCAATCATCTAAACCTGGAGGTGGGGGGAGGGGTGATCCTCATTCTTCTCCTTCCTGGTCCTAGGAGACTGAGAAGGAGGCAACTAAATAATTGCTTCGTTTGTTACATGGGTTTGCCATTCTTTTATTTCTTTGCAGAATTCCTTTCTTGTGTATGCTTAAAAATGGCCTTCGTTTCTCCCAAACTGAAACCGCCCCAGATAACTGAACATTTCCCTCTCTGGGCATTCAGTGGCTGGTCTTATTTTAGCTGCTACTCTGGGATTTTTCTCGGCCTCCTTTGGATTCCCAACAGGATGTTCAGGGAATGTTTATGAGACAGAGTGTGGGACCACCCCCACCTTCAGAACAACATTCCCTTGAGACGAGCAAGAGAGACAACCTCCCCATATCTTTCAGGGCGAGACCCTCATCACACCCTACATGGTCCACAAGATGCTGCCAGGTCCAAAGATGGGGACATAGGACTCCATAGAGGACTTTCACTGCTTGTAGCTATGTGCTGTCAAGCCACTCCGGACTTACAGCAGCCCTCTGAACGAGTGCTTTTCCAAGGGTCCTCCTCTCAGCAGCCTTGTTCGCGTCTTGTAAACGCAAGCCTGTGGCTTCCCTTAGTCAATCCACCTTCCTCTTCTCTGGCTGCCTTCCACCTTTCCCAGCATTGTTGCCTTCTCCAGAGAATCTTGTCTTCTCATGATGTGCCCAAAGTAGGACAGCCTCAGTTTTGTAATTCTTGTTTTCCTCCAGAGATAATTCGGGCTTGATTTGATCAAAGAACCACTTGTTTAGTTTACTAACTGTCTAGCTATTTTAAAAGAATCAAATTTAAAAGACTGTTGATGATTTTGGCCTTACTTTCCAGTGACACATCATTCCTGACACTCAATGGACTTTTCTATTTCCTTCCTTGCTGCCCTTCTGAGCCTTCTTCTGATTTCTTGGCTGCAGTCTCCTTTTGGACTGATGATTGAGCCAAGATATATGGAACCTTTCTTCAATGGCAGCGTTAAAGTTGTGTGGTTCTTCTGGAATCATAATTTTGGTCTTCTTAGTGTTCAACTGCAATCCTGCTTTGACTCTTGCTTCTTTCACTTTAACTAAAAGTAATATCAAAAACATTGCTGTATCCAACAGTCATGTGCATATCTTAAATTATTGATTTTTCTTCCACTAATTTTCACTCCTTCATTTGAATCTAGTCTAGCTTTTTGCATATAGATGAAACAGATAAGGGAATAAGGGAATAAAATTCACCCATGCCTGACACCTTTACCTCTAGTAAACCATTCTACTCTTCATATTCTGTCCTAACAACAGCTTCTTATTCACAATTTACGTTGCACAGCAAGTGTTAAGGCACACCCATTTATTTCAGAATAACCTATATTTTTTCATCATCCACACAGTCAAAGGCTTTGCTCTAACACTCTAACTCTAGGCACAGATCAATCTTCTTCTGTAATTCTTGGTACACTCCAGTAATATATGAAAAATGAATTCAAGTGCTTCTTCCTTTTGAGAATACAGCTTGAACATCAGCCAATTCTAACTCCACATGTTAAAAACTTTTGTTGACACATGTTGAACATCACTTTGCTTGCATGGGAAGTTAAAGCAAAGGTTTTATACTTAGTATACTCTTTGCATTGCCTTTTGGGGGGGATTGGAATGTATACTGAAATTTTTCAGTCTGTGGGATATTGTTTTATTTTCCATATTTGTTGGTATGTTCTCATTAGGATTTTGACATTCTATCTATATGTCTTTAAATAATTCTATTGGCATCCCATGAACTCCTTGTGATTTATTTCTTCCTAATATTTCCAGAAAAGCATTCACTTCACTTTCTTCATCATAGGATTCCTCTTCCAAGGAATCATTCATCCTTTTGTCTCTTCTGTACAGGCGGAAATTTCACTACTTTTGGCAAAATGTATTGTGCTTATCTAAAACTTTGTATGTTTCTCTCTGAACAGAGGCTTCAAAATATGATTCACATCAAAGATCTTTTGCTTATACCCTAACTTTAAACCAGACCATAAGACCAAGCTGCCCATCAAAACTGTTAGTATTCATTTCTAGGACTTTCCCTGACGTGCCCCAGTGAAAACATACTGACAAAACACTTTTTATTTGGTGACTAGAGATACAGACTAGAGAAACTTCAAGATGACACAGAGGCACTTATTACAGTATTGATATCAAGGTTAGCAATGCTAATTCATGACCGTGACCTTATTTAAAGCCATGCAAGGAAGCATTTGGAATAAGAGCAAGGCATGGCTGGCTGCCAGCATCTATTAGTTTAACAGCTATTGACTTCCCATCATTCATTTCAGGATGTTCAAATTATATATACCCAAGGATCCTCTTCCTCTTACTAAATACATAATTGAGGATGGGACACTATTAGTAAGTCTCTTTTGTTTAAAAACATTGAGAAACAACAAAGAAATGATGGTGAGTTGTACCCTAACCCCATGATTACATATTCAAACTGGGTTGGAGCAATTTTGCTTGGGTTTTAATACATCATCATCATCATCATAATCATCATCACTACCACCACCACCACCACCACCACCACATACACTAAAGATTCATGAGACCATTGTGGCACTTTCATGTAGAGGATGATACTCTGAACAATCAAGGTGGACCTCTATGCTGAAATGGTCAGACCCAAAGATTAGGTCTGAGACTTGACAGTCTAGCCCAATCCCACCATTAAGAGTGACAACTGATTTCAGCAATAGCAAAAAGTCTGCACCTTGGCATCCATGAGCCCACCAAGCCAGGCACAAATCACCAGGGCCCCTTTTCTACACCGTATTATTATTATTATTATTATTATTATTATTATTATTATTATTATTATTATTATTATTATTATTATTATTATTATTACTACTACTACTACTACTACTACTACTACTACTACTACTACTACTACTACTACTACTACAGTAGGACCACTGTATCCACTGGTTCATTATCCACTGATTCAGTTATCCACGTTGGCAGAGGAAAAAATAAATAAACAATTCAGCAACCACAAAGCAAGCTACTATCACAAATAGCAGTCATAATGCAAGCTACTGTCAGGAAACAGCAGTTTGGGGGAGGGTGGGCAGGTGTTCTTTCTTATCCACAGTTTTCATTATCCACAGGAAGACCTGGAACCAATCCCCAGCGAATATCGGGGTCCTACTGTATTACTTTAAAATGCATTATCCTATTGTACAATAAAATGGTGCTTGCTCTCAAGCAAAACCATCATGCACTGGGAACCTGTTTTATTCCTGTTATCAAAAAGCTGCATATGCTCAGTATAAATATGCATCCACATCTGGGCTGGCCAATGGTCTTTTGCTTTGCCTATGTTCCAAGATCCTAACCATTGTGGTGCGCAGAATGACATGGGGCAGGCAGAATAATATTATTTTACAGAGGGTAATAAATGGGGTGCCCTTAAAACAGAGTCCCCCTGTCACTTAGCTGGACCCGTCACATCTGGTATTGGTGAGAGAGGCAACAGGAAAGGAGAGGGCACCTGTACCCACAGGGGATGGCACAGGAGGGCCGTTTAGCACACCATAAAATGAACTGAAATTTCTTGTGCTCGGTTTGAAAAAAGAGTGCAGGAGGCCAGCCCACTCTGCACCAAAACACTTCTGCTACCTGTGACAGCTGTGGGAGCCGGGCAAATAACAGCAGCAGAATTCATGCCACCGCTGTAATCTCATGGATCAAGCAATGAGCGCAGGTCCCGTGGTTCCCTCTGCTAGCAGACCCCGATAATAGTCTCAATGGCATGAAAGGGAGGCTCAGAAGCCAGCAGGCTTTTCCTGCTGAAAGAAGGCCAGCTGGGGCCTCTTCAAAGCTGGAATTTCCGCTCGCAGCAGCCGGAGCCGTCTTTCCGCTCCCAGGCCTCCAGCCATCAAGTTCTTCCCTCACGTGCGGGCCAGGCGGCCTCTTTTCTTTCAAGGTAAAGATCCTGGGGGAGGTGCAGGTGCCGTGCACACGTCTGTTCCCTTGGTGGCAATTATGCTATTACAGCGAGCAGCAGGGCTGGGCTGAGCGGCTTCCAAGTCTCTCGTGGCAGCATTTTGGGCACCGGGAGAAGAAAGCAATGTACAGTACAAGTGGACCTAAGTGGATCACACAACAATGGGTGGAAGAGGTGGCCATTTGAAGGGGGCAACCATGACCCTCATCAAATCACTTCTGACAGCCTATTCTTTCTTCACATTAAAATATTTTTGTTTTCCTAAGCATTTTCCCCTTGAGAGAAAGAGAGTGTGTGTAGGGGAAGGGAACAGGTGGGGAATAGACATGGGCACGACCAGAAAAAATGTTGTTTTGAGTTTTCGTTTGTCGGAATGGGTCCGTTTTGGGTCGTTTCCGTTTGTCACGAAAATTTTCTAAAACTTGTCATTTCCGTTTGTCGTTTCCACTGCGATTTAACACAATTTGACTTCCCAGAGCATAGGGGCGTCCCACAATCAGGGCCGGTGCTAGGTGTTTTTGCGCCCTAGGCGGCGGGTGGGGTGGGGGTGGGCGAGCGGGCGGGCGAGTGGGCGGGCAGCGGCGTGGGCCGCAGGCGGGTGGCGGCGCGGGCGAACGGGTGAGTGGGCAGTTAGGATATCACTTAGGATAGAGGTTCTGTTCTTGGCTTGCACCCCAAATGTGTGCGTGTGGAAGCAAATTGAAGTTGGGAAAATAGAAAATAAATGGTAGTATATAATATATTTTTAAAATAAATCCACACCTCCCACTCCCAGTTGAGCCTCCCCCTTTATCCAATATCAGAAAAAAATCCTCACAAACTGCCAGAGAAGAAATAAAGAATAAACTGCTATTCCCTTCAGCAGACAAAGCTGCAGGGAATCAAATAAATTATTTTCTAAATTCACTTCCCTCCCTGCCTGCTTAACTTAAATCCTAAAGCCTCCAGCCTCCCTGCTCAATCTCGATCAGATCACACCAGCACCAGCAGCCAGCCCTCCTCCCTTAACCACATCCATACACCCGACTGTGATTTCTGGAAGGTGCCTTGGCTTTTTATGCCCTCCGAGACATCCAGAAGTGTCAGTCAAAAACCTGGTGATGCCATTGGTGGAATGGGTCAAACAATTTGCATGGTCCCATCCCATGCCCAGCTCAAATGGGCAAGTCTAAAAAATAAAAAATAAAATAAAATAAAATAAAATCAATACAACGTTTTATTGCTATAAAAACCCACTGCTGCTACTATTAAAATTCAGGCATTTAAAATAAATAAATTTCACATGTTTCTGTGGTGATTTGGTGTGTTTTTTGACCACGATTTCAAAAGAAAAATTGTGGTCACCATTTTGGATCCCCCCCACCACATGGCATGGCATGGTATGGCATGGCAAGACGATGAGGATGACCCCCCCCCCAGCCTGGTGCAAGCAGCCCAGGACAGGAGAAGGGGGGGAATGGCCGGGGACCCCCAGAAACCACCCCTCTGGTAGGTGGCAGAGCCTCAGGCAGGCATATTTTCACCTGCTTTTTTGGCCGGGAGTCGTTTTTTTTAAAAACTTTTAAAAACTTTTTCTGTGCTTCGCATTGCGCGATCGCCACGATGCCGCAAACGGAAACGAAAAACTCGACCAAATTTTTCTTTTTTCGGTTCGAGTTCGAGTTCTGATGGCTTAATTATCGTTACCGTTTCCGTTACGTAACAGAAATGATAACCGAAAACGGAAATGACAATTTCGCTGAGTCGTGCCCATGTCTAGTGGGAAAGTATGACAGCAAGGAGCCCCTGGCATCAAAAGAAGGTAAAAGTAGAGAGGCAGGTAGACCTGAAGGCAATGGGTCTAAGGGTGGAGCCCTCCCTCCTTCCCAGTGTTCCCATATACCAACCAGAATAATGGTGGCTATGTTCTTAAGACTTATTTTTTGTGCAGAGGAACCTGAGAAGGTTCACAATCTGATGCATTACACAGTACGATCCCCTATGACATTGATTCCCAACCTGGGGGTCGAACAACCATTTCACAGGGGTCGCCTATGAGCCAGTGACAAAAAAGGCACAAACGGCTTGGGTCTGGAGGAGGAGGGGGAAGAAGGGGGAAGCGTGAATTATAGCTTGATAGGTTGGAGGGGGATGTCAGTCAATGGCACCGGAGGCTGCGATTGGCTGAGGGTGCCTGTAGAGGGAAGTACTCTACGGCACCTGCGGCAGTGGCCTGCCAAAGGGGGCTTGTGGCCTCTTCCAAGCACAACAAGGGGTCCCCACAACACCAGGAACTGTATTAAAGGGTCGCAGCGTTAGGAAGGTTGAGAACCACTGCCCTGTGAGGCACTGACTTGGAGGCATCGCGGAGCCAAACAGTATTTCATGTGGGACTCAGAGAATGGTCTCTAAGCTCTAAGTTTCCAGGCACTTGCTCAGGAGGCCTGCCCTGGACCGGTGCACATATGAAAGCTTGCCTGGAGTGCTACATGCACCGCTTGCAGGCTGCAGAAGGGAAGCAGGACTTTCGGTGAAGGTAGAGAAATAGCATCATGCTGTGAGCTGTACAGCATCTGACTGCAAGCTGGGAAGTGCCTCTTTGAAATTTGTCCACATATATCCTAGTACAGCTTGGAAAAGCGATGTCACTTTGCCTTCTTTCATGCCGGCAGACTGAAATGATAACACTGATTACACTGCTGATATTTAGAGTGTTTTTTTTTTTAAAGAAGTATTTGTGAAGGGATACCAGCATGAAGCCCACAGATAATATGACAGAACCTGTAGGCCTATGAAATCAGCTCCCCTCAGATATCGACCTGCAGGTCTTTAAAAAACAACTGATGACCTGGCTTTTCACAATGGCTTTCCCTGGCTATTGACCACCGCTGCTGCTGATATGTTTTTGAAAACTTAATCCACCTCTGTTTTGTCTAGGGCATCATGGATTTTATTATTGTCCTTAATTTTGATTTTAATTATGATTTAATATGTTTGCTTTAATTTGTGAACCACCCCGAGTGGCACTTGTACCAGAAGATGTGGTATATAAATCAAATCAAATCAAATCAAATCAATCAATCAATCAATCAATCAATCAATCAATCAATCAATCAATCAATCAATCAATCAATCAATCAAATAAATAAATAAATAAATAAATAAATAAATAAATAAATAAATAAATAAATATGATGCCCACCTTTTCACTAGAATGAACTCCTGGGGAGGGGGGTTGAATACACTGCAGATTACACCACCACAATGTCACCCTTCACAGCACATGGGCTCCAGCCACTGCTGTCTACCAGAAAGCATTCCTTCCTATTGACGCGTGAAAGTGCAATCCACATAAATCAATAATAACCTCAAATGCAAGTGTACATTCAGCTGTTTCCCTTTTGATTCATGTCAGTCTGAAAGGGGCAGGATGAGACCTATTCCTGCAGCCAAACCAGCAATTTTCAACCCCAGATAACCCAGGTGTACTTGGACTGTTGCACCCAGAATCTTTCAGCACCGGCTGGGCTGGCTGGGGGTTGCGGAGAGCTGAAGTCCAAAACACCCGAGTCACATAAGGTTGGGAGCCACTGACCTTGGCCATTTTACCTGCTCGCTTGGAATATTGTATGCCCCACTGCTCTCAAGATGATGGTGATCTGTAGCCCTGTTACTCTTGGGAGAGGGGGGATTCTACTTATTCTGCCAGTCAGGTCCCCAGATATGTGCTCCAGAATCTTGTCCTTCCTGCACCACTGGATGACACCTTGTGCAACGGCCAAGGGCTGTAATCAGATGCATTCTTCAGTGTAAACACACTCAGAGCACCATGTATAACTCAATTCCCAACTGAACATGAGTGATTTTTTTTAAAATCATCAGCTATGCAGGCATACATTCTTCCGAAGCCACTGTGGAACAAATATGTTGGAGGGGAAACAACGACAATCCATGTGACTCAGAAAGTTGTACACAATGATCCTTGATGCAAGGTTTAGGATGTTTAAAGTATATATCTATCACTACTTTTCAGCAGTCAAATATCACTGTTTCCTGCCATGGCTCTTTGTCAGCTCAAAGGAAGATGTACAGCAGATCCGCTCAATCTGCCTTTTTTGCCCAGTGGAGAGATTTGTGCAGCTCTGCACTCGCTATTTATGAACATGTTGAGACCAGGGAACTTTTAAATATAATCTGACCATGCCTACCCTACGGATATCATAAAATGCCATATATTCACCCTCTTTTGCCTACATCCCCAAGCACATACAGCAGTTTTCACATAGACAAGCTAGTGAGAACTTGCCAAACTCATTGGCAGCTTAGCAAATTCCTCTTAGTTAGTCCATAGAGCTTGTTGCACCATTGGACAGTTCAAGGATGAGCACAATTTTTCAGCTGCCTCCCAAGTGACCTACATAACAGACTGAAACAAATTAAGAGCTGACTAATAGTCGTTTTGAATGGAGGAGGTGGCATTGTTATTCCAGGCCTCAGAAATTATCTTTGTCTTCTTCCTGATCAATCAAGGTAGATGAGCTCTGATGAAGATGGGGGAGGGAGAGAGAAACAGCATAACATGAAACAAATTCAGGCCACAGGGCTATACCGATTGTCATGGAGTGTGTTTCTCTTGCATATTCTAACATCTCATTTCTCTGTGGGCGTGAACACTGCTCTCCTGGTTTGTTTGAGTCTGGCCTTGCCCATCAAACAAAAATAAAAAGCAGAAACCTTGAAAAAGAAGCTGAACAAGAAGACAAACAGGTTTGCTGAGTTACTGGCGTGGAAGGTGTATCAGCCACATTTAGTTGGACTCCAGAAGCACGCAAGGATCGGCTTCATTCTGCAAACTTAATAAAAGCAGACACCAGAATTGCAGACCATTCCTCGATGTTCACTGTGGAAAGGGGATCTCTGTACCAGGGTGATGTTTGAGTTAAACAAGATATTAAATGGCTGTTACAACCATTCAGGCATCTTTGCTTGCAACTAAATAGAGCCTTTATGCAGCCTAGGAGCACAATCCAAAACCATTTCCCCCCAAACATATCTCAAAAACTGATCTGTTTGCAGAGAGACACATTCACACATGCAATCTAAACTCTTGGAGGTGCCAGAGTAAACCTAGAAAGGACTGTGCTGCTAGGCTGCGGTTCTAGTGCACACTTATTTGGATATTTATCCCATTAAAGGAAGTAGGTAGAGATGGGCACAACTTAGCGGTATTCCCGTTTCCGTTTCCGTTACTCGTATCCGTTACTCTACGGAAATGGAAACGGGAATTACTCTGCCAGAATTCGAGCTCGAACCGACGAACAAACAATTTAGTCTGATTTGTCGTGCTCGTTACTTGCATCGCGGCGATCGCGCAATGCCAAGTGGCACAGAAAAAAAGTTTTTAAAAGTTAAAAAAAAAACCGATTCCCGGCCCTAAAAGTAGGCGAAAACTGTCTGAGGGCACCTACCAGGCCAGAAGGGTGTTTTATTTGGGGGGGGTTCCCCGCCCCCCTCTCCTTGGCTATTGCTACTGCTGCGCTGCTGGTACCAGGCTGGGAGGGCGCATCCATTTGCCATGCAGTGCGGGGGATCCAAAATGGCGACCGCAATATTTTTTTTGAAATCGTTGCCCAAAACCCCACCAAATCACCACAGAAACATGCGAAAATTAGCTATTTTAAATGCTTGAATTTTTACAGTAGCAGCAGTGGGTTTTTCTTGCAAAAAAAAGTATCCGTTGATTTTATTTTATTTTATTTTATTTTATTTTTTTACACCTGCGCATTCGCAATGATGGGCTCGCCCATGGGAGTGGACCATGCAAAGTTTTGGAGCCATTCCACCAATCGCATGGCCAGGTTTTGCTGACTGTACCAGGCTGGGAGGGCGCATCCATTTGTCATGCAGTGCGGGGGATCCAAAATGGCGACCACAATATTTTTTTTTTGAAATCGTTGCCCAAAACCCCACCAAAGCACCACAGAAACATGCGAAAATTAGCTATTTTAAATGCTTGAATGTTTACAGTAGCAGCAGTGGGTTTTTCTTGCAAAAAAAGTCTCTGTTGATTTTATTTTATTTTATTTTATTTTATTTTATTTTATTTTATTTTATTACACCTGCACATTTGCAATGATGGGCTCGCCCATGGGAGTGGACCATGCAAATTTTCCACCAATCGCATGGCCACTTGGCCAGGTTGACCACAGAGACTTCTGAGATGTGCCAATCGGGCATAAACAGCCCACTAATCGTAGCCCAAACCCGAACCCTAAGCCTAAGCCTAACCCATACGCCAGTACACTGTCCTTCTAAGTGGGTCAGAGAGGCACCCAGAGGTGCACCCCAATACTCACCCTAACCTCACCCGTAACTAGCCTAACCCTAGCCCTTGCGGTAACCCATCTTAACCCTAATCCAGATCTACTTGCATTGCACTACATGCAAGTATGTGAGACACAGCGGGTGCAAAGAGTCTGCCAGTCCGTCACTTGTGGCTCTGGCTGACTCCTGCAGCTCCCTCCAGGAGCCCGCTACCCCCCCAAACCAGTACTAACAACAACGAAAAAACGAAAAAACGAACCGACTAATTTTTGCGAAATTTCACGAAAAACGGAAACGAGCCGAAACGGACTGCCTCCGACACACGACAACTCGAAAACGTCATTTTCCCTAGTCATGCCCATCTCTAGAAGTAGGTCTTTCAAGCATAAATTTGGCTATAAATACCCCAAACATTCCATTGGCAAATTCCACTGGGCAAAATATTAGTGGCTCTCAAGGAGACAAAACGTGAAACGTACCTACAGTTTGTATAGTATTATCAGAAATGTTCAGAATGAGAGAAGTGAATACATTAACAGAGACCAAGTCAATTGGGAGGGAAATATAGGCAATACAGTATAAGATCACCTACATTGTACTGGTGATGGTGAATAATTCTACTGCAATATATGTTGGCTTCTTCTGGCTCCCAGTAACTGTTACAATGTACAGTGGTACCTCGTGATACAAAGTTAATTTGTTCCTTGGGATGCTTTGTATGGCGAAATTTTTGTATCACAAATCCAAATAGGGCACAATGCATCCTAGGAACTGAAATCTTCTGCAAAAATTTTGTATCTCAGGGCCTTCCATAGGAAATTTTTGTATCTCGAGTTTTTGTTTTCCATTCCCAGGGTGCATTGTGCCTCAGGTGGACTTCCCTTTCGTATTTCGTGATTTTTCGTGACATGAGGCACCCATATCTTGAGGCCCCACTGTATTTGGTTTTTGATTTAGCATTTTAGGCCCACTAGAATAAATACTTTATGGCATTAACTGTGTCACTTTAAAACTTGGAACTTAAAGAAATTTCACCAAAATCTTTGTTGATACCTAAATAAATGTATAAGGGGTCATGATTCAGTTTCAAATTCTTATAAATACAGCCTTCAACAAGTCAATGTAAATACCATCTGAACTTTTTTTAAAAAAGAATGAGCTATGACTGACCTTCCCTAATTAAATGTCATGAGTAAAAATTGATTTCGCTAATTAAACCTTGCCTCTTCCTTTCAAAAGTTTCAACACCTGGTTTCGTCACGAAGTGTACACTGCAAACCAAAGTATGTTACAATGCTTGACCACTGCAAAGTCATGTAGCAAAACCAGGAGCACAACCCACTCAAGCAGACTGTCATGTTGACATTCTGGCTTAATATGTTTATTTCAACATTATGTTTGCTATCAGTTTACTGTCCTCTTCTGAAGACTTACAATATGGAAAATCCATAATAGCATCAACAAAACAGTAGGATACATTCAGCTTTCCTGACACAATGGGCTACTAAGTCCACTGCTTGGTCCAGCAAAGTTAGCCACCAGCATGTAAACAATACTTCTAAAAATATGTCCAGGCTCAGATGTTTGCTAAGTACACAGTGGAAGAGACTGCCATAAGAAAGCAGGAACTGTGTTTCCTTCATTCTAGGGAGCCAAAATTTAATTGCTCATTATCAGTTTGACGAAGGGTATTATATATTGATTACATACTTATCTCAGCCTTTACGATCATGTGATTCTTATGGCATTTTACTACATGAGCAATTACAACACAGCTTTGGTCACCCAAACAGTATTCTGTTCAATGATGGAAGAAAAACACTATGCACAAATCCTGACCCCATTATTAGATTAGAGACTGTTATGGAAATTTCATTTCAGAAGATCAAGATCGCAAGCCTCCGTGTAAAGGTTGGATACATATCTAAATAATTCAGTTACTTCAGGAGAAAACCCACTTAAGATTTTGGATTGGAACTTTGGTTGTTTAGATGTACGACAATGATAATGTGGCATTTTCAGCAATTTATTTAACTACTCAGCTCTTTCAAGGATCTGACTTCCTTCAAGCCTGATTCCATCACTTGGTGGAAGCTGAACTCATACATTTTGTTCTTGAAATGAACAAATCACATCTGCATTGGAAACGCTGCCATGTTGCAACCGTAAGTTATAACAAGTTAAGTTTTTACTTTTGTAATACATTGATCTTTGTTAGTAGAAGCAAAGCTCATGTTTATAAAGAATGGTAGGTGTTTAGCTTTCTATCAGTCTTGTACCAGGGACTCTTTTTATGGCTTGCCAGAATATATTTCTGCAGGTCTTCAAAGTCATCATGCATTTTTTCTGTCTTTCTTTGCTCCATTATTTTCTAAGCAATGACTACAAGTTATTCTGCATGATATATTTGTCCTCAAATTTGTTCCTGTCTCTCTCTAGCCACTTTACTCATGCCCTGCAGCATTTTGTACATCTCAATCTTATTCCCCCTCAAGCACCTTTTTTCCAGACTAAAGCGCCCCAAATGCGGTAGCCTTTCCTCATAATAGAGGTGCCTCAGCCCAGTAATCATTTTAGTTACTCTCTTCTCTCCCTTTTCCAGTTCCACCATGTCCTTCTGAGATGTGGTAACCAGAACTGTATGCAAGGTGCGGCCTCACTATCATTTTTTAACAATGGCATTATAATGTTGGCTGTTTTATTTTCAATCCCATTTTTGATGATCCCTAGCATGGAATTGGCCTTCTTCACTGCTACCACACATTGGGTAGACACCTTCATCCATTAGCCTCTCATCAAACCTCTGGGAAATGCCTTGTAGATATTCTGGGTGAGGGGTTACCTGCAGATGCATTATGATCCCCATTCCCCCTTAAATGGAAATGCAGTTAATGCTGTAGTTAACCTTGAGCAGTGCTTGGAGAGCTGGATGACAATCATCAAGACTCAAAACCCAAGACTCCATCCAGATAGGACAAAAAATGATTCCACGTGGATGAATCAGAGAATGATTGAATCATAGAATAGTGAAGTTGGAAGGGGCTTATGAGACCATCAAGTCCAACCACCTGCTCCATGAAGGAATACAAATCAAAGAATATTTATTTATTTACAAAAAATGTTAGCCGTCCTACTATCAACTGGTCTCTGGGTAGCATACAACAATGTATCAAAACTATAAAACAACATCATTATTAAAAACCATATCTGGATGGTAGTTGTGCACATTTCTCTTGAATGCCCCCAATGCTGAAGGAAACACCACCTCTTGATGTCATTGGTTCCACTGTCATACTGCTCTAACAGTTAGGATGTTTTTCCTGATTTTCAGCTGAAATCTGGGTTCTCTTAACTTGAGCCCATTGTTGCGCATCCTGAACTCTGGGATGATTGAGAACAGATCCTACCCATCCTCTGTATGACATCCCTTCAAATGTTTGAAAAATATGCCTTGGCTCAATCATCAATCCAAATGAAAGCTTCAGCCAAGAAATCAGAAAAAAATACTGAAATCTGAAAGGATGCAAATGAAGGAATAAGAAAAGATCATCAGGTGTAAGGATGTATCATGGGAGAGCAAGGCCAAGATCATCCACAGTGTTGTGTTCCCGATCATTATATATGGGTGTGAAAGCTGGACAGTAAAGAAAGGACAATAATGGTGGGAAAGTTGTTGGGCAGCAGGAAAGGAGGAACACCAAATGCAAGGTGGATTGACTCCCTAAAGGTAGCCACAGTCCTGAACTGACAGGATCTAAGCAGGGTTGCTGAAGACAGGGCATTTTGAAGATCACCCGTTCATAGAGTTACCAAAACCAGGGGCATCTGGATAGCACATAACAACAATAACAAATTGGATATAATGTCAGGGAAGGCAAAACGTTTCTTTGTTGGAAACTGGGTTGCAGTCAGGGCTAAAGCAAAGTGTGCTGCAGGTATTTATTCAACTATATCCCTTTACTAACACTGAGGCTCTTTTTTTCAGGCTAGCATGAACACTGTGCATACAAAGAGCCTGTTTCTTGCCCATCTCCTGGTTGGTGGCCTAGACTAACTTCCCAATCTGTCAGAACCAGAATGCACACAATCTTGCTTGTTAGGTTCCTGTAAGGCAAGACAGGGCTCTGGGAATCTCATTTGGCATCTGTTTCAAACCTATGAGGCAGCTTCTTGGAATTCCCAGCTTGCTGGCTGCACACTCCATTTCCCATGGCAAGGAACTGGTATTTTGAACTCACATGACCACAGAGGTCAGATTACAACAGCTGCCCGTGATGGAAAAATTAATTGTCACTGCAGAGTGTTTTTATATCTCAAATTACCGGTAATTTCTCCTTTGCCACCCTCTATTAAAGGTCAAGTAGACAGTCAATTGTTCGTAACTAATGAATCAATGTACAGCTACATGCACCCACATATACAGTAGCACAGCAGAGTTCACCATGCTAATCAAGTTTTCAAGTACTGTTTCAGGGGGGAAGATGGAATTTTGAATCACGATTTGGGCACTTTGTCTCTAAAAGGTTTGCCATCACTGATCTATAAGATGCCCCCATCTATAAAACAAGCCCACTTTTCCAATCCAAAATTATACTTTCATAACATGCAGTTTTCTCCTTGGCTTGCTTCCTTGTATAAGATGACCCTCAATTTTTACTCTAACAACTTTAGACAAAAATATAGTCTTATACATGGAAAATATTGTAATTAAGCAACCTGGAAAACTAGAAAGCCATGGTGAGAAATGGGCGTATAAAACACAGGGCAGTTCTTCCTACTGTTAAAATACTAAGCCACGATGTGAAGCTTCTTTATGTGTGTAATGTATCTACCCTTGAGCAACACCTGATGCTCAGCTGTCAATGTCCACGTTTGTTTGTTGCCATGGGCGTTGTTCGGGAAGTCATCCTCAGCATTTTCATCCAATTTAGTCACAAATAACTGTTTTTTCCTGTAGCATCTCCGTTTCCCAAGTTTTTTCAGACAGAACATGTTCCACTAAATCAGGTGCTAAGAGGCAACAGGGATGGGAATGCCTTACAGAAGATTCTCTGAAAGCTTCCTTATGGTTCCCTAAATATCTCTGTTACTTTAAGCACTCAGAATGGGTTTGTGCATTTGTTTGTTAGATTTTTATACCACCCATCTGGCAGCAAGTATATTATCTGATGACTAGAGATGGGCACGAACAAAAAAAATGGCAATTCTTTTGGTTCAGTTTGTTTTAAGGGTTGGTTTGTTTTATTTCATTGTTTACGATTTTTTTGGAAATCTTTGTTTCGTTATTCGTTGTTTTTTTCCTCCTTTTATTTTTTTATTTTTGTTTTGTGTGTGGGGGTTAAAAGTCCCCAGCAGGTATTTTTTTTTCCTTCAAGCACCGTTTGGCGCTGGTTTCATTTTTCTTCAAGCGGCCACTCAGTGCTGTTATCGGGCGTAGGGGAAGATCCATTTAAAGAGACCCCTCTTCCCACTTCCGCATGGGTTGGGGAAGAAGAGGGGTCTCTTTAGACATTTCTCCCCTGTGCTCAATGATTTTTTTCCAATCACCGACTGCGCAGCCCCTGGGGCACAGTCGGTGCTTCTTTAATTTTTTTTTTATTTTTTCCTTTATTTTAGGGTGCTGACCCAGCCACCCCTGGGGCCGGGTTGGCACTCCTTTATTTTATTTTATCTTTATTCATTTTTTATGTTTTTTTACTTTTTTACTTCTGGGTTCCTGGGTCGCGCTATAGCTGTAGCAGGGGCTGCCTTTATTTTTAAGCGCTGACTGTGCGGCCCCTGGAGCCCAGTCGGCGCTTCTCTTTTTTTTCTTTATTTTTGAGTGCTGACCCGGCCATCCTTGGGTTTGGGTCAACCCTCCTTTATTTTATTTTATTTTTATTTTTTACTTCCGACCACATGGCCCATGCTACAGCTGTAGCACGGGCCGTGGACTTTTCCCTGCAGCCAGGAAGACAGAAGACAGACCAGCACCAGGTAGGAGGCATCGCCGCCATTAACGAACTGAACCAAACCCATTTTTTTCCAATTCAGTTCGTTTCATTCTAAATTCACTCTGGGGTTCATTATTCGTTTTGTTAGGTAACAAAAACGAATAACGAATAATGAAATGAACTAAAACTAAAAGTTCATTTCATGCCCAACTCTACGGATGAACGTAACACCAGTGTTTAAAATCAACTTCACTAGACCTCACTCTTAAAAGGAACATCACTTGGTTTAGTTTCAAATGAGATGGCATTAGTTGTGCACAGTGTTTTTTATCTGGTATTTTCTTTTGTCATTTAAAGCACCTGTTCAGGATATAATCTCTGAAGGAAAAGGCAGGCTCCTTCCTTTTCAGTGCTTTTACTCACCCATGAAGAAAAAGAAAAAGAAATGCACCTTTATCTCTTCCTCAAACAGCTCAAACCACCATGTAGTGTTTGAACCAGAAAAAATGGCCACTCAGTGGGAACACAAACCTGTATTTCTCCTGACGCAGCAACTGCTAAAAAGCAGAAAGGAAGATAGGAACCAGAAGAACATGATGGAAAGCTATTCTTCAGCATTTTATAACTGATATTATTTCTGTACATGATTGGCTGTAAATAAAGAGCCAATTTTAGACATGACTTGCCTTGCAAAATTATTACCCAAATTCTTTTATTTTTCTTCTTCTTAAGCATGCTTTTTTCATTGTACACAGGAAAGAAGCAAAAAGTCACTTGTGGTCTTTATCCAACATAATTATATGGTATCCCATCCTTGATATAGATAATGATATAAAACTTTGTTGACTTGGTAATGGATAGAGCAAAAGCCCTTCTCCAGAGGTTGTGTTTCCACTCCATGATTCTGACATTTCTTTCTCTGATTCACAGATAGACTTGAGGTAAGGATGACTCCTGCACACACACAGAGAGGCACCTATACCCTGATAGATGCCTTGGACTTTCAGCATGGAGAGCTACCATGTTTGGGGTTGAAAAAGAATTTCTCTACCTGCACCAAGATCATAAGAACATAAGAAGAGCCATGCTGGATCAGGCCAAAAGGCCCATCTAGTCCAGCTTCCTATATTTCACAGTGGCCCTTCCAAATGCCTCTGGGAGCGCATGAGACTAAATATCTGTCTGCTGCTACCACTCCCCTGCATCTGGCCCTTGAAGTACCCCGGTTTTAAGCCTGGAGATGACACATCTCCATCATGGTTTGTAACCTGTGAGGGACTTTTCCTCCAGGAATCTGTCCAATCCTCTTTTGAAGGCATCCAGGCCAGATGCCATCACCACATCCTGTGGCATGGAGTTCCACAGACTAACAATGCACTGGGTGAAAAAATATTTTCTTTTGCCTGTTCTTACTCTCCCAGCCCTCAATTTGAGTGCATGTCCCCTAGTTCTGGTATTTTGTGAAAGGGAGAAGAGCATTGCTCTATCTACTTTACTCATGGCCTTCATTATTTTGTACGTCTCTAACATATCCCCCCTCAGGCACCCTTTTTCCAGACTAAAGAGCACCAAATGTTTTAGCCTTTCCTCATAAGGAAGGTGGCCCAGCCCAGTAATCATTTTAGACGCTCTCTTTTGCACCTTTTCCAGTTCCACTATGTCTTTCTTGAGATGTGGTGACCAGAATTGTACACAATACTCCAGGTGCGGCCTTACTATCGTTTTGTATAATGGCGTTATAATGTTGGCTGTTTTATTTTCAATCTCCAGATTGGTTGGATCAAACCAGGTCAGATTGGATGGATCAAACTTGGTGTTTTCCCCAGGTATATCACATTTCATTTAATCCAACTGTGTCAACATGTTTCATTAAAAGTAGAAACAAGTAGGGTATTAATGAGTGCATTAGTACCTACACAGTCATATAGTACAGTCCTACACAACAGGTAGACCACGGGCTACCAGTAGCCCGCGAAGGGTTCAAATTTAAATTGATGCCAGCCATCAGTTTAAAAAGTGAGGGGATAAGTTCCCACCCCTCCCTCCCTCTCCCATTCCAAAACTGCCCCAGCAATGTTCTGGGTCAGCCAGGCGGGGCATTTCAAGGGCCATGGCCCAGTCTCCTGCTCTGCCTGCTGGCCAGATGATTGATGCGCTCGAGCCCGGTGCAAGAGAAGCATTGCATGGTTGCATGGATTGCCCCTTGGAAGGAGTGATCTGCGCAAGCATGCATGCATGCACCTCCCTTGCACCCACCCACACCAGCTCGAGTGGGTGTGCAAGGGAAGCTTGTGCATTGTCAGACTTTCCATAGGAATGCATTGAAATCTGTTCCCTCCAGAACGAATTAATTGATTTTAAATGCATTCCTATGGGAAACCGCTGCTATACTTACATTTTTTTTTTTACTTATGAGAATGTGCTCAGAACAGATAAAATTCATAAGTAGGTAGCCCTCAGGCGCTTCGGCCTGTTCAAAGTTGGATAGCCCTGATATAATGCTAAATGACAATATAGCTAACCTCAAATGGATAGGTTGGAGAATAATGACCAAAGTTTGTTTTTGCCATGGAGAAGAAAATATTTCAAAATGGGCAGCCGCGAGATGCGACATGTTCAAATTTGTATAATTATTTACGATAATGTTCACCAAAATGGGAAGATTAAACAAACAAACAAACAAACAAACAAATGACCTTTGACAGTGGTTTCAGAGAGGGTAGCCGTGTTAGTCTTTCCAAGAATTGCAGGCAAAAATAAAATAAAAACAAAACAAAACAAAAGACACAAAACATGTAACACCTTAAAGACTAACTTTCGTATTTTAATGTAACATTTTGTAGACACATCCACTTCTTCAGACATACAGCTGCAGAAGATGTATCTTCTAAGATCTGTTGCTCACACAGAACTAGCACCAGTTCAGGCAACTCCAAATGAAAGTATGCAATGCTAGAAAAGTCATTGATCTTTTAATACAGTACTCATGATTTCAAGGCTTTTCTAACTACCCTTCACCTACCTTGGATCTGGAGTGAGAAGTCCAGAGCTATATCTGACCACATTAGTTCTGTGTGATATCATTCCTAAATTACTGCAATCTGCAGGAACTGAAACTAGGGGCCAAGATATTTGGCATTCAGCGGCCTGATATAGTTTTTTTAAAAAAAAAACATGTCTTGCATTTAGTCCCCTATTCACTCATATCAAGAGCTTGTGAAGTACCATATGGGCAACATGGCACTGACACAGTTGTATACTACCCTGAGATACTGGGCTGCCCAAGGCTATTGCACCTAACCCATTGACACACAGGATGACCAACACCGCTTAACAGGTGCAACAGCCTTCAAGTGTGATCCTACTTACTTTTGGAGTCTTATAGGGGGCAAAGAGAGAAGATAAAGGTATTACTACACTGTGATTGTGTGAATGGTCCATTAAAATGCATTGGGCAAGGTATACATAATGGATTGGAGAAGGGCATGTCAGTAGTAATGCAATACGAGTTCTGGTGATAGCTCTTCACAGTTCTTTTTCTGTATGTTATCCTAAATAGGTAAAACTGCTGATCAACACAGGGAGAAGTAAACAGAGGCAACTATTTCACCATGTATTTCTTTATTCATCCATCTTGATTCATTTAATGTATATTCTGCCTTTCTCCTGGTAAAGGGATCCAATGTACTGATGGCAACTTACCGTGAATCAGTGATTCAGTGCAGGTTGGAGGACGGGAGGTGTTGTATGAGCACTCTGGATTCTGGGTCTTGCCTCTTCCTCCTCCCCTGGAAAGTGTAAAATCCACCCTGCCTCCTCTCCTGAGTGGTCAGCTGTGGGAGTAGGTAGGGTGCAGAATCTGGAGCAGTCATACAACCTTTGTAGGCCCTATCCTCCAAACAGTGCTGAACCATTGAACTGTGGTAAGTGCCAGTCTCTCGTCCCAAGGCAAAAATGGGCTGGACCAAGACTTATTTCTACCTAAAGCTGACTCACTGAAATCAGTCAGTGAACCATTGCTCAACTGTTGAGTGAGGTTTTACTGATTTAAATGAGCATGACTAAATGTGTGCTCAGTGTATTTGAATGAATTCACAAAATAACATAGTACATTTGTGATATAAGTTTAGCTTTATAAACTAAAAGGGCAGGTATAGTTTATAAAGCCACCTTGTCCTCAATAAAACATTAGCAGAGAATTGACTGGATTGATGGTGTGTGTGTGTGTGTGTGTGTGTGTGTGTGTGTGTGTGTGTGTGTGTGTGTGTGTGTGTGTGTGTGTGTGTGTGTGTGTGTGTTTTCAAGGTGATTGTTCTAAGATCCAGTTGACCAGATGTTGGGTTTTGACTACTGGACTTCTTTTCTTGTTAGATTGAAACATGTTTCTACTCATCCAAGTAACTTCTTCAGTCTGAGGAAGGTTGGTAGGAGACCTCCATAGAGTATAAATCAACTGTCAGTTGATTTAGGACTGGCAATAGTCTCTTTAACCCTTTTTGTGTTTGTGACAATAAGATGGTGTCATCAATATATAGTGGTACCTCTTAAAATGAATTTAAATCATTCTACGGGTCACTTTAAGAAAAAAATTGTCTTACAAAACATGGTTTCCCATAGGAATGCATTCGGAATGGATTAATCCATTCTGGAGGCTAGAATAAAGAAAAAAATAACCAGTTTTTTCCCTGGATACATGCAGAACAGTTTTTCATCTTGCAAAGCATCTCATAGGGAATTTTTCATCATGCAAAGCATGCCTATTCCTGGAATTTTGTTTCTTCCAACAAGTTTTTTGACTTGTGAGGCCTTTGTCTTAAGAGGCACCACTGTACATACCGTAAGTATCCCATTTTTTTTTCTTTTTATAAGAATCCAGTAAGTTGCTAGCACTTGGATTCAAAACAGTACTGGTACAAAATATCCTAGTACTGTTATATCAATGGAATATTTCTTCTAATGTGCTACACTCCTTTTTGAGTTTAATACCGTATGGGTTTTTTTATTTCTAATCTTTTTTACTGGCAAACCAATTAGTTTATTAGTGTAATGAGGATTTCACTTATTTGGTAGCTCTAGCTTCCTTGTAGATCTTGTAGAACAAGAATGGGAGAGGGGTACATGTTTAAATAGATAATACCTTTTAACAGGAGGCCATTATTTCTGTACATAATATTTTGCTAATCCAGTTACTTATGAAAGGGTTGTGCTTCAACAGTACTCTAACACTGAGGATCTTAATCAGGCACATAGGTTTTGTCAAACTCCATTCATCAGCCCATGCATTTTGCTTGCATCATTTGTGGTAGGAATTTGTGTGCCAGCTGAATCATACTGAAGAAATCAGGAAGTGTGAATGAGGTTTTAGAAAGCAAGAATGGGACTGCATCTTAGTTTCATGCTGTTATTCGCCCATACGTAATTTGCATATAATTTGGTTTTGGCAATTATCATATCCATCTAAGTTGATTTCACCCCTTCAAAATCAGTAGGTGTCAGGTAACACTTTATTTAATGGGTAACAAAAATATTCAACAGTTCCGCCCACACTTTTTGCATATCGAGACCACTTATGTGTGCTTTACGTATAAAGAACATGGGTTTATCTTGGTATATGTACATGCAGAAAAAAAGCATTTGCATGCGCTCTATGAATTTCATAGAGATTCTGTATGTCTAACTTCTTGCTCAGTTGTTTGGGCATCAGACTGCGGGGCCAGAGCTTCGGAGTTTGATTCCCCACTGTACCTCCTTGACAAGGTCCTCTTTGGTCCCTTCCAGATCTGCAGTTCAAGGATACATATTTCTAAAAAAAAAATTATTATTTGGTTCAGGACATTTTATTTTACATATGCCATTATACATCTGCCATCATCTGCTTGAACTAACATTTCAATACAATTTTTTTAAACACATTTTCTTTGTTTGAGATGTGTATTGTTCTGTGTATAGTCCTACGTGCAGCAACTTTGTTGGATTAGGATCAACGTAAACCTTGGTACTGACACTGGAAATTGTAGTCATATAGCCCCCTGCAAACTAAATTTAAGTTGCAAGAAAAAATAATGAAGAATGGACTCCACTTCTCTGAACCACTACTATTTCATGTGCAAGGTGAATTAGACAGATAGAAATCTAGAGTTTATTTCCTTGTAAATATGAATAATGGTGATGGGAGAAGAGATAATGAAGACAATTGGATCTAAATATATAGCAAGCTGGTGGCAATTGTAGATCCTTGAGTACAGGTGCAACCTAAATACAGTCAATCATATAGTCAGCAACATCTGCATTCTGCGCTAGCTGTAGCCTCTGAACTAGCTGACGTAACAATCCTGCATAGCCGTCACTACACAGTGATCCAATTTAACAGCAATGCATCATCTGCTGTGGCCAGACTAATTCTGTCGGGGGACAAACACATTTGGGAATATCATCATAAATCCACATAAATCCTAACCATAGAGGTCAGTTGGGTTTTCAATGAAAACAATGGATGCAAGAGTACTCCCTGGAACTCCCCACCATGGCATCCCAATCATACTCAACTTCTCTTGATTCCAACCTCGTTGAGACAACTTAAGGCGTTTATACACGACCCCTAAGCTGCGCTGCAAATGGCTCCCAGCTCCGGAGCTTAGAAATGTTTTCCCACCAGCTCCGGAGTTTGGAGACAATTAAGTGCGACCCCGCCCACTTTAGTGCGACCCAGCACACTTTCCTTGTACCTTCTCTTTGGAGGTGATAAAAAATTAGATGCGGATAAGAGTGCCCGGCTCTCCTGGCTTGTCTGTTGTTTTTTTGCCTCCCGCCCCTTTAAGAGCTCCTTGAGACGGAAGCAGGAAGTAATGGGGCTCGTGGCAAGTTCGACCGCACGGGCAGGTTAGTAAAGGCTTCTTTTGTCCTTTTTTTGCCTCCCCCCCTCACGCCGACAGGAGCAGGAAGTGCTGAGGGGTGGGGACGCAGGAACAAAACGAATTTAAGGGACCAGCGGATCTTAGGGGGTCGTGTGAAAAGGCCCTGAGATGGATCTTACCAACATACTCAAGACACCTAACCCCAAAACATCTTATGACTGCATATGCGAGATGCCCATAAATCCTGAACAGCATCGGGGAATCCACAACTACCTTGGCTCTACACAACATGATACACAGCATCCCAATACAGTTATTTGGAATCAGCCCTGTAGACAGGAGCAGAATGACTACCAAGCAGGTATCTCCAACACACTGAATCCTGTGCTCAAGGGTATCAACAGTCACCTAAAGACAGAGTAACAGAAGCACATGGTCTCTGACCCTTTCCCAATAAAGGTCACTCAGCAGGATGTCCTAAGCCTCCTAACTGGGCCAAAACCCAGACTGAAACTTGCCAAGATAATCTGTATCCTCCAGGAATATTTCAGGCACCCTGCTGTCAAAGGGCAACCAGGTAACAGCTATTTACAAACCTCCAGGACCAGGAAGTATTTTTCCCCTCAGGAGTGATTATGCCATTATGCCACCACTTCCTTGAGGATAGCAGGGGTCATTCCCATCACTCCCTTAAACAGGCACTGCCTGCTCTCATGGTGATACATTCCCTATTCCATGGACCTACCCCTTTGGAAGAAGTTAAACAAACCATGATGGGCAAGGGTTCCACATTTCAAAACAAAACAAAAGACAAAAAACTCAGAGACCTCAGCAGATGAAAACCAGGCCTGATTAAAAAAAACTCAACAGAATCAGCAAGAAAGCCATGATTAATGCAGAATGGAAAATAAAAATATAAATAATGGACAGTATTGAATTCTTGTCTCATGTTAAGTTATCTGTTATGAACATGCATGGTGTTTTTACCTGATTTCTGTTTCCTTCATTACAAGCTTTTGCTTGCTTGGACTCCCAAAAATGTAGTGTCCTCTGATAAGAATCAGGACACTTTAAAAGAAGTAATAAATCCTTCTCCTTAAGCAGGTGCCGTTCCACTTGCATGGCCGATGAATGCTACAGCATAAATTTCCAAAACACTAGCTCTGTCTTGTAGTTACCCTTTCTTGTAAATTCTTTAGCTGTGTTTTCACTTCTTGAGATTAAAGAAAGACAAAAGAAATTGACATTTCATACATATCACACATGTAGTCTGATATAAGAACATAAGAACAGCCATGATGGATCAGGCCAAAGGCCCATCTAGTCAAGCTTGCTGTATCTCACAGTGGCCCCACCAAATGTGTCCAGAAGTGTACGAGACTAGATATCTGTCTCCTGATACCACTCCCCTGCATCTGGCCCTTGAAGTACTCTGGTTTTAAGACTGGAGATTACACATCTCCATCATGGTTTGTAATCTGTGATGGACTTGTCCAATCCCCTTTTGAAGGCATCCAGTCCAGATGCCATCACCACCTCCTATGGCAGGGAGTTCCACAGACTAAGAACATGCTGGGTTAAAAATATTTTCTTTTGTTTGTTCTCACTCTCCCAACCCTCAGTTTGAGTGGATGTCCCCTAGTTCTGGTATTTTGTGAGAGGAAGAAGAGTATCCCTCTATCCACTTGACTCACGCCCTGCATTATTTCGTACATCTCAATCATATCCCCCCATCAGACACCTTTTTCCAGACTAAAGAGCCCCAAATGTTTTAGCTTGTCCTCATGAAAGGCTAAAAGTTACAAGGAGTTTAAGCTATATATAGCTTAAGCTCCTCCCGTAACACTGTTTCCCTGGGCCACCATATCACCAGAAGAAGATGCTGAGAACAAGTGGACATATTTCCTTCTTTAAAAAAAGAAGTCAAAAAGTCTCAAAAGAAGCTCATGACTTGATGAAGATGAGCTAAACAGCTCTTATTTCCCAATGGTGGGTGCAAACATTGTAAAGCATAATTAGAAACTCTGACCTGGAACTCATAGACCCATTACTGAGGTATGCTTCCACCTCCTTTTTGGTGAAGGAGAAATGGGCTGGCCTAAGACAGCTAAGGAGGCGTGGCTTGGCAAGATTCATAAGGGCCAGCAAGCACCACACTCTTCCTACAGGCTCTGGAGGATGAACCTGCCCTCTCTGAAGGATGCCTAAACCTGGAGAACATTCAAGCTAACATAGGCTCTCCTGCTTGGAGGCAGCAAGCCTTGTGAACACTTCCATTCCAGCCTGGCTATTCTTCATAGTTCCTTGAGTCTTCCTGTTAAGAATACATGCTTTGACTTTTTTTTGCTCAAGCACCTTGAAGTGGTGGTATATTATTTTTTTTTTTTTGCTACCAAAGAAAACCCCTTTTCTCTTAATTGCAAAGGACAAGGACATTTACAATGGGAAAGGTGAGTAACCTAGATATTAAGACAGCTAATATTCAACAGATTTATTCCATCTGGCCTTGGGAATTGTTTGTTTGAAATATGCTTAGTCTTTCTCAATGCATTGATAGTTTAAGAAAACAACATGCTTTCTTGACTTAGAGACACAGGGCTGAGGCATTCGGAACAGTCATTTCAGGAAGATGTAAACATCTAAGAGAGTAAATATTTCTTCTTCATGTTTGCAATATTTATACAAACATGATGGTTGCCCATAACAAATGACTATTTAGGCGATTTCTGCACAGCTTCAGTAGCCTTTTACAACACATTGGAGACTTCACTGGCTGCTGGACGCTCTTTCACCCAGAAGTGAAGACCTAAATGTTCAACAAAGCCAAGTACAAAGAGTGTACAGACTTTATTCCAGAGAAAGAACAAGAAAACTCTAGCATTTGTAATTAAAATTGAAAAATAAATAAGAGGAAATCAAGTGTGTTTGGCAAAGCATCTATCACTTGGGCATTTTGAATGCAGAAAAAAGGTGGGTTTTGATATGAAAACGAGAGGAAATCAATGCATCTGCCAGCACTAAACTGAATTTTTGAAGACATTTTAGATGTCATTCAGAAGAAACCGCTATATAATTAGGTTATAAAACTACCAGAGTTAGATGATACTTAGAAGAGACACAGCTTTTTGGCAAAAACCCAAATCCAATTTAATCTTTAATTTAGTACTGTTACAAAAAAGTAAGATCTTTACAAGGCATTTATGTGCAGACATGTTCAGAGCTGAGATTGTGGCAGAAGGCCTGCTGTCACCAGGTCCTCAATCACCAAGTATGACTATGCTTCCAAACTCAATAATATAGTAATCCTCCAAGAATCCTGCAAGGAATGGGGTCAGCCGGTGGATGGTCACTCTATTGAGTGTCATGAAATTCACAGGTCAATTATGAGCTGGAAAGTTATGTGTATAAAAGGGGAGGTGCTTGTATAAACTTCTCTTGAGAGCATAAGCTATTTTGAGAAAGAGGCAATAAATTGGAATGTTAATTGTTACAAAGTAAGTGGAATGGTATTTGCTGTCAAAAAACCCTATTTACTGCTTACACAGCACTAAATTTAAGGTTGAATGATCTATATTGGTTCATAACGTGATTGCCCTGATAACAAACACTCAAGGCTACCACAGATTTGGCAATAAAATAATCAATGAGTACAGTTCCTCCTGTCCCAGTTTAGTTCAATATTGATGCATGGGATGTAATTCTACATTTACACAAACAATACAATATTTACAGGTGGACTACTAGAAGGAAAGAACTCTTCCTAGACATTATCTGCTGCATGTCAAGACATGCAGCACAATATGCAATACAAATACAATGCTTACAAAGATTTCTTAGCTGGCTTGTAAAAGCCACACCGTTTGTATAATGTGCAACTGTGTGTTTCAGCAAGTATGGAATATGCAGAACAAACTGCTGGCTGGATGGCTCAGTTAGTCTCTAGATGTTAGCACTTCAATTCCCCCACACTGCCTCCTGGGAGAAGAGCTAGCCTGTGTGGCCTTGGGTAAGCTGCACAGTCCCAGGGTACACCCCCAAAAAAAAGCAGGAAATGATTAACCACTTCTGAATATTCTCCACTTGTAAAACCTTGAAGAGTGTTGCCATACATGAGAATTGATCCTGACAGCACAGAATCATTATTATTAATATTAGTTTGTTTTTAAAATAAGAAATCAATCTTCTTTGCTTCTTCAGCCACCACATGTGTCAACAATATATGCAATTATTTTCATAGATATGTTTTATACCAGAAGTAACCCAGATCATTCTTATGTAAATGACTTTTTGCACTTGGGGGGAATGCAAAACTTATCTTTGACACTTACAACTTGGATTAGGGACTGGTGTTTTGAATGTGTGTGAGTCTACTCAGCTTTTTCAGTGTAGACATGTACTGTACAGTATATCCAAAACAGCTGACTTGCAAACACAGTACTTCCAGACAGGGACACAACCCATCTTTAGATATATTCTACTATTGGTCATTTATACCTAGTGGTCTTCAATATCTTCTCATCTCAATTTCTAGAATTTGGGATTCCAGATCAGTTGATAATCCTTTTGATTTTTTTGGTCTTGTGCTGATTCAGATATAAAGCAACAATTCACAAAAATCATATAATCATGTCATCCCGACATGTAATGCTTTTACAAAACAGGGAGGGTCATGGCCAGGGGAAAGGCAGAGAAAGACGTGTAACAATTCTAATTCACTCAATGGAAGAAGAGCATACCACCAGCAGCAGTCTGCAAGATTTCTGCAGGGATTGTTTATAAACGTCTGTCAGTCTAAATTTCACTTTGAAACAAGGTTCCAATTTACCTTGTCTTCTTTACAAATCACCATCAGAGCCACAGAAATGTCATCCTCTCTTGGATTTCTGAATTGAAGACACTGCTCTATATATCATTCTTATCTTTATCCTTTCTGTTTCATCAGTGCATGCAATACTAAAGTGCTGAAAGCAATCTGGATACATTTAGTCCTCTTCAAGCTCACTTAATTCTTAGATGTTGCTCATAAAATACACAAATACTGTAGAGCCAAGAAGGAAAACACAACCAATATAGAAAGATACTGAAGTTTCAGAGAACTGCATGCCAGATTTCCAGAACTAATTTTGCACATTCTGCATAGGAAATAGGAGGAAAAAGATGAAGCAAAATATAGAACACTAGTAGAAGGCAGCTATTTCTCCCCGGTTTTGAGGGGAGGTTACCCAACTAATATTTTTACTGGTTTCTCCACCACCTTCTTCTCCAGAAATGACATAGAATAAATTAAGCAATGGAATAATGGAAGTAGAGCAACCTAGGCACTTTGTACATGACCCCTAAACTCCGCCGCAAATGGCTCCCAGCTCCAGAGCTTAAAATTGTTTCCCCACCAGCTCCGGAGTTTACAGATAATTATGTGCGACCACGCCCACCTAAGCGAGTCCCAGCGCACTTTTCAGGTACCTGCTCTCTGGAGGTGAAAATTCCTGATGCGGATATAACGTAGTGACTGCCCGGCTCTCCTTGCTTCTGTTTGTTCTTTTTTTGCCCCCGCCCCTTTAAGAGATCTGACTGCAGTGCCGGGAACAGAGCGAGAGGGCAGAACGGAGGTGAGCCGGCATTCTTTTCTTCCTCCCCCCCCTCCCCTCACGCAGCCAGCAGCCAGGAGTGCGGAGGGGGTGGGAACGCAGTAACAGCGACAAACCCCTAAGATCTCTGGTCTGAATTTAAGTGGCCAGCGGATCTTAGGGGTCGTGTGAAAAGCCCCCTAATGTCTCTACCCACTTGCATTTCAGAAAACGCCTGACATCTATTCAGTTGAGATTCATGGAATAAAAGATCTGGATGACGTTGGCAAAGGAAATGAAAAGGAAAAGTGTGATGATCCGAAAGGAAACAAGAAGAAGGGCAAGAAAACAGAAGACCTCAAGAAAGAGCTGGATCTGGTAAGTTCCTTGGGGAACATCTGCAGCAATTACTAACTGAATTTGGCCAAGAGCTTAGGTAAACATAGCAATCCTCCACCAATGTCTGAGACAGCCTACAATTCACATTTTTAGCACACAACAGGAATTTATTTATCTTTAGACGACTCCTCCCCCAAGATGTCTATTGTAACTGCTGTGCTAGAGAATTTCAAATATGCTTTCACAACTTGCACTCCTGCAACATTCTTGGGCTTTCAGGAGGCTTTTTGAACACTGGCAAACCAGGTTCCTAATTAGATTTAGGTAGACATTAGCCTCATTTAATTCAGTTACCTTCAATATTACTCCCCTAGTTTCTGCAGCTTTAAGAGTTGTCGTTCTGAACAGATCCAAACAAGGAATGTTTACCTAGGTTTGAAATTGTGCAAAATAAAATAAAGTAAAAGCATTTTTGAATGAATGATGAACCTTGATCACGCAAAAAGAACAGCTTTATTCTCCATTCCAGTCCAACAAGCATGAAACTGCATTTTCTCCACTAACAGCACCATCATGTTAAATAAAACCAAGTGTATGTTAACAGTATGTTCTTACTACCCCTATGGATATGGAAAAAACTTCCCTTTACCTTCATTTGAAGAACAAATTATTGGCATGTTTTCCAAGGTCTCTTTCCTTCATGCCAAGTCCGTCTGCTGGGCCACACCCAAGATTTTGTCAGGAGGATTGTACCATTTGGATGCAAGTGTGGGATAGATTAAAATGATGTCAGTTACTCATTTCAGCTCCCTTGACCTTTATAGTAATAATTCCAATCCTTTATGTTGCCAGAAGATTATGCCATACTAAATTGCACGAAACATTCATAAATCATCCTTTGACAGGTTACATTGGCATGTCAATGCAAATAAAATTCCAGCATTGTTATTATTATCCTTCCTGCTGCAAGTACAGACTTGTGTGAACTTTCCAGTGTGTGGAAGTGTATACTGAACGCACATTCTTCCTACTGGCATTCCATTGCTTTCAAGGCTATGCCTGTTGGGATGCTTATATGCATCTAACTCAGGGGTGCCCAAACTTTTTGTAAGGAGGGCCAGATTTGGTGGCTGAGAATGTGTCAGGGGCCGGTTGCTCCCCAACCCTGCCACCCTACTGCAAGCCCCACCCACTGACCCCTTGCAACCCCACCCCAGGAAGGAAGGCGGGGTCCGAGGGAGGGAGGTGGAAACCAAGAGAGGAAGGAAGGAAGGTGGGGACCAAAGGAAGCACAGGGAGCCGTGGCCACAGGTCACCCCTTGGAAAGAGGCGATCTGTGCGACTTTGCACCCCCCAAGCTCCCCAGCGGTGGCAACGGCTCGCCCACCAGCCCACCCCAAAGCCCCTTGGTAGTGGCAGAGCCCCGCTGGCCTGCCCACCCCCACTCATTCCCCTGCGGACCGCCCGTCTGCCCAGCCGCCCAAGCTTCCCGCAGTGCCAGTGGCGTGGCCCACCCGATCACTGCCCCGCGCGTGCGCCCAACTTCACAATGTTCCCGGCTATGCCGGTGGCAGCGGCCCACCTGTGCGCCGCCCTGCGCGCATGCACCGAGCTTCACAAGGTTCCCAGCAGTGCCGGTGGACCGCGGCCCACCCACGCGCTGCTCCACGCACAGGCCTAGCTTCACAAGGTTCCCGGTGATGCCGGTGGCAGCAGCCCGCCCGTGCACCCAGCCTCACGATGGCTGGCCAGCCAGCCAGCCCAGCCCCACAAGCTCCCCAGTGGTGGTGGTGGTGGTGGCCCACTCCCTCACCCGCCCACCCAACCCCACAAGCTTCTGCTCACCAGCTGGCTGGCCCACTCAGCCCCTCAAGCTTCGGCGGTGTCAGTGTTGGCAGAAGATTTTAAAAAAAAAATGGGGTGAAGGAGGGGGAGGGAGGGGCAGGCCAGACAGCCGCAGGCCACTCAGAATGGCCTGACGGGACGGATTTGGCCCCCGGGCCAGACTTTGGGCAGGCATGATCTAACTTCACATTCTACTGAAAATAATACAACCCAATAGCTGTGAACATTCTTATTAGTACTATTTCAAAGCAACAGAGGCTGCTACTTTGAATGACGAATATGTGTACCTCTGTTGGGAAAACTGACTCACCCTCCCCTGGAGGCCCTCTTAGCACCATTGTAGGAGTGACACTAGCTTATTTATTTCATTCGCCAACCATTTGCCCCATGAATTCAACTCATGGCCAATTTGACAAAGAGGAAATCTGTTGGGTAGGAATGAATGAATATAACAGTGTAAATGATAAACTTTCAGTGATGCCTCTGCAGAGATCTTGTTGAGACCACCTCAACAAGACTCCTTATTTTAGGGATCAAGGTAAAGATAAAGTCCCCCCCGCACATGCGTGCTAGTTGTGTCTGACTCTAGGGGCGGTGCTCATCTCTGTATTCAAGCCGAAGAGCCAGTGTTGTGCAAGTCCATGGCCACGTGGCGTGGCTGCAAGGAAACACTGTTTTACCTTCCCGCTTTTTACGGCAGTACCTATTTATCTACTTGCATTGACATGCTCTCAAACAGCTAGGTTGGCAGGAGCTCGGGTTATCAGTGGGAGCTCGCTCCGCTGCGTGGCACCCGGGATTCGAACCGCTGAGCTGCCGACTTTGCAGCCGACAGTTTTTGGAAGCCTTAGTCCACTGAGCCACCATGCCCCTTATTTTAGGGATTAGACAGGAGATAAACTGCAAGGTGGTTCGGCACTGAGCAAGTTTTCCTCCCCACAGCTAAATCCAAAATGGAATAATTAGGGAACAACGTTCTGTGTTGTACAAAAGCCACAGAGACGCTCAGCCTAAAGAAACCGTGGAGTCTTACTTGTTGCTTTCTAAGTAAAGATTGTACAAGAAACTGATTATGATTCCTCAGGTAAAACGATAGAACGTTAGACCGGCTAGTGAATTTGCTGTGTTCCCCTCATCCTTTCACAATTAATTGCATATCTCTCCATTGTAAACTTTTAAATGCATCCCCCATCCCCAGTAGAATGCTAAGCACATGCACAATGTCTAAGTCAATTGGTTTTAAAATGTTTTACAAACATTTATTTACTGGATAGGATTAACAATTTTTGTCCTGTTGTCGGCATATCTCAAAAGGACTCAGGGATATATGAGATGCTAACTATCTCATATTAAGCAAGTGTCACAGCTAGTCATCATGGAATTTTGTCTGAAGCAAAATTCAAGATGCATCTGAAGATTTCTATCTGGGCAAAGTTGTAGAAAAATTGTGCAGTAGGCTAAAGAATTTTAATATGATTGGAGAAATGTGTTACATGGACCCCATGAGTGATCATCTCCTGAGTTTTATAATCAGTGCTCAACCCTACCATGGGACCATTACAGGGGCTATCAGAGCATTTCAGATAAGGCATATCATTTTTATAGTTAAAAACCTCTATTTTTAAGAAAGTAAAACAATGGCACTCTCTCTTTTCCTTACTCCTTTAGGATGATCATAAACTCAGCGTCCAAGAACTGGAAGAAAAATTCGGCACAAGTATTATTAAAGTAAGTTAACATGGATGAGAAAAAGTAAAAATTATTGCTGGGCAGTCATATTAAATTCATACTACAATCCATTTCATTTAAGATGGGTCAACTGTCAACATAGTGCTTCTTTGCTTTTTTAGTGTTCAAGTGTGGTAAGCCATTAGTTTAACTAACTTACAGAAATATAGATATGCTGACAGTTTTATCATGGGTTCAGACATTCACTTCTGAACGCAGACTATGCTATCTTTGCCTCTTATAGGGTCTTACATCTTCAAGGGCAGCAGAGGTTCTGGCTCGAAATGGTCCCAACTGCCTAACTCCCCCCAAATCAACCCCTGAAATAATCAAGTTTCTAAAGCAGATGATCGGAGGGTTCTCCATCCTTCTCTGGGTTGGAGCGATTCTCTGCTGGATTGCCTTTGGAATCCAATGTGCTCAGCAAGTTTCATCGGCATATGACAATGTAAGTGTTGTTCTCTTTTTAAGAGGGTGTTTGTATTTCTCTTTAGTGCTTTGCAGACAATGGGCCATAACAGAGATTAAGGGGGAAAAATTGACCCTGGTCATTCTAACTCAGGCATGTCCAAACTTCGGCCCTCCAGATGTTTTGGACCACAACTCCCATAGTCCTTTGTCATTGGCAACATAGGCGTGGAATTCTGGGAGTTGTGGTCCAAAACATCAGGAGGGCTAAAGTTTGGACATGCCTGTTCTAACTGAATGGCACTTGCCTGAGATTCATCCACAAACTCCCACATGTTGTCATTTTGGCACTTGTAGTAAACCATACCCTGAAAAGTACCAGTGCTGTGAATCCATCACAGGGTGTTTTTTTTTTTTTTTTGCAGCTCTCTTGATTGGAACTACTGTATCACAAAATGTTGGATTTGCATCATTAATTTTCAAGCATTTTCCATTTATGGTTTGGCTATAAAATTCTACTCTGCTGTCTCTCCCTTGCTACTTAAACAAACTACCAAAACAAAATAACCCAGTTTGTTTTGAATTTCCCGGGTCATCCTCCATGGCTGTTTTTCACTTTGTGAAATGATCGATGCTTTAGAGGATTACTTTTTTAAAAAAAAATACTAATTGGGGTAATTTGCTTATCTTTTAGCTTTACTTGGGCGTGGTCCTGGCACTTGTTGTGATCCTGACGGGGATGTTTGCTTATTATCAAGAAGCGAAAAGCACGAATATAATGGCCAGCTTCAGTAAAATGATTCCACAGGTGAGCTTTCAACATATTTGAAGACCATCTCCTTTATGTTATGGGGGAAAGAAGTCTCATTCAAGAGTGGGGACTATTGCAGTCAGAGATACCATCTGCCTAGATGCTTGCCTTTTACATTTCCACAATAACCCTGTGCCTGTGATGTCATCACTCTAAATAGCATACCGGCTTGCAAGAAAATTGCAGAAAGGCTGGCTAGCTCACCTCATTCAAGAACTTCCAGCTCTTTGTCCAAAAAAGTACAGTAATAAATCTAATTGTTCAAGTAACCTTTATCTGTGGGTTGTTCTTCCCCCTGCCAGCAAGCGCTTGTCCTCAGAGATGCAGAGAAGAAAGAAATATCCGCTGACCAGCTTGTGGTGGGCGACATTGTTGAAATCAAAGGTGGAGACAGAATTCCAGCTGACATACGAATAATCACCAGTCAAGGTTGCAAGGTAAAAAGTGTGGGTGGGTAAACATGTGGGATAGTCTTCAGAACAGAGTGTCTTTCTGGAGACAATTAAAAAGCCTAACTATATACTCAAAGAAAGAGTAAGAACATAAGAAGAGCCATGCTAGATCAGGCTAAAGGCCCATCTAGTCCAGCTTCCTGTATCTTGCAGTGGCCCCACCAAATGCCTCTGGTAGCGCACGAGACTAGATTTCTGTTTTCGGATACCACTCCCCTGCATCTGGTCCTTGAAGTACCCCAGTTTTAAGCCTGGAGATTATACATCTCCATCAACAACCACATGAAAACAGGTCTCAAAATAGACACTTCTATTAAATGTGTACAAAAACTAGTCTTCTTCCCATAGTGGTTTTTGTTTTCCCAGAAAAGAAAATTAATCTTATTTAATTTAATTTAATTTAATTTGATATGATATAAAAACACCCCTCAATTCCCTTTTTCTCATACTGAATATAAGTGTAATGGAATGTATATTGTCTCTCCTTACTG
This sequence comes from Phrynocephalus forsythii, assembly GCA_029282475.1. Taxonomy (NCBI): domain Eukaryota; kingdom Metazoa; phylum Chordata; class Lepidosauria; order Squamata; family Agamidae; genus Phrynocephalus; species Phrynocephalus forsythii. The sequence goes on from JAPFRF010000022.1 coordinate 9,422,157, forward strand.
TAAGGAGAGAAACACTACAGGACAGAAACATGTTGATTAATCTCCAGTCTTGGACTGACAGATTACCATTGTCCTCACTGAACTCTGTGGTCACATGTCCTGAATTCAGACTTTTTATTCTATTCTATTCTATTTTTGTTTAACCACTACTCACCACCGTGATTACTTGACTGCTGCACAAAACCCTTTGCAAGGCTGTAACACATATGCACGTATATAATATTGCTGAGCATTGATAGGCATGTATAATGTATCATGTGAGGATGTGTCTTTGATCAACAGGTGGATAACTCTTCCCTCACTGGAGAGTCAGAGCCTCAGGCCCGCTCTTGCGAATTCACTCATGAAAACCCACTGGAGACCAAAAATATTGCTTTCTATTCCACCACTTGTTTGGAAGGTAGGCATGCATGTACAAAGATGCCAAGGATGGAAACACCCATGTCTAATTTTTCTCATCCTCGGGGTGGGTGGTGGGTGGGGGGAAATCCATCAGGTTATCTTGTCTTAAACAAACGTGAGCTGCTTTGAGGTGTTTCATTTCTTCATAAATGCAAAACAATGTGCACTTTTTTCCTGTCAGTAGTAGCATTAGCATCCCCACCCCTGCAAAAAACAAACAAACCAACATTCAGAAATGTGAAAAAAAATGCATTCAAAATCCTTCTCCTTTCTCCTGTTCTCCGTAGGAACTGCCACTGGCATAGTGATCAACACAGGGGACAACACCATAATTGGAAGGATTGCTTCATTGGCTTCAGGCGTTGGGAATGAGAAGACGCCCATTGCCCTTGAGATTGAACATTTTGTCCACATTGTGGCTGGAGTCGCCATCACCATCGGGGTGGTTTTCTTCATCATCGCTGTCTCTATGCACTACCATGTCCTGGATTCCATTATCTTTCTCATTGGCATTATTGTGGCCAACGTCCCTGAGGGTCTGCTGGCGACGGTTACGGTAAGTAGGCACTGCCTTGCACTAGCCGTTGATCTAACTCTGCACGGTCTGAACATGAATTGAAAAGAAAAAAAAACCCACCTGCGAGCGCTACCGAGCATAGTGTGTTACGACCCAGGTCCTTGACATCTCCTGCATCTTTTTTTTTTTAATTGTCTACTTGGCACTGCTGGAGGTGTGTGGTTTGAGGGCAGCTGAATAAAACCCTCCCTGCTCTCTTAGTCATACATACCATGGTCAAGATGTATTTTTGTCTTATCACTATTTTTAATATTTGTGTTTGATATGTAAACACCCCTGAATAGTTTTATTCCTGGTCTTGGCACTGAGGAACCATAATAATTCTTGGGTTTTGTAAAAGACACCTTTCGAGGAAATTTCTGTAAAGCAGCCAAGTGCAACCCCCCCTTTTTTTTTTTAAATATCACCACTCCCTGGGTCCTTCCCCACTGTCTTACGCTGGCTAGATTGAAAAGAATGGTTGCCCAATGGCCTAAGGTGCTGAAACCTACAAAGAATTGGTTGTTAGCTATGGCCTTGGTGATGAAGGCTTTTTGATTTGTCTGAGTACTGTGGAAAGGACACCCTGATAAGTCGCAGATAGACTATGCCTGAGGCCCCCACCTCTGTTGAGGGAGGGGGTTTCAATGCTCACATGAATGGCTTCCTTGACTCCTCTCTCAGATCACCTCTCTTCTCTGTCTAATATGTGTACATCTTCATCTTTGAAAGAGTGCCCTTTGTCCTTCAAATGGAGGTGTACTGCTGATTCTGGTCCTGAGCTGTTACCCCTCCTATGATGGGCCATCCTTCTGTTTAATGGCTGTTTAGTTTCTCCAATGTAGAGGTCTGAACACTCCTCACTGCATGGGACTGCATATACTATATTGCTCCTTTTTGTTTTTGTATTGGATCCTTCTTACTATAATTTAAGTTCCTCAGTACTTCTACTGTCTTTCATTCTTCTGTGCATGCCTTGTTCTGTGGAACCTTGTTTAAACTAAGTTAATGGCCTTTGTGGCTTTCTCTGCATGAGTAGTTCACTTTTTTAATAGTAAGAATCACAGCGATGGGGAGGAATAAGGATTTTAGAGATACTTAGGTGAGGCATGGCCGAAAAAAAGTTGGGAACCACTGGTCTAGAAGTTTTATTTTTTTGCATAGGCCAATGGTGGCAAACCCCTTAGAGACCAACTGCCCAAACTGCCATTGAAAACCCACTAATTTCTCGCAAAGTGCCAACACAGCAATTTAACCTGAATCCAGGTGGCTGTGAAGAGGGCAATGTTGGGTGCCCACAGAAAGGGCTCCGAGGGCCACCTTTGGCACCCATGCCATAGGTTCACCAACAGTGGCATAGGCAATACTATTGCTTGAGCCTAGGCAGAGGCCAATGTTTGCAAAACGAAATCAAGATGTTGAACGTGCCCTAAATCTTTAGTATCTCTGGTGACTTCACTGTTGTTCAAATTGAAAATTCTAAATACAAATTAGCTAAGTCTTCTCCATGATCTAATTAGTGCATGGTGCATTTTCTTCCCAAACCCATTTAGGTGAGTTTGTCTTTGACTGCAAAGAGAATGGCCAAAAAGAACTGTCTGGTGAAGAACCTAGAAGCAGTGGAGACATTGGGTTCCACCTCTATCATCTGCTCTGACAAAACAGGAACCCTCACACAGAACAGGATGACGGTAGCCCATCTTTGGTTTGACCATGCCATCTACTCTGCTGACACCAGTGAAGATCAGACAAGTAAATCACTCGCAAAGACCCTGGGGACGGGAGGAGAATTCATAGCCCATGTTTCCTACTTCAGTATGGAAGGCAACGGTTGTCTAAAATATACTTTCTCATTTCCCCCTCCAGCCCAGAGTTTTGACCAGACATCTAGCACATGGATTGCCCTCTCAAAGATTGTAGCTTTGTGTAATCGGGCAGAATTCAGACCAGGACAGGCAGAGGTGCCTATCATGAAGGTATGCATAGCTTTATGCTAGATTCTCTCCTAAGGGGATTATTGGGTTTATCTTCCAAACTATTTAGAAACAGAACTTGCATTTTAAAATAGCTAACAATTCATTATACTTCCCTTCAAAAATGATAAAAATAAGTGTAGGACAGCACTTTTGCTAGGCTAGCATACGCTAGAAATAGATAAGCTTTTCAGAGGATTATTTTGCAACCAGACACCTAGAAGCTGTCCCACAAATAATTGGGTTCTATTAAACATATATAAGAACATAAGAACATACTCCCTGAGACAGATGTAAGGCTAACCAGCCTGTAGTTTCCCAGGGGTCCCCTCCTTCCGTTTTAAAAAAATGGTGTGACATCTGCTATCCTATACTACACTGTCCTGCTGTACCCAGAATTTCAAGATGAAAAGAAGCACCATTTCTCTCTTACAATGCCAGTTAATAGCCATTATAATCCAACCATGAATGTGAGAGTTCTCAGACAACATCTTTCTATGAAATTATAATGCATGGTGACCCAGAATATTAAATAATTCAAGTTTTCTACTGACCCTCACTCTGTATAAAGATATTAAAACTATTTTACTTGAACAAAAGTGTTAAAACATTGGAATTCATTCTAATCACTTTCTAGCATCAAAGCTTTTATTTAATGAATAACTCCTTTAAAAGAATGACTGCCATGTACCTTATGAAGGATTTGAGAAAATCTGATGCTACTCTATTGCAACTCAACTGTGTCACAATGGATAAAAGCAGTTATATAATGCAGAGAGATTTATGGTTCTTTTAATGCCCCCGAAATATTAGCAATGTTTTTTATTTTTATAGTAGCCTAAAGGTATCACCTGTTCCACTTTTGTTAATGATACCATGTTTTCCAAATTGCCCACAGAGAATTGTGGTGGGGGATGCCTCAGAAACAGCTCTGCTGAAGTTCTCTGAAGTTGCCTTGGGTGATGTGATGGATATTCGGAAAAAAAATAAGAAAGTGGCGGAGATTCCCTTCAATTCTACTAATAAGTTTCAGGTATGTCTGACTTTTTTTTAAAAAAAAATAAGAGCCTGATGTACATGGGTATGAACTGAAATGTCACATAAACTATACCGTTAAAAGTTCCGAGCTGATAGAAGAGAATTATGAGCTAACAAAAGTAGAAAGACTAAGGGGGTCACCACTGCAGTAAGCCCTCGTAATGGATTTTTCTTTTTTTCTTGCAAGCTCTCTGTAGCTCTGATGTTATCTTTTAATGTTCTAAGATGCCTCTTCAACACTCCCTATCATAAACATGAATAAGTCTTAAATGTTCTGGACTGTATATTGTCCCTCATTATTGTAAGCCACCTTGGGCTCTTTTCCAAGGAGAAAGGTGGGATAAAAATATTCAAAATAAATAAATAAAAAAAAATAACTGTTGGAAAGAAAATGTAAATTGAACTAATGGTGACTGACGCTTAATGGGAGAAATGCTGTAATTCTCCAGGCATGTCACCAACTTCATAAAGTGAATTTCCCATATGAAACATTAGAACTCATCCAAATGGTGTGTTCAGTGATCAAACCGATTTGCCAAGCAGACTGGAAAACTATACCAAATGTGGCAAAGCAAAGCAAAGCAAAGTAAAGTGTTCAGTGATTTAAAAGAAAATACTCAAAACACACCCCTCTAGGAAATGTGTAGATTTTTACCGCCACTCTTTTTTGCATCATGACCTCCTACAGCTTTCCATCCACGAGACTGATGATCCCAATGATAAACGTTTCCTGCTGGTGATGAAAGGTGCCCCTGAAAGGATCCTGGAGAGGTGTAGCACCATGATGATGAATGGGAAAGAGGAGCCACTGGATGAGGAGAAAGCAGAGGCTTTCCAAACAGCCTACATGACCCTCGGAGGCATGGGAGAGAGAGTCCTTGGTGAGCTGCAAAGAACACCCCTGCAGAGCAATGCACAGATGTGTGTATGTAGGGAGGGGGACTAGTGTATTAAACCTATATCTAGCCATGCAAGGAAAAATAATGGCAATTCCAGGGTGATAAACTCAGCTCTGATTGCTTTGACTCCCCTGCCTGAGTGGCACCTATTCATAAGATGGACTGAGACAGGAAGCAAGACTAAACTAGCTTCCATGTTACTAAAGTGGATAGATGGAAGCTCTTCTCCCTCTCACAAAATACCAGAACTAGGGGACATACACTCAAATTGTGGGCTGGGAAAATAAGAACAGACAAAAGAAAATATTTTTTCACCCAGCGCGTTGTTAGTCTGTGGAACTCCCTGCCACAGGAGGTGGTGATGGCATCTGGCCTGGATGCCTTCAAAAGGGGATTGGACAGATTCCTGGAGGAAAAGTCCATCCCAGGTGACAAACCATGAGGGAGATGTGTCCTCTCCAGGCTTAAAACCAGGGTACTTCAAGGGCCAGATGCAGGGGAGTGGTATGAGGAGACAGATACTGAGTCTCATGCACTCCCAGATGCATTTGGTTGGGCCACTGTGAGATACAGGAAGCTGGACGCGATGGGCTTTGGCCTAATCCAGCATGGCTGTTCTTATGTTCTTATGCAACCCATACTGCAGTAATTAAGACCAAGCCATGTGTGTTGCTGTTCAAAGCTTCACATTGCTGTGAGCCTCCCACTACTAGCCATTACTCCCCCAACTGCAGTCCCATCTACAATATGGAAACAGTACTGCTACTTTTGATGGGGAGGAGAAAATTGTTAGTTGCTCTGGGCAAATTACGAAGACAGGCATGATAAAATCAAAATCTTAACTAAATTGGGTTGTTGTATCGAGATAATTTAATTTGATTTAACAGGTTGGATTCAATAGCCTTATGAACTCATGTTCCACCCCCATTACTCTACGATTCTGTGATTGAATTACCTTTAATTAGATATATCACCATGATAAGTATTAATGTTAAGACAAATTGTAACATCACAACTTGTCCATATGTTACTCAGGCTTTTTATCTGATAAACAGTTACAACCTTGAGCAATCCGGGAAGGCAGGTACAGAGTTGCTTTATAATTTTTATAACATGGCAGGTACAGGAGAAGATATTGTATGTTTCTCTGAAAAATGCAAACTTAACACAAATGCCTAGTTATTTCTACATTGTAAAAATAGAACCTTAAAACATATAATCTTCCATCGATAATTTTATTCTAATTAATCATTTGTTAAAAAAATATATCCCCTATTTACATTAGTGTGTTAACTGCTAGCCATGATACAATTAGCAAGATAAGAACTTATAGAAGGCACAGTGAATCATTTTATTAATTCAGTTCTAGCTATCACTTTTTGGTATCTGTTAATGTGACTCTTGTTAGACAGAGATGGAAATAACAACTAATATACTTTGGGAAATGTTTATTCAGCAAAACACGATAGTTATCATATACTCATATTTTTCCTCCCTTCATCTTTTGAATTATTCTGCTTGTTTTGTTTTTTAATTCTAGGTTTTTGTCATCTGTATCTGCCCGAGGAAGAATTTCCAGAAACCTACCAATTTAATACTGACACTATGAACTTTCCTACATCAAATCTTTGTTTTATTGGGCTCATGTCAATGATCGACCCCCCTCGATCCACTGTGCCTGATGCTGTCATGAAATGCCGAAGTGCAGGGATCAAGGTAACATTTCTGACACTCACCTCTCCCAGCTAATCAGTTTGTTCTGTCTTGACAATTACCACGATTCCAAATACATTATTTTGTTTGAGACTGTTTGCTTCTCCTCCTCATTACTGTGTAAAATAGGTAAACAGGAATTTAAGCAGTAAATATACGTCAGTGCTGATTCTAGAAAACATGAATGAATGAATTAATTAATTAATTAATGAAAAATGAATTAATGAATGGGAGTTGTTAAATGAAATGAAGAATTTAGGTAGTTTCAATGTACACTGCCAAATTTATTCATCTTTGCAAACAAATATCTACCAAAGTCTTTTGTGTGCAACCAACTATCATTTTATTCAGGTTCCCATATCAAAAAAATTAATTTGTCTCAAAAAGACTAGTTCACCATTGGCAGCAAATTCTGTAACCTAAGTACCGCTTGATAGATAGCCTGCCAACTTGTCGATGGGTAGGACAAATACTGTGATTGGTATCTTTACTTTGGCTCCTTCTCATCATTCCTCCTGCATAACTGTCCTTTCTGTAGGTGATCATGGTCACTGGTGACCATCCCATCACGGCCAAAGCCATTGCCAAAAGTGTAGGCATCATTTCAGCCACCAGCGAGACGGTGGAGGACATTGCCAAGCGGCTCAACATTCCAGTCGAGCAGGTGAACAAACGGTAAGGGGGCCAGCATGCAGTTGCAAACACAAAGGTCAACTTCTTCTTAATGCCCTGCCCTGATTTTAATGCAGCTGATCCTGTGAGTTAGCAGGATTAATCTTCATACTCCCGGACCACTCCTGTGGCACTCGATTTTATTTCATAATGGCAAATGTTGAGATCTACTTTTAATGCTTTCTCCATCAACAACATCTTCGTACAAGTTAAAATTAGAAAAAAGAAACTTCCTATGTCAACTGAGACATTGTTTCATGAAATATGGAGCTATGCTTTCATTATACGAAGTACGGCGATTTAATTTTGATCCTCTGCGGGTTTTGCAGGGATGCCAGAGCTGCTGTAGTCAATGGCATGGAACTGAAGGATATGACCACGGAACAGCTGGATGATATTCTGATCCACCATTCTGAAATAGTATTTGCTCGCACGTCGCCGCAGCAAAAACTAATCATAGTGGAGGGCTGCCAAAGACAGGTGAGACACTTGCAGGAACAAAACACACAAATATATATTCAGCAACAGCAGTAGCAGAAAGCTGCATCATTGTCATCTCAACAGAAAACATATGGAACATTAAAAAAATACTGCCAAGAGGAAAGAATAAGCTTATCTGTCTCATTTTATTCACTAGGTCTTATCAGCTCTCCAGTTTTTAATCTTGTAGAAACAGAATACTCTATGTTTCTTGTAAGAAACACAAAGCTTTCAATATGTGATACTTCCTCTGTTTAAATGTTTAATTTTCTAATGTTTTTCCTATGTGACATCTTGTTAGTATTTAGCCCTTTGAAGGGCAAAATAATAGGGGGAAAAATAAGCATGCAACGTACAGCCTATATTTAGCAATTAGAGCCTATAAGCTGTTCAGCACAGTGTTATTTATAACTAGTCTCAATGCACTAAATCCTCCAAGAACAAGATACAGAGTATTTACCCTAATCAGGTTTTCTGGGTTTTTCTCTATCCTTAATTTAGCTCAAATATCCCAAATTCCCTAACACAGAGACACTCCAACCTTTCCTAATAGAAACATGTTTACATGATTTTCCCTGAACAGCTACAGATTTGGCAAACCAGCTGCGTGTATAAATGCAGTGCTCCTGGTACGAAACAAATCCCACACCATATTTTTCTCTCAAAGTAAAACCTTTTAAAGGGGGGGGGGTTGCGTTACTGCAAAACCTTGATTAGCCAGTTCTTGGTTATCTAAAATTCCTGGAGGTGTCAACTGTGTGTCCTGCTCGGTACAAATGGCACTTGGTTATCTGACTACATCGGCTGTCCTCAAGGCTATTTGGACAAATGGGGTTTGCCTTACAAATATTCACAGAACACAGTAGAACAAGAAGCTTGCATTCTTTTCCACTTTGAAGATCTGGTTTCATTCCAGAATGTAACATACATCCCTTCAGGCAGGAATAAGAGAAAAGTCCTGGGTTGCTCACACAATTAGTTGAAATTTTTGCTGAGCTAACAGAAGATCTGTGCCCTTTAAGCTTGTGCATCCAACACCTCCTATATTTGCTTTGAAACAACACCATGACTAGTACTCAGAATAAAGCAAAGTGTTCTACTTATATATCTCCCCATAGCACTTCAAGTACTCTCTGGGCAGTTTAGGGTTTAATTATGCAAGCTACACATTGCCTCCCCCCCCCCCCCCCCCCCGCCAAGCAAGCTGGGTACTCCTTTTACTGACCTTGGAAGGATGGAAGGCTGAGTCAACCCTGAGCCTGCTCCCTGGGATTGAACCCCAGGTCGTGAGCACAGTTTTAGCTGCAGTGCAGGCATTTAACCATTGCACCACAAGGCTCCTGCCTAGGAATAAAGAGCACTCAGGCTAGAGATGGAGAGTGGCCACAATTTTTAATCGCCTTTCACCCTTCTGTTCCTCAGCAAGCTGTGGTTGCAGTGACTGGAGATGGTGTCAATGATTCCCCAGCTCTGAAGAAAGCTGATATAGGCATTGCGATGGGCATTGCCGGATCGGATGCAGCTAAAAATGCAGCGGATATGGTCTTGCTGGATGACAACTTTGCTTCTATTGTCACAGGGGTGGAGGAAGGTAAGATAAAGTCCATTCGTTGAGGTTGGCATATTTGTGCTTCAGGAAAGGGGTGCCACGTGCCCTCACAGCCTGTTGCCAAACTTTGGATACACTTGAGACTTGGCACATATGGAGAAGATGATATATACAAATGTAAATAGCAAGGGTGGAGGTCCATCCATTCATTGCACATGGGAAGGGATTCCCTGTAGAGGGACACCTTCCCTATGGCATCCCCACCACCCACATTTTGGTTCCAATTGTTACTGGACCTTGGAGAGAGAGTCTCTGGCCTCTATGCCCTGATGACTTTAGTTGGTTATTGGTGCAGTCCAAGGAGCAGATCCCTGTATTGGGAGACTCACCTGTCAGGGGACACACCCAATCCCACACCCTTGATGAGTAATCAAGGATTGGCAACTGAAGCTGGGCCTGCCTCCCTGGCCACATGATCACTAGCATGACCTGGAGTTATCCGTTGTGGGGATGAGAGCTGTGAGAGACAGCCTTCCCAAGCCAGGCAGAACCTTGTAAGCCATCCACTCCTTAATCACCAAATGGAGAGGAGATTCCATGCCAGGGAAGGGGCCCAATGCCCATCTCCTTCATTAAGGATCCACAGCTATGCATAAAACGACCAATCCATGTAATTAAAACAGTTGCAACAACATTTACAGGATCAGTCCAACCCATCTGCTCGACATGCCTTCTTGCAACCTTCTTGTACCCTATCTTGCAACCTTGCTTCTCCAGGCCAGAGACAGAGTCCCAGGTAAGAGAAACTCTGGGACTCAAGCTTCTGAGCTAACTCCAATTCATCATAAACCTTTTGGGTTGTTAATAATTAAGCTATTTTCCAAAGAAATATTCAAAAAATGGAGAAGCTGTTGCATGCCTGATCCCCCTTCGTGGCATTCAAATGGCTCAACCAGTTGCCCTACCAACATTGCAAAGAAAGGAAAAATGAAGAATGTTCCATGGGTGTAAATGATCGCTCAAGGCATTAGGTTCACTTGACCATTGTCACAGACTTTTCTTCATTTAAAAATGCTGTTTAATGAGCACATGCACAAAAGTATGGACATTTCCTCATCTACTGGAACTAATGCCATGATAAAAGAAGGAGCAATCCCAACCTCTGTTGCAACATTCTCATAAGATCATAAGAAGAGCCATGCTGGATCATTCCAAAGGCCCATCAAGTCCAGCTTCCTGTATCTCACAGTGGCCCCACCAGATGCATCTGGGAATGCATGAGACTAGATATTTGTCTCCTGATACCACTCCTCTGCATCTGGTCCTTGAAGCACCCTGGTTTTAAGACTGGAGATTACACATCTCCATCATGGCTGGTAACCTGTGATGGACTTCTCCTCCAGGAATCTGTCCAATCCCCTTTTGAAGGCATCCAGGCTGGATGCCATCACCACATCCTGTGGCAGGGAGATCCACAGACTAACAACATGCTAGGTAAAAAAAAATCCTTTTGTCTGTTCTCACTTTCCCAACCCATAGTTTGACTGGATGTCCCCTAGTTTTGGTATTTTGTGAGAGGGAGAAGAGTGTCCCTCTATACACTTGACTCATGCCCTGCATTATTTTGTATGTCTCAAACAATCCAGCTTCCACGCTGTGTGTGTGTGTGTGTGTGTGTGTGTGTGTGTGTGTGTGTGTGTGTGTGTGTGTGTGTGTGTGTGTGTGTGTGTGTGTGTGTGTGTGTGTGTGTGTGTGTGTGTGTGTGTGTGTTAGAAATAGGTAGCAGTCATTCATTTGTATAAGAGCGTTCTTCTGCAGATTTTGGAAACCGACATGCCACATTCAGAGAAATATACTCCTCCCACTTCCAAAAGCATCAGATAAATATCAATTTCTCTTCCCTTTATCTTCGACAGGTCGCTTGATCTTTGACAACCTGAAGAAAACCATTGCCTACACGTTGACCAAAAATATTGCGGAGCTTTGTCCTTTCCTGATTTACATCATTGCCAGCATCCCTCTGCCTATTGGCACCATCACCATCCTCTTCATTGACCTTGGGACAGACATTGTGAGTTCTCATCTTCTAGAACTGAAAGCTTTTGCAGGACAAAATCCAGTTTGTGCTGCACCTCCAAGCAGAGGTTGCACAATTAAGATCTATCATCAACAACTTGCCGTCTTTCTTGTTCTTGGCTTTTGAACAAGACACTGGAAGCCTTCCAAACCATTTCCTCATCTTCATTTAAACAGGTTAATTAATTAATTAATTAATTCTGTTTGTTAGCCCATCTGGGCTAAACTTTCCTGGCAGCGTAGCCATCTTTCTGTGCCTTCGGGCACAGAACATAAACCAACAAAACACCTGAGAATCTTACATCACGCTAATGGAGAGAATCTTTGCATTATCTTTCTGCTACAGATCCCTTCAGTGGCACTCGCTTATGAAAAAGCTGAAAGTGATATCATGAAAAGGAAGCCACGGCATAAAAAAAGGGACCGGCTAGTGAACCAAGAGCTTGCCGTATACTCCTACTTACAAATTGGTACGATGGGAAACTTGGTCAATGGGCATTGATATCAATCAGACTATGGCTAGCATTGGATAGGACCTCTAGTCCTCCATGAATACACTCTGTGCTCCAGTAACTGGATGTTTAGTAGTTGACTCAGGGAGGTCAGCACAGAGCTGTGTGTTCCCATCATCTTCTACTGATGTTAATTGGGGCAATCTGCAATACCACCTGCATATTTTGAAAGATTCTCGAGAACTTTGGCTCCCTCTCTGAATGGGTAGTCACTTGTACTGCTGGGTGCTTTGTGTTGCCACCTCTCTTATAACTGCCATCAGTTCCTTCTTTGCGCCCCCTGGTTTGTACATTATCCAAGGGTTGCAGGAGAGCCTCCTTGAGATTCCCTAGGGCATGTTCAACTGAGTTCATTTAATTGCAAAACCGCTGCAAGTTTTCAAAGATAGCTATTACTGTATGAGCAGTTAGAATACATTGCTCAGCTAAAAAAAATAGGGAGGGTTCTTGGGGAGAGGGGGAGAGCAGGGAGTTGGGATAGCCGGTACGTCACAGTCACCCGATGGAGACGTCAAGTCAAGTCAAATTAACACATGCCCAACTCTTCATTTTTATCCATTAATTTCTCTCCTCTAAACACAACACCACTGATTCTCTTTTACAGGCATCATACAGACAGTGGGAGCCTTTCTGACCTATTTTACTGTTTATGCTGAGCAAGGCTGGCTCCCTCACTCCCTCCTCAGCATCCGGACAGAATGGGAAAATCAATCTATTGATGATTTGTCTGACAGCTATGGACAAGAATGGGTATGGTTGTTTAAAATTTCCCTCACCAATGATCATTGTTACAGCATGATTATTGTCATATCTGGGCAGATAAAGGGCTAGCAATTAAATCCAGCCATGCATGGGCAAAGATATGGCTTCTTTTTCTTCCTTTTTAAAAATTTAATCTTCAGAGACCTCTTAATATAAACTATAAGGCAATTGTATGTTCTCATATAAATATGGCTCCACAAGCTACAACAGATTAGTATCATCTTATAAATATAGGGAACATCCATTCACGTTACTTGAACTCTCAGTCGTGTGAAATGGATCTTTAAAATCCATGATGCCTGGAGTGGCTTTGCCTCTTTATCTGCAATAAGAGGCCTTTTTACACGACCCCTAAGATCCGCTGGTCCCTTAAATTCGGACCAGAGATCTTGAGGGTTCGTTGCTGTTCCTCCGTCCCCACCCTCCTCCGCACTTCTTTGTTCTGTCTGCATGAGGGGAGGGAGGGAAAAAAAGCCTTGGACAGGGACAAAAGAATAAAGCCTTACCTCCGGTGCCGGTGGAAGTTGCTCCAACCTCCGTTTACTTCCTGGTTCCTCTTTAAGGGGCGGAGGCAAAAGAAAAACAACAGAAAGAAGTGAGGAGATCTCAGGCACTCTCTGCATCAAATATTTTTCATCATCAAAGAGCAGTTACAAGAAAAGTGTGCTGGGTCGCGCTTAGGTGGGCAGGGTCACACTTAATTGTCTGCAAACTCAGGAGCTGGTGGGGAAACATTTTTAAGCTCCGGAGCTTGCAGCCATGTGCGGCAGAGCTTAGGGGTTGTGTATAAACGCCCAAGCTTAGTCTGTTTATTTATTTATTTTATTTATTTATTTATTTATTTTTAATGCCGCCCACTACCCAAAGGTCTCTTAGTCTGTTTATAAAACAACAGCAAAACCTTATACTAAAATTCTTTCAAAAAGTCTATGTTTTATCAATTAAAAAGAAAGGTTTTTCTGAAATGTCATGTAGATCTCACTTTTCAGACTAACTAGTTCTTTTCAAAAGAAATTTTCATGTAACACTTTTCAGACTAATTAGCTTTCATTTTTCATAAGCTTTTGCATGTCCAAGAAGTTATGTTTGGTCAGACCAAAAATAAAAGCTAGTTAGTCTCAAAGATGCTACAAGACTATTATGTTGTAACAGACTAACATGGCTGCCAGCTAGATTCTTTAAAAACTCATCAAAGATAAATCTACAAATTAATGAGGCATTATCTTCATTTTAAAATTAGGAATAAAAGTGTTCTGCTTATATATCACCCCATAGCACTTCAAGTAGTCTCTGAGCGGTTTACAGTTTTAATTACACTATGCAGGCTACACATAAGCATTCTGCAGTCTAGCACATATTGATTAGCATCCTCACAGAAATGCAATTGGCACCTCGCTAATGAGCAGGAACTTGCCACTGAGACTTGCACAATTTCCCTAATGCACATATAAACTGCCAATAAGATTTTAGTCCTAAAGTCTTTAGTCTGCAACTGATACTAAGAAACTAGCACAGTTGGTATGAATCAGTGTATGTAATTCTGTATTGCTTTAAGGAAGACTGGAAGCCAAATCTAAGCATTGAACAATGGAAGTAACTATCCTATGACGGGCATTGGAAAGTTACCACATATATTAATAAAATGGAGCACTAAAGTATCTGCCACGAAATACAAACTGCCATACAAACATACAAACAAACATGTTGACGTAATATCTACCATGAAAAATGATGATAGTTCAGTTTCTTGCTCCTTTTTCATTAGTGGAACCCTCATTTATATACAACAGGGGTGGGGTGAATATGGCTCTCTACATTATTAGACAGAAACGTACACCCATGTAGGGGGACAGCAAGGTGGGGAGTCTAGCAGGTCGTCATACATGGCTTGAGGGATATGTCCAACTTGTTGTATCACGAGCTGCACACTCCTATCTCCTATCTTAAAACTGTCTCTTGGCTGCTCTTCTGCAGACATTTGAACAACGGCGAAACCTGCAGTACCATGGCTATACCGCATTTTTTGTCAGCATCACCATTCAGCAAGTTGCAGATCTGATCATCAGGAAAACAAGACGGAATTCTATTTTCCAGCAAGGGCTTTTCAGGTTGGTCATGTTCTGCCATAGTTGAAATATTAAGCAAAATGAGACTAGAGGATCACTGCTAGAGATGGTACACACACAAAAAATAGTGTTTTGTTTCATTTCTGTAGTAGTTTCATGTCATTTCATTTGTAACAAATTTTAAAAGTAGTTTTGTTATGAAATGAAACGCTATGCTCCCCTGTGTCCTAAAGGACCAAAAATGGCAGGGGAGCTTCCTCAAGAGATTCTAGGTAACCCCCTGAAATTTGAAAAAGTTTTGGGGTCATGGAGGTGAGTTGTGAAGCTCCAAAGGGGGTGCCCCTAGAAAAAAATCTTTCTATTAGAATTGGAAGCCAAGCCATGTGGCTCACCTGCATAATCATTGAAATCAAAAGTTCCCACTCCAATAAGAAAGATTTTTTCCTAGAGGCACCCCCTTTGGAGTTTCATAATCCCAAAACCTTTACAGATTTGGGGGTATTTCAGGGAAGAGTTTGAGCTCCCCTGCCATTGATTCCTCTAAGATGAATCGTTTTGTTCCAGACCAGGGGGAATGGTGTTTTGTGACGAAGTGAAACGAAACGTGTCCTACCATTTCATTAGGAAATGAAGTAATACATTACCTAACTAAACGATGGGAAAGCATTTCATTTTTCATTTCATGTCCATCTCTAATCACTGCCTATCCACCTAGGCAGTGTTGTCTGCATTTGGTCCCATAGTCTAATACATGGGTGCACACACTTGGTATCTTGCATGTCCCACAAGATTTCCATAAGAACATAAGAAGAGCCATGCTGGATCAGGTCAAAGGCCCATGTAGTCCAGCTTCCTGTATCTCACAGTGGTCCTGCCAAATGCATCTGGGAGCGCACGAGACTAGATATCTGTCTCCTGATACCATTCCCCTGCATCTGGCCCTTGAAGTACCCTGGTTTTAAGGCTGGAGATTACACATCATCATGGTTTGTAACCTGTGATGGACTTTTCCTCCAGGAATCTGCCCAGTCCCCGTTTGAAGCCATCCAGGCTAGATGCCATCACCACATGTACTTGTACATAGAAGAGAGAAAGAGTGGGAAATATATTGTTTATATTAATAAGGCATTCAGATGCACAAAGGAACTAATACCTCTCGCGTTGCCTCCCCTGAACAGGAACAAAGTGATATGGCTGGGCATAATCTCACAGATAGGAATTGCTCTGATCCTCTGCTACGGCCTGGGGAGTGTCAATGCCTTGAACTTCACGCCCCTCCGGTGAGTCCAGCTTTTCCTCACCCCTGCAAGGTCTTTGTTGTCAGTTTGTATATCATAATACACAGAGCTAAGCCCAACATAAGTGCTGGAGTGCCTGACTTAGAAACAGAACCTCAAATCCTATACTTAAGAACGGCAACATTATAAATTATTATTAAACAGAGAATAGCCATGTGGTTATTATGGGAAAGTCATGCGGAGCTAAGCTCTTGCCACAAAAAGGTAAAACAGAATAAAAGGAAAGGAAAGATCCCCTTTTTGTATTTACAAAACACTCATTACTCCACTTTCATTGCCATATTAAGTCAGGAGAACTAAGTCAGTCTGATACATGAATCAGTGTCAGATATCATCTGGCCATGAATCTCAACTCCTGGCAAATTACATCTTTAGCCAAGAATGTACTTTTGGTTTAATGCTTTGATAAAGATGGCTTGTCATCAAAAGTTCTGCTTGCATTTTTTTCTTTTTTTTATTAGTGACCTATAAAGGTATCAGTTAGCTGAGCTTTGCATTTGTTTTTCTGGTCACATGGCTCAACCCCCTTTTTACTTCTACTAAATCAGTCCTAACTCCCTCCTGCCTTTCAATTGTCTTCTCCAAAAGACATACACAGAGGTTTTGGCCACAGGGAGTGTTCTAGTATTTTTGCCTATGGAGACAAATCAATTGTAAATATATTTAAACTGACTACAGCTGTACGAGCACAATCCATTATGGTTTGAGGACATAATGAAAAGGGTTCAAATCCTTGAAGCAAATGAGGCCAGAGAGTTCATCCAATCCCAAAGGTATTTTTAGCACGTCATTCGATAATTTGACTGTCTCTTTTCCAGGTTTCAGTATTGGTTTGTTGCTATGCCTTTTGCCTTCTTGATATGGGTCTATGATGAAATTCGTAAGCTGTTCATCAGGCGGTACCCAGGAAGTAAGTAACTTAACACTACATAGAATGCCACATACTGTCCAATAACTCAAGTTCACTATTGCAGACAGCATTCTCCTTGTTTAAAAACAAAAGGCACAAACAGATCCCTTCAGATCAGAAGTTATGCTGGGCTCCAATCACAAATTAGGTTCCAGGTACTGCACCATATTCCCATTTTAATATGTGATGGTTTGGAAAGAACTAGGGAAGAACAAAACAACTGACATCAGTTTTTCACTTGGAGTCTGGGAGAGCTTACCATATCAAAGACATGGAAGACATACTTTTCTAGCATCTTGCCTGCATCAATGGTATTTGGAAGAATACACCCGTTAGGCCTATGATACAAGTTCCAGCATTTATTAGTCTGACCTCATCTGATTTTGAAACCTAAGCAGGCTAGTTTTTCAATGGAAGAGCGCTCAAGAGCATGTGGTATCTTCAGATGGGGCTAGGGAGAAGTCCTGTAGAGCAGTGTTTTTCAACCACTGTTCCGCGGCACACTAGTGTGCCGCGAGATGTTGCCTGGTGTGCCTCGAAAGATTTTTTTAAAAAATGTCGAATTGTCACCCACTAGGCGGGCGCTGGACTGTGTCCTGGGTATGAAGGAGTGGGGTTTTTGACCCCACCCTCGGCCAGCAGGGGCGCCAATTGGCGCTCCTCAGGGGGACACCCTCCACTTTTCTGATCTCCTGGCTGTGATTGGTCAAGACCCCAGCCTGGACCTATCACAGAGGACATCATCTTCCGACTTCCTTGGTGCGCAGCAGCGGAGAGAAGAAGACTTCGAGATGCAGGAGGACACGGACGGAGACCAGGACTCTAATGGTGGTGTGCCTCGTGATTTTTTTCATGAAACAAGTGTGCCTTTGCCCAAAAAAGGTTGAAAAACACTGCTGTAGAGCTCCTATATCACCAGTACTAGTAAGACATAACGATACTAAGCTAGATTACCAGTGGTCAGACTTGATATAAGGCAGCTTCCTATATAGAACTCAGTTGAGACACAACTGACTCATAGCCAACTTTGAAGCATTGCATAGATGCATGCAGAAAAAGTAGCTCTAGTGCTTGCATGCTACTGTAAGAGGGAAGAAAAAGTGGCATCCCACTATCTTTTTCACATATTTATGGGATGTCAATACTGGAAAGCAGAGCTGACCGAGAGTCAGCATGTCATCCATACTGACAACACACGCCAGTCAACACTTTGCTGCTTCAGAAATGGTTACTAGTAAACTCATCTGATTTTGCTTTCTTCTGTTGCAGGTTGGTGGGATAAAAACATGTATTACTGAAAGTGTCTGTGTCACACTCGTCATTTTCCCATGCTGGAGAGCGCAACTCGGTTGTCCCCTCTGGCTGCTGCTGCTTGAAGGTCCTGATGTGCAATATGAGCGAACTGCAGAGCTTTTCATCAGAATGAAGAAAGCAGGACCGAAAGATGTGAAGTGGATCTGAACTGTACTGTAAAAGGCTTCCAACTTGAATGCTACCTATTTTTATAATACCCAGTCCTTGATTGTTAAAAGTGTACAAAGTTTAGAGGACTGCAAATCCTCTTGTAAATAGAATTAAAGAAACCATGTGTTTGTTTTAATAATAATGCAACTCGCACTTAGTTTCTTTAAAAATATGTTTTTGTTCAATATTATTATGGTGTTATTTGTGGCACTCTAGCTTGGGAGACCAGATGAATGTCACTCGGAGCTGCACTGCGTTAACAAAATTTGATAATTAAAAAACTCTTTTTACATAATGTCCCTCTTTGTTGTGCATATGCTAGTCCTCTGTTAGTTATTTGAGAATGCTGCAGACCTGAATAGTCAAAGAAGAAAAGATAAATCCCATTATTGTCAACCAAATAAGAATCCTGATTAGAGTATGGTTCGTGGTTGGACACAACTAAGGACACCAAACTGTAAGCTGGTTCAGTTTTATTTTATTTTATTTATTTATTTATTTTATTTTGGCCTGGTACGTGGGTGGCTCACCTTCTCCGGTAGTGTCCTTGGTGTGAAGCCGCTACCATCAGTACTACACAGACGGGCTAGCACATATACAGGGACAGCAGGCCCAGTTCCTGGAAGAGAAGCCAGGCCACCGTCTCTGAAGATGGTTGAAGAGGAAGAGGAGGAGGCAGCGGGATCAGATGGGGAGGTGCCAGGGGCAGCCGTAAGGGGGCACAACTATACATTTTGCTAAAACAAAGCATCAGACGGAAGGTTCTGCGTTTTTTTGTTTTGGCGTGACAGAATGCACAAATTGATCCATGAATTGGGCTGGTTCATAGATTTTCGGAGTTTGTCGTTTGGTTCGTGGTGCCCATCTCTAATCTTGAGCTTTTATACTACATAATTTGCTGTAGAGTAACTTCCATGTAGATCAGGCCTGCCCAAAGTCCGGCCCGGGGGGGGGGGGCAAATCTGGCCCGTCAGGCCATTCTGAGTGCCCGCGGCTGGCTGGCCCGCCCCTCCCTCTCCCTCCTATGCCCCATGGTTTTTTTTCTAAATCTTCCACCAACACTGACACCGCCGGGAAGCTTGAGGGGCTGGGCGGGCCGGCCGGCCTGCTGGTGAGCAGAAGCTTGTGGGGCTGGGTGGGCAGGCGAGGGGGCGGGCCACCACCACCAGCACCGCCGGGAAGCTTGTGGGGCTGGGCGGGCCAGCCAGCCAGCCATTGCATGGGATGCTGCCACTGGCACTGCTGGTAACCATATGAGGCTGGGCGCACAGGGGGGTGGCACATGGGCGGGGTTGTAAGGGGTCAGTGGGTGGGGCCTATGGGTCAGTGGGTGGGGCTTGCAGAGGGGTGGCAGGGTCGGGGCGCAACTGGCCCCTGACACATTCTCAGCCACCAAATCTGTCCCTCCTTACAAAAAGTTTGGGCACCCCTGATGTAGATGATGCTATTTTCCCTATAACTCATTAGCTGGGGTTTACTGATAAGGTTGGAACTAGGCAAAGTGACTTTTTTAAAAAAAAATACAGCTCTCCAAGTGTCAGCCATCCTAGCCGCTGGCTAGGGATTTTGGAATTATAAATCAAACAAGTAACATTTCTCAAACAGGCAGGACACATGGGATAAACCTTCACATAATATCCTTCTAAGGCAGTTCCTCTGGTCCCCTCTCTGGCAGCCCCCCCCCACACACACTGGTGCATCCAAATAAACAATTTTTGCTGTGGTCACAATAGAACCTGCAGGGAGGAGTCATGTATGCATGCATCCAGAGAACGCCCCACACAGGAAGGGCAAATATTAGAGGACACATTGGTTTGGAGTTCAATTCCTCATTGTGCATCCCAGAATAGCCAACCTGCATAGATATGGGTAACTGAAGAGTCTCATTGTGGCCCCAGCAGAAGAAAAGATTAAACCAATCTCTTCCCAGAAAATCCTGAACAGGATTGCCATGAGTCAAACATGAGCGCATAATTATTGACTTGACAGCAGACAATTATTTTTATTAGATTCCTTGAAGCTTCAGACAGCAATTGCACAGAAGAGCAAACAAAAGGGAAGTCTCTCATTAGATTTCATACATTTGCTTTGGTAAGATTACCATATCTCTTCCCTTTCCATCTGTCTTCCTAGAACAAAGCACAGCCAAAAGAGAAATGGATTTATACAAGGGTGTTCCCAGGCTCTAAACCTATGGGGATGGCATTGTCGAGGCACACCAGTTTCTGTGGCTTATGGAGCAAGAGGAGAAGCTGAAGAGACAAACAGCTGCTTTTTATGTCCATGCCTTCAACCTAATGGGCCTAAGTGGTGGCGGCTGGGTATTGTTCATTGTTGCTTCAGCAAAGTGAGGTGTTTTGGAGCTTTCATGAGTTGGAATCGGAGGGCAGTTGAAAGGTTGTCATGAAATAGGCTAGGTCATTGATGGCTAAGCTTTTAGAGACCTAGTGTCCAACTGCAATTCAAAACCCACTTATTTTTCGCAAAGTGTTTTGTCCTAGGGGCATCCCCTTTGGAGCTTCATAACTCAGCTCCCTGACCCCCAAATGTTTTCAAATTTGGGGGGCTTTCAGGGAAGAGCTTGAGGAAGCTCCCCTGCTATTTCCTCTAGAACAAATCATTTCGTTCTAGAGGGGGGATTGTGTTTTGTTTTGCTTGTAAAGAAACGCTTCCCCATTTTGTTTTGTTAGCTAACAAAATGACGAAACAGCATGCCATTTTTCATATGGTGCCCGTCCCTAATTGTAATGTAACCCAGAATGTGTAACCGTAAAATGTCTCATTGTTTTCTGACTAGTTATGTTTCTCTGTCTTTCTCTGATTTCTATCTTTATAAACAATAGACTGAGTCAGAACGTCTCAAGGCTGTGCAAGGGGGCTGTACACAGACTGTAGACAATACATATTCAAATGAAGTGATGGCCAGCACTGTCTCAAGGAAGCAGTTTGAGACAGTTGTCCATGTCCTGCTTGTCCCTACCAAGATGGCCCTCCAAATTTATTTATTTATTTATTTATTTATTTATTTATTTATTTATTTATTTATTTATTTATTTATTTATTTGTTTGTTTGTTTGTTTGTTTGTTTATCCAGTTAATACAACTTACAGTATATGCCACACACAACCCAAAGGTCTCTGGGCGGCTTACAATTCTAAATTATAATGAACAATTAAAAGCAATTAAAGCATTAAAATACATTACAATGCAATACAATTAAAATATGTTAAAATGCAATATACTGAAATTGATTGATGCTAACGAACTGATAAGCTAAGCTATAAGGGTCTGTCCTTTCTTTTTAGGTTGTTGGTGGTATTTGGTTTTCTTTAGAGCAAGAGCCTAGCATGTACTGGCTTATATTCAATAAAGGACCATTGCACCTCACTGGTCTCTCCTCCTTAGTCTTCCACCAGGGACCAAGCCCCCGAGAACGTGGTCAACAACATCTCTCAGTATAACCACTACATTTGGCAAGAGGGATAGGCAAATCTTGTTCCGTGTAAAAGGGGTACCAGGCATTACCATTTTTTTAACCTTACATTTTACGCCAAGTACTTTGTAACACCTATTTATGGTATGTGATTTTCTTAACTGTCAAACCAGTCCAACCTGTTTTGTTTTATTTTACAACCCAAGTCTGAAGCCCAAGGCTCTCAGTCCTCTTCTCAACACTTCACAACACATACACCGAGGTCTTGTTTTTAGGCAGTTTTTTGTAGTAGCATAAACTAAAGCCCACCCTGCTCCTAATAGGGATTAGAGATGGGCACAAATGAAAAAAAAAATCATTCCGTTATTCATTACTGTTTCATTACGTAATGAAACGAATAATGAAAATTTTGATGAAATTGGAACAAACCGAACAGAACTGCGAAAATTAGGTTCGTTAAGTTTCATTTTCCTTAATGGCGACGCACAATGAAATGAGGTGTTTTTAAATGTTAAAAAACGTCCTGAATATTTGTAAAAACCCAGTGATAATTATTTATTCTGCCTGATAATACCTACCAAGGGGGTCGGGGTCCTTAAAACGTGCATTAATGTATTTTCTCAGATCGCTGTATTTTTTTTTTTTTACTTTAAGGGGAGTTAGGGGACATCAACCCAAAATGGCTCCCAGATGCCTAATATTGATTTTTTTGGGGTATTAAAATGCCCTGGACATCCATAAAAATGCAGTGATAATTATTTGAAATTATTACCTACCAGGGGGTTGCGGTCCTTAAAACATTTGTTTTTGTCTTTCTCCCATCGCAATGTATTTTTTCTTTTCCCCTTAAGGATGACACAAAATGGATTCCAGCCACAAGATGGATGCAAGCCATGTGATGGGATCATGTAAATGCTTGGACAATTTCAACCAATAGCATGCCCAGGTTGCAGACTGGGTAGGTGTGGCAGCCACAGAGGGCATAAAAAGCTTTGGCAGCCCCCCCCCGTCCTCCTTGCAGTCTCTGGTGGGAGTTAGGGTGGGATTGCTGTCTCTTCAACTCGTTACTTTAGGCCAGTCAGGTAGGTGTGTGTCTCTGTGTTCCTGCTGGCTGCAGCCTGGCTCTTAGGGGAGAGAAATAGGAGATTTCTCTTGCAGCCTCCCTGTGTGCGTGCGTACCTCTCGGTAAGTATCCTCCCCTGCCCTGCAGTGCAGTCACTCTGCAGCTGCCTTACACCCTGGGCAACGCCTGTCGCTGCCTTTGCAGCCTCCCTGCGTACCTAGTCTATACTGTGTCTCTGCCAGCATCATTTTTTTTAGTGTTTTCCCTCTGGTCTGGGGTGTTGGGGGACGTCTGCACGCGGAAATACTTTAAGTCGCACAAAAAGCGGGTGAAAAACCGAAATGAATTTTTTTCAAAAAATTCACAAAAACTGAAAATGAACCGAAATTGACCCACAATGAAAAACAAAAAACAAAACATAATTTTTTGATTCGTGCCCATCTCTAATAGGGATGCTTTCTTCTATGTCTTTTGAATCTTCTGAAAATCTATTTTTAATTTCTACCTCTAAAAAAAAGTTACATTGAAAATTGGGGGGAAGGGGGAGTGGCTTCATGTTTTGTATCCAATGCAATATATTAGTCCTATAAATTTGTTTCAATACACAACTCATCTCCAATTTGGAGAAAGCAGAGGCAGAAGAAAGCTCAACTGCATTTGGACCAGAGAATCGGACTGCATTCATTAAATCAGTGATCCCCCACCTTAGGTAACTAAGGAGTTCTTGGACCACAACTCCTAGACGTCTTCACCACTAGTTGTGCTGGCCAGGGTTGCTGGGAGTTGCGGTTCAAAAATACCTGTGTTACTCAAATTGGGATCCACAGGTATAAATTAAAGCCAAAATGTTTGTATTGCTGTTATACTGAGGTGTCTTTTACCATTTTCAATGTAGCCTATTGGATTACACTGATGTACAACAGAGAATTCCTTCTTGCACTTTTAGAATTTTACAGGTTGGCATTGAATATATAGTTGGAGTCTCAGAGAAAGCACTCTACTGGATCCATTATAAGATGAAGCTTGTGAGTCCCAAATATTCACTGTGAGTTTCCTGGAAATCATGACAAAAGAGTCCTCAGAAAGGTCTTGGTATTAGCACTTACGTTGATGGTTTTTAGCTCTACAAACGCACAGGATTGCAGCCGTGTGAACTGTTTTTTATGGGCTTTGGGCTGGAAAGGATGTACTAGGAATGGAAACCTCCTAAGAAACGGCAGCAAAGTGCTTTGCCCGAAGAAGCACAAATACAGTCCAATCTGAGCATAAAAGGTAAGGTAGTAGTTCTAAGCAGAGAAGAATATAATTCTGGTCCAAGAAGTCTGAGCTTGTCATCTGAGAAGGAGTGGGACAATGCTATGGGAGATCATGAGGCAATGAAGCATAACAGACCCTGCAAAAGAAAGTATGTCTATACCAGTGGTTCTCAACCTGTGGGTCCCAGATGTTCCTGGACTGCAACTCCCAGAAGCCTCCACCACTCTCTGTGCTGGAAGGGGTTTCTGGGAGTTGCAGTCCAGGAACATCTGGGGACCCACAGGTTGAGAATCACTGGTCTATACCAACAGACCAAGGAACATTTCAGGTGCCTGAAACCATTGCCAGTTCCAAAGATAACTCAGGGGCAACAACTTTAGGAAAACAGACTTGGTTCTGTGGTAGGGATGGGCTATTCGTTTTGGAAGGTACTGGTTTCAAAACGACCCGTGGGAGCCCAGCTGGTGTTCTAGTCTCTGAACCGCAATCAGCCAATCCCTTACCTTGCTCTGTGCCTGCGCAAGGCTGAGCTCCACCGGGGAAGAAGCCTTCAATGTTATCAATCTTTCTCCCTGGCACTGGCCAATCAGACAGGGAGATATGATGATGCATTTCCCTGCACAGCTCCTGATTGGCCAGCACCAGGGAGAAGGAACAATGACATCAGAGGCTTCTTCCTCACTGGAGTTCAGCCCCGTGTTGGCACAGAGCAAGGTAAGGGATTGGCTGATTGCATTTTGGAGGCTTCCGAACACCAGCTGGGCTCCCACGGGTTGTTTTGGAACCAGTAGCTTCTGAAACGAATAGCCCATCTCTATTCTGTGATTTAAAAAAAAGGAAACATCAGGGAAGTTCCTGGCTACCTGAGTTAAATCTCTCGAAGTACTGTAAAAGCATGCTCCTGACAGACAGTCAGGTAAGAAAAGTTAGAGCATGAAAGCACCACTGCAATATTTTCAACTGCTAATGCAATACTTTCTAACCTTGCATCCTCAAATGCTTTTGAAATACAGTTCCCAGAAATCCTGGCCGGCATAGCTGGTGATGAAGTCTTCTGGGAGTTTTAGTCCAAACACATCTGGGAACCCAAGTTTGGAAACAATGGCTTTAGATTAATGCTAGCTTTAACTCAAGAGATCAATCTACAGAACTGTTCAGGAATGTGATGAAGTCTCTATGGGCCTTTTTACACGACCCCTAAGATCCGCTGGCCACTTAAATTCGGACCAGAGATCTTAGGGGTTCCTCGCTCTTCCTCTGTCCCCACCCCCTCTGCACTTCCTGGTTGCTGGCTGCATGAGGGAGGGAGAAAAAAGAAAGAAAAGAATGCCTTCTTACCTCCGTTTTGTTCCCGGCAGCATTCAGATCTCTTAAAGGGGCGGGGCGCAAAAAAAGAACAAACGGAAGCCAGGAGAGCCCTGCACTCACTATCCTTACACCAGATCAAGTATTTGTCACCATCAAAGACCAGGTACAAGAAAACTGCTGTTTGGTCGCGCTAAAGTGGGCGGGGTCGCACTTAATTGTCTGCAAAGTCCGGAGCTGGTGGGTAAACATTTTTAAGGTCCGGACCTTGCAGCCATTTGCGGCGGAGCTTAGGGGTCGTGTATAAACGCCCTTAATCTGCTAAGATGTGAAATCGCTTAACCTATTTTTGAAATCAAGCAAGCAAGTAAACAAGCAAGCAAGCAGTCAATCAATATCGTCATAAGACACCAAAGAAGAATGGCAGCATGTGACAGCTAATTTGCCTCACTCACAATGCTATGTCAAATGTCAAATAAGGTGATCATAGTTTCAAAGCTGCCAAAGACATGCCCTCAGTATACCTTTTGCCTTGGCTAGCTTTGTTCACTTAAAGGTACTCTACCTGTCTACCACATATTTACCATAATTCACAAATAGTGGGTGGTTTAGGATACTGCCAATGCCCTTAACTGCCCAATATAAGCCCCTTCAAAATCAAGTTCAAGTCAAATCACTCACTTTCCCCACATGAAATGTTAATAAACAGCAACACTACGTTTTGTGAGGAAACAAAAGGAGAACTGTGCATTGTCTTATCTCCAGATACCAGACCTTTCACATAGGGAAAAAATGCCTTATCTTCTAAAATGCCTTATCTTCTTCATCATGTCCGTATACAAACCAGAATTGAAAAAAACTGGATAAAGGTTTACAATTACATTATGTTCAAAGCTCCCCTGAGAGAATGTTTACATCTGGCAGTGCAAGAAATTTACATCTCTCTTTTCTCTCCAGTTACCCCAATTGGATGAGTGCAAGAATTCTAATGAATAGGGGTTTGCATTTTTTTGACTGTTAGTAAAACTCAGTATGTATTTATTCACCTATATTTTAATTTTCTATCAGTTGTGTGATTTTACAAAACAACTGAAAACCATCAAGTTTCTAAGCTTTGCCGCACTTCACAATCATTCAGTCTAAACTACCTTGTAAGACTTTTGTGCAGAAAATTAGTTGGGGGTAGGAATATATGCTGAACTCACAGGCTAGATGGGGTAGAAACTGTACTATTTCATACATTTATTTCAAAGCACACACATAATTTATTTGTTTTTTTAGGAGTACAGTATGTATACCATGCCCTTCTGCACATTCAACAAAATGGCACTGCTTCCTTTCTGCACCTTTGACAAAATGGCACCCCTTCTTTTCTGCACTTTTGACAAAATGGTACCCCTAACCTTCTGCACAGTTGACACAGTGACACTCACTCCTTTCTGCACAATCAACACAATGGCACCTCTTCCTTTCTGAACATTCAGCAAAATGGCACCTCTTCCTTTCGGCACCTTTGACAAAATGGCACCCCTTCCTTTCTGCACAGTCAACAAAATGGCACCACTACCCTTCTGCACAGTTGACAAAATGGCACTCCTTCCTTTCTGTACATTCAACAAAATAGTGTCCCTTCCTTTCTGCTAGTCAACAATATGGCACTCCCTCCCTTCTGCACAGGCAACAAAATGGTACAGCTTCCTTTCTGCACATTCAATAAAAAGGTGCCCTTTTCCTTCTGCACTTTTGACAAAATGGTGCCTCTTCCCTTTTGCATATTCGATAAAATGATGCTCCTTCCTTTCTGCACATTTGACAGAATGGGAACCATACCATTCTGCACAGACAACATAATGGCACCCCCTCCTTTCTGCAGATTTGACAAAAATGGCACAGCTTCCTTTATGCACTTCTGACAAAATGTCACCACTTTCCTACTTCACAGTCAATAAAATGGCACCCCTTCCTTTCTGCACTGTCGACTCAATTTGCCAACTCTTTGTTTTCTCCCCACTCTCTGCAGTCAGCAAAATGGCTGCCAGAATTCCATAGAAACCAGGCAGCCATTCCTGCAAACATTCTTATTGGGTGGGAGGGAGAATGTTTGGATGGAATTTTTCAAATGGCTGTCAAGACTGGCAGTTGGTGTGGGCTGAGGAGACTTTGGCCAGAAACCATTAAGAGAAATGACCAAGGAGCCTCGCCCACTCCACAATATGCTGATTGTAATGGAAAACAATCTTTGTGGGTTTCACTGCCACATATAAGGTTATACTGTGAGTTCTAGCTACCTTATGGATTCTACCTATGAGGCACTATGGTTCATTATTTTACATTCAACTATTTGTATGTTTGTTAGTGTTGCTTCTTGTCATATATTTCCTGATTCCTGGCAATCTAAAGAGGGTATGCAACCTATAAGATCTTCAAGGACTGGTTTACCACTGCCATCTCCATAGGGTATTTTTGTGGCCTGGTAGAGACTTGAACTCAGATCTTTAGCATCCTCATTGCTTATTCCATCCATTACATCACAGTTTCTCTCTCTACTTTTAAAAACATGGACAGTGTCTTTGTATTTCCCCTATAAAGTTATGTTTCTGTTTCTTTCACTGTTGCTCCTTAAAGGTTTCTTTCGAAAGGCTTTGTTTATCTGAAAGTGAAAATATAATCTAGTGACTTTCTGATGTAGAACTGAGATTTTGGATATGTATTTAATATACCAACAAGCATAAAGTGTGCTAACATATTTTTCAGGGACAAAAATAGAATGCTTTTATTTCACTATGGAAAGCAGTGGGACATATTATTTTAGACTTAGGGCCCTTTCACACGACCCCTAAAATCCACGGCAAATGGCTTCCAGATCCGGAGCTTAAAATTGTTTCCCCACCAGCTCCGGAGTTTACAAAAAATTAAGTGCAACCACGCCCACCTAAGCGCGTTTTCAAGTACCTGCTCTCCGGGGGTGAAAAATTCCTGATGCGGATGTAACGTAGTGAGTGCCGGGCTCTCCTCGCTTCTGTTTGTTGTTTTTTTGCCCCCCTTTAAGAGATACTAAGAGACTGGAATGCTGCCGGGAGCAGAGCGAAACGGCAGAACGGAGGTGAGATGGCATTCTTTTCTTCCTTTTTTTCTCCCTCCCCTCACGCAGCCAGCAGCCAGGAGTGCGGAGGGGGTGGGAACACAGGAACAGCGACAAACCCCCAAGATCTCTGGTCCGAATTTAAGTGGCCAACGGATCTTAGGGGTCATGTGAAAAGGCTCTTAATGCGGATTATCTGTATCCTCCCATTCAAAACATCCTGAAAAAGAGCAATGTATCCTCCAAAAATAACCAAACATGTACACTAGGCATCAAGAAAACATTATCATTATTTTTCAGTTTTAATACCTGTGAAAGAAGGAATATCAGGAGATGTGCACTGAATTTACTGTATATTTCCAAGTGATAGAGTCCCCATAAGATCAAATTAAGGAGCTGTTGGATAATAATTGAGGAGCAGGCCTTTTGTGCAGTTAATGGCTCTTAATTGCTAAGTCAATACCTAAAGCATCCTGATATACTTGGCATTACAGGAAGGATAGTTTACAATAATATCCTTTTCTTGGAAAAATCAGCATCAGTATTGTTGTGATGTTCACAGCTAAGCTGAGAGGGTGTGATCTTAGGTCAATCATAGCAGATCCTAATCTACATTTCATTGTTGTCAGGGTGACAGGGCTACAGGATTATGACTGGGCAGGTTTACTGCATTATTACATCACATACAGCTCCACAGCCTGCTTACAAGTCCAGATCCAGTGCTGAATATAACTCCTTCGAGCTTTAATAAGCAAAATGGGCCTCAGTTTCCTGAAAGGCTTCTCCCACATATAACAAGCCTGAGCATCAGTCCTTCCTTTTCCAGTCCTGCTGTGAGCATCCCTGCTGAAAGCAGAGGAAGGCTAAGGGGTCAGTGGCACCGCAAATGCGGAGTACAGTATTAATCTTCCCATGGAGCTGGCCCAGTGGTTTTTCAGGGACAGGCGAAAACTTGTTTGTTCTCACCTCCAGTTCTCTTTATGTCAACATGTATATAATGCTGTTTTAAAACAGGTTTTTGTTGTTTTACACTGGTCCCCATTGCCTTTGTTCTATGAGTTAGATGTTTAGTAAACAATAATCATGTAGTTGGACTTTATATGCCACCCTGAATTCCATGAGGAAAGGAGGAGAGAGATCATGGTGATGATGACCATCGGATAAATGCCAGAATGTTCCAGTCTTTGGGGTGAAACCTTTCCCCACCCCTTTCATCATCAGGAAATGCTTGGGTTCTGCTGTCCTTTCCTGTCTCTCCTTAATTCAAACACCACTCCACTCCTTTTTTCCTTGTCCCTGTCCTCGGAGCTTTTGTCTTAAAGGTCAGGAGACTGGGCTTAAGTAATTTAGGTTTTAAAATCCTATTTATTGCTGTCACTACTGGTTCCTGCTGATTATGCCTCGTAATGTCATCAGGCACTTGTCTTCTGTGTGGAACAAAGGATGAACGATAGATCCCCATGACTGTAATTCCTATGATTATTAACAAGCAAATGCACATGTGTTTGTTTTTCTAGCTAAACTTTGAACTAGTAGGGTTTCTCCCCTGATCTAATTGCCATTTTATAACATTTGCATGCTTCTGGGGTCAAACTCATGCTCAAATTCTTTGCTGCGGCATCATTGCTTCCTTTTAGGAAATGAAGAGCTGAGGTTTCCTAGGCTTAAGAATTCAGAAGGCACCCTTGTGTAATTCTGCAGAAGCTCCTGGCTTCTTACAGCTGAAGGAGATATCCAACCATGTAGGGCTGGGAAAAGCAGCTCAAAACAGTATCTTTTCTGAGGCTAACTGTGTGTTTCAGGTGACTTCATACTGCTAGGATGGGGGGGGAGTGGTTTTTTTCTGGTTGGTAAAGGTAAAGGTTCCCCCCGCACATGCATGCTAGTCGTGTCCGACTCTAGGGGCGGTGCTCATCTCCGTATTCAAGCCGGAAGAGCCAGTGTTGTGCAAGTCCATGGCCATGTGGCCGGCATGGCTGCAAGGAAACACTGTTTTTACCTTCCCGCCTTTTACGGTGGTACCTATTTATCTACTTGCATTTTACATGCTTTCGAACTGCTAGGTTGGCAGGAGCTGGGGTGAACTACGGGAGCTCGCTCCACTGCGTGGCACCTGGGATTCGAACCGCCGAGCTTGCTGACTTTGAAGTCAACAGTTTTCAGAGCCTTAGTCCACTGAGCCACAATTACCCTATTGCTGCGAATTGCAGAAGAATCATGTGCAGGTCCTCTCAGGAATTCAGTCCCACGACATTCAGTTGTGCTTCCACCCAGGTTAAGTGAGTATAAGAAAGCAGCCTTACTAAATTTTATGGAAATTGCCTAAGGGGGTAAGACAAAGAGGATAACAAAGCCAAATGCTACGCCCATTCTAACACACATCTTTTTTCTTTTCAGACAACACATGTAATTAAAGATGAATCATCACCATCTCTTCCCCACCTTCCAATCTTGACTGGGGGGATGAGGGTTTTCCACTGAAGTTTTTCCATGCTATTCTCGGAGAAAGCTTCAGGTTCTGCTCATAAATGTGTCAAACTTCAACATGACCCGAATCATTAACACAAGTTTTTCTGCCTTAGCAGACCCCACCCTGCAGCCAGTCTCCTTGGTTCACCTTACCTTTCACCGGGAGAGCAGGCACTTCTTCCATTTTCCTTCTCTTGAAAGCTTAACATTAAGTTCCCAGGAGAAGCATATCAGCACAATCTATTTTTCCCATTTTTTCCATAGACCTTTCCCCTGTACATGACTTCACAGCTGAATTTTATCTGTTCAGAAATGGAGGGTCAAACTTAACTGACCTCCTTCCTCCCAGCATTCCTGGAGTGACTTCAGGAGAAAACAAGAAAATTCACAACACCTGCTAGAGAGCTAGTTTGAATGTCTGCAGAACCTTCCTTCCTCAATTCGCCTCAGGGCACCAGGCCTTTGAACATCAGCTCTGTCCTTTCTCCTCACCACACAAAGCATCTTGCTGTTTGCATTATAAAGTTGCTTAGACATCTCAAAAAACCTGCATGCATGTTTGTGCTCCAAATAGTTCTTCCTCATCTCAGTTCCCATGGGAAATCAGGCCATTTTAAATATTAAAATAATGTCTCAAGGACCACCTGTGTGGACATCAAAGGGGCAAACAACTGAATGAGTCTGAGAGGGGATATTAAGAAGTTGACTGGCTTTTGATGTGACCTGAAATGCAGGATTTCATTCATATACGTTAGCCATACAAGTTTTGAGGGTCCCTCCACCTTGCTTTTAAGCTGCAGAATAAATGACGGACTACATCTTGGACAGCTTTATCAGCTGCTGTAAAGCAGACAGAAACCAACTGACAAGCAGATGTATGGCTTCCTTGCTCTCTTTAGGGCAGTTTTAAATTTCTAATGAATAAGTCAGTAAGTTAATATTTTCCTGCTGCTATTGTCGTAGCTGGTGGAGAAACAGCTTCTAGCCCTAATTGAGGCTATTCTGAAACACTGGCTTTCTTCTCTTCTTAGCCGTTCTCACCTGGTTAACTAATATAAGTTCCATCTCCATACCGGTGCATGGACATAACCAGTTACAAATAATGTGTATATGTATCTGTAACTAGCTACTTTTAGAAGTACAAGCAATGTAACTAATACTGTAGTTACAAAACAAATGTATTGATGTAAGTGGTAAACATAACATTCTGAAAAAGGCAAGGGGGCATTTGGCCCCCCAAATATTGCCACACTCAGCTCCTTGTTGTCCAAACCAGTATAAGCAATGTTGAGTGTTGCAATCTAATAGCATCACTCCTTTACACAATTGCTCACCTTCATTAGGCTTAATGTGGAGCCAGAATCAGAGTTCTTTAAAAGACACAAGGACCTTCAGTGGTTGCAGAGAGATGATGTCCACTGCAAGCCACATCTTTAATGTACAGATTTTGGCCAAGTGGCCTTACAGATGGAGCTAGAGACATTGTGGCAAGAGAGACATGAATTTTATTGGCCATCAGGTATTCTCAGCTACACTATGTCTTATACAAGACCCAGGCAGAGGAAATGAAGCAAGGGAGACTTTGAATGCATTCTTTCCTTTTCAGAAGGAAGATGGAGGGGGGGTATGTCTGTGAAGATTCTCAGTCATCCAGGTGAGTTTATCTTGAAGTTGAGTCATGGCTTCTGGACCTCTTTTTATTGAGAGATAGAAACGTTTCGCTGCACATCCAAACAGCTGTTTGGATGAGCAGTGAAATGTTTCTATCTCTCAAAAAAGAAGTCCAGTAGCCATGACTCAACTTCCAGATGGAAGGGGGCACTTTGTAATTCTAAAATCTGAATGCAAATTTGTGTAAGGAAAAGCTCAGAACCCTTCTAGGTTGTCTTACACCTTTTAGCACACACTATTTCAGTTGTGACCACAGAAGAGCCAAGGCCTCCCCCTTTTGGGGGTGAGCTGCCCTGCCTTTTAGGATCCAGTGATATGCAACTCCTTGCCAGACTTGGGGTCCTTTCCCGACTTTCACATGCATTTAATATCATCTGTATTTCTTCTTTCGATATTACATTTTTTTTTCATTTTGACCAGCACTACCTTGATTCTTGTGAGGAACACACCTGTGTTTCTTTTCTTGACTTATCATACACAAAGTAACAGTCCTCTCAGGGATGTGTGGCTATCAATAGCAAACATGCCCCTCTATACACCTTAATGTTCAATTGTCCTCCTTTCATGGCAACTGACAAAGAATCTGAAGACTATCTGGACCTCATCTTGAAAACAAACAAAAAATGTAAAGAATGGTTAACCTACTTGCTTTGCCACTCCATAAACTTAAAACGCTCCCAGTGAACATTTATTCTCTTACTCCAGCACCCCAAAGTTGCATACCTTTCATTTTCTAGTGCTTGTAGAGTATTTGCATGAGAAAAAACTCAAATGCATTTTCTCTTCCTTCTGGTTTCATAACTCTGGATTAGAGATGGGCACGACTTAGCGGTATTCCCGTTTCCGTTTCCGTTACTCGTATCCGTTACTCTACGGAAAAGGAAACGGGAATTACTCCGCCAGAATTTGAGCTCGAACTGACAAACGAACAATTTGGTCTGATTTGTCGTGCTCGTTACTTGCATCGCGGCGATCGCGCAATGCCCAAGCGGCACAGAAAAAAAGTTTTTAAAAGTAAAAAAAAAAAACCCGATTCCCGGCCCTAAAAGTAGGCAAAAACTGTCTGAGGGCACCTACCAGGCCAGAAGGGTGTTTTATTTGGGGGGGGGGTTCCCCACCCCCCTCTCCTTGGCTATTGCTACTGCTGCGCTGCTGGTACCAGGCTGGGAGGGCGCATCCATTTGCCATGCAGTGCGGGGGATCCAAAATGGCAACCACAATATTTTTTTTGAAATCGTTGCCCAAAACCCCACCAAAGCACCACAGAAACACGCGAAAATTAGCTATTTTAAATGCTTGAATTTTTACAGTAGCAGCAGTGGGTTTTTCTTGCAAAAAAAAGTCTCCGTTGATTTTATTTTATTTTATTTTATTTTATTTTATTTTTTTACACCTGCGCATTCGCAATGATGGGCTCGCCCATGGGAGTGGACCATGCAAAGTTTTGGAGCCATTCCACCAATCGCATGGCCAGGTTTTGCTGACTGTACCAGGCTGGGAGGGCGCATCCATTTGCCATGCAGTGCGGGGGATCCAAAATGGCGACCGCAATTTTTTTTGGAAATCGTTGCCCCAAACCCCACCAAAGCACCACAGAAACATGCAAAAATTAGCTATTTTAAATGCTTGAATGTTTACAGTAGCAGCAGTGGGTTTTTCTTGCAAAAAAACATCTCCGTTGATTTTATTTTATTTTATTTTATTTTATTTTATTTTATTTTATTTTATTTATTACACCTGCACATTTGCAATGATGGGCTCACCCATGGGAGTGGACCATGCAAATTTTCCACCAATCGCATGGCCACTTGGCCAGGTTGACCACAGAGACTTCTGAGATGTGCCAATTGGGCATAAACAGCCCACTAATCGTAGCCCAAACCTGAACCCTAAGCCTAAGCCTAACCCATACGCCAGTACACTGTCCTTCTAAGTGGGTCAGAGAGGCACCCAGAGGTGCACCCCAATACTCACCCTAACCTCACCCGTAACTAGCCTAACCCTAGCCCTTGTGCTAACCCATCTTAACCCTAAGCCAGATCTACTTGCATTGCACTACATGCAAGTACGTGAGACACAGCGGGTGCAAAGAGTCTGCCAGTCCGTCACTTGTGCCTCTGGCTGACTCCTGCAGCTCCCTCCAGGAGCCCGCTACCCCCCCCCCCCAAACCAGTACTAATGACAACAAAAAAACGAAAAAACGAACCGACTAATTTTTGTGAAATTTCGCGAAAAACGGAAACGAGCCGAAACGGACTGCCTCCGACACACGACAACTCGAAAACGTCATTTTCCCTAGTCTTGCCCATCTCTACTCTGGATTATGTTCCCATAGTCAAGGATGGTATTCTGCAATTGCTGCTCCCCACCCCCACCCTGGTCATTTTCCTAGGCTCTGCAACTGAGGCACTTCCAAAAAACAAAACAAAATCAAAACTGTTATCTTTGGAACCACCATGCTATATGAAAGGGAAACATTAATCTAATTATTTGAAGACTATCAAGTCAATGCAATGACCTAACCAAAACCACAGACGACTTTTGAGGCCTCTTCACTCAACATTTCTGGGTATCCCATGGGTTTGCAGATGTCTGGCAAATGTAGAACTTTGCCTTTTCTTTAAACATTGTTCTCATATTCTTAAATGGTGTGCATGTGGGGAAACATTTTTTGTAGATCTTTCTATAGCTATAGGCTTAAATTTAATTCACAGGCCTGCATCATGTATTCTCTGGTCATGCTACACTTGATTCTTACTTTGGCCCTAAACTTTTCCTTTCATAATAGAGGCCTAATTGACAGCTCCACTGGATCAGACTGGATTGCATAATTAGGGATACTCAAGGTGGTGTACAGGGCCAGTATGCCATCTGGTGCAATATTTACATCCATGTGGCATACCTGTCTCTCTCACACACCTATTTAGCCTTTTTTCCTTTAAAGGGAAAGAAATGAAACAAAGCAACAACAAAAAAAACTTCCTTATATCCTCCTTTTCTCCCTCCTCTTTCCAGGAGGAAGCTTTCAATTTTTGATTCCCCACCCCCAGACCCCTAAAGGCATTCTTCCTTCTTCTACTTCATGATGGAGCAGAGGAAGTGTTTTAATTCTTTTAAAATATTTGAATAATTTACTATGTTTAGCTTTTAATAATGTGATTATAATAATGTAAGCCACCTTGGGTCCCTTTTAATGAGAAAGATGGAGTAATTTTTTCAGTCAGTCAGTCAGTCAGTCAGTCAACCAACCAACCAACCAACCAACCAACCAAAAGTCCTAACTAGGCTTTTAAAAACCACAACCTTTTCTTCTTCTCTCTCCCTCTCCATAATGGAGGAGAAGAAGTTTGAAAATTTCCAAGTATGGTTAAGTGGCTAAACTGTCTGCTTAAGCTTAGGTAACGAAATGAAAAAACAAAACAAAAATGAAAAATTGCTGTTTTGTTAGCATTCTTTTTAGTTCAATGCATCTGCTGGAACAAAAATGAAAAACACGGCAAATTTGGTCATTTCGTTTTTGTTTTTGTTTTGTTAAAAAATTTGTTTCATTTTCGTTGCACAACGAAATGAAAAAACAAAAACAAAAATGAAAATCGCTCGTTTCGTGCCCATCTCTATTCTACAGATCACATCCTGGCACTTGCTGCCAGTACAAAACACACAAGTTGCAAAAGCAGCTCATTCTTCGGTCATCCTAATTCTGCCTTCTCCAAACACAGCGCTGGGTTCAAACCGGTTTCTCTGCTCATTCATCTGGTTCCCTGATGTAACACCTTCTGAAAATATGATGGGTCTCACAGTCCCAAAGCTATTCCAACTATTTATTTATTTATTTATTTATATTGCTTCCATCTTCCAATGGAACTCCGGGCAGTTCACAACAAACAAAAGGAAACAATAACATCAAATAAAGATAAAATAAAAATAAAAATGATATAAAAAACTATCAGGAGAACACATGTTTTTGATAGGTCCCATTCATGTTAACCAATCAGTCTTGACAATCTGCAATACATTCATCTCAAAAAAAAATACACCAGGAAATGTCTTCCTCAATTGCTACCAGTTTTGACTGACTGACTGACTGACTGACTGATTGATATTGCTGTGATTAGAATGTTCAGTGCATTCCAAATGGATCTACTGGATTTGTAACCCATTCTCTGCAGATTCCTTGTAGCTCCAAAGAGGCAACAGATTGCCCTAAGCTAAGCTACCCTTGACTTGGAATGCAGAGCTGTCTTTTTGCAGAGTAAAAAGGTCTTCTGAACATGCTGTTCTCTGTCCCCAAATAAAAATTACAGAGGATTGCTTGGTATGGTACTCAAATGAAAACTCCAAGTGATGGCTGCAGACACAAACAGGCTTCACTGTTTTAGCCTGAAGGTCTTGCTTCCATCCATATTGTACAGATGCATGGTATTTGCTAGCCTAATATGTTAATATAATGATGCTAAGGCCTCTCTGTTGCTGCAGTCATGTCCACCGATAACTGAATTCAGACATTGGCTGACCAGTGAAAGCTGAGGTGGAGAGATCTATGAATCCTCCCTTGGAATACTTTCCTTCATGTCTTGGTTCCAATTTGCTTATAGAACACTCATGCAGAGATGGGGACACACATTGCAGTAGTAGTCTATAAAGGTATTGCCTATAGCCTAGTCTTGCATTTGTATTTTGTAATGTATTTTGACACTATCGACTACAGCATCCTCCTGTCTTGTCTCTCTGAAATGGGAATTGAGGGCACTGTCTTATAGTAGCTCCAGTCCTTCCTGCAGGAGAGAATGCAGAAAGTGCTGTTAGGGGACTCATGTTCGACACCATGGCCACTGACCTGTGGGATCCCTCAGGGTTCTGTTCTGTCTCCTATGTTATTTAACATTTATATGAAACCACTGGGAGACGATTATCTGGATTTTTGGGGTTAAGTGTCACCAGTATGCCGATGACACCCAAATCTACCTCTCGTCACTTCCGGATTCCAAGGAAGCTATTTTGACTTGAGATCAGTGCTTAGCTTCAGTAATGAACTGGATGAGGAGGAACAAACTGCAACTAAACCCGGACAAGACAGAAATGCACCTGGTCAGTTCAAAGAGAGATCAAGGGATTGGGATGCAACCTGTACTGGATGGGATTACCCCAAATTGAAAAAAAAAAGAAGTGTGCAGCTTAGGGGTGCTCCTGGACTCATCCTTGAGCCTAGATGCCCTGGTCACAGCTGTGGCCAGGAGTGCATTTGCACAATTAAAACTAGTACGCCAGTTATGCCCGTTACTTGAGAAACCTGCTCTGGCCACTGTGACACTTTATTTATTTATTTATTTATTTATTTATTTATTTATTTATTTATTTATTTATAGTATTTTACCCCACCTTTCTCCTTGGAAAAGGACCCAAGGCAGCTTACAGTAAGGACGGACAATGTAGAGCCTAGTACAATTAAGATATATTCAAGTTTAAGAACAAGGAACTGAGAGGTATCTTACAGCATTAGAAGACACTATTAAAGCTAAAACAGAACACGAGCAGTTAAGAAAAGAGTATAAATCCCATGTAATCATGTACAATAGACCATCTAAAAGTTATGAGGGATGGAAACTAACAATTGATAATAATGTAATCCCACAAAGAGAGTAGAGGCACAAAGCTATAAATGGTTATAAACACAAGTCTGTGTAGCCATGTATGGTAGAGTAGTCCATCATTCAGGGAAAGCTTGCCTGAAGAGAAAGGTCTTTGCCTGTTTCCAGAAAGACAGCAGGGGTGGGCCTGTAGCAGGAGGGAGTTACAAAGTCTAGATGAAACAGTCGAGAAAGCCCATTCATGTGTTCCCACGAGACGTACATGTGAGGGTGGTGGGATGGAGAGAAATGCTTCTCCTGATGACCTTAGCACCCGAGCTGGTTCATACTGTAAGGTTTAATATTTGAGGTAGCCCTTGTGATGTCCCAGCCTGACTACTGTAATGCACTCTATGTGGGGCTGCTGATAGAAAGTCTCAGGAAACTTCAACAGGTCCAAAATGAAGTGACTGGCAGGGGTGTAATGTGACTCACTCAAGATTCACATTACACCCCTACCAAAGCAGCTGCACTGGCTGCGAATCAGCTATTGGGCATAATCCAAATTGCTGGTTTTAACCTACAAAGCACTAAATGGCCTGGGATCAAGCTACCTCAAAGATTGACTCTTGCAATATGAACCGGCTTTGTTACTTTTTCTTTTTGCATGCTCTTTGTAGCTTTAATGTTACTTTTTAATGTTGTAAAATCCCTCTTCTAATTCCCTGTTCTTAACTTGAATATGTCTTAAATATTCTGGGCTGCATATTGTCTCTCATTACTGTAAGCTGCTTTGGGTCCTTTTCAAAGAAGAAAGGTGGGATGATGATGATGATGATGATGATGATGATGATGATGATGATGATGATGATGATGATGATGATGATGATGATGATGGCCACACAGCTCCCCCTTTGACCAAGTCTTGCACATCAGCTGCCAACTGAACCTTATCCTCCTGGGTAGATTCCAGTAAGAACATAAGAACAGTCTTGCTGGAACAGGCCACAGCCCATCCAGTCCAGCATTTTGTCTCACACAGTGGCTCACCATTTTCTTCAGGGTATTCCCAAGAAGATGTCTTCACATGCTTAAGATTCCCCGCAAAAGGCATTGAGAGATATCCTGCCTATCTCTCCAACCTGGAGGTTGTCCTTAGACATCCATATTGATGGCCATTGACACCCTTGTTCTCCATGAACTTGTCCAATCCTTTCTTAAAGCTGTCAAGGTTGACAGTTGTCACCACTTATTCTGGCAGGGAGTCCCACAGACCAGTGATCCTCTGGTTGAAAAAGTGCTTTCTCTTATTTGCTTGAGAGTTTCATGGAGTGCCCCCTAGTTCTAGTGTTGTACGATAGGGAAAACAGTTTTTCCTTATCTACTTTGTCCATACCGTGTATGATTTTATAAACTTCAGTCAGGTCACCTCTTAGACGCCATCGTTCAAGAGTGAAGAGGCCCAGCCGTTGCAGCCTCAGATAATGCTGTGTGTCATCTATTCTCTTGCTAAGTGATGGTCCCTCCCAATGTAGAGGGCTTCTGACATCCTCTGCAGGATCCAGAACTTTTGTTTAAAGAAGAAGAATGCACTGTGCAATGCATAGCCCAACCCTGATCACTTTTTCTGCCTTGTCACCCATCTTTGTTCAAAAGTATTCAAGCTCCAGCAGCATGTGAAAGATTGCAAGTGGCTTCTTCTGTTTTCCTTGTCAGTTCCCCAGTGCTGATCTTGAAAAACAAGTTGTAGATAAAAAGCCCTTGAAGGAAATTGGTTCCAATTATGCTCTGATTGCAGAATGGTCACAACGCAGCCTGGCTCACACCTAATTGTTTTGATGATGGCCCAGACGAGGAAAGAGGTAAACAGACAATAATGCTTTTTATTGAATTAGCCTCAGTCAAGCATGTGGACATCAGTCCAGTAAGTAATGCCAGGGGAGTATTCCTATCCCCCCCCACATGCAGAAATGTGTTCAGTTGATTCTTGTAAAGCTTTGGAAGAAAAAAAATGCAAACAAGAAATAAAATCCTCCCACAGAGCGAGAGGGAGGAACACTATCAGTATTTCTAGAGTACATTAAAGCTGAGCTACAGATGACCAATCTACAGTCCCATTTATATATGCCTATTTAAAGGACAGTCCAACAGCGCTTAGTCACACTTACTTCTACGGTTCTAAGAATTGTGGCACTAATCAAAATTTGTCCAAAGAATGAGCAAATGCATCTTCCAATTTAGCACAGGTTCAAGATTCAGCAATCAAATCATAATTTCCTGGTTTGCTTTGGAGAAGAGATGAGGGGTCTTGTTCTATTACCCTGAGTGGAATGGTTCCGTAAACCTGCAGCAGAAGCAGATAGCAAGCAAAGAAACATGAGCAGTACCAGAAATGCTTTGTCTATGAAAGCTGGTTGGCATAAGCAAAATGCTAGATTACTCATGTCTTGCTCTGACACAGTTTCTCGACTATGGTACACCTTGGTCTGGCATAGCTGGACCTCACTAAGTACTCACAGTTAATAGATACATTTAAAATACAAAAGCCGTTTCATGAATATAGATGACCGTTCCCAAAGTAATTCCAGTTAATTATTCGGAAGGAGGCCAGGGAATCAGCTATGAGAAGCAGGGACTTCTTTCAGGTGGCACCACTACTAGAGATGGGCACACAATGGAAAACCGACATGCTGTTTCATTGTTTCATAAGGTTATGAAATGTTATGAAACAAAACGAAACACAAGCAAGCATTCTGTCAAGTAACGAAATGAAACACTATCTTTTCCCTTGTCAGAACATACCAGTACCACCCTAGGGAGTCAGGTCAACAGGCTGGAACTTGCAATCTGTGTGCAGAAAGGAGGTGGGACCTAGGAATGGATGATGTACCAGTAAGATATAGTGGTCCTTCTGGGAAGAGATGGGCTGTCAGATATATCAGTGTGGAGAATGATTTTATGGTTTATTGGGAAAGATCCCATGCAAAAATCATATGAAATCAAGAGGATCTGGTTAGATCTGCCTTGTTTTATCCTTAAACCTCTTTTATTTGAATTTAAAGAATATCGGTTCACATTAATTGGGCAATATAGAAATCAAATAAATAAGATGGTCATTTATTTTATCTTTACCCAGGATAATCAATTCAGAACAACAACATGCCTTGTTTCATACCAACCACTGTTGAACACCAACTATGTATGAAGAAATAATTAGAGATGGGCATGAAATGAAAAACGAAATGCTGTCTTGTTGTTTCGTTAGGTAACAAATTACTTAATTACTAAGTATTAGGTAACAAAATACTTAGAAACAGAAGGACGCATTTTGTTTCATTTTGTAATGAAACTCCATTTCCCCTCTATAATGAAACAATTTGTCCTAGAGGTTTGGGGGTCAGGGAGCTGAGTTATTAAGCTCCAAAGGGGATGCCCCTAGGAAAAAAATCTTTCTAATTAAGCGAAGACTCTAATCTTTATGTGGGCGAGCGATTAGCGCCACCACGGCTTGGCTTCTGAATCCAATTAGAAAGATTTTTTTCCTAGGTGCACCCCCTTTGGAGCTTCATAACTCAGCCCCCTGACCCCTAAACCTCTTCAAATTTCAGGGGATTATGTAGAATCACTTGAGGAAGCTAACCCTGCCATTTCCGGGCTGAAACATGGCTGCGATCCATATTTTTCAAATATATAACATTTTGTTATGTTATGTAATAATATCGGAACTGGAGGATTCTTCTTTCTAATGATGGGCTCACCTTCAGCTGCTGGAACATCCAAGTTTGATTTTTTATTGGTCCTCCTGGCTTTTATTCTGGGCGAAGGGGCCTTGTGGTCTTGCCATGCCTCTAGTTTAGCTTCAAGTAGAAGAATCACACAGCCAAATCACATGCAAAATTTTGCCAAGCTTAGCAGGTCACAGAATCACAGAAGGGTAGAACTGGAAAGAACCCCAAGGATCATGGGGCCCAGCTCCCTGCCAATGGTTCAAATCCACAATGACCAAACTATTTGCAAAATTAGTAAATATCTACTGGACTTTGTGTGCCCATTTCTGGTTGATCCCCCCCACCCCCGACACCCACCCACACCCACCAGTGGGCTTTCACTTTTAGTAAAGACAACAAGGATGTTAAAAAGCAATTATTCTTGACAAGGAAAAGGGGTGATTTGATTTTCTATGCATACTCCAAAGCAGATTGTTCTGTTAGGACTTGGTGATGGGACCACACTGGGTAAAATCAATCCTCATTGTCCTTTGCAACCTCTCTCCATTTTGACTTCATCCTACTCTTAGCTATTAACTTGGTGAATATCTCATTGGCTGTAACCAAACTTCCCTTTGGTGCAGAAAATGCTTTCCTTGGCCCACATACCAAAAATGTTTGAGTGATCAGATAAAACTATTACTCATGAGAGAAACATCCTTTCTCTTCCCTGTGGTGCAAATGGAAACGGAGATGTTTTGAAGTGAGTCGCGGCAGATCAACATCACGAGTGGAAGTGTCAAACTGGTGTTTAGATTTCCTTGTTTCATTTTATTTGTTTGGAGTAATCTTTGAGAAACTTTTAAGAACTAAAGCAGTTAAATCTCCATGACTGTAATCCCTGTTCTTACAGGGAGACTGGGGGGGGGGGGGAGGAAGCAGCTTTGCTTCAAAGGCAGCACCATGATGAACCCAAGGCAAATGTTCACTGGCAAGACTCCTTTTGCCAACACCAGTGCTGGTCAGCAGTGCAGGGACTGTGGGACAAGCTTCCACCTTCTGTGTTGTTAGTCTGTGGAACCCCCTGCCACAGGATGTGGTGATGGCATCTGGCCTGGATGCCTTCAAAAGGGGATTGGACAGATTCCTGGAGGAAAAGTCCATCACAGGTTACAAACCATGAGGGAGATGTGTCATCTCCAGGCTTAAAACCAGGGTACTTCAAGGGCCAGATGCAGGGGAGTGGTATCAGGAGACAGATATCTAGTCTCGTGTGCTCCCAGACACATCTGGTGTGGCCACTGTGAGATACAGGAAGCTGGACTAGATGGGCCGTTGGCCTGATCCAACATGGCTCTTCTTATGTTCTTATGTTCTTATGAAACAGTGGGAGAGGGGAAGGCTGTGGCAGCCACTAGTGCCTTGATGGTCTTTGTCCCCTGGTTGAGAATAAATGGCAATGAATTCAGTGGGCCTTAATTTTAAGCTGGGAATCAGTTGAAAACAATAACGTCATGACCCCCCTCCAGAAAACACTTTGAAACCTCCTTGGGGGTCCCCTCCCCCCAAGTGGAACAAACAGGACTGCCCCTCGGTTCTTTCCAAGGTACCACCCAGATTTGTTCCATTTAAGGACATAAAGTATCAACACACTGGAGGATTTGACTGAGAAAGGCAAATGTTGCACTTGACAATTATATTCCCACACAGTTCGTTGAAATCAGTTAATTCTGCAAAGGAAGAGTGAGCAGGTCTCTCCAAATTGGTGCTCAAGGGGAAGGTCAAAAAAATGAATAAGTACATGCTGAAAGTTGTGTGTGTCCAATTAGACCTTTGTCCAGTGACCTCTTGCTATGTTCTCCACAGTGGTCCTAGCACATCTGGAGCCACTTCTTCCCATCGGCCACCATTTAAACGTCCATACTGCTGCCCAAAAAATGAGCCTGTGCCCCATGCAGGGGATCCTGACAGGGAACAGCAGTGTGTTGGCCAGATAGGTGGTCAAATTTTGCTACCCCTGGATATGAGGAGACTGTGTACTTGATGGGAAGGCCTCCCAGTTAGCAGGGTATTTATTTATTTTTAACTTTCTGTATTGCTGCAGAACCTGAGCATTAGTTGTAGCTGTGATCTTTGCCTCCGTTCTAGAGATAAGTAGAAATAAACTGATTGACATACCCAAGAATTTTGAGTTAATAATATTTTCATCTTTCAACAGTGGTGTATATATTTTCTCTGAAGGCCTCCCACCACCTGGAGGAAAGCAAAGGGGAGAAGCCACTGGTGTGATGGAGATGGTTTACATCTTAATTCAAGATACAACATGATAACTGACCTGGGCAAGATATTCTCCTTAATGAGACTACAGTGGTACCTTGTATAAAGGAATTAATTCATTCCAAATGAAATTATGTTAAGCAAATTTTCCTTTATACAAATTTCCCATAGGAATGCATTGAAAACAGAGTGATCCCATCCCAGATTCGCCCCATAGGCAATTATGTTAAGCAAATTTCCCCTATCCCCGGAATTTTTTATGTTGTATAAATTTTATGTTATACAAACCGTTTGTTATACAAGGGTCCACTGTACTATTTTTCAAGTGGATTTTTCAGGTAGCCAAAATATTTGAAATAACATCTGATTTGAGTATGCTAAATGCCCTGGGATTTGTGTGTGTTGTTTCTCATGCTCCTGAAATATCATAACTGAAAAGCCTCTGAAGATGCTTTTAAGCATGTTGGCTTGTGTGTTGTTGTGTCATGTCA
Source organism: Phrynocephalus forsythii (assembly GCA_029282475.1). Classification (NCBI taxonomy): domain Eukaryota; kingdom Metazoa; phylum Chordata; class Lepidosauria; order Squamata; family Agamidae; genus Phrynocephalus; species Phrynocephalus forsythii. The sequence continues at coordinate 9,466,849 of JAPFRF010000022.1, forward strand.
TTACAGTCATGACCGACTAGTTGTGACTCCATGTCCATGGAGTTTTCTTGGCGGGAATACTGGAGTGGTTTGCCAGTTCCTACTCCAGGTGCCTACACAGCATCTGGTATTCCCTGGTGGTCTCCCATCCAAGTACTAACCAGGGCCAAACCTGCTTTATGGGCATTGGGAAGGTTAAAGGTGAGACTTTCACACACCTTAGGTCATTGTCCAAGTAATGAGCCTACTGAGTCTACTGACAACCTAACGAGCCTATTCAGGCCATTGTCCATCTTATGAGCCTATTTCAGACCAGGGTCACATGAGGTCAAAGTGAACCATAAAATGAAACTAGCTTTCTTCAGACTGACAAAGCTGTTTGGATGAGCAGCAAAAAGTTTCAATTTCTCAAGAAAAGAAGTCCTGTTGCCATGACTCAACTTCCAGATAAACTCACCTGGATTACTGAGAATCTTCACATAAGGTGGTGTATGAAAAATTGTTTCCGGTCTGTGGCCCCCTTCAAATGTGCCCCCTAGCTCCCAATTAAGAATGGCTGGTTTAGAGTACAGGACTGACCTGTAACACCAAGGAGCACATAGGTCTCTCGTTCCACTAGAAGTTCAGTTGCACACCGATGCTTGTTTTGGAGTAAATTCTTTACCTGCCCATTCTCATCTGCTAATTCAATTTCATCTGGAACACATAATTTAGTAGCTGTAGGTGGGGAATGACTTCGTCTTTTACCATTCTCCTCAGTTCTTAAAACTTTCCAAACCTAAGAATGAATATGCTTGCCCCAAGAGAATTCTAGGATGAAGGAGAGGCAGGAAGGTGAGCCCCATAAAATGCATGCATTTATTCTTGTTGTTTCCCTGCCTGTTCACACATCTGTCACACAAGGTAGCCCCATGGACTTAGTTCTGCAATTCCACAAGGCACCAGACTAACAACATGGACATTAGGAACCTATGAGGCACTAGTTTCCCTCTATTCAGGTTTAAGAGGGCCCTCTGCTGTCCTTACAGCTCTGGAAATACCAGAATCAACATGAGGTTGGGAGATATAAGATACTTTAGCAAAATTTGCATCATGAATTGCAGGAAAGTCTCAGGTCCAGCTGCCCTCATGGCCATGGTCTTACTTAACTGCAGGCAACTCAGATTTCAAAATGAGGATCTTTGTATAGTCGAAATGGCATTACCACATGCACGTTGGAGGCATTCCTCCAAAACTGGCAGCATTCAAGAGAAAATTGGAGAATAAGCTGTCAGGACTGCTTTGATTTAGATTCCTGCCTTGAGCAGGAGGTTGGACTCAATGGCCTTACATCACCCTTCCAACTCAACTATTCTAAGATTCTATGGCTTATTTGAACCTTTTGTGCCTGAGTTCTGTGCCACCGGAAGGGAGATATCTGAAAAAACAAAGGAAACAACTTTTTGTTTTTCTACAGTTCGTGGCAGATTCATCATTTCTCATGACTTCTTGTTATTCTTGTTTGGGACAAATCTGAATGTGCTATTGCGTTTTTTTTTTTAACAAAGCCACCCACATACATATGCACATATGTTTTAAAACTCACCTACCTTCTTCCTCACAGCCACAGCAGTGTTTTATGCCTTCTAAGAGAAGCTGGACTTTGCAATGAGTGTTAAAAAGGTCTGCTTTATTTTCTGTGAAGGAAAGTTGCAAAAAAGGGATTTTGGAATGTGTTGCAAAAAAAGAAAAAAGAAAAAAGAATTAAAGCTTTTCTCTCACCTCTTCATAACACATCTGCAAAGGAGACTGACAAGAAACATTATGAGTGTGCTGCTGGGTGATTTTAGTGAACCTTATCACAATTCTGTACAATCCAATGTAGCATTAATGTCTTCATGTTATCCTGTGCTGAGCCTTAAAGCCATCAACATAGCCCTCCCATGGAGTTCTTAGCTCAGCTGATCATGGGAACCAGAGCTATCCTAGCTCATTCCTCCCAAACACTGTTACAGCAGTTTTCTGTGCACGAGGTTACCAGAACAGAAGAAACTTGTTATAAAGATCTTATTGAAGGCATTGCAGTTTCTGACAGCAACTTACACGACCCCTAAGATCCGCTGGCCACTTAAATTCAGACCAGAGATCTTGGGGGTTTGTTGCTCTTCCTGTGTTCCCACCCCCTCTGCACTTCCTTGCTCTTGTCTGCGTGAGGGGAGGGAGAAAAAAAGGGAGAAAAAAATGCAGGCTCACCTCCGTCTGCCGGTGGAAGCCGCCCCGAGCCCCGTCGTCGTCATGATTCCTGTCTCTTAAAGGGGTGGCAGGGACAAAAAAACAAACACAAGGCGAGGAGAGCCCAGCACTCACTACTTGACATCGGCATCAGAAAATTTTCAGCTCTGGAGACCAGGTACTTGAAAAGTGCGCTGGGACACGCTTAGGTGGGCGTGGTCACAGTTAATTTTTTGTAAACTCCAGAGCTGGTGGGGAAACAATTTTAAGCTCCGGATCTGGGAGCCCTTTGTCTCGGATTTTAGGGGTCATGTGAAAAGGCCCATAATGGCCACAATCCCAATAAACCTGAAGCAGATGTGTTGGAGTTTGGCTTTGTCTCTGGGAAAGGCACTCTTTGTGGCATCACCTGGGACCAGCATCACCTGGGACTAGTGCTTCTTTGTGGCACCACACCATCGATACTGAGGGCAATATAAGAACATAAGGACATAAGAAGAGCCATGCTGGATCAGGCCAATGGCCCATCTAGTCCAGCTTCCTGTACCTCACAGTGGTCCCACCGGATGCTTCTGGGAGTGCATGAGACTAGATATCTGTCTCCTGATACCACTCCCCTGCATCTGGCCCTTGAAGTACCCCGGTTTTAAGCCTGGAGATGACACATTTCTATCATGGCTTGTAACCGGTGATGGAATTCTCCTCCAGGAATCTGTCCAATCCCCTTTTGAATAAATAAAGATGTCCATATTAGCCTAACCCTCATATATAGGTAAAGGACTGTGAAAGTCCTGAATGCCTGCTACATCTGGGCTTTCAGCTTTGGATCATTCTATGGGTAATGCTCAGTGCTCTAAAATGGGAAGATGCAAATTGGGTTTTTCCAAATGTAAGCTTGCCTACAAAACCCCATTTAGGTACACATCAAATGTTACCCATTTACCTTTGGCAAAATATACCTATAATACTGTGTGATCTTGTTGCTGATCACAGATGTATGTGGGCAAAGCAAAGTTATCTTCTGGTCAGGGATGCCCCATATTTTGGTGTGTACCCAAGCTGGTGTCTGAACATGTTCTAGACTTCACTTCATAGGCTAGATCTGTTTTTCACTCTGCCAGTCTTATGAGGCCCAACACAGACTGTCCAAAACATGCCCCATCGTGGTCAGTGGCATCTGCTGCCAGGCTCCTACGCCTGATAAGATGACATAACTGTAGACCTGGGAGGAATCCCAAGGGTCGTCCCACCCCATCTCCTGCTAGTGCAAATATTCACAGTTCAAGCATTCTTGACAGAACAAAACACAAGGGGAGTTTACAACCTTCTAAGGTGTGCTTGTGTGATCAAAATCAAGCAAACAAATTCATCTCTGGGAAATTGTTAACATTCCCATTTCATGTAAGAGAATCAAACCTGACTAATGACAGCTGCCAACAACAAATAAAGATGGCCTTGTTTTTCCCCCCTCCACTGTGGTTTGGTTTCTTGATTTAAGAAAAACATCCACCTAGAAATAGAGGAAAATGCACTGAGCCACAAGGTTTCATGTGCTCAATTCAATTGGGATGAGCTCAACTGTCATACTTCATTGCCAATTAAGCTGATTCTGGATGGATGTTACCATAATCTAAGGGTGGACACCATATATGGCAGTGGTTCCCAGCCTGGGGGTCAGGACCCCTTTGGGGGTTGAATGACCATTTCAAAGTGGTCGCCATCAGCCACTGGAGAAAAAGGCACAAATGGCTTTGGTCTGGAGGAGAAGGGGGAGGAAGGGGGGAAGAGTGAGTCACAGCTTGATAGGTTGGAGGGGATGTCAGTCAATGGCAACGGAGGCTGTGATTGGCTGAGGGTGCCTGTAGAGGGAAGTTCTCTATGGCACCTGCAGCAGTCACCTGCCAAAGGGGGCGTGTAGCCTTTTCCAAGCAGGGCAAGGGGTCACCACCACATGAGGAACTGTATTAAAGGCAAGTGGCATTAGGAAGGTTGGGAACCACTGGTCTATGGGTTGGAGGAGCACACCAGAACTCCTTGAATGCTGAGCCAGCCATGGCAAAATGAATGGCCATTTCCTTTTTAACAAGGTGTAGGCTCCCCACACATCTTGTTTATAAGTAGAAGCAACTTCTGAGAGTTCAATTCTGCTTGTAAACAGGGAGCATTCCCCTTCTTTTAGTACTAAAATATACTTTTTGTGCAAGCACAGTGGACAATTCAACAGTACACATTTATGCAGAGTGGGGCTGCAGAAATGTATGGGTGGGCACATGAAATATGAAGGCCCTCATGTTCTCTATCCCAACAAAAACCCAAGGTCACTTACCTCCATGAAGTACAGTTATAAACATTTCTACAGGTAACCTGGAGATGGGGACAAGAAAACAAAGGAGAAATCAGTCATGGCGAAACTATACATGCAAGTTTTGAGTATTTTCTTATGATTATGAAAGAAATAGCAAGAACATTCGCAAATGCACAGCAAATGGGGGAAGGGAGACAAGAAACTCAGTTTTCCTTCACCTTCTCAAGTTTTCCTTTTTCTAGGTGACTTTTAGAGTTTTTCCTTAGACAAGAACTCAAAATACGTTGCAACCATTTCAAAGTTCAGGAAACTGACAACACAGCAAGGAAACAGCACAAGCAGAACACACACCACAGTCTCCAACCTACCAAAAATGGTGTGCTTTCAAGATGGCTGCTAGAACTCCAGATGTAGGGGTGGTGGTGAAAGTGTAAACCAACAGCAATGTTCAAGCAGAATCTGCCAGCTTGTGCCTCGAATGCTGGGCAGGACTTGCAAATGAATGTGGTGTTAGGAACTATTCCTCGGGCATTCTGTTATGGGAAGCTGAGTGCATCTATCCCGGTTGCTGGGTGTTCTTTGTTTTCCTCTCCAAGGGCGACACATTGTTCCAATAAAGGTCTTGGCAAACATTCTTGATCCTCCTTGGCGGAAGGACCAAAACCACTCCACTGCGTGCCAGCTGTGCCAATCTGACCTCCTTTTCCACAGGCGGGAGGGCCCGCCTTTGTAGAAAACGAAAGCTTTTGTAATTCTCCATGGAGGCTGAGCTGGCTCACATGCCTTGACCCTTCTCATTCACATGTCTTTATCTGGATGAGATTACAAGCAAAACTAGGTTAGAAGAAGAGCTTGTGGATACAACAGCATCATTTCAACAGTTTCTTGGCAGCTGCAAGAAGTCCGTCAAGGAGTGGCTGGCAAAGTTTCTGGATTTCACACCAGCTATTTATTACATTAACAAATAGCAGGTGTACTGGAAACATAGAACTTGTAAGCCAACTGTGAATCACACTCCGTTTGTGTTTCCATATTTACATGATGCTTCCCAAAGAAGCAACCTAATCAGCATTGCAGAAACACAGGATCAATGTTTTTGCTTTTGTTATTTATTTTTGCAGAGGAAGTTGAACTTTCTACCTTTACACCAATTTTTTTAAAAAAATAGCACACAGTTAATGCATATTGAAGGGAAGCATTTCAACAACATAGAACTTGAAAGGAGCCCACTTTAGTCCTTGTTGAGTATGTGCCAAATGAACTCACAGATGCAATTTTGTTCTACTAGAAGCAGAATCTCTTCCTTTCCCAAATGTGCATGCATGTGAAATTCAGGGAAGCCATTCATGTAGGCATTGAAAATCCCTCTCTCAACAGAGGTGGGGGGCTCAGGCACAGTCTATCTGCAACTTATCAGGCTGTGACTTCAACAATTCCTAGACAAATCAAAAATACTTCACACCTTCACCACCAAGGTCACAGCTAATGACCTATAATTTATAGGTTTCAGCACATTAGGCCATTGTTCACCTTAAGGCTGTCGAGACTGTTGTCTACCTAACAAGCCTATTTCAGGCCATTGTTCATCTTATGAGCTCTTTCAGATCAGGGTGACAAGAGGTCAATGCGAACTTATAAAATGAAGGACTCACAACTAGCTTTTATCAGACTGATAAAGCTGTTTGGATGAGCAGCGAAACATTTCAATCTCTCAAGAAAAAGAGGTGCAGTTGCCATGACTCAACTTCCAGATAAACTCACTTGGATGACTGAAAATCTTCAAAGACATTTTTCTCTGTTAACTACCTCTCCCTTAATTTGCCCGCTGCAGATTTTGTGATTGGCACCCAGGGCTGTACTTCCTTGGTAGCATTTTTCCTGAGAAATCCCCATTTCATTAAAAAAAAAAGAGGGCCATTGTTGTTTTTATAGTGTCTCAGGCATTGATGTAAAGGAAAGAATGATGGAAGAACTTGACATGATTGTGCATACAGGCAGAGCTACGGGTTGTGGCAAGATCATTGTTTGACTTCTTGTTCTGGGGCAATGGTGATAAGGTAACAGGTGCCATCTTGTTCTACTGAAGAAGAATCATTCCATTTCCCAAATGTGTGCACACGCACAGACATACATGTTCCATAAATTGGTTCCTCATACAAGGGGATTGGACAGATTCCTGGAGGAAAAGTCCATCACAGGTTACAAACCATGAGGGAGATGTGTAATCTCCAGGCTTAAACAACATGGTACTTCATAGGCCAGATGCAGGGAGTGGTATCAGGAGACAGATCTCTAGTCTCGTGTGCTCCCGGACACATTTGGTGGGGGCACTGTGAGATACAGGAAGCTGGACTTGATGGGCCTTTGGCCTGATCCAGCATGGCTCTTCTTATGTTCTTATGTTTGGGACACCCAGGTTGTGATGTAAAAAGATGGCTGCAGTCTGGTCTATTTCCAGGTCGGCAGCTGCAATCCAATTTGGAATCCCACATAGAAGCTGTACATGTTGAATTTCGGCATCTGGCTGCAGAGCCAGGGGTTGGGGGTTGAGTTCCCCACCAGACCTCCTTGACAGGAGCTGGACTTGATGATCCATCATGACCCTTCTAACTTTTAAGCAGCACTCTTGGAGTGCGGGGAGAAGATGGTCAGTGGCAGCAGTTACTGGAGGGCCATAACTGGGCAGGGGAGATTCAGGGTTTCAATATTATCACAGCCCTTTTGATGGGCTCTCCTAGAACATGACAATGATAGCCCAAGGTCATATTTAATCAGTAGATGAGACCTCAGGGGGTTTTTCTTACCTTGCAGAAAGGCAAAAGTAGACCCCTGATGTTCAATTAACAGGGGGAGCAGAGGAAAAATGGTCAGCACACAAGGTTCCACTGAACCAGAGGACTGTAGGTCTACTCAGTGGTCAGCAGACAAAGCATCTCACCTGGACCTTGAAGAGGCAAAGGCATCTAGAGACTGGGCTGGTCTAACCAGATCATGGAAAGACCTGGTCACCCCTGTTGGAGAAAATGCCCACCCAGGAACTGGTAGACCAGCCCTCTAAATTGGATTACAGAATGTTTGTTTATTAATATATATGGCACACACAACTATAGACATTAAACATACTTTAATGTACCAAACACAGGCTGAGTTAATTTATTTTTTGAGCTCTGACAAAGATGCCAACCCACCCCCACCACCATCCCCACCCCAGGGGAAGAAGGGAAATGCTGGCAAGGTGTTCTAGGCTGTAATTACACCTTGTGTCATTTTCACATCATGCATCACAACATTGGTTTGGGGCCACATTTTGAGCTGCTTGTCCACAAAATTTCTGGGATACTAGCCAACATTGCTTGTCTTTTAAGCATGTGAAATAAAGTGATGGGCCAGCCATTATCTTTCAAAAGATGCCAGTCCCTCCCATCAATACTCTGGGTCTTGTCATTTTTGTCAGGTTTTTTGCCACCATTATCACCTATGGGACAGCAATTTTGGATGACCCAAACAATCAATTAAATGTTTGAACCAAAGAGGTGACACCCCTTTCTCCAGAACATAAACTAAACACAGTCCACTGAAGACTTCAGATTATGTCCAGTTCATGGTGGTCTCTCCTTAGCTGTCAGAGCTGATGTCCATTATGGACCTTCTGATGATGAGACAGTTCTGATTCAACATCCTTGGCCCTTTGTGCCACAACACCTCTCTTAATGTCAAGTAAGAGTCTTTGGTCCCTCTTGGCAGCCCAAGATTCAAGATATTCTGAGACAGGCTGTGGAATCTCCCCAGGAAATTCATCAGAGGGCTGAAAAGCAGATGTGGGGCAGGGGAGGAGAAGGAAGATCGTGGTCATTGAGTTTGCAGTACTGCAGTTGATTTGGCATGGTGGAGAATGGGAGAACTGGTGTTTTTATAACTATTCTTTTCCTCCAGTTTTCCAGTCTTTATAGTATGCCTACCTTAACACCAAACAAAATTATATATTAACATTAAAACAAAAATAAAATAAAACACCTTTGCCACCAATATCTAGGAATGATGATGATGATGATGATGATGATGATGATGATGATGATGATGTACCAGAATGCTATTTTTAAACTCAATAGAATGTATGCATTAATGGACAGAGGGAATAGATTGTATTATTCATAGAGATGAATTTATTGTTGTTTTACTGATTGTACAGATTGCATAGATATTTTGTTATTAGCAGCAACTTATCTGTCATGATCTATTAGAAACAGGGCGGTGGGGGAACCCTTCTGATGGGATAGGTGTTCTCTAATTATGCAAGTTGGAGTCTAGTAACATCCAGAACTGTTGGTTCTAATCCTAGTTCACACCCTTTCCAACTGACAAACGGGGCCATTTATAGTAAATGAGGTATAGAAGTTGTTTGTGCCATATGAGTGATTGTTGAGATCTAGGTCTACCCCATTTTCTTTTAGCAATCATTACCATAACCCCAAAAAGTTTTTTTATTTATTTAACCATTCAGTCATTTATTCGCTAAACCATCCGAAATCCTCCAGTGAGTTCTAGTTTCCTTTTTGGGGATGGGGGCAATGCAATCCCTGGAGGCTCATTCTAGCAAGAAAAATGGGCCCCAGGTGTCTGGGGTGGGACTATCTATAATGCAAATTAGGCTTTATATGGGAACCATGTTTATTGCAGGGGTTCATAGAGACCCCAAAGAGGGGAATAAGTCTGCTTCAGCTGGGGTTAAGGGATGGTCATCCAGAACAGGGGTCATAGGTGCTCAGCCAGTCTTACTTTCTCCTCAGAATGTTGAGAGATATCTTTCATAAATTTGCAATATTTAGGATTGCAGGCAGTGGTCTCCCTGAAGCAACAATGCCTACAGGCCACCTTAAGTCTGAGCTGAGTTTGAGGAAGGACAGGTCTTGCTTCTGAAGCCCAGTGCTGACTTTTTCAGCACTTTGTAAAAAGATAGGGTCCTAAAGCTGTCCATGTGCAAGGTTATGTGGTGATTGGACATCCACCTTGTACCCTGGATGAAAATACCAGGGCCGTTCCCACGCCTTGAAGTGATAAATGCACCTACTGCAAGGGAGATCCGTTCCTCTTGTGTCCTCAACTCTTGGTCCAGCTCTTCCTCCTCTTTCTGAATGGTCAAAGCCTGCACCGAGAGCTGGAAGAAGTCTTCATGCAAGGCATCCAACATTTCTTCTAGCTCTGCAATCTTCACCTGGCGAAGAAGTGGGGACGGAAGTGGCCAAAGGTAAGAGCAGGCTATGTTCCTGTTTTACCTTGATATGGTTTCCTAGGAGGGAGAACCTCTCTGCTTGCCCCCTGACACAGCAAAAAGGCATAAATAATCCCACCTGCTCAGATTTCCTCTTCTATGAAAGACCTGAAGTCATCAGAACCCTGTCTCCTTCATGTGCTTGGTCACTCTGGAAACATGCCCCAAATGCACATTATAGGAACACACGTGGATGATGCCAGGAGACATCTTTCTCCTTGTCTCTCTGGGAATTCATTCAAAAACAAATAACCTATGATGTCATTCCAGCAGCCTTTCCCTGACCCTGGTGACGGATACTCTGTGAAATGCAGTACATACACGGTGAGGCATAAAGCCAACATCAATGTGTTTTACAGTATTTTTCCAAAGCAGAGTGTCCAAATGAAATGATTCAGCATCATCCAGACATGGCTCCATGATGTAGTTGTCATCATCTGTACTAAAACTTTGTGTAGGAACATTGGGGAATTATGTTTAGTCTACTTTTTATTAGCAGCAACACAGTGCTGTGTAAGGTGAACAGCACCTAACCCCCCCCCCAAAAAAAAACCACAAGAACAATAACAAAAATGCATTTCCCACAAGGGATAACACATATTTCGGAAGAAATGTGTATAATTCAAATAGGGATTTTCACATGAATGTTATTTATCTATTTACAGCAAACAACAAGACAGTGTGGATTTGTGATTGAGTCCTTCCTTCCTTCCTTCCATCCATCCATCCATCCATCCATTAATATCAGAGCACTACAAAATTTTAAATAGTGACCACATTTAGCTGTATCCATCACCCTCCACAGGGCTTCATAGTCCTGGAGAAACTGGAGCAGATGGGAAACTTCCAAAGGCATGGTTGCCATTTTTGCCTTCTGCTGGACCTTGGATGACCACCTTCTGTCTACCCTCCCACCCTAAATTAATCTGTCATTTCTTATTTAGAACTTACAAGGGTCCTAATAAGACTGAGTGGTGGAAAATGTGTTTACAAGACAAACTGCAACTTTCCAGCTTTTTGGGAGGGAGAATCTGCTATGCTACCTCTGATTCCCTCACCCCCCACCCCCTGGATTCACTGGGCATGGAGGATCTAAGTAGGGGATTTGGGGAGGTGGCCAGTCCAAGGTCTGTGGCCGGCAAACTACAATTTTCCCTTTCTAGTTGAAGGCCAATTTATTTTGTGTAGCCCTGCCTCTATAAGATATAAATCTGCTTCATGATGTCCTCATCTACTTTATGAAGACTAGAAGCAAGTGTGAATGAACTGCTATATAGCTCAGTAGTGTAGCTATCTGTTGGCATTGTCTGGTCCCCCTCCTTGGCAGAGGCTGGACTCAATGATCCACAGGTCCCTTATAGCCCTGCAGTTCTGAGACATTTATTTTGATTAAGTAAGACTTTTAAAGAATACAGGTTAATTTATAGGAGGTACATGAAGCTCAGAAGAATTCTCTTCCCCTTCCTTTCTTTCACTGCTGAATACCTTTTCCCTGTTTTGGCTTGAGTTTTCCATGACATTTTGAAGCTCTGTTTGCAAGAGGAAGCTTTTGTAATGCTGCAACCTGAGATAACATTTTTAAGAGAGAGAGAGAGAGAGAGAGAGAAAGTTGTTAGGTTCTTAACTCACTATGCATCTGTCTTCATTCAAAGAACCAACACCAATTTCTGTGCCATGACACAATCAACACTTTCTAAACCACAGATGGACAGAAGGCAACCCTCCAACTTGCATTTTGACTACAGCTCTCATCAGCCCTATGCAGCATAGTCAAATGTGAAGGATGCTTCTAAGAGCAGCCATCATGTGCTAAAGAACCCAGCAGCACGACAGCATTTGCCTTATACTTCAGCATGGTGTAGTAAGGTTCATGGCACCCAAGAAACACCTTTGTTGCCTGAGATCAAATCATAAATTTAAAGCTGGTGTGGGGAATCTTCAGCCCTCCATATGTTTTGGACTGCAACTCCCAGAATTCAGAACCTATATTGCCAATGATAAAATAAAAAATATTCTTTTTTGTAAACATCCCACCCAAACTCAATAATCGTCCAGCAATCAACCTTGGCCCGTCCAGCGATCAACCTCGGCCTGTCCAGTTTGGCAGTCACGGGCGCACACGCTTCGGGTTGCCACCCCGAGAGAGGCCCGGAAAACTTCCACCCATAACCAGGCCTTCTCAGTGGCTGGCCCTTCTCTCTGGAACAGCCTACCAAGCAAAGTGCACTCTGCAGAGTCCCTGCTGGCCTTTTGCCATGCATTAAAAACTTTGCTTTTTGGCGAGGCTTTTGGCAATTTAGTTTAATTTTGTTTTCTCCTTCCTCTGCCCGCCATTTGTATGCTCGTTTAGTTCTTGTTGTCTGACGAGCCTCATGTAGTTTAAGCCAAGGGTGCTAAAGCTGTTTTATCGTAGTTGTTATTGTTGTTTGTCTCTACCTTTGTTTTGTTTGCTGATTTGCTCAGCCTCTGTAAGCCGCCCAGAGTTCCTACAGGAAGATGGGTGGGGTATAAATTCAATAAATAAATAAATAAATAAATAAATAAATAAATAAATAAATAAATAAATAAATAAAAATAATCTGGAATCCCTTCACTGCCAAAACTGTCCCAGAGTGAAACCAAACCAGAAGTAAAAGAGACCAGTTGACTCCTCAAACTGACAGAGATGATGATTCTGGAATTCATCTTCATGAGCCCAGCTCCTTGGTAACCCAACCCACTGTGCATTGTTGTGACACTCTCTGATTCAAGGCAGGAGAGCCAATTGAAAACCTGATCCACAACTCTAGACAGATAAGGAGCTGGCCAGTGACATCACAATCAGGTTGTCCCTTGTCTTGAGTCTGCCCAATTTGAAATAATATTTTCTCAAAGACTGCAATAAAGAGATGGATTATCCTCAACACATGCCACCAGGAGACAGGAAATTACCTCAGGTCAGATTCTAATAAGTGTCTCTGGGTGGAGAAAAAAAACATCTCTAGTGCAGTTAGTTGATATTCTCCGACTTATCTTAAGGTATGAGTTATTATAGCTCTTTTTACTATGCCCTAAGGCATAATATATATTTAGCCACAGACAGAATCTCCAGTTGTACTCATTTAGATGTATCTCCTTTCTTCCTGGAAATCTTTCAAAACAATGAGTGATGGAGTTATTCAGAGTATGGTTCATAGCTTGCCTTGTTAGATACTGGAGGTCTGATTCGGAGTGCTTGCAGGGAGAGCTTTTAGTACAGTATCAGCAACTTTTATCCTCTTCTGTATTCAATATTCCCAAACACTTTATTTTTAAAAACATATTTTGAAGACATCTCTCCCTCTCCCTCCCCCCTCTCTTTGTGTGTTTGCATATGTGCATGAGCCTTCAAATCATGAACATCAGCCTGAATCACCTCTTCAAAACACTTAACAACTTTTTGGTTTTAATGATGGCCTATCTGTAATGTATTATCTTGGCCCCACAAGGGAACCAACTCTAGAACCATTTCCAGTTCAAAAGTATTGCAAGACGCAAAGCTTCCTATTTTAATCTCTCTCTCTCTCTCTCTCTCTCTCTCTCTCTCTCTCTCTCTCTCTCTCTCTCTCTCTCTCTGTGTGTGTGTGTGTGTGTGTGTGTGTGTGTGTGTGTGTGTGTGTGTGTGTGTGTGTGTGTGTGTGTGTGTGTGTGTGCACGCGCATGTGCATTCATGTGTGCACATGCACACACACACAGCCTTTTGTAGTTAAACCTACCTACCATTGATCCCATGGTCAACATACATTTTACTTCATTGTGTGTACTGTACACACTGCATGACTTGCTAGTGGCACACATTTTTTAAATCCTCTGAGGAAAGCAGCTCATAAGTACGTGCAAATTAACTATGAATGAATATTGCTTCTGGTTCAGAAAAGCAAGATAAATACTGTATCCTTTTTAAAGTAAGAAAGTGAGCTGACTTTGGGCAACCTAGTCCCTATGCCTGTTTGTGTGGCCCTCAAACACCCTTGGATCCCTTCTTCGTAAGTGTTTGTCCTGAGTCTGGGCCTGTCAGTGTACCTGAAAATCCCATTGGCAAAGACTTCTAGAGTGAGGCACATGGATATATCAAAACCCCAAGAAATGTGACTGGCACTCAGCCAATCTCCCCACCCCCAAATTACCACAATGAAGGTTTATTTTTATTTTTATTTTTTTATTTATAAAATTTTATACTGCCCGTCTTCCCAAGGGAACTCTGGGCTGGCCTCCCTCCCTCCCTTCCTTCCTTTCTTTCTAAACGTCTCTCTAAGCTTGCTTTGGGACAGACAGCATTAAGTAGGGTGCCAAATGAGTAGATTGTCCTCATATACAGTGGACCCTCGTATAACAAACAGTTTGTATAGCATAAAATTTGTACAACATAAAAAATTCTGGAGATAGGGGAAATTTGCTTAACATAATTGCCTATGGGGAAAATCCGTACAACATAAAAATGGGATTACTCCATTTTCAATGCATTCCTACGGGAATTTGTATAAAGGAAAGTTTGCTTAACATAATTTCATTTGGAACGAATTAATTCCTTTATACAAGGTACCACTGTATATCCTTGTCCTCATATATTTATCTTTAGTTGTCTTTGTATGAATTGTGGGAGATTGATGTAGAATGTCATTCTCCACTTTGGGTCCCCAAGATGTTGTTGTACTAAAAACTCCCAGAAGTCTTCACTGTGAGCTGTGCTGGCCAGGAATTTTGGAACCTGTAGTCCAAGAATAGCTGGGAACCCAAGGTTGGGGACTAGGGATGGGCACAAAATGAAAAAAAAATGTTTTTTTCCTTTCCTCTTCCCCCCCACATTTTTTTTTTGTTTTATTTCATAAGATTTTTTTTTCAAAAAAAAAATCATATGAAACAAACCACTATCAAAGTGGTTTATGTGTGGTGGGGCTGGAAAGTGGCGGAGGGACAAAAAGTTTTTTTAAAAAGCCCTGGGCTTTTTTCCCTCCCCCAAGCTACCAGCTGATCGGCGCTGAGCAACATCAATTCCACATCAATCTCCCACAATTCATACAAAGACAACTAAAGATAAATATATGAGGACAAGGATATATATGAGGACAACCTACTCATTTGGCACCCTACTTAGTGCTGTCTGACCCAAAGCAAGCTGAGAGAGAGGTTTAAAAAGAAAGAAAGAAAGAAAGAAAGAAAGAAAGAAAGAAAGAAAGAAAGAAAGAAAGAAAGAAAGAAAGAAAAAACTCCCCCGTGGATCAGCTGGTACGGCTTGGGAGAGGGAATTTTTTTTAAAAGCCTGGAGCTTTTTAAAAAAACCCTTTTCCCTCCCATGAGCGGCTTACAAATGGAAAGAAATGGTTCTTTTCAACAATAAAACCCCCACCATTTTGTTTCATCTATAATGAAACAGCATTCTTTTGTGTGTGTGCCCATCCCTATTGGGGACCTCTGGACTAAGAACTAGTGAACTCTTTAAATCTTGGCATTTTTTTTTAAAAAAATGCAGCCTTAGGTCTTGGGACACATGCCCTGGTTTCACACAGGCAGCAGTTTTCGAGAAGAGGAGCGATACACAGGGCTGGGTTACTTATCCATGAAAAGCATGGAAGACAGAATGAGGACACTGTATAAAGCAGTTAGTTATATACCAATTTCCCCTTTGGGAATTTGTCCAATTACATAACAGAAAATGTCTTATTGCCATCCACTAATATCACAACATAGAGAGCAACTCTCTGTTGAGAATGATTTGTTTGCCACTTTGTTTGGGCTGGGCTAGTTATTTAATTGGAAGAACTCTCAATACCTTTCTGGTGAGAGTTTCTCAAGGAAGTGCAGATCAGGCAACATTTGAAGGTTCAGCATTTCTTCAAAAATTGAACGGCCGGCCAAACAAACAGGCGAGTAATTTTTCATAGGGCTCTGAAAGAAGCAGAAATAGATAAATGAGCAGTATTTGATGGTTTGCTGCTGATCAGATACACTATCACTGCCAGATGTCTGCTAAAGAAAATATCCCACTTTGAGACTCCTCATTCTTGAACAACTTATGAACCATTGGCTAGAGTTTTGTTTGCAACGCCTCATGCTATCTGTGGTTCGAGTGACTAGGGACCTTTTCACACGACCCCTAAACTCCGCGGCAAATGGCTCCCAGCTCCGGAGCTTAAAATTATTTCCCCAACAGCTCCGGAGTTTACAAATAATTAAGTGCGACCACGCCCACCTAAGCGCGTCCCAGTGCACTTTTCAGGTACCTGCTCTCCGGAGGTGAAAATTCCTGATGCGGATATAACAGTAGTGACTGCCGGGCTCTCCTTGATTCTGTTTGTTCTTTTTTTGCCCCCTGCCCCTTTAAGAGATCTGAATGCAGTGCCAGGACAGCAGAACGGATGTGAGCGGCATTCTTTTCTTTATTTTTTTCTCCCTCCCCTCACGCAGCCAGCAGCCAGGAGTGCGGAGGGTGTGGGAACGCAGGAACAGCGACAAAGCCCTAAGATCTCTGGTCTGAATTTAAGTGGCCAGCGGATCTTTCCTGGTCTGGGGTGACTGTCAATCTATCCAGCACTAGTCAATCATCCCCTCTCCTCTGAATACAAAGCGAGTCCCACCTCTCTGCTTAGCGTTCATTTCCCTGCCTTTAGTCTGTTTGGATGCTGTTAGATGATGTTACAGTGGTCCCCCACCCATTTGCAGTTCATATGAAAAAGACGGGACCATAGGTTGAAAAAGGGTTAAGGGGGAAAGGCCTGGGGTAAGGGGGAAGGGCTGGTTGGAGGCCTCAGAAATGACTTCCGGTTCACAGGGAGGCCCTTTTGGGGCCTCCAAAAGACGCGGAAAGGCCCTCACAGGTCCATTCGGGGTAGCGCCAGGCTGGGGGTAAGTACAAGAGCCCAGAGCTAGGCTCCCCAGGCCCAACCTGACCTACATCCACATATTGCGGATTTTCAATTATTGTGGGTCGGGTTGGGTCCCTTACCCCTGCAATAGGTGGGAGGGGGTCACTGTATCATTGTCTGATGGTGAACCAAGAAATATGGAACTGATCTTGGTCAATGAGATGGCTGCTAGTGCCCATGTCCTGATATAATCAGTTTAAAGCAGTCAGTTGCTGTCATGGGGTTTGGGGAGACTTCCTTCCTACTGTTTCCTGCAACTAAATGGCTGGAGGTGAGCAAGGAAAATTCTTAGAACACCATGAAAGGAAGATGTGCATGGGGACATCAGGACTGTATAAGATTCATAATAAGATTCATAATGAAATGACTTGGAAGGCAGTATGGGCAAGCCAGGTGTCCTTGGACTGCAATTCCCAGGTGTGCTGGCTGATGTTTCTGGGAGCTGTAGTGCAAGAACATCTGGGCTACCCAAGGCTGAGAACCACTGCTCTAGAGTGAAGGGAGGAGGTATCCATTGTCTGGTTTCAGGAACATCCTGTCAAGCCCCGCACACAGAGCACACACACAAACAGGGTTCAGTTCTTTGCCAAGATCTTTATTGGAAAGCCAGGCAAGTTCAAGTCCTTTGCTAACAATCAAGTGCCAGATAAATAACTCCCAGCAATTAACAGTCCACGTCAAAACCAGAATATCTCACGGAAACCAGATGCCAAACCCAAAGGAACAGATCAAGCCGTTGTCCAGGAAGAATAGAATAGAATAGAGTTTTATTGTCATTATGCATATGCAAAATATGCACAACGAAATTAGAGTGCTGTTCCACTACAGACTCTAAGCATACAAAGACATAAAACATATAAAGCACCATACAAAATATTAAAAACTCTTAAAATTGCTTACAAAATTTAAAACACTACTTAAAACTGATTAAGATAGTGCTAAAACTGTTGCATTTAGCTTGGATACCGCTCTGTGATAAAAACTGTTCTTAGTCTATTTGTCCTTGACCTAAGAGTCCTGTATCTCCTGCCAGACGGCAACAGTTCAAAAATTCTAGCCAGGAGGAGGAGGGTATCCAAAATTGTCTGATTTGAGCATCTGGAGTTGAAGGAATCCTATCCTCTCAGCAGTCAATGCCTGAGTGCCCTTCTATCTGTCACTGTGCAACAGAACCAGACACAAACTTTCTATAAAGGGTTCAGTTCTTTGTTCCCTCCTGGGAAGTCTCAGAAGAGATAAGATCTTTGTTGGCACTCCAGGTCAGGCAAGTTCAAGTCCTCACCCGCCTACACAAACTCCATCAATAATCAGGGGCTGAGTGTCTGATTTCCTTTTTCGATAGTCCACTATAAGTTCTTTGGTCTTGTTGATATTTATTATCAGAACAGCAGAACCTCCTCCAACTCCACCAGAGATGAGTCCCAATCGGCAAACTTGATAATTTTATTTTCAGGATGAGTATGAGTGCAATCAGAGTGTAAAACCAGAATATCTCAACACACAGCCCTGTGGAAACCAGATGAGGGCGACATGTAGTCAAACCCAATTTGATAAGAAATCCATGATCCAGGAACAGATGGAATGACAAAGCCAAGGTCCTTAAGTTTGATATCAGGAAGCCAGTCCAAAGTCAGGAAACATAGCCAATGTCACAGACAGGAACGTGGTTGCAAGTTCAAATGATGTGTTGCTCCCACAGAGAGCTCAAGGTGAGCTTACCAGCTTTATCTCAAAACAGGGAACACACCCTTACTTCTGGAAAGGCTTTTGCTAGTACTCAAGGCTTCCTGACCTGATTCCCCGTCTAGCATCAAAGACCCTTTCCCTAGCTCTTCTGGTAGCACATCTTTGCAGAATCCTGCTCATGGCCCTTCTAGGAGGAAAATATGTTTTCAGCTGAGTCATCAGACCCAGCTGCCTGCTGATCTGAGCTGCAAGGCTCCTCCAGCAGCTCTTCACCATTTAACCCCTCAGAGTCAGGTTCTGTGACAGGCAGGGTCCTGACACATCCCCTTTTCAGCCCCTGAAATGAGAAACCTAAGTTTTCCAATATAAAAAATGGTAATCAAGTTGCAGGTACATAATGGACTTTTCTATCTCAATCTTAATACAAAGCTGGTTCAAAGACAGATTCAAGAATTGTGGAGCTGCATGTTCAGGACGTGCCTCTTCCTGGAAGTAATGGGGATGCTATTTACCTTCTCAGTTGCAGTGGCTGATCCCCAACAGCACTGGAACAATGCATCAGCTAGAGCTGCAATTGCTTTGTTGAGCTCCTTCCAAAACCCATTGTTTGCAGGGATGGGCTCCTTACAGCCTGGGGGGGGGGGATAAGTATATTTTAAAAAATAAGCCCATGTCATTGGAACTCTCTTAATAGTTCAGCTTCAAACTCTTCACTCTTTAAGGAAACCCTCTCCATTTGTTCTATAACTCCATGACTCTGGAGTCACACAGAGTTCTTCCAATCCAATGCTATGTTTCTCCACCTGCTGCCTTTCATTCACAGAACAACACAGGTCCAGGGAAAGATTGAATCAGACCAGTCCCGCTCCAAAAAAAAAAAAAAAAAAAAAAAGCTTAGGGAAGTCAGCAGCTGAAACAACACTGATGAATCGGTGATCTAAGCAAAGGCAAAAGGAAATTAATTGCTGCTTGCCTGTTTGAAGAATTGCCTGTGCTTGGTGGAGATACAGGAGAGGGCTTTCTTGGCAGCTACTCCCAGACATTGGAACTCCCACCCACAAGATGCCAGGCTGGTCTCGTCTTTGCTGTCCTTCCACAAGCAGGCAAAGTCCTTTCTGTACAGGTAGACCTTCCCTCCATGGCTGGCTGGCTGAGTGGGTTTTTTAAATAGATAGCTGTGCCTTACTGCTTTTAATGTGTTTTGGTGATGCTTTTGTTCACTGTGTGTGTGTGTGTGTGTGTGTGTGTGTGTGTGTGTGTGTGTGTGTGTGTGTGTGTGTGTGTGTGTGTGTGTGTGTGTGTGATCCTTTTTAACATTTGCACACTTTTTGCTTTAAATATTATCTTTTAATTATGTAAGCCTTTTTATGGAGTCCTTTTAAAAGATAAAATTGGTGCAAAATATTTCAAGTAAATAAATAATAAATTACACATTCAGAGCAGAATTAACTAAGAGTAGAGAGCAGAGAATGGACATAATCTGGCCCAAAATTAAATGTGTTGAAGTCCTATTTGGTAAGATAGAGAGAAAGAGCCCAGCAGGCAAAGATTCAGACAGACAAAAGCGTTTAATTTCCTGTTTGGTTCTTCTTTAAATGGGGAAATTTAGCTGCAAGCTGAAACCAGGAGCAAGATCTATTTAAATCAATGGGACATTGAGTGAAACAGGATTGCTCTGAAAATGTGCTTCTTTCTGGTTGCTCTATATTTATATTTCATGAAAACTATCTTGCCCTGATAAAAACCTTTGGATGGAATTATGTTAAAAGCAGGAACATTCTCATTCTTCTTAGGTCTAGCTAAAAGCGGTCGGACAGAAAAACGGAGCCAAGGAAGATCTAAAAATGAAGGTCTACAAAAGGCAATGCATGTTAACCCAGCACAGAGAGGAGCTAGGGAGGAAAGGCAAGCTATGAAAAATAACACAATGAAGGAAATGTCACGTTAAGTACCTCCTGCATGAAGAGCATCAAAAATGCCAGCACCTAATTATGCAGAAAGTCTATCACTCGATCATAGGGTGTAACAACCTAGTTTGAGTTAGAGGTGATAATTGTCAACATTTCAGCCTTTAACAATCTTATTGTTACAAACAGCCTTATAAGTAAGCAGGCCCAAGTTCAGTGCCTACAGCCAAATGATTTCAAACATGGGGGCTTCTGTATGCTAAACTCCATGTCAAACTTCTCCTTTCTTGAAATAATAGCCTGAATCCTATAGATGGCTTTAAAATAGATCCATTGGATCAATGGGGATCTGGTGAGTCACCTCCATCAGAAGTTCCACTGTTAAAGTAAGTCCCAGAGTAAACCCATATTGAATCAATAGACCTTACCAGAGAAGATGGCCTACTCTAGGATGGTTTATTACATGAAGCCATTGGATTTTGGCCAATATCTTCTTAACTTGTTATTTTGAGGAATGCATGGCAAGCAATATAAAGGGTAATAATAAAAGCTTATTTAAATATGTTAGAAGTAGAAAACCTGCCAGAGAACCAGCTGGCCCTCTGGATGGTGAGGGAGGAAAAGGGGAGGTTAAGGAGGACTTGGAAATTGCAGAGAAATTAAATGAGTTCTTTGCATCTGTCTTCACGACAGACCAAAAGCAGATTCTGCTGCCTGAACCGCCCCTCTTGACTAAACAATTAAATCAAATACAGGTTAAAAGAGAGGATGTTTTAGGACTAATTGATAAATTGAAGATTAACAAGTCACCGGGCCCAGATGGCATCCACCCAAGGGTTATTAGCGAACTGAGAAATGAAATTGCAGATCTCTTAACGGTAATATGCAACTTGTCTCTTAAAACGGCCACAGTGCTGGAGGGCTGGAGGACAGCAGATGTCACACCAATTTTTAAAAAAGGAAGGAGGGGGTACCCAGGAAACTACAGGCCAGTTAGCCTTACATCTGTCCCAGGGAAGATGGTGGAAAGCTTCATCCAAGAGAAAATCTTAAAACACATAGAAGTACAAACCTTGCTGAGAGAAAATTTTTGAAAAGGTCAACAGGAATGTGGATTTGGGCGAACCGGTGGATATAGTCTATCTGGATTTTCAAAAGGCTTTTGACACAGTCCCTCACCAAAGGCTGCTGAGAAAATTGCACAGTCAGGGGATAAGAGGGCAGGTCCTCTTATGGATTGAGAACTGGTTGAGATCCAGGAAGCAAAGAGTAGGTGTCAATGGGAAATTTTCACAAGAAGTGAAAAGCGGTGTGCTCCAGGGCTCTGTCCTGGGACCGGTGCTTTTCAATCTGTTCATAAACGACCTGGAGACAGGGATAAACAGTGAGGTGGCCAAGTTTGCAGATGACACAAAACTTTTCCGTCTGGTAAAAAACAGAGAATATTGTGAAGAGCTCCAGAAGGATCTCTCCAAACTGAGTGAATGGGCTGAGAAATGGTAAATGTGTTTTAATGTAGCCAAATGTAAAGTAATGCATACTGGGGCAAACAATCCAAACTTTATCTATCAACTCATAGGCTCTGAGCTATCCGTGACGGATCAGGAAAGAGATCTTGGGGGTTGGTGGACAGCTCCATGAAGGTGTCTCCCCAATGTGTGGCAGCAGTGAAGAAGGCCAATTCCATGCTAGGGATTATTAAAAAGGGGATTGAAAATAAAACAGCCAACATTATAATGCCATTATACAAAACAATAGTAAGGCTGCACCTAGAGTATTGTGTACAGTTCTGGTCACCACATCTCAAGAAAGACATAGTGGAACTGGAAAAGGTGCTGAAGAGAGCGACTAAAATGATTACTGGGCTGGGGCACCTCCCTTATGAGGAAAGGCTAAAACATTTGGGCCTCTTTAGTCTGGAAAAAAGGTGCCTGATGGGGAATATGATTGAGACATACAAAATAATGCAGGGCATGAGTAAAGTGGATAGAGGGAAGCTCTTCTCCCTCTCCCAAAATACCAGAACTAGGGGACATACACTCAAATTGAGGGCTGGGAGAGTAAGAACTGACAAAAGAAAATATTTTTCACCCAGCGCGTTGTTAGTCTATGGAACTCCCTGCCACAGGATGTGGTGATGGCATCTGGTCTGGATAACTTCAAAAGGGGATTGGACAGATTCCTGGTGGAAAACTCCATCACAGGTTACAAACCATGATGGAGATGTGTAATCTCCAGGTTTAAAACCACGGTACTTCAAGGGTCTGATGCAGGGGAGTAGTATCAGGAGACAGATATCTAGTCTCATGCACTACCAAACGCATCTGGTGGGGCCACTGTGAGATAGAGGAAGCTGGACTAGATGGGCCTTTGGCCTGATCCAGCATGGCTCTTCTTATGTTCTTATGTTATCATTGATGCTTTTCTCTTGAGCTCACTTCACACTGGTGGATGGCAAGGTAAGGAAACATGCCATTAATGAAGCTAGAACATGGCATAAGCAGGACCCAAAGTTCCAAAGAGGACTGAGAGGAAGCTCGTTCAGGAACTAGAGATGGGCAGGAACCCCTGGTTCGGCAGTTCATGCTGGTTTGTTTACTGACCAAATGTGTGTTCAGCATTTCAAAGCCCTCCTTCCTTCATTGGTTGCCCACTTGGTGGTAGCAATCTGGCTTCCCTGCCCCACTTTCTTTGGCTGATGCCTTTGAGTGGGCACTCAGTGGAGAAGGTGGGCACTGAATTTCCACATACTTGTTCGGCCAATAAACAAACCAGCAAAACCAACATACTGGCAATTCGTGCCCATCTCTATTCAGGTATGCCATTTTCTGAAGCAGTTCTGTGTCCTTTGGAAGGTGAAATAGTTCCACTAGGTACAAAAATAAAGAAGATTGGCTGAAACTTTGAACAGCTTCTGTAAATTAACAGTTATAGGCTGAATATATTAAAGATACTAAAACATACTATCTTTTAAATTGGTGGGGAAATGCTTGGCATTGGTCTTGCTCCCAGCTGGCAAATAGAGATGAGAGTAATCAACTGATTACTCAACATCCGAATGCAACATACGGTATCTCCACATTACATCTGTGAAATTCTATATAAGATTTTTTATGCCACCCAAAATTCTGTGAGGTCCAGAACTAGGAAGCAACATTGATTGTATGCAGTATTTTTGAAACATGTAAGCATCAGCCTGGGCAATGGTCAGTGCTGACCCCCACTAGGCTGGGGCAATCAGAACTCCCCCCCCCCAAGTATTAAACGTCAAGGACACACCCATTCCCTCAAAACTTCTCAGACTGTCACAGCATCCTGATCAACGGCCATAGGAAAAAAAAACACTTCAATATGCAAAAATTTGTGAGTCCTATAACTAGAAAGTAATTTGGGTTATTTCTGGAGATGGGTACAAATCAAAATGAACCATGAACCAAAAAGAACCTGACAAACAGGACTGGTTTGTGGTTCATTTCATGGACCAGTTCAGGGATCCTGTTTTGCCAAAGAAAAACAAAAAGCAGAACCTTTATCCTTTTGGCATAGCTTGCTTCAGCAAAAGGGGATGGTCCACACACACCCTTCTCACTGCCCCCATTGCCTCTATCTTCCTGCTCCTGCCTCCACCTCCCCATTCCTAGATGCCATATTGAGAGGCAGTGGGCCCGGCTTCCCTGCCATCAGCTTGCTGCTGCCTCTGAGCATACACCTGTGACCATGGCAGAGGACGCAGGAGGAGGTAGCAACCCCCACCAACCCCCAAACAAGAATTTTAAAAAAATTAGCCACAAACTGGTTTGTTATTCAGGGGCTTAGAGGTGGTTCATGGTTTGTGATTAACCATGAACTGCAAACCATGACAAACCACAAATAATCTGGTTTGTGCCCTTCCGTAGTTGTTTTGCAGTATTGTTTAAACATTTAAACGTTATCTTGGAAACAGGGTGGGAAATGATGGATGTGTTTTATT
This sequence comes from Phrynocephalus forsythii, assembly GCA_029282475.1. Lineage (NCBI taxonomy): Eukaryota > Metazoa > Chordata > Lepidosauria > Squamata > Agamidae > Phrynocephalus > Phrynocephalus forsythii. Next base: position 9,491,057 of record JAPFRF010000022.1, read on the forward strand.
TGATGGCCAGTCAAGGTAAAACGGCCATGGGTCCTTCATTGTTTGTATTTCTGGTGCTCACTCTAAAGGAACCAAGGCAAGGGTTGCCAATGAGTTTAAATCCCAAACGTGAGAATGCAAAGCAAAATGACTACAGTGGAATTAAACACAATGCAACGGGGTAAAGAGAACTACCTGGAGTTTCCTCAGTATACCTGCTTTAAAGTATGCCAAGGCATTCAACAAGACGGCCACAAATCCCCCAGCATCCTCCAGGTGTGATGACAGTATGTACAGGAGCCTATTGCGAGGATCATAGTAGGAATCGGTGATGAATGGAAGAGGCTCTTGCACCTCCACAGAGTCTGCCTTGGAGATTTCTTGAGCCAGCAGGAGAACCAGAGCTGGAAGAGAGAAGACTTTCCCCAGCAGGCGGACCACAGTGCAGCCAAAACGGTACACCACGAAGTGGCGAGGAGACAAGCTGGCCAGTTCGGTGGGGACCACCGTGTCAGTGCCGGACCCTGAAGGAAAAGGACCATCTTCTCCCTTTGGACCTGGAAAGATGAGAAGCCAGGTGTTAAACCAATTCCTCTGGAGTATGGCTGTGACATCACGAAGCTTTCTCTAAGGTTTCTGAATCAGTAAGCCATAACCTAGAGGTTGAAAGTTCAATTCATCACTGAACCTGCTTGATGGGGGATGGACTCCATGATCCATAGAGTCCTTCTCAACTCTGCATTTCTCAGGTGGTGAATGTACATGCAAACAGAGCTCTGGGGTTGTAGCAGGACTATAACCTACAAAGCCCTAAATGGCTTGGATCCAAGCTATCTCAAGGACTACATCTCCCTTTAGGTGCTGCCCAGGTATAAAGATAATCAGGGAAGTATTTCTTCTGGTCTCCCCCCAACCCAGAGGGATACCAGAGAAGGCCTTCTCTCTCACTGCTCCCAGACTCCAGAACTCCCTCCCACAGAAGGCCTGCTGGGCTCTACACCTTGGCTGTCCTTCTACAAGTAGGCAAATACTTTCTTTTCAGGCCAGTTTTTCCTCAATGGCTGCCTGCCAGAGTGGTTAAACAAAAGGATAATTTCGCCTTACTGCTTTGAATGTGTGTGTTTTGGTATTTCTTTTGCTTACCATTTCTTAGATTTGTAGTTGTTTGATCTTTTTAAGTATTTTAAGTATTTGTGTCCTTAAGTAAGTAAGTAAGTAAGTAAGTAAGTAAGTAAGTACGTACGTACGTAAGTAAGTTTTTTGATTTCCTAGTTGGGGCAGTGATGAACATTATAGGCTTGATTTGTACCAGGGAGGAAGTCCAATAAGCAAGCAAACAAGCAAGTAAGTAAAGCAAGCAGGGAGATAAGAAAGCAAGCAAGGTAAGTTCACACACAAGGTAGTCAATCCAAAACTTAGAATAGTTCCTTTTTTTGGTGAACAGTTGAACTTTCCTTATGTGACCACATCCCCTAAGCATCCTCTTGGTTTTGATTCCGCAGGGCTCTGTTCTCCCAGCCATTACTGTGCAGGAGGAGCTGCTGATGCTGTCCCGCAGAGTACACCTGAGTTCCCCCTCGATGGACCCTGCCCACAGGGCCACTATTGTCCAGAAGGCACCTTGTCCCCTGTTGCCTGCCCCATTGGCACACTGAATGATGCAACAGGTGAGAACAGCTTGGTTTGGTCCACCTAACTTCACCTTCAGATTCTGTGTTTGACTTCCTGGTTGGGGCAATGGTGAACATCATAGGCTTGATTTCTACCAGGGAGGAAGTACAATAAATGGTCAGTTTCATTACCTGGAGGAGGAGGAGGAGGAGGAGGAGAGTGAAGGGGCTGCTGTGAGGCTTCCAAAAACTGCTTAATCCTCCACAGGGTCTGGGCAAGAGGAGACACCGCCATCAGGGCTTCCATTTCTAGCTCATTTATGCAAGCAAGCATGGTCCTCTGACGAGTCTGCAGATCCAGTGCTAACCAACAGAGACAAGACATGTATCAGCCTATGGGGGCATTTCCAGGGACCAGGAGGCAACAGAGAGACTGGGCTGTTATGTCACATCTTGGCACAAGGGAGCCTGGCAACCCTTTAAATGTGACTCGGGTTCATCAGGGATGCTCTTGAAATGACCAGACTCTGCATGGGTTAGCTTGCCACCTATTGGCCACTGGGAAGAATACCATCCAACTGACAACAGGATGGGACTAGGAATGGGCACAAAACAGAAAAATTGAGATTCATTACATTTTGTTTCATTCCCCCATGAATAGTTTTGTTTTGTTAGAAACATTTTTTAAAAAACAATTGTTTGAAATGAACCAGTAACAAACTGATTTGTTACTCTATTAAATGGGTCCCCTGGGTCCTAGAGGCACCAGATTTGGTGCATACTTTCATTAGACTCTCCCCTTTAAGGCCCCCCAAAAGAGAATTTTGGAATTCAGGGGGCTGAGTTATTCAACTTCAAAGTGGGGGCTCCAGAAAAAAAAACATTTCTAATTGCAATGTTATGTGCTTGTAAATAGTGATCCCAGGCAGCTAGCAGTGTGGAAATTACAGTGGAGCTTCCTCAAGCTCTCCCATTGAAGCATCCCAAATTTGGAGAGGTTTGTGGTACAGGGGGCCAAGTTATTCAACTCCAAAGGGGGTGCCCATAGGAAAACATCATTTGTAATTTAAAAGTATTTGAAAATACTGATCCCAGACATCCAGCAGCATGGAAATGGCAGGGGAGATTCCTCAAGCAATTTTAGGAGACTCTTTGAAATTTGGAAAGTTTGGGTTTCAGAGAATTGAGTTACTAAGCTCCAAATGGGCTGGGGGGTACTTAATTGAAGGAGTGTGGATCAGCGCTGAGGGGAAGCTGTCAATTAACCCTATAATAGGTAAAGTGCACCAGTCACACTCCTTCCATTAAGCACCCCCACCTCCTTTGGAGTTTAATATCTCTTCCCCCAGAAACCCTAACTGTTCCAAATTTCAAAGAGACTGCTAAAATCACTTGGGGATGGGACTTCTGGTTCTGGTACATCTCGGCGAGACAACTTGATAAGTGCTCTAGCTTATCAAGTTGAACATCTCTGGATAAAGGGACCCTAATAAGGGTAAAGTTTCCTTGGAGGGGAAACGAAGAAGAGGCAGCAATTGTAGACCATGAAAGGAGTGGCAGCAAACTTCGTGGAAGCAGGAAAATGCTTCCTCTCCCACTGGAGGAAGACCTTCACTATGGAGCTGTTGGTGCCGGACATTAAAACTTGTAAATACTTGGCATGTTGTGAGTAGAATATATCTCTCTATGAGAAGCTTCTCCTTGGTATCTGGAAGTCTTTCCTTCAACCAAGCACTAAACCCCCTTTCTCCGAGGAAGTGGCTTTTAGAAAAGAAGGGGTAAATGTTTTTGAAAGCCAAGCACAGACGTGATCATTTTCACATTATTTCATGAACTTGCTTTTCTCTTCTTGTTGAAAAATATTTTATGGCTTTGCTGCTCTTTATATGTGGTGGAGCTAAAGACAAAACTTAAAGGAAACTACCTTATGCCTCTGTGCTTTCTATATGTTGAATTTAAGGACGCAATTGTAAGAAAGTTTAAAACATCATCTGACCTTGCAGTAACTGCATGTTTTGAAAACAACGCTTGAAGGCTGTTCCTCACTGGTTTGGTTTCAATCTAGTCTAGTTACTTTCCTCTGTACCTCTCTTTTTTTGGAAACTAAGTGGCAGAAACTATTACAAGCAATATTAACCCTTTCTTGTGAGCTATAAAACACAATTGATTGGGAAAACATCTCAGAAGAAGATTTTGCCAATATAATTCTATCCAGTTTGCAACAAATTACAGATATCTACACAGACTCAACCTCTGAAGAGACAGAGATTTTCAATTCTGATAAAGTCAGAGAGGCAAAACAGATAATTCAAGATGGAGTGGTGGATAACACTGGGTCTCTAGAAAAAAACTGAAATTAGTTCTGATTAGGAGATTGTGCTGAAACAGACAGCTGATCTTAATCTACAGACAAACACAACAAGATTAATGCAGCATAAATTTTTGGATATGCCAAATTCAGAAAATATGATACACAGAATGAAGAGCAGAAGAAAACCATGACAAGAATGGTGCTGGCTAAACCCTTAGATGTGCCAAGTCCACAGAATATGATAAGTGCATCTTAGGAGGAAATGTCTTATGAGGAATGACTTAGGGAACTGGGAATGTTTAGCCTTTCAAAGAGAAGGCTGAGGGAGGATATGATGCCTATGTTTAAATATTTGAAAGGATGTCATATTGAAGAGGGAACAGGTTTGTTTTTCATGGCTTCATAGACTAGGACTCGGGACAATGGTTTCAAACTACAGGAAAAGAGATTCCATTTGAACATTAGGAAGAACGGAGGGTGGTGGAGTCTCCTTCTTTGGAGTTTTTAAGCAGAGGCTGGATGGCCATCTGTTGGAAATATTGTGATGGGTTCCTGCATGGCAGAGGGTTGGACTGGATGGCCCTTGAGGTCTCTTCCAAATCTATGATTCTCTGATTCTCTGATTCTAAGATAAACCTAATATATAAATAAATGTTAATATGTTAGATTTTTAAAAGAATAGAGGCAGTTAGTTATAGACAAGAGCTTCTATGCATAAAGTGAAACATATAGACCAGGAGGTAGTTCTCTTATAATAGCCCAAAAAGTATTAACTTGAATTAGTGATGACTGCTGAAGTTAGGCATTCTTTGGAAGAATGGTAAATATACTGTGGATGATATATAGTTAGCCAAATCTGTCCTAAATTGCTTAGTATTGAAGAGTTAAACAGCGAGAGTGAATAGATTGTTGAGCTTAGATAAGCTATATTATTTGTATTAAAAATAGATGTAAGTAAAGATAAATAGAACAGGGATGAGATAATAAGGAAACTAAGTATGAAAGTATGCTCATTTAAGCTGGGAAGGGAGACATGAATTATAGTGGGCTCAAATGTTGGGAAAAACTGTGATTAAAATGGTAACATAACAGGAGACAAGCAATATATTTGTTTTATGTAATTTAGTGTAGAAAATAAATAAAAATGTAAAAAAAATGTTTTTTTAGAGGGCATCCTCTTTGAATTTGAATAACTCAGCCCCCTGAACCCCAAATCTCTTCAAAATTGGAAGGCTTAAAGGGGAGCATAGAAGGGAGGTTCATACCAAATTTGGTTCCTCTAGGACCCAGGACAGCTGTTTTACAGAAAAAAGTTTCAGTTCATTTTAAATGAAAAACTGCCAGTTTGTTTTGTTATATCTGAAGACTGTTTCCCCGGTTTGTTTCATTTTGTTTCATTTTGTTATGTGACAAACTGCCAAATCAGTATTTCATTTTTCATTTGGTGCCCATCCCTAGATGGGACCAACTCATCAGGATGCCATAATAAACAGGGTTGAATGAAGTGCTGGTGGGGTGTGGTATTAATCTCTCCTGGGGATGTGATTCTATCCCATGAAATAAATATTGGGAGATGTTTTATTTAGATGAGAGAACGAAAGGTAAGGAAGGAGAAAACATTATCTTTTTTAGCAATCTTTCTAAAGGCTCCTTCAACTCATTTCGTAGGTCTGACATGTAGGGGAACTACAACACACTATATATACATATAAAATGTCCTGTAGAAGAGTCTAAGATCCTGCCTCTGATGCCCATTGGATTGGCCCTTTGCTAAGGGCAGCATTTATTTATTTATTTATTTATTTATTTATTTATTTATTTATTTATTTATTTATTTATTTATACATACATACATACATACATACATACATACATACATACATACCAAATAGTCATAAAATACAAATACTATACTAAAATAGAGCTATAAATAAAATCCAATGAAAATACAGTTAATACAGTTAAAATCCAGTTAAAAGATCTTTAAAAACACATTTAAAAGAGCCATTAACAGAATCTGTTAGATGGCAAACACCTCACCCTCCCAATTTTTGGGGGGGGGGCATAATAAAAGCCATAACAAGAATGCTATTGGTTTGGTAGAGGGCGCAGAAAGCGCTATCAGAGGGCTCTGATTCTGTAGTTCAGCGGGTGCCCTGCCGAATTCCAGGATCCTCACCAAACCATACATCCCAGTATTCCCGAGCAGGAGGGGTCCTAGATCCAGAGAGCTAAGTAGGGCAGACACATAGTCCATCTCTTTACGTCTCTGAACTTTGACCCTGGCTTCCAAACTCCAGCAAGACAAAAGACTGATACCTGCTACAGGGAGAGGCCACCTGTGGTCCCACAGAGAGTAGTTCAGGAAAACAACCAGCCTCTCTGGCCATGGGGGGATGGGGTTGATGGGTGCTGGAGGAGCCCATGAGTTCATTGCCCCTCAACCCTACACCAGGGAAAGGGTGATCACCTTACCTTCCTCTGCATACCCGTGGGAACTAAAGGAAGCTCTTTTCCCATTGGAAGCCATGAGTGGCTGATGCAAGCTGGTACCCTAATGGAACAACATGTTTAAAAAGTAATAATAATCACAGACCACAGATACAGAGAAGATAGGTCTATTTCTTCCGACAGATGCTTCCTTCTTACCAAGCCTTGGGGCTGAATTCCTGCAAGCTCACATGTGGCTAGGCTGGACCCACCAGCCCCACTGGGCCCCTGGGCCCTTTCTGGCTTTGCTGTCAATTTCCCATAATTGATTTTTTGGAGAAGGATCCCCAGAGCTTTCATGAGGTCTGAGGCCTCCTGCCATTCTGAACCTAAAAGAAAAAATATATAACATTTCTGTGAGTGATATGCTTCTTCAGGTCATCTTTGGAAGCATAAGGAGTGGATTTTTCTCCACTTACTCCAGACATGTAGTAGTTAACCTTCTTTTGCCCTGTACCCTCTAGGTGTGCCTAGCAACATTTCCCATCCTTCCCAGCAAGCAGGGCTACTGGATAATGTGGGTTGTAGTAGATGCTGGAGATTTCGCAACCTTAAGTGCCAACTCTAGTAGGTTTGGCTAGAAGGGGCTGGGGCGACTGTCAGTCTATCCAGCAGTAACCAATCATTTCTTCCCGCCCAGCCTCTCTGTTGAGAACTTCCCCCCTCTCTTGAATCTGTTGCTGACAGCAGTCCTGTTTGCTAGTTAGCTGTTTGATCTGTCCAACTGCAAGTATATGAAACATTTTAATCTTTTTATTAGCAATGCCAGTGAGTTGCTGATTTGAGAATGTAAGTGCCAACTGACCAAAAAGGGGCTAGATTAACCTGGGGAACTGGAAGCTATTGTGCCCCTGTGAATCTCTGCAGAAATTCAAAATTCTGCAACAGTATATGGGGATATATTTAGAGGGTACCAAGTTAGGAAAAACTGTTCTGAAGAAGACAACTATACACCATATGACCTGTTTGCTTTAATCAGTATTCCTATAGCCAATTCAAATAATTCCAGGAAGATGTTAACAGGAGAATGTGAGATATTTTAATTCTAAAGGAGAATGTGGATTTTTTCCACATTCATATAGCAGAATGTGGATTTTAAATTCTAAAATGGAATTGATTACTTATGAAATTGATTACTATTCCTTTGTGCTTGAATTTTGGAAATTTTTATCTGTTAACCGCCTTGAGTTCCCTTATGGGAAAATCTAGCGGGATATAAATAAAAAAATATAAAAATATAAAAATATAAAAATATATAAATATGAATATAAAATAAATAAATAAAAAGATCTGCTATCTTCTGTCACATTTGACTTGACTTTTTGGCATGTGCAGAAATGTACAGCATCTCTGCACTTTGGTGTAGATGTATTCTTTCCCCTCAGTTTCATGGCCTCTCACCTGAATATCCCATTGCTTGCAAGACCCCAGTAGAACTGGCAGTAAAATTCTCACTTTGTGGAGACTCTTTGGCAGGGCTGGAAGTGACCTGAGTTCTAATTCTTGACTTTCCTGTCTTCTGGAAGCCTTTCAGTTCATCTAGGTTGAGTGTCTTGACCATTTCCTAGAAGAAGAGGGCAGAACGCATAATGGTCTATTATTTTTATTTATCTGAACATAATTTACCTTGCTCTTCAGATGAAATGTCTTGCACAAAGATCAGAATTGAGATATTTCCTGCTTTCAGGTTTACAGTCAAAAGCTCGGCTACAAATCTAAATTATAGAAATTTCCTGTAAGAGCTCTTTGGGACAGAAACTGTTCAAAGAGAAGAGATGCCACATGTTTCTTGGCACTGGGTGTAACGGAATTAGGATGATGGGACATAGTGTGATTTGTAAGGCTCAATATTAACTGCACATTTTCAGCTTTTGCCAAACGCTTATCTAAGGAATGCAATAGGCCAGACATAATAAGCCAAGTTAGAGGAAATTGGACAGCTACCATTGGTCAATTGTTTCACATGATATCTCAAAGATTCTCAGAGCTGGGAAAAAGAAAAATTTATACTTAAGGCTATGAGAGAGAGATTGATTAAGAATTCGGCTTCAATATGTAGTCAACTAGAGTTAGTCCTAGCCTGCCTAGGAATTGTAATTTCCATAGTATCTAAGCTAGTGAGAATATCATAAACTTTATTATTTTCAGGCAATATTATGTATCTGATAAACATTTTTTTATATTTTCCATTGATTTCCATTGATTTTTGAGTTGTTTTTTCATTTTTGTAACTTAAAATAGTAAATAAAGGGATTTCATTAATTTGATGCTCTTAGGCCATTTGTTTTCTTTAAAAGAACCCACAGGAACTCAGGTGATTCTCAGCCAGAGACGCTCCTACCCCTGTGTTTTGTTACACTGGGTAAACTAATGGACAGGGGCTTAGTAGTGGTCCACCATCTTGTACAATGTCTTGACTATAGTAACATTCCCATCTTTGTGAATAATTTGCAAGTATAGAAGTTGTTTTTATGATAGATCAGGTCACTTGTCTGTTCTACGGCTATTATATACCCTGGGTAACAGCCTTTTAGTATTCTAAGCAGAGCTGTATCTTTACTGGAGTGGTCTGCTGTAGGGATGGGCATGAAATGGAAAAATAAAGTTTCATTTCATTTTGTTTCATTTTGTGCTCACCCCCGTTTTGTTTTGTATCATTTCTTACAAAATTGTAAAAAAAAATCATATGAAATGAAATGAAATGGCTCCCCTGGCTCCTAAAAGAACCATATTTGGTGCCTGGGTCCCCCTGGTACCGACTGGGCCAGGTTTAAAGGGCTCCAACCATTGACAGCTCAGCAGGAGCCTGAAAATGATGGAATGAAATGGTTCATTTCAATGGAAAAAATGACCATTTTGTTTCGTCTATAATGAAATGCTGCTTCCTTGTTTCATTTCATTTCGTTTTGTTTTGTTACATAAGGAAATGATGAAACAGCATTTCATTTTTTGGTTCTTGCCCATTCCTAGTCTGCTCTGTTGGATCAAGAAAACACACCAGGTGAGATGCAAGCTTCCCCATTAGATGGGAATACAACAATGTTTTCTCTCCAAAGACTGCAGTCCATCAAAGCTACCATGTCTTCCCAATCAGCTTGAAAACAGAGCCATGTTGATCTCCCAACAGCCAATCTGAAACAAAGGCAACCTAAGTTGCAGCATTGAGCACTGAGAAACCTTAAGCTAGGAGGAACAAGGAATCATAGAATCATAGAGTTGGAAGAGGCATCAAGGGTCCCCTAGTACAACCCCCTGCCATGCAGGAACCCCCATCACAGGACTCCCGAAAGATGGCCATCCAGCCTCTGCTTAAAAACATCCAAAGAAGGAGACTCCACCACCCTCCGTGGCAGCATATTCATTGCCGAACAGCTCTAACTGTCATGAAGTTCTTCCTAATGTTCAAATGGAATCTCTTTTCCTGTAGTTTGAAACCATTGCCCTGCGCCCTAGTCTCTGACGCCATGGAAAACAAACCAGTCCCTTCTTTAATGCAACATCCTTTCAGATATTTAAACATAGCTATCATATCCCCTCTCAACCTTTTTTTTTGTAAGGCTAAACATTCCCAGCTCCCTAAGCTGCTCCTCATAAGACATTTCTTCCAGAACCTCAATCATCTTGGAACAACACCTATGAAGGGTGCTTCAACTCTAAGGGCAAGTTTAGTGTGACATTTGCTGAGCTCTGCAGTGAAGCAGGAAATGAGAACAACCTGCTGTTTTCTTCTCCATATCTGCCTAATGATGTTGCCCCAAGGTCATCCATATGTATGTATGTATGTATGTATGTATGTATGTATGTATGTATGTATGTATGTATGTATGTATGTATGTATGTATGCATGTACCACCCATCTTCCAGAAGGAACTGGAATAATAGCACAATATATATATTTTTACTCACACTATGCCAATCCAGGGACAATTCTGTTTTGTGAAATAACAGAATATCACCCGTTCATATCACAGACCAAGAAAAACTGCCATGACATTTTAAGTTTCAGACTGCTAGAGTGCAGAATAGTTCTTACATACCATAAAGTGCATTTCACTAATCAATACACTTACCACTGTGCTGTGGCTGAGGGAAATCTAATGCTATTATAAAGGTGAATTATTACAGAAAGCAGCAGGCACCTTCAGCAGCTATATATCTGTAGTGTAATCTTTAGTGAACCTTAAGGCCCTAAGTAACTATAGAATCAATTAATCAAGGGACTGACCAAAAGGCTCTGGATCCTCTGGGTGATCCCGTGGTAAAACACCAGAACATCTGCCCGGTGTTTGGCAAGCTGTGATGCGAGATGCAGGTTCTGATCCTCCAGTTTGTCATACAAAGTGCGGATGCTGAAATCTTCCAGGTCTCTTATGGGGAACTGGTCTCCTGAAACAAAGACATTTTTATCCCCTTGAATCTCATCATGGCTTTATATACCACGGAGGCTCCATAATGCTGATTTTTTTAGGATTTCTTCACAACGGAAATGAAAGAGAAGGAAACCGAAAAACTGGATGGTTCTTCCAATACCACCGCCCTTCTGTTTTATCTTTATCTTCAACACAGAGTGGGATATAGATAAAAGGACTGGATCAGAATGTCTTGAAGACCTTGCTTCGTCCTCACTTGCTCTTCCCAAAGTCTTAACTTTGAGATGCACCTAGCACAGTCCCTGCCTGCCTTTAAAAAAGCACTTAAAACCTTGCTTTTAAAAGAGGCATTTGGTGACCTTCAGCTCCCTCCCCCTTTTTACACCATCTTGCCACGAATCTATTACTATATCCTTTGTTTTTATGCATTTGATTTTGTTTTTTATCCCTTATGCTGTTAACCACCCAGAGTTCCTTTGGGAAGATGGGCGGTATAGAAATGCATAAAAAATAAAAAAAATTAATTAATTAACCACCTCACAGAGTGGTTGTGATGCAAAAACAAAACAAATAAGCCCATAAATATCTCCCCGAGCTCCTAAAAGGGGGAGATTGTCTCAAGTCACAACCAGACTGGAAGGAAGCAAAGTGTGCAACTTATGTATTTAGAGTAATGTTAGAGTATTTTTTTTACCCCATGTTTCTCCTGGGAAAAGGACCTAAGGTGGCTTACAATAATGAGGGATGATATACAGTCCAGTACAATTCAGACATGCTCAGGTATTGAGAACAGGGAATTGAGGGACATCTTACAGCATTAATAGACATTGCATTAAAGGTACAAGAAAATGTACACAGTTAAAAAGAGAGTAAAATTCCATGTAAAAGTTATGAGTGATGGAAACTAACATCAAAAACATAGTGTCAATGTAAACACATAACATTATAAGTAGTAATAAACACAAAGTCTATGTGATCCTATCAATTCATATAAAAGACACATAATAGGTAGTCCATCATTCAGGGAAAGCTTGCCTTAAGCAAAAGGTCTTTGCCTGTTTCCAGGAAGACAACAGAGATGAGGCAATCCTTGCCTCTGGTGGGAGGGAGTTCCAGAGTCTGGATGCAGCAGCCGAGAAGGCCCTTTCATGGGTTCCCACAAGACATACCTGGGAGGGTGGCAGGATGGAGAAAGGGCCTCTCCTGATGTACCACTTCATAGTGGTATCTAGCTATCAAACTCAAGTCATCAGCAGAGTCTTCACTGCAGTACTGCAAATTGACCGCAGCACCACAATGTGAAAAGGTTGGGTGAGTTATTGCTGCTGCTGCTGCTGCTGCTCTTGTTTTAGGTTTTTATATTAGGAAAAACCCTGCATCTTAAACCTAAAATAGACTTTGTGCCAAATAAAAGCTGTTTCAGACTAAGATCACTTCTACATTTAACAAAATCCCTCATTGTGAAGAATGAAGATCTGCATCCTGAACAGATAAATAAGTAGAAAAACAGTCAGGAGGCAAACAGATGAAGCTACCATTACAGAATGTTTTCTCTTTCAAAAACATGGATGAAGTAGGTAAAAATTTGAAACAGGTTTGTTTCCAAAAAAATCTTAAGTAGGAGGTGACTCTTGATAGCTTCCACAACATTATCTGTGAGGTGCCCTAGATATTTGCAAAGCTCTAATTATAAGCTATTATTAGCCAAGCATAAGATACATTTAATGTGTCAGGGCACTGGGTTTCCCTCTGTGAAAGAGGCACCTCTCAATCCCTTCCTGACATTCTGCTACAGTTCTGGAGCTAAGAGTTTACCCCCCACCCCACCTTTCTCAGTTTATGAGAGTGATCTGCTGGCATCCATGCTAATTTTTGTGTGCCCTGGAAGTACACATATGGTATAAATCTCATTGATTGTCATTGTCAAACACCGATATGTACTTCATGAATTGCAAACATTCCTGCCAAGGAAAAGTTCTGCATATTCAGAGTTCACACAGCATTCCCCACAGGTATAATATTCACATGAATTATAAGGCTATCAAAAGACACCCTGATGGTGTTTTCACACATTATTAGATGGTGAACCTGATTCTGATCCTTCCATGTGATTTTGTCCTCATTTGCTGGTCAAGCTTTGCATCTTCACATATGCACTTAAAGCAACTTAGCTGTTCATTTGCAATATGATGTGTGCCTTGGCCCTGAGTTTCATGAGATATTTTTTTTTATAAATGGAGCTACTTAAGGTCATAGCTTCTGCTTCTGTAATCTAGCTGTCTCTCACAGTGGAAACATCACCACCTGCTGGACATGAGAGTTCTCCTGCATGGCCATCAGTAAATCAGTTCCCTTGATGATTTCACAGGTTGATACTCCCCCTGCCAGCCAGGCACCCAAGACACACCACTAGAAATGGGGCAGAATCAGAAAAATTGTGATCCATGATTCATTAAGGTCAACAAATTACCAAAAAAAAACACCAAATTTGCAATTTTGTCTGACAAATTGACAAATTGATTTGTAAATTTGTTTTCAAATTCAAAACAATATACAATGACCTCAGAGGCACCTAGAAACACTGAATTTGCAGGGAAGTTTCTGCTGACATTCCTCTACAAGCCCTGCTTGTTTAGTAAAGATTGGGCTCTGGATGTCTGAGTTATGCACTCCAAAATATCCCTTCCCCAAAGGAATGTGCTCCCCAGGGACCTAGAGACCCCAAACTTTCTGAGACACTTCCTCCAACTCTTCTGTGCAATCCATCCACATTTGGTAAAGATTGGGCTTCAGACAACTGTGTTAAACACCCTCAAGTGCCTCCCAAAAAGTGCCCTTCAGCAACTGAACTCAATCTTCAACAGACCCAGAGGGATTGTAGAGAAAGATCCAGGGATGCTTCACCCCAATTTTGGTGTTTCTAGGTGCCTCGGTGGTGGGGCGGGGCATTTTATTGCCCAACAAACCAGTGAAGTGAAAACTGGTAAAATATCATCAATTTGTATTTATTGAGGGAGGTATCAATTCGTACAAATAGTAGATGAATTAGTAATTTTTGAATGCATTTTGCTATTCTTTTTCTAATTTGTACCCATATCCACATGCCACTCATTACAACATCCCTTCACTGAATACCTTCCATTGCAAAACAAAAAAACAAAAAACAAACAAACAAACAAATGAAAAAACAGTCATCCAAATGCCTAAAATCTTCCAGAAAATGGAGCATGCACAAAATTTCAAAGGAACATGCATGTGAAGCACAAACAAGACAAAACTGGCTCCCTTTGGAGATGAACCATATCCTGCTTTTGTTCATCATTCATGCACATGTGCATGGACATGTATGGGCAAATTTTGGGGGAAACCAGTTATTAAAGGAAGAGGTTTTTTTAAGGCACCAGAAACATCTTCTGATGGAACAGCTGGAGAAAAAACCCACTAAAGATGGGCATTTCATTTCAGTAGGGGACTGGTTCTGAAACAAAACACATTCAGCAGTCCCACCCTCCAGAACACAATCAACCACAGTCTTACCTTGCTTTACTTTGCATGGAGCAAAATTCCAACCAGGAAGCAGCCTTTGACATGTCATCTTTCCCTCTCCCTGGTGCTGGCCAATCAGGAGCTGTGCAAGGACATGCATTATCCCACCTCCCTGTCTGACTGGCCAGCACCAGGGAAAAGGAAAGACGACATGTTGGAGGCTGCTTCCTGGTTGGAGTTTTGCCCTGCATGCAGTAAGGCAAGGCAAGATAATGGTTGATTTTGTTCCAGAAGGTGGGACTGCATTTCAAATGCCAGCTGTGCTGATGTGTTTTGTTTTAGAACCAGTCCCCTTCTGAAATGAAACACCCATCTCTAAAAACAACTTGTCAATGATTTGATGCTTGTGTAGTTAAGGAAAAGTATTGTGATATTCACACGCCTGAAAGAATCCTGAGCCTAATGCTCCACACAGGACCTTACCAATTTCAGGGAAAACTTCTCTACCCTTTGGTTCTTCTCCAGAGTCCTGAGGACCAATAATTTCATAGCACTGGAGGCTACAAAACCAGGGGAGAAAATGCACATGAAAACAGCCACTAAAGGAGCACTCACAAATCTCTGTGAAACAGGCTGTCTCAACTGGTTAAGACAACTTTGTTGAGAATTTGTTTGCCCCCTGAAGAATTTTCACCTGCAAACATGACAAAGAGTGTTTTCTTGTATGCACATAAAGGCTTATCTCCCAGGAGGCACAGTAGGGAAGGGAACTCCCAACCCCTGGCAGGCCTTCCACTTCACTAAGCCTTTCAGCCTTTTCCTTTGAATGGTTTCACAATTGGTGTGACACGTTTCTGTGCAAAGCTAGGGGGCTCTTCTCCCTTTGTGAAAGAAATGCACAAATAGCAGACAGCAAGCAGAGGAGGATCAACTAGCTGATTAAAAGGAAACAAAAAACCCATCAGATACTTTTAAATTTCAAAACCTCCACACTTGTTTTGCATAGTTTGTGCAGTAAATCTGCATAAAAATCATTCTTGCTAGAGCCCTTATGAAGACTGCAAAAAAAAAAATCCCTCTAAAGAAAAAGATTGCTATTTCACAAACAAAGATTTACATCTGTGTCCAAGAACATCCAAACTGCCTTGTGAGATTAAAGTAAAAGTCTATCTGAGAAGATCCTGTAACTGATAAAGAGAATATAGATCTTTGGCAGTTGTAGAATGCAGACCCTAAAACAGGCACGTCCAAACTTCGGCCCTCCTGATGTTTTGGACCACAACTCAGTGTTTAGATAGAGAAATGAGACATAGAAAATGCAACAAATTGAAGACCGCATATGTAAATGTAGATAACAAAGGTTGAAACTCATGGCCTTGTTCGAGTGCCTGAGGTCCACTGTGCAGGAAAAAGCTACTTTTAAATATAGATGTATATTTTTCTCATTTACTTTTGGGAGCCTGTTTTCCTAAAATATCTTGATAAACACAGTTAAAAAAATAATTGGAACTGGTTCCTGCTCACAGCAGCTTGCTCACTAAAGGCCAAATTAGGCAAAGCACTCATCCCTTAATTGCAAGCAGCAAAAGACATCTAACTGTAATAACATGTTAGAAGCAAAAATATAATGAATCACTGGACCATAAACAGTGCTTTCCTTTGAAGGTCTGATTCCAAGAAATATGTTTTCTCAGCACAAAATAAATTCCCCATATGCTTATCTTATTGTTTTATCACCTACCTTTCTTTAATGAGCATGTATTCAGGTGGAATGTATGGCTCTCCCAAGCTTCTCCACCGTGGCTTCCAGCTCTTCATTGGACTTGTAGAAGAGCTGGGATGCCTGAGGAGCACAACTACAACAGTCAACACCACAGTCAGGAAACCGAGGACCAAAAGAACAGCTGAAAAAGCAGGCAAAATGGGATGGTGGTTAAAAGGATTTGCAAGATTCCTGGGCCAAGTTCCTACATTGGTGAGGAAAGTAAGGTCTTTTCTGTTCCAAGTTGCTCTGATATCATCAAAAACAGACCATTCATTGTCTTGATTTTTTTTAGCCTTTCAAAATGAAGGCTGAGAAGGGATTTGATAGTCATGTTTAAATATTTGAAAGGATGTCATACTGAAGAAGGAACAGGTTTGTTTTCCATGGCTTCAGAGACTTGGACTCGGGGAAATGGTTTCAAACTACAGGAAAAGAGATCCCATTTAAACATTAGAAAGAACTTCATGATGGTTAGAGCTGTTTGGCAGTGGAATATGCTGCCACAGAAGGTGGTGGAGTCTCTGTGTTTGGAGATTTTTAAGAAGAGGCTGGATGGCCATCTGTCGGGAGTCCTGTGATGGGGGTTCCTGCATGGCAGTGGGTTGGACTACATGGCCCTTGAGGTCTCTTCCAACTCTATGATTCTATGATTACATGGCCAGGTGCAGTCCAGTGCCCTACCCTGCTTTCTGTGACCCCACTGGCTATAAAGGCAACAGGTTAAAGTCTACAGAGCAGATTGGAGGCCTCCAGATGCTGCAAGTCAAAGTACCAACTAGAAGCTCACCAGTAACTAAAAGCCAACAACAAGAAACCCCTAAGGAGGAGAGTCCAAAGTCTTGGTGGCCTGCCCAGGCAATTTTTTCAGGACACATTTAGTCCAACCACCATAAATGAGGATTGTTATCTACACTTGTGCAACATCTTCCTCTCGAGTGGCACAATACAGATTCAAAGAATGACTGTACACAACCTGTCCAACTGGTTTAATGGTGCATTCAGAAATAGCATCTTCCAAACGGATGAGCCAATATAAGGTCTGCTCTCTTCTGCCAAGCATGGAAAGTTAGAGAAATGAACAGACCAATCTGATAAAGCCACCCATAATCCAACAGTACAAGAACAGTGCTCTCTGATACTGGACATCATCCTACCAACACTTAGTTATAAATTACTATGGCACATCATTATATTCCTTCTTCTTAAAAATAATTCTGCTCTGCTCTTAAGGATCCTGATCAGCAAAACCAAGTATGTGGTGTCAGTCATGGGAACAGAAGATATTTTATTGATCTAAAGAGTTGATGCACAGTTCAGCTAAAGCTAACTTGTTCTGAGGTCAAATTATGACCTTGTGTCTTCAGATTTTATTTTATTTATTTATTTATTTATTTATTTATTTATTTATTTATTTATTTATTTGTTTGTTTGTTTGTTTGTTTTGAATATTTTTACCCCACCTTTCTCCTTGTAAAGGGACCCAAGGTGGCTTACAATAAAGAGTAGCAATATACAGGCCAGAACATTTAAGACATATTGAAGTTAAGAACAGGGAATTTGAAGAGGCATCTTAGAACATTAAAAGGTAACATTAGAGTTACAAAGAGCTTCTGCCTTCTAGAAGGAGGTATAAATTCATTAAGACTAGAACCAGCCACTTGAGAAATAGTTTTTATCCAAAAATGGTTATGGCTTTGAATGCAGAGAAATGTATGTTTTGAGGGAGTTTTCTGTATAAATGCAGGGTGGGGTATGTTTGTGGTATATTCTTCTGTACGGATGTTCCTGATGTAGATCTTTTAAATTCATTTTTTTTCTTTTAATTTCGTTGTTCTGTATAGGACAATAACAATAAAGTTTTATCTATCTATCACTTGGTAGTGGGATGACTATTTTTTGCAAACAAAAGGTCTGCACCAGGGGGTGGAGCTGTTGGGACGGCCACTGTACCTGCAATGGCTGCCCAGTCTGGGGCAACATGTAGGACTTGGCGCTTCAGGATCCCATGCCGAGCCAGTTGATACGGAGAAGAAGGCTGGAAGGAAGCTGTGAGGGGATCACAGCCAACATTATCCTCCTTCACCACCACAAATATCATCCGTTCTTCAATGGCATTGTCACGGAAGACGTACGTCCCAGGGTCCAAGAAAACATGGACGAACCTGAAAAGCAGCAGAGACAATTTGTTTTGACTGAAAGCGGTTTGCTGTTCTGCGTTCAACTGATGCATAATCGAACTGGCAGAGATTACGAAGGGGGGAAATCATTTTCAGCCGAGCTCTGTGTGAACCAGAACAAACTCTCAAACCCACAGAGGGCACAGAAGCAGGATTGGAATTATCACTCTTGAAAATTCCTCTTTTAATTGCTGGTCATTCTGACAAGGAGTTCTAAGCATTTTTTGTTGTTCTTACAGATTCATATTTAGAGAGTCTTACTGCTTACTTTTCTTAGTGCTGAGAAGGTGCAAGGTGGAACAGGGAAGATTTTGATGGAAGATTTTTGATGGAAGAAGGCAGGAAAGATGTAAGAGTTCAGCCACTCACAAAGGCCAAAAAGAGAGGGAGAATAATCCACAAAGCAGTGCAATTGATACATGAGTTGACATGGCTTAAAATAGGCTGCTTCAGTCAGTGTTAACAAAATAAGGCTTTGCTTAAGCAAATGTAGTAGAAATATTATTGTATTGATAGTGGCTGCCACATGTCCTTGTGTGTGTCCTTCTAGATGTTCTTGGCCTACCAACCCACAACATGCTTTGTCGAGGAGTGAAACTGGCTTCATGGGTTGATATAGCAGCCACACTTCATGTATGTACAGAGTTTGATCACCTTTATCTGGTTTGCGCTCCCACTGATCTGCAAAAGACCATTTCAGACTTAGACCCCAAATTTTTGTAGTTCCTCATTCCTGGGTTGAGAAAAGGAGCCTTTGTAGGTCGAAACTCAGCCTAGATTTCTTCTGCAGAGTGAATTTTGAAAGCACACAGGACAAATAGAACCAGTTAAAATTCAGAAAGTGACCTAGCTAGTTGACAATGAATATAATTCCAGAAGGAGGATGCTGCCAACTGTGCTAGCTTTTCCTTCTGATATAACACCTGGGGAGAATGTCTGTCTGATCAGGATTTCTTTGGAAGATCTAAAGGTTCCGACAGCATCATCTAAGGATACCTGGAAATATTGAGATGGGTTTCTCGAATGAGGTGGTCCAGTCTTCGGAATGCACCGAAATCCCAGTCAGAGTTGGTGTTGTAGAGGTGCTTCTTCTGATAGACTGGATAGTGGCTGGAAGCTCGATCTGGCAAAAACAGGTCTCAAGTCAACACTATCCAAACAATCTTGGGTGTGTAAGAAGCCAAGCTAAAGTGGTATATGGACAGACATATCTCTAGGCACATACTCTGTCCTTTTTGCCCCGAAAAATAGTTCCCCAAGAGAACTAATGAGAAGCTAGGTTGGTCACCTTCACCTGTTGCTTGCTAGATGCCATCACAACCAAAATGCTGCCTTCTGCTCTTTCTTTCCCAGGCAGCTCTGCAGGGGTGACGTAGATGATCCCTGTGACCCACCTCCTGTTCTCCTCTCTTCACTGAGATCTGCAGAAATCTCATTGGCTGGACTTTGTCATGGTCACAAAGCCACACCCTCCCATTGCTAGGCAGCTACGAAGACAGTGGACTGGCTGAGAGCTGGAATAAAGCCTACTCCCAAGAGCAGTATATTTGACTTTTAGGGCTAGTATATAAAAATGTTATCAATCTGAACGTTTGGAACATCTTATTTTAGTGGGGGAAAGCCTGCCAGTATTATGATGGGAGAACATTGGAAATTCCACACCATTGTGACTAGCAGTCTAGAAATTGTCTGGAAAGCCTCTCTGAAGAATATGGTAGCTTCAAAACAAGGTGTATGCTCCCCATGCATCTTGTTTAGAGATGGGCACAAAACTTTTTTTCATTTCATTTTTCATTTCATTCCCTAACAAAATGACAAATGAAATGGCCCACAAAAAAGCCCAGAAATTTTCATTCTCTTTTGTTTTGTTTTTCCATAGGATATACATTGTTTCAATGCATTCCTATGGGGAAAAAAAGCCCCCAGTTTTCCCCGCAACATGCCCGATTTGGGGGGGGGGAGTGGGATTTTTAAACTTTTTTTTTTTTTTGCTGCCCAAAGCCCCACGTGCCAGCTGATCGGCACTTGGGGCAGCCAAAAAAAAAAGGTTGCACAAGCATTACACACTACGGTAAATGAAAAATGAAATACGAAAAATGAAATGATTTTTTTTAACCAAATTATTTCGTATGAAATGAACCCGGTCTCTCCAAATGTACTGCAGCTTTTACAGAGACCTACGCAAAGAGCTTTTATATCCAATTCTCCATAGGCTCCCGGGTAGGCCCAGTAAATTTTATATTGAGTATTTACTAGCCAATATGAACATACATATAACTATGGTAATGGCCAGATTTTGTGTGGCAGTCATGACATCCCGTAAGATGATTTTGTCATCAGAATTTTAAATCCCCTAATTTTCCAGCGTATGATATAATACCTTTCCACATTTTAATATAATGTTTAGCATATTTATTTATTATTCTCCTATGCAATTATATGCCTATTAATGTCTTCCATGGCTACATGTTATTAATTTTTAATTTATCCAACTATATTTGTATTATTGGTGTTGTCTTTTGAACTTGATTGCCATGTAACATTTTGGTCTATGACCATAAATAAACAATTTTAAAAAATGAAATGGAATTTCAAGCCCATCTCTAATTTTATGTTGAAGTGTAATAGCTTGTTTTAGCCACTTCTGTTTCAATCCTACTGATGTTTTAGGTGAAGTATGGCCACAGTACAGCTGGACACTGAACACAGTTGCAGACACTTACCATGAGGATTAATGCTCAGCTGGAAAAGCATGGCGTCACCCACAGAGAGACATGCAACTGGGTTTGAGATGGCGTGTAAGGGAGGAGAAGGTTGAGATGACACAGCCTCTTCATCCCGCCGGCGTCTCTTGTCCTTATGGGGTTAGCTCCAAATCTCCTGGATCAGAAAGGATGATGAAAAACCCAAAAGAAAGAGTCAGAACTAAGGAAACATGATTAGTTTTTTTTGGGGGGTGCTGAGTAGAAGAGATGCTGGAACACAAGTTTTTACACAAACAGGAGTGTTTGATTTCTGACTCTCACACTGCCTGCCTGGATTGGATCCATTATAAAACATTATGCCAGGAGAGAGGATTTCCCTATGAAGGTAGGACTGTTTTTGCTTATTCATTTGTACAATTGCCATGGCCATTAACTGATGACCATACATTATATACATATAAATGGTCACATGTTCAAAGCAGCTACATTGAGGGTTAGAAGGAAACTGTTCAGTCAATGGGATTTCTGGAAAAGATCCATCTCCCACCCATATGATTCTGTGCTACAGAGATGGGGTTTAAAATCCAGAAGTTGAGTCATGGCAATTGGGCTTCTTTTCTTGTGAGATCAAAATGTTTCACTACTCATCCAAGTAGCTTTGTCAGTCTAATGAAAGTTGGTACAAGGCCATAGACCAGTGATGGCAAACCTTTTAGAGACTGAGTGCCCAAACTGTGATTCAAAACCCACTAATTTTTTGCAAAGTGCCACCTGAATACAGATGGCTATGAAGGGACGATGTCAGGTGCCCACAGAAAGGACACTGAGTGCCACCTTTGGCATCCATGCCATAGGTTCACCAACACTGCCTTAGACCTGATGAAGCTACTTGGATGAGTAGTGCAACGTTTCAGTCTCACAAGAAAATAAGTCCAGTTGCCATGACTCGTCATCTGGACAGCCTCACCTGGATGGCTGAGAATAAAGAGAGTTCTAGTTTTCACAAATAAGAGATGGATTTGATCTCATATGGAGAGGTGAACTTCTCAAGAAGAAGCTATAAAGGATGGCATAATTGATAAGAACAACAACACAGCAACCTCTTGACTGAGGAATGTGAATGCAAAGCTGCCTTCTGAGAACTGAAGGTGAAATGTAGGGAATGAATTGGGTTGAATGTAGAGGTGGACATTTACCATGGTTCAGTATGATTCAGTGGATTGGGCCCACAGGTCTTGCATAGGCACCCTGAGTTCTGCTCCCTATCTCCTCCCCACTGGTGCCACATCAGAAGAAATGCCAGGGTTTCCCTGCTCCATCTCCTCCTCTTAGTGGGTGCCTGTGGGAGTAGGAAAGGCAGTGTATCTGGGGCACTCACACAGTACCTGTGGGTCCAATCTGACGAACCATGCAGATGGTTCAACATGTGCTCATCTCTAGTTGAATAAACAGAAGGGCCATGCCCCACATGCTGCACTCTGGGAGCCATCCCTAAATTAAGGAGCACCTTGCCTGAGATCTACTCTGTGGATCTTCTTCCAAGACAAACCCAATGCCTCACCTGATAGAAAAGCATCAAGCATGTCTGTGCTGGGAAGCAGGAAGCCAAAAACTCCAGTAGGGCCAAAGAGAGCCAAATGGACCCGCTCAATTTTGTCAATATGTTCATCCGGTCCCAGGGTGTTTGGTATCTCCTGCAAAGCAGACCACAGATGGAGGAATTACTGACCACGGGACTACCCTAAGACCCTCCAACCCCAACACAAAGGGGACTATGAACAAGGAAAGGAGACACATACATTACCCATCCTTTGCTTTCCCTGCTTTCCAAAAAAACCAAGCAGGGTTCACAATATTTTTTGCAAGTTTGTGTAGCCATTGCACTTCCCTGCATGGTTCTATAGGCCTCAGCTCATGTGCATAACTCTTTACTAGAGATGGGCACGACCAGGAAAAATTACGTTTCGAGTTGTCATGTGTCGGAGCCAGCCCGTTTCGGCTCGTTTCCGTTTATCGTGAAATTTTTCAAAAATTTGTCATTTCGTTTGTCGGTTTTTCGTCTGTCGTTAGTACTGGTTTTTTTTGGGGGGGGGCTCCTGGAGGCACCTCTCTGGGGTGGGTGCCTCCTCTGGCCCGCCATGAAGGGAAAGCGGGCTCCTGGAGGCACCTCTCTGGGGTGGGTGCCTCCTCTGGCCCGCTACAAAATGGCATGCATAGCCAATTGGATATGCATACCATTGTTGCAGTAGCAGGCAGAGAGGCACTCTCTTTCGGGTGCCTCTGTGACTCACTGCCTGCGGTGCACTTGGGCTGGGGAACAAAGTGAGAGAGGACCCCTACGGGCACCCTGGGACTCACTAAGAAGGGAAGTGTACTTGCTGTAGTGAAATGTGAGTACACATCTGGCTTACTGGTTAGGGGTTAGCGCAAGGGCTAGGCTTAGGGTTACGGGTAAGGTTAGGGTGAGTTACTGGGGTGCACCTCTGGGTGCCTCTCTGACCCACTAAGAAGGACAGTGTACTGGCATATGGGTTAGGGTTAGGGTTAGGGTTCGGGTTCAGGCTAGAGTTAGTGGCTTTTTATGCCCGACTGGCACATCCCAGAAGTCTCAGTCAAAACCTGGCCAAGTGGCCATGCAATTGGTGGAATGGCTCCAAAGATTTGCATGGTCCACTCCCATGGCCAGCCCATCATTGTGCAGGTGTAAAAAAATAAAAATAAAAATAAAAATAAAATAAAATAAAATCAATGGAGACGTTTTTGTTGCAAGAAAAAACCACTGCTGCTACTGAAAAAATTCAGGCAGTTTTAAAATAGCTATTTTCGCATGTTTCTATGTGTGCTTTGGTGTGTTTTTGGACCACGATTTCAAAATAAATATTGCGGTCGCCCCATTTTGGATCCCCCGCCCGCACCGCATGGCATGCGACTCAGCGAAATGACGAGGATGCCCCCCACCAGAGCAGCCCAGGA
Organism: Phrynocephalus forsythii; assembly: GCA_029282475.1. Classification (NCBI taxonomy): domain Eukaryota; kingdom Metazoa; phylum Chordata; class Lepidosauria; order Squamata; family Agamidae; genus Phrynocephalus; species Phrynocephalus forsythii. The sequence continues at coordinate 9,514,923 of JAPFRF010000022.1, forward strand.
CAGGAGAGGGGGGAGGCCGGGGCCCCCCAGAAACCACCCCTCTGGTAGGTGCCCTCACTCAGGCAGGCATATTTTTGCCTGCTTTTTTGGCTGGGAATCGGGGTTTTTTATTTTTAAAACTTTTTTTCTGTGCTGCGCCGTTTGGAGTTGGTTGGCCCCGAGGAGACTTTGCGCAGCCCAGGAGAGGGGGGGGAGGCCGGGGACCCCCACAGAAACCACCCCTCTGGTAGGTGCCCTCACTCAGGCAGGCATATTTTCGCCTGCTTTTTTGCCCGGGAATTGGGTTTTTTTTTAATTTTTAAAACTTTTTTTCTGTATCGTGCCACTTGGCGAGTTGGCATGGCGACTCGACGAGGATGCGCACTTTGTGCAGCCCAGGAGAGGAGGGGGAGAGGCCGGGGACCCCCAGAAACCACCCCTCTGGTAGGTGCCCTCAGGCAGGCATATTTTCGCCTGCTTTTTTGGCCGGGAATCGGTTTTTTATTTTTTAAACTTTTTTCCTGTGCCGCTTGGCATCCCCGATCACTGCGATGCCAGGAACGACAACGACAAATCAGGTTCGCGTTCTGGCCGGAGACCCCACAAGTCGTGCCCATGTCTACTCTTTACCATTACTCTACTAAACAAGTGCTATACAAATATATATATATATATATATATATATATATATATATATATATATATATATATATATATATATATATATATATATATTTGTTTTCGTAGATTTTCACGGGTATAGGTATGCATGTTAGGTGGTCGGGTTTCTTCCCGTGTAGAAATCTGGTTGTTCTCAGGCAGGTCTCATCATCTTCAGGCTGGTGTTCTGGCTTCTTTCTTCTTGAAGCAAAGCGTGGTCTCAGTTGAAGTCCTTTTAAATACTGCTGGGGGTGTGGTTTTTGCTTTGTTGCTGATTGCAGGTTCCTTTGTTCCTTTGTTCTTTTGTGATCTGTTGTGTGGCTGAGGCGATCGTTAAGGGATTAACTGCTGATGGCTGTTTAGATGGCTGTTTACATGCTGGTGGGTTAGATGGCTGGTGGGTTCTGGCAGTATCCTGGGCTTTGGTGGAGTGGGGTCCTGTGTCTTGTGAATTCATTTTGGTCTGGCTACGTGTCTGTGGTCTCCCAATGTTTTTTTGGGGTGTGTGGAGTGTGCTCCATGTGGTGACTGGAGTGGGGTGGGTAGATGGTGCAGTCGTGGTTTTGTTATTGGATGGTGGTTTCGTTTCATCTGTGGGAAGGGTCTGGGTTTGTGTTTGGTGTGGATGGAAGGTGGTGGCATCTTGTGTCCTTTTGGACCTGGTGTCAGTCTTTGTGACAGAGGCTAGTCTGTTGACCAGGGCTAGTTTCAGATGTCAGGCAAGCGGGAGGTGTCATCACGTTTATTCATGTTGTTTGGGTGTTTCTCTATTTCAATGGCTTCCATGATTATTCGACTGTTGAAGTGTTCAGTTTTGGAGATGAGTTTGGTTCTTTCAAAGTCAATTTCATGACCTGTTGTTTTTATGTGCTGGAAGAGAGAGGAAGATTTTTCTTCTTTTTTTGACTGCGTTCTTGTGTTCTGCGATGCGTGCGCTTATTCTCCTGTTTGTTTGTCCGATGTATGTGGCTGGACAGACTTTGCATGGTATTTCGTAGACTCCTTGGTTTTCTAGCTCAATCTTGTCTTTGGGGTTTCTTAAGATGTTGGCTATTTTTTGGTCGGTGCAAAAGGCTGTCTTGATATTGTGTTTGTGGAGAACTGATTTTGTCTGTGGTGCCTTTGATGTAAGGGAAGGGCGGTGCCGTTGTTCTCTTCTGTTTCTTGGTTCTTGGGGGTGTTTCCTTTTGGATTAGTTTGGTGATGGTGTTTTTTGGAAGTTCGCAATTAAAACATTCGAGAGAGTGTGTAATTCAGTTTTTAGGTGGTCTTTGTCGAGGCGTTTGGTTCTGGAGATGAGGGTTTTTGCTACGGAGTTGATCTGTGCAGGGTGGTGGTGTGATTGTGCATTTAAGTAGCGGTTTGTATGTGTTTTTTCTGGTAGATGGTATGTCCTAGGAGAAACGGCATATATATATGTTTTCGTAGATTTTCACGGGTAAATGAGAATTTCGTTTCTTCCCAAGCGGCGTTTGACGAGGTCTCGTCATCTTCAGGCTGGTGTTCCAAAGTGTGGTCTCAGTTTTTATAGAAGGACTTCAACTGAGACCACACTTTGCTTTACCATTACTCTACTAAACATGTGCTACACAGCATATATATATATATATTGAAATTGCTCACTCTCTTATTATTTATTTATTTATTTATTTATTTATTTATTTATTTATTTATTTATTTATTTATGTAACATAAATCAGGGAAGGGGGAAGGGATAAAGGTAAAGGCAAAAAGACAGGGAAGAAAGGAAAAAGCAGGAAAGGGAGGAGGTAAGAAGAATACAATCACATTATTTATTACATCTCTACTTAAGTGGGTTGCTCATATATTATATTAGTCCTATTCAATTGCTTGTTGCTCCTCAAACTTTACAACAAAATATCAATTTCTGCAACTTCCAGACATTCCTCTATCACTTCTTCTTGTTACGCTATCTCTGTCTTCCAATACACAGCATAGAAAAAAAAGCTTTCTTGAGAGTTACACAGAGAGTGTGCGTCACTTGTATAAGGTCACCAAGGAATGCTAACAACTGAGCAGGGATTTGAAATTGGACCTTCTGGATGAGGCCTGAGACCCAACAAAACTTTCATCAGGAAACTGAATAAAAGGCTGTTGGAGGAGAGGTTTGCATGTGGAAGTTACAATTCCCCAAATCCACCACAGAGTCACACACCCCGGAACTTTAAAATTCATGTCACAGAGAGACTCAGAGTTATAGGACACGAGGAAATGGTCTCAAACTACAGAAAAAGATATTCAATTTAAGCATTAGGAAGAACTTCATGAGGGTTAGAGCTGGCTGGCAGTGGAATAAGCTGCCACAGAAGGTAGTGGAATCTCCTTCTTTGGAGGTTTTTAAGCAGAGGCTGGCTGACCATCAGTCGGGAATACTTTGATGGGGGTTCCTGCATGGCAGGGGGTTGGACTAGATGGCCCTTGAGGTCTCTTCCAAATCTATGATTCTATGATTCTATAGGCTTCTTCTTCTGCAGGCAGAGCTGTTCTTTCCCCAATCCTGGGTGTTCTCTACTCACTCTTTCTCCATCTCCCTCGACCCCCAGGAGCAGCTCCCGATCTGCACCGAACCTCAAGGAAACCTGCGGTGATCTCAGCAAACACAGTCGGTCACAGACTTCTTCAGCAGAGATGTACTGCTCACAATGACACCTTGGGCCAAAAAACAGACAGCCTTGTTTATTCCCTGTTCTGAGAGAAGGTGAACTTTTGCACTATTGTGTTTACAAATTAGGTAGTCTGCAGTAAAGTTTCTAAGATCTGCACAAACTTTACCTATGGAGATTGTTTCCTGGTTCCTCTTACGTGAAAGACCTTCTGAGAGCTGGTAGAACTTTATCTGGAGAACATCTACTCCCATTGTCCTTAGTAATCCCACATCTGAACCTTGGTTCATTATGACACATTTCCTGACAGCTCAATCCTGAGATTAAGAAATGTGGAGAGCTGCAATATCCAGGGAATCCATGTATGTATCTATTTCTAAATATATTTGTGTGTGGCAATTTCTGATGTATCCCATGTTGTTGATATTTACATATGTAAGTTCTCACTTATCTGATCCTTCCATGCAAAACTGAACAATGGTCAAAATTCTCTTGCTACCTGCAAGACACTCCCCCCCCCCCCAATGCCAATATGATCATTTGCAAGAGTTTTCACATTTGCTGGAATGGCTCTTGTGTGTGTAGCATAGACTGCTTCACCACGACATGTTCTCAAAAGCAGAACTACTGGATAGGTTGTCCACAATGTTTTGAGATATCTGTGTTTCCATGCATGTGTGTGCTTAGTGTTTCAAAGGGAAGTGTTTTTTCCTTTGTATTCTCGAATGCTTTCATGGCCGGGATCTGATAGCTGTTGTGAGTTTTTGGGGGGCTGTTTGGCCATGTTTGGGAAGTTTTTCTTCCTGAAATTTCACCAGACTCCGTGGCCGGCATCTTCATGGGGCAAGGAGCTCAGAGAACAAGGAGTTCTCTCTGTGCTCTGTGGTATAGAGTGAGTGAGTTTTTTTCCCTTTCGTTTTCTCAAACACATTTTGTGAAAAATATGGAAAAGCCAATGAGGGAAAAGGTCTGATTTCCTTCCTGTGCTTCAGGTGAAAATTCTAGTGGGGGAGGCAATTCCTTGACAGGCTGCCTCGATGCACTGAGATACTCATTTTCATCAAAGGAATTCTGCAAGTTATCATCACATCCATAGCAAGTGTACACCTGAGAGAGAAATATGCCAATGGGTGAATGGGGAAAGCTAATCCTAATTTCAAATTCTGCTTTTATCTTCTCTGTGGAAACCACTGTCAATAGGGCAGAGAGTGCTTTGATAACTACCATACATCTGTCACATGCTTGGTTAACACAACTTCAGACCATCAGAGTAGACTAAGATTTAAGCCTCACAACTGCCAGAAAGAAGAGTTTAACAATGCCCCCAAAAGTCCCCCCCCTGGAAGGCAAATGCTTACATGCCAAGCTCAGCATGGAGTTCTCCATTCACTGGATCACAGACTGGGGAGCAATTATACAACTCGGGGAAGACACATTGCCGGTTGGATGCCAGGCGGATCTCTCCAGGTGCGCAGCGCTCTTCCACCTGCACAAGGAAAGAAAAAAGCAAGCCCAACTAGCTGAAGGTTTTATAAAGTGGGGAAGTCAGAAACTGACACAAATTCAGACCTGCATGAATCTACTCAAGTAGAGCAGCCGCAGAGTCCATACATCACCTGAGGCTGGCAGTCCTGATCGCTATTGCTGTCTGGTGTCTTCTGTCCTCTTTCATCATAGTATAGGTACCCCACCTGGCAGATGCAAGACCCATCAGACTCTTGGAAAGCCCGGTAGAGTCCCTGGCAAGTACAGGTGGTAGCACCTTGAGAAGACAGAAGAGGTAGTAGTCAAAGCCCAAAGAAAATCTTCCTCAATACGGAACATAGAAGGATGTACCTCCACTGTCACCTGAAAGAACTGAAAGCAGGCCTTTGAAGAAACACAACCTTCACGCCAACAGCTTCTGGTAGCTCACGTCAAGTTAATGAACCATGGGCTCACAATTAGAGTTTGGAGCACCTTCACACCTTGGTTCATGGAGAAAAGAACTGAAGGAGGAGACAAATGATATCTACTCTCAGAAGACCAGTTCAAAGAAATGTTCCCCTGAGGTTAGGTTGGCCTTGAACAAGGATTTTCTCCATTCCTCACCCCACAAAAGAAAAGAAAACACTCTGATTTTTGGGAATGAAGAAAGCACTATCAACATAAAGGCTCAGTAGATATAGCTTCCTGAGTGCCATTTATGGAGCAGATTACAAGGTTCTTCCTATCTCTATCATGTCCATTCTTCTTCCATTCCTCCTGAACCTTCCTAAAGGTAAGATTGGGGATGGAGGTCTTGAGGAGTCTTGATGCTTTTACAGAAGAAGAATTTCTATTTTTATATTGTGGACTTCATGTGGTTTTTATGTGAACCGCCCAGAGTTCCCTCTGGGAAATTGTCGTGGTATATAAATATAAAAATAAATAAACAAACAAATAAATAAATAAAGAAGAAGAAGAAAAAAAGAAGAAGAAGAAGAAGAAGAAGAGAATAAAAGAGTTGATTTCTTAGATGAACAAAGACTAGCATTATCCAAAAAGTAACTGTGTATTTAGAGGCAAAATGTATGTGTGTCTTTTTAGCGCATGGACCTTCTGAGCTAGAAGCTTCAGTGAATTCACCTAGATCAAGTATCTCATTTAGTGGAGACACAACTTACCTGAGTGAGATGTTGAGGAGCTCCCACAAGGAAAACATCCTGTTTGACCTGGGAGGTGATTGAAAGATCCAGCTGGGCAGGGGTGGCATTCCTCCATCCCCTTTGCTAGGCTGATGTTCCCATAAGTTCCAGGGGGGCATGGCATTGGGGAAGAGGACTGGGCCGGGCAATAATATCCTCTGGGACAAGGATGCTGGAGATAACTTGCTGTACCTGAGCAGAGAGGAGAAACAATGGGCACTTCTTAGATTTAGGGGCTCTGAACCCAAAGAGCCTTGTTGAAGTTGTAAACACATTATGTTTCTCACTACAGGGGTTACAAAGTCCATCTCTATAAAGCAGCAGCTGAAAGGTCACCCAGTAATGCAGGCCTTGTCCAAGGCCACTTGCTGCCAAGGGGGATGAGCTGCCTTGATCCCATGTTCTGTCTACAGAAGACAACCAGACTGAGTCTGGCAACCTTGCTAGCTTGGGCAAAACATCTTGTCCTGCATCCCTGCAGTCAGCAGACTGGCTTAAGGGGTGCAGGACAGGCAGATTGTGGCTCAATTCACTTAATGAAGGAGGGTGGCCAGGCAGTTCACAAGGCCTGTGAAACACTGCTGGATGCTCTCACATCTCCCCAAGCCTCCTTGGACTTTCCTCTAAATAGCCCTATTGGAGAAAAAGAAATCTCAAAACCTTCCTCTGGCACCCAGGAAGCTCTATAGTCATTGGGAACCTGGCCCTCTCTGAAATGAGTGTTCCTTCAAAGGGTGGCCTGAGGACAACTTTTTTAAATTCCATAGGAGGGGGGCTATTTTGTTGGCAAACAGTAATTTGCTACCACAAGACAGGATGGTGGCTGCCAGCCTGGACAGAGCTAAAAGGGGATTAGGTAAATCCACCCATCTGTAACAACTAGTAACTTTATCGCTTCCAGTATTCCTGACTTATATGCTCCCATCCTGCTTTTGGGTGTCCTAAAGGCAACTGGTTACCCCTTGTGGAGACCCTGATCCAGCCAGAATGCATTTTAAATGTCTTTTTAACTCTCTCTCTCAATCTTTCTCAGGTTGAGTCCCCTGGGAAACACACACACACACGAGAGAGAGAGAGAGAGAGAGAGAGAGAGAGAGAGAGAGAGAGAGAGAGAGAGAGAGAGAGAGAGAGAGAGAGAGAGAGAGGATTCATCACCTGCTGGACAGCTGTATCCTGGTGGGCATGGTGAACAGGGTGGGTCCAAGTGGCCTCCATATGTGCCCGCCTCACAGGGCAGGCAGCTGTTCTCCAAGGAGTCCCGGAGACCAGTTGTGTTCAGGGCTGTATAGCCAGCTGGGCAAAATAGTGGCTGAGCACTGCCAAGGGGGCAATAATGGGGGTAGACACACCTGCAACACAGAGACAGGAAGGGCAGGAGAAATGGGGAAAGGGGTAAATCTCTGCTGGGACAAATAGGCACATTAGATGGATCAATTGCTTAAAAAAAACTCATACTAGCTACATGAAATTTCAGTCCTGCATTTAAATTCTGAATATAAAAAATGCTGTGCTGAAATCATGAATGACTTTGATGCGGAAATCTCTTGACCAATACATTGACTCTCTTGCAATCAGAGAGGCATGAAAAGCCATAAAGGGCTCTGCATACCCAACAAGCAAATGGTTCCCTGGATAATGTTATGCCCACTGCCAGGGATGGGAACTCACAGGTTGAGACTTGCTATCAAGTCTAACTCAAGGCACACCAGTGACTTGGGGACTTCGGGGGGGCAGACTTGGACTCAGCTTCACAAATGGAAACCATTCCCCCCCCCCAATAGTGTTCTAGGTCCCAAAGGAACTGGCCTACCTTCCTGGTTCTAGGAAGGGGAGTCAGCCGGTTGTGTCTGGGCTTGAGCTGGCCTCAGCAGGGAAGCTCCTGTGGCGTCAGAGTCCTGAGTCCCAAGCTGCAAACGGGGTGGTGGCGGCATGGGACACAAGGACTCAGGACTCTGTCCTGAAAACTCTGACATGAGAGTCAGTCCTGAAGACTTGACAACACCCCTGCCCACTCCTATGCCTTCCAGTAACCATGCACTACATGGATGATAAGAACTGGGGTGGGGGGGGTGCTTAACCTGTTTTCTCTTCCCGGGTTTTGTATACTCAAGAATTATTCTGAGAGTTGGTTGACAAATTAACTGAAACCTGAGAGGAACCCCCCTCTGAACTTGGTGGGACTCACTTGTGGCTAATACGCAAATTATTGCACGGGTAGATAGTCCTATGGAGATAGGCTCCATCCTAACACCTACATTGGTTTTGGAGTACTGATCATAAATGACTGTATGAAATTCTGCAAATATCCAGATATCCTCTATGCAGCCCACAAAATGTTTCGGGAGTAGATGATGCTGAATGTCATGGCTAGACCTAAAGGAGACATGTCTTTTTTGTTTTCAAAATTATGCGAAATTTCAATTTCCTCCCCCCAAAATACTCACAGCTGCCCAGGAATGTTGTACATGGATGACCCTTCAGGACAATAATACCCAGCAGGACACAGAGGTGGAATCCCTGTACGGGGCCCACAGAAAGAACCAGGCCTACACACAGAAGGACTGGATGAACCTGAGGATAAGCAGAATGAAAACAGGAGGTAGTACAGCCTGGAAATTGAGTCATGGCAACTGGATTTCGATCTCTCAAGAAAAGAAGTCCAGTTGCCATGACTCAACTTCTAGATAAATTCACCTGGATGACTGGGTATCTTCACAGAGGTGGTACAGCATTTGACTAGACATAAAACCCTATCTTCTGCACAGTATGGGTCCATTTGTGATTTTTTCCCCATGGTGCTAAGGATTGATGATTAAATATTACAAAGCAACAAGACATAGGCTCAGGGCCAGCCATTATTTCTCAAAAAACCCCAAATATGTGTCATTTTAATTTTAGCCAAGCCAATTCAAAATGGGTTTTTAATTGTTTCCTGCATTCCTGCTGAGTAATTGAAATATCTAGAGATGGGCACGACTCAAAAAAATGGTGTTTCATTTGTTGTTTGGTCGTTTAGGGGTCCGTTTCAGTTCGTTTTCGTTTTTGTGATGTTTTTTGCAAAAAAATTCATTTTTGTTTCGTTAGGTAATGAAACAAAAAATGAAAACGAAAACAAAAAATTGCTGTTTCGTTAGCATTCTTTTTAGTTCAATGCATCTGCTGCAACGAAAATGAAAACATGGCAAATTTGGTCATTTTGTTTTTGTTTTCGTTTTGTTTTAAAAATTTTTGTTTTGTTTTCATTGCATAACAAAATGAAAAAATGAAAATGAAAATGAAAAATCGCTCGTTTCGTGCCCATCTCTATATACAACATCTGTACCGATTTGGGAGGCTACATATTTTCAGCTTGCATTGTTAAATCCAGTAAGCATAGAGAGGAGATGTTTAAACTGGCAGTCAGGTTCACAATAGGGTTCAGTAGGTCAAGATGACAGCATGCTAAATAAATCACCCTCTGGTGGCTGTTTATTTTAACAAGCTTCCTAAGAAAATAAAACAAGCCAGGGCAAAATAAATATATACTGTACTTTGGAATTCATTGAATGAATATGAAATTCAGCACAGTTTCTACCACAGGTCACATTCCAGGTTTTTTGGCCCTTAGTGACTTAAAATAAAAAGATCCACAGATCCAATGACTTGAAAAATAAATTTCAATAGTTTCCTCTGTGTCTAAATACTGGCTTATTCATACATTCATTATTAATTTATTTAGCTTTTCTTAAACTAGCACCCCTCTTCCAGATGTTCTGGAGTAGAATTCCTATCAGCCTCACCTAGTCAGAAGTAAGGAGTGATGGAGCTTGAAATGTAAAATCTGAAGAGGCATCAGCTGGAGCAACATGATTGGAACAAATTTTTATCAATCTCTCTCTCTCTCTCTCTCTCTTTCTTTCTTTAAGTACATAGAAAATACCACAACAAGAAACAGTGTGCAGTCTATCATTAAACCCAACCAATAAAATACTCAGGATTGTTCTCTATGCTTTCTTTCCTGAAGAAAACTTATCTATCTACTTCTCAGTTTCCAGTTTCTAATAATAATAAGAAAACTTGCTGGAAAGCCATCTTGAGCAATGCATGTACAAGCCCATTAGCTATCAATTTCTTTCCAAAGTGCTCATCCTGTAAAAGATATTTCCAGTCAGAAAACTTAAAGGTTCATCCTAGATATTCCCAAGGGCAGAACTGTCCCGGGAATAGCATCCAACTAGGAATTCAAGTGCACTGGTATCAAGATGTAATGGCACCTCACCTGGTGGGCATTCATAACCAGGTTCACAGGGTATTCCGTGAGCATTGGGGATGCCTGTATTGGCTGGGTCTGGGCAATAGAATCCAGAAGGGCAGGGTCTGCACTCTTCCAAAGAAGTAGCACCAGGCTGAGTCCTAAAGGAACCTGGTGGACAAAGGAACGCTTCCCATTCTCCTGGACACCAATGTCCTGGAGCACAAGGGTAGTCTCTGTTGGCCGTGGGACCTGTTGGATGAGAGAAGAAAAACCATAAGAAAGACTGGGAAGGGGTGTGTGATAGGAGAAGCACATCTCCATCATGAAAAGGTCTATGCTAATATTGTTGTGCCCTAATAACAGCTTTCATTCTAACTAGGGATGGGCAATTCATTTCAGAACCGGACCCGCGTGAGCCCAGGTGGTGTTCGGAAGCCTTCAACACACAAACAACCAATCTCTTTGGTCTGCAGCCGCACAGAGCTGAGCTCCAATGAGGAAGCAGGCTGCGATGTCATCTTTGCTTCTCCGTGGTACTGGCCAATCAGGAGCTGTGCAGGGACAGGCATCATCCCCACTGTCTGATTGGCTGCTTGTGAGTCAGAGGCTTCCAAACACCACCTCGGCTCGTGGTTCCGAGATGAATTGCCCATCCCTAATTCTAACACATTCTGATGCCATAGATAGGGAAAGGGAAGGAGGAAAGGATTAGGATTAGTTAACACAGATTTTGAAGCCAAACAATTAGAAGGAAATAGATGCCCTAAGCACATCTGATCTCGCCTGATTTCGGAAGCTAAGCAGGGTTGGGCCTGGTTAGTACTTGGATGGGAGACCACCAGGGAGTACCAGGTGTTGTAGGCGCCTGGAGTAGGAACTGGCAAGCCACTCCAGGATTCCTGCCAAAAAAAACTCCATGGATATGGAGTCACAAAGAGTCTGTCGCGACGGTTAAGGACACAACACTCTCACACACTGGCCATCTTGGAAATAAATGTCAAATTTGAGTCCCTTATACTCATTAACTCTTGCCGTTCTTAGCACCTTATCTCCTCATTCATGAGTGGAACAGGATGTTTGCCAACTAAATTTAGAGATGGCACCTCAAGATGCAGATTACCTGTCCCAGGACATTGATGGTCCAGTAAGCATGGCTGGCAGTCAGTTTGGCTTTCTGTTCCTGCCTCAGTCCGGAAAGCCTGCTTGGGACACTGATGGAGCATCCAGGGCCCACCAGAGCTGGTGTGATTCATCCCATAGCACTGGGACCCATAGGGGCATGGAAAGGTTACTGCTTTTCCTAGAAGGAGAGAAAGGTGGAGTGCTACAGTATCCTGGGAACAGAGGAATAGGGTCTACAGGCTTCAGGGAAGGGAAGTAGAAAGAGATCAATGAAGAACTGCTGGATAGCTCAGAGTTTTAGGCATCTGACTGTTCAGCCATTAATTTAGTTGTTAGACCCAACCTGAAATAATTGAACCTCAGCCATTGCTCAGTGGTTTAGGTTTCTGCCTGAGGAGCCAGAGTTTGAGAGTTCAGTTCCCCAATGTGCCTTCTTGATAGGGACTGGACTATATAATTCACAGAGACTCTACCAGCTCTACAGTTCTATTATTATTATTATTATTATTATTATTATTATTATTATTATTATTATTATTATTATTATTATTATTATTATTATTATTATTATTATTATTTATTAATCACACAGTAGACAAGATAACTACTCTGGATTTTGTATTACAAATCACTAGTCGAACGCTTCCCAAGTGTCTAGGACTATGTGATGTATCAGCAAATTATGTGAGCAGATCCCAGTAAGGTGGGTTTCTGCAGCTGACTGATGGTGACTTTGTCAACTCCAGTTTCTTCTAAATACTTGCTTAGCTCTCTAGGTACCACACCCAGCGTGCCAATTACCACTGGGACCACCTGTACCAGTTTATGCCAGAGTCTCTGAAGTTCAATTTTCAGATCCTGATACTGGGCAATTTTTTCCAAGTTGTTTCTCGGTGACTCTACTATCACCTGGTATAGCAACATCAATGATCCACATTTTTTTCTTCTCCACAATCACAATTAGAGATGGGCACAAAACGAATAATTTTTCATTTCCGTTTTTGTTTTTTGTTTCATTACGCAACGAAACGACAAATGAATTTTGTCTCCAAAATGAAACAAAACGAACAGAAACACCGGAAATTTTGTTGTCCGTTTCGTTTTCATTACTGCAATACAGTGAACTGCTTTAAATGCTAAAAAAAATCACAAAAATTGAAATAAATGGTAACAAAACGGTAACAAAATGAACAAAAATGAAAACGAATTTTTGCAAAAAATCATGAAAAACAGAAATGAACCGAAATGGACCCTCCAAATGACAAATGACAAATGAAACATCATTTTTTTATTCGTGCCCATCTCTAATCACAATATCCAGGGCATTATGCTCCAAAACCCTGTCTGTCTGTATTCGGAAGTCCCAAAGTAATTTTGCATGCTCATTTTCAATTACTTTTTCAGGCTTATGATCCCACCAGTTCTTTGCTACGTGGGGATGTTGTTGTTGTTGTTGTTGTTGTTGTTGTTGTTGTTGTTGTTGTTGTTGTTGTTATACATGGCACAATCAAAATTATAAAAATCATTGATTGGTATTATACAACAGATGCAAGTTGATACTTTATTGTTGTTCTTATTCTTATTAATCATGGAGGTTAACTTGATATGGTGAGAAACCCTGTTGTATACTCCCTAACCACTGCAAAAGTTCCTACCTGCAGTGCAAATGTGAGTCAACAAGCACTTTTCTTCTTCCACAAGTGGTTCCACTCTTTGTGATTTCATATTTATTTGTTTTGATTTTTTTTATCCAAGCTTTCTCCTTGGAAAAGACTCAAGGCACCAATCTCTACTTGAAATTAGCTATCTTTCCATATTGTGATGCAAAGCAAATGTACACAGCAAGCATGGAAAGTCACTGGTCAAAAGGCAAACATCTTGAAATTGGTTCTTATAAATGCAAACTCTCTTGTGGAAACATGGAGAAAAAGTCATCCCACCTGGCAGATGATCAGAAGATTCAGTACTTATGCTGCCTCATTCCTATGAATAACACATATGAGGATTTATCTTGCAAACCAGAAGGGAGAGGGTCAGAGAAGACTTGTGTCCCGTTGGTAGACAGTGATTGAACTGGGGGTATTGGTTCTCACCTGTTCTACACCAGCGACCAGGAGGGCAGGGCAGACAGTCTTCCTCTTGCTTTGCACCTAGGTCTGAACCAATGGTGTCATCTGGGCAAGGGATGGGGGCCTCTGAGCCTTCAGGGCAATAAAAGCCTGGGGACCAGAAACAAACATAATCTTTATTCAAAAGTCTAATTGCCCTGGCATGGAGCTCTGAAGGAATTGTTTGCCTATAGGGAAAATGAAATAGCTGGAAAAATGCTCCTCCTTCAATGTGTCATTTGATAAGGCTTGAGGTTGTTTCAATAATTAAGGTGAGATAGCTTTTCAGGAGTATAATTTCCTGAGCCAGAGAATATCAAAACTAGGCTACTGGGCACAAAGGAAATTTGGTTCTAAAGGAGAAGACAGGCTGCTCTCTATGGTGATTGAGGGTCTAGAAGAAATGTCTTACGAGGAACAGCTTAGGGAGCTGGGAATGTTTAGACTTACAAAAAAAAAAAGAAGGCTGAGAGGGGATAGGATAGCTATGTTTTAATATCTGAAAGGATGTCACATTAAAGAGGGGGCTGGTTTGTTTTCCATGGCTTCAGAGGCTAAGACGCGGAGCAATGGTCTCAAACTACAGGAAAAGATATTCAGTTTAAACATTAGGAAGAACTTCATGACAGTTAAAGCTGTTTGGCAGTGGAATATGCTGCCACAGAGGGTGGTGGAGTCTCCTTCTTTGGAGTTTTTTAAGACTGGATGGCCATGTGTCAGGAGAATTCTGATGGGGGTTCCTGCATGCCCAGGGGTTGGATTAGATGGCCCTTGAGGTCTCTTCCAACTCTATGATTCTATGATATCTGAGTACCCCTGATTAGGACTCTGCTGCATCAGACCAATGTGAAACTTTTGGTGCCTAGAAGATTCTTTTATTTAAAAGCAGTTTTGTTCTCAGTCATGTCCCTGACCTGAGTTTTTACTTTCAGCTCTAGCAAGGATGCTTAGTTACCTGCTGGGCAGGGCCCGGCACACTCCTGACCCCAAAGACAATCGGCCAGAAGTTTCCAAGTGAAGTTATGGCCTTGTGGAGTAGCATCAGAACTTCCTTCTTGGCAGAAAAATCCAGATGCACACCTTCCCTCTATCCACCCTCCTCTGGTGGAGGAAAAAGGTCAAGGGAAAGGGGACAGAGTAGTTCATGTACACAACCATATTTTTCATGTTCTAACAGTACATCTCAACATTAATTTTTACAGTGTTCTACATCATCTGTGATAAGGTAGCCATCAAAACCAACACACCAGGAAGAGAGGGTACATAACTAGCATTAGAACCAGACAGCCAGCAGTTGATCAAACAGCCCTGCCAAACTCAAGGTGGAACAGGTGAGTTTTTTGTTTGTCAGCTTTCAAAAATTGCCCAGTGAAAAATGGCTGTCCCTAATGTCTTAAGGATGTAACAATTATTTGACCATTTTTTGTCATCCCATGGGGTGAGTGAGCAAGAGATGGTCTTGACATTAGTAACATTATTGGGGGGAATGGTCAATAGTAGAGATGGGCACGAAATGAACATTTTTCGTTTCCGTTATTCATGTGTGCATACCTCTCGGTGAGTACCCTCCCCTGCCCCACAGTGCAGTCACTCTGCAGCTGCCTTGCACCCTGGGCAACGCCCACCGCTGCCTTTGCAGCCTCTCTGCGTACCTAGTCTATACTGTGTCTCTGCCAGCATAATTTTTTTTAGTGTTTTCCCTCTGGTCTGGGGCGTTGGGGGACGCCCCCGCATGGAAATGCTTTAAAAATCACGCAAAAAGCGGGGAGAAACGAAAAAAATGAAAAATGAAAATTTTCCAAAATTTCACAAAAAATGGAAATAAATGAAACAGATAATTATCGCATTATCGCTGCATTTTTATGGATGTCCAGGACAAACAAAAATTGTGATGAAAATGGAACGAAACGAACAGAACCATCAAAATTGTGTTCGTTATGTTTCGTTTTCATTAATGGCGACGCACAATGAAATGAGCTGTTTTAAATGTTAAAAAACGCCCTGGATATCCATAAAAACGCAGCGATAATTATTTATACTATCTGATAATACCTACCGGGGGTTGGGGTCCTTAAAATGTGCATTTATGTCTTTTCTCAGATCACCATTTTTAAACATCAAGGCTCCTTAAAGTTTTCCCACAGAAAAACCAAAATGTGAACCTGCAAAAACTCAAGTCATTGCATCCCAAAGGGAGAAAAATTCTGAAATTTTCATTTGAATCTCTGGCAAGGAAATACGTGAAGATTTACAGTCCTGGTCCAAGTCACTTCTTAGGTCAGGGCATTCTGAGTATCCTGGTAGATGATAGTCTTACCCTTTTAAAAGGTAGTATGATTGGGAAGCGCCCATAGCAATGGTTGCTATTTACACACAAAATGCAACCCTTCTACACCTACAAGAGCAAACTGGAAAGAGCTAAGCTCAAATGTTTACCAATGATATATTCTTGAGTGGCCTGGCTCAAGATACACCCTGACAACTTAATATACCATTTATTTATCTATAGAGATGGGCACGAACCATGCTTTGGTGCAATTTAGCTGTTCTATGGAAACCCTACTTCCTTTGTTGTAATGAGCCTCGTGGCGCAGTGGTTAAATGCCTGTACTGCAGGTAAAACTATGCTCACGAGCTGGGGTTCAATCCCAGCTAACAGGCTCAGGGTTGACTCAGCCTTCCATCCTTCCAAGGTCAGTAAAATGAGTACCCAGCTTGCTGGGGGGGGGATGTGTAGCCTGCATACTGTAATTAAAACTGTAAACTGCCCAGAGACTACTTGAAGTGGCATGGGGTGGGATATAAGCAGACCAATTTGCTTTTTGCTTTGCTTTTGCTCCACCTCTTCTGATGGATGCCATCTCAGAGACAATGACATGGCTTCCCAGCCCAGCCCCCTCCAATGGGTGCTCCATTCATGGGCTTCACTCCCGTCTTTATAAATCATTTATCTATCTATTTATTTATATTTTGTTTCTTCAGCCAGTTTTCCTCCCTCATTTCACACTGTTGGCTGTTTGGTGGCTTCTTCTGGATGCAAAGAAAGGCAGACTCCATTTGTATCCAGTCTTGTCAAATATATTGATCTGATTACAAGCAAGAGGTAAGCAGAACAACCTGTCGACTCAATTTACATTTGCTAATGGAGTGAAAACAATTCACAACCTGCAGTAGTGACCAGGAGGACAAGGTGAACATTCTCGTTCCTCATGCAGACCGGACACCCCCAAGGGAGTAAATGTGCCATCAGGACACAGCTGAGGAATCAAAGCACCTAGAGGAATGTAAAGACACACAAATTAGTGAGGTAGACAGGAACTTCTGGGACAGATTAACAATGCAGTTGCATTGGACTGCCTTAGCTAATTGGGTGGTACTGAGAAAAACACCCACCAGCCCATAATATTAAGGGAATTTTAACAACTGAAAAAGCCACAATTTGGGCAATGAGTTGACGATATTACTGTCAGGATGTTCTTACTGCAACTCTAATTGTGCAATTGGGTTAGATTTACCTTTGGATTAAAAGTGTGTTTTAATGCTGCTGAAATTTCCTTTTTTTCTTTGAAGGTGGATTCCATTTTTAACTCTCTCCCTCTAGATGAAGCTAGATGAGGCCTTGTGGGAATTACTTAATCTGAGTGCATCTGGGGTTTTATTATTCTTATTATTTGTGAGATACCTAGCCTATTAAGTGATTTGGAAATATTGATTTAAACTATGTAAGATATTTATATTATTATAAATATTATATAAAACAATATTTCCAAATTGTTTAATAACATCAGTTGCAGTAATATAGTTAATTATACTGTATATAGTTTACATAGTTTAAATCACATAGTTTAATGTGTATGTGTGCATGTGTGCATGTGTATGTGTGTGTGTGAGATGTTTCTTGTTGTAGTAGTAAGATGTTCAAGTCAAAACACTCTTATAAAAACAGGCTTTGGAGGTTTTTAAGCAGAGGCTGGATGGCCGTATTTTGGGAGCACTCCGATGGGAGTTCCTGTATGGCAGGGTTTTGGACTAGATGGCCCTTGTGTTCTCTTCCCACTCTATGATTCTCTGAAACTTCAGAACTTCAGAATGTAGGGACATCAGTTGAGCAATTGTTCTTTAGAAGGAAATCTCATTTTTCAATCTTCCTTTTTAATTGAATTTTATTTATTTATTTAATTCAATGTTTACTCCACCCAGTGTGGCTGGTTTACAAGGAGAGCATCCATAGCAACTGTCATGTCTTGTGGAGAATGCTTCAACACCTGTTTTGTCTTATGATTTATGTTTGGGATAGCTTATTATACATGTATATTTAATTTGCTGTACATCTCCCAAAATAGACATTTACCAAATGACCAGTGTAGAAATTAAATAAATAAATAAATAAATAAATAAACTCATAAATTCAATGCAGCAGAAGTGTAAGGAAGGGGGAGGGGAAAACCCCAACATAAACATGTTTAATTTGCTTCCAAATATTATGTTCACAGATTTCACACAGAGCATGAAGAAGCTGCTAGCTGGAGGTCCTTCTGGTGTGGTTACAACAGGGATTTATCCTAGTCTTCAAATCCTCATCTTAATCAAGGGAAGATTTTAATCTGCAATTAAACTTGTAGACCAGTAGAACAGGCAATTCCTGCTTGTAACTCAAGTGCTTTTGTTAAGCGTTTTTCCACATCTCTGTACCTGCAGGACAATACAAATGGGGTGGGCAGGGCTTCAAGGTTCCAGGGAAAGCTTCATTGCAGTAGAAGCCTGCTGGGCAAGGAAGGCAGTACTTGGATCCCCGGTTTGGTTGGTATTTACCGGTGGAGCACGGGGTTGGATAGGCAGCTCCTGGTTGGCAGAAGTGCCCCTAGGAATACAAGAGAGAAAGAACACATTTAAGTGAGACAGAACAAATTCAAGTGTTGTTAAAGCCAGGAATAGTTACTTGTTCAGATACTGTCCATGCTGATTGGAACAGTCTTGAACAGTAATATCAGAAAGTGGCCCAGATTCTCAAAGTTTCTGGAAATAATGGTATAACGATATACTCAGTAAATATTGCAAGCGCAGATGCATATATTAAACCCAGAAATATATTCGTTGCTGGAGTTGAGGGCTACAAAGGAAGGGTATTACCTTTATTTTTTAAAAAATTGCATTAGACTGGCTGGCTACAGGAAACAGGGCCAGCTGGCCTAATACAGAAGGGGTATTTCTTACATACTGTATATACTCGAGTATAAGTCGACCCGAGTATAAGCCGGGCCCCCTAATTTAAACCCCCCAAACTGGGAAAATTTATTGATTCAAGTATAAGCCTAGGGTGGGAAATGCAGCAGGGCCTGGCAACTCCTCCTTTGTGAGCTGTTTGTGTGTGTGATGTTTAAAATGACTTTGAGCCACCGAGGCAAGTGCTTGAGTTGGTGGCTAAAAGTCATTTTAAACATTGTTTTAAAATGACTTTTTAAAAAGTCATTTTAAATATGGGGGGGGGTCAGGAGAAGTTGCACACAATGTTTAAAATGACTTTTAGCCACTGACCCAAACTTGCCTCAGCGGCTAAAAGTATTGACCCGAATATAAGCCAACGACCCCCCTTTTCAGCCCAAAATTAGGGCTGAAAAACTAGGCTTA
The DNA here is from genome assembly GCA_029282475.1 of Phrynocephalus forsythii. NCBI lineage: Eukaryota > Metazoa > Chordata > Lepidosauria > Squamata > Agamidae > Phrynocephalus > Phrynocephalus forsythii. The sequence goes on from JAPFRF010000022.1 coordinate 9,533,944, forward strand.
TACTCGAGTATATACAGTACTTATGCTCCGTTTCCTTTTAAAATGGAAGAACTGACTTCTAGGAGAAGGAAAACTCTGATTTTAAACCTCCACTGCCTTGTGGCTATATCCATTTCTGGAAAAGGCTTCAGGAGCTAACCTCGAGCCGCTGTCCGACTTCAGTCATACCTGGAGGTAAATCATATCCTGGATCCCTTCCAGTCTGGATTCAGGCCTCTTCGCGGGACCGAGACCGCCCTGGTCGCTCTGCAGGATGACCTCCTCAGGGAGGCCGACGGGGGGAGCTCCTCCCTGTTGGTTCTCCTTGATCTCTCAGCAGCCTTTGATACCGTCGACCACGGTAACCTTCTGGCCCGGCTCGCGGAGGCGGGAACTGGTGGTCAGGCTTTGGCCTGGCTCCGTTCCTTCCTCGGCGGCCAGACACAGCGGGTTCAGCTGGGTGATGCCTTGTCGGCTCCTTGGACTCTCCCTTGTGGGGTGCCCCAGGGGTCGGCAATCTCTCCCATGCTGTTCAATGTTCATATGAGGCCGCTGGGGGAGGTCATCAGGAGATATGGAGTTCGCTGTCATCAGTACGCTGATGACATGCAGCTCTATATCTCCTTTTCATCATCTGCAGAGGAGGCGGTTCGCTCCCTCGATCTGTGCCTGGAGGCCGTACTGGAATGGACCAGAGATAACCGGCTCAAGCTTAATCTGGAGAAGACGGAGGTTCTGTTCTTCGGGGCACCCTCGTCTCGGTACAATGGCCCCCTCCCTAGTCTGGGGGGTATTTCCCTCCAGCCTACAGACAGGGCCAGGAATCTGGGCGTGGTCCTGGACTCGGCCCTCTCCCTGGAAGCCCAGGTGATGGCCGTCTCCAGGGCCGCTTTTTTCCATCTCCGCAGGATCGCCCAGATCCGCCAGTACCTTGATGAATCCTCCCTGAGGACAGTTGTGCAGGCCCTGGTGATCTCGAGGATCGACTATTGCAATGTCCTCTACGTGGGGTTGCCCTAGACCCTGGTCCAGAAGCTACAGCAGGTGCAAAGTGCGGCGGCCAGACTGGTGGTGGGTGCCCGCAGATACGAGCACATCACCCCAGTCCTGGCCCGCCTGCACTGGCTCCCCGTTGTCTTCCGGATCAGGTTCAAGGTCTTGGTTTTGACTTTCAAAGCCCTCCACGGCTTGGGACCAGAGTACCTGGCAGAGCGTATCTCCCAGAGGTCATCCGGTTCCAGACCCACAAGATCGTCGCAGGCGCGCTGAGTGGCCACACCCAGAGAGGCGCGGAAAACGCGTACGCGGAACCGCGCCTTCTCTGTGGTGGGGCCTTCACTCTGGAATCATCTCCCCAGTGAGCTGCGCCTGCTGGAGTCCCTGCCTGCCTTTAAGAAGGCCTTGAAGACCTTCCTTTTTAAAGAGGCCTTTGGTGACCTTATTAGCTAGTTTTTTTTCTTTCCTCTTTCCCCTCCCCTCCACCCAATTTGCCGCCATCTTGTCCTCTGTCGCTTTACTGCTTGGAGGTCTCTCTACTTATTTTATGTGTTTTTATCATTGTTAGCCACCCAGAGTTCCCGCCAGGGAAGATGGGCGGGATATAAGTTTATAAATAAATAAATAAATAAATAAATAAATAAATAAATAAATAAATAAATAAATAAAATCCAGAGCCGGAATCCCTGGGGGCAGTTCATGGCTGTGTACAGTCATGTTCTGGTCCTGAGATGCAGCTGGAACTAATTGTATCAGCTCTGCCATTCCATTAAACTATTCCAGCGACATGGAGTGGTGTTTTTTCCTTCCCTGCTTTGGTAGCCATTTTAACCCCCAGGCCTTATGTTCTGAAGAGACCACTTCAACTTTGCATGCAGGGTGGAAACCACATGGCTTCTATACAAAGCAGGACACCATAGTATCTCAAGACTGAATTATGCTTATATTATTCTCCTTTGATCTAGGCTTAACAATTTACTGTTCAGTTTTACATTTTCAAAAAGAAGAATGGTTGTATAGAAATTCCAATAGACAAGGACACTTGTCATCCTACTCCAAATAAAAAGTAACTTTTCTGAGTTCTGGCTATTTTGTCATCCAGATTTGAGCAAGAAGGATTAGCACAAAGCTGTGCTGTGGTTGTAAGTAATGTGACACACCTCGGGGCAAAGGAAAGCAGTAGGACTGAAGGAGCTGAAGTTTCCTGGACAGTAGAAGCCAGCAGCACATGGTCCAGTAGGTGAACTCAAGCCCAAGCTGGCACAGAAGAATCCCGGAGAACAGGGTAAACAGCAATCCAGAGAAGAACATCCTGTAGGATAAGAGAAGCTGGCCGAGGTCAATTCTGCATGGAGCAACTGCCTAAGGATGCCCAGCAACGGGGATGTCCAGCAGCTCAAGATCCACGAGCAAGGGATTTCCCATGTTTTAAAATTGAGATAAACATTACAGTGCCCTCTTTGTTGCCACGGTGAAGAGATGTAGATCAGAGACACAGATCTACACCCACCAGGGGCATAGCTGGGGAGGAGCAAGGGCGGATATTTGTCCCTGGGTGCAGCATCTGGGGACGACAATTGATGTCATATAATTGTAAATGATTCTCCACTTCTTACCTCCCGCTTGCCTTCACCAGTTGCCACCCAGTGGGTTCTTCCCCTAGTCCCCCCATCCCTGCCCCATCCATGTGCACCTAGGATTTCTGCAGTGGAAGTTAGGGTGCTTTTACACAACCTCGAAAATCCACTGGCAACTTAAATTCAGACCAAAGATCGTGGGGGTTTGTTCTGCTTCCTGTGTTCCCACCCTTCCAGACTCCATTGCTCCTGTCTGTGGTGAGGGGAGGGAGAAAAAAAGGGAGAAAAGAATGCAGGCTCACCTCCGCTCACCTCCACTTGCCATCAGAGCAGCCCCGTAAGGATTCCAGGCTGTTAAAGGGGTGGCGGGGACAAAAAAACCAAATAGAAGGCGAGGAGAGCTGGCATCCACAGGTTTATAATCCGCATTGGAATTTTTTTTTTTTTACCTCCGGAGATCAGGTACTTCTAAAATGTGCTGGGGCGCACTTAGGTGGCGTGGTTGTACTTAATTTTTTTAAAGTCTGGAGCTGGTGGGAAAACAATTTTAAGCTCCGCATCTGGGAGCCATTTGCCTCATATTTTAGGGGTCATGTAAAAGTGGCCTTAGTTAGGAGCCTTTTGTTAGCAGCGGTAGTGGCCGGAGGAGACCCATCTCCCCAGGCAACAGAGCCCAGCTGGGGGCAGTCTGTGGAGCGGCTGAGTGGTGAGCTGGTGGCAGCTGCTGCAGCCCTTCCTGGTGCACAAACTTTGGGCTGGGGAACAAAAGAGGGAGGCTGCCTTGGAGGGATGGAGATGGAGGGCGAGAGGGAGAGAGGGAGAGGGAGAGAGCAACAGCACAGGCAGGTGGGCAGGCTATGAAGTTTCTCCTCCTTCTCCCTGCCTGCCTCTGCCTCACCGCCCTCGGAAAAGGAGGAGGAGGCATGGAGGAAGGACCGCTCTGGCAGCCAGGTGACCCCTGGAGCACAAGGCTGCCCAATAGAGATGGGCACGACTCAAAAAAATTGTGTTTCGTTTTTTGTTTGGTCGTTTGGGGATCCGTTTCGGTTCGTTTTTGTTTTTTGTTTTCTTTTTGAAAAATTTTTTGTTTCATTTTCGGTTCATAACAAAACAAAAAATGAAAACGAAAATGAAAAATTGCTGTTTCGTTAGCATTCTTTTCAGTTCAATTGATTTGCCACAACGAAAATGAAAAACACGGCAAAATCAGTCGTTTCGTTTCCGTTTCCGTTTTGGTTTTTGAAAAATTTTTGTTTTCGTTTTCATTACGAAACGAAACGAAAAAATGAAAACAAAAACAAAAATTTTGCTGAGTTGTGCCCATCTCTACTGCCCAATGATCAGAGTTTGGGGGCATGCCATTGAGAGGAAGGGTCCGGTTGGGGGGGCAGGCACTCTCCCTGGACTCTACCCCCCAGCAACTGATTGATTAACTGCAAATCAGTCTCGTTTCTTATATCATTCTGAAATGTAAGTCTCATCGATTTGTATAACGGACCCCCTTATGGCTCACACCTTGTCATGATGGGGCCAGGAGGGGGCACGAAAACTGACTTTGTCCCCAGGTGCTGAAAACCCTAGCCTCTGAAACTCACAGATTGCATTCATGAGCAGCCTTGTGTCCCTTTGTGGGGACAAAGGTGGTGCAGAGGTGACACAAAATACATCCCACTGTATATACATCCAGCTGCTAACTAGAAAAGACCTGTTGAACCAACTGCTGGATAGTAAGTCATCACTTATGTAAATCCCATTCATTCAGGGGGTCTATGCCAGTTAGGATGCATCCATTAGATTTATTGAGTGAGGATTTTCCTCTACATGTTTTCACGATGAAAATGACTTCCATAGTTATGATTTCCCCCAGCAGGTCAAAAATTATGCCATATACTTAGTAGTCCTGGTTGACAATGTGCGACTCTCCAGAGGTTGCCCAGAGGATGTAATGGCCTGATAGGTACATGAACCTGAAACTCCTACATTCCAGCCCAACTACTGCACCACACTGTCTGTCCATCTCAAGTATTAAAATGTTTTGGCTCATCCCTGCTATCTACCACTTAAGGGGAGAAGCTATCTGACACACACCTTTCAGGGCAAACAGAGAGCTTGCTTCCTTATGCCTGGAGAAAGGAAACAACGAGAGCCAACAGAATCTGAAGGTGATGTGAGATGGCCCAACTCAAGCTGTTCTCACCTGTTGCATCATTCAGTGTGCCGATGGGGCAGGCGACAGGGGACAAGGTGCCTTCTGGACAGTAGTGGCCCTGTGGGCAGGGTCCATTGAGGGGGAACTCAGGTGTACTCTGTGGGACAGCATCTGCAGCTCCTCCTGCACAGTAATGCCCAGGAGAACAGAGACCTGCAGAATCAAAACCAAGAGGATGCTTAGGGGATGTGGTCACATAAGGGAAATTCAACTGTTCACCAAAAAAGGAACTATTTTAAGTTTTGGATTGACCACCTCGCACATGAACTTACCTTGCTTGCTTGCTTATCTGCCTGCCTGATTGCTTTACTTACTTGCTAACTAACTAACTAACTAACTAACTAACTAACTAACTAACTAACTAACTAACTAACTAACTAACTAACTATATATTTTACCCTGCCTTTAGCCCCCCCCCCCACGGCCCCTCAGCATATTACATCATTAAAAGACAACATTCAAATCTGAAAATAGTAAGGACACAAATACTAAAAAAAAATCATGCCACTACGAATCTAAGAAATGGTAAGCAAAAGCTGTACCAAAAGCTGAACATTCAAAGCAGTATTGGAAAATCGTCCTTTTTTTAACCACTTAGACTGGCAGTCACAACGATCAAACAAAACAGTCCCAAGAATCTGTGTCCAGTTGAAAGATAAAGCATTCATATATTTACAGACTGATGCAGGCTACAAAATAAACTACTCCATTTGTTCTATCTCAGATCCAGACTGCCCAGAATTCCTTACCATCAGGTTCCCAGTTGGCATCGCCATAGCAGTACCTCCCTGCAGGGCATGGCTTACAAGCATCGGAGGAGAGGGCTCCCTCAAGGGTGTTCAGCATGCCCGCGGGACATGGCAAGGGGGTGGCTGTCTGGAGCGGGCAGTAGAAACCTGCCAATGCATGAGTGCCTTAAAAAGTCATGACAAACATACACAACAGGATAGGGAAAATATAGGAAACTGACCCAGTCAATGACTACACAATGTCTCAGTTCCTCAAAGCACAGCAAAGTGGTTTCCAAGGTCATCCACAAACCTGGAGGTAGATATGCTCTCAAAATTCCTGCTAACTACTCAGTTTTAGTCAAGGGACCCAGATCTTAAGAATCCACCCTGAGAGCCACAGAAAACAAGAGGCAGCTACTCCTGCCTGAGCCTCCAGGCAAAAGGTTTTAATCAGCAACTGCAGGTCATGGAGCTAGCAAGCTTATTTTATTTATTTTATTCATTTTATTTATTCGATTTTTACCCCGCCCATCTTCCGAAACAGAACTCTGGGCGGCTTACAGAGCTGAACAAGTCAGCAGAGAATACAATGTAAAACAAACGAAATTATAGACAGCAACAACAATATAAAACTACATTTTAAAACATATTAAACATCATGGCATCTTGATAACTTGTCATAGCAGTCACAGCTCAGCAGTGATAGAAGTTGGTGAGCGTGTAGATGGCAAGGGGACAGACAAATAAAAAAGAAAAAAAAGTCAAGTTACGCCGCCGAAGGCCTCATTAAAGAGCAAGGTTTTTAATGTTCGACGGAAGGCTAACAGGGACTCTGCTGAGCATACAATGGGTGGTAAACTGTTCCAGAGGGAGGGGGCAGCCACCAAGAAGGCCCGATTGCGAGTGATGGACTTTCGGGCCTCTCTTGGGGTGGCGACCCGGAGCTAGTGCGCTCGTGACTGCCGAACTGGACGGGCCGAGGTTGATCGCTGGATGATGCACTCTGACAGGTAGTCCGGGCCCAGGCCATGGAGGGTTTTATAAACTAAAACCAGGACCTTGAATCTGATCTGGGATGCAACGGGCAACCAATGCAGGCGAGCCAGAACCGGCGTGATATGGTCGTGACGATGCACACCTGCCACCAGTCTGGCTGCCGCATTTTGTACCCGCTGCAAGCGCCGGAGGACAGTCAAGGGCAACCCCATGTAGAGAGCGTTGCAGTAGTCTAACCGTGAGATCACCAGCGCTTGCACCACCGTTCTCAGGGAGTCACCATCTAGATATAGGCGGATCTGGGCAATTTGGCGTCGATGGTAAAAGGCGGATCTGGACACGGCAGCCACCTGGGCTTCCAAGGTGAGCGCCGGGTCCAGAACCACACCCAGGTTACGAGCCCTATCCGCTAGCTGGAGGGAAACCCCGTCCAGGCTGGGAAGAGGGCCTCCATATCCAGTTGGGGAACTCCCGAAGAACATCACCTCAGTCTTCTCGGGGTTGAGCCTGAGCCTGTTCGTCCTGGTCCATGTCAGGACCGCATCCAGACACTGGTCAAGAGTCTGGACAGCTTCCACTACAGAGGTGGGGGAGAGATAGAGCTGCATGTCATCAGCATACTGGTGACAGCAGACTCCAAATCTCCTAATGACCCCAGCCAGCGGCCTTACATAGATGTTGAACAGCATGGGGGAGAGAGATGAGCCCTGCGGTACCCCACAAGGGAGTATCCACGGGGCCGACAACTCTTCTCCATGCTGCACATACTGGGGACGGCCCTCCAGGAAGGAGTGGAGCCAACTGCAAGCAGTGCCTCCGATTCCCACCTCGGAGAGCCGATCCAGTAGGATACCGTGGTCGACGGTATCAAAGGCTGCTGACAAATCCAGGAGTACCAACAGGGTAGAGGAACCCATCGGCTGCCCGGATTAGGTCATCTTGCAGCGCGACCAGAGCTGTCTCGGTCCCCCAGCCAGGCCTGAACCCGGACTGGCATGGGTCAAGGCATTGGTGTTCCTCCAGAAAGGATTGAATCCAGACCGCAGCCACTCTCTCGATTACCTTGCCCATAAAAGGGACATTGGCGATCGGACGGTAATTTGCCAATTGGTCCAATGCCAGGCCTGGTTTTTTAAGAATGACTAAAAGCACTCAGGGTGCAATCAAAAGAGGCTGACAAGATCATGTTTGATCAAGCTGGAAAGAGCTGCTTGACTAGAAGTGATCTCTGTGCAAGTGACCCTTACACCTGGACCCCCCAAAAGAGAAGCCCTGCTACTGGACCAAAGAGGTCGAGGCACAGCATGGAGGAGGGTCAAGTTGGTTTGGGATCTCCTGCGTGTGTGACCACTTGAAAGGTAACTAGGACTGGACTGAGTCACAAGCAGTCCAAAACACCAGCTCTTTCTCTGCCTGATTTCACCCTCTACCTTAGATGGGATAAACACCACATTACAAAGGAGACAGTTTGTTGCAATGCAGAAAAGGTCATAACCAAGAACCAGGCATTCTCATTGGTTGCCCCCTAGTTCTGAAACCAACTGCCCCTAGACATCTGACCAGCCCTTTCACTTGGAACACTTAACCATGTTTTAAAAAATATGGTTCCTCAAACAAGCTTTCCGGCAGTTTTGCTGACTATTGGGACACCTACTATCTATCTGCCTCTGCCTCTAATCTCCTTTTTGTTGGTTTATATATTATGCAGCTGTTTATTGATTATGTTTGTATAGCTATGGGGTTTTAGTATGCTTAATTTTTGTACTACCTTAGTTATTTATTAGTGTGCGTGTAATGTTTTTTAATATGTTGTACACTGTACAGAATAGCCTACAGGCTAGATGCAGTAGTATATGTCCAACCAACCAACCAACCAACCAACCAACCAACCAACCTATTAATAGACTATAGAGAACAACTAGAAGTGGGCTGTGTGTGAGAGAGAGACAGACAGGGAAGAATAGCTAATTTATCCAATACATATGAAAGTCTCTAACAACCAGAAATCAGGGAAGAAACTTTCAAGAGAAATTCAGCAACAGAACATGATAGGAGAATAATAATTGGACTCCTTTTGTACCATCAACCAATTATGCATTGCAACACAACGTATCAGTCTCTTCAGAAAACCACTGAAGCCTTAATTAGTAGGATGGCATCAGTGACCTTGAGGGTTGCAGATAACACCTATAAGCTGACTGTTGGGCTTATTGTTTCCAGGAAATGGAAAGTGGGTTTTCTCAGCACTCGATGGAAATTGTAGAATTTAGTCACACTGAAGCTTTGCATGCTTTGTTGATGCTGCTGGACCTTGCAAATTCGAAAAGGCACAACTCCACCTCCAAGTTCACTCTGAAAGCCTTACCTCGAGGGCAGCTCTGCAGCTCCACAGTGGCAGCATGTCTGCACGCTGTACCCGCTGGGCATGGGAGACAGGTGGTGGCCCCATCTGTGGGACTAAACGTGCCAGGCTCACATGGAACCTCCAGGCTGGTGCCCTCTGGACAGCGGAAGCCTCTTGGGCATCGGTACCCATGAATCCTGTCATTGGGGCAGGGAGCAGTGTTGCCCTCCAGGCAAACGTACCTGCAAAGTTGACGTCAAGAATCTGTGAGGAGTTGTTCCTATGCATGATCTACTTGAAGGGAAAAGTCAAACATTGTCAACTAGCTTTGGGTGAAATCATTCTGATCATGTGTGGCACTTTCCTTGAAAAACCCTGGATGCCTCGCTTTGTTTCAAGATATCTTGGAAGGTGTAGGAATACCTAGAATGTCCAATCAGTTTTCTTGTTTTATTCTACATTAGGAAGGGGGAGGACACTTGAAGAACAGAAACAAATTCATTCATTCATTCGTTCATTCATTCGTTTGTTTGTTCATCTGTTCTTTCTTTCTTTCTTTTCTTTCTTTCTTTCTTTCTTTCTTTCTTTCTTTCTTTCTTTCTTTCTTTCTTTCTTTCTTTAGTGGGAGGGATAGGTTGAGAGGAGTCTCAGTGATAGAGACAAAGTCTGCAAAGACCCAAGGAAAATGCCCCCAAAACAGAGCTTGTACACATAATGTGTTAATTGAATGCATTCATGTTAAAAGGACACATAATGTGTTAATGAATGCATTCATGTTAAAAACCCTAAAATGAATCTACTTGTGACTTGATGGTACATTATTATTATTGTGGTGGTGGTGGTTGTAAATGCTAAAAACACTACTTTTGCCCAGAAATGGGATGAATGACTCTAGTCTTCAGGTGGCAGTATTTTAAAAAAAAAAAATTTAGCATTAAAATCTTTGCTCATAAAACTTTGCTCTAGACGCATCAATTGCTCTCCCGCCTGTTCAGTGTGAAACAACATTATCATTAATACATCAAATTAACACCTCATCTCTGGGCTCTGTCCTTGAACACAGCCAAGTGGATTATCCCTGCTTTAATCTAATTCCCACCTATTCTCTCAATGTCGCCCCTGTTTATTTTCGGACACAGTTAGACCGCCACTCTTGAGCACTGCCTGCCTGCCTCAGCTTGTCATTCAATCGTGGGGAACAAGCCTTCGTGCCCCTTACCCTTCATTGCAGGGAACCATCTGGGATAGATCAGAAATCCCTGGTTGGCTGCAGTAGAAACCTGCAGGGCACAGACGACACTCTTGCTCTGCCTTCAGGCCCAAAGAGGTGGAGAAAAAGCCAGGTGGACATGGGACAGGGTAGCCAGTTCCATTGGGGCAGAAATGTCCAGAGGGACAGACTCCATTCCCAGACAGAAGGAAACTAGCAGAATCCACCTATGCAAGGAAAACGGACAATAAAGTCAATGAGAAAGAATGATGGGGGTGATGACAGCAACAACAAGGAACACCTTTTATGGTGTCGTGTCCACATGGGAAATAGTTTTGACCTGTGAGGATCTCTGAAGATAGTCTCCCCCAGATAAGCCTGCCCAGAATCTGAACTCCACAAGGGAAGCCCTGCTGCTTATCCCACAAACACAAGAAAGCAGGTTAGTGTGTAAACAAGAGAGAGCTTGTTCTATTGCAAAACTTTGATTGTGAAACTCCCTCTTAAGGAAGTCAGGTTAGGTCTAGTTCTCTTGAGATTCCAGCAATGAAACTTTCTTCTGGCCTTTCATTCTCAAAACTTTCCTAATTCTGCTTTTAAAGAATGCATCATTTTGGAAGCCTTGGTGGCAGAAAAAGCAATCAAATAAAGATTAAAACCTTTGTCTTTGTCTTTCACATCCTTTGTATTTTTGGACATGAAGAACTGTGAAGATTTGTTACATTTTCAGTCTGACATGGACAGTTGTGGAATCATAGAATAGCTGAGTTTCAAGGGGCCTATAAGGCTATCAAATCCGGCCCTTGACTAAGAGCCCGAGTCCAAATCAACATAGATCTGCGCAATTATTGTCCAATTTTCTCTTGACAACGACAAGGAGGCAGGTAAACCCACTTCTTGCTGTTGCCACTCACCCTTTCACTGATGGGTGTTGGGCTTATTGCTCCTTTGATGCAATAGTAGCCTTGATAGCAAAGACCCGTCGGTTGGGACAGTCCGGGAGACGAGCAATATCTCCCTAAAGGAGAAAGAGTGAAAGCAGCAGTGCGTGAGGGCAGTATTTGTGGGGCAACCCAAAGCACTCTTCTTCCCCTCACTCTCTGTCAGCTTTGTCCTCAGATGGGCTGCATATGTTGTAAGATGGACATCCGCTTACCTGCTGGACAAGGCTCACAGTCAGATTCCTGAGTGCCACCAGCCCTCGGTCCATATGTTCCCCTGGGGCATGGGTGGTCTGTGCCAGATATGGTGCCCAGAGGACAAAAATGTCCAAGAACACATAGCCGAGGAAACTGGGTTGCAACACCTGAGGGAGAATAAGGTGTTCAGAAACCCAAATTGTTTTTATTTTGGCAAATAGAGAGTTTAATTCTGACTTGTGAAACAAGTCTCCAGTATGCTATTACATAGTCTCTCTGATTATTCATATAAGAAACAACTCTTTAGATCCCCACTGCATGGAATGCTTTTTCCTTGATTTTTTGTTTTGACTGGCATAGTTCCCCTGTGAATTGAGCCATGAATGCCTTGGGAACAAGGATTCATCTCTGAGAAAAAGCACAGACTGACAGTAAGTGGTTCTAATCAAGAATGGAAATTCTTGCTTGTCTCATATTTGCATGTGTGAGAGAGGAATAGCAGAGTTATTCCACTTGGTGGCATCCTCATCCAGAGAAGAGAATAAGATTTTCCCCTTCATAAGTCAAGGAAAATTGCATGCGCTGGAACACATGCAATGCTTTAAAGCCAATATAATAAACTGCACAACGTTGTGGCGGCTTTATAAACAATTAAGGAATAGACTCACAGACAGGACTGTTTGCATTTCTTTAAACATTCTGTGGCAAAAATCCTGTTGAGTAATATATGGCTCCATAAGGGTGACAATATCACCGGCAGCGGGAGACTGCCAATAATTAAATAATTATCGCTGTGATCTCAGGAGTTGTGCAATGAGCCTGTTTGCTGGTGAGTTGCTAGCAGGCCAGGCAAACTGAAGGATCTAAACAGTAACTCTTTAATTAGTGGCAATCTGTCTCTGCTGGTAATGTCATAATTCTTGTGCAAATGTAATTTACTCAACAGGATTTTGGTCAGCCTTTGTGTGTGTGTGTGTGTGTGTGTGTGTGTGTGTGTGTGTGTGTGTGTGTGTGTGTGTGTGTGTGTGTGTGTCAAGACAGACTGAAGTATGATGATATATTTAGTCAGGAATTTTTACATCCCTCCTCCAAACCCTGAATAGTAATGACCAACATGGGGGCAGTCTTGTCACCTTCTTACTTTCATTGAATGGCTCACAGAAGAATCCTGCTGGGCAGGGGTCACACGATTCTTTCCCTTCTTCCAGTTGGTAGCTTCCCTTCTGGCAAGCCACTGGGGCCATGGATCCTTCAAGGCAGAAAAACCCACGTGGACACCGCAGGGAAGCAGGCGTGGAGGAGACCTGCCCTGGTGGGCAATAATAACCAGGGGAACATTTGCCATCTGGAGCCGTCTTTCCTGGCCCTAAAATTACAGGGATTGCACAAGGGTCTTTTTTAGGGATGGGCACGAAATGCCAAAATGGTGTTTCATTTTGTTTTTCGTTTCTTCCCCATTTCATTTTGTTTATTGCAAAATGATATTTTTTTAAAAAATGTTTCGTATTTCATTTTGTTTCATTTTGTGTTTTTTAATTTTTTTTACACTGTTGGGGCCGTGGTTGCATTGTTTTCTACTGCTGACCAGCTGGCCCGTGGCGAGGCCAGTGGGCACTTTTTTTAAACCGTAGAACTGACCAGTTGGCCTGAGGGCCGGGTCCGTGCTTCTTTTTAAAAAAATATCCTGCTGACTAGCTGGTCTGTGGGCGGGGTCGGCATTTTTTTTATTTTTTTATTTATTATTTTTAAATCTCATGCCGACCAGCTGGCCTGCAGGCTGGGTCAGCGTGCTTTTTATTTATTTGTTTTTTATTCATTTTTTTCTCATACCGAATAGCTGGCGCATGGGCCAGGCCAGCTGGCCTGCAGGTCTGGGTCAGTGCTTTTTTTAAAAAAAATCTCTCACTGACTAGCTTGCCCATGGACTGTCAGCACTTTTTTATTTTTACCCGTGGTGGTGAGGAAATGAAATGGTTCATTTTAACGGAAAAATGACCTTTTCGTTTCATCTGTAACAAAATGCTGCTTCATCATTTTATTTTGTTTTGTTTCCTTTTGCTTTGTTATGTAACAAAATTACAAAACAGCATTTCATTTTTTGTTTTGTGCCCATCCCTAGTATTTTCCTTTATTTATTCAGTTACTGCAATTATTTCAGCAGTCTTGAAAAGTCTTGAAGCAACAACATCAATGACAACCTGCTGACAAAAAACAGTTACAAACAGTTCACTGCTGAATTAGGAATGTGTATGTTCCCTATTGCAATTTGGAACTTAAGGTGGGGCTTTGGGATATATCCTGTTTGGGGTCCAGAGCAATCTGGATATGACCCATCTTTTTGCAAGGGTGTTTGAGAAAGAGCAGACCAAAGAAGGTACCAAAACAATCCCCCTCTAGAAAAGAAATGATGCCCATGATTGGACCTACCACTGCAGAAATACCCAGCGGGGCAGAGTTCACAGGCAGATGCATTCCACTCCCCACCATGGGGACTGATGGTTCCAGACACACATGGAACTGGAGACCATGTGCCTTTGGGGCAGTAGAACCCTGGGGGGCAGAGCTTCTGATCAGGACGTGTGGATGCCATTTCACAGTAGTACCCAGCATGACATAATCCTGGAAAAAAAGTTTGAATTTTTAAAAAAGCAAGTCGCCTGAGAACCTTTATGCATCTGAGCATCTAAAATGAGAAATGCTGGGACATCCTTGCAAGGTGTATTCTGTGACCAAATCAGATATGAAGGGGAATTACAACAGCTAAGAATCAACCCAAGTACCTCAGTAATCAGACTGAGCTTCAGTTTACCTATCAAAAATATATCCCAAGAACAAAGCACGCTAAATGCAAGATACAGACATGAGGAAAATTAAGCGCTATGGCAAGCAGATGCCCTTCACACCCATTTGAACATTGCAGGGAACACACACACAAGCTGCCAGTAGAGATGGGCACGACATGAAAAAAATAGAGTTTCATTTTGTTTCTCCTTTTGTTTTGGTTTGTTTCATTATTAATAAATTTTTAAAAGAGTTTCTGGAATGAAATGAAATGAAACAAAAATGATTCATTACTCTATATAATGGCTTCCCGGAATCCTAGAGGCACCATTTTTTTTGGGGGGAGCTTCTTTGGACTCTTCCCCCATTTGGAGATGGTTGGGGTTTGGGGGTGAGTTATTAAACTCCAAAGGGGGTCCCCTAGCTAATTGCAAAACTGCTGTATGGCACGTGCCGACAATATAGGGCTTAAAAAAGGGGAAGTAATAAATTGACCTATTGCCATTGTGGCATTTCCAATTGTTGCTCTGGGGGACCCTCTTTGCAGTTCCATCATGAAACAGTTTCCATTGTTTCGTGATGTAACAAAACAATTTGCTACATAACGAACTGACAAAACAGTGTTTCATTTTTCATTTGGTGCCCATCTCTACCTGCCAGGCATATAAACTAGTTTAATATCTAAACACCTTGATGAAACAAAACTGCATCTGTTTGTGGAAGGGGAAGCATGATTATGGTGCCCAATGGTGAGAGAAACACACTTAGCTTTCTCAAATGCAAGATCCTCTTTATAACTACTTCATAGCATTGACGGCATTCTACATACAGTATATTAATAGTGAATTGGTACCTTGTATAAAGGAATTAATTCATTCCAAATGAAATTGTGTTAAGCAAATTTTCCTTTATACAAATTTCCCATGGGAATGCATTAAAAATGGAGCAATCCCTAATCGCGACCATTTTTATGTTGCACGGATTTGCCCCACAGGCAATTCTGTGAAGCAAATTTCGCCTATATCTGGAATTGTTTATGTTGTACAGATTTTATGTTATACAAACCATTTGTTGTACGAGGGTCCACTCTGTGTGTGTGTGTGTGTGTGTGTGTGTGTGTGTGTGTGTGTGTGTGTGTGTGTGTGTGTGTGTGTGTGTGTGTGTGTGTGTGTGTGTGTGTGTGTGTCTGTGTCTGTGTCTGTGTCTGTGTGTCTGTGTCTGTGTTTGTGTGTATGCAAAATCCTTGTGCATCCTATATACATAATGCACAAAATGTACATTTTTGTGTACATTTATCACAATCTCCAGTGTGCATCTTTTTGCACACTTTTCCTGATATGGATATTTTTTTCTAGACTTTTTGAAGTTGGAACTGGACTGACAGGTCTGGAGAGGTGTCCCATCTGGAAGAGGAATTGTCTCCAAGTTCCCAGTTTGTGTTTTTAGCTTGGGGCAGATGCCTGAGAATGACTCACTGGAAAAAGATGGACCAAATAAAGTTCAGTCTTATCCCTAACTCAGCCTCACCTCAGTGGAACCCCAGGGAATCCAAGAACAGTTTGCCATAAACAAAACAAAACAAAAACCCCAGTGAATCTGAATCAAACATATCCCAATGTTCAGAGATTTTTGTGCAAATAAAAGAACAAGCAAAACATGTCTTGATGATTTTTAAGACTGTTCCTCAGGAGAGCAACTTGGACATCTTTCATGTAGCACCAGGCAGAAAAGTGCACTGAGATTTTCATCCTATTGAACAAGCTGTCAAAAAAAATTATGAGGAAAATATCTATGCAAATTGTGTATATAGAAGATAATTATTTGGGAAGGGGAGGATAAACCAGAAACAAGAGGCTGCTTGATTAATATGAGATAAAATGAGCTTAATGCTTCAAAGGGAAATTATGTTAATAGAAATTTAAGTCAGTTTTGGAATTGATTGCTTATACCTTGGAGATTACACACACACACACACACACACACACACACACACACACACACAGAGAGAGAGAGAGAGAGAGAGAGACAGAGAGAGACAGAGAGAGAGAGAGAGAGAGAGAGAGAGAGAGAGAGAGAGAGAGAGAGAGAGAGAGAGAGAGAGAGAGAGAGAGAATGTCCCAGGAAAGAAGGCAGTAAAACTCACCTGAAACCCTGGCCAGGCCTTCTCCTTGGCAGAAACTTCCCCCAGGGCATGACAAGCAGGCATTTTGGGAGATCTTCCCAGGTTGGGGCAGCAAGGTTCCACTTGGGCATGGTCTTGGGATGCTGCTACCCAAAGGGCAGTAATGCCCAGCAGGGCACTGGTCTCCAGTTTCATCATGAACAGGATTGGGAACCCGTGCATTCAGGATGCAGTAGTATCCAGGCAAACAAGGGCCACTAGGTGTCATGAGACCTACAAAACAGAGAGTATGGTATACATCCTGTCATCTATGTACTGTATATCAACATATACTATTTAGTTTAAGATCTCTACACTGCTTATGGCTAGATAGCCTCTCGTGTGTAAAGGTTTACTGAAAATCTTATGATGGTATGGTTTGTAGTCAGTAACTAGAGACAGAGAAACTCTACAAACAAAAAAATGGTCCCCCAGTTTTTTGTTTGTCAGAATAAAGAGGTCTGCACCTGGTTCATTTCCGTTTGTCGTGAATTTTTGGAAAAAGTTCAAAGGATGTTTTTCATTTTTTCATTTGTCGTTTCTACCCGCTTTTTAATGATTTTAAAGCAGTTCCGTCTTGCAGGCATCCCCAATGCCCCAGACCAGAGGGAAAACACTAAAAAAATGGATGCTGGCAGAGACACAGTATAGACTAGGTATGCAGGGAGGGCGTTGCCCAGGGTGGGCTTCCCACACAGAGTGACTGTTTATCCAGGGACAAGGGCCTGGTACTCACCGGGAGGAATGTGGCAGCTTTGAGTCACACACAGTGAAGGGAGGCTGCAGGACTTAAGCTAGAGTTGCAGAGACAGCAATCCCACCCTAACTCCCACCAGAGACTGCAAGGAGGACGGGAGCTGCCAGTGTATTAAATGCCCTCTGTGGCTATCAAGACCACTATGCCCAGTCTGCAACCTGGGCATGCTATTGGTTGAACATGATCCCATCACATGGCTTGCCTCCATTTTACTGTAACTGTGTTGACATCCATTTTAAAGGAAAAGAAAATACAAATCGATGGAGAAGACAAAAACAAACGTTTTGAGTCCCCCCAAGTCTTTGGTAGGTAGTAATTTCAAAAAATTATCACATTATCAAGGTTTTTTATGGATGTCCAGGGCGTATTTTTAACATTTAAAACATCTCATTTCATTGTGCGCCGCTAAGATTAACGGAAACTTAAATTTGGACCAGGGATTTTTGTGGTTCTGTTCATTTTGTTGCATTTTCATCACAATTTTGCTTTGTTGTTTCATTACATAACGGAAAAACTAAGGAAAAACGGACATGAAAAATGCTGCCCGAGCCCATCATTGTCCTGCCCATCTCTAACTGTAACTGTGGTGCCATCAGAGACGTTGGCCATGTCTTTGGGTTGGAGTCCAAGTCTTTGGCACCAAGTTCCAAATCTGTATCAGAGTCTTTGCTACCAAGTCCTGAGTCCCACATCCGAGTCTTTTGTACAATGACATGCATTCCAAGCCCAAAGCTGAGTCCCTATTAAAAACAAGGTTTTCCACAGAAAAAAGGGAGAGGATGGCTGGGCTCTAAGTCATGAGTTGAGTCCGAATCACTGGAGGAGGGGAAACCCAAGTCAAGTCCAACTCGAGTCACCAGTCCAGCTTGACAGTGAGTCCTGTGATTTGAGTCTCCATTTGTTGGCACCCCCCTTGACCAGGAAGAGATGTGTGTGTGTGTGTGTGTGTGTGTGTGTGTGTGTGTGTGTGGGAGAGAGAAAAAGAGAGAGGGGGGGGAGAGAGAGAGATTAAACTAGGAAGCTTGGCGTCTTGCAATATTTTGGAACTGGAACTGGTTATAGAGTTGGTTCACTTGAGGGCCAAGATAATACATTAGAGATATCTGGAAGCTGAGTCATGGCTACTGGACTTCTTTTTGAGAGAGAAATGTTTTGCTGTTCATCCAAACAGGTTCATTGGTCTATCTCTAATGTTTCTATTTCTCAAAAAAGAAGTCCAGTAGCCATGACTCAACTTTCAGATAAACTCAACTGGATGACTGAGAATCTTCACATACATTACAGATAGGCTATCATTAAAAACAGAAAGTTGTTAAGTGTTTCAGGGACATGATTCAGGCTGATGTTCATTTGAAGATGCCAGGGACTGAGCCCAGAGCTTAGGGAAGCAATCAATCAATCAATCAATCAATCAATCATCTCCTGGTCTGGATCTAATTCCATGCTGACTATACATGCTTTTGTTAGCATTAACTTCCAGATTGGTAAACTTAAGGCCCCATCTCAGATCTGTCTCTGCTTGTCGGCTCATTCCTTTACCTGGATTTGCACAAAATTTCCCTCCAGGACACAGCTCGCATTCTTCAGAGCTGCTCAGGCCGGTTTGGTTGCTGAAGGTGCCACTAGGGCAGGGGAACTCCCTTGCAGATTTCGTCCCCAAGGGGCAGTAGTAGCCAAACAGGCAGTTCAATGGTTTGATCACAGCTTTGGATGGGGCGTCTTTGCCATTTTCGGGTTGGAGATCAGGGTCACAGAACCTGCCAGTAACGTGGAAAATGAATTATTGATTTAAACCATTGTTCTCATTCTCCTCTGCAGTTAAAAGGGGCAGTACAGGAGCTTTCAGATATCTAATGAAAATGAAATGATAAATCTTCATAAGCAATAGCAAGTTTAATTCCTAAAAGACACAATGCAAGAAGAAAAATGGATGAGGAGGAATAAGAAAATAAGGAAACTCAGGCACCATTCTTTAAAGTTAAGTGTTAATCCTTGTATAATGACACAGTTCAGGGAGATAGGAAGAGCCTATAGAAACATGACTCTCAAAAGATCAGATGGACGGGCCCTGTTTCCCATCTCACGTCTTTCTTCAATGAGCTTAGGAGACCGATTCAAAGAGACAAAACACATGAGACTGATGAAACAAAGATCAAGAATAACAACATTTTGGGTGTCAGGTAGGCTTCACTCATCCTCAGGCACATCACACCGGGTTGTACTGTAAGAAGAAAACACTGGTTTCAAAACTTGGGAATATATACTGTTGTGTATATATTTGAGGCGCTAAAATTAAATTATGCTAGCAAAGGATTTTTGGGAGTCTCAATCCAAATTTGGATTGAGACTCTGCGATGTAGATGAAAGTGGGAAAAAACAGAGAGATCAAGAATGGGCCGTCCACTGAGGTCAGCACGGATAAAAAGAAGGAAAATGAAAAGGAAGGTGTGATGGAAGAGGAAAAGAGTGAAGACAAAGAAGAAGAATGTAAAGCATTAAGGGCAGATGTGGTGGTGGAAGGGATGTGGCTGTATGACAGAGAAATGGACGAATGGGACGAGGTGATCTGGCAAGAGGAGGAGGAGTTAGTGAGAGGGGTGCATGAGGTAGGGATACAGATGGGGGGATGACAGTTGGAAGACGGTGGGGGGAAAGAGATGGAAGGAGAAGGAGACGATATGTTGTGGGGCCCATGGAGACTGGAAAGTCCTACGGAAGGGCGAACTCCCCAATCGACCCTGCCAAAAAGTACCTCATTGGGCAAGGCATCCCTGCTGTGGGACCATCTGTTCAGGAGCAGAGAAGATGCCCACTTGGGAGAGGGACAAATAGAGTTATGGGAGAACACATTATCAAATCCCACAGATTCCGTGAGAATTGACATTGGGGAAAAGTTATTGTTTAGCAACGTTCAAGAACATGTGCAGGAGGGAGAAATGAGGTGAAATATTATTGTTGAAAATGTTGAAAATAAAAGTCCCTTGAATTTAAAATCCGACCCTTTCATTGATCCGTTGGCAATCATCCATTCAAGTGAAAGGTATGGAAAACCCACTCAAAGACTCCCAGTAATCCTTTGCTAGCATAATTTAATTTTAGCTCCTTAAAATGTAGATTCTAAATTTCTGGGAGGGGGGTGGACATCATCATGCCTTTGCAGTTTGGATGGAGAGCTATGCCCAAGATAAATGAGAGGCAAATGCCAAATGCAACACACTACTCTGCATTTCAATAACAGATCATGCAGAGGCAGCCCAGGTCAATTGGTATGCAGGACATAAACAAGAACCTAGAAGGTGAGCAAAGACAAACCGTTGCACCAAGTATGTTCCTTACTTTCCAGCTGGGCAAAGTTTGCACTGGCTCTGACCCATTTCATCCTGGTATTTTCCAGGGGGACACGGTTTGGGTTCTGGACTTCCTGCAGGACAATAGTGACCTAGAGGACAGAGGTGGTCTACAGATGGAGGGGAAAAAGAGTTGTGTTAAAGTTTTGCATTCCTTAAACAAGCACTCAGTGTACTCTATATAGGAAAACTCTTCAGTTGCTTTGTAAGATTATAATTTGGAAAAATGCAGAAGAATGTACTGTAAAGACTGTTTGCTGCTCTCTTTCTCATTAGGTAGATTTGCTGTAAATCCAGAATTTGGAAAAGTTGCCTTTTTGTTGTTGTTTTGTTTTATTTTTACATCAGCATTCAAAATCCTCTTGGCCAGAAATAACATTCTGGGTGTTGTAGTACAAAAAACAATTGTCCAAGTTCTCCTTGGTCTGTCAAGTGAGGTCTGTCATTCCACTTCAAGAACAAAGACATGCTGGACAATAAGTACATTGATGACACAGCCCTGTCTCTACTTGTTCTCAGCATGAGATATAAGGAACTTGATTCCTGCACTTATGGGGCTCCTGTCGATTGAGAACTAAGCCTCTCACAGGGACAGACCTGTTCTGATAGTTCCCCAGAATACCTCCTCTTCTCCTGTCTCCTTCCTACCAGCAGGATGAAAAACTCTACTTTATCTAGTTATGAGCTTCTGGATTCTCCACGTGGCCAAGGAGAGGCTCACAGGAAGCCCCCTGAGGAGGACATGCCACTAATCTCTTCCTTCCGATATTGTTCCCTAGCAACTGGTGTTCTCAGGCACATCATCTTGATCCTGGAGGCAATATAGTGAGCTTGGTTAGATTATTCCCCAACCCCAAAACAACTCTGTCAGTGGCCATTGTGGCTGGAGGATTCTGGGAGTTGTGATCCTGAATGAATGAATGAATGAATGAATGAATGAATGAATGAATGAATGAACAATGAATGAATGAATGAATGAATGAAATCAAAGTCAAAATATAGAACCATCCACCACATGTGGCACCCTTTCCCCCTGTGAATTTGTATAATTTTGATGCCTACTAGCTTTCTACTGTGCCTTCTCTCTTCCTCTTCTCTGGTCAACCATCAACGTCTCACTTTCTTCCATCAGTTTTATTATTTTTATTTATTTTAGAGTATTTTTACCCCACCTTTCTCCTTGGAAAAGGATCCAAGGTGGCTAGCAGCTTCTTTTTTCCTTCCATCCATCAACCTTTTGCTTTCTTTCCTTGGATCCTTTCCTCTGAGACATTCCCTCCCTCTGACTAACATCCACTGTCATCTTCTCTCTTCACTTCTTTCCAACATTCCACTGCCCTCTCTTCTATTGACCAGCTTTCTATGACCTCACAGGCATCGCCCGTGCAACCACAGTGTGCACTTCACTTTCTTAGGGTCAAAAACTACATGATACTCTTGGCCCACAGTTAGATGCTGAGCTCCCTTGAGAGGTAAAAGACATTTGTTTACAACTTAGCTCAAGTTTGCTTTGGTTCCTGACCATGCAAATTATCCTGCATTTGTTTTATCATTTTTGTCACTTGCATTCATTTTTATTGCAAATCTGAGAATTAAGCATGGGCTTCATTAGCTCAGGCACAGAGCTTTGAAGAAGTAACATACCAGGAGGGAAAACATGGTACAAACATCCAGTGATAACTAGCTTATTGTAACATCTGGGAGTTGAGTTATGGCAACTAGACTTCTCATGGGACCAAATGTTTCAGTACTCATCCAAGTAGCTTCTTCAGACTGAAGAAGCTACTTGGATGAATAGCTAAAATTTCAACTCAAAAGAAAATAAGTCCGGTTGCCATGATGCAACTCCTGGATAAGCTCATCTGGTTGGCTGATAATCTCCACAGAGTAACTGTAACATATGATTTGAGATGAAAGGTGCTGTCCAAATGATTTATTGAATCCTTTTGCTCATCCTTCCTCCTACATCCATTAATTGCCCCAAAGAAGTAGTGAAGTAGTGAAGGGTGAATCCACCTCTTCTTTCTCCTGCCTGTGTTCTCAATTTGACTATGACGGTTACTTCATGTCCCTCTCATTGTGGTTACGCTTGGGACCGGTACAAGAAAATGTTACTCCACGTCCATTGCGTGATGGCAGAATCTTGTCCCAACCACGACCCCTGAACTGGGATTTAAGTGTGATGAGCCATACCTATCCCTGACCTTGGGAATTCTCTTGTCTTAGTTCCTGTTTTGAGACAAGTGCCCATGAAGTAAGTCTCATCACACAATGTACGCACTCTCCATCTAGTGGCAGGAGTGCAAAGTTGCATTCTCCAGTACAATCCCAATGGCATAAACCATGCATTGGAGAGAGATAAGAAGGCATAAAACCTCGAACTTTGCTGCTTAACACATGAAAGGCAAAGTTACAAAGAATCAAAATATCAAAAAACAGGAGGTCGGACCAAAAAAAGGAGGGGAAATGAAAGCAGGGAAGTACAGACAAAGTCACAAAACAAGATGTGAAGTAACTGTCCTCACGATACCATCAATCACATCCATGGGTAAATGAAAACAGGGACAGAACTGGGACAAGACCACGTGACCATGAACAATGTTATCACAAAATGAACGAGGAAGGATGTGAAGTAATCGTCTTAGTCAGTTGAGAAGGGAAATTCTCACTATCCGTAAAATCAGGATACAAAACAAGAACTGTTAAAGAATTCAAAGATACACTGCTGAGAGACGCCAGGCTGAAAGTTTTGAATCTCTTCATTTCGTATCAAGCCTGATGGCCTGATGGACGAGCCTCGTGGCACAGTGGTTAAATGCCTGTACTGCAAGTAAAACTGTGCTCATGACCTGGGTTCAATCCCTGGTAGCAGGCTCAAGGTTCACTCAGCCTTCCATCCTTCCGAGGTCGGTAAAATGAGTACCCAGCTTGCTGGGGGCAATTGTAGCCTGCACTCTTGTAAACCGCCCAGAGACTTTATTTGTATATGCAGAACACTTTTTGCTTTGCATAAGTTCTCAATATTTCCTTGTGACTTTATTTGTTGGATTGTTCAAAGACAAATATTTTGGGTTTTTTGTTTTCATTCATCTAATAACTTGGTTATCCATCTCTCTTGACATTCTTAGCTTACCAGGATGAAGGGTGAATCCACCTCTTCTTTATCCTGCCTGTGTTCTCAATTTGACGATGAAAAGAAGTGTCCCCCCCCTTCCTACCTGGATCTTGATCAGATACGGAGCCCTCTGGGCAGAACCAGCCTTCCGTGCACAAATCTTTTGGGGATGTCTGACCTGGGAGGGAACAGAACCAGCCAGCTACACAGGGACGGCAGTCTTGTGCTGAGCTACCACCATGGTGGGATAAAAAAGAACCTTTAAAAGGAAACATGGACATGTATTTTTGTGTATGTGTGTGAAAGATG
This sequence comes from Phrynocephalus forsythii, assembly GCA_029282475.1. Classification (NCBI taxonomy): domain Eukaryota; kingdom Metazoa; phylum Chordata; class Lepidosauria; order Squamata; family Agamidae; genus Phrynocephalus; species Phrynocephalus forsythii. The sequence continues at coordinate 9,557,595 of JAPFRF010000022.1, forward strand.
ATAAGGTTAAGGGTAACAAATTGTTGTATTTTTGACATCTACTGACTTTCAGAGTTAATCTGTATCAACCTACAAACAAAACTGCCATGCACTTCTCTCTGGCATCCGTTATGCATTCTTGCATCAACAAAACATAGGATTTTTTTCACTTTTTTTGGATTACAAACTCCCACAATTCCCTGTTTCGGTATTTCTACCTAATTTACACACAGCTTTCAGACACTGAAATGTTGCTCACCTAGGAGAAAGGGCCTGGTCTGGAAGGCTTTGATAGGCCTACCTCTTTCCAGGTGTCCTGTTCCTGCCCCAGTGGTAAGCGGGAGCTTTCTTTCTGAACAGGATAGAGCTTGGTCTAAATAAGCCTTAATGCTTTCAGGATTAGGCCTTCTTCCATAGGTGAGCCACATTGAGGTGCCTGCAAAAGACATCTAAGCCAAGTGGAATTTCCACGAAGAAGAATTATGGATTTTGTGGCCCAAGGAATCAAAAACCACATTGCTAGTGCCAGCTCTTCCCCACATCCTAATTTGGAACTTGATATAACTATAGAAAGTTATAGACAGTTGACTTTCACATTGCAAGAGGAGCGATCACACAGATAAGAACCTTGAAAGGCATTGCACATCAAAATGGACCTCAAACATTGCTTGGGGTCAACAAATCTGATTCATTCTTTGCAACCTCTAAACATTTCAAACACATTTCCACCACAGATTGCAAATATAATGGTTTCAGTTGGAAAGGGCCTTTAAAGCCATTGAGTCCAATGCCCTGCTCAATGAAGGAATCGACATCAAAGGAGATCTGACCATTGTCTGATTTCCCCTTGAATGCCTCCATCTTGGGAAGTCTGCCTCCATCATGTGGGTGGTAATGCCATTTCAGTTACACAAAGATCCTCATTTCGAGAACTGAGTTTCCTGCTATTAAATAAGACCATGACCATGGCGGCAGCTGGACCTGAGACTTCCCTGCAATGCAGAATGCAGATTTTGCACATTGTGTTGACTCTGGCATTTCCAGAGTGGTAATGGCATCAAGGAACTCTTTTAAACCTACCTGGAGGGCAAGCGACTGGAGAAGAGCTTCCTTGGGGACAGTAGAAGCCTTGAGGGCAAATATCTCCCATGGATCCTCCAGCTGGGTTGGCAAACATGGAGCCCTCATTACAATAGAAGCCTGCATCGCAAGGGCCTGATGGAGCAGCTAGTTCTGAGGATGCACAGTAGAAACCTGGAGAGAATGGGCAGGAAAGCACCTTCAGGATCTGTTCCTTCTTAAACTAGCACTGTATTCTTACACTATCAGTATAAGCTACTATAGGCTACAATATCATGGTGACAAGGCTAAGGCACACATACACAGAATGGGGCAAATCATTGTCGTCGTCATCGTCATCATTTTCATCGTCATTGTTGTTGTTGTCTTAGACCTTCAAAGCTGGAAGTGACCCAATGGATCAGCAAGTCCAACTTTTGTCAAAGTGGCCCAGTGGGGAATTGAACTCCCAACCTCTAGCTCCTCTGCCAGAAACCTGAACTGCTGAGCAATGGCCGAGGTTCAATTGTTTCAGGTTGGGACTAGCAACTTAATTTAATCCAATAGGTTTAGATTTCAGCTCCTAAGATCTTTTCCTCCCCCCGCCCCTTACCTCTAAAACAAATACAGAGGCTTTGGACACATTCACCTAAGTTTGTTCATTTTGCAAAGCTGTTGTGGAATTTAAAAATGTCAGAGCATGCTTCGGATATGCCTAGGTGAGGGGAAAGATACAGCATATGTAGGAACAGGGAACTCCATAAAGACAAAAGGTGAAGGGAAGCTAGCCCGACAGTCTACCTAGCAAGTTTTTGTTTGGAAAAAAATTGGTGCAAGATAGCAACACTGAGGTTTTCTCCATTGGGACACAAATACACATACATAAACAGAGATGTGCCATAACAGCCTAGATTCTGTGTTACTAAAATCACAGTTGTGCCCATTTCTTCTGTGATGCATCAAGTTGGCAGCTTCCTGGATTCTGCAGTGGGATTTCTAGGCAAAGAACCGAGAACCAGGATGGGTCCTCTCAACAATTCTCTGCTTTCACAAATGCACACAACACACAGTCTTGTGCTGGCTCTTTGTTTCTCCCCCGTCACGTGGATCACTATGTGGTGAAGTAGGCCTGTTGTTGTTGTTCAGTCATTCAGTCGTGTCCGACTCTTCGTGACCCCATGGACCAGAGCTCGCCAGGCCTTCCTATCCTCCACTGCCTCCCGGAGTTTTGTCAAATTCATTTTGGTTGCATCGATGACACTGTCCAACCATCTCATTCTCTGTCCTCCTCTTTTCCTTTTGCCTTCGATTTTTCCCAGCATCAGGGACTTTTCCAGGGAGTCCTCTCTTCTCATGAGGTGGCCAAAGTACTGGAGCCTCAGCTTCAAAATCTGTCCTTCCAGTGAACATTCAGGGTTGATTTCTTTCAGGATGGATAGGTTTGATCTCCTTGCAGTCCAGGGAACTCTCAAGACTCTCCTCCAGCACCACAGCTCAAAAGCATCAATTCTGCGGTGATCAGCCTTCTTTATAGTCCAACTCTCACTTCCATACATCACTACTGGAAAAACCATAGCTTTAACCATCCTGACCTTAGTTGGCAAACTGATGTCTCTGCTCTTTAGTATGCTACCAGAAATCAGTTTCATTTCAAGAGAGGGGTCACCTCTGCCTTCCTGTTCTAGATAAAGGAATGAGAGTAGTGCCAACACTCACGGTTTCCTGAACAAGCTAAAAAGAAATACCTGGAGTGCAAGGAACTGGGAGAGAAGAACCCTCTGGACAAAATGTCCCGGCTGCACAAATTCGAATCAAACCCGAAGCTTCAGCAGCTGATTCTGCTTAAAGGAAGAATACGATTGTGTCAGCGAGATATAGAGAAGGATGCCAAACTTCTTCGCAAATTAAAATTATGCAACCACATTCTGTACTAGGGGGTGGGAGGAGAATTAAATACCACAAGCTGCCTCGTTTTTGCAAATTCATGATATTTAACTTTCTGCTTTGATAATTGCTTATTTCTTACTCCCATTTGGTACAGCATATTATTAAATATTATTTGGTTTTGCTAAGCACGGAAGCCCATAAACACCTGTACTCAACTGGCCTCTTAGAAATCTTAAGCCACAATTGTGTGTGTGGGTTTTTTTTTTTTTTGAGATTTTGATATGCTTTAACAGCACACATTTTAATGTTTATTTCAAAAAACCTTAATAATGTGAAAGAGACTCAGGAAGGCTTGGGTGTACAATGAGCACTGCATGCATCAGCCATAAATGTCTGCAAATTAACATTCCCTGCAAAAACAAACAAACAAACAAAAAAACCCTACACCTCTTTCTTCTTCTTTAGGTTCAGCCAAGTGCAGTGTCCTCTTGTTGTGTTGGGGTGCAACTCCTATCATCCCCAGCCAGTGTGGCCATTATTTCTGGGGATGATGGAAACTGTATTCCAACATGTTTGGAGGAAGCCTGGCTGGGCCTGGTGCTATGCTCTTGTTTTGTGGCAACCCCCAAACAACAACAACAACAACAACAACAACAACAACAACAACAACAACAACAAAACAGTAGTGAAATCCTCACTACCAGCCTTGGCACTGAAGGGCATAATATGGGCCCATGGGCCCTTCATTACCAGAGTGGTTTCCTGGGAAGACCAGTTTGGCCAGTGTTGACCTCGGTGAACAATACCATCCGGGTTTGCATGTGCCATCCGGGTTCGTCAACCCTGGCTTTGAGCAAAGCTTTCCAGGGGGGCACGGCTGGCACTCAGAGGCAGTCTTGATGTTCAGAATGTCACTATAGGTTCCCTGTGGGCAGGGGAACTGAGTGGCAAACTTTGTACCCTGAGGACAGTAATGTCCTAGAAGAGGAAAGAGACTGCCATTGACAATGGATTTTCCTGAAGGATGCAAAAATTGCAAGCATAAAGGTCAAGCATAACAACTGACACCAAAATGAACCTAATGGCTGAAATCCTGTTGCATTTGACATGATGTGGAATGGATGGAAGTCCATGGGGAGGCATGACCAGGTAGTACACACATATATCTGACTGTACGACCAGTTAACCAATCTACAAGGGGCCATCCACCAAACTGTGCAAATGAACATGTAACTAACTATAGAACAACCATGCAAATGCATTTGTGGAGCTGCATCCTGGATCAAAATTCATTCTTGGTATACATTTCACAATGGTCCTGTCAAGTTATGCAGGTGTAGCTATGCAGCAGGATTTCAGCCAGTAACACAAAACCTGGATGTCACAAACAGTTAGGTATATAATACCAACATTGCCAGACACAACACTATCTACAGCAGCTCTTCAACTGCCCTCCAGTTTGAGATGGAGACTTTTAGACTCTGCATTGCAAACATAATTGTGAAGGTGGGTGGCTGATTAGGTAACCTCATGTGTCAGACACTTAATTCAGCATGGGGTAACCCAGCTCTGCTCAATTTGGCAATCATCCTCTTCATGAAGTTGTGTGGGTCAGTAGCCATGGTCCTCACAGCTCTGCTGTAATGCCACAACTCCAATATATATTATGTGGTTTTAGTGTAAGGTTTTTATTATTGTTTTAATTATTTACTGATATTTGATGTTTTAATCAAACATCATTGATTGTAAGCCACCTTTGGGTAGTGGGCGGCATATAAGTTGTAAAAATAAAATAAAATAAAATAAAATAAAATAAAATAAATGTGGTTTTAGCTGTTGTGATGGAAAACAGCTGGTACTCAGCAGGAGAAACCCACTGTTATTTTTTAAACTGAAGGTCCCATTCAGGCCCCCCAGCACAAGCCATGCCATTCCTACCAGGGCATCAAGGCTTAAACCCATGTGAATCATCATTCTGGAATTTAAGCAACACTGGGCTTGGATGAAGATCACAAACTCTAGCCAAAGCAAATCAGCATACAATGGTAACTCTACTTATGAGTGGCTAGGCTTAAGAGCAATTTGACTTAAGAGCGGAAAAACGTTGGCGTTTTAACTGCTGCCTTACAAATTTTAGATGCGGTCTGCTCTACTTGCAACTTTTTTATTTTTTTAATATTTGTCTATTTTTAGATATGGTTGCTCTATTTACAAGTTGTTCAACTTATGAGCATCCATTCGGAACAATTAAATTTGTAAATAGACATACAACTGTACTTTTTACCCTATTATTTCTGCAAGAGCCTAACAAGGCTAGCTGTCCTTAAAATGAGACCTGGAACAAGCAGGATGGGTAATTGCACACAGAAAACCCTTCAGCTATCCAGTTTCAAGGACATTAGAGCAGAGTTAAACTCACCTGCTGGACAGTTGGTGTAGTTAGTGGCACCTGTTCCACAGTACACACCTTCTGGGCATTCCAAACATTGGGCCATGCCCCAGAAGGGGCTGTAGCTCCCAGATGGGCAGGGCTGGGGTCTGCCACTCCCCTCTGTACAGTAATGGCCGGGTGGGCACTCACCTCCACTACTTCTCATCTGCAAATTTAAGCATAGGCCATTATTTTATTAGAGCAGTCCCAGGCACAAATGGAAGAGGACAAAATGGCAACTGATCCTCCTTTGCACGAAGGTTTGGTGTTGACATGGCTATAAGATTGCTGGACTGCAATCACAGAATCACAGAATAGTGAAGTTGGAAGGGGTCTATAAGGCCATCAAGTCCATGCCCCTGGTCCATGCAGGAATAGAAATCAAAGGAGATCTTGCCAGGTGGTTGTCCTGAATTCTTATGAATGCCTCCAGGGTTGGAGCACTCAAATGTGTCTCAAGGCAATTGGTTCCACTGCTGTATTGCTCTACAGTTCTCTTAACTTGCATCCATTGTTGCATGTCCGGCACGCTGGGATCTTTTAAATTTTTCCTTTTTTAAATCTCAAAAACGAATCTACGAGCACCCACCACCAGCTGGCCTGCGCATTTTGCACCTGCTGTAACCTCCAGCTGGGTTGGCACATTTATTATTATTATTATTATTATCATATTATTATTATTATTGCGGAGATTATTCACCTTATTATTATTATTATTATTATTGGCCCTGTCTTTAGTAGTAGTAGTAGTAGTAGTAGTAGTAGTAGTTCTAATATTAATAATAATAATAATCCATTAACGGCCTCCAGGCACAGATAGCGAACCGCCTCCTCTAATAATAATAATAATAATAATAATAATAATAAATCTCTTGCCACCGCGGGCTGGGTCAGTGATTTTTTAAAAATATCTCCCGCCAACCAGCTGGTCCGCAGGCCACTGGCATATTTTTTTAAACTTACGGCGGCGAGCCGTTTTACAGTTGTAAAACGGTTGTTTCAACAAAAAAATGACTGTTTAGTTTAGTAAGCAATGAAACCATAAAACAGCATTTCATTTTCCATTTTGTGCCCATCCCTACTCTGCATTTTTGCATAGGACATTCTCATAATAAATATTAGTGGCATTGATGTAGCTTACTGGTGCTGGTCTGGGAGAAAATGCTCCCCGGCTACAGTAGAACCCAGGGTCACAGAGTCCAGAAGGAGAAACAAGCCCTGTTCCATCACAAAAATATCCTGCAAAGGAACAGAAACACAGCACAAGGATTTCCAAGCTTCATGGCTGACGAACATTCACAAGCAATATCAAATGCATCCAAAACAAGTCAAAAACCTATTTTCTTCTGCCCTGGAAGGAAGGACTAGGTCAAAAGAACTGAAACTGCAGGAGGACAATTTTTGTTTCAATTTAAGTGGGGGAAAACCTTTTAGAGCATGTCTACCATGGAGCCAATTATTATGCAGGCAGATGCCTGGGGTGGCTGCCCATCCCTGGAGATGTTCAAGTAGAAATGGGGTGAGCCATCTCTAATACCAGATTTCCTGCATTAGGGCTAAGATCCATTGGTGGAATTTATTGCTCAATGCCAGTGGCATCAGGGCTTTCCTCCTGGCAGAGACTTCCTACCCAACTGGAGATTTTTAGCTCATAAAGAAGAGGTTCCTGGAAGAGGCAACAGGGTCATCTTGCACCTTGCTGTATCCCAGCCTGATCATACAGTTATACTAGGGGCATTACAAAGGCCCATGACCAGCCTGCTGTCTAGGCAATCACTTCCTGTAAAGGAATATCTACTCTTGCTTTAGGATAAATTCTCTAGCACAATTTCATAGATTGAGCTGGAGTTTATATCCACATTTTTGTGAGTGTGTGCCCCTCCTGCCCTGATCACAATCTGGATGCCGCTTCTTCTGGCTGTTTGGCATGGAATCCAAGTGAGCAATTATTGCTCTTGTAAAGAAATTCAGCGGGAACCAGCTCTAGAGAAGCCACTCAAAACTTGCAGCCCTGGATGTTCATACACCACAACACTGAGAAGGGCCCCCAAATTTAGGGCTGCTCTACAATGAAGATCTGTCTGCAGAGCACCCGTTTGGCCATCTTAATTGGCATCCTCTAGGGAAGAGGATCCCAAGCTTGGGTTCTTAGACATTCCTGGTGTGCAACTCCCAGAAATCCTGGCCATCACAGCTAGTGATGATGAAGGCTTCTGGAAATTGCATGAACATCTGGGAACCCAAGGTTGAGAATCAACGATCTAGAAAAATGCCTGGAGGACCTTTCTTTTTTGTAGAAATGCCTTCGGCTCTCAGATGAGCCAGCCTACAATTCTCAGAAGGTGGGAGGATGATGAGACATGTACCCCCACCAACACATACATACACATCTGAAGAATGGAAGATGATGGGGAAGTTGTCAAATGACTCCTGTTATGGTCCTAATCCACCCACACACCCTGGCCACCATACCTGCAAGACAGAGGAGACAGTCTTCAACTTTTGTGTTTCTTGTAGAGTTGCTGTAGAAGCCCCTGGGACAGGGTTGGGGCTCCGAGGAACCTTCTGGGCAGTAATGGCCCTCTGGGCATATGTTCCCAACCAGACCATTTGTTGGTGTTGGTGCGGAAGCTCCTGAAGTGCAATAATATCCAGCTGAACAAGGTCCTGTAACATGGGGCTGTCCTGGCTGAACACAGTAATGGCCTGGAGGAGGCATCAGAAAGGATCGTTATTCTTGTGGCACTCATATAATTGCATTTCTTTTTTCTGCATTTGCTCCATTTCTGTCCAGAGTTTCTCTAGTGAGCCCAAAGGGGCATGCATGGCTGTTATTGCCCTCCTCACCTCTTCGACCTCAAAATAACCCAGTGAGTTGGGTTGGGCTGACAAAGAGCAAGACTGAGTCTCAAGGCTTCGAACCCACCTCAACCAGATCTTGGTTCAACACTCTGACCACTACACTACACTGGCTCTCTAAAAATGAAACCGCAAGTGAAAGTGAAGCTACACTTGAACTGCTGAAAAGATCAATGGTTTTTGCATCTGGCTGTGGAGCAAGAAGCTGGGAGTTTGGTTTCCCACTGGACCTCCTTGACAAGGGCTGGACCTCATGATCTATAGCAGTGGTTCTCAACCTGTGGGTCCCCAGATGTTCTTGGACAACTCCCAGAAGCCTCCACCAGATGCTGGAAGGGGTTTTGGCAGTCCACAACATCCCAGAAATTCTATAGCAGTGGTGGCAAAAGCCAGTTTTGGACCACAACTCCCAGAATTCCAAGCCTGTATTGCCAATGACAAAGGACTGTGGGAGTTGTGGTCCAAAACATCTGGAGTGCTGAAGGTTCACCAGTCACCACCACTGATCTATAGCATCCCTTCCAGCTCTGCAGTTCTAAGGTTATTGTGTATTATTATATTAAATGAAATGATCTGAAATAAAACAAAATAAAAAACCAATGATACAGAACCGAAGAGGAGAACAGCATAATGATGGTCATGGATTAAGAAAATCTAATCTATTTACTAACTAATTACATGAAACATTTATTTTAATCTTGAACAGAGTGCAAATGACCAGCCAAAGTCTTCCTCGTTGTGGTACCTACCTGGTTCACATGGTATGCAGAAAGATATATTACTGCTTCCTATATCTGCGTTGTAAGTCCCTCGGGGGCACGGGAGCTGGGTTTCTGACACTGTGCCAGAAGGGCAGTAGTGGCCAGCTGGACACCTGTTCTCGGTCAAAGAGGATGACCTCATGGGACAGAAGGACCTGCACTCAGAAGTAAAAAAAAGAAGACCAGAGGGGTGTCCTGTGGTTAGTGATACAACCCCCAAGCATCAGCCAAATAGAATGATGGAACATTTGTATCCCTTCCTGATACTGTTGGTTGGATGCCTCATCCCAAACGCTCTCTTGGTGATGGCCAATTAAATGTAGAAGTACAAACACTGAAGACAAGTTTAAAAGGAACACCTGGATCCATATGCATTGCAAATCAAACTAAATAAAGTTGCTAGCAAGACTTTAGTCATATAGCACAGCTAAAAGGACTAAAATGTATTTTGATCTAAATACCTAGGGAAAGATTAAGGTGGAGGGGGGTTATGCAAGACAAAAAAGACCATAGGTAAGCTTATATGGGGGCAGGATACTGCCCAAATCAGGCATCTCCACTGAAAACAAAACAGTGGGTGGGTATGGAGAAACTCACCTACCTACCTACCTACCTACCTACCTACCTACCTACCTACCTACCTACCGACCTACCTACCTACCATGTTGTATGTATGTTGTATGTATGTACAGTGTTGACATGCATACAAACACACATATAGTGCTGATGGAGGGTTTAACCCCTCAGTGACACCTGAAACTATTTATGTGTCACACACAATGTATTTAAACTAATTTTAATCCATCTTTCTCCTTTAAAAGAACACAAGGCAGCTTATGACACTCTGCTTATGACCCGAGTTTGATCCTAATTGGCTCAGGTAAACTGGCTTGAAATTAACTCAGCCTTCCATCCTTCTGAGCTCAATAAATTTATCATCCAGCTCACAGCGGGGAGGCAATATTATGTAGCCTGCATAGTCAAACTGTAAACTGCCCAGAGAGTGCTTCAAGTGTTGCTGGGTGGTACTTAAACATCATACTTTGCTTTGCTGTACATCATGTACCACTTCAAGGAATTATACAATAAGGTGCTGGGGAAGGGAAGAAATAGAACCACTTGTAATCTAATTACCAAACAAAGGCTCACGTCAGTGGGGTGTATTTTGCCCAGTAATTGACAACTACTACTACTACTACTACTACTACTACTACTACTACTACTACTACTACTACTACTACTACTACAATGGTGTCCCTAAACATTTCTTGGGAGGGACCTCCTTTCAAATTCATCAAACTGAACATATCTGGAAGTCTCAGCTTTCCAGATATATGGCTTTGAAGCATTTTTCCTGCCTGACAAATCATGCCTGCAAATATTTAGGACTTTTCTACCTCTCTCCCCCCAACTCACCCAACCCACATTCAGTGAAGGTTCATTTTCTTCCTTACCCGGGAGGACAAGGCAGGCAGCTGGACTGCCTTTGTAAAGGATTATAGGACCCTGGTGGGCAAGGCAGTGGGGTAGATGTCCCTCGGGGGCAGAAATGACCTAGGAGAAAAGCAAAACACTGCCATCAGAAAGGGCTGACATGAGGTTAGAACAAGAAGACAGCTTTGCAATTGGAAGGTGATAAAAGGTTGTATCTCCAGAGGCCATACATTCATGGTTGCACTGCCTACATAATTGACCAACGGAGCCCATTCTCTGTCTCATGATAAGCAACCACCCAAGAAAAGCAAACAAGCCAATCTGTAATTTTCAGAATTGGCAGAAGAGATGACATCGGGGAGGAAGCCAACCTTGCATTCAGTGGAAGGGAGTTCCAGAACCTCCAGAAACCTCCTATATTCTCCCAATTTCACAGTTCTAACCTAGGCAACGATGTGGATCTTTGCCCAAAAGCCAAAATCGCAAAATAAATACATCCAGAAGGAATCAAAGGGATGGGAGAGATGAAGAGGAGAGGACAGTATGCTGGTGTCTGGGGACACAAAACTGCTGTCTACAATTTAAGGAGTTTATCATGGGAGAACTAGTGTGCTGTTATGCTCACACAACCACTTCTCCAGGCAATAAGATGACCAGGGATCGATTTATTGTTCCTTATGAAGAAAGGCTAAAACATTTGAGGCTCTTTAGTCTGGAAAAAAGGCGCCTGAGAGGGATATGACTGAGACGTACAAAACAATGCAGGGCATGAGTAAAGTGGATAGAGGGAAGCTCTATTCCCTCTCACAAAATACCAGAACTAGGGGACATCCACTCAAATTGAGGGCTGGGAGAGTAAGAACAGACAAAAGAAAATATTTTTTCACCCAGCGCGTTGTTAGCCTGTGGAACTCCCTGCCACAGGATGTGGTGATGGCATCTGGCCTGGATGCCTTCAAAAGGACATTGGACAGCTTCCTGGAGGAAAAGTCCATCACAGGTTACAAACCATGATGGAGATGTGTAATCTCCAGGCTTAAAACCGGGGTACTTCAAAGACCAGATGCAGGGGAGTGGTAGCAAGAGACAGATACTGAGTCTCGTGCGCTCCCAGAGGCATTTGGCGGGGCCACTGTGAGATACAGGAAGCTGGACTAGATGGGGCTCTGGCTTAATCCAGCAGGGCTCTTCTTATGTTCTTATTGTCACTGGTCACAAACCACTTTTTGTAATATTGGACTTCACTGATACGTATACATGAATTATGGCAGCCAGATGCAAAACAGAGCAGGGCTGTTCCACTTTTCATAACTATACAGATGAAGAGCATCCAACAGCTCCTTTGCTGGATCACCCTGGACTCAAGTGGTCTTGTCTGATTTCAGAAGCTTAACAAGATGTGGTCTAGTTAAATATTTGAAGAGGAGACAACCAGCACATACAAGGTAGAGCTAAGAAGGAAGCCTCCCTAAAATTCTGAACAGCTTCTATCCCTTTAGAGGACAAAATACTGTACCCTATAGAATGAGGGAGGGGCTTTAAATCATCAGCAAGAAAGGAAGACTCCGCAAATTGTTAGAAGCAGCAGAGATATCTCTGTGAAGATTGTCAGTCATCCAGGTGATCGCCTTAAGCCATTATTCACCTTAAGGCTATGGATATTGTCTACCTAACAAGCCTATTCAGGCCATTGTTCATCTTATGAGTTTATTTCAGGCAGGGTGACAAGAGGTCAAAGGACACTTTTACATGACCCCTAAGATCCGCTGGCAACTTAAATTCGGACCAGAGATCTTGGGGGTTTGCTCCTCTTGCTGTTTTCCCACCCCTCCGCGCTCCCTTGCTCCTGCCTGCATGAGGGGAGGGAGAAAAAACGGAGAAAAAAATGCAGGCTCACCTCGGGAGCTGCCCCGGGAAGCATTCCAGTCTCTTAAAGTGGCGGGGGCAAAAACAAAAACAAAAACAAAACAAAACCCAGAATGCGAGGAGAGCCCGGCACTCACTGCTTTGCAATCCGGATCAGAATTTTTTCACCCTCGGAGACCAGGTACTTGGAAAATGCGCTGGGGCGTGCTTAGGTGGGCGTGGTCATACTTATTTTTTAAAGTCCGGAGCTGGTGGGAAAACAATTTTAAGCGCCACATCTGGTAGCCCTTTGCCTCGGATTTAAGGGGTCGTGTAAAAGTGCCCAAAGTGGACTATAAGATGGAGGACTCACACTAGCTCTATTCAGACTGATGAAGCTGTTTGGATGAGCAGTGAAATGTTTCTATCTCTCAAGAAAAAGAAGTCCAGTTGCCATGACTCATCTTCCAGGTAAGCAGTAGAGATGGGCACATACAACTTGTCCAGCAGTTTGAGCTGGTTCGTCGTTTGGGTGTTCCACTCTTCTCAGCCTCACCTCCTAAAGGTGGGTCCCCATTCAGAGTCAGTGGCCAGAGAAGGCGGGGTGGGGGATTTGGGGCACCACCTCTGAGAGGATGCCTGCTGGAGGAGGCAGGGACAGGAAGTGCCAAACACCTGTTTGACCAAAGAACGAACCAGTGCAAACAGCCAAACCAGTGGTTTTGTGCCCACCTCTAGAAGCTACCTTTCTTTGCTTCATTGCATTGGCCTCTTTGGGAAAGACAGAAGCTACCTTCGGGGCAGGGGCCTCCAGTCTGGTCCACGAAAGGTGGATTCTGAACCACAGAACCCAGGGTGCAGTAAAATCCTTCTTCACAGGGTCCTGTTGGGGAGACCAGGCCTGGGGTGTTGCAGTGGTGACCTGGCAGGCAGGGGGTGCACTCCGCCTGCAAGAGATTAATCAGGTCAGTGGTTCATTTCGGCCAAACGTGGGAAGGTGACTCGCTGGACTACAACTCCCAGAATGACCAAGTTAGGCAATGTTGGGATTTGTACTATACACCTTTTTTTAAAGTCCCTTCCTTCTTTCTTTTAAAATAAGGAATATCTATGTTCAGCCCTGTATTATCTTACCTGGAATAATGGGAACAGGCTATGGTTATGGAGCACAACATTATTTTTGCTGTTCTCTTCATTTATCTTATGATTAAAACAGAATAATTTCCAGCTATGGTTATCATCTTGTTATGGGGAAGATATTGTCTCTGAGTATTGTCTTCATGATAAATCTTACATACAAAGTTAGAGAGGAACAGTCTCTCTCTCTCTCTCTCTCTCTCTCTCTCTCTCTCTCTCTCTCTCTCTCTCTCTCTCTCTCTCTCTGTGTGTGTGTGTGTGTGTGTGTGTGTGTGTGTGTGTGTGTGTGTGTGTGTGTAGGGAGAACTCATAATATAAGGAAATAATTTTGGTGTAATATTCCAGAACTCAGCTCCGTTTTAACCACCATTAATTTTATCTGTTTTGCAAGGGCTCGGTGGTTGGTGAATTTATTCACCATATAAATTAGACCCATAAAAGGATATAATTCCCAAATCCAATAAAAGAGGGCTGTAACTCAATTTCTGTGTGCACAAGACTTACCATCGAGCTCAGCTTGGTCCCAGCAGCAAAGGTACCCACAGGGCAGGGTCGAGGAACAGCAGTGCCTCTTGGACAGTAGTGGCCAGCAGGACACGGCCCAGCAGAACCTGCCACCGAAAGGGGTTTGGGGAGGAAATTAGGTTACAATGGCTTGTCCTATGCCTCCTGCTCTCCTGTTGTGATGATGAGAGGAAAAGGAGAGAAGTTTGTATTGCACTCCAACTCATCATGGAGATGCTTTTTAAAAAACACTAAAATTACCTGTTTTAGTTGCGATGGAAAAATAAGAATGTATTAGATACCTCCCTTTATTTATATCACAGCATAATACAATTTAAAATTACAGATTGTAGGAAATATAGGTAAAATTAAAAAGAAATTAAAATGCTAAGATAATCAGAACATTTTTACCCCAAAGTGGGCTACTTCAATAGCGCTATCCCACCCATTTGCTAGATCTGGTTTTGTACATGTGGTGGGAAATAAACTGGAATCACACCACTGCTCCTTTGATTTAATTTCTCCACTGTCACAGAACAGTTCTTCTGTGTCCAAGCAGCCTCGTTTTCCTTCATCATTCCTTGATCTTCCTATTGCACTTCAAAGTCTATTAAATGACTTCCACTTAGTCAACCAATGATGTAACAACTCATAGCTGCAACAAATTACTTTCTATAGACCACCTGCCATTATGTGGGAGCAGCTGTGACGGAGGCAGAAAAACCACCCCTCATATTTCTGAAGGTTGAATGTTACAGAAGAGCCAATAAGGGCTCCATACCATTTTGCTGAGATTCAGGATTAGGCTGGTCTGATGCTTGGGTGCAGTAATACCCTTCCCCACACAATCCGGTGACATCTGTAGCATTGTGGTACAGGCAGAACCTCCCTCCATCACAGGCTCTGCAGCCGGTGATACTGCTGATCCCTTGGGTAGGATTGTAGGTGCCTGGGGGGCAAGGCTGCCAATTTAAGCCTGTTCCTTCAGGGCAGTAAAAGCCTAGAAGTGGGAAACAATGGAGGCAAACACTGAGCAGAGGAGACATTGCTTCCTCCCCAAATAAGCAGATCAGAACCACAATGAAAAGGGAGAGATCTCATCCTAATTATCCAAAGGAAACAGCCCTGAAGCTAAGCAGGTCAGAAGCTGGTCAGTGCTTGGATGGGAGACCACATGGAAACCTTTCTGATAAGCCCTGTGTGGTTCTTTGGGTAAAGACAATCTAGTACCCTTGGCATATAGGATGACCTTTTGCAGACAAGCGCATGCTTCAGTGGATCTGACAGACGCGAAAGGATTTTGTCCAGATTTCCATGGTTTCTGACTAGCGTGCACAACTCAAGGCTTCCATGACTTTGCATTTAATACTGCCTTCTGCTTTCCACTGTGAATTTTAGGAGTTCTTCCACTGAATCCAATGCTCAGATAGAGTGGAAGACTAACCTTCAGATCCATCGGGCAATAAAGGAGAACATCAGGGAGTTAGACATATATATTATAATCTTCTTGATGGTAGTGTCACGTTTGTGGAATCAGCTCCCCTCTGAAATTTGTTTAGTCCCTTCATTTGATGCCTGTAAAAGTTCACTAAAATCATGTCTTTCCATCTGCAGAATGCAGAGTTTTATTAGCCTCTAAACCAATCCCATCATCCTGACTTGTCTGTGAAGATAATCAGTCATCCAGGTGAGTTTATCTGGAAGTTGAGTCATGACTACTGGACTTTTTTGAGAGACAGAAACGTTTTGCTGCTCATCCAAACAGCTTCATCAGTCTGAATACAGGTAGTGCGAGTTCTCCATCTAAGCTGACTATAAGATGGAGGACTCGCACTAGCTGTATTCAGACTGATGAAGCTGTTTGGATGAGCAGCGAAACGTTTCTATCTCTCAAAAAAGAAGTCCAGTAGCCACGACTCAACTTCCAGACATCATCCTGTTTTTTTTTTCTTTGTTAAATGTTAGTCATCTTCTTTGAGCCTCGTGGCTCAGTGGTTAAATGCCTGTGCTGCAGGTAAAACTGTGCTCACGACCTGGGGTTTGATCCCAGGTAGCAGGCTCAGGGTTGACTCAGCCTTCCATCCTTCCATGGTTGGTAAAATGAGTACTCAGCTTGCTGGGGGGGGGGCAATATGTAGCCTGCATACTGTAATTAAAACTGTAAACCACCCAGAGACTACTTGAAGTGGTATGGGATGCTATATAAACAGAACACTTTGCTTTCCTGTTGTTTTAAATTTAAGTTATATTGTTTTATGGATTTGATGTTTATGTACTGTATAATTGATGTAGCTGATGATTCTATTGTTTGGGGTTTGCTATAAACTGCTCAGAAAGGCATTGGGATGGCTAGTATATAAATCAAACAATAAATATAACCATGACATATTGAGCTGCCCTCCACCCTAAATAATGAGGGGGTTACAAATGGATGACAAGGTGGATGACAACCCAGGTATGCACCTTCTGAGAGGAAAGGTTGACTACTCACCTTTGGGGCACAGTTGCAATGAGTGACCTGGGAGGCAGTACTTTCCCTCTGGACAGGGGTGGCACCGTTCCCACCCAGGGGTCTCTGCAGTGTAGGAACCGGCAGGACATGGAGTGGGGCTCTCACTGCCCAATGGACAAAAGTGGTCCACTGGACATGGAGCCCCCGAGACGCCATCCGTGGGTGTTGGTTTGATGGCTCCAGCAATGCAGTAAAACCTATGCAAACAGCAAGCACACATTGGCTTGGTTGACAGTGAGGGAAGGTGAGATAATTTAAATTGCTGCAAAATGGAATGGACCACAGCAAATATTTAAGGTCACTTTTAGCTTCCCAAGGAGGCATTAGTGCATACCTAGAGACCTTCAGAGATGGTCCATTCCAGCTATTGTTAGAGAAGGATGCTTCCTTTTCAGACCGGGCTATCTAGAGAGAGTTTACATGTGCAGCCTTCCTTGGCTAATCCCCCAGTCACAAGCAAGACTTCTCAACCCCATCCTTTTGTCTGAGTGGGGGATCAGCCAAGACCATGGGGGCAGAGAAGCCTGAACTTTGCCTGGACTTGAAGATCAGTTATGTTGCCTCTTTTACAAACTGAGACGACCTGGGATGAAGAAGTCCCTGCCCATCTCTACATGTAAAAGATTCTGCTACACGTACCCTGCTGCACAATGTCCTGATGGGGCCACCAGGCCAGTGCCATTGCAATAATGTCCCCTAGGGCAGGACCTGCAGCTTTGGAGGTTTTGATTCCCTTCATCTGCAGACAAGGTTCCTGTTGGGCAAGGTGATGGCACATGAGTTCCTACAAGGATAGATAGAAGAGATTCAAAGTTACTTGGCCATTGTGTGATAGCAACCAGAGTCTGTAGAGTGAGGGTGGACAACTAGAAGATCTCCAGAATTTCCTGGAGTAGAGGTCCCACCAACCCTGGTTAATGTGACCAAGAGTGAAAACTCTGGGAGCTTTAGTTCGATAACATTTGGAAACCCACACTCGACCTATCTATGCTAGTTAAAGACATTCAGAAGATGTATTTGGCCACAGCTTTGATACCAGAGCTCCAAAAAAGTTACTTTCGTGGAGTGGCACTTCCAGAAGCTCAAAGCCAATATAGCTAGCTTGGGGATTCTAGAAGATGTGTTTGAAAAACGCAATAGCCAAGCTCTGGGTAAGACTGTGTAGCTGTCATACCTGAGAGGCAGTAATGCCCAGGTGGACAAAAATATCCAGACACACCATCCGTTGGGTTATGAACTTGAGCACCACCTTTGCACCAATAACCTGCAGTACAATCTCCTGAAAAGAAAAGAACGTGGTGAGCTTCTTGACCAAAATCCAGATGGGCAAACTCTCCTGGATTTTATGGATGCTGCATTATATTCTTTATGAACCAAAATCAATTGTTATGTATTTGAGCATGCTGTAGCCAGCTGCCTGCATTCTGCCAGCATGAAAGAAGTCCTGCTGTCATTCTCACGACCAATGCTCCAAACAGATCTCTCCACAATGTATCGCCCACACGCTAGCAGAAATAGAAAAGCAATTTACTAGGCCACAGGCTTCAACACCAAATGGCTCAACATCAGAAGCGAAAGCTGAAGACTGCCTTGCAAGTAATGGATTAAGGAGCACAGAGGGCATTAGCACAAAAGCAACATAAGAGATTAGGTAACTAGTGAAGAAGAAGATAATGTAAAAGAGCTATGTTAAAGACTATCTATAAAATTAGAGCAAGAAGAAGTGGAACACTAGATGCATCCTTCAGAGTCTTTCTGACGGGTGCTAATAATATCACAAAAAGTGCTTGGAGGGCCTAAAGATAGATAAAGAACAGAGTCCAAAAGTGTCAAATTGACTCTCAGCTGAACCAATCAGTTCTGATCAAAAGACAAGCTTTCCCAGCTGTCTAAGGATCCTTGAAAACAGAGCCCAGTGATGTGGTAGAGAGGACTGCTGAGTCTGACACAACACTTGAGAATAAATGCCTCCGTCGTTTCTTAAAATAAATGGCTCCGTTGTGTGTTCAGTTGGAAATGTATTAACACAGAAAGGAGCCTTCTATCATGTCAGCTTGGATTGCAAAGTGGGGAATGACTCCCTAGGCTTTCTTGCTAGACGCTTTCCTGGTGGGAAGGTGGGGATTGAACACAGAACTCGCATTCTACCACTCAGCTACAGCTTTATACACAGTCGCCTAAAACTAAAGGACATTTACTAGTTCCACCTGGAGCAGACCCATTGAATCAACTAGGTTTGCCATTCAGCCACAGTTCTTGTTTTGCTTGGTTTAGCCATTGGATTCGTTAGATACACAGTACTTCTGAATGAACCCCTGAGCTTGGATGTACAGTAGGACCCCAGTATCCGCTGGGGATTGGTTTCAAGCCTTCCTGTGGATAATGAAAACTGTGGATAAGAGAGAATGCCAAAATGTTCCCCAAAAATGCTGTTTTGTGATAGTAACTTGCTTTACAGCTGCTGTTTTGCAACAGTAGCTTGCTTTATAGCTCCTTATTGTGACAATAGCTTGCTTTACAGCTGCTGTTTTATGGCAGTAGCTTGCTTTACAGCTGCTCTTTGTGACAGTAGCTTGCTTTGCGGGTGCTGAATTATTTATTTATTTTTCCTCTGCCAACCGTGGATAACTGAATCAGTGGATAATGAATCAATGGATACGGGGGTCCTACTGTATCTAGTGGTAAAGGATAAATCACTTGCTGCAAGTAATTCCTTTTTCTTTTTCTTTTTTGCAGTAACCAAGGAACAACATCCATCCATTATTTATTTTATTTATTATTTATTTTTAACTCTTGTATACCGCCCTATTCCCACAATGGGGACTCAGGGCGGTTAACAACATAAAAAGTAAAAAGACATATAAAATCAAATACAGATAATAGACAACAGATTTGCTAAAACAATTAGATCCAAGGTTAAATAGGCGGGAGGGAGGGAAAAAAAAAAAAAGAAGCAGGGTCCCTAGCCCTCGCCGTAGGCCTCTCGAAAGAGCATGGTCTTAAGGTTCTTCTTAAACGCCGCCAGCGAGGGAGCCTGCCGTAGTTCACCTGGGAGTTTGTTCCAAATTGCCGGTGCCACCACCGAGAAAGCACGACCGCGAGTACTCGCTTTTCGGGCTTCCCTCGGGGGGACCGTCTGCAGGGAAAGGGCCACCGAAGAACGGGTGGGCCGGGCCCGGTCTAGTTGTCGGGGAAGACGCTCCGCCAAATAAGTCGGGGCCAAGCCATGGAGGGTTTTGTAAACCAAAACCAACACCTTGAACCTTATTCGGGAGGCAACGGGTAACCAGTGTAGGCGAGCCAGGATGGGGGTGATGCGGTCGTAACGACGCGCACCAACCACCAGCCTGGCCGCCGTATTCTGGACCCGCTGCAATCGCCGAACAAGGTTCAAGGGGAGCCCCATGTAGAGAGCGTTGCAGTAATCCAACCTCGACACGACCAGCGCCTGTACCACTGTCCTCAAGGAGCCCTCATCGAGGTACGGGCGAATCTGGGCGATAAGCCTTAGGTGGTAAAAGGCCGACCTGACCACGGCTGACACCTGAGAATCCAGGCTCAGATCCGGGTCCAGGACGACGCCCAGATTCCGCACTCTTTGCGCCAGCTGGAGGGCGGACCCGCCCAGACTGGGAAGAGGGCCACAGTACCCCTCCGACGAGCCCCGAAGAACATAACCTCGGTCTTGCCTGGGTTGAGCTTGAGTCTGTGGGTCCTGGTCCAATCCAGAACCGCAGCCAGGCAGCGATCAAGGGTACGGACGGCCTCCACTGCACCGGTGGAAAAGGAGAGATAGAGCTGCGTGTCATCAGCGTACTGATGACAGCAGACTCCATAACTCCGGATGATCTCAGCCAGCGGCTTCATATAGATGTTAAAGAGCATTGGGGAGAGCGACGACCCCTGAGGCACCCCACAAGAGAGTGTCCAGGGCGCCGACAACTCACCACCCAAGCTCACTCGCTGGGTACGGCCCCCAAGGAAGGACCGGAACCAGGCCAAGGCCTGGCCCCCAATCCCAACCTCCGAGAGCCGTTCCAGCAGGATACCGTGGTCGACGGTATCAAAAGCCGCTGACAGGTCGAGAAGGACCAGCAGGGTAGAGCAACCCCTGTCGGCCCTCCTCAACAGATCATCATGCAGCGCGACCAGGGCCGTCTCCGTCCCATGACGCGGCCTGAACCCGGACTGGAAAGGGTCCAGGACATGGTTCTCCTCCAGGAACGACTGGAGACGCAGGGCGGCGACTCGCTCAATCACCTTGCCCAAAAAGGGAACATTGGCTATGGGACGATAGTTGGACAAATCGTCCACAGCCAAGCCGGATCTTTTAATAATGGGCTTCACCACTGTCTCCTTCAGAAGACTGGGAAAAATCCCGTCTCTGAAGGAGGCCGAGGCAATCAGTGAAGCCCATTTCGGCATGCTCCCCCCTGCGCTCTTAATCAACCAGGAAGGGCAAGGGTCGAACGGAGAGGCCGCAGACCTGCAATGTCCCAGGGCCCTGGAGGCATCCACAGTTGTAACAGGCCCAAACTCAACAAACCGAGGCGACCGAGGCGGCCCAACGCTGGCCACGACAGAGGCCGGGCTAGAGCAACCGGAGTCCAGCTCGGAACGGATGGCCTCTATCTTAGATTTAAAGTAGGCTGCGAATGACTCACTAGTGAAATCACTAGGAGGAGGCCCCATCACAGGTCCATCACAGTTTTAATATACTAAATGATGGTTTCGCTCCTTTTGTGATATGATGATGTCTGGTTTCAGTTATTCTTATACCCCTGGAGAGGATTGGCCTCAGCGCTTAGGTGTTTTATATCACAGGCTAGTGGTTTGTGGCATTTTTTAAAAAAAAGAAAAATCACTAACAATAATTTTGTTACTTCTGAATAACAAGGAAGCAAATATGTTTTTATTTAAAATAGCAAATAAAATGTCAGTTAGCTAATCCTGATAATTGTGAGATGGGTTTCCATCCTTATTATAATTCTCCTATCAAAACTTCATAATGACTAAACAGCTATTGAAGGAAATGCTTCTAGAAAGGGATTCTGGGCTGACCCAAACCAGTGTTCAAGGTTCATTGAGCCAACACCTTTTTCTCTTCCTTACTCTCCTTTCCCCAATTACTTGACCTTGAATGATCAGCTGTAACAATTGGCAGTTTCCCTTTCTTATGACATGATCAAGGTATTCCAGCTTTGTCCATGTTCTGTATTTCACAGTTTCTTGGTTTTTACTCATTCCCTTTAGTTCTTCTTTATTGGTCACCTTGGTGATCCAATAAATTCTCAGCATCCTGCAGGAAATCCCCATTATTTCAGAGGCATCCACAGAATCTTTTTTTAAATAACCTGTATTAAAGACCCTAATTTTGGTAAAACAAAAGAGGATGGAAGCATCACTCAACAAGCTTTCTCAAAGCCAGTTCTAAGGGGGTTTTGTGCATGTTACATTCACATCCTATGCAAATAGTTCTGGGGTATTTCTCTTCTGGCTTTGAATTCTGTAACTGCAGCTCTACAAAATTACTTATGGTATACAATTATGGTATATATATTTTCTACCTTGGACATTTGTGTTTGCCATTCTAGGTCAGTGTCCATCCAAGAGCATTCCTTCACCCCTTGGTCAGGCACTGCAAGCTGTAGAAGCAACTTACCTGTTGGAGCAGCCAGGCCGGTTGATGAGCAATACTTTCCTGTTGGGCAGCTTTGACATTCCTCAACATGCTTTTGCCTTCCTTTGGGTCCAAATGTCCCCAAAGGGCAGCTGTACTGTGTGGATGACCGGGTACCCAGTGGGCAGTAGTAGCCCTCTGGGCAAGGGTAGAGGGTGAAGTCACTGATGGGCCCCTGACGGCTGTCACAGTAATAGCCTGAAGGGAAAATAGGGAAAAAGAGGTAGAGGAAAAGAAGAATCTTGTATCCACCCACCCACCCACCCGTCCACTCATCCATCCATCCATCCATCCATCCATCCATCCATCCACCCACCCATAACTTCCTTCAAAAGGTGCCAAGGTGGCTTACATCATAAAAAGATAACATGTCAAAGCTAAAAACAGTAAATATATATACATCATAGAATCATAGAATCATAGAGTTGGAAGAGACCTTAAGGGCCATCTAGTCCAACCCCCTGCCATGCAGGAACCCCCATCACAGTGCTTCCGACAGATGGCCATCCTGCCTCTGCTTAACAACCTCCAAAGATGGAGACTCCACCACCCTCCTTTGTGGCAGCATCTTCCACTGCTAAACAGCTCTAACTCTCACAAAGTTCTTCCTAATGTTTAAATTGAATCTCTTTTCCTGTAGTTTGAAACCATTTTTAAAAAGAATCAATCCAATACCACACTAAAATGGGTAAACAGAGCTGTAGGAATATTTAAAAATAGGAAATTGGTGACAGGGCAATGGGAAAACAGGGATGTCCACAGATACCTCTGTGAGAGAGAAGAATTTCATGTAAAGCTTGGAAAAGTTTCTTTCTAAAAACCTGTATCTCTGCAAACCCGTCAACTAATTGATCTCTGAATGAGTAACATTTCTGTGGTTGTTCTTGCTGCTGCTGCTGCTGCTGTTACAGGATGCACAATCAATTTCCTTTCAGAATTATGGTGAGCCTAACAGGGTTTCTAATACATGTGAGATGTTCAAAGAGTGATTAAACATTTCCACCTCCCAAACAGTTTCCATAGCTTTGGGGGGGAGGTTGAACCCCGTTCCTGTGAATCCTAGTACCAATCAGCTATCCACTGCACCCACATTGGCCACATCTTCTAAGGTCCAACGAGCCTATATTAACTGTACCCCAGTTTGACCCCATTGTGACTTCTGCTAAAGAAATCCTATAACTCATGAGGTTGTGTACCTTCTTGGCATTCTCCACTAGGTCTCCTCAGCCCAGATCCTTCACAGTAAAACCCAGAAGGGCAGAGCTGGCAATCCGAAATCGTACTTTGTCCTAAGAGGTTGGAGAAGGTGCCTGAAGGACAAGGAATTGGCGTGGAAGATCCTGAAGCTATGAGGAGAAGCAACCAAACAAAAGAAATAGAAAACAGAGTTTTAAGATGGCTGTTAGCCAGGAAAAAAAATGTGATCAGCAACTATTTCCTGGGCAGCTGTTTTATACTAGATATCCTATATTGGATACAACTGAAGCTTCTGATGGATTTTATTATTAATTATTGATTTTATTTTATTGTTCTTGCATATATATACAGCAAATGAGTAGAGACTCCGCCGGAACTTGTTTCCAGGGCAGGGTTGATTTGCTCGCCCGGACAGAGGTTCGGCAGGAAAAGGACCACACTTTTTGGGTGGTGGCGCAGCAGAGAGAGAAGCCTATTTAAGGGGCTTCCCTGATGTGATTGCCCTCTTTTACCTTTGAGTGATTGCCCCACCCTCCCTCCCAAGGAACAATGAGAATGAGGTTAGCTGGTCACTTCAGGGCCAGATGGGAATTTTTGACTGTCACTCTGATTGGCCATGAGTGGCGGTGAGTTTTCGTCCATCCCATTCTCATTGCAGGGGATTAGCTAGCTTTGTTTATGTAATCTCAGTCACAATGCTGGTAGTGCAAGAGGTAGGGCAATTCATGTGTACCCCGATGATAAAACACCCTTAAGGTGACAGCACAGCTCTCATATAAGTTAATAGTTAGTGGTAGAAGAGCAGGCATAATAAGAATAAAGGACCCAACATTAGGTCAAGTGGCAAATTGAGGGCTGTGTGGGGTAAGTGAGTTAAGTGGGTCAGGACAGGAGGATGTTGAACAACAGGACAGCTGACTCCTGGCATAAGAAACACAGAATTCAAGTAGTGGAAAGAAACTGAGATATGATTCCTTGCCTTTACCTTTTTGCTCTACGTCAGGTTCTCTTGCTAATATAAAGTTATCTTTCAGTTTACATTTATGGTAAACAAAGTTATGGCCCTAGTTTAACCCACTATTCATGTATCTTGTCTCTTTCTTCCAAGCTGGGTGGGCAAAAAGCTTCAGCCATACTTATGGATGGAATAAAACAGAATAAATCTTGTTTTAGATATCTATGTTCAGCCCAGACTGATTTTTTTCGGTAAGCACCCAGCAATAATAAATTATTTATTTTATCTTTTACATTTATATGCTGCTTCTTGTTCAAGTTCACACACAGCCTCAGTTTCCTATTGAAAGAGATAGAAAGTGGGACAAACCCATCAATTAACAAAAGTCTATACCCATGAGAGGGAAAGGCGGTAGAAAGGACTATAACCTTCCAGATGGCACGCAGAGTTGCTATTTAATGCAGGAAGCTGTCAATGAAACATTGTCTGATGTAACCAACAGGATCTTGAGTGAAAAACTTCAAGTGTAGACTGCTGTGCTATTCTGTCCCACCTCATCAAAGCCCGTGACTCTGATTTTGTGGAAGTGGTGATTTTAGACCAACCTTTAAAAGAACTGTCCAATCTACTGAACATCTGTGGGGTAGAGCTGGTGGTGGTTCAAAGCTTGAGATTGCTCCTGAACTAGCAATGGCAGTTGAACATGTACAAAACTACTTTTGTGTAGATATACTCAAAGATTGGTATTGAAAGAACATATATGAACCACCCGGATGCCTTCAAAAGGGGATTGGACAGATTCCTGGCGGAAAAGTCCATCACAGGTTACAAACCATGATGGAGATGTGTCATCTCCAGGCTTAAAACTTAAAACCAGGGTACTTCAAGGGCCAGATGCAGGGGAGTGGTATCAGGAAACAGATATCTAGTCTCGTGCACTCCCGGACACATTTGGTGGGGCCGCTGTGAGATACAGGAAGCTGGACCAGATGAGCCTTTGGCCTGATCCAGCATGGCACTTCTTATGTTCTTATGTTCTATGATGAATATTATTTTTAAGTAACAAAATCCTTCATCTCAGCAAAATGATACTCACGGCAGTAAGTGCCTTGGGGGCAGATATTGCCTGTAACACCATCAACAGGCTTGGGAGAAGAGGCTCCCCCTTTACAATGAAACCCAGCTCCACACTCACCACTTGGGGCCGACAGACCTGAAGAAGGAAGAGCAAGGAGAAACATCAGCCCCAAGACAACTTAGGCAAGCCTACATTTCTGTTAAGATATAATGTATTTATTCATATAACAGTGTATGTGTGTGTGTGTGGGGGGGATTCAACAAAACATTCAGCTGATGAATTGCAAGGGAATTGTCAATACGTTAGACAGGACATTGAATATATACACAATAGATTTAACTTCATGGGGGCAAGTGATTTCATGTGTGCATTGTAAGAATGAATGAAAACTTGAAATACTAAAAATTCAAGGTGGTCCTTCTAACAGCTAGACAGACCTCTGTTTAAACATTAAGTACACTTCCTTCAGTATCTGAAAATCTGAATTTTTATGTTATTTCTATGATTATTATTGTGAGGATGACTATTATTATTTGTTCCATTTCTTCATCATGAAACATAATACAAGCAAACAAAAAAAATTCAACCCTAGAATCATTAAGATAGGATTAAACCAAATATAGCCATAAGAGCCCTTAAAATCAGCCACACTGGAAGTTAAAAGCACTACAATAAGCAAACAAAGTTGCAAATGGGGTAGCTTTCCATTTTAAAGGGCTGCCTTTCACAGCTTAGGATCTGGTTGGAGGAAGCTCTTTCTGTGTGCCTGTCAAACAGATCTATCCAGCTGTTGGTATTCTCCAGTGGGACCCTCCTCCAGCTTGCTCAACAGGCCAGGGACATTCAAGAACCAGAAACACTGGATGGTGTGCTTGAAACTCTGTTAGGAGTCACCCCGTCTTTGCTCAGTGCTTGCCGTCTCTGAGTGTCATCTGCTTTCCCAATAGAAAAGACAATAGTTGAGGGCACAGATGTTTTGCAGGTAGAGAGTCCAGAAATGGAGACCGAAAAGCTTCATGCCACAGGTGAAAGAATCCCATGGGCAACGGCATAGCAAGGGTTTGGAACACCTGGGGACAACGTTGTTTTTGGACCCCTCCAGCCCTCCCCAAACTCATTGTATCCACCCAGCAAGGGGGGGGGGAATCCTGCAGGCATGGTACATGCAGGCAGGTGTGTGTGTGTGTGTGTGTGTGTGTGTGTGTGTGTGTGTGTGTGTGTGTGTGTGTGTGTGTGTGTGTGTGTGTGTGTGCGTGCGTGCGTGCGTGTGTGTGTGCCTTACCTCTCCCTCGGTGGCCCCAGTGCAAAGCGAGGAGGAGGGGAGGGCGCCGCGGCATCATACTCCCCGCACGCCTGCTTGCTTCGCAGCTCACCTGTCGCGCGGAGGAGGAGGAGGAGGCTGCAGCGGAGTGGGTCCCATTGCCAAGCCTTAGCCCAGAAAAAGCAAAGCTTCCTCCTCCTGCTCCTCCCTCCAGGCGCCCCAAGATTGCTGCTCCTGGGGCAAATGCACCCTTCTGTGTGCCCGATACGCCCTTGCCCACGAGACATGAAAATTCCCTGTCAGGGTTTCTCGTCATATTGAAAGAGATTAACTAATCAAGTGTGAATTTACCTGCCATGATAAAGAGAACCAGTGTGGCTCTCTCAATGAGATCTCTGCTTATAATATTCACAGTGTGATCTAAGGCTTCTCTCAGACTACTGTTAGGGTTGTTGTAAAGTGAAGAAGAAGATGGCAATGAAAGCCAAGCCGTCTTGTGATGAAAGAAAAGTCCAACAGATAAAAAGCAGTGCTTTCTTATTTACCTGGTGCATTGCAGTAAAACCCCGGAGGACACAGGATGGGTTCAGGGCTTCCTTTCGGGCAGTAGGACCCGGGCGAACATTTTGCTCCTGTGGCTGTGGCCGGGCAAAGACAGTTGCCATTGGTGTAGTTATCCAGATCAAAAGGCTGGGGTGTCCATGCGGCCAAAATGCAGAACCAACCTAGTACAGCAAAACAAACTGCATGAGAAAATGCAAAAATGCCCGGAGCAGGAACAAGATGGCAGTCACAGGCAAGAGTTTCCATTTTCGTTGGTGTCACTGGAGGTCAGCCGACAGAGGTGGGTTTCTCCTTAGATAACTTTGCCTCACCTGCGTCACACTCCCCTGAGACGGTGGTGAGATTCTCCTTCCCACAGTAGTGTCCTGGGAGGCAGGGCAAGCAGCTGTCAAGGCTCTGGGTCATTGCATCAGGGTTGTAATAGCCCCGGGGGCAAGGGAATTCTGTAGCAAACCTGGTTCCTGAGAGGCACAAGGGAACAGGAGTCAGCAAACCAATTAACAGAGAACTCACCCGGGATGTACGTTTTGGGCTTAGCCCGGGCAGAGGTGCCAAACCTATATCGTGGAAGCTACTCAGGGACTGGTGAGATCGCAGTATCAAAAAGCCTGAAGCGGAGTATGGGAAAGGTAACCCTTGTAGTTTTTCAAGCTCTAGTTGAAAGGGACTTCAATTCAGGCTCAACGTGGCCTCTGCAGCACAGGATTGAGCTGAGGGAAGCTGCCATGCAGCTTGGCTTGAATGACTAAGGTAGAGGGGAACCCATCTGAGATGGTAAGGTGTTCATCATCTACAGCAGGAGTTCTCCACCTGTGGGTCCCCAGATGTTCCTGGACTGCAACTCCCAGAAATCCTGGCCAGCTCAGCTAGTGATGAAGACTTCTGGGAGTTGCAGTCCAGGAACATCTGGGGACCCACAGGTTGAGAACCACTGATCTACAGCTTCCAGAGATCCTGTCCAGCACAGCTAATGGTAAAGGCTTCTGAGTTGAGATGGGCATCTTATGAAAAATGATGTGCTGTTTTGTCGTTTTGTAAGCTTTCGAAAAATTACAATATGAAACGGAACGGGAAGCAGCATTTTGTCATGAAACGAAACACTTCCTTTTCCCTTTGAAAATGAAATATTTCATTACTCCATAAAATGGCTCCCTTGTAAAAAGCTACCCACCAGGTTTGGTGCCTCTAGCACCCAGGGGAGCCATTTGATAGAGTGAGGAATTGTTTCAATACAATTTTGTTTTACAAAAATTCACTTAAAAAAAAAACTGCTAGTAGAAACGAAATGAAACGAAATGAAACTTTATTTTTTCCGTTTCGTGTCCATCCCTACTTCTGAGAATTTTATTCCAAGGACGTCTGGAGACCCAAGGTTGGGAATTGCTGATCTATATGAGATTGTCTTCCCTATAATCTCCCATCTATTAATCTATAATCCACCAGTCCTACTTTGTGCACAAAATGCTCTGCTCTACTGAACGAACAATATGATTCACTCTATCAATCAGAACTGACTTGACAGAACATGAGCTTGGTAAATGTTTTTATTATTATTATTAATTAAATAGATTCTGAGTAGGAAGGAACACTTCTCACTGTCTCATTATGGAGCAGGTCTCACTGATCAACAGCCACACATCATGATATCCAAATGGAACCTTGTTCTTTAGGGACACAGCATACCACCCAGTGGAACTTGGAAGGCTGGATGAACCTTTGCTTCAGGCAACAAGAAAAAAATGTCTCAAGTTGCAGCTCATGAAAGCTGCTGATTAGGTTTCAAAAAGTGAGCTGGCTATCTAAAGCAGTTTTTTTGTCTGATTGGCCAGGGCTTCCCTTGTGCCAGTATGTTCTAGATGCCTGATTCCTGATTCACAGGGTTAGCTGTTCACTGAATAATAGACAATTGGGGACAGATTCAAAAGGCTTCCATTTTACCTGGGTGGTAGAGATGGGCACGACTCAAAAAAATGGTGTTTCGTTTGTTGTTTGGTCGTTTAGGGGTCCGTTTTGGTTCGTTTTTGTTTTTGTGACATTTTTTGCAAAAAAATTCATTTTCGTTTCGTTAGGTAACAAAACAAAAAAAATGAAAACGAAAATGAAAAATTGCTGTTTCGTTAGCATTCTTCTTAGTTCAATGCATCTGCTGCAACGAAAACAAAAAACACGGCAAATTGGTCGTTTCGTTTTCGTTTTCATTTTGTTTTTTTAAAAAAAATTGTTTCGTTTTCATTGCGTAACGAAATGGAAAAAATGAAAACAAAACAAAAAATCGCTCGTTTCGTGCCCATCTCTAATGGATGGGTTTGTGTTTGCAACACTATGTTCAGCCCCAGGGGAGATTTAGTGTCAACTCAATGCTATGTTCTCTTCTGAAATAGACAGAGTGAGGGTGGGTTTCTTCTCATCAGATCTGTGGCTCATTTGCTCCTATAGAATTGCACTACCACACTGGCATCAGCAGATGGCACCAATAGATTTGCATGGGGCTTTAAAGTGCTGTACATTGCCTTATTTATTTCCCCTTGGAAATCTGTTTCACTTCTCGCCAACAAGCAACAAGGAAACAAGCATTAAGCCAAACGTCTCCACCGTCAACTTTTAAATCCCATTTTTCTCCAAGGAACCTCACCAAAGAGGCTTACGCTTGGACGTTTCATGATAACATTGCATCCCAGGCAGCACCAGAACATGTTACCTTGAGGACAGTAGAAGCCAGGTGGGCATGTAAACACACTGTAGTCGGTGGTATTTTCAGGACAGTAGTAACCAGCAGGGCACGGGAAGCAAGCAGGCTGCTTAGTGAGATTATTATACGTTCCAGCAAGACATGGACGTGGGTGGCTGGTCCCAGCTGGGCAAAAGTGGCCCACAGGGCAAGGTCCTCCCTGCTCTGGAACCCCTGTGGAAAAGGGTAGTTTAGGGTTAGGGGTGTCCAAACGTTTTGCAAGAGGGGCAGGTTTGGTGAGGTGAAAATGTGTGCGGGCTGACAATTCAGCCCATTTGGCCCCTGGACCGGACTTTGGACAAGTCTCTATAACATTCAAGGAGGCGGGGAGGACACTTCAGCAATGGAGCTGGGGGTGGGTAGGCTGGACTGGTGACTGGGAGGATGGACAGAGGCAGGGAGGGTAGGCAAACCATAAAACTGCAATCTGACATCTCTATCTGGTATGGGGAGGGGCCAGCTGGCGGGGATGCAAGACAGGCTGAGCTGGTGGGGAGAAGAGGCTGCAGACCACTCAAAATTTTAAAACGGGCCATATTTGGCCCCCGGGCCTGACTTTGGACATGACTGATTTAGATATTCCTAGTTGTTTCTTGAAGCATAAAAGATGTTTTTTTAAAAAAAAATAATAATTAAAAAACAAACAAGAAAAAAACCCACTTCCCAGCTTGAATTTGCAAAGGCATGCAGGACCCAGGTGACACACACTTACCTAAAGGAGAAGGTGAGGTGGCTCCAGGTAGACAGTAGTAACCGGGAGAGCAGAGGCCAGAGGGGGTTGTGAGTCCGGCAGAGAGACAGTAATAGCCAGGTGGGCACACAATGCAGCTGCTCTCAAGGGAGAGGTACAATCTGGGGAGATATGAGGGCCATATAAGCTCAGGGCCAAGCCAGTGCTAACCCCCCCCCAATAGACACACACCAGGTGAGTGGTGGCATGGCCTGCATATTTCAGAGAAGAGCATATTCCCTTGACTATGTAAAAGTAGAAGTTGTGATTTTTAGCATTTAAATACAGCTCAGGCATCTGCATGACCCTTGCCACTACCCCCATCTGCCTAAAGGGGGCACCAGGTTGGAGGACATGCAGATGTTCGGGTCCATATTTGGGTTGGCTGGACTCCACAATCCAGCTGAGAACTGATTTTTCACACCTCCAAAGACGTGATGTTGATTCTGAAAATCTGCACACTTGTATTTTTTTGGTGGGGAGGAGACCAACAACAACACAGCACATTCAAAGCAGGGATCACATTTTAAAATGAGAAAGGCATAGAAAAAACATCATTGAAAATCTATGCACAAAGATGCCTTTGTTTTCAATATTGCATAAAGTTGGTGAAATGCACAAACCGATGGGCCCATTAAGGGAAAAGGGACAGGCTGCCAGCTTTTAGTGTGGAAAGAAAGCACAGCCTTACAAGCCAGTAGGGAAGAAAAGGATTGGGGAAATTTACACCTGGATCTGGAGAAACTCAAAGAAACTGGGCCAGAGAAAGGCTCACAACCTAACCCATACCTGTCTGAAAAGGTGCCTGCTGGGCAAGGCAGAGGTTTCCTGGTGCCAGCTGGGCAGAAGTGCCCCTGTGGGCAAGGCCCCCCGGCACTCCCATTAGAGGTTCCATCAGGGTTTGGAACAGTGGAGCCTAAACAGAAGCAGAACGGCAAGCTGAAGGTCAAAAGGTTAGCCGAGATAGCCAATTTGGGGTCACATCTAGCCTCAGGTTTGTTCTCCATGGATGGTCAAAGCTCTCTTGCTATTTAACAGGATGGGAATTAGGCAACCAGAGGGGTGGGTGAGGAAGAGAGAAGATATTGCGCCTTCATCTCTGCCCTCTGCCTCTGAGGTCACAGGCTTATGGGGACTCTTGGTAGGGTTGGCCCTGTGGCTTTGAGGAGGGCTCAGAGACAGATCCAAGACTTGGGGTACAGAAGGTGTCAAATGAAACCCTGGCATTTCCCATTGGCGATGTCTTCACATGGGTTCTTGCTCTTTGAACAATGGCATGGGACGGAATACAAGGCATGAGGACACAACCGTGACTTGGACTGGCATAGAGGGAACAATGGATATACCTGAATTGCAGAAGAAACCTGGCAAACAGGGGCCGGAGGGAGAAGACGATCCCCACTCCCCGCAGAACATCCCTGAGAAGAAACACAAGCAATCAGACATTCAAGCACCGGGTAGTTTCCCATGAAGATGCCTAGTCATGTGGGGAAAGTGACAAGCAGCAACCTTCTCACTGGGAGAGAGGAAGACAAGGCTTGGTGTCATGTCTTTATCACAACAACAAGGAAGACTAACAAGGCCTTTTAATGTTAGGTCTTCCGAAGCAATTTTGTCAGTAGAAAGTAAGGGGAGAGAGCTTCAAGAGGAGGCAGACATAATGATATCGGCAAATATTTTGCCCAGAATACATGAACTGCAGTATTTTGTATTCTGAGATGGTTGTTTACCTGCAGGGCAGAGTTGGCATCTCTCAGCTCGGTCAATGCCTGAGGATGAGCTGTAAGTCCCAGGAGGGCAGGGGTGAGGGGCAACTCCAGTCTTTGATGGGCAGTAAAACCCAGGTGGGCAGTGGTACCGGATGCCATTTTTGCAATAAAGGCCAGCTGGGCATGGGAAACATTCCTCGCGACCTGAAAAAAGGAAATTGACAGTGATGCCAAGCAATGGTTCTTGGTGCTTAGGAATATAACTGGTTTTTGCTTTACCACTCCCAGGATACCCCAGCCAGTAATGCCAGGGACGATGACCCCTGTGTAGTTGTCCAACAAAGTCTACATTCCTATGTTACTCTCCTCATTCTGATTCTGCACTGATGGGGAGCCTGAATGGAATGCCCTCGGAAAATTATTATTTTTTCAAAAAATGTTTTTAATTAGTAAACACACACAAAATAATGAACATGATGTCTTTAAATCTTGCATCTCTCTCTCAACACACACACACACACACACACACACACACACACACACACACACACACACACACACACACACACACACACACACACACACACACACACACACACCCTGAGAGCTTATAAAACCTGTCTTAAATATGGAATAAGTACCCAAAACATCACTCAGAAGCTTCTCCAGATTGGATTTAGATGTTGGGTGTCGTAGGAAAGGTAGATTTCCCAAGATCCTTCAAATGGAAGCACTTCCTTCCCCTATTTTTTCTCTTACTTGCTGTGGCTTGCTTAACAGTGATGCTAAAATAACAACCTGGACTAGTTAGGAGAGAAAGTGGAATGGATTTGAGGATTGCCAAGGGTCAGGAGGACAGAAACTCAGGTGAAAGCAGGCTGGATGTGTATTGACTTAAGAATAAGATGTGTGTTTCTTGGGTAGTTAACTTGGTTAAATTTAGTCTATCTATTTGAATTCGAAGGACCTGTGGGTCCCTCTGTCAAGCCCTCCTGCAAGCCATGCATGAAGGACATCTCCTCTTCCTCCTCCTGACCTGTTAGTGCACTGTACTCCCCATCTCGGCATAGAGAGGGCATTGCTGAACCCGTAGGGCAGAAATGGCCTTCAGGACACAGATCTCCAGTCATCCGGTCCACTGGCCGGGCATGTCGTGTCCCACCTTTGCAATAAAAACCTGAAAACAAAGAGCATGGGATATTGATAAGATAAGGAACCACAAAACAGTGCAGACTTTTCCTTCCTACAAAGATCAAAATAAAGAAATGAAAGTACAGGGGACCCTTGTATAACAAAGGGTTTGTACAACATAAAATCTGTGCAACATAAAAATTTCTGGAGATAGGGGAAATCTGCTTAACAGAATCACCTATGGGGCAAATCTGTACAAAATAAAAATGAGATTACTCCATTTTCAATGCATTCCTATGGGAAATTTGTATAAAGGAAAATTTGCTTAACAGAATTTCATTTGGAACGAATTAATTCCTTTATACAAGGTACCACTGTGCAGTGTCTAACATAACACTGACCAAGTGGGTAGCTTACACACACCACCCTTCTTTTCCCAACTACTGCCACTGAGGAGTTGAGGCTGAGAAAGAGAAAAGGGAGAGCAGAAGGAAGGTGTTGGGTTAGGATCACATAGGGCAACCATGTCCAAACTTCAGCCTCTCCAGATGTTTTGGACCACAACTCCCACAGTCCTTTGTCATTGGCAATACAGGCTTGGAATTATGGGAGTTGTGGTCCAAAACATCAGGAGGGCTGAAGTTTGGACATGCCTGGCATAGGGAATTTCCTAACTCATTGGGATCTTGCAAACCAGGTGTATATCCTGCCCATCTATTCATTCAAACACTCAATTCAACATATCAGTGGTGCCAGATTTGTGGGATCTACCCAGAGGTTTCCCAATTAGCTTCACATCTGAAGCAGAAGCATTGGGTCAACAGGCTTCACACAAAGACAGGCATGTTCAAACTTCGGCCCTCCTGATGTTTTGGACCACAACTCCCAGAGTTCCAAGCCTGTATTTCAAATGGCAAAGGACTGTGGGAGTTGTAGTCCAAAACATCTGGAGGGCCAAAGTTTGGACATGTCTACACTAAGAGCAGAAGGAGCACCAAGCTGGTCCTTAGCCCAGGAATTCCTGCACCAGAACCGGATCTGGATTCCATTGCATGTGCACACAAATAAATCCACTCCCTTTCCCTCTCTCCCAAGTGCCGTTTGTCACTAAACCAATTTAAAGGGAGAGGAGGAAACTTTTGAAATGCAGCGGATGTTATAGGTAATTGGGAGTCAGAAACCTTTACGGATTCAACATAAATCATTCAGAAATATACCAGAGATTCTCTGCATCAAATCTGTTCTACTTTAACCTCATCTCTCTATTCTGCAAAACTAGAAGACATTATGCAGATGTTAAATTAGGATGTATCTCAATGAAG
The DNA here is from genome assembly GCA_029282475.1 of Phrynocephalus forsythii. Lineage (NCBI taxonomy): Eukaryota > Metazoa > Chordata > Lepidosauria > Squamata > Agamidae > Phrynocephalus > Phrynocephalus forsythii. Next base: position 9,592,358 of record JAPFRF010000022.1, read on the forward strand.
CAGAAAATATATGCATATAAACAAGCAACCATGTTTTCTTTCTTCCCTGGAGAATGGAGATCATTTACCAAGACTTCCCCTCCAAAATGCAATAAAAAGGCTTTCTTAGTGATGTTACAAAACCATCTGATATTCTCACCTGGAGCACATGGTCCTGTTGGCGAAATGCGGCCTGGGCCACTACAGAAGAACCCGGGTGGACAAGGCAAGCACCAGGTAGAATCCCGAGCGCCTTTCTGCTCATTCCACGTCCCAACTGGGCAGGGCACTTCTCTGGGTTGCTTCGTGCCAGCTGGGCAATAATGCCCTGCTGGACAAAGACCACCAAAGGGGAGTCCAGCCTTGGAGAAGAAAAAGAGAGCAACCTAACACATGGGCAACACATTGCGATGGGCAGCAGGGATTCTCAGCCATTGCTTTTCAGTGGCTTTGTGCCAACTGCCAGGAGGCCCAACTGGCATAGCCATAGGCTACGGGATTTGAACTCCAAAAGATAAAGAGGACCAAATGATGGAAAATATTGAAGGAGAGCATGGACTAGTGCTTAGGTTTCAAATCAAGGACAAGCCAACTTGGCACTTCAACTGATCATAGCCCCTTTTGGCCAAGTTCAGAAGAATGGTGTTGCTATTGCCATTTGCCACTTCTCAGTTATGAAGGCCATATGAATTAATGGCCTCCAGAAAATCCTGTCATTAACAGCCCTGCTCAGGATTTTCTAATGAAGGCCATGGTTACTTCATTGAATCAGTCCATGTCCAGTCTATCTCTTTCTTCTTTTTTGCTGTCTTACACCTTCTACAGCTTTATCATATTTTCTGGTGAGCCTTGTCATCTCATGATATGCACAAAGCATGATGGCTTCAGTTTATTTGTTTTTGCTTCTAAGAGATTTCAGACATGATTTGAGTTAGCACCCACTTTCTGGCACTTTCAGGATACCCATCAGTCAAACCTCTGAATTAAATTGTGATGCCATAAAGCTCTGTGAGCCAATGAGAATGCAGCTAGGTTCATATCTAATCATTTGCTTGTTTAAAAAATACCTTAAGCCTTGAAGCCAATAGAAGAGCCTAGTTGCATTCCCATTGGGTCACAGATTTTTTCATCTATGATAAAACAGAGCTTACCCTAGGAGCAAGTTGACTGGACATAGCCTAGCTGCAGTCTCATTGGCTCACAGAATTTTATGCAGACACTGCTTTGTTTTAGATCTTAGAAAGTAGGAGACCTCTAGCTGCCCTGGGTCCTTTTTTTGCAAGGAAGTTAGTGCAAAAATGTATTGAATGAGAGAGTGAATAGATGAGTGGATGGAGAAATGAATGGATGGATGGATGGATGGATGGATGGATGGATGGATGGATGGATGGACGGACGGAAGGATGAATGAATGAATGAATGAATGAATGAATGAATGAATGAATGAATGAATGAATGAATGAATAAGTAAGCTGTTTTGGCCTCTCTTTTGTATGTTACTTGCCTCCCTCAGGCAGAACCCAACAATCTGAACCAGTTCTCTGCTGAATAATATTAATTCTGAACTAATCTTGGACAGGTCTGTGCAGCCTGTTATGAACCCTCAGCCTAAGACACACCAATATTGACCCGTCTGGGTCTCAGCCACCAAGTCCAGATACACGGGCATCCACTGGGTGTCTTGAGCAACAATTACAGTCTTGACAGAAAAATGGAAATGAGACACCAGCTTTGAACTTACTGGAGAGGCACTGCTGGATCCTTGGAGACAATAGAAACCAGGTTGGCAAGGTCCCTCTGGCACCACCAAGCCAGGTTTACTGCAGTACATGCCTGCAGGACACAGCTTGCAGGTGCCTGTTCCAGTGCCACCCCAGCTGTCTGAGTACGTGCCCTGAAAGAAGCAGTGGAGGACACAAAGTCAAAAACCAAAGAGAAAAACACATGCTTCCCACTGAAGGCAAATAGTATTCAATTAACGGAGTAACAGGCAGTGGGTATTTATCTGTCCAGTATTGCAAGACTTGACACTTCCAAAAGGGCTAAACTCCTCCCCCTTCCTGCTGAACATTAGTTAATTCCCAAGGAGTATGTAATTTAAAAGCAAGTGTATATGTGCACATTTCAAAGGCTGCTCTTATCACCATAGAAGTGTGTCTCATAAAGAAATCAACTTTCTTTGGAGATCGATCTGAACATTGAGTTGTCCTTTATTGAAATTTATGCATGGATTCCTCCCCTACCTTCCTTAAATTACCTTTTCACTTTTATTGATTTTCCTACCCATTGAATTCCTTTCCATTCCTTCCACCCTTCTTTTCCCCTTACACATCACTTAATCTCCCTTACTCTATTTTGATCATAATTTGCACAGGTTGGAAAAGGGATGAAAAAATAACCCAATGATGAGGAAGAAGGAATTAGCATCCACACTTTTCTGGACTGATGTGACATTTCTCCCACTAGGACACATCTCACATAGTTTTTGAGAACAAATATCAAAGTGTGAACAGGCACTTTCTGGCGTCATGTTGGTATCAGAATGAGAATAATGGATTTATCACAGGATTAATAATGCACCAGATATGTGGTGATGTTTTTGAGTCATAGGAACTCAAAGGAGTTTTCAAGACTGAGAAATACCAGATTTAAAACTTATCAGTGGGTTTAAAAGAAAATGGCATGCATCACAATGAGGTGATGATGGAAGGCTTGGCAAGAGAAGTGGCTGCCATGTAAACATGAAAAACTCATGCCCCCCACATGAAGACCAGGGTGGCTTCTTAGAGAGAGTTAAAATTCCCATAACTCTGGAAACAGCAGGAGTGCAATTCTCACTGGCTGAGATAGCCAAGTAACAGCTGAGAGAGAGTTATAGCTAGCCGGTTTGGGTTGTGTTGACCTGTTGGGTCAGGTGAGGCTGGGCTACATATTGAGAGGATGGAAAAAGGATAGGGAGGAGCATCTGGATCAGAAGGCACCATGACCCTATTGATTCTGCACAGCCCTTTCCTATTCTGTGTTTCCTTTCATCCAGGGAGGAGCAGCTGGAAGCAGAACACACACTCCAATCCAGCACTTTTGGGGGGTGACCTTTAAATTTTAGCACCTGAAGTTACATCCCTTGTTATCCTGCTCTAATTATGAGACTTCTGGCTGAGTTGACTTTTGGCCAACAGAAACTGCACAGACTTCAGCAGCCTTCCCAGCAAAGTTGGATATTTCTTATCACTGCCCTTCCCTTGGATGAATCTGGGACCAGTATTCCACTTGTGTCTCTGGCCCAGAGAAGATTCAAATTCAGATATACTCTCATTCGATCCCTTTCTCTTTAACTCTCCTCCTCCTCCTCCTCCTCCTCTTCTGGGAAATCTTAGTACAAAAAGGAAGCCTGCTCACAGACTGCTGTGTTGCCAAATCACTGAGAAAGTTCTGGTAGAAGTTCCCTCTACTGTCAGTCCATCTGTCTCTGTGTTATTACATTCCTCAGACCAATCAACTCCGAATGTTCACTAGAAGGACAGATTTTGAAGCTGAGGCTCCAGTACTTTGGCCACCTCATGAGGAGAGAGGAGTCCTTGGAAAAGTCCCTGATGTTGGGAAAGATTGAAGGCAAAAGGAAAAGAGGACGGCAGAGAATGAGATGGTTGGACAGTGCCATCGATGCAACCAATATGGATTTAACCAAACTCCAGGAGGCAGTGGAGGATAGGAAGGCCTGGCAAGCTCTGGTCCATGGGATCACGAAGAGTCGGACACGACTGAACAACTGAACAGCTGAACAACAACAGACCAACCAATCATCTTTCCTCTACTGGCAGAAGATTCTTGTGCCTAATCCTAGTTTGCTTTAGCCTCTACAATTTGGAGCTAGGACCAATTGTTGGGTAGCTCAATGATTTAAGCATCTGGCTGAAGAGCCAGAGGTTGGTATTTTGATTCCCCACTGAGCCTCCTTGTCAAGGGGTCAACTCAATGATCCACAGCGTTCCTTCCAGCTCCGCAGGTCTAAGCAGATGGCAACAATGCACTGTACATCTACAACATGAGATTCAAAATCTTGCAATGATATACCCTATAACAGGCCTGCACTACAGGTAGACCGTGGGCTACCGGTAGCCCGCAAAGGGTTCAAAAGTAGCCCACTGGCCATCAATAAAAAAGTGAGGGGATAAGTTCTCCACCCCTCCCTACCCCATCCCAAGGACCACCACTACACCAGCAAAGTTCTGGGTATCTCTGCCAGCCCACTCTCTGCTAAGCAGGGCAGTTCAAGGGCCATGGCTCATTGAAATCTGTTCCCTCCAGAACAGATTAATCGGTTTTCAGTGCATTCCTATGGGAGATCTCTGCTCTACTTACAAAAGTTTTTACTTATGAGCATGTACTTGGGACAGATAAAAATTGTCAGTAGAGGTTTTAGCGTAGTAGCCCTCAGGCACTTTGGGCCAGAAAAAGTAGACCTTGCCCTGTTCAAAGTTGAACAGCCCTGCCCTATAACACACCAATGGCAATAATTGTCCAACTAAACCTTATCCTTCCATATTTTTGTTTGTTTGTTGAAGAGGAAGAAAAGCAGATTTCCTTTTCTTGGGTTTCACTTGGATTTCAGTAACAGAGATATCTGTTCTCATTTTAAACATCTTACCACTGGGCAAGGAAGGGGCTGAATACTCCCAGCTGGGCAGTAATTTCCTTTGGGACAAGCCAGGGGTTCTACCAGGCCAGTGCGGTTGCAAAAGGTCCCCGACGGGCACTCCCTGCAGGTAGACTGGGCCAGACTCTAGAGAGAGGAAGAAGATGAGAGTCTGTCAGAAAACACAGTACTTAAAGGTCAGCCAAAAATAAAAATAGGGAAGCTATCAACTTATTTCCCCCTCCATCCAAGGCGCAGTGTCTCTCTGGCAGGACAGGAGAGATAAAATTGCTGTTGTCATGTTTCTAATGCAAATTAATTTTGCTCACAGCTAGGGATGCTGAGCAATTGGGTTGGTCCACCCTTTGAAGAGAGCAAAGGTGATGCACACCTCCTTGAGTAATATTTGTTGCCTGGGAAACAATTGTTCTTCTAATTAACCCCTTCAAACCTTGTGATGCAGTTCTTGGCTTCCATACATGGACCAAAATGCATGCAAAATCTGCTTCCTTTTTGAACAAACTCTGCATATTTATGTGAAAACTGTATATTGCTGTATATTCAGAAATGCATACTTTGTGAAAATAGATGCAGTGGTTGAACAACTGTTGCTTGGCATAAGTGAGTTGTCATTTTTGGTCTTTCCCTCCCTGGTAAAGAAAGTGTTTGTGCCCTGATTCATGCACTTGCACACCCCAAAAATCACGGCAGGGGCTATTTATTTACTAGGGTGGAATAGACCAAAACTTAAGATTTGCCTTATGCTAAATACCAGGATTTCAGCCAGGAATACATATGTAAATTCCAATGTTGGTGCACATTTCTATTTTTGAAACACAGATCAATGACAAAATAAAACAGAAGAAACTAACAAGTGAAGAAAGCAGCTGATGATCAGCTACCTCACAAATAAGAGAGCTGGATGTCATGCGTGTACTTAGTGACATAGAATAAAAGAGTCATATTAGTAAGAAAAAAAACTGAGCCACTGGGAAATTACATAATTGTGCATTGACTATCATTTGCCTTGTAAACCAGTCATTCTCAGTGGGTGCCAGATGGCCCCCTGCAGCGCCCAGGCACATTTGAAGGGGGGCACAGAGTGGAAACAAATTCTTCACACACCACCTTATGAGCTGTTCAGCAGTGGAATATGCTGCCACAGAGGGTGGTGGACTCTCCTTCTTTGGAGGTTTTTAAGCAGAGGCTGGATGGCCATCTGTCAGGAGTACTCTGATGGAGGTTCCTGCATAGCAGGGGTTTGGACTAGATAGCCCTTGAGGTCTCTTCCAACTCTATGATTCTATGAGCTATGTTATGTGACTTATACAATCTTGATTCAGCCAGTATTCCTTTCCCATATTGTTTATGGCTGTGGCTAAAATAATGGTTGGGAATGACTGCTTGATCAACCTATTAATCAAAAATATATGAACAGATCACCCAGACTAGGAGAGGTACCCCTTTGACATACTGAAAAAGGTCACAGTAGAAAACTCTCAAAAGAAAGAATGCATGAATTGTCTAGTCCTGTGACTAGTATCCATCAGTTAAACAATTATGATTGTATTGATTTGTTGACATCAGTTGGTTCAATTACTAATTTAAATGTTGGTGCTCTTTAAAAAATAGTAGTGAAAACACAGAAATTTTCAGGATTCTGTCTGCTTAGGATCCCTGTCTATTGTGCACTTTTAAAAAAACTATGGATTTAGGTGAAAAAAATTCAGCTGCATCACTTGAAGATCAAGAAGAGCAGTAGACTCCACTTACCGGTTGGAAACTTCCAAGGGGGCAGGGTTCTGCCTGGGAGGCCCCTTCTGCTGCATAGTGCCCTTCTTTTGCCATTATCTGAGTGGGTGTTTTGGCACCGCCTGTACAGAAGTAACCAGGTTTGCAAGGGCCAGTGGGAGCTTGCGTATTCGTTCCATCGCAGTAAAACCTAGTATTAGAAAAGTGGGATAGCAACCTTCATTGGGAAAGACAGGAATTCACTGTTCACCATGACTTGCAGAAGTCCTCTGGGCAGTCTCAGATCTGACGATACCTGGGTAAAGGCCAGGGACAGGGTCTCTGGCTCACAGTACTCCATACCCAAAAAGGCCCACCAGGTGCCACCTTTGTTCTCCTTCTGAAACAGGGCAATGGGATTTTTAAAAAAAAAAGCTTTTAGCGTTTAATGCCTCACATCTCAATAATTTGCTTTAACTGCTGCTTCTATTTTGTAATGCTTGTCATTGCTGTCATTCTGTTCTGTCCCAGGGTGTAGGGAGGGGAAGCTGTTATGGAACCACCTCCAGACACAGGCTTTGATGGTTCCTTGCGTCAGAATGTGTGTTGGGGTAGGGTTTGCATTTCCTTTTTCCCTTTCCTGCCATTGATGCCCTGCTATAGGTATGGAAGTATAAACAGCAATCCCAGTATCCATTTCACTATTATGGAAATCTAGGGTCTTGTGTAAAGCATGATGGGAAGCTAGAGAATGTTGGAGTCATTTAACTACACCAAACTTGAAGTATATATAATGCTACTTTGAGTTAGGTATGATGCTCTTGTGAGCAGTGCATAACCTTCCGCCATTCATATTTGTGCATCCTGGGATTCAACACACCAAGGAAGGAGTTCTCGACTTTCCATATCACTCTGAACCAAACTACTCAGCCTATATTCTTTTTTGAAGAAGAAGAAGAAGAAGCCTCACCCAGGTGGGCAGTCCAAACATTGTTTCAGTTGTTTCAATCCACTGATGTTGCTGTAGGTTCCTGGAGGGCACGGGATGGGGACAGAGGATCCAGCTGGGCAGTATGTCCCAGGTGGGCAAATGTTCCCAGTGACTCCATCTGTGGGCAGCTGCATTTGTAGAAGTGATGCTTAGATCTCAGTTGAGAGAAGAAGCCAAGAGGATCTGACATGGGTACTACTAACATACATAGCACAGGAAAAAGATGATACAACATCAAGCTGTTGCTTATTTCTATGTCAAGGATGCTCTCTGTTAGGATGCTCTTTCTCCATTTCCTAGATATATGTGTGAGCTGAGTATCATTGTTAGTGTCAGAGAGAGAGAGAGAGAGAGAGAGAGAATGGTGCACATTGTCAGAAATGGACATGTTTCTTCTTTGGTACAACAACTAGAATTCGAAATAGCTCTCTCAGTTGAATGAGGAGCCTGCTGCTGGGATCTGTGGAGTTCATCAGCAAGCAGAAGATGCCAACCACCACCACTCCAATGCCACAACTTGGAAATGGACACAATCACCATTAGCCACAGAAGTGAGGAATCCAAAGCATCCCTATGGATCGCCTCTATGGGTCCTGTGGGGTCATCCCTAAAATTGCTGACAGCAGCAGAGATGGTGGCATGTCCAAGCAGAACTTGTCCTCATTGCCGTGCTCATGAGGAAGAGGATAAGCATAAAATATAATATTAGTGGTTTCTGGACTTGGGTAACCCAGTTGTTCTTGTGCTGTGGTTCCCCAACCCCCTAGCCAGCACAGCTAGTGTCAAAGGCTTCTGGGAGTTGCAATCCAAGAACACCTTGGTTATGCAGTGTTGGAAACCACTGCTCTAGATCAGAACCATGTTGAGATTCCCGGTGGTCATCCATAGAGAACAGTGAAGATGTTCCACTAAAGGTTAGCTACTTCTGATTCTCACCATCTTGAATGCCCTGTTTGTTGACCTATTGGATAGCTTGCCAGTTAGACAGACATGTAACATTCAAGCTAGTCCTTATGTTTAACACATTTTCAGGAGGTGCTCAGCCAAGTGGTGGAAAACATGTCTTTGTCATATAACACAGAATGCTCACCTTTGTATGTTGCACCTGATTTCTGTATTTTGTGATTAGTTGTTGGAAGGTAAACACAGACGTAATTTGGAAGTGTGATTGCTGAGGTATTGATTATCTCTGATGAAATCCCATTGTGGGAGAAGAAATGGGTTAACCTCAGAGGATAAACATTCCTTATAGACTCACCCACAACAACAGAACTAAATAAGAATTCTTTCTGAACTCTGAGGGTATTTGTTCCTGGGGATTTATTTACTTGAAATACATGTGTGCAGTCCCCACAGGACTTCCAAAATAGATATTACATTGAAAATAAAATGAAAAGAACAATGAAGAAAGGAAATAAGAACCACAAGATTAGAAAAAATGTCAATCATATGAGCAGAAGCAGACTGTATCGTCAATACTTGATGACTGCTCAACTCAAAGCATGTATCCTCCCCAAAATAAGGTTTTTATACATTGTTCATCCCTGCTTTTATTCTATACAGTCTCCAGGATGCGAACATGAGAGATTGCAATAGACTTCATGCCAGAATAATTCTTTAGATTGGCATGGGAAGGACAGGATGTTATAAAGCCAGACTCTGAAAAAGGTAACAATGCAAGTTCTGTACTTACTGGGGACACGGCTCTGTTCCAACAGTAGAAGCCAGCCTCACAGCGACCACTTGGGGCAGTCTGTCCAGGAGAAGCACAATAGAAGCCCGCCCCGCATACGCTGCACTCTTCCAGGGATGTTAAACCCTTCTTGATCCCAAAAGTCCCCACCGGGCAAGCTTCAGGCTGCGAGCTGCCACCAGCACAGTAAGACCCCTGGAAGAACAAAGCTGCCTCCTGATGTCCCAGAAGTGGCCACCAAACAGATTCGCCAACTGGAGTCTACTAGGGAACTAAAATTGTGTAACAGAAGGGTACCAGAAGCTTATGGGAAATCAAAAGCTTGTAGAAGTAGGTGGAATTCTTTGGAAGCTCCTCATAGGTCCACGTGTCACAGCCCAGTGATGGTGAACAAGACCAGGAGGTGGGGTGTGGAGAGAGAAAATGGAATGGAATGGTATCCTTAGGAATACGGTATGACTGACGGAAACCCTGTCTCAGTACAAATCTAGTGCAAGCTCTGATTTGTTCTTTGATTTGTACAACAGTCCTTTCTGCAACCAGAACTTACCAACGGGCATGCTTTGGGTTGAATCATAGCAAGGGAATCACAGTAGAATCCAGCAGGACATGATCTGCATACATCTCCTGGATCTGTCGTGGAATTATCCCAGTAGGAGCCAGGTAGGCATGGGAAAGAGTGAGGGGACCCTGTTCCTGGAGGACAAGCATATCCAGGGGGACAGTCTCCACTCTAAGGGGGAAAACACACAGAGAAAAACTCTTAATGAGGCAGTCCTGCAGCCAGAAATGAAAAGAATGTATGCATGCATTTTAATGAAAGATATAAATACAGTTCATCCAAGGTGTCCTGGCAAAAACAGACCTTCTGTTGAAAAAATAATCAATGCAATTTAGTTCATTGGATCAGCACTTTTTACATCAGCAGCAGTGTTAGCGTATATATATACATGTATTCCACCCCCAAATTTTACCAAAAAGCCCCCAAAAGGTAAAAAAAAAAAAAAAGCTCAAAATCTCTCATGAAATGAAATGAGAGATTTCCCTTTGTGAAATGCTTTATGAGGTTATAAATAATGGCGAATGTTTAAACTTTTTTTAAAAAAATAAACCTCCTGCTCTCAAGATGGTTGGATCAAGAGACTAGGACAGATCATTTCATTTCTGAAACAAAAATTGGTGTTTCATTTCATTTCTTGACGACACGCTGTTTGCTGTTTTGTTTTGTTTTGTTTAATGAGGTTTTGTAAGCTTACAAAATGACTAAACAGTATGACATTTTCTATAAGGTGCCCATCCCTAGCCAAGACTCAACCATTCAAAAATTAATCCAGGAAGAAGAGATTGCGCCGAAGGAGGCGACAGGAGAACAGTACTCACTGGCTGGGATATTCCTTGAGGATGTCGCCCTCCTCTGTAGCAATATTTGCCCACTGGACACCGCAAACATTGGTCAGCCCTGCCCAGCCCTCTCTGACCACCATACGTCCCATTAGGGCATGGCTTTGCCTGTGAATGCTGGAGAAATGTATGTCAAAACTGATTCTTAAAATACAGCAATGTATTTCATGACAGTACAGTGTCCATCCAGTACTCTCTGAGTATTCAAAGCACTGCAGCTATTCCCAAGAAGTTTGATTCAATTTGGTTAAGCCTGAACAGAGATGATATTATTTATTATTTATTTATTATAAGAGCTTCTATACCGCCCATCTTCCTAATGGAACTATGGGCAGTGTACAGGAGCTGAGCAAGGTCAGCCAGTAAAACAAACAGATAACAATGCAATACAAACACAGTTAAAACAGAAGATGCACCCCAGCGTAAGCAACAGTAACTGATTAAACAGATGACGGTGGGGGAAAAAAGCATTAACATTAGGCTAGGTCACCAAAGGCCTCGCGAAAGAGCAGGGTCTTTAAAGCTCTGTGAAAGGCCAGCAGGGACTAGTTTTATCTTTCACTATGAGTCTCAAATGAACACAGTAAAGCTAAGAAGAATGCATTGCTACTATTTATTACTGAAGACAGAAGTGGTGCCAATGGTTTTTTGGACACATTTGAGCTATTGCATTGGAAAGTCACAGTCAACACCTCATGCATTTAAAATCTATTTGTCTCTTTTGTTCACCCCCTCCCATCCCTGTTTCTGTGTGTGCTGACAGAGAAGAGTGTAGGTGGCAGGCCATAGCCGCATTTTCTACCATTAATCTGCTTGTCTTCAAAAGGAACCACAAGGTTGTATATCAATCAGGACTTGGCAACAGGGAACACATGGCCCTCCAGAAGATGTTGGGTTGCAGATGTCATAAGCCCCAAGCAATATAATCAATAGTGAAGGATAATAAGACTACCCATCCAGCAACAACTGGTAGGTTGTATGTTTCCCCCACCCTTTTTACAAAATGAATTGTACATCTCCTCTATTGCTGTCTTTATAGGAACTCTGCACTTCAGATCGATAATCAACAGAGTTCAAGACCATAAAGGACAATCAATTGATTCTCTTTGCAATCTTAATTGCATTGGAGCAGGCTCCTTTTGCTCACAGACTATGAGAAATCAACAAACTACCAGGATACACATTGTAGCTTGGAACATGGAGGGGAGAGACAGTGGCTTGTTTAAAGCAAATGAACCTACATTTCATGATTGCTCCAGGGTTTGGAGTGGGATTCAATTCCATGGCTCAATCATTAGCCTCCAAAACCTCGCCTGCCCACAATATAACTGTGGTTCTCTGGGGCGCTTTCATTCTGCAATCTGCATTAACCAGGCAAACAGAGGCAGGATCAACAGTAAAAAATGACCAAAACAAGAGTACTCACCACATCACCCTGTGGACAATAATAGCCTCTTGGGCAAGCATGGCCACTGGTATTTGGAGCCACTGCCAATCCTTCAGGGCAAAGCAAACCTGCTGGGCAGACCATTGCAAGCAGCATAGCCTCCCTGCTGGTATTCAGGTCCACACAATAATGCCCAACAAGGCAGGGGGAACAGGACATGGATCCAAGATCCTGCAAGAAAGCAAATGGCAAATGGCATAGTACTGTACTTGGATGGGAGACCACCAGAGAACATAGTAGGGATGTCTAGGCAAAATATAGGGGGAAATCCATCCCAAAATTTCAGACACCTACTGCCAGTCAAAGTTGACAGTGCAGCCCAAACCCCAACACAGTATAAGGCAGATAAACACATTTCACTAAGAGCACAGCCTTAGCATGTATTGGCTATTGATGGTTTTAAGAGCACACTGACCATTATCTTGTGACTATTTATGCCCAGTGGCAATAACACAAACTGTCCTCTTTATCCTGTTTCACTTTGCTTTGCCTTCATTGTGATGACCACCTGAATACAATACTCCATGCATGTGACGAAGTAACATACATTCCATGAACACCCATACTGAATAATATGGCACAGCCTTAGAATTGTCACAAGGCTGTGCCATGGCTTTAAGCATGCTAAAGTTAAAGATGCTGCAGGACAGAGAACAATGATAGCTGATCACATTCTTTGTTGGTGAACAGTACAGAGAAGCTGTATGGGAGCATGACCCACCTCATTTACCCAGGGTCAAACACTGCACAGGACCAGTGGCAGCAAACAAATCCAGATTCTTCAGAAGTCAAGACTGAGAAGCCATTATCCTCATCAATGAAATACCTGACTCGGGTGTTAGGGTCATCAGGAGAGGCCCTCCTCTCCATCCCACCACCCTCACAGGTATGTCTTGTGGGAACCCATGAAAGGGCTTTCTCAACTGCTGCACCCAGACTCTGGAACTCCCTCCCACTAGAGGCCAGGACTGCCTCATCTCTGTTGTCCTTCTGGAAACAGGCAAAGACCTTTCTCTTCAGGCAAGCTTTCCCTGAATAATGGACTACCTAATATGTGTATTTTATATGAATCTATAGGTGCACATAGACTTTGTGCTTATAACTACTTATAACCGTGTTGCTTTAATGTAATGCTGTCTATTAATGCTGTAATAAGTCCCTCAATTCCTTGTTCTCAAATATTTGAACATGTCTTAATTGTATTGGACTGTATATTATCCCTCATTACTGTAAGCTGCCTCGGGTCCTTTTCCAAGGAGAAAAGCGGGGTAAAGATACTCTAAAAAATAATTCACAAAACCCATTCTCTTTTACTTCCTTACAAAGGGAAATAAAAGGACAGACTCCTGTCAGCATTTTCTTAGTGCTGATTGAGTTTCTAGTTCCTCAGTCTGTCGTGTAATTGCGGGCAGGTACCAAATGATGTCAGTATCACAGGTTTCAGGATTTCAATAAAATAAATAAATAAATAAATAAATAAATAAATAAATAAATAAATAAATAAATAAATAAATAAAAACAAACAAATCTAGGAATCAAGCTGGATTTTATTTATTTCATTCCATTCCATTTCATTCAGGAAGAAGCCACAGGGAAAAGACAGAGCTCTCCCTTCCCAAATTTTATCTGGTTGGATAACATTTCACCTCTGACAAAATTTAGAGCCAAAGCGCAAATTATAGCTATCCTCTCCTTAAAAGGTCAACTCCCTGATGAGGTGAAGCTTATTTGTTTATCCTCACTTAAGGTTTCTTAGCTCCACAAAATAGCAGACTGTTTTGCTTCTGCTTTGATGGGTGGCCATCAAGAGTGAACATGGGCATTTGCAATTTGATTATGCAAACCCGGTAGCTTTGAAGGAAAATGTTTAATCCCTTCCTAATTAGGAAGGGAGCATCTTGTCTGGTTCCATCCTTGGCTTCACAATGCCTCTGTTCTTTTCTCTTAATCTTGTTCTGTGCCTCCATTCCTTCTATCTCCCTGCCTGCTGTCTGCCTTTCAATTCCACAATGAAACTTTTATTCCTCTTCCTTCCCTAGATATGATCTTGCTTGCTTCAACTTCCAACCCAAAATAGTCAAAGTAAAAAGGGATGATACTCCAGCCCTGTTTGTCATTTGTTCGCCATTCATAGCATATCTCACATCACAGCAAACACTTCTACACAATAAACTGTCAAAACTTAGAAGCTACAGAAAACTGCTCTGGACCAGAATGACAGTATTTGGTTTTCACCAAGAAGAAAATGCTGATAATCAGAATTTAATCATTATTCATCACCACTTCATTGTAATTGGAACAAGCCACCAGACTTGTCATTTATTTTTCCGAATAACTGCCTTGCCCTTCTTTTCCTCTGTTGCTCATGAGCACATGATTTTGATGGCAAAATGAACAGTCAATTTCCTTGCAATTTGTACTCCCCTGGGGAGCCAGCCTGGAATGGTGGTATCCGGTCCCTTCTTTTCTCTGCAGCAGCTTTAATTGTTCTGACGACAAGGAGAAAATTGTCCAAATGACACTTCTCTCCACAATGGCAAACGGCCAGCTGAACAGCTCCCACATCCTAGCTAAATGATAGCAATTTCCCCATCACTTGGAATGGGCCCCTCGGACTCCTACAATTTGCATGAACGGTTGAGGAAAGATGACCAAGATACGGCCCAAGCCAGAGTCTGCCTTTTGTCAAGAAGTACTACATCCCCAGATGCAAAATGGGTCTGTACTCTTGTGTGGGGATAAGCTCATGAGTTGGCATAACTGGAGCCATTTTGCCATTTCAGAAGCCACAGAATCTGGTGGCAAAAGTCTGAGTGTCTCTGCAAACAGCAGAACAACAAGATTGTGCCAACCCACTAGCCCTCCCTCTATCTTACCTCATTATTCCTTAGTTAAGCTTGCCAAAAAGCGATCTCATTGTCTTCTACCATTACTTAGTTAAGTTTGCCAATTAGAGAAGCAGTTTGCCAATTAGAGAACTGTCTCATATCACAAAGCTAAAGCTTACCAATTAGAGCAACGCACATAGGTATACAATACACCCAAGGTCGGCGCTTCCATTAAGGTGAACTAGGCAGTTGCCTAGGGCAGCAAGATGGAGAGAGGGCACTGGACAGCCTGCTGCCCCCCTGCCTCCTCCTGCTATTGGCCACCGCTGTCCGTCCCCCCCACCCGCCAGCCACCCATTGCCGTCCGCCCATCGCTGCCCACCGCCACCCACCCGCCGCCCCCCGCACCCATCGCCACTCACCCCCCGCAGCCATCGCTGTCCCCCGCCTTCCGCTGCTCCTCTGCCGCCCTGCCCCCCACCGCCGCCCTGCCAGCCCACCCCCAGCCCGCCCCCCGCCCCTCACCTAGGGTGCAAAAAAACCTAGCACCGGCCCTGAATACACATAGAAATGCATAATAATATAGACATCCCATGCAATGCCTCTTTAACTATATTTGGGGAATTTCTTGATGCGCCACAAAGAAATGATGTAATCAGCTATGCTAATCAGCTTTGGTACAGGGGTTAATAAAAGAGGGCTTCTCCAGACAATAGGAGAGCTCCTCCGCTGGTTCGGATCTCTCTCTCTCTCTCTCTCTCTCTCTCTCTCTCTCTCTCTCTCTCTCTCTCTCTCTCTCTCTCTCTCTCTCTCTCTCTGTGTGTGTGTGTGTGTGTGTGTGTGTGTGTGTGTGTGTGTGTGTGTGTGTGTGTGTGTGTGTGTGTGTGTGTGTGTGTGTGTGTGTTCCTTCAAAGTGCTTTCCTGTTACTCCAGCACCCAGCTGCCCTGGTTATTGAAACATCTCAGCCCAAATTATTGCAACATTCTTGTTTATTTATTTATCCCTCTTAATATTGACTGACGTTAATACATTGGTTTAATACAGATTATGCTGATAAGGTTATAATGATGAGCTCCTCAACTCTTGCTCTTGCAACCCTTTCTGGAGCTGTTCCCTCTGTGCTCAACGGCCACTTCCCTCCATGCGAGGCAGAAAAATATGCCACCATCCTCCTGGATTTGGATGGGCTGGCAGGGGGAGGTTGGCAGTGGGGAAAAGGAATAGAGAGGGAAGGATAACAAATAGAGGTTGCCAAAATCCAGCTGCTGAACGATTGATTCTTTCTGGCTTTTCTTCCTTCATGATACCAGCAGAACAAAGGGGAGTGGAAGAAGGTTGTGAGGGCTGTGGCAATAAAGCCAGTGGAAAGGAAATGGATGATACTTACGGAAAATTTCCCTGCACCACAGATGCGAGGAGCTATGGTACCCATTTCAGGGCAGTGGTACCCACCAGGGCAGGGCAGGCAGTCCCTGGCTGATTCGGCCCCTTGCTCAGAGTAGTATGTTCCTCTATATAAGAAAAAAAGCAAAAGATAGAGGATGATTGTATCATTTCTCTCTCTCTCTCTCTCTCTCTCTCTGTGTGTGTGTGTGTGTGTGTGTGTGTGTGTGTGTGTGTGTGTGTGTCTGTGTGTCTGTGTGTCTGTGTCTGTGTCTGTGTCTGTGTCTGTGTGTGTCTGTGTGTCTGTGCTTAGTGGTGAAATTCTTTATACCATTTCTGTTTTGCATCCTGGTCTTTGAGGGTTCTTCCCTTATCTCCTGCCCCATTTTTCTGCAAGGAAGGCCAGTTTGCTTGATTAGCTCCATACTGAGTTTAGCAATAACAGCTGTTCTGAACCTTATTCAACAAATCGCAACCAGAGCTCTGAGAAGTGAAGAGAGGCCACAAACATGGAACTATGTTTTAATCAGTTTGCTGCCTGGAGACAGACTGTAAAATAAATAATTTCAGCATGCACATTTAAAAAAATAGCCCAATGGAAAGAGAAAGATGGACACAATACCTATGTGCCATCCTGAACATATTGATCATGTCTGATGTCAAAAGCTAAGCAGGTATTGGCCTGGTAAGTACTTGGTTGGGTGGCCGCCTCAGAATGCCATGAGTCTCGAAAGAGGGGCAGGGGATATCCTTACTGCCAGACAGAGGTGGTCATTCCCCAATGGTGTGATTAGCTTTTGCATCTTCTGTGCACCAGGGGCCTCCCAGATAACAGTCTTGTCAGATATTAGTTAGTGAAATATATGTATTAGACAGGATGCTCTCTATATATTTGATATATATTTAATTGATTTAAAGATGGAGTCTGTAAAAGTGAAAAGTCACCGTGACTCAATGTATAATTTTTTCTAATGGAGTACAGATGTTAAGAATTAACATAATGAATTTTGGCTGATGCAAGGGGTGGCAATAGCTATGAGGTAATGTCATTTATGATTGGACAGACACATGTATAAAAATGTTCTGTAAATCATTTTTCATTGGGCCTTCCATGAGTAAGGCAACCACTTTGTTTCTCTGTCATATATTTTGTCAATCTAATGTATGTTGTTATGCCGTTATGCTGTTGAACTTTGTATAAATGTACTAATGTGACTTTTCCCCTCTATGCTTTGTTGAACTTTGTTTAAGTTCTGTGATGCTGTGATATATTTTTGTACAGTTTGTAATATAGCTGTTTGGTTTTAAGAAAACTCTGTCTCTGGCTAACTATTTATTTAACAAGTATTGCTTCTGCTGGCTGATCAAATAGCACATACTGTGACAAGTCTGGTGCACAAGACACCTCCACTCCTGCTTGCTGTGCATCATGGGGAAATCTAGCCAGGAAAGCTCCTTCTGAGAGTTCCACAGCTGTCACACTTACGGTGGGCAAAGTGTTGGCTTGGCAGTTCCTTCTGGACAGTAGGCTCCGCTGGGGCAGGTGAGACAGTCCTCTTTTCTACCATTCCCAAGCCTGGTGCTGTACGTCCCTGCTGGGCAAGGGAACTGCGTGCTTATCTGAGTACCTTTTCCAAAAGAAAAAAAGGGAAAAGAATGAACCCAGCTATGATCAGAGGCAAAAGAGAAGAAGAACAGAAATGCTCCTTCCTGCTTGGGATAGCGAGGATGAAAAAGTCAATCACAAAAACTGGTGGGGATAATTGTCTCTATATTCCATCTCTTTCCCATAGAACCGAGATGGCATGTATGGGATTTCTCACCTGCTCCCAGGGACACGGACCTGCTTTTACTTCAACAGTGCAGATGGACTGGGAGCTTCCAGACCATGCCAGGGGACTACCAATGTTTTTAAAAGCAGTTCTTGGCTAAGGCGATTGTGATCTGTAGCAAAATGTCACAGTATGAAGTTGCATATCAGGTAGGAAGTACCCCCCTAGTTTTGGACTTTTGCCCTGCTATGCCCGTTCCTTACTGAGCCATCCTTCACATGGTGGTTTTGTCCCAAATGCCCCCCCCCAATTGTCTGCTGAATTGCTGATCCCTCTTTCTTGGCTAGTACAGTCATTTAGGCACACAAGAATCAACATGCTGAGATTGATGTCAGGGGAAAGAGTGGCATATAAAACAGACAGACTGACAGACAATGGAAGGGCACCATCTGGTGCCCTGGTTTGAAGGCTTTAAAATCCTCGCTTTGATACAAAGGCATTACTAATTCATAAGCCTTGGACAGCTTTTCTGGAACAGCCGCCCTGCCTGAGATCCTGGGAAGTTGCACGTGGCAGTCAGCTCATAATTAGGGTCCAACAGCACAAGAAGGTTGGCACATGGCTCCTTTGGCAATAGGGTCCCTCAGAACTGTAGGCCTGAGCAACTGGACTAGCAAAGAAAGTTTCTATCCAGATGACCAGATCACCAAACAAAGCAACCTAGTTTGCAGAATAAAAAAGGGCAAGAAAACTCATGCCAATAGGTGAAGTGTGTGTGTGTGTGTGTGTGTGTGTGTGTGTGTGTGTGTGTGTGTGTGTGTGTGTGTGTGTGTGTGTGTGTGTGTGTGTGTGTGTGTGTAAATCAAGAGATCTCCGCTGTTGTTAAATGGCAATCTCATGTCACTTTAGAGATCTTTAGAGAAGCAACATTGGTCTAAAATGAACCCACAATCCAGTGGTCACCAATGACTCGAATTTCCTGGGGGGCAATGGATTTCTTCTGGGTCATAGACCACACTTTACAGGAGCTCGTTGAGGGTCTCAGCCATGCTCCTCAAGCAGGTTCAGTACCTTGGACAAAAACCAGGAGCATGACACCCCACCCCACCCCTCTGCAAAACTGGCTACACCAATCCACAAGGCTACAATCTGATTCATGTTGAGCCTCTGTCCTCAATTTGCCATGTTTCTAAGTTGGAGACATTCCAGCAGTGTACCACACCATATTGCCTCCTTACTCATCACCCAGCTGTGGCTGTTTTTTTACAATCCAAGACACATAATGTTAGTCTGACAGTGAGGCAGCTGATAAGTCCTTATGAGGATACAAGAAGCTGACATGTCCTGATAAAGCAGCAAGCTAGAACCCCAGAAGTTGTTTCGAATCATGCTTTGCATCAAATATCTCCACTCTCCATTTTCATACTAATTTGGAAGGTGGCAACTGAGAAAAACCACAAGCGTATACCTCAAAGGTTCCAATCTTGAGGGCCCCAACCTCCAAGGACATTTGCCACCCTCAGGGCCTTGACCTCACAGCCTCATCTCTCATCAGGACTTATAGACCACACAAGAATGAATTGGAATAATTCCAGTGATGCATAAATGTGTGGAAAATGAACCCCCTTACCTTCTGGGCAGTAATGGCCAGCACTACAGCTGCCTGAAGGGGCATGGCCACCTGCCATGCAGAACCAACCCACCGGACACAAGGCACACTCCTGTTCTGTTGCTAGGCCTGTCCTGTTGCTCCAGGTGCCGGGGCCACACTTGTACTGTGTTGCATGTTTGGTTCCTGGTGGGCAGTAGTGACCTGCTGGGCATGGGGCAGGGGGCTTCTGCTTTCCTCCGGAGCCTGCAAAAACAGTAGTGAAAGCCTTGCCCAGAAAGGTGATTTAGTAGGGTTTGGGGCAAATAGCTCCTTCAGATTTTCTTTCTTTCTTTCTCTTTCTTTCTTTCTTTCTTTCTTTCTTTCTTTCTTTCTTTCTTTCTTTCTTTCTTTCTTTCTTTCTTTCTTTCTTTCTTTCTTTCTTTCATGTATATACCACCTGACCTTCCCAGAAGAAAGTGATTTTGGGTGGAAAACTGAGAGGACCATTTCACCAAATCCCCCCACAGAGAGAAGAAAATCTCCAGTGACTTCCCCAGGTTGGAGAGCATCACTTATAGTAGCAGGATTATAGCTTCTCCTTTTGCTCTTTCCCTCAATTCCTCCAGTTTTGGCTGCCACTACCAACACAGCAGTGAATAAACTGGTAGACTGGCCACCCTTTTGTACCACCCACATGGTGCCAAATTGAAGGTCATTCCAAGGACACTGTGGCAGGAAAATGGTAGGCACTAGGCAGGCAGACAGGCAGAGAGAAAGAGGACCAGTAGAAAATTCTATGTATATCTGTCTCGCTTTGTTTTTGGAGTGGCACCTCAGACAGGCTTATTGCCTGCACATTTTATAAATAACTAAATACAAACCTCATACCTTTTGTACAGACAAATCTCTCTGGGCAGGTCTCACACTGGGATTTATCGAAGAGATCCGACCAGTTGCTGAATGTCCCTGCAGGACATGCATTGCTGGGGGCATGTGGACTGGAGGAGCCGAGTGGACAAACATATCTGGTGGGAAAATAATATTGAATTTGCAGCATTTACTTTTCCATTGTTTAAGGAAATTTGCTCTGCCCAAACTAATGAACAAACAAACAAACAAACAAATTAAATAATAAACAACTCTGCAACAAATCAGTGCAAAAGGTTAGCCAACAAGAGTGCAAATAAAAAGTATATCAACCAGAACCTACTGGCAATTTATATGTGAAACTGTGTAGGTCATAGAAGCAAATTGCAATTGTACAACAAAGCACACTTGCATCAAGGAGTACAAAGGGGGCTGTAAGATTGCATCCTTTTCATATTGTAGTCCAGGCCTGTCCAAACTTCGGCCGTCCAGATGTTCTGGACTGCAACTCCCACAGTCCTTTACCATTGGCAATCTAAGCTTAGAATTCTGGGAGTTGTAGTCCAAAACATCAGGAGAGCCGAAGTTTGGGCAGGCCTGTTGTAGTCTATGACCATTTTGCAAACCAGCCCAGATAGGGCAGATTGCACTAAGGGGGGAGGTACAGAAATATAAATAAAATAAAATAAAATAAATAGATCATATTAGACCACCATTGACAACACAATACCCAAAGAGTAGCTCCACTTTTATAAATAAAGAATTCATTCTGTGCTTCTCAAGACTGTTCATGTTTTAGCCACGTTCTTGTCTTAGCTCCCATTTGTCCCAGACGTGGCCGCTTCAACTGTACTGAAATGTGGCATTTTCAGGGAAAGAGCAAAAAAAGAGGTAGGATGAAGAGAACATACCCTGGCATGCAGTCAGAATCCGGCTTAGCCAAACCAGCTTGGGTGCACGCTTTCCCTGCAGGGCAGGCTCTGCAGTCCGAAGATTCGTCTTGCCCTTGTAAAGGGTTGTACGTCCCAGAAGGGCATGGGTTTGGGTAACTGGTCCCATTAGGGCAAAAATACCCAGAAGGACATTTCAGGCACTGTTTGACCACTGAAGAGGAAAGAAAAGAGAAGGGGGGGACAACAACACAACCATCATCATCATCAAAAACAACCATAAACAAATGTCTCAAGACTATATGGATCGTAATAATTTATTTTGAATATAATGATTGTGGTTGAGACTTCTTCCAGAGTATTGGGGTGTGGAAAGTTAATCTTCATGGTGGTTTGCCATCAGAAGTAGAATAGAATCATGTGCTCAAGTTGCCTAGTGGTATTTTCTGATGTAGGATCAAACTTTCCCTGCACAGAACCAAGGGAGGGATGTTCAACAATATGTTCCCCTACAAATAGTCCATGATTAGAGATGGGCACGAAACGGAAATATAGTTTAGTTTGTTTAGTTTCATTTCAGTCCTCATTTTGTTTCATTTCATTAAAATGGATTTGTAAATATAATTTTTGTCACAAAGTGAAATGAAACGAAACACTTCACAAGGGTATAATGGGGAACTTTCATTTTTTTTATTTAACAGGGAGCCCACTGCCCTAAATTGAAGACCCTCAAACCTTCCAATCAATTTGCTTTCAAGCAAAGAACCCACTGTAAAAAAGCTAGAACTTAATGGCTAGCTGCTGCATGGAGAGATTAGAGAGATAAGCTCAACAGCTGATAGGTGGAACATAGATAGATAGATAGATAGATAGATAGATAGATAGATAGATAGATAGATATAGATATAGATATAGATATAGATATAGATATAGATATAGATATAGATATAGATAACCTCCACAACACAGTCCTACTTAATCAGGAAAGCAAAAGAAGTGGGTTTTTTTTTTGCATTAATCACGAAAGGAAAACAATCAGTTTAAATCGACTTGCAGACACTGGCGTAACTAGGGAGGGGCAGAAGAGTGCATTTGCCCTGGGGCGCACAGCAATCTGGGGGCACCTGGAGGGGGAGCAGGAGGAGCTAGCTTTTTAAAAAAAATGGTGGCAGCGTTTTACAGAGGAAACAGAACGGTTTGTTTTAATGGAAAAATGACTGTTTCATTTCGTACGTAATGAAATGCTGCTTCATCATTTTGTTTCATTTTATTTCATTTTGTTATATAATGAGATGACGAAACAGCATTTCATGTTTCGTTTTGTGCCCATCCCTCGTTGTAATCCAAGAAGCATAAAATAATGAAGCCGGAAGGGGTCCCTCAAGGCCATCAAGCCCAACCCCCTGCTCAAAGAAGGAATCCAAATAAGAGAATATCTGCCAGGTGGCTATCCAATTTTCTCTTGAATGCCTCTCAGTATTGGAGCACTCACCATCTCTGGAAGGAAATGGCTCCATTGCCGTACTAACAGTTAGGAAGTTTTTTCTGATAGGTGTATAACTTGACAATATCAAGGGCAGTGATAGTACCACTCTATTCTGCCCTGGTCAGACCCCACTGGGAGTACTGTGTCCAGTTCTGCACACCTCAATTTAGAAAGGATGCCGACAACCTTGAACAGGTCCAGAGGCGGTCAACCAGGATGGCTAAAGGTCTGGAAGAAATGTCTTATGAGTAGCAGCTTAGGGAGCTGGGAATATTTAGCTTTACAAAAAGAAGGCTGAGAGGGTATATGATAGCCATGTTTAAATATTTGAAAGGATGTCATATTGAAGGGCCAGATGCAGGGGAGTGGTATCAGGAGTCAGATATCTAGCTTCGTGCGCTCCCAGAGGCATTTGGTGGGGCCACTGTGAGATACAGGAAGCTGGACTAGATGGGCCTTTGGCCTGATCCAGCATGGCTCTTCTTATGTTCTTATGTAAAGCCATGTGCCACCCCACCAGCAGTCCTCCTTTTGCCCCACTAAGGCTTGGCAATCCTTAGTCGGGGAAAAGGAGGAGAGGAAGCAGGTGATTCCCCCCCCAGCAGCACCTCTATTGATTGTCCCCCCCCTCCTCCCTCTCCCGCTAAGGGTTGGTGATTGTTAGCCTGGGGAAAGAAGGAGAGGGAAGCATGAAATGGAGGTGCTGCTTGAGAAAAAAAAATCCCATTGCTTGCTTCCCTCTCCTCCTTCCCTGGGCTAATGATCACCAAGCCTTAGATGGGGGAAAGGAGGAGGAGGAAGCGTGCTACGGAGGTGACGCTTGGGGAACAAATTACCTGCTTGGCTGCCTGCTGTGCAATTTGCACAGGAGAGCCTTAATGAGAAAGGAGACCCACAAAGAGGACATGAGAAGGAGAGGCCCTTCTTCCCCTCTCCCACTGTTTTGGCCCCCTTACTGGGTGGGTGAGAAATGGTTGTGGGGGAGGAGAGGGCGCAAAAACTGACTTTGTCCCCAGACGCTAACAATCTCTAGCTATGCTACTGCTTGCAGACATAGCCAGAGAAGGGAAGAGCTCAGCTCCTGGCTAGCTTCAGGCAGCTCAAGATCAGAGATAAGCTGTCTCAACAGCTGAGGCATGGGAAGGAAGGAAAACAAACCAATCAGTTTAAAAATAAGCCTCCTGTTCTCATGATGGCTGGATCAAGAGGCTGGGATGAATTGTTTCGTTTCTGAAACATAAAACAGTGCTTTGTTTTGTTTCTTGATGACATGCTGTTTGCTGTTTCGTTTCATTTTGTAAAGTTTTGTAAGCTTACAGAATGACAAAACAGCATGTCATTTTTCGTAAGGTGCACATCCATATCCACGATTCTGTAATAATGGCACTGCTAGGCCTGCCATCACCATTATACTGCATGATGCACGGCAGTGCCATCAGTACCTCCTCAATATAAATACATTAAGTGCAAAGCCATGGCTTTATAGCCCCATGTATGGCCCAGAGGTCTTGAAAAGTATCAAGCCCCGCACACAGAACACACAGCCAGCCAAGTTCAGTTCTTTGCCAGGAACTTTAGTTGTAATCCAGATAAAGTACAAAGTACAGTCCGAGTCAAGCCAGAGTAACTTACAGAGCCAAATGCCAAGTTCAAGGGAAACAGAGAAACGTCGTAATCAGGAAGCCGGTCCAAGGTCAAGAAACAGAGAACGCCGTAGTCAGAAAGCCGATCCAAAGTCAGGAAACAAAGTCAAGAT
Source organism: Phrynocephalus forsythii (assembly GCA_029282475.1). Lineage (NCBI taxonomy): Eukaryota > Metazoa > Chordata > Lepidosauria > Squamata > Agamidae > Phrynocephalus > Phrynocephalus forsythii. The sequence goes on from JAPFRF010000022.1 coordinate 9,616,810, forward strand.
AACACACAGGAACGTGGTGGCAAGGTAAGTGGCACGTTGCTCCCACAGAGGGTTCAGGGTAAACTTGCTAGCTTTATGCTAAAACAGGGAGCACACCCATATCTCTGGCAAGGCTCCTGCTAGAACTCAGGGCTTTCAGATCTAATTCTACGCCTATCATTAAAGATCCTTTCCCTAGCTCTCCTGTTAGTTCTCCTTTGCAGGATCCTGCTCCTAGCCCTTATAGGAGGAGGAGATGTGCCCTCAGCTGCATCCTCAGACTCAGCTGCCTGCTGGGTTGAACTACAAGGCTCCTCCTGCTGCTCTTCAGCATTTAACCCTTCACATTCGGGTTCCATGACAGGCAGGGTCCTGGCAAAAAGTCCTTCTTTTAACCCTATTGAGAACTCATGGTGAGGTCTATCTAGGAAGAAAGACTACTGTTATCCAAGATAAGTCACTGTCACTCCGTAGCTTCTTTTGCCGAACTGGAGCAAGGGTCTACCACAAAGCAGGATCATCTACTCACCAACCTTCTACTTGCCCAAAACCTGGAACAAATGTCTTTCATTACAGTACCAGATTCCCTGAGCCAGAATGGCTGCAGCATGGGAAAAGCAGGGTGGAATATGTATGAAAATAATGAATTGTAAGGGAGCGTCACTGTAGTAGGACAGATACGGAGACTTTGATATGAACTGGCAGCAGCTGGAGAAGGAATAGGGATTCCGTTTGTTCCGACACTGCTCTCTTAACAGGACACAATATTACAGAAAAGTACATGTAACTGAGATCACAAAATGCAGTTGTCAGGAGCAATGAAGCCATCACAAAAGCAGCAAGCACCTGGTTTGCTTTGATTCTTTGAACTGCAGAACTAATGAGCTGGAAAGGGCCCTATATATAATCAAGTTCAGCCTCTGTTATGGTAGATAATGGGTTCTCTTGCTCACTCTCTCATTTTCCCCATTTACAGATTAAAAGTCTAAATTATATAGGACTAGCACTAGGTTGTGTGCAGAACTGCTGATAGATTCAGTGACCCCCCACTTATTGCTGGGGTTAGGGACCCGACCTGACCCGTGATAATTGAAAATCCGTGATATGCAGATGCAGGTCAGGTTGGGCCTGGGGCGCCTAGCTGGGGGCTCTTGTACTTACCCACAGCCTGTCGCTGCCCCAAATGGGCCTGTGAGGGCCTTCCCAGGCCTCCTGGAGGCCCCAAAAAGGCCCGTTCAGGGCAGCACCAGTCCTGAGGTAAGTACAGGAGGCCTGAAACAGGCCTTTCCCCTAATTACCCCAGGGGCCCTTTTTCATATACTGTGGTCCCGCGATATAGTGGGACCACAGTATATGAACTGTGAAAGGGTGGGGGACCACTGTATATGGATACACTCCTGCTGTGATATCACTCTCAAATTTCCTAGAGTCTCATCTTTCCTTGGCAGATGTGGAAAAAGTCTTTTGGGTTATTTCTCAAAAGACTGCCCAGCTTGTATGGCCATAATCTAAGCCATCTGGAGGATTCTGTGGGATGTGGTTCAAGAAGTTAACTTTTCTATACTCTGGTTATCATGATTATTCAGATTGGTGGGTATCAGGGACTAGAAGTCTCAGTGTGGTATTGGGAATTTTTCTTCAGAGTATGTTTTTTGGAGGGGCTTCAGTGATGTGCACACACTCCTGGCCTTGACATGGCGTATCTGGAAGGAAGTTACCTTCTATTTCCCCTGACCTTTTGCTTTGAGGCAGGGCCAAAGGGTTAAAGGGCACTTGCATCCTATTAGAATCAATGTTTTCATTATTTCTCCATTCTCTGCTTGTAAGCAATAGATAAGATGAATAAAACAAGTCTTCTGGGATGAGCTCAGGAAGTATTTTTGCATCTTCTCTGGCTGAGAAAAAGGCACCTCTCTGTCTCTGTCTCTGTCTCTGTCTCTGTCTCTGTCTCTCTCTCTCTCTCTCTCTCTCTCTGTGTGTGTGTGTGTGTGTGTGTGTGTGTTTGTCCATTTCCTGCAATCAGGCCAGCTTGGCCTTAAGAACTTATTCAGCAAACTCTCACAGTGTGGTTTTTCAGAGGGGTGTCAGTGAGATTTAGGGCGTAAGAGTATATCGTTTAGACAGATCTATAGGGGATTCTGGGAACTAACTTTTCCAAGCTCGGGGAAGGCTCACAACAATGAGGCATAATGAGGGGGGGGGATTGCAGAAGTTCTCTACTTTGGCACCTGCTGCTAAAATGATCAGTTGTCAGGTCATGGGAAGAAACAGTGAAAGCAGACTGAGCTAGACCCTGAATCCTTTTTGTAGACTTCCAACGACAGAAGCCGGGGCTGTCACAATGCACAGTGGTGTGTTCACTTGAAAAGCAACAAGGATTCTGGAAGCAAAGATGTCCACTCCCATGCCAGCAGGTGGCACAATTGAGCCTTTAACACTATCCATCTGGTTTGTTGAAATAAAACACACAACCTAGGAGTGATAAGAATCAATAGGGATTTTGCTGAGAGATGATCAAATGAGAAAGGAAACTATTAAAATCTCAGTAAAGATACCAGCCTATGAACACCTATGGATGTGGGATGATTATTATTGTTCTTCATTAATGTAGTTAAATCAAGAGCACCCAAATATTCAGGGAGCTTGGTCTATATTACTATTTTTTTAAAAGCTGATTTGCTATTTGTATTCTGAATGAGGAGAGATGCATGGGCTTCACAGACTGGCAATAGACTGAGCACAAACACTCGGGTTACCTGTATGAATGACAAACATGTGGAATGTGTGACTAGGCTTTGGAACCATGTGCCTCAAACAACGGAGCTGCTGCATGGTGGGCGTGAGAAAAGGAATGTCGGTGAGATAATGAGAGTGGAAAAAATAAATGAAACCTGCCTGGAATTAATCCCACCAGACACACGGTCTTGGAATGCATAGCCACCTGGTGGAGAAAGTGATTGCCTAATGCGAGGGACAACACAGGTAACTGTAGAAAATGAAGGTGCAGCAGGTGAAACCATTAGATTAAAGGCTAGACAAGTGAGCAAGGAAGCCAGTAGATTGTATCCACGTGGGAGAGAAGACAGAGCTCTTTTGCTTCTAGGCTGCATGAAAAACTCCACTTCTACTTAATCCTTAAGCAATGCAGCCCCTTTCTTCATGTGGACACCTGTAGGAGGGGATGCAGTGGGGTGGTTAAGTGAAACCAGAGTGCTCTTTCTTTGGAAGGTTACTGTCCCAGGTAGAGATGGGCACAACTAAAAAAAAATGGTGTTTTGTTTGTCGTTTGGTCGTTTAGGGGTCCATTTTGCTTCATTTTCGTTTTCGTGACTTTTTGCAAAAATTGTTTTCGTTTCGTTAGGTAACAAAACGAAAAAATGAAAACAAAAATGAAAAACTACTGTTTTGTTAGCATTCTTTTTAGTTCAATGCATCTGCTGCAACGAAAACGAAAAACATGGCAAAATTGGTTGTTTCATTTTCATTTTCATTTTGTTTTGAAAAAAACATTGTTTTGTTTTCGTTGCATAATGAAACAAAAAACGAAAACGAAAATGAAAAATCGCTCGTTTCGTGCCCATCTCTAGTCCCAGGTGGCCAATATGGTGGAGTGAACCACAGCAGGATTTGGAGAGGAGGACTGTGAGCACCTTAACACCCCCAGTGGGCCTGCGAAGTGAATTTGATGTCCTCCACAGCAGTGGAAGGTGCTGGTGTGTTTTTAGCATTGAGATGAAAGTCAGCTGCGAGCTTGGTCCAGTGTCATTACTTGAGTGGGGGGAAAAACTGTATATTGTGTTTGTTCGTGGGCAAATGCCTTTGACTGGCCCTGGGAAGCTACAGGAGGGGAGGCCAGAGATGAATAAAGGGAATCAGCACTAAGGAATGTAAAGCAATTAAGATGATCCAGGAACACTCTTGTGGTCCAAGGGAAAAATCCCCAGCGGAACAGGAAATATTTTATATTTCTTCCTCTCTAGCAGGATCCAAGAGACACAGCCCATCCGGAAATAGAGAAAAGTTCACTAGAAGATATTCTAAGCAGCACCGCAGCTCCGAGAGCTCACCACATAAAGCCGCAACACAATGTAGGCAGAACCAGCCATTCCTGGTTTCTTTTGCTGAGACAGAAGATGAAGATGATAAAATGACACTGCCAGGACAAAGGGTCCAAAGACTCAAGCTCATCTTCTGTAATTACATATAGTGGACGTTAAAGTACAAACAAAGGCCCATCACAACCTGAGCATCAGTCTGGACTGGCTTTGTTTACCCAGGATGTACCTTTTTAACTGGTTGTTTGGGATTTGGAAGCATTTTGAGACTCTGGAACACACAGTTACTCACACTTTGCCCACTGCGCGTCCCTAAATGGATTAGTAGAAGAGACAGCTGAACATGAACTCTGGGTTCATGCACACTGAAACCAATGATTATACTGTTTGTTCAATGCACACGAGAGGCATAGCAAATAACTTGCACCTAAATATAAAGAAAACAAAGGAGCTTGTGGTGGATTTTAGGGGACAGAAAACTGATATTCAACCACTGGTGATGGATGGGATTGGTGTGGAGAGGGTTACAGGTTTTAGATTTTTGGGCATTGAGTTACAGGAGGATCTGTCCTGGAGTGTCAACACAAGGGGGCTTGAAAAGAAGGCTCAGCAGAGACTATTTTTCTTGAGAACTTTAAGGAAAAACCATCTTCCACAAAAGCTGCTGCTGGCCTTCTATCATTGTGCAATTGAGAGTGTACTGACTTATGGGTTATGTGTGTGGTATGGAAGTTGTAACCACCGGGATAAGACAGTGTTGCACAGAATCATAAGAACTGCAGAGAGTATTGTGGGCTGTTCACTCCCCAACCTAGAACAAATTTATACTACCAGGTGCCACTGTAAAGCATTAGATATATTAAGAGATTCATCGCATCCTGGTCATCGCCTCTTCAAGTTGCTGCCATCAGGACGGAGATATAGAGTACTGAGGGCAAGAACAAACCGTCTCAAAAATAGCTTCTTTTTTAGAGCAATATTGGCCTTAAAAGGAAATTCTGGACTTTGAAGTCAGCTTATTTTATATGTCATATTTTATTCACTTTATATGTCATATTATTATGTGTTGTACCTGTTTTTAAATCTATGTGAAATGTTTTAAATGAGTTAAATATAGCAACCACAAAATTTCGTTGTTCCTTCAAGGGGGCAATGACAATAAAGATTCCTATTCCTATTCCTATTCCTAAATGGCCCCTCAATGTTCTGAGAGTCTTCCCATTCATAGCCATCACTATGTGGCTTAGGTGTGGCTAGCCGGTGGTTGAGAGTTCAATTCCACATTTTGCCTTGGTGATAGATCCGTTCCAGCTCAACAGTTCTAAGATTATTATAGATATTATTATATACTAATCTATTTCATGGACTATAATGATGATAATTCAGATCCAAAGCTGATCATGTTAGTAGACAGAAGGTTGAGAAAGCCCCTTTGCTACATCGATTATTAGTCCCATTAGAAAAAATAGCCATATTTCATTCCGCCCACTAGTGTGCTGGGGAGGAAATAATTAAAGACAAATGATAATTATCAAAATAAAAGAAGCACACACAGTTTGTGATGTGCCACCGTTGGATTATTTCTTTTAATTGCGTTTTCCCAATTGCTTGTTAATTTGCAAAACTCATTCACAGTGAACAGGTTTCCCCCCTCTCATTATATCATGGCTTTTTTTAAAAAAAAGTCCACCATATGGAAAATAAATCAGAAGGTAAGGCAGGGAAAGAAGAAAGAACCCAAATGTTTAAAGAAAATAAATAGGAGTAGAGTTTGTTTCGTTACTTGTGTGTATTTTTAAGTTAAATAACAACAGATTAGATGTCTGGGATTTTCTGCCTCTTTAGTTGGAATAAATGGACACTAATGAGAAGTAATGTTTGTGTTGCCGGGAGACAAAGACCCCTCTGATTAGCTGCTAGCCCCTTACCTAGAGGCTATTCTTAGGCGTCAGCTGGCCAGTGGTCAGCCTCTGGCCAATCTCGCCAGCTGTGCTGGCAATGCCTGACTGCCCAGCCTGGCAGCTGGCCAGAGTGTCTCTGCTGGGCGAGGAACAAAGAAGCCCCTCCCAGTACAAGCCTGGTCGAAGCCCCCTTGTGTCAGGTTTGTTGAAGCATCTGTGTCTAATTGCTCCTGACCAGCAAGGCATCAGAGTTCATTTCAGTTGTGCTTGGCGGTGCACGACCTGGCCCCAAACCCAGACATGCTACCAGCCACAATTGACCAAATCAAGTCATGCAAACCTTACATAACCACTAATAGGATTCTGGCCTATATATCAGGGATTGAGAACTTAAAGTGCTGTGGCTGGAATAGAGCTCACAGCCAAACAACATCCTTCCCAATTTTAGCTCTGGTGCCATTAATCTATCAGATTTGGTCTTGTGGGTGACCGCTGTCCTTGTTGTGACAGATTACCACATGATCCTCTACAGCAGGGATTCCCATCCTTGAATCCCCAGGTGTTCTTGGACTCAAACTCCCAGAAGCCTTCATCAGTTGATCTGCCTGTTCCGGATGTCTGGGATTTGTAGTTGAAGAACATCTGAGGCTGGGAACCAATGCTCTACATAGAAAACCAAACCTCAACATGATCTGTGTTTCCATTATACACTTGAACATGTGGGTGGATAACATATCTGAAATTCCAAGAAAAACCTTCAAGTACAGAAAACTGCAACAAGGGTATTCAGACATGTAGCTTTCCTCACCTCTGCAACAACCTCTACTAGGTAGCTAATAAATTTATGAAGCCTTGGCACTTTTAAGGCACACAGACTGAGATGTAGAATATACTTCCTTCTCCCAGTGTATTATTTTGTGTATCATACCCTGTTCCTCCAGACTCCATCCTGCCACTCTCAGAGGTACATCTCGTGGGAACCCATGAAAGGGCCTTCTCAACTGCTGCGCCCAGACTCTGGAATTCCCTCCCACTGGAGGCCAAGACGGCCTCATCTCTGTTGTCTTTCCGGAAACAGGCAAACATCTTTCTCTTCAGGCGAGCTTTCCCTGAATGATGGACTACCTAATATGTGTATTTTATATGAATCTATGGGTTCAGATAAACTTTGTGTTTATGGCTACTTATAACTGTGTTGCTTTAATGTAATGTTTGTCTATTAATGCTGTAAGATGTCCCTCAATTCCTTGTTCTCAATTACTTGAAAATGTCTTATCTGTACTGGACTGTATATTACCCCTCATTACTGTAAGCTAGCTTGGGTCCTTTTCCAAGGAGAAAAATGGGGTAAAAATACTCTAAAATAAATAAATAAATAAATAAATAAATAAATAAATAAATAAATCTGTGATTCCTCCAGTACTCTATTCATTTGTCTTCTGGAGAGGAAAGAGCTGGAGAGACAACCACACAAAAAAGTCACAAGTCACCACCCATACAGAGGAGGTTGCTGGCCTTGGCCCCACCTGGAGTACTGTGTCCAGTTCTGTGCGCCTCAGTTTAAAAAGGATGTTGACAACCTTGAGCAGGTGCAGAGGAGGGCGACCAGGATGGCTGAGGGTCTGGAGGAAATGTCTTATGAGGCACGGTTTAGGGAACTGGGGATGTTTAGCCTCTCTAAAAGAAGGCTGAGGGGGGATATGATAGCTATGTTTAAATTCAAATATTTAAATCCTTTCAAATGTCATATTGAAGAGGGAACAGATTTGTTTTCCATGGCTTCAGAGACTATGACTCAGGGCAATGGTTTCAAACTACAGGAAAAGGGATTCAATTTGAACATTAGGAAGAACTTCATGACAGAGCTGTCTGGCAGTGGAATAACCTACCACGGAGGGTGGTGGAGTCTCCTTCTTTGGTGGTTTTTAAGCAGAGGCTGGATGGCCATCTGTCGGAAATATTGTGATGGGGGTTCCTGCATGGCAGGGGGTTGGACTAGATGGCTCTTGAGGTTTCTTACAACTCTATGATTCTATGATTCTATGATTCTATGATTCTATGATTCAATGCCTTCTGAAATCAGTTGCCAAGAATGTAGGGCTTCTTCCCATGGAATGCCTGATCTCTGGCCTTCTTGAGTTGCATGGAAGTAGAGGGAGTCCTCTACCTTGCCAATGTCGATTAGGAAAACATGATCCTGAATCAAATTAACTCCCACATTCCCCCATGCAGATATTCTGTTTTGTTTTGAATGCACTGAGAAGTGTAATTTCCTGCATCCCACGCACCTTTAGAAACCGGATAATGATAATGACAAGTTATAGTTACACGTGCCAATTAGCTGGCACCATTGTGCTCCCTGGGTTGATATCCAACATGATCCAACACGTGGGAGACATATTCATGAAGGTGCCCTCTCAGCAGGCAGCTCATGCAGTCACTTCCATTAAAAATAGGTCTGCTTCACAGGCAGGTATCATCCATTATGACAAATGCCATGACAAAGGCCCCTGACCAAGCCATCCATCTCCTGTCCTAACGGACATCACTTGTAAGTAAAGCAAACCTGTCTGTTAATGGAATGGACTCTATCAGCTGCCTAGCCTGTTTGAGACAGACCTCCCGTAGGAATATGTGGGCATCACAGTTCAGAAAGTCATGAGGCATTAAGAGTTAAATGAGATGTTGAGCGGAGCACCATCCCCCCATCCCCCTGCAGCAGTTTCCTTCCCAGTGGCAATTTCCCTATCTCAGGGCTGTCCAACTTTGAACAGGACAAGGTCTACTTTTTCCGACCCAAAGTGCCTGAGGGCTACTACACTGAAACCTCTACTTATGAATTTCATCCGTTCTGAGCACATGCTCATAAGGAAAAACGGAAGGAATTCTCCAGGAGAGAAGAGGGGAGACATCAACATGCAAAGGAGGTAGACACACCTGCAACCCCGCCTCTTGCTGTCTCCTCCCCTCCCTCCTCCCACCTCCACTGGTCTCTGCATGCCAGTCATCTGGCTGGGAGGGGGACAAGGGACTCTACTGGTCTGAGACAAGACAGTGGCATGGCAGTCATCTGGCTGGGTGCCGTGGGAAAATGTTTGGTGCGCCGCGCTCCTCAGGGCGACACCCTCCAGTTTTTTAAATCTCTCCCTTTTTATTTTTAAAAGCCCTTTGGCTGCAAGGGACTGTGCCATGGCCCTTGAGCGGGGGGATGCCCTGCTTGCTTGCTGAGACAGTGCCGTGCAAAGCAAAGGAGGAGGAGGCTGGGCTGAGGGCTAGAAGACCCAGTGGGAAGGGTCCTTTGTTGGAGCTAAGACACTGGGGGTGGTGTGGGGGCCTGGGACATCATGCTCGGGGATGGGTGGCCGGAGTGAGCAACCAGAGGAGGAGCGGGTTTGATCGAAAGCAGGAAGAGATCGGGTTGCAAGGCAAGGGAGACTTTATCCCCTCCCTTTTTATTGATGCGAGGCCTTTTTAATGAGCAGCGGGCTATTTGGCATTTTAACATTTTCTAATGGTGAACCCGTGATTTTTTTCATTAAACAAGTGTGCCTTTGCCCAAAAAAGGTTGAAAAACACTGGGCTAGAAGACCCAGAACTTTGTTGGAGCAGTGGTGGTCCTTGGGGTGGGGGAGGAAGGGGTGGATAACTTATCCCCTCCCTTTTTTATTGATGACCAACAGGCTACTTTTGAACCCATCACGGGCTACTGGTAGCCTGCGGTCTACCTGTTGGGCAGGCCTGCCCTATCTCATGGTAGTTCTTCTACCACCTCATTTTATTCCCCTGTTAGGAGAATGATCAAAGAATCATAGAATCATAGAATCACAGAGTTGGAAGAGACCTGAAGGGCCATCCAGTCCAACCCCCTGCCATGCAGGAACCCCCATCACAGTATTTCCAAAAGATGGCCATCCAGCCTCTGCTTAAAAACCTCCAAAGAAGGAGACTCCATCACCCTTTGTGGCAGCATATTCCACTGCCAAAATCTCAGATCAGTAAATTTTAGATCAGATCCCAGCTTGCTGTGTTCTAGGCTTCTAGATAGACCCTTCCATGCTTAAAGAAGACCAATAAAATATGGCTGATGGGACTAATCCTAGCTTTTCACACTGCAACTTTGCTTTTGTTTTATGCTGAGACATAGAAGGCAAACAGTATCATCTAGATGATGTTATTTCCCCTGATGATTCATTAACCTGGTCCTTCTGTCCTGAGTTCAGATTTGCCTACCTGTGGTTGATCATCCAACACCCCAATATAATGGAGATTTGGGGTACAATGGCTTTGCCAGTAAGTTTTCTGCATTTACACATCATGTATTTCCTAGAGGATTACCAGTTTTCAAGAAAACAGTAATGTCCCTTCAAATCTTCCAAAATGTTACTAATAATTCTCAAAAGCCTTCACGTATGGGTTTCTAGGAAATTTCCTTGGTATCTAATGTGCCTTGTTTCATGCCAGAGGGTAGTAAATAAGCACTATAACTGTCAGGCAGTGTAGAACAACCTAATTAGTGGTGTGATTTAGAGCCGAAACAGCTTTTTACATTGTGCAAAGTGGAGATAATATAAGTCACGAACCTGGGAAGTATGAAGAACTATTGGTGGGCCTTGTGAAACGTTCTCTGGCCTCATAGCTTCCCACTGGGCATGGTGCCACAGTAAGCCCATCTGAGTGGAAGTGACCTGCAAAGTAAGAGGGATCAATATATTTGAAAGCAAGTCTTTGCTTCTCCTTCAGCCCGGTTCCCTTTGACAATGAGCTCAACCCAAGATCATCTCAGCAAAAGGTAACATCACAAAAAAAACTATAATGAGAAGTCTTCCTGGTTAGAGCATAGCCTTTTAGTTTCCAAGTACTGTAGGTCATTGCTCTAGGATGGTAAACATCTGGCTCTTCAGATGTTGGATTTCAAAAACCGTCAGCCACTAGATCATGGATGCTGGAGTCCAAAGCCAACTGGACATTAGTAGTTCCTCCACCACTGGCATGCTTACATCTTCCTTTATGGGAAAATAATTATACAGAGCAATTCTCCAGTTGCTCCAACCAGGAGGTCTTTTGCCTCCATCTAAAGAGTTTTATGTCTGCTTAAGGCATGGTGGAGAATCTTGGCACAGCAGATGCTTTGGACTACAGGTCTTGGAATCCCTAGCTTGCATTGCCAACGACAGAGGACTGTGGGGAGGCTGAGTCCAAAGCAGTTGGGGTGCCAAAATTTCACCATTCCTGGCTTAGGTTATAAGGCACTGCACTGGGGCCTACATTGTGAAGTAAATCTACACATGTCAACAGTCACAGTGACATATCTGAGAGTGAGGGGTTGAGGTGCATGGAAAGTGTAAGCAGAAAGGCAGCATCACCAATGAGACTCAGACATTCACTAGATTCTGCAAGGTGCCTCTCCCTGGGGGGGGGGGAGGGGGGAGTAGAGGGAAGCCTTAAATTCTGCATAAGACCACGAGGAGTACTCCAAATCATATCTTCCAGTGGAGGAGTTTAGGGGTGCTGTTCTCTCATGGGTGTACATGGGAACTATTCACTTGGAATTAGGTGATGTGCATTCCTGAAGGTTATGGTCTGGCAGAGAATACCCTCCACCTAATGGCCTATGGTTTCCTTTTATTCATGGACAGCAACTCTCCCTCTTGGAATGCACATGATTCCTAATAATCCTTCCTTAGATGTCTCCATCAGAGTTCTGGTTCATTCATGCATTAGCATTAGTCTTAGAATCCATAACTGAAAGACCAGAGTATTCACAGGGGGTCATTTCCAAGATGCCCTTGAGGATGCAGGTAAGTGAAGCTCCTATTTGCACTGCCTTGGATGCTTGGTTGAGACATGGAGCTCTGTCCCAGTCTTGCCAAAGGTCTGGTTTTCCTGCCCTCCTGTTTGCAAGGGAGGCTTCCATGTAAACAACAATGGTCACATCCTTCTGCCTCCACCCCACAAATGGGACTTTTTTATTTCAGCGGAAGCTGCTTCCCTTTGAGGTCTTGTGTGTGTGTGTGTGTTTGTCAGTACAGTTGTGACCGATTCTTTGTGAGGCATTAGGCCACAATTAATGTTATGCTTGAGCCACCTACATATATAAAGCATAGTCTCTGGATCCATCTAGTGGTCAATCCTGGTACTACACCTTGGGACTGTATTTCTGGGTTTTAATTTTTTCTCTCTCTCTCCAAGCAGTGAATAAGGTAATGCTCCTGTGGCGTTGGCGGTCCTACTGTCTTTACCCTTTCAGGTTCAGTATTCAGTGCTTCCTCCACCTTACTTGAAATGCCAGCCCAATGTAAATATGAATAAATGCATCAGGAAATAATGTAACCTTACTCAAACACCCTGCTATGTAATTTGTGCTTGCATATGAGGCCTCCCCACCCCAGCCCCCATGCAGGAAAGAAAACAAAGGCTGCATTTCACATCTGTGGTCTAAACATGCAAGTCTTATTATATCAGAATTGAAAGCAACCTCAAAGTTCATGTACTCCAAACCCCTGCCAATGTAGGAAATCCATTTTATAGGACTAAGCTGGCATGCCACCCAGGCCCTGCTTTATTCATGTCAACCTCCTAGCTATGCTGATATGGGGTTTGTGCTCTTTGTGGGGTGAAATGAAGAGTGCTCCTTGGTCCTTCCAAGCACTACATGGGTGAACAAATTGGTGAGATGCAGACAAGCAAAAGGGATTCATTCACCTTTGGGGCATAGAGGGTTTTGTAGACCTCCAGCAGAACGACTTGATTCCTGGATGTGAGGCTCCTCATCTATGCCATTCGGGCAGCAAGAACTTCCATTGCACTTTTGGCACTCACTCTGCTGGGGAGCATGGGTCCAAGAGCCTGGGGGACATGGGAGCGGCTGAGCAGTGCCAACATGAGGGCAAAAATGTCCTAAATGCAGGAACAAAAATAGAGATATGGGATGTGACATGGTAGAGCACCACAAGTAAGGCATAACTTTACTGCCTCCCTGATATTAATGCAGTCCATTGAGTCAATAAAAGATAAGATGGTGTCTACATTGAGGCATTATTGATAGGAACAGTTCAGGTTATAGAGAGGGTGGTCCGCTGGTTTGGTTAAGTATGCTATTCCATTCCTCTTATGTCTCTGATAATTTGTATTTTAAAAGTTTTTAAGCACTGATGACCATGACATGCGAGATGATGTTAAGACACAAAGAACAGCCATCACATTAATCATGAATGTCAATTTAAACAATAGCCATACAGCACATAGAGCAGAGAGACCAAGGTGATATTAGAGGTCAGCCCCCTTTGTTCTTCCCTCTCTGTGCTCATCATCCTTTCTTTTGGATGGAAGTAGGAGGCAAGAGAGAGAAGAGAAATAGCTTGGAATCAGATCATGATGGTGTTTCTTCATGATAAGTGCTGATTCCTCCAGCCCCCTTCAGCAAAATATTTCTACATGTGTTGCAAGGTTCAAACCAAACTCAAATTAATTTGGAAGTCAGTTTCACATCTGGGCAGATACATCTTTCCAAAATGTCAAGGCTGATCTTCAGGCAACCACTCAGTAGTGACCAGAAGATTTGGAAACTAGAGAATGTGCTTTTTGCATCAAAGCTAAAGAGGTTGATCCATGGACAGCAAGCAAGCCAGAGCCAAGAAACAACAGACCAAGTCCCAGCCCTGAAAAGGAAGACTTCAGAGCCAATAACTAGCTTTGATGAGCAAAACCATCCTGATATCTTGGACCCCTTCCGTCTTGAGAAGGTTCCCAACAGGTAGCTCATCAGTGGTATAGCTTTCATCAGAAATGGGAGTGGGACACAACCACTCTGAATGCAGAGTGGCCCTGTAAACTAAATCACAAGGCTAAGTCTGCAGCCTCCGTGCCAGAAGCAGCAAACCAGCAGGGAAACAAAAGGGTTTGTGGTTTGAAGCCCATGGAAAAAAATGGGAACTGCAACACCACATTGAGTAATGTCCCATCCTCACCACTTGAAAGTATTCTTGCTTTTTTTCCAAAATAGGGTGTTGTTCAGTCTATCATGATGGAGAAAACTGCACCTCCACAACTGTTGCCTTCCATGGGGCTCTTAACACTTTATAAGCAACCCTGGGTGAAATGTTGAGGATCTGGATTAGGATAATCAACACTGAGGAGGAACAAGAGTCTTCAGTAGTGCCATTGCTTTTTCTCCTTGCAGTCAGAGAGGGAGGAATCCCCCACCCCTGCACATTTGGTCTCCGAGAAAAACCGCCTGTTTGTGAGACTTAGATTTTCCAGATTTGTGCTGTACTTAAAAAGAAAAAAGAAAAAAAAAACACTGCTGCCTTCTGGTTGCTGAGACTTTTGAGAATTAGAAGCAATGAATCAAATGTTTTCATCTTTGTGAACAACGAACCTGCCTGCCCTTTGCTGTCTGCCATGTGCTAGAGAAATCTAGAGAAAAGGAAAGCTAAGACACATACAGAGAGAAAACGGCATTTGGTGTCATGCTCCTACATTTCAGATAAGAGCTCTTTTGGGTGTCAGGAAATTTTCAACGGGCCATGAATGAGATGTGGGTAAGATTTCTTCTCATCCCTAAACCCCAGGCACCTCTGCTTGAATTTTTAACATTGGCCACGGGCTGTATGGAATTTACACATTTAAGATTCCTCATCTGGCTGGCAGGGCTGAGAGAGAGAGGGAGAGAGAGAGAAACAGACAGACAGAGAGGGAGAGGGAGAGAGAGAGAGATACAGAGAGAGAGATACAGAGAGATCCTGCTTGAAGGACTGGAAGAATTCCAAAAAGCTGAAAAGGGACTTCTGATCAAAGGGACAATTGGTTCAACTCAAATGAGGGTCATCTCTATATTCAGAGTATAATATTTGCTTACAATCCCATATTTGTATGAAGCACATCCACAACACCGTAGATTCTGGCCTGGATGGTCCACTTACCCAGTTCTTTGCAACACCAGGGTGCTTCTCCAGTGCCAGGGCTCCAAGCAAGGCAGTCCAACCCTTCTCTACCTCCTCCGGGAGCCAAACACGCCAGCCAGGAGGCAAGATGGGGAGTCTCCCCAGACAACCAGTGAGTGAGAAATGACTGGCTGGGTGACTTCCCAGATTGGAGTGATGGCCCAAAAGAAGGATCCTGGTGCTGTACAAAGCCTGCTAAGTAGACTCAGGCAAAGGGGAGATTGATGAGTGTGTGCAGCACCTGTAGTGCCACAGATGTGCTCTGTATAAATATGTATGAAATGTGAAGTGCCCATCTCTGATCCCAATATCTCTGATGGGGGCACGTCTGTGCGGCTTTATAGTTCAGACTCTTGAGTTCTTGCCCAGGTGCTTTTCTGATTGGGCATTGTTTGAAAGTTCAAACATTGAAAATATTTCATATTTGCATATCATTATTATTAAGTCCCATCAAACCCATGTTGACTTACAGCAGCCCCTTTTCAAGGGGATTTCAGGTTAAGACTATTCAGAAGTGTTTGTGAAGATTCTCAGGGCATTTATACACGACCCCTAAGCTCTGCCGCAAATGGCTGCCAGCTCCGGAGATTTAAAATGTTTCCCCACCAGCTCCAGAGTTTGCAGACAATTAAGTGCGACCCCGCCCACTTTAGCGCCACCCAGCACACTTTTCTTGTACCCTCTCTCTGGAGGTGAAAAATATTTGATGCGGATGTGCCGGGCTCTCCTTGCTTCTTTTTGTTTTTGTTTTTTGCCTCCCGCCCCTTTAAGAGGAACCAGGAAGTAACCGGGGCTCCCCCGACAGCATCCACCAGCACCGGGAGGTAAGGTTTTATTCTTTTGTCCCTTTTTTCCTCCCTCCCCTCACGCAGCCAGCAGCCAGGAAGTAGGGAGGGGTGGAGACACAGAAGAGCGACAAACCCCTAAGATCTCTGGTCTGAATTTAAGGGGCCAGCGGATCTTAGGGGTCGTGTAAAAAGGCCCTCAGTCATCCAGGTGAGGTTATCTGTGATGGCAACTGTACTTTTCTTCTTGTGAGATCAAAACATTTCACTACACATCCAAGCAGCTTCGTCAGTCTGACAAAGTCCACTTGCCATCACAACTTCCAGACTATTCAGATGCATTTCTCCTTCTGAGGACACTCTGGGACTGTGGGGGCTGGCTTTATTCACCCAATGTAATTGAATTCCTAACCTCTGGCTCTGCACCTAATTTGTGGAGCTATCTAGCCAGCAACAAGTCTTGCATAGCAATCTCAATTAAAAAGAAGAACAGTGCGTAGATGTCACACAGGGTCAAATTGTTGTTTGTAAAAGTTGCATGGGATCAAGATTTGGTACATTTCATAGGTAATGGGGACTCGTTCTCCCAGCCATGACACAAATTACAGTATCTATGCTAGCCCTTCGTTCACTATGTCTGGGCCAGCACACATGCTCCTAACCCTACACTTTTCCAAAATAAAAAAAAAATCTGCTTGCATGAAAAGGCTGCTCTCCATTCATTGACTTCTAATACTAGATGCTGAAAGCTGAGAAACCCAAGACCCAATGTTATCTAATTTCCATAACAGTGAACTACAGACCATGACTGGATGTGAATGAACCGCAAAGCTTTTCATCAAGCATCAGTCATTCCATTTCACCTTTTATCGGCTGACATCAAGGCAGCCAGAATACAGGAACACTTCATTATTTAATTAAGAGGATCCTCATTACAGTCACTTGCATCAAGTGACAATGTGCAGTGGCACAGTGGGAGGTACCTAAGATGTGCTCATTAAATACTTTATCTTCCAGTGAAGCAACAGGTCTCAAAGACGAAAACAGCCAGTCACTTACTGGGAGGTTTAGCCTCAGATCATCAATAAAGTACTGAACCATCCACACTTTCTTTGAAGGAGCTGTCCAGTGCTGAAGGTTAACCTCAAGGGAAGCTGACTTCTCTTGAATGGTGTTGTGGATGTGCTTCTATCTCAGGGGTGTCCAAACTTTGGCCCTCCAAATGTTTTGCACCACAACTCCCACAGTCCTTTGTCATTGGAAATATAGGCTTGGAATTCTGGGAGTTGTGGTCCAAAACATCAGGAGAGCCGAAGTTTGGACATGCCTGGTCTATCATGTTCCATGCTTCCCATGCTTGGGGCACTAAATGTTCTTGGACCACAGCTCCCATGAACCCTGGCCAGCTCAGCCAGTGGCAAAGTCTTCTGGAAATTTTAGTCCAAGGATACTTGTTAGGGACCGAAGGTTGGGAATCACTGATTTAGTTCAATACAACTATCAGCAAAGTTTCAGATCAAACAGCAGTACCTGAAACTACCAGGAAATTAACTTAAACATTTGAGTGCCAAGCACGTGGACTGCTACAGAGCTATGATCCTTTCCTTGGGTATAGCTTATGGTATCATATGACAGCCACTACTTTAGGAATTCAGTCTGCCAGTTGCAAAGCAGACACGTGTGATCTGATTTTCCGAGGATAATGTGAAGATGGGAAAAGAGTTATTGGCACAAGAGCAGCATGGATTTTGCCTCAAACAACACGCACTGAAGCATGGATTAGAAAAGAATGTATGTTTAGAAATTCCCATTCTAAGAGATAATGGACTTAGAAATGAGATCCAGGGTGACCTAGTGATGAACTATGAGTCTGAATCCCTGATCAGATATGAAGACTCACGGAGAGGTGGCACTGGTAAAGCCACTCCTTAAATCTTTTATTCATTTATTCTATTTATTTTAGAGTATTTTAACCCTGTTCAGATATTGAGAACAGGGAATTGAGGGACATCTTATGGCATTAACAGAAAACATTACATTAAAGCTACAAGAAAATGTGCGCAGTTAAAGAGAGAGCAAAATTCCATGTAAAAGTTATGAGTGATGGAAATCAACATTGAAAATGTCTGTCAGCTTTGTTAAAAACATTTAAATAACATTTAATACAAATCTCTATTCATTTTGAAGTTTTGTATGATTTTGGAAGCAGGAAAAAAATCAAGGAACACACGTGGAGGTGACACGTTTTGGAAATGGGGTCCTCGTTCCTCCTTTAAGATTGATGACTGCTCTTCCACATTTCTGTGTCTGTTTGCCTGGCTCAGATCTTGCAGTTTTGATCCAATATACGGTCCAGGTCTTTTCTCATACTTTCAAGATCTCCCTCCTCCCCATGTTCCCTTGTTTTGATACATGCACACATTAGTTCAGATTGGCAATTCTCTCATTTAACAAGGGTCAAAAACAAGAACTGCAAGACACCAGGACATCTTTTTCCAAAGAGGCAAAAACTGATTTGCCCAGAAAAATATTTATAATGTCAAAGGCTCCTAATTTGTTTGGGAAACATGCAGAATATCAAATGGCGGAGGAGGTAGAAACTCTCAGCTTTTCCACATCTACTAGACTACAACTCTCATCCTCCCTTACTCTTGGCCCTGCTGGCCTGGGCTTCTGGGAGGGAGACACCAAGATAACTGGATGGCCAATGTTCCTCCTTTTGACATGAACCTTCCCCACCTAACCTTTGCTCTGCATGGCTGAGATGAATCTCCTGCTGTTTGTAAACTTCTGCCCAAATATTTCTCACCTGCTTGCAAGTGCCTTTGCAAGGGAAAGGGTGAAAAAGACTGCTTAGGTATGAATTTAATGGTATAAAACCACTGTAACCACCAAGTAGTGTTGTGGATAAATAGGGCAACCAGGTCCACTCATTGTCCATGGTTAGAGCTTTCACCTCCAAGCACCCTGAGTCATGGTGCCTCCCTCATTATCTCCTACAGTTTTTACATCTTAACAATTCCTTTGGCCTCAAGTAACTTCTCCTACCAACTCTTAAAGCACCATTTTATTTGCTCTGCAACTATTCAGGAATATTGAGCCCTAGCTCTTTTAAAGATGAGGTAATTCCTTCTGCCCCCTTGGGACTGGAAGATCACAACATTATGAGACACATTCTAAAATGCAGACCTCTTACAACCAGCCACTGCTTGCTCCACAGCATCCATCGGATTTTGCAGATCAGGGCTTGGACTACCCGAGAACAGCTGACACCAAACCCAACGGACATGTCTGCGCATAGAAGTAAGCTATCAGACTGCCCTGCCCTTGTCCAAAACAACATAACCATCTTTCTTGTTGAGGGGCTATATCAGCTTAAAAGATGATGAGGATTAGAGGCAATGAGTGATCTAAAAGATCTTGGGTGTGTGTCAGTAGTCTAGGTTTGATTCTTTGATCTTTTTAATAGCTGTGCACATTTGTGTTTTGAAAGGAATACTCCCAGGATTCCTTGGGTAAAATCTAGAGCATTCCAAGACTTTCTATTTGTTCCTCTCTCCTCGAGGTAGGTGAAAGTCTTTTCTATGCTGAGTCCCTCTCATCAAATCCCTCAGACACAAACAAGACAGGGAGATATCAGGACATCAACTTCTAAATTCTGAAGTCTCAGAGTTCAAAAATATAGGTAGCTGGATTAGATCCATTATCAACAAAGAAGCAGAGGACTTCTGTAAAAGTTAGTGGTCAAAAACCAGTTGGAAAATTGTGCCAGCCTAAGGCCAAGCGTGCATGTTTCAAGTGCAACAAGTCAGGAGGTCAATGTAGGCATTTGAGGTTATATGCCAAATCATGTAACATATGTGACAGCAAATGTCTACACTGACTTCTTAACCTGTTACAATTCACTACTGGGATTTTGGTTGAGTGTAACTAACAAGAATCTGGCTAACAGTGCTCAAATATCCAGGGAAAAGCAAAGCATCCCCAAATACCATGGGTTATAGCAGGGGTGGGATTTGCAGTTTGATGTAATGGATTGAGTGATGGACTAAGACTCTGAAGAACAGGTTCAACTCCCCACCTGGGTAAAAGGACTGGAGCATCCACAGACAATCGTAGTATGGGAGAGAACACTCTCAGGATGCTGATAGGAATTTTATTAAAAGTTTATTAAAAGAGCCCAACGCGTTTTGGCCCAAATGGCCTTCTTCAGGGACTTTTTCACTGTGCTCAAAGAAACTCTGGAGACGGTTTAATGTCTGACATTAAACCATCTCCAGAGTTTCTTTGAGCACAGTGAAAAAGTCCCTGAAGAAGGCCATTTGGGCCGAAACGCGTTGGGCTCTTTTAATAATCTTTTAATAAAATTCCTATCAGCATCCTGAGAGTGTTCTCTCCCATACTACGATCAACTCCCCACCTGGCCACAAAAACTCACTGAGGGAGTGGAAAGTCTAGGGAGGATGCTACACAATTTCCTAGTCTCTCCTATTTAGAACGTCCGAGGGCTTCAATGCTGCTGTTGAATTCTGGAATTTGTAGTCTAAAGGCATAGATCTGCACAGTTCCATTTTCACCGAATAATGCAACCTTAAGATGAATTTCACAGTAGAGTCCGTTTAGAAAACCACTTCAAGAGAAAGCCACAGGACTGCATTTTCCACCTCACTGGGATGGCCATAGATAATCATCCTGCCAGCATGCATTATTTCAGATCTTTGATTTCTTTCCAGCCCATTTTTATGGTGGGAGATGTCAGGCGGCAGGAAGAGCTCGATACTGTTTGGCTTGGTTGTCGTTCGCTGTAATTTTCTCAGCTCTTCCTGCCAATTAATCATCTCTAATAGCATTCTATGGTTGCCTAATTCTCAAAGGCAATTGTTTCTTTTGGAAACAAAGGTTTGAGTTCCCTTCTGCCCATCCTCCCGTCATACTTGGTTCAGCACTAATGTCACAGTGATACGTTCGCAATGCCCCTATCATTCCTGAAATGATAGACTGCTGATATCCTGAGGATGGGATTATCCGGACTTCTCCAGCATATCAAGCAGGGGGAGGCACCTGGTAGTTAAGAGAAAGCAGGTCTTTAAATGGCTCAGGGAGGACAACTAAGAATTCGCTTATTTATTGGTGAAGCCCATCTAATCTCCCAGGCTTTACTCTCAGCTTTTCCAAAGGCTTAAAAGTTGATCCTGTGAAGTTGTTTGGAGCTATAGAAGTGTAGAACTGTAAAAGAAGTTCAAAGACATTCATCCCAGCTTCTCAATGAAGGTGGAATCCCATCAACCATATTCTGATACCCCCTAGTGGTGGTGTTGCTAACACATCATTAGGTAGCAGTTATGCAGGATTCTGTCTCTATTTTTTATTATTATTTTTGCTGGAGATACTAAATGATGCAAAAGAATTATAGAATAATGGAACAGGAAGGGGCTTATATCCGAATTAAACTAGAACTGATAGATGGTTGTCTAGTGTCTCTCGGATGCCTCCAGGATCAGTCTGCGTTCCATAGGGAAAATTCCTTCTTGTCCCCAGCTCAGACAACTGGGTGAGCTTGCACTGTCTGGTTAAAAGCTGGCCTTTACTCAGAATAATAGCCTTTTGATGCGGTTAAGTTTCAAAGTTATCATAGTTGGAAAGCTCCCAAGATGGGCCTCCAGCTGAGAAGCTGTAGTCTAGATTTAAACAATGCATGCAAAATTTAATGCATTGGTGCAGCACTATGCTAGGTACTACATTAAACAACAAAAAGAAAGTTGCTGGAGCCAGGTAACGATACCTATAACAAAAGCTCAGCAAAAGGCACTGTGTGCCAATAACCCCCAAAGGGAGCAACTGGAGTAATCCAAAGTGGATAATTCTCATGGGAGAAGTATTATCCTGTGTGAAGGGAGGGATCACTCAAGTGTGAGATAAAATATATCACACCGAAGAGAAGAATTTTTTAAATGCAATGTCAATAACTCCAAATCCCCCATCTAGTCATGCCCCGTTGAATCTCTATAGACCTTTTCAAGGAGACTGAGTCATTTAGCTATAGTACTTCATTTTCCTATTTGAATTAAAGTTTTCCAAGTGTTTGGAAAGGCAGGGGAGGATTTATTATGTAAGGAACATAAAAGGAACCACCCTCTGTGTTGCTTCCCTGAGACCCTCATGAATCAATGACATACCTGTTGGGCAGGGCTGACATTCTGAAGTCCCTTCCACAGAGAAAAATCCAGGAAGACAGAATACACAAAATGTGTGGGTGGGGTTGGGCTCCTGGCCACTTAAGCAAAGCTGTCGAGAGAAAACACAGTGGAGTTTCATTGAAATCAAAGAGATTTACTTTTGAGTGGGCATGCGGGGATACACTATAAGGAAACACAGAAGACTTGTAGGCATACCTCCATGAAGACTCAAATGCCTTTAAAAACTGATGGTTTAAAATTAGAGATGGGCACGAATCAGAGAAAAACAGTGATTTGTTTCAATTTTTGATTTGTCAAGGTTAATAAATAACAAATAATGGATTTCAAACTTTTTTCTTACGAATCGATGAATCATTTTTTTAATTTTATTTTTTAAAACTTAAAAGCAAAGTGTTCTGCTTATATACTATCCCATACCACTTCAAGTAGTCTCCGGGCAGTTTACAGTTTTTTTAAAATTACAGGATGCAGGCTACACATTGCACACACACACCCAGCGAGCTGGGTACTCATTTTACTGACCTCGGAAGGATGGAAGGCTGAGTCAACCATGAGCCTGCTACCTGGGATTGAACCCCAGGTCATGAGCACAGTTTTAGCTGCGGTACAGGCATTTAACCACTGTGCCTTGAGGCTAATTCTATAAAACCTATCAAACTGCTCCCAAGGCACTTAGAGACACCAAGACTGCAGCTTCCCCAAACTCTTCTCTAAAAGCCGTGAATGTTTGGAGAAATTTGGGTTTTAGGCATCTGTTCCAGCAAAGCTGATCTTCTTATGTTCTTAAGTAAAGTGCCTTTTAGTAACTGGCTTGTGGGAAACCCAATCTTCACCAAGATTATAGAAGAGCATCAGGGGAAGTTTCCCTGCAATTTTTGTGTCTCTAGGAACCTTGGAAGCAAATCATAGCCTGATGAATCAATGAATCATAATTCCTATTTGTTGGGATGCAATGAATTATCAATTTGTACAAATACAAATTGATGAATTAGCCATTTTTCAGAATGAAGTTTTCCATTCATTTTTAAATTCATCCCCAGGTCTATTTAAAATCATACTTGGCTTGCTTCCGATAAATACTCTACCTGTTTCTTTTGTCCATTGGGGCAGATATAGCCTTTGGGGCACTCCAAGCAATCTGCCTCCCCTTCAGGTGAATACTGACCGGGGTGGCAGTGTTTCTGCAGGCCACTCTGTGGGTCACACCAGTAGCCATCTGGACACACCCGACAGCCAGCCCTGGTTTCCAAGCTGAGGTATCCATCTGGGCAGACCTGTCAAGAAGACTGTGACTCATTATTGGTTGAGTTCTTTTCCCAAGATGGTGCCATGAAACATACAGTAGACCAGTGGTTCTCAGCCTGTGAGTCCCCAGATGATCCTGGACTGCAACTCCCAGAAACCCCTTCCAGTACAATGAGTGGTGGAGGCTTCTGGTAGTTGCAGTCCAGGAACATCAGGGGACCCACAGGTTGAGAATCACTGCAGTAGACCAAATAATGTGGACTTGGCATAGATTCATCTATATGATCCAAATTTGCCAGCAATAGGAAGACGTCTCAGTGAGTTCCTGGAACCAAGATTTCCTTAATCCCCCTAATGAATATTTTTCCCCACTGGTTTGTGAGTGGGTGATAAATCTCATGATGAAATATTTGCATTAGGAATAAAAGAAATGGTGCCCTTTGTACTTCCACCTCTTGGCTTCGCCTTGCTTATAATTAGCAGGTATTTTGGCAGACTCGTCTCTGACTCACCACACGTTTGACAGGCACAGCCGGAAGAGTGTTTGCTGGCAGAAGGGTCCCACTCTTTGCTTACTGCCCATTTCAATCAAACATGATATCATGACAGCAACAACCTATACATGGTCTAGATGCAGTGCTTCCTAACATCATGGGTCCCAAGGTGTTCTTGGACTACAACTCCCAGAAATCTTGGCCAGCAAAGCTTCTGGGAGGTTTAGTCCAAGAGGACCTGGGGACCCAAGCTTGTGAACCACTGAGTCAGAGAGAGAATTTTAGGTGAGTAGATGGCAAAATTCTTTGGGATTGGAGAAACATGGTAAATCGGTAGGCAAGGAAGAAAAGGAGTCTAAAATACCAGTCAAAGAACAGGGAGTCAACAGGTGCCTTGGTAAGGTTTACATTAGAGCTGGAGTGTTTTACAGCTCTGGCAACAGAATTTAATTTAATTTAAAATTTAATTTAATTTAATTAGTATCTGTAGGCTAAAACACAGTAACCTGTAACAATAATTGAAAACTCATTAAGCAATTAAAGACGTTTAAAATTTCAAACTCAGAAAAGCAAAACAAATGAAAATGAATGAATGAATAAAGGAAAAATTATAAAAAAACGAAACCCAGGATCCGGGGGCTTAGTTACAGTTGTTAAAAGCCTGTCTGAAGAGATGGATCTACAGCTGTTGGTGGGAAAATAAAAGGAAGGGGCCAACATAACCTCCTGAGAGAAACCATCCCACATCCTGGGAGCAGGCACAGAGTCCTTTGGGGACTGAAAGAAAGGCCTCCTCTAAAAATGATAGGCTCCAGATTGCCTCTTTGTACACTCAGTAGTCTGAAATAGGGATGGGCACCTTACGAAAAAAAATGACAAACTGTTTCATCATTTTGTAAAGTTTCAAATGTTACAAAATGAAACAAAACATCAGACAGCATGTTATCATGAACCGAACTGAAATGATGTTTTCAGTTCGGTTACTCCAAACCAAGAAGCCACTGCCAGATCTCCCTTAAGACAAGGGGAGGCGATCAGGTGGCTGTTTCCCGGTTCTTGCCACCGCCTCCCAGCTGGATTGAACAGCTCAAACTGTCAAAAACAAGAATAATAATTTTAAAAAAAACCAGCTTGGAGGCGATGGGGATGGGCCATTTTGAAAAAGGCTCCAGCCTTTGACAGCTCAGCTGGAACCTTTTAAAAATAGCCCATTCACAACAGTGGAGGCTTTTTAAAATGTCTCTCCCCCCGCAACAGCAAGAGCTTGATGTTTCAGACAGGCAGTTTTAAATGGGCTCCAGCCTTCAACGGTTCTGCTGGAGGTTTTTTTAAATGGCCTGCTCACAACGGCGAGCTTCCCGCTGTTTTGGGTGAGCAACTTTTAAAAGGCTCCGGTGGAGCTTTGGCTCTGGTGGAGCCTTTTTAAAATTGCAAACCCAAAACAGCAATCCTCTTTCACTTCTGAAAATCGGTTGTGACTTCTGGATCACTGGAAACCACTTCTGGGACCTCTGACAGGCCCGGGAAGCCCATTGGAGGCCTGTTCGGGGCAATGCTGGGCCTCAGGTAAGTGAAGGAGGCCCCAGAGAGGCCCCCCAGTCTCAACCTGACCCAGCAGCCGCATATCGCGGATTTTCCATAACTGTGGATTGAGTCAGGTCCCTAACTCTACGGTGGCTTCACAGTGCAGTCTTGCACCAGAAAATTCAAGGTCATCTGAACACCTCCATGTGATCACCAACCCCCATCCCCTATGGGTCTTATCCAACATTATTCTTCTCCCCACCCAATCTTGCTTTTACCTGGCAAGATGTGACCTCTGCCTGACCTGTCAGGTTATTGTAGGTCCCCATAGGGCACCACCGTGGAGCCATCTGGCCACCTGGGCAGCTGGAAAGAAAAGCAACACATTTGCATCAGCCTGGCCCTTGCTGGTCACCCTCACCTTCTAAATGTTCCACAGATGAGCATCCTCCAAACCTCATATTGCTGGCGGGCTGGCTGCCCTTTTAAGTATCTATTTTTTCTCTTCATGGGAACTCATAGCCACTCACATGATTACAGTAGGACCTCCTTATCCAGAATCCAGGAAAAACTATTTCCACATGTATTACCAGAAGCAGCCACTACAAGGAGCCAAATACCTTGGTATGAACACTTTTTACTGAAGAGAAGAATGGTCTCTGGTGCCCTCTAATGACCACTATTGGTAATGCAAGTGAAAATATCCCACCCACCCCCACTCACCTTTTTCTACCATGTTCTCTCTATTGCATTCCATGGTTTTCAGTATCCACATAGGGGCTTGAAACCAATCCTAGTGAATATAAGATTCCCACTTGAAGCCACAAATAATATTAAAAGCATAATGCCCTATAATATTAAAACTGCAGATAAAGGGGTTATCATATTAAAAGGAAGTTAGGAAGGAGTTAGAGCATGCACCTCAGAGGAAGCAAGACTAGCACATAAACGTTCTTCCCATTAGAAACATCTCCCTGCGTAGCTAATCCAGTGGTTCTCAACCTGTGGGTCCCCAGATGTTCCTGTACTCTAACTCCCAGAAACCCCTTCCAGCACAGCGAGTGCTGGAGTGGTTGAGAACCACTGAGCTAATCAGTTTCCAAAACCCTGTTGTGCAATAAGGTCTTTGCCTAGTTTTTGGAAGATTAAGATGAAGGGGATCAATATAACCTCTCATGAAAATCGGCAAATCTCCACTTATTGTGGGCTCTTCCCAAGCCACCCATCTTTTAAGTCAACACCGGAACAAGACAATTAGGAGAATCTGTTAGTTATTAAGCATTTTAATGGTTAGCTGTTAGGGAACATGGAAAACAGGAGCTAACAGATATAAACTCGAATATGATGATTTTGGTAATGTCTAGGACTGAACAATTTGGCTTCTCAAATATTTGCTAAACGTTTGTTATTTAAAGTCTGGCACTGGATATGGAATTGCATCAAGAGTTTGGTAACATATTTTACAGACAAGAGGAAATATTAATACATCCTTCTGATGCATAAGAGCATTGGGTATCTTGCAGAGTTTAGAAAAGTTGAGTTTCTAGATCACACTTCCCCAAAGCTCCTGGGGATTGTGGGAAGTTCTGCCCATTACAGGGCAAAAGAGTAAGTTTTTCAACCCATCCATGATGTATAAATGCAATAATATCCAGCATATTTGACAGTTTCTGTCACAGCATGTTTGGCTGCATATCAGAATCAGTTATGAGAAGATGCTGCCAACAATACTAATTCTAAAATTAAAATTCACCTTCAGTTAAAAAAAAGAAGAAACAAACATCCCAGGACCATAATCAGTAGCTGAAATCCCCTCACTTAGCTTAGTAAATTGCATCTACAGTAGGTCCATTGAATCAATGGGACACAGAGAGGGATTGACTCACCAAATCTCCACTGGTTCAATAGAGCTGCTCTGCAGGAAACCCAAGATCCAGTTTGGGAAGCAACAGAAATTGGAGATCAAATGAATTTTTGAATATATAAATGTTTATGTCAAGCTACTCAAGCTGGAAAGACAAGATCCAGTTTGAAGAGGACATGATATTTTGAAGCATCTGCAAAGGCCATAATTGGAGATCAAATGAATTTTTGAATATATAAATATTTATGTCAATTAAAAATGTTTCCCCACCAGCTCCAGAGCCAGAAAATTAAATGCAACTTCCTACTTGTCCCATCTTTGAAGACCTGCTCTGGGAGAGTGAAAAATTTTGATGCGGAGAGTGCCGGGCTCTCCTCCCTCTTTTTTTTGTTGTTGTCCTTTAAGAGGAACCAGGAATTGAGGACATGACTAGGTAAGAGTGCATTCTTTTCTCAACGCTATCTGCTCAACAGGTTTATGCAGATTGGGTTAAAACACCCCTAAGTTGCAAGCTGTGCATGCTGCTCAGAGTGGAGTTAGAAGCTGTTTCTTGTTTGATAGACCCTGAAAAATCTCAAGCATCCGTTGGGTTTTCCGCTCCTTTTAAAACCATTGGGCCATCCTTCTCTGCTTGTGCCGTGTCTGGGTGTGTTTTACTTTATTTATTAAAAGAGCAACAGCAAAGACTTTGCACTGGCTGTCCCTGAAGCTGTTCTTGCACTGGAGGCACTAAGTCTTGAAAATTCCTCCTCCAGGAGGACAGCCTAATCCAACACAAATGGAGAATCTGACTTTTATTGTCTGTATCCTAAGTACAGCAAATGCTTCTTAGGGGTGGGGGCAGAAGAAAGGACAAAACTGTACTGTAGTTCAGGCTTCCCTAGCCTGGAGCCCCAGCCACAGAAAATATTCACAGTGGAATATCCAATGACAGTAGTCACAGAGCATTATGGGGGTTGTGATTCAACACATCTAGGCAGTGCTGGTTGGGGAAAGCTGGAGACCCATGAAATGGAAGGGCAAAAGAAGAAAGGAAACTTCTTCATTGAAATTCAGGGATCTTTCAGATTTGTCTGGAAGATTCATATACCAGAATTTAGGCTGAGTTAGGATGTCCAATTTAGGCTGAATATCGGGTGGGGGTGGGGAGAGACTCTTAACTATTAGAGCTGTATGACAATGGAACCAATTACATTGGGAGTTGGTGAACATTCCAAGGTTGATGGCACTCAAGAGAAGATACTGTGGCATTTATCTGTGTGATGAATAATGCACAAGAGGTGTCTGAGCTGATTGGTGGGTCTGTAGACCAATGAGAGAGTCTGGGGAATGGCCTGAGAGGATTTAAGGCTCTGTTCAGCTCTGTTTTAGTCAGATAGGGTCAGACAGGGTTAGATAGGGACCTACAGAAAGACCTACACTTGCAGATAGGAATCTGAGAGAGTCTGAGAAATTCAGATAGTGTCTGGTACCACCTAAGAGAATGGCTGCTTCGCCCCATAGCATGCGGGGGCGGGGCATCTTTGCCAGCCGGCGGATGCAGTCGCCGGTTGGCTGCGCAATCTGCGCAGGGCGCGCCGGGGGAGCGTGCCTATTTAAGGCAAGGAGCGCTCCCCCACGGCCTCCCTGCGCAGTCTTGCCTTTCTGCCTTTCCTGCTGCAAGGGCTTTACCTTGCTCAAGCGCTGCGGCAGGATTCCAGGAAGCCTCCGTTCTCCGTGCGTCAGCTGGAGATCGGAGGGGGAGATAGACCCGACACTCAGCTGTTCGAGCTGAGTCTGCCTCTCATTCTCGTCTTCCCGGCTGGGAGACTTTGACAGCTCCGCTCCGCTTGCCAGCTGGCTTGCGGAGATCGGAGCAATAGTGCACCCTCCTTGTTCCTGTGCCGCAGAGAAGCGGCGAAACAGAACTCAGCGAATCCCAGGCATTTGTATTGATCAAGGGGAGGGAGGGAACCGGGAGGGGGGTGGGTGGTGGAGCCAGGCTCTCGTGAGCCTGCTCCGCCGGGTGGGGAGGGAAAAGGAGGGAAGCCAAGGGGGTCGGAGGGCGGCGGCTAGGATATCCATTGGCAGCGGCGGACCAGCAGCGCACCCAGGCAAGGGGCCTAGTGGGCACCCCTGGGATACCTGAAGGAGGCAGAAGGCGGTGGATTTCAGCGGGGACGGGGGTGAGGATTGGTGTTGCGCCCCCATTCCACTTTCATATACACCTGGCCCTCATCTGGGCTGGGAGCCGAGAAGTGCACTCAGGCCATTGGGCCTAGGAGGGGCGGCCATTTTGGTCACCTTTCCGCCCCACACGTGGCCAGCCCATCTTCTTCCATCCTTCTTGGGGATAGGCAAGGGGGTACTTGGGGGGCGATTATAAAATTATTTTGGAGACACTTGCCCAAGGGGGGCGATATTTTACCTACTCTCCATCTCGTCGCTTAACACCTGGGTTAAGGGAGAAGCACCACGTGAGGTAGCAGGCGGCCATTTTGTTTAGCGGGCGGCCATTTCCTATGCACACTTGTTAACACCCTTAGGCCTCCCGAAGTGATCCGCACCCATCCTGCCCACAGGACTTCTGTCTGGGGACGATCCTGCGGGCCCCCTGTTCTACGCCACCCAGCCTGTCGGCGAGTCTCATTATTGGACCATTGTGTACTATCCCCTATTTTGCACGCCATGCCACCCAAACCGGGCACTGGCAAGGGCAAGGGCAAGGCCCATCCACCTAAGCGGCAAGCGCCCCAACCAACCTCAGATGTCTCATCCTCATCGGACGAGGACTGGCAGCCATTTGTGGCCGCCTGGAGCAAATTATCCCGTTTGGAGAAGGAACGCGCCAAACAAAAGGGGATGGAGGCTTCTTATGGGGGGCGGCCTTCTAGGGACCCCAAAGCATATCGCAAAGCGGGCCTTAAAGCACTAGGAGATCTGATGATGTCTCGCATTGCTGTTTTGGAGAATGATCTGGCAGGATCTTCCAGCCAGGCTTCTGCAGGTCTGCAACCGGTCACCCAGGCCGCGCACGCAACTGATGCGGGATCCACCCCTCAGGCAGCTGCTTCCAGGGAGTCGCGGCAGCACCTGACATCTTGACCATCATGGCCCAGCCCCAAGACCAGGCGATTGATCTGTCAACGACCATCGCTCCTCAAGGGCTGCACCGGCGGGCACCTATCTACAATCCTCCCCGGGTGAGTTGACCACGTGCATCCACACTCCTAGGCGAGTACTCTGGCCCTGGCCGGTATCTGAGGCACTGACGCAGGAACAGATTGAGGCAGACCTCCCAGGAACGGGCCCCTATTATCCCTCAACGGCCCTTGGCCCCATTGGGCCCGGTGTTGGCGGAGACGGCCGCCCAGACTGACCTCTGTGCAAGCCCACCCAGGGCTCAGGGAAGACCGGGCGATACACCCCCTGCCCCTTCAGGGCAGCTTGGCGACAAGCTGACAGAGGAATCTGCAGCGGCGTCAACCAACCCGCTGGACTTGCCGGAGGGGATGAGTCATTGCCATTGGGCGACCACCTTTCCGACGCTATGATCGAAAAGATCGTGTCGGGAAGATACGTCGATATATTTGAGCTACTCAATAGGGAAATTGACACCAAGGACCTAGAAAAGCTGGATGATAAAGAAAAAGAGAGAATTAGGAGGAGGAAGCCGGAAAAAACTTGGAATAACTGGCTGACAGCCTTTGTCATGTATGCCGGCATCTACGCCCAGGCCCACCCCCAAAAGGGTGCGGTGTTGTGGCACTATTTAGACAATATCATCAGGGCCAGGGCGGACTTTCCGGCATCTGCTTGGCTGGCGTACGACGAAGCTTTTCGTCGCCGCATTGCTAAGGACCCCACACTCCGCTGGGACAGGCCCCATAGCTACTTATGGCTTAGGGTGATGAGCGCCCCCCGTCAGGCCCTGAACGAGAGATTTGATAGCGGCCATGCGATATCCCGTCCTGGCCAGCCTGGGAATTCCCGCGCAAGCGCGGGCCAGCCGGTTCAACCCCGGCTGGTCTGCTTCGAATATAACAGTAAAGGGTCTTGCGGGCGCCGCCAGTGTAAGTTTAGGCACCTGTGCTCTACCTGTGGAGCCAACCACCCGGCCTCTACTTGCCCTAGGGGCAAGCCGGGAAACAGTGGAGGCAGGGACACAGGAGGCAGGCGTCCCCAACCAGGGTCACCCCCTCCTCCAAAAGGGACCTAGTCCCATCCGTGTGTCAGTGTTGAGGGCGTGGCTCCGTAGTTACCCCTCGAGGGACGAAGCCGCCTACATTCTAGGCGGTTTCGTCCATGGGTTCCGCATACCAGCTATTGGGGACCGACGGCCATTTTTGGCTCACAACCTAAAATCTGTAGTTGGAAAAGAGGCAATCGTGCGGGAGAAGATAGCTTCTGAATTGGCAGCAGGTAGGATCCTCGGACCATTTGATCATCCACCGACTCCTCGATCACGGGTATCCCCCTTGGGCATTGTCCCCAAGAAAGCACCGGGCGAATATCGCCTTATCCACCATCTGTCGTACCCGGCGGGGGAGTCGGTGAATGATATGATACCGCAAGAACTCTGTAGCGTACGTTATACCTCATTCGATGCAGCCATCAGAATGGTACGGGGTTGCGGCGTGGGGGCCGAGATTGGGAAGTGCGATATTAAATCAGCATTTCGGCTCCTCCCAGTCCACCCGGACGATTGTGAGTTGTTAGGATTTGCATTCGAAGGACGTTATTACCTGGATAGAGCTATGCCCTTTGGCTGCTCTATCTCCTGTGCGGCCTTTGAACGCTTTAGTTCTTTTGTGGAATGGGCAGTGCGCCAGCGCACGGGCAGTTCCCGCATTATCCATTACCTGGACGACTACTTGTTTGCGGGGGCAGCAGGCACCCAGCAATGCGCATCTCTTATGGCTACCTTCCGTACCATGGCAGCTGAACTGGGTCTCCCCTTAGCGGAGGATAAGACAGAGGGCCCTACCACTGTTCTTACGTTTTTGGGCGTCGAGCTGGACACCGTGTCCCAAACTTGCAGACTCCCTAGGGAGAAGCTGGTCAACCTCCGCGCCCGCTTGTTGGCGCTCTTGGCGCGGCGGAAGGCCACGCTTCGGGAACTACAACAGATTATCGGACACTTAAATTTTGCTTGCAGGGTGGTGGCCCCCGGTCGGGCTTTTGTTCGCAGACTGTGCGATGCCATTGCAGGGCTCCGTAGTCCTCATCACCGGCGCCGTATCTCTGCGGATATAAGGGATGATCTCAGAATATGGCTCCAATTTCTTGACAATTTTAACGGCATTTGCTTCTGGCGATCGGAAACGATCGCTGCCTCAGACCTGCAGGTCCAGACCGATGCATCCGGGGCTCTTGGCTTTGGTCTCTACTTCCAGGGCCGCTGGTGTGTCAGCACGTGGCCTCTGGAGTGGCAGGACAGCGGTATCACCCGTGATCTCACATTTTTGGAATTGTTCCCGATAGTAGGGGCTGTATTTTTGTGGGCTGACCGTCTGGCTAATTCGGTAGTGCAATTCAACTGTGATAACCAGGCAGTGGTACATATACTCAATAAATTGACTTCTAAATCAAGGCGGGTAATGGGTTTGGTCCGTGCTTTGACCCTTCGATGCCTCCAGTTTAACATATTGTTCGGGCACACCACGTGCCAGGGGTCAGGAATGAGCTTGCTGACGCGCTGTCCCGCCAACAGATGGAGCGGTTCAGATCGTTAGCACCTCAGGCGCTTATGGACCCAGACATTCTCCCAACCGAGGTATGGAGACTTGGAGGGTAGAAGCAAATCGTGCCATGGGGCTGGCCTTGGCGCCTAGCACCCGCCGGGCGATGCAACGGCCTGCTCCAGTATGCACACTTTTGTGCTGGTGAAGGATTTCCTCATCTGTGGCGGCTTCGGCGGACCAGCTGGTCCATTCGCAGTGCATTTACACTTCAAAGGCTTAGCCCCGGACGATACAGGGTAAGCTGTCTGCCCTATACTATTATGCCAGGGCGCAGGGATTCAACCCCTGACTGCCAGTTTAGAATAGGCAAGATGATAGAAGGTTGGGCTAGGGAGCGGGCAAGCCCCAGGATGATAGGACCCCTATCTCCCCAGTGATGCTATGTAATTTGGCCTCAGTTTGGCCCAGGGTGTGTTCAGATCCGTTTGAGGCGGGTTTATTCCAGGCTGCTACCTTGGTGGCCTTCTTTGGGGCATTCCGAGTCGGCGAACTGGTTGCCAATTCCAAACATGACGCGTCAAAAACCGCTCTACAGTGGACGGACATGGCCCTTTATGAAGACCATGTCGTATTTCACGTCCGTAGATCCAAGACGGATCAGAAGGGCAGGGGTGTCGATATACGCCTAGGTAGGTGTTCTTTGCCCCAAATTTGCCCGATCCGAGCATTACAATGGTACGCCCACCAGATTGGCGTGGGGCAGGGGTACCTGTTTCAGCATCGAACGGGATCACCATTGACCCGGTATCAATTCTGGCATGTGTCATCCAGGGCCCTTCAGGTTGCAGGTATCTCAGGTTGGCGTTTTGGAACTCACTCCTTCAGGATTGGGCCGCTTCTACCGCCGCCGCCATTGGGGTTGATCCGGCTGGAATTCAGCGGATCGGCCGATGGCGGTCTAGGCGATTCAAGACCTACGTGCGCCCTTTTATGGACCGGTGAGACCGGGCCAGCTCTTTCTGTTTGTCGTTGCAGGTTCCATTCCAGATGGTCGGGCGCGAGTCATCATTTATGGCCACAGTTTTGTGTTTTGGGCCGCCAAGTTTGCAGTGCAGTCAGGACGTGGCCGCGATCTCGGCCTGGGACAGTGGGCCGAACTGGTGTGGAGGGGAAGACGGGGATGCTATGGAAGGCGTTTTTACCAACAGCTCTCAGTGAGCCCCCTGACCCTCCCCGGCCATTGTTGTGGTTCACCTTGGTGGAAACGACTTGACCCGTATGTCCGGCAAGTCCCTTTATCCTCCAGGTCATCGATGACCTGAGGACATTTAAGCAGCATCGCCCAACTACGATTGTCTTGTGGTCGGCCATGATTCCGAGGTTGGTGTGGGGTCCTCTTCATCACCCACAAAAGATGCATAAGGCTCGGAAGGGAGTCAATCGAGAAGTGGCCCGCGTAGTCCAGGCGGAGCTTGGCTCGGTTATTTGGCATCCTGAAATCACTGCACGGACTCCTGACCTGTTTCGCCCTGACGGGGTCCACCTGTCCGATAAGGGCCTGGATCTGTTTGTTTCAGATTTATATGAGGGCCTGCGAGTCGCGTTGTTCGGCCGTTTGGGGTAAGAGGCGTCAGTGCGCCTCTTCGGTGGCGGGTAGCGCAAAACTAAACATTGGTTACCTAGGTCCCTACCTGAATTGACATCTTCAGAGTGCTTGGCAGCCCATAAACAAGTTGAGAGGACCAGCATTAGACTGGCATAAATCAAAACTTAAAACCAACCATATTAAAAGGGTTGCCAAGGCTTCGTTTACATTGGAGGATGCCAACACAGTTAGGCATCACCCCTGCGGCAGCAAAACAGGCCGCAGGAATCTACCTGTTAAAAGGGGCCTAGACAAATGAAGAACCACCAAAAATTTGCGCTACGCTCCAGGCCCTCATAAAGTTACGTTTAAGTTAATAATGTTAATAAATTGTGGCCCTTATTAACCCAAAGCAACGTGTGCGACTGTTTATTTCCGCCTGGTCTGGCAATGGCTGCTTCGCCCCATAGCATGCGGGGCGGGGCATCTTGCCAGCCGGGCGGATGCAGTCGCCGGTTGGCTGCGCAATCTGCGCAGGGCGCGCCCGGACACTTGCCCAAGGGGGCGATATTTTACCTACTCTCCATCTCGCCGCTTAACACCTGGGTTAAGGAGAAGCACCACGTGAGGTAGCAGGCGGCCATTTTGTTTAGCGGGCGGCCATTTCCTATGCACACTTGTTAACACCCTTAGGCCTCCCGAAGTGATCCGCACCCATCCTGCCCACAGGACTTCTGTCTGGGGACGATCCTGCGGGCCCCTGTTCTACGCCACCCAGCCTGTCGGCGAGTCTCATTATTGGACCATTGTGTACTATCCCCTATTTTGCACGCCATGCCACCCAAACCGGGCACTGGCAAGGGCAAGGGCAAGGCCCATCCACCTAAGCGGCAAGCGCCCCAACCAACCTCAGATGTCTCATCCTCATCGGACGAGGACTGGCAGCCATTTGTGGCCGCCTGGAGCAAATTATCCCGTTTGGAGAAGGAACGCGCCAAACAAAAGGGGATGGAGGCTTCTTATGGGGGGCGGCCTTCTAGGGACCCCAAAGCATATCGCAAAGCGGGCCTTAAAGCACTAGGAGATCTGATGATGTCTCGCATTGCTGTTTTGGAGAATGATCTGGCAGGATCTTCCAGCCAGGCTTCTGCAGGTCTGCAACCGGTCACCCAGGCCGCGCACGCAACTGATGCGGGATCCACCCCTCAGGCAGCTGCTTCCAGGGGAGTCGCGGCAGCACCTGACATCTTGACCATCATGGCCCAGCCCCAAGACCAGGCGATTGATCTGTCAACGACCATCGCTCCTCAAGGGCTGCACCGGCGGGCACCTATCTACAATCCTCCCCCGGGTGAGTTGACCACGTGCATCCACACTCCTAGGCGAGTACTCTGGCCCTGGCCGGTATCTGAGGCACTGACGCAGGAACAGATTGAGGCAGACCTCCCAGGGAACGGGCCCCCTATTATCCCTCAACGGCCCTTGGCCCCATTGGGCCCGGTGTTGGCGGAGACGGCCGCCCAGACTGACCTCTGTGCAAGCCCACCCAGGGCTCAGGGAAGACCGGGCGATACACCCCCTGCCCCTTCAGGGCAGCTTGGCGACAAGCTGACAGAGGAATCTGCAGCGGCGTCAACCAACCCGTTGGACTTGCCGGAGGGGGATGAGTCATTGCCATTGGGCGACCACCTTTCCGACGCTATGATCGAAAAGATCGTGTCGGGAAGATACGTCGATATATTTGAGCTACTCAATAGGGAAATTGACACCAAGGACCTAGAAAAGCTGGATGATAAAGAAAAAGAGAGAATTAGGAGGAGGAAGCCGGAAAAAACTTGGAATAACTGGCTGACAGCCTTTGTCATGTATGCCGGCATCTACGCCCAGGCCCACCCCCAAAAGGGTGCGGTGTTGTGGCACTATTTAGACAATATCATCAGGGCCAGGGCGGACTTTCCGGCATCTGCTTGGCTGGCGTACGACGAAGCTTTTCGTCGCCGCATTGCTAAGGACCCCACACTCCGCTGGGACAGGCCCCATAGCTACTTATGGCTTAGGGTGATGAGCGCCCCCCGTCAGGCCCTGAACGAGAGATTTGATAGCGGCCATGCGATATCCCGTCCTGGCCAGCCTGGGAATTCCCGCGCAAGCGCGGGCCAGCCGGTTCAACCCCGGCTGGTCTGCTTCGAATATAACAGTAAAGGGTCTTGCGGGCGCCGCCAGTGTAAGTTTAGGCACCTGTGCTCTACCTGTGGAGCCAACCACCCGGCCTCTACTTGCCCTAGGGCAAGCCGGGAAACAGTGGAGGCAGGGACACAGGAGGCAGGCGTCCCCAACCAGGGTCACCCCTCCTCCAAAAGGGACCTAGTCCCATCCGTGTGTCAGTGTTGAGGGCGTGGCTCCGTAGTTACCCCTCGAGGGGGACGAAGCCGCCTACATTCTAGGCGGTTTCGTCCATGGGTTCCGCATACCAGCTATTGGGGACCGACGGCCATTTTTGGCTCACAACCTAAAATCTGTAGTTGGAAAAGAGGCAATCGTGGGAGAAGATAGCTTCTGAATTGGCAGCAGGTAGGATCCTCGGACCATTTGATCATCCACCGACTCCTCGATCACGGGTATCCCCTTGGGCATTGTCCCCAAGAAAGCACCGGGCGAATATCGCCTTATCCACCATCTGTCGCACCCGGCGGGGAGTCGGTGAATGATATGATACCGCAAGAACTCTGTAGCGACGTTATACCCTCATTCGATGCAGCCATCAGAATGGTACGGGGTTGCGGCGTGGGGCCGAGATTGGGAAGTGCGATATTAAATCAGCATTTCGGCTCCTCCCAGTCCACCCGGACGATTGTGAGTTGTTAGGATTTGCATTCAAGGACGTTATTACCTGGATAGAGCTATGCCCTTTGGCTGCTCTATCTCCTGTGCGGCCTTTGAACGCTTTAGTTCTTTTTGTGGAATGGGCAGTGCGCCAGCGCACGGGCAGTTCCCGCATTATCCATTACCTGGACGACTACTTGTTTGCGGGGGCAGCAGGCACCCAGCAATGCGCATCTCTTATGGCTACCTTCCGTACCATGGCAGCTGAACTGGGTCTCCCCTTAGCGGAGGATAAGACAGAGGGCCCTACCACTGTTCTTACGTTTTTGGGCGTCGAGCTGGACACCGTGTCCCAAACTTGCAGACTCCTAGGGAGAAGCTGGTCAACCTCCGCGCCCGCTTGTTGGCGCTCTTGGCGCGGCGGAAGGCCACGCTTCGGGAACTACAACAGATTATCGGACACTTAAATTTTGCTTGCAGGGTGGTGGCCCCGGTCGGGCTTTTGTTCGCAGACTGTGCGATGCCATTGCAGGGCCCGTAGTCCTCATCACCGGCGCCGTATCTCTGCGGATATAAGGGATGATCTCAGAATATGGCTCCAATTTCTTGACAATTTTAACGGCATTTGCTTCTGGCGATCGGAAACGATCGCTGCCTCAGACCTGCAGGTCCAGACCGATGCATCCGGGGCTCTTGGCTTTGGTCTCTACTTCCAGGGCCGCTGGTGTGTCAGCACGTGGCCTCTGGAGTGGCAGGACAGCGGTATCACCCGTGATCTCACATTTTTGGAATTGTTCCCGATAGTAGGGGCTGTATTTTTGTGGGCTGACCGTCTGGCTAATTCGGTAGTGCAATTCAACTGTGATAACCAGGCAGTGGTACATATACTCAATAAATTGACTTCTAAATCAAGGCGGGTAATGGGTTTGGTCCGTGCTTTGACCCTTCGATGCCTCCAGTTTAACATATTGTTCCGGGCACACCACGTGCCAGGGGTCAGGAATGAGCTTGCTGACGCGCTGTCCCGCCAACAGATGGAGCGGTTCAGATCGTTAGCACCTCAGGCGCTTATGGACCCAGACATTCTCCCAACCGAGGTATGGAGACTTGGAGGGTAGAAGCAAATCGTGCCATGGGGCTGGCCTTGGCGCCTAGCACCCGCCGGGCGTATGCAACGGCCTGCTCCGAGTATGCACACTTTTGTGCTGGTGAAGGATTTCCTCATCTGTGGCCGGCTTCGGCGGACCAGCTGGTCCAATTCGCAGTGCATTTACACTTCAAAGGCTTAGCCCCCCGGACGATACAGGGTAAGCTGTCTGCCCTATACTATTATGCCAGGGCGCAGGGATTCAACCCCCCTGACTGCCAGTTTAGAATAGGCAAGATGATAGAAGGTTGGGCTAGGGAGCGGGGCAAGCCCCAGGATGATAGGACCCCTATCTCCCCAGTGATGCTATGTAATTTGGCCTCAGTTTGGCCCAGGGTGTGTTCAGATCCGTTTGAGGCGGGTTTATTCCAGGCTGCTACCTTGGTGGCCTTCTTTGGGGCATTCCGAGTCGGCGAACTGGTTGCCAATTCCAAACATGACGCGTCAAAAACCGCTCTACAGTGGACGGACATGGCCCTTTATGAAGACCATGTCGTATTTCACGTCCGTAGATCCAAGACGGATCAGAAGGGCAGGGGTGTCGATATACGCCTAGGTAGGTGTTCTTTGCCCCAAATTTGCCCGATCCGAGCATTACAATGGTACGCCCACCAGATTGGCGTGGGGCAGGGGTACCTGTTTCAGCATCGAACGGGATCACCATTGACCCGGTATCAATTCTGGCATGTGTCATCCAGGGCCCTTCAGGTTGCAGGTATCTCAGGTTGGCGTTTTGGAACTCACTCCTTCAGGATTGGAGCCGCTTCTACCGCCGCCGCCATTGGGGTTGATCCGGCTGGAATTCAGCGGATCGGCCGATGGCGGTCTAGGCGATTCAAGACCTACGTGCGCCCTTTTATGGACCGGTGAGACCGGGCCAGCTCTTTCTGTTTGTCGTTGCAGGTTCCATTCCAGATGGTCGGGCGCGAGTCATCATTTATGGCCACAGTTTTGTGTTTTGGGCCGCCAAGTTTGCAGTGCAGTCAGGACGTGGCCGCGATCTCGGCCTGGGACAGTGGGCCGAACTGGTGTGGAGGGGAAGACGGGGGATGCTATGGAAGGCGTTTTTACCAACAGCTCTCAGTGAGCCCCCTGACCCTCCCCCGGCCATTGTTGTGGTTCACCTTGGTGGAAACGACTTGACCCGTATGTCCGGCAAGTCCCTTATCCTCCAGGTCATCGATGACCTGAGGACATTTAAGCAGCATCGCCCAACTACGATTGTCTTGTGGTCGGCCATGATTCCGAGGTTGGTGTGGGGTCCTCTTCATCACCCACAAAAGATGCATAAGGCTCGGAAGGGAGTCAATCGAGAAGTGGCCCGCGTAGTCCAGGCGGAGCTTGGCTCGGTTATTTGGCATCCTGAAATCACTGCACGGACTCCTGACCTGTTTCGCCCTGACGGGGTCCACCTGTCCGATAAGGGCCTGGATCTGTTTGTTTCAGATTTATATGAGGGCCTGCGAGTCGCGTTGTTCGGCCGTTTGGGGTAAGAGGCGTCAGTGCGCCTCTTCGGTGGCGGGTAGCGCAAAACTAAACATTGGTTACCTAGGTCCCTACCTGAATTGACATCTTCAGAGTGCTTGGCAGCCCATAAACAAGTTGAGAGGACCAGCATTAGACTGGCATAAATCAAAACTTAAAACCAACCATATTAAAAGGGTTGCCAAGGCTTCGTTTACATTGGAGGATGCCAACACAGTTAGGCATCACCCCTGCGGCAGCAAAACAGGCCGCAGGAATCTACCTGTTAAAAGGGGCCTAGACAAATGAAGAACCACCAAAAATTTGCGCTACGCTCCAGGCCCTCATAAAGTTACGTTTAAGTTAATAATGTTAATAAATTGTGGCCCTTATTAACCCAAAGCAACGTGTGCGACTGTTTATTTCCGCCTGGTCTGGCAATGGCTGCTTCGCCCCATAGCATGCGGGGGCGGGGCATCTTTGCCAGCCGGCGGATGCAGTCGCCGGTTGGCTGCGCAATCTGCGCAGGGCGCGCCGGGGGAGCGTGCCTATTTAAGGCAAGGAGCGCTCCCCCACGGCCTCCCTGCGCAGTCTTGCCTTTCCCCGCCCGCCCGCCGCTTTATGTCTGGATGGTGATGCTTTGCTGGTCGCTTTGGGGCCGGATGGGAATTTTTGACTGTCACTCAGATTGGCCAGGAGTGGCGGTGTGTTTTCGCCCATCCCACCATCCACACGCGGATGCTGGGCCTTGTTCAACCCTCGGTCACAATTTGGCGGGTAGCGCAAAACTAAACATTGGTTACCTAGGTCCCTACCTGAATTGACATCTTCAGAGTGCTTGGCAGCCCATAAACAAGTTGAGAGGACCAGCATTAGACTGGCATAAATCAAAACTTAAAACCAACCATATTAAAAGGGTTGCCAAGGCTTCGTTTACATTGGAGGATGCCAACACAGTTAGGCATCACCCCTGCGGCAGCAAAACAGGCCGCAGGAATCTACCTGTTAAAAGGGGCCTAGACAAATGAAGAACCACCAAAAATTTGCGCTACGCTCCAGGCCCTCATAAAGTTACGTTTAAGTTAATAATGTTAATAAATTGTGGCCCTTATTAACCCAAAGCAACGTGTGCGACTGTTTATTTCCGCCTGGTCTGGCAAAGACAGGGCTTAAAAAGAGATGTTAGGTGTCTGTGAAGAAAACTAAGTGTTTAGAGTTTGTAAACTTAGGAAATGGGTGTGCATGTATTCAGCTTTATTAGGGATCAAACTTCTTTTTGTCTACACTTCAACATGTTACCATTGATGATTTTGATTCTACTTTGTAATCCATAAACTTCTTTTATTTTTATTCAACTTAAGGCTGAAGGCTTTAATTTGCTAGCTAAGCTAGTTGGTGGTGGCAATAGAGGAAAATCAGAAGCAGTGTTGTCAATAGCCTGTGAAAAGGCTGGGAGCAACCATCTGTCAAATATTCTTTGATTTGGATACTTTCATTGTGGGTGCGGGGGTGGAATCCATGTCCTTACAGATTCTTTTTAATTATTCTATAATTCTATCTATGGTGTTGAGGGGGGGATTATGATTATAATGGAAATTATAGGAGCAATTTCTACGCTTTGATGGGGTATCCATTCCTTGACTAATTTCACAACCAGTCAATAGACTTCCTGACAGATGATGCAAGCCAGAATTACATTGCTTACACCCTTTTTAAACAGGATTCTGAACACAAGCTTTAGAAGGTCCCTGAAAGGCAGAGACATTGGGTCTTTAAAGAAAACCAACTATCCTCATGAATTACCTTTTGCAACAGACAGGGAAAATGACATTTGGTCTTGTAAAACATTTGAGGTTAAATATCAAAAACCACCACAATAGCAGATGGTGTGTGCATGCATTACATCACATGAAAAAGCAGCTGTCAGAGCCACATAAAACAGGCAGAGATTATGCACAGCAGACCTAGGGAAATCATAATCAAGAATGCTTGTGATATAAACATTCTATATCAATGACAACTGAAATGAGAGTTCATTTGACTGTCATGTTGGACAATGTCCATTTCACATATGCTTGGACTTATTTTGTATTCAATTTTATACATTGGTTGCCCTAATGTACGTATGTGTTTTTATGCCTCTTTCCCTAATAGAAATATTTTATTTCCTACTGTCTCTATGATATATGTTTTTCTTTGCAATCACTGAAATTAGTACCATTGTGCAACATTCACAAAATGACAAAATGTGATGACTAAGTGTGTTCTGATCTGTATATTAAGACAGAAAAAAAAATTAGGTTGTTTTTCTTAGAAATATCCCTACAGTAACTCCACGATTCAATGGTACTTCCCCTCTTCCCCGTTCTTCAGCATTTTCCCCATTGGAAGCCATTTGTTGAGCTGATTCTTAAAAATCATCCCTGTTATCTCTCTTTTCCTCTCTTCCCTCTCTTCTTTGCTTTCCACAGTACTGAAATGGATTTCACAAACCCAGGCGGGGGGCAGAGACCCACACCCCCTTTTCCTTCCTTGCTGTGCTTGGTAAACTGCCATCTATATGGGTGACAATATAGCAATAGGAGAATGTGTCCCCTTACTAGAATCCAACAGGGCATTCAAGGCAGTTGCCAGATTGGTAATAGTGTCCCTCCAAGCAGTTAACCAGGCAGCAACTCTTGCAGGAGATGTCATCATGGCTTGAGAGAGAGGCCGTTCCTGCAAGAAAGGAAGGAAAGAGAACCCAAAGATGTCAAGGGAAGGGCAACCATGGTAAGAGATCTGGGTTCTCAACAGAAATGCTATAGACTTCAGAGATGGGTTGCCAGAACCTAAGGTCAAGCTAGACTTTAGTGTTAGCACTTGACATTAAGGCATGCATTTTCACTGATCTGATCCTAGTTTCAGCACTGACCCTATGCAAGCCCATTCATTTTAATCTTTGCTTGGTCTATGATCCCTTTGTAACCATACCTCACTGATGTCTTTGAGAGATTTGACTCTCTGTATGTATATGCATTGGTTAGTTACTGACAAGCTGCCCTCTAAATGGAGGGAACATCTGATGTCTATAGCACGCCAAAGAGTGAAATCCAGAAGTTGGATTTCTCTCTGTATATAATCACAATTTATATCTATCTGCCTGCCTGCCTGTTTCTCTGCCTGCCTGCCATGTTTTGGTGTATGCAAAACCTGCACCCTGCATTTCATGTTTCTACATGTTTTCTTGGCAGCAAGCAGCAACAAAACACAATTTGATGACAAAGACAAATAAAGGTTACAAATGTATTTATTTTTTTTTATTTTGAATATTTTTACCCCGCTTTTCTCCGTGGAAAAGGACCCAAAGTGGCTTATAGTAATGAGGGACAATATACAGTCTGGTACAATTAACACATATCCAAGTTTGAAAATAGGGAATTGAGGGAGATCTTCCAGCATTAAAAGACAACTAGAGATGGGCACGACTTAGCGGTATTCCCGTTTCCGAGAGTTAAAAATTCCATGTTAATCACGGAAATGGTAACGGGAATTATCTGCCAGACTCAGCTCGAAGGGATGGGAACAAACAATTTTGGTCTGATTTGTCATGTCGTTCCTTGCATCATGCAATCACAGCCAAGGGGAGATAAAAAGTTTTTAAAATTTAAAAAACCCGGTTATAACCGAAAAGCAGGCGTAAAAATGCCTGCCGTGCCTCAGGGCACCTACCAGAGGGTTGTTTCTGGAGGTCCCCGGCCTCCCCCATCCCCGTCCTGGGCTGCTCTGGTGGGACTCGCCGCAGGCTCGCAGGCAGCCAGCAAAAGCCCAGTAACAGGAATGCAATTAAAGCAAGCAAAATGCACGGACAGAACAGGAAAAACTTTTAAACTCTCCCCCACCCATTCCAGGGCCAAAAAGCAGGCGGAAAAATGCCTGCTTGACTCTGGTGCAAGGCACCTACCGGAGGGGTGGTTTCTGGAGGGGGTCATCGCCTCCCCCATCCTGGGCAGCCGGACTCGAGTCACCATGCCATGCGTTGCGGGAGGGGATCCAAAATGGGGCGGAGAACGGAATATTGTTTTTGAAATCGTGGTCCAAAAACACACAAGCACAACAGAAACATGCAAAAATTTATAAACTGCCAGATTTTTCACAGTAGCAGTGGGTTTTTTCTTGCAACAAAATGTCTCTCCTCTCCTCCTCTGTCATCCATTGATTTTATTTTATTTTATTTTATTTACACCTGCGCAATGATGGGCTGGCTGAGTGGCCAGCCATGTGGTTGGAGTGGACGACCATGCAAATTTTTGGAGCCATCCCACCAAACGCATGGCCACTTGGCCACGGAGACTTCTGGGATGTGCCAAAAAGCCCGCTAAAACCTGTCCTAGCCCCCTAACCCTAACCCTAACCCTTGACTCCTTACCCAGGTCACAGACTGTCTTCTTAGTGGGTCAGAGAGGCACCCAGAGGGGCAAGGAGCCCAATGTAACCTTACCCGTCACTATTTATTTTTAAATAGCCCTTGCACAAACCCACCTAAACCCTAAGCCAGATCTACTTGCAATATTGCATTTTAAATGCCTGATTTTTTCTTTGTGAGACATGGCAGTGGAGAGCCTTGTGCAGGGAAGGCATGACGCTATCACTCTCACTGGTTTATTTTATGCAACTTTTATATCCATATGGCTATTGCATACCATTTTGCAGCAGCAGCAGGTGAGGGGGGAGACCCCATGTAGAGGGGTCTCTTGGAGCCTGCTTCCCCTTCCTAGTGGGTGAGGATAGGAGGCACCCACTGGGGTGCCCAGGAGCCCACTTTAAAAAGCGGGCCAGAGGAGGCACCCACCCCACAGAGGTGCCTCCAGGAGCCCGCCTCCCCAAAAAAACCCAGTACTAGCGACAACAAAAAAAAAAAAAAAGAACCGACTAATTCACCCTAATTTTAACCAAAACCGAAACGAGCCGAAACGGGACCGGCCCGACTAACAACAACTTGAAAAATTTTTTTTCAAGTCGTGCCCATCTCTAAAGACAACATTAAAACTACAAGAGAATGTGAGCAGTTAATGA
Organism: Phrynocephalus forsythii; assembly: GCA_029282475.1. Taxonomy (NCBI): domain Eukaryota; kingdom Metazoa; phylum Chordata; class Lepidosauria; order Squamata; family Agamidae; genus Phrynocephalus; species Phrynocephalus forsythii. The sequence goes on from JAPFRF010000022.1 coordinate 9,661,533, forward strand.
GAGAGTAAAAATTCCATGTAATCATGCATGGTAGACCATCTAAAACTCATGAGGGATGGGAATGAACAATTGATAACAGTGTCAATGCAATCACACGAGGGGAGATATAAACACATGTTATAAGTGGTTAAAAACACAAAGTCTATGTAATCATGTGTGCTAGATTCATATAACAGACACATAATAGGTAGTCCATCATTCAGGGAAAGCTTGCCTGATGAGAAAGGTCTTTGCAACAAGAAGCAACAGGAATGCAACAAGAAGCAAATGCTTGTCAGAACAGAAATGTGTTTCCCTTCTGGTGATATTAGGGTCAAGAAGGCACCGTCCAGCCTAGCCTCTGTTGGCAAGGAATTCTAGGGTTGCTGGAATCATCTTCTTCTGACACGTGTTAAAGTTATCAACAGCTGTAGGGAGAGTGTTTCATTCAGTGATTTACAAAATTTATTAGCTGCTATAGTTAATAGCCCTCAGGGTGATGTACAAGGAAAATACAGAAATAAAGTCCAAAATCTATGTGAATCCAATCAAGAGCGGGATAATAAAACAATCAGTTAAAATCAGCATGGGCTAAAACAACACAGAGCAAGACAAGGAGAACTAAATAATACTGTACAGCTAAAACCACTTAAAAACACAACAAAGAAGCTGAGATGTGCAGGGGATTAGAAGGCCAGAGAGAATAAGGGGGTATTTGCATGTTGCAGCAAACTATATATCAAGATCAGATTGGAGGCGCCATTCCACAACCCAGGCCCTCCAGACCCATAAAGTCTTGCTCCCAGGGAGCCATCGGGTGGATCTCAGCTTGAGAGGATGCTTGAACAGAGAAGGAGGAGGAAAATAGGAGACATTAAAAGAGAGGTACTTGTCACATTCCAGCAAACTGAGGGCGTTTATACACGACCCCTAAACTCCGGGGCAAATGGTTCCCAGCTCCGGAGCTTAAAAATGTTTCCCCACCAGCTCCGGAGTTTACAGGAAATTAAGTGCTGCCACACCCACTTTAGCGCGTCCCAGTGCACCTTTCAAGTACCTGCTCTTCTGGGGTGAAAATTGCTTGATGCGGTGTAACGATAGTGAGTGCGGGGCTCTCCTCGCTTCTGTTTGTTGTTGTTTTGGCTCCCGCCCATTTAAGAGCTGCTTTACAGAGACAGGAATGTTGTCGCGGCAAGAACGGAGGCAGAATGGAGGTGAGCCACAATCTTTTCTTCCTTTTTTTTCTCCCTCCCCTCACACAGCCAGCAGCCAGGGTGGGGACACAGGAAGAGCGACAACCCCTAAGATCTCTGGTCCAAATTTAAGTGGCCAGCGGATCTTAGGGGTCGTGTGAAAGGGGCCTGAGTGCAAAAAGAAGAAAAGGAATGGGGAGGGTAGAGGGAAGAATATTGGATATTTACATTAGAATAACATATCTGGCCAGTGCTGAATAGATGGCTACGGAACCAGAGTAGCTACTCTAAAAGCTGATAATTAGGCAAACATTAAGGAAGTCACCATTTGGTGTGCCATGAAATCCATTCAGAAAAAGTGCAGGAGATAGAGCCCTAAACAGGGATATGGAAGTCCCTAAAAGTATCTCCTTTGTATGTATGGCTTTTCAGCCATTATGGAGCCAGGGAAAGCTGTCTCTATGTCTTGTAGTTGGGTAGAAAAAATGAAGTGATGTCAGAGAAAGAACAACGTAGAGTAAGCCGGGAATACGCATTTTGTGTTACCAAACACAAACACAAGCAAACAAAATCACTGTAGGGAATTGAGCTTCAGACCCCCATCTTTTCTGGTTCTCCTTGAATGAGGTTTTGAATGATCTTTATCAATCTACACTCTAGCTGCTCTTGCCTATCAAAAAAGGTTGTATAGTACACAAAGCAAGAGGCTCTCTTCAAACATAGAGAAACATGCATCTCCTTGTCTTACATTTTCCTTCCAGCCATGCAAGTACTTCAAAAGTAGTGATGGAGAAACTGGCATGCAAACAAAGCAATGTGTATCTTCAGATGACAAAACAAAGGCAAGCTAATTTGTGGACTGAAGCAAGCTTGTGTTAGAATAAATAGACAGTTGTTCACCTCTGTTGCTAGTAAAATCCAAAGTATATCTTAAAATTTCTTTGAATGACACTTTCAGTCAAGAGACAGAGAGAGAGAGAGAGAGAGAGAGAGAGAGAGAGAGAAAGAGAGATTCATAAATCATCCCAGATATTGTGCCATCTAGTGACTAAAGCACATTATGACATTATCCACCAATGGCATCTTTCTGCATTAATGCTACTATGTATGTAGACTACATTCATGGAGATGGGAGATGGGTGGTGACAAATGTAAACAAACAAACAAAATATTTAATTGTAATTGGTTTTATTTAAATATGTTGCTGAACTGCATTTTTTGATGCTATCTACTGACTTAGCATCACTGTGGTCCTGAAAGGTAGGTAAGAAATGCAAGTAACCAGGACAAAATTAATAATTATGAATGAAAAAGGGTGAGAAATTATGAGTCCTCCCCCGCACATGTTTCCAGTGTTCCTACATGCAGCATAATCACACCTAGTCAAATATTATACAGCCATCATTTTCTGCTTCCTGCAGAAACAAAGTGACATGGCTTTGAAATATCTCAGAAAACGTTCAACAGGCATGTTTTGAAATGTATATTTCACAGAAAAATTTACATGTGGGCAAGAATCCATCCATGGAAATTTCCTTCCAGCACTGTTTGAATAGTCAAGTACTGAGCAACTGACACTTAAAGGAGGAACACATCTCTATTCCCTGAGGTTAAAAAAAAGAGTTTTGAACTATTAGAGAAATGCAAATACTGGGGAAATACAACATATCAGAATAGGTTTCAAAACAAACTGGAGGGTGGAGGGAGAAGAAGCAATGAATTCTCACCCCCCCAAAAAAAAAACATATATGCAACCTTGGCAAGCTCTTTTTTGATGCTGGCAGCATGTGTGTCAATGTAATTTGGAGGGATTAGAAAGTAGTTCACAGCCTGGCTACACCCTGGGATTGCTCCTGGCACCTTTTTCTGTGCACATCCATTCCTGCCCCCAGAAGAAAATCTATTCTGAAAGACCAAGGGGTGAGGGCTCTGGAATATGGAGTGTGTATCAGGAAAAGAATCCATGGCGGGTGTTAGTGGTGGTTTGCCTTGCTGTGCATCTTTACCAGCTGGAACAACATGGATTGGGGAGGAAGTCATAAGAACAACAGAATATAGATGTTCACCCTTTCTTGGGATATTTCAGTGGGGAGGGGGCATTCAAAGCAGTAAGTTTAAAAAACCCCTCAAGATTGTTAACATACCTGTTGAGAAGCAAGCCAGAGCGGAGAGCAAAAAAACCTGCCACACGAGTTCAGCCATCAGATCCTGGACAGACCAGCTCTCTGGTGCAGAAACCCAAACCGCTTTCAAATGCCTGCCAAGTATCTCGCAAGCCCAGCGGCCAATGTTCCCTTTGATGAGCCAAACATGTAACCCAATCTCTCCTGGGGAATCACTTTCCAAAAGAGCCAGTGTGAAATGAACACCGAGCAGTGGAAAGAAAGAAAGAAAAAAGATGATGGTCCCTCAAGAGGACATAGGAAATCTTGCAAAGAGGACCCTGGGCTTAGAAACGTCTCCGTCTTCACTTTTGAAATGATGGAAGGATATTCCAACAATCAACTAGGAACACCTCTGGTTTAGATGTCCATGTAAGAACCTCCAGGAAGAGAAGTTTGTGTGAGTGTGTGTGTGTGTGTGTGTGTGTGTGTGTGTGTGTGTGTGTGTGTGTGTCTGTCTGTCTGTCTGTCTGTCTGTCTGTCTGTCTGTCTGTCTGTGAAGTTTTAAAGGCATGAAAGGTGGACACGACAACCAACTGGGAACTTATGAAAGGAACATATTTTACCAGCAAGGAAGAGATCCCTTTGACAAGAGGCTAGGAAGTCACCAAAGGCCTTTTCTTGTGCCCCATTTAGCTAGTGAGCTGCCATCTGTTGCACTTTTTTTTATAAATTCTTTAATTAAACTCTTCCAATACATCTCAGATGCATCTGTTTCCTTCCACTCTATAAACAATTCCAGGGAATATCTGCAATTATCTTACATTACAGACAAGAATTGCCAATTAAATCTTTATCATCTCAGTGTTAAAGAGAGGCAAGCAGCCAAATTCAGTGATATAAGGTTCCTCCTCATCTCTCTCTACAGCTAGCTAGCAGTCGGAGAACACCTGTGGATTTTATAGGGTAGAAGTGCAGATCTGCCAGCCAATATATTTTGCTGATTGAACCAGAAAAGCAAAGTTCTGCCAGATACTTAATAATGGAGTTTGAAATGCCCAATATTGGAGACTGGAACCTTGGACTTCTAGTGCAACAGATTCTTCCAAGTTGGAGCCACAATGCTCCAAGTTCTGCCCTCATTCTGATAATTCTACCAGATTGCATCTTGACTCTCCTAATTCTCTAAATGTTGCCCTTGGATTGCTTCATTACTCTGGCCTCAGCTGTTCTGTCTCCGGACTCTGGACTCCTGCCTTCTGGCACAGTTCAACAGAGTGGGTTTGCTGAAGAATAAGCATTTATTGAAACCAAACACTGTATACTTTATGAGAAAATCATGAGTAAACAAAGACCTTTTAGAGGAAAGTGATTTTGTTTTTTGGTTCACAGGTTCTACGAGTAGGAACTGGTGATTTCTGCAAAACCAACAGGAAATGCTGAGCAGAGCAGTGGTACACAATCATAATCTGAGGGCAATTAAAACCAAGGAAGGCCAACGTTGAGAATATACAGTCTTCCTTCTTGCGCCGAATATTGGGGGTCCCTAATTGTGTGGGATGGGCAGCTCTATATTGGAGATAGGCCTAGATCGCTTAGAGACTAGGGCATGGAATCAAACCCTGAAATTCTGGTTGAGAATTCATTTTCAGGCCGAGCAGTTGGGTTATATATACCATATGTTATCTGATTCCTACACGAGCAAGTGGTCACAGATAATCCAACACAAAGTTAGATCTATTGGAATGCCTCTCGAGTCCATTCTAATGTTAAATCAACATCAGGCCTATCGAACCCTTAGTCAGCGAACTGATGACATTGAGAGACAAGAACTGACTGCCACAGCAAATAGAACCTGCTCACCCCAGGCACACGGTATTCTACCAGGGTATCGGAAACAAGCAAACTATTTATCCTCGTTAGGAACCCCACAAGTCTGCAGAGCATTCTGTTTGGCAAGACTCAATGTGCTTCCTTCAGCTATGCTTCAGGGTAGATATAATGGAACCCCACGCCAAGAACGTTTATGTCCCTGTGGAGCTGGGGTACCTGAATTTTTAACTCATATCCTTTTATACTGTACCTTTTACAAAGAAATTAGAAGAGACCTGATTTATCCTTTAATTTTTAAATTTCAAAGTTGTCCAGATAAGATCTTGGTAGAGTACTGCCTCTCAGATAAGAACTCATATGTAACTACCCAGGTGGCTAAATTCCTCTTGGCAGCAATCCATAGGAGGGCTATGATAGTGGCAGATAAATGACACTGTAATCTACTGTTGGCAATGTTATGTTATAGTTTTATTCTGTGTACTGTTCTGTTCAAACTGTTTTGGGTCACATGACCGTAATAAACTTATGTATGACTGTTAGCTGAAGTTATTTCCTCCATTCTTTTTATTATTTTAGTTGTTTAAAGCACCAGAGGGGCCAAATGCCTCTATCCATGCTGGAACAGACATCAACCCTAACCAGTTAAGCCAAAGGTAGGACACTCTGGCATGTTGGTGGACATTTTGCCCAACCTGGTTTCAAAAGAAGGCTGAGTCGGGAAGAAGGCAGCCACAATGTAGAAACACTGAATAGAGATGGGCACGAACTGAAAAAATTGTGATTCGTTTTGGTTCGGTTCATTTTAAGGTTCATTTCATTTTGTTTCATTTTTAACATTTTTTTTAAATATTTGTTTCCTTGGTTCATTTTGGTTCGTTATTCATTTTGTGTGTGTAGTGTGTGGTGCTTATGCTGCAACTAGAGATGGGCATGAACTAAAAAAATGGTGATTCGTTTTGGTTTGGTTGGTTTTAAGGTTCAGTTCATTTTGTTTCGTTTCATTTTTAATGATTTTTTTGAAATATTCATTTCCTTGGTTCATTTTGATTTGTTATTTGTTTTGTGTGTAGTGTGTTTGTGGTGCTTATGCTGTAACTTACAGTAGATAAGTTTAAAGAGCCCCATCATCCCACCTCCCCATGGGGATTTTCCCTTTGGGAGGGTGGAAGATAAGTTTAACCCCCCATCCCCCCATGGGGAGGGGGGAAGAGGGGGCTCATTAAACATTCCCCCCATGCCCAATGACCGTGCCAAGCGGCCACTCAGCACAGTCATCAGATGCGGGTGAAGATCTGTTTAAAGAACCCCCTCTTCCCACCTCATATCAAGCTGATATTCCCATGCAGAGCATATGCCACTGTGCCACTATGGAAAAGATGCAGAATTTCCCTCTGGCTGAAATCCTGTTGCATAATATAGTCAGTCACTGCAGAGGTGTCCAAACTCAGGCCCTCCTGATGTTTTGGGCCACAACTCCCAGAATTCCAAGCCTGTATTGCCAATGACAAAGGGCTGTGGGAGTCATGGTCCAAAACATCTAGAGGGCCACAGTTTGGGCACTACTGCACTAGAGCAAGCCCAACAGAGATTTAATGAGTCAACATTTTGCACTAAGGCACAATGAATAAATTAGGGGGAAAAATTAATCCACTGCTAATGGGTGACATAACAACAGTTGGTCTGTAGTACATTAAGAGAGGATGCTCTCAAAGACTTTGGTAAACATCCTTGGTCTCGGTGTTCTCTTCTTCTAAACTGCGAGAGAAGAGGCCAAGCACAGCTCCACCAGGAGCCACTACCGCCAAGAAGGCCCTGTTTCTAGTTGATGACTTCCAGGCAACCTGAAGGGCCAAAGGCCTGAGAGGATGAGGAAGCATGGGCAAAAACATTTCCCCCTGAAACATTATTTTTATATTTTACTATTTTTTTTAAAAAAGTGTTTGCAGTTTTTAATGTGACATTTGGAAGAGAGTGACTTAAAATAATGGTGTTAATAACAACCCCCAAATCAAATCCATACCTTTGAAGCACTGGAGGCAGATGTTTCAGCCTCTCACCTCTCCATCCCCATCTTGGGGAGCAGGTCAAGACCAACCCCCAAACGCTTGCCAATCTCTTTCAGCGGAAGACAGAAATAATTTGCATCTTTCATGTCAAGCAGTGATTGGTGCCATACCCTATAATTTTGGCTTGTCAAAGAGATGCTAACACCTGGAGAAGAAGGCAGTCCTGACAGGATAATGACATCCCCCTGACAGTGATGCCTCCGACATTTTGGGAGAGTGGCGCAACCACGCAGCTGCTATTACAGCCCTGCTTCCCATCGGAGCAAGCCTCGTGACAGTGACAAGAATGCCAGGGTGGACGCCAAAGGCTCAGGTGCAGCACAGGTGACGTGAGCAACCACAGAGGTGTGAATGCCATGTCAAGCTAGACCCACACAATCCGTTTTCAGCTTCTGCATTCTTCTTTTACCCTCCTGCCCCAATATTACTCTTCACTCAGTAAGGGATGATTGCTATAAAATAGAGAGCACCTTAGATTTATTATGAAAAGTTCATCCTTGCTCATTCTCTCCCCTAAATTTCCTTTATTTATTTTTAATGGACAGACCCAAGGTATTTTTAATAAGTTTTTTTAAAAACTTAGTTTTATTGAGTTTAGCAGACAAGGCTGGCCCGAGATGTTAAATGGATAGTTGTACTTTACTGCAGTGAATGTGTTGTTGTGGAATTGTTTATTTTTATTTATTTTAGGCACAGTATTCATTTGGTCCTTTTAAAAGACCAAATACTGTTTTAAATACTGTTTTGTTAATTATGTCAGCCACCTTGGTTCTTACTTAAGGAGGAAAGTTTAAGAAATATTTTAAATTAATGAATAAATAAATTTTGTTGCCAGAAGTAGATGACTGGCACTGGTATATTCTCAATCACGAAAGGGTAGTGAATACTGAATCCAGATTACTTATTTATTTAATTACAATATGAACAATTTCTCTAATAACAAACTGCATTATTAATCATTTCCTTCTCTTTTTCATTGGCCAGACATCTTGCCTGAGACATCTGCTTTATTTTGCCTAATGTTAAGACCAACCCTGATTATAGACTTAGATGAACCATGATGAGAACGTGATGATGCAACCTCTTCCCTTTAAAAACGGATGTCCTGAAGCCAACATCAGGCTGGCAAGGAGCAGGGGTCTATTGGTGTTATAATCATTTTGTTCTGATTTGGGCAGGAAGTTTGCAGCATTTAGGATCTCCAGACTAGACTATTGCAACACACTCTACATGGGGTTGCCCTTGACTCTCCTTCGGCGACTGCAGCAGGTTCAAAATGTGGTGGCCAGACTGGTGGTGGGTGGGTGTTGATCCGACCACATCAACCCAGTCCTGGCTCGCCTGCATTGGTTGCCCATTGCGCCCCAAATCAGATTCAAGGTCTTGGTTTTGATTTATAAAACCCTCCACAGCCTAGGACCTGACTACCTGGCAGAGCGGATCGACCAGCGATCAACATCGGCCCGACCGACTAGGTTGTCGCGGGCGCACATGCTGTGGGTGGCCATGCCCAGGGAGGCTTGGAGAACATCCACCCGTACCCGAGCCTTCTCTGTGGCTGGCCCCACCATGTGGAACCATCTCCCAGCAGAAGTGCGCCTAGCAGAGTCCCTGCCAGCCTTCCGGAAGGCATTAAAAACTCTCCTCTTCCGGGAGGCATTAGGTGACTAAAAGTGTTTTTTCCCCCCTCTCCGCCATCTGCTATTTCCCGTTGTTTAGCTTTGTTACTTGCTTTTAATTGTTGTAATTGTTTTATTCAGTTATATTGTCTTGTAAACTGCCCGGAGTTCCTTCGGGAAGATGGGCGGTATATAAGCCCAATAAATAAATAATAGTAAATAAATAAATAGGATCTACACCACCATCACTTCAGAAGCCAGGACAGTTAATTTAATTTTGCATTCTGTAGAGTCAGATGTTTCTGAGGCAGGAAATATTCAGGAATGATGGCTTGGAAACATAATCTCTTAGAGATGGGCATGAAACAGAAATATAGCATTTTGTTTTGCTTTGTTTTGTTTCAGTCTTCATTTCATTTTGTTTCATTAATAACAGATTTTTAAAAGAATTTTTGTCACAAAATGAAACGAAACGAAACGCTTCGTAAGGCTATAAATAATGGGGAGCTTTCCTATTTTATTTAACAGGGAGCCCACTGCCCTAAACCAAAGACCCTCAAAACTTCCAATCAATTTGCGTTCAAGCAAAGAACCCTAACCCTAAACAAGCTAGAAACCTAAAGGCTAGCTGCTGCATGGAGAGATTGGAGAGAAAAGCTCAACAGGTGATTGGTGTCACAACTAGGGAAGCAAGGAAAATATAAATATTATATAAAATATATAAATCAGGGAAGGAGAACAAGCAACCAGTTTAAATAAATTTGCCGATGCAGCCAGCGAAGGGAAGAGCTCAGCTTCTGGCTAGCTTTAGGCAGATCAAGATTGAAGATAAGCTACCTCAACAGCTGAGCTGCAGGAGGAATGGAAAACAAATCAATCAGTTTAAAAATAAACATCCTGTTCTCAAGACGGCTGGATCAAGAGGCTGGGACAAATCATTTCATTTCTGAAACAAAAAAATGTTTTGTTTCATTTCTTGACAACACACTGTTTGCTGTTTTGTTTCATTTCATTTTTGTGAGGTTTTGTAAGCTTACAAAATGATGAAACAGAATGTTGTTTTTCATAAAGTGCCCATCCCTTATAATCTCTGTGTTGAAAACCCTGTTCAGATAGACATAGAGTGTGCATACCTCACATGCAACCAAGTGAGCACTCTTTTTCCAGGGTTTGGAAATGTTACCAGTTTTGGACTCCAGGTCCCATAATCCCCAGTTTGGTGTGGGAGATGGGATCTGAAACATCCCTAGGTTCTGCCCTTTCCTCATGCCAAAAGTAAAGGGCATTGTACATCCATGAAGGACTTTCAGATACACCAGAAACTCTACTTTTCCTGTGGTCTGTCTAGCTGAGAGCTCCCCCCCCCCCGACAGAACACACTATTTTCTTGACATGCATCAATTTATCTTGAGGAAAACAACACCTTAGCAGGGCTAAGGTGCTCCTTTTCTTGTGCACAAATAGGAATGTTTTTAAAACATCTGAACATAACTTTGATACTTTCTCTGTTCAAGCCGCCCTTCACACACACCCTTCTCCAAAGGATGAGAAAACTCAGCAACACAGCAGTTATTCACATCTGGCTTACCCTGTCTAGGAGGTGGTCACAGAAAAACTGTGGATGATTCTGGAACATGGGCCTCGTATATAGGAAAAAACAAGTGTATCTTGTATCAGAGCACCAGCGGGCCATTTATTTTAGCACACTGCCTTCTTGACTGATTTAAGCCCATTGTGAACCTTGCAGCCAGGTTTAAAAGGCTGTCTCTCCATGCTTACTGAATTTAAGAACATAAACCAAAATAAAAGGTCGCTTCCCAAATGGCTACACTAACAGAAGGCACACATTTCAATTACTCAGTAGAAATTCAAGAAACAACTCAAAAACCTTATGACTTGAGTTGGCTAAAATTAAAATACTACACATTGTTTTGTTTTGTTTTGCTTTTTGAGAAATGTAGACAGCCCCTCAGTCTCTGTCTTTTCCCCAAATGTGGCCCAGAGACCAGGCCACTATAGGTGCAGTGGGAGTGAGGAGATATCAGAGTTCTCTCTTATCAGTTTTAGATTTTGACAGCTACTGATCTCCTGTGGGTGGAATAAGCAATGTACTCTAACTTCCACAATTTGTAGCAGATGAATTTTTCAAAATGTGCACCCTGTTAGTTTTCATTATCTCATCTCTGGACCTATCACATGACTCACTCGTTCTGGTTACGAAGCAGGTAGTCAATGGGATAACATCATAATGAAATGAAACCAATCAAATTTAATTTAACTAGACTAACTCTGGGAATCAATGGCTATACTGAACAACTGTGTATGTGTGTGAACAAGTGAGACATGAATAAATTTAACAGCCATCACTATTACCACAGGGGATTGTTATTCTCAAAACATGGAAATGGTTTTAGTCTTGACTTAACGATACCTGAACTCCTAATGGCTAAAAATCCATGGCAAGTATAAAGACACCTCTTACTGTTATAGGTTCTAGCACAAGGCATCTAAGAGATCTCCTGTTTTTGTGCTACTACTCTGGCTGATCTCATGTCCTGTTCAAATTAGCATTTTTTTCCACATTCTTTTTGGTTGTAATATTCTTCCCTCCACCCTCTACATCTTGATATGAAATCAAACCAACAAATTACATTGGCTGAAATCCTGTTACTATAAATTATGCTGCGTAAGGCAGGTGACATCATCAGTTGTAGTGTTGTTGTATTGGTAGTGAAACATTTAATTTCCCTCCCAATGGAATCAAAAACTATAATTTTCAAAAAACAAAAAAAGAAAAAAAACCACAATACCATCCGGTTTATGTGTTTCTGGATTTCAACCAAAGTCTCTCAATACGTGCAGTATCAAGGAAAGGCCATGGGTTTTTTAGTATGTGTTTTGTGGTACATGGTAAATAAGTAAATAAAGCTATGAAATGCTATGCAACTGGGGATTTTCTCTTAGTACTACTGCTGGGGATCTCATTAGGTTGGTTCTACTAGCAATCCTGTGAATTGAAGCAAACACTCCAGCAGAAGAATTTGAAGGAATTAGGACTAGCACAAAGAAGCCACATCAATATGATACTGTTGGACTTCATTAGGGGAGCTGAACAGATGTAAGGTGAAGAAGCTAGAGGAGAGAGAAAAAATCAAGGAAAATCAACCTTAGGCAGTAACAGATTCTGACCATGCAAGCTAGTGTTTGAACCAGGAGGAAGGTCAATATACTGAGAATAGAAAAATATTACCGGGTTACTTGTTGTAACCGCCCATAATGGTCTCAGTAGCCAGATGACAATACACCAACCAACCAATCAGCCAGCCAATCAACACAACACACACACACACACACACACACACACACACACACACACACACACACACACACACACACACACACACACACACACACTTCTCTGGTTCACTGTGGATTTATGCAAGAGTTTCAAGCAGATGTTATCCAATTTAAGCCAATGGAATTGATATAGGATGAGAATACAGGTGCCCAGAAGGGTAAGACCTGAGTTTAGTTCAGGGGTGGGCAAAGTTTGGACCCGTAGATCTTGTTAGACAGCAATAATATCCACACTAGCCAGTAGACATGGGCACGACCAGAAAAAATGACGTTTCGAGATTTCGTTTGTCGGAACGGGTCCGTTTCGGGTTGTTTCCGTTTTTCATGAAATTTTTCAAAAATTTGTAGTTTCGTTTGTCGTTTGTCATTTGTTATTTCTACCGCGATTTAGCGCAATTTGACTTCCCAGAGCATGGGTGTGTCCCGGCGCACACCTCCTCCCAGTTGAACCTCCCCCTTTACCCAATATCAGAAAAAAAATCCTCACAAACTGCCAGAGTTAAAAAAAAAAGAATAAACTGCTATTCCCTTCAGCAGACAAAGCTGCAGATAATCAAAGAAATTATTTTCTAAATTCAAATCCCCCCCTGCCTGCCTAACTTAAATCTAAAGCCTCCAGCCTCCCTCCAATCAGCCAGCAGCAGCCTGCCACACAGCTCTCCACCCTCCACATCCAAGACCCGACTGTGACTTCTGGAAGGTGCCTTGGCTTTTTATGCCCTCTGGCACATCCAGAAGTGTCAGTCAAAATCTAGCCATGCCATTGGTGGAATGATTCAAAAAAATTGCATGGTCCCATCCCATGCCTAGCCCAAATGGGCAGGTCTAAAAAAATAAAAATAAAATAAAATAAAATAAAATCAATGTGACGTTTTATTGCTATAAAAATCCACTGCTGCTACTATTAAACATCAGGCATTTAAAATAAATAAATTTCACATGTTTCTGTGGTGATTTGGTGTGTTTTTTGACCACGATTTCTAAAGAAAAATTGTGGTTGCCATTTTGGATCCCCCCCACCGCATGGCATGCGAGAGTCGACGAGGATGACCCCCCCCCAGCCTGGTGCAAGCAGCCCAGGCCAGGAGAGGGGGGGAAGGCTGGGGACACCCCCCCCAGAAACCACCCCTCTAGTAGGTGTCCTCAGGCAGGCATATTTTCACCTGCTTTTTTGGCCAGGAGTCGGGTTTTTTTTTTTTTAGTTTTTAAAACTTTTTTTCTGTGCTGCTTGGCATCGCGCGATCGCCGCGATTGGCACGATGCTATTAACGACAATGAAAAACCCGACCCAATTTTTCTTTTTTCGGGTCAGGTTCGAGCTGGAGCAGCGTAATTATCGTTACCGTTTCCGTTACGTAATGGAAACGATAACCGAAAACAGAAACGACAATTTCGCCGCTCTGTGCCCATGTCTACTAGCCAGCAGAGTCACTAGTGAGAAGGGATGTGCATGGCAATCCCACAATATCTGATGGGTTGCTCTTTGCCTAGCCCTGCTCTAGCCAATGAAGTGGCCAGAATCCTTTTGAAAGGGGATGGAATGGTATGAGAAATGGTAATCATGGAGCCAAGTCCTCTCCCTCAAATACTACAGGGCAACTATCTGCTTTAGTGATACAAAAATTAACCTGGGCCAGTTAGACAATAAGGGGAAGGGAAGTCAATGGAGGTGGAAATCAGCAGGGAAAGGAGATATCTATCACTCACACATTTAGGTTGCAGACAAACATTTTTGGTCAGAGGATTCAGAGAATGGGTGAGGTTTTGATTTTGTATTAGGAAGGAGGAGGTAATGCTAAGCAGAAATAAAATCAAGGGGCAGGGATGGGGAGGAATTCCTGCTTTATCTCCTAGGAATTTATTGGGAGAAGATTATTTAATGTCTTCCATGTTGGTTCAGATCTCAGCTTCAGTTCTTAGGGACAATAAATTGCTTTAGGTGATCCTTGTTGTAATGCAAGATATTTGAGGGTTTTTATTTTTGAATGGGTAGTTAGGAGCCATGGATTTTGTAGAAGACCTGCTCCTCATATTGTAGCGATACAAACTACTCAACACATGGAATGGGTGCAAGTATCTCCGAGTCCCAGCCATGTTTTGTGTCTCTGTGTCTCTCGCCTGGGCTCAAGGCTTTTTATTAGTTATAGTAAACAAGGGATGGAGTGAGAAGCACTGACATAGAAAAGGCTACCTAATGGAGGACACATAGAGCCATGAATTCCATTGGTCGGGGGAGAGCTTATCCGAGGGTCACAGGCAGCTGTTTGTCCTGCAACCACCTCTCACAGGCTTCCTGGCTGATCTAAGGGGAGATACAGACCAAGCTGGCTTCTTGAGCATATGGGCTTAGCTATGGAATCCATTACCTTCCATCGGGGGCTTTCCTGCTCAGATAGAGAGGTTAATGGTTCCCAAAGGCCTTGTCGATGCAGGCACCTGGGGCCATGTCCTTCTCCCTAAGGGGATTTCTCTACATCATATGTTAATGGAACTGCTTCACAAGTCTGCATTTTCAGACTCTGCTTATAGGAGACCTGGCTATGGGGATGCTCATGAGCACATGAAGTCTCAGGTGTACCTGGACATCACACATATTTGATTCTCAATTAACACATTGTCCTCCATTAGGTAGTTCCCAAATCAGCATGTCTAGCCTTGCTCAGCTTCACTGCAATCCCATGCATGCTTATCAGGAAGGAAGACACTTTGATTGGCCTGGGACTGACTTTTGAGGAAGCCACCCTTGCCTGAAATGGTCAAAGATAAAGAGAGCTGATGCCTACAATGTGACGTACATTTAGAAGGCACAGATAAGGTCTGCCTATATGAAAAAGCTTGCACTTGCACAGGGAGGGCACTTCTCCCCATTCCCATTTAGTTTCTCTTTAGTAACAGAATGACAAAACCTGCTGTGTATATATGAGATTTGTAATGGAAAAATGCTGTGAGAGCTTTAACTAGTGCTTCCTGGACAGCACCTTTCAATAAACCCGGTTTCAGGCTGAATAATTCATAGCTAAATGGACAGAACTCTCCTACGGACAAGGTTAGACTACTAAAAAGAGACACATACCAAATTCCTCAGCCTGGAAACATGATAGGTTTTCTTTGAGTGCTCTGGACCTGTATAATACATGGATCAAATTTTACATCCACTTATGCTGGCGCTACCAATAGGTAACGTTCCATTGGTATCGAAGGGAAATGTATGGTGCATGAGCTGCCTGCAAACATGGAGGTGGGGAACATAAGCAGGGCTGGGCCACATACAAGCAAATACACGGAAACAAGGATTTTCCTTTTCCATCTTGAAATTCAAAGCAACTTTTAGATCAAAACATGTGGTTTCCTCCAAGACCTAGCTTGTGTTGTCATGAATGAATCCCGGTCTGCAGAACAGTTCTGGACAGAACAGGGTAGAGAAAAGAGAGCAGAAACAACCAAAAAGGAGCAGAGACAAGGTCAAAATCAGGAAGAGAGGAGGGGGGAAAAGAACGCACTAAAGCTGGAGGAAGTGTGAAAACCAGTACTGAGCATCTGTAGCCATTTTGCAGGATCCAGTTGTCTGGGGTTTGTATGAGCTGTTTTCAGCATGAATGGGAAAAAAAAGCAAGGCAGATCAATTGCAGTCAAGTAGCGACCAGATGTAAATGCAGACATCCTAAGTCAGTCATGTCCAAACTTCGGTCCTCCTGGTGTTTTGGACCACAACTCCCAGAATTCCGAGCCTGTATTTCCAATGGCAAAGGACTGTGGGGGTTGTGGTCTAAAACATCTGGAGGGCTTAAGTTTGGACATGCCTGTCCTAAGCAGATCTAGGCCAAAATTTTGTTTCCTTAGCATGAAGTTGCCTGGGTATATTTGCCAGCTGTTGCACCCAGGTAGCAAGAGTTGTGCATTCGGTTACACAATTCATCACACAGCCCTGGTTGGGACATGCCTGCAGGAGGGCTTTGCCACTAGCACTTGGGTCTTGCCACAACGTGAGCAACTGTGTGAGAAATCTTGAATCTAGCTGCTAAGAAGGATTCCAAGCAGTATCTGGTGCAGGAGGATATGTCAAGGCCAAAAAGGGAACAGCATGGCTGTGTTTCTCTTCAGCAGGACCTTGGAGAGCTCCCAGGGAATCCTGTAGCTAGCTTGACATTCTCTGCAATTAGAACAGGAATTGTGTGCTAGAAAGCTCGGTGGAAGTTGAGCTGCCTATTATTTCATTCATTTATTTATTTTAGAGTATTTTTTACCCCTCCTTTCTTTTCGGAAAAGGACCCAAGGTAGCCTACAGTAATGAGGGATAATATACAGTGGTGGGATGGAGAAAAGGGTCTCTCTTGATGACCTTAATACCCAAATTGGTTCATACTGTGACATTCGATCTTCGAGGTTGCTAGGACCCAGGTTGTACAGTGCTCTGTACATCAAGGTCAGCACCTTGAATTGTGCCTGCAAATTCTTCGCAGCGAGCTACAGAGTGGTCTGTGTTATCCATCCATGGGTCAGCGTGAGGGACTTTTGACTATTCTGAAAAGCTACCCTGGGCGATATTGTGCCAAATCAATGGTGTTAGAGAAAATAATTTCTTTGCTGCCTCCACTGCCTTGGAGTAAGCCTTCCAAAGGCCTTTCACTGTTTCTTTGTCTGTTTCAATCTGGGTCTACAACCAACACCTTTTAGCTGCATGGGCCACCAGTTTCAATTTTGCCAACTCCCCAGTAAACCAAGCAGCCAATCTGGGTCTATTTTGAGAAAGGAGACATTTAGGAGCAGTCTGGTCAATGGCTTTGCTCATTTCCCCATTCCAGAATTCAGCCAAGGATTCAATAGAATCACCTACCGGAGAGGTAGGGAACTCTCCAAGGGAAGTTAAAAAATCATCTCAATTCATCAACCCTCTGGGGTGTATTGCTTTTGTCAGACTCCCCCACCCACCCCCCAGCCAGGCTGTGAGTTACAGCAAACCTAAAGCACACCGCATAGTGGTCTGTCCAGGACAATAGGAATACAGAAAGTTCCTTTCCCTCAATGTCCCCACTGTCCATATCAGGGCAGAAGACCAGCTCTAAGGTGTAGCCTGAAGGATGGGTTGAAGAGTCCGCCTAGGTGGCCTTGGACAAGGGGCAGAGGCTCAGGATGGCCCCAGAAGAAGGGAATGAGAAACCACTTCCATGAACTGTCTACCTCAGTGTTGTCCAAACTTCGGCCCTCCAGATGTTTTGGGCCACAACTCCCACAGTCCTTTGTCATATGCAATACAGGCTTGGAATTCTGGGAGTTGTGGTCCAAAACATCCGAAGGGCCAAAGTTTGGACAGCCCTGGTCTACCTAAAAAAACCCTGGCAAGAGCTTCCTTAAGTCAGAATTGACTTGATAGCAAACATTATTAGAAGAAATGGAGGATGGCATCTAAAGCAGGGAGTTAAATTCAGCAGAAGCCTGGTCTAGGTTTTGAAGACGTATGGTGAAACCCTTCCCCTGATATAGCCACAGAAATCCTTGTTTTGTCTCATTTTCACAGGTCAGGAGAGGAAATTATGGCATCCTCATGCAGGAAGACATTGTAAGTTTTTTCTTTTGGCCAGGATACTAAAGTAAAAGGGCAAAGCACTCTGTTTATATATCACACCATAGTATGTAAAACACTCTCTGGGCATTCCACAAATTAATTATGCAGGCTCCAGATTGCTCCCACACCCCAGCAAGCATTTATTTATTTATATTTATTTATTTTTATATTTCTATACTGCAAGCGATTTTCCCAATGGGAACTCTGGGTGGTTTACATAGAAACAACACATAAGAAATTAATCCCAACAAAGTCAAACCAATAATGCAATAAACAAACAAATAATCCAGCAACAGGCACCAACCACAAACTCTTGCTGGATTCTGAAGGTTTAGATCAGTGGTTCTCAACCTGTGGGTCCCCAGATGTTCCTGGACTGCAACAACCAGAAATCCTGGCCAGCTCAGCTAGTGATGAAGACTTTTGGGAGTTGCAGTCCAGGAACATCTGGGGACCCACAGGTTGAGAACCACTGATCTAAACCTTCAGAATCCAGCAAGAGTTTGTGGTTGGTGCCTGTTGCTACTTTAAGAGCTACTTTTACAGAGACGAGAGGGAGAACGAGGTGAGCGGCATGCTTTTCTTTCTCTTTTTCTCCCTCCCCTCAGGCAGCCAGCAGCCAGGAAGTGCAGGGGGGAGACACCTGAAGAGCGACGAACCCCTAAGATCTCTGGTCCGAATTTAAGTGGCCAGCGGATCTTAGGGGTCATGTAAAAAGGCCCTATGAGACTGGGAATGAAGCAGGAAAAAAGAATTAGTTTCTTTGCCTTTCCAACACAAATAACTTCATTGCCATTTTGTGAACTAATGTGTGGAAGGAAATATAGTTATGCTACAAATGCCACCTTTAAAAAAAAAATCAGAAAACTGCAAGGTAGGATTAAAAAGAGACAGAGATAACATACAAAATGTTAATCCAAAGAAAACTGCTCCCAAAATAACATTATATTAGAAAGAAATGGGTAGAAAATGTTTATGAATGTTCACGTGCATGATAAATGCACACATTAGTAAGCAGATACTTCTTAAAAAGCAACCCACCAATGATGCAGCAGTGAAATGGAACAAAGTGGCACATGGAAACATTTGACTGCTCTCAGCAACACACCTGATTCATCTACCTCTCTCATGAACTTGACAAAGCAGAAAAAGAAGGGACTATAGAAAATGTGGATTTTTTTGTTGCCTAGCATGGAATACAGCAAGCAAGACAATGGGGAGTAAGAGGCAAAACAGTCATTTTCCCAACACACATCTCTGATGCATCAATCTACACAAGGCAGGGCCTTATAGGTTTTGAGTTTTTAGAAGCCTTTCATAAGACTATTAAAAGTCTAGCGCAATTAATGGCAGCAGATTTATTACAGCCTAGAAGAGAAATAACCAGGGCTTTGGAGATTTAGACATGGCTTTATGTGGATATTTTTCAGGTAGAGGCAGTTATGGGGGGGTGTCTTGACCTCTGAATATAAGTGGGACAGCTGACCAGCACTGGTTTATAAAGATGCCACAGAATGGCCATCTCTTCCCACTGTAAGTCTTTCAACAGTTTAAGCAAAGTGACCTCTGAGAACGCATACTGTCTTGGAAGTCAGACCAACAAGGGCAGGAAACACATCTAGAAAAGGTCACCTTTCAGCATGGAAACCCAAGGGTTGACCAAGGGTCCTACTTTGAATAAGCACCAGGGAGGTACAGGGTGGAGAGGTGTATGGGAGGGAGAGAAGTGGGGAGTCAGGTTTAAAATATATTGCATGTCTTTGTAAGTTATCAATGCCTCATAGTCTTTTATTTAAAAGCCCTGCCTGTCACCCATCTGATAATGCTTGGTATAATGATTCCTCCATCCTTTCATCCTAAAGCACCAATAAATTAGAAGCTCCTAATATCTGAATTTCAGGATCCCATTAAAATGATTTACAGCCTCATTGCAGGCAGGGCAGGATGGATGAAGCTGATGTGTCCGTTGAGTGAGGCAGCAAAACCTAAGGCTGGTCTGAGAAGCTGTCAGCCCTCTGATTGAACAAATGGCAAATATTTTATATACATACATTGGGTGTGAAATACGGCCTTTTCCAGGCATTGCTCAACTGCAGAAGATGCTGCGGGAACAGGATTTATTTGCAAGAGATACCCTGGGCCTTATCATTACTCACAACAGGACCTTTTTCTCCATGTTGGATCCCTCTATCTTGCATGTATAAATTGTAACTATCTCAGACACTTTTTGTAGGCTTGATTCATGGACTCCCTTTCCCATGTTTTTAATGGGTTCAAGGAATGATAGTTCAGTTTTGTAGAGGAAAAAATGGAGGCTACACAGATTTTTTTTTAAAAAATCTATGTTTGATTATATAGAATAGAACAGATTGAAAGGAGGGGGAATAAGATAAAAAGCAACTATGACAGTTGCTAGACAGACTGTCTGGGGAAGCCTCCAACAGCAGAAGAGTAATAAAACCCAGGTATTTCATAAATGACTTCTCTTATTTATGCTGCACCAGTCAAAATGGCTGACAACCACTAAAATATGTATTGAAATAGATAAGACAATTAAAAACCAAGTAAAACATTTAACAGCCTCAAAAGTAAGGCCAGCGGTCAAATGAAACAGAGTGGCACTATCAGGGCAAGCAAATTTCCCAAAGATTTCCTACATGTTAAGAGTCTATCAGCTCCAAAAACACATCCACAAAAGCTCCTCTGTGGTTTCTCGAAGCTCAGGCAGGAAATAAGAGATGAAACCAACTTTTCAAGGAGTGAAGCAAAGCATTTAAAAGAGAATGAGCAGCTTCTAGGGATCCAGAATCACCAGCCACTAGGATTTGGTGAGACACACCAACCTTATGTCCACCATGTTTTATACTTGTTTAATTTATTTTAACTATTTGTATAGCTCTTGTTTTTAGCTTTTAAATGTTTTTTTTATTATGTAAGCTGCCTTGGGTCCTTTCGGGGAGAAAGGCAGAATAGAAATATTTTAAATAAATTTTAAATAAATAAATATGCAACCATTTATTTAATATATTTATTTAAAATATTTTACTCCCCTTTTCTCCTTTAAAAGTACCCAAGGTAGCTGTCATGTGCATGAATATTTTCACTGCCACCATTTATCTATTTTAATATTAGAACAAAATGTATATTCTTAAATCATGGAGTCACACAAACTTGTCTTTCAAATTAAACAAAAATAGCTTATTGTAATACAATTGGGGGAAAATAACTCTTTTAGCATAATTCAAGTTACTACTTCATTGTCTTTACATCTGCCAGGTTTTACCTCTCTTTACATCTCTCAGTCCCTATCTGTCCCTACCAAGCCCTTATTGCTACACATGTCACGTCCCGATCTTCTAAATTTTTAGGACCTATCAGGCTTCTGAAGGCTTACACAGAGATTTATTATTATTTTGTTGTATTTCTATACCGCCCATCTTCCGGACAGAACTCTGGGCGGTTTACAATCAAGATAAAACCATCAATATATAACAGAAGAAGGTCAAAAGCTTTAGTTATTTGCCAGGACTGGAAGCCAAGGGCTAGACAGGTGGTCTACAAAACAGACATTTAACATACTACACAGAGATGTGATTGAATCATAATGGATGCACTAATTAGCAATTTAATGTAATAATCTCACAATACAAATTCAGTTGTACAAGTGTACATATGGCTTGTTTCAGACTGGCTTTACCATTTTAAACAATTCTCCATTTCCACTGGAAAAAGGTAACCCAGCCCAGCCTAGCTGTTTGGCTATGAAGTTGTTTCAATGACCTTCATATTACCTTTGAACCTCAACCACTGGCAATTCCACAGATCCTTTATACAGCCAAGTTTGCAAGTGCCTGCAGGACCCACACAATTAAGCTTTGAAACCAAACCAGGTTGAGTCAGGTCGGTGTTGCACAGCACAAAAGAGATATATATACTAGCTGACTCCACCCATGACAATTCCTGTTGGAGTATGCAAAATAAGAACATTTCAATGTTCTAAACAATTAATATTATGTGAGTTCCGTAAAACTGGAAGTGACTTCCAGTTTACTGGAAACCACTACTGGGGCCTCCAACAAGCCCGGGAAGCTCGTCAAAGGCCTGCTCGGGACTGCACCAGGCCTGGGGTAAGTGCAGGAGGCCCCAAACAAGACCCATCGGTCCCGACCCAACCCATTGTCCCCAGTGAGCGGTTTTCCCTTTATCACGGGTTGAGTCAGGTCCCTAACCCCTGCGATAAATGGGGGGGGGGTTACTGTACTAAACATGATGAACTGCTGGACAGCTCAGTGGTTTAGGTATCTGGCTATGGAACCAAGGCTTGGAGGTTGTTCCCCACTGTTTTTGCAATGAGCTTGCACTGTTCAATCAATTGAGTTGAAAAGTTCTCTATTGACTCCTCCGCATTATCCACGGGGTCAGAAAGCCGCTCCTCACAGTCATCCTGGGCTATGTTCATTAACGTAGAAAAGCGGTTATTTAAAGTTAAAGGGGTCAGGGTAGATTGTTCTCCCATCTGTTTGTTAGTTGTAAAAAGACTGTCGATCTTCATTTGCTTCACCGCTTTTGTGTGAAGGAGCCCTGAATACCCCGAGTTGGATCTGTGCCGCTTGTTTCCCATTTTCTTTCAACCCAGAATTTGGGAGGAGGTGGGGGAGGTAACTGGAGGTACCTTCGGATGTTCAAGGGACAAAATACCAGAAGCTAAACTTGCGGCTACCAGACTCTCCCTTTACTAATCCCTTTGCTACTTCACAAAACAGTCCTTACTTCACCTTCACCAAACGCAGTGAGTCCTCCTCCTCCTCCTCCTCCTCTTTCTCCTTCACTTCTTCCGAGCATGGAGCATGGATCAGAAGTAGTCAAAACAGCAGCAGCAGCAGCAGCAGTTGTTTTCAAGCTCGTGTTCTAAAAAGACTCCGAAAAGACTCTCCAAAGGACTCCAAAATGGTTTAAAATACTTTAGAAATGGGTATCTTGGTACCATCAAGAGCCTACTCAGACTATATAAAAGGGTAAAAGGGTAAAAAGAATAAAAACTCAGAGAGCTTTAAAGAGCTACAGGCAGCAGGCAGCCATCTTTCTCCAACCACCGGCAGTAGTTAATCTGTGTGTCTTCTTGACAGGGACTAGTCTCAAAGGTCCATGGGGTCTCCTCCCGCTTCCATAATTCAAAGGTTGTTGTTGTTGCTGTTGGTGGTGGTGTCATCATCTTCATCATCATCGTTGTTGTTATTGTGGTGGTGGTCATCATCATCATCATCAAGCAACACCACATTAAACAAAAGTAAACAAATGCAACACCACACCACATTCAGAGCAGAATAGCCTCACGCAACCACAATTATTAAGGAAAGGCTTGCCAGAAGAAAGAGACCATAAACCTCTGTGAATTACTTGCTTTAAAAGTTATTTCCCCCTTTTCCCTGACTTTCCTACATGTCCTAAATGAAGAAGACAGCTGTCAGATACAGAAGCATAACAGAACGATTCTGCAGTGGATAACTGTTGTCACTGACGTTTTGTCCCCCCCCCCCAAATGCTCGAGTCAGCATTTTGCTTGTTATGTTGCTGTTTTTTTTTTCTTGCCATGGCTCACCAATATTACAATTGTGACACTTTTTGTTGGTGATATTTAGATTCTGTCTGCCTGTTCCATGTCTTCCTTCACAGCTTTTGAGCAGACCATTTGCTCATATGATGAGAAAATAAAGTTGCAAGATTCATTGTTATAAAGGGACACAGCTGGATGAAATATTCAGAAGCATGTTGAATGGCGTGAGAAAAGCAAATACTGACCCCCCCACACACACACCTCTTCCCTTCACCTGGTAAACAGGATATTGCAAGTGCTTATTTTGTTGGCCTAAGACTGTGAGAGGGGAGAGGTTGAGTCCTGGTGACCTTTTTGCATTTCAGAAAATGTGCAAAAATATTAACATGGCCTGATAAAACTGCCAGTGTCATATGCATAGTTTATGTCTTTGTCATGCATCCGTCCACCCTTTTCAGTTTATGCTTGTTGTGCCTCTGCGTACATGGGCACACAGACTTAGCTTCACAACTGCACACTTTGTCTTTTAACTTGCATTAGGGATAAGATGGAGAAAGTAGAACAAATTTCAATGGCCTGTCCTGTCTTGATCAGACAGGTTGTCTTGATTAAAACATAACAGCAGAGATTCTTTACACTCCTAGTGTGAGTGCCCCATTTTGTTATTTACAATCTTCGTGTAAAATTTCAAATTTGGAAATAGAATTTGCATTTGACCTCATAATTTTCTGAATTTGATTCTGAAATTAGATTTCACAATCTGGATTCTTTCAGTTAGCTAGCCCCTCTTGATTTTTCCAGCAGGCAGTGCAAATGAGGTAACAGAAGCCATCCGAATAATGCCATTTGGTGCCACTGATTCAATACCATTGCATGCCAGTCATTATTTATTTCTAAATCTGAAATGTGGTTGCATTCAGCTATCAAATCCTTTATCAAAGACCAAATATTGAGCTGAAATATCTTAAAATGTGAAAAACAAAACACCGAGAGACAACAGATTTTCTGATAAATAATAATAATCTGGTGAATATTCAACAAACATTCAAAATTACTGAAGGAGTATCTGGGGAATATTCTGGAGTGCCCAGAAATGTTCAGCTCAATGCATTTATAATCAAAAGCAACTCCTTTGCCCAAAATGTCACAAATTCAATCTTTGCTGTGTGTTTTCTTATTGGATTCAACTTGGTCACAGTTCAAGTTAACGGTGTATTTTGTTTGCTTTATTATTAAAGTGTGGGTTGCAAACTGGCCCCCATAAGGTATCTTTTATTATTTTTATTTTTCAAGAAATCTTTTCCTTGTTTAGTCAAGTGTGAAATTGTTTTCAGGTAGCAATTGATTCTGCCCTCACTTTCCTCCCCTTGTCAGATCATTTACAACATATGAGAGAACACTCTACTAAATAGCACCCCCCCCCCTTATCAGAAGGGCAATTATATCTCTGTTGTATTCTGGGTTGAGTGATAGGATGCTGTAATGCTTTCCCTGTCCCTTATGAGTTTTCATATCTGCTTTATGTGTTTCTTTATTTGCAAATAAATCCTAAGCTTCTCTGAAACAAGATGGATGATACGACATAATGCAATGCTAAGTGGTTTGGTGGCAGGAAAGCTCAAATGCTGTTTGACAGTTGAATGCCCTGGAAGGCCTTTAAAGATCAGTGGTTCTCAAACTTGGGTCTCAGATGTTCTTGGACTACCACTCCCAGAAATCCTGGCTGCCAGGAGTTTTGATCCAAGAGCACCTGGGGGACTCTAAATTTGAGGACCACTGACTTCAACCAGGTGACAGACATTCTACACAATAAGGGAAAGGATTCAGCTCAATTGGATTCAGCAATGTAGAGGCTCAAATTCTGTTGGTTAGATGAGCAAATTGTGCTAGATTGGACCCTTTGCATAAGTAGGAAATTTGGTGAGCCAGATCATCTTCTACCCATTCAAAATTACTTGAATTTACAGTGGCGTTGAATGACTATTTCAATGGACTATTCTAGTGTGACTTCCTATGCTAAGCAACAAGATTTCAAACTTAAGGTCAGAGCATATTAGTACTAGGTCTGCTCCACTGTGGTGCGTCTGCCGGAGGAGCTCCTTTGCCCCCTCTCCTCAAAGCAATGCGAGAGGAGGGGATGGGATTACCGGGCCTGTGTGGGGCAGGTCTACAAAGGCTGTGCCTGCCCAGGTCCAGATCTCTTTTATCATTGGTGCATCCCCCGCCCACCCACCGCTTTATCAGTACTAGCACGAGTCTAGGAATTTTTGACTCTTTCCAGAATTGGCATATTGGAAAGGGGATTTTTCACCTATCCTGTGCTGGTACTTGGTGGAGGGCAATTAGGGCAACTCGAGGTTCATTTGGTCACACTGGCGGTAGCGCTGAGGGGTTAGAGCCTGTGAGTCAAATTCTAAGATCCCCTGTGGGCGCTTCTGACCCCGGGTGCTGTGGATCCAGAGATTACAGCGTGGGGGAAGGATGCGCTAACAGGCTTTGCTTGGGCCGTGGGGGGTGAATAACACTCCCTGCAGACCCGGGCAAGGGGTGGGAATTTGCTGGCCCTGGGGATCTACTGAGGGAGCAGACCTCCAGGGGGTGTGACTTGCCCTAATGCTCTCCAGTCGGAGGGGTCCCAGGAGACCCCCTGGTGCCGACTCTAACCTGCACTGCTGCAGCCCCCTCAGAAAGCTATGTTGTGGTTATGTGTTGTAATGTTGAATAAAGTGTGGCCCCAGTTACAACCCATAAAATGTCTCGTGTGGTCTTTCTCGGGGGGTGGGGGTGGGGCATGGACAACAACTATTTTCCCTTGCTGCAGATATTAGGACCTGAAAAGGGGGATTCAGATGACAAGGTGGGAAATTTCTGACTCCACAATTTTCCTGATGGTGACACTTGTTCAGCATTTGTACAGACTGCCTTAGATGGCAGCAGGCTGTTCTTCGGTATAGTTTTTTAGTTGTTGTTTTTGAAAGAGGTCAGCTGCCTGTCTGCCAAGGCAACTGTAGCTTCCTATTTCCTCTATTGGCAGGGAGTTGGATTAGATGACATCTGGGTCCGTTCTAAGGTTACAGTTCTATGAGCCTACCTTTGCAATCAATTTCAACGGCAGCAGGAGATAAATAATAGACAATGACTAGGCCAAGCTACTGATGGAACTAAGACCTAGGCAAAGAACGGAGAACTATTTAGTTCTCAAGATGCTTCTGGGCTATAGTTCCTATGGTCCCTCAATAGGTATGCTGATAACAGATCATAGCAACTGCAGCTGACCAGCATCTGGAAAACCACACATTCCCTGTGAATAACCTAGACCTTCTCCCATCATAGCAACACCAGTTTCCTCCATGAAACAGACAGATCATTTTGAATTCAATTGACTTAGGATTTAAATACCTGTCCTCAATTGAGAGCTGTCATTTAGAGGTGTCCATGTGCTGGCTGGTCTTTTCCAGTAAAGCCAATGTTTAGAGAGGCAACACATAATCACATATGCTGTTCTGCATTGTGATGTCAGCTCACCATTTGTAATGATGTCAGAAAGCCAATGGAGTAAACTGAGCAATATACCTCTACTCACCTAGTAACAGTTGGTTCCAATTCCATATAGATTATGTGCTTCAGGTCTAACTGCCACTGTCTGTGTCACACTTATTCTATTGATTTGGCACGGTTTACCAACCACAGTCTAGGGATCAAGCAGGGCACACATTAGATAATGATAATTTATCCTTGCTATTTACTAGAATGTTGAGATATCTAGTTGAACTCAGTGCATAACTTTAATAAAATACAAAGAAATTTCCTTAAACATGGTGGCTTTATCCCACAGTTTCCCAACTTGAACCAATTTGGGGTTTTCTCTCCCATCAACATTATTTTAATGAGACATGATCTGAACAAAACTCAATCAGTGTTTGGAACAGTTATCCTTTGACCTATACATCCCACAATTCCTGTGTTTGCTAGGTGATTCTGGGAGTTATAAGTCATAATGTTATTCCCCCAAATTCTGCATCCTATTTATTTATTTATTTATTTATTTATTTATTTATTTATTTATTTATTTATTTATTTATATGCCACCCACAACCCAAAGGTCTCTGGGTGGCTTACAATAGAAATGAACAATTAAAACAAAGCATTAAAATGTCAATTAACACAACAAAAACATTTAAATACAAAACACTAAAATTGCCATCAGGACCCACAATCTTATGTCAGTTAAAAAACTTCTGAAACAGAAAGGTTTTTACCTGGTGCTGAAACATCATCAATGTTGGCGCCAGGTGGATTTCAGATGGGAAGGCGTTCCATAGCCTGGGGGCAGATGCCAAAAAGGCCCTGTACCTACAAGCCACCCCTTTCACCTCCTTAAGGGATGGCTCGTTCAAGAGGGCCCCCTGGCTAGATCATAATTGCTGGGTAGGTTCATATGGAAGGAGGCAGTCCTTCAGGTATCTAGGTCCTAAGCCGTTTAGGGCTTTATATGTCAAAACAAGCACTCTGAATTGGGCTCGGGCAGCAACTGGTAACCACTGTAGGTCATATAGTATCGGTGTGATACGGTCCCTGGCGGCCCCTCCACTAACCAGCCATGCTGCATGATTCTGAACCAGCTGCAATCGACGGACCACCTTCAAAGGCTGCCCCACGTAAAGTGCATTTTAACAACAGCCTTTCCAACAGTTGAGCCATATGCAAGCAATACAGTTTTAAGAAGGTGGCAGAAGCATCAATCCAAACGCAAAGCCAATTACATGAACAGGAAGCTGGAATCCCAGATGAAGCTCTTTCTTCAACAAGGAAAAAAAGAGATATTTTTTTTTCAAAACAGATATTCCCTCTACATACTGCCTAAAGGGAAATGCCTTACACAAATTTCAAGGTCCTTGCTTGTCAAGATTATGCAAGGGGGTTGGAGGGAGGCAAAAGGAGTGCTAATTAAAGATGGTTGTTTTGTTTTGGAAGGGGACTTGATCCAAAACAAAACATGCCAGCACAGCTGGTGCTCGGAACCCAGTCCCACCCTCCGGAACAAAATCAACCACTGTCTTGCCTTGCTGTAGTTCATGCCAGGTGAAATTCCAACCAGGAAGCAGCCTCTGATGCATCATCTTTCCCTCTCCCTGGCGCTGGCCAATCAGACAGGGAGGCAGGATGGTGCATGTCCTTGCACAGCTCCTGATTGGCCAGCACCATGGAGAATGAAAGACGATGCATTGAAGGCTGCTTTCTAGTTGGAATTTCACCCAGCAGAAACTACAGCAAGGTAAGAACGTGGCTGATTTTGTTCTGGAGGGTGGGACTGGGTTCTGAGTACCAGCTGTGCTGGCATGTTTCATTTTGGAACCAGTCCCCTTCCAAAATGAAACACCCATCTCTAGTGCTAATTGAGGCAACATTTGTCAGGGGAGTTATGGTATCCAGACTTTATCAAAAAGTGAAGATAAGAACATAAGAACATAAGAACATAAGAACAGCCTTGATGGAAAAGGGCACAGCCCATCCAGTCCGGCATTCTGTCTCACACAGTGGCTCACCATTTGCTTCAGGGTATTCCTAAGCAGATGTCTTCACCTGCTTATGATTCCCTGCAAATGGCATTGAGAGATATATTCCTGCCTATTTCTCCAACCTGGAGGTTGTCCTGAGGCATCTATAATAATAGCCATTGATACCCTTGTTCTCCATAAACTTGTCTGATCCTTCTTAATGCTGTCAAGACTGAGAGCTGCCACCACTTCTTCTGGCAGGGAATTCCATAGACCAGTGATCCTCTGGGTGAAAAAGTACCTACTCTTATTTCTTTGAGATCTAGCATCCAAAATTTTAATGGAGTGTCCTCGAGTTTTAGTGTTGTGCGATAAAGAAAACAGCTTTTCCTTATCTACTCTGTCCACACCATGTAAGATGAAAGTGAATGTTGTTGTGGAGGAAACACAATTAAAGAAAGTGAAGGAAACTGATGGGGGAAAGAGGACTTCAGAGACAACCAGTGACATTTATCCACCAATTCCTCTTTGAAACAAAGTCAGGAGATCATTCATTGGAGTTCCAGGAATGTGTCAAGATTAGGTGGTTTTCACCCAAGAGTGTGCTTCAAGATACCATGGGAAGCTACCTTTTTACTAAGTTTTACAAATCTGGCCTGGTATTGTTTCTTTGATCACATAAGACTTTCTCCCATGTGTATCACAGAGAAGTGTTGGTGAGATGTCTGCAAGATAGGTAGAACATCCAGAATGGAGGATTGTGGTAACCTGTGTAGTCCAAAGACTCCAAAAAGTCTATCTCTAGCAGACATGTCAGGAAATAACCTTGGCCTTAGATATAGAAAGCATTTTCCTGCAGAGTTATAGCTGTTTCCCAGTGAATCGGTTTCAGAAGGAACTTTCATTCTAATTTCACTGCCTGCTTATACTGAAAAACTGCCCCTTGTCAGCTACTGACATCTGTCAGGGTAGAAATGAAACTTTTGCATTGTAGTTTCAAAGGGATGTCAATGATTCCTTGCTGGCTCATGCTGCCCACTCTAGAAATTTGGATTACGAACAGTACACTGTCATTCAAGCTTCACTAGGTTGATTTCTCAGAGTTAGCAGAGTGAATCGAGGGCAAATAGAGAATATTTATGAGTGGACCTCATTTAACCTTCCTGACATTTTGAACTTCTGAGAAAATGAAGCACGTTTGCTTCACAAATAAAGCATTCATCAACAGCTGATGGAAAGATTAAATTAAAAAAAACCTTTTAAACTCTTTTGTGCAGAAATTCATAACATCTGCCATTTTTTTCCTGATCTGTACCTTCGTCATCTAAGACAGGCATGTCCAAACTTTGGCCCTCCAGATGTTTTGGACCACAGCTCCCATAGTACTTTGTCATTGGCAATACAGGCTTGGAATTCTGGGAGTTGTGGTCTAAAATATCAGGAGGGCCGAAGTTTGGAAATGCCTGATCTAAGGTCAAGCCCACCATCAGGCACCAAAGAGCCTGAACCATGAATCCTGGAAGCAGTGCACAGGATTTTTGACTCCTACCCTTTAGGTAACAATTGATAGAAATATGGAATTTGCACACATTCCGGGAAAGCAGACTCCATTGCTGGGGAGAAAATCCAGAAACTGAGAGCCTAATGATCCACCAGCAGCCTACTGCCTTTGCTGCCTGCTGGCTTCCTTCACTTTGAACAACCTCAGTATCAGGGAAATGGGATGGAATGGAATGGAATTTATTGCCATTGTCATGCAGTACTGACCCTGAGTCCATGGTTTTCTTGGCAGTAATACTGGAGTTGTTTGCTTCAGCACCGGGTATTCCCTGCTGGTCGCCCATCCAAGTACTAGCCAGGCCTGACCCTGCTTAGCTTCCGAAATCAGGCGAGATCAGATATGCTTAGGGCATCTGGGCACTCCATGGACATGGAGTCACGAAGGGTTGGTCATGACTATAACGACACAACCCCCACACACACTGACCCCGAGTAACCCGCCTAAGAATCTGAGAGAGTCACAATGTGTTTTCAGTTGCTTTACCTCAATGTAGTAAGATATTCAAAGCATCAGGTGAAGAACAAAATTCTTTCTGTTTGTACAATACAACACACAGGTGTTGTACAGTTTAACATTATAGACATTTATGAATTATATGCAAAATTTAAAAATAAATTAAAAATATTAAAATGATTCAACTACTTTTGACCAGCAGTGGGTTACTTCAAAAGCTTTATCTTGGCCATTTACTATCCGTACACATGGTGGGACACACATCACATGCACATAAACGCTGCATCAAAAACACTAGTTAAAATGAAATGAATACTAAAATTGCAATCAGTTACTCAAGAGGCAAAAACAAAGACAGTAAAAACCAACCATCTGAAATTTAATTTAACAGTCAGAAACAGGGGGATAGATCCAAACTGCAGGCACAATCTTGACAAGAATGCTCCAAACGCAATGACAACGGAATTACAGTTTTGCTTCTCTGACTGGCTATCCATCATGCAATCATCAGTAGGGATGGGCACGAAACAAAAAAATGACACACTGTTTTATCGATTTGTTAGCTAATGAAATGAAACAAAATGAAATAAAACAGGGATGTGCTGTTTCGTTACTAAACAAATTAGTAACAGGGCTTCCTTTTTCTGTACATATACAGGCTTTGCGCGCGCGCGCGCACACACACACACACACACACACATTAAAAGAAAGAATTTTGTTCTTCATCTGATATCTTACTACATTGAGGTAAAGCAACTGAAAACACATTGTGACTCTCTCAGATTCTTAGGCGGGTTACTCGGGGTCAGTGTGTGTGTGTGTGTTGTGTCGTTATAGTCATGACCAACCCTTCAT
The DNA here is from genome assembly GCA_029282475.1 of Phrynocephalus forsythii. NCBI lineage: Eukaryota > Metazoa > Chordata > Lepidosauria > Squamata > Agamidae > Phrynocephalus > Phrynocephalus forsythii. The sequence continues at coordinate 9,693,166 of JAPFRF010000022.1, forward strand.
GACTCCATGTCCATGAACTGCCCAGATATATATTAATGACATGATTGTTTTATCTATTTATCCTTTTTGTAATCTTTGATTGTGATGGCTTGTAGCGAAGACAATAAACTTTATATTGATTGAATACTAAACAAATTGGCATTTTTATGTTGAAATGAACTGATTTGTTTTTCTATAATGCAGCCACACAGGGTCCTAGAGGCACCATATTTAGTGGGTACCTTCCTTTGACTGTCCCCTTCAAGCTCTCCAAATTTGGAGTGGTTTGGAGTTCAGGGGCCTGAGTTATTAAATTTCAAAGTGGGTGCCCCCTTGGAAAAAACATTTCTCAGTGTTATTTTTCTGTGCTTGGAAATACTGTCCCCAGGTAGGTAGCAGCATGAAAATTGCTGTGGACCTTCCTCAAGGGATCCCCTTTAAGCACCCCAAATTTGGAGACCTTTGGGATATGGGGGCCAAGTTATTCAACTCCAAACAGGGTGCCCACAGGAAATTAATATGCAATTTAAAAGTACTTGAAAATACTGATCCCAGGCAGCCAGCATCATGGAAATTGCTGCATCCTCAAACCCTCCCCTTGAAGCACCCCAAATTTGGAGAGCTTTGGGCCATGGGGGTGCCCATAGGAATCCATTGTATTTTTTATTTTTTATTTTTATTTTTGGTGTGGGTGTGCTTTCTAACTGACTCATGGCAGCACAATATATAAGACCATGGGCTAGTTTCACTTCTCATCCTCTGTGGTGGGAGAGAGGAGGAGAGAGACAGGCATCTCTGGCAGTGTGTGGGGTTAAAGTTAGCGCAAGGCCTGAAGCAGTTGATTTGGGAAGCTTCTTCTCACTGCTGCTGTGCTGATCGTCTTGATTGCTTTGCTCAGCATAAAGCAAAGATAAGCTCAAGCTGCTTTGTGTAGTTGTGTGTGTGGTTTCTGTGGACAGTGCAGAGACAGCCTTCAGTCCAATGTGCCTTGGGGTGCTTCAAGAAGAGAGTTTGAAGATGTATTTACAAGTACTTTTGAATTACAATTTTTTTCCTATGGGTACCCCATTTGGAGTTGAATAACTTGTCCCCCCTACCCCATACCTCTCCAAATTTGGGGTGCTTCAAGGGGAGAGTTTGAGGTTGCTCCACAGCAATTTCCATGCTGCTAGCTGACTGGGATCAGTATTTTCAGGAACTTTTAAATTACACGTTTTTTCATGGGGGCACCACATTTGGAGTTGACTAACTGCCCCCCGTACTGCAAAGTTCTCCAAATTTGGGGTGCTTCAAGGGGAGAGTTTGAGGTTGCTCCACAGCAATTTCCATGCTGCTAGTTGCCTGGGATCAGTATTTTCTGGAAATTTTGAATCACATGTTTTTTCCAGGGGGCACCCCATTTGGAGTTGAATAACTGCCCCCCATACTGCAAAGTTCTCCAAATTTGGGGTGCTTCAAGGGGAGAGTTTGAGGTTGCTCCACAGCAATTTCCATGCTGCTAGTTGCCTGGGATCAGTATTTTCTGGAAATTTTGAATCACATGTTTTTTCCAGGGGGCACCCCATTTGGAGTTGAATAACTGCCCCCCGTACTGCAAAGCTCTCCAAATTTGGGGTGCTTCAAGGGGAGAGTTTGAGGTTGCTCCACAGCAATTTTCATGGTGCTAGCTTCCTGGGACCACTATTTTCTAGAACAGAAAATTACACTTAGAAACATTCCCCCTTTGAAGTTTAATAACTTGGGCTCCCAAATGCCAAATCTCTCCAAATTTGGAGGGCTTAAAGACGAAAGTGCAAGGAAGGTAGCCACCAAATTCAGTGCCTCTAGGACCCACTGAACCCATTTTTTAGAGAAACAAATCAATTCATTTTTGTTTCCTTTCATACAATTTTCCCCAAGAAAAAATTGTTTTAAAACTAAACAAAATGAACAAGGGGGGTGTCAATGAAAGGAAACGAAATGAAACACATTTTTTCCATTTCATGCCCATCCCTAATCATCAGCATATCTGATTTCCTGGCATGGGTGGGGAATGGAATGCTTCTGTGATTACATCAATTGGTATGAGCCTGGCTTTTGCCTTATTTAAGTGTAAGTGTGTTATGTAGGTCTAGTCACTCCTAATGTATAGCAGGCTTAATACGATTTTTGAGGTATGCAATATAGTCATGATATGTTTTACCTGTGTCACCTCCAGTGAGCTGTCAAGGATTTGAACATTACTTAGTCTTAAGAACAAAAGAACATAAGAAGAGCCATGCTGGATCAGGCCAAAGGCCCATCTAGTCCAGCTTCCTGTATCTCACAGTGGCCCCACCAGATGCGTTTGGGAGCGCATGAGACTAGATATCTGTCTCCTGATACCACTCCCCTGCATCTCGTCCTTTAAGTACCCTGGTTTTAAGCCTGGAGATCACACATCTCCATCATGGTTTGTAATCTGTGATGGACTTTTCCTGCAGGAATCTGTCCAATCCCCTTTCGAAGGCATCCAGGACAGATGCCATCACTACATCTTGTGGCATGGAGTTCCAGAGACTTACAACGTGCTGGGTGAAAAAATATTTTCTTTTGTCTGTTCTTTACTCTCCCAGCCCTCAGTTTGAGTGTATTTCCTCTAGTTCTAGTTTCATTCCCCTGCACCAGCCCAAGTTCCAAAGCTAGCTACATGGATTTCCGTGGGGTCTCAGTCAGCCATGTTTATACGCCATTGCTTCTAATGCCTCTGTTCTACTTATGACCAAATGTGCATCTAGCCCAGTATCTGGAAAAGTTTTGTGGACAGAAGGCAAATATTAATTGGTCATATGACCTTCTTTCAGCAGGATGTTATGCTGTTTGGCTGCTGCACGGCTAACAGTGAAAAGACCCTGCCCTTTCTGTGAGTGCATTGATCTTAGATGGCAGTGGCATATAGATTCAGGACTTGACTTCAGGGCTGGGCAGATTCACATGAACAGACACAGTTCTTGAGACTGTATGGTGGCCCCTAGTAAGAATCACACACTTTTTTTAGTCACATGTCATTTTTCGTGGATAGCCTATTCTACTTGAATCCTCTGTGTTGCAATTTTAAAAAAACCAGAAGCATGAACATTCACTTGTATTTTCATAGTCACATCCCCCACACATTTAAATACAACTTCCTCTAATAGATACATGTTTGTATACAGGCTTTGCACTGAGAATAGCCTCACAAAATCCAGAAAAGCACACAGACTGATGGATGTCTGGATTCCTGTGTTAAATCACAGCACGTGAATTCAGACACCTTGCTTAACACACGTGGATCATATTATCCTTATCTCTAATTCAGGACTTGAAAAGCTGGAAAAAAGAGAAATGGAAAAATATTCACTTTGTCAAAGTACAATTTATTGATTTTGGTCACCATGTGATTCTGTTAAGAGCTTTGCAAGGATCATTATAAAACAAAACCACTCTGCATTTTCACTTTGTTGTCTATTGCAAGTAGTATGTTTCAGAATGATTCTAAAATTTCTTCAGATAGCAGTTCACTCTGAGGAAGAAGCAGGTTTGATTGAGCTGGTAAATCCATTCAGAAAAGGGTTAATTCCCTTTCACCCTTTTCACCCATCTTTTTCGGGAGGCCTTTGGCGATGCTTAATCTGGCTTTTCTGCTCCCTTTTTCCCGCCATTGTAACCTGTTTTTATCTTCCATGCTTAGTTTGAGGTGCCATCTGGTTTTAACTTTGTATAAGGTGATTTATTTGTTTTGTTTTATCAGTCATTGTAATCTCTGTTGGCTACTGCAGCCTCGTGTAAGCCGCTTAGAGTACATAGTAGATAAGTGGGGTATAAATTCAACAAATAAATAAATAAATAAATAAATAAATAATAAATATGGATCTGATCCAAACTTGGACTTCAAAGAGTTTTTAAAAACTCTGCATGCCCCACACAAGCTCAATGACACTGAAATGTTCGGTGTTTCTGAGGGCATTTCCAATTTGGCTCTGTCCCACTTAGAAGCTATTGAAATGAATCATCACCAGCATGTTCCTGTATTTTCAAAGCAATTTATAAATCTACTATATTTATAAATCTATAAATATTTTATTTCCATCCCCCACACTAAGATATATATATTGCAGATACAAACTTCTAAAAATGCACATTGTATTAGACTTGGCAAAGCACAGAGGGGGGGAAAAAACACCGGAACTGTGAAAACAATGAATTATCAGAAGCTTCCTGGGAATAGATTCCAGCAAATGGGAAATGGGATTTTTATAATCTCTAAGCAATTTGTTAGTTTGACCTTTTCTTTTTCTTTTTCTTTTCTTTTTTTTGCAAAACTAAGGTTGGCCGCACAGCTTGAACTAAGTGTCGTGAGAGTAAGAGATAATGGATTAGATGCCAGAAGGCAACCTCCTGCTACTTGAGTCTTGATCTTTTTCGTTTCTTTATTCATATCAGTGTTGCCTAATTTAAAATTGTGGACCCAGATGAGCAATAAGTAAAAATTAAACAAATTAAAATGCTTAAAATAATTTTGACCAGGGGCAGACTCCTTCAATTGCGTTATCTCAACCGTTTGCAATATCTTATTTTTCCTGTGGTGGTGGTGGTGGTGGTGGGGCATAAATGACATGCATGTAAATGTTGGATGGATTGAAATTTTGAAATGTTCTGCCATTCTGCCCTCCAGTTTTTCATCATCAGAGAAATAATGGACCTTAAATTAAAAAGCATAAACTTTAATGGCTCTGTAAAACTTCTATCCAATTTTGATATGTGCCACCATTTTGAAATGTTTGTCTTCCATGGAAATGCCCGTCTTTGCAGAACAAAGTTGAAGGTGTTGAACAGAACTGAGATCTTCCTGTAAGAGGTTGGACTTCTCCCCAGAGATACCACTTCTTCTAATGGAGACTTTCAGGTTCCCAGGGAATTATATTTTTATCAGATGCAATGCATCTATATTTTTTTTGGAAGGGGGGCACAATTTCTCCTTAATGTAAGACAAGTGCATCTCCAACAGGTAGGAAGAACTTACCCTTGTATATCCTCTTTCCAAAACCTCAGATCTACCTGATGTGATAAGAGCACCAAAGGTTCAGGAGGATGCTTAATTTGCCATGGTGCAGCCTTTCCTTGACTCATTAGAGACTTCTACTAGTGCTTGATGTTGGGGAGAGCACCACTAATTGGCACTGTAGCTCAGCACAGGAAAGAAGAGAAGGCACAAGCACTGGAGAGCAGCTGTGTGCATCCCTTGGCTTCTATGAGTGGTTGCAACGGTGAAGGCCTCTCAAGATTCTCATACATTTCCCCAGCCAAATTGGGAGAAGACAGCCAAACAAACACTCTGCTGTAGATTCATGTGTTTGTATTTTCCAAGTGGCCTTGATGGAGCTTTTCTTCCTTTTCAAGTTGCCTTCGATTTTCATCTTCGAGAACAGGAATTCTTTGTCTCTGAAAGAATGATCTCCAAGCAATTAACAAAGGGAGCATTGCACAGGAGGGGTGGTAACAGAAGAGGAGCTATAGAGAAATGAGACAAAATGGAAAGCGGGTCTTGAAGCTTCTTGTGAACATTGGATTCTTCAGTTTCCATCTCTGGCACTTTTGGGGTAGTTCATTAACTGACAAGGCATGCGTGGGGGCATAATAAGATGTCATATGATGTATTCTTCTTTAAAAGAGATGGGGGGTGATTGTCACAGAGCTGTGGAAGGTTGAGGATTTGAAAAACAAACAAACCCAGAAACATAAGGTTTAACTCAGTGGTTCTCAGCCTTGGGATCCCAGATATAGTTGGACTGCAACTCCCAGAAATCCAGGCCAGGGCAGTTAATGGTGAAGGCTTTGGGGAGTTTTAGTCCAAGAACAGCTGAGAACACAAGGTTGGGAACCACTGCTCTAGAAGTAATAAGATAGTTCCTGTGGCGAAAAGGGTAAAACAAGGATAAATATTCATGAGTGTGTTTTGAATAGCCAATCACCAAGCTGGTGGGAGTGGTTAAGAATGTTATATATTGGAACCTGATGGGTGATGGGGAGTTCAGTTTGTGTTAGAGATGAGAGGAGGTCAGTTCAGTTCAGTTCAGTTCAGAGAGCTGAGAATCAGTTTAGAGAGTGTCAGTTGGTCAGGTGGGAGATCCTGCCACTGAAAAGGGTCAGGTTTATAAAGGAAATACATTATTATCAGAATTTATGATTGCAATACAATAACATCGGCTAAAGCTATCATAATACTGATCATCTAATTGTAAACAAATAAACATTTCATGTTTTGTTTTAATTTAAAACTATATAACCTGGTGTGATTCTCTCTCAAATACATACAAGTGTCCACTAGAGGTGGCAATGAGTGGAAACCCAATGTGTGTAAGGGGCATGTCACAGTCCCCAACCTTAATTTTCCAAATGTTGGGCTGCAACTCCCAGAAATCCAGACCAGCACAGCTAATAGTGAAGGCCTCTGGGAGTTTTAGTTTAAGAACATCTGGGGACATAAGGCTGGGAACCACTGTTTACTGGAATCATTGTCTCACTGCCAAAGTCCATGACTGCTATTTCTTGTGGCTACTGCTTCCTTTGCTCGGTGGGCTGGAGGTGGACAAATAGTTATGTTAGAAATTAGACATGGGCACAACTTGGCGAAATTGTTGCTTCTGTTTTCAGTTATCGTTTCCGTTACATAACGGAAACGGTAATGATAATTAAGCCGCCAGAACTCGAACTCGAACCGAAAAAAGAAAAAATTGGTCGGGTTTTTCGTTTTCATTTGTGGCATTGCGGTGATCGCGCAATGCAAAGCACAGAAAAAGTTTTAAAAAGTTTTTTTTTAAAAAAAACCCCGACTCCTGGCCAAAAAAGCAGGTGAAAATATGCCTGCCTGAGGCTTTGCCACCTACCAGAGGGGTGGTTTCTGGGGGGTCCCCGGCCTTTCCCCCCTCTTCTCCTGTCCTGGGCTGCTTGCACCAGGCTGGGGGGGGGTCATCCTCATCGTCTCGCCATGCCATGCAGTGGGGGGGATCCAAAATGTCGACCACAATTTTTCTTTTGAAAGCATGGTCAAAAAACACACCAAATCACCACAGAAACATGTGAAATTTATTTATTTTAAATGCCTGAATTTTAATAGTAGCAGCAGTGGGTTTTTTTTATAGCAATAAAATGTCGTATTGATTTTATTTTATTTTATTTTATTTTTTATTTTTTTAGACCTGCCCATTTCGGCTGGGCATGGGATGGGACCATGCAAATTGTTTGAACCATTCCACCAATGGCATCGCCAGGTTTTTGACTGACACTTCTGGATGTCTCGGAGGGCATAAAAAGCCGAGGCACCTTCCAGAAATCGCAGTCGGGTGTATGGATGTGGTTGAGGGAGGAGGGCTGGCTGCTGGTGCTGGTGTGATCCAATCGAGATTGAGGAGGGAGGCTGGAGGCTTTAGGAGGCAAAAACACCTAGCGCCGGCCCTAATTGCGGGACGCCCCTATGCTCTGGGAAGTCAAATCGCGCTAAATCGTGGTGGAAACGACAAACGACAAACGACAAACGGAAATGACAAATTTTTGAAAAATTTCGCGACAAACGGAAACAACCCAAAACGGACCCGTTCCAACAAACGAAAACTCGAAATGTCATTTTTTCTGGTAGTGCCCATGTCTATTAGAAATAATTGTTGTGGTATTATGTAGCCACAAGCAACTGTGGACACCTCTTTCCTTTTTGTAATTCACTGGAATTCTCTCCTCATTTCCCTGCAATTTTGTTAAGCCTGATTTTTTAGAGCTCTAGGATCTAAATGTCATCTGTTTCCAAAATCCAGAAATGATGAGTTACAACACCCAGTTACCATAGTATCACCTTTTTGTAATGAGCGGGAACATGCCTAATGTGTTGGTATATTAATTAGTTAAGCTACTTTAGAAAATATTTTCTTTTGACACTTTAAAGCTAGTTTTGATCATAAGCAAAATCCTTTTATTGGTCAAGTGTGGTTGGACACACCCAGAATATGTTTTGGTAAAAATGCTCTCCATATATGAGAAGGAAATATAAGAATCATATATTCAACAATAAAAACACAGTGCAATAATACAATATAACGTATTATTTAAAAAGGAAGAAAAGAAGTAAAAATTAATTATTCGACAGTTTTATAGCACTTGAAAATAAACTATCTTTATATCTAGTTGTCTTAGTATGCTATGCCCTAAAACGTCGCCCTGAGGGTAACAATTGAAACAGATTATGTCCAGGATGTGTGGAATCTGTATATATTTTCATTGCCCTCTTTTTAGCTCATGTGGTATACAATTCCAAGATAAATGGCAAATTAGTAACAATAATTTTTCTGCTGTTTCAATTATCCTTTGAAGTCTATATCTGTCCTGCTTAGTCGCAGAACTAAACCAGACAGTTATAGAGGAACAGATGATAGATTCAATTTTTGATATGAAGTTTCAAGCTTTACCCGATTCTTTTATCAACCCTGTTGTTATTTAAAAAAAAAACTAACAAAAATACACCTTGTAATGGATCGAGAAGCACACTCAATTACTTTTTAAAGCACTGCAATGAACAATAGCAGTATATTACTTTGCAACTTCAGGAAGGAGCATCGGGAACAGAATGCAAAAACACTTTGCAGAAAGTGGCTTCCCAAGCTCTGCTTGCTCATTTGCACTTTAGATTTCCCTCCACACCATTTTGGCTCATGAATTTTGGAATGTGTACATGGATTCGAGTGTGTGTGTGTATGGAGGGTGGGGGAGCTGCATTCAGCTCAGGAAACACACAAACACTGTGCCTCTCCCTTCTCAAATCCCACAAGATCTCATTAGAAGAGCTTGCAAGGAGGCCGGCTGCCTCCCAATGAGTTGACTGGTGTCACCATTAACCCCTTCCCCACCCAGAGCCAATAGATCAGCAACTGGGTGGGCTTCCAAAGGGGTTGTCCCTGAGAAGACTCAAATGCCCCATCTTTCCTATGAAAGCAGCTGCTCCATTTCTGGTCTTGCCAAGCCGGGCTTCCTTTGCCAGTCACCCAGGAGCCGGCCTTGCAGCCATTATCTCCTGCCAGAGATACACAGCTGGCTAATGGGCGAAAATTTGTCATTATTATTGTTGTTCGTTGTGCTGCTCCTATCATTACCACTAAATTATGGTTATCATTAGAAGCGCTAGAAGTAATTGGCTTTGCAGGGTTGTGAGTACCGAGCAGCAAGACCCCCCCACACACTCCTTTCCATGATGAGCAGAGCACCTCCCATTCCTGATAGAAAGAGAAACAGTTTGGTTGGTAGACAAAAGGCACCACATTACAGTGCAATGGAAGGATTCAGTGCCACATTGGTATTACTAAGCCTGGCCTAAGTGGAAAGGACAGCCTTATCCAATTCCCTGGACTACAAATGCCATTCATAATTCCCCATTCTGCATGGTCTACCTGACTTACAAATAGCATAACAGTAATGATAATGATCATTAGGACTTATGGCAATCCTTTCTGGGATAATGATAATGATCATTAGGACTTATGGCAATCTTTTCTGGTGGAGAATATTCAGAGATGGTTTACTATTTCCTTGGTTTTGGGACAGCTTTGGGGATGGTAAAGCTTGCCCCAGGTTACACAGGCTGACTCTTCTACTAGGAAGCACAGGGTAGTACTGAACACTTAACCTCTGACTCTGCAGCCAGTTGCCTGAACCACCCACTCATCCACCCCTTATGCACAGCAAAATGTAGTTTTCGTGGAGTGGGAAAAGACCTAAACTGGAAGGCTTTGAGGCTTAGTTAGGCTTAGCTTTGTCTAATTTTTATTCAGAAAGAAAGCTCTCAGCTGGCACTGGGGCAGAAAAGGGAAACTCAGACCCATTTCTCCAGCTAAGCCACACTTAGATTCCATAATTTATGTGGAAGTCAGGTAGAACTCTAACAATTAAAATTCATGGGAAATTTAATCTTAATAATTGCAAAACCCCATCCCTTATCTCTTTTCTAGGTGGTCTTCTAACCCATGAACTAGACCAGTGGTTCTCAACCTGTGGGTCCCCAGATATTCCTGGACAGCAACTCCCAGAAGCCTCCACCACTCGCTTTGCTGGAAGGGATTTCTGGGGGTTGCAGTTCAGGAACATCTGGGGACCCACAGGTTGAGAACCACTGAACTAGACTATCTGGAAGTTGAGTCATGGCAACTGGACTTCTTTTCTTGTGAGACTGAAATGTTTTGCTACTCATCCAAGTATCTTAAGGTGATTTCATTGAAATGTTTTGCTAGCTTGGATGAGTAGCAAAACATTTCAATCTCACAGGAAAAGAAGCCCAGTTGCCATGATTCAACTCCCAGATAACCTCACCTGGATGACAGAGAGTCTTTGCAGACATTAACTAGGCTGGTGTGTTCTCAAGTGCCAGATATTTCTAGTCTACTGACATTCAATCTTCTCCTATTTTCTAGTGTCCTTATAATAAAAATAATTGTTGTGTCCTCTCAAGTCAATTCTGACTTCTAGTGACCCTTCTCAGGGTTTTCCAGATGGAGATTACTCAGAGGTGTATTTCCATTCATCTTCTTTTGGGGCACCCTAGGAATGTGCAGCTTGCCCAAGGCCACCCAGGCTGGCTGTTCTTCTAGGAGGCACAGAAGGGAATTGAGCTCCCAAATTGCTGATAGATACCCAACTCGCAGGCTATCCTGCCAGGCACATGGCACAAAAAGAAGGACAAAAGATGGGAACCATTTTCACAGCTCTCTCTCTCTCTCTGCTATAAAATGCATCCATTTATGAATGCATAAATAGCCATTTCTATCATTTTAACAGAATTGCAAACCATCTCTTCTGAACAAGGAAGACTGTGACCAAATGGGCCATGCCCCTGTCAAGTGCAGATTCCTCCTTCCCACCTTCAGTTTTTGATCTTGAAATCAGACTGGACTGATTGGCACTAGGGATGGGTACCAAACAAAAAACAAAGTGCTGATTCATCCATTCGTTATGTAACAAAATCATAGAATCATAGAGTTGGAAGAGACCTCAAGGGCCATCCAGTCCAACCCCCTGCCATGCAGGAATCCCCATCACAGGACTCCTGACAGATGGCCATCCAGCCTCTGCTTAAAAACCTCCAAAGAAAAAGACTCCAACACCCTCCGTGGCAGCATATTCCACTGCCGAACAGCAATAATGAATTCTTCCTAATGTTTAAATGGACTCTCTTTTTCTATAACAAAACAAAAGGAAACAAACCGAAGCAGCAGCATTTCTTTACAAATGAAATGAAAGAGCAGTTTTTCCCCCTTTAAAATGAACCATTTTGTTCTGCTTGTAAGCGCTGCCATCTCCGCCTCCCCCTACCAGAGTGCTGATGTGAGTGCTCCCCTCTCAGCCCCCTGCTAGGAGATTCCCCACTGCCTCCCAGCTGGGAGGCAGCAGTGGGCAGAGAGTCTGAGGAGGACTCACGCTGCTGTGCCCGCCTCCGTTGCTGCCTCGCCAAGGCTGGCAAAGGAGTGAGCTAGGAGGTGGGTTCTCCTCCCACGCTCTTCTCTGCTGCCATGGCCATTTTAAACAGGCTCCAGCCTAGCTGTTAGAGGCTGGACCCTGTTTAAAATGGCAGTGGCAGTGGGAAAGAGTGTTGTAGGGGGAGTCGCTTACCTCCTAGCTTGCTCCTTTGCCTGCCTTGGGGAGACAGGGGAAGAAGCGGGCGCAGCGGCGCGAGTCCAGCCTGGACTCTCTGCTCACTGCCGCCTCCCAGCTGAGAGGTGGTGCGGAATCATCAGAAAGGAGTGCTGACGTCAGTGCTACCCTTTCAGCCCCCTGTTGTGGGATTCCCTTACATCATTTTGTTTCGTTTTTCGCAAGTAACTTTTTTTTTGAAAAGTTTTGTTGCTTATGAATACAAAACAAAATGGGGGGGGACAAAATGGAACAAATTGAAACTCATTTTTTCTGTTTTGTGTCCATCGCTAATTGCCACGCAATCATTGAACTGTTGGTGATAATGGAATGATGCCATGGTCTGCAAATTTAACTAGGCAGCTGCAAATAATAACATACCTTTGTAAGGCTTTGTAAAAGTATATATATATCCAGTTTATTCTGTTTTTACAGATCACTTTCCCATGGAGATGATGCCACCATGCAAGAAGGAAGAAATGCTGATAGCAGATTAAGAAATAAAAGCATTTTCTGTACCCCTTGCTGGGACCCCACTCATTCCCTTAATCTCTTCAATGGTGAACTCTTAACAGCTAAATGTCTCCCTACTTCACTTATTTGTAATGATTCCTTCATATCTAGTAGTGATGGTGTTATGAAGAATGTGCATAAAAGCCAGAAAGAGAACATTAAAATTGTTTGCCCCCCCCACACACACACAACTTCCACATCTGCACAGGATATAAATTGTCCCCTTCCTTTAACTCCCTTTAGGCCCTATTATGGAATAAACTAGACCATCACTAACTTCCACCAGCTTCTAAATTCACCTCCTGCCTCACTTTATCATTTCCCTAGAACCGATAATTGGCTGCTGGTGCAGTTTATTCTCCCTAACACACTTCCAGTTGGTGAAAGCCCAGCGACAGCTGAAGACCGTGCCATACAACGCAGTTTCAATAAGTGTGGGAGGGGAAAACAACAACAACCCCAAGGGACCTTGAGTCTCCCTCAGCCTTGATATTACTTCTTCTTTTGGCAAGCACTCCACCTGGCTCAGTTCAAAGTTAAATAAACCTCCACCCTGGCTTCACAATCATTTATAGCTTCTGCTGGTCGAAACAGCTTTCTCTGGCAGAACCTTCTATAATCCAATGACAGCTGGAAGGACGAGCACGTCCTATTATCTAGTCAAAAGCCTGCTGGCACTTAAGCAGAAAAAAGTATATGGAGCTGCCGCACAGTTCCTGCTGCCCAGAACCAATAAATCCCTCCAAAGGCGCTTCAAATCAGTTGGGTATCAAAGGCCACTCTATTGACAATCTCGTTAATATGAGTCTCATCATTATCCTTTGTGATGGCACAGGCCCCAAGGCAGACTGTTCTTTTGCTTATGTGCACATTTTCAGGGGATGTTTTCCTTAAAAGCAACAAAAATAAACACCAGTCATGAGTGTTTATGTAAGCATATCCTACTTTTAGCCGAGGCTGGTTTCCAGAAAAGATTTCAAGCCTAGTTTTTTTTTTTTTAAGGATTATTGCAGGCCTGGCCACAAACAAATGTTTTTTGGGTGGGTTGGGGACTGTGATTTTCAAACCCCCTTACCCAGCATGGGAGAAATTAAGTCCAGAAAAAGAGCTTCTCAATGTTATTGTCAGGATAAATACCCCAAGTCACAGCACTCCCAATAGCACAAAACTGAAGGGAACCCTTTCCAAGCACCTCTTTCCAGACTAAGGGTTGTTATTCCCTCAGTACGCTGTACTGTGGCAAGTAATGCACTTACAGCTCCCAACCAGAGGACCCCACCCCCCAAAAAGGCAAGGCAAGGCAAGGAAGTGGGCAGGAACTGAAGTTCTCACCAGAGCCAACCTCCAGGGCAGAGAGATACAAAGCCATCTTCCAATATCTGTACAAAAATCAAAGCAGGACCCATATCCAGCCACAGTCCTGGAGTCAAACCCACTTGAGGCATCTGAAGCAGGACCTAATAGATGCCATGTGCTGAGAAGCTTGGGATCCCAGCTGAGGGTGTTTTGTCTTTAATTGCAGCTGAGGCTGCCCACCTCAGTTACAGACTGTTTGGGCAAGGAGGTAAAGAATTCAGCCTCAGGATTTGGGCCCTTGAGTCTGCCTGGAATGGAAAGCTTCCTCCCAAGGAGATCCCTACCCCTCAGGAGGCTTTGTTTGCCTGAGGGAGTCCTTCCTGGCTGGCTAAGAAGGTCAGCTTCTTGGCTCGAAGGGAAGAAAATGCCTTCTCCTCAACCCTCCACCTCAGTCACCCACAGACTCCTGCCTTCCCAAGGGCTCATGGTCTCTATGGTTAGGCAGAACTTCACTACTAGGTTCTGGAGGGCTGGATTTCTCCTCACAGGATGATGACTTCAACATTTTATCATTATTTATTACCTATTAAAGGTTACCTTTCCTCTGATTACCTACTATATTGCATTGCATTGTTTGTGGGTCTGACTTCTGTTCAGTTTTGTAAACTACCCAGAGTAGCCACGTAGCTAGATGCAGCAGTATATACATTTAATAAATAAATAAATAAATAAATAAAATCTTTTTACACCATCTTTCTCATCAAAAGCACCCAAGGGGGGGTTATCTCATTAAAATGATAGCTTGTTTAAAAAGCTAAAAATCATACACGTACAAATAGTTTAAAAGAATTAAACAGATGCATATTAAAATGAAAAATAAATCAATATCAAAACACATTTCAAAGCAACAAAGCACTGCTGGGTCCAGCCTGGCCTCCTGTGGGAGGGAGCTCCAGAGTTTGGGAGTAGCAACAGAGAAGGCCTTCTCCCATGCTCCCACAAAGAGCACTTGTGGGGGTGGAAAAACTAAGAGAAAGGGCTCTCCTTATGATCTTAATATCTGGGTATACTCCTAGAGGGACATGGGATCTTTTAGATAGGTTAGAGTCAAGCTGTTTAGGATTTCACAGGTTAAAACCAGCACTTGTGGTCAGAAATGGATCAGCAGCCATTGGTGCTGGTCTAAGAGAGATGTAACATTCAGGAGAAGATTTTGGGGCCACCTGAAGGCCGGTCCCAAATTGGATAAGACCAAGACCACTCCCACAGCCCATTCATACCTACTCCTCAATACTTACACATGCTCCCCATCCACCTACATTCCTCTTAACATCACTCTCTATACTCTCCCTCCTTATCCATTCTCTTTCTTCGGGTCAACTCATGATCTCTGACGGATTCAGAGACTGGTCAATGATAAATATCGGAGCCACCATTAAATGGCTCTGGAACCATCATGAAAAAGGGCAGGGAAATCCTCTCAGCCCAAAATCCAGACATTTCAGAACACATCTGGGAGGACTGTGTTTGGGTGCTGAGAGATTTGAAAGCCAAAATAATGGGATGAAAAACGTCAACATAACTTAGGATAAAGATCTTACTGTCAGATGTGAAGTCTCCAGAGAGCTATTCCAGTCTTTTAGAATTTTTTTTGAAAGTGCAAATGCTGGCAGACACCCTATCGTGGGTGTCCTGGGAATGGAGGTTTGATCCTCTGGGAAATTTGTGCAAAGATTAAAAGTGTATTATAGGGATGAATTTCCCAATTGTCTAGTTCTCTCTTGGTGAAGAGAGAATAGGCAGACCTGTAATGCCTACTAAATGAATAGAATATTTGTGTCAGGCTGCCTTGGTGTGTGTGTGTGTGTGTGTGTGTGTGTGTGTGTGTGTGTGTGTGTGTGTGTGTGTGTGTGTGTGTGTGTGTGTGCGCGCGCGTGTGTGTGTGTGTGTGTGCGTGTGGGGGTATGTGTGTTTTATTGAGTTGATGTGCATGAAATTACCAATGCATGGAGAAAAAAGATTGTTCTCCTCCCCCATCACTGCAAGATGTATTATTGCACTCCGTATATTGAAAAACGATTGTAATTTTATCAAAACTGGCACATCCATCCCATCATTTTCTCCCACCTAAATTAACCGCTGTGTGTGTGGGGGAAACATCAGCACAATCTTGGTGTCCTGTATTCAATCTGCATGGATGTGTCGAGCAGGAATTTTGCAATGGAGAAGGCGAGGGAGGTTAAAATCTTGTTGATTGTGGGAGCGCCGGTGTTCTGTACCTATAACAACCGTGTAGATGAAAAAAATTATTCTCCCATACAAATGCTAAAGCTGTCTTGTTGATGATGATGATTCACATTTTGCACCTTGCATTTGGCATTTTGGAGGCTGCCTCCACACAGAGTGTGTATTTTTCTTCCCACTTCAGGGAAACCAGCATAGGAAGTCCAAGAAGAGAGAGCAGGGCAACACCTCTTGCCAATTTGAGGGATTTCACACCCACGACTTAGCCTCAGGGGTTCTCACCCAATTCAGACAGTGGAAGTCCTCAAGACACAAAACTTTCATCCCTAATAGAGATGGGCACAAATCAAAAAATGGTGTTTTGTTTGTTGTTTGTCGTTTACGGGGTCCATTTTGGTTCGTTTCTGTTTTTCGTGAATTTTTCTAAAAATTTGTTTTCGTTTTCATTTGTTTCGTTACTGTTTCGTTACCATTTATTTCAATTTTTGTGATTTTTTTTAGCATTTAAAGCAGTTCAATGTATTGCCATAACGAAAACGAAACGGACGACAAAATTTCTGGTGTTTCTGTTCGTTTCGTTTCATTTTAGAGACAAAATTCGTTTGTCGTTTCATTACATAATGAAACAAAAAATGAAAACGGAAACGAAAAATTGTTCGTTTCATGCCCATCTCTAATCCCTAATAAAAGATCACTCACTCAATCAATCCTGATAATGTCAGTTTCCTAATTGTGGGAACTCTGTAAGAGTGTTCCGCTGAACACAATTACAAAGCTCTATACAGCCTCCCTCCTCGACCATGCAAATGCCTTTGGTGCCATTAAATACATGGGAACATTTTGGGTTCTGGATTTATGGATTCTTATGTCCATGTTGCTCCCATCTGTATAGCAGTGCACACATTGGACCAAGTGCTTAATCAAGGCTGAGCTTGTGGGTGTTCCCTCAAGAAGTCCCAGTGAATATTATTAGTAGAGATGGGCACAAATCGAAAAAATGGCATTTCATTTAGTTAAGGAAGTCGGTTCATTTGTTTTGTTTTTCACGAATTTTTGCAAAAAATTCATTTTGTTGTTTTGTTAATTTGTTATTCGTTTTTACCTGCTTATTTTTCCAGCACCCACTGTGCGGCCCCTGGGCCCCGGTCAGAGATGGGGGCGCCTACAAACGGGCGTGGGAGGAATAAAGAGGGGGAGTGGCATCGGAGCCAAGCTGCTCTGGCTGCCTAAGCACAGCCTCCTTCTTATCACCCCTCCCATTCGGTCCAGCGATAATGGGCCATGGGAGGGAGGCACAAGGGGCAGCGGCTTTGAAGCCGCACTGCTCTGGCCACCTAAGCATGGCCTCCTTATCTCCCCTCCCGATCGGCCCCGCGATAACGAGCCGTGGGAGAGAGGCACAAGGGGGCGGCTTCAAAGCCGTGCTGCTCTGGCCGCCTAAATGCAGCCTGTTTCTTATCTCTCCTCCCAGGGCTGGGCTGAGGCTTGAGCACACCGCGTCCCTCGATGGCACCGACGAGGTGCGTGCTCCCTCTGTGCAGCTCAGTGGAAAAGGACCTCTGGACCAGCACCAGGTAGGAGACATCTCCGCCCCCCCCATTAACAAAACGAAACGAACCTAACTGAACCAATTTTTCTCAGTTTGTTTCATTTCATGTTAAATTTGACCCTAGGGTCGTTATTCATTTCATTACGTAATAAAATGAATAACGAATAACAAAACAAAAAATCATTTCATGCCCATCTCTAATTATCAGTGGAAACATTCACAACTTTCCCAGAAAACAATGGTGGGAACTCAGAAGAGGGGGGGAAATTAACAGAAATCCAAATGGCCTACAATGTGAGAGAAAAAAGCTGCTTAGAGAGCATTGAATGGTTCCTCTCCTCTAAAACAAAGCAAATTGATTTAAGTCAGCAATAATTATAATCAGGAAGCATATGTCTGCAGTTCCGCTGATTGGTGGAATGATTGCTGTTTGGTGCTACATAGCCTCATTAAAGTGAGCAGAAATAAGATGAATGCCTGTGAAGCAAGAGAAGGTTCATTTCCCTTAACCTCTGCTACCTTATCTGCTACGCTTTTTCCCTCTTTTACTGTGGCATGAAAGGAGATCCTCAGAGATGAAATCAGATGTGCTGGGCCTATGGATATCTCGTCAACCAATTTCTCTGAAGGCTGGCTCCTCTTTTTGTTCAATTGCTACGTAAACCAACTCAAAATGAAAGAGACAGTGAGCCCTATTGGCCCTGGCTAGGTTGGCTGGGTTCATTCCTTCATTCACAGACAACAACATGGTGGCTGAACTACAATGGGGATGATTGTAAATTAAACGGTGGGGGTTAGCAACAGAGGGCCTTTTTACACGACCCTTAAGATCCGCTGGCCACTTAAATTCGGACCAGAGATCTTAGGGGTTCCTCACTCTTCTCTGTCCCCACCCCCCTCCGCACTTCCTGGTTGCTGGCTGCCTGAGGGATGGAGAAAAAAGAAAGAAAAGAATGCCCTTACCTCCGTTTTGTTCCCGGCAGCATAATACTGATCTCTTAAAGGGTCGGGGTGCAAAAAAAGAACAAACAGAAGCCAGGAGAGCCCCGCACTCACTATCCTTGCACCGGATCAAATATTTGTCACTATCAAAGACCAGGTACAAGAAAACTGCTGTTTGGTCACGCTAAGTGGGTGGGTTCACACTTAATTGTCTGCAAAGTCCGGAGCTGGTGGGTAAACATTTTTAAGGTCCGGACCTTGCAGCCATTTGCGGCGGAGCTTAGGGGTCGTGTATAAACGCCCAGAACTCTCACCAGCTAAACCCGGGCTAGTTCTCGGCACTACCTGGATGCCTCCAACGAACTCCAGAGTCCAAGTTTAATCCTTCCACTCACTGCGTTCAGTTCCATCGTCTCAACGGGGTTGTAGTCACTAAATTGAGTTGGGGAGCCTGTAGCAGGGATGGATAATATGCCCACGCTAACCCTAACCCCTGCCTCTGTGGCCAAATGTGGTCCTTCGATGCTCTTCAAAGCTGCTGTAAGGAATCAGGTCAGCTTTGTCCAAGAACAAAGCATCCCAAAGTGATACTTTGATGAGTGGGGCTTTCCTGGTTTTTTCTATTCCAATTGGGGTGGGGGGGAGGCTATGTAGACCTCCAGGTACTGTGTCCTCCCCTGATCCTCACCATTGAGCAGGCTACCTAAGATTGTTAACAGATCTAGTCTGACATCTGTAGCACCCCGTAATTTGCTCTGCTGAGCTACACAACCATCGTCCTTTGCCCAATACAAATAGAGGGGGAAAAGTTGTGGTTTTTTTTTTTTTTAAATCAGCATCTTAAATCAGGACAGATTGTGAAAATTAAATAAATCTGTTCACATCTAGAATTGAGAGTGGCTCAGAGGTGCCACCAGCTCACCTCAGCTGTTCGGGGCCTTGTAGAGGGAGCTTCTGCTGTTCAAAATGCTAATTACGCATTACTAGTTGCAAACAGAAAACAGGAGACACATTCATCTGCATAATAATCATGCTGTTCAGACTCTGCTTCATGTTTCCTTTCGGATGGTCTCCATTTTAAAAGATAAGACTAGGAACAACAGATTTTAAGGAAACTTTGCAGGCCCATACGTTAGGGATCCTGAAATCTCTGGATTTTTGCTCCTTCTCGCCTTCGTTTTCTTTCCATGTCACTTTCACTTTGGGCCCCCAGCCCCTTTCTAATTCCTGTATTGAAATTCATAAATATTTCAGTGTATTCTTACTAATATGCATGTCTGTATTTACATTTTTACAAGCATTTCTGTAATCTATGCATTTACTCCCTTACTAATGTGGGTTTGCATGTGTCTCCACAACATTTTAGTGGTGTGCACTTATAAAATCAAGCATGGGTTGGTATGCCAACGGTTTTCCTGAAAGGTCCTGTCATTTTCATGGTTCAGGGAAGCTCCAAATACCTCTTCTGACTTCAGGAAACTCCTGCCACTGTTTTCTAGGTAGAAAGTTCTCTGAAGTGTTTTCCCATTCCCTTCTTCTGGGGACATCCTGGATCTGTACAGCTTGTCCAAGACCACCCAGGCTGGCTCTTCTGTGATAAGCAGTGTGTGTTGTGTCATTACAGTCGTGACTGACTCTTGTGACCCCATGTCCATGGAGTTTTCTTGGCAGAAATACTGGAGTGGTTTGCCAGTTCCTACTCCAGGCGCCTACAGCACCTGGTATTCCTGGTGGTTTCCTATCCAAGTGCTAACCAGAGCTGACCCTGCTTAGCTTCCAAAATCAGGCGAGATTGGATGTGCTTAGGGCAGGAATGGCCAAACTTCAGCCCTTCAGATGTTTTGGACTGCAACCCCACAGTCCTTTGCCATTGGCAATCTAAGCTTAGAATTTTGGGAGTTGCAGTCCAAAACATCAGGAGGGCCTAATTTTGGACATGCCTGGCTTAGGGCATCTAGGCAGCTGGTGATAAGCAGTAGGGAGCTGAGTTTCCACCTGCACATTCCAGGGCACAATTCTTGTTCTAAAAGGGGTGAGGTAATCTGAAGCTGCAGGATTCACTGGGAGCTCTCCAAGGTCCTGCCTAAGAGAAACATTGCCTTGATATCCCATTTTCTGCCTTGACATTTCCATCAGAACATCAGGTGCTTACATACACAGCCAAAACATCAGCATGAAACTTTGGCCCTCCATATGTTTTGGACCATAACTCCCATAGTCCTTTGTCATTGGCAATCTAAGTCTGGACATGCATCCACATCCTTTCTTTGTTTGTTTTTTCTCAGATCTGCCAGAGGAGGAGAAGGTGCCATGCCTTTAAAAGAAAGGGAGTACCATGGACATTTGGGAGAAGAAATGTACAGAAGACGGCTCAGTTAATTGAAAAGGTTGAGTTCCCTCAAAATTTCAGGGCATTTTAAATAACCTACTTTGGAAAAGCCTTCCACAGAATGCAGCCTCTCCCTTCAGAAGCAGAGGAAGAATAATGAATCAGGACAATTTAATTTGTATGCAGATGAAGGTGTCACAAGGGTTTCTTTTGTAGTGCTTAATGAGTAATTAGCAGTTGGAACAGAAGAAACACCCTCTCTGCAATCTCCTGCATGGTTGGGACGAGGATGCAAAGGCTTTCCATCACTCCCAATTCCTAAAAAAAAAGTCTGCCCACATCCTCCTTAGTCTCCCTTTCAGAAGGCAATTTGCATTCGCCACACATGTTCACATCAATATGTATTTTTTATCCATCAATCATGTGCTCCTGTTCTCTGCATCTTAGTCTCAGCAACTTTCAATTTGCCTCCTGTCATGAAGAGAAAATTTTAAAAATGATAAGAGCAGGTATTTCCACAGCCAAGAACTTCTCTGGTGTTGTAACAATGAAACACTGGTCAAAACGGAATGTGTCCATCACCGCAGGGATAAAGAGAGGCAAGCATGTTGAGCCCTCACCATTTCTGGGGTGATGTGCACCTCCCCTCCTGTTGCTGTCACACGAGCGGAGGAGAAGCCTCAACATTCTTCTCCTCATCCTGGGGGTGGGGGGATGGGAGATATTTTGTGGCAAGCAAGGAAGCCTTTTCCTTCAGCAAAATTGCACAAATTCTGTGTTGAAGCAAATGGTGGAATCTGCACACAAGAGCAGCGGCTGCTGCTTTGCAGCATGGACATCTGCAGGCTTTCGAGTGAGGTGTCTCTGTCCTTTTAAATAAACTATTAGGCAGCTGCTGTGTGCAATGCTTTCCTTTCCTTTGCATCTCAAATGGAAAGTATGGTCATTTTGCACAGAGGGTAGAATGCACAAACGGTGCACAGATTTCAGCACTACAGACATTGCTCTTATCTGGAGAGGCAGCATTTTGTGCAGCTGGAAAACTCCTCAGAGGAGTGCTGCCAAACTGAGACTGCCTAAATTTAGGAGAACAAAGAATTCAATGAATATTTACATTGTTCTTATGCCATAAACTAAGGACAAAATGATGTAACCTTGTTGCCTAAATGACTAATAGGAGCAACACTTTTTGTTTCATTTTTAATTTCAATTCTTGTTTTGTTTCATTTTGTTTCATTTTTCATTTTTTTTTAAAAATAATGCTTTTTCTTTTTACAACTGACTCGCCCAGCTGGTTGGTGCTTTTTTCTGGGGGGGGGGGGTGTCAGCACTTTTTTTTAACCTAGTGCTGACCAGCTGGCCCATGGTGCCGGCTGATTGGCACTTATTTTTATTATTTATTTTGATAAGCGCTGAGATTGTCACTTGTTAAAATGAATAATAAATGAAAACAAAATGGAATGAAATGAAAATTTCCATTTTGTTTTATCTCTTTTTTAAAAAGGGGCACTTGATTTTTCATTTTGTTCTGTAATGAAACAAAAAAACACAAAAAAATTGTTTCGTGTCCATCTCTAGTTGACATGTTGGCCTGCTTTCCCTCCACACACGCTAGTATAGCTGGGAAATAAGAAGTGGAAAATCATCACCATCATCATCTAGTATGCAATTCCCTAAGTTAGATGTCTGGAATTTGCAGGTTTATTCCCTTCCTTAGGATGTAGAGAGCCTGTAGCTTCCATGCACATCAGTGCAGAAACAAAATAAAACAAATATTATCGCCATCATGATTTCACTGTGCAAGTAGTTGGGAATTTACAAACCATTCTGGAACAAAATGGGATACCTTCAGAAGCTCTGGACGGGCCTATACATCAGTTCAGGAGACCTATGCATAGCCCTATTGAGAAGCACACAGTTGGGCAGGTGAAGGTCTCATTGGTGACATTTTGTACTATTTCGACCAACCCATGGCTGCACCAGCCTGGTGAGGTCCTCGAGAATGTAATCTTTGGCAAAGAGATACAGGATGGAAATGCTGTAAATCATGTCTGTTATTATAACTGTGATCTCTTCTATGTTTTATTTCAGGGGTCCTCAACCTAAGGCCCCGGGGCTGGATGTGGCCCCCCAAGGCCCTGAATCCGGCCCCTGGGACCAATTGCAACCCCCCCACCTACTCCCTGCTTTGCGAGCAAGCCAGCCTCCGCAGCTGCTTCTATTGCTGAGGCAGTTCAAAGCAGTGGGCTATGTCGCTTCTCCCACTCCCCCCAACTACCGCCCAGATGATCAGCATGCTGGCTAGTGGGGCATTCAGAGTGGGAGGGCTACGTCAAGGTCCCCCGCTCCCCCACCCACTGGGGTCCAGCCCCCAGTGGTGCCTGGGAAGTGGTAGACTGGCCCCCTGTTTGAAAACTTTGAGGACCCCTGTTTTATTTACTTCCTTCACCTTGATTTGGAGAATAAGCAAGTGTGCTCATATTCAATGCCCAGAGATTTAGCCAATTATTTAGCATGCCCAACCAAATCTGGTTTAATCAGCTCCCTGCATCTATTACACAGACGCTCTTCTGCATTGCCACCTCATCCATCACTGACTCTCACAGCCAGGCTGCTCAAACAGCAGTCTTCTACCATGTGCCTGTCATGGCACCATGCCACATCAGAGGGAAAAGGGAGAGTCTCAAGTTTTTCACAGTTTCACCTACAGAAATGCACAGACACAATGACGTTGCAGCTAGTCCAGCTTTTAAAATAATAGAACAATGCAGTTGAAAGGGGCATATAAGGCCACAGATTCCAATCCCCATGCCTGGTGGAGGAACACAAGTCAAAGTATATCTGCCTAATTTTCTCTTAAATGCCTCCAACATTGGAGCACTCACCAACCCTTGCAATAGTTGGTTCCACTGTGATTCTGCAAGGACATTTCTCATGGTATTCTCCTGAAGTCTGGCTTTCATTATTATGTGTTCTGCACTCTGGGATGATCAAGAACAGATCCTGCTTATCCTTTGGATGGTAATCTTTCAAGGATTTGAAAATGTCTATCCCATTTCTCCTCAGTCTTCTTTTCTCAGGGCTAAGCATGTCTCATTCTTTCAATTCTTCCTCAGAGGGCTTGTTTTCCAGTCCCCTGATCTTCCTTCTTCCTCACTGAACGTGCTCCAGCTTGTTAGCATACTTCTTAAAGAGCTGAGTCAGGACACAACACTCAAAATGACAGAAGACAATATACAGTACCTTACGAAATAAGGACTCAGAGGCAATTCAACAGTAAAACAATGTCCTAAATGCTGTAGATATCATGTTGATTTGATAAAAATAAAGCCTTATCTATCTATCTATCTATCTATCTATCTATCTATCTATCTATCTATCTATCTATCTATCTATCTATCTATCTATCTATCTAAGAGATGGGCACGAATAAAAAATGCTGTTTCAGTTTTTCGTTTGTCATTGAGAGATCTGTTTCGTTTTGTTTCCTTTTTGTGAATTTTTGGGAAAAAATCATTTTCGTTTTTCATTTTTTCATTTTTCATCTCTACCCGCTTTTTGCGCGATTTTTAAAGCATTTCCGTACCGGGGCATCCCCCAACGTCCCAGACCAGAGGGAAAACACTAAAAAAAAAATGATGCTGGCAGAGACACAGTATAGACTAGGTATGCAGGGAGGCTGCAAAAGCAGCGGTGGGTGTTCCTAAGGGTGCAAGGCAGCCGCAGAGTGACTGCACTGTGGGGCAGGGGAGGGTACTCACTGAGAGGTACACACACACACACACAGGGAGGCTGCAGGACTGAAGCTAGAGTTGCAGAGACAGCAATCCCTCCCTAACTCCCACCGGGGACTGCAAGGAGGACGGGGGCTGCCAGAGCTTTTTATGCCCTCTGTGGCTGCCAGACCTGCCCAGTCTGCAACCTGGGCATGCTATTGGTTGAAGTTGTCCAAGAATTTACATGATCCCATCACATGGCTTGCCTCCATGTTGTGGCTGGAGTGGCGACATCCATTTTGTCATCCTTAAAGGGAAAAGAAAAATACATTGCGCTGGGAGAAGACAAAAACAAAAGTTTTAAGGAACCCAACCCCCTGGTAGGTAATAATTTCAAATAATTATCGCATTATCGCTGCATTTTTATGGATGTCCCGGGCGTTTAATACCCAAGAAATCAATATTAGGCATCTGGGAGCCATTTTGGGTGATGTCCCCTAACTCCCCTTAAAGGAAAAAAATACAGCAATCTGAGAAAAGACATAAATGCACGTTTTAAGGAGCCCCCGGTAGGTATTATCAGACAGCATAAATATTTATTGCTGGGTTTTTATGGATGTCCAGGGCGTTTTTTAACATTTAAAACAGCTCATTTCATTGCACGTCACCATTAACGAAAACAAAACATAACAAACACAATTTTCATGGTTCTGTTCATTTCATTCCATTTTCATCACAATTTTGTTTGTCGTTTTGTTATATAATCGGTTTCGGGAAGTCCTCAGGGAGCCTCCTGGCGGACTGGCTGACGATCTGGTTGACTCTATGGTAGACCAATGGTTCGATGAAACATCACGAGCTGTCGACCAGATCGCCCCTAGGCGCCTCATCCGCTGCAGAGCTCGTTCCTCTCCGTGGTTCACGGAAGAGCTTCGAGCGATGAAGCATGAACGGAGGAGGCTGGAGCGCAGCTGGAGGAAGAACTGGACAGCTACCAAGAAGGCTGCAGTCATCGCTCAGTCCAGGCGCTATGTTCATGCGCTCAGGGTGGCTAGAAGATCTTATAACACCCTGAGAATTAGTGAGGCCTCGAACCGCCAAGCGGAATTGTTCCGTGTTGTTCGCGACCTCACTAATCCTGGACTGACTAGGCCTCCTCCTACTGATTTCAGTAGTGAGAACTTTGCAGCCTTTTTTCGATCGAAAATAGAGGCCATCCGTTCCGGTTTCGAATCCTGTTGCCATAGCCCACTCTCGGCATCCCCGGCGGCTGTGCCCCCTCGGTCTCCTCGCATGGTTGAGTTTGGGCCTGTCACCTCCCTTGAGGCCTCCAGGGCTATTGCCCATTGCCGGCCCGCGTCCACCCCCTTCGACCCTTGCCCTTCATGGCTCATGAAAGCAGTTGCCACGAACATCTCAGGGTGGGCTTCGATCATCGCCACGGCCTCCTTCAGGGAAGGGATTTTCCCTTCCCGCCTGAAGGAGACCGTGGTAAAGCCCATCCTGAAGAAACCGAGCTTAGCACCGGGCGAACTATCCAACTTTCGCCAGATCGCTAACGTTCCTTTTATGGGCAAGGTGATCAAGAGGGTGGCTGCGATCCGGCTTCAATCCTATCTGGAGGCCGAGCATGCCCTGGATCCGTTCCAGTCTGGGTTCAGGCCTGGTCGGGGGACCGAGACAGTCTTGGTCGCTCTGCAAGATGACCTCAACCGGAGGGCCGACAGGGGGTGTTCCTCCCTGTTGGTCCTCCTGCATTTGTCAGCGGCCTTTGATACCGTCGACCACGGTATCCTGCTGGATCGGCTCTCCGAGGTTGGGATCGGAGGCACTGTTCACAGTTGGTTCCGGTCCTTCCTCGGGTTCAGCATGGGGGCGAGATGTCGGCCCCTTGGATACTCCCTTGCGGGGTTCCACAGGGGTCGTCTCTCTCCCCCATGCTGTTCAACATTTACATCAGGCCGCTGGCTGAGGTCATTAAGAGGCATGGAGTCTGCTGCCATCAGTACGCTGATGACACGCAGCTCTATGTCTCCTTTTCTACTGCTGCAGATGAGGCTGTCCGGACCCTCGATCAGTGTCTGGGCACAGTCATGGAATGGACCAGGGCTAACAGGCTCAAACTCAACCCCGATAAGACCGAGGTCATGTTCTTTGGGGCTTCCTCATCCAGCTACGGTGGCCCGTATCCCACCTTGGAGGGTGTTTCCCTCAGGCCATCGGACTGTGTCCGAAATCGGCGTAGTCCTGGACCCGGCGCTCACCCTGGAAGCCCAGGTGTCCGCCGTGTCCAGGGCTGCCTTTTTCCATCTTCGGTGTATTGCCCAGATTCGTCCGTACCTGGATGAGGACTCCCTCAGAACTGTGGTCCAGGCGCTGGTGATCTCTAGACTGGACTATTGCAACGCGCTCTACATGGGGTTGCCCTTGACTCTCATTCGGCGCTTGCAGCGGGTCCAAAATGCAGCAGCCAGACTGGTGGCTGGCGTGCGTCGATTCGAGCACATCACCCCAGTCTTGGCTCGTCTGCACTGGTTGCCCGTTGCAGCCCAAATTAGATTCAAGGTCCTGGTTTTGGTTTACAAAACCCTCCATGGCCTAGGACCTGGCTACCTGATGGAGCGGATTGACCAGCGGTCAACTTCGGCCCGTCCGACTAGGTTGTCGCGGGCGCACATGCTGCGTGTGGCCACGCCTAGGGAGGCTCGGAGAACTTCCACCCATGCCCGAGCCTTCTCTGTGGCTGGCCCAACCCTATGGAATCACCTACCAGCAGAAGTGCGCCTTGCAGAGTCCCTGCCTGCCTTTCGGAAGGCGCTGAAAACCCTTCTCTTCCGGGAGGCGTTTGGCTGACACAATTTTTTTTTTTTAGTCCCGCCATCTGCTGCAGCCGTTTTGTTTTATTGTTTATTTCAGTTGTTGTTTTAATTTGTTGTCTGTACATTTATTGTAAATCGCCCGGAGTTCCTTTCAGGAAGACGGGTGGTATATAAGCTGTATAAATAAATAAATAAATAAATAAATAATGAAACGAATAACGAATAATGGAAACGAAAAAATGTTCATTTCATGCCCATCTCTACTATCTATCTATCTATCTATCTATCTATCTATCTATCTATCTATCTATCTATCTATCTATCTATCTATCTATCTATCTACAGTGGTACCCTGACTTAAGAGCAGCTCGAATTAAGAGGAATTCGAGTTAAGAGCGGAAAACTGTTGACGTTTTAGCTGCCGCCTTACAAAGTTTAGATATGGTCTGCTCAATTTACAATTTTTTTCATATTTGTTTTGATTTTTTAACTTAGTTTTTCAATTTTTTAGATAGGTGCCCCAACTTAAGAGTAGTTCAACTTAAGAGCATGCCTTCTGAATGGATTAAATTCATAAGTTGAGGTTCCACTCTATCTATCTATCTATCTATCTATCTATCTATCTATCTATCTATCTATCTATCTATCTATCTATCTATCTATCTATCTATCTATCTATCTATCTATCTATCTATAGATGGTCTGAGGAGGGGATCTCTCTGAAGAGAGGGCATTCTGATCATTGTGTGCCACCACCCAAAATGCTCTGTCTCTTCTATTTGTCACTCTAGTCTCATAAAATGAGAACACACATAATTGTCACAGTTCGTAGAAGCATATCCGTTTTGGATCATGTGATTGTGAAGCAGTGCAAATCTTCCAAATTGACTAGGTTGGGCAAATGCTAGGACCCTTTCGTTCCATCCTTTGCATCCTCAACAGAAGAGGTCTTATTGCACACTTCCGGATTGCTTTGAAGGAATGTTGAGTTGGAGAAATCATGCTGCAGTTTTCTGACATATCCCATTTCTTTCTTTTTCTCTGTTTTTTCCCCATACTGAAAGGAGGAATGGAAGCAGAGTCAGGTGTAAATGTTAAAACGGGCAGAGAAAGAGTGAATGGCATTTTAATGACTGGATCTTAACCTGTCCAGATAGCGTGGAAAGGAAATGAAAGATCTATCAAGAGAGATTTTGCTCTAATGTTCCCCAGTAAGCTGACAGAAAGATGATGGTCTTGCTACAAGCAACAGTTTAGACTGGAAGGTGGTGGGTACCTGTGTGCTCACCAGCCATGACGTCTCTGGAGCGCTTAGCCAGTTTTATGCCTTTGATCATAATTCCTTTCATCTTAGGGTCTCACTGCTCTTTAGTTAAGCATCACAGCTCTGAGCGATGCTCTGAAGAATGCAGCAAAATAAAATAAAAAATCCTTACCCTCTCTTTCACTAATGATCAAACTCTGGGCAGACACTACAGATGAGCCAATGAGCTGTGTATCATAGCAGTCAATGTGGTAGAGTGGGCAGAGTCTGATAATCAGGGCATCTGAGTACAAACTTTGCTTGGCCGTGGACACCCATTAGGTCAGGAAGGTGACAATTAAAGACATCTTCAGAACCTAAGCAGTTTTTAGGTCCGTTGCATCACATTTCTGCATCATTCTCCATTTTTATTGGTGGGGCTGGAGCAGCAGCGGGGTCAAAATCAGTTTACCTTCTGGAAAAAAAACATGCCTTCACACTTCATAGGTTTAGGCCAGGTTGCGCAAATGAGGCTGTCCTGGTGTTTTTGGATGACATTCCCTTTAGTCCAAGCCAGCTTAACCAGTAGAGAGGAAGTATGGGAGTTGCAGTCCAAAACCCCATAAGCCCATGGCCAAGGCAATAAACAGTCTTCAAACATGGTCTTGATCTCTCTCTCTCTCTCTTTCTGTTTCTTATTAGCAAGCATTTAAGGCGCTCTTCCTACACAAATAATGGCAGCGTAGCTTTATTTATTTATTTATTTATTTATTTATTTATTTATTTATTTATTTATTTATTTATTTGTTTGTTTGTTTGTTTGTTTAGCTTTCACACCACCCAATTAGTACTCTGCATAATTTGCATCAGAAGAACACAAATAAAGCAATATAACTTAAAAACAAAACAAAACAACCTTTAAAAGTTTATTTAAAACATGGCTGTTTAGACAGGCCTTGCACCTGCAGAACCCAGGGATTATCATCCTTTAAACCAGCTCTGTCATTCTGACTTCTCCCTCCCCCCCCTCTCTCTCTCTCTCTTTCTATCTCTCTCTCTCTCTTGTTGAATGGTAGTCTCATTTTTAAAATTTAAGTCATATTGCTTTTTCGTTTTGCTACTTTGGTTTATGCACAACGTGATATATTTGATTCTTTGACTCTTGTTGGTTTATAGTAAACTTCCCAGAGTGGCTTTAGCTGACAGAGGGGATTAAATAAATAAATAAATAAATAAATAAATAAATAAATAAAAGGCCAATCAGGTTATTGGTTTTTATCTTATTTAAGAAATTAGATAAATCAACTGACAAGAGTAAGCACACCCAGCTAATGGCATGAGGATGGCAAAATATATTTGAAAAGCATGAAAAGAGGAAGCCCCTAATAAAGGCTTCCTTTGACAGCCTTGTGCTGAGCATCCTCTCCTCATTTTAGAAAATCATGGGACAAAGAGCTGCAGCCTAGCTCTGTGAGGGACCATGATGACTTTTGTTGAGGGTGAGAGCCATGAAATGGGTTTCTAAGCAGAAGGCAACTGAGCTCTGTGTTGCACCTTGTCTTGAGGAGACAGTGTGAATTCCCAGCCTTGCCATGTTTCTCCTGGAAACTGGAAAAACACAAAGAGTAGAAATGAGAAAGAGAGAAGCTGCTTGGCCGTCTCTGCTGTGCTGAGTCAGGAATACTGTCCCTCCCCTTGGCACTCCGCTTCACAGCTGAAGAGGCAGTTGCTATAGAAATGCTACAATTGCCTTTGTATTCACAATCTGTCTTCCTCTTGCTAGGGGGAGAGAAAGAAGGAGGGGAAGGAAGCAGTCCCCAATGGTGATGAATCAATTTTCCTATCTTTCATTTCCTGGCAAAAGGGTAGGACAAAACCATTCTGATGTCTCCATATGAACCTACCCGGCAATTAAGATCCAGCCAGGGGCCCTTCCTGAAAGAGCCACCCCTCAAGGAGGTGAAAGGGATGGCTTGCAGGTATAGGGCCTTTTTGGCAGCTGCCCCTAGGCTATGGAATACCCTCCCAAGTGAGATCCGCCTGGTGCCGACACTGATGACATTTCGGCGCCAGACAAAAACCTTCCAGTTCTGGAAGCTTTTAAACTGATAAAACATAGATTGTGGGTCCTGATGGCAATATGAGATACTCTTCCTCCACACTCAGTACTAGTGCTCTTTTCTCTATGTAGGCTAGATTTAGAACTTGGTAGACTAGGCCTTTTGGGGGTGCTATGGTCAAGGACATGACAATGCCACAACCATGGCTCAACACATTAGTGGCGTACAGGAACACATTTGGGATATGAAGAATCCCAACACAGTGTTTGTGCCAAGTAACAATCACTTACACTGTCTTACTGACATGCATGAAATTGGTGTTGGGACAGAGTCTGTGACTTTCTTTGGCTAGTGTGGAAATTACCAATTCATCTCAAGTGATTGTGTGACACCAGATGGAGTTCAAAGCAAGAAGCTCGCTGAGCACACTGAGGAAATAAGTGGAGGTGTTGAGAGATTGGCCTGGAGAAATTTCTGAAATGAAGGGTGATGCAAGAAGTCTGTTAGTTTGTATCATGACCTATCCTTTTTTCTTATTCTTGCATTTTGGAGCCTAGTACTTACCCAAATGAATGATGCTCAAATCTACCTTCCAAAAAAAGAAGAAAGAAAGAAAGAAAGAAAGAAAGAAAGAAAGAAAGAAAGAAAGAAAGAAAGAAAGAAAGAAAGAAATGAAATGAAAGCAAAAAGCAAACCAGAGTGTTCTGCTTATATACTGCCCCATACCGCCTCTGATCGGTTTGCAGTTTTAATTACAGTATGCTGGGTACAGATTGCCCCCCCCCCCAGCAAGCTGGGTACTCATTTTACTGACCTTGGAAGGATGGAAGGCTGAGTCAACCATGAGCCTGCTACCTGGAATTGAACCCCAGGTTGTGAGCACAGTTTTAGCTGCAGTGGAGCTGTTTAACCATTGCGCCACGAGGCTCCTATGTCTTTGATCTTTTTTTCCATTGAAGCAAACTGTTTCGTTCCATCTGTAAAAGGGGTCCCTTACCTGCAGAGTGGCTGCTGCCGCTGGAGCCCAGAAGAAGGAAGAGGAGGAGGAGGATCACTGCCACCACTCCGGCACTCCCCAGCTCCCCTCAGCCCACCTTCCAGCCTCCTGTCAGCTGGGTCCCAGAGGCAGGGAATTTAGTGCTGGGGAACCATTTTCAGAGGGCTTCTGCCAAGCTTCCAATTGCTGGAGCCCTTTAAAACTGGCCCAGATAGCATGAGGGGATCCCCCTGGTGTCGAATGGGCCATTTTTAAAGGGTTCCAGCCCATGACAACTCAGCAGAAGCCCTCTGAAAATAGTCAGGTGGTCAGTTCCAGGTGATCACACTGCCCAACTCACCATTTTCAGAGGGCCCCTGCAAAGTTGTCATGGGCTGGAAACCTTTAAAAATGGCCCTGTCAGCACCAGCAGGATCCCCTGGTGCTGACTGGGCCAGTTTTAAACTGGTCCAGCCGATACCCGCTTAGCAAGAGCCTCTAAAAATGGCTCCTGGGCACCAAATCTGGTGACTCTAGGA
Source organism: Phrynocephalus forsythii (assembly GCA_029282475.1). NCBI lineage: Eukaryota > Metazoa > Chordata > Lepidosauria > Squamata > Agamidae > Phrynocephalus > Phrynocephalus forsythii. Next base: position 9,725,032 of record JAPFRF010000022.1, read on the forward strand.
CTCAGGTGAGCCATTTTGTTTCATTTCATTTTATTTTGTATGAATTTTTTTAAAAAATGTAAGAAATGAAATGAAACGAAACAGGGGTGGGCACAAAAGAAAATGGAGGGCCAAAGTTCACACAACCCTAACATAAAGGAAAAAACCAACAATCTGCACTTTGTGTTGCCAGTGCCTGACAAAGGGTAGATGCCGGGCAATAAAGCTTTCCGAAGGAATATAAATGCGCATTTTTAAAATCCATGATATGTTTTATAAATGAATCTTATTTACCTTTCTAGCTGCAAGGTCCTTTGTTAGGTCATCAAAATCTGGTGGCTGTTGCACCACTAGGTCGAGGAAGAGGAGTAGCAATGGTGGACACAGAAAATATTGCAAGTGTAGAGAAGAGGATGCATCCTGCATTTCATTTTTCAAGAAATCAAAAGAAGAGTCTGCCCTTTGCCTTTTAACAGTCCTTGTCTGTCTTTCTTCCATTAGAAAGCCAATTAGAGCTGTCTTTTCACAGCAAAAAAAAGAAAGATGGAAAGCCTAAACTGAAAATAAAAATGAAGCAGAACGTCTAGATGGACAGTGCCCTTTTGCTCTGCCTCCACCAAACTGTCCATCACCTGGTCTTTGCATTCCCCCATTCCCTAGGAAAATCAGGAGCACACAAAAACCATCACTGATCCATGCTAGGATTGGGTTGGAGTCTTTCCCAAGGGGACCACTGTTATGTGCTCTTGCTCCAGGCACCAAGGGGGTTGGTGGACCACTGCATTGCCTGCCTGTCACAGCTGTTGTCATTGTGAGATTCCCCCTGTTGTGTTCTTAGTGTAACTCGTGAACTGCCTGAGTTGGAGTATATTAATAAATAGAAAGGAAGGCTCCAAACTTACCTGGAAGTTGAGTCATGGCTACTGGACTTCTTTTTTGAGAGACAGAAACGTTTCGCTGTTCATCCAAACAGCTTCATCGGTCTGAATACAGCTAGTGCAAGATACTTGCACTAGCTGTATTCAGACCGATGAAGCTGTTTGGATGAACAGCGAAACGTTTCTGTCTCTCAATTAGCCACGACTCAACTTCCAGATAAACTCACCTGGATGACTGAGAATCTTCACAGACATATTGCTCCAAACTTACCTTCGCTCCCGCCAAGCTCTAGCCGGGCCCCAGCTGGGTGGGGCCTGATCAAGCTCCCAAGCACAGGCAATGGGAGACAGGTGTGGGATGTGGGAGCGGGAGGCTGGAGAATGACTGAAGGGCAGGATTCTGGCTTGTCCAATTGGGGGCCAGCAGGCTGTTAAACCATCCAATGGCCTGCCACCACGGGAATATTTTGGGTGTGTATATAAACTGGCCCTTGGACCTATTTGGCAGTGCTTTTTATTCCTTTGCAACATGTGCTTCTGCTGTGAATAAAGAGCTGAATTTCACTTGGGTGTCGCCTGGTTTCATCGGACCTGCTCTATAACACCCCCACACACACACACACACTGTGTGAGAGTGAAAAGACCACACTCATGTTAAGCACAAGTTGGCACTGTGCCTGTTTTGAATAAAAGCTGCCATGATCCATCAGGCAGGCATGCTGGGTCCAAAAAGTAACTTTTCCAATTTCTTCTAATCAGACTGCAGATAATGGCTGCTCTCATCTTCGTGTAAAAGCAGGCACCTTTGCCGGCATTTTGAGGGAGGCATCTATTGGCTACATCATTAATGGATTTAGACTGTAGATAGGAGCGCGCCCTTTATAAGAGAGAGCGCGCTCCCCACAGCCTGCCTCCGCAAACCAGGTGTTTCCCCACCCTCCCGCCACGGTTTATGATGTGCTGGTGATGCTTTGCTGGTCGCTTAGGGGCCGGATGGGAATTTTTGACCATTTCTCTGATTGGCCTTGAGCAAATGGAATTTTTCGCCCATCCCACCATTCACATATTGGCGGTGGGTGTTGTAGGTAATAACCCTGGTCACAACTGGCTGGTAGCGCATATTTAACCATTTAGGTCCCGAATCTAATTACATCTTCACGTCTTGGCAGCCTTCCATTAATAACCCAATAGGATTTAGTTAGGGAGCAAATAATAATAATAACCCAAAACCCTAGGAGGGCTGCCAACCTTTAATCAAGCGTTGATGCCAAAAGATCTGCTTGGCATCCTCAAGGATGGCAGTTCAATGGGCGCAGGAAATTTTCAAAACAGGACCTAATCAATTTGTTTTGTTACCATTTTGATGATGCGCCAAGGCTCAGGCCCTCCTAAAGTTATTGTTCATTGATAAGTAATTTAAAATTCATTACTGTAGTTAATAAAGTTGTGGCCCTTATTTAACCCAAGCGGAACGTGTGTTGCCTCTTTCTTTCAACCTGGCCCGGCAATTTGTGGTTCATCTTAAGGTAAAAGCAGATCTGTGCTTCTGCAGGCATTTTGGCAAGCCATCTAGTCCTACATCATTAAGGGATTTAGACTGTAGATAGGAGGAAATGAGAGAGAAATGAGAGAGACCATTATCTACAATATCAGAAAGCAAACCAGGTGTTTGCTGCTTTTGTGATGACTTCATTGCCTTTGACAGTACATTCCATCATCTCTATTACATGTGAATTTTTGTAATATTGTGCCCTGCTAGAAGAGCAGTGTTGGAACAAATGGAATCCCTGTGCCTTTTACAACCGCTGCCAGTTCACATCAAAGTCCCCGTACGGGATAGCCATCCTGCTAGGGAGATCGTCAATGGCAAACGCCTGTTTTCCTATTCCAGCCGTACGTCTTGTGCTGTAGTCATCGGGAGGTCAGGATCTGAGCCTTCTCCGTGAAATTGAATCATGGTTTAATTGTTAGCTCAAAGAGCTTTATGTTGGGGGGAAAAGTGAGCTTCCCAGCTGGGTCCGTGATATCTCTGCACTGCTGGAACGCAGCAAGGATGAATTATACTCATCAAGCAGGTACACGAGAGCCATTTTCAAAGCAGGAGGGCTTTGCTTTGTTTTTTTCCCAGGTCTCTCGTTTATGTACCCAAGAAGCAGTTTGCTAACTAAACATCCATTTCAAGGAGGAGAAAAGGGGCCCTTAGATTCTCTTAAAGAAGCAGAATCAGAGTCACTTGCGCCCAAAGTAAGAAGATAGGGGGAAACCCGTGGCTGGTTTTTCTGAATGCCATTGGGAAGGAAAACAATTAATTTTGAAGATGGTGAGCATGTTGTCACTTGAACAGGGAGGATTCAAGAGTAAGTGAGAGACAGAAAATAGAAGAAGTAACAAATCCTTTTGTTTCTGGATGACTGAAGAGCAGATACATTAACTCTGTGCAGAGTCTGCTCATGGTCCCATGCTGGGTGGACACCCCCCCAGTAGCATCAGTGTGAGGTGTTTGCTCCTTCTTATACCATAGGCTGCTGGTGGCTTTGCCTTCTAATAGAACAGGATAGATTAGAGAGCTGCTGCCACAGATTCATAGAATAAAGGGATTGGAAGGGGCCTATAACACCATCAAATCCAACACCCTACTCAATGCAGGGGTTTAAGTTAGAGTAGATCTGGCATAAGTTTCCTAGATGCCCTAAACACATCTGATCTTGCCTGATTTCGGAAGCTAAGCAGGGTCAGCCTGGTTAGTACGTGGATGGGAGACCACTAGGGAATACCAGGTGCTGTAGGCGCCTGGAGTAGGAATTGACAAACCACTCCAGTATTCCTGCCAAGGAAACTGGACATGGGGTCACGAAGTGTCAGTCATGACTGTAATGACACAACACACACGCACATACACACACAAACACCTGACATATGGCTGTCTAGCCTTTGCTTGAATGCTTCTAGAGCTCACCGCCTCATAAGGTAATTGATTTTGTTGTTGTACTGCTCCAGCAGGAAGTAGGTTTTTCCTGTTATTGAACTGACATCTGGAATTCTACAATGCAGGCTTGTCCAAACTTCAGCCCTCCAGATGTTTTGGACCACAACTCCCACCGTCCTTTGCCATTGAAAATACAGGCTTGGAATTCTGGGAGTTGTGGTCCAAAACATCAGGAGCACCAAAGTTTGGACATGCCTGCTATAATGTGACTCCATTACATGCCCTGCACCCTGGGATGACTGCAAACACCTCCTGCCCCTCCTCTGTGTGACAGTCTTTCAGTTATTTGAAAAGTGCTGTCATATCTCTCCTCAGCCACCTTTTTTTGCTTTGTTTGTTTTGCAATTGGTGCTATTTCTGCAAGCCTGATTTTTCAGCCATCGAATGTTGAAAGAGTTATGTTCATAGAGGAAAAACATTGCAATAGCAAGAAATACACGTTAAATTTAACATGTGATTTGATTCTTAGTGCAAAGCCAAGACTCATGTCCTCCTGTTGTCTTTAGTTGGATTACATGAGAATGTGTCCAATCTACGTTGTAAGCCAACTATTTTAATTCTTACTTCTTGGAGTAAATTTAAAAATTCTATTCTTTTTCTTTTTTGCAATTGATCTGGATTTTACAGCACACTTTGGGACTCAAAACATGTACTGAATGTGTATCTAAATGTTGCACTGAATGTCTGTCTGTCTGTCTATCTATCTATCTATTTTCAGTGGACCCCTGTATAACAAACAGCTTGTATAACATAAAATTTGTACAACATAAAATATTCTTGAGATAGGGGAAATTTGCTTAACATAATTTCCTATGGGGAGAATCCGTACAACATAAAAATGGAATTACTCCATTTTCAATGCATTCCTATGGGAATTTGTATAAAGGCAAATTTGCTTAACATAATTTCATTTGGAACGAATTAATTCCTTTATACAAGGTACCACTCTATCTATCTATCTATCTATCTATCTATCTATCTATCTATCTATCTATCTATCTATCTATCTATCTATCTATCTATCTATCATAAATATTTTAGAATAAAAGGAATAAAATATTTACAAAAGACATGCCTTGGTGCAAATACATCCAAAATGTGCATTTTTTAAAAAACTGATGTTAAATAATATGAATTTTATGCAGTTTTCTTTTAAAAATGCACATGGAGGCATAAATGAAATGAAGGCGATGTATGCATGAACAGATGTGAAGCCAACACAGATGGGAAATAGACTGATCAGTAGTTTTGATTAATGTGTTGTTTACAGTCCCTAGAAACATGCACTGCCTTCCATTCAGCTCCTGTTCCAATGACTAGCTCTTTGGAGTGCTGTCCTGTTTGAGCTCCTATGGATCATGTCTTCCTCATGGCAGGACAGATATATTGCAAAAGCAAGTGGGAGTTATATTGAGAGAGGCCACTGATCAGGTTAGCACAGATCTTGAGAGCATCTGCTGAGGGCCAGTATCCTTTTAAGGTTTTAGATGGGAGTCTTAGATGAGATAAACCTTTCCATGTCTAGTAGTTGTGAGATCATTGTCATGAGCCAGGTGATCCTTTTCAGCTCAGCCTGGAAACTCTCAAGGATCCAGCCTGGGACCAACAAGATCTTTGGAGGATAAACCTTTCCATGTGTAGTAGTTGTAATGATTGTCATGAGCCAGGTGAAGCCCAAGTGGTAGACAAAATGGGCAGGAGATTTCTGTTGTACACACAACCTGCCAGGAGGCTTGCTGTGGCAATCTGATTGACAACGCCCCACCAGGAACTGGTTACTGGATTAAATAGACTTTTGGTTTTGATCATCATGACCCATCATGTGTCCTTATACCTCCTAGAACAGTGGTGGAGAACCTTCGGCACTCCAGATGTTTTGGACCACAACTCTCACAGTTCTTTATCATTGGCAATACAGGCTTGGAATTCTGGGAGTTGTGGTCCAAAACATCTGGAGTGCCAAAGGTTCACCACCACTGCCCTAGAAGCTCATAGGCTGGGCAGAAAAGTCATAGATTTCTCCAGTGCTCCATTACTGACCTGTGGTAATAAACTCCCTGCTGAACATGGATTCATTTGGGAAGCTTGGTATTCAGTGACAGATCCATGATAAACATTCATTGATAGATCTGTGTTAGAAAGCACTGTATCAGGCTGTACCCCATTGCTGAAATTCTACATGCCCTTTAGCGTTTTACCCTACTTAAAAGAGTGAATGAGCTGTAACACACATAACCTATTTACCTAGCTCTATGGCTGCTTTTACATGACCCCTAAAATCTGCTGGCAACTTAAATGCAGATCCCACCCCCCAACTTGGTTTTTGTTCTGCTTCCTGTGTTCCCACCTCCCACACTCTGATTCTATTGCTTGTGTCTGCGGTGAGGGGAGAGAGAAAAAAATGCAGGCTCACCTCCACTTGCCATCAGCAGCAGCTAATGGTTCCAGCCCGTTAGGATTCCTGTCTGTTAAAGGGGGGGGGCAACAAAAACAAACAAAAAGCGGAGGAGGGCCAGCCATGCAATGCTTTAAAACAGCAACAAGGAACAGCAACAAGGATTTTACCTCCTCCAGACCAGGTACATGTAAAATGCGCTGGGGTGCGCTTAAGTGGGCATGGTCGTACTTTATTTTTTTTTTAAGTCTGCTGCTGGTGGGAAAACAATTTTATGCTCCGCACCTGCGAGTGTTTTGCAGAGGATTTTAGGGGTCATGTAAAAGCAACCTATGTTTCACTGCAAGGGATGTGCATATCCCTTTTGCTAAGAAAGCAGCTTCAACAGGGAGAGTCATTTCCTGATAAATGGTAGGTTTGACACCGATGCCACTAAGGTACAACCAGCTGAGATAAATAGGCCAACAAGAACATCCAAACAGGATTTAAACACACACAAAAACCTGTTGAAATCAATTGCAAATAGACTGGTAACTAGTGAGGAGAGATGGAATGAGCCAGAAAACACTCATATTTCCTTATTGCCACCAGCTATGCAGCAGTGTTTTGGAATGGCATTAGCAAATTATCGAGCCGTTCGGAAAACAAAGAATTACAATAATCAATTCCTGCCATGATAAAAGGACCCAGCTAAGCATTCTGCTCCAATAATGTTCACACAGGCCATAATTTCAGAGATATTGTGTCAGCAAAGGAGTGGGGGAAGTGATGCTTGGTTATTTATCTGCAATTACGTTCTCCCCTATGCAAATACATATTTATTAGATTTTATGCAAATACACATTAGGAGAGGAGGGGGGAACCCCCAGGAGCTACGGAAGCCCCATCTTGTATATATATAAAACTAATAATGGATTTTGAGATGGTAAAGCTAACAGGGGAGGACAATGGAATACAGTGTAAGCTCTTAAACAGCTGTGTCAGCCCCCTCAGCGTAATCCCCCTCCTTTCTGCCAATTACATCACTTCGCTGCAGAAACAGGAAGAGGAAAATTAATTGGCATGGTAAATTGAATTATAACTGTTGCAGAAAGAGTCTCCGCAAAATGCAGAGTGGGTGAAGGACAGAGAAGGGCAGCATTGGTGAGAGCTGACAAGTGTGGTAGAGAGGAGATTCCTGATGGTAGACATCCTAATGAGCAGTTATAATTACTTGTTTTTAAATGTGGCCAATGAAGCTTCTTGTGACTAAGGTGGTATGCTTCATCATTACGGTTCGCCATTTCACACCGTGTTGCACAAAAGTTGTGCACTTTGTGCCAAAGCTGCATTTCAACATGCCAATGTGTCATGGGAATTAGCTTGACACCGAACTGGATTCCAGAAAGTCGCACCTTGGCACCTTTAACCATGCAAATCCGGATGTTCCTTGAAGGGTGTTGGGTAGCTGGTGTGTCCCAGTGAATAGACTAGGGCTGCTTTTACACGACCACTAAAATCTGCTGCAAAGTGTGACCACACCCACTTAAGCATGACCCAGCACATTTTACAAGTACCTGGTCTCAAAGTGGTAAAATCCTTGTCACTCTTCTGATCCAAATTTTAAACCATTACTCAAGTCCGTGGGAGCACCGAAAATCTGCACCAAAACCTTTTTGCCTTGTTATGGTCTTTCCTCCGGTTCTCAGTCATGGGATCAGAACAGTTGCAGATTTTCAAAATGTGACCATGGGAACATCCAATCCATGACATCAACCAGGTGATCGCTCCAGGGTGTGCTCCAGATCAAAGTTTCCTGTGTATGTTAGTGGTCATGTGAAAGCTGTCTAGGACTCAGGAGGCATTGGTTTGACTCCTCAGCTCTGTCATGGAAACTCATTGGGCAGTGATGGTACAACTGGCCAGACCACTCTCTATGTGGCTCACCATGAAAATCCAATACAGAACAAAAACAAGGATCTTACCATATGGCCATGGCTGGTTCATATAGACCCCTCCCTCCACTGGTGAGCTGAAGGACCCAAACTATGAAGTGGTGGAAGAGCCGCTATTAACAAGAAGGATGTTGCTTTCTGATTGCTCACAGGCTTCCAGATCAATTCAACAATGGGGAGGGGTGGCCTATCCATGAGATGGGAATGCCTTCCCCCAACCCAGAAGAAGAGCATTGAGTACTTGAACTGATATAATCAGCTGTCAAGGATTTTTTTTATCAATCTGGGCCTGTGAGATATCCTGCCCAAGTATTCACAGAAACACAACTGGCAAGCCCAGTTTGGTCTCATGAGGAGATGAAAGGGAACTCTTTTCCTACTTCAAAATGTGAAAAGTTTTTTTTTTGTTTTGTTTAATCTCCCTTAGGAGAGTTTTGTGCAGTGTTTTATATTTTGAACCTTTTAAATCCACAGGGTGGGTGGGGGTCTTTTCAAGGAAGGCCTTGCATTTTAATAATATAATAATCCTAGAACTGTGTAGTAGTAGGAACTGGCAAGCCACTCCAATATTCCTGCCAAGAAAACTCCATGGATATGGGGTCACAAAGAGTGGACAGAATGGAAGAGTCCCGGTGGATCACAGAGTCCAGTCCCTGTCAAGGAAGCACAGAACTTTAGCCACCAAGGACCTTGGACTTTGCACTACATGTGTTTTGACTTGTATTTTGTGCCAAGGACACATTTTAAAATTCCAAATTTTTGCTCAGAACCCACATTGTCTTGCAAACACTGCTGCTGATGAAGAAAAACAAAGTAGTGATGGTTTTGCTCTGGTGCAGGGCCAAAATCACCATCATCATCTTGCAATATTTGGTTCCCCCCCCCAGCTATCTTAACAATAATTCAAATACCCTTTTCCACCATGGACAAGAAAATGTGCAAATATTTGCTATATGCTTAAGAAGCAGATAACTTCTCCTGCCACCCCTGGAATACCCAAACACTGGTTTCCAGCATCTGTTCCACCACCATCATTACTGCCATGAGTGGGTTTTTTCCCATCCCCCCCTTTGTCCCAGATGTTCAGCTTCTGAGACAGGAGGATATTAGAATAACTGTTTTTTATTTTATTTTATTTTTTGGTACATGGTTCTGATGACACCGCTCCTAATTTAATAACTAACAATGTGAAATGTCTGTCTGTTTGAGGAGCAGAACTTGTTTAATGCTTTAATTGGTACTTATTCTAAACAGTTCATTAGGAAGACTGCTCCTTCTGTCGGGTTTTACAATCAGGCTGACCTGACAAGCGGGAGGCCAGCCATTCTGATCATGTAAGGATGCTAATTAACAAGCCTTAGGTCACGCCTGTGTTTGTGAATACATACAGTGCTCCTGGGAGGTTACAGACACAGATGCAAAAAGACAGAGGGAGTATTTTAGGGTTGTTGTTTTGGTTTTGATTTTAAATCCCCCACCCATGATAGGGGGTTGATAAAATAGGGCACCCTGTCTCTAGTGTAGTTGCAATGCCTTCCATTTGGCCACATGTCAGAATGGAAATTTTAATTGGGAAATAAGATAATTGACATTGGGGTGTGGTGGCTCAGCAGACTAAGTCTCCAAAAGCTGTTGGCTGCAAAGTCAGCAGCTTGGCGGTTTGAATCTAACTAAACAGCCATTAAACAGAAGGATGGCCCAACATAGGAGGGGTGACAGCTCAGGACCAGAATCAGCAGTTCACCTCCATATGAAGGACAAAGGGCACTCATTCAAAGATGAGGATGTACACATATTAGACAAAGAAGATAGGTAGTTTGACAGGGGTCAGGGAAGCCATTCATGTGAGCATTGAAAGCTCCTCTCTCAACAAAGGTGGGGGCCTCAGGCATAGTCTATCTGCTACTTATCAGGGTGTGCGTCCAACAAAGACAAATCAATAATAATAATAATAATAATAATAATAATAATAATAATAATAATAATAATAATAATAATTTAATAAAATAATAATAATAATTTATTGTCATTTTATTTCACAGTATACACATACAACGAAATTCAGACACAGAGACCAGATTCAACACACACACACACACACACACACACACACACACACACACACACACACACACACACACACACACACACAACACACAAAATCTCCAAACACAACACACATTAAAAAAACCCTTCAACACACACACATAAAAATCCCCGAACACTCCCCCACCCACCAACCCACCCACTCCCCTAAAAACACAAGCATCTACACAACAGGCTAGGTAATCCTGTCCAAGTGCTCACTGCTGGTGGTTCTTGAGTTCATTATTAAGTGCAATTATAGCTCTGGGATAAAAACTGTTCAGAAGACGTGACAGTCCGAGTTTTAATTGTTCTGTATCTTCTGCCACAAGGCAACAGTTCAAAGAAATTGTGAGCAGGATGAAGAGTCCCTCAGAATGTTGTGTGACTTCCTCAAACAGCAAGAAGATGTCATCCAGGGATAGCTGGAGCCCTGTAACATTCTGGGCAATTTTAATTATTCTCTGTAGAGCTTTTTGACAGAGCTGCTCCCATACCATGATAGCATGCCATAAGTTAGTTTCAATGGTGCTGTGATAGTAAGACAGAAGTAGATGCTGGGATAAATTCATCTTCCTGAGCATTCTTAGGAAATACAGCCTCTTCTGTGCCTTCTTCACAAATTGGTGTTGGAGGTCCTCTGAGATGTAAGTGCCCAGTTATTTAAAGCTACCAACCCTCTCCACCTCCTCACCATTTATGTACAATGGTAAATGTACATCTTTCTTCCTCCTAAAATCAATTATAAGTTCTTTAGTTTTTTTGGTGTTAAGTATAAGATTGTTTTCTTTACACCAAGTCAACCCAGACAAATCAAAATGGCCTTCACCACAAGGCCATAGCTAATGACCATTACTTTATAGGTTTCAGCACCTTAGGCCATTGTTCACCTTAAGGCTATGGATACTATTGTCTACCTAACAAGCCTATTCAGACCATTGTTCATCTTATGAGCCTATTTCAGACCAGGGTGACAAGAGGTCAAAGCTGACTATAAGATGGAGGACTCGCACTAGCTGTATTCAGACTGATGAAACTTTTTGGATGAACAGCAAAACATTTTTATCTCTCAAGAAAAAGAAGTCCAGTAGCCATGACTCAACTTCCAGATAAGTAGATAAATAGGTACCACCATAAAAAGCAGGAAGTTAAAACAGTGTTTCCTTGCAGCCATGCCGGCCACATGGCCATGCGCTTGCACAACACTAGCTCTTTGGCTTGTATACGGAGATGAGCACCCACCCTAGAGTCAGACATGACTAGCGCACATGTACAGGGGGAGAACCTTTACCTTTATAACTGACATTGGTTTTCTGCCCTATGCAGAGCAGTATGCAAGCTTTATTTCTCCAAAAAACAGCCAGAGTAAATTTTCTCAGCTTATGTGGTACAGGTTCTGTCTCCAGGACATTAAGGTACATATAATGGCTGAATTAGCTAGTCCTGGTATACTGTAGTGTATAGAGTGACAAACTAGCACACTGGAGTACAGGGTTCAAATCCTTGTTCGGCTATGGAAACTCATTGGGAGTGTGGAAGTGGTAAGCCTACCCTGGTAAAATTACTTATAATTGAAAGCTCTATTAGGGTTGCTATAATTTAGTGCCAGCATGATGGCACAGAACATACACACAGTGGCTGGATAACTCATTGATTTAGGTTTACATAAGAACATAAAAGAGCCATGTTGGATCAGGCCAAAGCCCCATCTAGTGCAGATTCCTGTATCTCACAGTAGCCCCACCAAATTGCACTCATGTGTTCCCAGAGGCATTTGGTGAGGCCACTGTGAGATACAGGAAGCTGGACTAGATGGGCCTTTGGCCTGATCCAGCATGGCTCTTCTTATGTTCTTATGTTCTTATGTAAATGCATCCGGGAGCCCACAAGACTAGATATCTGTCTCTTCATACCACTCCCCTGCATCTGGTCCTTGAAGTACCCCAGTTTTAATCCCGGAGATTACACATCTCCATCATGGTTTGTAACCTATGATGGATTTTTCCTCCATGAATCTGTCCAATCCCCTTTTGAAGGCATCCAGGTGAGATGTCATCACCACATCCTGTGGCGGGGAGTTCCACAGACACCCTGAAGAGCCAGAGTTTGGGAGTTTGATTCCCCCCCAATGCCTCTTGGGAGAAGAGCCATCCTGTGTGGCCTTGGGCTAGTTGCACAGTCCCAGGTTGCCCCTCAGAAGGGAATGGAAAACTACCTCTGAATGCTCTCTACCTAGAAAACTCTGAAAAGGGTTATCATAAGTCAGAATTGACTTGATGGCATACAACTATTATTAATAGGAAAATATTAAATCTCAAATCCTGGATATTGCTTCCCAGTCTATGAGATGGAGCCATGGTCTGGCAGTGCTTCTGGTTTTCCTACATGGATATGGGTGCCCTGAGTGTGCAAGTCTTTTCATACAGGAGCGGTTGGACCCTCTCTATCAGGATTGGTAAAATGAGATGGGGAAACAGCAGTGCTTCTGGAAGGCCACACCTTCTCATGGACGTTCCTTACCTGGGCAGGGAGAGAGATTAAAGCATTCTGGAATGATGGATCTATGCTTTCAGAGAATTGACTTGATGATTCTTGATGTCCTTTCCAACTCTTCCATCCAATGATTCTATTTATATTCTGAAAATATATATCAAACCATGTTTTTTTCCTGTTCATGTTTTCTTAGGAACAGGACAAATTTGGAACATTCATAGAAAACAGAACATTTTTTCCAAACTACACATCAATCAGAGAGTTGAATTGCAAGGTATATTTGCCCTTTGTCCATTGCTTCTCCATAGATAGTCTGTTTCTAAAGTTTACCTAACCTCACTGGGAAATAGTGTTGGGAAACAGCTTTCACTCCTTTTTTGGTGAGGATTTCATTCTTAGGCCTCTATCCCATGTCCCTTTAAATGCAGATTAAATTTGTAGATAAACTGTGTTCAAAAATGTCATCCCCACGATCACTGGGCTTTTGAAAAAAAAAAAAAGAAAACCCTGCAATGCCCCCTTAAGCGAGGTTTCTAAGACCTACCGGAGAGGTAGGGAATTTTTTGCCTCACTTAAAAAATCCACCTTTTAAAGAACCAGACATTGTGGGAAAGCGTAGATGATCCGTTTTATCCCCCTCATAGCGCCAACTGGCTGTTCCTGGAGCTGGTCGGTGCTTTTTTTTAAAAACTCCCCCACACACACACATACCTAGCACCAGTCAGTTGGTCTTCTGGCTGGTCTGGTGGTTTAAATCTTTTTTTCTTTTTATCCCCTACCCCTCCAGCACTGTTCAGCTAGCCTTTTTTAAAAATCCTTGGATACGAGAACTGCTATCCCACATCTTCAGTCACATAATGAAAGGAAGAGGAAAAGCCAGACCTTCCAAAGATCAGGATCTTCCCCAGGTGAGATAGCAGCCTTACTGATGCAATGATAGATCCAAGGTGCCCAAGCATTATTTTTAATGTCTAGAGTCCAACAGGAGGAATGAATCACAGCTGTCTGTGGCCTGTCTCTTCCATATCTAAATCCCATAGCTCACCTTGTGCAGGTGGGATGAGACCTTTCATTACCTCCTGTCACAGTTCCACAGGCCAAGTGGCTGAGAGATGGGGCATCATCACCACTGTACAAACAAGAGATCTGCCTCCTGAGATAAGAGTGAATTACTGTCAAGACAGGGACCCTTGATGGAGATAAATTGACCAGGAATGCCATCTAACCTGCCTCTTGCTGCATCAACCTTTTCAGGGTGTATATGGAATTAGGCCTTTACCTCCCACGGAGCACCGTAAGCCTCTCCCAAGTGATGTGCAGACACAGATAAATACATGATCCAGAGTTCCAAGGACAGTACTGTTTTAGAACATCAGTGGGAAGGAGAATTGGATGCTCAAATTCATTGCAATGTGATGAAAAATCCTTAGTTATTTTTGGCACTAAATATTTGCATGGTTGCCCCTCTAGAATGGAATCTGACCAAAGTAGTTTAACAGAGCTTTCTAAGTATAAAAGTGGTTATGTTATACTATTATGAATGGTAGCTGGCTACTGGGAACCTCTGCCATCATTAGGCATTCTGAATATAGTAATCTCCCATATATCTGGGGGTTAAGGACCTGACCCGACCTGCAATAATTGAAAATCTGTGATATGCAGATGCAGGGCAGGTCGGGCCTGGGGGTGGGCAGGCAACAATGTTTAAAATGTCTTTAAGCAATGGAGCCAAGTGCATGGCTCCATTGCTTAAAGACAATTTAAACATTGTGCACTGCTTCTCCCAACCCCCCGGGGAGCAGGGGAGTGGCGTGCCATGCCTCCAAGGAAGCAATCCCCAGGTTCCAGCTGATTGGTGCTGGGGTGGCAGAGAAAAATCTTTATTTCCCCACCCCAGCACCAATCAGCTGGATCCTAGGGCTTGGGGAAGAGGAACAAAGGTTTTAAAACCCAGGCATTTAAAACCTTTTTCCCTTCCCCAAGCCCCGGGCTCCAGCTGATTGGCACTGGGGTGGGGGAGAAAAACTTTTCAGGGTATCCCTGTACTGTGGTCCCATGATATAGCTGGACCACAGTACATGAACTGTGAAAGGTCGGGGGACCACTGTATATCTTTTGGAGAAAATAAGAATCCCACATGCAGCTAATACTTGGTTTCATTGGGAAGATGGAGCTTTCCTACAATGACTGCCTTCTGCTAATAACCAAGTAGCAAAGCTTTTTTTCAAGAGATGGGCATTTTGTTTTGGAAGAAGTCCAGTTCCAAAATGAAACAAGGCAGCACAGCTACCATTCAGAACTGGGACCCGCCCTCTGGAAGGAAATCAGCCACTGACTTACCTTCCTTTGGTTTGCACAGGGTGAAACTCCAATAAGGAAGCAGCCTCCGATACATCATCTTTCCTTCTCCTGGGTGCTGGCCAATCAGACAAGGAGATAGAATGATGCATGTCATTGCACAGCTCCTTATTCAATGGAAGGTAAGTCAGTGGTTGATTTAGTTCCGGAGGGTGGATCCTAGTTCCAAACAGCAGCTGTGCTGCTGCGTTTCATTTTGGAACTGGAGCCCTTCCAAAACAAAACACTCATCTCTATATTTTACCTTTGTCTGGCTGGCCCTCCTCTCTTCCCATTTGCAATTTTCTTCTCCAAACCTCCAGCCACGCAGCTGCATAGTAGACTAAGACCCCAGATGGTAGAGGTAGCAGCTACTTTCTTTTTCCTCTGTTTGATACTTTTTAGTGTAACTGTAAGATCATCTGTAAATAAAGATCCTTTTTCTACTTAAGATGCTTTTAACATGCAAAGTGTTAGTTACTGTGAAGAGGGTAGATTCTAAGAACTTAGGCTACTTCTCTCACACATACATTTTTCTGCAGTCGCTGCTGCTTTGTTTCCACTTTATGCTCAAATAACATAAAAAAAGGAAATTACTGAACTCTCACAACAATAACTGAGATCTTCCCATCCCACATTCTGAAAGAAATTAACTAGAGATGGGCACAAAATGGAAATATAGCATTTTGTTCCATTTTGTTTCGTTTCAGTCTTCATTTCATTTTGATTTGTTAATAATGGATTTTTAAAACTTCTTTTTGTCACAAAACAAAATGATTCGTAAGGCTATAAATAATGGGGAACTTTTCCTTTTTTATTTAACAGGCAGCCCACTGCCCTAAATCAAAAACCCTCCTTAAACCTTCCAGTCGATTTGCTTTGAAACAAAGAACCCTTTGTAAACAAACAGGAAACCTAATGGCTTGCTGCTGAACCTCAGATCAAGAACATCTGAGAGATAAGCTCAACAGCTGATTGGCACAGGGAAGGAGGAATATATATACGGTGGACACTTGTATAAAAATGGTTTGTATAACATAAAATCTGTACAACATAAAGCATTCCGGAGATAGGGGAAATTTGCTTAACAGAATTGCCTATGGGACGAATCTATACAACATAAAATTGGTTGTGATTAGGGATTACTCCATTTTCATTGCATTCCTAAGGGAAATTTGTACAAAGGAAAATTTGCTTAACAGAATTTCATTTGGAACGAATTAATTCCTTTATACAAGGTACTATATATATCTATATCTATATCTATATCTATATCTATATCTATCTATATCTATATCTATATCTATATATATCTATATATATCTATATATATCTATATCTATATATCTATATATCTATATATCTATCTATCTATATCTATCTATCTATATCTATATTTATATCTATATCTATCTATCTATCTATATCTATATATCTATATCTATCTATCTATCTATCTATCTATCTATCTATCTATCTATCTATCTATCTATATCTATATCTATATCTATGCATGTTAGGGTGGATTCGGGTTTCTTCCCGTGTAGAAATAAGGTTGTTTTGGCGACGTTTCGACGAGGTCTCACTCGTCATCTTCAGGCTGGTGTTCTGGCTTCTTTCTTCTTGAAGCAAAGTGTGGTCTCAGTTGAAGTCCTTCTATAAATACTGCTGGGGGGGTGTGTGGTTTGCTTGCTCTGTTGCTGGTTGTAGGTTCCTTTGTTCCTTTGTTCTTTTGTGATCTGCTGTGTGGCTGAGACGATCGTTAAGGGATTAACTGCTGGTGGCTGTTTAGATGGCTGTTTAGATGCTGGTGGGTTAGATGGCTGGTAGGTTCTGGCAGTATCCTGGGCTTTGGTGGAGTGGGGTCCTGTGTCTTGTGAATTCATTTTGGTCTGGCTACGTGTCTGTGGTCTCCCAATCTTTTTTTGGGGTGTGTGAGTGTGCTCCATGTGGTGACTGGAGTGGGGTGCCGCAGTAGATGGTGCAGTCGTGGTTTTGTTATTGGATGGTGGTTTCGTTTCATCTGTGGGAAGGGTCTGGGTTTGTGTTTGGTGTGGATGGAAGGTGGTGGCATCTTGTGTCCTTTTGGACCTGGTGTCAGTCTTTGTGACAGAGGCTCGTCTGTTGACCAGGGCTAGTTTCCAGATGTCAGGCAAGCGGGAGGTGTCATCACGTTTATTCATGTTGTTTGGGTGTTTCTCTATTTCTCTAATCATGGAAGCCATTGAAATAGAGAAACACCCAAACAACATGAATAAACGTGATGACACCTCCCGCTTGCCTGACATCTGGAAACTAGCCCTGGTCAACAGACGAGCCTCTGTCACAAAGACTGACACCAGGTCCAAAAGGACACAAGATGCCACCACCTTCCATCCACATCAAACACAAACCCAGACCCTTCCCACAGATGAAACGAAACCACCATCCAATAACAAAACCACGACTGCACCATCTACTGCGGCACCCCACTCCAGTCACCACATGGAGCACACCACACACCCAAAAAAACATTGGGAGACCACAGGAGCCAGACCAAAATGAATTCACAAGACACAGGACCCCACTCCACCAAAGCCCAGGATACTGCCAGAACCTACCAGCCATCTAACCCACCAGCATCTAAACAGCCATCTAAACAGCCACCAGCAGTTAATCCCTTAACGATCGTCTCAGCCACACAGCAGATCACAAAAGAACAAAGGAACAAAGGAACCTACAACCAGCAACAGAGCAAGCAAACCACACACCCCCCCAGCAGTATTTATAGAAGGACTTCAACTGAGACCACACTTTGCTTCAAGAAGAAAGAAGCCAGAACACCAGCCTGAAGATGACGAGTGAGACCTAAGGGAAACGTCGCCAAAACAACCTTATTTCTACACGGGAAGAAACCCGAATCCACCCTAACATGCATACCTATACCCGTGAAAATCTACGAAAACATCTATATCTATATATCTATATATCT
This sequence comes from Phrynocephalus forsythii, assembly GCA_029282475.1. Lineage (NCBI taxonomy): Eukaryota > Metazoa > Chordata > Lepidosauria > Squamata > Agamidae > Phrynocephalus > Phrynocephalus forsythii. The sequence goes on from JAPFRF010000022.1 coordinate 9,743,090, forward strand.
ATATCTATATCTATATCTATATCTATATCTATATCTATATTTATCTATCTATCTATCTATCTATCTATCTATCTATCTATATCTATATCTATCTATCTATCTATCTATCTATCTATCTATCTATCTATCTATCTATCTATCTATATCTATATCTATATCTATCTATCTATCTATCTATCTATCTATCTATCTATCTATCTATCTATCTATCTATCTATCTATCTATCTATCTATCTATCTATCTATATAAAGTTCTAACTTTAAATCAACTTGCAGACCCACGTACAGCCAGCAGGGAAGGGAAGGGAAGAGCTCAGCTCCTGGCTATCTGCAAAGCAGATTAAGATCAGAGATAAGCTAGGTCAACAGCTGAGGCACAGGAGGGAAGGAAGGAAAACAAATTAATCAGTTTAAAAATAAACCTCCTGATCTCAAGATGGCTGGATCAAGAGGCTTCTCAGCACTAGGATGATTCATTTCATTTCCAAAACAAAAATGATGTTTCATTTCATTTCTTGATGACACACTGTTTTGTTTTGTTTTGTAGCATTTCATACGCTTATGAAATGACAAAACAGGCTATCATTTTTCACAAGGTGCCCATCCCTAAAACTGGCTTATTCTGCCCCATCTCTGGCTTTCCAATGTACAAGCTTTCAACACTTCCTAAAGTCTTGGCTTCTCAGCCTCTGCTTCATCTTGGGGGGACTATTGTCAGAAGATACCTATGGAAGAAGCCAAGGTCAGTGGATTTGGCTTCCCATGTGAAAGCTGAATGATTTGAGTGAGGAAGTCCTCTTTAAAAAAAAAAAAACAAATCAAGTTGATAGAAAACCAATTAGCGCTGAGTCGCCTGTTTTAATTATGGCTTCCCAGTATTGCATTGTATTTTGAAGGTGCGATCGGACATCCTCCCTTCTCCATTCCATCTTTCTTCATCCATCAAAAACTACTAATATCACTGTTATGGTTTCTATCTTCCTATACTTTTTTAAAAAAACCTATAGGATGAATCTATACAACATAAAATTGGTTGCGATTAGGGATTACTCCATTTTCAATTCATTCCTATGGTAAATTTGTACAAAGGAAAATTTGATTAACAGAATATATATATGATAACATCCACAGTCCTACTTATTTTGAAGGTGGGATCGGACATCCTCCCTCCTCCTCCATCTTTCTTCATCCATCAAAAATTATTAATATCACTGTTATGGTTTCTATCTTCCTATACTTCTTTTTTAAAAACCTGTCCCATTGTCTGGGTTACGTTTTTTGAAATATTTAATGCTGTCATATTTCAAACTCATAAAACCTGTGACAGAAGAAATTAAATCCATTCATACTTAATACAATATACTCATGGGTTAATTTCCTCTTTAATCAATTATAACTATGTCTCAAAATGATTTTTCCCCTCTTCATTTTTAAAGCAGAAAAAGAAAATCATGGAATGGTAAAATATATTCCAAACAGTTGCCAACTCTTTAGCAATGTTTCATTTTAAAATGTAATGCAGATATACATATAAAGAACATAATTTGATAAATTTCATGTTAAGTAAATTCTAATAGCTATAGCAACTGAATGTATCAAATACATCACACTTCCTGTTTGTATCAATTTAAATCATGTTTAAAAGACAGTAAGAACATACATTAACCTTCTGGATGACAAATTCAGTGTGATCCACAAATACTTATATCCATGAAGTAGAGATGGGCACGAAATGAGCAATTTTTCATTTTCGTTTTGTTTTTTCATTTCGTTACGTAACGAAATGAAAAATGAATTTTGTCTCCAAAATGAAACGAAATGAACCAAAACAACAGAAATTTTGTCGTGCATTTCGTTTTCGTTGCGGCAAATACATTAAACTGTAATGAATGCTAACAAAACAGCAATTTTCATTTTTTGTTTTGTTTTTTTGTTTCATTATGTAAGAAAACGAAAATGATTTTTTTTGCAAAAAATTCACAAAAAATGAAAACGAACCGAAACGGACCCCCTAAATGACAAACGACAAACGAAACACAATTTTTTTGAGTTGTGCCCATGTCTACCGTGAAGGGTTCAAAAGTAGCCCATCAGCCATCAATAAAAAATGTGAGGGGATAGGTTCTCTACCTCTACCTCACCCACCCCAAGGACTATCACTGCCCCAGCAAAGCTCTGGATCAGCTGAGCGGGGCAGTTCAAGGGCTGCTCTACTTAATGAGTATATGGTCAGAACAGATAAAATTCATAAGTAGAGGTTTTAGTGTAGTAGCCCTCAGGCACTTTCGTCTGGAGAACATAGACCTCGGCCTGTTCAAAATTGGACAGCCCTGACTTATACAAAGGATATGCATTGGGAGGAACTGCACAGGAGGAGAGATGAGAATTTTCATGTGAACTTTGCAAAAGATGTACAAAAACTGTTGCAGAAATGGGACAGAATGAACAAATATAAAGGTTATAAAATGTGGGACAAGCAGGCAGCTCCAGTCCTATGTGTAATGCATTGGTGGAAGATAGCACTATCCATCATGTGAAGCAGTGTTATATTGAAAAATTAGCCCATCCATCCTAGCGCTGCCAGATCCAGATCTGTTTGGCAGGGGTCTTCCCCATCACCTCCTGCCGGAATTCCTTCTACTGTAGTGGCCAGGCAAGTGTTGCAGTTGTGTTTATAGAAAAGAGGGAGGGAGCAAAGGAAGAGAATGAACCCAAACTATGTATCAGTAAAACATACTAGCTGACAATATTAAAAACACTGGAACACAATAGAATATGCCAGTTTTGCTTTGTGGAGTGAATACTCCTTGAAAAACCAGAGCTGGATCTCATTTTTAGTCCCAACTAGAGCAATAATAGTGGGCCGTGATGGCTCAGTGGTCTAAGGCTCTGAAACTGTTGATTGCAAAGTTGGCAGCTTGGCTGTTCGAATCCCAGGTGCCATGCAGTGGAGCGAGCTCCCGCTGATAACCCCAGCTCCTGCCAACGTAGCAGTTTGAAAGCATGTAAATGCAGGTAGATAAATAGGTATTGCTGTAAAAAGCAGGAAGGTAAAACAGTGTTTACTTGCAGCCATGCCAGCCACATGACCATGGACTTGCACAACACTGGCTCTTCAGCTTGAATACGGAGATGAGCACCGCCCCTAGAGTCAGACACGACTAGCACGCATGTGTGGGGGAAAAACTTTATCTTTCTATCTTTCTACCTTAGAACAGTAATGCTCAGTGGCTCCAGTGCCAGAAGGACCATTGCTAGTCCTCTCTGGAATGAAGTCAGAACTTTACAGGAGTTCCACATGGCACTAAAGCCCTTTCACCAAATAGGTCCAGCGCATTGGAGAATATCAGAGCTACTGAAATACGGCAGACCTACAGAATCATAAGATTTACATAAGCACTGACTCAACGGGTTCCATGTGTTCTGGTGGGAAAACTCTCACTAGACCTGAAGGTGTGCAGATTTCTGCTTTGGCCCCCAGAATTTCCCCAGCTGGAATTGGCAATTGGATTCAGTCCAAAGGGCGAGAGCTTTGATGCAAATGGTGCCGTCAGTCCTGAGCCTTCAAAATTGGGATGCAACGTATGTACAGCAGCGCACCAATACCATGCTAAGAAACTTGAGTGACTGGCTGGAGCATCCTCACCAGCCTGCCAACACATCTTTTTTTTCACACATCCAAAGGAAGCACAAACTTCTCTTTCCCTCTGCTCTCCATGTTTGCTAAACCTTCTTTCTAAGTAGAGAGAGAGAGAGAACTCCTTCTGCTGAGGAGTTTGCTGCTAAGTTATGTTAGAGCTTGGCCTGACCCCATCACTTCTGTTGCTGGAAGCAATCATAAGTGTGATACTTTCATTATCAGATACCTCACGCTGCAGGCCCATTGCTTGCACGCGATGAATGGAACATGCTTGCGGATGAATAATTCAACAGCAGCAGGAAGAGGAGGGCGGCGGCAGCTGTGGAATAAACCCAGATGCTCAAGTCCTTGAATGCAATGGCAAAATGTGTCTTTTTCCCTCAAGGAAGCAGGCAGGCAGAAGAAATATAGAGGCAAGATGAAAACATAAATCCATAGCCTAGGGCAGGCCTGCCCAAAGTCCGGCCCGGGGGCCAAATCCAGCCCATCAGGCCATTCTAAGTGGCCCGTGGCTAGCTGGCCCGCCCCTCCCTCCCCCTCCTTCGCTTATGGGTCAGTGGGTGGAGCTTTCAGTGGGATGGCAAGGTCGGGGAGCAACCGGCCCCTGACACATTCTTAGCCACCAAATCTGGCCCTCCTTACAAAAAGTTTGGGCACCCCTGGCCTAGGGGATCAGTGAGTATAGGGGAGCCTCACAGAGGGTCAGAGGACAAGCACAGTAAACTCTGCGGAACAACTTCCAGTGCAAACATGAGATTGGATGCTGTCCCAAGCACTTGCCATCAAAACATTCCCTTTTCAATAAACATTCCAGGGCATTGTGCCTTGGCTTCTCAACATAAGACACCTCTTCATTGAGCATCACTAAGTCTTGGTAGCCTAGCTCTGTGTGCATTGTGTGAGGTCAAGGCAGAACCCAATGACAGGCACCCTAATGGGGCTTTCCAAGGAAGTGAGATATTTAAGAGGTGGTTCAAACATGTCCACTCCCCCCGGGAGCTTCCATCATCAGCTAGGGATATTCCCTGGTTCTCCAGTGTCCTAATTCATCACTGCACCAAGGAAACTCAAAATGTCTATTTCCATTTTGCCGTGTTTCTGAAAATCTCACCTGCCTTTTCTTCCTCTTCTAGTTTTGTATTTGGTTGGAAGTTTTTGTGGCTCGTCTTCCCCCAAATTTTGTGCATTTGCCTAATTGATACAACTTGTCCCTGTTGGTTGACATGCATGTGTCCCCCCCCCCCAATTATACATACTCTAGCCATTTTCTTTTTAAATTATGCATTATTGAGTAGGCTGGTTAAGCCATACAGATTTTGCACATCCTGGAAATGGGTATTTTGTCTTGTGGAACGTTCCTTTGGAAATCCCATTGCTCCGAGAGTCTTGCACCCAGCTAAATCCCTTTTCAACCCTAGTCATCCTAAAAAGTCTCTGAAAGAATGTTCCAGCAGTGATGGTAAACGGACATCCTCTGGCTCTTGTTCTATCTATGATACCCTCCCTTCCCTACTGGCTTCTGACTTTACAGCCAGTTCTGTATTGGAAATCAGTAGTTGAACGCTTCCCACCAATGTGATGCATCGGTGAATTATGCAAGCAGATCCCAGTAAGGTGGCTCCAATTTCTTCTAAATACTTGCTTAGCTCTTTGGGCAACTCACCCAGCATGCCGATTACCACTGGGACCACCTGTACCAGTTTATGCCAGAGTCTTTGAAGTTCAATTTTCAGATCCTGATACTGGGTAATTTTTTCAAGTTGTAGGTCTGTGACTCTACTATTACCTGGTATAGCAACATCAATGATCCACGCTTTTTTCTTCTCCATAATCACAATATCCATGGTATTATGCTCCAAAACCCTGTCTGTCTTTCTGTATTCAGAAGTCCCAACATAATTGTGCATGCTCATTTTCATTTACTTATGATCCCACTAGTTCTTTGCTATGGGCAAATGATAGTTCTGACACAAATTCCAGTGGACCATATGAGCAACTACATTATTATTATTATTATTATTATTATTATTATTATTATTATTATTATTATTATTATTATTATTATTATTATTATTATTATTATAACTTTTGGTTAAACTTGGATGTATCAGCTCTTCCAATGGAGATCTTCAAAATGACATCCCTTTAAACAGATCACTGTGCCCACCCTAAGAAGGGAGGACTAGCCACTCTTAACCCAATCTCACCATTATATCACTCCTAGATAAGCTACATTGAGGCCAGCTACACCTTAGAATTCTTGGAGAATCCACAATACAGTTGATCTTGACACTTGCTAGCCAGGTGACTCTTTAATCTTTTGATTTTGGCTTTCCCCTCTCTTTTGCAAAGAGTACAGATTTCTAGCAGGAGTAAAAAGCCCCGTGCAGCTGAAATGAGGACAAATTCCAGAGGTTCACCCAAGATGAAGGCAAAGCTTCATTGACTCCCATCCTAATAGCCTTGTATATGGTTGGCAGTGGCATTTAAACAATACTGCCATGATTCATCCCAGAGCTGTTCACATTTATACAGGGTGGCCAGACAAAAGGTGTGGAAAACAGACCAAAACTAAAAGAGAAGGAGAAAAGCTTATTAAGAAGGTAGCAGTCAAGCAAGGAAGAATAGTGGTGACAAATTTCAGGACAATAAAACTCAGCACATTGGTTTAATGTGGGTAATCCAGATACATTTGTAACCCATACCTGACTCAGTCAGTGTCATGGCGCATCAGGACCACAGAGCACCGGGCCATAAACTGGAATATTTGGAGGGTCTTAGATTAGGAGCTCATTCAGACGGTGGCCCTGTATCAGCATCAATGAGATAAATGGATGATAAACTATGATTCTTTGCAATGGAGGTCTTGGCAAAGATGGGGGGCTCAAGTCACAGGACTCACTGTCAAGTAGATCTTAGGTTGTACCAATGACTCAACTGGGGCTCAGCTAACAGACCCTCCCCCCAATGATTTGGACTTAACTCACAGCTTGGAACCTGCCCACCTGCCCCCTTTTCCTTCTTGATGGAAAGGGAAGCTTGCTTTTAACGGGGACTTTGACTTGCGACTTGGGACCCAGACTTGGACTTGGGACTCCAACCCAAAGGCTTAACATCCCTGGCTTTGATCTATTGCAACTTGCCTAGCCTCTGCCTGTGTGGTTCAAATATATGCAGATCAAGAGGTCCAGGGGTATCTAGGCTTAGGACCTAGATACCTGAAGGACTGTCTCCTTCCATATGAACCTACCCGGCAATTAAGATCCAGCCAGAGGGCCCTCCTGAAAGAGCCATCCCTCAAGGAGGTGAAAGGGATGGCTTGTAGGAACAGGGCCTTTTCGGCAGCTGCCCCCAGATTGTGGAATGCCCTCCCAAGCAAGACCCGCCTAGTGCCAACATTGATGACATTCCGGCGCCAGGTAAAAACATTGCTGTTCCAGTTTTTTTTAACTGATTATTGTGAGTCCTGATGGCGATTTTAGTGTAGTATTTTAATATATTGTATTTATTGTATTTAAATGTTTTATTGTTGTAATTTTATTGCAATTTGATGTTTTAATTATTTGAATTGTTTACCTTGATTGTGAGCCGCCCACAGACCTTTGGGTAGTGGGCGGCATATGAGCAATATAAAATAAATAAATAAATAAATAAATAAATAAATAAATAAATAAATAAATAAATAAATTTGTACCCAGCTTTCACCCAGCCTACTGTTCCCTTGACCTTAAAAAAAGCTGTGGAATTAATTTTAATATTTTTAAAAAATGCTGCAAAAAAGGGGGATACCCCCTTTTCAAGATTCCCTTTCTCTTCAGTCTCCAAGGAGGATGCTGACTCTTCCCATTGGACCAGTTTTTGGTGGATGGGTAGGTAGGTGGGGGTTGTATTATCTACCAACCTCAGATTTCATCCCAGTGCCTGGCTATATCTTTTAGGTGCAGATATGGCTACAACATAATCAGGACTCACTCAGGACTGCTACTAGTACATATGGTTTTTTATTTGCATTAGGATCTGTCTCCAGGGCCCCGATAAAGCAGACATGACATTTGTTCAATGAATTTAATAAATATTGAACCTTCATATATGAAGATGACAATCTACATCAACCCGATGGGGTGTTCTTGAACGATTAATACCTGCATTCAAAATGCTTGAACCCATCGCATAGGAAAGCCACTAGATAAGGGGTAATTGTTTTAAAATAGTTACCCAGTCATGAGGAAACCCACCAGAATTCTGAGCACAGAGAGTCTTCTACTACTACTGGTGACATCTGTTGTCTCCCAGCTGCTTGATTTTAAGTCTGACTCTTGACGTTTGGCAAAATTTCAAGAGGTCTCATATATCTGCCCTGCTCTGTTTTGAAGCGGCATCTATGATGTGCAAAGCATGAGACACCAATTTGCGACCAATCTGAACAGGTGGTTCAATGTACAGGGGGGGAGTTGCTCAAAATCATATGTCACTTTGGGGAAAGTTCCTTTTTTAAAAAGAATGGTTGTTGTTGTTCAGTCATTCACTCGTATCCAACTCTTCTTGGCCCCATGGACCAGAGCTCGCCACGCCTTCCTGTCCTCCACTGCCTCCCGGAGTTTGGTCAAATCCATATTTGTTGCATCGATGACACCATCCAACCGTCTCATTCTCTGCTGTCCCTTTTTCCTTTTGCCTTCAATCTTTCCCAACTTCAGGGACTCCTCCAAGGAGTCCTCTCTCCTCATGAGGTGCTCCAACTATCGTTCAATTGCACTCCTTTCACACGCTAGCAAGGTTATGCTCAAAATTCTACAAGGGAGGCTTCAGCAGTATGTGGACAGAGAACTCCCAGAAGTGCAAGCTGGATTTCATAGGAGCAGAGGAGCTAGAGATCAAATTGCCAACATGTGCTGGATTATGGAGAAAGCTAGAGAGTTCCAGAAAAACATCTACTTCTGCTTCATTGACTATGCCCAGTATATCTCCAGCCTACATGACCATTGGCCATGGTCCTGGATGGTTTTTCAGGTTGCAGCTGCCCTAAAGTAACCTTCCCAAACTCTGTGTGTGTTGAAACATGCATGTGTAGAGGAATGAAATGGGCATGTGTGTCTCTGTGTGTGTTGCTTTAGCCTTTTAAATGCAATAACTTCTTTGGCTACCTTTGATGTGCTGCTTTTGAAATGCTTCGCAGTTAAACTTGCAACCCCCACCCCCACCCCGGTGCTTAAAGAGCAGAGATAAAACAGGGCAGAAGGCTTTCAACAAATGTCACTTGGTCTGCAATTGGCTGGAAGCACATTTTATTAATTGGAAAAGGGTTTACTTCTGAAAAGTCCTGCATAGGATGGCACTACCATTCCCCGGATAGGATCCCAAACAGAACTTGGATGCTTCCCATGACCCCAACTCTGGTTGTAGAACCTGTAGGCCTGTGCATGGGGCTGCAATTCCTTCTTCGGGATGAAATCTGTGCCATCAAATAAATAAGACATAGATTAGAAACTGTGTAAAGACCTATCTTAAGAAACGCCAATTAAAAGAGAGAAATGAAGCTCTCAAACTTCAAAGCCTGCTCCTGCCCCCTCTAGGCCACCATGAAGGGTTGTGCAATGCCTCTCTCAACTTACTACAATTGAGCTCCTCCTTTGGAAAGCTGGGAGAGAAATCTTGATCGGTGGGTGTGCTGGAGACAGAGGTTTGTCGAGGCAATTGCCTTCCGGGGCTTGCAAAGCAGAGAAATCATCACCACCACCTTAGAACAGCAGAGTGGGAAGGAACCCTATAGATTAGTGGTGGTGAACCTTTAGCACAGCAGATGTTTTGGACCACAACTCCCAGAATTCCAAGCCTGTATTGCCCATGACAAAGGACTGTGGGAGTTGTGGTCCAAAACATCTGGTGTGCCGAAGGTTTGCCACCACTGCTATAGATCATTGCATTAAAAGGACTCAGCAGTGGAGAGGGGAAAGCTCCACTGCTATTTTTGCAAAAGCCTCACAGGGACACAAGCTGGAAAAAATAACTTATTTTGGACTGCAATGCCCAGGCACATTTAAATGGGAGATTCTAGGAATTGTCACCCAAAAGGCCTTTCAGTACTCTGCCCTCCAACTCTAGGCTGCGATCCAAACTGTTGACAGTCCTGGGTAGAGATGGGCACGAATAAAAAAATGACATTTCATTTGTCATTTGTCGTTTGGAGGGTCTGTTTCGGTTTGTTTCTGTTTTTTGTGAATTTTTGCAAAAAATTGTTTTCGTTTTCGTTTGTTTCATTACCGTTTCGTTACCATTTATTTCGATTTTATGTGATTTTTTTTAGCATTTAAAGCAGTTCACTGTATTGCAGTAACGGAAACAAAACGCACGACAAAATTTCCGGTGTTTCTGCTCATTTCATTTCATTTTGGAGACAAAATTCGTTTGTCGTTTCATTGCGTAACGAAATGAAAAAACAAAAACGGAAACAAAAAATTGTTCATTTCGTGCCCATCTCTAGTCCTGGGTGCCATTAAGGTCTCTTTGCCACCAACTGCAAACTGAATTTCTCTTATTTATGACACTATTCCGCAATTCTCATTTTGAGACAGCTGGACCAGCCCTGAATTTTCCTTCCTAATGTACATTTGGAAATGCATATTTATGTTATCCAGCAAAACAAGTTAGAAAAATCATTTTGAGATGTAGCTGACACATTTTCCCTTTGTGTTTCCTGTAATATGCTTCTTCCCAATCAAGTATCCCTTTTGTTGTGTTTACTGTTTATTGCACATAATATTCAGCCTAGTTGGTACTTTCAGGAAACATCCCCCATTAATGGTGTGCAGATATATGCAGTGGTTTCTCCCATCTCACTATATTTATTATTTATTTATTTATTATTTATTATATTTTATTATATAATAAATATATTCCTCCCCATCCCAAACACAATTGGATGTCCCTGTTCTCCTGTAATTTCTCTGTTGTTTACTTTGCCTCGTTGTACTTGCAAGGTTAAAATGCAACCATCCTTTGAACATTCATATTTATTTTCACCTATCATCAATTCATTTCTTGGTGCTGAACACCGGGATTTGTTTAGGGCATTTTTGTAGTATTTGGATGCAAACTGCAGATTAATGAAGGGTTCACACTTTTCCTAGCTCAGAGAATGTCCCATTTGAATGTCCCATGGTTTGGTTCAGATGGAGTGCAGGAACAGTAAACAACACAGTACTGTGTGCAGTCTGTGAATGTCTTCGTTGTTGCCTCGAAAACTTACTTTTGGTTACAAGTCCCAGAATGCCCCAGGCAGCATATTCACAGAAAATCCCTAACAAGTCACAGCTCTTAGGGTTTTGTACAAATGATGCACCTTGGAGCTCATTTGCACACATGAGATCACCATTCTGGATTATTACTTCCAGTGGGTAATTCTTATTATTATTTTACAAGTGTATCTTTGTGGCTTTTACAGATTGGAAGCTAATTTTCGCCCCACATATGAAAGCTGAGATTCTCCAGAAGTTAAATTCTATACCCTGCATCATTGCCCAGGCTTGGAAATATTGGGAACAACATACATACTGTGCAGACATTTAACATATAGTTAGATTTTTTGGTTAAAAGTACTTATACAGTCATCCCCCACCATTTCGCGCTTCATATACTGCAGTCCCGATATACCGCAGGATCGCAGTATATGAAATGCAAGCCCCCTGGGCAAGCTGCTTGGGCCTGTTTGAGGTCTCCTGCACTTACCCCAGGCCATTGTGCTGCCCCAAATGGGCTTCCGACAGGCTTCCCTGGCCTGTTGAACGCCCCAGAAGTGGTTTCCGGTGAACCAGAAGTGACTTCTGGATCACTGGAAACCACTTCTGAGGTGTCTGACAGGCCTGGGAAGCCCATTGGAGGCCTGTTCAAAGCAGCGCCAGGCCTCAGGTAAGTGTAGGAGGCCCCATAGAGACCCCCCAGTCCCAACCCAGCCCAGCATCCACATATTGCGGATTTTCAATTATTGCGGGTCAGGTCAGGTCCCTAACCTCCGCAATAGGTGGGGGATTACTATATCTGTTCTTTGTAATTTTGATTGGCTGTGCCTGGAATTTTTGAACAACACAAGTGTGCAGTCAAGTCAATTCTAGGTAGAGAATACCCAAAAGTGGTTTACTATTCCTTTCCTCTGGGTGCCACCTGGGACTCATTTGCTTGTCTCAAGAGACATGGTGGGGAATCAAACACCCAACCACTGGTTTTGCAGCCAGATACCTAAGCCTTGATGCTGAGGGTACATTGCCTGAGAGAGAGATCTGAAAAGGCAAGAAGCTGAGGAAGGAGAGAGTCTGTACAGGTATAAAGAAACACTCTTCTTTATATACCTAGGATGCATGTGTTGAAACATTCTCGGGAGCAAAGAGAAGATATAAAGAGAAGAAACACCTCCCGTAACTTTTAAGATCATATTGCACGAGGATCCTGGCAATGTTCCTGTGAAGGAGGGTTGCTAAGCGACAACATCCCTCCCTTTTGGGTAGCAAAAGCAAAGGAGAAAAAAAAAGAGTACAAATAATTTATCCTAATGGCGAGTCTAAAGACTGGACATTGTGAGAGAATAATGTCCCTCCAGGGAATAATGGATCTGTTCTTTGTACACCAGGGGCTCTTTTATTCCGACAAAGAGATGTTATCCTGTTCTAACCTGGTTGTCCTAGTTGACTCTCTTATCTGCAGATACTTTTCTGAGCCTGATAATGGTTTGCTAAATGCTGGGAACTATAGTAACAATTTAGAAGCTCCAGCATGGATCACACTCATCAATCCCAGGGCCAATCTCCTGAGGTTATCTTCTCCTGGAGTGCAAAGAGGAAGCCGCTCTAGATGTGATGGATTCATCACCCTGGGACATTTCACTTGTGTGTGTGTGTGTGTGTGTGTGTGTGTGTGTGTGTGTGTGTGTGTGGCTTGGAGAATGGAGTGGTTAACTCTATTCCTGTACATCTGTGGAATAAAGAGTAAACCAACAAAGGACGGCTACTAAGGAACTTGGCATCTCAGATCCTTGGCTGTGTTCGCTGATAGAGAAACTTTGTCAAGGTAGATTGGAAATGCATGGGTAGATCTGTCACGTTTGTTTCTCTGGACACCCTTCCTTTTCTACCTCCATGTTTTTCCAACCCAGTTCTCTATGGGTTTATTTTTCCTATACATTTTAATAGGAAATAATGTGGGCAGTTTTGCTACATTTTCCTAATGCCCACCTTAACATGTGTGTGTGTGTGTGTGTGTTGTGCTGTTGCAGTCGTGACCGTCTCTCTGTGACCCCATGTCCATTGAGTTTTCTTGGCAGGAATACTGGAGTGGTTTCCCAGTTCCTATTCCAGGCGCCTACAGCGCCTGGTATTCCCTGGTGGTCGCCCATCCAAGTACTATCCTGGCCCGACCCTGCTTAGCTTCCAAAATCAGGCGAGATTGGATGTGCTTAGGGCATCAAGGGTGAGTGTACCAGCTCACAAAAGCTTGCTTGTCCCCATGCTAGAAACACAAGCATTGTTCTATCTTTTTTTTTTGCTATGTGTGTATAATGTAGATCTTGTTTTTCTTTTTCTCCCCCCTCCCCCCACAAGGCACATTGCTAGTCCAGAAATAGATGAATGCAAATTGTACCCTATCCTGTGCTTGGTTTTAGGGTGGGGGGCTGAGGAAATAGCCCTCGGAGCTGTACTCAATGAGAAAAACAAAACAAAGCAAAATTAGCATTGATAACACCGGGGGTGGTTGGATTGAAAAAGTATTTGTCCCTCCTTGTTCTGGTATCCTTCTGATTGTGGTTCTCATTGTTTTCTATCTCCACATAAGGATTTCAACATTGATGTGTGTTTTGTGATATGAACCCTGCCACTTTAATGGTGTCAAGTCAGTGTGGCATCCCAGTTGGAGTCTTGGCCTCAAAGCCCCATGTGCTCATGAAATGCAGTGGATGCCCAGAGCTAATCACACTTTGACTGACTGTCCTAACTCACAGGGTTCCTGTGTGGATAAGCCAGGGCAGGGGTGCCCAAACTTCAACCTTCCAGATTTTTTGGACCAGAACTCCCAGAATTCCAAGCCTGTATTGCCAAAGAGAAAGGACTGTGGGAGCTGTGGTCCAAAACATCTGGAGGGCCAAAGTTTGGACACCACTGAGCTAGGGTGTGTGACTGCCTTGAAAACATTGGCGAAATGGAGGAATATGCATGCAATATATAAAGAAACACACTACTCTGAGAAAGCTTTGGTGGATAGCTCAGTGGTTTAGGTCTCTAGCTGCAGAGCTAGAGGTTGAGAGTTTGATTCCCCACTGACCCTCCTTGCCAGGGGTTGGACTCAATGATCCACAGGGACCATTCCAGCCCCCTGATTGATTGATTGATTGATTGATTGATTGATTGATTGATTGATTGATTGATTGATTGATTGATTGATTGATTGATTGGCTAGTATGTAGAAATACGAACAACACAACACATGTATTGGTTGCAAGTATCTCTGAGTCCCAGGTGTGTTCTGCATCTCTCTGTGTGCCTCTCTTGCCTGGGCTCAAGGCTTTTATTGCTTACAGTAAACAAGCATCACAAGGGGTGGAGTGAGAAGCATTGACTTGTAGAGCCATGAATTCCATTGGTGTGGGAGAGCTTATCTGAGGATCGCAGGCAACCGCCTCTCACAGGCTTCCTGGCTGATCTGAGGAGAGATACAGACCAAGCTGGCTTCTTGAGCATATGGACTTAGCTATGGAATCCATTACCTTCCATCCGGGGCCTTCCCGCTCAGATAGAGAGGTTAATGGTTCCCAAAGGCCTTGTCCATGCAGGCACCTGGGGCCATTTCCTTCTCCCCAAGGGGATTTCTCTACACTAGTAGATCATCAGGGATGGGGTCACCTTAGTGGTTGGCAGGAAACTGCATGCCACTTATTCCCCTTATTACAAGATGAGGCCAGCCAGAGGCTTAACCAGTTGAATATATGCCCTATAAAGGCATGGTGAAATATCTGTCTCAACTCAACAGCATTTCAGATTGGTGGTTGCTTTGTTCCAATATAAAACATATTCAGCAGCAGGCCGGCAGGCGAGATATCTCCCTGGCTGATAGTTATTAGATGAACAGCTGGGTTTCAGATACTAAATGCCAGCCCAAATGGCTTGTTTCATGGCAAGATTTCAATGCAATTTGTTTTTGGTTAAAAGAAAAAAGAGAGTGGGGGACAGAGAGGGAGTTCTGGATGAAGCTGCCAGTCAATGGGGGCTAAAGAGACCAATATCTGTCCTCATGTTCTGAGATAGCCAGAATGTGCCATCAAAATGAGTTCTGGATGAAGCTGCCAGTCAATAGGGGCTAAAGGGACCAATATCTGTCCTCATGTTCTGAGATAGCCAGAATGTGAGTGGAGCACAAGGCTCTGCCCATGGGTTTTGTAATCTCTGCTTTGGTGCTGTAGAGCCCAAGGGTTTCAACAGGGCTTGGACTTATGCCAAGAGGTCCTGGCGAACTCCTGGGATAAGCTTGGAAAACCCACAATTCACACCGCATGATTCCAGCCTGTGTTCTTGTTCAATGGAGATGATCCTTCTCGTGAAGGGGACAAGACTTCGTGGTGAATGGAGCAGAATGAGGCATTTCTCTTATACCATCAATTTGATACCTGAAATGCACTTGTCCATTGCTTTGCTTGATCACTAAGAAGAAGGGGGTGGGGGAATATTTTATGTGAACATACAATCTGTTCACAGACACATCCCACCTCCCCCAACCTGTGCCTTGTAAATATTTTAATATACAGGTAAGCTTCTCTGACAAAAGCAACTTCCATATTCCAACCCCAAAGGGCACAGTTTTGATTTTGTTTTATTGGTTTCTGTTTCTTATATATTTGGGTTGGATTTTTAATAATTCCAGATTTTGCTTCTCATGCCTGGCAGGATCCTCAGATGAAAAAAAATGTTACAACTTGACAGCACATTCTGGCCAACCTAGCAAAGATTCTTTGAAGAAGAAAGGAACAGTGGTAGCAGTGTAGCAGCAATAGCACAAGTCGAGTGAGGCAACTGACTCAGATATACTGTGCTGGTAGAATGTTAAAGGCAGGCCTTTATGGCCACTTACTGTCCCTAGTAGGGAAGGACATCTTAGCTTATCTCATCCTTGCATGACAGAAATGAGAAAGGAGAGTCCCAGAAACCAGTCTAGCTGCCACATTTTGGATCCACTGAAGTTTCTGTACTGTTTCCAAAGACAACCCGATATGGATAACATTACAGTAGACTAGCTTCAAGATTACCAGTGCCTGAAACACGGTTACTAGCTATTTCTTATCCATATAGAGGGTGCAACCAGGAAACCAATGAGAACTGATACAAGGTATTCCTGGCCATGGACTATATTTGAGTCCCCATAGAGAGTGCTGGGTTCAAAACTACCCCAAGATGCAGACCCAGTCCTTCGGGGAGGGGGGGAGTTTAACTCCCCCATGGATGGTCTGATAATTCTCCAGGCAGTAGGATTTCCAACTTATATGTATTCATTCTTTGTTCATTGACTCTCATCTAGTACATGAAGGGGGTGAGGAACTACTGCCTTTGTCTTGTCATTGCCTGGAGAAAATTAATCTGAGCTGAGCATCTCTAAATCCATGAGAAGGATGGACCTAGTAGGTGTCCTTTACACTTGTAGTTCCCTTCTGAACTGCTCGGCATTCCTCTCTCTTGACCTACAGAGCTACCTTGGCTAAATGGTCTGTCCTGGGTCCTCTAGGAGAGGAGAGCATCTTAGATATCAGCTTCGGGAGAGCACTCCCACAGCCCCCCACCCCCGTGCAGCACTACACTTTTCTTCTTCTTGGGACATTTGAGAAGCAGCCAATTTGGATACCTCTCCTTCCCTGTCAGGCCCATCAGCTCATTGGTAGCTTTTGAGAATTAAGTGGAAAGCTCAGCCTTGGAGCAATTTGCACTTGATCAAGCCTGAAACAGGAGACTTCATTTCAGTCCAGGGCCTGATTTGATCTGTCAATAATCCTGACTCTTGTTCCCTTGCTCTCTTTTGTGCTGGGACCTCTTGGCTGCCTGGGTTCCCAGACACTGAGCAGAGCTGACAGTGGTGCGGACAGGCGGGTGGAGGACAGCGATCTAGCTCTCATCCTTAATCACCCTCTGCCGGATGCACACTTTCACTTCACATTACTGGGCAGAAAAGAAGCTCTCTCTCTCTCTCTCTCTCTCTCTCTCTCTCTCTCTCTCTCTCTCTCTCTCTCTCTCTCTCTCTCTCTCTCTCAGTTCATCTAAGAACAAAGTTAAAGTGATTCAGGGATTTTAGAAGGAAAAGTATAGGTTTGGGTCTGGAAACTTTCCAACCGTGGAGTCATCTGCCCATAAACAGACAGCCATCACTCTTAGCAGGAGTGCATTTGTGTAGGTGTCCGGTGAAGGAAGTACAGAATTCACTTTCTCTCTGATAGAATTATTAGACATGTGAAGATCATCTAAATCAATGGTTTCCAACTTGACAGAATCACAGAATATTGAAATTTGAAGGTCCTTACAAGGCCATCAAATCCAACCCCTGTTCCATGCAGGAATACAGATCAAAGCCTATCTGCCAGGTCATTATCCAAATTTCTCTTGAATGCCTCCAGTGTTGGAACACAGTCACCACCTCTTGATACCATGGGTTCCATTGCCATACTGCTCTAACAGTTAGGAAGTTTTTTCCCCTGATATCCATCTGAAAGCTGGAGTCTCTTTACTTGAGCCCATTGCTGCACATCCTGCACTCTGGGATGATGGAGAACAGTCCCAGCCCCTCCTCTGTATGAGAGTCCTTCAAATATTTGAAAAGTGCTATCATGTTGCCCCTCAGTCTCCTTTGCTCCAGGCTAAACTTGCCCTGTTCAGTCACAGATCTTGGTTTCTAGCCCTCTGATGATCCTTATCACCCTCCTCTGTTCTAATTTGTCAGCATCCTTCATGGATTGCAGTGTCGGAAACTGGGGACAGTACTCAAGTTGAGGCCTAACCAGTGCCAAATAGAGAAGGACAAGTTCCTCACAGGATTTGGAATTATACTTAAGAACACAAGAACATAAGAACATAAGAAGAGCCATGCGGGATCAGGCCAAAGGTCCATCTAGTTCAGTTTCCAATATCACACAGTGGCCCCACCAGATGCGTCTGGGAGCGCATGAGTGCAATTTGGTGGAGACACTGTGAGATACAGGAATCTGGACTAGATGGGCCTTTGGCCTGATCCAGCATGGCTCTTCTTATGTTCTTATGTAAACCTAATTCAATGAGTTATCCAGCCATTGTGTGTATGTTCTGTGCCATCATGCTGGCACTAAATTATAGAAACCCTAATAGAGCTTTCAATTATAAGTAATTTTACCAGGGTATGTTTATCTGTCTCCTGATACCACTTCTCTGCATCTGGTCCTTGTTAATGCAGCCCTATTGTAACCCAGGGGCTCTTGGGTTCAACTCTGCCAAACCCCAGGCAGCACAGCTGGTGGTGAAGGCTTCTGGGAATTGCAGTCTACGAACACATGGGCTACCCAAAGTTGGGAACCACTGCTCAACATCCAGGGCTCTGTTGCTGTTAACTGGGGGATAAATTGTAAGGACAAGGAATTAAGCATCAAGTGTTGCTGAGCTAATTGAAATACAGTACCATCTTGAAGGCAAGCAGGCTGGAGCAGCTGTCACAGTTTGGTCAATGAAATCAAGCAGGCAGTAGGTTGTAGGGAACCCAAAGATTGGAAAAGTTACTTTTCAAATCTCCAAATGCCAGCATCCATCTAGCATTCTCTGCCTTTATCAAAATGTATGTGATTTAAAAAAACATCTCTGATGTTCTTCTCCTGAACAAATGCCTCCATGTTTGCCTGAGCTTGTCTTTAAAGAAAACCAGCAATGGCAACAGCATTGTCCATTCCTCTTACAGGCAACTGAGTACAGTGTTATGTTTTCCATGGCTAGACCAGATCTGTTTTCATGCTAAGGGGCCTCAGGGGAAGGGATGGATTTCTGCCCTACATTGACCCCCAGCTCAACCCAGGCAGCTCTCACCATCATTAGAGTTCATAACAAGCCAGCAGCCACTGCTTATAACCTCTCCATAGTCTATGACTCTATGGCCCCTGGTAGCCAGGTGGACTCACACCATGCTGCAGTGGTCTCTCTGAATTTGAAGCAAAAGTGGGCCTAATATTAGCTTTTATCAGGAAGAAGGTGAAGGACCTTTTTAGGGAGGCAGGGGTGACAAACAATTCTGCACTGGAGACATTCTGAAATCAATTGTTCTTAAGAAGGTCAACTACCCAGTTTCTGAGCTTGTTCAGAGTGTTTTTTTCTTTTGGAATTAAAAGACAACAACCTTTATCCACTTGATCTCAGTGCACAGCACCCTTTCACCTTCCATAATCTGTCAGAGCCCTTGAAAGTTGACTTCTGCCTTGATATATTTAATTATTTCTCTCCTATGTAGAAAGCAGACTTGTCAAGGTCTGCTTGAGCTCTTCAGCTAAGGCTCCTCAGAGGTGTACATTAGAGATGGGCACGAAATGAACAATTTTTCGTTTCCATTTTCGTTTTTTCATTTCATTACGTAACGAAATGACAAACGAATTTTGTCTCTAAAATGAAATGAAATGAACAGAAACACCGGAATTTTTGTTGTGTGTTTCATTTCCGTTACTGCAATATGAGTGAATTGCTTAAAATCCTAAAAACAAATCACAAAAATTGAAATAAATGGTAACAAAATGGTAATAAACGAACGAAAATGAAAACAATTTTTTGCAAAAATTCGCAAAAAAGGAAACAAATCAAAACAGACCCTCCAAATGACAAATGACAAACAAAATGCCATTTTTCTGATTTGTGCCCATCTCTAGTGTACATACCACATGCCTAGCCTTGTGCCCCCTGAAATGCCCTGGTATCTCAGTGGGTAAAAGGTACCAGACAGTCCAGAGTGCACAGCAGAGTCAGGACTTACAAGGTATTACTTTTTTTAGATGATGCTTCACAGGATCCCCCAGCCAATGTGGCATCCAAGCTTTGGAACAAGCAGATACCAGGTCTCCTTGCCCTCTGTTGGCAAACTCTCTCAAAGAGTTTATCTTGTTAAGATCTGCACAAGAAGAGAGCTGCCCCAACTTCTGCAGAACAATATGGGGGTGGAGAGGGTTTGGGAGACCTCTCACAACTGCCTCCATCCTCTGAAGAATGGATGAATGGACAAAACCAGCGTGAACTGTATGGCACCATATGGGCTCAAAAGCAGGCACCTGTGGGCAAGAAGTGATGGCTGAAGGCTGAGCGTCCATCCACTTCTCAAGCTAAAGAAGGATCTCTCTCTCTCTCTCTCTCTCTCTCTCTCTCTCTCTCTCTCTCTCTCTCTCTCATTCTCTCTTAGATCAGAAAGCCATTGAGAAATGCTTTTATGAAAGGCCAATGAAACCCCTGCTTGGCTTTCTCATCCCCCCCCCAACTTTAAAGAGCTTAAATTGTACACCTTCATGAACAAGAAATGCCCCCCCCCATCCATGCCTTTGCAATGTATCTCTCACCTTGGAAGTCACCTCTGTGTCAGCCTGCAATGGAGGGGAAAGTCATTAATAAGCCCATCGTGGGTAATGAAATGGAGAAGAGGGCAGCTAAGGGGGTAGGAGGGGCAGAACGTATCCCTCCAGGACCGGGGCTTTCTGGGGAGGGGTGCCATCAAGAAAGCCCAGGTAGAAAGGGCATAATGATGTGTTATTATTGGAGAAGCATCTGTGCTCAGCGGTCAATACGGCCCTGGAATTGTAGCACTTTGTTTGCTTTTAAAAATGCCCCCTGCCCTCTTGAGATGCACAAAGCTTTCTCCTGAAAGGGAGAAATGGGTCCCTGCCGTTCAGCAGAGTAGCAAGCAAGGCAAGCTCTCATTATTATCTGCCAGGGAGGAAATTAAGCCCTCATCTCTTCTCATATGGAGTGAGGCTCTTTGCATGAGCATGGGAAAGATGCCACAAGCAAATTTCCTGCTAACAGCATGATGGCTCCCCAGAAACATGGCCTCCTGACAATTCTCTGCCAAGCCTAAAAAAGCAAAAGCAAAGTGTTCTGCTTATATACCACCCCATACCACTACAAGTAGTCTCTGGGCGGTTTACAATTTTAATTACAGTGTGCAGGCTACACATTGCCCCCCCCAGCAAGCTGGGTACTCATTTTACCGACCTCGGAAGGATGGAAGGCTGAGTGAACTTTGAGCCTGCTACCAGGGATTGAACCCAGGTCGTGAGCACAGTTTTACCTGCAGTACAGGCATTTAACCACTGCGCCATGAAGCTCCTATGAGTTCCCATCTTTGCTTGTCCCACCTTTGCACCAAAGATAAGGGACTGCAGCATACTTCTCCCAGTTTGCAAGTAGGGTGAAGAACATTGACACTGTTTTCACCTTGGCATTGTCCTCAAAGTTGTGATTTGTGTGCGTGCAAAATGGCACCCTTCAGTAAATTCCTGAAAGTGCAGATGCTGACTGCTTTCATTAAGAATCTGACACACTGGGAGAGTTGTTCCCATCTTTTTTTAAGGATCAGCCAATCTTGACTGCCTGGTTCTTCTTGTGTATGTGTGCTTTGCTTCTCAATAGGAAAGCTTACTGGGGGCATTTTCTGCAAATTACAGAGATTTGGGGTGAGACAGTAGCCCATTTCAACCTAGAATAAAGAGGCAAGATGCAGGTGATGGGTTTAAACTAGGGCCAAAAATTAACCCAAAATTATAAACTCCAATGCCCCCCCAATCTTCTGTAGAAGTGCCCATGGTCTTATGTGAGAGTCTGAGCCAGGAGGAGAGGGTCTCATTTGACATTTTGCCCTAAATCTAAAGGGAAAGCCCCAAGTCCTGTTGCCCTCAGCTGACCCAAGCCAAGCTAGTAAATGACCGGGACACCTTCCAGAGTCTATTTCCCACCCAGGTCTCAGGATCATAGGCATGTAATGGGTGTAGTTGTTCCTCCTGTACATCCTGTGTCCTGTTCTCTGAACCTTGAGATTTGTGGTGCTGAGGTGTTGGTTGTACTAGCACCCTAAAGTGACAACTGGTAGCTCACCATTCTTCTCCAAACAACCCACCAAAATGCCCTATTTAACCATGCCGCCATCCCTGATCTTTCCCTTCCTTTCCAATGAGCAATCAGTGCTGGAGAGGCAAAATATCCTGCCCACTTTTTCTTTGGTATCCCAGTCAGGTAACACAAGATCAAAAATCTGATCTGGTCCCAAAGTGACGAACTAGTCTTGCACTGGACACACAGGGCAGATGGGTGATCCACTGAAGGAAGGAATAGAGAAGAGCTTTGTGGAAGCCTTGGAAGACTCATCTGTCCCTGATCGACAGAAACATTTGGAGTGTGTGCTGTTGAAGAAAATGCCTATGCAAATGAGCAAGAATCTATCACCTGACCCATGACCATTCACATTGTCTCTCTGATTTATAGAGTTATTGATTAATGTTCATCCTCCCCAGCTGCGTGACATAAGAATTGTTTCACTGTTTTGAAATAAACACAAGATGGTGTTTATATACGGTTCTTTAATGATGCCCCATTAAAATAATTGTTACCTTCTTAATTAGGACAAGTCAAATTTATGAATATTTGAGACATATTTTGTGTTAGATAAATAACACAGTGTAGTGTTGCTGCAATGTAGCAGTATGCCTTCCATTAATATCCTTTGGAGGGTAGGGTTCATAAAAGTTCCAGGAAGAATTACAGCACTTGATGCTGAAGCATGAGAATTTATTTCATTCCGTTTGTGTGTGTGTGTGTGTGTGAGAGAGAGAGAGAGAGAGATTCAATAATGAGGCTTGTTTGACATTAGGATTTGATGCATGCTGCATAACGCAAGTGAACTGAATGCTTGCCAACACCAGTGTTTGACAGCTGGGACTTTGTAGCAATGTGTGTACATGCATCTGTGTACATATGTCCCCCCAAAAGCATCTGTATGAAGGGGATGCTTTGGCTTGAAATCATTTTTGCCTGATGCTGTAGCTGTCAAAGGGCCAAACTCAAATTGAAACCTGGAACTCCCAGGAATGAGATGCAGGGATTCAGCTGACTTAATTCATGCAGAGACAAACCATGAACAAAGGATGGATGATGCTGTTTTGGGTAGTCAGAAATAGTTGCCACTCCAAATCTCTCCATTACTGCCCTTCCAAGCAGTGTGTTGTGCCGTTATAGATGTGACAATCTCTTTGTGACCCCATGTCCATGGAGTTTTCTTGGCAGGAATATTGGAGTGACTTGCCAGTTCCTATTCCAGGTACCTACAGCACCTGGTATTCCCTGGTAGTCTCCCATCCAAGTACTAACCAGGGCTGACCCTGCTTAGCTTCCGAAATCAAGCGAGATCGGATGTGCTTAGGGCATCTAGGGGGCCTTTAAGGTAAGGCAACACAACATTAGAGTAGATGGCTCTTAAAACAGAATCATAGAACCATAGAATTGGAAGGGGCCTGTAAGGTCAACCCCCTACTCAGTGCAGGGATTCAAATAAAAGGATATCTGACAGATGGTTGTCTAATTCTCTCTTAAATACCTCCAGCACTGGTGTGCTCACCACCTCCTGAAGTAACTGGTTCCATTGCCATACTGCTCTAACAGCTAAGAAGCCCCCAGATATTCAGCTTAAATCTGGGTTAAGAACATAAGAACATAAGAAGAGCCATGCTGGATCAGGCCAAAGGCCCATCTAGTCCAGCTTCCTGTATCTCACAGTGGCCCCACCAGATGCGTTTGGGATCGCATGAGACTAGATATCTGTCTCCTGATACCACTCCCCTGCATCTGGCCCTTGAAGTACCCTGGTTTTAAGCCTGGATATTACACATCTCCCTCATGGTTTGTAACCTGTGATGGACTTTTCCTCCAGGAATCTGTCCAATCCCCTTTTGAAGGCATCCAGGCCAGATGCCATCACCACATCCTGTGGAAGGGAGTTCCACAGACTAACAACGTGCTGGGTGAAAAAATATTTTCTTTTGTCTGTTCTTACTCTCCAGCCCTCAATGTGAGTGTATGTCCCCTGGTTCTGGTATTTTGTGAGAGGGAGAAGAGCTTCCCTCTATCCACTTTACTCATGCCCTGCATTATTTTGTATGTCTCAATCATATCCCCCCTCAGGCGCCTTTTTTCCAGACTAAAGAGCCCCAAATGTTTTAGCCTTTCCTCATAAGGGAGGTGCCCCAGCCCAGTAATCATTTTAGTCGCTCTCTTCTGCACCTTTTCCAGTTCCACTGTGTCTTTCTCGAGATGCGGTGACCAGAATTTTACAGAATACTCCAGGTGCGGCCTTACTATTGTTTTGTATAATGGCATTATAATGTTGGCTGTTTTATTTTGAATCCCCTTTTTGATAATCCCTCGCATGGAATTGGCCTTCTTCACCGCTGCCACACATTGGGGACACACCTTCATTGAGCTGTCCACCAATACACCAAGATCTCTTTCCTGATCTGTCACGGATAAATCAGAGCCCATGAGTTGATAGATAAAGTTTTGATTTTTTGCCCCAATATGCATTACTTTACATTTGGCTACATTAAATCACATTTGCCATTTCATAGCCCATTCCCCCAGTTTGGAGAGATCCTTCTGGAGCTCTTCACAATCTTCTCTGGTTTTTACCACTCGGAAAAGTTTTGTGTCATCTGCAAACTTGGCCACCTCACTGCTTATCCCTGTCTCCAGGTCATTTATGAACAGATTGAAAAGCACCGGTCCCAGGACAGATCCCTGGGGCACACCGCTTTTCACCTCTCTCCATTGAGAAAATTTCCCATTGACACCTACTCTTTGTTTCCTGGATCTGAACCAGTTCTCAATCCATAAGAGGACCTGCCCTCTTATCCCCTGACTGTGCAATTTTCTCAGCAGCCTTTGGTGAGGGACTGTGTCAAAAGCCTTTTGAAAATCCAGATAGACTATATCCACCGGTTCACCCAAATCTACATGCCTGTTGACCTTTTCAAAAAATTCTAAAATATTTGTCAGACAAGACTTACCCTTGCAGAAGCCATGCTGATTTTCTCTCAGCAAGGTTTGTTCTTCTATGTGTTTTAAGATTTTCTCTTGGATGAGGCTTTCCACCATCTTCCCTGGGACAGATGTCAGGCTAACTGGCCTGTAGTTTCCTGGGTCCACCCTCCTTCCTTTTTTAAAAATTGGTGTGACATCTGCTATCTTCCAGTCCCCCGGCACTGTGGCCGTTTTAAGAGACAAGTTGCATATTACCGTTAAGAGATCTGCACTTTCATTTCTCAGTTCCCTAATAACCCTTGGGTGGATGCCATCTGGGCCCGGTGACTTGTTAATCTTCAATTCATCAATTAGTCCTAAAACATCCTCTCTTTTAACCTGTATTTGATTTAATTCTTTAGTCAAGAGGGGCGGTTCAGGCAGCAGAATCTGCTCGAGGTCTTCTGTCGTGAAGACAGATGCAAAGAACTCATTTAATTTATCTGCAATGTCCAAGTCCTCCTTAATCTCCCCCTTTCCTCCCTCACCATCCAGAGGGCCAACTGGTTCTCTGGCAGGTTTTCTACTTCTAACATATTTAAAGAAGCTTTTATTATTACCCTTTATATTGCTAGCCATTCGTTCCTCAAAGTCTTTCTTTGCCTCCCTTATCATCTTCTTACATTTCTTTTGCCAGAGTTTGTGTTCCTTTTTATTTTCCTCATTTGGGGAGGATTTCCATTTACAGAAAGACCTCTCGGTGCTTTAGAGCCTCTCTAACTCCACTCGTTAACCATGCCGGTGCCCTCTTGGACTTAAATGAGCTCTTCTTTCTTTGTGGTATGCACTTGTGCTGGGCCTCTGTTACCGTTGTTTTAAACAGGTTCCATGCACTCTGAAGAGATTGGATTCTTCCAACCTTCCCCTTCAATTTCTTTCTAACTAGTTTCCTCATCTGAGGGAAGTTTGCCCTTCGAAAATCAAGGGTTTTTATGTCTGATTTGCTTGACACTCTTCCTCCAACATGCATGGCAAAGGAGATTGCAGCATGGTCACTGCTCCCTTAACTTAAGCCCATTGTTACATTTCCCACATTCTGGAAGACTGGGAACTGATCATTCCACTCCTCTGTATGATTATTTTTCAACTACAGTATTTGAAATGTGTCTGGAAGTTGAGTCATGGCAACTGGACTTCTTTTCTTGAGAGATTGAAATGTTTCACTGCTCATCCAAATACTTTGTCAGTCTTAGACTGATGAAGCTGCTTGGATGAGCAGCAAAACATTTCAATCTCTCAAGAAAAGAGGTCCAGTTGCCATGACTCAACTTCCAGATAAATTCACCTGGATGACTGAAAATCTTCTCAGACATATTTGAACAGTGCTATCATACATCCCCTCAGTCTCCTCTGTCTAGGCTAAACAAACCTGCTCAGTTCCTTCAGTTTGTCCTCATAGGACTTAGTTTCTGGTTCCTTGATCATCCTTGTTGCCCTCCTCTGAACTTGTTCCAGTTTGTTAGCATCCTTCTTGAAGTGTGGCATCCAGAACTGAGCCATGACCTGTGCCAAATAGATTCTATACTCCTCCCATCAAAACTATGTTTCTGTTAATGCAGCCCAAAATTGCATTGGCCTTTTTTGAAGCTGCATCACACTGCTGGCTCACATTCAGCTTGTGATCTACAACCATTCCAAAATTCCTCTTGCTTGGAGTGTTACTGAGCCAAGTATTCACCATCTTTTAACTGTGCATTTGCCCCCATCAATGCAGAAATCTGCACTGGTCCCCATTAAATACCATTCTGTTGATTTTTTAGCAGAGTCCTCAAGCTTGCCAAGATGTTTTTGAATGATGTTTCTGTCTTCCAGGGTATTGGCTATTACACCCAATTTTGTGTCATCTGCAAATCTGTACTTCTTCATTCAAGTCAATAATAAAAATATTGAAGCGCACAAGGCTCCAAGACAGAGCCTTGGGGTACTCCACTTGTTACCTCTTTCCAGTTTGAGAAGGAGCTCTATGATCTTGTAATCAACTGTGTATCCATCTAACAATTGTTCTATCCAGCCTACATCTAGTGATCTTGCTAATCAAAATAAAATGGGGCACTTTGTCAAAGGCTTTCCTGAAGACAGGATATATTACATCTACAGCATTCCCACCATCTTTTGTCAAATTTACCTGATGAAAAAAAAAATAAGATAATGAGATTAGTCTGGCAGGATTTGGTCTTAATGACTCCATGGTCACCCAAGACCACATCCCTCTGTGTACACAATCTTCTTTTCCCTTTAGGGGTTACAAACTCTGAGTGTTAAACTAATTCTGAGTATTAGGTTACCCTAAGACAAAATAAAATTGAAACAGGACTAGCTTTCAACATTATATCTGCTTAGGGCAGTGATGGCGAACCTATGGCGGGGGGGGGCAAAGGTGGCACTCGGAGCTCTATCTGTGGGCACCCAACATTGCGCCTTCATAGCCACCTGTATACAGGTTAAATTACTGTATTGGCACTTTGCAAAAAAAAAATAGTGGATTTTGAATTGCAGTTTGGGCACTCAGTCTCTAAAAGGTTCACCATCACTGGCTTAGGGGGTGCAGGGATAAGAAATCTCTGTCCATGGTGCTGAACCTTTTAGTGACTGTCCCCCACAGAACAGACATCAGTGCATGTGATGAGGTAGTAGTATTTTATTAGCTCCACTTTGCCTAACAGTTGTTATGATATTTGAAACAAAAGGTAGTAGTATTTTATATTTCAGCTGATGCTGTTAATAGCTCACAGCAAATTCTACAATTTTCTTAGGGGGAGGGGGGAAACCAACCACCTGCACAGAGCTGCATAAATATGCTATGTGTAGTGGAATTTGTTCAGTCTATAGACATAATCTATGTGTTCTCTGAAGGCCCTTAACAATTCTTTCCTAATGTTCCATTCAACAGCCTTGGTTCATGAACAGGAAATCCCTGGGCTAACACATCAATTTAGTCATACTTGTTATCTTATTAAATGCTTTAGGCTTTTAAACAAACCAATAATTGTGTGTTCAGTAAAGTGAGAGATGATAGCACTAGCTAGGTTTAAAAGCTACAGGCACCACTTATTCTGTTTTTGCAAAATTATCTTGATCTCAAACTCTTGGTCAGAAAAGAAATCCTGGTTTATCGAGGGTGATCGTACCTGGAAGTTCCTTTTGAATGAATCTCCAGATATCTGCTCACAATGTTGTCCCACTTGAAATATTTCAGAGTGAGATTTCATTGATACATTCCCTTCTTCTATGAGCCTCGTGGCACAGTGGTTAAATGCCTGTACTGCAGGTAAACCTGTGCTCATGACCTGGGGTTCAATCCCAGATAGCCGGCTCATGGCTGACTCAGCCTTCCATCCTTACAAGGTTGGTAAAATGAGTATCCAGCTTTGCTGGTGGGGGGGGCAATGTGTAGCCTGCATTACTGTAATTAAAAACTGTAAACCACCCAGAGATTATTTGATGTGGTATGGGGCGGTATATAAGCAGAAGACTTTGCTTTGCTTTCAAACATTTTAGAGGGAAGTAAAATTACAGGTTGTGTACAGGATAGACACAGGAGATGAATTTTCAAGGTGACAAGCCACATGTTATTACCTGTAACAATGTTGATTACTTAAAATCCTGGTTCAAAGGATTGTCTCATATTTGGTAGGTTAGTCTACGGACTGCAAAGGTGTGAGCCAGACAGCAGGAGTTTCATTCTAAGAGAAAACACTTGGAGCAGTTTAATACAAGAATCTTAATGGAACAGTTCAAGAATTAATAGAGGTGTACGTTATAGCTCATATACAAGATTGTAGGGGCAGTGAAAGAGTGAGTGTGACAGTGTGATAATGACAGTGCATTGCTCAGCTGAAACATCCTCTCTCATTATAAGTTTCTAATGTCAGAAGTGAGGCGTCCTGTCCCTAGTCAACTACAGTGGAACCTTGACTTACGTCATTAATCCATTCCGAAGGTCTAGACATAAGTCCAACATGCCTTAAGTCAAATGAACTTTTCCCATAGAAAGTAATGGGAAAGTGGATTAATCTCTTCCAGATGGTGAAAAAGATCCCTGAAAACAGCAATTTAACACAAATTTGACTTGGATAGGAGATTCCTTCCAGAGATGTAAATGAAATGTCTCTTCAAAGAGAGGAGGAGGCAGTAGAATTATAGTCCACAAGTTATACGCCTCCACTTTTTAATGATCATAGCAACAATGTCTAACATTTAAGTTTTACTGATTTTTAACCTAACGTTCCAAGTTCTGAACAACCCTATGCCTACCATTAGAGTCCCACAACTGTACAGCTCCCCAACTAAAATGCTTCCATTGTGGACCAGACTTCTGCAGCCAGATTTTTTACAAGACTGAGCTGACTGTCTAACCAGAGAGGCCAACCCTGAGCTCCCAGCCCTTCTTCTGCTCTGGCGGCAGCAGCGGCTTTGGCAAGGCTGAGGACCAGCTCCAAGTGCTCGGACATGGCCTTGCTGAAGCCACCCCTGCCAGAGGAGAGGAAGAAGGCAGGAACAAATTTGGAAGCAGCAGCCGCGATGTTGGGTCGTGGGTGCAACCCGATTCCGGGGCCTTGCGCCAGGGCTCTGAGCTGTAAGTCAGAGCCTGTGGCGGAAGTCAAGCAGGCCCCTTCTTGTTGCAAGTCAAATATGCTGCAAGTCAAGCAGCATGTAAGTCAAGGTTCCACTGTATTTTTAATTTTTAATTTTGTCTGATTTGCAGACTACCTGCCTTTCTCCCACTGAATGGACTCAAGGCAACTCACAGTGTTTAAAAAAACATTTTCCTCCGGAAGACCTTCCTTCTCCTCCACCCGTCCCTCCTTCCGTCCTGCTGCCTTTCTCACTGCCTCTACTGGTTACCCAAAAGTGCAATTTGCAGAGGATTGTACAGATACACAAATGAATGAAATAAATGGAGTTCTCACATGCGTGCTCTCTTTAATGACCCTTTCTAGGAGAACAGAAGAGTATTGTAGGCCACTTTCCAACCGTAAAACACACTTCCTTGGCAAAGGAACTCAAGCTTTCATTTACATCATGGGGAAACCTTAAAATAAAGTGTGTGGGTTTGTTTGCTTAACAGGATACGGTAAAATAGCGTTTCTTATTGTCCATGGGATCAAGTTCCGACTCTAGCTCCAAACTGTGAGTGAAAAGTTTGGGGGAAAGAATTTGAGGCAGGTAGAGAGGGAATGATTGGCTGCCACTGTGTGATCGATATTCACTCCAAAGTCCCTCCCATCCAAACCTCCAGAAGGTTGCTGAATTCCAACATTTCGCACCAGAACCTGCATTATCTTTGACAATTGGTGCATGCCTACAAGAACTGATGGTGTTGATGGCCGAAACGTCTGGAGAAGTCCACCATCTTGGAGAAGGATGAAGCTAGAAATCATCTGAGGCTGCAACGGTTGGGCCTCTTCGATTTTGAAAGACAGTGCCTAAGAGGTGACCTGAATGAAGCTTATAAAATCATCCACCGTGTGGACAAAGTAGATAAGGAAAAACGGTTTTCTCTATTGCACAACACTAGAAGTAGGGGGCACTCCTAGATCTCAAACAAATAAGAGAAAGTATCTTTTCACCCAGAGGATCACTGGTCTATGGAACCCCCTGCCAGAAGGTGACAGAAGGCTGCATTGACAGCTTTAAGAAATAATTAGACAAGTTCATGGAGAACAAGGGTATCCATGGCTATCATTATGGATGCCTAAGGACAACCCCTGGGTTGTAGAAAGAGGAAGGATATCTCTCAATGCCATTTGTGGGGAATCATAAGCAGGTGAAGACATCTGCTTGAGAATACCCTGAAGCAAATGGTCAGCCACTGTGTGAGACAGAATGCTGGACTGGATGGGCTGTGGGTTGTTCCAGCAAGGCTGTTCTTATGTTCTTATTTCTGCCCAGTGATTAATCTCCAGGGCAGAGGAACCCATTGTCAGGAGAAAGAGTAGGGATGCAAATGAGTTGGAGAATTAAAAAGAAAACCCAAGTATATGAGCTGTCTTTAGGTGGCTAAAAAAACAATGAAATGGCAGGAATCATTTAGAGACTAAAAGCTGGCACAGCCAGAAGTCAAATGGTAAGAGTTTCCCAATTTAAACATGTGGCAGCTTGAAGTGCATTCTTCATGCTAATGTGCTCTTTAAGTGCTTAGAAAATTGCCAAGAAAGTGTCAAAACAGTAAAACAGAGCTAGGGCAATAATGAAAAATGACACAGAAGGATCAGGTCTGCATGCAGGGAAAGTTTCTATTACCCGACATGGAGCAGCAACGAAGTTAGGGAGACATCATTCCAAACATCATTCCCCACCCCCATCCTCCAATGAAGGGAGGAGAAAGGTGGGTTCTTCCACAGCCAGGGAACCAAGGCTAGGAGCTCAAATTCCTGGGATTGTCCTGAGAGAACAGCCCAAGTTTAGATAGGCTACACGTCTCAAGAATGCACCCAAAAGATATGGGAAGAATAAGCTACTTCTAAGCATTCTGTAACTTGAACATCTTAGAAAGAGACTCTGTAAGTCAGAATTGACATGATAGTAAGCCGTTATTTATTTTTAACTGTACAACATGGGAAGGAGAGGGAAACTGCTGTCATTTATCATGGTTTATCAATATTTACTCTTGCGTAGAAGAAATTGATTGCTATTCCCAGTTGATTGCCTAACACTTTTAATTCACCTCTAAGATCCTTCACTGAAACGTACTGTGAGCCCACACCTGCCACTGCTCCTACTTTGGATTAAAGATGGAAAATGATCATTTTTTAAAAAAGACTAGATCTTCTAGAAAAACAGAGCCAGCATGGCTATGTACTGGATGTGGTCCAATAATAGGGGGAAAGAAAAGAAAAGAATAATAATCTTAGAACTGCAGAGCTAAAGGGAACCCCAAGGATCATCTGGTCCTGTGGTTCTCAACCTGTGGGTCCCCAGATGTTCCTGGACGGCAACTCCCAGAAATCCTGGCCAGTTCAGCTAGTGATGAACACTTCTCGGTGTTGTAGCCCAGGAACATCTGGGGACCCACAGGTTGAGAACCACTGATCTAGTCCAACCCCTATCAAGGAGGCCCAGTGGGGAATTGAACTCCCAACCTTCCTACTAATGTTTGAACAGATTCCTAAGTTTGTACATGTAGAGGTTTTGGCTTGCATGTCTAGAGGTGTGCTCCACCATTCATACTGGATTAATTTACCACTTTGAACTTACATGTAAAAAGTACCCCTGTTGACATTTCTCTCAGGTCTGTGTCCAAACCAAATGCTAAACCATTTATTTTGTGAGACATGGAGCTTCCTATTTGATTGTCCATTTACATTCATTTATTCTTATGGGTCAAGAGGAAACAATCAGAATCTTATCTCATAAAACACATTTTTGCCTGTGACACTTTCGAGGTGGACACACGTAATAGGCAGCCCAGAAATATTGTAAACTATATTATCTTTTCTCTTCGAAGGTTACATCACAAAATGGATGGAATACGTGAAATCGCTATGCTGATTATCATGTCTGCTATAAATAAAAACACACTGACGGCAGCCTGTGAATAAAGATTGTGTTGGCTTACACCTTGCATTATGTGGAATGGAACAAACATAGCATGGGAAGGAAATGGAGGGAGGAATAGCATCCATCCATTAGCTTATAATAATAATAATGGATGGCTGTCATCAAGTCAATTCTGATAGATGGCAACCTTGTCCAGTATTTCTAGGCAGAGGGTACAGGTTTACCATTTTCTTCTTCTGAAGGCATCCTAGGACTTTGAAGCTTGCCCATATCTCTACATGCTGGCTCTTCTCCCAGGAAAAATTGCATGGCATCGATCTCTCCCAACCGTACTTAAACCACTGAGCCTATCCATCTCCGTTAACATCTGCCTCTTGTAGATTTCAAGGCTGAGAGTTTAGCAACTATCATCTTTTTTGTTTTTGCTCCCTGTGCTTTGTACCTGTGCTTTGGAGACATCATAGACCTCTGTTCAATGAGAGGTACTGTGTAGTGTTCAGGGTAGGAGGAGCACCAATACAGCCACTTTTAACATTACATAGCATCATAGAACCATAGAACAGATGAGTTGGAAGGGACCTGCATGACCATCCCATCCAACCTCCTGCCCAAGGCTAGAATCCAAATCAAAGCATATCAGACACTTTTCTCTTGAATGCCTCCAGGGTTGGAGCATTCACCCTCATCCTGAGGTCAAGGATTCCATTATATAACAGTCAAGAACTTTAACAGTTAAGTTTTTCCTGATATTCAGCCAGAATCTGGTTTCCTATAGCTGGAGCTCTGGGGTGATTCAGGACACATCCACCCCCTCCTTTGTGTTACTTTCTTTCAAGTACAGTGGTACCTTGTATAAAGGAATTAATTTGTTCCAAATGAAATTATGTTAAGCAAATTTTCTTTTGTACAAATTTCCCATAGGAATTCATTGAAAACAGAGTACTCCCTAATCGCGACCATTTTTATGGTGTTTCTGTTAAGCAAATTTCCCCTATCTCCGGAATTGTTTATGTTGTACAAATGATATATGTTATACAAACCAATTGTTATACGAGGGTCCACTGTATTTCATGCCATAACTAGTTCTTCTTTTGTCTTGTCTCCTGCGTGACAGAGGGAACACTTGTTTCATTCTACCGTTTGTAGCCTGAGATTTGCATGTTCTTTGTGAATAGTCCTGAACTGATGTTTTTTTGAAGGTCTCATTGATTCAAGGGGAGATGTGTTGAATTAGCTTGTATGGCGTTTAGGGTTATCGACAAAAAGGCCACCTGTAGTGAAGAGAACAGGTTGCTAGGATGAGCTATATGTTAGGGACACCGAACACGAGATGGAAAAGGTTTGTCCGCTACCACTGGCTGGTTAAGAGAAAAGGGATGGAAGAGGCATGCAGGAGGCAGTGAAGTCTGGAAGTATTATTCTATAAGTGGGCAGGTAAGGCCAGACTGGGTGGGAATCAGATGTCATATTTCAACATGCTGTCTTATTCCCAGGGTCATAATGCTTCTCCGAGATATTGTCAAAATGCTAAGAACAGCCAAGGCCCTGGCCAGACTGGAAGGAAGAAAGGAAGACCTATGTTTGCGCTCACCTCAAATTTGAAAACATAACCCTGAAAGTGCTTTTAAGTGGTCTACCCCAGGGATGTCCACACTTTTTGCAAGGAGGGCCAGATTTGGTGAGGTGAAAATGTGTAGGGGCCAGCCATTCAGCCGCATTTGGCCCCCTGGCCAGACTTTGCACAAGCCTCTAGGACATGCAAGGAGGCAGGGAGGATGCTGCAGCAATGGAGTTGGGGGCAGGTAGGCAGGTCAGGTGGCTGGGGAGGGGGAATGGAGGCAGGGAGGGCAAGCAAACTGTAAAACTGCAAGCTGATGTCTCTATCCAGTATGGGGAGAGGCCAGCTTTTAGGGATGAATGAGAGGCTCAGAGGGCAAGGAGAAGAGGCTGCAGCCACTTAAAATTTGAAAACGGGCCACATTTGGCCCCTGGCCCTGACTTTGGACATTCCTGGTCTGCCCATTATCACCAGATCCACCTCCCATATTTGAGAGAGGAGGGAGGAAGGAAGAGACAGTGTGTGTGTGTGTAAATGGCCTCATGAAAGTGGAGAAAGGAGGCTATTTTGTGCACCTTTCATTTGGGAATTAATTGTGCTGTAGCAGCTAGGTTGTAACAGACCAAATCCATGGTAACAAGAAATCTATTAAAGGGACATAGATTGCTTGCTTCCAGAAGGAACCCTTTAATATGATTCTTAGGTTGCATATCAAACCTGTATCCTCAAGAGGAAATACTTCGTCTTCCTTGTAAGTAGATTACAAAACTGGCTGCAATCTACCTAGCTGCTCTCACTAGAGGGCCGTTAATC
Source organism: Phrynocephalus forsythii (assembly GCA_029282475.1). Classification (NCBI taxonomy): domain Eukaryota; kingdom Metazoa; phylum Chordata; class Lepidosauria; order Squamata; family Agamidae; genus Phrynocephalus; species Phrynocephalus forsythii. The sequence goes on from JAPFRF010000022.1 coordinate 9,777,672, forward strand.
AGATGCAGATGTATGCAACTTGTGGAGCCATTTGCATAATAAATGTGTCTGTAAAAATCTCTTTGCCGTTAACTCCCAAATGTTTTGTTATTAATTATGTTTGCAAAAGGAGGGGAAAGTGGGGAGCAAAGTCTGTGTCTGGGCATTTTCAGTTCTTTTGTAGGGGAGTCCTAAGATTAAATGTGGAATTTGGAGTGGCAGAGAAGGCAGAGCTATCCTGCTGGGTGTGGGAGTCAGGCAGTTCCAGGTCAATAATTAAGATTTCCTATTATGGAAATTATGGGTTGTCTTTTCCTAATAAAACAATAAAGAAGAGATTAGCAATAAACATTTTTTTCTTTTAAAACTGCCAACACCATCCTATATATGTCAACTCAGAAGTGAGACCTACCCTTCTGTCTTCCTCTGTTGCAGAATTTTACATTTTTGGTAAAAATGCCTATTTTTGCTATGCATTTGAGGTACACAGATCCACTGAGGGGAACAGCTCCTTTGAGATTATTTTAATATAGGTATACAATAAATTATTTTTAAAAGTATGCATATATATTGTTTTTGAGCTTTTAAAGATTATCTTTTAATTATGTAAGCCACCTTGGCTCTTTTCTTAAAGAGTGCCCATGACACCACTGCCATAACTCTAGACAGTTCTTTGGTCAACTCTGCAGCTGTTTACAACACCTGTTGATATTTGTCTATATATTTTCTCCGATTCCATTTTTCATGGTACGAATGTTGTTATGGGTGCAGACTAGAGATGGGCACGACCAGAAAAAAATTTTTCTTGAGTTGTCGTTTTTCGGGACGGGTCCGTTTCGGCTCATTTTCGTTTTTCGCGAATTTTTTTAAACATTTGTCATTTCGTCGTGTTGTTTGTCGTTTGCCGCCGCAATTTCGCGCAATTTGACGTCCCAGCGAGTGGCGTCCCGCCGGCGCTAGGTGTTTTTGCACCCTAGGCGGCAGGCGGGGTGGCGGGGTGGCCATGGGCGGGCGGCAGCAGCGGCAGGGGGGAGGGGCGCGCGCGCGGGTGACCTGCGCAATGACCCAGAGCAGGTGGAGAACACTTTAAACTGACTTGCTGCACAAGACTGCATCGAATAAAGCAATTGCAATTTTTATTGCAAAAAAAGTGCGCAGTGCACCCACAGCAGAGCTGCAGGCAGGGTATGAAAGGACCTTGGCTTGCCACCAAGCAAATGAAATTTTTAAAATAAATCCACACCTCCTCTCCCACTCAAACTCCCCCCCCCCTTTGAAGCACGATCAGAAAATAAATCCTAACAAACTGCAGGAGAATAAAAAAGAATAAACTGTGTTGCTATTCCCCACAGCAGACAGAGAATGAAAGGAATTATTATTATTTCCTAAAAATTCAATTGAATCAATTCCCTCCCTGCCTGCCTAACTGAAATCTAAAGGCTCCGCGAAATCGAAATTAGTCTAGCACAGCACCCAGTTACACACAGCCCTCTCCCACCCATATCCAAGCCTGGACTACGACTCTTCTGGGAGTGCCTCACCTTTTTATGCCCTCTTGCACATTCAGAAGTGTCAGTCAAAACCCTGATTGGTAGAATGGGTCCAAAAATTGGTCCCAGAATGGGCCCATCATTGCGCAGGTAAAAAAAAAATAAAAATAAAAATAAAAAAAATAAAATCAGTGCGACCTTTTACTGCTATAAAAAACCCACTGCTGCTACTATAAAAATTCAAGCATTTAAAATAGCTAATTTTCGCATGTTTCTGTGGTGCTTTGGTGGTTTTTTGGACCACAATTTCAAAAAAAAATATTGCGGACGCCATTTTGGATCCCCCGCACCGCATGGCAAATGGAGACGCCGAGGATGCCCCTCCCAGCCCGGTACCAGCAGCCCAGGACAGGAGGGGGAAGGCTGGGGACCCCCAGAAACCACCCCTCTGGTAGGTGCCCTCAGGCAGGCATATTTTCGCCTGCTTTTGGCCGGGAATCGGGTTTTTTTATTTTTAAAACTTTTTTTTTTGCCGCTTGATGCCATCAACGACAACGACAAATCAGACCCAATTTTTCTTTTTTCGGTTCGAGTTCGAGTTCTGACAGCTTAATTGTCGTTACTGTTTCCGTTACGTAATGGAAACGATATCTGAAAACGGAAATGACAATTTCACCGAGTCGTGCCCATGTCTAGTGCAGACTAACAAAACCTGCACCACACGTTAGGTGTGAGCAGGCATAGGAGAACCCTAATACTTGCAGAATTAGAGTCTTTGCTACATCATCCAGACTAAAGATGGGCACGAAATGAACTTTCAATTCGTTGCGTTATTCATTATTCATTTGCTAACAAAATGAATAATGAACCAACCTATCAAAAGAAAAATGAAAATGAAATGAAACGAAATGGAAATTTCCGTTTCGTTCGCTTCATTTTTCGTTACCCTCTCCTACCTTGTCCTTGCCACCAAAGTCCTCCTGGTCCTGGAACTCCGGGGAAGCTAGGCCTGTAGAGGCGCTGGCCCCAAGCCAGCGCCTGAAAAAGCCCCTGGCTGGGGGCTTTTAAAACAAACAAATAAAAACAAAATAATATATTTTTTTAAAAAAGCAGCACCCACCTGGCCCAGGAGCCATGTGGTCAGCGCTGTAAGACCAAAAATATAAATAAAAATAAATAAAAAAATTAAAATTAAAAATTAAAAATTAAAAATTAAAAATTAAATGAGCGCCAACAGTGCTTTAAAAATAAAACAAAACAAAATAATTAAGAAAGGAGTGTTGACCCAGCCCCAAGGGTGGCCGGGTCGGCACTCTAAAATGAAGGGGGAAAAATAGAACCAGTGCTGACCCAGCCCCAGGGACTGTGTGGTCAGCACCTGAGGGGAAAAACACCGAGGTGCTGGCCCCAAGCCAGCACCTCAAAAAGTCCCTGCCGCTAGGGCCAGTATCGCCCCCCCCGCTGCTGCTGCTGCCCGGTAAGTCAGACCCAAACCGGTTCAGCTCAGTTCAGGTTCATACATTTTTTTAAAAAAAAGTTGTACAAACCCTAACCCGAACCAAACCAAGGGTGGGCCCAAAACAGATGAACCCGAACCATGGGTTTTCTGTTTCGTGCCCACCTCTAAGCCAGACACTGGATGACAACATAACATAATTATGGGTGGTATTCCAGTGAGACAGAACATTCCCTGTGGTCCCTGAGTAACCCAGAAGAAAGATGACTTTTGCTGAAACATTGTATAAGGGATCTCAATCTGTAACTTTTTCACTCTCTGTAAACCTATATGTATGACTTCCAATGACTGATGTGATTTCAAGCTTTTGAGAAAATGCTGTGGGTTGGAGATGGGTGAAATTCACCAGTTTCTTTCTTTTTATATACCCCAGAACACAGAGAGAATGCCTACTTCCCTGACCTCCTTGCCTTCTGAAGATGCCGGCCACAGAGTCTGGCAAAACGTCAGGAAGGAAAACTTCCAGAACATGGCCAAACAGCCTGAAAAAACTCACAACAGCTATTCTGTGGTAATATCATTGCCCATATTTCTGAGCCCCAAAAACTGGCCAGGCACTAAAGGCAACTGTAGGCCTAGGAGGGCTGCTTGACCTGTATTTGCTAGCAGTCCCCAGGAACGAAGCAGATACCAGGATGTGCTGAGTAAGCCCAAGAAGGCCAGAGCAAAACAGGATGGCAAGTAAACAGGATGCCAGACCAGGGGCAAGAGCAGGACATTAGGGCCATCTGTCCTATCACCTTTGACCCTACAGCTTCCTTTCCCCCTGGGTCCTCATCAATACCAGGCCATATGGACTTACAAATAGGTGTGCATTCCCCCCTCCCACCGAGGGATGTCTTCCTGTATCTATTGTCCTTCTCTTATTAATAAAGACTGATCCTCAGGAAAGCCCTTATCAGCCCCCACCCACACCCATCACACATGCTCAGCACGCTCATACATTCATACACACACCCAGATATCCATGCACGAAGCCCAGATAGAGAGACAAACAGGAATGCTGCCTGAGGATCAGATCCTTCCACCCTGAAGCTCTGCGCCCGTGTCATTCGTAACGCAACACTATTCTTTCCTTTTTCCTTGGATTTGCATTTTCTTTGTCCTGAACATGAAGATTCTTACCAAAAATGAAAAAGAAATGGACTTCTATCCATCTCTGCCATCAATGATTAATATAACAGAAAAGCAGAAGCAATTGTTTAGGGTTAAACCATTTAGGTATGCTTCCATCTCCATAGACCAGTGGTGTCCAAACTTTGGCCCTCCAGATGTTTGGACCACAACTCCCAGAATCCCAAGCCTGTATTGCCAATGACAGAGGACATCTGGAGGGCCGAAGTTTGGATACCACTGCCATAGACGTTCATCGGCCAAAACAGTAAAAACATGTTGTCCATGATTTCGTTTATCCCAAACAAACTTTTTCACTCTACGAAAACTTTGGTCAGAGAAGTGAGCTGGGACTGAGGAGTGATGAAATGTCATGACCAATGGAAATGTCCCTACTGTATCTGGATCTGTTCTTGACCTATGTCACTATGCCTGTATGAAAGAGCCCCCTCTCTCAGGGCAAAAAGTGGAAAGACAGTATTAATTATTAAGTTCTCTTCAGTATGCAGATCCACTGGGGGTAAAAACCTGGGAATTTAGCCAGATTACCTCAAAAACAGATAAGAAGGAGAACCAGAGGAACAGGAAGCTGGTGGCCCCTGCTTGTTCTCTGTCCATCAAAGTGGAGGTAGTGAGTGCCACTGGTGAACTCAAGCCCATAAAAATTCATGGGCTTTATTGGAGCTGTCCTTCAAAATTCAAGATCTGAAGCATCACTCAAGAGAAACCTACAGTGCATTATTTAAAAATGCTAAAGAGGCTTTGTTCCTAAAATGGCACCTTGTCTCCACCAGGGAGCCACCAGCTGTTGAGGGGGAATCACTGAGTCACTTTACACAATCTCTTTAATGTCTTCACACTTTCCTGTGCTTTAGTTTTTAACCTCTCCTGAGAAGTTAATGAATTATGGAATGAATAAGTTAAGGTTCTTTCCTTCCACGTGCAAAAAGCACAGGGAGAGTCTTGACTGAGTAGTCTTATATTAGTCAGACTGGGAGAACAGAGAGACGGAGTTCAGAATTTGAGTCTTGGCAGCTGGGCTTATTTTCTTGTTGGGTTGAAACATTTCACTCCTCATCTGAGTCACTTCTTCAGTCCAAGGAAGGTTGGTAAGAGACCTCCAGTTTATCCTCCACAGACTCTGGAACTCCCTCCCACTAGAGGCGAGGACTGCCACATCTCTGATGTCTTTCCGGAAACAGGCAAACACCTTTCTCTTCAGGCAAGCTTTCCCTGAATGATGGACTACCTATTAAGTGACTTTTATGTCAATCTTCTGTACGTTATTGCATAGACTTTGTGTGTATAGATTTTGTGATTGCATTGGCAATATGTTTTAATGTTAGTTTCCCTCACACATAACGTTTACACTCTTTTAACTACTTCATTCTCTTGTACCTTTAATATAAAGTGGTCTTTTAATGCTGCAAGATGTCCTTCAATTCCCTGCTCTCAATTACTTGAATATGTCTTAATTGTATTGGACTGTATATTGTCCCTCATTACTGTAAGCTGCCTTGGGTCCTTTTAGAATACTTTAAAATAAAAAATAAAATAAAAATTGGTTTCACTTCACTCTGGTCTGAATAGGCTCCTTGCCAGACTCATCTTCAGAGGGCAAGAAGCTCAGGGAATGAGCAGTTCTCTCTGTGCTCTGGGTTATAAAGTGAGTCACTTTATAACTCAGAGCACAGAGAGAACTCCTAGTTCCAGAACTTCCAAAACTAGTTCCTAGTTCCAAAACTTCCAGAATATGGCCAAACAGCCCAAAAAACTCACAACAACTATTCCATAATCTATTTATTAATCTGCAAAGCCTCATATCCACCGATAAGAATTGCACATAGATAAAAATCTGGAGCTGTTTAGGTAGAAAGCTTCTGTGTCAATATCACCTTGTATCAGCTTCAGGGTAGACTGACTGCCTCTGAATCTGAAAGCAAAGTTTGTTCATATGCAGGCCTGGATCCAGATGTTTGTTTCCAAAGCCAACTTCCATTGGTCCAGCAGTCCACATGTGGTGAGGGAGGGAAATGGGCTTAACTACATGTTCAGTTTTTCTAGCTCAGGATGAAGACTAGGGAGAATGCCTTCATTCAATCATTCACTCACATACAAATGTGTACCTGCTATTCAGGTATTTATATGCCATTCAGGAGAGCCAATAATTAAAACCAGTCATCAACTACAATTAATTTGCAGCTGTGATTCCATGCCATCACTTGGCTTCCAAAATTATGTATTGCTTTGGAGGGTTCAGTTGGACTCAGAGATACAGATTCAAATCCCCACGTTGTCTTGAAACTCAATGGGTCACCCCAAAACCAATTTCAGTTTCTTTGTGGATCTACCTAACCAAGAGGTTGGGAAGATACCATCATTGCCATTCAAACTGCAGATTCAGTGAAGGAGGTCCAGTGGGGAACTGAACTTCCGATCTCTGACTGCATAGCTGGAAAACTAGACCACTGAGCTATACAGCAGTTGATGAGGACGATACCCATGTTGGTTGCCATTACTCAAGGGAGAAAAAGTGGGCTGTGCATATAATAAATAATTACATGAATTTTTGGAATCACTCATACAAAAGGCTGAGCCTACAAAAGTTGGACAGGTTGGGGGCAAGGCCCCAGGGCCTGGTCTGAAGTCTTGCAATAGACTCAGCTGAAAGAAGCTAGAAGGCCTTGGAATGGACTGGCATTTTTTTCCTCCACTGAAGAAAGGAAGAAATGGCATGAAACTTTCAGGTCTACCTGTCCAACCTGTCCAACTTGTCTGCTGTGATGGTAAAACATCCTTTTAACAGACAAGAGGATCATCTTGTTAGTATTCAATGCTATTGTTCCCCAAAACATGGACAAGGAATGGGTACATCCCAATGTGTTTTTGGACTTCAACATTCACCCGCCTTCATCTATACAACCAAGGGTGCAAACTGATGGGAGTTGGAGCCCAATCGTACCTAGAGGGCCACCCCTTCCCATCCTTGTTCAGGTTCTCTAGAACAGGTTCCTTCATGTACTTGACCAAGAAGGAGCAGGAGAATAAACCTGATGTCATAAGGGAATTCCTACCATCTGTGCAGCTGTGATTGTCACCTTGTTTTTGTCACTGTCAAATCAAGCAGCTCCTTCTAATCTTCAAGCACAACAGATGCTTGCACTGTGATAGGGGGAAGAATGGATTGAATTCAGCTTATAGGCGGAATTTATATGGATGAAATGACATTGGTAGCTACCTCCTTCTTTTGCTAGCTTGGTGATGACCCTGACTATGGCCAGGCGATTGTGAACACTTGCATAAAATGGCCATATTGTGAACATTCTGATTGTGTTTGATTTCAGAAACAAAGGTTTAGCCCTAGTTAGAATTTGGATAGAAGAACAACATGGAACATCAAAGATATTGTGACTGGGAAAGTGCCATCTTTACTTGATGCAGCTATGCTCCATGCCCCCCTTACGCTGGCCCCTAAGAAATACCTTGCTAGTGAAGTCATTACTATACTACTACGCTTACACGATTGGCCGGAAAACCTGAGAACTGAGGAGGCACGCAAGCGGAAGCCGCAACAGATGCTTGGGAAGAGAGAAATCCAGGCCAAAACCAATTTGCAGCTTGGGAGGACGTTTCACAAAACTCCCGCCACCCTTTCCTGTGTGTTTGGCGGGGACACGGGAGAGGACCTTCTCTGTGGCGGCTCCCAGACTGTGGAACTCCCTGCCACTAGAAGCCTGGCTATCCCTGTAGTCCAGGCATGTCCAAACCTCCTGATGTTTTGGACCGCAACTCCTAGAATTCTAAGCTTAGCCTGCCAATTATTTTTCTTGTGGTTTTATAATAATGTTTAATTATGATGTCTTAATTGGTTCATTACAGTATTATTGTTGTTTGTTCTTATTGTATCCTTTGTTTGCACCCTTGTTGTAAACCGCCCAGAGTTCCTCCGGAAGATGGGTGGTATATAAGTATTAAAACAAACAAACAAACAAACAAACAAACAAACAAACAAATGCTGCATTTAAGTTTCTATTCCTTCGTCTCACTTTTGTGAGCCAATGAAATATCTAGCAATAGGTTTCGTTCTTCATTTAGGTTTCGATTCCTATGTCTCACTTTTGTGCAATTATAAAAGCCCCCTCCTGGACATCTTTCTTTGTCTCACTTCTCGCGACACCCATGAGCTCATGTTCTCTGAATAAAATTATGTTATTCCACAAGAAACATCTTCAATCTGTTCTGTACTCCTATCTTAGTTTTTGTATAAATCTTCAGAAGGGGAGAGGGAAGGATAACACTTTCAGGTGGATAGGTGTGCTTACAGTTCTTGGGAGTGGCCATGGGTCATATGTTGTGTTTTTAAAGGATAACAAAAACAAACAAACAAACAAAACAACAACAACCCTATATTGTACTGTGCTGTTCAGTTGTCATTTTCTTTGAAATATGTTTTTCCTTGGGGCATCTGGGATATATTTTTAAATGAAAACATTGCTGGACTGCAGAGATAAATACCCTAGCATTTTTGCTATTGCTAAAGGTGAAAAGACCCTTGGCCTCTATGTCAAAATATAGGAATTCCTTTGTCTTAAAGGCTATGAAGCCTGGGGGATTATGATAACTGTAGTTCCAGAAAATAATGTTTCCAGGCTCTATTTTGCCTGTCCTTAGAGATCATTAAACCTCTCCATCTTCTGCATTTGAACTTTGCAGAGGATACATGGCTCTGTGAAACTAGACAGAGATTCTGACTATTCCTAGTATAGAGCCAGACCTTCTTCCAAATATGGGCATTTTGTGGATGAAGGACATTTTGACAAGTAACGCAGATTCTTCTTGTTCAATTCACCAACCTCCAGGACTTCCAAGAGAATGCTGATTCTTGCAGTTCTGCAACGAGTAGAGCCAAATCATCAAAAGAGGTTGAGTTTCCAATTTCAATTAATACAAAATCCACTTGCCCCAGTTTTGTAGCTCAATGAGAGGCATCAACACCATGGTCTTTCCTGGAGGATTACACATCCATGTGTCAATGAGGAGGAGGGTTGGCAGGAGCCAATGGAATGCACCTAAATCAGGCATGTCCAAACTTCGGCCCGCCAGATGTTTTGGACCGCAACTCCCACAGTCCTTTGCCATTGGCAATTTAAGCTTAAAATTCTGGGAGTTGTGGTCCAAAATATCAGGAGGACTGAAATTTGGACATGCCTGACCTAAATCATTGTTGGTTGGGTCGTATATCACTGTGTGGAGATGGCTTGAAGTGAGTTTGCAAACCATGATAAAATGTTAGAGCTAAAGTGGGCAAACCACAGCTAAGCCACTCCAGTTCTCTCCTTTCAAAGTTAAAAGCTGGTGCCCCGTGGTGTCTATGTACACATTCTAGCAACACTCCACCATAGTTTGAGTGTCACTTCAGAAATTAATCAAACACATCATAACTAACCAAGGTGATGCATTGTATCCACTCCAAAATTCTGTTATCTAATGTTCTTTGTTTGAATTTCTTCTTTCCTGTTTTTTAAATTTGGAGTCCAATAGCTTTGGGGCAGGGCTATCTTTTCATTCATGTTATTCTGTAACAATGCATATATAGATAAGGAAAAAAAAATCACATTGTGAATAAGATTAACTCAAGTACCAGGCCAGAGGTAAAAGAAAGTCAAACAGATGCCCTTTAAGAATGGTTAGTGTTTTCTGCATTCCATCACTGCTAACACTTAGCAGAGAACATTGAAAGGAGGAGCAGAATTAGTATAAATGATCTCTATAAATAATGATGATGTTTGTTCCCCTGTTGCTAATTAGCAACGATAATATAATGACTCCCTCTCCTTTGTTAACAAAGAAACAGAACTTACTTAAATGTGCAATTATTCCATCAGCTATTTCCAAATCATCCATATGCATTTCCTTTGAGATGCAGCCTTCAAATGTGCTTTTAAAAACTGAGATGCCATGTGTAAATGTGATTAGCAAACTGGTGGATTGCATCACACTGGTGCTTTTCAGTGATCACCATACCTAGATGTTTGACAACAATGTCTAATGAGTCTTTTCTTCTTTTTATTTTAAAATAAACACCTTGAGCTGTGTGTATATTACAGTTATGTGGATGCAGAGAAGTACCACTGAATTTGATCTTAGATCAGTGGCGGCCAAACTTCGGCCCTTCTGATGTTTTGGACCACAACTCCCAAAATTCCAAGCCTGTATTGCCAATGACAAAGGACTGTGGGAGTTGTAGTCCAAAACATCTGGTGGGCCAAAGTTTGGCCACCACTGTCTTAGATAGAGAATTGGCTTCCTTAGAATCCTAGCATTCAATTTTCAAAGTAAAAAAGCAAGTTTCTAGTCCTTGTGAACAAACAGTTCCTTGCATCACTCCATGGCCAGCTATATATTATGCTTTATGAGAGCAACCTTTGCTCTCCAACCCTGGAATGAGATGTGAGACAGTTGTTATAGGTTAAATGTGGGCCACACTTCATTAACGATCAATTTAATAAATGTTTAACTTTAAGCAACCAGAGAGGGGGCTATGGTAGTGCAGAATAATGGTTGGGCCACTGAGGTCCTGTGTGACCTTCCCCACCTCCATAGTGTCTTACCTGGGAGAGTCCAATTCCCTCATTTTGTGCAGTCTGACAACTGCATGCAGGAGGCGGTTAAATGTCACAAAGCCCACTGGGCATCTAAGCTCCATTATTTGGTAACATTTGGCCCAGGTTGTATTATCAGTTGTAAAAAGATGCTTCTTAAGTAACACCCCTGTTCTTCAAACAAAGTAACATGGGTCATATATCACCCCTATACCTTTAGGTCTCTGGCCCCAGAGGCAGAGGCTGGGAGTTCAATCCTCCACTGTGTCTCCTTGACAGGGGATGGATTTGATGATTTATAGTAGTGATGGCAAACCTATTAGAGACTGAATGCCCAAACTGTGATTCAAAAGCCACTAATGTTTTGCAAAGTGCCAATACAGCAATTTAACCTGAATACAGGTGGCTGTGAAGGGGCAATGTTGGGTGCCCACAGAAAAGGCTCCGAGGGCCACCTATGGCACCCATGCCAGAGGTTCACCAACACCGATCTATAGTATCCCCTGTAGCTCTGTACTTCTAAGATGATGATGATTTCTAGCCCTGAGTGGAGAAGACGCATTAAATCAATGGGATCTACACACATGCTGACTTACAGTTCAGCAGTTGATTCAGAATATATTTTTATGTTTGAAAACCCTCCAGGGTTATACTGTACAATGCAGAGGCTAACTGATGTGCAAGTTCCCTTTACCCACAGCCTGCATTTTTAAAAAAATCAAATCCACTGCAAAGAACAACCTTTGTTTTCTTCCTCTGCTCGTGGGATGGGCCAGGTTTATCCCTTGAGCAAAGTGTGGTACACCCGTTAAGGCTCCCCGTGCTCCCATGAAGCGCAGCGGTTAACTTTTCAGTGTGACACAAATCTTGTTTTTATGAGAGCCCTGCTCCACAGCCTGCCCCAAATGACACACCCTCTTGAGCAGTAATATTGACCTTGTAATGAGGAGGAGACATGGGTTCAGAGGGGAAACAACATCTTGACACGTGACAAAGTTGGAGAGTTGGCCCTACCAGTCACTTAAAGAGTTAATGGCCAAAATGAACAAAGACAATTAGTGTTGATACAAAGTAGGAGCGCTGGTCGCTGTGACGCTTGAGTTGCTGTCACAGTAAGGTTCCTAAATGGCTTGGACTGAATCAGAGAGGACTCACACTAGCTGTATTTAGACTGATGAAGCTGTTTGGATGAACAGGAAACGTTTCTATCTCTCAAAAAAAAAAAAGTCCAGTAGCCATGACTCAACTTCCAGATCTTAGGACAGTGGTTCACACTTCATTGGCCGGGCCCCACAGATGCCATGTGTTCCCTTCCCTCATCCCTGCCAACTTTGCCGCTCACCTGCTGTTGGGCACTGCTCCCCTCCTCCTCTTGGAGCATTCATTCTGTCCCATCCCAGCAGGAGCCCCTGCTTCCCTCTTTGGCTTCCTCCAGCAGCCATCCCTGGTCTGCCTCTTCCTCTCAGTGGGGTGGCTGCTGGAAGAGACCAAGGGGGCAAGGCAGAGCTCCTGCTGGGACTGAATGAACGTTCCAAGAGGAGTCAGAGAGGAGGGTGCAGTGGCTGGTGAACCGAGTTGGGAAGGGAACTCGTGTTGGGCAAGCAAGGCGGTACAAACATCTGAATAGAGGTTCATGGGCGATGCTCTGAAGGATTAGCCACTTGCAAACTGCTTTTAATTTAACACCTGTCAAACATGATGGGGAACTGCATGGGAGGAAGGGGGGGAGGGTGCATATGTAAGAATGTCTTTAAATCCAAAAAAGATATATAAGAAAGTCCTGGCACTAGATTTGTTCCCATCCATTTCCTTTTCTCACCTGCTATTCCTGCAAATGAGGACATAACCCTGAGTGACAGCATGGAGAATTAAAGCTAGAAAGCTTCCTATGAAGCCAATGCATGTGTTTCATTTCCGGAGGTTTCTTCCAATATTGTTTGTTGACAAGTAATGGACATGATCTAAACCACTTTCTCCCCTTTGCCTGGTCTGATAAAATCAGTTATCATTTTGAAAAGTAATGAATCTTCCAGCTTGAAAATTCCCACAAGGTCCTGATAGAATCAACCACCCCCCTCTCACACACACACCTACCTTGATTTATATCTAACCTTCCCACACCTTTGAGAAGCGGAAACTTCTTACACTATGACAATGAAACAGGATGAGCACGTGTCCCAGGAGAAGGAGCAGCAGCACAAGATTTCTGCATGGAAGAGAGGAAAGAGGTGTCAATACCTGTTTTTGCCTTGTGGTTCACTTCACTGAGGGACATATGGCTAGAATACAGTGGTGGACGTCTCCTGGATCCCATTGTTCCCTTTAGATCAGTGGTTCTCAACCTGTGGGTCCCCAGATGTTCCTGGATTGCAACTTCCAGAAGTCTTCATCACTAGCTGAGCTGGGCAAGATTTCTGGGAGTTGCAGTCCAGGAACATCTGGGGACCCACAGGTTAAGAACCACTGCTCTAGATACTTCAGTGCCCCTCCTCTCTCCCAGGTATCCTGCTCTGAAAAACTAAAAGCACCAAAGAACAGGAAGAAAACAGAAGGGGGAATCACAGTTACGCTGGCATTGATTACTGTGTATTTCTCTGGCCCTTGGCCAATGTTCTCAGTGGGAGGAAATAAGTCTTCTATATAGCCATGCTATATTTATTTGGCGTCAACAGCATCTAAATCAAGGAAACAGTGGTAGCATACTATTTAGCTTTGCAAGACCTCACCTAGTAAGATGTCAGCTTGCAAGGAAGAGCATGAGCCAAAACTGGTTGGCAATTAAACCACCTTCTTATGTTACCATCTAGATGTGCAGGAGAGGCACCATCTATTTCTAGAGAATAACTTGGTCTGGTCTGGAACACCTATCCCACAAATATCTCACAATGACCCTTAAGGTTGCCCAACATTTTGAACAGGGAATGTCATGGCTCCCAGCTGATATTTCCAGTCTCTACACAGGACAAGTTCCATTTGTTCTACCTCTCTGGAGTGGAATGCCATTCTGTCTATAATATTACAGGTTCATCTTGCACCTACAGTTATAGAATTCTGTAACTCTCTATATTTCTTGCCTTTGTATCTTTTCATACCGAGGAGGAGTTCATCTTACCATCTTTAATCCATCCACAACATGTTTCTGAAGAGCTGATCCATACAAGGTTTTCTTTCATTTTTCTCTCATTTACTTCCAGCAGTAAGATATAGAGATGGGCACTAAATGAGCGATTTTTTGTTTTCGTTTTCTTTTTTTGTTTCATTACTTAACGAAAATGAAACAAATTTTTTTAAAAAAACAAAACAAAAATGAAAACGAAACGACCAAATTTGCCGTGTTTTTCATTTTCGTTGCAGCAGATGCATTGAACTAAAAAGAATGCTAACGAAACAGCAATTTTTGTTTTTGTTTTTGTTTTTTCATTTCATTACCTAACGAAACGAAAATGATTTTTTTTGCAAAAAAGTCACGAAAACGAAAACGAACTGAAACGGACCTCTAAACGACCAAACGACAAACGAAACACCATTTTTTTGAGTCGTGCCCATCTCTAGTAAGATAGTTCCCATGTCTGTTGGGAACCAATCATATATATATATTCCTCTTCCAAAATTTATTGAAAATGGCTTGAGAAGCTGGCTTGTCTCTAAATATGTGAAATCAGGAATAGACCTAACATGACTGTTTAGGTTTTTTTTTAAAAAAAAATCACTCCAAACATCCCAGACGTAGAAGAAGGGGCATTTTCAATTGTTGTGTGGCATTTGTTTCCATGCAGGAATGCAGAAGTGTGCTAGTTTGATTTAATTACTTTGATTAAATTGGGAAGGAGGTGGCAACAGTTGATTAGGAACAATATCCAAAGACAAAGATTTAATGAATTGGTTAGCTATCCATAAATATTCAGTGGAAAGTCTTGTGCATTGGCAGGAATAGATTTAGCAACCTGACAAATATTTGCTTCCTGCAGTAAACAACTCTATCTTGGCCACCCACTTGTATTTTTTAAATCACAGTGAAGATATCAAAATCCCGGGAATCAGTTTAATATACAGGTCCAAGAAGGGCAAGTGTTCAGTCATTCCCAACCTAAGTACCATTGACAGCTCCTGAGAGTCAGCCCATGTTTTTCCCAGATATTATTGAGACAGATAGCCTATCACACCACGTTGATCACTAAGCAAATAACCTCCTAGTTTGGTTCTTAGAATCCTATTACAAATGTGTGTGTGTGTGTGTGTGTGTGTGTGTGTGTGTGTGTGTGTGTGTGTGTGTGTGTGTGTGTGTGTGTGTGTAAAATCAAACAATTACTTGTGTTTTGATTCTGTGGTATCATGTTGTCCTTTTTATAAGGAAATATAATGACATAGGTATTTGGTGTTGAAATGAAGAGAAGAGAAGAGAAGAGAATAACTCTTTATTGTCATTGTACAAATAAAAAGGTAAAGGTTTCCCCCACACATGTGTGCTAGTCATGTCTGATTCTAGGGGTGGTGCTCATCTACGTACTCAAGCCAAATAGCCAGTGTTGGCAGGAGCTGGGGTTATCAGTGGGAGCTTGCTCCGCTGCATGGCACCGGGATTTTGAGCTGCTGACTTTGCAGCCAACAGTTTTCGGAGCCTTAGTCCACTGAGCCACCACAAATACAACAAAATTTAAAAGTGCCATCCAGTATGCACATCACTCACCCCAAATATTAAAAAAATCCAAGATATAAACTACCATTTAAGAAACAAGCATCCATACACATACTCCTACATTTCTCTCACCCAATATCACTTTTACCCATTTAACAAGAACTGACAAGCCAAACATACATTCACACTTCCCTACACTCTCTCACCTGACAGCATTCATACCAATACATACAAACTACAATTAAGAAACAATAACCATAGACATAGACAACCCTACTCTCTCTTACCCAATGACTGCACGATGCACCATACAATATACATGTTACACATTCAACACTATTACCCATCAACTTAATTTTTTAGAGAAATTAGCATGGTTACCACTATTGGGTAAAAACTGTTTCTAAATCTGTTTGTTCTTGTTCTACTAGATCTGCAACATCTGCTGGATGGCAACAGTGCAAACAGGTAGTGTCCAGGATGAGAAATGTTTCCTATAATGTTCAGTGCTTTCTTAAATGACACATGTATGCAGAGTAGAGATGGGCACAAAACGAGCAATTTTTTGTTTTTGTTTTCGTTTTTTCGTTTCGTTACGTAACGAAATGAAAAACGAATTTTGTCTCCAAAATGAAACAAAACGAAACGAAACAACAGAAATTTTGTCGTGCGTTTCATTTTCATTGCGGCAAATACATTGAACTGTAATGAATGCTAACGAAACAGCAATTTTTCATTTTCGTTTTCATTTTTTGTTTCATTACGTAACAAAACGAAAATGAAATGTTTTGCAAAAAATTCACAAAAAATGAAAACGAACCGAAACGGACTCCCTAAATGACAAACGGCAAATGAAACACCATTTTTTGAGTTGTGCCCATCTCTAATGCAGAGCATAGTCATGAAATAA
Source organism: Phrynocephalus forsythii (assembly GCA_029282475.1). Lineage (NCBI taxonomy): Eukaryota > Metazoa > Chordata > Lepidosauria > Squamata > Agamidae > Phrynocephalus > Phrynocephalus forsythii. The sequence continues at coordinate 9,793,918 of JAPFRF010000022.1, forward strand.
TGTGGCCTTACTTAAGCACAGCCTCAGTTATCTGAAAAATGGGAATAATAATACATCCTTCCCCCAGTATTTGGGAAGCTGAATCATTGATAAGCATTGCACAGCAAAAGGTACAGTGGTCCCCCGTCCTTTCGCGGTTCATATACTGCGATCCTGCTATATCGCGGAACCACAGTATATGAAAAAATCCCCCCCTGGGGTAAGGGGCAAAGGCATGTTTCAGGCCTTCCATAGTTACCCCAGGACTGGGGATGCCCTGAACAGCTTTTCTAGGTCTGTCAGAGGCTTCAGAAATGATTTTCGGTGACCCAGAAGTCACTTCCGGTTTACCGGAATTGACTTCTGGTTCACTGGGATGCCCTTTTGGGGCCTCCAGAAGGCCTGGGAAGGCTCTCACAGGCCCTTTTGGGGCAGCACCAAACTGGGGGTAAGTACAAGAGCCCCCAGTTAGGCCCCCAAGGCCCAACCTGACCTGCTTCCGCATAGCACGGATTTTCAATTATCGCGGGTCAGGTCAAGTCCCTAACCCCCGCAATAGGAGGGGAGGTCACTGTATACACAAAGATGTCCTTATACATCATGATAGATAGGTGTAAGGATGACTCCTTACAAAGAACCTTGGTGTAATTTGGTTGTGCCTATTTTATATTGTCAGGAATTTATATGTTTGGTTTAATGCCAATAAAGGTTTGATTGACTGACACAAGGATGTGTGCTCTTTGTGATGGCTGCTGAAAAGAACAAGAAGAATAATTGATTGCTGTCAATTATGATGTATGACAACTCTTTTTCAGGGTGTTTCCTTGGACTTTGCAGCTTGCCAAAAGCCACAGAGGCTGGCTTTTCTAGGATGAACATGGGGGGACTTGAACTCCCAACCTTCTCAGTCAGTTCTCGAACTCACTGAGCTACGCAGCCGCTAGTGTTTTCTGTTATGGCTGTTGAAAAACAGCCCCCACACAAAACACCTGAAGTCAGCCTTGTCCAGGGTGTGAGTCAAGGTTATTTCCAATGGCACTTTCCTAAGTGTTCAGCCTTAGATTTTGAGGGCATAGCGAATCGGAACACAGCATGTTGTGTGCAGATGACCTAGTGATGGAATATTCCTCCCAGAGGTAGTCAGAGAGATATTCACAGGTTAAAGCCCCATTTTATTGTTTTATGCTTTTAATGGTTGCTGATTATTTTTCCTCCTATGGGTTTTTAATGTTAATGATGATGTTGCTTCCTGCTGTTTTTATTGGTCTGCTGTTTTACTATGATGATGATGCTGGATGCTATTTGGTTTTTTAATAGGAATGTGTGCTGTCTTTGGACGTATGTGTAAATGCAAAATTAACCAGGAGCATTTGCATGTTTTGGGGGCAACAACAAAGGGCAGTCTGTATCCCCAGATGGGACATCTTTAATCCACAATTCACACATCACAGACAGATGATAAAGAAAAGTGAAAGAAAGCAAGAGTAGTATAGTCTTTATATTTGAAAGAAACATTCCCTGCCTTTCCTGCTGCAAAATTATTGATTTAATCTTCATTGTCTTCTGGTTGGAATACCTTTAATTTCAGATTCAGGGAACAGGGAGGCTGGAGGAACGAAGAGCAGACAGAAACAATGGAGAAAAAGGCAAGCATCTTGCATTGCTTCTTTAAGAAAGAATCAGTTTCCCTTTTAAAGCCCCTCACTTACTCTCTTCCCAGTGACTGTTTTAGGAAGTCACTTAGGCCTTTCTCTTGGTACTTTTAAAAATAAAACAGAATACCTAGCTCCACAGCTGCTACTGCTCTGCCATTTATCATTCACAGGAACAAAATCTTCCCAGGGAAATCCTGCACTGATCCATGTGTCCTTTATTTGAACCTAGGAAAGACTGAGGGTGAGTGGGGGTAGTATTACAAAGGCTATGTTAAATTGGAACCCATGCTATTATTTTTGAAAAGCTGAACAACCTTTGGTATGATATCTAAATCGAAATTCACTGCCATCCTTTTGCCAATATAAATACAGTGGTACCTCTATTTAAGGGCAGCTTGACTTAAGAGCAATTTGACATAAGAGCAGAAAACAGTTGGCATTTTAACTGCTGCCTTACAAATTTTAGATTCAGTCTGCTCTACTTAACAAATGTTTTTTTATTTATTTATTTATTTATTTATTTATTTATTTATTTATTTATTTATTTATTTATTATTTGATTCTTTTAGATAGGGATCCTCTACTTAAGAGTTGTTCAACTTAAGAGCATGCATTCAGAACTGATTAAATTTGTAAGTAGAGGTACCATTGTAGATTCATACCCTTAGGCTAAACTCCGTAGTGTGAACCTACCCCTCAGGAAACCCCCTCTTGGAATGCTAGTTTGCATTACTGATCCTGATGCTTCATCCGCTAACCAGAATATGCTTTGGACTTTCTTCTCCTTTCCCTAAAGCTCTGCAGTGTCAGGCCTGACGAAATAGCGTTCTAGGAACCCTAGGCTTCCCTGCTGATGATATTTCAGTGGTCCTTGATGGGTCATATATTTTGGATATGGACTGCATTGTCTGTTTTGCATGTGGCTGTATTTTTTTAATAAATCCAATCAGGCATCATAAACCTTGCTCCTGGTTTTCATACACAAGGGAGGGCAAATGATATTTAATTCATCTCCTGGTTTTCATTTCATACGAGTCTCCTGCAGCTTACCTCAAATGCTAATACGTGAAAGACAATGAGCGATTCTGGTCACCTGCCTGACCCTCCTGCAGGCTTTTGTGTTCCATATGACACCAACAAGATGACCTTTGCGGCAGTGTATCTGCTCGGCCAGCTCCGTCTTTCCAGCAAAGGCATAGCAACGCCACTGAACCACCAAATGTAGCAGATGGCTCTTCTGACAGCTTAACATGAGGGAACACAGAAGGAGAGCAAAGAGAAGTCACACAGAGCTCAGCCCTACAGCAAAGGAGCCGAAGAACTGAAGGAATCCTTCCTCATCCACAAATGTCCACCTCTTTGCCTTCCGTCTCTGTCAACTCCTTTTCCTCAAAAGCTGCCTTTTTTTTGTTCCAAACCATGCTCCTCTAAAAGCAACTGAGGCAAATCTTTGTATGTGTCATTTTTCTTTAATTGAATTTGATGTCCTCCATTTTAGGATATTCACTACTCTGGGCAATATACAACAAAATGCAAAAAAAAAAAAAAAGCATCTAGAAAAAATGTGAAGCTGACAATAATTCCGCATAGTAGGATAGGCAGCGAAGAAAGGAAATTCAGCTTCCTTCATTTAACATTCTTCTTCTTCTTCTTCTTCTTCTTCTTCTTCTTCTTCTTCTTCTTCTTCTTCTTCTTCTTCTGCTGCTGCTGCTGCTGCTGCTGCTGCTGCTGCTGCTGCTGCTTTTTCCAGCCTTTGTCCCATTGAGTGAGAACCTCAGTAAAAGGTCTCCTGAAAAGCTGTTTTCGGGAACATCTTAAAGCTATTTGATGTGTTTCCTGCAGAAGGACATTCTACACAGAGGTTGCCAACTGCTGGAAATATACATCCTGGCTGCTTGAATGCAATGAGGGATTACATATAGGTGGGAAAATACCTCATCCAAAGTCTACAATCCAACAGCTAGAGGTGATTATGGAATCTTGAAGTTGGAAGGGGCCTATAAGGCCATCAATTCCAAATCCCTTTAATGAATTTAATGAGTGAGTTCTTCTGGGTCTCCTGTGGTGTAGTCACTCAAATCCATTTGCATCATTTGGGTTTTGACTCTAAATATACATGCACTGTCTGTTCACCTTTTTATTCCATAGCTTTCCATTTACAGACATAAGACAATAATTTGAAATAACAGCACCTATATTAATTAAAAACACTTTGCTAATATGAAGGGTAAAAATGAGCTGCCAAGGGGTATTCAAGTGAGAAAAGGTCAGGAACCAAAAAAAAAACCAGCTGCTGAGCCAGAGGTTGGGAGTTTGATTCCCCAGTGGGTGTCCTGGACTGGGGCTGGATTTGATGACCCATCAGGTCCCTCCCAGCTCTGCAGATGATTATCATTATCAATATCTCTGTATTAGAGGACCGTTTGGTCCCCTTCCGAGCAAGGCTTTGCTTACCCTCCATTTTTCAGTTGCTCTTGACCACTTGCCAATGCTCTGCCCAGGTATGTACTGTAAGAGGAAGCCAGCATGGTGTTTATATGACTGAATTTCCTTTGGTAGCCTGTCAGGTGCACCAGATTAATATCTACAAGAATGCCCTGCAATCCCAATGAATCGATGCAAGCTCTGACAGAGAGCAGCACGCTGAATTAGGCAGAGTTGACGGTGGGTTGTAAGCACACCGTGTTTAACGATTCGGAGAGGGGGGCTTTCTCCTCTTCTTCAAATGACAGTGCCCCATTTAGTTTGATGGCCCTGAAGTGTGGCATTCAGCAGTGCTGATCATGGAAATGGCCCCCTTCCTTTCCATCAAAAGTCAAGTTTCTAGCTGGAGGACCTGGAGGAGCAGCCCCAGGTCAGAAAGGGAACCTACTCATGAACCAAGAGAATGCTGGCATTTTTATTACTGAGGTTAACATATCATTTTTGAAAGCAAGGAATATCCAACTTTGGGGTGTTTTCTGGAAATTGGGTAGGAGGGTAATTGGTTTGTTTTTGTAGTAGATGATCCTGAGCTGAGTAATTGGATGGATATTGGACATTTCGTTACAACTCCTGAATCCACTGGCCAAAGTATTATGACACACACACAATTTAGCACCTCTGTTTATATTTATATTACATTATGTAACATTATATTATAGAACTTAGCCTCTACATATTTCTCTCTATCCCTATAAGTGTGTTTAATCTGCTGTAAAATACAGTGGTGCCTCAATTTATGAATTTAATCCATTCCGAATGCATGCTCTTAAGTTGAACTACTCTTAAGTCAGGGTACCTATCAAAAAACTGAAAAAATGTTTAAAAAAATAAAAAAATGAAAAAAAAATATTTGTAAGTCGAGCAGACCATATCTAAAATTTGTGAGGCAGCAGTTAAAACGCCAATAGTTTTCCGTTCTTATGTCAAATTGCTCTTAAGTCGAGCTGCTCTTAAGTCGGGGTACCAGTGCAGTTTTTGCTATCATAACTGTTCCACCATTCATATTATCTCCAGTGTGTGAAGGTGTCTTGCTCTTTGTATGCAGACCAGCAACACCTGCTGTTGTCCCTTTAGGAGAGCCTCACTTGCCCAGCTCAACATTTGGTGGTTTCAGTGCTACTGGCTACAAATATGGTACTGTCTAAAATGGTGACAGATGAATCATATCCGCTTTAATTCTACTGCTAGTGACCTCATGCAAAGCAGAAGTTCAACACATGTCGGGTCTCAGAATTACTATGAGAGGTGTACTCCACATGTACAGCACTTGCCGATTGTATATACAAAGATGCCTCCCCAGTGTAAATGGGTTTGAGTTGAGTTGAATGTCAGAAAGGCAACTTAGGTTGTCTTAAGTTTAATATTGCAAGGATTTGTGGCCATGTCATGGTGTTCAAAATTGACCACATTTATTTATTTATTTATTTGATTTATATGCTGCAACCATCTAGCAAAAAAGCTAGACCACACAAGGCTGCTGCCTCCCGTTGGCTAATGGCAGGCCTGGCTCTGCTACGGTTAATGTGTGGCATGTTTTGGAGGATGAGAAGTCTCCTCCCCTCATCACTGTGACCTTCCCAGATTCACCGGATTGGCCAGAGTAGACAAAAGGGAAATGAGTAAGGTGAGGTGACCCATTTGTCTGATGTGGTGAATTATTCCACAGCAATTGGAAATAACACTGTCCTTAAATTCCTTAATCCAAAGGCTAGGAATTCTGTGACAAGTAATCCAGAAAAAATCCCATTTCCAAGTTCTGGAATTATGCTTTACACACTCTAAAATTCCTCCTTTGTGTGACCATGTTTTAAAAAGATCAGATATCATGTTCTTTCACAAACATACTATATTGTGCCTGGGTGTATTTAGCATTTCAGCAAAGGCTTCCACATTACAGTACCACCACCTGTTTATTGTCTTGGTAGCCATCACCGCCTGATTGAAAAGGAGAAATATTTCAAATGTGTTGTTTGGGTAATCATTCCCCTGGCTGTTTGGAGAGGTGTTTTGCCCATTTATACTACATGAGCCTTATGGCCCCACAGTGGTATTCAGGGAAATAAATGGTTATTCCTTCCCTGCTGCTGATGCTGGCATAGACTTCTGGACACCTTAAAGGGATAGACAAGAGGCTATTCTTCCTGAGAGATGATGAGGGTGTTAAGAAACAAAGAATGAGAGAACCACACTGGAGACGGATGGCCCCAGAATGCTAGCCTTTGCTAGGTTGTACTGTTTCACACTGCATGTATTGGAACGAGGCATGCAAATCCTGAGTTACCTTGCCCTTGCAGGTAAGGACAAGAAATCATAAACATTTTCTCCCCCAGCTGGAAAGAGCAAAATATTTTTCTGGTTCTAGAGACATGGAGATTGTTCCACCGATTGCATAAGAGGCGGGAATTATTAAACCTTCCCAAATTGTGCAATTTTGTCTCAAACAAAATTTGTCTCAAACTGCAATACCCGCTGATGTTTCCATGGACTTCTAAAAATTAGAAGGCTCATTTGCATCTTTTGAAAGTGATAACTACCCCCGTCCCCACCCTTGCTCAGTGGAGATGCTTTCCTTCTGTTTTGTGCCAAAGAGACAATTTGTATCAACCACAGAAACTTGGACTGGGGCTGAGAATAAACAGGTCTCACTTTATTCCTCAGACTGGAGGTGAGGAACTTCATGGAACTTGGAAACTGTTCATTAGTATCTCTCAGCCTATTGAGACAGACATTGTTAAGAGCAGGATTTTGGACACTGTGATATGTTATGTGGTTACCGTTTTAACAGCGCTCCTACAAAGCAGTCACCCCCACACTGGAGTTGCAGGATATGATGGGGATGGCAAGGCTGAGAATAGGACACCAAGAGACTGGCACATTTTTCCCCCAGAGGAACTTACTCTATTCATCAGAGAAATTGGGTGGTTTACACTTTAACACATTGCTTTGCTCAGAAAGAAGGAAAGATCTCTCTAGATTCCTCTAGTGGGCGGTTTTAATAGTGCAACTTGAAAATACTTGTTAAAAAGGAAACCAAACAATGTCTCTCTTATAGAGAAGGGCACGAAACAAATAATTTATTCATTTTGTTATTTGTTATTCATTTTATTATGTAACAAAACAAATAATGAACCGACCCCTTAAAGAAAAATGAAACAAAACAAAACAAAAGTTGCCATACCATTCCATTCCATTTTCCATTTTCCCATAGGAATACATTGAAGCAATGCATTCCTATGGGGAGAAGCCCACACTTTTTCCCATAGGATTTTTTTGTTTTTTTTTTTTTGCCACCCCAAGTGCTGATCAGCGATAGTTCGGGCTTGGGGAGGCAATTTTATTTTTTAAAAAAAAAAACCTTCCTTTTCCTCCACCCAATCGGTTGGGGGGGAAAGGAGGTGGTTTTAAACATTTTTTTCACCCAAGGTACAGCTGGTTGACACTTGGGGCAGCAAAAAAAAGGGGGGAGGGGATGTTTAAAAGTCCCACATTTTCCCATGCCTGATCATTACACAAGAACCATGCACACACCATGCACTAAAAATCAAAGGAAACAAAATGAAAAAAAAATGAAATGAATTTTTTAAAAAAATCATTTCAAGTGAAACGAAATGAAACTGAACTGAACAAAATGAAAAATGAAATGGAATGCTCTTTTAGCGTTTTGTGCCCATGTCTACTCTCTTGGCATGTATGATTCACAAGGGAATAATATAAAACTTGAAAAAGTATTGGCAAAGCGCCTTTTTGAATGCCTGAAAATGCTTTAAAATGTTTTAAAGGTAACTTCCGAAAGTAAATACAAAATATACTAAAACTAATTTTATGACTACTCATGGCTTAAAAAAAAAAACTTAATTACACCTCATTAGGAACCTCACAATGCAGTGGTTAAATGGCTGCACTGTAGCTGTAACTGTGCTCATGACCCTTGGTTCAATCCCAGGTAGTAGACTCATGGTTGACTCGGCCTTCTATACTTCCGAGGTCGGTAAAATGGGTACCCAGCTCTCGGGGGGGGGGGGAGCAATGTGTAACATACATGAATAAATGTTAAACCTCCAGATAGTGCTTTAAGCACTGTGAGGCAGTATATATGTGGAACACTTTCCTTTGCTTTTGCATTATTGATATAAAAGCTGTTTCCAGGTGGTTATATTATTTATGGCAGCCATGCTCAAACTAGACACTGATCTTGTATCTAAAAGAGGTCCTCCTTCATATGGTGAAAAAGGTCTGCCTGTAAAATTCTACAAGTGGTGAGGTTGTGATTGATGGCTGGATTGTAAGCCCTGGGTGCAAGAAAAATGTAAAAAGGAGAAAAAACACCATGCCCTGAACAACATTTTACCCTCAGCCTTATGGTTCTGTATTGCTGATGTGGATGCACAGAGCCTTGCTTAAGTACTTCACCTCTGCTTTCCCTGCCATGATCACTAAAAGATATCAAGGCAAAGAGAAGTTGAAATATACTATGTGGGGCCACTGACACATGAGAGAGAGGGGAAAGTCTGTATTTCTTGCTCAGATGCCCTATTCCCCAGACCGCATCACCTTGAATTTTAACAAGCTATTCCCTATGCCTATTGTTTGGCAGAGCTCCTTAACAGTGTGCCCAAAGCGTAAAGCCAGCTCCTGACTAGATGCAAATGAGAGTTATCTGCAGCTGTCGCAGGGCTCAGTATAACAATCTTAGCTTAATGGCTGCTCCAGACTGGGGGTGGGGGGTTATTTGCAAAATCTATCCCCCAGAAAAAAAACCCCTTCACCATTATCACCAATTTCCATCACTTTTATTCCATTTTAGAATGAGCTGTCTCAAAGGGATTTTTTTAAAAAGTACTCACATAACTCTACCTGCTGATTACCAAGGAATGAGGCAGTACATGTGAGTGGAACACACCCGGCAGGTCCTGTTTAAGAATCTTGTTATGGCTCCGTGATTGTTGCTTTTCTACTCAACTTCCTTTCTTTTTCCCCTGCCAGGATGGTTTTCTCCAAACGTATTTCTCATATCTGCCTCTCGCCTCTCATCAAAGGATCATGGGAGTGGGTAGTTCATCATTTTTGTGCCATGACCTCTGATATGCCCAGCAATAGAATTGACTGGGAAGAGAGAGACCAGCCACAAGTCATTCAAGGACATGGAAATGTAACTATTTAGCTTCAGTTACTTCTTGAGCAAATGAAAGTCCATCAGCACTTGGCATGAGAAAGGGTGAAAAGCTACAGCACAAGTAACAAACCAATCCATTCACCCATTTACTATAGTTCTCATCGTGTACAAAGTATAAGCCATGGGTGTATCAACTACTTGAAAATCTTCTCGTTCCTGATAAAAGGGGCATGTCAGCACAATAACCCCCCTGCAGGGGAAAAAATGAACAAATGCTGCAAGATGTTTGTTCCTCCAAGGGCCAGCACATTTTTTTAATCAATGGTAGCATCACCACCGACACCAAGACGAACAAACGGATCTGTGTGGGCTTTTTTGAACAACAAAAATGCATTTGATATTTTTAAATTTTTGCACAAATTTCAAGTGTGTGTGTGTGTGTGTGTGTGTGTGTGTGTGTGTGTGTGTGTGTGTGTGTGTGCAAAACATTGTACAGAAACACTTCTCTGAATGTCCCTAAACCGAGCAAACATGGAAAAACTACATGAACCCCTGTGAACTCATCTACTGAGGAGAAAGCTTGGACGTACTGTATGTAATCACCTGCACTAATGAAATAAGTGAAGATTTACACATCTGTGCATGCACACATACTGTAGGTGTTTTGTGTAGAGCAAAAAGCATTGTAGCTATCACTTCATTAGAGCCCCAGTGCCCCTTGCTCCGTTACCTATTACTCTTCCCATCTGTGGGCAGCTTCCCTAGCTCACAACAAAGTGCTAGATCAGGTGAGGACCCAACTAGCTTTCAGTGGCAAATATAATCCACAATTACTGCAAAATGTTGTAGAGCAACCGTACTGCAATTTTCCAACACTATTTTGACATAGTAAATAAAATTAAAGTACATTTCTCTGTCACTCTGATCCAGCACACTCTTGCTTAGGGGCCCATCCCATTGAGGTCCACATGGCTCACTTGGGTAGAAACACATATTTGTTCCCTCTGAATATGCAGCTATCTGTTTTCAAAGGCTTCCATCACATGTAAACTTGGTTGGGACTGAGCGGTCTTGATCCTTATGGAGGCTTGATTCATACCTGTCAAGAGTCACGTTTTGGGTGGGACATTCATGGATCAATCACTCTTTCCTGCCGTCTTCCCGAAAAATTATTTTTCCACCAGAGAGCACTTCTCCCTGTGCAACCCCTAACTCATACCCCACCAGCTGTCCAGATTGGTGTGTGTGTGTGTGTGTGTGTGTGTGTGTGTGTGTGTGGCTTGATTCATACCTGTCAAGAGTCACGTTTTGGGTGGCCAGGCCCATTCATGGATCAATCACTCTTTCCTTCCCAGAATCCCTTGCAGTGGCTTCAAAATGCTCACTGTGACCTAGGTGTCTATTTTTCCACCAGAGAGCACTTCTCCCTGAGGCAACTAGTCTAACTCACCACCACCCACCCAGCTGTCCAGATTGGTGTGTGTGTCCTCCCATGTGTGCAGCCATGTGGGTGTGTGTGACAGTGTGTGTGTGTGATTTTGTGAAATGGGCACAAGATGGGGCTGCATAATTGTTCTTCCACACCTTCAAAAACTGTAGACAATAACCACAAATTGGGCAGTTGACTTCCTTAAGAATCACGGCCAGGGTGATGCTGTGAGAATAATGCTTGCACACCTTTATTTCCCCCTTTTCATGACAGAAAAAAAAATGAAAATCTCTGTGATAGGGTTTGGGGGGGAAGCAGGGGGAGAGAGGCACTCAGTGCATGCCTGACCCTCCATAATTTAATCACTACAGCAACTCCCCTCTGTTTCTGAGCCCATGTTACCATGGGAACCTTGGCACCTTTTGCTCAAGCTGATAGGGTAACACAAGGTGCAAGAACTCCTCTCTAGTTTGCTGGCTGGTTAACTGGTCCTTGCTGCTCTGGGACAGCAGATGATGTTGGACATTGCATGGAGACAGGGGCCTGCCTTGCTGATCTTCATGGGAAACAAGTCCTGGATCTGTGGAATCCACAAGACAGCATTGAATCAGACTCCTCTGGTGCCATCACTTTTTAGAAATCCCCTGTTCCTCCTTTTTTGGGTATGTTTTCCACAAGTCCAGCATTGTCTGGGCAAGGGGATTCTTTGCCTCTCCCACCCAAAGAGGCTGAAAATGGCATCACTGGGGCCATTTTGCGAGGGGAAGTGTACATAAGAGACTGTACCAACCAGCCTTGTGTCTTTTTCCCGATGCCACAGAGACCCCCCTCCCCTCCCTCAGGTTGATAATGAGATTAGCTGGTCACTTTGGAGATGGATGGGAAGTTTTGACTGTCACCCTGATTGGCTGTGGGTGGTAGCGTGTTTTCATCCATCCTATTATCAACATAGAGGTTAGGCATCCCTCCTTAATTCCTGGTTGCAACAGCGGGTAGTGCATAGGTCAATAGAGTCATCTTGAGATCCCAGACTGGCATCCAAAGGGTGCTTGGTAGCCCTCTGGCCATAAATAGGTTTTGGATTAGAACATAGGTTAAGAAATAAGTAAATTAGGATCAGTAACTGACATGTAATGGAGATCTCAAGGACTATTACCTGGAATAGGGGTCTCTGATTGAGTGACCGATCCCAACCTATTGCACTACATAGGCTCCCTTATAAATAGTTTAATAGTTTCAAGAAGTTAATAAAGTTGCGACCCTTGTTTAACCCAAAAGCTGTTGTCTCGCTTCTTTATTTTGGGCTGGGAGAACAAAACACATCAGACCCCTTCATGCATTGCTAAAACATCAGGGCTCAATTCAGCCTCATTCCAACCACCACCACCACCCCCCAGCATTAGATCTACTCTTTAGCACTGTCCCTAGATGTCCAACATCTGAGGATGAAACCAAGGGGTGCACCTCATCCCAGGGATGGTGCCAAGAACACAACCCTATTACACTAGCCTACTGCCCTCAACAAATCAGATTCTGTCTGGTTTGAGGAGCTGGTTTGGTATTTATGTGAAAGACTACCAGAGAACAACCAGAGAGGAAAAGCCACTGCATGAAATCTTAGAAAATAATTGCTGTTGATTTGAGCCAATAAAACTGGGTTGGATCGATCAAGGGTCCAAGTTCCTACTTAGTTACAAGTAGCCAGTTCCATGTTGATAATTTCTTTCCTCAGTAACAATGATATAGTTACATCATATCATGATTGCATTATATTTAGGGGATCACTCACTTTACCAGGCTTTCAGTTTGATTCCTTGACTGACTAATTGTCTGATTGGTCAGGGTAACCAGAAAGATACCAAGTCATGACTTTTGAGAAATGGTGAAGTAAAGGCTTCATGAGAATGGTAACAATACTGATAACAGAGGGTGGTATGAGGTTCTGAACTAGAGGTGTGAATGGGGAAAAATGAATCACAATATTCAACAAATATTTCTGATTTGTTTAATATTTGTCCACTCATATTTCATGGATTCAGAGACCTCAACAAATATGAAACAACAAATATGTCCCCTTATTATTCATTCCTATTTTCATAGATAGCCAATAGCTGTCTAGAACAAAACAAAACAAAGCAATGAGTGTCCTTCCCCCTCTAAAGCACACCCATCATCTTCTTACCTTAATCACCACTGCCACCAGTGTCCAGGGTGCCATCACTGCCACCATTTCTGAAAAGATGGCTGCCCAGTTTCCAATTTTATTTTAGATGATGATGATGATGATGATGATGATGATGATGATGATGATGATGATGATGATGATGATGATGATGATGATGATGATGATTGCACCGGAATACAGGCTGTCCCTCTACCCAGATCCCATCTGCAATCAATCAACCTCAGCTGCTGAAAGCAGGAATCTGGAGAACATAAGCCCAGTGGATCCTTTTTCAAGTTTCCCGGCCTCCGTTTACATTCATTTGAGAAAGCAGATCTACAGCAGGCTAGCATAGCACATTAATATGAACTGTATACTTTTGGCCTAAAGAAAAGTCTTCTCTACTTCTAAAACACGTTACAAGGATTATACAGTAGGACCCCAGTACCCGCTGGGGATTGGTTCCAGGCCTTCCCGTGGATAATGAAAACCATGGATAAGAGAGAACACCTGCCCAGCCACCCCCAAACTGCTGTTTCCTGACAGTAGCTTGCTTTATGACTGCTGTTTTGAGACAGTAGCTTGCTTTATGGCTGCTGTTTGTGACAGTAGCTTGCTTTACAGATGCTATTTGTGACAATAGCTTGCTTTACAGCTGCTGTTTATGACAACAGCTTGCTTTACAGCTTGCTTTGTGGCTGCTGAATTATTTATTTATTTTTCATCTGCCAACCATGGATAACTGAATCAGTGGATAATGAATCACTGGATACGGGGGTCCTACTGTACAGCAATAAGCTGTTTTAAAAAACCAATGAAACAACAAACTAGTCTGTTGATTCGTCAGTTCGTAAGTGGGAGATTTCTGGTTCATCAACTTTAATGGACCATGAACCACAGCAAACCACCATCCCCATCTCTACTCTAAACTATAATTGTAACTGATTACTTTTTAAAAAGTAATATTTAAAACCCTGAATATGTACCACAAAGAGACAAACAAAATGAGGGTCTTAAAATTGATACTCATTTTAAGAGGCTGTTGTCCTTGGTGAAGGGTTCCTTCTTTATTGCATACTCTAATCTCATGAAGCTTTAAAAAGGATGTGTTCAGAATTAAACTGTGTAGATACCTATTGAGGAGTTATGATTAGCTATAATTCCTTGGCACCTCTCTGTGGTGCATTCAGAGAAACATCTCTCCCTTTGATGTTTTATGTATTAACTACAGCAAATCCTGGTGTCACAACTCATAGACAAACCTCCTGACTAAAACTGAGGCACCACATGTCAAATTTTCAGTACTGAAAAGAGCTGGCATCACTTGCCAAATCTGTACTCCTTGACCAAATCAGATGAATTTCAGGCCTCCTGCCATGTGGGGTGGCAAAGGCCACATCCAAATGTCAAAGTAGGAGGAAATTACCTTTCTCTATGTTTGGACAAAGGGGCGTGGTGGCTCAGTGGACTAAGGGTTCCAAAAACTGTCAGCTGCAAAGTCAGCAGCTCGGCAGTTCGAATCCCAGGTGCCATGCAGCGGAGTGAGCTCCTGCTGATAACCCCAGCTCCTGCCAACCTAGCAGTTCAAAAGCATGTCAATGCAAGTAGATAAATAGGTACCACCGTAAAAAGCGGGAAGGTAAAACAGTGTTTCCTTGCAGCCATGCCGGCCACGTGATCATGGACTTGCACAACACTGGCTCTTCGGCTTGAATACAGAGATGAGCACCGCCCCTAGAGTCGGACAAGACTAGCATGCATGTGCAGGGGGAAACCTTTACCTTTACCTTTTTATGTTTGGACAATGGCCCCCAGAATCCCCTAGCATGCTGATGTCTGAGGAAGGAAAGTCTCTGGAGACCAAAACAAGAAACAAAAAAGAGGAACAGATAAATAAGCCTTTATTTGCTAAATTATTTCCAGCTTGGCAGACACAGACATTGACATCAAGTCAATGAAAAAAAGCACACTGAGGGAAACAATGGAGCTCAAAACAAGACCGGTTTATCTTAGTGCAGTTTGATTCCTATCATACAAGCTGCGCTCAGGATTCAATAAAATCTAAACAAACATTTGACTTCCCATCTCATTTCTCCTCCTCCTCCTCCTCCTCCTCCTCCTTGACGTTGTGAGACGGCAGTTTCTGAAAATTCTCCTCTAAGAGTGGGAGAGCAGAAGGAGGCACCATCTGATATTGCCTGCGACCTTGATAAAATATACATGACTAGAAGTAATGACATGTTTTTGCTGCAAACATAAGCACTTCCCCTTCGAACGCGTTTCCTCTCCAGGAGGAATTTGTCTCCACTGAGTTAAAAACATGAACAGGGCAAATCCTATCAGCTTTCTTCTAGGTCCCCTGTGGCAGGCCATGCCTGGACTTATTATGAAGCTGTAGGAAGCAGCCGCTTCAGGACGTAGATTCCAGAGCGGTCAGCCTCTTTTCCTTATTTATTTATTTATTTATTTATTTATTTATTTATTTATTTATTTATTTATTTATTTATTTGTACTTGTTGGCTACCCGATTTTCCCACTGGAACTCAGGGCGGTGTACAACATGTTGCAAAACAACTTGCCCAAACATACAAGCCCCAACGTAACAAAACAAAGTATGAATAATAAAGAAAAGAGTAATAATAATAAAATAAGCATAACTCATCAGCAACCATATAGCAGAAACAAGATCCGGCAAGAGAGGGCTGGGACCCATAGACAAACAGACTAATAACAAAACCACAGTATGCTCAAAGGTCACCCAAAGCATTCTTTAAAGCCCTTCTAAAAGCCGGCAGCGAATCCGACAACTTAATGTCCACTGCCAGTTTGTTCCAGTATGCTGGGGCAGCCACTGAGAATGCCCGCTTCCGGGTAGACACCCTTTGGGCCTTTCTAGGTGTGGCCACCCAGAGCGAGAGGGAAAGCGAAACTTTGGTCGATCGGGATGAAGTTGACCTCTAGGAGATCCGCTCCACCAGATAGACAGGTCCCAGGCCATGGAGGGTTTTGTAAACCAAACCCATTCCCTTGAACCTTATTCGGTAGGCAACGGGCAGCCAATGCAGGTGAGCCAGGATGGGGGTGAGCCTTTCCATCTCTGTGCCCCTCTGCCACAGCATCGCATCCTCTCATGGTTGGGTTGAAATCTCAGGAGCTTCATGGTGTAGGCATCTGTTTGCCAAGCTGTCTGAAATTGAGTTTTACGGCTAGGGGAAGATTTGAACCCATATCTCACAAGACTTGGTCGAACTCTCTAAATGCCATACCATACCAGTTTTAGATTTGGATCAGCAAAAGATAGTTGTTATTCCTCATGCAGAGAAGGGCTTCTGGATCTTTTGTATGTGCTGCCTTGAAGCAGGAGCAGGAGCCAGTTTTGAGAGCAGGAAGGCCCCATTCAAGGATCGGCAGAGCTGCTGAATTCTAATATTTAGATAAGAAAAGCCCATCTCTCTCTCTTGGTATTTCTCCTTTCATCTTGCAGAATACCATTGTCCCAGAACCATCACTGACCTTAGCATTTGACCACAGGAGGTCTGTCACAGATCTAGAGCCCAAGGGGGTGAAAGAGTTGCTTCGCAATGACACAGGAAAACTTTGGAATCAAAGAGGGAAAGCACTGAGAATAAATATGTCAGGCTACAGACCAAGTTCAGAGATGTCCAGAAGAAAGGAAAAGGGCAAAACAAAAGGGGGGGGAGGAAGGAAGGAATATCAAGAAAAAGATAAAGAGATGTATTTAGAGATGGGCACAACATGAATTTTTTATTCATTTTGTTATTTGTTATTTGTTTTGTTACAGAATGAAACAAATAATGAATGGACCCAATAAAGAAAAACATTTTTTTCATTTCTCCATAGGAAAGCATTGCATTCCTAGGGGGAAAAGCTGGTGGTTCCCGCCAAACGTGCCCGATTGGCATGGGGAAACAGCTGGTGTTTTTCTCTCCACCAAAGCCACCGCCAATCAGCTGGAACATGGGGCTTCGGTGAGAAAAAAAAGTTTTAAAAGCCCCCCTCCCCCCCAGCCCATCAGACATGGGAAAAGGGCAGACTTTTAAAAACTTTTTGCCCTCCCCCATGCCCATACTGGGGGGGGGGGGTGAAACCTAAAAAAAATGAAAAAATGAAAAAATGAAAAACGTGCCACCCTGGCCCATAGGCCAGCTGGTTGGCGCAAGATTTAAAAAAATAATTAAAAATTAATTAAAAAATTAATTAAAAATGAAAAATTAAAAAATGAAAAATGAAACAAAAGGAAAAACAAAACAATTTTTTTAAAAAGGTTTCATTCTAAACAAAATGAAACAATATAAAACAAAACAAAAACATCCAAAATGAAACACCATTTTGGCCTTTCGTGCCCATCTCTAGATGTATTTAAGCACAACAGCTTCCTTCCTTCCTTCCTTCCTTCCTTCCTTCCTTCCATTTTATTCTTCCTTTTTAATCTTTTTTGTTCTTCCATTTTTTTCTTTTCAGTTCAACAGTTGTATTGAAAACCACACCGCTTTGGGGAGACCGGATCAGCTTCGCTCATCTGTTAAAAAGAAAGAGCATCAAAGATTTTCAAAATGTGTCAAAAGAGGGAGAGGAGAAAATGGTACTCCTGTTATTTTGTGGTTGCAGAATTTCCCTCTTGCCTCTGATGTGCCTTTACTGGCATTCAAGAAGAACTATTTCCTACAGGGCTTCCTAGATGCTGCTGCCCAGGTGGGCTCTTCATGAAACCCCTTTCCCTTTATTTTCTGGAAGCCCAGAAAAGTTCCCAAAACAAGCTGATAGGCACTGGGGGGATGAAACCTAAAAAATTATTACTGGGCAGTGGCACCTCCCTTATGAGGAAAGGCTAAAATATTGGGGGCTTTTTAGTCTGGAGAAAAGGCGCCTGAGGGGGGGATATGATTGAGACGTACAAAATAATGCAGGGCATGAGTAAAGTGGATAGAGGGAAATATCAGAACTAGGGACCATACACTCAAATTGAGGGCTGGGAGAGTAAGAACAGACAAAAGTTTCTTTAAAGACAGAGGAAGCAAAAGCCCTCCCTTCCCCATGTAAGAGGCAAGGAGAAAGGTACACAGAGACAGCTTTCCATCTCGGCACCTGCATTATGGAGCAACTGACAGAATGGGGACAGAGTTGCATATGGTAAATAGTTGGGGACAAGGGGGGGCAGCAGGAGGCAAAGAAGAAATTGCTTCCTTATAATGAGACAACTGAGATTTCCTGAAGGCTACAAACAGTTTGCAAACCATGACCAGAATCTGATTCTGTGTTTTTTCTTATTATTACATTTATTATTTAAATGCCGGCTTTTCAGCCTAAGTTATACCTCCTGTCTCTGGCCAAGTTACAAGTTATAGAATAATACATAATAATAATCATAATAAATATCCAGCTATAATATAAATACATGTTCACATTTCCATTTTGCCACGCGCATTAGGGAAAATGGGCACGTCCCCCCTTTCTTTCCCCCCCTCTCTTCTCTCTCTCTCTCTCTCTCTCTCTCTCTCTCTCTTTCTCTCTCTCTCTTTTGAACCTTAAACTGCTCTGTTTTACAAGCCTTCATTTCGGCCTAATGTGCCCATAAAACACAATGGCAGTGCAGTGTGAGGAAGGCTAAATTAAAAATTAATGGTCCCTGCCACCGACTGGCAATAGCAACACCCGGCATAGGCAGAAGGACAGTGGGAGCTTGCCTTACAGCAGCGCACAAAACCAGCAAGGCTGGCTGGTAACTCCCAGTCGTGTTCTGTTGCTGGATTTTTCAGATGCTAACTGGTTACCGGGCTTTGGTGGGTTAATAATCTGCCTATTACTTCCTTGTTTACACCCACACCAACCTTCCTGGCATTGGCAGACCCAAACCAGTTTTTGACGCATATCAAATAAGACTGATCTAAAGAAATAAATTGTTAAAGAGGGAAGGTAAAACAAACATGAAAAGCAGCAGAGGGGAAGTAGGCATATGCTGTTCTGTTTGCTTTGGTTCAAGACCTCACAGCAGTGGGTTGTTGTTTTTTAGCAGGGCATCCGGATGTTTTGAGACACTCATTTTCCTCGAGGATGAAAACATGTGTGTGAGCGTTCATCGGATCTTTACGGGCATGGGTGGCTGCCATTGCATCCAAAAGCAGCAGGCAAACATCTGGCCCCGGGGTAGTTCCAGAAAAAGGGGCAGGGAAATAGAGAGGAATGGTGGCTCTCCCACAGCAGTAGCTGCAGCTTCAGGCACATTGGCTTTGCCCAGAATGAGAATCCCAATCCAAAGGAGCTCAGCCCCCACCCCACACCGATCCATTTGTAGGAGGTTCAGATTGGAGAAGAATGGGAAGAATGAGTCCCAGGGTGGCACAATGACCATTTGGACTGATTCAAGCACACTTGGTTAAGTGTGAGCTCTATGTGAGACCCAGATCAACAATACATGCTTTGGCTTTGACAGCCAGGACCGGTAGCTTCCTTCTTCCAGATGAGAGAAGACTTTCTTTGCCCTTCTTAAATAATAAGATTGAATAGATGGGCTTCTCCTGTCCACACTTGTCAACTTTTCCCCAATGCCAGCCAGGACAGGAGGAGGGAGGCGTAATATGCACATGTGCAAAAAAACAAAAGTCATCATGGATTCGCTGCCTGCCTCTTCCCCCTTGTGCAGTGAGCGTGTCTGGCTCTCTCTGCAGCATAGCAGCCAAGTAAACACCTTCTTCTCCAGCCCCCTGCAGAAGCCCCTCCTTGACCCCCCTCCCCACGTCCACCTCCCCCCAGGGAGGGAGGGGAGGCAGGCATGCAATATGGGCAGAGCACCAGTGCCCTCTGACAGGGTGAACAGCCCAATGCCACTGCTGCCACCACCTTGGCAGGAGCTGCCTGACCCTCACATGGCCAGGGAGGGTGCATCCCCGGGTGGACAGGCACAGTCCTCTGCTGCCTCCTTGCTGCTTCTGTCACTGGGAAATGACGAGAAAGGGGAGGAGCAGTGCTGCTGCAGCAGCAGCAGCAGCAGCAGGAGACTTGGAGAGCCGCCGCTACATCAGAGAGCAGGGGCGAAGGGAGAGAGGCCTAGTGGCAGTGACAGCGGTCCCTGGGCTCTATTCATCTTGGTTGCACCCTGCTGCCTTCCTGTACGCCCATTGCTCTGATCTTGCCATCTGGACACAGCCTCTCTGGCCCGTCCTCCTGCTTCTTCTGCTGTTGTCATTGCAGGAGGTGGAGAAAGAGAGGGCAGGCAGGCACTTTGCCCTTTCCACCATTCCAAGCTGCAGTCACACCAGTTCTTCCCCTGCTCTACCCCATCCTCAACCAAAAGCCTCTCTGTCAACCGCCATCGCCTGGCACATTTCCGTGAAAATAAATGTTCCGGGAAGACAGCGGGACAAAAAAATGGTAATGTCCCAGCAAAAATGGGACACTTGACAGGTATGCTCCTGTCACTTGCACTTGGTTGTCTTCAAGCTGGAGAACTGGCACACAAGGAGAAGGGAATGTTCCCCCCCCCCCCCGGAGATCTTGAAGGTGAAGTGGAGTGATGCAGCTGGCTGAAACCATGCATTTAGGTAGAAAGCTTCGAAGGACACCCCTTTCCCCTCCATGCTTTAGGGATTTGTCTTCAGCGACTGGATAGCCAGCAAACTTCCCTCTCAGTCACTGTGGGCCTTTATACACGACCCCTGAACTCCGCAGCAAATGGCTGCAAACTCCGGACCTTACAAGTGTTTTCCCACCAGCTCCGGAGTTTGCAGGAAATTAAGTGCGACCCCGCCCACCTAAGCGCGACCCAGCTGCACTTTCTTGTACCTGCTTGAGGTGGATGAAAATCCACAGGTCCGGATTTAATCTGGTCAGTGCGGGGCTCTCCTGGCTTCTGCTTGTGTTTTTTTTTTTGCCTCCCGCCCCTTTAAGAGAAGAGGTGGGAGGAAAAAAAAACAAGCAGAAGAGAAATGGAAGAGAAAGGGAAGAGAAACGGAGCTCTGGGAAGCTCCTCCAGGTGAGCTGCATTTTTTCCTCTCTTTCTCTGGTGGGGAGGAAGGAAGAGCAACGAACCCCTAAGATCTTTGGTCCGAATTTAAGGGGCCAGCGGATCTTAGGGGTCGTGTGAAAAGGCCCTGTGTTATCCATAACCCAGCTTGAAGCCAGTAAGAGCTGCAAGGCACTGGGCACTTTCCAGTGAGTCATGAAGCAACATTGTTATCACAGCCCTTCAACTCCCAGGTGACCTGGCCTCTGCATTCTGTCTCCCTCAATTCTCCTGACAGTTTCTGGTTGTGGTGCGGGTGGGGGAAGAGGAAAAGATATTTTCCGATGCTCAAAGACAGCACAACCCTTTCATTTGGCTTGAAAAGAGTTGGAGCATATTCGGGATGGAACACCAAGTCAATGGTCGAATATGATTTTGTCACAAGGTATGGCCCCTAGATGCATAGGGGCAGGATGAGAAGGGAGGCAGGCAGAATTCACAGTGACTTTTGCTCTTGACAAACCAAAACCATCCCTTTCCTTATCCAAACAGGGCTTTCATTCCTATAAATGGAGTAAATAGAGCCTTTGCCCATTTGTTCCTAATGGTTTTAATATTTGTCCCCTCCAGTACATGAAAAGTTTAAGGCAGATAAATCACCTCCTGCAAATGTTTAGTCCAAACTCTTAATGGGAAAAGCTTTTAGGTGGAATATGAGTAGAAACCTTAGGGAGTCTATCAGAAGCAAAACATACATTTCCCAGAAAAGAATTGGCTTCTGTACTTGTAAGTGTTTTCTTGAGGATCTGGCAATATAATAGAAGAAAAATCTATTGGTTCAAGGAAAGGAGGATTTGGAAAGGAAGTCAACTGGGAAGACCAGAAGGCAGGAGAAGACAGAAGGTAGAGAACTGACCTTGAAATTGAAATAAGGAAAACGAATATCAGAGAAGGGCCCAGTTCGCATGTGTCCAGCTACTGAAGGGGTGCACCAGAAATTAAGACTGCTCTTTGTATAAATGGAGTTTTCTGACCAATTATGGAAAAGAACTGAGCTGGCAGGTGGGAAACCGTGTATTTCTGGTGTTGCAGGACTTGCCATGAAAGAAAAAGTGTTTTGTCTTTTTGAAAGTGGCACACACATGGACAACCCACAGTACATGAAATGAACTTAAGCATGCTTTTGTGAAGGGGGCATGCCAATGGTTAGCATGTCCATTTGCAAAATGGGCACAGATATAGGGGTCGATTCAGCATCTGCCCAGGACCACCAAAGGACATCCACTGCATATGGGAAAAGTGATAAAGCTTGTGGGAAAGGCCTTGACAGCTATTTCCATTCCTAGAAGTGAGGACATTGAATGTCACTCACTGCTTTGAAAGGACCAGCCAATGGATTTGGCTTCAAACGGGTGATTTTCCAAAGTCACTGTGATGGGCATGACAATGCAAGTCCCAAAGCCTTTGTCTTCCAGAAGTCCAGAGATGGGCACCCATTGGGAATGGGAAGGCAATGGTGTGGTTATGCTGGAGTTCACTGCTGGCAGCCATGAGGACCAAATGTGCCGCTTAGCTCTCCTGTCTGCTACAGTAAGGATGGAGGGAATAATCTCCTAGGAAACCATTGCTGGATTCTGTTGGTGTCCAGGGACACCACTGGGAAGTGTGCAAGTGTATCAATTGACTAGGAGACCTCCACAGCTCATACATCCTTTGGAGAACCTGCTGGAGAACTCACAGTTTCCATAGAAACGTGGCTAGCTTTCTTCTCAGCTGAACCTTGTCCAAGTGAGAATAACAAGGCCCAGAAATGGCTAATGGGGAGACAATTGATACAAAAAGGCTACTGCCAGTGCCTGACTCTGGCATCATCAAGACAGCAAGGGAAACCTGACAGGTGTTGCAACGTTACTTCAGGTGACCTTGCCTTCGCTGTGAATTCGGAGGCGGTCACGTGGTGGTCACGTGTTCTCGCTTCGCTCCCGCCCCTGTTTCTCAGTACTCACGAGCTGCAGTTTTAGGACCAATCCGAGCACAACCTCACGTGCTCCCTTCGCATTCGCATGCCACTTTTCAACGTTCCTTATTTCCCATCCGTCCTTAAAAAAAAATACCTACCGACGGCGATCGATGCACTGATGCTGGACTGTCAGTTGCAATGGCTCTACTGATTTCAACTGTTTCCTGGCATCATTGGCAGCCCCCCCGCCGCCGCCGCCACTACTCAGGGGAGCCCCGCATGGCATAGCCGCCCGCCCTCCTTTGCACGCTGCCTGCCCCGGGTGCCCTGCTCTGGCCGGGCGAGGCGGCAGTGGCTCCTCCAAACTCGAGCGAGGAAGTAACAGCGCAAAGCGATGAAACGATATAGCGATGCATCGATATCCCTGTTTGAATATTTTTTAACAAAACTTGAAATAAAAGCCAAAAACCGAGACCACACGTCACGTTGGGAGCGAAGCGAGATGCGAAGCGAAAAGATTCCCAGCCGCTGGCAGGGGAACCACTCACCCCGCTTGGAGCACGGTAAAGGGGGCGTGGTCAGGGTGGCATCACAGCCAAAAAGGAGGAGCGTGCGGACTGAAACGATCGATTCGCACAGAAATGAGGGCTTGCCGCGAAGCGAGCGGTTCGTGAAGTAACGGCCAATGTCTTTGGCGATGTAATGGTTGTCGTCCAAAGCTGCTTAGATCCACAGCTTCTCCCTCAGCACCCTGGCTAAGGTGATGGTTTCACGTCTGTAACTCAGTTTCCACACTGTGTTAGAGTCTTTTCCTTGTACCTTGGAAACAAAGACCTCAATTTCTTTAGTGTGTGGTTGTGTCTGAGTCCAGAGGAGGGCTCCATGCTCTCAACACTGAATTTGCAGACCTGGGTCACAGGCTTTGGTCAGCTCTAAAAGAGAGAGAACAACTCTCAGGGACTACATCATGAGGGGGTGGAGAATTGCAAAGCCTTCACGGGAGTCCTAAAATACTGGTATGTTTCCATTTAAAAATCTTGCTGTGTGTGAATGAATCACATATGTTTGTGACATACAAAATAATGCAGGGCATGAGTAAAGTGGATAGAGGGACACTCTTCTCCCTCTCACAGAATACCAGAACTAGGGGACATCCACTCAAATTGAGGGTTGGGAGAGTGAGAACAGACAAAAGAATTTTTTTTTACCCAGTGTGCTGTTAGTCTGTGGAACTCCCTGCCAAATGATCTGGTGATGGCATCTGGTCTGGATGCCTTGAAAAGGGGATTGGACAAATTCCTGGAGGAAAAGTTCATCACAGGTTACAAACCATGATAGAGATGTTTAATTTCCAGGCTTAAAACCAGCGTACTTCAGGGTCCAGATGCAGGAGAGTGGTATCAGGAGACAGAGATCTAGTCTTGTGCATTCCCAGACACATTTGGTGGGGCCACTGTGAGATGCAGGAAGCTGGACTAGATGGGCCTTTGGCCTGATCCAGCATGGCTCTTCTTATGTTCTTATATTCTTGAGGAATTAGGTGGGAGCCATATGAAAAATACAAGCCAACTAACTGGTGTCATTTAGAAGGGGAATCAAGGTAGCTATCTGGAGAAGCCCAGATGTTTGGGTTGGAATCTAGTGAGAACCAGACTTGGGTTCATGCTCAGAGGTTTTCCACCCTAGGCTGAGTTCTGTTTTGCTGTTCTTGGAACAGGAGCTATCCAGAGTCCTGAATATTTTGTGTTTGCTGTTGAATGCTCAACACCTGCCTCTAAGTTCACCATGACATGGTCTCCACTATGGCTCTACCTTGTCCCTGAAATATCTGGTCTTCCCTTGCAAACTTTGATTCCCTCCCCCATCCACCCACCCACACATACATGGGGCCATTTAAGACATCTGGAATAAGGAGATGAAATTCATGGATGCCTTTGATGACTCCCACCTCCCACAGAGATAGGAAGGACAATCGTAAACACAATCTAATGCTGGGCCTTGCTGACTGGATGATTCTGGAAGCAGAAGATACCTCTTCCAGAGTTCTAAACTGTTCCCCCCACCCTGTGCATTTGCAATTCATTTTCTAGAAATCTTCTGTTGCATTCCTTTGGGCAGTGCTTTTGAGCTTGCCTTGTTGTCACTACAGGGTGGTTGAAGGTGATTATAGGTTTCCCCCCCCGTCTATTTGTGCCTCCTGATAATTTATTTTAAAATGGGAGGAAGGGGGAAGGAAAAAGCACCCATGGGATGGATTACATTTTTATTATGCCTTCCTTTGGGTTTAAATTAAAATGTAGGAAGCAGAGGAGCTTATAAACCACCATGCAGTCATAAAGAGGGCATTTAGTGTATATATCTTTGCAACCTTGTTTTATGTGAAGCAGAAATGCTCCCATATCACCTGACTGAATTTCTCTGAAAAGTTCTTCCTTTTTGACTCCCCCACCCAGTTACATTTCTTCCTTATCAAAATGAATGGGAATGGTTTGGGTTGGAAATGATAGGAAAGTTTTCAATACAGTGATCCCCTGCTTATTGTGGGGGGTTAGGGACCCAACCCGACCCGCGACAATTGAAAATCTGTGACATGCGGATGCAAGTTGGTTTGGGCCTGGGGCGCCTAGCTGGGGGCTCTTATACTTACCCCCAGCCTGGCGCTATGCCGAACGGGCCTGCAAGGGCCTTCCTGAGCCTTTGGGGTCCTCCAGAAGGCTCGAGGAGGCCTTGGGAGGCCCGTTTGGGGCAACACCAGTCCTGGAGTAATTAAGGGAGGCCTGGAACAGGCCTTTCCCCCTTACCCCAGGGGGCCTTTTTTCATATACTATGGTCCCGCGATATAGCGGGACTGCAGTATACAAACCACGAATGGGCGGGGGACCACTGTATATCCCTCAAAGAGTGCCATAGCATAAATTACAGGGCAGCCCCTTGCTCCCATGTGAATTGGAGATATAGGAGTGGAGATGTCCAGTGCCTAGACCTATGAAAATTGTCACCCCTATCTGAATGGAGGCTGCCCACATTACTGCTTCATTGGAATTTATGACATTACTTGTGCTAACCCAGTTCTGGATATTATGTGACTCTCACTTCCCAAACGTCTAGTGTAATTATTTTGAAGACACTCAATGGACAATCGGTATATATTTCACCCCATAGATCTACAATCAACTCCACTTAAGAATTGTAAAGATTGGAGATGCACCTCCCACATGGATGAATTACACCCAAGTCCCTCTCCCCTCACCCCAGATTCCCTGTCCAGAACTCATTGTGTTGGTGACAACAGCTGATATATCCATTGGATTATCAAGGTGGTGCATTGAATGATCACAGCATATTCTATCCCTCAGCCTTTTCCTTAGGGAAGAAAGGAAGTGCATGTGGTGTGTGGGGGGACATAACATAGGCTAGTAATTTAGAACCAAGGAATAGGCATGAGAAACAGGCAGATTTAAACTGTTATTTTTGGCCTGTCACGGGACTAAATGACATGTTCACACAACTAACAATGGCTCTGTAATAACACCTGACTGACTTATAATGGGTTAATGTTATTGTGTCCCTTCTCCCAAAAAGACTTCACTTGTCTTGGAATTTCTTTGAGGCCGCTGTCTCAAAAATGGGATACAAATCTCGGGAACACATAAAAATCAAGCCCTTAAATACATATCAATCAGCTTTTGGCTGGTTAAAAATAAGTGAATTATGTTCCACTCTTGTAAGGCAAACACTTTTGGTTCCAGTTTGTCATTCACTCATCTTTCCAGGGTATTTAACGATGAGCACACATTGTGCAAATTCAGTTCATCCCTGTTGAGCTGATCTAAAGTGCTCCATTTAATGGGGGGATTTTGTAGTTTCCTTTTGTCTTTTGGTTTTAACAGTCAGGGGGGATACAAGGATCCAGGTGAGTCCTAAGGGTAAGATTGCCACCTTGAACTTGCAAAGATGCTCGGTGCAGTCTCCATCATTCCAAAGGCTGACAAGAAAGCCATAGAAATAGACACCAGCTATTCCACACAGGAACATTTCAAGGCATCGTTCTATTATTCAAAGCAATTTCAGAGGAGGTCCCAGTCACCTTCAAGAATAATAATAACTGAGGAGTTTGAAAGGAAATGTGGTTCACCAAGATGAGTGAAATTTCTCATCTGGGGCCCAAGTTTTATGTTTATTCCCAATTCACAGCTATTGGTGTCGATTCCCACTTCCTGCTCCTAAGAAGAAAGAAGCACATGCATTTTTTGGCACCTGAAATATTTACTATCAGTCAAAGCAAGAGCTTCTACAGATGGGGGGCCCCTGCACAAACTGCCTGGCTGAACTCCAGAAGCGAATGCCTCCTTGCATGGATGTTTGATAGCGAGAAGGGCCGGATGTGTTCTTGAATGATTCTGATAAATCAAAAGCTACTTGTGCTCTGTGCATCCTGAGTTTCATGAAAAGAAATAGACAATAGTTTTGCCCAGAGACAATTTGTATAAATTGTGGGACACTAAAGGGAAAAAAAACAAATGCCTCTTGCCTCATTAGTGCACCTGAGGTGAGAAATCTCATAAGGATGAATGAATTATTCATTTATCCATGGTCTGATATCCTGATGTTTCGAAACAGGCTGCCTCATTGAGCATAATAAACTTTTCCAGTATTTTTGACATTTCAATCAACTTGAGGAAGGAGAATTCTGCTGCTTTCAGTATAAGAACATAAGAACAGCCTTGCCAGAACAGGGCACAGCCCATCCAGTCCAGCATTCTGTCTCACACAGTGGCTCACCATTTGCTTCAGGGCATTCCCAAGCAGATGTCTTCACTTGCTTAAGATTCCTTACAAATGATATTGAGAGATGGGCATGAAATGAAAAAAATGTGCTTTGTTTCATTTCCATTTGTCTCCCCCACACACACATTTTTTATTTTGTTTCATACATTTTTTTAAAAAAATCATTCAAAAGGAATCACTAACAAAATGGTTTGTGGGGGGAGGGCTGGAAAGTGGCAGAGGGGGGAAAGATTTTAAAAAGCCCTGGGGTTTTTTAAAAATAAACTTTTTCCCTCCCCCAAGCCCTGCCTGCCAGCTGATCGGCGCGTGTGGAGCTTGTGGAGGGGGGTTTAAAGCCCAGGGCTTTTTTTTAAAAAAAACTTTTTTCTCTCCCCCAAGTGGCATAGAGACAGAACGAAATGGTTTGTTTCAACAAAAAACTCCATTTCGTTTCATCTGTAATGAAATGCTACTTCCTTGTGTTGTTTTGTTTTGTTTCATTTTGTTACATAATGACACAACAAAACAGTATTTCATTTTTCGTTTTGCGCCTACCCCTAAGATATATCCTGCCTATCTTTCCAACCCAGAGGTCGTCCTTAGTAGAGATGGACACGAAATACTAAAATAGAACGTTCTCCAGTTCCTGACAAATCTGAACCCCTCCTCTCGACACCATCGCCTCATCCACACAATGAGGCTTCTGAGCTCTGCCTGCCTGGTGGGACCTGCACAAGGAATATTCCTTCCTTCCTTCCTTCCTTCCTTCCTTCCTTCCCTTCCTTCCTTCCTTCCTTCCTTCCTTCCTTCCTTCGCAAACTCCTCTCTCACTTTTAGCAATCCGCCTTCAGTGCCAGAGCAATGTCCAAAATTTCTTCTGGGGACATCAGTACAATGCATTCCTAGATGTATCCCTAAATGAAAAAAGATGTCTGCCTAGAGATATGTGGTTTTATCCCCCACACAAAGGAAACGGAGTGGTCCTTGTTGAGTCAAAATGAGCTCACAGATAAACTTTGTTATGCAGACATGAATCACCCTGGTTTTCCTCTCCTCTGTTCTTCTTTTTGGCAACAGAAAGTGGACTCTTCCAACAAGAACCATCTTTATCTGAATCTTTTAACTAATAATACCTGAGGCAGATCTTTTTGTCACAGGCAATGAGACATGAAAATTGCTTTGTGGTCCCTTCCTGTTTGTTCCTTATTCCTCTCACACACACACCACCTCTGTTGTGCTGACTTCATGCAACAAAAAGGTTCAGCAAGCACAAGATAATTAAATATTTCTTATCCCGATTAACTGCAGAATGGAGGTGCAGTGGCAATTATCACTGTTGTATCACAAGACTTTGATGAGAGAACAACAGGGAGCTTTGTTTATGAACTGGCGGGAAGAACTTGGACTGAGGGCAACTTTTCATTTTTTTAACTTTGACAGGTAGAAACGACAAAATTATGGATCGCACAGCTTGACCTTTAAAACCTTTTGAAGGTGCACGGGGAGCTTTCAGAGCTTGTCAGTTTCAACCAGCCTTGAAGGAAATTCAAAGGTATTTTAGGCAGGGAGCGGGTTTGTTTCTGAACCTGTTTGTGGCAGCTAGGGGTTGGGAAGGCAGTGGGGAGATTTTGGCTGTTGGCCCAGAGCATCTCATCCTGGCCCAAGTTAGGCAGAATAGGGAGGGAACCAATTGGTAAGTTTTCAGAAGGGAAGATCCAAGTTCATGGGGTTTTGTTGCATTTCCTGTTGACAACTGGTCAAGGGTGTGTGTAGAATCTCTTCCCCCCACCTCAGTTAGCTCAGTTTGAGAGTTGACCTTTCTTTTCTGAAAAATCTTAAGATAACATGAAGAGGACATGACTTTGAGGTGAAGTTATCCCTGCCTCCCCAACTCTCTTGGCTACTTCCAACCTGGTATGTGGTGAAGATTTCCAGAGATTTTGGCTTGCACAATATTTTTGTGTATTTTTGATTCACCCAATAAATGTACAGTAGGACCCGCACATCCATGGGATCAGAATAGTATCAACATAGTATTAATAAAGAAAAACCCTAGAAATATATGCTTCTAAAAATGAAGCTACCAGAACTGACCACTAGAAAAGAGCCAGAGATTGTACTATGTATGGCATACACTAGAGAAATATATTTCCACAGTGCCATTACCAGAAATGGCCACAAGAGATAGAGACCATGCTATGTATATCACTCACTACTGAAATAGTGTTTTCTCTTATCTATATTTTTCAGCATTTGCCAGGGGTGCCTTGGAACTGGTCCCCAGTAGATATTGGAGTCCTACTGTAGGACTATCATATGGAATCTGGAGATGGTTCTCTGGTCAACAAACTTAACTTGTTTGTTTGTGGGTGTTTGGTTTTTTTTGTTGTTTTGTTTTGTTTTGTTTTGTTTTGTTTTTGGTGATGAACCAAGAAAACCAGGCTGTCCATCTAGCCTTGCTATCTTGCTCCCAATGTGGACAGCCAGATTTATTTTATTTATTTATTTATTTTAGAGTATTTTTACCCCGCTATTCTCCTTGGAAAGGGACCCAAAGGCAGCTTACAGTAATGAGGGATAATATACAGTCCAGTACAATTAAGGCATGTTCAAGTATTTGAGAACAAGGAATTGAGGGACATCTTACAGCATTAATAGACAACAATACATTAAAGCTACAAGGTCATAAGTAGTTATAAACACAACATTTATGTGAACCTATAGATTCATATAAAAGACACATCATGGTAGTCCATCATTCTGGGAAAGTTTGCCTGAAGAGAAAGGTCTTTGCCTGTTTCTGGAAGGACAACAGAGATGAGGCAGTCCTGTCCTCTAGAGGGAGGGAGTTCCAGAGTCTGGGCGCAGCAGTGGAGAAGGCCCTTTCATGGGTTCTCATGAGACGTAACTGTAAGGGTGGCGGGATGGAGAACAGGGCCTCTCCAGATGACCATAACATCCGAGTTGGTTCATACTATGAGATTCGATCTTTGAGGTACCTAGGACCCTGGTCATATACTACTTTGTAGGTCAAGGTCAGCACCTTGAATTGTGCTTGATAGCTGATTGGCAGCCAGTGGAGCTGTTTTAATAGGGGTGTGATGTGATTTCTGTACCCCATCCCAGTCAGCAGTCTGGCTGCTGCATTTTGGACCCGTTTAAGTTTCCTGAGACTTTTCATTGGTAGCCCCACATAGAGCGCATTACACTAGTCTAGCCGGGACGTCACTAGGGCATGTGTCACCATGGCCAGAGCTGATTTTTCAAGAAAGGGGCATAATTTGCATTTGAGACATCCACCACAAGGGTGGAAGGACATGGATGGAAATATCTCTGAAAAATAACTACCCACACTGGTCTTCCTCTCCCCTCCCCCCACCACCAATTTAACCCCCACCAATGAGATGTACATTCCCTTGTACAGCCGGAAAAGTGAACAAGCAGGATATTATCAGTAGGATACCCAAATGTGATATGTGTGATAAACACTGGGCCAACCAAGATTCAGAATGAGAAGAATATGAACTAAGATATCAACACTCCTCAACTTTTCTGAAGAGTGTCTGTAATCATGGTGAAGGGCAGAGATGTCAAGCAATGGCATGGGACCATATCCTCATCCTTCATCTTCATCATGTCAACCAGGAGATGGAAGGAACACTGAAAAGAAAAAGAAAAAGATATGGTTTAGGGGAGTTATACTTTTGATAAAGTTCCTGACTCTTCCTTTTAACATGCCACCTGGGAACCACAAAAGGCTAAGAAATCATTTTCGTAGAACAGGGGTGGGTATAGTGCAGCAATTCTGATAGAGCAACTCCCATTTTTTAACCTTTCACTGCACTGTTCAACAACACCATGACACAAAGGGCAAAGCATGACAAAAAGCCATTTTGTTTTTGAAATAACCTCATTTCTAGAGCTTGAATGAATTTTCTCTCCAAATTTATATACCACAGTTATAATGGAGGATAATGGAATAACAAAGACTGAGATAATATTCTTAGATGTCATTTCTAAGAATTTTCATCCTTCCATTATTTTTAGAACATTGGATGCCATGTTCTCATCATTCCAATTCTTTTCAAAAAGTCTGATGCCATATTTGACATGCTGTGATATTTGGGTTTTGTATTTCATATTTGAAGTACCAACCTCTCTGTGTTGTCAGTTCTGTCCTCCAAAGTAATGGTTTCAGGACATAAATTATGTGATAGCCCATTTCTGCATTTTTGGATGACTAATCACAGCAAATAGGTTCCCCTACATTAGTGTTTCAACGAGAGAGAGAGAGAGAGAGAGAGAGAGAGAGAGAGAGAGAGAGAGAGAGAGAGAGAGAGAGAGAGAGAGAGAGAGAGAGAGAGAGAGTGTTATTCTGTTTTGAGTGATCCCTCCAATCAAGGATCTTGCAAGCTGGTGGTTCCCAACATTGGTTCCCCAGATGTTCTTGGCCAGAAATCCTAGCTAGCATACCTAGTGGTGAAAGTTTCTGGGAGTTTTAGTCCAAGAACATCTAGGGACCCAAACTGGGATCCACTGATATGAGAGATGAAAATGTATTGGTAGATATAACATTGTGTTGGTGTCAATAATGGTAAACAAAGCATTCCAAAAGAGGGTAATGCTTTGTATGCTAGCCCCATAGCCAATTAGGGAATCGTTTTAAGAATCAAATAACATTGCAGCCTATTCAAAGTGACTCCTGAATACCACTGGAAAGGCTGGGTATCTAATAAACTTTTTCCAATTTTTTTTAAAAGTGGCTTTCTATCATCACCTATAATATATAATACTTTTGTAATTGGTAAACTCTATGCAAAATATCTGTTAAATAAGTTCACCCTCTGGATCAACAAACAGTCCATTCTCAGACCACAGCAAGCTGGATTTAGGAAATGGAGAGCCGCTATAGATAAATATTTAATTTTATCTCATCTTATTAATAAATTTGTGTTGAAATTTGGTTCCAAACTCTATGTGGCTTTCCTAGACTTAAAGGGAGCTTTTGATTCAATAGACCGAGATCTCCTGTGGCAAAGACTTGGAAACATATGTGTTGATAGAAGACTCCATTTTCTTATTAGAGCTTTATACTAAGATACAAAGAGCCTTTTCACACGACCCCTAAGATCCGCTGGCCACTTAAATTTGGACCAGAGATCTTGGGGGTTTGTCGCTGTTCCTGTGTTCCCATCCCCTCCACGCTCCTGGCTGCTGTCTGTGTGAGGGGAGGGAGAAAAAAAGGAAGAAAAGAATGCCAGCTCACCTCCGTTCTGCCGTCTCACTCTGCTCCCGACAGCATTAGTATCTCTTAAAGGGGTGGGGGGCAAAACAACAACAAACAGAAGCGAGGAGAACCCGGCACTCACTACGCTACATCCGCATCAGGAATTTTTCACCCCCGGAGAGCAGGTACTTGAAAAGTGCACTGGGACACGCTTAGGTGGGTGTGGTCGCACTTAATTTTTTGTAAACTCCGGAGCTGGGAGCCATTTGCCGCAGATTTTAGGGGTCATGTGAAAAGGCCCAAAGTGTCAGATTAGAGCAACTTGGAAAGGAGAGTTAACCAATCACTTCCAAACTAACCAAGGTGTGAAGCAAGGTTGTATTCTTGCCCCCTTCCTGTTTAATCTGTTTCTGAATGATTTAGCTCTTTTTCTGGCAAATGTGGATGGTCACCCCCCCAAAAAAAAATCTGGGCACATCTGCATTCCACTATTGCTTTATGTGGATGACACAGTTGTTATCTCGCGCACCCGTCTTGGCTTAAATAGGCTAATTAGCAAAACTGTAGAAGACTACTTGAACATAAACAAAATGCAACTGAATTATTCTAAATCTAAAATAATGGTTTTTGCTAAGACCTGGGGAAAAATAAAATGGAATATAAATGGAAACAACTTTGATCAAGTCAAACAATATAGATACCTGGGCATTATTTTTCATTATAAACGTTCCTGGTTACCTCACCGAAAAACTGCTATAAATCTTTCAAAAGTTACAGTTCTTTCTATTGTGCATTTTTATTACAGTTTTGGAAATTGTTCTGTGCCAGCAGCTTTACGGGTGTATAAAGCTAAATTTCTGTCTCAATTTTTGTATGGTATACCAACTTCGGCAGATGCAATTGACCAGTCAGCTGAAACCACACAATCCTCTTTTTTGTGTGTGCAAAGTGCTAGGCTTGCCTAGGTGTGTCCCATATTCAGTGCTTTGCCTTCTGTACAAACAATGGCATGGCTAAAAGTCTTTAAATATTGGCTTAAAAAATTCTACAATCTAGATTTGGACACTGCTATTGCAATTCTTGTCTGATTCTGTTCCTCCCTATGGAACTATTAACCTTTTCAAAAAATTGAAGCTGATAAGCTTAAAGCCTGATACACTTGGTTCTTTAAATCAAAAGTTGTCCTTTGAAACTATTCAAAGAAGACTGTTGAATATTGACTTTCAGGAACTGTGGGGTGCTGCAAATAAGACCTGCTCTCCCCAGTTCTTCCATATAACATCCAAAATTGGCCAGACAGCTACCTATCTCTCTTTACTCAGTTGTCCTCAAAACTGGAGAACATTTTCCCTTGCCAGATGTAATGCCATGTCTTCCGCCTTGTTATGGGGAAGATTCCTGGGAATACTTTTTAATGCAAGACACCGCTTATGTGAACAGGGGGCTCTAGAAACCCTAATGGACATGGTTTGTATTGCCCACTTTATCTTGACCACTGGTCAAAGCATCTTGCTCCCATTTTACAAACCCTGGAGGGGAAATCAGACCTAGACAAAAATTGTTTTATGTTAACTGCAGACCGAACAACCTCTGTTGAATCAGTGGCAGACTTTCTCAGTGAAATTGTGAGGGGATGTAGCTCTATATTTGACTGAAAGTTTTCTATAAATCTCAGCATCAAAATGTTTATTTTGTCTGTTTTATTGTTATATATGCCAATAAAGCTTCTTCTTCTTCTTCTTCTTCTTCTTCTTCTTCTTCTTCTTCTTCTTCTTCTTCTTCTTCTTCTTCTTCTTCTTCTTCTTCTTCTTCTTCTTCTTCTTCTATATTGAGATCTGAGTATGTGTGTGTATCTAGAAACAATAAGTGGTGAGACAGGGCACAGATATCTAATCTTTCCATCTGCAAGCAACACCCCCATTCTCTCTTCCACCCCCAGTCTCCCTCCAACCCAAGCTGTGGGCTCTTACCTTTTTCATGGCTGCTGAAGAAGTTAATTTTATTTCAAAATAATTTAATACAGCTGCTGTCAGAAGAATGTCACCATTTCTCTGGTATTTCTTCAGAAGCCTGCTGATCTTACATGACACAATTAGCATCACAGACAGCAGCGGAGCATTGGGTGAGTTTAGAAGTGAAATATGCAAAAGGCAATGGGTAGCACTGAATGTTTTTTGCAATCCTCCCAGAACTATTTTAATTTCAGGTTTCAGATACTGAAGCAATGTACTGAAGGATGGAAGGGGGGAAATCTATTCAGCAAGAAATTTTAAAGGACAGAGAGAGACAGAGACCCTATTCCGATTGACAGCTCTGTGTGCTTGTTTGTGTTTGCCTTGCAGCTAACAGATGCAGAGAAAAAGGGACAAGCAAATAACAAGAAACACACATCAAACCATATCACTGCAATCTGCTCTGCAGCTCCTGTGTGACCAGATGCAAATAACCAGGGACTTCCCTTGAAATACATGATTGATGGACTGCCTCATCTTGGGAATGTACACAGAGGCCAGGAGCTATCTACATGGATGCCCCACACATCCTGAAAGCTGTTTCTTCAGCTTCTGAAATACAAGATAGAAATTGCAGGCATATCGGAATGTGTGGTGTTTGGTTTTTCACTACAAAGCTCAAGCCTTCTTTTATTCCTTCCAGGGCAATTCAGTGGATGGGATCAGAGAATCTCTGCAGAAGACAGCATCTTTCGGCGTTGGCTTATTGGAAGAAAGGGCATTGCGGATTGAATCACTGAAGGGGGAAATGGTCTCAGTACTAGCAAAGGAGGCAGTTGGACGCAGGGGGTGTTAAAGGCTGCCAGGCTGCAAAATGGACAACATAGCTTTCCCTTTAGATTCCACACTGGGGCAGGA
This sequence comes from Phrynocephalus forsythii, assembly GCA_029282475.1. Lineage (NCBI taxonomy): Eukaryota > Metazoa > Chordata > Lepidosauria > Squamata > Agamidae > Phrynocephalus > Phrynocephalus forsythii. The sequence continues at coordinate 9,829,526 of JAPFRF010000022.1, forward strand.
AATCAAGGATCTTCACGTTCTTTCCTTGGAATTTCCTTTTTTTAAAAAAATTAAAGAGATTTATTGATTTTAAAGGAAAAAGAAGGGGGAAAGGAATGAAGAATAAAACATAAGAAATTACATTAAATCTATCAAGTCAAAGTGAGGGATTGTACATATCAAAGTCTAATGACATATCAGTTAACTAGTAAATTTACTACTTCTTGCCATCTTCTTTTGGTAGTCTCTTCATAGTCTCCTTTCAGGTATCTGGAAAGTCTGTCAATTTCGATACATTCTCTTATCTTTTCACAGAAATTTCTCTCTGTAGGCACTTCAGGTTGTTTCCAAAATTGTGGGTACAATATCTTTGCTGCAACTATTACATGGTGAAGTACATACTTTTGATCATGAGAAATATTTATATCAACTATATTCAATAGGAAAAGTTCTGGTCTAAACTCTAGTTTAATCTTCAGTGTTCTCTCTATAAATAACTTTACCATTCTTCAATATATATATTTGCCTCTTTACAGGTCCACCGCTCCTTGGAGTTTCCATGTGTCGTCCCCACATACAGCCATGAGGAGGTGCTGGGTTATTATTTCATATCAAGTGATATAGGGGAGCCACCATTCACAGTGTCAAAGCCCTGGGCATTTCTAACTACAGGGATGTTGCCTGCCACCTTTCCCAAATGTTCTGGTTCCTTTCAAACTTAGCAGCAATCTCCCCATTGGAAGATTTCATACTGCACCCGGAAATCTAAAACTGGAATATAACTGGCATAAATAACCTGGCAAACTTGTGCCTAGATTAAGACTCTGAGGGTTCTTCTGCCAGGCCTTACACCTGAGCAGCTACTGACTGTGTGTTGCACATTCCAGTTGCACAATCGATTATCCTGTTCACGACGGGATTGTCGTGCAACACGCCTGCAGAAGTACTTTGGGGCTTTTATCACCAGGATTTCAGCCAGACAGTAGGGCATAGAAAATAATTCATTCCTTTAAGTCACTGTGATATTTAAAATACATTATTTTTTAAATTTTTATTACAGGTTTATAAAAACCTCCTAAATATTGCTTATTATCTTCCTAATTGCTGATTAATTCTTGAAGATGAAGCAGCTGGTATAACAAAAATCCCTGTCAAAATGTTTCTAAAACTTCCCTTGAAAAAAAACTTAGAAAATAAATTGAAAATAGTATATATTGCACCTGCCAAGTAACTGTTCCTATTAGTTACGTTCATTTTTAAATGTAATTTTCTTACCCTTTTGTTACTGTTCTCCTGAAGTATTCTACTGTTAGCAACAGTACCTTTTCTTTTTAAAAAGCCACCAATTTATATCAATTCTAGCTATTTCTAGAACCCCATATGTGAAGAGTACGAGCAAAAGATATTTGAATTATTGTCTCATCTCTTCTCTGTTTATTGAAGCCCAAATAATGTTTCCACCTTTAATTTGCAATTATGTCAGCATGCAATTGATGAGGCACTTTGAGTAAATGATTTCCATTAATGAGCTCTTTTCGGAGATAATACTTGAGGTTGAATCCAGCCAGAAAGGGTTGGTTCATTCAAGCAGGGAAGTGAGCAGACTTCAGAGGGTTGAAAACAGTTCAATGGAATAAAATGTTGACTTTTGGCCAGTGGGACCCCGCATCCTTGGTCAAGGCTAGGAGCATGTTAATGCCTCTCACCCTCCAATCACCCTTGTTTCTCTTCTCTTTTTGTGTACTTGTGTACCAGATTGGCTCGGAATTTCATTTCTTCCCATTAAGAATCTCCCCTTTCTTGAGAGTTGGCCATGCAAATATGGATCTGGCTTCTAAGCCATTTACTGATTTATTGGCCTTACACTGCATGTTTCTTCCTAAGATAGGAATCAAGCCAGGTCTGTGTAATGATACATAATAAAATTAAAACAGGGGGGAGGGATCAACTATTAACATTAAACTCAATTAGAAGACCCATTGAAAATGACTGCATGGTTTGAAAACACATCCTTAATGGCAGCAGAACACTCTTCTGGCTGCAAGCTCAGCAGATGGTGGCTTGCCAAATCCTGATTTAAAGGTCAAACCCCCGCACTTTCAGTTGCCCCCTAAAAAATCGGTCATCATTAAGGACATAAATCCTCCCGTGTCTCGTTTGTGTGTTCAAGAACAACTCTCTTTTTTTAATGGCTTGCTTTCAAGGCGATGGGGGTATTTTTTGTAGGGCTTTCTGGCATTTGTGGGAGCTGTCTTTATGCAAACAGAGGATCTGAAGTATGGGGGCTGCTGTCTTGTTGCATGCATGAACCTCTAGAAATTAGAAGCACGAGCAGCTCTTGAGTTGCCTTGCATGCCTTTCATCAACTGGCTCGTTCTTCTGTGCCTACGAGGTATAAGACAATTTGTTTCTCCAAGGGAAAGGATACTAGTTCGTCACAGCGATATTTTTCCACCATGGGATTTTTGGACTATGAGTTCCATAATTCTTCATTCTGGGAGTTCCATCTGTCATGTAGATGCTTTTAATAGGAGCCTAAAATAATTGAATTGGTATAGAGCTGTAAGTCCATTAAGTCCAATCCCCTGCTCAGTGTTGGTATCCGAATCACAGTAGATCAAGCAAAGCAAATGACTATCTGATTGTCTTTTGAATGCCTCCAGCACTGGAGCACTCACCACCTCCCAAGTTCGGACTGATGAAGCTATTTGGATGAGCAGCGAAATGTTTCAATCTCTCAAGAAAAGAAGTCCACTTGCCATGACTCAACTTCCAGATTTGTTTTCTCATTCTTGCACTGGAAGGGATAAGTCTCACAGGGGTTAAACCAGCTCTGTCTTATTGAGAATGAGATATTGAGGAACTATTTTTTAAAAATCCCAGCTGCTGATTTGTGTGTGTGTTTGTGAGTGTGTGTGTGTGAGAGAGAGAGAGAAAGAGAGAGAGACAGAGTTTAAAAAAAAACAAGAAAAATGTCCCTGCGAAGACAGGTCTATGCATGAGGATTTCACTTGTGAGCGAATTTAAAGCTTCAGAGAGAGGCCCACTTGGCTACAGAGACTTGATTAGCAATATACAATATAATATACAAACTTCAGTGCTTCCTTTTCCTGGTTTCATCCCTTGATGGCAATTTAATTACTGCACATGACAGATATGGCAGTTGTTTGCAAATCAGCTGGTCTTGAATGCTGTTTCCCCTGCAACTGGTCCCTTTACATTTTATTCTCGCCTCCTTCTTTTATTTGTAAACAGAATTGTTTTTGATCCTCTGAAACAAATGCAAAAGAGAGAGGGTTTCTTTTTGGCATGGGGTGGGTAACAAAACCTTGGGGGCACACTTGTTTTGTATTTCCTATGCCGCTTTTTCGTATACTTTAAGTTGCACAAAAGCAGAGAGCCAGTGGCTGTGGGGAAAAAACGTAACACCCTAAACTCTCTCAGTTTGTCAATGCCAAAATAATTAAGCTGCTCCCTCAAGGCCTGTTATATGCCTTCACCTGCTGTGCACATATCTGAAAGAATGTTTGGGCAGTGTTTGAGCAATTTTTATTTGTTGTTGGGAATTGGAAATGTTATGCCACTGCAGAGCTCTCGGTCTGGTTCTTTCCCTGCATTGCACCTGTGCTTCCAAAGCTATAGATATATCTAGAAATAGCTCTCAATAAATGTATGCAAATATTTTTACATTCCCACAAGCCTCCGTGTGCAACATAACTAGGCATAGCCCTGCTGCCAGGCACTGTGTGGCCTTATTTTTAGACAGGTGGTGGTGGGAGAAGGAAATAAATATGGTGCATCATGAAGGACCAAGGCTGTCAAGATATGTAAAAGTTGATAAAATATATGTTATGTATATTTAACAGAATGTGTAAAGTGAATTGTAAAATGGAGGCAGTTAGATTCTGCAGTGTCATGATGTTAATTCACAAGTGTTAGAGACTAGTAATCACAGGCATGTTAAGTGATGAAGTGCAGGTGGAACTGATTGTAACATCATGATTTGTAATGGATAGATCAGATTGCATCAGATTGTTAATTAGTGATTGCATCAGATCTTATGAGTGCTGAATAGTATAAAAGGCACTAGCTTGTCATTTGTAACTTGGGGACTGTTATGGTGAGAACAGTTCACCCCACACTCTGTTTGTCTGTTTGCTATATTGTATATAATGCTTGGTTGTTATGCTGTGTATATTTTGATGTATATATGAATATATGAGTTTTTACTCTATTCATTGTCATTGTCTTTCTGATAGACTAACTCTGCAAACCCTTTATATGAATACTAACATTTTATCTACGTTACTGCTGCACTGCTTTGTGTCAGGCACAAGTATATATTATTATTATTAGATTTGTTGCCCCCTTAAATCTGCTGACAAAGGCATGATCTTGGATTCACCGCCAATCCATGTGCAAAATCCAGAATCAGAGCCGGGCAATCATTTTTTTCCCATTGCAGACCCAGTCACATGATTGGTCCATGATGAAGAATATAAATGATCATGTTACATTTTTATGTTTTTGTCGTTGTCATTGCCCACCCAGCCTGGAAATAAAGAGGTGAGACACGTTTGTGGGATTAAAATTGGGCCACAATTTATTGATATGATTTCACTCAATTCAACTGTTAAATGTCCCTTAAACGAGGGGGCCTGAATATTAATGCAAGCAGATCAGTTAATGATTCCTAATATTATTAGAAGGACGCTGCCCACCTGTTCAGCACCCTCCCAAAACCTGCAGTCTGGGCAGCCCTCATTCCTAATCTGTGAACTATTTATACCCTAGCACTTAATGTTGCTAATTTACTAATCTATTTCCTAATTCATATTGAGGGCTACCAGCTCAATAAGGGTATATTATTCAATAACTTTCATCTGACTTAAATTTACCGCTTGCACTACATGATAATTGTGACCAGTTATAAACCTCCCCTTAGCCTTAAAGAGAACGGGATGGGCGAAAACACACTGCCACTCTGGTCCAATCTGAGTGGAAGCCAAAAATTTCCATCCGGCCCGTACATGACCAGCTAATCTCATTCTCTTATGGGGGGGAGGAGGGAAGATGGCTGGACTGAAAAAGTGGCCTCTCGCCATGTGGCAAGGCCTTATCTAAACTACTGCTCCTGCAAGCAGCCCCATAGGCTGCACATACATGACTCCAACTGGTCGGGTAGACAAAGAAGCCCCTCCTAGCACTATGGCTGATAGAAGCCACCATTGTTGTGATCCACCCAGCATGACCATCTGTACAGAAATCAAATCAAAGAAACAATTGAATGATGTTATTGTGTGATGAACATCTCAGAAAGAATCACTATGCCCAAGCATGAGGCTGAAATGTAAAATGTCCTTTGCAGTGGGTCAGATGTGGTGAAAAAAAAACTGCCATTTTGGACTTCATTTCCCATGGTGGGCTTCACCAACATGGCCAGTATCTGATGTGTTCTGCTCAGCAGGACTTGCCAGTGTGACTGGACTCTCATTAAGGGGGCTGGAGGCCTTAGTTTCAAAGAGCCATCTAGTGCAAGTCTGATTTAAAGATAAAGCATCGTCTGCCTTTAGCAGGGCCTGGATGGTGCATTAAGCAGGACCAGTCGTCGGAGTCTTCCCCGTATTGGTGAGATGTGTATTTGTTGTACTTGAAGTGGTTCTCATTTTCCATCTATACACATTAACAAAAATGCACAATTGTATGCAAATCATTTGGGGAAGAGGAAGGAACATCACCCTTTTGGGTGACACTTGAAGAGTCAGTTCCCATCAGTCCTTGCCAACCTGGCCAATGGGAAAGGATTGCCATAGGTCTAATTCAATGGTTCCCAACCATGGGTCTTCCTGTATTCTTTGACTACAGCCCCCAGAAGCCTTCACTGGTACCTGTGCTAGCTAGGATTTCTGGGAGTTGTGGTCCATGAACAGCTGGGGACCCAAGGTTGGGAATCACTGGTCTAATTCACCATCATCTGGAGAGCCCCCACTGAAGCTTCTACTACCCAAGACACCTCCAGACTCCTCTGTGGTCTTCTGACTTTAGTAGGAGACCTGTTCTGGGGATCTACACAGAGAACCCACTATGTTCTATTTTTATTCCTCTACAGACCAAACTACACACCCAGTTTGAAAGCTCTTTGAAAATCTGCAGTGCTGAGAATCAGTTAGAATCATAGTATCATAGAGTTGGAAGAGACCTCAAGGGCCACCCAGTCCAACCTCCTGCCTTGCAGGAAGTTGTAGCTTCTTGTGCCCATTAACTAAATACATGAGCACACACAGCCATCTCTCTCTCTCTCTCTCTCTCTCTCTCTCTCTCTCTCTCTCTCTCTCTCTCTCTCTCTCAGCATTCCTGAAAAACAATCCAGCAGGCTTGCTCTTTTCCAAAGAACCAGCTACTTACCGAATCACCAACTGGCTTCTGTCTTTTATAATAACCTTCCATACTGAACCCTTCAGCTTTGAAAGTGGTGCTCTAAATTAATCTTCTCAACTGGAACCATCTGGATAATCAGAATAAAGCATTTTCTCCTGATTATTAAGCTAAAGTTATTCCTTTTATATTGCAGCTATGATCTGAGTAATTGGTGCAATAGTGGCTCTCTCTCCAGCTGCTCAATATACCTTTTAGCCTCATTTATGCTACTTACAGATTTTTTTAAAAAAAAATGTGCTACGGAGCAGGGCCGAAAATGACTCACTGTAGGTGTGCACACATGCATATACAATGTATCTATGGCCTTAAACATACATATTTCATAGCTTTGGTAAATTATTATTACTATCATTATTTTAAGATCCTCCAGAATCCCATTGGCTATGCTGGCAGAAGAATTCTTGGAGAAGCTGTGTTATTAATCCCCAAGCTCTGGCATAGACATATTTAAATTTGTGCACATATATACCCGGTTAGTTCCTCTCCTGCAATTTTGGCTGCTTTCACACAACCACTAAAATCCGCAGCAAACTTTGATCTAGATCACATACACTCCGGAGCGGTCACATGGCTGATGTCGTGGTTCAGGTGATCCCATGGTCACGTTTTGAAAATCTACAACTGAGAATCGCAGCAAAGACACCATAATGGGGGTGAAAAGGTTTTGGTGTGGATTTTCCGTATTTCCATGGACTCAAGTAACGGTTTAGAATCGGCATCAGAACACCAACAAGGAGTTTAGCACCTCGAGACTAGGTACTTGTGAAATGCACTAGATTGTGTTTAAGTGGGCGTGGTCATATTTTATTTTTTTTAAAGTCCACTGCTTGTGGAAAAACGATTTTATGCTCCTCATCTGCGAGCACTTTGCAGTGGGTTTTAGTGGTCGTGTGAAAGCAGCCTTTGAGCAGCAAAAGAGGAATGAAAGACAACCAATGCCGACAAAATTATCTCCTTCCCTACACGTCTCTAAAGTGTCCTTGCAAATCAGACCCAGCCCATTTGGCTTTTAAACACCTTTTTATCATCCCTCAGCTGACCAAAGCAAGTCAGTCTTGCCTTCTATGCAGACTTCCCCCTTTGTACAATGTGATGGCCAATATGGTGTTCCTTATATAATGACCACATGTGAAATGGCATAAACTGCAGTACCCAGTGGCATCCACTTTAGTACCCAATGCTTGCATTTCGTCTTGGGTACCCAGCCACGTGACTGGTGCACAAGGAGGAATTCAAACCTTGACTGCTTTACTCGCAGCAACTTATGCAGTGATTTCACCTGACTTCTTCCAGCAAATGTAACAGGATGCATGCTGAGGAGTAAGAACATAAGAACATAAGAAGAGCCATGCTGGATCAGGCCAAAGGCCCATCTAGTCCAGCTTCCTGTATCTTACAGTGGCCCCACCAGATGCCTATGGGAGCACATGAGACTAGTTATCTTTCTCTTCATACCACTCCACTGCATCTGGTCCTTGAAATACTCTGGTTTTAAGCCTGGAGATTACACATTTCCATCATGGTTTGTAACCTGTGACAGACTTTTTCTCCAGGAATCTGTCCAATCCCCTTTTGAAGTCACCCAGGCCAGATACCATCACCACATCTTGTGGCAGGGAGTTCCACAGACTAACAACTCGCTGGGTAAAAAAATATTTTCTTTTGTCTGTTCTTGCTCTCCCAGCCCTCAATTTGAGTGGATGTCCCCTAGCTCTGTGTTGTATTTTGCACAATACAAGAGCACACACAGGCATGTGCAAAATAACAGAAAATACGGGCAGCTGCATAATTTGTGAAGTCCAACTGTCTTTCTGTAGATTACCTTGGTGTACAATTTAGTTTTCTCGTTAGCCCCAACATATTCATCTTTCCATTAAATACCCCTTCTATTAGCATCCCCCAAGATCTACCTAACACTGCTACCAGCAGAAGCAGCAGCTGCCTGCCTTTGACAAAAAAAATTTTTTTATCCTGCAGCCGTTTTGTTTTATTGTTTATTTGTTGTTGTTTTAAGTGAATACATTTTAGTAAACCGCCCGGAGAGGAAGACGGGCGTACCCCTTCTATTAGCATCCCCCAAGATCTACCTAACACTGCTAGAAGCAGCAGCTTTTTTAAAAAAATGTTTTATCCTGACTATTATGTACAGTGAATACTGTACAGGAGGAACCCACCCCACCCCCACGCCTCTGAAAAAAGCAACCAGATACTTATCCCTGAGCAAGCATCCTGCTGCCTGGCTCAGTATAATTACCTCCGCATACAAGCAATTTTGCATTAGAGTGGTGAAGAAAATATGGCCAAATAATTCACCTTGAGTTCAGATGCTTATGTTATCAGATTTCTAAACAGCCTTCTTGCAATGGCCAAGACCGTTTTCTAAATGTCAGTCCCTGACGCAGCTGTACCATTTTCTACACATTCCTGTAATATGGATTGCGAGCGTAACAAGAAATTCAGGCCAACAGCAAGGTGGTGGGAAGCATTCAAACAGCTTCCTGCCACAAAGGGAAGCTAAAAGGGAATAAAACATGATTTGTTTGTGAATTTACTGTAGATGGGGAGGGGCAGGCGGGATGGGAAAAGTGCGAGGAGAGGAGAGATGAGACAAATCATGGCCCCTGCAGGCTGAATCCCAATGCCGTTGACACTTTTGTAAGTCTTGGAGAGAAAATGAGATGCCGAGGAGGGATGGGAGGGTGGGTTTATGGAAATGTTCACCCAGCAGAATCAGGCCCCAGATCCGCAGAGACTCTATCTGCGAAGACAGTGGATAAAGAGGGATCTTTTGAAAGTGCTGTTGACTCTACAATTTGCTTTGCAATCGAGAAGCTAATAGGAAACGGTTTGTTAAATGCCGCTCATCCCTTTATGCGACAGCACTATTCAGGGACCGGTGTCAAAAAAGATCCAGAGTTACTCATGATGATGGAAACTGCCTGAAGCTGAAAGAAGCAACAGACTCTGCCCTAAATGCACGTTGTGTAGCGTGTTGATTTTCCACCACCACCTCCTCCTCCTCCTCCTTCTTGAAATCTTCTTTAACAGATTTCAATATGGAGATGATTTTTTAAAAGCAGAGCTCTGTTGCTTTCAAGAGACAGAAAAATTGTTACAAGAGTCTTTTTTCCCAGAGGTTGCCATTTGCAGGGTGGGGAAAAGGCCCCTGTGCAATATGATCTTGCGTCCTATAGATGATAAAGGCACAGGAGCCATGTGTTTCACAAATTTGATCATCCCTATCTATTAATAACCCTACGATTATTCACTTAAAGTGTGTAACTCTGCTAATTTTGTATGGGAGAACCTGCAGACTTGGAAGGAATACATAAAATTAGGTGAAAATTAGGGGTGTCATTTTTTCCTTCCTTCCTTCCTTCCTTCCTTCCTTCCTTCCTTCCTTCCTTCCTTCCTTCCTTCCTTCCTTCCTTCCTTCTCTCTCTCTCTCTCTCTCTCTCTCTCTCTCTCTCTCTCTCTCTCTCTCTCTCTCTTCCTCTCAGGATAAGAACCATAACTTTTGCCACAGATTGTGATGCAAAATAGAACATAGTACATGCCTCAAGAGGCAAGAGATGAATTTGCCGTACATCAACAGATACTAAATCTGAGCATTTTTGTGGTGCAAACATGGGATCAAACTGGTGTTGTGTAGGTGCAGCACAGTTAGGCATGAGTTAACAGAGACATATTGACATATTTACTTAGTATAGAGCAAATTCCATCAATTTGATAGGGTTCCTCTAGATGCAACTTACTACATCAAGCAATAGCATTTCAGCCATTATTTTAGTTAGTTGCACTGTCTAGAAAGGATTTAAACTATATTGCCAGCCAGCACAGCAAATTTCTCAGAGAGGTAGATGGGCTTGGAGAAAAGGTCTTTTTTAGTGAGACAGGATGAGGCAAAGTCCTCCCTTTCAATAACGGTTGAACAGCTCCTTCCAGAATCCCCCACCATTCACTGCCCTGGCTGGGGCTGATGGGTGCTGCAGTCCAATAACTTCAGCCCTCCACTCTGGTGTCTTCTCATTGACCTACAAGGTCAGCTATCCAATGCCAACTGCAGTTTTAGCTGACAATACCATAGGACCCATTCTACTCGTCTGTTCCAAGAGGCAGGTGGTGATGAGTATGTAGGAGCCAAGGTTGTCATGTTCAGCACCACGGACGGTGACCATTGAAGGCAAGCCTTCCACAGCTACATGCCTGAAATCATAAAATGTTAGCCTAGGTGCTCTTCTTATTTTTAAAGAAAACTACTATTGGTAGCGGTTGTGAGCTTCTCAGTCTGTTCAGCCATGTTCCAGAAGTTTTTCTTTGTGACGTTTCGCCAGACTGATGAAACATTAGGAAGAAAAACTTCCAGAACATGGCCAAACAGGCTGAAAAACTCACAACAGCTATCAGATCCTGGCAATGCAGTTTGCAGATGACACAAAACTTTTCCATGTGGTAAAAACCAGAGAAGATTGTGAAGAGCTCCAGAAGGATCTCTCCAAACTGGGAGAGTGGGCTGAGAAATGGCAAATGCGTTTTAATGTAACCAAATGTAAAGTAATGCATGTTGGGGCAAAAAATCCAAACTTCATCTATCAACTCATGGGCTCTGAGTTATCCGTGACGGATCAGGAAAGAGATCTTGGTGTGTTGGTGGACAGCTCCATGAAGGTGTCTCCCCAATGTGTGGCAGCAGTGAAGAAGGCCAATTCCATGCTAGGGATTATCAAAAAGGGGATTGAAAATAAAACAGCCAACATTATAATGCCGTTATACAAAACAATAGTAAGGCCCCACCTGGAGTATTGTGTACAATTCTGGTCACCGCATCTCAAGAAAGACATAGTGGAACTGGAAAAGGTGCAGAAGAGAGCGACTAAAATGATTACTGGGCTGGGGCACCTCCCTTATGAAGAAAGGCTAAAACAATTGGGCCTCTTCAGTCTGGAAAAAAGGCGCTTGAGGGGGGATATGCTTGAGACGTACAAAATAATGCAGGGTATGAGTAAAGTGGATAGAGGGAAGCTCTTCTCCCTCTCTCAAAATACCAGAACTAGGGGACATACACTCAAATTGAGTGCTGGGAGAGTAAGAACTGACAAAAGAAAATATTTTTTCACCCAGCGCGTTGTAAGTCTATGGAACTCCCTGCCACAGGATGTGGTGATGGCATCTGGCCTGGATGCCTTTAAAAGGGGATTGGACAGATTCCTAGAGGAAAAGTCCATCACGGGTTACAAACCATGATGGAGATGTGTAATCTCTAGGCTTTAAACCAGGGTACTTCAAGGGCCAGATGCAGGGGAGTGGTATCAGGAGACAGATATCTAGTCTCATGCGCTCCCAAACGCATCTGGTGGGGCCGCTGTGAGATACAGGAAGCTGGACTAGATGGGCCTTTGGCCTGATCCAGCATGGCTCTTCTTATGTTCTTATGTTCTTATGTAATGAAAGCCTTCAAAAATACTAGTGTTGGTATTTAAATCAAATCAGGTTAACGTGTTGACAGTTTAATTTAATTTAATAGCATACTTAATTTATTTATATCATGGCACTTTATATTTCTTTTAAAATATTTTACAAATATGGCTATGGGGATTAAATCTCCAGTTTTTGCTGTGAAAAATTTAGGTTGCCATTGTCTCATCATGCCTCCTGCCACTCTCACCTTTATATTTTGAATTGGCAGGTTCTGTCTAGAAGTCTGGTGGCCCGTGATGTACCAGATCCATCTCACATCATATCGTTTCTCCTCCTTTTTCTAGCAGGCATCAAAAGCAGAAGCAAAAAGAGGTGATGATAAATTCCAAATGGCTGATTTAGGGTGCTTTTACACGACCTCTAAAATCCTCTGGCAACTTAAATCCGGACTGGAGATCATGGGGATTTGTTCTGCTTCTTGTGTTCCCACCCTTACGCACTCCATTGCTCCTGTCTGTGTGAGGGGAGGGAGAAAAAAGGGAGAAAAGAATGCAGACTCACCTCTGCTCACCTCCGTCTGCCGTTGCAGCAGCCCCGTAGGGATTCCAGGCCATTAAAGGGGTGGCGGGGACAAAAAATCAAACAGAAGGTGAGGAGAGCCCGGCACCCACAGCTTTACAACCTGCATCAAAATTTTTTTAGCTCCGGAGACCAAGTACTTATAAAATGTGCTGAGGCGTGCTTAGGTGGGTGTGATCGTACTTAATTTTTTTTAAGCTCTGCATCTGGGAGCCCTTTCCCTCGGATTTTAGGGGTCATGTAAAAGCAGCCTTAGAAGAAGTTTAAAACCATACCATCCCCAGAAAAAGCTATCCACTACCGTACATCTCAAGAAGATAACCTCGCCCCAACAACAGCCATGGGACTTTGGGACTTTAATAGAAGTATCAAATTTTCAGAACTACCCATAAGAACTTGGTGCACAGACTGAAGAAGATGGTTATCACTGAAAATTAGCAATTGGGTTTTTGCTTGATTTTTTAAACAATGTAATAAAAGTATTGCCTGCTCCTGCATTTGTATGGTGAATTAAGAAGGAACAAAGAGCAAAGGAAAAGACATATTGAAGAGAAAAAATGTGTTTAGAGAGTTATTTAAAGTCCCTTTAAGAAAACACACAAAAGTACTTTCCAGGAAGGATTTCAGAAGGCACAAAACACCACATTCACTTTTATTATTTCTCCGACTGCATAAAAATACATACCTTGATTCTTTGCTTTTGATTTTGAAACGTTCAATTAGAGCCTTTTCTTTTTGGTCCTGCAGGGGCAATTTTCAGGAGAAAGAATCAGAAAATGGAGAAAACAACTGTTCAAACAGAACAGCAACACTAGGTTTTGAAAGGACAAGAGTGGGATCCTTTGTTTTCATATTCTGATTGTTTCTTCAGCCTCTCCCTTCCCCTCCCAGGCTTCAAGATTTTAAAGCACTAGCTTGTGAAAAAATAGTATTTCAAAAGCATTGAAGTCTCATGCTGTTGTTATGGCATTTCTCGAAGACAGTTGGGATGGGGGCATTCCAGATAAAAGACAATCATAAGGGTTCAGCAGACTAGAAATACCTCCTTTAATGGGGATGCTGTAAACATCAGCCTCTGTTTCTTCACCTAGAAACTCAGAGAAAGCAAAACATCTTAAAGTTAAATGCTTGACAGCGGCTTCCTCACTTAGTAAATAATGTGCAAAGATCTTTCTCTGGAAAGCTTCAAAAGAAGTCTCAAATTTTAAAGGTGTTCTTTAATCAGAAACAGTTCTCTAAAACCAGCTTTGCTATTCCACCGAAGACTGGATCCAGCATCCACAGAGTAGGCTGTTATTTATTTATTTATTTATTTATTTATTTATTTATTTATTTATTTATTTATTTATTTATTTATTTATTTAATATATTGCCCATCTAACCAAATGTCACTCTGGGCAATTCACAACATAGAGCAAACTGTTACAATCTAAATTAATACAAGAACATAATACAGGACTAAAAGTAATACAAATAAAAACATAGTTAAGTCAACACCATGCAAACACATATTTGATTTTATTTATTTTATTTATTTAAAATATTTTTACCCTGTCTTCCCCTTTAACAAGGACCCAAGGAAAGGGATAAACCATATTTGCCTGTGTGCAGAAGGACAGCTAAGATGGAGCCAGGTTGGCCTCTTGTGGGAGGGAGTTCCAATGCCTGGGAGCAGCTACAGAGAAGGCACACTTGCAGAGGCTCATATAGGTAGACATGGTCCTTAAGGTAGCTTGGACCCAATCCATTTAGGGTTTCATGGGTTATGAACAGCAGTCCCCCCGCACCATCTCCTTGGTACTGAGTTCTGGAAAAGGACAGGAAATTGGTCAGTAATATGCATAGGCAAAGCTGACCATGCAATAAATTCCTAAAAATTTTGAAGGGAGGATGAGAGGTACAAAGCTGAATCAAAGCATCCCCAGTCTACTTTCTAGTTATGTTTAAAGAACTTCATGCTGGGAATAGGAAGCATTCCCAGGTAACCCCCATTCTCACTTTGCTTAGAGCAAACTGCTTAGACCAAGTGCTGTGAGATTCCTCCTCTTCAGTATCCAAAGGAGACAAGCAGGCAGCTTTTTAGCAGGGGAGGGGAGGTTAAGATTCCGTAATTTTGTAAAATATCTTTGTGCAATAATAATGTATTTTGGAGGCAAAGCACAAAGACTATGCAAAGACAAGTCAGCAGACTAAGGGATTACAGGTGGGGTGTGACTGGGGGGTTAGAAGGGTTGGTTTGGTCAGAAGTCAAGGGTGGATTTTCCCTTTCTCCTTCTTCTTCCCCCCACCCAATTTAAGGAGGCCCTTTAGGATTAAAACCAACAATAATTGAACAAAAAATAGAGAGGGAGAGAGAGAAAATTATGAGGAATAGAATAGCACAGGTAAAAATAGATAGCTAATGACAGGTAGTAGTTAATGACAGACAGACAGACAGACAGACAGACAGACAGACAGACAGACAGACAAAAGATAGGCAATACAAAGGACAAACAGCCAGCTATGGGGAAGGTGCCTGCCTGCCTGCCAGTAGCACAGTTCTTCATCAGAAGAGAATGGCTGGCCTGCTTTTAGTCCTACAATGTACAGGGACAGAACACAGGCCAAGGAGGCACTATCAGGGTAAGGCTTAAGGAGTTTGTCTAGGGAGTCCAGGGTGCACAAGATGGCAACATTGTGCCATTTAGCTGACATTATGTTGTTCTGAACTGCAGTTTTGGAAAATGAGAAGGTAGATTCTTCTGGGCATTCAGGTGTTGGCATTGTTGATATTACAGATGTTTCTGTGGCTCATGTTTGCTCTGAGATCCAATTGGGGATGGAACCTGAATCTTGGAGCTTGGGCACTCCTGGAATGAAAGGACTGAAGAGGGCTATCACGGGACAGGTTTATGGACCTGGCCCAGGAGCTGTGGTGTGCACATGCCATCTGATGTCATTGTTGTCCACCTGGGAGGAAGTGATATAACTGCTTATGTTGCAGGTGATATGTGATTTAAGGACCCTAGCTACCAGTTTCCCCAGAGCGCTTAGTGTATGGTCAGCCATGCTGCCACACCATGTGGGGAGAACTGACTGTGACCCATGGCATATTGACGAAGCCCATCATAGTGTAAATTGGGAAGTTGGCAATGGTGGGCTCAGCTGCTGTAAGCACTGCAGGAGGTGGAGCAGCTTTGCCTCCCACTTGGAATAGCGCAAGGCAGCTGATCGCACTCTGAGGGGAGGGGAGCAGTGGGCTATAGAGCCAGTTCCTCCCAAGGCATCAGCCTCTTTCAAGGCTTTCATCCCACCCACCCAATTACCAGTGTGAGTTTAACTGATCACCTTCGGAGGGGACGAATAGGAATTTTTGCCCACATCTCCAGAATTGGCATACAGGAGTGGGGGATTTATTTATTTATTGCCTGTCCCACACTGGTTAGGGGCATTTAGGCAGGTCAGCAACCTTAATTAAGGGGCTTGGAGGTTGTTAGGCAAATGGTCACACTGGCAGGTAGTGCAGAGAGCAAGAAGTCAGTGGATCCGCTGTTAATGTGAAACTAGACCATCCAACTTAATGGTACTGCGAATTGTGAGAGCATAGTGTTGTGGGAAGGATGGGTGGGAATCTCCCTGGGGTCAATAGGCTGCCAATGTTGGGGATTGGCAGCCTGGGGTGGTGGCGGTTAGGAACATTTTACAGGCTTTGGCGTGTTGTCTCTAAGACTAAACCAATGGGGGGGTTATTGGACTTGCCCTATAAGCTGGCACAGAGGTTGGGGAGGTCTCAGATGACCTCAGCGGCCCAACCATTTGTTCCTCCCTACTGCAGCCCCCTGTTTCTGAGTTAACTGAATTTATGTTTAGTAAAGTGTGGCCCTAGTTTACCCCATCACTTGTGTCTCACTTTTTCATTCCGGGGTGGGCTGCAAAGCTGTTCTGGCAGGTCATGGTTTGGTCATAACATATCCTAACATTAGGATGGACTGCACAGACCTATACAGAGTGGACAGGCACACACTTGTCTTATAAAGGCTTTGATATTTTCTTGAGTGACCTCCAAGCAGGCCTTAAGGCCACAATTTTCTGCCTGTGTGGGGTGGGGGAAGGAGTTTGCCAAGTAATCCAATGTCATGGCAGATAGGGCAGGATTCATGAGATTGGAAGGGAGTCCCGATGGAGACCTGAAAGGATGGGAGGGAGCAAAGGCTGGGTTCCCTCCAGAGGATCAGACTGCTTGGAAGGTTGGGGGACCTGGGCCTCTGGGGGTGCCTTATTTAAAGGGCGCTCAAGTGGAGTAGGCCTGGGGCAAGGCCAGACCCAGATTCAGCATGATTCTGCACTACAATACCCCCCCATTCCAAATAAAAGGTTGTCCTTTTGTGTTTGAAAAAAAAAGGTGGCCCTGTTCATAACCCATCCCTGTTTTCTGTCTCATTCTTCTGGGGCGCTCTGGGCAAGGCTTCTCCCCACTTAACCTCCCCACAGACAAGAGGAGGGGGAATGGCCTCTTGCCCGGGCGCACGAGAATAAGACACAGAAAGATTTCCCTTCCAGCGTCAGGCTTGGCGGCTCAGCACTCGCTGACCACCTCTGCCAGCAGCTGATGGAAAACAAGACAAACACGGTTACCTTTGGCAAAACAGGGGATCCCACGGCCATCGGATGCAATAGAGCTTCATGGGCAGATGCCTCTCCGTCTTGCTCATTTGATATTCTGAGCCATGGAAAAGTAACCTGGGCAATAAAGGGAGCCCAAGTGCGCCATTTTCTACAGCCCAGAGAACCTTTCCAGGTGATTATTCTAAAGGCAATGGAGTGGAGGGAGGAGGGGACCTACATCGCGTCCTCCTCCTCCTCTGCCGTTCCAATTGGAAATAAATGTTTGCACAAAATTACAGTCATTTGCTGTCAACAGAAGGGGACTTTACAATCTGCGGCAACCTAAACGTCCCCCTTTAAACTACCTTTTGGATTTTAAGTACTTAGAGATATATATAAAGAAATGCCACTAGAGACGCTGAAGTACCTTTCGCTCTCCATCATGCCTCTGCGCAATTGTTATTTCCCATAAAACCTGGGCCAGTTAACAGAGGCGGCAGCAGAATAGAGTCGACCCCTTAAAATAATTTATATTGTCATTGCCTCTAAATGCAGCTCCAGACAGTGATTTTTATTTTTTATCGCCCACATTCATTTGGCATCAGCGTTTGGGCTCCGGCGCGTCTTGCCGAGGGTACATGCTCATGTTTACACATTTGCACGGTAATTAGAAGATAAACACTGCAAAGGGATTTGATTAGGAAGAAGGAAAGAGAATGTTCCTGAAATGGCAGAAAGATGGAGCAAAGAATCTGTCACTTTATTATGTAAAATAGGAGGGCCTTACTGATGGCATTCATTGTGTTTTGTCTGCTTTCAAGCTCATTCTCACAGAAGCCCAGGGCAGGGAACAAGCCACAAAACCACTCATGTTAAATCCTCCTCAGTCTCATTCTCATGTATGTAAATGAGAATCCCCAGTTTAGACTCCCTCCCAAAAGCAGCTGAGATATTTTCAGTTGGCTTCAACAAGATTTCGCACTGGGAACATAAATATGCATGTGGTGCAAACTAATGTAAGCGGGTGCTTTGTTTTAGAGATTGTTAAAAGTTAAACCCACGGGAGGCCTTGCCCTGTTTTGCCGTTCAGGATCTTTGAGTGGGGCGCATCACAACCACTTCCTGTTCCGCCGTGTCCACCCAGCCTGCTATCTGCCCATTGCCCACATGGGCTTTGATTGCCCACTGATGGGCAGCTGGGAGAAGAGGGAAATGGCTTGTGCGACTGACTTGCGAATGCAGACATTTTGCACTAGGATTCCATCCTTTTAACATTTATGTACATCCTGCCAATAAGTCCAGCAAAGATTCTCAAAGCTGGAAGATTCTGGGAAAGGATTTAGGGTCACAGAAAGGACATCATGGAGGCCTGAGCCAAGCTTAGTAGAGTGCAGAGTCTTTCCCAATGTTACAATCTCTAGCACACCTTCCAGTCTGCTTGAAATCCATTGCACACTGGATTCTCCGCTACATTCCCCAGGTGGCTGATTTGCGCTTGTATAGATTCACCATGGGAACTTTTATCCCGATGCCCTTTTTAATGAATACATGGCTGAATCACATCCAATTCTCACCCCACTGCTTGGAAAAGACAGATGAGAAGAAAGCAAACAGCACAGCCAAGCAGGCAGCTGAAAGATTACAGTGGCTGTCATTGGTTAATTGTACTGCTTTCAGTCCCTTGCAAGAGTTGGGGACACAGAGGGATAGAGGTGGGCTACAATTGGCTCCATCTACTCACCTTAGGGAAATAACTCCTCATTTATTTCCTTCTTGTGCATAAGGATGAGCAACCATCACATTTTTCTCACTGCCCGAAAGAGCATCATCGTCATCTTAGAAGTGTCAAGCTGGAAGAGACCCTTTGGTGAATGTTCCTTTTGCTTGTTTCACTTGGAAAGTTTCTCATTTAGAAGAATGATTCCCCTTACCTCTCTGAATCATGCAAATTACACAAACCTAGCCAAGTTGCTGCTTTGTTTCATTAACCTTTGAGTATCAAAAAAGGCGCTAATGGGCGGTTTAAGTTTCGCAAAGAAGCATTTTGTGAACATTGCAGACAAAGGTCACCTTGTCTCAGTCGCTGGTTGGAGGGGAGGGTTCATGTGGGGCTTGAAGATTGTGTCTGCTCACCAGTCACAGGAAGTACACCAGATGAGGAGTGAAATTGCCAAATGGCACAATGTTAGCCTTCAGGCTCAATGTCAAACCCTTTAATGGTCATTATTACTTTCAGTCATGAGGGGAGAAGTTGGAGTCTGAGGTTCAAATGATATAAGATTGATAGTGTATTTCCTTCAAGGGATATGATTCTCCCAAAGTTCCATGCCTGAGCAATCAGAATTGAAAATGATTCTGTGTTCCCCAAGGATACCCAATCACACCAAAAAGCAAGGAGGTAAGGGCAGTTCTGACAAAGTATCTCTGTTTGTATTAAGTGCAATGTCAAGTTTGGTGTTGAAAGGCGTGAGATACTAATCGGAGTGTACTGTATTGTCTAGTTTACCCTCAATGATTGGCTCATGGTTCCTAAAGCCTATAATCCTTTTGAGTTTTCTTAGTCCTCGAGCAGTTTAGGCTGCCATTATCTTTCCACAATGACCGACCACATGTGACTATCTATTTTTTTAATCTGCAGTTTTGCTATTCTCTTAGATCAGAAGTCCTCAAACTGCAGCCCGTGGGCCAAATACTGCCCCCGGGTGCCTGAATCTGGGACCCTGGAACAAATGCAGACCCCCCTGCCCCCCACCCCGCTTTGAAAGAAAGTGAACGAGACAGCCTCCACTCCTATTTTAAACTCCATTTTAAACTCTGTGGTGGGCTGTGTTGCTTTCCCCCCTGACTGGTGGAGCAAAAGGGAGGAGGAGGAGGAGGCCAGCCAGGTGAGGCGAGGCAATTCACATGTGCACACCTACATGTGCTGTTTTCTCTACCCCCACCCCCTTCTATTTTGGTTCCTGCCTCCCTCCTCCTTTCCTTCACCAGCAGGGAGGAGAGCACAATGAACTTGAGGCCCTCAAGTTGATTTACCTGGACTCCTTTACAGGTACCAGGCAGCCAGGGAGCTCCGTGTGGGGAGGCTGGGCTGGGGTGGGCTGGGAGGTCTTGCCGTGGTCCTTGCTTCCCCGCCCTGCCTCCAAGATAACCAGTGCACCAGCAGCACACTGTTTTGAGATGGCTGGGTGCTCCATTGAAGAGCAGAGGGGTTTAAAATGGGCCTGGTGTGGTCCCCTGCTTCCTCCTATCCACCGCCCAGATGACCAGTGCGCTTCTGGGTGCTACTTTGAGCCGAGTGGGGAGTTTGAAATGGGAGGGCCCAGCACAGCTCCAACCCCCCCCGAGTTCCCTCACCCCCCATTGCCACTGCCACCACTGCTTGACCCAACCCTTCCCCCTTGGTTCCCCTGTTGCTGCCACCACTTCACCCCCTGTGGCAGCAACAAACCCTCCCCCCTTGGTTCCCTCACCCTCCTACCGCTGCCGCCACCCAGACCCTAACAGTTCTGATGGACAGTGAATCGGCCCCCTGTTTAAGAAGTTTGAGAACCCCTGGTTTAGATGGACTTCTAGTCTTTTTCTACCTTTTGGCTTGTCCACTCACTCTTCACCATCAGACTAGGACAGTAACTTTATGCATTGCTGGGGAATTTCATAGGTCCATTTCAAGAAGAAACAGTGAGTGGTTGACTATGCAAGAGTTTTAATATCCGTTGGCGCATGGGTCTGACTTTGCACCTAAATGTCACACATTTTTCAAAATGAGAGCTGTCTGAACAAGATACATGGCTCTCTCAAAAGGCAGCAGCTTGATTAGGCTTCTACCTGAAATCAAACTGTGTGTCCGAGAGCCACCAATGTTTTTGGAAATGAAACGTCCTTCAGAGATTAATCAAGCAGTTATGCAACCCATAAAGTCCTTTGCACTCATGACAAACCCTATGAAGCTCTTCCAGATTTTCACACAGCTAGAAGTTCAAACCTGCTCATCCGCCAACCTAAATTTTCCATTAACTCAATCCTTGTGCTAACTAAGAAAATTTCTGTATTCAGATCAGCACATCTCTCACTATACATGCCTACCTATGTGTCATTCTGTCCCTGTTCTGCTGTGACTGGGTTAACCCTTCTGATGTATTCATAAAACCAGTATCAAAGGCAAACTTAATAAATAATAAGTGTTGGCTGTTTTTGCAATGATTCCTTTTGAACCAGGCAGGGCAACACATTGGCCATGGGTGATGCAAGACTCTCCAAGAGTCAAAGTTTATATCTTCGGTTCACCTGTGCTTCCCCACCCCTAAAAAAGAGTTCAAAAACTCCCTTTCTGATGTTTAAGAGTTTTGGTCTTGTGGAGGGAAAAATCCAAAGTTATCTAGAGCCACTAGAATCCCAGCAAGTTCAAAAGAAATATAAATGATACATTGACCCATATTGGTTAGGGAGAGCATGAAAGAGTGAAAAGTAGTGTGGTGTAGTATTTAATACATCGGACTAGGACTCAAGAGATCTGAATTCAAATCACACTAGGTTGGACAAACACATTGGGGGGAAGCAAAGTACTTCCTGAATATCTCATCTGTGTCAAAAACAACATTTGAATTACATAAGTCAGAGGGGACTTGATGGCACATAACAAATATATGTGTGCATGTATATACATACATGGATCCATAGCAACATATACAGTAGGACTGGGGTATCAGAGGGGGATCAGTTCCAGGACCCCCCCCCCGCAGATAGTGAAATCTGTGGATAAGAGCAAATGCTCTTATCTGAGGATAATAGTGGCAACAGGGGTGTTGGGGTGCTGGGGTGAAAGCTTTTGCCCCTAACACCCCCAATCATTGGCCAGTGTTGGTGGCGGTGAGGGGGGAGAACTTGCCAATGTCAAGTCCTCCTCACTGCCACTGCTGGCTAATCACCCTCTTCCCTGCTGGGGTCCCCGGGCAGCCTGCAGGGGCAGTGGCGATGGCGGTGAGGAAGGGGAAAAAGGAAAATGTACGGACACTGAGCCCTCCTTGCCGCTGAGGCCACATTCCAGCCACCCTCTGGAGGGGTGGGATGGGGGCTTAAGAGGACCCACCCAGCCAACTTGTCAGCAGATTTAAGGGGGCAACAAATATATAATAATAATATTTACTTGTGCTTGACACAAAGCAGTGCAGCAGTAACGTAGATAAAATGTTAGTATTGATATAAAGGGTTTGCAGAGTTAGTCTAACAGAAAGACAATGACAATGAATAGAGTAAAAACTCATATATTCATATATACATCAAAATATACACAGCATAACAACCAAGCATTATATACAATATAGCAAACAGACAAACAGAGTGTGGGGTAAACTGTTCTCACCATAACAGTCCCCAAGTTACAAATGACAAGCTAGTGCCTTTTATACTATTCAGCACTCATAAGATCTGATGCAATCACTAATTAACAATCTGATGCAATCTGATCTATCCATTACAAATCATGATGTTACAATCAGTTCCACCTGCACTTCATCACTTAACATGCCTGTGATTACTAGTCTCTAACACTTGTGGATTAACATCATGACACTGCAGAATCTAACTGCCTCCATTTTGCAATTCTCTTTACACATTCTGTTAAATATACATAGCATATGTTTTATCAACTTTTACATATCTTGACACCCCTCCTATATTTAACAGATTTCAACTCCTAGCCTTTTCTTAAAACATACATGTTTATCTTTACACATAGGCTTTGTAAATATGTCAGCATAATTATCAACACTTGTACAATATTCCTATACAATCAAATGTTGTTCTATGCAATCCTTCACATTCTGGTAACGGATCCCAATGTGCTTGCTTCTGGATCCAACCTTCTGATTCTGTGTTAATTGGATACATGAAAAAGAATCATTATATACTTTGACTGGTAGTTTTACATTTACATTCACATCCTTTAACAACTGTACTGTCCAGGTTAACTCACAACACAAACCACTCACAGCCCCATACTCAGCTTCTGTAGAAGAACACGAAATGTACCTTTGTCTTCGGGCTTTCCAGACAATTAGTGAGTTACCTAAAAATATGGCATATCCAGACATTAACCTCCTTTCTGGACTTGAACCCCAGTCAGCATCTGCATAGCTAATCAGATCAAGATTATCACACGTGAATACTTTCAACTTTTCATGCATTGTTCCTTTAAGGTATCTTAAAACATGCTTTATACCTTTCCAATGCTTCATCAATAAATACTATCATTATCAAAAAAAAACTTTTTGTGTACAAGCAACCTAAATGTCCTTTGCTCTCTGGCGCCATCCACTGGTGCATCCACTTGCCATTCCTTCAGAGACATATGCTCTTTGTCCATGGCCCATCATCCACTGCTTCCTTTCTTCTCCAGGCATCAGCAGCACATCTTCAAAATTCTGTGGCTCATGGAATACATAATTCACAACAAACCTTTCAGGTGGCACTCCTTTGTTAGATCTTGTAGATTTTCTGATCAACACTGGCTCCTCATCTTCCACTTTTTCATCATGAAATGATGTAGACTCCCCTCCATCACTGGCAATCTCATCTTTCACTTTTCCATCATGTAATGCCGTAGACTCCCCTCCATCACTGGCAACCTCTTTAACCTCAGTGTGGGGACAAATGCTTGGCAAAAACACTTCATTATTAGCATGTAGAGTTTCCCAATTACTCTGTTCACAAAATGTTGCAGACCTGCTTATATAAACTTTTCCATGACTGTCACAAAAACGCCAGGATTTTGCTGCAGGCTGAACACCAATAAACATAAGCTTTCTTGACTTTGGGCCATTTTTATGTCTATACCTCTTTGGAATCAATACCTCTGCTTCAAAGCCAAATAAATGGAGATATTTGATTGAAGCTTTCTTTCCATGCATTAGAGTATATGGAACTTCATTCACAGCTGAACTCCACACTATTAGACACATAATTTGCATATTTCATTGCCTCAACCCAGTAACCTTTGGGAGTTTTGCATCTGCCAACATTGCATTCATGATATTTTGAAGAATTCCATTCTTCCTCTCAGCTAATCCATGCTCAGCAGAAGCAGAAGGGTTTGTCAATCTATGTTTCACCCCTTTCTTTTCTAAATATTCAACAAACTGCTTTGCTAAAAATTTACCGCCTCTGTCACTTTGTACAGCTAAAATTTTCTGCTTGTACTGTCTTTCTGCCATCTGAAACCATTTCCTAAATACAGCACTCACTTCACTTTTGTGCTTTATTATGTAAACCCAAGAATAACATGAATAATCATCAGTTATCACAAGACAGAACTTGGCACCACCAAATGAATTAGCCATGGGTCCAATCACATCAATATGTACCAGCTGTAGAGGTTGATGTGACTTTCTCAAACTCTTTTTTGATATGGGTGCAGACTTCACTTTTGTGTAATTTTTTTTTTAAATTGTAGATTTTACGTCTTGGATTTTTATGCTGGGTTGTGTGAATGACTGACTGGATGGCACTTTTAATCTCGTTGTATTTATACAATGACAATAAATTGCATTCCTATTCCTATTCCTATTCCTATTCCTTGTGCCTTTACAAACATGGCAATCTAAAAAATTTTTACAGCTTTGCACTGACCCATGTTCCACATGTTGCAGAGTTTTCCTAATGTTTTCAAAACTTAGGTGCCCTAATCTTCTATGCATCAAATGTATGCATTTGTCATGTAGAGGCTTATTTTCAATCATGTTCAAAATTTTCTCATAAGTGCTTATCATAAACAAACTGTTTTGGAGCCGCCCAGTTGCTATTGTTTTCCCATTCTTTACAATCTTGCAACTACTCTCACTAAACTGTACATGAAAACCTTGTTTTACAAGCATAGGCACACTCAATAAATTATTCTTTAAAGACGGTATATACAGGACCTTATCAAATACACATTTGAGAGGTTTGAAAAATATATTACCTTCACCACAGACTTTTGCCTGAGTCCCGTCTGCCAAGATTACATTTTCTAGAATTAAACAAATTTAGTTTCTCAAACAAACATTTCTTGTTTACACAATGAATACTGGCCCCTGAATCTACAATAAATAATTCCTGTCTTGAGCCCTCCTGTTCCTTATTATTAATTACAGACAGCTGGTGACCTTCACTCTTCCAGCGTGTGCCAGCAACTCTTTTCTTTTGCCTTTGCCGCTTGTTTACCTTATCACAGTAACGAAAAACATGTTGGTCACTCCCACAATTATAGCATCTTCTAATTACTTGTATTGTTTCTCCAGACACTTGAGCAGGCTTTTTATTTACTTTAGAATCATTTCTTCTTGGTTCTTCCTGCTGGAGTCTTGACTGGATATATGATATAGACAATTCATCACTCTTCATAGCTTCTAATCCCATTACTAAATTGTCATATGACTCATCCAGGCTTGACAATATAACTAGACATTTATACTCCTCTTCATGTTTTATGCCCACTTCAGACAATTGCTGAAATATACTATTTACTTTCCTTATATAATCAGAAATAGTTTCACCTGGGCTTTGCCTTAACCGGAACAGTTTTTTCATTAGAGATACCTTACTCCCAGCTGTGTCTTTGATGTGAGCTGCTCTGAGAAATGACCAAGCCTCATGAGCTGTTTTTGCTTCCTTCACATAAACGAACTGCGTTTCTTACAAGGATAACATTATAATTGCCAAGGCCTTTTCATCCTTCTTCAAATCTTCCTCATCAGCTTCCTCATCAAGCTGTTTATCTACATACTGATATAGCTCATGGAAGATCAAGAAATGCTTCATTTGCAGACACCAATTCAGGTAATTACTGTCAGAGAGCTTTACAAGAGGCATTGAAGTTAGATTTATACTTGCCATTCTCGCTGATATGTGCCGGCTCCTTATCTGCCGTTATCTGCAACACTTTTAATCAGCTTTTTCCGGCAAATATTTCCTCAGCCTCCACAGCTTCCAGTTTAAATCACACTCTGTTTTGCTTGGCTTGTCCTTATCAGCTGCTTTTCTCCTCCGCTCTCATTCCAAGCCTCTGAGAGAAATCCTTTGCAGCTCTGCTTTGTCTCCGTTCCAACTTCAACCTATTTCCTCTGCAAAAACACAACTTTACACAACACACACTTTATCTATATAGGTACAACAAAACCCATCAGGCTGCTGACCCAGCTGGGCCCATAACCCTGTCAGCAGATTTAAGGGGGCAACAAATATATAATAATAATATTTACTTGTGCTTGACACAAAGCAGTGCAGCAGTAACGTAGATAAAATGTTAGTATTGATATAAAGGGTTTGCAGAGTTAGTCTAACAGAAAGACAATGACAATGAATAGAGTAAAAACTCATATATTCATATATACATCAAAATATACACAGCATAACAACCAAGCATTATATACAATATAGCAAACAGACAAACAGAGTGTGGGGTAAACTGTTCTCACCATAACAGTCCCCAAGTTACAAATGACAAGCTAGTGCCTTTTATACTATTCAGCACTCATAAGATCTGATGCAATCACTAATTAACAATCTGATGCAATCTGATCTATCCATTACAAATCATGATGTTACAATCAGTTCCACCTGCACTTCATCACTTAACATGCCTGTGATTACTAGTCTCTAACACTTGTGGATTAACATCATGACACTGCAGAATCTAACTGCCTCCATTTTACAATTCTCTTTACACATTCTGTTAAATATACATAACATATGTTTTATCAACTTTTACATATCTTGACACAACTAGCCTTTGGACCTCCACTCAGGTCCCGAGCAGAGGGCTGGACATTTGAGCAAGAGTGAGAAGTTCAAAACTTCTAATTCACCGCCTGGGACCTGAGTGGGAAGAACAAAGGCAGGTTGGCCAGGCAGATGCTCTTAAGTCCCCACCCCACCCCTCCGGAGGGCAGTCGGTGGGTGGTGGCAGTGGCAAGGAGGGAAAAGGGGGGAAGAAAACTTACTGATGCTGAGCCCTCCTCGCTGCATACCAGCTACCCTCCGGAGGGATAGGAATAGGAATAGGAATAGGAATGCAATTTATTGTCGTTGTATAAATACAACGAGATTAAAAGTGCCATCCAGTCAGTCATTCACACAACCCAGCATAAAAATCCAAGACGTAAAATCTACAATTTAAAAACAAACCATCCATACACATACTCCAACATTCACATGCCAAAACATCACTTACACTCATTTAAAACTGACATAAAATCCAAACATACCCACATCCCTACACTCTTTCACCTAGCAACATTCCTACACAATCCATAAAAACTACAATTTAAAAAAACAACAACAGCCATACCCCTATACGATATATATGTAACACATTCAACACCAATATTACCCGTCAACTTAATTTTTAACAGAGTTTAGCATGGATAATGCTATTGGGTAAAAACTATTTTTGAATCTTTCCGTCCTTGTTCTAATAGATCTATACCTTCTGCCTGATGGTAGTGGTACAAACAGAGAGTGACCAGGATGAGAAATATCTCCTACAATATTCTGAGCTTTCTTAAGACAGCGGGAGCTGTGTAATTCCTCCAATGTGAGGAGTGGGCATCCGATGATCTTCTGTGCCATATTGATAACCCGCTGGAGTGATTTCCTCTGAGCCACCGTGCAACTGGCATACCACACACATATGCAGTATGTCAGTACACTTTCTATTACACAATGATAAAAAGACACCAATAGTCTCTGAGTGATGTTATTCTTTCTGAGCACTCTCAGAAAGTACAGTCTCTGTTGGGCCTTTTCAGCAGCTCAGAGGTGTTTACACTCCAGGTTAAATTCTCCTCAATATGGACTCCCAACAAACGGAAGTCGGTCACCCTTTCTACACAGTCTCCACTAATGAATAGTGGTTGAAGATCTGTTTTCTTCTTCCTGTAATCTATTATGAGCTCCTTAGTTTTTAATGTGTTCAGAAGCAAGTTATTCTCTCTGCACCACTCAATCAACCGCTCCACCTCATCCCTATAAGCAGACTCATCTCCTGCTGAGATAAGCCCCACTACTGTGGTGTCATTGCAAACTTAACTATAATGTTGTTATGATAGGCGGGAATGCAATCGTAAGTATAAAGAGTAAAGAGCAGTGGACTCAGCACACAGCCCTGTGGAGAGCCAGTACTAAGACTCAGATCTGTAGATGTACATTGACCTACTCTAACCCTCTGACTACGTCCGGACAAAAAACTATTTATCCACATACATATAGAATGTGGAAATCCCAAATCCCCTAATTTAACCACCAGTCTGTGAGGGAGGATGGTATTAAATGCTGAGCTAAAGTCCACGAAAAGCAGTCTTGCATAGCTTCCCCGCTGTTCCAGATGTGACAGTGCAGCATGAAGGACTGTAGCTACAGCATCCTCTGCAGATTTATTTGCTCGATATGCAAACTGGTGGGGATCAAAACTCTGGGGGAGAAGTGATGTGATGTAATTCCGGACCAGTTTTTCAAAACATTTCATCACCACTGGAGTAAGTGCAACTGGTCGATAATCATTAAGACTGGAGATATAAGATTTTTTAGGTACAGGAACTATGGTGGAGGACTTCAAACAGGATGGAACCCTAGATTGAGCCAGAGACTGATTAAAGATCTTGGTAAAGACTCCAGCTAGTTGATCTGCACAGTCTTTCAACACACATCCAGGGATTCCATCTGTGTGGGGACTTAAGAGGATCTGGCCTTTGTTCTTCCCACTCAGGTCCCAGGTGGTGAATTGGAAGTTTTGAACTTCCCACTCAAGCTCAAACTTCCAGCCCTCCACCCAAGACTTCAGCGGGAAGTCCAAAGGCCAGTTGGCCAGGTGGGTCCTCTTAAGTTCCCACCCCACTCCTCTGCACCGCCGGGCGCAGACCTCCCCTGCACCTGCTGATCACCAATAACTGAATCAGCGGTTAGTGAATCAGTGGATGCGGAGGTTGTACTGTATATGTTACATTTATGTGCATGTGCATTTACTATACATGCACATACAGTGCATACAATGCATACAGAAACACACACCACACATGGACAAATGTATAGATATATGTTATGGTGGTATGTGTATGTATGTGTGGACTTATGTGTGTGCGCACACACACACACAAACAAATGTAGTGTATCTATGTGTGGACTTATGTGTGTGCATACACACACACACACACACACACACACACACACACACACACACACACACACACACACACACACACACACACACACACAATATCTCTGTTCTTGATCAATGGAGAGTTTAGAAAAAACACACCAAAACTTGACTAAGGTCATCCTAGGAAGACTGTTGCAGAGAAGGAAACAGACCACCTTCTTTTAAGATGGGCCCTCCCAACTTTGGCTCTCCAGATGTTTATTTAAGTCATTTAATTTTATGTTTATATATATTATTCTTATTATAATATTATTATATTATTCTTGTACTAAAACTCCCAGAAGCCTTCACGATTAGCTGTACTGGCTAGGATTTCTGGGAATTGTAGTCTAAGAACATCTGGGGACCCGTGTTTGAGAACCACAGCCCTTTGACCAGACTGCCACTCCTTATCTGCTCATTGCTCAGAAGACAAGCTTTCCTTCTGTCTTTCCAGCAGGAGAGAAGGTCCTCTTCTGCTCTTTTCACCCTCACCCTATCTTTCCTTTTATATCTCTATCTTTCCACGATATGCCCTTTTATGTATCTTCCTCTTCTGCACGCTGATCAGAAGGCAAGCAAAAACCCTTCAAGGTCCAATGAACACATCAGCCAGTTCAGCTCAAGCAAAGCAACACAACACAGAGAGACACAGACACGAAATCAAAGGCATGCTAATGGAGCCCTTCCATGGCCTGGCTCTCCCTCCCTCCTTCTGACAGCCACACTGGGATGACCCTTTGTTCCCACACTGAGGAAGTGAGAGAAGCCCAGGCCAACCTACTCCTCCTCCTTGTCCTCCTCCATTGGTCGGTCAATTGGTTGGCAGCAGGGCTGGGCCTGGTGTTGCCTTGGCCTGCACATCATTGGTTGGACCTCCAGCCTCAGGGGCACACCTTTCCACACCAGACAAACAGGAGGAAAGGAGGGAGGGCAGTGGGGCTCCCCATCTGACTGAGCACAAAGGGGAAGGGAGGGACAAGCCCATCCTCCCAATCAAGCTGCAGGTGCCGCCCATGGCTTGCAGCAGAGCAGGGGACCCAGCAGTGCAGGCAAAGGAGACCTCCTCCTGCCCACTTCACTCACATGCCAGCCTCCCAAGGCACCCCCACCATGGCTACCATGGCTCCCCCTGCCTGACCCCCTCTGCACCCTTGGCATTGGCTGCACCCTCATGCCTGGCCAAAGAGACCTGGGGGAGGCACTTTCCGGAGTGACGGGCAAGTTTGCCTTGTGTCACCACCACTGCCGCTTGGGACATTTCTGGAAAAATAAATGCTCTAGGATGGCAGTGGGACAAAGGCCCTTAAAACAGTATTGCCCCAGCCAAAACAGGACACTTGACAGGTCTGGTTTCATTTTATTTTGTATTTTTTATTTTTGTTTGTTTCATTTCATTTGGTACGAAATGAATTTTTCAAAAATTTTCAAAAACTTCATTTTGTTTTTTTTTTGTTTCATTTTTGTTTTGTTTTAATTTTTTAAAACTCTTTTACAACCGACCAGCCCAGCCAGCCTTCACTTTTTTTTTTTCAAGTGCTGATCAGCTGTAGTGTGGGCTGATCAGCACTTTTTATTTTATTTTATTTTATTTTATTAATGTGTTTTAACAGCCAACCAGCCCGGCCAATCGGTGCTTTTTGAAATTATTTATTTTGACAAGCGCCAAGATCAGCACTTGTCAAAAAGAAATAAACGAAAATAAAATGGAACAAAATAAAAATTTCTGTTTTGTTTCATTTCATTTTTAAAGGACACTTCATTTTTCATTTCATCTTGTAAAACCTAAAAAAGAAAAATGAGACAAAAAAATTCATTCCGTGCCCATCTCTACTTATGTTTCTGGTGGCATTGTGACTGAATGTTACCAGAGCAACACATTAACAATTATCCGAACATATGGAATCATTAGCAGAATTGTCTTCAATAAGCTGACAATTGCTTACAGCACTTTGTAGCTGCCAAGTATGATACTTTTATAGTTACAAAAATTTGCAAAGTCCCGTACTAACATTGAATAGCTAATTAATAGGCACATCCTTGGGGTTTGTTCGCTGTCACCTAACATATTTTAATGAAAATTGTGATTAGTTAGTGACATGCCATTAGAAAATAATTAAAATCCAATTTGAAACTTATCCCCAAATCAAATGAATATTTATTTTCTCAGCTTGCATTAAAGGCTATGATAGCTTTTATATGCACCTTCTACAGCATTAAAATAAAATAAAGGCCAGACCCCCATTAAAAAAAGCCGTGCATGTAAGGGCCATCATGTCAAAGCAAAGCAAAGCAAAGTGTTCTGCTTAAAAACAGTGTGCAGGCTACACATTGCCCCCAGCAAGCTGGGTACTCATTTACCGACCTCGGAAGGATGGAAGGCTGAGTGAACCTTGAGCCTGCTACCGGGGATTGAACCCAGGTCGTGAGCACAGTTTTACCTGCAGTACAGGCATTTAACCACTGCGCCACGAGGCTCCTAGCTCCATGTGCACCATTTCCTCCTCTCACTTGTCCATTGTGTGGTTGGGTGCAAAGTCAATTTGTCCAAGTGAAGACTGCAGGGGTGCACAGCCAAAACAGACACAATCAATTGTGCACCTGTGGTTGGGATTCTGCCTAAGCAGTTAATCAAACTGAATTTTTGAAACACTGCAGTAACGCTTAGCACCTGCAAAAGTTGGCCAACCTTCAGTCACCAATGGGGGTGGCTATTTAGTGCCTTCTGGAGTTTAATTCTTACAAAGTGTCTTACTTCTGCCCAAACATTCCTTGACCAAAGTTTAACCAATGGTATAAGCAAAGGCCTGGGCACCAAAATTCCTAGTCACAGCTCCATTATCAGTGGCGGCGATTGGTGAACCTTTGGCACTCCAGATGTTTTAGATCACAACTCCCAGAATTTCAAGCCTAGATTGCCAGTGACAAAGGAGGATGGGAGTTGTGGTCCAAAACATTTAGAGTGCCAAAGGTTCACCGAGACTGCTAGATATTCAAAGATGTGCCACAGTATGTCAATTGGCATATTGCTTCTTGTTTCAGCTAACTGCAGGCTTCTTAGGGATGAAGCAGAATGGGTGCCTCACCTCAGCATGTCAAGATAGGTCCAACTCTTTCCTCTAGTGCCTGGGCAGCCAACAACAGCTCTCTTTGTATCCTCTCAAGACCCATGGAAAGCTCTCAGGTCTCAAATCTGGGACACCTGCACCCAGAAACCCTAATAAGACCTAGTCTTGTTTTCTAGATAGTTTTGTCTCCTGCAATCCCCTGGGGAGATCTTTGACTGAAGAGACTTTAAAGCAACAAACATGAAAGAAGAAGAAGAAAACTTACTTGCTGTTTACAGACCATAAATCCCAAAAGTTTTACTCTTTTGGTTTTTTTTGTTCCTTTCAGTCTCCGAGTCCGTACCTTCTCCTTGACCTTACAGTGTCAGATGTTTCACAAAGATTATTGCTCAAATCAAAAACTCCTGCTTCGCCCGGAGAAAGCCAACACAGCATGCTTTATCTCCTTCACAATGAGCTTCAAAGGGCTTGAACCCCTATGTCATAGAAAAAAACAAATAGGGCTCTGATGGAGTGTGCTTTGGCCTAACCAGTTCCTCAGAAGAGAAAGGAAGGCTACAATGCTGTGAGAATTTTAAAAACATGCCCCCTTATCTTCAATGCTAGGTGTAAGACTAAAATCAGGCACACAGCTGGAGGTTGCTGAAGAAGCAAGGGAAGAATTCAGCCCCAAAATGTTGTTCGCTGGGTCTCTTAGGGAGAAAGAGCCCACTCGTGAGGAGGTCACTTCCTCACAAGGAGACCTCCCCAGCTGTTTGAGTGCTCCTCCACAAGACTTCAAACTAGGCGGATACCCTCAGTTTTCTTCACTTCCAGGGGTTAGGGAGCTGCAGAGTCCTCATTGTCTACAGGCTCCAGCCCCTGTTTCTCTGATGGTTTGGAGTGTCCATCTCCCCTGGAGGCCTGCACTGCGGAGGTCATGACAGTGAACCATTTCAACCATCACTGATGCTTCAGTTGTGCATCTCCTGCAAAAGAGAGTGAGATTGGGGTCCTTTCCACCCTTAAGAGAAAAAAATTCCTATAATTCTCTAAGGTGCATCTAATGAAGCTGACATCACATGCAGCTATGTCTTCTGCCTCATTTTACTTCCCAGTGTTCCAGCTGCATGCTACTTAAAAGACTGTTGCTTTCAGCAGAAATTAATTAAAGTGTTTAAAAACAATACCTGGTTTCATAAGAACATCTTCACAGGTTGTGGCGGCAGCTTGTTAATGCTTAATCTGATGTGTGTTTTTATGTGCAGGTGGGACTTAATGTGGATGATAGAACATTTGTTAAGAGGAACAGTTGCAATTTATCACATGCTAGATTGATCTTGGCATATTCCTGTGAATCTGTGCATTTGTATGACAATATTGTGGCAACTGCCTTTTTGGGAATGAGAAGGTGCATGGCTACTTTTATGAGTAATTCCTGAGTCATCTTTGGCTAGCTAATGATGGGATACTGTTCATAGACCCAGACTTTCATCTAGGGCTGGGAAAATATGTCAGTTCCCTCCCACTGGCAAAAAACCCAACTGCATATTTATGCCAGCAAAAATTCAGTAACATCACTCAGAAATGTGAATAGCCACTAATTAACAAGTCAGCAGCGATTACGTACCTAGCTGTGTGCTGAGTCACATAACTGGTGCACATATTAGAATCCAGTGGGGGATTCTTTAATTAGCAGCAATTTGCTGCTCTGTGCTATGCCAAGTCACTTGCATAGGTGCAAATGTGCAGCTGGGTTTAGGACATTAAACTGTAAAAGATCACAAAATCTTCCCTTCCGTTTTGTGAAGAATGTTGCAGGTTGTTTGAGAGTTGTTATCGCAAACCAACAAAACGAATGTACTTCACATTCAGCAGTAGCCAAATTCAATGGGTACAGCTACTCCTAAGCAAGGCTGCAAAGTAGATGACCACCTAGAGCAGTGATGGTGAACCTTTTGGAGATTGAGAGCCCAAATTGTGATTCAAAACCCACTTTTTTTTTTTTGCAAAGGACCAATACAGCCATTTAACCTGAAATACAGCTGGCTGTGAAGAGGCAATGTCGGGTGCCCACAGAAAGGGCTCTCAGTGCCACCTTTGGGACCGTGCCATATTTATGCCAACACTGACCTAGAGCGCAGACCTGAGAGGGGCGCAGAACTGAACTCAGAGGAGCACAGAACTGACCTGAAAAAAATTGGCATGTGTATGTGTGGAGGGGTGCAAGTAGCTAGTCTTCCTAGGGCACAAAAAAGCCTGGCACCAGTCCAGTTCCTAGAAAATAGAAGATCAAGTCATACCTACCTCTTAAATATAAAAAGATTGTCAGGAAACCAACCAAACAAGGTAAAGGTAAAGGTAAAAGGTAAAAGTTCCCACCCACACACACACACGTGTGTGTGTGTGTGTGTGTGTGTGTGTGTGTGTGTGCTAATCATGTCCAACTCTAGGGGTGCTGCTTATCTCAATTTCCAAGCCAAAGAGCCAGTGTTGTGCAAGTCCGTGGTCATGTGGCCGGCATGACTGAATGCATTTCTGCACACAGAACACTGTTTACCTTCCCACTTCTTAGGGCAGTATCTATTTATCCACTTGCATTCACATGCTTTTGAACTGCTAGGTTGGCAGGAGCTGGGATTAACAGCAGGAGCTCACTCCTCTGTGTGGCACCCGGGATTTGAACCGCTGAACTGCCAACTTTGAAGATGATTGTTTTCAGTGCTCCAGCCCGCTGAGCCACTAAGCCCCTACAACCAACCAAGAGCCAGCCCCAATTCATCATCACAAATCCAGCTGAAATACAGAGATTCAAACCGAAATTCTCAGCAGGTAAGCATTCAAAGCCTTGATGGCAATAGTGTGTTAATTTTCCCTCCTCCCACATACATTTATATTGAGTTGCATTTATTTCTCTTAGCCTTACTCTTCCAACCATTCAACTTCTGAATACCTAGTTTTAAAAATTACATTTTATTACTTGAACACATGCTTTGCATGCATGACTCATCTATCACATGACATCTGATAATAAATTTAAAGAAGACACTCTGTAAATTTGTATTCAGGCCATGACAGATGGCCACTAAGGGTATTTGTACATGACCCCTAAACTCCGCCACAAATGGCTCCCAGCTCCGGAGCTTAAAATTGTTTCCCCACCAGCTCCGGAGTTTACAGAAAATTAAGGGCGGCCACGCCCACCTAAGCACGTCCCGGCGCACTTTTCAGGTACCTGCTCTTGGAGGGTGAAAAATTCCCAATCCGGATGTAAAGGAGTGACTGCCCAGCTCTCCTCGCTTCTGTTTGTTGTTGTTTTTGCCTCCCGCCCCTTTAAGAGAAGGAATCAGGACGACGACGGGGCTGGGGGAGGCTTGGACCGGCAAATGGAGGTGAGCCTGAATTCTTTTGTCCCCTTTTTTCTCCCTCCCCTCACGCAGACAGGATCAAGGAAGTGCAGAGGGGTGGGGACGCAGGAAGAGCAACGAACCCCCAAGATCCCTGGTCCGAATTTAAGTGGCCAGCAGATCTTAGGGGTCGTGTGAAAAGGCCCTAAGTCTGGTGCTGTTTAAAGAGTCACCTGGGTAACATCCTTCTAAATGCAGTCCGCCGCCTGAAGTAAAAACCTTCCTTTCATCATATTGGGATTGGGCTGGGTGGGTTATTTATTAAGTGAGTTATGGGGAAGGGATCCAGCACAGCCATTAAACCATAAACAAAAATTAAAGATGGGCACCAAGCATGATGTTAGTGCTTCTTGTCAAATCTCTAGAGTGGCATCACAAGTGCCACACTTAACCTGCCCCCCCTCCCCCAGAGCTAGGAAGCCCACTTCCCCTCATCGGCACTGTGCTGGGGTCCTCCTTCACTGGCAGTGTGCAAGTCTGGGAAAGAGGTCAAACTGCCCTTCCCTGGCTCTTCAGGCAGGTAGGCAGTCATCAGATGTGTCGGGATTCTCCCTGTACCACCTCCTCTTTGGAGCAGCTCGCTGGCCAAGGAGGCAGAGAAGGTCAAACAAAGCTCCTTCTCGAACTGTTGTGCCACCATCAAAGGGGGACCCCTGTGATGCATCTGCAGGGGTGAGTGGGCCTCCTGGCCACAGAGGAGGACAGAGGATAAACATAGCATGATGTGCTAGAGATTTGGCACAAAGCACTTTGGGTGTTTATACATGACCCCTAAGTTCCGCCGCAAATGGCTGCAAGGTCCGGACCTTAAAAATGTTTACCCACCAGCTCCGGACTTTGCAGACAATTAAGTGTGACCCCGCCCACTTAGCGCGACCAAACTGCACTTTTCTTGTACCTGCTTTTTGGATGTGACAAATATTTGATCCGGTGTAAGGATAGTGAGTGCGGGGCTCTCCTGGCTTCTGTTTGTTCTTTTTTTGTGCCCCGCCCCTTTAAGAGATCTGAATGCTGCCGGGAACAAAATGGAGGTAAACCGGCATTCTTTTCTTTCTTTTTTCTCCCTCCCTCAGGCAGCCAGCAACCAGGAAGTGCGGAGGGGGTGGGGACAGAGGAAGAGCGAGGAACCCCTAAGATCTCTGGTCTGAATTTAAGTGGCCAGCGGATCTTAGGGGTCATGTAAAAAGGCCCTTTGTCACACTTTGGGCCCATTTCTAATCAAAATGGATCTAAAACTTCCCATTTTATATCACCGAAAGCAGCCAAGAAGATAGGGGCTGTGGGGTTTGGAGAAGGAAGCAATGTGAGATTCTAAAATGCATTCTACTATTGTAGAACTTCACAGATGGGGACACAGGAGAGAGCTTTTTCTGTTGCTACTCCCAGACTTTGGAAGCTCTTTCCTACAAGAGAGCAGCATGAGAGGATGCAAAAACTCCCAACAGAAACATCTGTTAAAATATCAAACCCTATCATGACAAATAGGGCTTAGTTATGTTCAAGGGAAAAAAACAAACTACTAGCAGATATTAGCTGCGTTGTGGAAGAATAAATGCACAGTGATTATGGAGCAAGGAGACAAATGAACAAGGAAGGTGATAGAGCTTAATACAAAACTTATAAGACAGGAGCCTTGTTCTGCTTTATATATGGCCACCTTACACTTATGATTGTGGGATTCATGGCACCCACAATGCTGTTAACAGGAATTGGTTCAGGCATTTCATGTTTGCAACGTCATCAAGTCATGAGCAATGGCATTTCTGAAGTGATAGAATCACAGGGTCCTATCCTTGTTTGTATATGCCAGCATTTAGCTGTGTGCTTTCCTGTTGGAAATACAAGTTTGTCTCCTGGATTATCCTGACATTACAGTGATGCATGTCTGCTGATGCAGCCAGAGGTATATCAAAAACCCAAGCTCGCATGTTGAATCAAAAGAAATTGAGCTAATGTGACAGAATGCCAGGGGAATGATTATTCAATCCCATTTGTGAAGCACATTGGGAAGGAAGTAGTTTAATGACATGGCTGTTTACTCCTGAGCTGATTGGTCTGCCTCAGAGGTTGCCAGCTCCAGAGCCGTATGTCACCAGAGCTGCACGGCTGTTTGTTGCAAATGTCAGTGTTGAGCTGGATTTGACACTCAAGATCCATTTTGGGATTGGCCACAGTGGCAGCCATAGATCTCTCTGCCAATTGAAAAGAGGACCATAAATCCTGCTTTGGAAACAGGCACCCTGTCGGAGTGGTGTAATCCACACACGCAGGACATATTTATTTATAAATGAAAGCTGTTCCTAGGAAAGCGAAAGATGGATGCACGGTCTCCCAGCATCCTAAGCTTAAGGATCGAGACAGAGCCCACACTGCTAAGAAAATGATTGTAACAAAACACAAGAAGGAGGAACTCAAGCTACCTGGTGCCCCTGACAATACAGGCCACCACTGTTCATTCATGGGTGCTCACTGCCAAGTTGTTGCTTATGACATCAACTCTTTTTGCACAATGTTTTGTTGATGTACACCTGCACATGGGGTAAGACACCACATCCTAGGATACAACTAGGATTAGGAGACCAGCATTGTTCCATTCCTTTGGATTACAAGATGTCCTGACACATTGCTTCCAATTTATGGTGGCCCTAAGAATAAGCAGTCTTCAAAAAGTTGTGTCCTCAAGAGCCCTGCTCAGTTCTTGTAGACTCAAGCCTGTGGCTTCCTTTAAGGCAATGGTTCTCAATCTGGGGGTTGGGACCCCTTTAGGGGTCAATAGAGCATTTTACAGGCATCGCCATGAGCCAGTGAAGAAAAAGGCACAAATGGCTTGGGTCTGGAAGAGGAGGAAGGCGGGAAAGAGTGAGTTACAGCTTGATAGGTTGGAGGGGATGTCAGTCAGTGGCACCGAAGGCTTTGATTGGCTGAGGGTGCCTGTAGAGGGAAGTTCTCTATGGCCACCTGTGGCCATGGCCTCCCAAAGGGGGCTTGTGGCCTCTTCCAAGCAGGGCAAGGGGGCACCACAACATGAGGAACTGTATTAAAGGGTCGTGACATTAGGAAGGTTGAGAACCACTGCTTTAAGGAGTCAGTCCATCTTGTAGTTGGTCTTCCTCTTTCCCTGCTGCCTTCTACTCTTCCTAGCACTGTTGTCTTTTCCAGAGAACCCTGCCTTCCCATGATGTCCCCAAATAGGACAGTCTCTGTGTAACAACATTTTGACCGCCAGAAAGAGTTTAGGCTTGATTTGATCTAGGATCCTCTCGTTTGTCTTTCTGCCCATCTAAGGCATCTGCACAGTTTTCCTCCAGCACTATAATTCAGACACATCAATTTTTGCCTCCCCTCAGCTTTCTTCACCATCTAGCTTTCACATCCCTACACCACATCTACTGCTTCCTATTTATTATTCAAAGCCTTCCAGACCCAAGATGTACAGTCAGTGTAATTGCAGTCAGGGACAGGTGCCACCATGCTGGGTTCGGCTTTGAATGCACCCAGATGTTTGCATGGAAAGACGACGCCTGCTGGTTCCGTGGTCTGTAGCTGCAGTAATTTATGGACCTCCCCTACAACTGCCAATTGTCGATGGAAGGAAGTCATATCTCAAGGTTACGATGTTGTCAGATAGCCATATTTTGTATCTGTGCCACACTGGCAATAAAGCAGCAGTTTGTGGGGTTTGAAGGCTGGGAATTGCTCTTTACTTTTCACTCAACATATCCGAGAAAGAATGACTTGTTGCATGCAAATGAATTAATGTCATCTCAATTATCTTTCTACCACTCACACAGGAAAAAAAGTTGCTGCTAAAAGCATTGTTGCATGCTCCCTTCCCCCATCCTCAAAGAGTTAGAACTCTCAAAGACCATGTTTGACAAAGATAGTTTGCTCATGAAAATAGAACATCGAAGGCTTGGGGATGCTACTGGAAACATTGCTTTTAGGAACTCAGACCCCCAGATTCCCCTTGAGGTTTCAAAAAAGTTATTATCATCATTCTATTGAAAGAATGGATCCCTAGAGATAAACAGATGGAAATATGGTTATTGGTCCCACACAGAGTAAATTACCCAGTTCTCCTGGAGTCAAGACAAGATGGCATCTCCATGAGTTCAATTGGTCTGATAGGCCTAGTTTCTTTCCAGATTAAGAGTTTTGTTTAGGCAAAAATATATTAAAGACAACCCCCCACCCAACAGGCAGTGTTGGTCCTCAAACTAGGACTGGTTGGAGGAGGAGGAGGAGAAGGAGGAAGAAGAAGAAGAAGAAGAAGAAGAAGAAGAAGATGATGATGATGAAGAAGAAGAAGAAGAAGGTGATGATGATGAATTACACCTTAGTGGGCCATGAAAACCCAGAGACATGGCCATCTCTTTGCTTAACACAATAAAGATATCTTAATAACAACACAACAAAAATCCTCTGGACTCAATATGAAAATCTTCTTTAAATTGTAATAGATCTACTGAATGGAGGATTTCCTCTAATTTGGACTGATGTAACAGGTGACCCAACTGACTGAAGATTTCATTGTAAAACTTACCTTAAAGGCATAGGAGACTTGTTAAACAAACAGCACACTTTTTTGCTGTGGGGTTCATCATGTAGTGTAGTGGTTGTAGTCTTGAACTGAGACAAGTTGGTCACCAACCCAACTGGCATTAATAAGAGGCAGTGGCTCATGTATGGTAGATTAATCTGAATGGACAGGGTTGTTGATAGCTATGTGACAGTTCCAGCAGCAGAAATACATGCTGTTGGATACCACTTGCTGGTGGACATCCATGGGGTGATTGTATGGTATTGTTTTCATGTTTGTTTTCCAGAGGATCCAGTTGGCTTCTAAGGGAATCAGAGAGCTAAATGAAATAGTTCTTTTACTTTGTTTTCTTTTATTCTTGGCTTCCATTCCCAAGGAGCCAGATCCAACCGAGGAGAAGGCTCCTGTGCATTTCATGCATGAATGTAAAAGGAAGCCTGGTAAATGCAGCCCATAGTGCCTCAGAGTTGAGAAAAACCCATCATCCCCTGGACACCCCTCAAAGTCTATAAGACTTGAGGTCATCCTCATGGTGGTCCTCAGACTCAGGAACACATGAAGTACATCTATTCTCATATGTTCTACCTCTACTGGCAACAGCAATCTGAACCTGTTGCATGTGCAGAGTAGATGCTCTGTCCTTGGGTTATGGCCCTTCCTCACAGCATGGTCCTTCATGAACATAGTCCTAGGTCCTAGGTCTGATCATTTGGCCTGATCTAAAGTGTAGTACCCACTGCATGATGAAAGTACTCACAGCTCCTGTTTTGCTGAGTGCTTGGAAGAAAATCCTGTCCATAGATCACAAGAACAAAAAGAAGGACAAGGGCAAGACCTATCATGATTGACATCCCTGCCTTACTTGAAACATCAGGAGAACCTGATGATGGAATCCCTTAACAATCTCTTATCTACTCTAAGTAAGCACTCTCTGACAATCTCAAATTTATTTTTCCCAGGCAAACTGGTAGATACCAATTTTCTAGAAATGAACTGGGGTCTCTGCTTCACTGCTTCTAAAGTGTCTATTATTGGGCACAATCCTGGGTCCATTCAAAGAAACACTGAGTTTCTACATGACAAAAATTGAATTAGCACTGCTCTAAAAGTAACCAGTTGGAATTAAAGGTACACCTGAGATGGGGTGGGGGCTCTTTTATGGATTGATAAGAATGTTGCTGCTTAGAACTGAATATTTTGAGAAATATGGAGATGGATACTACATGTTTACTCATTCAGAGATAGCACCTGCTGTGAGCAAGCTCCATTTGTCACATTTAACCATGTGTAGCGTTCCAGCCAGGCATTGCTCTGGAGCTTGTAAAACAGGACTCTTGCACCTGTTTGTTTATCTTTAAGCAAAAGATGGCGTGAACAATTAGAAAATGGGGAATGAATGTTGATTATCTTGGTAAAAGATGGAGGGGGCCTGCTTAAGTAGAGACTGGTGGGCTCCTTCAACAGACAGTGCCAACGCCTCCAGTCACTGGATTACAACTCCAATCAGCAGTTGCCAGCATCACCAGTGGTGAGAAATAATGGGGGTCTTTGTTCAGCATCTTCTGATGTACCACTTCCTACCCAACTGAGCTCTAAAAGGCCATTGGTGCCATCTTGTTGCATAGCTGCAAACACATTAATAAGAGGCAGTGGAGCATTTATGGTAGATTGATCTGAATGGGCAGGACAGACAGAGAAAGCCTCTCATGTTGAATGCATCTGCTTCACTGCCATTAAAGGGACAAGACCGGGAAGTATCTAGAAAGTGGCAGCCATTCTCAAGTGTAAGGTAAGCCCTCTGAAATATATCATTTAAAAATCTGCTCTTAAATCCAATGTATTTGAGAGATACATTGAATCCAAGGGCATGTACTTCTTTTCATGTTTCAGGTTGCAACTGGAATTTGGGAAACAGGAGTAGAACTTTGATAGGAACTGGAGTGCCTGGCTTTGCGGGGAACTTATTTAGTGTGGCTCTTCAGCTTTATTTAAGACCAGCCCAGGAAGGTAGCGTAACTGCTGATTGACTGAGTACAGAGGTAAGAATGTATTGCTCATTGGGGAAGGAAGTATTTGGGTTTATATTGTTGCTGAAACACTGATTTTTGTATTTATTTAATTTTTGCTAATAGTTGAAAAGTGATGGTTATTTCAAAGCAAGTCAGAGTATTGGCTAGCATTCATGCCATTTGTACAAAAGCCATTTAAATGTGCATATTCTTCTAGTCAAGTGGGGTTATGTGTCTAGTACTCATCTTAATCTAACCTTGAGTAAAGCTATCTCTGCATTGCTTAATGACTAGTCAGTAGCATGTCAAGAGGTAAAGGAGTGAAAACATTGAGACAAAAAATTGTGGTTTCCCCTCCCCTCCAGACAGTATCTCCAACTCCCTCATTTGTAAAAAAACAAAAACAAAAAACAACAAAAAAGCCTAGATGTTTGCATCATAGTTGGCTGTTTTAGCCCTCAGTAGGTTGAGACCCATTAGAACAAACAGCAAAAGTTTAGGTGGATACCATAATGACCAAAACTTTCATTTCAGTTACCGCTGAGTTCCAAAGTTGATTTTTTCTGTTATTCTTGCAGCTTTTTACTTTTCTGTTTTTCACAGTTAATCTAATGCTTTTATTTACTTTCTTTAAAGTGCAAAAGGAGTGAAGCCTTTTCTTGTTAGAATTATGATGTGACCTTGTTACAGCTTAATGTGAAATGAGTGAACCCCAAGTAAACCTCTCATTGTTATAAGTGAATGCCAAGCTTCGAAAACAGTTCAATGCACCCCCCCCCCCGAGAAAGGATCCTAGGGGCAGTGGATCCTAGCTAGGATCATGACCTACGTAGGTTTTTCTCATACTGAGAGAATCACAGGCATGAGAGAATCCATATCTATGGGTTACATATGGAAGAAGCCATTGGAAGGTGTAGTCTTCTATTTATTTGTTTATTTTTGCATTTGTATACTGCTGCCAATTTTCCCCAAAACAAACTCTGGGTGCTTCAGGCTGTTATGGGAAAAGGACCCATCAATCCAAAGGAAACCAGAGATATGGTCAATAAATGTAATCAGTAGAGCTGTGTATACTTTAAGTTTGAGACACTTAAGCTTTGATAATGGCCAGAATTTTTTTTAAAGTCTAGAGAGAAGCTTCCCAGGACTGAGTAAAAAAATACAAGTGACTCCTAAATGGGATAGGACTATTTAGAAAAGTGTGTGGGC
This sequence comes from Phrynocephalus forsythii, assembly GCA_029282475.1. NCBI lineage: Eukaryota > Metazoa > Chordata > Lepidosauria > Squamata > Agamidae > Phrynocephalus > Phrynocephalus forsythii. Next base: position 9,872,902 of record JAPFRF010000022.1, read on the forward strand.
AGTGGCTACCTTAAACTTCTGTTCAGAATGGTCAGCTAAATCTGGTTATCCCTGGTCCTGTTTGCATCTCTTGGTGAAATGTTTGCAGAACTGGAAACCAAACAGAGGTCATGAATTATGGCACATGTAAAATGCAACCAGACGCCAGACTCTCAAGTGTCTAGCATGGATGTTTAGGGTGTTAATCGCTGTTTTCCACCTCACGTGTCTCACAAAGTGGTATAAAAAGGTCTACAATAGCTTCTGTTAAAATATAATAGTTTTGAGGGATGCCACAATGCTTCTCTCTCTCTCTCTCTCTCTCTCTCTCTCTCTCTCTCTCTCTCTCTCTCTCTCTCTCTCTCTCTCTCTCTCTTTCTCTTTAAACATTCTTTTGGTTTTGCCTCATTGGTTAAAAGAATTCTCTTTCTCAAACTGCATTCATTTGCACAGGGGCCTTGAGAGACCCACAAGGCTCACTTATTTGGCACATGCTTTCATAAACCACAGCTGACTTCATATGCTTATTGTGAAGTGGGCTACACTCCACTAGGATGTTACTGCTGAATAAAACGTGTTGGAATCTTGAAGGACCTTAAATATGTTACTTCTCTCTCACAGTGGTGGTGTAAAAGTGCAGCTAATGTACTAGTCATGTCATTCTATATTTCTGTTTTCCAGAATTTGTGGACATCTCTTGCAAGCTTCACACTTCTTCAATTCTCACAGCATTTGAGTCCACCGCCCAGAACGCTTCAGGCATGGGAGTGGAACAAAGCATCCAAAGCTCTGATGTGTTTCCCGACCTGAAGGGTTATAGAATTAAGCTGACTGGAATCTCTGACGTACAGCCAGATGGGGAAGCATCAGCTGCCGGGGCAGAGAGAGCAACAGAGGAGGTCTTTGTGGAAGATGAGCTGCAAGGCTTCCCATCGAAGCTGGAAAAACCTGAGGTGGAATCAATGAAAGAGGCATCTTCTGGTGAGGCACAGGGAACAAATGAGAATGATTCTGGTGAAGAGAAGTTAGGGCAAACTTACCAACAGCAGGACAAGTCTGATGGTGTCTCTGTTCTGAAAGAAATATCAAAGGGACAAATACTTGGAGAAAACAATCAGGATGGTGATTGGCCTGTATCAGTTCCAAAGAATGTCATGGATTCTGTGGAGGAGTCCAAGATGACTTCAGAAATTCATGCTGCCAGTTCTTACACTGGGGACAACACAGAGGGAACGGAGTTCCAGCCCAGGGTCTTGACCACTTCAGGCAAAAACCAATGTGCTGAACAGGCATGTGAGCTGGATGTCGGAGGACAATCTTTTGAGTGTACCATGGCCCAACAGGCTGCATTTGATGCTCATGAGAAGCCACCCATTCTTATTGTTGAATGTGAACCTCACCTGAAAAGTGAAATTCCTTCAGCTGCAGAGGAGACCATGAACTTCACTGAGGTGGATCTTACAACACCAGTTCCAGGGGCTTTGCTGGCCTCCCCTCCCTTGGTGTCCAGGGAATGGACTAGTCTGCAGCCTTCTGCAAAGCCACAGCCAGAGATTTCGATGACAAAAGAGCCCTCGTCCATAAAGGAATTTGATAAAGCTTTTCCTGGTAAGCCAGGTCTAGAGAAGGCAGAGGCACCGAAGGTTGCCAATTCAGGTGCAGGACTGTTGTCGAAAGAGGGTGCACAGCTATCCACTGAGTTGAGGGTCACACCTGTTGCTCATCAGGAAGAGGTTGTGACAGAAAATACTGAACAAACTCAGGCTTGCCTGGGTGAAGTGGGCTCTCCAGTATGTGTGGAGAAGTTGACTGACACACCCAATGAGCAGGACATCCTTCTGAGGCCCCTAATCTCAGGAAAGAAAAAGCGATTTTGCTGCACTGTTTTGTGATCTTGAAGTTAATGCAGTTACCTTAAGACTGGGTGAAGAACTTAACATTGATATAGATTGCTTTGTAGTACCAGTTCATAATGCGCCTTGACATGTTTTTTGAGGTGGTGTTGGTTTTCAAATTTAAAAATCTAGGGAAGTTACTTTTTTGGACTAATGTTCCCAGAATCCTGGGGTCTTGGAATTCTCATCCAAAAGTAACTTTCCCAAGCCCAATGCATCAGCTAAGAAGGATGTTATTATGTGAAGCCTGTTCCCAGAAGGGAAGTAGACCTGGAGGGATGTGTAAGTTCAGTGGATGTGTTAGGAGGACTTCTCTGACTTGGTAAATGAGTGGCATGCTCTGTGACATGTCTTAAGCACCACTTTTCTGCCCCCTTCTTCCTTTCCTTTTAGTGTTAAGCAGAATCAGCATCACACCTGTTCATCTAGGGCAGTGGTGGCAAACCTTCAGCACTCCAGATGTTTTGAACCACAACTCCCACAGTCCTTTGTGATCGGCAATAAAGGCTTGGAATTCTGGGAGTTGTGGTCCAAAACACCTGGAGTGCCAAAGGTTCACCATCACTGATCTAGGGTAATGACTTTGCCACGTTGTGTTGCTGCATGGATGCCTCTGGATGATTGTTCTCCGTTGGGATGAGGGAGTTGTATCTGGATGCCTCTCCAGTCTGGAGAGAGAGACATGGGGGTAGGGGAAGGCTGTGGTAGCTGTTGTATCAAGACGGCTGCCATTTTAAAGGTTAATAAAAATTTGTTTTACTCACAGGAGTGTGGCATCTTTCTTTTCCACCTACAGAATGCATACATCCAGTTCTCATTCACAGCATCCATGCCTTGCCTCATCTGATGGCCACTGCTGCCTTTTCATGGAGTTCTGTGCATGAAATATTTCTTTATTGGCAGACAAGTCCTAGAACTTCTTAGCCACCCATGCTATTGGGGAGATGTCAGGAGTGCTACCATAAAAACCTCAAATATTCTAAGCTGTGGGAACATATGCTGGTGGTGCCTCATATCAGGCAGAAGCCACAAATACCAACTATTACCGTACTATCCTAGCTGCACCCTTGGTAGTAGTGGCACAGAGAACCTACTGGGAGCAAGGCAAGGAAGACCATGAGTTCTGTAGATGCTGATCAAAGGGGTGGGGTAGGAGAACACACTAAATGTTCACCATGTGGGGAACCTATAGCCATCCTAATGTTCTTGGACTCCAGTTCCCATGAGCCTTACCTAGCCTGCTCAGGCCTGGGAATTTGCAGAAGTGATAGTCAACCAACAACTGAGGGGCCATGATTCTCCCGCCCCTGGGGAAGCCCTCAATAAATCATGCAATTGGCATAATTTTGCAAAAAAAAATGGGCAATTTTGCTTCCAAGTGGCAATTTTTGAAGTTCTTGGTCTATTAAGAGTCTCAGAGATTTCCCTCTAAGAAGAGAATGTGGTGGTGGTTCATCCTACAGCAGGTTTACATCCCTACCTAATCAGCTATAAATCAGCCAGATTTCCTCACTAATTAAGGGCATGATCCAATTACCTTATATTGCTACCTGATAGCAATTGCATAAGCAATGTTCCTGATTTTCCTGCTGCACTGCTTAATTGCACATCTCTGTGACTGGATGTGTGCTCAGGTGCACAATTGCAAAATTCATTTATGCAACTTCACCCATCTAGGGTGTGTGTATTTTCCAACATATGATTTTGCCCCAAATGTTCAACAGTCCTTTTCTATGTCAGCGCAACATACCAAATCAGAAAAAAAGTTGGGTTACTGGAAACCTGGTGTGAAGAGTGTTGTTTTGCACCTTTAGAAATACAGATCAGGTAGGATCCAAAATTTTGAAGAATGGTGGTTACTGTATAGACCACTGTTAAAAATAGTGCAGTTCTATCGGAGATGGATAGTTAAACACAAGATTCCAAGCGGTATCATCCCTACCATTAGGTATAGTGACATAATCGCCCAAGGCAGTCAGTATGGAAGATGGTTGAACTAGGAGCTTTCTATTAGACCAAGATTCAATGGCTGTTGAGCACTGCTACACAACCACAAAAAGGACACAACTCATTTTGAACACTGAGCTCTGCTAATTGGCCATATCCCTTTGATTTTTTGTTATTCAATATGACTAGAAACTCAATGGTTTAGGCATCTGCTTTTGGAGACAGGGTGGGGGTTCAAATCTCCTGTACCTCCTGGGAGAAGAGCCAGTCTATGGAACCATGGACAAGCTGCACAGTCTCAGGATACCCCCCGGAAATGAATAGGAATCCACTTCTATGGATTTGCTATTTAAAATACCCTGGAAAGGGTCATCATAAATTGGAACTGATTTGATGGAACACAATTACGATCATTAGTTATAGAATACATAACATAGCTAAGGTCTTGAAATAAATGTAAGTTCCATTATGCTATCTATCACTGAGATAGCTGCCTTAGATGCCCTAACAACATCCAATCTCGCCTGATTTTGGAAGCTAAGCAGGGTCGGCCTGAGTTAGTACTTGGATGGGGATCACCAGGGAATACCAGGTGCTGTAGGCAACTGGAGTAGGAATTGGCAAACCACTCCAGTATTCCTGCCAAGAAAACTCCATGGACATGGGGTCACAAAGAGTCCTTCACAACTGTAACGACACAACAACAACAACAACAACAACACACACACACACACACACACACCACTGAGATGATACTCACTGGCCATCATCTTTGGAAACTCTCTCCCAGCATATGATCTATGTTCAATTTTGCTTTCAGCTAGGAAAAGGACAACCACTTCTTGATAATTGCAATCTCACTTCTAATTAAAAAAAAAACCTTCTGGGTTGTAATGCCAGCAAATCGCTTGACAGTGATTAAGAAACCTGTAGTCGTGTAATCCCTTATTTTGATAATTGTAATGATTGCTTGTTTGTGACCTCTGCTTAATCTGCCCATCAGCTGAAACATCACTTTCCTGCCTATACCTTCCTCACCTTCACACTGATGAGAACATGACTTCTGCCAGTTCCTATCAGCCAAAATCTCATATAATAGTACTAGCAGTTAGGCAGCCCTGCTGAATGTTTATTATTATTATTATTACAGTTGCATATACTTCTCTCACACAGCTGCCCACATTTTTTTTTTGCTTGAAGGCTATTTAAAAACACATGCACTGCATGCAATTTTGGGGGAAATAAACCAATATTTGCCTCCAGCTATTGCTTGTTTGTATTCTTCTCATTGGGTTTTTTTCCCCCAGCAGATGTTTATTATTTGTGAATTTCAATATTCATACATTTGCTTGTGGGCCATTCACACACAATTTGTCGTTTTTAATAGCCATTTGTGAGTTGAGATGTGTGATTTTAGGCTTCTATGATTTGTGGTTTTAATGTATTTTTATGTACGTTTATAGCTGTCTTGAACCTTAGTGAGGAAGAGTAGGATGGCAAACAATTAAATCAATAAACATGAACACAGAGATATTGCTGATGACAGCACACGATGGAGGTAGTGGCCAAGTCTGCTGAATTTCAGCAGGCTTGCTGGATGTAAATGTGTTACACTTCAGGCTGAATTGCTCTATATTTCATTATATCATCTTAGAACCACAGAGATGGAAGGGACTCTATGGACCATCAAGTCCCTGTGATGGAGGCACGTCGGAGAATCAAACGCCCAATGTTTGGCTCCCCAGCCAGATGCTTTAACTATTATTCATCACAGCCTTATGTTGCGAGTGTGTGTTAAAGGTCTGGCATTGTAGGGAGATTGTGAGATCATGTGGCTTTTCTATTGCCTTTTCCTGGAAGCGAGCTTTGAAGAAGTGACTTCCTAGCCCTGTGGTGGCACACCTTGGGCACTCCAGATGTTTTGGATCACAACTCCCACCGTCCTTTGTCATTGGCATCCTAGACTTGGAATTCTGGGAATTGTGGTCCAAAACATCTGGAGTGCCAAAGGTTTGCCACCACAGTCCTAGCCCATGGCCTTACATGCTTTCTGCACTTACAAAATTTCAAACAATTGCCCCAAGTCCTAGTCAATGAAGCCACAGAAAACAAATCAGTCCCAATTTGAAAGGATGTCATATTGATTTTCTTTCTCTTTTTTTCCTTTCCACCGCCATCGCCATTGCTATATCCTGCATCTGTTGTTTTATTTGTTTATTTTATTAGTCTATGCAATTTGTTGTTCCTTTAAAAGTTGTAAACCGCCTGGAGTTCCCCACCAGGAAGACGGGCAGTATATAAGTCCCATAATAAATAAATAAATAAATAAATGAAGAGGAGACTGGTTTGCTTTCCATGGCTTCACAGACTAGGAAATGGGGCAATGGTTTCAAACTATAGGAAAAGAGATTCAGTTTAAACATTAGGAAGAGCCTCCTGATGGTTAGAGCTGTTTGGCAGTGGAAGATGCTGCCACAGAGGGTGGTGGAGTCTCCTTCTTTGGAGGTTTTTAAACAGAAGCTGGATGGCCATCTGTTGGGGAGTGCTGTGATGGAGGTTCCTGCATGGCAGGGGGTTGGACTGGATGGCCCTTGAGGACTCTAACCGATTCTGTGATTCTATGATTCAATCCTATGAAAGTCAGCAAGAAGCATGGCTGCTCAGTGTTCTCCTCAAATGCAGTCCCACAGGTAAGGTGGTCACATGATATGAGTTTCTGGATCTCCAACACTTGTGTGGAAGAGGGACATTCACTAAGCGCAGCTTGCATGCAAGCCACGCCTGCTGAAATGAATTTGAATTCTAAAGTGCCTCTTTTGTAGAACTCTTAAACACACAGGAGCCCTATCCTACTTTTCATAGGATCACCCTCTCGCCCAGCTCCTGAAGTAGCACGCAGGGCTGGTTCACACAGATGGCCATTTATCAGAGCCATTTGATCACAAGAATGCAAAGGGTCTTTTTTGTTTTGTTTTTAAACCAACCTCTTCTTCTAAACCACTGTATCCAGGACAGTTGCATGCAAAACACAGCCCTGGGCCAGATTACAAAAAGCAAAATACAAGATCCCCCACACTCCTAAAGCCAAAAGCATTCCCCAAGATTTCCATAGGGAGAGATGAAATTCCTCAAGGGGCCATCAAGAAGCATGTAGGCCCTGATGCTTATTTTATTTTGTGGCTTTGTTTATGTTTCATTCCTAGCTATGAGCAGCAGTGACAGCTGTCCTGCAGCTTCTCCACCCCCAGCTTAAAGGATGTAAAACCGTGGGGTTTAATAGTCCACCTTTAATTGTGGATCTTATTGCCATAATGTTTCTGCAGAATTTCAGCCTGCAGGGCTCAGGTAATCATGATCCTGATTGCTGAAAAGCTACCTTGAAAGACCCACTGGGTAAAATGGCTGGATGATGATAATAGAAATGATAGTGTTGATGGTGACACAATGCACTGATTGATCGCTTAATCAGTGATATAGGAGTGCTGGAAAACAGAGTAGCTGCCAAGACAGCATAAATGCCACATATCCAGAGAAAATGGAGTTGTAATAAATTGGCACCTTTTTAACTCTTGTAAGGATGGTCCCTTTGGTATGATACAAAGAGGTTTCTAGGGAAGTGCCATTCTCAAATGAACTAGGGAAGGCCGTCACCTGACATATTTCTGTTTTAAAGGCACAGGGCGAGAAGCACTACCCAAAAAGATGGCAACTCCATTTTCTTGGGATACCTCTATCAACATCTCTGTTCCGACAACCTGATTGTCCACTTGCCTTCTCAGGGAAATGGGATTCAGTGGTGTTTACCTGACAACCCATTGCAGCCACGGCAAGCTGTTGTCAATGATATAACAAGGGAAAAAAGTGATGGGAACCATGTTTTAGGGCTCTAGAGGTCAGGGCTGTACAGGGAGGTTATTTGGTGTGACTCCACAGCCCTATATAAGGCCGCCTCCAGGTAGCTGAAGCAAGCCAGGTATGGACTTTGAGTTTACAGGTAAGTAGGCAAGGGAGTGTTATGCTGTTGTGTTAATGTGTATTTCTCATTGCAGCCAAATTGCAAGCTGTGGGTGGACAAATGGAGCTAATAAGTGACTGCTAGATGCTGTTTAGATAATATAACCCAAGAGTTGTTGCTCATTTCTGATTTTTGTCTGGTTTTATGCCAAGTAGTCTGTAGAGCAGCCATTTTAAAATGCTGCTAATAAAGGGGACTATCTAAATGACAAAGTGCAGGAAAGATAAGGTATTACCTAGACTGTAACAAATTGTTTAATCAGGAATTGGGTTTTATTGTTGTTGTTGTTGAGATAGGAACAGTTCTTGCAGTTATTGCTCCTGTAAATGACAAATATTCTTGCTCTCTTCTGAAGGCTACATGACAGAATGATTAATGCTTATTACTTTCCTAATAATTCTTTGGTATATAATATAGGTGGTTTATTTAGAGGGCTCATGGGCTTGAGAACTTCCCCATTTGGGAGCTCAATTAGAAAAAAAAACAGCAGGTGTAGTTTCTTGTGTAGCAGTGAAAAACAAACAAACAAAGAGCCTTGCTTACTCAGCTATTATCAAATTGAATTTACTTGAAGGAACGGGGATTGTCTTCTTCTAAAGGAGATTTTTCCATTGCTGTTTGCTGTAGCCATCCCAATCTTGCCTGCCTCAGTTCAGAAGTGTTCATTGTGGAGCTTGACACTAGGGCAGTTCTGATACTGAGATGTGAAACTTTTTAATCTGGGAAGGAGGAATTGTTCCCCAAGCTTAATGTCAGCACTGCAAGACATGACCAATGTGGAGATAAAATAGCTGAAGCTAAGGAGGGCACCTAAACTTGATTATGTACCTAGAATGATGTGAGTTAAAGGCATTTATTCCTGTAGATGGGCACTGAAAGCTTGCTGGTGATGTACAATAGGAACCCCATATCCAACAGGGACTGGTTTCAAATCCCACACAGATTTTCACATTCATTATCAAAACTGACCACTAGTGGGCTCCAGAGTACATGCTGTATATTCTTCATTAATAACTATTCACAACTTGGTCTCTGGCTTCCTCTAGTCTCCAGTTCTGGTAATACATATGAAAATAGGTTTTATGGTTTTGTTTTCTTCTTATATTTTTATATTTCCAGACTGTAGCTATGGGGGGTCTTTACTGTATCTGAGTTCATTGTGATATCTTTGTCTTACAGGTTCCTTGTTGGTGGGCATCTTATACTTTCTAAGTTCCTTCCCATCTATGGGTCTTTTTGCCCTTACTCCAACATGGGAAGTGAAGGGAGCACCCAAAGCTCTAGTGTGCCCTCCAAAGTGGAAGGCCACACAACCAAGCCAGAAAGTACCAATGAGGGGCAACTACCACCAAACTCAGTGCAAGTCTTTCCAAATGATGCGGGTGCAAAATATTCTGGGATTAACCCTGTTACACTAGCTCCAGGTGCAGTGAATCCACATCAGATCCCGCCAACATCTCTGTCTTTCTATGCTGATGAAGAGGTGGATGAGAGCCGAGACTTGCCCAATCCAGGCCGTGAACTGGCTGAGGCACAGATTGCTTCTCTAGCTGAACTGACCGACCCTGGTGATAAAGAAAGAATGAATGCAGATGCTGAACCTGAGGAGGAAGGAAATGAAGAGGACCACGGCTGGTCTGGTGCCCTGGACCTCCCAAAGTCTGCTGAGAACAAGACCGTTTTGCCACACAAAGGGGACAAACCAAACAAGGAGATGTCCCTCAAAGAGGGCAAACCATGGTTGGCTCTGAAGCCACAGAGGCCCCAAGAGTAACAAAAGCTTCTGTTAAGATGCTGGTGATGGTTGAGGTTACTATAGACACTGCAGGATTGTAAGGATGATGATTCTGGTCTGGGACATCAATATAGATCCTTTTCTTTCATGACCAGTGGGTCATGAATTTGTTGGGCTTTGCAAATCTCTGACTGTTGGCTATGATGGCTCAGGCTTCCATCAACATTTGGGACCTGGGTTTGGCACTCATGCTCACCCACATATTTATGGTGATTTTTGATAAACCTGACACCTTGTCAGTGTTCATTGCTGTCTGAAATACAGTCTTCTGTAACATGAAGCATAAACCAAAGAAATGAATTTAGGAGAAATGAGTTTTCACAGTAGCACTTCTAAAAAACTTCTCTGTTTAGGTTTATTGACGTTGCACCGTACTCCACATGTCCTAAATGTCACTAGCTTTCTTTCACCACCCACATCTTCTAGAGAAAAAATTTAAAGCAAACAATTTGTGTCACTCAGCACTTGGGTTTTTCCAGACTATTTTTATTCTCCTGGGATTATATAGCACTGTTTAAACACAATTTCACCTTGGAGCTATTTTGGGGGTGGTGGGCATGAAATGCTAGTAAAGATTGTCCCCCAAAGATGTAACTGTCATTTTAAATTTAAATTCTTAATAAAATAAAGCAGCTCTTTTATTCATCCTGGCCTTGTGCATAGTGAATACTGGCTACAGCTGTGCTATTTCTATCACTTAGTCTGTTCCTGTTGGCCGGAGTGCATGTTTGCTGGCCAAAGGCATGAAATCTGTTTGCCCTCTCTAGTTTCAGCAGAGAGGAGATGACCACATCTTGATAATTACATTCTCACCTCTAATTAAAACACCTTCTGTGCTGTCATACCAGCAAAGCGCTTGACAGTGATTAAGAAACTCTTATTCTGTCATTTTTTATTTTGCTAATTGCAATGACTGCCTTTTTTGTGATCCTTCTTTAATCAGGCTGTCAGCTGCAATGGTGTCGGGTCAGTGATATTCACATTTCCTCACCTCGTGCATAATCTTCCTTGTCATGCTGGCAAAATATGTTTTTCTTGCCAATTTCCACAAACAAATTGTTTTTGTAATAATTCCTAGAATGGAGGCAGCATATGAGTTGTTATAGCATTGATGCCCTGGCTGGCCACCTCTGTGGATCTTAAGGGGCCATCAAGGTAGCATCTCATCCAAAGACTGATCATATTCAACCTTGCTTTGCTTCAGTGAAACTTAATAACATCTGCCCCTAAACCAAAATACAATTTCCCCCCTTTACTCTCTCTAGATTGCTATGAAGTGAGCTAGTGCCCTTGTGCAAATACAACGTGTTTGCTGGCAATGAAAAAAAAATGGAGGCGGAAGGGGTATGAATTTCCATAGGGCCATCTAGCCAAGAGCAGGTTGAAGCAAGAGTTTATCGAGGAATTTGGGGGACCTTAAAGCTCTTGACCAGGTTGAAATCAAGTCTGTCCTCTGGAGAAATGGCTGTCTTCAGCATTGAAGGTGCTTGCTTCCACCTTTGGGGTTGCCTCCAGCTGAAAAGTGTAGATGGAGGGGTGGGTGGGGAAATGATCCAAGGCAGGCATACCCACACTTCAGTCCTCCTGATGTTTTGGACCACAACTCCCATTCTAAGCTTAGATTGCCAATGGCAAAGGACTGTGGGAGTTGCGGTCCAAAACATCTGGAAGGGCCAAATTTTGGACATGCCTGATCCAAGGCCTTCTATTTCATTTTGAAAGCACTCTTGCCATTTTGGAGTCAATCCAAAAATAAAAAAATAAAATAAAAATTATCTGGCTTTAACCCATTTGCACTATGTTCAAACCTGTAAGATGTCATCAAAGTGCATACTGAATGATACACAGGCAGCAGCAAAGACAGGCCAGTGAAATGGAGTCGTTATCCAAATGGCACATCCTGAATGCTGCAGAAGCACTGTATTTGATAGTGGTGGAACACAAAAGCCTGCCTCTCTAATGAAGTCATGATTTTATGAGAGGAAAATGCCCATTGAACAATGTACCCTTGAGTCATTTACATCTCTTAGGTACCCAATGTAAGAAGCCCACTTTGAGGCTCAGGCACAGTGAGTTTCAATGTAGGAAAATGTAAACTAATGCATATTGGGGCAAAAAAATCAAAACTATTTATCAACTCATGGGCTCTGAGCTATCCATGACAGATCAGGAAAGAGATCTTGGTGTATTGATGGACAGCTCAATGAAGGTGCCTACCCAGTGTGCGGCAGCAGTGAAGAAGGCCAATTCCATGTTGGGGATTATCAAAAAGTGTTTTGAAAATAAAAAAGCCAACAATATAATGCCATTGTACAAAACAATAGTAAGGCCACACCTGGAGTATTGTGTACAATTCTGGTCACCGCATCTCAAGAAAGACATGGTGGATCTGGAAAAGGTGCAGAGGAGAGTGCCTAACATGACTACTGGGCTGGGGGACCTCCCTTATGAGGACAAGCTAAAGCATTTGGGGCTCTTTAGTCTGGAAAAAAGGCACCTGAGGGGGATAGGACTGAGATGTACAAAATAATGCAGGGCATGAGTAAAGTGAATAGAGGGATGCTCTTCTCCCTCTCACAAAATACCAGAACTAGGGGACATTCACTCAAATTGAGGGCTGGGAGAGTAAGTACAGACAAAAGAAAATATTTTTTTCACCCAGTGCGTTGTTAGTCTGTGGAACTCCTTGCCACAGGATGTGGTGAAGGCATCTGCCCTGGATGTCATCAAAAGGAAATTGGACAAATTTCTGGAGGAAAAGTCCATCACAGGTTACAAACTATGATGGAGATGTGTCATCTCCAGGCTTAAAACCAGGGTACTTCATGGACCAGATGCAGGGGAGTGGTATTAGGGGACAGATATCTAGTCTCATGCGCTCCCAGACACATTTGGTGGGGCCACTGTGAGATACACGAAGCTGGACTAGATGGGACTTTGGCCTGATCCAGCATGGCTCTTCTTACGTTCTTATGTTCTTATGAAACCTCAAGGGACCTGGTGAGCACTGAGAAAGCCATTAGCCCCTGGGCGTAGAGTCAAGTCCATAGTGAATCAGGGACTCAGCATGGAGCTAGGGCAATAATGAGCTCTAGATGACCCCGAGTGCAGGCAAAGATCAGCCTCCAGCAGGAATGACTTGGGAGGGAGCCCAGGGGAAAGCAAAGCAAAGCAAAGTGTTCTGCTTATATACTGCCCCATACCACTTCACGTAGTCTCTGGGTGGTTTACAGTTTTAATTACAGTATGCAGACTACATATTGCAAGCTGGGTACTCATTTGACCAACCTCGGAAGGATGAGAGGTTGAGTCAACCATGAGCCAGCTACCAGGGATTGAACCCCAGGTCGTGAGCACACTTTTACCTGCAGTACAGGCATTTAACCACTGTGCCATGAAGAAGGTTTACCACCAAGAGATTAGACACAGAGGCACACACAGGCCTAGAGGATGTGTGACAAAGACCCTTCCTCTCTCTCCCCTACTGTCAATGATTTATGTTTGCTGTATCTAATACGAGGCTTCAGGCTGCCTGCAGAAGGCAGACTCCAAGCATTCTGCTCCAACCCAATCAATGTGTTGTGTCATTACCGCAACAACAGGGAGTCCCTGAGAACAGTTGTGCATGCACTTGTGATCTCGAGGATAGACTATTGCAACGCTCTCTATGTGGGGTTGCTCTTGAATCTTGTTCAAAGACTTCAGCGGGTGCAAATGCGGCGGCCAGACTGTTGGTGGGTGTGGGTCGATATGACCACATCACCCCAGCTCTGGCTCACTTTTTGGCTACCCGTTGTGTCCCAAATAAGATTTAAGTTCTTGGTTTTGATTTACAAAACCCTCCATGGCTTGGGGCCTGAATACCTAGCAGAGCAGATCTTCCAGAGATCAACTGAGGCCCGACCTAACAGAATGTCGCAGGCACTCTCACTTCGGGTGGCCACACCCAGGGAGACTAGGAAAGTGGTAACCCACAACTGAGCCTTCTCTGTGGCTGGACCTTTCCTTTGGAACCATCTCCCGAGTGAGTTGCGCCTTGCACAGTTCCTGCCAGCCTTTAAAAATCCTTGAAGACCTGGCTTTTTCATGAGGCATTTGGTGACCTTGAATAGTTCTTTCCCCCACCACCACCACCACCATTTTGCCAGATATTTATTCTATTTGCTTTTCCTTCATATTAGTATAGCTATTTTATTTCATATATTTTACCTTTTTGTTCTCGTATTATCATTATTATTTTTGTTGCATTGTTGTTATCTGTTGTTTGCTTTTTAATGTTGTAAACCACCTGGAGCTCCTCCTGAAGATGGGCGTAGATAGATAGATAGATAGATAGATAGATAGATAGATAGATAGATAGATAGATAGATAGATAGATAGATAGATAAACCCAGATAGCACAGCCACATGTCCTCTTTTAGGAAGGGCAATCTTCCAGGAGTAGCCACCTTTTGGAGTCAGATGTAGGCGTGGGATTTTTGGATGCATTAGTCTACAAGTTCAATTGTTCTCCATTTTAGAAGAGGAAGGCAATTGAAGTTCCCCACTATCCATAGTGAGTTACTCAACAGGAGACTTTGGAAACACATCACTCACCATCTTCTCCCCTTGACTGAGATGCCATTCGATTCTTCTTTAAATTACAAAAAGATCATTTTGGTTTTTGATTTTGCATCTGGTTTGCACAAAGTCAATATACAATAGCATATACATATACACACATATAACATATACAGATAGTAGCTTTCTGCTGGATAAGGCATTACCCATTTAATTAATTAGCTCTTTTCCTTTTCCCTTTTTGGGGAGGGGGGTAATGCATAGCCTCATTTATGTTGTAAGGGTTTGTTCTCTATTTGTTGTTTACCATACATCTATGTCCCCATGCTGGTAAGGAGGCACAAGAAATAACTATCATTATGGCTGTCTCTGTATAGATAGAGTGATAGAAGTAATGTGCCTTCTGAACACCACCTTCAAGGACGGTTCTCCAGTGTGTCCAGCTCTCCATGCAGCCTGCCTCGAATATGATGCACAATTAAAGGACATTTATATGGCTAAGTTTTAGAAACTTGCCAGGAAATGTATTAAGATGTTAAGTATCAGGAAACTATTTGTTAATGCTAGCCTGGAAAACAAAACATAGGGTGTAGCATATGAGTCCAAAATCCAGAATGCATAGGGTAGCTTCTATAGATTGTTCCACAAAGCATCATAAACAAGTAAATTTAACTAGTTATCTTTTTGAACATTCTCACAGGATATAACTAGACTAGAGATGGGCACGAACCAAAACAATGGCGATTCATTTTGGTTCAGTTCGTTTTAGGGTTTGTTTTGGTTTGGTTTGTTTCATTTTTAATGATTTTTTTTCAAATATTCATTTTGTTGTTCATTTTGATTCGTTATTCATTTTTTCCCTGCTTTGCGCTATTTAATCCAATTTGACAGCATGGGGGAGGGGAAAACATTCAAAAAAATCAATAAAAAAACACAGATGTTGACAACTGCACAAACTGGACTGGCAGCATCCTCATCCTCATCATCCAAATCATCCTCATCATCTTCAATCATCATTCATCACATCATCCTTACCAGGCAGTGGCGGTGGCGGTGGTGGCAGGGCGATCCTGGCGCCTGCAGCAGGGGCTTTTTGAGGCGCTGACTTGGGGCCAGTACCTCAGGGTTTTTTTGTTTGTTTGTTTGATTTTGTTTTTCAAGCACCAATGCATAAAGAAATGAATAATGAATAGAGATGGGCACGAATAAAAAAATGGCATTTCATTTTTTGTTTGTCGTTTAGGGGGTCCGTTTCGGTTCGTTTCCGTTTTTCGCAAACTTTTGCAAAAAATTGTTTTCATTTTCATTCGTTTCATTACCGTTTCGTTACCATTTATTTCAATTTTTTGTGATTTTTTTTTAGCATTTAAAGCAGTTCAATGTATTGCTGTAACAAAAACGAAATGGACGACAAAA
Organism: Phrynocephalus forsythii; assembly: GCA_029282475.1. NCBI lineage: Eukaryota > Metazoa > Chordata > Lepidosauria > Squamata > Agamidae > Phrynocephalus > Phrynocephalus forsythii. Next base: position 9,888,509 of record JAPFRF010000022.1, read on the forward strand.
GTTCCGGTGTTTCTGTTCGTTTCGTTTCATTTTAGAGACAAAATTTGTTTGTCGTTTCATTACGTAACGAAATGAAAAAACGAAAACAGAAACGAAAAATTGTTCGTTTTGTGCCCATCTCTAATAATGAATAACGAAATGAACTAAAAGTTTTTTTCATGCCCATGATAGATAAGAGTTTATTTGGTCCCTCCTCTGCCAAGGGCATCCTTGTCATGATAATCCAAGTCATGATCTGTAAAGAATGGCTGCTACCCATAACACACTAGGCTTAGCTATACTGCAAGGTACAGTACAAGGAAAAGGCACTGGCTGTTTGAGTACATCAATACATTTGCTAAAGTCTAACACATATGGTTATACCTTAAGAGGAAGCACCTCATTGTCACGATTAAACGCACACAACCTCATAAACAAACAAAGGAAGAAAGGGGAATTTGGAACAAAGGCACGAGAAAAGCAGCAAGCAAACACAGCTGGCTGTCACTGAGGTAAGCATGCATTGTTAGTAGCACATTTGCATAGGCTGCCTCTTATCTCCGGCAAGCAAAACTCCCAGAGACGCAGTGAGCAATTGCAAAAAAAAGTCTATGGGGAAGGAGGGAATGCCTGCCACTAAGGCTGGCTGCTCCCTGATATCTGTCCTCCAGCTGGGAAGGGGAAAGGGAAACAGCATCCCAAATTAAGGTGGCCCGAGGTATGGGGTATTTCCTTAATTATATGAAGCTGGTTGGTTTCCTAGCTTTCCCTTGAAAGGGGAGAGCAGACCTCAAGGGGTCTGGGCTGGAGCTTGCATTGACATGAAATAGCTTGCCTATTCCTGCCAAGAAAACTCCATGGGCATGGGGTCACGAACGGTCTTTCACGGCTGTAATAATACAACAACCACACACACAGATCACTGTGACTAGCAAAAAAAGATGACCTTGTGTCTTCTCTGGAAGTGCTTGTTGCACTCCCTTGCATGTGAACAACCTGTTACAATTGGAACAGATCTCTTAGGCAGTCTTTTGATTCCTCTGAAAGAAAAATCCCTCTAGAAATTAATGCATCCTGCATTTTGATACCTGAGCTCAGGTGGAGTCAAAGGCATTGATTTATTTTGCTGTGCCATGTTTTTGGTGTGTATTTCAAACAAAATTGTTTCTGATAGACCAATGTCAAAGATATGCTATACTCTGGCTAGGTCTACTCATAAGTAAATCCCTCTCATTCAGCAGATTAGAATGGTTCTAAACATACTAGGGTGCATTCATCAGCCTCTTTCTCAGTCAAAGCCTGGAAGTAACTCTAAAAATAAAGAAGGAAAGCTTGAAAAATTATTGGGAGATAGATATCCAGGAACAAATTTTAGATGACGATTGGGATAGAATCTTTCAGCAACCGCCCTTTGTTACGACCTCTAGGATAATCCAGGAGCAGGGGTTGAAGCTGGTACAAAAATGGTATTACACACCAGTAAGGCTGTATCATATTACAAAGTCAGGAAGCAAAAATTGCTGGAGGAAGTGTGGAGTAATGGGAATATACAGTCACATTTGGTGGGATTGTCCTTTAGTTAATTTTTTTGGATACAGATTGGTAGAGAAATATCAAAAATTGTGGGAAGGAAAGTGTTTGTGTTGTGTTGTGTCATTACAGTTGTGGCCTCTTCATGACTCCATGTCCATTGAGTTTTCTTGGCAGGAATACCTCCAGGCACTTACAGCACCTGGCATTCCCTGGTGGTCTCCCATCCAAGTACTAACCAGGGCCGACCCTGCTTAGCTTCTGAAATCAGGTGAGATCAGATGTGCTTAGGGTATCTAGGCAGCTGGGAAGGAAAGTGGAAATATCTAAATTAATGGTTCTCATTAGCCTGGGTAGCACAGAGTTAAAAACAAAAGAGGAATGTAAATGGGTAAATCTGATGGTAATTGCAGCCAGACAGGTAATAGCAAGTAATTGGAAAAATGCAGAAGAGCTAGCGGTAAACCAATGGAGGAAAAAATTAAATAGTATTATAATTTTAGAGTATCTAGCTGTGAAGATATGCAGAATGAAAGGGTTTAAGGTCAGTGAGAAAGAGGAGGAATGGTTTGAGAAGCTACTGAATTATCTGAGTATGTTTGACCAATCTGGGGTAATAAAAACGTTAAAAGCTAAATAAACCTTGTGGATTGTTAATTGTTAATTTATATAGAATTGTACATATTGTTAATTTGAATATGTTTCATTGTTAATGTATATCTAATGTATCGGATGCCTGGGGGGTCACTGTTTTTGTCTGGGTTGTTGGTGATTGGTTTTATAATAAAATAAAATTTAAAAAATAACTAAATAGTCAGTTACTTATTATTGGATACTTTTTCAAGCAAGTGATAACTACATCACATTATGAATTGTAACCTGTCACTTATTTTGCACTGTAACTATAATTCAAAAGCATTGAAGTCTATTGAATCCAGTGTCATGGGGGCAAGGAAGCTGCTCTGAGTGTCCCTACAATCTTTAAAGGAGCTATCCTAGGTTCTGAACTGATTATGGAATTGTTGAATAGCTCCTGTTAAGTATCAACTAAAATCTGGAACAGATTCATCACCCCAGTGAAACTGGAGTCATCAGCCTCCAGCACTTTAAAATTTTGTTTGTCTCTTAATAGGGGCATGACACCACTAAATGGTAGAGGAACAATATCACATGGTCCAAGTGCTGACTTGTGCTGTGCTTTGTGGTACTGAATGGAAAATATTTGGGTATCTTTTTGAAAAGGAACTAAAAGTTAACTGGCTTTGTTTCTTTTGAGAAATAGCTAAAGAATTACCCTGGAGAAAGGAGAAACAATAGCTACAAATAGCTTTTCTTTAGGGGATCTTGGAGCTCTGAACACTCATTACTGACTGAAAGCAGCATACTAAGCTGCAGTGCCTAAGCACCAGTTGAAAGTCATTCATTGCTAATATTATTTTCTGTCAATGCAGAGATGTTTGTCTGAGATTTGCAGAGACTATAAACATCTGAAGAGCATGGCCTTCAATAGAGTCACAGCCCTCAATTTCAGAACGAGTAAAGCGATTTCATGTGGTGTGTGGATTACCACATTCATCTCTGCAGGATCAAAGCTTTTCCTATCACCTGTATGTGTAGAAACAGTCTAATAGAATTGTACAAGGATGAATTCAAAGTCATAGATACCAGCCAAGCAAAAAGAGTGGCTTTCTTTTTTCATTTTTTTAAAAACTTTGAACTAGCTTTTATTAACTTAAAAGCAGACATCAAATTTTCATGAAAGAAAAAAACAGAGCTTAAAGGGGGATGTTAAACAGCTTCAGCTGGACTAAACATCAAAACATGCTTTTTTTATGACAAGTGACGGCTGAAATTATGGTCTAATGGAAATTATGTATGTATGTATGTATGTATGTATGTATGTATGTATGTATGTATGTATGTATGTATGTATGTATGTATGAATGAATGAATGAATGAATGAATGAATGAATGAATGAATGAATGAATGAATGAAAGAACTGGAATAGACCATAATTCAAGAGAGTTTGAATCTCTGTTCTTCCATGTAAGCTCATTGGGGCCAGGGCGGAAGTGGTAAAACCTTTCCTTATCTCTCTCTCTTGAAAGCCTGGTTATGGTTGGTTTAAGTGGGATTCAGACTTGATAGCACATACATTCTCAGCATTATCTAAACAGCTGCCTTGAGATGGTAACTAATATGCTACCTAAGGGAAGTGGTTTTGCTCCTGCTTGCTGGGTGGGCTGTGTATAACGTTCAGGGGCTTAATTTAGAGGGAAAGAGCAGTGTTGGTTTCTCTGTGCTGAGCAGCGAGGTAGCAAGGTTTTGGGGTGCTTGGGGACAAAGTTGTTTTCGTGCCCCTCTGGCCCTCCCCAACCCTATCGCATCCACCCAGCAAAGGGGGCAATCCTGCAGGTGTGGGGTGGGCGGGCATGTGGGCATGTGTGTGAGTGGGCATTTGTGTGTGCATGCACTTTACCTCTCCCGTGGTGGCCCAGAGCAAGGCGAGGAAGAGTTGGAGGAGGAGGAGGAGGAGGAGGAGGAGGAGGAGGAGGAGGGCGCTGCTGACACCATACTCACTGCCTGCCTGCCTGTTTGCTTCGCTGCTCACCTGGCGTGTGGCAGAGGCGGCTGAAACGGGGTGGGTCCCATCACCAAGCCTGGGGACTGCTGGCGGGAGGGTGCAGGGCTTCCTCCTCCCCTTCCCCTCCAGGCACCCCCAGATTGCTGCACCCAGGGCAGATCTATCCTTCTGCACCACCCCAGAAATGCCCCTGGTGCTGAGGGGAGAATTAGGAAAGCTGATAAATGAAATAATATGATGGGGAATATGAGGACAGAGATTACGTCTCATTCTGAAGACACTGATTGCAGCTGCGAGATATCTTACTGTCAATAAATATGGTTCCTCATAGATTCATGGTATGCAAATTACACCATTAGCTTATGCAGTCAATGGCAAAGTGGTCTTAAAACTAATCATATATGCTCTAAAGTGGTTGGGATCTGACAGTGTGCTGACAGGGATCAGCCACCTAGCTTATAAAGCTATTGAAGGCATTAGGATGCAACTGAAGCCTACTGACTAGTCTAGACCAGTGATTCCCTTCCTTGAGGCCCCAGATGTTGGTGGACTATAACTCCTGGAAATCCTGCCCAGCCCAGTTAGCAGTGAGACGTCTGGGAGTTTAGTCCATCAAACACCTGGGGACTCAAGGCTGGGAACCACTGGTCTTGAGTGATGCTTTGAATGAAAAAGGACTACACTGGTGCTTCCTTTGAGAATCTAATCATTGGGTTCTTTGCTCCTTCTGGATCATTCATGGACTTTAAGAAACTAGCAGGGACATGCTTAAAAGAAGGTGTAGAGGAAAGCAAGCCCATTGGATAACACTGGAGCCAATGAATCATGGTATTTAACATGTGGATCATTAAGCTGAAAGGTAAGGCTGTCAATGGCTACCACTTATGATCATACAGTGTTCCTCCGCCCTTTCGCGGTTCATGTAATGTGGTCCTGCTATATCGCGGGACCGCCCTAAAGGGTTTGAGGGGGAGAGGTTTTAAACCTCATGGGCTGGTTTCCACCACTCCTGGGGTGCTAGGAAGTGGCGGACACATGTTTTTAGCAATGGAGGCAAGCACTTGCCTCCGTTGCTGAATGTCTCTTTAAACCTTGCGCGCCCGCACCTCCCAGGGTGGTTGGGTGGTGGGAAGCAGCACACGAGGATTAAAATGCCTTCAGCAAGGGAGGCAAGCACTTGCCTCCATTGCTGAAAGCATTTTACACCTACTAGACCCACATCCGCATATCGCAGATTTTCAATGATCACGGGTTGGGTTGGTCCCTAACCCCCGCAATAGATGGGTGGTTACTCTATAATATAATGTCTCTGGTCATCAATTGGTGGAGTGTGTGAGGCTTAGGATGTACTTGCACTGATGTCATGTGACTTATTTCTCCCTAGGCAACTGATCTGCCACTTTGTGAACAGAATCAGTGGCAGCTGGTAACTACAGTTTTGGGCTGATAGTGACTTTGAATCCACTCAGTGTTTTAGGTAAAAAGGTAAAGGTTCCCCCTGCACATGTCTTCTAGTCATGACTGATTCTAGGGGTGGTGCTCATCTCCATATTCAAGCCGAAGAGCCAGTGTTGTGCAAGTCCATGGCCATATGGCCAGCACGGCTGCAAGGAAACACTGTTTTACCTTCCCACATTTTATGGTGGTACCTATTTATCTACTTGTATTTACATGCTTTTGAACTAGGTTGGCAGGAGTTGTGGTTATCAGTGGGAACTCACTCCGCTGCGTTGGCACCCAGGATTCAAACCGCCAAGTTGCTGACTTTGCAGTCAAGAGTTTCGGACCCTTAGTCCGCTGAGCCACCACGTATGCAGTGTTTTAGACTGCATACTAAATAGACTTCAGTACCTTGGACAGCTCTAGTATATAGTTGGGTAAAGTGAATTTGCCAGCCCCCCAGGAAATCAGTTACACCAGCCACCATTGATCAGAATGCTGGACCACTCGATATAGATTTCCCATTAGAGAAAGTGGGTCGCAACTTCACCTTTGTGTTAGGTTATCTCCCAGCCATCTCAAGAAGGATTGGCAGGATGCAAGCAAGCATCTCTGAAGCCTGAACCAGAGCTGCACGATCTGAGCTGTGCAGATGGAAGCAACTTACTTGCTTTGTAGAAAAGCCCTAAGTTGGCTGCAGTGAAGACCTACTATGGGAACAGACCTTTTGGAAGTCTAAACCCATGCCCCAGTGGCCTTAAAGTGACCTCAGAATGGGGCTTTCTGAGGTGGCTGATATAAAAATGGGGAATGCCTTTTTAGCTTTCATAATATATGGTCATGAAAATAGTTAAGATGGGCAGATGGTTGAATTAATTTTCTTCCATCTTGCTCCTGAGCAGTATTTAAACATTTTCCAGTCATGGGCAATGCTGTCAGGGAAAGAATCCAGAGAGCTTACAGCTCATGGGGAGCCTTATAAATGTATGATTCTCACTTTTTAAATTACAGCTTATGTACATTTGACATAATTGCAAACCTGATACTGTTAAACTTGATAGACTTAAAGCTGTCTCTTATATATCCAATAAGATTGCAAAGCATGCATGGATATCCTTTCAGACAATGCCTGTTTAAACAAGTTCCATTAGTATTTTTCACCTTCTAATTATTTGTGCAGAACCAGATAAAGCATTTTTATTGCTTGTCAGACAAAGAGTTTTATTGCTTCCCATCCATGAGGTGTCATTTCATAATTATAACTTACCAGTGCTTTTATTCTCAGCATCATGCGGAGCAATGGCTAGAACTGTGAAAAACATCTTATCTGAAAGGCATTGATACCGCCTTTCCAAGGTCTCAAATGCTTCTTGAATAATATCACACATAAAAAAGCACTTCTTGAAGCCCTCTCACAAATCCTCCCTGTTGAAGCTCATCTATCCCATTATCTTCCAAAACAATTCAAAATAAGTTGTTGGGTTGTTTTTTTACATGGTAGTCCTAGTTCAAACATGAACTGATTCTAGAGGATTAAGATTTAGTCCAAGCCCTTTCTGACAGTGGAAATACCCTCTCCGTTGGCAACATTCCATTCTGCCAGAGGATATAAAACATAAGCTGGAAGAATGGCCCAGCTGAGATGGTAATAGGCGGACCTGGTCACCGACGCCACCTGGGACTCCATGGTGAGCGCCGGGTCCAGGAGCACAAGATTCCGCACCCTCTCTGAGTTGGGGAAACTCCCCCAAACAGGGGAGGGGGCCACCGTATCCAGACGGCGGCTCCCAAAGAACATAACCTCCATCTTCCCCGGGTTGAGCTTAATTCCAAGTCAGTACGGCATCCCGAGGACCCCCATCCACTGCAGAGGTTGTCGTGTCATCAGCGTACTGATGACAGCAGATTCCAAAACTCCTGATGACCCCGCCAACGGCCTCATGTAGATGTTAAACAGCATGGGGGACAGAGACGACCCCTGTGGAACCCCACAAGGGAGAATCCAAGGGGCCGATAGCTCCCCCCCATGCTGAACATACTGGGGCCGGCCCTCCAGGAAGGAACGGAGCCAACTGCGAGCAGAGCCTCCGATTCCGACCTCAGAGCCGGGTCCAGTAAGATACCGTGGTCGACGGTATCGAAGGCCGCTGACAGATCCAGGAGGACCAACAGGGTAGAGCCGGATAAGGTCATCTTGCAGGGCGACCAAAGCTGTTTCGGTACCCCGGCAGGGCCTGAAGCCGGACTGGCATGGGTCGAGGCACTGCCGATCCTCCAGGTATGATTGCAGCCGGACCGCCGCCACCCTCTCAATCACCTTGCCCAAGAATGGGACATTTCCAAAATCTCAGGCCACGTTTTTCAGAATGGGGCGTCTCCTTCAGACGAGAGGGAAAAAGCCTTAAGCCCATTCGGCCATTTCCCTCTGGCAGCTCTAATTAAGGCAGGGCAATTGGAGGCAGGCTTGCACCATAGCCTTAGAGACCTCAGCAGCAGAAACAAAGCCAGGCAGGCCAGCAACTGGGGATGAGGGGCCACTGCAACCGGAGTCGAAACCGGCATGGATGGCCTCTATTTTAGTTCGAAAAAAGGCTGCAAATTGCTCACTACTGAAATCAGTAGGAGGATGCCTGGCCAGACTAAGAGGTCCCGAACCACCTGGAAAAGCTCTGCCTGGTGGTTCGAGGCCTCAGCAATTCTCAGCTAAACGATGACCTGGCCTCCCTGATCTCGTTGACATAGCGACTAGTCTGGGCAGCCTTACTTAATGCCGTGTCTCTTCTCCAGCTGCGTTCTAATTGCCCTAAGCTCCCCGTGAACCATGGGGAGGAAATGATTTTCGATCCGGTCTATGGTTGGGCAGCTGTTTTACCAGAGGTTACATCCTCGACAGCGCCAGTCATCATCTGAGAGCTCACCGAACCGCTGGGGGTCCAACCTCCGGGGCGGGCCAAGATCTGGTAGGGGCCGGAATCGACAGGGAGAATGAAAGCAGGTAATGGTCTGTCCATGACACAGGGAGGAGGGAAGCGATGTCCCCCACCTCCAGACAAAATCCCCGACATGGAGGTAAACACCAGGTCCAGGGTGTGACCAGACCTATTATAAAACATTGGGACAGACCCATGGAAGCCATGGATTCCATGAACTCCAGAGCTGCACCAGAGAGCATGAAGTTACTAGGGGCGGGGACCTCAACAGGGCAATTTGAGCTCTTTTATTTGGTAGCCCAGCACAATGCCAAATCTATCCCGCTGTCCCACCAACAGGTGAAGGATAACCCCTTAACCAATGTTGAAACGTGGAAAGAGTCCCTGTACAATAGTCCCCCCTTTTGACCCCCAACCTTAAACCAGGTACCCAGGCAGACACAACAGGGAAAGGGAGCCCCCTTGCCCACCCAGGTCTCGGTAATTCAGGTCGGGCCTCTCATTGGTGTCATGGATGATAGGAATCTTATTTGCACCGACCTGGCGTTCATCAGGATACAGGCAAGGTTGGGGGCACTGGTGGGATGACTCCCGGGCACGTGGCAGAGAGCCGAGGGGTCAGAACGAGGGACAACATAAGAACATAAGAACATAAGAAGAGCCATGCTGGATCAGGCCAAAGGCCCATCTAGTCCAGCTTCCTGTATCTCACAGCGGCCCCACCAGATGCGTTTGGGAGCGCATTAGATATCTGTCTCCTGATACCACTCCCCTGCATCTGGCCCTTGAAGTACCCTGGTTTAAAGCCTAGAGATTACACATCTCCAATGGTTTGTAAAATAGGAATTGTCCAATCCCCTTTGAAGGCATCCAGGCCAGATGCCATCACCACATCCTGTGGCAGGGAGTTCCATAGACTTACAACGCGCTGGGTGAAAAATATTTTCTTTTGTCAGACAGACCAAAGTTGTCTGACCCTTCTTCTTATTATTACGGCTACAAGCGTACGCGCCCACGGCCCATGGTATATGAGTCCCTGCGATCATGGCGAAAAAAAAAAAACTATTTGGGCTAAAACAATGAACAACAATACAATACTAAATTAACAAAGCCTCAGAACTACGTACAAGGGTGCCAAATTCAATATAACAATAAGAAAAAACAAACAAACAAACTATAAGCCACTAGAGAAAGAGAGCAAAATAAAATTAGAAAATAAAAATAAAATACAGCAGAATAGGGCACAAAACCAGGGCAGAGTGGAAAAACAGGAGGGGAAGGGGGGAGAAAATGGAACAGCTGGAGGAGCGGCCAGGATGGGCAGTACCATCCAAAGGCTAGCGGGGAAGCTATGGGGGGAGCAAAGATGGAAGGCTCTAACCCCATGTCCCTTAGCAGTCCAGACCTTGGGGGGGAGCAAGATGGCAGGGCTCCGGACCCCCCCAGCCCATCAGCAATCCAAAAGGAGCCAGGAAAAGGAAAGGAGAGCAGAAGTTAAAAGGCCCCATGCCCCAGGCCTCTAGGGTACAGAGAGAGCCCAACAGGGGGGAGGAGGAGGAGAAGAGGAGCCGAGGGGGTGGCTCCATGCCCCCTAACCCCGAACCCCTGCTAATCCGATCCTAGGAGGGGGTGGGGGGAACAAGGATGGAGGAGCTCTACAACCCCACCCCCACAGTTGTCCAAAGACAGTAGCGGTAGCGGCCTCCGAGGCAAGACCGATGTGTAGGCGGCACACCATGTGACGGTGGAGGCGGTCCATTTATTACGCGATGGTGAGCGGCGGCGGTGGCGGCAGCAACGATAGTCAGTGGGCCGCGGGGCGCAACAGCAAAGGAGGCAGCCTCGAAAGCCTCCTCGCCACAAAGGAGGGCGTCAGCGTTGGCCGCAACAGTGGTAGGCTCCGGGGCCGGCACGCCGCGATGTCTCGCCATGGTGGTGGTGGGCCTGGTGGATTGATGGCCCGCAGGGAAAAATTGAAAAATTACTTTTTATATAGTCAATATAGGCACAGAGTTAAATTTTTAACATTTTCTAATGGTGGTGTGCCTCGTGATTTTTTTTCATGAAACAAGTGTGCCTTTGCCCAAAAAGATTGAAAAAGAAGAAAATAAGGCAATGTGAGGCCCCAGGGAGAATGCCGGGGCCCTCTTTGGAGTTGAATAACTCCAACATACCCATTCCGAAAATGGTCTGGAGGGCAGCAGCATTTGAATCCAACCTCAGCGTTTTAGGGTCTCCGGATGAGCCCCTAAATCCCCTCCTGGACCCTGGTTCAGGCCCAAAGTTATGAAACTTGAAAATAAAAACACGGCAGCAAAATAACCATTTGTAATTAAGGGAAGCACTTGAGGAAGCTCCCTCCATTTGGGAGGTGGGGTGGGGATCAAGCATGTTCCTCAATTACAAATGATTTTTTTTCCTGGGGGACCCTCTTTGGAGTTTAATAACTCAGCCCTCTGAACCCCAAACCAACCCAAACTTGGGAGGCTTGATCCCCCCATTGAGGGAGCTTCCTCAAGCGCTTTCCTTAATCCAAAGAACCCCCCCCCCCATTTTGTGCCTCTAAGACCCAAGGGAGCCATTATATAGAGTAACAAATTGTTTCATTTCATTTCATTCCAACATTTCTTTTAAAAATTTGTTAATAACAAATAGTGAAATTTCTTTTTGGGTAGTCTTAGCCTACTTTCTCTCCATAAAGGGGGCATTTCTAGCTTTATCTGGGACCTTTACATCCAAATCTTGGGCTCTCCTGTTTAGCTACAACAACACCTGTCCCAAAGTGGGAGGATGCCTCCTCTTTTAGAAGATGGGGAGAGGAAGAAGCAAATTATTTTCAATTAGGCAGAAATGTCTCCTTCCTTAACAGTTCAGCTGGAAGGGCTCATATCTACTGCAAACAGATTAAATATAGAAATACTCCCTGCTCCTTACTATGCATTAGATAATTTGGAGAGGACACTTATAGGTGGACCACTGCTCTCACAAAAGGCACATTTATAGTCGCCTTCCAGGATACAGGATTGTTTAGCAATTATATGACCCACTGCCTGTGAGCAGAATAGACCACAGAACAGCTAAAAAGTTGTGAATTCTTCAGTCCCAACTATCTGATGTTGCAGTCCTTTTCATGAAGGCCACAGCAGAATGGTCCTCTCTTCCAAGCATTTTTCTAGTCATGGTGAGCAAGCAATATCTAGTGAAATGATGTCACCTCTCCTGCTGATGTCTCCAAGCATCTAAATCAATTGGATATTTCACACACAACTTGATTTGGATGCAAATCAAGTATTTCTGGAAGCAAAAGGGAACGGGCCAACAAATTATCTCAGGGAGTGTCTTCATGGACCATTTCCAGTTGCTGATTTACATTCCTCAGATGAATGGAAATGAATTCTGCAGGACGGGTTTCATGGTGGAACTTCCATTATATCCTTGCAGCAAGTTTTGAAACCAACCCATTCTTGTCATGGGGTGGGGTTGAAGTTTGAGATTTCTGAAGCATCAGATCAAAAGAAAGTCATGGATTCAATGTCTTCTTAGGTATCTCTAATGCCTTTGTCCTCCTACCATTCTAGTTCAAATGTTGATTATTCTAAGCACATCCGATCTCGCCTGATTTTGGAAGCTAAGCAGGGTCAGCCCTGGTTAGTACTTGGATGGGAGACCTCCAAGGAATACCAGGTGCTGTAGGCACCTGGAGTAGGAACTGGCAAACCACTCCAGCATTCCTGCCAAGAAAACTCCATGGACATGTGGTCACAAAGAGTCAGTCACGACTGTAACAACACAGCACACACTCATACTGTTAACAGAACATTTTCTCTCAATGAAATCTTGTGGTGGTGATGAGCTGAAGGATCAACAAATTAAAGGATCAACTAGGCAACATGAACATCTATCCAGATCAGTCTTGGAAAACCTTCTGTGCATGGACTCAACAGGCAGGAATTTTGGAAGTAGCTGTATGCGAGTCAAAGCACTGGTCCTTTTCATCCAGAACAGTAGGTTCTAACCAGGTTCTGCTCTGTTTTCAGGCAATTCTTTTCTAGATTATCATGGCCTTCTCAGTTTTGGAGATTTTCAGATAGATCTCCTAATTTGCTCTCTTCAAAGGGATTCATTTCTAAAATTTGGAAATCAAATGCTGCTTCTTTTTTTTCATAAACATGAATAAAATGGGCAATAAAAATAGAAATGATTCTGTTTGTGACTTTTGTTCATAAAAATGGATTGTTTTACCTTATTGCTTTGAATGTGTTTTGCTGTCACTTATGGTTTTTGGTGTGGTTTCTTGTAAGGTGCATTTTGTATTTATATACTCACTGCTGTTAGATCAAAATGCTATATTTTAATGATGTAAGCTCCCTTGGGTCCTTTTAAAGGAGAAAGGCAGGATAAAAATATTTTAAATAAATATAAATAAATAAATAATCTGACAAACATGCAATCTAATCATAATATAACCGCTTTAGGGATAAATAACTAGTTCTCTTGACATAATTCATTTGAATACACAATTGTTTGTGTGCACCTGAGCAGAAACATGTAGATGCACAAAAGATGGAGAGTTTTTAAATGAACTGTATAGAGACATATCAGACCCTTAACAACCGGTAGGACCAATGGAGTGAGTTGGCAGAAATAATGTATTTTGCTACCTAAAACACAGAGAGAGTTACACAAAATAAACAAGATGTTAACCTTTCCAGCCAAGAGATGTTACCACAACTTCTCATTGGAGACACATTGCCTGGCCTTTTCACTACTCATTTTAGAGGTCCAACCCTACAGGTTAATCTGAAACACTTTAGATCTTCTTGCGTCCAGCCCATTTCAAGCTGGGCTTTAGACAGCTGAAGATGATTCAGAAAGTAATTCAGCTCAGGATTTAGCAAAGTTGATTTGTAGCCCTTGTGTCTGGCTTCTTCTTATCTTGGGGTCAAGATTTGATACATCCATCTCTTCTTGATTTCTGGCTTGAACCTCTGCTTTGAGAAGTTTCAGATATTCCATCCTCCTCACTTTGGTGGTGCTGAGATGAAAACGAATGAGAACACCATGCTTCTTAAAGCAACCAGTATAAGAGATAGACGGAAGACTAATCTCTGCCTAACTTAACAGCCTGCCTTAACAGCTGGCGTGTTGCATTCGTTGTTAGAAGACAGTCATCAAGCCAAAATTTCTGTCTTTTGGAATGAAGCAGGAGGCTCCTAAACAGGAGAAAACTATTCCCACACTGGCCATCAAGCAGCAAACTGGTGACAGTTCATTTAAACCTTTGACAAAAAAAAAATGCTTCCCGTGAACTTTGTGCTTTGCTTCTAAGGCTGCTTTTGGAAAAGCCTGACAAAACATCCTTGGTCATATCTGAAAATGATAGAGGGTTATTCAGGAAGAGGGTGACAATTGCACAACATTGTTTCCCTGCCCCCCCATTTTTGCTGTCTTAACAGCCATGTAAATTGCCTTCTGCTGTACACTGGCAGTGTGTTATACATACCTGTACTTGCTTCCCATCTGTTGTTCAATCTCTCCCTCAGCTATTAATTCCAAATCCTATTCTCCCACCTGGACCCTCCTACCTGATGCTAGTGAGATGCCCAATTAACAGAGGAGAGATTTGCAAGGACATTCGTTTAACTCCAGAGATAAGTGCCATACAAGCCGTTAGGGTCTCTCAAGCAAGGCCAATGTGTGAGCCCACACTAATGGTGCTCTGAGGTGTATCAAAGCTTGTGTACTGCCATTTGAGTTTAAACATGCCAGGCGTTACCTTTGGAACCTGCCAATAAATATCTTTTTATGATTGCTACCAACAGAGGAATGCCCAACGGATCTGTACACGGAGCCCATGTCAACCATTAACAAAAGACAAGATAAATGTTATCAAACCCAGACAAAGGAGAAAAATGTTTGAATGGATTGATTACTCCTTCTTGGATGGCTCTATTCCTCCTTCCTCCCTTCCCTCCAGACCCCAGAAAAGTCACTCTTCTGATCACAATGCATGCAACACAACCACCACTGGCCATGCTGGACATGGGTGCATGTGAGAAGGGCTGTTTCCAAGCTCTGTTCATTATCTTTTTTTTAAAGCTCCTGAGTCAGGATTCTTAATGAAACAAGGCTTCTTTCTGCAAGGACAGAATATGGTTCAATCAATAGGGATCAGGAACATCTTGTGAATATAGGATCAGGCTACCTTCCTGTTTCTTCTTTGACTTTCTTGGTTATGCACCTGCTAAAACCCGTTATAGAGGAGGAGATACCCTAAAGCCTCATGGGAGCAACATTACATGTGTGGATGTTGTGACTTAGGAGCAGGAGAGGTTGAAGGCCATGCGTCTTCTTTAAAAGAAAACAGTCCTTTTCTATAAAGTGGTACCAGGAGACACCATGCACATTCGGAGGGGAACCAAATTTTATTAAGAGACACAGACACATAACTGTTGTTGCTCCATGGCTCATGTGGAACACAACTTATAATTTCTGAGTGGGCCCCACTGAATACAGCAAACTTTACCACTGAGTAAATACATATAGAATCAGGCCAATAAAAGACAACATAAATAAATAAATAAATAAATAAATAAATAAATAAATAAATAAATAGGTTTAGAAGGCCATGACTTAGATAAAGGGTGGCACCATTATTTATTTTACAGAGGAAATATTCCATCTTTGTTCAAAAGACATTGGATAAGGAATGCCCTAATTAAAAATTGGCTGTCTGTTAAAGATTTATTTTATCCTAAGGTTCCCAAATGGTTATCTCCAATGGAAGCAATTTGAGGACCAGGTCCAAAGTCATTCAGTAATATCTTAACATATAAACAACTTCTGTATGAGGACCAGTCTCTAAAACCACCAAATCAGTTATCCCTCGAAGGGTTAAAAATAGACTGGTGGTCTTATCAACAAATATATTCCCATTATAAGTCTGTGCAGAAGGAAAGTGGCTTTATGGCAAATGATAATGTTTTTGATAAAATATTGACTGCAGGTGAGAAAAAACTGTTGAATAAATTTTACACTATGCTGTTAGTTGAAAGAACAAGTGACTCACAGGTTAAAGAATGTATGGTAAGATGGGCAGAAAACTGTGGGCACTCTATCCACTTAGAAAAATGGAATATGCTATGGCAAACGATCAAGATGTTCAGATCCACCTCTTATAAATAAAACTGTTACAAAATGTTTTACAGATGGCATCTTAGCCCCCATAGACTATCTAAAATGTATAATTGTTCAGCTAAATGTTGGAAGTGTGAGCAAGAAATCGGTTCTTTCTACCATATGTGGTGGACTTGTAAAAAAGCTAAATTATTCTGGAATATGGTAAAGAATTTACTAGAAACTGTGCTGGAGGTCAAGTTAAAATACACACCAGAATTATTTTTGTTAAATATTATAGATACTGAGGTAACATATGACCAAAAATATGTAATTAACCACATTAATGTAACAGCCAGAATTTTGTATGCTCAACTTTGGAAGAATTCTGAAATACCCTCAAAAGACGCTCTGAAAGGGAAATTATACTCGGCTATTGAAATGGACAGACTTTCCAGCCACCTGGAAGGAGAAGATGAAGATGTTTTGTTAAGAAGATGGCAAGAGTTAATAATTGTGTTAAAAACCTTATAAATGATGTTTGCGTTCTGTGATTGTTATCAATGTAATACGATCCCACTTTCTTTATAAAATAATAAAATTATATAAAATAAATAAATAAATAAATAAATAAATAAATAAATAAATAAATAAATAAATGTACCTAAGTGGGGCAGATCTCACCATCTGCTGTGAGCAGTGTAATTTATGGATGTTTTTCTTTTTAAAAAAAAGGGAAAGGGAAAGGAAATAGACATTTTAAACAAGCCTACACAGCATCTTAACACATATGTTCCATACATTGAAAAGGCGAACTGCCACACGGTGACTTAGGACTGCTGATAAATAAGTAAATTCACAAAGAAAATATAACTGAGACAGATGGTGGCCTGATTATGTATTTATGTTTCCTCGTGGCATTAACAAGGCAGTTGTTACTTAATATTGACAGTGTCACCAATGTGTTTCTTAAACAAACTATGAAGGAAAGAGGAGAATGCTCTCTTCACTGTGCATTTGCACTGGAACAAATTGTTTATTCGGTGCTAATCTTGTTCAGGCAAATGGCAGAGAAATTACAGTAGGACCCCAGTATCCGCTGGGGATTGGTCCCAAGCCTTCCCACGGATAATGAAAACCATGGATAAGAGAGAATGCTAAAATGTCCGCAAAACTTCTGTTTTGTGATAGTAACTTGCTTTACAGCTGCTGTTTTGCAACGTTAGCTTGCTTTACAGATGATGTTTGTGATGGTAGCTTGCTTTAGGGCTGCTGTTTTATGACAGTAGCTTGCTTTGTGGCTGCTGAATTATTATTTTTTTCTCCGCCAACGGTGGATAACTGAATCAGTGGATAATGAATCAGTGGATACGGGGGTCCTATTGTATTGTCAATTACCATCTTGATTGTTCCTTGTTCAGTTGGTTCTTTCCTAAGGAAAATAAGTACTGTATGTGTGCCATTGTTCCAGATTGAAGCAAGATAAATAATGAAGTTTTCCATGTTTAATGGTGGTGCATTCAGAAAGATTAGAAGGTTGATAACATGTTTCAGGAGGGATCAAAGTAGTGAGGAAAAGGGGCTTCCATTTTCCACCATGTGGCTTGCAGAGAAACCATCCATGTGCAAGTAAAACTGGAAAAATCAAGATGTTCACTTTCAGTATAGTAAAACTATTTTTGTATCATGTTAGAGATGGGCATGAAATGAAAAATGGTGTTTTGTTACATTTTGGTTCATTTTTCTTCATTCCATTTTGTTTTGTTTTTATAAAACTTTTACTTAAAAATTCATTTTGTTTGTCATTCCACTTCATTTTTCATTTTTTTTCTTAAAACACTACACTGTGTCTCACTGCCGCTTGCTTTGGTGGCTCAAAGACAGTTAAAAAACCCCACACTTTCCCCTCACAGCATGCCTGATTTGGGCGGGGGGAGCCACAGGATATTTTAACTGTTTTTGAGCCACTGAAGCAAGTGGTGGCAAGAGACAGTGTAGTGTTTTAAGAAAAAAATGAAAAACAAGGCGGAATGAACCAAAATTTTTCATCTCATTTCATTTTGTTTTTCTTTTAAAATCAGTGCGTTTTTCACTTTCTTCTGAAACAAAATAAAAAATGAAAAACAAAATTAAAAAATTCATTTCGCGCCCATCTCTAATCATGATAAAGTACAATATCATGAGGGAGCTTATGACATTGCCTCTCTCTCTGTAGTCCCACCTTCACAGGTGCATTGGGTAGGAACATGGATGAGGGTGTTCTCTGTTGCTGCTTCTAGACTTTGGAACTCCCTCCCACTGGAGGCCAGTCTGGCCCACCTTTGCTGTCTTTTTTCAAGCAGGCAAAGATCTTCCCCTTCAGGCAGGCTTTGCCTTCACCATTGGCTGTCTGAGATGGGCTTTTAAATGGATGGTTCTACCTTACTATTCCAAATATATTTTGTGTGCATGCATGTTCATTTTGTTTACCATTTTCTTGTGGGGTGTTTGATTCTTTTTAAATCATTGCATACCTAATGTTTGGGGCTTGCAAATATTGTCTTTTAATGATGTAAGCTGCCTCAGGTTGTATTTAGGGAGGAACATGGTATAAAAACTATTTTAAACATATAAAAAATAAATTATGCAGAAGAGGGGCTCCTCTTCCTTTTTTTTCCCTTTCTCCTCCTCATTCTTGGCCTGACTTTTCTTTCCAGTGAGGGTCAGATGACTTCTCAAAAGCTGCATGTGCCTTGTGTTTCCCATCTCTTTTTGACTTGGAGACAGAGGTTGGGAGCTTGATTCCTCACTGTGCCTCCTTGAAAGGGATACATTCAATGACCCATCAGGTCCCTTCAGTTTTGAACTTCTAAGATGATGATGATGATGATGATGATGATGATGATGATGATGATGATGATGATGATGATGATGATGATGATGACGACGATGACAATGACAATGACAATGACAATGACAATGACGACAATGATGACAATGACAACGACGACAATGATGACGATGATGACGACAACACCAACAACACCAACAATGATTTAGTCAGGCACTCTATTTGTTACATGAGAAAGCAAGGTAGAAAAAACAGTGTTGCTGACAGGTGTGGTTTCTTCTCCTTAAGCAGAACAGCAGGTGTTCCACTGGTGCTGGTAACTTCATTGGCTTATTGGGAGGGTTTTATATGTAATAGAATTTTAGGGTATGAAGAAGCTAAAGACTGTGCTGGACTTTATAAAAAAACACACATAATTTATCCGCTATGCCTCAGTTCCACTTGATTTCCTCTTGGCTGCTAGAGCTTTAGATGACAGACAGACAGACAGAGATAGATAGATAGATAGATAGATAGATAGATAGATAGATAGATAGATAGATAGATAGATAGATAGGAGACAGGTGGCACAAAGCACACTACTAAGAAGTTCTGCTGACTTAATTCTCAATACGACCATTTTTTAGCTGGCTTGCCTTGCTTTGTGATCTGAATTCTCAGTATACAAACAGGTCAGCACATGTGGGTAGTAAGATTATTCAGTTCTTTAGACCTCAGCCGTTTCTTTGCTTGATCAATGAGCACTTTAAACATTATTCATCTGAAACAGTTTCCTGGAACACTTCCACCAGCTCTCTTCAGTACATAAAACCCTCTTGGTTCCGCAGTCCTTGAGTTAAGCAACACTGCTTCGTGGTGTGATTATGAGCGACTGGACACATGCTAAGTGCAGACTTCTGAATAGAAGGCTCTGAAGTAATCATTCCACAAAGCAGTGGAGTCTGGTTTAATCAAAATCAGGGGAGGAAGATTGTTCCCATTAATATAAAATGATGTCAGACAAAAAGTGTTTTGCTTTATCACCAGACAGTAAGGACTGGTCTTGAACCTGGATGAATTTGTTCAGAGATAGAGAAACTGAAAGCAGTATTGATATGCATTGCTACCCTATGGCTGTGATATCGCTAATGAAAATCTTAATTCTTACTTAAATGCAAAACGATCTCTCTTTACAGCTGTCCAATGCTCCACTTCTGCTCGTGAATAAATGGAAGCATGAAATTTCCACTACAATAACTTAGTTTTAGAAGTAATACATGTAACAAGTTTCAGCTCTCAGCAATTATCATCTATATAAAGAGATACCACATATACCATTGGAAATCAAGCTCATGACCCAGGCCTCCCCATAAAGCAAATATGCTATATGCTTATATGCTTATATACCACCCCATAGCACTTCAAGCACTCTCTGGGTGGTTTAAAATTAATTATGCAGGCTACACATTGCCCCCCCCCGCAGGCTGGGTACTCAATTTACCAACCTTGGAAGGCTGAGCCAACCATGAGTCACCTACCTGGGATTGAACCCCAGGTTGTGAGCACACTTTTAGTGTGTACAGGCATGTAACCACTGCACCACAAGGCTCTTCTGGGATTCCTGGGATAGGAAAGTGCTGTGGGGTCTGCTCAGAGAAATATCTCAGTGATCTAGTAATCTAACATCAGACCCTCCTATTGCACTGCCCCCTTAGCACTCAGGGTCAGAGCCTATTTCTTCAGAGAGGAGATCCAGATCCTAATCTAAGCATGAATGGAAAGCTTTGCCGTGACTTCTTTAAGGCTTACCTCTTCCCCAAAAGTCTCTGTGTGAGGGTTCATTCTTTGCCCAGGCATCCCGGCCCCTCCGACTTCAAAGACAGCATGTCTTGAAACGAATAAACAGAACTTTTATTTGGTTCTTCCACTACAATGGAGGTTCTTTTCCTTACAACAGTTTCAACACCCTTAACTTCTGTAACAAAAGGATTGTTTTTGAACTCATAATTAGGAGTTGTTAAAGAGAAATCAAATTCCCCTTCCTCCACCTGGGGAGAGCTGGCCCCACCACTGGTCTCCTCCTCTTTCTCAAAAAGGCATGGCTCCCCCACTTGCACCCCAACTTCCGAGGTGAGCTTGGGTCCAGGGTGTCTCTGGCAGTGGCAGCGTAAGGGATAGTCATCCCTCTGGGTTAAGTCCATCTGGGTGTTCAGTTTCCCGGCCTTGGCCTCCTCCCGTAGCTTGGCCAGCCATTGTTCCAGTTCCAGTGTTTTCCTTATCTCCTTCCTCTTGCGGTTATATTTGCGGGCCTCTCTCTCACCCCAATAGGAGCAACCTTTCTTATGCACCTGATGCCTATAGCTCTGCCTCCTTCTTAGGCATCATCATTCTTTCCCAGTTTCCCATCCATGGATCCTCCATCCAGACCCACTCCCAATCTGGGGGGAGTACGCATGGCTGCCCCTTTTTACAATCTCCGAACCCCACCTCCACCACCTCTGATTGGTGGGACCTTCCCGCCTTTTCCTCGTCCCCTCCTCTGGACATAGCCAAGTTCACTTCCTTTTCCCTTTCTTTCTGTTCCTCTATTACCTTGAGAGTGTCATTAAACCCCTTCCATAACATTGCTCTATCCTGAGCCTCCAGTTTGGGTGGTGCCTTGGGTTTCTCCCTGCTCTTCTGCTTCTGCAGCCATTCATCCCTCTCCTTCTCGCGCTGTGCAGGGATCACTCTCTTCCCTTCAGAGAAATTCCCCTCACACTCTGCTCTCTTGTATTTATTGCAGAAAGGTACTTTCTCATCTTTATTGACTCGACATGTCTAGATGAGTTGAAAGCAATCTGTTTCCTTCTGAATGTAGGAGATAAACCAGAAGATATGTCAAGTTATAATCTCCTTACCAGAAGACATCAGTCAAGTACTGGTGAGAGATCTATTAAGAAAAATCACATCTAGAGATGGGCACAAAATGAAAAAGGACACGCTGTTTTGTCATTTCGTAAGGTTACAAAACGTTTAGGAATGAAACAAAACAGCAGATAGTGTTTCATCAAAAAAATAAACAAAACAACCTTTTTTGTTTCAGAAACAAAATGAGAGGCCTCTTTCTTGGTCCAGCCATCTTGAGAACAGGAGGTTGATTTTTAAACTGATTGTTTTCCTTCCTTCCCTCCCTGCATCTCAGCTGTTAATAGCTAGCTTATCTCCGATCTTGATCTGCTGTGTAGCTGGCCAGGAGCTGAGCTCTGCTGCCTGTCTCTGGTCTGTGGACATGGCAGTTTTTGGACCATGAAACTGAATGGTTTGCATTTCCCTTCCTTTCCCTTCTCTGCGCTAAGCCTGTGTATGCAAGTTGATTTAAACTGATTGTTTTTCTTTCCTAATTAGGTAGGAGGTTATTTTTGTTTCCCTTCCTTCCCTCCCAGTGCCGATCAGCTGTTAAGCTTATATCTCCAATCTTGTTCTGAGGTGCAGCTAGCCATTAGGTTTTCTGCTTGTTTACAGAAAGTTCTTTGAAAGCAAATTGGTTGGAAGGTTTATGGCAGGTCTTTGATTGAAAGGCATTTAAACTCAGGCAGTGGGCTCCCTGTTAAATTTTAAAAAAAGCAAAGCTGCTCATTATTTATAGCCTTACGAATCATTTCATTTCATTTCTTTTCATGATGAAAATTATTTTCAAAAATTCATTAACGAAATTAAATTAAATGAAGACTGAAACAAAACAAAACAAAACAAAACACTATATTTCGATTTTGTGCTCATCTCTAGTCAGATCTTATCAGTGAACAAACGTTTTGCTCATGTTCTGCTCTAAAATGGAGTACTCTCACCTTGACTGGCAAAATAAAAGCCATACATACTTGGTAACAGAACTGCATTCGGCTACAGCTAGGCTGCTATGATGCTGTTTTATTGCAGACCTTGATCTCTGGAGTTCCATGAATGCTAACATTGTGAGGTAGGTAATAAAATTCACAGCATTTCAATTTCCCTCTTCATGGGAGCAGTAAGTTGACCTCCCTCACCTCTACCAGCAAAGGAGACAAGGGCTGCAACCCTGCACTAAATGTAACATATGAGTCCCAGGACTTCTGTTGCAACAACAATGCATCCAACAATCATTATAAGCTAGCCTCCAAGTCTCCAGACTGTTGGCTTAGAAAATGGCAATGGTCTAGAGGGGTGAATCAAGAATGATGATGAATGTTCAAAAGTAGACTGCAATTGCTGAGCTGTTATTGCTCAGATAGTGCTCGATTCTTCAAACACACTCTCGTATATGTATGTGGGATATTGTGCTACTCCACCCATGATTCAAAATGCCATGGAATGGCTGAATATTGCTGCACAATAATATGCCCATGTTGCTTCCAAGAAAAAGGAAGTCAAACTGTACATAGCAAAGGGAAGTCTGAATGTTGACAACACCAATGGCAGCGGTCTAGATGGTCTACAGTAGGCATGTCCAAACTTCGGCCCTCCTGATGTTTTGGACCACAACTCCCAGAATTCTAAGCTTAGAATGCCAATGCTTTTGACATTAGTCTGAGGACCACAACTTCAAGTTACCTCCTGCTGAGCTTCAAGGACAAAATATCAGATTCGTATACAGGAGAATTCCCCAACCTGATGTACTCCTGCTGTGTTGGATAAGAAGCCTCAACCAGCACAACCAGTAGACTGAAACACCAGGATAAAACTGGAGGGTTTCAGATTGAAGAAAGGTGAAAGAAAGGCATAACTTGGCTTCACTGCAGGATTTGAAAAGATCCAGATGGCTGACAATTGATTCCATAAGCAAAACCTGAACCAAGCAAGGCATCAAGAGGGAAAGTACATCTTAGATGCATCTGTTAGCATGCATAATCTCACAGACTCCTCCATCATAGCATAAAGAAAGTCAAGCTTCCACATCAAGCAGTCAGGGGTCTCCATTCACTCTCTCATTAGCTTACTGTCAGCAGAATCATGTTGCACAGCACTGTCTCCAAAGTGTGCCCTAGACGGTTGACATTTCTTTAAAATTCCAGAGGCAAAAGACCAGAGTTGACGTTTTCCCCAGCTCCAAATTAAAAAAAAAAACTATAAAAATATAGTTTTAAAAAAAAACCTTTAGAGCTACAACCACGCAACCAAGAAATGGAGTAATGGCAAGGAACTGATTTTATTGGAACTGGAAGTAAATGGTTTTGTTAAACTAATAATAATATGCTCTCATGTCCATTTTAACATATGGGGACCCTTATCAGAGTTTCCAGGGTGCAGGGTACTCAAAAGTGGTTCACTGTCCCCTTCTTATGGGGGCCATGCAGCTTTCCCAAGGCCACACAGGCTTATTTTTCACAGAGCAGACACTGTGAGAAATTGAACTCCCAACCTCTGGCTACACAGCCAGATAGTTAAACCAAAGAGCTATAAAATCCTCAGAAGTGGTTTTCCCTTCCCTTCTTTTGGGGGCTCTACAGGACTATGCAGCTTTCCCAAGGCCAGACAGGCTGACTCAACTTACAAGACACACACTGGGGGATTGAACTCCCAACCTCTGGCTCCACAGTCAAGTACCGAAACTATTTAACTACCCAGCCAGTTATTCTGTGTAAGTACTTGTCTCAATTCAAAGACACTTTTGGAGAGTGATTCTTTGAGATACAGTCTATAACAGTGGTGGCAAACCTTTGGCACTCCAGATATTTTGGACCACAACTCCCACAGTCCTTTCTCATTGGCACTACAGGCTTGGAATTCTGGGAGTTGTAGTCCAAAACATCTGGAGTGCTGAAGGTTCGCCACCACTGGTCTATGGTGAATCATTTGGCAAGTATCTTGTGCCCCCCCCCAATTTTATATAAATAAAATAATTACCATAACATTTTTAACCCTCTGTTTTTACATGATGTTTTGGATCCTTGGATAAGTGGTATGACTGGAATATGGTGTTAAACATTATGTGCATCTCAATTATTTGTATAATTGAGTGTTGAAATTCTAGTGTCTTAATATTGTGTGGAACAACTCTCAGGTATCACTTTAAGCTGTTGACACTAAGAAATCAAACAAAGCTTCTCTTAGTTCATGGTTTCTTGACTATAAATGGAATCTGGATCAAGATCTTTGGTTCTTGTGGACTGGATCTATGTTTAGTCACTGTTTAGAACATAGACTTTGGAATCACAGGGACTTTGGACATTCATTACTTGCTCCATGGATTTTGATGGAGCCACATGAGGTTGTCAGCTCAGTGGCTTTCCCTTCCTGGGCAATTCAGAGTCAAAACTGGATCCTGGGGAATGGGGGGTCAATGCAAAGACACCGTGCCATTGTGTAACTTCAAAATAATATGCATGAGTGAGAAAGTGGGGCGGATAATTTGGATTTTCTGCACTACCTTTTAAACATTATGTGTGATGTGTGCATGGCCAAAGGGTCCAGTCTTATTTATTTATTTATTTATTTTATTTATCTGTTATATTTACATACCGCCCATCTTCTGGACGGAAACCACAGTAACCTGCTGGCCCGGCTTGCTGAGGCTGGAATTGGGGGCCTTGTTCTGTGCTGGGTCCGTTCCTTCCTTATCAGCCAGTCTCAGTGGGTTCAATTGGGTGATGACTTGTTGGCTCCTTGGACACTCCCTTGTGGGGTGCTCCAGGGGTCGGCAATCTCACCCATGCTGTTCAATGTTTACATGAGGCTGCTGGTGGAGGTCATCAGGAGATTTGGAGTTTGCTGCCATCAGTATGCTGATGACACACAACTCTATCTCTCCTTTTCTTTTTCTGCAGAGGAGGCAGTACTCTCCCTCGACTTGTGCCTGGAGGTGGTCCTGGATTGGACCAGGACCAACCGGCTCAAGCTGAACCCAGAGAAGACTGAGGTTCTGTTCTTCGGGGCACCCTCGTCTGGGTACAATGGCCCTCTCCCTAGACTGGGGGGGTCCCTCCAGCCTACAGACAGGGCCAGGAACCTGGGCGTGGTCCTAGCTTCAGCCCTCTCCCTGGAAGCCCAGGTGACGGCAGTCTCCAGGGCTGCTTTTATCCATCTCCGCAGGATCGCCCAGATCTGTCAGTACCTGGATGAGTCCTCCCCGAGGACAGTCGTGCAGGCCCTTGTGATTTCGAGGATTGACTATTGCAATGCCCTCTATGTGGGGTTACCCTTGACCCTTGTCTGGAGGCTCCAGCGGCTGCAGAATGTGGCTGCCAGACTGGTGGTGGGTGCTTGCAGATTCGAGCACTTCACCTGTCAGCCTCCCTGAAGAGGTCATCGTGCAGAGCGACCAGGGCAGTCTTGGTTCCCCAAAACGGCCTGAACCTGGACTGGAAGGGATCCAGGATAAGATTTTCCTCCAGGTACGACTGAAGCCAGACGGCGGCCACCCTCTCAACAACCTTGCCCAGGAAGGGAACGATGGTGATTGGATGGTAGCTGGACAACTCGTCCAATGCCATGCCAGGCTTTTTCAATGTGGGCTTCACCACGGTCTCCTTCAAACGGGAAGGAAAATTTCCTTCCCTGAATCAGGCCGTGGCAATAGCCGAAACCCACTCCGGCATGTTCTACTTACTAAAACTGGTACACATAATAATTTTAATGTGCTCAAAGTGCTTGCATATTTACATGCATGAGCTCTGGTTGCAGTTGGAGATTTTGTTCTAACAAAGAGGTTTGAGATCCCTGAGAACCTAAAGTTTTCAACTGTACAAAATAAGTCTTAGAGATTCAAACAAGGTGGGGTTTAAGCTCCCTAATGCATCCCTTGGAAGGGATGGGACATACTGAATGATTGCAAAATTCTGGATGACTGTGGAAGGGGAAAACAGGAAAACCAGGAAGGTGGAAGAATGGAATGGATTTTCATGGAAGAAGGCATAGCTATCTAGCTATCCTCTTGGTTACACCCACTGGTGTAACTCCATAAGTTCAAATCTCAGCCGTGACTTCCTGCAAGTTAGGAAGTTGGGTGAACGTTTGCTAGTGCACACCAATCATGTGACTTGGTGTGTTACTCAGCTCAACAGCTTGCTTTTATATCTTTACCTGTTCCGATTGACAGCTGATATTTATGCAAGTGGTTTAATGCTGGCATAATTTTTCAGTTGGTTTATAGCCAATTATTGATTAGAAATATGTCTTAATATCATTGCCATCTGTCTGGGCTCTGAAAGTGAAGTATGATAGCATGGTTAAAAACATAGTCTTCAAAAACTGGCAAAAACAAATTTGCACTATCAATGTTAAACTTAGTTTTAAAAAACCCAAGACCATGTGGAAGATGACAGGTTTGACTTTCTGTCAGAAGCTCAGGAAGGCTGGGCCTCCTCTAACTTGCTTTTAGAAGGAATTCCATAAAAGGGGTGCTCCTACAGATAAGGCCCTGTCTGTTCCATAGAGCATCTAGACTCGTTGGTGTATGAAGTGTAAATCACCAAACTTTGCCAAATGCTCTCTGCTGCATCTCCTTTCTCCCATTTAATGCTGCTGGCTGTTTTGCTGCATTGCAGGTGAGCCTCTGTCTAAATCATTTGTAGAAGCCTCCTAATGGCTCCATAGACATAGAAAGTGGCTGGTACATACAAAAAAAACCTCATCTCCTATTTCTCATGAACGATATGCAGAAACCATACCACCTTGCCAAAATCTGTTTCAGCTCAGCAATAAGAGAGGACATTGGGCAGATGATTTGTTTGTATTGATAAATAAACACTTGGCAGTGGGAGAATGTCATCCTGAGTATTGCTCACTCACATTTTTTCAGACTTGCAGGATACATGGTAGTGGACAAAAGCTGGTCCAGCCGATGACATTTCCCACTCATTAGAGTGTGTGGCTCTTCAGCAAGAGTATAAATGTAATTTGTCTGGTGCAAACATTTACTGATTTGCCACATTCACTAATGCCCCAAAACTCATCTTTTTCTAAGCAATGAACTAAGCTACTGAAACCACTGAAAATCATAACATGCATCCCAATGCACACAAGACATGCAATAAAGTGGCACTGAAACAACGGCTATAAATGAGGGCAGTCTTATAAATCACCCCAAATAACCTGAAACAAGACATCTGAAGCTGAGAACCCAAAAGACTCGCTAACACACACACACACACACACACACACACACACACACACAGAGGGGGGAGGGGGGAGGACTGAGAAACCTACATCTGCACTTGAAGAAAGAAGAACCTTTTAAGACTCAGCTTCAGGGAAGCCATGAGCCATCCTTCACAAGGGGCAGTTCTCTACTGAAGGTGACTTCTGAGTGAAAGCCTGCCCAATCACAGTCTTTTAATGATGAGCAGCAGAAGCACTATTTCTCCACATCTTTTCTAGCTGTCTCCTTTGGCGATAATTTCCTCCCTGGTGTTGGCTCAATGGCCACCCTCTGCAGCTACTGCAAACAGAATTCTTTATGATCATCTGTAGCACGGCAGACATAGTGAGTTGCTGAACCAAAATCCCAGGCTATTACAGGTCTAAATTTGGACAGGCGGCCCAGGTGGGGCAAGTCTATATTACCCTCCAGCCAAACAGGCTTAATGGCACCCACACTTCTTCTTATTGCTCCGTTTGCTGCCTGATTGCAGGTTCTCCATTGTTGGCACATTTTTAGAATTATTCCAATATGCCAGAAAGCTTCAAAACCAATTAACCTTACTCTGCAATTCATCACGGTGCAGACACATAAATCAACGGGGTGTGTCAAGCAATTGAAGCCCAATGAGCTACAGAACTCCCTGGGAATGTGAGTTTGTAATGGAGGGAAGGGGCTTTCATCAGGTGGAACTAATGTGCTGGAGGTTAGGGAAGATTTAGAGTATGACCCTCTCAGCAGTGTTTAAGAGAAGGCTGCAATAGGGGCTGGCAATTGAAGAAAAGTTTGCACAACCTGGCTTCTGATTGGTAAGGTTTTCTGATGGATTTCATGGTTAGCTGTTGTCCTTGGCACACTTACAGGGAACTAAATGAGTCTTACCCTTCACTAAGTAGTGGGGATCAAAGTCCACATCTTTCAGTCAGTAATCCCACTTAACAGAAGTTGACTTAAATATGAATACTTGCAGATTGTAGTCTTCTACAGGCTAAAATGAATAGTGGCTAGAAACTTGCCTTGGAGACATCACATCTTTAGTAACCCATCTCTGTTTTAACAAGGTGTGCATGGAAAGAACTTGGCATGACCATGGTCTTATTTCTGAAGCAGAGCAGCAAGAAACAGGGTGAGAACATGGAATGTGAGGCTATAGGTAACATCCCAATTCAGGTGGTATTCCTGAAAGCATAAGGGAAACAATGATGTGGGGATGCAGATAAGAAGCCCCACTTGGTGCACACATTTTCATGTTTAACACAACAGTCTACACAGGCATTATAGAGGGTGGTGATTCTGATTTTGCTGGGTGGTGGTGGAGTTAGCAGATCCATTCAGAATTTGAGTCTGGTCTATAAATAGGAATGAACCATCATGAGTTGCTGGACCTTATGTTCTGTTCCTCCATTCCCCCTCCGGTAGGCTTCTCCCACTCACCAGGTGGTGCTTGCTGATTTTCCTCTGCTCCTTGTGTGGTTGTCTAGTAGCAGCAAGAGCACAACTTTCACTTCTCTGCCCTCTCCAGCAGCTCCCCATTCAAAGGCAGCACTGTAGGAACCCTTGCCTTGCCTCCTCATCTGAGTGACCAGCTGCTGGAAGACTGGACAATCACACAAAGAGCAGAAGAAAAGCAGTGTCCACCAGATGTTGAGTGGAGGAGCCAGACGGGGGTGGCTGGGGTGGAAGGGAGCACTCAACAACTGGGGTGCCATGAGGACAACTCATGATGTCTGACACAAAAATGATAGGTGCCCATCTCTAGTCTGAACTAGAGATGGGCACGAATCAAAAAAATGGTGTTTCGTTTGTCGTTTGTCATTTGGGGGTCCATTTCGGTTCGTTTCCATTTTTGTGAATTTTTGCAAAAATTCATTTTCGTTTTCGTTCATTTTGTTACCATTTCATTACCATTTATTTCAATTTTTTGTGATTTTTTTTAGCATTTAAAGCAGTTCAATGTATTGCCGTAATGAAAATGAAATGGACGACAAAATTTCTGGTGTTTCTGTTCGTTTTGTTTCATTTTTGAGACAAAATTTGTCATTTCATTGTGTAATGAAATGAAAAAACAAAAACGGAAACGAAAAATTGTTCGTTTTGTGCCCATCTCTAGTCTGAACTATACAAGAGCTCTCCATGGTGCTGAACTATCTGAGAAGTACTGTAAAGCTCAAACTTAACCCTGGTATGGATTTGCCACCCCAAAGAAACTGGATTTGCCCACATGTTTACAATGTTCTTTGTGATCAGCAGCCCTAATCATAAATATAAAGTGATGGAAAGTGACCCACCTACATATTAGCACTAATATCAGTAGGCCTTATTATTTCTTTCACTATTGCACACTGAAAATGAGCAAGTGGATCCCAGAGCATATCAAGCCTGAACTATCTCTGCAGGCAAAAGCCCTGAAACTGAGGCTTCCAGTTCGGGGCACATCATGAGAAGACAAAATTTTCTGGAAAAGACAAGGATGATGGGAGTAAAGGCTTGAATACTTTGCTCATATGTAGAAACAACAAGTACAGGGTTGTTGTTGTTGTTGTTGTTGTTGTTGTTGTTGTTGTTGTTGTTGTTGTTGTTAAGGGCCACCCAGTTGCCTCTGACTTGTGGTGACCCTATGAGTGATGTCCAGAATGTTCTGTCCTGTTCCCTTCTTGCAAATTCAAGGTTGTGGTTTCTTTCTTGGCTTGATCCATCTCATATTTTGTCTTCCAAGTTCTTACAGTTCATCATTCAAGGTAAAATAAATTGTGGGGGAAAGTAGAGGAAGGGGACTATGTCAGCTGTAGGAATTGGGAAATTGGATGGGTTACTCACCCAGCATCCTTGTCCAGACCTGCTTCATCCAAAGTCCAAAAAGCAATGACAACATTTCCTTCCCAGCATAAGAGGGACAAGAAGAAGTGCATTTGTATTTTTTCTGATTAGCACCCAAGTAGTTTAAAAGTAGCAGACTGGTTATGGAAGAAACCACTGAATTTTTCAAACACATATTGTGAAACCGGATGGATAAAATGACTGGCTGGCATTTGTACCTCTCAATAAATAACTTTTTAAATGATTACTGCAGCCTACCATGGTATTGATCTGCTTTATTCTCTGTTAAATTAAGGGGAAAAACAATTCATACTTCAGAGCTTTAGCCTTGCCTGGGGATTATTGGAGAAAGTTGCAATGGGCGTACAGCTTGGATTTCTAAAGCAAAGTGGAATCAAAGCAAGGATTCAATGCAGAGAAGCTTAAGCAACTTAGACATTTTGGGGGGCCCACTACTCAAGCCAAAAGACCCATAATAGTCAATACCCTGTTGAAGTTTGAAGTCATCCTAAAAATTTAAGGTTGGTAACTGGATCCCTGCCATGGGTTATTCCCACACTTAATAGGAAAAGGCAACTTTTGAATGGAGCTCCAGAATTTTCTAATATTGAAGCTTAAATGTTCTACCCAATTACATTGACTAGAAATAGTCAATACTCATTGTCTCAACTCAGCCATGGTGCTCTGTGTTCTACAATACTCACTGAACCATTCATTTCCTTTAAATAGCGTGATCGGAGTTTTGCACCATTTCTGTATGCCCCCATTCCCAGTCAAAAAGGAACCATGCAAAGTGGGGTATGGGTGGGGTGGGGGTGCTGTTTGTCTAGCAGAATTAGGAGCAACATTCCAATCAATTTGATGCTGCAGACTGCAGTCCTCATTTGGAAATGTGCTTCCAACAAAGGAGCTTGTCTTGCATCTCTGGACATGGTTTTTTTGGAACTTTTCTTCTGGACTATCCACAGGACTGTGTTGGCCAGCATGACCTACATAAGAACATAAGAAGGGCCATGCTGGATCAGGCCAAAGGCCTATCTAGTCCAGCTTCCTGTATCTCACAGTGGCCCCACCAGATGCATTTGGGAGTGCACGAGACTAGATATCTGTCTCCTGATACCACTCCCCTGCATCTCGTCCTTGAAGTACCCTGATTTTAAGAAGACTAATACACCTTGAAAGCTAGCTTCTGTCGGCAATTTTGTAGAGGTCTATCAAAAAGGTGCCACTGCTATTCACCTTCAGAGCATCAATATGGCGAGACACCTTGCTGAATGATTTTCAGGACATGTATGAATCTTTGCCTCTAGCATGAGAGAGAAAAGGAGGACTTTTTGGTCTTTTAGAGCCTCTGTTAATTGTGCAATATTACCCTGCCCTTTCTCCAGCAAGCACATTTATTTATTTATTTATTTATTTATATAGCTTGTATGCCACCCACTACCCAAAGGTCTCTGGGCAGCTCACAGTCAAAATGGACATGGTGCCTGTCTGCTCAGTAGTCTTATTATGAGATAGATCAGGCTGGGAAAAAGAAGAAACCAATAAACATTTGGGATACCTAGCTCTCCTGTTGGGGATCTTTGTTTGATCGGTTGATGCAGATGAGTTTTAGTTGCTCTAATGAGAGAGACACCTCTTGTGTTACTATATGAAAAATACTATTTATTTAACTAGAAGGGAAGGGTACACAGGAGGTTTTCTAACTATAACTATTCTAACAGCCATCTTGCTAAGCCAGGAACATGCTTCTTTTCTCTCCTCTCTAAGAATACAAGGCACACACTCTAACTAGATTTCTACCAGAACATTCCAGGTGGTGTGATCTCAACAACCAATCGGCTTTGCTCTTCACATTAAATCCAGCCCATAATTCTCTACATTGGCATTAACCCTGTAATGGCTGAAATGTAAATCTTGCTAAATATTCCAACATCTCCCCTCTCTCATGGTGGGGAAAGAGCAAGGCCTGGACAACAGACTAGAATAAGTGCTGTCTAAACTGTGGGTTCAGGAAACTATTCCTCCAAACTGCAACTGCTGAATAGGAATTGCCTTCATAAAGACCACTGTTGAAAAGATGGTGGCTCATGGCTCATGGCTTTCATTCCAAGACTTGCCCTACCACCAGCTAGAGTAAGGCAGTTCCTTCGAGGTCCATGTGTAGGGTGACAACATAAAGAAGTGGGAATGGGTTGGAGGCCAGAGCTGTGTCTTCTAAGCAGTCTGCCCTGTATCATGTAAGATGCCCTGAAGTTGCCACATGCAGAGTTCCAACAACTTGGATCAAATAACATTCAACAATGTGTTCCAGTTTGAATAGGGGCCATCTTGCCCCCAACCCAGCAGAGTAGCCCAGGGAGATGTCCATATTTCTCACTCTCTTTCTGACTGCACCCTACTTTTCAAAATCAATTATCAAATTTGAATTTTCTATGTAGGTAAAAACTGTTGATGATGAGACCCAAGCCATATCAGGCATGGGCTATTCCACACATATTTAACCATCAAAATGTGTTTGGGCTTCACAACTCTACGCAGTCTAGTTATAATTGCCTGGAATGATGAGGGATGGGGAAAAAGGATCTTTGTTCATCAAACAATCTGCTAGGAGCCACAGCTTGGCATTTTTCTTGCACCAGAAAAATAAGAGGCAGAAACATAAACATACAAAAGAACAGAGCATCTGCCCTTACTGTAAAAATGGTCACGTCTGTAGAAACATGCCCGTATATACTCGAGTACAAGTTGACCCGAGTATAAGTTGAGGCTCCTAATATTGCCTTAAAAAGTTGGAAAATTGATTGACTCAACTCAAGTATAACCCAAGTCAATATTTCCCTCCGCTGCCTTCCCCAAGCTGGTGCTGGTGGCTGTGGGTGCTGCTGCTTCTACCACACCGGTTCCCCTTCCCTTCCTCCTCTTCCTCCTCTTCCTCCTCCTCCTCCTTCTTCGCCTCTTCTTCTTCTTCTTCTTCTGAATCGGGGGAGAGAGAAGCAGTGGGATTTTTTTCTCCCAAAGCAAGGGCAGATGGTGGACATTGGTGCTTGCTATGGGAGAGGTATTTAAAAAAAACCTACCACTTCTCCCTATATGTGCCCGATTTTGGGGGTGGGTGGGTTCTACTTCTTTGAAGGAGGTAAATATACCATGGAGAAATGGGTTCTACCTGGATACCTGCATTTTAAAACAGCTGGGTGGAAATAAAGGTAAAGGGGAAATCAGATAAAATAAAATGTACACTTCCATTATTTGGATGGTTTCCTCATTCCTTTCCTATAGATCAGGGGTCCTCAACCTAAGGCCCTGGGGCCGGATGCGGCCCACCAAGGTCCTGAATCTGGCCCCCGGGACCAATTGCAACCCCCCACCTACCCCTGCTTTGCGAGCAAGCCAGCCTCCACAGCTGCTTCTATTGCTGAGGCAGTTCAAAGCAGTGGGCTATATTGCTTCTCCCACTCCCCCCCAACTACCGCCCAGATGATCAGCATGCTGGCTAGGGGGGCATTCAGAGTGGGAGGGTTAAGGCAAGGTCCCCCGCTCCCCCCACCCACTGTGGTCCGGCCCCCAGTGGTGCCTTGGGTGTGGTGGACCGGCCTGCTGTTTGAAAACTTTGAGGACCCCTGCTATAGATGTCCTAACCTTTTCCATCCCTCTTCCAAATGAGAGATCTCAACATAAGAAGAGCCATGCTGGATCAGGCCAAAGGCCCATCCAGTCCAGCTTCCTGTATCTCACAGCGGCCCCACCAGATGTGTTTGGGAGTGCGTGAGACTAGATATCTGTCTCCTGATACCACTCTCCTGCATCTGGCCCTTGAAGTACCCTGGTTTAAACCCTGGAGGTTACACATCTCCATCATGGTTTGTAACCTGTGATGGACTTTTCCTCCAGGAATCTGTCCAATCCCCTTTTGAAGGCATCCAGGTCAGATGCCATCACCACATTGTGTGGCAGGGAGTTCCATAGACTTACAACACGCTGGGTGAAAAAAATATTTTCTTTTATCAGTTCTTACTCTCCCAGCCCTCAATTTGAGTGTATGTCCCCTAGTTCTGGTATTTTGGGAGAGGGAGAAGAGCTTCCCTCTATCCACTTTACTCATACCCTGCATTATTTTGTATGTCTCAATCATATCCCCCCTCAATTGCCTTTTTTCCAGACTAAAGAGCCCCAAATGTTTTAGCCTTTCCTCATAAGGGAGGTGCCCCAGCCCAGTAATCATTTTAGTCGCTCTCCTCTGCACCTTTTCCAGTTCCACTATGTCTTTCTTGAGATGCGGTGACCAGAATTGTACACAATACTCCAGGTGGGGCCTTACTATTGTTTTGTATAATGGCATTATAATGTTGGCTGTTTTATTTTCAATCCCCTTTTTGATAATCCCTAGCATGGAATTGGCCTTCTTCACCGCTGCCACACATTGGGGAGACACCTCCATGGAGCTGTCCACCAACACACCAAGATCTCCTTCCTGATCCGTCACGGATAACTCAGAGCCCATGAGTTGATAGATGAAGTTTGGATTTTTTGCCCCAATATGCATTACATTTGGTTACATTAAAACACATTTGCCATTTCTCAGCCCATTCCCCCAGTTTGGAGAGATCCTTCTGGAGCTCTTCACAATCTTCTCTGTTTTTTACCACACGGAAAAGTTTTGTGTCATCGGCAAACTTGGCCACCTCACTGTTTATCCCTGTCTCCAGGTCATTTATGAACAGATTGAAAAGCACTGGTCTCAGCATGTGTTAGGCCGTTGTGAGGACACAATCCTGAAGTAATGCTCCCAAAGGCCCATGTGGGCCTGATCCTATATGGCACTTATGTGCTGCAGTTTTTATGAATGGCTGCTTTCGTTCTGGATCAACACAGCCTTTTAATCCATTGATCTTGTAATAGGTTGCAGCCCAATTTTCTAATCATTGAACTCATGAGAATTTTGTTGGGTTGAACATCAGAAAACAATTATGCTTGGAAGTTCAATCCACCTTTATTGGGAGGACTCCAAGCAGAAAACAGTAGCAGTGAGGTAAGATCTTTTTTATGGGGATATTTGGGGAAACTCACCACTATTGTGATGGATGGAGGAAGCCAGAAACAGCTTGGTGTCAAACGAGCAGCATCCATCAAGCGAGGCTGACGTCCACCAGCGTTGACGGTGCCCATAAAGAAAGAGGGTGTCTTAATGCAAAATTCCCTTGAAAGCAGAAACGTCTTTCAGGTGACTATGAACAGGAGATGTCTCCTTGTGTTGGCAGATCTGTAGCCAAGTCAAAATCCTTCTCTTCTGAGTGAAGCAATGCTATCAATAAATTCTGGCTGTCTGATCTGATGAGCAAGACAAATCTCACCTCCCCTGCCCACCCATTCAATTTATTATGCTTCTAAATGCTTGGGCGCATCGTGCTGTAGATCATGGAGGAGTCTGGTCTCCAGAAAAGAGAGAAAGGGAATTCCATTGCCATAACGTGCCTGGCCTTTCCTTCTTCTTCAGATGAACCTGGAGGCTGTCCATCTTGATTTCTACAGCAAGGAGATTAAGACAGAAACACCAGGTGTGAAACTGGGTTGGATGTTCATGTTTTTTTTTCTTGGCCTAGATATTGATTTATTGGCTGCTTCAAGATGATTGCTGTGATAGGAAACATCTCCTTTAGTCTTTCTGGAGGCTCCTCCAATGAATGAATGAAGTCACATGGTAGGGATGAACAACTTCTGCCTTCTCAGTCAATGGCGCCCCACCTTGGGTCCTCATGCATTCTGGCGCTGCAACTCCCACCAGCTGTGTTGGCCAGGCTTTTTATGGATGGCAAACATTGAAGAAAGTAAAAGAAACAGAGCCTATAAATGGATATGAGAAATTCTTGTTAAAACATGCACTCCCAGAGCCATAGAAATCAATAGCATGAAGCTGGGGCAATCACAGAACCCTGTGAGGTGCTTGTTCTTAGAACAACTCATGGTATTGTTGCATGTTGTCATGAGCATATATGCACGAGCAGCTTTGGAACCTTATTTCCCAACAGTTGCTCTATGAATACACCTGTGCCCTATCAAAACAGAATAAAAAAGCCTACATTCTTTGAGACATGTATGCTTTTCCAGGCATTTTCATCTTAAGTTGTTCATTTCTAGAAAATCGGTGGGCAAGGGATTAAGAGAAACACTGAGAGTCTATGGTTGTGGAAAATTAATGTTTTGTTTTGTTTTGTTTCTTTAGTAGTTTTGTTTTGTTTCATTTGTATTAAATTTTTAAAGTAGTTTCATTATGAAATGAAATGAAACACTATGTTCCTAAAGGTTCAAAATGGCAGGGGAGCTTCCTCAAACTGCCCCTGAAATTTGGAAAGGTTTGGGGTTCAGGGGGCTGAATTATGAAATTCCAAAGGTGGTGCCCCTATAAAAAAAATCTTTCTAATTGTATTTGGAACAGATGCCAAGCCATGGTGGCACTAATTCCTCACCCATGTCTTGGCTTCTGAATCCAATTAGAAAGAATTTTCCCTAGGGGCACTCCCTTTGGACCTTAGTAACTCAGCCCCCTGGCCCCCAAACCTTTCCAAATTTTGAGGGCTTACCTAGAATCACTCCCCTGCAATTTCCTCTAGGATGAATTGTTTCATCCTAGGGAGAAAAGGGGTATTTTGTCATGAAATGAAATGAAGTGCATCCTACTGTTTCATTAGGTAATGAAGTAATTCGTTACCTAATGAAATTTGTTACCTAACAAAACTATGAAACAGTGGGTTTTTTTAAATTTTGTGCCCATCTCTAGTTACCACTATAATTTCAAAGGATCATAAATGCCTGGTAGATCAATAGGCGACAATGCAACCACTTGTAGGAGGATATGGTCACAGTGAAATCCTTTATTTCAATTGTTCCTGTTTTTCATTGTTAGTACACAAGAAGAATTGGCCCAGTGTACTTGTACATTGAGGAAAATAAAGTATAAAGGGTGGCCAGCAATTCTACATAGATAATCCAAAAAATCTTCCCACCCTCCTTTTCTCATCATTTTTTTTGAATCTACATAATGGGGAATCTCTCACTCATGCCTATAGAGGATATTAAGTCATGCCTGTTCCAAGCAGCGACTGGTTTGCCAATTCCTGCCATGCCTCCTTCTTAAGACATCCATCGCTCGCTAACTTCAAAGCCAGAAGCTGTTAACATTGGAACTAATGAGTGGTGTGTTCCTCAAACTTCACCTCTTCCTCTTTTTTCTTCTGCTAATGAATACAAGGGAGAGAACCTGCTTGGTATTGCAATGGTAGGATGGCAGAGTGTGCCAGTTGTGGTTTGTTTAATTCAATAAAGGAAACGCCTTGGGGGGGAACGTATCATTGTGCCTTCTGCACCCCACCAAGTATGGAGTTATTTTTTTTTCATCTTCACAGCTTATTGAAGTGTTTACGCCTGATTTCATGTTCTCCTTCAGTCTCACTCTTCTGGGTATCCCCTACCTTTCCTCTCCATTTTAATTTTAACTCTCATGTCCACTCAAAGCTGAGACTGGATTACTGCATCTTTCTTGCATTTTTGCAACAGATGGGGGTGTTTGTGTCTTTTTTATCAGCCAGCTTGACCTTTCTTGCTTGCTGAATGCGTCTTGTATGTTCTGAGAAGGGATCCCCTTTTGTTCTGTTTCATTTTGCACAAAATGCAAAGAGAGAGAGAGAGAGAGAGAGAGAGAGAGAGAGAGAGAGAGAGAGAGTAGGGCTTGCAGTCTTGTTCTCATGCTGGAGGCCACAATGCTTGTAGCCATTACAGGACTCTCAACAGCAGTTGTGAGGTGGCCTGCCCTGAAAAGAAATGAGAAGTGGGTGAGATTTCACCCCACCTTTAACAAATTCACATCACTGCTTTCTTGAGCCTGCCAGACCTTTTCTAATTCTACTCTTATGTGTACAATTTTTCAATTTGCATTGACCTGTCCTAACTAGACCTGATTTTTCTATCTTTCATAGGTCACCAGAGTACCAAAAGCACTGTTGTCTATTAGGGTTTGGCATCCTATTTGCAAACTAGAGGGGTTACCCCCCCACACACACACACTTGTTCGCTTTACCTCCAGCTAACTTCATAATACAGCTCTCATTTTGTAGAAACTAGCATGTTTGATTTAATGAGGAATAATACACTCTTCTAATTTGGAGGCTGTCCAGGACAGTCACTTGACAGTTCAAAAATGCATCTCTGTTATTTCTGTCCAACACAGATATGCACATTCATCTGTTCTGCATCAAAATGAATTAAGTTATGCAAAATATGTATATTGTCCTCCTTTATCATTCTCTGCTCTGTTTTGTCACTGCAACTCATTCTAATTACTAGTGCTTAAAAGGAGACATTCTAGAATATAAGGGCAAAATTACAGCTGAGCTGAAATGCTCACCCAACTTTGCAAGCAATAATGGAATGTTACATTTAAAAAAAACTTGTGTTACACAGTAATCCTTGGAAGTCACATTGCCAGTGTTGTCCTGCCTGCAGAAGTAATTTGTTCCTTTGCGCATTGTAATGTGCTGTTTTGTGATGTTATTGCTAATAGCCCAGATTCCCTATGCTGGCCCATTCTGTAACTGCACCTTGGAGAAATATATGCACTTATGAAAAACACAACCAAGTGAGATTTCCCTTCCCACTTAGGAGACAACCAGAAACCTTTAAAAATATGTTGGTGAAAATGGCTGTAAGAATGCCTTAAATTTTCCTTATACAATAGCTTCCAAAATAGCTACTTGATGCTCATTACATCTAAAAAAGTAAATTTAAGTACTTATCCTACTTGTTCTTTAAGTGAAGAGTTTCTGGTGTTTGAGTTTGTTCAATCTCTGAATTGTGGGCTTTGTAATCTTCAAAAGGCCAAAGGGAAAATCTCCTACCTTCCCTATTCCTGTTTTTCAATTTCTTAAAACCTCTTCAAAATGATTCTATGCAGTAAGGCAATATTGTTCCCACTCAGGGAGTGATGCAGCACTGCTTTTTTTCTCCCCTGGAAAATAATTCTGCAATTCCTCTTTTACACCAATTCAGATTATGTTCCCTCTGTCCTTCACCATCATTTACTGTGAAACAAGAGGTGACCCAGAAAGTACTGGTCCAAAGAAACCTGATAGGGTGCTGCTATTCCAGGAAGCATCAAAAGAAAACTAAGGTCCACACTATCCATTATAAAGAAGTCATATAGAAGACAAAAGGACACCAGGAAACCCAGAGTCAGCATAATGTTGTATTCTTGGTTACCAAGAGACTTCAGTGCTAAAACTTATCTCCAAAAAGGGATAGGAAAATCTGGTGATCGGTGTAACCAGAACTAGGGGACATCCACTAGTGGTTAAATGCCTGTACTGCAGGTAAAACTGTGCTCACGACCTGGGTTCAATCCCTGGTAGCAGGCTCAAGGTTCACTCAGCCTTCCATCCTTCCGAGGTCAGTAAAATGAATACCCAGCTTGCTGGGGGGGCAATGTGTAGCCTGCACACAGTAATTAAAATTGTAAACCGCCCAGAGACTACTTGTAGTGGTATGGGGCGGTATATAAGCAGAACACTTTGCTTTGAGAACAGACAAAAGAAAAAATATGCAGTGTGTTGTTAGTCTCTGGAACACAGGATGTGTTGATGGCATCTGACCTGGATGCCTTCAAAAGGGGATTGGACAGATTCCTGGAGGAAAAGTCCATCACAGGTTACAAACAATGAGGGAGATGTGTAACATCCAGGTTTAAAACCAGGGTACTTCATGGACCAGATGCAGGGGAGTGGTATCAGGAGACAGATATCTAGTCTCGTGCCCTGATGGACACATTTGGTGGGGCCACTGTGAGATACATGAAGCTGGACTAGATGGGCCTTTGGCCTGCTCCAGCATGGCTCTTCTTATGTTCTTATGTTCTTATGAAACTATATATTTAACTTGCCATTATTTATTTATTTATTTTATTTATTTATTTATTTAACTTATATGCCGCCCACTACCCAAAGGTCTCTGGGCGGCTTACAATCCAAAGAATAAAACAATTTAGAATAGTTAAGAGTAAAATATCAATAAATCATTAATAAAAACCTTACACTAAAATCGTTATTCTAAAATTGTCATCAGCGGACCCACAATCTATATTATATCAATTAAAAACCTTCTGGAACAGGAAGGTTTTTACCTGGCGCCGGAATGTAATCAGTGTTGGTGCCAGGCGGATCTCGATCGGGAGGGCATTCCATAGCTTGGGAGCAGCTGCCGAGAAGGCCCTGTGTCTACAGGCCATCCCTCTCACCTCCTTGAGAGATGGCTCTTTCAGGAGGGCCCCCGGGCTAGATCTTAATTGCCGGGTAGGTTCATATGGAAGGAGGCGATCCTTCAGGTATCTAGGTCCTAAGTCGTTTAGGGCTTTGTATGTCAGAACAAGCACTTTGAATTCAGCTCGGGCAGCAACTGGTAACCAATGATTCTGATGTGTTCTTGATTCTGAACCAGTTGCAATTACCGTCTTCAAATTTGCCAGCGCATTGCAGTATTAGAAGTCAGAATTCTGTAAGTGGTGAACTGTGTGTGATTGTCACTTCAAGAGCTTTTGAGACCTACTGCAGTCTGCAAACCAACTTGCTTTGTCTTGTAATTGATTGCTAGTTCTTGATCAGGTCTTACTATTTGCCAGTAGCAAAGGCAAGTTGCAGCACACAAAGCTGAAGTTCACTTTGGCTTTTCCCACATTTCTTCTTCTTTTTTTCCAGATTGGAGTAGGAATAAATTTGTGAATTATGGAAAAATAGTACAAGAACCAAGGTGAAATTCAACTCCCTCCCTTCATTAATATGTAGCGACACACGCATCCCAACAACTGGATGACCAACCTCTCCCTGGCCAAGAAACCAAGGGCCTTAATAGATCAGCTTTCTCTATAACATAAGGAGCCAGAGATGAGCCTCCTTCATTAGGACAAAATATAAACACAGAGTACAGTACTTAACTTAATGCCATAACGCAAGAGACCAGCAAAGAAGAGCAAAAGAAAACTCAGCATTAGCAAAGAGGGAAATTAACTGGGTGGCGAGCATAATTAAGTTGCACTTAGTTATTCCACAATGGTGTCATACCAATAATAAATCATTTACAACAGGATCAGGAAATGCCACTGGTGAGTGCCGTCAGCGGTGTAAGGCACCAAGGATGCATTAAATTTTGATGGCTCTGTTTCCTCCCCCACTGTGTTCCTGTGCGTCAGCAGATCTATGTTCACACTAATTTTTCAAATGATCGCTTTAATCACATTTCTATCCTTCCCCCCCTCCCCCTTGCATGGCAGGACACAAAATCACTAATGTTCCAAAATATTTGAAACTTTGGAATTCATCCCCAGGGGGCAAAGTCTGAGAGCAAAGGTTAATAACTCAGAGAGATAGTGATGAATTGCTTCTGCAGACAAATACGCTTGAGAATTATCCCGGGTGGGTATTTTTCTCTCTCAAAAAAGTAGAAGCTTGAGATTGTGGAAATAATGCAGAATTGTTTGACAGCAACCTTCTCCTGGCTATTGCAGTTTGTTGACTCATAAAATGGAAATCCTACTCCTGTTGAAAGTATGATTATGACTGGCAGCAAGCATATGCCACACTGCTGTACAAACAGAAACCAAAATGGAACAGGCAGAAACAAAAACATGGGGAACAGTCAATAAGTAAATATACATTTAGTACAAGTGATAATCAATACTGCTTTGGAAATAATGCACACAAAATTAAACCTGGAATAAAATGTGGCAAGACTGCCATGGAAAAAATGTCACACTATGACAGTTTTTTATCTCACTTCCTGTCCTCTTAACTTCTAGTAACTAAGGAGCTATTAATATGACATCATCAAGCTTCTTGGAATCTAACGAGCTATCTGATGTGATGTCATAGTCTTGTCAACAACCAATGAAATCATAGGACAAAGCTTGGGATGTCATGACATCACACCAGGAGTTCCAAATTATAAATAGATGAATAAAAGGAATCCCAAGCTTCTGATTTCACTAGTGGCATCCAACAAACATAGCAGCTGTATAATACCATGGAGGGGGTGGCCAGTGGGGTGCCCCAGGGTTCTGTTCTTGGTCCGGTGTTATTCAACATCTCTATTAATGACTTAGACAAGGGAATAGAGGGTAGACTGATTAAACTTGCAGATAATACCAAATTGGGAGGGGTGGCTAATTCCTTAGAGGAGATGATAAAAACCCAAAATGACCTTGACAGATTAGAGTGCTGGGCCAAAGCTAACAGAATGAGTTTCAACAGAGAGAAATGTAGGGTCCTGCATCTAGACAGAAAAAAATGAATTGCATAGATATAGGATGGGAGACGCCTGGCTGGATAATAGTACCTGTGAAAGGGATCTGGGAGTCTGGGTGGACCACAAATTGAACATGAGTCAGCAGTGTGATGTGGTGGCCAAGAGAGCCAATGTGATTCTTGGTTGCATCAACAGAAGCATACTTTAGCCTGCATACTGTAATTAAACTGTAAACTGCCCAGAGACTACTTGAAGTTCTATGGGGTGGTATAGAGGCAGAACACTTTGCTTTTCTAGTACAAAGGAGGTGATAGTACCACTCTATTCTGTTCTAGCCAGACCCCACCTGGAGTACTGTGTACAGTTCTGCACCCTTCAATTTAAAAAGGATGTTGACAACCTTGAATGGGTCCAGAGGAGGGCAACAAGGATGGTTAAAGGTCTGGAACACATATCTTATGAGAAGCAGCTTAGGGAGCAGGGAATGTTTAGTCTTACAAAGAGAAGGCTGAGAGGGGATATGATAGCGTTGTCCCCCCAGCCCGAAATAAAGAAGCAAGACTGCATCTTTTGGGTTAAACAAGGGCCACAACTTTATTAACATCTTATTAATTATTATGAAATAAGGGCGCCTACGTAGTGCAATAGGTTGGGATCGGTAACTCACTAAGAGATCCATATCCCAGGTTACACTCTGTGAGAGCCCTGTTAAAGGTCTAAATACATCAGTGCTGCCCTCAGCCACTTACTAATCCTAATTTATCTCTTACCTTTTGCCTATGTTCAAATCCAACCCTAATTATAGCCAGAAGGCTATCAAGCACCCACTGGATGTCATTCTGGGATCTCACCTAACTATACTAACCTATGCTCACCCACCTGGCTAAGGAGCTATTAATACACTCCTAGTCCCCCACCAAGCTGACTAACCTCAGCCCGTAGGCTCCCTTGAATCTCCTGCAAGAACAAATATAACTCAAACTCTGATAAGTGAAGTCCATCTTGCCTATACAAATCCAGGTAGTAAAAACTGTTCCAAGGGTGCAGATCACACCCCCGAGACCACCGCACATTGCTTTCCCCACCTCTCGGTTGACACCCTTGTGGATGCAATCAACCATGCGAGGATTCCATGCTCCTCGCCAAAAAATATGGGGTATAATATATGACCAAAGCAAATGCCTTTGGGGGAAATGATGCTTCAAAACCCTCAGGTCAACAATGACCTCACTGAGTGAGGTCATCACCCCCCCGATGCTCCATCAAAATGGAAGGCAGTTCTACCATGCAGCACCGCACTGCCACATCCAGGAAATCCTTCCACATCGTGCCTCTTCGTCCACTCCACTCGAGTACTGCCTACTGCCTGAGGCCCATGTTGTTGCCCCAACCTCACATGGACTGCGGCCCCAAAAGATAACGCTGTGTCCACACATAAGCCCCACATTATTTTATACTCTTCTGCCATACCCGCTGTTACCTTTTTTCTAAGCTGACCCACCTGCAAGGTTCCAATAGTTCATCTTGAGAATGTTGTTCCAACCCACTGGTCGTTGCCCTTCCACTCTCTTGGCCCCTTTCCAGACATCGCTCTTTGTTTGCATTCCACCAAGTCGATTCCTACAGTTGGGAACTAGAGATGGGCACGGAATGAACTTTTAATTCATTTCGTTATTTGTTATTCATTTCATGAGCTAACAAAACAAATAACGAACCAACCCATCAAAGAAAAACAAAACAAAATGGAAATTTCCATTTCATTCACTTCATTGTTCATTACCCCCTCCTACCTTGTCCTGGTCGCCACAGTCCTCCTGGTCCTGGTGGGAAAGGTAAGCCTGTAGAGGTGCTGGCCCCAAGCCAGCACCTCAAAAAAACCCAGCTGGGGACTTAAAACAAACAAAAAATCAAATAAAAAGGGGATGCACAGTCTGCTCTTGAAGGGAAAAAAAGCAAACAAAAAAATTGAGGCACTGGCCTCAAGCCAGCTCCTCAAAAAGCCCTTTCTGCTGAGGATCAACCCCCCCACTGCCACTGCCACTGCTACTGCCACTGCCAC
This sequence comes from Phrynocephalus forsythii, assembly GCA_029282475.1. NCBI lineage: Eukaryota > Metazoa > Chordata > Lepidosauria > Squamata > Agamidae > Phrynocephalus > Phrynocephalus forsythii. The sequence goes on from JAPFRF010000022.1 coordinate 9,933,150, forward strand.
TGCCACCTGGTAAGTTGGACCCGAACCGGTTCAGCTCTGTTCAGGTTCGTATGATTTTTTTAAAAAATATGTATGAACCGAACCGAGCCAAACCAAGGGTGGGCCCAAAACAGATGAAACCAAGCCATGAGCTTTCTGTTTCATGCCCACGTCTAATGGGAACCCATTCCCAATCTTTATAGGTAGAGAATACTCAGAAGTGGCTTGCCATTTCCTTGTTCTGCGGTTGTCCTGGGACTGTCCAGCTTACCCAAGGCCACACAGGCTGGCTCTTCTCTCAGGCAGCCCCATGGAAAAATCAAACTCCCAACTTCTGGTTCTGCAGTAGAGATGGGCACAACCAGGGAAAATGATGTTTTCGAGTTGTCGTGTGTCAGAGCTGGCCCGTTTCGGCTCATTTCCGTTTTTTGCAAAAATTTTCAAAAATTTGTTTTGTTTGTCGTTTTTTCGTCTGTCGTTAGTACTGGTTTGGGGGGCGGGCTTCTGGAGGCACCTCTCTGGGGTGGGTGCCTCCTCTGGCCCGCTATGAAGGGAAAGCGGGCTCCTGGAGGCACCTCTCTGGGGTGGGTGCCTCCTCTGGCCCGCTACAAAATGGCATGCATAGCCAATTGGATATGCATACCAAGTTGAGACTCAAGGCACCTCTTTTTTGGGTGCCTCTCTCTGTTGACCACAGGCCCACTGCTAACTGCAGTGTCACAGTGCGCACACTGGGGGAAGGCTCCTCCTCCGTCTGGGCGCTCTGTGGTTCACCAAGAAGGGAACTGTACTTGCGTGTGTAGTGCAATGCGAGTACAGATTTGGCTTAGGGTTAGGGGGGTTAGCGCAAGGGCTAGGGTTAGGGTTGTTACGGGTAAGGTTAGGGTGAGTTCGTGGGGTGCACCTCTGGGTGCCTCTCTGACCCACTAAGAAGGACAGTGTACTGGCGTATGGGTTAGGGTTAGGGTTAGGGTTAGGGTTCGGGCTACGGTTAGTGGGCTTTTTAGGCCCGACAGGCACATCCCAGAAGTCTCAGTCAAAACCTGGTCAAGTGGCCATGCAATTGGTGGAATGGCTCCAAAAATTTGCATGGTCCACTCCCATGGCCAGCCCATCATTGCACAGGTGTAAAAAAATAAAAATAAAAATAAAATAAAATCAATGGAGACGTTTTGTTGCAAGAAAAACCCACTGCTGCTACTGTAAAAATTCAGGCAGTTTTAAAATAGCTATTTTCACATGTTTCTGTGGTGCTTTGGTGTGTTTTTGGACCACCACGATTTCAAAATAAATAAATATTGCTTGCGGTCGCCCCATTTTGGATCCCCCGCCCGCACCGCATGGCATGGCGAGTTGGCGTGGTGAGATGACGAGGATGCGCAGCCCAGGAGAGGAGAGGGGGGAGGCCGGGGACCCCCCCCAGAAACCACCCCTCTGGTAGGTGCCCTCACTCAGGCAGGCATATTTTCGCCTGCTTTTTTGGCCGGGAATCGGTTTTTTTATTTTTAAAACTTTTTTTCTGTGCCGCGCCGCTTGGCGAGTTGGCGAGACGACGACGATGCACAGCCCAGGAGAGGGGGGGAGTCCGGGGACCACCCCCAGAAACCACCCCTCTGGTAGGTGCCCTCAGGCAGGCATATTTTTGCCTGCTTTTTTGGCCGGGAATCGGGTTGTTTTATTTTTAAAACTTTTTTTCTGTGCTGCACCGCTTGGCGAGTTGGCGAGACGACGAGGATGCGCAGCCCAGGAGAGGAGGGGGGAGGCCGGGGACCCCCCCCAGAAACCACCCCTCTGGTAGGTGCCCTCAGGCAAGCATATTTTCGCCTGCTTTTTTGGCCAGGAATCGGGTTTTTTTAATTTTTAAAACTTTTTTCCTGAGCCGCTTGGCATCGTGCGATCGCTGCGATGCCGCCAGGAACGACCACGACAAATCAGACCCAATTTTTCTTTAGTCGGTTCGAGTTCGAGTTCTGGCGGAGTAATTGTGGTTCTTCGTTTCGTTACGTAATGGAAACGAGGAACCGAAACGGAAACGAGGATTTCGCCAAGTCGTGCCCATGTCTATTCTGCAGCCAGATACCCAAACCTCTAAGCTATCTGGCCAGCTTTTTCAGACTTAACAATGCCCTGTTATCAGCTGCAATGGCCAGGATTAAATTTGGGGGAGGTTGCATGTGTAAACTGTTCAGTGGATATCTTTTTTTTATTTGCTTGTTTAAGCTTATACCCTGGCCCTTAAGTGGACAAGCCATTACTCTGGGCGGTTATTAATGACTCTCCAGGGGACATGTCACATTGGATGGTAAGATTCTGGATATTGCATCCCTGGTAATCTTGGGTTGTACTGGAGTTGGAGAAAAACAGCACATGGGAATAGGGGCAGATGACACGTACATGCTATCGCAGCTGAGCACTGCAAGAAGGACCGGTTTCTGATATAAGCAAGGTAGTTACAGAGCCTGGGCAGCATCACTATGCACAAAGTGTTCTCTCTTCCTTGCTTCTGCTAGCAAGTGCTGACATGCAAGAAATGTGAGTGATGATTGCTTGCTATTGTTTCGACCTCTTCAGAAAGACAAAGATGAACTGGTCCCATCTACTGAATGACCTATTTTGCTCAATTAAACATGAAGCTGTTTGGTTGGCGTGGCACGGCCTTTCTGTCCCTTTGGACTTTCTCTGCCTCTTTGGGTCACATTGTTTGAAATCTTCATTGCAAATTAAAGGGCCTGGGCATTTGCTCATTCCCTATTTGGCCGCTTTCTGTCTTCTGTCTCTGTTTTTCATAACTGACCTGGCTTTAATGTAAATCTGCAGCAGACCTAAAGAACTAAACAGCTGACCAGCTTTCAGGAATCTCCTGCCTTCTTTCATTGTGATCTCCTGGGGTTGTAAATTTCAGACTGAGGTTTGTTAAGACCTGCTGATATGTTGTATGCAATTGCAACCCCCCTGCAGGGACTGGCTAGCCCCATTTCTCTTGCTGACTGATTTCCTGCTTGATGATATAGGATGTGTCTTGTCCCTACTGCGTTGAGGATATGGAAGCTCAGAGAGGGAGAGAACATAACATAAGGCTATTTCCCAAGAAAATGGAAATGGTATCTTTTCTTCCTAAAGTGTTGGCAAAGTCTGCTTCTTGCCCTTCAGATGATGGAGGGTTTTCAAAGACACCAATGAACTCAACACCTGCAGCATTCACCAGCTTCCAAAAAGCCCTTTAACAATTACTGTTGGAAACTGTTCTCTGCCTTGACAAGATCCTTGCTGACATTCTGGGTCTTGGATTTGCTGAGAAAGAATTGTTCACAGTATTCTGCGGCAGCCTGAGCTTCAACGGCTTGAAAAGGAAGATATTGCATGCCTGCGGCAGCAATCTTACCCATTAGCTTAACCAGGTGCACAATGATCCCCAGCCACTTTAGACAGGGAGCCAAGCGCTGTGCCCATCATTGTTGCTGAAGCCACGTAGTATTGTCATCTCCATTGCCTTGGAAACACGCCCCATCTCAGGAGACAAGGAGGAGATGCTTCTACACTCTTTCCCACATGGAAAGGAAAGGAAAAAGAAGGCAGTAGGTCACAGCAAAGTACTTGAGTTGGAACCTGTGATTTTTTTTTATTTTGTCCTTCCAAAGGTCCTCTCAGAATGAAGGTGGGTAGGGACATCACTGGAGAAGTCACACACAGGCAATGTTTTGGTGCATCCACCCCATCTGACTTGACCTTTATAGGACCTTTTGGAGGCAAGCTTGGGGGGGGGGACCTGTAGGCTTTAACCCAGTGGTGTCCAAACTTTGGCCCTCCAGATGTTTTGGACCACAGCTCCCACTGTCATTTGCAATTAAGGCTTGGAATTCTGGGAGTTGTGGTCCAAAACCTCTGGAGGGCCAAAGTTTGGACACCCCTGCTTTAAGCCAAGCAAACAGCCCCACAAACCCACTTCTCCTGCCTTCTCCAGCAGCAGCTTATAAAGAGGGGCATCTCAAATGGAGGTCAGGTGTTGGACACCTCCTTCTCTGGGATTGAGTAGTGATGCAGAACTGACGGCATCCTGGAGCAGGTAGCATTTTGAAGCAGAAATAGTGCTTCTGGGGTGATGCAGGCATCTCTCTAGTCCTGCATTTGTCCATCCCCCAGTTCCCTGTCACCCAAGGCAATGGGCTTAGAGTGGTTTATTTGAAGGTCAGATTGGTTGCTCAGATAGCAGGATTAAGCTGGGGATGTCTGATGGACTGGTGACACAATGCATTGTGAAGGGGCGATGAAGCTCTGACTTGGCCATGGAGGCACAGCAACTCAAGAGGCAAAGATGCTGTATCTCTACCATATGCAGGCAATGAAGAGAAGCCAGCTTAGCCTGTGTGGTGTAGTGCAGAACAATGCCTCCTAGCCCTGGGTCCCCACATGTTCTTGGAGTGCAACTCCCAGAAATCTTGGCCAGCACAGCTGGTGGTGGAGGCTTCAGGGAGTTTTAGCCTCAGAGGTACTAAGGGAATCACTGGTATAAAGCATTAGGGTCAGATTGAGAAGTACCGGGTTCAAGTCCCTGCTCAGCCATGAAACTCACTGAGTGACCGTGGGCCCATCATACTCCTGCCACCTGATCTACTTTACAGGGTGGTAGCAGGAACAAAGTGGGAGAGAAGGACAACAAATAAATAAAACAATACCATAGGCATGGAGATATTTGCTCATCCTCAGACACAAACAGCTACAGATTTATTCTTCTTCCCTGGCAGGTGGACAATATATTTTGTAGCACTCTAAAAAGGGAAATAGAGAATACAGACAGGAACAAGGATTGTGGTGCAACTTAAGCAAGTTAAACAATACAACTAATGTTTTGACACAAATAACATAAATTGCACAGACTAACAAAGGCAGATGCTTCATTGTGTGGATTCTTAAGAAGCCCTCTTTTTTTACAATAAATGTTTTGCCTTCTCCTTTCTGTGTGTTTTGCTTTTGCAGAAAATTAAAGACAAGTTGTTGGAGGAGCAGCTTCGGAAGGTCTTGATGAGAAAAATTACTGCTTCTTATCTTATTGTTTCCTACACATGCCTAATCTTATGGGGCTTGAAAACTCCTCAGTCAGGTGTCACATCAGCTCCCAACATCATAAACTGTCAAAGAAGAAAGAATGAGACAGCATTCTTTAAGTCCCTAAGACCAGTTGCAATGTCATTGGGGCTGTGAATCCACTCCTGGTTTTAGTTCAGGCCCAAAATGTTGAACCCTATTTTGGGGACTAGGTCCAGTACATTGCATAGCTATTCAAAAGTTCAGACTAAAACCCAAGAACACATACATTGCTTCACAGCAAGTAGCTTTTAGGGGTCCTCTCATCTCAGAAGCATTATACAGTCCCCTTGATTAATCACCTATGGCAGATTCATGGTTGATCACTCTTCCTGGGTGGAATTAGCACTGCTGGAGGCAGTTCTGGGAGGGAGGGGTGGAACCCAATGGCAGTTTTGCTTCCTCTTTCCGTTACTGCTGTAGCCAACTGGGATGTAATGTTTAAAATGCAGAAGTTGATTGGTTGGTGCTGAGCTTGTTCTTTAATTACCACAAAATCAATAAAAGCCTAGGAATTTAGAGAGAGAGAGAGGGAGAGGAGGGGGACCCTGGAAATCAATGCTACCTATGTGTTTAATTGTCTAATTAAGTTTCCTCCTGAGGAAATTTGGCAAATCACAGCTAAACCCTTTAGGCTTCTCATGAAATACCTTGGCCTGTGTGCCAGGCGTTGCACTGGGGCCCGATAAAAGTGTGTGTGGGCCTAATCACATACAGAGCAGCACAGTGATAGAGGTGGGTGGCTTTACACCAGGAGTGTCCAAACGTTTTGTAAGGAGAGCCAGATTTGGTGAGGTGAAAATGTGTGGGGGCAGCATTTGGCCCCTTGGCCCGGACTTTACACAAGCCTCTAGGACAGGGATGGTGAATCTATGGCACGCGTGCCAAAGGTGGCACGCGGAGAACTTTCACCTGGCACGCAACATGCTCCCTGCCCCCCCACTTCCCCCTCCACTGGACCAGCCATGAGGGATTTGTGGAGGGGGAAGTAGGGCATGGGCAGGGAGCATGTTGTGCGCCAGGCTGATCCCGCCCCCACCCCCTGCCACCACCGACCCCGCCTCTGCTGGTCCCCGCCTCCACCGCCATTACCGTTTCCATCCATGACCCCCACCGCCGATGACGCTGACCTCGCCACCCCACATCCACTTCAAAACAAGAGGAAACAAGTAGATTCAGATTCCTGATAACATCATATGTTTAGCGTTTAAGGTGCATGCCTTGCTATTCTATTTTCTCTTCAGAAATACAATTATAAAAATAAAATAAAATAAAATAAAATAAAATAAAATAAAATAAAATAAAATAAAATAAAATAAAAATACCAGATTAGCAAATATGCCCTGGTCTGTACCCTATTGCTAGTCTCAACAAGAGGAGACCCATTGAATCCATGGAATTTACATGTGAGTTGACTCGACACCCAGCCACTAACTGAAGAAATGGGATGTTGTGTTTGCCTCTTGAGACTCAATACAACACCCAAGCCAAGTAAGTTGGCAAAATGTCAAGTGAGGGAAGCAGGTGCTAGAAGACTTGAACCACTGGATGCATTTTGTTGCTTCATTTCATAGAAGTCCACTTCTAGTCTTGTGTATCAAAACTGGAGGTGGGCACAAAATGATTTTTTTTTCATTTTTCATTTCCTTCCCTCACAAAATGAGAAACAAACTGCCCCTTCAAAGAAAAAACGAAACGAAACGAAATGAAAATCTTCAGTTCATTCCATTTAGGTTTTTTTTTTTTTTCCCATAGGAATCCCCGCCCCCCAACTTGCCTGTTTGGGTGGGGGAATGGTGTGGGGTTTTAAACTCTTTTTTTGCCACCAAAGCCCCATTCACCAGCTGATTGGCGCTTGCTTCAGTGGCAAAAAGAAAGAAAGTTTTAAACGCCCCCCGTCATTACCCCCAACACGCCCAATCGGGTGGGGGAAAGCACAGGCTTTTAAAACTTTTTTTTTTTAGTCCCTGAAGCAAGCGTCAATCAGCTGGTGCACAGGCTTGCTTAGAGGACTAAAAAAAAAAAAACTTTTTAAAGCCCCCCGCTCCTCCCCCAATTGGGCCTGATCAAGTGGTGGAAAGCATGGGTTTTTTAAACTTTTTTTAAATATCCAAAGCAAGCTCTGTGTGCCAGCTGATTGGCACTTGCTTTTGGGACTAATAAAAAGTTTAAAAAGCCCACGCTCCCCCCACACCCAGAAACACATAAAAGAAAGCTTAAAAATATTAAAAAATATAAATACACAAACACAGTATTTACATAAAATATGCACATAAAACACATAAAACACATACAAATGAAAAATGAAACAAAACAAAAATGAAACATTTGTTTTTTAAAAAAATCATTTCAAATGAAATGAAATGAAACAAAGATAAACAAAACAAAAAATGAAATGAAATGCTACTTTGGCATTTTGTGCCCATCTCTAATTAAAACTCTTCCTCATGGAGCTGTAGTTCCCAACCTTGGGTAACCCAGGTGTTATTGTACTGCAACTCCCAGAAACCCCAAGCCTGCACAGCTAGTAGTAAAGGATTCTGGGAGTTGTTGTCCAACCATACCTGGGTTACCTATGGCTGAGAACCAGTACCAAACAGGAAATCAAATTTGGCCAATATCCATTACGTCCCTACCCTGGAATTGTTATTTCTGTCCAACACAGTTATGCATATTCATCTGTTCTGCATCAAAATGAATTAAGTTATGCAAAATATGTGTATTGTCCTCCTTTATCATTATCTGCTCTGTTTTGTTACTGCAACTCGTTCAATTACCAGTGCTTAAAAGGAGACATTCTTGAATAAAAGGGCAAAATTACAGCTGAGCTGAAAGGCTCACCCAACTTTGCAAGCAATAAACCTTATACTGTATAGTGGCAGAGTCTGGAATGTTACATTTAAAAGAAACTTGTGTTACACAGTAATCCTTGGAAGTCACATTGTAATTGTTGTTGTGCCATTGTTATGTCCCTCCCTACCCTGAAACTGGGAAACATTCCTGTCCTGGAATGTGGTTCCCAGCATCTTCTGCTGACAGCCAATTATGGTTTTAAAAATACCAGTTAGCATTAAGGAAGGGGGATAGATAGATAGATAGATAGATAGATAGATAGATAGATAGATAGATAGATAGATAGATAGATAGATAGATAGATAGATAGATAGATAGATAGATAGACAAACTTTTCTTGACTCTCTCAGTGTAAAGAGAGCTATGATCCAATACAACAGCCAACATGTTGTACAAACCCTCAAGCTGACAAATCTTTTTATAACCTTTGTCTTAGTAAGCTCTAGCTGAAGTTCGTGGGAGTCTTATCAGCTCCCTCTCTGAGCTGAGTTCCGATCAACGGCACCACCTGAACAAGAAACGGGTTATCCAGAGTGTGAATGGCACCTAGCACTTGTTCGTGTGGATTACACAGTAGCCATAGCAACCATCCCTTTATGAAACTCCGGGCTTCAGACAACCAGGTACGGCATCTGAGCTCATCTCTTCGTTTTTTTTTAATTTCCCCCTGCAAACTTGAGGGCAGGGCTGACAGTCAAATCGGTGTGACAGGTTCATTTTCTGGAGCCCTGCAGCGCCTTGGCGATGAGTGGGTAATTAAAGATCACGCCTGGGATTCACAAACGCCTACGACGTGTGTGTGGCTCAAAGCTGAAATCAAGGAATGGAAGAAAAGTTGATTGATCTGCCTGAGAGAAAGCTGTGGTGGCCTCACTCTTCATCCCCTTTTGGAGGGTGTGTGTGTGTTGAGACACGTCTTCTGCAGCTGGAAATAACTTTTGTATTGTAAAAGAGGTGGGTGAGGGAGATGAAACACAGACCATCTGAACTGGATGGAGGGTAGAGATGGGCATGACTTAGCGGTATTCCCGTTTCCGTTTCCGTTACTCTTATCCGTTACTCTACGGAAACGGAAATGGGAATTACTCCGCCAGAATTCGAGCTCGAACCGACGAATGAACAATTTGGTCTGATTTGTCGTGCTTGTTACTTGCATCGCGGCGATCGCACAATGCCAAGCGGCACAGAAAAAAGTTTTTAAAAGTTAAAATAAACCGTTTCCCGGCCCTATAAGTAGGCGAAAACTGTCTGAGGACACCTACCAGGCCAGAAGGGTGTTTTATTTGGGGGGGGTTCCCCGCCCCCCTCTCCTTGGCTATTGCTACTGCTGCGCTGCTGGTACCAGGCTGGGAGGGCGCATCCATTTGCCATGCAGTGCGGGGGATCCAAAATGGCGACCGCAATACTTTTTTTTTTGCCCAAAACCCCACCAAAGCACCACAGAAAATCGAAAATTAGCTATTTTAAATGCTTGAATTTTTACAGTAGCAGCAGTGGTTTTTCTTGCAAAAAAGTCTCCGTTGATTTGATTTTATTTGATTTTAAACACCCCACCAATGAAAGCCCACCACAAAGAAACATGTGCTAGGTTTTTAGTACCAGGCTGGGAGGGCGCATCCATTTTTAAATGCTTGAATATTTTTACAAAACCCCACCAAAGCAGAAACATGCGAAAATTAGCTATTTTAAATGCTTGAATTTTTTTCAGTGGGTTTTTCTTGCAAAAAAAAAAAAAGAGTCTCCGTTGATTTTATTTTATTTTATTTTATTTTATTTTATTTTATTTTTTTTTTACACCTGCACATTTGCAATGATGGGCTCGCCCATGGGAGTGGACCATGCAAATTTTCCACCAATCGCATGGCCACTTGGCCAGGTTGACCACAGAGACTTCTGGGATGTGCCAATCGGGCATAAACAGCCCACTAATCGTAGCCCAAACCCGAACCCTAAGCCTAAGCCTAACCCATACGCCAGTACACTGTCCTTCTAAGTGGGTCAGAGAGGCACCCAGAGGTGAACCCCAATACTCACCCTAACCTCACCCGTAACTAGCCTAACCCTAGCCCTTGCGCTAACCCGTCTTAACCCTAAGCCAGATCTACTTGCATTGCACTACATGCAAGTACGTGAGACACAGCGGGTGCAAAGAGTCTGCCAGTCCATCACTTGTGGCTCTGGCTGACTCCTGCAGCTCCCTCCAGGAGCCCGCTACCCCCCCAAACCAGTACTAACAAAAACGAAAAAACAAAAAAATGAACCGACTAATTTTTGCGAAATTTCGCAAAAAACGGAAACAAGCCGAAACGGACTGCCTCCGACACACAACAACTCGAAAACGTCATTTTCCCTAGTCGTGCCCATCTCTAATGGAGGGACATTCCAGTGCGTCATCTCCATCAAGACAATTTTGGGGGGTTGACAACAACAACCATCTCAGCCACGGGAGCCCTTTGACAGGCACCCGGGAATTCAGAGAGGAACCATGGGGTATGTCCCTGCCACCCACAAAACATCTATTTCACTGTGCATCAGCCTCTGATCTCAATATTTGGCCTTGAAGAAAGGCACATGACACAGCTGAAGAAAGGACCGGGGAGGAAAAAAGCTTCCTCGTTATCAAATATTTATGGAGTGTTGATTAGGGATGGGCACAAAATGGAAAAATAATGTTTTGTTTTGTTTTGTTTTGTTTTGTGCTCACCCCATTTTGTTTTGTTTTGTTTCTTATGAAAAATCTTTTAAAAATTCATAAGAAATGAAATGAAACTAAATAAAATGGCTCCCCTGGGTCCTAGAGGCACCAGATTTGGTGCCCGGGACTCCGGAAGCCATTTTTAAAGGGCTCCAGCCACTGACAGCTCAGCCATTTTCAGAGGGCTTCTGCTGAGCTGTCAATGGTTGGAGCCCTTTCGTTTCATCTATAATGAAATGCTACTTCCTCATTTCATTTTATTTCATTTTGTTTTGTTACATAATGAAACAACAAAACAGCATTTTGTTTTTCGTTTCCTGCCCATCCCTACTGTTGATGATTTCTGGGACCCCTTTCTTCTGCTACTAATAGCTGGTACTTCCTTGTGTTATTTCCTCTTTCCTTTGCCCTCACCAACCTTGGCTTCACTTCCCCACAGAGCCAGGATGACTTAGTTCACAGCTACTCATGCCACCTCCCTTTCTAGAACAGGGATGCAGTGGTTTCATTGTTGCTGACCCCCAAAGCCAAATTCCACAAGGACCACAAGAACAAAGAAGAACCTAAAATGGCACCAAGAAGAATAACAGCCAAAGGCCACAAACATGTTTCCAACAATTCCATAAAGTCATCCTCATACAGAGTGTGCTTTTCCACTATCAGGAATATGATCCTCAAAGGAAAGAAAACCCACTACCTTGGCCGAAATGGAAACAATATGGGTGGGCAATGCCTCCCAACTATGGGTCTCCAAATGTTCTTGGACTCCAGTTCCTAGAAATCCTGGCCAGCACAGCCAGGTGAGAGCTTCTGAGCCTTCATTAAATAGCATCTGGGAACAAGTAACTGCATTACTTGTTGCTAGTTACTTTCAAGCAGAGTTGGGAATATTTCTTTTTCCTTTCCTTTCCTTTCCCATCTTCACTTCACTTCACTTCACTTCACTTCACTTCACTTCACTTTACCTTACTTTACCTTACCTTACTTTACTTTACTTTAGTTTACTTTACTTCACTTTTTGGGGAGGTAAGGCAACGTGAATGCTGATCATTGCTATGCTGGCCGTGAGATTCTGGAAGTTGTAGCCCAGCCTCTACTTCCATGCTTTGAAGGAACTGGGAGTAGATAGGAATACAATCGTGCACACGACCTTCCAATTCAAAAACCCAAGGGCTCATCAAGAGATCATCAGTAGTGGCTTAGCAGACAATGGGGAAAATATCCTGTCAGTATCACTTATGCCCTCTGCCAACGAAGTTATCACTCGGGCGTAGCACCTTGTAGCACCTTGATGCTGTGTAACAATTTCCTTGTACTTCCCCGATGGCTGCTGCTGAAAATTATGAATAATGCAAGAACTGCAAATGTGAATACATTTCATGCCACCAATTTCATGTTCCGTGCCTCTGAATTTGGGTCACCTCTTGGAGCAGAATGTGGATTTGTTTAGCACCCGGCGATATGACCTTGCATATGTGTGACAAGTTTCACAATATGGCTTTTTCATCCTAAAATGACAGACCTTTCAGTCCAGTTCCCCACACTGTTTACTTGGGAATAGAGTTAAGAGGGAAGAGATCACCACCCAGTTGGAACTGACTTATAGTGAGCCTCATAGGATATCAAGGCAAGGGGGGATATTTAAGGAGTGGTTTTACCAGTCCCACTCTCCCCCCCCCAAAGTGGATTTCAGTGGCAGAGCAAGGATGCAAACCCTGTTCTCCAGACTCCTCATCCATCACTCTACCCACTACACCATGCTGGGTATTGTAGACATGATGCAAAAGGGAAATGAAGTAATGGAAGAGGAGGCAACCACCGGAGCAGTTGCAACTCCTCTTTCCAATGGAAAGCTCACCCCCATTTTGTTCTTCCTTGGAGGTTGAGGGATGCAGCCTTCCAGTACCCCTTAGCTCTCCTTGCTCCTGGAAGGAGCCATGGTGACACTCAGTTTTTCACTGCCACTCAGGAGCACAGAAATAATGCATTAAGTGTACTGTAATGACAACAATGCTTCTGCTTACTTACCTTGCCAACATGTTTGAGCAAGGTGTAATTTAGTTTTTCATTGAAATGATTGAGGGAAGGAATGGGGGATAGACATAATTTCATTTTTAATTGGAATCTGAGTCATGGCAATTGGACTTCTTTTCTAGAGAGATGGAATGTTTCGCTGCTCAACCAAACAGCAGCGAAACACTTCAATCTCTCAAGAAAAGAAGTCCAGTTGCCGTGACTCAGCTTCCAGATAAATTCACCTGGGTGACTGAGAATCTTCACAGACATTTTGTTGTTTAAAGTGTTTTTAAAAATTAATTCTATGAGCTAGCAACACACTGCTAATGACTAACAGCACATTTGGCTAGAGTGCAGCATGCAACAATAGGAACAAATTACTTCCTTTGAAAAGTATTAGTAATACGATATTTCCAGGCCTATGTAGCAACAGGACAAGGTAGCTGTCATGTTTTGTTGGGTTTTTTGGGGGGAGGGGGATGGATTAGTTTCCTGCCATTCAGACAGTGTTCTCCTAGGCTTTCTAGAAAAATTCTTGAGGGGTGGTGTTGAAAAAGGAAATACAGTGGTATCTTGTATAAAGGAATTAATTCATTCCAAATGAAATTCTGTTAAGCAAAATTTCCATTATACAAATTTCCCATAGGAATGCATTGAAAACAGAGTAATCCCTAATCACGGCCATTTTTATTTTGTACGGATTTGCCCCATAGGCGATTCTGTTAAGCAAATTTCCCCTATCTCTGGAATTTTTTATGTTGCACAGATTTTATGTTATACAAACTGTTTGTTATACAAGGGTCCACTTACAGTATAGGAAAGATCACTCTGTTGCAAAATGTACACTTCTGGTAAAACTCTTTTTCATTTCTTTCATGTTTTTCTTTTTTTTTTTTTTTTTTTTTTTTTTTCTTTTTTTCTTTTTGTTGTCTTTTTTTGTTACATAGCAAAAGTACACAGAACCACAGAGAAGAATAGCTACAACTTCCCCAGATAGTCCACTCCTTCCTCATTATAATCAGCTTCCTTAGACATTTGTGGGAGAAATAATTAAAAAGTTTGACTACCATTGTGAACAGCTTGGCAACAAATTAACAAAGAGGTGAGATCCAAAAGAAAGAGAAAGGAAGTTTCAGGGGAAAGGCAGGGCTCTCTTTGAATGGATAGATGAACAGTCATCCCAGCCCAGACAGGTCCCTCTCAGTCACAACTACAGGCAGCATGTGAGGTTGTAAAAACTCCAACACTGTCTTCCCAGCTCTTCATGATATTTGTCCCATACAGAAAAGGGAGAAAGCAGGACCCCCCCCCAAGTATTGGGTGGTAGCAGAAGAGATCTTGTTCACCACTTCTAGATGACCTTGACAGTCCCATCTCTACTAAGCTCTTCCTGTCACTGGTCTGCACCACCTTTGAAAGGGTTCAATTACTTGTAAACCAGAAGGGCAGGATTGTTGGGTCAGGGGTCATCAAAGCTGATGGCAAGCGAAGCCTGAATGAATGAGTTGCCTGATTTCTAAGCATGTGGTGCTTTCCAGCTGGCAGACTAGGAGCCCCATTGTGGTCCCATCACTAGCGAGAAACTTAGATGTCACAAAGAGGTTGGCTCAAAGTGGAGATGAGATCAAGACCTGCTGTGTGTCATCAGCCTCCCCAACTTATAACAAAGATCGGAGGAACAATGGGTGCAGCTACGCTTTCAGCACACAGGGGGACCTAACTGAAACAGCTGCTGTTTGAAAAACATTTCAAGCTATTGCTGGGAGTAATTTCTCATTTCAGCACCTTAAAGAAATAAATCTGTCCCTTGAGTTGCAGAATTGAACCTTCTCCGGTCAACTCAGGTGGGCAGATCTTGCTGGTATAGGTCCAAAGCCCTGGAATTCAACATGGAGAATGTCATCCTTTGGACCATAACTCCCAGAATCCTGAACATGGGAGGAACCTCAGAATTGTAGTCCAAAGAATAACATTCCTGAGCCCTGCAAAGCAATGGGTCAAAGGCCCCGGGCACGACCCACTCTCTCAAAACAGCCCACCACCATCCTGTTACAACAGGAGCAGGAGCTGTTTGGCAAAGCAGCCAGAGTAGCTTTGTCATTAAATAGGCAGTATAGAAATCCAATAAATATTTTTTTTTTCTTTTCCAAACAAGAAAGCTGTCATACTAGGCTCAAAGGCAGTCATTTGCAAACCCCAGATATAAAGCTTGGTCCTGCCAGTATACCATGACCATAAATGAAAGAATTATGCTTTCTCACAATAGTAACCAGCTGGTCACTGAGCTGAATATGAAAGGGAAAAGGGGCTCTTGGTCATTGACTTCCAAGTCCTTTTTCAAAAGATGTTATGGTCATATGTTCTGACCATCTCTGAACTCATAGCAGAGAGTTAAAATTATCTTACAGATGACAAAGCAATTTAAGAGCAAGACAATCCCAATATATCTTGCTTTGCAAGAATATGGACAATTTAAAACAGCTTACATGTGCAATAAATATTCACATTTCTTTATTTGCCTTGATGAAAAAGGCTGTCTCCACACATCCAAATCAACAGCTGCTAGATTTTGTTTTGCTCCAGCACAAAATGAAAGACCAGTGCCTTTTTTTCCAGTCTATGTCAGCATTAGCAAGAAGGTGGGGGAAAGGATTCCACTGAAGCCTCGGATGTTGCATTAATAATTGCATCTCATGTAAAACCTGTATGTTTTATGCAAAATACATGCTTCCTGTGTGCATACAAAATGCAATAAATTGTGCGTGTGCGCGTGTGTGCGAGCATGCACGCATGGACACACACACACGCACACACACACACACACACACACACACAAAATGTATGAAAACACTTTTTACACGACCCCTAAGATCCACACACACACACACACACACACACACAAACACACACACACACACACACACTCAAGAGGCAAAAGAAAAATGATTTTTTGGGGGATGGGAGACACTCTGAATCTTCAGATATTCACCAAAAGAGCAGGTAAAACAGTGCTCTTAGTCAGCAGGTAAAAAAACTGTTGAAATTTGCAATTCTTACTTGGTGGCAAAGAAATAAGCGAGAATATAGTACAAGCCAAGCCTGATTTCAGATTGCTTGTGTGTGGCGAATGGCCTGTTGTTCCTTTGCCACACAATAGTCTGAGTAACATATTAAAAGGGGTTAAGTTCTCTTTCAAGTGGAAAAGAATTAGAGGAAGGGGACCACAATCACAATTTGCACTCTGCCATCCACTACAAAGGTGGTAATTCAATTTGAATGTTCTGCGTCAGCACATCCTTTATGATGTTAGTGGGGAATATATTGGCTGGCTTAAAGCATTGACTCAAAAAGAGAGGGGGTGTCCACACACACAACCAAGGGAGAGTGAAAAAGAAAAGGAGGCTAGTCTTGTGCACTCCCAGACGCATCTGGTGGAGCCACTGTGAGATACAGGAAGCTGGACTAGATGGGCCTTTGGCCTGATCCGGAATGGCTCTTCTTATGTTCTTATATATGAGTTTGAGCCTCAGTCAGCACCTTCTCTCTCAACCTTACATCCCAATCCAATCCAGTCCAATTAATTCCAATTATATGAAAGAAAGGTGGGAAATGTTAATTGAACGTTTCCTGAGGTGTGAGTTTGACACATCGTGCATTCGTCTGGTTAATAGGAAAAGCGCTGCATTTTCTAGATTGCTGATTTGCCATCATTAAGGAAATCATCAAGCCCCAGTCAGTTGGTTTGAGGAATATTCCTCTCTTATTTCCTTATTTTTCGTGTTGAGATCTTATTTGCAATAGCCTCCAGGGCTTCAAGAGTTAAGCGCAAATAATTGTGCTGAAATACGTTTGTACGTTCTAAAGACAGCCACATACACTACTTGGTTCCCATTGTTTTTGTAGGTCATGCTGTGGTTTGTTGTGCCCCTTTTAGCATCAATAGTCAGGGGGAAGTTATCCAGATACTTGTCCCCCCCATGTTCTTTGCTTATACACGAAATTTCCAATCCGAGTCCCAATCCAAATTCTGATTTTTTGTGAAAATCAAAAAAGGAGTGTCAACTCCAAAACAATACACATGTAGGAAAATGTAATAACTTTATTAGACCCACAAAAGAAATCAAGCAAACAAACAACAGACAGCTAGCTTTCAATGATAATTCATCCTCTTCAGGATGTGCACCAAGTTTGTGTGGGTAGCTCAGAAAATTACATATTTTTCTTAAAGCCCCCAAGTCTCATGACTGTTGTTTGGGGAAGGCTAGCTTCTTGAGGTGGATACAGATGTAGTCTGCAAAAGGATGTGACTTCAAATTTCACTTTGGCCAACCCAGCATTTGGACTTTATCATCTTCCTGTTAAAACAAAAGTCATCCAAGAATTTCTGCATCCCCCTCTTCTCCCCTTCCACTTTCTTTTTGAAGCTCAAAGGATCTCTTATTTGGTTAGGGAAAAGAAGGTATGAACGAGGCATGGCCATCCTCCCTCAGAACTGGGATTGAAACTTAGCTCAACCACCTGGAAGAGCCAACTTTAGCCCAATTAAGGGCCTTTTCACATGACCCCTAAGATCTGCTGGCCACTTAAATTTGGACCAGAGATCTTAAGGATTTGTCGCCGTTCCTGCGTTCCCACCCCCTCCGCACCCCTGGCTGCGTGAGGGGAGGGAGAAAAAAAGGAAGAAAAGAATGCTGCTCACCTCCGTTCTGCCATCTCGGCACTGCATTCAGATCTCTTAAAGGGGTGGGGGGCAAAAAAAGAACAAACAGAAGCAAGGAGAGCCCGGCAGTCACTACTGTTATATCCGCATCAGGAATTTTCACCCTCCGAGAGCAGGTACATGAAAAGTGTGCTGGGACGCGCTTAGGTGGGCGTGGTTGCACTTAATTATCTGTAAACTCCGGAGCTGGTGGGGAAATAATTTTAAGCTCTGGAGCTGGGAGCCATTTGCTGCGGAGTTTAGGGGTCATGTGAAAAGGCCCTTAAACAAGGCCAAGAGTTTTTACCTGGTAGATGCTGTACTCTTTGGCTTGTTTCAAGAGTCCATGGTGTTCAAGAACCCACATGGTCCTTCAATTGTTGTCCTGGCCACCCATTCTATGGGATTTGACACAGTTCAGAGAAAAAAACAGGAAATGGCCTTGTGGTCCACAAAACAATGCAAATGCAGGAGTGGCTGATGCCATTAATAGACTGCTAAAAATACCCAAGGCAAACATTTGATGATAATTCGTCTTCTTCAAGCTGTGCACTACATTCTTGAGTTGGTGCATCACTAATTTTAAAACAATTTAAGTGGGGAAAACAGTCTAGGAACTCACAGCTGTACCTAGGGTGGGGTCACTGGGGCTTGTCCTGAAGGTACAAAATTTAGACAATGCAAAAATTGACTACCTGAAGTATTTGCTGCTGGAAGGATGCAAAGCTTTTCACACACTGTAGGTACACCACCTCCATGCACTCCTCTTTAGGCAGAAGGAATCAGCAAACAGGTGCAGGGGACAATCCACCTGGTGGTAGCATCCTCAAACCCAGTGGTTTCTCTCCATTGCTCTTCTCTGCATGTGCCACCCCTTGCTGTACCCATTGATTTTGTATGGAGCAAGATCTTGTGGAAACTCAGATATAAGAAAACCACTTGTTTTCAAAACCAGCAGATAAATAAGTTCCAGCACTCCTCACTTAGCGACAGAGTTCCATTTCTACAACTAGAATTGGTTGTTACGTGAGGAGCTTAAGGCGGATGTATGGTGGTGTGTTGAGGCTGCCCTCCTTGTAGGCCGACCAGCGTGGAGAGGCTCTCCAGGAGGCCATGGGAGAAGCAGAACAAACAGAAGGGGGAAATAGAGATGGAAGAGGCCAACACTCTGCCCTACTTGGGTCATTCTCCTCCCTTGTGAAGGCATTGCAATGTCTGCAGCAATACCCATCCCCCTGGAAGCAGCGGAAGAGAAGCAAGGCAGCGAGGCACATGATGCAGCCCTGCTTTCTCCCCTCTGAGATGGTGGCAAGGTAGGTTCAGGAAAGCAGAATCAGGCTGGACACTTTGGCCCAAGATCTGTGGGCTGGAACAGTTCCTCCCAAGGTGGCCATTAGGTCAGGGTAGCATCAGCTTTGGCCATTGATATTGGTTGTAAGTCCAGGTGGTTGTTAAAGTGGTAGGTTGCTAAGTGAGGAGTGGGCCCAGACACCTCTTGAGGCTGGAGATCACAGCTTGGAAGATGCACCTCTTTGCTCTATGGTACACAGAATCTGGGGGTTCTAGGCTCAACCGGCACAACAGCAGCAGCTGGCCCTCCATGGCCTGGCACAACAGCAGCAGCAGCGCTGGCCCCGACACCCTCCGGGCCATTCACATGCCACCCGGGCAGATGAGGCACCAAGCCAGGCCAACCCCGCGGCCAAGGCAGCGGCGGCAAGATTCAGGCAGGCGAGGCTGAACATGGCAGTGGCGGTGAGGGGCAGCCCAGGTGCACCAGGCACATCTGCACCTTTACCTGGGAGTATTTGGAGGTGGCGGTGGGGGGCTGCAGCAGGGGGCGGTAGGCAATTCGGTGTCCCCTAATTGCTGCGTCCAGAGCACCCCACCCCCTTGCCCTCCTCATGCCACATCCCTGGTTCTGGGATATATAGTCCATGGGGTAACAGCTTCAGGCAGGAGTCCCTCATGTTTGAACGCTCTTTTCTACGGACTCGACTGGACTGGGTGAGCTTTTTATCTGAATCAGCACAGCTCTCTTAACCTCCTCATCTGCACCGCTGGCACTTTGGCACTGTAAAATGTTTTCTTCTTCTTCTGCCTCTCTCAAACAACCTCTCCTATTAACTAGCACTCTCCTCATCTCCTGCAGACACAGCAGGGGGATAGACTTCTGCCTGTCCCCAGGCTATAAAGCCTGCATCCACCACCCCCTTTTGATTTCTTCCCATGAAAACTCCCAATTGGTTTTATGCAGCTTCTCACTCCTAGCTAAACACCAGTCCGATCAGAATTAAATTTGCCAAATGAATTTTTTCTCTCTCTTTGTGCACCGCTAACATCCACATGGCTCAGACTCCCTGGCAAAGCACACAGGGAGGACCTGATACTGCTGATCGTTCAATGACTTTTCAAAGAGCACCTGGGAGAATTCTGGCTTTCATATTCCTTTAACGTTATATGTTCAAATCTAGTGAAAATTCATCAGCTCTGTAGCTATCACATGTTCTGGTCCACTAGCTGACCTACCTGTGCCAAGACACAGGTAGATGAAAGCTCAGGACAAGTGGGTGAGTTGGAGGTTCTTACTCTTGGGTGTGAGATGGTTTCAAGGTCCTAGAGCAGTGATGGTGAACCTTTTAGAGACTGAGTGCCCAAACTGCGATTCAAAACACACTATTTTTTCCCCGCAAAGTGCCAATAGAGCAATTTAAGCTGTGAAGGGGCAATGCCATGTGCCCACAGAAAGGGCTCCAAGGGTGCACCTTTGGCCCCTGTGCCACAGGTTCGCCAACAGTGTTCTAGATGGCCACTAGGGATGGGCAGGAAATGAAAACTGAAATGCTGTTTTGTTTTGTCATTTTGTTGATTTTAGTATAACTGTTGTTTTAATTATTTATTGATATTTGAAACTGTTTTAAAAATGAAACCTTTGAAACAGCTGTAAAAATAAATAAATAAATAAATAAAATGAAATGAAATGAAACGAAACAAGGAAGCAGCATTTCGTTATAGATGAAATGAAATGGTCATTTTTGCATTGAAATGAACTGTTTTGTTCAATCATTTTCTGAGGGCTCCTCCTCAATGGCTGGAGCCCTTTAAACCTGGCCCAGTCAGTACCAGGTGGTCCCCTGGTATCGTTTTGTTTTGTTTCATTTTGTTTCGTATGAATTTTTTAAAATGTTTTTAAGAAACAAAATGAAACAAAAGGGGGTGAGATTGAAACGAAATGAAACAGTATTTGTCTGTTTCGTGCCCGTCCCTAATGGCCACATCCACCTTGTCTTAGCTGCTTTATGGTTTCTTTGCACAACATTAATTTTCTCTGTGTCGTAGCTACACAGCAGAACACGTCAAAAGGGAAGGGAGGGAAGGGAGGGCTGGGGGAGTGGACAGCTAGTCAGCCTGTCCTGCCACTGAAGTTCAAGAGTTTGTGGAGCACTGGCTTTGTGACTCACAAGAAATCTTGTGGAGCAAGCAGGATTAAGAGAAGAGTCGGAGGAAAAAATATCCACGAGTTTCCAGTGAGTCTTCCACAATCATGTGGACCATTGCAGAGCCCACTACCCTTCGTGTCAGAGTGCCTTGAAGTTTTATTTGTCAAGAAATCATTCCAAGATCCCTGAGAAATAAGTTCCACCATCTCTTCTTTCTCTAGCTTGAAGAATCCTAACTTTTTGCTTTTGAATGTATAGGAGTAAATGGGACTTTGACTCTTAGGTATTATTAGCGGAGTAGTCAAAACTATTGCTCTTAGATTCAGATACATTCAGAGCTATCCAAATATGGCATTGTTTGGTGGATTCCAAATACTTCTAAACAGAAAAGTTTTTCCCCCCTGTAGAACCTTTAATATTGTTGACTCTCCTTTTCTTATGTTAATGTCATTTTCGGGGGAGGGGGGGTTAAAGAACATCTAATGTTATGGTGCACAAAGTATTCCCCTCCTGCAATTTTATGATGGTCCATGATTATTGTTTTATTTCATTTATATATTGCTTTATTTGTAAATGTATTGAGCAGCTCCAAATTAATTTCCAAAGGCCATCTCAGTGTCAGGACAAGGTGTCTTTTTTTCTCTTAGGCATTCCAAATCTCTTAAATATTTTAAGTATTTCAGATCTATTACATTCATCATCAGGGGGTGGTTGCCTCCTGCTTGTTTGATTCAGCTTTGCATTATTATTTTTTTGCATTCCCTTCAATTCTGCTCTGTTGGTAGTTGCTTAATCAGACTTCAACAATTAATTGCATTATTTTGTTTTATAGTGATCACACCATACCCAAACTACTCAGTTTTGTAACAAAGTGAGCCAGTACAGTAAGTAATGGCAAGGAATTAAGCAAGCAAGTAGTGAATGAGATAACAATTATTAAGTAATATCCTCAATCTTACCCTTAAGTTCCACAATGTAATTCAAAATATTTGGATGAGATCCCCTCTAAAAACCTCTCTCATTATCCTTCAACAGATTGGGCTTGTACCCATCTTGTGGAAGGAGAGGAAGACAGAGAGAGAGAGAGAGAGAGAGAGAGAGAGAGAACAGAAATAATTTGTGTGAGGACTTCCTTCCATCCCAGACGCATCCTTGTTGTGCATTCTGAATGACTTTTAGAAAACTGAAACAGAATAAATAATTGATACAGTAGCACAGCAAATGAGCATCAGACAACGCTTGAACTAACTGGTGGGCTTTTCCTAGAAGTCCGCTCCAGATAGCTAGGAAGCTAGGAGTGGAAATGGAATTTCTGCTGTAGAGAAATAATAGGGCCATAATATATGGATTTTGCTGTAATATTTACTTATAATGCCATTTCACTATATGTACCTCTGAATGTGCTTGCACACACACAAAGGGGAGGGGGAGAAAGTGGCGAATCCTGTACCACAAACAGTCTGCTTGCTGTAAGACAGCAGAAGAGACAGGATTTCTCCCCACCTTTTATTTCCTTCCTTCCTTCCTTCCTTCCTTCCTTCCTTCCTTCCTTCCTTCCTTCCTTCCTTCCTTCCTTCCTTCCCAGAATGATCTCGCTGCCAGATGGATGGTATAGAAATCCAATAAACAAATAAATAAATTACCCACCTGCCTGTCTGCTTGCTTTCATTCAGTGAGCTCAGAACGTGTACATGATGTCCTTCCTCCCCATTCATTCTCTGAACAACTAGGTTAGTCTGAAAGAAGTAACCAGCCCAAGGTCTACATGGTGGAGCAAGGATTGGAATCCAAGCCTTCAACGCCCAACTCTTGTCTCTATCAACCGCAGTACAGTAGTGATCTTCTCTGATTCCAATGAGAGGTTCACTATGCAATCTCCAGATGTTGCAAAAGTGAGGATGTAAAGCTCATGAAATAGGCCATTGTTGCTTGTCCAAAACAGGCACCCAGTGCAGCAGTACTTCATGTACTAAATGCACACCATGCTCCAAGTTGGTCTTCCTCTGAAATGGAAGCAAAGCCAATGATTTGTTTATTTATTAAATATTTATTTATTTGATTTATATACATTGATGGAAACACACTGGCAGAGTCACCTGTGGATGTATCTTTTCAGGGGCCTAAACTAAATGCTCCCCCACTGCAGTGTCTCCACTGATACAGCAGCATTATCATTGTTTTCTTAGGTACTTCAGTTGGACTGTAGCCAGCTTAAAGGCCTTAAGTTATATTTCTCATTAATTCTTAATTCTTTGCCCTAATTCTCCATCTGTAAAATTCACATGACTGTTAGCCAATGCAGGAAGATGTGTGGGTGAACATAATTTAGCTAATGACCCTCGAGTACACTGCAGGCTCAAAATATCACACATTGTTCCCTTCATGCTTTTGTTGTTGTTCAGTCATTAAGTCGTGTCCAACTCTTTGTGACCCCATGGACCAGAGCACACCAGACCCTCCTGTCTTCCACTGCCTCCCAGAGTTTGGTCAAATCCATGTTGGTTACATCAATGACACCATCCAACCATCTCATTCTCTGCTGTCCCCTTTTCCTTTTGCCTTCAATCTTTCTCAACATCAGGGACTTTTCCAAGGGACTCTTTACTCATGAGGTGCCCAAAGTGTTGGAATCCCCAGATTCAAAATCTGTCCTTTCAAATCTGTCCCTTCATGCTATTGCCATCCAAAATGGCCTCTTTTTTCTGATCAGGACATTTTGTGTCTAGAAAGGGCAACAAATGCTTTCGCAGGGGTACCAAACATTCAATAAGTGCCTTCTAATGTGCTTCTGTGAGCTACATTTGTGCAGTACCTATTGGTCTTCCCAGGTCTCAGTGGCACATTCACTAACAGGAATGTAATGTCAGGATGCAGGAAAAGGTACAGCTGATTGGCTGAAATCAGCAGATAGCAGTTGTCCTTTAGCACAGACGTTCTCAGTGGGGGCCCTATGGTTCCCCTGGGGTCCCTGACACATTCAAAGGGGACACAGAATGGGAACAATTCTTCACATACCACCTTATTAGCTTTGTTAAGTGATTTGCACAATCATGGCTCGCCCTATTGTTCTTTCATCTTGTGTGTATGACCTTACCTGTGTGGGAGGTGTCAAGGGTAGGTTCTTTAACCTACTAGCAGCTTCAGAAGTTGGATGTCCATTTCTTTTCTCTCTTTCCTAATATCTCACTTTTCCCCCACTTTGACATCCAAATCCTCAAGACCATATGTTCATTGGGCATTCGGTGAGTTATAGTCCAACAATAAGATGAAAAAAGAAGCATCTATTTATAACACACATGAACATGTTTGATTTTCACAGCTGAATAGAGTTGGCACTTGACTGGAACTGAAGCAGAAGGCCACTCTTGCCACAACTGAGTGGACCAGTTGACTAACTGAGTACAAGGCACCTTTTTCTATCTCTACAGCTTAACTGTTAAGGCTACAGTGCTGACGTGGGCTGGAAACTTGAGGTTCCCTCTAGCCCCTCAATTCTATAACATTTATTTTCTGTCCCGGAGAACTTTGAAGATATGTTGTGTATCAGGCATTCTGATGTATTTTGCTGTTTCATTTAAAGTGGTTCCATTTGAGCCATAAAATCTCTGGGAGTTAGTGACTCTAAAGTCAGTGGTGCAATTAATCCATTATGGGATTAAGTTTGCACTTCAATGGATGTGCACAGGGAACCTATTTTGGAGATCAGTTTTAGCACCTTGGACAGCAACTGCAATGCCCAAACTAAAACTGAGAGTTCATTTGTCATTCCATTGACATCAGAGCCATGAGCTTCTAGCATCCAGAATGTTCCCCATGCTGCTTTTAAAAAACAATAAACAGGAAGGTATCTTATATATTTGATAAGTCACCAGATTTAGGTCCAACAGGCTGGGGGAAAGATTAGTTTGGGTTAGGAATGAGCACGAAATGAAAAATGAAATGCTGTTTCATTGGTTTGTTAGCTAACAATATGAAACGGGGAAGCCATGTTTCATCAGCAATGAAACAAAATGGCAGTTTTTTTCTCAAAATTAACTGATTCATTTTGCTATAAAACAGCTCCCCTGGGTCCTAGAGGCACCATAGTTGGTGCCTCTAGGACCCAGGGGACCCATTTTATAGAGTAATGAATTGGTTTGTTACTGTTTCATTTTGTATGGTTTTTTTTTTAAATTCATTTTTAACAAAATGAAACAGATCATGAGAAAATGAAATGAAATGAAACGAAACACAATTTTCCATTTTGTGCCCATCCCTAGTTTGGGTCAAAGTTTCATGGCTTCACTTTGATTGTATACATTTTTGGTGGCCAGGTATGGAGAAAGCTGAGAACTGGGGAAAAATCCTTCCCATGAGAGACCTAAACTGACTCATTTCTGACACATCTGGCAGAAGAGAAATCTCTGCAGAGAAAGCCATCAATAAGAAAGGATGTTAGAGGTAATAGAGATGGGTCACACCCAGTCTTTTCTGAAATTGCCAATTTAAAACTGGAGGTGCAATTCAACTTCCAGACTTGATTTCCTTTTGCATTGTTTAAAAGCAGGAGCTGCCTGTGATCAGGAGTTCATCACTCACATTTCTGTGTGAGACTGTGGGAATGACTACACATATGGACACATCGGTGGGTTCAAGCCGCCTGGGTCCCATGCAGCAGCTCCTCACTGCTAGTCTGGGTGCAAGGCTTTTTATTAGTTGCAATAACAGACCATCACAAGGGTGGAGACAAGGCCTACATGCCAGGAGTCGGGCAAGCTGGTGAATTCCTGGGAAGCCTTATCTAGAGTAGCAGGGACTTGGGCTGGTCACGTAGCTGGGGTATAGAAACATCACAGGCAGCTGTGTCCTGAAAACCCCTCCCACAGGCTTCCTGGCTGATCTGTGGGGGAGAGATACAGACCAAGCTGGCTTCTTGAGTATGTGGGCTGTGGAATTCATTTCCTTCCATCCGGGGCCTCCTCACTCAGATAGAGAGGTTTAATGATTCCCAAAGCCCTCAACCCATGCAGCCAGCTGGGGTACTGTCCTCTGCTCCAAGGGGACATCTCTTTATGAGACACCATCCAGGTTGTGACTCTTCTGTTACCAGGAAGTAATACAGGACAAGCAGCTCCTCAAAGAAATCCCACGAGTGGAGAAAGTCTAGATGAGGCTTCCTGTCTTGGCACAATCAAACAGCATCTTGAAGATTGTCTGGTTTCCTCAACAGATCTTTCCTACAGCACAGTCCTAAGACATTTTTCCCTCCTGTGGCTTTCATGATTTGCTCTAAGCATCATTTGCTCAAATTTTCTGCTTCTGTGCAAAAATAGAGATGCTAAAGACAGGCACTCAACAGGCACAAAGAAAGACCACCTGGTTTGTCCCCAAAGCCAAAAATATCAACTTTTATCCATCTGTGAAAAAAAAAAAAAAAAAGAGAGATGATGGCATGTTTTCCTATTATTTCCATTTCATAGAAATGGACAAAACTCAGACTTGGAAATAAACACATGCGCTCAAGGACTACCACCAGTAAAAATCTCACCATCTTGCAGAGAGAAAAAATTGAATAAACCAATTTACTGATCAAGAACAAAGTGGTCTAGTAGATTCAGCCCAGAACACAGGGCTACGTGTGAACCATGCAGCTGATTTTTCTGCCTGCCTTGGTGAATGACATCTGTCCTTCCCCTCCCAGTTTATCCCACATACTTGGTTTCATATGCTGCACATTTGACTCTGAAGACCAATGTAAAGGGCCAAATATATATGGAAATCATAGGCTTGATAAGCACCAGGAAATGGGAATGAATTGCACGCACACACAGATACACACTCACCATTTGCTAAACAGCACTTGAAATATCACAGACAGAGTAACTGACTTTTCCGCAGCTGGGATAATGTAGGTCAGTGCCTCAACATAACAAGAAAATGAATGTTCGTCAGAATGAAAGACAGAAGGGAGCTAATTACCAAATGGAGATTAAACAAGCATCAGATAAGGAGCAGAATGACATATTCCACTTTTCTGGATAAGGAAAGAGAAGCACAACGTTGATTCAATGCATTGAACCCGGGTTCTCCAATCAGAAGATGTGGCAGAGAAGAAGCAGCGATGGTTTGAGCAAGTTTTCAACCAGTTCGAACTGAAGCAATGCAGCTCAAACTGCTTCCCTTGTTGTTTCTTTGAAAGTTCCACCAACAATTGTTATTGTCTTCCCATAAGGTTGTGGCTCTCACTTTTTCCCCGTGATTTGAGTTTCTCTCTTAAGAGACAGAACATGTTTCCTTTACAAACAAGCAAACAGGGCTTTCTCCTTCTCTCCTATTATAATTCCAAAATTGGTCTATGGATATCCAGTTTCAATCTAGGGTCTGCTTCCCAGCCCAGCTTAATCCCCTGTTAGCTGCTTTGCTTCTGCCCCACCCAACCAGCGACTGCCAGCCACCAATTCTTGGACTGTAACAGGGGGTGAGGAAGCTGCTGTGTCTTCTGCTTTGGATTTTTGGAAAGTTGGGCGGTGATGCCGAAAATGGAAGCTGAATCACTTCAGGAAGCATAAGAAGGGCTAGAACTGAGAAATTATTGTTTAGGACCTTTCTTTCTTCTTATTATTTTTCCTAAGGGTGGATGTTTAAAAAAATCAATTCTCCTTTCAACAATTGATCTCCGTTAGGCCTCCTTTTCAAGCACATCCATCAGAGACAGACTGACTCAGATTATTTTGACCTTTCGAAATAGCTTAGATCTCCTGCTGTCCTGAATCACCGCCTGTGCTTCTGTCTCTTTCATTGGCCTAATTTTTGTTCTTTGTGCAGTAATCATGCAAGGCTCTGACACATATTATTTGGGAAGTGTCCTTGCCCTGCAAATGTCTTCCTACCAATTTACCCTCATTGTTTCTTGTTTCTATTCAAAGACCTGGGTGCATCTCAAAGCAAAGCTTTCTTTCCTGCTTGTGAGTTTGAAATGATACCAGGAGGAGGCTACTCAGCTGGTCCCATCAGGGCAATGAATGTGATCCAACTCTTAGAATGTCCTCAAAGGCCATCTTTCACCTCAAGTATGCATCTGGGTGGATCTGTGGTCTGGTTATGATTTCATAGGCTGTTGGGCCAAAGGAATAGTCCTGTTCCAGTACGTTTGGTTCTGAAACCTGGAAAAATAGCCTACCAGCACCAACTTGGGGAAAAGTAATGGACTGTGTATCTGAGTTCTAGAACAGCAACATCTTTAATTATTTATGTAAAATATTTATATCCCATGTTTCTCCCCCAAAAGAACCCAAGGTGGCTTACCTTATAAAACAGAATTTAAAAATGAAAAACAAGATATATGCAAATATTTCAAAAGAAATAAACAAATTATTAGCAAAGTGCGCTCTGCAGAGTCCCTGTATTGAAAAAAAAAACCTTTTTAAACAACCATCATTAAGTACAATTTTAACTGTTAGGATGCACGTGGTGTGCCTCTTAGGAGGCACTAGGATTTTTATTTTTACTCTTTTTCTCTTATCTGATCTCTTGAATTGTGTTTCCTTTTGATTTGTATTTTGAGGATATAAATATAATAATAAATTTTAATTGTTGTTTGCTTTGTTTTTACACCACCCTGAGTTCCCTTGGGAAAATTGGCGTGGTTTATAAATCTAAAAATAAATAAATAAAAAAAATAAATAATATATTTAAATAGTACTGAGATTAATATGAAAACATATTTAAAATAGAGCATAATAATGCATATAAAACCCTACTCAAACCACCAGTCATTACGAAAAAGCTTGCCTGAGGAGCTCCTATGATATCATACGACTGTTACTGGCCATTCATTGTACAACTATTTTTTACCATTTCTGATATGTAAAAGCGAGGTAGGACACATGCTTACACATACTTATGGATGTAATACTCCTTTGGATAATCTCTGGCATTATTTCACACTGAAGGGCTCACGTATAAGAAGACTATGTTTTGGAGATTATCCGCAGCTGTTTAGCTTGTTTCTGGAGCCAAAACCTGAGGTGGAATTCTACTGGTGGGATTCAAGATGAAAACATCTGGAAACCACTCAGCTGCATCAGTCTTTGCAAGGGTAACATGTCAGCCAATCATGGAATTGTAGCTACCCTACAATTAAACACATCCACAAACTGGCAAAACAATTTGTGTCTCATTAACAAGAAGATGCATACAATGCTGACATGAAAATTAAGAAATTAGATACAATTATCGTATCAGAAGTGAGCAAGGGAGAGACATTGACAGAAACTGCATTATATTCATTTGCATTTTAACTCAGCAGTTTAGGCATCTGGCTAAGAGGCCAGAGGTTAAGAGTTTGATTCCCCATTATGCCTCCTTGATGGAGACTTAAGAACATAAGAAGAGCCAACATGGATCAGGCCAAAGGCCCATCTAGTCCAGCTTTCTGTATCTCATGGTGGCCCCACCAGATGCATCTGGGGGTGCACAAGACTAGATATCTGTCTCCTGATACCACTGCCCTGCAGCTGGCCCTTGAAGTACTCTGGTTTTAAGCCTGGAGATGACACATCTCCATCATGGTTTGTAACCTGTGATGGACTTTCCCTCCAGGAATCTGTCCAATCCCCTTTTGAAGGCATCCAGGCCAGATGCCATCACCACATCCTGCATGATCCATATGGTCCCTTCTAGTTCTGCTATTCTAAGATGATGAGTAGAAGTAGCAGGAGAGACTGGCACAAAGTGCTTCATCACACTTCATGCAAACTCATATGTAACCACCTCAATCCCTAGTTGGCTGCCCCCATCACAGTTCAGCATACACTGACTGGATTCTCCTTCACCAATAGTATGCCAGTCCAGGCAGGAGGTTGGCCTACCCTTCCCTGGCTCCTCTGACAGCTGACCACTCAGGTGACGAGAAAGGACAGAGATTGTTTTTTTCCCCATGCTGCCAAAGGAGGTGGGGAAGGACAGCCCAACCTCATGCACAGACTGGCCCACAGCCAAAAAAGAAGGACCTGGGTAATCTATGCCAAATTGTCAGTGGGGCAGCTGTCTGGAGGGAAGGAGTTAGGGAGAGGTTACATGTGGCACCATTTGTACGAATGTACACAAAGCACAACAAAGCACTTCCTCCCCGTTTCTAATGAGGAGCTTACCAAAGTTCAGCCGATACACCTTTGAGAGCAGCTGATCTCTCTAGTTCCTCTTTGTAGAAGCATTTGAGAAAGCAAGAGAAGGTAGAGTGACTTCATAAAGCTGTTCCCCTTCCTCAATGGAAGAAATGATAATTATTATTTTGCATGCACAGCTCTTGTTTGTGGCAGGAGGGCAACATGTTTCTTTGCCCCAGGCAGCAAAATGTCTTAAGACAGAGCCACTCTTCTCGTGACACTTCCAGATCATCTGTCAAAATATCTGATGAGAACACTGTCTTTCTCAAGCATATGGATTCAGATGCCTGCTGTTTGCCTCCAGGCAAAAGGGGGTCTGTTGTGGGGAAGGATCAGAGATATCCCAAATGGATGCACCAGACCCTCCCTGACTCTACCCATGAACCCCTATGCAGATAATGTCCTTTGCTTCTTCTAGCATCGATCCACATCCTTTCAACCTGGTCCACAAGTCACCCTGTCTCTGGGTATATAGTCTGCTGAGGATCTTAGAGCCAGAGGAGTGAAAGATGAGGGTGGGGGTGGGATGAGAGAGTGCAATGTTGGCTGGTTTTGGCCCTGGTGTTTTCACTCAGTTCCATACTTGGAAAGCTGGCAAGGTAGCTGCCGTGTCCAAAGGCCGAGGGCATTGGTCATTTCATAGGTTGTCACTAACAGCCAATAATCTCACTGGGTCAAGTAAAAAGAAGTGACAGCAAAGGAAATAATTTAGCCTTTAAATGGCATGTTATCCAGTTAAAACCATTTACCTTCTGCTCCACTGCATGCCATTGCTCATTTCAGTTTTAAGTGACAACGCCCTGAATGCTGCAAACGGGCTGTCTCTGAAGAGGCACTGATGTTTAGAGTGATGTTTAGAGGGCCCAAAAGGAAGGGTTGATTTTTAAAAATATATGTTCTATGTTACCTTAACATCTGAGCTTAAGGTTGACTCTGAAGGAGTGGGAGTCCCTCTTGGCTGCTGGTGGGGAGAGTTGAGGAGAACTTCTCATCTGGCACTTCCATGCAAACATTTAAATTTGCTCACTTAATGGGAACTTTCCTGCCCAGCTGGGAAACTCCAGATGGACAAGAAGGCATTTGCCAAGCTCAGAATGAACACAAATGCCTTGCCATTTAGGAACAAGATGTTCAGTGCTCAAACCAATCCCTGAAAAATGAATTCCAAAAGCCAAAATATCAGAATCCCAAAGCCAAAATATTAAAAGCAGGTTTTGACAATTCAAATGGTTTTGAACTCAAATGAGAGAGGAAGTTCCAGGTTTTGACAAAAGTTATGTCCTGGGTGCTCATTCCAAGACAAGCAACGCATGGAAGGACAAGGGAATCAGGATGGATCAAGGTGAGGTATATCCATGGAAATCACAAGCAGAGAACCACTCACCTACCCTGATTTTGATACCTGCATATGAAAGATGGGGTGGACAGGGTGGGAGCTGTCCTTTATCCTCTGCTCAAAGTTTAACATTTGACCATTTGAGAATACATTTGACCATTCATTGAACACCTGGATAAACTGGAATCTACAAATTGAATGCAGAGGAGAGCAGCAGGAAAACTTGCAGAATATAGATGACTCAGATGAAGAAAATGAGCTCATCACTCACATCTGCTTGCCAGTACACTACCGCATTGACTTCAAGGTTTTGATGTTAACATACAAAGCCCTAAACTGTTTGGGACCTCAGTATCTGACAGAGTGGTTTCTCCCAAGAAGAACTGCCAGGATCACCTGTGCTAGCCAGGCAGGACACCTGGGAGTTCCAACCCCAAGGGAGGCCCGGAAAGTTGTAATGTATTTGTTTGATATTTGTCATGAAGTTATTACATGCCTTCCCTGATTTTTCAAACATTTAGTAAGGCAGTTACCCTTTATCAAGAGCCATTTTTATCTTCATTTTATCTTCTATGATTTATTTTATGATGTCTATTTTGGTTTTTAAAATGATTTGTTTGATATTTGGCAAGATAAAGGTCTAAAATAAATAAATAAATAAATAAATAAATCTATATATGAACTAGTTGTTGTTGTTTTTTGTTGTTGTTGTTTTTGGTGAAACAAGAGTCTGTCCCCCAAGCTGGACTGGGCAATATTCATCCTCAGAATGTTTCCGAAAAATCCTATCACCCTCGACAAAGAAGAATGAGCTCGATCCTAGCTAATTGAATTCAGTGTTTTCCTTTTTGTTCTCAGATCCGTTCAGATGACAGATTAATTTGCATCTGTTGAACGTGGTGCACTGCTAATAATGGAAAACAATATTTATGCTAATGTGAAGAACAGCAGAAGAGGTTTGTGAATGAGCTGCTCTTTGTTAACTAGCCAGAGTGTAGCAGATGAGAAAAGGCCCAGTGATTGACGGCTCCATCCATCTTCTAGAGATCTCCCCAGCTTTACTCTTCTCTCCTCCTCCTCCAAAACATACATCCACACACTGCTATATTTAGATTGTAAGCTTCTTGGCAGAAAGATCTGTCATTTCCTTAGTCTTCTCTGTAAAGTGCCTTGCACAATGAGGTGGTGACATTTTGGCAGGCAGGAAGTGTCATAAAACAAACTATCTCAGGACAGACGTCTAAGGAAACAGGCATCAGACTTTGTAGTGATGGGATCATCTTGAGAGCACATACAATGAAAGGCAATCCAAACCCAAGTTGTCGTCCATTCTGATTCAAGGCAAAACAGTCCCACCCAATTATCACATCCCCTACAACAACACTAGTACAACAGGTAACAGGGAACTTACTGACCTGGCTGAAAGGATTGTGGTAATTCTGAAGAGTTGAAAAGAGGATGTACTTGAGGAATTAGATTCTCCATAATTGATCCACTATCCATTTTATCTGCATTGAAATAACAGTTTTATAGACATGGATGACTCCTCTGCAAACAGCAAACTTATCTTGGTAAGGTGATATGAATTATAGTCTGTAGATGAAGATTGGAAAGGGTGCAACAGCCATGGAGGTGCTCAGAGTTGTTCCAGCCAAATGGACTGGAAGGAAATTAATGATGATAGGACATTGAGTCATTTTCTTAGTCTCATATTAGCAACACCAATTTCACTCTGCAGTAGACTTTATCTATGGAATGCGTTAGTTTTAGTCAAAATACAGTTTTCTGAAAGCATGGACTCTGATGCTAATTGGACATTTCAGGATCACGTGGATGGGACAGCAAGAAATCCTTATCAAGACACAGAGAGAAGAATTGCCATTGTTATTCTTCATTGCCTGGCATTGCTACGCTTCGAGATGGTTCCTCGTTAAATTATGATTTATAATTATTTAGGTTAGCCATGGATTTCATAAATGAGTTACGACAGATTACTTAGAATACTATGTTTTGTTTTTAGGGAAAATATGCTTGCCTTTTAAATCTATATTAATTTGTCATTCTATTTAGAATTAAAACTTCATTATAATTTACTTTGCCTTCAAAGGATTCATTTTTGGAAAGTTAAAAGAACCCAGGAGTTCGCCTGGTGAATAAAGTGAGATATTTCTTAGCAAAATGCTGGAATACAGTTGTAATAAATCACAGTAATTAAGGGCAATTTCTGAGCCCAGTACTACAATTCTCAGTATTTGATATCATGGGTCCTAACAGTCAGTCTATTAAAGAATCCTCGTCTCATCAGGATTGCAACAAAGCACTTATTTTCCCCAAGAAGTTTGTGTGCATATTTACAGGCATTCTATTATTGACCAAAATCCTGTTGAGTTAAGAAGGGCACAAAATGCCAAAATGGCATCTCATTTCTTTTTTTCTTTTTTTCTTTTTTCTTTCTTGCTTTTCTTGTTGCTTCCCCCCCCCAGTGCCGACCAGCTGATCCATGGGCCAGGTCAGCACTCTTTTTTGCTTTTTCTCCATAGTGCTGACCAGCTGACCCACGGGCCAGGTCAGCATTATTTTTGCTTCCCCCCAGTACCAACCAGCTGGCCTGTGGGCCTGGTTGGCACTTTTTTCTCCCCCCCCCCAGTGTCAACCAGCTGGCCCATGGGCCGGGTTGGCACTTCTTTCTTTCTTTTGGTCTAGCACCAACCAGCTGGCCCATGGGGCCAGCTGGTTGGTGCTTATTTTTATTATTTTATCAAGTACCAAGATGAATGAAATGAAAATTTCCATTTTGTTTCATTTTGTTTATTTTAAAAGGGCACTTTGTTTCTAGTTTTGTTCTGTAATGAAACAAAAAACAAAACTTTTTTTGTTTCATGCCCATCACTACAGTTGATATGTATGCATAAGATAGTGTAACATTCACACCAGGGCAGAGATCACCTCTAGCAAGCAGTTCCACAGGTGCAGTTGTGGAACTAGTTGCACAGTCAATTGTGCAATCCATTGCATAATCAGGTACACATAGCACAGAGTGCCCGGGCATAAATTCCAATGAATGACCCCACAGGTAACGTTATACAATGCTAAGCGCATTAGGATTTCAGCCATGCTATTTATCATTTCCATTATGCCAGTGAACAGTGGGGGGACAGAGGATTGAGGACAAAACTAAGTGACCCAAGTTGTTGCTAACAAAATAGCTAGTCAAACAGGGTCAGCAGGAAATGGTTTGTTATTCTAGGGAGGACAGAAGAACTGAGGGCAGTGAATTCTTGGTCATGGCTATGAAAACTCTGTGTCCCATCCACTTAGGCTACCTCTATGCTCTTTCAAGATTACTCTAAGTCCCACCACTTGAGGACCATTGGTCTAATACAGAGGCAACGACTCCTGCCACCTGTCTGTCTGTGGCACAGATGTTCTGCGAACAGACTAGCTCTCTTTAAGAACCATTTATTGTTACTGAAAGAGGTCTAGAGCAGTGGTTCTCAACCTGTGGGTCCCCAGATGTTCCTGGACTGCAACTCCCAGAAGCCTCCACCATTTGCTGTGCTGGATGGGGTTTCTGGGAGTTGCAGTTCAGGAACATCCTGGGACCCACAGATTGAGAACCACAGGTCTAGAAGAACACATGTCAGAATTCAAACTGATACAAAATTTCCTAAAATACAGTTTAAAAACCCCTGGGCCATGTTACCACTTTGCAAACTCAACCATTCTCCAGAAGGACAGAACAAAGGGAGAGCTACAAAAACTCCAACCATTCGGAGGTTATTATTATCCCCCCTACGTCCTCTCTTTTACCAGGACAGGTGAAACTGCCAGGTAATTGAGTGTTTGAGACACAAGTCTCACTCACTCTCAACTAAAAAATGCCCCCCCTGCCAGGGTGACCTGACCTTGTTTCTCCTATGAGAGTTGTTGCTGGTTTTACACCAGACACTGTAAATGGATGTAAAAGTGTGGAGATTATCTGTCCTCTTCTGTTCAGAAATTACTCTTCCTGCCTTGGATCTTGCTGTGTGTCCAAGAGTAATACCTCTCTGTGCTCCTTGTCCTATAACCCTTTTCCACTCTCTGTGTGTGTGGGGGCAGGGAAGCTTTCAGAAGAGGATTTGGGCAATGAACTTATTGAGGCTCAGTGGGGAAGCTGACACCAAGCTCACTAAAGCCAGCCTTACGCAAAGGTTTCAATTTGTTTAATTTGTTCATATGGAAATTCAGGGACACAGCTGTTACAAACATCAACAGGAAGTGTTGGCCATTGCTGGAAAAGACGGGGTCTAGGCTTGACAAAAGTTTGAAGGTCAGTCATTTTCTCAGTAATGGCACTTTTGCTCATGTTTGTCCATAGTTTTTTTTTTTTGGGGGATGGATCTGATCTATGTAATTGTTAAAATCTGCATGAAAAATATTTGTCAAAATCATATTTCAACAGTGTTTTATGGAAATTCCTATTTCTGAAAGAAATCTGGAGAAAGTCAGAGAGCTGAGCCTTAATATGAAATACAGTAATTTTGACTAGACTAGGTATTTCGTAAGCCCCTTCCAACTCCACTATTCTATGATTCCATGATTCTACAAAGAGGAAAAATATATTTGTGTTTCTGTTTTAGGATAAGTGGGTTGCAAATGTTACACTATACAGGAAAAAAAAGAGATAAGTAGGTCCCTTTACTATGTGAAGGTACGTAATGAATAAATAATTCAATCAAAAATGTGCAGAATCTGATCAGTGTGGGTGTGAGCTATAAGGGGTGGTGCAAGATCAATAATGTACATAGACTCTACAGGAGGGACAATTGTCTTCTCTGTAGAACCAGCTATCCTTACATTATCCTTCTGGATGCTATAAAATGAAATTTTTATCCTGCATTCTTTTCTTTTGTGTTTAAAACAGAGACAAAGCAGAGCTATTTATCAGCCCAAGAGCCATAGCAAAAAGCCTTTCCGTTTGGCTCCCTTTTAAAAGAAAGCTTTTCAGAGAATTAGTGGGATCTGAAATCCAAGATCTTTTGCTAGTTTTAAATAGCTCAAGGTCATCTCTGGAGGGACCAAGATGATGTCCTTCTTTATGAAGATTCCACTCCATGGACTGCCGTTGATTGGCAAAATTCTTGGAGATCCTCGGGGTGGGGAGTTGGCGAGCCGCCAGTTTCCTGAAAGGACAGCGGATGAGCTGTTAATGACTTCAATAAAAGTGAGAAAAGGTGTATTCGGAGGTTGGCCATATGAGTAAAAATGGGTAGAGGGAGTAGGAAGAGAGAGAAAAATGTAGAGTGGAGTAGTGCATGGCTCATTAGTAGCTTGCTAAAATTAACTCCATTACTGTGTTTGCTTTCTTTGCAAACCTTCCATTTAATTCCAATTACTACTCAATTGCAAAGAAAGAATCCCGAGCAGATGCTCAAGGTTGGAAGAAGCAGAAGAGCTTTAGATACAAATGAAATTTTAGGCGACAGACACGGTAGAAGCCTAGCATCCGGAGCCTGAATCCTGCTGGTTGTTCCTACTAGAGCAGACCCAATAAAGATCAGTAGGATTAATGCCAGTGCAAGTCCCCATTACCCTGGTTCTAGGGCTACAAAACAGCTATAATTCAATTCTTCAAATAACCTCAGGTTTATGAGTATGGGGTATTACGCTTCTGTACCCATGATTCAAAAAGCCAGGAAATGGCCAGGTATTGCTGCACAGTATGGCCCCCGCATTGCCAGCAGGAAAAGGGATGCCAAGACTTGTATAGCAATGGGCAGACTGAATGTTGACAACACCAATGGCAGCAGTCCAGACAATCTATGGCAGGCATGTCCAAAGTCAGGCCCATGTGCCAAATGTGGCCCGTTTTCAAATTTTGGGTGGCCCACAGCCTCTTCTCCCTGCTGGCTCAGCCTGTCATGCATCCTTGCCAGATGCCTCCTCCCCATACCAGATGGAGATGTCAGCTTGCAGTTTCATGGTTTGCCTGCCCTCCCTGCCTCCGTCCCTTCCCCCAGCCACCTGCCCAGCTTACCTGCCTCCTGGTTCCATTGCGGCAGCATCCTCCCTGCCTCCTTGCATGTCCTAATGTGGCTGAATAGTCGGCCCCCATACATTTTCACCTCACCAAATCTGGCCCTCCTTGCAAAAAGTTTGGACACCCCTGGTCTTCGGGATACCCTCCTGTGCTCACTACCACTCACCAAGCAACAACACACAAGGAAAATAGGTGCTTGTATTTTTGAGTTGGCTTACGGAATGCTGAATCCTGCTATCAGCATAACATATTGGTGCCCCTTGGGCAGCATCATCATTATCATTATCATCATCATCATCATCATCATCAGCAGCAGCAGCAGCAGCAGCAGCAACAACAACAACAACAACAACAAGCAGCTTAGAGCTGCAGAGCTGGGAAGGATCCTATGGATTGTCCACTCTAGTCCTGTCATGTGGGGAACCAAACTTCAAAGCACTGGTTTTATAGCCAAATACCTAAACCAATGAGTGCAAGTGTGAACCCTATAAAATTTACAGTGTTGCTTTACATGAGGTGGGTGAGTTTCCATCATATTCCTCCTTGGGCAAGCAATGGCTATAAGAGGGGCCACACAAAGAACTGAGTATTCTACAGCAGGTTCCATGCCAACCACATACCAACTTCAGAATCCTGTTGAATGATGTTCCCAGAGACTTCTTATCATAGGAGTAGGGAATGGCGCCACCAGCAGGTTGGATGGCTTTATTACATCCAATCCAATCTCATATCTTGTTCCCTGCCACTTTCCGCTGTTGAGAGTTCATCCTCTGGATTCAACCCATATTTTCCACCCACTTCATCCAAAACATCTAGTGACTTTTTGAGGTTAGAACACCTGGTTTAGAGCTGCCATTTTATGTTGCATAGTGCTCTGGTTTAAAAAACACATGACAAAAAGTGTGTATCATCATCATCATCATCATCATCATCATCATCATCATCATCATCATCATCATCATCATCATCATCATCATCATCATGCTTAAATCTGCTTGAGTTTGTACTTTAATATTCATGATTTAATTTGTTATGAGTTTTAACATATTGTATATCCTTTACAGCTGTCTTTTGCCGCATTGAGTCACTTTGCTGTGAGAATGGCAGGCTATTATTAATATAAATAAAAGAAATAATATTAGTTGGACTGTTTTCTCTCTTCTGTAACTGCAGGGTCTTTCTTTCGTTTTTCTTTCTTTTCTTTCTTTCAAGAGATAAAAAAAGAATGAGGTATAGGGTGGCTTTCTAGGCAGCCTCTGGAGATTTGACAGTCTCCTTGGCATCACCTCTTCAGCTTTGCATAAAGAGAAGTTCCCTTCCCTGATCCCAGTGAAGTGTCCCAGCTCATCAGTGGCATCATTCAGAGGTTAAAATGCACCTGACACATGGGAGACCCTTTTGCCCCACCATTGCTCACTGAACTGGAATGACCCAGCGCTCTGGTTCTCTTTCTATGTGCCAGCCCAGCTCCAGGAAAGACGAAAACCAAGGACACCTCCAACAGTCTTGCCTGTTCTGATCTGCTTTGAGATGGTTCAGCTTTGTCCTTACACATCAGTCGACTGCAGGGTTGTTCAACTTTGAACAGGCTGAGGTCTACTTTTTCCAGCCCAAAGTGCCTAAGGGCTACTACATTAAAATCTCTACTTACAAATTTTATCTGTTCTGAGCACATGCTCATAAGTAATATAAAATGTCAGTAGAGCAGCGGTTCCCCATAGGAGTGCATTGGAAACCAATTAATCCATTCTGGAGGGAACAGATTTCAATGTGCCATGGCCCTTGAACTGCCCTGCTCAGCTGAAACAGTGGGCTGGCAGACCCAGAACTTTGCTGGGGCAGTGGTGGTCCTTGGGTTGGGGGAGGGAGGGGTGGAGAACTTATCCCCTCACTTTTTTTTATTGATAGCTAATGGGCTACTTTTGAACACTTCACAGGCTACCTGTTGTGCAGGCCTGGTCTACTGAACTTCATTGCCTCTAATCTGGGCTCCTTCAAGAAGGAAAAGAGGGAGGATAGAAGAGCAAGGAAGCAGTGAACAGGAAACTTCAGCACATTTCCTTGGAAATTTTTCAGCCATCACAGCACTTTCCACTCTGGAGACTGTGGGGACAGAATACAGCAATGGAGGAAGCTCCCTTATACTCAACCAGATTATTGACTTATTTAATTTAGCATTATCTGCTCTGTCTGGATAGCAGATTTTCATACCATCAGGTAACATCTTTCCTGTCTCTATTAGGCGAATCCATGGTAGGTGACGCCATCCAAATACAAACCAAGTTCATGCTTTTTTAGCTTCCAAAATGATTGGGTATCTTCAAGATGACATCGTGAGATGAAATAGGGTGTATTAAGGATGTTAACATAGAATGTATGCAAGGCATTGTTTTTTTTTTCAGTCTATTTGAAATGTATATAAGGAACAGAATTGGGGTTTAGTCAACATGACTATAACAATCTTTTAAATAGAATAAGAAGTTTAAAAATTAAAAAATGCCCTGCCAGACTCAACTAAAACTCTGCCTGAAACAACATCTGGTTTCCCAGAAAATCTAATCAGGTGCCTCCAGAAACCCCCAAACTAGGCAAACAGTAGCAATCTTTCACGTGTTTCACATGGTGGCTCAGTGGACTAAGGCTTCCTAAAACTGTCGGCTGCAAAGTTGACAGCTCAGCGGTTCGAATCCTGGGTGCCACACAGCAGAGTGAGCTCCCGCTGTTAAACCCAGCTCCTGCCAACCTAGCAGTTTGAAACCATGTAGATGCAAGTAGATAAATAGGTACCATCATAAAAAGCAGGAAGGTGAAACAGTGTTTCCTTGAAACCATGCCGGCCACATGTCCACGGACTTGCACAACACTGGCTCTTCAGCTTGAATATGGAGATGAGCACTGCCCCTAGAGTCAGACACAACTAGCATGCATGTGTGGGGGGGGGGACCTTTACCTTTAGCCTACCAACAAGTATCCAAGTGTATATATTGCCTTAGGATATTGGGCTCCAGTTTAATAATAATAAAATTTGAACTGCAGAGCCAAAAGAGACCCTATGGATCACTGAACTCAGCCCCTCTCAAGGAGGCACAGTGGGGGATTGAACCGCCAGCCAGACCTAAAGTACTGAGCTTTTTAACACTCTTCACCTTACATTAATTGGTTCACCCTGCTTTCAAAGCCATTAGGGCCAGTTGCATCACCAGGAATGTGATAGTGTAATAAATCTGATGAGCTGATGGAATGGGATCTTGCCAGAAGAAATTCTGCACATTTCAAGACATATCCTAGAGCTAGTAATAATTAAGTGCTGTCAGGATGGTTCTGATTTATGGCAACCCTTTCTAGGTACAGAGTGCCCAAAAGTGATTTATCATCCATCTCCTTCTTCTGAGAGTTTCTCTGGGGCAATGCAGCTTGCCCCAAGCTACTCAGGCTGGCTTTATAGCCAGAGACCTACCATATATCTGCTGCCAGTAAATCTCACTGGATGATCTAAAATAAGAAAGGGGCCCATCTTTAAAGCCCTGGCCCATGTTTTCCATGTTGGGCTTCCCCCTTCCTTCTTTTTATCTTCTTTATATCTTTCTCTGATTCATGCACTTTCCCCCCACACTGTGTGAATGATTCTCAAAGGCATTCAGTTCCTAGACTAAAATGTGTTTGGCCATCTTTTGCACACATGGAGACCTTTTAAATACATTCCCCATGCCTATCCACCAATCTGAGGATTCTGCAATACAGTTGCTCTGACCTCCTGGAGAATCACTGAAGTGAAATTTGAGATGGGTCTGTCAAGCTTCCACCCTATAGCAAGCCTAACAAAGAGGGTTTTTGAGGGAGGTGAGATGTTCCAGGAATGTTTCACCATTTGACTACACTGTGGATTTCCATGGTCAAGTGAGGATTTGAACCTGGGATGCTGTATGTCCAGGCCGGATGCTCCACCCACTACTGCACCACGTTGGCATTCCATCAGATTCCTAAACCATCCCTAATCTACACTCACTGTATTTTGAAGAAGAAAATGACCCTGCCTCGGTGCCAGTTCAGAGACTATATTGTCTGGCATCAGCCAATGGTGTAGATTCCCAGTGTGATGGGTTGGGTAGACTGATGGGTTGGGATTCGGTAGAAGACAGTTCGAGTCCCACCTAGCCACAAAAACTCACTAGGGGCTGGAGTGTGAAACTGGTAACACCACTCCTTAAATGTCTCATTTCTCTAGAAAGCCTTGACAGCACAGAACACATCACACACACACACACACACACACACACACATCACACACACACACACACACACACACACACACAGAGAGAGAGAGAGAGAGAGAGAGAGAGAGAGAGAGAATCACAAATAAAGCTGTTGATATCATTAGTACCCCAGATCACATCCACAGCTGTAGCAGACTGTTCTGAAATAACTCGGGACAGATTTACACGAGCCTTTATGCTCAAGGTAATGGAACCTTGATTTCCATTTTGTCTAGCGCTCTGCTCAGGATGGAGTAAATACTCTTTTCTTTCCCTGAAAAGGGGGGGGGGGAGCCAATCCCAGAGACATAGACACAATGCTTCTGCATGACTCCAGAGCCTCAACACCCTTGTAGGGTCAATGCTCAGAAAAATAGTAATCACAGTGGTAGGTCTGGGAAGTGCTGCATTTGCCAGATGCTTATTGCAAGTAGCTAAGTGCATTTGCCGAACATCTGCTTTTATGCCCCCCTCCCTCCATGCAATCTCCATTTCAAACTGTGGCTTTATCTCTTCTTAAAGAGTCCAAAGAGCCATCCCATAAAGCAGAATGCCTGACCTACTTTCATGTAATAATTTAAGCATACTCCTGTGGCCAATTCCCTTCCCTTCCTTTTCTCTTTTCCTTTCTTCCAATGATTGCACTTTCTTCCAGCTCTGCACACAGAGAGCAATGAAATAGCAATGAAGTTTGCTTTCAGGTGTCATTGGCTCAGTGGAATCTCTTAGCCATGCTAGGGTGGGAAAAGAATTCCCATCGGCCAATTTTTTTTCTAGCAGAGTTCAGATAGGTGGGAAAGACCTCACCAGTAGCTCCAGACTACTGCTAATTGAATACTTCCTTTTCCATTTTGGGGTGTGCTTCACAAGGAGTTCAAATTATACACATCCTGAAATGGGGAAAAATAGTTATTGAATTAACACCCATCTGCCATTTATGGGGACATTATTCCCACGGTGGTTCTTTTAGGACCAGCTCGGAGGTAGCTGCCTCAGACCATCCTATAGCTACAATAGCCTTAGAGATATTGTAGAAAAGATTATCTGACCTTTGTGTTCAAACAGATGTAGGCTCGCTTGGAACTCTAAAGATGGCCTTTTTTATAAGAACATTGCAGCTAAGCCTCTAAATTGTCCATCTTATTTTGCTAATTTAACGAACTTTGAACATAGAAAAGCCTCGTCTTGATATGCTACCACTTGCGAACCTAAAAGGCCGTTATACACAATCCCCATACCATAAGAGAGTCTGCTCTTGTGATAATAAAAAAAATCTGTCGAGAACATGGTACATGTCATGCTTTATTGCCCACTATTTGCAATCCATCATGAAAGACTTTTGAACTTCATTTTAGAAAAATATCCTGGTAGATCTGACCAATAAAAGCTCAAAATCCTACTCTGTGATAGCGATAAATTTGTCACGTTTTGAATGGCAAGGTTCTCTTCCTTACTTACAAAAATAAAAGTTGCTTGAACTACTTCTAATAGTCAAATTGATATCTAAGTTTCTGTACCCTCAGGCCCCTCTTTTATCTACTTGTGCTGGTGGAGCTCTGCTTTCAGCCACTGCACTTAGGGTCCTCAGTGAAAGAATCTCTAGTGACCTGTTGTGGGATAAATCCCTCTTTTCTTTTGGGATTTTCACATCTGCATGTCTTGTGGTGCATTTTGGAGAAATGAAACAGGCCCACGGCCACACATGAGTTTTGAAAGGAGAAATGCATACAGTTGAAAGCCATACAGAGCCAGGCTTTGTTTAAGGTGAAATGCGCATAAAAAGGCTGTATAACATGAAATGTATCCATGAATGTGAACTCGGGAGAAATGCAGATGGAAAAAGTATGAATTTCTCGCAGAGGGGAAAGAAGAAACAAAGTCTCCTATGGACAAAGAATGGGACACAACTGCAGGGAGGATTCACAAAACAAGCAAATTGATTCAGAGTTGGATGAAATATATATCATTAAATACAAGGAGCTTGGGAAGGAGGACGGGAGAGGAGCCTTGCCTTTGCACCTCACTTGTGGAGTTTTCACTAAGCATCTGAAAGGCAATTGAAAGGGCTTGTGATCTGATCCAGCAGGACTAAACTTGCCATCACAATTCAAAATTGGGGAGATCGCATTTTTGCATTTTTAGAGAGGGACCCCCCTGATGTAATGTGTTTACTTTGTTTGGGTGTAGCAACTGGATTTGTGGCTAGGCACCCCATGTAGAATTCTGTTATTGTGGACAAACTGGGGAAAGTGACCTTCAGGAGATGGCCCACACAGCACCTTCCAACCTGCCTGCTCTGCCCTCATGGAGGGTTCAACCTTTGAGTGACCTGGAACCCTAGCAAGTGTTTTGACCTGATCCCACTTCATTTCAGGAGCTATTTCAAAGAGCAAGCTTTGTGGGAATCCATTTGTATGGCTCTGTGTTTGTTGTTGTTGTTGTTGTTGTTGTTGTTGTTCTTGTTCTTGTTGTTTTCTTTGGGAGAGGTGAGAAGTCCATATAGCCACCTTGGCTGGGGAAAAATCTGGGAACTACGATCCCCAAAAAATAATTATTCCCAAACAAAAAGCCCAAAATTCATACATTCATATGGAGACTAAAACTAAGGAATTCTAGGAGCTAACTGCTGGATAGCTCAACAGCTTAGGCATCTGGCTGTGGAGGCAGAGGTTGAGAGCAGGCACTGGAGTTGAAGATCCATAGGATTCCCTCCAGCTCTGCAACTGTAAGCTTATTTATTTATTTATTTATTTATTTATTTATTTATTTATTTATTTATTTATTTATTTATTTTTAATAAAGATACCCAAAGGTCTCTGGTGGTGGTAAAACAGTTAAAAACATCAAACAACAATAAATAATTAAAACAACAATAAAAACCTTATACTAAAACATCACACTAAAATTGCCATCAGAAGACCCACAATCTAAATTGTATCAATTAAAAAACTTCTGGAACAGGAAGGTTTTTACCTGGCGCCGAAATGTCATCAGTGTTGGCGCCAGGCGGATCTCACTTGGGAGGGGAATAAAGATAGTGGTGGTGGGATGGTGGTGGAGGAGGAGGAGGAGGAGCAGG
Source organism: Phrynocephalus forsythii (assembly GCA_029282475.1). Taxonomy (NCBI): domain Eukaryota; kingdom Metazoa; phylum Chordata; class Lepidosauria; order Squamata; family Agamidae; genus Phrynocephalus; species Phrynocephalus forsythii. The sequence continues at coordinate 9,977,750 of JAPFRF010000022.1, forward strand.
AGGAGGCAGGAGGGAGGGGGAGGAGGAGAGGGGGAGGAGGAGGAGGAGGAGGAGGAGGAGGAGGAGGAGGAGGAGGAGGAGGAGGAGGAGGAGGAGGAGGAGGAGGAGGAGAATTCTAAGCTCTGCATGAAAGAATTCCATGGACACTTCATAAATCCCTAAAATGCCTGACCACTCCTGCCACATTCATAGCCCCTGGAGATGGCATAATTAGGGGCTACCTAAACTGCTACTGCTATGGGGAAAAGTAGTAGGATTGCCCCATTTTCCCCTTGCCTTGTTGATTTCAACAAGATCAACAAGAGGATGATGCTGAGAAATGAAGGAAGAAAAAGGAAGGAGAAGCAATGGGGAACAATCTGTTTGCCTCCTTCCTTTCCATCCTGCTGCTGGTACAGAGGAATGAAGGACCAACAGCCCAAAGCAATCCAAATGGCATGCGGACTCTAAATATTAAAGTAACTTGCTCCATTTATGTGTGACCTCAGATATGACCCTGGCTAATGTCATTCCCAGCTGAGGAAGCAATTTTGCCTCTGGATTCCATCTTTGGTGACTTGTGCTCTCAGGGCAAGCATTATCACACAGGAAGGAAGACTCTCCGGCTTCAGTCTTAGGAGTATGAAACACTATTACTCCTAAAAGAGACATTATATAATAGAGAGAAAAGTGTGTGGGGGATAATAGTAAAGAGTACAAGCTCCAGGCAATGGGAATTAATCAGCTAGCAGAATTAGGTTGGTCAGAAGGGAATACCTGGACAGTTTATCCATCAGACAATCTCAAAAGGAACTTGTAGGAAGTTGAGTTTAAACCACCATGTTGTGCTGTTATAGATTTCGGAATGGAAGAGGGACGCCCTGCCAAAGTCAAGAGGGCTAGCGCGACTCGCATTGGCTCAATGGTCTGATCCAACACCATGTGTTTCTATGTTCCTGTCTCTAGTTCTTTGGGGGGGGGGTTCCTACCATCACACCTGTCAGTGTCATCTATTTTGGAGGTTACAGAGGATCAGAAATAGCAAGCGCTTGGCCAGAAGAGCACCAGGGAAGATCGAGGAACTCAAGATAGAGCTATGAAAATCGGCGTTCAAAAATGCCGATTGTCAAAGCAGCATGGACCAGTCCTCTGAGGCAGCTCCCTGTGTTCTTGGCTTGTTAGTCTCTTTTTCATGGTCTGCCACACCAAAGGAGGGATCGTGACAAGGAGTTGATAGAGTTAGAATATCAGGGTGGCTGCCGAGGTGACACCGTTCCAAATGCTCACCTGGCCAGGTCCTCTACCTAAAGACGGAGGACCAGCAGAGGAAAGTGTGGCTTCCTGCAGAAAGATAATGAAGTACTTGGTGTTCCACCCTGAGCCTGACCTAACCAGCTGAAGAGGTTTCAGTGAGTTCTGAAAAATGTCCTAGTTTTTCATCTAATAGGCGATTTCCCCCCTTCTCTGGCATAATTGCAGAACCAGCAAAAAAGGGCTATTATGTAAGAGGAAATGTGTAGGGGGATACTAGCTGCAATTTGCTCTCGTTTGAAAGGGAGGGAAGGAAGTTTCTCTCCCTTCTTCAGATCTAGGGTGGCCACAGAGTCACGGGAGGGGAGAGCATTTTTCTCTTTACCAGATGCATGCAAGAAGGGATCTGCAGAGGTGTCTTCTTCTCATCCCTCCATGCCAAGGCAAACCAGGCAGCTTCTTTGCTTTCATGCAGCCCTGAAAGCAGACAGGAACTCGGATGTGCTCCTTTGGGTTGCTGCCTTCATCAGGCCCTGGAGAAGAAAGAATATCAATCTGCCAACAAGCTTAGCAAAGGATGATCTCCCAGACTGTTCAGGGACCTGGCTGCATTTTGCAGACACGAAAGGAAAAAGAAACAATGGATAAAGGCTTCATTGGGTGCCCAGAAGGGCCAGGAAGCTCATACAAAGTGAAGATCTGCTTTCAGTAAAGGAGAAAAGAAAAGAAATGTATTCCGTATCAAAGGCAAAGCAGGCCTGCAACCTAGATTGACCTAGAGGTTCAAAATCTTGCCTTTTTTTAATGGCAGAATTTACAATCTCCCTGCTTGTGTAACAGTTATATTCCTAAAGTAAGCTCTTCAGCCTAGTTATGCCAAGCTAACCATGGTCCATGGAGCACTTTAAACAGACCTAAGCTAAAACATACCCTAGGGCTTGCAGATTTATCATGTTGTCAGGTTCCTTTTTAAAAAGGAAGCCCTGCCATGCCATGCCATGCAACAATGAGGACTACAATCTTGATGGTCCTTGACCCCCAATAAACCAGAGGTTGACTTTCCCATCACTCTTCCAGTTATCCAGAAAACGATTGCCAATCTGCAGACCATGTCAAAGCTCCTCTATCCTTAAAATAGGAGGTTTTTACTTAGTACTGATTCTCCCACAGCTTAGAAATGGTGAAAGATAGCAGCTGATGGGCGTCAATGCTTTTTGATCTGGCTACTGACCATTTGTGACCTTCAGCAGCTGTTTTAGGAGATTCTCAAATGGCTCCCCAATTTCACAAGTATTTCTAGCCTTTGCCAACACAAATGTTTGTGCCAGAGTGCTGAAAGTGGACCAATACGGCCAGGGGAAGTTCCCGGCCAAAGCACATATTCAGAGAAATGTATCATTTCTACCATTTCATTTGTTTTTCCCCAGAAACATGATCACGACTCCAGGATCAAGGGAAGCCATGACTTCTAATGCAAAGTAATCCCAAAGTAACACTTGCTTCTCTTTCCAATATGTTTCAACCATTGCGCCTATTCTGGCACTTGAAGCAGCCCTCTTTTTTTTATCTTCCTCTTATCTTGGGAGAGCCTCCTGGGTAGCTCAGTGAGTAGATCCAGAGGTTGGGAGTTTAATTCTTCACCATGTGTTTCCAAAAAAGAGCCTTTTAAAAAAGTGGGGAAAGGCAAGCTGCACCATCCCAGCCCCCACCCCACCTAACCCCGACCAAAGAATGGAATGGGAAACCACTTCTGATGATTTGACACGGGAAATCATGGGAAAGGTCGCTGTATGCCAAAACTAACTGGATGGCACACCATTATTATTAGGGAGGGGAGGAAAGAGAGGCAAAACCAGCCCATGTGGGTTAAAAGAGGTACAGTGGTCCCCCAGCCCTTTCGCAGTTCATATCCTGCAGTCCTGCTATGTTGCAGGACCACATTATATGAAAAAAGCCCCCTGGGGTAAGGGGGGAAAGTCCCTCAAAGGCCTCAGAAATGTTTTTTGGTGATCCAGAAGTCACTTCCAGTTTTCCAGAAGTCACTTCCGGTTCGCAGGGAGGCCCAGGAAGGCCCTCGCAGGCCCATTCAGGGCAGCGCCAGGTGGGGGGGTAAGTACAAGAACCCCCCCAGCTAGAACTCCCAGGGCTGACCCAACCTGCATCCGCATAGTGCAGATTTTCAGTTATTGCGGGTTGACTCAGGTCCCTAACCCCAGCGATAGGTGGGGGGGGGTCACTGTACACCTCTGGAATATATTGAATCTATGCCAGTTGAATGGTCAAATGCCCTTGATTGGCTGGCTGAGATCCATGCATGTTCCTCTGTGCTGTCCCTGGGGATCCTGGGGAAGGCTGTAAAGCTGTCGGCAGCTGTGCTGGTGCAATTGGACAGGATTCCTAGTTTATTTCCAGAGGGGTCACAGAGTCCACCCTGGGAATCCAAAGTCCTTACACTGCGATAAACTCTCCCCTGCCACCTTTTCCTTTTCCCCTCCAGCAACCGTTAATTATACATGAAGCTTTGCCACAGCAGAAGGGATTATAATTAATTTATATCTGAACTATAATAGATTTTGTTGCAAACTGCATTTCATTGCATCAAAGAGTATTACGTCTGTTGCTTTGCTGCCAGTAATTTACATAAACCAGCCACAAAACATTGTGTCCATTAATCCTGCAGCGAGGATGAACAGAAGGCAGATCAGACTATTTAGAGAGGAAATTTTTAGAAGCGGGTGGAAGGGAAGGAAACAAAGAAAGAGCGAGGGCTTCACAGCCACTGGGTTGAAGATTTTCCACTCGCAATCGGAATAAAGCGGGTGCCTGTCAAACCACAGGAGAAAGACAGTATGACCTCTGAGAGAAATTCAAGAAGCAAAATGGTAAATTAATACAGAAATGTTGCTACACACACCCATGTGCATGTATGTACATGCATGTACACATGAATGGGCACACAGAATTACAAAGTGAAAATATTTGCCTTTTTTAAACCTTCACAAAGACGTAGCATGGCCTATTTAATTTTCACTTTTTTAAAAAATAGGAATTGCACAATCCAAAATGTGGACAAGGTCACTGAGACCTGCATGAAGTTCGCATATGCTAATTTAAATATATACAGTACTTGTAAATTTAGAATAAATGATATCATTAAAGTGGAAATGCATTTCTCTCTGATGACTCGTGTGCCTCCTCATTTTGCCTTACTTATGCTGTTAGCAGGCAACTTCTGTTCTCTGGGTTCATTACATTGAAAGTAAATGTGGCCTACACATAATATTTCTTATTAAGGACACTTTCATGCAGAGAACTGTGCACCATCAAGAAGGAAAGGACACAAGATGTGTGAAATTTTTAAGAACAATCCTATTTCCAATTTTATTTTTTGTTATGAAACAGTGGAAAAGCCTATCACAGCATCGGCGAACCTAAGGCACGGGTGCCAAAGGTAGCCCTTGGAGCCCTTTCTGTGGGCACCCAACATCGCCCCTTCACAGCCACCTGTATTCAGGTTAAATTTGCTGTGTTGACACTTTGTGAAAAATGTGTGGGTTTTGAATCACAGTTTGGGCACTCGGTCTGTAAAAGGTTCGCCATCACTGGTCTATTGCAAACCCAACCTATCTCAGTTTCCCTTTGTCCTTCTCAATATTTAATGAATCTAAGTGTTCAAACCGTTCCCTCAGTTTTACAACCCTACACTCCAGTCACTAAAATGGGACATTTTCATTTGTTGTGCAGGAGAAAAGACATGCAAAATTGCAGTGTTTCCCTGGGCCTGGGAGTCTTCACCATCCAAGTGGTGATGTTTTAATCCTGTGTTCCTTGTTCTCCTTTTATTGCAGCTTTACCAGTGCAATTTGGTATGACATCAGTTCAATTAATCACCTGGCAGTCATCCCCACCACCACTACCACCATTCTTCCATGGGAAGGCTGCTACATTAGGAGGAAAGTCACAAAAACACTGCTGGGGGGTGGGGTGGGGGGAACCATAGTGCCTTCCATAGATACACTGAGCTGCCTACAGTAAAAGGTGGGGTTCAAACAGGGCAATCGTATCCATGTCCAATGTATTCTCGAAGGCTTTCATGGCCAGGATCTGATAGTTTTTCGGGCTGTTTGGCCATGTTCTGGAAGTTTCCAGAACAATATTGAAGTCATTTCCAGCCATTCTTTTTAAAGTAACTCCCCAACTTCTGAAAATCTTGTGGTTTTTTTCTAGATTTTCTTTTTAATAACTACCCCCAGGCCACAGTTTCTGATCAGTTTGGCTCAAAGTTACATTAGTGTTCATTGCAAGGTTTTATATATATGTAGAGGGTGTGGTGGCTCAGTGGACTAAGCCTTCTGAAAACTGTCGGCTGCAAAGTTGGCAGCTCAGTGGTTCGGTGGTTCGAATCCCGGGTGCCACGCAGCAGAGTGAGCTCCTGCTGATAACCCCAGCTCCTGACAACCTATCAGTTTGAAAGCATGTAAATGCAAGTAGATAAATAAGTACCACTTTAAAAAGCGGGAAGGCAAAACAGTGTTTCTTTGCAGCCATGTCGGCCATGTGGCCATAGACGTGCACAACACTGGCTCTTTGGCAGAGATGAGCACCGCCCCTAGAGTCAGACACGACTAGCATGCATGTGCAGGGGAGAACCTTAGAACCTTATAAGGCATATGGCATATATATATATATATATATGTTTTCGTAGATTTTCACGGGTATAGGTATGCATGTTAGGGTGGATTCGGGTTTCTTCCCGTGTAGAAATCTAGTTGTTTTGGCGACGTTTCGACGAGGTCTCACTCGTCATCTTCAGGCTGGTGTTCTGGCTTCTTTCTTCTTGAAGCAAAGTGTGGTCTCAGTTGAAGTCCTTCTATAAATACTGCTGGGGGGTGTGTGGTTTGCTTGCTTTGTTGCTGATTGCAGGTTCCTTTGTTCCTTTGTTCTTTTGTGATCTGCTGTGTGGCTGAGGCGATCGTTAAGGGATTAACTGCTGATGGCTGTTTAGATGGCTGTTTACATGCTGGTGGGTTAGATGGCTGGTGGGTTCTGGCAGTATCCTGGGCTTTGGTGGAGTGGGGTCCTGTGTCTTGTGAATTCATTTTGGTCTGGCTACGTGTCTGTGGTCTCCCAATGTTTTTTTGGGGTGTGTGAGTGTGCTCCATGTGGTGACTGGAGTGGGGTGCCGCAGTAGATGGTGCAGTTGTGGTTTTGTTATTGGATGGTGGTTTCGTTTCATCTGTGGGAAGGGTCTGGGTTTGTGTTTGGTGTGGATGGAAGGTGGTGGCATCTTGTGTCCTTTTGGACCTGGTGTCAGTCTTTGTGACAGAGGCTCGTCTGTTGACCAGGGCTAGTTTCCAGATGTCAGGCAAGCGGGAGGTGTCATCACGTTTATTCATGTTGTTTGGGTGTTTCTCTATTTCAATGGCTTCCATGATTATTCGACTGTTGAAGTGTTCAGTTTTGGAGATGAGTTTGAAAGAACCAAACTATATATATGCATGTTAGGGTGGATTCGGGTTTCTTCCCGTGTAGAAATCTGGTTGCACAACACTGGCGTTTGGCAGACGAGGTCTCACTCGTCATCTTCAGGCTGGTGTTCTGGCTTCTTTCTTCTTGAAGCAAAGATATATATGGGAGGTACAGTCCTTGTTCTGTGTGGAAAATCATAGGAGGAACAAAGCAGAAGAATCACCACCCGTGCCTGGCTAACAAACAGGAAAACAGACCACTTGCTTTAGGTCCTTGGCTGTCTGGCATTCCTTTCTGCTCCAGTTCTGCCATCTACACCCTTTTTCTTCATAGGAGGTATTTTTGGCTTTGGGGCAGAGGTGCTCTCTCCACCCCCGCTGACTCATCCCAGGCTGCCCTTGGGAAAAAAAGGCCAGGGCTGCCGTGTCAGGAGCTTGCCAACTGCAGTAAACAATGGAGTGGAAAGGTCAAGCCCTGTCATCCTCTTTGCTGGGGAATGTGCCGCTCATGGCACGGCACAGCTACTGTCCGTTTGGGGGCTATAGGGGTTATAGGAGAAGGCTGGGGAGAAAAGGCTCCAAGCAAGCCACAGGCCTCGTGACTCATTGTTGCTTAGCAATTTTTCTTTATAGGATGACAAGTCCCAGAATCAAAGAGCTGCTCTGGCCATGATGTCTAGATTGATAAATCAATCTATCATGCTGATTTTCAACTCAGATGGGACGGACAATGCATGCCATAACCTATCCTGGTCCATTTTGCATGAGGACCAATCAGGGGATTTGAAAACACACCCACCTAGTTCCTCCTCCCCATATGGCCTTGGCTAAGAAGCAGAGATGGGCACGAAACTCCAACATGGAGTTGTTTTGTTTTTTGTTTTAGTTTTTTATTGTTTCATTTCATTTAGAATAATTTTTTTTAAAAAAATCCTTTTGTTTTTTTTTGTTTGTTTCATTTTTCATTTTTTTTAACATTATAGTTAACCAGCCAGCTGGTAGGTGCTTATTTATTTATTTATTTATTTATTTATTTATTTATTTATTTATTTATTTATTATTTATTTATTTTACCTAGTGCCGACCAGCTGATCTGTGGTCTAGGTTGGCACTTGGGTTTTTTTAATGTTTTTATATAGCGCCAACCACCTGGCCCGTGAGACAGGTGAGCGCTAATTTTGTTCTTTTGTTTTTATCTAGCGCCAACCAGCCTGCTGCCTGCCAATCACCACCCCCAACCCATGCAACCCCGCCCTCTTTTAATTACCCAGAGACCTCATCTCTCTTTTTCATGTTTAGACTGACAGCCCTTGGGATCACAGCACCCATTGGCCTGACAATGGATAGCCCAGAGTATAATGTAGCTCCACATTGCAGAACCTTACCAAGATTTCCAGGCTAAAAGTTATTGTAATTGGTTTTAGCACAAATCTGTTGTGCCTTAAGGCCTGGCAAGTTCTGTTTGACATGAGCTTTCATGTGCTACAGGCTACTTCAGAAACATGGTTTTACCAAGAGGTTCTGGAATCAATACAGAGCACATTGCAGGCTGAGAGAATGAACAGTAAAGTAAAAGGTAAAGCCTCCCCAACTGCTAGCTTGGCAGGAGATGGGGTTAACAGCGGGAGCTCACTCCTCTGTGTGGCATCCGGGATTTGAACCACTGATCTGCCGACTTTGTAGCCGACAGTTTTCACTGCTCTAGCCCACTGAGCCACCACACCCCCACTGAGCCAAGTCAAAGTTAAATAAATTGCAACACACACACACACACACACACACACACACACACACACACACACACACACACACACACACACACACACACACACACACACACAGGTGGTTATTTTTGTCTTTATTCTAGCCTCTGGAATGGATTAATCCATTTCTAATACATTCCTATGGGAAACTGTGTTTCATAAGACAAAAAACTTCGTAAAATGAAGCAATCCAGATATTCTGGAATGGATTAATCAAATTTCAATGCATTAATTTGGTAAACAGCATTTCACAAGACAAAAATTTCTTAAAGCAAATTGACTAATAGAATGAATTAAATGTATTACCACTCTGTGTGTGTGTGTGTGTGTGTGTGTGTGTGTGTGTGTGTGTGTGTGTGTGTGTGTGTGTGTGTGTGTGTGTGTGTGTGTGTGTGTAGTTAGCATGTTAACACCGTTGTTGCAAACACAGCTGTTTTAGCTCTAAGTAAGCCAATTAATACATTCAATGTGTGAAGGATACTTTATCCTGATTCAAGCCTCTGCTGATGGATTGGAATTTATTAATGTGGTATAACTCAGCAGACTCTCTTCCTAACCTTCCTGTTAATAACCTTGTGGGTAATTGGTAACCACAGCTCTTAGGTAACCCACTAGCCTCTGGATTTAAGATGCAGTCTAAATGAAAGCTCTTATTGATCACCAGCATGCATTTTAGAATGTTCTCATCTATAATTTACTGCTGTGCTTTCCCCCCCTTTCATTGCAAACATATCCTTAATTGGATAGAGACTCCTCAAAGGATTCCTCTTTAAAACACTCTTCAATTGCTCAAAACCTCTTCAAATTAAAAATAAGAAAAAGGAGTTTAAAAAGAAGGAGAAGGGGTAATAGTATTGATAAGGGCCCACCCTTAGCCAAAATCTGCAAAAGGGTATGAACTAATAACTCCCACTATGCAATCAAGAAACTCACGTTGATATGATCAAAAATGTTTGAGAGAATTCTGCTCCAGAAAGAAAATCATTAAGTTCCCTACTTAACAGACAATTCAGACCGACATGTCCATCCGTCACTGCCTATAAATGAAAGTGATAGTTAGTATGTGTAAATGATGCACAGCCTCCACCATCCATATAGAGGAAGGTATAAATATGGAATGGCTGCTTGTATATTTCTAAGAACGGATTCCCATTGTTCTTCCTAAAATTACCTGTGCTGATTTATATGAACCAATGGGGGGGGAGTATGATTTCAACCAGACGATGACATAGCTGAGTGCAAGGCTGCGAAGTCCATCAAACAGAGCACTATATTCCATAAAAAGAGGAACTGGGACTATCCTTAGTCAACCTGATAGGATGCTATTTTGTCTGTGGAATCTAGCATGCTACACTCTCATGGACTAACAGAACAGGTCTTGACTAGCAAAAGCCCTGATGCAGATCTTCAATGTAGGTTATTGAGAGCCAACCAGATATCTTGGACCTCTGCATCCAATGTAACTGGAGGCAGGGAGGTCCACTGCGTCTTCTCTCATGCATGAAGCCTTTGTTTCTGGCAGCCTTGGCCAACACTTCTCAACCAATAAAACGACCCTTTGCCTGCATGAGCCTCTGGTGGAATCCATTGTGCCAGCTTCTGACATTTGGTCCCAGTGAGCCAGCAAAGAGAGAAGTCTGCAAGGGGAGGAACAGTGGGACATGAGAGGAGGAAGTGAGATGTGGATTCTGAAAGCATGAGAGGACTCTGTGGAACAGTCAAATAACCTGATTTAGGGATGCTAGTGGCAATTTCTCCTAATCATCTTTCCTGGGCTGGCCCTCCTTGAGAAATAAGGAGCACATGTTGTCCCCCAATGGAAGAGAAAGAAAGAAAGAAAGAAAGAAAGAAAGAAAGAAAGAAAGAAAGAAAGAAAGAAAGAAAGAAAGAAAGAAAGAAAGAAAGAAAGAGCATTGAAAGTATTGCGTTTTTTTTTTACTTAAGCCTCACCAGTAGATTCACCCCTACATTTTGGTGCCGTGAGACATCTCCTTAAATATCTCATGTACAAGTGTTGTTGCTGTGGAACAAGCAAGACTCACTCCACCCTAGCTGCAATTCTACACATTCCTGATAAGCAGGTTGGGTTACTCTCAACCTGTAATGCACTCATTCCTTCCTCCCATAGATGAAGTAAAGACCTTTTGTAAGCTCCACAACAGCATTTCAAGCCCTAGAGAAGGAAGGATGGGGGAGAGCAACCACCCTCCCTTCCAGCAGCATCTGTGAAAACAGCAGGTCAATTTAAGTGGTTAGGAGTGTGTTGTGTGTGTGTGTGTGTGTGTGTGTGTTCTTCTCTGGCTCTCCATGTGGGGGCAGAGGGATCCAGGGATTGGCTCCCAGTTTGGAATACAGGTGCATTTTGCAAAAATCCCAATGCTATCTTCTAAACCACAGTAATTAAGAAGTTAACGACCATCACAATTCATTTCCTGCCTGCCTGCACTGCCTCTCCATTTCCCCCTCCCAATCAAGACTTTTAATCTCCCCAAGCTTGGATGGCAGGCTTGGTATTTACAGACTCGCCCAGAACAGCTGGCCAGCTGTTGGCCAAAAGCCAAGGAAAGCCCTGGGTCTTGCCAGATGCGGCTGAGAGCACTCACCTGATCTCGCTCTCAAGAGGCCTGCAATCACACACCTGGCTCCGTGGAAGGCCAGTGAATGTGAAGAGGTGCGTGGGGGAAGAGATGAAGAATCATCAAAGAGTTGTAAGCCTCAGAAAAGCAAACAAGGCCTATGAAATATACATGAAAACACACTAAAAACTCAGCCCTGGCATTATCTCTCTCCCTCGTAATCATTAATTCATGCTGCCTCTTGACTACGGCAACTGAATCCCTGTAAACAAGTCTTTTCACCGAGCAAGTGAGGGCAGCTTGCTACGTTGCCACTGCCTTGCCCCATTTCTTGAAGGTGAGGACCTTTGGGGTCTCCTTTTAGCTGACTCAAACACATCTCCTTCATGGGTGTGAGCTGCGGAGCTCAGCCAGTGCTGTCTTTCAGCCTTGCACCTCCGGCTTCCATGCCAAACCAAAGGCTTTTGCATGACTCCACTGAGTTGTGGGTCAAGCTGACCATTGCCCCCCCACTCGAAATGATCAGGCGAGACAGTGTGTTGGGGGTAAATGGGCCACACTTTATTAACACATATAACCAAACATTAACAACCCCAACAGGAGGGGCCAGGCATCCATAACTTGGTTGGAACCCCGGGGTCTCCCGGGACCCCTCCAACCGGGCAGCATCGGGCGAGCCATGAACCCCCAGGTGGTGCAGTCGTCCGACAGCACCCACCAGGCCAGTCAATTTATTTAATCCTCCATGCCCCTTCTGTCACCCATCTGGGATATTCCCAGGGCAGGGAGGCGTTTCCTCTCTCCCACCCCAGCACCGAGACCTCCTGGCCCGCAGTGCTGTGGATGAGGAGGTTTGTTCAGGTGTTAGTTTTATGCTCACCGCTGCCCTCCATCAGCTTTTAGCCGCCATAGTGTGACCAGTGTGGAAAGTACCTAAGCCTTAAGCTCCAAGGCACCAGTGTGGGATAGGCGAAAAATCCCCGCCCTCAACAGCCAATCCAGAGTGCGGGTCAAAAATTCCTATCCGGCCCCAAAACTTGGCGACCAGTCAGACTCACACTAGCCCTAACGCGGAGGGTGGGTGGGGAACTGCTGCCGGCTAAGCCCCGACCGCAGATCGGCGCCACGCTGCGGGGTGGGCCGCCGGTGCGGCCCTCAAAATGGCGCCCGCCACGCGGCGCCCTCTGTGCAGCCGGCATTCGAAGATCCTCTCCGAACGCCGGCAGCAAACTGATGTCGTTTGGGGGAGGAGCCGCCCCTTATAGGGCGCTCCTCCCCCCTTCCATCCAGGACCTCCAGGTCCTGTCTCGCCCCTCGCCATTCTCGCGAGGGGCAAATCCGCTCCGCGGGTGGACAAGCCACCCGCGGAGCATGCATTCTTAATAGTCCCAGTGTGGTCAGTTACTGGTGTTTCCTAGACTGTCAACGAATGGTTTCCACCCTAGTCCTGTGAATGCAATCATTCTTCTTCTGACTCTGCTTTCTAGCTTCTATTCTGTTAGTTTCTAGCTCAGGACTTCTGCCCGCCACAGCGTCGGTCTCCTGACTTCGGCAGGGGTTTGAACTAGAAAACCTCCAAGGTCATAAGAACATAAGAAGAGCCATGCTGGATCAGGACAAAGGCCCATCTAGTCCACCTTCCTGTATCTCACAGTGGCCCCACCAAATGTGTCCGGGAGCACACGAGACTAGATATCTGTCTCCTGATACCACTCCTCTGCATCTGGCCCTTGAAGTACCCCGGTTTTAAGCCTGGAGATTACACATCTCCATCATGGTTTGGCACCTGTGATGGAGTTTTCCTCCAGGAATCAGTCCAATCCCCCTTTGAAGGCACCCAGGCCAGATGCCATCACCACATCCTGTGGCAAGGAGTTCCACAAACTAACAACACGCTAGGTAAAAAAATATTTTCTTTTGTCTGTTCTCACTCCCCCAACCCTCAATTTGAGTAGATGTCCGCTAGTTCTGGAATTTTGTGTGTGAGAGAAGAGCGTCCATCTATCCACTTTACTCATGCCCTGCATTGCCCCTTCAAACCCTACTATAATTCTATGATTCTTTGATTCATTAGGTCCAAAATTATGAGTTAGCTTCTAATACAGCAAGGATGTTCAGTACATGGAAGCTGTTTTTGCACTTTCCCTGAACCTGTGGGACCCTCCAGCTACTCATCCCCACCCCCAAGAATATTTTCTATTCCTGGGTGAAAAGCTTTCATTGAAACTGCCTTTTTCAATCTTTCACATGATAGTATGTGATGGAGGATATTTTATAACTATGTCACTGGATGTGTGATGAGCAGAGGGTCAAATTGATTTCTGAGCCCCAAATGGTGTCTCCACTTCATATTCAGTTGAGGAGTTGGGCAATTGCAAATTCATAAATGATCTCTGATTGAGCAAATTGCTCAAACATTGCACAATGGTTGAGGCTTTTGGCTGAGGAGCCAAAGGTTTGAAGTTCAAATCCTTACTAGGGGTGGGCAGGAAATGAAAAACAAAATGCTGTTTTGTCGATTCATTATGTAACAAAATTAAATGAAATAAAATGAAACAAGGAAGGAGCATTTCCTTATAGATGAAACAAAACAGTTGTTTTTGCATTGAAATGAACCGCTTCAGTCCATCGTTTTCAGAGGGATCCTGATGAGCTGTCAATGGCTGGACCCCTCTAAACCTGGCCCAGTCAGTACCAGGGGATCCCCCTGATGCCAACTGGGTTGGTTTTAAAGGGGTCTGGCTGATAATAGCTCAAAAACAAGAGCAAAGTGTTCTGCTTATATACCGTCCCATACCACTTCAAGTAGTCTCTGAGCGTTTTACAGTTTTTAATTACAGTATGCAGGCTACACATTGCCCCACCCCCAGCAAGCTGGGTACTCATTTTACTGACCTCGGAAGGATGGAAGGCTGAGTCAACCATGAGGCTGCTACCTGGGATTGAACCCCAGGTCAGGAGCACAGTTTTACCTGTAATGCAGGCATTTAACCACTGCGCCATGGGACTCCTAAGCAGGAGCCCCTTAAAAATGGCTCCCGGCACCAAATCTGGTGTCTCTTGGACCAGGGAGCCATTTCATTTTGTTTCATATGAATTCTTGTTTTAAAAAATGTAAGAAACTAAACAAAACAAAATGGGGTGAGTACAAAACAAAATGAAACAAAATGAAACATTATTTTTTCCATTTCATGTCTATCCCTAATTCTTACTGTGCAGTTCTAAGGTGTTATCATTGAACTGTTGGTGAGCTCGGTAGTTTGGGAATATGAATGAAGAGCCATAGGCTGGGATTTTAACTTCCTCACTGTGCCTTCTTTACAGGTGCTGGTCTCAATGATCCATAGGGTCCCTCCTGGCTCTTCAGTTCTAAGACAGTGATGATGGATATTTCAGCTTTGTGGTCAGAAGAACACCCAGGATCAATCCCTGGTAAACTCACATGTGGGGGAGCCAGAAAACAAGTGAGTAGAACTACTTTGCCCTAGTTGAGAATTTGGAGAATTGTTGGCAGCGGCCAGAAACTAGGTAAAATCTGAAATCTTTGAACCACCTTCAGTGTAATTCCAAGTTCCAGATGAGGGCAATGATTTCCAGGAACTCCTAGCCCAGGGATGGCTAACCTATGGCATGCATGCCAAAGGTGGCATGCAGAGAGCTTTCACTTGGCACGCCACCATCCCTGCTGCCACCACCGATGACCCCACCCCTGCCGCCACCAACCCTGCCGGCGCCATCCCCATCGCCATCGCCATCATCACCCCCAGCCCCCTGCCACTGCCAACCCCGACCATGGCTCTGCCACCATCACTGCTGCTATCCCTGCCCCCTCTGCCACTGATGACCCCGACCCTGCCTCCACTGCCACCACTGCCACCCAATGACCCTGACCCCGCCGCTGCCCCATCACCCTTGCTGCCCTCGCCCGACTCCTGCCACCCCGCTGCCGCCAATCCAGATCCCCCTGCTGCTGCCTCCACCGTCCCCATCTCCATCTCCCTTGCCACCCCTGCCACCGCTGACCCTGACCCCACCTCTGCTGCCATCCCTGCCACCATCCCTGACCCCCCACTGCCACCGATGACCCTGACCCCACTGCCCCCATCACCCTTGCTGCCCTTGCCCCCACCCCTGCCCCCCCGCCAGGACTCGGTGTCAAAAAGGTTTGCCATCCCTTTCCTATCCACTGTCTGTGCCAACCTGCAGGTTTTGTAAGACATCATGCAAACGCACGTGCGTGTGTGCATAGACACATGCAGAGTCACATCTTTTCCAGACTGTGGTTTGTGTCAGTTCAAGGCAGTTCATGTTTTATCTGTGCACCATTGTCATCCGTTTCTCTTTTCCTCATTGCTGGGAGCTGCAAAACCATCCCCTGCGAAAGAGAAAAACTGAGTTTGGCTTTGAACTCAGTTCATTGCTCACAGTGAATGAAGCATCCGTGGAGTCAATCTGATATTCCCCCCTGGAGGGTTGCCAGATCGCCCCAGTGAATCCTGATCAGGGACCTCGTGAAGGGCAAACCAGATCAGGCAGCTTGAACAAAAGGGGGAGGGGATAGTCCCTTTAATAGCAATTTCAGAAAAAAGAGCTAGGTGATGGGGAGGGAGTTCTAATGACCCTCTTTATGTCAAACACACACACATTCTTTCCAAGGGAGGAAGTTATATATGATCCATTCATTCACCCACCACCACTTCTCTCTTTTTCCAACTGTTTCACGCTGCATGAGAGACTTTATCAATCAGACCCAGAAACCAATCTTCTCCTAGCCTAGTGGAGTCTCTATCAATCATGGAGGAGAATAACAGGGCTTAGACATCTCCCTACAAACTTTTCGTTGCTCCAGAGTCTGAGAGCTGCAGGAAAAGGTAGAGAAGCAGCATGCAGGCTGAGGTTGGATGGATCTGGGAAAGGGGGAGGCATTGCCCATTGTGTCACTATTGATCGGTTGCTCTAAAAGTCAAGCATGAGCAAGAGGGCATTAAAAATGTTTTACTTGCTCTATCAGGATTCGGAACAGAGGTTTGGTATTTAGGCTCCTCTTGGCAAGTGAGAAGAGCACTGGGGGTGGAGGTGGGGTGGGGGATGGATTGGGTTCCAAGCATGCATAAGCATCAGGCTGAGCTATGGAGAAAAAACTTTCAGTATATCTGTAGACAGCAGAGGAGATGCAAGAGGGGGAAGGAAAACCAAGATGCTTACTCAGGTGAATACATTTAGTTCTTATGGGACTTAACATCTATGTTCCTTCACAACAAAAGGCCAATATCCTGCTGAATAAATAGGAGGAGCAGGAGGGGGAGGGGGGGGGGAGGGGAGGGGAGGAGGAGGAGACGACGATAGAAATTCTGGATAATAATGTAATTACAGAGGATGCTAGAGTTGTTGCTAAAGAATTGGAAAGAGGATCAATCTGGAAAGTGAAATATCTAACTTGTGGATGAAGCACACAAGTGGTCGCTATCATCGTTGGGGCTTTGGGAACAATACCATGAAATTACTCACAGTATTATAATCAAATGTAGATCTCAGAAACAACTCCATCAGAGTTACAAAAACAAGCAGTATTAGGACAACATGCTGTGCTGATATTTCACAGATACTTAGGTTTTTGGATAAAGCTTGCATCTGTAACATAATACCAGTCAATGTTTGTACAGTTTTGATTGACTTCTTCTTCTTCTTCTTCTTCTTCTTCTTCTTCTTCTTCTTCTTCTTCTTCTTCTTCTTCTTCTTCTTCTTCTTCTTCTTCTTCTTCTTCTTCTTCTTCTTCTTCTTCTTCTTCTTCTATCTTAGACCTGCAGAGCTAAAAGGGCCCCTTTGGATCATTAATTTCAGCTCCTGTCAATGGGAAATCAAACTCCCTACCAGAAACCTATGCAGCAGTTCATGATGAGTAACACTCCATCATCATAGAAGTCTTTAAGCTAGAGACTGACCTACTGAAATCAACAGGGTTCATGTTCATGGATGCCTCATGGCACAAGGTGAAGAAAAGCCCAGCTGCACCCATTCAATGAACCCACTGATATGTAAAATAAACAAAAACAGTAATGGGAAAGCAGCTCAGTCAAAGGCATCCTATAATGCATCCAACAGTGAGAGATGCTCCAGTGGTTTATCTTGGTAGAGAGCAGTTTATTGTGCTCTTTTCAACTAATTCCTGCCATTATGTCTTCCTGTGATGGAAGGAACTCATTCTGAGAACCAAGGAAAGAAGCTCAGGATAGTGGTACCCTGGCTAGCCTTACTGGCCAGGAGCCATCTTCACTGGATGAGAACTTCATGCTTTCTATAAGATGCTCTTGTCATTAGGACAGGAAGCAAACAGAAGCAGTGCAGGCTATTTTTCCCAATGTCCTTCATGACCTACCAGGGCTTTCTAACAGTGCCAGGATTGTATCCTTGGCCATTTGAACAGCCCAATCTCTTTCTTCGTGTGGATGGTCAGAGTCTCTCCTGAAGAAGATCACACTGCTTTCTTGGAACCTCCAAAACAGCATCAACTAAGCATATATCTGAGATGATGAGTGAACCATGCTGAGAATAAGCCTGAGAAAAGGCTTGCAAGAAGCCCGTCTCTGTGGCACGCCCGCCTTTTGAAAGAAAATGATTACACAGGGTTCCAGCTTAATTGCTGCTTCCTTCTCATGCTCCTTCTCCACCCCTCGTCATCCCTGCTTTTGCCTCCCTGTTTCCTGTCCTAACTCAGTTTAGTCTTCTGTGAAATTGTTTTTCTGTGAAGGTACAGCTTTCCCATCTTCGGTAATTCCACTAGAATAATCCTTGGAAAGGAAGGAAAGAGCACATTCAGTAGCCTGAAGGCCAGTGAAGCTTAAGCGTGGATGCACCATGCTGCTTTGTGATGGGAGAACTCAAATAAGCTGGAATAATAGTGCATATTTAAGAGTGTGGGTTTTTTAAAATGTTAGGCAATTTTCTCCCTGGAAGTGCATACCAAACAAACAAAAGCAACCAGTGGGCAGAAAGTTGGAAGGAGTGCACATTAGAGATGAGCACCGTACAGGGGGGGGGGATGACACACTGTTTTTCATTTTGTAAGCTTCCGAAATGATACAAAATGAAATGGGAAACAGCATTTCATTACAAAACAAAATGCTTCTTTTCCCCTTTGAAAATGAAATGTTTCATTGTTCTGTAAAATGTTGCCCTTGCAAAAAGCTGCCCACCAAATTTGGTGCCTCTAGGACCCAGGGGAGCCATTTTATAGAGTAACAAATCATTTCTGTTTATTTTTATTTCGTTACCAATTTTTTAAAAAATCATTTAAAAACGAAATGAAACGAAATGAAATGCAAGGAGAAACGAAACAAAACAAAATGAAACACTATGTTTCCTTTTTGTGCCCATCAATAGTGCACGTGTAATGGATTCCATGGAGTCTTTCAGTTTTGAAAGGAAAGGTCACTTGCGTTTTAATATGTTAATTATTAAGGCTTAAAGTAGAGGATGCACCATAGATCATTGGCCAGGTGGAAGGGACAAATTCAAATTAATGGTGTCTATAAGTGGGGCCAAGCTAGAGAGAGATCTTTTTCGAAGTTGTGGAAGAATGCTTGTCAATCAAGGTAGACTGCAATTGGCTTTTGGCTTTGGCCTGATCCAGAATCCTGGAACCACACGGGGTTCATCCAAGCTGACTTGTATGAGGTCTGTATCAAAGCAAAAGAGGCAGATTCAGTGCTGGGCGAAAATAAGGTGATGAGGATTGAGTCAGAGTGAGCTCACATTTGGGACCACTTGTGGCCCAGTCCAGTGCAAGCTATTTCCTGGTGATCACACAATATATGGGAAATAGTGCTTCAGCCTGGCCTTGATCCATGCTCAAGTTCCTGAACCCTTTTGGTCCCATGGCAGAGCTACTCATTTGGGGCCAGGCGATGGGGCTGCAAAAGGGTGGGGGTGCTATTTTAAGATGCATCAACTGCAGTACAGACTCCATGATGTACTACTAGTCCCCCTCTATTCAGCAATAGTTAGGCCTCCTCATGGTACTGTGCTCAGTTCTAGACACTGCACTTTAAGAAGGATACTGACAAATTGGAGCAAGTTTAGAGGAAGGCAACAAGGACGATGAGTGGGCTGGAAAGAACAGGGCAAATTTATTTATTTATTTATTTTATTTATTTTATTTTATTTTTACAGCTTATATGCCGCCCACTACCCAAAGGTCTCTGGGCGGCTTACAACAAGGAATTAAAACAGTTAAGACATAAAATATCAATAAATAATTAAAACAACAGCAAAACCTTATACTAAAATCATCACTAAAATTGCCATCAAAGGACCCCAGTCTATGTTGTATCAATTAAAAAACTTCTGGAACAGGAAGGTTTTTACCTGGCACCGAAATGTCATCAATGTTGGCGCCAGGCGGATCTCACTTGGGAGGGCATTCCATAACTTGGGGGCAGCTGCTGAGAAGGCCCTATGTCTACAAGCCATCCCTCTCACCTCCTTGAGGGATGGCTCTTTCAAGAGGGCCCCCTGGCTAGATCTTAATTGCCGGGTAGGTTCATATGGAAGGAGGCGGCCTTACCCTTGAGAAAAGACTGACAGGAAGTAGGATAGAGTTTTTCAAATAAAGTAATGCCTCAGATAATGAATGCCCCTGGTAACAATTTCTTCGAATAACAAATTTCCCCTATGAGCTGCCTCAGATAATGAATTTTCCTATGGGCTGCATCGGATAACGAATTTCGAGCATGCATTGGTTTAAAAAAAGTTATCCTGGGCTGCATCACATCTGTACCTTTGAAGTGCACTTTATAAAGAGTTTTGAGCAAAAAACTAGGTATCTGTGTCTTTTTCCTAGGCTCCCTGGAAAGGATTAATCAGTTTCCCATTCATTGCTATGGGAAATTGCATTTTGGATCATGAATTTTTTTCAGATAACGAATTGCCTTGGAGAACGAATTAAATTCATTATCCGAGGTACCACTATACATGAAATGTAGGCCTCAAGAAGAGACCCAGAATCTGCTTCTGATCATCCCAGGGTGCAGGGCATGTAACAATGGGCTCAAGGCACAGGAAGCCAGCTTTAGGCCAGTGGTTCTCAACCTGTGGGTCCCTAGATGTTTCTGGACTGCAACTCCCAGAAGCTTCCACCACTCTCTGTGCTGGAAGGGGTTTCTGGGAGTTGCAGTTCAGGAACATCTGGGGACCCACAGGTTGAGAACCACTGGTTTAGGCTATCTACTGTATCTATTTATTTAAAATATTTGTATCCCACCTTTCTCCCCAAAAGAAGTCAAGGTGGCTTACATAGTCATAAACCATCCTTACAGCTAAAAGTTTTAAATGCACAATATTTTTATTTTTTTAAAAAACGAGTATTCTATCAAAATGGTGGCTCAGATCAATATTAAAACACATTTAAACAACAAACCAGAACAATCCATTGAAAACTCCTGCCTGTTTAGGAAAAAACTTCTTAACTATTAGAGCAGTATGACTAAGCCGTTGATTACTTCAGGAGGTGGCGATGAGCAATGCCTCCTATTCTGAAGGCATTCAAGAGGAAATTGGACAACCATCAGTCAGATCTGCTTTGGGGGGTGGGGACACAATGGCCTTA
Source organism: Phrynocephalus forsythii (assembly GCA_029282475.1). Lineage (NCBI taxonomy): Eukaryota > Metazoa > Chordata > Lepidosauria > Squamata > Agamidae > Phrynocephalus > Phrynocephalus forsythii. The sequence continues at coordinate 9,998,391 of JAPFRF010000022.1, forward strand.
TAAGCCCTTTCCAACTCAACCAATATATAATTCTGTGGTCTTTTGATTCTATGATTTCTGGATAGACAGAAGGGTTGCTTGAAGGGAAACCACTCCTAACAAAGTGAGTCCTTCCAGGGCAATCAGACACAATCATTTCTTTTTCCCTGCCTGATTGCATCCTGCGTGTTCAGAATGTCCAAACCCAAGAGGAAGCCAGACTGTAGGGAGGCATTAAGGCCAAAGAGAACATAAGAACATAAGAAGAGCCATGCTGAATCAGATCAAGGGCCCATCTAATCCAGCTTCCTGTATCTCACAGTGGCTCCACCAAATGTGTCAGGGAGTTCATGAGACTAGATATCTGTCTCCTGCTACCACTCCCCTGCATCTGGCTCTTGAAGTACCCTGGTTTTAAGCCTGGAGATGACACATCTCCATCCTGGTTTGTAACCTGTGAGGAACCAGAGGGAAAAGTACCAGAGAGAAATGGAGTGATGGACTTTGCCCAGTGACAGCTGAGCATATGCCGTATGAGGCCACATTCTACATCAATATTGGTGGCTACAGAAGACATCAAGATTTTGAGGATGCTGAACCCATGGTACTGAACAAGATGGACCTTCTAGCCAGGGCTAGGGCAGGGACCAAACTTTGCTCAATTCCTGCATTCCAGAAACTTTCTACAACATACACGGCTTAATAAATATCATGAAGCCATCTATGTTATGCCAGTGTTTTGATGGAAAGTGAAAAGTCTAGAATTTTTAAAAAATATTCTCGTCTGTCACATTAAGCAGCACATCAAATATGGTGAGATGAAGAGACGACTTCAGTGATAAATAATAAACAACATTCATAAAAAGGAGCAGCAATCTATTACTTGCACATGCAAAGAAAATGTCATCCTGATCTATTTTAGCATGAGCTACATTTGCCTGGAGGGTCTGATATATACATCCATCCTTAGGTGTCTGTCAACAAAGAACATTCATCTAGTATCTAGGCTCTGTCCCTGTTCATGAAGTAAATACTTGCAAGGGCCCTGATTAGGAATGGGCATGAACTGAAGCATGAAGCAGGAGGGAAGCGAACCATGAACTGGGCTGGATTGCGGTTTGGTTCATAGTTCAGTTTGGGGATCATGTTGTGCTGAAACAAACCAAAGAACCAAACCCCCACCCCACCCCCAAAAATGAGATGTGCACTCCTATCCCTACCCTACCCTGTTGTCTTCCTGCATTCTCTTGAAGCTGTTCAGACCGCTGCCACCATCACTGCAGCCATCTTGAGAGGTAACAGGCCTAGCTGCCACCCAGCACGAAGGGGGTCAGCTCGTTCATGGGGGGGGGGTCATGGTTCATGGGTAGCTACTAGTCACAAACCATAATGAACCACTGGTTTTTCATTTCATTACCATCTCTAGTGCTAGTCAAGACTACCATAACCACTGCAACTGTCTTGTCTTGGGTGTCCTATGAAGAATGAGAAACCGTTTTAGATGGGGCTGAGAAGAAGGAGAGGACAGATCAAAATGCTGACCAGGCTTCTTTAGAGAGAGTGGCCTGTTCAGGGCTCTCAGACATCTTGTGATGTGTGCTCTGTGTTGTATGGGATGCAAACCCTGTTAGGAATAATGATCTTCATTGTAACTGCTCAGGGTATCATTATGTCCGCTGAAAAAAGTGCTTCTTTTCCCTCTGGTTCTTGGTCGTTATATAAGTTGGCTTTGTGTCTATTTTCTACATTTAGTTACCCCCAAAACAGCTCTGGGCCCCATCCAGCGGTTATTCGACCTGCCTCAGCAAAATCACAAGGGCTTGTTCCTTTGGCTTCACAGGAGAACACTTGTGGTGTCCTGAAACTGTCAAGGAATGGGACAATCCAAGTATGGGTGCTCATGTTCATGAGTTGAAATACTGTGCCCGGACCTAGCTGGTTTTTTATATCTGTCTGGGTACACCATGTAGATGCCAGTGGTCCAATTCCTGACAGGGCAATTTACCCTTAATGATAGTTCATGGTCTTCCAATTCTCATGGTCTGGTTTCTAAATATTCCAAATGATATCAATATCCAAGAATGACTTCTTCACTTATAGTTTAGTCTGGCCAATAATGTCATTCGCTTCTCTGCTTAGATGGCTCCTGGCAGACAAAGTCAGTATTTGACTTAATGGAATTGGAAGGAAGAAGTTCAAAGTCTTTGTCAGTAAATATCGGAACAATTGCATCAGTCAGACAAGATAGAGTTAGAAATCAGCTCAGAGAGTCTAGTTAGATTTGAAATTCGGAGGAAAAGATACAGAGACAAATTACAATACCTTGGTTTAAGAGTAAAACTTGGTTTAAGAGTGTTTTGGAAGACAAGCAAATGTTTTTCTGAATTTTTGCCTTAATCAACAAGCAATGTCTTGATATTCAAGCACTGGAGCAGGTCACATGATCACAAGTGAGCCAATGGTGGCTCTCTCTCCCTCCTTCTCCTTGCTGGATTGTGGGTGATTGTCTTGAATGTTGTCTCAGGCAGCCTTCAGAGCAGAGGGAGGAGAGAGGAAAGAGGTCTTCCTTGCACTAGCCAGGAACATTTTCAAAGGGGAGTGCAAGTTAGGGCTTTATTTTTCTTTATATTTATTTTTATTTAATTTGTTTTGAACATTTTTATTTTTCAAACCATTTCCAGTCATGGGGCAGCTAGTCAAGTGTGTCTAGGGCTACACATTGCACTTAGTGTCAAATTAAAACACAGAGTAAAGTCCTGTTGTTAGTCCCAAGCAGAGCAGATTCCGCAAACATGTACCTAAACTATGGTGTGGACATGGAGTTCTAGCCAACTTCTTTTGTGAGTTTTGGCATTTTGTGTGCACAGTATGTGGTCTATGGGACCCCAGAATGAATCATCTGAGTTTCCATCATTTCAAAAGGGGAAATTTGCTTTGATAGAAGAGTGTTTTGGTTGACAAACATATTTCTGGAATGAATTATGCTCGTAAACCAAGATATTACTATATATGTGGATTCACTTCAAGAGAAACCAGACTGCCCTGTGTGGTTCTTTCACTAACAGCCATCTAAATGTAGAGTGTTAATGCTTATTTAACTCTCCAAAGGTGAGAAATATAACATAGACAAATGATATGGATTCTGATTTAAAACCACATTTAAATTTGTGGAGCCACAGTGAGGGGCTTAAGAGTTATTGAAAAACATGTTACATTGAAACAACTTTGAAGAGTTCATTTTTGTTCTATGTGATTGGAGTTCTCCCATGGGAAAATGTTCCAGCTGAATTCATTGGTGAAAAACAGTTCTCACTTCCCTACCATAAACATTTCCACTTTCTGGTTTCAAATAAAGAGTGCTTCCAGGAGGACCAAAATATTAGCAATGCCTTGGTTACTCTCAACTGTTTATTATTTTTAAAAGGATAGTGTGTGTGTTGCATCGTTACACTCATGACCAACTCTTCATGACCCCATGTCCATGGTGTTTTCTTGGCAGGAATACTGGAGTGGTTTGCCAGTTCCTACTCCAGGCACCTACAACACCTGGTATTCCCTGGTGCTCTCCCATCCAATTACTAACCAGGGCTGACTTTGCTTAGCTTCTGAAATCAGGCAAGATCAGAGGTCCTTAGGGGGTTATTAAAATTATCTACAGAAGAGCTGGATTCCATACTTGCACCCAATTGCCGATTGCCCCTCTCTAGCTATCAGAAGAAGAAGGAGCACAAAGTGATCTCTGAGAAAGAGAGAGGAAGGGAGAAAGGAGCCAGCAGTACAAATCTGAAAGTAGATCTAGAAGAAATTAGAGGGGGGGGGATGCATCTGTGCAATCTATTTGCCTATTACTCTCTCTTCCAATGATGCTGCAGATTTGGTACCTGTGTTGGCACTAAATTCCAACATTTTATATGAGGCAAATATTTTAAGTGGTAGTCTCTCTCTCTCTCTCTCTCTCTCTCTCTCTCTCTCTCTCTCTCTCTCTCTCCCTTCTGTATTCCCCCACTTAAGATCAGCACCATTTTTGCAGAACTGCATCCAATTCTAGTGCAGAGTCATAAATGCTATGAAAAAATCAGGTGTCATGAGTTCTTACAGGTCCCGGAGATGGGCTGGATAATGGTAGGAGAACTGGAAGTGACTCAGCAACCCTTTAGCTCATTTAGGCATTCCTATTGGATTTAATACTAAAGGAACTAAAAGTTATAAAGAACACAATGCATTGGGAAGCAATAAAAAGGGAGCTTGGACGGGGGAATCTTTCTGTGCAACAATACAAGACTTTGCAGAAACTGATCAATAAGAGTTGTCAGCTTGAAACTTCAGAAATAGGACCATCTGGGATTGTGGCACCTGAACTGAGAAGAGTGTGTTCATTATATTCTGCAGTGCAGTGGTGTTTTGAAATAAAAGATATCTTATGTTTCATAGGAGCAGGGATATGGTAGAATGAGAGACAATTCTTCATACTAAAGGCCAGTTGGTACACTAGTGAGCTTGGCAGTCCACTTAGCTTTGCAGCACAGTTGTCTGGATCTATCTCTGCTCAGAACTGGGGAAGGAGGCATATCAGAGAAGATGGAAGAGGGGAGAGCTAGGATAGCATCATTACTGCCCCTCATGAGAATGACTGGGAGATGGAATTCTCTGATAAACACGTAGGTAGATTTAAGGATCCAGGTTTGAGACCTATGGGCTGATTCCTGTGATGTTATAGGACAGTGATGGTGAACCTTCAGCACTCCAGATGTTTTGGACCACAACTCCCAGAATGCCAAGCCTGTCTTGCCAATGACAAAGGACTGTGGGAGTTGTGGCCCAAAACATCTGGAGTGCCAAAGGTTCTCCACCATTGCTATAGGATGTAACCTTTAGCAAGACCTAGAACTGATGTATGAGTGAAACAGAGAGGCCTATGTAGAAACGATGACGGCTGCAAAGGCCCATGTGTGAGTTTCATCTTTGGCAGCTCCAGAAGATACCAAGCAATGAAAAACACAAGGGTGCTGTCTCAGCAGGTCTAAATATGGTACATGATGACATGTGAAAAGGCTTGAGGATGAATTGTCAAATATATGTTTGCTTCGCTGGCCTGACTACAAACCCCTGAGACAGGAAGAATGGACCTCCAAACCTGAGACCTCATGGCTCTTCATGATCTGAAGGATTTGCTGAGCCTTCAGGCATGATTCTCCAACTGTCCACACACCTATCCATCACCATTACTTGGGTGAGCGCCAACTGAAACCCTAGAGCAGAAAATGAAACAATTGGTGGATTGTGCTAAGTTGTCCACCCCTGAACAGAGGAGAAGTCGTCCAGCAAAAGGGTTCTGTGGCCACTTGGGGAAGGCTTGGTAACTGCAAAGTTAACCCCTTTTTCTTGCTTGTGAGTTCCAGAGCCAGAGAAGTTAGCTTTTAAAAAGTCATTCATTCTCATTATGCATTTCAGTGTTTGAGAAACAGCCAGCTGTCATTGGCAATTACAAGGTTGAAAAAGTTCAGTATGTAAAACCCATTTGAATCAATTGAACCTATGGATAAGTTGACTCACCAAATTGCCCCTTATTAAAAGGGCCTATGCTAACTTTCTAACACTAAAGAGCAGAGTTTCAGCCTTTATGTTACCTCTAGAATTCGCTGTTATTTTTCTGTTATTTTCCATTATTTTGTGGGCAGGGCAGAGGAATCCTTGGACTGAGAAGATAATATGAAGCTGAGACAATGTCTTCTCTGCTGTCAGTGATAAGACCAGCAGGTAGAGGGCAGCGGTCTTGGTGACTCTGATATTACAAGGTGGTGAATTCAATGTGGGCTTTACAGGAGCTGTCCAAGGTTCTGAGATCTATCATCGAAGGAGCATCCAGAGGAGTGAGAACAGAGACCTCGACAGTCCAGAAGCAGAGATGATCTCCCCTGGGTCCTCAAAGGTGTCATTCTCTAACCTTTTCTTGTATTAGGTGAGGACTTCTAATGCCTGGACATCTCTTGAAGAGCTCTATGGTCTTCTAGGGAAAAATCATATGCCTGTGTTCACACGGCTTAGCAGGAAGGGCTGTAGAGATGTGACTTTTGCACACCCCAAATAATTGTCCATCTAACAAGCCTATTCAGACTAGTGTGAAATGAAACCAAGGTGACATATAAACTGGAGGTCTCATACCAACCTTCTTCAGACTAACAAAGTTACTTTGATGAGTAGCAAAATGTTTTAGTCTCACAAGAAAAGAGGTCCAGTTGCCATGACTCAATGTCTGAACAAAGCATAACACAAATGCACAATCCCTTCCTTGACTTCCGAACAGGCCAGCTCAAAGTTCCACCTTCAAGGACTTCAATGCTGTGTTTCATTCCTTTGGGAACTTTCCAGAGAGAGAGAGAGAGAGAGAGAGAGAGAGAGAGAGAGAGAGAGAGAGAGAGAGAGAGAGAGAGAGAGAGAAGGCCTTTTCTTCTAAATTGTGAAATACCGTGGACACTGCATTGTGCCCAGCTTTTGCAATAAATAGTTCATCAGGAGCTAATTGGGAGAACAACCTGGAAACATAAGGGAGAGGAGGGGAGGAGGTTGGAGAAGGAAAGGTGCCAAGATAAAAACAGCATAAGGTTCAGCCAGCTAGCAGCATCCTCGACCTTGAAAAACCTCTGCATAGAATATTACTTGGCAAAGAAGCATCCCATTAGCTAACCCAGTTCACATCAACATCTTTCCAGGTCAGGAAATGATTGCACTTTGTGTTTTGATTCTCCTGTGGGTGCCTGTATAGATCACTACATATGGCCAGTTAGATTAAATTAGATTAAATCAGATTAGTTGGAACGGTAGAGAATAAGAGGCAGGCAGAGAAGCGGCAAATAAAGATGATCTCTTTATTAGACCAGCTTGCTGACACAAATAAGGAAGAGGAGAATAAACTTGTAGAGTACAAAGCATTCAGCCAATGACATATTGGTCTAACTTTAGAGGAAATTGGTGTAGTCATCTCATGTGTCCTCAAAGCATTTTTTTTCTGCCTGTCCTATGCCTCTGCTTCTCAGATATGTTTGAGGAAGCACAGGTAGCCAGAAGGACTGCAGAAAGCTGTCCAAAGGTCATAGTTATAGTAATATTCCCCGCCCGCCACCCCAGGAAATTGGAATGGTTACCTTTTGGAATGCAAGTCATAGGCTTCACTGTCCATGATGGCTGGGGGCTTCTGGTAGGTAAATTATGAATTCACACAGAATTACTCATTCATTATTAGTGAAAAGTTCCTAGCTGAACATGTCAATCAATCAATCAATCAATCAAAACTTTATTACAGTCAATAACCAGCAACAGGATACAGTATAATAAATAGTAATAAAATATATAAAATATATGAGTTTTCACTTCTAGCATATGACCAAGACTAGGGGTGGAGTGTTGTTGTTGTTGTTGTTGTTGTTGTTGTTGTTGTTGTTGTTGTTGTTGTTGTTGTTGTTGTTGCTGTTGTTGCTGTTGTTGTTGTTGTTGTTGTTTTCCCTACTTGCATAGTTGGCTGGATAGCTCAGTGGTTTGGGCATCTGGCTGCACAGCCAGAATTTGGGAGTTCAATTTCCCACTGGGCCTCCCAGGAGAAGAGCCACCCTGTATGGCCTTGGGTAAACTGCCAGTCCCAGGGCATTCCTCCAAAAGAACAGATATGTAAATCACTTCTGAGTACATGGAAAACCCTGAAAATGGGTTGCCGTAAATCAGAATTGACTTGATGGTACATCGTTACTATTAGCCTATTCATTATCTGTGCAAAATGTTGCAGCACAAATCTCCTGTCTTTTATACAGCACGGCAAGCAACAGAAATACTGGCTGGTAGATGGGAAAAGATGCAGACAACCCATCCAGGGCTTCTGATTGTTCAAATCCATGAAATGAAGAAGCAATATGTAAAATTGAGGCGACTTTCACTATTCACACACAAAAATGTCATCAAATCGGGATCTCTTACCAAGGGTACAAGGAGGTATCTCACCATCTTGTGGATAAGGAGTAAAATGGCAGGCAGGTTCCTAGACTCCAGGAGCCATTGTTCAAAACTGTAAATATCTCCCATTGTTTTGGTTTTGGCATGAGAGAGACAATAGGAAATTGGCCAGTACATTGGTGGGCTGGGTGTCTGCAGTGGTAGAGTCACATTGTACAATGTGTTGAGCCACCCCATAGCTTTAATGCTGCCATGGACATGATTACTAACTCCCCTTTTTTCAACACACACACACACACACACACACACACACACACACACACACACAAATACACATGAACACTACTATCACATGCACATAGCACACTCATGCATTTGTACAACCCATGCTTCTTCCTCCTGAACATCTCTCCATATTGCAGCTTGGCTTGCACAAGACCTCCACGATGTTGTAGGGGTAAAGGGGTGATTTTCCAAGGGAGTGCATTTAAAGGATGAACAGACAGACGCTGCTTGACTGTCTTAAGACTTTAATGTAGTCAGGACCACACCAAACTCCAGTGGGTTTTTCCCCAGAATTCTTCTTTGATTTTATTCCCCATGGAAGAGACAAAAGAGCAACTGAAAACCATGAGAGAAGTGAGGCAGAGAGTTATTTAAAATAGAAGAATGGAAGAAAAGGCCAAAGGGACCTGATCAAAAGACTATCTAATCCTGCATTCTGTCCACATGACGGCTAACCAAGTGCATACAGGAAGCCCACAGGTAGCAGGAGCAGCAAAAATTGCCACTCACGTCCCCTTACAACATAACAATATATCTCAGGAGTCAGGATATCTCAATGAGGCATATTAAGCCACACAGGATTTTATACCTCTATATGACCATATGACAAAGGGTGCTCTCCCCTCTTCCTGATGAACATATCTATAATCTGTACACATGTCCTGTACCATTCTTATCTTTGGTTAAGTACAGCACAGTCTCTCTCTCTCTCTCTCTCTCTCTCTCTCTCTCTCTCTCTCTCTCTCTCTCTCTCTCTCTCTCTCTCTCTCTCTCTCTCTTCCCCCTAACACACCACATAGGCAGCAAGCCCAGAAAGACTGTATGGTGGTTTAAAAAGACACAAAACCTTCAGCCACTGTTTGAAAAGTAGCAGCCATCTTAGTCTGGGAACAATTTCACACACAAAATTTGCAATGTTGCCCAAATAGTGGCCAATTTTGCAAAACAAACAAACAAACCAAAGGCATTTTGCACAAAACATAATTCCCCATAAATCAACAAATGCCTAAATTGACAGGAGATTCCATTTCATCCTCATCAGCAAAGTTAAGACCACTCCGGTTCTCTGTCCTCCCATGTGGCAGCAGGATAAATAAGAATCTATATTCTCAAGAGGCAGGCTATGAATGCACAGCTTGGTGCATGTGTTCCCCAGTGACTGACATTTGAAGGTATCTAACAATAAAGTGCATAAATATGTGGTTCAGGTGGGTCCTATTGCCACCTGATCACATGTGCAAATGGCATCCAAATGCTGGTGTTTAGGGTCAAGCAGCTGGAGAATGCACTGGAACCCCCAAACTATCTTCCCTGGCTTCTTTCCTGCTTTTCTGAAAGCTCATGTCTCTTGGGTGATGGAAACATGGTGAATAATGGAGTGTCATGTTTGTCTAATGGATTTATTGCTCATTATGAATGCAGCTTCATCAACAAAAGTAGGTAAAAATCAATGAAGAGACAGGAAAGCAAAAATCTTGGTTTGGCGTTGATCCACCGCTTCCGCCTGTGGGATGTTTTTGATGTTGAAGCTAAAATGTGCTGCCTTGTTCATTTTCAGGCAGATCTAAGGCGGGGTGGCAGGAAAGCGGCAGTCAGCCATTCCAACCACAGCCCATTCAATCAATTCTCAATGGCACAGATGTTAGCTGAAGGTCAGCTGAAACCCATGATGCAGTAGTTTAGGAGCATTCTTGGTCTTCGTACATATTTTCAAATGTCTTCTTTAAGTCAAATGAAGGCAGTGTATAGTGAGAGCTGGTGTGGTGTAATGGGTAGAGTATTGGATGAAAATTCAAGAGACTTGGATTCAAATCTCTACTCAGCCATGGTAACATGTCAGAAGTGGCAAAAGTAAAGCACTCATTGAACTTCTCACATACCTTTAAACTCTGTTGGAATATCCATAAATCAGAAGGAACAGGAGGGGCTACAAAAATAAGGGGGCTCCAACCAGGTTTCTCCTGGGTGGAGCTTCATTGTCACCTGCCCGACAGAGACATGCTGGCCAGCTGCTAGGTTGGCCAATCGGGCATCACCAGTACAGCTGGCGAGATTGGCCGGAGGCTGACCATTGGTCATCTGACCCCTAGCTATATCCTCTATCTCTCAATGACAGTTGCAAGGAATAGTAAGCAGGTGAAGATGTCTAGTAGGGAGAACCATGAAGCAAATGGTGAGCCACTGTGTAAGATAGACTGCTGGACTGGATGGGCTGTGGCCTGTTCCAGCAAGGCTGTTCTTATGTTAATTCATTAATGGCTCCCCTGGGCCCTAGAGGCACCAAAATTGCAGGTGAGCCCCCCAGATTTGGAGAGGTTTTGGGTTCAGGGAGTGAGTTATTAAATTGCAAAGAGTCTCTTCCTATCTAATTGCCAAACTGCTGCACGGCACACGCTGGCAATATTGGAGTTCAGCAAGGGGGAGTAATAAATTGACCTATTCTCATCGCAGCACATGCACAACACTTTTTCCAATTACTGTTGGGGCAGCTCTTGGCAGTTGAATAACTCACCCCCTGAACCCCAAATCTCTCCAAATTTGGGGGGCTTACAGTGAAGAGCTTGAGGAAGCTTCCCTGTTTTGTTTCCCAAACAAAAAAAAGGTGGTTTGTTTCATTTTGTCATGAAATGGTTTCTGTCTTTTTTTTCATAACAAAACAATTTGTTACCTAACAAAACAATGAAACAGCATTTCATTTTCCATTTGGTGCCCATCTCTATTGGTGAGTAAGAAAATATGTTTCCCCTTCTGATGGCTAATTGTAATCATAACTGGGAGAGGGAGACACTTTCTGTAAAACATTTGCTGAAAAAGGTCCCTAGAAGAAATCTCCTACGAGGCTTCACACAATGGATAAGCCCCTACCTGGGAAGCAAAGCAAGACATGGGGCTGGTAGATTCAAACCAATGGGGAAAGTGTGAGGGGAGACAAGTGACAACTCTTTCCTCTTCATCAGAGACCACAATCATCTGTGTACACACTGACCAGAGGCATATTTATCCCAACTAAGCCACATGTGCCATTATGAGTTTTGTACTAGTTCATTAAATGCATGATGGGTTAGCAAAAAAAAAAAAAAAATCTGAGCCCAGCAAAAAGACCTGTGCTGATTAGATGCTTGGAATTGTCCTAGTGGTCTTTTAACTCTTTACTTCTGTTGTTCACCTTCAGTAGGGAAGAAAAGCTTATTAGCCAACCTAAATGAATATTCATCTTTCTAGTTAGCATATAGCATTTTAAGGTTGATTCCTCTGAGTGATGAACCAAAATTACTGAATGGCCATTCTCCTTGTGCACACCACCTAAAATTATCCATATTTTGAGAGGCCTTCTAAAACCAACTACAGTCGTCCCCCGCCATTTTGCGGTTCATACACTGCAGTCCCGGTATATCGCAGGACTGCAGTATATGAAACTCAAGGCCCCCTGGGGCAAGTTGCTTGGGCCTGTTTGAGGACTCTTGCACTTACCCCAGGCCTGGCACTGCCCTGAATGGGCCTCCAATGGGCTTCCTGGGCCTGTCAGAGGCCCCAGAAGTGGTTTCCAGTGAACTACAAGTCACTTCCCAAAAACTGGAAGTGACTTCCAGATCACTGGAAACCACTTCTGAGGCCTCTGATAGGCCCAGGAAGCCCATTGGAGGCCTGTCTGAGGCAGCACCAGGCCTCAGGTAAGTGTAAGAGGCCCCGGAGTGGCCCCCCAGTACCAACCCAACCTAGCATCCTCATATTGAGGATTTTCCATTATCGCGGGTCAGTCAGGTCCCTAAACTCTGCGATAGGCAGGGGATTACTGTACCTGGATGTTGCCTGCTCTGTCTCTTGACTTCACTTGGCCTTAAAGATTTGATCATATAGATAATGCTCATCAGCTATACTGCATTTTGTGATCCTGTAAGTGATGTGGTCCCTGATTGCCTAGAATCATATGGTTGACAAATATGGGAAAAGAAAGGAACACCTGATAGGGTCATGAGATAATCAAAAGAAATATGTAATAGTTACAGTAGGGTAGGTGGTGGACAACTCCTGGTGGTCTAGGACCTTTGCCGGGCCAAATTCTCCCTTTACCCCATGGAAAAGCCTGGTTCTCCCATTGGCAACTCAGGGTGTTGGGAACACGGCAAGGTGCACATTTGTGGGCTCAAGAGCCACCGCGCTTTGTCTGTCCCTAAGTTATAACAAACAATGGCCTCATTCCTTGTTGGGAAAAGGCATGTGCCCATCCCATCAGTATGTTTTTCAAGAAATATTTCCAACTTACATTGCTATTTTCCACTGGAAACCCCAACATTATTCCATGGCATTATCATTTCTACTGATCATCTCATTCCAACCAAATGCTCACAGAAGCCAGGTCAGGTTTTCCAGGTAGCCTCTTCACCAAGACCAAGGATGGAACTACAGCCCATAACATCAAATTCTGTCCTTCATGTTTTGAGACATTTAATATCAAAAGTATGAAAAAGAATAGCCATCCAATCTTGTAAATAAATTGGCAGGGCCCCCAGACCTTTGGAAAGAAGAGATGAGCCTGGTGCCTATCTCCTTCCAGGAACCTGGCAGTTCTCAGATATTGTTAACAGAAGAAAAACAAACAGAATTACGCCAGGCCTGTTTAGAATGCACTTTGGCTGCCTACTGGTGTCTGGCACTTCTCCATTATGTCCCTGTTTGTTATGGATGCCGATAACAGACTGCCGGAGCCTTCTCTTTGGGAGATAACACTAATCTATACACTTACATCAGCACAGTTGTCTCTATAATCAGGCTTTGGGAGATACAGCAAGTGCAAAAAATAAAGAAGGCAAGGAGGCAAGCCATTTTCCAGATGTTCTTTCAGATTTCTAACGCTGCCTGGCTATTTTGCGATTTGAAATATGACCCCATATGGTACTTCAAAGTGCTTAGATAAAGCATACAGCAAGTGATCTGAACACAGGGAGGGCAATGGACAAATAGATCACTTATATATTTTCCTTTGTCTCTTTTCCTGATCTACATGTAGATTGGCAGTTTCAGGCTTCCTTCCTCCTTTTTCTTGAATTTTGGAGTTGAGTAACCATGAAGTGGTTACTCCTCTCCAGCATTCACAGACACAGTAGTGGAAGTAAATATATTAAAGTAAAACATTTCTCTGCAAGTAAAAATACTAAAGAAACCTCAGAGATATTTTCATATTGTGCTTCTGTACCCACAATTCAAAAAGCCAGGAACTGGTTTAATGTTGCTGCACAATACCACACCCACATTGCCAACATGAAAAAAAAGATGCCAAACTTTACATTGCAACATACATCCTGAATTCTAAGAGGACCAATGACAGCAGTCAAGATTGTCTACAGGATACACACTTCTGCTCACGACTGTAACGGATTTTAGAATGTAAGAATATTGGAAAATATTAGTGTGAGTTTTATCTAGTAGCTATGCCTTTATCTCAGTGTCTGTGTAAATAAAGGCCAGTGATTGGTCTAAAAGCAACATGTTACTGTCTTTTCCCATGCTTGTGAGTAGAGGTGGGTACGAAACAGAAAACCGATGGTTCGGTTCAGTTCGGTTCAGTTCGGTTCAGGTTCAGTTCGGTTCGGTTCAGGTTTTTTTAAAAAAAATCATATAAACCCAACCCGAGCCGAACTGGTTCAAGTCTGACTTGAGTTACTGGGCGGCGGCGGTGGCAGCGGTGGTGGCAGCGGTGGCAGGGGCTTTTTGAGGCACTGGCTGGCTTCCCTGCACCTCCATTTTTTTTTTTTTTTTTTTCCAGCACCCACCACGCAGCCCTTGGGACTGGTTCTTCTTCTTCTTCTTCTTCTTCTTCTTCTTCTTCTTCTTCTTCTTCTTCTTCTTCTTCTTCTTCTTCTTCTATTATTATTATTATTATTATTATTATTATTATTATTATTATTATTATTAACCACACAGCTATCTACGCTGGATTTTATATTACCAATCACTAGTCGAACACTTCCCAAGCGTTTAGGACTATGTGATGTATCGGCGAATCTTATGAGCAGATCCCAGTAAGGCGGCTTTCTGCATCTGACTGATAGTGACTTTGTCAACTCCAATTTCTTCTAAATACTTGCTTAGCTCTTTGGGCATTGCACCCAGCATGCCAATTACCACTGGGACCACCTGTACCTGTTCATGCCAGAGTCTCTGAAGTTCAGTTTTGAGATCCTGATATCGGGTAATTTTTTCAAGTTGTTTCTCAGTAACTCTACTATCTCCTGGTATAGCAACATCAATGATCCACACTTTTTTCTTCTCCACAATCACAATATCTTGGGTATTATGCTCCAAAATCCTCTCTGTCTGTATTCAGAAGTCCCAAAGTAATTTTGCATGCTCATTTTCAGTCACTTTTTCAGGTTTATGATCCCACCAGTTCTTTGCTATGGGCAGATGATAGTTCTGAACTTCTGACACAAATTCCAGTGGACCATTTGAGCAACTACATTATGACACTGTTTGTAATCAGTCTGAGCAATTTTCTTGCAACAACTCAATATATGGTTGATAGTTTCATCTGCCTCTTTGCAGAGTCTACATGTGAGGGACTCAGCTGATTTTTCTATTCTAGCCTTAACTGCATTTGTTCTGATAGCTTGTTCTTGAGCTGCAAAAATCAGGGCTTGTCTCTTTTTTCAGTGTTCCATTGGTGAGCCATAATCAGATCTTTTCCTCATCTACTTTTCCTTTGAGTTTTTCGAGGAACTGCCCATGCAGCACTTTATCATGCCAGCTATCAGCTTGTATTTGCATTGTTGTTTTCCTGTATTGACCCTTTGTTTGATTTACTTTAAACACCTCCCTGTTCTTAACCTCCAATAATGCTGACTCTGTACTATTTTTTTACATAATCTGCCAACGCATGCTTCTCTTCTTCAACTGTCTGCTTCACTTGCAGAAGACCTCTACCACCTAATTTTCTAGGTAAATACAGCCTGTCAACATCACTGTGTGGATGTAATGCATAGTAAATGGTCATAAGTTTTCTTGTTTTCCTATCTAGAATATCTAGCTCCATCTGAGTCCAATTTATAATGCCAATTTATGATGACCGGTATGGCCCAGCTATTAATGGCCTTGATGGTGTTACCACCATTCAGCTTACTCTTTAATACTTTTCTGACCCTTTGGATATATTCTTTACTCACCACATTTTTCACTTGCCCATGCTTGATATTATCTAATTCCAGTATGCCCAGATATTTATAGGCTTCAGACTGATGATACTTAATAGCTTATCCATTTGGCATTTCAATTCCTTCACTCTCAATTATTTTTCCTTTCTCAGTGCCACTGTGGCACATTTGTTTATTATTATTATTATTATTATTATTATTATTATTATTATTATTATTATTATTATTATTATTATTATTATTATTATTATTATTATTATTATAGAGCGCCAACCACGCAGCCCCAAGGGGTCGGGTCAGCACTTGTTTTATTTTTTTATTTTTTTTTTTTATTTTAGAGCGCTGACCACACAGCCCCAGGGGCCATTTTTAAAAGTCCCCAGCTGGGACTTTTTGAGGAACTTTCTTGGAGCCAGCACCTCTACAGGGCTAGCTTCCCCACAGAGTTCCAGGACAAGGAGGACTGCAGCAATGACAGAGGGGGGTAATGAAGAATGGGGTAATGAAGAAGAGGGTAATGAAAAATGAAGTGAATGAAATAGAAATTTCCATTTCATTTCATTTCATTTTTCTTTGATGGGTTTGTTCATTATTCATTTTGTTAACTAATGAAATGAATAACGAATAACAAAACAAATAAGAAGTTTGTTTCATGCCCAACTCTACTTGTGAACAGTCTGAGGAGGAGGAGGAGGACTTTTTCGAGAAGCTTAGAAATGTAGTTTAGAAACTTAGAGAGAGGCTTCTGCCTCAAGGCTTCAGAAAGTTAAGGAAGGATTCATTTTGCTGTTTTCTAGCTAGAGTCTTATTTTTGTGTAAACTTCAATAGCCTAAATAAATGTTTTTAATATACTTGGTGCCATGGAAGTATTTTTGGTAAGTGTGAACTCACAACATATTTTAACAGGCTGAGAAGACAAATATTTTGAATCCACGGAGCTTTGACAATATCCAAGCTTTAGTATACGTTAGCTGCAGTTAATTTATTGCTTGGGTAGAGACTAAATACTTCGTCTCAGTGAGGAAGATCCTGAGATTCCAGCACAATGACTATTCACAAAGGCTGATAATTCACATCCATCTCATTGCTGTTTGCGGTCCCACTTGGGAACAGTATGAAGTAATTTAACTGCATGTCCATTGCAGGACGAGGGGAGTTCAACCTGACCATGCCCCCTGAACTGCGATTTAAGCGGGATGAGAGATTCCCCTCCCTGGCCTTGGGAATTTGCTCGTCACGCTTCTCATTCTGAGACAAGTGACCGTGACGTAAGGCTCATCACGCAATGTGCCATTCTCCATCTAGTGGCAGGAGTGTGAAGTGCCATTCGCCAGTACATTCCCTATGGGGTCAGCAATGCAGTGCAGAGAGATTAAAAGACAAATGCCTCAAATTAGCTCTGTAGCGCATTGAAGGCAAGCCTTCGGGGAATCAAAACATTGAAAAACGGAAGGTCGGGGCCAAAAAAAAAGGAGAACAAAGGCATGGAATTTCACATCTCAACACGGAATGAGGACGTGCTGTAACAGTCATGCCGGTATCATCCATCACGCCTGTGCGTACACGGGAACAGGGACAGAACTGGAAGAAGACCATGTGACCGTGACCAACATCAACACGCAATGAACTTCCTCCCAGGATAAGAATGGATGTGAAGTAACCGTCAAAGTGACACCATGCCAGAGAAAATCCCAGAAGCTGACTTTGGGAGATAGGGGGAACCAGATCACCTGACTGCCATCTGTTTTTTTTTTTTTTATATATTTATACCCCGCTTATCTTTCAAACGAAACTCTAAGCGGCTTACACGAGCGAACAAGCGCCAATAAACACAAACAATAATTATAAATTTACAACAAATAACTAAACCATTAAAACCCGGTGCATCCAAACCCGGCAATATAAAAGCTATCAACCAAGCACACACATAACGTAAGACACTTAACATGGTTGCTTGGGCATTAAAGATACATTCCCAAATCGAAATAAATAGGTTTTTACAGGAAAGGCCAGCAGGGACTCTGCAGAGCCAGTGCTAGGGATGGAATTCCAAAGGGAGGGGGCTGCCACCGAAAAAAGACATGTGCGCTCGCACCTGCGAACAGGTCGGGCCGAGGTGGATCGCTGAGCTCTGTCAGGTAGTCCGGTCCCAAGCCATGGAGGGTTTTATAAACTAAAACCAAGACCTTGAATCTAATCCGGGCCGCAACGGGCAGCCAGTGCAAGCGAGCCAGGACTGGGGTGATGTGGTCGTAACGACGCACACCAGCCACCAGCCTGGCCGCCGCATTCTGCAAGGCGCCGGACAAGAGTCAAGGGCAACCCCATGTAAGGGTGTTGCAGTAGTCCAGCCTCGAGATCATCAAAACTGTTCTCAGAGAGTCATACGGGCGGATCTGGGAGAAAACGGAAGGTCAGGGGCCAAACTCCCAGGAGAACAAACGGCATGGCACAGCTTCCACTGCAGAGGTTTCACATCTCATCAGCGTACTGGAATGACATAGATGGACGGCCCCTGCGGGACCCCCCACAAGGGAACAGTCATGCTCCAGGAAGGATATCATCCATCACGATCCAGTAAGATACCTGTGCGGTATCAAAGGCCGGACAACAGGGACAGAACTGGAAGAAGACCATGTGACCATGGACCAACATCAACACGCAATGAACTTCCTCCCAGGATAAGAATGGATGTGAAGTAACGCTGAAAGAGGTGGTGGTGATGGCAGAAGCCCAAAGTGACACCATGCCCTGGAGAGAAAATCCCAGAAGCTGACTTTGGGAGATCTAAAAAGGGGAAATTCTCACTACTGAAATCAGTAGGAGGAGGCCTAGCCAGACTAGGATTGGTGAGGTCTCGAACCACCCGGAAGAGCTCCGCCTGGCGGTTAGAGGCCTCACCAATTCTCACGGAGAAAAACGATGACTTGGCCTCCGTGATCGCGTTGGAATAGCGACTAGTAAAGAGTTGAGCCATAGATTCCACACTACTACTGTAGTTAAAGAGAAGCTTGGAATTCAACTTGCAGGCTGCACTTCCACCATCTAAGAAGCAAACCTGGCTTCAACATCATGTGAATTTGGGACATTGATAACAACAAACAGTATCCACAATAACTTCATATTCTTAGTGGTCAACTAAAGGTTTCATCTGTTCATGTATTTGTCTTGTTACCATGACTGATTCTCTCCCCCCACCATCAATTAAATTTTCACCCAAATACAAATCAATTGCAAGTAGAGATGGGGCACAAAACACTAAAATGTTTTTTGTTTTGTTTTTTATTGTTTGTTTTGTTTAGAACAAAATATTTAAAAATCATTTTTCATTTTTCATTTTTTCATTTTTTATTTTTTTCTCACACCAACCACCTTCATTATTATTATTATTTATTATTTATCCCCCACCCGATCGCACCTGATCAAGTGGGGGAAGGAGTGGGTTTTTAAAACTTTTTTTCTCAGCCGAAGCCCCGCGCTCCA
Organism: Phrynocephalus forsythii; assembly: GCA_029282475.1. Classification (NCBI taxonomy): domain Eukaryota; kingdom Metazoa; phylum Chordata; class Lepidosauria; order Squamata; family Agamidae; genus Phrynocephalus; species Phrynocephalus forsythii. Next base: position 10,017,228 of record JAPFRF010000022.1, read on the forward strand.
GCTGACTGGCATTGGCTTCGGCGGGTGGGGGGGAACAAATAATAAAATGAATTAAAAATGTTTCACACCCCTCTTTAATTTCAAGGGCTGTTCTTCAACAAGTGTGAGTGGCACAGAACATGAACATACTTTCTGCTGCACCTGTGACAAATTTGGTATTGATTCAACAGTTTCATAGTTATGTATATTTTTTTGTTTTTGTTTGGGGCACTCCTATTATTTGAGTTAGTTTATGAAATGCTGTATCCTGCTATCAGCACAATATATGGGTGCTCTCTCAGATACCAGTAATCTCCTATCCTTAGTGGACGGGGAGGGGGTTGGTTGAACCACATGGCATCAGCCAGTGGCATGAAGTTGTGCTGTCAAAAGCCTCCCATTGACTTAAACAAGAAGGCCTTCCTTGACGCCCTTCTTTTCACTTTTAGCACCTGCTATTTAAGTCTCCTCCTGATCTGATCGGTGACGCTAGTGTCCTTCCAGTTCTTGGTTTTATCAACTCTGTGGATTTGCTATTGATTCGGGCTGCCCAGTGAATTAAACTGAGCATCCCATGCCCAGGTCTCTCTCAAGCTGCCAAGCATGTCTGTCCTCTGGGCACAAAGCTCTATTGATCCTTACGTGTTATGCCACATGAATGATGGATTATCACATATCAAACTTTGCAGTGTTCATTTAACACCTCTGAATAAAACATTACTCACAGATTAACTGAGCAGTTTTAAGTGAACAACCATTTTCATCTGTTTTAAATTTTCATGGGTCCTTTTTCTGGAGAACAAGTACATTGTTAATAATTGAAAGGCACGAGGCCTTGCTAATCTAGTTGTATTTTAATGAGGTCCTGCTACAGCCTGGTCATTTATTTCTACAAAAAAAGCTGGCATCTTATATGGATCCATTTAATATTTCTCCCCTTTCTTTCATTTTGAATTAACAATGCTGCGGCTGCAGCACAGAAACAACTGTTTGTGAAACGGAGATGTGGAAATAACACCAAGTTCCAAGAATCCTAAATAAGGATTTATAACGAGTAATAGGGTTTTCAAGTAAAAGGGATTTTTCAACAAGCCGGGGGGGGGGGGAGAATTGCATAGAAACAAGGACCCAATGAAGTGAAGGGAAGAGATAACGACAGTAAATAAACAGTTTTGGCAAACTATACTTACCTGCCAGCTGCCTAGATGCCCTAAGCACATCCGATCTCTCCTGATTTCAGAAGCTAATCAGGGTCAGCCCGGGTTAGTACTTGGATGGGAGACCACCATGGAATACCAGGTGCTGTAGGCGCCTGGAGTAGGAACTGGCAAACCACTCCAGTATTCCTGCCAAGAAAACTCCATGGACATGGAGTCTTAAAGAGTCGGTCACGACTGTAACGACACAACACACATACCTGCCAGATGCAGATAGCTCTTCAGTTCGCAGACTCTGTAACATGGCTGGAGAAACCTTTGGACCACAAAACCCATAATGCTTTGCATGGCCAGGCTGGGAATGGTCACAGACCTAAGAAGAGGTAACGTTCCCTGCTGATATCCCATGACCACTAAAAACCACTTTAAACAGCTTGAAGATGTGGTTAATAAAATTGTGTCTCCAAAACCAGTGAACTTTAAAGGGGAAAAATGTGACCATGACCACTTAAGTGACCCAGCAAGTTTTGCAAGTACATAAGAACATAAGAAGAGCCATGCTGGATCAGGCCAAAGGCCCATCTAGTCCAGCTTCCTGTATCTCACAGTGGCCCCACCAAATGTGTCCGGGAGCGCACAAGACTAGATATCTGTCTCTTCATACCGTTCACCTGCATCTGGTCCTTGAAGTACCCCGGTTTTAAGACTGGAGATTACACATCTCCACCATGGTCTTGAAGCGGTGCAAAGCTTGGCTCAGTTACGTGAGTCCATGAGTACTTGGAAAATCTGCATCAAAATTTTTCATTCCGCTGTTTTGCGGTTCCCGCTTGTGGGAACACAAAATATGTGGTTCTTTAAACTGTACCTGTGGGGACACAAGAACAGTGTTTTCAATCACAAGACCATTCCGGGGGAAATCCACATTTTACTTTGATCCAGATTTCCTGGCCATGGGATAGCAGCCTATAAGGCACTGAAGAAGATAGATCACTATATGTGCATAAAGTAAAAAGAGAGACCTAATGGAGGGCCCCCATGGGCTCCTGGAATCTAGCTCCCACCATCCATCATCACTGACTATGCAAAGTCAAATCAGAGCAGAAAGAAGTACAGGACACATTATTTCCTGCTGGTTTTTGCTTCTGCCTGAGAAAGCCAGCAATCAGTAAGCACTTGTGAAAATTTGCTTGTAAGGACCATGAAATTGATGTATTCTGAATAGTCTATGGGAACATTAAAACTAAGTCTTCTTCCTAAGAAATAAAAACCTTTTAAATTTAGGTTTTGTTATGATTTCTGGGACTAAAGGCTACACTAAGCCCTTTTTAAAAAAAGCTGGAAATATCAATAGCCAATAGCCATATTAAGATGACAAATTTGTGTCAATTACATTTTTAAATCAAAAACAAAAAAAAATCTTCTCAGAAAAAGTATTCCAGTTCTCATGGATGTGTGTTTGCTGGCTTTGGGTGTTTGTATATTATGGAATATCCTCACCTCTGCATCCACCGACACTGCTGAGGACATGGGATGTTTTCATATTCTTCAGTATATTGAAAGGGGTCTGAAAATACCCCAGCAATCACTCAAAGTATTTTGATCCACCTCAATGTGGGTTAATGGATGTCTAGGTCAGTGGTCAAAGTCTTGGGTCCCCAGATGTTCTTGGATTAAACTCCCAAAAGACTTTGCTACTAGCTATGTTGGCCACCATCTCTGGGCCATGTAGTCCAAGAACATCTGGGGACTGAAAATTGGAAACCACTGATGTGAACATGAAATGTTGGTAAGTCCTAATCACCTGAAAGCCACTTGGGAGACAACAGGAAGGACATCATTGTTAGGCTGCTTTTACACAAACCCTAAAATCTGAGGCAAAGGGCTCCCAGATGTGGACCTTAAAAATGTTTTCCCACCAGCTATGGACTTTAAACAAAATAAAGTACGACCATGCCCACCTAAGCATGCCCCAGCGCACTTTAGAAGTACCTGGTCTCCGGAGGTAAAAACATATCTGATGCGGATTGTAAAGCTGTGGATGCCGGGCTCCCCTCACCTTCTCTTTGTTTTTTTGTCCCCGACGCCCCTTTAAGAGATAGGAATCTGCACGGGGCTGCTCTGGATGGCAGGAGGTGAGCCTGCATTCTTTTCTCCCTTTTTTTCTCCCTCCCCTCACTGCAGCCAGGAGCAATGAAGTATGGAAGAGGGGGAACACAGGAAGAGGAACAAACCCCACGATCTCTGGTCCGAATTTAAGTTGTCAGCAGATTTTAGAGGTTCGTGTAAAAGTGCCCTTAGTGGCTTATTGATACTACCTAAAGGTGTTCTTATAGGATTTAGGGGTGAAAAGGATGAGTCTGAGCAGTGGGCCCCCCAAAATAGCAAAATGAAGCCTCCAATCAGTAGCAAACTGCCACCACACATCAGCATTTCAGTTGCAATAGATGAGAAGAAAAATTGTGTTACAATTTCTGTCACTGTTTGGACATAGAAAGCTCAGCATCTTGTGTTTATATTGGCTATACTTTTTTTCCTAACATAGGTAATTATGATCAACACCACAGTGAAGGGATTTCCCCCACCCCCACCCCCGATAATTACACATAAATACACATACATATTGGAAGCTGAGCTGTCTCCCCCATTGCCTCCAAAGTGCCTACTTCCCTTTTATATATATACACTGCCTCTCTCCTGGAGAGCAGGCCTACTTGGCTATGACTGATGGCATTGCTTAAACCTTGAGAATGTCAAAGCAACAACATCTCTCAAAGGAAATAAGAGTTTGGCCTTTTCCCCCCTCCTGGTTTCTCTTAATCACTTACAGGCTCTCTTCTGTCCGCAACTCCAGGCAGCCTGCAGAGGAGTTCATGGTATTAGGAACATTTCTGATTGCAGAGTATTTAAAAGTATTTCAAATTGAATAGCAACTCCATTTCAATGTCATGTCCCCTCCCCCTCCTTATTTGGGTCATTCTTTGTATTTCAATCTGTTCTGAAGGTTTAGAAAGTCCCTGTGTGTTTTTTTCTCTTTCATTCTCCAGTCATGTTTGCCTTCTTGCAACAATTACTGATTCTTCACTATATTACCAGGTCAGAGGTACTTTCTCCTTCCTGGATTAACCATAAAGACATTTGCAGCCAATCAGGGACCCTGCAACAGAAGAGTAAATCTCACAGGGTCGCTTTCTTTTTTTCCCTTCATTTGTTTTCTAGTGATGCCAGCCAACCAGGATTCATTTGTTGGAACCACTGGCTTCCCTTCTGGCATGTAACATGTCCAATTAACCACAGAATGATGTCAATGAGAATAATATCCCGTTTTGTCATAGCCAGGCAGCTATGGCAGGAAATGGCATCCATTGCTGAGAGCTAAGGATGAGTGGGAGTAAGTATGAGTCGCGGAATGAATAAGCACAGTTGCGTGAGACATGAGGAAAAGTTCGGCCGGGGCAAGAGCTTTTCAACAAAGCCACCATAAAGGTCACACACAGTGGGAAAAGCTTTGGTTCAATGCTAAAATTGCTTGGCACTCTACCTAGTTTATAAAAATAAGGCAGACACTCCACAATGATGTGTCTATCTGGGCAGCATGGGTCCAATCACATGCACCCATAGTGTTTTTCTATAGCTCTCATCCTTTCATGGAGCATGGAATTAACAATCTGCAACTATTGTTGTTATCTATGACGACTAGTTACTTTCTGCCTAAGGAGTAACAGTGAAGTTACTTAGTATAACAAGTAACCAGTTACTGTCAAAAGTTACATTTAAAGGGAATTTTAAGTTATGCTCAGAGGCTTTTTAGCAGGAATATTTTCTCTTTGAAGGTGGCTCTTTGCTTTTTATGTTTCTACAAATATCTCCAAGATGCAGTGGCAGAATTGGCCACAGGAGAGCATATTCCTGTAATTTTTTTTTTTTTGGCCTGTTGGCAAGGGGTGGAACAACATGCCTGCAGCCTGGAATTGCAAATGAAATATTTACAGGACCAGAGCAACAATAACAGCAAAAGGAACATGCCCCCCCCCAAGAAGGAAAAAGTGGCATGGCTGCCTTCTAAGATGGAAAGTTCTACAGTCTGTCCCTTGGTCATCTCTGATGCACTAACAGTGGGCAAACACAGGCAGATTACATAGAGCCTGGAAGCTCTGATGCCTAGCTGGGAAAGGGTGGAGGTGGGTGCATTCTATTTAAATCCACCTCATGCACCAAAAGATCTTGGGGTCCTTCTCCAAACCGGCTCTTTCCGAGACTTGCCCTCTTGATGAGAACCTTGGCGGCGGATGAACATGCCTTGAGATTTCTCCTGGAAGCTGGAAAAGAAGCAGAGAAAGGATCAAGATAGAAATAAAACAAAGTTCCTACCCCTCCCACTGTAGCCTGATGTCCTTCTGTCCTGCCTGCACAGTTCAACTTACAAGCTGTCCTTACTGTAAAGGTTTCCCCATGCAATCTCTTACAGATCTCTTACAGAGAACTGGAAATGTGTCAGTACCTTCACAGGCCCAGAGGAGGGTCAAGTAGCTGGATTGTTCCCAAAACAGCAGAGGGTGGGTCAATCTGTTTTCCTTAATTTGGAAACAGATGGAGTTGGGAGCCCAAACCTTCCTCTGTTGGCCATGTGGCTTTATTGTTCCCCGTTATTTAATTTGGAGAAAAATGATGAAGGCCAGCCTTGTTTGTGGGGTTGATAAGGCTTCAATGGCTGAGATATGGCTATCAATGATAAATTGACTCGTGAAATTAAAATTGGGAAAGGCTTGAGTAAGTCAAATGAATATAATGGAATATGGGATAAACTGTTGGTATATGTATTTCAGAAAGGTAAAGGGTATACACCCGGAGAAGACTCAATGTATTTCTGGAGGAAAATGGGCTGGTCAATACCATGAGAGTTGCAATTTTGCTAAAGTCCTGAGGGTGGATGGGTTAGACGGGGTTTATTTTTGTTATATGTGTTATGTTTTTGTCATATTGGTGTGCATTTTGACTAATATTTTCCATTGCTGTATTTTGTTGTTCTGTGTTTTTGTATTGTAGTTTTATAATATTTAGCAAAAAAGAAAAGAAAAGAAATGGCATTATGTTCAGGAGGAGATGTGTGTGTGTGTGTGTGTGTGTGTGTGTGTGTGTGTGTGTGTGTGTGTGTGTGTGTGTGTGTGTGTGTGTGTGTGTGTGTGTGTGTGTGTGTAAGCCTACATTCTCCCAGGTGGGTTTTCACAGATTTGATCTATGGGTCAGGGATGAGCCAGCTGCAGTGCTGACGACACTGACCCAGATGGTAATCCACAAAACACACTAATTGAATATTGTTGGGTGAGGAGCCAGCATTTTGTAAAAAGCTTCCGAGGCCCTGCCGTCACTTGGTGTTCTCTCCAAAAGCCAGGGGAATGCCATGCTCTCCATTCCACCCCCTGAGATGGCAATCGTAAGCAGAACCCAGAAGCGCCAGAATCCACAGACAGGCTTAGATAATAATTAGAATGTCACTTAGCATTATTCAGCTGCATTTGGCCCCCAGGCTGGACTTTGGACAAGCCTTTAGAACAGTGATGGCAAACCTTTTAGAGAATGAGTGCCCAAACTGTGATTCAAAACCCACTAATTTTTTGCAAAGTGCCAATACAGCAGTTTAACCTGAATAAAGGTGGCTATGAAGGTGCAATGTCGGGTGCCCACAGAAAGGGCTCTGAGTGCCACCTCTGGCACCCGTGCCATAGGTTCACCAACACTGGTCTAGGACATGCAAGGAGGTGGGGAGGATACTGCAGCATTGGAGCTGGGGGGCAGGTAGGCTGGGCAGGTGGCTGGTGGGATGGAGAGAGGCAAGGAGGGCAGACAAACCATAAAACTGCAAGGTGACATCTCCATCCATTATGGGGAGGGGCCAACTGGTGGGGATGTGTGACAGGCTGAGCTACCAACCTGAGCCTGCCTTAAACCTTATCTTGGTAAGTCTGCCAACTGAACAGAAGAGGATTGGGGAATGGAACAGTTTTTGTTTGCTTGTTTGTTTGTTGCTTTCAGTACATTAGCTGCATGCAAAAAAGTACAAAATGAGAAAGCTTTCATGCATGCCTTTCTCTGGGAGTTGAGTCATGGCTACTGGACTTTTTTTTTGAGAGATAGAAACGTTTCGCTGTTCATCCAAACAGCTTCATCGGTCTGAATACAGCTAGTGCAAGTAGTCCTTCTTATAGTCAGCTTGACCTCTTGTCCCCTGGTCTGATTGGCTCATAAGATGAACAATAGCCTGAATAGGCTTGTTAGGGAGACATTAGTGTCCATGGCCTTAAGGTAAACAATGGCCTAAGGTGCTGAAACCCATCAAGAATGGGTTGTTAGCTGTGACCTTGGTGGTGAAGGCTCTTTGATTTGCCTGGGTACTTTGGAAAGTACAGCCTGATAAGTAGCAGATAGACTATGCCGCAGCCCACCACCTCTGTTGAGGGAGGGATTTTCAATGCTAACATGAATGGCTTCCCTTACTCCTCTCTCAAACCACCTCTCTTCTTTGTCTAATATGTGTACATCTTCATCTTTGAAAGAGTGGCCTTTGTCCTTCAAATGGAGGTGTACTGCTGATTCTGGTCCTGAGCTGTTACCCCTCCTATGTTGGGCCATTCTTCTGTTTAATGGCTGTTTAGTTTCTCCGATGTAGAGGTCTGAACACTCTTCACTGCATTGGACTGCATATACTATATTGCTCCTTTAATGGTTTGGTATCGGATCCTTTGGGTGGACAAGTCTCTGCCTTAGTGTGTTCCTGGGTTTGAAATAAACAGGGATGTGGTGTTTGCCAAAAATCCTTTTAAGCTTCTCCGACACTCCCACCATGTAAGGAATGACCAGGTTCTTCCGTCGGGTCTGGATCTCAGACTAATCCCTTGTTCTTCTGGGATGGCCCACTGCTTTGTTGAAGGCCCACTTTGGATATCCACAGGCCTTAAGTGCTGTCTTCAGGTGTCCGTCTTCCTTCTTCTTGGCTTCTGTGGAGGTGGGGATGCTCTCTGCTCTGTGGCTTAGGGTCCTGATGACTCCTAGTTTGTGTTGTAATGGATGGTGGGAGTCAAACAGTAAGTATTGATCTGTGTGGGTGGGTTTCCTGTAAACTTCTACTCCCAGGCCACGGTCAGGTCTGATGATGACTGCACAATCCAGGAAAGCCAGCCTGTTGTCTTGGGTGTCTTCCCTAGTGAACTTAATATTAGGATCCACTGCGTTGATGTGGTCTGTAAAGGCCTGTACTTCCTGAGTCTTTATTTTCACCCAGGTATCATCTACATACCTGAACCAGTGGGATGGTGTTGTCCCTGGGAAGGTGTTGAGTGCCTTCTTCTCCACTTCTTCCATGTATAGGTTTGCTACAATTGGTGACACTGGGGAACCCATGGCACAACCATGCATCTGTCTGTAGAAGTCCCCTCTGTACATGAAATATGTGGTGTTCAGACACAGGTCCAGGAGCAGGCATATCTGGTCTGGGTTGAGGCAGCTTCTGGAGGTGAGGGTGCTGTCTTCTCTTAATCTTCTCTTTACCATTATTAGCGCATCAGTGGTGGGTATGCTGGTAAAGAGTGATGTAACATCAAAGGATACCCTGGTTTCCTCTGTATCCAGTTTGAGCTCTCTGACTTTAGAAACAAACTCTTCTGAGTTGTGTACGTGGTGGTCCGTATGTCCAACCAGTGGGGCTAGGATAGTTGCCAGGTATTTTGCGATGTTGTAAGTCACTGAATTTATACTGCTGACAATAGGTCTGAGGGGGATTCCTTGCTTGTGGATCTTGGGAAGTCCATAAAAGAAGGGGGCTGTCTCTCCGGGATATAACTGGTGGTAGGTCACCCTGTCAATTGTGTTTTCCTGCTCCAAGAGTTTTAGGCATTCTATTACTTTCTTCCTGTAATTGCTGGTGGGGTCTCTTCTTAGTTTTTCATATGTGTGTTGATCATCTAAAAGTGTGATAACCTTCTTGTGGTAGTCCACAGTATTGAGGACGACAGTGCACCTTCCTTTGTCCGCAGGCAGAATTGTGATGCTCTCATCCCTGCTGAGGGATGTCACAGCACTTCTCTCTTCCAGCAATTACAGGAAACTTCAGGCCAAAAGAAGCCGGCAACAATGATGCTATTTACCTCTATGAATGGATTTCCTAATATTTAGGAGTATAATATGGTCACATGAAAGCATGTGGAGGGTTATATAATGAGAGGGGTACTGAGAAGGGACCCTGTTTTCCTTTGCATCCACATGAGTGAGAAGAAGATTGGCACCACCCCTGGGAGCTTTGCTGCAACCATTTCACACTATTCCTGCTCTTTGGGGATTCAGTGGGCATCACCACTGATGCTTTGTTCTCTCCTTTCTGTACTGCTGTCCTTCTGATGCAACAGCTTCCTCTCAGACAATGTGCAGAAGCCATTTGAGGTTAACTTTGGGATGGTCATTTTTTTCCCCAAAAGCGCTCCTCAGATTGAACCTCTGATACCCTGCTGCTACAAATTGCAGGGCTGAGAGCATCAGAGCTGGTAAAACCCTAAAGAATTCCAAATGCAGTCTTCATAGCTGGGAATATTGATCCAGAAAAACAATGCTGGTTGGGTCTTTCCTTCAAACACACACACACACACACACACACACAAGCAGCCAAGAAAATCCTCTTAGGATCTCAGCTCCATCCATGGCAGAAAAGCAAGGTCAGTTAATTAACGATGAAAAGAAGCAAGTCAATGTATAAACCTGGAACATCTATAATCTTCTACTCCAGTGAGGTCCATCTTGGTTTCAATTTGGGGCGATTGAGCTCACATCAAATGGTCTTTGGAAATGCTCGTGTTTACAACTGTTTCTTGTGTGCTGTACGGTTTCCTCTAGTGGGCTATATTGGAACATTAGACAACAGACAAAACTGAGCCAAGCCACTGAAATTTATCTCCCTAAAATGGCTAAGGCGAAAGCTGCTGTTATGCCCATGCACAGGTTGGAAAAGTTCCATGGGAAATCACCAGGTCCTGAGATTCTTTGGCCAGTATGGCTAGTGGTCACACTCATCAGGCAATTGTATCATAATTAATTAATAAATTAATTAATTGATTGATTGATTGATTGATTGATTGATTGATTGATTGATTGATTGATTGATTGATTGATTGATTGATTGATTGATTGATTGATTGATTACATTAAATTTCTAAAGGCTCTACGGATCATTGAGTCCAGCTCCCTGTCAAGGAGACATAGTGAGAGACTGAACTTCTCACCTCTTGCTCCACAGCCAAATGCCCCTGAGCCACTGAGCTATTCCTGTGAGCACATGCATCTTAGTTATGGCTCTGGATATGCTTTTTGTCAAATGATTCTTTGCTCTAATTTTATATTGGACCAAACCTGGCACCATAATCTATCTCCCACAATAACAATAAACTGTCAATCCAAAGATCAACAGTTAATAGATCTGAAATATTGTTGGCATAATGACACCTGCAGGAGGCTGAGGATGTCATAAGCAGGGGTGAGTTCCAGAAATTAAAGACTTCCTGCTTCTGTCCTGCAGGTTTCACTGCTCCCACATAATCCCTTTTACTGCTTGGAAACTCTGCAAGCTTTGGGGTGGGAGGAGGAAGTCTAATTATGAAATATTATCCCTTACTTGTAACAGCGCGAGGTATAGTTATATAAATAAGTTTTCTTCATCTGAAATCCCATTCATGGGCAGTCAGATATAAAAGTAATTGAGTTAGTAAACGTTAATCCCAGGTAAACATGAATAAAATAGCAGAATGAAGCACGAGTTTATTGCCCTATTGAAACTGATACGGCTCCAAATTGTTTTCCTGTGAATGGGCTTGTGTTATACATTTTATTAATTTCCACTTGCAGTCAATTAGTGCAAAACAGTTTAAAGTTGTAACATAAATGGGACTAATACAAGAAAAATTAAACTAATCCATTATGATTTTTTAATCTGAAATATACATTGCCTTCATTCTTCCAGCACCAAATCTCTGCACAATAAATTTCAGATTAACCCTAATGGGATAAGCCACATGCATTTTAAAACCAATAAATACAGAAATCAAATTGAAGTTGAACTAAGAGGCACATCATTGGCTTCTGTGTAAACTAGACATGGGGCAGATCATAAATCTGTAAGATTAGTGTGGCTAGTGTTGCTTTTGATTTGATAAGAAAGCTTGCCAATTGCATAGACATGATTGAGACATATTTTCTATTTCCAAAATGCAAACCTCAAAGCTTCTAATATTTCCCAGAAATAAATATAAATGAATTTTTCTCCTTCCATTGAAGCAATGTTGTTGTTGTTGTTGTTGTTGTTGTTGTTGTTGTTGTTGTTGTTGTTGTTTAGTCATTCAGTCATGTCTGACTCTTTGTGACCCCATGGACCAGAGCTCGCCAGGCCTTTCTATCTTCCACTACCTCCCAGAGTTTGGTCAAATCCATATTGGTTGCATCGATGACACCATCCAACCATATCATTTTCTGCCATCCCCTTTTCCTTTTGCCTTCAATCCTTCCCAACATCAGGATATCATAATTAGGATGTCACCTAGCATTATTTCAAAAAGGTTTTTAAAGCATTCCTTAAACCTTATATTGGTAAGTCTGCCAACTGACCAGAAGAGGTTTTGGGAATGGAACAGGGTTTTTTGTTTGTTTTTTGCTTTCACTACATTGTTGTTGTTCAGTCATTCAGTCGTGTCTGACTCTTCGTGACCCCATAGACCAGAGATCACCAGGCCTTCCTATCTTCCACTGCATCCTGGAGTTTAGTCAAATCCATATTGGTTGCATCGATGACACTGTCCAACCATCTCATTCTCTGCCATCCTCTTTTCCTTTTGCCTTCAATCTTTCCCAATATCAGGGACTTTTCCAAGGAGTCCTCTCTCCTCATGAGGTGGCCAAAGTACTGGAGCCTCAGCTTCAAAATCTGTCATTCCAGTGAACATTCGGGGTTGATAGGAGCAATATAGAGGAGTAAAAAGGTGGAACTGGACAGATGGAAGGGAAAAGGTAGATGCCTTGAAGATTTAATAATCAGGTGAGAGAGAGAATGGGACTAAAACTGATTTTAATTGGGTTAGATTCCTCATTTTTGTTGAGAGATTATTCTGAGCCAATCTGAAGAAACTTGACCCACTGTCAATGTAGAGTGGTGGCTCTAATACCAGTAGGTCAGTAAATCTTCTCCAGTATTTGCTTTTAGCACGTTTTCAGGAGTTCTCCAAGGTGCTGAATTTAACCCCCCCAAATAGCTTCACCACCCAATGTTGCTCTTCTCAAGTTTGAATGAAAATGTGGGGCAGATATACCATCTAGAGATGGGCACGGAAGGAACATTTTTCATTTCCATTACCATTTGTCGTTTCCGTTACGTAACAAAACGACAAATGAAAATTGTGATGAAAATGAAGCAAAATGAACAGAACCACGGAAATTGTGGTTGTTATGTTTCGTTTCCGTTAATGGCGACGTGCAATGAAATGACCTGTTTTAAATGTTAAAAAACGCCCTGGGCATCCGTAAAAACACAGCGATAATTATTTATATTGTCTGATAATACCTACCAGGGGGGTTGGGGTCCTTAAAACATTTGTTTTTGTCTTCTCCCATCACGATGTATTTTTCTTTTCCCTTTAAAATGGATGTCGCCACCAGCCACAAAATGGAGGCAAGCCATGTGATGTGGGATCATGTTCAACCAATAGCATGCCCAGGTTGCAGACTGGGCATGCAGGTCTGGCAGCCACAGAGGGCATAAAAAGCTCTGGCAACCCCCGTCCTCCTTGCAGTCTCTGGTGGGAGTTAGGGTGGGATTGCTGTCTCTGCTGCGACTCTAGCTTCAGTCCTGCAGCCTCCCTGTGTGCGTGCGTGCTGCGTACCTCTTGGAGAGTACCCTCCCCTGCCCCGCAGTGCAGTCACTCTGTGGCTGCCTTGCACCCTGGGCAACGCCCGCCGGTGCCTTTGCAGCCTCCCTGCGAACCTAGTCTATACTGTGTCTCTGCCAGCATCCATTTGTTTTAGTGTTTTTCCTCTGGTCTGGGGCATTGGGGGACACCCACACATGGAAATGCTTTAAAAATCGGGCAAAAAGCTGGTAGAAACGACAAACGAAAAACGGTAACAAAATTTTTCAAAAAATTCCCGACAAACGGAAACGAACGAAAAAGACCTCTCAACGACAAACGAAAAACCGAAATGCCATTTTTCTGTTTCGTGCCCATCTCTAGTACCATCTCATTGGCATCACAGACTACAACCATGTCTTCCCACTGCCAATCCATACCTAAGAATGGCTTCCTTTCTGCAGCCATGGGGAGGATGGTGTGTTTCAAGACTCTTCCAAAACAGAAGTGCCATGTGTTGTGCTTTCCTCCTCTGTAAGGCATGCTTAATCTTATGTTGTGTACTGACATGTCACACTTTAGTTTCCTCAACTGAGTTCCACCTTGTTACCTATCACTTGAAAACGCAGGAGAATCCAGTGTCTCTCCCTACTCTACACAAAGTTGAAGTGGTGTCACACCTATCAGGGTTCCATTGAATGGTAAATTGGTGAAATCCTTATTATTATCTGGTGTGATTCAGAGCTCTCTAGCAGAATATTCAGAGAACAGCAGTGAACTACAATGCCTAGGATTCCATAAAAGAAAGCTATGGCAATTAAATGGGTATCAAACTGCTATAGCAGAGTAGCGTAGATCCAGCCATAGTGGTTAAAGTTGCAAGATCTATGGTAAAAGATGTTAACTCAGCACAAGACATTTCTACCAGCAGTGCCAGATCATTAGCAGGGGTTCTTCCTTATTGCCAGATCTCCTGCCTTAACATCCTTTCCTGCACTGCTTCCCAGCCTTGTGTCTCCAGATATTCTTGGACTACAGTTCCAAGAAATCCTGGCCAACATACCTAGTGGTGAAGGCTTCTGGGTGTTTTAATCCAAGTGCATCTGGAGACCCAAGAAGAGGAAACATTGTTTTGCTGTGTTAGGGCAGACACACTGAGTATATACAGTTTTGTCTGTGTATCTAATCATATATGATTGTTACACAAATCAATATCATTATTTTTATCCATGATCCCAAAATAATGCCTGGTTTTTTTCTAAGGGTGGGGGAAGGGTGGACAACTAGGTCATTGTTGTGTCATTTTAATGACTGTTCTTTAGCTTGGAACTCTGGGGTTATTCTAAGGAAGATGCTCCAGTCACTTTGTCCTAATGAGCTAAGAAGCTTCCCTTCATGGGGGGGGGGGGGGAGAGAGTCTGTAAATTTTGAGGTGGCAGCAGCAGTACTATGGTGGGAAAGGGGTTCCTTGGCATTTGCCAAGATGCTGACATTTAAGGGGGTGGGGAAGGCAGGCCAGCAAGCAAACACACTTCATTAATTCAAGCAAAGGTCAACATATTTATCTTGGCAGCTTCTCTTCTTTGCTTGAACTCACAGCCTTCCTTCCATTTCCTCTGTTGTTGTCTTAGGGCCTCCCATAGTAGTTAAAGGATGGCTCAGGGATAAAATATTATATTGTTTATGGGGTGGGGGGAGGTATGCTTCTTTTCTCCAGCTCATGTCTGCTTGGGTTTCTTAAATCTAAATATATCTAGATGGTCTTCATTTTTTGCTGAAGGTCTTGGCATTCACCTCCCTGCTTAGCTCACTGCTTCCGTAATCTATCCCCCTGCCTTTTTCTGGCTTTGTTCTTCTCTGATGATGCTGCCCTACTTCTACAGCCTTCAGCGTTTAAGCACAGTTGTTCTTTTATCTGTTGGGATGTGAGCGATTTGGGGTGGAAAATTTAAATGAGATGATCCATAAACCAGCTGTCTCCCATCTCTCTCTCTCTCTCTCTCTCTCTCTCTCTCTCTCTCTCTCTCTCTCTCTCTCTCTCTCTCTCTCTCTCTCTCTCTCTCTCTCATAAGACAGAAGATTTACTAGTGTAAAAACTCAACTGAAATTGCCATGGTTGAAGAATTGTCATTTAAAAATTCAGAGAACAAAGCAACACCACCTTAACCCATGGTCTCAGGTAGCACCTCCATTGCATCTAGTGGTTGTATATTAAGAACATAAAAACATAAGAAGAGCCATGCTGGATCAGGCCAAAGGCCTATCTGGTCCAGCTTCCTGTATCTCACCATGGCCCCACCAAATGTATCCAGGAGCACACAAGACTAGATATCCATCTCCTGATACCACTCCCCTGCATCTGACCCTTGAAGTACCCCGGTGTTAAGCCTGGAAATTACAGATCTCCATCATGGTTTGTAACCTGTGATGGACTTTTCCTCCGGGAATCTGTCCAATCCCCTTTTGAAGGCATCTAGGCCAGATGCCATCACCACCTCCTGTGGCAGGGAGTTCCACCGACTAACAACACAATGAGTAAAAAAAAAATTTATTTTGTCTGTTCTCACTCTCCCTATTCCATAAGCTCAGGAGAAGGGGGGACTTCTGTCCCTGTGATAACAGGTAGCACTCAGCTGATTTTGACAAAACCCTCAAACCCTCTTCACTCCCATTGCTGCAACACTGCCCCAAGTTCCCCTCAATTCAATCCCCACCATAGCAAGAAGGGCACTGCTTCTCACAACCCAACTGCACTTCCGGGAGCTATTTTCCATGGAGATTGCACCTCTCAAGGGAAGGACCAATGGATAGCTCCATGCTTTAGGCATCATTTGGGAGTTTGATTCCTCACTCTCCATCCTTGATAGTAGGGGGGGGGTGACAAAATGATCTAGGGGCCCTTCCAACTCTGCAGCTCTCGGATTGTTTTTATTATTCATGTCTCCCTTCCCTGCATGCTGCAGTTCCAGTGACATTTACGCACACAGATACACACACATGTCTAGAGAGTTTGTTTGATTAACACTTATCAGAGATCCCAGAATCCCCGTTCATTTCTTTTTTCTAAACCGAGGCTATAACAAAGGCCATGAATGGAAAGGCTGCATCATATATACAGATAATGGCCTCTTTCCTTCTCTTGCACCATTTTCTCCCCCAGCCTCCTGATTTCCCTTTGTCACATGTTCCTCTGTAATTAGAAATGCAAAACAAGCTGTTCTTTACACTTCAGAGACAATCCTGATGAAAGGCTTATTTCTTTCTCTTTTTTCATGTGTTTTACAGTGACACTGAAGTTGGCATTGGAATGAGTATCCTTCTAGCTAAATATTATTTTATCTTATCAAGTGAGACCCTACAGGCCCAATTATGTGATATAGACAGGCTTTTGTTCAACTCTGCCACTCCTTAAGTGATGGAAGAAACTAGGTTTATTTATTTATTTATTTATTTATTTATTTATTTATTTATTTATTAGATTTGTATACCGCACCATCTAGCTACAAGGCTACTCAGGGCAGTGGTGTGACCAAAGGACAGATAGATAGATTAGATGTTTGTAATAAAAAACTCAGTTTCCCTGAGATGCTTCTGTTTTCCACTTTCTTTAAAATGTGCTGTAAATATTTTTCTCTTACATTGCTATATAGTGGACAGACTAATACATAATGGGCTAAGTCCTCAAGGGCAGGGTTTCCACAAACACATAAACGATTATCTATAGGGATACCCTGAAACCTACCCCATTTCATCATAGTATCCATTTGTTCAAATCGCAAGCGGGTATATGCTTTTCTATATTGTATTTTCATTGGGACTGTTAAATATTGTTCATAATGATGCAGTTGTTTTGTATTAGCTAACCATTTTGTTGTTGTTGTAGATGTAACAGCAGATATATCTATCTGTGCTTCAACATCAAAAACTCTTTGTTTAAAAATATGAATTGCAAAATATTTTGCAACCCAGTGATTTAACATGGTTAAATTATATTCAACTAGGAAAATGGATAAAGGACTGGGGAAAGAGAAATAATCAAATCAGAGAATGCACAAAATTTGAACATTTCCTACTATCGCTTGAGTCTGAACAGGAAAATTCAGAGAAAGGAATAACACGTAAAATATATAAAATACTAGGGGAATTATCAGAAATGAAGGAGTTAAACACCTTGAGAGAAGTTTGGAACCAAGACCTTAATGTACAGATAGAGAAAGAAGACTGGAAAAAAATTTGGAATATGAGAATTTTGAGATCATTGTCAGTCAGGATAAAAGAAAAATACTTCAAATTGGTTTCCAGATGGTATTTAACCCCAGTAAGACTAAATAGAATGAATCCTGCTTACTCTAAGATATGTTGGAAATGTGAAAAAGAGCTTGGTACTTACTTGCATCTTTGGTGGGAATGTGAAATAGTCCAAAGGTTCTGGAAAAAGTGTTTTTAGAGCTAAGTAATATGATTAAGATGGATATAGATTGTAATCCAGAGATAGCATTATTATCATTGTTAACAAGTAAAGATTATGTTGTTACAACAAAGGAACTAATAGCAAATTTTATGACAGCTGCTAGATTAATTATAGCAAAAAATTGGAAGTCAAAACTAGAATTCAAGATGGAAGACTGGTATAATGAACTTTGGGATATAGCTATAAACGATAAACTCTCCTGCAGTTTAAAGGTTAAACGAGGAGAAATGAAAAAAGACATTTTCTACGATATCTGGGGTAAATTTTTAGATTATGTACTAGTCGAAGGAAAAGGGAAAGTTGAATATCTCACAACAATTCTGGAGAAGAGAACTTTAAGAAGACTACTAGAAGAATAGAAGATGGAGCAACGAATAAGAATGTATGGATGGACCCGTGGGATGGGGGTGCACTTATATTGTTTGTTGTAGTTTTTTTTTTTTTACTTTCATTTTTTATGTCGTTGTATGTAGTTTAAAATTTAATTAAAAAACATTTAAAAAAAAATATGAATTGTATCTTCGCGTAAAGGATTTAAAGCCTGCGCTGAAAAACCAAATTTTGGAAAGAGCTTAAACAGGTTCTTGAACCATGAATTTTCATACCTAAAAATACTCTGCTCCTCCAAACAAATCTTGGGCAATCTTTCTTCCATTAAGCTACTTATTTTGCACCAATACTTTACCATTCTTACTAGAATCAGACCCAAAATCGTTTTTGCACCAAGTTCTGCTCTTATTAAATGTGCTGGGGTGGAACTTGAAACTCCCATGATAACCCTGTAAAACTGTGTTTGAATCTGTTCAATTTTCTTAAGGTTTGCAAAACCCCATATTTCAGCACCATAAATTAACATAGGGATTATTTTAGCTTTAAAAAATTTTTAAATTGGGATTAAATTGCCTGGGTAACTATAGTTTAAGAGTTTGTTAACCGATTGTAAACTGGCCCGTACTTTTAATGTATTTTTCTTTATTTGTGATGCCCAGGATCCTGATGCCTCAAAGTTAATGCCCAGATAGCAGTAACATTTAACCTTGCTGTAAATCTTTAGAGTTTATAGAAGACTTATGAGTTTTTCTTTTTTTTTGCGAATACCACCACTTTGGATTTATCATTATTAATGCATAAATCATTTTCTTGGCAATAGATATTAAACCATTTCAAAAGTCTCCTCATACCCACTTGGGTTGTTGATAGCAATATCATATCATCAGCATATAATAATATATTTCTCTATTTAGAATCTTAGGTATATGATAACTCTGATTGTGTAAAAATGGCACCACATCGTTTGGTGTGTCCAAAGGAGCAGTGTGATGTGGCAGCCAGGAAAGCCAATGTGATTCTTGGTTGCATCAACAGAACCATAGTGTCTAGATCAAGGGAAGTGATAGTACCACTCTATTCTGCTCTGGTCAGACACCACCTGGAGTACTGTGTCCAGTTCTGTGTGCCTCAATTTAAAAAGGATGTTGACAGCCTCGAGCGGGTGCAGAGGAGTGTGACCAGGATGGTTGAAGGTCTGGAGGAAATGTCTTATGAGGAACGGCTTAGGGAGCTGGGAATGTTTAGCCTTACAAAGAGAAGGCTGATGGGGAATATGATAGCTATGTTTAAATATTTGAAAGGATGGCATATTGAAGAGGGAACAGGTTTGTTTTTCATGGCTTCAGAGACTAGGACTCAGGGCAATGGTTTCAAACTACAGGATCAACCAGGGTTGTCAAAGCATCATCCATACTCACTCCTTTGCCTTGCAAATTAGTTTGCTCTCTCTTGAGATTGCCCATTAGAAGCTCAACGGAGCCTTGCACTGTAATTCACTTTGCTTGGGTGGAGTAACAAAACCACTAGGCAGAGCTGCTATCAGATAAAACAGGGAGAAATCTCTTCCCCTTAGGTCAAACTCTATGTAAGAGAGTGTTGATGAGAAATGAACTCTCAAGCAATAGTGTCTCAGTGCAGATAGCTTTACTTAAACTAAAAGGTACTGATTAGAGGTGGGCATGAAATGGAAAAATAGTGTTTCATTTCGTATTGTTTCTTTAGTAGTTTCGTTTCATTTCATTTATAACAATTTTCAAAGTAGTTTTGTTATGAAATGAAACTAAACAAAATGAAATGTTTTGCTCCCCTGGGTCCTAAAGGACCAAAATGGCAGGGGAGCTTCCCCAACCTCTTCAATGTAAGCCCCCCAAATTTGGAAAGGTTTGGGGGTCAGGGGGCTGAGTTATGAAGCTCCAAACTGGGTGCCCCTAGGAAAATATCTTTCTAATTGGATTTGGAACTTTGGAAGCCTAGGTGCAGCTGAGTGTTTAGCGCCACTGAGGCTTGGCTTTCGATATCAAGTTGAAATATTTTTTTCTGGGGGCATCCCTTTGGAGCCTCAGAACTCAGCCCCCTGAACCTGAAACATTTCCAAATTGGGAGGATTTGCAGCAAAGAGTCCAAACTTGCTTCCCAGCGATTTTGGTGCTACATGGCTGTTGCAATACCAATTTCTGAGTATATTTTTGTGTACTCCAAAACAGGCATCATATAGGCATGTTTTGACACCAAAATCAGTGGGAAGCAAGTTTGGATTATTCCCTGTAAACCCTCGAAATCTGACCCTTATGAACCCAATCAAGCCCTAATCAACATCATTGAGATGGAATTAATTGCTACCTACTTTCCCTTAAAAAAACCTTCTTCACCCAAGACCTACACACCCTCCCTGCCCACAGTTTAATCCTCCTCAAGAGGAACGGCCACTCTAGTCATCTGAAAATATGCTTATGAAAAATAATGAAAGCTTATGAAAAATAAAAACTGGAGAGGCTTAAAGTTGTTACAAGACTTCTGGCTTCTCTTTTGCTATGTAAGTCTAAAACAGCAACTGGTTAGATTACCTCTTGACAGTCATTCTGTTTGACAGTAGAACAGGCTGCATGGAGAGCTGCAGGGCTGCCCTGCTTAAAAGGATTAAAGCAGGGCCTCAGAAAGTGTCATGCATGATGAAGATGCATCTGGTATTGCACAGGTGATCAGGCAAGGTAATGTACCTTTTCCATATCAGAAAACATAAGAGTTTCTGGAATGATATGTTTCCTTTCGAGACTGCCCTCTCAGAACCCACCAGCCAACAGGACCCACCATTTAGAGCAGTGGTGGTGAACCTTTAACACTCCAGATGTTTTGGACCACAATCTAATCTTGGAATTATGTGAGTTGTGGTCCAAAACATCTGGAGTGCCAAAGGTTTGCCACCACTGCTTTAGAGCAATGGGTTTGCTCCCCAGATGTTCTTGGACTAAAATTCCCAGAAAACTTTGCCATCAGCTGTATTGGGTTGCAATTTCTGAAAGTTCTAGTCCAAGAACATCTGGGGACCCAAGGTTGGGAAGCCCTAATCTAGGGGATTCTCAGACACATACAATCCAGCAAAGTAATCTTTGTACAGTGGTACCTTGTATAACGTAATTAATTTGTTCCAAATCAAATTACGTTATACAAATTTTCCGTTGTACAAATTGTAATTTCCCATAAGAATGCATTGAAACTGGATTTAATCCGTTCCAATGCGGCGCTAGGTTTTTTGGGGTGAGGGGTGGTGGGCGGGTGGTGGACCCCCGTGCAGGTGCCAGGAAAGGGTGCCCCTCCCCAGCTCACCCCCCCTCCGTGTCTGCTGCCCCTCCTCTCCCCTCCCTCCTTCCCTCTTTCCCCGGGCGGCCGCAGGTGGTTGGGCAGAGGTGACCACGGGGCTGGGGGGAGGGAGTGGGGTGCGCTGCTTGGCCTGGGGCAGGGGGCTTGGGTGGGACCACGCAGGGAATTCCCCCCCGCTCACCTCTTGCCGGAGCCCCAGAGGCGCCGGGCGGCCTGCTCCGCCAGGAGGAACCCCAGCATCCGCGGCGGCGGCCTGCCGCCCCCCCCCCTCCCCTGCCCTCTTTCCCTGACCACCCCGCGTCCTCTTCCCGGGTGACCGCAGGTGGTGGGTGGAGGTGGCCGCGGGGTGGGGAGGGGTGCGGTGCACCACTTGGCCTTTGGTGGGGGGTTTGGGTAGGACTGCGCTGGGAATTCCCCCCCCCATGCTCACCTCTTGCCGGAGCCCCGGAGGCGCCCAGCGGCCCGCCCTGCTGGGAGGAACACCAGCATCTGTGGCGGCGGCAAGCGGAGGACCCCCGTGCAGGTGCCAGGTAAGGACACCCCTCCCCAGCTCGCCCCCCTCCATGCCTGCCGCCCCTCCCCTCCCCTCCCCTCTTTCCCCGACCACCCCCCGTCCTCTTCCCGGGCGGCTGCAGGTGGTGGGCGGAGGTGGCCGCGGGGGGGGAGGGGGGCAGATTTTTTTCCCGTTGTACGGATTTTTCGTTAAACAAACCCTCCTTTATACGAGGTACCACTGTACAACCTACTGCATTGGTACATCTCAATTAACATTTACACGTCCTCTGCACCATCACAATTAATTAGGCACAACTATTCCCAAGATGGAGAAGACCAAGTGCAACCTACATTAGTGAAGAAGGTGCAGAGGGAAGGGAGACAGAAGTTCCAATTCAGCACCATGGACAGGGGTGAAGGCGTTCCAATGGCTGGCTGTTTAAAGCCCTCCACTTGCCTGCAGGCATCTGAACGTTCTGGTTTCTGGCACATGTAAAGGAGTCAGTTTAACAGACACATACAATCCAGCAAAGTAATCTTTGTTCAACCGGCTGCATCGGTAAATCTCCATTAGCATTTACACTTCCTCTGCAAAACATTTTTGTTGCATCAGTTGTTGTTTTTAGGTAATGCCTTGCTTCTGTCTAGGGTGTGTGTGTGATTGTGTGATATATCATGGCAGGAGATCTGGCCTAATCCAGAAAATTTCTCTGTTCCCCTGGCAGCTACAAGCCTTTGTGTGCTCAGGTTCTCCAAAGGTTGAAATAGTTTCCAGCCACCTTTCTCCTCTAGCCCCTGCTGGCCACTCTTCATGCTTAATAGCTTTACTAACTTTATTGCTATCGGGATCTTTCCTGCCACACTGGAGAATCGCCCTGGAGACCCCCTTGAGCGATGTTGTCCCCCTTACACCTCTGTGCTCCAGCATTAATCCTGCCTCCGTGTACCACAAAGCCAGCTTTAGCTTCGAGGAGTGATCAAATAAATATGAAAAGCACTCTCGGAGGATCCAAATATTCGCCAGCCAAGCAGAAAGAAAGACTCAATAATATACCGTGTAAGCTACCAGATTTTATTAGCTCTGCTTCCTTTTTCTCCCTTTTGTAAGACATTGTTGCATTGTTATATTAATCTTTACTCCAAAGCAAATTAAAGTTGGGACACTTGTCAGGGCAATATTAAGAACAGCTGTTTAATTATCAGTTTGTGCAGTGGGGGGATGTAGCGCCCTTTGCTCACTGATGTTTGCTTTCCTATCCTTGTCTTGCCCCCACCAGCAGCAGCTAAAGAGTAGAGGATAAATACACTCTGATTATTTCACTCAAGAGATCTCCACCCTCCTTTTACACAGCCTTCCTTCAACTGATTGGAGTTGTTGACTCCAATCTTGGGGGTGCAAAAAATCGATTCCAAGTTTTTTGCTGCAGTTTCAATTTAGAACTATCCAAGGTGCTGAATGCACTCTCCCATATAGGTTCAGTACCTTTGATAGCTATTGGAAAGGGCTGGCTAAAACCCTGAATGCATTCACCTTTGTTGTAGGGATGCCAAGTGTGGTGTAGTTGACAAAAGGGATGGACTACAACTATGGAGAGTGGATTCACATCACTCCCACAACTGGAGTCAGCAATTGTCTCTGGTTGGAGTTGTAGGGAGAGCATTTCTACAACATCCATCTACACCAGACATGTCCAAAGTCTGGCCCCAGGGGCCAAATGCAGCCCGTTTTCAAATTTCAAACAGCTCACAGCTTCTTCTCCCCACCAGCTCGGCCTGTCATGCATCCCAGCCAGCTTGCCCCTCCCCATACCGGATGGAGGCATCGGCTTGCAGTTTTATGGTTTGCCTTCCCTCCCTGCCTCTGTCCAAGCCACCAAGCCACCTTCCCAGCCTACCCGCCCCCCAGCTCCATTGCTGCAGCATCCTCCCTACCTGCTTGCATGTTATAAAAACTTGTCCAAAGACCAGCCCGGGGACCAAATGTGACTGAATGGTTAGCCTCCAGACATGTTCACCTCACCAAACCTGGCCCTCTTTGCAAAAAGTTTTGACAGGCTTCTTCCATTTTTGAATTCCAATGCCCAGAGTTTAGAAATGCTCTTATTGTGGACCCAGAACCATCAGCACCTCTCCATCCTGGTTGGGGGATTCTGGGAACTGTAGCTTAAAACCAGTAACACTTTCAAGTCCTTTCCTTGCCCAGGCCATGCTGTTTCAACTCTTTGTTGTTGTATTCTGCAGAGTCAGATACACCTCTTCCTTTACCCCCTCCCTCATATGTGCCTATTTATGCACACGTGTTCAACTGAATGCATTGTTTGGATGCATCACTTTCTTGATCTAGGCATATTTAAGGCACTGAGAGGGGAATTCAAACTCCTAGAGCTTCAAAAAGATGTACAAACTAATGCAAGGCATCAGTAAAATGGATAGAGGGACACTCTTCTCCCTCTCATGAAATACCAGAACTAGGGGACATCCACTCAAATTGAGGGCTGGGAGAATAAGAAGAGACAAAAGAAAATATTTTTTCACCCAGTGTGTTGCTAGTCTGTGGAACTCCCTGCCACAGGATGTGGTAATGGCATCTGGCCTGGATGTCTTCAAAAGGGGATTAGACAGATTCCTGGAAGAAAAGTCCATCACAGGTTACAAACCATGATGGAGATGTATAATCTCCAGGCTTAAATCTGGGGTACTGATCCACCATGGCTCTTCTTATGTTCTTATGTTCTTATGTACAGTCCGCACAGCCTGACCAAGAGAGCTTGGGGATTTTGGGAATTGCAGCCTAACAAGCAAATGTTGGATGTCTGATTCATGCTGCAAATGTTGCTTGGATCCGTTTTCACTCCCCTCAACTGAAGAACACATAAAGAGAATTTTGTGTGCAGTTTTCCCCAAATGTGTGCTTGTTGGTGTTTTGTCAGCAGATGCACCATATTCCATCAGTGTGAGAATACCAGAGCACAGACTGCCTGTTCTTGGTAGAAAGTGAGCATAGATCAAAACAAGCCTGTGGGACCTTGCACTGAACTAGGATTCCTCGTATATTTTATAGCTCTTATTTTGTTTTGTTTCTTGGTCATACTTGTATTTCACTTTCCACCCATGAGCTCAAGGTGGTGTACGTGTTCTTGTCCAGTTAATCCTCACAACAACCTGCAAGGAGGGCTAAGCAGATCCAAGGATCACCCATTCATTTCATGGCTCAAGGGGGATTTGAAGTCTCCCATGTCCTGTTCCAATCATGGCACCAGCTCTCTCTCCTTGGAACTAGGCCAGTCTTGAGGAAAGCTATATCTGTATTAGGGATGGGCACAAAACAGAAAAATTGTGATTCGTTACAACATGAACCAATAACAAACATGTACAAAATCGTACAACAGGAACCAATAACAAACTGATTCATTACTCTATAAAACAGGTCACTCCAAATCTCTCCAAATTTGGAGGGCTTAAAGGGGAGAATACAAGGAAGGCACCCACCAAATTTGATGCCTCTATGACCCAGGGGAGCTGTTTGACAGAGAAATGAATTGGTTCATTTTAAAACGGGGGGGACCACTGGTTCATTTTGTTATGAATGAACCACTGCTTCCCCGGTTTGTTTCATTTTGTTTCATTACGTAATGAACCAACGAATCAGCAATTCGTTTTTCATTTGGTGCCCATCCCTAATCTTCATATCCAGCACCCACACTCAAGAGGTGACACTTCTCATATTGATGCCAATCAGAAAGATTGATGATTCTTGCTTTTCACAGGGACTAGTGTTGCACCCACGACACCACACTTGGCATTCCTACAAGTAATATAGTCATTTTAAACAGCCACCGTTTAAAGCAACCAGGGTGTCATGAACTTGCATTTCCAAACTAATGTAACAAATTATTTCCAAAGTAATGTAACAAATTGGAAAGGTGCTTTACAGGTGCCATGAACAGTGTTTTCTAATTGTTGTCAGAAGTTACTTATTTGGAGGGATTTTTAGTTGGAGGGGAATCTTTCTCATTCCCTTACCAACTGTTTTAAAAAAAACTCCCTCAGAAGAAATCTGGTAATTTCTAAAAAGTAACAAAAAGTACAACAGGTAACATAGCAAGTAGCTTTTTCAACATGTTAATGTGTTGTGATAATGGACCCATTATAGCAGACATGTGCCGTTGCTGTTCCTCCCATTCCCATGTCTTCAGTGTTTGCTCTCAGCATTGGGGAGAGAAATGCTTTAGGAGGTTTCCAGTTTCATTCTTCAGAGGTCCTCAGTTAATCTCATCCCTGACCAGTCATACTGAATCCTTTAAATCAATGCCCAAATAACAGTGAATTACCTTGAGTAAGTTGCTACACTCTGTTTAAGCTTTCATCTGGGGACCTCAAAGCAATTTTCACAAGGCTTAGTTAACCGAGACGGTTTCCTGGGTTTGATGGCATCAGATTCGATTTACAAGGGTAGTCTCGGGTGAAGGGAGATTTTCCCAGCCCCATGATCAACAGGAAGGCTTTTGCAACTGTCACTACCAACCTTTCCTTCAGAAAAGCACAAGACCGGAGATTGTGACATTGGATGTCCATGATTAGATTTCTCTCTGCGGTAAAACCTTCTGCCCATAAATGGGTGTATTGGGTGAACTCAGGCTGTATGCCATGTGAAACCATGGGAGCCTTACCATGATGAAATCTACAACCCATTATTATTTATATGCCTCACGTTATTCCTGTCCTGCATGCCTATGTAAAAATTGCCATTTGCAAATGTTATCTCTTTGCAAATATTTTCTTATAGGGGAGAGGAGGAGGCATTTCTCTTTTTTATGATGCAAAAATGGCCATCCTATCAGTAAAGATTAAAAACAGGGCAGATCTGAGCTTGGACTAAAAATATTCCCCTTCTGGAAGAAGATCTGTCTCAGTGATGTGTTAAGAGTAGATTATATTCAGGAGAGCTTGCTTCTCTACAGGTCTAGGATTCTGCATTTCTCAGAACTCAAGCTTCTGCCTCAATGAAAAGGCAATTTCCAAAGTATGTGAAGATGTGCTTTATGCAGGACTGTGCACTGGGTACTTTAGTGGTTTAGGTCTCTGGCTGTAGAGTCAGAGATTGGGAGTTTAATTCCCCATGGGGCCTCCTTGTAATAGATAAGGAAAAGCTGTTTTCCTTATCGTACAACACTAGGACTAGGGGGCATTCCATGAAACTTTTGGGTGCTAGATTTCAAACAAATAAGAGAAAGTCCTTTTTCACCCAGAGGATCACTGGTCTGTCTAAGCCCCTGGCAGAAAAAGTGGTGGACAGCTGTCAGGCGCTTGTCAGCTTTAAGAAAGGATTGGACAAGTTCATGGAGAACAAGGGTATCCATGGCTATTAGAGGTGGGCATGAAACAGAAAACCCATGGTTCGGGTTCATCTGTTTCGGGCCCAACCTTGGTTCGGTTCAGGTTGGTTCATATGAATTTTTTTAAAAAAAATCATACGAAACCGAATTAATCTGAACCAGTTCGGGTCGACTTACTGGGTGGTGATGGCGGGGGTGATCCTGGGCCCAGTGGCATGCGCTTTTTGAGGCAATGGCCACAAGCCAGCACCTCATTTTTTTTTGTTGCTGTTTAGTGTTTTTTTTTCTTCAAGTGCTAACCGCGCAGCCCCTGAAGCCACTTCGGCACTGATTTTTTTTCTTTATTTTAGAGCATGGACCCGGCCACCTCTGGGTCTGGATCAGCATTCCTTTTTATTATTTTGTTTTTTTTTGTTTTGTTTTTGTTTTTTTGTTTTGTTTTTGAAGCACCTACTGTGCGGCTGCCGGGTCGGCGCTCCTTTTTTAAAAAATTATTTTTATTTTTATTTTTATTTTGGGGGGTTTAAAAGTCCCAAGTAGGGGTTTCTGAGGTGCAGGCCCCAAGCCAGCACCTCTACAGACCTACATTCACCCCAGGACCAGGACGACTGCAGCGACAAGGACAAGGTAGAAGGGGGTAATGAAAAACAAAGTGAACAAAACAGAAATTTCCATTTTGCTTCATTTCGTTTTATTTTTCTTTGATGGGTTGGTTTGTTATTCCTTTCATTAGCTAGCGAAATGAATAATGAATAACAAAATGAATTAAAAGTTTGTTTCATGCCCATCTCTAATGGCTATCATTATGGATGTCTAAGGACAACCTCCAGGTTGGAGAGAGAGGCAGGATATCTCTCAATGCCATTTGCGGGGAATCCTAAACAGGTGAAGACATCTTCTTGGGAATACCCTGAAGCAAATGGTGAGCCACTGTGTGAGACAGAATGCTGGACTGGATGGGCTGTGGCCTGTTCCAGCAAGGCTCTTCTTATGTTCCTGTTAGGGGCTGAACTCAATGATGCTCAGGGTCCCTTCCATCTCTGCAGCTCTACCAGTCTGGCCTGTCTCAAACTGATGTCTAAGAGATTTAAGGTGCATGTGGAAGAGACAGAGTTCGATCTGGCAAGGGACAACTGAAATTAATGTAACTATAAGTTTGTGTCTGGAACACAAATCAAGCCAGATGGGGCAGAAAATATTTCAAACATTTTCTTCCTTTGCTCCCTTCTGAATAAAAAATAATAATCCTCCACCACCATTAAGTCAATTCAGATGTTTAGTGTTAGAAAACACTAAAGAATATAAAGGTAGAGAATATTTATTTATTTGATTTATTTATTTGATTTATACATCACAACCATCTAGCAAAAAGCTACTCTGGGTGGTTTACAAACATATACAAAATATAAAAACAGATTAAACAACTTAAAATGGTAAATAAAAACTAATCAATCAAACCAAATAATAAATCATCATAATAAAAAGAACAAATAAACAAATAAGCACAAATACAATAAATCAAAATGGTTTGACAACTCAAAACAAGAACAAATGGGAAAAAATAACTAATAGAAAATTATCTATAAGGCGGGGGGAAATGGCAGCATCCTATTTATATAAGTTGGTTGAAAGAGAATAATCCGGGAAGGCCAACCTATAAAGCCAGGTTTTCAGTAGTTTCTTGAAGGCTTGTAGTGAGGACACCAGGTGAATCTCTTGGGGAACCTTGTTCCACAGGTGAGGTGCGACCACCGAGAAGGCTCATTTCCTTGTTGATGCTTTCTGGGCATCCCTCGGGGTTGGTACCTGCAGATAGCCCACCTGGCTTGAACGAGTGATTCTGGCAGTTCTTTTTGGGATTCTGGCACTTATTAAGTAGTGATTTGCCATTTATTTCTTCTGTGGACACTTTGGGACTGTACACCTTGTCCAAGGCTACACAGGCTCTCTTTTCTCCAGGGAGTCACGATGGGGAATCAACCTCTGGGTCTGCAGTCAGATACCTTAACTACTAAGCTCTATGGCCAGCTCCCCACTTCTGAAAAAAAAAAAAACCACAATTTAAAGGTGCCCGTTAGCCAATCCTCTGAGCTGACAAGTCTGAATTTGGCCGTTTGCATTCCTGCTTTTAGGGTTTATCATATCCCCAAATGGCAAAGCATTTGTATCTCTTTGGGTTTTCAGTGGAATGAGGAAACACAGATCACTCCAAATTGACTTGGGATGCAGCCTAAAGCCCTCAAGTGGTGCAGAGTTCTAGCATAAGATGCAGTGAGAACAGAGGAATGGGGAAAGAAGTCATTGTCAAAGAAAACAGCACTTGATTGGTTGGATAACGGATTCTTGGAGTTGAAGTCCAAGTTCATGTCTGTAGTGGCTACATCACGGGTATCCAAACTTTTTGCAAGGAGGTGAAAATGTTTGGGGGCCAACCATTCAGCCCTTTGGGCCCCCGGGCCGGACTTTGGACAGGTCTCTAGGACATGCAAGGAGGTGGGGAGGATGCTGCAGCAACCGGGCCGGGGGAGGGTAGGCCAGGAAGGTGGCTAGGAGGGGGATGGACAGAGACAGGGAGAGCAGACAAACTATAAAACCACAAACTGATGTCTCTATCTGGTATGGGGACGGGCCAGCTGGTGGGGATGCGTGACAGGCTGAGCTGGTGGGAAGAAGAGGTTGCAGGCCACTCAAAATTGGAAAACGGGCTGCATTTGGCCCCCAGGCCTGACTATGGACATTCCTGGGCTACATGGACAAAATGACCTTGATGAGTCATAAGGCAGGTGCCTGTGTCATTTGAATCAAATGGCTGTGGATTGCAGAAATCAAATGGAAAGAGAAGCGAAATGTGCTCTTTCTTTCCCCAAGCATACGACAGGCACAAATATCAACAATCACATCTCCCTGGCCTAACGATGGAAATCCCCTTCAGAAATGCCATGTACAATCGCTTGTCAAATATGGGCCTCTTTCCTCCTTCAGTGCTTGGTTTGCTATTTAGTATCACTTGTTGATTATATGATGGTGTGCTATTTACCTCGGTCAGAGAAGCGAGACCTTTTCACATGCCTTCCCACGTCAAAAACGGATCCAATAAATTGCTGGTTTGGAAAGCCGCTCTGCAGAGTTCAATGCCCAGGTAAACGATTTGGGAGAGCCCCAAGCATAATGTAGAGGGAATGGAAGGTTAAATGTCCCAGTAGGATAAGTGGGCTGAGCAAAGAAGGTCAGCAATGATACCAAGAGAAACTGGTGTTAACTGGAGAGGGATAACTATAAAGAGGAAGAGAAAAAGGCACAGATGCCTTTCTTACAAAGGGAAGTAGAAGACCTTTTTTATTAACCCAACAGAGCATCAACCACTAAACGAAGCTTTGAACTTCACAAGGCACAAGACTCATTCTACTCATGCAGGGTAGTACAAGATGGTAGCATCCCAAGTTGGTCAAACAAGCTGTATCACTTTGAACCACAGGTGGAAAAAGCAAATTTTCATGTTCCCTCACCCCTAATGGGCAAACTGAAAAATGAAAACAATGCACCTGTGCTTTTAATAGCTATTGCCTCCAACCCATTGCCATCCTATGTATGAGTGATCTAGAACACCATCATCTCACCAACAGCTGTGTTCAGCTCTTACACATCCCTTTCTGGAGTCAATTGGGTCCACAGTTGGTCTTCCTCTATTCCTGGTGCAGCTTGCATTGTACAATAAATCAAGATGGTGAAGAAAAAAAGCAGTGTTCTGCTTATATACTGCCCCATAGCGCGTAAAGCACTCTCTGGGTGGTTTGCAACTTATTTCTGCTGGCTGCACATTGTAACCCTGCTCCTACTAATGAGCTGGGTACTCATTTTACTGGCCTTGGGAGGATAGAAAGCTGAGTCAACCTGGAGCCAATTACCTGGGATTGAACCCCAGGTCGTGAGAACAGTTTGGGCTAAAGTAGGGCCATTTTAACCACTGTGCCATGAGGCTCTGGCGTGTTTGGAGGACAATGTTTGCCCCCTGATCCTGGAAACAGCTATTTTTGAAACAAAATAGCATAAACAGCAAATGCCAAGCTCAGATATTTGTAAGACTGGTTGGTTGGTTGGTTGGTTGGTTGGCTGGTTGGTTGGTTTGACTGCTTGGTTGGTTTTGTGGTTACCATCTACAGCAAAACACACAATTATAGGGTCCAGGTCCCTAACATGAAGCCCACCACTCAAAAGGGAGAGAGGAGAGTTCAGAAGTTGAAAAAGGGAATTGGTTAAAACTATATACAGTACATTTTTAAAAATTGGGGAGGGATTTCTATGGTGGACTTGGACACCCAAAAGTGCCCCTGAGGACCACATGACACCTCCAAGCCCATGTTACTCACACCAGAGCTAAGACCTGCTTCTACCCAGGCCTTAAGGAACAATAACCTTTTTTTTTCTCACAGGCTGCTCTTTCTTGTGTAGCCATCTTAACCTTTATTGGGGTGAGTGCCAGCCAATGCAGGCATTTATGGAGGGCCTTCATAAAGAAGTCCTTCAACGTAGGCAACTAGCACAGGAAGGAGCCAGGTATGCCAGGGGTGTCCAAAATTCGACCCTCCAGATGCATTTGGACCACAACTCCCATAATCCCAAACCTAGATTGCAAGTGACTATGGGAGTTGTGCTCCAGAACATCCGGAGGGCCAAAGTTTGGACACCACTGAGGTATGCCCTTCTTAGGCCATTTAGGGTGTGGCTCTCTTTCTAAATGGCATTGGCATGGGGTTATTCTTCCCTGAAAAATTCTCCTCCACTAACCCACATAGGTCTGGACTGTAACTATCCTTCCAGTTTTCCTGTCATTTTTGCAGTTTGTTGCACAAACCCTGCTTTCTCCTGTGAATTTTCCAATAGGCCTCAGCAGTTCATTTATGTAGCGATGTTGTCATTAAAGTGTATAATTACCTGGTGAGGAATATGAATTTCTCTGGCTCATAATGCTTTGTGTAAGCTGTGATTAGTGTCTGGGACTTATAAATTCCATCTATTGTTCATCCAAGTCCCGAACACTAATCACAGCTCACACAGAACATTATAAGCAGAATAATGTCATATCCCAGTGCAAATTGTTTCCTATGTTGGCAACGTTAATCACTTAAAACAGCAAATAGCTCATCAAGCCTCTTATACAGTGCCCTTCATAGCCATCAGGATGAAGGCCAGTTTAGAACTATTTTATGTCAGAAAAATTAGGAGTGTAGATGCATAGCGTTCCCCCTCAAAAATCCTGATAGACTATAACATAGTCTTAATAAAACATTGCATACTGGAAAAACAGACCTGAGACCCAGCAGAAACCCAGTGCTTTTCAGGATACCAAAAAGCTTTGCAGACAGCTTGTATTAGAAAAATAACTTTATATTAAAACATTCAACTTTGAGAGCTTGTCTTCAGCAAAAAAAAATACATGAAAACATGCCTAATAATGTTACCTTGATCAGCAACACCTCAACTAGCCTTACACAGGAACAGTGTGACTGGCTTTAAACAAAGACCAGTAACTTGTGATCCCTCTGTGCTACATTTATACAAACTATAGCCACAATCACCAGCACCTGCAGATGCTGCTGCAGCCTCAGAGTTTTTCCTCACATCTCAACAGCTGTGTGTGTTTTACCCACACACAAACTCTGAGTTGCTGTACTCTTCTGAGTAATGTATGGTTCAAAATTTTATTTATGTTTATATAACTTTGTTCAAGTATAAAAACTTGACATTTTAGTGGACACTAAATGGCAACATACGTAGGCACACAAAAAAGAAAGCCCATGACTTACATAAGACCAATATGAAGTACAAGCTTATAATCATCACTGACTTCCACCTTGAAATATAAGTCTTGGTCAGAGATGGCAAAAAAGTGGCCAGAACAGAAACAATCCTTTAAAGGAACTGCAACCTTAGATTGTGGGTGTGGGGGGAGAAAATCATTTCATGAACTCTCCTGGCCCTGTTCTTAGAAGCCATAAATCCCAGCTTCCCTGCTGTTGAAAAGCAGTATTTGGTAGCACTGTTGGCATAGAGACTGGAGTATGGATAAGCTGACCAGTAGTGTTATAATGCCTAATATGTTAATAATCTTGGAACTGCAGAGCTGGAAGAAAGCCTACAGTTCATTGATTACAACCTCTCTCAAGGTGGCACCATGGGGAATCGAACCCCCCTCCCTCATATCTGGATAACTAAACCACTGAGCAATTTGGCCAATCTTGCCTCTGCCCATTTGGCAACAAAAAAAGAGCAGGAACAAGAAAGTTAGGAGCATCCATTTCTAAAATTACTTTGCAGTAGCAAGGATGCTGTTATCATCATGGTTGCAAGAGTAATTGGGTGTAATCTACAAAGCTAACCTGTTGCTTTTTCTTTTCCTGCAGGCCAGAAAGATATCAAGAAATATTCTGAAATCTCTTCTTGTGGTCAAATCTGATATGACATTTTGGGAAAGAACACTCCCCTTCCCTCTTGATAATAGAAAGGCATTCAGATGTGGGGGAAATTATGTTAAAAATTTTACTTAGAATTGCCTTTAAAAATAACTTCTGAAAGTAATTAGAAAATGTTACTTGTTATACCAAAAAGTAACTCTGTAACTATTGTCTGATTATTTTTAAAACATAATTTAGTTGTACCCTCAAGAAAAGTAATCAATTAAGGCAACTTTGTAAGTTATCCTTTCTCGTACCCCAGCCATAAACCTTCTGTTCTCTTCGCACAACACAGAAGTAACTGATAGGCTGTATGAATTAGCTAAATATATGACTTTTCATCCCTTCTTGCTTCTTAATTTAGATAATTGTTTCCTCTGAGTGGAAGCCAATAATCCTTGTTCTCCCCCGCCCCAGCTTTAGAGATGACTCGTTTCTCACCTTTCTCCTCCTGACAAAAGGGAGAAGAAGGAGTTGATAATGAGCTCCAGGCAGGAGAAGAAAGTAGCTTTTACAGCAAATGAGTTTTTATTTTTATTTGGTGTAGATGCTTTCCTTTAATTAATTAAAGTCTAGCAAATGAGAGGAAGGGGGGGGATCCCAAAGTCTCTAGAGAACTGGCTTACGACTTGAGGGTGTTGGCCGTATGAGGCATTGGTTCTGGCAAATGGTGCCTCCGCTTTGGAAAACATACATTGGAGTGTTGTGATTTGTTCAGGCAAATGTCTCTTCTTTCCTCTCCCTGGCCCTGGCAACGTGGTTGTTGTTTTTTATGACAACTTGAAAATTGTGGTACCAACATGTCAGCCGTAGGACATTGCCATGAAAGTGCCAGTTCTTATCAACAAAGGGAGAAATCTCTCAGTTTGATTTCCCCTACATTCAGAACTAGAGGTGAGCATAAGCCAGTACCTCCCAGTTTGTGGTGGTTCGTAAAGGCACTGTGGCTACCAACTGCTGCCTCCTCAGTCAACTGAGCACTCCCCAGACCTAGTTTGCTTGCTTCCCCCCACTTCCTAGATGCATCTCTCAGTCACAAGCAAGAGCACAGACTTCTCTGCCCTGCCATCTTGTCTGAGTGGGAGATCAGCCCAGAGGGTGGGGCAGAGAAGCCTCAACTGCTGCCGGGACTGAAGATAAATTTGAGGAGGTGCAGGAGCTTAGCATGCTGGGCCTGGTGCATGGCTGATTGAGCCAGAGGAAGTTGGGAAGGGGAACACCAGATGCTGGCTTTACAAACCGGGACAAACCAGTTCAAGCCCATCTCTATTCAGAATGTTTAAACCCCACCTCTCTCTCTCTCTCTCTCTCTCTCTCTCTCTCTCTCTCTCTCTCTCTCTCTCTCTCTCTCAAAATGAAATTAAGCACTCCCCACTTGCACCATCACAATTAATTAGCCACAACTCTTCCCAAGATGGAGAAGACCAAGTGGCACCTATGTTAGTGAAGAAAGTGGAGAGGGAAGGGAGACAGAAGTACCAATTCAGCACCATGGACAGGGGCAAAGGCTTTCCAATGGCTGGCTGTTCAAAGACCTCCATCTGCCTGGAGGAATCTGAACATTCTGGTTTCTGGCACATGTAAAGGACTCAGTTTAAAAGTTATGTAATCCCAGAACAATGACCTTAGAAATGCAGAGGTGGAAGGGGTCATCCAGTCCATCCCATTTCAAGGAGGCACAGTGGGGAATTGTCCTCCCAACCCCTGGCTCCACAAATCACAGCCCTAATGAATCCCTCTGTCAGTTCGAGATCAATGAACCACTGGATTTAGAAAAAGTTCTTTCCATTTCCAACATGAACACTTTCATGGTAAATTCTGATTTTTAAAACAATGAACTGGAATGAATGTCTTACCCATCTGTAATCAGGAGCGGCATTTGTGAAACATTCCTACACTTCATACAGTGCTTGCTTAGAGGCAATGTATCCATAATCAACTCAGTAGCCATGAAAAGCACCTGAAAGGGACCTCATCTCTTGATCATAGGATGTGACAAAGTAGTGTATACCTGAAATGGATTATGGCCACTTGTTTCTCTTTGCATCTGTAATCTCTGTTGGGGGTCTTTCTCTTTGTTCTTCTTATATTGGCTTATTTCCTTTACAACAGCATCAGTTTTTAGTTTTTAGGGTAACCCATTGAATAGTCAGCACAAGGTTTGAACCAGTGGTGCTTCACTTTCATAACTGACATATCTTTTAATCATATGGATTTTCCAACAAACTGCCTTAAAAGAACAAACGAACACACAGGCTATTGATCATAGGTACAAAGGGGCGCCAGAACAATTAAGGGTGGTTAAATGAGACTTGGCCATTAGAGAATCATGAAACATTTTTAATGCTGTATAAAGCTTTGCTTTGCCATTAACCTTTTTGCTCCATAATTAGAGGTTAGAAATGCTGATGTGCAGAACCAGGTGAGTTAAAGCCAGACAGGTACAATAATCAGAGGTTGGCTTGGACAGGGAAAACTCTGAGGTAATTAGCTGTAACTCTATTTGAAAAGCTTAATTGCTCCTTTTCTTTTCAGGTAGCCTGGAGCCATAACAGAAGGAAGGAAGGAAGGAAAGAAGGAAGGAAGGAAGGAAGGAAGGAACGAATGAATGAATGAACGAACAAACAAACAAACAAATGAAGGAAGGAAGGAAGGAGCAAACAAACAAACAAATGAAAAACAAAAAACAAACAAACAATAAACAAACAAATGGATGAAGGAATGAACAAATGAACAAACAAAGAAACATATGAACAAAGGAACAAACAAAAGAACAGGTGTAGGGATGGATGAAGGGAGGGAGGGAGGGAGGGAGGGAGGGAGGAAGGAACATGCAGAAGATCCTACATCTATTACCTCTTCTTTCAAGACTTCTTCCATTTCACCCATCATTATCATTGTTACTGTTGTCACCATTGTGAGCAGCAGCTTGTTCCTAGTCCTTAACATTATTCTGAATTGGGTTGTTGGAATGGTTCCTTGGCACATCTGTGGTCATTTGGTCACCGTTTGGAAATCTCATAACAATCAGCCTATTGACACATGAAGGAGCACAATATATAGGTTGGGTGGCAGGGGTGGGGAAATTCAGGGCCAACAGGCAGCAAAGAGGCAAACATACCAAGGCAGAATCAGCTCAGGTTAAGGCTAGGCATGACAAATCAGAGCCTTTTGATAAGTGGCAAACCATTGCCTCCCAAGTAATAAGGCCAGTCCCTGGCACATCTCCAGTGGTTCCAAAAAAATTCTGCCTGATATTCTGGAGAGCCACTGCCAGCCAGGCAATACTAGGCTACATTGGTCTATGGTTCATCTGACCTTCTATCAAGCAAGGAAGGAAGGGATGGAACTTCAAGAGACTGTTATCTGCAACTGAGAAGCCATAATCTTATGCTGGCCTTGAATTCAAAAGGATCCTCTCTTCTTCCCTTCTGGCCGGGGGTCCCCAGATGAAAACTTAGATGGCTTAGGACTCAGAAGGCTGGTCTTCCATGTGCTGCGAGTAAATGCACAATGCCCTATGCCAGTGTTGTCGAACCTTTAGCTCTCCAGATGTTTTAGACCCCAACTCCCACAGTCCTTTGACATTGGCAATCTAGGCTCAGAATTCTGGGAGTCATGGTCCAAAATTTTCAGGGTGCTGAAGGTTCACCACCACTGCCCTATGCCAAGGCGGAAAACCTGGACAGGAACAAGGAAGCCACAGTGAAGCAGCCTCCTTGGCCACCCGAACACTCTTTCCTCTTGTCCCTTGTTTCTCACCTCTCACTTGTTTTTCTAGGGGTTGATTTTCTAACACTGGAGGTACTTCTGCTAAACAAAAGAAAAGCATGGCCAAAAGGGCATTCTTCACCTCCCCTACCACACATTTTACACTAGGAGAAATACATGATTTTTGATGGGCATGATGTGAGCAGAAAAGAAGCCTATAGCATATCAAGGTTGTTAATTTGGGCTACAGCTGCCAGAATGCTTCAGCTTGTAACCCACCTACCATGGCATTTTTAACCCCAGTACCATATGGATGGGGCATTTGATCTGTCAAATGGCAGAAAGGCTGAGGAATGTCCATGTTTTCCTTCTGCTTTTTGAAGCTGAATTTGCCGTCCGTTTCTTGGTGGATCTATTGCCCAACATTTTAAAATGAATATTGCCACTACAATTCACAGACACACAGACACACAGACACAGACACAGACACACACACACACACACACACACACACACACACACACAAATCTCTTCCAACAACTCCGGAAGTGCCTCAGGAGCATGACAGATACAGATCTTGAAATAGTCACTTTTTTGGGGGACAATAGTGTCCAGAACTAGAGCATCAACCGCCAAAAACTTGAAGTTTTCATCCACAACAACAACTGCTTCAAGCTCAGGACAGATGTTCTTCCTTATGAATCTCTGTAATGGCAGAGGAGCTTGCCTAAAAATCAACTTGGGTGAATGACAAGTTTTTCCGAACTGTTAGCTGGAAGAAAATAGAGTGCCCACAATACTGTTGAATGGATGTGCAGTGCAAGACTTTGACCAAGTAGCAGTGGCATCCTACATAATCAAGATGGCCCAGGATACCACCACATTCCATTCTAACTATACCTGTAAAGTCCTAGAATCTATAGTATGCTTTCCATTCACCTGGTTCAACAGGAGAACCACACAAGGATGACCATACATTCTAGAATGTGACCTCACAATCTTGGAGTGTCTTAGTAGACTAGCAGCTCAGAGCTCTTGTGGACCTCAGGACAGTGATGGATAGTCTAGTAGGGAAATGGACAAGTCATCCAAAGGAAGGAAGATCAGAACAAAACTAGAATTAGTTGTCTCCAGCTATTGTTTGACTCCTATTCCACTGTTTGCCCTTCTCTACCAGTCCTTGATGGGCACCATCTGCCACAGCCTCCAGATCTTGTTAGACTTCAACTCCCAGCAGTCCTTGGCCAGCCTAGCCAGTGGTGAGAGTATCATGGGAGTTGCAGTCCAGCTGCAAGTGTGAGATCACATGTTTTCTGTTCCTGTAGAAGACAAATCGCCGTGGAAAAAAGTGTCCCTAAAATAGGAAGCATGAGCATTAATCTGCCAGGAAGGTGGGGGGGGGATTCTATTTACAGTTTGTGAAGAGATCCCAAAGGGTGAATATGAAATTTAGGAAAGCATTAGCAGTGTTTCCACTGGGAAGCCGAATGGATGGGAAGGCAACCATGTAATCAAGCGAAGGAGGAATGAAAACAGATTGTTGTCATCTGTTGCAAAGGTCAGGAGTGGCAGGAAATATGGCCACTAATTAACTCCATGGAACACAGAGGCATTAATATGGGCTGCAGCTGGTAGAAATCCACTTCCCTGGCTCTGCCCTCATATGTTAATATTGAGAGAGGGAATTATAAAAAGTGTAATGAGAAAGCACTGAAATATGAAAGTCTTGTAATGATGAAATATAACAACTCGTAATGAAGAAAAAGCGACAGTGCAAAAAAAAAATCAATTCTGCTGAAATGGGGAGGGGTGCAAAAGGAGAAAGAAAGGGAGGGGTACAGGGAAGGGGGAGAGGCTGAAAATGAGTTTGCTTCCTCTCTTATTATCAGACCCCCCCAAAAAAAGCAATTACTCTAGAGCATCCATTGCTTTTCTGAACATTAATACCTGATGATGAGTAAATTTAATGCATTTAAAAAATGCCCTGCCATCAGTACGGTTTGCAAATTTCATAAGGGGGCAATAATCCACCTGAGAAGGAGAGATGGTGTGGAGTGCCTCTTTGTCCTGGATTTTTAGAAAAGTTGGGGGAAGTTGTAGGCTTTTGTGTGTGTGTGTGTGTGTGTGTGTGTGTGTGTGTGTGTGTGTGTGTGTGTGTGTGTGTGTGTGTGTGTGTGTGTGTTGTGTCATTACAGTCATGACTGACTCTTTGTGACCCCATGTCCATGGAGTTTTTTCTTGGCAGGAATACTGGAGTGGTGTGCCAGTTCCTACTCCAGGCACCTACAGCAACTGGTATTCCCTGGTGGTCACCCTTCCAAGTACTAACCAGGGCTGACCCTGCTTAGCTTCCAAAATCAGGCGAGATCAGATGTGCTTAGGGCATCTAGGCAGCTATGCTTCTGGTATGAAACCAGCTCAAATGGTTGTGTGTATTGGGTCAACCTTTCC
Source organism: Phrynocephalus forsythii (assembly GCA_029282475.1). Lineage (NCBI taxonomy): Eukaryota > Metazoa > Chordata > Lepidosauria > Squamata > Agamidae > Phrynocephalus > Phrynocephalus forsythii. The sequence goes on from JAPFRF010000022.1 coordinate 10,056,801, forward strand.
TCCCAGAATGGGTTGCACAAAGAGAGGCATCATTGGTTCATTAAAGCAGCAGCCTCTAATTTTCCAAAGCAGCCCAGAACCCATAGAAAAAAGGAAAGGAGAACCAGCGCGATAAATTTCTCAAATGTTTCAGCTCGGATGTGATCCTGTGATCTTCCCATTAAGGATAAGTGTTTCTGTCAAGCTCAATTTCTTTTGAGTTCTCCTTTACCATTTGCTAAATCCATTCCATTTGGATTCTGCATATTATTTGGGTGTTTTTCTCTACTGTGCATGAAAAATTTGTGTGCATTTTTATGCCCACTTCAACACGCCTTTGATGTAAACATTTGCGTGCATTTTCCAAAATGGTGTGGGGTTTTCCCAACCAAAAAATTGTTTGGGATTTTTTTTTAAAAAAGTGGACTGTTTTGGGTGGGTGTAGAATGGACTCTAGCTAGCTGGATAGATAGCTCAGTGGCTTAGGTATCTGGCTGCAGAGCCAGAGGCTGGGAGCTGGATTCCATACGGTGCCTCCTAGGAGAAGAGACAGCCTGGGTAGCCTTGGGCAAAGTGGCCCAGTCCCAGGGCAACACCAGAAGAAGGGCATGGTAAAACATTTCTGTGATCTCTATAGGGGTGTCCAAACTTTTTGCAAGGAGGGCCAGATTTGTTGAGGTGAAAATGTGTAGGGACCGACCATTCAGCCACATTTGTCCCCCGGGATGGACTTTGGACAAGCCTCTGGGACATGCAAAGAGGCAGGGAGGATGCTGCAGCAACAGAGCTGGGGGCGGGTAGGCTGGGCAGGTGGCTGGGGGAACGGATGGAGGCAGAGAGGGCAGGCAAACCATAAAACTGCAAGCTAACACCTCCATCCGGTATGGGGAGGAGCCAGCTGGTGGGGATGTGTGACAGGCTGAGCCAGTGGGGAGAAGAGGATGTGGGCCACTCGGAATTTGAAAGCGGGCCACATTTGGCCCCCGGGCCTGACTTTGGACATGCCTGCTCTACCTGGAAAAAATCTGAAAAGAGTTGCCCCAGGTCAGAATTGACTTGATGATGGTGGTGGTGGTGGTGATGGTGGTGAGACTTGACCGCTGGTTTGAGAACCACGTGCATATCCGTGGTAAATTGTTTTTTGTTCAGGAAGTCTTGGCACTGCACAAAAAAAAATTCCACCAATCCCTAATAGGATGTATATTCCTTTGCCTTGAATTCCCTTTGAGTTCATGCAGAATTACTGGGGTCAGTTATCACTGGATACCCACTTCCAGAGTGGGTCATTACAACTCCTATTCATAAAGACAAAAGACCCTTCTTCAGACCCAAATAGCTGCTGCCTGAAACACAGCCAGCTCTTAATAAAAGGATATTAACTGTCACTGCTCGTTGACAATCCAGAAGAGAGTTTGATCCTGGCAGGCAATTAGAGATAAAACTTTCTCTGAGTGCTTGGAAGCTGACACGGCTTCAATCAAAAGGGCATTTGGTCAGAAGTCACTATAAAACAAAAACCATGCCCGGCCAAGAGTAGAAACAAATTAACACCATGAGAGACAAACGCAGCATAGAAGGTGCTTTATTTCTTTGATTTAGGGATGGTGGTCTGAGAGACAGCGGCAGCACTTCTGAGCAGCTTTTCCTCTCCCTGGTGTATTGACTTTAAAAAATCAACCCAGCGGGGAGTGGATTAACTGGGAAGTCACCAGGATTAGTTGCACAACTGGGGGGCCTCTTCAGCACAATGCATGCAGTCACTGAGACTTGACAAAGAGGAAAGAGAGAAGAAAGAGAGGAAGCTGAAGGTTGATGACAGGAAGGACAGACTCTTTCTCTCTCTGGTTAGTTAGGAGAGATGTTTAGACATGAACATAGGAACATAAGAACATAAGAAGAGCCATGCGGGATCAAGCCAAAAGTCCATCTAGTCCAGCTTCCTGTATCTCACAGTGGCCCTACCAAATGTCTATGGGAGCTCACGAGACTAGATCTCTGTCTCCTGATACCACTCCCCTGCATCTGGTCCTTGAAGCACCCCAGTTTTAAGCCTAGAGATTACACATCTCCATCATGGTTTGTAACCTGTGATGGACTTCTCCTCCAGGAATCTGTCCAATCCCCTTTTGAAGGCATCCAGGCCAGATGCCATCACCACATCCTGTGGCAAGGAGATCCACAGACTAACAACATGCTTGGTAAAAAAAATTCTTTTGTCTGTTCTCATTCTCCCAGCCCTCAATTTGAGTGGATGTCCCCTAGTTCTGGTATTTTGTGAGAAGGAGAAGAGTGTCCCTCTAGAAAGGCTTGGTTATACTATGTCCTGATGAAAGGGTATGAGAAATGTCTCAGGATAGTTTAGTCCAGTGAGTAGGGTTGGGTTGGAGGTACACAGCCTTGGGTAGCTCCAACTTCCAGTTACATGACCTTGGATAGTTCCAACTAGGTATTGTCACCCTGACCTGAAACACTTGTTTTCTCCTTCCTGGAAAAAAAGGAAACCTCCCTGTTTCCAGCTACTTCTTGAAGAGGAAATGCTTAAAGTTATAACCCTCTGGCTTAGAGGTGTATACAAAGTCTCCTTCCACTCAGATGTGTGTGCAGCCTGCCTTCACGAACACTTAAAGCTTATGGTATGAAGAAAGGATAGTGCCTCAGAACAATCTGGCTCAGGGAGGTGTTGTTTGTACAGTCCCTAGTGTGAGGGTGTTTGCATCCTATCTGAGACACTCACACCTGGTGTACTTCCACAGTTTGGTTTCCACTGAGCCTCATGGTTAAATGCCTGTACTGCAGATAAAACTGTGCTCATGACCTGGGTCTGGAAGTTGAGTCATGGCTACTGGACTTCTTTTTTTGAGAGATAGAAATGTTTCGCTGTTCATCCAAACAGTTTCATCGGTCTGAATACAGCTAGTGCAAATCCTCCATCTTATAGGCAGCTTTGATCTCTTGTCACCCTGGCCTGAATTAGGCTCATAAGATGAACAGTGGCCTAAATAGGCTCGTTAGGGAGACAATAGTATCCTTAGCCTTAAGGTGAACAATGGCCTAAGGTGCTGAAACCTATCAAGAATGGGTCGTTAGCTATGGCCTTGGTGGTGAAGGCTTTTTGATTTGCCTGAGAACTTTGGAAAGCACAGCCTGATAAGTAGCAGATAGACTATGCCAGAGCCCACCACCTCTGCTGAGGGAGGGGTTTTCAATGCTCACATGCATGGCCACCCTTACTCCTCTTTCAAACCACTCTTCTTTGTCTAATATGTGTACATCCTCATCTTTGAAAGAGTGCCCTTTGTCCTTCAAATGGAGGTGTACTGCTGATTCTGGTCCTGACCTGTTGCCCCTCTTATGTTGGGCCATCCTTCTGTTTAATGGCTGTTTAGTTTCTCCAATGTAGAGGTCTGAACACTCCTCACTGCATTGGACCGCATATACTATATTGCTCCTTTTATGGTTTGGTATCGGATCCTTTGGGTGGACAAGTCTCTGCCTTAGTGTGTCTGTGGGTTTGAAATAAACAGGGATGTGGTGTTTGCCAAAAATCCTTTTAAGCTTCTCTGACACTCCAGCCATGTAAGGAATGACCAGGTTCTTCCGTCGGATCTGGGTCTCAGACTGATTCCTTGTTCTTCTGGGATGGCCCACTGCTTTGTTGAAGGCCCACTTTGGATATCCACAGGCCTTAAGTGCTGTCTTCAGGTGCCTGTCTTGACCTGGGGTTCAATTCCAGGTAGCTGGCTCAAGGTTCACTCAGCCTTCCATCCTTCCGAGGTTGATAAAATGAGTACCCAGCTTGCTGGTGGGGGGACAATGTGTAGCCTGCATACTGTAAATAAATCTCTAAACCACCCAGAGACTACTTGAAGTGGTATGGGATGGTATATAAGCTTTGCTTTGCTTTGCTTTTTAGCATGGAAAAGTTACTTTTTGGGATGTAAGCTCCCAGAATCTCCGACTGCACCAGTGTGCTCTCTAGTTTCCCCAGATGCACATAGTTCAATGCATATCTGGCTGCCTTCAGATTTATACTAGTGACCTATACCATTAAATTGGTGATCGGATTGCCAGGCAACATTTAGCACAAATGAGCTGGAACAGGGAGTAGAAAAATGAACTTCACAACCTAAGTGTGTCACCTCTTCCTAGTCAAAGAGTTGATTCAACAATTCTAATCCATCTCATTTTTGGGGAGTTTCTTCCTCTAAAAATCAAAGGCATTCGGCAAAGATAGCAGCAAGGCAACATGTCAAACTTTCCAAGTGCTGCTAATCAATAAATATTTGCTTTTGAGAGCTGTCTATTATCAGCACTAAATATCGATTGGTTGATGATTGTAACTGGATTCAGGTCTTTAGTAGCCTCCTGGCTCTCTATAGCTGCTTGCTCCTGACTAGGTTGGCACTTCAGTTTCAGCCAAACAAGGCACCCTGGTGAGAGGACTTGTTTATTTCACCCTCTCTTTTTGCTGGGCTCCATATTTGTCTCCAGAGGCCAACAAGAGAGAAGATGAATGGCAAGCAGGTGCAACGTACTCCCCCTTCTCCCCTCTGCCTTCTGCCTCCCATTCCAGATCATTATTTCTCCATAGCGATAATTGTAATACACAGTTCGTCCATTGGAAGGGGAGGATGAACGTAAAGATGGACATCTGGTGGGGGAGTGTCAATCTCCCAGCCAGGGCAATGAAAGGGCTCTCATCCAAATGGCCCATTCAGAAGAGACAAGCTTGAGAAAGCCTAATTGAAACAGGAGAGGTCTAGTGAGTCTGGCTGTCAGATGTGCCTCTTCTCAAGATGATCAGCTGGAAAAGAGTAGTGCTAGCAAAAGTCTGTCCATCTGTCTGTCTGTCTGTCCATCCATCCTTCCTTCCTTCCTTCCTTCCTTCCTTCCTTCCTTCCTTCCTTCCTTCCTTCCTTCCTTCCTTCCTTCCTTCCTCTCTTATGACTTCAGGCTTCCTTTCATACTCTACAAAACAGATCCAGTGTTTGGGAAAAGCCTAGCCATACCCTTGACCTGGATTTATCCAGAGTTCAGCCTTCCACATGTGTTGATGTGAAAGCTACTGACCTCCCTTAGCAATCTCCATGGAGACCTCAGTGATGCTGCTTGATGTGCTGCCACTTAAATCTGGACTACTGAATTCAGGGTCCAAGACATTAGGTGGTAACTTAAGTATCTACAAGAATCAATTCATTGGGAAAGTTCTTAACCTGGGCTTTCAGCCCACAGGTTCTCTTCATCTAAAGGACAAGAGAGGTGTGAAGTGTTGAGAGGCTTGGGTGCACATTGACAGAAATGCACAGTTAAACCACTGTACATGAATTCAGAACAGAGGCATCTGGAGTCCCTTGCCTTTTTTCCATTGGGAAAGTCATAGAACTGATCAAGTAATAAGCGGCCGCTACTGATCCCTGTGTTTCTGCAATGGAAAGGTGAGATCTGCTATAAATATTGCTTTAAATATATACATAGGGGGAAGATCCCCAGGGAGAAATAGAACAGAGGGCATACTGTCTGAGCTTTTCATTATGTTGTCCAGCAGTTGATGTGAGACCCTTGGGTGACACATTTTGTACTAATATCCTTCTGTTTCTCCACTGCCTGGTTGCTTTTCTCTCCTCCTCATGGGGCTACCATAAGTCAACATCATGCTTGAGAACAGATAGGAGCCAAGAGATGTTAGACAGAGAAAATCTCATCAAATGTCCACCATTTTCATTGCCAGCTATTTCCAAGTGGACACTCCTTTGGGTGAGGGCAGTCTGAGAGCCATAACTTGTTTGCTCACCTGCAAACTAAGCTCACTGTAGAAAGCATGGGAAAACCTCAAGCAACCATGAATTGAAACAACTCAAGAGTTCAAAAATATTTTAAAATGAGTTGAGCAGGAAGAAGACAAAATCATAAATATAAAAGAACTAAGGTACAAAAGGTAAATGTTCCCCCACACACATGTGCTAGATGTGTCTGACTCTAGGGGTGGTGTTCATCTCTGTTTCCAAGACAAACAGCCAGTGTTGTACAAGTGCATGGCCATGTGGCCAGCATGGCTGAATGCATTTCTGCACAGGAAACACTGTTTACCTTCCCGCTTTTTATGGTGGTACCTATTTATCTACTTGCATGCACATGCTTTTGAACTCCTACTTTGGCAGGAGCTGGGGTAATCAGCGGGAGCTCGCTCTGCTAAGTGGCGCCTGGGATTTGAACCACCAAGCTGATGACTGCAGCTGACAGTTTCAGCACTCTTGCCCGCTAAGTAAAAGAACTGCACAACTTTAATGTCAACAATGAAGACACTGATATACTGAAATATTTTATCTGCCTTGGTTCAATCACCAGTCCAAATGGAGATGGCAACCAAGAGATCAGAAGATTGAGACCCAGAAGGGCAGCAATGAAAAAAGAACAAAATATAATCAAGTGTCAGGAGGATTTGTCATCAGAGAACAAGACCATCCACACTCTTGTATTCCTGATCACTATACATGAGTGTGACACACTGAACAATGAAAAAGGCTGATGGGGGGGGGATGACTCATTTGAAAGATGGTGCTAAAGTTTGCAACTTTAGTTTAGCCTCCCAAACATAGCTGAATATACAGTGGACCCTCATATAACAAGTGGTTTGTTTAACAGAAAATCCACTTAAAGCAAAAAAAAAAAAAAGAATTCCAGAGGTAGGGGGAAATCGCTTAACAGAATTGCCTATGGGGTGAATCCATACAACAGAAAAATGGCCGCGATTAGGGGATTAACCCGTTTTCAATGCAATCCTATGGGAAATTTGTACAACGGAAAATTTGCTTAACAGAATTTCATTTTGAACAAATTAATTCCTTTATAAGGGGGTGTGGTAGCTCAGTGGACTAAGGCTTCTGAAAACTGTCGGCTGCAAAGTCGGCAGCTCAGCGGTTCGAATCCTGGGTGCCACACAGCAGAGTGAGCTCCCGCTATTAAACCCAGCTCCTGCCAACCTAGCAGTTTGAAACCATGTAGATGCAAGTAGATAAATAGGTACCGCCATAAAAATTGGGAAGGTAAAACAGTGTTTCCTTGCAGCCATGCTGGCCACATGGCCATGGACTTGCACAACACTGGCTCTTCAGCTTGAATACAGAGATGAGCACTGCTCCTAGAGTCGGACACAACTAGCACACATGTGCAAGGGGAACCTTTACCTTTTAATTCCTTTATACAAGGTACCACTGTATAGGGATCCAAACCCACTGGGTCAGGCAAGAGAATTCTAACAAATCTATCTTGCAAACACATTTTCCTGACATCTCTTTTGTTCTTTCCATTCGGAATACTGAAAGATATTTGCAAATACAGAAAATGCTTAGGAGAAAGGGCACTGAAATAACAGTCTGCCCCATCCCTGTGCCTATGTGATGTGCGAAATATCATTAACAGGAGGCTTACAGGGTGGAAAGTTGTCTGACACATCTGTTTAATACAAAGACAGCATTGAGGAGATGGTGAATGGCAGAATTGCCCCATCGTCAGGTTGTCGCTCAGGTAGCATTTGCCAACCGATAGCAAAATGAACCCCTTTCACAGCCAGCTCTGCTTGGTACCCGCCAGCACTTGGGGAAACTGGAATGAGTTTTTATTAATGTCTTCAACTGGATAATCCATCATCCCCTCAACAATGCATTTCTGACAGTTAATTAGATGCCACACCGTGGAATAACGAATGCCGTGTTTCGAATAGTAATCTGGTGCTGTACAGCAGCCCACATTTGCAAGCCTACTTACCAGCATGAGGCCTTGGACATCTTAAGTGCTTTTCATCCCCGATGTCTGCTTAACCATGTTTGGTAAATATTCCTGCCGCATGTTTGCAAATAGCTTCATTAGCACAGAAGGGTCTGGACTTGGTTCACTGGACGACGTCCAGGAGTCATTAACGCACACCGTTCGCTACCAAAAGATGGGGCAGCCGCTCCAGAGCTGAGGTGGCTTTTTCAACGGGAGTGGGCATAGCCATGGAGAAATGGGCCAGTCAGGGAGTGGCCACAGCCATCCTTGCTAAACAGAACCTTTGTGTTCAGAAGCTTCCTTACTTGGCATGTCAGATACCAGGAAGGAAACAACGGATCATGGCTGTCACCTTCACGCCTTATATGACATGAAGAAGGTGAAAGAAACATCTACAGCAACAGGACATTAACACTAGGTACTGGGATATCATTTAAATATTTGAAAGGATGTCATTTTGAAGAGATAACAGGTTTGTTTCCCATGGCTTCAGAGACTATGACTCAGGGCAATGGTTTCATAAGAACATAAGAACATAAGAACATAAGAAGAGCCATGCTGGATCAGGCCAAAGGCCCATCTAGTCCAGCTTCCTGTATCTCACAGCGGCCCCACCAGATGCGTTTGGGAGCTCATGAGACTAGATATCTGTCTCCTGATACCACTCCCCTGCATCTGGCCCTTGAAGTACCCTGGTTTCTCCATCATGGTTTGTAACCTGTGATGGACTTTTCCTCCAGGAATCTGTCCAATCCCCTTTTGAAGGCATCCAGGCCAGATGCCATCACCACATCCTGTGGCAGGGAGTTCCATAGACTTACTACGCGCTGGGTGAAAAAATATTTTCTTTTGTCAGTTCTTACTCTCCCAGCCCTCAATTTGAGTATATGTCCCCTAGTTCTGGTATTTTGGGAGAGAGAGAAGAGCTTCCCTCTATCCACTTTACTCATACCCTGCATTACTTTGTATGTCTCAATCATATCCCCCCTTAAGCACCTTTTTTCCAGACTAAAGAGGCCCAAATGTTTTAGCCTTTCTTCATAAGGGAGGTGCCCCAGCCCAGTAATGATTTTAGTCGCTCTCTTCTGCACCTTTTCCAGTTCCACTATGTCTTTCTTGAGATGCGGTGACCAGAATTGTACACAATACTCCAGGTGGGGCCTTACTATTGTTTTGTATAATGGCATTATAATGTTGGCTGTTTTATTTTCAATCCCCTTTTTGATAATCCCTAGCATGGAATTGGCCTTCTTCACTGCTGCCACACATTGGGGAGACACCTTCATGGAGCTGTCCACCAACACACCAAGATCTCTTTCCTGATCCATCACGGATAACTCAGAGCCCATGAGTTGATAGATGAAGTTTGGATTTTTTGCCCCAATATGCATTACTTTACATTTGGTTACATTAAAACGCATTTGCCATTTCTCAGCCCATTCCCCCAGTTTGGAGAGATCCTTCTGGAGCTCTTCACAATCTTCTCTGGTTTTCACCACACGGAAAAGTTTTGTGTCATCTGCAAACTTGGCCACCTCACTGTTTATCCCTGTCTCCAGGTCATTTATGAACAGATTGAAAAGCATCGGTCCCAGGACAGAGCCCTGGGGCACACCGCTTTTCACTTCTCTCCATTGTGAAAATTTCCCATTGACACCTACTCTTTGTTTCTGGGATCTCAACCAGTTCTCAATCCATAAGAGGACCTGTCCTCTTATCCCCTGACTGTGCAATTTTCTCAGCAGCCTATGGTGAGGGACTGTGTCAAAGGCCTTTTGAAAATCCAGATAGACTATATCCACCGGTTCACCCAAATCCATGTGCCTGTTGACCTTTTAAAAAAATTCTAAAAGGTTTGTCAGACAAGATTTACCCTTACAGAAGCCATGCTGATTTTCTCTCAGCAAGGTTTGTTCTTTTATGTGTTTTAAGATTTTCTCTTGGATGAGGCTTTCCACCATCTTCCCTGGGACAGATGTAAGGCTAACTGGCCTGTAGTTTCCTGGGTCCCCCCTCCTTCCTTTTTAAAAAATTGGTGTGACATCCGCCATCCTCCAGTCCTCCGGCACTGTGGCCGTTTTAAGAGACAAGTTGCATATAACCATTAAGAGATCTGCAATTTCATTTCTCAGTTCCCTAATAACCCTTGGGTGGATGCCATCTGGGCCCGGTGACTTGTTAATCCTCAATTTATCGATTAGTCCTAAAACCTCCTCTCTTTTAACCTGTATTTGATTTAATTCTTTAGTCAAGAAGGGCGGCTCAGGCAGCGGAATCCGCTCAAGGTCCTCTGTCGTGAAGACAGACGCAAAGAAGTCATTCAATTTCTCTGCAATGTCCAAGTCCTCCTTAACCTCCCCTTTTCCTCCCTCACCATCCAGAGGGCCAACTGGTTCTCTGGCAGGTTTTCTACTTCTAACATATTTAAAGAATATGTTATGAATATTTTATTATTACCCTTTATATTGCTAGCCATGCATTCCTCAAAGTCTTTCTTTGCCTCCCTTATCATCTTCTTACATTTCTTTTGCCAGAGTTTGTGTTCCTTTTTATTTTCCTCATTTGGGGAGGATTTCCATTTACAGAAAGACCTCTCCTTGCGTTTTAGAGCCTCTCTAACTCCACTCGTTAACCATGCCGGTGTCCTCTTGGACTTAAATGAGCTCTTCTTTCTTTGTGGTATGCACTTGTGCTGGGCCTCTATTATTGTTGTTTTAAACAGGCTCCATGCACTCTGAAGAGATTGGATTCTTCTAACATTCCCCTTCAATTTCTCTAACTAGTTTCCTCATCTGAGGGAAGTTTGCCCTTCGAAAATAAAGGGTTTTTATGTCTGATTTGGTTGACACTCTTCCTCCGACATGCATGGCAAAGGAGATTGCAGCATGGTCACTGTTCCCCAGAGGCTCAGTGACATTCACATCCCTGACCAGGTCCAGAGTATCACACAGTATTAGATCCAGAGTTGCCTGTTCTCGGGTGGGCTCCATGACAAGTTGCTCTATGACAAGTTGCTCTAAGGCACAGTCATTCAGCAAGTCGAGAAACCCAGTTTCTCTTTCTTGCCCGGAGCTCGCATTGGCCCAGTCAATGTGGGGATAATTGAAATCCCCCATGATTACTATCCTATCCCTCTTAGCCACCTCCATGATTTCTCTCCTCATTTCAAGGTCCCCCTCAAGTTTTTGATCTGGTGGACGATAGAATACTCCAACTATCACATCACTCCTGGGACCTGGTAGTTTAACCCACAGTGATTCTATGGTGGAGTCAGACCCTCTGTCCATCTCCATTCTGCTGGATTTTACCCCTTCTTTGATATAGATGGCCACTCCTCCTCCAACCCGCCCCTCTCTATCCCTTCTATAGAGTTTATAGCCTGGGATTGCTGTATCCCACTGGTTCTCCACATTCCACAAGGTTTCTGTTATGGCTATTATATCTATGTTATCCCTAGCTGCCAAATGTTCAAGTTCTCCCATCTTTGCTCGGAGGCTTCGAGCATTGGCGTAGAAGCACCTGTACAGTAGGTCCCGCAACAACAGCTGCTGCCTTGTTCTTTTCCCCTCACAGCTTTTATTTTCAGTAGACAAACTGTCACAGTCCATTATTCTACCAGTGCTAATACCTGCTCTGTCATCTCTATGTGATTCTCTACCCTCTCCAACGTCGTTCCCCGAGGATGAGGTGTTCCGAACCGGATGCCACTCAGCTCCTGTCGGCTTTCCCCCAGTTATCAGTTTAAAAGCTGCTCTGCTGCCTTTTTGAGGTTGAGTGCCAGCAATCTGGTCCCATCATGATTCAAGAGCAACCCATCCCTCCTGAACAGGTTTGGCTTGTCCCAAAATGTTCTCCAGTTCCTGACAAATCTGAAGCCCTCCTCTCGACACCATCGCTTCATCCACGCATTGAGGCTTGTGAGTTCTGCCTGCCTGGCGGGTCCTGCACGAGGAACAGGTAGCACTTCTGAAAATGCTACCTTGGAAGCCCGGGACTTCAATCTTCTTCCTAACAACCTGAATTTGGCTTCCAAGACTGACCCCTTGGCCTTCCCGACATCACTGGTACCAACGTGTACCATGACCACTGGCTCCTTCCCAGTTCTCTCTAACAAGCTATCTAGATTTCTCGTGATGTTGCAACCTTTTCACCTGGCAGGCTAGTGACCATACGGTTATCATGCTCCTCACAAATCCATCCCTCTGTATTTCTAATTATAGAATCCCCTAGTACAAGGAGCTTCTCTCCTGCAGCCTGCTCATCTACATGTACCTGATCTTGTATCTCATCAATCGTGATGAGGGAGAGATCCTCAGGTGGAACCAATTCTTCCTCGGTGTGTGCCTCATGAGGTGTGCTGAGGGAAAGAGCCTCAAATTGATTGTGCAATATGAGACTCTCTGAGCGATCCCTTGGCCTTCTACTCCTTTGAGTCACATTCCTCCACCCATCTACCTCCTGGTTTGGGGAAGTGATTACATCCTCAGAAATGTGCCCTGTCTCTTCTTGGACTTGGATAGTCCATTCCGCTCTGTCCAAGAACTGCTCAAGCTCCTTAATATGTTGCTGATCCGATATGCGAGCCTCTAGCTGCTGGACCTTCTCTTCCAATAGCGCAACCAACTTGCACTTGCCGCAAATGTAGTTCTGCGCATGCTCTGTCAAGATGACAAACATGGCACAAGTACTGCAGGTAACTACAGTTGCTCCCTCCAACTCCATTTTAGCGAGTGCAATAAAATGTATTCAAGGAATATGTTTCAAACTACAGGAAAAGAGATTCCATTTGAACATTAGGAAGAACTTCATGACAGACAGAGCTGTTCAACAGTGGAATATGCTGCCACAAAGGGTGGTGGAGTCTCCTTCTGTGGAGGTTTTTAAGCAGAGTCTGGATGGACATATGTTGGAAATATTGTGATGGGGTCCCTGCATGGCAGGGGGTTGGACTAGATGGCCCTTGACGTCTCTTCCAACTCTATGATTCTATGATTCTATCCCTTCAATTGGGTCTTAATTGGATCTACCTAGTGGGACATTTTTTAAATTCTCCCCCAAAAAAACTTTCTTCCCCACCGCCTAGTGGAGAGCATTATTATTATTATTATTATTATTATTATTATTATTATTATTATTATTATTATTATTATCATCATCATCATCATCATCATCATCATCATCATCATCATCATCATCATCATCATCATCATTAACCTCCTGCTTGTACCTCACCTCTGGCCAACCAGGAGCTCTATGCTTCAATGAGCCAATAGAGAGATGATGGTTGTAAGCAAGAGGGAGGTGCCCATCGCCATGTCGCTCTTTGTTTGAACTGGCCTGTAAAGTCCAGCCCCTTCGGAGCATTGCTGCTCTGTGCCTTCCAAGAAGAAGCCTGGCATCCGTCTTGCCAAGTGAACTTTTAAGAACTCTCTCCTGGCAAATTACTTCCCTTGCCAGGTTTGGACTTCTATAAATGCTTTGAAAATGAGAGCTTGCTCTCAAAAAGCTCAGTAACTTTGTTTTTATTTTTCTACGAGCAGCCAATGAAGGTATCACCCAGAGTCTAGTTTTGCCTTATATGACAGCTTATCAAGGCACCTGTGGGCATTTCTTCAAGGAATAAATTACTGTGTGATTGAGAGAGATATCTTAGGGGCAGCAGCAGTTAGCAAACAACATCAGTCCTCCTTTACTGGGTCTCTTCAAGAGGCATCCAAACAACTGCCGGCCTTATTAAGAAGCTAGCCAGGAGAAGAACAGGGGGTGGGGGGGGGGGTTCCTAGAGGCACGTAACTGGCTAGCATGTGATCAGAAATGCCAGATTCAAAAGCCCTCTGTGTTGAGGGATCTTGATGGCAACAGCAGTTGCCAAACAAGCTGTCTAGTAAGGTGGTGGGCTATATCTTTTGTTCTCCTGGATATGCTCCAGCATGGACATCTTTGCAGGAAGTGAGATGAGATGGTCTGCAAAGCCCCCTCCCATCTTTGGCAGGATGCCTAAAATTCAGGAGGTTGGTTTGCGCAACAAGTCTATCTGAAAACATCTTATGGAGTAAAAAGGCAACCTTGCAGTAGCCAAGCGATGCTTTTCTGCTGCCCTCTCAAACTGGGAAGGGTTATTCTTCTCATTTATTTTCTGCCACCGTCAAGAAGCTGCTGGCTGTTGGACTTCAAAGCAATGGTATCAACAGTTCCTGTCTCTCAGCCAAGAAGAGACAAAAGAGACCCCCATGAGCTTAACACACTTCCATGTATTGCCTGTTGGCTGAAGTGTTTCTGTTGGCCAATGAGAAATGGGCTTCCAGATCCACCCTGTGGCTTTGGAAAAACAATAGCCACCTATTAGGCTGGATGCAAATGAGTGGCAATGGGTTGCCATCTGTGCCTTGTGGAAGAGGACAGACAAGAGAAAGCAGGAGAAAGTAGCATACTTTCACCTGAACAGATGGCACGAGAGAGCCAACACGTTTCTCCCTTTTAAAAACATGGATGGACAGGAAGCCAGTGCAGGCCCCCTTATTCTTGTTTCTACCTTCCGGTCAAGCAATTGACAATGGTTCAGTAAACTAACCAAAATTCCTTAATGAAAATCTGTCCAGCAGGTGGATCCTTCAACAAGTGCAGGTTTGTTCTGAATTGTTCAGCTGTGGTGGCCCAATATCTTCAACTATGCTAGTAGCACATCAGATCTCACCTGATTTTGGAAGCTAAGCAGGGTCGGCCCTGGTTAGTACTTGGATGGGAGACCACCAGGGAATACCAGATGCTGTAGACACCTGGATTAGGAACTGGCAAGCCACTCCAGTATTCCTGCCAAGAAAACTCCATGGACATAAGGTCATGAAGAGTCGTTCACGACTGTAATGACACAACACACACACATACATTCTAGTAGTCCACTGCATTCCATGGCCAATGATATTGCTGCAGCTCTTGTTTGCCTTGTTCCAAGTCAGACTGTATGGGGGTGCATGCATGAACAGCCAGATACAGAGACTCTTGGGGAAAGGTAGCTATCTGAATAACCCAGCAGCATGGGGTATTTGGTGGCCAACCTAGCAGTTTGGAAGCAGGTAAATGGAAGTAGATAGGTACCGCCATAAAAAGCAGGAAGGTAAAACAGTGTTTCCTTGCAGCCATGCCGGCCACCTGGCCATAGACTTGCACAACACTGGCTCATCGGCTTGAACACGGAGATGAGCACTGCTCCTAGAGTCGGACATGACTAGCACGCATGTGTGAGGGGAACCTTTACCTTTTTAAGGCTCTTCCCCATGCTTTAAATGAGAAGAGCCAATCTATGTAGCCTCAGGCAAGCTGCAAGGAGCGAGAAAGCCATTGGACAAAAGAGAGGGCCAGTCACTTCTGAGTACTTCTAGGAAGAAGACTCTGAAAAAGGACTACATTAGAAGGCTTTGAGAGACTCTGTTCCTATCGCATTAAAAGGCTTTGGGGTTACCTTGGTCAAGCTCCACTGAAATGTCATGCTCAGAAAGAAAGCTCCCAGCTAGCCTTGGGGAAATGAGATGAAAGCAGGGAGGAGCTTGACCTAATGAAGACTGCCCAATCAGCTTGACTTCAATCCCTGGAAAGATTCTAGAGCAGATTATTATGCAGACAGCTTGTAATTATTTATTATTTTATTTATTTATTTATTAAATTTATATACCGCTCCATCTAGCTACATGGCTACTCTGGGCAGTTTACAAACTGAACAGAAATAAAACCATAAACAGTAAAATACAATATAACAGATAAGCAGAAGTATATAAATAAAAACACTATGACTAGTAAACAATTTAACAGGCAATGCCATCACTACTACAAGTCAACAAGGGTTTCTCAAAAACAAGTCATGCCGGACTAATGTGATCTCTTTCTTGTATAAAATTACAGGCCTGGTGGATGAGGGGAATGCTGTGGATGTTGTTTATCTTGATTTCAATAAGGACTTCAATAAGATTCCCCATGACATACTTGCAAATAAGTTAGTAGAATGTGGGATAGATAATGCTACTGTTAGTTGGATTTGTAATTGGTTGACTGATCGTACACAAAGGGTGATCGTAAATATTAACAGTCATGAGTCATCAAGTCAATTCTGACTTATGACAGCTCTTTCAAAAATTTTCCAAGTTAAAGAATACTCAGAATGGGGTTTATGCTTCCCTTCTTCTGGGGGGTGTCCTGGGACTGCACAGCATGACTACGGCCACAGAGGTTGGCTCTAATGAATGGAACCCCCGGGCTCTGGCTCAGCAGCCAGCTATCAAAACCCTGAGCAATCCAGCCAACCCACAGCTAAACCTCCAAGTGTTCTAATTTAGGTCTTCCTCCCAGGTAAGTCACATATTTTTTAAAGTGTCTGTAAGGTAGGAGGAAGTCCCAGAATGGAAAATCGTGACATTTATAGTCCACAAAATGGAATTCCAGTCTGTTCTTGTGACTGCATTTGTCACCCGTTGTGGAAACCAAGGGCTTTCCTTCACTTTGTTCTTGAACGTGGGTAGGAAGGGAGAGAAGCAACTATCCCACTTCTGACATTCATGCCCACTCGTCCTTACACAAAGACCTGCAACGCCTATCTCACACACGCCACTGAGCTGATCATTGAACGGCAGATTCACCCTAACATTTTGGAACACCTGCTGCCGTGTGGCTCTTTTATCTCAGCCTCTATTGCCTTCTCTGGCTCAGCATCCTTTCCCCCCAAGAAATGGGTTTGGTCTTTTGGGTTTTTGTTTTTGAGATTTATTTATTTATTTATTTTTGTTTCTTCTCCCTCTTTTCAGCATGCATCAAAGGGGGGTAAAGCACATGAAATGTGAAATGTTTATTCACAGACAAATCGCCAGGAACTAAATTAAAAAGAAACATATGTGATCACTTGTTTGTTACTTTTTTCTGGTAAAGCCCCTGGAGACTCTGTTCCTATCACATTCCTTTATTAGATAAGCTGCCAAGTAATCTCTCCCAAAATGTGCCTGTCTGATTGGAATTAAAAAAAAGGAAAAAGAAAAAGAGGTTGTTAGCTTCGGGAGATAATATTTCCCCATTAAGGAAATGAAGCAAATTAATTAATTTGTATTCAGGCTGAGCGTTTCAATGTTATTATGAGGACTTTTGGTTTAGTGGGGTCCTTTCAAGTATAAGATTGTAATGCCTTTTTATGCCACTGAATGGCCTGTGAAGGCATGCTTTTTTTCCTTGATTACTATTAGGATGTTACAAAATACACTAATATTATTAGCAATGCTGAGCTGAAACACCTGCTATGCAGATAATTTCTAAATTTGTCTCCATTTTGATCCTTTTATATATTTTTTGCATTCCCAAATAATAAAAAAGGATTAAGTTGCTTTTTAGGGGTGGGGAGTTTTGAACTACAGATCCCATAATGCCATATCCTGGGAGTTCTACCTGACTTGCACACACTGTGTTATTGTTATATGATGTCAAGTCAGAACTGCCGAGGGAAGGACAGGATGTTACTAATTAAGCTGGTTGTATTCTAGAACTTTCTTATGGTAAGGAGTGCTTTTTATCAGCTTCAGCTGATTGTCCCATGGTACTACTACGTGGTTATAAAACGCCGAGCAACAGTGACTTGTGTATTGTTAATTTCAAAAATAGACTACTGTAATGCTCTCCATGCAGAGCTATCCTTGAAAGGAGTACGGAAACTTCAGAAGGTTCAAGGTGGCCAGACTAATTTCTGAGACTAGTGGGTGAGTTGAACCCGGGTTGGTACAGCAAATAATTGGATATTGAGATGGGCACGAAACAATATCCAATAATTGGATGTTGAGATGGGTACAGCAGTTGATGCCCTTTTGAGAGCTGAACAGGTGTCCCAGCCCCGCCTCCTCCAGCAAGCGCCCACTCACAGGCAGCACCTTGGCTTCCCTGTCCCGCCTCCTCTGGGTGCTGCCTTTGAGGGGGCGGGGCTGGAAAGTGCCAAGCCCCTTCCTTGGCTGTTACATGAACTGGCACGAACCGCCCAGCCAGTGGATCACGCCCATCTCTAAATGGATATTATGGTATTCACACAGCTCTAAGGGTATGCTCATTTTACCACCGTGACATTTATTTACGACATGGATCCTTTTGCTGTCTCCTGGTGTGAACCAGGAATGGCTGGGCAGGACTGTCTTCGGGGATAATTCTACAGAAGGCATTGTAGATGCTTGGAGAAGGAGCACCCCCCTTGCTTCTTCTTTTTTTTAAATTGCACTTTGTGTCCCCATTGCAAAGATGTGTGGTTTGTTCAAGCGGCAGCAGCTAAGCTAATTCTAAAGCCCAAGGCCTTCCAAGGAACAGCTGCTAATAAAAATAATTGTCTCTGTAGCTTCAGCTCCTGCTCTGAGGATCAAAGAGAAAAGCTTAGCAGATTATTTTTTTAAAAAAAAAAAGTCAGAAGCAGATGCCATAAAAGAGGATCCAAGAAAAAACTGGCAGTCAGGCCAGGAATTGTTCCAAAGTCGTATTTCATACACCATGGCACAAAAGCAGAATATATTTAGGTATTGACAATGATTCAGTTTTGAGAAAATAGACTTTGTCATTCTGTTTCTTCGCTGATTGCTTCTTTTCCTCCACCACTAACGGGGCCCTTTGTTGTTTCTATTACTGTTATTGCTAGTCATTAGCAGCGAAGCAAGTAGGACCTGCAACAAAATATTACCATGCCCGTGGGCTGTCATTTGCTGTTCTAGTCATCCAACCAGGCCCTCCTTCATAATCCTCCATTTCCCAAAATTAGTCAGCACCCTCTGGCCCCTGAGCAGGACTAGCCCTTCCTGGGCTGAGTTTTGGGGATAACTCTTCCCCTTAAAGTTTTTTAAAAACTATTTTAATTTGCAAAGTTTAGCGTCCACCCCCAGGGCTGGTGAGACCTCCCTCTCATGTCTAGATATTGCCATCTTGATGGAATAAGAAAGAGGTGGTAAACCTTGGAACTCCAGATGTTTAGAACCACAACTCCAAGAATCCTGAACCTAGATTGCCAGTGACAAAAGACTGTGGAAGTTGTGGTCCAAAACATCTGGAATGCTAAAGGTTCGCCACCACTGGTATAAGGCCCTCCCTGTGGAGGTTCTCCTACTCTTCATCCTACTTCAAGCAAACAGATGTCTCTCCATCAGATGAGAACATAAGAACATAAGAAGAGCCATGCTGGATCAGGCCAAAGGCCTATCTAATCCAGCTTCGTGTATCTCACAGTGGCCCCACCAAATATGTCTGGGAGCGCAGGAGACTAGATATCTGTCTCCTGATACCACTCCCTGCATCTGGCCCTTGAAGTACCCTGGTTTTAAGCCAAGAGATTGCACATCTCCATCATGGTTTGTAACTTGTGATGGACTTTTCCCCCAGGAATCTGTCCAATCCCCTTTTGAAGGCATCCAGGCTAGATGCCATCACCGCATCCTGTGGCAAGGAGTTCCTTTTTTTTTTTTTTTTTTTTTTTAACAATACGCTGGGTAAAAAAAATTCTTTTGTCTGTTCTCACTCTCCCAACCCTCAGTTTGAATAGATGTCCCCTAGTTTTGGTATTTTTGTGAGAGGGATAAGAGTGTCCCTCTATCCACTTTACTCATGCCCTGCATTACTTTGTACCTCTCAATCATAACCCCCTCAGGTGCCCTTTTTCCAGACTAAAGAGCCCCAAATGTTTTAGCCTTTCCTCCTAAGGGAGGTGCCCCAGACCAGTAATCATTTTAGTTGCTCTCTTTTGCACCTTTTCCAGTTCCACTATGTCTTTTTTGAGATGTGGTGACCAGAATTGTATCAGAATTGTACACTATCATTTTGTACAATTGCATTATAATGTTGGCTGGTTTATTTTCAATCCCCTTTTTGATAATCCCTACTCCCTAGCATGGAATTGGCCTTCTTCACCGCTGCCACACACTGTGTAGGACACCTTCATTGAGCTGTCCACCAACACACCAAGAGCTCTTTCCTGATCCATCACAGATAGCTCAGATCCAAGACCTTGCAAAGATCTGAGAAGAGGTATGCACTCTTAAATCACGAAACATGCAAAACCTCTGCAGACAATCTTTCCTGACTAGCTTTACAGCTTCTGGAGGGTGGCTGAAGATCCTATTTTATAACATACCATTTTCTCCTAGAAAAAGCCATCCGGGACCATCTTCATTTGGGAGGCATCTTCCATTCAAAAAATGTCCAGTCCCAGACTACTTTTTTAAAATGACCGGAAAGGCAAGCAGGTGCCTTGAACATGCTCATCCAAGTTTCCACAGAAACATACCAGGGAGTCTGCAGTGAAGAGCTGCAGGGGAAATTTCTGTAGTCATCCCTTTGGGCAGCAAGGAACAAACAGACAGCTCATATCTTCTCTGGGCAGGAAGCAAGAAACGGTGGGTTATAGTTCTGTTCCTTGTCACTGAATCTGGATAGACATGCACAAATTAATATTTGCATCTTCAATGCAAATCTGGGCATTCTTTTATCCTCTGTTTTAGGCAGCTTGAGTTCCTATTCTATAGTTGGACTATAGTTCCACGCCCCCGGACCTCACTGATTGGTGGATTCTAGGAGTTGTAATCCACCACCACCACCACCCCAAAAAAGGCTCACTTTTCATGCATTGGTCTCAGCCATGCATTTCCTGTTTTGTTTGGGGAGATGTGAAGGGCCGTAAGCACCTCAACACCTGGAGGGC
Organism: Phrynocephalus forsythii; assembly: GCA_029282475.1. Taxonomy (NCBI): domain Eukaryota; kingdom Metazoa; phylum Chordata; class Lepidosauria; order Squamata; family Agamidae; genus Phrynocephalus; species Phrynocephalus forsythii. The sequence goes on from JAPFRF010000022.1 coordinate 10,077,238, forward strand.
AACCAAGATGATTGAGGGTCTGGAAGAAATGTCTTATGAGGAGTGGATTAGGGAGCTGGGAATGTTTAGCCTTACAAAAAGAAGATTGAGAGGGGATATGATAGCTATGTTTAAATATTTGAAAGGATGTCACATTGAAGAAGGAACTGGTTTATTTTCCATGGCTTCAGAGACTAGGACACAGGGCAATGGTCTCAAACTACAGGAAAAGAGATTCAAGTTTAAACCTTAGGAAGAACTTCGTGACAGTGTAGAGCTGTTCGGCAGTGGAATATGCTGCCACGGAGGGTGGTGGAGTCTCTTTCTTTGGAGGTTTTTAAGCAGAGGCTGGATGGCCATATGTCAGGAGTCTTGTGATGGGGGTTCCTGCATGTGAGGGGGTTGGACTAGATGACCCTTGAGGTCTCTTCCAACTCTATGATTCCATGATTCTAAAAGAGGGGACAAGACATGAATAGGATGGTAACTTCATGCTACACAATGATGTTGGGTTGAACGAGAGGCCAGCCTCTCTCCTTTCCTTTCCACTGTTGAGCTCTTCAATGCCAATTCCTCCATATGTTTCTGTGTTGGAGCCCCAGAGTTTCTCAGATCTGGGCTCAATAAGGCATTACTGTGTAGGTGTTACATTATAAACTGATCTTCAACATTACAAGAAGGGTATTTTCTTGCCTCACTGATAATTTCCAATCACAAATACTTCTCAACAAAGTTTATCAACTAAAGATTCAATTTAGATTCTGCTGGATTGCTCTTAAGTGTTAATTAAATGGCAGATGATTAAGGAAAGGAGGGGGAAATCATATTTACGAGGGCCCTAAAGCTTCCCACTCACTTTGTTAAGGATCCTCATAACAAACTATTTCCACCCCATATATTTCCTTTCCTAGCCCCCTTTTAAAATCCCGTGCAGTGCTCTTTTTGGCAGAGGGTATTTATCTGAGTCTTTCTTACTTTTGTCCGCCCATAATAGCTTGCCAATCATAAAAAAGTGAAAAGGAGCGGGCCAAAAGAGAAGCATGTTCATCCAACGTACATCATGGACTAAGGCAATTTGTGGAACTGGTGGGAATGAAGCTCCTTAACGGTGACTGGCGAGATTGCCCTGATGTCACAACAGAAGGGCTTCTGGGTGAAGTGCTAAAATCTTAGAGAGGAAGGCAAAACACAGAAAAAAGGAACCCGACAAAATTTATCACATACCCATCTGCTGCTTGATGTTTCCTCATTCAAAGGACATTCCTATCATTCCACTGGAACATCTACTGGTTAGGGAAGTTGGAAGTTTTCCATAAACAGCTCTGAGGAAGAGGGTGTTGCCCTTGAAATATTTGCAATTTTCTTGTTATTTTACTAGTAGCCTGAGGATACCACCTAGTCTAGCTTTGTATTTGGTTTTTGCGCTGGCTACATGGCTGCCCAACTTGTTTTGCTTGAATTGTTGTTGAGATACTGAATTGTTTTCAGATCATTTTCAGGGCTGTACTCAACTCCAGGATCATAAGATATAGGGCAGAATATAAATAAGTGTCCTAAGTGTTCCTAATTTAAAAACTGTCAGGCAGACCTACAATGAAATTCCACTTTATGCAACATGATTAAATCTAGCTGCCTAGATTCCCTGAGGAATGCTGAGAAAGGAGGGTAGGAACAGGGCAAATGGATATGCAGTCCTAAATAAGTCAGAGTAAATATAGGTCTCTCTCTGTTTGTCTTCCAGAATCTGGAGACCTGATCAATATTAAGACACAGGGAAGCATTCAGAAGCATCAGAAAATCTTTTATTGTGAGTCACACCAATGCTGCATCCAGCCCAATCAGTTATGTGTAGTTCTCCATGATTCCATACATTATATTTCCCATTTGTACCTCAAGATCCCTCATATATCCTTGTGGTCTCCCATCCAAATATTAACCAGACCCAACCTGCCTAGCTTCTTGTGACAAATTAAATTAGTATGCTCAGTATTGTACGATGACATCTGACTTCGTGTAAGTATGCAACTCACCAGTGTAGGCTGATGGCACTTGGG